>OZ007592.1:251402566-261402566 GCA_963931845.1 Maratus michaelseni
CAATAACAAGTCCCAATTGTATTGGCAACTCTCTGTGGAGAATGTGGTATACGGGATGGAAGAAGAAATACCTGTAAAACAAAATTAATATAACGGTGAATAGTAATCTAAAGGAACAAACATACCCACAAGGTTTATATTATGTAAATAAAGTATGTTAGAAAACATTATAATGTACTATTGTAGTAAATACAATATTTTATAAAAATCAAGCATCAAATTTTTAAAATGAAAAATCTTTATTACATAATTTTGTTAAATTCTGCCATATGTCACTTTCTCTGGCTCTCCCCATTTGCTTACTTTATGAACATAGGCTTAAATACTTTGTTATTTTAATGAATTAATACATCGTTAAAATAATTATAATTACTATGTTAAAGGCATACTTAAATATTTTTCAGCAAAAAATTTAAATAACTATTAACTTATGACCTTACAATTTTTATGATATTTAAATTGTATGTCACCTAATTTGGCATTCGAAATTCATGAAGTTTGAGAATTTTGGTCTCCAACTAAATAACAGCAATTGTAGTATCAAGGAGTAGACATAATAACATGTTACAAATTCTAACTGTTTAGTGCAAAGTGCAGGTATGTTGACCAAACAAACATCGATAGTGGTGTAGTACCAGTGATGGCGGTCACTCTTCTGGTAAGAATTTGGTTCAATATATTAAATTGTTTTGTTAGTACTACTTACATATAAACAAGTACGCTTATACAGATTTCATGATTTAATATGCATTTTTCTCTGCATTTCGTATGTAATTAAAATTTAATTTTATACAGAAATTTATCACTTTTTTATTGCGTTTTAAGTGCCATAAAATTTTGAGTGGTCCAATAATCGGAAGTAGCGATCTATTCAAGTTTTCATTAAATATGAATAACTAGAATTCCTATTTATTTTAATAAAATACCGTATATTCCGACATATAACAAGCACTTTTCAAACAAGTAAATTGATAAAATTTTACAAGTGCGAGTTATATATATATATAATTCGGGTATAAAAATAAAAGCCTAAAAATTAAGTATGAGAATTGAGTTTTCTTTATTAATGAACAATAGAAGAAGACTTGATTATTTGAATAAATGAGAGTACGATTTCATACTCTTTGTGGGGGTTCAAATATATGTCTTCACTTTGCATTTGCTTATTTATTTATTTATTTGTAATTATATAAATGTAATTTTTTGTAATTGTTTTTCGTAATTATATAAATACATTGCATCTATAGTTGTCGTTTGGTCCGTCCGTCTGTCCATCTATCCGCATATAACAGCGCAAAAACTATCCAACCGAATGGTTTGAAATTCGACATGAACGCAATAGAGCAAGTTTGAGACATTCTAGGCAGACGAGTTGCTGGCCGTCTAGCTTCGCCACAAACTCTCCAAGAACTGGAAAGAGCTCTTCTGGAGGAGTGGGACAGAATACCCCAGCTCCTCATTAATACCCTCATTGACTCCATGCCTCAAAGGTGTCCAACGTTACCGACCGTCCGGGGATACCATATCCCCTACTAAAACGATTTTCGTTGAAGGAAGCACCTTTTTTCATTGGTTATTTTCTCATATGCACAAATTGTGTTTTTTACTTTTGTACCCAAACGTTCAATACAATGCATTTTTTCTGCCAAACATGTGTATTTTTTTTTTCATATAGCGTACCACGTCTGTCGATCATGTATCAATCATCTAAACAATTTCCCAGCCGCAAGATCCATGCGCAACCTCAATATCCTAATACCATAATTGTTTTGAGCAGTTTAATTCATTTCACTAAAATAACAAGAATGATTTTTTACATTGTAAAACTATTTATAATACGAACGCACCTCATTTGTCACGTTTAACCTACAATTTCCAACTTTTTTAATGTGTTTTAATGCGACTTATCTCATAAAGGTTTACATGCATGCAAAAGAAGGTGTGCGTAATACAGCGAATATACCTAAAAATAGAGCAATACAATCTAAAACAAAACAAAATATTTTTAGAGGTATCGTCGAAGCAGTACTGTAAAAATATGTCCCCCCCCCTTCCTATTTCCGAATCTACTGAAACTAAAATTATCAAAAAATTAGGTGTAGTATTAGTTTATTTAAACCTTACAGGAAAATTGTAGCGATTATCCTAGGTTACATAGTTTTTGAGAAAATCGCATTTTTCCGTTACATACAAACTTTATTTTGCGCGCGCTCAGCAGGGAGTTGACGAACGCTCGAGGTACCTATCAACGCGGAATTATTCAAGGACTGTTGATAGTGATTTTCAAAAAAAATTGTCGGTAATTTGCCTAGATATTAATTAAAAACCTATCTGGAAAAACGCGACCGGACCAAGGTGACTTTGCAACTTTACGACCTCCCTTCGAAGTTTGCTTGGCACAATGCCAAGTTTAAACTTTGTAAAATGTCTCTGTTTTAGGTAAGGCGAGGCATAGTGAAAAATAGTCACTTTTAGTTGAACTGAATTCAATTATTAAAGGCTATTATTTAAAAATAATTCATAGAATATTTCCAAGACATTAGAAGTCAATAGTTTTGAGACAAGCATCGATTATAACTCAATATGCAATTAATTTATAATAAAAAAAAATTTCAAATAAAAATCTTTTCAATAATTATGCCTACAAGTATCATGCTTTCATGTTTAAAAATGAGTCAGAGTTTCACGTTACTGACGTTGAAAAATGTATATATGTTTTAAAGTTGGATTCGAAATTTATTACAATAAAGCTTTTTGTTACTGGAAGTGTAAGAACTTAATTGCTGATCAGTATCTGAATTTACTGTACCACCAAAATTCGGAGCTAGTTCATATGGACCTAGACTACGCCTTTTCTCAAGTAGAGAAGAATTTTCCTGTGGCAACAGGTGTGATTTTTCAATAACCCATATGTCCCCAAACACTTTTGTGGGCTGTTCTGGTTGTTCCGCTTTTCTAGACTTTTGTCAACAATGGAAAATTGTTAAGTACCCTGTTTTACCCTACATGTCTATTATCCCGTATATCAACTTTCTATTTAAAAAAAAATAACTGTCACCGAACGATAAGATTAAACTCGAAAAATGCATAATCGTTACGTCACATTCGTTACACGTTCACGATTTTCGGCCAATAACACTAACCGAATGCCTCATATCTGTATCTCAAATGTGAAAGATTGTCGAGAAGGTACCTCGCCAAAAATGTAAAAAAAAAAAAAAAAAAAAAAAAAAAAAAAATACTCGATTGAATTTTTTGTCGGTGAAAAGGACTTGCGTTATTCTCTACAAACTTTTTAGATCCTTCGATTTTACCGGATTATCGTTCTAGAAGGCTAGACATAAAAAAACTTCTGCCCCACCAGTGGCTGAGAGGTTGTGCTCTCGAAGCTGGTAGACGGGAGGTGCTGGGTTCGATCCCAATCGCGCCCGTCGGCCTAATCGTTCGGAGTTTTCGTGGTTTTCTTCGAGCCGTGGATTTATCCATGCGTAAATACGGGTTAGGTTCCCTTAGAAAGACCCCCACGAAGGGCACTCCCCCCGGGCCTATATCCCAAGTGCAGATAATTGGCCGTCAACAATCAACCCAACCCATAAAAAACTTCTCGGTGATAACTATTTCAATCAATTATTGTATTTTTATTTAAATCCAACTGTTTTCTTACACATCTGATTGATGTTAATTGATCTGACCGGTTATAAATAAACCATAATGCATTTACAAATTACTTCGGAACCATCGAACCACATTTAAATATATATATCAGCTTCTCACAGTTTTTAACATTATACTGCCATTGTTTATTCGTTTGCTAATAAAGCCTCCTATCATGGGTATTAATGGACACTTTTTATGGGAAAATAACATAACCTTGAAAGCATTTTATCGCATATAGTTCTGTGGATGAAATATACCACATTTATATATGTATATATATATATCAAAATTTAAAATTCCATACCCTATTAAATTTATTCTATAAAAAATTCCTTTTATTAATATTCCATTTACAACCCTAGTTTATTAAAATATTCCCTTTCTTAAAAATATTCCATTACTGTCCATATTTTAAAACACTTTTTATCCTAATCTACTTAAATTCACTTTTTATTTCCGGTCAGATAAGATGTAAAAATCGCATTTCATAAGTTAATTCTTCTTAAAAGCCCTATTTTACTTAATTCTTTATTATACTAAATATTTCCTATTTATTCCTTATTTAAATCTCTTTTATTTATTTTAATCTGTGTAAAATCACCATTTCCCCTTTCCTAATAGTAAAAAAATCATTCTTTTGAATTGTTTTGTTATCGAGAAACTTATATTCTCAATACGCAAAAGCCGAAATTATTCCATTAGTTTTCCAGCGCTTTCATTTTTCTACGACATTCTAGAAAATTCTTCCCGCCAAAAGCCTCTGAGAGACGCATCCTTCAATACTAAATCATAGCTAAAAGATAGTGCGAGACGACATTGAGCATGCATTAGTTAAAATAGGTCACGTGTTACGGAATTGTTCTTCCGCGCTCCTAGCTTAAAATGAGCTGACGGAGGCAGAGAAGAAGGTTTCTCCACTGGATTGAGTGCCTAATAAAAATTATGCTACAGTTGCAGTGTGCAATTATATACATTGTAGAGTTTTACTGTTGTTTAACATGGAGATTCGTTAAGATCATCGTTTATGGAGAGAGAGCATTCCAGAAATTAAATTATGGAGTTTAAATAAATGCATTACAGTGCAACAGTGTTCTTTTTTTCGTCTATTTACACTTTTTTCGGCTACTTCTATTTCAATTTCATGACACGACTGCATTAAATTATAGGATGCTTGGCATATTTCTTTCATCGACCGCTAGGATGGATCTAAAATGTAACAGAACACACACACACACACACACACACACATACACATATATATATAGATAGATATATATTTCAAAATGCGAGAAAAAAACACACAAACGGCAGTTAACTTATAGCCTACATTACAAAAATTAAACTGGCTTATCCACAAAGTACATAAAAGTGGAATTTATACTACATCGCATTCTAACTATGCCTTTTAAATCGAACGTGACGTCACGCTTTTATATTATTGGCGTTAAATCCTGGAATTTTGTTCTGCCGGCGCTGATGACAGCAAGTTTTCTTATATCATGCTATAAAACTACATCATAACTGATACGAATAACGAATAAAAAGATTGACAATAAGAATAAAATTTAAATAAAAAAATTAAATTAAATGAAAAATTTAAAAGATTTCAAAAAGTTAACGACAATTTTAAAATAAGCATTTACAACTGAGAGATATTTTGCATTCTTTTCAGTATGGCATTGCCGTAATCCGAAAAGAGGTTGATGTACAACTGAGAGAGCCGTATAAGTGAAAGACGCATAAGTGGAAAGTCACTGTAATCATAAGTTTCAAATAGAAAACTTTTGAACACTTGAAAGAAAGTCCTTTTCAAAGAAATAGTAATACAAGTATTTTTTAATAAAAAATAAATAAAACAGACTTCAACCTATCATATATTATTTCTGTTGTCAACATCCTTTTTTCGATGCATTTACAAAACGCACAACAATGAGGTATCATTCAAAAGGTTTTTGAACCGGCTTCTGACATAGTACACTCACATTTCGTTAAAACATATTTTTTCATTAAAAATTGCAGTTAATTAAAAATTAAATGAGCATTGTTGTCATAAATGAAATGAAAGGTTTTTTTTTTTTTTTTTTTTTTTTTTTTTTTTAAATCAATGTTACCACAAAAAAATATAAAAAAATATATATAGTACGAAAAAGATAAAGTGGGGCATTGTTGTTGCACACGTTTATTTATATTTATGGCAATAAAGCAAAATTCAAATTCAAAAATTTAGAAATAAAAAGGCGCCATCGATCGATCGAAGCAGTGGAATTTCACATGAAGCCTACACTGTATGCTTTGTTATATTACATAAAAATGTATTTTATGTGCATTCAGGTTAGTTTTATTTGTCCTGTGTTTTTCCCCGAAACGGATGATGTCATCCTTTGATGCAGTTAAAACACAATTGTTAATTTTTTGTTTCTCCCGCGTCCTTTTTGCTATTTTCGATCAGTTTTTTCTGTAACTTTGATGGAATAAATGAGATGATATTCTGGATGGACTAATATTGTTTGCAGGCAGTTTTATCCTTCATTTTTCTTTAAAAGTTTAAACCTACATCTAAAAAATATTAGATATTGCCAAAACATATTAGACTGCTGTGCGAAATCCTCGCATGGGTCCACTGCTTGTTCTTTAACTTATTATACTTATACCGGGTGTCCAAAAATGGACTGACTGATTTAAAAATTCAGTAACTTTTAACGGTGACAGATATTAAAAAAAATTATTGCATTATATACTAATGTAAGATGTCGGGAGTTTTTTACTGCGATTCCTGATTTTAGTTCGAATTACCAGCAATAGATTGCGCTGCGAGCGATAGGCGTGCAATCCAGGCCAAAACTAAAATCACCCAACATTGATGTTAAGGATGCATATTCATTTCATGGAGTGGGTCTCCTTCGCTAATGCAATCTTGTTCTTATAGTCCGATTCTGAATAAGATTTTATGGGTGAATGAGACCCACTCCATGTATTGAACCTCCTTCCTTCACATCAGTGCTGGGTGATTTCTGCTTTTGCCTCGATTGGATGTATATTGCTCGCAGCGCCATCTGTTGCTGATAATTCGAACTAATATCAGGATTCTCAGTAAAAAAACTCCTGGTATCATACATTACTCTCCTGCAAGAATTTTTTTAATATCTTTCACCGTTTGGAAGTTTTTGAATTTTAAAATCAGTCAGCCCATTTTAGGTACCTAATGCAAACCAGTTGGCATAAGTTAGTGAGAGTGGTTTGGTACATCAGCGTGTTTTCTGTGGTAACATTTTATTGGTATCCATTATACATTTTTAATTTTGTTGTTCCAGTATCACTCATTTAGGCACGCAATTGCCGATCCTTTATGAAAGTTTTTAATGCGTTTCTGAAAAACAAACTTCAAATTAATGTTCTTTAGCAACTTTCCCGTCAAACAAATAGCGCTACGTCATTTGAAGAAAATTGTTGAAAATGAAATATTTTAAAGATGTTCATTTACTTATTTATTATTATTTTGTTACTTTTTTTTAAAGTACTGGTGGCCCCACCAGTGTGTGAGAGGTTCTGCTCTCAAAGCTGGTACACGGGAGGTGCTGGGTTCAAACCCCTGTCGCGCTCGTCGACCTAACCGTTCGGAGTTTTCCATGGTGTTCTTCTAACCTTGCCGTAAATACGGGTTAGGAACCCTTACACTGCAAAAAAAAATGTTTTTACACTGTTTCAAACATAAGGGAATTTATATGCGTCACTGAGGTGGCTGGCGGTAAGATTTATATGGAGTATAGAGTAAGTAACATTTATAGTTCATTTACAGGAACACACAAAAGCATGCATTATACCATTGCATTACCATTACATACCATTGCTTACCATTACATTAATATCTATGAGGAAAAATCGTTTACAGTGTATTTTAATGAAATTGATATGCATTACTGAGGTATACTTGAGCATATTTTCTGTAGATTTATTGAGTGCATAGAATATTCCGTTTATTTACAGAGACACTCAAAAGATTTCGGTTACAGAATTGACTATGAGCCGTAAATGCTGGATTTAAGTTTTAAACTATGATATGTATTTAAAATGTTTATTTTTATAGTACAGTGGACTCTCTCTATTCTGAACACTCATGGGACCGACCAAAAATGTTCAGATTATAGGGGTGTTCATTATAGAGGGAGATTGGGAAGTGCATTACTACTACTACTATGTATTGAGTTTATAGAATGTATAGAATACTTAGCCTGGTTAACCATGCAAGTTACCTGTGATGGAGGTGCTGAATTTAGAAACTATTAAAAAAGTTAATTAAAAAAGTTATATTAAAAATTTTTACAAAACATACAATTACATTACTTGAAAAGATATGCTCGTGCAGTGTACATGTTATCTAGTTGTTTAAGAAGTGGAAAGGCTTCTGGGTGATGTTCAGCCGCATAGTTCAACAGGTCTTGAATCCCTTGGCCATATTGCTTGAAGGTAATCGTACTTCTTGTTTAATCGGTTTCTTCTGGTTCTAGTTCGTCTTCACTACCGTATTCCTCTTCAACGATGTTGTCGCAAACAGGAAGGCTTCCGTCGGGTTCGAGATAAGCTCCAGGTTCAATTTCAGTATGAAGCTTCTGAAGAATTGACCCCAAGTCACTCACAACTGTTGCTTCTTGGTCCTCTGTCCTTGATTGCTCATTCTCACACGGGAATCCAGCTTTGTAGAAGCATTTTTGGATGGTGTAGGGGGTTACTTCATTCCAAGCAATTGATATCAATGGACAGCATCCATGACATCAACCTTCTTCGTTAGTTCGGTTGCCGAATTTGCCTCCTCTATCACCACGGACATTTTCTTCAAAAAATGAATTCGGTAGTGAGCTTTAAAGGTCTTGATTACTCCTTGATCCAGTGGTTGGATTATAGAAGTACAGTTCGGTGGCAGGAACTTCAGGCTCACGTTGCTCAGCTGAGCATTTGTATGTGATCTGGCATTATCCACAAAAAGAAGAATTTTTCTTCCTTCTCTCTTCATCATCTCGTTAATGCCCTCCAACCATTGTGATAAAATTGTGAATGTCATCCAGGCTTTTCGATTTGATTTATAGTGGACAGGCAATGATGCTATCTTCACATTTTAGAAGCATCGTGGTTTTTCACTTTTTCCGATCACAAGTGGTTTGTGCTTCTCACCCGTAAACCTGGCACAGAGCATGACGGTAAGTCTTTCTTTTGACATTTTTCCGCCCATGCATTTATCGCTTCTTTCTGCTAAGGTTTTATTTGGAAGAACTCTGAAAAACAGGCCGGTTTTCTTCGGCATTGAAAATGTTAGCGGCATCGAAATCCTTCGTTATATCCAGAAGCTTTCTTTTCCATTCCTCCACAGTGTCGATATTTACGTCTGCAGCTTCACCATTGATTATTTTGAATCCGATGTTATGTCAACTTTTGAAGCGAGTCATCCATCCTTCTAATGCCTTGAATTCCGTGATTTTCTCCTTTTCTGCAAAATCCAGAGCAATCTGCTTTAGCAGGGGTCCAGTGACAGGAAGATTCTTCGTTCTCATTTGGCAAAAAAACTTCCAGACGTGATTGTTTATGTTCTTGTTTCCAGTTTTCTTTTCAAAAATTCAACAATTTGAGAAAGGTTCATTTGCTTCAAAAGCGGCTATAGTTTCTTTCTCTTTCTTGCTGATTGCGTTGACTTGACCTACTGAAATTCCAAATTCAGATGCAATTTTTCTTTGACTTACTTTTGATTTGAATTTTTGAACAACTTCATATTTTCCCTGAAGTTTCAGTTCTTTCCGTTTTTTCGTTTTCTTACTTGTTTCTGACATATCTGCGTAAGTGTCCCTGAAACAATAGTGAAAATTTTACCTTTGCCGGACAAAAGGAAGAAAAAAACAGAAGCGATAATGCTGCCAACCAGGTGTGCAGAAAAGAAACCATAATCCTTTTTTAACCACTCCCACTAACACCTGTTGCCTCTTACCTGTCATTGGAAGGTGGGCGTTTCTGTTGCGCAATCGTTCTATTTTTATCTCAGCTTGGGAGAGGGGAAATCCCGTGACATGTTTTTTACATTATTTTTTCTTCTATCCCTTTGCACAAAAATTGATTGTTTTGATCATTTCATCTAATTTGATTATCATGATTTACTTTTTCTAAAATGGAAACAATTTCATATCTGCACTTTTTTATTTATTAAAAATATATAAGAATGTTCTAGTTAGTTGAGAACACATTCGGTAAAGACAAAAATATTCTTCGATTTTTTTTGTTTGTTTGTTTTGTTAACTGAAGATTTTATCTGAAATATAGAAACAAATTTCAGCATCGGGTAGATCTTAAAACCTAGAAATGATTTTGTTTCTTTATTTTTAAATCGAGTTCATTGAATCCTTTTATTCTTTTGCAACAATTTTTCCAAATTTCCATGATGCGAGAATTCTCCGCATTCCGACTGCAAATACGCGTTCAGTTTACGGAGAGGCGGGTTAGAATGGGTGATCAAAAGTAGTGTTCATAATAGTGGGGTGTTCAGATTAGAGGGTGTTCAGAATACAGAAAGTTCATCTTTTGTTAAGTCTATGGAGTTTCGCCGGGACTGCCAGAAAGTGTTCATAATACCGGGGTGTTCACATTAGAGAGTGTTCAGATAGAGAGAGTCCACTGTATTATGATGTGTGTATATACAGCATATACAGGGTTGTACGATATAGAATTCGCAAACATTACCGACTATGGACAGCGATTCCTGAAAATGACTTTTAATGACTTATGGATATTTTTTAATGTTTATTGAGATATTTCATTTCATTATATGAACAAAAATGACATTTCTTAACAATATTCCGATATTAGTGTTGGAAAGTGTTTCATAATTTATGTGGTGGTGCAGGATTTTTTGTTCTTGTTGAAATTTTAAAATGACGGTAATAAATGGAAGCAAAGATCTTGATTTCTTCACGGGAAAACTGTTTTCATATGACTTTTCAAAATGTTCTCCAAGACAACGTGGCCAATAAAGTAAATAATTTTCTTAATTATTTCATTTAGACATAATACAGTAATAAAAAAAGGTTGAGGGGAGGGGGGGGAGAGTTGTTACTAATTATTGACATATTTCAAGTAACTAAACTTCTTATTGTGCGAATTAAGAAGAATTTACTGATGATTAAATCGATATTTTAGAGGGCCAGTAATTTTATGTTAAGATATTTAAATTAAAAATATATCCGCCCTAAAATATCAATTTAAAAAAAACGGTGATATATGGTGTCATCATATGTAAGTAAAACCCCTAAATGAGTATTTATACTATTATTACAACTTTGGATCGCAAGGTGTTAAGATGAGACCAAGGCCTTTTACAAAAATATACTTGAAAGTCTTTATAGATATCAAACTGCAATTTTTAGACCAAAAATATTAAAGAAAATAAAACCGTTAATTCCGAAGAAGTCTATATAATTCATAAGAAATTATAATAATGATTTTCATATAAGAACTAGTCTATCTTCATTCTCCCCAAGGTTTTTCAAGATTTTTTATTAATATTTTTATTTATTTATTAATGAGTTATTAGTCGACATATTTCATAATATTGTTCCTTCGTTAATTCTGATAATCTATTTTAGTGGGTCTCCATTTCAGTTTATAGCTAGTAAGGTATATAAAAATGTGGAGTTAGATAGCTAAAAGTGTTTATTCCTTAAGTCAAATTTAAGTTTTTTGGAAACTGTTTGTTGCAGGTTTGAAAATCTTGTTAACAACTGCATCATTTTCAATTTAAAAGACATGATTAATTGACAATTTCTTAGCCCAATTATGTGCTAAAAATTATAATGACGAACATACTTCTCCACCTTTTATTGACTCTCCTATAGAGAACTGCCTGGACCAAAATTTTCAGGTCCGAGACTTGATTAGCCCGTATAAAAATTATTATCAGGCTTGACCCCATTCGTCCCAACTCATTTTCTACAAAAATACCAATTAAGATACAATCAAGGCTCTTTAAAAAAATACTGCATACATATTACTGCGAAAATTTTACCACATATTTTAGGCTACATGCCCGCAGTCAAACACAAAATAAGAACATTAATTATGTGTTTAAATGAAGACCCAGTAAATAATAATAATAATAATAATAATGTGATTTAGAATAAAAGAAAAAGATAGTTAAAAACATTTCTTTTCAAGCTGCATAATAATAATAAAAGATTAAAAATATTTATCTGTAAAGTAAATTAACAAAGATTCCGTTAGCAAATCTAGAAAACCCTATTCTCGTTACAAAAGAAAAGAAACAAAATAGCTAGACAGAAACCTGGAAGATTTAAGTCCAGGGCCAGCCTAGCCCGGGTGTGTGAAAAGAAAAATGTCAGATCGGGTACCGGCAGGACCGTGCGAGAGAAAACTGCGCCCGGGGCAAAGTTTCAATTTGGCCGCCCCCCCCCCTCCCCATCTTTTTGTGACAGGTAACATGAAACTGATAAAGTACAGAAACAGAAATAAATTCTATTGAATAAACATTTCGCGTTTATGTTGGAACTTTAAAAGGTTTAATTTTAATTCAGAAATTGCAAACAACTAAATAGCGTAAGAGAAAATTGCATTTATTTGTTGGAGAGATCATAATATTTGGAGACAGAAAAAAAAAAGAATGATGAAAAGAGAAAAAGAAATTCCCCAGAAAATGATCGATGACCAAAAAATGAATAAATAAATAAATTAAACCGTGTTTGGTAGTATAAATCTGGCGCCCCCTCAATTTTTGCGCCCGGGGCGAAGGCTCCCCTTGCCCCCCTCTTCGCACGGCCCTGGGTACCGGCCTCATGGAGATATATATTCTACGGGTATTCAGTAAGAAAATTTTTATCTTGACTATATAAGTTAAAATACTACGACGAGATGGCAGCACCAACAAACATTATCCATGTTGGGAGAAAAAATCTTTTCGTAATAAGCATATTATTTAAGGTTCTTTATACTATATTTAAAACTGAAATAAATATCAAATTACAATTTTCACATTAGTAACTTTTTTTCATACTTTCATTATAGAAGTTTAACTTATTAAAAACTGATCACAACAAATGTCTCGTGAAAATCTTGGAAGGCTAAGAGCTGAATTTTTAGATATCAAAGTTGATGACTAACCAGGATTCATAGAAACAGAAGACCGTTTTCATTTTTCATAGAAAGGATAAATAATAATCATTACCGATTTCGTGATTTTAACCTTTATAAACTCTATCATTCTAAATCGTCACACACACACACAAAAAAAAAAAGAAAAACAGAATTTCCCATAAAACTACTTTCTAATAAACCAATGTTTTGTAACACACTCAAAACACGTTTGTCCTAAATATAACAGAAAATAAGAAAAAGATTTGCTATCTTCCTTCAACAAAATTACGAAATATACACTTCGTAACTTGAAAACAGTTACAAAAACTATTTTAAGATGGACCATAATTTTTTTAGTTTCAGTGCTGCCAGCTATTGGCGAATTAATCAAGCTATAAGCTCCGTCATATCAATTTTTGTTGTAAAGTGATAAATAATAATTATGATTATAGTAATAAAGGATGAACATACAATTCCGAGCATTTTCATATGTAACGTGTCTTTTAACTAATTTAACTTAATTTTATATTAATTTTATGTTCACCTTAAAATTAAATTAAAATCTTTCTTTTATTTGACATATTTATTAATGTATAGATATTTTCATTTAGAGCCAAAGTACAGTATCTTATAGTTAATCTGATAATTATATTTAATCAAAAAAAATTTCTTTTTAATTTTCTTTTTGAAATCAACTGCCAATTGTGGCTTGTCCAGCAGTTACTTTCTAGCAAATGCTCATTTTTGGCATCGAATTAAACAAAAATTCATGATTGGAAATTATTGAGTTGTTCGGAAAGTCCTTTCCATTTGCGAAAATTAATTTGTACCGGAAAATTCTGCCCGTTAATTATTAGACATTAGCCATCGTAATTAATATCCAATAATTAAATGATAGAATTTTCCCAAAGGGAAAGAACTTTCCGAATTACCCAGTATATTAAAAATCATAAAATGTCATTAAATTCAGCTACAATGTACTTTCAAATAAATTTCATTTGAAAATACATATATTTCCCTATTGGATAATGTAAAAATTGTGATCTTTCGGCAAAAACTATTGATTTAAAAATATATATATTGAAGAAACTTCGGAATAACGGACGAAATGTCATCAATGATTTTCAATCAATGAAGTGAATCTCTAATTATTACTATGCATTATGCACAAGGGTTGTAAGTGTTTCGATAATTTATTTACGAATTCAGTTAATTTGTTTGCATTTTTTGTGCAGTATTATAATCAATCAATTTTTCTACGTTTTTGATTTGTTTTTTGTATTTATGCTTTTTTTTTTACATTTTTGAGTGTTCCGAGATTTTTTGTCATTTTTGGACCTCTTGCAATAAAAAATGAAGACAACCAAATCAGCCTTATATTTTCTAATTCCCTGTTAGCAAGTCTTGTTGTAATTATTTTTGTAATTATTTTCCTATTACAATCACTAGGGGATCCAATCTAGACTTCCCGGGTTACGGAATATAGGTGGGAACCCTTTTTACTTATTGTAAACTATGATAAATTTTTAACACTTTCCAACATAGTTAAAAAGCGTTTATGAAATCGGTTTGTCTATCTGTCTGCTGTCTGTCCGTGCTCTAACTCGCGTAAATATTTTCGGATTGTCATGCAATTGATATATGTTATTGAGGATTACTATGGCATGTTCAGTATTGAAAATGAAGTGTATAGCACTTAGTTTTTTTACAGTGACACGCAAACAAAATCCATTACATTACGGTCTATGGGAAAAAATCATTTGCGGTTTATTTTCATGCTGTTACACAATTTCAAACATATTGAAATTGATATATATCACTTAGGTTCACTACAAGAGGCTTACTATAGAATAGGGTGTGTATAGCACTCATAGTTCCTTTACAGGAACACTTAAAATAATTCCGTAACATTACGGTCTATGGAGAAAAATCGTTTGGGTTTATTTTAATAATGTTACGCTATTTCAAACATATTGAAATTGATATACATCACTAAGGTTCATTACAAGTGGCTTACTATTGAATATTGTGTGTATAGTATTCATCGTTCATTTACAGGGACACACAAAAGAATTCGGTACTGTCTGTTAACAATAATTCTGGAAGTGCGTTTTCAGTTGCAGTACGCGTTTTTAAATTTAACTCATTTCTTGTCTATTACTTGGTGTGTATAAATTCATAGATCATATACAGGGCTGCACAAAAGAATTCGGATATTTTTCCGAATATTGTTGGTAATTCCTGAAATTGGGTTTTTAAAGATGTTATGAGTATTCAAAGTTGAGCTTAAGCCGAAAGGTAGGCCTCCCAGTTTGACTTTGTTTACTTAGATATCATCCTTCATATTATTAAACGGTAATGATTTGTAAAATTATTTTGAAAGTGTTGGAAAGTGTTACATAATCTATGCTTGACGCATGATTTTTCGTTCTTGTTTACATTTAATAAATTAATTTCAAATCCCATTAAAAACACCAAAAATCTTTTTATGTGAAAAATATCAATTATGTATTCAGATAAAGTTTTGAAATTTATTAAAAGCGATACTTTAGTATTAGTCGCATGACAGAGGGTAATAGCCGTAGAAATCACCAAAGATTTTGCTACTTACCGCAGCCTTTTTGAGTCTGATAATTTCAGCGACTTAGTCGCATACTTCTATTACATGTATGTTAAATTCGTGTTTTATTTATATAATTTTAATATTTTATTTATTTATTTATGAAATGTTAATTTCGTTTTAGGAATATTATCCAGAAACAAATGCTGAACTATTTATATTGATTTAAGCGCAAACCGGTTAATTTTTCGTATTCGTGCTGCATTCGATATAGATTTTTTTCTTTAAATCGTGCTTGAAATTTATTTTTAAAACCATAAGAAACCAGTCAATTGAGATACAGTTTTCAAATAAATACAGTTTTCAAAGAACATGTTTTTTTTCATATTCAATGATGTAATAATTGAAATTGTGCGATGTATAGAAGTTAAACTAATTGCAATAAAAGATAAGTTTATTATTGAAATGTTGCCACCGTCAATATAACTTCAGCGTTACTCAGGTAAATGTTTTAGCTTTATAATATAGGTATTTTGTGTCAGATGATTTTTAGCTTAAATTATAAAAATAAAGTAGATTACGCTTGTGAAGAACATGTGAAAAATAAAGCTAAAAATATGTAAAAAGTATGGTAATATTATCTTCGATCTCATGCATGCTAATACTTCAAAATTTTCAAATACAGCCCCAATAAAAATGGCACAAAAATTGCGATTACTACGCCCTCTTCCTGCGGAATATCTACAAATTCAAGAAAGACCTACTGGCCGTAGTCATAAACTTAAAATAAAGGTTCAATTCTATGCAAAATTCCATACACTTTTCGATGGTACAATAATGAAAATGGTACAAAAATCGCTATTACAACGCCTCCTTCCAGCGGAATATCTCCAAATTCTAGAAAAACCTACTGACTGTAGTCACAAACCTAAAAAAAAAGGTTCAATTCTGTACCAAACTCCATACACTTTTCGATGATACAATGAAAACGGACAGACAGACATTTTGTAGAATATGTGTTTCGGGATCTATGACCCCTAAAACGTGTAAATCTGTCGAAAACCATAAATCGAAAAAAATTTCGATTAGAATACTTTCTTCAAAAATCAAATTCATGTAATTGAAATTCGTTAAATCTGCTAAATGGACCAAAGTTTATGTTCTTGTACAACGGATTTAAACAATCTTCAAACAAAAAGCTAGCAGGTTGGTTGATTTATAATCTACTCGAGGGATATAGGCCCTGGGGAGGAGTGGCCCCCGTGGGGGTCTTTCTAAAGAATCCTAACCCTTATTTACGGTAAGGTTAGAAGAAAACCACCAAAAACTCCAAACGGTTAGGTCGACGAGCGTGACAGGGGTTTGATCCCAGCACCTCTCGTCTACCAGCTTTTGAGAGCAGAACCTCTCAGCTACTGGTGGAGCTAAAAATCTACCAGAGCGTCACTAAATATCGATGTTAAATTACATTAAAGCAATTATATCTTACAAAAAAAAAAAAAAACTTTATCGAGCGCCCAAAAATTAACATTTATCTACCTCTCTCCATTGTTATTTTGTTGTTGCGCTCATAGTCATGATATTTACGTAGACAGATGTAATGGTGATAAGGAGGAGCAAATTATCCTTCTGCCTCCCTTGCAGGTGTGTTTAGGCACAATTTTAATCATTGATACTTATCATGAATACATATCAAAGTCATCCAATGTTTACGTACGTCAATAGTAATAAGCTGCTGCAGGAAACTATTGTGAAATCAAAACTTTCCGAAACAATACGCCAAGAAATGAACAATTACTTATCATAAATCATCTTTATTTCACAAACAAAGCTATGAAATATATGTTTCGTAATTGTGAATATAATATACAGTTTTATATTATCAAAGAAGATAAAGCTTGCAATATTGATCAAAATGTTTGGTTTTTATTGTCTGAGTGCAACGAAGACTCATACACAGCGCAGTATTACTTTGCCCCATATATAGCTACGATGGATATTAAAACCTTTCGTCAAGCATAACTCAAAAAATATTTAACGGATTTCGTTCAAATTTTTACAGCAGGTACCTATAAAGGTGACAACGTCGTCTATTTATTACCAAGAATAAGTGTCAAACCGTTTGGAAGTTATATTAAAAAAATAGATAAAAAAGCACAATTAAAGTACATACGTCACTAAATTTTGTGCGTATGTCATTTTCACCGGCGGGAGATTTTCGTAGACAATCGGAATTGAAAAGTTCATGGAATACATGGAGCAAAAAAATATGCAAGCACTAATATTCAGCACAATAAGATATATTTCAATTTAATAAAAATGGAAAGTTAATCTGGAATTTTTTCTGTTTGAAAAGTATTAGAGATTAGTAAGAGTAGTATTAGTATTAGAGATTTGGCGTAAATCACACCATTAGCAGCTTTTTTATTTCGCGTGTGTATGTTAGGAACAATTCTTTGATGTTTAAATAAAAGGTTTCGATTTGTGGCATTATTTCTTATTTTCTTTTCCTTTTTAGTATTTTAAATGGAATTAGTGAAAGGCGTGTATTTTAAATTAAATGAGTGAAAGACGTGTATTTTTAATGTATGTATTTCAGATGAAATCAGTGAAAGATTTATATTTAAATGAAATGAATGCAATATGAAGATGTTATGAGAAAAATATTTGGCGATTTATCAACTGCGCCAAGTTAACGTAAAAGTACCAATACATATGTGGGTACTTCTCTATTATCCCGTCGACCACTTTTCATAACAAAAAACTATCGCCAAATAAACGGGAGAACGTTGTCATTGAAATATCAAAATATATAAATAAATAAAATATAAGAATTTAAGGACACAATTGTTATTTTAATGAATGAAATAACTAATAAATCAGTAAAACATAATGAAAAATACACGCAAATGTCGCGTTAAAAACCACTTGATGACGTAACAAACACGTATAATGCTTCTGATATCAAGTAAATGGAACTGCATTTTTGGCGTTTAATCTAACAGTTTGGCGATAGTTTTTTGTTATGAAAAATGGTCGACGGGATAATAGAGCAGTACCTCTATGTGAAATGAAACAAGGCACAGATGTCATATACGCACCACGTTGGCGCGATTTTTCCCTCCACCAGCTTGGGGAAAACTTTGTTTTTGAATATTAGTTACAAATAGTGTGGCAAATAGTACACGTGATTTTTTATTTCAATATAAAAATAAAATAACGTAATAAATGAAACAGCTTCTATTATTTTAAAAAAGGAAATAAAAATAAATAAATAATAGTTTGATATAAATAAAGGCGCGGATGTCATATACGCACCACATTGGCGCGATTGCAACAAAATGGCAATTTTATGCCTCACATGGTGACCCGGTTATTTTGTTTCAGTTGTTGTTTATTAACTTTTATTTTTTATTTTAATTCTATAAATTGTTTTTATTATATATATCAATATTTATTTATATCAAACTATCATTTATTTATTTTTATTTCCCATTTTTGAATAATAGGAGCTATTTCATTTATTACGTTATTTTATTTTTATATTGAAATAAAAAATTACATGCTATTATTGTATGGTATTTGTAACTAATATTCAAAAACAAAGTTTTCGCCAAATTGGCGGGGGGAAAATCGCGCCAATCTGGTGCGTATATCTGTGCCTAAATTAATATTGATATACATATAAAAATAATCTATAGAATTAAAATAAAAAATAAAAGTAAACAAACACAACAGACAGTTTTCGCCAAAGGGGCGGGGGAAAAATCGCGCCAACGTGGTGAGTATATGGCATCTGTGCCGGGATTTTTACCCTTTTATCTGTGCTTTCGGAAATATAAAAAAATTAAAAAATTCTTATATCAGGTGTATAATGTTTTGCATTTTTATACGGACCACTTCTCCATTTTAAGATTTTAAATGCTATTTATATCAGATATTTCTTTCTTGAGATTCCCACAAGTTTTTTCCGGTAATTTTTTTAGTTCGCTTATTAATTGTTTACAATTTGCCCCCCTGGCAATAACAATTATTTATCACAAAAAATGGGTACTTCTCTATTATCCCGTCGACCACTTTTCATAACAAAAAACTATCGCCAAACTGTAACGCTAAATAAACGGGAGAACGTTGCCATTGAAATATCAAAATAAATAAAATATAAGAATTTAAGGACACAATTGTTACTTTAATGAATGAAATAACTAATAAATCAGTAAAACATAATGAAAAATACACGCAAATGTCGAATTAAAAACCACTTGATGGCATAACAAATACGTATAATGCTTCTGGCATCAAGTGAATGGGACTGTATTTTTGGCGTTTAATCTTAGTTTGGCGATAGTTTTTTGTTATGAAAAGTGGTCGACGGGATAATAGAGAAGTACCCAAAAATGGCTTAGTTTTGTTAAATTTGTTTGTTATGTATTTTCATTTCTTATTAAAATATCGAAAATGGCAATAAAATTTTATTTTAGCACCGTACTTAATTTTTTAAAATGGCTCAAAAACATGGTTTAATAAACGTATATTTGTAAATATTTTAAAAAACATGTTTTTCCGCTCTCTAGAAAAATTTGTAAGATTCTACAACTGCCTTTGGCACCAACCAGTACATGATACGGAACTTTTCCCTATTCAGATACACAGAAGAGGTTGGTCACAAACAAGAGTAATGCTAGCAACAATATTGTTTTAACTCTATAAGAGTTAGAAACAATAATGATATTAAATTCCCCGATTAGCTTAGTGCCCGATTACGGAACTTTCTCCTAGAAAAAAAAACTGTAGAAGTCTTTTACATTTGTTTCGAATGAAGCTCGATCAACAAAGTATTAATTGATAATACAAACAACACTAATATTAACATGGGGGCAAAAGTTTGAATTTAAGTGTATATATTTGGAACCCTCCCCCCCCCAACCACCCACCAAAAAAAGAAAAAGAAAGTTACAGAAATGAATTTAAAATGGCGTGAAGCCACCCTTTCTGACATAAGAAATTGGCTGCGAACCCGATTACGAAACTTTCACTTAACTTAATAACATGTATCTAATAGCCCTGAGGACAATTCCCCTTCCCAGTTATACGGACCTTGGGGCTTTTTTAAAAAGCTTGACGCAGTTCGGATTGAAGAAGTTGAGATTTACTGTCAAATGACATAAACTACTGTGAAAATAAAACTGGTGAATTATTATGCTGGTTTATGTATGTATTTAAAAAAATTGCATCTGATTACACTCTTTAGATAAATTACTCCTGTTTGCATTTAATAACAGATAAACGGCTTCCGTTTACTAAATTGTTTAAATATTGGGAAGAGTTGGCGAGAGATAGATAGACGTGTAAACAAATGGGTAGACAGACGGGTAGAGAGACGGATAGCGACAGAGATAAGCTAACGGGTAGCGAAACGAATAGACAGACGGGTAGCGAGGCAGGTGCAAAAAAGGGTTGACAGAGGGGTAGTGAGATGGGTAGGGAGACGGGTAGCGTGGTGGATAGAGATACGAGTTCAGAGACGACTTGACAGACGGGTAGAGAGAGGGTTATATAGACAGACAGACGTGTTGATAGACGAGTAGGGTAACGGGAAGCGAGACAGGTAGAGACACGATTAAACAGTCGAGTAGAAAGACAGACGGATACTGAGACGGGTATACAGAAGAGTAGAGAGACAGTAGACAGATGAGTTCGGAGAGAGACACAGCTAAGACATACGAGTAGTTAGGCTGGTAGACACGTTTGTAGCAAAGCATGTTATCAATGTGGTTTGAAGTATACGAGTTTCTATAAATAGTTATACAAATAAACAAAGGAAATTTTTTTTAATTCAAATATTAAATATTTGATTTAATATTTCAATATCTAATATTTTATTTTTTAATATTTTATTTAGATATTTGTCACAAAGAAAATGTTGCAAAAATTAAATTAAATTTGCGTTAAACTACGCTTGCTAAAATACGCTATTGGCTGCAAATCTGATTATGTGACTTTAAAAATATCGTTTTAAAAGATCCGGCGTTTTTTTTTTTTTTTAAAGTTTTGAGCAATTCCCGCTTAAGAAAATGAGATTATTTGCCAAATGTTATAAAAAAATGCATATGAAAACATAACAATATATGAATTTATATATGATATTTTGTAATTATATCATTTAATTTGCTATTTTTCATATGTTGTATCTTTATCTATCTCTTGTCTATCATATGCTGTATATTCACTTAGATTCTTGTTGATATCTTCTTTATATCGTAATTGTTAACTTTATGTTCTCAGCAATATCACTCAGACTAATCCCTTTGAGGGAAGTCCTAGTTAACACTTTCCAACCTAGTTGAAAAGTGTTTATGACTTCGGTTTGTCTGCCGTCTGGCCGTCTGGCCGTGCTCTAACTCCCGTAAATATGTTCGGATTGCCCTGCAATTTTTATATGTTATTGTCGTTATCTATAGCATGTTCCTTATTTCAACTGAAGTGTGTAGCACTTATAGTTTTTTTACAGGGACACTGAAAAGAATTCCGTTACATTACGGTCTATGGGGAAAAATCATTTGCGGTTTATTTTAATGATGTTACACAATTTCAAATACATTGTAATTGATATATATCACTAAGGTGCATTACAAGAAGCTTAATATGGAATAGGGTGCGCATAGCACTTATAGTTACTTTGCAGGGACAGTCAAAAGAATTCCGTTACATTACGTCTATGGAGAAAAATCGTTTGCGGTTTAATTAAATAATGTTTCACTATTTTAAACGCATTGAAATTTATATATATCACTAAGGTGCATTACAAGAGGCTTACTGCGGAATATTGTGAGTATAGCAGTCATCGTTCATTTACAAAGACACACAAAAGAATTCTCTACTGTCTGTTAAAAATAATTCCTGGAAGTGCGTTTTAAGTTGCTGAATGCGATTTTAAGTTTAACTCACTTTTTGTCTATTACTTGGTGTGTATAAATTCCATATTTCATATACAGGGCAGCACAAAAGTTCGCGAACACATTTCCGTTTATTGACAGAAACTCCAGAAGTAGAATTTTAAACTGTGCTAAGCGTTTCCTAACTAAACTAAAATTTAGCATCCTATGTAGTATATATACAAATCTATAGATCTATACAGGGCTGAATAAAAGTATTCGGATATTTTTTCCGAATATTGTATATTTTGAAAATATATGTTGGAAATTCCTGAAATTACGTTTTTAAACAAGTTATGAGTTTTCCAAATTGTTTACTTAGATGTTATCTTTCAGCTTATTAAACGATGATGATTTGTAAAATTATTTTGAAAGCGTTGGAAAGTGTTACATAATCTATGCTTGACGCATGATTTTTCGTTCTTGTTATATTATATTTTGATTATTTTCACTAAATGTTGTACATTACTTCAAAGTTCCTTTTTAATAAGAAAATGTAATAAATAACAGACAGTATTCAGCTGTTTATTGTTATTCATGAACTGACATTATTGTCAGTAATGTAATTAATAAATGCTTGTAATTAAGTGGACTCTCTTGCAAAACAAGTTTTCACTCTGCTAATTACAAAATTCTCATTTTAACCCATTTAAAAATTCAGTACGAAATAATATGGATTTTAAAAATTAAACAATAAATAATAAAAATATGTGTTGAGATTGATTTAAAATACATTGGTTATTTATCATAATATAAAAGTAAAATAAGTAATAAAATAAGGAATCAGTAAAATAAGGATATATTTGTTTCTAGATAGCACTAGATGGCAGCACCATTACTAAAACGTCTAGTTTGTCCTTTATAGAAATTATACAAGTTCATTTAAAGTTTGTTTCAAATATATCATTGATAAAAGACAGGATTTCATTACGCTTAAAAAACGAAACATTATAACTATTATTACAATTTTTTTCCACCATTATAAACATGCATTAACAAATAATTCTCCAGTATATTTCAGCTATAATTTTATTGTAATAAAATTGCTATAAATAAAATAGGGATATTTTTTGCTTTTAGATAACACTAGATGGCAGCACCATTTCTAAAACATGTCAAAGTACTATCTACCCGCTCTATCCCCTAATCATCTTGATAAGCAGGGCCGTACAGAATGACCGCGGGCCATGGTAATAGTTCCAGTGCGAGCCCCCCATAAGCCTTATAAAATAAAACCTGCTTAGACGAAAACATACGGGAAATTCCGTTTTAAATGTGTTATTTTCGTCTTAAAAGGTATAAATGCATGGAATTGTTTTGGCTAGACCATGATTTTTTCTCCGTTTACAGCAGATTTCCGTTATAAACAGCTTTTACTGTATTAAAAAGTAAATATATTGGATTGTTGTTTTTTAGAAAATCTGTATAGTATTTTCTTATACAATTTTATTATTTTTCTTTTACAGTAGTATTACAGTTTCTGATGCTTTGGTAACACGTTTCCATATAAGGATTTTAAATAGAAATTTAAAATATTCAAAATATTGAAAATATAATTCAATTTTAATTCAATTCATCAGAAGGCGCCGATTATCTGACGCTATTGCAACTTTTGTTATTGTGTTTTACAACTTAGAAAATATTTGTTCTTGTGATGAGTTGACATGTTTCAACTCCTCCCTTATTTGTGGAAAAAGGATAATCTCTCTGGAATGAAAATAATATGACAGATTGATCTCTATTGACAAAAATTCTATCAATAGTGTGGATTTCATTTTCACTTTGAGATAAGCCAAGCTGCAATACATGCTTTGTATTGAATGATATGTTATCTGAATGGGTGGATAAGAAATGTGAATGGCATTTTTTTGGATACAATGGATCTAGCCCATATGAGTTGGAAATTCTAACTGGATAAGTATGGGATTAAGATAGCTGTCACTCATAGGAAGGCCAGAGGGCGTTTCTTTCCTTATGGAGAGAAAAATACCTGTTTTGCCGGAGAGGAAGGAATGCGAGGAGATACGAAATACGGGAGTTGAAGGTGGAAGGAGTTGAATGTTGAATCAGTTGGATTTGGAAGACTCGAGAGTGAGGTTCCACTTTGAGCGGACGTCAGAATCGGAATTTGGCTGACCATGTAAATTGTGGCATGGATACTTATCATAATTTTTCATTTTTACTTTTGTTTTTTTATTTTTTATTGTGTTAATCTAAAATAAAGTTTTTTTCGTTTCAAACGATAAATGGAATTCATTAATTATATATACATGTGTTCACGCTACCACATTCTATAAAACATAAATAAATAAATGCTTGCATCTTTGCTATGTGCGTTCTGCTGATTTTTAATAAATGCTGGATTTTGTTTCGAACGTAAAATACCGCTTTAGCACAACCCCTTCTCCCTCCTAGCCAGTCTGTAAAGACGATCAAGCAACTTCTAACTTTTGAATTTTACTATTTATTACTTATTTTAATGAAAAATTTTATGTGAAACATACCAGTATACATTTTCTTATATTTATTTAAAAACCAGTACCGAAGCCTGGCAATGGTAATTTGTATCGGCTCTAACCCACTCTGTACGGGCCTGTTGATAAGAAAATAGTTTATATAGAAATATATAATTTTTGCAGATTTGTACATTTTTGATTTCGGCTGCAGATGTATTATAATAAGGGCAGGAGGGCACATTCAATTGCAGAAAGAGCCAACCAATTTGTTTCCGAAATTAAAAAAAGTCCTCACAATGAAACTATAACTAAATTCAAAAGAGTACAACACTACAACATTAGGTATTGACCTCAGATAGCATAATCAAAAATATTTATTTAAAAATATTCAACGGATACGAGAAATTTGCAAAGAATGCTTTCACCGGTTTCCGTCCAAACGTTTCGCGTCTAGTGAATGAACTCCTCTTATGGGGTGCTACCTCCCTGCAAACTTTTAGAGAAGGCATTTTTTTAGTACATTTTCTGAGAGTACAATTAGTATAATATATTCATTTACATTCTCTAGTCGATAAAAATTAAGAAAGTCACGCCGCTTTAATTTGCTTTCTTCTAACATACATAACTCATAACTCGAATCTTTAAACGCGATTATCTCAAAAGAATGTTTTGAAGTCGGTAATCACGATAATTTGAACAAATCAAAACCAATATTCTTCAAATTTTCACCAACTTTTAACAACAATATTATCTAAAGAGTAATCGTTCCTTTTGGCGATTCAGGGCGGTAACCAGGCGGGGGCAGGGGGGGGGGGTAAGTTCTTCCTAGAAACTTCTTGAGCCCC
Organism: Maratus michaelseni; assembly: GCA_963931845.1. Classification (NCBI taxonomy): domain Eukaryota; kingdom Metazoa; phylum Arthropoda; class Arachnida; order Araneae; family Salticidae; genus Maratus; species Maratus michaelseni. The sequence continues at coordinate 251,428,140 of OZ007592.1, forward strand.
CTCTCGACTTCAAAATCTTTCAATACGAATAACATCATTTATTACATTTAAGAATTTTAAAACTTTATAATCAAAAGTTTTATGACAGTGGGGACTTGCTTTCTACTTTTGTCTATCTTTATAAATCCTTAAAATACAGGGGAAAAGACAAGCTGTGAATTAGCCCCATCAAAAAATTTCAAAGTCCCCTCTGGCTTTGCCGACTGGTTACGACCCTGTGGCGATTACTTTTTTGTTCTATTTCTTTAATATAAACAATTAAAAAAATTTTATGAAAATAGGGATTTTAAATTTGAACCACCGCTATTTTGTTCAAAATAATTTTTTCCAAAAACCGAACAATTTTTCACTAGTGTTAAGTGTTCGGAGTAAAGACATTATGCTTTTATAATTTCAGATAACATTTGACATATTTACGGTGACCACCATGAATGGCTACTATCTCCGACAGTGTTGAATAGAGGGGTTGACCCGGGGCGGACATTCCCCCCAGAGCATTAAAATATCCCCCCGGAACTCTATGATGTCCCCCCCCCGGAGCAACAGAATTTCCTCCGGGAGAAAAATGTCTGACTACAACACTGATCTCATTGACTAGAAATATAAATCTATAATAATAATAGAATGTTTACTTTTTCGATTTTTGTTGCAGTTTTTTTATAAGCGGGCATTTTCAATTTTGGAACCGGTTGGAACCGGTTCTGAAAGTGATCGTACCCTTTTATAAAATAACGGAAACCAAACTTGAAAAAGTAAAAACTAACACCGTTGGAGATTGACCTAAGCTATCCTATGCAAAAAAAGCATTTAAAAATCTTAAAATGCGAGCTAGAAATCGCGCTAGAACCTTCCCATAGACTTAACATTAGCTTGAGAGTTTTTTCGCATGACTGATGTAGGCTCTTAAGCTCCTACACTAATCACACGAGAAAACTCGCAATATTCTTATGTCAATCCTATAGGAGCGTTCTTTTCAAAATCTCGTTTGCATTTCATTACTTTTAAATGATTTTTTTCTGCATAGGATAATTGAGTACAGTCTCTAACCGGGCCCTTTTCCATATTTTCGCTTTTTTGTAGGTTTTTTCTTTTTATGAAGGTACTTTTACTATCGGAACCGGTTCCGAAAGTGAAGTATAAAATATTATATAAGTCTATCAGTAATAGATTCAAAGGATGATCTTGATATACACCTACCTGGGCTGTCAAAATAAACCTTCTCAGTAACTTACTATTTTCTGCTCTTATTAAAAACCTGGATAAATTGCACTGGAATTCTAGAATGTCATACCAACTGTGTAAACCCCTTCCCCCTTTCTCACCCTGATGTAAAATGTCGCAATCCAACACTAATTATCATAAATAAAATTACATAATGGCGCACACTTTATTTATTAAATATTTATTAAATCGCTGTCTAAAACACGGGAATAAAAGTTACATTCGTTTCACACGCAATTCCAATGTAGCACAAATTGGCAGAACCAAAGTTGGCCAATTGTTAGCAAATTGTTGTCCCACATTGGTCCACCGTAAGAACTGCCCACCTTGCTCCACCATTGACCAAAGAACCATTTGCCAACAAAGGCCTATGAGTGATAACAGTTAGTTCCTCATATATACTCCAAATTAGAGACGTATCTGGTATATCTATACCATTTCCTAACGGTGCTATTTGGATTGCGCATTATTGTAGATTTTTGAAGCAGTATTTAGTAGATTATTTACCTCTACAAAATGAATAATTTTAATTGCATTTTCTTAAAACCAAAGCTGATTTTTTATTTAATTATTTAACTTAATAAATGTAAGAAAAGGCTTGAATTTTGCGCTGAATTTCCTAAACAATCCTTATATGGTACTTGTATGTTATCTTAAGAAATAGTGCAAACAGCTATTTTCTAACAAAATTCGCCATTCTGATCATAATTTTATTCTGAAAGAAAAAATAAACTCAGAACAGCGAAAACAAAATTGACTTTTTGTCACGATTTCGGAAAATTTCGTCGCTACGTGACAACTTTTAGGTTACTCGTACGTTGTAACCAGAGTTTTCCTTACTACCTTATTTGTATTTTCATTTCCATTTCAGAGCGAGAAAAATTCCCAAATCTAACTAATTTGTCAATTATAGTAAATATTTGATAATGATTTTTATTCAAACTTTTATTCGTAAACCTATAATGGAGAGTATACAATATTAAAACTTGAATTAAAATTCACTAATGAAAAAGAAGATAAATTAAGAAAAATAAACAGAAATATAACCAAACCAAACAAAAATACCTTATACAAAAATCGTGAGTTTTTAAAAAAAGGACCAAAAACTGAAAGAAACAAATTAAGTAAAAGTTTCAATACTAAAAATTAAATTACACTCGAGAAATCATGCACTATGTTAAAATAATTTTACAAGCCTCAAGCTGTAATACACTCATTGTAATACATTTTTTTCTCGTGAAATAATTTTTTCATTTTTAAGCTGCCATATGTATCATTTAATAGGATATTTTTCCTAAGTAATCTTCAAAATTGTTAGTTGTTTTATATTACCGTAATATAATAAATTTATTGGTACTTAAATATTTTTTTGAGAAAGTACAAGACGCATTTACTATTATTTGTAGTAACGATTAATAATAGCATACTTTTTGTGGATATTATTGGCAATATTTTACCTAGAATCAGCGACTTTTTTAGTAGTTTTATGTCATCACGCCATAAAACATTTATTAATACTTAAAAATATTTTTAAAATGTTCAACACGCTTGCACTATTATTTATAGTTACCTTTACAATCCATATTTTAGGATTCAAGAATACGCAGAAAAGACATATTTTATTGCACGTAGTTCAAGACATTTGTCAGGATCAACGGTAGAGAAATGCTCTATAAATTTCATCTCCCATTTGTCTTCCTAGCCGAAAACTTTTCAGAACTTTCAATTTATATTTTGAGAAAAATGAAAACTTAAAAGCCATTTTCTATGTGTTTTTGTTTTGCATTTCTAAAGTCTTCTCCTTTCAGAATTTTATCATAAATAGTTAATAAAAAAAAAGTTAATTTCTCGGAACAATTTGTGTAAAAAGCAAAATAATTTTATTGCATTAGTGAAATGCAAAAATAGAAAACATCATACGCGTAAGAAATCTATAGTATGCCCACTAAAGTCCGTTGTCACCCCAATAATTTCTGAACGGCAAGAGCTATAGTGATAAAAGTGGAGGCTAGATTGTAAAGGGAGTAAAGTTGCCCTGCTCTACGCAAGGAAATCACTTACAGCACCACCTGGTGGTTAACTTTGGAGTTAACGTTCTTATTTAGAAATCGGTAAGAGATACGAGAAAAAAAATCAATTACAAAGTTGTACAGCATCATCGATTTAGTAAGAGATGACACCTTCCGTAAAGTAATGTTAAAAGTAGAAGGCGTAAAATGCATATTTATTTGATTCGAAACTCCCAAAATTGTAACGCGACATAATGCGGAAGAAAAGAGAAAAGGTCACTCTCCAGAGTTTGAATTGTCAGTAGATATACAGTATTGATCTTTACATAGATAAATCTTAATATCACATACCATGAAAAAGTATTTTTTCCCATTTTGTATAAATGGCGCGGATACATGAATCAGTGAGTGTATGCAACCCCTCCACCAACATTGCAGGAAGTTCGAAACCATATTACGGATGCTTGTGCCAGCGTGTCACCTGCCATGTTGTACAATGTGCAGCAGGGAGTGTAATACCGTGTCCAGATGTGTATTGTTGCTGAAGGACACCATTTTGTGTATCACAGATAGATGAACCTCATTTCTGATAAGTACAGTTTTGTACAATACGATCAAACACATGAGCGCTTTTTACTTTTCATTTGTATCATTTTTGTGAGCAAGATGTTTTTTTGTAATAAATCGATGACGCTGAACAACTTTGTAATTGCCTTTTTTCCCGTATCTCGTACCATTTTTGAAATAAGAACGCTAACTCCGAATTTTGCCACCAGGTGGCGCTATAAGTGGGTTCTTTGCGTAGCACATGGCAACTTTACTATACCTAGAACCCATATTTATGGCTTCAGCTCTTGCCGTTCAGAAGTTATTGGGGTGACAACGGACTTTAGCTGCCACACTGTATAATAGAATATTTAATAGATAGCTATAAACTTTCCTTTTTAGTTTTTTTCAAGTCAAAAAAAAAAAAAAATCAAACCAGAAATTGTATTTACTAAGTGAAATCAATCGAGATTATACAGAGACGATACATATTATTACATAAATCTTTTGGTTCAAAATATGTTTATTTGTTTAGAAAAAAACAGACTGTTAATGTATGAAAGGCAATTTTATTAGGACAAACGTTTTGAGGTGATATACATATCAATACAACAAAATTTCGTGTACTTAAGACTACACGGCTGAAGTGAAAACTTCTATGGTGATTGTAACGAATCAAAGTATTACGTATAGTATATGAATGATACGAATATTATTATGGATGATATTATTTGCAAAACTAAGAAAAAGGGCATAAATTTATATATATATATATATATATACAGAGAGAGAGAGAGAGAGATAATTAAATAGCTATCATGGATAAAATTAGTTATTTTCAATCGTACACTCATTAGATCTTCAATGTGTACACTTTTGAATGTGTATCAATTATTCTGAATGCTAAATCTTCCTGTGATTGATTTTGTAAAGCAATATCTTCAATATTATTATAATCTAAGAAAGAAACAACGAGCCTGAGGTAAATTAAAAATTACGTACGTGCCCCCAAATATACTATGAACAACAGTTACTACGTATTCTGTTTCTTTTCTACACAACGAACGTTATCACTCAGTACACTCACTCTTAATATTAAACTATACTCTACATTATATGTATTATTATTATTGCAAATAAAATATAATTGTAAAAAAGTAACAGAAACATTCCTTTACAATAACTAAACACAGCCGGGCACAGTAGAGACACTCAGCTGACTGTTTCTTACTTGCTCCGCTAAGCTCGTCTCCTCAATCTGGGTTACTCGTATGAGTGTTTCATCTCTGAGAACGGATTAGACTTGTTCACTGCCATTGAAAAGCGTGCATTGTGCGCCTATGTTTTATAGGAAATCAAGCTTAAAATTGATTTATTCAGTTAACAATTCCGAATATTTCTCTCCCAGTCAAAAAAAAAAAAAAAAAAAAAAAAAAAAATCACTAAAAACGTCCCCCATTTAAAAAATGTAAAAACAGTTTCGAATAAAAAATCTTCACCATTCCACAAAAGCGCTTTCGCCCTAGCTAGAGCATCATCAGTTGTGATCTTCAATCCTCTGTCTCTCCGCTATATACACGATTGCTGGTTGAAGAGCTTCCCCTATCGGCATTCAATTCTCTCTCTCTCTTTCTCTCCCCCTCTTCTAACATTTTTTTTTCCAGTGGCAGTCAATCAATGAATGAACCATATCATTGCATGCCTCTTTGGATGCATTAATTTCTATTGTTTCTCTTATTAAAGCATTATGTAAATTTTCGTAGTTAGCTATTTTCTGTATTTGTAGGGTTTCAAGTTTGATTGGGGTTTTAGTATTTAATCTTGCAAGAGCTGTTGACTGTTTATTTAGTTTTATATCTCTGATATGTTCTTTCATTCTTTCTTCTATTTTTTCTCTTCGTCATTCCTATGTAAGTAAGCTTTTCATTTCTGCTGTTTAGACAATTTATTTTGTATATTCCTGCTGTTTGTATTTCCTCATATTTTTCTATTTCATTTTTTTATTGATTTGAAAAGGGATGGATTGGAGGTTAGTCCCACTATTATAATTTTTTATTAATAGAGCTTTAAACATTTGAATCTCAGTTTTCTCGAGGGGGCTAAGGGGGAAGCTGAAATTTGGGGGGTGGGGGGGTTGATAATTATTTTATTGTCACTAAAGAGTGCAAAATAGAGCAGAAGATTTTTTTTATATGAAAATAAAAGATTTCGATTTTTTTTTTCTGTACTGGGGAGGAGTTTCAAAGATTTGAATCTCCGTATGCTGAAAGGGGAAGCAGGAATTTTGGGGAGAGGCAGGGAATAATTATTTTATGATCAATAAAAAATATTAAACACAGCAGAAGAATTTTATAAATAAATACTTTTTTAATTTTTTACATGGTAGGGTGTGGGAGAGTAAATTTGGTAGGTTAGGGGGGAAACTAGATGATTATTTTTTTATTATTATTAATTTATAACAATATTAAATTATATTATTATAAATAATTATTATAATTATTATATTATTAAAATATATTATTATAAATAATTATTATAATTATTATATTATTAAAATATATTATTATAAATAATTATTATAATTATTATATTATTAAAACATATTAGTATAAATAATTATTATAATTATTATATTATTAAAATATATTATTATAAATAATTATTATAATTATTATATTATTAAATTATATTATTATAAATAATTATTATAATTATTATATTATTAAATTATATCATTATAAATAATTATTATAACTATTATATTATTATAAGTATACATTAAATTTATATAATATATATTAATTTAATTTTAGTATTATTATTAGTGAAAACTAATGTTGCAGATTATTTTTCAAATAAAGAATTTAAAGATTTTAATCTGTATGTGGAAAAGGCGAGCGCAAAGGGGTAAGCTGGAATTTTGGGGGTAGGGGTAGAATTTTGATTATTTATTGTCACTAAACAACATTAAATAGGGCAGACTTTTTTTTTTTTTTTTTTGTCTTTTTTTTTTTAAATAAAGATTTAAAGAATAAATATATAAAGATTATTCTTTTAAATAAAAATCTGAAAGGTATACTTCTTGCTATTTTTCTTTATAATGTAAACCTTAAAATAGGAAAGATTAACACTTCTTTTATATATGTGGGGAAAAAAAACCTTTTAAAACCCGCATTTTGTACATTATTTCAATATCTTACTAAAGAGTTTTATTTTTCAAAACAATTTCCATTAACGCAGTACTTTAAAATTGAAGTTTAAGATATCTGTTTTTTCTTCGTTTGAGGGAAGGGGGGGGGCGGTAGGGGTAGAAAATAAAGGTAGATGAAAATCATGACTATGAACTTATTGCAGTGGCCCTTAAACTTTATTTTTTTCATCATAACCGCACAAAAGTAATGATATCAGTACAAAAACCCTTAACGGGTTAAAAGTTTGTGACGCAGCACTTTACCTTATGGTTTCAAGAATTTTAAATATGGGTCTTAAAAGGAATGATATAAAAATTTGAGTGACGCTATGATGATTATTTTGCGTCGTACTATCCACTTGCATACATTTCCCTTTGTTGTTTGGATACTATGATGCAAAATAATCATTTACATACATTTTACTTACGATTTTGGATAGCGTGGCACAAAAGATAAATCAATTTATTAAAATAAATACATTTCAATGCATAATATAAGCTCAGTGAAAGTAATATATTTAACGGTGCATTGGAAAATTAAAAGTATTGTTTGTATGTGTAAATATACTTTAAAAGACAAACCAAAAATAATTTTAATTGAATTTTAAATCAAGCCTATTAAATTCACGTCAAGGCGTCACTCGAATTTTGATACCATATCTTTTAAAACCCATATTTTGAATTTATGAGATATGTGAATGAAAAAGCATCAGCGAATAAACTTTATATATTTTTCACGTTAAAAATAATATTTTCCCCTGTGAGTATAAATAAAACAAAAAAGAAAATGTTGATTTTTTTTTAAATTAATAACATAGCGTCACTCAAATTTTTATATCATTCCTTTTAAGATCCATATTTAAAATTCTTGAAACCATAAGGTTGTAAAGAATCCACGATGTTGTGTGTTTTTGAAATGGGGTAGCGTGGAGCCGATTTCACAATGGATCACCTTCATTAAATATTTCAGAACAAATTTTATTTAAAAAGCGTTCTTGAAATTTCTAGAGGTAAAAATTATTTACAACAATTTTTTTTAGCTGAGTTCGCTCGACTTGTAATTTATAGCAAATCACCAAATAGTCCAGTCTTTTACAGTAGTTTTAAAATCTTAAAGTCTTAACTAGAGCTACTTTTCACTCTCTCCGAAAGACCAAATCCAAGGCTGTTGCGTTGACTTCAGAGAGATCGCACTCTCTCATTCAAAAATCTGTCAGCAAACCTGTCCTGAGATGAGTGTTTTCCACCAACACTCGTTCTCCTGCCGAAACTCTAACTAACCTCCTCTCGATCTTCTTCTCCGGTCCGTTTGCTCGAACAAAAGATTCTCCGATCACCAATCAAAAAAAGTTTTAGTTTACGTCATTGGATAAAGCCTTTTTAGGGAGGTCTTACTGAACTTTTAAATGTTCACGCAGGAAATTCCCACGATCCGAGACCCCACACCTAGACGGTCAGATCAGAGAAATATTTGCTGTCTAGCAATTTCAGTTTCACAAGATTGATCGAAGCTCATCTTTTCCTATTGTAGTAACCGGCATTCTTATCACCCCCACAGCTAAGCGTGAGAAAAGTTTTCCAACTCTTGGGAACTTCTATCTTTGATTACTCTGCCTAATTAGCAGACTGTGAGAGATTTACTGAAATTGTTACAACACCCCCACCATCAAAACATTTTCCGGGTTAAAACGCGGAAAATCTGCAAAAAAAGGATTAGCTCAACATATTTGAGTGGCTCAAATAACATTTCAATTTAACCTCACTATATACATCAGTGACCTGATTTCTTATATACTGCTTACCATTGCTTGAACATCTAGCTTTAGAGACTTTTTTTTCCTTTGAAAGCGACTTTTTTTTTTTTTTTTTTTTTTTTTTTACTACACATGCCAAAATAACAAATAAAACTAAAAATAATCAAATATGTACAACAGATTGGATTTTACTCAAAAACTTACTACTGAATTGCTCTACTTAAGTAGTCAACGTGGGGTATATCTTTACCCGGTTTGTGTCGGATGGCATATTGAAAGGGTTGCAGGGCTAGCGCCCATCGAAGTAATCTGGGATTGTTACCTGCATTATTTTTCAGAAACACCAAAGGGTTGTGGTCTGTTTCTATACGAAATTCTTGACCGTCAATGTAATGTCTTAGTTTCTTGATCGCAAAAATTATTGCCGCGCATTCCCTTTCCGTTGCGCTAAAACTTTTTTCTGGGTCAGTAAACTTCCGGCTGAGGTATATTATGGGATGTTCTTCTGAGCCCTGCCTCTGTGCCAACACTACTCCGATCCCTTTTTCAGACGCATCTGTTTGCACAACGAATTCCAAATCATAATTTGGGGCGTATAGAATCGGTTCCCTGGTGAGTTTATCTTTTAGTAGATCGAACGCCTTACTCATTTCGTCACTCCATGCTATTTTTTCTTTTTTGTGTTTTCCTTTCAGCGCTCGCGTGAGAGGTTCAACTATAGTGGCGTAATTTTCTATGTAACGCGAGTAATACCCTGCCATACCTAGGCACCTCCTAATTTCTGTTTTGGTTTTTGGCGCTGGCAATTTCGTGATGGCGTGGATTTTAGCTTCGGCGGGTTTTCGTTGTCCTTCCCCCACTATGTGGCCTAGATATTTAACCGTCTTCTGTGCGAATTTGCACTTCGCTATTTTAACTTTTAATTTAGCGTCCCTTATTCTGACTAATACCTTTTCAAGATGTTTGATATGTTCCTCCCAATCGTCTGAAAATATGGCCATATCGTCTAGGTAGGGTAAACAAAATTCTTCTAGACCATATAACAATTTTGCCATGAATTTAGAGAACCTATACGACGCGTTGAGGAGCCCAAAAGGCATTGACAGAGGTAAAAAACTTCCAAAGTTAGTCACAAATGCGGCCAATTTCTGCGCCCTGGGTGTCATGGGTATCTGCCAATATCCTTTTGTCAAATCAAGCACCGTAATATACTTCGCGGCTGCCACTTTTTCAACCCTTTCCTCTATATTCGGGAGTGGGAAAAACTCTGCCTTCGTAATTGCGTTCAGTTTTCTATAATCAATGCAGGGGCGCGGATCTTTTCCCGGGGCTTCCACCAATATCATCGGAGAATTAAAATTAGACTCCCCTTCCTTAATTATGTTGAGTTCTAACATGCGCTTAATCTCCTTTTTTAAAATTTCATTTTGTCTGGGCGATGTACGGTATGGCCTTATTCTCACCGGTTTTTCTTCTATAAGTTCTATATCGTGTTCCGTGAGATCCGTTAATCCTGGGTCGTTCGAGAACACTTCGCTGTATTCGTCCAATAAATTTTCCAACATATGCAATTGTTCGTTACTGCACCGATCCCTTAACCCACTATCCTCCACTACTTCGCTAAACTTGTAACTGCTGGAGTCTGCTAAGGGGTACACAATCTCTAAGTCTTGGGATGCATCTGGCTCGTGAAATTCGCGGGTTAAAATATTTATTTTTCCCACCCTTTTTACATACGGTTTTAAGAGATTTACATGATAGATCTGTGATTTTTCCCGTCTGCCCGGAACACTCACTATATAATTTGTCGCGGAAATTTTGGATTCGATCTTTCCGGGACCTATCCACCCTACCGACATTTTATTCTTTTTGTTCGTTGCTAAGACTAACACTTCTTCCCCTGGCTCAAAGTGCCTTTCGACGGCATTTTTATCGTACCAGATTTTTCTTTTGTCTCTAGCGACCGTCATATTCTGGACTGCTAATTCCTGACAGCGCTTTAACCTATTCATAAGATTAAAAACATATTCAGTGACCAACTCTGGCTCTTGACTTTCCCCTGTCCATTGTTCGAACAATAAGGTTTCCGGGGTCCGTAGATTTCTCCCATGTACTAACTCGGCCGGGCTGAAACCGGTCGACTCATGCGTTACCGTCCTCAAGGCTAACAGTGCGTGCGGTAGATTTTTCTCCCAGTCACTACCGTTTTCCACACTCAATACCTTTAATAAACGTTTGACAGAGCGGTGCCATCGTTCTATCAAATTGGACGAAGGTCTGCATACACTCGAATGATTTAGTTGCACTCCAAATTTCTCCAGAAAAATGGTGGTTAAACTTGAAGTAAAAGATTTTCCAAGGTCTGTCTGTACTTCAAAGGGGTAGCCTAAACGACTAAAAATTAAGGTTAGGGCCTCGACTACCGTTTCAGAAAGCATGTTTGGTATGGGTATAGCCTCAGGGTATCGCGAATAACAACAAATTGCAGTTAATAAATACCTATTTCCCTTGTTAGACACTGGTAAGGGGCCTACAAGATCCACCGAAAGTTTTGAAAATACCTCTGAAATTATAGGTACTAGCTTCAACGGGGCCCTTTTCTGCTCCCCCGCCTTTCCCACTTTTTGACATGAGTCACAAGAGTTTACGAAATTTTCCGTTTCTTTTATTATGTTCGGCCAAAAGAAATATCTTAAAATTTTGTCTTTTGTTTTCAATTCGCCCATGTGAGCCGCGATTCCCTCATGACATGCATTCAGAAGGCCTATCCTATATTTTGCCGGAACCACTAGTTGAATTCGTTCAAACCCCCGATGGTCTTTAGTTTTTCGTATTATCAACGAGTCTTTTATTTCATAATGCGATTTTTTTTCCATTGCCTTTTTCCTGATAATGTCTAAAGAAGGGTCATTTCTTTGTTCCATTCCAAACTCACCCCTACCTACTTTAGCCAGATCTAAGCATTGATCATTTAGAACTTCGGGGATTAAATCTTTTTCCCAGGTCTCAACTGTCACCTCATCATCCGCCTCTTTTTCGTTTTCCCCGGCTAGGGGAGAAAGAGTAACTTCCTTGTTCGGTTCGTTTTCTTTTTCTTTCGGATTCGTTTTAGTCTGACTACGCGTTATTACCGCATTTAGGGTTTTAATTGTTCCGTTTTTAATCTCGTCTATCAACTTCTGCGTTTCGTTACCCAAAATATAATAAGACATATCTGCTTCGCTGTCGGCCACAATTGCTTTAGTCCTCACATTTCCAACGTCTTTAATTTCGAGAATTACATCGGCCGTAGGCAGACAATGCAAATCATTTATCAATGGTTGTCTTACCCAAACGGTTCCCCCGTCTAATTGATCCGAATTAATGAATTTCCTAGACACCACGTCCGAACAGGAACCCGTGTCTCTCAACACGGTAATTTCTTTTCCATTAATTAGCGCATGACTTAAATAGGGTCTAAAACCTTCTTCCAATTCAGGGCTGTTTCGGATGTGACTAATTTTAGAGATGGGTCTTTCGTTTTTTTTGTACTCTGGGCAATTTGCTTTCAAATGCTGGGAGGATCCACACACGAAACATTTGTTCCACCTCTTTTGTTCAAATATGCGCTCTTTGTCTTTGTTAATATCTTTGTCTCGCCAATTTGTTTTGGTTTCGGAAATTCTCTCACTTCGCGTTTTTTCTTCGAACCTTGGTTTTTCGGTTCTTTTATCTGGAGGGGGCCTTACATTCCAAAGTTTTTTCGAAGGGCCTTTAATCGCTTCATATTCGTCGAGACAATTTGCCAAAACTAACGGGTCTTTGTAGTTTGCCCACGAATCAATGAAATGCTCTTTCAATTCGCTAGAAGTACGGCGCTTGATCTGGTCCGTTATCAATAAATTTTTCAGACTATTGAAATCTGTAACATCTAACCCATTTAACCAACCCTCTAAATAACTATTGAGTTCAAAAATAATATCCTTCCACGGAGCACCTGGATTGCGTGGATGTTTCATTAATTTTTGACGATATGCTTCGGGACTCATACGGAATCGTTCAAGCAAAAACTTTTTGACGTATTCAAAGTTATCCGTCTGATCTTGCGGTTCCCTTAAAATTAACTCTGCAATTTCTACCGGCACTAAAGCTAATAAATGCGTCACTAAGTCACCTGTCTCTATTTCCGCTTTGGTCGCCTGTCGTTCGAACAAATTTAAAAACAAAGTTATATCCGAGCGTTCTGGATCAAATCGATGCATGATTGTTCGAAGCGGCAATTTAGGTGGGCGTTCCGACCCGGTACTGTTAGTTGAACTACGTCTATTTGCATCTTGCGTCAATCTAAGTTGTTCTAACGTAAATTCGCGTTCTTTTTGTTTTTCCTCTCTTTCTCTTTCTTCTTTCTCCCTTTGTTTTTCCTCTTTATCCGCGGCTATCTTGTCTTCGCGATCTTTTATGATATACGCAGCTTGCGTGAATGCAAAATCTTTATCGTAATCATCGGCAGCTTCGATTTTTTGGATAATTACCGGTATCCTGTCATTTTTCCCTATTTCCACTCCCAATTCTTCCGCTAAATTCTGCAAATCAATTTTCCTGCACTGTTTCAGATCAGTTACTTCTTGCATTTTAAAATTTTATGTAAATACAATATAAAGATGAAAATGATAGTTTCGCTCGCTAACTTATGCAACAGGGATTCTAACACTTTATGGAAAATTTTCTGCTACTACCCACATAATACTAACAATTTTAAATACAATTCAATTTGAGGAATAATAAAAATAGTATACATATAAAAATAAATTTTCAATATTGTAAAATTTTCAATACACTGACACGTTTTGGTGTAGGTCATCCAAATTTAAAACAAATTTAGAAATTTGAAATTCTGTGCTCATAATTCAACCAATACTTGATATTTCTGACCCCGCAGGTAACAAAATGACCACTTTTTGCAACTGCTAAAAAAATTTTCCTAACATCACATATGCAAAATATTTGATTATCAACAACACCTATTGTTTCACTAATAATATGAAAAAGTACACCTTTGAAATCTTTCAATCATGAATAACTAGACAATCGACTTATTTGAAAAATCAAAATTTTTCTCTCTTTTTTTTTCGAGAAAAAAAAATTATATATATACACATTTAGCCTGACAATCCTTATATTATTTTACTGCCAAAAGAAAGTTCACACTATCAAATTTTATGCTGATAACAAATATACATATATTTTTCCAAATATGTTCAAAGTTATTAGATTTAAAAATTTATCATAATTTATCTTATATCAATATTCAAATAAAAAATTTCTCAGAAATGAATTTTCCTCAACAAAGAATATGTAAACAAAATGAGAGCCACTCAAAAATGAATTGAGCTTACCTTTTCTACAGTCTTTGTCTGCATTATCTGTCGCCGGTTTCGGGTCTGGCCTAGACGTCGTCGATTTCACAGGTTATCTCGGTTTGTCGACTCCTGATGTTTCCTAGAAAGGGCTTGCTTCGGACTTGTTCTCTGTAAGCACGGGCTTGCTTCCAGGACGGAACTGCTGTCTGTCGTGACACTGCAAGGCTTGCTTCGGTCTCTGCTTTCCTCTCCTGAACTGGCGTCAGATCTTGCGCGCTTAGATGCGGGCGGGCGTCACTGCTACTGTCTGGACTCTCTTCACTAATGCTAATAAATTTTTGTCGAAATATCCGACTCGCTTGCCACCAGCTGTAAAGAATCCACGATGTTGTGTGTTTTTGAAATGGGGTAGCGTGGAGCCGATTTCACAATGGATCACCTTCATTAAATATTTCAGAACAAATTTTATTTAAAAAGCGTTCTTGAAATTTCTAGAGGTAAAAATTATTTACAACAATTTTTTTTAGCTGAGTTCGCTCGACTTGTAATTTATAGCAAATCACCAAATAGTCCAGTCTTTTACAGTAGTTTTAAAATCTTAAAGTCTTAACTAGAGCTACTTTTCACTCTCTCCGAAAGACCAAATCCAAGGCTGTTGCGTTGACTTCAGAGAGATCGCACTCTCTCATTCAAAAATCTGTCAGCAAACCTGTCCTGAGATGAGTGTTTTCCACCAACACTCGTTCTCCTGCCGAAACTCTAACTAACCTCCTCTCGATCTTCTTCTCCGGTCCGTTTGCTCGAACAAAAGATTCTCCGATCACCAATCAAAAAAAGTTTTAGTTTACGTCATTGGATAAAGCCTTCTTAGGGAGGTCTTACTGAACTTTTAAATGTTCACGCAGGAAATTCCCACGATCCGAGACCCCACACCTAGACGGTCAGATCAGAGAAATATTTGCTGTCTAGCAATTTCAGTTTCACAAGATTGATCGAAGCTCATCTTTTCCTATTGTAGTAACCGGCATTCTTGTCACCCCCACAGCTAAGCGTGAGAAAAGTTTTCCAACTCTTGGGAACTTCTATCTTTGATTACTCTGCCTAATTAGCAGACTGTGAGAGATTTACTGAAATTGTTACAAGGTAAAGTGCTGCGTCATAAACTTTTAACCCGTTAAGGGTTTTTGTACTGATAAGGAATACAGAAGTATAACATTAGAAATGCAAAAATGTGTTTCCACAATATATTTTTTCAAAATGAAAATAAAAACAGCGAAATATCTTTTTGTAATGGGAGATCCGACCCCTGAACTCCCGCTTAAGATAAATTTTAAATACAAGGATTTAAAGAGAAAAAAAAAATCTAAAGATTATCTTCCACGGGGATTGAGTCGACAGCGCCTTCCCTCCCCTTGACTAAAAATATTTAATTCCTTTTACTTACCCATCATACGTAGTATAGGGTACATCTTGTAATCGTTTTAAAAATCGAAAAAAAAATTTTGACGGATTTACACGTTTCAGACACTGAAGATTTCGAAAAGCATATTTTTAGAAAAAAAAATGCCGTCCGTCTGTCTGTGTGTGTGTCTGTAAACGCCCTTATCTCCCGAACAAATTGAGATAGAGACTTGAAATTTGGTATGTACTTAGTATGTAATAATGGGAAGAAGCTTATTGAATTTCAGTGACCTCGATTATCCGGAACTATTTTTTCGGACTCTAGAAATATTCGTTCTGATAAAAGGTACATAAAATTTTTCGAAATTGTTTATTTTAAGGAGTGAATATAAAAGACAATAAAAAAACATAAATTTTGCATAAATATCGAAGTTGATTGGATAATTAGTTACCAAGATATTTGTAATCATATTTTTCCACACTCTTCGATTTTTTATGACCCTGTATTTCATTCAAATTTTAATTCAAAGATTATTTTAATATATTTTTTAATATAATTTATTATAATATTTTAATTGGAAATGAGACGCTTAATCCGACGCAGTAAACCATTAGTTAATATGATTATCAATTTTGAAGTTATAAGGGTGTTTTTTTACGCAATTTAGTAATAGAGCATTTAAAGTTTATGACGTCATCAAGCCACCATTTTATTCGAATTGCAATGCATTTTATAAATAGTTTACACATGTTTTATTTTCATATTTTATATTATGCATATCCATGATGGGTAAGTATTACGGTGACTCCCAACGACTAGTTTCTCTTAGCGTTTATTTATTTTAAGTCACTTGAGAAGATTTTTTTGTCTAAAATCATGAGAGAAAAAAAAAATTAGATAATTAAATTTCAAGATTAGGGGGGGGGGGCAATGCTTTTCCTTTGCGGGCGTACATTATTGCAAGCCATTAGTTAAAATAATATGATCAATTATTAAAATATAAATACTGTTTAGAATCAAATATTTACCTCTCCTTCTTTAATAGGAATATCTTTAAACTTTCCATGTTCAACTACAACTAGGCGCATGTCACCTTTTAACATGTAGAAAAACTGAAATTGAGAAATGTAATTATTGATATGCATAAAAAAATTACAGTAAAAGATATAACATAAATTAAAGTATTGTTTATATATTCAAAATAAGGCACGAACACGTGTAAATTTTCCTTGTAATATTTTTTAATAAGAAAAAAGTATATCTGTATGAAAAAATGTATGTTTATGAATATATCTAAATCATTAAATGTACCTATTTTTATTAAATAGGACTAGCATTTTAAATAATTTTGCAAAGAAAATATTATAATACTTTTCATAGAAAGTTATGACGGTTGATAATGCAGGGATATAGATATGCAGGGTGTCCCAAAAAATTTGTAAGGGTTGCCCGAATGAAAGTGAGACTGTCGATAGACTTCGGCGTTTGAAGAGGTAGAATGATGCGCATGCGGCAATAGAGGGTCGTTGGCTATGATCCAGCGCGAAAGAAGGTGACTGGAACGGTTTGTATCATCGGTGCTTCCAAATATTCTCAACGCCACCTGCACCACCTTACAGAAACTAAAAACAGCAATCAAGAATCATCAATGTGGTATTCTGCCCAAAAGGCTTTTTCTTCTGCATAAATACGCTCGCCCTCATGTGGCTACGGTGTGCAAAGATTTGTGGCAGCGATTTCGATTGGAAGTCCTGTAACATCCTCCGTATAGACAGACCTCCTACCTTACCACTGTGTACTACACAAGAAAGCCCTTAAGGCTGCGTTTCGATAAAATTTTTAAATTCAGCGACAAGAAGTCATAAGTTATTTTTCTGGGCTTCCTTTTCCAAAAGCTCTGTAGTCATCAACAAAAGAAAAAAGAGGGAATAAACATGTCAAAGAATCTCCTCCATTTCTCTTCCCCGTGGCAGCACGACAGAAGACTCCCTACAACAAAAAGCTTAAAGGAAGTCGCCGTCGCAGAGTGCGATACGACTGATCGCACCTTAAGCGGAGGCAATTCCCAGACAAAAATGAGTTCCGAACCGCCTTTGAAGAATGGTTTACACCCAGTTCCGGAAGTGTCTTCGCTCAAGGTATTCACAATCTAGTGGACCATTATCATCTGTTTCAAACTTTCTAGTCATTATGTTCCATATATATATCCCTCTTTATTCTGTATATAATAGTACTTATTCTGTATGTAATAGTACATTGTATATAAACTTTTTTGTCAAACACTTTTTTTCACAATTTTGAGTCGACTAAAAAAGAATTACTTTATTTGTTCTTCTTAGAGGTATTATCACGCAAAACACTTACATACATACAAGAAAAAGAAACATAGCACAGTTAAAAATACAATTTTATAATAAAAATAAAATTTCGGAATAATAATATTGCAATGAAAGGCAGTTTCTTGGAAAAAAACAAAGTTATTAAATGAATAAAAAAATATTTTGCTTTTAAATTAATCACACTGTAAAAAATGCATAAATATATCTTGATTTAGAAGAAAAATTTTCAGAATTCATAATTAACCACGATTCTAGAAACCTTGAATTTAAAAACCTTTCAGAAACGAAGCAAATGGAAAACGGAAACCTCAAGAACTTTTCACAATTCTGAAATTAACAAAACGTATTTTCCAAAAGAAACATGTAGAAAAGAAGAGATTTTCATTATATTTATTAAGTATAAGTTATTGTACTAAATATCTACTTAAAATAAGCAGTTGTTCAAACAGTTGTACTTTAGATATGTCATTACAATTAGCTATATAATAGATATTTTTTTATTTCTTACTTCTTCACCTGCTTCCATGTGAAAATCTTTTCTGGAATTCGGGCCTCCAACGAAGAAGGTTTTAAGTTGACCATCTTTGTACCTATGATTAAAAAAATATATAGATAAAGTAAATAAAGTTTGTCATACACAAAATTTAGATATACATTTTTATTATACATTGTACGTGATTATCTTTTACTTATTGATACATTTCACACTTGAGAAGAGGATCCAGTATATATTTAATTAATAAGATTTATTGACATTTTTGTGTATTTCATGTTTCTAAGTTAATTAAAGTCATATACCGAGTTAATGCTTTAAAAAAAATTAATTCTTTAAATTTGTTTCATAAACATTCTGTTTCTTGCCGTTTCCATTTCCAGATAGTGGTCCAGATTGTGTTCGTAGCTCGAAAAAATTATTGCAAGTGCTTTAACGTTCGTAAACCATCATTTCAATAATTTTGCTACTTTAGATCTGATGACGGTATAGGCAATAGAAGAGATTTTCTTTAGTCGAAATAATAAAATAATATCTAATTACTTGATTTTGATTCAGTCATATTTAAAAAAATTAGACTAAGTTTTTAAATTTATATATCCATCAAATTTATTTATTCGTCAGACAGCAGTGCCACGCATTCATATTGATAATTTTGAAATTGAAATTTTTATACTCTAAGGAATAACATACACTACTAAAAATCTGCAGCTAACTGTCCAGTCATTTGACCGTTTTTAAAGATAACTGTTACGTGACCATGTTATGAAGCGTTTCTGATAATATTATAAACAATATTATGGTCAGAATAAAGTTAATTTACAGTTATGTAACTGTTTTTTATAAAAACGGTCGAATGACTGGACAGTTTGCTGCAAATTTTTAACAATGTATATGCAAATCAATATGTGGAAGTGTGTTTTTATGCGTCAATATAAATGTACATATTTACAAATCCAAAGATAGTCTAAAAAAAGACACTATAAAAAATTATTTGCCAATTTAATTATAAAAAATATTTCTTCTTCTAAAAATTTTGTAATAAATAATTCACAAGTAAAAAAATTAGTATCAATTAAGAAAAAAGCAACACAATGAACAACAGTAAATTAGCAAATTAATAACACATGTAATATTATTACACAAAGTTTGTTTACACACATTGTCATTTTTTGAGAAACAAAATGTATATAATATGATTCTTTGATACTTCTTTAA
Source organism: Maratus michaelseni (assembly GCA_963931845.1). Classification (NCBI taxonomy): domain Eukaryota; kingdom Metazoa; phylum Arthropoda; class Arachnida; order Araneae; family Salticidae; genus Maratus; species Maratus michaelseni. The sequence continues at coordinate 251,447,651 of OZ007592.1, forward strand.
AACGAAACAACTACGTAGAATAAAAAAATTCGATTTTTTTTTTTCGTGCTAAATATAACGGAACCACTGACGGTTATCTTGTCCAGAGCTCAATAAAAAAAAATAATAATAATAAAAAAACGCACTTCTATAGGTTTTTGTTTGCGTCGTCTTCTGAAGCGTTATCATGCCTTCTAAAATATTTTAAAAAAAAATTCTTAAAATACTGTATTTTGAAGTTTGAACATTGTGAGAAATTTAGTAATTAAGCTATCGACTTCAAATGTAGAGTGAAGTTACATTACACACGTACTTATCTAGTGAACATTAAAACTTGTCTTTATTCCTATTATTATTATTATTATTACTAGCAAGCTACGCCCGCTTCTCTGGTCAATATTTCTAAGCAAAACTCGAATGATTAAAACATATTTTAGTTCCACTGCCAGGGGAGTCATTCTGTTCTAAACAAACCTCGAATCATTAAAACATATTTTAGTTCCACTGCCAGGAGACTCATTCTGTTCTAAAAAAACCTCCGGAACATTTCCCGCTGCCTACGGCCCCGTATAGCAGACGTGCTTCGAACGCCCCGCAAAATCTTTTAGTTCCACCTTCCACCGCCCCAGGGGGCGTCAGATCTACATATCTTTAACATTATTGTGATATTTAAATTACGACCCTGTGTGAAAAATGAATGCTTTGTAAGACTTTTACATTCAGTTTAAAAAATTTAACATTTTGCTTCAGAACCACCATTAAAGAAGCTGGAGAGCACACTAGTCAGAAGAGTCCTGTGATGGAGGCTTCAAATCATTTTCTTGTCCTGAGCCTCCTGACTGATGATCAGATTTTATGAATTTGTTTAATAAAATTTGTCTGATACATTGCTGTGATTTCCGTATTAAAATATATATATATTTTTTTTGTCCTTTTTAAGAAAAATACCCTGCAAAATTTAACTTAACTTAACGGATGTTACGACGGTATCTCTCTTAAGGCGCTTCTCGAAAACAAAATTCCCCCCCCAGCACAATAATGCGAAATTTTCTGACACATTTCCTAACTCATTTTTAAATGTAAAAGCATGAGAGTTGCAGATGTAATTTTTGAAGCAATTTGTAATCAAATAGGTATTTTTTTCATTTTTTGTTAAATTAATTACATCTTTAGTTATAAGTGATTGTTGTCTCGTGACAGCAATTTGTTTCCTCTTTCGTATTGTTACGTCAGGAAATATGGTTCAGAAGGCCAACTGTGACAGCATTTTCTGAACGAATAATTGCCTTAAGCGAAAAATGGAAAAACAGTTCGATTACAAAGTTCCTTAAAAAGAGCACTTGCCGATTTCATGCGTTTGCCAACAAAAAAAATTAAAAAAATGTGTCAGAAAGTTTCCTATTTGGGTTTGAAAGCAGCTATAAGACTGCAAACAAATATGTTTCCTGCTCAACAACGCAAAACTTTCTGGCATATTTACAGGTAAACTTTAGATGTAAAGACATAATATAAGCAGGCGTTCTTATTGAAGTGAGTCGGAAAATAATACCATTTTTCATTTTTCGATAAAGAGAATATATCTTAATTTATGAACGATTGCTTTTCTTTGGCGACCTTTATCAGACTGTATCGTCCAGAAATTCGGTTCAAAACAACAACTTTGACAGTATTTTAAGAAAATGTCCTTGCCAGTATGGAAAATTGGAAAACGATTTCATTGTTTCGTCATAAAAAATCAGTTAATTCAATGCATTTGCGAACAAAAAGGAATTCAGGGATGTCTCAGAAAGTAGCCAGTTGTCGTATGAGAAGTCTTAAGTCAATCAACATAACCCGGCACTCAGAGCAAGTTGGCCCATTATCATCATGTTATTTTCTCTCTCTTTTTTTTTTCTTTTTTCTTTTTTTTTTTTTTTTTTTTTTTTTGTGGGGCAATTAATTTTAAAATAATTTAATTTTAGTGTACAATATCAATTTTTGAGAGTACACTGGATGTATTTATTAAAAAAATAACGCACTTCTCTTTTTTCTTCTTCTTGTAAATCATAAAGTAAGAACATGCCACAACGTCCCTGTCTCCAACATGAGTTATAAGTGTAAGCATTTGAAATATATATGAAAAGGGTTTGATTGTATAAATATGTATATGTCCAAAATCAAGATAACGTGGAAATATTAAGAAAGTTTTCAGACTTAAAATTGATAACAAATATTGTATTTTATTTGAAGCAGAAAAATATATTCTTACCAAGCTTGGGCTAAAAATTGTATTCGTAATATTTGCCCTATCTAATTCTTGTGTTAAATTAGGCGAAAGATACTATACGGAATTACTGGTATTAAAATTTTAAATGTCGTTAAAACACGACCGTCCTGAAGGGGTTTGTTTAGCTTCAATGTATTTATAATTATACAATATGTTTAGATGGACATTTATAGAATATAAATTTTAACATGTAATAAGGAATATTTAAAAAAAAATCTAAATACTAGAAGTCTTTGTTTTTAATCTTGTCCTTTTCATTTCACGTTTTTATTGATACTATCATTTCAAATTATAAAACGACAATTCGATAATAAGAAGTTGCGTTATCTTAGAATACAGTATGGTTCGAAAATTTTTGTCAGTAAATAATAAATTCTGAAAAATAAATTCTTAAAAAATATTAATAAATGATGACATAAATGAATCGTTTATTTCATAAATATCATAACTGGCAAAATATTTGAAAATAAGTTAAACAAGTTTTTTTTTTTTTTTTTTTTTTTTTTTTTTTTTTATTGATAGACAAAGTGATTGATTTTAAAATAACTAAACATTTTTTAATGTCTGATATATAAAATTCAAAATAAAATGATCACATTTCATTAGACATAAAAGATAAAATCACATAAAACACAATTGAAAATACAATTAAAATACACGCAGACGTTTCAGACTTCACCATAGCCCCTCATCAGTGCAGTAACATACGCTGACCAGACAATTTATAATGTGATACCTGCGAAATCCGGACTATGGTCAGTATGCAAAGAATGCTGAACTAGTTACTATTGAAGGCTTCCAGATTTGTAGTCACATTTATCTATTTTTGTGATACCTGCGAAATCCGGACTATGGTCGGTATCACGGTATCCAAAGAATGTTGTACTAGTTTCGATTGAAGGCTTCCAGATTTGTAGGCACGTTTATTTATTTGTTAATTTTTGTGATACCTGCGAAATCCGGACTTTGGTCAGTATCCAAAACATGCTGTACTTGTTTCGATTGAAGGTTTCCAGATTTGTAGGCACGTTTATTTATTTATTTATTTTTGTGATACCTGCGAAATGCGGACTACGGTCAGTATCCAAAGAATGCTGTACTAGTTTGGATTGAAGGCTTCCAGATTTGTAGGCACTAATCAGATCCAGCTGTAATAACGTGAAGAGTAGATTGTTTCTAGAAGGTTGATTCACTCGTATGCATATTTCGCCGATTAATGAATAGTGAGTGGTTCCACCTGAAGATACGGTCTTGCTTTAATGTAAGTTCCTAATGTTTTCTTGATTTTAACTGGTTAAACTGTTGACTGTAAACATGTTTTGAAATTGTCTGGTCAGCGTATGTTATTGCACTGATGAGGGGATATGGTATAGCCTGAAACGTCTGCATTTTAATTGTATTTTTAATTGTATTTTATGTGATTTTAACTTTTATATCTGATTAAATGTGATTATCTTGAAAGTGAGTGATATTGATGAAAACCCCCACTAAAATAATGTTCCGTTTACCCTCGTTTTACGCCGTTTACTGCAGAAATCTCAAGAAATGACATCACAGGCTTACATTTGTATTTAAATTTGCATTATTAATTACTACGGGATCCCACCAAGCCTTCCCCGGTTACAGAACATAGGTGAAAACCATTTTCTAATAATTAAAAGCTGTAACATGTATTTTTTACATTATCACTATATATTTTTTTTAGATTGCTCACCAATAACACCGAAAAACATTTTTATATGAAAACTATCATGTCACTTATGTATTAAAATAAAGTTTTAAAATTTAAAATAAAGCGATACTTTCGTATTAGCCTCACGCCAGATGTTAATAGTCGAAGAAACAGGCAAAGATTTCGCTATTTGCAGCAGCTTTTTTGATACTGATCATTTAAGTTGTTTAAGCGCGCAGTTTGATTACATGTTTGTTAAATTTGTGTTTTATTTATATTATTTTATTTATTTATTCATAAAGTTTTAATTTTGTTATGGAATATCAGCATAGGAAACAAACACTAGATTGTTAATATTGTTTTAAGTGCAAATAGATTAATCTTTTGCAAACGGGCAGCACGCAGCAGTTTAAAAAAAATCAAACTTGAAAATTATTTTAAAAACCATAAAAAATCAGTAAATTGAGATACAGTTTTTCAAACAAATTGCATATGAAAGTGCATTTGTTTCTCATTAAACGATGTAAAAATTGAAATTGTGGGATATTTAGAAGTTAAATAAATTGCAATAAAAGCAAAAATCTTTTTAAATTTATAAGTTATGTAATCTTAAATAGATATCTTAAATGGATAATTTCACATAATAGTAATGAATGTTTATCAGATGAATTTAATCTTTCAGCCATTTATTAATCATTTATACTTTCAGTGGAATTTATTGATTAAATTTTATGTCTATGACTAATTAAGCTAGACTGGCAGAGTATTTTTTAATTAAGTGGAATATTATATTGCATATCCTTAATTAATCAAAACTTTCGACCTTTTTAAGATTAAAATGCTTAGACAATGATAAATTATCGCACTCGCTAACAAAAAATGGTGCAAATTAAATAATGAAAAATGAGATTATCTCCGATAAATACAGTAAATGAAAAAAATGTTTTTGTTGGATAATAAATTTAGTTTTTTTTTTTTTTTTTTAACAAAACTAATAAATGATAATCCTTAATGAAATATCTAATTTTTGAAAAGGATCATTTCATTTAAATGTTATAATTTCTTTCTTTTTTAATGAATAATCTTTCAATAAAAAGAAAATGGATTTTTTAGGTCTTCTAAGATATGTAATATTAAATGAATACTTTAAATATAATCTCAAGCAACAGTGTTTAGTAGATGACTTTTTTTTTTTTTTTTTTTTTTTTTTTTTTTTTTTGTCGTTATTTAATCAATTTTAAATTCAGTAGTTCAGTAAATTCAGTTAAATTTTTTCATTTTATTTTTACGCCATGATTGATTTAAGCAGAGGGGGGATTTCATTTATTAATAAGTGCAATTATGTTGCATACACTTAATTATTCAAAATTTCCAACTTTGAAAGAGTAAATGCTTAGCCAACGAAAAATTATATTATTCTGTAATATAAATAGAGCAAATTGAATACTGTGAATTGCACGGCCTTGTCTAAAAAAACGGCAGGAAAAACAGTTTTGGCAGATAATAGATTAAAAAAATATTTTCTTAAAAAATACTAATAAATCATAAACGTTAATGGGTTATATAATTTTAGATAATATAGATTTCAATTAAATATTATCAAGTACTTTCTTTTTTAATGAATATTATTTCACTTATGATAAGAAGTATTTATTCTAGTTTGTATGTAAGATATGTAATAATAGATAAATATCATAAATATAATCTAATCTCACGTAACAGTAAACAACGTTTATAACATGAAATTAATCTCTCCTCTTCCATATATTAATCAATTTTAAATTAAGTATAATTTAATGATTATCGTTACCTTTCATAACTAATTTAAACAGACGTAATTTTTTTTTAATTAGGTGTAATAATGTTGAATAGGTTTAATCAAAATTTTTAACCTTTTTCAAATTAGGATCAGAAATTATCATATTCGCTAAAACACTAGAGTCAATTACACAATACGAAATGGCATTGTCTTGTATTGCTAAAAACAGTTTTAGGCAGATATTAAATTTAATTTTTTTCTTTAAAACAAAACTAATAAATCATAAACGTTAATGAATTATCTAACCTTAGATAATATTGATTTTAATCAAACGTTATCAAGTACTTTCTGTTTTAATGAAGTTTTTTTTTGTCACTTATGATAAGAAGTATTTATTCTTGTTTGTAAGGAATGTAATCATGGATGAATATCATAAATACCATAATCTCACGTAACAGTCAACAAATTTTATAGTATAAAATGAATCTTTCGAAAAAGAAGTATTTTCTTTAAAATAAAACTACTAAACCATATAAACGTTAATGGATTATATAATTTTACATAATACTGATTTAAATCAAATGTGAGCAAGTGTTTTCTGTTTTAATGAATACTCTTTTACTTATGATAAGAAATATTTATTCTAGTTTGTAAGATATATAATTTTAGATGAACATCATCAATATAATCTCCCGTAACAGTAAACAACGTTTATAACATGAAATGAATCTTTCGGCCACATATTAATCAATTTTAAATTAAGTTGAAAATTATGATTATATCGCTTAATTTAAACAGACAAAAAATTTATTAATTAAGCGGAATATTGTTGAATTTTCTGAATTATTCAAAATTTCCAAACTTTTAATTTTAAGATGAGAAATTATCACAGAATTATAGTGTAACAATAGTGCAAATTATATGGCATTGTCTTGTAGAAAATTGTAGATACAAAAACAATTTTTGGCAGATAATAAATCTAGAAAAGTATTTTCTTTAAAACAAAATTGAATCAGTCATTCTAGAAGGGACACTTGTCCAAAAAATAAACTTTTCAGGAGACACACACAAAAAAAGTTTTTCTGAGAAATATAAAAGTACTTTCTTTCTTTAAATGTATACCTTAAGTTGCAATAAATATGTTTTAACATTAGTTGACATCGTTGAAATTTTTTCATGATCTGTATATGATGTAATTAAAATAAAAATAAATTTGTGACAGGTGCCTTTTATATAATTAAATGAAGATAAATTATATATAAAAAAGATAGTTTGACTTAATAGTTTGTATAGTAAAAATAGTTTGACTTTAAAATATACAAATTATATATTACAAAACATACAAGAAAGATAGAGGGAGCAAATATTGAGGTACATTGATTGATACATAATGTGAAACAGAAAAACTATACTGTAATTAAATCGATCATTCTAGAAAGAGCACTAAGTTTTAATTGTTGTAGAACAAGTTCTCTTTCTAGAATGATTGATTCAATTAATTTTTTTTTATTCCTCAACAGGTTGCTCAAATTCATTGGTTGCCCATGAATTCATAAAATCTTTTAAATTCGTCAAGAATATAGACCCTGAGGCCATTTAAATCCTGAATTTTTTTTTTATATTAATGGGAACTGGCCCTTCATATACTTTTTCAGTTATCAGTTCCACTTTTAAACTTAAGTGAGAAGGAGTTACTGTTTAACTTATAAATGTATCATCTTATAGTGACAACCCATGGGTTGTCAGATGTATATTCAAAGTGCATAAAATATGTTGACTGAAATTGAACTTTAGCATTTTTTGAGACATTTCTCCTTCTTGATTCATCTGAAATGCCTTCTATTCTGTACAGGGATGGACACTAATTAACAAATTTGATATGTCGTTTATGTAGACACAGATTATATAGACAAAGCAATTTCTTATATTCATAGAGCAATTAGGATAATCAAAGCAATTTCTTATATTCATATATACAGGGTGTTTCACGAAGGACCCCTAACTTTGAAAATAAATTACTCGGATATAGTGATAGGTAGAAGCAAGAAACCAGTGGCATGTTTATTAAAAAAACCGTAAGTATCTGACACAGAAACCTCAAAATTTTAGTTAAAAGTAGCGCCGATATATAACGCTGCAGTCAGCATTACGGATCCCTATGAAGAGAGCTCAGACTCCAAGAACGTTCAGTCGTCGAAGATTTCGCCGTTGAAACGTGATTGCTATTAGCGCATAGTGCAAGAAATTCTGGAAGTGACACTGAAGGACATAGTTTACCGCAACAATTCTTTAACACTCGACGAGCTGGAGGAGGCTATTTGTGAAGCTTTTGTGTTGATTTCCGGTACCATACTACAGAGAGTCCCTGACAATTTCATTCTTTGTTTGCGACATGTGTTTTGTGTGAAAGGTGAACATTTTAAATCGCTTTGTGATACAGCCTACCTATGGTTTTGCCACCTGTAGCGCCATCTATTGGCTCGATTTTTTACTAAAATTGTGATGCTTCTGTATCAGATTTTTACTTTTTTTTTTTTTTTTTTTTAATAAACATACCACTAGTTTCATGCTTCTATCTATTAACGTTTCCGAGTTATTTATTTTCAAAGCTAGGGGTCCTTCGTGAAACACCCTGTATATAAAAATATTATATAGAACTAATAAACAAAAATATTTCATACAATTTAACTAAGAAATTATTTCTGAAACGACACATGTCCATTGTCAATACTGAAAGTTGTTTTCCTCTCTCTTTAAAGATATATAAATAATATATAAAGGCCCGACTAGGAATATTTCTCTTGAGAAGTGATAAAATATGGAATAAAGTATTCTATTCTGAAAAAAAAAACATTTTTGACAATTTTGGACAAGTGCTCTTTCTAGAGTGATTGATTCAATTAATAAATGATAAAAAGATGTTTAAAGAAATGTCTAATTTTAAATAAAGTTGATTTCAATTTTATTTTTATGACGGATTTAAACTAGTCGTTGGGGGCCACCGTAATACTTACCCATCATGGATATGCAAAATATATAGAATGAAAATAAAACATGTGTAAACTACTTAAAAAATTCATTGCAATTCGAATAAAATCGTGGCTTGATGACGTCACAAACTTTAAATGTTCTATAACTGAATTGCATAAAAGAAACATCCTTATAACTCCAAAAATGTTAATCATATTAACTAACTGTCGGATTAAGCGTCTCATTTCCAATTAAAATATATCTTTGAATTGAAATTTGGATGAAATACAGGGTCATGAAAAATCGAAGAGTGTGGACGGAAAGTAGAATTATAAATATCTCGGCAACTAATTATCCGATCGACTTCTTTCTTTATGCAAAATTTATGTTTTTTCATTGTCTTTTATATTCACTCCATAAAATAAACAATTTCGAAAATTTCTATATACCTTTTATCAGAACGAGTATTTCGAGAGTCCGAAAAAATAGTTCCGGATAATCGAGGTTACTGAAATTCGATAAGCTTCTTTCCATTATTACATACAGTGGAAAGTAGGATTATAAATATCTCGGCAACTAATTATCCGATCGACTTCTTTCTTTATGCAAAATTTATGTTTTCTTATCTATATATTTAAAATAAAAGGATTTTTTTTAACAAATTCACATGAAATCGTACCCAATACGCATGCATAAACTTAAATCTAGAACTTAACCTATTTTAGAGCACACTGAAATGCGAAAACGGTGGTCGAGTGGTATAAGGCGCGCTTCTTCACTGTTCCGATTATTGTGTGGGTTCGATCCTCGCTATGGACAGAATGATTTTTCTTTCTTTATGGCTATAATTCATTTTAACAATGCCTCATTTAATTCGGGAGAAAAAGTTATATAATTTGTATATTTTTTTTTATTAGAATGCTTTATAATGAAGTAAAATTTAACACCCAAGAATATTTTGTTTTAATTAATAAATAAAAAATATGTATTATTAATCGTTAGCTGCAAACAGCAAATTTTTTATTCGGGGTTTTACAATCAGACTGATAAAAAATAATTTAATGAAAGTTTTTAAAGGTCGTGTAGATTTAAAAAAAAAAAATCAGAAATACTAAATATTGTAATTTTTCCATAATATTAGGACTATGGTAAATAAAATAAGAAAAGTATATGATTATTCTCCTAAAAAAAATGAAAATAAAAGAAGAGAAAAAAGAAAGAAGCAAAAATATCCATATATGAATTATAAAAAAAAAATCAAGCTGGATATACTTATAAAGAGTTTAATATGTTTCAAATTGTTCTTTTAAGTAATGGCATTTTCATTTTCTTAGTACATATTCTTTTTTTAGCTCTACAATTGTAATTGATTAATATTCAATTAAAAACTCCATTGTTTTAAAATAGTTCTCTAAAATATGTGGAACGAAGTATTTACAAATTCCTTTAATTTTTCCAAAGGATATATGAGAATAAGACTTTGGCTTTAAAAATTCGCAAAGTAAGCTGGATATTATAGATTTCGTTACAGTTAGGCATTTGTTCTATATCTAATTATTGCAGAATAGGGCTATGTGTTCATGTGTTTGATTTTCTTATCTTGAAACAGATGGCGCCATTAACGCTATCGGGAGTAATAACATACTAAACATCTATATATTTTTAAAAAAAGGCTCTTCTTTTGTCAAATCCACATAAAATCGTGCCCAATACGCATGCGTAAACTTAAATCTAGAACCCAATCAGTTTTAGAACACACTCAAATGCGAAAACGTTGGTCGAGTAGTATAAGACGCGTTTCTTCTCTCTTCCGATTATCGTGTGGGATCGATCCCTGCTGTGGACAGAATATTTTTTCTTATTCTATTCGAATTATTATTCAAAAATTTCAAACTTTTTAAAACAGCTATGAATTTTATTTTTATGGAACTCTCCAGTTGTTTGCCGTCAAGTTTTGACGGGTTCCATCTAGTTGTCTTTTATATTCACTCCTTAAAATAAACAATTTCTAAAATTTTTATATACCTTTTATCAGAACGAATATTTCAAGAGTCTGAAAAAAAATAGTTCCGGATAATCGAGGTTACTGAAATTCGATAAGCTTCTTTCCATTATTACATACAGTGGAAAGTAGGATTATAAATATCTCGGCAACTAATTATCCGATCGACTTCTTTCTTTATGCAAAATTTATGTTTTCTTATCTATATATTTAAAATAAAGGGATTTTTTTTAACAAATTCACATGAAATCGTACCCAATACACATGCGTAAACTTAAATCTAGAACTTAACCTGTTTTAGAGCACACTGAAATGCGAAAACGGTGGTCGAGTGGTATAAGGCGCGCTTCTTCACTGTTCCGATTATTGTGTGGGTTCGATCCCCGCTATGGACAGAATGATTTTTCTTTCTTTATGGCTATAATTCATTTTAACAATACCTCATTTAATTCGGGAGAAAAAGTTATATAATTTGTATATTTTTTTTATTAGAATGCTTTATAATCAAGTAACATTTAACACCCAAGAATATTTTGTTTTAATTAATAAATAAAAAATATGTATTATTAATCGTTAGCTGCAAACAGCAAATTTTTTATTCGGGGTTTTACAATCAGACTGATAAAAAATAATTTAATGAAAGTTTTTAAAGGTCGTGTAGATTTAAAAAAAAAAAAAAAAAAAAAAAAATCAGAAATACTAAATATTGTAATTTTTCTATAATATTAGGACTATGGTAAATAAAATAAGAAAAGTATATGATTATTCTCCTAAAAAAAATGAAAATAAAAGAAGAGAAAAAAGAAAGAAGCAAAAATATCCATATATGAATTATAAAAAAAAAATCAAGCTGGATATACTTATAAAGAGTTTAATATGTTTCAAATTGTTCTTTTAAGTAATGGCATTTTCATTTTCTTAGTATATTCTTTTTTTAGCTCTACAATTGTAATTGATTAATATTCAATTAAAAACTCCATTGTTTTAAAATAGTTCTCTAAAATATGTGGAACGAAGTATTTACAAATTCCTTTAATTTTTCCAAAGGATATGTGAGAATAAGACTTTGGCTTTAAAAATTCGCAAAGTAAGCTGGATATTATAGATTTCGTTACAGTTAGGCATTTGTTCTATATCTAATTATTGCAGAATAGGGCTATGTGTTCATGTGTTTGATTTTCTTATCTTGAAACAGATGGCGCCATTAACGCTATCGGGAGTAATAACATACTAAACATCTATATATTTTTAAAAAAAGGCTCTTCTTTTGTCAAATCCACATAAAATCGTGCCCAATACGCATGCGTAAACTTAAATCTAGAACCCAATCAGTTTTAGAACACACTCAAATGCGAAAACGTTGGTCGAGTAGTATAAGACGCGTTTCTTCTCTCTTCCGATTATCGTGTGGGATCGATCCCTGCTGTGGACAGAATATTTTTTCTTATTCTATTCGAATTATTATTCAAAAATTTCAAACTTTTTAAAACAGCTATGAATTTTATTTTTATGGAACTCTCCAGTTGTTTGCCGTCAAGTTTTGACGGGTTCCATCTAGTTGTCTTTTATATTCACTCCTTAAAATAAACAATTTCTAAAATTTTTATATACCTTTTATCAGAACGAATATTTCAAGAGTCTGAAAAAAAATAGTTCCGGATAATCGAGGTTACTGAAATTCGATAAGCTTCTTTCCATTATTACATACAGTGGAAAGTAGGATTATAAATATCTCGGCAACTAATTATCCGATCGACTTCTTTCTTTATGCAAAATTTATGTTTTCTTATCTATATATTTAAAATAAAGGGATTTTTTTTAACAAATTCACATGAAATCGTACCCAATACACATGCGTAAACTTAAATCTAGAACTTAACCTGTTTTAGAGCACACTGAAATGCGAAAACGGTGGTCGAGTGGTATAAGGCGCGCTTCTTCACTGTTCCGATTATTGTGTGGGTTCGATCCCCGCTATGGACAGAATGATTTTTCTTTCTTTATGGCTATAATTCATTTTAACAATACCTCATTTAATTCGGGAGAAAAAGTTATATAATTTGTATATTTTTTTTATTAGAATGCTTTATAATCAAGTAACATTTAACACCCAAGAATATTTTGTTTTAATTAATAAATAAAAAATATGTATTATTAATCGTTAGCTGCAAACAGCAAATTTTTTATTCGGGGTTTTACAATCAGACTGATAAAAAATAATTTAATGAAAGTTTTTAAAGGTCGTGTAGATTTAAAAAAAAAAAAAAAAAAAAAAAAATCAGAAATACTAAATATTGTAATTTTTCCATAATATTAGGACTATGGTAAATAAAATAAGAAAAGTATATGATTATTCTCCTAAAAAAAATGAAAATAAAAGAAGAGAAAAAAGAAAGAAGCAAAAATATCCATATATGAATTATAAAAAAAAAATCAAGCTGGATATACTTATAAAGAGTTTAATATGTTTCAAATTGTTCTTTTAAGTAATGGCATTTTCATTTTCTTAGTATATTCTTTTTTTAGCTCTACAATTGTAATTGATTAATATTCAATTAAAAACTCCATTGTTTTAAAATAGTTCTCTAAAATATGTGGAACGAAGTATTTACAAATTCCTTTAATTTTTCCAAAGGATATGTGAGAATAAGACTTTGGCTTTAAAAATTCGCAAAGTAAGCTGGATATTATAGATTTCGTTACAGTTAGGCATTTGTTCTATATCTAATTATTGCAGAATAGGGCTATGTGTTCATGTGTTTGATTTTCTTATCTTGAAACAGATGGCGCCATTAACGCTATCGGGAGTAATAACATACTAAACATCTATATATTTTTTAAAAAAGGCTCTTCTTTTGTCAAATCCACATAAAATCGTGCCCAATACGCATGCGTAACCTTAAATCTAGAACCTAATCAGTTTTAGAACACACTCAAATGCGAAAACGTTGGTCGAGTAGTATAAGACGCGTTTCTTCTCTCTTCCGATTATCGTGTGGGATCGATCCCTGCTGTGGACAGAATATTTTTTCTTATTCTATTCGAATTATTATTCAAAAATTTCAAACTTTTTAAAACAGCTATGAATTTTATTTTTATGGAACTATCCAGTTGTTTGCCGTCAAGTTTTGACGGGTTCCATCTAGTTGTCTTTTATATTCACTCCTTAAAATAAACAATTTCTAAAATTTTTATATACCTTTTATCAGAACGAATATTTCAAGAGGCTGAAAAAAAATAGTTCCGGATAATCGAGGTTACTGAAATTCAATAAGCTTCTTCCCATTATTACATACTACATACTAAGTAGATACCAAATTTCAAGTTTCTATCTTAATTTGTTCCGGAGATAGAGCGTTTACAGACACACACACACACACACACAGACGGACGGCAAATTTTTTTTTTCTAAAAATATGTTTTTCGGAATCTCCAGTGTCTGAAACGTGTAAATCCGTCATTTTTTTTTTTTTTTTTTTTTTTAGATTTTTAAAGCGTTTACAAGATTTACTCTATACTACGTACGATGGGTAAGTAAATAGACAATAGACGAAAAGTATTAATTGATTAAATGAAATTGTGCTGATTCTTCCTTAATAATTAAAAAGCTTCAATCTTTTATCTTTAAAATGCTTAAGAAATCATAAATTATCACATACATTAATAAGAATATTAAAAATTCTATAACAAATTGGATTTTTTTGTATCAGAGAGTGGTTGAAAAAAAAAGTTTTAAGCCGATAATAAATTTAGATACATATTTTTTAAAACAAAGCTAATAAATGAAAAACTTTAATAAATTTATATAGTGGATTATATTGCATATTCCTAATCTTTCAAGAAAGTTTGAAGATTAAAGTATTTACACTTCGATATAATTTGGTACATACGGTAGTTAAAATAATTGATTTAATTAAGATTTATTTAGTCTCAATTTTCGGAAACACGACTATATATTTTTAAATATAAAGGTGTTCCTCGTTATCGTTGACCAATAGCTAATTTCTAAACCTTTAGTTTTAAGGGCGTCGTTTCACTTGCACAAAAATATTTCAAATGTTGTTCTTCATCATATGAAAATACATTTACGTAAAAATTCTTTAAAAAAAAAATATATATATATATATATATACGAAATTTGAATTTTTATACGGTACCTGAATCCTATAAGTTATATTTAGAAAAAAAAAATCCCCATGTTCAACAAGTGAAACAGAAGTGATTAATACTTATTTTGCACTGTCAAAATCAACCGAGTCACATGTCACCCGTTAATTATGTCATGAAAATTTTCTGGTTTTCTCCACCTCCTATGTTACAGTTTGTTACACTCGAGTGGTGTCGTCTTCCCTGTTTCGACGTCACTTTTTTTACACACTTTTATTTATCTTAACTTGGTTTTTGTATGTAAAAATAGAATTTATTAATCGATTTTTCACTCACGTCCTAATAGGCTAGAATTATAAAAATTATGTTCACAAGTGTGTTTTCGATAACAATACAACATTTTAATAATTTTAGATATTAATTGTAAATTAATAACTTAATTTTAAGGCTCTTTTTTTATTTTTTATTTTTATTTATTTATTTATTTATTTATTTATTTATTTATTGTTAGTCCGCTACAAGGGATAAATTATCGAATATTCTGTATGGGTACAATTGTAAACGAGTCACAACAACAATGGATTACATTATGTACAAAACATTATCATTGATAAAATATCATTGTTCATTTGTGTAACCCTGTACGTTATTCATAGAATTATATATGTACTACATAGCATGCTGAAATTTAGTTCAGTTAAAGCTTCGGCAGTTCAAAGGGAAAATATAGCTAGCACTACCTGGTCGAAATATAATTTTTCTTAATTTTATCCTTTTACTTGCAAACAATTGCTAACTAATTGTTTTCATATTTTATACGTGATGTCGCAATTTCTTAATTCACCACACTTCGTCACACTTAGTTACACTTCGTGGAGCCCTCGCCCACCCTTTAAGTGCTATATTACCAAATACCTGTTAGATAACCCATTAACGTGTACCATTTAAAACCAGAACAAAATATCATCCGTCAAGCGTAGATTATGAAACACTTTCCAACACATTCAGAATACTGAAACAAAAGTTCACAGTTTAATAAGGTTGAAAGATGAAGGGTAAGTTAACATTTTGGAAAATGCAAAACACATTTGAAAATCCAATTTCAGCAACTAGTATCAATAGTCAGAAAAATATCATTATTCTTTTGTGTAACCCTGTACATGATCTATAGATCTGTATATGTACTACATAGCACGCTGAAATTTAGTTCAGTTATAGGAAGCGAATAGCACAATTGAAAATACCCCTTAAACAGTTTCCTTCAATAAACGGAAATGTACACAAGATTATTTGTGCAGCCCTGTATATGAGATTTAGAAATTATACACACGAAGTAATATGTAAAAAATAGTTGCACTTAAAAACACGTAACACAAATGAAAACGCACTTCCAGTATTTATTATTCAATTGTTATTGATAGACAGTACTGCAACTGAATTCTTTTGTGTGTCCCTGTAAATGAACGATGAATACTAAGCACAGTATATTCTATAGTAAGCATTTTATAGTGCACCTCAGGAATATTTAATAATTTCAACATGTTTGAAATAGTGTAACTTAAATAAAGTACAACGCAAACGATTTTTCCTCATAGACCGCAATATAATGGAATTATTTTGAGCGTGCCTGTAAACGAACTACAAATACTAAGTACTTTATTTTCAATACCAAACTTGCCATAGTAAATCTCAATAATATATATCAATTGATGGTAATCCGTGTATACTTACGCAAGTTAGAGCATGGACAGACAGAGAGACAGATAGGCGGCAGACAGACAAGCCGAATTCATAAACACTTTCAACTATGTTGGGAAGTGTTAAAAACACACTCTAATAGCAACAAATATATTTTGCGTCGTTTAATTGATGAAACAGAAAATGTAAGATTTTAGGTATGGTTGTGCTTTATATATAACTGAGCAAAAAAAAAGAGAGAAAAGAAAAGAGAAAAAAGAAAAACGAAAAAGAAAAAAAGAAGAAAAAAAAAAGAAAACTTCCGCAAACAATTTTTTACAGTGCGCACAAGTAGAGAAAATACAGTTTTGAGAAACCGCATATAAAGTTAAATATTAATACACTGCTTAAAACAATTAAAGGATATTGCAGTTTAAGGTGGATTTTGTATCTGGGAAACTGTTTAGCTGATTGATACATGGTCGACAGACATAGTAGGTTATATGAGAATAAATTACACATGTTTGGCAGAAAAAAATGCATTTTATTGCGCATTTGTGTACAAAAGGAAAAAAAACACAATTTGCGCATATGAGAAAAAAAGAATAAGAAAAGGTGTTTTCTTCAAAGAAAATCATTTTCAGTAGGGGGTATTGTTTCCACGGGCGGCCAGCAACGTTGAACACCTTTGAGGCATGGACTCAATGAGGCTATTAATGACGAGTTGGGGTATTCTGCCCCACTCTTCCAGAAGAACTCTTTCCAGTTCTTGGAGAGTTTGTGGGGGTTGTTGGCGGCCAGAAACTCGTCTTCCTAGAGCGTCCCAAACGTGCTCTATTGGATTCATGTCTGGAGAACACGCTGCCCATTCCATTCGAACGATTCCTTCCTCGAAAAGGAAATCCTCCACCAGGTTTGCACGATGTGGCCTGCAGTTATCGTCCATTAAAATGAAGTTATCTCCGATTGCTGCAGCGTAAGGGACTACAATAGGTCTGAGGATCTCATCCCTATATCGGCGACCAGTCAGAGCTCCATCTCGAATGATGTAGAGGTCAGTGCGCCCGTCAATGGAGATGCCACCATACACCAACACTCCTCCACCGCCAAATCTGACACTTTCGCGCACGAACGCAGGATTATTCCTACTGCCACGGTCCCTCCAGATGAAAATACGCCTATTATCCGAATGCACAGAAAAACGGGACTCGTCAGAAAACAGAATATTGCTCCATTCATTTCTCCTCCAGTTGACATGTTCGGTTGCCCACTCCCTGCGGTCGCGACGATGCCTTGATGTTAATCTAACACATACCATCGGTCGGCGAGCATACAGACCTACAGCATGGAGCCGGTTTCGGACAGTCTGAGTTGAAATCGTGGTGCCTGTAGCCGAGCGAAGGTGTTGTTGGAGAAGAGTAGCGTTCATGTTTCGGTGTCTCCGAGCTGTTAACGCTAAATACCGATCTTCATTGGGTGTTGTTGCCCGTCTACGACCTTGCGCTGATCTTCGGCCTGCACATCCACTCTCCAAAAAACGGTTCCAGATCCTGGAAATGACACTTTGTGACACTCCAATGGCTTGCGCTACTTCGGCTTGAGTTTGGCCCCCTTCTAACCTACCAACAATTCTCCAAGCTTCTGAATCTGTCAAATGACTTCACTGAGACATCGTACTCATCGAAACAAAGCAATCACTGAATGCCGATCATCCTTGTCTTCATTCTCTTTTATCCAGTTGAAAGTCAAATTTCATTCGCTGCCGCTGAAGCGACGTTTTTGACGTCGAACTCAAAATTTGCATACTCCACAGTTTGAAAACCAGAAAAATTTGCATTTGTGATTCTCTTCTTCTATTTTCGGCAAAAAAAAATTTCGTTTATATCTTTATTTTATATAAAACTTCAAATATCCTTTAATTGTTTTGAGCAGTGTAAATTCTGTGTTAAAGTATATATTTTCAATTTCAAACGGTCCCATTTCTGATTTTAATATTTTAATGCGATTTGTTTTGTTCGATTCATAAATGTATACATTTAAAAAATATATGAAAAGCAAAAAATCGATTCTCTTTTAGGGTTCAAAACTGATGACTTGCAAATAGACTCAAGAAAAATTTGACGAAAACAACAAAACAAAACAAAAAAAAAACCACGAAATTAAAAGGATGATTGCTGTGACAATTATAAAATTAATTATAAAAATGCATGACTCTAAAACTGACGACTAAATAAAAAAAAATAAAAAATAAAAATAAAAAATAAATAAATAAATCACAAACACTCAGCAATTAATTTTTGATGCATTTGTCAGAAAGACTTTGAAATTAAAAATCGATTTGCACTAAATATCGATACATCCTGATCTTAAAACTTACATTAGTAACAATTAATGTGAATGGCATCATTTCCACAAATCATGTGACTATATTTTTCCGAAATACGAGATCTACTAATTAAAAGAAAAAACGTTTCGAGATAATATGTTCAGTTGACCTTACATTTGTATATTTTTGTATAATTAAAAAAAAATGTTTTTTATAAATACCTGTCTATTTTCAAATTTTTTTTCTGAATATCTGATAGATACATCATATATATATATATAATTATTTTAATCAACGTCTGTGATAATTATAAATTTAGTTCAGATAAAGTTGCAGATATTTTTAATGTTTGCATTATAATAATATATATATATATATAGTGTCGATGAAAATTCACATCTGTAAACATGGTATATGTAATAATAAACAAGTTGGAAATTGTACGTCAAACGTTACAAACGAGGTGCGTTCGTACGCACGTTTTAGAATTAAATTCATGATATCCCGTGCGTAGAACGGGTTTAAACAGCTAGTTAAGTATATATTTTATGACACTGTTCATACAAATATCTTAACTAGTTATATAAATATTCAGATATATATGTATCAGCTAGTTATATAAATATTCAGATCTTGATGATTTTTAATTCTGTGAAATGAATTATATCGTCTGCAGATTAATTTCTGTCATAAAATAAGTATCTCGGTCGCTTGACGATTTAACATCCATCGGAAGCTCCTATAACAAAAAAGCACCGATTTAAAAAAAAAAAATTCAAATTTCTTAATAAATATTTTTATTAATATCTCCTAAAGTTTTGATTCGATTTTAATAAAATTTGAAATGTCTCGACAAAATTCTGCAAAGATAATATATTTTAAATTGCAAACCATTTGGTTGGGTAGTTTTTGCGTTGTTATATGCGGACAGACAGACAGACGGACGGACAGACAGACGGACAGACAGACAGACAGACAGACGGACGGACAGACGGACGGACCAAACGACGACTATAGGTGCTACGTATTTATATAATTACGAACGCACCTAAAAAAAGGCATGCTCATTTCGCTCATAACAGACGATATAATTCATTTCATTGAAATAATAACGTTGATTTTTTTTTACATTGTAAAACTAGTTATAGAACGAACGCACCTCATTTGTCACGTTTAACGTACTATTTCAAACTTGTTTCCATCTGCTGGCGCGGCGGCTAGATAGACAGCCCTATGTTTTTCTGCTCTCCCCTCCCAGTATTTGTTCACTTTTATACGGCGGTGGTTGAGGCAAAGACATTTCTAGCCTCTGTCTCTGAAAAAGAAATTGCTATACACAGTTCTGTTATTTATTACGGATTTTTTATAAAAAATTTTTAAATGATGTAATGATGAAATGTTTAATAGCATCATTTAAAATTTAATTTATAGAAATATTTTAATTTAGTTTTGGTTTTATTTTAAATCAGTTTTACGAGAATGGCTGAACCTCCCTTACCTCCGCCGATGAACCACCCCTGATTAAAATTGGTTATTTCTAGGTATTCGCTGGATGTAAATTTTTGCCGGATACCGAATACCGAATATCCGGCTCAAAAATTTTCCGAATATTCGGTTTCCGGCAGAATACTTTTTCTTTTTTAATTTCCTTAGTAATATTTTTATTTTATGCTTGCTTAAATAAGAAAAAACTTTGAATTATTATAATTTTATGTCATCCAAATATTAATAATAGATTGAAATTAATTTATTAAATTAAAGTTACTCAAAAACAATGCTTTGCAGCAATTAAATATTGTAATTTAATCATGTTTCGCCTTTGCCTATTCTAATATGCATATTAGTATTTTTTTTTCTTTTATTCAGGGTCACTAAAAGTGAAAAGTAAACAATTAAGTAATTTCTCTACTTTTCATACTTATAAATCTTTTTTATTTATAAGTAATAAATATCTTATTGAAGTGGGTTTTTCTTTTCCTATACATAAATATCATGACTTACTTTTCCTGTGACAAATGTTTTTTAACAGAATTTAAAAAGAGAAGTTCCTCATTGTAAGTATCTTGTTTTGTAATACAAAGGGGACAATGAATTTTTCAAAAAAGTGGCATAATTCTTTTCATGATCACTATTATTTTACCACAACTGGTCTTCCATCCATAGACAAAATAGTGAGAAAATATTCTATAAAACGCTTATTCTCAGAAGCAGGAAATATTTTTAAACAAAAACGTAACAGATTACAGCCTGAAAATGCTGAGCGCCTAATGTTCCTACATCATAACTTGCCTTTAATAAAATAAAATTATAAATAGTTAGTTGTCATATTTTAAATATTATACTTTTATTTATATGTAAATCCTGTATTTTCATGTTTGTGAAAATATATGAGTATTTCTTTTCGTTAATATTGCTTTTAACGGGATAATGTTGGTAAGATGCAAATTAATCTTGCATTACCTTTTTCTGATAATGTTAAAAATATGAATGATTTAAAAAATGAGTCACTATTTGGCAACCGGATATTAAAATATTCGGCCCGACCGAATATTCGGTTTCAGTGCCGAATAAGCAGGATATCCGGCAGGAGCCGGATATTCGGTGCCCCTAGTTCTTTCCTGCATCTTCGTTATGTGAAATTTGCAGCTTTTTACTAAAAGTTAAGATGTTTCTCGAACGTAAATCATCAAACTGTCAACTATTTGATACATATACATGAGTACGGACCCTGAGCCTTGACCACCGGGACAGTTCATAGGGACATTAGTAGCAAATTCTGACCTTTTTTATTATTATTATTCGTTACTTATTTTAGCGTAAAAAGTGCAAATCTACGTTTTTCATTCAATTTAATTTAATAACCAGGGACAGAAGCCGGGCCAGGGTAATATATACCGGTTCTACCCCTCCCCCCTCCCCTTCCTTCTGTACGGGCTTGTGTCTTCGACATTGGACTTGTGTACAACAAACGAAGTTAAATAAAAACGTGTAAAACATTTATATAAGACTGATGCATTCAAATAAATAAAGATTAAAAAAAAAAAAAAAAAAAAAAAAAAAAAAAAAAACATACTTACATTAATTTGTTGCAGATTGGAGGCACGAAAAATTTCTTATTTTCTTCTAACCATTCATTGATATCATGTATTACCGGAGCCATTTAAAACTTGTTGGAAAATAATTTTCTCTGTTATATTACAAATAGAAAACACGATACATGCAACTTCACTCTCTATGTTAGTCAGAGCAGAAAATTTTAAATGTTTCTACTGAAGCTAAGTATAGTAAGTAATAAGTAACCTTGAACTCGTCAGAAAAACGGAACTTCGTCACAGAAACAGTAAGTCAGTTAGACGCTAAAATGTTGTCAGTCTAGTTGGGCCATTAGAGCTCAAATACGTCAGACGTTGCCTGTAGTTTATCAGAAAACAAAATCTCTTTGACGAATGATAGAGGTATTACGAAACTGTTATGTTTTCCATTCAGTTAAAATAAAATAACTAAAAAGTAAACAGAAGAATTGCAAATACAGTAATCTTCCGATTATACGACATTAAGGGGATTATAAGACATTCAGGGGATTATAAGACATTCAGGGGATTATACGACAGTCAGGGGAAATGTCGGAAAGTCGAAATCGTAGAATAATAATTGGACAGACATTATTAGATTCATTTTCAAATTGCACAAATGTTAAACTACAATTAAAAGCGCTATAAATAAAGTTAATATCTACTACTATAAAGTAAAATAAATAACCAGTACCACAAAAGAAATTTAACAAAAATAAAAAATAAGGCTAAAACTCTTTACTTATGTATTTTCATTTTTTTATCATAAATAATAAAAGACAAATTCAAAGAAACAAATCAGTGATACATTTTACATTTTTCTTCATTTATGATGTGTTGTATGGAAGATTTTGGATTTTTAGTTTATACTTTGATTACGAACAAGTACTGGACAACTATTTTTATATTCAGTTGTACCACAATTTCAAAAAAGAAAGAAAAAATTGTTGATTTCTCTTGAAATTTCCTAGTACAATTGTATGCAAGATTGTTTTAAAGATACGCAGATAATAAAAAAATAGTCCATTGAGACGTACATATCTTAACCTGTAATCGAAGGGTCAATAAAAGCAGTTGAATTCCATCTATTTTTTCATAATTTTCAAACAAATTTCTTAGCTAAACGAAATTTTAATATGTAGAGTTGCTTGTCGGTTAGAATTTATCATCACTACCGAATTTTTTCGATCTGGTTTAAATGGTTACAGTAACGAAATTGTGTATTATTTAATAAAATTTACAATATACTGCAATGACTGAACAGTATTTTAATAATTTGTTAGCAGTTTTATCATAATTAAATATATAATTGATTATGAATTAAGAAAATAAAAAAAAAATAGTCCGAAAATTTGGAATATTGGCACAAACTCTTATGATGAAATATTTTAAAGGAGTCGGTACAAGTTGTGTGCCGGATAATAGAGCGTAGGCCAATCGGGAGTCTACTGTGTATTTATTTCGAAGATAAATATATTATCTTAGAATATGTGAGAAAAGGAATAAAATATTTAATTTGCGCATTAGTTCATCGTAAGTGGATTAAAACAAAAAATAAAAAGTGAAATGAATTTTTTTTTTTTTAAATACTGCCTTAATTTTAGATTTTATTTTTTTGCCAGAGTAAGTAAATATAAGTCATCATTTTTTTTTTTTTCTAATTTTAGTTTTTAAAATATATATGCTCTCATCCCACTAGTCGGTAAATAAAATTTGCAGATAAGGTGCAATATATTTTTTTATGTACAAACCCATCGTTTATGGGTAATATATATATATATATATATATATATATATAAATAAAAGTGAAACCGGAAAAAAGTGAGAGAATTTTTTTTTCTTTTTTAAATAACTATATATATTATTTTTTTCGCCAGTTCAATAAAAAATTTTTACATTTACATTTTCTTTTTAAAAGACATATTTCGACATAGACATCCCGCTGGTGATTAATATATGATAGTATGATATATATAAACAAGAAAAATCTTCAGAAAAGGAAGATTTTTAATATTTTTAGATGACAATCTCTTTAGAATTTTTTCCTTCTTTCCATAGTCTGTGCCACCTGTGCCTTTTTCTGTGCCCGAGGTTTCTTTACATGCTATATAAGGAAATTCAAAATCTTTCTTTTAAAATAAAATATTAATAGTAATAATAACATTATGAGAAAAATTCAAGTAAGGGATGATGCATCTTCAATGAAATCACGCATTTAATTTAAAATTTTTATTCATTTTTTGTAAATTCTTTTATATTAAAAAAATCCAATTTCAACTAAAATGCAATAAATATGCATTTAATGTAAATCCACAGTAACAGGGGTTTCTGTAATTTTTTATAGTAATGCTTATAAAAATAATAGCTCCTTCGGGAAAAAAAAGAAGAAGAAGACAAAGAAATATAAAAGTTGGTATTTCTTTTTATTTTGATCGGATTGCTTCTGTCATAAATTTATAATTTTATAACGCTTTGTTTCTGAATTAATTTGACTGCCTGAGAAAGATTACTCAGACGAGGAAACCAGGTCTTTAGAACACACGTTACTTTCACTGAAATCCCACTACGCATTAGTAATTTTAAATAATAGCTTTCTTCATTTATTACGAACTCGCAGAGCTCCCCACCCGCTTCATTGGTCGGTTTTTCCCAAAACGGACATGGAATTTCATTTCGAGTTGACTTTAATTTTTTTGGTTTCGGGATGGGGTTTGACTTTTGCGTGTTGCATTAGAGTTAACCTGATTTTTGCAAAAAAAAAAAAAAAAAAGTCTAGAATATCTATTTTTAGATGAATAATATTATATATATATATATTTGTACAATTAATCAGTATCTATATGTTCATTTTTGAACATAAAAGATAAAATTGTTATTAGAGATATAATTATTTTTTCCTTAATCGTATTAAAGTATGGATTAATTTTCTTCCATATTGGATCTGGTTCGGATTCGGGTTTAAGTATTTCGGGTTTTGATCGGAAAAGTGTGGAAATGTTGGGTTCGTGTCAGCGTTTGGGTTGGTGAAACTTTTTTTTTTTCGTGTACGGATCGGCTTATACCCGACCCCCACATTAATTGTTAATTCAGGAGCTACTGATAATCTTGCATAAACTCAAAATACGTACCAATTTTTACAATTTGAAGATAAGAATCCTTCAGAATTCAGCGTAGTCATTGAGCATATTATTATTATTATTACTTTACAAGTTCTTATTAAAAATTTCACACACGTTTGCTACTGATGAATATTTGCTCAGATTTTTTTTAATTTTTCACAATTTTCAGATAATTATTTCTTAAAACATTTTTTGCTTCAAGGTAAACAGCACACTCTGCTAATAAGTAAAATGCAAAAGATATGCGTATAATGTTACCTTAAAGTAATATTAGTTATTACTCCTGATATTATAGATTTATCTTGAAAGGCAATTTCAATTATTTTTAGTCCTTTTATTTCCTGGGAATTTATTATTTTCTTATATCCTCTTTTCTATTTTCATTAAAGTCGACATAAATTTTGGAGTAATGCAGACCTGGAAAGTTACTTTAGATACGAATACCATGCTATCATAAAGCCATCGATCAGGGTGAATTCTGAAAGATATGTGATATCTTTTGTAATCTCACGTTGATTTATGTCTGAGAGTGATAGCCAATATGATACTTTATCTGAAATATCTGTTTCCAGAAAATGTAATCAACAGATATTGAAAGATTGCATAATGATATTTATAGCATAATAAATATGGAAAAGAAAAGTCTTAAAAAATGCGAGATAAAATAATTCATACTAAATTAGTTCATGTGTTTTACTAGTATATTTTGCTTATGTATACATTATCGAAAATATTATTAAAAATATATATCAAGAAACTGTGGTATTTGAACTATTTTGTGACTGATTAATAACATATAAAGGGTTAAATTATATATATATATATATATATATATATATATATATATATATATATATATATATGAATGAACGTTACAACCACCAACAAAAACTGTGAAATACATATATATATAGACTTTTTTCATAATATGCCAGTAATTTTACCAGAACCAGAATTCCACACAATATTTAAACATTAATTAACAAGTGAAAAACAACAAAATATCAAAATTAAACAAATCAAACCAGAACAGAATAATGAAACTAAAAAGGCTATGGCCTCATCGGGAGTGGGTATAATATAAAAATAATATGTATGTATGTATGTACGCGTTTGTGTGCTTATTTATATGTAACAGATCGACGTACAGCGACCACATGTACATTTTATCGGGTATTTAAAACATAATTTCCGTCTGTTAGTTTATTTGTCTTGTTGGTTTAAACCTTATTTTATAAAATACTCTTATGACCAAAAACCCGAATATGTTGTTGAAGCAGACAATAATAATTTCCCCCTTGAAAATTGCTGTTGAAATTGTACACAATTTCTGAGGAACACAAGAAAATTTGCATATCAGTTGAGGCTTCATCCAGGCTGTAATTGCTGTGAAATTAGAAGAGATTGTTAAGCTAGAGCTCAATAGTTTCAATATTATAAGATTCAATTATACACAACGGCATAATGGGTAGTGGAGCTGCATACTTTATTTTGAAATACCGAGATTCGAGAAAAATAAAATATTTAAATTTTTTAAGACAATTCTATTATAACAAAGAGCCTACTCCAAAGAAAGGAGAAAAAAAAAACTTGTTCCTAATTATATTTTTTTACAAAAAAATACTTTATTACAATAAATGAATATATAAGAAAAAAAATTAAAAATTAAAAATTAAAAGAGTCTTTTATTATTATTATTATTATTATTTTAGTTATATAATATAAGCGATACCTCATCAAACTAAAATTCAGTGATTGAAAGTAAACATTAAATTTTTAATATTTTGATAAAATATGATTTTCAATGTCATCCATCACAGGGGAATTACATGAAAAACGAGAAAATTGCAAAGAAATGTTAAATTAACTTTTTTTAAATGTACTCTAAATGCACATATATTTTTAATAGTCGCAAAAAGAATGTTTTTAAAAAATTAAATATTCACGCAAAATTTTAAAAACATTCATTCTTTGCAATCTTCTTTACATTTTTGTGTAGGTAAACATGCGACTAAAAGTGTAAATTTTCACTATTGAGCCAGCACAGAAATCCAAAATTTCATCTAGAAAAATAAATTTTTTAGCTTAACTACATTTAATTTAAATACACTCTTTCTAATATTGAAAAAATATATCTTTCCCTTATTGCTGCTATTAAATTACCTTTCTTTGTTTTTTCATACTTAAGGATAAATGTCCCATATAATCTCGAATGCGTTCGAAAAATTTAAATTTTTACACATTGAAAGTAATTAATGACAATTTTAAGGCATAAAGTTTCTCAACAAAAATCTCTAAAGTGCATAAGTTAGTTCTAAAATTAAAATAAGTAACCAAATGCAACAATTGTTAAAGTGAATATTCCTATCACACACGTGCTTTATTATTATTATTATTATCATATATATTATTTCTCCTGTCAACATCCCTTTTTCTAAGAAAATATGAAATGCAGAACAACGAATGAGATACCATATGAAAGGTTTTTGAACCGGCTTCTGACATAGTACACTTACATTCTTTTAAAACATGTTTTTCGATTAAAAATTGCTGTTAATTCAAAATTAAATCGACATTGATTTCATAGATGAAATGAAAGGTTTTCTGAAATCAGTGTTGTCACAAAAATAAAATACTGCATTATCGTATGATGTCATCCTCTAATGCAATTAAAATATGATTGTCAATTTATTTCTTGCGCGTGCTTTTTAAAAAATATATAGAGCTTTTAATTTAATTTTTACGCGTGCGTCACCTATTGTTTATTTGTTTTCTTTGTTTAATCATGGCTGTTTATATGCGTACTGTATCGGAATTGGAGCACCAGTAGATTACGTAATTTAAGGATTAACTTCCAAAGATACATTTCATTAGGATTTACAAAAATTGTAAATATTTATTTTTTAATATTTCATTAAGCTGTTAATATGCTAGCGAAGTCTGATGTCACTTAAATGGCTGCTGGACCACAAAGTTTGAACGCCCCAAGTTTAAGTTCCATAGGCTTTCAAAAAACTGGTGTACCAAATATTGATTTACGTATTTAAGAAATTTCTTTAACAGTTTTGCAAAATCTGAGGAAATGCTTTCGGCACAGATCTCATATACGCACCACATTGGCGCCATTTTTCCCTCGCTAATTTGGCGAAAACTTTGTTTATTTACTTTTGTTTGCTTACTTTGTTTACTTACTTTATTTCGTATTTTAATTCTATAAATTATTGTTATTATGTATATCCACATTTATTTATATCAAACTATCATTTATTTATTTGTATTTCCTTTTTTAAAATAATAGAAGCTATTTCATTTATTACGTTATTTTACTTTTATATTGAAATAAAATATCACATGCTATTATTGTATGCTATTTGGAACTAATATTCAAAAACAAAATTTTCGCCAAATTGGCGGGGGGAAAAATCGTACCAATGTGGTGAGTATATGACATCTGTGCCATGCTGGCATATAAATTCCCCAAACATCTGATTCAGTGTTTAAATTTTTTTATAATTCATTTTTTTTCCAGTATAGGGGTCTTGGCAACCTAGAGAAATAACCTTGGCGAGATAAGAAAATTTGGCAAAATATTTTCTGGCAATTTATTCGCACAAGCAATCATTATATATATATTATTTCATTTGTCAACATCCTTTTTTCTATGCACATACAAAACATACAACGATCAATGAGGTATTCGAAAAGTTTTTGAACAAGTTTCTGAGAAAGTACAACTGCATTTCGTTAAAACGCGGTGATTGAATAATAATAAAAAAAAAAATCAGTTAATTAAAAATTAGCGCTAAAACGTACCAGTAAATAATCTCAAAGATTGCAGTGCGAAAGCTTCGCACGCATCCATCTGGTTCATATATTATTTAACAATTAAAGCTGCCATTTAAAATCATTTTGATGATTGTAGAAAAAAAATCGCTAATAATATGTTTAAAGATCAAATAATCAAAAAAATACAACTAGAACAACAAATTTATTTGCTTGAAAAATTATATTAATAACAGACTTATTCAATGAAATGTATACAGATTACTTCAACGCTGAAGAACATCGTACAAAGTGATGTAATCTATCTATATACTTATAAAGGAGTAGCTTAATTTTCTCATAATCAACGCCGAACCTCAACCGTTTGTCCTAGAACAATGAAATTTGGAAGACATAGGCGCGTACTAAGAAAGGATATTTGAAAATTTACAGTATAAGGGGGTCAAATGGGAGGTCGAAAGTTTTAGAAAATTTCGTCTTTCTGGCATATCTTAGCAGGAGTTTTAAGTATTAGCCTGAAATTTGGGATAACAATTCTACTGAAGAATAGTTAAATATGTATTTCAGGCGATTTTAGAAATTCAACCACTAATTGGGTTAAATGGGGGGGGGGGGGGTCTAAAATATTGGTGATTTCACATTTTCACCATATCTCATCAGCAGTTTTAGGTAAGAGCGTGAGCTTCAAGATAACAAATCTACTAAAAAAATAATTGAACACGTGTTTCAGCGATTTTAGAAATTCAACCACTAAGGGAACCCCCTTAGTGGGTTGAATGAGGGGGGTGTTAAAGTTTTAGGTCATTTTGCCTTTTCACCATATCTCAACAACTTTAGTTAAAAGCGCGAAATTCAAGATAACAAATGTACTAAAAGTTAGTTAAGCACATATTTCAGCGATTTTAAAAATTCAACCACTAAGGGGTTTAAATGAAGGTCGAAAGTTTTTAGTCATTTCGCGTTTTCGCCATATCTCAGCAGCAGATTTTGATAGGAACATGAAATTCGGGATAACAAATCTACTAAAAAAATAAATAAATACATATTTCAGCGATTTTAGAAATTCATCAATTAAGGGAGTTAAATGGGGGATCGAACGTTTTAGGTCATTTTGACTGTTCGCTATATCTCAGCAGTATTTTTAGTTAGGATCTCGGAATTCGAGATAACGAATCTACAAAAAATATAGATAAACAATTATTTCAGCAATTTTAGAAATTCAGCAACTAAGGGAAGTTAAATAGGAGGTAAAATATTTTAGGTCATTTTGACATATCTCAGTAGAAATTATAGGTAGAATCATGAAACTCAGGATAACAGTTCTACTGAAAGAATAGTTAAACACGTATTTCAGCGATTTTAGAAATTCAGACACTAAGGGGGGTTAAATGGTGGTCGAATATTTTACGCCATTTTGCCATATCTCAGTAGAAGTTACAGTTAGGAGCGTGAATTTCGGGATAACAAATCTACTAAAGAATAGTTAAACATGCATTTTAGGCGATTTTAGAAATTCAACTACTAAAGGAGTTAAATGTAGGGGTGGGCGGTCGATAATTTTCGACGATTTCACCTTTTCACCATATCTTATCAGTAGATTTGGATAAGAGCGTGAAATTCAGGATAACAAATCTGCTATAAAAATAATTAAACACATATTTCAACGATTTTAGAAATTCACCGGGGGTTAGATAAATGGGGTCGAAAATTTTAGGTCATTTCGAATGTTCGCAGCATTTTTAGTTATGAGCCTTAAATCACATATTCAGGATAACAAATCTACTAAAAAATAGTTAAACACGTATTTCCGTGATTTTACAAATTCAGCCACTAAAGAGGGTTAAATGGGGGTTGGATTTTCTATATTATTTTGCGATATCGCAGTAATAGGTAGATGCGAAAAATTTAGGATAACAAATGTACTAGAAAATAGGTAACTATGTATTTCAGCAATTTTAGATAATAATCCATCAGGGGGGGGGGGCACACTGTGTGTCGAAAACTTTAGGTAATTGTGCCATATCTCAGCAGCAATTTTAAGTAAGAATGTGAAACTCCGCTTTACAAGTCTAAAAAAAAGTAGTTAATCATGTATTTTCAGCAATTTTAGAGCTAGCGAGTTTGTGGGCAACATCCGCTATGAACCCGATTACGGAAGACTATACGAAAAAACAGAACTATTGCTGATTTTTTATTATATACTAGCCGGTCGCTTCCGAGTGGGGCCCAGATACAAAGTACTACTTGAGCCCCACTCCTAGATAATCACGGTTAGTGCCCAGTAGTATTTTGTCAGAAGGCTCATGAAAAAAAAAATATGTCGCTAAATCTTTATTTAAGTGCTTTTTTATATTCTTATTAGTTATTTTCGTATACGTTTAATTTAAAGTATTTTATTTATATTTTTCTGGTTGCATATAAAATGCACTTTCTGGGCCCCAAGCGAAATCACGGCGGTACGCTACACTATGTATCTGGGCCCCACTCGGAAACGACCGGCTAGACGGGCGAAGACCGGCTAGTCGTAAAATAAAATACCAGAGGGCATACGCTATAGGCAGTCGGCATAACCAGAAAGTATACGCTGTAATTTTGAAAAAACAAAATTAATACGGAGTTTCTTAAAAAATCCGAAAGGTATATTGTATATACCACAGTAACCGCCCCCCGCCCCTACACACACACGGTACACCCCTGATCATACGGTTTGAAACGTAAATATTATCGATTAAAGAAGAAAATGTGATTGATAAAAATTGGATTATTCATTTTTTTTAATTAAAAATCAAATTTAGTTGTCCAGTAAGAAATTAATAAGAACCAACCTCATTTCTTTGTTTTTCATTGTTTAATATTAAGAAGAAAGAAATGTTTATTACGGGGGTAGTGATTGAGAAAGTTGAACACTCGATGTTATACACACAAGAATTTTGTTTTCAAAAACTCCCGTACTGGCAGGTTTTATTTACGGTTTTATTGCTTTCAATAAGCAGTATTTTGACTTTTCAGTTTTGTATTTCCTTTGTAATTTTTCCACAATGTTATTCATAATAGTAATTGAGTGCGTGTCACTTTTCCATGATCATGGTTGCTTTCCATCTTATGGAGTGCCATGTAAATTACATGTTTTAAAATTTTAAAAATAATAAATCGTTAGGAAAAGTATAGATAAATAATAAATGAAGCTATACTAAATTTTTAATGCATTGGTTGTGAATTAATTTCTATTTATTTATTGTACTAAGATTGATTTTAATCGGTGTATTATTAATCAAGCCTTATATATATGTATATAATATATATATATATATATATATATATATATATATTAATATAAATATATAAATATAATCAATATATTATAACCGTTAATATCGAATATAGTTAAACTGAGAATACATAATCGGAATGTCTTTTAAATTTGGGTTTCGATGTTTTCACAATAAACGAGATTGAAAACTACATTTAAAAAAAAAAAAAAGAAAAAAAAAAGAAAACATAAAAAGAAACAGGAAATATTTTTTCATAAATCTAACACCATTCTTTCCGGTGAATGAAAACAATAGGTAATCTGTCTCTAAAAGAAAGGCGCAACAACTCTTAAACATCGTGCTTTATTAACGGAAATTCTTTAGACATTATGCAAATGTTATGAAATAAAAATTACATTTTTCAAAAATATTTCATGTCAAATGAAACTAGAAAAATTATGAAACATTTTCGTGAGTTAAATTTTAGTCAGAAATGTATCTTTCATAATTATAGTGCATTCTAAGTATCGTTTTATTATACTGGGAATTAAGTTGTCCGTCATTTAATTAGGAAGCAAATACCGTATACGTATCAGCCATTGTAGAAATTCATTCAATGTGCTTGAAAGGATAATTTAGTGCGGCCATCTGTCTTTTAAACTGACAAGTATTTGAATATATGAGGCACATTTGCAAGGTGCTCTTAAGTTGTCAATAAATTACTTGCAGTTCATAAACTCGTGATAAGATGAAACAAGGCAGAAAAATCATGCATCAGGCACTGATTATGAAACCCTTTGCAACACTAAAAAAATATTATTAAGAAATTTCCTTTCTTCATACATTAGTTGTCTAAATAAACAATTTAAACAACACATAACACAATAAATAAAAATCCCTACAGGCACATGTAGATTTCGAAGACGCAGACCGTGGGTCGCCTGTGTATTAAGAATTGCAGAAGAAATGACCTTTTTGCCATGATGTGGTAGTTGGGACCACCCACTTCGAAATCTACCTGTGTCTGTAGGCGGAGCCGGCAGGGACTTTTTTGTTTTTAATTTTTTTTCTGCAAGGGTTGGTCCTATAAAAAACTTGTCAATATAAAAGTTGTAGATAATAATAAGAGGATTTATAATAAATTTAAGCGGATTTGATATCTTGTGAATTGACAAAGTTATGAATATTTTTTTATCTTAAACTCCCATTTCCCCTGTTCCTTGAAGTCATTTTTAATGATATCAAAAATCCGTCATTTGTTTACATAAATTTTCGGCCCTTTTCCTAGAAGTAATAATAACTTAACGGATTCGATACGCATTAAAAACTTATGGGAGTTTTTCTGTTTTCACAAAAGGCCCCCTCATCCCCCCCCCCCTTGGTTCGATTTTGCCCATTAACGAACTTGACCGAGATTGTATGCCCCTTGATTTTATGTATCAGTTTGGAAGAGATTCGTGCAGAATTATTGAAGTTATCATGTCTATAAAAAAGTGATATAGATAGATAGATAGATGTAAAGTTTTGAACTGTGGATGGTTTTGGGTTCTGGGAGTCATGATCGGCGTCGATCCTCAAAAATTTTCCAGAAATGCATCGTACTTCGTATGAAATCTACCTAAAATCTATTTTCAGCAATTACTGTCCATATCCGGTGATGAATGCAAATTATTTCGTGCATCCCTGTATATGATTGATAGAATATAGACGCAGCACGTGAAACTAAAAAAATAGGATAAGTTTAAAAATGCATACGAAAACTGAAAATGTATTTCCAGCAATTATCGATCACAGTCAGTCCTCTAGCCGAATTCTTACGCGTGTCTCTGTAAATGAACGATAGATGCTATGTATTCCATAATCTATAGAAAACATGTTGTAGTGCGCCTAAGTGATCTTTTTAAATTTCATTACGTTTGAAGTATAGTAATATCATTCAAATTCCCTGCAAACGATTTTAATGGAATGGTATTCTTTTATACGTCCCTGTAAACAAACTATAAATGCAACTTATTTTAATAAACCTGAGAAAGCATATTGTAGTCCACCTCAGTAATGTATATCAAGATCAATTTTTTGGAAATATCGGTATGTTTGAATTACCGTAACATAAAAAAACATTATCGCAAACGATTTTTCGTCATATAGATCATAATGTAACGGAATTCTTTCGTGTGTTTCTGTGAACGAAGTATAATTGCTACACACTTCATTTTCAATAGAGAACCGTCTATAGTAAACTTCAATTATATATATAAAGTACAAGGCAACCTGAGTATATTTACGACAGAAGTACATATAAATGACATGTTTTTTGTCTTTGTATACAAACATGTATACATACAATGTAGTTCTTAACTACATTCTTTCTTAACGAATTCATCCACGATACTGGCAAGATATATACACCATCCTCATTAAGTTTGAATTGCTTCAGTATTTCGGACGTTAATTCGGGCGTAGTTTCATTTTGAAAAGATTTGCATTATATATGTACATATATGAATGTACATATATGAATGTGCATATATGAATGTATATATATATATATATATATATATATATATATATATATAAACTTAATGTAAAATTAAACTATTGAAACATAAGAAATGGACCATACACAATGAAATCACAATACCAGATAGCAGAGCCAAATTACAAATTAAATTTATATATATATATATATATATATATATATATATATATATATATATATATATATATATATACTAGTATATAACCCTCGTCAAAAATGACGGATTGTTGATCTTCGTTCCATTTCCATAAGACTTCATACAAACAAACAGCATGAATATTTTATTATTGAAAGGTTTGTATTGTAGAAAAGTACTTTTTTAAAAATGACAAAGGATTTCTACACATAAAAATGATGAGGATATATATATATATATATTTACTCAATATTAAATTTCTGAAATTGTTCAACGATTGGACAAAACATTCAAATTAAATATTAAAAAATAATCCATGTGCGAAAGTTTTTGTAAAAAAGTGTTATAAATGAGTTTCTAAACAGCTTGATTCACCCCATAACTCAATGTTTCATTACATAAACAAAATTAAATGCAAATTACGCTGTACTATGTATTCCTTATATTATTATTACCTTTCATAAGAAGAAAATCCCTGACGGCTCGGCCTACAGACACAGGTAGATTTCGAAGCCGCAGACCGTGGGGCACCTGTTAATTGGGAATTGCAGAAGAAAGACTTATTTACCATGATGTGGCAGTTGGGACCACCCACTTCGAAATATACCTCTGCCTGTAGGTGGAGCCAGCAGGGATTTTTTTGTTTTTTATTTTTTTTAACGTAAAAGTTGGTCCTATAAAAAACTTGTCAGTATAAAAGTTGTATATAATATTAAGAAGATCTAAACTAATAAAAGAAAGTTTCGCTCTGTGTGTGTGTGTGTGTCTGTTGGCGATGGCTAGGAAAATCTAGCCCACCTAAAAGGCTGGAAATTTAGGTGTGGATAGTCCAAGGTCGGACCATGTGCACCTGAGCCTCAGAATTTTAATATTTTGATAATTAGCCTAGATATTAATTAGATTCTCATTAACCATGGCTTCTAAAATATCATCTTTTAAATCAAAATGGCGAAAGAAACGGACAGGTGCATTGGATTTGCGACCGGAAATGAACGAATTCGAAATTATTTAACTAAAGCGAATTTTAAGAAAACTAATTGAGATATCAAATTGCAAATTTCTGAGCATATGTAAAAAAATATTCTGTATCTGACTATGTGATTTTTGAAAAATTCGGTTGGTAATTTTTTTTAATTTACGCAAAAAACTGCCAAAAATCTTTCGGCACCAATGAAAACGATCCGAGAAATTTTCAGACAGGGATCGGCTTTCATTAACCCCTTGGGGACGAGCGACACGAATACGTGACGCATAAGATGCTCAGAATCATCGATTATTCCCACCAGTTTTTTTTTTTTTTTGTAAAGTTTTCCTTATCTAATCATAGCATTTTTGCGATTCAATTAGGTGAAAATTTCTCATTTGAAAAACCGGTGGTAACAGATTAAAAATTCTGTAAAAGACGCTCGTCGCGAAGGGATTAAAAACTGAATTACAAAGAGATCTGTTTCTCTGGCCGATCCCTTTCATTTAGTTTGCGAAAATGAAAGGAAATAATTGCCAAATTTTACTAATGAACAAATATTTAGGTAACTAATTAAGATATAGATTTGAAATTGAGGTCGGGAAGGGGTGTCATCTGGCGGCTATTTTAGCGTAGCGTCTTCGTTATGTTCTAATTATCAGAAAAATGTAATTCTTTTTTTAATGATCGCGTTAATGTACGTGACGGTGGTTCTCTTGAACAAATTATTCATTATATTTGCGGGTATGGGGAGGGAGGGGTTAACGCCTTTCTCTGAGATTGTAATTATCTCGGGCCCGAGCAACGCCGGGCGGGTTAGCTAGTTTATAATAAATTTAAGCTGATTTAATATCTTGATATCTTGGGAAATGACGAAATTATGAATTTTTTTCTTCTGAAACCCCTATTCCCTCCTCAACCCCCCCCCCCCCCCTTGGGGGCATTTTTAATGAAATTAAAAATCTGTCATACATAAATTTTTGGGCTTTTCCTAGAAGTAATAATAACTTTAAATGGAATCGATATGTATAAAAATGAAAAAGCTGTGGGGTTATTTTCTGTTTTCACCTCAGCTTGTATAGGCGGAACCAGCAGGGATTTATTATTATTATTATTTTTTTTTTGCCGTAAGAGTTGCTCCTATAAAAAACTTGTCAGTATAAAAGTTGTAGATAATTTTAAGGAGATTTACAATAAATATAAGCGGATTTGATATCTTGGCAATTGACGAAGTTATGAATTTATAAATTTTTGAACCTTTTCCTAGAAGTAATAATAACTTTAAACGAATTCGATGTGTATAAAAATTAGAAGTTATGAGTTTTTTCTGTTTTCACAAAAAGCCCCCCTTCCCCTTGGTTCGTTTTTGCCCATTAACGAACTTGACTGAGATTTTATGCCGGTTGATTTTATGTATCAGTTTGGAAGATATTTGTGTAGAATATGGGAGTTATCGTGTTCATAAAAAGTGACATAGATAGATACATAGATAGATAAAGTTTTGAACTGGGGGGATGGGGGTGGTTTCTAGGAGCCATGATCAGTGTAGATCTGTAAAAAAATTTCAGGAATTCCAACTTAGGGGAGAATGTAATAGGTAGTATTTCTTACAAAATCTGCCTAAAATCATTTTATATACAATGGAAACAAAATTTCAAAATCCGCCGGTAGATGGCGCCAATATACTGGATCAATCACCTCAAAGCATCTCTACGAAAGAAATCTGAAAAAAAGTATTTACAGAAAAAATTGTTTACAGAAATGTTGATATACCTGTTTTATATGAAATAGTTTTTGAAAGTTTTAAACAAAATTAAAATATTTAAAAGCTTTAATATGCTTTTACAAATATTTTAAGAGTAGAATCGTATGTTCAACTGTATTTTTTTAATGAAACTTTCAAAGAGTTGTTCATTTGCGGTTAATTTGAATTTGTGATTCTGAATGGCGATATCTGAAATTCCGATGTTTAATCTGGATTTTTAATTAAGAACTTAAAACATTAATAGGATATGACATACATGTTTTATAAGGAAAATATGCTGAACACAGATGATTTCAAGTATAGGTTTTTTATTAAGCCTAACATGGCGTTTAACTACGGTTGATTCGCAGACCAGAGTGGTCCCGCCCGTAATGGTTACAGACACTTTCTCGCCTTCGGATTTTATTATTTTAAATTTTATAAAATCTGTAGCCAGCAAAAAACAAGTCGCCAGTAAAAAATATCTGCCTCCCCCGTCACTAATTTTTAAAAAGCACAATAGTTTTTATCAATTAATTGATTGAAAACTATAACAACGATACTTTGGAATGGTACATAATTTAGAAAGATAATTTAAACTAAGTTTTCTAAAGAAACATAAAAATTGTATATCCCTGCAAAAAAAAAATGCTGCAAATGTTGAATTAACCGGCATGTTCTGGAAATGCTAATTGACGAATGCTTCAAATGACCGGATAGAGAAATATACATCGGATTGAAAAACGGAAAAGTATGTGTTCAATATTTTAGAAAAATGGCAACTTTTATATCCCTAAATAGATTTTTTCTATTTACGGACTATATTTAGACTACTATATAGTCTCGATTATTCGACCGTTTCCAGACTTTTCAATGAAAACGATTCTCACTGCATTTTACTCGATTACAGCGCCATCTCCGATTTTCGAAGAAAATGTTAGATACAAAGGTCCGTATTTTTTCCCTTAAAATCCGAATCTGCAATAAAAACGTGGCGTTATCTTTAGAGCTTTCAAAATTTCCCCCCTTTCCCCCTGGGGGGGGGTGCACAGTTGGGAGGGGGCAAGTTTGATATCGCTAAATAGATTTTTCAAAACTATTGAACATACATTTTTCCGTTTTTCACTCCGATGTATATTTTTCGAGTTATTCAACCGTTTCCAGACTTTTCAATGGAAACGATTCTCACTGCATTTTACTCGATTACAACACCATCTATGATTTTCCGACGAAAATGTTCAATACGAAAGTTACGTATTTTTCCCCGTAGAATCCGAATCTGCAATAAAAGGGGAGGGTTATTATTTAAGATTTAAAAGTTGCTCCCTTTCCCCCAGGGGGCAACTTTGATATCACTAAATAGATTAAAAAAAATATTGAACATGCATTTTTCCGTTTTTCAAACCGATGTATATTTCACAAGTTATTCGACCGTTTCCAGACTTTTCGAACACCCTGTATATATATATGTGTGTAGATTTCTAAAGAAATCGACCTAAAGTTAGGTACTCTTCTTAGATAGATTTCAGATAAGAAGAGTAGTCACTTTTTTGAAAATTGATTCAATAGAACTTTCACATATAGTTTCAACCAGATTAATGGAACCAACAGACATTTTTCACTCGACCTCCTGGCTCTGAGAAGCAATGCTTTCCACTGCATTACTTCGCTACCAACTAGAGCGGTCAAGTCAAAATCTAATGGGCAGAATTTGATTAAAGTACATAGTCGGCCTATTATATCTTGAATACAGTAAATTTATATTGATAAGAGTGATCAGAAAACAGTTAATCTCGAAGTAAAAAGTATTTTACATATTCTTTATTAAATCATAAAAAAAGAGATATTCTATTGTGCTGGCACACATGATAGCTCCACATATTAAAGTTCTTGTATATTACTAGAGTAGCTAATATTGATGCTTCGAGTACAAGTAAATCTAATAATTATTGGTATTGAAGACTATCACTAAGTGTTGAAGCTTATCCCATTTAAATTTTTATTCAGTGATAACAATTTCTTTTTTTTTTTTTAGCCAAGTCAGTAACATTAAATATAATTATAATAATATTAAATGAAAGAACTGTAAATATTTAAAAAATATATGACTTTTTGTTAAGATTTACTTTAAATTAAGTCAGATTACTAAAATTAAGAATTAAGAATTCTCTTTTAATTTTCTTTAATTATCCTGTGGGTATTATACAGATTATGCATATCTGAGCTATAACAGGCATCCACTATACTGGTCATAAACAAAGAGTACCGCTTCTGGAAGAAGTTTTTAACGGTTCCATGACTTAAGATACTTAAATTTAGATTATTCAAATCGTTAATTAACTTTTCATACGGAGAGTCATTTTTGCTTCAACTCGTAACATTATTATATTTCTGCATATTCTCTAAAGATACAGTATTTAATATTTGTAGTTTTATTACATCTATATTATATATAACAAATATTATGAATTTGTTTTACGTTTTTCTCTGCTTTTTTCATAACGGTAAAACATAAAATATTGCATGCACAACAGACGAAATACCTAATATTCATGCGTATTCTTTTTAACGCTATTCATATTTCTATTTGCCTTTCAAATTCTATGTCGTCTTTTATGCATATTTTAAATAATTCTCGTTTTTATACAAATATTTATATTTCCAACATTTATACAAAATAAGA
Organism: Maratus michaelseni; assembly: GCA_963931845.1. Classification (NCBI taxonomy): domain Eukaryota; kingdom Metazoa; phylum Arthropoda; class Arachnida; order Araneae; family Salticidae; genus Maratus; species Maratus michaelseni. The sequence goes on from OZ007592.1 coordinate 251,487,699, forward strand.
GATATATGCTATATGTACAAGAAAATTTGAAATAGAATATAAAAATGCGATACATTCATACATCATCAAACTGGGCTATACTGTCTAGAAAAGTTTAATTTAAATATCAAGATGTGATAATAAAATACAAATTTTAATAAATTTGTATTTCATAAGCAATATGAAAGTTTTATATCAATATATATATTGTCAGCAGTTTCAGCATAACATATATTTTTATGAAATAGAATAAAGAGTATCAAACTGAAAATCTATTATTGATATTTACCGTGCTTTTATAAACAATAAAATTGGAAGTATCGTGCTCTAAGGATATAAACAAACATACATAGTTTCGAAAACCCATTTGATGATACAAAATAAACATCACTCTTAAAAGAAAATACACAAATTCTTTATAAATCAATATATTTTTAGAAAATCTAAGGGTGTGTGAATACTGAAACTTTAAAATTTCTTTTATTATTTACGGTATGAACTAGATAAAAATGAGTTCGAGCTTTTTTCGGAACCCGAGCACACCCAAGCCTAACGATTTGAAATCCGAGGCCGCCCGAGCCCGAAAAATTTTATGTCATCAGAGCCCAAGCTCTCCCGAGCCTGATACCTAAAGTACACAGTAGAAAATTGTTAATAACATTTTAAAATTGTTTCAAGATTAACTTTTTCATTAAAAAATATCTTCTTACATAGAAATACGTTTTTACCCGGTAGATACTCCCTCGTGACAACGTTTCGTGATTTTCATGTCCCTGGAAATCTGTTTAAAATAGCAAATTCTTTATTTATACTGAACCACTGGCAGATATGTGCTAAAGTCACAATTCTTATTCTTTTTTAATATCATTGTACGGCTATGACAGAAAGACATGAGTTCTGTTTTTCAGTAAAACTATGAAATTATTTGAACAGTAACAAAAACAGAAATATTAAGAAACACAAAAACAACAAATCGATATTTCAAGTCGACTATAACACAGCCTTCGCTCATCAGTGGATGGAAACTGGAAAGGCATTTTAAAACTTCCCACTCCCTCTTACTACAAAATAACAGCACTATTAACAGGTTTCGCAAGTCCAGACAATCTTACATTAGACATAAATTAAACTAGTAAATCTACAGATCAGGAGCCTCAACGTCAACTCTGAAAGTCAATGTTTTTTAAACTCACTTTTCATAATATTTAATATCTTAAAATACGCAAATTAAATTATTTAAATTACTACATATATATTTATATGCATATAAAATAATTCGAAGGTTTCAGAACTTAAACGTTAAATTAAACACGGTTTATGCAATAATATTCTGACATTCTTATGAATTTCTTATTCTATTTTTTAGATTAAAAAAATACATTTCTTCAGGCGGTGGGGGGGGGGGGGGGGGCTCAACCCCGCTGAACCCTCCGTAATCTTATTAAAATTTTTATTCCTGATTTCCTATTATTTGTGTGAATGATTCTAGTATATCTTCCATTTCGTTCTGCACAGTGGTTTTATTACGATAAGCAAAAATTTTGAAAATAATTTCATGTTATCCTAATACCTAAATAGCAATATTTACCAATCACGAAACACTCGTATCTGATTGATACGTTGAATAATATCTCGTGTACAAAAGTAACTTATGGAAATGTAAACTGAATCTACTATATATTTCACTTATCTATTTCAGAAATCTAGTATTATTACAATTTTTGTTTCGGAAAAACAGTTTTGATGGTCATTGTACAATATTTATTTGACCTAAGTACATCCTGATATAATTCGATGGCAATAGCATACTAAAATCTCCCCAAAATAGGCTTATTTGGAAACTTTTAAACCTATTGTGTAATCATTCATAATCGTGCCCACTGCCAATTTACTAAATAGCAACCTTGATTTGGCGCTATAATGTATTTTTTGTGATAACATTTTATGATCTCAGTTTCCAGTAATTGTGCTATTTCAGGCTGTATGGATGCGTTTTACTACGCTAATTTCTTTAGATTAACTATCTCGTTGTACGAGATATTACATTCTATTTTTAAAATAATACTAATTTTCAACCACGAAAAATCTACATCTCTTCCAGAAAATTAATAATATCTCATATAAAAATGTTTCGGCTATCATTCTATAGTAGTTAAAAGGTAACTTGTACAAAATAAATTCTCATTTATTAAAATAAAATATTAAAATCCTCCAATAATATTTTATTTTGCGAATAAAATATTGTAGCAAAATCGTCTGAGTTACTTGAATTTTATCATTTTGATATTCTTTGAAATATGGTTGCTAGGTTACTGTTAAATTGAAAAGGAAAATAAAAATGAATGCATTTTAATATTTGCAAAAAGTGATAAAATAAATGCATTATATTATTAGAACAGATGTATAAAATTGCACCAAAATTATACACCTAATTTAAAAAATCTGACGAATGTATAAACAAAATTTCAAATTAATTTAAATAATTTAACACCTGACTTGATAAATTTTAGCCTTCATAACTTACCGTTTAAATACATTAATCAAATGCGACATTTTATTTTCAACGACTGAAAAATTTCAAAATCGTCTGAATTCCTATAGGAAAGCATTATGATAAAAAAAGAAATGTTCTATATTTTCCGAACGAATGAACCAAATGTAACTAAAAACTATACAGCTAATTCCGGGTATCTCACCAACATACCTACCAAAAATCAAACTAAACGGATCATTTTTACGGCAGTTATCGCGGAACAGACAGACAGACAGACAGACAGACAGACAGACAGACAAACAGACAGAAACCAAAAACTTTTCGGGTCTCCACAGTAAGCCTTCACTGACGTTTCGGCAACTAATATTTTTATGTTTAATGTAAGATTGGCTCGCATTGCGAAACTTGCTGATAGTGCAGTTCTTTTAAAATAAGAAGCGGGAGGGGCTTTAAAATGTTTTTGCACCCACTGATGAGCGAAGGCTGTGTTAGTCGATTTGTAGTATTGATTTGTTGTTTTTCTTAATATTTATGTTTTTGTTACTGTTCAATTAATTTTATAGTTTTATACACCTGATCTTAATTCTAGGAAAGTCTAATTTCATACATGAATTGGTAATTATATTTGTATTGAATTTTTTAAGAGTTGCTGTTTTTAGCGCCTATATTTGCAATATTTGTCACATGCGTTATAAAGCATTTAGTGATATATATATATATATATATATATATATATATATATATATATATATATATATATATATATATATATAATGTCTATAGTTAAAAATGAGTATTGATATATATTTTTTAAATAATGTTATATTTTGTTAATATTTGTAAAAGTTCCTTTATTATTCCATACAATCATAACGCAAAACTGCCAAACAATTAAAAATTTTAAACTGAAAATCCCTTATTTCGCTTAAGCAGCTTGAAAATCATTTTTAAAAGCTCTTTTATAATTATCTATGTTTTGCAAGCGACTCAGATATATTTTTTGAATGTATATAGTTTAATTTAATATAGCTTAATTTATTTTTCCAAGAATTTGGTTATTCCTTATATAAAAGATTTTCTACTGAAAGAAAAAAAATGCAGTTAGCTGACATGTACATAATAGCAAGAAAGAATTCATTACATTTCAGAAATGCTGAATAAACATGTTGACTTTTGCGGAAGACTTCATTAAAATTTAATTAAGCGAATCAAAGCAAATATTTAATTAACTCCACAATTTAAACAAGTAGTATCATAGAACCGTTTAAATATTCTTTTTAGTTTTATAAAACGTATTGGATTTTAATTCAATATGTTTTGTCACTTTGTTAAACAATAATTTAACAAGTGAATTTAAATTATTTTTAGACGCTGATTATAATAGAAAAATCTGCACAATTTTACTTACTAAAAAGATTTTAAATTACTTGAAATGTTCAATTTATTTTCATATTTATCACATTGCCTTAAATTAAAATAAAACAATACTTTAATTTTAATTTCAATTTATTATTTTCTTTAACATTTTAACATTAGATAGAATTAGTTACGGAATTTTAGGCACAGCGATCCTTGCACATTTCTAATAGTTTTTTCAGGTCGATGATATGATTATTGTTAAGATATATGATGTTAAATTTAAACATTTATGGTCGTACAAATTTCTGAAAACTTTTCATTCCTCGAATTCTCTCATTTCCTCGAAAATTTCAAAATGGTGAGATTTTCGTGAAAACTGTTTAGTCTTGATATTCAGACGATGCGCAGAATCGATTATCTAAAAATGCAAATCGCACCACTCATTCGCAATTGTCACTTTTTTCTTAGGCTATTTGTGTACATAGTGGATCCTGTCCTACTAAATCGATGATGCTGAAGAACTGTCTAATTGACATTTTTTCCCATACCTCCAATAGTTTTAGACTTAAATGCTTTTCACTCCGGAATTATCGAAAAAGGTAGGACATTACGAAGACTTCGTTCACCGTGCAATTGCGTATTCGCTTCGTCTAAATGTCACGACTTTAAAACAGCTACATCTAACAAATGTTAGATAATTATCATGTACTTTGGATGGAAAATAATTGCGTTTACTCAATTACTTTTAGAGTTATGATTCTTTCAAATCCGTCCGACTTTTTTCGATGACCCTGTATTTAGCATTTTTAGTGCAACATGTTACCTTTATAATAATCTAAGTAGCATAAGAAATACGTTAATAATTTATCAACGAGATATTTTTTGAAGACCGTTCACCGTGCAATTGCGTATTCGCTTCGTCTAAATGTAACGACTTTAAAACAGCTGCAACTAACAAATCTTGGAAAATTACCGAGTACTTTGGAAGGAAAATAATTGCGTTTACTCAATTACTTTTAGAGTTAAGATTCTTTCAAATCCGTCCAACCGTTTTCGATAACCCTGTATTTAACATCTTTAGTGCAACATGTTACCTTTATAATAATCTAAGTAGCATAAGAAATACGTTAATAATTTATCAACGAGATATTTTTTTTAATGTTCGATGGAGAATGATTTATACCCGGATCATATTTTGATATTTTTTAAAAACATATATAGCAAAATTGAGCCCACTTATAATTTTATTGGAATGATGCTTTATTCATGTGAATAATCATGGTTTTTTTAATTCACACAAAAAGAAAAAAATATTTACCGATCGATGCATAGCATCACAGAAAATAAAAATTTTGGGTTAATTCAGGCAAAATTAATTTGTAATAGTCTTGACGTGTCAATCAAAATTTTATGTAGTTAAAAAAATATTTTCATTTATAAAAACTTATCAAATTTAATTTTTTTGCGTGCCAGAAAATTTGTCGCACGTGTCACCTTGGCACGCGTTGCATAGGTTTGTCAACCCTGTCGTAGGTACACAGGTCACCCCTGCTCGAGTTACGCAAAGTTTTGCGTAAATATGTTTCTATGATCCGCTTTTTAAGGGATTTGCGCAATAATGTTTGCTTTAAATCCATTCGTATACGGGAATAAATATTACTAGAATAAATATTATTATGAGAAAATATATTACGAAACTTTTCGGAAGTCTAAATCTTCAAAGACATTCATAATTATTACAAACATCTGCGTCCTTATTATAACTTAAGCCAAAGAATTGTGATCTAAGAAAAATATGTACATCAGAAAAAGAAAAAAAGAAATATATTATAAAAAGAAAAATAATTTCTGTATAAGAAGAGCAATAAGGCTAATCTATGTAATGTTTATGCTTAATGTGAATTTATATCTCAATTTATTTCATTAATATATTATATGAGGGAAAGTCATTAAGTAAATCACAAAAGATAATTAAATAATAACTTACAATGATATTCACTTCAAAACTATTTTTATTTCTCAACATTTTTTCCACCAATATTTATGCGCTTATATCACCGTTTTATCAGTGATGCAACACCAGCTGCATAACATTCTTTGGGTTGCTGTCTCAGCCACATTAGGACTTCAAGTTGAACACAGGAGACAATTCAAAAGTTTGCTTGGCAACTTCTTCAACATCCACCATACAGCTTCGACTTAGCCCCAAGTGATTTTCATCTGTTTAGTCCACTAAAAAACAATCTTGGAAGCAAGATAACGTTCACAGATGATGAAAAGGTTCATTTTGAAGACCTAATGTGGGTGAGACAACAACCCAAAGAATCTTATGCAGCTTGTGTTGGTGCACTGATAAAACGGTGATATAAGTGCATAAATATTGGTGGAGAATATATTGAGAAATAAAAATAGTTTTGAAGTGAATAACATTGTAAGTTATTATTTAATTAACTTTTGTGACTTACTTAGTGGTTTTCCCTCGTAAAAATTAATCGGGAAATTTCCGATTTTCCTTAGCATCAAAAGATACTTTGTTTCCATAAATGCTTCTTTAAAACTTGATAATTTGTAGGTTTCTGTGGTTTCTAAGCATGAAGAACGCTTTTTGGAATAGTTGGTAATTCGGAAGATGTTATTGTATATCTTAGTTCGTTGTTATATTATATTTTCCTAGATCAAGAAACATTTGTCTTTTTTTACAGTGTAGTAACATGAAAATGCTTTAATATTAGATCTATTGCAGCGTACAGGGCGCCCACAAAAGTGATGTCCGCCTCCATCAACTTCAGAACGACGACAACTATTGTCATAAAAGTGGTACCTAGGTATAGTAAAGTGGTTACTCGATGAGACTGCTTACAGCGCCCCCTATGCGTAAACTTTGAAGTTAGCTATCCTATTTCATTGTGCGAGATACGGGGAAAAGTCAACTAGAAAATTGTAGAGCATTCTCGATATAGAACAAAATGATGTCTTACATCTAAAAAAACTTTGCTAGAAATACTGAAATGTAACTTTTTTATATTTTATGACTTGTTTAGATACGCCACTAACTACATGTTAAATTATGACATTAGAAGGCAGTCGCACATTTACTAATAAATATAACTTGTGTAGACAAAGAAAAGTTTAATTGTAATAAGGGAATAAAGTTAAGTACGTCCAATCTGCCATAATTGGCAACAATGCATTCATTCTGCATGCTCCGATGGTAGACACAATTAGAATACTTAACTTGATTTTGTTATTAAATAAATTATACCTTCGTTACATGTGTTTGGTTTATAAGTAAATGTGTATCTGCACTATAATGGCATACTTCTACGTAGAATTTGTTGCGTATTTAAACTAGTAAGAGGATATCAATAATTTACATTCCTGGACTTCTAACAATGTTATATTTACATCATTTCAAACTAAATCGAGGATACTCTACAACTTTGTATTTTACATTTTCCCGTATTTCGCACCGTTTTTCGAGATGGAAAATATAATTCGGATTTTCGCTGCTAGGGGGTGCTGTACGCTGTCTCATCGCGTAGTATTTATCCACTTTTGTAAAGCTAAACTTCACGTTTAAGATTACAGTTGTCAACGTTCTGAAGTTTATGGGGGTGGACAGCACTTTATTGATCAACCTGAATGGCTGATTTAAAAGAATAAGTAATGTACATAACATGATTTTTGCCTTATTTTTCAATGCATATATCATTTTAAACTTTTCTGGTTAGTTTCAGTTTCTTTAACTCAGTTCGGTAAAATGACGTTTGGAAATCGTTATGAGATTTCAGTGCTAAACGACAAAAATGACGAACTACACTCGTCATCCGACAGAAGTTTATTTCGACTATCACTAACTGTGTACGTTCGTAATTTAAAAAACTTAAATTACAAGTCCCTCCAATTTATTAATATATTTTTAATTAACGATAAGTTGGAATCCTAATGTGAAACAAATTGTTTTCCTTGATGAAAATAATATTTCCTTCACGATTACTTTTTCCTCCAGTGTTGAATTCAGACACTTTTCTCCGGGAGGGATTTCTGTGGCTCCGGGGAGGACATTATAGAGTTCCGGGGGGGAAATTCCACTTTTTGACCATTGAAAGCATAAAATTTCAAATCTTCCGGGGGGGACATTTCAATGCTCCGGGGGGGACATTCCCCCCCGGGCCACCCCCTGGATTCAACACTGTATTTCCTCAATTAATTAAATTTTTTTCTCAATTAACGGCCCCGTGCGAGGCTTTCGCAAATCCATCTTTGAGATCATTTGTTGATACTTCTTTTCGGCAATTTTTAATTAACTAAAGCTTCTAATCAAACAATTTGTTTTAACGAAATATGAGTGTTCTATGTCAAAAGCTTCTTTAAAAACCCTACATATACTTCTGCTGCGTTGTACGCTTTCAATGTGCATAGAAAAAGGGATGTTGTTATCAAAAACAATATATAAAATTAATTACATTTTATTGGAAAGGTTTAAAGGTTTAACTTCCTTTAAAATTCTTCAGGGTAACAGTGTGTGTAAACGCGAAATTTATCATTTTAAGAAAATTTCAATTTAAAATTCGGCGTAACATTGCTTTTCAGGGGTAGAATTTTGTTCAAGCGGGTTATAACACCAGTAATATACAAATTTTTAAAGCTTATTTTTTCACGTAGTATTCACAAATTATTAAGGTATTCCACTATGTTTGAATAGTTGATTTTGTGCACATATTACTAATTTTTTATCTTTTTTTGAATGAATGTACAGTCGGCCTTGTGGTTAGTCATTTTAATCACCAAATTGTTCCTTCCCCCCAACAGCAAAAAAACAAACAAATTGGAAATTGTAAGTCAAACGCGACAAATGAGGTGCGTTCTTACACTGGTTAGTTATATAAATATTCAGATCTTGATGATTTTTAATTCTGTAAAATGAATTATATCGTCTGCAGATTAATTTCTGTCATAAAATAAGTATCTCGGTCGCTTGACGATTAAACCACGGAAGCTCCTATAACAAGAAAGCACCGACTTCTTTTTAAAAAATTCAAATTTATTAATAAATATTTTTATTAATATTTTCTAAAATTTTGATTCGATTTTCATAAAATATGAAATATCTCGACAAAATTCTGCAAAGATAATATATCTTAAATTTCACACCATTCGATTGGGTAGGTTTTGTGTTGTTATATGCGGACGGACGGACAGACAGGCGAACGGACCAGACGATGACAATAGGTGCTACGTATTTATATAATTACGAACGCACCTAAAAAAAGGGAAAAGTCATTCCACTAGAAATTAGGTCTTCTTTTAAATTATGTTAAATCAATAAGCTTAGAAAATTGTCCTCAAACTGAAATTGTAGCAGATTCTGAAATTTAGAATACGGACACTTAATTTTGGCATCATATTTGGAATTTGTGGTAAGATTTACCCTAAGATACCAGAAAAGAAGTCATTCGGTCAAGTAGTTTAGAAATTATGAACTTTTAACCCATTAAAGCCGGAATTATTTTCGTCTTTAAAATGCAAAACTTACATTTCACACCAGTATTTTTAAACTAGCAATTTTTGTTTTCTTTGGAGTCATAAAATAAAGACAATGTTTCCGAAAAAAAATACTGGTGTATAAACAAAAAAATGGTTGAAACTTATCTGGTACCGTATGGTACCGCTAGGCTTTAATATGTTAAAGTTTGGAACTCCTAATATTGAATTCATTTGCAATCGCTGCAAAAATAGATTGCAATACAATTGGTTTTTTAAGGATACTAGGGCATCCAACCCGAGCTTCACGGGATAGAGAATATATATGTGAAAACCATTTCCTTTTTTTATTGAAAACTCTAATAGATTTTTTACATTCAATAATTTTTTTTAGATTGCCCCCTAAAATACCAAAGAACATTTGTACATGAAATATGTCAATTACATATTCAAATGAAATTTTGAAATTTATTAAAAACGGTAATTTCGTATTGACCTCGTGCAGGAACTTAATCGCCGAAGAAATTGCTAAAAATTTCGTTATATAGCAGTTTTTCTTATTCTGATAATTTCAGCGCTTTTAAACGCTTATTTCGATTACATGTCTGTTAAATTTGTTTTATTTATACTGTTTTATTTATTGCTTAATGAAGTTTTAATTTCATTATGCAATATTAGCTGGAAACAAATGCTGAACTTTTTATATTGTTTATAGTGCAAACAGATTAATATTTTGTAATCGTCTGCAAGCAATGTAATTTTTTTTTTTAAATCATGCTTGAAATTTAATTTAAATTCTATAATAAATGAGTAAATTGCGATACAGTTTTCAAACAAATTGCATTTGAAAGTAGATTTTTCTCTTATATAACAGTGTAAAAATTGAAAATGTGCGTTTTTAGAAATTTAAAATATTGCAGTAGCAAAAATCGCAAAACCGAAATTTTATCGTTCAGTGTTGCCATTCGCAAAATGACGTCAGCGTTACGCACGGACACGTTTGTTCTTTATAATATAGATAACTCAAGCTGAATGAGCTATAATTCTGATTCAAATATTTCAGGCTTTTATAAAAATTCAGCTCTCTTAAAAACTTAATATTTTACAATTAACAATATTTTTAATAATTATAAGTTGAAAATACAGAACATATATGAACAAAATTATCAAAGCGATAATTTGAATAGGTATATCTACGGAAATATTTATGTTGGTTGGTTGGTTGGTTGAATGGAGTTTTATGGCACAAAGTCCCTTGAGGGACATACTGCGCCAAAAAAAATTAGAATAAGAACGTCAAATTAAAATTTAAAATTGATTTAAAACTTTGTCATAAAAACAAGATGAATGAAAATAACACAGTCAAATGAAAAGTTTGATGTGATGATAAATGTATTGAATATGTAATAAAATTAATGCAAATGAATGGAATGTAATAAAAGGAATTAAAATCATTCAATGAATATATAACACAACGTCTAAAAGAAATAAATACAAGTTTTTACAATTAAACTACATACACAAAAGAAACATAGTTAAAATCACGTAGGTTCGAATACCTCGAAAACAGTATTATCATCATTTGAGTCAGAACTGTAAGACTCTGAATCCATAGCTTCCTCTGAATAGTGCAACAGCTGCTTGGAATCCTTTGTAGTCAGAAGGGATGTATCAAGAAAAGGTTTCTTGTTTTTTCCCTTCACAGTTTTCCACAGTGAAGAGGCTTGGGTTGAGGTTTTCTTTCTCTCTTTCTGTGCACATGATTTTTGTTTTGTTTTTTGTGTAGAGGAAACAGGTTTATTCAATTTGTTTGTGCTGAAGTAACAGAAGGTTGACCTGATTCATGTTCGGATGACTGTTTAGATTGACGATTAGAATATTCTATTTTCACCGATTCTGATGATGGTGGCAAAAGTTCTAGTGCAAACTATAGGTCTTATTCCATCGGAACAATACATACTACGGGTTTTTCTTTTATAGTACTGGTTAGTGTAATAGAAGAATCCTTTGGTGGTAAAGAAAATTCAGTTTCGGTGCTTATATGTCTTAAGGATTTTGACTGTCGCTTAAGTAAACTAGAATAAGAAACTCCTACAGATGATGTTCTTTATTCAACAAGTTTTCGAGCTTCAGGATAAGAAAGTTTTTGAGTGCTTTGACAGCAAGAATTTCTTTCTCACGGATCCAGTTTGGGCAAGAGCAAGAGTGTACTATATGGTCACCCTTACAGTTTATCCAGCACTCAGTTTTCTGCATGCCTTACCATTGTGACCGACATCCACACAATGTGCACATGTAACAGAACCACGACAGGTAGTAGTAGTATGACCATTACGCTGGCATTTAAAACAACGGAGCCGATTAGGGATATAAGGTCGGACAGGACAGCTCAGGTAGACAGCTTTAATTCTGGTTGGCAAAGTAGGGCTATTGAAACTCAGAATGATGTGCTTTGTAGGAAGCACTTGCCCATTCCGACGAATAGTAATACGGCGAGCATCTATGACATTTTCATCTTTTAAGTTTTGTAGAAAAGTTCTTCCTTTGTAGAGAATAAAAACTCTGGTTCGGATATTACACCGCGGCTTGTATTTAGAGTTTGATGGGCTTGAACAGAAACAGAAAAAGAACCTATTGTTGAACAATTTGAGAGAAATCTTGACTATTTGTGTGAAGAAACCTAAACAAGTAAATCCCTAGGCTGTAGCTTTTTAACTAATAACCGTCTTCGAAAACAGATTGAAATATTTTTGCGATAAGAAATTGTGAATTTCTCTTAAAAGAACTATCAGAAACACTGGCAGTACATTTAATAACAAAAAAGCGAGTGAATGAAGTCATCTGTACAGTTTGTTGCTCTCCACGTGGGATAGAAATAGAAGAAAGTGAATTACTACCATCCCTAGAAAAGAGAAAAAACAAGTCATACCCCAGCCGCACCACCCACTACCGAGCACAACAAGGGTACGCACATTCGTGCACCAGGGCTAACCTAGGCCCATACGTTCATAAGACACACCTATGTCAGTCCCCATCACTAACGATGACTAGGATGTAGCCGCTCACTTGATTCCCAGCCAGTGACAAGTCAGCTGACCAGTCGATTGATGCATGCGGGACCAATATGTACCTCTGATCTACCTGAACCAGAGAAAAAAGCCGTGCGTTGCTTTCAGCTACCAGAGGACAAAGCAGTGTGTTGGTTTCCCTCAACTGCCAGAATCTCTCTTTCCAGGGACACGAGCCGCCACGCACGGCAAAAGCGTGGGTGGTTTACACTTCTCCATAGCTCGATATAAACAGGAAGATATCGGTTTATGCAGAATTGCCCTCACCTCAGAAGAGGAAACCACAATGAGAGTGAAACAAAGAGGAAAGATTAGACAAGAGAAAAGAGAGTGGAAAAAGAGAAAGATCGCTCAGGTGCCCGGGGTTGCGAAACCCGTGAATACCTAAGAAAGGTCCCCTGGTGGAGAAATATTTATGATTTCGCTTAGCTTGCAATTAATTTTGTTCTTGTACTTCAAATAGCATATTTAATATTTAAAGAAATGTAAGCAACCATTCTTTTTGTAGTGAGCACATTTTTGTTAAGTATCAAATATTACTAATCAAATAACAAATCCAAACATCGATAATTTACTTCATTAAATCGTAAAATGTATTAAACCCTCCCCCATAAAAACAGTAAAAAAGATTTTTTTATATATAAACTGTCATGTTTTAGCTTTACAGAAGTCTTTATCAAGGCAAATTTGAATTTTCTACTGTTGCAAGATTTATAATGTAAAACACCGAATCACCACAACGAAATGCATTTTTGGTACTTTAATTTTTGGTGGACGTTCATTTTGGAGACAGATTTTTATAAAATCATGCTTGAAAAATATTTTTAAACCATTAAAAATTAGTAAAATGAGATACAGTTTTCAAAGAAATTGCATCTGTAAGTAATATATTTTTTCTATTCCACGCCGTAAAATTTACAATTGTGCGATGTTTTCTAGTTAAAAATTTGCGATAAAACGAAATTGATTGTTCGGATCGTTGCCACCGTCGATATGACGTTGGCATATTATTCATTGACATGTATTTGCTTTATAATATCGATAATAAAACTGAACGTGAAGTATAATTGTTAACTAGATTAATTTTATTCAGTATTAAAATTGAGAAGAAATTGCATTTGCATCGAAAAATAAATATAAATAAAATACGTAGATGAAATGGATAGGATTGCGACATTTTGTAAGGATTTAAATAAACAATAAAAGAAGGTTCAGAAGAGTTAAGTTATTTCTTTAAAATTTACATTCTAGTCTAAATGTAATAGTCTGACTTTGAAACTTATTCGTCGCACATTCCATAAACATGTTTAAGATCTTGAAGAGTGTTTTATTGATGAAGACCTTAAGGGAGTGTTTGAACTGTATGCTGATGATCCGAGGAATTTCTAAACTTTCTATCATGTCAACATTGCGTAATTAAAATATCATCTATTTGTGCTTTTAGATTTCAGCAAGAGTCTCTGTGTCCTTGAAAAGTTTATCAAAAGTTGGGAGAAAATGTGCACATATAAATCTTTATAATTTATAGGTAATTTTTATTTCAAAAGTTATCTTTTAATTTATTAACACATTGACAGAATTCTTTTTTAATTTGTGATTTAGACATTTAGAGAATTATTAATCTAACTTTTTGAAACAATATTGTTGGTTAAAGCTCTTTATAAATTTCAGCTTAACTATAGAAATGTCTGAACGATTGCTTTGACATGTAAGTCCAGATCATGTCACAATAGACTCCACAATTAATATGTTATAAGTTCATTGTTTTTATCATGTAGCAAAACATTTACAGTTAATTGGAAGAAACAAATTGCTGTTAAGGCCTGCGATAATTACACATCTGGAAGTAATGATGTTGTCCCTGAGAAATATGTCGAAAGTTGCGGGGAAATTATTCCGTATGCTTTGAGAAAATAGAAACATATAAAAAATGGATTTTTCATACAATTTATTCTTGTATTTCAAAAATAATGCCTTTTTTTCGTCATTTATTTCAACACATTCACTATATTTTACTTTAAGTGATTTAGAAAGTGTGTCTTTTAATTTAAATGATTTAGAAGATCTAAAATTTTGAAAAAGATTGTAAGATCTTTGCACATTTCAGCTTAACTGCAAGAAGATTTAAACTACAGCTTTGATACATAATTACAGTTCATCCAACAATTAACTTTATTTTATAGAATTCGAATATTGTATGTTTGTTAGTATCATGTATAAATCAAAGCATTTCAAGGGAAACAAAAATTATTTATTAGCTATAAGATAATTAGGTCCCTCAAAATAATGATATCCACTTATCTTCATTTTTGAAAAGTATATATATACGTATACATATCATAAAAAAGCTTCCAGCTGAAATGAGAACCGATATATGTTATTTTGTATTTTAAAAATAAATCAATTAAGATGTAGAAAATGCTGATTACCTAAGATATAGATATTCTGGGAGACATTTTATGAAAGGCTCACTTTTTTTTTTTTTTTTTTTTTTTTTTTTTGATAAATTGACAAAAAAGAGAAAGCGGAGCCAGCGTTCTTTTAATTTTTTTCTTGTATACTAGATTTTTTATTTATGTTTTTTTCAATAACGGGTGTTAATTGCAAATTTACTCCTAAAACCTCATAAAAATATATAGTTTAAGTGTTGCAGATAATTTTTTACTTAGTTTTTTACTCTAAACTAGGAATTTGTCTAGATGTGTCTTGAAATAAATATTACTAGCAGACTGCGACAGATTCGCAGGTTGATTTTTCTAAACAAACATCGAATGATTACAGCCTCTTTTAGTTCCATTCCCACGAGGCTCATTCTGTTCAAAACAAACTTCTTTCCGAACGAACCTCCTGCATGTGTCACCGCTGTCTACGTCACCATATAGCAGGTGTGACGTCGCAAAATCATTTAGTTTCCCTTTTCACAGCCAGGATTCTATTCTAACAGAACCTTCGCCACGGTCCTCACTGCCTACGGCACCGAATTACAGGTGTCAAGTGCACGCGCTGCAAAAATGAATTAGTTCCACCTTCCACCACTAGAGGCGGCAGATTTATAATTAACATTAACAATAACACATTATTTAAATTACGACTGAACTCCCCCCCCCCCCCACTTCAAAATTTAACGAATGAACTTCAACATTAGCAAGTATCGGGAACTTTTGAAACAAAAACAAAATTACGCTGGTATTTTTTTGTGTGTGTGTGAATGATTTTACAATTCTTCACTTATTTTCTTTCTTTTGCAGACGACTCCATCCGTTTTTTTTGCAAAAAAATTTACAAAAATTGGATTTTTGGATGCAATTTTTCTACATATGTGTGGTGAGTTTTAAATCGATACCTAAAATACTTTCTTAATATTCGAAAATTAGTGACAACAAAGCACTCGTTGCCATTGGCAAAATAGAAATAACCGCTTTTCCGCCGCCATGTACCATAGCATTATATATATATATATATATATATATATATATATATATATATAGATTTAAATATTCTATTTATTATTATTATTATTATTATTATTATTATTTTATTTGCATAGGATATCGGATGTTGGTATTTTACCAGGTGCTTTGGTAATTTTTCCGTTTGTGTTTGTAGTTTTTGTTTTAAGGACATTTACACTTTCGAAACCGGTTCCGTAGGTGAAAGTGACCTTAACTAAAAAAAAGTGCATCCAAAATCGATAAAGTACGACAGATAAAATAATTGCAATTAATTAAATGGCGAGTTTGAGCGTGCAATTAAATCCGTTACGATTGCATTTTATTGGTGTTTCACATTTATTTTCATGATTGTCTGAGTTTTTATGCAATAAATCTATGTTCTATGTTTTTATTTGTTAAATATCATTAATATATCGTTCTGCACCAGGCTTAGCATTCAGATATCATATGCCCCCCCCCCCCAAAAAAAAAATCTAAAAATATTAAAATACACACCAGAAATTTGAAAATAAAGCTGCCTTTGGTTTAACATTTGCTTGCGAGTATCTTGGCATTACTAGCGCAAACTCCTAAGTACAGTGGGGCAATATATTTTAAAATATTTCACAACTATGAAAATAAGGAAACTGTACAATATTTCATTGCACTTTTTAATAGATTTTATAACAAGAGACCTGTATTTATTCTTGATGAAAATTACTAAATGATTTTTAATTTTTATTAAAACATAAAAGTCCACTGCAAATCAACTAAATTTTGCTAAGTAATCAGAAATCACACAGGACTCCAAAATTATATATATATATATATATATATATATATATATATATATATATATATATATATATATATATAATTTTAATATCTTTGAATTTCAAAAAACATATCAAGTTCTTGTAACATTCTAATTAAATCTCCTAAGAGATAATTAGTAATAAAGTGTAGACAGAATACCACATAGTTAATAAATTAACAAGTGCAATCATAATATTACCATAGCATTTGCTTCAATGGTAATTGGCCAAAAATACTGAAAATATGAAAAATATTTAAAAAAAAAAAGAGAGAGAGAGAGAAAAAAAATTATATAATAAACCATAAAATGTTAATAATTTGAAGTTGATATCAAGTGAATACAAATGGATTTTGAAATGAAATATGAACTAAATATAATGGAAAATTGGATAACAAGAGATTTAAATTAGAATTGGATATGAAAAAACACGTGTAGATATAATAATCAGCCTGGATGTATCCACACGTGTTTTAAAAATAATACAGTATTTCATAAATATACTAGCATTTATGCTAAGATCAGTATATTCATCCAGGTATACTGTATTATTACCAGAAAACAATTGGAAATAGTAAAATTGGAAATAAAAAACTTGTAAAGAATAGATAAAATATCCTACTCACAATAATTATCAAAAATTCCTTAAACATCACAAGGTTTACATTTATATATATATTACTGCACCGTTTCAGGTGTTTGCAATATTTTGTTATGCATTGAGTTACTGTTAATTTTGAGGCACAACATGACGAGTTTTCTCCATTATCACGCAAGAATTTTCAACAAAATGAGAAGGAAAAATAACACTGAAGATGTAATTTTGTAAAAAAAAAACAAAGAAAACATTTAAAAATAAAGTATATCTTACATTTAATTCAATAGTTAGTTTTTCATAAATGGCACTAAGCTAAATATTATTATGATGTATATTACCTTTTTCGATGAAAGCTACTCCCCCCCCCCCTTCCCCGTGGCTTTTTTTTCTGTTGCTTGCGATTATCTTCTATGTAGCAACCAGTATCTTTTTGCTATCATGTTTATTAGTGTCAGGTTCCGTTATGACTAAACTTAAGTTATTAATTCCAAAATTCGGATGTTTTTTATGATGAAAATAAAAACGGTTAATTTGAGCATTATCGTAATTTTTACCCTTTATGCTCGACGATACTGTAAAGTACCGCTTGAATAATACTCTTATAAAAATATTTCAGTCTTCAATACCAACGGCGTGCTTTTCAGGATTAACATTAAACATGCTACTCAATCATCTATAGGTAGCATTAGTAGTAGAGAGAAAAATATTTTTCAACCTATGTATCTAATTTTAGCTTACATCTTGTTCTATGATGTGAGGTTACAAGTTTCTGCTGTGAAGCATTTCAACATTATTAGGTAAATCCATTCTATATTTCTTCTTACTTTTTAAATTCTTACAATTAATATTATTTGTAATTTAAAAAATATGAATCATTATAATTTATTTTTAGAGGTTTTTTGATTTGGTATTTTTAAGTATGGCTGATACTAGGAAGCAATTGCTAATGTATTTACATCCAGCTTAGGAATAGAAAAATAACTTAGGTACGTTTTTTTAAATGAAGGGCATTTTAGTGTATATTTTGACGCTTATTTTAGGGAAAATACTCAAACAATGCTATGACGTACAGTTTTCGAATAAATTGAAATTTTCTGATCGATTGGTAAATCATCGATAGGTAAATTTTTCATGTGTGGTATATGAAAATAAATTTTCTTCGAAAAACATAATATTACCAGTTATTATTCGAGGTTTTAGTGCATATCCACAAAGTGATATTCATTTGGATAAAAGCATAGTTATGAGGGTAGAGAGTTATTGAGATTTTGTGTATGTCAGCAAATTAATGGTATTCGATAAATGGAAACACAGTTTAAACGGAAGACGAATAATTCAGATTTTAAAGCATATCTATAAAGATGTAATGGCTTTTCTTGTACAAAATTTGCTATTGATGACGGTTGCGAGTTATCGGGCTTTTGGTGCCTATGAAAAAAGAATTAATCATAGAAAAAAAAACTGATGTTTAAGGTGACTTGTTATCATTGTTTATCTACAGATCCGGTTTAGCAGAAGAGAATATTCTACCAGTCACATTGATCTGATAATCTGTGAGACAGTTGCAAAAATCTGCCAGTCACTTAAGATGTTGGAAGTAAACTGTACCAAAACACACTTAGTGTATAAAACATACTTTAATTATACACAGTTATTTACAAAAGGAAAAAATATATATGTAGAATGCTTAATTGTATTATCATTATTTTTGTTGCAGCCATAATATTTTGCATTTACTGGTTCAAACTTTCACACTAATTGAGTCTGCACCGCTTTTTATCTCCATAAGATCATTTAATTTATCTTTTTGTATCTGCGTGCAAAATGTCATTATTATGTGATTCACGAACAAATATTCACATTCGCATGTGGTTGTGCTGATTAAAACAACAACAATAATAATAATAAAAACTATGGAAATCTGATAATACGTGGGAAGCAGTCTGCATGTTTTATCTTGGCAATGGCTATTATTCTAGAAAATAATGATTTAAAAAATATTTTGCCGAAGCACACCATAAGATTATTCACTTATATTTTTCTATTACTTCCAAGATACGTGAAATTTTGCATTTGAGGGGTATGAAAATTTGATGAAAATACCGGTAATTTTTTTAAAATGTGCAATAGTTTTGGTAACACGACTACTAGATATTTTGATTGTTTGTACCAACGAAGCACACTATAAGATTATTCACTTATATTTTACTATTACTTCCTAGATATGTGGAATTTTGCATTTGAGGGGAATGAAAATTCGAAGAAAATACCGGTAATTTTTTTAAAATGTGCAATAGTTTTGGTAACACGACTACTAGATATTTTGATTGTTTGTCAGCAAATACACTGAAAATATCCAAAAAAAAAAAAGTATTGATATTACAGTATAATACTGGCATCCCAGCTGCCAGTATTGTACCGTAAAATTAACAGTAATAAATAGTAAAATAAACAGTAATACACTGCCGCGCAGCTTTTTTTTTTGGGGTGCACGCCATTCGCCACAATGGCTGGAATAGATAAAATATTACCAGCGATATCTAATTTTCTAATCCGGCTTTAGGGATTGGTGAATGTCGTTTGCTAAGCCTGGTGCATAACGATATATTAATGATATTTAACAAATAAAAACATAGAACATAGATTTATTGCATAAACACTCAGACAATCGTGAAAATAAAAGTGAAACACCCATAAAATGCAATCATAACGTATTTAATTGCGCGCTCAAACCCGTAATTCAATTAATTGCAATTATTTTAACTGCCACTGATCGAATTGCAGGTTGCAAGTAAACTCTGTTACTTGCAATTGAATTTAATTGCAATTGATTTCAATTTAGTTGTAGCTTGCTATTAACATTTAATCGCAAATAAATTTTAATCAATTAATTATTTTATTTAAAATATAAATCATGAATGTCCAATACTGCACACAAACTTGTCGCTTCATAAAAAAAGAAGCTAAATTGAATAATTAACAATAATAATAATAATAATAATACTTTATGAAGTTTAATTGTGTCATAAATAAAATGAATCAATTAATAGAATATATTTATTATAAGAAAATCTTTATTTTGGGTTTTATTTCTGTATCTGTTAAAAATATCTGTTAGCTCTTTATTTTCGTCAAACATTATGAATGGGTGAAATAAAAAGTGTTTGTAAACTTGAAAGAAAAACGTATATATAATTTAGACATTTAAAGGATTATATTTATTGTGAAATTAAATATTTAAATAATTAAAATTTATTGTGAAATATTATATTTATTGTGAAATTAAAAGCATTTAAATCTCAAAAAGTTCTTTGCTTTCAAATGCTGCGTTAAATGTAAACCACAGTAAAATAATATTTCTTCATTCTTCCTTCCTCACCCGATAACATTTCTGAAAGAACACACTGACTTTGCATCACAAATGGAATGTTACAGGTGTTTACTGTAATCACATCACAGAGTACATATCATGTAAAGATCCATTTACTTTATGGCATTATCGGCCTAGTCGTTGCGTTCCAGGCGTTAAATCATATATCCCCAACCAATCAGTGGCGATGTAAACAATCAATAGATACGCTGATTGGTTGGGAAACATGTGTTTCGCAGACCTCGTAGACCTAGGGAGACGGTTACTCCATAATGTAAACACAGCTTAAAGAGCATTGTATTCAGCACCGAGACAATGATGCTCAAAATGTGAGTCTTTCATAAAATATACCTGGGATCCCGTGGCAGAAATTCTTACGCCATCGGGATATGAACACCGCCCTCTGAATAATAGGCTTTAGGTACGATCATGTGCTCGATGACGCAAAATCGTATTCGCAATGATTTGTACGTCTCAAGAGGGGGGATTTTGACTCGTAGCAACTCTAATTTTGTATCACTTAAGAGAAGGTAATCCAAGTTATTCGTATTGTGTATGTAAAAGGTTTTCATTTAAGCTAAGGTGCGATTATGAGCTTGATAATGAAAAGTCGTAAAGTCGAAACAAATTAGCGTCCCTAGAGGTAGATTTTAGATGGCAGGAAACCTAATTTTGAACTATTTGAACCAAACCAACCCAAATTATTCATGTTGTGGGTGTCGGATTCCCTCTAAGTCCACACAACTTTGAAGAATAATCCTGTACTTTTAGTATGCTGCCACCACCGACACGACTACGTGATATCGTTCACGTTATGAGGTGTATATTGAGAAAAAGATGAACTCTTTCAATTAACTTAAACGAACAATTTATTTACACAATCTTTACAAATAACAAGACAATATTTACACTTAAAAACGCGGATATAGCTGATCCGGTTCAACATTAAATAAAATACAGAAAATACGTTCTGTGTACTGTTAAGCTACTCTATACTTCTTTCATGCTACGTTAATTAACCCAGAGTTACCAGAGATTACTATTAATCTCACCAGCACATTATCTCTCCACTCCAAGAGACCTACCTCAATGCACGTGTACCGGAGCTCCCTCTCTGCTACCACCTACACGTCCCGCTCACTGCGTTAAAACTAATCTCTCTCCCTGCTGTCCCCACGAGACCACCATTCGTAAACGGGGCTGGTTCGTCTGTCCGCACGTGTTTGTCCACATGAAAGAACGCCATCCCCTCATTATGTATCTTTCTTCTTCGATAATGGGTGAAGTCTGTCTTATCTATGAACTTTGAATGACAAATAGAAAAACTCCCTCCACTATACTAAACATTCTTTCAACCCATATCATGTCACTCACCTACTCGGATGATTAAGATTCCAGATAGGAAAAGAATGTTAGTTTAAAGCTTACAGTACACAGACTACATAAGCACACAAAAATATATTATCACATAACAATAGTTCTAAACAGCAGCTGTCAACCAAAGCCTGACAGTGGGTGTCAAGGCTTTTCGTAGGAGCTAAGAAACGACCATGTGCTCATTGGCGTTAGTAGGGTCGCAAATCATTTCCATATCAGAAAGTATGTTTTAATTAGCTTCAATCATGATTTTGGACCACCTGAGCGAAGGCAATTGGCGTTATTCGTATTTTTGGTGTCTGGAGCTTTCATAGGAGCTAAAGCACGATTATTTTCCCAATGACGTAAAATCGGAAGGTCGCAATCACTTTTCAACTCCGCCTTAGCAGGTACAGTTTTGGTTAGTAACAACCCTAATTTTGGATCACTTGATCGAAGTCACTGACGTTATTCGCATTGTGAATGTCAAGACCTTTCATATGAGCTAGGGTTGCTCAATGACGTAACGCTATGCCCGTTTTAGATCACGCTTGTCGGTTGGCAACCCTTCTTAAGAACTAGCTTGAAGCAGGCAACACAGTATGTTTCATCACATCTGTTCATGCTCTACTTCTTAATACCGTTCGTCTGTAAACTTTGTGATTCCCCTCGATAATATTAAAACCTACGGGTGTAGGATGCATTCGTATATTTAAAATATCTCCTTAGGAAATTAATATTTTCAACTTCTGTTTTCTGAGTACACTTTTTAAAGAATGTCTCTTTTTTTCTTAGTTGTCAAAAATTTTCTAATATATATACTTAATGTTATGTGAAATGTTAAAATCTTACTAATTTTCGTTAAGATTTTAACATATAAAATTATAAATTAAGCACGTATTTAAGAAATATTTTGATAACTAAGAAAACAAAGAGACATACTTTAAGAACAGTACAAATAAAACAGAAGTTAAAAATATTAATTTCCTGAGGAGATATTTTACATATACGAATGCATCCTACGCCCATAGGTTTAACATTAGCAAGGGAAATTGGGAAATTCACCGACGAACAGCCTAAGTATCATTTCCGTTCATGCGTCTTACGTCGTAAAGCAGAACCTCAGTCAACTCAGAATGTTAATCAATGTGGGCCGTTGTTCGGAAAAGAACCACTACTGCACAGGCAACCGAATAAAAATATCTTTGTCTAAACTTTGACTTTCGCCAAGGCTACACTAAATACCGGACTTGCTCAATCATTATCATGACGTCACAAATGGTGGCTGGACGCGAGCAGCGATTGGTACAAAGCGAAACGACAAAACACAAGACATACAGCGATTGGCACAAAACGATGGGCGCGTCCCTTTCTACCAATCGCTGGTCGCGGCCAGCCACCTTTTGTGACGCCATGACAATGAATGAGCAAGCCCGGTATCTAGTGTGGCCCTGCTTTCGCTTATAATAACTCATGCACCCGTTAGCGTAAAAGTGCTATTACATGTGATAACTTGAAGCGACAAAAATTAAAGCAACTCGTCAGTTTTCCAAGCATTCCATTGGCTTTTCAAGGAAAGGCCTTTCCTTCGTCAGTTTTCCAAGCATTTCATTGGCTGTTTCGGACGATATTGGTAGAACGCAAAAGGTAAATGCACTACAGGCGACAAAAATGCTCCGACAATAAAAAATTGCTTGGTTTTCGAGCAACTCTTTTGAAGCCATAGGTTAAAATGGGTATCGCCTGGAAGTAGCGGCGACTTGACGCCTCGTGTAATAGTACTTTAAAGTTTTCTGTCATGGGATCCCACTTTAATATGTTTACTCGTAGGTATATTGGTATATTGACATAAGCCCAACAGACATAGAAATATAAATATATCTGAAATATGCAATTTCAATATGTAGTATACAACGCAGTTCTACTCTTAAGTTTTATATAAAAAAGTAACTATATAAATGTTCCCGTATATCTTTAAAAATTATATTTTGACCTCAAAATATAGTTCTGACTTTCAGATTTATGCATCACATATTCTATAAAAATGCTTTGAAATTCATGATATTGAACATTCATTGATCACCCTAAAGACGTGTTTGAACTGCATGCAAATGCTCCGAAATTTTTTTTAACTTTCTGCCATGTCAAGATTCCGTAAATAAAATATCGACCATTGCTGCTTTAATATTTCAGTCAAAGTCTCTGTGTCCCTGAGAACTTTATCAAAAGTTGCGAGAAAAATATTCCGTATGCTTTAGAAGACATACACATATAAATCAAAAGTTCTTTTTTAATTCATTAACACATTGACAGAATTTTTTTTTAAATTTGTGATTTAGACATTTAGAGAATTATTAATCTAACTTTTTGAAACAATATTGTTGGTTAAAGCTCTTTATGAATTCCAGCGTAACTATAGAAATGTCAGAACTATTGTTTTGATATGTAACTGCAGATCATACCACAATAAACTTCAGAATTAATATGTTATAAGTTCATTGTTTTCATCATGTAGCAAAACAGTTACAGTTAATTGGGAGGAAACAAATTGTTGTTAAGGCATACGATAATTATACATCTGGAAGTAATGATGTTGTGCTATCTAAATTGTGAAAAAGAAGAAAAATACTATAAAAAGCATCATGCCGAAATAAATTCTATTGCTACTGTTATTTGCAGTAAAAAAATGTGTTATGTTTCTCTATGAATACTTTCGTTATGTCTATGCGTAAAGAACAAAGATAAGATAATTCTGAGGGAAAATTGATCTACATCATACAATATTATTAAACAACTAGCCATCTATGGCGAGCTGTTTGGTTTCTCTTAAATGTATGCTAAGAATTGCAACATGTTACCTTTATTTATAATTTAATTTACTTACCTAATCTCTCGCCAAATTGGAAAATTATGTTAGAGAAATGGAGAACTCTTTTCGATCATGGCAAAATTTCATATAATTTTTGTTGTTATGTATCTTACTTTTTTGACATAAACTGTTTAACCACCTTATTTAGGCATTTATGCTTTATGTCCGTTTGGTTAGGAGTTGCAATACGTTCGCTAATGCGGAGATTTTTGAACCTACTATTAAGTAATCTTCCGTAATTGGGTCCACTGCCAGTAGGCATTTTTTAACTAACACGAATTGCTCTAAATTTGAAAGTAATGGCGTTAGTTTATCTTCCGACAAAAAAATTAAAATGTACCAGCAGAAAGCATTGTGTCTGAATTAAAGGGTGTAGGGCTAATGGATGGTTACTTAAAATACTGGGTGTCTGAAAAAGGTTGGACTGATTTGAAAGAATCATAACTCTGAAAATAATTGAGTAAATGCAATTATTTCTGTTCAAAGTACTCGTCAAATATCCAAGATTTGTTGGATGTAGCTGTTTTAAAATCGTGACATTCAAACGATGCGCAGAATCGATGAACGGAAAATGCGAATCGCACCACACATTCGCAATTTTAAATTTTTGTTTAGGTTATTTGTGTACATAGTGGATCCTTTCCTAGTAAATCGAAGATTCTGAATAACTTTCTAATTGACATTTTCCCCATAATTTTAAAAGTTTTAGACTTATACGCTTTCTTCCCCGGTATCATCGAAGTAATTGCGAATGTGTGGTGCGATTTGCATTTACATATCATCGATTCTGCGCGTCGTCTGAATATTACGACTTTAAAACAGCTACGTATAACAAATATTGGATATTGGACGAGTACTTTGAAAAGAAAATAATTGCATTTACTCAATTATTTTTAGAGTTATGATTCTTCCAAATCAGTCCAACCGTTTTCGGACACCCGGTACTACAATAATGTACAAGGAATGCTGTTTATAAAATAATGGTTCTATCAAGTATATTGTTGTATCATGGACAAAACTAGTGTACATATAGTATTTTGAGTATACAATTGATCAACAGCGTATCTATAGCGTAAATAATTGTAAGGTCATTACATAACAAAGAGTAAAGTAAATTCAGAAAAGGTTACTCATTTCTTTAATATTTACTTCTAACTTCTAACCTGAAAGTTACACTCTGACTTTTCAAACTTATGCATCGCACATTCCATAAACACATTTTGGAAATACAGGATATTGAACGGTATTTTATTCATAGATGACCTCAAGGGTGTATTTGAAATAAATGCAGATGATCCGAAAAACTTCCAAACTTTCTTCCATGTCAAGATTCTGTAAATAAAATATCAGCCATTTCCACTATTGGATTTCAGTGGGAGTAACTATGCTCCTGCGAAATATATCAAAAGCTGTGAGAAAAATATGCTATATGCTTTGAGAAAATATAAACATAAATAAAACTTGGGTTTTCATTTCATTCTGTTTTTAACTTTTATTTAAAAATATTTATATTTTTTGCTCATTATTTATTTTGACTTATTCATTTAGTTTTTAATTTAAAGGAACAAGAAAATTACTAATTTAATATTTGGAAAAAAATGTAAGATCTTTGTGCAGTTCAGCTAAATTGCAAGAAGGTATGAATTACATATTTTCTGTACCAGGTTATTCAGGTTTTGTGACGATTATCTCTAAAACCATAGAAGATAAAATCTTTTTCCAGTTACAAAATGTATTTAATTGTCTTTTAAACCATAGATGGTAGAAAACTTTTTCCAATTAGAAGATGTATTTAATTATCTCTTATATATATATAATATATACAGAGTGTCCGAAAAGTCTGGAAACGGTCAAATAACTCGAGAAATATACATCGGATTGAAAAACGGTGAAATGCATGTTCAATATTTTTGAAAAATCTATCTAGGGATATGAAAGTTTCCCCCCCCCCGGGGAGAAAAGGCTGCAATTTTGAAATCTTAAATGCTGACACCCATTTTTTATTGCAG
The DNA here is from genome assembly GCA_963931845.1 of Maratus michaelseni. Classification (NCBI taxonomy): domain Eukaryota; kingdom Metazoa; phylum Arthropoda; class Arachnida; order Araneae; family Salticidae; genus Maratus; species Maratus michaelseni. Next base: position 251,514,530 of record OZ007592.1, read on the forward strand.
ATTCGAATTCTACGGGAAAAAATACGCAACTTTTGTATTGAACATTTTCTATCAAACATTGTAGATGGTGCTGTAATCGAGTGCAATGCTGTGAGAATCGTTACCATTGCAATGTTTGGAAACGCTCGAATAACTCTAGAAATATACATCAGATTGAAAACTGGAAAAATACGTGTTTAATATTTTAGAAAAATGGCAACTTTGATATCCCTAAATAGATTTTTCAAAACTATTGAACAAGCATTTTTCTGTTTTTCAATACGATGTATATTTCTCGAGTTATACGAGCGTTTGCAGACATTGCAACAGTAATGATTCTCACAGCATTGCACTCGATTACAGCGCCATCTACAATGTTTCGAAGAAAATGTTCAGTACAAAATTTGCGTATTTTTTCCTGTAGAATCCGAATCTGCAATAAAAAATGGGGGTCATCATTTAAGATTTCAGAGTTGCCCTCCCCAGGGGGGGGGGCAAAGTTAGGGGGGCAACTTTCATATCCCTAAATAGATTTTTCAAAAATATTGAACATGCATTTTGCCGTTTTTCAATCCGATGTATATTTCTCCAGTTATTTGACCGTTTCCAGACTTTTCGGACACCCTGTATATATTATATATATATATATAAACCATAGATGTTAGAAACCTTAATCCAATTAAAAAATGCATTTAAATCAATTATATCTTCTAGATATGGCATTACTTTTACAACGAGCTGTATATGTAATAAAAATACAAAATTTATTTTTTATACGGTTTCCTTTTTTATATAATTTATATTCAGAAAGTTCGTATATTTACAAAAATGTCCTGTGTTTAGTAAGGACATTAAAAAAATTATCTTTTTTTGTAAGACCAAAACGTAGCAAGTTATAGAAGCTCTTTGAAGTATAAGAATTTTCAAAGTTTTGGGCCACTAAAAGAGACAAGTTTGCAGTACGTAAAAACTCCATAAAATTGAAAGTGTCATAACGCTTTAAATTTTCAACAAAAAAATGATTTTTTTTAATATACTTTTTAGATGAAATGCAGCATTTTTGTAAATATTAGTTCAACTAAAAGGAGGCCATATAAAAAGTAAAATGTCACATTTTAATACAAATACAGTCCATTGTAAAATAATAATTTTGAAGAAATATTAAAATTCTTCTTGCAATGGTTAAAAAACAAAAATGTATATTGAAAGGACTTTACCCAAATGACGTCAGATGTGGGTATGGAGAAGAAAAACACCAATAGGCATGAAGAACATTTAACACAGCTTCCCTTTTGTTCAATAAACAGACTTTTTCTGAGGGTACATACCCGCAGAGACGTGACTATTGACACTCATGGGTAAAGTTCATAGATAATCTTTGTTTTCATATTTATTTAGGGAAACACTGAAAGATTTTAATCCAATCTCGTTATAGTTAAAATTTTATTTTTCCAAATAATGTATAGAATAATACAGAAAACAAGTGTACGTTTACTGTAAGTTATGCTGCGTTTGTATAATAGCGTAACTGGTCTACAAGATGCGAGTAACAGGCTTCACAACCAATCAGTGTGTTCATTTGTTGTTTACGTCGTCGCTGATTGGTTGGGTCTTTCGTTTTTACGCTTAGGACACAAACGCCTATGACGATAATGCCAAAATGTAAACGAATCTGTAGAGAGTTTATAGAAAATAAACTTTGATATTTATTTAGCCTACACTGTCAAAAATCTTAAGCTTTTGCTGCAGACACACTCCACCACTATTAGAAAAAACGGTTACTTTACTACATTATGGACCATTTTCATTAGTCAAAATAGAGATATTGTATAAAAGCGATGGAGTGATATTGCAGCAACAGCTGAAGATTTTTTACAGTGCAGAGTGAAATTGCTTGTTGATTGTCTGATATATAAAGATATTCAAAGAAATTTTGTCCGCAAATCGAAGTTATGAGTTTATCGACAGTATAAGTTGTGACATCGTTTGTGAATTATAGCAAAGTTATTTGATGATGATCGCGACCTACGTTATACACGGCTGGTACGTGATGCGATGCTAACGAAAAAGACAGGCTACCACGGTGCATTCCATTTATCTTTTTCACAGATCGCTAGAGTGACGTGATGCTCTTTTCGTGCACCTGTATTGGTGCATTCGAGAATCACGTGACTCCGGCGGTCTGTAAAAAAAAGATACGCGTAAAGCACCGCGGTAGCCTTTATTTTTCTTTTGCCTCGTACATGATGTTTAAAACGTCACATTGTGCATTATCCTGTCAACGTTGTGCATTATCCTGTTGGTACAAATAATTCCAACCACCAAGAGTTTCAGCAATTGGCAACAAGTGACTACTGAAAACTTCTATATACTCTTTAGATGTCTGTTTACCTTCCAGAAAAGCAATATCTGTAGTTCCATTAAAAGAGAACGCACCCCAAACCATAACAGAACCTCACCCTTTCTGCCTACTGAAGAGAGTTCGAGATTCAGTCTTAAATCGTGCCAGTAGGAATTCCAACCATTTGGGCCATCCAAGTTAATCTATTTTCATCTGAAAAAATGACTTGCATGCATTCGTTCTTCCAATGTATATGATCTTTAGCCCAGAATAGCCTCCATTCTTTGTGTTCTTTTTTTAGTAAAGGAAATCTGCACATATGCCAGCACACAATATTTTTGCTTTCTTTTATACGACGATGTACTGTGTCCTTTGAGCCCATACCATCAACTCGTTGAGAAACTTGTCGGAGTGACATTTTTTTACGACGAAACAAGTCGCACAATCTTGCGATCGAATCTTTCACTAGTCTTTCTCGGTCAGCCAGATCGTTTTCTCGAATTTAAATTTTAAGTTTTAGATAAAACTTTATAAACTGCAACTCTACTTCTCCCAGTTTTTTTACATATTTGAGAAACTGTTAAGCCATTAATTTTAAATCCACGTAATTTGCAAATCTCATCCATAGAAATTTCAATGTTCCGTGGCATCTTTGCAATTGAAACAAGTCAAACAACTTTGCTCGTTAGGGTAACTTAAAGCGTATTTCTGAGCGTGCGCATTATTTCTGTACACGCACATTCGAAAAAAAATTTGTATATGAAGCAGTTTCAAATTTGTCTTTATATTTATGGGACAGCGTAATTTTATATATTTTTTATTATTCGAGTCGAAATTATTTTATTTAAATGTAAACCATGATAACAGATTAATTTAATTGGTCTTAATTTGAGGTATACAATTTAATTTATTATACTGAATTCATAAAATGTAATTTCAAAAACATCTGTGTCTTTACATTCATGCGACGCACTGTAGACTCAGGAACGTTTGAGCCCATAGGTACAAATTGAACTCTGCCAAAACGTTCAGACTTTTAAGAAAAATTAAAGGAACTTTTGGGAAAACTCTCTAAATGTCGCGTGTTTGTATCTCCGTGTGAATTGTGACCGTTAATAAATTAATGTTTAGTGTACTAAAGATGTTTAATTTCAACTACGTATTACAATATTAACTTATGGAAACGAATTAAAAGACTACACAAAACTGATAGACATATATTTAGCCTATAGCTAATCGTTGATCCGCCATTTAAACATAACAATCTGAGATCTGGAGAAATGTATTTTGAATAATGAACAGAGGAAAGTATATTCAACTGGGTAAATTATATTCAATGGTTGGAGCATCACAGTTGAGATTTTTTCCAACAGAGTGAAAATATGCCGGGACCAGGACTCAAACCTGGGTACTTTGGTTTGCCGTACCAACGCTCTCCCTACTGAGCTATCCCAACGATATCCTGGTCTGGCATATCTCACTTTTATTTGTTGGACAAGGCTGCGAACTGCAGCGCTAATTTCATTCATCCGAGCTATAACTATAGCATTTACATGATGAATCTTGAAACAGCACGGAAACTCCTGTATACCATTGGTATACAGGTTACACTCCTACAGGAGTGTACTACAGGTTACACAAGTTAATGGTATACACTCCTGTATACCATTGGTTTGAAAAAATCTCAACTGTGATGATCCAACTATTGAATATGTATTTTGAATATTTTGAAAATAAAAATTACTGGGAAAAAGTATGACAAAAATTTCATTACCAAAGTTCTTTAGTTTTATCAGTATAAAATGCAAAATACAAAATACAAATGTATTTTGAAAATGGATTTCAAATACACGTAGTTTCGATACTGCCCAACTTATTGTAAAAATAATTTTATACATGAAATTTAGTATTTAGTAATAATATTATTATAAGTATTTTCTAAATGCGCAATAAAACTGTATCTCTTTTCCCCCTCGCTACAATCAAAAAATCTCATGCAGTTTAAATGCAAAATGTGAATTTACCATGCAGCTGGCTTTATTATAAAAGAATAAAAAACGTTTAGAATATATATACTTTTTGAAAAAAGTCTTGACGCAGTATTAGCCTTTCAGAATGGAAAATATAATTTTTGTCACTGTCTAGAAGGACATACGTGCAAAACCTATTCATGCATAATACAACATATTTGGAAAAAGAGATGGAATATTTCATAAGAGATGAAATATTTCATATATTTAATAGTAAATATTAACAATTTTTTAAAACATTAGGATTCATCAAAATTTACCTATAAAGTGTAGAGATGCAATATACGAGAAAGCCAAATATTTATTCCAAGTTTCATCACTTATGAAGTATTTTAATTATTCCTCAGAAAACTAATATTATGCAAAATTAATATTATGCGTTTATAGAATAAATATTACCGAAATTTCGAAAGCGATGTTTATTGTAGGAGAGTAAATATTTAAAGGCATAAGGATAAATAATAATAATTCGTATAACTTCAAATAAACTTAATGCTGTCTTAATTCTCTGCTATCTTTCAAATCCTTGGTTATATGCACTAAGGTTAATAAAGATTGAACTTTTCATGTAGAAATAAAAATAGTACTATCAGAAACATAAGGGGTTAAACTTGTAATGCATGCTTCTGTGTCTCCACCATAATAGGAATTAAGGTAAAATTAAATAAAATAAAAGAATTGTTTATTACAATTCAAAGTAAGGTGGCTGATTATGTTCCGGATTTAAAAAAATAAATTATTCCTTATACGCACTTTATTTTTCTGAATATCAAAATATACAAGATGACCTAAAATGGAGTGAGAGTTTTCTAAATTCAATAACAATTAATTGGAGGCAGCTATTGTACTTATTCTGGCAGGAAAGTAAGTTCTTGCAGTAGTCAGAAATTTCTTTGCGACGTTTTTTTTTTGTTTTAGTTCAAAATATTACCAATAGATAACCACGCAGTATCTCAAACCACTATGATGTGCAACTTAACTTGCAATTTAAGATTACGAACGGTTTCTTGGCATCTGAACATATAAAAAAGAATGAAGTATAAAAAATAAATGAATTTTGATGCATCATTATACGTCAATATGAGCGTTCAAGCATTCTTAGACAACGCAATGCCATGTGTCGATGGTAGCTGGAACAAAAAATCATCGGATGTTCCACTCACAAAACTTTCATCTATCTCATACATGTTAACACTTCAAAAAGCGTAATTTGTAAAATCGTGCAATTTAGAAACAAAAATGAGTTGTTAATAAATCTATTATTATTGTTATTTTATTACACATGAAGGTTTTTGGAAATAAATGATTCAAAACTTATATTCAATAATGTGTGAGGTTAAAAGTACGAGAAATAGTATTATTGTGAATACAGTTTAAAACTAGTCGGATATGACAATCCCAAAACTTTCTTCTATCTCATACATGTTAATGCTTAAACATTCGCTTCACACCGCCAAAAAACAAATCAATATTTTTCGTCATTCTGTTGTACGTCAGCTAAATGCGAATCGTCCGGGTTACCTGGGTGCGAGCAGCCGATGTATTATACTAAACTACGAAACGTCCTTCTGGCCTGTACCGTCAGGATAAGATAGCCTCCTTATTGCTCGGTTTTGAGATTTTAGCTAATTCTACTGTAAAGACACGAAGCTAAAATGCGCGGAACCCGATTACAGAAGAGTTAGTCCCAGTTCTTGTCAATATTGAATTTGAATGAGAATATCTCTAAATTAGAAAGACATAGCCAAATTGGCTTCACACGTGGCAACGTAATTTTTGTCGCCAAATTTGGTGATATTTCCTCAATTGTCGCCAAGCTTGGCGAGAAATTGACGTTAGCGAATATAAATATATAGTGTTAAGCATGTAAGTGTTGAAACGATGGTTACAACAATGAAAGAAAACCATGTTCACTAAAACTCATAAATTAAACCCATTTACGGAGGAATCCTGTTGTATTGTTTTAAAATGTCAGCCACCCTATAATTTCAAACTGCTATATCTTTGCCATTTTTTAAGATAGAGGCAAAACAAATAAGGGTCTGGAATCCTTGAATCAAGGCCAAACATTAACGCAAAACGTTTCTAGGATTTCTATTTTTTTTTGTACAACTTTTTGAAATTGAAATCTTTAAATGGCTATCACAGCGCCTTCTCCAGCCGCGATATCCCCAAATTCAACTGGGACCTGCAGGCTGTAGTCTAAAACATAAGTCAAAAATTTGGTTCAGTTTGAAGCATAACTTCATACACTTTTCGATGATACAATGAGGACAGACAGGGCCCGATTAACCTCTGAATGTAGGGGAAGCACAATATCATTTTTGAGCTCCTTTTCCCTTGCTCAAAAGTTTTCTTAATTCTTCATTCTTGAAAACTCACCAATGATACTAATATTATTTCCGACAGTAGCTTAGCCGAGGTCACATATATTTCATTAAATGGTTTTTTTTATGTTCCCTGTATATACTTCAGATATATTTAGTACCTATAGCTGTATGCTGAATTTTCCGGGTGTTTTGTAACAGGCACAACAAGATGCTATGTGATTAATTAACATCCTATTGATGGCATTCTAGTGCGTGTATTTTCTCTTGAATTAATTGACCGGGAGGCGGCAGCACAGACAATCACCTTATCGAGTTCACGGCTGAAATTCCAGAATTAGTTAAAACTTGATTCGCATATTAAAACGCAATCGGTCTGCCAAGTCATATCTTGGTGGCAAACACCCGAAAACCTGAACAAAAGAGCGGTTGGCTCGTAGGTTTACCATTGTGTGTTCCCGCTCCCAGTCCTCCATGTTTTCATACCTTTGCAGCTTTTTCCTATAAAAATAACTATTTTATTATAATTTTCAATAAAGTATTAGTTTATTGTTATGCAGAATTAAATTAAAATTTTATAAATAATTTTAAGTGTAATTATTAATATTCTACGCACTTTTGACAGCAAAAGCCATTTTACAGAATTCAATTCAGCTACTTCTTAAAAAAGAAAAAAAAAATGCGACTTGGATATTATTCGAGCGTCAAGTTGACAATGAAATCCTGGCGAAAGTCTTAAAGAAAATCTGCTCTCTACTGTGTCATATGATTCTTCAAACATTCCTATACCAAAATGAGCATACAGAAATCCCGAAAGAATATTTTCAGACTTTTGGACACGGTTTAGGGATTTGGAACCACTGTACATTATTGCTAAACTCTAATAAATATTTCTCCCCAGATAACAACCGAAATCCCCTTAGATTTAGCTGAAAACTTCCAAATGTCAGTAGTGCCTCTTAATAATAAAGTTTTAGAGTCTCTGGCGTTGCCACAGAGTAAATAAAGAATAAGCAGCATTGGATATATTCATCTACATAAGACAAGTATATTTCTTTCCCTAGCAGAAAATTTGCTTTCATAAGTGTCAAAATATATTGCTTATATAAGCCAAATATAAAAATAGTTTTTTTTTCAAGAAAATAATTAATACAATTAAAGTTATAGAAAAATTTATCTGATTTTCTAAGTGTGAAATTTAATTTCTTCCCAATAAAATCTTTAAAAAAAACAGCCACAAAATGTCATCTTAAATCTAGGTGTGGGGAAAGGGGGAGCCCCAAGTTAACCACATAGAAATAGATAAGTAACACTTAACAAAAATGAATGTAAGATTTATATAAAGAAATATCCTATACTATTTATAAAACACAAATATATATATATATATATATATAATTTTTCATATTAGCATTTTTTTTTAAATATTTGTATTTAAACGAACAAAATTTATTCTTTAAAATGTACCCAAAGAATTTAATGTAAATTAAATATTTCTTGAAAAATTTTACTTCTTTAAATATCAGATAAATATATTTTAAATTTCTAATATAACGAGATTGTCTTCGAAAAAATTTATGGGCGTTCAAATTATTAAATGTTTTAATGTATCTTAAAACGACATTACCAAAAATTATTTCAGCATAAATGTGTAACATTGTATTAAAGCATCATACGCAATGAGAATGACTAGCATTACATGAATAAAACATGAGATATGAATCTAAAATGCTAAAATGAATAGACTGCGTTCACCGAAAATTTTTGGAATTTCAATGGTTAGAAAGATATATGATGCCTTTTTTCTGGAAAAGATAAGTTTTAAATCTAAATTCTGTCTTCTACTATTCCTAGTAATGTAATGACATATTCAAATAAATATGAAAATCTTTAAACCTTGAACTATTAGATTTTTCTTTTTTTGCACATTTTATGTACACACTGCAAAAAATAATTGTTGATTTTACAGTATAAAACTGGCACCCCAGCTGCCAGTATTATACCGTAAAATTAACAGTATTAAACAGTAAAATAGCAGTAATACGCTGCCGTGCAAGCAGTAATACGCTACCGCGCATGCGCGGTAGCGTATTACTGCTTGCACGGCAGCGTATTACTGCTATTTTACTGTTTAATACTGTTAATTTTACGGTATAATACTGGCAGCTGGGGTGCCAGTTTTATACTGTAAAATCAACAATTATTTTTTGCAGTGCAGTCGTGGAAAAAAAAAACGGAACACCCCCCACTAACTCTGCAACAAATTATAGTAGAAGGAAGTGATTGGTACCAAACGATTGGAAATAAAGTCTACTTTTAAATGATGTATATAAAATTTGCTTAGGGGGCCATCTACATATAAAAACACACCCAAACTTTGTTTTTTTTCAATAGCAAGACTCAAATTTGACAACATATTTGAAATCTGCAGTTCAAACTATGCCTACATACCAAATTTCATTAAATTCCTACGATTAGTTTCTGAGAAATTAATTACTTTATAATGAGCATATTTAAGAGGCTGTATCCAAATTGAAGTTCGGTTCTCGATTGTTGAAATGCTGTAGAATGTCACTTCTTTTAATGTATTATGTTTTACGGATATGATCATTTTACTCACTTAATAAGTTTCGGTTATTGTTATATGCGGTAAAATAATGTTTACAACTGTTGAATTATCCGATTTTAACCCCTTGGGGACAAGTGACACGTATACGTGGCGCATAAGATGCTCAGAATCCTCGATTTTTCCCACCAGTTATTTTTTATTGTAAGCTTTGCCTTACTATATCTTAGCATTTCCACGATTCAATCAGACGAAAATTTCTGTTTTAAAAAACCGGTGGTAAATTATTAAAAAAACTGTAATAGATGCATTTCACGAAGGGATTAAAAAACCATAAGATTATTTGTAATTAAAATAGTTTTAGAATATGTAAATGTTATTGGAATTTTACAGGTGCTTTTATAATGCTGTTTCTCAGATTTTGCATCTATTTAACTCGCCTTTTTTTTTAGTTTATTTTCAGAAACGTGAATAATAGTGACAAATACAAAAGGTAAAATTAAAAAAAATAGTATAAAGCATCGTAAGGAATTAAAGTTAAAAAAAAAAAAAAAAAAAAAAAAAAAAAAAAAAAAAAAAAAACGCAGATAAATTGTTTTTTAGTCTGAAAATAAATCCAGACATTGTTTTTTTTTAGTAGCGAGGGGGGGGGGACGGGGGTGTCGCAGGATTTATATTCCGATTTATTTGAAGACCTAAAACTAAATCTATGTTATAAAGACATCTGAATAACTTTACATTCGTTATTCTCCTTCGGAATAGTGCAAGTCCAATCAAAAACCATTCAGCAGAACTCAAAATATAAGCAGCCAGAACGAAGTTGCCATTTGCATTTTATATATATAGTAGAAGATATTATGTAAGCAAACGTCAAAATGCCTTCCAAAATAGGAAACATCCGTTTCTAATTTGTCACTTTTGTCAGAGTTTTGAGCACTCAAATGATTTACATGAAATTTTAGTGATTGCTTCATAACGGCAGAAAAACTGGTGTTCTATTTCAAGTGCAATTCAGGGCGCACATCGAGGTGACACGTGACACAACGTGCGACTTAGGAGAAGAAACGTGTTGGAAACAAAGGAAAAACAGGTTTAAATTTTTGAATTTGTCTTCTAAGTTGAGCGTTGTGTCACTTGTCTTCTCTATATGTAACCTGCCTAATTCTAGCAAAATAACTTATTTCGATTGAGTCATAAAGATTATACTTCCACTTACTGCTGAGAAAAGCTTTAAAGACTGGTCACGTGAATAAGAGGTCTGGGTAAGACGAGTCTATTCTCGATAATAGGGAAGCAGGTAATGAAAGTGTAGTCTCCCCTAGTTTTGATTTTCTATATGATGAATAGGAGAATTCCTCTAATTTTGTATTTACCAGTATCAAAACAGCCAGTGAAGAAATGACATGCGGTCAGACGGGTTAAGTGAAACATGAATTTTGTCTCCTCCTAATTCAATGCCTCCCTCTCCCTTCTTCTGAATGGTCTATTTTTTAGCAGTATGCCAAGGGCCGTCTTTTAAGACTGGCCAAGCAAAGGTATCTGTATGCCTTCGAAAAGATTTTTTTTTTTTGTAAATTTTAAGTTTAAAAATGTAAGTTAAAAATGTCATAAAATTTAAGTTAAAATTTAAGTTAAAATTGTAAGTTAAAAATGTCATAAAAATGGGACATAAACATACAAATAAGGAATTTAAAATTTTTAATTTTTTTTATTTAAAAAAAATAGTATAAAATTAACAGAAGAATTGTTGTTTTTCTTAAAACTATTTACATTTAAAACTATTAAATATAAATACATTTTATGAATTCCATAATAAATATAATATTGTTGTGCTGTAACTAGAATATTTTTATGACAATAATATGAATATTTTAAAAGTTATAGGTATAAAAAGACAAATAACGTTGAAAATTGCTGAAAAAAAACTATTAATTCATAAATTAAAACTGTGTAATTCATAACCTTTTCAATAAATCAGGATAAGAATAGTCTACTTCCTTTGAATAGTATATTAAAAATATAATTTGAAATTTTCGTAGTAATTGAACTATTATTTATTGAGTAATAGCAATTTTCCAACACCATTTTACAAAGATGGTATAAAGATGAGCACTCCGGGAACTCAGCTTTCGTTTTTGAGTTGAAGTACAATGCCGGGAGTTAACCAAAAAAAAAAAAAAGACGCTTTTGATAAAAATAAAAAAACGTAAATAACGTCACTTAAGACCGTGTCTACACTCCTCCCGCTCCACCATCTTTAGCCGTGTCTTTCACTGGAGGCTGCTGATTGGTTGCTGATTGGACTTCTATCAGTTAGTTAGAGTTTCAAACACAGCCGAACGTGGCGGAGGCAGGGGAAGAGAAAATACCTCATTTTACGGCTTTAAAGCTTTCCACAGCGGAAGATATGTGATTGATATGATTTATTGACAGTTGCAATCTTTAAATGCCTTAACTGTTTTTTAAATAAGATAAAAACAAAATTTAAACAAAAATAAAATATTGAAATTTCATATTAATTTAAAAGTAGAAAATTCAAATTTTGAGTGAAATTGACGTTTTAAAGGCATACAGAAACCTTAAAAGTTTTAATGATGAAGTAGCAAACATTTTTGGGGAAAATAATTATGATTAAAGTCGTCTTTAAGAGTTTTAAATACTTGCTTCGCTGTCTATATTCCTATCATCACAAAAGGTATTTATCTAAGCACATTAATCAAATTGTTATTATTATTATTATTACTATCATCTTGTAAAATAATTAACCAGAACACGTGGGAGTGGAAAGCATAACAAATGCCTGTTGTGTTCATTTTCTCCTAGTATTTTATCATATACTGATGTCAGATATTAAAATAGCCTGGCAAATACACAGTTTCGACAATTTTTAACACGGGAACAGTGTACGTGGCATTTTACAAAAGAGAGAAAAAAAAAGAAAAATTGCTGTTATGGAATTCTATACCCGAAAGTAAGGTATTTGTTCATATGTACGACGTCAAGAAATATTTCACGTACTTACAAAGTTAAAATTCAATACATGAGGAAGCGTACTTTTATTTCATCTGAACAACATGCTATTCCATCTAAAAAAGAAAAAGGAAATGAAACAACACGCAGCACTGTGCAATGTGTACTAACTTTTTTTATTCTGATAGAACGACAGAGCCTAGCAATCGATGTTCTTGCCAGCACAGAACCACCTTTCAAAAATACTCCCTGCACCATACTTCGCCGAAACTCTCTGACCGCAAGATCCAATGTTAACCTTTGGGTAAACTTAAAAGCGTGATTACTCATTACCTAATATAGTTATTAAAATACGGTTTCCATCATCAGAAAATAGGCGCCAGATGTCGACGATGTGCGTTTTTAAATATTGTCTACGTAAATTACAAGTATTTTTAAGAAGATGATAAAATTTCAAAGTTTAGATGGATTTATTTTAAATACTTGAAATTTAAGAAAACAATTTTTAAAACAAACATCGTCGGCATCTGATTTCTACTTTCTGATGGTAAAAACCATATTTTAATAATTATATTAGCATAGGATATATAATTAACATGGGATTTCGCGATTACTCAATTTCAGCGACGCGGTCTACTCATAAATATGTAAAACAGTTTTTCCCACAACTCAGACAGCTGCGATTTCAACTTTAGTTAAAATGTAAATCAGTGATGCAATTTAAAAGTTAATATCAGCAGAAAATACTTAGCTGCCGTTTTTCTTTTACTCCTTAATTTATATTTTTATCCAGATCAGCAAACTTTTCACGTCTAATTTGACTTTTTTCTAACTGACATCTCGTCTCCCTCCCTATGACAGAATGTAAATTCAAAATATTTTGAAAATTATAATAACTTTTACAAAAAGCCCGCTTGAAAGGCTTTTAAAGATTAAAACTGTTGTTGTTTCTAGTTTCCCCTGACCGATCGAGACTGCAGACCGAAGGCGCTAGGTAGAGAAGACCCAGCTTCGATTTCAACAGGCATCATAGTGGCTCGCGTCAAAGTAGTTGTAAGGTTTTTCTCTCAGTTTTAATCCATAACGGAAGGGAAAAATTTCCCGGCTAGGTTCCTCTTTCCCAACAGCTGACTTCCTATTAATTCACACCGCTGATTTTACGTACAGAGATGGTAGCATCCACATGAAGCCAATAGCAGCGCAGTTTTACCAAGAGGTTAGCATCTTCACAAGTCGAAACTGCTTCCCATTCAGTATTCGAAATTGAATAATGGAACAGGAGTAATAAAAAATTCATAGAAAACTTCGCAATTTTGTTACACGGATTATGAATATGAATAAATTTTATTCTACACTGATTGCATTTTCAAAAGATTTTTAAATATTCGTAGAATGTTTTCGATGTATATTTTTAATCCAGCCTGAAATCAATATCTTTACGCCTGAATAGTTTATTAATTTAATTTAAGAACTTTTAAGCATCTTCGGGATGTTTTTAATGTGTAATATGTAAAAATTATGTAACACCATGTAGTTTGCTGAATTTTCATCTGTATAACCTTCTAAAAAACGTTTCATGAATTTATCATTTAAAACAAACTAAAAAACTAATTTAAAATGCATTTTGAAAGTATTATTTTGCAGATTATCTTTTGAAGTATTCATATTTTTACTCCAAAACTAAATTTAAATAACTATGCAAACATATAAAACTTTAAGATAAACTGTAATAAAATTTACTTTAGAAAAATTTGTACTTGTCAAAAAACATACCCAAACAAATTAATTCAATATATTCGTTTTATTTTAAGAACAACATTGTATGTGATTTTAAATAAACAGATAATCTATAAAAATAAACAGAGATTGACATTTTAGTACTTAGTGTCAACAGAAAATTGCTCCTATTTATTTCCTTTCTCTCCGGATAAAATCTGGTATATATTATTATTGTGTATCTGATAGCACCAAAGTAAACAGTACTCTTTGAAAACAAACAACTTCATTACATAACAGATATTTTGAAAGTTTGCAAATGTGTCTGGAAAATGAAATTTTAAGTTTTGTTTGCATTATTTCTTTAATCGAATGACAAGATTTTAAAAGAATTTTGAACTTTAAAATATTAACATTAGGTACATGCATTAAAAAGGAAAAAAAAATGCATAAAATTTTAATGTCAAAGAAAGTTTGAGAAGTTTGTAAAATAGCTAAAGGATATATTTTATAATCAATGTCTTAAATCTCCAAAATTTTTACATTTGCATATTTAAATTTAAAGAAAAAATCTAAAATTTATTAGGTAGCTAAACTAATAACAAATTTGACTAGCAAAACCGATAACAAAGAGAGAGAAAAATATACAACTTTCGAAAAGAGAAATCTGTTTAACTTATAAAACATTTCTAATAAAATACAGAAAAGTTATGGAATATGCAAAAATTTAGCGAAATTCACCAACAAATTTCGCACAGTACCGTAAAATAGAATTAATCAGACATTAGCAGGTGTTACCCACAAAAAAAAAAAAAAAATGAGTTCAATAAATCCTAGTTCAGCTGTGTTCAGAGTAGGGGTTGGAAATAGCGCACTACAAGTAGCAAAACTACATTAGTTGCTATAGTAGTAAGTTGTAGTGTAGAGCACTACATTTTGAACAATGTAGGGTAGCGAGTAGCGCGATAGAAAAAGTCAGTAATTTGTAGAGAGAGCCGACACTACTTTTAACACTACTTCAGGGAAAAAAATTGCCATTCTGCAAATCAAGTGGCCGAAACTTTCTTTTGTGCAAAATTTGTTCTCTTCAACAGTTTACGAATCTCAGCGACAAATCTCAGTGCAATGTATTAGCAACTCCCCACATGAAATAATTTTTCCCATCGCCTAAACTCAAATACTAACCCACCAAAGGAATTATTTTTTTCCCTCGCAACATTTGTCTATTCACTCATTTTTAGGTCTTCATGTTTTAACGCCTGGTTTTTAGCTCACAGGCTATCAAAGCCTGAGAGCTAATGTGCCCGCCCGTTCTGTATGTATGTATGTATGTAATGTACGTATGTATGTATGTACGTATCGCGATAACTCTTGATAGAAATAAGCGTTTTGCTTCAAATTTTGGATATAGGTTCCTTATGATAAGGCGCTTTCCTGATTAGTTTTGGGGGTTCGTTGGTTAAGTATAAAAGGGGAAAAGGGGTGTTAATCCCCCCCTAATTTAGATAAATGGGTTTTTCATGCAGAATTATCCGATTTTCTTCAAATTTTGCATATAGGTTAATGGTGATAAGGCGCTTTCCTGATTGGTTTTGAGGATTCATTGTTTAAGTATAAAACGGGGTAACGGGGGGATAATCCTTCCCCTTAATTTAAATAAATGGGTTTTTCAAACAGAATTATCCGATTTTCTTCAAATTTTGTATATAGGCTCATTGTGAGAAGGCACTTTCCTGATTAGTTTTGGGTGTTCTTTGGTTAAGTATAAAGAGGGTGAAGTGGGGCTTATCCTCCCCCCTTAATTTAGATGAATGTGTTTTTCATGGAGAATTATCCGATTTTCTTCAAATTTTGTATATAGGCTAATTGTGGTAAGGAGCTTCCTTGGTTAGTTTTGGGGATTCATTGGTTAAGTATAGAGGGGATTATGGGGGATAATCCCCCTTAATTTAGATAAATGGGTTTTTCATGCAGAATTATCCGATTTTCTTCAAATTTTGCATGTAGGTTAATGGTGATAAGACGCTTTCCTGATTGGTTTTGGTGATTCATTGTTTAAGTATAAAGGGGGTAACGGGGGATAATCCCCCCCCCTTAATTTAAATAAAAGGGTTTTTCAAGCAGAATTATCCGATTTTCTTCAAATTTTGTATATAGGCTCATTGTGAGAAGGCACTTTCCTGATCAGTTTTGGGTGTTCTTTGGTTAAGTATAAAGAGGGTGAAGCAGGGTGGGGAGCTTATCCTCCCCCCTTAATTTACATGAATGTGTTTTTCATGGAGAATTATCCAATTTTCTTCAAATTTTGTATATAGGCTAATTGTGGTAAGGAGCTTCCTTGGTTAGTTTTGGGGATTCATTGGTTAAGTATAGAGGGGATTACGGGGGGGGGGGTAATCCCCCTTAATTTAGATAAATGGGTTTTTCATGCAGAATTATCCGATTTGCTTCAAATTTAGTATATATGTTCATTGTAATAAGGGGCTTCCCTGATTAGTTTTGGGGGTTCAATTGTTAACTATAAGGGGTAGGGGAACGTGGGATGATTCCCCCTTAATATATTGTCGATTTCTTTATTTTTCGAGGGGCCTATTTCAAATTCTTTGAAATAAGTGTATACTATACAATTAGTGTGAATAGCCTGTGAGCCCAATGCCCTCAGTTTAACTGGGCATGTTTTCTTTTATTTATTATTCCAAATTGCTTTATTTACAAATTTATTTATTGTTTGCATTCAGAGATATTTTTCTGTAATTTTCTAGACTATACTATATTTCTTGATTTTGCCACGAAATTTGTACTGTGCGTATAAACTAACATTTTGGAGACAAACACAAAACATTTTCCATATCTTATCTTTCTTAATTTTATAATGTCCTCAGTTATGTCACACTTGTTTAATTGTACCGCGGCAGATGCTATATAACAAGGGGTCGCTACATTATTTAATCTGTGCCTTTAATTTCTAGTATAAAATGAACTCTTTTGACACAAGCTGAAAGTTCAAATGTAGTCACTACTTTTGAAAAGTAGTTTGCAGTGGCTACTTTTTAAAACAAGTACAGTCACCTCTCACTTATGCGCGTTTGAAGGGACTGACTTAAAATCGCGCATAACTGAGAGCCGCGTATAACTGAGAGGACGTTGTATGTAGTAATTCCTTATACACATTATACACATTATTCGAAAGAAAAACATATTGAAATATAAGAATTATGATTAATGGTATTTTATAAAATAAAAGGGGTTTAATATTAGTATAGTGTACCAAAAATATATATATATATATATATCCTTACACTTTCACTATAAAATTTAGTTTCAAAAAATACAATAAAGTAATTTTTTTTCATTTGACATAGAAGATGATATACTTACATAAAAAAAATGCCAATTAGTCCTCTTTTGACCTTTTCTAATGCATTAAAGTGCGTCATTGTATTTGATGCTATATCAGCATTTTGTAGGTAACATCTCAAAGTGTCCAGGGCTCCTAAAGCAGTAGCATAAGATGGGACAATTACAGTATCAGTTTCATCATTATCATCATCATCTCCTTCTCTTTCAGCTGTCACATCATCAAACACAGTTTCAATATCTCTAATTGCCGTTGATGTTAAGTTTTCATCAACACTGACGAAATCTTGAAAAGAAAGAGAATCTTGGCTTATTCTATTCCATTCTTCTTCGTCTATGTTAAAATCATTGCTGTTGTTTTCATTTTCCTGTAATGGAATAACTTCAGCATTATTTGAATGAAAAATACCCGCTTTCCTAAAGCAGTTAGAAATTGTCATGGCTGTTACGTTATTCCAAGAGGAAACCAACATATGCATGGCATCCAGAATCGAAATTTTCTTGAATTCCTTTTTCTTCTCTAGTGATATAAACATTCTTCGCACCAAATCTTTCCTATACTGCGCTTTAACTGACCTTATTATACCGAGATCTAAGGGCTGGAGTCTGCTAGTACAGTTAGCAGGGAAAAATATAACTCGTACATGTGTCAGCAATGGGAGATATGAAGGATGGACGGGACACTGATCCATAAATAACAAAACTTTCTTTTTTTTTTAGCCATCTTCATATCGAATTCCTTCAAAAAGTCTAAAAAAATTTTCGATGTCATCCAGGCTTTGGTGCTATTTGCGTAAGAACATGGCAATTTCTTGACATTTTTTAAACACCGTGGATTCTTGGATTTACCAATCACTATTGGCGGTAACTTTTCTGATCCGTCCCCATTGCAACATAAAAGCACAGTCAGTCTTTCTTTGCTGTGTTTGCCACCATGGCATGTTTCTCCCTTAAAATCCATCGTTTTGTTTGGTAAAAGACGATAAAATAAGCCTGTTTCATCACAGTTAAAAATGTTCTTAAGATCAAAGTTTTGAATTAAATTTGGAAGGTCTGCGATCCATTCATTAGCAGTTGAATCTGAAACGGCTGCGCTTTCACAACTCAGACAATGATTTGTTAAACCGTGTCTTTTTTTAAGTTTTTCTAACCATCCCGAAGAGGCTGAAAAATTTTCGATTCCCATTTTGGATGACAAAGTAAGTGCCTTTTCTTTAAATAACTCACCGCTAATGGGTAAATTAGAAGCTCTCATTTCTCTGAACCACTGAATTAAAGTGGTTTCTAAAATCTCAAATTTTCCATTCTGAATTCTTGATCGTTTCTTCGCTTGTGCAGAATATTCACTATTAATTTTTTTGATCGAGTCCTTGTTCTTTAAAATCCCTCTGAGTGTTGATTCTGGCAAATCGAATTTTCGAGCTAAATTTATTTTTGACAGTCTAGGATCATTTTCTGCTGCTTTTATAACTTCCATTTTGAACGAAATTGTTAACTTTCTTTTGCTCATTTTTATTGCAAAAAAAAAAAAAAAAAAAAAAACATAAAAAATAAAAGAAAGAATCTAGATGCTACCGTAAAGGCAAGGACGAAATGTAACACGCAGGTGACTTGATAAAATTAAAACAGAAAGAAAAGAAGCAACCATTAGAACTGAGGGGGTGAGTGTAAAGTCGAACTGTAACATCCTCTCCACCCTCTCCACCCCGCTTTTCGGTACGGTCTTTTGACCTTGACAGGTGCAGAAAATTATTTATCGATTTAAAAAAAAATGTGAATTGCGTTGTCATTTCCGCGTATAACTGAGAGAGAAAATTCAAAGTGGCGCTTATAAGTGAGAGATCTGTAGCATTATTTTCGTATTCCTCGTGCCGGGACCTTACGAAATTCGCGTATAACTGAGAGACGCGTATAACTGAGACGCGCATAAGTGAGAGATGACTGTAGTTGTAGTTGTAGTTCGCTACAATAAAAAGTAAATTTTCCAACCCCTGGTTCAGAATGGTGACATAATTGAAAAAATATTCGGTAAATCATCTCAATACTCACAAAACAGTAGAACAGTGACTGATTTAAAACCGTTTTTGTTGTTGTTGTTGTAGGGCTAACATAGTGGCACATACAGTGATTACTGTACACATTTATAGCAAAATACGCCAATTTTTAAGGTAAGAAATAGAATTTAACGAAGCTTGCAAAAAACAATATATATATTTGTAAGCGATCTTTACTGAACTGTTTTCAATAAACTGCATCTTTGATACTTTCTTTCAACGCAGCAGCATTTTAATACATTAAGTACCAATTGTAGCAAACTTTTACATAAACAAGATAAATTAATACATTTTAATGAACAATTAGGTCGAAATTTCAACTGAATAATTTGTTCTTAAAAATACAAATAATTTGCTATATGAAAAACACAAGCGGAGCTTCGCCCGCTACGCTGGTCGGTTTATTCCAAACGGACCCCAAATTAAATGAACTTAGGATTGAGCGATCCACTGTCTTCGGATCCGGTCAAATCGGATTCAAATAAAAAACTAAAAAAGAAAATTTCATTTAGAATCCTGCAGAAACTGCATCAACGTATTTTTAAAAACTGTTATTGTTGATTTATGTTTTGTCCGAAGGGTGAAGCGTTTCTCTTCAACGAAAATTGATACAGGCTACAGGCAACAAAATGGCTGCTTGTAAAATGCATCTGAAGGAAAATCTGCCATTGAAAAGAAACAGAAAGTTTTTCTTTCCATTGGAAGTGGGGAGAAAGATGAATAGGTTTCCCATTGTGTGGGTTTGAATCGCTCCCTGTACCCTTTTGTCGAGACTCAGCGCACTCTGAAACTATAGAAGGGGATAATACCCCTGGTATTTCCACTTCTATTCCTACTTTGAAAAAAATTGAAGCATGCGCACTGAGACCTTCAGATTTCAAGTGAAATCTGAAAAAAAAAATGATCTTTTAGCTTTTAATATATAGAATATACTAAAACTATTCTTTCAAATGATGAAACAGTTTTGTTATTTCTAAATTTTCTTTTAAATAGTGTTAATATGTGTCAAATTTTATTAAAATTTGTCTTTTTCTGAAAAAAAAAATCATCTTTAAGAGCTAAGCTGATGCCATGTTCTCTATTTATTGTTTAATTTTTATGCATACACACGCTAGCAGTCTTCTAACAGAAAATATTTCGTACTCGGTTTCTCTGCCCTCCCCTCTCCTTTATGAAGATGTACGACCAGACACTTTTGGAATTATCAAAAATTTTACCAAAGACAATTCGAGGACTCTTGAGAAATTTGAAAAATAATAAGTGAAATCTCACAATATGTCTCCTTTCTTAAATCTCACAATATGTCTCCTTTCTTAAATCTCACAATATGTCTCCTTTCTTAAAATTTTACCAAAGACAATTCGAGGTCTCTTGAGAAATTAAAAAAATAATAAGTTAAATCTCACAATTATGTCTCCTTTCTTATTGTTAAGCTTCAGTTAATTCCTAAACCGTTAGTATTGGAGGTATATATTTTAACGTTTTCTGGCACTAAAAAGGCGTTTTTCAATTTAGTGCTAGAAAATACTGAAAATTCATTAAGCTGAGAGTATCAGAATTTGGTGTTTTAGTTGTAGAAGTATGGTATTTCTTCTTTTGTATTTGTTAGAGTATGAAAGATGTTTTTACAATCTTTTATTTAACTTAACTTGGTCTTTGTATGTAAAGATGGAATTTTGTAACCAATTTTTTTTGTAATCACTCACTTACTGATATGTCAGAAATTATAAAACTTATGTACACGTCTGTTTTCGATGACAATACAATATTTTAATATTTTCAGACCTTAATTATTTGTTAATGAATTAATTTTAAAGCATTTTTTCCGTTAGACAAGCTCAGGTGATAAATCGCCAAATAATATCTATGGGTACAACTGTTTACATATTTAAAAAAACTGGAGTTAATTACGCGCCAAAATAAGCTACTGTGAAACAACAGCAACGAAATATTTTAAACATTAAGAAATAGATAATATAAATAAAAAGTAAATAGTGAAATATTAAAAATATATTCCTTTATCATATATTGTGCTGTCCTCTAAAAAAACCCACTGTGAAATGTTTCCTAAAAAAACCCACCCTAGTATTTTATCAAATATTCCGCTGGAGTCAATTTTTGGTTTTGCCCTGTTTCTATACACCATTTGCAACAGTAAAAACATTTGATAATGCCTAAGGAGTGTTTATTTAGTTTTAAAAGAATTTAATCTAATAATGCAGAATTTTGGCAAAACAGGAGCTACATTTTCACATATTTGCTTATTATAATACGTTATGTTAGAATGATGTACATCAATTTTGAAATGTTTTTATGTTAAACCATTAAAATGTGAATAAAATGTTAAATTTTCAGCTGATTATTTCATGTAGGGCTCGGCTGGCGACCTTTGAAAATGGAGCTAAAAAAAACCATGGTGGAATTTAAAAAAACCCAAAATTTTTTTCAATAAATAAATGATAAAATATGCATTTTTTTAAAAAAAAGACATTTATTTTTAAGGAACATAATTAAATTATGCAAATTTAATGCATATTA
This sequence comes from Maratus michaelseni, assembly GCA_963931845.1. Classification (NCBI taxonomy): domain Eukaryota; kingdom Metazoa; phylum Arthropoda; class Arachnida; order Araneae; family Salticidae; genus Maratus; species Maratus michaelseni. The sequence goes on from OZ007592.1 coordinate 251,536,408, forward strand.
AAGGTACTTCTAAGAATTTTTTTTTTTTTAGTATGTCATAAAAAAATCTATGTTTGCAAAATTGAAACCCATCAATCTTTTTTACACACAGATACCCTTCACTTGCATTTTACATATTATTTTGATGTTTTCAAACTTTCATTTATTTTATTTTATTCACTCTTTTAACTTTTTAATGCAAAATAATTTACTTAATTTAGGAATAACTAATATAGATGCATAGCTGCTAATTTGTACTATTTATCTTCTAAGCATACAGATGAACTGTAAGTTTGTGCAGTTTTGTGCAAAACACAGTAAGTGAATTGCAAAATTTCATTTTGTCTTTCGCATATAAGGTAAAACTAGAAATCTGATGCATTCCCCCTTACTTATGTAATTTAAAATATACCACAAAAGAAAATTGTAATACAATTCAGGAAGAAAGTGGCAGCAATTTAATCAGCAAATTTTATTTCAAGAACAAGAGTGCACCCTTTCTGTGTCATCAATGAACTTCATTATCTTTGCTTTATCATCTGAGAAGGTAAAGCCAGGGTTGTAATCTTGATCAGTCAAAACTCATTTTAACCAGGATTGTGGTCAAAACTGGTTTTAACCCATTTATGCCCAGCGTCCCAATATTGGGACGCTTTAGTAAAATGGGAAAAAGTGAATTTCAGACCACTTTTTTTAAAATAGAATTTTGGTGTCTTATTTTATCGAGGAGTCCTCGATAAAATAAAACACCAAATTTCTATTAAAAAAGAAGTGGTGTGAAATGCACTTTTTCCCATTTTACTAAAGCATCGACGCTAGGCATAAATGGGTTAACCATTTAAAAGTGGTCAAATTTACTTCAACCACTCAAAAGTAATTGAAACTCTATTAAAAAGACATTTGAAATTTTTGGATTTCATAATGCACCTGGTGAATTGTTGTGTAAACTCTTCAGCAATAAAGATAATTTTCAAAGTTTGATCTGAGTTAACCTTAATACAGAAAAAGTCGTTACTTGATAAGTAACACATGTTGTATTAAATTTATTTTAATAAAATAAATTTTAATCTCTTTTTCCAAATCAAAATGAGTCTTAATTACTGATTATCAAAACATATTTTGACCAGGAAAGTTAAAACTATTACTTTCCATGTTTAAACCCTGGGACTAATAATATTAGGTAGACCAACAAGGACTAATAATATTAGGTAAAAGGCAAAATTGGGAAATTTCATTAGTTACCAGTGGTAGCAGTTTTATAAGTGGCCACTAACTTTAAACTAGTAGCCACTTTTTTATTTAAAAGTGTTAAACAGTAATACTAATAAAAAAGTTAACAAAAGTTTAATCTAAAATTAAATAGTCCAAATAAATATGTCAATATAAACATATTGCAACCAGCAAAAGTAGAATCCTTGATAAAATGCAAGAAAATTTTACTCTCTCCTTGTGGGAAAAGTGCCATAAGGTGGCCGCTGTCAGACGTATTTAGTAAAGAAAATGGAAATTTATTTGGTGCCAAATATGGGCTAAAAGTTCAGGTATGATAGTATGACTTGATACTTGCTGCCCCTAGGGTTACTGCATCAATGGTAGGAAAAAGTAAAAGCATTAAAAATCTGCACATGCAAAAATATTGAAGAAATGTGATTAGTAAAATAAGATTTTGTGTGGCAATGTTGGCAGATGTTCTGGAAACAGCACCAATCCATTCCTTTTATTTTACCTAAGTACTCAATATTTTTTAATATCAATTAGATACATTTTTTTTCTAGATTGGCACTGGTAATAAAACACAAACTATAGCTCGTACAAGATGCAAGGAAAGAATAAAAATGAGTGTTTCAGTTATTACACAAAAAGAAATAGATGAAGTGTTAAAATCACACTAATTTCCAAGCACTTAAAAGCATTGTAATCACTCTTCGCTGCATTCAAAACAAGCATTGCGAATGAAAGTACTACTACTAGTGAAGATGGCAGTCAAGAAAGTAATAAATCTTTATGGAGCTCAGATTTATCAGATACCGATATGCATAATACAGAAGCCGCCGCAATTTTGAACACTGCAAGTGATATTATCGATAATGAAGACAATGATTTATTCTGTTCTGTACAAATAGCTGAGAAGTAACAATGTGGCTAGTTGGTGATTATTAAATAAGATGATTTAAAGTTTCATTTTATTATTACTGAAGAAGTAAATGATGATCGCCGAATAAATTGCTTAATGCCGGCAAAAATTAAGATTACTCAAGTTTGTATCTAATCACTATATTATTTAGAACAAAATAAACCAAAATGTGGCTATTACTAATGCTTCTCCATTAATAAACTCTCGGAGATTTTACAAATGCTATTTAATAATTTTCTTCTTAAATTTACTGAAGATGTATGCAAAGAAATGCGAAAAGTCTGGAGCGAATTTACAAATTGTAATATGATATTTTGCATTTTGCATTTGAAATTCCTTCAATTTACAAAATAATGAAATATTTAATATTTTTTTGCAGAATTGTGGTTTAAAAATAAATAATAATGAAAATATATATATATATATTGCTGTCAAATAATTTTATTTCCAAGTATTTTTACATGTGGGTTTTTTTTAGATAACATGGGTTTTTTTGGGGGAAAAGTGTGTTTTTTTCAATTTCTTGCTTAATTGGCTGTCATTTTGTAACATATTGATAGAATGAAAAATGCTCAGCATTAAAATCTTAGTCAGAACAAGCCGTTGAAATATAGCTATGTTTAATTTTTTTTGTATTCCCTATTAGACTTTATATAAAGATAAATTCCAAAAATGGGGGTTTCTTTAGAGGACAGCACAATAATAGTTTAATATTAACTAAAATACAATTATATGTTTAGAAAACAATTTAGAAATCCTGAATAGATAGTTTAAGTAATGCGTCTTTCATGTTACCATATCTTAAAAACGAAACAGAGAAAAAAGTATATATTTTTAAAATAAATTCACGAGTTTGCGCTTTCTATCAAGCGTAAAACAAAGCGGTGAATTTTTAATAATTAGAAACCCACGCCAAATACTAATGGATTATAACGGATCTTTTTTTAAAAACTACATGAATAGTAAAGGAAATTATGTGCGAATTTTAAGAGAAATATTGAATGCTTATAAAAATGTGTGTTTAAAAAAAAAAAAAAAAACTACCAAAATATACAAAAAAATCGCTCATCATTAAGCTAAAGATGTATATGTTTAAAGTGATGAAATATACTGCATAAAGGGTTATAAAAACTTTTTAATATATATAAAGATCGACATGTTTGGGACGCACAAACGACGACACTTGCTACATCAAAATTTTAAATAAATTATTCTCGCAAACATTTTTGAAAATAAACATGATAAACATAAACCACACTGTAAAAAAATGGGTCGATCTACTAAAAAAAGTTTAGTTTTTCTAACAGATTTTTTGGAAATTACTAAAATTTTTTTAGTATATTTGTATTCCACAGATTTTTTTAGTAACCGGTACTAAACAATCGGAATCATTGCTAGCTGTTTTCTAGTAATTCTTACAGATTATCTTTTAACTGAGTAAGAATATAAAAAAATTTTTAGTCTTTTTGTACCGATTTTTAGTACCGGTTACTAAAAAAAATCTGTGGAATACAAATATACTAAAAAATTTTTAGTAACCTGAGAATTTTTTTTTACAGTGCACGAGATGTATAATAAAAGCATGTGCTTAAAAATAGTCAAATATAAACGTGAAAAATAATATTTTCTTATTGCTTTTTCAATTTGTACAGCAAATCGTGCCAAATTAACAATTAATTTGGTAATCTGGTAATAACCTAATTACCAACTTTACAATACTTTACAATATTTTCCTGGGTTCTTTGAAAGATTGAAATATAAATTTAGCAAATTCAATACCTTCCTTATCGCAAATCTTCATTTCAATTAAAAAACATAGTATGCAGAAAAAAGATTTAATGGAGCCATATCAACTATCAGGTGTTTATGATATCCCGTTCACCAGGCAGACGGAGCATGCAATATTATATAGGAATGAGAAATAGGAAGTTTAAAACGAGAATAAAAGAACATATGTCAGATATCAAATATTACAGAAGAACTACAGCTTTGGCCAAGACTACATATGACAGAGAATTTACAAATTGATTTTAAGAATTGCAAATTAATTTCTCCAACAAGACATTATTTCCCATCCATTATCTGTCAATCAATAGGAATCTATATGCATAACGAGAAAATATGCCGCCTAGTTTGAATTACATAAAATGTGGCACGAGATGCTTTACAAAAAAAAATAATAATGACAGCTCAGGCTACAGGTGCAGGTAGATTTCGAAGATACAGACCGTGGGGCGCCTGTTTATTGGGAATTGCAGAAGAAATTACCTTTTTGCCATAATGCAGCAGTTGGGACCGACCAGTATGAAATCTACATGCGTTTGTAGGCGGAAATGGCAAAGATGTTTTTTTATTTATTTATTTATTTATTTTTTTTGCTGTAGGAGTTGGCCCTATAAAAAACTTGTCAGTATAAAAGTTGTAAACAATATTAAAACGATTTATAATAAATTTAAGTGGATTTGATATCTTGTGAATTCACGAAGTTATGAGTTTTTTTCTTCTTAAACCCCTATTCCCCCCCCCCCCCCTTCGAGGTCATTTTTTATTATATCAAAAATCTGTCATACATAAATTTTCGGCCCTTTTCCTAGAAGTAATAATAACTTTAAACGGATTCGATATGTATCATAATTAAAAAGGTATGGTTTTTTTTTCTGTTTTCTTAAAAAGCGCCGCCATTCCTCCCGCTCCCCTTGACCGAGATTTTATGACCCTTGATTTTATGTATCAGTTTGGAAGTGATTTGTGCAGAATTATGGAAGTTATCGTGTCCATAAAAAAGTGATATAGACAGATAGAGTTTCAAACCGGGTGTGGTTTTGAGTTCTAGGAGTCATGATCAACGTAGATCTGCAAAACTTTTTCGGAAATTCCAACATATGAGAGAATGTAGTAGGTAGATTTTAGTAGGTTAGGTAGTAGTTAGGTATTTGATGTAGGTAATTGATGTTAGGTAGTTGATGTTAGGTAGTTGATATAGTTAGGTACATTCTTACGAAATCTACCTAAAAGAAATAAGAAAATATTAATTTTCCTGTTTATAGTGACTATTTTTAAGCACCTGCTTTTATTACACATACGATCTCATGGTTTATGTTTATCATGTTTATTTTCAAAAAAAATTTCGAGAATAGTTTATTTATCATTTTGATATTCAAAATGTCGTCGTTTGTGCGTTCTAAACATGTCGCACAATGTTTAATACATGTTTGAAACATGTATCTTTATATGAAAAGGTTTTTATAAGCCTTTATGTATTTTGTTTTACCACTTTACGCGTATACATCTTTAATTAGAAAAGAAAAGAAAAGAAAAAGAAAAAAAACTATTTCTACTTTATTGTAAATGGAACTTAGAGGACCCAGGAACCGTATACTTTAAATTTCGTAACTTTTTAAAAAATAACTATTTTGACGTAGATGGATTTCCATAAAATTTATATATGATACTCGATAGATCCCACTGTTACTTAATAGGTGACATTTAAAAGACAGAAGGAGGTGTTAAAAGATGCTTTAAATGTTTTAAAAACTGTCCTAGTACTTTTGGCCGGCTACCGTGACCATCACCAGCGAGCGAAAATCCTTACTCACTACCGTCTTATGCATCTAAGGATGTTGCATCTATACATGTTTCAAACTAGTATTAAACATTGTGCGACATGTTTAGAACGCACAAACGACGACATTTTGAATATCAAAATGATAAATAAACTATTCTCGAAAAATATTTGGAAAATAAACATGATAAACATAAACCATGAGATCGTATGTGTAATAAAAGCAGGTGCTTAAAAATAGTCACTAAAAACAGGAAAATTAATATTTTCTTATTGCTTTTAGGTAGATTTCGTAAGAATGCTACCTAACTATATCAACTACCTAACATCAACTACCTAACATCAGTTACCTACATCAAATACCTAACTACTACCTAACCTACTAAAATCTACCTATTACATTCTCCCATATGTTGGAATTTCGGAAAAAGTTTTGCAGGTCTACGCCGATCATGACTCCTAGAACTCAAAACCACACCCAGTTTGAAACTCTATCTGTCTATATCACTTTTTTATGGATCTATCGAGTCTTATATTGAAATTTTATGAATAAAGTAAGGTGAAATTTGCATTTCGTAAGGTGAAATTTGCATTTGGATTTCCATATTAGCAACATTTGTAACATTTTTGCAATTGCAGCTGTACCTCTAAAATTAACGATTTAAGAATTAGCTATATTGGTCAACGATAAATAAAGACACCGTGTGTAGTAAATACATTCAAAATAATTAAAATTTAATATTATTCGCTTTTAAAAAAATTCATTTAATTTTTTTTCTATATATCTATGAAATTAAACCTCGAGGCAATTTAAGTAACATTAAATAACTTTTTGATGATTTTATCTAAGAAGTATGTATGTAATCATGTAATAACATTTAATTTCCTAAACCGTTATATCTATATTCCATTTAATCTATATTCTTTTGAAAAACCTTGTTCATTTTTAAAACAAACCTAAGCGCAAATTTAAAATGCATTCTGAAAATTACCACTTACTAAATAACTTTTCAACTATTCATATTTCTAAACCAAAAAGTAAATCTAAAAAACTAAACAAATATATAAAACTTTAATATCAGCTTTTATAAAACTTACTTAAGAGAAATTTGCACTTTTAGAAAAAACAGATGCATTGCAAGCAAATTCAATCATTTCATTTTAGGAACAGTTTATAGTATCTGTTTATAGGTAAACAAATAATCTGAGTATAAATTCGAATTGATTGACATTTCGTTACCTTGTGCCGACAGAAAATTGCAGCTATTTCTCGTCTTCTTCTCCGGCAAAATCTGATACATATTATTATTGTGTATCTGATGACACCAAAATAAATGTCACTCTTTGAAAGCAAAACAGTTTTCTTACATAAATTTTGTTTTAAAAGTTCGGAAATGTGCCTTGGAAAGTGGAATTTGAATTTTTTCTTTTTATTATTGGTATAATGCATTGATAAGATTTTAAAGAAATTTCAAACATGAAAATATTAATTTGAAGTGAAGACATTAAATAAAAAAATATACATAAAAAATGCAACTGTAAAAGATAGTTTGAGAAGTTCAAGGATTAGTTAAAAACAGGGCTTGACAAATGTGGTCGCCAGGCCGCCACTGGCAACCAAGTTTTTTTTTTCAATCTGGTGACCAAGTTATTTAATCTGCAGAATTTTTTGTTTGTTTGTTTAAGAATAATATATATATTTTTTTCTTGTTAAAAAAATTGAACTATGAAATGAGCATAAACGGCAATGTTTCTCTCCTCTCCCCCACCCGATTAATGGCCGGCAAGTTGTGATATTCCTCTTCTCTCGTACTTTTAAAGGAAGAACGCACTTTTAAAAGCATTTATTCTCCATCTCATGAAAAAAAGCCATTCTTTTCCGCTCTAGCCAGCTAGCATGTCATGTAATTAGAACATGGAGGGGAGAGGTCAGGTTTTGATAAAACAGTAAGAAATAGTGTTAATGCAGCCTTTGTGGCACATAAAATTAGATATAATGTGAAAAAATGCCTATCTCAGCAGATAAAGATTTTTTGTAGCACTCCAGTACTAGGACATTTGAAGCAATCAGCAATCATCATTTCCCGAACATGTCGGTTAATTCAGCCTTTACAGTATTTTTTTTTCTTTCTGAGATACATAACTTTGCTAATTGTTATTAGGAAACTTAGTTTATATTATCTTTCTAAATTGTGTATTATTCTAAACTATGTAACTAATAATTATAAACTGCGTTTGTTATTTTTTTCTCAATAAATAAATTTAAAAAAAAATCTTTTGTGCTTTTTGAAAATAAATGGCGGTGTGGGGTGGGGGAGGGGGAGGGTAAATATTTTTACTGGTGATAATGAAGTTTTGGCTGGCTGCCAGATTTTATAAAATTTGTAAAGCCCTGGTTAAAAATAAATATTTGATACTAAATTTGAGTTTGCATAAATTCCAAAAATTCTATACTATGCACATACTTCAAAATATATATATATATTTTTTTTACATTTATTAAGAAGTTATTTTTACTAAAATTGTTGCTATAGTAAACAAACTTTTAAATAAACTTTTTAAAACAGGAAATCTGATTAAATCGATCTATTCTTTTTAACGGAAAATTATTTTTTTTAATATTCAAAACTTTTCAAAATTATTGAAATTTATTAGACTATATTAATTTTAAATTATTCCGTACACATAGAGTTGAATAGATTCACACCTCTGCTGTGAAAAATTAAAAACATTTCTGTGTTTAGGAACTGTATTAAATGTAAAATTATATTGCAAGTTAAAATCATTCTATTCATTCGTGGCGCGGTTATTGCAGTTAATAATTGATTTTGTGCCATGCCTCGTGATTTTCATAATCATTAAATATATTTTTCATTCTTGTGTAACTTATTACTTTAATTTTTAAATAATATTGAAATTAATCATAAATTAAATTAGATCGTTTAAATCTCTGGTTGTAACTGGCAATTTATAACTCATGTTCATCTAAAAAAAATATTTTACATAGCTGAAAGGAGTCGGCAGTTTTAAACTTTCAAAAAATCGTTTTTTGTTTTTGATATTTTTTAAAAAATTAATACAATTCTGAATCGAACGAAACAAACCCCTTGATAATATTCAAATTAGATACGGGTCAGTTTCAAAGTGATTTGTCTGTGTTAACAGAGACTCTAATTGATTTTAAATTTTACACCAGCTTTACAGCAAACTGCGATTTTGCTACTTGCGCGCGCTGAAAAAAAAAAAATAGTTTTCTGGGAGATAATTTCTTTTGCACAGATCTGTATAAAATTATCATACCTACAATCGTCACCTATGATTTGTCAGTTAAACTACGCAACTGTTACTTGTTGCGATAATATGATACACCTCGAAAAGTACATTCAAATTGCATCAAATAACGATGACGATAATCAATGACGATTGTAGGTATAATTATTTTACACAAATCAGTTTTGTATAGATAGATAGATAGATAGATAGATAGATAGATAGGTACACAGATAGATAGGATGTAGTTTTGTAAATTTTATAGTAGAAGCGATTCCTGCTTAATATAAAACAAATTATTGCTTAATTATTATTTTATCTTTTAACGTGCTTATTTATGTGCTTCGGTCGTTAACAAAACTTCAGTGTAAAATATTAATCCCCTAATTCTTTGAATATCGGATTACATGTTTTTTAAATTATAGTCTTTATATAACAATTTTCTTAATAATGCGTATTTTCCAGGTTCACTCGCATAAAATATTTTCAACAGCTGTTATTAAACTTTTCCATACTCTATATGCTCTAATATGTTCTACTTTCAAAGTAAATTCGAAGGAATTTGAAACATACAATCTATAAATGCAAAAGATGAAAAAAAAATACATATAACTTTTGCCTTATTTGATTGAGATTTTTGTCTTATTTTTTGCACCAGCAGTTATTGTTATTTATATACTCTTGTTTTAATGTTGTAAAAAATAGTAGTTTTTCTTACTTTTCTAGAAAGAGTCATTTGAAACTGACAATGGCGCCATTATTTCTCTACAACTACTTTTTACAATTTATTCATCATCATTAATAAATAGTTCGTCATTCATAATGTATGAAACCACATTTAGAGATTAAATCTTTGACAAACAATGTTGAAAATGTATATGTCCAATTCGCTTTGTTTATTCAACTTCCATGCATTATGAAATTAATTATTACTGGATTGCGATGCATTTTATGGTGAATACGTGAATAATAAATGATAATGTTCTATGTTAATTATTTACTCTAAAATGTTAACACAAAATAAAATGCATATCTAAGTATTTATTGAATATGAGATATAGACATTTATCAATGTATAATTATCAATATTGCATTTTTTTTAAAGTTAATTTCTTTAGATTACTAGATATTAGATTTCTTTCTTCTGTCTTTCATAGCTTCTCAAACATAGATAAAATCATCTATCCCATCTTCTTTTTAAAATATTTATGAGGAACAAGATAAGCGGAAAAATAAGCAGAAATTAAACAGTTTTCATAAAATAAGCAGAAATATTTTTAAAGCCTCTACAAACGTATTTCACTCTGAAAAAATCAAAAATATACTTTAAGATATTAAACATTCGTATTTTTACTCTTTATATTTTGAAGTAAAATTTAACATATTTCATTGTAATTATCGTCATTGTAATTATCCTCGTTTTAGTTTCTTATGTAAATGAAGCCAGTATGAGAGATTCTTCCATCTTATAAATGGGATTTTTTGTATGCATTATAAGATACGGATATTAAACTATAATGAATTATATTAAAAGTAATAAAATTAACAAAACCGGTTATATTTCCACTATACAATTTCCACGTAGCATACACACTTTAGACCTGAATATTTTAAGAACTTAAATTAGAATAGTACACAATTCTTACCCTGCCCCCCACCACTCCACACACACATACCACCACCACCGTCACCACCGTCGTAAATTGTTCAGAATTTTTGTTTTGGTACACGACACTTTCATGATTGTGTTAAAATCCACTTATCGAATAAAAGTAATGGAGTATTTACACAACTTGAAAAATATGCAACCATGATCTCCGATCCTAAGAAGAACTAAAATATAGGCAGGGGTCGGAAAAACTACTTTTTTATTGTAGCGAACTACAACTACAACTACTTTATCGAAAATGTAGTTAACTACAACTACAACTACTTGTTTTCAAAAGTAGCGACTACAAACTACTTTTCAAAAGTAGTCACTACTTCGCTCCTTTCAAATTTTGTCAAAGGGTTCCATTTACACTAGAAATTGAAGACACGAATTAAATAATAAAGCGTCCCCTCTTTATATCGCGCCTACCGGGATATAATTAAATGAATGCAACATAATCGACGGCATTAAAAAAGGATAACATACAAGATAATGTTTTGTGTTTGTCTCCAAAATGTTAATTTATGCACACATTAAATTTCGTAGCAAAATTCAGAGAGAGATTATAATCTAAAAAGATACAGAAAAACAACTCTAGATGCAAATAATAAATAAATCTGTAAATCAAGAAATTCCGAATAACAAGAAATCGGCGTTAAAACATGAAGACTTAATAATGAGTAAATAGACAAGTGTTGGCAGAAAGAAATTTGGTGGATTAGCATTTGATTTTAGCAGCAAGTGTCAATGGGGAAAGTCTATCACTTCATGCGATACGTTGTTATACGCTGCAGCTGATATTCGCTATTTGTTGAGAAGAACAATTTTTTCACAAAAGAGGCAAATTTTGGCAACGTGATTTGCAGAATTGTACATTTCCTACCCCTGAAGTAACGTTAAAAGTAGCGACGGTTCTCGCTACAAACTCTGGATTTTTTGTATCGCGCTGCTCGCTAAACTACATTATTTAAAATATAGCAAACAATGCGCTACAAACTACTGTAAAAAGTAGAAGCTACAGTAGTTTCGCTACTTGTAGCGCGCTACTTCCAACCCCTGAATATAGGTAACATTTAAAATAGCCAAAATTGTACCATAAAAACTGTTATAACTTTTATGAACTTTATATTGTATAATAATAAATCAAATTAAAGGGATATGGAAAAATAGCGTCTCCCAGTACCACATATTCATTATTTTAGCAAAATATGTTTTAATCTTGTAAGGAAAGCTTTTGTAGAATATGTATGTTTTATTATTTTAATAGAATCACACTGATTGGTAAATTTATACAAATTGAAATTTTTCTAACTAGGTGAAAAAGTAGTTAGGCAAGTAATTGAACCAGGAACCTTTGCCTTCAATTGCCAATGCTCTATCAATTGAGCTATATGGAACAACATTTGGCATGGACACTTTTTCACTCAGCTGGAACAATTCAAATTTGTACATTTTTACCAATTACACTATGATTCTGTAAAAATAATAAAGTGTATCTACATTTACATAATATAATGTAATTCCTTTATCTGTGGCTTATTCTATTGAACTGTGTACATTAACTTCCAAATGCTACATAGCCAAAAGGTTGTTTTAGGTAATTGTGTCGGCCGGTTGCCGTTCCGGGTAGCTCAATTGGAAGAGCAACAACAATTTGAGCCAAAGAGCGCGGGTTCGTGTCCCAGCGTAAACACTATTTCACTCATCTTCAAAATTTTCTATTGGTATGCACGTTTATTTTAAGAATGTGAATATATTATCTTCGTAAATTAACGGAATGTACACGTAACTGGAAATATGCCCAATCACTTTAATTACTTACCCATCATACGTAATATAGGGTGAGTCTTGTAATCGTTTTGAAAATGGAAAAAAAAATTTTTTTGACGGATTTACACGTTTTAGACACTGGAGATTCCGAAAAACATTTTTTTAGAAAAAAAAATTGCCGTCCGTCTGCTTGTGTGTGTGTCTGTAAACGCTCTATCTCCCGAACAAATTGAGATAGAAACTTGAAATTTGGTATGTACTTAGTATGTAATAATGGGAAGAAGCTTATTGAATTTCAGTAACCTCGATTATCCGGTACTATTTTTTTCGGACTCTCGAAATATTCGTTCTGGTAAAAGGTGTATAAAAATTTTTGAAATTGTTTAGTTTAAGGAGTGACTATAAAAGACAATAACAAAACATAAATTTTGCGACAGGAATGAGGTCGATCGGATAATTAGTTGCCGAGATATTTGTAATCGTATTTTCCACACTCTTTGATTTTTCATGACATTGTATTTCATTGAAATTTCAATTCAAAGATACATTTTAATTGTAAGTGAGACGCTTAATCTGACGCAGTAAGCCGTTAGTTAATATGATTATCAATTTTGGAGTTATAAGGATGTTTCTCTTACGAAATTCAGCAATAGAGCATTTAAAGTTTATGACGTCATCAAGCCACAATTTTATCGAGGAGTGCAATGCATTTTATAAATAGTTTACACATGTTTTATTTTCATATTTTATACTAGCAGACCCGCCCGCCGTTGTCCGGTCCCGTCAAAAAATAATACGAAATGCGAAATCACTCTAAAAATCGCTGCACGAAACTCTTCCTCTGGTAACTCTTTGTCTTTCGGAAATTAAATTGAGAGATGAACCCGAAGTGGAAATAAATTTAATACCACCTCCTCAAATGTCTGGATCATTTGATTTAAAACTGGTCAGTTTTTGGTCAAAATTTAAAAAAAATGTTACCGTCTGATTTTTACAAAATTTGCATTTTCGGAATCAAAAAAATAAATTGTGAGTTTCGATTCAAATAATCCAATACTTTTCTTAATACTCGAGGATGAGTGAAAATGAAACTTTTTCGCTGTCTGGGATTATCAAATCAGTAACTTTCTTTTGCGGTTTCAATAAAAATAGCCATTTTTAGCGCACGCGCAGGAATTTTTTTTAGTTCCACCGTCAGGGGATGCATTTTGTTCTAAGCAAATTATCCGACGTGTCCCCACTGCCTACGATACCGTGTATTGAAGACGTGCTAGGCACGCGCTGCAAAATCTTTTAGTTTCAGTTTTTACCACCAGGTGGAGCATTCTGTTCTAAATAAACCCATATCCGAACGAAACTCCGGCACTCGTTCCTGCTTCTTACGGCATCGTGTAAAAGGCGCGCCGGAAAAATCTGTTAGTTCCACTTTTCACCGCCAGGGAGTACAAAATATATGTCATAAATAACTAGCTATATCTTAATTAGTCCATGTTAAGTTGAATGAACCGATTCCCGTTGAAATTGAACCCATAGAACTCGAGAAAATAACCCCCCCCCGCCTGGATATTAATATTCATAAATGGTGGTAACCAAATGCTGAAAAAATTATACCGAAGTTTATTTAGTACCAGAGAGGCCTCGGAAGAATGTCAGAAAAGATTTCGTTTGAATCGGATCAAGATTAAATAAAAAATCTTTTAGTTACATTGTCCGCCGCCAGGGTGTGCACTCTGTTCTAAACAAACCTCTTACCTAATGAAACTCTGGCACTTGTCCCCGCTGCTTATGACAACGCATAGAACGCGTTCTGTGTATGCTCAGAAAATCTTTTAGTTCTACTTTCCACCGACAGGAGGCGCCAAATCTATGTCTTAATTAGTTATCTATATCTTAATTAGTTCATGTTGAGTTGAATGAATCAATTGTCGTTGAAATCGGGCCCTTTGTTTGAATCGGACAAATTTTAAATGCATAATTGTTTAGTTTCACTTCCCACTGCTAGGGGGTGCACTCAGTTCTAAATAAAACTCTTTCTGATAGAAACTCCGGCACGTGTCCCTGCTGCCTACGACACCATATAGCAGGCGTGCTGCGCACGCACTGCAAAATCTTTTAGTTCCATTTTTTACTGTCAGGTGGTGCAAAATTAATCTTAATTAGTTATCTGTATGTTAATTAGTTTGTGTTAAGTTGAATGAACTAATTCTTATCGAAATTGGGCCCATAGAACGCGAGAAAATTCCCCTCCCTGGTCATTAATTTTCAGAAATAGTGGTAATCAAGGGCTGAAAAAAGGATACCGAAGTGTGTCTAGTACTTGGGGACCTGAGAAAAGGTTTCGTTTGAATCGGACTAATAATTAATTAGTTCTGATTTTGGAGGCAGGGGGTAAGGAGGGAGTTTTGATCAGAGAATTAACGCGATATTCAAACTACAACAGAACACTCACCTCCCCCCTCCCCACAGAATTAAACCAACGAAGTTAAAAAATTAGGAATTATCATTAAATTTTGAAACAGAAACAAAATGACCTTTTTTTTAATACATACAAAAATAGTAAGTTATCGTTGTTAATTTCTGAAATCAAATACATATATGACGTATACATGAAAAAACTCTAAAAATCGCATAAAACAAATCGCAAAAAATCACAACTCGCTGTTCGAATTGCAAGTAGCTGACGACCTTTTCATCTGCCAATCACAAATACCCGTACAATTCTATCAGCTACCAATCCAACTGCCCTCCAATGGCGATTGACTTGTAGCGGGCGATTTGTGACGTCATTTGAAACAAAAAACGCTGCAAAACATGAAAAAAATCTTAAAAAACGTATAAAAAACGAAATTAAAAGAAAAATCTACTAAAAAACACGATTTTTTATCTGTAAAGAATTATCAACTTTCTCCAAGCTAAAAAGAGTATAAAAGAATGCCGAATCTGAGCGTATCTGAGGCTGAAATGGAAACAACCACCGAACCAATCAAACATTCGGGGCAAAATTACTTAGTGTAAAAGGAAACAAGAACGAAAAAACATGCGTCAAGCATAGATTATGTAACACTTTCCAACGCTTCCAAAATAATTTTACAAATCATACCGTTTAATAAGCTAAAAGATAACATCTAAGTAATCCGAATACTTTTCATCAGCCTGTATAGGATCTATAGATTTGTATATATACTACATAGGATGCTAAATTTTAGTTCAGTTAGGAAACGCGTAGCACAGTTTAAAATTCTCCGTCTGGAGTTAAATAATACGGAAATGTGTTCGCGAACTTTTGTGCTTCCCTGTATAGGATCTACAGAATTTATACACACCACGTAATAGACAAAAAGCGAGTTAACATTAAAATCGCGTTCAGTAACTTAAAACGCACTTCCAGGAATTATTGTTAACAGACAGTAGAGAATTCTTTTGTGTGTCCCTGTAAATGAACGATGACTGCTATACACACAATATTCTGTAGTAAGCCTCTTGTAATGCACCTTAGTGATATATATAAATGCACCTTATATAAATTTCAATGCGTTTAAAATAGGGAAACATTATTTAAATAAACCGCAGACGATTTTTTTCCATAGACGTAATGTAACGGAATTCTTTTGACTGTCCCTGTAAAGTAACTATAAGTGCTATACACACACTATTCCATATTAAGCTTCTTCTAATGCACCTTAGTGATATATATAAATTTCAATGCGTTTAAAATAGTGAAACATTATTTAAATAAACCTCAAGTGATTTTTCCCCATAGACCGCAACGTAATGGAATTCTTTTGAGTGTCCCTGTAAGAAAAGTATAAGTGCTACACACTTCCGTTGAAATAGGGAACATGCTATAGATAACGACTATAACATATAAAAATTGCAGAGCAATCCGAGCATATTTGCGGGAGTTAGAGCACGGACAGTCGGCCAGACGGCAGACGGCAGACGGCCAGACTGCCATACGGCCAGACAAACCGAAGTCATAAACCCTTTTCAACTAGGTTGGAAAGTGTTAAAAAATGCCAAAAAATCCAAAATCGCTGTACGAATTTCGCATAAACTTTATTGAAAAGAGGATAAAATTTACTATATTGGGCTAAAAGATTGGAACCGGATTCCGGTTACTAATGTGGGTAAATCGCAGCGAAACGGCAAAAAACACTAAAAATCGCATTTTTAAAATCATGATTTTTTATCTGTAAAGAATTATCAACTTTCTCTAAGCTAAAAAGAGAAAGAAAAATGGCGATTCTGAGGATATTTGAGGCTGAATTGGAAGCGCAACCACTGAACCAATCAAACATTCTGGCAAAATTTGTTAGTGACGAAGGAAAAAATTCGCCAAAAATTCAAAAATCGCTGTATGAATTTCACATAAACTTTATTGAAAAGAGGACAAAATTTACTATATTGGGCTAAAAAATTGGAACCGGATTCCCGTTAGTAATGTGGAAAAATCGCAGCAGAACATGAAAAAACACTAAAAATCACATAAATTTTTTAATTAAAAAAATCTATTAAAAAAATTCGAAAATCTGGCTTCGAGGGGCAAAACTACATGCATAGAGGTACCTTCCCACCAAATTTTTTAGCTCTACGTGCAGCGGTCTCTTTAAAACACAACGGAGAAACACACACATACACAAACTTGCTTCTTTATTATAGTTGGAGATTATGCATATCCATGATGGGTAAGAATTACGGTGGCTCCCAACGACTAGTTTTTAAGTAGTGGCTGAGATCGCAAACCACGGGTTTCAAAGAAGACTATATATGCAAATACATATTTACGTGTGTTTTTTAAGAATTAAAACAAATTATTTAATCAATGTTATGAAACAACGACTGGTGAATTGAAGAAAAATAGCAGCTAACAGTTCATGATGTTTGATATGAATTTTTATTAAAGCTAATTTTTAATGTTATTAAGAATTCCATTATTTTAAATAGAGAAAATTTGAATTCAGTGAAAGTATTACTTTAATCTATCAATGATCTTTTCAGAAATTTAGTGACTTTCGGAATCTGTTACCTCACATTCTGCTATTAAGTTTTAATAAAATCTGTTAAGTTTGACATCAGTTTTTTTGGTCCATTGAGGGAAAAACCTATAACGTTACGACAAGAACGTAATAATGTTCTGATTAAAATTTATCTGTCATTCTAAAGGTATGTAAGTAAAACTTCTTAAGTAAGTGAAAACAGCGAAGGAAAACGTCTTTACATTTTCTTTTGAAATGCGCATTATAACTTTAGTTTAATGCATGCTGTTAGAACGAACATTTTTATTTTATTTATTGATTGTAGTTTTCTTCAAGTGGCTTTCCAAGAGTAAGTGATTAATTTTCACAGTATAATATGAATATTAACCCTTTAAGCACCACGACGTACCTGCGTACGTCATGAACTCGTCAATTTGTAATACCAAGACGTATGTACGTACGTCCTTGTCTTAAGTCCAAACTGCAATGTTCTAAGCATCGGGGCCTGATTACCACGAGGCAAACTTCCACCAATAAATTTCAATAGAAACTTTCGTTTTATTTAAACGCCGTATTGATGTAAAATTATTGCCATGGATAATGCAAAAATTTCTATTTCTTTTTACTGGTGGAAGTTTGCCCCGTTGGTAATCAGGTCCTGCTAAGCATATGCTTTTTTGTGTGTAGCTAATAGCTATTGTGATTGGTTTTGTATGGGCTTTATAGCAATGATTGTTTTCGCACCCAATAGATGGTGTTACGTATCGAAAAAACTCATTAATTTTCCCGATGCTTTGTTTCTTTCGTCGTTGTTTATTTGTTTATGTGTTGGTCATTCTGTTCAGTTCTGTTTCGGAAATTGTTGTGTTTTTTGTATCTCTGATAGATAAAAACTTGTCGTTGAGGGCGACCGTAATACTTACCCATCATGGATGTGCATAATATAAAATATGAAAATAAAACATGTGTAAACTATTTATAAAATGCATCGAAATTCAAATAAAATCGTGGCTTGATGACGTCATAAACTTTAAATGCCCTATAACTCCAAAATTGATAATCATATTAACTAACGGTTTACTGCGTCGGATTAAGCGTCTCATTTCCAATTAAAACAGATCTTTGAATTGAAATTTGAATGAAATACAGGGTCATTAGAAATTGAAGAGTGTGGGAAATATAATTACAAATATCTCGACAACTAATTATCCGATCGACTTCATTATTGATGCAAAATTTATGTCTTTTTATTGTCTTTTACATTCATTTCTTAAAATAAACAATTTCGAAAATTTATATATACCTTTTATCAGGACGAACATTTCGAGAGTCCAGAAAAAAATAGTTCTGGATAATCGAGGTTACTGAAATTCAATAAGCTTCTTCCTATTATTACATTCTAAGTACATACTAAATTTTAAGTCTCTATCTCAATTTGTTCGGGAGCTGGACCGTTTACAGACACACACACAGACAGACGAACGGCATTTTTTTTTACCCCAAAAATATGTTTTTCGGAATCTTCAGTGTCTGAAACGTGTAAATCCGTCAATTTTTTTTTCGACTTTCAAAACGATTACAAGACCTTACCCTATACTACGTATGATGGGTAAGTAAAGTCATGAAAATAATACACAATAGTCTACATTATTTTGTGCCTCATTTCATTCAGTTAGATCGCCCTGCTTTCCTGTCTCCTAGGAAAACAAGTTGGAAATCGTACGTCAAACGTGACAAATGATACATAGTACATACTAAATACAAAATATAGTTAGTACTATAACTAGTTTTATAAATATTCAGATCTTCGTCAGTAGCTGTTACACTGTTATGCAAAAATGCATGACTACAAAATTTATTTTATGTGCAGATTTTCATATTATAGATATTAATTTTATTTTATGAAAATAAGATTCAATACACTTTTACAAACAATAAATTACAATTCTGTTACATTAAACTTATACTATGAGCAAATATCCAATACTAGACGATGTAAAAAAATCATCTTTAGTATTTCACTGAAAAAATGAATTATATCGTATGTTATTATGATGTGATTAATTTCCGTAATAAGATATGTGCATTTTAAGTTGGCAGAATTTTTTCTTTTGGTGACATTTAGTTAATAATAATGATATAAACTACTTTTGGCAAAGTTTAATATATCTGGTATTCCGCACACTACCACTAAATTGAATATGATGCTTAAGGGGTCAATGTTGGTATATAAAAGGATATCAAAATATTACAAGAATCTAATTTAAATTTTCCATGCATAAGACTTTTTTATGGTAACTTGAAAGGGAGATAGATATGTGAAAAAAGAAATGAAACTTTGTACAAATTTCATAAAATTATAATACAAAATACAAAATACATTAAAATTAAGCATATTTTCTTTTTATAACTTGAAAAACAATTTGTTTTATAATTTGTCAAGTGATGAAAAAAATGCTTATTTTAATTATTTTTATAATGTTTGTACCGTTAAGGATATCAACCAGTTGGTCTGATAAGAAAACTTCTGCAATTACGATCGTAGGAGCCATAAAGGTTCATCGCTTACACCGGCGACACCAGCGAAGAGCAAAATTTATTACCAATTATTTTTAAACACTATTTTTCAGCGGTTTTTACCACGGTAACGTTTCAATAAGTTAACGGATTTACATGTTTCTTTATTTTAAAATAAAATAAATTATATTTTCTTAAGACCATACCTGAAAAACAAGCAAAGATAAATTGTTTATCTAGTTATAACAAAAAATATGATTAATTTTAATGTATTTTGTATTATAATTTTAAGAAATGTTTCACAAAGTTTCATTTGTTTTTCAAATATAATAATAAAAAAGAAACAACGGAATAATCAGCATAGAAAAGGAAATTACAAAAATATGGAACCGGGACTTCAAAATCATGGCAAAACTAGTTTTGTAAGATTAATTTTATTTTCCAATATTAAAACTTTTATTATTGCATTTTATAATTTAATAAATATTTTTCATCTCTATAAAACATAAATAAACAAATGCAAAAATAAGTAATTTTCCTAATCTACGATCAAACTTCCGTCAATTTTCATCATTTCAAACTTTTCTATTTCCTATAAATATATTCTACTTTTATCAAACAGAAATACTGTTTGTGCCTTTGAATTTTGGTCTCTAGTTTTATTTTTTCTATTAACGTACTTTTACTGCTCCCAGCAATTTAGACTGCTGAATAAATACAGAAACCTAAATTAAATATCCAACTCATTTCTCTTGTTATAGCATAGAAAATGTTTTATGTTGTAAAGTCAAGGTATTTAGCTGAAAAAAAAACTGTACTGACGTATTTCCATTAAATATAAAATGTTTGAAGGTTTCTTAAATTGTGATTTTTAAATAGATTTTAAGCTTCCAATTCAACCTGACATTGGAAAAATTGTAATCACTAAAGCGGATTGAACTAACTTAATATTTCAATAGACATACTGATAAATTTAATCATATATTATTTAATGCTGTGCAGCATTTTGTAGTTTATTAAAATGCAATTTATTCAAAAAGTACAGTAAAGTACAATAAGTAATAATAACTCTAAAAAGAATAGAAATAAGAATAGTAAGTTCCTTCAGAATATTAAATATAAGATTTAGAGATTTAAAGACTCTTTTTGAAATTGAAAATCTCTTTTTTATAGTACTGGCAATATTCACTAGATTTAAGAATACAAACAAAGTACAGTATTTAAATGTATGCATTTATTGGAAAATTTTCGAAGTACTAATTTGCACTAATGATATTTACAGACAACTTTTAAATCAGATATAAAACCCAATAATGAATAAGTTCTATACCTCATATTAGTTACTTCTGTTAGATTAATGTTTACCTAATACTTATTTAACATTAATATCTTTACAATGAAATGCATTTGAATAACAGTTTTCTATTGTTTTCCATAAGATGTTGATCGATTCAAAAATAATGTGCATGATTAACTGTCTTTTTATTCAGAAAGGTGCAAAGTTAAGCTTTTTATGCGTTTTTGGTAAAAAAAAATTAAATATATAGCTGGTGATTGGTGACCTTTATTATACCCTTATTTACTTTATCATATTAAAATTATAAATTAGAGAGCAATGTATTCTACTAATATAAAATAATAATCAATATAATTTGCTAGATGTGATATTTCTATTATTATTTATTATTACTTACTCATCATAAGTAGTATAGGGTATATCCTGTAATCGTTTTGAAAATCGAAAAAAAAAAATGACGGATTTACACGTTTCAGACACTGGAGATTCCGTAAAACAAATTTTTAGAAGAAAAAAAAATGCCGTCGTCTGTCTGTGTGAGTGTCTGTAAACGCTCTACCTCCCGAACAAATTGAGATAGAGACTTGAAACTTGGTATGTACTTAGTATTAATAATGAGAAGAAGCTTATTGAATTTCAGTAACCTCGATTATCCGGAACTATTTTTTCGGACTCGAAATATTCGCCCTGATAAAAGTTATATAAAAATTTTCGAAATTGTTTCTTTTAAGGAGTGAACATAAAAGGCAATAAAAAAACATTTTTGCATATAGAATGAAGTCAATCGGGTTATTAGTTGCCGAGATATTTGTTATCCTATTACCACACTCTTCGGTTTTTCATGACCCTGTATTTCATTCAAATTTCAATTCAAAGATATATTTTAATTGGAAATGAGACGCTTAATCCGACGCAGTAAACTCTTAGTTAATATGATTATCACTTTTGGAGTTATAAGGATGTTTCTTTTGCGCAATTCAGTAATAGAGCATTTAAAGTTTATGACGCATCAAGCCACGATTTTATTCGAATTGCAATGCATTTTATAAATAGTATACACATGATTAAGTTTCATATTTCATATAATGCATATCCATGATGGGTAAGTATTACGGTGGCCCCCAACAGCTAGTTTTTATTTCGTCCAAGAAAATGTTATGTCTATTAGCTTTGTAGTAATTTCTGTAATGATCTGAAACAAATATCCGTATTTTTAGCTTCAGCAGCTGCTGATAGTTATTCTAGAACATTGCGTAAATTCAATAGTTCTGTCCAGCGAAAATGGCTTTGAAAATTTTGACTGAGAATCTTGACCACGTTATATCATACTTGTTTGACTATTCTGAAAAGGCAAGGCCAGTTAAATTAGTTTATAAATATATATAATGCCCCTTCTTATTGTTGATCAATAGCTAATTCTAAAATCGCAAGTTTTAGAAGTATAGTTCCAATTGCAAAAATGTTTCAAATGCTGTTTTTCGTCATATGAAAATCAATTTACGTTAAAATCATTATTATTATAATTTTTAAATTACGAAATTTAAATTTTATACGGTCTCTTGGTCTTATAAGATATTTAGAAAAACCTTCCCCCTGCTGTAACAAGTAAAAAATTAAAAAGTTCATTTTTATGCGACCAGAACTTACCGAGTTATGATACATTGATACATTGAATTTTATGGATTTTCAGCGTTTCTTTGTAGTAAAAACGCATTTTTCAGTTTTTAGTTATAGTTAAAAAATAACTATGACGTAAATGGATTTTGATAGAGGAAAAACAATATTCCAATCTTTTTGCATGTGGAATTAACTATACCTGTAAAACTAACTTAGTAATTAGCTATTAATATTATAAACTCTAGAGTATATTTTGATACTGCAATATGTGTCATCTTAAGATCCTCTGGTGAAAATTATATAAGTAATAATTAAAAATTAAAAGACAAAGTGTTTTGCAAAACTTTTTTCGAAGAAAGTCCTAATTTTTGAGGATCAAAAATAATTCCCTAAAGGATTATCAATATTAAAAATATTCCAATCTGTAAAATAGTCTATTAGATAAAATAATTAACACATGAAGCAAAATAAAAAAATATAATTCATAAACTAAAGCCATTAACAATGTTATAAGGCACAAATATGAAAAAATGGCACAAAAAATTACATACGGCCGTTTCTAGGATTCTGGGATCCCCTTCCTCAGTGCAGAAAAATAATAAATTAAAATGGGTTCGAAGAAAACCCTTCGGTTATAGCCCCGAGTACTGGCTTGATTGCAAATGGCCAAAGCAAGAGTTTATATGTAACAAAGAAATGACGCAATTAACCGGAACTTATTGAAAAAAGGAGTCACTGCGCAGGATCCCTCCACACGTGCGAGAGAAAAGGGGTGCTGGTCATATCATTCACTAAGGAAGAAGTATGTCTATGAATAAAGTAAGCCTCGTAAAAGTCTAGATCCATAAGTGAATTACATTTTTGGATAATTTTATCCTCTGAATAATTAAAATGGTGGTTGGAATTCCAACAATGTTTAGCTATTGTAGATTTCTCACATTCCTGCTTTCTAACATAATTTTGGTGTTCTTTCAGCCTAATTCTAACAGCACGCTTCGTCTGCCCAATGTGAGGCCGTACTCAGAGGAAATTCTACAAATGCCCTAAGTATTATGATCGTCAATTGGATCTTTAAGATAGGAGAAAAAAACTTTATTGGTTGGAGAGAAAACAACTGTGAAATTAAACCTATTTAGTTGGGCAGACAAAGCGTGCTCTTAGAATTAGGCTGAAAGAACACCGGTTAAGTTCCGGTTAATTGCGTCATTTCTTTGGGATATATAAACTCTTGCTTTGGACATTTTCAATCAAGCCAGTACTCTGGGCTATAACCGAAGGGTTCTTTGAACCTTTTTTTATTATTTGTTTTTTTTAAATTTATTATTTATTTACTAGCCGCCACTGGCGACCAGTTTGGTCGCCCTTAAATGTATGTTAAGCATTGTAACAAATTATTTTTATTCATAATTTATTTTTTTCCTTAATCCTTCGCCAAACCGGAAAAATCTAATAGACAAATCAAGAACTTTTGCGATCGTGGTGGCATTTCGCATATTTTTTGTTGTTATGTATTTCATCTTTCTTGACAAAAACCGCTTAACCCACTTTATAATAAATTAATCATTGTGTGTGTGTTTTTAATATAAAATAAACTATTTCATAATAAAATAAAAGTATATGCTGTTTTAGTAATCTCTAATAGGTACCTGAAAATGGGATTTTCTCGCCAAAATGGCGCAAAACAAAAATTCCGCCAACCCTGGTGCGTCCGTGACAGCTGTTCCAATTTAAAATACATGACGTTCACATTTTTCTTTAAAATAGAAAATAGATAAATAAGAAATATTATCATAAATCAAAACATTTGATTTCAAAATTAAAATATCGTTTCTAATTAATACACACGAAAAATAAAAGCTGACAATTTGTTTCGAAATTTGATCCATTAAATATTATCTCATCAAAAAGTCACCTGTAAAAAATGCAGCCAAGTCTCGTAACTCATTTACCGTAAAAAGTACTGAAATCGTATAAAGCCAAGTTAAACTATCTTATTAACTCTGAAATTTTCATTCACAAAATCACTCCTAGTCTCTACATCTTTAGTTAATTATTATTTTGTGACTTGGCAATTACTTAGCACGAGAATGTGATGTATATAGTTAGTCTTAATCAAATAATACTATAACATATTAAGGTGTAATAACTTCCCTGTGCGTATATAATTTGCTTTAGTTAAATTATCCCATCCCATCCCATAACATAGTAAGGTGTAATAACTTCCCTGTGCTGCGTAATTGCCAAGTCACAAAATAATAATTAACTAAAGATGTAGAGACTAGGAGTGATTTTGTGAATGAAAATTTCAGAGTTAATAAGATAGTTAAACTTGGCTTTATACGATTTCAGTACTTTTTACGGTAAATGAGTTACGAGACTTGGCTGCATTTTTTACAGGTGACTTTTTGATGAGATTTCACTTCTTTTTGTAAGTAACCCTCCTTTTCTTGATTTTGGGTTCTTTTTGGAGATCATCCACTATTTTCGCTAAGCCCACACTCTGTCCCTATTATTTACAGGTATCAAAAAATTGAAGCTTTAGTTTCGTTTGCAAAGTACTGTAGATAAAAAGAGATTTCAGGTTCCTAGGCAAGCACTAAATTATGGGAGGGGGAGTGTCAAAAGTACTCTCAATTGCTTCCAGGATAGGCCACTATGCATCTGAGATATAACTCGCAGCCCTAGATACTTGATATTTAACATAAAAGAACTTTTTAGTATAAAAAGAAAGCCAAAATTAAAATTTCCGGAAATTTCCAATAAATCAAACTATATTCCTTTTTTCGATGGTTTTTTTCGTTTTTTTTTAAACTTTTTTTTTAGTATTTACGTATTTTTTAATTTTTCCTTACTTTGTGTACAAAACCCTGCCTTTCTGCCAAATGTCAATCTTCTAGGACTACAAAATCGAATTATTTTCAAATTTTCGACTTTTTATGAATTTATTGATTTTTCGATTTTAATTCTAAGTTACCTGATTGTCATGCCAATATAGTAATTATTTGATCCGTCTTCTTAGGATCATTTAGGTTCAATTTAGAGATAAATCAAGTGAATCTTAGAGTCACCATGATTTTATTTAGAAAGGACTATCAAGCCATAACCAGCCAGTAATGTCGGGAGGGTAGGGGGAGCTGTGAAAATTTTTGTGGTGCTAAACATCATTTAACAATCCATATTTCATATGTGAAGTAAATAGAGTACAACATGTGAAAGAAAACAAACCTGTCTATAAAGAAATCGCCTATATCGTAGCCAGTCTATAGCGGAACTTTTCTATAACGAAATTCGTAAACGAAAGAAAAGAAAACCATAATCCGGGGGAAATAACATAAAACAATTAGGGGCGTTGTACTAGCTAATAGGACAATTATCTTATAACTAATGTTTCTAGCAGTACAAAATCAAATTGTTTTCGAATTTTCGATTTCTTAAACATATTTCGATTTTTCGATTTTATTTTCGAATTTTTCAATTGTTCCTTTTATTGAATAGTAAATACTACCTTTACACCAAGTTTTAAGTTTCTAAGACTACAAGATAAAAATATTTTCAATTTTTGATTTTTTCGCACTTTTTTTTTTTATAATTTTCTGGATTTTATAATTTTTTCTTATTTTGTATCCTTTATTACAAATTTTAAGTTTCTAGAGCTACAAAATCGAATTATTTTAAAATTTCCGATCTTTTTCGAGTTTTTTATTCTATTTTCGAATTTATTGTGTTTTAATTTTTCCTTTTTCTGTATCTTAAACAATAAGTTTACGCCGAATTTTAAGTTCTAAAGCTACAAAATCGAATTTTTTTCAATTTTCGAATTTTCGAATATTTTTTCGAATTTTACAGATTTTTTATTTATTTCTTTTTTTGTATCCTAAATACTAACTTTATTCCAAATTTTAAGTTTCTAGCTTTACAAAATCGAATTATTTTCAAATTTTCGTTTTTTTTTTCGATTTTTTTTATTTTATTTTCAATTTTTGTTGTGTTTTTAATTTTTCTTTTTATGAATCCTAAACACTACCTTTACACCAAATATTCAGTTTCTAAGACTACGAGATCGTATTATTTTCAATTTCTCTCTTTTTCTTTCTTTCTTTCTATTTTGTTTTTTTAAATTTTCGATTTTTTTTTTAATTATCCATATTTTTTAATGTTTCCTTATTTAGTATCTTAAATATTACCTTTATTCCAAATTTCAAGTTTCTAGCGCTATGAAATCAAATTATTTTCAAAATTTCCTTATTTTTCGATTTCTTTCGATTTTTTTATTTTATTTTCGAATTTTATTGCGTTTTTATTTTAACTTATTCTGAATCCTAAACACTATCTTTACCGCGAACTTTAAGTTTCTAAGGCCAAAAGATCAAATTATTTAATTTTTTTTCAAATTTTTTCGAATTTTTCGAATTTTTGATTTTTTTTCGAGTTTTCAGGATTTTTTAATTTTTTCTTATTTTGTATCCTAAATACTACCTTTATTCCGAATTCCAAGTTTCTGGTGCAACAAAATTGGATTATTTGAAATTTTTCGATTTTTTGATTTTATTTTCAATTTTTTTTGTGTGTGTTTTTGATGTTTTCTTTTTCTGAATTCTAAATACTACCTTCACACCAAATTTTAAGTTTTTAAGACTACAAGATCGTGTTATTTTCAAATTTCAATTTTGCTCGATTTTTTTTTTAATTTTCGAATGTTTTTTTTTTTTTTTTTTAATTTTCCGGATTTTATATTTTTTCCTTTCTTTGTATCCGAAATGCTAGCTTTATTCCAAATTTTCAGTTTCTGTGGCTGTGGGATATACCCAATCTTTTTGATGACGCGAGAGTGAGTGAGTGTGTGAGTGACAAAAAATCGAAACTTTGAGTTCATATATCGTCTGCACTAATTTATGGGTATTTTTGAATTATCCATATTTTTGAATTTTTCCTTATTTAGTATCTTAAATATTACCTTTATTCCAAATTTCAAGTTTCTAGCGCTATGAAATCGAATTATTTTCAAATTTTCCTTATTTTCCGATTTTTCCA
This sequence comes from Maratus michaelseni, assembly GCA_963931845.1. Classification (NCBI taxonomy): domain Eukaryota; kingdom Metazoa; phylum Arthropoda; class Arachnida; order Araneae; family Salticidae; genus Maratus; species Maratus michaelseni. Next base: position 251,564,212 of record OZ007592.1, read on the forward strand.
ATTTTTTTGTTTTATTTTCGAATTTTATTTGGTTTTTTATTTTAACTTATTCTGAATCCTAAACACTATCTTTACTGCGAATTTTAAGTTTCTAAGGCTAAAAGATCAAATTACTTTAATTTTTTCAATTTTTTTCGAATTTTTTGAATTTTTGAAATTTTTTTTCGTATTTTCCGGAATTTTTAATTTTTCGTTATTTTGCATCCCAAATACTACCTTTATTCCGAATTCCAAGTTTCTAGCGCAACAAAATCGGATTATTTGAAATTTTTCGATTTTTTTCGATTTTCGATTTTTTCAATTTTGCTTTCGATTTTTTTGGTGTTTTTGATGTTTTCTTTTTCTGGATGATAAACACTACCTTCACACCGAATCTTAAGTTCCTAAGACTACAAGATCGTAATATTTTTAATTTTCAATTTTGATGGAATTTGTTGAATTTTCGAATGTTTTTTTTTTTAATTTTCCGGATTTTATAATTTTTCCTTTCTTTGTATCCTAGACACTACCTTTTTTCCAAATGTCAAGTTTCTATGGCTACGGGATCTACCTAATCTTTTTGATGACGCGTGAACGAGTGAGTGAGTGAGTGACAAAAAATCGAATGTTTGAGTTCATATATCGTCTGAACTAGAAAAGATAGAAAGTTTTAATTTTAAATTTTGGTCCTGTGTGCCAAATACTCTAGAAAAACGAAGTTTCAAATTTTTGGGATACTCCAGCGCGGAGTTATGAGGGGGTCAAAAGTGCCCTGAGTTGCTTCCAGAAAAGTATGCTTACGGCTGTCCTCTCTCGACTTGGCGGAGGCACTGCCGTGCCTCCAGATCTAAAACAAACTATCCCCATCCTATGGGATTTGTTTTTCAATGTTTTACTTTATTTAATGCAAAACATAGATTGCATCCGACAACTCATAAAAAAGTCCTCCGGCCTGTACCGGCAGGAAAAGGTAGCTTTCTTATATCTTCGTTTTAAAATTTTAGCTAACGTTACTCGAAAACAGCAAGTTAAAATGCAAAGAAACCGTTTACAAAAGATTCGTTTACACTGAATTTGAATAAGAAATTCGCCAAATTATTGAGCTATAGCCAAGTTGGCTTCATTTATGAAGACTTATTTTTGTCGCCAAATTTCTCGAGATTTCGCCAATTGTCGCCAAGTTTGGCGAGAATTTGGCGCTAATGGATATGAATATATAGTTTTATGCGTATGATTGGGAAAATTATTACAACAACTAGCCGCCACTGGCGACCAGTTTGGTCGCCCTTAAATGTATGTTAAGCATTGTAACAAATTATTTTTATTCATAATTTATTTTTTTCCTTAATCCTTCGCCAAACCGGAAAAATCTAATAGACAAATCAAGAACTTTTGCGATCGTGGTGGCATTTCGCATATTTTTTGTTGTTATGTATTTCATCTTTCTTGACAAAAACCGCTTAACCCACTTTATAATAAATTAATCATTGTGTGTGTGTTTTTAATATAAAATAAACTATTTCATAATAAAATAAAAGTATATGCTGTTTTAGTAATCTCTAATAGGTACCTGAAAATGGGATTTTCTCGCCAAAATGGCGCAAAACAAAAATTCCGCCAACCCTGGTGCGTCCGTGACAGCTGTTCCAATTTAAAATACATGACGTTCACATTTTTCTTTAAAATAGAAAATAGATAAATAAGAAATATTATCATAAATCAAAACATTTGATTTCAAAATTAAAATATCGTTTCTAATTAATACACACGAAAAATAAAAGCTGACAATTTGTTTCGAAATTTGATCCATTAAATATTATTACATGAGTTCAACCACGGAGTTCAACTTACATCAAGAAAAGATCCGAAGGAAGTTGAGTTGTATGGAACAGAATTATGGTAAACTTTGACTGTCTCACTGGTGCTGATTATTTTTTTTTACACCAGGCAGCGGTCCAAAAATTCATGGTTTAATATTTTAAACGTTCACAACGAATGAATCTTTTTTTTTGTTGTTGTTTACTTTCATGGATAGAGAATTTGAACAGCGAACCTAATTGAAACTGAAGTTATTGCAGAATGTATACATAATTGAACGTAAGTCATCTCTCAAATATTAATTTATTTTGGTACTTTTCGGTTAGCCGGGCGCCAGTGAAATTTATATATCTATGTATACATATATATACATATATATATACATACACACATTTATATATGCATGTATATATATATACATATATATACACATACATATATGTGTGTATGTATACATATATATGTATATATAGATATATACATTTCACTGGCGCCCGGCTAACCGAAAAGTACCTTTATTTTGAACGATCTTTCTACAAATGTAACTTTTATGCAGTTTTATTAGAAAAAATAATTTTGAATAAAAATGGCTGCCTGGCATATGAAAAAGTGAAGCGGCATCCCGGAACTGTTGAGGACAGTCACATGACATACGGTTTTATTATATAGATGAAAGAAAATAATTTGCGAGAAATCGCGTTCACTAAAACTTATAAATTTATATTAAAATCATTAAAATTACAGACATTACAATACACTTTCATAAAACATTAAAAACATATTAAAATTGGACGTTTCGAATTTACATGGAAAATCCCTCTTCAACAACAACATTTCACTTAGCGTAAATCATAGTTCAAAAATATCAACAAATAGAAAATGCAACGTATCAAAATTTCGAAGTCAAAGTTACAGTTATAATAACACGGAGTATTCATTCGGGATTGCACCTGCTTGACCATTATTGACCATAAATTTATCGTTGGTTTTTTGTAATGTGCTGTTTTGTTTCAAAATGTCAGCCACCCTAGAATTTCAAACTGCTCTATCTCAGCCAATTTTTAAGATAGAGGTAAAACAAAAAATGCTCTGGAATCCTTGTATCAAGTCCTAACACCTAATTAAAAAATAAACTTGATTTTTTTAACTTTTTTGTATATTTATTTTAGTTTTAAAATTTTCCGTGGCCGCCATCTTGAAACAAGATGGCGGACCAAGCTGGCCAACGAACTCGGCCGAGGCATTGGTGAGCTTAATACATACAATTAGTTTCATCCAAATTAATTTATAAATACGAGCGTTATCGTATCAAATTATTTTCATTTTTTCATTTTTTTTCGAATTTTTTTTTTTCGAATTTTCTGGATTTTTTTAATTTTCCTTTTTCTGTATCCTAAATACTACCTTTATTCCTAATTTGAATTTTCTAGCGCAACAAAATCGAATTGTCTTCAAATTTTCGGTTTTTTTCAATTTCTTCGATTTTTTCAATTTTGCTTTCGATTTTTTTGGTGTTTTTGATGTTTTCTTTTTCTGGATGTTAAACACTACCTTCACACCAAATCTTAAGTTTCCAAGACTACAAGATCGTATTATTTTCAATTTTCAATTTTGATGGAATTTGTTGAATTTTCGAATGTTTTTTTTCCGAATTTTCTGGATTTTATAATTTTTCCTTTCTTTGTATCCTAAACACTACCTTTTTTCCAAATGTCAAGTTTCTGGGGCTACGGGATCTACCCAATCTTTTTGATGACGCGTGAACGAGTGAGTGAGTGAGTGACAAAAAATCGAATGTTTGAGTTCATATATCGCCTGAACTAGAAAAGACAGAAAGTTGTAATTTTAAATTTTGGTCCTGTGGGCCAAATACTCTCTATAATTGAAGTTTAAAATTTTTGGGATACTCCAGTGCGGAGATATGGGGGGTCAAAAGTGCCCTGAGTTGCTTCCAGAAAAGTATGCCTACGGCTGTCCTCTCTCGACTTGGCGGAGGCACTGCCGTGCCTCCAGATTACATCAGTTCAACCACGGAGTTCAACTTACATCAAGAAAAGATCCGAAGGAAGTTGAGTTGTATGGAACAGAATTATGGTAAACTTTGACTGTCTCACTGGTGCTGATTATTTTTTTTTAAACCAGGCAGCGGTCCAAAAATTCATGGTTTAATATTTTAAACGTTCACAACGAATGAATCTTTTTTTTTTGTTGTTGTTGTTTACTTTCATGGATAGAGAATTTGAACAGCGAACCTAATTGAAACTGAAGTTATTGCAGAATGTATACATAATTGAACGTAAGTCATCTCTCAAATATTAATTTATTTTGAACGATCTTTCTAAAAATGTAACTTTTATGCAGTTTTATTAGAAAAAATAATTTTGAATAAAAATGGCTGCCTGGCATATGAAACAGTGAAGCGGCATCCCGGAACTGTTGAGGACAGTCAAATGACATACGGTTTTATTATAGAGATTTATTTTTTTATTTTTCCTGCACTGAGGAAGGGGATTCAAGAATCCTTGAAACTGCCGTAACTAATTTTTTGTGCCATTTTTTTATATTTGTGCGTTATAACGTTCTTAATGGTTTTAGTTTATGAGTTAAAATTCGCACAAAGTGTTTGATTTATGCTTATTAAAGAAATATAATTTAGATTTGACAATTAACAAAAGTTTCCATACAAAAATATTTATAAAAGCCACAAAATAATAATTAACGAAGGCAATTTGTTCCGTCTGCATAAGATAGTGTTAAATCTCCTGCTACCAATTCAAGTTTTCCTTAAAATAATTCTTAATATCCACATTATTTATTCTTGCAATACTTATATAATATTACAATACTAAATTAAGTTATTATCTATATTAAATAAAACAATAAAACAAGAAATAAAACTTTAAGAACCTTGACACGCAACACAGGTACCTATTATTCTCTTTCACATCATTGATAAAATAAATAAGCTTCTACATTATACTTGAACATAATGTAAATTGTTTTTGGGGTGGCTGAGGGCGCAGATTGGCAGTCACCACGGTAAAGTTTTTTGACTTCCAGTCAGCAAGGCGAAGAGTGAGATATCATATAATGCGATTCACACGTCTTTAGAAATTCAATGAAAAATATAGTTTTCTTGGTGCAAATGCAACTAGTAACATCGCTTTGCGAATATGACTGTCATGTCTAAAAGAAAACTCGTATACCACTTCCATTTCTATGGTATAAATACTTAGATCAGTCGTAATTACCGGACATTCAACAGGTATCAGGCTACTCGCCTATTTTACTGTCTATCTGTTTTTTATTTTCTTCTACTTATAATAGAATAAAGTATTGTAATCAAAATTCTTTTCGACTTCCGGTTTGCGACGGATTTACACGGTTTAGGGGTCAGATATTCCGAAAAACATATTTTTTACAAAATGTCTGTCTGTCCATGTGTCCGTGTGTCTGGCCTCATTGTATCGTTAAAAGTATATGAAGATATGCTTCAAATTGAACCAAATTTTGTTTCGATGTTTTTGGCTATGGCCAGCAGGTCCCACTTGAATTTGGGGATATTCCAACGAAAGGGGGGGCACTGCGATAGAATTTTTTGTTCCATTTTCACTCACTATTTTATCATCGAAAAGTGTATAAAGTTATGCAGATAATAGAACCAAATTTTTTGTGTATGTTTTTGACTATAGCCTGCAAGACCCAGTTGAATTTGGGGATATGGCGCCTGGGGGTGGCGCTGCAATAGCCATTTAAAGATTTCAAATTCAGAAAGATGTACAAAAAAATTAGAAATCTTCAACATTTTCTGCGTTAAATGTGTGGCCTTAATCTAAGGATTCCAGAACATCTTTTGTTTTGCCTCTATATTAAAAAATGGCAGATATCCATACTCTCAATGCTGGATGGTGTGCTTTCCATCTCTTTACTCCTCCATGGGCTGAAGCTGTTGTCCCCGTGATTCTCTACTTGTTATATATGTCACAAATCCAGAGTTGTAAACATTTCATGAATATTGTATCCTCAGACTTACAGACCGACAATCCGGCGCTGATGAAATAAAATTATGTTTTCTTTACATTATGTTCCCATAGAGAACATTATTAAAATAGAAAACATTAATGCATTATTGATCAAACGTCACAAAAGTTCATAAATATATAATACTCATAAATCAGAATTCAGAATAACCTGCACTAAAAATAATTCTTACATCTGCTTTCTATGAAGAGATATTACTAATTAAAAGTTTGAATACGCTGATTTCTCTTTATCAACGGAGTTGTTGAAAGAGAATTGTATAGTATGATTTTATTTCAGCATGAATCATTTGGTAATATGCGTATATCAATATTAGAGGGGTTTTTTTATATTGCAAAAGCATTAAACTCAAGTGTTGAAATGTGACAATAGATTAAGTAAAGAAAGTCTAGATTATTCTATTTTTGCTCGAAGCTGCAGCAGCATTTATCCAGAAGCTAAGAACTTTATTTATTTAGGAGCTTAGTCATTTTATTTATCCAAAAGCCAAGGATAGTCGATATCAATATCTTGTATAGATGGTATGTTATAAAAAGAAATTGCAGGCTTTGAATTGCGAATTTTATTTTGTTTTTTATTTTACACCGTACAGCTGTGATTATTTTATCTTGGAGAAGTAAATGAAAGTGTTTAAATATTAATATAGAATAATTAAACAATGTGGAGAGATTGTTAAATTTTCGTATGGTGCTATAGTAACATTTATCCAGAAGAAAAACAATTTTATTTATCCAGAAGCAAAATAATTTTATTTATCCGGAAGGCCTATTCGTTTTATTTTTCAAAAAAACTAAGAATGCGTTTCTGTGGATAATGATATACAGAAATGAACTTTAGACATTGTATTACGAATTTATTTCGATTTTTAATTTCCATAACTGTTTTTCTTCACCATTATCGTTTCAAAAATTTACTAGTTTATGTTACATCTTCATTTTTTCCCAGAATGGGTTTGTACAATTTTCAATTATAAAACTGTATATCTCTTGACGATATATAATTTAGATTAACATATGCTGGAATTTTACATTTATTAATTTTTAGCACCGTCTTAACTTTATGTAAGACAGTGCTAAAAATAATATGTATATAAAGATTCAAACTTTATTGGACATTTTATAGAAGATGAACTCTATGATATTTGGGGAACTTTGAACTGCAAATTAGACTGTCGTAAAGCTTCTTCAGTTTTGCATTTTATTAGAAACTGCACTAAATTTGTATGTTTATTTTGATGTACTAGTGAAATACATTTTTACAGTTAAATACGCATTTTAAAATTTTCGCAAGTTTTTCGTGTTTGTATACTCATTTGATTTAAGCATCTGGATATTATCTGACACAATATTAAGATACTTGAGCTATAAAGGCCATTTAATAACTTAAGTGCAGAACCTAAGTGATTTATTTTCATTGTTACCACCAACATACGTTCACTTGCAAGGACACAACACTTCTTCATCACTACTGCATTGTCTAGTAACTGATCCAGTCGTTTGAAATATCTTTCATAGCTTTGAGACTGCAATTTGGCTTATTATAAACTTTTTCGCAACTTGGCTTGTTCACCATTCTACATTCAATTTGTACTATAATTCATCATTACGTAAAATTAAACAAATATCTTTTAAACTTACTTCACAAATTGACATAACGAAATATTCAGAAATGTGCTCATTTTCGTAAATAGAAACAGCTTAAAAATAAACTTTTCCCACTACAACGTAAAATTATCGCACTCACGTGGTTTTGCTAATTTACAAACAACTGAGTAAAATAGCTATATTTCAATTCAGTTGTGTAACATTTGTATTACCCTAGCAAATTTCTCCTTATAGTTATATATTTTTACCGACTTAAAATTAACAATCTGCTTCTTACTCTTATTTTTTGGACACGAATATAATACAATCGTGGTGAGAATAATGGTCAGTAAAGTATTTTTGTGCGAATGAAACTTCAGAATAGTTCTCTAACGGTTCAGAATCATTCTCTTCTTCTTTCAAGTCAAGTAATTTGATTGCATTCATTGAATGAAATAATTTTTCAACAGAGTGTAATTTTAATAAAATTAGATTACTGTCTGTACAGATATTACAGTCTGTCTAATTTTAATAAAATTAGACAGACTGTAATATCAAATGTTTATGGAAAAGGATTTTCGAGAAAGATTTTATGTAAATTATATACAGGTATGGCAATGTGATTTTCGTCTAAAGAAAAGGTTGAATGTTAAAACGGCAATAGGGATCAAATATGGCGAAATAGTAATTTAAAAAAAGGAAAACAATAAATGCAGGTTTTGTGGAATTTTCAATATTCTGTATTTTATATTTTTATATAAATAGTGCAATAAATACTTTAAATACAATCTTTGAATTTAAACTAGGTAATAAAATAAACTTCAATTGGAAAAGAACTTTCTAAAATTTTTCGTTTGCCTATAAGCAATGTAATACAATGTCAAGATTGTATTCACCTTTCGTTTTCCTAAAATATGTATTGAAAAAACATGATATTCAAGATGATTTCATTCATAGGTATCCTTAAAAAGAATTCCAACTGAATACAGATTCAGAAATGAAATTCTTTTTAAACTTTCTTCTATAAGAAAATTCTTTGAATAAAATTCTAGATTTTTACTTTCATTTTTTTTTCTACAGTTGAATTTCCTGTATAAAGAAACAATTCATTCAGTAACATTGAAGTGTTATATAGCATGGAAATTTATATATCAGATACTGTAATAATAATATGATAAAACTTCAGTGGTTATTGTAAGTTTTAGGCCTCTGTAGAAAACAATGGAAATATATTGGACATAATGAAAAATATTTATTCATCTAAGAATTAAGTATGCTTTTAATTTTTGTATAAAATATTTGCAATAAAGTTAATCGTACAACCATGTTGAACATGTTAGTAATAACTCTTGAATATGTTACTAATAGTCTCCAAAAACGACACATAAATCCCGTTAAACAAACAATAAAATTATAAAAGTTTTGTTATAAATATTACAATGTTTGCAAACAATTGGTGTATTTGAAAATGGAAGAGGTGTTTCTTGAAGCATTAGCCAGGTGTATATTGCTAAGGAGAATTATCTCCAGGGAACTCTTTTAAAGTCAAGCGATTAAAATGTTTGGAGTCGATTTAAAGTTTTGCACTCTAAAAATTCGAAAGTTATGGTAAAGACACTAGTGGTTGACAGCATATCATTGTTTAACAGTTTGCAAAATTGAAACAAATAATAAAATTTTAGAGCATTTTATTGCGCATTTTCAAGTTTTGACAACTTCTATTCATTGTGCAGGAAAATATATATCCCCTTGCATTTGCTTAGCAAACCTTACGTGGTTACTAGAAAAAAATAAGTCAGCAATAGTTGACAGTCAATTGAAATCCTTCCCTACAATAAGTTGAAGTTAAGCAAGCCGGGTAATTTTTTTTTCCGTCGTAAAATAAACATAATTCATATAATCGTTTACAATTTAAACGGTTATATAAATTGAGGTTATTTAGCGCTTTGGATACAGCTTTTGAAGCCTGACTACGTGCAACATTTGTGGCATGAGAGAATGTCGACTACTAAAATACATTTCTCTTAATGTAAATTTTTTCATAGTAACTTACAAATTAAAAGATTTTATTTGTCGTTTTAACTTAGCTGATCCATTATCTGAGCGCGATTTTGAAACTACGAGCTGCTGGCTCTTTTACTTTTCGACAGTGCCAACTACTAATGCAAAAAAAAAAAAAAAAAAAAAAAATAGTAATAAGGATTTTATAATCTAATCTTTTTGGTACTGAATCAGTATTTTCGAATTTTTTGAAATACTCTGTTAAAAGAGGATGTTGTTATAAAAAATAGCAAACAGGAACTTCAGCTTCAAACAAGCAAAAAAGAAGTGCAAAATATATAAGTTTATGTGCTTAACATGTTGACCACCCAACGAATCCATATGGTCTCAAGCGTGACTTCCATTCTACGCACCATGAGACCATACGATCTCATGGCAGATTATTATACCACAAGATTGCCGAACCCGAGTACAACTCGTAGGCAAAAGTTGCTGATCATGGGAAAACAACAGCACAAGGGGTAGTTTGGGTGGTTTTGAAAAAGTAATCAATTTCAGACTTGGTAGTCAACGTGTTAATCATTTGAATACTGACGACTTCAACCCTATTGAATACTGCACAAATTCAATTCAGTTTGATAAACAAGATGTTTCAGTATTTATGATAAAAATTTTCACAGAGAGTAAAATTCACCATAATAATAATTTTTTGTCGCATACACCAAATTCGGGACAGACGTAAATATTTTATTATGTATCGGCTAGTCTAAGCAATATTACCTTAGAAGAGGAAAAAAATTAAAGAAATATGACCAAAAATCCGTTTTCATGCAAGGAAAACAGTATAATATTTTCACGTTTCCTCTGCTTACATCGAGTTGAATGCCAAATACTTTACAATTACTTTTGAAATATAAGAAAGTCATGTAACACATGGGCTGATAAGTTCAAGGTCTGGCAAACAGATGGCGTTGCAATCGCCGAACCGATGTTTTCTTTAGTAAATACTAACCTTTGAAAGGTAGCAGAAAAAATGTCATGACGATTCGCCGAGTGGATAAAACGTTAGAGTGGTTTCAGTTGAACGACTTTGTTGATAAACAAAAAAACGGATAAACAAGAATTTCAAGAATTGTTATTTGATGGGAAAAAACACAGTTCAAACAAAAACTTGGCTTGATAAGCGTTATCCGGACACTGCACCAGGTAAATCAACCATTATTGACTGGTTTGCTGAATTTAAACATGGTCGTACGGACACCAGTGATGCACTACGCAAAAGAGGTGGTTACTCCGGAAAACATAAAGTGTCCACAAAATCGATTTGGGGAACCGTAAAGTGAAGTTGCAGGAGATAGCACAGACTCTGAAGATATCCAAGGAACGTGTAGGTTTTATTTTGAATGAACATTTGTCTATGAAAAAGCTGTCAAAGTGGCTGCCGCGCGTTTTGACTTTTGACCAAAAACAACAATGACTCGATGATTCTGAGCACTGTTTGGGGCTTTTTCGTTATAAAATTATGTTATTTATTATTAAATTATTATTATTATTCATTTATTAAATTATTATTATAAAATTATTATTATAAAATTATTGTTATAAAATTATTATTATTATTATTAAATTATTATTATTTATTATTAAAGTTATGTTATTCAGTAAAGTTATAAAGTTATAAAGTTTTGTTAAAAAGTTGTGTTTTATTTATTTAGACCGGGAACTTATCAGCTCATGTGTTATATTTTTGTTGGACTGTAGAATAAAATTTTTGTAATGTAAATAATATTTTTTAAGGATTATTTGTTAAATTGAAACTTATACAAATATTTCTGTTTTATAAAGCATTTATTCCATAAAACATTTAAAAAATAGCTTTCTGTAAAAATTACAACTAACCATTTTCTTAAATAACTTTATATAAGTGAGAAAAATATTCTTGCTAAAATATCACATTTTTTCTCTAATAAACAGTTAAATATTTTCATATTTCTTAGAAAGAGTATCAAACAATTTGTTTAAACATATATATTCATCATCGCGCTGAAGAACTATGCAAAGAGAAAAGAAAAAGTGTGAATAAAACATGAGATGTGAAAGCCAAGAAATCTAGTTGAATGAACTGCTGTCACTGAAGCTTCTTTTAGATTTCTAAAGATTAGGGATGCTATTCATACATTTTCTTAGAAAAGGTATTATTACTTCGAGAAGGTATTGGATATTATAAGCTTTCTTATAAAATAGTATCAGCATTGTTTTATAAAGCATATAATTGTATTGCCTTTCTTTACTTTTTTAAAAAAAATTTGCAATGTGTTTCAGCATATTTTTGCAGTTAAAAGGATATTCATGTATGATAAATCCAAAATATAATGGAAAATAATAAGATTATTATTTAAGCCTTTAACTTTAGTATCTTGAAGTATGTGTATAAGCAATGAAATTCTTATATGGTTTATGTTAAGTTTGTTTATTTTATGTTTAGATTGAACTAATTATTATTTTAAAGCTTTGTCACTTGATGCACGAAATAATTTCTTAGAAAAGATTTTTATATGCATTGTGAATAACCTAAGATTCCTTATAAAATGATATCAGTTAAAAAACATGTAACACTATCGTAATTATCCAACTTTTTTTAATTGTAGTACACTTGAGAGCTCTATGGAAATTACATTAATATTTATACTTTAAAGATCTAAAATTCAATTTAAAATAAACAGATTATTATATAAGCGTCAAACTTTTGTGTAACAAAATACATATATTATTAATAAGCAAAGATATTTTTATACAATTTTCATTGATAATTATGAATAAATATTTTAGTTTCATTTCATCATATTCGTATTGTTTTATTGATTGTAAAGCTGTCCTTGAATTAAAATTAGACAATGTAGTGTACTAGCCATTTAACTCAATCTTAGTTGTAGATATCTTGATAGTGAAGCTGTTCAGTGGATCATTTGATTAATCTTATACCTTGAGTAGTGACTGTATGACCTCCGACTATCATGTAGTTTAATAATATTAGTTTCAGTTTAAAAATTGTATTAATATTTAAACATTTGTATACGTTTTTCGATTTAAGGTTTTTTTTTATTATTTATGGAAATGGTTAATTTTTTTTAATTTAATTTATTTTATTTGACAGTCCTTAACCGATGTAGTGCATCGTAAGTACAACTGATATACTGATTTTATATATAGAATATTTAATGTTAATTCGGAAACTCTCTCTCTCTCTCTCTCATTGCGTAAAATAGACCTGTTGTACATACGAGCAAATTTTATAAATTATTTTTCTGACCTGTAGAAAAAATATTTTTTGTAAACAATTTTTTCCCCTTTATTTAAAATAGAAAAGAACAATAGAAAAGAAATTTTGGAACAGATGCTTTACACTCACGCAACGTTATTTGGCGATTTTTTGGTTGACGCGATTTTCAAGCCCGCGCCAAACCAATCTCTATAATAAAACCGTATGTCATGTGACTGTCCTCAACAGTTCCGGGATGCCGCTTCACTTTTTCATATGCCAGGCAGCCATTTTTATTCAAAAATATTTTTTCTAATAAAACTGCATAAAAGTTACATTTTTAGAAAGATCGTTCAAAATAAATTAATATTTGAGAGATGACTTACGTTCAATTATGTATACATTCTGCAATAACTTCAGTTTCAATTAGGTTCGCTGTTCAAATTCTCTATCCATGAAAGTAAACAACAACAACAAAAAAAAAGATTCATTCGTTGTGAACGTTTAAAATATTAAACCATGAATTTTTGGACCGCTGCCTGGTGTAAAAAAAAATAATCAGCACCAGTGAGACAGTCAAAGTTTACCATAATTCTGTTCCATACAACTCAACTTCCTTCGGATCTTTTCTTGATGTAAGTTGAACTCCGTATTTGAACTCATGTAATAATATTTAATGGATCAAATTTCGAAACAAATTGTCAGCTTTTATTTTTCGTGTGTATTAATTAGAAACGATATTTTAATTTTGAAATCAAATGTTTTGATTTATGATAATATTTCTTATTTATCTATTTTCTATTTTAAAGAAAAATGTGAACGTCATGTATTTTAAATTGGAACAGCTGTCACGGACGCACCAGGGTTGGCGGAATTTTTGTTTTGCGCCATTTTGGCGAGAAAATCCCATTTTCAGGTACCTATTAGAGATTACTAAAACAGCATATACTTTTATTTTATTATGAAATAGTTTATTTTATATTAAAAACACACACACAATGATTAATTTATTATAAAGTGGGTTAAGCGGTTTTTGTCAAGAAAGATGAAATACATAACAACAAAAAATATGCGAAATGCTACCACGATCGCAAAAGTTCTTGATTTGTCTATTAGATTTTTCCGGTTTGGCGAAGGATTAAGGAAAAAAATAAATTATGAATAAAAATAATTTGTTACAATGCTTAACATACATTTAAGGGCGACCAAACTGGTCGCCAGTGGCGGCTAGTAACTTAATAGGTTGCCATTGGTTGCTAGGTTGCCATTAAAGGAAAAAAAATCCCCTAAATTTTTCCTTTTTATAACCGATTTTTAAAAAAAAACTGTGCGTGAGTGTATGACATCATAGCCGAAATTTTTAATAGAAATATTTTGACATACAATTGAGAAAAAAATTAAACTACGAGACCCAATAATTTGTCCATACGACAACCCGATATATCTATGGACACGTTCTGACATATTTAAGAATGTGCTATATTTAAGAGGGGTCTCACTGAAAAAATACAAATATTATTCACTTAAACATTTTATTTATTTTGTAGTATAACAATAGTTATAATAAATTTTAAACTTGTTTTAGTAACACACTTTAAAAGTAGAAGAGGAGACTGTGTTCCACAAATTTATTATTGCCCGTATAATTTTAAAATTATAATGCCATGTAATAATCTTTCGATTAAAAAAAAAATGTTTCCTTAAAGCTTAATATTTCGTGTTATTAAATTTACATGGGATTAAAAAAATACCCTTTTACGTTATTTTGATTTCACTAAGAGCAGTAAACAAGTGTGATATAATTACATTAAATTCAAAATCAAAAATAAATCATCAAAACTCCCCTTATAAATAACAATGGAAGCAGTTAATTTCGAACTGTAGAAAACAGAAAACCTAGAATAGAGATCCTCATGGCGTAGAGGGAGAAGGCATTCATCTGCTATCGTGCTGGCGACGTGTTCGTCTCTCTTCGGCTCCATTGTTGAGTTTTCTTGGTTGTTGTACTTCCCGTTATTTGTGCAGTGCATTCAGCTTTTGCTATCTGTCAGGATCATATGCATCAAATATTGTCAATTTGCGTAAGGATTTTTGAAGACGACTATGGAATCAAGGATCATCCAACACCTGTATTGATTTGTTAATTGTTTGAATTATATGTACTGAAGTGAATTGTTATTAATAGTTTATGGAATATTAGAGATGTAAAGACTCTTATCTAAAGCTCTTTTTTTCTTTATTTTTCTTTCTTTTTCTTTCTTTTTTTTTTTTTTTTTTTTTTTTTTGGTTATATGTAAAAAAAATAACATTGCCAGAGACTTTTACTTCGCTATCGAAACAAAAGGAACTCTGGCTTACTGATTTATTTTTTCCGTTGAATGGAATGAGTCTACGTGGCTGACTACGTGGCTCCCAGCTCTTGTACTGACATGTTTTAAACTGAATTCTCTCTTTCCCGTATTTACATGAACATTAAAAAAAGTAACAGGGGACGCGCGATCTCAGAGACCGCATTTAAATTTCGCTTATTTAATGTTTCTTATTTATATATCAGTATGGAATCGTGAAGAAGTCTGAATTATATGTATTGAAGTGAATTCTTATTAATAATTTATGGAATATTAGAGGTGTAAAGACTGTTATCTGAAGCACTTTTTTGTTATCTCTCTATATTAAAAAAAAAAAAGTAACCACCGCCGCCGCCGCAGCCGCTGTCAATGAAGATTTTGTGCCTTGAAGTCTTTCTGGACTAATATCCAAAAAACTATTACATATAAAAACTTAAAAATTGGTAGCTTTATAAAGAAATGTTCGATAAACACGCTGAAGCAAACAGTTTTTAAATCACAGAATTATTTTAAGAGATATTTAATATTAAAGTTGGTCAAAATAGTTTTCCTAAAAAAGTTTTATAGGAACAAAAACTATGCACAGGAATTTAACCATAATTTATAAGGATATAGTGGAGATGCTCGCGGTGTGCAGACTGCAATTATTTTTTAATTTGAGTAATGTTTTGAGGTTATATTTCAATTTTTTATTCAAAATTTTCATTATTTTGACGAAAATTTATGTCATATTTCATAAAATCCATTATTTGAATTGTTGCCAATTTGTAAAATAGCGCATATAATAATATTTCCTATCAATTAATAAATGTTTACACAGGACTATTAAAAACAGAAATAAAACTTAAAAATAATATTTAAATGATCACGTGTTAAAAAGCAGTAAATGTATAGAAAACTACATAATAAAAAATATACCATATTGTTAAAATATCATTAACAATATGGTACTTTTTTATCCCGACGACCACTTTTCATAACAAAAAACTATCGCCAAACTATAGGATTTAACACCAAAAATACATGAATGTGGCGTCACATTCACTTGATGTCAGAGGCAATACATGTGTTTGTTATAGCATCAAGGGTTTTTTAATTCGACATATACATATATTTTTCATTATGTTTCACTGATTTATTATTTATTTAATTAATTAAAATAACCATTGCATCCTTAAACGGCGGTGCCATGATATTAAAAAAGAAAAGGCATTGAAGGTACTTTTCCGTTATACGGACACCATTGTCGTCAAGCCTAATAGTTGGCGCAAAATGAAAATCACGTGAATTGAAACACTTGAAAAATAAAAGAAACAACATTGATGATAGTAAAGTGAGCATTTTAAAAATATACCAATTGAAAATTACAGACTTTTACGAAATATTTTATTAAATCACAAATATATACTTAAAAGAAGTGAACAAATATGAAACATCATGATCGTATCTCCATTTCGGATTTCCAGAACTCATCCATAATTTCATTTCATGTTTTTTTTAACACAACCGTTTATTATGCAGAATTCTAAATTCCTGAAACAGTTTTATCGCAACTTTCTCATCATTTGGTAATTGCCAAATGGTAAAAACCATATCAGCGTCAGCAGTAAAAGTAGATTATAACTTTATAAAAAAAGTATTTTAAATTCGGATAATAGCAAATTAAAAAGCTTTCCGAGGTTAAGGTTAAATAATAAGGTACTTTTCGGTTAGCCGGGCACCAGTGAAATATGTACATATATAAATATATATGTATATACATATAGATATATATTCATACATACATGTGTGTATATATATATGTATATATATGTATATGTGGAGATATATGTATTTATATATATATGTGTATATATATACATGCATATATATCACTGGCGCCCGGCTAACCGAAAAGTACCAATAATAATAATAATTATTCACGTGATTTACGTTTCATAAATAGCAAATCACAATGTTTCGCTTGGTTTACAATAAAAATCCTTTTCAAGATCAGGGTTGAAATAATTGGCGCATTAGCATACATTTTGGCATGGTGTCCGTATAACGGAAAAGTACAACATTGAAAAATATTGCGATAAACAGTTACATATAATAGATCAGTTTTAACTGACGTCACAAACA
Organism: Maratus michaelseni; assembly: GCA_963931845.1. NCBI lineage: Eukaryota > Metazoa > Arthropoda > Arachnida > Araneae > Salticidae > Maratus > Maratus michaelseni. Next base: position 251,581,365 of record OZ007592.1, read on the forward strand.
TTTATTCACCAGCCGAGAGAGATAATTAAGAAAAAATAATGTAAATAAATATCCAAGATTATTTTTTTTCTGTTTTCACTAATATATTGTAAATTTTATTGTTTAAACTTACTGATACTTGACACTTTGGTGAATGGGGTTTTTCCGAATTTCTTGTATTTTATTTATTTATTTATTTATTTATTTAATTTTTATTTTTTTGGGATTCCAATGGCAAAATTCTTGTATTTGTTTATTTGACGTTACAGTTTGGCGATGGTTTTTTTTTTTTTTTTTTTTTTTTTTTTTTAAGAAAATTGATTGACGGGGTAATGGAGAAGTATCAAAAACACAAATAAACGTTGAATTAAAAATCTCTCGATGAAATGATTAATATGTGTAACGCATCTGATGTCAACTGAATGCGACGCGACGCGACGTCCCGATCATGCACGTTTGGCGTTAAATGATATATTTTGGCGACAGTTCTTTTCTATTTATAGAAAGTAGTCGACGGGATAATGGAGAAGTAACCAATTTTCTATAGCATCGTTATAAATTTCTCCGATGCCGCGACATTGTTTACTTAACCATTTCACACAAGTTGATTTTTAAATCTTTAATTGATCTTATTTAATCAATCGGGAAAACAGTTGTTAGCTGTTTCGACAGCAATTGATTTGACATTAAAATCCCTCAGTCAAAGGAAAATGAATGGAAACCCGGTTACAGCAGATCGCCACTGGTCGTTTAATTATAATACAATCTTCCGTAATCGTTTTAGAGTTGATCAAATCAGGGTGTTTTTAAATCATGCGGTGTCAGAATGGGGGTTGGCGAGCGTAGCTCGTAGGGGGCAGAGCCCCCTAGTATGTAAAAGAGTAACAGTGCCAGAGACTTACGAACATTTAACATTTGACGGATGCATTAATATTTGAGCATCATACGGAACATTTAATATTTGAACATTTAACTTACGACGGAATAAAAATAAAATAAATAAATAAATAAGAATTTGAAAAAATACATTTTCGTGCAGAAGATATTCCTTGAAGATAGCGTTTTCTTCAGAAACGCACCTCCCCAGTTAACTCGTGTTAAAAAAGGATTGCCCGTAAGTACAATTGTTAATAGGTATCCAAGGTGCGCGCAATCCTTGGAATTTCCAGGGGGGTTTGCACTATTATATAATTAGAAAATTACTATTTAATATTTAAAAAGCAGAAATTGTAGTAACCTTCTTTAATTGCAGAATTCGCGATATTCTTCTGCACCTAAATAAGGCAAACAATTCTACTAAGATATTGTAGTAATACTGTAGGTATACTGATAATCTCCTTTATACTGAAGTAAACTTTACAGTCTAAATTTTAATTAACATTAAATAATTTAATAATTCTGCGTTCAATAAAAAATAAAACAAGAAAAGAAGTTAAAAAATTTAGATAGTCACCCGTTCCCCTATCTAAAAAATATTTCTTTCTGCAAATGCATAACCGGAAATGAAGCGTTGGTGCGTTTGTGGGGCATTTTTAGGTGCTTTCGTAATTATATAAATACATAGCACCTATAGTCGTCATCTGGTCCGTCCGCCATTCCGTCTGTCTGTCCGTCCGCATATAACAGCGCAAAAACTACCCAACCGAATGGTTTGAAAATTAATATATAATAATCGTTGCAGAATTTTGTCGAATCATTTCAAATTTTATGAAAATCGAATACAAATTAAAAAATATATTCAAAGTTTTCTTTATTCTATTAAATCATAACATACATAATCTATGTAATAAAAGCGCAAGTCATGTGGCTGAGGAAAACAAATGCGGGCTAACCACTTCTTTTTTCATATGCAAGGCGGCCATTTGTATTAAAATATTTTTTCAAATAAAATTACATAAAATTTAAATTTTTAGAAAGATCATTCAAAAGATTTGTTTGAGAGATGAGTTACATTAAAAAAATTTGAGATTTTGAGATAACATCAGAACTTAAAATGAAAACTTAAAAAGATATTAATAAAAGTTTTCTTCATTCTATTAAATACTGTCATACGCAATCTATATAATAAAAGCGCAAGTTATATGATTGAGGAAGCAAATACGGGCTAACCACTTCTTTTTTTATATGCTAAGCGGCCATTTTTATTCAAAATTATTTTTTGGAATAAAATTGAATAAAAATTACATTTTTAGAAAGATCGTTCAAAAAAATTGTTTGCTTGAGAGACGAGTTACATTTAAAAATGTAAAGATTCACAGATAACTACAGGGGAAATTAGGTTAACAGACGAATATCTCAATCCATTAAAGTAAATAAACTCAAGAGAATCGTTCATCGTGAGTAGAAATATTAAACAATGGAGGTAACCATTCGAAAAGAAAGATCTCCATGGTGAATTCTGCAGCACTATCTGGTGTCGAAAAAAATCTCGTCTGTAAACGTGGCATTCGTAATAAGGCATACTCATTTCGCACATAACAGATTATATAATTCATTTCACTGAAATAATAACAATGTTGTTTTTGTTGCAGTTTGTTTTTATAAGCGGACCTTTTCAATTTTGGAACACGTTCTAACCGGTTCTGAAAGTGAAAGTACTCTTATATAAAAAAAATCCCTGACGGCTCGGCCTACAGGCACAGGTAGATTTCGAAGACGCAGACCGTCAGGCGCCTGTTTGTTGGGAATTGCGGAAGAAATGACCTTTTTGCCATGATACGGCAGTTGGAACCGCCTACTTCGAAACCTAACTTGTTTGCAGGCGGAGCCAGCAGGGATTTTACTTATTTATTTATTTATTTATTTATTTATTTTTTGCTATAAGAGTTGGTCCTATAAAAAACTTATCAATATAAAAGTTTTAGATAATATTAAGAGGATTTATAATAAATTTAAGCGGATTTGAAATCTTGGGAATTGACGAAGTTATGAATTTTTTTCTTCTAAAACCCCCCTCCCCCCCCCCCTTGGGGCCATTTTTAATTATATCAAAAATCTGTCATACATAAATTTTCAGCCCTTATCCTAGAAGTAATAATAACTTCAAACGGATTCGATACGTATCATAATTAAGAAATTATGGGAGGTTTTCTGTTTTCACAAAAAGCCCCCCCCCCATCCCCCCCCCCTGGTTCGATTTTGCCCATTAACGAGCTTGACAGAGATTTTATGCCCCTTGATTTTATGTATCAGTTTCGAAAAGATGCAGGAGTTGGAACCGCCTACTTCGAAAAATAACTTGTTTGCGGGCGGAGCCGGCAGGGATTTTTTTTCGTTTTTATTTTTTATTTATTTATTTATTTTTTGCTATAAGGGTTGGTCCTATAAAAAACTTGTCAATATAAAAGTTTTAGATAATATTAAGTGGATTTATAATAAATTTAAGCGGATTTGAAATCTTTGGAATTGACGAAGTTAGGAATTTTTTTCTTCTAAAACCCCCCTCCCCCCCTTGGGGCCATTTTTAATTATATTAAAAATCTGTCATACATACATTTTCAGCCCTTCTCCTATAAGTAATAATAACTTCAAACGGATTCGATACGTATCATAATTAAGAAATTATGGGAGGTTTTCTGTTTTCACAAAAAGCCCCCCCCCCATCCCCCCCTGGTTCGATTTTGCCCATTAACGAACTTGACAGAGTTTTTATGCCCCTTGATTTTATGTATCAGTTTCGAAAAGATGCGGCAGTTGGAACCGCCTACTTCGAAAAATAACTTGTTTGCAGGCGGAGCCGGCAGGGATTTTTCGTTTTTATTTATTTATTTATTTTTTTTTGCTATAAGGGTTGGTCCTATAAAAAACTTGTCAATATAAAAGTTTTAGATAATATTAAGAGGATTTATAATAAATTTAAGCGGATTTGATATCTTGTGAGTTGACGGAGTTATAAATTTTTTTCTTCTAAAACACCCCCTTTTTCCCCCCCTTGGGGCCATTTTTAATTTTATCAAAAATCTGTCATACATACATTTTCGGCCCTTCTCCTAGAAGTAATAATAACTTTAAACGGATTCGATACGTATCATAATTAAGAAATTATGGGGGGTTTTCTGTTTCCACAAAAAGACCCCCCAACACTCCCCCCATTGCTTCGATTTTGCCCATTAACGAACTTGACCGAGATTTTATGCCCCTTGATTTTATGTATCAGTTTCGAAGAGATCTGTGCAGAATTATTGCAGTTATCGTGTCCATAAAAAAGTGACATAGATAGATAGATAGATAGATAAAGTTTTGAACTGGGGGTGGCTTTGAGTTCTGGGTGTCATGATCGGCGTAGATCTGCAAAAATTTTTCAAAAATTCCAACTTAGGTGAGAATGTAATAGGTAGTATTTCTTACGAAATCTACATAAAAACTGGAACCAAAATCGAAAAAGTAAAAATTAACGACGTTAGAGATCGACCTCAGCTATCCTATGCAAAAACAAATCATTTAAAAATATTAAAATGCGAGCGAGAAATTTGAAAATAATCTTTCTATAGACCTAACATTAGCTTGCGCGTTTGTTCGCATGACTAGTGTAGGCTCTTAACACTTCACATTCGACACTGTAGGGGAAAAATCGCTCTCACTTTGAGTTGTATTATTCATAAAATATCGTTTTATCTGCTTTGAAATACTCTGCATACATATTACACAAAAGCAAAATTACTTAAGATAAAAATATTTTAGCAGATATTCAGAAATTTCTTTTAAGATGAAAGTATAAAGTAACATACACCCGGCAGAAAATATGTCAGAAACAGCAATAAACACTTAAAAAAAGAGTTGCAGAATTTATTGAAAGGCAATACCAAGAAGTAAAGACGTGAAAATCTGTATGTACTTTTTTGAAAATTATAACATGGAAAATGAAAAAGAGTTTTTACTATATTATAACACTTTTATGAAGATAAACAAATATTCTTTATATATCTATTAACTATTTCGCAAAAGAAATTTAGTAACTTTCTTAGAAGAACAATAAAAAACTGAAATACCAATAGCAACAGAATCAAATGAGAAAAATCGCAGATGTTCTGGACAGAATATAAAAAATAACGCAAAAAATAGAAAATTCCCAATGCAGTCGATTTATTCTTGAGAATTAGCGGAGGTGCGAAATCTTATTATAGTATTCTTTAGAAAAACGTTAAACGCAGATGCTCCATTTATATAAAACTTTATGAACTCGTATTAAAGCATTATATTTATTTGTAATGCTTGTCATCAAAACAACTTAATAAAATATTTATAATACTATAGTTTATTATATTTACTAAGGTTTGATTCAATAAAATGGCATAAATCAAAAGATTTACTTATTCATTTATTTTCAAAGTCTTTCAGGGGATGTTTACTAACTTTGGCAACGCCCACGTATTTTGAGAATTGTTTCCTTGAAACAGGATAAATATATCAACTCAAGGATTCTTCGTACTGTATTTATTGAAGTTTAGAAAACTCCATGTATTTTGTCAATCGGAATTATTTGAAACTATGACGGTGGTGATGTTTGTTACAGTTCACTATATATGCGAGGATTTTAAGCAGAAAGAAGGGGGGAAGGAAGCTGCGTGAAGTTAGCCCCCGAAAATCAGATAAATAAAAAATTCAAACTGCATTCGATTGACCACTTTTTGACCACAAATGACCATCAACAATTTTGTTTGACCACCCTTCCTTAAGGAGTTATAAAAAAACCAAGATACGGAGGCTAACTTCACGCAGGCCCCGAAAATGAGATAAATCGAAAATTTCGAAAGCATTCGTTTGACCATTTTTTGACCACGAATGACCATCAACAATTTTGTTTGACCACCCTTCCTTAAGGAGTTATTTAAGGAAAACGTTATACTTTAAGGGAATTTCAAAATCTTTGCATATATCCAAAAAATCAAAATAAATAAAATTTATGTAGTGTATATGATTGACCACTGTCTGACCACCAATGATCATCAACAAATTTCTTTGACCATCCAACATTAAGGAGTTAGTTGAGAAAAAAGAATTTTCACAACAGCGTGAAGTTAGCCCCCGAAAATGAGATAATTGAAAAATTCCAACTGCATGCGATTGACCACTTTTAGACCACGAATGACCATCAGGTATTTTGTTTGACCACCCTTCCTTAAGGAGTTATTTAAGAAAAACGTTATATTTTAAGGGAATTTCAAAATCTTCGCATATATCCAAAAAATCAAAATAAATAAAATTTAAGTAGTGTATACGATTGACCACTTTTTGACCAAAAATGACCATCAACAATTTTGTTTGACTACCATTCCTTAAGGGTATATAAGAAAAACAAGATACGGAGGCTAATTTCACGCAGCCCCCGAAAATGAGATAAGCCGAAAATTCCGAATGCATTCGTTTGACCATTTTTTGACCACGAATGACCATCAACAATTTTGTTTGACCAACCTTCCTTAAGGAGATATTTAAGAAAAACGTTATTTTAAGGGAATTTCAAAATCTTTGCATATATCCAAAAAATCAAACTAAATAAAATTTAAGTAGTGTATATGCTTGACCACTGTTTGACCACCAATTACCATCAACAATTTTGTTTGACCACTCTTCCTTAAGGAGTTATTTAAGAAAAACGTTATTTTAATTGAATTTCAGGATAGGAAGTGTAACATGACATATTTTCATAAAATCAAAATGATTCAAATTGTGTAACACATCGGTGATAAGTTCCCAGTCTGGCACACAGATGGCGTTGCAATCGCCGAACCGATGCTTTTTTTAGTAATATTAAACTTTAAAAGGTACGAGAAAAAATTTCATGACGATTCGCCGTGTGGATAAAACGTTGGGGTGAGTTTAGTTGAACGACTTTGTTGATAAACAAAAAAATGGATAAACAAGAATTTCAAGAATTGTTATTTGATGGTAAAAAACACCGTTCGAACAAAAAGTTGGCTTGATTAGCGTTATCCGGACACTGCACCAGGCAAATCAACCATTATTGACTGGTGTGCTGAATTTAAACGTGGTCGTACGGACATCAGTGATGCACCACGCAAAAGAAGTGGTTACTCCAGAAAAGATAAAAAAGTCCACAAAATCGTTTTGGGGAACCGTAAAGTGACGTTGCAGGAGATAGCTCAGACTCTGAAGATTTCCACGGAACGTGTAGGTTTTATTTTGAATAAACATTTGTCTAGGAAAAAGCTGTTGTCAAAGTGGGTGCCGCGCGTGTTGACTTTTGAACAAAAACAACAACAACGAGTCGAGGATTTTGAGCACTGTTTGGAGTTTTATCGTTATAAAATTATGTTATTTATTATAAAATTATTATTATTAGTCATTTATTAAATTATTATTATAAAATTATTTTTATTATTATTAACTTATTATATATAACTTATATTATATAACTTATCAGCCCATGTGTTATATGGTTGACTACTCTTTGACTGCAATGACCATCAACAATTTTGTTTGACTACCCTTCTTTAAGGAGTCCTTCTGTATATGAGTGAAAGTAAGCATGTCTAAGCAGAACAAGCAGATTTGAAAAGATAACGCGGATAGATTCCTGATCTGCAGCAATCTGAATCGTAAATGGAATTGCGGAAAAGCGGTTCTTCCATTTATGGTTGCTCCTGTCCATCACGATAGCAGTGAGTTAAATTTTAAAATATTTAACATCATAAGTTGCGTAGTTCGATATACCATATTTTACAATATATCATTAAAATATAATATAGGAAATATATTAAGCACTTAAATATCAGAATATTCAGATTTACAAATACGTATTTTGATATGCATTGCGTAAATAAAAAACATGTTGCCAATAAGTAGAGATAAATTTTAGAAAGTATTTTTTTGTTTGAAAGTGTAATTACACAGCTTCTGCAGATATTAAAATTATACTTATTTAAAGAAAGTTGCATTATTTACTTATTATATACTAGCTGCCACTGGCGACCAGTTTGGTCTCCCTTAAATGTATGTTAAACATTGCAACACGTTACATTTATTCATAATTTAATTTTCCCTTAATCCTTCACCAAATCGGAAGATTCTAATAGACAAATCATGAACTTTTGCGATCATGGTAGCATTTCGCATATTTTTTGGGCACAAATGTCACATACGCACGTTGGCGCGATTCCCCCCCCCCCTCCCCCGCCAATTTGGCGAAAACTTTGTTATGGAAATTGTTGTTTATTTACTTTTATTTTTTATTTTAATTCTATAAATTATTTTTGATATGTATATCAATATTTATTTACAACAAACTATCATTTATTTATTTTTATTCTTTTTTTTAATTATGAGTATTTTTGTTAGCCGGGAGCAGATGATAATTCGCCAAATATCGTTCCCATCACCGTCATTCATACTACAATTAATTTAATTTTAAATTATAAACCTATCACTCATTTCATTTAAAATACTTAACTTTAATCTAAAATGCTTATATTACATAAATTTAAAATACTTCACACTTTTCATTTAAAAGAGAAAATAAATAAACAAGAGGGGAAAATTCTGCTATAAGGCAGAATATAGATTGCCACACACGGCTTTTATTTAAAAAATAAATAAACTCAGAATAAAAACGCAATGACAACAAACAATTTTAAAATATCTAAATAACAAATAAAAATTCCCCTGTTAAAGTGTTTGGTTGTTCAATAACCATTCGATTTAGAAAAATATTTTTCTATCACTGAGCAATTTTTTTAATGAAATTTAATTCATATTGCTATGGCAGCAGACGATAAAACGATATCTTTGGAATAAGGGAATAAATAGAAGAAAAAAATTTGTTGATGTTTGTGATAAAATGTTTTTCGTTATTTTTTAAAAATGTATATACATAATTCACTTTTATATTTTAACAGAATCATAAGTTTACTATAATTCGTTACTCATGCTATGGCCAGTATACACGATACACGTCGAGCCACAATGTCTTTATCATTATCTTTTGACGCGTAAAAGTTTCGCTACGGTACTCCATTGTGAAGTTTTGTAATTTTTGAAATCTAATATTTGAAAAACGACATAATCATTAGATTTGAAATTTATATCAAGAAAAATACAATTTTTTAACATTCTAACGCAGTTTGTAAAACAATTTTGTGACAAATACTTTTTGAGCTATTAATTTTTTCAGTAACTTCAAATGTTTCATTTTCCGAGATTAACCTGTGGCAACGATGGATTGCTGTGACTTTTCATAAACATGAAAAAGGATAGAGATTGAAAGAATAAGCCACCCTGTGTGTGGCTAATAAATAAGAAATAATATCATAAATCAAAACATTTGATTTCAAAATCAAAGTATCATTTCTAATTTGTACACGCGATAAATAAAAGCTGTATTAGCGATTTTAAAAATGCTAAAAATCTGATTCATTAAATATTATTACATGAGTTCAATTTACGTCAAGAAAAGGTCCGAAAGTTGAGTTGTATAGCACATAATTATGGTAAACTTTGATTGTCTCACTGGTGCGAATTATTTTTTTGACGCGAGGCAGCGGTCCAAAAATTCATTCGCGGAGAACTTGCTTTGCGAATGATTACCTCCATGATTTAATATTTTAAATGTTCACGACGAATCAATCTTTTTTTTGTTTACTTTTATGAATAGAGAATTTGAACTGCGAATCTTTCGACTGAAGGTATTGCAGAATATATACATAATTGAACGCAAGTCATCTCTCAAATATTAATTTATTTTGAACGATCTTTCTTAAAATGTAACTTTTATGCAGTTTATTCGAAAAAATAATTTTGAATAAAAATGGCCGCTTGGCATATGAAAAAGCGATGCGGCATCCCGGAACTGTTGAGGACAGTCACATGACTTACAGTTTTATTATAGAGATGCGTTATATATTTTTAACAGAATTTTTTAAAGCTATTAACAATTTATTAATCTGAGATTCCACAACTGCGCATATTTAGTGCGCAAGATTGCCGATTTCTAGTTTATTTGCCATGTTTCCTAATAATCTATATTGAAATGAAAAAAACTTAATATAAATACATTTATTTAAGCTTACTGACTCGTAAGACGAGTATTTTTCGTAGATTCACTCACAGTATTTTGATCATAAAATTTATTGTCTGAGTGAACACGAAGACTCATACACAGCGCAGAATTACTTTGCCCCATATATAGCTACGATGGATATTAAAACCTTTCGTCAAGCATAACTCAAAACATATTTAACGGATTTCGTTCAAATTTTTACAGCAGGTACCTATAAAGGTGACAACGCCGTCTATTTATTACCAAGACTAAATGTCAAACCGCTTGAAAATTATATTAAAAAAATAAATAAAAAAGCACAATTAAAGTACATACGTCACGAAAATTTAGTGCATACGTCATTTTCAACGGCGGAGATTTTCGTAAATAATAGGATTTCAAAAGTTCATGAAACAACACGGAGCAAAAAAATATGCACGCACAGTGAAATACATTATCAGTACAATATCAAACAATAATGACATTAAATTCTCCGATTAGCTTTGGGCCCGATTACGGATGTTTCTCCTAGAAAAAAAAACTGTAGTAGAAGTCTTTCACATTTGTTTCGAATGAAGCTCTGTCACCAAAGTATTAATTAATAATACAAACAACATTAATATTAACATGGGGGAAATTTTTTGAATTTAAGTGTAAATATTTGTAACCTGCACCCCCACCACAAAAAAGTTACAGAAATTAATTTAAAATGGCGTTAAGGACACGCTTTTTACATAAGCAATAGGCTGCGAACCCGATTACGAAACTTTCACTTAACTTAATAACATGTATCTAATAGCCCTGAGGGTACTTTCCCTTCCCAGTTATACGGAGCTTGGGGCTTTTTTAAAAAGCTTGACGCAGATCCAGTTTAAGAAGTTGAGATTTACTGCCAAATGACATAAACTACTATGAAAATAAACCTGATGAATTATTATGCTGGTTTATGTATGTATTTAAAAAGTTGCATCTCATTACACTTATTAGATAAATTACCCCTGTTTGCATTTAATAACATATGAACGGCTTCTGTATACTAAATTGTTTAAATATTGGAAAGAGGTGGCGAAAGGTAGAGAGACGTGTAAACAAACGGGTAGACAGACGGGTAGAGAGACGGATAGCGTCACAGATAAGCTAACGGGTAGCGAGACGAATAGGCTGACGGGTAACGAGACAGGTAAAAAAGAGGGTTGACAGAGGGGTAGCGAAATCGGTAGAGAGACGGGTAGCGAGTCGAGTAATGAGACCGGTAGACAGGATGATGGGGAAAAGATTGCGAGCCGGGTAGCGTGGTGGATAGAGAGACGAGTATAGAGATGAGTACAGATACGAGTTGACAGACGGGTAGAGAGAGGGGTATATAGACAGACAGACGTGTCGAGAGACGGGTAGTGAGGCGGGAAACGAGACAGTTAGAGAGACGGATAGACAGATGGATAGCGATACAGTTAAAGAGTAGGGTAGAAAGACAGACGGATAGTGAGATGGGTATACAGACGGGTAGAGAGACAGTAGACAGATGGGTACGGAGAGAGACACGGCTAGACATACGGGTAGTTAGACGGGTAGACAGACGATTAGAGAAACAGATAGGCGGGTACAGAGACCAGTAAAGAAATATACAGACATGTAGAGTGATGTGTAGAGAAAGAATCAATCAGGTAGAGAGATTGGTAGAAGAACGGATAGGGAAACAAACAAATTGTGGAGAGAGACAGACAGGCAGGCAGAAGAAAAGTCTGGGATTTGAAGTAGTAAAGGCGCAGGGGGGAGAGCTCCCTAGAAAGTAATCAAGAAGTATTATCTTTGAAATTTTTTTTTCAATTTCGCCAATATGGAGATTTAATGTAAAATTTATCTTTACAGAAGTCATCGAAAGATTTTTTATGCACTTTAGTAGGAATTTAGGCTACAATTTGGTAATCAGGATTGTAGCAAAGCATGTTAACAATGTGGTTTGAAGTGTACGAGTTTCTATAAATAGTTATTCAAATAAACAAGGAGGAACATTTTTTAATTCAAATGTAAATATTTGCTACAAAGAAAATGTTGCATCAATGAAATTAAATTTGCGTTAAACTACGCTTGCTAAAATACGCTCTTTGCTGCAAATCCGATTACGAAACTTTAAAAAGCTTGGCGTTTTAAAAGATCCGGCTTTATTTTTATTTATTTATTTATTTTTTTTAAGTTTTGAGAAATACCCGCTTAAGGAAATTAGATGCTTTTCCAAAGGTTATAAAACAAAATTTGAAAACATAACAGTATATATGAATTTATATATGATATTTTGTAATTCTATCATTTAATTTGCTCTTTTTCATATATTGTATCTTCTTTATATCGTAATTGTTGACCCCGTGTTCTCACCAATATCACTCAGACTAATCCCTTTGAGGGAAGTCCTAGTACATGTAGATATATCGTTTAACACATTGACGGACAGTAGGAACAAGTGAAGTTCGAAAATTGACACTATATATTTTTGTAATTTTTTAGAATATTAGAGGTATAGTTTTACTCTTTCTGCTTAAATAAACTTAATTTTAATTAATTCAGCACCTTTAATTAGGTTGCACTACTCCCTTCACAACCACGTCAGGACGGCTAGTGGTCAGGGAAAAATACAGTAAAAAAGTGCAAAAAATTATGTTGATTATTCGATCAAATAATCAATTTGAATTTTTCTATAAGAATATACTGGTAATTATCATTTCTTTTTACTGTATTTTTCCCTGACCACTAGCCACCCTGCACGTGCATACTGAAGCTGCAACTCGTATAACAGGTGGAAAACGAACTTCAACCTAAAAATTGTTTCCATAACATGACACTGGTCTTCTACTTGGGCTTCTATTTTACAGAGCGTGCTTAGCGCCTTGCTATACAGCAAGCAGCTTGGACCCGTATCGGAGGTTCGTAAAAAATAGTGCGATGGAAAGTGAGACTAAGGTAGTTTGCAACACATGCACGGTTCGGATACAATCAAATTACGCCACGTTACAGATAAGTTACGGTTACGGCTACGTTACAATTAAGTTACGGTTACGGCACGTTACAGTTAAGTTGCGATTATGGCACGTTACAGATAAGTTACGGCTACGGCACATTACAGTTAAGTTACGGTTACGGCACATTACAATTAAGTTACGGTTACGGCACATTACAGTTAAGTGACTGTTATGGCACGTTAGAGTTAAGTTACAATTAGGTTACAGTTAAGTTACGATAACGGCACGATACAGTTAACTTAGGGTTATGGCACGTTACATTTAAATTACGGTTACGGCATGTTTCACTTAAGTTATGGTTACGGCACATTACAGTATAGTTACGGTTACGGTACGTTACAGTTAAATTACCGTTACTGCACATTACAGATTAAAAATATATAAGTTAAGTTACGTTTTTGTTAAAGGTAAATTACGGTTACGACGCGTTGCAATTAAGTTATGGTTATGTCCCGTTACAGTTAAGTTATGGTTACGAAACGTAACAATTAAGTTGCGATTGGGGCACGTTACATTAAAGTTACGGTTACGGCACATTACAGTTAAGTTACGGTTACGTTACAGTTAAGTTACAGTTACGACAAGTTTCAGTTAAGAGACGGTTGCGGCACGTTAGAGTTATGTTACAATTACGTTACATTTAAGTTACAATTACGGCACGCTACATTTCAGTTACGGTTAGGGCACGTTACAGTTATGCTACAATTATGTTACAGTTAAGTTACAATTGCGGCATATTACAATTAAGTTATGGTACCGTTACTTTACAGTTAAGCTACAGTTACGGCATGTTACAGATAAATTACGGTTATGTTACAGTTAAGTTACGGTTACCATACGTTACAGATTAAAAATATATACTTAAGTTATGGTTATGACACAGGTAAGTTACGGTTACGGCACGTTGCAAGGAAGTTAAGGTTACGTCACGTTACAGTTAAGAGACGGTTACGGAGCGATAAAGTTAAGTTACGGTTATGTTATGCTACAGTTAAGTTACGATAACGGCACGTTGCATTTTAGTTACGGTAACGGCACATTACAGTTAAGTTACGGTTACGCCAAGTCACAGTTAATTTACGGTTACGGCACGTTACTTAAAGGGTAATCGTTAAGGAAGGGTCATCAAACAAAATTGTTGATGGTCATTCGTGGTCAAAAATTGGTCAATCGCATGCAGTCGGAATTTTCCATTTATCTCATTTTTGGGGGCTTACTTCACGCTGTTAGGAAAATATTTTTTATGAAGCAACTCCTTAAGGAAGGGTGGTCAAACAAAATTGTTGATGGTCATTGGAGGTCAAACAGTGGTCAATCGTATACACTACTTAAATTTTATTTATTTTGATTTTTGGATATATGCGAAGATTTTGAAATTCCCCTAAAATAACGTTTTTCTTGAATAACTCCTTAAGGAAGGTGGTCAATCAAAATTGCTGATAGTCATTCGTGGTCTAAAAGTGGTCAATCGCATGCAGTCGGAATTTTTCATTTATCTCATTTTCGGGGGCTAACTTCACGCTGTTGTGAAAATTCTTTTTTCTCAAATAACTCCTTAAGGAAGAGTGGTCAAATAAATTTGTTAATGGTCATTGGTGGTCAAACAATAGTCAATCATATACGCTACTTAAATTTTATTTATTTTGATTTTTTGGATATATGCGAAGATTTCGAAATTCCCTTAAAATATAACGATTTTCTTAAATAACTCCTTAAGGAAGGGTAGTCAAACGAAATTTCTGATGGTCATTCGTGGTCTAAAAGTGGTCAATCGCATGCAGTCAGAATTTTTCATTTATCTCATTTTCGGCGGCTAACTTCACGCTGTTGTGAAGATTTTTTTTCTCAAATAACTCCTTAAGGAAGGGTGGTCAAAAAAATTTGTTGATAGTCATTGGTGGTCAAACAGTGTTCAATCATATACACTACTTAAATTTTATTTATTTTGATTTTTTGGATATATGCGAAGATTTTGAAATTCTCTTAATATATAACGTTTTTCTTAAATAACTCCTTAAGGAAGAGTGGTCAAACGAAATTGCTGATGGTCATTCGTGGTCAAACAGTGCTCAATCGTATACACTACTTAAATTTTATTTATTTTGATTTTTTGGATATATGCGAAGATTTTAAAATTCTCTTAATATATAACGTTTTACTTAAATAACTCCTTAAGGAAGGGTGGTCAAACAAAATTGCTGATGATCATTCGTGGTCTAAAAGTGGTTAATCGCATGCAGTCGGAATTTTTAATTTATCTCATTTTCGGGGGCTAACTTCACGCTCTTGTGAAAATTCTTTTTTCTATAATAACTCCGTAAGGAAGGGTGGTCAAACAAATTTGTTGATGGTCATTGGTTGTCAAACAGTGTTCAATTATATACGCTACTTAAATTTTATTTATTTTGATTTTTTAGATATATGCGAAGATTTTGAAATTCCCTTAAAATATAACGTTTTTCTTAAATAACTCCTTAACGAAGGGTGGTCAAACAAAATTGCAGATGGTCATTCGTGGTCTAAAAGTGGTCAATCGCATGCAGTCGGAATTTTTCATTTATCTCATTTTCGGGGGCTAACTTCACGCTCTTGTGAAAATTCTTTTTTCGTAAATAACTCCTTAAGGAAGGGTGGTCAAACAAATTTGTTGATGGTCATTGGTTGTCAAACAGTGTGCAATCATATACACTACTTAAATTTTATTTATTTTGATTTTTTGGATATATGCGAAGATTTTGAAATTCCCTTAAAATACAACGTTTTTCTTAAATAACTCCTTAAGGAAGGGTGGTCAGACAAATTTGTTGATGGTCGTTGGTGGTCAGACAGTGATCAATCATATACACTACTTAACCCTCTAAGCGTGTGGAACGTAATATTCCGTTCACTAAGCTCCAGGTTTCACTGCAATATATGCAATGTTTAAGATAATATAATTCTATAGATTTAATGAATTTTCAAAACATTGAAGAATGATTAATACTCTCAAGGGTTACATTCATATTTGTAATTAAGTTTTATTTATAATGCTGAAAGAATCATATTTTTTTTAGCATTTAACACAAAATACAAAGAAAACAACATTACAATTTTACCCTTTTTCAAAACGCTCAGAGGGTTAAATTTTATTTATTTTGATTTTTTGGATATATGCGAAGATTTTGAAATTCCCTTAAAATATAATGTTTTTCTTAAATAACTCCTTAAGGAAGGGTGGTCAAACGAAATTGCTGATGGTCATTCGTGGTCAAACAGTGCTCAATCGTATACACTACTTAAATTTTATTTATTTTGATTTTTTGGATATATGCGAAGATTTTAAAATTCTCTTAATATATAACGTTTTTCTTAAATAACTCCTTAAGAAAGGGTGGTCAAACGAAATTGCTGATGGTCATTCTTGGTCAAACAGTGGTCAATCGTATACTTTACATAAATTTTATTTATTTTGATTTTTTGGATATATGCGAAGATTTTGAAATTCTCTTAATATATAACGTTTTTCTTAAATAACTCCTTAAGAAAGGGTGGTCAAACGAAATTGCTGATGGTCATTCGTGGTCAAACAGTGCTCAATCGTATACACTACTTAAATTTTATTTATTTTGATTTTTTGGATATATGCGAAGATTTTAAAATTCTCTTAATATATAACGTTTTACTTAAATAACTCCTTACGGAAGGGTGGTCAAACAAAATTGCTGATGATCATTCGTGGTCAAAAAGTGGTCAATCGCATGCAGTCGAAATTTTTCATTTATCTCATTTTCGGGGGCTAATTTCACGCTCTTGTGAAAATTCTTTTTTCTCAAATAACTCCTTAAGGAAGGGTGGTCAAACAAATTTGTTGATGGTCATTGGTTGTCAAACAGTGTTCAATTATATACGCTACTTAAATTTTATTTATTTTGATTTTTTAGATATATGCGAAGATTTTGAAATTCCCTTAAAATATAACGTTTTTCTTAAATAACTCCTTAATGAAGGGTGGTCACACAAAATTGCTGATGGTCATTCGTGGTCTAAAAGTGGTCAATCGCATGCAGTCGGAATTTTTCATTTATCTCATTTTCAGGGGCTAACTTCACGCTCTTGTGAAAATTCTTTTTTCTTAAATAACTCCTTAAGGAAGGGTGGTCAAACAAATTTGTTGATGGTCATTGGTTGTCAAACAGTGTGCAATCATATACACTACTTAAATTTTATTTATTTTGATTTTTTGGATTATGCGAAGATTTTGAAATTCCCTTAAAATATAATGTTTTTCTTAAATAACTCCTTAAGGAAGGGTGGTCAAACGAAATTGCTGATGGTCATTCTTGGTCAAACAGTGGTCAATCGTATACTTTACATAAATTTTATTTATTTTGATTTTTTGGATATATGCGAAGATTTTGAAATTCCCTTAAAATACAACGTTTTTCTTAAATAACTCCTTAAGGAAGGGTGGTCAGACAAATTTGTTGATGGTCGTTGGTGGTCAAACAGTGGTCAATCATATACACTACTTAAATTTTATTTATTTTGATTTTTTGGATATATGCGAAGATTTTGAAATTCTCTTAATATATAACGTTTTTCTTAAATAACTCCTTAAGGAAGGGTGGTCAAACGAAATTGCTGATGGTCATTCGTGGTCAAACAGTGCTCAATCGTATACACTACTTAAATTTTATTTATTTTGATTTTTTGGATATATGCGAAGATTTTAAAATTCTCTTAATATATAACGTTTTACTTAAATAACTCCTTAAGGAAGGGTGGTCAAACAAAATTGCTGATGATCATTCATGGTCTAAAAGTGGTCAATCGCATGCAGTCGAAATTTTTCATTTATCTCATTTTCGGGGGCTAACTTCACGCTCTTGTGAAAATTCTTTTTTCTCAAATAACTCCTTAAGGAAGGGTGGTCAAACAAATTTGTTGATGGTCATTGGTTGCCAAATAGTGTTCAATTATATACGCTACTTAAATTTTATTTATTTTGATTTTTTAGATATATGCGAAGATTTTGAAATTCCCTTAAAATATAACGTTTTTCTTAAATAACTCCTTAACGAAGGGTGGTCAAACAAAATTGCTGATGGTCATTCGTGGTCTAAAAGTGGTCAATCGCATGCAGTCGGAATTTTTCATTTATCTGATTTTCGGGGGCTAACTTCACGCTCTTGTGAAAATTCTTTTTTCTTAAATAACTCCTTAAGGAAGGGTGGTCAAACAAATTTGTTGATGGTCATTGGTTGTCAAACAGTGTGCAATCATACACACTACTTAAATTTTATTTATTTTGATTTTTTGGATATATGCGAAGATTTTGAAATTCCCTTAAAATACAACGTTTTTCTTAAATAACTCCTTAAGGAAGGGTGGTCAGACAAATTTGTTGATGGTCGTTGGTGGTCAAACAGTGGTCAATCATATACACTACTTAAATTTTATTTATTTTGATTTTTTGGATATATGCGAAGATTTTGAAATTCTCTTAATATATAACGTTTTTCTTAAATAACTCCTTAAGGAAGGGTGGTCAAACGAAATTGCTGATGGTCATTCGTGGTCAAACAGTGCTCAATCGTATACACTACTTAAATTTTATTTATTTTGATTTTTTGGATATATGCGAAGATTTTAAAATTCTCTTAATATATAACGTTTTACTTAAATAACTCCTTAAGGAAGGGTGGTCAAACAAAATTGCTGATGATCATTCATGGTCTAAAAGTGGTCAATCGCATGCAGTCGAAATTTTTCATTTATCTCATTTTCGGGGGCTAACTTCACGCTCTTGTGAAAATTCTTTTTTCTCAAATAACTCCTTAAGGAAGGGTGGTCAAACAAATTTGTTGATGGTCATTGGTTGCCAAATAGTGTTCAATTATATACGCTACTTAAATTTTATTTATTTTGATTTTTTAGATATATGCGAAGATTTTGAAATTCCCTTAAAATATAACGTTTTTCTTAAATAACTCCTTAACGAAGGGTGGTCAAACAAAATTGCTGATGGTCATTCGTGGTCTAAAAGTGGTCAATCGCATGCAGTCGGAATTTTTCATTTATCTGATTTTCGGGGGCTAACTTCACGCTCTTGTGAAAATTCTTTTTTCTTAAATAACTCCTTAAGGAAGGGTGGTCAAACAAATTTGTTGATGGTCATTGGTTGTCAAACAGTGTGCAATCATACACACTACTTAAATTTTATTTATTTTGATTTTTTGGATATATGCGAAGATTTTGAAATTCCCTTAAAATACAACGTTTTTCTTAAATAACTCCTTAAGGAAGGGTGGTCAGACAAATTTGTTGATGGTCGTTGGTGGTCAGACAGTGGTCAATCATATACACTACTTAACCCTCTAAGCGTGTGGAACGTAATATTCCGTTCACTAAGCTCCAGGTTTCACTGCAATATATGCAATGTTTAAGATAATATAATTCTATAGATTTAATGAATTTTCAAAACATTGAAGAATGATTAATACTGTCAAGGGTTACATTCATATTTGTAATTAAGTTTTATTTATAATGCTGAAAGAATCATATTTTTTTTAGCATTTAACACAAAATACAAAGAAAACAACATTACAATTTTACCCTTTTTCAAAACGCTCAGAGGGTTAAATTTTATTTATTTTGATTTTTTGGATATATGCGAAGATTTTGAAATTCCCTTAAAATATAATGTTTTTCTTAAATAACTCCTTAAGGAAGGGTGGTCAAACGAAATTGCTGATGGTCATTCTTGGTCAAACAGTGGTCAATCGTATACTTTACATAAATTTTATTTATTTTGATTTTTTGGATATATGCGAAGATTTTGAAATTCCCTTAAAATACAACGTTTTTCTTAAAGAACTCCTTAAGGAAGGGTGGTCAGACAAATTTGTTGATGGTCGTTGGTGGTCAAACAGTGGTCAATCATATACACTACTTAAATTTTATTTATTTTGATTTTTTGGATATATGCGAAGATTTTGAAATTCCCTTAAAATAAAGTTTTTCTTAAATAACTCCTTAAGGAAGGGTGGTCAAACAAAATTGTTGATGGTCATTCGTGGTCAAAAAATGGTCAAACGAATGCTTTCGAAATTTTTGATTTATCTCATTTTCGGGGGCTGCGTGAAGTTAGCCTCCGTATCTGGTTTTTCTTATAACTCCTTAAGGAAGGGTGGTCAAACAAAATTGTTGATGGTCATTTGTGGTCAAAATTGGTCAATCGAATGCAGTTTGAATTTTTTCTTTATCGCATTTTCGGGGGCTAACTTCACGCAGCTGGGGAAGGACTTGTCCTTCATTGTGGTCTTCCTAAGGGAACCTAACCCGTTTTTGCGCATTTTTGTAATATGTTTTTTTCTTCACTTCGTAAGGCATTGCGTGCATGATATCTTGAGAGCGTATGTAAATATTGTTATAAAATTTGATATAGATAATAAACACATATGTATTTTAAAAATGATCTAGACTTAGGTTAAAACTATTTCTTTAACCAAGTAAAAAAAATTATTTTTATAAACACATTCCACATTTTACACTTTTTAATGAATAAAAATAGCTATAACTAAAAATCGTATCACTGTACATACTTATTATCTATATCAAATTTCATAACAATCCATGCATATGTTCACAAGATATCAAACACGCAATGACTTACCGATTAAAAAGGGAGTTTTTATAGTTACAATAATACAAAAATTCAGTAAACTATTAGTCTGTTTCTAATAGTATTATATTAAAAAGAACAACCTGTTTAATCAATAGTCAAAATTTTATGTTTATACACGTAAAGGTTTTGAGAAAAACTAATTCAAACTTTAATTGATTTTTTTTATTTTTGGTGCGTTTAAAGGGTAAAAGACCTTTTGTGCTCTTTGGGGATGGTACAAGTGGCGTCCGCACAGGGATCCTTTACAAGTGTCCTAAAAAAAACTGCAACGAAAATCGAAAAAGTTCGAAAGTATCTGGTTCCTCGACCTCAGATATCCTATGCAAAAAACCATTAAAATATTCAAATGCAACTGAGAAATTTGAAAAGAATGTTGTCATTGGTTTAAGATTAGCTTGCCAGTGTCTTTGCCATTAATAGCGTAAACTCTTAAGGGTTAATTTTAAATATTTTGAAATGAAATTTCTAAACAATGAAATTTCTAAAAATACGCTTTTTTGATAAATATTCTTTAAGAAGAAATTTTTTTACGTTTCATACTCAAATAGTTTGAGTAATTTAATTTAAATAAATACACTTTTATAATTACAGATTTGTCATATATACTTATATATTGTTATGAATTTTGTATATATCTGTAAATATTCCATTTGTTTAAATTTATTTTATTTTATTATTGTGAAAATTGCAGTATTATTAATGTATTTCCTATTGAGCATCATGTAACTCAATGCTAAAGGCCTCAGGTGGTTTGCAAGGAAAACAACCTTACAGCATCGGTTTTTATAATGAGTTCTATTGGAAAATCGCCAAGGAATGGGTTTATCGCCAAGTTGGCGATGGTTTTGGCGACTTATTTTTGCCGCCAAATTTGGCGATATATCGCCAAATGTCGCCAAGTTGCGACGGATTTGGCGACTTTTTGTGCCTTATACCTTTACATTGGGATCCTTTCTCGTTTGGGATACTCTATCGAGAGTTAAAGCACATTCTGGTAATTTCTAGCATCCGAAAGCTCTGGAATAATCTGGAAAGATCTTTAAAGCCTATATAAGGGACATCCACCAGTTCAGTTCAGTGAGTTGTCTGTCAACTGCGATTGAATTCATACGAGAGGCTTTGCATTGAGAACTGTGTTACTCAGATTGATTTTGTCGTTGATACGTCGTATTGAACACATTGTTTCTGTGTGAAATGTTGCTGCGCTTTTATTGGATTTGAAGATTACTGAATATCTTGTAATTTTCAGAAGATATTTGTGATCGTATTGCACTGTTTATAGTGAATAAAGCCTTTTGATTGTTCTTATATATTGGCATCAGTCCTTTCGAACCCCGAGCTCACAACATTTGGTGTCAGAAGTGGGATTGAATGCCGATCACCAGAGCAATGGAGGGTCAACTGAAACAATTATTGGAGAAATTAGCTGCGAACCTTGGCGAGTTGAAAGAAGCAATGAAGAAAGATATGTCAGCTATGGATGAGAAAATGACTGCAAACCAGGCTGAAATGAAGGAAATGTCGGAAGAAATGAAGAAGGAAATGTCAGCGATAGATGAGAAAATGACCGCAAACCAGGCTGAAATGAAGGAGATGTCGGAAGAAATGAAGAAGGAAATGTCAGCGATAGATGAGAAAATGACCGCAAACCAGACTGAAATGAAGGATATGTCAACCAACCTTGGTGAGTTGAAAGAATTAATAGATAATAAAATAACATCTTTAAATGAAATAATTCACAGCGTGGAAAACAAATTTGAAGGAAGGTTTCAAGAAATAGAAGAAAAAGTTCAAAATACAGCCGAAACCGTAGAAGAAAAGGTAGAAGAAATTCAAAGGACAGCCAAAACCGTAGAAGAAAGAGTAGAAGAAAAAGTTCAAAAGATCGCCAAGACCGTTGAAGAAAGCATAGAGAATGTAAAAAAAAATTTGGAAAAGTCAAGAAACAGAAGATAACTGCCGGAAAATATTCCGAAGAAATCAAGTATCCAGATATGCTTCCTCGGGCCTTTATTAAGCTCTCGACCTATGACGGAAAATCTTCATGGCCAGTTTTTAAGACACAATTTGGGATCTTAGCGAACGCCAATGGATGGGATTCCCAGACAAAGGCTTGCCAGTTAGCTGCTTCTCTACGAGCTGATGCTGCCGACGTCCTACAGACTTTGCCTGCAAATGAACCGCTGGATTTTGAAACGCTCGTCAGTGCCTTAGAATTGCGCTTTGGCGAGAAATGCATGAAGGAATATAGCAGACTCCAGCTCAAATCTCGACAGCAGAAATCCACTGAATCCCTGCAAGAGCTTGCTACGGATGTCGAGAGACTTTCACATTTTGCTTATCCTGGTTGTCCGACTGAAAATAGAGAATGTTTAGCTCTGCAACATTTTACTGATGGTGTGCGTGACCCTGAGATCCAGACAGCATTCCGGATTGCAGATCTCAATGATTTAAAAGGGGCTTTGGTTTACGCTCTGAAATTCGAGGCAGCCCAGCAAGCTACTAGGAAAGATCGACACTTTGTGCGAGCAGCCAACCTGCCTGAGACGTCGGATAGAGCTGTGGAGCGCTTACAGCAGCAGATGAATGACATAATGAGAAAGATGAACTCCTTAATGGCCAACAAACCTTACAGGCAGATCAAGTGCTGGAAATGCGGTGGAGAAGGCCATTTCCAAATCGACTGCCCAAGACGACCCAGCACCGAAGGTAATATCTCTCCCGCTAACGGAGGAGCAGGAAAACTGATTAATGGCCATCTTGCGGGGCGGAGGTTGCCAGATTTTGAGAAGCCCCATTTTCAAGTATGTGAAATTTGTGCAAGAAGTTGCGGCGAGAACGGAGTTTTTCTAGTCGGAAGTGTGAATGATTTGCCCTGTAATATGATCATCGATACAGGAGCCAATGTGACCATCATTCGGAAAGATCAAGCTCAGCGGCCGAAAGAAAAACTCTTCTGGACCCCGCCGCGAATTATTCTTCAAACTGTGACAGGAGATAAGATCGATATACATGGAAGAATGACACTGAAAATAAAGTTTGGGAACGCCGCTTACCACCATACAGTCTATGTGGCCGATATTTCAAACCCTTTCATACTCGGACTGGACTTTTTAAAAGAGCATGGACTTACACTGGATTTTAAGAATAATGAGTTATGCTCTGCTCAAGAAGATGTCACTATTTTCAAACTTGGAAACGAGTCCGGGTCTATTCAACGCATCACAGCCAAGGCAGATGTTATCATACCTCCTCGGTCTGAAATGATGATACCTGGATTAACTGGAAACGAAAGAATTTTCCAGTATGGCTTGACTGGATATCCTGAGAAGAGCCCAAAGGGAGAGCTAATAGCATCAGCGCTGGTAGATCTGTCGAGAGATGTGATACCTGTGAGGATTGCGAACGTAAGTGAAAAGTCTAGAATTATCCAGAAAGGTGAAGTGCTTGCAACCTGTGCTCCAGTCACCTGTGTTTGCAAAGACCCGAGCTTGACGTTATCAGAGCCGCCTACAAGTTTAACACCTGTAATTGGACGAAATGAAAATTTATCTCCTGAACAGAGACATGCCGCAGAAAGACTGTTCCAGGATGTGTTTTCACAAAACGAGAGTGATATAGGGCGCACTTCACTGACACGTCATAGAATTGATACTGCCAATCATCCACCGATTAAACAGCATCCAAGACGCTTGCCGTTCGCAAAACAAGAAGAGGTTTCTAAGCTATTACAACAGATGCAGGATAGTGACATCATCGAGCCGTCATCAAGTCCGTGGGCCTCTCCCATCGTGTTGGTCCGAAAGAAAGATGGCTCCACAAGATTTTGTGTGATTATCGTAAACTTAACGATATCACGAAGAAGGACAGCTATCCTCTATCAAGAATAGACGACACGCTAGATACTCTTTCAGGACATAAATGGTTTTCCACACTGGATTTGAAGAGTGGATATTGGCAAGTAGAGATCAATCTTGATGACAAAGAGAAGACCGCATTTACTACTGGACAAGGACTTTGGCAATTCAAAGTTATGCCGTTGGGGCTCTGCAATGCTCCAGCAAAGTTCGAGTGCCTCATGGAGACAGTGTTAAAAGGCCTGACTTTTGAAGCTTGTCTCATCTACCTAGATGATGTCATCATTGGTGGCCGCACGTTTGAAGAACATTTAGAGAATATTCGAAAAGTGTTAACGAAGCTAAGAGCGGCGAATTTAAAGCTGAACCCTTTGAAATGCAGGTTCTTCCAACGGGAAGTAAACTATTTAGGACACATCATCTCAGCTGAAGGTGTTCGAACAGACCCTGAAAAAGTGTCCGCAGTAAAGAACTGGAAGCGTCCGGAAAATGTCCATCAGTTAAGAAGCTTTCTGGGACTATGCACTTATTGCAGAAAGTTTGTACAGGGGTTCTCCAACATCGCAAGACCCTTGCATAGGCTCACTGAAAGCAAGCAGAAGTTTCTATGGACACAAGAATGCGAGAATTCCTTCCAGCGGCTGAAAGAAGCTCTCACATCCTCTCCAGTCCTTACCTATCCAGACCCCGACAAACAATTCATTGTGGACACGGATGCCAGTCACGAAAGTTTCGGCGCTGTACTTTCTCAAGAAATAGATGGCCAAGAACGAGTCGTAGCATACTGGAGCAAATGCTTATCGAAACCAGAGAGGAATTATTGCGTCACTCGTAAGGAGTTATTAGCTATAGTGAAAGCCATAGAACATTTCCATCACTATCTCTATGGCAGGAAATTTCTCCTTCGTACTGATCACGCATCCCTAACATGGCTGATGAATTTTAAGAACCCAGAGGGCCAAGTAGCCAGATGGATACAACGACTCCAGGAATACGACTTTGACATCAGGCATCGTAAAGGGTCATCGCATGGAAATGCTGATGCCTTATCAAGAAGACCGTGTCCCGAAAGTTGTCGCTATTGTTCCAGAGCGGAGAACAAGTATAATTCCGAACATGTCATACGCCAGACGAAGACTTCACTATCAACGCCACCAGATCCCTGGAGTGATGAGAAGATTCGAGAAGATCAAATGGCAGACTCTGACATCTAACCAATCTTGGAGTTATTAGAATCTTCTAGCACGAAGCCCAGTTGGAAAGACATCTCGACTTATAGTCCTACGACGAAGCAATATTGGGCTCTTTGGAACTCCCTCCACGTCAGGAATGGTGTCCTGTACCGAAAATTCGAATCGGAAGATGGGAAGACATCTCGGTGGCAGTTGGTACTTCCTCGATCCCGAATACCAGAGGTCCTCAAGGAATTACATGGCAGTCCCACTGGTGGCCATTTTGGAGTCATGAAAACATTGCACAGAGTCCGAGAGCGCTTCTTCTGGGGAAAAGCGAGAGCCGACGTCGAACAATGGTGCAAATCTTGCGATGCATGTGCAGCTCGGAAAGGACCAAAGAAACGTAGCCGAGGAAGACTACATCTCTACAATGTAGGAGCACCTTTTGAACGCATCGCCCTTGACATCCTAGGTCCTCTGCCAAGAAGTGCTGATGGCAACAAATACCTCCTTGTTGTCATGGACTATTTCACGAAATGGCCTGAAGTCTATGCCATCCCTGATCAAGAAGCTTCTACGGTTGCGGATGCCTTGGTACACCAGTGGATATCAAGGTATGGAGTCCCCCTTCAAATGCATTCTGACCAGGGGAGAAATTTCATCTCTGCTGTGATTGAGGGTCTCTGTCAACTTCTCGGAATGGACAAAACTAGGACGACGCCTTTACATCCACAATCGGATGGCATGGTTGAGAGATTTAATCGTACCATCCTCAACAATCTCTCACTGCTAGTCTCAAGAAACCAACAAGACTGGGACCAAAAACTTCCCTTGTTTCTTCTCGCCTATCGCAGCGCCGTTCATGAAAAAACCGGATATTCCCCGTCTCAGATGCTTTTCGGTCGTGATCTTCGTCTACCTTGTGATCTGATTTTTGGTCGCCCTCCAAATGCTCCTTCATCGCCAGAGGGATACGTGCAGAATCTCCAGGCTCGATTTGAAGACGTCCACAACTTGGCTCGAGAGCGGATCAATATACAGACGGAGAAGATGAAGACCAGGTACGACACGAAAGCCACGGGACATCAATTCACAGAAGGTGACAAGGTTTAGTTTTATAATCCGACTCGACGTAAAGGACTTTCTCCCAAACTGCAATCGCACTGGGACGGTCCTTATACAGTCCTAAACAGACTGAACGATGTCGTAATTCGGATCCGAAAGTCACCAAGTTCGAAGCCTAGAGTCGTTCATTACGACAGGCTGGCTCCATACTATAGTACTTAGTTCATTGATTGTAAATAGTGTAATGTAAATAATGTAAATTAGTATGACCATGGTCTTGTATATAAATTAATGTAATTATTTATTTTGCTTAGCATTATCATTATTATTGTTATTATTATTTAAATACTTGTATGTAATAATGTATATGCTTTAATTTTATTTTATTTTTAAATAAGTGTATATTTTGTATAATTCAGCATTATGAATGTGTTTTGAATAGTATAGCATTTGTTGGTAACGGGTTTGCTTTCCAATCAAAGGTTGAACTGCCCGGGACGTGCAGTCCTTGAGAGGGGGGCAATGTTATGAATTTTATATATATCTGTAAATATTCCATTTGTTTAAATTTATTTTATTTTATTATTGTGAAAATTGCAGTATTATTAATGTATTTCCTATTGAGCATCATGTAACTCAATGCTAAAGGCCTCAGGTGGTTTGCAAGGAAAACAACCTTACAGCATCGGTTTTTATAATGAGTTCTATTGGGAAATCGCCAAGGAATGGGTTTATCGCCAAGTTGGCAATGGTTTTGGCGACTTATTTTTGCCGCCAAATTTGGCGATATATCGCCAAATGTCGCCAAGTTGGCGACGGATTTGGCGACTTTTTGTGCCTTATACCTTTACATTGGGATCCTTTCTCGTTTGGGGTACTCTATCGAGAGTTAAAGCACCTTCTGGTAATTTCTAGCATCCGAAAGCTCTGGAATAATCTGGAAAGATCTTTAAAGCCTATATAAGGGACCTCCACCAGTTCAGTTCAGTGAGTTGTCTGTCAACTGCGATTGAATTCATACGAGAGGCTTTGCATTGAGAACTGTGTTACTCAGATTGATTTTGTCGTTGATACGTCGTATTGAACACAGTGTTTCTGTGTGAAATTTTGCTGCGCTTTTATTGGATTTGAAGATTACTGAATATCTTGTAATTTTCAGAAGATATTTGTGATCGTATTGCACTGTTTATAGTGAATAAAGCCTTTTGATTGTTCTTATGTATTGGCATCAGTCCTTTCGAACCCCGAGCTCACAACAATATGTATAAAAAGAAAATTTAACGATCGCATTATACGGTTTAGAACGAAATTTAAATTTATTACTTTTTTTTCAAATTCAAACTTAAAGTCCGATTCTCAACACCGTCCATTCAACTTCGATGTTGTTAGTGTTGGAGACAACAAGAGAACGGTATTTTTGCCATGGAATAACTATTTATTCAATATCGAGCAGTTACTTTTAAAATACACTTAAAACAGATACAGCCAGTGAAACGGTGCAAAATCAAATAACTTCATTAACACGCAACTTGTATATATGATATAAGCTAATAATAATAATAATAATAACCTATTTCATCGTTTAAGTTAAAATTCATTAAGTACTGCGTATTTAAATACTCATTTAACAAGCAATTTCCAAAATCGCATTCATTCAGCGAGGGAAAAGTGTTGCTCGGCAAATCACATGGAGCATTTTTCTTTTTGCTCCAAATACTCGAAAATTTTTTTTTTAATATTACTTACCCATCATACGTAGTATAGGGTAAGTCTTGTAATCGTTTTGAAAATCAATTTTTTTTTGAAGAATTTACACGTTTCAGACACTAGAGATTCCGAAAAACATATTTTTAGAAAAAAAAAATTTGCCGTCCGTCTGTGTGTCTGTAAACGCTCTATCTCCCGAACAAATTGAGATAGAGACTTGAAATTTGGTATGTACTTAGTATGTAACAATGGGAAGAAGCCTATTGAATTTCAGTAACCTCGATTATCCGGAACTATTTTTTTCGGACTGTCGAAATATACGTTCTGATAAAAGGTCTATAAAAATTTTCGAAATTGCTTATTTTAAGGAGTGAATATAAAAGACAATAAAAAAAACATAAATTTTGCATAAAGCATGAAGTCGATCGGATAATGAGTTACCGAGATATTTGTAATCCTATTTCCACACTCTTCGATTTTTCATGACCCTGTATTTCATCCAAATTTCAATTGAAAGATATATTTTAATTTGAAATGAGACGCTTAATAAACCGCTAATTAATAGGATTAATATTTTTGGAGTTATAAGGATGTTTCTTTTAAGCAATTCAGTAATCGGGCCTTCAAAGTTTATGACGTCATCAAGCCACGATTTTATTCGAATTGCAATGCATTTTATAACTAGTTTACACATTTTTTATGCTAATATTTTACATTATGCATATCCATGATGGGTAAGTATTACGGTGGCCCCCAACGACTAGTTTTATAGATTTGCTAAATTTGACTGTTCCTTTATAACTGAACTTGATGATGATTTTATCACCCACACTGGTGGAAAATACGAAGTACAGAATTTCCAGTTCTGTCATTACTAACAAAACGAATGTGATGCGGGACTGCAACATCTGCACTAGTAGAAGAATATTTCGTCGTGTTGGTTTTAATATAAGTAAATTTAAATAAAGCTTTGAACCGGGAAATTTAATGTGCGTATTTGCTTACATGACTGGTTAAAATAGTATCGTATATAATTTAAATTTTTAACCTAATTTTACACAATATTCATAAGTTTTTATAACATTTTATGAATGATTATTTATCAAGAATAGAGAGGCATCTGCACAGCTTTAAAATAAAAAAAAATTAGAAGGATATGTACTGAATAAAAAAAATGTTTCTCGGACTGTTATGTTCTCAACTTATTTAAAATATCTTTGCTATTAATAGCAAAACAAATATTTATTTTTTATGAATATTTAATTAATTAAATAAAAATTTAAATAATGTAAAAAAAATTAGAACCCGGTTAAAAAATTCGATTAATCGGTTGATCCGGAAGAGACTCGATCCGATTAAGAAACTTCTATTAACTCAGTTAAAACTTTTAATCGATTATCACTCCAAATTTAAAGCAAATTACAAAAGCGTTTGCAATTCGCCAGAAAATTTCCAAATTAGAACTTATATTTTTTGTAAAAATTTATTTTCAGTGATGAAAGTGGATATCCAATTTCCAGTGCATAGAATCTGCATAAAATATGACGATCAAAAAATTAAGAATTCAGTGACAAGTGTGTAATGAATATCTTAGTGGGTAGATTTTAATCTGGCGATGTAAGGATGCAGCAGGTGTCGAAAATCTAATTAAAATGGAATCAACACTGTCTAAAATCAGGGTCAAAATAAGTTCCTCAGGGGTCAAGTACCCTTTGAACGACGCACAACATTCATGAAAAAGGGTATACAGTAACTCCGTAAGTTAATTATTTTGATTGATAAAATTTAAAACACATATTAATAAAGGTTTATTTTATAAATTAAAATTCTCAAAAAATGTATACACTCATAAAGCTTTTTAATTTATTTCAAAATATAATACACTTTTTACGAAATAATTATTCTTGCATGCATTGCACGCATGATTTTTTCCCCTTGAATGGCTGGAACAAGGCATTTTTTTATGAATACGTATAATGTGTTCTCAAAATGATCTACGATAAAAGAAATAAAATGTGTAGATCCTGAGGAAAAAAGAATTAGAGAAATTCAAAATATTGAGTTTTTTTAATGCAAAAGTAGTCATGAATACTAAACTTGTTACTTGAGAAACATAATAGACAATTTTGTGCATCTATATGATTAATTCATTCAATCAAAAATTCATGAAATTCTAACCAACAATTTTTCAGAAGCAATGACCAAAATAACCGTTTTGAGAAAATTGACTTTACAGATTAAACTACCCCTTCATCATATAGAAAGGATCTCAGACTGTTTTAGACAAAAACTCCTCTTTTAAAGTGAATTTTTGCATGGGATTTATTTTAAAATGTTTCTAAAGAATCATGTTTAATTATAAGCTTATAAAAAAATCGAATTTTTAACATTTTAAAGAGTACTTGCCCTCTTAACCATCTTGAGAGACAATGTTGACCCAGTGTTAAAACATTGGGCTTGTAAGGAAACTTAGTCTCCCAACACGACAGTAGATCCTAAGCCATACATTGAAAATAGTGAAGTAGAAGCTATTATATCAAACTAGGGCTCCCTAAGCCCCTTACTAGGGCCCTACTAACTAGGACCTTACTAACTAGGCCCTTTAATCGCTAACGCTCGCCAACCCCCATGAATTGCAAAGCCAATTCACATTTAGACCGCTACGCGGTCCCAAGCAGTTCTAGCTGGAATGAGTACTACTATAAATCATTTTAACATATGAAATTGACAATTTTTTTAATGTAAAAAAAGTGAAAACTTCGTTGAAAACACAATTAAAAATGCCTTTATATCGGTGCTACCAATGGGCATAAATCATTTAAATACTATGAAAAAGGGATCTTGGAAAAACAATTAGTTTAAAACTCATTGCTCCTATAACATTGTACAGCACGACTTAAATTCATTAAAAAAAACACTACGTCATAGGAAGATAGTTTATATATACCATCAATCATTGTTTAAATTTCATTCGACATATTACTGTTCTAATTTATTACAGATTTTTAAAAAAGAAATTATTTTTTACTAGCAAGCTAAGCCCGCTACGCTGGTCAATTTCTCTTAACGAACCTTTAATCAAACAAAATATGGACATTTCCTAATTCACTTTTATATTTTAACAGAATAATAAGGCTACTATAATTTGTGACTCAATTTGCCACCATCACTTTTGAAATCGGTTCTCTAGTTCCAGAGATTCCATAGAAATTGTAATTTAGAATGTTTTTAGAACGCTTTTCGCTCATTTCACCCTTTTAAATTTCGATTTTTTTAAAATTTTCTTCTTAGAGAGCATATACATCTTATAAGTAACTACCATGCCAAATTTCATGTTTCTAACACCTTCAGTATAAAAAAATCAAAATTTTAGAATGTTTTTCGTTCATGCACTCCCCTGGGGGTAGTGGCACCGGCATGAAATATAGCCTATGTTACAGCAGGAACTGTAACCATCAAATTGCTACCATCACTTTTGAAAACAGTTCTGTAGTTCCAGAAATTCCACAGAAGTTGTAATTTAGAATGTTTCTAGAACGCGTTTCGCTCATCTCGACCTTTTAAATTTCGAATTTTTTAAAATTTTTTGTTAAAGAGCATTTACAATTTATAAGTAACTACCATGCCAAAATTCATGTTCCTAGCACCTTCAATATAAAAAAAATCGAAATTTTAGAACGTTTTTCGCTCTTCTACCCCTCTCCCCCCCCTGTAGTAGTGTCACCGATATAAAATGTAGCCTATGTTACAGCAGGGACTGTTACCATCAATTTGCCACCATTACTTTTGAAAATGGTTCTGTAGTTCCAGAGATTCCACAAAAATTGTAATTTAGAATGTTTTTAGAACGCGTTTCGCTCATCTCACCCTTTTAAAATTCAATTTTTTTTTAGAATTTGTTCTTAGAGAGCATTTACATCTTATAAATAACTACCATGCCAAATTTCAAATTTCTAGCTCCTTCAGTATAAAAAAAATCGAAATTTTAGAACGTTTTTCGCTCTTGCACACCCCTGTGGTAGTGGCATCGACATAAAATATAGCCTATGTTACAGCACAGACTATTACCATCAATTTCCCACCATTACTTTTGAAAATGGTTCTGTAGTTCCAGAGATTCCATTGAAATTGTAATTTAAAATGCTTTTAGAACGCTTTTCGCTCATCTCACACCTTTTAAATTTCGAATTTTTTTAGAATTTGTTCTTACAGAGCATTTACATCTTATAAGGAACTACCATGATAAATTTAATCTTTCTAACACTATCAGTGTAAAAAATATCGAAATTTTAGAACGTTTTTCTCTCCTGCACACCCCTGCGGGTAGTGGCACAGACATAAATTATAGCCGATGTTTGAGCAGGGACTGTCACCATCAATTTGCCACCGTCACTTTTGAAAACGGTTCTGTAGTTCCAGATATTCCATAGAAATTGTAATTTAGAATGTTTTTAGAACGCTTTTCACTCATCTCACCCTTTTAAATTTCGAATTTTTTTAGAGTTTGTTCGTAGAGAGTATTTACATCATATAAGTAACTACCATGCCAAATTTCAAATTTCTAGCTCCTTCAGTATAAAAAAAATTGCAATTTTAGAAGGATTTCTTTCCTGCACCCCCCTGGGGGTAGTGGCACCGACATAAAATATAGCCTATGTTGGAGCAGGGACTGTCACCATCAATTTGCCACCATCACGTTTGAAAACAGTTTTGTAGTTCCAAAGATTCCATAGAAATTGTTATTTAGAATGTTTTTAGAACACTTTTCGCTCATCTCACACCTTTTAAATTTCAAATTTTTTTAGAATTTGTTCTTAGAGAGCATTTACATTTTATGAGTAAATACCATGCCAAATTTCATGTTTCTAGCTCCTTCAGTATTAAAAAAATTGCAATTTTAGAACGTTTTTCGCTTCTGCACCCCCCTGGGGGTAGTGGCACCGACATAAAATATAGCCGATGTTTGAGAAGGGACTGTCACCATCAATTTGCCACCGTCACTTTTGAAAACGGTTCTGTAGTTCCAGATATTCCATAGAAATTGTAATTTAGAATGTTTTTAGAACGCTTTTCGCTCATCTCACCCTTTTAAATTTCGAATTTTTTTAGAGTTTGTTCTTAGAGCGCATTTAGATCTTATAAATAACAATCATGCCGAACTTGAAGTTTCTAGCTCCTTCAGCATCGCAAAAATCGCAATTTTAGAACGTTTTTCGCTTCTGCACCCCCCTCGGGGTAGTGGCACCGACATAAAATATAGCCTATGTTGGAGCAGGGACTGTCACCATCAATTTGCCACCATCACGTTTGAAAACAGTTTTGTAGTTCCAAAGATTCCATAGAAATTGTTATTTAGAATGTTTTTAGAACACTTTTCGCTCATCTCACACCTTTTAAATTTCAAATTTTTTTAGAATTTGTTCTTAGAGAGCATTTACATTTTATGAGTAAATACCATGCCAAATTTCATATTTCTAGCTCCTTCAGTATAAAAAAAATTGCAATTTTAGAACGTTTTTCGCTTCTGCACCCCCCTGGGGGTACTGGCACCGACATAAAATATAGCCTATGTTGGAGCAGGGACTGCCACCATCAATTTGCCACCATCACTTTTGAAAACGTTTCTGTAGTTCAAAAGATTCCATAGAAATTGTAATTTAGAATGTTTTTAGAACACTTTTCGCTCATCTCACATCTTTTAAATTTCGAAATTTTTTCGAATTTTTTCTTAGAATTTATCCATTCATATCTTATAAATAACTACCATTTCAAATTTCATGTTTCTAGCCCCTTCAGTATAAAAAAAATTGCAATTTTAGAACGTTTTTCGCTTCTGCACCCCCCTGGGGCTAGTGGAACGGACATAAAATATAGCCTATGTTGGAGCAGGGATTGTCATCATCAATTTGCTACCATCACTTTTGAAATCGCTTTAGTAGTTCCAGAGATTTCCCCCTACAAACAAACAATCTGTACTACTTTATAATATTAGTATAGATTTCACCAAGACAGCAACAGATGGCAGCAGGTGCAGTATAGACAGTTGATATTTTTATTCTCTCCAGCTTTCATGTGAGTGAAATTCGTAAATGAATTCTAAATAAGAGTTGAGATTTCATTTGGAATTAACGATATTACTCATAATTAAAATGAGGAATTATCTCATACGCTTTGGATTAGGTACATGTTATTTTATTTTCAATAATTGCTAGATTGAGTTTTACTGCTCTCACAATGACCGCCAAATTGGATCTGAAAACTACGGTTGTTGCCAAACGATAATATAGAAATTCAGCCCTTTTTCCGCGCAACGTAAGATAAATATATATATTACAAAATTTAAATTTTTTCCGCAATTATTCTATAAAATTTGTCCATTCAATAATATTCGGTATATAACCCAGCTTATTAAAATAATTCTCATTCTTAAAATAGCCTTTTACTATCCATATGTAAAGCCAATTATTCCTAATCCACTTAATAATATTTATTCGAATGTAGTTATTCTAAAAATGGCGATAGCTTTTTTAATTTATTCTTTAAATAGAACATCTTTATTTTAATCCATTATTAAAATTCATTAGTATTATTCCCGTGTGGTCAAATTGCTATAACTTCTTTATTTAAATGCTAAAATATCGTATCTCTTAAAATATTCCGCTCAAAAAACCTTATTTCATAAAGTTATCCTATTATTAAATATCAAATGTCTATTAAAATATTTCCGAAAAACTTTAATTCTTTCTTTTTTTTTTCCCTTTTATAAAGATTCATTTTCTTTTCTTCTTATTATTTTTATTACGTATTAAATTCGAAGTTTAGCTACAGCCTCAAAAACAGATAAGCTCGTTTGTTGATATGACAGGCATCTGGTACGAGATTATGGAATATTCTGGAAGGGCGTAGAACGTTTTTACATTTTACAACAAAATAAATCCACCGGAAATATTGATAAAGTTCCAAAAGAGACCTTTTGATTCGATAGAAGTGGGTCACGTGACGTATTCTGTATTATTACGCAAGCTAGTTTAAAAACACGATCATCCTGATTCGGGGAGGATTTTTTCGACGCTGGTGTTTGCTAAAAGAATCGGGACGGATTCTAGAAAATAATGGAACGTTGTATTTTTTTTCGTTTAGCGTTGTCTAATGAGCATTTTCCCTGAAGAGATGTCTTAAAACTGGAAATAAAAGGTTCTTCGACAAAAATATGGACTGACATTTCTTGTTGTTGATGATACCACACTGCCGCCTGATGCGAGTTAAAAGGGAAACCAATCACATCGCTAACCCTATTTATCACGAGCACGACTGCCTTTTTCCCGGATTTGAACTTGGAAACACGACATTAATATAATAAGTCGGACAGGATGCTGGTGATCAAAAGAAAGTTTGTGTAGTTAAACGTGAAATTTGCCGATTAGAAGAATATGTTACGAGGACGTCTACGCCATTACAGCACGTTTACGGCTGGTGTTTTGTTATTTTGTAGTTTTATAATAAATTAAAAATGGTCAAGCCTAAAAGAGAAAAGAAGAGGAAAAGTTAGCCTAAGTGAAATTGTTGCTAGAGAATATACTATTCATCTTCATAAGCGTCTTCATGGTGTTGGTTTTAAAGGATTGCGAAAAAGCAGAACTTTTGTGTTATCAAGAAAATTAAAGATTTTTAGATGTGTGAAACTCTTAGATGTGTCACGATTTTTAGATGTGTGATCCTGTGAAATATGCTCAAGAGTAACTGTAAGTTGGTATTTTTATTTATTTGTATCTTTATATGTTGATATTTATTAGTTTATGTTATATTTAAAATGTTTTCTTTATTTAATAGTCTACTTGAAATTTAAAGGTTTTATATACTATGTTATACTGATTAAATTTTTGTTTTTAAAATTTATTTCTGTTGCAAATATTTAAGTGTTGTTAAGGTTAATTAATTTATTTGATGATTTCGTGTGATACGTCATTGTAATATTATAGACAGCGGTATAATTTATATTTTCATGTTTTAAGAACAGATATTCTTAAAAAAAAAAAAAAAAATCTATTATTTTTAAAATGTTACTGAGATCGTAAATTACATATTTATTTACTATTTTATCTATTTCGTTATTTGTATGGTATATAGTGTTATAAGTTTAAAATTTAATGTTTTTAAGATCCGGATATTTAAAAGGAGATCGAGTTAACTCTTTTGTTAGATTAAATATTATGGCAGAACCAAAATTTATAGCATTTGATCCAGATTTAGGAGTTGAGATACAGGCGTGGTTAAAATACTTTGATGATGCTTGTGAAAAAGAAAAGAAGGATGATGATTGGAAGTTTAAAAATATTTCTCAAAATTTAAAGGGAGAAGCTCTTAAGATTTACATTAATGATTGCCTTAATTGCACTAAATACGAACAGATAGCTGATATCTTAACTGAGAATTTTATTAGGGTAAATATCCCGAAATTTTCTGAATTTTCTGCTTTGAAATTGGATAGTTTAAATAACTTAGAAACTTATTTTAGAAAGAAAATTGAAATTGGTAGGAAATTGCATTTATGTGAAACTATATTACTACAAGGATTAACCGATGGTTTAAAACCAGAATATCAAAATTATCTAATTGTTAACCCTCCTGAGAGTACAACAGAATGGTATAGAATTGTTAAGCAATTTGTGGAAGTTTCCACCCCTGCTGTTACAAGTCCATCATTATCAAGTAAACCTAATGCAACTAATTTTGACATTCCTCGATATAGTGTGCAGCCTAATAGACCAAATTTTCAACAAATTAATACTCCTAGGCATTGGATTCAGTCAAATCGGCCCAATAATCAATTTAATTCTCCTCGAAACTGGGTTCCTCGACCAAACTATAATTTTCAAAGACCTAGAAATTTCAAAACAGAGTACAAAACAATTATTTTCAGAACCAGTACCCATCTAGGCCATGTAGAATTTGTGTAAACAAGGGTGTAATGAATGCTTTTCACTGGGAAAAAGAGTGTATTTTTAATAACAACTCAACACCCTCTGATACTCTTCCAATTGGTACTCCTAATATTTGACAATTAATTGTGTATGGATATACGAATAATTATAATTTACCATGTGTCGTCGATACCGGTTCAACTATCGCAATTTTACCATTAAAGTTTGTTAAAAAATTGAATGCTAAAATTGAAATTGTTCCTCCAGTTACTATTGGTCAGGCAAAGGGATTTTTACAAATTAATCAAAAGTGTAGTATTCTTCTTAAAGTGGGTAAAATCCAAAAATATGTTAACTTTTTAGTATGTGATACAGATTTAGATTACTGCATCTTGGGGTTAAAAGAATGTTCAAAATTTAATTTAAATATAAATTGTAAG
Organism: Maratus michaelseni; assembly: GCA_963931845.1. Lineage (NCBI taxonomy): Eukaryota > Metazoa > Arthropoda > Arachnida > Araneae > Salticidae > Maratus > Maratus michaelseni. Next base: position 251,619,183 of record OZ007592.1, read on the forward strand.
AATTGTACAGTAAAACAGGGAAGGAAGATTATAAATAGGAGTATATCCATACATGATGAGAGATCACTTCATTTTAATACTGTAACTGTAAAAAAATTACAACAAGGTAATGATAACTTGATAACTTCTGATTGTGACAATTTGAATTTATTTAATGATGGTAACTTGATAACAACTTATAATGAAGATACTATTTCATGTAAAGATGAGTTATTAACAAATGGTGATAGTAATGAGAGTTTAAATGGATATAATGATGACAAAGTATCACCATATACTAATGAAAATTTTGTGAATACTCAGGACTTTTTTGCAGCTAATTACAATGATTGTAACGTGCAGCCTGATTACAGAAGTTCAATGACTCCTCAAAATTTTCGCGATATTAATGATTATAATTCAGATTTAATTGGGGAATAAATTTAATTGAAAATGGGGATTTAAGGGAAATAGTTCAAAATTATAGGGATATTTTTGCAAAACATAAATATGATGTGGGTAAGATAAATATTGAACCACAACGCGTTTTACTAAAATCTGACCTACCTATATCTTTGAGGCCCTACAGAACTTCCCCCTTAGAGGAAAAAGAAATAAAAAATCAAATTCAATCTTTGTTAGCGGCTGGTCTCATAAAAGAAAGCAATAGTCCTTATTCTGCCCCCGTCACCTTGGCTATGAAAAGAGAGGAAGGTAAAAAGACCCGACTATGTATAGATTATAGGACATTAAATGCAATAGTTAAAAACGATGCAGAACCTTTACCTCGTATCGATGAAATTTTAGATAAATTGAGTAGTGCCCAGTATTTTTCCACTTTGGACTTAGCCTCTGGCTACTGGCACATACCAATACATCCATCCGATACAGAAAAATTAGCTTTTGCCACCAATTTTGGCCTCTTCGAATGGCTGGTGCTCCCCTTTGGTATAAAGACAGGCCCCCCGATATTTAATAGAACCATTAGAAGAATCCTCAATAAGTATAAAATTGATTTTGCTTGCCATTATTTCGACGATATCATAATTTTCTCCTCCTCTCTAGAAGAACATTTAAATCACTTAGCAAAAATCTTTGAAATCTGTAAACTAGAAAACCTTAAACTTAAACTTTCTAAATGTAAACTAAATCAAAATAAAATTAATTTCTTAGACTATGAGATCACCAATGGGACTTTAACTCCAGCTAATACCAATATTGAGACAATTAAAAAATTGAAACCTCCCTCTAATGTTAAGGAACTACAACGATTTTTAGGTTCCATTAATGTTTATCACAAATTCATAGATAAATATGCTGAAATTAGATACCCCCTCAATAAATTACTTAGGAAAAACACAATATGGGAATGGAACTCAGAATGTCAAAACTCTTTTGAGAAATTAAAAAATACTCTAATTGCAAAACCAATTTTAAAAATTTATGACCCAAAATTACCCCTCCACATGTTTGTAGATGCCTCTCAGGTAGCAGTAGGTGCAGTTCTAAAACAACCAGGGAAAGATATTTTTTTGCATCCTATTGCTTACCATTCTAGAATTTTGAAGAGTTATGAACAAAATTACTTTATAACTGAATTGGAATGCCTTGCTATCATAGATACTCTTGATAAGTTTTATCACTATTTTCATGGTACTAAATTCACAATCCATACCGACCATGCATCTCTGGTATGGTTAAAGAATGTTAAAAATCTAAGAGGTAGACTTTTTCGATGGTCTTTAAAACTTAGCATGTTCGATTATGAGATCAAGTATCAAAAAGGTTCTACAAATGTCGAAGCGGACATGTTGTCACGAAATCCTGTTGCTTATCTTAATCAACATGTAAGTTTATTATTGGACAAAAAAGAAATTATAGCGATGCAAGATAAAGATAATGTTTGTGACAGAAAATACAAAAAAGAGAATGGGATTATAATTATTCAGAGAAAAGGATTCAAAAAAATAGTAGTACCAATGTCACTCAGGAGAAAATTATTACATATTGCTCATGATAATTTTGGACACTTAGGAATACAAAAAATGCTTAACTTAATATCTCCAAACTATTATTGGCCCAACATGACAATAGATATTACACAATTTGTTAAACATTGTGATACATGCCAGAGAAATAAAAAACCAAAACAAAAAAGATTTGGCTTGTTACAAGCTATGCCAGCCACAGATCAACCTTTTGAATGTCTTTCTATTGATACTGTGGGTGGATTTAATTATTACAATTCAACAAAAAAATTCTTACACATAATAATAGATCATGCAACTAGGTTTGTTTGGGCTTTTCCATCCAAAAGTGTTACTACCGAAACATATACTAACTGTTTAAAACAAATTTTCAATATTCAAGCACCTAAAACAATACTTAGCGATAGACATAAATCTTTTAGGTCTCCAAGATTCAAAAAATTCCTCAGAAAATATCATGTTCAACAACGTTTTACATCATCACATCACCCCCAAACCAATGGGAAGGTAGAACGAGTGAACCAAACTATAGTTACTAGACTTAAATGTAAAGTTAATTCCATTTCTTCTAAAATACCTTGGACTAGATTATTAGACCAAGTCATCCAAGAATACAATAACACACCACATTCCATAACCAAATTCCCACCTGCCTATTTATTTTATGGTCAATTACCTTATGAATCTCCTTTAAAACAAAATTATTACCCTCCTGTTAATAAAGCACTCAAAATTGCAAAAGCGCGAACTTGTGAATTCCATCTTAAAAGTAAAAGATTCTATGATAGAAAATTTGTTGAATCTCCACTAGAAATACAAGATTATGTAATTTGTGAAGAATTTAAATATCCTAACACTCGAAAATTAGAACCTACTTTCTCTGGACCATACAAAATAATAAATAAACTTTCTGATGTGACCTATGAAATAGACAAATTTAATTATGAGACTAAATTAAATTCAGTTATTGTACATGTGTCTAAATTACGACCATATTTTTCACCAAATAATTTCAGACTATTTCATGAGCAACCCAAACAACAATCAAAACCAACACAGACATCACAATCACCATCACAAAATCAAACTAAAGTAAAAACAATAGAGTAAATTCTAATTATTTAAATATCTCTTATTACAATAATTTTCAACATTATCAGGTATGTTCTTGGTGCGCAACGAGAATATTACTTGTTTTTGAGAATTTTTGAGGTTGAGTAGACACCTTATGCAGGCATAAGATGTGTATTTTGATTTTAGGAATTGTCAAATTGATGTTGAAAAATGAAATTAAATGTTTTAATTCTATATCAAAATAAACTATTTTTACTTTATTTACTTTTTCTTAAACCAATTGTTTCAAAAATTTAATATTATGTTATTTACTTCAATAGATAATCAAATAGTAACCGTTTATAAGTATTTCTATAATTATATAAATGATTGGATAGTGATGATGTGATTTTACAGTGATTGTTTTGGTGTGACAATAGAAAATTAAGTATCTAAACTAATTGCCTTTGTATTCCATTTCTCAGCTAAAATTAACATCTTTTATTTGTTATTTATTGTCTTTATTTATTCTAAGTTTGCCAAAAAAACAACTCTCTGCATTTAGGATATGAATACTTATAACTTAACAGTATAATTTTGTAAAAGGGTATCAGAGGAAAAAATTATTGTAAGGAACTAATGGTTGAGAGTTCAATTTCTAAATATTTAGATTTAAATTTATTTGGATTTTGAAATTATTATATATATATTTTTTTTTGTATACTTTCGACTGGCAAAAATACTTTCTTATATAATTAAAAAAATAAGAAATTTATTTATTTGCTATGTAATTATTTTATCCTCAACCAATATTTTTCCTAACAATAAATAAACAAACTGTGATATTTTCTTAAATTATACTGATGTTATTATATTATTATTTCTACTATTGAATTATATTATGAATTACTACATATATTGAGAAGTATTAGTTATATTGAAAGTTATTATTGTTATGTTTATGAATTGAATTTTATTATAGCATTTATTTATATTATTGAAGAGTTATATTATTTATTAGTGAAAAAATGTTTGACAAATATTAGTTAAAGATGGTGGGATCCCAACAGAAATATAACAAATCCCACAAGAATATAACAAAGATAACATATTCCAAGTACAATAAACGACCAAGAGATAATTTGACTTGTTTATTATGTGAGAAAATTAATGTGATACTTAAGAGAAGATGTTGTGACAAGTGCTAGCATTATAAGGTCATTATAAAGTATTGGTAAGAATGACTACAGTTTTAAAATTTTGATGGAGTAATGTCTTTATTTTCAGCCTTTACATAAAAACTGTATTTTTAAGAAAGGGACTGCAGTAACCATTTTTTTAAAAAAACAAAATGAGGACTTATCACGATCCAAGAAAGACTGAAATAAAACAGTTGGATCTAATGAACTCAAATTTGAATTAAGTCGAATTTTTTTTAAAAACTTTGTTTTAACAATTTGCTAGTGACTACTTATTCTAAAGCTTGTGAACTTGGTAAAAGCAAAATTCTGTTACTATTATTATCCTGTTTTTCCTGTTTATTAATATTTATTATTTATTGTTATTGTATTTTTCTTGTGCACTTACAAATGGTAAGTGAGATTGTAACCATTTCTTGTATTATTTTACAGGGGAAATGCTCATAGCTTTATTTTTATTTATCTGTTAATTTTAATTGATTACTATTATTTTATTTTTGTTTTTGTTTTTGTCTTCCGGTTCTTCAGGAATTCCCCATCTCCTTGCTGGCAGTCTCTAAATTTATACTAGTCAAAATTCAAATTTCTAAAGTATTAAATTTATATTGTCTGAATTTATAGTTACTTAACTATTAACTTCATCCAAAATCTTTAGGGAGGGGGGATAATATTACAAAATTTAAATTTTTTCCGCAATTATTCTATAAAATTTGTCCATTCAATAATATTAGGTATATAACCCAGCTTATTAAAATAATTCTCATTCTTAAAATAGCCTTTTACTATCCATATGTAAAGCCAATTATTCCTAATCCACTTAATAATATTTATTCGAATGTAGTTATTCTAAAAATGGCGATAGCTTTTTTAATTTATTCTTTAAATAGAACATCTTTATTTTAATCCATTATTAAAATTCATTAGTATTATTCCCGTGTGGTCAAATTGCTATAACTTCTTTATTTAAATGCTAAAATATCGTATCTCTTAAAATATTCTGCTCAAAAAACCTTATTTCATAAAGTTATCCTATTATTAAATATCAAATGTCTATTAAAATATTTCCGAAAAACTTTAATTCTTTCGTTTTTTTTTCCCTTTTATAAAGATTCATTTTCTTTTCTTCTTATTATTTTTATTACGTATTAAATTCGAAGTTTAGCTACAGCCTCAAAAACAGATAAGCTCGTTTGTTGATATGACAGGCATCTGGTACGAGATTATGGAATATTCTGGAAGGGCGTAGAACGTTTTTACATTTTACAACAAAATAAATCCACCGGAAATATGGATAAAGTTCCAAAAGAGACCTTTTGATTCGATAGAAGTGGGTCACGTGACGTATTCTGTATTATTACGCAAGCTAGTTTAAAAACACGATCATCCTGATTCGGGGAGGATTTTTTCGACGCTGGTGTTTGCTAAAAGAATCGGGACGGATTCTAGAAAATAATGGAACGTTGTATTTTTTTTCGTTTAGCGTTGGCTAATGAGCATTTTCCCTGAAGAGATGTCTTAAAACTGGAAATAAAAGGTTCTTCGACAAAAATATGGACTGACATTTCTTGTTGTTGATGATACCACACTGCCGCCTGATGCGAGTTAAAAGGGAAACCAATCACATCGCTAACCCTATTTATCACGAGCACGACTGCCTTTTTCCCGGATTTGAACTTGGAAACACGACATATATATAGATGTCAAAGCCTTATGCACATCCACGACTGTCCACAGATCTTCACCCTCATTAAACATTTATTGCATACATCGAGAAATGAATGCGCCATAGTACAACTTCATCTGCAAAAGTGTTGAAGAATACTATAAATGAAAAATTGTATTTATTGCATTTGCTGTTTAGTTTTGAGTTGAGGTGTTGAAATTGATACATTTTTGTTTTAAATTGAATTGTTTCTTGTTCAATTTTCTTTTGTCTTAATGTTTATAATGAGTAAACTTTTTGTGAAAAACTACTTAATTCTTTCTGCACTATTACTCTATTTTATAAATCAACAATAACCTATTTGTAATAAAACGTTTTATATGTAAAAAATATGTGTACTTCTTTTTACGCTTAAATCTTAAAATATGGTATCTTGCGATCAAAGAGACTTAGAGCTTGATTTGGAGCGTTGGTGGTACGATTTCATGCCATTGGTGTCGGAGACAGCAGTAAGGAAAAACATTGTTGTGATGGAAACAACTCCTTCGATATCGAAATGGATATCGAGAACATTTAGAAATCGGACCCTCAGAGATAGAATAACTTAATACTTTTTATCGATAAAGTAACTTCTTGGCTCTAGTCACGATACGTCAATAGAGCCGCCCGCACACATAAGGATATATCCCTTATGCAGTAGGTCTTATCGGAGCAAGGAATTTGGAAAGATTATTTCGTACTTTTACGGGTTTAGGACAGGTGAAACCAACGACTACATCTCCTTATATTCCGAAAAAGGGAGTCTTACCCAAAACAATGGCTTTCGTAATAGAAATAGATGCCTACGTTCACTCAGACAAAATCCAAAACATTCGTGAAAGGCATCACATGATCTGATTTAATCCAATCAGCATTCATAACCCACAAATGCTCGTGCTTCGATCGTTCGACCCACAAAAAAATCTGTGGGTGATATGATCACGTGATTGGGATTTTTGTGTTTATGTTCGGTAGGTTGGTAAGTTGATTGTAGCAGCTCGATTGTTGACTGTAGCAGATTTGTAGCAGCTCGATTAGAGATATAAAAATTTTCAGCTTTTTAACATTCTAAACTGATTTTTAAACCTTCATATTTGGTAAGGACATAATATAAAACTAGATGAAACCCGTCAAAATCTGACGGAAAAAAAATTCTATAACAATATCAGTAAAATAAGCTTCTTTATTATTTAAGAAGTGGAGAGTATGAAACATTCTTTTAAATATTTAATTTTAAAAGTTTTTTTTTTCCCCCGGTGAAATAAGTGCTACTTCCGATGTAAACTGAAAACAAACAATCCGTAAACAACTGTGAAATGTAAATCAGTTCGACATTACCGCTACATTCCCCACTGCAAGAAGGAAAATTTCATGGACCTATGAAGTATCATACAAATAGTATATTCCTACATCCATCCATTCCAACATGTTCTTTTATTCAGTAAATAAAAGAACATAGTAAATAAAGCACACACCTCCCCCACCCTCTGTGATAACGCAACCGAGTGAGCTCCTATGTACATGAGCATTCCATATGTCCAAAGGCACCGTCGAAATACAACGTTAAAAAAAGTTTTAAAATGTTTAAATAAAAGGTTTTTGAATGTTTTCTTTAAAACTTTCGTTTCAAATCCATATATTCTATAAGGCATCCATTGTTTTAAGCTAATAAATTTTTATGTAAAGATTGAGAATTCTTTTATAATGCTAAATCAATCTGCAGATAAGGCAGATTTTTAATGTTTTCAAGTGTAATTTATTTGTATGATTTCTTCTGTCCCTTTACGTAATCAGGATGATTATCCCTTTTCCATCACAGTCGGGGATCTTTTCCCTCTTATACAGTTAAATATCCAATGGATCTTTAAAAAATAAAAATATACAATTCCTAGTATATTCTGATGCAACATATACATCAAAGAATTCAACATATCAATTTTATGTTAATCATAAACTGAAAACAGTTTTTTTTTTTTTTTAAGATTTTAGTTTAGCGCCGAAATGCTCTATCTTATGGAAAATCTGATCTTATGATTTATCAGGGGTTTATTATTAATATTATTATTAACTTTTTATGATGGTCAGGGAAATCTATTTTCAATTGTGACAACTTTCCCAGGGGCTATTTTACAATATTGAAGCAAACTGATGGTCATTGTTGAGACAGAATTGAAAAATATTTCATTATTGAAAATTATTTAAAAAGTCGTTAAATTAAGCGGCAGTTTTAAAATAAATTTCAATCGAAAGCTAATTTTTTCTAATTGATGATGTAAGAATTGAAGTTGAAAATGTAGTATTTAGAAGTGATGTAAGCGCGATGAAAGCTAAAGCGATAGCGCCGTTTGTTGTCTCAACCGTTATGTATTTCAAAAAATTGTCACTGTGTTTTAGCTGGCGTCCAAAAGTAGACTACCATTTTTTGACATCGAAAGAGAAATTCACAGTGAAAGAAATAGGACTTTCCCGCTAATAAAGAACTGTTAAATGAACTTATAATAAACCTACCAAAATAATTCCTATAAAATATTAGCCTTACATTGTTTTTTCTAGCTAAAAATACAATCATTATTAAAAAAAAATCTACCATAACACTATTTTTAATAATTTGAATTTTCCTGAAATCCTTTACTTTTGTGGATTTTTTTTTATTAGAAAATAAAATCTTCTAACCTACAATTAAAAAAAAAGTAATTGGTAACATATATTCAAGGTACAGCGCCTAGAATACATATTCTAGAATGTATTCTAGGCGCTGTAATCAAGGTATGCAATCAAGTTGAAGCAATGTACTTTATATACGTTATTTTTATGCTTAAGCACCATGTATACAAATAAAAATATATTTTGTATTTAATTGTAATGAAAAAAATTTCATCAACAAAGTTACAATGCGTAATGATAAAATGAACCCAATGGACAATATTCCCGTGACGTCACAATAAATATGAATTTTTATTCGTTTATAAAATACGCGGATAAATATTTTTTACCGAAATTTAACTTGAAAATTAAAAAATTCGGCCTAAAAGCCACGTACTTTTGATATTTATTATTTCTCTTTTATCCTTGCAACCATGGAGTTTCTCGTTACCCTGTGCCTCGCAACAGTAGGCGTATTCCGATTGCCGACTTTATGTCGTCATACGCAGAAGTAAAAGTTTAATTTAAAATTACGGCTAATTAATAAAATTTTCGAACAAACGACTGTACGATAACAAATCTGTGTCCAAATATCTTTCATTTAACAAAAGAATGGTGTAATTTGATGCAGTAGTTTGTTCTCACGGATTGTCGAGAGAAAAAGCTTAGCGTTTTAAATATATAGATTTTGTAATAAAAAAATGGCATAAATCGCAAAGTTATAATGCATAATGATAAAATAAACCCAATGGACAATATTCCCGTGACGTCACAATAAATATGAATTTTTATTCGCTTATAAAACACGCGGATAAATGTTTTTACCTAAATTTAACTTGCAAATTAAAAAATTCGACCTAAAAGCCGCGTGCTTTTAATATTTATTTTTTATCGTCGCCACCACAGAGTTTAGAGAATAAAGTCTATGCTTCGCAACAGTGGGCGTTATCTGCTTATGACGTCATAAGCAGAAGTAAAAGTTTAATTGAAAATTACGGCTAATTAATTAAATTTTCGAACAAACGAATGCACGATAACAAATCTGTGTCCAAATATCTTTCATTTAAAAAAATAATGATGTAATTTGATGCAGTAGTTTGTTCTCACGGATTGTCGAAATAAAAACCTTAGCGTTTTAAATATATAGATAATAGACTACCGGAATATAATGTATAAATTAGTTTTAGTGACGTATAAGTATATACAGGTATATAAATATCTGTATTGTACAAAACAAAGTATATCTATACTAATAAAAGAAAGTTTCACTCTCTCTGTGTGTATGCTTGTTTGTCTGCGACGACTAGCAAAATCTAGCTCACCTAGAATTCTGAAAAATTAGGTGTGGATAGTCCAGGGCCTGGCCTGGTGCACCTGAGTCTCAGAATTTTAATACTTGGAAAATTAAAAATTATTACTTAAAAACTCATCAATAACACATCTTTTTTCTTTTTGCGAGCCCGCTTTCAGAACTCGCGCATGCCCAGAAACCGATTTACCTCAGCGCACGATAATGAAGAACTATTTACATGGAGAATGGGTTTATTTCGAAATTCTGTTAAAAATTCTATCGACTAAACCATTTGGTTTATTTAAAAACGAAAATTATATTCTGAAATATTGCACTCTTTCGTCTCCAATGCCGTAATCAATTCAAAAAAAAAAAAATGTTAACCCTTTGAAAAAAGTTTTTGAAAAAGGGTCGTTTTCACTGGCTTATGTTTTCTCCCATACGCCATCGCCCCTCAATAGCTCAATTTTAGTGATACAGACAAACCAAACACATGCATTTAGAGCTGAAACCTTCTTCTAATAGACAGTATAATTATCTTTTTTAAACACGGATTTTAAAAATTTCAAAAACACCGGCGAAAGCAGGTTATTTCGCGCCTCACGAGAAGATTTCGTTTCTTATACTAAAAGTCACTAAACTTTTGTATTTTGACACAATACATCTCGGTAAACCAGATTTACATCACCTACAACAATTTCGAAGAGTTCGGACGAGAACAAGTTTTTTCTTTTAAATAAAATCTTATATATTTTCGGCAAAAACCTATAATAACGGGATGTTTTCCGCGGTCACGCTCGGCTTCGGGTAACGTTTTCACTATTTCAAATGCATATATTTTCACATAATTTTATAGTGGACTTGGATACAGTTATATTTATAAACGACTAAAGTTTTAGAGAGATCGGACGACGAATACTATTTTTTTTAATGTTAACGGACCCGACGCGAAAAGAAAACATATTTATTTTACAACCAGATAACAATATTTCTGACGTAATTTTTACACGGTCTGTAAAACCATTATATTTATGACCATTGAAAATTTCAAAGTGTTTAGACAGCAAAAGCTATTCTTTAAAACTATATTACGACAGTAATATTAGGAAGTAATATTAGGAAGTAAAAGTTTTTTTACAATTTTGCTATTTTGTCATTAAAATTATAAATTCATGCAAAATCGGGTAAAATATATAAAATAATACAAATTTGGGGTTTATTTAAGGTTTTATTACGGGCCCAGGCACCGCTGGATTGTTCAGCTAATAATAAAAAAAAAAGTTTAATTTTCAATAACGAAATCATCTTTAACTAACAAGTAAAGGACGTGCAGATCACCAATTTTCCTAACACAGTGTTGGTTCGAATAAAGATAGAAATTAGGCCTGCGCGTAAACTCTAAAAAAAAATTAAATATTACACTCAGAAAAAGAAACTGATTAAAACTACAAAACATGTTTTTGAGTACATTTTGATTGTTTTAGCAAAATTCAAGTAAAATTGAACCATTTTAATTCAATTAACAAAACATTTTTGCTGACGATACAAAACTTTTTTTTGGAATTGCAAAAAAAAAAAAAATTGTTGATTCAAACAAAATTTTTATTGACCTATATTTAAACAAAAATTTTGTTTAAATATAGGTCAATGGAAATTTTGTTTGAATCAACAATTTTTTTTTTTTTTTGGTTGAAAACCATTTTTTTTTTTTTTTTTTTTTTGCAATTCCAAAATTTTTTGTATCGCCAGCAAAAAATGTTTTGTTAATTGAAGTAAAATGGTTCAATTTTACTTGAATTTTGCTAAAACAACCAAAATGTACTCAACAAAAATGTTTTGTAGTTTTAATCAACTCCTTTTTCTGAGTGTACAAATATTGTTACATTACAGTGTTTTGAATTGCATTACAGAGACGAGTCTGGAGGTATGGATACAAAGTCCGTGCTCGTCTTTTATTTCAGTTTATTTTTATTATTAATTAAAAAAGGATTTATCAGTTGCTTTATATTTTTTGATGAATAGAATACTGTTATCAACATGTTATGAGATTTATTTGTAATAGCAAAATAAAATCGTTGTTGCAATTTGATAAATAGAACTTGTAAACACTTCATTAAAATATCTTCTTCGATAACAACGTTGGTAAAACATGAGTATCTAATTATCCAAACCAATTTCTAAAATTATTTTTTTCCTTCAAACTAATTTATTGATGTAAATTGTATTATTTATTATATTTCTTTTAGTATGATTGCATATTTTAATAATGTGCGATAACAGGCCAATAAACATCATAAAACACACGAATAAAATGGCACTCAAAACTTAGTCAGAATAAGTTTTAAGTGGGATAAGTAGTATTTAGATTTATGGTTGATGTAGAAATTATACAGAAATCGCCATTTTACAACCATTTAAAAAACATTTACGCATTTATTATTCATATATTACACTGTACAGTACGCAATTTGGAGAACACTGACCAAATTAATCCATTTTCGTAAATAACTGGTACTTCTTATTATGAGGTGGTCTCATTGATCATCATACACTGATAAAAGTTTGTAACAAACTGCTCAGTCATTCGACTGTTTTTACAGAAAACTGTTTTTACATAACCATAATTAACCTTTATTCTGACCATATGGGTAAACACGCGTCACAATATCATCAAGTAACCGTTATTTGTATTCACGGTTGAATGACTAGATAGTTTTTTGCAGATTTTTAACAGTGCACACTGTTAAAAATTTGTAGCAAACTGTGCAGTCATTCGACCGTTTTACAGATAACGGTTACTTACCGTTATTTTAATTGATCCTAACACGGTCAATATTGTACTCGTAATTCCTTCATAATATGGTCAAATAATTGCTATTTAGGAAAACGATTGACAGATTCGATAGTTTGCTTCAGATAATTATAAGTTTATGATCGGTTTAAATTAGTTAAGTAACTGTTATCTATAAAAACGGTCGAATGATTGGACAGATTGTGGCAAATTTTCTACATTGTAGAAAACACTATTTTTATTTATTCACACATTAAAAAAGGCTTCTTGCGATAGGTGATAGTGCCTGAAAATGAGAGGAATAAACGTAGGACACGTAAACTCATCGTAGATTTGACCTACAACATTGCAATAATAAAATTTCTTTTTTTAGTTTTAAAGCTATGGAAATACGTAGCCGTCTTAAAAAACATGCATTTTTTGTGTAATGGCATGTATTCAAAGTAAAATGTAAGTTTTCAACTACAAATTTTGTTATTTAAAGTTACACAGAACAGCGAGATACCTATATTAAAAAAAATAAATAAATAAACATTCCACTAACAAAACTTTGACTATTATTTCAATAAGATAGTTGATTGATTACAACTCACAGTGTCCGCGGATTTTTAAAAGAACGATCTAAAATACGTGTACTTAGTTTGCATTACTGTTTATTATCTAAACTGTTAAAAATTCAAATCAAACTGACCAGCCACTCAACCGGTTTTATAGATACCGGTTACATAACCGTAATTTATCGCTGTTCAAGTTAGAAATCATGAAATGAGAACTCTTCATAGTATGGCCCACTAATCATTATCTATAAAAGCGGTTGAATGACTGGAGAGTTTAGATTTTTAACAACGTATAGTATGTTTTAACAATCTACTTCTAATAGAATTAAAATTGTCATTTATCTCTGAATATAATTTTTTTACTTATAATATACGATTTTCGTCTGTATCGATCAAAACGGACGTCCTGTCAAGCAAAGCTTTAAAAAATATATTAATTCCACCAAACTAACAAATGCCAAGAACCTAACATCAGACTGCTTACTTAGAGTAGTAGAAAATACTATGAGCCACAAAACAATGTATACACTTTGTATAACACAATATATAAGTTTTATATGTACTTTGAAAAATGTTGTCAATTTTTAAAGTGGTACTCTTAACGCTGTGAAACTTAAACTTAAAATAACAACGTATTTCCTCATTGTCAGGCAATATTTTGGTTATTGTATACAAATAATTCTTATCCACAGGCCTTTTTTCCTTTTCTGAACATTTGAATTTTTGGAAAATGATTGTCTGCAGTCCTTCAATTCTGCAAAGTTCATAAATCTGGTTCTATGTAATCCGTCCGTGATGAAAAATGTCTTCTTGGGTACTGCATGGCTGGAGTTTTAAATTGCTTTATGTCATTTAATGAAATTATTTCTGTTTTGTAAACTATGTATTCTAAAAAAACCAGAGAAATAAATCGTAGAACACACTTTTTAAAAGATTGCTTTTCAATAAATTATTCCATATCGTATGCAACATTAAAAAGAAGTGCATTTAAAATGTAGTAAACATTCAGAGGCCAATATCATGCAATACCATTCCGTAAAATTATTTCCGAATGTGTGAGCGTTCTAAGGGAAACAGGCCGTTCTAATTACGAACACAAGTTTAATATGGTAACATAAAGTTGACATGACGAGGACAGATGACAAGCACAGGAACATAAATCAACATAATAGATTATTCATATTTTTCAAGATTCGTGACCGGTAACATTTACGGCCATTTTCATAACCAATTCTGGTTTCTCATATCACAAACGACGTTCTTCGCCGCTGACGTTCTGCATTCTACTGCCGCGCTTTTTGTTTTTTCCAGAAGGGGGCGCTACTAGAGCAAGAAAAGGCATGCGCAATCCTCACCCCCCTTTCGAGAATTTGATTTAGACTTTTGAGACAAATCAATATCTGGTAAATATCTAAATAAACAAGTAAAACATATTAATACTAAAATTCAAACATTTAAAGAACATCAAAGAAAATAAACAAATAGAATACACTATAACACTAATACACTAATACTAATATTTTAAAGTTCTAGGATAAAGTTAAAGTTTTTAAAGTTAAAGTTCAGACTTGTAACACAGAAAAAAAAAGAATGTTCAAAGTTTTTAAGTCCAATGTGAGGCATGTAGCCTACTTAGAGAGTCAGCATTCGCGTGGAGTTTCCCACGTCGGTACGTTATTTGGGCTTGAAAGCGCTGAAGTGCAAGGGCCCATCTTTGAAGGCGCGCACTTTGAGGTGCACAGTCCGTGAGAAATTTCAAAGGATTATGGTCGCTCGCCACAGTTACCTGCGAACCATAAATATAGTGTTCGAACTTTTTCAGGGCGAAGATAACAGCATAAGCTTCCTTTTCGATGGTAGCATAACCCTCTTGGCATTTAGAGAGCTTTTTGCTTGTAAAAGCAATGGGGTGCTCTTGTCCATTTTCATATTTTTGAGATAGACAAGCGCCTATCGCATACGAAGAAGCATCTGCGTGTATAATAAATGGTTTCTGAAAGTTCGGGGAATAACAGATGGGTGATTTACTGATCGCCTGTTTCAACTCAAACAAGGCTTTGTCACAATCCTCAGACCAGGTAACTTCATTAGGGGCACGTTTCTTGGTAAGTTCAATCAATGGACGAGCTATGTCGGAGAATGAAGGAACGTAGGATCGGTAGTAAGATAAAAGACCTAATATGCTTCTGACATCTTTCTTTGACTGGGGAACTTCTATGTTTTGTATCGCTGATACTTTGTCGGGATCGGGTGCATGTATACCGGATCCTACCACATGACCTAGAAATTTTATTTTTCCTCGTTTTCGTCGTCTTTCTGTACTAAATGTATTGTTCATTCGGCGAAAGCCATCACATGTATACTGTTTCTTCCGCACAGTTTCCTTTATTTTCACTTTATCATAATTTTTAGAAAGTTCAGTTTCATTTTTATTTTCGTCGATCGTCACTTCCTTAGTCTCTGTAAACTCATCAAGCTTCTCAGATTTCTTCTGGCATTTTTCTAACATCATGTTGTCAGGATGATTTAACTTAAGGAATACATCGGGTTCTTTGTTTGCTATTTCATGCGATATCACACAACCATTGACTATAATGTAGTCGGAATTTTCATCGTAAATAAGAGGTTGTTTCTCTCTGAACTCAATCGTGTTGGATTCGGAACTTCCATCAAGTGTTTTTGGCATTGTATTATTGAAAACAGGGTAAGATTCTTCTGTTGTCGTGACATCAACTTTTGAATCTTTATTTTCAGAAATTATGCTTCGTCTTATATTTTCTTCCTTCATGTCTTCTGATGCAATCAAATATTTATTCGAAGCACTTGCATTCTTTTTAGCATAAATTGCGGTTTTGTATTCGGTTTCTTCATCAGGTGTGACTGCATAGTTTGAGGGTTCGAAAATTGAAATTACATTGTTAACTATGGGAGTATCTTTCATAATATTGTGTTCACTCTGTAAATAATTTTGGACTTTTAAATCTTTTGAATTATGTAAAATTTCTTCTGCTTGCCTAATTTGGGGATCTTTTTCCTTATAATGAATTTCCGTTTTGATTTGATCTCCACTCTCTATTATGATTAAATCGGCAACAGTACATGTGTCATTTTCATTATTATTAGTTTCTTTCGTGATCGATTGTGTAATACTAGTACGCGGGTGAGGGTTATTTTTCGTCTCATCGAATAATTTATCCAAGTGATATAAGAAATTCTCATGAACGGAAAAGTTATTAAATTCATTTTTGTTAGCTGTCGAACACTGATTTAACGAAGGGTCGTTTTTCTGTTGCCATTTAAATTTTTCTGAATCGGTTATAAAAGTATCAGGGTCGTCGCTAGGTTTTTGGTCAATGTTCTTGTTTCCATTCGCATTTTCAACTGACACATGGTCTAAAACTGAAGCAGACAGATCTACAGTGTTGGTTTCTTTCGTATCGTCACTTATCGCGTCAACATTACAATTTAATGCCTTTTCAGTTTCATTATATTTATTCAAATCATTCAATTCATTATATGTATCAAGAGAAAGTAATAAATCATTAATTAAATTATCAACTACAGCACATGTTATCATAATATTAGGATATATCTTGGGGTTTAATTTATCAACTGCAATACTCAAAGGGATATTTATTAAAGGAGCTTTCAATTGGTGTCCGAATGCAGATTGCAATATTATGGTACCACAAGGATTTTTAAAGTATTCGGGTACACAATTAGCCTTTATTATAGAAATTTGAGTTCCACTATCTACTACGCCATGTAATATTTTATTACAACATTCGATATCTACTGTCGGTAATGTTTCAATTAATTTTGTTTCTTTTTGCGGTGTTTTTAAATCAAATAACTCATCTGACCTTATTCTAGCAGTGAGTGCTTTTTCATTTGCATTCGAATTATCTTCCCTATCAAATTTATTGGCATTGCCAAATAAATAACTACATATTGTAACATTATGGTATCTACCGCAATTCGTGCATTTTTTATCTTTTATGGTACAATCTTTAGCGACGTGTTTACCTCTCTTCAAGCATAAAAAACAACGCCCTTCGGCTCTTAATTTAGCTATTTTCTGCTCAACGGATAATTTATTACATTCCTCAGTCGAATGACTATTACAAAAACAAAATATACAAAAGGTTTCAGCGGTAATATGAGATACTTCAGAATTAATTCTGTCACTAGCGAACATTTGTCTACGAAATGCAGGGGAATCATTATTATACGACTGTTTTGACCTTGGGTTATCTAAATTACCAGTTAAATAATTTTGTTTTTCTCTCGACTCTATTTCGGTACGAATAAATAATAACAAATCATCAATACTTGATTGCGTGTCACTAGATTTTTTTATACATTGCTTATTATATTCTAACGAAAGATTATTTGGCAGGGATTTAAGAATTATAGCTGTCAACAGGTTATCAAATCCATTTGATTCAATATCCAAAGACCTGAGACTTCTTATTTGGGATTGAATAGTCTCAAATAATTTTCGCAGAGCGATTAAATCATTTGTTTTCAATACGGGTTTCAAAGATAATAATGTATTTATGTGTGTCGTCACAATGAGATCCTTCCGACCAAATTGTTGTTTCAGAATTTGGATCGCTTCCAAATAATTTTTATCTGATAACGCAAACCCGGAAATAGAATTATATGCACTACCACCTAAATAACTTTGTAAATAGCTCATTTTTTCAATATTTGACAGTGAATCATTATCATGGACTGCTATTTTGAATGAATTCCAAAAGTTTTGAAATTTACTTATTTCGCCGTAAAATTTCTCAATCTTTAATGTAGGGAGTTTAACAGATTGCGCAACTACTTCTGCGTGCTTATTATCGACGTGAGATACGGGGGAAATTTGGCTTTTGCTATTATTTTTCAATTTCTTATTAATTCTAAATCTCCATAAAGTTATTTTTTCATGATATTCGATGGAGGCCTTCGCGTCTTTTTCGATTTCATCCTCATCATTAATTAGCGCTAAAATTTGTTCATCTTCTCGTTTAAGATCGATACCTTTTTGTTCTAGCTGAGCTAAATTCTCTTCTATTTCCTCATAATTCGGTGATTCCAAAACCCATGCATCTTCGATCTTTTTAACAATAGAGGTAATAGATGCTTTTATTACCCCCCTAGTTTTTTTAAGCTTAGTTAACTGATCAGTCATGCTTAAACAATAAAAAAAAATGTACTTTACCTCTGATTAAGGTTATCCAAAATATTTCACTATAATATTTCACTATAATATTTCACTATAATATTTCACTATAATGTTTCACTATAATATTTCACTCCGTAATCCAGTAATACAGCCTGTTTTTCATCAATTAATTCTGACACCAGTGTGATGTTTCTTCCGAATGTGTGAGCGTTCTAAAGGAAACAGACCGTTCTAATTACGAACACAAGTTTAATATGGTAACATAAAGTTGACTTGACGAGGACAGATGACAAGAACAGGAACATAAATCAACATAAAAGATTATTCATATTTTTCAAGATTCATGACCGGTAACATTTACGGCCATTTTCATAACCAATTCTGGTTTCTCATATCACAAACGACGTTCTTCGCCGCTGACGTTCTGCGTTCTACTGCCGTGCTTTTTGTTTTTTCCAGAAGGGGGCGCTACTAAAGCAAGAAAAGGCATGCGCAATCCTCACAGTCATTTAATGAAATTATTTCTGTTTTGTAAACTATGTATTCTAAAAAAACCAGAGAAATAAATCGTAGAACACACTTTTTAAAAGATTGCTTTTCATTAAATTATTCCATATCGTATGCAACATTAAAAAGAAGTGCATTTAAAATGTAGTAAACATTCAGAGGCCAATATCATGCAATACCATCCCGTAAAATTATTCATTTTCTTTACAAAATATAGCTCCGCAATATATTTTTGAAATTTTTATACTATCGCAGATTAGAAAGTCGCACCTGTAAAGCAATACAAGAAAACATTGAACTGTAAAAAATCTGTAATGTTTTACACTTGTATATTACATTTTTATTTTAAAAATATACGATGTTTACCTATTGTATAGAATATATTTTTATTTCCATGCATAATTTCACGCTATATAGAGCTAAGTAAAATAATGCAATGTAATGAAATAGTTTGAATGTAAAGTAAAAATTACGTAAAATCGCATTTCAAATTAAATACATTTCATTATAAGCAATCTAAGTACAGTCGATCAAAATAAAAAGGATACACCCTATATATTTCTCTAGTAAGTTACTGTTGAGCGATGCAAGAGGTACCTTTCGACTGGGAATTATCCCTAAAGTTCTTTATTAATAAAATGTTTAGGGTACCATCTCCATATTGAAACAGCAATAATTTTTTTAATTTTCAATAACACCTACTTTTGATACCAAATTAGGTTTCTCGATGCATTTTAACATCGGATACTGAAAGGGAAGACATTCGGTCAAACAGTGTAGGATTTATGCAGATGTAAAGTTTTGAACTTTTAATGTTAACTTCACTTCCGTTTGTTGCAATATGCTTGGGACAACAGAAAATTGTCAGGCAGACAAACTTTCGAAATTAGTTACAATTTTCAACAACAGATGGCGCTGCAGTCTGGAAAAATCTAAACCACGATATTTTCCACATATCCACCATGCGCAGCAATAATATGGCGTAGTCTCTGAACAAAATTACCAGAAACCTTTGTAAACATGCGACTTCTTTCTGTTGGGACACTTGAAAGACCAGGTGTACCGCCACAATCCAGAAACAATTGAACAACTGAAGCAGAAGCAGTACATCTCTTCTGCATGCGAAGCCATCCCGCCGGACACGTTTAGAAAGGTTTCTGGTAATTTCGTTCAGAGACTACGCCATATTATTGCTGCGCATGGTAGATATGTGGAAAATATCGTGGTTTAGATTTTTCCAGACTGCAGCGCCATCTGTTGTTGAAAATTATAACTAATTTCGAAAGTTTGTCTGCCTGAAAATTTACTGTTGTCCCAAGCATTTTGCAACAAACCGTGTACTTCTATCGCTGCCCGTTTAGTTTTTATTGATTTTTCAAATATACCGGTCATTTTTTAAACACCCTGTATGTACTCGAGTATTAATAGATAAATTACAAAATGATTGTTATACTAGAGGCAAGAGAAAATAATGATATATCTGAAACAATGATAAGATAGGGTATTAAATGGTAACAAAGATAATAATTACAATATAATAATATACAGCAATGATATAATTATGAAATTAGAAATTAATAAAGTTATAATATTTAAGGAAAAGCATATGCTAAATATTATATTTGTTTCGAAAATTTTAGTTTATATAGTTTTATGTAAAATTTTCTGAACAAAACTAACGATAGAGTATTAATGTTATCGCAATTCACACATACATAAAGATATGCATACATTTTGTGCTTATGGTAGAACTTATTTATTTTTGGAGACAAGAAAAAAAAGATCCATATATCCGAATATATAGGTGTTTCCCAAAATTCCTTAACACATTTTAAAATTCAATAAAAAATTAAGCAATTGGAGTACGAGAGTCCAGATTGGACTAAAATGCTTCTTATAATCGACAATTTTCTTTAAAAAAATAACAAAATTAGTTCCAATAATTTCTTATAGATGACGTTACTTCTGCAAAGCTACCAAAGAAGTAGAATGCCTTTATAAATAAAATTGGCGAAAGATGTGCAGAGCGTATGTACGCACAGTTTTTGTCCAAATTATGGCAACCCACATTCCAAAATTTAAAAATACTCGCCTTCATGAATTTGTTTGGACGAGTGAGACAAGTCAACAAACATCAGTTTGGCGATAATAAGAAACGTGCCAAGATTTATAGGATGTCTCTGTAAGATAATATCGACATACGGACAAAAAAATTGATTGATGGATACGATTTTGGAAAGGAAACGAATTGCCAAGCAACTTGCCGAGATTTCTATTATCGTCTATGTTTGTTGACTTGTTTCACTCATCTAATCGAACTCATGAAGTTGAGTATTGTTAAGTTCAGGAATACGGATTGGCACAGTTTGCGAAAAAAAAAACGTGCATATGCTATGCACATCTTTCGCCATCTTATTTATATTCTACTTCTTTGGTAGCTTTGCAAAAGTAACGCCATCTATGAGAAAGTTTTGGAACTAATTTATATATATTTTTTAAAGAGAATTTTCGATCATAAGAAGCATTTTCGTCCAAAACACACTCTCGTACGCCAATTACCCAATTTTTTATTGGATTTTAAATTTTGTGTCACGGACTTTCGGGACACCCTGTATAATAAAGCGCAACATAACGGGTCTATTGTATTTTAATAAATATAATAAACTTTCAATAATTCGAAGCTCCGATAACTGGTAATTCTACATAAGTCGCCATGACAAATGATTAAACTAAAGTATATCATATGAGTCAAAACTATGATATATGCAGCTTTTTGAGAAAGCCAATATTTGTTCAACTGTTATAAACTGAAACGAAAACAATTATTTGAAATTTGGCATTCTAGAATCCCTAAAAATATTTCACATTAGCAACTGCTGTGCTTTGTCTGTGTCAAGTTACTTTGTTTCAAAAGAATACTATATTATCATATATTATAATACGAGCAAATCTTGTCTGTCTGTATGCAAATTTTATCTTAAAAATGGCTATAACGATTTTGGCGAAATTTTGTATCCTGCCGTTTTCGGGCACGCGAAAGCCATTGCGCTACGTCACATGTCCGAGAAAAATCGATTAGTGGGTCATTTTGGGGTTACTGCGGATCAAGTTAATTTTATCTAAAAAACAGCTTTAACGATTTTGACTAAATTTTGTATTTTACCATTTTCGGGCACGAGAAGACCATTGGGCTAGGTCACATGTTCAAGAAAATTTGATTAATGTGTCATCTTTGGGTCACTGCGGGTCAAGATATTTGTATATAAAAAACGGCTCTAAGAATTTTGAGTAAGTTTTGCATCCTACCATTTTGAATTACGAGAAGACATCTGGGCTAGGTCACATGATCGAGAAAATTCAATTAGTGGGTCATTTTGGGTTCACTACGGGTCAAGCTAATTTTATTTAAAAACGGTTCTAACGACTTTGACGAAATTTTGTATGCTACCGTTTTGGGATACGAGAAGACCACTGGGCTAGGTCACATGTTCAAGAAAATTTGATTAGTGGGGGGTGGTCACTATGGTTGAATGCATTTCAATGTGAATGCATGAACTTTGATACAGTTAAGTTGTTGAGCAGTTGACAGTAAACGAAGTTGCAAAGTTGGCAACATTTCGAACAATATCGCCAAATTTGGCGAGATGGGCGAGACTTAGCGGGAAATTTGACATTCAAGATTAGCATGCTTGGCACCAAATGAAAGGATGTGCCAAGTTTGCCCATAAATTGTGACGACATTTTGAGAAAATATTGGGTTTTAGAATCTGAAGAAATTTTCTAGAAATTCCTAATAGCAGCCGAGATATGTGATTCAACCAATCATCGTCCATACAGCGTTCTCGAAAACAAATTTCAACAAATCAGGATTTATAGAACTGATTATTATAAGTTGTACAGATAATTTATTCTTATATTGAATTAAACACAAAGCTAATTTTAGTGAAGCGTTCTTCTTCGGTCTTCTTCGCTGGTATTCTTACTAAATAATATAGCTATAAATTATTAAAATAGATAGGAAGCATTTGATTCATTACTGCAATAAATCCACAGAATTTATTTTCCCCGGGCGATGCCGATTTATTAAAGTTGCACTGTATCATACAGGTATTCAAACCTCGTAAATTTCTTTTAATAATAAGAACTGTAATTTTCCATAGCCGCTTTTATGCGTTCAGTAATTTTGTCAAAAAGGTAAGATGATCCCATTTTTCCTGTAGAGTTGGCGACATATTTGTAATTGTATAAAAAAGAAAACCGAAAGTACGAGAAATCCCTAATTTTTGGCATATCGGATAAAATTTTTACACATTTTAAAAATATCTAATTGTTAAACATAATAGAACAATGCACAATTTCTGTAACGGAATGTTGATGAAATTAGTTTATTCAAGGGAATAAAAAAATATTTTAAGCTAATTATTTTCACAAAAACTTTATTTTAAGAAATATATTTTTTTAATCAGATAAAAAATGTAGAGATTTATTCTTTAATTACCATGCTGCAATTGGAGATAACGATTGCATGAACCAGATAAGAGGAAAAATTTGATAAATCTTGCTGAAAACTTTTGAAATGACAATACGCTGCAGTCAAGCCAAATTAATTTTTAACTTTCTATATACAGGTATCTCTAATCATGGAATTTTTTATAGTTAAAATTTTGCATATTTGTTACTTTAAATAAAGAGATTTTGGGTTTGTTATTTAAACCTTAATTTTACAGAGAAATGTTAAGTTATGAACTAAGAACAAGATATTGCCTCCGTACAATCTTATCTTGTAAAGACTTTGTATTCTATCAAATACGATAAGATATATTCAGTTTCATTTCGCTTTAAAGTACCATGCATTCGATATAACACAGAAACGCCTCCATTCGTACATATATATATTTTAATATTTATACTTTAAAAGTGTAAAAGAAATTGCGAATGCAATTAATGGAACACACTTTGGTGAAAGTAGTCTAATCTTAAGCAGTGCTGTTTATCGTAAGTAAAATTTTACCTTTCTTCGCGTCTTAATTTACGTATATTTTTAATTGTGAACTACAAGGTTGTTTTGTATAAATGGTGTTTCTGTTTTAATAGCTGTTAGGCTTTAAAACAATTTAAGAAAATATACAATCATATACTCTGTCTTTCTATATGACTGTCTACTTATATGCACTGGTGTCCAGAAATTAACGTTTTGGCAGCGTTCAACTTAAACTTATCGGATCAAACGTATGTAACCTGAAAATAATTCCAGTATCCTCTCAGCATCTTATTTCGAGACTTTATTAACTTCTCCAGCAATATATCTTGTCCTCCGCACGTCTGCAGAGTCACTGTCAATCTGCGCACTTCAGTAAATCAAAAGCATATCCAAAAAATGGCCCCAACTTTATCGTATATATATACTGCTGTCCAGAAATTAAGGGGCAGTGGCCAATTTCTGACGTTTCGTCGAATATCTTACTGAAACTCGTGAGGAAATGCCCGGAATGTCCTTAAACTTTGAGGATGTAAAGAACATGTTTGACCCCATGTTTTTTAGTGAAAATTTTGTCGCGAGGACATTTAGTGGGAGGGAAATAATAATTTTAATAATAAAATAGTATTTTCGATCCCCAAGTAACAGGAAATTCTAAAAATTATCTGTCACTGTAGCAAATGACTATGTAGGTTCTGTTCAACGTTTGTGTGCATTTGTGTAAGCATAGCATGTATATTCGTGATGTCAACGTTTCTGTAAAAATTTCAAAAGGCGTTTTTTATAGCATGCAGAGTTTTCAGCCGAATTTAACACTGCTTTCCAAAAACTTGACAAAAAATCGTAGAAATAGTATACTTTGATTAAAATATTAATATATTGAATATCTGATGAGATATAAGTATATTATTAAATAAATTTTAACTGCGTATGCGCGAACTACAGCAAAGATTTTTTATCATGATATGATAGTTAATACTATAGCGCAACTCATATAAAAAGACCAGTGAAATATCGCGAAATTCAAAAAGTTACAGCAATAATTGAGAAATTAAGAAATAAGTCCCATATTATCCTATGGGACTTATTTATCAATTTCTCAATTATTGCTGTAACTTTTTGAGTATATCTTCATGTATTTAACAATATCTTCTTGTATCTTTACTTAACACTCTTTCCGTGTGCATACATGTACAGCTATATACACGTACAGCCGTTTTAAGAAAAAAGAATTTCCATACTATTTTTTCACCAAATTATCGCAGAGAGATGTCACAGAGGTTTTATTCGACTAATACTTGTGCCTAAAATTCGAATTTGAATTAAGTTTTCTGAAACAGGGGTCGTCTACATATTCAAAATTGTGCTAACTTCGATTTTTAACATATTTAAAATCCATTTTTCACACTCATTTGGAGTTACTTGGATCAAATCAGCCTGAAAAGCTAATAGTTATACATATTTTAAAAATGTTTCATAGAGTTACAAGATGTTAATGTTTGAAGTTGCTAATGTTAACTGCACATGACAAACTGCAACTGTCAAACAAAAACATCCATTTGAAACGTTTCTTTTTCAATTAGATACAACAAGCAGCGAAGACCGAGCTACGCTCGGTCAAAATTAGCTTTGAGTTTAAATAGCATGATCTATGACTTAAATGACCCACTAAACAAATTTTATGGAACATGTGACCAAGCCTAATTGTGTTCTCGTGACCAAAATCCGTAGGATATAAAATTTAGTCAAAATAGTCTGAGCCGTTTTTTAGATAAAATTAGCTTGACCCACAGTGACCCCCCAAAAAAACACTAATCGGATTTTCTTGAGCATGTGACCTAGCCCAATAGTCTTCTCGTTCCCTAAAACTGTAGGATAGTAAATTTAGTTCAAATCCTCTGAGCCTTTTTAAGATAAAAATAGCTTGACCCATAATGACCCAAGACAAAAATGACCCACTAATCGAATTTTCTCGAATATGTGACCTAGCCCAATAGTCTTCTCATGCCTGAAAACCATAGGATGCAAAATTTCGTCTAAATAGTCTGAGCCGTTTTTTAGATAAAATTAGCTTGACCCACAGTGACCCCAAAATGGCTAATTGAATTTTCTCAGACATGTGACCTAGCTCAATGATTTTCTCGTGCCCGAAACTCGTAAGATACAAAATTAAATCAAAATCGTTAGAGCCGCTTTTTAGATAAAATTAACTTGACTCGCGTTGACCCAAAAATAACCCACTAATCGAAAGTTCTCGAACATGTGACCCAGCCCAATAGTCTTATCGTGCCCGAAAATGGTAGGATACAAAAGTTATTCAAAATCGTTTGAAGCGTTTTTCAGATACAATTAGCTTGAACCTCACCCATGGTGACCCAAAATGACCCACTAATCAAATTTTCTCGAACATGTGATCTAGCCCAATGGTTTTCTGGTGCCCCAAAACGGTAAGATACAAAATTTTGTCAAAATCGTTAGAGTAAATTTTAAGATGAAATTTGTATATATATACTATATATATATATTTATATATAACAACACACACACACAAGATTTACTCATATTAGAATATATGATAAATAGACCCAAGCATACTTCAGGCATATTTTTGATTGGAATCATATTACTAATTATGAAAATTATCAATAAAATCATATTAGATAAAGTCATGTTTTATGAGCTATACTACACTCGTGTGCAAAACTTAAGCAACACACATAAAATGCTAATTTCTGAACATGTGAGTACTCAAAAGGAAATTTTATAAACAGCAAGTGTATAAAATAAGTACTACCTTAACAGCAAAGACAGTCGATGCGAAGTCTTCTTGACATCACAAATGGTCATAATTGTCACAGTCACTACAATGAACAAAAATGTGATATATTTCATTCGTCTCATTTTTACTCTCATTTGGTCACTCCACTGGACAGTCACCATGACTGCTGCTTTTTAACGAGTCACCAGGTCACTTTAAAATGAAGTCACCTTGTGACTCTCATGTGACTGTTATTTTGACACTCCATTGTAAAGTCATCATGATAGCTGTTCTGTAACGAGTTCCCAAGGGACAGAAATTGAAATGATCTGGTGACTTATCACAAAGGATTGCAATGATGAATTCACAGTAGAGTGTAGGTCACCGAAAAGTCACCATGCGACCTCATTGTAACATTATTTGGCGACTCATCACAATGCAATGCTCACAATGACTTCAAAGTTCAGTCTTCAACTGACAGTGACTTGAGAATCACAAGGTGACTTCACTGTAATGTCACCTGGTGACCCATTACAAAGCAACAGTCACAGTGACATTTCAGTGATAGCAGTCATTTGAGAGTAATAATGAGACGAGTGAAATATCCCATATTTTGATTCACCGTAGCGATTGTGACACTTGTAACCATATGTGACGTCAAGAGGACTTCACATCGACTGGCCGTGCTGTTAGGGTAGTACCTCTTTATTACACTTGCTCTTCATAGAATTTCCTTTTGAGTACTCACGTGTACAGAAATTAGCATTTTGTGTTTGTTTCTTAAGTTTTGCACACTAATGTAATTTTAATTTAAAAAGATAGTACCGTAAAAACATGGCTATGCTCTTTTAGAAGCACTCTTATCATTAGTTTTAGATATATAAAAAAAATACCTTTTTGAAAGTTTAAGGGTACCGTCTTCTATTGTCAAAAGATCCACCGAAAAGACAAACCTGAAAATTTTTGTAGATTTTCTCTCATTTTCTGGTAATATATTGAATATTTTCAGTATTCTTTCTAGCAAGATTTTAATTTTATTTTCTGAAATTTGTTGATAAACCGCTAACACTTTTCGGAATTTCATTGCATTTCACTCAAAGCAAGGTGTTGCGTAGCTCTGTTAGAAGAAAATCCTGGAACTGGCCTCTCATTTCGTCGATATTGTCATTGTCATGGTCACCAGTCAGTCGACTTCATTTTAAGGTAGTCATTTTAAGGTCCCCCATTTAAATGGTGTATCGTAATCCCGCTACATTGAAACAACTTGTCTTTCTTACATGTTTTACAACTTTCTTAAGCCTAAACTTTATTCAGAGATTTTCTTATCGTAGCTACGCAGTAAATCCGTTAAAAATGTCGTTGAAATGTTTTTATTACTGCTAACGTTATGTACAAAAATTCGGGCTCGGGAAGGAATAAGAGGCCTGCTTACGTTTGACTGTATAAATGAATTACGGCCCTGGTTTCCTGTACAAAAATTGTTTCGTCTAATGTGCTCAATTGCCTCGAAAATTTTGAACGCTAAATACTGAATGACACTGTATCTATTCACTTCTCTAATTATTACTTTCTTCTATCTATAATAGAAGAAAGTATGGTAATCGAAATTTTTTCGACTTCCGGTTTTCGACGGATTTACACGTATTAGGGGTCAGACATTCCGAAAAACATGTTTTTACAAAATGTCCGTCTGTTCGTCTGTCCGTCCTCATTGTATTATCGAAAAGTGTATGAAGTTATGCTTCAAATTGAACCCCATTTTTTTCTATGTTTTTGTCTATGGCAAGCAGGTTCTATTAGAATTTGGGGATATTTCGACGAAAGAGGGCGCTATGATCGATATTTTTGTTCCATTTTCACTACTGTATCATCGAAAAGTGTATGAAGTTATGCTTCAAATTGAACCACATTTTGTTTCTATGTTTTTGGCTATGGTGAGCAGGTTCTATCAAAAATTGGGGATATTTCGACGAAAGGGGGCGCTGTGATCGATATTTTTGTTCCATTTTCACTATTGTATCATCGAAAAGTGTATGAAGTTATGCTTCAAATTGAACCACATTTTTTTTCTATGTTTTTGGCTATGGCAAGCAGGTTCTATTAGAATTTGGGGATATTTCGACGGAAGGGGGCGCTGTGATAGCCATTTAAAGATTTCAAATTCAAAAAGATGTACAAAAAAATTAGAATCCTAAAAGTTTTCTTCGTTAAATGTTCGGCCTTGATCCGGAGAATCCGGAACAATTTTTGTTTTGCCTCTATCTTAAAAAATGGCTGAGATATAGCGTTTTGAAATTTTAGGGTGGCTGACATTTTCAAACAAGACAGCAGAATTAATCCATGAGTTTTAGTTAACATTGGTTTCGGCAAATTTTCTTTCATTGTTGTAACCATTGTTCCTATTATATGTTTATCACTATATATTTATATTCGCCAACGTCAAATTCTCGCCAAACTTGCGACAGTTGGCGAAAATTCGCCAAATTTGGTGACCAAAATAGGTTGCCATAAATGAAGCCAACTTGGCTGTAGAGGACTAATTTGGCGATATTCTCATTCAAATTCCATGGTGACGAGAACTGGGATTGAATCTTCTTTAATTAGGTTCCACGCATTTTACCTTCGTGTTTTCCAGTAAAATTAGCTAAAATCGTAAAAGCAAGGAATAGGGAGGCTATCTGTTCCTCTCGGTTCAGGCCAGAAGGACTTTTCGTAGTTTAGTTTCGTTATCAGTTGATCTCATCCCGGTAACCCGACGATTCGCAAGCAGCTGACGTACAACAGAATGACGAAAAATATTGATTTTATTGGCGATGTGATAGTGAATTTTGAAGTAGTAACATGATTGAGATAGAAGAAAGTTTTGGGATTGGCACATCCGACTAGTTTTATGTATCACATGTGAAAGTAACGTCAAAATCTCAAAACATTGAGCTATAATTGTTGCGTATATACTACTGATGTTTCTTCAATTTTATTGAAACTGATATGCATTTTGAAAATGCACTGTAACGCGTTATCTAAAAAATGGTAAGAGTAACTTTTTTTTTTTACAATATTTATTTAAAAAAATTTTAAACTGTATCAATAATATCCAGGGTTTCAAAAAAGTGTTTAAGTTGCCGAAAATGCGTATTATTTATATTATGTTTTTCGATGGTAAACTAAAGTTTAATAGGCAGAATATACAATGTTGGATAACAGAATTCTAATATATTATTTTCTATGAGCTATAATTACTGCAAGTGGTTTTTTAACTATGTTATGCAATATCTAAGTAGTCTATTTAAATATCGTCTTTCGTTGGATGGAAAAGAAAAATTTTCTAACAATATTTTGGTTCTGCTGGAAGCCTTTTCATAATTCATTTGGAACGCATGATGTTTCTTTCTGGTGTGAAAATCAATCCTCTCATTGCAAAAATGTATCATTTTACTTTAATACGACATTTTCTGTATTGTTTTCATAATTTTACTGAAAATAATTTTATTACTTATAGTTAATAACTATGTGTAATTTTGATTTCTCAAATTGTTCATATTCGAAATAAAACGGCTATGTTCAATTATTTTCAATCATACAAGGAACACGAATATCAGTAAGCAGCGAAAATAGGAGAATATGATGTCATATTTAAAAAAAAAGAAATTTAAATATTTGTTACCAGTATTGATTATTAAAAATTAATGTAAATTACTTACAGATGAGAGGTTTTTGCCAAAAATCACTTCAGGATTTTCAAGAAAAGAAATTGAACAAGAATTATATTACTAGAAACAGATTTCGCTGGGGAAAATGTGACGTCATATTTTTAATAAAACAGGTAGTTTTAAATATTTTTTTAATAATACAAGGAGAATGAATTTCAGTAAGTACAGAAGGTAGGCAATTATGACGTCATATTTAAAGCGAAAAATTTAAATATTTTTAACCTATACTAAGCATTGAGCATGAATATCAGTTACGAACATATGAGCGCTTTCTGTCAAGAATCACGCCATGATTAACAAGAAAAGAATATGATCAAGAATTATATTAATAAAACGAGATTTTACTGGAAAAAAAGTGAAGTCATATTTGGACTAAAACAAACATTTTCAAAAATTTTTTAAATAATACAAAGAGCATAAATATCAATAAGTACAGAAAATATTTTACTGTCAAAAATGACATAAGAAGATAAACTAGATTTTAATCATATTTTGATAATTTATTTATTATTTTACAATTATTTGAAATATTTAATTTAATTTTTAATATTAATTGTTATTTTCGATATGAATTCGTTTCTTTTTCTTTCCTTTTGCACAATTTTAGATCAAATTGAAATGTCCACAATAAAATTAAAGAACATAAACATAATACGTCTGATTACTTTATTTATATAATAACATTCTTTAATTCAGAAAAGTTTAAATACACAAACTCAACGTGAGTGAAAACATCAGTGTGAGAAATTGCCGGGGTAGCATATCGACCAGGGGTTACTCAGTGGCAGAGCATCAGCCCGTTACGCTGAAGCTCCCAGGTTCGAGTCCTGTCCCACGTCAATTTTCATTCATCTTTGGTTTGTCTATTTAAAATTGTCTGAATTTAAAAAAGTTATTGCAAATGTCCATAATTGTTTGTTAAATTTTAACTTTTTATTGTAATAGTTTTTATGTGAGAAAGTGATTTCATAATTGCATTTTAATTTATAAAACACAAAATTTCAATTCTCTTCCATTTTTTTTTAAATAAAAACATTAAAAGAATGAAGCCTAAATAAATAAATACTGACATAAAGACGAAAGTTTTAAGTCGTTTTCTGTTTTAAATAAACAGAAATGCTTATTTGTACATGATTCATGAAGTAAAAAATTATGTTTTTATATGCAGTGAGACATTAGCCCGTAGGTAAAACTATCCCTGTTGGAAGTGTCGTCATATTTTAAATGATGTTCCAGCTTTTATTAAGAAAATATTAGAATTTTATTGCAATTACTCAAAGTGACATAATTTTTCACAGTATTTATCGTCCACAAATACATAAGTTTAACGTCATTTTCCATACAATATACCAGAATCCTGATATAAGAAAAATTTAATAAAAAGATTAAAGTCGACATAAAAGTAGTTAGTATTTAATTTCCATTGGCGATTAGAGATTGCCTGTGACATCGTGCTTGTAAAACTCAAAGAAGAGTCGATGCCACTAATTAAGCAAGAAGTTCTCTCTCCGCCTCTCATCCTAGCCTATTTTGAAAAAACCTTAATTATGGAAAAGCGCAAAATAAAATCCAATAAAAAATTCCGCTATTAATCAGTTATCTTTTTCTGATACTTATATAATTCTTTTAAATTAAAAAAATGTTTAAATATTTAAATATGTAGCTGAAAATATCTCACTAAGGTAATCTTTGTCCCCCATTGAAGTATATTCTTGTCGAATTTTGAAACTTCCATAATTTTAAATTGCAACACAACAATCGATATGACAATGTTCATCCAAAATTGGGATGCTTTATTCACAAATAACAGGTTTTAATATGCGATTAAAAGAAGAGCTTAGCTATTGCTTAACAAATAACATTTAGTCTTTGAGAATCTTTGGGGCGTGATAAATATTTTGACATTGTTGATTGATCTATTATCTGTTTGAAATGTGGCACTGTGAAATAACAATGCCATAAATATATGAGAGTTAAAGATCTTTTTAGTTTTTCATTATTTATTTTTTATATTTTATGCTTCATCACGTTTTAGTTTAATTTTTAAATAGCATATTTCTTCCTTTTTAAAAAATGTTTAAAGATGGGAAGTGTTCTGGAACAGAAGCATATTGGTGTAACGTAATTTTTCTACTATTCTAATCACCTCAAAGTCATGTCTGGAGTTATTTGTTAGTTAAAAAATTTTGCTTAAAAGTATTTACCAACATAATCACTTTCAATAACATTCTTTGACTCGAATACATGAATTGAATCGATTCTATGAACGAAAAAAATGAAAATAGTAAAAATATAAATGAAAAAATAAAATAAAAATGAAGTAGTTTACAACTAAACGTAAAGGAAGCGTATAAAATTTCAAGGTCATGAAACAAATTTAAATAATCCTATATATAAAAATATAAATATATACAATTTGAGATCATCAGAAGTATTGTCTACTATAAAATATGATAAAGACTTGGTTTATTGTACATGTTTTTAATTATCGTGACTGACCCATTTTTTTGCTTAATTAATGAATTTATTCTTCTTTAACTGTTACGTGAATGAAGTGAAGGGTAGCAGGTAGTAGTTTTACATATGTCTTTTTTTTAATCAAAATAAATGAATAATTATTTACAGAAATAAATACATTGGCTCTAATTAAAACTCTGACACTTACTTTTGGATATATTATGACGCGATTTATAATAAAAAAATTAGAATTTAACCAAAATTA
Source organism: Maratus michaelseni (assembly GCA_963931845.1). NCBI lineage: Eukaryota > Metazoa > Arthropoda > Arachnida > Araneae > Salticidae > Maratus > Maratus michaelseni. The sequence continues at coordinate 251,652,240 of OZ007592.1, forward strand.
TAAATTAATTTTTATGTAAATACAAAAAAAAACATTACAGCATTTTTTTTTTTTTTTTTTTTTTTTTTTTTTTTTTTTTTTTCATTAAACTTGAAAAAATAATAAAAATTCAACACTCGATGAAAAGTAATCTCAAATAAAACTCGGACATAAGTATTGTTCTAATTAATTTGTATTATTTAGTTGAAGTTTAATATTTGGTTGGTAAACCATTTTTTGCTATTACAGCTTTTAATCTATTTGACATTGAACGGACGAATTTTTAGCAATAATCAGAGGCAATTTCTGACCATTCTTCTTTTAATGTTTTTTCTAAAGTTCTCGTGTTGAATATAGTATGATTTTTAAATTGTTTTTCCAAATACGACTATAAATTTTTAGTTAAGTCTGGAGATTGAGGGGGTGTATCTATAACATATCTATATCATGTGGGGGATGTATTTATAAAGCAACCACAGTCCAACATTTAAAGCTTTGTGCTTCCGATCATTATGTGGATAAAAGTGAAAATAATATATCCTTAATTTTTTAACAGTATCTTTAACTTTTTTTTTCAGAATTTATATATATATATATATATATCGATTCACTATTCCATCAATGATAGGAATATTACCTTGTCCAGCGGCTGATATTGATCCTGTAGCGTCACGACCAATAGACTGAATCAGGATGCCTTTTTAGGGTTTTTTATTACACCCAGCTACAGGACAGCACAAATGTACTAAACAACTAGACAGAATGAATTTTTTAGAAAATAACAACTACACTTACATTAAATTAGTCTATAGAGAGAATTATGTTCTGCCCGTGGGTTTGGCCTCGCTAATATTCTTAGCAATGTTCGCAATTTCTCCGGGCACAGCTTATTTCTCCCGGTAAAAATGAGTCTACGTCCAGGCTTCGTACACTTCGCATGGCCGGACCAAGTCCTGACTTTTGCCTGCTCGCCTCACTAGCGACAGAGAAAAGTTAGAGTTGCATCTAGCGCACTCTCTTTCGTTCAAGTCCGCCTTTGGCGTCTTTCAGCCGTGTATATGTCGAAGCTCTACCATTGTATTTCAGGTGGAGGTTGAGTTCTTACCATATGGTCTCAAACATGTAGAGAATTACTGTATTCCCATGTCAGAAGAGCCTTCAGATTTTCCACGTGTTCATTAAATTATGATACTTCAGCTTGTTAGAACTCAGTTTGGTCCAACACCCAAAAACATTTTACGGCCTGCGAATAAAACGTTATTTACAGAAATTTCACTCTTAAAGAGGGATAATTCGGGATAGCCTGAGAAAAATGTGACCTTTTACTTTTCTCAGCAAAACGAGGGGAATATCTTACAATCCCATATCATGACCGATCCACCACCATCTCTATAATAAAACCGTAAGTCATGTGACTGTCATCAACAGTTCCGGGATGCCCGCATCGCATTTTCATATGCCAAGCGGCCATTTTTATTCAAAACTATTTTTCGAATAAAACTGCATAAAAGTTGCATTTTTAGAAAGATCGTTCAAAATAAATTAATATTTGAGAGATGACTTACGTTCAATTATGTATATATTCTGCAATAACTTCAGTTGAAATTAGCTTCGCAGTTCAAATTCTCTATCCATGAAAGTAAACAAAAAAAAAAGATTCATTCGTCGTGAAGGTTTAAAATATTAAACCATTAAACCATGGAGATAATCGTTCGTAAAGTAAGTTTTCCGTGAATGATCTTTTGGAGCGCTGTCTGGTGTCAAAAAAATAATTCGCACCAGGACCTGTGAGACAATTAAAGTTTACCATAATCCGCTTGATGAAGTGCTTATACAACTCATCTTCCGAATGTTTTTTTGACGTAAGTTGAATGTAAACAAACACAACTCATGTAATAATATTTAATGAATAAAATTTTGAAATGATCAGTTAATTTGGTATTTACGTGGCAGGAAGAGATATCACCGAAAATGATTGTTAATCGCCAATCATATTTACCATTGTTAATGACTAATCGCGTGCAAGACAGTAATTTAATATACATTTATGAAATACATAATATTATTAAGTAATTTTATGTTATTTGGGCGCAAATCTCTCCAATAGCATTTTTAAAATTGCCAATACCAGCTTTTGTTTTTCGCGTGCGCAAATTATAAACGATACTTTGATTTTGAAATAAAATGTTTTGATTTATGATATTATTTCTTATTTTTCTATTTTCCATTTTAAACTAAAAGTGTGAACGGCATGTATTTTAAATTTTAACAGCTGTCGCAGACGCTCTAGGTTTGGCACGATTTTTGTTTTGCGCCATTTTGGCGAGTAAAACCCATTTTCAGGTACCTGTTAGAGATTGCTATTTTATAATAATAAAAACCCAATTACTTTAAAATTACTTAATATGTTTAAGAATCTCTGCATTAGCGAACATATTGCAACTGATAAGCAAACGGGCATAAAGCATAAATGCTTAAATGGGATAAGCAGCTTTTGTCAAAAAAAATGAAATACATAACAACAACAAAAAAAAATGCGAAATGCTACCGTGATTGCAAAAGTTCTTGACTTGTCTGTTAGAATCTTCCGATTTGGAGAAGGATTAAGGAAAAAAATTAAATTAGGAATGAAATTAACGTGTTACAATGCTTAACATACATTTAAGGGAGACCAAACTGGTCGCCAGTGGCGGCTAGTGTTTAAAAATAGGTTGTACATTTTTTCTTTTACTCTTCATTTGGCCTTCTCCAAACATATGTTTGCCCATCAGAATGAAAAATATTAAATTTACTTTCATCCGAAAATAAAACAATCTTCCAAAATGCAAAGTTTTTTTTTTTTAAGTTGTGTAAACTATTTTCTTTTTAAACGGTTGATCTTACTCACAAAAGGTTTTTTCCTAGCAACTCTTTCATTGAAATTATTTTTTATTAGAATAATTCTTATAGTTTCTGGAACAGCTCTTTTTTCAAGATGCTGATCTGCTTCCACGGCTAATTTGGGAGCACAAAATTTTGGGTTTTACTTTACTTCTGGTACGATCCAGGGCCCCCTGTCGCGCTCGTCAACCTAACCGTTTTGAGTTTTCCGTGGTTTTTTCGAATCTTGCCGTAAATACGGGTTAGGATCCCTTAGAAAAGCCCCTACGGAGGGAACTCCCCTAGGGCTTATATGAGTAGATAATCCGCCGTCATGAATCAACCAACGTACGATCCATTGCCCTTCAGAATCTCTAAAAATTTCGTTTGCTTAGTTTTGATTTATTTTCGATGGTGTTTTACGTTTTAAATCGTTTGATTACGTAATGTACGGTTGAATGACTTCGTTTTACTATTTTTGCAATATCGCTTAAAGACAACCCACTTTAAATTGCTTTATTATAAATCCGAATTTCCAAAGCTGTTTGCCCAAATTGCTTTTCCATTCGTAATCATCAAAACACAAAGTACGAAATAAAGAGCAAATTATAGCAATATCTCGATGCTGACAACTTGAAGAACAGGAAACATTTGAAAAATTTTGCATTTAAAAAGAGAAAAATCGCAAAATTGTAAACTGACCTCCTTTACTTTTAACCCTTCTTTGCATGAGTTTTTCTTTTACAATTGTGTTTTTTTATACATATATTAAATATTAGACACCAGAAATTTTAAGACAGATTTTTAAGTTTATTCAGCAACATAGTTCACGGGAAATTTACTGGATTAATATTTCTATATATATATAGTGGTGGCGAAGAAGTTGATTTATTTATTAAAAGTTAAATAAGCAGTGATGGAAATTTACATCACTATGCAATTAAGAGTTAATACGAGTTTTCACTTTTTATTTTTGAGATTTTTTAAGAAAATACTGATGATGAATTTTTTTTTTTTTATAATGAATCGATATGTATCCAAACGTTACTGTATGAAGTCTATTTTACATTTTATTTCAATTACTTCTTATGTTGAAAATTAAGCTGGAAAATATAAACATGTAAGTGTCGAAATTTTAATTTACGCCTTTGTACATTTCATTTTAAAGAAATTTTATTTTAGAATTTGTATCTCAGTTTAATGGTAAGTAGAATATTTTTATATTGTGATTAATAATTTTTCCTTGATGCTATACACATGAAGACTGGGTACTTTGGAGTACTCTTAGTAAACTAATGGAAAATGAAACGAATCAATTTTATATTAAGTATTACTTTTTAGTAACTAAATAAAATACCGAATAAATTAAATTTGAGCCACAATTATGTACAAATATATTCTGTAATTCAAATTTTTCTAACTGAAACAAGTTACATACTACAAGTGACTGATATAATAGAAAAAAAATTTCAAGGAAAAAATGTCAGCATGACAATAAAATATTCTAGAATTTTCTATATGATCGAGCTACTTGAATAAAAATTTAGTTAATTTCAAATCCGGACAAAAGTAACAACTATATTCAAAGTTAAGAAAAACGTTTTGTATCTCATGACTATCACATAGGAAAATTCAAGTATATGCAATAGAAAGCTTCAACTCTAATTTCAACAAATGTTGCATATTTGTTCATGAGGTAGAAAATATTAAGCGGCGATTGGTTAGAGTATTTTTATTTTTTTCCAAATTTATACCAAAATACTTGAGATTAAAACACATAAATTACAGTTATTTTTCTAACGACTTGTTAATCCTATGCTTATTAAAATATATGGATTAGAAATTAAACTGTTTCATTAACAAAATAACGAATATATTTTCTTTTGGAGTTATAAAATATTATGGAATGAACTGCAGAAACAATATATGTTACAAATGTGCTCAAAAAACGTTATAAATCCAAATGCAATAATTCAACTTAAAATTTCCCATTTTTCCCATTTTTAGGTACTTTGTATAGAGGAGTGTCATTCCAATTAAAATATCTCTATTCTACACTTTTATGGCAAATACTGGAGATCTTTGTGAAACTAAAGCAGAAGTAACTTTTGAATGGAAAATCAAAGAATTTTATTCACTTTCTCAGGAAATCAATTATCATTACGACAGTAACACATTTCATTTTTCGGGCATATCTTGGGAGATATGGATTTATCCCAATGGTCAGGCAGAGTATTCCTCTGATGGATGGATAGGCTTATATATCAAAAGGATTTCAACTGGATATCCTGTAACTGTAAACTATTCATTAAGTCTGAAATCTGCTGGCGGAAAAAATAATCCAAGTACAACAAGCACAAATGTCTTTGCTGAAAAGTATCATGGATGGGGCAGAGCTCAAGTAATATCAAGATCAGACTTGGTTGAAAGAAAATCCGATTTAACACCCTCTGACACATTAACTGTTATTTGCACTCTGAAGAACAGTCAGTCTAACGCTGTCTCAAGTAAGTGTGCTGTACTAATTATATGCAAATTCTTCTCTTTATTCGTTTATGACATATGTTCTACTGAACGGATTTTGATGGGATTTCCACTAGATGTTTTTTTCAAGATAAGCTTACTATATTATAGTGTATAAAATATCGTTCTATGTTGCTTAGTTCTTAGAACTAAGAAAAGAATTTCTGTAATCGGATCTACGGACAACTGGTGTATTTTTACGATCGTGATTTGGCATAAAATTAACTGTAACTATGTTCTTTTTTGTGTGTGAGGCAAACATTTAATGGTATTTCAGAGGATATATTCTTTCTTATTATTAACGCTAACTTTGGATGTGAACCCGATTTGAATAGATTATATTTAAAAAATAATAATTAAGTCAGATAACAGAGATTAGAAACAATGTCTGCAGGGAGATAGACTATTTGACTACTCAACATGAATTCGGGGAATTTCCATAACTGGGTCCACAGCCATCTGGTACACTGTAGCGAGCGTGATATAGCGGCAAATTACATACTTTTTGTGGGTGTTTCCATCAAATGTTTATTGGCATAATCAATTCCTTTCTGATTGTTAATGATGATTAATTCCTCGCTGATATTTTATGCAAAACTTGGTGGTGAACCCACTAATATTGTCAGAAATAGTGCTAATATTGATGTTACCGTTTTATGGTAAAATTTAATAGATAATCGGAAAACCACAGTACAATGACAGACTTATTTGCAACTAGCCGTAGTCATTGGTCCTAAAATAATGTAGATCGGAAAGGAGGTATTTTTTGTAACACACGCTTTCATTAAGAAGGAATGTTCTGTAATCATGAATTAAAAAAAATAACGGAAGTTGGTTCTATGATTTAAAAGCAGATACTTCCGTAATCAGGAATGGGAGTGTTGCAGTTTGGCGCAAGGTTATTTTCATTGTTCTAACCATCGTTGTTACTTTCATACACTTCAAACCATATTTTTTTCCAGTATTGCTTACATTCGACGCAAACCTTGGATGCGGATCCTATTACGAAATTTAGCCTTTAAAAATAAAATAAATATTATATTTAAGGCAGGTAACAGAGAATAGAAACGATATTGGATGCCAGTTTTATTATCTGACTACCTACCGCCATTTTCGAGTAAATTTCTGGAATTAGGTTTAGTTTTAACGAGTATGATTTAGCGCAAACTAACTAAGGTAAAGCCAGGAGATATGGCGCGTTCGGAGAGATTGCGCACATAGAGGTTCGTGGGGAAGGAGTACAGTGAGCGCGCAGCGACTCCAGGTAGTTGTACAACAGCAGTAGTAGAGTGTCTACTCGAAAGTGCACGTTGATTGTTTTGAGCGTCTCAGATAAAGCATTGCTATTTTCTTTTGTTTTCCCAAAGTAAGTGCTTGAATTTTCATAGCTATTCATCAGAATTTCTATACAACGTCAGTAGTGCAAAATATTTTAAACTTAAACGATTTCTCATAAGCTACTAATCTAGACTAACAATGTGAGCATCAACGGTTCGTTTTAGTAGTGGCCATGTTTATATAAAAGGCCGCGCAATCTCTCCTACCGAAATTGGAGAGTCTGTGCATCTGCTACTTAGGAGAGATGGCGCATTGTTTCCACTTGTTTCCATGCTAAGAGAGATTACGCAGCTTATTGGTAAATTTGCATTAAAAAATGAAAAATTAAAATGGACTAATTTTAAGTTAAACATGTTATCAAGTAACTTAATGTTATTTTGTAATCTTATCTTGACTTACTTTTTATGATTCTTATTTTTTTTCCTTTAATTAATTTTTTTAATTGTTTTTAAAATTATTTCCTTTTTCTGATTCTTTAATCATTAGGTTGAAATATTCACTCCTAATACAATAATATTTGTTCAGAAAAACCTTACAACAATGTAACTTAAGTGTAATTATTATTGTTAACAATTTAATTGTAGTTATTATTAGTAACAATCTCTCCTACCCATGTGCGCAATCACACCAACCCCGTAAGGACAGATTGCGCAAAATAACTTTCTTGATTTTAATACAACTGTTCTATTAAATTACAACATAACAACAAAATAGCAATGGAAATGCATAAAAAACAACTGAAGTAAAATTATTCTTGGATAGTTTAGCAAAAAAATTAATATTTAGATTTTTTATTGTTGTTCTTTTGAATTGTGCGCAAACTCTCCTAGCTTTACCTTATACTGTAGTGACCCTTTTCTTTCTTTTTACTTTTCGTACACGTATGGTGTAAGGAAAGTACTGTTAATGATAGAATGATAAAAACCCGATGATGGAAACATTGGCATATTTTTACGTTTTGAAGTTCCCTGATCAATTTTCGCTATTTTTACAATGTCTGTATATGAATGTATGTATGTATGCAGTATGCTATGTTGGTACTTTTTTAATTTTCTAATTTCCAGAGTCCGCTTTTGCTGTTTTTACGATGATATCTGTATGTATGTATGTGTGTAACTGAAAACGAGTTCGTCCAAACTATACTTTTCCTTGAACGCCATTTGGTAAATATGTTGTAAACAACTGTCAGAAGAGCTGTATTCGTTTACGTACAAATTGGGCAACGGGTTTGGTTTCTAAACGATATTTATGATATTTAAACCATTTCGTGACATTTAAAAATGTTTCTCTTAAAAACAAGGTTTTATTATAGTTAAGGATCACTGTGGAGACCCGAAAAGTTCTCGATTTCTGTCTGTCTGTCTATCTGTTCCACGATACGAGGGTTGCCTTTTATGTTTTTACAAATGACCAATAGAAAGCGTTACTGAAATTTGTCTTCAGGATATTCGTAAAATTCACATTTTTTATCTTGGAATCCGTGGCAACTTAGAAATCGTCTGCGAATTTTGTTTACAGTGAGTGTTCTAAAGAAACAAGTGAGTGATAAAAATGAAAATAACTCATGAAGGTTTCCGTTGGATGATTTTTTATGATTTTAAGAAAGGCCTCACTCGACAAGAATGCTTAGTATCACTTCGTGAACTTTTTGCTAATGAAGCACCATCAGAAAAGACTGTTTACAATTGGTTTGCAGAATTTTGTCGTGGTCGTGCATCCGTCAGTGATGAATCTCGTGAAGGACGACCAATATCGGTAGTGATTCCAAACAACATCGATGCTGTGCGCAAGATGATTGAAGAAGATCGGCATGTCACGTATCGTGAGATAGAAGCATCCCTTGGCATATCACAGACTACAATACATTCGATTTTGCACGAACATTTAGCTGTTAAAAATATTTGTTCCTGATAGATTCCGCACAATTTGACAGAAGCTCAAAAAGAGGCTGGTGCAAATTGGTGTAAGGAAATGCTAAAAAAATTTAAATTTGGAACTGCAAAATTCGTATACAACATCGTTACAGGAGACGAAACTTGGATATATTCGTATGAGCCAGAAACTAAACAAAAATATACCGTTTGGGTGTTTCTAGATGAACCGAATCCTGCGAAGGTTGTTCGTTCACGAAGCACTACCAAGAAAATGATTGCTTGTTTCTTCGGCCGTACATGACATATCGCAACCATTCCTTTAGCGGATCGAAAAACTGATAACGCTAAATGGTATACAAAAACTTGTTTGCCAAAAATCATCAACCAAATCAAGAAAAGCAACAAAAACGCCGCATCATAATTCACCACGACAACGCCAGCTCCCACACAGCACATGAAACAATTTATTATTTGAAGGATAAAAATATCGAATTAATGTCTCATTGCCCATATTCTCCTGATTTGTCGCCTAACGACTTTTTCTTGTTGCCTTATGTCAAACAAAAGAATGCGGGAAGCGATTTTCATCACCTCAAGAAGCTATTGATGCCTTCAAAACTATGTTTCTGAGATATCAACTTCAGAGTGGAAAAACTGTTTCAAGAATTGGTTTGAATGGATTGAAAAGTGTATAAATCTTAAAGGCGAATATTTTGAAAAGCAATAAAACAGTTTGTTCCCAATTTTTTTTTCTTCGAACTTTTTGTAAAAACTTAAAAGGCAACCCTCGTAACTGCCGCAAAAATCATCCTATTAGGTTGATATTTGGTAGGTATGTTTTGAGGTAACCGGATTTACCTGTATAGTTTTTGGTTAAGATTGTTTGATTCGTTCGAAAAATATGGAACATCCTATGTAATAATGTTTTTCTATGGGAATTCAGACGATATTCAAATTTTACCATTCATTGAAATGAAAATGGCGCATTAGAATAATTGATTTAAATGTTAAATTATGGATGTTAAAATTTTCCAATGGGAGTCTAAATGTATTCCGATTAAATAGAAACTTTGCTTTTACATTTGTTAGATTTTCTAAATTAGGTGTATAACATTTGATGGAATTTTATAAATCTGCTTGAAAAATATAAAATATTTTGTTTTATCCTTATACAAATATGTATGACACGATACATATTTCATTTTTTCACTTTTTCTTTTATCAGTTCGCTAGCAATTAATATAGCCTATAAACTACGATTTACGAAAGATTAAGCAGCAAATCTGGATGAGGAAAATAAAAGGTCAGCTAACCTTTCATAGTGGGGTCTATAAGTTCGATTTGAGTCAAATATGAACGATGATAGTAACATTGTTTAAATTGAAAGTGAATACGATTAAAAGGTTATCACAAAACCCCCTTTATATCGCCAAATCACGCTTGCTGAAATAGTCAATTGGCAGTGGACACGATTAAAAATGATTATCCTAAAGGTTTAAAAGTTTCCAAAGATTCCTACTTTTGGGTGATTTTAGTATGCTTTTGCTGTTGAGTAAATTAGGACGTATTTAGATAAGATCTCAATTCTAAATAATATAGTCTGACCACCAAAACTGTTTTTCCGAGATAAATAATTGCAAAAACATTAAATTTCCACATTAAATATAAGTATACTAAATTTAGTTTACATTTTCATAAGTTTGTTGAATGAGATTTTATGCAACTTCCCCATTAGATGCAAATGTTTCGTTGGTTGGTAGGTAAGTAAATATTGCTATTTGGATATTAGGATAACATAAAATCCCTCTGAAAACTGATGCTTATCCTAATAAAATCACAGTGTAAAGCGAGATCCGAGATATACAACTAACATGACATAGCGCAATGAATAGGAAATTGCGAATGTAAAATTAATGCGACTAAGAGGGGTTTAGCGGTGTGATAGCCCCCTGATAAATTAGATTGTACCTCAAATGTGTGCGTAGCACAATGCTCTTAAAATATATGAGATTGCAAAAATGGAGCTAATTTTTAATTAGAATTAAACAATCACAATGTGTTTACTACAAGGAAAATGCACATTTCGAACCTACGTCTTGGTGTATCTTAATACGAAGAACCAACCAATTTATATTTTTAATTGTATTGTCATGCAAGATCTACAAGTGTGACAAATGTCCTGTCAGTAACTTAACCGAAAGTGTGTGAAATTCATGTTGCAAGATTCCAACCATACAGATGTTGAACGCTAGTTAAGTAAAATCTTGTAATTAGAGCGAATTTTATTAATCTGATAAAAACATGGGGAAATTTAAGTATTGTGTGTTATTAAGGAACAATGATGAAATATTTATATTTAAAACAATTTAAAATTCCCATTAGAATGGCTATGCAAATTAAAATTCAATATTTCATTGTTTATTTTAATTAACAGCTCTTAAATTCAGTACGAATGGAATAAAATATTATTGAGAATTACGGGATAATTTTAGTAAAAAAAAATTAACCATTATATGATTGAAAGTGGCGGTTTTTTTAGAATGTGAGATCTTTTTTACAAGTGAAAACTTTTCAAGTTCGTAAAATTAGGATATAAATTTTTATTATTTTTATATTAGTATTTATTGTAACGCATAGTATTTTGTAAAGTGTTCGAAAAGTTAAGTAAAGTAACTCTAGATCTTTTTTTCTTTTTTGGCTAACATTTAATGACATTTAATGGCATCATTTAAGGGCTAACACGTTAAATGGAAACATTTTTTTTTAAAGTAATCTTAACAACCAAAAGTCAAAATTTGAAGATTTATTTTGAGTTCCTAGTGCAAGAGAGAGATAGTTGCTTTACCAAGCAAATAACTCTAACTTTATATGAAAATTACAATCCAAAATTATTATTAAAAATTCAAATATTCTGAGTATTTTACAATACCAAAACTAATACTATTGACATTTTTTTTTAAATTATTAGTCTTGATATTGTACCAACTTGCATTGTGTTTAGTACCAACTTTACCTTGTGTTTAGTACCAACCAATCTTACCAAGTATGTAAAACAATATTATACCACAACTTTTAATAAAATACCAATAATTGATACCGAATCAAAGTCATCGCTTTACAAGGATAATTTAAATAGACCTGGTACTATAAATTAGATAAACATATATTTTGCCATAGTTGTAATGTACTTAAAACTTATAGTACGATAACATATGATTAACATATTTAAAATATGCTATGCATCTCGGGATGCTATTTATAAACTATTCCTAAAATATGTTTTAATGCAAAATGTAATACTAAACCACAGTTTGTGTTTTCAATATAAATTACAATTAAAATAAATATTCTGAAATGTAACAGTTCAAACACTTTATACATTTCATTAATAATTTTCAGCATTTACACAGAATAAACATTTAAATTCACGTGAAACTGCTTCACACTTAATTGTATAATGCTAACAACTTCGAGGCAATATAATAATATACAATTCTCAATACAAATCTGTGCATTATTTATTACGATTCTCTACAATAATGCACTTTATATTAAATACAGTAATACATTGTAATATGTATTAAATCAATATAACTGAGATGTATGATAAGATTTTATAATACTATATAATATCATATAGATAAAAATATGGTATAACACATTAAAAAAATATATATCCAAATTAGTTAATCAAGCAATAAAATGAATAATAAAGATTGAGAGTTTTATAAATTTCAATATTTATTATTATCCATAATACAAAATTTTAAATAATCCCTTATTAATCTCGGTTGTCCACCATTTAATATCATTATGTTCCTTTTTTTGGCAACCGGGTAAACATGGATTGCAATGTAAGACGCTTATATTAATAATAGAAGCTCTGCAACATGTGTCTAACTTTCATATATATATTGCTTCTTATACATTCTACTTTTCTTTACAGGATCATTATTTAGTCGACAAAGCAAAGTAATTGATATACTGAAAGAAATATATTTAAAAGCAAAAAGGACAGACTTTACATTGAAAGTAGATGGGAAAAACATTGGCACTCATCGTATGATTTTGGAAGCACGTTCTTCAGTATTCGCTGCTATGTTCAACCACGATACCAAAGAAAATAAAACTGGTGAGGTGTCTATTATCGACGTGGATAAAAGTACAATGGAGACCATCCTTATACACATGTACACTGGAGATATCGATAATCCGACACCAGAAAATGTATTATCTCTGTATGCCGCAGCTGAAAAATATGATATAAAGGACATTAAAGAGATATGTTCTGAGTTTATTATTAGGAACCTGTCTGTGGACTGGGTGTGCGATGTTATTAAATTTTCAGAATTGTACCAAGAAGAGGAAATAGGTCGCAGTGCCAGAGAGTTCTTCAAAGAAAATGCCCGAAAAGTTCTAAAGACCGAGAAATGGAAAACATTTGCAAAAGAAAATCATGTCATAAGTGTCGAACTTCTTGGCTCTGTGTTAGAAGCTATGCTTCCAGAATAACAAAATCCCAATAAAGTACTTGAACGGAAAACATTGTGAATGAAACATGTGAATAAATACTGTTATACATAAATCACGTAACATTTTACTTTTAAACTAAACATGTAAGGAAAAACATGTATTTAGTAAATATTATTTAACAGCTTCTCAAGTAGAAGCCTTTATATGTAATTACTTAAGTTATAGTGTTTCTTTTAAACAAAATAATCTATTTAATGCAGTAAATATGTGCTAATGTGATGGAATTGATGTTTTATATTTAAAATACTGATTGTTATTAAAACATTTATAATATTAATGTGCTATACTAGTTTAAATTATAACGTGTTTAATTTTAATAGCTTCATATTTAAAAACTATATAAATTTCAAGTTAAATTTTCCCACATAAATGTAACTTTCTTATTTTTTTTTAAACTGTGTTGAAAGTATCAACTAATACCAAATATATAAAGCTTTATAAAATATCATTATCATCGTTAATATAATCATTTCCGATAGAGGAAGTGAAATAAACCGTTTACACCAAACGTTAATTTTTATCGATATTACATTGATAAAAAATAATTGAATTAATGATTTCGAAAACAATAGTAAGTCCAAGATTTATTATTTTCCAGGATGTAATAAAAATTGAGCTACACACAAACGCTGAATATTTTGAGAAATTTCCTGTGCTTACTGTATTTCATAAAACTGAAAATATGTATGTCGATTATCAATTGTTTATTTTATGAGAATTGAAAACAAATGAAATTTTAAAAATTCATTGGACTTATTTTATATTTGCTGTTAATCAGATTAAGTGCCCTTGAAACGATGCAAAAAAAATATTTTCCTTGGTATTTTTAAAAAATAGACATAAATCATTTCCTCCTGCATCTTAATCCTTAAATACCTGTGTAAATTCAACGGCAAAACTTTCCGCGCAGTTTATCTTGCACACCATACGTTTCTAAATTTCTAGGGAAATAATTTAATGTTCTTTAGGATTATGTTTAAGACCAACATAATTACAATGTAGTAAAATATTATATAAAAAAAATACCATTGGTACATGGGACGTACCATAGGCATTTCGAACAATGTAAATTTGTAACATCCAATGGTGTACAAAAAACCTTAATTTCTAAGAAAAAAAGTACCGGAGCCCTAATATTCTGCAGTATTAACACCCGTAGTGCACCCCTCCCCCTCCCCCCGCCCCCTGCGCCGTCACTCGAATCTGCATATTTATATTTCATACAATATTTTCAAAATTGAAAGCATTGTTTTTTTACTTTTGCAAAATGAAAAAATTAGATATATCTATGCGTACACTTAACTATCAACTATTCCACTTTTTAGTTTTTACTACTTCCAAATAAAGACCTTTGCCTAATCTTAATGTTAATTAATCGCAGAATTTGCGATTAAATAAGCTCAGAATTATAATTCGGAAATAGTGTTAACACAAAAAATGAACAGTTCGTAGCTATGCAGAATAGAAAAATGCTATTCCTGTTTACTCTTTATTCTGATCAAAGTAGCATTAAAATGATTTGAAATAGAAATAAATAAAATTTTGAATTTAAGACAATTTGAGCTCGAGCCTGCCCAAACCCGAAGACTGATATAAAAATCGAGCCTGTTTCATCTCCATCTCTGATGTGAGCGGCACATTACGTCACTTATAACGTTTTTGATACAAAAAAAGACAAAAGATTGGAGATGGGAGGGAAAGGAAAGTGTAATTTAGAATTCGTTTTTCGGAAGCGTTATTGCACTGGGCTCCGGAGCGCAGTGTTTATGAGCTACGGTGAATTCTGGCCAATATTTAAATATGTAATAAAAACAGAGCTTGAAAATTCAGAAAATTATCGTCGATAGAATAAGCTCGAAATCCGTTGTTCCCAAAAATAAGCAAAAAGATGAGGGGTTGTATCAAATATCTGTTGATTAGTGCCAAGATCGCGTACACAATATTGCACATACATATTTTATATTTGGATACAACCCCTCATATTTTTGCTTCCTTTTGGAAACAATGGATTTTGAGCTTATTCTATCGACGATAATTTTCAGAATTTTCAAGCTATGATTTTGAGACTTTCACAAAAG
Source organism: Maratus michaelseni (assembly GCA_963931845.1). Lineage (NCBI taxonomy): Eukaryota > Metazoa > Arthropoda > Arachnida > Araneae > Salticidae > Maratus > Maratus michaelseni. The sequence continues at coordinate 251,667,424 of OZ007592.1, forward strand.
TTGCTCTATATACTTAGCTAACACATTATGCATATTATATTTTGATTGCCTTCGCGCATGCGCAGTGAAACATTTTTTAGTAAACCTGCTCATGTTTCATCCAATTATTATTATTATTTTAATTCTAATTGCAGTGTATTATGTACAATGTTGTTTGTCATATTTTCTGAAAATAACTTTTTTTATATTAAAAACTCTGCAAATTATACACAAAAAACTAGGCGAAGTTTGGGACTGTTTTTATAAAAACCTTAATTTCTCTACGAGTATACATGCTATCCTCATAAAAATGAACACAGTATATCACAATAAGCGACTTATTAATAATCTCGAGTTTGAACGCCTTTGCTACATTAGTTTTTACAGTGTTATCCAAAATATATTCGTTATTTTTCAATTTGTTGACAGTCCCTTATGGGGTTTCGTGAAAAATTCTTCGCGGAAATATATAACATATACTATATTGTTTACACATCTGTAGTTTCAAGTTAATTCCTTATGTATTTTTCTAGATAATTAACAAAACGTCTAAAATCACAAGTGACCGGTCACTTTTGGCAATATAGTGTATATAGGAATGACAAACAGAAAATTTAAAACAAGAATAAAAGAACGTATGGCAGATATCGAATATGACAGAAGAAGCAAGACAATATAGAATAGACCTTAGCAAGACAATATAGAATAGAGCCATTGCAGATTGGTTTAGAGAATAGTAAAGTAATTTTTCAATCAAGAGTTTATTTCCCATCCATTATCCGTGAATCAATGGAAAATATAATCGTTGAAAAGATAACATTTTCAACGAATTCGCATCTTTTGAATTACCAAAAATTTGGCACGCGATGCTTTACAGATTGAAAAAGCAATAAAAATAAATATTAATTTTCACGTTTCACAGTTTGACCAATTTAAGCACCTGCTTGCATTGTACATGTAATCTCTTGGTTTATGTTTACCATTTTCAAACAGTTTGCGAGAATATTTTATTTATCATTTTGATCTGAAGATGTCGCCGTTAGAGCAAAGGAAACATGTGTAATCTATATTAAAAGGTATTTTTAAACATTTCGTGTTACGTTTTTATCACTTTAAGCAATAATTACACTTTAATGTAAAGTTATCAAGTTACTTTATTATATTATTTATAACAACGTCATTAAAATAAATTTTTACAAGAGATCTGATACAGCAAAATACTTTAATTATCATTTGTTACCATTTAACTATTGAGCAGAGGAGACAGGGATAGGGCAATTTTCACAAAAATATTTCTTTCTTAATATATTCTAGTCAGTTTTGGATACAATGGTGCATATTTAGTTGTATCTGAAACGAAAAAAACATGTTGGATCCAAATATTTTGTAATTTTCTCAGACCATTTGAAAACTGGGAATTTTTTTCCACTTATTACTCATGTGTTAGGAGTAGTGGAGATGCATGTAAAGTAGAGGATAAACATAAGGGAATTTAACTGTTATCGAATATTATACTTTTGAAGGCCTAGGTTAATTGAAAATTGTGATTTTGCTTTATTGATTACTATGTTTTCGATCAATTGATAACTGCAAGATTAAAAACATTTCAACCAGCAAAAACATTTGAAACAGTTGAAAAGTCTCTCTCTTATAGATAAAAAGTAAGTATAGAATTCTATTTCGAAATTTATTTTAACATTTACTACAAAAAATTACAAAAATTGTTTAATATAACACGAAAAAAATATTTAAAGTAATCAAATTAAACTTCGTGAGGAAAGAATGAATGGAACATGTCCCATACCTTCATCTTTCTGTATCCAGTTTCTACTTACAGGTAGCTTTCGTGTATGGAAGAACAGCGCCAGAGCCTCAAGAGCGTTTGGACTTCTTAATTACATCACCACATCTTTTATTCTAATCAGAAAGGTGTTACATTACCGGTTTTGTACCCCTTTCCCATCTTTCGACCTCCCAGTGAAAGGAAATTCAACACCACTTATTTTACGTGTCCGTATGTGGTATTGGCAAAGCACCAACAACAGCGCTATCAGTACATTGAAGCTACCCTTCGAAGCACTGACAACGTTAGATGTTGCTTAAACTTCAGTTTCTTGATGGGAACCTCTCCGGACCACAGCAGATGCCATTGTAACCCTCTAAGTAGCATAATTAGTGTATGATTAGATAGTATATTGAAAGCAATGACAAAAGCGAAATCACGTGTAAAATAACTGGCATTTATGTACATCTTTCTCGGAAATTACTGAAGGGATTTAATTACTTTTTTTACAGTTATGTCAGTAGTTGAAATGTTAATTGTTCTTTCGGCAAGGAATATAAAAAATTACAATGGTTACCTGATTTCGTAAACAAAAAAATTACATGTGAAACAGTGTTCATAGATGTACCTTTTCATCAGGATGACCATGATGTACCTTTTTATAAATAGTTTTTAAATAGTTTTGGCAGTAACCGATCTAGCAATTCGTCATTTGGCATGAATTAAAAATTAAAGATGCAATAGTTACGTTAATTATAAATATCCCGATATGTTCCTTGTTTGCAAAGTTTTGTAATTAACACTTAATTTCTATTAGCTGTCTCACAGACTGCTTTATTAATTTTTCACAGTTTAACATGTAATTTTCAGTTTAACTATAGATACTAGTGAAATTTTGTTTCTTTTGGAACCCTAGTACTGTTGTTAGAGAATTCTGAACAGTTGAATATTATTTCTAATAGTAAATAAAGTTTAGTACAGAAACAATATCCAATGGATTAATTTAATCTTTTAATTCATCTTTCGATCAAGCGGTCTCGAAGACCGCTCACAATTGTAAAGCAACACTTTTTGTCATAGCAGTTAAGGGTTAAGATAACTTAAAATTTTATTTCTTAGCAATCAATTAAATTATAGTTTAGCTTCTGCCAAAACTATTATAAAAAAAGATTTGAATTCCTTTAATGTTGTCAAAGAAAAACGTATATCAATAGCAGTTCAGTGTCAACCTCAAGAGAGTTTGGACTTCTTAATTACATGCCCAAAATATTGATCCTAACCAGAAGGGGGGACATTACCGGTTTTGTACAGCTTTGCCATCTTCTGACCTCTTAGTGAAAGAACATTCTAAACTACTGATTTTACGTACCGGTCAGGGGTGCAAAAATCTAGGCGCCAATGGTCTGATTCACACCACTAAATTTTATTAGTATTCTTCGTCAAATTTTATTAGTATACTTCGTCTAAATTTCATCAGTATTCTTATTAGGCGTAGAATACTAAAAATTTAGTGATGGGAATCGGCCCATTGGCGCCTAGATTTTTGCACCCCTGGTGTCGGTTTATGGCATTGACAAGACACCAACAACATCGCTATTAATACATTAGAAGTACCCTCCAAAAGACTGACATCGTTAGATTTTGCTTAAACTTCAGTTTTTTACCATATCCTTTGTGTATAATCCGCTGTGGATGTCATTGATACCCTCCAGCTAGAATATTTAGTATATGATCATGTAGTACATCACGTATTAATCATGCTGCACTTTAAGCTTATCTTAAATAGTGAGTTGTAAATACAGGATTTGTGGAATTATGCTAACAATTGATTATTTTTGTTTTACAAGTTAAACAACTGTCAAAATCAATTTCAAAATAGAATTCATTAGTCACTTCTCATCTGTAGAAATGAGACTTGTCAACTGCAAATGTTTTAATCTTACAAATGTAAAATCTGTAGCACATAGAAATCAGTTTATAGGTACTGCATCTAGTGTAGAAACGAAAATAAATAAAAGTGTAATTTAAGCAAGATTACTAATAATATTGTCCCCTCCTGCCTCCTCTAACCTAAGGTGCCGTTCCTAGTCTTAAACAGCCAAAAATTATCTACTTCGAGCGACATCAGAATTTAGATTAAAGCTGCTCGTCAGTAAACTTTTCGATTCCCCTCGTTGATGTTAATCCTATGGGCGTAGGATGCATTCGTATACTTAAAATATCTCCTCCTGAAATAATTATTTTTAACTTCATGAGGAGATATTTAACTATTATAATTACTAGGGCATCCGACCCGGGCTTTCCGGGTTACAATATATAGATGAAACGCATTCTTTTAAATGAAAAGTCTAAAAGATTTTATACATTTAATATATATTTTTAGATTACTAATTAACAATACCAAAAATTAGTTTTATATGAAAAATAGCGATTACGTAATCAAATAAAGTTTTGAAATTTAATAAAAGCGATATTAGTCTCGTGCCAGGAATTAAAATCCTGTTAGTTCATGCTTAAAAATTCTTTTAAAAGTCATAATAAATCAGCCAATTAAGATACACATTTAAAAGAAAATCCACTTGAAAGTAGATTTTTTTACTCTATATAACGGTGTAAACATTGAAAATTTGCGATGTTTAGAAATTAAAAAAAATACTGTATCAAAAATCGCAAAACCAAAATTTCATCATTAAGTGTTGCCATTCGCAAAATGACGTCAGCGTTACGCACGGACACGTTTGTCCTTTATAATATAGATAGTTAAAATTATAATAAATATTATTAATATTTTTAACTTCTGTTTTCTTAAAAGGATGACACTTTTTTCTTAGCTTTCAAAATATTTCTAAAATATGTGCAAAATTTACCATTTTACGTCTTAAAATCTTAGCGAAGCTGAATAAGATTTTAACACTTCACATAAAATTAAATATATATTTTAGAAACTTTTTGACAACTAATAAAAATGAAAGACGTCCTTTAACACATTCGCTGCCGAGTTAAAATTACCGAATTGTATTTCATTTAGAAAATTCAAATTTATACCAGAAAATACTAACAGCAATATTTAATATATTTAATTACGGGCATTTTGCGATTATATGAAATAAAAATTCTTCTTTCGTAATTTCTGGTACGAATTTATAATTTTAGATTTAGAGATTAGCTGACAACCACGCGCAGGCGCGTGATTGGCAGCGAATGGGTTTTAAGAACAGTACAAAGAAAACAGAAGTTTATAATATTAATTTCCTGAGGAGATATTTTAAATATATGAATGCATCTTACGGCCATAGGATTAAAATTAGCGAGGGGAATCGGAAAATTTACTGATGAACATCCTAAAGGGGTCAAAATCACAAAAGCAAAACCACATGTAAAGCCACTGGCATTTATGTACATTTTTCTCAGGAATTGCTGAAGGATTTTAATTATTTTTTTACAGTTTTGTAACTATTTTAAATATTAATTGGTCGTTCCATAATGAATATAAATATATATTACAATAGTTACCTTATTTCATGAACATGAAATCACATTTTAAATAACTGACATGGCTGTACATTTTATCGGGATGACCTTGGTGTAACTTTTTGTCTATATACTTTTTAAAGTTTTGGCGGAAGCTGAAATATCAAGTGTTCATTTGGCATGAAATAAAAATTAAAATTGTAATAGTTACGTTAATTAAAAAGACCCTGAAAGTTTGCTTGTTTGCAAAGTTTCGTAATTAATGTATCTTTTAATTTTATTTCTTAAGAAACAATCAAATTATAGTTTAGCTTCTGCCAAAACTATTATAAAAAGTATTTGAACCCCTTTAGTAGTTTCTGAGAAAAAGGTACATCAACCAGTTTTACATGTGACTTTTTATGCTCGAGAAATTGCATAACTATTTTTTTTTAATTATTCATTGATCAATTTATATTTTTTGCTACTCCAAACACAATTATTCAAAAAGTAGTAAAATCGCTTTAAAAGTTTCCGAGAAAAAGTACATAAATGACATTTGTTATTGTTTTACATATGGAATGCGAAAATTTTGTCTCCCCTTAAAAAAAGTATTGGGTATATCACCAATGCACTTTATTATTCTTAACTAAATCATACTGATTAGTAAAGATATTATACGAATTGACATTTTTCCAACTGAGTGAAAAAGTGTCCAGGCTGGAAGTCGAACCCAAGAACCCTGGCTTAAATTACCAACTTTCTGCCTATGTGAGCTACCTGGACCGACAAACAGCCGACACAATTCACTCAGGCAATATTTTAGCAATAGCATCTGATATGTCATTTTAAATAGTTCAACATAATATACAGCATTAACTCCTTTAAACGATGCATACGTTGATACACTTACACTTTATTATTTTTAACAAAATCATATTGATTGGTACAGATATCATACGAATTTACTTTTTTTTAAAAATGAGTGAAAATGTATACAGGCCGGGGATGAACCCGAGATCTAGGGCTTAAATGACCAATATTCTACCTTTTGAGCTACCTGGACCGACAACCTCCGGCACAATTCACTAAGACAAGCTTTAGGCAATAGCATCTGGTCTCTTATTTAAAACTGTTCAACAGAATATTCGCTTGCAATGAAACTCCATTAAACAATGGATACGTAGATACACTAGATACCGTATGTTTTTTTATTGAAAACATACATCTGACTTGTGTGCTTGACATCAAGTGTCCGCTTATAAGTCAACGTCAATATACAAGGACTAGATAGCCCCAAGGAAATTTACAACACCAGATAATTACAACTGGGAGCTCACAAAGTGTGTGCAATGAAGCTGACGGGAGTCGAACCCACCAACGTAACTCCTAACCTCTCAAGCGATAAGCGAAATTGTGTCTTAACCATTCGGCCACGGAGGCCCCACTAGATACCGTAGATAGACGGAAGTGTTTGTTTGTAAACATACCGACAACTTTACCCAAAAGCGTTCACAGCCGTTTTAACCCAACTGTAAACTGAGAAACTCGAGGCTAACGAAAAAAGACAGGCTACCGCAGTGCATTCCACTTATCTTTTTTTACAGACCGCTAGAGTAACGTGATGCTCTTTTCGTACACCTGTATTGGTGGATTCGAGCATCACGTGACTCCCACGGTCTCTAAAAAAAGGTACGCGTAAAGCACCGCAGTAGCTTTTCTTTTTCGTTAGCCTCGTGAGAAACTCGAGGCTAACGTAAAAGACAGGCTACCGCGGTTCATTTCACTTATCTTTTTTTACAGACCGCCAGAGTAACGTGATGCTCTTTTCGTACACCTGTATTGGTGGATTCGAGCATCACGTGACTCCCACGGTCTCTAAAAAAAGGTACGCGTAAAGCACCGCAGTAGCTTTTCTTTTTCGTTAGCCTCGTGAGAAACTCATATGACGTCATTCCCCCCCAATTATATGAGTAATCCGCGTTTCGTCTCTGAACTCGCTCATAGAGTTGAGATATTCCGGCTTAGAGCTTCAAACGAAACACAATTGCTTTAGTATCTATAGTTAAACTGAAAGTTATACGTTAAATTGTGAGGAATTTACAAAGAAGCGGTCCATTCGACCGCTAACAGCAGGTAAGGATTAAAACCGTATATTTTTGTAAAATTTCGAAAATTGCAATTATTTTGCTCATACACTGCTATTTAAGACTTTGATTTAGATAGATTTTTCGTTATTTTTAAAACGTGAATAACCACTTAGAAGCCTATATTTTCCAAAACTTTTAATTTATTTGGATTTTTTTTTGCTTTTAGTTGGTTAATTTCCTTTCGAAAAGAGTGAAAAATCTATTCTATATTTAGGATCTATCTCTTCTATTCCTTTATATATTTAGGAAAACTGCGAAAACTATAACTGTGAAAGCTGTTAAAAAATGCAGCAATAAATCACCCGAGGCCAATGAAAAGACAGCTTGCCGCGGTGTTTACATGTCGCGGCGTTTTATGCCTGTGTCTTTTTTTTTTCAGACCCCTTAAGCCACGTGATGCTCGAATGCACAAATGGAGGTACACGAGAAGAGCATAATATGACTCTAGCAGTCTAACGCGAAATGTAATGAAGCTGTCTGTCATTTTCTTAACCTCATAAGTCACCGGTCTGGCGTCATTTGTTTTTTCTGTCGATATCACAAGAAAAAACTATCACTAATCAATTCATATAAATTACCAATATTAGCAGGAATAAAGATAGAATTTTCGATAATTTCGAAACGAGATTGACCAATTAAAAGCCTGAATGTCCGAAATTTTGAAATTGAGGGAATATATCGCAAAAATGCTGGCTTTTGATTTTTTAATCTTGTTGTGAAAATAGCTAAAAATCTATCCGATTCCCTACCACTATTTTATTTTGAACGACTTTGTTACTTTCTGCAATGTGTCTTTATACGTGAGTGACGATATACGGGATATAAAACTTGATTGGATGATACGATTTTGGACAAAAGTATTGCCAAGTATCATGGCAATCCTGCTATTACCACTCATAGATTAACGTACAAGATACGACAGTTACGGCAAAATCTGCAACGACAGCAATGGTAGCGTCACTAGTGATAAGGGGGAACAACTAAGAAGCTTCCGAAATTTACCATTGCATATGAAATCTGTTGATGCTCTATGTTTTTAATATCTATACTTTTCTCTTCGACACAGACGATTCTCTCCGACCTGCCATTGGGGCATGGTTTGCGTGTCTTTTTAAACTACTTCATTTTTATTCTTTATTTTATTTTTCATGAAACGACAGTTATTTTCAAAACATTTTCAGTATGTCTGAATATGTTAAAGTATGTCATACAGAATCTTGTCTACATACAAATCGGAATTCAAATCTTTCAGTTTTCGCTTTTTCTACAAAGTTGAAAACGTAAACATGTCATATTTGAAAAATGAAAGATCATAGAAAGATAGACGTTCAAAAGCAGAAATATTCCTTGTTTGAGAAGTTTCTTCCCCATTGTCACTACCGGCGGCGCTGCGAACGCCATCGCGTTACAATTACGCTCTATGAGAGTGTCCTATCTTGTATGTAATCTATGTTACCACTAAGCTAATGCTTGTTTACTTATTTCACTAGTAATTGAATTCCAGGCGAGCATTGCAAAGTTCTGGAAGATAGGCTTTTCATAGTTTGGACAAAAACGTCTGTCTAAGCATTATCTAAACATAAATCCTGCGAGTCGCCACTTTCATGTAAAGGCACCCCACTTTCCGATTAGACTGATGATTACCGTTGCCTTTTCGAACAGTAGCGATTTGGATTGTGGAAGAAGGGGTTACTCGTCAACTGTGTTCCCAGAATCTTCTGAAACCTGAATTTAAATTTATGTAGTTGTATTTACGGACGTGACAGACTACATACTTTCTGCATTAAAAGAATCTTGGTAATATAGTTTGTTTCTTATTTTTTGAAAGCATATATGCTTCCTTTTTTATAATTTAACAAGGGTAGATTAAAGAAATTCTGAGATACATAGTAATGTATATCAAAAGAAAGATCAAGGAAGATCTTAACGTACACACTCTAAAAAGATCAGTGAATTTTAGCTGCGGAATCCAATAGAAAATCTGTAAAAATAAATAAAATATGTGGTTTTTACCAATTTGCGAAAAAATACTGGTTTTCCTTTTCAAATGCACGCGATCAAATTTGAAGTTCTTGTAAAATGTTAAAAAATGAAACTAAATATTTTACTGTTTTTTATAACGTTATATCATGATACATACAAGTTGTGAGTATTTCACTTAATTTCATCACTGAAAAACTTATTTTAATGTGTGTTCAAATTATAATTTTGCACTTTATTTTTCGATCAGAAAAATTTAAATAGTTATCCAAACTTTTAAAATAAATTGGAGGTATCCGAGAATCGACGTGTACAATATCGTCTGATTAGCTCTAATGAATACTATCGCAAAAAACTTTGGAAGTGACAAACGTTACGGAGGTGGAAACTGATTAACCCATTTATGCCTAGCGTCGATGCTTTAGTAAAATGGGAAAAGGTGCATTTCACACCACTTTTTTTTAAAACAGAAATTTGGAGTCTTACTTTATCGAGGACTCCTCGATAAAATAAAACACCAAATTTCTTTTTAAAGAAAGTGGTGTGAAATGCACTTTTCCCCATTTTACTAAAGCGTCCTACAATTGGGACGCTAGGCATAAATGGGTTAAACTACATTTCCAGCATTTTAAAACGATATGAATGTGCAAACCATGTTAATATAAAAGAAGAATATGAAGTTTTTAATGTTATATCTTCATAGAACAGTGTTATTAATTCAGAAAGTTATTCTAAAATATCAATGAACGAGTAAATGTAGGAGGGGGAGTAACACATTTTAATCGCCCATTCTTTCAATATTGTGTATTTCTTTACAATAAAATGTGTATATATTTTTTCTTTATTGTTTATCCCTTCCCCCCTTCTCTGTTTGGTATCATCATAAGTTAAGGGGTATTATTAATTTTATATTTTTTACAGCAAAATTAATTTAAATCATTATTTTAAATTGGACATTTTAGTTTAAATATATATTATGTACTTAAGTACTTTTTCTTCAGAATAAAGTTTATTGCATTTCCGATTGGTTTGATATTTTGTTCTTATTCAATCCTCCATTTCAACGTTTTTTAAGTTTCTGGGTTAGGTAAATTTAACCCATATATTTTTTTTTAAATTGAGTTTCCAAAAAATACTTCTCAATTTAAACTTTGTTCTGACATAATAAGAATACTAATGAAGGTGTTTTCTTTAATAAATCAAATACATTCATAACTAAAGTGTCAAAACTGAAGGTAATGAAAATTTACTTATTTAAAATAAACCTATTTAATCTGGTTCTTCGTGTAGAATAAGAAATAAATTTTAAAACTTTGCATCATTTCCCCCTATTTAATGGCGTATGCCCCTCTTTTATTCGTGTTTAGAATTACTTTCGTGTTACTTCCGATATTTTTAATTCCCTATACTACTGAAATAAAATTTGAAGTATTTTAAATATAATTAAATTTTTTGAAATTTTTTTTCCAATTTCACTTATGCCACGTCCGAGTTTAATTCTCTGATCCAGGAGTTTGAACGTTCAGCGGTTCCAGCGTTAGTTAAGATTTACATGTGTTTTAAAAGTATTTTTGAGTTCCAAGTCTTTCAACAATTTATATTTTGTTCTAAATTTATAATAAGATAGTTAAGCTTCAATAAATCAAAGTTATATATTTATCAGAATTGGTTCTAAAAAAGCATTTAACAGTTTAACTTATAGTGTACGAACATTTCTTGGGTATATTTTCACCCAAACAGTTTAACCATTTATGCCCCAAATTATGAATGAATAAATTTATCCACTTCAGTAATTATCTTCCTTAATGTCTCAAGATATATTAGAAAACTTATGTAATGCTATGAAATTTAGATAAGTTTTTCCAATAACACCGATTTAATAAATCTGTAGTTATAGCTATTTTTGTAAAATATCTACAAGAATAATTAAATTAACAAAAAATACTTTACTTGTTAGGGAAATCTCTAAATTCTCATAAAAACAATGTAAAAAATTGTATTACCAGTGGATCCGTGCGAGGATTTCGCACTGCATTTTATTTTTTAGCAATATCTAATGGTTTATATGCGATGTAGACTTCTAAAACACATTAGAATTAAAAATATCTTCTATCAACATTAGTGAAGCTAGAATATTATCATTGATTCCTAACAGTAAAATCTCAATAGAAAATGTCACGCGGTAGAGAAGAAAAAATAATTGTGATTAACTACTTTAGAGAATGACGTCTTCTTCGGGAAAAACACGAGACAAAAAAAAATAAATTGAAATACTTAAATTACAATTTAATCTATTGTAACAAATCGTTCCTTTTATGCTACACGTGAATACCACTCACTGCTTCGATTGATCAATAATATATTTTTCTTCTAAACATTTCAATTTCGGTTTTTAATCATAAATATAAAATAAACCCGTGAGAAAGTTACATTTGATCTCTTTTGTACTTTTTTTAATATATATAATCATCGCTCAGGATCAGATATTGCGGTATTTTATTTTTGAGGCACCACTAATTTGAGGGAAGCTTTTCATTTAAATTATGAAAGAATGTCGATTTAATTTATAATTAACAGAAATTTTTAATCGAAAAACATGTTTTAACGAAATGCGAGTGTACTATGTCAGATGCCTGTTCAAAATAATTTCATATGGTATCTCATTTAGCGTTCTGCGTTTTGTATTTCTTAGAAAAAGGGATAGACTACAAATGGAAAGAAACCGATGAAAAATTCAGATTTACACAGGTTTCCGTCTTAGCAGGTATAATTCAAGATATTGACAATGGAAGTTTTCGTTTAAGACAGGATTCCGTTAAAGACAAGTTTCATTTATGTGCATCCTCTAAGAGTGTTCAGACATCTCTGAAGAACATTAGTGTATTACAGTAAAACTTTTGAAAACTAAATCTGTCTATAACAGAATTCTTCCTCAAACGGGAAAAAAAATCCAGTTTCAACGGAAAAAATACTATACATTTATTTTTGCTAAGACGGAGACCTGTCTAACGTTAAGCTTTTTTCCAGTTCCTTTCGACTATTTTTCAGGTTACATTTCAAAAGTTTATTCGATGGGGGAGGGAACAAAGTTTTCTTTCAGGGACAGGATTTCAAAGAATGTACAAATTGCGCACAAAATAGGAAAATACCGCAAAATAAGAAGGCAAAAGGCCACATAGCATTTTTTAACTTCTTTCACAGGCATGTGATTCTTCCACGAATATCTTTTCATTTTCGTGGAAGTCCACGCGTTTTTCTTTCCTTTCTGCCTATCAATTCGTCAATCGGTCCCGATTTTACCCATTGGACTTCGGAAAATAGCTAATTTGGAAAATTAGTCTCCGATATTGTAATTTTGCCAAAGATCGCGAGAACCAATAGCGGTTACTGCTAATCGGTCGCGGAAAAATGAGATTTCAACATTCAGTTACAGAAGAAAATCAAATTTACCCATCGGTATGGAAAAAAAATCTCAAATTATTTATATCAAGGAAAAAAGCGTAAATTTCGTTAAAATGTTGCGCGAAGCATCAAACATTTATTCAAATAATCGCGCAAAAACATCTTTTAATTTCGTCAAACGATCGCGCAAATAAATTGCAAATTTTGTCAGTCGGTGCGGAGAAAAAAATATCCCGAATTTCAACAAACGGTCGTAGAAAAGAATCGCGAATTTTCTCAAAAGGTCGCGGAAGCAAATAGCGAACTTCTTCAATCGATTGCAAAAAAAAAAAAAACTTAAATTTCGACAAATGATTGCAGGAAAAAATCAATTTCGTCAATCTGTCACAGATAAAATCTCGAATTTCTGAAAACTATCACGGGGAAAAAATCGTGAATTGCACGAAATGATCTTAGAAAAAAAATCTAATTTCGTCAAATAGTTGCGGAAAAAAAAAATCATAAAATTCAATCGGTCACGAAATAATCAGCACACGAACGTCATCAATATGTCAGGAAATTTTCAATTTTTGTGATGCATAGGAATAAGAAAATTTTCATAAATAATTTTGTCAGAAAAAAATTTTCTTAATTTTTTGCCTTCGTCTTCAGACTGTCTAAATTCCATACAATTCAGAAATCTGCAAAATTCTTGGTCACAGTTCTGCATTAGGTCGGGCAACCCGATTTTACCCGAACTCACACGACCTTATCCACGGTATATATCGAGCCAGGTTGACTCAGTTTTCCTCAGGTTGAAGAATTTTGTCGTGTTTGGATATCTGCGCTTGACACTAATTTCAGGCCGTGGAGATTAATAGCGTACTGTATATAATGATTTAATAAAACGATGATTTGGTAACATTGTATGGATTGCAGTAGATATAATGTGGCACTAATAATGCAAAATTGAAAAATAAAAATAACTTGTACTATAACCCTCCACCCTCTCAAGAAACAAAAATCCCCCCCCCCCTACTCTAAATTGTGGGTAAAAGGGAGAAATGAAATTTACTTCTAAAATTCTAACCCTGAGGGATGAGTTTTCTTTTGAGCATGGTGTTAAGCAGCTGAGAAGCAATTATTAATAGTCTCTTTTCTCACATATATTTTAAAAATTAGCCAAAATACTGATTAACGATAAATGTCTCACTTTGAGAATGATAGAATAACAAGGCTTTAGAAAACAATTTTGATAATTATTAGTTTGTGCTTAAAGTGTAATTTAATATTTACAGTTGCGCAGTCAGAATTCGTTTCTAGGGGAGGGGGTTGAGTTTCTGATAAATTTGGTCGCCGGTTACCTGAATCACAGGTTAAAAGAATCAGTCTTTTAAATGAACGAAATCATAATGCTTTTCTCCGCAATTACATTGGTTATGATTCATTTAAATAGCGTTTAGAGTATTAGTTACAAACAATAAAATGCATAAATGACATAACACAAAACTAGGTTAGATTTATGAAGTGTTTAAAAATGATGAGGGGGTAAACTTTAAGATGGAAGAGCACATAGTACAGCAAATAATTTTTACGTAGAAAATAAGAGTTGCTATCCATTTGTTCAATCGAAAATACACAAGGTTTCATTACGAGAGAATCACGAATTATAAGTCCTAACTTTAATAATAATGAAGCAATTTTAACAAAATTTTCAATAAATTACCTTGCTTTTTGCCAAATTTAACAACTCAATTAGGTAATCGATGTTTTGGAATGTAGTTAATATTAAACACGGTATTATAGACTAAATTACTGTGCCCTTCCAGTACTTTACATGACATTTAATTTCGCATTAAAAAATGCAAATCTGATGAAAATTTCGTTTAGAAATATTTTTTTTTGTTAAAGTTCTCTAAAAAATATCAGAGTTTGAATCGAAGTCTTATCTATACTAATATTATGAAACAGCAACGTTTGTTCTTTTTGCAGTTGTTAATTCTGCAACTATAGAACGGATTTAAAAAATTAATTGGTTATTGCGATTTTTATTCGCGTACAAACGGTTCCACACAAAGTATCAAAACTGTTCAAAGACAATATACTCCCATACCTAAAACAATACTACATGCCATAATTTAATTTTATTGGTACTGGAACGAAAAACAATGAATATTATCTCCTTCTAAAACAAAGACCTTGTACAAAGTTTAAATTTGTCAGAGAACCAATCGCGCTTCGGAAGAAGTCGCTGAGTTTCACACGAAAAGTTGCTTGTCAATCACATTTGACGTAATAGTAGAAAATTTTAAAGCATTTAAAAAAATATGCTGGACAACACGAAACTTTCCAATTCGTTTTTAAAATGGAAGCATATGCAGGCATGATAATTCAAGTAATTTGTTATCGAAAAGTTTGTCATTATAAATTTATTACATATTGAATTATAAGCGATTGTTGTCACAAAATTACAGACTTGTAATGTCTTGGAATTATTCTATGAATTATTTTTCAATATTTGCCTTCAATAATTGAATTCAGTTGGAATGAAAAATGTTGACTAACACTATGATTCGCCTTACCCAAAGCAAAGATCTTGTACAAAGTTTAAGAATTGTGCCAAGTGCGCTTCAAAAGGAGGTCATAAAGTAGAAAGACTGTTTTGATACATTCCGTTGTTTTCTAGATGGGTTTTAATTAATATGTCAGCTAATTACACGTTTTTTCGAAAATCATTACTAACAATCCTTATAAGATTCTGCGTCGATAACCTTGAACACCCCCGCTGACTCGCCAGAAAAATAAGACATGAGTTATCTTATAATAGTTCTGTTTTTACTCTTTAATGGTGTCAAAATTCTGGAAACAATCTCCTCTTTAACATAGACTATATTTTATACAACAATTTCCAAACAATTTTTTCGGTACAACAATTTCCAAAGGGGTGCAAGAACAAAAAACATTCTAAAATTGCGATTTGTGTGATACAGTTGGTGTAAATGCTTGGTTTTTGACATAGTGGTTACTTTTAAGATATAAATACTCGTTCAAAACTTTTTTTTTTTAAATTCGAAATTTAAAAAAGTGAAATGAATAAAAAACGTTCTAAAAATGTTCTAAATCATAATATATTTAGAACTTTCAGGGCTAGAGTCTTGAAATTTTGTATGGATGTTACTTAAGAGATTTAAATGCTTGCCCAGAATTTATTTTTTCAATTCGAAATTTAAAAAGAATGCAAGAGTAAGAAGAATTCTAAAATTGCGATTAATGCGATACAATTGGTATCGAAACTTTAAATTTGGCATAATAATTACTTTTATGTAGTAAATGCTCCTTACAACATTTTTAAAAAAATTCAAAATTTAAAAAGATGAAATGAGCTAAAATCTTTCTAAAAGCGTTCTAAATTATGATTTAGTTGAAACTGTTAGTGTTAGAAACTTTACATTTAGTACAGAGATTACTTTTTAGATGCAAATGTTCGGCATAAAGATTTTATTATAAATGGGAATTTTAAAGGTGTGAAACAGCTGAAAGCATTCTAAATTAAGATTTATTTAGAACCGCACGTCATATCGCGCTTTTCGAAGACTATTTTTTTCTATGCTAAAAGTAACTAAACGTCTGTATTTCGACACAATCTTTTAAAAGCATCTCGGAAGATCAAATTTACCGCGCCTACAAAAGAAATGATCTGATGAAAACTCATTAAAAAAATCTGAGAAAAAAGAAAGTTGGGTGTTTCGCATGGTTTCGGCTCATGTTTTCACTATTAAATGTGACTATTAATCTGTTTTTATGCGACTCTGTGTTTCTGTGACTTTGTTCTCTTCGACTTTAATCAAAGACTAAGACGTTTTTCACAAAATTTTAAAGAGGGGTTGGATACAGTTATATTTACAGTCAAATAAAATTTCAGAGAGTTCGTACAATAACTTTTTTGTTATTTTAAAGAACCCGTCGCAAAACAAAACAAAAAAAAAGAAGCGAGAAGATTTTTTTTTTTACAGCTAGATATTGATTTTTTCCACGGTCTGTAAAACCATTATATTTATAACTGATGAAAAATTTGTAGAATTCCGACAACAGGGGTTATTTTTTTTTTAAACTATGAAACGAGACCCTTACGAGGAAAAAACCCAATACAAACAAGAAAGTGTCTTAAAAATGAGTTAACCTATAATAATTAATATTTTTACGAAATTTTCATTTAAAAACATAAAATCTATGTAAAATATATAATCGCACAAATTTGAGGTAATTATCATGGGGCCGGGCACCACCGTACGTGTCTGCTAGTATAGTTTAATGACATGCAGGTAGCTTTCGTTTTAATGTACTAAGTGTAAATCATTGTATAACTAGTTTATTGCTGATCAATTTAAAATAATGCATGGTTAGCGTAAAATTGTGTGCAATTATAAATAGTATTTTTCTAAGAAAATGCCCACATTTGCCTCTTTTTTCAAAATCCATATTCACAGGCTTGGCTTAATTCTGGCAAAAAAGAGTACCAGAGCTCTAATTTTGAGCAGTAATAACAACAATCAACCCCAAACCCCTTTCATTAGAAGGAGGATGCATTATGGTTGTTATCCCACCCGCATTTGTAGAATTATTTGTAAAATTATTTGTAAAATTTAAGGCAATTTCATCTTTTGTAAAAAAAAAAAAAAAAAAAAAAAAATTGGCAGTATGTATATCCAATTACACATAATAAAATTTAATAAATTAATAGAGTGGAAGACAAGCAAACAAATAAGCAAAAAATAGAGCAAAAAAAAGTAGCAAAAAACATTGAAATCGGAAATGAGGAATTTTCAGAAAATCCAACTCACCAAGGATGTTTCTATATCTGAACTAGCAAAACACAAAACTGGAGCTGTGCGCCTGTGAGCTTCATCGCAAATTTACAATGTTTTACAAACACAAGCAAATTACACCGACTAACCATAACAAAACCACGAGTAAAAATAACAGAGTGAGGTTAATTCTGGCATTTCTCATCGCTGTTTGAAAACCATTGAGACAAAAAGCATTGAGTCTACATCTGCGATCGCTAGATAGATAAATGTTCCAACGTGTGCGACACGCTACGTCATATAAGTAAGCGCTTTGGTAGGAAAGAACGCAAAATATTGGTGATGGGAGAAAAAGGAAAACGAAATTTAAGCTTCGATTTTTCAGAAATGCTCTTCCGCTGAGCACCGGAGCACAATGTTTATGAGCTTCTGACCAATATTTTAAAATTGGCTAAAAACAAAGAAGTATCGGAGCCGAGCCCCGGTAAGCTCCGGCACAAATTAAGCGGTGCACACATGCATGCATGTATTTATAAGTCAATGAAATTACAATCGGTGCTTCTTTCCTTCGTAGGACTGGTTGCAGTACCTGCCCAAGATCAAGGCGTTTGGGGTAGTCCTGTTTGTGTGAGAGTGCATGAGCTGTAACTCAAACGCATTGATGTAAATCAGAGCCAACTTATAGATACTTAGCGTCTATTCAATAAACATTTTAATACTTATGTGAATTGCAATAGTATTTACATTAAATAATTATTGAAGAAAATATTTTGAGTAGTATACCTGGATTATTTTAATAAAAAAAAATATATTTCATTAAAAAAAATAATTCGTTTCTAAAATTAAAGTTTCCGAAAACATATTTGCACCATTTCAAATTCGAACTGCATTTAATTTGCTTCAAAATAAAATTGCATGAAAATTATTCTTCCAGTGTTTATTGTTAGATGTCTACGCTGAATATGAAAAGAAATTAATTTAACTTTTCTATTGTTAAATGAAATAATCAAATGTTTTTTTAAAGGCCGGTGTTAATGTTGGTATTAGAACAAGTATTATGTAGATCTGAAGAAAATAGAATAACTACATCCGTTGAACTTTGAATATTATATTGAAATCGAAAGGCTGGGCGGGGCTAGTTGAGCTTAAGCCGAAAGGTAGGCCTCCCCTCCCGGTTTGACCTTGACATCGAAAGGCTATTTACAAATATTATTTACATGTCGCAACCAGTCTTAAATAAAGAAAGCGTCGTTCTATACAGTTATGTTCTGCTATGCAGTTCGCACGCATACGTCTGCCTTGTTCTCTTTCATTCTCCCTTCTGCCCGAAGCCGGAACTCCGATGGTTGGTTTTATTTACATCTTCAGCCTCATAATTTCCCGAATCCTCCCAAAATCGAACTGCCCAGTTTCTCGCGCAATACTGCTACTTTAGTTTTGTCTACATTTTCGTTGTACAAGCGCAACTTTGCTGAAAGCAAAACCAACCTAAAAATGATTTAGCGTGGTGGTTAAAGCACGGGACTTTTAATTGAGTTTGTCCTCTGTGATTTTTTTTAATCTCTTTTAAAGTTTTGTTTTGATCCTTACGGAATAAATAAAGATTATTTACGTGACATAAAGATTCACAGATCTTTATTATCAGTTGCTTTGTAATTTTAATTGTCAATTAAATAATTAAATTGTAACTATACTTAAGTTAAATAAAATTTTAGATAAATTTTTATTACATAAAATAAACTTTAATTTTTAATAAATTTCAATAATTAAGTTTTTTTATCCATATTTTTTAATAATTAAATGAGCATTTATTAAAATGCAATAACTCCTAAACTCCCATTAAAAAAATGTTTGTTAGAATTTTAGTAACAGATTAATAAATTAAAGTTTTTATCTTTTTAAAATTAAGCATTATCCTTTATATATAAAAATTTCCATTAATTTTATTAGTAGTCTTTTTACCAATTACTGGTTCTTCTGTAGTTATAAAGTAGTGAAAGATTACCATATTTTCTTTAAAAAATAAATATTATTTAAATATATAATTAATATATTTAAATGTATATAGTTAATATTAACAGATATTAATATTTAAATGGATACATAATTGGTATTAAATATATACTATAATACAGGGTCATTCATAATTCCCTCCGGGGTTTCGAAACGTTATAGTAAAAAAACGAAGACGAATATGAAAAAAAAAACATATGAAATTATTCCGAAACTATTCAAGTTTTCTTACATACATTACAGGTGTTCTATGTGTGAACCCTTGGTCACACGGCATACATCCATGCGATAGTCCAGTTCCTGCCATACTCCGTTTCTTTAAATTTCCGGTACCACACATGAATTGTTTTGTCAGTTGGTCCCTGTTTTCGATATTTATTACGAAAGGCCCGTTGAACTGACACCACTGATTCAGATTTAAAGAAACGGAGTATGGCAGGAACTGGACTATCGCATGGATGTATGCCGTGTGACCAAGGGTTCACACATAGAACACCTGTAATGTATTTAAGTAAAACTTGAATAGTTTCGGAATAATTTCATGTTTCTTTTTTTCATATTCGTCTTCGTTTTTTTACTATAACGTTTCGAAACTCCGTAGGGAATTATGAATGACCCTGTATTATTTAACACTGATGTCGACTCTTATCGGTGTTCTGTTTGGGTGGAAGGGCCTTCTAAGACACTTGTCAATCTTGCACGACCATGATCTCATGGCGACAACGTTGACTGCAACTGAAATACAGAAAGTAAACCACAACAGCAAGAGAAAACAAAAGGAAAGAAACAAAAAAAAAATCTATCAACTGCTAGTGCTGGTGGTATAGCTTCTTCTCGTCTTCGGTTTATCGTCTATATTTGTCAGTGATGAGTCTTATTACTCATATTAATTTTAATTGTTATGTCATATCGCTACATTCTTCTTATTAATTTTAATTGTACTCATTTATGTAGTCTTACTGTGTACGTCTTAAAGTTTACTTGAACTCAGAAAACCTGTCGTCTTTATTAAATTCCAGTGAAAGAAAAATGTACTACACTTGCTTAATGAAGAGGGAAAAAACTAATGTTCTGGAACAGAAAATGAAGAAACAAAAATATACGTGAATAGCTAAATAACAGATATAGTGTATGTCAAGACGTAACACAAAAAATATTTAGAAATATGTACAGAATAAAAAAAAATCTTTAAATTTCATCTTTTACGTAGTTGACCATGATTTCATCATATAAGCTGCAGTAGATGCTGTTTTCGTACCTTATGATGTCCAACCTTTTCCACCTCATATGTCCTTACCTTTAACAGACTTAACTTTATATGGATAAAAATATTTCATTTTGAGTTTCAGGCCAGGTCCGAATTGAGTACGCTGAATCGCGATTAAATCACCAAATTGATATATTTTGGGTGGTTTTCTACGTTTGGCATAATACTGCTTCCTTTGTTGTTAATGTCTTAGCAATGTTATTCTTAGCAATTTATCATAACTCGTTTTATAATGCTAATTTGGTATGTTCTTTTTGTAAGAGTTGTTTTTTGTGAATGTCATCTTTAATTTTAACTCGAACCAATAAAAGAAACCTTTGTGGTAACCAATTTCGGGCTATTGAGAATTTTTTGAACTGAAGGAACTTGTTTGTACCATTTGGTGGGATCATCGAAAGATAGTTTTGTGAGAACTGGGATCAAAGTGCATGAAATCATCCAATTTGCACATTTCCACGTAGTAGACCAGTTGCGATCATAACATGCTCAATCTGCTCCTTTTCACAAAAAGTTTTAAAATCATACGACGTAAAAGCAGAACATCTGTCGGAAATAATGCGACGTGGATTTTCGAAGAGAGTTTGTTGGTGTTTAAACTTGTCTAAAGCATAGCGGGCAGATGGGAATTTAACAGAATATATCCCCATGAACTTAATGAATGCATTGTCCACTGTAAAGAGATAATTATAGTTTTATTCGTCGAAGGTAAGGGTTCTTCCTAAAAAATCTCTATGGTACGTTGTGGCGTGTCGGTGCATAGTGAACCCTAGCTAGCTCAAGGACAAAGTTAGAAAGTAAGTTTAAAAATCAACTTTTATTTAAAATCTTAGAGGTAGGACGATGGGCGAGTCTTTTTCACTTAAATTTGAACTCTGATGGATCACTGCTATCTAAACAATC
Organism: Maratus michaelseni; assembly: GCA_963931845.1. NCBI lineage: Eukaryota > Metazoa > Arthropoda > Arachnida > Araneae > Salticidae > Maratus > Maratus michaelseni. The sequence continues at coordinate 251,689,132 of OZ007592.1, forward strand.
TCACTCGAGCAATGTACGTTACTACACTAGAATAAAAAGCACTTGAATAAGACGAGCAAATGAAACTTTAATTTACACACAGATGAGATCTTACTTTACAACTTCAGAACTCTTTTTGCAGCGATGCGCAGCCTTCCACAGCTTCAGTACAAGATGGTGAAATATCTAATTAAAGAGCCCGTAGCTGCCAAAACAACCTTTATTTGATTTAACAAATTCTTACCAAATCAAGATTCAGCTCTAGGCAACCTTCAAAACCAGAACGCAACTTCCTTCTGGTGCTAAAAACAGGTCTTGACTTTTCTTGGGGCGAGATGCGACCAAATCCAACGACATGCGCACTTTGACTTGCTTAAATACATTGCTAACTGACCAGAAAAGCCAAAAATTGCATAAAACTGCTGCGAAACGTAGAAAAACCACAATTCCAAAGGACACATGTATTCATCGAAAGTTAATGTAAAATAGTCAACAGATGTCACTGCACGCACACAGATGTTATTTTCAAAACAGGATCTCAATCAAAGCAACCGACTGCCTTTATGAGGAGTCGCCAATCCACTACAACGAGCCCAGAAGGGTATCGCCAAGGCAACACTAGATACCGGGCTTGCTCATTCACTCTCAAAACGTCACAAATGGTGGCTGACCGCGACCAGCGATTGCTCAAAGCAACGCGCCCATCGTTTTGTGACAATCGCTGTATGTCTTTCCTCCTAGTCAGCCACCTTTTGTGACGTCATCATAATGAATGAGCAAGCCCGGTATGTAGTGTAGCCCTGGTATCGCCCTTGGACATTGGGTGGAAGAAACCTTCGGGCTTTCCGGACTTTTCTTGGAGGACAAAATGCATGGTACAAAATTTGCAATGACTGTCTGTACTAACTTATTTGCGTCGGTAAGTATTTCCAATTCAGAACCAGGGATAATAGGTTAGAGAATAGGTTCATTTTTAAGCAGATTTTTAGAGTGGAAAATGCAGCTTGTTGCTCTGGTCCAAAATAAAATGTAGAGGAATTTCTGAGAAGATCATTTAAGAGCTTTGCAATTGCTGCATATCCAGAGATGTATTTACGAAAATAGAACTACGCCTGAAAAAAAGATTGTAAATGTTTAGTATTTTTAGGTTCAAGAAAATTCTGCACCGCTGTAACTTTCTAGGACGATGGTGCAATTGTGTTATTTTCTATCACATGTCTTAAGAATTAAACTTTACGGAGAAGAAATTGACATTTTTTTAAAAATTTGATGATCAGATCATAGCTTGATGCTGTTTTCAGGACGTGTTTCAATTTGACAAGTCCTTCTTCAGTCTTAGAAAGTATGATAAAGTCATCCATATATAAAATTAATGTACCGTCTGCTAGTAAATGACGAAGATACAAGGTAAATATCTGTTGAAAGCGGCAGGGGTAATGTTGAATCCGAATGGAATTTTAAAATTTTCCATTGTCTATTATGAGTGATGAAAGCAGTGCATTTAGTACCATTAGGATGTATATCAACATAGAAATATACTTTTAGGTAGTTTTCAATACAAAAAAGTATAAAGCTACCTATTGCAGCTGTTCGGAGGAAAGCAGTTCCAGAAAATTTCGATATATTTTCACCGATCATGACCCCTAGACCCCAAAACCACCCTCCGTTCAAATGTTGATTTATATATCCATATATATATACCGGGTGATTATAATTAAAGTTACGATTTAAAAAATCGATAATTTTAAAACTACTGGTCAGAATGACTTGATATTTTAGCAGAACAATCGTGAGGCAATGGAATTTTGTTTGGCGAAGGAAAAAAATAGTTCCAAAATGTGTCGATAGATGGCGCTGTCAGGGTTCACATTGTCTGAAGATATGCAAATTACTAATGCGTGACATGCGCACCGCAGACATAGTTGCCATAAAAATGTAGAGCACCAGCTCTTTGCCTGAATGCAAAGGCAAGCGGTACTGTACTGACAAGCGGTATGAAGCCCTTTTGTGTAACCATGTCCTTCCGGCACTGTAGTAGCGTCAGTGTGTGGATCGCACAATATTCATGCAAGATGGCGCTCCTCCGCACATTGCTACTCCTGTGAAGCAGCTACTGAGTGCTAATTTCAGAGATGATAGGATCATAAGCCGCCACGTTACCCCGACTTAAACCCGTGTGATTTCTGGCTTTGGGGGGGGGGGGGGTACCTGAAGAATGTTCTATATAGCGAGCGGATTCAGAATCTAGACGACTTGAAGGCAAGCATCACACACCACACCCACTGCATCAGTACAAATACCCTCCGATCTGTTGTAGAGTATACCGTTTGAGCTTCAATTAGAAGCGGAACAAGGCGGAGGGCATATCAAACAACTTATGCCTTAATCATCAGTAAGGTGTTTGTTCCATGAAGTTCTTTTTTTTCATTTTTTGTCATTATCGCAGTTGTCGCTCTAACACGTATTCTTGTCTTTTCGCTAATAAATTTTTAACAAATACATTTTTGGTCTTTGCCCTGACATTACCCTGACAGCGCCATCTATCGGCACATTTTGGAACTATTATTTTTCATTCGCCTAACAAAATTCCATTGCATCACGATTGTTCTGCTAAAAAATCAAGTCATTCTGACCAGTAGTTATAAAATTATAGATTTTTGAAATCGTAACTTTAATTATAATCACCCGGTATATATGACCAACGTCATACGATAACACTCGTATTTATAAATCAATAAAGATGAAACTAATTGTGTGTATTAAGCTCACCAATGCCTCGACCGAGTTCGTTGGCCAGCTTGGTCCGCCATTTTGTTTCAAGATGGTAGCCATTTAAAAGTTTAAAACTAAAATAAATATATAAAAAAATTAAAAATTAAAATTTATTAGGTAGCTTTCAATACAAAAAAGTATAAAGCTACCTATTGCAGCCGTTCGGAGGAAAGAAGTTCCGGAAAATTTCGATATAGTTTCACTGATCATGACACCCAGACCCAAAACCACCCTCCGTTTAAATGTTGATATATATATATATATATATAATCTGACCTATGTCATACGATAACGCTCGTATTTATAAATCAATTTTTTTGATGAAACTAATTGTGTGTATTAAGCTAACCAATGTCTCGACCGAGTTCGTTGGCCAGCTTGGTCCGCCATTTTGTTTCAAGATGGCGGCCATTTAAAAATTTAAAACTAAAATAAATATACAAAAAAATTAAAAATTAAAATTTATTTTTAATTACGTTTTAGGCCTTGATACAAGGATTCCAGAGCATTTTTTGGTTTACCTTTATCTTAAAAAATGGCTGAGATAGAGCAGTTTGAAATTCTAGGGTGGCTGACATTTTGAAACAAAACAGCACATTAACGCGATTACTCGCAAATTATTTTCTTTCATTCTTGTAATAATTTTCCCAATCATACGCATAAAACTATATATTCATATCCGTTAGCGCCAAAATAGGTGACATTCGCGACAAAATTGCTAAAATTGGCGACATTTGGGGAAATATCACCAAAATTGTCGACCAAAATAAGTCTTCATAAATGAAGCCAATTTGGCTATTGCTCAATAATTTGGCGAATTTCTTATTCAAATTCAGTATTAACGAATCTTTTGTAAACGTTTTCTTTGCATTTTAACTTGCTGTTTTCGTGTAACATTAGCTTAAATTTTAAAACGAAGATATAGGAAAGCTACCTTTTCCTCCCGGTACAGGTCGGAAGGACTTTTTTTTAATTAAGTGTTAGGCCTTGATACGAGGATTCCATAGCATTTTTTGGTTTACGTCTATCTAAAAATGGCTGAGATAGAGCAGTTTGAAATTCTAGGGTGGCTGACATTTTGAAACAAAACAGCACATTAACGCGATTACTCGCAAATTATTTTCTTTCATTGTTGTAATAATTTTCCCATTCATACGCATAAAACTATATATTCATATCCGTTAGCGCCAAATTCTCGCCAAAATTGGCGACATTTGGCGAAATATCGCCAAATTTGGTGACCAAAATAAGTATTCATAAATTAATCCAATTTGGCTATTTCTCAATAATTTGGCGAATTTCTTATTCAAATTCAGTATTAACGAATCTTTTGTAAACGTTTTCTTTGCATTTTAACTTGCTGTTTTCGTGTAACATTAGCTTAAATTTTAAAACGAAGATATAGGAAAGCTACCTTTTAATCCGGGTACAGCCCGGAAGGACTTTTTTAGAATCATTTGATGTGAACCTATCGGCACTTTGTAATTGATCCAAAACATCATCGATAAGGAGTAAAGGGTAATTATTCTTGACAATTTATTGTTTAACTTTCTGTAATCAATACGTAAACGCATAGAATTTTTTCTTTTTAACAAAGACTATCGTGCTTGTCTAGTTACTACAAAACTGTTTAATGACGTCTTTTTTGAACCATTGCTTGGTTTGAGCACACACAATTTGTTTTTTCAGGTAATGACATTCGACGTGCTCGCTGACAAACAGGGATACATCTTTTAATATAATTGACATTTTTAGATCAGTGGTGAGCGTTTTGACTGGATTGTAATTATGAATTAAATTATGCACTTCTTGTTTACATGCTTTATCATGAATGTGACTTAAATGTATATCAAGTGGATTTTCAACAGGATAAACTAAGCAGACAAATTATCAGATGCTGGTTTGCTAATTTTTTACCCTTTATGTTACAAAGTAAAGTGCCTTGAGTAATTAAGTCGGTTCAAATTAATACGTAATTATAAGAGGAAGATTTAATTGATGTTTAGAAATGACATATAGTAGTAGAGAAAGTACTATTGTCGATGTCATTATAAAATGAGCAATTGGTTTAGTATTGCCACAACCGTTAGTTGTAAGCCTACAGGTGTTAATGTTGACAAACTCATTTGTGAATATATATCTTTACGAAGGAAAGTGACATAACTAACAGTATCTATGAGAGCCTCAATCATAGCACTAGAAATTTTAACTAATTAATGTATTTCGTGTCGAGTATTTATTTCAGATTCTAGATTATTTATTAGTCCCGCATAACGAATTATTTATCCCTATTTCTTCTGACGACTTCAAAAAACAAAATCTTTCACGCGATAAAAAATCTTATGTTTTCCATTTTCAACAACGAAATCCTTCTTAACTTCAAAAAGAAACTACCAAAACTCTGGCAATGTTCTTTTATTTATTATCGAGAAAAACTTCTTTTATCTTCTCCAACAAATGATTAAAAAAACTCTCCTCTTAATCCGTGATTCATCTCTTATCGGGTAACTACCTCACTACCTACGTGCTGACCCATGTTGATTCGCTCAAAGGGCAAGGCAACAAAATAACACTACTAAAATACAAAAAATATTTCTTGGTGTAGTTCGTGAAATCTCTAAAAATATATATTAAATATAAAAAATGTATTTGTTTTAATTTATAAAGGATTTTTACCTGTATTCTGGTGTCAGTCGACCCAGGTATATTGGGCATTGTATCCCTCGTAGCTCGGATTGGATATAAACAAAAACCACCAACGTTTAACACACAATATCAAACTATAGTACAATGGACAGACGTACGTTTCGTGAGTAACTTGGACTCACATCCTCAGTGTCAGTAAAATTAAATTAAACATTATTGTATCCCCCCCCCCAAAGACATGAAATTGAGTCGAGAAACCCAAATGAAAACAACAACACACCGAAAAACTCATCACGCATGAGCCACTAATGAGATTAAGCCGGAAGTGATTCACTATGACACAGTAAATCAACCCAGAAATGTGAAATGTAAGGTACGCTTGAAAAATCATTGACCAAGGAGTTACCAAATTTATGAATATAAACTGCTTCAAAGAAGTCTAAATCTAATGGAGTGTTACATTTCTTAATAATAGTGGCTGAATCAAAGTTAAAATAGGGTTGGATAGCCTGATTTATATAAATTCAAAAAACCAATATATGTGGAAATTTCCTTTTAATAGCTAATGCTACGTGAATTTAAAAAATATTTTTTCAATGATATTTGTTTAAATATAAATGGCAGAGATTTTTTATAAAATTGTATCTTTTATCTTTCAGGTGCTCTTTTTAAAGAATAATATCAAAATCCTTATCCTATCTTTGATGCAGTTTTCATGGCGGAAATTGGAGATCTTTGTGAAACACGAGGAGAAATAACAATGGAATGGAGAATCAAAAACTTCTCCTCACTCCACCAAGAAATAGATATAGCGTATGAAAGTCCAAAATTTTATTTTTCTGGTGCATCTTGGAATATTAAACTTTACCCCAATGGCCAAACAAAACATGAATCTAATGGTTGGTTAAGCTTATTTGTAATCAAAAAGTCAAGTGGCTCAAAAGTAACGTTGAATTTTTCATTGAGCCTCAAGAGAATTGATGGGGAAAATGATTTCCACGTAACAGACACAAGCGACTTTGAAGAACGGGATAAGGGATGGGGTAAAAGTGAAACAATATTGAAGACAGTTTTGATGGAAAAGGAATCTGAATTACTTCCTTCAGACACCCTAACAATAGTCTGCTCTCTGAAGAACAATGAACCAAACACTGTCGCTGGTAAGTCATCCATTGTAACTTAGGGGTGTAGCATGAAATCGATATGTCCGAAGTGTCCACATATCGGATAAAAATATCCATTTTTGACATTGGTTCTAGTCTCTGGATATTTATCGATTTTTTGTTTGCTTCCCATATATTGATATCTCTCTATATTAAAAAAAAAGTAACCACCGCAGCCGCTGTCAATGATGAATTTGTGTGTTGAAGTCTTTCTCGACTAATATCCAGAAACCTATTGCATATAAAAATATGAAAATTGGTAGTTTTATAAAGAAATGTTCGATAAATACGCTGAAGCAGACAGTTTTTAAATAGAAGAATATTTTAAGAGATATTTAGTATTAAAGTTGGCCAAAATAGTTGTCTTAAAAAAGTTTTATAGAAACGAAAACTATGCACAGGAATTTAACCATAATTTATAAAGATGTAGTTGACAAGCTTGCGGTGTACAGTTTTTGAGGTTATATTTAAATTTTTTATTCAAAATTTTCATTATTTTGGTGAAGATTTATTTCATATTTCATAAAATCCATTATTTGAATTATTGCCAATTTGTAAAATAGCGCACATAATGATATTTCCTTTCAATTAAGAAATGTATTTACAAGTGACTATTAAAAACAGAAATAAAACTTTAAAATAATAACTAAATGATCACGTGTTAAAAAGCAGTGAATGTAGAAAATTACGTAATAAAAAATATACTTGCGCATGAATATTAAAAAGATAATAATTAAATTATTATGCGTTTTCAAAGCATTAAGTAGAGTAAGATTAATGTTGGAATACAACGTTCATTTTCTCCTCTCCGCACATATGGCGCATGCGTGTACATCTACGACGATGATGCTCCGGAAGAGAGAGCAGTTGTTTACTTTAAGAAAGATGTCGGCGCTCAGTCGCATACGAGCTGTATATATTTTGTCTTCGTTTAATTGTAAATAAATGTCTTTTGTCGATACTCTGCAAACTCTGCTTGCCTCATCCACCTACAAATTGTTATGGGCCCAGAGACGCTACTTCACTGCGCTATAATTAGCAGAAATTATTTTTAATTCGAACATTCGGATTTGGAACTCTTAAGCCTAATCGAAAGTAAGAATTGTTCTTCATTCTGTTTATCATTTGCATTATTTCTGGCTGTGAGAGACTCTGCATAATTATGTCTCATGTAACGACAATTGAAAAGCTCGGAAAAGATAATTTTGATAGCTGGAAGCTTCAAATCGAAGCTGTATTAATCAAAAATGATCATTGGGATTACGTAATTGGTAAAGAAATTAAACCGGCTGAAGGAACCACCGAAGAAAAGAAGTGGCTCCAAGCTGATCAAAAAGCTCGTGCAGATATAATTCTTTCTATAAATCCTAGTGAACTGAGTCATATAAAGCATTGTACGACTTCAAGTGCTGTATGGAATAAGCTGAAAGATGTTTATGAATCGAGGGGACCCGCAAAGAAAGCAACTCTGTTAAAACAACTTCTGTTTAGAAAAATGTCCATAAATGAAACGATGGCTGATCATTTAAATATTTTCTTCGAAATAGTTGATAAACTGAAAAATATGGAAATAGAAATCGCGGATGATTTATTATCAATTCTACTTCTATATAGTGTTCCTGAGAACTTCGAAAATTTTAGATGCGCTATAGAATCCAGAGATGAGTTACCTAAACCCGAATCTTTGAAAATTAAGATGCTGGAAGAATGGGATGCAAGAAAAGGAAAATCCACTCAGGATTCACAAAACTCATATTATATAGAAAATAAAAGAAATAATCAAGAACAGAAGAAGAATGAAAAATGGAAAATGAATCCAAACAAAAATTTTTCCTCGGAAAGGTGTTACCGAAATTTCAAGTGCAATTATTGTTCGAAAATGGGGCACAAAGCTTCCGAATGTAGAAAGAAAATAGCTGATAAAAAGCTTACATCTTTAAATAAAGGAAATCAAGGATCGATGATAGCCACTAATTGTGAAAAACCGACTAGTATGGCATTTAATGACGCATATCAAGAACCTTCTGCATGGTGTTTAGACAGTGGATGTACATCTCACATGTGTAAAGATAGAAATTTATTTACAGAATTTCAACCTCGTACGAATTCTACTATACAGCTTGCAGTGGATCAAACAGCGAAAATTACAGGAATAGGAACAGTTTGCATTACAGTACCTAACGGTGGTGGAATTACTAATCTCACACTCAAGAACGTTCTATGTGTTCCAGAATTAAAGTGTAATTTGCTCTCAACATCTAAAGCAACAGCCAATAATCGTTCAGTGATTTTTAAAGAACGATTTGCTAAAATCATCGAACCAAATGGTTCTACATTAGTACATGCTGTCCGTCATGGGGATTTGTATTACGTATACCCAAGCATCGAGAGAGCTGCGATAGCAGAGGTAAGTGAATTTCTAAAATGGCATCTTAAATTAGGTCATTTAAATGAGTCTGATTTAAAAAGACTTAAATCAAAGAATATGGTTAGAAATCTAAATTTCAGTGATAATGAGTCTCTTAAAGACTGTAAAATTTGTATTCAAGGTAAACAAACTGTGCGTTCTTTTCCTAAAGAATCGAACTTTAAAAGTGACGATTTATTGACTCTTATACATTCAGATTTGTGTGGTCCTATGAGAGTTCCATCCCACGGAGGATCGCGATATTTCGTTACTTTTATTGACGATAAATCCCGTTACATTGAAGTCAGTTTTCTTAAAACCAAAGATGAGGTTAAAAATGCATTTGTTAAATACAAAGCAGCAGTTGAAAATCGTGTAGGAAAGAAAATAAAAATTCTTCGTACGGATAATGGCAAAGAATATTTCGGAGAAGAATTTAATAAATATATCGAAGAAAGCGGTATAAAACGAGAATTTTCATCACCACTAACTCCGCAACAGAACGGAACATCAGAGAGGGCCAATAGGACTTTAGCTGAAATGGCGAGGTGTTTACTATTACAAAGCAATCTCCCACAATCTTTTTGGGCTGAAGCTATTAATTGTGCGGTATACATACGTAATCGCTGTCCTTCGCGACGTTTAAATGAAAACAAAACACCCTACGAAGTATTTTTTGGCATCAAGCCAACTTTATCATATTTTAAAATATTTGGGCAAAAATGTTTTGTACTAAATAAAAGACAAAGTAAAGGAAAATTTGATCCTAGGTCAGAAGAGCATATTTTTGTTGGATATTCAAATGAATCAAAAGCGTACAGGCTGTGGAATAAGAATTCCAGAAAAATTGTTATAAGCCGAGACGTCCGATTTATTAACGAATTTGAAAACGATTTACCTTCAAACAGTGAAATAAAATTAATTTTTCCCTTTTCTCAAAATAATGAAAATAAAACAATTACGCAAGAATCAGAAACATCTTCTCCTCCCGTCAAAAATGAACCAGACAGCTGTGGCGACAGTGATATTGATATGCAATCGGATGAAATTTCCGACCCCCTTTCTTCCTCTACAAGAGCGCGCGGGCGGCCGAGAAAATTAAAAACTGGTAAAAGAGGTAGACCCAGAAAAGAATTTAAAATGATAATTCCAAAAGATGAAAAATCTCAAGCTCTAATGGAAAATTTATTTTCTGACCCATGTCCGGAATTTTCTGAAGCTTTAAACGGACCTTTTAAACAGGAATGGATAGATGCAATGGAATTAGAATTTAATTCTTTAATGCAAGAAAATGCATGGCAAATAGTTGATAGGCCAAAACATAAGAAAATTATAGGAAGTAAATGGGTTTTAAAAACTAAATATAAACAAGACGGGTCAATCGAAAAGTTTAAGGCGAGAATAGTTGCAAAGGGGTGTTCTCAAAAACCAGGAATTGATTTTGAAGAAAATTTTTCGCCTGTAGCCAGATTAAGTTCGATCAGAACTGCGATCGCTTATGGTATTCAAAATGGTTTTACAGCTTATCAATTAGATTTTATTATGGCTTATGTAAATGGTAATTTAACTGAAGAAGTATACATGGAGTTACCTGAAGGTTTTAAATATGAATCTAATGTTGACAAAGTTTGTTTATTAAAAAAATCCCTCTACGGATTAAAACAATCAGGTCGACAATGGTTCAATAAATTAGATGAAAAATTAAAACAAATGAAGTTTAAATCACTAAATGCTGATAAATGTGTTTATTTTTCTAAATCTCCAATTGAAGCAATTATCATTGTTTATGTTGATGATCTCATAATTCTTACTAAATGTAAACAAGATTATGAATATATTAGAGATGAATTATCCAAATCTTTTAAAATGAAAGATTTAGGTTTGTTACACTATTGTTTGGGCATAGAATTTATGCAAAACGGGGACAGTATTAAAATTACTCAAAAGAAGTATATTGAAGATATTCTGAGCAAATTTAATATGCAAGAATCAAAATCAATATCTACACCTTTTGATAACAATGTGAAGCTTACTAAAGATATGTGTCCCAAAACTGAAGAAGAAAAGTCTGAAATGAATAATATTCCTTATCGTCAACTAATTGGTTCTCTTATGTATTTATCAGTAGCAACTAGACCTGATATAACTCATGCTGTGAATTTCCTAAGTCAATTCAACAACAATCCAGGCAAACCTCATTGGATAGCTGCAAAAAGAGTTTTAAGATATCTAAGAGGTACTCAAGATCAAGGACTGATTTTTAAATGTGATACTAAGTCCTTAGTTGCATTTGTTGATGCTGATTGGGCTTCAGATGTCAATGATAGAAAGTCCTATACTGGATACATTTTTAAATATGCTGGTGGTGCTATATCTTGGGAATCGAGAAAGCAACGAACTGTTGCATTATCCACAACTGAAGCAGAATATATGGCTTTATCAGAGGTTGCTAAAGAGACTTTACATCTCAGACGGTTCTTAAATGAACTTTCTCCTGAAATAGTGTCTGCACCTACTTTAATATTCTGCGATAATCAGTCTGCTCAAAAATTAGTAAGAAATCCAATTTATCATTCTCGCACAAAACATATTGATATTCGCCATCACTTTGTGCGCGAAATATATGAGAATGGAGAAATAGAAGTTAAATATCTAGAAACTGAAAATTATGGCAGCTGACATTTTAACAAAAGCTTTAAGTGCCTATAAACATAAGAAATGTTGTGATTTAATAGGACTAAGTGTTTAAAAACATTCAAAGTTATTCTGTACCCTTTTTCCATATAAGTTTAAAGTATATACTGTTTGTAATTGTAACTTTATATTTTGTTTCTCTGTAATTTTCATAATAGGAGAGTAATTAATGCCTTGTTAAGAAAATGCACGTTGTAAGGGGGGAATTGTTGGAATACAACGTTCATTTTCTCCTCTCCGCACATATGGCGCATGCGTGTACATCTACGACGATGATGCTCCGGAAGAGAGAGCAGTTGTTTACTTTAAGAAAGATGTCGGCGCTCAGTCGCATACGAGCTGTATATATTTTGTCTTCGTTTAATTGTAAATAAATGTCTTTTATCGATACTCTGCAAACTCTGCTTGCCTCATCCACCTACAATTAATTTATTTCGACAAAATATTTTACCTATTGCAAATTTTAAAACAGCATAATTAATATTTCCATTCAATTAAAAACTAAATTTTTACGTTTAAATCAACGAAATAACTAATAAACTCGTAAAATATAATTCGACATACAGATAAACGTTGAATTAAAGATCAGTCGATGACATAACTAACACGCGTAACGCATCTGATGTCAATTAAATGCGACGCCACAGATATGCACTTTTGGCTTTAAATCTTATATTTTGGCGACAGTGCTTTTCTTTTATAGGAAGTAGTAGACGGGATGATGGAGAAGTACCCAATTTTCTATAGCATCGTTATAAAATTTCCCGATGCAGCGACATTCCTTACTTAAACATTTTGCACAAGTTGATTTTCAAATGTTTAAATCTTATTTTATAAATCACGAAAACAGTTGTTAGCTGTTTCGACAGCAGTTGATTCGGCCTTAAAATCCCTCAATCAAAGGAAAATTAATGGAAACCCTATTACAGCAGATAGTCACTGGCCATTTAATCATAATTCAATCTTCCGTAATCGTTTTAGAGTTGATCAAATCAGAGTGTTTTCAAAGTTTGCTGTGTCAGAACGGGGGGTTGGCGAGCGTAGCTCGTAGGGGTCAGAGCCCCTTAGTGTTTTAAAAATTAATATTTTGCACATGAAAATAAATCTTACGCAGGTTTCATACATATTAAATCAAGCTAACTAAACATTTTTTTAAATATTTGTGTCCAAAGAAAATAATTTAAACATCATTTTTGTTATAGGTTTAGTAGTTTACATAACTAAAAATTTTATCTGGTTTCAAGATATTCTTCACCCCGGATAAATTTCTGTGACTTTTGACTTCACATCAATAACAAAACTAGATAAAAATGTCCCTTACTTCATCTCTTTGCCTCAAATAATGTTTTTGACTGCCAAGATTACAAAGTTACTTCGGCTTACTTTGTTTTTATATTTATTTGTTCGTGAATATTATCTGATAGGTAGATTGGTGTATTTTTTACGAATGTGTTAATGTCTGTTTTGTTTGTGCCATGAATTTTTTATTACTGAACAATTTAGTTTATCAGGGTTGGTCATTTTCCAGCAAAACTGTATTTTAGCCAGGACAGTGGCAAAAACTGGGAAAATTCTAGTAAAAACTAGCAAAAACTGAAAAAGAGGATGGATTGAAAAAAATATACAGCAAACAATATAATTTTCATGCATAATACAACTGAAAAGTAAATCAAAATATTTATTTGGTATTTCATTAATAGTAATTTGATTAATTAAAACAATTTAAAATATATTCAGTTGGTGATAACATTTTGAAATACAACTACTAACATCTACTTTGTAAATTTATAACTATGATTCAGATAAAAAATGGTTTTTCTTCAATCCCCACTTTTAATATACTAATGTCATCTTTAATAGTAATAGTTATTTATATGTATTAAATATATTTGAACTCACAATTTTTACATACAAGACTAGGGGGCTCTGCCCCATGCTTGCTACGCTCACCACCCCCCGTTCTGATTTCCCAACCTCTTAAAACCTGGTAATGTATCCTGTTTTTAAAAGATGATGATGATGATGATGATATCACGAACGGCGACTATCTTCTGTAATCAGGTTATAATGCTTTTTCATTTAATTCATCTTTTTTATTTTTAATATTGATGTGTAAACAGTTTTTATGACGTAAGTTTCTTTATTTCCTGCTTTCAACATCATTTAATTATTATTTTAAACTTTCATTATTGTTTTTAATAGTCTCGCGCAAATACATTTTTTATTTGAAAAAAAACATAATCCTTTGCGCTTATTTAGAAATTGGCAACAATATAAAAAAAATGACGTTTTCAATAAAATATTTTTTACTCTATTTTTAAGGATTTTTTGAGTTTTTATTGTCCGACCGTGATAATTTTTTTAATTTCTGAAAGCTTGTTATATTTCGCGTCTGGTGATATGATTTTCGAATCCGTAGGATTGTTAGAAAAAAGTATAGCTCCTCAAAAAAGTCCCTAGTAAAAAAGCGATGAGAATAACCCGGAATATCTACGCAGAATTTGATTGGTCTATTTCGTTTTTGGCTCAGTTCCAGATTACTTTTTTTAATATTTCGCGTCTGGTGGTATGATTTTCGAATCCGTAGGATGGCTAGAAAAAAGTATAGCTCCTCAAAAAAGTCCCTAGTAAAAAAGCGATGAGAATAACCCGGAATATCTACGCAGAATTTGATTGGTCTATTTCGTTTTTGGCTCAGTTCCAGATTACTTTTTTAATTATTAACCGACTCAAAAAAGGAGGAGGTTATCAATTCGATGTGTATGTTTTTTTTTTTTTTATGTATGTACACCGATTACTCCGGAACTATGCGTCCTATTTATGTGATTTTTTTTTTATTCGAAAGAGAATACTCTCGAATTGGTCCCATTTAAATTTTATAAAAATTGGTTCAGTACGTTTTCAGAAATTGAACAAAAACAAAAATAAACTTTTTAAAAATAGTTAATTTGTTGGCTTTTGAGTGTTGCCAAATTTGAAAAGCAAAATTACATAAAATTGTGAATTGGATAAATATAATACAACGTACAGATAAAAACTATAACTTATGCTACAACAAATCTACTTTTGAATCTTTTAAAATATTTTATGTATGTTCGCCAATTAATCCGGAACTATGCGTCCTATTTATGCGATTTTTTTATTATTATTCGAAAGAGAATACTCTCGAATTGGTCCCATTTAAATTTTATGAAAATTGGTTCAGTACTTTTTCAAAAATTCAATAAAAACGAAAACAGAAATAAGCATTTTAAAAATAGTTAATTTGTTGGGCAGACGACTTTCATTTAATATCATAAAATATTCTATTACGTGAATTTGCAAATAAAAAAAATAAGTCTGACATATTTAAATCAGCTTTAACTTATCGGATTATAATTCTGCATGAATAAATTAAAGAGGGGGGATTAGCCACTGCCCCCCCCCTCTTTATACTTAACCAATGAGCTCCTTATCAAAGTGAACGTATATACAAAATTTTAAGCAAATCGGTAATTATAAAGAGTTATTACGTCCGGATCATCAGTTGTTGGGCAGACGACTTTCAGCAGGTTGCAAATAATAAAAAGACTGACATATTTAAATCAGCTTTAACTTGTCGGATTTATTTTCATAGAACAAACCACGGAGAAAGAATCTTCTATCTTACTCCGTGGAACAAACTTTTCAAGATCTAAACAAAAAGTTTTGAGTGTTGCCAAATTTGAAAAGCAAAATTACATAAAATTGTGAATTGGATAAATATAATACAACGTACGGATAAAAACTATAAATTATGAGACAACAAATCTACTTTTGAATCTTTTAAAAGTTCCATTGTTGCAGTTTCACAGCGGTTTGTCATATTTTGACGAGAGTTTATTGGCGCATAATTAAATACATTGTTGTATCAAATCCCATACAAATGTACGAGTTACAGAAAATATTTGGCGATTTATCACCTGTGGCACACTAGTTGGAAACTGCCTTTAAAATATCCAATATCGATATTATATTATACAATACAGTTGTATATAAATGCTTCTGCAATTGTCTTTTAATATTTCTACTACATAATATTAACTATAGAGTGACAATATAAAAAGAAAGAAAGAAAGGGGTTACTCCAAATAGTATTATAGGCGACATTGTTGGCGCAGTGTATTTACCTTGTACGGATCGTAAAAATCAGTACACATTAAACATAAGCACTGAAATCAATGAGTTACACAGTTATCAAAATTGTAGTATACAGCCCGATTATGACACTATATCCAAGACGATTAGATGAGAATAATGATAAAATTTCTAATCTTCCGTAATCGAGTCTACTGCCAAGGTTAGCGTGAAATAAAAAATATATTAGCAACAATATGGTTTAATGTTAATATAGATATCATTAAAGGCTTTAAAGACATCAGATGAGAATAAAGATAAATTTTCTAATCTTCCGTACTCGAGTCTACTGATGTAAATATAGATATCATTAAAGGCTTTAAAGACATTAGATGAGAATAATGATAAATTTTCTAGTCTTCGATACTCGAATCTACTGCCCAGGTTAACGTGAAATAAAAAAGATATTAGCAACAATATGGTTTAATGTAAATATGGATATCACTAAAGTAAAAAATAAACTTTTTAACCAAAAAAAAAAGAACAGACTTAAAAACTACTAAAAAACGAAAAATAAACTTTTTAATCAAAAATTGAACCGACTTCAAAAACTACTAAAAAGCGAAAAATATTTTTTTAGGTAATAGTTAATAAGAAATTAAATTAAGAGCATTGTATTTACCATGCATATTACTATATTTATGTACATTAGATTTTATGGAGTCTGTGCCAGCCAAGCCAAGTACAAAATTAAAAACATAATATCCAATATAAATCGTAACACGCGTATAAATTATATCTACATAAATACGAGACAATAAAAAAAATACATATAAATCATCAAATTGTAGAAAATACAATGATTTAAATGATTTATGAAATGAACAAATTTCCAAAGCAATGTTTGTCGACATATAGTTTCTAATCTCATTTGAAAATACACATTTATAACATCAGATGAAATGTTTAAAAATGGTAACATGGCTTTAACTTGGCTTGGCTGGCACAGACTCCAAAAAATCAAATTAATGTACATAAGTATAGTAATATGCATGGTAAATACAATGCTCTTAATTTAATTTCTTATTAACTATTACCTAAAAAAAATTATTTTTTTCTTTGTAGTAGTTTTTGAAGTCTGTTCTATTTTTGGTTAAAAAGTTTATTTTTAATATAGAAGGATATATCTATATATGTAATTAACTTAAGCAAAAAAGGTATTTCAAAATTGCTAGAAAATAACTTGACCGATCTGCACGTTTTATAGCTTACAGTCGAACGAGCGTGACAGCCCGGCGATCGGAAAAAGTATAAATTTTTACCTATATTTTGTGGGGTTAGATCCAATAGCGCAATCATGCATCAACATCATAAAAAGAAAACTCAGATTTTGAAATGAATAAATATTTCTTCTACTATTCATGTGAAAAAGTTAAAAAGTTTTCAGATACAATTGTCGCAAAATGTTATTTATAAAAACGAGATTTTCTTTTCGTTTTTGAGAAAGCTTTTCCTGACGTTAAAAAGGTGTGTTTTACTTTGACTAATGGTGGAATGTAAAATTAAAATTGTTTGATAATCATAAACTCTCCGTTATTGCTTCATTATTTTCACTGTTCATTGCGTACAAATAACTGCTGCTATTTTATGTTTTCTGTACCTACAGTCTTAATTTATTGCTATTACATTTTTGACTACATTTTTACTGCTTAAATGCAAATATGAAAAACCATGATAGACCTGCCAGAAGAGGTCGTGTATTACGAAAAATACCAGAACGTAGAGCGAGATTGCATTTAAACTACCAGAAACCACACCGGCGCACACTGGGGCGTTTTGACGATCTAGATGGACAAAAGTATTGCGTTTTTAGTTTACGTTTTGCCGGTTTTTCGAATGTATCACTAATAAAATACTCAGTGATAAATATTTGGTTTAATTTTTTATATTTGTATTATTTATTTATATTACAATATTGTATTGTCATTGAAACTGCGCAACATTCAACATTCAACATGCATTCAGCATTCCAGCTCAATCGAATAAATAAACGTGGTTTAAAATTGACTTGCAAGATTTGAACTAAACAGTCTGATACACTTAAGTTAATATAAAATAATAATTCGCAAATTTTCGCAGGAGGTTTCTTCAATTTACAATACTTTATTAAAGACACTTTTATTTTTAAAAAATGCTTATTGCTTAATAATGCTTAATCATATATTCTAATACGAGCAAATCTTGTGTGTGGTTATATATATATATATATATATATATATATATATATATATATATATATATATATGAAAATTTTATCTTAAAAACAGCTCTAACGATTTTGACGAAATTTCGTATCCTACCGTTTTGGGGCTCCAGAAAACTATTGGGCTAGGTCACATGTTCGAGAAAATTCGATTAGTGGGTCATTTTGGGTCATTTTAGGTCATGGTCTAGCTAATTGTATCTAAAAAACGGTTCAAACCATTTTGACGAAATTTTGTATCCGACCATTTTCGGGCACGAGAAGACTATTGGGCTGGGTGACATGTTCGAGAACTTTCGGTTAGTGGGTCATTTTTGCGTCAACGTGGGTCAAATTAATTTTATCTAAAAAACGGCTCTAACGATTTTGATTAAATTTTGTATCCTACGCGTTTCGGGCACGCGAAAATCATTGGGTTAGGTCACATGTCCGAGAAAATTCGATTAGTGGGTCATTTCTAGGTCATTGTGGGTCAAGATCTAAAAAGCAGCTCAATTTGCACTGAATTCTGCATCCAGTGGTTTTCGGGCACGAGAAGACTGTTGGGCTAAGTCACATGTTCGAGAAAATTCAATTAGTGGATCATTTTGGTCATGGGTCATGAAAATGAACTCAAATTATAATTTTGACCGAGCATAGCTCGGTTTTCTCTGCTCGTACTGCGTTAAAAATTAAGATAAAGTTTAACAATGATAGCGCTTATTTTTAAGAAACAATGGGATAAACCTTGTGACAAACATGTGACCTATGTCCAGTAAACTCGTGCTTTCAAATAAAAGAGAACTGTCACGACGTGGTTTCGAATTTACAAAAAAATAGTGCAACCATTGAAACTCATTCAAACCAACTGCCTTCTTTACGGTCGTAGTTAATGACACGTAAGTTAGTGACAAATAATTTTTCCCTCTAGTCTATACTATCCATCCATAATAAGAGAAAGCATAGAGATACTAACACGCAAAAATACTATATGTAACGATGCATGCATCTTTTAACTTACCGAATTTGTGGCTCGAGTTACTCCATGGTTACAGATATGAAAATAAACAACCAAGTAAAAATAAAAGGTAGCGTGCATTATTTTTAAAAAGTACATGAAAATTAAATGATAGCATTTTAAATAATTACTTCAAAGCCCGTGCAATTATGGAATATTTTCCTTTGTTTTTGAAAATGGCTCGGATTGAGCCGAAACATGTCAAACAGCCTAATAAGAGTTATTTTACTGTATATTATGTTGTTAATTTACACCTTTTTAAGCATTTAAAAGAAATATATTATTACAAGATGGTATAATTTATTATATTGTTACTTTCCAATATAGTTTAAAAGAGTTTATCACTTCAATTTGTCTGTCTGTGTTCTAACTTGTGTAAATATGCTCGGATTGCGATGTAATTGATTTGTTACTAAGATTTACTATGGCATGGTCAATATTTAAAATTAAGTGTGTTGCATTTATAGTTAGTTTCGAGAGACACTCGAAAGGATTCCGTTACATTATGGTCTATGAGGAAAAAATAGTTCTCAATGTACCGGCCGTTCATGATGTGACAGTAATTCAAACACATTGACATTCATATACATCACTAAGGTGCACTACAAGACGTTTATTGTAAAATATAGTGTGCGTAGTATTTATCGTTAATTTACAGGGACATACAAATAGATTCGGTTACAATGCTATCTATGAGCGATAAGTAATGGAATTATGGTTTCAGTTATAGTATGCATTTATAAAAAATACTAATTATTTGCATATTACTTGACGTGTGCATATATTCTATAGATCATATACAGGATGGCACAAAATAATTAAATTACATTTCCGTTTATTGGCGGAAATTAATGAAGGGATTATTCAACTGTGTAGAAGCGTTTCCTAACTGAAATAAATATTTGTGTGTTGAAAAGTACATATACTAATTTATACGTCATATACAGAACTGCACAAAGTAATTCGGATATTTTTCAGACTATAGATTCCTGAAATTGGGTTTTCAAATGTGTTATGCGTTTTCCAAACTGTTTATTTAGATATATTGCAACTTATTAGACGATCAACATTTTTTCCTGTGTTGGAAAGTATTTCATAGTTTATGCTTGAGGTTTTAATTTTCTTTCTTGTTAATATTTGACAGTGGCATCTATTTAGCATAATAATTTAATGATTAATAAGCCTGATATGATGATGCCTTAAGTGTTAATTATCATATATGCTGCAATTAATTTTTTAGGTCTTAATGGTTTATTGTTCTTTTCTTTGTCCTATCTTATTATAAGTCTTTCATTAGAGTAGTAAAATATCATAAGTTCGTCATCCTCTCAGACCACATTAGATCAAGTTTGCGGAACTTCTACTGTATTTGTGAAGAATTTTTATGATAAAAGAACTCCTGTTTTTGAATATACCCACATAATTTTAGAAAAGTCGTAGTTTTACAAATTATGCTACATACGAGTTTATTTTAGCACACTCTGAGATACGCTGCAAAGTAACCCTTAGATTACGGTGTTCTGAATCAGCTAATTTCTTAAAGGATTATTTGCTGTTAAATTTGCATTGACTGTTTTATAATTTGTTTCATTAATTTACATTTAAGGCATATTTTGATATTTATAAAATCTGTATATTTTTTCAGGATCATTATTCAGTCGACATCAGGAATTAAGCAACAATTTGAAAGAAATCTATGAAAATGGTAAACGGACAGACTGCTCTTTCAAAGTAGATGAGGATAATATCCCTGCTCATCGAATAATTTTAGAGACACGATCTCCTGTGTTCGCTGCTATGTTTAATCATGATACAAAAGAAAATGAAACAGGTGAAATAGCTATCGACGACATAGACAAAGATACAATAAAAGATATTCTGGAATATATATATTCGGGAGACATGAAGGAGCTTAAAATGGAAAAAGCGTTATCTGCTTATGCTGCAGCTGAAAAATATGATATAAATAACGTCAAAGAGTTATGTTCAGAGTTCATTGTGAGAAATTTATCTGTCGAATGTGTGTGTGATGTTATTAAATTTGGCGAATTGTATCAAAATGAGAAAATAGGTTTGCGTGCTCGAGAGTACTTCAAAGAAAATGTCCGTAAAATTATAAAAACTGACAAGTGGACAACATTTGCGAAAGAAAATCATGATATTAGTATTGAACTTTTCGGATGTGTTGTAACAGCTTTCGCACCAGAATAATGAAGTGAAACAATTTATTAGAATTCCTTTGGATATCAAGCAAGCAAAAAATGTATTATATATAAAAAATGAAAGTATGTAGCATATTCTGTCATCATTAAAACAAAGAATAAATGGAATTCTTGTGTTATTCATGTTTTCAGACTTCAAAATTATAAGTATTGAGTATAATTCATAATTACGAGGCGTATTCGGAAAGTAAGTATCATTTAAAAAAAAAACTTGTATTTTTTTTTTTTTTAAGCCAATTTTATTTTTACATGAAAGAGCATACCTTAAACTATTTTTTTACATAGTTTCCGCCAATGAGCAAACACTTGTCGTAGTGGGTGATCAGCTTATCTATACGTTCTTCATAGAAACTTTCCACCAGTGACGACATCCCACACTCCAAACAGTTCGTGAAATTTGCGGAAATTCGTCTGAAAGCGTTTTCATTGTGAAACGTCTGTTCTCATGGATTTTTTCATCAACTTTCCTTACGAAATCATCGTTGACAACAGAAGGCCGACCACTCCGAGCTTCATCGTGGACATTTGTTCGATCTTCATTAAACTTTCTAACCCACTTTCTCACCATTCCATCGGTCATCGCGTTTTCGCCGTAAACATCTTTAACTTGACGATAAATTTCGGCCGGTTTCACATTCCTTGCGTTCAAAAATCGAATAACAGCACGGATCTCACAGTCGGCGGGATCAGTAACTGTCTTAAACATTTTAAATGTGCACAGCAAACTGAAAACACAAAGTAAAGCAGCGAAAATGACGTCAGTTGAGAGCCAGTAAACAAGGAAGACTAGCGGGCATTCGCGGAATGCCCACCGCAGCCGGCGGGAGATGCCCGGCGGCGCCAGAATGAAACGGTACTTACTTTCCTAATGTGTCTCGTATTTTCTATATTGCATTAGATTTATTTAAAATAGATAAATTCTAACTTCATAAAATTAGTGTACAGTCGTGGAAAAAAAACAATCACCTCCGACTATTTTCGCCACAATAATAGTAAGCAAAAGAAACTGGCACCATTCAAATAAAAAAAGAGGTACGGTACTATTTAATAATTTCGAAATATCCTTAGGGAGTTATCTCCATATTAAAATGAAGGCATACTATTTTTTTATTTATTCATGCGTTTAATAAAAACACAAAACAAATTTAGATCCTCAAACTAAACTAAATATAAAAATTTTCACAAAGCTTCTATAAATTGTTGCCAATATATTCTGTATCAAATATTGGTTTAACTTTGAGAGGTGGTTTCAAAAGTGAACTGCGTGTTTTAAGTTTAAGAATTAATACAAATTTTATTAATGCACACATGCAATTTACATTAACATTAGGATATATTATTAATGTTAGAAAAACATGAAAAAAGCAATTAAATATTCCATCAAATAATTGAGAATACTAATAATGTATAAGGATTTAATGCGATGAAACATTTTAAGGAATAAATAGTCCTGAAAACAACATGCTGATTTTTTTTTTTAATTTCTCATACTATTTGACAGAATGAACTAAAATTTCGTGTACGCATCTGAGAAATTTTTAGAAATTGATTTATGTTTAAATTTTTCCATTATAATTACTAAAGTTTTGGAATTTTAATTTCATATTTTCCATCATAAAATCATGAAACTTACAAGATTAAGATATTTATGTTTTTTTTCTCTTGAGTAGTATGTGCATAAAAAATCAATCATTAAAAAAATTATTTTAGGAAGCATAAATAAAAATGTGTAAAATTAATTTAACATTATCCGATCAAATTTCTGAATAGTTTTAATTGCAAAACTTTGTCCTAAATTAAAACAAAATGTGCACATTGGAGTATATTTAAACGTAGAATAAGAATAGTTTGTCAAAAGAAGGTAATTCTGTTTAGAAAATTAAATAGAAAACGTTATTAGAATCGATTGGTGCCAGTATTATTTTTATACGATATTTTGCAGCAGAATAAGTATTTGTGGAAGTGTGGGCGGTATATTTTTACCTAAAATGTAAAAATATTTACCATAGGATGTTCAGACTTGCCAAGTCTCCGGCTTTTAGGATACCAGTAATTTAGTACAGAAAATGTTGTTTCAGTTAATCGGAGCATTTTGCGATTTAAGAGAACAGCATATTCTCTAACAAGTTACTGGTGTGCAAAAATCCGGAGACTTGGCAACTCTGGATGTTATTGTTTTATATACAATATCTATACATTTATGCGGGCTGAATACAAATTATAGAGTTTTTGTCTTATAATTTGAGTGTTCAACTAAATTCTAATCGCCGAAGCGCAAATTTAATAAAGTTAAATAAAAATTGTCCATTAAACAACAAAAATCCTGTATTTTTTTTGGTAAATTTCAGTAAACTATTTCTTTTAATGTGCATAGATTAACAAAATATTTCATACAGATATCTTGATTTGTCCGTTTCAAACTACTTTAACTTTTCAACTTTGAGATACTGAATTCGACTTTTTTTAGTGGCATCTTAATCGAAGTACAAATTTTATATTCTTATTTTCAACGCAAAATATACTTAATAGAATTAATAAGCTCAGAAACTATCCTGATCAGTGTTGATAATTTAGCGTGTTTTGATTTAAAATACTCCCGGAAATTTCGTATAGTACATTCTTTTCTTTAAGTACAAACATTCCATATTTAAATACAATAAAAAAAAATCTGATATTCTGCTAGATTTCTTGGATAAAAAAGCATTAAATTGACAACACTGATCAGCACTGATCAAGTCTGACTTATTTTATTCCACTAACTGCTATATTTAAATTTAGGGCATTCTGCGCATTTTTAGCAGATAACAAGCTGACAAGTAGCGCTAGAAACATCTCATGAAATGGACATAGATAAAAGCATTATATAAAAGCTAAGGCATTTAACGGTATTCAAGAGCTGTTAATAAATATGTGAAACTGAGTTTTACAAGAGTAGCCGAACTCTGAAAGAAATTGATACAGACCTTCGTCATACAAGCAACTGCTTTGGAATGTTTGCAATTCAAGTTCAATCACAGAAGTGCTAAAACACACCTCGAAGATCTTCATTCCGTTTTCGAAAAATATCCATTGCTATTACGCTCTAAAAAATAGAAAAACAATTCATTCCATATATTTTTAAAAAATTTTAAACGGTTCCCGAAGGTTTACTCACAGCAGGGATATAAAATATCAGACTTGATGACTAAGATTTCAAATTGAAATCGTTTAATAAAATGAAATCTTCTCATTTTCGCCAAAAAGGTAATTTAAAGAAACTTGTGAAAAATTCAAAAATCACTGAGCGAGTTCCAAATAAACTATTGAAGAAAGGATGATAGATTTTACTGTATTGTGCTAAAAGTTTGAATTCGGATTGTATTTATGACTCTCTTAAAAATGCCTGCGAACATTGAAATTCGGAAAAAGACATGAAATTAAGTTTTCGATATAAAATAACTAAAAATCTAATCCAAAAAACAAAATTTCCAAGTCTCAGGTTTATTAGGACGTGTTTGCGTTTAACCGGAACCACTTTTCCCGACCTATGCATGCGGCCATCACCAAGTGTTTGGAAATATTGTTTTGGATTTTATGATGTAAAATGCTTTTTTTGTTTTCATATTTTAATTCTTTTTTAATGTTTACGCGGTATTTATCTACGGACTTATTGGCTATCTACTGTGAACTGTACGGTCGTTTTGAAATACAGTAGACTCCCTTAAATCCACAAAACCAGCGATTGTACGGATTTCTTATCACTGTAATGTTTACATTTTTTAAACAATAATTTTAATTTAATAATGCACTCGAAATTATAATGAATGCTTACAATAAAGTAAAATAATAAAAATTAAGAAAATTTAAAAAACATTTAAAATATTAAAAGTAAAGGTCAAGTAAATAATTAATAATACATAACTGAATATGCATAATGATGAGGTATATTTTTTTGATTATTCACCGAAATTCGCCTAATAATAATACACTAATAACTGTAAACTAATAATTCACATCAAAATATTAAAATAACAAAATTTTATTTCATATTTAACCATACTTAATGGCCAAAAATGCTTGATTAATACATAAATTATTTGGTAAAAATATCGCGATTGCCAATGATATCAGCACTCTGTTGAATTTTTTCAAAACAAAATTTATACTTCCTTCATGAGAAAACATGAGTTGAATCATATTAACCAGAATTACATATTGAAATGTGTACAGAATGATATAATTTATAAAAAAAACTTGAATTTTACACATACCTTAACTGTAAGTTTCATTGTTTACATCGCAAACAATGTGCGGATTTTAGGTATTTGTGGATTTTAGGATGGCGGATTTGAGGGAGTCTACTGTACTATTATTTCGGCTTTTATGAAATAATTTTCCACCATTCAATTCTTTTTTCACTTAATAATTTAATTAAGTTTTTCTTTTCTCTTTTAATATTTACGTGTAAATATATCTTTCAATTGTAACATGTTTGAAAATGTTGGGCGTTTTTAATATTTGGCCAAAATAGGCAACAAAATGACTACCTCATTAACCATATTGTCCAGAATTATCACGTTTCCATTTTATTGGATCGTTTCTAAACAATATGTGCAGCTTTTCGTTCAGTACTCATATGCAATTGAGAACAAGCATTAGGAGATTTCTCTGCGTCCAAATCAGCAACTGACCAAACTGGTGGTAAATGTATATTGCTGGAATATCAAACAAAATCTTGCACGCTGAGAAGATGTATATAATTAATGGACAATAAATTAATCACTCTGATGATTTTTGAGTTTGGTTAAAGAAAAATGATTTTTACATTCGATTATAAACGGGCAAAGCTCATTTTTCAAACTTTACTCCATTTTATAATGAACCAAAAAACATAATACATATGAATCTCTATTTTATAATGAATCCAAAACATAATACATGTGAATAAACGATAGAACAGGAAATAAGTAGAAATAAAAATAAATAGCATTTATTTATTCCTCAGCCCATTACTTTTTATATTGGTTACCAAGAATTTGTTTGAGTTAATTATTATAATTTTGAAATTTTAACTATGAATATATTATGAATATATTATATTATAACGAACTATGAATATATTTGAAAAGACGTTTTATCGAATATCTAACAAATACTTGACGAATTCTTCTAGAACTTCCAGAATGTAAAAAACATGTTTTAACTCCTATTTTCCCACGCAGTTTTGTTAACGAGAGTAAATTAGGAGTCGAGCAACGAATAGAAAAAAAATGTATATTTGTAATAAGCATGCAAATTAAAATGCACGGAACGATCTGTCGCTGTTCTTATAGCATGCAGAGTTTTAAACCAAATTTAATGCCAGTTTCATAAAATCTGACAAAATATGGTAGAAATAACATAGTACGGGTAAAATATAAATATATTAAATATTTAATGAAATATGAGCAGTTGTATGAAATTTATTACTGCGCAAACGCGAACTGTACCAAAGATTTTATGATTTGGAAGTCAACTCTGTAGAACAACTAATATAAAAAGACCAGTCGAATAACTTGAAAACTCATGAAGATATCGGCGATATAGTGAGCTGAATTTCGATTGCCTTCGAAAAGTAGTGGGATGAGATTTTTCACAAATTGTCATTTTTTACAAACCGGCATTTAAAAAAGGAGTTATTATTTAATGAATGTCAACGAGTAGACTTGGAACGAATGCTTCGATTTATATATATATATATATATATATATATATATATATATATATATATATATATATATATTTGCTGTAATATGTTGGTTCTGGTGGCTTTTCATGAAGAACTAAAGCATAAATAAAAAATTAAAATTAAAAATTAAATGACAATTTTTTTTGGAAAATCCCTTATCATGCAGTTATTTTTAGAAATCTACTGAAATTCAGCTCTCATTATAGCCTGTATCTTTCTGAATTTGCACTATATTAGACTGGTTTTTTTTTAAATATTAATTGCTCTATATAGTTGACTTCCAAATAATGAAAAACAAATTTTGATATTGTTCGCGCATACGCGGTTAAAAATTATTTAATACAAATGCGCATATTTCATCCAATATTTAATATATTTATATTCTAATTATACTATTTTATTTCTACTGTACTTTATAAAGTTTTCTGAAAGTGGCGTTAAATTTTTTGAAAACCCTACATACTATAAACAAAAAACATGCGATAAATTTATTGAATTTTTAAAAATTAACTTTTTATATATCCATAAATATACATGTTATTCTTACACAAATGAACACAAATGTTGTACAATATTTATATAGTCATGAGCTGCAGCTACAGATCATTCCCAGCATTTTATTTTTCAGAGTGATTCTCAATGTTATTGTTTTTCTTCAATGTGTGGTTGGTCTCCTTGCCCTCGTGATCGAACCTTCGCTGAAAAATATGAAATCAGACATTTTTTTTTATATTTACAAAGTTCCAGAAGAATTCGTAATTTCTCTAGACGTTAGACAAAACAATTTTAAATCGTAAGTGTCCGGTGACTTTTGGAAGTATGATATATATAAAACAAAACATTGTAACTGACTGAAGTAAATAAGTTTTTTAAAAAGCCTTAGTTTCTAACGAGCAACATTGCAAAAGTAGTGGCATAATAAGACCTTTGAGGTGTTAGGTCATTTTATTTCACTTAAATATATTTCCTTTTAGTAAGTTAGGCTCAAGTTAATTAATGTGGCAATTGTGTACATAACATTTGGGGCTGATGTGAATTGTTCAGAAGTATTCGAACTGCTGATAAAACATTAGGAATTTCATTAGGTTTCAAGAGAGTCATAAATTTTGTAAGATGAACTATGTACCCAACGAAGTTATAGCTTCAATTCCATTAGCGAAAATATCACGTAGCAAGTGTTCAACATTCGAGAGAAAAACATTCTATAAAAATATTTTAAGATTTCAAAAATGCAATATGAGCTCACATAAAAATCCAAAACAAATGACTTATAATTGTAATTAAATATCTTCCTTCAATTAAGTCCTTCACTATGAGCGGCATGTATATGTGTTGTTTAGGATGGACAAAATCCTGAGGATAAATAAATTGGAACAGAAATATTTTCCTTATTTAATCGCAGATTTTCAGAGATTTGATAAAGAGAAATTTTCTACAATGTGCGGAAAAAGCTTTGGAGGGGCATAAATCTCATTATTTTCGAGAAAACCGTAAATGTCATCAATTTATTAACAAATTTATTAAATTTAACATGTAAATAATGGAAAAGCAGATTACATCTCAAAGTACCCGCCTTTTTCTTTGATGCATGTCTTTAACCGTTTTGGGACATTATTGACTACGGCATGAAGTATCTCATCGGAAATACTGATCCATTCCTTAATCAATTTTCTTTCAGACCATCCAAACTTTGATGGGAAGTAGTCAAGATCTGTGCTTTCAAAATTCCCCAAATGAAAAAATCCATTGGATTGATGTCAGACCATTCATCGGGTGAAATGATGTCAATGTTCTCCGCCCTAAGCCAGTCAAGAGTCTTGCACGCGCGATGGGCTGGTGCAGAGTCTTTCTGAAACACCCACTTCCGTCCAGAAAAGTGTTTTTGAGCAAAAGGCTTGAGCATTTTCTGCAAAATCTCGACCTTTTAGTATTGCTGATTGAGCCATCCAAACCTTTTTCCGAACCCTGTATATAGAAAACTGGTGTCTGAAGACTAAAAGAAGTGTAATGGACGCTCATCGCGAAGGGTTTAACGACCATCCCAGTGAAATGCGAAAAGGACTCAGGGAAGTAATCTGTTCTAAATGACTATCGAAAATGTTTCATGAAAAACACACAATATTATTGAGACAATTCGAAATAAATTTCAACATAGCCTTCCGGTCTAATACAGGAAGTATTGAAGCAAAAAATACAGCATTTTATTTATAAAGGAGCATACCCTGAAAGTTTGGCCATTTTATATCCACCAGAATGGCGGCCTTTAACTATTCCTTCATTTAAAAATGTTCTAGTATTTGAGGAATAATATGTACTTAAATGTAAATAAATAATCAAATATTATTATTTTTTCACTGTGCATTGAAATAGATTATATATACGTTATTATGGAAACGTATTATGGCCTTTTCATGCCGTGTTCACATGTGCCCCAAGAATCTTCACAACTAGCCCATCGGGAGGACACCTGCGAACAGTTTTAACCAATTTTAAAAGTTATCATAAGCCTTAGAAATTCTTGTTACATAAATAAATAAAAATAACGCAAAAACAAAAAGTGTAAATAATACGAGGAAAAGTCATTAAGTAAGTTACAAAAGATAATTAAATGATAACTTACAATGATATTCACTTCAAAACTATTTTTATTTCTCAACATATTCTTTACCAATATTTATGCATTTATATCGCCGTTTTATCAGTGCCCCAACCCCAGCTGCATAAGATTCTTTGGGTTGCTGTCTCAGCCACATTAGAACTTGAAGTTCAATATTTTCATCGTCTGTGAACATCATCTTGCTTCCAAGATGGTTTTTTAGTGGACTAAACAGATGGAAATCGCTTGGAGCTAAGTCGGAGCTGTATGGTGGCTGTTGAACAAGTTGCCAATCAAACTTTTGAATGTCTTCTGTGTTCAACTTGAAGTCCTAATGTGTCTGAAACAGCAACCCAAAGAATATTACGCAGCTGGTGTTGGGGCACTGATAAAACGGTGATATAAGTGCATCAATATTGATGGAGAATATGTTGAGAAATAAAAATAGTTTTGAAGCGAATATCATTGTAAGTTATTATTTAATTATCTTTTGTGACTTACTTAATGACTTACCCTCGTAGTATCAATCATATTGTACTTGCCTAATTTAAGATGACACTGTGAACAATCAAAAAAGTTAAAAATGGTAACATGTGTTGCGTAAACTTTTTCATTTTACCTCGCGTGATCTTTATAATTTTAACTTCGCTGAGAGGGATCACGTGACATGGTTTTTCAATATTTTATTGTAACTGCTTGATGTAAAAACTCATTGAATTGTTGATTTTATTTTATTACTAGCAGATCCGCCCAGCGTTGTCTGGTACCGTCAAAAAATATTACGAAATGCGAAATCGCTCTAAAAATCGCTGCACGAAACACTTCCTCTGGTAACTCTTTGTCTTTCGGAAATTAAATTTAGAGATGGACCCAAAGTGGAAATAAATTTAATACCACCTCCTCAAATGTCTGGATCATTTGATTTAAAACTGGTCAGTTTTTGGTCAAAATTTTAAAAAAGATGTTACCGTCTGATTTTTACAAAATTTGCATTTTCGGAATCAGAAAAATAAACTGTTTCGATTCAAATAATCCAATACTTTTCTTAATACTCGAGGATAAGTGAAAAAGAAACTTTTTCGCTGTCTGGGATTATCAAATCGGTAACTTTTTTTTGCGGTTTCAATAAAAATAGCCATTTTTGGCGCACGTGCAGAAATTTTTTTAGTTCCACCGCCAGGGGATGCATTTTGTTCTAAGCAAATTATCCGACACGTGTCCCCGCTGCCTACGATACCGTGTATAGAAGACGTGCTAGGCACGCGCTGCAAAATCTTTTAGTTCCAGTTTCTACCACCAGGTGGAGCATTCTGTTCTAAATAAACCTATTTCCGAACGAAACTCCGGCATTCGTTCCTGCTTCTTACTGCCCCGTAAGCACGCGCGAAAAATCTGTTAGTTCCACTTTTCACCGCCAGGGAGTACCAAATATGTCATAAATAATTAGCTATATCTTAATTAGTTCATATTAAGTTGAATTTACCAATTCCCGTTGAAATCGAACCCATAGAACTCGAGAAAATAAATCACACACCCCCTGGATATTGATATTCATAAATGGTGGTAACCAAGTGCTGAAAAAATTATACCGAAGTTTATTTAGTACCAGGGAGGCCTCGGAAGAATGTCAGAAAAGATTTTGTTTGAATCGAACCAAAATTAAATGCAAAATCTTTTAGTTACATTGTCCACCGCCAGGGGGTGCACTCTGTTTTAAACAAACCTCTTTCCTAATGAAACTCCGGCACATGTCCCCGCTACTTATGACAACGCATAGAACGCGTTCTGTGCACGCTCAGAAAATCTTTTAGTCCTACTTTCCACTGACAGGAGGCGGCAAATCTATGTCTTAATTAGTTATCTATATCTTAATTAGTTCATGTTAAGTTGAATGAATCAATTGTCGTTGAAATCGGGCCCTTTGTTTGAATCGGACAAATTTTAAATGCATAATTGTTTAGTTTTACTTCCCACCGCTTGGGGGTGCACTCAGTTCTAAATAAAACTCTTTCTGATCGAAACACTCCGGCACGTGTCCCTGCTGCCTACGACACCGTATAGCAGGCGTGCTGCGCACGCACTGCAAAATCTTTTAGTTCCATTTATTACCGTCATGTGGCGCAAAATCTGTATCTTAATTAGTTCGTGTTAAGTTGAATGAACTAATTCTCATCAAAATTGGGTCCATATAACGCGAGAAAATACCCCTCCTAGGTAATAAATTTTCAGAAATAGTGGTAACCAAGGGCTGAAAAAATGATACCGAAATTTATCTAGTACCTGGGGACCTGAGAAAAGGTTTCGTTTGAATCGGATTAATAATTAATTAGTTCTGATTTTGGAGGCAGGGGGAAGGAGGGAGTTTCGATCAGAGCATTAACGCGATATTTAAACTACAACCGAACACTCACCTCCCCCTCCCCACAGAATTAAACCAACGACGTTAAAAAATTAGGAATTATCATTAACTTTTGAAACAGAAACAAAATGAACTTTTTTTTTAATACATATAAAAATAGTAAGTTATCGTTGTTAATTTCTGAAATCAAATACATAAATGACGTATACATGAAAAAACTCTAAAAATCGCATAAAACAAATCGCAAAAAATCACAACTCGCTGTTTGAATTGCAAGCAGCTGACGACCTTTTCATCTGCCAATCACAAATGCCCATACAATTCTATCAGCTACCAATCCAACTGCCCACCAATGGCGATTGACTTGAAGTGGGCGATTTGTGACGTCATTTGGAACAAAAAACGCTTCAAAACATGAAGAAAATGTTAAAAAACGCATAAAAAATTAAATTAAAAGAAAAAATCTAATAATAAAAATCGGGATAATAAATAATCCGCCCTTCCCTTTTAAAATTACCGATTTTTTATCTGTAAAGAATTATCAACTTTCTCCAAGCTAAAAAGAGTATAAAAGAATGTCGAATCTGAGCATATCTGAAGCTGAAATGGAAACAACCACCGAACCAATCAAGCATTCTGGGCTAAATTACTTAGGGGCTGTTCAGAACAGAAGATCAGGCGGCGCGCGGGCGATGGAGATTAAAATATCGAGTGAGTCTATACTGTGAATGAAATTGAAAGGCCTGCGTTCGTTATCATTCATTTGGATGTCCAAATCAATGATAATGAACACAGTCCTTCATTTGACTAATTAGCGTATTTTAATGATATTTTGTTAAATTAAGAAGGGAACTTGGTGGCCGAATGGTTAGAGCCCTGCTCTTGATTCTGGAGGTTGCGGGTTCGATCCCCCAAAATTTCTGTTTGATTTTTCTGTTTTTTTCATTTAAAAATGTTTAATCGGTTGCTTTGTAATTTTCATGATTAATGGAATATATTTTATAAAAGCAAAATTTGATATTATTAACAATTACTTATTTCATTAAATACGACAAATTCAGCTATTTTACGATTAAAATTTTACATTACAGTGTCTTTTAATATTTAAACATTATTTTTTTTTCTTTTTAGCAAATGTAAAATAAGAAATGAAAATATAGTCAATTTGCACGAATTTCTCCATGTTTTTATAATGAGTACTTCAACAGTGAATTTTTAGTACGAATAGAATGCAAAGCATATTTTACAATGTAAAAAATATTATAAAAGTAAAATGTAAAATATATACATTATTTAAACTAGAAATATCAGTACCTATTTTTTAAAGAGGTAAAATACATGTGGTTTACCGTCTAGTTTCGTAATGAATATAAATAAAATATTGTTAGAATGTTTATAAATTTTCTACTGAATGTACAAGTATTTTAGCATTTGTTTCTCGTGTTTTATGATGTTTATTGCAATAGTATAAATAATGCAATTTACATCGAAAAATTAATTTTTAGAAATTAATAATTATGTTTCAACAAGGTTGTTATCGAAAAATATATTTTAATAAAATGTTTAAAAGCTTTTTTATCAAATTTTAACAAATATTTTATTTTACTATTATAAATAAAGAAATAAATCTTTTAACATATGTTAAAAGATTTATCGTAAATCAAGGTCGTGATACCAACATATGTTGGTATCACGACCTTGATTTATTAACATTCTATTTATCCCAAAAAATATAAAGCAACTGATAAATAATTTTTTAATTAATAAAAATAGGGGAAGAAAATCGGAAATAAACGGCGAGCATTCACTTTGTATCCATACTTTTCAGGTTCATCTGTGTAGGACAACCCAAACGTCAGTAAAGTACATAACAATTTTTGGTACTTTTCGGTTAGCCGGGCGCCAGTGAAAAAAAAATATATATATCTACATATATGTTTGTATATATATATATGTATGTTATATATATGTGTGTGTGTGTCTGTATATATATTTATATTTGTTTCACTGGTGCCCGGTTAACCAAAAAGTACCCAATTTTTTTTTTAGAGTTTACATTAATTTTATTGAAACCACCAATACTGTGTTTCAGGAATTCGGTGATACGAACGTCCTCTCCCTTG
Source organism: Maratus michaelseni (assembly GCA_963931845.1). Lineage (NCBI taxonomy): Eukaryota > Metazoa > Arthropoda > Arachnida > Araneae > Salticidae > Maratus > Maratus michaelseni. The sequence goes on from OZ007592.1 coordinate 251,723,155, forward strand.
TTAGTTATAAAGGTGCACTGGTTATAGAAAATTAAACTTTATAATATTATATGCATTGTTTTGTACAATATATAATTTATGTAACTGCTATCAACTAAACTCTATCAACTATCAGTTTTAGTAGGTGCTGTAGTTTTAGAGACATATAAGTTGACAGCAGTTATGTAACTATATGATGTATATATATATATATATATATATATATATATATATACACATCATACTTTCGTATTCTATTTTTTTATGTTGGATCAAAGGCTTAAAAAATCATTTTAGAATGTTAAAAATTTTAAATTTTTCAGATATCCGATCATGTTGGTACAGCTGTATCAATCAACCTACCAAACCAAGTAAGACACAAAAAATCCCAATCACGTGATCAAATCGCCCACAGAATTTTTGTGAGTCACCCGCGCGCAGCCCGCGCTAAAAATTTGCAGGTTATGAACGCTGATCGGGCTATCTGATCACGTGATGCTTTTCATGAATGTTTCGGGGGTTTATTATTATGAAATAAAAATAGATATTCCTATTATAAGATCCATTTTTTTTGGAGGATAAAGATGTGTAGTCGCTAGTTTCACCTAATCCGAGCCACAGAAGCTTAAAATAATTGAAATAATTAAATTATTTCAATATATTAAATTATTTAAATTTCCGATAAGACCTACTCCATAACCCTTCTCTCCATCGCGCGCGCGCAGCGCGATCTTCTTTCCTGAACACAACCTTGGTAAATAAGGAAAAAAAATGCCAAAAAAATCGGAAATCGCTGTACGAATTTCGCATCAACTTTATTGAAAAGAGGATAAAATTTACTATATTGGGCGAAAAAATTGGAACTGGATTCCGGTTACTAATGGGGGTAAATCGCAGCAAAACGGCAAAAAACACTAAAAATCGCATTTTTAAAATCATGATTTTTTATCTGTAAAGAATTATCAACATTCATTAAGCTAAAAAGAGGAGGGAAAATGACGATTCTGAGCCTGTCTGAGGCTGAATTGGAAGCGCAACCACTGAACCAATCAAGCATTCTGGCAAAATTTCTTAGGATCGAGGGAAGAAATTCGCCAAAAATTCAAAAATCGCTGTACGAATTTCGCATAAACTATATTGAAAAGAGGACAAAATTTACTATATTGGGCTAAAAGATTGGAACCCGATTCCCGTTACCAATATGGAAAAATCGCAGCAAAACATGAAAAAATACTAAAAATCGCATAAAATTTTTAATTAAAAAAAAATCTATTAAACTCCAAGCTCTGGCTTCGAGGTTCAAAACTACATGCATAGAGGTACCTTCCTACCAAATTTTGTAGCTCTACGTGCAGTGGTCTCAACAAAACACAACGGTGAAACGCACACATACAAACACACAAACTTCCTTCTTTATTATACACTACTGGCCATCAAAAATGCTACACCATGAAGGAATGCAAATAACAGAATGATATTTATTGGACAAATACATTATAATGGGAAGGACAGGTGATTACATTTTAAGAAAATTAGGAGATATAGATCCTGAGAAAACACTACCCAAAGCACCCACCTCTGGCCGCAATAACAGCATTTATCTGCCTAGGCATGAAGTCGAACAGAGATCGGATGTCATGTACGTGTACATCAGTCCATGCAGCTTCAACACTATGCCACAGTTCATCAACCGTAGTGACGGGCGAGTGGTGGCGGACCAGTCGCTCAGAAGCCATTGACAAGACATTTTCAATTGGTGAGAAATCAGGAGAACGCGCCGGCCAGCAGGGGCGGATCCAGAAAATTTTCACAGGGGGCGTCAAGTTTCAGTTGCCATTGTAATTGCGTAAATTGTAAAATTGCGTCGTGGCACTCAATCCATCCAGTTTCATATAGTTTTGAGAGCTTCAATCGCGTTTCTTGAGGATGATGCTCTGGTATTTCCTCTCCCATCCAATTCATTCTTTTAGCACATTCCCTAATTACAGTGATGACTTCTTTCGTGACACCAACATCGTTTCTAATACTGCGTAATGAACATGCTTTAGATATGGCAAGATTTAGTTTGTGAGACACGCAATGCATGTAAATAGCAAGTGTTTGCTATTCTTTTATGCGTGATTGCACCCCTTTAATTTTCCAGACTATTTCGAACTACCGTCGTAACCTTGTCCTTGCATATTTTCAGTTTTTAATCCTAATTCCTTTATATTTTCTTCAATTAGTTCTGCAAAGAACTCACCACTTAAGCCTCTAGCTTCTACAAAGCCTACAAACTCTTCCCTGATTTTATTGGTAGTTATATCCAAATATCGAATGCTAAGACTCATCTGTTCGATAGTACTAGCTTTGGTGGTTTCTTCAGCTAAGATACTAAAGAACCGACTTTTTTTCGCAGAGTTCAGTATTTTCTGTAATATGAACTCTCCACAAATGTCAATTAATTCATTTTGAGTTGTTTTACTAATAAAAGTAGCGTTATGAGGAGCGTTGTTTATGTGATTTTCCAAAGCAGTATCACCTGCGTCAATGCGAAACCTCAATAATGTACGAAAGTTTCCTTCATTTGCTATTGAACCTGAGCCATCCTCTTCCGTCAGGTTCCCATCATCTCGGTGATCTCGTAATGCAATATTTTGTTTACCACATAATATAATCGTTTTTATTATGGGTAGTAAACGTAAACGATTTTCTTCAATTCTTCTTTTCATTTCAATATTGATTTTCATGTCGATTCCGCTGGGTTTTCAAATGTCCTAATGAAGTCGGTAAAGTTAATTGTTGCTATTTTGTGGTACTCCTTAAAAGTGTGTCCTCGCAGACTTTCTTTGCCTTTTTTGTAGTTATGAAATGGACTCAGTACAAAACTGCCAAGCGATATCTTGTCCCCCCCCCTTCTTTTGCTCCAAAGAGTACACAAATTTTGCAATAAGCTCCAGCATGCTTAGCACTGTAACTCAACCAGGAAAATTCTGTAAGCCACGACCGTTGAAACTTTCTTTTACTTCCTGATTGCATAACATTTGGAAATTCATATGTTGCTGGTGGAATCCAAGTATTTGACACAATGCGATACTTTAATTCATCTGCAATTTTTTTCCGATTTCCCAATGAAATGTCCGATATCATACTCATCGGGTTGAATTTGTGTAGCAATAAAAGGTTCAGCTGGATTCTTTGCTTTCGGTGGGATTCCGTTGGATTTCATACTTTCGCTTGTATTCACATATTTTTTTTTTCGTTTTGACTATTAGTTGGTATATCATCTGTTGGTGTTTTCTTCTTGAAGAAATGGAAAATATCTGCTTGAGATTTTTGCTTAGGCATATTTAGAGTGAAGGGCTGGTCGCGTGCTCAGACATAAATAAACACACCGCCTGTTCCTGGAGAAAAAACGAACTGTTTATTTTCGGCAAAAATAAATGTTCTTTTCGAGCTAAAATGTCATCCCTCGCCAAATCAAACGTTGACAGATTTTTATATCCCTTGCGATTGGTTGATGACGTCAAAAGTTTTACCAAATAACCAGGAACATTATAAGTCGGTCATTCCATGCAAAATGAGCAAATCAGCTGTGGCTGACATGTCATAGATTTTAATGAAAATCAGCATATAAGTAGATCATATTTATTTATGAGTAAATGTAAAATAACAACAGATTTCAGGATTGTTTATTTAAGTATTAAAACTTACATTAAAAGTTGATATAAGATCGAGGTTGCGTCTACATGCTTGAAATTTCAATTTTCATTATTAGCCGTAGGAGTGGAAAGACTATATCAAAAATTATTTATAATTAAAAATGAATAATAAGTAACAGATTGGAGTGATTTAGTAACTGTCCTTTTATTCCATAATGAGAAAAAAAATAAATAATGAAAATTTTTGAGAGGAAAATGCAATATTTCTATTACTTGTTTAAACAAGGAGGAAAGGTCTTACAATTTTAAAATTGTTTGACGTTATAGATAAAAGTATATATTTTAAATATAGAAACTTTGATTCTTGCCTTTTTATTCCTTAATGAGAAAAAAATAAATAATGAAAAATTTTGAGGGAAAAAATTCAACATTTCTATTACTTGTTTGAATACGAAGGAAACATCCTAAATTTTTTTAATTATTTGACGTTATAGATAAAAGTGTATATTTTAAATATAGAAACTTCCATTCTTGCCTTCAGTTTATTTTTCCTCAACAATATTTTAAATTTGAGTAGAATAAGTTATTGATTTAAACGGGGCAAACAATTAATAGTAATCAAGGCTCCGGATAGATGGCAGCACTACATATTTTTTTTGCAAGATGGCAGAAAAGCATGGAATTTGAAGTGAAATAGCCCCAAAAACATATCAAATATTAACTTTTTTAACTTATTTTTCTTATGTAAGGAATCAAAAGGCAATATTGAATTTTTTTCAGCATATCATGGTGTAGTAACGGAAAACTACGTGTTCAAAAGTATATTGCATGAAAAATAATTCAGGTTCAATATGCATCCACTGAAAGTGACATAAATAAAAAAGGCAGTAGGCTGTAGAATTAAATGCTCTGAAAAGATTCTTTACGATATTAGTTTATTAAACTTTAAATTATAAGCGTACGATTACAAAGTGCGTACATAAAGGGATGGGATGGTGCCCGAGAGCATTTTTTAGCAGTGTAACCTTACATTATTAACTTCTTATCCGAGGCCGTGCAAGAGAGAGAGTGAGCCCTCCGACACATGTCGGTTTTCATGCCATACACATATTGGCAACATGAAATTGTCGAAAGAGCATATGAAAATGAATGATGTCATATAAGCTAAAAATTATCAGTTACGCATTAGGCAAGTAGGAGAATTTTTGAATTACAGGACAGGGGTACCAGACTAGCAGTCCTAAAAGTGAGCCAACAAGAATGTGAATGCCAAATGTACGTTGAGAGCAAAGTTTTGGGAATCTAGCTGAAATAGTCAAAACAACTCTCATGTACTGGAAAATGTTTAGGATTTTATCGAAAAGGCTAAACTCAAAAATTAAGCAGACACAGACATTTCTAACGAACGTTGGACGGAATGAGAAATAAAATGCAAACCGAATACAAAGTCAACCTGTATCTATTTTCTTTTTTTTTTTTTTGGATATCTAGTGAGGGTGATTAATCGTTTAAATGAATTCTATCTATGTGAGAAAGTTTTATTGATAATGGGTATATGTTAAATATATTTTCTTTTAATGGAGGAAAATTACGGCGGGAGCTGAAATATAAGTTAGGATAAAATGACTAAGTATTTAAAAGTTAGTTTAAACTGAAAATTAAAGAAAAGGATTAATTTAAGAAAAATATATGTGATACCACATCACACATGGGCTTTTTGAACTTTATGCTTTTGCAATATTGTTAATGACACGTTTTTCCTTCATTTGATTTTTTAAGTATACATAAGAGGAAAATTGTGATTTTGTAATTTTTTTAAAAGTTTCTAAGCTATTTTGAAGATGAAGAAAATAAATGGCAACTTCCAAATTTGAGAAATTTGGTTTTCATATGTAAAATTACATAGTACATCAATTTCACATATGTTTTTAAATTTCTTCGATTTTTTTTTAACGTTTTTAATTTTCTCAAAATTTTCAATTTTTCAATTTTTACAACTAAAGTTACGGAAGACCTAACTTGGCAGTGGACATTATACTAGAGAGAAGTATACGTCCGCGAGAAGAAATAGGTCTTTACTGAATTTGAAAGAAAATGCACTTTAAATCTGATTTCTTTCATATTTTTCCATTGAAAAGCGATTGACTGATTAAACAAAATTTATTTAGCTTAATGTATAGTCATTTTTATGATAAATACCTGTAATATTAAAGATGCATGTATTTCTTCACGCAAAAAATGTCTGGCGAGATGTTGGCGCTTGAAACAAATCGACTTATAACCCTACGACCCCTCACTGTTAAGAGTGATTGATGTGTTACAGAAAATTCTCCGGTCATTACAGGAGATCATAGATTTTTTTATATTCAATCAAATGTTTCATGTTTTAAACTATTGAAGATAGGGTAAAAACTTCGATGAATTTGAATTTTTCGGAAAATTTCACCTGAAGTACATACCAAGCATGTTGATAAAATATATAAAATAACAAGAATTTTCTTTTCTGTAAAAAAGAAAAAAAAAAAAGAGGTTCTTTATTACGAGCATATTATTAGATTATGGAGATGGATTAAAATAATTTCTGCAGTGTAATCCAAAATGTGAATATAATTGTATTTATTTTAGAATAGAATAAGTAAAAAAAAGTTTTCCATTCTATCTCTATAGATTTTTTAAAAGTGATATTATAATGTTTGGAATGAAATTTGTAACGAGATTTAATTAGATTATTTATAAAATTTACTTTTACTTTAAATATGAGCATATTTGAGTTCTGTTAAGTTGAGATACTTTAATAAGAATTTGGGGTGCATTAAAATCTAAATAAACACTGAACACGATTTTTTTTTATTTCGAAAATAAGGACAGAAGAAAGATTTTTATGCATGTTCTGTGTATTTTACAATCAATTTAATGAACCTAATGCATTCCAAAATTATGAGAACAGAAACAACAACCACAACGTTATTTCTAAATATTTTTCTACATTAAATCATGAATATTTTTTTTAATTAAAGCACGAAGTGTATTTTCAAAAATAAAAAGGTACAGATGCGCGCTCTAAAGACAACAGTACAAGCTCTGAAAAAGGCTCAGTGCCTGAGCTAGCATTTTTTAGCAGATGTTTAGCGCTAAACTCTTCTTAGGAGTAATTAGTTCATAGTTTTCTCGATAAAAACATCACTGATTGTTTACTGTAAAAAATATATATTTTACTTCTTCCTTCGAAATGAAGAATCGAAAATATTGCTTTTGTAATATCAGTTTTTTAATGTTGAGAAGAATATTTTAAAGATATTTTTAGAACTTCTCCCGTAATTCAAAACATGAAATGTGATTATGTGAATAATGATATGATGCATAATAATGATTATGTATGCAACAGAAAAGGTATTGCTGCTTAAAATATTTAATTCATTTTTGTTAGCAAATAAATGTATCAAATTAGCAAGTGCTCTCACTTTGCAATCAAAAGACGTTTTCCATTTTTCTAGTAAGGCACAAGACCTTTCAGAAAATACTGTCAAAGTTGGCGTTTTGAACCGAATTCTTAATGTGGCAGCACGATAAAGGATAAAAACTGTTAAAAATACCTTATTAACAGCAAATATTATAGAAAAACCTTACGTAAGTATTACAGAAAAGTATTACAGAGAAGTATTACAAAAAATCTCATTAAATACTGCTAATTTATGTCACAATATATTTGACTTAATTTTTAAAATTGCATTTTTGAACATAAAATAAATGCAGTTTAAAAAGTTATTCTCACTGTTAAGGTGGTTCTCAAATGATCTGCTCAACAACGCGAAACTTTCTGACACATTTTCTGGTTCATTTTTAAAGACAAAGGCATGCCTGACGATTCATTTCGATTTGGAATAGAAATGAGTTTCCAGTTTTTGATAAATAAATTTCTTATTGAGTTATGAGCGATTAGTGTCACGTGACGACCGATTTTTCTCCTTTATCATGCTGCCACATCAAGAATTCGTTTCAAAACGCAAAAGGATCAAGGTCCATAAAGCCATGTTTTTGGCCCATGAAATAGACTAAAACTCAGTTTTGTTATACTGATTTAATTATTTCACCCTTTAATGTTAGAAGGTTTATCCTGTACGATTTTAACAATAGTTTTTGCATTTTGTTCGGATTTATATGACTTACACAAGCTCAAAGTTCGTATTATTCTTATTAATCGAATTTTAGTCTTATTTCATGGGCCAAAAACACGGCTTATGGACCCTGATCTTTTGACAGTATTTTATGAAAGATCTTGTGCCTTACCAGAAAATTGGAAAACGTCTTTTGATTACAAAGTTTCTTAATAAGAGCACTTGCTAATTTGATACATTTATTTGCGAACAAAAATGAATTAAAAAAATTGTCATAAAGTAACCAGTTTGGAATTTATAACAGCCTTATTACAACATTATAAAAATTAAATGCTCCTCAAAATATTTAAATATTCAACTCCCTCCCTCCCCCCCCCCACTTAAAAATGGTGCACATAAAATTCTGCTTAAAATAGCATGTATTCATGTTAGGCTGTATATAACCGATTAAGTAGTACATTTAAAGTTTTAAAAGAATGCGAAAAAAAAAATTCTGCAGAATATATACATGTTAAATCCCAAAAGTGATTTCCTACTCGCCAAATCAATGATAATCCCCCGATATGGTAATCCTACTAAGGTGAAACTGCGTAAAGAGGATAGCTAGCCTTTCTCTCCACTGCCAAGTAAGATGTGCCCCAACTTTAGTTTAAAGTTAACCATGGTGTTACGAAATTATTATTACTAAATAAATATGATAATAACTGTCCATGGGTTACAATATTATGAAAAAATTTGATTTATGTTAAATAATTTTCAAGATACGGAACTTTAAACTTGCAACTTTGAACGATTCCATACAAGCCATTCTATGTCACAAGTTTTTTAAATGTCCAGAACTTCCAAAATATTTTATTTTTTGTCAAGATATTTTGAATAGCTCTATTTAAATACGAATTGAATCAGTGTACCAAATTTTATTAAAATCTGTTACTATGTGGCCACGACTTTTTTTTTAATTTTTGCTCATTTTGCATGGAATAACCCAAGTATCGTTTGAAAGGTGCCAGAAAAGTGAAAAAATCGCCTAATCAACGATGGTCACAGGAGCAGTTGTAAAGGAACATACGTTGAGAAAAAGCAGCGGAAAAACGAACGGACCAGATAGTGGAATGGGGAACAGGTCGCTTATAAACTAGACAAAACAAAGAAAAAAGGTGCGGATCTCTCAACCACAACCTTTTTTTTTTTTAGAAGGATAGATTAGGTCATAGGTCTTTTTGCATTTTCATGATTTCTTTTAGGAGCAATAGAAATTACTTAAACATACAATTTAATATATATAAATCATTGCATATTTAATTATATATTTAATACATACAAATTTCAATTTAACTTTTTTAATTCTATTGTGCGTGTGCAATCATGCTAATATTAATAAAATAGAAACTTAAAAATTGAAAATTTTAAAATAAGAAGCAATTTTTTATTGAGTTCGATGCTTAATATAATATAACCAATTCGTAACTATTCAGAAATTCTAAAGATTTTGAACTGGAGAAAGTAAATTGTGCAAGCAGAGGATTTGGCGTACATTTTTACTACATCAAAAAAAGTCAATTTCTTTTTTATTGTTCGTATAGAGTCATGCTAATATTATTAATTAAATATAAATATAAATGGGTGAGTTGCACCAATAAGAAAGCAAAGTGGGCGAAAGAAAATAGGGGTTTTTTTTAGCTATTCTAGTAGGGGAAAATTTCTTTACAAAATGTCAAGTTTACATTGGTGATGAATGTCCATCTGGGAGTGAACAAAGTGTCAAGTACAAATGTTCCAAACCCACTCTCTTTTGTGTGATGACCTGAGCAGAGCAGAAATATTCTACATGACCAAGAAAAAAATGGTTAACATTGATTTCTTTTACTAATTTTTCGGAACTGTAAAAAATGTGTGAAATAACAAAAAATAATAAGAATTAAAAAAATCATTTTTCTCAAAAGTTCTGGCTGCGCCACTAATAAGGGTGCTTCTCATCACAGGGGGTCAGCTGACCCTTTGACCCCCCCCCCTGGATCCGCCACTGCCGGCCAGGGCAACAGTCGAACATGTTCTGTATCAAGGAAGGTCAAGATAGTACGAGCAACATGCGGTCGTACATTGTCTTGCTAAATCGTAGAGTTGCGGAGGCATCGAAGATAAGGCAGAACCATGGGCAGTAACACATCAGAAATGTAACGGCTGCTGTTGAAAATACCGGCAATGCGAACAAGAGGTTACAGAGACGTGTATCCAATGACACTTCATACCGTCACTTCAGGTGATATGGCAGTATGGCGATTCGAATGCAAGCTGGCAATGTGCGTTTTCCGCGATGCCGCCAAACACGGGTGCTGGCATCATGATGCTGCATACAGAGCCTGGATTCATCAAAGACGACGTGAGACGCCATTCCTGGGTCATATACAGCATCATGATGCCAGCATTCATGTTTGGCGGCATCGTGAAAAACGCACATTGCCAGCTTGCATTCGAATCGTCATATTGTCATATCATCTGGAGTGACGGTATGAAGTGTCATTGGATACACGTCTCGGTAACCTCTTGTTCGCATTGTCGGTATTTTCAACAGCAGCCGTTACATTTCTGATGTGTTACTGCCCATGGTTCTGCCTTATCTTCGATGCCTCCGCAACTCTACGATTTAGCAGGACAATGTACGACCGCATGTTGCTCGTACTATCTTGACCTTCCTTGATACAGAACATGTTCGACTGTTGCCCTGGCCGGCGCGTTCTCCTGATTTCTCACCAATTGAAAATGTCCTGTCAATGGCTTCTGAGCGACTGGCCCGCCACCACTCGCCCGTCACTACGGTTGATGAACTGTTGCATAGTGTTGAAGCTGCATGGACTGATGTACCCGTACATGACATCCCATCTCTGTTCGATTCCATGGCTAGGCAGATAAATGCTGTTATTGCGGCCAAAGGTGGGTGCTTTGGGTAGTGTTTTCTCAGGATCTATATCTCCTAATTTTCTGAAAATGAAATCACCTGTCCTTCCCATTATAATGTATTTGTTCAATAATTATCATTCTGTTATTTGCATTCCTTCATGGTGTAGCATTTTTGATGGCCAGTAGTGTAGTTAGAGATTGTAATTTATTTTTGTGATGTGGCAAATTTAAATATTTTATAGTTTTAATTGTCTGAGTGCAACGAAGACTCATACACAGAAAGTATTACTTTGCCCCATATATAGCTACGATTTATATTAAAACTTTTCGTCAAGCATAACTCAAAAAATATTTAACGGATTTCGTTCAAATTTTTACAGCAGGTACCTATAAAGGTGACAACGACGTCTATTTATTACCAAGAATAAATGTCAAACCGTTTGGAAATTATATTAAAAAATAAACAAAAAAGCACAATTAGAGTACATACGTCACGAAAATTTAGTACATACGTCATTTTCACCGGCGGGGATTTTCGTAAATAATAATATTTTAAAAGTTCATGGAGTAACATGGAGCAAATAAATATGCACGCACAGTGCAATACAATATCGGTACAATAATCAAATCAGTACAATAAAACATATTTCCATTTAATAAAAATGGAAAATTAATCTGGAATTTTTTTGTTTCTAAGAACTTGTAGAATCTTCTAAGAATCTTTGTAGTTTGCAAAGAAAAAAATCCGCAATAACTTTGTATTAGAGATTTGGCGCAAATCTCAACATTGGCAGCTTTTTATTTCGCGTGTGTAAATAGGAAACAATTCTATGATGTTTAAATAAAAGGTTTTGATTTGCGGCATTATTTCTTCTTATTTTCTTTTCCTTTTTAGTATTTTAAATGGAATTAGTGAAAAGCATGTATTTTAAATTAAATGAGTGGAAGACATGCAGTTTTAATGTATGTATTTCAAATGAAATGAGTGAAAGGTTTATAGTTAAATGAAATTAATGAAATATAAAGATGTTATGAGAACAATATTTGGCGAGTTATTAACTGCGCCAAGTTAACATAAATATACCAATACATAAGTGAAATGACAGATGTCATATACACACCACGTTAGCGCGATTTTTTCCCCAACCAATTTGGCGAAAACTTTGTTTTTGAATTTTAGTTACAAATATCAGGCAATAATAGCACGTGATTTTTTATTTCAATATAAAAATAAAATAACGTAATAACGTAACTTCTACTATTTTAAAAAAGGAAATAAAAATAAATAAATAATAGTTTGATATCAATAAATACTGATATACATATAAAAATAATCTATAGAATTAAAATAAAAAAATAAAAGTAAATAAACGCAACAAACAGTTTTTGCCAAATTGGCAGGGGGGAAATCGCGCCAACGTGGTGAGTATATGACATGCGCCGGGAGTTTTATCCTTTTATCTGTGCTTTTAGAAATATCAAAAAATTAAAAAATACTTATATCAGGCGTATTATGTTTTGCATTTTTATACGGACCACTTCTCCATTTTAAGATTTTAAAAGTTACTTATATCAGATATTTCTTCCCTGAGATTCCCACAAATTATTTTCGGTAATCTTTTAGTTCGCTTATTAATTGTTTACAATTTGCCCCCCCCCCTTCCCTGACTGTCGCGAATCCAATTGAATTAAACGTATTCTTGGCTCCTACTAACAGGCGATGTTTGCATAAATGTATCTTTCTAAGCTGTGTGAGAAATATGTTTTTGTTTTTGTAGATGTAAATTTCTAAGCTGTGTGAGCAAGATGTTTTTTGTTTTTGTAACTGTATTTTTCCAAGCTGTGTGAAAAAATGTTGTTGTTGTAGAAATGGTTTTGTAGAATGTTTTGTCGGCACGGAAGTGAGATAATAAAAAGATATTCGTTATGTTTTTTAAAAGGAATGTTTTTCACGTATTAAAGTATTATTTTCTATTGTTTTAAAAATGACGAAAGTATTAAAACGGGTAGTTTTAAGCTATCGAAAGTCGCTATGTATGTATTTGCGACAATTTGGCGCCCGAACAGAAGGACATAGGAAGTAATATTTTTTAAGTGGAAAACTGTTCAAGTATGGATGCGTTAAAAATAAAAAGAACACCCCTTAGAAGCGCATTTACGAAGACTTTAAATGCTTTAAACGAAGCTATTAACCAGTCAAGCCCAGATGTTAATCTAATAGAAGAGCTTTTAGATCAATTAGTAGACAAAGCATCAAGATTACGTTCCACAGATGACGAAATATTAAATTTTATGTTGGCGAATGGGTCTCCAGAAAAAGATTATGTAAAAGAGTTCGAGGCATGTGAGGAATACCATGAAAAATTAATAACAGTGAAGCAAAGTGTAAGACATTTTTTTGTTAAGCCTACCGTCGAACATCAGCCTCTTTTATCTAATTCGATAGAAAACGAAAGAATGGGATCCCGCACCCTTAGATTACCTGAAATTAGTTTGCAGCCGTTTGATGGGGACTCAAGATCGTGGCTAACATTTTGGAATACCTTCAAGAAAATTCACGAAGACACTGTGTTAGACGATCACTCGAAGTTCGTATATCTGATGCAAGCAATTACTCCGAAATCGAAAGCGTCTCAAATTGTGAAAAGTTATCCTATATCGGCTGAAAATTATGCTAAAGTAATTCAACATCTTAAAGAAAGATTCGGAAGAGAAGACACTCTGATACAAATTTATGTTCGCGATCTGCTGCAGCTGGTATTGTGTAATAATAATACATCGAAAAGAGAGTGTAATTTGTCGTCGTTATATGACAACCTAGAAACCAAACTTAGATCGTTGGAATCTCTTGGGGTCACAGAGGATAAATACGCTAGCATTTTATTCCCGTTGGTGGAATCGTGTTTACCTCATGATGTTCTCCGAATTTGGGAACGAGATCGTGAGAAGTCTGATCAAGGTAAGAGTGAATTAAATTCTTACTTAATTTCTTAAAAAATGAAGTGTTGTCTGAAGAACGTATTTTATTGGCGCGTACTAGTTTTGGTTTTGATAAATCTAAGAATTTTACTAGATTTAAAAATGTTGAATATAATTCTGTGCCAACTGCTACTGATTTATTTGTAAGTGATAAATCTAAGGATAAACATTTAATTAAGAAATATGAGGAAACATGTATATTTTGTGACAAGTGTCACTTATCAGAAAAATGTTTTAAAGCTAATTCGCTTTCTTTTGAAGATAAACGAAGTATAATTTTGAAAAAGGGGGCTTGTTTTGTCTGTCTTAAGAAAAATCATATTTCACGTCACTGTAAATCGAAGATTAAATGTTTGAATTGTGGTAAAAGGCATTTTGCTGTAATGTGTCAAAATGTTTGTAATGAAGAGAGTAATACGGCATTAGAAAGTCGTAAACATGAGTCAGGGAGTAGTGATACTGTTTTGACTACTCAAGGTTCCGACCCATCAGTGTTATTACAAACTTTGCATGTACGTGTAAAGCACGATGGCAAAGAAAAAATTGTACGGGGAGTCATAGATACGGGCTCAGAGCGTTCATATTTATCAGAAGATGTAATTAAGTATTTGAATTATAAAAGTATTGATGAAGTTAAATTAATTCATAAATTATTTGGTGGTGTTGAAACAAATGAGACAAACCACAACAAATATAGAATTCATTTAAGTAGTATTGATAATAGTTATAAATGTGATATGCATGTTTTAGATGTTCCTGTTATTTGTTCTAATATAAAAAAGGTGCCAAATGGACCTTGGTTAAAAGAATTAAATAAATATGGTATTAAGATTTCGGATGTTGAAAACAATGTATATAAAACCGAAAACGAAATTAAATTGTTAATTGGTTCCGATGTGGCGGGAAAATTACTCACCGGAAATATTAAAGTTTTAAAAAGTGGTCCGGTTGCTGTAAAGACCCATTTGGGGTGGACTCTCATGGGGAAAATTCCAGGCATTAAATCTGAAACAAATGATTCTCTTATGGTTATTTCGTCTCTTTGGAACGAAAGTTCCGTTGCTGACTTATGGAAGCTAGATATTCTTGGTATAACTGATCCGGTGGAATCTAAAACTAAAAATGAAATTCATGAAGAAACTATGCAACATTTTAAAAGAAACATAAGAATAGATTCAGATGGGAGGTATGAAGTAGCATTGCCTTGGGTACTAGATAATGCCCGCTTACCTAGTAATAGAGAATTGGCCGAAAAACGGCTTGCTGCAACGAAGAAAAGGTTATCAAATTTGAATAAAACTGAAGTTTATAATGAAGTATTTGTTACATGGTTAAATGCAGGAATAATTGAAAGGGTGGTCGATAATAAAAAATCCAAAATACATTATTTGCCACACAGGCCTGTATTTAAAGAATCGAGTGAAACTACTAAAGTAAGGCCGGTTTTTGATGCTTCGGCTCATGTGAAAGGTTTTCCTTCATTAAATGATTGTCTAGATAAAGGATTAAATATGATTGAAATGATTCCGACAATATTGCATCGTTTTCGGAAATTTCCTGTTGGTGCAGTATCTGATATAGAAAAGGCATTCTTACAGATAGGTATTACAGAAAGTGATAGAGACTATCTACGGTTTTTATGGAAGGATAATATAATTTACAGACATAAACGTGTGGTTTTCGGAATCAATTGCAGCCCTTTTTTACTAGCGGCTACTCTGAAACACCATCTGGAAAGTACACCTGACAATTTTGTTTCTACAGCAGAAACTTTGAATGAATCTTTGTATGTAGATAATTGTGTTTGTAGTTTCAACACAACTGAAGAGTTAAACAAGTTCATAATTGAATCGAGAATGTTACTGTCCTCCGCGAAATTCAATTTAAGGGGATGGCTGTCAAATTATCCAATTCAAATTATGTCTGAAACTTCAACAGTTAACATAATACCAGTACTAGGCTTAAACTGGGATCTAGAAAACGATACCCTATCTTGCAAAATCGGCCCTATTGAGGAAGAGCAAATTATTCCTACAAAACGAGCTCTACTTTCATTGGCTCAGAAGGTTTTTGATCCTTTGGGATTTGCATCACCCGTGACTTTGCTCCCTAAACTTATTCTACAAGAATGCTGGAAGTTGAAATTAAAGTGGGATGAATTAATTCCAGAGAATTTAGCTAAACAATTTTTGAAGTGGGTGCAGGGAATAAAATTAATTTCTGACATCGAACTTGAGCGCTGGATGAATCTAGATAATTTTGAAAATGATGTAAGCCTTCACATATTTTGTGACGGAAGTAAACACGCATATGCTACTTGTATTTTTCTGAGAGTAAAGAAGAAAAATGAAATTTTGGTGAGTTTTATACAAGCACGCGCAAGAGTAGCTCCTCTTAAGAACCTAACTATACCGCGGTTAGAGCTTTTATCATGCTGCTTTGGAGCCAGGTTGGGTAGTCGTGTCATTGCTGATTTAAGAATTCCAAATTTGAAGATCTGTTATTGGTGTGATTCAACCACAGCTTTAAGCTGGATAAAGCGAGATGATAGATGGGGAACATTTGTCTGGAATCGTGTAGAAGAAATCAGATCTTTGTCACAGAAAGATCAGTGGCGACATATTTCAGGAAAATTTAATTCGGCTGATCTTCCTTCCAGAGGCTGTTCCATTGAACAGTTCTTGCAGCTAAAATGGTGGGAGGGACCAGCCTGGCTGGCTGAGCCAGAATTTACTTGGCCTCAAAGTGTCGAATCACCAGATGAAGAAGTTATTAATACTGAGAAACGGAAAAGTGTCATTTCAGCATTAAACAAGAACACGAAACCTAATGATTGGTATTATCGACGATTTTCATCATACAAGAAAATAATAAGATTGATTGCATGGATTCTAAGATTCATAAGTAATTCAAGAAAACCGAATTTAAAAGAAGTATCTGATCTTACATGTTTAGAAATAGAACAAGCTGAAAGAAAATTAATGATTTTGATCCAGAAAGACAGCTTTGATGAAAAGAATAATGAGAAAATTCGTAGCCTAAGACCAAGCCGTGATGAAGATGGTATCATCAGAGTAAAAACACAAGTCATCTATCGAGAAGATACTGTCAATTTTAAGTACCCAATTCTTTTGCCGTCTGACCATCCTGTAGTCCATCGATTGATCTCCTGGAAACACCAAGAGCTATTACATGCAGGAGTGGCTCTTTTGATGACATCTATACGAGAAGACTACTGGATCCTGAAAGCCAGGAAAACCATTCGAGCAGTAGTTCAGAAATGCGTGCGTTGTAAAATATTTAGTGCACAGAAGACAGAGTCAGAACCTATTGCATTGCCAGCAGAAAGAGTTCAAGATGCGGCAGTATTCCAAATAACTGGAGTAGATTTAGCTGGGCCCTTATATTTGAAAAATGGAAAAAAGGTATTGATTGTGTTGTACACTTGTGCAGTGTACAGGGCCGTACATTTAGAATTAGTGACGTCATTAGCAACAGATACCTTCCTCCAATCTTTTAGGCGCTTTATAGCGAGAAGAGGAAGACCGACGACCGTTTATTCTGATAATGGTAAAAATTTTGTCGGTGCAGATAGAGCTTTTTCAGACATCGATTGGGAACAGATCTCAGCTGCAGCAGCTGTACAAAAGATTCGTTGGAAATTCAATCCGCCTACTGCTGCCTGGTGGGGTGGTTGGTGGGAGAGGTTGATACAAATGGTGAAACGCATCTTGAGGAAAGTACTAGGTAGAGCCTCATTATCCTATGAAGAGCTTATCACAATTCTTTGTGACTGCGAACAAGCTGTAAATGCTAGACCACTCACGTATGTCTCAGAAGATGTGGATGATCTAGCACCTTTAACACCATCAATGTTTCTTCAAGAAATAAGATTTTCAGATGTGATAGATTTTATGCAATTGACGCACAAGAATTAAACAGAAGAGCAAAGTATAGACAACAAGTTCGAGAACATCTTAGAAGACGATTCCGTATTGAGTATTTAGGGCAGTTACGCCAACAAAATTCCCTGCAAAAGAATGCCAAGCAACTGACCGTTGGTGATGTCCTTCTCGTAGAGTCTGATAAGAAACGTACGTATTGGACTTTAGCTCGTGTGCAAGAACTAATTTCTGGAAAAGATGGTCACCCGAGAGTTGCTCGGGTAAAAACTGAAAATGGTGAACTTTTAAGACCAATACAAAAACTGTATAATCTAGAGATTCCAAAAGAAAACTCTTTAGAACCAATATTACGAACAAGAAGTGGTAGAACAGTGGCTGTTCCAAAAACGTTTTCAGTCATAAGACTATTTTTTTGAACACTGAACTTTTCAAACTTTTTTCCTTATTTTTTAGTAGATCTCATTTCCTAGTGTTAATTTGAATTTGTAATAATATGTTTAATTTTTGTTTGAATTTTTGCAGAAATTTGTATAATTTGTCTTTGAAAATTAGGATTAAGAATATCTATACTTTGGCCATGTAATGTAAGTATAATGTTACACATATTTTGTTTTATTTTGAATTTTGTTGTGCATATTGTTGAGTTTTCCTGTTGAAAACTCAAGGTGGGAGATTATCGCGAATCCAATTGAATTAAACGTATTCTTGGCTCCTACTAACAGGCGATGTTTGCATAAATGTATCTTTCTAAGCTGTGTGAGAAATATGTTTTTGTTTTTGTAGATGTAAATTTCTAAGCTGTGTGAGCAAGATGTTTTTTGTTTTTGTAACTGTATTTTTCCAAGCTGTGTGAAAAAATGTTGTTGTTGTAGAAATGGTTTTGTAGAATGTTTTGTCGGCACGGAAGTGAGATAATAAAAAGATATTCGTTATGTTTTTTAAAAGGAATGTTTTTCACGTATTAAAGTATTATTTTCTATTGTTTTAAAAATGACGAAAGTATTAAAACGGGTAGTTTTAAGCTATCGAAAGTCGCTATGTATGTATTTGCGACACTGACAATAACAATTATTTATCCCAAAAATGTCTGTTAGTTTTGTTAAATATGTTTGGTATGTATTTTCGTTAAAATATCGAAAATGGCAATAAAATTTTATTTTAGCATCGTACTTATATTTTTAAAATGACGCAAAAACATGGTTTAATAAATGTATATTTGTAAATACTTGAAAAACATATTTTTCCTCTCTCTAGGAAAATTTGGTAAGATGCTAAAACTGCCTTTTAGCACCATTTTTAATTTTTTCGCTAATCGCGCCAAACAGCACATGATACGGAACTTTTCCTCATTTAGATACACAAACAAGGTTGGTCTCAAACAAGAGTAATGCTAGCAACAATATTGTTTCAACTCTATAAGAGTTACAAACAATAATGATATTAAATTCTCCGATTAGCTTTGGGTCCGTTTACAGAAGTTACTCATAGAAACAAAACTGTGGAAGAAGTCTTTTACATTTGTTTCGAATGAAGCTCGGTCATAATAATACAAACAACACTAATATTAACATGGGGGTAAAACTTTGAATTTAAGTGTAAATATTTGGAACCCTTCCCCCCCCCCCTTTTACAATTAGATATCAATATTATTTCACGATTTCTGTACACAGGCTGCAAAACCGTATAGAAATCTCAAACAGTTCGGACAATAAGAACTATAAATATATTTTTTGTAAATATTAAACGAGTCTAAGTCAAAAAAAAAGTTTTTTTACAAGCGCTTTTATCCTTAAATATCAAGTCTTTCACGGGTTGTTTGCGCATTTTTAACTCATAAAAACATCGAAGAGCTTGAACAGAACGATTATTTTTTTTTAACACGATGTACACTACAACCTCTCTTTCTCTAGAATAATTCGAAATTATGCATCATTCGGCAAATCAAAATATGCATAAAAGAAAAATATCAAGCCACATGCAGGTTCACTTCTCTTCTCAAGGGTGCATTCCGTTTAAAAAAAATACTAATATTAATCCTTTGAAAACATTCATTTGCGAAAGTCACTTTTGGTGAATTTAGTTTTTTCATAGGATTAACATTACGCATATTTTGATTGAAAAAATACGCTTAATTTTATAAAATCGCACTAAAATTTTAATACCATATACTAAACTTTTAGCGAATGATCGAGTCTAAATTTAGTTCAGAAATTATGAGACTTAATTATGAGAAAATAATCAGTTTGCAAACAAAAAATTCCATAGTATTAATATTGCGCATCCTTATTTACACGTATGAAGTAAAAGCATTTTGTGCTATTGCTTTAAAATTTTAAGAACTTTAAACTAACCTTTTAGTTGTTGTTTTAGTAACATTTTGGTTTAGAAATAATAAGATTTAGGTATAAAATAATCAGTCTGAAAAAAAAATTCCATACCATATAAACAAGAACGAAAAATCAGGCGTCAAGCATAGATTATGAAACACTTTCCAACACATCCAGAATACTTTGATCAAACTTCACCGTTAAATAAGGTGCAAGAAGATATGTAAGTAAACAGTATACGCCTATATATACCACACTGAAAAATACAATTTTAGAAATTAACTTACAGTGTCAAAAAATTAGTCAAAAAAAGTCGAATTATTTTGTGCAGCCCTGTATATGACCAATATATGTGGATATATAGCATAATAAAATTTAGTTTCAAGACACACTTACAAGAGAGCAATTTATAGTGTGAACCTCAGTAATGCATATAATTTTTTGTACAGCCCTGTATATTATCTGAAAACTTTTGTACATACCACCTAATAAGCTAAAAGGCAATCTAAAACTAACTTGCAGCAGTTACCAAACGTAAACGACAATGTATCTTTTTTGCGTAGCCCTGTATATGAATTTATTTATATTCCACAAACTTCTATTGGTCTACTAAATATAGTTCAGCAGGAAAATGCGTAAACGCAATTAAAAACTTCCTTTAAGTAATTCACTCCCATTGTCTGTAATACTTACTAATTCCCTTGTGTAGCCCTGTATATGATCAACCGAGTTTATAATCACATACGTACTATAAAAAAAAATAGTTAAACTTAAAAATGCAAACCAAAGTTGAAAACGCACTCATCACACATAGACTGTAAATATCGTGCATGTACTGTAACCAATATCTTTTGTGTGTCCCTGTAAATAAACGCAATGCACACAAGAGAGCAATTTATAGTGCACCTCAGTAATGTACATAATTTTCATTATGTTTCAAATAGTGAAATATCACTAAATTTCACTGCAAACGATTTTACCCCATAGAACAATGTGTAACAGAATTCTTTAGTTTGACCCTGTAAATGAATAATTAATGATTTACCCCCCATATTCTACAAAAGGTATTTTTTAATGTGCTTCATAATTATATACCAATTTCGTCATGATTTAATTGAAGTAGCATCATCAAAATGCACTTGAAACGATTATTTCTCATTGACTGTAATGTAACGGAATACTTTTGACTGTCCCTGTAAAAAACTACAGGTGCTACACACCAGTTGAAATAGGGAACATGCTATAGTAAACGACAATAACCTACAAAAATTTCATGGCGATCTGAGTATATTTACGCGAGTTAGAGCACAGTCAGAAAAACTGAAGTCATAAACACTTTTCAACTAGGTTGGAATGTGTTAAAAAAGTGAGATGAAAAACTCTGTTTTTACAATGAAATATAATTATTTCAGCACACAAATTAGACACAGTATGTTGTTTATAACTCATTTAAAAAATCAAAGAGTTTGTATAATAAGAACTTTTTTTAATATTAAATGACACGATGTGGACAAAATAGAAGAAAACACTTTTTTACTGCCGAAGGCAGAAGGCCTTCTATTATTAGGTTCGTTTGGAAAGAGTTTTGTTTAAATATACATATTCATTCAACAATGATTTTGGGTGTGTTTAAGGTTATTATCTCGGGCCTGGGCTACGCCGGCCTTTCGTTTAAAAATATAACATGAAAACAGACCAGAGCATGTTGTGCACGCCTCGTGTACGCTGCCGAAGGTTGTGCGTACCCCAACTCTAAGTTTGTTTGGATGTACTTTCATTTGAAAATAAAAAATCATACATAATTGAGGGTGTACGTACGGTACCGAATGCAGTCGGCCTCCTAGCATTAGGATAATTTAAATGATTTTCGTTTAAATATATAAAAACATTCAATATTGATTTAAGGTGCATTTAAGATTATTATAACGGGTCCGGGCAACTCCTGGCGGGCCAATTAGCTCAGAAATAAAACCATACAAGCATATCGATGTTGGGATTGACGAACTAAAACGAGCTTTTCCCAAATAGCGGACAGATGTGTTAAGCGAAGAGTTTTCAATCCCCAATAACTATATATATTTATATGCGTTTACCTCTGAATAGCGAACACATTTCGCTGTCCCGAAGTGTCATCTATTTACAGATTTGACTGTACATCCCTGCAAAGCGTAGCACTGTAAAGAATGAATGAAAGAATCTTGGTTAATATGTGGAGCCCCCTCTCCTTTAAAATAAATTCGGTCAAGAACTCCCGATTGCATTTTAATTGTCCTGATTTGGACTAGGTCCGCGTCTGCGTAAATCTCTAATTTAAGAGCTTACACTAGTAACTCGCACGTTAATGTTAAACCTATGTGAGTATTATTTTCATATTTCTCGCTTAACAGGATCCGAAAGTGAAAGTATCCTTATCTAAAACAATAATCTGCTACTAAAATCGAAAAACGTACAAACACAAAACATTAGATATCGACTTCAGATGCCCTATACAAAAAAAAAATAATTTAAAAATATTAAAATGCAAGCGAGAAGTTTGAAAAGGACGTTTCCATAGGTTTAAAATTTGCATGCGAGCGTCTTCATATGATTAGCGTAGGCTCTGAAGAGCCTACGCTCTAGTCACGCGAAGAAACGCTCAAGCTAATGTTAAGTCTATGGGACTTAATGCAGACATTTTCAATTTTGAAATCGGTTGGAACCGGTTCTGAAAGTGAAAGTACCCTTATATAAAAAAAACTGTAACTAAAATCGAAAAAGTAAAAACTAACAACGTTAGAGATCGACGTCAGCTATCCCATGCAAAAAAAATCATTTAAAAATATTAAAATACGAGCGAGAAATCGCGCAAGAACTTTCCCATAGACTTAACATTAGCTTGCGCGTTTTTTCGCATGACTGATGTAGGCTCTTAAGTGGTGCGCAACCAGCGAATCATCATAAGTTCAGAATTTATCTAATAACGTATGATTCATCACCCTGCTGTTCTAAAAGTAGTATTTGATGGAAATAGTCCAAGTAATAATGACGATTCATTGCTTTTTGCATGAAACTTTAATTGATGGTAAGTTAAAATTTCCTAGCTAACTAAAGCTTACTGTTGGCAGATGTATGGCAATTAAGTACTGCTTACTTTGAAAAATGACATCAATAAATCAATTTAATATTGTAGTTGATGATATTCAATCTGTCCACTCGCAAGTTAATGCGATGAAGTATAATTGATAATTTTATCTATATAAAATAATAAATAATTTTGAAGATGTTAAACGAGCATTATATTAGTTTCCACTATCCGATTTTTGTGGCATGAGAGAAAAATAAAGGATGTTTGAGTGGGAATTATATTATCCCTTTTTTTTCTTTGTTTTTATATTTTCTGATATCAAAATAACCGCATTTTCTGTTTTTGATATTCCTTGCGTTTTAATCCCCGTCATAGAACTGACGTATGTGATCTGTACGTTTAAATATACTTTTCAATTTGTCTAAAGCTGGTTTGAAGTACGTTGTGCAAGAATTAACTTAAAAGATCATTTTTCCAGGTAAACATATCTTTTTATTTCTATAAAAACAGAAGCGCAGAAAGACAGTTTGAGGTTTGGATATAAGGTTTTCTGGGGGACACATATATACATATTCACATAAAGGAGGAATTTTTAAAAATAGTAAATAATGCATATTCAATCTTTTTAAATGAATTTAATTTTTAATAAATTTTATGTTTATAAAATTTTTATTTATTTAATTTTATAACTGTAATTAAAAGTTCTTAATTAATTTCATTTTAAATTAGTGCTCGCGAATATAAGTATAATACGTATAAAACGTATTGTAACCGGTAACGATTTTGGATAGGAATAATATGGAAAAAAGACTTAACTACGTATACGTTTCAACGTATATAAGCGTAAATTCGCGAACACTATTTTAAATCAAATTAACGTTTAATTAATATTTATGTATACTACTTGCCACTTCTAAGCAAAATACTTTTGGGATAATCTATGTTAATAAAAGAAAGATATTTGTCTGTGTGTGTGCGTCTGTTGTTGATGGCTAGGGAAATCTATCGCCTGCAAATTTGATAAGGATAAACGAAGACAGGTTCAAATGCACCTGAGACTCAGATTTTTCGTTTTTTGATAATTACTGATATATTAATTTAAAAAAAACTTAACTGACCACCTTTTATCCAATACCAATAAACGAGCTTTTCTTCAAAGGCAGCGGTAGTAAACGTTCTGTTATTTCTTCATTTTAAGATCGCGATCGCAAAAACAAAAACACGTCTGTCTTCACGCTACTTTACTGGTACCAATGATACTTTTCATAAGACAATTTTATAATTATTTACTGTTTCAAGAAAAAAAAAATTATAGACTTTGTTTTCACATTTTCTGTCTTTTGTGCATTTTTTAACCCGTAATCCCCGTTGCCCAAGTGTAATCTTAAACAAAAAACAAAAATGCATGCTCTTTAGGCAGAGGTGCCAAGCTCTCACTAATCGTCCGTAATAAGTGTGTTAAATTAGCCCAGGTTTAATACATTTCGCACCAGAATTTTTTTAAAGAAACCATATTAAATATATATTCCATGTAGAAATCTGAAATTAACTAAATAAAGATTTGTCAAATAACTTTTCTGGTTTGAAATGTTGATAAAGTGGGTCAAATTAATCCACATATTACGGACGATTATTGAGAACTTGGCACCTCTGACTTTAGGTGATACTTTTCCGGTTCTAACTATATCTTTTGTTTAAAAAAAATATTGAAACTTACAGAAAGTAAAAAAAAATTCTGAAAAACGTTTTATAATCTTCTTTTTTCTGCATTTTTAAATTGCCATGCTCACGACCCGGATAAAAATACAAAAATCATATATAACAGGATCTTGACTTTTCTCAACAGTACATTTCATTAAAAAATATGAATATTTGCTAATTAAAAATAAAATTAATTTTTTGGAAGTCTTTTAAGATTTTCTACAGTTTAAAATTGATATCCACGTTGCTGGATGGAAATGTAAAATACAAAGAATACCCATTGATACACAGTATCATTCTGTGAGCCCGGGCAACATCTTGTGGTTTGCTAGTATTATACATATAATTGTAAGTTTATATTATAAGCTATAGAAGTAATTTGAATGCAATTTTCTCCATCAACTTAGATAGATAGTCTGGAAGTCAGCGACATCTGCCGCGACATACCCTAGCCAAAGAGAAATGAATGGCAACCGAAATACGGAAGAACGCCAGTGATTTTGGTAATATTTTTCAATCATCCATAATCGTGTTGCTATTAATTTCCCTTTGTCTGGGAGATGTTGCAGCTCCCAAGGTCGTAGCAACTACTGTCGCGACAGCTGATGGCTGTTTTCGTGATTGATTAAGTGGATACACTGGGAAGGATACATTGGGAGTCACAAAATATTCTTTAAGTAATGATGTAGACTAGGAGTGATTTCTGAATGAAAATGTCAGAGTTAATCAGAGAGATAGACTTGGATCTACATGATTTCAGAACTTTTTACTGTTAGAGATATGTGAGACTTGGCCACATTTTTTTTGCATGAGATTTTTTTGATGGATACGATTTTTCGTACCCAGGACGTTATCTAAACTAGCTTTAACGAGGAAGTCAATGTTTACATTTACGTTTCGCACTGCTATGGGCTAAGTTTTGTCCAGTTTCGTTGTTGTTTGTTTTAAAATGTTCTAAACGTTTCATTTCTTTCTTTCTTTTCTTTTTTTTATATAATCTTGTAAAATTGATTTTTTGAAAGTGCATTTACGTTTTAACTGCCATACGGCGTTTCGGTCAACGTATGTATTTGAAACAGAATCAGAGATAATAGGAGTTACCGTTGTAATCTGTTATATCTATTAAGCAACAAAAAATAATACGCTTTACATTTACCTGTTCTAGATGCACCGTTCACCCCTTGCAAGTACTTAATTTTCTATAACTACTATTTATTATTATACTGACTCACCTGTTTTCTCTCCCTCTCATTTTATAGAAAAAAAATAGGTACTATCTATTATCATCGCAGTAAGATCATTAAAGTGTCCCTCTCGAATAATCTAATCATAAAAAGACTTTGTATTATTTGGATAAGATAAAGCAATATGCAGTTTCACTTTTTTTGTGGACGACTGTGTGTTAACACAAGATGCCTCCTACTTTTTATCTAACTATTTACCTGATGTACAAATAGTTTTGGGTTTTAAAATATTAATTTTCAATGTCTTTCTTAACCACAGTCTGCGGTTAATGTATGTTGTAGCGTAAGCATTTGAACCATTTTGGATCGGAGTAAAAAGTACGTATAATTAATTTTTCGCATTTGTTTTCTTTTGCACTAACGTTTAATTGAGAAAGACAGGAAAAAATTTTACGTTAAATATTTAACTTTTAAATAACTTATTTGAACGATTTTTCTGTTAAAAGAAATAGACAAAAAAATTGTATAAATGTATTTTTTTTTAGTCTGTTTATGTCTAATGTCATTTTTTTGCTATATAATAGGATAAGTGCTCCAATAATGGGCCACCCCACAGTAGTCGGTCACAATTTGATCAAATGCATTATAAATAGTTTATTTTTGGTTTCAAACTAAATATTATAATTTAACAATGCTCAGATTACTTTCACCAATCATCATTCAACAGCAAAAGAATTGTTGGTATCAATTACTTTATTTTACTTTATCTTTCTATCTGTTTATGTCTATTTCTGTCAATGAATATTCTGATATGTCTCTCTTTCTATCCTGTTTATGCTGATATTTGTTTATACATCCACCGAGTGTTTCAAAAGCAATATCTCTTTTGACGTCTTTAATATAATTTTACATTATGTGATGCACTAATGTATGTAATGTATGTAAATATGTAACTTTTTAGCGCGTTAGTAAAATTTCATACTTTACGTTTCGGAATAAATTTTAATGTTATTATACAAGAGATTTCTGCATGACTTGTACGGTTGGTTCATTTTACAGAGTTTTATCTTGTAAGACAATCATAAATAGTTGTATTAGTAAAACACACGATAAGTTTACATCTATTGCATATAAATGACAATCATTGGATAAATTAAAAGTAAATTAAATCTTATAAATGACAGTACAAATTGAATTAATTTATCATATTTATCATTTATCATTTTTGAACAAACTTTAATATTGTTATACAAGACATTTCTGCGTGAATTGTAGCATGGATTAATTCCACAGCGAGTTTTGTATTATAAGACATGCATGAACGGATGTATTAGTAAAACGGATTAGTAGAACGGATATATTAGTATAAGTTTCTATTTATTGTTTACCAATGAGTGTTATTGGATAAATCTAAAATTAATTTAAATCTTATAAATGACAGTACAAATTGAATTAATTTATCATATTTATCATTTATCATTTGTGAACAAACTTTAATATTGTTAAACAAGAGATTTCTGCGTGAATTGTAGCATTGATTAATTTCACAGCGAGTTTTGTATTATAAGACATGCATGAACGGATATATTAGTAAAACGGATTAGTAGAACGGATATATTAGTATAAGTTTCAATTTATTGTTTACCAATGAGTGTTATTGGATAAATCTAAAATTAATTTAAGTCTTGTAAGTGACAGTAAAAATTTAATTAATTTTCTCATATTTCGTAATTATGAACAAACATCATTGTTATGCACAACATTTTTGTGAAAACGTTACTTTTAGTGCAAGCCTATATATTATTTATATTGTCAACATCCCTTTTTCTAAGCAAATAAAAAACGCAGAACAATAAATGAGATACCATATGAAAGGATTTCAAAGCGGCTTCTGATATAGTGCACTCACAAATCGTTAAAACATGTATTTTGATTAAAAATTGCAAATAATTAAAAATTAAATCAGCATTGTTTTCATAAATGAAAGTTTTTCCCCAAATTAGTGTTACCATAAAAATAAAATATCACAACAATGATTATAAAAAAAAGTCAATAAAGATAAAGTGAACATAGTTGCTGCAAGGATTTATTTTATATTTATGATTAAAAAGCAAAATATAAATTCAAATGCTCAATTATTTTTCTTTATCCCATGTTTTTTCGAAACAGATGATGTCACCCTTCAATTCAGTTAAAATATGATATATATATATATATATATATATATATATATATATATATTACGTTTGCTATCTTTGGTCAGTTTTTACTGTAACTTTGATGGAGAAAATGAGATGACATTCTGGCTTGACTAATGTTGTTTGCAGATATTTTTAGTCCTTATTTTTTCTTTTTTTAGAAGTTTAAAACTGCATCTGGAAAATATTACATATTGCTGAAAAATGACTGCAGTGCGAAATCTTCGAACGGGTCCACTTTGTTTAACACGTTTTAACTAATTAAGCTTATTAAAAATTCTCTTCCATGTAGATTTTTTTTTACTAATATTATTATTGAAAATTTGAGTCAACATTTAATTTATTTTAAATGTGAAATATAAAATTGCCGTAAAATATTTGAACAGCAAGATGTGGAAATTTTACATACTATAAAAAAAGATGAATGTGTTTCTTAATTTCCGAAAATATATAATATCCTCTTCCGAGTATCCAATGATTCTAAAAAGCGTTTTTTACCTTTAGAAACCCCATAAATCAATATATTTTTTATATTTAAAGAAGCATTTATAAAAACAAAGTTTCTTTTGTCGCCACTGTTTCAGAAAAGTGCCCGAGTAGTTTTTATAGTGTATTAACCCTTTCCGGCACTGACAAATTCTGTTCGTAAAATGAGAAATTACTGACTGACACCGGAATTTACAATCGACTTTTTTAGAAAATAAAAGTGTTATTACACGAGGCGTCGAGTCGCCGCCACTTCCAGGCGACACCCATGTAAACCTATGGCTTCAGAAGAGTTGCTCGGTAGTAAGCAACTTTTTTCTGTCGGAGCAATTTTGTCGCTTCGAAGCGGGCGATATCGCGACCAACAGCCAATCAAATGCTTAGGAATCTGACGTCACGTTTTCACTCTCTAGATTTTTAAAACATGGCGGCTGCATGCTCTCTGTCTCAGCTCGACGGAGAGCATTTTATGTATTTATTTTGTTACGCAATACCTTTTAAACCTCACAGATAAATCTATTTCTTTAAAATTAAAAGTATAGTGAAAGGTTTTCGTCACATAAGCCGAGAATTGCAAGATACATATTCTGCTTTCCTCTTCGTATTTGGTAAGTGTCACTTTTCTATTTATCTTTTTTATTCTAAACCATCTTGTATCTAATGTTAAATACAATAACAGTTAATTTCTTTAATTCATTCTCGTGTTCATTAAAATTATTTCATTGTTGTTATTCTTATGTTTAATGTTATAATTAATGTCGTAATGATATTTTGGCGCTATTTCAAAACTTTCTCGCCAAACTGTTTGTTTACATATTATTTTATCAGCGATATATATGTCAATGTAATGTTAAAAATGCAATTTTACTGTTTTCTTGCCAGGTTAAAAATAAAATAGTCCAATTACATTTTCTGATCTTAAACTTAAAATAAACAGAAATTAATAATTTTGTTAATGAACATTCAGTGTTAGCAAACTCTCAATTTAAAAAATATTTATATAGGGTAGATGTGCCAGTAATGGACACCCTTAAGGAATTTTTTTTAAATTATTTTTTAATTAATAGTTATAATTATTATAGCCCACTTTTTTTAATATTATATTAATCTATCAACATTATTTAATCAATCTCATAGTCTCATTTCCCAATGTGAATCAAAATTTAATTGTAAATAACAGAAATGTATCAAAACACCCAAAATTCCAGTAATGGACACTCTCTTCCAGTAATGGGACACTCTCTGTTCCAGTAATGGACACCACAAAAAATAATAGATAATTGATTTTATGATTTTATTTAAAACCAAAATTTAATGAAAGAATATTAATGAAATAAAATAGTCATTTTCAAATAAATTTAACAATTAGGGTATCAATAATTAATAAAATATTTATGAGACTAATTGACTGTTTAAATTAATTATTGTCATTAACAAAAGATCAATATTTTAATTATTTTAGATAGAAGGTTTAAAATACTAAATTTCAAAGAATTATATTTACCAAATTATTTAGTCATTGAGGGGGAGAGGGGAGTTTAGAAGGGCTAGTTAAAAAAAAGAATTAAGTGTCTTGGCGTACCAGTGCATGGAATCATATTTCTTTTTATTCTTAACAGTTAAACTTCCTAAAACTGCTTTATATATTACTTTTAGCAATTTGTATAAAATATATATCAAATAAATGAAAGTGTAGGTTGAATGTTTTTTAAATACTAAGTAAAATTATTTCAAAATAAAATATCAGAACTGACATTTGAGCCCCTTGATCTGCAGATTTACTACTTTCATTGCTACTATAAATTTAATATTCTAGGGATTTTTTGTGTATGTAGTTCTTTTATCAGAGATGAATAATGAAACACTTAAGACAAAAAATAATAGATTTTTAAGAACTTGTGCGGTTTAAAAAATTGTCCTTTTTTAAATGGGGAGAGCTCCTCATTTTCCCATGCCCTTAAAGATTATTCTCTGTTTCCTGATGGGTGTTGATTGCCGCATTATAAAATATGTAAGGTATGGCTTCTTCCTCATTTAAAAGCTGTTCAATTGGAACTGGAAAATGGATGCAAATAAGGGTGGGGTAGGACATGCCATTGCTCATGCCTGCAATTTTAAATTTAATTAAAAAAATTTCCCTATTCTCTAATGAGTTTTGGAAAAAATATGTAATTTATTATTCCCGATTAACTTAACATAATGAAGTATTACAAGAGAAAATAAGCAATGATTTTTTATGAAAAGGGCACGGCCCCCTTAACCTTTTGTATAATATAAAATTTATTTATTTTTTATGTTAATTTGTTTTAAATTATCTAACATTAACGAAAGATAACAAATGAAAAAATTGTTTCATTATTCATTAAAAAAAAAAAAAACTAGCATAAGTTTACTTTTCAATATTTACTATTGCTTGTTTGTTACATTTCTGTATTACTTTTTATGTGTAAAAATTCTCTTGTATGTCAAAAATTCTTAGTTTTGCTTATTTTGTATTTATATGCATTCATTTTAAGAAATGTGCATCTGTTTAAAAATCTTTAGCATCAAATACACAGAGCCATCGCTATGACATATTATTAGGAAGGGGCTTAAAATTACCATGACAATTGGTGTTTGACAGCTGTCTATTTAACCAAAAACTGTAAATATGTGGAAATGTAGGGGAGACTGGTACACAGTGGACCACCCTCTAATATTTTATTTATTTCATTTTTTTTAAAGCTTTTCTTCTAATAGATAACAGCACTGCACTGATTATTTATAGCCTTCAGAAAATATGTTTAGCTCAAATTGAACTATTTTATCTTGATTGGTTGTTTTGAGCTTCTAAAAGTAAAATTTTTCATCATCATATTTTTATTTTTTTAGTAATTAAAGGTTGTAGATAAATAAGATAAAACAGCTATTTTGCAAAGCTCAGATACTTGTATTTATTTAACTTTAAAGTTAATATGTTTAAAAGAATGGACCACCCACTCCTGGGGCACAGTGGTCCACAATCCACTCTGCTCCTTTAATGCAGAATGTTCAAAATATTTTTAATTGCTTATTTTCTATAAAGAAATATTTTAAAGTAGTTATTTAACGGTAAAATAAAGTAAACAAAGAAAAATAATAATTTATTTAACATAGTAAGAAATATTTTGTTCTGCATTTATTTACTGCCTTTAATAAATATAACTGTAGTCTAATTGGTGATGATTCTATTCAAGTAAGATTCGTTACATGCAAATTGAATGGAAATCAGTTTTTTTTTTTTTTTTTTTTTTTTTTTTTTTTTTTTTTACAAAACTGTAGATGAATCTGTTGTTGATATCAATGATTTCATAATGTTGCTCCCAGACCCAAAAGTATTTCAGGAATATTCCAGGCTCAATCTTACTCATAAGTATTTTGGAATTTCATTTGGAAATTTTAATGTGCTCTGATTTTTTTGTACTTAAATAATAACTTCAACTAAATTGCAATTGTTCCTGTGTTAATCTGTTATTATTTTCAATATATAATTAATTTTGTTTTTGTTTCAAAATGTTACTTGTAAATTTATATTACTATGTTATTTTGCGGGTAAAGGGGAAATAAAAAATAATTATATTAATGAAAAATAGATTTATATTGTATTTCGGATAATACCTAATAGCGGTCCACTGTACCCCGGTGGGTGGACCAGTGTACCCCAGAAGTGGGGCACACTGGTCCACTTTACGGGGGCATTTTTTTTTAATTTTTTTAATTTTATTTATTTTTTATTTATTTTTATTTTTTTGAAAAATGTATTGAAAACTGTGTTCTGAGAAAATTAAGATGGATGTATAGAGGGGGGGGGGGGGCTTTTTGTGAAAACAGAAAAAAAAAACGATATTTTCTTAATTATGATACGTATCGAATCAGTTTAAAGTTATTATTACTTCTAGGAAAAGGGCCGAAAATTTATGTATGACAGATTTTTGATATTATTAAAAATGTCCCCAAGATGGGGGGGGGGGGTGTTAGAAGAAAAAAATTCATAACTTCATCAATTCAAAAGATTTTGAATTTGCTTAAATTTATAATAAATCCTCTTAATATTACCTAAAACTTTTATATTGACAAGTTTTTTATAAGACCAACCCTTATAGCAAAAAAAAAAAATTAAAAACAAAAAAAAAACCCTGCCGGCTCCGCCTGCAAACAAGTTAAGTTTCAAAGTGGGCGTTTCCAAATGACGCATCATGGCAAAAAAGTCATTTCTTATGCAATTCCCAACAAACCAGCGCTTCACGGTTTACGTCTTCGAAATCTACCTGTGCCTATAGGCCGAGCTGTCAGGGAATTTTTTTTATTATAGGTTACAGTTTTTTGTAATTTATTGTTTATTTATTTTATATTATTTACCACTTTCAACAATTTTATGTATTTAACAATATTAAATAACTGTTTTGCACAGTATTGACAACAATTTTTGGCTATCTATCTCCTATCCCAGATGCCAGTAACAAAAAATCTTCCAGATAATACTAATTTTGTTTTGAGTATGCCAACAGCAAATTTAATGCTTAGTTTGCTTGCATTCAATAGAAAATAACAATGTCACAATATATGATACTTTTCAGTTAGCCAAGTTTTATTTTTATTATTTTTTTTTTTTGGGGGGGGGGGGGGACACAATGCAGTTCTTGGGGGAAGAATTTAAACTCTTATATTAGAAGGGAAAACACACACATTAAAAAAATATGTTCACTCCTTCATTTAAAATAACAAAAAAAATGTTCTAATGAGAAATTCCTTGAATCAAAAATATTTCATTTCGACATTTACATTGTTTCTTATTTTCATATGCAAAGATCAAAACTACTGTTTTTCTTTTATTAGGGGCAAAAATATTTTAATAACAACAGATATCCTATCTCTATATATTTATAAAAGGGATAAATTTAAGAGTGTTTGACAAACATTGAGATTTGTGATCATAGAATCAATAATATCTAATATGATCATAAAAAAATTCTTTGAACATTGTTCATTATTATTTAGCACAGATATATTTGAAAAATAAATTATGGTGGCCATAAGAAACCTTAGTAGTTGTCATAAAAACATACTAATTATTTTATAAACAACTTTATGTACTTTTTTAAAATCTAAAATGTAAAAGGAAAAAAATCTGTTAAAAAATTAAAATAGCTGTATAAAAATCCTGACAAAGTATGTAAACATGAATATATCAGTACAAAAACCATTGATCTTCCTTAAAATCGGATCATATGATGAATGGGCTTAATCACATAACAATGTCAGTAATGGGGATTGAGGCATTATTTGGTGATCTGGCTAACAAAAAAAGCACTCAATATATAAAAAAAAAAGAAGAGTGTAGTGTAAAATTTGAGTGACAGGGTTTCTAGTTACAATGTGAATGTCATTTTTGCATTGGCATGTTTAATGCCAAGGTTGATTAATCTTTTTAAACTTCATACTCAAACTCCCATTATTCTGTTTTCATAATATAAGTTTTGTTTATTATTAACTGACCCATCTGGTGTTGCCCGAGACCATGATAATAACCTTAAATAAACCTCAAATATATGTATAAATTTATATCTTTAATCCTTTTTTAAATGGAATATTCACATATAGATAAACAATGAAGATAGATCATTTACTTGATTTAATTTTGATATTTTTATCAAATTACTCATAATTCATTTTCCTTTTAGGTCCAAGAAAGCTGTCGTAAATAATACTGATGAAGAGGTAATCCCGAGGGAAAGACTAAATGACAGCTGAACTGCTGAAAAAATTTCTTCTTCAATAGAGAAGAATTCATCAAAGATGACGTAAGATGCCATTCTTGTGTCATATACAGCATCCATGTTTGGTCGCATCGTGGAAAATGCACATTGCCAGCTTGCATTCGAATCGTCATACTGTCATATCACCTTTAGTGACGGTATGAAGTGCCATTGGATACACGTCTCGGTAACCTCTTGTTCGCATTGCCGGCAATTTCAACAGCAGCCGTTACATTTCTGATGTGTTACGGCCCATGGTTCTGTCTTATATTCAATGCCTCTGCAATTCTACTTTTTAGCAGGACAGTGCACGACCGCATGTTGCTCGTACTATGCTGATCTTCCTTGATACAGAACATGTTCGACTGTTGCCCTGGCCAGCACGTTCTCCTGATTTCTCAACAATTGAAAATGTCCCGTCAATGACTTCTGAGCGACTGGCCCGCCACCACTCGCCCATCACTACGGTTGATGAACTGTGGCATAGTGTTGAAGCTGCATGGACTGATGTACCCGTACATGACATCCAATCTCTCATCGACTCCATGGCTAGGCAGATAAATGCTGTTATTGCAGCCAGAAGTGACTGCTTTCGGTAGTGTTTTCTCAGGATCTATACCTCCAAATTTTCTGAAAATGTGATCACTTGTCCTTCTCATTATAATGTATTTGTCCAATAAATACCATTCTGTTATTTGCATTCCTTCATGGTGTTGCATTTTAGATAGCCAGCAGTGTATAACAGTAATAAAGTTGTATATATTTTGATAGAAAAATTGAAATTGCTCTTTATAAATGATATTAAAATTTATTTTGGCCAATATCTTTTTTAATATTTTTAGTACCATTATATTGTTTTAATAAATTTATTTTGTATTATTTACTGTGCAAGAGATTAATTTTATTGTTAAGGCTGTTAGTCAGTCAACTTCCCAATTTCCCTCGCTAATGTTAAACATTATGGGTGTAGAATGCGTCATATATTTAAAATATCTCCTCTGGAAATTTATATTTTAACTCATTTTTTCTTTGTATTTTTCTTAAAAGATGTCTCTTTTTTTTTTTTTTTTTTTTTTTTTTTAGTTCTCAAAATATTTCTGAAATCTATGCTTAATTTAATATTTTATGTGTTAAAAGCTGACAAGCTGTGAGTAAGATTTTAACACCTCACATAAAATTAAGTGTTTATTTTAGAAATATTTTGAGAACTAAGAAAAAAAAAGAGATATCCTTTAAGAACAACAGGAATATACACAGAAAAAAGGTTAAAAATATTAATTACCTTAAATATATGAATGTATTTTATGTCCTAGACTTTTACATTAGCGAGGGGAATTCAGAAGTTGACTAACAGCCTTAATTCTTGTTTCATGTTTATATCATTCTGACTTATTTTTCCTTTTCATTAAAAATATACTGGTAAAATTGTGCAATATCAGATGCACAATTTTTAACACTCATAAAATAAAAAAAAAGTAAAAGATAGCACAATTTGTTGATGTAAGAGTCATTCAGAACCAAAGAAGATCAAGTCTATTTTCTCATTAAACCAAGATTCTTGCTCTAGGCAATAATTTCATTGATGCCTTCAGGGCCCCGGGACCAACCCTTCCCACTTTTCGAGGCATTAAACCTATCATTTCAGGCTTTTACATTTTACCAGTGACATCTTTATTTCGCATCTGGATGTTGGTCAGGTATGTCGTGGTAAAGGGCATAGGGAGGTTGGATGGTTGCCCAGTGTCCGACACTCTACCAGATTCTTTAAAAACCGGATTCAATATCGGAGAAATTTAAACTCTAAATTCTGAAAATTTAATGCACCTAAAACGGGGAAGGATTGGGCTCGGGGCTCTGAGATCATTGGACGACCGCAGCAGCTTCGAACTTAGTGTTAGTCTTCATAATAATAATATTTCAATGTTAGCTGTCTAGAGGAAATTGTGATTAGCTGCAAACACTGTGTGTTTACCTAAGCTAACAACTTTAATATTCTCATAATTTTAAATGCTTAAAGTTTGATTATTCTCAAAAAAAAAAAAAATTATTGGATATAAATAATTTTTACTTTTAACACTTTATTCTTTTAAAATTGCAGATTATTTATAACAATTAATAACATAAGATGATCTGTAAAATTTTGGTCAAGCTGTAAAAGAAAATTTTCTCGATTGGGGAAAATTATACGGTACTTTTCGGTTAGCCGGGCACCCTTCTAACCGAAAAGTACCGATTATCCTTTAAGAATTAAACAAAGAAACTCAAGATATGAAGTCGAATAAGAAGGCATTCAAAAATTGGGTGCTAGTTACAGCA
Organism: Maratus michaelseni; assembly: GCA_963931845.1. NCBI lineage: Eukaryota > Metazoa > Arthropoda > Arachnida > Araneae > Salticidae > Maratus > Maratus michaelseni. The sequence goes on from OZ007592.1 coordinate 251,759,722, forward strand.
TTTCAAAAATACCAATTTATCTTTTGTGTTACTTGCTGAATCTGATGGCCAAAAATTCAGACTTGGAGTTATCACTCAAAAAACAAACTCACATGAAGTATTTTAATATAAGAAATTCTTTAACAATCCCAGATACTAATAATTATATTAAAAAAAGTTAGCCATTTTGAAAATGAATTTGTTTATAAATTGTGAAGTAATGATTAGGTCAAGAAGAAAATATTAAAATGTTCAGTGAGCTAGTTTTCACTGTAAAAATATATTACAGTCAAGGTAGAAAAATCTTTTATTAGCATGCTCTCCTATAATCAAAATCGCACAATTTAAAAAAAAACTTGAAAAAAGTTAGTTTCTTCTTTTATATTTTTAAACCAAACTTCTGTTGAATAAGCACATGTTTACTTTTAACTAAAACATGAAATAAGATATATTTAAATGCCCTATAACACAATCAAACCCACTATCTTGAACCTAACAAGAAAATGAAGGGAAAATCAAGATACGGTTTGTTTTAGACATTGTTTTATAAAATATGCCTAAAAATATGTTATTAATATTTTCTTTCATTTAAAAGTTGTGTGTATTACAACATTGCTTAGAAGAAAATGCCTGTTTTTAAAGTCTGATGGCTGTTTAAATTGTTTAATGGATGACAGTTGTTGTAAAACTACTGTGCATTTTAAGAACAATATTTTTTATAGTTTAAAAAACTGGTAAATGTTTTTCTTTTCTCTGCTAATTTTACTGTCGCCTTCCCCCCCCTCCCCCCCTATATTTATAGAACATATTGTGGCTGACGAGGAAAGTATATTTTTTAGATTCTTAAGACTTCTTAAGTCCAAACAGGTTACTTTATGACGCATTTTTTTAAAATAAATTTTTGTTCGCAAATGCATAAAATTGGCAGGTGTTCTTATTCAGAAACTGTTGTTGTAGTGGGGCTTGAACGCCCAGATCATGGGATATAAGTCACAGGCTCTTTATCCCATTCAGAAACTATGTAATCTAAATATGTTTAGGTAGAACTTATAACTCAATAAGTAATTTATTTATCATAAAATGGAAAATTCATTTCGATTTCAACTCGCTTCCATAGTCAGGCCTGCCAATTTTATACCTTTGTGTTTAAAAATGAGTCTGAAGTTGTGTCAGAAAGTTTCGCATTGTTGAACAGGTCATTTAAGGACTACCTTAACTGCACATTTTGAATTCTGAAAGACACTCTCTTCAGGATAAGAATGAATCAGTTGTTACTATGCAAGTAAATTTTTTAATACAAATGCATTATGGGCAGAACTTTTTTAACTGAGGGGCAAGAAGGGTGCTTATTTTTATACCAAAGGGAAGGCAAGATGCAGCATCCTCCTGAAACTTGGGGGAGGGGGGGAGGGAACTGTGGTATAGGATATAACTTAGCACCAGGTTTACATCATGGCAATACAGATTTCGTACACTTTTAACACAATTTTTTAATATAATTGTTTGCCTTATGTAAATGTAGAAAAGTATTACGAATGCTGTAATTAAATGAGGTGTCTACAATTTCTGCTATTTAAAAAGTAAATGAAAAAAATTATTAAAACATTGTTGTAAAAGCGTACGAACCCTGTAATATGCAAAATATGATTATTAAATAAAGTTTTAGGCATATCTTCTATAGCTAGCAGTTTTTAAAGGACTTCCATTCGCTGTGTTAAAAAATCCACTTATCTAGTGGGGAGTAAAATGATGTAATCCCTACACTTGGTAAATAATTAAAATTCTTAATATCAAGTTTCAGATAAACATCTTATCCCCGTGGCAGAATTGCAGCGACCAATGTCGCAGAATAAGAAAGATTTATTGCAGAAATAATTCTCATTTAAAAAAAAAAAAAAAAAAAAAAAACATTTTTGGGAGAGAGAAAGGATTTTTGCAACAGCAAAAAAATATTCTGTATGTGTTTCGCTTCTGCAGAACAATATTGGTTAGAGGTGAAAATCTTCAGCGTTTCTGCAGATTTTTGTCCCTTCACCCCCGAAATTTTTGTTTGACCCTTCCCACACTCCTTAAACTTTAAAGTTTAAAAGATTTATAATTGTTAAGCTCTAAGTTCTGCTCAGTTTCTTAATAGGGTTTTGCAGTAGTTTTTTTTTTTGTTTTTTGTTACAAAATTTTAGTTTTCCCTTTCTTTGCAACCCCCCCCCCCCCCACACACACACCTCTCTTTCCAGCATTAACCTTGAACTGCTGTGACAAACACTTGCACAAGATACTGTGAGCGATCTCTGAGACTGCTTGATCGAAAAGCGAAAAAAAAAAAAAAAAGCTTGATTTACTCATAGGATACTGTTTATGTACTAAACTTTAGTTCAGGACCATTATCATTAAAATCCACTTATTCAGAACTCTCTAGCAATAGTACTAGGGCTTCAAACGAAGTATCATTTCGCTATAGTTAAACTATGAAAATTGAAAAAATATATATATAGCTGCCTGTGAGACAGCTAACAACAGTTAAGTGATAACGTTGTTAATATTAAAAAGTCTCTATTTTTAAAATTAAGTTCCTTTTTTAATGTTGTTTTGCCTTAGTTCTTTTATTTTGAACTCGTTACTTCTGCCTTAGTTCTTGTTACTTTAAAATACTAATACATAAATATTCATCTAATCCCCCCCCCCCTTTTGCTCCATCATCACAATTTAAAATCTTAGAAAAAAAATTAATAAAAAATGACAAAAATCTGTCGTATTTATTACTTTGAAATAAATAATCACCAACCCCCCCCCCAAATTTGTAGCTTCCCTTCCCCCTAATAAACAAAGTTTACAGTATTTAAAATTATTTCCTTATGTTTTTTAAGTTTTCTTGTGTTACTTTACATAAACGATCCACAAATATATTTTTTTAATTGTTCCCTGAAATGTCTACTGCTTGTTTACCCCCCACCCCACCCCTCCCAACATACAAAGTAAAAAATATTTTTGGCAACAAATCATTCTATATTTTCCAAGGGGGATTTTCTAAATATGGGGGATGTGCAAAGTATTTAAACTTTTTTGTAGTCTGGCCTAATATAACTCTTGTTTGACTTCAGGACTGTTTCTGCAGAAAGATTTTGTGGTTAATAGAGTTTGTCGCAGAAAGCACAGTAATTTTCTGCCAGAGGGAATCTTATATTATAACAGGTGTGCTAAAGGTAAAGTTAAAATAATCATGACTTTACATATTTTGTTACATTATATACTTTCATAACTTTACATATTTTATATGTAAAGTTTATTAGGATAACATGTTCTTTAATGATGCCATGAATTATTGAAAAATATAGAATTAATATTCTCATAAAATAAATTTGATACTTTTTGAAAATAATAGTAGCTTGCACTATTGCATTACTGTGATCTGACATGGCTTTTATAAATATTAAAATCACCCTATAAATTATTTTAAACATCTCGTTTTTTGTTTTTTTTTTCTTCTTTTTTAAGGGTTGGGTATGCGAGTTGATCTTTTCAGAGGTCTATCTGGTTACTATCCTAGGTGGGACAACTTAGTTTGTGAATTGTACATTTGGTTGCATTGTTCTAAGAATATATAAATAAAATTGAACTTCGATAAGTGGGAACTGAAGTATCGACCAATCCAGTCATAATTAATATGGTTTCTCTGTTATATAGGTTCAACAAGTGCTTATTTTACTAATAGAGGTTATCAAAGTAATAGTAACTACTATAACTAGTAAAGGTGTATTTGTGTTCTCAATTTTAACTGTCAATCATGTGGGACTTTAATAACAAGTAAAAACCATCTCAGTTATGAAAGTAATAATCACTTAATACAGAAATAAAATAATTTCAAGTAGAGGTTTCATTGGCTCAATATCAAAACTTTTCCTTTCTAAAAATGCAGTGGCAGAATAAATAGCAGTAATAAAAGTTTCTCACTTATCCAGGTTTGCTTGTATTAAATTAATACTGTTTATGATTCTTTAAAAGGAGCTTTCCATGATGGTTTGGAAAAGGATACAAAATTATATCTGTTATCTGTACACTATGGATTATTTTAAAATCTAATTTATAAAATTTAATTTGGGTGTAGGGCTAATGATTTATATTTTTATGAATATTATAGAAATTGATGCTGATACACACACACACATATATATAATACAATTTTTCTATTCAAACTTCGTCAGTATCGTTAAAAATTAAAAAATCTCAGAGGTCAAAATTTTTTGTACTGAGTTAAAAGACAGAAACAGGATTCTTTTTAAGAATGTCGAAAAAATTGCCGCAAAAAAAAAAAAAAACTCTAAAAATAGCATGTAAAATTTCGTGAAAATTCAAAAATCAAGGTACGAATTCGGAATAAATTTTATTCAAAAGAGTTATATTGCGGTAGAAAATTTAAACTGGATTCCTTTAACGCATGTCAAAAATTTGCCGCGAAAAAACGCTAAATATTCCCCTGTATTAATGGTATCCTAATCCTAATCGCATCTCTTAATTTCGTGTATATATCAGCATTTTTAACAATAAACACAACCAGCGGACTTATAAATCATATCTTTAAACTTTGTTATACAAGTATTTTTACTAAAGTTCGAAGAAATGTCTGTTTTATACAATGTGCTATTAAAATTTAACCGAAAATCTTGTTAAAAGCCGCAAAATAAGTTTGAAAACCATCATATTGGCACGGTCGCTCGCTTGGCTGCCAATTTAGAGCGATGAATAAAGGAGCGCGGGAGCGGGTTCAGATATTATTTTGGCAACCCCGGCTGAATGATCTTGTGGGAGGAGTTTGTGGAGGCGATTTTTTGTCGCTCCCAATTCACGTGTAATAGCGCTATAAGAACTCCTTATTTTAAGATTTCATTGTAGAAACAAAATTTTATTAAATATTCTAGGTGTCGAATGCAAGTTTGCAAATAAAATTAGGTGTGCCCGGAGTGGGACCACTGTGCCGGAAAGAGTTAATCAGTGTTCTGAAATCGGAATATCGGTTCTTTAGGATGCATTCAATTCTCAAATAAACATTTTGAGCTGCATAACTGTATTTTTTCATCCAAGAGTACCAAAATAATACTAATTTTTATTTTAGAGTTAATTCTGTTAATTTATCATGCTTGTCTGTAAAACATGCTTGTTGAACATGAAAATGCTTACTTGAGAATTGATAACATCCGGAAAAAAACTATATTCCAGGTTGGAAAAACCGATTAATCTACTAAAAAATAACTCGGAAACATTTCCTAAATAAGTGGCAGCAAAAGAAAATTTGTTTTCATAAATGCTTCTTTATTTGTCAACAATATATTAGTTTCTGAAATTTCTAAACATACAGAGCGCTGTTCGAAATCGCGGGTAACTCGGCGAAGGTTATGGTATATTTTTGTTTGCTGTTATATTATATTTTCCTACATTAAGAAACATTTGTCTTTTTTTTTTACAGAGCAGAATTCCATTCTTAAACCAATTTGAATTTTGTTTCTAAAACTAATCCAAGACTTATTTAACAAAAAAATATTTTTAATTATTAATTCTTCATGTTCTACTTTAAAATCATCATCCCGTGGATTAAAACATATCATAAACTGTAACAAATTAGTTAAGTAAGTCAAATATATATATATACCGTACATACTCGTGTATAAGTCGAAGAATGTTAGACAAAATTTGGGAGTTGAAAAGGGGGGGGGGGGGGATCGACTTATATACGAGTTAGTAAAAAAAAAAAAATAGTGGAGTGAAATACCACTTTTCGCAGATATTCGGTGAATGGGCAAGTCTTTTAAGTAATCACATATGGGTCTAGAGACAGATAAAAGCGGACAATGGTCATTTCCCTGTGATTGACAAAAAAAAAGCTCAACAATAATGTTTCTGTAATTGTTCTGTAGGGCCGAAACTAGTATATTTTCACCCAGGGCAAGCATGAACTTTGCCGTCCCCCCCCCCCTTCCATTCCAAAATAAATTTATAAACAGAAGTTTTCGATTCATTGCTTTTATTTTTTATTATAAGTCTGAAATCATTGCTAGAAAATATATTATTATTATTATTTTTAGGTTGGTTTCTTTAGAAATCGAATCTATTGAAATCATTGCGCTGGAATCATTTCATCTTGTCATCATGGCAAAGTCTGAAATACTGAACCAAATCGAACCTAATTGGGACAGTAAATTGATCTGCCAGTATCTTTAATGAGTTCGTTAATCAAGTATGTAGCTGTTACAGTTCGTTTACAAGAACACACAAAAGCAAAATACATTCAAAGCTTGTCATCACAATAACATCCGAAAAATACTGAGCAAATTTAAACCGAACTAGGACAGTGTATTGTTCTTGCAAGTATCTTGGATGAATTTGTTAATCAAGTATTGCTTTGTTGCCCCTATGTGGTCACCTAATGAAAAAAACCCAGCCCTGTTGAAAGCAAAGAGAATAAAATGAACGAATACGTTTTTATTTTACGTTGCCCGATTACAAGTATCTTTTGTTCAAATTTCATTATTTGTTTTTTTTTTACTGAAAGAAGAATCAAATCCTACTTTGGAGCCACCTTCTACACTGGCGCCCGGGGCATATGCCCCCTTTGCTCCTCCCTAGTTTCGGCACTGTTGTTCTGCACCCATTTCCTCTTGGAACAGAATTAATTCCCTTCACTAAAGGGACATTCTTTTCAACATTTTAATCCCTTTTTAAAAAGAGTTCAACTATCAATGCTTTTAAATTTCTCTCCCTAAAAGTCGTACAATACAAACAAGTACTATATTTTAGCAGTCTAAGAAGTTGTTTACCCTTGTAAATAAGGCTTGAATAGATTTTTCAAAGAATTTTTTCTTTTTAAGTAATCAAGAAATTGATGCGAATAGGTTTCAAAATAGTTTAAGCTTCTTCAGTTTTACATAATTGTGCAATTTTAAAACGTTGAATATTAAAAAAAAAAAGTTTACTAATTTAATGAAAATTTATTATTTTTTTTTTATCCTCGATTACAAAGCATTTTTCAACATACTACCAGAAATGTGGCTCGACTTATACACGAAAATTCAATTTTTTTCAACATTTTACGTAAGAATGGGGGGGACAAAATATATACACGAATATACACGAGTATATACTGTATGTATATATATATATATATATATATATACCAGCTGACCCGTGGTGTTGCCCGGGCCCGTAGTAATAGCTTTAAACAAACCTCAAAATTGTATGATTTTAAATCTTTAACCCGATTTTGTATGATTTTATATTTTAAAATAAAAAATTCGCGAAAAAATATCGATATTTTATAGTAAAAGCACTCGTAAGAAGACATTTTCTTGTTTTTTCGCATAGGGTCGTTTCATAGTTAAACTAGTCGAATGTGCCTATCCTAAAACCTTTTTCTATTGCATATATGTTAATACTTGAAAAATCGCTATCACGTCGCCTATAAAATCCATATTTTTCGCCCTTTTGTTGTATGTCAGCTGCTTGCGAATCGTCGGGTTACCTGGATGTGAGCACACTTCGTTGCACGAGCAGCCGATGTACAACACGACTACTAAAATTCCTTCTGGCCTGTACCGGTGGGAAATGATAGCCTCCCTATTCCTTGGTTTTAAGATTTTAGCTAAATTTCTGTAAAACACTAAGCTAAAATGCGTGGAACGCGATTACAGAAGATTCATTCTCAGTACTCGTCAATATTGAATTTGAATCAGAATTTTGTACCTTATTTAGTTATAGCCAAGTTGATTTCATTTATAGCAACCTATTTTTGTTGCCAAATTTGACGATAACTCGCCAAGTGTCACCAAGCTTAGCGAGAATTCGACGCAGGCGAAGATGAATATAGTATAGTGGTAAGCATATAACAGTTGGAAAGATGGTTACAACAAAGAAAGAAAATTAGCCAAAACACGTGTTCACTAAAACTCATAAATTAAACTCTTTTATAGAGGCTGACTTGTTTCAAAATGTCAGCCACCCGAAATCCCTAACAAAAACTCCTAACAAAAATTGTTCCGGAATCGTTGGATCAAGACCTAACATTTAACGGAAAAAACTTCTAGGATTTCTAAATTTCTTGTACATTTTTTTTAATTTTAAATATTTAAATGGATATCCAGCGCCCCCTTCCGGCGGAATATCTTCACATTCAACTGGGACCTGCATAGTCAAAAACATATACAAAACATTTGGTTCAAATCTGCACATAACTTCATACACTTTTCGATGATACAATAATGAAAATGTAATTCGTTCTCATAACTTGAAAATTCTGAAAATTATCGTCGATAGAATAAGCTCGAAATCCGTTTTCCCAAAAAGAAGCAAAAAGATGAGGGGTCGTATCAAATATCTGTTGATTAGTCCCAAGATAGCGTACACAATATTGCACGTACTACTATATTTGGATACAACCCCTCATATTTTTGCTTCCTTTTGGGAACAACGGATTTCGAGCTTATTCTATCGACGATAATTTTCAGAATTTTCAAGCTATGAATTTGAGACCTTCACAAAAGTTGCTCTATATACTTAGCTAATACATTATGCATATAACATTTTGATTGCATTCGCGCATGCGCAGGAAACATTATTTAGTAAACCTGCTCATTTTTCATCCAATTTTTATTATTTTTTAATTCTGATTGCAGAATATTATGCACAATGTTGATTGTCATATTTTCTGAAAAGAACTTTTTTTTATATTAAGAACTCTGTAAATTATAAGCAAAAAACTAGGAGAAATTTGGGACTGTTTTTATAAATACCTTAATTTCTCTACGAGTATACATGCTATCCTCATAAAAATGAACACAGTATATTACAATAAGCCACTTATTAATAATCTCGAGTTTGAACGCCTTTGCTACGTTAGTTTTTACAGGGTTATTCAAAAGATATTCGTTCTTTTTCAATTTGTTGACAGTCCCCTATGGGGTTTCGTGAAAACAATCTTCGCGGAAATATATAACCTATACTATATTGTTTACACACCTGCAGTTTCAGGTTAATTCCTCATGTTTGCAAAATGTATACATTTTAACGTCTGAATGTGAAAAATATTAAAAACACCAATTAAAATAATTTAAGACAGACATGAGTACACATAAAATAAAAATTTATAAAAAAATATATACTTAAAAACAGTTAAAAATACAAAAAAGTAGACGTTTCGCCAAGCGACACGCAAGGCATCATCAGTACAAAAACAATCTATTGCATAACAAACCACAGAACAAGGAAAAAGAAAAGGTTTGAAATCAAGGAAAGTTGAAGTTATTTTAAAAACAGATAATATTCATTAGGGACAGAACGAGCTTCATTCAACGTCTGCGATCGCAATTGAGTGAACCAACTCTCAAGGAGTAAATTTGGGATTGGGGGGGGGGGGGGGCTTTTTGTGAAAACAGAAAAGAAAACCCATAATTTCTTAATTATGATACTATCGAATCCGTTTGAAGTTATTATTACTTCTAGGAGAAGGGCCAAAAATTTATGTGTGACAGATTTTTGATATAATTAAAAATTGCCTTAAGAGGAGGGGGGAAGGGGGGTTTTAGAAGAAAAAAATTAAGATTGATGATGAAATGATGAGAGAAATATCTTCTATTTACTCCTTGAGAGTTGGTTCACTCAATTGCGATCGCAGACGTTGAATGAAGCTCGTTCTGTCCCTAATGAATATTATCTGTTTTAAAAATAACTTCAACTTTCCTTGATTTCAAACCTTTTCTTTTTCCTTGTTCTGTGGTTTGTTATGCAATAGATTGTTTTTGTACTGATGATGCCTTGCGTGTCGCTTGGCGAAACGTCTACTTTTTTGTATTTTTAACTGTTTTTAAGTATATATTTTTTTATAAATTTTTATTTTATGTGTACTCATGTCTGTCTTAAATTATTTTAATTGGTGTTTTTAATAATTCCTCATGTATTTGTCTAGATAGTTAACAAAACGTCTAAAATCGCAAGTGACCGGTCACCTTTGGCAATATAGTGTATATGACTTCACAAAATAATTCGAATATTTTTTCTAGTATAGATGGTAAATGCTTTATTGGGTTTTCAAATGTGTTAGGCGTTTGCCAAATTGTTTATATAGACATCATCTTGCACCTTATTAAAGAGTGAAGTTATGTTAAAGTGTTTCGAATGAGTTAGAAAGTGTTTCATAATGTACATTCGACGTGTGATTTTTCTTTCTTGTTATTATAATTACAATACAAAACAGTATGAATGAGACACGATACCTTGACAGATATATTCTAAGTTCTGTTTATAATAATAAAAATATTAAACGCCAGAGAGACCAAAATGAAATAAATTTATTTCATGGACTGACGATAGAATCGTCTTTTCGCTTTCAGTACGTAGATTGTTTAGATGACCTTTTTCAGCATAAAATGCAATGGAATATAGAAAACAAATTAATATCCATAGATAATTTTAAGACTCAATAAAACAAATATAAAGTATACACATCTTGCTTAAATCAAGAATTCTCGCATTTAAATTGCTTTGTTTTTTGGAATAACAATGAAAAAAAAGTATAATTTAAACTATTTTCAATAGTTTCACAAGGAATTTTTTTTTAAGAATTCCTTTTCGTGAAATAAGCAACTCACCAAAATAGTGTGGGGCACAGTAAAATAAACTATAAACTAACGAAAAAAGAAAACAAGTTTTTCACATTTAATATTTTCCATGATATATATTTAAAGTTATTATTTTTTTTTTATTTCTCAGGTGTCCATTCGAGTGAAATATCGTTAAAAAAGAGTGTTTTCCTTCTAATCGAAATTTCATGGCCAAGATCGGAGATCTATGCGAAATTGGAGGAGAAGTGATATTTGAATGGAAAATTAAAGATTTTATTTCGCTTTCCAATGAGAGAAATATCTTCTATTACAGTTCAACATTTTATTTTTCTGATGCATCTTGGAATTTAAAGATCTATCCTTTTGGTGTGGTTGAGAATCAATCAGACGGCTGCATTGGATTATACCTCATGAAAAGATCATACAGTCGCCCCATTTCTGTGAACTATACAATTGGTCTTAAAACTGTTGACGGAAAGAAAGATCCCGATTATAATTTTACGTATGTCTTTGACCAAAGAGATTCTGGGTACGGAACACCCAAATTAATATCTAGATCAGTTCTGTCTGAAAAGAAGTCTGAACTTATACCTTCTGGTATTTTAACTGTAATCTGCACGCTGAAACACGCTGAATCAAAGGATACAAATGGTAAGCAATTTATGATCTTATAACTGTATTATAAAAACTAAAAGCTAGCATGAGTCTACGGAGTGTGTTTAGATGTAAAATGTATTAAAAATGTGAATATTTAAAATTTTTTAAAGATGTTAAAAATGATACCCTCCTAGTACGGCACAGTAAGTTTTATATTATACATGTCCCCTATTATTTATTTTAATTTTGTAAAGAAACTAGCCTATGTAATATACATGGTAATGTTTATTCGATATGTTACATTGCATATTAAAACTAGTCTAATTAGTTAAAATATGATTATATGGAATTATTGTATAAAATGCCTAATACATAAAGGCTTGTCCACATTATATAGGTTTACGAAAGTTTTCTTTTGCAAAAATCAATTTTTCAAACAACTGGCTTTAAAGGAATAAATACTGTCTGTATCAAAATTATATGTATTTATTATTAAACCTCAAAAAATAACTTAACAAAATAAGATAAATAGTTGGGAATAATTATAAAGCAAATGAGTAATAAAAAAATCACAAAAGAAAAATGCGTTTTTTAGCTTACAGGCTATCAATACCTGAGAGCTAATGTACCCACATGTTCTGTATGTACGTAACGGGATAACTCTTGATAGAAATATTCGATTTGCTTCAAATTTTGTATATAGGTTCATTCTGATGAGGCTCTTTCCTGATTAGTTTTGGGGGTTCATTGGTTAAGTATAAAGGGGGGGAACGGGAGATAATCTCTCCCTTTAATTTAGATAAATGAGTTTTTCAGACAGAATAATCCGATTTGCTTCAAATTTTGTATATAGGTTCATTGTGCTAAAGCGCTTTCCTGATTAGTTGTGGGGGTTTATTGGTTAAGTATAAAGGTGGGGAACGGGGGCTAATCCCCCCTTTAATTTAGATAAATAGTTGTTTCTTGTAGAATTATCCGATTTGTTTCAAATTTTATATATAGGTTCATTGTGATAAGGCGCTTCCCTGTTTAGTTTTTTAGGGGTTTGGGGGGGGGGGGGTTCATTGGTTAAGTATAAGGGGAACGGAGGGCTAATCCCCCTTAATTTATTGTAGATTTCTTTATTTTTCGAGGGGCATTATTCTTTCAAATAAGACTATAATATACCATTAGTGTGAATAGCCTGTGAGTTCAATGATATCAGTTTAACTGAGCACTTTTCTTTTTATTTAAACACCCTGGTGTGTAAGAGTACGAATAAAGTTGTGTAAGAGTACGCAGATTATTGCTTGGTTTCACTTAATGCATAAATCCCATTTAAGAATATTGAATCTCAGATAGACTGTGCATTTTAGTGCCACCATTATTGACAGACTCAGCACTTGATTTAAAAGGTTCTTTAAATGCATTTCGATTGCCTGCTAGAGATTTCTTAACAGCTTCTACATATCCGGTCTTTCTTAGTTTGATTTTTATGTATTTTTGTAATTTATTCTGTAGTATTTCTTTTTATTAATCTTTCTCTTCATTTTCTGGAATGCTTTAAAAAGTCATCTGTTTATATTTTTCGATTTCTTGAGTTGATGTTTTATAGAGTATGTTACCTGAATAGAAACTATGTCTATAACTGATCTCAGTTGCATTTGAAGGTGGACTTTCACCAAAGAATTTATAACTTCAGAAGACTTCAATTGTTGGCACCACTTCCGACAGTGACATTCAGATCTGACTCCATTACTATGTCTGATGTCAATAACTCTCGACTCATTGTCAATTCCTGCTACTCTATAGATATCAGTATCACATTCATACTTCCTTTTTTTGTGCAAGCCTAGAAATCGTCTTTCCTGAGTTCGGCGGGATTGAAAGATCATAGACCATTGACTTACGATGTACAAAAAACTGTTGCAACCAATGTGTTTATGAATTCCGTTTGTCTGTCTGCCGTCTGTATTTCTTCACTATAACTCTCGACTGAAATATTTGTCATAATTTTTTTATATATTATTGAAGTTTACTATAGAATGTTGGTATTGAAAATAAAGTGTGTAACTTTTATAGTTCGTTTACAGGGTTATAGAAAAGAATTTCATAACATTATGGTCTATGGAGACCTCTATTTGAGATTCTATGAGGTTTCTTTGACATTTCAATGCATTTTCTTTTATATATGGTACATGCCAAAACATGTAATGTATTTACTTATATGTCATGCATTTCAACAATGTAAATCTTGTTCCAACTCTACAGTAATCAAATGTATTAAACGGTATCAATATAATTTCCTGAATGGCATTGCTATGCTTCAACTCATACATGCTGTCCGACAACGGTCGAAATGAGCTTTTTTACATGTCGGGGATAAGTAGACAATAGAAATTGCAATGGTGTTCAAAATTAGATACAAAAAACGTTTATGTTAATAAAATAGTTCTCCGATTAGTTTTCAATAAGTTAGACTTTTTAAATTTTTATACGAGTAAAAATTGGGTAAACATCTTACAATTAACTGAATTATGAAAAAGAAAAAAAAAGCTGACTTAAATTACTTTTCCGTACTAGCTAAAAGGCTTTTTTCTCAGTAAAAATAGGGACTAATCATAGATTGATGATGGCACCCTTTATATAAAATATATGGTAACATGTATGAAAACTCTGCATCAAAAATACGTATAAATAAACCATTGCACAACCAGAGATTAGGTATAGCATTAAATGTAGTTTTAAATCCTAGAAACATAACTAAAAAAGAACGAAAAAGCATCCAGCATAGATTAGAAAACATTTTCCAATACTAACAAAATATTAAGAAATTTCGGTTTTTTTCATACAATGAAATGAGATAACTAAGGAAGCAACTTAAAGAAACACATAACTCAGTAAAAATACATTTTCAGTAATTGCTGTCCATATCCGGTAAAGTGTGCGAATTCTTTCGTACTGCCCTGTATGTGATCCATAGAATATATATATATACCACTTAATACACTCAAAGTTAGATACATTTAAAAATGCATACTACAGCGGAAAACGCACTTCCGACAATTATTTATCTTAGATAGTCCTGTAATCGAATTCTTTTGTGTGTCTCTGTAAATGAATAATTAAACTGAGCTGCGCCGCCCGTCAGCGTCTCAACCGTCGCACCCATGTCCTGAGGGATATATAATGCGCACGACCGGAGGCTGCTCTCCGTATGCTCTGCGACCGGTCGGGGCACCGCCACCTGTGCATCACCCCGATTGAACCCATGGATTGACGACATGGGTCCCTGCGATATGCGGTGGATCCCATTATCAGAGGGGACCACCGTGAAAACACTTGGGGACATGTCGGAGTTACCCAACAGCTTCGTCGCTGAGCACCCAAAAGGGAGTCAGGTCGTAGGTCTTAAGTCGGGTTTCCCCGGCCCGCACTTGCTTTACCAGAACTCGAGGGATGTGGAGACCTACAAAGGTAACCACGGTTCCCTCTTGTAATGGATCTAAACGAATGATAAATGCTATGCACTCCATAATTTATAGAAAACATGTTGTAGTGTACTTCAGTGATTTCATTATGTATGGTGTGTGTCATAACATCATTAGAATGCACCTTAAAAATTTTTCCCCATATATTGTAATGGAATGGAAATATTTTGTGCGTCCCTGTAAACGAACTGTAAATACTACTCATTCTATACTCCTGAGAAAAACTACTGTAGTTTATCTCAGTGATGATATCAATCTCATTATGTTTGAAATATTGTAATATGAATAAAATGCACCACAAACGATTTTTCCCCATAGATCATAATTTAATGGAAAGTTTTGTGTGTCCCTGTAAACGAATTATAAATGCTACAATCTACATTTTCAATACTGATTATTCTATAGTAAACAATATTATCACATAAAAATTTCATGTCAATCTGAGCATATTTACAAGATTTAGAGTACGTGCAGATAGACAGAAAAACCGAATTGATAAACACTTTTCAACTATGTTGGAAAGTGTTAAAAATGTGGAATTCACAAAGCGTTTTGAAAGTGTTTCCTCTCATCTTCAATACATTACTGAGCTCATCTAATAACGTCCCTGGAAATATTTTGCAGTTCTTCGTCGCTAATATTTTTGCAAGCATCGATTATCGTTCGTTTAACCATCCAGCGCCCATAAGTAAATGAATAAATATATATTTTTTTTCAAATTCATATGTTGTAATATATTGTTTTGAGTAAAAAAGAGTAATAATTTTTTTAATCAAAAAGTACATGCAGTACTGATAATTTGGACTGTCACCTATGGACGAAACACAAATTTAAGTTCGCATCATAGCAACAAAAATTGATCATACATTCGATATCCTACAAATATCAACTTTACATTGAGTTAGCTTTAACATTCAAGCCATAAATTATAAGACTTACTCCTTTTTAAAAAAAATTATCCCTAAAAAGAATATTAACTCAAATACCTTGCTTATTTGGAGGAGATACAAAATTTTGAAAGATAGTATCATATCCGACAATCCGAGAGATATGGGACTTTTATCTATGATTAGGTAAATTCTGCTAGATCCCAATAAAGGCGCCATGGTACATATTTAGTTACAATCTAAGCCTAGAGGTGACAATGGACAGTGACGGATAATCAACTGCATATGGTATTATCGTTTATGTTTCCTTTATCTTGGAATATCTAACAGATTTACATTTCTAATTTATTATGTAGTCCCTATTCTGAATGGCCCGTTTTTAATTAAGCACAACATCTTCAATTTTAAAGATACAAATGTGCAATTTTCTGTAACGATCTTGTTGCAATACAAAAAAAAATATTTTTAACTGACCAGTACTAAGAAAATATTTCTAATTTTGTTTGCAGAACTCGTATAAAAAGTTAAACTTTCCAAACATTAATAAGATAAATATTTTATTAGTATAATCTTATTTTCTACCTTATTTTGAAGATTTTGAAATTTACATTCCCTGCTTATATCTAACAGGTAAAATGTTGAGCGCTTTTCAATCTTTTGGGGGCACATTGTGTTTTGTTTTAAAAAATTATAGAAGTGCGAATCAGTGTTTAAACATGAGTTTTTTATATTTTTATCATCAAATATTTTGAAAAAGTGAAAATTATAAGGTAAATATATTCAATCAATTTATAATATATAATTCAAATATATTTAATCAATTGGAATGAATACCCTTCCATATCTGCCAAAACTATTTCAAATATATGTAAACTGCACTTTGCATCTTTTATGTAAAATAGCAAGATAAATAACAAAAATTTCACTAAAAATTTGTAACATTAAAAAAATATATATTTCTCTTTTTTTACATTATTCATATATTATCACATAATGGTTTCCGTAAAGATAGAAACAATTATGAAATAAAAGGTTAAATTCATTTCATGATATAATATCTATTCCAGTTGTTAATTCAAGCATTGTTAAAACTTACCATATCGATTATCGTACCATGTTTCACTCTTATCTCTTTTTCAGGGTCTTTGTTCAATCGATTACAAGACGTAAGCGACAATTTAAAAGAAATCTACTTGAAAGCAAAGAGAGCAGACCTGTTATTGAAACTAGATGGAGGAAATATTCATGCTCATCGAATGATACTAGAAACACGATCGCCCGTTTTTGGTGCCATGTTTAGCCATGATACAAAGGAAAAACAAACAGGAGAAATTTGCATTGAAGATATGAACAAAAGTACAATGGAATCCATACTTATTTACATGTATTCTGGGCAGAGTTCTTTTTTCGAAAATTTAACAACTGAAAATGCCATATCTATTTATGCTGCTGCCGAAAAATATGATATAAAGGACGTTAAAGAGACATGTTTGATGTTCATAACTCAGAATTTAACTGTGGAATGCATATGTGACGTTATTCAATTTACTGAATTGTATCAGGTAAAAGAACTAGGTCATTGTGCTAGAAATTTCTTCAAGGAAAATGCCAGTCAAATTCTAGAAACAGAAAAATGGAAGACATTTGCAAAAGAAAACCACGATACTGGTATGGAGCTACTTGGCTTATTGGTTAAATCATTGCTTCCAAAGTAACGCATTATGTACAAGTAGGTCGAGTAAACGTTATGCAGCTGTATGGAATGAATTATGTTAATGTAAAATTCCGGAAATTTTTTTAAAAGTTCTGTAACATTTTATTTGGAAATTTTAAGTTATTTCCACTACATCTCCTTCACATTTATTAAATGAAACAAAAATTTTTACATTGTGGACGCAAACTTTTTGGGCAAAAAGAAATTGTTTATTAAGCACTTGTTATTCAGCCCTACATGGGAGCAAGCATGATCATAAGATACTAAAACACACAATGCATAACTTTTTTTACAAATGTTCAATGTGGCTGTCTTTCGTTATTCAGCAAATGTCCCATCGGTATATCAATTCTTGAAAATCGATAATTCAGTTCAGTCTTCTATGTTACAATTGTATGTCTATTGAGGGCGCTTTTTAAAAAAAATTCTCGACAGAAAAGTCTCTGCACTTGCACCCATAGATATAGGAACAACTATTAGATTACGCACGACGAGGAAAATGTTGATTACGCACGACGACGTGGAAAAAGGAAATTCTGTTACGAGAACGAAACGGTAGCATTGGAGTGGCAGGTGACCGTGATCTGCTAGTTGATATAATGAGAAAACAATGTTAAGACTTGTGAGCTCTTAAAATGAATTTACAATTTTTTTAAAGTTTAGGCCTTCATGGATAGTTACTTACAACCACATATTAGCAGTTTGTATCATTAATAAAATTTTATGAAAGAAATGAATAAGATTATTTCCTTTTTAAAACTATCATTGTTTTAATTAATTTTGACACAATTATTCAAATTAGTAAAGAAATATTTTTTTTAAATTTCTTTACAATTTGAATAATTGTGTCAAAATTTATCAAGCGTAAATACGTTTCCAACGTTTACTGAAGGTCCCATTACTTGATATTTATTCTGTTGAGCTGATTCAGATTTCGGACCAGATGTTATGCTCAATAAGGTTAACTAGGTGAATTAGTTACGCCATATTCGTTCGGGATTGCTCAGTTGGTAGAGCATTGCAGCTTCAGCCAAGAAATCCCTGGTTCAAATCCTGGCCCCGACTTTTTCGCCCCGTTGGTAAAAAATGAAATACTGAAATAAAATACATTTAGTTTTTTAAAAAAAAATCTTTTAAACAAGACTTAACTTTTTTTTCATATTTTAAGTATGTAGTATAATTCAAAAAGTATACAACAGCTTTTCTTTTTTTATGCAATAGTTTGGTTACTTTTTACCCATCAACACACAAAAAAAAGGAAAAATTTCGACTCAAATTCTGGCTGCAGTGTTCTTATACAAATTAGTATTCCACACATTCTTTCTTCTTTTTATCTATAACATTTAAATTTTATGTACATGTTTTTGAATAAATTTAAAGCAATCATACACACATATTTATGCTTAAAAAAATGCTTAATATATCATAATAGTATGATATCCACGACGTATTATAGTTAAGTATCCCAAGTTCTACTCGCTTTTAGCCACTTTCATGAATGTTGCCACTGAGCCTCTCCAGAATAAAGAAGTAATGGGAGAATAACTAGGAATGCTTAATTTAGTTAATTATTACATCTATGTTTGCACTATGGCATAAGTTTATGAAAATTGCGCTGTTCAAGTGATGTGATAAATCAAAGACAGAATTTCGCTTTTTCAGAGCCTTGATAGGGTGAAACCCCCAGTTATTGACACCTAATCAGTAACTGATACTTCAGTAGAAATCTAATTTAAATAAGCATTTTCTTATAAAATTCTGCAAAGTGATGTCGTGTAGTGGTAACTTATTTGTCTTAACTCTTATAACTTATTTTTCAGCTATTGTTTTTTTTTAAAAAAGGGGATAGTGTCAGTTACTGGAGATATTGACCATATTTATGACAAAAATAATTTTTTAGTAATAAAAAGTATAATTTTTGAAAAACTTTTCAACAATAATTATTAATGTATAATTTACTACACTTTCAAAAACAAAGATGAGTATAAAATAGATTTAAAACTTTGTAATAGGGAGAACAAGAAGAAGAACAATTGTATTGAACTTCTTGTATTGAACAAGAGCAAGAAAAAATCCTTAAAGTTATGAGTTACTGGAGGTTTCATCCTATGTCACGTTTGTTAGAAGAATGCACAATAAAAATAATGAAATGATGAATAACTACAAACTATATCTCATTCAGACGACGACTTGAAATACATTGTGTCATAGATCCGCAAATTCGTGCTACCGCTCTTCTGCCAGTGGTATTTTATAATTCCTATTTAGAAAAATATTCAAATACGAAATTTCCACTAATTTCTATCCACCCTTGTACAATACTAATTGTTCCATTCATATTTGTATATAAAAATACACTTGCACTTTATAAATAAATTATCCAATATCTTGATGGAATTTCTTTTTAACTTTTACTTGGGGACTCCACCTACTACGAGCTATTTTCGCCAACACACGTCCAGAACCCGCGGTCTCTAAATAAACACTAATTTGTTTTAAAAAGCAGAAAAAACGTTTGCAATTGTAGAAAATCAATAGCCATTTAAAAATATATATTGTTTGCAGAAACTGACACAGTCAGTGAAATAAAGATTTGAAGCACCATTAATTTTAAAAATATCATTGACCGCTAATCAATAACTACAAAAATAAAACATCTAAAAATAATAGAAAAAAATCTGGGGAAAAGGAAATATGAACGGAAGAATGTGTTGAATTACATAATTTTGTGTAATCATAATAGTTTAATTAAAATAAAGTTTTACATTAAATATGACGACACGTTTACCAGTGAACGGTGTAATGTTCATACTTTATAAATGCAAATACACATGATCCGCTGAATATGGCGCGATTTTCACATATAAAAAACATGTAATTAATTTCAAAAAATAATGTATTTATATCAAAATGTATTTACAGTTTATTTTTAAAATCAATTCCGGATCAGGTTTTTTTTAATAGGTCAATATGAATAAAAACAATTATATCTATACTATTATATAAAGAGGAAATGGTGACTGACTGACTCATCAACGCCCAGCCGAAACTACTAAAGTCAGGGTCACGCAATTTGGACTGTAGATTGCTGTTACGGCCTAGGCAAGCAATAAGAAGGAATTTTCGAATGTTTTAGGTCATTTCGCCATATCTTAACAGCAGTTATAGGTAGGAGCGCGAAAATCAGGAAAACAAATCTACTAAAAAATGACTAAACACCTATTTCAGCGATTTTAGAAATTCCCCCCAGAAGGGGGTTAAAGGGGGGGGTGGTCGAATGTTTTAGGTCATTTCGCCATATCTCAGCAGCAGTTACAGGTAGGAGCGCAAAAATCAGGAAAACAAATCTATTAAAAAATGATTAAACACGCATTTTAACGATTTTAGAAATCCCCCCCCCCCCGCCTAGGGGTTAAAGGGGGGTGGTCGAATGTTTTAGGTCATTTCGCCATATCTCTGCAGCAGTTCTAGGTAGAAGCGCGAAAATCAGGAAAACAAATCTACTAAAAAATGATTAAACACATATTTCAGCGATTTTAGAAATTCCCCCTAGAAGGAGGTTAAAGGGGGGTGGTTGAATGTTTTAGGTCATTTCGCCATATCTCAGCAGCAGTTACAGGTAGGAGCGCAAAAATCAGGAAAACAAATCTACTAAAAAAATGATTAAACATGTATTTCAGCGATTTTAGAAATTTCTCTCCTGGAGGGGGTTAAAGGGGGGATCGAATGTTTTTGGTCATTTCGCCATATCTCAGCAGCAGTTATAGGTAGAAGCGCGAAAATCAGGAAAACAAATCTACTAAAAAATGATTAACCACCTATTTCAGCGATTTTAGAAATTCCTCCTAGAAGGGGGTTAAAGTGGGGTAGTTGAATGTTTTAGGTCATTTCGCCATATCTCAGCAGCAGTTACAGGTAGGAGCGCGAAAATCAGAAAAAAAAATCTACCAAAAAATTATTAAACATGTATTTCAGCGTAGTTAGAAATTCCCCCCCCCCGCGAAGGGGTTAAAGGGGGGGGGGTTGAATGTTTTAGGTCATTTCGTCATATTTCAGCAGCAGTTATAGTTAGGAGCGCAAAAATCAGGAAAACAAATCTACAAAAAAAATGATTAAACATGTATTTCAGCGATTTTAGAAATTGCCCCCTGAAGGTGGTTAAAGGGGGTGGTCGAATGTTTTAGGTCATTTCGCCATATCTCAGCAGCAGTTTTATGTAGGAGCGCGAAATTAAGGAAAACAAATCTACTAAAAAATTGGTTAAACACGTATTTCAGCGATTTTAGAAATTTCCCCTCGAATGGGGTTACAAGGGGGTCGAATGTTTTAGATCATTTCGTCATATCTCAGCAGCAGTTTTAGTTAGGAGCGCGAAAATCAGGAAAACAAATCTACTAAAAAATGAATAAAACACTTATTTCAGCAATTTTGGAAATTCCCCCCAGAAGGTGGTTAAAGGGGGGGGGGGTCGAATTTTTTAGGTGATTTCGCCATATCTCAGCTTTTATGTAGGAGGGCAAAATTAATTAAAACAAATCTACTAAAAAAATGGTTAAACACGTATTTCGGCGATTTTGGAAATGCCCCACCCCCCCAGAGATGGTTAAAGGGGTATTCAAAAGTTTTGGGTCATTTCGCCATATCTCAACAGCAGATTTAGGTAGGAGCGTGAACTACAGGAAAACACATTCTACACGAACACATATAGTTGCTATGTCCTTCCATGGGCCGTGTATTATTTATTAGTTTCAATATGTACATAAACAGAGAAATTTATTTATCACATTTTTACAAGCTTTTAATTTTTAAAATTTCTAAGTACTGCAATTTTGTCTCACTCCTACTTTTATCCAATTTAGAACAACTTTTTTAAAGTACCTACACTTATCTACCCTACATTGTAGTCAACATATTGTCTACCCGTGCAAAGCCGGGACAGGCCGCTAGTTTAAAATAAAGTAAGTAAATGCATACAAACTCTTGAAAATCAAAAATAGTTTACAAAAATAAATAAATGAATGAAAGTCTTTTTTTAACCATGACGTAATTTTGAAGTTAAAACTCTGCTTCGTCTATTGTTATCCATGTTCAATGTACTATCATTAAAATTACTCCAATGCAGGAAAATACACATATTGTTTTAAATACGACGTAATTTTCACCATTTTCTTATGTAATAATTTAATTAATTTAAAGTTTTCTTTATTTTTAACTATTCACATTTACATCACGTTTATATTTTTAATTGAAAATATTATTATTAGGGTCTTTTTAAAATATAGAAACAGTTATGCTACCAATGATTGTACAAAGAAAACACAACCTCTTTTGGATAGCTAATTGTACAACCTCTCAAATTAAACAATAAAAACATTTTGTTATATTTGCCTGATATTGTCTATATAAATGTATTGGAATTCCTTGAAATTTTAATAAGTCTGAGTATTAGTCGGCAAAATCATTCTTGTTAGTCTTGTTTATTATTTCTTTACAGAACAATTTATTAGTCATGTAACATTTTGTTTGCAATATTTTTGGCGTGTAAAAAAGCCTAGATAATCAAAATGTGCTGCAAAACTAACTACATATGTTTAAGGTAAAGCTAGGAGAGTCTGTGCACAATTCAAAAGAATAATAAAAAAATATATAAATATTATTTTTTTGCTAAACTATCCATGGAAATTCTCAATTCATTTGTTCTTTATGCATTTCCATTGCTATTTTGTTGTTATGCTGTAATTTAACAGAATATTTGCAATAAAACCAAGAAAGCAATTTTGTGCAATCTGTCCTTTCAAGGTTGGTGTGATTGCCCACATCGACAGGAGAGATTGTTATTAATAATAAGTACAATTAAATTGTTAACAATAATAATTATACTTAAAGGGCATTGTGGTAAAGTTTTTGTGAACAAATATTATTGTATTAGGATTGAATATTTCAACCTAATGATTAAAGAATAAAAAAAAAGGAAATAATTTTAAGAACAATTAAAGAATTTTAATTAATGAAAAAAAATTAAAGAATCAGAAAAAAGCCCCGATAAGATTGCAAAATAACATTAAGTTACTTGATAACACGTTTAACCTAAAATTAGTCCAATTTAATTTTACACAGTTTTAAAATTTTCTTGTTTGCAGACCAAACATGTCGTTGTCCACAATCGATGTACTTATTGGTAACAAATGCTGCAGCTTTCGTGCAACCATCTGCCACAAGTAATAGATTGAATTCAGTCACTTGTCGAAGTTGTCTCCTGGTATAGTGCCAGACATTCAGTGCATTCATCGTCATTGCCCAGTATTTTTTAGCAAATTCATTTCTGGCCAAATTTAGTGTCGATAATTTAGTGTTTTTAATTTGTTTTCAAAATTGATTCATTCATATGTTTTACATGTAATTTGCAACTTATGCAAATTTACTAATAAGTTGCGTAATCTCTCCTAGCGTGCAAACTAATGGGAACAATGCGCCATTTCTCCTACGTAGCCGATGCGCAAACTCTCCCATTTCAGTAGGAGAGATTGTGTGGCCTTATATTTAAATATGGCCGCTTCTAAAATGAACCGGTGGCGTTCGCACCGTTAGTCTAGGCTCGTAGCTCATGAGGAATCGTTTAAGTTTAAATTATTTTGTAATACTGACATTATATAGAGATTTTGATGAGTAGTTATGAAAATTGAAGCACTTACTTTTGGAAAACAAAATACAATAGCAATGTTTTATCCTAGACGCTTGAAACAATCAACGTAAACATTCAAGTAGACACACCACTACTGCTACTGTACAACTACCTGGAGTTTCTTCGCGCAGACTCTACTCCAGTCCGCGCGAAGCGACTTAAATAAAAAAAAAAAAGAAATTAGGAATGCCTAAATTTCCCCCAAACCTCTTTGTGTGCAATTTCTCCGACCACGCCATCTCTCCTGGCTTTACCTTATGCAAAAGATGCCGGCCACAGTACTCCATCAATACAAGCTACTTTTCAACCTACCTTCATCACAAGACAGTTTAACAATTGGTGGAAACTAGCCTATCTTGAGCAGTACATTGTAGTAAATAAGGTAAAGCTAGGAGAGTCTGCGCACAATTCAAAATAATAGCAATAAAAAATCTAAATATTAATTTTTTGCTAAACTATCCATGAATAATTTGTACTTCATTTTTTTTATGCATTTCCATTGCTACTTTGTTGTTATGTTGCAATTTAATAGAGCAGTTGTAATAAAACCAAGAAAGTTATTTTGCGCAATCTGTCCTTACAGGGTTGGTGTGATTGCACACATGGGTAGGAGAGATTGTTACTAATAATAATTACAATTAAATTATTAACAATAATAATTACACTTAAATAACATTGCTGTAAGGTTTTTGTGAACAAATTTTATTGTATTGGGAGTGAATATTTCAACCTAATGCTTAAAGAATCCAAATAAGGAAATAATTTTAAAAACGATTAAAAAATTTAATTAAAGAAAAAAAAATAAAGAATCAGAAAAAGCAAGTCCAGATAAGATTAAAAAATAAAATTATGTAACTTAATAACACGTTTAACTTAAAATTAGTCCATTTTCATTTTTATTTTTTTATTCTAATTTATCGATAAGCTGCGTAATCTCTCCTGGCATGGAAACTAATGGGAATAATGCGCCATCTCTCCTAAGTAGCAGATGCGCAAACTCTCCAATTTCGGTAGGGAAGATTGCACGGCCTTTTATTTAAACATGGCCGCTACTAAAACGAACCGTTGATGTTCACATTGTTAGTCTAGATTAGTAGCTTATGAGAAATCGTTTAAGTTAAAAATATTTTGTACTACTGACATTGCATAGAAATTCTGATGAATAGCTATGAAAATTCAAGCACTTACTTTGGGAAAACAAAACAAAATAGCAATACTTTATTTTAGACGTTCAAAGCAATCAACGTGCACTTTCAAGTAGACACTCCACTATTGCTGTTGTACCTGGAGTCGTTGCGCTCTCACTCTACTCCTTCCCCCCGAACCTCTACGTGCGGAATCTCACCGACCGCGCCATCTCTCCTGGCTTTACCTTAAGGGTGGACGTCTCTTTCGTTGGCAGCAGCAAAAATGCAATGTATAGAGTGAGCATAAAAGAGACGTGATTTACATAAGTAATTTATTAAAAAAATTATCCTGCTTAGAATTTATTTATGATGGTCATCTGATAAATTAGCAAAAATTGCTTTTGAAGTATCTTTTTCATTTATCTTTAGCATGAAATAATATTTCGAACCATGGAGTTTTATTTTTATTATACAAACCTCTCCATTGATTTGTTCTGCTATTTGTCAATAATTATTTAAGGAGATACGATACCGTTTGAACATTTTCTTATCAGTGTTTTGAAATACATTTTTATTTAAATTTTGTGGGCACACTACCTCAAGAACCAATGCACTCAGTTTAATAAAATTTTAGATTATGTAAGACATTGAAATTAGTGATTATAAAATAGTGCTGATTAGTTTTTGGTGTAAATTGCCTAACAGGTGGTGCTGCTATGCTGCATTTTCAATGATTGCCACGATACCTATATCTCAAGAACTAAAGAACTAATCCACAGATTTTCATCAAGCATTAGGTTCAGTTAGACGTTGACACAAGTTGTTGCTGATTGGGTATTGGTGTAAATCTCCCAGCAGATAGCGCTGCTATGCTGCATTTTTCACGACTTACATGATTTTAGCTAGAATCAAACTTCAAGAACGAATGCTCGGAAATTCATCAAACTTCATATTCTGTTAGACATTGACATAAGCTGGTGGGGATTAGGTTTTTGTGTAAATAATATAACAGGAGGTGCTGCTATGCTGCATTTTTCACGACTTTCGCGATAGCTATACCCAAAAATTAATGCATGGAATTTAATCAAACTTCATATTCTGTTACACTTTCACATAAATAGATTTTTATTAGGCTTGTGTGTGTATTGCCCAACAGGTGTCACTTTTATGCTCTTTAGATTGGGAATTTTGGATGCAGACATCTAAGAGGGTAAATGCCGAAATTCAATGATTTGCTGTAAAAATGCGATGCTTATATCTTCTTTTTAAATGAAAACAATTTAATGAACCTATAACTTTAGAATATTCATGATGGGCATAGATTGTATTTTTTATTTTGACACTGTGGTAGCGAATTTTGAAGTATTAAAATGTATGAGATAGGGATTGGCACATCCGACTAGATTTTCTCTACCGGTATAATTCCTAAAAAGTTCTTTATAATTTTATGTTGTTCTTTTTTTAACACTTTCCAACCTAGTTGAAAAGTGTTTATGACTTCGGTTTGTCTGGCCGTAGGGCCGTAGGGCCGACTGCCGTCTGTCCGTGCTCTAACTCCCGTAAATATACTCGGATTGCCCTGCAATTTTTACATGTTATTGTCGTTATCTATAGCATGTTCTCTATTTCAACAGAAATGTATAGCACTTATAGTTTTTTACAGGGACACTCAAAAGAATTCCGTTACATTACGGTCTATGGGAAAAAATTATTTTCGGATTATTTTAATGATGTTACACAATTTCAAACACATTGTAATTGATATATATCACTAAGGTGCATCACAAGAAGCTTAATATGGAATATGGTGTGCATAGCACTTATAGTTATTTTACAGGGACAGTCAAAAGAATTCCGTTACATTATGTCTATAGAGTAAAATCGTTTGCGGTTTAATTAAATAATGTTTCACTATTTTAAACGCATTGAAATTTATATATATCACTAAGGTGCATTACAAGAGACTTACTACATAATATTGTGTGCATAGCAGTCATCGTTCATTTACAGGGACACACAAAAGATTTCTCTACTGTCTGTTAACAATAATTCCTGGAGGTGCGTTTTAAGTTGCTGAACGCGATTTTAAATTTAACTCACTTTTTGTCTATTACTTGGTGTGTATATTTTCTGTAGATCATATACAGGGCAGCACAAAAGTTCGCGAACACATTTCCGTTTATTGACAGAAACTCCAGAAGGAGAATTTTACAGGAGATCCTATACAGGGCTGAATAAAAGTATTCGGATATTTTTCCGAATATTGTTGGAAATTCCTGAAATTACGTTTTTAAATATGTTATGCGTTTTCCAAATTCTTTACTTAGATGTTATCTTTCAGCTTATTAAACGGTAATGATTTGTAAAATTATTTTGGAAGCGTTGGAAAGTGTTACATAATTTATGCTTGACGCATGATTTTTCGTTCTTGTTTTATTAGAGGTCACACACATATTGAAACTGAACCTAACTATACAAAATTAAATAAAACATCATACTTTTATTGGATATTTAAGTTCAGCATGCCACAAAATGTAGAAACACAAAATTTCATAAAAATGAAATGATTAGTTAGTTAAATATGAATTATTGAAAATAAACCAATGAATGCTAAATTGTAACATCGGTAATTCAGACTTAACACGAACAATAATTTCTGTAGTTCATTACTTTGTGTTTTATATAAAACATTTGTAAAATCCCTCACTACCCCCCCCCCCCCCCCAAAAAAAAATAATAGTTACCCCAGAATCTACTATAATAGACTTTTTTTCAGTCAAACATACAAATATATTGCACTCCCAAGATATACCCGTAATTCCATTTATCATGTTAATAATAATGAAGATGTTAAAACGATATTTTCAACAGACTTATTTTTCTGTGTGTAAAAATACGGTAAATCACTAGAAGTGAGTAAACCGAAACCGAACAGACTTTCGGTCAGTTGTACCACATTTACTCTCACCTGAATTGCGAAATAGAAAGTGTCCAGATCAGTCTTGTTTAAATGCAGATATCGGTCACGCGCAGCACTTTTCGTAACACTCTCCGATTTCATACATAAATAATAATAAAATAAACCCCGCAAAGCTATTAAAAAATTCGGTAAACTATTTTCGTCTTTGTAAATACATCTTTCCTCATAATTGCCCTAACCCTTACTACCACACAAAAATATTTGTTTCTGTTAGTCAAAAATGTTGTACCAATCCCTGAAATTGTCTATCCGAGCACCTAATTTTGACATTATTTGGCCTTTTTTTGGTTAATTTTACACTGGAATACAAAATGGGCAGACTATTGGTCTGGTGGTTTAGGAATTATGAAAATTTAAAGTTCAAAATTCGTAATCTTAACTTCATTTGTAATCGCTGCAAAACAGATTGCACAGATAGTTTTTTAAACATAACTTAATAACAACTTAGCGGAATGTGTGTTATTTTGTATTCGCATATTTAAAGCTTCCAAAAATTGCTAAAAGGAATTATAGGTTACACTTGTTTCTTCGAAAATTTATTTCAAATATATAATTTTTTAAAAGATCCGCTAAAGTGTATCCCGTGGTAGTCTAAGGGGACATACACGTAAAATAAACAAAAATAAAATATGCGAGTAGTAATTTTTCCAATTGAGGGAAAATGTGTTCAGGATGGGACTCGAATTTAGAACCTTTTGGCTTTAATTGCTAATGTTCTTCCAATTGAGCTATCTCGTAATGACATCTGGTCGATATTTAAAATAACTCGAAGAATAAACTTCAGTTAAAACAACAGCAGTAAACGATGGACATCGTAGTTACACTTTTTTAATAATTATTTTAACACACTCTAAATAAATCATACTAATAGTAATTTTTCCAACTGAGTAAAAATATGTTTAGAGCGGGATTTGAACGCAGAACTCTTTGACAAAATACCTACTTTCAATTTTTTTTTTTTTTTTTTTTTTTTTTTTTTTTAAGAGAAATTGTACGAAAAACGCGAATAATTTGCAATTTTGCGTGCATAATTTGCAAAACATGAAATAAAAAAACAATAATCAAAAAATCACCTAGTTTCTATGATTTTCCTTTTGGTGTTCCTTTTGCTAAAAAAAAATCATTTTATCGCCAAAAATAAGGTAACTATGTAGCTAATATAAAATTCAGTAAATAAAACGGCATATTCTATGATAAATGTGATTTCACCTTTTCCTGAAAAAATGTATATACAAATAAAAAGTTAAAAAAAAAAAAAAATCCGCTTGTGCTCATTTTTTAGGTTAATTTTTGTACCAAAGAAAAAAACCACCAGATAAAAAATAAAAAAAAATCGGCAGATATAAAAAGTATTTGGTAACCAACGGTGACCGGGCGACAGCATTTTCCGAGTCCTGTCCCCTAGTATAAACTCTAGAGTTTCTTTTTTTAATATAAAAAATAAATAAACGGTTTATTTTTATTATTTTTTTTTAATTCACTATCTGTGTTGCACATATACAAATTGTTGAATTTCAAGAAGAATCGTTAAACAAATATAGCTGTAAAATACCATTTAGCAAAAGGATAACAGATTCGTCATGCAATATCTTCTTTTGGATGCATCTGACGCAATATTAAATACAATTTTGGCAGAATAAACGATATTCTTTCATTTTTAACTTAAGATGTTTCATGGAAATTGAAAATGCCGTTAGAGTGGGAGTGTTCAAATCAACTTTAAAGAAAAGTTGCATGATAAAAGATTTCACATTCTTTCAGATAAGACACGTGTTTGGAAGATAATATATGTCGTTTTCAGATAAGACATGTCGTTTGAAATTACTTTGACGGTTTAACTTAAAAACGTTGCTTGTCAATCAGAAAAATAAAAAGGAAAGAAAAGAAAAAATACCGATGTTGTTATATAAGGAGAAAACATTCTGATGCATTTAATAGAACGTGTTTTGTATGCCAAAATTTAAAACTTGCAGTTTACCGTAAGTATAATTTCATTTCTGTTGCACGGTGTTTTACATAGTTATTTCTCGGCAAAGAAAAAAAAAATATTTTTTTAATGTTATATCTTCCTCAATAAGTTTAAATAAATTTCAAACAGTGAAGTGTATATACCTGTATACTCACACATATACATGTGGAAACTCATAAATCTATTTATACATGCATATGTGCGTGTGAGTCTGTAAAGGTGTGAGAAATCCATGTGTGCAGCTATGTCGCTATGTATTTCTTAACTGTTGATGACGTTAACACATGTTTATTTTCATTTTTGATATTTTTTAATTGAATCTTTGAATAGCTAAAATTTAGTTCTTTTAGTCAAGCTCTTTTTATGTTTATCTATCAATCTATCTATCTATCTATATATGTATATAAATCTGTCATTTTATTTATTAGCGATCAGTAATGTATGATCTGTAGTCACTAGTTAAAAGAATTGTAGTAAATTTCAATAAATAATAATAAAAAAGTTTCGTTTTAAGAATTGCTGACATCTAAAATAAAATAGAAAAGCAAATAACTATTTATAAAAAAATAATAATAATTGTAAAATACACTAAATAACAATAAAAAGCTTTTGTTACCTAAATTTGATTTTTTTTAACTAGTTAAGAAAAAAAATATCTCACAAGAAACTAAAACAGTCAAATTCGTAAGTTTGTAGAAGATAGAAAAAAGAAATAATGTAGAGATTTTGCTTATCTATGTTAATGAAATGCGCCATCTAAGAATACTGTAACAGCTTTTCTGATAAGCGGTAATTAACGGGACCTTCTTTTTAAGGTTTCGGAAATTGCATACTTGGTAAAATGCTTATTTAAATTTAAGGGCATTAATATCGATTTTTAATATTCTCTTGTCAATAAGAAATTAACATTCCGAATTACTCGGATATATAAATTAATATAAAATTAATCTTGTTAGCTGGCAATATTTGATTACGCTAACTGCTATGTAATTGTTTTGCTACTAATATATTAATAAGATATTAATAACTTGTAAATTATAAATAAGGATTAAACATGAGTTGAGCGATTTTTTTAGGTGCGTTCGTAATTATATAAATACGTAGCACCTATAGTCGTCGTTTGGTCCGTCCGTCTGTCCGTCCGTCTGTCTGTCTGTCCGTCCGTCTGTCTGTCCGTCCGCATATAACAACGCAAAAACTACCCAACCAAATGGTTTGCAATTTAAAATATATTATCTTTGCAGAATTTTGTCGAGACATTTCAAATTTTATTAAAATCGAATCAAAACTTTAGGAGATATTAATAAAAATATTTATTAAGAAATTTGATTTTTTTTTTAAAATCGGTGCTTTTTTGTTAGAGGAGCTTCCGATGGATGTTAAATCGTCAAGCGACCGAGATACTTATTTTATTACAGAAATTAATCTGCAGACGATATAATTCATTTCACAGAATTAAAAATCATCAAGATCTGAATATTTATATAACTAGCTGATACATATATATCTGAATATTTATATAACTAGTTAAGATATTTGTATGAACAGTGTCATAAAATATATACTTAACTAGCTGTTTAGCCCGTTCTACGCATGGGATATCATGAATTTAATTCTAAAACGTGCGTACGAACGCACCTCGTTTGTAACGTTTGACGTACAATTTCCAACTTGTTTGTTTTAGACATTTTCTGTGTAGGCAAAATTAAATGAAACAAAAATTATTTAATATTTTTGTTTCCGAACCCTGTTTTGCTTTTCACTGATTTTTCTGCTATAGGTATCAGTTGCAGTAGTTTAATTTTTTAATTAAGTATATTTAGTTCGACATTCGGCCGTTAAAACATTGTCATTTACAATATGTTAAAGATCTACCCCCCTTCCCCCCCCCAACCTAACGATGACCATATCTCCAATTCCAAAAGTTGGATAATCAAATGGTTTGAACGAAAATTCCTTGTTCGTGATTTTCTACAATTTTCTTACGACTAAATTTTTTTAAAGCGAAATATAAATATTTATTTTTATGATATATATTTATATTTATAAAATATATTTACTTTGAAAATATATATACGAACCCCAAATACTTCTTTTTTCTCTTGAGTTGTTATGCCACATTTATCCAAAATAACAATTGGCATTGATTGCTCTATCTTTAAAAACATGCTAAATATTAGTGTATTCGAAAACTGTGTTAATATTGAGAAACGAATTTTGAAAAGTCAGTGATATTTCAGTTAAAAGTGTTAAATTAATAATGTAGCAATCGTTAGCGAGAGTAATATTCTTGATCAGTAAATCCATAAATATGCCGTTTACTTGTGCTATATTTAGCATGCATGAAATAGCAGAAATTAAGTATGGCTCTTTGAAGTTTCCAATTTTGCATATATATTGATTACTTGAGAAATCATGGTCACGCTGCAAAAAAAAAATAAAAGTGTTGATTTTACAGTATAATACTGACATCCCAGCTGCCAGTATTATACCGTAAAATTAACAGTAATAAACAGTAAAATAAGCAGAAATACGCTATCGCGCATGCACGGTAGTCCGTTGCTCCGTAAATCATGACACTTGCAAGAGTGACTGTTGAAATGGTTTGGAATCAAATATATTTTTTGTTACGGCAATCGAATTACATCTTGAGTTATAAGTGATCACTTTCTCCTGATGATTTTTATCGGTCTGTCGCGAACATTAATTTAAATTAAGCAGTTAAATTAAAAATATTTTAAGTAATGATGCGCACAAGCTTAATATCACTTTAGTAAAAAAAATATATTAATTATTTTAATAACCATTAAACATAAGTACTTTTTATGTTCTAAACACGATGACAGTACCTATTTATAACAGATAATTTTCTCGTTACCTGTAAAAAGTAATGTGTTTTTAAATTAGGCTCTTCCTGCGATATCAAGTTAAAAAAAATTTACATCATTTTACATTTTGCCTTCTTTTAACAATCGTATGACTTCTTACACGATTGCAATGCAATGGCATAATTTTCAAAGTTCATTGAAGAGTATAAAAGAGGATATTAATGTTGTATTATAAAAAAAATTTTGAAGTTGTTGTTTTTTCTAAATAATAGTCGCTTCAAAAATTCTTTTTTTTTTTTTTCATTTTGAACAAATGGACGAATTTTGAACAAACTCATAAGAATCATATACCCACTATCTGATTACGCCATCATAGCAGATGGGTCAAAGTTCGAATTTTATACGGAAATTGAATAGTATAAAATTCGATATTAATACGAAAAAAAAGGTTGGTATTTGGATACTATATTTAGAAATATGTTTGTTTTTTCCTGAATAAGCTTCACATCGAGGTTTTTGTTTATGCATATGTTGTGCAAATTGAAGCATAATCTATAGAATTTTATAAATAATTATTACTATTGCTGTCATTTGTTAAAAATATTTTTACAAGTGGATTCATAAAACGTGATTACCTCATCCAAATAGAATATAAGTATATTGAAAGACTTACAATAACAAAGCAATTTTTTTTTAGTTTGAGTGAAAAGTGACACATGGAGAAATATTTAGCTATTTTACAATAGATGAATCTAATTAAACTATATACTATATCTTTTTTTCGAAAGTTCGAACAAGGTAAAGATGACATTTCATCTCAGACTCTCAGAAAAAAATTGTTTTCCGCAAATGGACATTGAATATAAATATACATCAGTATAATAGTTGTAAATTCTTTAGAACATTGCTTCAGGTGTATTCATGAGTTAATTAATAATAATTTTGTCTTAGTAATAGATTGGATGATACTCATTCTATTCTGTCGATGGGTGTAAGGATCCATTGCGTTGCTATGTACAGGTACACATATTTCTATCTGAACATATTTTTTCGCACACCACTGCAATTTAGATAATAAATTTTTTCCATTAAAGAAAATATCTTCTTTCTTAAATTTTGAGTTAGTCAAGATCAATTTTAACTTAGTCACCTTAGTGGTGTGTCGATCTTTTTATTTTTGCCACTCATATCAGTTATCTTTTCCTGACCGATCTCCTCTTAAAAATAATACAGTGGGGAAATTCCATTTAGCTGATCTTAAATGTTTTGCCTTCACTATAGTAAATTTACAAGATGTCCCTGTCCTTTACCATGAATATTTTAATAATTAAACCTGAAATTCGTTGAAATACCCGCAACACGAACACTATTTTATACTTCTTACAGTTTATTTTTACCCTTCCCAAATTTCTAAGTTCGTAAGAAAACGTATAATTTCACTAAATTGCAACATTATGATTTCATTAAAAAGTATTATACGAATACAGGTAATTTTTTTCTTATTTTCCTTTTCCCGCCAGCAGATGCTGCCAGCAAAAAGCCCGAACGTGACACAAAAAGCCTAAGTGTGATCGAAGATCGCACAAAGGGTTTCGTTTAATATTCCTTTCAAAACACTGGTGGTTTTGATTGAAGATAGGATTAAATGTAGAATAAAATTCTTTTTCCATTAATAAATCAGTTTTTTGATAAAATAAAAAGTTACCGATCGATGTAGAATAAAATTCTTTTTCCATTAATAAATCAGTTTTTTGATAAAATAAAAAGTTACCGATCGATGTAGAATAAAATTCTTTTTCCATTAATAAATCAGTTTTTTGATAAAATAAAAAGTTACCGATCGATGTAGAATAAAATTCTTTTTCCATTAATAAATCAGTTTTTTGATAAAATAAAAAGTTACCGATCGATGTTTGTCAAAAATTGGATTTTCTGAAAAAGAAAAAAAATTTGCGTATCTATAAAAGTTCTCAAGTCTCTGCACGAAATATATTTATTAATTTGAATATACCTTAAAATTTCTGACTGGCGGTTTTATCTGGCAACCCTGGCTCTAGAAACCCCTTTTCTGTCTGCCCTCAGATGTCTGCAGGTGTACTTAAATAAAAATAATCCCTTTTCGAGTGGAAAATTAATGATTTTTAATTAATATCTCAGCAAATTATGAACCGATCTTTACAAAAATTGGAATTTCTGATTTAAAATTTTTTTTATGTATGTATGCATAGTTTTCAAATTGATAAATAAAATTGTTTTCATAATTTTATAAAGCCTAATCTATGCCACTACTGATATTATCAGCGGTTTTATTACTTTGAGTGCGAAAATCTTTATGGAAAGCTAGTCTCGCTGACACAAAAAAGGTTTGAAAGTAACAAAGAGGGTTGAATCCGACGTTTTGATTGGATCTTTGCTATCCTCCATAGGGGTACGAAAGCAGTCAGAAATGAACTTTTCGTTTAAAAATTCCATTAAAAATTTCGGGAAATTTTTAATGAGTTTTTAATTAATTAAAATAATAAAAATAGTCTTTCAAAATTTAATTATTTGTCGTGTAACAGGAGGTATTCAGCTATAAATATACAAAGTCCAAGTCTTTAACTTATACAATTCCATAGTGCGAACTTTGTGGCAGACAGAAAGACGGAGAAGTGAGACGAATAGGGCTTCGTCAGATGAATGAAACCCTAAAAACGACGCGACAACATTTTCACGAAAAAAAAAATTAAAAAATGAAAACTGTAAATATATGTATAAATTTCTTACATCTTAGTATTCTATTACTTTCTTGCAGGTGCTCTTTATTAAAAGTTTATCATCGTAAAAATAGGGTTCTAAAACTTGACTGAATCAATATGGTGAAGATTGGAGATATTTGTGAAAATGGAGCAATAACATTCAAATGGAGAATAAAAGATTTTTCCGAACTGTCAGATGAAAAAAATATACGTTATGAAAGTCCTAAATTCTATTTTTGCGGTACATCCTGGGAAATTTGGATTTACCCCAACGGAGAAACAGATTACAATTCCAATGGATGGATTGGTATATATATCATGAGAATGTCAAATGGCTTTCCTCTCTCTTTAATTTATTCACTAAAATTAAAGACCGATGACGGAGCAACACATTCAAGTGCAACAGGCACTCAAGAGTTTCAAGGAAAAGGATCTGGATGGGGAAAATCTAAATTAATATCGAGA
This sequence comes from Maratus michaelseni, assembly GCA_963931845.1. Classification (NCBI taxonomy): domain Eukaryota; kingdom Metazoa; phylum Arthropoda; class Arachnida; order Araneae; family Salticidae; genus Maratus; species Maratus michaelseni. The sequence goes on from OZ007592.1 coordinate 251,795,759, forward strand.
TTATTTCTGAAAGAAAAAAAAAACAAGTTCATTAATTTGGACTCTTTAATCGTTATCTGCACTCTGAAGACCCATGAATCTTATTCTCTCACCGGTAAGTAACTTATTATCACCCTATTTGAAAGTTCGTCAAGCAGAGATTTTAATCTCTGGAAGTGCTCATAATAATAAAAGTTGTAATCTATAATAATAAGGAAAGCCGTTTGTGTGTGTGTGTGTGCGTCTGTGTCTGTTGACTTTTGTTCTGAAGGGACCGTTGCACTCAGAGCTGCAAAATTTTGTAGAACTTCTATGAATGTATGTAGTTATGCACCTCAAAGCCCTATTTTTGATTTTTTATTAGACTCTTTTTATGCGATTTTTTCTTTTTATACGATTAAAAAAATTATCTACATATGCAATTATATATCCCTATATGTGTTTTAAAGCATCCATTTATTTTGTGTGTGTGTGTGTGTGTGTGTGCGTGTATGTGTCAGCATAGAGAGTAGGGTGCTGAATGAATATTAGGCTCTGAACCTTTCTTTATCTTGATAGGTCCCTCATAATAAACATTCATCTTGATATGCAAATATTCAAACATGGCATTTATCATAGCTGCCAACTTTTACGCTTTTTTGATACCAGTAAAAATTAATAGAAATTTTTGCCTTATTGAATCATGTGATTTCGGAGATTTAATAACATAAAATTTACTAAAAAAATTTAGTGGTAGGAAAAAAGCGTAAAAGTTGGCAGCTATGCATTTATTCATACAATGGTATTCTTGAGTTAGTTTAATAAAACTGAGTTTTTTTTAACTCAGGCTTTAAAGAAGGTATAATCTCAAGTCAGGAATTGCGTCCAGCGGTTTGCGATATATATTCTTCATATATACTTAAGACGAGAATTCTCTCTCGACAAACTTTGCATTCATAAAAAGAAAGAAATATTTTATTGAAGGGCTTGTATCAAGTTATGAACCAATTTCTATTTTCCCCTCATGTGCCGAGTATTCTATTAGAAATTAGTTTCACATAGAGGACAAACAGTGTGGAAATACATAGTGGTTACGTACGGAAATTTTAACCGTACTAGGGTAAATTAAAAGCTAGTGTGTTAAAAGATCATGGAAATTATTAAGAATTTGACCCATTTAATAATAATATAGTTAAAATATTTTAATCTTTCTGTGTTATTATTAAAACATTGTTTTGCAAATTGTACCTTGGATTGGTATTAACCCTATCTTCGGGTTATTGCAGTCGTACGGAAATTCTTTGAAATTATAAATTATTTGGAGAAAAACTTATAAAATAACGGTTTTTAATATTTTCATTGTATTTATTACAACACTCTATCAATGGGAGTAGTTAGAACAAATCGGACTAAATAAATATATAAAAGCAGCCCTAATAAAAATATTTTCTCTTTCAAGAAAATGACTTTCAACGTTTAATGATTAATAAATATTATGCTTATTCTAAGCTTCTAGTTTTATATTAGTTTTGTATTAGTTTATTCATTTTCGGAATCTTTCCTTCTTACCATTTCTTTATTATTTCAGGCTGACTTACTACCATTGTTCCCAAACCACGCCATATTTGCAAACTTTAAAACAAAATAGCAAATTACTCTACATTGAAATCAAAATATATTCCTTACTGGTACACATACATAGTAAAATATATAACATACAAAAATTCATATCTAAGTGAAATTCGAGTAAATATCGTGCTATAAAAATGAATAATTGTTAGACTAAAATAGAAAAAAAAAACTTTACCGTTCAACAAGCCTAGTGACAGTGCCAAGAAGACGCATCTTTCCAAGGCATTCCCTCCAGAGGACACCGACGTAAATTAAATCATAGCTTCTGCCACAGAGCAAATAACGATATACCCTGGTAATCGTCATTACCCCATCATTCCCTAAATCTCCCTTTGTAAGCAAAAATTTTACATCTTGTGTGACTGTTTTCATTTTAACCATTATATTTTGTGTTTACCCTGTGATTACCTCTGTAGGTCTTCACATCCCTAGCGTTTTCGTAGAGCAAGTGCGGGTCGGGGAAACCTGACTTAAGGCCCAGGACCTGGCTCCCCTTTGGGTGTCCAGCTCTGAAGCTGTTGGGGGACTCTGGTTCGTCCCCAAGTGTTTTCGTGGTGGTCTCCCCTGAAAATGAGATCCACTGCGTATCGCAACGACCTACGTCGTCAATACATGGGTTCAATCGGAGTGATGCGCAGGTGGCTGTGCTTCGACCGGTCGCAGCGCATACGGGAGGCCTTTCCTGGTCGTGCGTCCCTCAGGACTTGGGTGCGACGGTTGACGTGCTGACAGGCGCCCCTCAGGCGACTGGTGGCGCAGCTCAGTTTTACTACTATTATCAATGTTATTGTCGCATCCTCCAACCTTCCCGCCATGTGCCTCTAAGAGTAGTTACAATCAGGGGTTAATTTCGAACAAAAAAAGCACAGGAGCCCCAATATCCTGCAGTACTAACAACCGCAGTGTCTCCATGTACTCCCCATCCGCATATTTGTATTTCGTACATTATCTACAAAATTTAAAGAATATTTTCCCTTCAGCAAAATATATATATATTTTAATTTTAAATTTCTATATGCATATACTATACATATACATAGCTGTCAACTATCACACTTTTTTTACTACTGCTTCCACGTAGAAATCCTTCTCTGGTCTTGACGTGATTTAACCGCAGAATTTTGCGATTAAATAATGTCAATATTACTAACCGAAGAATAGCAGTGACACAAAAAGATAATAGTTGGAAGCTATGCTTATATATATATATATATATATATATATATATAAAACTTTAAGTAAAATTTAACCATTGAAACATAAGAAACTGACCACATACACTGAAATCCCGATACCAAAGAGCCCTGTCAATTTACAAATTAAAATTGTAGTCCTAATAAAAGTAACATTATTAATTCAAATTAAGAAGAAGAAAAAAAAAATTAAATAAATAGAAAATAAGGAATGAAATATAAACCACACGAGTATATACACAAATAAAAGCTTATAAAGTAATTTACTTTTTCAAGGGCAAGAAAATCACATTTATAAGCAAAGAACGATTGTTTTCTGTATATGACACCAGCTTTTGCTAAATATAGTGCCATATCTTGCCCGAACAATCGCTGAAACAATATTGAATAACAAGACCTTTACAATGGAATATTATAAATTATACATACAATTTGAAAAGGAGTGTGAAAAAGAATTAAAAAAATTAAAAAATATATATATTACTTATATTGATAATATCCCAAGATATTTAGTATATTGTGAGCACATGTACAAAGTTGTATCCACAAAAGAAGAGGTTAAATTCACAGTTAAATAGAGAATCCTTCAGATCATAAATTGTAACCTACAGTTACAGTTATTTTAATTTAACTAAATAGATTACAACATTTAAAAAAATGTAGAAAAAAAATTATGATATACATATAAAAAAAAACATTAATTATTTTATTTTAATTTTAATTTAATAAATTAAAATATATAATATTACTTGATAATTTGAAAGTATTTCATAGATATTATTACCTCCATACTAAATTTCCAAGTTTTAATATTTTAAATAAGCTATACTACTGCTATCTATTGTAAAAATATTAGACTATTTTAGCATACTATCAAATACATTGCTGCTGACATCTGGTGTACAGATATTCTACTAAAACTTTAATATTGTATGTATAATTACTTATGCAGCTGTAATGTAGTGTAAATATATTAATTTTACTAGTTAATATTAATGATATATATAGAGAATAAGAGTTACTAGTATAATATAATTTATATTTTAACTAACCCATTTAAAATATATCTTAATTTAACCCAAACATTAATGTAGAATCCATATGATGCTTTCATTTTATAAATTAGTATTATACTTAGAAATAACATAGATTATTCAATATGGTAATGCACTTATTATAATTTAAATCCAGCTATTTAAATAATATCTACCATGAAAAAAAAAATATATAAAAAACATAAATATTAATTAAATTAAATGATCTAATAATAAAATAAAATAAATAATATAAAACTAAGAGATATGTTTATTAGTGTACTATATTTAATAAATATTTAATATTTACTAAAATTAAATATGTTTAACATATTAATATTATATTGTATTGATTAACCCATTGTAACATCCTTGATAATTTTAACTTTTGTTACAACCCCAATAATATTAACTCCATATAATCATAACAACAATTATGGAATTTGCCCGCATGTAAATTTTAATTTATGAATGACTTTTAACTAAGATGATCCTATGCAGCACATGCTCTTAATATGAGTTATAATTTAGCGAAATATATCAACAGTCAAAAGTTGAAAATTAACGTTAAATTTTAAAATATGAATGACATTAAACTAGGATAATCCTATGCAGCAACGCACACAATAGGATTCATAGTTTAGCCAAATATATCAACAATCAAAAGTTGATTATCATTTTTATCAAGGAGATTTAAAAAAAAAAAAAAAAAAAAAAAAAAAAATACAGACATTTAACCCAAATTAAATCTATATTTATATGTGTAAAATTGATTCAACTAAATAGTAAGGATATCCATAAACTTGTGCAATTTGAAGGATATGTTTTAAATTTTGATATTTAAAGTTATTTGAACAAAGATTATTAATTCTATGTGCAAAATTTAGTAAAATATTTACAAATACTGATTTATGTATACAAGACAAATAGTTAGTAAATAAGTTAACCTTAAAAGTAAAATCATTTCGCTTGTCATAAATGTCAAACAAAAGTTTATTATCTTTAAGAATTATCTTAAGATCAAGAAAATTAATTTCATTATATGCCATAACATTGAAACTATAAGTTAAATTTTTATGATATTTTATAGGTAATAAATAATTTGAATTACTATTAAAATAGAAGACAATAATGTCATCTATATAACGGTATATTTTACAATTAGCAATATTAGAGTTACGTTCATAATAATATATATATATATATATATAATCAAACATAATGAATGAACAAATAGCAAAAATATTTAGAAAGGGAATTTTCAGAAAATTTTACTCGCCAAGGATCGTTTTTTATTTATTAACCAGCAATATATAACATAGAACAATGTTATTGTGGACACTGGTGCGCAATATTTCTGAACTCCGGGTAGTATTTAAATATTAACTGAAAATAAAGAAGTATTGGAGCTGAGCTCCTGTGAACTCCAGCGCAAATTAAGCACTGGTTGGAGAACATCGTTTTATAGAAAGTATTTTTCGACTTAATGAGCTTTGTCACCTCTCTCTCTCTCACTCTTTGTTGAAAAACTTTTAAATAACTATTCCCGAATACCATTCTAAATATATTTTGTTTGACTGTACAACATACCATATTTTACCTTTGGAAATATCAAATCGGATTTTCATTTTTTTTTCTATCACTGATTTTCTAAAAATTCTAAATTAATATTAAACTTTGATGGGACCATCCTATGCCAAAATCTTATGTCCAATGTCTGCAGTAATTAATTTTCAAAATGTAAAACGCTATTTAAAAAATAGAATGAGCAAAGTAAATGAATTCTTCTACATAATACTAAATTCAAGATTAAACCATAATTAGTGTTGTTTGGTCGCTAGTAGAAAACATTTTTTCCTCCAGTGAAAAATAATTCATTAAACACAATTTTCATTTTCAAAATGCTAAAATTATCTAATGATAATTGCATTTTTCATATAAATGTCTTCAAAAATTTAATGAGCAATCTGATTCAAGTATTGTTTCTCCTGCTTGAGAATACTTTGGATATCCTAAAATACTGAATTTACTAAAATAGTATTTTAATATATAGTACTTATACGTATTCCTAATTTTGCTGCATAAACCTTTTAGTTTCTCACTGTTTCCCTCACTCAAATATTTTTTTATTTTGTAATTATTTTCAATACTTATATACAGGGTGTCCCACAAGGTACGCAGCGTCTAATATGTACAGATTCGGATGGAGCACGTCAATATGAGTATTTTGAATGTTAACAAGTGGGGTCCCTGAATATAGCGTGATAGTCTAATTACAGGATTAACGTTATCATAGCTGCGAACTTTTACGCTTTTTTCCTACCACTAAAATTTTATAGTAAATTTTACCTTATTAAATCTCCGAAATCACGGGATTCAATAAGGCAAAAATTTCTTTAAATTTTTAGTGGTTACCACAAGTTTGCATAATCATATGGGGAATCTTTCATGTTGTACACATCGTTATTTGGAATACCCACTATCGGATTCGTCAGTAACGTCATAGCTGCCAACTTTTACGCTTTTTTGATACCACTAAAAATTTATAGAAATTTTTGCCTTATTGAATCCCGTGATTTCGGAGATTTAATAAGGTAAAATTTACTATAAAATTTTAGTGGTAGGAAAAAGGCGTAAAAGTTGGCAGCTATGATAACGTTCATCCTGTAATTAGACTATCACGCTATATTCGGGGACCCCATTTGTTACCATTCAAAATACTCATATTGATGTGCTCTCTCCGAATCTGTACATATTAGACGCTGCGTACCTTGTGGGACACCCTGTATTTTATTTATTTATAAATTATATTTTTTTCTTACTTTTTGATGCATTTAATTCTTTTTTGACATACTGAAATTGTCATGTCAGTGCTTTTCTGTTTGGTTTCTTCTTTTTAGTACTTTCCAACAAAGTTGAGAAGTGTTTATGAATGAATTGTTTATGTCTGAGAGTATGTCTGTCCGTGCTCTAAATCACGTAAATATACTCGGATTGTCACGCAATTGATATATATTATTGATGTTCACTATGAAATGTTCAGTATTGATAATGAAGTGTGTTGCACTTATAGTTATTCTACAGGGACACTCAAAATAATTCCGTTATATTACGGTGAATTTTTAATCAACTATTATGTATTTTTTAAATGTGTTCGTTTAGAATATATTTTCAGTGTGAGTGTTTTTTATAACTTTAAAAAATAAATTGCGAATAATTTTAAATAAATGAGTTTTATTCGAAAGCATTATTTTTGTTTGTTTCTTTTTTAAATATAATCGATTTTTTTTTTCACTTAATTTAGCTATTTTATATATATATTAATCTGTTTGTTTAGAATATATTTTAAGTGCGAATACTTTTTTATAACTTTAAAAAATGAATTGCAAATATATTAAAAGAATGGAAAAAATTAATTTTTGCTTTTTAACACTTTCCAACCTAGTTGAAAAGTGTTTATGACTTCGGTTTGTCTGGCCGTCTGCCGTCTGGCCGTCTGGCCGTCTGCCGTCTGGCCGTCTGGCCGTCTGCCGTCTGCCGTCTGCCGTCTGTCCGTGCTCTAACTCCCGTAAATATGCTCGGATTGCCCTGCAAATTTTATATGTTATAATCGTTATCTATAGCATGTTCCCTATTTCAACGGAAGTGTGTAGCACTTATAGTTTTTTTACAGGGACACTCAAAAGAATTCCGTTACATTGCTGTCTATGGGGAAAAATCATTTGCGGTTTATTTAAATAATGTTTCAATACTTTAAACGCATTGAAATTTATATATATCACTAAGGTGCATTAGAAGAAGCTTAATATGGAATAGGGTGTGCATAGCACTTATACTTACTTTACAGGGACAGTCAAAAGAATTCCGTTACATTACGTCTATGGAGAAAAATCGTCTGCGGTTTATTTAAATAATGTTTCACTATTTTAAACGCATTGAAATTTATATAAGGTTCATTACAAGAGACTTACTACAGAATAGTGTGTGTATAGCAGTCATCGTTCATTTACAGGGACACACAAAAGAATTCTCTACTGTATGTTAATAATAATTCCTGGAAGTGCGTTTTAAGTTACTGAATGCGATTTTAATTTTAAATCGCTTTTTGTATATTACGTGGTGTGTATAAATTCTGTAGATCCTATACAGGGAAGTACAAATGTTCGGGAACACATTTCCGTATTATTTAACTCCAGACGGAGAATTTTAAACTGTGCTACGTGTTTCCTAACTGAACTAAAATTTAGCATCCTATGTAGTATATATACAAATCTATAGATCCTATACAGGGCTGAATAAAGTATTCGGATTACTTAGATGTTATCTTTTAGCTTATAAAAGAGTATGATTCGTAAAATTATTTTGGAAGCGTTGGAAAGTGTTACATAATCTATGCTTGACGCATGATTTTTCGTTCTTGTTTTAAATTCGAAAGCACTATTTTCTTGTTGTTTTAAATAAACTCGAAATTTTAATTTATTAAATTTTTAGTTTTTCTGTGCAGCAACGTGTCAGTTTTTGAAACATTGAAAATAAGCATGCAGCAGATAACGGAATATCTCCGTTGGCTGTTTTTTTCTCCGTCCGTTCCGTTGTTTTCAGGAAATATGAGGAAATTTTCTGCTTTTAACTGAAAATGCCCTTTTGTCATGAAAAGGGACTTTTTCTGTGAAATTCAGGAAAAACATACCCGTGGATTTCAGATTATTTTTAACAGTATTCTGTATATATATTTAAAAAAATCCATCAATTTACGAAAAAAGGACTGGCAGCAGAGTTGCCGGAATGTTTCCGTTTTTTGAGGAAAGTTCCGCCTTTGTAGTCCATAAATGGCGCAATACAGACGCGAAGGAGTTGAAGCGCATGTGTGGCGATCAAAAATACTGCAATCCCATTGGATGATAGATTTTTACATTAATAATTCCGTATTTGAAACTCTGTAATCTAAAAAGTCTAAAAAGTGTACAATTTAGGGATACAGTTTATGCACTTTTTGTGCAAAATTCAGTTTGCAGTTTTTATGCATAAGTAGAGGTGCCAAATACGCTCGGATTTTGTGCCCTTTTTTGAAAACTTTTTCTAGCTGGGTAGGAGAGATTCCATTTTTCTAATAAAACGGAAACTTTCTGATCAAAATTCACGGAAGACAACCTGTCAATAAACGAAAAATTTTAACAGTGTAATGATAATTGCATTTTTCAAATAAATAGCCTCAAAAATTTAATGAGCAGTCTGATTCAAGCATTGCTTCTCCTGCTTGAGAATACTTTGGATATCCTAAAATATTAAATTTACTAAAATAGTATTTTAATATATATTACTTATACGTATTCCTAATTTTGAAGCGTAAACCTTTTAGTTTCTCACTTGTTCCCTTACTCAAATATTTTTTTCTTTTGTAATTATTTTCAATACTTATATATTTTATTTATTTATAAATTATTATATTTTTTCTTACTTTTTGATGCATTTAATTCTTTTTTGACATACTGAAATTGTCGTGTCAGTTCTTTTCTGTTTGGTTTCTTCTTTGTAGTAGTACTTTCCAACAAAGTTGAAAAGTGTTTATGAATTCGGTTTGTCTGAGAGTCTGTCTGTCCGTGCTCTAAATAGCGTAAATAAACTTGGATTGCCACGCAATTGATATATGTTATTGATGTTAACTATGAAATGTTCAGTATTGATAATGAAGTGTGTCGCACTTATAGTTATTCTACAGGGACACTCAAAATAATTCCGTTATATTACGGTCTATGGGGAAAAACATTTCCGATTACTATATAATATTGTGTGCATAGCGCTTATATTTTCTGTACAGGGACACTCAAAATAATTCCGTTACATTACGGTCTATAAGGGAAAAATCGTTTGCGATTTATTTTAATACAGTTTCACTATTTTAAACATATTGAAATTGATATATATCACCGAGTTGCATTACACGAGGCTTACTATCGAATACTGTGTGAATAGCATTCATTGTTCATTTACAGGGACACACAAAAGAATTCGGTTAAGTATTACTGTCTGTTAACAATAATTGTTGGAAGTGTGTTTTCAGTTTTTGTACGTGTTCTTAAATGTAACTAATTTTTCGCCTATTACTTGGTGTGTATAATTTCTATAGCTCCTATATAGGGCAGCACAAAAAAAGTGTTTTTTAAGTTTCTTTCAATTGTATTGCGTTTTACATCAGGTGTAACAGATTTTCTTGTAAAACCTATTTAATGTATATATATATATATATATATATATACATTCATTCTTAAATCTTTCATTTATCGTTTCAGGATCCTTGTTTTGCAGACAACAGGAAATATGCGATAATTTGAAAGAAATCTATGCAAAAGCTAAGAGGACTGACTTCATACTGAAAGTGGACGGTGAGGATATATCCGCTCATCGGTTGATTCTAGAAACACGATCGCCTGTGCTTGCTGCTATGTTTAACCATAATACAAAAGAAAATCAAACAGGTGAAGTAGTAATCTATGACATGGAAAAAAGTACACTAGATGCCATCCTTGAATATATGTACTGTGGAGACATTTCTACCGTAACAACTGAAAATGCATTATCTATTTATGCCGCAGCGGATAAATATGATTTAAAAGATGTTAAAGAGATGTGTGTAGAGTTTACTAAAAAGAATTTATCCGTAGAATGGGTGTGCGATGTCATAAAATTTTCAGTTTTGTACCATGAAGAGGAAATGGAGTTTTGTGCTAAAGAGTATTTCAGAAGAAATTCCCGCAAAATCTTGCGTACCAGGAAATGGAAGACATTCGCTAAAGAAAATCAGGATATTGAAGTAGAGCTTATTGGCTCTCTGGTCAAAGATATGCATCTAAAATAAGTTAGCCACAAGTAATTTTTAAGAAGAAAATAAGTCCGACTTCAATGGTTTGTTCTTTATATTTTATCGCACTGATATTTACTTATTGGACGCCAGTCAGCGTATTTTAGAAAGGGTGGTATGGCTCAAATTCTGGCATCTATTTATTGTAATATGCATTAACTTCAAGAACCATTATTGTTAATATCGCTCATTTTGACAACTAGTAGACTAGGATATATTAAAAAAATTACGTGTCACTGTAAAAAGAAAAAATACGATACTTTACGAGGCGACAATTTAAAAATTATAAAACAGCTCTCTGTACCTAACCAATATGATTCAATTTGTCGACGATTGTCGAATTTTTACAAACGTTTGATCCTAGAAAGTAAAAAAAAAAAAAAAAAAAAAAAAAAAAAAGGACAAGAAAGCATTCGAAAACACATACATATCATTTTTTAATCCTGATGAAATTTATAATTGGACCAACATATTAGAATGAGCCTTTATCCAAAAAAAAAAAGAAAAAGAAAAAGAAAATTCGAACAATTGTTCAGACATTATGCGTGGATATGCATAAAAATCAAAGAAATGTGCAAACGAACTGTATAACATTGGTTAAAAACGAATGCGTTTAATGAAATTGTTTAACCCATTAACAATTATCATCTTTAACATGATTACAAAAATCTGTCCAACGTATTTTTCAGCTTTTTTCCCGTTCGTTACAGTTTGTATCAAACGTAATATATTGCAATAAATACTAGGACTTCCCTCAAAGGGATTAGTCTGAGTGATATTGCTGAGAACATAAAGTTAACAATTACGATATAAAGAAGATATCAACAAGAATCTAAGTGAATATACAGCATATGATAGACAAGAGATAGATAAAGATACAACATATGAAAAATAGCAAATTAAATGATATAATTACAAAATATCATATATAAATTCATATACTGTTATGTTTTCATATGCATTTTTTTTTATAACATTTGGCAAATAATCTCATTTTCTTAAGCGGGAATTGCTCAAAACTTAAAAAAAAAAAAACCGCCGGATCATTTAAAACGATATTTTTAAAGTCACATAATCAGATTTGCAGCCAATAGTGTATTTTAGCAAGCGTAGTTTAACGGAAATTTAATTTAATTTTTGCAACATTTTCTTTGTGACAAATATCTAAATAAAATATTAAAAAATAAAATATTAAATATTGAAATATTAAATCAAATATTTAATATTTGAATTAAAAAAATTTCCTTTGTTATTTATAGAAACTCGCATACTTCAAACCACATTGATAACATGCTTTGCTACAAACGTGTCTACCAGTCTAACTACTCGTATGTCTTAGCTGTGTCTCTCTCCGAACTCATCTGTCTACTGTCTCTCTACTCTTCTGTATACCCGTCTCAGTATCCGTCTGTCTTTCTACCCGACTCTTTAATCGTGTCTCTACCTGTCTCGCTTCCCGTTACACTACTCGTCTATCAACACATCTGTCTGTCTATATACCCCTCTCTCTACCCGTCTGTCAAGTCGTCTCTGTACTCGTCTCTCTATCCACAACGCTACCCGTCTCCCTACCCATCTCACTACCCCTCTGCCAACCCTTTTTTGAACCTGCCTCGCTACCCGTCTGTCTATTCGTTTCGCTACCCGTTAGCTTATCTCTGTCGCTATCCGTCTCTCTACCCGTCTGTCTACCCGTTTGTTTACACGTCTATCTATCTCTCGCCAACTCTTCTCAATATTTAAACAATTTAGTAAACGGAAGCCGTTTATCTGTTATTAAATGCAAACAGGAGTAATTTATCTAAAGAGTGTAATCAGATGCAATTTTTTTAAATACATACATAAACCAGCATAATAATTCACCAGTTTTATTTTCATAGTAGTTTATGTCATTTGACAGTAAATCTCAACTTCTTCAACCCGAACTGCGTCAAGCTTTTTAAAAAAGCCCCAAGGTCCGTATAACTGGGAAGGGGAATTGTCCTCAGGGCTATTAGATACATGTTATTAAGTTAAGTGAAAGTTTCCTAATCGGGTTCGCAGCCAATTTCTTATGTCAGAAAGGGTGGCTTCACGCCATTTTAAATTCATTTCTGTAACTTTCTTTTTCTTTTTTTGGTGGGTGGTTGGGGGGGGGGGAGGGTTCCAAATATATACACTTAAATTCAAACTTTTGCCCCCATGTTAATATTAGTGTTGTTTGTATTATCAATTAATACTTTGTTGATCGAGCTTCATTCGAAACAAATGTAAAAGACTTCTACAGTTTTTTTTTTCTAGGAGAAAGTTCCGTAATCGGGCCCTAAGCTAATCGGGGAATTTAATATCATTATTGTTTCTAACTCTTATAGAGTTAAAACAATATTGTTGCTAGCATTACTCTTGTTTGTGACCAACCTCTTCTGTGTATCTGAATAGGGAAATGTTCCGTATCATGTACTGGTTGGTGCCAAAGGCAGTTGTAGAATCTTACAAATTTTTCTAGAGAGCGGAAAAACATGTTTTTAAAAATATTTACAAATATACGTTTATTAAACCATGTTTTTGAGCCATTTTAAAAAATTAAGTACGGTGCTAAAATAAAATTTTATTGCCATTTTCGATATTTTAATAAGAAATGAAAATACATAACAAACAAATTTAACAAAACTAAGCCATTTTTGGGTACTTCTCTATTATCTCGTCGACCACTTTTCATAACAAAAAACTATCGCCAAACTAAGATTAAACGCCAAAAATACAGTCCCATTTACTTGATGCCAGAAGCATTATACGTATTTGTTATGCTATCAAGTGGTTTTTAATTCGACATTTGCGTGTATTTTTCATTATGTTTTACTGATTTATTAGTTATTTCATTCATTAAAGTAACAATTGTGTCCTTAAATTCTTATATTTTATTTATTTTGATATTTCAATGGCAACGTTCTCCCGTTTATTTAGCGTTACAGTTTGGCGATAGTTTTTTGTTATGAAAAGTGGTCGACGGGATAATAGAGAAGTACCCATTTTTTGTGATAAATAATTGTTATTGCCAGGGGGGAAAATTGTAAACAATTAATAAGCGAACTAAAAAAATTACCTGAAAAAACTTGTGGGAATCTCAAGAAAGAAATATCTGATACAAGCGGGAAAAATTCTACCTTACGACAGAATATAGATTGGCCACCCACGGCTTTTATCGTTGAGATTTTTTTCAGCCAAGTCTAACTCGTCAAAAAAAAAAAAGTGTTTGTTAGCTTAAGCCAGCTTCTTCACTTTTGAATTTAGTTAGCGCTCTAAGATTTTTTGTGAGGCTGGCGGAACATATTAGGCACGAACACACCAAGGTTTAAAAAGATTAGGTGACTAGAAGTATTTTTAATAAATATAATAGTAAAAAGATGTGGCTCCAATGGACTGAGACGTGGCGATGTGGTTGTTGTTCACAAATGTGCTGGCTTAATGACACCCTTTAAACTGTTTTTAATGGTTCAAGGCATTTTAGCACTTAATAGATAACATAAAAAAGGTAATGAAAAGTTCTATGATAGCAGCTTTTATGATGGATACAGCTAAGAGAAGTTGTTTAACAAATGATGAGTTAGCATTAATTGACGGGATCTTGAAAGACGGTGGGGAGAAGGGAGGGGGGAGCTATACAAAATACAAGTGCTCTACAAGACCCGATTTAAAATGAATCCTCACTTGCAATTGAGAGATGGGACTTTAAAAGGGATCCCCCTTTTCGCCCCTCAGACGCGCCCCCCAAGAGAGATACGTGAAAACCAAGGGCGCCAAAAGAAGCGGGGTGGGAGGGGGGGGGGGAAATACCTTTATGTGGTTTACAGCTAATTTTGGTGAAATTTTGAAGCTGTCCGACCCATAGGAACAGAGAAAAATGGGAAAAACTAAAATAAATATGAGAAATTGAAAAAAATAAATAAGAAAAGGGCTCCTGACAGGAGACAGGAGAGAAGGAGGGGGAGAGTAGAACCAGACAAAAGTGCTTGATGAGATCAAAATTTTGATATAAAAAAATGTTTATAATTATGTTACATGACGGGATTTGAACACCTTGAATGTCTCCCCCGTGGGGGGGGTAACTCCGGTCCTATGGGAGATAGGGCCTCGGGACCCTCTTAGAAATGTCGGCCTCGACGATTTTAACTTCGTTGGATCCTTTAGAAGAGGCCTACGTCTAAGAGGCCTACGTTGGGGCTTAAAGGGGCTGAGAAAGATGGGAAAAACTAAAATTTAAAAGGAGTTGAAACAGAGAACTATGTTTCTTAAGGGAGGGGGGAGTGAGAGGCGGAGAATAGGACCAGACCATAGTGCTTGACGAGATCTATCTATTGATATGTTACATGAAGGGGTTTACATGGGGTTTACATTTGGGGGGAGCACCAAAAAGGTCTTACTGAACCTTTCCCAGGATTACGCCAAGTTGCAATTATGATTTCGCCAAGATCATCGCAAAGCTTATACAGGCATCCTATATACGCATTTATATATTCCAAACACTCCTATATATGTGCCATATACGTCATTATACACATATTATTTATGTTTTATATGTCGTATATACATCATATACACATGTCATATATATACATCATATATGCATCATATATGGCTATAACTTGGCCACATACGTACAGAAATGTTATACATTATTATAATGTCATACATGCTTTATAATTTGACGATAAATCTTGGCCGCTTGGCAGTTCATCCTTGGAAGCCACTATAACACGAAAGTACCAAATTTACAATATATTAATGAAAACAGAAACAAAAATATTTCATGCTTGGTGGCGGCTATAACACGAAAGTACCAAATTTCTTTTTTATTTTTCATATCTGATAATTTGCATCTATCCGTTTTTGTAATTTTAACATTTTTGTAACGATTTTATGCATTTCTATTGCCTATTCAAAGAAAAATTCTTCTAAAGTTACAGAATTTCGTTAAAAACGGTTAAAATAGTAAAATGCGAACATCGTTTGATCCATTCTCGACCGAAAGCAACAACCGTTATCATTATCTTTTTACGCGTGAAGGTTTCATTATGGTACTTCATTGTGAAGTTTGGTAATTTTTGAAATTCATTATTTGAAAAACGGCATAATCATTCGATTTGAAATTTATATCAAGAAAAAGACAATTTTTTTTTCTTTCTAACGCAGTTTGTCTAACAATTTTGTGACAAATACTTTTTGAGCTATTAATTTTTTCAGTAACTTCAAATGTTTCATTTTCCGATATTAACCTGTGGCAACGATGGATTGCTGTGACTTTTCATAAACATGAAAAATGATAGAGATTGAAAGAATAAGCCTCCCTGTGGGTGGCTAATAAATAGCATTTAAAATCTTAAAATGGAGAAGTGGTCCGTATAAAAATGCAAAACATTATACACCTGATATAAGAATTTTTTAATTTTTTTATATTTCCGAAAGCACAGATAAAAGGGTAAAAATCCCGGCACAGATGCCATATACTCACCACGTTGGCGCGATTTTTCCCCCGCCCCTTTGGCGAAAACTGTTTGTTGTGTTTGTTTACTTTTATTTTTTATTTTAATTCTATAGATTATTTTTATATGTATATCAATATTAATTTAGGCACAGATGTCATATACGCACCAGATTGGCGCGATTTTTCCCCCGCCAATTTGGCGAAAACTTTGATTTTGAATATTAGTTACAAATACCATACAATAATAGCATGTAATTTTTTATTTCAATATAAAAATAAAATAACGTAATAAATGAAATAGCTCCTATTATTCAAAAATGGGAAATAAAAATAAATAAATGATAGTTTGATATAAATAAATATTGATATATATAATAAAAACAATTTATAGAATTAAAAAAAAAAATAAAAGTTAATAAACAATTGAAACAAAATAACCGGGTTACCATGTGAGGCATAAAATTGCCATTTTGTTGCAATCGCGCCAATGTGGTGCGTATATGACATCCGCGCCTTTATTTATATCAAACTATTATTTATTTATTTTTATTTCCTTTTTTAAAATAATAGAAGCTGTTTCATTTATTACGTTATTTTATTTTTATATTGAAATAAAAAATCACGTGTACCATTTGTCACACTATTTGTAACTAATATTCAAAAACAAAGTTTTCCCCAAGCTGGTGGATGGAAAAATCGCGCCAACGTGGTGCGTATATGACATCTGTGCCTTGTTTAATTTCACATAGAGAAACTGCTCTATTATCCCGTCGACCACTTTTCATAACAAAAAACTATCGCCAAACTGTTAGATTAAACGCCAAAAATGCAGTCCCATTTACTTGATATCAGAAGCATTATACGTGTTTGTTACGTCATCAAGTGGTTTTTAACGCGACATTTGCGTGTATTTTTCATTATGTTTTACTGATTTATTAGTTATTTCATTCATTAAAATAACAATTGTGTCCTTAAATTCTTATATTTTATTTATTTATGTATTTTGATATTTCAATGACAACGTTCTCCCGTTTATTTGGCGATAGTTTTTTGTTATGAAAAGTGGTCGACGGGATAATAGAGAAGTACCCACATATGTATTGGTACTTTTATGTTAACTTGGCGCAGTTGATAAATCGCCAAATATTTTTCTCATAACATCTTCATATTGCATTCATTTCATTTAAATATAAATCTTTCACTAATTTCATTTGAAATACATACATTAAAAATACACATCTTTCACTCATTTAATTTAAAATACACGCCTTTTACTAATTCCATTTAAAATACTAAAAAGGAAAAGAAAATAAGAAATAATGCCACAAATCGAAACCTTTTATTTAAACATCAAAGAATTGTTCCTAACATACACACGCGAAATAAAAAAGCTGCCAATGGTGTGATTTACGCCAAATCTCTAATACTAATACTACTCTTACTAATCTCTAATACTTTTCAAACAGAAAAAATTCCAGATTAACTTTCCATTTTTATTAAATTGAAATATATTTTATTGTGCTGAATATTAGTGCTTGCATATTTTTTTGCTCCATGTATTCCATGAACTTTTCAATTCCGATTGTCTACGAAAATATCCCGCCGGTGAAAATGACGTACGCACAAAATTTAGTGACGTATGTACTTTAATTGTGCTTTTTTATCTATTTTTTAATATAACTTCCAAACGGTTTGACACTTATTCTTGGTAATAAATAGACGACGTTGTCACATTTATAGGTACCTGCTGTAAAAATTTGAACGAAATCCGTTAAATATTTTTTGAGTTATGCTTGACGAAAGGTTTTAATATCCATCGTAGCTATATATGGGGCAAAGTAATACTGCGCTGTGTATGAGTCTTCGTTGCACTCAGACAACTATATATTTTCAGATGTAATTGCACAATGTGAGCATTTTTCACCATGTAATCCAATCAAATGTAATAAATCACAACACTGCGGTCTTACTGTTGGCACTATTATTCTAAATATTATACATTTTGTTTTACAAAAACATTGAAAATATATATACAAAAATAAAATATTAAGAAGTAAATATAAGATCCTTTATATATCTCACTTAATGTTTATTATTAATTTTATTGGTAAGAACCTGTTTATTGGTAAGACCTATATCATATCTGTCATACTGCTTCAAAAATACAAACTATGCTTTCTGCGCTACTTATATCACGGAAAGCAAAAACTAAATTGTTCTAGTTACGTTAGCTAGATATATTAGTGGTCCAACAGATTACCTGTATTTTTAACACTATCCAACATAATTGATAAGTGTTTATAAAGTCAGTTTGCCTGCCTGTCTACCTCCTGATCGTGCTCTAACACAGATATATATATATACTCGGATTGCCATGCAACTGATATACGTTATTGAGGTTTACTATGGCTTGCTCAGTATTGAAAATGAAGTGTATTATCATTTATAGTTCCTTAACAGGGACACTCAAAAGAATCCCGTTAAAATACGGTTTATGGGGAAAAATTGTTTGCGGTGTAGTTTAATAATGTTACATTATTTCAAACATATTGAAATTGACATATATCACTGAGGTGAACTACAAAAGACTTACTATAGAATAAGGTGTACATAGCATTCATCGTTTATTTACAGGGACACACAAAAAAATTCAGTTACAGAACTGCATTGACATACAAACGAATTCGGTTACAGTACTGCCTATCAATAATAATTGAATAATAATTGCTGGAAATATGTTTTCAGTTGTGGTACGCGTTTTTAAACTTAACTCATTTTTGCATATTACTTGATGTATGTAGACTACACAAAAGATCTCGAGTACATTTCTGCTTTTATTGGGAGAATTTGCGTTAGCGGGATTTTCATCTGTGCTATGCGTTTCCTAACTGAAGCAAATTTTAGAATACTATGTTATATATACACAAATCTATAGATAATATACATGGCTGCACAAATAATTCGGATAGTTTTCCGACTATTGACGGTAATTGAAAATGAAGTGTGTAGCATTTATAGTTTCCTTAACAGGGACACTCAAAAGAATCCCGTTACATTACGGTCTATGGGATTCATACGGTCATTTGGTTTTCAAATATGTTAAGCGTTTTTCAAATTGGTTACATATGCATCATCTTTCGCCATATTATACGGTGAATTTTAATATGGTGTATCAATTATCATATTGATAAAAATGTTCTTGGTTGTATTACAGTATTGTGAATGTGTTGGAAAGTGTTTCATAATCTATACTTTACGCATGATTTTTCATTCTTGTTTTATTATCCAGGAGAAATTTGTCACCATGATCTAAATTCAGGTAACTGGGTTCCATGGGAGTGTTGCAAGGTTTTGCGTCTTTAAGGTTAAATTTTTCAATTATTTCTTTTATTTTGTTTCTTTGGTCTATAGCTACATTCCTTTCTTTGGTCATCCCTACCTTTATTCACAAGTAATATTTAACTTATACCAGGGTTTTATTTCATATTTCCTGTTTCGATTGTCATTTATATTACTTATGTCTCTGTGTATTTCAGCAATTAATAAATCGTCTACATAACAATTATGTATAATGTATTTTCTTCTTTTGAATATTTAAAAAGACATGAATAGGCAGTGATTTGCACAAAACCGAGTTTTATTTAATAAATCATCTATTTAATGTATAAATAATAGATATATGATTATAAATCTACTAAAATCGTCTATGAAGGTACGATAAAAGTTTTTCCACCAATAGTAGGGTTTATATCAGGCCGCATATGTCACCATGTACCAATTCCAACTTTTTAACTGTGATGAGTTTGTTTTGTGGACGGTGCGTCGTCGGTCATTTTTTTTTTAAATTACCACTTTCGGACAATATGTCATGAGTGCAATTTTATAACTTTAGACCTCCCAGCAAACACATACCTTTCGGCACACGATCGGACCGCAACCGGCAGTGTCGGTTTTGTGTCGGCATCGGCACAGTGGTATCGGTCAAGTGCCGGTTGTATGTCGGCAACTAATACTAAAGAACCGTGATTTTTCAAATGCCAGTTACTGTTATCGATCCCCTTATGGTTAGATATCGGCAAGCGACTTAAATCGGCAAATGACGCTGGACCGATATCTGGTGTCCGTTAATGGTCCGATTACATTTGCCAGCATCGGTCCAAATTTGGAATGTTTAGTCTTAGCCGTCAATTTTTTTTTCAATCGTGATTAACCGGCATTTTTTTTCGATTGTGATTAAATCTGAGTTTTGTTACTAAATGCATGTTTCTTTAAATAATGTATATTATATTTTTTTATTCTTCTTTTGAGGAACAATATAAAAAAAACTATTAATATATTCCTTTTTTTTATTTTTTTAATAAAAATTGTGAAAAAATATTAAATTAAATTTTTGAAAATGAAATATAAAATGTATTCAATATTCTACACACATTTTAAATAAACATATTAGACGTAATAACAAACACATATATGGAAGGAGATTGTTTGCTTCGTCAAAAATAGTCAAAATTTTCGATTGCTTTATAATGATAATTTTCATTTTATTGTATTTGAACTTTAAGTTAATCAAAGTTACTAATTCATTCATTTTTTAAATTACTTAAAGCGTTTTATTTTTCACGTATCCTGAAACTTTTGCGCTGCTGTATAAAAATTCCTGTATAAAACTAATACTATTCAACAGCAGATGATTCCGTATGTGAAATCTAAATTTATCAAATTTTTGTTATGCAAAATGTTTGAAGTTTGAATTATTATTATTAAACTTGTTTAATACATTTCATGTCTATCAAATTTAAAATAAATGAATTTTAATTAAATCAATGGTATTTAAATATTTGACATTTCCAATTTTTATAATATACATGAGCAATTTTAAAAGTGTATATTTATATTTGAAAAAGAAAGATTTAGAAACAAATTAAGAGAAAAGGGAAAAACAATATTGTAAATAATGTTACTTTATTTTTAAAAAAATTAATTATGGAGCATCAAATTAGATGTAATACATGATATAAATTATTTTGAAAAACAATTGTCCTTCTGTATAAATTATAAAATATATAAAGAGCTTAGTAAAAACCAAAAATAAGTAAATATGCATCATGTCGATCATATAAAATTTTTTTAAATAAAGTTACAAACTGTATTTTACTAATCTTGCCCAGAAATTACATAAACGCTAAATTTTATTTTATATATATTTTAAAAAGAGAATAATATTTACTAAATTAAATTATGCAAAAATATTTTACTTAGTTGAGATGTTGATGGATTTAATAAGGCTAAAACAATTGAGCATAATTTATAGCAGACTTATCATTTTAAGAGACAAAAAAAAAGGATTTAGAAATTCATAAACATTTATTTAAAGCGTTCATAAAATAAAATAATAATAAACAGGTTACAGAATTATTTTTAACTAAGTTATTTAAACCGAATTTTATTTTCTGTGTAAAATAAAAGTTCGAATTTTTTTAATTTATTAATAAATAATGAATTACTGGAACGAAATTTAGTTTATTTGACTTAAAAAAAATAATAAAAAAAATTCCGAAAAAAATTAGATGTATTGTTTTATAGTTTCCTAGAAAATATTTTATTTTTTTAAATCAAGTTTTACAGCGATACTTAAAAACAAAAATATCTGAAAAATGTATCTAAATTTTACTTATTGTAAATAAATTTGTTTTATGTAACTTTATAGAACAAAAATCAAATGTATTTATAATACTTATCACATTTTGTAAGAATGAAAATTCGAAAGAAAAAATTATTTACCTTATAATTATTGAGTTGTTGAAAAAATGAAGCTTGAAGCAGTTTTTTTTTTTTTTTTTTTTTTTTTTTTTTTATGGCAGGGGTTATTAATGACAAAACGGCATCCGTGAAGTGGGGGTGGATTGCTTACATCTGAAAAATAAATTTCCTCATTTTTACCAAAATAATCAAAGTTAAAAAAAAATTAAGTACCATTAATTGGAGTGACCCCCTCCCCCTCTGTTGCTCGTTCCCAATAAAAGGGGTACTTTCGGCAGTTTAATGCTTGCCGATATCGGACCACATTCGACAATACTACGGATTTGTTATCAGTATACGGTCGGCACAGCATCTCGCCGTTGTTGACGTTGTCGGTACCGGACCACATTCGGTAGGTGTGCGGATAACTGTTGGTATACAATCGGCACAGCAAAGTGCCGTCGATTCTACCGGCGTTGCCGATACCGGACCGACTGTGCGCCTATCTATCGACCTCAGTCGTACGGCGTGTCGAAGAAGTTACGAAACCGGTACGGCAGCCGGTATTGTGCCGATACCGTCGGAAATGGCAGTGCGGCAATCGGCCGATTGCTTACCGATAGATCTGTGTTTGCTGGGCTGTTGTAGGATTTTATAAACTATGTCTATATTTTTATTTTATTAATGGAGTTTATATTTTTGTGTCCTAATCTTTTATGTCATAGTTCGATGCAATTTTTACGATTGCAGTAATGAGCTAGTTGTTTCTTTCATCTTTAAATCATTTCATAGAGATTGTTATTTATTTCACTTTCTAGGAATGTTTTTCCGTTGTATGTTAATCTAGCTTTCATTTTCAAATGTTAAGTTGCAGACGTTCTTATGTTACCGTACTGACCGACATTAAATTTGTTTTGATACTGGTACGTATAAAACATCTTTTACAGTTATATTGTTTGTTTTCCCGTCTGGTGTTTTTGGTTTTATTTTGATTCTGTCTGACACATAAGAGTTTAAAACATTTCCATTAGCGATTGTTGTGATGCAGGTTTGATTATTATTGTTCATGCTAGTAAATAAGAATTTATTATTGCACTAGCTAACCCGCCCGGCGTTGCCTGGCCCGAGATAATAATAATCTGTTCTATACGAATATGACTGAAATCTGTAAGGCTATCGAAATCACGTCGAATGAGGTAAACCCCATCGTAATCGGGCCCGAGATCGGAAAGCGCATCCTGGCGGTCGAAAGTGCAACTAAAATAGTTAAGGCTATAGATATCAAGTCGAATAAGCCAAACCCCGTCATAATAGGGCCCATAGAACCAGAGATACTGGTGTAGTTCCACCTTCCACCGCCAGGGGGCGCAATCTTTTCTGGAAGAGGCCTTTTCAGAACATTCGACCCATCCAAATTTCCTAGTAGAATTGAAATTAACGGGTAAACATTCCCCTGATGATATTGCAAAAACAGCGAAATCGCGAAGGTGGGTTACGTAAACGATCGGTTTCGAAAGGGTTAATATAGATATTTTTTAATACCCAACGATACGTTTTGAAGAAAATGAACGTGTCTATGATTTGGAATCTATAGTTTGTCCGTATTCGCATTTCCCGAGTCAATGCCGATTTTTAAACCTGGGCCGAAAAACGAAAATCGCGTAAGTGAGTTTTGGAAAGGATTTTTTTGGGGAGAGTTAAAATTAAAAATTTTCAAAACAGATACCAGATTGTAAAAAGCAAAAGGATATAAATTAGAGGCGGTATTTTTAGTTTTTCATATCTTGTTTATGAACGCCGATTCGAATTTTTAAAGATGGGAGAAATAGTTAAAAAGCGAAATTGACTTACGGTATTTTAGAAAACCTTTTCGAAAGGGTTAACGGGATTTTTTTTTAATTAAAGGTTTCTGCCTAAACCCGATAAAACGTAGATGCCTTTAGGTGTGTTTGTTTTTTGTTTGGTTATTTTAGTTGTATCCAAATATACTAGCTTATGATAGTTGACATAATAAGAATGAAGTGTCTCTCATTCTATATTTGATACAACCCCTCATCTTTTTGCTTCCTTTTGGGAACAGCGAATTTCGAGCTTATTCTATCGACGATTACTATCAGAATTTTCAAGCTATGTTTTTGAGACTTTCATAAAAGTTGGTCTATACATTTAGCTAATATATTATGCACAGTATATTTTGATTGAATTCGCGCATGCGCAGTGAAACAATATTTAGTAAACCTGCTCATTTTTCATACAATTTTTATTATTTTTTAATTCTGATTGCAGGTTATTGTGTACAATTTTGTTTGTCATATTTTCTAAAAATAACTTGTTTTTATATTAAAAACTCTGCAACCTATAAGCAAAAAACTTGATAAAATTTGGAACTGATGTTTTTATAAAAACCTGAATTTCTTTTCGAGTATACATGCTATCTTCATAAAAATGAACCCAAATTATTACAATAATCCACCTAATCATAATTTACAGTTTGAATGCTTTTGCAATATTAGTTTTTACAGGGTTATCCAAAATATATTCGTTTTTCTTCAATTTGTTGATGGCCCCTTATGGGGTTTCGGGAAAAAATCTTCACGGAAATATATGACGTCAATCATGTTGTTTACACTCCGGAAGTTTTAGGATAATTACTCATGTATCTTTCCAGATATTTAACAAAACGTCTAAAATCGCAAGTGACCAATCATCATTGGAAATATAGTGTATGTCGTATGCTAACTGAGCAGTCGGGCTCTTAGCAAACAGTTTAGGCTGTTTGCAAATAGCCAGGCTAATTGGAGAATCATCTGCATTTTTCCTATCAGCCTGGTATTTTTCAGGCTTATTGAAAAGAGCCTATGCAGTTTTAGGCTATTTGGAAATTCTGCATTTGTTTCTCAATCAGCCTGATATTTTTTAGGCTCATTACAAAGACCCTTTGCAGCGTTAATCTCATTGGAAAATTACCATTTGTTTCTTAATCAGGCTGAATTTTTTCAGACTTATTGCAATGAGCCAATGATGATTTAGGTTAATTAGAAAATGATCATTTATTTGTATAAACAGCATAGGTTAAGAGAATAATTAAAATAGGGCCGTGAATGTTTACGCATAACTTAGTATAAAAGACAGAAACAAGAAACTAAAACATTTAAAAAATATATACTTAAAAAAATATCTCATTGATAGATTTAATTAACGCGATTGAGTGTCTGTATAATTATTTTTATAAGGCAATCTATCTTCTCTGCGTAATGATGGGAAAACATTAATAATCTGCCTCTTTTGCAGATTTTATTGATTGTGCACTGATGAACTAATACATACACATTAAATAATGAATGCTTCATTTTTACTTTAAGGGTATATTTTTGCAACACCCCGTGAAGAAGTAGCAATAAAATCTGCAGATGAGCAGATTTTTAATGTTTTACCAACAATAGAGTTTTATTGATCTATGCTGAATGGAAATAATTATAAATATATATGTAAGAAAATTTTTGTTTTAATAAAATTTGCATATGGGTCATATTTAAAAACTTTTCACAGAAATACGTAGAGAAGAGGGGTTGATGAATAAAAAGAGTCATAACATATACTATATACCGGGTGTCCCAAAAATGACTGATGGATTTTAAAATTCAATAACTTGCAAACGGTGACAGATATTAAAAAAATTCTGGCTATGATGTCATACACTCACGCACAGTTTTTTTTAATCGGTTATAAAAAGGAAAAAAGTCGCCAAATTTAGGGGATTTTTTTCTTTAATGGCAACCTAGCTATTGTTTTAAGTTATTGGTTTGGCGCGGACTTTAAAATCGCGCCAACCAAAAAGTCGCCAAAAATCTGTGCGTGAGTATAAAGCATCTGTTCCAAAATTCTTTCAGGAGGGTTATGTATGATGTCAGGAGTTTTTTTATTGTGATCCTTGATTTTAGTTCGAATTTCAAACAATAGATGGCGCTGACAGCGATTGGAGCTCAGTCGAAGCCGAAACTGACCTCACTCTGCATTGAGGCGAAGGAAGGAGATTAAGGCTATGGAGTGGGTCTCATTCGCCAGTACAATCTTGCTCTTAAGGCCCGATTCAGAACTCATTCGATATAATTTCAATGGAATGCGTTGTTGCCATGGAAACAACAAATTCCTAGATAGTGGAATTCAGCGTTCAGAACTGGGCATGAATTTAACGAGCAGTATTCGATTTTGCAGGCGATTTTACATTAATGAAGTTTTTTTCCGGATTAAATTACTTTTTATGGTCTGATTTAAAGAATATTTTGTGCATCGTATTTTAAACCTAGGTGAAGAGATTTAGTATTTCTTTTTGTTGTTAAAAATTTCATAACTTTTGTTACATTCTAAGAATTTTAGATCTTTTAGGGAAGTTCGTCAGTAGGTTTTTATGCGAGGCTAACGAAAAGACAGGCTACCGCGGTGCATTCCACTTATCTTTTTTTACAGACCGCTAGAGTGACGTGATGCTCTTTTCGTACACCTGCATTGGTGCATTCGAGCATCACGGAACTCCCGCGGTCTGTAAAAAAAGATACGTCTAAAGAACCGCGGTAACCTTTCTTTTTCGTTAGCCTCGTTTTCATGAATGTTGAAAAATAATCGTGAAAGTGGTTAATAGTATGTTGTTGTTGTTCAAAATAACTATCTAAAAACAAATATTAGAAGTTGCCTTGTTTAACCCTTTTGAATAGGAGTATTCTATCGTTGCATTAAAATTAAAAAAATAAAATAAATGCTAGTTAATTAAAATTTCAGTGCAGCTCTCAAATACCTGCATTGTCATCATTTCACGAAATTTTAACTAAATTTACAAATGGGTTGGATAAAATTCCCATAAATATTCATAAATGTTAAATCGCCTGCAAACTCGAATACTGTTTGTTATATTTGTAGCAACCCATTCGTCCAGGTTTCTCTAGCTGCTGCTGCTGTGGACAATCTCTCATAAGCTTAACCTACTCTAGATCTGAGTACCAGTGGCAACCCATTCATGCAGACACTCTAGCTGCTTCGGCTGTTGAAAATTCTCACCAGCTCGACCTACTGGATCTGAGAATAAAAGCACTCTAACGATCACATGACAGTGGACTTTCGAGTTTTCGACGCCCCACTTCGATGGTTATGCGTTTCGATGCGAATTTTCCTGATTGCTGAATCAGCATGGTTTATAAGATGCAAGATCTCTCGAACTGGACTCATCTATCAGTTTCTTTTATGAATGAAAAAAATTTAAAGGACTTTTATTTAAAATGGGATTTTCGTTGTAAAGAGCAAAGCTTACTGCAACTAAAAACGATATGTTTTAAGTACTTGTTTTTCAATGCAAGGCACAATATAATTTTTCTACGATTCTCAATCTTATGGTTATGAGGTTAATAAAGGCATTCGTTTAACCCACACATTTTCGTTTTTCTTGGCAAACTTTCTATACGCAACCAAGATAAACTGTAGGAATACTGTTGGTGGCATTTGCTTTACAAACATGCTTTCACCCGCATCGCCTACATATTCATGCGCAATTCCGAACACTGTATTCTTCTATCGAATAATTTGTTATTTCCATGTAGAGTTGCAAAAAACCGGTTTATTCCCAGGTTTATTTCCAATAGACCCGGTTTATTCCCAGATTTATTCCCAAAAGACCTGGTTTATTTCCAAAAAACCAAGCTTATTCCCAAAAAAAACGGTTTATTCCCAGGTTTAAGCCGGGTTTTTTCTAGCCTTTGCAACTCTATTTCCATGGCAACAACACATTCCATTGAAATCATATCGAATGAATTCAGAATCCGTCCCTAAGAGCGAGATTGTAGCAAGATCTCTTCACCTAGTTTTAAAATACGATGCATAAAATATTCTTTAAATCAGACCACAAAAAAAATTTAATCCGAAAAAAAAAACTTCATTAATGTAAAATCGTTTGCAAACTCAAATACTGCTTACAGACCGGGAGGCGGCAGCACAATCACCTCATCGAGTTCACGGCTGAAATTCCAGAATTAGTTAAAACTCGATTCTCATATTAAAACGCAATCGGTCTGCCAAGTCATATCTTGGTGGAAAACACCCGAAAACCCGATTTTAGTGGTTGGCTCGTAGGTTTACCATTGTGTGTTCCTGCTTCTAGTCCTCCATGTTTTCATACCTTTGGGTGCAGGAAAACACAATGGTAAACTTACGAGTCAACCGCTAAAATCAGGTTTTAAGGTGTTTTCCACCAAGATATGACTTGGCAGACCGATTGTGTTTTAATATGCGAATCGAGTTTTAACTAATTCTGGAATTTCAGCCGTGAACTCGATGAGGTGATTGTCTGTGCTGCCGCCTTCCGGTCTATTATTAAATTCATGCCCAGTTCTGAATGCTGTATTCCACTATCGAAGAATTAGTTGTTTCCATGGCAACAACGCATTCCATTGAAATTATATCGAATGAGTTCAGAATCGGGGCCTAAGAACAAGATTGTACTGGCGAATGAGACCCACTCCATAGCCTTAATCTCCTTCCTTCGCCTCAATGCTGAATGAGGTCAGTTTCGGTTTCGACTGAGCGCCAATCGCTGTCTGCGCCATCTATTGTTTGAAATTCGAACTAAAATCAAGAATCATAGTAAAAGAACTCCTGACCTCATACATAACACTCCTACAAGAATTTTTTTAATATCTGTAGCCGTTTGCAAGTAATTGAATTTTAAAATCCATCAGTCATTTTTGGGACAACCGGTGAAAGGAAACTGCTATATAGGCAGGCATGATTTATTCTCCTGCGTACTTGAGATTATAGTGATTACTTTAAATTTTATTTTATGTCTGTAGTGCACTTAAAATAGAAAAAACGTTCGCACTGCACCCATATGCATTTTATTATACTAAGTTCATAGTAAAATTAAAAAAATAATAAAACGTATGTTGCACATCACTCCATAAGATGGAAAGGTAAGAGAGTCATGGAAAACGGGAGGACAATCCAACTATGGAAGAAACGCTATAAAATGTTTCTAAGCGGAAAACTTTATAAATATGCCAATTCTGCAGCTTTACTGATACATGTGCTGGGAACGTGTCAATTTACCCTTAAAATAAAAAATATTTATTATTAATTAGGTTAAATAGTTATCATTAATAGTTATCTCAATGACAAATAAAAATGTCATGGCAATCCGAGCATATTTACGAGTGTTAGAGCAAGAACAGACAGACAGCAAGACAGACAAACCGAAACATCTTTGTTCATCTTTACGAGGAGGGGAAATGTTACCTATATAATAAATAAAAAGTGTTTATTAATCATATTTATGAATCATGCGCATACATAAAATATGGTGTTAATAAAGCAGTTTTCATATTTTTTTTTGTAATAATTTTCATTCAGCAACTCATCGTACGTAATGCAGGGAAAACATTAAGAATGCATCTCATCAGCCGATTTAATGCATACAGCAATTTGCTTAATTTTTTTTATAATTATTTCCACTAAGAAACTCGTTCATAAAAAATGCTTCATTCCAGATTTTAATAATACAGCAATTGGCTTATATTTAAGTATTGCGCGGCAGCGCAATACTTATTTATTTCCAGTGTGACATCTTAATGTTAATTTAACACAGCAAATCCCATTGAACGAGTTAATTTACTAGAGTTTTTCCCACTTTTTGTACGCGTTGCCACAAAATTTTAACTGTGTGCTAATTCTAATAAAATTTGAAATAGTGAAATTGTTTGGCTGACTTCAGGATCAAAACGGATGATTAAATGTCATTGAATATAGGTGGATTATAATCCAGGAATTAACATAGGTTATGTTTTATTTACGTTATTCAAATATTTTTCTTAATAATTCAAAATTTCATAATTTTCATTGGGAATCAATGGACGTTTTTCCTATAAAATTTAACTACGTTTCTTTATTGTTGCCAACAATTCGAAAACCGTAATAATAATTTGACCACAGCAATAAATTTTCAATTGAAAGATTTCCACGTTCAAAATGAAAATGAATTAGATTTTTTAAGTTTAAAAAAATGGAACAACACGACGTCATACTCTAAATAAACGGACATTTTCAAATATTTGGTTATAATTCAAGCAAAAAGCAGGTGAGTATGTCGCCACATTTGTAACAAAAAAAGCATTGTCTTAGTTCAGTATACATTTGTTCATAATACAAGGAGCATCAATATGAATAAATACAGGAAGCAATTGTATATATGACGTCATATTTATAACAAACAATTGAAATAATTTTCACCGATAGTGATTAATAAGTATGAATATTAGTTACATACAAGAGAAAATTTTCTGTCAAATAGTTTATAGGAGATTTCGCTAGGGAGAAAGTTGACGTCTTATTATATATTAATGGCGTAGATGGTTATTATGAAATAGATTGTACTGGTTCAACACAATTTACTTTTTCGTTTATAGCGCCCCCTGGGAGAAAATAAGGTAACCAAATTTAAATAAAATTGATTGTTTTAATGTTTCATTGTATAATAGCTATATTGAAATTAAAAGTAGTTGGCACAGATTCAACACAATTTTCTTTTGTGTTTATAGAGTCTCCTGGCGAGAAATAGGATAACTAATGTTTTTAAAACTTTATTTTTTACGGGTTTGTATAAATTATTTGAATAATGCCATGATCAAATTTATGTTTAATAAACATTTTCGCATGATTTTTTACACTGGTAGCGCCCATGGTGGAACATTGCCTAACTAAAACTTTAAAATCCATTTTTCTAACGTTTTTTTCATATGCCTACTATGCTTCAAGTTAGAATTAGGTAATACTGATACAATAAAATTTATTCTTGCATGTATAGCGTCACTGGTGGAAATAGCGTAACCAAATCATATATTATAATACGAGCAAATCTTGTGTGTGTATTAGAGATCTCTTTTCGGAGCCCGGGCCTACCCCAGACTCACGATTTTAAATCCGAGCCTGAAACATTTTGCATGTTTAGAGCACGAGCCCGTCCGATCCCGATACCGAAAAAATTGCATAATATTTAAAAATTGTTTTAAAAGTAATATCTCATTTTTAAAAATCTTCGTACAAGAAAATAACTGTTAATCCCGTGCACATAATTAATTTTATGGAAATTTACATTCAATTTTATCAAAAGAGAAGTTTGGTATGAAATAAAAATATACTTCTTTAAAAGGATCGATGTTCCTATTTTTCTCTACCAACAAGCAAATCTGATGGTCATATTAACGAAGTACATTTTATGAATAAATGCATGAAATTTGCAAAACTTACTTTTCGATGCCGAAGAATCGAACAACGTTTTCTATTTCCTATAAAAGGTGTATATCGTAAATTAAGCCTTGCACGGCAGCTCAAGGCTTATTTATTTCCAGCGCGACTTTCCCATGCTATTCTAACACAACAAATCCCGTTGAACGAGTTCTTTTACTAGAGTTTTTCCCACTTTTTGTTCGCGCTTCCACTAATTTTCTTCAAAACACCGAATTCTGTAAAAAAATAAATTCTCCAATCAAAAAACTCTAAATTCTGGTGTTGTTACTTTCTTTAGAGACCTGTCAGGTTTCGACTAGCACTTCGACCAGGAAGATAGATTATTTTCGACTATTCATCCAATCTGTTTAAATTACATTATGGGTAAATTAAAGCTTTCTATTACAGTGCGGGCGAGCTATTATGATTTTAAGAACTAGGCCGTCGCCGTGTAAAAAATTATGTGGAGGAGGGGGGGGTGCGTTTTGTCCTTTCGGGAGAGGAGGGAAAGGGCGCGAACACAATTTGGAAATACAATAAAGCGATCTGTTTTAAACTTTACGATATTTTATAACACATAACATAATTTTTTTTTAATGAAACCGCGTCAAAAATTATGGGGAGTGGTGGGGGGAGCGCGTTCTGCCGACACGGGGTGGGGGATTTTCTAAATTTTGCCGACACCACTCATGTGATATATCGTTCGAAAGGCCTGTGACCGCTTATTCATATTATGCACCTCCGGTGTCCATCCGTCCACTTTGCCCCCCCCCCCAAGGGGGCACTTTTCTAAATTTTGCACACATCCCTCATATGATATATCGTTGGAAAGGTCTGTGACCGCTTAATCATATGCATATTCAGTGTCCATCCCCCCACTTTGCCTCCCCAAGGGGGTACTTTTCTAAATTTTGCACACATCCCTCATGTGATATATCGTTAGAAAGGTCTGGGACCGCTTAATCATATTATGCATCTCCGGTGTCCATCCCCCACTTTGCCTCCCCAAGGGGGGTACTTTTC
This sequence comes from Maratus michaelseni, assembly GCA_963931845.1. Taxonomy (NCBI): domain Eukaryota; kingdom Metazoa; phylum Arthropoda; class Arachnida; order Araneae; family Salticidae; genus Maratus; species Maratus michaelseni. The sequence continues at coordinate 251,827,919 of OZ007592.1, forward strand.
TCAATTTTGCACACACCCCTCATGTGATATATCGTTGGGAAGGTCTGTGACCGCTTAATTATATTATGCAGCATGACTGCTATACGGTGCCTCAGGCAGTGGGACCCGAGCCGGAGGTTCGTTCAGTTAGAGGTTTATACTATTTGATGTGTAAATTAAGGGATCATCCTGTGCCGAAGGCAGCGGGGACCCGTGTCGGAGGTTCGTTCGGTTCGAGGTTTTACAAGATTCGAGGCACCGATGTAAGTTAAGGGCGCGCTAGTTGGCGAAGCCAGCTAGTTTTCTTATTATTTGCATTATATAACAAAAACTCTTGACACGTTCCCTATTTACAATTATATTCAAGAACATTCTGCTCATATATACTCGTTATTATTTTTATACTTCTTATTATGTGATAAAACAACATAAGATTTTATCGATAGCTTTCACACACCACTTACTCTTCCACTGTTTCTTTCCAAAGTGGTTGCAAACGTATTTTGCACAATGAAATAAAATTATTTGCAAAAATGAACATGATTTGTTTATTATTATCATTATGAAGATGAGAAACAATCCGTTAAAGTCCGTTAGATATTTATTTATTTATTTATTTATTTTTTTGTAAAAAATTACTTTTATTTTTTTAATTGTTTCAAGAATATATCTGCTTCATATTAATTTGTAATTAAAAAACTTGAGATATTAAAAAAAAAGGAACTTGCAAAGCAAATTAAAAAAATAAATTTATTTCTATATTGTTAAGCCCGAGAAGGGACAGATATTAAAATTATTTTATTTAGTCAATGCTACAATAATGTTACATTTTTATATTAAATCTTGCTCAGTCTATTTAATCTTAAAAAAGTAAATTTAAATTTGAAACATGATATTAAAGCAACTTTAAAACATTTCATTTTGTTGAAATGAAATCTAAATAAATCTTCAACTTTTTATTCAGGTTTACATGCATTATGCAAAATTTGTATTGTAGCAAATTCTAACAGACAAGAAACATGAGAAGTTCAAATAATTAAAAAAGTTGAAGATTTATTTAGATTTCATTTCAACTAAATGAAATGTTTTAAAATTGCTTTAATATCATGTTTCAAATTTAAATTTTCTTTTTAAAGATTAAATAGACTGAGCAAGATTTAATATAAAAATGCAACATTATTGTAGCATTGACTAAATAAAATAATTTTAATATCTGTCCCTTCTCGGGCTTAACAATATAGAAATAAATTTATTTTTTTAATTTGCTTTGCAAGTTCCTTTTTTTTTAATATATTTTATAATTATTTTCATTTAGCAACCTATTTTCTCTACGTAATGCTGGGAAAGCATCAAAATTCTGCCGCATCTGCTGATTTTATTGATACTTCTGCGCTGATTGTTTATGAAAATTATACACTTGAAATAAAAATGACGTATTCCCTAACCTTAGACACTCAAGAGCCTTAATCAAATGAGTCAATAAGACAGATTTCAATACATTTTGTTTTAAAGAAATTTAAGTTCCTGCTTCTATTTTTTATTCTAAAATTATGCATAAACATTCAGTACCTTGGACTTATTGCAATAAGCCTGGATAAATCTAAGGATATTTAGACAAACAGACGGTCATTTTCTAGTTAGCTTAAAATTGCACACTCTTTTTGCACTAAGCTTGCAAAATATCAGACTAATTGAGAAACAAATTTTCATTTTTCCAGTTAGCTTAAAGCTTTATATAGGCTCTTTACAATAAGCCTGAAAAATATCAGGCTGATTAGTGAAAGGTAAATGATTGTCTAATTAGCCTAGCTCTTTGGAAACCGCTGTATGTATTGAACTACGACATACATATATAGCTAAGCATATAATTAAGCAAACGTATAAAGAAATGTGTCGCATCCTTTCCTTCCTAAATTACTGAGCGCCTGGATTCATTCTTAAAATTTATCGAAGTTTTTTCAGTATGTTAGCGGAGACGTTTATTATATCTACAGTTCAAAGATTGGTTGATTATAATTATGAATAAATAAGTTTTAGAATTTATTAAATAATCAGCAGCTGCAGTTGTTTATATTTCCAATTGTATGTTATCTGTTGCTGTAAACAGCACAGAATTTATCACTTGTGAATATTTTATATAGATGATAGACCCGCCCTAAATGGTTATTAAATAATTAAACAGAAGCCAAGATCATTTTGCGCGTATTTAACACAGCAATGTGAAAGCTGGAAGTGTGATTCACTTATGCCAGATTACGCATGGTAGAGGAAACATTTGACGTCACTCATATTTTACTCGAGGCTAACGAAAGAGACAGGCTACCGCGGTGCATTCCACTTATCTTTTTTTACAGACCGCTAGAGTGACGTGATGATCTTTTCGTACACCTGCATTGGTGCATTCGAGCATCACGTGACTCCCGCGGTCTGTAAAAAAAGATACGAGTAAAGCACCGCGGTAGCCTTTCTTTTTCGTTAGCCTCGTATTTTACTCAAGGCTAACGGAAAAGAAAGGCTACCGCGGTGCTTTACGCGTATCTTTTTTTACAGACCGCGGGAGTCACGTGATGTTCGAATCCACCAATGTAAGTGTACGAAAAGAGCACACGTCACTCTAGCGGTCTGTAAAAAAGATAAGTGGAATGCACCGCGGTAGCCTGTCTTTTTCGTTAGCCTCGTATTTTACTCGAGGCTAACGAAAAAGACAGGCTACCGCGGTGCATTCCACTTATCTTTTTTTACAGACCGCTAGAGTGACCTGTTGCTCTTTTCGTACACCTGCATTGGTGGATTCGAGCATCATGTGACTCCCGCGGTCTGTGAAAAAAGATACGCGTAAAGCACTGCGGTAACCTTTCTCTTTCGTTAGCCTGGTATTTTACTCGAGGCTAACGAAAAAGAAAGGCTACCGCGGTGCTTTACGCGTATCTTTTTTTACAGACCGCGAGAGTCACGTGATACTCAAATCCACCAATGCAGGTGTACGAAAACTGCATCACGTCACTCTAGCGGTCTGTAAAAAAAGATAAGTGGAATGCACCGCGGTAGCCTGTCTTTTTCGTTAGCCTCGCGGTCTGTAAAAAAAGATAAGTGGAATGCACCGCGGTAGCCTGTCTTTTTCGTTAGCCTCGTATTTTACTAAAGTTTTGGTTAGCAGTTAGAGGAAAGGCGAACACTGTGTTCCATTCGATATCTGATTTAGATGTGTTTAAAGAAACTACGTCTATAGACGGTAAGTGAAGAATGATATATTTTAGTACTATTTGCTAATGTTCTTTTAAAAATGTACTTTTAATGTGATGCTTTATTGCATGAAACTTGAAACGTATAATATTTTTTAATGGAACTTTAATGCAATTTTTTTTTTAAAACTTCGCAACATTTAAAAAAAAATCATTTTCCTTTTATTTTATTATTTTGTTACAGAGTTTGGTTTATAATGAAACGAATGCTTCTCAGAGAAGAATTTTAAACTTTAAAACAGCGGTTCCCAACCTTTTTTCTTTTATGTACCCCTTTCTTAGTCTTTTCATTTAGGAATACCCCCTTTTCTCATAAACACGCTCTTCTTCACCTACACAATTCAGACATGCTTGTTTTTATTAAATTATTAATATTCTTAGCAGAGCTAAACAAATCGACTCAAGTTACATTGCCATTTCTAACCTTTTTTTTTTCTTTTATATCTTGCATTTTAAAGTTAATTTACTTTTTATAATATTAGCTTAACATCAAAGCAAACATTTTTTTAAAAAATAATTTGCTATGAAAGTTTATAATAGTATTGCTGTTATGATATACAAGTAGCCAAAAATGGCTTTTAACACTCTCAAGTGGATCCTTTGGCTTGTTTCATGGAGCTGAGTTTTTTTTAAATCAGGTTCAAATAAAGACATATAATCTGAAGTCCAGAGCAGCGTCAAGCTTAATACACGCATTCTTAATATATTCATAAGACGGTAATACTCGTTCGACAAACTCTGTATTTGTAAATGATAACAAGTATCTTAATGCTTTTCACTTAGTTTTTGGTTCACTTCAGTTTTCGTGAAGATGGGGAGGGGGGGGGGACAAAAGTAATCATGCAATATGATTACAGGTGGGCGAAGGTAGAGACAATGAATTACTAGATCTTGTGGGGTTTCCCTCTCATTTTGAGAGTAACATATTGGAGTTACGCATAAGACTAACTTTGTAATCCGAAACTATCAACTTTGCTAACACGTTTTCAGTTGAATCCTTTTTGTGAATTCCGCCATTACCGATATTATTTTCACGTATCCCCAACAAGCTCCCACGTATCCCAGGTTGGGAACCGATGCGTTTAACAGGCGAATGGAAATTTTAAACTTGGTTTCAAAATAATAAAAGTGTATTCTTTTTTTTTGTGTGTGTGTGTGTGTAAGTTTAGAGTTGAGCGTATTTTCCGCCGCAAATTACCTGAATTATTTTCTTAGATTCTTTTTCAGTTCTTTCTCTGATTATGCAAATTTTGCAAACCGACGCGAATTTCGTAAAAAAAAATGTTTCAAGTGCTAATATTTTTCTAGTTTTGTCTATAAATAGTAGGTGAGAGCAGCGCTTGACAAATGCTGTCGTTAAGTCGCAACTGGCGACCAAGTTGTTTTTTTATCTGGCGGCCAAGTAATTTAATCTGGTGGCTTTTGTTTTTTTTTGTATAAAAATCGACCTAAGAAATGAGCACAAACATATTTTTTTCTCTCCTCCAATATTAAGAAATAAATATAGAAACTATATTCGAACAAAAAATATTTTTAATTTGGTTAAAATAAGTTCATCAACTGCAGACTTTAAAATAAAATCAGAATAATTTGACTGATTTCGAGAGGAAAATATGCAAAAAAATTGTTTTCTTGCTTCACTATTTTATAAATGTCCCCCTCCCCCCCTATCATCAGATATAGATTTTGTAGTACTCAACTATCCGGACATTTGAAGCCTTTAGTAATCGGCATTTTCCAAACATACGGGTTAATTCAGGCCTTACAGTATTTCTTTTCTTTCCTGAGATATATAATTTTGATCAATTTCATCAGAAAACTTAGAGCTATCTTTCCAAATTATGTACTATTCTAAACTATGTAACTAATAATTCTAAACTATTCTAAATTTCTCAATTAATTCATAATTTTTTTGTGTGGGTTTGAAAATTACTGGCAGGGGGATATTTTTTACGGGCGACTAGAATTTTTTGCTGGCTACCAGATTTTATCAAATTTGTAAAGCCCTGGGTGGGAGTCTAAGATACTTCACCAAGGAGTAGACATAGTCCACCATAAGTATCTTTATCAAATTTCATGCTATTTGGTCGATAGATATTACTTCATAAAATCTATTATAGAGTCTTAAACTCACGTAGGAAGCGAAACTTGACTCATCATTGACGTTTGATTTGTAACAACTGATATATTTTGAAGATATTTTGACTTGCTTGAAGTAAAAACAAAAAACAGTTGTTTTTTGTTGTTTGCTGATCTTTTATTTATGTGAGAAGTGTAGGAAAAATCTTTTGCAGCGCATTTTAATAATGTTACAATATTTCAAAAATAACGAAATTGATACACACATCTCCAAGATAGACTACAACATGCTTTGTCAGGAGTATAGAATAAGCAGCATTTATAGATCGTTTAGTGATACACAAAATGATTAAATTCCCTTATGGTTTATGAGGAAATATCATTTGTGGGATATTTTATTCGTGTTAATGATTCAAATATAAAGAAATCACTGAAGTTCACCACAACATGTTTCCAATAGATTATGGAGTGCATAACATTTATCATTCATTTACAGAGACACACAAAACAATTCGGTTACAGTACTGACTAAAATTGATAATTTCTGGGAGTCCGTTTACTACTGTGGTATGTAATTTTGGAACAGATGCTTTACTCACACAAACTTATAAAAATAAGTTTGGCGACTTTTTGGTTGGCGCGATTTTCAAGCCCGCGACAAAATAACTTAATACAATGGCAAGGTTGCCATTAAAGGAAAAAATCCCCTAAATTTGGCGACTTTTTTCCTTTTTAAACCGATTAAAAAAAACTGTGCGTGAGTGTATGACACCATAGCCGTAATATTAAACTTATCTAATTTTGGGTGTATTCGGTGGCGTGTATTTATATCGCATACAAGTCTGCATGAAAGAATTTGCACACATTAACTTGTATGAACAGGAATTGCTGAAAATATATTTTTATTGAATTGTGTGTATTTTAAGTTGCTTATTTAAATATATCATTTCACTGTATGAAAAAATTAAATTTCTTAATATCCTGTTATGGTTAAGTGTTTCATAATCTATGCTGGATGCATGAATTTTCGTTCTTGTTTATTTGTACAGAAATAATCAGTCTTTCCATATTGATCCCATGTATCTGTAATGTTTACAGAAGAAAATTTAGTCAGTTTTAAAAAGTGGTTACTCTTCCGGTCTCCCCCTATATCAATAATTTTATGTCAAATGAATGCAAGAAAAATCGGGTTTTTAAATTAGAATTTCAGTATTTATTTGTCAAATAAGAGAGATAGCATAATTCAAGGAAATCCTATTTCTTTTTAATGTTATAAAAGTGAAACCTGTTGAAAAGAAAAACTTTAGGTATGTTTATTGGGGATAATCATGTTAGGAAAGAAGTAGAGGGCATAGCCGTTACAAATTACGGGGGCTGGCTCTCTTGGGGATTCTGCACACGTTATTCCGCAAAAAATGACGAAAATATCATATTTCCACTGTTTTGTTAAAAATGAATTTTAACATCTGTAGTACATGCTGAAGAAATTTCGTAAAGATCCGATAATTTAGCACATGAGAAAAAAATATTTTTACATTTCTTTCACCGCTAATGGATACACTTTGGGAGCCCCTTTACAATATTGAAGCACCAGGGCTGGCGGCAGTGGTCCTTCGGACCATTGACAATATCTGAGGCTTTCTTTCTTAACTTTTTGCATATCCATGGACACGACGACAACTACATTTCTTTTCCTGTAAATGAGTTAGTTGCAATCCTTAAATTCATTTTTTTCAGTTTGTTTTTTCAAAGTATCGGTATGTTAAAAATTCTAAAACTTTAACGTATACGTTTTAATTGATTATTATTTTTTAAACGATCATTTTATCGTAAAGCATAAAATTAAGAAAATGATTTTTAATATAATCGGTTACTGTATAAAAAGTAAAATGTTACGTAAATTCTCATTTTTATTACAGTTTTACATTTGTCAGGACATTTTATTTGCTTAAACTAACTTATGAAAATTTGGACCTTACAGTTAGAGAATACGGATAAGAAAAGTATAAAAACAAAATTGTTTACAAAAAGTGAAAAAATTGCGAAGAAGATTTTTAATTTTTATTAAGATAAAAGTGATGTTTGAAATTTTTACAAAATAATTGTATATTTCCTTGGTTCTTTTATGTTAACTAGGCGCCAGTGATAAATATACTTGTGTATATACATTATGGGGATTAAATGGGGGGATTGAAAGTTTTAGGTCTTTTCGCCATATCTCAGCAGCAGTTTTAGGTAGGAGCGTGGAATACGGATAACAAATGTACTAAAGAATAGTCAATCGTGTATTTCAAGCGATTTTAGAAATTCAACCTCTAAGAGGGTTAAATGGGGTCGTCGAAAGTTTTCGGCGACTTCACCTTTTCACCTTATTTTATCAGAAGTTTAGGTAAGAGCGTGAAACTTAGGAAAACAAATCTACCAGAAAAATAATTAAACACTTATTTCACAGATTTTAAAAATTCAACCACTACAGGGGTTAAATGGGGAGTCGAAAGGTTTAGCTCATTTCACCTTTTCGCCATATCTCAGCAGGAGTTTTAAGTCGCAGCGTGGAATTAAAGGTAACAAATCTACTAGAAAAATAATTAAACACATTTCAGCGATTTTAGAAATTCACCTATTAAGGGGGTTAAATGGAGAGTCGAAAGTTTTAGGTCATTTCGCCTTTTCGTCGTCTCTCAGCAGCAGTTTTATGTAAAGGCGTGAAATTCCAGATAACAAATCTAAATAAATAGTTAAACCCATATTTCAGAGATTTTGAAATTTAACCACTAAGGGGGTTAAATGGAGGTCGACAGTTTTAGATCATTTCGCCTTTTCGTAGTATCTCAGCAGTAGTTTTAGGTAAGAGTGTGAAATTCAGGATAACAAATTCACCAAAAAATAATTACACATATTGCAATTTTAAAAATTCAATCATTAAAGGAGGTTAATTAATGGGGTCGAAAGTTTTAGGTCAATTCGCCATATCTCATTAGCAGTTTTAGGTAAGAGCGTGAAAATCAGGATAACAAATCTACTAAAAAATAGTTAAACATGTATTTCAGAGATTTTAGAAATTTTTCCACTAAGGGGTGTAGATGGAGGTCGAAAGTTTTAAGTAATTTCGACTTTTCGCCATATCTCAGCAGAAGTTTTAGATAGCAGTTTGAAATTCAGGATAATAAAACTACTAACAAAGAGTTAAACTTATATTTCAGCGATTTTAGAGATTTTGTCGCCATTATCGGCTATGAACTGTATTATGGAAGATTAGACGAATAGGACAACTATGCTGATTTGTGATTAGATAGTTTGCGAAAGACATGTTTCCAGGGATTTTTTAAAAATCTATACATATAAAAGAACATGTCCTGACTTACTCACTATCAACGTCGAGACTCAACCGTTGCTCCTAGGACAATGTAATTTGAGACATAGTCCATACACAATGTAGGCACGCACTAAGAAAGTATTTTTGGAAATTCAACCCCAGGTTAAAGGAGGTTAAAGGGAGAGTCGAAAGTTTTAGATCATTTAAACATATCTCAGCAATAGTTTTATGGGGGAGTGTAAAATTCAGCTTATCAAATTTACTAAGTTGCAAACGTATTTAATTTTAGTTTATTTCGTCATATCGCAGCAGCAGTTTTTGGTAGGACACAGAAATTCAGCATAACAAATCTATTAAATAAAATAGTTAAACCCGTATTTCAGCGATTTTATAAATTAACTTCTAACGTGGTTAAATGGGGGTCGAATGTTTTAGGTCATTTCGCCTAATCTCTGCAGCAGTTTTAAGTAGTAACATAAAATTCAGCATAACAAATCTACAACAAAATAATTAAACCCTTATTTCAGTAATTTCAGATATTCCACCCCCAAAGAGGCGAAACGGATATTAAAGAACTAAAACAAAAGATTTTTGTTAAATTATGTGTACAGCCAACATGTAGTTTATAAAATCAGTTAAAAGGTAATTAATTATAAATACTTATACCACTGGGCTCATTATCCATTTTAGAATGCACATAAATAACCTGCATGAAAATCAAAACTGTGAATTCGTCACAACGCGCTGAGTAATGAAAAGCAAATGTGAGATTGATAAACCCCCATCTTGCGTGTTATTTGTCATTCATTTTCGTGATTTTTTTCTCTGCTGTCTGATTAGAGGTTGGTTGGTTAGGTCAGGGGGCTCAGAGCTTGATAGATACCGAAAAACATGTAAACAGAGCTCTCGCTTAGAGTCCATATAAAAACAAAAGTATTCAATGCAACCAATTTAAACTTTCTCATATTTTTAAGGTATGTTTGTAGTCTTATAAAATTATAAAATGAAGTACTTCAATGTAATAAAATTAAAAATATAGCAAAATTTATATAACACAATTTTCGAAAAACAAATTAGGTGTCATATCACTATCCGTAAGATATCTTAACGTTGAATTGACCTTACAACCTAATTTCTGCTTTAAAATGATCAAGAAACTTTACTCTATAGAATGAATTAAGGATATAACCACCACTCAAAGGAAACATTATTAAAAAAAACTCTCAAATTTTAAAATTTTAAACTTTAAAAAAATAAAAAAAAAATCTTACAAAAATACTCAAAATATTAAACTATCTAAAATATATTAATTCATTCTATAGAGTAAAGTTTTTTGATCATTTTACAGCAAAATTTAGGTTGTTAGGTCAATTCAACGTTAAGATATCTTACGGATAGTGATATGACATCTAAATTGTTTTTCGAAAATTGTTACATAAATTTTGCTATATTTTTAATTTTATTACATTGAAGCACTTCATTTTATAATTTTATAAGACTGCAAACATACCTTAAAAATATCAAAGTTTAAATTAGTTACATTGAATACTTTTGTTTTTATATGGACTGGAAGCGAGAGCTCTGTTTACATGTTTTTCGGTATCTTATCAAGCTCTGAGCCACCTTCTATCGCTTTATAAGTGTGAATAAAACATTGTTTAAGAACTAACTTGAAATTTTGATTTATTAGCATGTTTTTGTTAAAAGGACCCACTGTGCCTTGGCTTAATGAGAAACTATTCTCTTTTACGGCTACATATTTTCCAGTCATAGTTTAACAAATGAAGCTGAGCAGAGGATACCTACATATCGACACAAAACCCGAATGTTTATAGCAGTCAAAATCGTAGAGTCAGGAGGTATATTGTTCCTTCAGGCACACTTCGCTGAATGCATTACATATGTATTTCATACTTATAAAAGAACATGTCCCGAGTGACTGTCTGACTCATCTATAAATGCCGAATCTCGGCCGTTGGTCATAGGACAATGAAATTTGGAAGACATGTTCCTTATACAATGTAGGCACCCAGTAATAAATGATTTTTTAAAATTCAAACCCTAAGGTGGTTAAAAAGGGGTTGAGAGTTTGTATGGGAAAAGTTATTTAAAGGTCCTATTAACTTGAAACTTTGTGATAATAATCCTTGGCAAAAGCAAAAGCATTTTTATTTTTTAACCACCCTCCGAAGAGAGTGAAAATGGGTTCATAGTTTGTATGGGAGTAACTTATAACTTGGTGCGATTAACTTGAAGTTTGGATAATGTGTTTTTAGAAATAATTAAAGATATTTGTTTATTTTTGTGAAAATCATCCTTTGAGGGGCTAAGAAGGGGTTGAAAGTTTGTACGGTAGAAATTTATAAAATGGTACGATTATCTTGAAACTTCGTTAATATGCTATTCGAAATAAATAATTCATGATTCATTTTTACTTTTTTTTTATTCTACCATCTAGGGGGGGGGGGGGGGATGGGGTTTAAAAGTTTGCATAAGAGAAACCTATAATATGGCGCGACTATTTCGAAACTTGGAAAATATGCTATTTAAAATGAGTAATATATGAATTTTTTTCTATTTTTTCGAAAAATCGTCCCCCGAAGTGATAAACAGGAGGTTAAATGTTTGTATAGGATAAACTTTTAACACATAATTAATTTTAAACTTGGTAAATAATCTATCAGAAATAAATAGTTAACGACAATTTTTCCTTTGAAATTCATCCCTTGAGAAATGTAAGTTTAGTAAGGGGTTATTTGTACAGAAAATGAGTCTTCCGCATCAACGCTACGATGCGTTGACATCCATATGTCTTGAAACTAGACAAATATACAGTAAATTACGTTTTCTAAAAACGTTTTTTAACCAATTCCTGTGTGGTTAGATTAGGAGCTATGCATATATAACGTTATCACTTTTGAGGGGGGGGGGAGAGGTTCAGGCACTTGATATTGTAAGAAATCTCTAAGAGGAAGGGGGGTTGTCTTTTGATATCGTTATCATTTCTAATCCAACCAATTTTTCTTTCTTTTTTTTAAAATTTTTGGTAACTTTTTTTTTTTTTTTTTAACATAAAAATAGATTTTTAGTTTATATTTTCTTGAAGTTGCAAAGTTAATTAAAACAGTTAAATGATTATAAAATTATTTCATTCAAAAACATTTATTACCCCAACGTTTGACATTCCTATTCATAAACCCCGTCCGAGAAGAAACCAGGTGCAAAGTGTATTTGAAATAATACTTGTGTTAATCAGAAAGGAAAAAAGAAAGAATGTTGTCCACCTATTTTGTTTATAAGAAATTCTGTTTGGCTCTCCCTGTGCAGGGGGAAGTGCAAGAAGACAATATTGCTGTTGAATGCATTATGAAAAAAATAACTATTATCAAATACTTTGAAATGGTAACTATTTCTTTTTAAGTATTGGATGGTATGAAGTTATTTCATATACTAGATATTTTATTGACCCCTTCTCTTCATTTGAATCGCTAAAATAAACAACAAATTTAAAATCCTATATTTATATGCCTGCAAATATATAAAAAGGAAACCAAAGAAAAAATTGTAGAAATAAGAGTTTTTAGACTAATAACGATATCATTGGGGAAGGGGGCAGGGCTGTAGCTAGAAGTAAACAATAGGGGGTGCTCAAGAAAATGTAGGGGGGGGGGGCTCATACTATTTATCTCTCTCTGACACGTGCACGCACAAACACAGTTATATATGGTCAAAGTATTATACAGAAACATGGGCGTACGCAGGGGGAGGGGTTATGACGCTACAGTCCCCCCCCCCCGAAATTTTTTAAAGTGATATGAAAAAAGTGCTGATTTTTTTTCTTTCTTTTTTGGATTTTTTTTTTCTATCATACAACGGACTAGCCATTCTCATTAGTCCCATATTACTCCGCATTGACACCAAAGAAAAGAAGGGCTGATGGGGTTACAGCTCCCTCCTTCCGAAATAGTTGGAAATTAAATGAAAAAAGTTTTCTTCCTTGCTTTTTTAGTCAAATCTGTATTTTTTTTCTTCTGTCATACAGCGAAATAGCCATTCTCGTCAACCCCATATTAGTTCACATTAACATCACAGTATACCCAAAGATGGAGAGGGGGGCTTATAGAATTACATTCATCTCCTCTCGAAATAGTCAAAAATGAAATGAAAGAATAGTGCCGATTTTTAAACTTTCCAACCTAGTTGAAAAGTGTTTATGACTTCGGTTTGTCTGGCCGTATGGCCGTCTGCCGTCTGGCCGTCTGCCGTCTGTCCGTGCTCTAACTCCCGTAAATATGCTCGGATTGCTCTGCAATTTTTATATGTTATAGTCGTTATCTATAGCATGTTCCCTATTTCAACGGAAGTGTGTAGCACTTATAGTTTTTTTAACAGGGACACTCAAAAGAATTCCGTTAAATTGCGGTCTATGGGGAAAAATCATTGACGGTTTATTTAAATAATGTTTCACTATTTTAAACGCATTGAAATTTATATATATCACTAAGGTGCATTAGAAGAAGCTTAATATGGAATAGGGTGTGCATAGCACTTATAGTTATTTTACAGGGACAGTCAAAAGAATTCTGTTACATTACGTCTATGGAGAAAAATCGTCTGCGGTTTATTTAAATAATGTTTCCCTATTTTAAACGCATTGAAATTTATATAAGGTGTATTTCAAGAGGCTTACTACAGAATAGTGTGTGTACAGCAGTCATCGTTCATTTACAGGGACACACAAAAGAATTCTCTACTGTAAGTTAACAATATTTCCTGGAAGTGCGTTTTAAGTTACTGATCGCGATTTTAATTTTAACTCGCTTTTTGTCTATTATGTGGTGTGTATAAATTCTGTATATCCTATACAGGGAAGCACAAAAGTTCGCGAACACATTTCCGTATTATTTAACTCCAGACGGAGAATTTTAAACTGTGCTACGCGTTTCCTAACTGAACTAAAATTTAACATCCTATGTAGTATATATACAAATCTATAGATCCTATACAGGGCTGAATAAAAGTATTCGGATTACTTAAATGTTATCTTTTAGCTTATTAAACGGTATGATTTGTAAAATTATTTTGGAAGCGTTGGAAAGTGTTACATAATCTATGCTTGACGCATGATTTTTCGTTCTTGTTTTTCTTTGTTCGAGATAAATTTGATTTTTTCCCCTATCATTTTACAAACTAGCCGCTCCCTTCGCTTTAGTTCCATATTAGTGCACAGTGATACCAGATTTATACCCAAAGGGATAATGGCTAAATGATAGTTTCCTTGCCCTTTAAAAAAGATATTCTCTTATTCAAACAGGATCTAGTTTAAGAATCTATCACACATTTTTTTAAATTTTAGCTCTATGTATGTCGCTCTGTGTGTGCAACACTTATTGTTAAATTAATCATTTTAAAACAATTTCACCAAATCAACAAATGCACGTATTTGGATTTTTTTTTTTTTTTTTTTTTTTTTTTGTGAACGGCAATGTCAAGTAAGATTTACCATTCATTATTGATTTTCGGTTTTGGAAGGGCCTTTTAACCAGATTTTTAAAAAGTTAGTTCAGTATATTATTTCAGTTTAAAAATTATACCTATAAACAGAGATGTTTGTATGTGTGGGTTTTTTTTAAATAGACCACAGTGGGTTTTTTTCCACGACCCTTTGATGAAATTCTGTTTTTTATCACGGCCCTTTGACAATTTTCACATTTTTCTGCGATCCTTTGACGAAATTAGCTTTTTTCCCCCGCTGCCCTTTGACGAAATTGTTTTTTTCCGCGGCCCTTTTGACGAAATTCACGTTTTCTTGCGATGCTTTGACGAAATTCCTTTTTTTCCGCGGCCCTTTGATGGAATACGTGTTTATTTTTTTGTTTTTTTTTTCAATTCTTTGTCGAAATTTGCGTTTTTTCGCTGCCCTTTGACAAAATTTGCGTTCTTCTGCGGCACTTTGACAAAATTTGCCTTTTTTGCGATCCTTTGACGAAATTAATGTTTTCCCGCGACCGTTTGACGGATAACGTGTTTTTTCCCTGTGATCCTTTGTCGAAATTTGCATTTTTCCACGTCTTTTTGACGAAATTCGTGTTTTACCATGGCCCTTTGACGAAATTCGCGTCTCCTCCGCCATCATTCGACGAAATTCGCGTTTCCTCCGCGATCATTTGGCGAAATTCGCGTTTCATCCGCGATCATTTGACGAAATTTGACTTTCTTTTTGCGATTATTTGTCCAAATTTGCATTTTTCCGCGTTTTTTTCACGGTCCTTAGTCGAAATTCGCGTTTTCTGCGCTCTTTGACAAAATACGTGTTTTTTTTCGCGATCCTTTATCAAAATTGGCATTTTTTCCGCGGCCATTCGATGCTGCGCTTCTTCTGCAACCCTTGGATGAAATCAGCGTTTCCTCCGCGATCCTTTGACGAAATTTGCATTTCATCAGAGATCATTTGATGAGATTTAGGTTTTCTCCGTGATTATTTGACGAAATTTGTGTTTTCTCCTCGAAAAGACATTTGAGGAAATTTGATCTTTTTTCCATGATCCTTTGGCAAACTTCCCATTTTTTCGCGGCCCTTTGACGAACTTCGCATTTTATCCGCGGCCTTTTGACAAAATTTAGGTTTTTCCATGATCCTTTAACAAATTTGGAGATTTTTTTTCTGCGAACGATTGACGAAATTCATTTTTTTCGGCGGCCAAAATAGCGATATATTAATAATTATGTCAAAAATAGCGATATATTTTTAAGTTCGAATTTTCGGACTGATGACTGATATATTTTTTTTAAATTTCGGAACCGCATGCCTTAAATTTTCGGAAAAGTTGGAATAGAATCACCCCTCCCCCTCCCCCACCACCACCTTTTCACCCTCTGGCTACGTCCTTATTGTCAAAAATTATTGTCGTTTACAACTCAATTCAACGTGTTTCGTAATATTCAGAACATTATGGAAATTTAAGTCGCCCCCCCCCCCCTCCGAAATAATATCCTGGATACGCCACTGTATAGAAAGGTAAATTGGTGCATATTCATATTGTAGGCACTATGTTTCTTATTAAATTGTTTATAATAACTTTATTCGATGCTAAGAAAAGTAAAGGATGATGAGTGATGATGTCAATAAGTAAATAAAAAGCTGACTGTTCACCTGTTTCAAAAGAGTTGCAACCTTTAATTTTTTTTTTCTGAATATTCCCTGCCCTTAAGGATTCTAAAGTTATGTTTTTATATGATAAAAAACATTAGAAAAATCTAGGGTGTATTTGCATTTTAAAATTATTTTTGTGTCTAGTCAGAAGCTAAAACCACTTGTATTTAAAATGGCTATAACTCATTAGAATAACTTTGTTTTATGCTCCTAATGGAAAATGTTGCAAAATGAAAAATTTCAGTATATAACTAATGCAAAAGTCAATGTTTGCATCAGCAAAAGGTTGCTATTGAAGCACTTATTTACAGTTGTTAAACAGTATTTATGCAAAGTATTATGCAAATTTAGTATGCAAATTTAGCATTTATGCAAAACTGTAAAGAGCCCCCGAAACTAAGTTCAATCTTTGAACAGTTTCATTAGGATTTTTAAAACAGAATTTCATTTGGTGGCCTTGGCAACTTTTCCAGGGGGGGGGGAGCTCAAAATTTTTCAGGGGGTGCCGAGCCCCCCCCCCTGGCACCCCCCTAGCTACGACCCTGGAAGGGGGGCGGGAGTCTGTGAATGATAACGTACGATACCGTAAGGGAGGAATGGGTTCAACATTACCAAAGATTTAATATCGTTATATATGTACAGCCCCTTACAAATCCTACAGCATACGAAAGTAAACGATACTAGATGGCGTTACCGTCCAGATGAATCACGGTAGAGAAGGATGCAATGAAATGCCACCTAAGTTTACATAATAAGATCACTAATTATAATTAAAGTATAGATAAACTGTTTAAGTGATACAAAGAGAAACACAAAAAGGATTATAAAAACCCTTTAAAATAAAGATCGCCATATGTTTCAACGCTCAAACGGCGCCATTATCAAGGTATTAGTGTATAACCCTCGTCAAAAATGACGGAATGTTGAGTTTCATTTTCATAAGACTTTACACAAACAAACAGCAGGAAGATGTAATAAAATAATCTGCAATCCTTTGATATAAACAACGATATTCCCAAAGGAAATAAACTGTTTTGATTGAACTCCAATAGTTTAAAGATTCCACTATAAAAGGATTCTGTAAAGATTAAGAACGGTAAAATCTTCAAAACAATGTTTCGATCAACAAAGTTGTTAAAACGCCCATTGCTGGGTTAACACCCCTCCCGCTTTGCTTGCGCCCACTAGCGGACCCCTAATTACATCGGGCGGGACTTTGCATACAAACCTCGTAAAAAAAAAACTCTAATACTTCAGCAGGCAGCGCTGCAAAGCATATTTTTAAGCTACGTTAAAAAACAATCGCAATATACGTATTTTACAACATAAATTTCGAGTAATTTGGACAATCTACGTCATTTCGATCTTTTAAACCGCCCTGCTATATCAGAGCAAACATTTCATTGTTCAAATTCCGATTTCCCAACTGTATAAAACTGTAATAAATTTCGATTATTAAAGTAACTTATTTTCTTTTTATTTCTTAATTAAATAGCATCTATTAATTGTATTAATATGACTGATTTTTTTTTTTTTTTTTTTTTTTTTTTTTTACTACAAAGTTACTATATTAAAATTCAAAATTTTATCTTCATTGATATAACTAATACTTGTACCACAGTATTACATTATACTCCTTATTTTAATTATATTTTACATGAAATATTCATTTTGTTTACAATGCAAGCAAAATTGATAAAATGCAGAACAAAGTGGAATTTCAACAGAAAGTTTATTTGCCAAAATAGTAATTATATAACTTAAATTTTAAAAAGTTTATCTCAAATTAAATCCTGATTTTTTTTAAACCATGCCTAAAGAAACCAGCAATAAATTTTGATCATTAAAGATCATCTGAAAAAAAAATTTACTTATTAAATTCCCTTATTAAATCACAAATTTATTTTCACTACAGTTTCTACTATGTTAAAATACAAAATTTTATTTGCATTGATATAATTAATAAATGTAGTAAATAAAGTAAATTTAGTAGTAGGCAGTACAAATACATGCTCCTTATATTCTAATTGCATTTTATAAGTAGTATTCATTCAGAATTCAAAGTACAATTTCAGAAGAAAATTTTGTATATCGCCATCTATCTGATTAATATAAAGGTTCACAACGAATGAACGAAGTTTTTAGCGAGTATCGCAGAGGAAGGTAACTTCTTCCGTGGCGAATATGGTTTGCGATCGCTTTACGAGCGATTACATCCATGGTTTAATATTTTAAACGTTCATGACGAATGAATCTTTTGTTTGTTTACTTTCATGGAACGAGAAACCTCTGAAGTTATCTCAGAGTATATACATAATTGAATGTAAGTCATCTCACAAACATTAATTTATTTTGAACGATCTTTCTAAAAATGTTACTTATATGTAGTTTTATTCGAAAAAATAATTGTGAATAAAAATGGCTGCCTGGAATATGAAAAAGTGAAGTGGTCGCAACCGGCATGGTTACCAGCACTTGCTGCTCTTGCATTTTATTATAAGTAGATACGATACACAAAATATTCTCAACTTGAAAACCATAAATCACGAGATCATATATGTAAAAAAACAGGTGCTTAACCCGGGAGCAGCCGCACGGGGTATGAGATACCCCAGGGTGCGTAGGGTTTTTACAACTGTTACCACTATTTTTCGAAAAGTAATCTACAATTTACATTATCATAGAATTTGTAACAGTTGTCTAAGACTGAATAAGGTTGTGATTATTAATTGTATTTATTGGTGACAATATAAAAACCATTTTTATCTGGGTATGCGCGACTTCTCCCGAGTTAAAATAGTCAACTGTAAACGTGAAAATTGTTTCATTATTGCTTTTTTTACGTGACATGCTCCAGAGTTAGCTCTGCCAGCATCCGGGTCATTTTAATTCCAGAAGGCAAACCCACGAACATGGTTTACAAAGAAATATGTTAAATTTCTTGAATAAAATTTATTATCTATTTCGCGAAATCTTTTGTTTTATGTCTTTTTTATATTTTTATCGCCGAAATCTGATATGAACCCGATTATGGAAGATTAAACGAATAAGACAACCATCGCTGATTTTTTATTAGATATTTTTCCAGGGAAATTTTTATTTATTTTTTTATATGTTAAACATTGTATTTGCGCTTTTTGTCTTTTAGCGATCGGATTTTAATTTTATACAAAATATAGTACATTTCGTCCTGTTCTCATAATAAATTTTTTAGAAGCAACGATTTGCGATTTAAATACTGATCACCATACTTATTGGCTCAGGTATGCGCAAGGCTTCATTATAATGATTGCCGTATAATCATTTTATAGGAGTGAAATCCACGGGGCTCTGTTAAAATTGTCATTTTAACGATTTATGCACGCAAAATTCAGAGCCCTGTTACAAGGACCCTGTATTAACGATACATGGTTGAGAAGAACATAGGGCCTCATTATTTTGATCATCACATTAACAATTTATAGGCTTAAAACCACAATGCCCATTTACAATGATCGCCATGTATCTTAGGCTATCCCTTTTTTGTTTATTTTACCTGAAATCACTTCCTTTCTCCTAGATAATCAGATTCAGGGCCGAACGGGTTTTTGTCAGGGGCTCATGAAAAAATATATATTATTTATGCCGCGAAATCATTGTTTACATGCTTTTTTGAATTTTTATTAAATATTTTGGTATAGTTTAAAATATTTTATTTATATTTTTCTGTTTGCATGTAAAACGTGCTTTCTGGGCGTCGAGCGATGTCCCGGATATACGCTGCAGAAGGCATCTGGGCCCCACATGAAACGACCGGCTAGTTTCTTATAAATTTTATAAATTCAATAAACGAGGATTAGTTTTAGAAAATACTATAAAGGGAATTTTTAAATTAGACTTATAATGATACCTGTTCAAATATTAACTCCTCACTTAAATTTCTATTTTTCATATTTAGGTGACTCTTTTTAAAGAAAAAACATTCGCAATAAGTATTCAATATTCGATACAATTTTCATGGCGAAAGTTGGAGATATCTATGAAGCAAAAGGAGAAATAACAATGGAATGGAGATTAAAAAACTTTTCCTCATTCTCCCAGGAATCAAACATACTTTATGTTAGTCCAAAATTTTATTTCTCCGGCGAGTCTTGGGAAATCTGCCTTTATCCTAATGGCAGGACAGAGGAAAAAACTGATGGTTGGTTAGACATAGGTCTTATGAGAAAGTCAAGCGGCTCACCTGTAACTGTGGATTATTCATTCAGTTTGAAGAAATTTGACCGAGAAGAAGATTTCGGTGAAGTACACACTAGCGTCTTTGATAAAAGGGGTCGTCGATGGACAGTATTGAAAATGATATTAAGATCAGTTCTCACGGAAAAGAAATGTGATCTAATTCCCTTAGACATCTTAACTATAGTCTGCACTATGAAGAACATTGAATCAAAGAATACTGCTAGTAAGTCATTTATTATAACTATTTGCCCTTGAAAATAAGATCCGGCCTTAAGTTATTTTTTTTCTCAAAAGATACACTAGATATTGTTTTCAGGGTATATGTATTTTAACTCTATCTCTCTGTTTGGGTATAAAATTGCATGTTCGTAAATTTAAAATCTTACAGATTTTACAAATATCAAGATCCCTTTTTTCCCAGTTTCTTCTAAACAATGTGTTCTCCTACAATAAAACTATGTAGGTGATGCATTTATTGTCGCTTTTATTATCTTAAAATAAATAAAAATATAACTATACTCAAATTACCCTGTTGGTGTGGGAATTTAGTTATAATGTGTATTAACGAAGACAAATGTGCTTTATGTCGAATCCAGAAGCGGCTCGTGACCGGATTTATTTGGGGCACTAAATGACTGGCTAAATTTATTATTTTCATACCACTATTCTTAAAAAGGAATGCTTTATTTTATTAACTGTTGGAAAGTTCTGCCGTTAAACAAGGAAAATATTTCTTGTAAAAAATAATGGTATGAAAATAATATATGTTTCAAGCATGCATTTAGTTCCCTCAAAAAAGACAGTCACAAGCCGCGAGGCTAACGAAAAAGACAGGCTACCGCGGTGCATTCCACTTATTTTTTTTTACAGACCACTAGAGTGACGTGATGCTCTTTTCGTACACCTGCATTGGTGCATTCGAGCATCACGTGACTCCAGCGGTCTGTAAAAAAAGATACGCGTAAGGCACCGCGGTAGCCTTTCTTTTTCGTTAACCTCGCGAGCCGCCATTGATCGTATCTATACTTAAGTTATTCCTGTATAGGTAAATTTAGGTATTAAGATATACATACATTTTAACGTCTGCATTAAATCTATATATAAAATTAACTATGGTACATTAGACAGACTTTACTACATTTAAAACATTTAAATTAAAATAAATACATAAAAACATTTAAAAAATTAAATAAAGTAGTGTTTCCCCATGCCATCGCATAGCCTCATCAGTACTAAAATCAGCTTACAAAACAAAACATTGAATAGGATGGATTCAATTAAAGTTAAAAAAAACTTTTGAAACAGTTAATGGAATGGTAACATTGGAATTGAACCTGATTCATTCAAGGTGTTCGAGTATAACCGATTAAACCAACTTTCCATAAACAGTCTCTGTAATGATAATCCCTACAATTACTCTTCAAATGTGCTCTTCTTTTTTAAATAGCCACAAGTTTAAATATGACAAAACAAAACTAACCTGTGTTGTATATGTGATTTTGTGCAGTGATTGCATGAATGTATATATAGGTGAGACTGGAAGATACGGTGGAGATTCGACTTAATGAGCATATAAGCTCATTTAAGAATGGCAAGTTAAATTCAAGATTGGTCCATCATACTTCTGACACGCACCATATCACATCCTTCATTGAATTCATCAATTTTGGAGAGTAATTCTAAGGGTTATCATTACAGACTATTTATGGAAAGTTGTGATTTATTGGGTTATACAGGAACACCTTGAATGAATGAGTTTCAATTCCAATGGAATATTCAGTTTCAAAAGTAATAACCTTAACTGAATCATTTTGTTCGATGTTTTATTTTGTAAGTTGATGTTGGTACTGATGAGGCTATGCGATGTCATTGCGAAACGTCTACTATATTAAAAATTTTAAATGCTTTTATGTATTTATTTTAATTTTAATGTTTTTTAAATGTGGTCAAGTCTGTCTAATGTATCATAGTTAATTTTAAATTTAGATATGTTAAGAAATTAAAGAGGTTTTCGATGTTTATTTATAAATTACATGTATGCCTAAATCTAGGATAATCAGCATGTACTGATAGATGCATCATACAGGATTAAGCCTTTCTTATTATTTTCTACAGCCATTTTGATATCATTTCCAACATATTCATTCGTATTTTCCTTTCATACGTGCAAGGCATGTCTGGAAAAGAATAACTAAATTAGTTTATAGGTTTTTTCTAGAATGAGACGGGATACCCAAATTACCCACACGTTATAAAAATTACAATTAAGGTCAATGGGTCTAAATGTGATGACCCATAAATCAGACTAAGTTCTTGTACCTAAGTTCCTAAGACAAGAATCGGATATACAGGGTGTTTTTTTTTAAACTGACACTGTTCAGAGCCGTCTGTAGCTCGTTCTAATAACTGGATTGACACAAAATTTTGTGAATGGACTAAGAAAACCATGGGAAAAAAGATTCCAACAAAAAAAAATAGTTCCAATCACCACCGATAGGGGGAAATATGGCGCTGTGGTTTAGCTGGGAATTAGCATAAAATACGGGCAAAAAATGAAAATGCAAATTTTTACTTACGCAAGCGACAGTAGCGCCAATAGTTTAAGTTATAAATGCATGCGAAAAACACCAAAAAACAATTTCAGCTCAGGTTGAAAATGAATCTCAAGTTACTGCAGCGCGCGTTACTTGTGAAGTTCTTATATTGTAACCAGTACAATGCACCAGCCGCTCTTCGTTTACTTAGAACACGCCATAAACTGCGCAAAGGACCTTTATCCGTTAATGTATTGAAAGCAATGATTCAGAAATTCGAAGAAACAGGCTCGCTAGCAGTTCGGTCAGGCAGAGGACGTAAACCGGTGGCAGAAAAAGTGATAATGGATGTTTCAACTGCGATCAACGAAAGGGAAAGTGTAAATGATGAATAAAACGTGGCATTTTATCCAAATTAATAATTTTGTCTGTTTCTGATGGGTTTTTTTCAATGTACAGCACCACATTTCCCCCTATCGGCGGTGATTGGAACTAATTTTTTTTTTGTTGGAATCTTTTTTCCCATGGTTTTCTTAGTCCATTCACAAAATTTTGTGTCAATCCAGTTATTAGAACGAGCTACAGACGGCTCTGAATAGTGTCAGTTTAAAAAAAAACACCCTGTATATTTGACCTATTCAAACATCCGCATTTCAGGAACAAAATGCGAAACATGCTACTACATTTAAAGTGTTCCGTCTAGGAGAATTTCCCATTGCAGAATACCCACCTCCTTTTCTAGTTGTTAGGGCGCAACTACTAGACAGTGGGTGCTGGTTTTCAAATCCCGACCCAGGCATGGATGAATCATTTGATATTCATCAATTGATGATGATTTGATATCTTAAGGGGACTGCTTAGACTAGTGAACAAGTCTGTAGAACCTAGTGTCCCTCCCGGTCCCTTTATTAAGATCTTAAAAAAATATTAAGTATTACAATCTTCAGCCGGAGCTGAACCCGCCGTTAAACGGATAGGGGGTGGGATTGAAAATAAGTGAGTTTAGAACAAAAAATTACAATAAAAACAAACTATGGTCAAAGAAAAGATCGCATGTAAGCCTGGGAAGAACTCCCTACGCAACAGTTGGTAAAGACTGAGTAGAAGTTGTGCATGGAGATTGGCAACTGACGACTACTAGGTAAGGTTTGAGAGATCTGTCAGAAAAATATAGATTTTAAGTAGCTTTTTCCTTAAGGTGTGACTATTTAAAATTAGGAAGTCATTCCTTGGGAGGGATGGTGGACTTCTTAATATGCCACTGTGCTGTTAGCGGACAGGTGAAGTAATAATGGGGCGTCACACTCGCAAAGGAATGTGTCTGCATATCTAAATTTGTAAAGGTATGTTCGCAAGGGACACCCCGTGAGATATGGTGTTGTGTGTGCGGAAAGGTTGTAGTGTGTTATTGAGACTTTCGATATTAAATTTACGAAAAAAACGGTTTATTCCCAGTGTGCGCTCCCGAAGTTTGATTAATAGATCAGCGCCACCTAACTGATAAAATGTAAAAAACCGCCAGTTGAGCTTCGTTCTCAAACGAGCAACATCTCTTGTGATGAGTGCCCTTGCGCTCAAATCAGAAGTTCTATAATACTTCATTTGCACCTTGGCAATAAAATAAATAACTATAAAATTTACAGTCCACAGCTTTCTTATTGCTCCCGACATATGGTCCTAAGTGACCGGAGCACAGTGAAATGAGTAACTTAACAGCTTTAAATCGCCAACGCGGCGTATTTAAAACAAAACTTAATAAAATAACGAAAATCGTTTGAGAATACGAACTCACAGACCAAAAGGATGAACAACAACAGCAAGAACACCAGTTAAGATTTGAAGACAAACGAATTTCCATCTCAGAAATAAAGACGTCATTACATGATCTTATATATGCCTATACAGAGCTTCCAGAAGATGTTGAATTCAAGGATTCCTTGAAAATAACTTCTCAGCTTGAAGATGAACTGAAAGAATCTGAGATAAATCTTAACATATTTATATCTAAATTATGTTAAAAAAGAAAACCTGACTGTCACGACTAATTTTAAAATACCAGACATACATCTACCTAGTTTTTCAGGAAAATATGATGAGTTTCAAAATTTTAAAACTGAATTTATGCCAATTATAGGCAATAATAAAAATCTACAATCAACTCAGCAGCTATGCTATTTGAAAGGCTGTCTAAAGCGTGAATCCAAAAGGCTCAAGTCAGCACAAGACACTTATGAATCTCTTTGGTCTTCTTCAGAAGAAACGTACGAAAACAATAGGGCAGTTATTGATTGTAATATTATTAAATTATTAATTTTATCAAAGATACCAGATTTTCCTAACCATTTAATGCAATTAATTGATAATACTAAAAGTAATTTGCGTGCATACTCGAGTTTGAATTAAACGAGCTGTCAGATGCTTGAATAATGCATATATTGTTTCAAAAACTGGATCCTGAATTTAAAAAATGTTTCGAAATGAAATTAATTAAAAATGAAATCCCTAAACTAGATAACATTTTAAGTTTTTTGGAAGAAAGAGCTAGAATTCTTCAAAATACTAGTTCTCTACCTAAGGAAAATAGGAAGCTTCCATACAGTTAAAAATCTGGTGCTAAGCCAAATAATGAAAAATCATTTTTAACTAGATCAAAACATGGAAAAGGCTGCTTATTAGGATGCGCAGATATGCACTCCTTATACAGATGCGATAAATTTGAACTAATGAATGTTACCAAAAAAAAAAAAAAAAAAAGATTGTAAAAAATAACTTATTTCATTCATGTTTAAATAATCATTTACCTAATCCATGTGTATCAAAGCGTAGTTGCCTTTCTTGTAACAGTAAAGAGCACAACACTTTATTGCATCCATTCAACCAAAATAACAAAACAAATCATCAATTCAAAGTAGAAGGAGAGGAGGCAGACGGACGGCTGATTTCTTACATTCATTTTCTTTTGATGTTGATGATTATTCTCTCGATCATCAAACATTCTTTGCGAAGGAAAATACATTAGATAAAGTTTACGTAATTTTAAACACAGCTGTAGTGTATTTGAAGGATGGTTCTGGCGAATTTAAACCATTAATTGCAGCATTAGATAGTTGTTCTAGCTCACATTTATTAAGTGTGTATACAGCAAACGTGTTAGGATTGCGTAAACAAAAACCTCATATTCCGATTTCTGGACTTAACGATTTAAGCTTAAACGCTAAATCATTTATTAGTAGAGAATTAACGAATGACAGCAAAACTAAATCTTATCAGTTAGAAATGGTAGTTGTTCCAAAATAGCCGATCTTCCTCCGTCATATGTAGATGTGTCGAAATTAAAACTGCCGGCGAATATAAATTTAGCGGATAACAATTGGAACAAACCGAAGCGTGTACACGTGATTATTGGAGCAGAGTTATTTTATGAATTAATAGGATCAAATAAAATTAAAATTGATGATTATCAATTAATGTTAATAGAAACAAGTTTTGGACATGTTATATCAGGCACTGTTTACAATTCGATCGCGAATTTAAAGAAATCTTTTGATTCTCGTTTCTTTATATCATAATCTAAAAAATTGGAAAAAGGAATAAGTTCCTTTTGGAACTTAGATCATGTAAGTGAATTAAACCCCCTAGTTAGTGAGGAGTTACATTACTGTAACGAACATTTTTTAAAAACTCGCTACCGGAAACCGGACGGGTACGTAGTTGAATTACCCTTTAAATCTCAAATGTAAACCAATTATTTGAGAGATTCAAAACAAATTGCCACTAAAAGATTAAATCCGTTATGGATACGTTTAGAGCGAGATCCTAAATTAAGGGAATTATACACAGAATTTTTAAGAGAATACGCTACATTGGGACACGTGGAAAAAATTTCTGAAGACACAAATCCTCATGCAGGATATTTTTTCCCTTATCACGGTGTTTTGTGACCGTCAAGTATCACAACTAAACTAAGGGTTGTTTTTGATGGGAGTTGTAAAACTAGTAATGGAAAGCCTCTAAACGATTTATTGTTTAAAGGAAGTTTAATACAGGATGATCTTTTTGCGATTATGATTTGTTTTAGGAAAAATATTTTCGCAATTACTGTTGATGTAAATAAAATGTTTCGACAGATAGAAGTAAATCCGTTGCATACTAGGTATAAAAAAATATTATGGAGAGAAGGAAGGGAGGAACCGGACAGAATCTATACCCTGAAAACTGTAACATATGGTTGTACAAACAGTCCATTCCTTGCCACTAGAGTTCTCCAGCATTTAGCCATAGATGGAGCAACTAATTTTCCATTAGCTGCCAAGGTCGTAATGAGCGATATGTACACGAATGATTGTCTTTCTGGGTCTTCAGACATTGCGGAATTTTATGAAATTAAACAACAATTGACAGATCCCTTCAAAAGAGGCCAGATGTCTTTACATAAATGGCAATCTAATGTTGTTAAGAAATAACCCCTGATTATCAATTTTTTCGGTTTAATCAAAATTCCAAATATATTTCAGCAAAAACTGTCGGAATAGTTTGGGACTGCAGTAGTGATTCATTTAACTTTGCGATTATTGTCAACAGAAGTTCTAACTATACAAAACTCTATTGCATCCATTTAACTAAAATAAAGCGAAGTTTTAAGCCAAATTGTCAAACTCTTTGACCCCTTAGGGCTGCTCGAACCTGTAATTTGTCGTGCTAAAATCTTTATACAAAACCTGTGGTTACTAAAGTGTGACTGGAATGATAACATTCCTCTTCCTGTTGCTCAAGCATGGGACAAGTTCCTTAATTTACTTGTTTTGATAGAATCATTCAAGGTACCTAGATGCATTCTCATTAAACATGTATTAACTATAATATTGCATGGATTTGCTGATGCTAGTGAGAAAGCTTACGCAACTTCTCTTTATCTTCAATCAATATCCAACCCTTGTTCTCCTGCTTGCCATCTCATTTGCAGCAAAAGCAGAGTTGACCCAATTAAAACTGTCAGTATTCCCTTACTTGGACTATTAGCGTGCTTGTTATTGTACCAACTTACTCAGAGTAGTAAGATCACTAAAGCTTAAATTTGACAAGGTCATACTTTGGTCAGACTCCACAATTTCCATACCATGGATAGAAACATTGCCTCATCTCCTTAAAACTTTTATGGGCAATAGAGTATCTCAGATTCAAGAACTGGCAAAAAACTATGAGTTGAGATACATTCCTTCAAAACTTAATCCACCTGATGCTTTATCCAGAGGGTCAGGATGCTGCGTCTTTTTCAACCAACAAACTGTGGTGGGAAGGCTACGATTTCCTGAAAAAGGACATTGGTGATATTTTTCCTCAAAATGACTCACAAAAATGACGAACACTTTTTAGAGGAACTAAACTCAGTTCCGGTCTTAACTTCAGTTATAAAAACTGACTTTATTAACACTTTTCTTAATATTTGAAACAGTTATTTGAAATTAATAAGAGTATTAGCCTTTATTTTCAGATTTTTTAACAACTGCAGGAGTAAGGTTAAACTTAAAAATCACAATGTTGGATGAAATAAAATTTGCCAGAAAGGTATTACTGAAAAAGATTAAAGGTGGGTATTTCTCAACAGACATTTCGCATTGAAAAAGGGCATGTCTGTTCCTATAAAAAGTAAGTTAAGGTTCTTAAATCCATTTCTAGATCAAGATGATCTATTAAGAGTAGATGGTCGTTTAGTCCACTCAAATTTAAGCTATGACCGATCTCACCAAATTATTTTACCCCCAGGTAGTAAATTAACAGAAATTACTTTTTTTTACTATCCTAAAAGAGACTTACATGTTGGTCTTCAAGGACTATTGAATACTGTAAGACAAATATTTTGGGCTATTAACGGAAGAAACATTGCTAGTCAAGTTGTTCACGATTGTGTTCAATGTTTCAAAATAAAACCTACAATTGTCAATCAAATCATGGGTTATTTACCCCCTGAGAGAGTAATCCAAAGTCCAGCCTTTTCTAATGCAGGACTTGATCTACGTGGTCCATTTTTGATTAAATATCGCAAACAAAGAATAGGAATGTTTAATAAGGTTTATGTAGCAATTTTCATATGCATGGTGTACAAAAGCAGTGCATTTAGAGTTGCTTTCTGATTTAACTTCTAATGCATATAATTGCAACCCTAAAAGAATTCTTTGCTCACAGAGGCAAAAGTAGTACAGTCTCATGTGACAATGCATCCAACTTTGTTAGAGCATCTCCAGAATTGAAAATATTATTAAATTCTATAAATAAGAATAATGATGATGTATCAAAATTCCTGCCATCGGAGCAAGTTCTCTGGAAATTTCTGCCCCCTCGCTCACCAAATTTTGGAGGAGTGTGGGAGAGAGGTGTCGGACAGTTCAAATATCACCTAAAAAGATCTATTGGTGTTATGAAATTAACTTTAGAAGAATTTTTGACAATTACTACCCAAATTGAAGGTATACTCAATTCTCGTCCTCTTTCCCCACTGTCCTCTGATCTAGTAGACTATGAAGTTTTGACCCCAGGTCATTTCCTTCTTGGAAGACCAATCAATGCTCTACCTGAGCCAAATTTGATAAATGAGAAGGAAAACTTGCTTGACCAAGATGGCAGAAAACTCAAAAAATCGTACAAATCATATGGAAAAATTAGACCAATTCCTATTTAAGCCATTTACAGCAGAGATCCAAATGGCTCTTTAAAAAAGAAAACTTTGCACCAGGTATGATGGTTCTTGTAAAGGATGGAGACCTACCAGTTTGTAAATGGGTAATAGGTCGTATTTTAGAAATAAGTTTAAGGGAACCAAAGGGAAATAATGATAATGTCAGAGTTGTAGTAGTTCGTACTCCATCTGGATTTTACAAAAGAAGTATCTCTAATATCTGTGTTTTACCTATTGTAGATAACGATAATATCAATTAATCTTAGCATCTATCAATTGAATTTATTATTTCTTATCATTGTATTATATTTAGTGCAGCATATGTAGCCATTAATTAGTAATTCATTGTATGTTATTGTATATTCATTTGTTGTATATTATTGAACTATCTGAATACTTCAATGGGGGCCGGTATGTGCGCTCCCGAAGTTTTATTAATAGATCAGCTACACCTAGCTAATAAAATGCAAAAAACCGCCAGTTGAGCTTCGTTCTCAAACGAGCAACATCTCATGTGATGAGTTCCCTTGCGCTCAAATCAGAAGTTCTATAAAACTTCATTTGCCCCTTGGCAATAAAATAAATAATAAAAAAATTTACAGTCCTCTGCTTTCTTATTGCTCCTGACACCCAGGTATATTTGCAATAGACCCGGTTTATTCCCAAAATACCTTGTTTACTCCCAAAAAACCAAGTTTATTCCTAAAAAATCCGGTTTATTCCCAGGTTTAAACCGGGTTTTTTCTAGTCTTTGCAACTCTAATTAGACTATATATGTGCCTGCCTTTGTCGGTATTATCCAGATTGATTGCCATTCCGTGAGAATTTTTCCTTTTAGTAAACGTTTTAAATATGTGGCTGAAATTGGGAGATGAATGTCAATATGTTGTTCCGTCTTTGCTTCCTTTGCGTGTGTGTCCGCGATTTCATTATCTTGAATGCCCATCTGCGCTGAAACGTGACTAAGAGCTACTCTATTTAGAAGGGACTTTAGCTTAAGTTTGTTTTCTAGGATTGGGTGATGCTTGGTTCTATAGGCACTGATAGCCTGCAGACCCGAAATACTGTCAATATAAATTTGGACAAAGGGGTATGTGGTGTTTATCTGGATCGAGCACATGGCTTTTAGGATGGCACAGAGTTCTGCCTGATAAATAGGACTGTGGTCGTATAGTCTGTAGACCCACTGATGGGTGATGGCACATGTTTCCAGAGCGTAGAATGCCGCTGCCACACCGGTGGCTGTTCCAGACTCTGTACAGGTCAATTTCATATAAGTTTCCTCTCATTTTTCCTTATAAGAGTGTTTTTCCATTATAGGATAAGTTACAAGTGTTATTTGCAAATATGAATTCGTAACCATGCTTCGCGGCTTTAGTAACCGACATTAAATTTGATTGAATATCAGGAACATATAATACATCTTTCAAAGTTATATCGTTTGATAGTGTCCTCAGTTTTATTTTATCTGTCCCGTGCTATTCGAGAGTTTTTCCACTGGCTATCATGACAGTATTTTTGTTATTTGTATCAATTTTAACAAATATATTTATGTCGTTACATATGTGTGAGCTGCTTCCAGAATCTATGACCCAAGTAGATTTAGATTAATTTTGTGCGAGAAAAGGTAATTGCTTTTGAGACACTGTATTATCTAAAGTGTTTTGTTTTTCTTCGCTATTACTCTCCTGAGTTTGTGTGTTTTGTTTCTGCTTTTATTTCCGGAGTAATATTATTTGCTTCAAAGCATAAAGACGACTTTTGTCTGTATTTTCCGTTTGTTTGGTTTTTAGAATTTCTATTCTTAAGAAACCAACAATTAATTTTACATGGTTTTTTCTTTTGCAATGTGTACAAAAAATATTTTGTTGGCGTTTTGGAAATGTTTTAGGGTTTTGTTTTAAAGTTTTATATGCATTTTCACGTGATGAATTGGAGCTATCTTGCCTCTTTTGAAATTAATCAGTTAATTTCCCTTTAATAAATTCTGAATTTAGTCTTCCGATCGAGCTTCCAACGCGTTGATTCCATAACTCTGTGGAAGGGAGCACAACAGAAGATGCAGATAGATGAGAATCTTTAATTTCTTCGTCTATTGCCTTCAATTTGTCTGTGCCGTTTCTAGAAGTTTTACTATATGATCAATCATATTTCCATTTTCTGCGAGTTTTATACTATAAAGTTTACGCAGTAAATATAACTTTCTTGATAAGTTTGCACGCCCGTGAATGTTTTTAAAGCTAGCCATGTGGCTTTAGCTGTTGTTTCGTTTTTTATGTAGATTAATGGCGAGTCTTTTAAGCTCAAATTAATTGCTCTTGCTTTATTATCTTTTTTAGTCAAAATCGCCAGTTAAGGGGTTTGGTGGATCATCAGTAAGTTGGTTAAGCAAATCTTTTTTCATTAAAATCCGCTCCACCTTAAATTTCATGTTGGATAATTGTTTGAATTTATTTTATCAATACTACAAATTTCTTTTGAACTGGAATGATGCCATGATGTTGTATTTTTATTAATTTTATTTCTACTTTAATTTAATTTAAATTTGCTTCGGTTAATCCTTCATGAACAGTTTATTTTAAATTACAGTTATTTTTGAGTTTATTTCTGATTCATATAAGAGAGCGGTTTTGCCGTGTTCATTCCTCAGCGCTCAGAATATATTATAAATTGTGAACTACGGCACTTACAGCTTCTCTTTGATTAATAAATAAAACTTTCATCGTTCTTAATAGTTAATATAGGTAACGAAATTTCTCTTACGTGTTAAGTCCACGGCGATATTAGTGTCCAGTGTATCGGAATAATCCATATGTGTTTTGAAGTATTCTTAAATATCAGTAAATTTCAGAGGTTTTGTTGTGATGAACAAAACATTTAACTAGAAGCACTAATTTAATAAAAAAAAGAAATAATTAGGGTTAATTTAAGTACATTAAATTTACATTATTTTCTATTAGTTAAAACAATTAAGTTGCAGAGAATATTCTGCAATCCTTTACTTATGAGAGCAAATTAGAGACTGAAAGTTATTGAGTTCAGATAGAAAACACATACAAGTAAAGTATGACATCACTAAACTTTGAACTTTACAGTTTATTTAAAGTCATCAGTTTTTAACGAATATTGGACAGATGGATCGAAAATTCTTTTTCCTGGCACACGTGTTTGTTTCATTTTCTAGTTGTAATCAGTCATTTATTTTATTGAAAGATAATTACGTTGATTGATGTTAAATCTTTATAGTTCGGAAAATCACTTTTCTATCATAAATTTCACATAATTCTTCAGAATATCTTTCATAGTAAAATTTATATTTGAGAAAAATTTTCGCCTGATAGGTTTTTATGGTTTTTATGCTAGTAGTGCGCGAGATGAGAAAATGCGAAACTAAAATTTAAAAATTCATTTTTATTCTTTTCTTATAAGGTAACCGATAACTCATCTTGAAATGTGATAGGACAGATTCATCTCAACTTTCATTTGCTTCTTTAACGTCTCCTAGTGTAAAATAAAGTAAAATTATATGAAATTTATTTTTTTATTACTATAGGACAGGCCTACTCAAGGTTGAAATAAGTAGGACAGATTTAACAAAACTTTCTTTTGTGTTTGTCCTCTGAGAGCATATTGGTTAATGAAATGTGGGAAAATTAATTTTCATGCTTTCCATAAGAGGATTCAAACTTGAGTGAAGCCAAAATTGACAGCATTTCTGAAATATACCTTGCCTTTTTCCATTTCTCGATAAAGCAAGTATCGCGGGGATTTTTTTAGAAGTATTTTTTGAGAGCCGTCTTAACAGATTTTGGATTTAAGTGTAACATGCTTTTCAGTGAGAACTATTTTTAACATCTAAAAACAATTAATAACTGAAAATGTTTTATCATACTTTATTATTTCTAGTTTTACCTGAAATATAAATGAAAGAAATCGATTAAGCTTTTCCATTTTTCAATGAAAGAAAGGGAAACAGTAAAAGGTGTCAAATTTGGTGTTCTGAACCAAATTGGTAAACGCGACAGCTCGAGAGAGGTAGTAATGGCACAGCAATCGTTTATTACCCAAGATGTGAAACAATTTGTGAAAAAAAAATCCTATTTGATTCCATATTATTTAACTAGTCATTATTTTCTATTTGATGCTTTTATGTCTACACATGAGTCCGCTCAAGTATTAAATTTTGCCTTGTTGAGGGAGAGAATTTTTTTTTCTTTTACAACTGTTTCTACTGAATTCGGATTTTACTTTCTCTTCTTTTACTCGCTCTATTTTACTCTGATACTTTTCAGTTAGAACTAGTTTTAACTGATGAAAACTGTTAATAATTAAAAATGTCTTATCATGCCTAGTTAATATTAACTTTAACGGCAACATAATACAAGAAATCGCATTATGTTTTCCATTTTCCGATAAAGGCAAATATCTTTCAGAAAAAGTTATTAAAGTTGGCTTTTTGAACTTTATTTTCAGACAAGAAATGTGGTCAGCTCGAGAAGTGTCATGATACAGCAATAGCTTATAATGCAAGATATAAAACATGTATCGAAAATTGAATACTAGCAATAAAAAAAATTAACTCTTATTTTAATTTAATAAAGAAATAAATAAAAAAGAACATCTTGGACCATTTTACTGATATATTGCAACGCTATAAATTTCCCATAAAAAGTACGTTATATGTAGATTAAAATTTCTAACAGAATAGCATTTCTTCAATAGAATAGTATTTAAAACAAAGACATTTGTTGTTCAGTTGAAATATTTTGCACTCAAATTGAAATTTGCATTTGAAAAACACACAAGTTATTTTTTATACATTTACTTACACTACTTCCTGTCAAAGGCCGCTTTAACCTCTTCACTCCGCGGGTCCACATATGTGGATGTGGACCTCCATTATTTCCGGTTTTGAAAATGATGTTCTAACATATTTGCAATTCTCATGCCATAATGATATTCTTCGATGTCTAAGATACAAAATAATGCAAACAGATTAAAATTCTTGCTCTGAAATTAAATTTGAGAAGAAATAATTTAGTAATAATCAATAATATTACATTAATACTCTGCAGTGAACAGGATAACACAATCTAAAGTGGCGTTGAATCTGTTCTATCTACTTTTAACTTGAGTACGGTAGTCAGTCATACAGAAAAACATAAATAATAAATTTCAGTTAAATTTAGTTAATCAATTTCCCGATACGGGCTTATCAGAGTAACAGGATATAGAGTTGAATGTGGCATATCTACTTTCAATTTGGGCTAGTTACCATATAAAAAATAATAATAATGCATTTTAAAATTTTAGTTACGAAGTTCCTAATCTAACAGAAACAACTTTCCCGTATTTTTTTTTAACAGACATAAGTTTGACAATAGCAACAGATTATTCTGAAGAATTGAGTTAAATTCATACGTTGGAAGTGAGTCTAAATTGTTTATATATGTAATCACCCACCAGTGGCGCTACTAGCACAATAATTATATTGTGAATTTTTTATCAAAACATAAATTTGACCACGGCGGTAGCTTTATGCCGAAGATTTCAGCGAAATTTGTTTGTGGGAAGTGGGTTTAAATTGCATAGTTAAGCAATTTCCTACCAAGAGAGCTAGTAACAGAAAAAGCTATCACGGGATAATTTTATCAAAATACAAATTTGACATTACTTAAAGCTTATTCTGAAGGTTTGACTGAAATTCGTCCGTGGTAAGTGGGTTCAAATTGCATAGTTATGCAATTTGCCACAGGAGGCACTCTTAGCAGAAAAAAAACCTTTTATGTGAAACAAAATTTCTAAAGTATAAACTTGACGATGACAAAAGGTTATTACGAATAAATGGAGGAATTTTGTTTGTGGGAAGTGGGTCTTCATCACGTAGCTATGTAATTTTAAACCAGGGTCACTACTAGCATAAAAACACCTATCACACACGAAATCTTATATCAATACATAAATGTGATCTTGAAAGACGCTTATTCCGAAGATTTGAGTGACATTCGTTCCCAAGGAGCGAGTTTAAATTGTGATTATGTAATATCCCACCAGTAACATTACTAGTATATCACATGGAAGCTACCACATGAAAAATTTTATTTAAACATGTTATGGAATACTAATTTTGTCTTGTTAAAACTAGTTTTCATTAAATGGATTAGTTAAAAGTGATTTTTACTAAGCGTCTCATTTAGTACTAGTTTTGGCAAATTAAAACTAGTTTTGACTAAAGGGCATAGTTAGAACTAGTTTTTACTTGTCAAGGTGGATTTTGACGGTAACATATATAAAAAACTAATCAATTCTAAAATCTACAAAAAAAAAAAAAAAAAAAAAAAAAAAAATCAGGGAAATCAATAAAGAAAATCGTCGTAAATGTAATTTCCTACGATTTAATAAGAAGGGGCATATTTTTTTTGTAGAAACGCTTTGGAGCTCATCGTTTGTCTCATTAGACATTCTCGTTGCACATTTTCGCTGTTGATAATTCAACTTTTAGCATTTTACGAACATTTAAAATATTTTAGCTAAATATAACGCGTTTAATGGCAAATTTATAGATTGTGCTTTTCTTGTTTTCTCATACTTTACATTTTACTTTTGACTTATTTTGATGTTTATATATATTTTTTTTCAGGATCATTATTTTGTCGATATCAGGAATTAAGCGATAATTTGAAAGAAATCTACGAAGAGGAAAAAAGCACTGACTGCTTATTGAAAATTGATGGGAATGACATACCCGTTCATCGGATGATTCTAGAAAAACGATCTCCGGTATTCGCTGCTATGTTTAATCATGATACGAAAGAAAATCAGACTGGAGAAGTGTCTATCGTCGGCATAGAACAAAGTACAATGGAAGTTATTCTCGAATACATATACTCAGCAGACATCGAAAATCCGACAACAGAAAACGTATTGTCTCTGTATGCCGCAGCTGAAAAATATGATATAAAGGATGTTAAAGAGATATGCTCTGAATTTATACAGAGGAATTTATCTGTGGAATGGGTGTGTGATGTTATTAAATTTGCAGAATTGTACCAAGATGAAAAAATAGGTATCTCTGTTAGAGAGTACTTCAAACAAAATGTCCGTAAAATTCTAAAGACTGAAAAATGGAAAACGTTTGTGAAAGACAAGCCTGACATTAGTATTGAACTTCTCGAATCTGTTGTAACAACTTTTGTTCCAGAATAATCTAAAAATCTAAAAGATATTGCATATCAAACAGCTAAAATAGGTAGAGTAAACAGAAAATATCATTCAGTGTATTTTTTTTTGTAATTAAACTAATGAATAAAAAAACATCGTAATTTATATATTGTTTCATACTTTTCAAGATACATAATATAGCTAAAAGTCACCGGACATTTTTAATTTTAGACGTTTTGTCAGATATCACGAGCAGGGATTCCCAACATTTTTTCTGTCACGTACCTCTTGCTATTTATTTATGCATACCACTTGTTCCATGCATCATGTACTAAAAATATTGTTTTTGTTGACTAGTAATTTTCTTATGCTACTTACGAATGTCGCATGCAACTCTCTTAAGATTTCCAAGTTTCAAACACTTGTTTATTTTAAAACACGATATAAACAGAAAGTCACTCAACAAAATACATTGAAAACAATTAGCCAAAGACTTCAAATTAAGCACATATAAAAAGGAATGAGACTACATACTATTAATACCACGTTATTTGGCTAGATGCTGCACAGTTGAATACGGAAATGATGAACTGTTTTCAAACGAGTTGTAAACGAAGTCGTTGAAATCATAAAATCTGAGATAATTCGTTTCTGTCCAGATATTTGTAGAATTAGTAGAAACAAAGAACATCAAAAGAAAATTAGATGATACAAAACAAATAGCATTATATTATATTATTAGAAGTGATGAAGGATATTGACAGCAAATATTTTTAACCAGTTACTAGGTTTAGGCCTTTATTCTCACTTTGTGAGTAGCCTATTAGACTTTTACACAAATATCTCTTTCTAAATGAAAATTCTATAAATTATTTCTTGTGTTTTAATTTTAAACTTTTAATTTTTGCATTCTCCGCCAATACCAACGTAAGTTTTTCATGGCCTTGGGGTCCCAAGAGTCTGCCACGTACCCTATGCTAGAAACCACTGATTGAAATTAAAACTTGACACATTGTTCTTCAATTTCGGGAATATAAAGAACATGTAAGAACTTATATTTCTCACTGAAGATTTATTGAATAAAATTCAGATACCCTTATTATAGAATTACTTATAGAAGATAACTGAAATGCAGCTATCTACATTTCCGATGTATTTCTGAATTTTCCATGCTTTTCATTTCTCTTTATAGCTGACTACCAAATTATAAAATAACAAATCTGCTTTCATTTGGGCATGCGTAGTTAAGATATTTTTATACAAATTCTCATATCTTATCGAATATTAATTTTTAATGGCAGCATAATTTTTCTCTTGGAAATAGACTTTGGTTTGCAATACAAATATTGTTTCTTTTGATGTGTATTATCATTCTTGAAGTTTCGTACTCATCAATTTGAAATATATTTTTTTATTTTTAACCCACAAAATTACTTCAATATTAACTAAAAAATATATTATTATTTTGAAGAAAGAAAGATTAACCAAGATAATGTGCTTGAAATACTATTTTAACTCTGATAAAACAAGTTTATTAGGATAAAATAAGATTAAGTTTACATTAAGTATTGTGGTGACCTAATGGTGATCTAAAAAGGAAAAAGATAAACCAGGAGTTAAGATTAGATTATAGTATACTTTGAAAAATAAGGATAATTTAAACCTTATCACCCGATTCTGCTAAAATATATGCTATTCGAAAACATTACATTTATTTTGAAGCAGACTGCAATGACAAAATAAATTGAATTTGAAATTTAGATACACATCGTTTGGAAAAAATATTCGATATATACTGTTTAAAAATTTAGTCATGTATCATTATATTTAAACAAATTTACGAGAATTATAACATAACTGAAAATCAGACCTACAACTGGACACAGAGGCTGATACTCTCTACAATAAAAACAATAAAAAATAACTCTTAATTTGATAGTGTTATGATTTCCGAATTATAAAAATTTTTTAATTAATTTTATCAAATAAGAGCACAATTTTTTTAAATTTATTTTAAATATTTATTGATAAATAAATCCATTAAATAAATTTACGGAAATTTTATTGTAAAAACTAATTATAATTAAAGATTTTGTTATAGATATTTTTTATTTATTAGAAATCATTGAAGAATAATATTCCTCAGTATTTCAGTTATAAAATATATTTTTAAAACATTTTAGCTAACTGTTGTTCTCACACTGAAAAAAAATTAGAACAGCTAACGAATAATATTTTTCTTCAATCGTTTATGGTCTGGCGTATTAATAATAATACATATCTTTACATTTTCTATTATTTCCTGTATACAATTATTACTTTTGATATTATTAGTATGGAATAATGATAGTATATATCTTGTCATATACAATTATCATTTTATTTATGTTTCATGATTTAGAAATGAAAGAAAAGCTATGCCATTGCTCAGACTTAATTCAAACATGTGCTGTTCATTTTTTGCTCATTCTTTAATATTTAAAATAATGGCTACATTTCCTAAGCAATAACTTAGCAACTTTCTAATATTTTTGCACACTATGTCTATTTGATCATGTTATAATACGACATAATTGAAAAATTCTTCCACGACCTTTTGTCACAGAAAATAGTACACAAAATAAATATATTCGTCATACATTAGCAAATAATATTATGCTTAAATTTTAGTCAGTTTTAATTTTTACCATTTAGATAACACCTTTTTATTTTTAAACCTAAAATTTATCCCCCACCCCTCCCTTACCCTCCATAAAAATCGAACACGAAATGGAAAGGGACCAAATGTTCCCGATATTTAAAGACAGAGTTTACCTATTGAGGTTAATCCTCAGCTTTAATAATAAAAAAATGAACACAGTTGAGTTAAAATGTTGGCAAATTTATGACATTTTAAAATATTTAACACATTAGAACTGATTTTAAAAACTTTTCACCTTCTTTTTGCCTTCTGGTAAACAAATCTATTTTAAATTAAACAAAACAATATACTTATCGAAGTAAAATACAAAAATAAAATTAAAAGAATGAAACATTTAAAGCTTCCCACGCTTTAGTTTAATGTACGCAGAGGAAATTGATAGTAAAAGTTCTTGGTACTTGAAGTACCATTTTATAGTGCTGTTTTATGTTGCATGTGACGAATTTATATTCAGGTTTTACTATCATGCTTTTAAAATTCTCATTATTTAAAGCATTTTTCCGCGAAAGTTTAAATTTTCTTTCAGTTTAATAAGATTACTTTGAAATATTTCCAAAGATAAATTACAGATATTTTAGGAATTGTTTCGCTTCATTATTTTTAACAATATATATACATTTTAATGTAACAACTAAATATAACATCTTTTTGGCAATACCAAAAATAAAAATAAATAAATGGAAAACATTCAACCAAATATAGTAGCATTTAGTGACTGTCTATTTCGTATGACATTAGTTTTACATGGAAACTTACCTTTTCACTAAATAAAAACTCAATCTACAATGATTACATAAAAAATGTCATTTTCTAGAAGCTTACAGTCGTTACGTCAGTCGTGAAGTTTTGTTTGTAAAGATAAATGTCCCCAAGGATTTCACTATTTAAATAAACCTACTTGATTCTGATTATTTCATTGTTTAAGAACGTAGTTCGATTACATATCTATTAAATTTGTGTTTAAATTTATATTATTCTTTTATTTATTGATGTTTTAATTTCGTTATCGATTTTTAACCAGCAAACAAATACTGTACTATTTATATTCAGAGCCTGACTAATGCAAGAACATGCTGAGCAGCTGCCCCGGACCCCCCATTTGAAGGTGTAATAAAAATTTTCGTTAAGCGGATGATGCTAAATGATTCAAATTGACCAAAAGGGACTAAAATTCTTACATCTTCAAAGAATTAAGAAGGAGGTGCGATCGTCGTTTTCCCCTCTCTGAATCCCTTAACCCCCCCCCCCCTTCCCACTCCTCCGCTTAAAAAAAAAAAGAACTATATCATTAGAAAACTAATGATTAAAATTTTATAACAACTTAGTAGTCTATTTTTTTCAAAAGAAATTCATTATTCACATTTTCAACGTAACGAAGCAAGTTAAAACCTTTAATGATGATCAATTAGGGAGCATTTTTCTGTTAACATCTGATGACATAAGTAGATAAGCAAAGGGAAAGTTTGCAAATAAATACTCTCGTCAACCAATTTATACTTTTCCCTACTATTTTCTTGCTAGTATTACTAGTAGTTTTTGTTAGTTCTGACGATATTTCTTCTAATACACTGTATAGATGTGAATAGTACCTGTTACGAAATTTATGTATACATACAATAGGTACGGAGTTCAGTACTAGTCACTTCAGTATAGTTTATTGTGAAATCGTGACGGGTACTATCTAGTATTGCTTTAAGTGCAAACGTGTCAATCTTCCGTAAGCGCGCTACATAGATTTAAAAATAGACATAGATTTAAAAAAAAAAAACTTATAAAATTTTTTATAACCAATAAAATATACGTAAATTAAGATACAGTTTGAAATAAACTGCATTTGAAAGTTTTTTTTTTTTTCCTATTCGACGGTGTGAAGATTGAAATTGTGCGATGATTAGAAAATAATCAATTTAAAAAAACGAAATTTATTATTCAGATTGTTTCCATAGTCAGTATGACGTCAGCATTACTCACGGCCGTGTTTTTGCTTTATAATATAGATATGGTTCATACGCAATTTTTCTTTTTAGATAGCAGCAGAGAAAAAATGGATTTGGAAATTTAAAAAAATATAGTAGCTATTAACGTCAAGCCTAATGGCACTTATGATCTATAATTATTGCTCAAGGACACGATTTTTTTTTTTTTTTTGCGATAACCATGTCGACTATCACTGTGCTTAATTAAACTGTCATCGCCCAATATTTTAGGAGTAGAGTCGCAGATAAACTATTGGAGTTGCCGCATATGAATTTCGCTTCACTCAGCTCAATAAATTATAGAACTAATTTTCGAAACAATATGTATCATAACCTGTAAAAATATAACATATATCGATTTCTAAAAGCTTCAAATATGTGAATACAAAACTAGAGCTCATTCTACCAAATAGTTTTTGCGATATGTTTAAAAAACTACCACCATTGCTACAACTAAAAATTAATTTGAATTCCGTGCAGACAAAATCCCTCGCTTCACTTCAGATTAACAATAATGAAAAAAATATACAGGGTGATTATAAAAAAAACTATCCCGATATATGAGCCCCTAACTATCATACCGTTCACAGAAACTGAATGAAACTTTGGTTTAAAGTATTTTGAGGTATGCGCTCAAGAATCATATGAAAGACAACAGTTAAATTCTAACAGTTACGGTTACAGTGACGAAATTTCGAAAATTTCAAATGGCAACACCTTCTTTTTTTATTGGAATGTGATCTTCATAGTGAAAAAACATAAAAAGCGTTGGAACGGTACCTGTAGCACGAAAATCGCCGGCGCTAGACAGACTAAGAAGAATAGTGAACAACAACCAATAAGGACAGAGAAGCAACAGAAAGCAAAACATTTGATTGTGTTTCATACATTTTCCATTTCACACACGACGACACTTTACATGCGGCAGATGGTGGATAGCACTGAACAATAAAATGTTGTACTTTCTGTATTGAATGATATTATCACGACCAATGGTGATTTTCTGTAATCAGGTTGTCATTCATTCCTCTTTGAATGGGGAATATTTCGGTCTCCAAGGCCGCATCCACTACCGCTGTGACAGCTAACGACCGATTTCGGGATTAAGTACGATTTATTACACATTTGAAAATCAGCTTGCATAAAATGGTTAAGTAAAATGGTATATTGCTGCTTCTCGGACTTCAGTAACATTTAATTTTTTTTTTTTGTTTTAGACGCTATAAGCTACCCGTTTTAAATATGTTATTTAGAAAATGACATAATTATCACCATTACATGCTTTTCACACTTATAATTGAATCATTATAAAGTTGTATTTCTTTTTAAAATCGGCGTGTAAATAAATATATTCAATTGACTAGAGTTTGGCTATATTGTTTGGGCTTTTTTTAAATCTAACAACATGAGATGAAAATGGCTATGTCAAACCATAAATTAAATCTCTATTCAGATAAGGAATTTTGGATAAAACTTCTAAAAAAATCGACAAATTTAATAAGTAATTGGACACTGCATAACATCTAATCAAGTATATGGCTATCAAAAGATAGTTAAATTGTCATGAATAGTTTTTTATCCTATAAAACTTATTTAATTGAACTATCGTGACATATTCCAACATTAAATAATGCTTTAAAACTTTTGTTTCGCTTTAAAAGCTGTATGATTCAACGTGTTTAGCATATTTTCATCTATAAAACTCACAGTTCTCATGTTTGTATCTGCAATAGTTTTCCAAAAGATCGCAATAAATTCAATTACGGCAGCAGCAGCATTATTTACCTTTTTTTTAAATTAGAGAACAATTATCGAATAACCGTATGCTGTATGCAATATTCATATTAAATACTATAAATTACGAATAATACAATACTCTCAATGAATCCGCTGTATGAGAATAAGTCATAAAGGCAAGAAATTCTGCAGACGAACAAAATATTATCGCTAAAGCATGGAATGTTTCTCCTACCTCGTGCTCGTCAGTGCTACCGTGCTACCTACCATACAACTTTGAGTCATCACTTCGTATTTTGGCCGCGGATTTCCAGCCACTTCAGGAATTGGCCTGGCCGGCCAAAGCCCGAAATACTATGTTCATCGGGCTTTGGCCAAGGATTCTTGGCCAATTCGCAAACTGGTCAAACTTTGTGCTTTGTAACATATATAAATTTATTTTCCAGAACATTTTTTTTTAATTCTGTATATTTAAGGTCAAAAGTATAAAAGATAAGTTACGTGCAATTAAGATTAATAATTAGAAAGAATATATGTATGTATATTCATAAATGTAAATACATGACTTTATGTATTTAAGATTCAAACTTATAAACAAATTTGCATACCTAATTAAAAATATTATAAACAAGTAATTATGAATATTAAAAATGCACTAGTATAAGAAATAATTACAGATAGTTAGTTCGTAAAATGGTGAATAATAAAAAAGCATGAATTCGATGTTTCGTAATTAATTTTTTTAAAGGGTTAAAGTTAATATTTTTTTTTTCGAGCGAATTGCAGCATTTAAAACGTAAAAGTACAAAATTTAAGAATATGTCATTCATTTTTTTTCCGTATTTTATATAGTTCGGCCATAGCGTGTTAAGAAACGTGGCAAATTAAAAAAGCCGATCTCGCAATTTGATTTCTTTTCTGCTTGTCGGCCCTTGGAAGCTCCGAACTGAGCATGCGCGGCCGCGCGTGCCCATTTTTGGAGAAACAAAATGCGTTTTCGATCAATTTTTAATTAATATTATGGTTAATTATGAAAACAAATTAAAAATCTGAGCCTCAGGACCCGCTATGGACTATCCTCATACAAATTTTCAGACCTTTGCGCGCGGTAGATATTCCTTAGCCATCGTCAACAGACACACACCACACACAGACAAACTCTTCTTTTATTTGTTGGATTACTATTCAAAATCATGAGAAATAAATAAAATTTAGTTAAATTTTCGAAATCCACAGAGGGGAAGAGATCTCGGTTATATATCACAGTTAATTTTATCTTTTCTTTTCAGATTTAGTGTAGTAGTAATTGTTGATATTGAAAAGGTTTGGTTTTGAAAAGCGTCGTCTCTGTTAGGTTACTGAAAAAGGAGCAAAAACCGAAAGCCCAAAACCGAAGATTTCCGTCACTCTATAAATACAGCTAGTTTGAATTCAAACGAAAAGCGAAACGCCGACATTTAATATCTCAGCAAATATGAGGCATATCGTTCTGATTTTTTCACAGCTGTCTTATATCTCCGGTATAAGACTCCAGTAAAACAAGGAACTCTATCCTGAAATTTATACATTTCTACATGCAGTAGATTTTAAGATCTGGAAACCCATTTTTTAAGTAAAATGGAATGTTTTAATGGCGTAATGAACACTGGTGTGATGTCGTAAAATGCTTTTCTCGAATTCCGCTCGGACGATTTTTTAAAAATTAATGTATGATATTAATCTGTTGTCACTAAAGCGAATCCTCCGATCCGCTTAAATAAGAAAAGTCTACTTTCTTATATAATCCGGTTTAAAAACGGGACTATTTTCCTAAGCTTATTCCCGTAGAAATCCATAGGACTTTTTACTCATATCCTCCGCGCCAAGATAAGGTTAAAAATAGGAGTCTGGTTTGCAGTTAAAACTTCTGCATATAGCTGATGAATTATTTAAGTTCTTTATTTTAATATGAAAACAGTTTTT
The DNA here is from genome assembly GCA_963931845.1 of Maratus michaelseni. Taxonomy (NCBI): domain Eukaryota; kingdom Metazoa; phylum Arthropoda; class Arachnida; order Araneae; family Salticidae; genus Maratus; species Maratus michaelseni. The sequence goes on from OZ007592.1 coordinate 251,872,650, forward strand.
TATGTATTTTAATATGTAATTTATGTGTGCTAAATTAAGTTGTTGCTTATATATATATATATATATTTTTTTTTTTCACATTTTGGAATCTCCATTTCGTCGAAAATATATTTATATTAATTTTTTAAAACAAGGAAATATTTTGTAGTTATATGTGTTAAATTTTACTGTTAAATATAATAGATCTTTGATTTTCTAATGATAAAATATTTTTTCATTTTTTTGTTATTACACAATGAAGACAACCAACCAACTATTGTTGCATGTATTCATACGCAAAGCACAAATTAGCGAGAGTAATGAAAAAAGATCTTTGTTTTTGACAAATTGAAGAATTGGGAAAAAACAGGCATAGGAAAACTCGCAGAGAAAGATATTAGACTTTCTATTAGGTATTTTGTTTATTTATTCATTGTTTTTTTTTTATTTGACGTGTTGGTTCTTATAAAAAATTTCGTTTGGAATGATGCTTAGTTGGTCTACAGTGACAGAAACTGCCAGTTACATGTTTTTCTAGCTTTAAAATGTTACTTTTATGTTCTTTTGTAACAAAAAATGTAGAAAGTTAATTCTGAATAAGTGTTAAAACTCAATGCTATAAAACTTATGCTATATAAGGGATAAATAAGTTAATTATTTACTTTAAATCCATAGTTTGAAAAGTAAACAAATAGCTTTTTTTTTCATTGCATTACTTGTTGTGTGACATAAACTTCCAGCTTCATGAATGTTTTGCTTTTACTGTATATTCATTTTTCATATTCATTTTTTAATAAGCTTATTCAAGTAAATAGTTTTCGAGAACTATATTGTTTTAATGTCAAATGTTACATTCAAAATTATTATAAAATTACTAAAAAATACAGTAAAAAAATTGCTATTTGCTTGCGAAGCCTAACAATATAACCATTTTAACCCACGTAGGTTTTTCTACCTCCGAAATATTACTTTTATGTTATTTTGAAAAAGAAAATGCAGAAAGTTAATTCTAAATAAGTGTTTTATGATATACATTGGATTCAGAGTTTGGGAATTGAATTATTAATAACTTGCCTCCTTTCAATCCAATCTTCTTCGTTTTCGGGATCTTTAATCCATTTAGTTATACCACCATTTCTACATTCCCGTTAGGACTCTCCATCTTAGAGCCCTGCTCAAAACTAACAGCTGCTCCTTTCTGTTGTCCCCTACTATAGCTCCCTTAAAAGTCGTCCAATTCACTTGTTTTTTTCTAACAACTTCTGAGGACTTCCAGCTACTACATGAACAACACAAAATTTTCTCGGACAAGACCCGGGCCCCCTGGAACCCTTTAAGTTTTTTTGCCCTAAATTTTTAATAACTTGCCCTCTTTTTCTCAGATCATCTTCATATTTGGGGCTCCTTTCTCCATTTAGTTATTCCCCCATTTCTGCATTCCAGTTCGGACTTTCTACATTCCCGTTAGGACTCTCCATCTTAGAGCCCTGCTCAAAACTAACAGCTGCTCCTTTCTGGGGCCCCTACTATAGCTCCCTTAAAAGTCGTCCAATTCACTAGTTTTTTTTTCTAACAACTTCTGAGGACTTCCAGCTACTACATGAACAACACAAAATTTTCTCGGACAAGACCCAGGCCCCCTGGACCCCTTTAAGTTTTTTTGCCTTAAATTTTTAATAACTTGCCCCTTTTATCTCAGATCATCTTCATATTTGGGGCTTCTTTCTCCATTTAGTTATTCCCCCATTTCTGCATTCCAGTTCGGACCCTTCATCTTAGGGGCCCTGCTCAAAACTATCAGCTGCCCCTTTTTGGGCCCCCTACTATAGCTCCCTTAAAAATCATCCAATTCACTAGCTTTTTTTTCTAACAACTTTTTAGGACTTCCAGCTACTACATGAATATCAAAAAATTTTCCCGGACAAGACCCGGGATCCCGTTACCCTTTTAAAGGTTTTGTGCATTAAATTTTTAATAACATGACTCTTTTTTGTCTGATTTTCTTCAATGCACGGATTTTCATCAAACTTCAGATTGTGTTAGACGTTGACATAAGTAGTTGTTAATTAGATTTTGGTCTAAATATCCCAACAGGTGGCGCTGCTATGCTGCACTTTTCAGGATTTACACGATTTTAGCGATAGTCATATCTGCAGAATAAATGCACGGAATTTAATAAAACTTTAGATTCAGTTGGACCGTGATATAAATTGGTGCTGATTATTTTTAGTGTATGCGAAAATTGTGTGAGATAGAAGAAAGTTTTAGGATTGGCACATCAGACTACATTTTTTTTTTTCATTTCTTCCGTGCAAATATAAGAAGAGTGAAAATTACGGGAGTTTTTTGTTCTTTATAGAATTCCATTTTCTCAATGGAAAAATTAAGGAAAAGAAAAATTACTATCTATAAGAATATAGCAATTTAATCTATATTAATAAAATAAATATGTTTGCCTGTACTTGTTACTTTCTTCTTTCTTTACAAGAAGAAAGTATTGGATTCATTAAAATTTTCGACTTCCAATTTTCGACGGATTTATACGTTTTAGAAGGTCCTGATCACAATTTTACTGTTTTTAGAAAATGTCTATCTGTGAGTCTATGACTCTGTTTGTTCATCTGTCTGTCTGTCTGTCTGTATGTATGTATGTATGTGACAAAACATTTGTGGGCGCTCTATCTCAAGAACTAATGCTCGGAATTTAATAAAACCTTCTATTCAGTTAGTCCCTGATATAAATTGGTGCTGATTAGTTTTTGGTGAATTTCGCCCGAAAGGTGACGCTGCTATGGTTCATTTTTCGCGATTACCGTAATAGCTCTATCTCAAGAACTAATGCACTTATTTTCATCAAAATTCACATTCAGTTAGACCTTGACATTAACAGACGGTGATTACGTTTTGTTGTAGATATCCCAACAGGTGGCGCTGCTATGCTACTTCTGCATGATTTTCGTGATAGCGGTATCTCAAGAACTAATGCACGGAATTACATCAAACTTCAGATTATGTTAGACCTTGACATAAATAGATGCTGATTACGTTTTGGTGTAAATAGCTCAACAGGTGGCGCTGCTATGCTACTTTTTGTATGATTTTTATGATAACTATATATCAAGAACTAATGCATGGATTTTCATCAAACTTCAGATTGAGTTAGATGTTGACATAAGTTGTTGTTGATTAGGTTTTGGTCTAAATCTCCCAACATGTGGCGCTGCTATGCTGCACTTTTCCGGATTTACATGATTTTAGCGATAGTCATATCTGAAGAATTAATGCACGGAATTTAATAACACTTTAGATTCAGTTAGACCTTGATATAAATTGGTACTGATTCGTTTTTAGTGTACAAAACCTGTGTGAGATAGAAGAAAGTTTTGGGATTGGCACATCCGACTACTGTTTGTGTGCGATGGCTAGGAAAATCTACAGCGGGTAGAGGACTAAAAATTTGGATAAGGATTGTCCAAGATATGTCCTAATGCACCTGATGCCCATGTTTCATTTTTTGATAATAAGTCAAAATATTAATTAAAAACCATAGTGAACATCAAGTTCTCCTTTTCGATCGTGTTCCGAAGAATGTGAAGCCGAAAACATCTGATGGGCGAAAATGTTTTTTTAAGCTTATTTCGAAGCCCCCATTGGCTTAACTATTCGAAACTAGAAAAAACGGAAGATACCAAACCACATCTAGATACATGAAAATAAATACCAGACCATAAATACGTTCGTTTTTTTTTCCAAAGGTGGTATCCGTTTTAAAATATATTAATATTAGCGTTTTAAAAAAATCGTTTCCGAGACTCACTTTTACGACTTTTTATTTTTCTACGATGTTTAAAATTCTGAATTGGATTCGGAAATCAAAAGATAGCAAACCATATCTACGTTCAACTTCCTTTAAAATGACATCTTTGGTTTTGAAAAAAATATTAATTTTAACCCTTTAAAAAAAATCTTAGTTTCCTAAACTCACTTCCACGATTTCCGTTTTTTCCGGTTTTTTTTAAATCTGCATTAGCATTAGAAATCAAAATACGAAAAAATTAAATATACCAATCCATATCTACGTACATTTTCCTCAACCCTTAATTGCATAGTGATGTAAATTTCCATCACTGTTTATTTAACTTTTAATAAATAAATGAACTTCTTCGCCACCACTATATTTATATAGAAATATTAATAATGAAGTAAATTTCCCGTGAACTATGTTGCTGAACAAAGTTAAAAATCTATCTTAAAATTTCTGGTGTCTAATATTTAATATATGTATAAAAAACACAATTGTAAAAGAAAACCTCATGCAAAGAAGGGTTAAACTGCGTAATCCGTTAAAAATTATTAATATTAACCCTTTCAAAAAAATTTTGGTTTCTGAAAGTCACTTCAGCGATTTTCGTTGTTTTCTGAAATGTTTAAAAATCTGCATTGGCTTCGGAAATCAAAATACAAAAACAAAAATTACCAAACCATGTCTACTTATATTTTCCTTTAAAATAACCTCTTCGGTTTTTAAAATATATGATTATTAACCCTTTCAAAATAAACATTTTCCAAATCCCACTTTTGCGAATTTTTTTTTCTGCAATATTTGAAAATCAGCATCCATTTTCCTGTTCGAGGAACGAAACGAAATAATTACTTAATCAGCGTGCATTTACCTTTAATGCGACGTCTTCAGTTTAAAAGAAATATTAATATTAACACTTTCAAAAACATTCTTTTCTGAAACTCACCTTACCCTCTCTTTGAGTGACTTTGAAGATAAGTTTCCCATTTTAATTCTTCTTTAGAACATTTTTGCTTCTGCGCTGTACAAGAAATCTTACATTTTCAACAGATAGAGACATCTTTCTGAATTTAAAAGAGGTGAGGAAAGGGGAAAGTTTTATATTATTTAGGTTTTCTCAGGGAGATTAGGTCAAAATTGAAAGATTAATATATCTAAACGTCAGAAATTAAATTGAGATTAAATCGCAATATAAAGAGGACCCTTTACTTCGTTTGGATAGATTTTTAAGTAAAAATATAAAATCATACAAATTGGAGGATGTGTGCTGCCTAACGTGAAGCTCTCAGCAATAGGTTCATTTGGAAAGATTTTCGTTAATATATATAAATTTACTAGCTGACACGCCTAGCGTTGCCTCTGTCCTTGATAATAACCTTACATAAACCTGCAATCGGTGTTAACGAAAATATTTCCAAACAAATATGATATTCGTGGCCCCACTGCCATTGGCAGCTTAACCCGCAAATTTGTGTGATTTTATATTTTAAAAGAAAATCTATTTAAAAGAAACTAGAGTTAGGGTCCCCTGTGTCTTCGACTGCGTACACAAGGCATGCTACGCGTATTCCAGTCCGTTTGGATTTTATATTTTTGAACAAAAAATTGACAAAGCCCGGGCGCGTGATGGTAACCTTAAATATTCCTAAATTCAGTGTTGAATGAATTTATGTATTTAAACAAGAATCTTTCCAAACGAAAGTAATGTTGAGGGCTTGTCTGTCTTCGGCAGCGTACACCCTCACATTTGCGTTATTTTATATTTTTAAAATTCATAAAGATACAACTAAATGTAAATATACTGCTTGAAGGTGCGTAAAAACATACATAAAGCATTTAAAAGTAGAGATGGGAGTATTCGAATTCAAAATGTCTGAGGTCTCGATTCAGTGAAGTTCTCAAGTGATCTCGATTCGGACGGGAGTATTCGAATACAAGCCACCTGGCATTTGTGTCAGAAACGAAAACTGTGGTTTTCGATTGTATTCAGTTCTTATAGCTCGATAGACCGGGAGGCGGCAGCACAATCAATCACCCCATCGAGTTCACGGCTGAAATTCAAGAATTAGTTAAAACTCAATTCGCATATTAAAACGCAATCGGTCTGCCAAGTCATATCTTGGTGGAAAACACTCGAAAACCCGATTTTAGCGGTTGGCTCGTAGGTTTACCATTGTGTTTTCCTGCTCCCAGTTCTCCATGTTTTCATACCTTTGGGTGCAGGAAAACACAATAGTAAACCTACGAGCCAACCGCTAAAATCGGGCTTTAAGGTATTTTCCACCAAGATATGACTTTGCAGACCGATTGCGTTTTAATATGCGAATTGAGTTTTAACTAATTCTGGAATTTCAGCCGTGAACTCGATGAGGTGATTGTCTGTGCTGCCGCCTCCTGGTCTACGAGTTTTCTGTGTTTTTATAAGCTGCGCCAGTGAATGCTAGTATTCAAATACTAATAGACTACTCGGCGCTGTTTAAAACATTTCTCCGGAATCTTGAGGCTAGTAGGATGGATGATCGACGCTGTTTTATTTTTATTTTTTCAAGTGGTGTACAGCTAAGCTACACTTTTTTTTTTTTTTTTAAGAGCATATGAATTTAAACTTACATAAAATTCTGTAAATTTGTAATTAAACATCATATGTCAAATTTTGCTTTTTTTTCTTTTTAAAATAACAGAAAATAATTACTCATAGTGGAAAATTAATTTGTACAATTCGAAAAAGAAATTTTTTATTGATTATGAAGATTAACCCTTTGCAACTCAACAACTCCGATTTTAAAATTACTAACTTAGATGTTAGAAAACATCATTTTAAGCATGTAAAAATAATATTTTTAAAAAAACATAAAAATAAAAATATAGTGACTAAAAGGTGTTTCTTTTTTACATCTGGAACTAACAGAAAATTACTTTTTTCTTATAAATATTGTAACTTTTCTACTACAAATTGTAAAGTATTTATTACAAAATTGTAAAAATTCTATTCTTGAACGTTTCCATCCTTTTTATTTTTTCAAAAATTTACGTAGTTAATTTTAAAAATAACGATAACTGCTTCGTTGGAAAATAGCCTAGTGTTCTAAAAAAAAAAACAAAAAAAAAACCCTATAATAATAAAAATAGATGTTTGTGTTTGTTTGTCTGCCTGGTGTGCTGTATTCTAACCAGACCGCTGCATGTAGAGTAAAAAAATTTGGCAGGAAGGTACTTGTAATATCTGAAGTTATGCAGATCTAAGATAGTTTTTTTTATTATTATTAAATTGTTTCATAAGATTTTTTTTTTTAAGCGTTTTCTATCGAAACTCTCCGCGATTTCACCACATTAGTAAAATGAATCCAGTTTCAATCTTTTACCCCGATTTAGTAAATGTTGTCCTTTTTCAATAAAGTTTATTTGGAATTTCTACAGTGATTTTTGAACCCCAAATTTTAGGTACGTTTGAATGAATTTTCGTTTAAAAATTTGTTTTGAAACATTTTTAAATATATATAAAACCCAAGCAGACCGAAGCGTGCATAGCACACCCAGTGTACACTGTTCCCCTAACTTTATGTTCGTTTGGAGGAATTTTTATTTAAAAATATAAAATCGTAAAAATACCAGGTTCGTTTTGTTTAAAAACATAGGCCGCAGCACGTTCGGTGTTCGCGGCCGAAGACAGTGGTGTGGACAACTCTATTTACGTTTGGATTTATTTTCGTTAAAAAATATCTAATAATTATTCTTTGATTTTAGGTAAATTTAAGGTTAGTATCGGCCCGGGCAATGCAGTGCGTGCCAGCTAGTACCAAAAAAAAAAAAAAACCATGAAAATATCTGAATTACGATTTTTTTGTCAGAACTCATCGTGCAAGACAATTTTTTACACATCAACAATAGTAATACATAAATTTACCAATTAGGAAATACTAAGTATTCAACAATAAATATGTACCAACATTTTTAAAAATAAAGAAATAAAACAGTTTTATTTTGTTTTTCTCTCATTCCGTCCTGAATTTCCGTGTAAGATAAATTTGAAACGTATGAACGTTAAAAGGAAAACAAAATTACAAATCCATACTTACTATTATCAAGTATAAAGGATATTAAGTATTAAATAACAAAGTTTATTACAGGGTTTCCACAATCCTTCAATTTAAGGTAACATTATTACTGAATAGTAATCGTCGCATTATTTAATCGCAGATCGCAAAAAAATTTCGACTAAAATAATCAGAATAATTTTTTCTTTTTCATTTTTACATAATCAGATACAGAAAATTTAATTAAATTTCCATATCACCTTTGCCGGCACTTATGATAAAATAATGTACAAACTAGGTAGCACCTCCACCCCGCCACCCCAAAAAGAACAAAATTCTGCTTACACCTATACTGACTTTTCTAAAATATCCATTCTTAATATTATAAAGTATAACGGGTATTAAGCATTGAATAACAAGTTTTATTGCATGGTTCCCACAATCCTTCAATATCTGGTACCATTATTACTGAATAGTAATCGTTGCATTATTTAATCGCAGAATTTTTGCCATTAAATAAGGAAGTTCGGAAACAGTGTTGCTCAATGGCACCCATTTGAACCCTATATGACACCCATTTGGACACATATACTTTTTTATTATTATTATTGAAATATAACATTTAAAATAAAAACAACAATAAAACAAACAATTTCGCATGCTGGAGAGTAAAATATTACAGTTCGAAAAAAGAAAGTTTTTCTTGATTTAATCAACAAAATTGCTTCCTGTTCTAGATTATTCAAAAAGTTCTGGGTAGATTAATCATTAAAGCGTAACTGACCATTTAATTTTCTAAGGAAAGTTTCACCATTGAAAAATTAAGCAAAAAAAAAAAAAAAAAAAAAAGTAATGTAACTATCTCAATTTTTATCCGAACGCAAAAACAACATGAAAACAGCTGTGACGTGAAAACAAAAACAAAAACAAAAAAAAAAAAAAAAAAAAAAAAAGAGAGAGAGAGAGAGAGGTAATTTTACGTTGAACAAACATTTGAATGTCGCCCTCATCAAGTTTGAACAAAGTCTGGAGTAGTTTTCAGTTCTAGAACATTTGAATACAAAGTATACCTATAAAAGTAGATTTCAATGGATCCAAAATTATATTCCGCACAAGTAATCACCAGGAAGCTATCATAAGAGAGTCTCTGGAAATAATATCTAACTAGTCGGATGTGCCAATCCCAAAACTTTCTTCTATCTCAATCATGTTAATACTTCTAATTTCGTCCTCACATCGCCAATAAAATCAATATTTTTCGTCATTCTGTTGTACGTCAGCTGCTTGCGAATCATCGGGTTACCGAGATGCAATCAACTGATGTTTACTAAACTACGAAAAGTTCTTTTGGCCTGTACCGACCGGAACAGATAGCTTCCCTATTCCTTGGTTTTACGATTTTAGCTAATTTTACTGGAAAACACGAAGCTAAAATGCGTGGAACCCAATTAAAGAAGATTCATTCCCAGTTCTCGTCAACATTGAATTTGAATGAGAATATCGCCAAATTAGTCTTCTGTAGCCAAGTTGGCTTCATTTGTGGCAACCTATTTTTGTCGCCAAATTTGGCGATATTTCGTCTATTGCCGCCAAGCTTGGCGAGAATTTGACGTTGGCGAATATAAATATATAGTGTTAAGCATTTAAGAATAGGAACAATGGTTACAACAATGAAAGAAAATTTGCTGAAACCCTGTTAACTAAAACTCATAAATTAAACCCGTTTATAGATGAATTCTGCTGTCTTGTTTCAAAAATGTCAACCACCCTAAAATTTCAAACCGCTATATCTCCGCCATTTTTTAATATAGAGACAAAACAAAAACTGCTCCGGATTCTCCGGATCAAGGCCGGACATTTAACGGAAAAAACTTTTAGGATTTCTAATTTTTTTATACATCTTATTGAATTTGAAATCTTTAAATGGCTATCACAGCGCCCCCTTCCGGCGGAATATCCCCACATTCTAGTAGGACCTGCTGGCTACAGACAAAAACGTATTAAAAAATTTTGGTTTAATTATCTGCATAACATCATACACTTTTCGATGATACAATAGTGAAAATAAAACAAAAATCGCGATGGCAGCGCCCCCTTTCGTCAAAATATCCCCGAATTCAACCTGGACCTGCAGGCTATGGTCAAAAACATAGACAAAAAAAATGGTTCAATTATCTGCATAATTTCATACACTTTTCGATGATACAATAGTGAAAATGGAACAAAAATATCAATCACAGCGCCCCCTTTCGTCGAAATATCCCCAAATTCTGATAGAATCTGCTTGTCATAGCCAAAAATATAGAAAAAAAATTAGGTTCAATTTGAAGCATAACTTCATACACTTTTAGATGGTACAATAGTGAAAATGGAACAAAAATATCGATCACAGCGCGCCCTTTCGTCGAAATATCCCCAAATTCTGATAGAATCTGCTTGCCATAGCCAAAAACATAGAAAAAAAATTAGGTTCAATTTGAAGCATAACTTCATACACGTTTAGATGATACAATGAAGACACACAGACAGGCAGACGAACGGACGAACATACAGACATTTTGTAAAAACGTGTTTTTCGGAATCTCTGACCTCTAAAGCGTGTAAATCCGTCGAAAACCGGAAGTCGAAAAAAATTTCTATTACAATACTTTCTTCTATTATAGATAGAAGAAAGTAAAAAAGAAATAGTCTGTAACGATGTATTATCATATGATATCCACGCAGTCTGGAATGAATTAATACATCATTGATTAACCTGTACTTATTTTTGAAATGTTGAATGATTTTTCCCATCCCACCTTATATTCCACACTCTCGAAGTAAAATGGTTTGTTCCGGGCAAGTTAGAAAACACGAAGAGGCAACAACTCAACTTAGCTATTAGTTTTTCATCGATGATGACCGAGTAAGTTCGGTTGAAGACGTTTTGAATTTTTTAAAAGGACTTTAATGTGCTTTTAAATGTTTTATGTATGTTTTTACGCACCTTCAAGCAATATATTTACATTTAGTTGTATCTTTATGAATTTTAATTATTAAACAAGGTGAATTTGAACTGAAATTTTAAGTTTTTATATTTTTAAATGAAAATATATCTAACCTAACTAAGAAGTTCTCGTTATAGTGATTGTCGAATTAATTTCTGACGTACAGATATATTAAACTTTTAATTCTGATCAAAAGTTCTTGGGAAAACCTAAAAAATATAATACGCCTCTTGCCCTTCCCCTTTTAAACTCGGAAAGATACCTTTCTCTGTTTAAATTTTAAGTTTTACAAGGGTATTCGCAGAACCGAAAGTCGTCTGAAGAAGAAAGGAGAACTATCTTCAAAGCCACTGAGCCAGTGAGAAATAAGTGTAAATGTCCTTTAAAGAAGTGTAACTGTCAAATTAACTTTTTAAAAATACATATCTTGTCGTCCAAACTCTGAAATTTTTATGAGTTATAAATATAATGCTTCCAAAGTTTGCGTATTGTTTTCGCGCAGAAATATTGATGTTTATTTGTAAAAACATTTCGAGCGAATATGGAGCAGATTGTATTTTTTAATACTTTTTATGTTCTAATCGTCCGAATATTTCGAGATATATATGTGAGATATATATTCGAGATTAATGTATATGTGATATACATTAAGTCTCCGAAGATTGTGTAAAACATTTGTGTTGAAAAACGGATATTTAGTTACTTTTAGCCTAGAAAAAAGAGTGTCTGGACGAGTCCCGAAATGACTTCCAGTCAAGATTTTTTTCAAAGGGTTAATATGAACATCTTTTAAATTGGAACGCGCTTTTAAAGCTAAACGTGCGCTTATTAAGTGAGTTCGATATTTTTTTCGGATTTTGATTGCCAAACGGATGCAGAATTTTAAAGTATGCATAAAAAACTAAAGTCGAAAAAGTAAGTTTTGGAAAGAATTTTTTTTGAAAGGATTAACATTAATATTTTGTTAAACTCGAATACGTCGTTTTAAAGTAAAATACTCTCTAGTGGGTCTTTAAGTGGGTGTTATCTGCTTTACCGTATTCCGATGTAAAATATCACATGCACAGTTTTAAAGTGTGAGAAAAAAAACGAAATTCGGCGAGAGTGACTATCGGAAAGTAACTTTTTCAAAGAGTTAACATTCGTATTTTTTAAAACGAATTGCGCCGCTCGAAAGAAAAATGAACGCATATGTCTTTTGGTATTTTTCATTTTTTCGTATTTTGATTTTCCGAGGCGATGAATAAATATGATGATGATGAGAATTTTTAAACGTTGCAGAAAATAGCGAAAACCCCGAAACATCGTACGGATACGATTTTTTTTTAAAGAGTTAACATTCGTATCTCAACTCTAGGTTCATATGGGTAGATTTTTATTTAAAAATATAAAATGATACAAATTCGAGTGTGTACGCTGCCGATAGCAACAAGCCACCCAATGTTAGGTTCGTTTTTTTTAAAGAGTTAACATTCGTATCTCAACTCTAGGTTCATATGGGTAGATTTTTATTTAAAAATATAAAATGATACAAATTCGAGTGTGTACGCTGCCGATAGCAACAAGCCACCCAATGTTAGGTTCGTTTCGTTTGAAAATATTTTCGTTTAAATATATTAAATCATTCAGCACTACACTAGAAAAAAAAATCATGAAAAAAACGGAAATTGTGCTGGCAATAAAGACACTGGTACTATTTCCATATTTTAACGGAAAACTATTCCGTAAATTCCAGGAAATTTTTCGTGATTTCTGAAATATCCGTTTTTAAATTTCCGTTTTGTAACAGATATCTTGCGTATATTTTAGAATTGTTTATGTCGTTAAAATAAACTTTACAGGACTAAAAAAACAATTTACTTCTCAAGGATAACCTTATAAGGGATAGATACATTTCTGCTTTTATTATTTTTCATTTTTGAGTGAGTTTTCAATAAATAACCAACCCTTGCCACGAGGAGAATCCAACCCGGAATCTTCAGCTTACTAAACTGGCGGTCTGGACCACTACGCTGTGACTGAACACGCCACTTTCTCAAATGTTGTTACTTGTTTTAGTCGCTTTTTATGATGCAAAAACTTGAAGGTTTCATCAGTAGATGGATTTTTTTTCAGAGTTCCAATGTTTTTAATATTTTTTTTTCATAATTTTCAATATTTTGCTTTATTATTTGATGCTTTATAACAGATAAATTTTAACTTATTGTATATTTTATGCGTAAAACATTGTATTAAGAGTAGTGATTGCTTCTTTTTGCAATAGTATCAACATTTTCTTTTTTCGAACATATACTTTTTAGATTATTTGTCTGATCTATTTATCAATTTTAAAAAAGCAATAATTATCTTAAGCAAGCAGACGAATTTATTACATGCTATTAAAATAGTTTTTCTTTATCTCTTATTTAAAAAAAGTTATGTAAATAAACAATTTTATAATAAATTAAATTATTATATGTGAGCTATGCTGAGAGCTTTTGTGTGCAGATTTGTTAAACTTAATAGTTTTAAAAATATTAAAACAGAAAATAGATTTTTAGAGAAAATTTTGAAATTAATGGCCTTGAAATAGGTACGTTTAAATTTGGACTTATTAATTTAGTTTAATTTATAAAATTATAAACTACCGAAATAAATTATAAACTTTATAAAAATATAAACTTCATTTTTATAAATGTAAAAAAATAAATATTAACTATTTTTATAAATTTAAGGAGAAAAATTATAAATTTTGTAAAAGTTTAGTTTAATTCATAAATTCATTAGCCAAATCAGTTTAATTTAATACCAATTTACATAGCGATAATTTGCAGTCATTTACGGAAATTGCCCTGTTTTGGAAAAAATTCGGGCATTGTACTGTTTGAAAGAAATATGGAAAAAATCCGTTAAATTTACGGAAAACGTTCTGCATACTTACGGATATGAAATGTCTTTTACGGAACAAATGTCATTTACGGAAATTCTACTGTTGTTTTGGAAAAATGAAACTTCTCCGTAAACTTTTACGGAGAATCACTTGTATTTTCACGCATTTTTTTTTACAGTGTGAGTTTACGTGTATTTAAGGTTATTGGCCCGGCCAAAGCCGGGCGTGTCGGGTAGTTTATGAATGAAAGACTATATGAAATGTGGAGCACTTTGAACAATCCGGAATTTTTTTACATGAAAAATAAATGTCATTAGTATCTTTGCTGTAAATGTGAAAAGTAACATTCTTTACGACAGTTAACAAATAAAGAAAGAATGAAATTTACAAAGTTTATATAGTAGTATTCATTGTAAATAAATATGTATAACTGGATTTATGACATCACACTATAATATCACCTGCACATCAGTCGTGCAGCATCTTAAAACAAAATATCGCGAGAAAAAATAGAGAAAAATGTTCTTAAGAACCAAACCGGAATATTGAAAATGATAAGTGTCAAGGCACAAGCTGTTATATTAATATAAAATCCCACATTTTAATTCAAAATTTCTCAATTTTCTCATATTTGTCATGGAAAATTAGGTGAATTTCTGTTATTTAGAAGCATTTCCTTTTAAAAGTAAGGATTAGAAAAATATATGGGGCCATAAAGGGTAATCCTGAATTTCATCTAATCGGGCTACTAACATACTATTTTCTTAAATATTGTATGTTTTTTCAATATTTTGTTTCAAAATTCTAGGACTATGTAGATATTTTGTTAACATTTAATATTTTGTCAACTTTTATAAATACTTTAAAAATTTTATAAACAATAAAAAGGGATTTACCTGCCGGGCTTAAGACTTATATCTGGCTGTAATGCTGTAAAACCTATGGATCAGCCGCTCATTTGGATGTTTTCGTTTTCCATCAGTACGTCCAAAATTTGGCAAATAAATTTCCAGCGGTAAAAAACATGTCTCACAAATTTCATTTTGATAAAAAACAAAAGAAAATTTCGTAACGGTAATCAATATTAAAAATGTTTCATAATGCATGTGCAACACATGATTTTTCTTTTTGGTATATCTGAAAATTATTTCTGATATTGTTAATATACTTTTTTTTAATAATGAAAAATGCGGTGTTTTTATAAAATTAGGTCATCGGTAAATCAATAGCTATGAAAATAAAATTCTCATTTTATATTCTTAATCTAGTGCATATTCAAATTATTATTTATTTATTTTTTGTATGTCTGTGTTCAGAATTTTGTATATCGTGGTATCATCTTATAGAATCACTATGCATTCAGAATTTTTCGTAGGTAATAAGATATTGGAAAATTGATAGCTCAGTAATTGCTGCTTATTCATTTTCTATTGCATTATACGTTTTTTGATAGAACAAAATTTTGACTAGTCTGTGTTCTACAAAAACTATATTTCGTATACAAAATTAATGAAATATTCTTGAATTTCTTTTCAAAACCCTCTAAGCGGTTTGCTCGTATTTTTACCTTTACAAAAGCAACTTAAATTGGCTGTAGACAAAAATATTTTTAATAGAATTGTATTTTAAGATATATACAAAATAAAGAAATATGAAGTGTATTTTAGATACAAACAAGAAAAGGGAATTTGAATTAACATTGGTTTTACGCACATTTTTATGAAAATGAAGGAAAGCTACTCAGACGTTCAGAGGGCGGATTTCATAGTTCCTCCCAAAAACATCCGTATTATTTAAATTGCGTTAAATAAAATTCAGTGCGATATAATTTTCAAATAAAACAATTTACTCATCATTCTTCATTCTATTTCAACCACTAAGTAGTATTTTTTATGGTTTATGTATATATATATTTACTCTTTAGCCTTTCAGTGTAAAGCGTTTCAATGTTTTGAAGTCCTTAAAAGATAATTTCGTGAACACCTTTTGAAAACTGGAACCCACATCGCATATTGTTCCTAAAACTTTATACATTTCTTTGAGACTGATTTTCAGTAGCTATTTCTTCATCTTCATCATCGCTTAATGTTTCTTCAGCGTTACATTGTAAATAAAAATAAATAAAAATACGTGAAAACACGGAAAATGTATTGGAAGCAAATTTGCCATCTATACTTTGTATTTTCACAAAACGTCCGTATGAAAGAGTTAATGGCTGGGATACGAAAGATTCAGATGTTTGGCATACGTGATCGAAATGTAACTAAAAATGACCGTAACAGAGATGGTTGTCGCAATAACTCCACGGAATCCGTTTCCTGTAAAGAAAGTCAGTAGAAATGCAAACGAGAACAGAGAAGAGTTCATAGATGCTTGCAAGGTTTTATATTTATTTGTGACTTGACTATGATGGTAAAGTTGGGAGGTGGTCTTTTGACATCAATAGAGCTACAACCTCTTTTAGCGGATATTAAGAGAAGACTAATTTACTTTCAGAGATGCACATGTGCGCCATGAGTCAAACAATATCGCCAGATTACACGTGCATTAATTTTAATCGCCACTCGGAATTTTAAGACCGTTTAGTATATAACAATGGTAATTTTGCGCGGGAGAGACAAAACAGGGATGCAATACTAGGCGCGTTATCAATATAGAGGTTTTAAAGGAGCAACCCTGTGACGTGTCTTGGGAAAGCGGAACTTATAATTTTAGAGTGTTAATAGTTATCAATGAGAAATGCGAAACGAGCAGCAGAAAAGTATATAGATTTGCATTCCAGATGCAACAAACAATTGAATATTGACAGAAAAAAGGCACCGCGATGTAAAACATGAGTGAACTTTAATAGATTTGCGGAGCGGATAGTTTTAATAAAATAATACCAGTGTATCAATGAATATGAGAAATAAGTCGTCTCATTTTTAATTTAGAAGGGAAATACTTTTATGAGGTTAACGAAAGCTGCAGAATAAATGAAAGATTACGTGTACATGATTAAATTGCATCTATCATGGGATAGTTATGACTTTACTTTAGAATGAAACGAATTTAAATAAAGTTATAACTTAACTTTTAGAAAATATTAAGCAATTATAAATTTTGAATAAAATGAGAAATGTTTATGATCTCTACATCATAGTCCGTTTTGGTATTTTTCCGTATTCAAGATGGAAATTTCTCATTATTGAAACCGGAAAATAATTGTTACCAATAGCGAAATATTTAAAAAGATTTTAAATAATAAGTATATATTTTGATGCATACTTACATAAAACATGTACTATTTGTCTCAACTTTTATCACACTCTTTTCTTAACCCCTTGTCTTCCATCGAATTCGAAAATGGTTACTTGCTATTAGAGAATAAATGCCAGTGATGAACTCAGGGGTTGCCAGGAGACCCCCCCTCCCGGAAAAATTTCTATTTTGTATTTGGTAATGGTATAAAAGTACAAAATCCCTCCATAACGTCCCAATCCCTCCTGCCAAGCTGCAAAACCCCTTCCGTAGAAAAATGTCTGGATTCAACACTGTTGAATACTTTGTCCCTTACACCAAATTTTCTACATCCAACGACTTGGTTATAGACAAAAACATCAATTACGAAAATTTAAGTGGGGTTTTTCCATTTTCTCCCAATTGAAAAGGAGTATTTCTGTTTGTCTGTTTCGGAATAATTATTTCCTTTTTAACATTCAACAAGTAAGGATAAAAAATAATTTTCCGTTTATTCCAGGAAAATTTACTATTTCCACTCAAACGATAAAGTTTCTGTTAAAAAACAGAAATTTCATATAAAATCACCTGTATACATACAGAATTTTGTTTGCAATGTAGTTTTTATCATACTCCGTAGGATTTCATTATCTGGTGGATATTTAGAAGTAACTGTACCGAAATTTATTTCAAATAATTCGATAAATGAGTATCCTTCACTATTCTTATATATTTTCGACTCCTTCCGCTTTAATTCAGTCAAAAATATTTTTTTTTTGTAAATATTTTTATCTATCTGTAGAAAGTGCTAATGGTGAATTATGATAATTTTCAAACAAAATTTAAACCATTTTTTTTTCAAAAATTGCTTTCTAGTTATGTTGCAAAAGATTAGTTTTGAAATTTTGGACGAAAAAAATAATTTTCGTTATTTAGAGATTCTTTTTCCTGTTTTTGGTTACTGTAGTTAAAAATCTAGGCTCCACAAACAAATTCACTAAAATTTCGTAAAATAGAAGTCCGTTAAATGGAAATTCAAATGTATCTTACTTTTACCACACAGAGAACAGAGAACTAATCAAATATGCTACTTTTTACCTATAGGGGATATTTCTTGAATTCATTTTACGAGCTGAACTAAATGTTTCTATGTTATGTAAGGTATGATCAATAATACTTTTATACTTGATCACCCAGAATAATTCGAATACATCATCGTTTATACATACGCATAGCTGCCGACTTTTATGCTTTTTTGTTACCACTGAAATTTTAAAAATATTTTGCCGCATTTAATCACAGATTTCGATTAATAATAAGGTAAAATTTATAATTAAAGTTTACGTACTAAAATGTTTAATTTTAGATATTAAATTTAGATACGAGTGTCGATCCAGAAATAAGGTTTCCATCAAATTTACAAATAGACAACATTATTTATTCTCATAGAATTTTACATTGTTGGAAAGAAGAAAGTTTGCTCTATTTCTTTATATAATCGCCATCTTTTTCTACGCATTTTTGTAGACGGTGCTCCAATTTCTGTATCCCAATGTCGTAGAATCCACCGCCAACTCGTTGAGAATAGGTTTCACATCTTCTTTGACGTCATCGGCGCTCCGGAAGCGTTGGCCACCCAAGAATTCCTTTAACTTGGGGAACAAGTGATAATCACTCTGAGTGATAACAACAAGTGATAACAAGTGACAACAACCGATGGCCGGACTGTAAGGTGGATGGGGCATGACAGTCCACCCAAATTGTGTCAAAAGTTCCTGGGCTTAAGGGGAGACGTGAGGTCGGGCGTTGTCGTGAAACAAGGTTACACCGGCTGTCAGTCGTCCTCCCTGGCGGTTCTGGACGGGCGGAGTCCCTTTAGCGTGCAAAAAGCGAATTACGGAACGAATCTTGCACTTGGCGGGATCAACAATGGGAACCTCCATCTTGGACGGCTGCTGAGCCAAGAATGAGCGGCGCAGCGAAGTGCGGCTGGGGGAATCGCAAGTGCAGGTACAGCCGCACACCTGTTGCCGTATTTCGTCTCGCACCTTCCCGTGCGGCTGGATCTCTTTGGTAACCTTATTTCTGGATCGACCCTCGTATTATACGTTTCTAAAATTAAAGAAATATTAGTTTTTTTCAGAATACTAAAAATATCTTTCCCGTACATGCGTTGCTATTACCGTAAAAATAATCTTACAGGTATTTTTAAAGAATGAGTATTATTAATTTGACAGTATAGACATTGGTCGTCAGGAAGTTAGTCATACGGTGACAAAATTTGTGACAAACTCTCATTGGGAACATTACAAAAATCTAGATCCAATATTTTGGGGACAAATTAGCGACAATGCACCAGATTATGTGTTTATATATAATGTAAATGTAACGTATGAAGACATATTTTATCCCAATAATATTGATAAATGCTTCCTAATCTATGTCTTCGCATTATTTTTCTTTCTCTGTTTTGCATCTGAATTAATCCGGATCGTCCTTAGCGATGTGCAAAAGATGAGGCTGCATAGTACCAAATTTATTATTATAATTTAGTAAAAAATATAGTAGTCCCTTGTTATTATATCGCTTCTTGAAAGACAAGAAAAAGGCGCGATATATCCAAACTCGCCAAGGTTACTAAAAATTAAGCAACATAACCTACAAGTAATTTCTTTTGGATTTTTCTTAAAATGTTAGTTTGTAACCATATTACAATTTTTTTTTACAAAACTGACAATACAGTATCGCACTTCTTGTAGTTGACATATATATAAAGTTACTTAAAAGTGGAATTTAGGTATAATTTATTAAAGCGAAATTTATGAATTAGTGATATAAAGATGCGCAATATAGTAGAGGGTTATTTTTTTTAACTACTTAACGTTCTTTTGGTTACTGAGAGTGTGAGCCATTTATTTAAATACGCATATATATTTATACGTATATATTTATTACTTACCCACCATACGTAGTATAGGCTAAGTCTTGTAATCGTTTTGAAAATCAAAAAATGCTTTTTGGTGGATTTACACGTTTCAGACACTGGAGATTCCGAAAAACATATTTTTAGATAAACAAATTTGCCGTTCGTCTGTCTGTGTATGTGTCTGTAAACGCTCTATCTCCCGAACAAATTGAGATAAACTTGAAATTCGGTATGTACTGAGTATGTAATAATGGGCAGAAGCTTATTGAATTTCAGTAACCTCGATTATCCGGAACTATTTTTTCGGACTCTCGAAATATTTGTTCTTATAAAAGGTATGTACAAATTTTCGAAATTGTTTATTTTAAGGAGTGGATATAAAAGACAATAAAAAAAATATATAAATTTTGCATAAAGAATGAAGTCGATCGGATAATTAGTTGCCGAGATATTTGTAATCATATTTTAAACACTTTTCGATTTTTCATGACCCTGTATTTCATCCAAATTTCAATTCAAAGATATATTTTAATTGGAAATGTGACGCTTAATCTGACGCAATAAACCGTTACTTAATATGATTAACATTTTTTGAGTTATAAGGATGTTTCTTTTACGAAATTCAGTAATAGAACATTTAAAGTTTAGGACGTCATCAAGCCACGATTTTATTCGAATTGCAATGCATTTTGTAAGTAGTTTACACATGTTTTATTTTCATATTTTATACTATGCATATCCATGATGGGTAAGTATTACGGTGACCCCCAACGACTAGTTTAATCTTGCAATTAAAAACCTATAAAGGAAAATTTGTGAGCGCAGAATCAGTCTTTAAATTTGAATTTTTTTCAATAAGTGACCGAAATTATTTATTTTATCAACAGGTCAAAAAATTGATTGATTATAGCTATCAGTAAATAAGTTCAAGAATTAATTAAATTATCAGTAGCTGCATCTTTCCAATTTTATGGTATTTGTTGCTTTGAATAGCACAAAACTTTTAAACATGAATATTTTATATAGATTAAATAAACGCAAAGAACTGTTATTAAATGATTAAACTAAAGTCAAGACCATTTTACGGGTATTTCAGACAGAAATTTGAAAGCTTGAATTCTGGTTCATTTATGCCTGATTACGTAGAAGAAGAAGATCGTAGAAGAAACATTTGACGTCACTCCTGCTTATCAAACGTATTTTTCTGCACTTTGTCGATGGAAGAGAGGCGCGAACACTCTGTTTCATTCAATATCTGATTTAGATTGTGAGATCTAACCCGATGCCTGTGCTTACGGTTAAAAGACAACACTACCGAAAACGGTAAGTAAAAAAATATTCAGTAATACTTGCTAAGGTTGTACAAATGTTCTTAGTGATTAATGTGATGGTTTATCTATGAAACGCATATTATTTTTTAATGGAACTTAAAAGTAAGAATTTCTTAAAAACTTTGCAACATTTTAAGAAATTTCATTAGTATTTCTGTTTTAATATACTTGTAAATTTTTATTTTGTTAAAGCGTTTGTGTTATAATAAAGCGAATACTTATCGAAGAGAGAGGAGGATTTCAAAACTTTAAAGGAACAATGAAATATTTAAAATTGGTTTTAGAATAAGAAACTGCGTGATCGGTTTATGGTTAGGTTTGAACGTTTTTTTGCGCCACGAATTACTGCAATGATTTCCATGATTTTTCAATTGATTATCCGATTCTAGTGGAAATTGTTTAACATTCTAATATATTTACTTCATAAATGGTAGGGGGAGTACAGGACAATTGATCAGGAAGGAGACTTACACATTACACTACCACAAATACCATTTTCACATCTTATGTTATTTTGTCGATGATTACTTCATAATAATGTCCATTACAGAGTCAAACTTTGAAATGTTTCTTAAAAATGTGGTACTCAGTTTTATTAATATTTAAACACTCGATTATCAAATGGTATTTGAACAATTTTATGCAAATTTTGTAGTATGTTTTATGTTATTTATTTAACTTAAATATACTTCTCAGTATTTTATAATACTTCGTTATCTATAAATATTATATTTCCCCTGATTTCAAGATCTCCTGCCTCTAAATTCTTTTAAATGTTTTTGACTTTAATACAGCTTTATTTTTTAGACTTCTGGGTCTAAATTTTTAATGTTGTGGATTTTAATACAGCTTTATATTTGCGAATTCTAACCCTGTTTTTAACAATGTGACAATTTAATAATGATTCTGAACAATTTTTAAAATACTAATTTACAATCCTTTGCACAGGAATAGTGACAATATTAAACGCGATCAGAGCGGGGGTTATGCTCCAAAGACATTGACATTAAGGCGCAAAAGAAACGCTCAAACCTAACAATAAACCGATCATACTGTTTCTTATTTTAAAACTAATTTTAAATATTTCATTCTTCCGTTAAAGTTTAAAATCCTACTCCCTCTACAAGTTCAGCAAATCACCTTTTTTCTGTCGCCGCGATCTTGAATTGTGCCCAATAAACAATATAAATTTGTACAAAGATATGTGTTGTAATTTTAATTTCATTATTTTTTAATATTTGTAATACGCATACAGTTCTTTCTCTCTTTGTGAGAAAAAAAGTATGTCTAATGTAGCAGGGCATTTTAAAACAGTGGAATGGCGCAATCAGTGCTGAATTCAGTCATTTTTCTCCGGGAAGGATTTCTGTGGCTTCGGGGGAGAGGGGGGGGGACATTTTAGTTTTCCGGCGAGGGATTTCAATTTTTAATAATTAAAAGCGTAAAATCTCAAATCTTTAAGCGGGGGGGATGTCTGCCCAACGGGCCACCCCTTGAATTCAAAGCTAAAGCACGATGATTTTAGTAAATGTCTAGAAATTGTATTTTGATTCAGTTAATCTTTTCTTTGATGCAACAGGGCACTTTAAAAGATCGAAATGACTCATATTACCCTTTTCTCATTAAATATAAATGTATGTTGTGAAAAAATGTATTTTTGCTTTATTTTGATTGTCGCATAAAAATACGCTTCGCTGTGTTTTCTAATACGCCTTTATCTATAAATATTGCATTTCCCATGATCCCTAGATGATGGCGTATTAGAAAACAACAGTCTTGTGCAAAAACCTGGAATGTGCGCAAAAATATTTGCCAAAAATACGTGTCCAGTGATTGCACTCCTGTTTTTTTTTACATTAGGACATATAAAGACGTTAGAAGTCTCCTCATCTGACCCCAGACTCATTTTCGAATAAATTATCCGCTGCTTCATATTTATATAATATTACATTTCTACAATTTAATTTTTTTTTTTTTTTGTAGGTACAAAAAAGTCTAACATTATGCTCAATTATCATAAATGTTGTAAATTTTTTAGATGCTTTCCCACAATCGGAAATTTTGTGGAAGAGACCAAACACCAAAACTTGTTTATATATATATATATATATATATATATATATATATATATATATATATGTAAACAAGGCGAAATACTTGCGAAATATACTTGCAATAGAAAAGTATTTCGCAAGTTTTAAGTTATTTCGAATTAATCGAAAGTTCAAATTAACAGCTTTTGAATTATTGCAATTAAAATAAAATGTTTCATCTGCTAAAAAGTCATAAACAGTGGTGCAGCGATAATCTTGTTAGCTTGTTTTAATCTTCTTGGAAAAAAAAAAAAAAAAAAACAGGGCTGCAGATCGAAGTTGTGCATCGTAATACTTCTAAGACAGTTCTGCCTACCCACGCATGAACAAACTTTGTACTTTTTCTACACATGAAACTGTCCTATTCTTTAGCTTTAGTGTCACGGTAAACATACTTACTCTTATCTGCTGTGACAAAAATTGTTGCATAGATATTGTGAGCCGTCTCTGAGACCGTTTGGTCGAAAGATGAATAAAATACACGATTACCTCATTGTATACTGTTTAGCTATACTAAAGTTTATGTACAGGACTATTAAAATTCACCTATTCAGAAGTCTCTAGCAATAGTACTAGGACAAAAAAAAAAAAAATTACTAGTATCTAGAGTTAAACTGAAACCGACAGGTTAAATTGTGAAAATTGAAAAAAATCAGCGATCTGTCAGACCGCTAACGGCAGTTAAGGGTTAATGTATATCGTAAGAGGTAAATACTTTAAGCAATGCTTAAATATAATGCTATCTATTCATATTGAGAACCCAGAGATAACATGTATTAATTAATAAATATAATCCGTTTGAAAAAGCTCAATATGCTGTAATCTCAAATTCTGTCTCATGTGCATCTACTTAACAAAATGGAATACAAGCTGATCCTGGATTATATTGAATTAAAATTCCTTCGATGCTGGCGCAGGGAAAGGTAAATGAAATATTTACTTTACCTATATATATATTACGACGATTACCGGCGATTTTAAAATCCCGGGACAAACTTTGAGGGCAGGTACAACTCGCTATAACAAACATTATTTTGTATAAGAAAGCTGTGTCGCAATCCGCCTATTCAGTTATATATTACAAATTGTCTTACTCTAAGTCTAAGCCGGATTTTCATCCATAACATTAGCAATATTGAAAATATTTTACCGATATTTTCAACAGACGTAAATTGTTTTCTATGAAAAGTGATGAAGTCCCATGAATTTGAACAAAAATTGAAAATGGTAGAACAATACTAGTCTAAACTGGTACATGATATTCATCACATTTCAAAGAAGATAAAGTATGCCTGTTGAAAAATATTTGTAAAATATTTAGATTATTGCTAAAGTTATGAATGAAAATCCGGGTTCAACGTGAAGTGAGACATCATGTAATTATGACCTGGAAAATGGAGTGCGACAAGATTTTCCTATAGAAGAAAATGTTTGTTTTAGTGAACTGTACCACGCCTCTTAAGTGTGTACTATGATTTTAGAATCAACGGTATAAAATGCTATGAAGAATGTTTATACAAGATAAGAGCACTAGAGCACTAATAAAATAAATTAATGTTTTATATTAAGTGATTGAGAGAGGGCTCTGGAAATGTTAGGAATCATCAGGTTCAGAGGACTCGTGACAACTAAAAACTAGTCGTTGGGGTCCACCGTAATATTTACCCATCATGGATATGCATAATATAAAATATGAAAATAAAACATGTGTAAACTATTTATAAAATGCATTCAAATCGAATAAAATCGTGGTTTGATGACGTCATAAACTTTAAAAGCTCTATTACTGAATTGCGTAAAAGAAACATCCTTATAACTCCAAAATTAATAATCTTATTAACTACCGGTTTACTGCGTCGGATTAAGCGACTCATTTCCAATTAAAATATATCTTTGAATTGAAATTTGAATGAAATACAGGGTCGTGAAAAATTGAAGAGTGGGAAAAATATGATTACAAATATCTCAGCAACTAATTATCCGATCAACTTCATTCTTCATGTAAAATTTATGATTTTCTATTGTCTTTTATATTCACTCCAGATGGACGGCAAAAATGTTTTTCTAAAAATATGTTTTTCTGAATCTCTAGTGTCTGAAACGCGTAAATGAGTCAGAAATTTTTCTTCGATTTTCAAAACAATTACAAGACTTACCCTATACTACGTATGATGGGTAAGTAAAATGGGTATTTTTGTTTTTAATGAGAGTCTTTATATGCAGCCCCTTCTAATTCGTAGAAAGTATCATTATTCCATGACGATTGAACTTAAATTTACAGTAACTAGACAGCTGTCTTCTAACGGTTTTTATTCTACAGTTAGAAATCAAAATTCGTTACATACACACATGCCCCCCCCAAAAAAAAAAAAAAAAAAAAAAAGGAAAAAAAAGAAAAAAAAACTTGCTTTCATTTACTAATTTATTCTATTGAGATAAATTGGATTTTATTTAACGCTACCGATTTAGATCTGAAATTTAGTAGATACGACTTTGTATAATAACATCTAAAATAGAGCAAAATTGCTTTTGCTCGTTTTCAAAATATTTTTTAAAAAGTTGCTTTTTTTTTAAGAATACAGTCTTTGTTAAAAGTTTAGGCTCAACTCCCGTAAATATACACGGATTCCCATGTAATGGACACATGTTGTTGAGGTTTACCATGTTATGTTCTTGATTGAAAATTAAGTGTTTAGCATTTAGCGATCGTTTACAAGGACACTCAAAAGGATTTCGATATATTAATGTCTATAGGAACGTTTGCAGGTGTATTTTAATGATGTTACACTACCTCAAATATGTTTAAATTTATATAAATTTCTGAGGTATATTAAAATATGTTTTCTGTAGAATCTGAAGTACAAGGTAGCCATAATTAAACTTACGGTACTCAGAGTGTTCTGTTGCGCGATCTAATTGCGAGAATGGCGCCAAATTTTGTAGGAATATTAAACAAGACGGGGGACGAAGGATTCCGCGAAAAAAAAATTTAGTTCCAAAAGTCACCGCCAGGAGAATATGTGAACTTCTCTAACATAAGGTAGAGAACATGCGCTTCCAGTGAATGTAATGTGAATTACAATTCCCGACTTTCGAATTGGGGTGGTAATCCTTTGTCATACCTTGTCAACTACGGAGTGACAGTTCTTGCGTACAAGTGTCTCCACTTTACTATGTTACGTATTCGGGTTTCCTTCTTCTACTTCTATTAAACTCGACATTAAAAATATCCGCATTCTATTATTGTTCTCGGTTTTTCTTGTCCTGTATGTAAAAAAAAAAGCATTAGTGAATTTATAAAATTTTGTCTGACAAGAGTAATGCAGTTAACGAATTATTGTTTTCTTTAGATATCTTTTTCCCTTCATCTTTTGAAGAAAGTAGGTCTTGCTTTCACAACTTTCTTAAAAACAATGTCGATGTTTCCGCCGTAATCGTATAGTGGTTAAAATGGTACGCATCAACCCAGGTTCGTATATTGAAATCCTAAACACTTAATAAACAAATAATTTGGTGTAGTTGCAAACGTCTTTCTTTTTCAAAATGCATTTTAAACTATGTTTCGGGTTGATTTTGAAAATTAAAATTTTAATTACACACACACGGAAACAGAATAAAGAGAACCATTGTTTGAAAATCCATTTTTCATAAAATGACCCCAGCAATATAAGAATTGTCGTTTAGAGCGAAGGGCAAACTGCTCGTATTCTGTGTGTCCAACTGTCATTGAGATAAAATACATACTGAGGGAGTCAAACTTAATTTTCTAAACTACTAAGAGTAAATATAGATAAACAAAAACTGTTAAGAAAAGATTTTAAGATAACTTTTTAAAACTAACAAGTTAAAAGAATAAACCACTGCCAATCGTTGGTAAATATAGTCAATAGTATATTGTCGGTGAGATCTTGGAAACGCAACTAAGAGGAAGATATAAATGAGGAAAATACTTAAGATACGGTTTTCGGCATTGACTTTTCAAACCATTCGGAGGAACAAAGAGTGAATGGGGGAAAAATTTGCGTTTTGAGATTATTGTAATTTCTAAAATTTAAAAAAAAATGTATTATTATGCTTGTAACAAAAGCATACCTACCAAAAAATTTACAATGAAGCGCTTAGAATGAAAAAATATTTTTAATTGAACATCATAGATGAACTATGTGGCGCTTTTTATGTTGTACTGTCTCGCATCATCTTCAGAGATTTAAATGTATTTTGTAAATAGTATTTAGTTGGAATGAAATGTATATCTTATTATAAATTTATTATCCCCACCCCCCATCAAATAGAGAATTTTAAATAAAATGAATTTTACTCACATATTTTGATTATGTTATTTTAAACGTTGAAAATTTTATGTTAGGAAGACCTACATTTGTGTGAGAAATCTCTTTCATGTATGAATTTAAACATATCAACCTCAAGAACAAATAAATATTTTATCGCTGTTAATCAGTTGTATTAATGCCAAATTAGCAGTCTTAAAATACCTACATTTATATTTATAGTATTTATATGTGTTTAATGATTAGAAAGTCTGCGAAATGGGTAATACTTATCACATCATTTGCATACGCACTCTAAGCATTACGTTCATTACATACTAGCTGTTACCCGTGACTTCGTTCACGCAACATTAAAAAAAGAATAAATACATTAATTAAGCAAAATATTTCACTCCCTAATTAAAAACGTTAATAATTAACTAACTATCACATTTCATAGGAGACAATGCGGTATTTTTTGTTATAGCGACCTTGACATAACGCAGTCTTAAAAAAGTGAAATTTTGTGCCAAATAATCGTGAAAATGAAATTACAACCAATGCAAAAAGGAGGGCCAAATAAAATCGTGGAAATAGACGAATTGGGTAAAAACAAATATCAATTTTACCTGATAAACTATTTTACTTTTAAGCCTTTGTGAAACATTTTAACATCCTTCAAAAAAAACAAAAAACAAACATTAATTGGAAATAGTATATGCTTTTTCTTTAAATTCAATTCTGCCTCCTTGGTTTAATGTATAGCTGAAACAAATCTTGTTTTCTAAATGACAGAATGTTGACAGGCAATTTTTGTTCTCCATAATAAATTGACTCATAAAGTTTGAATAGGTGAAAATATTTTTTTTTTCGGATAATTTACTGAAATCAAGATTTTGTTTTCATCATTTATTCAAAGTGAAAATAAATTCTATTTTTCAGGTTTAATGAGAAAATGGTGTAAAAAATATACTGACCTGTTTTATTTCTCCTTTTTTATACACAAATAGGGAGTAATATACCTTCCGTTTTTAGATAAACTTCGTTAAAATTTACAAAAAAAAAGAAAAAAAAAATCTTGGCATTTAATTTAATTTTTTTTAATTCTGAGAGTTTGTGTGACATCCTCGGATCAATGATAACCGGGATTAAGTAAATCGCTATGCGTTCGATAGTCTAGGAGTAGTTGCGAAATACAAAGTCAGATTTTAATATAATAGATTCGTGTTCATTTTCCTTTTCTTAAAATTATGATGTGATTTTTAGCAGAAAACTCTCATCTGTATATAAGGAATACTCATGCTTAATAATCAGTATAGATAACAAAACATTTAAATTTTTCGTTATAAATACGGCGTGAAACTCATCTACTTTCTATACTTACTGATCCTTCCCGTAAGGCATGGTGACATCACGGCGACGTCACTGTGAAGTCACACTGTGACTTTGTTACAGTCGTCGTGACGTCAAGTGACGTCGATGTGAAGTCACTGTGACGTAAATGTGAGGTCGTTATGGCCGTTTTCAAGGCTTTCTGTGACCTCACAATGTGACTACTTTGTGAAGTCACCGTGTGACTTCAATGTGAAAAATGTGACGAATCTGCATCTGATAGGGTGACCAGATTTTACCCGAATCCTATACGGATTGTTCGGATCAAAATTTTTTTATGGTTCAAGTTTGTGACGTTTGTGACGACACTGCACCGGGTAGGGTGACCAGATTTTACCCGAATACAATAAAGAAACTTCGGATCGATCTTTTTGGATTTGTTTGGCTACAGAATAGATTTGGATTAGTTGTCGTGTGACCTGATTTTCGTGAACCCGATCTGACCCGAGTCGGGTATAATGTTTTTACTGTAAATCTTGTTCAGAATAGAATCTTGCATACGACCAAGTAACCAGATTTTATCAGAAATTGTGTTACGATACAATTTCTGATGTCGGCTCGGATCTAGAGTCATGCACAAATCCGGTTATATACAACTTGAACATGATTGAATGTCTACTTGAACATGAATGATGGTTGACTGAAACTATATTTACATTCAACCCGTAATCTTACCCTAACCCAACAACAAAAATTCTGTAGGCCCACAACCCGACCGAACCTGATAAATGATTTCGCATAGATTCGGATAACAAGATTTCACCAAATACGGATAAGATCGACGATAAGGATTGGATCGGCAATCATTTTTTTTTTATGCAACTCGTATTCAAATTAAAACTTTGCATCTGATTGGGAAACCGGCTAATGTAGCCGTTAAACAAGAAAATTATAAATGTAAAAAACGCATACTAATATAAAAATAATAGATGAATCCATTAAAAATTATAATAAAATTAAATATTTTAATAATATGAAATTCTATTGTGCAAATAACCACTTTTAAAAATAACTTCGACTTCCATTTGTTTTATGTAACCACCAAAAATATTGACAATAATTAAAACTATGCTATTTTGCTTTTAAGTATTGAAGTTTTTAAATGTGTATACTTTGTCATATTTCCCCTCGTTCAGTATCACGAAACTTTCTGACACATTTATGAGCAAATTTTTAAACGCTTGGCACTTGCATGCCTGATTATTAAAGCGATTTGGAATGAATAGCGTTTTCCATTTTTAGATAAATGAAATGCTTAAGAGCAATTTTGGTCACGTTTTTTCCGTTTCTGACGCTGCGCGTCGGAAATTCGGTTCAAAACACCGACTTTGATAGTGTTTTCTAAAACATCTTTTGCCAAAAATGGAAAATGCCATTCTATTACATATATTCTGAATAAGAACACCTGCCAATTTCGTGTGTTTCCGAATAAAAATGAATTCAGAAATTAGTTATTTTGGATTTGATTACAAATTTAATGAAAATAAAAGTATAGATTTTTAAATAAGCATTGTGAAAAATTTATATTAGGAATCCATTTAAATAATAGATCTACCTATTGTGCGATATTATTAAATGATAAACACTGTATCAAGCAATAAAACATTTTTCGAAGCAAATGAAATTTAAAACATAGGATCATAAACGCAAAGAAAAAAAAATATTTTTTTTTCTTTACAAATTATTTTATTTATAGTTTTTGATAGAATACTAAATGCAGAGCTTAAATATCAATTTTTACTATAGAAAAAATTCGATAACATAACTGGAAAAATTACCTTAACTGAACAGCTGTTTTATTGTTTCATCAATATTCATTATTTTTGTGCACCTAATATTGACATATCTTGACAACTAAATTTGTAATGAGTTAAATTGTCGCAATTATTTCAAATATACCAGAAAATTATTTCTCAAAACCTCCACTAGCTAAGAAATTTTCAAATTGTAAATCAAATATTAATAGTTTTAAAAATTGCAATGTTTTTAATTACAATGAATAACTATGAAAATTGAACTGAGAAACGCAAAATATAAATACATTCCTCGTTATAAATAACACTTTACATTTAGAATATATATTGTTAGTAAATACTTTAAGCTTTTTTCCAAACTCTCTATTTAAAACGATTTAAAACATTAAAGATAAAATTTTATACAAGTGATTAAAAAAAAAAAAAAAAAGATTTAAACATCTTAACATTTAAATATTGCACTATTAATGTACCATTTCTAAATATGCACTATTAACATTAAGACATTAAAAGTTACCTGCTAATCTATAAGTAAAACCACCAGTTCTAGGGATTAAGTTTTAATGGTCGTTGACTGCTTCCTTTTCATTGAAAAATGAGACTCAAATCCACTGCTTTAATTTTCAAAGTGTCCAGCTTAGGTGTGTTCATAGATCTGAGATATCAAATATCACGCAGACCTTAATAACGCACCCAGCTAGACATAAGGATAGGTTAAAATGGATGATTCACTTTAAAACGTTAATTTACTTTCACGGTATAAATTCCACAATATACTTCCACAAACTTAAAAGAACACCACACACTCTAATCCGCCGATGAAAATAATCGTCTGCCCTCAACATCTGCGATCATGATCTGCGCAGTAATGTTTACCACAAAGTAACATCTAGCAGGTGTTTCCAGAAAAAGAATAGAAAGAAAACAGTTAAATAAAGACATTTCAAATGCTTTATAGTTTATATGGCTGACAAATAACTTCTAATAAAACTATAATATTCTGTTTTTATATGAGAGAGTTTAATATTCTTGGAAATAAGCTGTGAAAATTTAAATTTTTATATATTTTTTAATCAGTTGCATTTGTTTTAGGCGTCCAAAGTAAACATAAATTTTAAATAAAAATGGATTTAATAGTCTTTATAAAATAATTACGACATAAATATAAATACTATTCTGCAATCAGATTTCCTAAATACGATTTTTCATTTTTTACACTCTATTGAAAAGAGCAATATATTTAACAGAGGTGATATCTTATTAAGCACTGACCAGTTTTGGTGTAAATTGCTATAGGAATGACATATACTTTATGACATATTTTTAATTCGTTTTTGTTCGGAAACGCATGAAATTGGCTTTTGTTTTTATTCAGAAACTCTGTAATTGAAAGACGTTTTCCATTTTTTAGTAAAATCAGAGGATCTTTCAGAAAAGAATGTCAAAGTCAGCGTTTTGAACCAAATACCCGACGTAACAGGGAAAGAAAAGAGAAAAACCAGTCGTCACGTGACACGAATTGCTTATAACTCGATAAGTAATTTATTTATCAAAAAATGGAAAACTCATTTCGATTCCAAATTGCTTCCATAGTCAGTCCTGCCCATTTTATGCCTTTGCGTTTAAAAATGAGTCAGAAATTATGTCAGAAAGCTCCGCGTTGTGGAGCAGGTCAGTTGAGAACCACCTTAAATATTCAGTACAAGAAAAATCTTGAACGCGTTCGACGGTCACCCCGAGCACCCCCGATGTCGAACTCGCAAAAATGGTGTCCTCACTTTTTAAACAGAAAGCTGATGATTGGGTTGAGTGGCCCCTCCAAATAATAAGAGATTGGAGATTTTTAAAATATTTTTAGTATCACAAAATTAGCAAATGAGTTCTATGCGGTGGTAGGAAAAAAAATTAAATGTTTGTATTTAAAATGCTAACAAATCTCTAAATCGCTAACAGTTTTATTAGAATGGGAGATCTATTTCTGAATTACTTTCCGCCAAAACTTTCCTACGTTACTAAATTTCTATTTAAGGATTTTTACCTGTGTATTATATAGTATATTTTGTTAAATTTCATGAAAATGGCAATGAAAATTGTAAAAAAATATCTGCCTCATATATGTAGACAAATATTTATTTATTATTTTATTTTGGAAATGCAATATATTTAAATAATGTGTGACAATGTTTTTATTAATGATTTAGGTACATGACATAATTAAATTCTATATTTTATGAGTTTTTTTCCAAATTCTCTCTCCGATCACACCGTGAAGTCACAGAGTGTTGGCATTTTGGTCATAGGTTTTACGTGACTTATGTGACTTCGAGGCTAACGAAAAAGAAAGGCTACCGCGGTGCTTTACACGTATCTTTTTTTACAGACCGCGGGAATCACGTGATACTCGAATCCACCAATGCAGGTGTACGAAAAGAGCATCACGTCACACTAGCGGTCTGTAAAAAAATATAAGTGGAATGCACCGCGGTAGCCTGTCTCTTTCGTTAGCCTCGTGTGACTTGCAGTGACGTCATTGCAACGTCACAAAAATTTTTAAAGTTGTCCAAAAGTAATTTTCTTCGTGCCATAAGATGTTCTAAAGTTTATTTTAAGTTTTCTTTAGATCTTCAAGACGTTCACATTTTGATCACAGTGTGACGTTACAAAGTGGTGTCATTTTGGTCACAGATGTGACGTGACGTACGTGACTCACAGTGACGTCACAATGACGTCACTGTGACTGTGCATGCTATGCGGGTTGTATTATTAATGTAAGGAATTGATTCACACTCATTTTAAAACATATTGGAAAATCCCGTTTTATTTCAAATATGAAGTCTCTTTTTCCCCAGAGAAATCCCTTTTTAATGACATAATTCTTGTTAATTTTCTTTTCCACGCAATTAATTTCAATACTGGCATAGGGGAAATTATGTTATTTTAAAGAAATAATATTAAATCTTTAGGTTTTATCAACGAAAATGGAACTATTAACATTCGTCTTTTTTTTTAGGTAATCTAGTTATTTCTTTTAGTTTTAAGAATGAAATAGGTATTTCTCGCTATCCATGACATCATTTTCGACATGGATAATTTTGCGGAGCATATTATTGACATTTGCTAACCATTTTCTTTTGAAACTTCTTTTTACTTTTTTAAAATTTAAATAAAAAATACGGTTTAGTTATATTAGCCGTGCGCAGACGGTAAAACGTCAAGTATTGTTACCATACAAAAGAAAAAAAAAAGAAAAAAAGTGAAGGAAAAAACCAAGATCATTTTATTTCACCAATCAAAGCATATCCGCTTTATTTTATATGAATGACGTCATATTCGCCTGTTTCCTATGGTTACGCACCTTGTATTATTATCAAAAACTAAAAAAAGTACGTTTTATTTCTAATAATATATCTTCTTTTTAATTCTTTTATTTTTTTATTTCATTTTCATTTTTCACGTGAAAATTTTTCAGTTGAAACTAAATTGTTGAGAAAAAATTATTATACCGGGTTTTGAATTAAATTTTGGCAACGATAAAGTATTAGCAACGGTAAAGTAAATTTAACCATTTTAAAATATTATACGAAAAAATGTCTATTTATTCTCTATGAAAATAACGAAATTTTGAATTATTAAGAAAAATAGTTGAATAAAATAAACAAAAAACAGTCTATGTTCATTTGAGGGTTATTATCAACTAATGATTTGAGCGATAACCGCCTTCATATTGCAAGCCGATTTTACGGTTCATTACCTCTCTATTCTTTCACTGTACTCAGTGATTATTAATGTATGAAAATGATACACGCTCCATTTGAAACGTATTTAAAAAATCCCGTTTTATTATGACGTCACTTTGATCCCAGAGAAATCTCTTTTCAATGATATAATTCTTGTTAACTTTCTTTTCCTGGCAATAAAGACGTGAATTTCAGCAGAAAACTCACATCTGTTTGTAACTGATATTCAAGCTTATTATTAATCAGTATCAAAAAAGTATTTCAGTTATCATATATATTATTTCTCCTGTCAGCATCCCTTTTTCGCAGAAAATA
This sequence comes from Maratus michaelseni, assembly GCA_963931845.1. Taxonomy (NCBI): domain Eukaryota; kingdom Metazoa; phylum Arthropoda; class Arachnida; order Araneae; family Salticidae; genus Maratus; species Maratus michaelseni. The sequence goes on from OZ007592.1 coordinate 251,907,356, forward strand.
CGAAACACAGAACGACGAATGAGATAGCATATGAAAGGATTTCGAACAGGCTTCTGACATAGCACACTTAACATTTCTTTAAACATGATTTTCGATTAAAAATTGTTGATAATTAAAAATTAAATCGGCATTGCTTTCATGAAAGAAATGAAAGGTTTTCTTCAAATTACTCTTGCCACAAAATTAAAATACCACATTATACGATGCTCAGCAATGATTATAAAAAACATCGCACGGGTTTATTTTATATTTATGATTAAAAAGCGAAATTGAAATTGAAACATTTAGATTTATATTTCTATGTCCCATGTTTTTCCCGAAACGGATGACGTCATCCTCTAATGCAGTCAAAATAAGATTGTTATATTTTTTTTTTCTCTAGCGTGCCTTTTGCAATCTTGGATCAGTTTTTACTCTAACTTTGATGGAATAAATTAGATAATATTTTGAATTGACTAAAAACTAAATGTTGTTTGCAGATATTTTTATCCTTACTTTTTATTTAGAAGTTTAAACCTGCATCTAATAAATATTACATATTGATAAAAAATGGTACTTCTCTATTATCCCGTCGACCACTTTTCATAACAAAAGACTATCGCCAAATAAACGGGAGAACGTTGCCGTTGGAATATCAAAATAAATAAATAAATAAGATATAAGAATTTAAGGACACAATTCTTATTTTAATTAATAAAATAACTAATAAATCTGTAAAACATAATGAAAAATACACGCAAATGTCGAATTAAAACCACTTGATAACTTAACAAACACGTATAATGCTTCTGACATCAAGTAAATGGAACTGCATTTTTGGCGTTTAATCTTACAGCGATAGTTTTTTGTTATGAAAAGTGATCGACGGGATAATAGAGAAGTACCTAAAAAATATTTGATTTCAGTGCGAAATCCTCGCACGGTCCCTCTGGTTCATCTTAAATTTTATGACGTCCATTATGTATATACTTTTATTATACACTGATAGTCATGCTCTTTGTAATATTACGAATATTTAAAAATACATATTTTATTTATGACGTCATATTTGTTCAAGCCAAGGAGGATCCTTTTCATAGTTCCATGGTTCAAGCGAAATCTTTTTGTTAGTAATATAATTATTGTTAATTCTTCTTTCTAATTATAACGCAGTTTTTGACAGAAAAAGATCTTTTTAATGTAACCGATATTCATACTTCATGTATAATAACAAATACTCCATATTGTTGTTTCAAATATCACAGAAATTCATCTTCTTTTGAATTATTTTCATTTTTCACGTGAAAATCGCTCAATTGAAACTTAATTGCTGAGGAAAAATTATTTTTCCGCATTTTCATTTATTGGCAACTATCAAAGCCTTAGCAACGATAAAGTAAAATGGTTAAATTTTATCTAAAAATGTCCATTGATTCTCTATGAAAATAATCAAATTTTGAGTTAGTAAGAAAAGTATTTGCATAAAATAAACAAAAACCAGTCTATGTTCTTTTCCGGGTTATAATCCACCTATATGCAAAGATACAGGGCCATTAATTTCTCCATTTTGACGCTGGCTTCAGCCTAACATTTGCACACAATCGGATTTATAATATTAGGATTAGGATAAATAGAAACTTTTAAATTTAAAATTCACACCGTAATTTTTCCTGGCGCAAACTAAGTGGGTCTTTTTTTCTTTTCATTTGTCGTTTTCACTGATTTTGCTCTTTATTTTATTGCCAATTTTATTTATTTTTAAGACTTCCTATCAAGCTTTATGAACACCTTTCAGTATTTCGGAAAAAATATTATTGTTTTAGATATTTATGTAGTTTTAATTATTGTAATACAGAGAACAATGAAATATAATCAATATGAGTTGTAATTTTCCAACTGGACAAAAAATGTCTGTGCCAGGATATTGTGTTAAAGTTAATCCAGTGAAACATCTTCAATGCCTGTTTTAAATTACATTGCATTTAAATTAATAAACGTTTTTTCCAAATTTTAAGTCTATAAATTAAAGAAAAATGTTTATTTTCCGTTTTTAAAAGGATTTTATTATCATATTTTAAGTCAAAATAATAGGAATGAGACCTAATCTAATATTTATTTCAATCAATCTAATCTGTACAGAGATCAGTAAAATAACTCATAGGTGTTAAATATTTTTGCTTAAAGTAATAATAATTTAAAGCAATTTCAGTCACCTAAAATAATAATATGTACTGAGTGTTATTTTTATTATATTTCAAATAAAGATAATGGAGAACATTTTAGCTGAACATTTCATTTTAATTGTATCAATGTACTTTACATAAAAAATCACTAATATAACATTCAAACAATAGTTCAATTCAGAAAATTTGCATTTTTTTTCAATGCGCTCAATTACAAATTATTACACTGTATTTATAATTATTTATATTTAATAATTGCTTCAAACGTTTGAATGATAACATGTATGTCTCTAAATTATGTTATATTAATATTATATATATGCAACAGAGATTTTCATAAAAGTTACTTTCATTCAACTAAAACAAAATATTTAGCTAAATTGTTCCCGATTATTTTAATTTGAAGGGGAAAAAAATAATACACAGTATTTGTTATTATTTTAAGTGTCAAAATTTTAAACATTTTACTGATCTCTGTACAAGTTACATTGATAAAAATAAATATTAGATTAAGTATCATCACTATTAATTTTGCTTAAAGTAAAATAATAAAAACAAAAAATAAACATATTTCTATAACTGATAGAATTTATAATTAAAAACAAACATTAATTATTTTGTATTATCTTTTGTATTATAATAACTAAAAACTACATAAATATCTAAAAAAAATCTTAAGTTTTTACGAAGCACGTAAAGTATTCATGACTCTTACCTTTGAATAAAAATATCAATGGCTACCCACTTTTGATTACAATTTTTGTAGCGAGATTTAAAATACATTTCATTTCTTTAAAAAAATATCCCAGTTACTTAACGGTTTTCTGAACTTAATGCCCGTAAACATAGTTTCATATGATACTATCGATAAATCGAAGAAAAATATGTATTTGTTTATTGTTTCATTCTTTAACTGCCAACGCTTGCTGCGTCCTGCCTGCATCATTTGACTTTGAAACGACCTCAGACGCATATTGTTTGGGGCGGGTCCAGGAACACAGCAAAGTTTTCAGATTTTCTACGACCATTTTGTTTCATTGATGTCTTATTATGGGCCCGCTTCACTGAAACACCCCGATGGCAAAATCCCATGTTAACCTACCGAATCTTAAATATGCGATTACTTATATAATTATTGAAATTCTGTTACCCCTTCAGAAAGTAGACAAATGCCGATGAGGTGCGTTTATAAAATTCGTCGGATCTGACGTCTACTTTCTGATGTCGAAAGCTGAATTTCGATAGTTATATTAGGTAATTAGAAATGGTCCATTTAAGTTTTCCCATAGTATAGGTTTACATTGGTTTTCACATTCGAGGAGTTTCAAGGAAGCAGCTTTTTTACTTAAAAACTGGTTTTTGTGGCATCTCTAATAAAGGTTATCAACTGTATATGTTTGCTCTGCAATATTCAGTCATAAAATTATTACCATGATTGTCTCTTCATTTTAAAGGACAAATTATATTGCGAACATGCCACTTTTATAAAAATGCAAAACGTTGTTAAAGTATTCTAGAATTGAATATAGCATGTTTTAAAATAAAAATCATTCCACACACGAATTATATTTTTTAACGTTTCGCAAAACAAAAAATTTCTTTAAACTTAGCTTTTCTCCCTTTCTCCACCAACTCCCTTTAAAACAAGATGAAAACAGAAAAAAGAAAGAAAGAAAGTTGCTGAAAAGAAAAAAGTTTTAAACATTAATTAAAATTTGATCCTAGTTTAATTATTCTTTTTCTAAATATTTTAAGTTTTTTTTTTTTTTTTTTTTTTTTTAACTTTAGAAAATATGTGAATTTAGAAAACAACATATACAAACCACAACTGGGAATTTTAAGAAAACGTTATAGTTTTCTATAAATTTAATATAATTAAATACAGGCAATTGGTGAGTAATCCAATGTGAACAAAACAAAAATAAGGAATTACTTTCAGTTGAACAAAATTTTTACCTTTTTCATGAATCTTTCTGACTCTGAAAAATGTAAATCTTTATAAACATTACATTTAATTTATAAATTAAGGAAAATGCGCACAAATTTAGAAATGGATACATTTTCATAAAGAAACATTCGAAGTATATTGATAATTTCCCCTGAAACTAAATTAATAACTTAAGTGGAATTTTACTATCAATATTGATTTTATTATAAAAAAATGTCTTGGCAAAGCAAATATTTTTATGATTAAAAGTAAATTTCCTTAGACAAAGTAACTATTTTCACAAGTTTGAAACCTCATTTAAAAAATATTATTAAATTTTACGCTAAATCCAGTACTAATTGTTTTTTTTTTAATCTCATAACTAGAAAATCAGAAAACACTACCCATCTTATTGCGCCCATTATATAACATGTAAACACTCCTGATATTTGATTTAGTCAAAATTTTGCATTCATTCCTGTCTTTTCTGAAAAAAATAATTACAAGCTATATTTTGAAGACTGCTGCAATATCTATTTTAAAATTATTATAATTAAAAAAAATATATCAAATGCCGAGCACTCTTAATTTCAATGTATATCTTTGTATGTGGAGCAAAGTGCAAATAATTTGAGCCCCTTCCTTTTGATTTTAATATTGCCTGAAATGCTTTTAAATAAATTCATTCGTGTCGGAAAAAAATTCTAATAAAATGTTACATTTGAAATTCATTAAAACACGAGCTCAGTGTCTCATTCAAGCAACAAAGAGTTTGAATAGTATCGAATCCCTTGAGGTCGATTCGATTCGATGGGAGAAATTGTAGAATCCAAGCTTCATAGTTGTAATCTATTCTACTTTCCTTGGCTGTGCCAAAGAAATCTATTGTATATTCTTTGGCTGTGCCTCGAAAAGATTTTTGTCGTGATTTCAATGAGGTGAGCTGGATGAAGGGTTTGCAACAAGAGCTACAATTGTGTAAGAAATGAGTAGCACTTACATCTCACTCGTATTCTTCTTAAATCTGAGGTTAGGTGTTAGAGGGAAGTGTCCGTCCTCTACTGAAATTTAATTTGACGGGCAGTTACTATATACATTTGATACAGCTATTACATTTTCTAAACTGGAATAGCACTCTTTGAGATCTATGCTTGTGAGGCTATTGCATTGCATTTTCGGGCTTTCTGTCAGAGTGGGGGACTCCAATACGCATAATTCTATTAAAAGAAAATGATCGATGTCAACTTTAAAAGTGAATGTTATAAAGATAATGAAACTTTAGGTAATGTAGTTATACAATGTCTAAAAAAAATCTAATCTTTAATAGAAAGTGAAAATTTTATTGACAAAAAAAATGTGATTGAGGGTAAGTTGATTTCCCGTTTTTAATATGCCTATAGCATATTAATTATTATTTTATACTGTACAAAATCTTTTTTTTGTTATTTATATGGATGTTAAAATTTACATTTTATATAAATATTATTGTTATTATTTACCTGGTTTCAGGAAGACTATAATTCAGATTTATAACCTAATAATTTTTTTTTGTAATGATTTTTCTAGAAATTTTCATGTATTACAATATAACAAACAAAACAACAATTATTTTCGCTAATTTTCTTTCATTTTTTTTTAATAAAAAAATTAATGACAAATCAGCCATGCGATACAATTTTCTTATAAAATTAAGATAATAGAAAATATTACCGATAGCAACATATTAGATAGTAACATATAAAATAGTAAAGACATGAACCCGGAAAAAAGAATATTTATTTATTTTTGTAGTTATAACACTGATTTTCTTTCTTTCTTTTTCTTTTCTTTCTTTTTTTTTTCTTTTTTTTTTTTTTTTTTTTGTTCGAAATTTTCCGCTGAAAATGCTTTTGAAAAAGATTTTTCTTATTAAATTAAAAGATGTTCTCATGTTAGCCCTTTTGAAAGAAATAAAAAAAATAACTGCTCTTTGATTACATCAAAATAGGAAATCTGAGAACGAATCTTCAACTCATGTTTAATGGAATTAAAGCAGTTTATCAGCACGTTAAAATTATATAACGCATACCGGTAAAATTGAATAAATATTTATTAATGAAAAAAATAACATATTTACTTTTGGTTGTTTCTTCATTAATTTGAACGCTTTAAATAACAAGTGAAGGCTACATTGGCTCTTGTTGCTTTGGCTCTTGTTGCTCTTTGCGAAAAGTTAATCTCCCATTTAGCTCGAATAGTACAGTGGTGGACATAATTATAAGTTATGTTAAGAAATTGTAGACTTTCCAAGCTTAATATTTGTAATCTATTCTACTTTCTTTGGCTGTGCCTCGAAAAGATTTTTGTCGCGATTTCAATGAGGTGAGCTGGATGAAGGGTTTGCAACAAGAGCTGCAATTGTGTAAGGAGATGAGTAACACCTACATCTCACTTCTATGCTTCTTAAATCTGAGGTTAGGCGTTAGAGGGGAGGTGTCAGAGAAATAAACAGTTGTCGGAAAAAAAGAAAACGAATTACTGGACGGTCGATGAATGCAGTTTCATACTGTTTATGTGATTATCAGATATTCTTTTACGGAATTCATTAGCGTGGAGAAATAAACAATTGTACTTGTAAGGAATAAAAATGACTTAAAAAATAATTATTAGAACTAAAGATGTAATTGCTTAAAGTGGTAAAATATTACAGAAAAAAGCCTAAAAATACCTTAGTGTAAAACGATTGACATGTTTCATGCGCACAAACGGCGACTCTTTCAAGATAGATAATGATAAACTATTCTTTTCAAAATATTTGAAATTATAAACGTAAACCACGCGATCATATACATAATGACAGCAGGATTTTAAACTAATCAACTGTACAAATTATTTTTTTTTTTTTTTTTTTTTTTTTTTTTTTTTTTACTTTATAAATCATCTTGTGCCAAACTTTAGATAATTCAAAATAGGCTGATTCATTGCAAATGTTTCCGCTATGCAAATAGATTTCTATTGATTCATGTATAATGGATGGAGGTAAAATCTTGATGGATAAATTACTTTACTAATCTTAAAATCAATCTGCAATGGCTTTATCTTATATAGTCTGGCCAAAGAATAGACATGTTGGGGTACGAGGATTTAGATGATTGTTTATTTACATTACTTCATAGTAAATAATAGGGCAGAAAAATTTTAAGAAATAAAAGCATTTTAAAGATTAAGCCCTCCCACATTCATGTAATTTCTCGCCCTCTTGCTACTGTGGGAGGAGATTAATTTAGAAGACTTATGTTTACTGGAAAGGCAGAAACAGGGCACATTTTTTTTCTATAGATATCTATATATTATTAAAGATATAGATATTTCTATATCGTTAAATATTTTTAAGTTTTGCATGCTGCTGGGAAAAGAAAAAGAAGGAAAATCAGAACAGGAAATGAGAGAAACTGTGAAAACTGAGAAGGCATTTAAAAGAATATTTATTTATCACTACTACAGAAATGGCAAAAAGATTTTCAAAAATGTAAAGAGTTTTAAATATTGGGAGCTCTGTGCCCTGGGAGGGGTATTGATGGCAACACAAATTTCGTTAACGTGGGAGGAACAATTTAGATGCATAGTATTTGCTGTGCAGTAAAATAACAAATAGGCCAAAAAAATAAATATATATATAGTTTTATACAATTTAATTGAGTGGGGTGTTAAAAAAGGGGGAGTAAGAATTTCAATTTCATTGGAATTTGCATAAAATTTTAAGAAAAGTGGAAATCCACCGATATACAGACGATTCTAATCCATGCAAGGGGAAGGGGCAAGGGGGTCAATATATTTTAAATAAAGATGCAATATATTTATCAGAAAAATAACAAGAACGAAAAATCATGCTTCAAGCATAGATTATGTAACACTTTCCAACGCTTCCAAAATAATTTTACAAATCATACCTTTTAATAAGCTGAAAGATAGCATCTAAGTAAATAATTTGGAAAACGCATAACATATTTAAAAACATAATTTCAGGAATTTGCAACCTATACAGTATTCGGAAAAATATCCGAATACTTTTATTCAGCCCTGTATATGATCTATAAATTTGTATATATACTAGATAGGATGCTAAATTTTAGTTCAGTTAGGAAAAGCGTAGCACATTTAAAATTCTCCTTCTGGAGTTTGTCAATAAACGGAAATGTGTTCGCGAATTTTTGTGCTTCCCTGTATATGATCTACAGAATTTATACACACCACGTAAATACACAAAAAGTGAGTTAAATTTAAAATCGCGTTCAGTAACTTAAAACGCACTTCCAGGAATTATTGTAAACAGACAGTAGATAATTCTTTTGTGTCTCCCTGTAAATGAACGATGACGGCTATACACACAATATTCTGTAGTAAGCCTCTTGTAATGCACCTTAGTGATATATATAAATTTCAATGTGTTTAAAATAATGAAACATTATTTAAATAAACCGCAGACGATTTTTCTCCATAGATGTAATCTAAACGAAATTCTTTTGACTGTTCCTGTAAAGTTACTGTAAGTGCTATGCACACCCTATTCCATATTAAGCTTCTTGTAATGCACCTTAGTGATATATATCAATTACAATGTGTTTGAAATTGAGTAACATCATTAAAATAAACCGCAAATGATTTTTCCCCATAGATCGCAATGTAACGAAGTTTTTTGAGTGTCCCTGTAAAAAAACTAAGTGCTACACACTTCCGTTGAAATAGGGAACATGCTATAGAGTACTACAATAGCATATAAAAATTGCAGAGCAATCCGAGTATATTTACGGGAGTTAGAGCACGGCCAGACGGCCATCCGGCCAGACAAACCGAAGTCATAAACACTTTCCAACTAGGTTGGAAAGTGTTAAAAACGCTGTTTGATTTTTACGAATATGAAGGTCTAGACATGAAAAAATTATACTTTTACATATAAAATTACTTTAAGAATGTGTCAGAAAGGATCAGGGTCCATAAGCCGTGTTTTTGGCCCATGAAATAAGACTAAAGTTCGATTTTGTTTTAATAACTAAATTATTTCACTTTTTAATATTAGAAGGTTTATCCTGTACGATTTCAACAATGGTTTTTTGCATTTTGTTCGGATTTATATGACTTACACAAGTCAAAGTTCGTATTATTCGTAGTTTTTGATGAAAAATACGCAATTTCTCTTAATTTTACGTAAATTATTTATATGAGCGCAGTCGTGCAACACTTTCTTCTTTATATATATTATAAAATACATCAAAATCTACAATATATGTAAAAATAAAAGTGTTGCAAAGCTGTGCTCATATTAAATTATTAAAAATAGAGAGTTAAGTGACCCCTCACGTCACTATTAGAGACTTTAGGATGCAGCAATGTGTTTAAACGTGATAAAATGAATGTAACTATTGTTAATGTGAAGGAATGCAGTTATTAGCAATAGGTACGTTCATTTTAGACATAATATGAAACAAGAAAATAAAACAAGAAATTAACATGAAAATTTTCTTGTTTAGAGTAGTAAATGAGCTCTGTATTACAGTTCAGTCTTGAATAATTAAAATGTCTATACATGAAAAAATATTTCAACATACTAAAATGACATTTCATGTTCTAAATCAGAGAAAAAGCATCATAAAAATACTAAAATAGTTTCGTAGAAAAAATTGTAACTAATACTATCCTTAACACATTCGCATCGGGCAATTTTCCCTTAAACTTTCCTTAAAACTGGGTATTTGAATGATATTAAAACAATGGTAGCTCTTACCTCTTCTGAAAGGCTTTCGTGTGTCCTAGATAATTTTCTCAAGCTTATGCAGCAGTAAATGTCACTCAATATAAGGATTTATTATAAGATGGATGGCTTACGATCTAAAAAAAAAAAAGGGCAACACGATATAAATGCATTTTCTGTAAGGTTGAAGCCACGCCCATAGTCAATGATGTTTTTTGAATGAAAATGAGATTTATCGTTTTACGATGACAACGCTTATTTTTAAAAGCGAGAATTCTCGTTTCCCGATGCGAATGTGTTAATAATATCTGAGATCATCACAAACATGCAAATTAGTGACACTTTTATCCAGTTCCTTTATTAATACGAATAATGGTTGTATATGCATTTATTTATTTTAAATGAAACGTATATATCAATATTACCTCGCTCCCCTCCGATTGTATAATGTAATTTAAATAAAATGAATTTTAATTAGAGTTAAAGAGTCATTTATCTTCCCCAACATAATTTAAAAAACTCTTCTCAAATTGCTCCCTTTCAAAAATCCTCCCTCCCTATCTGGGGCTTGATAGGCGCTGTATGGTAAAAACAATTGTTCTAAAGACAGCAATAAAACAATCATCACATCATGTTCTGTAGTCTTTGGTGTACGATCTATTTGTTTATATACTGTTCTCCATTTTGCAATCCTGTGTTATGGCCTGCAATAACTTTTGAGTGTCCGTCCTGTACTGAAATTTAATTTGACGGGTAGTTACTATATACATCTGATACAGCTATTACATTTTGAAAATTTTATTGACAAAAAAAAAAAAGTGATTGAGGGTAAGTTGATTTCCCGTTTTTAATATGCCTATAGCATATTAATTATTATTTTATATTGTACAAAATCTTTTTCTTTGTTATTTATATCGATGTTAATTTTACATTTTATATAAATATTATTGTTATTATTTACTGGGTTTCAGGAAGACTATAATTCAGATTTATAACCTAATAAAAAAAATTTTAATGATTTTTTTAGAAATTTTCATGTATTACAATATAACAAACAAAACAAGAATTATTTTCGCTAATTTTCTTTCAATTTTTTTAATAGAAAAATTAATGACAAATCAGCCATGCGATACAATTGTCTTATAAAATTAAGATAATAGAAAATATTACCGTTAGTAACATATTAGATAGTAACATATAAAATAGTAAAAGACATGAACCCGGAAAAAAGAATATTTATTTATTTTTGTAGTTATAACACGGATTTTCTGTCTTTTTCTTTTCTTTTTTTTTCTTTTTTTTTTTCTTTTTTTTCTTTGTTTTTCTTTTTTTTTTTGTTAGAAATTTTTCGCTGAAAATGCTTTTGAAAAAGATTTTTCTTATTAAATTAAAAGATGTTCTCATATTAGCCCTTTTGAAAGAAATAAAAAAAAATAACTGCTCTTTGATTACATCAAAACAGGATACCTGGGAATGAATCTTCAAATCATATTTAATGGAATTAAAACAATTTATCAACACGTTAAAATTATATAACGCATACCGGTAAAATTGAATAAATATTTATTAATGAAAAAAATAACATACTATGTACTGTCGGTGGTTTCTTCCGCTATCTGAACTCCGCTTCAAATAACAAGTGAAGGGCCACGTTGGCTCTTCTTGTTGCTCTTTGTGAAAAGTTAATCTTCCATTTAGCTGGAATAGTACAGTGGTGGACATAATTATAATAAGACATGTACCGAATATCACATAGAATTAAAGAAACGATATAAAGCTTAAAAATGCATTGCATCAAATGTAACAAAAACATAAATTTACTCTGCTATCATATATAATAATTATTTTATAATAATGATATTTTCATACAATTTAATGAAAAAACTTAAAAACATAATGGACAAAATTATAAGACACCAACCTTTATTTCCAAATACAATGGTCAACATAATTAGCAGACACTAATGGTTTAAAAGAAAATCCCCTAACATGGTTATTCAATATTTGGTGGAGCCGCCATTATTTTTTACAACATGAAAGATGCGATTTGGCATCCCCTGTCAATTCTAACAAAATATCGCAAGACAGCTCTTCCTAAGCACATTTTATAGCATTCTTTAGGTCTTCGACACATGTAAACTGCTTCCCATTTCGGTAAACGTCACGAGTTAAGATCTCCCACAAGTTTTCGATGGGGTTTAAGTCTGAGGAGCGAGAAGGCCAAGGAAGAACATTAATACTTTGCTCTGAAAGCCATTTTTTTGTTATGTGTGATGTATGAATCGACGCGTTATCGTGCTGGAAAGTGTAGTTTTCACTACAAAGAAGTTCGCCGTATATGGCTAATTGATCTTTAAGAAGATTCTTATACTTTTCGGAATTGATTCTTGAGTGCACAAAAATGATATTGGTTTTCCCTTGAGCAGAAAAACCAGCCCAAACCATTATTGAGCCTCCACCCATTTGGTGACTCATTTGTACATCAGGAGACTTCCGTAAATCATGCCAATAATAGTGAAACCCGTCAGGACCATCCAGGTTAAACTTTTTTAAATCAGAAAATAACACACAGTATCATTTGGAGGTCCAGGCCATAGTTTGTTTAGCGAAGTTTAAACGGTCCATTTTGTGCCGTTTTAGAAGCAGTGTTTTTTTCTTCATTTTTTTTAATTTTACATAGGAAGCATTATGCAACACCCTGCGAATGGTTCTCCTTGAACAATTCAGTTTCAAAGCATTTTTAATACCTTTAGTGGTCATCTTATTCTGTGTAGAGAGCGAAAGCACATGGCGTCTGTCTCTCGAGGACAAGCAAGGAGTACGTCCAGATCTTTTAATCACCGATCCATTTCTTCCACCTTTCAAAACATTTGAAATTGCTCATCTAGAGCGTTTAATAACTTTTGAAATATTATTAACTGAAGCACCAGATCCATTTAATCTCCAAATTTCGCGAATTTAACTTTCTTTTAATTCCGTCCCTCGTGGCATGTTTGTAAATGCGTGAAGTCGGTTATCGTATGCTTTAGTTAACTGCAGAAGTCATAACAGCGTGCTGAAAATTTGCATATTTCGGAAAAAAAGCAGGTGTTTTAATTCAAATGTTAGGGTGTCTTATAATTTTGTCCATGGTATTTTTAATTTTTTTTTATTAAACTCTATAAAAATATCATTTCTGTAAAACAATTACTACGTGTGATAACAGAATAAATTTATGTTTTTGTTGTATTTGATAAAGCATTTTTAAGCTCTGAATCTTTTCTTTTATGTCAAATTAGGTAGGTGGTCTTATAATTATGTCCATCACTGTAGTCAGTCCGGATATTGAGACAACTTAAGCAACATGTCTCTGAAACTGAAATCATAACGCCTCCCCCTCTCTCCGTATGTATTTATGTGAGCTTGCAAGTTTTTCAGAGTAGTAATAGACATAACCGAATGATCCTCTTAATCCCGTTTATGATTCCCATTTCGACTCATTTTGTGCAGTCAAATCTGTGTTCACTCATTTTTCTGAGTGGACTGACTTGGTTGCACAGACTAATTGTTTATTTGTGTCTCAAGCTACAGAATCGTAGTGAATCGCCCACCTGATCTCTGCTAATCTTCCGTGACTGCTCTTTTGAATGCCATGGCCATGAAAGAGAACCAACAGCTTGACGACCTTATGAATGGGATCATAAACGGATATGTTCCTGCGGACTGGTTACGAGAATTCAACGCCTTCCCTACTCTAGATGAGCAAGTGACGATGTTTTTCGAGAATTTTTATCCGGTATAGATGAAGAAATACAGTCTCTCCAACAACGAAAGGACTACAACGACACCCACAAGGCTCAGGTAAAAGACCTCTGTCTTTTTGCTATATCTATTTTGGGGGAGCCATCTAGATTAGATTTAATTGATTTAGCCTGTAGAACTGGTTATATTAGATTTCTAGGGAATAACCAATGGGAAAAACTCCAAATTCTAAAGAATTTTAGCTCACATTCTAATCCCCCCCGTACGGGAAAAAGAAAAAATTCTGAATCTGAAAATCCAATTCCCCTCAAAAATAAATTCGGAAATCTAAATTCCGAAGCTAATCTTGATAACCATGATCTTATGGATCAGGAATCTGCTCAAGATGGTGCTGCAAGCACCGATGTTTAATGTTCAAAAAACGACAAGCACCCCTTCTTTATTGAATTCAAAGATATGGATTGGCGCAAAGTTGCCCAAGAGATAAAAGCCCTTGATTCTGATAATCCTCCTCAAGTCAGCCTCTCCGGGGAACTTCTAAAAGTTCTACCCAAATCTGTCAGCCAATTTAGAGATATCCAAAGATACCTAACTGACAAACATATGAATTTCAACACCCTTAACTCAAAAGAACTTCGACCAAAAAAAAATCTGTATTAGGAGAATCCCCCCCAACACAGACCCCCAACTTATCGAAGACCTTGGTAACCATGGATTTAAGGCCACCCGAGCCGCCATGCTTAAGAGTCGCAAAACTGGCAGAGGTATGCCAATTTACATGGTCAACGTCCTCCCTTGCACTAACTTTGAGAAGATCTATAAAATTGAGGAACTTTGTGATATAAGTGTTCGTATTGAATACTTCAGAAACAACAATAACCTAAAACAATGTTACCGCTGCCAACGGTTCGGACACGCCTCCGAGACGTGCAGCCTAACACCAAAATGTCTTAAATGCTCAGAAGAGCACCTCACTGATAACTGCCACAAGACAAGTAAAATAACTCCAAAATGTTCCAATTGTAACGGTGCCCATCCGGCCTCATACAGAGGTTGCCCAAAAAATCCAAACAACATTAAGAAAAAAAATACCCCAACACTCAACACCAAAACAAAACCGCAACACCAAAAACCAAATATAATTGCTGACATCGCAGACATTTTCAAACCCTACAATTACACCATTCATGATAAACCAAACGATATCAACAACAGTGAGACCACTACTGACGTGAATAACGATATCCAGGAAGCCCCAGTTGAGGACACTTCCAGTTACACCAAACAAAATAAAACACCACCTGTTATACAAAATAATTATACAAACACATTCAAAGATATGTTTGACACCTTCAAAGACATGAAGGAACTTCTCCAAATTACCAAACTCCTAAAACATTTAAAAAACATCTCCATCAAATCAAAAAATTGCAACAACCCATTCGACAAAATGTATATCATAATAGAAGAATTAGACGCCTTTTCTACGGAGCTCAACATTACCAATTATGAATAATTACAATAACAAAAATTTCTCTTCTCTTCTTATTTTCTCCTGGAATTGCCAATCATTGCAACCCAGGATTAATGAACTCCGCTCCTTTATTTCCATTAATCCACAAATCGATATACTCTTAATCCAAGAAACACTTAACCCTTCCTGCAGTATCACTATCACCATCCCAGGTTACAAACTCCATCATACACTACGTGCCAACTCTCACTGGGGTGGCACAGCCATCTACATCAAAAATTATATCCCACATCACACAACTCAAAATATTCCACTCCCAGGCATTGACTACACCAGTATTGTCGTCAACTTGCCCCATGCCAAAATCAACTTCACAACTTTTTACGCACGACACGGGCGACGATACCCCATAAATGACCTGACACACATCATTACACAACACCAACACGCATTTATCGCTGGTAACTTCAATGCACATAGCAGGCAGTGGAACTGTCATTCCACCACTACCAGAGGTAGATCTCTTCACAACTTGGTTAGCCATTTCAATCTCAGTCTCCACGCACCTACTACACCAACACACATTCCTGTTGCTCGCAACCAGCACCCCTCTATTATCGACTTCGCCATCACCAAAAATCTTACCTTCCCTATCAACACTTCTGTTATTAATGACCTAAGCTCTGACCACCTTCTTGTCTTCTTCAAAATTGATCTTATCAACCCTATCTCTCCTCCTCCTTCAGTAGCTATTGACTGGAATAAATTCCAAAATTACATCAACAACACCGACCTTACCTACCCCACAATCAACAACACTACTGACATTGATAACGCAGTTAATAAACTCAACAACATCACTTACAAAGCTCAAAAAGATGCCACTTACACCAAATTCAAAAATAATAACTCTTACATCTTACCCACTTACATACATAATATCTGTAAACAACGCAACACACTCCGTCGACTCTACCAAAATACCAGAGATCCCACCCTTAAAACAGCTGTCAACAGGCTCAACAATAAAATTAAAACCCTTATTCAGAAAGAAAAGCAAAAAAACTGGTCTAAATTTCTCGAAAGTCTTACTTGCGAGGATAACTCTCTTTGGCAAATCAAAAAGAAACTCAATAATAATTATACCCCTATTCCTCCCCTTACTGCCAATAATCAAACTGCGTATACTGACGAGGACAAGGCAGAATGCCTCGCTAGCTCATATGAAAGGCAATTCTCTCCGAATCCCTTCCTCGCAAGTCAAGCACACTTTAACAATGTCAATGATACTGTTAATGACTTCCTCTCAACCCCTCCTATCCCTCTCCCTGAAATTCAACCCATCATGATCAACAATATTATTCAAAAACTTAATAATAAAAAATCTCCTGGGTACGATAAAATTTCCAACTATACTCTTAAACAACTTCCTATCAACTGTATTCTCTACATTACGAAGCTCACTAATTCTATCCTCAAACACTGTCATTTTCCTAAACACTGGAAAACCTCTATCATTTCTCCTATTCCTAAACCACCCTGCAATCTTAATGACCCAACTAATATCCGTCCCATCAGTCTTCTCTCCTGGCTAAGTAAAGTCATCGAACGCGCCATTAGATCACAGCTCAATGACTTCCTTCACAACAACAACATTCTTATGCCTGAACAATTCGGCTTCAGAGCCAAGCACTCCACCCAACACCAACTTCTTCGATTTGTGGAATTCTTAACTGAAAACTTCAACGAGAAGAAGCCTACTGCTGCCATATTTCTTGATGTCGCCAAGGCCTTTGACAAAGTCTGGCACGCGGGCCTCATTTACAAATTAATTCGGCTTAAGTTCCCGTCTGGACTTATCCATTTAATACACTCTTACCTTGGTGATCGTGACTTCTATATCCGTGTAAACAACTCACTTTCTCTACTACACATAATACTCTGTGGTATTATTCAGGGTTCAGTCATTGGCCCTATTTTATTCATAATATACTTTAATGACATTCCACGCACACTCTTCACATCACTCGCACTCTATGCGGACGACACTGTTCTCTATGGCACTGCACATCACCCATACAATCTTTACAAAAATCTACAACACCACCTCAACATCTTCATGGAATGGTGTGATCAATGGCGCATTAAGATAAACGAATCTAAAACTACTGCTGTTTACTTCTCTAGAACCTTCTCCACTCCTAATAGATTAACCATCAATAACACTACCATTCCCTGGTCTGACGATGCCAAGTACCTGGGAGTTACCATTGACAAACGCATTACCTTTAAAAAGCATATTCTTAATATCCGCGGTAAAGTCGCCGGAATTTCCAAAATCCTCGCCCCCCTTCTTCGCAGTCACTCACTCTCCATACACAACAAACTCTTAATATATAATGCTTGCATTCTCTCTGTTATCACATATGCATGTCCAATCTGGGGCTTCACTTGAAAAACCAGTATGAACAGCCTCTCTAGTACCCATTACAAACAGCTCCGTTACATCAGGAACGGGTCTAGATACCTCAAAAACTCCACAATCCTCAAGGATCTGAAAACGACTTCACTCAAACATCGCATTAAACACCTTGCGAAAAAATTCTACAATGACATTAATCACATTCCAAATGAACTCATTTATGAGCTACCTGACTACGATGCTTGCAGTCCATCCAACCGGAAAAAACCAAGGTACTCCACTATTCTTGATGAATAGTCCTTCCGAGCTATAATTCTTACCTCAAAATTTTTCTCTTTAATTAAAAAAAAAATATATATATTATTATATAATTTTTTACTGATAATTTTATTTTGACTTTTCTCCTAAACTTCTCTTAACATCTTTACTTTACCTCGTCTGGCATATTTTTGTTTTTTTTGAACTATGAACTATTTTTACTTTTATACTTTAACTAGTAAATTTTCATTATTTTATAGATATACTTAACACTATCCTATTTTATGTAGTCAATTGGACTACGGCTAGACATTTCATATGGCTCTCTCAGGATTTGATATACACCTACTCAAAGCCAGGGTGTGCAGTTGCTTCGCAACTTGGAAGCCCATTGAACTTATCACAAGTTCAAGTTCAAGTTCAATGTCTTTAAAAAAAAACTTTGAAACTTCCTCTTTTCATTGGTATAAAGATTGTTCATTTTGGATTTGTACTTTAATAAATACAATTATTTGAAAATGGGTCCATCATTTAGAATGACCTCTGTATATATATATATATATATATCTATAGCTCTGTGTTGTCCTTTTTTGATTGACTGTCCTACCCCATGCTGTTTTTAAACTGGTGCTTAACTTATCTTTATCCTTAATTTTCAATTTTATTTTTAATTTACTAGTAGTATTTATACTACAGTTATTTTTTTTTACCTTAACTTAATTGATCTTTCCTCATTTGCAATTTCTGCTATTTTATTTCATATTATTAGTGTTATCGTTATTTACTAACATCAATTTACTCCATTTTAAACATTTTTTATTTTACTTATCTTATGTAGTTTAAAACAAAAATCTATATCCTTTTCCCATTGGCTCAATATTTAATAAGACATCATATCCATAGATTGGGCGTTAAATTTGTCTCAACTAGGAAGCCCCTCAAAGCTACTTCACTGTTCATGCACGTAGAATAAATAATACAACCACACTTTAAAAGATGTCAAATCGACCTAGCGGTTGATTCGATAAAGATTTAAGATATTTATAACGCATATATATATATATATATATATATATATATATATACATTAATAGTATATAACCCCCGTCAGAAATGACGGATTGTTGATCTACGTTCCATTTACATAAGACTTCATAGAAAAGTACATTTTAAACCCGGTAGATGGCACCAAAACAATCTAGGTGTCAACGTTTTTAATCAGATGATTTAAATTGGTGATTAAATAATGATTCAAATCAACTGATTTTCTTTAAATCATTGAATTATATCAACTGATTTCTTTTAAATCATAAATTTACTAAATGTTTAAAATGACATTTAAAAAAAAATCTAAGATTAACATAATTTGGAAAGTTTCTATGGATATTTTATCTTATGAACAAACAAACAAACAAACAAAAAAAAAGCTTTGAATAATTGTTTCGAAACGTAATTCCTTATGCTTGTAAAAAATTAAGCGCAGTAAGTATGTAAAAAGCTAGTATATAATCCCCGTCAAAAATGACGGATTGTTGATCTGCGTTCCATTTTCATAAGACTTCATACAAACAGCATGAAGGGTTTGTATTGTAGAAAAGTACATTTTAAAGCCGGTAGATGGCGCAAAACAATATTGTTCGCAACAGTGTTTGTTTGTTTATATCTAATCTAGGATTCCGATGTTTAATCTGGATTTTTAATTAAGAACTTAAAACATTATAATAGGATATGATATACATGTTTTATAGGAAAAATATGCTGAACAGACATGATTTCAAATAGAAGATATTATAATTTAGCTGTGATATGTTAGCACAAGTTTTTCATTAAGCCTAACGGGGCGTTTAACTACGGTCGATTTGCAGACCAAAGTGGTCTCGCCCGGAATGGTTACAGACACTTTCTTGCCCTCGGATTTTATTATAAGTAGATGGGGATGGGCATTTCAACTCACTTCGATTCGAAACGGTTCGCACTGTCCCCCTATCCCAACTATTCATCTTGAATACCACAATTTTTAAATTTAGCAAAACCTTAATAACGGACATACCGGGATTGCAGAATTCATCCGCTTTTCAGTTGTGAAAATAATATATGCAGGGCTCCCAAATGGTGGCGCCAACTGAATATCAATAATTTTTAACAGAAAATTTCATGGTAGTTTTCTACTACTTTTATGCAAAAGTTTCCATGCAAAGGTGGTTTTTGCAAAATTTGCAAGAAAAATCTAAAAATAATTTTTTTCGAAGAAAATACCGGTATTCAAAAAGCGGACCATTTGGGAGCCCTGTATATGTGTTGGGGATTGAAAAAGTGTTCGCTAGATAAAGGTTTCTAATTTAGATGTTTTACTGCAGTAAATTTCGCCTCATTTTGTGGCAGAATTTTTCGGATTCAATAACGTTATGATATTTCTTCGAAACAGCGGTATAAGAGTCGTGCAAATCCTCAACAAATTTTCATTTCTATATTACACGGCTGGCAGAGATTTGACATCGAAAATATGCACGCTCTTATTTGTTTATAAGGTATGGCTTATTCTTTCAGGCAACCGTAAAATTCATGTTTATGAAAAGTTAGACATCCACCGTTGCCACAGGTTAATCTCGGAAAATGAAACATTTGAAGCTACTGAAAAAATTAATAGCTCGAAAAGTATTTGTCACAAATTTGTTAGACTTAAACTGCGTTAGAAAGGTAAAAAATTGTATTTTTCTTGATATAAATGTCAAATCTAATGATTATGCCGTTTTTCAAATATTGAATTTCGAAAATTCCTTAACTTGACAATGGAGTACCATAGCGAAAGCTTCACGCGTAAAAGATAGTGATCGGCAATGTGTCCCGACGTGTACTGTATATTTGGTATAGCATGAGTAACAAATTATAGTAGACTTATTATTCTGTTAAAATCTAAAAGTGAATTATGTATTTACCTTTTCAAAAAATAAAGAAAAACATTTTATCACAAAGATTAACAAAACTTTTTCTTTTATTTATTCCCTTATTCCAAAGAATGACCAGATGTTTTATCGTCTGCTGCGATAGCAACATGATAAATTAAATTTCATAAAAAAAAATTGCACAGTAGTAGAAAAAACATTTTTCATAATCGAATAGTTATTGAACAACTCAATACTTTACAACAGGGTAATTCTTATTTGTTATTTAGATATTTTAAAATTGTTGTTGTCATTGCGTTTCGATGCTAAGTTAAGAACGAGTTAAACAGCTAGTTAGACCATGGTCTTACGGTGGTCGGAAAATTACGTTGGGGATCAGAAATGCGTTGTAATAATCAAGATTCTAATCCTAGACAAGGTAGGAGTTTACTTTGTTATTATTTATTTATTTATTTGCGACAATTTATTTTTCAGGAATCTTTCGAAAAACCTTTCATTGAACAGGCATCGACACTCGGTTTTTTTGTTATATGCACTTCGACAGTTGGATTTTAAGAAAAAAAAAGCATGTCAAGCATATGATAAGAATACATTTAATTTATGAAAAATATCGGAAAAATAGATTGAAACAGGTGGTGATAAAAGTAAAAGGCAGGAATCTCGATTTTAAAATTAAAGTTTTCCTTTAAGGAAGCATAATTTTTACATGTAATCATGTTCATCCGAACACGTGTTCGATGTTGCCTTGTCGCCATTAAACTACGTATTGTGTATTTTTATTTATTCAGCCTTTTTTTTTAATAAAAAGTGTATTTTAGAATACATACACATGCACAATTTTACATCAATTGCTCATTAGCGTATTTTTCGATATATGATCCGCTGCTCAAATAATTTAGTTTAGACCCAGAAATTTTATTTTGTAATTGAAGACAAGTATATTTCTAATTCAATAAAAGTAGCATTTTATGTAATATAATTTCTGGGTGCAAAATGAATTTTTTGAGCCGCGGATAATTTTAGACCGAAAAATACTGTAAATTTAGCAATTTTTTCTTTTTATATATTTTCTAACAAAATGTCCAAATAATAATGTTTCTTTAACTCTTACTTTAATACAATATTGCATTGTATATAGCTTGAATTAATTGCACTTCCTCCCTCCTATGGCCATAGTATCTCTCTGAAAACGATAATCTCCATAATCGTTTTCTTCAATTACTTTGAAAAAATAGATGCTGTGGCCATAAAAAAATATTTCTTTAAATCATTTTAATATAATTATGAATATGTTGTTTAGTGCATTTCTTTGTATTTAACATTGATTTATAGTGAACATTGATTTATCTGGAAACAATGTACGAAAATCGAGCAGTTTTAGAAAACATTAATTTATTTTTAATTTCATATATCAGATTTCATATAGCAGATTCAAGTTTCTGTAAACGCCATATCTTTATATATATATATATATATATATATATATGTATATATATGTGTGTGTGTGTAATTTTGTTTGGTTATTTAATTTTCTTTTTCTGGTAACATCATATCTAACTTTGTTTTAGTAATAAAAGTGTATAAAATGTGCATAAATTTCATTCTTGCAAAACATTTCGACGTAAAATTTGAAATAAGACATTGCATTTCACTCAACTTTTTTCGCTGTCCCACTTTTTCCCCCATCTGGTAGTCCCATTTTATTAACAATAACATACGCACGACGTACTATATTTCGACTGGATAGCAAAAATACCAGCACAGAACAACTACAATTTCTTCGCATTATCTTGAGGCAACATATCCTTTTTAGCACGCATTTATGCCCAACTAAAATATACACGGCGAATGATCGCAAACATAAGCTAATCGCATCGCAAACATAAGCTAATCGCATCGCAAACATAAGCTAATAGCATCGAAAGCATGCAACTCAATGCAGTTATTACGTGGAGTACTTAAACACTCTATTAATTTGAATCGATTTCGTGGTGATAGCGTCCGACACGAAAAAATTTTAACCATCTTTTACACGTTGAGAGAAGATAACTTTCGGAGAAGCGGAATGGTCTGACAGAAGAAGAGAGTGGTGAGAAGATTGGTGCAATATTACTGTCAGACAATAATGTCATCAAAGCCTACCAACGTGGTGTCTATAATCATCGAAAAGGAGATGACAGGCGTAGGAGTTAGGAGAAGTAATAACCGCACTGTTCGAGCTACCACTGCTGCCACTTAAACACTTAAGCTGTTGAAGGGGTACACTAGAGATATCCTATGGAAAGCAGCTTCTACTGAAGTACCATTTTCTGAAAAACAACTGAAGCTGTTTCAATCATTTTTAAAATAGTTTGACAGTAGCTTAACTATAAATGGATGTTTCAGCAGGTTAAAAGAAAAGAAAAAATGAAATAATTAAGAGATTTTCCAAAAAGTATTCTGAGACATAAAATAATAAATTTTATTTAAAGGCATTACTTAATAACTAAAAATTATGTGATTAAAACATAAACTATTTTTATGATAAAAACAAATCAAAATCCGTTTTCTTTTAAATAAAATGGATGTTTTTCTTATACTGTATTGTTTAAAAAAAAAATGAGTTTAATTTTTTTTCGAAAATTGTCCGTATCGTCAGGTATACAAACGAAAATTTAAACGAAGGATTCCCAGTAAAAAGGTTACTGGCGAATGACCCTTTGCTGTATAATTTTTCTCCGTTACACCTTCTTTCGCCGCCATATTTACTGTACTAAATGGCTGATAATTAACTCTACTAAATGGATTCAATTTCTAGAAGTAGAAAACGACGGAAATATATTTCGGAAGAAATAAAGGAAAATATAGATATATAGAAATGATTTCAGTGGATCTCGAGAAAGAGTTATGTCAATATCAGCACTAACATGCATCAGCATAACATGATAATAATAAGAGATGTTTAATAAAATACACTTTGCACTGACTTGGATATTTATATATTAATAATATTGGAATATAATTAAATTATATATATATATATATATATATATAAAGTGTGATTCATAAATATCGAAACAATAGGCTATCTCCTTAAATATTGCCCCTAGGCACATACTTCCAATCGCAAATTTTCATAAAAAAATGTGCAAAATTTGAAGAGATAAGTTGCAACTCCATGGGGGGTCTATTTGAGAAAATACAAAAATTAAATTTTTATACGGCCCCCGTAGAATAAAATTTCCAATTGGGAAATTATTCCTTATCCAGTCCTGAATTAAACAAAAAAAAATTCCATCTTGATATCTGCAAAATTCACAGAGATATTAAAATCCAAAATTCGTGACTTACACCACTTAGACATACCTCTGAGAAACGCGATATCAGTTCATTTGCAATGCAAGTTAGGGATCGACCATAAATTTACACATTATTAAAAGTCGATCTAAGGCAATGCCTTAACTTTTAGATATAAAATAATAGCGTATAGATTTTTACGTTAAACTTGCTTGAGAAATATGCTAGAGGTCTGCATGAGGCCGAGATTGGCCACAGGGTCGTAATCGGCACAGCCCGCTCGCCGGACCGTGCCGGCCCGTGTCTTTATTGTTCTTAGGACGTGTCGGGAAGGCAATTAGTTTTATAAAAATAGTAATAGCGATAATGAAACTTCTGTTAACGAAATCATTGGAAATATATTTTATAAATTACGCAAAAATATTTTCAAAAATCTTTTTTTTTTTTTTTTTTTTTTTTTTTGTTATACAGCTTCAAAAGTTATGATGTTTTCAAACCTATTTTTCATTTATTCAAAACGACATTGTTTTTTAAAATAAATCTTTATTCCAATTTAACAGTCTAATAGCAAAATAACTATTAACGTTGCTATTGCGTATTTTTTTAATAGATGCCAAGCTCCCACTAATCTTCCGTTATAAGTGTGTTTATTTGACCCAGGTTCAATGCGTTCGAACCAGAAACTCTTTTAAGAAATTCAATTGAATGAAGTAATGATTCGACTTAAAACATTTAAATTAAATAAGTCAAAGATTCATAAAACATTCTAGTTTTAAAGTGGTTAACTGGTTCAAATTAATCTATATATTACGGGGGATTAGTGGGAGGTTTGACAGCTATGTTTTTGTCATGCGAAAACATAGTAATCTAAAATATACTGTAAAATTTTCTTATAAATATATATGTAGTATTCTTTAAAATAATCTTAATTGTATCTTAAGATAAATGGGAATTTTTTGTACAAATTTCGGCTTGTGCAGAAATCTAAAATATGCACAGACACCTGTCTAGATAATGGATTAAATAAAATTAAGTGCATCGTCCATGAAAATGTTTTTTTTTCTTCGCATCATATCAATAAACCCGACCTGAAACATAAAGTGCATAAAAGAAATTTATATCTGTAATAAATTTAAGTTTTGTAAATTTCGCTGTATACCAGATTTGTATGAGAGACTAGGGTATGCGTTATAATATCTGTACCCGAGAGCCAAACTATCGTAATCAGAAATTGAAGCTACAGGAAGGAGTTACTTATTCACCTGGAAGCTCTTAAAAAACATTTAAACGTGCTATTAGGACCTAATCTTTGTTTAAAACTGTAAATGCATTTTTCGGCATCATAAGTTTTTTTTCAGCATTTCTCATCTTTAAATTTGTATAAGTCAATAACCTCTATAAATGGTTCAAACTTGTAATATATCTTTTTCAAATATTTTACTTAAATTTAAATTCGGCAAATTTGAAAAAAAATATTCACTTTTGAAAATATAATTTGTCATATGTATTCAATATTTTCAATATTTTTTTTTAAATTAATATTTTTTAAAATGCTGAATGAAAATTAAAACTTATATATTTCTGTTTAATTAAAGGAAAAAAATTCAATTCGATAAATAATATTTCGAGCTATAACAATTTTAAATTACTCTGCATTAAATATATATATATATATATATATATATATATATTTTATTTTGTAAGAAGTTTATGATGTGATTCTGTTTACAAATTATATGGCTAATCATCACAAAAAATTCAAATTTCAACTCTATAAATAAATAAATAAATAAATAAAATGTTTCCCGGACACTTTACAGTAACATTGTATCTTGAATAACACGCATTTCAATTTGTGTCTGATCCCTTGAAACCTCACGAATTATTAAAACGAACATATCTCCCTGAGTTTTGCAGATATCAAGATGGATTTTTTTTGTTTAATTCAGGAATGGATAAGGAAAAATTTCCTAATTAGAAATTTTATCCTACGAGGGCCGTATAAAAATTTAATTTTTGTATTTTCTCAAATAGATCCCCCCATGGAGTTGCAACTTATCTCATCAAATGTTGCACCTTTTTTTATGAAACTTTGCAATTGGAAGTATGTGTCTAGGAGCAATATTTAGAGAGATAGCCTATTGTTTCGATATTTATGAATCACACTGTATATATAATTTAATATAATACATTTTCTTCAATGTTAATATAAATAGGAAAGTTGTCATTTTTTAAATCACACATATATATATATACATATATTTAAATAAAATAAATACAAACTTTTATAAATGCAAATTTTCATTACTGATAATAATAATAATAATAATAATAATAATAATAATAATAATAATAACAGCCCCAAGGTGTTTCACTAAACGTCCATTTATATGGCTTAAAGGATATGAATGAAATGGTATATATTGGGTTGTCCGGAAAAATCGTGCCGCTTGAGAAAATTAATTCGTACCGGAAAATTCCATCATTTAATACATTAATTCAGATAGCTTTTGTCTAATAATTAACGTTCAGGATTTTCCGGTACGCATTAATTTTTATAAACGGTCCGAATTTTCCTGACAACCCAATAATACATTATGCTGAAATGAATGCTGAGCTGAAAGACTCAATTTTTAATAATATAAAATCATACAAATTTATTTAACCCGGGAACAGTCGCGCCGGGTATGACATACTCTGGATGCATACGGTTTTTACAATTGTCACCACTATTTTTCGAAAAGTAATCTTCAATTGACTTTATCACATAATTTGTAACAATTGTCACCGATTATATAAGACTAGCAGGCTACGCCCGCTGTGCTGGTCTGTTTTTCCAAAAGAACCTTGAATCAAACGAAATATATCGGTGAATTTAACCTTGTATTTTAAATTAATCTGCACCTTTACCTGGAATATCTTAAAATAACATAAAAACGGATACTTATTTCACTAACTTATGTTTTTTTAATACAGTTTACTATTACGTTTACCATTTATTACTTACCGTTTTCCATTTATTTATATGTTTTATAGCTACATTTTTTAATAACGTGAGTTAACCTATATTATTCACAACTAAAAAGAAATGACGCATCTAGTATTTGTCGAGAATTAAATAAAAATCATGCACTCGTGACATCATAATTCACTTTTATATTTTAACAGAATAATAAAGTTACTATAATTTGTGACTCGTGCTGATACATTGCTGTTATCATTATTTTTTTACGCGTGAAGTTTTCGCTATGGTACTCCATTGTGAAATTTGGTAATTTTTGAAATTCAATATTTGAAAAATGGCATAATCAGTGGATTTGAAATTTATATCAAGAAAAATACAATTTTTTCCCTTTCTAACGAAGTTTGTCTAACAATTTTCTGACAAATACTTTTCGAGCAGTTAATTTTTTCAGTAACTTGAAATGTTTCATTTTCCGAGATTAATTTGTGGCAACGATTAGCGAAAATCCCAGTCGTCAGCAACGCATAGCTTTTAATTAAAGAGGATGACGGTTATTAATTGTATTTATTGGTGGCAATGTAAAAACCAGTCATAATCTGGACTTCTCCTGGATTAATAATATAAAGTCATGAAAAATTATTTAATAATATATTTATCTAAAGTAAAGAATAAAATTAAATCTGGTGTGTATAAACGTTAAAGGTGTTTACTATTTAATATTTTATTTAAATGATAGATATTTAATTGAAACATAATTATAAGAAAAATATATTATAAAAAATCAGCTTTCTAAAAAAAAAAAATTTTTTTTTTACCACCAATTTAAAATTTTCGTAAATTTTACCTATCTGTAGCTGATAAAACTACGGAAATATGATCAAACATATCTGCTATGTAAACGTAATTTCACGCTTTTAATTTCAAAAATATAGATTATTATTATCCTGTATGGAAAGTATTTATTTTTTAAAGTTCATAATGAGATTGATGAGACTTTTTTTTATATCTCTATTAAATAAATAAAACTACATTATTTATCAAGGTACTTATATCTTCTTAACTTTGATTAAATAAGACAAAGATTACCATTGTTAAATAGTGGAGACATAAAATCATAGCATTTGGCAGCCATAGTTTCTTGTTGATATGTATGTTGATTGCTTTTGTGAAAATTAAAAATCTTAAATCGAGAATAAAACTCACACGCCTCAATAATTGCCGTAAATTATAATTCGACTATTGTTTTTTGAGAAATCAAAATAAAATTGTAAACATGTTCATTTTATTTTTAAATAATTATTTATATTAATGTTTGAACTGTATTTGATTTCACTGAAAGAATAAAATTTTGCAATTGAAAATGAATATTACAAATAAAATAATAGATTTATTTAAAAGGCATTAAATACTGAATAATAAATCGAAATTATGTGATTGAAATGCGAAATATATCTATGATAAAATAAAACCAATAATATTATGCCTGCTTAGGGAAAATTCATTTTAAAAATTCTAAAACAATCTTTCGTTTGAAAATTAGTCTTATCATTAGTCACAAAAATAAAAATTTTAAATACAGGATTCCCAGTAAAACTTTTACTGGCGAATTTTTCTTTGTTGGATATTTATTTTTGAATAGCTATGTATAGTAATGTTTAAACTGTATTTTTTTTTCACATAAAGAATAAAATTGTGTAATGGAAAATTAATAATAAAAATTTAATTATTTTTAAAGAATTAATTATTAACGAATTATTTAAAGACAGTACTTATTAACTCAAAATTAGGTGATTAAAACGTGAGATATTTCTGTGATTTAAAAATAAATAAATAAATAAATATCAACATCCCTTTAGTTTTAAATAGAATGAACGTTTTTGGTGCACTTTAAAGTTTAAAGGGAAAAGAAAAAGATTGTTAAAAGTTAAATTTTTTTCTTCGAAGATTATTCGTATCGTTAGGTATACAAACGAAAATTTAAAAGAAGGATTCCCAGTAAAAAGGTTACTGGTGAATTGCTCTTTGCTGTATACTTTTTATCCGTCAGACGTTCTTTCGCC
This sequence comes from Maratus michaelseni, assembly GCA_963931845.1. Classification (NCBI taxonomy): domain Eukaryota; kingdom Metazoa; phylum Arthropoda; class Arachnida; order Araneae; family Salticidae; genus Maratus; species Maratus michaelseni. The sequence continues at coordinate 251,936,272 of OZ007592.1, forward strand.
GCCATATTTAATAGTTGGTAAGGCCTGTTCCTCCAGACGGTACTGTGTGTAGGCACCTCATACTAGAGATCTGCATGGACCCGGGCCTTGCCCTGCTGGCACAATAAAGACAATTTTTTAACGGGCAGGGCCCATAAGAAATAATAAACAGGCCATGGCAGGCCGGTAACAATAGTTAAACGGTCCAACCAGGCCGATAAATTTAAGTGTGCCGACCGGCCCGTTAAAACAAACAAAATAAAAGTAATCCAACTAAGCTAATACTAGTCGGATGTGTCCGATCCCAAAACTTTCTTCTCTCTCAGTCATGTTAATACTTCAAAATTCGCTATCACATTGCCAATAATATCAATATTTTTCGTCATTCTGTTGTACGTCAGCTGCTTGCAAATCCTAAGGTTACCGGGATGCGATCAACTGATGTATACTAAACTACGAAAAGTCCTTCTGGCCTGTACAGACAGGAACAGATAGCCTCCCTATTCCTTGGTTTTACGTTTTTAGCTAATTTTACTGGAAAACACGAAGCTAATATGCGTGGAAACCAATTAAAGAAGATTCATTCCCAGTTCTCATCAACATTGAATTTGAATGAGAATATCGCCAAATTAGTCCTCTACAGTCAAGATGGCTCCATTTATGGTAACCTATTTTTGCCGCCAAATTTGGCGATATTTCGCCAACTGTCGCCAAGCTTGGAGAGAATTTGACGTTAGCTAATATAAATATATAGTGTTAAGCATATAAGAATAGGAACAATGGTTACAATAATGAAAGAAAATTTGCCGAAACCATGTTAACTAAAACTCATAAATTAAACCCGTTTATGGATGAGTTCTTCTGTCTTGTTTGAAAATGTCTGCCACCCTAAAATTTCAAACCGCTATATCTCAGCCTTTTTTTAAGATAGAGGCAAAACAAAAATTGCTCCGGATCAAAGCCGAACATTTAACGGAAAAAACATTTAGGATTTCTAATTTTTTTTGTATCTGTTTTTGAATTTGAAATCGTTAAATGGCTATCACAGTACCCCCTTTCGTCGAAATTTCCCCAAATTCAACTGGGACTTGCAGGTTATAGTCAAAAACATAGAAAAAAATTGGTTCAATTATCTGCATAACTTCATACACTTTTCTATGATACAACAGTGAAAATCGAACAAAAATCGCGATCGCAGCGCTCCCTTTCGTTGAAATATTCCCAAATTCAAGTAGGACCTGCTGGCCATAGCCAAAAACATAGAAAAATAATTTGGTTCAATTTGCAGCATAACTTCATACACTTTTCGATGATACAATGAGGACGGATAGACAGACATTTTGTAAAAACATGTTTTTCGGAATCTCTGACCCCTAAAACGTGTAAATACGTCGAAAAAAATTTCGATTACTATACTTTCTTCTATTATAGATAGAAGAAAGTAAAAATGTGAAAAAAAAATAGATGTATTGTTCTATATTTTCCTAGAAAATATTTTATTTTTTTAAAATCAAGTTTTACAGCGGAAGAAAATAAAATGAGAAAAACACAAAACTACAAAACTTAAAAAAAAATCTGGAAAATGTATCTAAATTTTACTAATTGTATAATAAAATTTGTTTTATGTAGCTTTGTAAAACAAAATTCAAATGTATTTATAGTATTTATCACATTTTGTAAGAATGAAATTTTTAAAGAAGAAAAATATTTACTTTTTATAATTATTGAGTTTAGAAACACCCGATTGAGATATTGTTAAATCAAATCAAGATAATAATGATTCAAAATAACATAAAAAAAAAAAAAAAAAAAAAAAAAAAAAAAAAAAAAAAAAAAAAAACTTGCTTAATACAATACGAGTGCTTTTGTATAAAGTAAAACAAAACAAAAAATTGTATTTAACCCTGCTTACTATATCCTATATAGTTAATAGAACGTGAAAGAGTGAAGCAGTTTGTTTCTACTAACCCATCATACGTAGTGTAGGGTAAGTCTTGTAATCATTTTGAAAATCGAAAAAAGTTTTTTTGACGGATTTACACGTTTTGGACACTAGCGACTCAGAAAAACATATTTTTTGAAAAAAAAAATGGCGTCCGTCTGTCTGTGTGTCTGTAAACGCTCTATCTCCCGAACAAATTGAGATAGAGACTTGAAATTTGGTATGTAATAATTTGAATAAGCTTATTGAATTTCAGTAACCTCGATTATCCGGAACTATTTTTTTCGGACTCTCGAAATATTCGTTCTGATAAAAGGTATATAAAATTTTTCGAAATTGTTTATTTTAAGAAGTGAATATAAAAGACAATAAAAAAAAACATACATAAATTTTGCACAAAGAAGGAAGTCGATCGGATAATTAGTTGCCGAGATATTTGTAATCGTATTTACCACACTCTTCGATTTTTCATGACCCTGTATTTCATCCAAATTTCAATTCAAAGATATATTTCATTTGGAAATGAGACATTTAATCCGACGCAATAAACTCTTAGTTAATATGATTATCATTTGTAGAGATATGAGGATGTTTCTTTTGCGCAATTCAGTAATGGAGCATTTAAAGTTTATGACGTCATCAAGCCACGATTTTATTCGAATTGCAATGCATTTTATAAGTAATTTACACATGTTTTATTTTCATATTTTATATTATGCATATCTATGATGGGTAAATATTACAGTGGCTCCCAACGACTAGTTTTTACCAGTCACAGTGCTAATATGAATGATAAATACAAGAACAAAAACAAGGAATTCCTAGTCACTTTATTTTACGACAAACTGTTCTCTAGACGGCCATGCTCAAATGGGATAAAAAAGTTTCTTTTACCAATTGAGTAATATTATTAGAGGAATTCCTCTAAAACTATGTCAAATTTTCAAGAATGATTTACATAGAAAAAAAATTGAAAATGAATTCTCAGTTATGCGTTTCTTAAAGGAATGATATTTTTTTTAACTTGTTCCTTAAAATGAGTCTGTTTATTAGTTCTACGTCAAAATCTTTTCTGTTATCATTTACATTTTTCATTTACGTTTTCCTTTTTTACGTGTATTACGTAAATCAAATTTGAGCCAGCATATGCTAGAATTCATAACAGAAACACACAATTTATGATAATTAGAAAATGCTCCGTACCGTTCCATCGCTTATGTTAGCTTACATTGGAACCATCCGTTGTATCCCGATATGTGCTTGTCTAAGTGTCCTGCCTCCCCTGAATATTTGTACTAATAAATGTGCGGTGTTCTGTAATACTTAAATATTAAACTGGTAGCATTTGGAAACGATAGATGTAGATGATTTTGTTTGTTTAATATTGCTATAATTAAAATGTGAAAATAAGCTAAATACGCTATTTTTCCACAAAGAGAATATTTAAAATAACGCAGTTAATTACATTAAAATTTTACATACTTTAAAATTTGTTTTAAATTTGACATACTTTAAAATTTATTTTTCTTCCCTTAGATGTCTAAATTTCTGGAGTACTGCTAAGAAAGCCAAATATAAAAAAAATCAATGGCGAAGATAGGAAATGTACGAGAATATCCAGGAGAAATAACATTCGAGTGGGAAATTATGGACTTTTTATCACTCTCCAATAAAATAGATATACACTATGAAAGTCCGAAATTTTATTTTTCCGGTACATCGTGGCAAATTTGGATTTACCCCAATGGAGAGGACACAGATTACAAATCTGATGGCTGGATAGGTATATATATCATAAGAACATCAACTGGTTCTCCTGTCTCTGTAAATTATACACTAGGCCTTAAGACTGTTGACGGAAATAAAGATCCATTTATATGTAATACAAAAGTATTTCATGAAAAAGATAGTGGAACGGGAGCATCACAATTTATATCGAGATCTGTGCTTATGGGAAAAAAATCGGTACTAACTCCTTCAGACGTGTTAACTGTAACCTGCACTCTGAAGAACAGTGAATCTATTAATATCAATGGTAAGTCATTTATTTTAGCATGTATATGTAATAAAACAGAAATATAAGTTTTAATTTACAATGCTTCTTTTCTTGTAATGTGATGTCTGTCAAAGAAAAGAGAACTACCCGTACAAGTTAATCAACAAATTGCCCCCACCCCCACTCCCCCCCAAAAAAAACAGAAAAAAGCAAAACAGAAATAGCCATTCGACTGGAAATTGTCCCCCCGCAATTTACAGTAAAAAAATAAGGTTAGGGGATCGTCTTCATGTTGAAATTTTTTATCCGAACATCTAAATTATGACATCAAATTTGACTGTGTAGGTACATTCTACCTTAGAAAACGACATGGGAAGACATTCGGTGAAAAAATTTACGAATTATGCACATTTAAATTTATAAATTCCATATGTTAAATTCATTAATATTATTTGCATTACGAACTGCTATGCCTCTTATTTTTTTAACCATAACTCAAAAGTACCTGGCGGAATAAGGTCATATCATAGATTCGCATATTTCAAGCTTCTAGAAATCAATTTCTTTCAAAATATCTATAGGTTACAATTCATATTTAGAAAATTTATTTCAAAAATACATATTCCTTTTTAACACTTTCCAACTTAGTTGAAAAGTGTTTATGACTTCAGTTTGTCTGTCAGTCATCCGTCTGTCCGTGCTGTAACTCGTGTAAATAAACTCAAATTGCCCTGAAATTTTTGCAGGCTATTGTCGTTTACTATAGCATGATCCTTATTTCAGATGAAGTGTGTAGCATTTATAGTTTTTTTACAGGAACAGTCAAACGTTTTCTGTTACATTAGAGTCAATAGGAAAAAATCGATTGAAGTTCATTTTGATTATGCCATTTGAAACCTGATAAAATTGATGTACAATTATAAAGCGTACTAAAACATGCTTTGTGTAGAATACGGGGTGCAATGCATTTATTATTCATATACAGGATAAAAGAAAATAATTATGTTACACACTGTTCTAAGGAGAAAAATCGTTTGCAGTGGAATATACTGATGTTTCACTAATTCAAACATAATGAAAACTATATGCATTACTGAGGTGCATTAAAAATTGCTCACTTAAAAAAATGGTGTGCATTCCGTTTATCGTTCATTTACAGAGACACACAAAAGATATCGGTTACAGTATACTTGCGATAATTACAGTCTATGTGTGATAAGTGCGTTTTCAAGCTTAACTAACATTTTTCTTAGTACGTGGTGTATATAAATTTGGGTGATTATATACAGGGCTACACACGGGAATTCTTAAGTATTACACACTATGGAAGTGAATTGCTTAGAGTAAATGTTAATTGTGGTACGCATTTTCTTGTGGAACTATAGTTAGTAGACTTATAGAAGTTTGTTGAAAAAAATTTCATATACAGGGCTACTCAAAGAACAAGGTACATGGTTGGTGATTGCTGGAAGTTTGTTTTAAGTTGCCTTATGCATTTTGTACCTGAATTACATTTTAACGTAATATGGGGTGTTTACAAAAGTCTTTGGATAATATAGTGTTTTCGCGTTTCTCACTACACACACATACACTGCTGGTTCTTAACTAAAAACACAATACAATGAACTGTAAAAGCGGTTTATTTAAAAACAAATAAAAGCGAGCCATCACACGGCTTATTCTATAACAACATTTTTCACATTCCAAAAAACAAGAAAGAAAAACAGAACACTGTTTGTTGCCAAACGCGGAAAGTAAGAAAAAGAAACTTACATGAATTCGGAGGACATAAAACCAAGGAACATACAGCTTTAGCTCGCTGAATGAGGATACTTACATAAACATTCTGGCCCCGTTGAAATCCCCTGGGATTGGATTTCAACAAGTGGTTAGTTGCTTACAATTTCTTACTATAATGAAAAAACAATTAATAACACAAACAAATTAATGCAAAAAAAAAAAAAAAAAAGAAAAATGTTAAATTGTACGCAGTTCACAGTTTTTAGTTTCTATAGGAAGTGGACACAGTTTCACTACTGGACGATTAATTACACCACTACTAGTCTTGATCGTAACAACTCTGACCTTATTATCTGAACCTGGATGAACAGTTATTATTCTCCTTAATTTCCATTTAAGTGGTGGAAGATTATCATCTTTGATGAGGACTAAGTCATTGACTTCTAAATTTCGCTGACTTTTCTGCCATTTAGGTCTTTACTGAAGTTGAGACAAATATTCCCGGCTCCATCTTTTCGAAAATTGCTGTAGGATGAATTGTCTCACATGCCATCTATCGAGGTGACTCAAGGGACTGTGACTTAGATCTTGTTCAGGTATGGAGGTTAGCGAAGTTCCAACTAGGAAGTGACCTGGCGTTAGAACAGTTAAGTCTGTTGGGTCAGATGATATGGGACACAGTGGCCAAGAGTTGAGACAAGCTTCAACTTGTGTAACCAAGGTTTGGAACTCAGGATAGGTTAATAAAGTGTCACCAACGGTTTTCTTCAGATGCGATTTCATTGATTTTACTGCAGATTCCCACAGTCCACCAAAGTGTGGAGCAGAAGGCGGATTAAATGTCGAAGTTATTTCCTCTGACGACAAAAAATTGCGAATTTCTTCATTCTGCTTGCACTGCAAAAGATATTTGTTAATTTCTTTTTCTGCACCTTTGAAGTTGGTTCCACAGTCACTAAAAATCTCAAAAGGTTTCCCTCTTCTTGCAATAAATCGTTTTAATGCACTTAAGAATGCCTTTGTTGAAAGATCTTCGACGACTTCAAGATGGACTGCTTTGATGACGAAGTAGACAAATACACACACATATGATTTAAATGATTTTACTCCGCATCTTGCACGATATTTAATCATGAATGGTCCTGACAAATCTATTCCAACTCGATGAAATGGTCGTGATTGTGTTACTCTGGATGCTGGAAGATCAACCATTATTTGTTTTGCAGTTTGAGCTTTATATCTGCAACACGTAACACAAGCTATTACCATTTTCCGAATAACAGACCTAGCAGTAATGATACAAAATTGCTGTCTAATTAAAGAAAGAAGAAGTTCTGGACCTGCATGTAAGTATTTTTCATGAAAATGTTTAATTATGATCTTACTCACATGGTGCTTTGATGGTAATAAGATTGGGTGCTTTTCATTCTCAGACAGCTGTGCGTTTTTCAATCTTCCTCCTACTCTTAATATTTTGTTATCATCTAAAATTGGACACAAGCAAATGAGACTGCTAGTTGCAGGTGGCTCTTTTCCAGCTTCTAAATACTGAATTTCCTTACTGAAGTTCACTTGTTGAACTATCCGAATAATGCAGCGTGTTGCGGCTTGAATTTCACTGCTTGATAAAAAGGATGTATTTCTTTCTACACGTGTTACCTTTGAATTGGAGATGAATCTCAATATCCAAGCAAATATGCGTTGCAACTTGGAAAACGAAGATATTTTTGATATAACATCAAGTTCTTTTACAGTTTCAGAAGCTACAAATGATAAGGTTTTACATGCTTCTGGTAATTCTTCTTCATTTATGGGAATAGGTTCATGCACGGGAACCTCACTGCTTTTTAACCATAGTGGGCCGTTCCACCACAAGTCATGGGACAGTAGTTCTGCAGGAAGTAACCCACGTGATGCACAATCAGCAAGATTTTCTTTTCTGTCCACATGGTTCCAATTCTCAGCTGGTAAAATGGATTGGATTTCAGATACTCTGTTGGCTACAAAGACTTGCCATCTTTTAGGATTTGATCTTAGCTATGACAATACAATTTGTGAATCACTCCATGCGTGCACAGAATCAGGTTTTATATGTAATGCAGCTCTGATTGCCTGTATTAAGTAGCCAGTAATACTGCAGAACGTAATTCCAGTCTTGGAATCGTGACAGGTTTTAGTGGTCCTACGCGAGTTTTAGCTGTTAAGTTTCACATCAATGTTAGAGTTATCACAAGTTTTAACGTAAATAACTGCTAAATAACACTTTTCTGACGCATCACAAAATCTGTGAAGTTCACATCGAGAATAATTGGGCAATATTACTTTTCTAGGTATATATATGGAATTTAAGAGTTTTACTTCTTTGCACAAAATTTTCCAATTTAAGTCAATATTTTCTGGTACTGGGTCATCCCATGATAATTGTAGTTTCCACAATTCTTGAAGGATCATTTTAGTTAGAATCACAAAAGGTGCAATCCACCCCAATGGGTCAAACAGCGTTGATACAAATGACAGAATAATTCTTTTAGTAGAGACACCTTGATAATTTATATCACTGAAATTACATTTGAACATATCACTATCAGGATGCCATTCCACTCCTAGAACTTTTGTGGCCTTATTGCCCACTACACTATGTATATTATCGTTAATTGTGTTCGCTAACCCAGCATTTTTCAATAGTGATGGTTCATTTGTGGACCATTTATGTATCTCAAACCCACCTTTTTTTAGCATTTTTTGCAAATCATATATCAATTCAGTACCTTCCTGACTATTCTCAACACCAGTTAAAACATCGTCGACATAAAAATCTCTTAAAACTATAGACTTTGCTTTTGGGAAATTAAGACCCTCATCAATTGCTAACTGACTCAAAGCTTTAGTTGCAAGATATGGAGCAGCAGCAGTTCCATACGTGACAGTATTTAAGCGAAAGACTTGTATTTGTTTCTCTGGGCTATCGCTCCATAATATTCTCTGAAAATCCCTATCATTGTTATGAATTTTTACCTGCCGATACATCATTCTTATATCAGCTGTTATGGCAATATTATGAAATCTAAACCTTAATAAAATGCAAATTAAATCATCTTGTATTTTGGGACCTACCATTAGAGTGTCGTTTAAAGAAACACCTGTTGTTGTTTTAGCACTCGCATCCAAAACTACTTTTAATTTGGTAGTTAAACTAGAATTGTTTAAGATGAAGTGGTGTGGGATGTAATAATGTTTAGTTTCTAATTCACGATCTGTATTCGAAACAAAGTCCATGTGGTCCAGAGATAAATATTCTTTGAGAAATTGAACATATTGGTTGTAAATTTCTGGCATGAATATTAGTCTTTTCTCAAGATAAAGAAATCTTCTGTGCGCCATTTGGCGTGAATCACTTAAAATATCTCGATCCTGTTTGAATGGTAATGCGACTGAATAGCGGCCTGATTTTTCTCTAAAATGAGAACTCTCAAAATGTTTTTCTTCAACTGTTAAATGTTGCACATTTGGAATTTTTTCTAATTCCCAGAATGAATTTACTAACTCATCAGTTTTTGTACTTAAATGATTTACATGTACTGGATCAGTTGCCAGCGTTCCAAAATTTGTAGTACCCGAAATTATCCACCTACCGTATTTACCCGCGTATACGTCGATCCCGCGTATAAGTCGACCCCCACTTTCCCGATCAAGAAATTTGATTTTTTTTCAAAATACATTATTCAAAATCACCTGGAAAAAAAAGAAAGTATACTAAATATACAATAATAAAGGAACTTTATTATTTTTTTTGTACATTTATTCAAAATCATCTGAAAGAAAAAGTACTAAATATACAATAATGAAGATAATAATATACAAAGTTAAACTGATTCGAGGTCCGATTCAATATCGGACTCGCCAAACCCTTCACATAAGTCCTTCGTCGTCATCGGCTCATCATGATACACGTTTTCAATCTCTGTATCGCAACATCCTTCCTCGTCGTTATTACTTTCTCAAATGGCATCATCTTCTGTGCCGTCTAGTTCGTTGCTTATGCAGTAATTCTTGAACGATTTTATTATCATTTCGGAAGGAATTTGATTCCACGCATCTTTAAACCACTGGGCAATTAATGCAATGTCGGTCTTTCTAATATTACCGCCCTTTGTTAATGTTGGACAACCGGATGAAAGCCACTCTGAAAAAAAAAATTAAGGACCCTCGCATAAGTCGACCCCCCCACCTTTAAAGTCTCTTTTTGTCCAAAATTTCTCGACCTATACGCGGGTAAATACGGTAAGTCTCGAATTTAAGGCAAATGGAAGGTTAGGTTCACGTTTGACAATTTCCCCAGTTATTAAATGCATAAATACATTTACACCAAATAAAATGTCAATTTTTTGTGACTTGTAAAACAATGGATCAGCTAACATTAAATCTCCGAAATTATCGCAAATGACTGAAGGTAAAGACACATAGGGAATATTATCTGTCACTTTATCCATCACGAATGCTGATGTTGATACTCTAAGATCCCTTTTGAAGTGAGAAGTGAATAATAAATAGACTTCCCCATTACTCATAGTATTAAATGTTCCCAAACAGGACACAGAAATAAAACTATCTTTTACCTTTAATCCTAATTTGTTTACACATTCTCTAGAAATAAATGACTTTTGAGAGCCTGTATCACATAAACATCTGCATTTTACAAACTCTTCTTTACAATTTTGAACTTTTATTAATGCGTTACATAACAAAAATATGACTCTTTTGATTACTCTATGCGTTTGATTCATAATGAGAGGCACAGACTGTAGACGAAACATTATCACTCGCTGACTCAACTTTTTTAGGGATAAATTCTTGTGCGTGTGGGGACATACTATTCGTCTGAGTCTTATTCCTTGAATTATTTACCATGTGCAAAATACTATGATGTTTTTTAAAGCAATGATGGCACGTATTTAGACTCTTACATTTATTGAGAAAATGCATATAATAGATAGGCAATTGAAGCAATAATGATTATGTTTTACGAAATCTACTCGTTGTTGAACAGGCAAATTAAGAAATTTCGAGCATCTAGCTAAACTATGTTCTTCTTTACAGTAACCACAATCCAAAGTAGGTACAAAATCATTACTCTTATTTGGAAATACAGATTTAGGAACCTTATTTACCACTAACTTGCTATTTTGAAGGGTTCTTGCATAATTCTTAAGAAATTCAATTAAGTTCTTCAGTTTCGGAATTTCATTGCTTTTAAGCTGACGTTCCCACCACAATTTTGTAGAAGGATCCAATTTTTGTAAAATTAAATAAGTCATTAATGTATCAACAAATTTGTCAATGGTTTGGTTCAATACTTCTAACGAGCAAATGACTTCATTAATGTTATCAACTAGATTTAAAATAGCAATAGCTGATTTTGTTTGAATTGTTGGTAAACTTAGAAATCGTTTAATATATGCAAAAATTTGTTCTCTCTTATTTGAATATCTTTCGTCTAGTAGATTCCATGCAATTTCAAAATTAGAATCCGAAATTTGAATAGACTGAATGACGCGATACGCTTCACCTTTCAATGAAGCATTCAAATACTGCAATTTTTGAGCATTTATAGTCGCATTACTGTTTACACATGCATTGAAAAGGTCTTTAAACGTTATCCATTCAGTGATATTGCCCCCAAAAGTAGGTAATGATAACCTAGGCAATTTAATATTCTCAAAAATGTTTTCTGAAATTACACTATCAGATTTATTTTCACTATTACTTAACTTAGCATTTTCGATTTTCAATACTTTCTCACCTATAAATTTCCACAAATCAATTTTATCTGAAATTTCCTGTGCGCTATCTATCTCACGCTCTAATTGTTTAGATTCTGTAATTAAACTTCAATTTCCCTATCAAGTTTTTTTAGTTCCGACTCTTTTCTGTTTTAACAATTCAATATTTTCTTCTAATTCTGTTAAATTAATCTCACCATCTGCGATTATACTTTCGATTTTCTTAATGTAATTCGTTACACTTCTCCGTAGAGCAGTTCTTTTTGTTTTAAAAGTTGTTAGTTCACTCATTTTTCTTTAAATCAAACCCAAAACTAGTTCTAAAATATGTTAATCCAAAATTTAGTTTAAATCTAAGCTATATTCTCATCACAATTCTACAGTTTTAAATAACAAATTATTTTTATATACGAAATATAATGTTCAAAGTTAACTTACCTCACAAGCTGAGGTAATCTTTCGTCAAAACCGACATCACGGCAGTTGAGAAAAATGTTCAATTCTACACTTCTTTTCTTTTTTTTTCACTAGCGCTCCGGCTACACTTGTACCAAGAATGTTTTTGCGTTTCTCACTACGCACACATAACACTGCTGGTTCTTAACTAAAAACACAATACAATGGACTGTAAAAGCGGTTTATTCACAAACAAATAAAAGCGAGCTATCACACGGCTTATTCTATAACAACATTTTTCACATTCCAAAAAACAAGAAACAAAAACAGAACACTGTGTTGCCAAACGCGGAAAGTAAGAAAAAGAAACATACATGAATTCGGAGGACATAAAACCAAGGAACATGCAGCTTTTGCTCGCTGCAGACGATACTTACATAAACATACAGGTTGTACAAAAGATTTCGAGTACATTTCCATCGATTGGCGAAAATTTTGCTAAAAGTTAATTTTCTAACTGAACTCATTTTTAGCATGCCATGTAGTATATATACAAATCAATAGATCATATACAGGGTTGCACAAAATATATCGACTACATTTTTAATTATGGACGGTAATTGCTAAAATTAGACTTTTAAATTTGTTATGTTTCCAATACTGTATATTTACTTTTTTCACCTTATTTAACGGTGAAGTTCCGTTAGAGTTTTCTGAATGTGTTGGAAAGTGTTTCATAATCTATGCTTAATGCATGATTTTTTGTTCTTGTAGTTTCTTCCTGAAAAAAAAAATATATAATTGATTTTTAGAAAATTTATTTTTAGAAAATTCAATTCTACGAATCCAAAATTGCATCTCATTGTGCCAAGTACATTTTGAATTTGCTGAAAGGATTTAGGTCGCGGATGAAAAAGGCGGTTACTTGATAATAAACTCTCCTTTATATGCGAAACCAAGCATCATTGAGTGATATGTTTATTTAGAAAGAATAAAAAGACTGGCGATCGTATATAAAAATTAGTAAAATTGTTCTAGTAAAGGTGAAACGTGAGTATACGAAATTCATAGGCACTCACTCTATAAAATAAAAGAAGTTAATTTAATAACTAAAAATTACGCTTGCGTTGTGAATTCTAGAGCCCCCCTTATACATTTGAACTTTCCGAAGAATAATTGTAACTAAGCAAGCAATATTAATCATTAAATTATATATAACATAACTGGTTACGGGCATCAGAGACAATAATCTGGTGCCGCAGTACTTTCGAGGAACGTCTCTTAAGTACTAAAATATTAAAACAATGTATAAATTATAACTAACATTCGCAGGAAATAGCTAAACAAAACATACCTAGAAAATAAGTTAAACCTAAAAATGATACACGCATAAGACTGATGATTAAAGAAAAACCAAATATAATTAAAATTAGAGAGTTTATATACACATTATTAACAATTATTTACAAAAATAATAGAAGAATGCACAGACACTTTTATTCAAAAGTTAAGTCAGCTTGAGCGCTGAATACAATTAGTTTAATTGTGTCGGAGACATTTTCAGTTAAAATTCAGCGAAAAAAGTCAAGATGACAATGTTTTGATTGGTGAATTCTAAGCTGAGTAATTTCTGCTACAAATGAAAAAATTGTAAATAAATATAATGCCGTCTTCAGAGCACTTAGATATTAAATCATTAGGGTCTTTGATGCGGGAGTTGTTTATAAAGATAAATATAAAAAAAATTTAATGACAGACTTTTATGATTGAATAAGAAATTCCGCGTGCTTGCAGCATGATTTTAAAATATAAAATTATTGCTCTTTAACTACTATCGATCAAACAGTAATAGAGATTAAAATTTTTCATTAAATAAATAGTTCATTTTGATAAATTTCTTGTATTTTCGTTAGATATACTGTTACTGATATACTATTAGCATTTATTATATGTAACATAAAATTTACAAAATATATGACTATTTCGATAAAGTTTTAACATGAAAACAAAGCGGTAATTTAAATCTGCAACATTCAGAAATACGAAAAACCTTTTGTCCCAAGCAGTTCAGATTTGTGTATTGTATTTGCATTTTTGTTATATGTTGTTAATGATTTTTACAGTGTCCTGTACCAACTCACTGTATAAATCATTTATTGTATAGGAAACCAGGGTCAAAAATCTATTTATTTAGTAAAAATTACAGGGCGTCTCACTTCAATCCGAAATCACGTTTTCGTTCATAACTTTAACAGTAGTGAAGATTTAAAAAAAAAATTCACAACAGATTTATCTTTGTATGAATTGTAAGCATATTATAAGGATTTCGTTAAAATATCTTCACTACTATTAAAGTTATTAATGAAAACGCGACTTCGGATTGGAGTGAGATATTTTTGACTATATAAATTAATTTCGGAACTCTGTTTCCTATACAAAAAATATTTGTTGCAGTGTCCTGTACCAATACTTAAAGTTTGTACCATGAATTCGGATCACCCTGATAAACTAAACTTCATTTTCGTAGCAGTACCACCTCCCTAGCAGTGGAAATAGAAAGAAAGTAATTGCACAACATAATTTGTAAAACAGATTTTATTAACGAAATTGGTGGAATGTACTAATTCAGCAATTTTTTGATCATAAAGAAATTCTTCTTGCTTTTTTGGCAACAAAGTTATTTATATTAGTTCTGTAAAATTTATTGAATTGGCCAAATCGTTTACACGAATTAGTATAGAAAGATGTTCATCAAGCATAGTTGATCTTAGACGAGTCTTTATAAATTTTAACTTTGGAAAAGAGCGTTATGCTGAAGCAACAGTTACAGGAATATTGAGTAAAGTTCTCAGTGCAATGACAAAATTCGGTATAACTTCCTGAAATCCATGGCTGAGCAAATATTTCCAGCAACTCACGTTTTCTTCAAGCAACTCACGATTCTGTTACATACTTTATCTGATTTGCAATCTGGATGAAATTTCCAAGATCAAAGACTGTTGTGAAATTTTTCAATATGTCAATCTCTCATTAGTTGCTAATGTTTACTTAACAAACGTCGGTTAATGCCTGGTATAGATATCGCTATGGTCCGCGAAAAAAAAGTGAAAATTTACTTGCGAAAATAAGAAAAAGTCTCTTTCAGATTTATGTTTTAAATCTGTTAGAAGATGGGAAGATTTAATTCGTGATAGAAATAATGACATGTCATCCATTAAAATTACTAAACAGTTCATAGATTGTAACAAAATCTAATTCACAGGGATAAAGAATTTTGGTAAAATGTTAACAGCCAATGATTTGTTTTTGTCAGCCAGCAAGATGTAATACTACATACAGTCAAAAATAGTTATGGCAAAAATAACACATTTCTGTCTTTCTACGTATTATTTTCCCCCAATACTACATATAAATTGCCAATCACAATAAAGAGGTGTTTATTTATTTATTTTTTTTTTTTTTTAGAAATCAAAGGGTATTTACAGATACTTTCAGAGTGGGATAGAGCAAATTTTCTTCATCCAATTTATTTTTAAATTTAAATTCATTTTTTAAAAGACTTTATGGTTTAAATGCTAAATTTATGTTTATTTTGTATTTCATAACCATTAATCTAATTAAAATGGGATCATTAACACATTAACAGTAAAATTTTATGGGAAGAAAATTTAAGATGAATTTCACCTATAAAAGTCGGAGGGATTGAATGTTAGGAAGTCTTGAATGTTATTTTTAGGCAAGTATGGCATGCAAAATTGATGTTTATAATAAGATTGGCAAATGATATGTAGAATGATAGTAATGAATTATTTTAACGAAAATTTCGCCAAAACTATTGCTTTTTGCTGGTATTAAACAAATATTGGGCTGGTAAGATTTTAGGAAAATTCTCCATACCTGTGCTAGTGTATCATCTAAGAAATTAAATAGAAGCATTTTAGATAACAGTTTTATAGAAATAAACAATTTGGGATATAGATTTTATATCGATTATTTTATCTTATGACATATCAAGAATACCAGATCACCGTCAACGGAGGCAGTTCCAGCAGACAGACGATTTTACGAGGGGCATGGTGATTGGACTGAGAAGGGCAGGTTGATACATACGGCAAATCGCAGCTGAGACATACCTGGACGCGTCCACAGTGCCCGGCTGTAGCAAAGATTGTTGAAACAAGGAAATGTGGCAAATTTGAGGAGTGCCGGTACAGCCAGAGTGACGTCAGCAATCGTGGATCGACGATCCGTCGACAAGCGATGGCGAACCCGCAAGACACTTCCACCTCCATTCTGCAGCATGTTCAAGAAACCCTGGATGTTCCCATATCGACCAGAATCATTTCCCGTCGATTGGTTGCTAGTGGCCTGCACTCACGGCGTTCGTTAAGAAGACTACCATTGACCCCACAGTATAGATGGCAACGCCAATGGTGCCGGGCTAGGGCGATATGGACGACGGAAGGGCACAGGGTCGTGTTCTCAGATGAGTCACACTTCTATTTCTCCAGTGATAGTCGCCGCGTACGAGTGTGCGTCGACGTGGAGACAGGTCCAATCTGGCAGCAATTGTGGATCGCCCCACCGCGCGACAACGCGGCATCATGTTTTGGGGCGCAATTGCGTACGATTCCAGGTCACTTCTAGTTATTTGTATTTCAGGGCACTATGACGGTCCAACGATACGTGGATGATGTGCTGCGGCCGGTGTCGCTCTTCTACCTTCAAGGGGTGCCCAATGCCCTTTATCAGCAGGATAATGCCCGACCGCACACTGCTCGCATAAGCCAACGTGCGCTACAAGCTGTGCAGATGCTATCACACCCTGGCCAGCGTAATCTCCTGATCTGTCACAAATCGAATAAATTTAGGATGTGATTGTACGTCATTTGCAGATCTTGCCACTGCCGCGTTCAGAAGACGTACTGTGGCAAATGGTTGACAGGGAATGGAGAGCAATTCCTCAGGACGCCATTCGTACTCTCATTGACTCTGTGTCTAGAGGTGTTTCTTCGCGTATCGCCGTCCACGGTGGTCCTACATCCTACTGAGCCGACGCTGTTCTTGCTCTGTATTATGAGTATCATTTCGAAATAAAAATCACTGATTGTTCGTTGCTGTCTCTCTCTGTTTGTCGAGTTTCGTCACATTCCGGCAACTCCCTCTTGGTGTTGCATTTTCAATGTCACACAGTGCATTATATACAAAATAAATTTTTTAAACATAGTTCAATATTACCTAAACATACAATGAAATTTTCGTACTCTTAGAGTTATTACCATTAAAAAGAAATGCAAAGCAAATGACAGAATTTCGTATCTTCTGCGACTAGTACAAGTTTACGTAACTTCCTACATTTTATAGCATTTTACAAACTATTTTATATTTTTTAAATTTAAACAAGCATCAGACTTTATTTTTAATACTGAATAAGTTATATTATTAGTAGTCTTGTTTCTTTTATTATGAGTTTTATATTTGTAAAATACATTCTAACCTTTAAATGGCTTTTTCTAAAAATGACGTTTTATACACTTGTTCAAGTGATATCTCCAAAACTGTTCGAAGTAGAACTTCAAATTTTTTACTAAATGTGCAAATAATTATGAAAATAAACCAGAATTATGCGGCTGTATTCAGTATAGAAAAAAATTATAAGGTTGTATGTATGTAAAAATTCATGATTTTTCAAATGTATTTAATTGAAATCTAATTTCTATGTATCTAATGAACCATGTAAAAACATTTTAGTTCAAATTACAGTCTAGGATATTATGTTTAATTTAAGATAATATTTATGTAAATCGCATGAAATCTGCATGAGGTACCTTGAAATGTTATTCAATGTAATTTTTTTTAAATATCACTTTGAAACCTACCCCTTAATTTTTTTTTCTAAACTAAATTTTTTTAAACGTAGTTCAATATCATATAAAAAGATACTTTGAAATTTTGGTGCTTTTAGAGGCATTACTATTTTTTTAAAAAAAAGTAAAGCACGACACAATATTGCGTTTTCTGCAACTTTTAAATGTACTGTCCCCACCTCTCAAAAGCGAATACCTAATGACTGTGGAATTTGTCCTCTAATCAGGGTTGAGTTGCTTCCAGAAGTAGGACCTGATTAAAGCATGGGCAAAATTTTACAGGCTCTGCCCCTTTCCCCTAATTTTAGGTGGCACCTAAATTTGGTAAGCAATTTTTGTAAAGCTGATATTTTAAATCTCTTTTGACACTACTAATTATATTCAATATTTTGAACATTTAGAGTATGATAATATTAAAAACAAAAAAAAATATATATTTATCCAAACACAGTAAAACTTCTTAATAGCAGACAATCGGGACTGCAGACTTTGTCCGCTATTTAGAGATGTCCACTTTTCTGAAGTAAAAATATACAAATATGTATAGGTTATGGATTGAAAAAGATTGGTGTTTCGATACATAACACGTAGTACATATTTGTGTACTTTTACCTCTGAAAAGCAGGCACCTCCGAATAAGTGTCAAATTCCGTGGTCTTGAGATGTCTGCTATTTACTGTATTTAGATAAATATATTTTCTGTTTTAATCTTATCTGACTCTAAAATTTCAAAATATTGATTAAAACCAGTACGATGTCGAAAAAGATTTAAAATATTAGCCTTGCAAAAATTGAACACCAAAATCGGGGAACCTGAAATCGGGAGAGTGGGGGGGAGGGAGGGGGGGTCAGTAGTCAGATTCTGGTTCCTTAGCCCTGCTTCATGGTCATCATCTCTCATTTACTGAGGATTCAGTGTGGTCAAATTTAGCTGCGTTTAATGCTTTAAAGAATGTGGTCAGAAATGGCTGCCTATTGCCGACAAATCAGGACAAAAATGGCCGTGACTCAGACGCTTCAAGTGTCTGAAATTCAGTTATATTATGTGTCTTAAATTTTTAAGACACTTTACGGTGTCTTTTTTTTAACCATCCATTTCAGACACTTAAGTGTCTGAATTTCAGTTTATAGTGCATTCAAAAACTATTGCACATGAGAACAGGTAGTTTTATAGATAAAAATAGGATAAACATGTTGAATCAGACAGCTTGTAAATAGAAGAATTTTTTAAAGCATTATTTAATGTTGGAATCGGTCAAGATTGTTCAGTTAAATAAGTTTTATAGAAGAAAAACTATTCATAGCAATTTAACTATCTCTTGCAAGCATATACTTGATTAGATAGTGTTATGCTGTGCCCATTTTTTTTTATTAAATTCATTTAACTTGTTAGGGGTTTTAACCATTTTCTTTTTGAAAATTTCATTATCTGAATAGTGATGTAATTTGTAGTTTCAAACAGCCTTTTTTATCGCATGTTGTCAGATTTTTAAAAAAGCCCAAATTATATAGTCCTTGTCAATTGAAGAATATATTTACACGTCAATTTTAAAAAAGAATTAAAACTTTAAAATGATTAAATTATAATTGTGAAAAGCATTTAATGTTGATAATTACGTTATTTTTCAACAAAAAATATTTAAAAAGGGTTGCTTATAGAGTCTAAAAAAATTAAACATAAATAAACGTTAATAAAGTCCAAGCAGCAGCAATATTTTTTATTTAACCATTTTATACAAGCTGATTTTTCAAATGTGTAATAGATCTTACTTAATCCCGAAATCAGTCGTTAGCTGTCACGTTGGTGGTGTTTGCGGCCTTGGGAACCGAAAAATCCCCCAGTCAAAGAGCAATGACTGACAACCCGATTACAGAAGATCGCTATTGGTCGTGATAATATCATTCAATCTTACGTAATAGGGTAATCTTTTTAAAAACAGAGAAAATTAGTATATTTTAGAGTCTGCGGTTGTGTACGGGGGGCGGACGTGAACGTAGGATACGGCGGGGGGATTTGTGAACGTAGCTCGTAGGAAGGAGATCCACCTAGACGTTTCATATAAGGAAATATCTCTTGCCCAAAATCACTATTTTTATGAAAAACTAGTTTATAAATATAATTTTTTATTATTAATGTGAGGTGAAGCGAGGGGTTTTGTCAGGACAGAATTCAAAACATTATTATTCACTTAAAAATTGAAAAAACATGCCCTTCCCTGAATTTTCAAATATCGTTCATTTTACTTGCTTGTGTTTTTGAAAACTGTAGTATAATTTATCCTTCTCAAAAGAATTAAGATAATTAAACATTAAATGGAGTAGGAATTATGAATTTTGGTTATATTGTCGAGCCCATTTGACCTCCTCCTCGCCGAAGAATTTTTAATTATTTTTTTCTTTTATGTTTATGTGTTTAACAATTGTTTTAAATGGAGTTTCAAAGCACAGATCCCGCCCCCCCTATTCCCCGATGAACAAAAATAATAAACTGCTTCAGTATCTAATGTAATATGTGCTATATTTCTGTATTCCTTTTTATATATATGAGGACGAGTCAAATGAAAGTAAGTCAACCCATCCCTCGCAATAATGGTTCTAATCCATTATCTGCGACGCATGTGCATAGCAGACAGGCATCTCTCATTTAAGAAAGAGACACGGAGGTGTGAGGATAAAAGTTTTTTTAATGCTCTCATGCACTGGGTTGAAGACGGTTGCGTGACAAAATGGACGCTACAAAAGATGAACAGTGTGGTGTGGTCAGGTTTTTGACAGCTGAAAGTGTTTTCCAAAACGAAATTAGACGCCGTATGGAGCAAACATTGCATTTCAATGGGCACTGTGAAGCGTTGGAGCAAACGGTTCAAAGAAGGATGTGAAAGTTGCAAAGACGATCCAAGATCTGGTCAAAGCCACCGTGCAATCACCTCCAACACAATTGCACAGGTTGATGAGCTTATTAGACAAGAACGGAGGATAAGCGTCGATGAACTGGCCCTTATATCTTATGGCCCTTATATATACTGGATATCCTGGACTTTCACATTTTCGGGTAATTGAAAACACAGCTCAACGGAAACAGCTTCGTGTCGGACGATGACGTAAAGTAGACAGTTGTAGATAGTTCGAAGCAACAACCCAAGCAGTTTTTTGAGAAGGTAATTACCGGACTCGTTAGTCAATGGGACAAATTTCTAAATGCTCAAGGAGACTACTTTTAAATAAGTACTCCGTTTGTCATACATTTGCATTGACTCACTTTCATTTGACTCCCCTAGTTATTTAAACATTGTTTTTCACATCAGGTTCTAATAAAGAAATATCATAAATAATATAATACAATCACTTGTTAACTTTAAATTAAAGACTAATAATGCTTAAAGTGATAGAAAACATAACACGGAATATTTAAAATACCTCTTTAATGTAGATTACATATGTTTCGTTCACACTACCGGTGACATCTTCGGATCTAAATGATAAATACAATATTCTCGCATATTTTTGAAAATGGTAAACATAAACCACGAGATCGCATGTCCAAGGCTAGCAGGTGCTTAAATTGGCCAACTGGGATATCCTATTTTTTCCGATGGATTTTCCTATAAAGTTTCTGCCTTTCGACATTTTATTGGAAGAGCCTTTTACTAGGAAGCCTTTTACTACTTTGGAAGAGCCTTTTAGGTACATCTAATCAGTACTGTGTTAAAATGGATGTCGTTTTAACAGTTTATATAGGCAAAATTCACCATGCCCCGTTGTATTGAGTGTCGTATTAATGATTTATAATGCACACACATTGTCATATTATAGTAGTCGCCATAATAATGATATATGGCTCCAAAGCGCACAGGGTCCCGTTATTTTGCCCATTATATTAACAATTTATTGGTGCAAACTCAAAGGCTTTGATCGTCATATAGGACGAAACTCCCAGTAACTGACACTTAAAGAATTTTTTCTTCTTTAAATCACTATTACAAAGTTTTAAATCTATTTTATACTTATCTTTGTTTTTGAATGTATAATAAAGATACATTAAAAAATTATTGTTGACAAAATTTTGAAAAAATATATAATTTTTATTACTAAAAAATAATTTTTTTCATAAATATGGTCAAAATCTCCAGTAACTGACACTATCCGTTTTTTGAAAAACCAATAACTGAAAAATAAGTTCTAACAGTTGAGTCAAATAAGTTACCACTAGATGACATTACTTTGCAGAATTTTACAAGAAAATGCTTATTGGAGTTAGATTTCTGCTGAAGTTTCAGTTACTAGTTAGGTGACACCTATCTTAGATTATTGCAATTTTTGTTTATTTCATCAGGAAGCTCTCCCTTCCCCCTGAATTAGCACAAGCAGTGCCAAGCGTGTCTTTGTCGGGGCTCATGAATAAATTTATTATTTATGTCGCGAAATCTTTATTTACATGTTTTTTTTATGTTTGTATTAGTTTGTATTAATTTAAAATAAGGTATTTAACTTATTTTCTGTTTGCATGTAAAACGAATTTTGTGGGTCTCGAACAAGTCAGGGCTATACGCTGAAGAAGACATCTGCTACCCCCCCCCCCCCAAGCGGCCATCTAGACGGGTGAAGACCCGCTAGTTACAGAAGATTAATGTATTTTTGTTTTGTTGTTTGTTTGTTTCAGAACCACTAAAGGCAAACTATCAAAAAATAAGAGAAATAACATATAATGAAAATGCACTGAATGTCTCCAACAATAATCTGGGTATTATTTTTTATTCAAAAACATAGTTTTAGTTACGAAAATCTAACATAAAATTACCAGATAAATAATCTTAACACGCTCAGTAGGAAATAGATATAAAACTTTACAGTATCTAAAAAAATGTACTACAAAATTGAAACCTGTTTTTTCGTTGACAGATTTGTTTTTAATTAAACTGATCTTATTATTAATCTTCTGTAATCATGAGAGACGGCAGTATCTCGAGTGACGCAGCAAAAACCCAAAACCGAAGATCTCCGTCACTCTATATATACGGCTAGAAGGACATAAAAGAAAAATCAAAACGCCGACATTTAATATCTCAGCAAATATGAGGCATACCGTTTTGATTTTTTCACATTAGTCTTATATCTATGGTCTAATTCAATCCTGAAATTTATGCATTTATACATGCAGTATATTTTAAGAACTGGAAGTCCATTTTTAACTAAATTTGGGTAAATGTAAGACCTTCGAAAATGTCAAATCAGTCTTTTTCTCGAAAATGGCTCGGGCGATTTTTAAAAAAATAATATATTATATTAATCGGTTTTAGACTAAGCGAATGGGGTTTCGCGTTAACGTAGGAATACTCTTTTTTTTCTATATAATCCACTTTTAAAATCGGACTCTTTTCTTACACGTCTTTCCATAGACTTATCATTAGACTTTTTACTCCTTTCTTCTGCGATCAACGTATGCCAAATAATCGTTTCACGAATACAGTTAAAAACTTCTGCATGTAGGAGGTAAATTTATTAATTTTTTTAAATGCGAAAATAGTTAATTATATGCTTCTAATATTTAATATATATGTATTATATTAAATTATTGTTTATATATTTTTCTTCTTTGTTATAATAAAGAATTTCGCATTTTAAAATCTTTATTAGGTCGAAAAAATATTTAGATTCCTGGTTTAAAATATTGAAATATTTTATAATTATATATATGCAATTTAATTGTTATTTATAATTAAGTTGTGATTTTTTAAGGGAAAAAAAACAAATTTTTTGGGGCAGTTGTTGATTTGCTCAACAAAAGCCAAACAACGTCATCCCTTGTATCTTGTATGTATTCATGAGCCGGTTATGAACAGGAAAAGGAAATCTCCCTGGTTATGAAGGTAGAAAGTAAGTAAACATTGGATGATTTAAATTATAATTTGTCTACAACTTTTACATGACTCTGCCCTTGTTCTGTAGCAATCTCAAAAAATGCATGAAATTCATAAAGGCTACAATGATCAATAACAAGACTATGTGTAATTATATTGTATCTTCATGCAGGTTAAGTTAAGATCGCGACCCATGCAAATTCTTATTTATACAGAAATAACAGTCATTGGGTATTTTATTATTTATTTATTGTTTGTTTACTTATTTTGATTTGATTGTCCTTTTAGAAATTTGCTGCTGATTTAGTTATTTAAATGTTGAAATGATTGTCAATAGAATTACGTGTTTTATCATTAAAATGATACAAGTTAAGAAAATCTCATCATGACGAGTGAATATTTTTAAGAAGTCTTTTAAAAATTGCATGCTATAGAGGATTAGTTTTTTACTTGCTATATTTTGCAACTCTCCAAATTGCCACAATGTAAATATAGTACCAAGTTCTATCGGAAAAAAAATGAAAATGAATTCTTTTTGCAGTTGCATAAATTCTGTCATAACAATTTTCAACTCAGCGGAATCTTACATTGGACGTTAAATCACAGTATTTTAAATATGAAAACTTAAAATATTTACAATTTACAGAAATAAACAAAGAGATTTCTTTTTTAAATTACATCTAAGGATTTTTTTTCTTTTCACAAAAAAATGGTTTAAAAAATTATTTAACCAAAAAATACAAACTTTTCTATTGACAATGTAAGACTATAACTAAATCAAAAGATCAAAAGAAAAGTCCTAATGAACACCCAACATATCAAATTAAGTAAATAAATTGTACAAAATACCTACCTAAGTCACATACATAGCTATTTTTAAGTAAGTTTTTTAAGATATTATATAGCAATGTTAAAATGTTAGCTGTATTTTATTAGCTAATGTTACAGATTGTTGAGAAAAAGATGGTTGGCGAAATTAAAATAATTTTGTCTATCACCCGATTACATGAAATTTTGTTAACTGTATTGATATGTTTGTGTTTACGTATTTTATCAAGAATATATTTTAGTTATTTTTAAGTGAGTTTTTAAGATATTATATAGCAATGTTAAAATGTTAGCTGTATTTTATTAGCTAATGTTAAAGATTGTTGCGGAAAAAAGGGTTGGCGAGATTCAAAAAATTTTGTCGGTCACCCGATTACATGAAATTTTGTTAATTGTATTGATATGTTTGTGTTACATATATTATCTAGATTATATTTTAGCTATTTTTACGTAAGTTTTTTTAAGATATTATATAGCAATGTTAAAATGTTAGCTGTATTTTATTAGCTAATGTTACAGATTGTTGAGAAAAAGATGGTTGGCGAAATTAAAAAAATTTTTGTCTATCACCCGATTACACGAAATTTTGTTAACTGTATTGATATGTTTGTGTTTACATATTTTATCAAGAATATATTTTAGTTATTTTTAAGTGAGTTTTTAAGATATTATATAGCAATGTTAAAATGTTAGCTATATTTTATTAGCTAATGTTACAGACTGTTGAGAAAAAGATGGTTGGCGAGATTTAAAAAAAATTTGTCTATCACCCGATTACATGAAATTTTGTTAACTGTATTGATATGTTTGTGTTTACGTATTTCATCACGATTATATTTTAGCTATTTTTAAGTAAGTTTTTTAAGATATTATATAGCAATGTTAAAATGTTAGCTGTATTTAATTAGCTAATGTTAAAGATTGTTGATAACAAAAGGGTTATCGAGATTCAAAAAATTTTGTCGATCACCCGATTACATGAAATTTTGGTTTGTGTTTACGTATTCTATCAAGATTATATTTTAGCTATTTTTAAGTAAGTTTTTTAAGTATTATATAGCAATGTTAAAATATTGAGAGATGAAAAAATGACATGCTTTTTTTCTGGTTTTCATGGCTGCAAAATGCTCATATATCTGTTTGCAATCCCTGCTTTAATGAATTTCATTTATTTTTTTATATTGCTATAAGGAAAAGTTGCTGTATTCAGTTATGTTTTCCGTTGTTGTTTTCATGAGTATGAAATGCTCATACATATGTTAATGATAGCTGTTGCAACAAGTTTCATGTATTTTTAAGGTCGCTGTATTCTGTGATTTTTTTTTTCTTTTATCATGAGCAAAAAACATTTGTACATGTATCAGTGACTGAGGCTTTAATGCATTTTGTGTATTTTTGAGTTTTTTTTTTCATGGGTGCGAAGCGCACATACTTATATATTATTGATCATTGTAGCTTTTATGAATTTCATGCATTTTTGAGATTGCTACAGAACAAGGACCGAGTCATGTAAAAGTTGCTGACAAATTATAATTTAAATCATCCAATGTTTGCTCTGACATAACAGGGCACTTTAAAAGAATAAAATAACGCAATGATTTTATCTAAAAGTTGTTGAGAAATCAGTATTTGAATTATTAAATATTTACTCTTGTGTAGCAGGACAGTTTTAAAGATTTGAAATGATGCAGATTACATATTTCCCATTAAATTTAGGTTGTAAAAAATGTATTTTTAGTTTTAAAGGTTTTAAACACTGTGCTTTTGTGGAACAGGTGGTGGAGGGGGAAGCAGAGAGTTTGGGAGGAGGAGGAGAATATGTTAATGTTTGTTTATTTATTTTATTGTTACTTAATAGCAACGAGTAAAACACTTTTTTTTCTGTAAAGAGTTTAAAAGATTTTTAATTTTGTATGCTGGAGAGATGAGGAGGGACGGGGTAAAGGTGAAAATAAGCACTCGGCAATAAAACTGGAAAAACTGGCGATTAAAAGTACGGAAAAACCCGGCCAAATTCAGGATTTTCTGATTTTCTTTTTTTCCATATCCATTCGACAAAATTCGTGATTTTTCCTCACCCGATCAACGAAACCAATGATTTTTCCTCACCCGATCGATGAAACCAATGATTTTTCTGCACCCGGTCAATGAAATTAATAATTTTTCTGCACCCGATGGACGAAATTTATAATTTTTATGCGCACAATTACAGAAATTCGTGATTTTTATGTGTCCAATAAACAAAATTCATGATTTTTACGCACGCGTTTGGCAAAAATTATGATCTTCCCTCCCCCGATCCACAAAACTCATGTTTTTCTATTCCTGATTGATGAAATTCGTAATTTTTTTAAAAGACTGAGTGATAAAATTCGCAATTTTTTTCTGAGTGGTTAACAAAATTATTTTTTTCGTTGAAAACTGATGAAATTCGGAACTCTGGAATTTACAATTTTGGCATCTATGGTTTCTGTCGGCCGATTAATGAAATTCACAATTTTTCTTCTCTTGAGAATGGTGAAATTCGCGATTTTTTTTTTTCTGTGATCATTTGTCGAAATTTATACTTTTTCCACGAACATTCGACGCAATTCTTGATTTTTCTACGCCCAATTGACGAAATTCATGATTTTCCATGCCTATCGACAAAATTTATAATTTTACAGACCCGATAGACAAAATCTATGATGTTTTCCTACGATCTATGGACAATTTGCTAATTTTTTCCGTGACTGTTCGTTTAAATTCACGATCTTTCGATGTCCATTTTATGAAATTCACTGTTTGTCCACGCCCGATCCCATGAAATTCACGATTTTACGTGCCATATCGATGAAATTCTTGGAATTTTTTCCAGTGGTTTACAAAATTCAAGATTTTTTTTTTCTTGAGTGATTGACGAAATTAACAACTCCGGAATTTCCTATTTTGCCATCTCTGGTTTCAGTCGACTGATTATTGAAATTCGCGTTTTTTTTTTCCTTGCGACAAAATGGCGAAATTTGTGATTTTTCCATGCTCATTTGTCAATCATTTGTCTCATCGCATCCAGTCGATGCAATTCAGGATTTTATGTGCCCGATCGACGAAATTCATGATATTTTCCAATGATCTATGGACAAAATTTGCAGAATTTTCTTGCGAATTATTAAGGAAATTCGAAATTTCTGGATACATTGGCACGTATTGTCTCTGTGGGCCACAGGTTGTGTAAGGCTTCTATACTAGAGAGCTGGCGCATCGTCCGACATTAATATTCCCAAGTGGGAAAGCGTTGGCGCTAGTTTTTCCTGTAGGACCCATTTGGCGCATTTATCGCCTTCTTAGTTGCTTTGCAGAATTTATCAAAAAGTACGATAGGGAATGAAAGTTAATAAAATACGTATTCTTGATCATTGATTTTCATTGCAAATTGTAGCCTGCATGTTATTTATTGTTCAATAAAATTAGCAATAAATTTATTTTCTTTTATTAAGAACTTATTTACTTTTATTACTTTGGTTTTACAATGAACATTCATTTCACTAATTAATTATACAAGCAGTGTTGAATTCATGGAGTGACCCACACGAAAGATTTTGTTTTCTAATGGTCTAGAAGTGCACCACCCCCCCCGCCCTTTGATCCAAACGTATTTCTTAGAAGTGGAGGGGGAGTCGTTTGATCGTTTTTATCATTATGTGTTTTCAGTCTTAAAGAAAAAAAAAGGCTTTTATTTAGGGAGTGACCCGAGGGGGGGGAAGGGTGCGAGATATAACCGCGGAAGATTTTGTTTTTTAATGGTCTGGAAGCGCATCTTCCCCCCCCCTCCTTTTAGCCAAACTTATTTCTTAGAAGGGGAGGGGGGGGGGGTCGTTTGATCGTTTTTATCATTATTTATTTTCAATTTTAAAGAAGAAAAAAAAGGCTTTTATTATTTTTTGTAAGTATGCATGTTTCATTGGTGCTATCTTTTGCATTTAATCTTTTTAAGAATTTTGTTACTAAAAAAAGAGTTACATTAAAAAGCAAAATATTTAACAATTAAAATTTATTCTTCAAGTGTACTTTTTTCCAAAAGATATATTTTTTTTTTTTTTTTGAGTGTATGTTGCATTTATAATTAATTTCTGATGTAAAAGTATAATTGAAAAAAAAATAATATTAAAAATATAATTTCAGCTTTTACTTTGTGATAAATATTTAAAAACTTCTATTTAAAGTAATTAAAATTTTTTTTTCATGTGTAGCAATTTTTTATTACTTTAATAATATGAGAACTTTTCTTTCCAAGAGGAAAATGTAATGATCCTTCACAGTATCCAGATATCCTTCGTTATCTTAAACAAATTTATATCTTAAAGTTACAATAAAAATATACTCCATTTCTTAATAACATTTAATTATGAAAATTGTTTAAAATATTTATTTATATATTTTCTTAAATATAACTGTATTTTGATGAAATATTAATATTAAAATTATCTTTAAGCAAATTTAGGGATTTTTGTTTTTTCGAAATTCAAAATAGAACCCATTTATTTGGTGAAAATGAATATGTAAAAAAAAAAAAAAAAGAAAGAAAGAAAGAAAGAAAAAGAAAAAAAAAGAAAAGAAAAGAAATCTGTACTTTTTAAAAGTAAATTTCCTTTAAAATATTATATTTTATATTATGGTTCTTTCAAAAAGCCTGATAAATTTTAATTATATATTAAAATTCGTAAGTTTTACAAAAAATTTCAGGTTAATTTTGTGCTTTTGAAAAAAAAAAAAAAAGTTGGAAATAAACATCGTTTTCCCGAAAATGAACTAGATGGCCCTTGAAATCGCCGTTAACGCCAAGCTGGCGAACAAAAAATTTCGGGAAGAATAAAATCTACAATTAATAGTTAAATTTGGCAATTTTTCATGTTTACGAGGAAATTGAAGCATGCAGGGATACTTTCTTGAATGATTCGTAGAATTAATAGCAGAACAACTACCCGTAATTAAACCTTTAAAGTTAAAAAATAGACAGAAACTAATTCAACGCCATTGAAACACATTACGTGAACCAGTCCAGCGGGAATAAAAATGCCTGACGAGTCAGCCTGTATATTATAGGAGCTCTAAGGTTGTGCATCCCTAATCGCGACGCAGTTTGGCTCATTCGAGTCGACATCGATAGAACTTACTGATATTAGTTCAGAGTTTCACAACCAGGGCGCTTTCTTATCTATGGTTATATGGGCCCGAACACGATGAGGTATGGCTCATTCGACTCGAAATCGACAGCCTCAAAGATTTCAGTTATGTTCGTATAGGACAGAAACAGATTGCGCCCCCTGGGAGTGGAAGATGGAACTAAAGGATTTTGCAGCTAACTCGGATTCTATGGATCCGGTCCCATCAAGATGCAGTTTGATTCATTCGACTTGACATCGACAGGACTTAAGTTTCACCACCAGGGGGCGCATTTCTATCTCGAGTTCTATGGGCCTGATCACGATTTTGTTTGGCTCATTCAACTGGATTTCGATAGCTTTACAGATTTTGTTTATGTTCGTATAGAACAGAGTGCGCCCCCTGGTGGTGAAATGTGGAACCAATATATTTTGAAGCTAACGCGAGTTCTATGAGTCCCATCATAACATGGTTTGATTCATTCAACTTGACATTGACAGGATATATCGATTTTAGTTCCAAGTTTCACCACCAGGGGCGCTTTCATATCTTGGCTTCTATGGGCCTGATCACGACGAGGTAGGCTCATTCGACTTGAAATTGACAGCCTCAAAGATTTCAGCTATGTTCGTATAGAAGAGTGCGCCCCCTGGTGGTAGAAAATAGAACAAACGGATTTTGAAGCTAACTCGAGTTCTATGGGTCCCATCACAATGCAGTTTGATTCATTCGACTCGACATCGACAGGATATATCGATTTTAGTTCCAAGTTTCACCACCAGGGGGCGCTTTCCTATCTCGGCTTCTATGTACTCGATCACGACGAGGTATGGCTCATTTGACTTAAAATTGACAGCCTCAAAGCGTTCAGCTATGTTTCTATAGAAGAGTGCGCCCCCTGGTGGTGAAAAATGGAACTAACGGATTTTGAAGCTAACTTGAGTTCTATGGGTCCCATCACAATGCAATTTGATTAATTCGACTTGCCATTGACAGGATATATAGATTTTAGTTCCAAGTATCACCACCAGGGGGCGCTTTCCTATCTCGGGTTCTATGTGCCCGATCACGACGAGGTATGGCTCATTCGACTTGAAATTGACAGCCTCAAAGATTTCAGCTATGTTTGTATTGAAGAGTGCGCCCCCTGGTGGTGTAAAATGGATCTAAGGGATTTTGAAGCTAACTCGAGTTCTATGGGTACGATCACAATGCAGTTTAATTCATTCGTCTCGACAGCGACAGGATATATCAATTTTAGTACCAATTATCACCACCAGGGGACGCTTTCCTATATCGCGTTCTATGGGCCCGATCACGAAGATATATGGTTCATTCAACTTGAAATCGACAGCCTTAAAGCTTTCAGCTATGTTTGTATAGAACAGAGTACGCTCCCTGGTGGTGGAAGGTGGAACTAACGGATTTTGCAGCTAAGTCGGGTTCTATGGGTCCCATCACAACGCGGTTTGATTCATTCGACTCGACATCGACAGGATATATCGATTTTAGTTCCAATTTCTGTTTCCAATTAGTCCCCCATTTCAGATTTCCAGTTCAGACCCTTCATTCTAAGGTCCTGCTCAAAACTGTCAGCTGGCCCCTTTTGGGGCCCTCACTATAGCTCCCTTAAAAATCGTTCAATTCACTGGCCTTTATTTTCTAACAACTTCTTCGGACTTCCAGCTGCTACATGAACAACAAAATTTTTTTCTCGGACAAGACCCGGGTCCCATGGACCCCTTTAAGTTTTTGTGCCCTAAATTTTTAATCACTTGACTCGTTTTTTGGCTAATTTTCTTCGTTGTTGGGGCCCCTTTCTCCAGTTAGTTATTTTTCCATTTCTACATTCTAGTTAAGACCCTAGGGTCCGGTACGCAGCCCCTTGAAGTTTTTGTTCCATAAATTGTAAATAACTTGACTCCTTTTAATATGATCTTCGTTTTTGTACCCTTTTTTCCATTTAATTATTCTACCATTTCTACATTCCATTTAGGACACTGGGAACCGGTACGGGACCCTTGAACTTTTTTTGCGCCATGCATTTTCATCCCTCTAATTATGTCCCTCTCTCGCTGCATAACTTTAAAGTTGAGTCTTGGACTCCTCTCCCCGGGCTACCATCCTCATTCTTTTATTGAGGCCCTAGGGGTCTTTTTTAGCATTTCTTTAAGATTTTATTCTAATGATTAATTTATACCCTATGCTTAGTTTCGACTAATTGACATTCTCATCAATAACCGCGAAAAAGTAATGATATCAGTACAAAAACCCTTAACGGGTTAAAAGTTGTGACGCAGCACTTTCTTTTGGCTCTAAGAATGTTAAATATGGGTCTTAAAAGCAATGATATATCAAATTTAAGTGACGCTATGTTAATATTTTTTTTAAATCATCATTTTCTTTTTAGTTTTATTTATATTCACAGGTGCAATTATCTTAATATGAAAAAATATATAAAATTTATTCGCTGATGCTTTTTTATTCGCATCTCTCATGAATTCAAAATATGGGTTTTAAAAGAAATGATATCAAAATTTGAGTGACACCTTGACGTGAATTTAATAGGACTGTTTTAAAATTCAATTTAAATTATTTTTGGTTTGTCTTCTAAAGTATATTTATTTACACATACAAACAATACTTTTAGTTTTCAATGCACTGTTAAATATATTACTTTCACTGAGCCTATATTATGTATTGAAATGTATTTATTTCAATAAATTGATTTATCTTCTGTGCCACGCTATCCAAAATCATAAGTAAAATTTATGTAAATGATTATTTTGCGTCATAGTATCCAAACAAAGGGAAATGTATGCAAGTGGATAATATAACACAAAATAATCATTTACATAAATTTTACTTATGATTTTTGATAGCATGGCACAAAAGATAAATCAATTTATTGAAATAAATACATTTCAATACATAATATAGGCTCAGTGAAAGTAATATATTTAACAATGTATTGGAAAACTAAAAGTATTGTTTGTATGTGTAAATAAATATACTTTAGAAGACAAACCAAAAATAATTTAAATTGAATTTTAAAACAGTCCTATTAAATTCACGTCAAGGTGTCACTCAAATTTGGATATCATTTCTTTTAAAACCCATATTTTGAATTCATGAGAGATGCGAATAAAAAAGCATCAGCGAATAAATTTTATATATTTTTTCATATTAAGATAATAATTGCACCTGTGAATATAAATAAAACTAAAAAGAAAATGATGATTTAAAAAAAAATATTAACATAGCTTCACTTAAATTTGATATCATTGCTTTTAAGACCCATATTTAACATTCTTAGAGCCAAAAGAAAGTGCTGCGTCACAACTTTTAACCGTTAAGGGTTTTTGTACTGATCGAGTTTACAGCAAAATCGCGTATTTGAGCTAATGTGATTTGGCGCAAAACTGTTTAAAATCTTTTGTGGTATTTACATCCATTTTGAAGGACATTGTAGCTGAGGTGGCAATGCTTAGAAAAAAATAGAATTACTGAAAATTAATGTAAAAAAAAAGAATGAAAACTGGTTTTAATTGCTAGTGGGTAATCAATTGCCAATTGTGGAAACTCATATGTTATTAGATACGTTTCATTATTGTAGAAAATAAATGTTCGTTGTTGCGATGGATAAAAAAAAATGCTTAAAAGTTATTTAAGAGCCACTCAAATGGGCTACAGTTTTCAAACAAATTTTATTCGAAAGTTACATTTTCCCTATTTTATGATGTGAAATAATTAAGCGATATTTATAAATGATGTAAGTTAATAAAAGCGAAAGCGAAATCCATTTCTCTGGTCTTTGCCACCACCGTTATGCATTTCCAAAGAAAAATACTGGCAAGTCTAAAAATAAGTAGATATACCGACCGCTATAGTAACAGAAAAAAAAAAAACATTTTTATCTCAAATTTTATAAGAGTTGTCATCTTCACATAACGTTAAAAATTTTTCTAAGGTTTCAATTCTGGCCTTACATATTGAATAATCGAATGAAATTAATTGTTATAAACTTTATGCCCGGCACATCAGAAATATTATGAATGTAAATTATGTAATAACTAGAAAAGAAAATTAAATCTTTCAAATTTTCAAATGAATTTTTAAATAGTTTTGAATTCAGTGGTTTGCTTCCCTATATTTCATATTAATAACTTATGCTATTATAATTTTCTTAAGAAAATAAAATCCTTTATAAGATTTCTTAACAAACTCGTTTGATTGTACAAAACGTGCCAAATAATTGTTTACAGTTGAAAATTATCACAGGTGAGTTGGTAAAAAAAGTTTGATCCCTAAAAGCAATTTAAGAAGTAAATCCCATTCCGAAAACTTATGCAAAACATCATATATTGCAGCATCTTTTTCTCACTAATTACTGAAGCGATTTCAATAATTTTTTCATAGTTTTGGAAATATTTAAACACCAAATTGACGGTTCTGGAAAAAGTAAAAATGAAAAATGCAATAGTTACGCGATTTCACAAACAAAAATTCTAAGTTATATATATTTTTAATCTAACGTAACTGAAAAGGGATCGGTTTAAAATTTTTGTTTTTTAAAGATAGGACTGTGGCTAACCATAATACGAAAAAGAAAAGCAAATGTAAAAATTGCTTCAGTAGTTTGTAAATGTCGTCCTTTTAATGTCACCAGACATAATTCTTCTTCTTTTTTCATTTAAAAAATATCAATTTCTTATTGGTCTTGCCTTTTGTGTAACTACAAATATATCACAAGTGCAAACAGTGCGTCGGATTGGTATTCCTTTATCTCAAGCAGTATTTAGCCATGGGCTATTAAATGTCGCGATATCTCGGGTACGACCCTCTACAAATTTGAAAATACAAATAATGTTAAAAAGTGGAAACACAATGTGATATGGAGGGAAACACTTTGAAAGAAAAAACCCTAATATTGATTTTGAATTATAAACGTGATTTTATATTTATTATATAAAATTTCATGACAGCAATATTTTCTTCTAACTACACTTTTCTTTTTTTTTCATAAGTTTTAACTGTAGGGTCATTCCATGGTAACTTACGTTATATTTAGAATAATTGACTTCCGTAATTTTAGTGATATAACACCAAAAAATATTCAAAATGTAAAGTTGATGTTATCTGTTAATTAAACCTATCCAACCTGAAATTTCGATGAAAATTACCCAAATTTAGTGCTAATTCTTGAACAATGGCAATTAAATTTCTTATGGTAACTTACGTTCTTTTTTCAGTAACGTAAGTTACTAAATATAATTTCCAGAGTTCAAGAAATAGCATTAAATTTAAGTAATTTTCATACAAATTTTCTTTTGGATAGGTTTGATTAAGAAATCGCATCAACTTTACATTATGAATATTTTTTGGAGATATATTACTGAAATTACTGAAGTCAATTATTCTAAATGTAACGCAAGTTACCATGGGATGACGCTATATCTTATTTTCTGAAATATTTCCTCCGTCGAATTTCGACGGGTGCACCTGGTACTTTACATAGAAACATTTTGGCGTTCATTGTATCATTAAAACATTTTCGCTTTTGACAAATGAACATTTAGTATTTTACTAATATTTGAAATATTTCAACTAAATCTAACACAACTAATGAGTTTTATAGTTTGTATTCTGATTTCGTTTACTCATGCTATACATTTTAATTATACTTCTTTTTGATTTTGATTTCGTTTACTCATACTGTACATTTAAATTCGTCTTCTTTTGATACTTATGCTACATACTCTTTTTTTTTTCAGGATCATTATTTTGCCGATATCAGGAATTAAGTGATAAATTGAAAGAAATCTATGAAGAAGGGAAAAGCACAGATTTCTTATTGAAAATTGATGGGAATGATGTTCCCGTTCATCGGATGATTCTAGAAAAACGATCTCCTGTGTTTGCTGCTATGTTTAGTCATGATACAAAAGAAAATCAGACTGGTGAAGTATCTATCGTTGACATAGAGAAAAGTACAATGGAAGTTATCCTTAAATACATGTATTCAGGAGACATCGATACTCCGGAAACAGAAAACGTATTTTCTCTGTACGCCGCAGCTGAGAAATATGATATAAAAGATATTAAAGAGATATGTTCGGAATTTATACTGAGGAATTTATCTGTGGAATGGGTGTGCGATGTTATTCAATTTTCGGAACTGTATCAAAATGAAAAAATAGGTCTCAGTGCTAGAGAATACTTCAAGCAAAATGTCCGTAAAATTCTAAAGACTGAAAACTGGAAAATGTTTGCGAAAGAGAATCACGACATTAGTGTTGAACTACTCGAATCTATTATAACAGCTTTTGTTCTCGAATAATTTAAGGAGATAATTTACTTGAATGAATTTATACAAGCTATTGCATACCAAATATCAAAAATAAGTAGGGTAAACTAGAAGAATTATTCAGTGTATTATTTTGTCATTAAACTAATGAATAAAAAAACAACTTCGTAATTTACAGATTATTTCACACTTTTCAAGATATACTATATGGGTAAAAGTCACCAAACATTTTCAATATTAGATGATTTGTCGAATAAGTAGAGCTCAGGCTCCTTTGCCCCCTACTCCTTGCTTAGGCTTTCTATTTATGCCTACCACTTCTCCTTTGTATTCAGTCCCGAAAATATTTTTTTTCTTTCCCTAGCAATTTCCTTATGTTAGTTACGATTGTTACACGCAGATCTCTTAAAACTTTCAGCTTTCAAACACTTACTTTTTTTAAAACACAATATTAACCGAAAGTCAGTCAAAACAATAAATTACAAACACTTAGCTAAAGACCTTCAAACTAAGCACACATAAAAAGAAACGAAGCTATACACAATACACGCTTGACTAGATGCTGCTCAGCTGAATACCGAAATTGTGAACCGTTTTTAAACGAGCTTTAAATCAAATAGTTCAAACCTCAAATACAGATATAAATAGTTTTTTTTCCTGGATATTAGTAGAATTACTAGAAAAAAAAGAACAACAAAATAAAATGGGAGAGATATATGGGAAATCACAAGTATAAGTAGGAGTGGGTATTTACAGCAAATATTATCAATCAATTACTAGATTTAGGCCTTTACCTTCACTTTACGAGTAGCTTGTTTGGCTTTTACATAAGTTCATCTTCCTAAATACAAATTCTACAACATTGTTCTTACGTTTTCATTTTAAACTTTTATTTTTTTGCGTTCTCTACCATTGCCAATGTAAGTTTCACATACTTCCAAGAGGTTCACGTACCTCATGCTAGAAACCACTGATTGAGAGGAATAATTGACACATTGTTCTTGAATTTCGGAAATGTAAAGGATATGATTGAACTCATATTTTTCACTGAAGATTTAGTCATTATAATTTAAATACCATTATTAAAGAATTACTTTTAGAAAATAACTGAAAATGAGCTGTGTCTACATTTCCGACATTTTCCCACGAAATTACGATATTCGAATGGATTTTTGTATGTTTCCCTTTATAACTGACTATCAAATTATAAGATAACAAATCTGCTTTAATTCGGGCATGTGTAGTTAAAAGATTACTTTATACAAATTCTCATATCTTACCAAATATTAAATAATATTAATTTGTAATGGCAGCATAATATTGAAAAGCGCTTTGGTTTGCGATACAAAATTTGTTACTTTTGACTTGTCTTATCACTCTTAAATTTTCGTACTCATCAATTTGAAAAATATTTTTTGATTTTTGCCCACAGATTAATTACTTCAATACTAACTAAATAATATATTATTATTTTTATGAAGAAAAGACTAATGTGCTTGAAAATTCCGTTTTAACTCCGATAAAAGAAGTATATTAGGTGTAAAAAATTTCTCATTAATCAGTCAACAATTAATTTTAGGTAAGAGCTAAAGATTTTCTAATAAGTAAAATCTCTTACCTGCGGGTTCGTGATAAGATGCTTCATGCAGGTATCTTGGTCACATCAGACACACACACATTAAAACTTAAGTCCGGTTAAAAAACACACAAAAACATTTAATTACTTTAACAAAACACACATAACAATTACAATATAAATCCTTTTTCTAATGATTCACCGAAGTAACAAACATCTTTTTCCTTTGGTCGTCAAGACCTAACTGTTCAAAATATCTCTCTCTGCAAAAAAAAGAATAAATTAGTATAACAGAGTTCAAAGTACAAATTTAAAAGTGAGTCTTCGTGGATGGAAATCAAAGTCTTAATGTAGAGGCACAGTCTGTGGTTTTGGAGTTCTTTTCTTCACATTCCCCCTTTTGAGTTCACTAGGGGACAGAACTCAACTTGAGCCAACCCCAACTTGCAGTCTATCGGGAGGACGTACTGTCCGCCCTCGACGAGTAGACAGACAGGTTTGCAAAGCGGGAGCATCCCGGCTTTCTCCTTCCCCACGCACTTCTAGAGGACAGAGTTTTTTCACCGGTCGAATAAGCACTCCAGAAGCTGTTTTTACCTTGGCCACTCAGACAACACCGTCTTTGCTAGGGTAAAGTTCTAGAATTCTACCAAGTGGCCAATTTATTCTGTTATTGTTGTCAGTCCATATGAGCACAACATCGTCGACACCTAGGGATTTAGTCTTTTTACTACTAAATACAGAACACTTGAGCGAACCGAGATATTCATTTCGGAATCTAGATCTTAAATCATTCTTAATTTTACATCGGTAGATGTATCGTTTATTCAGTTTCTTTGGATCGATGCATTCTAATTCAGGAATACCTATCTCTGTTATTTCTTGCAAAAACATAGAAGGCGTTATCGGCCTAAGGTCTTCATTATCATCAGAAACATAAGTTAGAGGGCGTGAATTTATTATCCCCTCACAATCTCAAAGTACGGTCGATAGTTCCTCGTAATTAAGAGATGTTTTCCCTACCACTCTTTTTAGCATTCGCTTCAGGATTCCGACGAGTCTCTCCCAAAAACCACCCCACCAGGGCGCAGAAGGTGGTATGAACTGCCAGTCTATATGTGAAAAAACGCTGACAGATTTTAGTTTCTCAAAATCAATCTTTCTACATAAATTACGAAATCCAGTAAAATTGGTGCCGTTATCAGCGTATATTACTGAAGGACGTCCTCGTCTCGCAATAAATCTTGTGAGTCCAAGGATAAAACTGTCTGTTGAGATATTATACAGCAGTTCGAAATGGACTGCTCTAAAAATAGCACACGTTATTAATAAAATCCATACTTTGGATTCGTCTTTCAAATAAAGAGGACCGCATAGATCCACCCCTATTATTTCAAAAATAGCCGCTTCTCGCACTCTGTTTATCGGTAAAACACTTTCTTCAACTTTCGGGGGTTTCGAGGCGTGTTTCTTGCATACGAAACATTTACTAATCACGCTTTTAATAGTCTTACGACTTTTGAGAATCCAACATTTTTCTCTTAGCACGGTCATCAAAAATGATACACCGCAATGACCAAATTCTACGTGCTTCGAAAATATGAGTTGCTGTACAACGTGGTGCTTTGAAGGTAAGACGACAGGTAAGCTAAAGTTAAATTCATGTTCTCGATGAAAAATTTTAGTTTTCACACGGATGATATCATCCGAATCTGTAAAAGTGCGTAAGCATTTATATCTTTTATCGTTCATATTTTCAAATGATTCCTTTTGTACTAACTTCAAAATAACTGTTTCTGCCTTCTGAATTTCACTGTTAGTCAATTGACCGAATATTCTGTCGTTACTACCCCTTTTCGAATTTTGAATAAATCGCAGAATCCAACCAGTGATTCATAAAATTTTACTGTACGAAGAATAGCGATTATAAAATTGGGGGTCATTACTTTCTAAATTAGAGGCAGTTACAATTGTTTTTCGTTTTTCTGTATTTACTATTTCCATGTTAGGCAAAATGTTAGACTTAGGCCAGTTTTCTTTGGAATCCAAAAGCCATGTCGGTCCTAACCACCACTGAGACCTAATAAGGGATTTCGCGCAACAACCGCGTGACGGCAAATCTGCTGGATTCATATGTCCAGGTACGAAATTCCACGAAGCGGTGGATGTAAGTTTTCGAATTTCCCTAACTCTGTTTTCTACGAATGTAGCCCAAGGTCCTTCCCGTTTTATCCAATATAATGCGTCCATAGAATCTGACCAATAGAACGTATCAATATTTTCTAGTTTCAAATCTGCTTTAATGCTATTGGTCAATCTAGCTCCAATGCAACAAGCTAGTAATTCTAGACGCGGAATCGAAATGTCTTTCAGCGGAGCTATTCTAGAACGAGCCTGAACAAGTTGACATCTGACAAAATTCGATTGCTCATTTCTGAGAAAATCGCATGTAGCATAAGAAGATTTACTCGCGTCGCAAAAGGCGTG
This sequence comes from Maratus michaelseni, assembly GCA_963931845.1. NCBI lineage: Eukaryota > Metazoa > Arthropoda > Arachnida > Araneae > Salticidae > Maratus > Maratus michaelseni. The sequence continues at coordinate 251,976,170 of OZ007592.1, forward strand.
TAGAGATAATTTTCCCATTTTTACTGAAAAGTCAGATAATTTTCGAGGTATTTCAAGATTTTCTAAATCCTTAATTTGGTTACTCCATTTCTTAAATTCCTTAACTATCTCATCGGGCAATTTGGAGTCCCATGAAGCTTTCATTTTCCAACATTTCTGTAAAAGCAATTTTGGAATTAAGATCACGGGACAAGTGAAACCGATGGGATCGAATATTTTATGCGTTAAGGACAAAATCGTTCTTTTTGTGATGAGCTCATTCTCAACTTTAAAATTCCGGAAATCACACGACAGCGTGTCCTTTTCGGTATCCCATATTAAACCAAGTAACGGAATTTTTATATCATTCTCATCGTTCAAATAACCCTTGTTATTATTGCCTAATCCAAATTCCTCGCATTGATCATAACACCAACCACGAAGATCAAATTTTGCTGATGCCAAAAGTTTTCGTGCTTCATTTCGAAAATACTCTAACTCTTCCCTCGACTCTACACTGGCTACACAATTGTCTACATAAAAGGATTCTTTAAGTTTTAGAGCAACATCTTTAAGATTTTCAGGAGCCTGATCTAAGTGATGTGTAAGAGTAGCAGCCAAAAGGAAAGGGCTACAACTAATCCCGAAAACCACCCTACAATGTCTATAAATCTCAAGGTTTTCGGAATTCCCATCTCTCCACCAAAGAAAACGTAAATAATCCCTGTCTTTTTCATTTAGAGATATCTGCAAAAATGCTTTTCGAATATCTGCTACAACCCCTATCTTTCCTATTCTAAATCGACTTAGAACGGAAGGAATTAATTCAATTAAATTAGGTCCCTTTTCTATACAGTCATTTATGGAAACGGAACCCCTAACATGTGCTGAACCATCGAATACCGGTCTAATTTTGGTTGTAGACGTAGGCCTGATTACCGCTCTATGAGGGAGATAGTGGATCTTGAAAGGGTTAAATTTTTCATCATAATTCACTTTTTCAATGATCCCCTCCTCTTCCCATTCATCCAAAACTTTTTCGTAATCTTTCAGTAAACCGCAAGAATTAAGATTTTTTATATTATTTTGAAGGCGTTTTTCCGCTAAATCTTTATTGTTAGGAATAGGGGGGTGTTCATTTATCCAGGGGAGACTAACTTTGTATCTACAGTCATTTTCTCGGCTTACGGTTTCTTTAAAATGTTGCATAATCAATTTTTGAACTTCTTCCTTAGATTGTTTTTCAGCCGGATCTACTATGCCTAAGGAATCTAGATTCCACAAATCCGTAATTTTTGCATCATTTACTAATAACGAAAGGACCAAAAGAGAACTATCCCTTTCTTTATCATTAATTTTCCCGATAGTAGTCCATCCAAGTGACGTTTGCATCGCAACTAAACCGCAAGAAAGATTCTCAATTTTCCCCGTAAACAAATTTCCCACAATATCTGCTCCTAACAAAACATGTATTTCGTTAATATCCCGTTCATATAAACAATTTTTACTTTCCGGGCAGATATCGCTCAAAAAAATATATTTTTCTTTTAATTCAGAAATACAATTAAGATTTCTAATCTTAGGAACAGTAGCGCAAATTTTGTCTTGTTCCATGACCTCAATTTTGATATTTTTTTCTCCCTTCAAACCTCTTAAATCTACAGAATAGCAATTATGATCAACCGTTGTTTCGGTACCTCCAAAAAGCCCATGCGTGATTTTTACTTTTCTTATACCCTCTAATTCCATTTTATTGGCCACGAATTTTGAGATATAAGATTTTGAAGACGCGGTGTCTAAAATAGCACGCACTATGTATTCAAAACCGTTATTCCTTATATAAATACACAAAGTTTGTAAGTAAATAGTACTCGACAAATTTTCGTTCGAAAAGAGGGTAGTGTCCGACAATTCTGGTTTTTTTTTCGTTTTTTCATTCGTTTTTGTTTTATAGCAAAATAGTACATTATGGTTTCCTTTGCAATGACAGCAGACTATTTTTTCTTTACAAAATCGCGATAAATGTCTTTTTATTTTCAGACACTTAAAACACGCTCCCTTTTTCATTAAAATACTTTTTCTTTCTTCAATACTTAAACCAGCTGCGAACTGACATTTGGTTGAGCAATGTTTTGAACTCTTGCAAAAAACACAATTCGATAAACTTAAATCTTCCTCCGCATTAGTCGCTATTAAATCATTCGCAGTCGGATATATTTTATGCTTAGCTCGCGAATCGTGAATCCCCTTATCGGGAAAAGTATGAGTTTTCCGGCTATCTTCCTTAATTGCATTTGACACTAACATAGCTTTCTCTCTAGCATGTAAACAAGATGATAAAAATTTTATCAGCTCTTTAATTTCGTAATAACCTTTCTCATTTTCCGATTTATTTAATTCAATGAGAAGGTCTTGAGGAATTGTTTTCTGTATAGTGGTACACAATACACTTGATATATCTTCGATATTTGTACCGAAACTTTCTAAACTTCTAAGTTCAACAGATAATTTGTCGAAATATTTTCGAAAAAGATATATATCTGCCGAATTTCGTAACGGCTTGGTTGCCAAAATGTTACTCATATGAGTATGAATCAGCATTTGTTTATTTCCGTATCTATTTTTCAATAGTTCCACTGCAGCATCGTAATTGCTTTCAGAAATAGGAAAGCCTTCAATCGTGCTTAAGGCCGTAGTTTTTAATTGAGCTCGCAAATAGTTGAATTTATCAATTTTATTTAAGGAATTGTTATTATGAACGGAAGATTCAAAACAATTCCAAAAAGTAAGCCACTCATTCATATTCCCATCAAATATTGGAATACTTAATTTAGGAAGTTTTACACGTACGGAATTTTCTCCCCTATTATTAAATGCACCGTTTGAAGCATTTTCGTAATTTACTTCTTGTTTTGACTTAAAATTATTTAAAAGTCCTGCTTTTATTTCTCTTATTTTTCTATTTGCGCGCGATTTCCAAGAAATTACGTTTTCAGCATACTTTTCAGCTGCTTCTAATTCTTTTTCTAAATCATCTGGATTAAACAATAATTCTAAGTTATTGTCCGTAGATTTTAAAGACCTAAATTTGTCTGTAACCGATTCGACATATTCTTCCAATTCTTCAGCAGACACATCTTCTAAGTCTATTGAGTTTTCGATTTTGCTTAATGCTTTAGTGACTGCTGATCGTAAAATAGTTCTTTTTTTAAGAACTTCTAACGTTTCTGGATGAGACATATTTTTGTGTGTGTGTGAGAGTCGAAATGATATATAGTTCAAATCTTTTTAATTCGATTTTAAATCTTTCCCAAACAATAAGATTTCAAAATTTTCTAAATTATTTCTTATTTCAAAAAAGGATTTCAAACTATATTCTAAACTATTTTATAATTCACAAATATGTACCCGCACTATACATCCCTTGCAGGGATGCCATGTCAAAAATTTCTCATTAATCAGTCAACAATTAATTTTAGGTAAGAGCTAAAGATTTTCTAATAAGTAAAATCTCTTACCTGCGGGTTCGTGATGGGATGCTTCATGCAGGTATCTTGGTCACATCAGACACACACACATTAAAACTTAAGTCCGGTTAAAAAACACACAAAAACATTTAATTATTTTAACAAAACACACATAACAATTACAACATAAATCCTTTTTCTAATGATTCACCGAAGTAACAAACATCTTTTTCCTTTGGTCGTCAAGACCTAACTGTTCAAAATATATCTCTCTGCAAAAAAAAAAAAAAAAAAAAAAAAAAAAAAAAAAAGAATAAATTAGTATAAAAGAGTTCAAAGTACAAATTTAAAAGTGAGTCTTCGTGGATGGAAATCAAAGACTTAATGTAGAGGCACAGTCTGCGGTTTTGGAGTTCTTTTCTTCACACTAGGATAAAATAAGATTAAGTTTACATTAACTATTGTGGTGACCTAATGGTGATCTAAAAAGGAAAAAGATAAACCAGGAGTTAAAATTAGATTATAGTCTACTTTTAAAAAAATAAGGAGAATTTACACCTTATCACTAATTCTGCTAAAATATATGTTATACGAAAACAATACATTAATCAACGAAAAATTAAAGTGAATTTGGAATTTAGATACACATCATTTGGAAAAAAAGATTCGTTATACACTGTTCAAAAATTTAGCCATGTATCATTCTATTTAAACAAATTTACGAGAATTAGAACATAAACTGAGCAGACATAGAGGCTGATACTCTCTACAATAAAAAATAACACATACAACAAAAACAATTAGAAATAACTCTTAATTTGATATTTTTATTTTTTCCGAATTAAAAAATAATTAATTTTTAAGTTAACATTATCAAATAAGGAAGCAGTTTTTTTTATAACATTTTTATTGAAAAATAAATTTATTAAATAAATTACAGAAATTTTTCTGTAAAAACTAATAATTAAGATTTTGTTATAGATATTTTTTATTTATTAGAAATCATTGAAGAATAAAATTCCTCATTATTTCAGTTATAAAATATATTTTTAAACCTTTTTAACTAACTACTATGCCTACACTGAAAACAAGTTACAAGAGCCACCGAAAATTATTTTTCTTTAATCGTTCACGGTCTAACGTCTTAATAATAGTACATATCTTTACATTTACTGTTATTTCCTGTATACTGTTACTTTTGATATTATTAGTATGGAATAATGATAGTATATATATCTTGTCATTTACTATTATCATTTTATTTATGTTTCATGATTTAGAAAAAACAAATATGACATTGCTCAGACTTAATTCAAACATGTGTTTAATTCTTTAATTTTAAAAATAATGGCTACTCATCCGTAGCAATAAATTAGTATGCAAAAATACTGGAAAGTTGCTATGTCTATTTGATCATGTTGTAATACATTTTTCCAAACGTTTCGAAAAATTCTCTCACAACCTATTGTCATAGCAATAATACACAAAATAAATATATTCGTCATACATTAGAAAATAATATTATGCTTAAATTTTAGTCAGTTTTAATTTTTACTATTTAGATAGCACCTTTTTATTTTTAAACCTAAAATTTATCCCCCCCCCCTCATACCCTCCATAAAAATCGAACTCGAAATGGAAAGGGACCACGATATTCGAGTACAGAGTTCACATATTGAGGTTAATCCTCAGCTTTAATTAAAAAAAAAGTTATAAAACGTCGGTAAATGTATGAAATTTTAAAATATTCAACCCATTGAAACTGATTCTTAAAAAATAAAAAAAAACCTTTTCACCTTCTTTCTGCCTTCTGGTAAACAAATCTATTTTAAATTAAACAAAACAATATATTTATCGACGTAAAATACAAAAAAAATTCAAAGAATGAATCATTTAAAGCTCCCACACTTTAGTTTAATGTACGCCAAGCAAAAATATAGTAAAAATTCTTGGTACTTGAAGTACCATTTTATAATGCTGTTTTATGTTGCATGTGATGAATTTATATTCAGTTTTTACTATCATGCTTTTAAAATTCTCATTATTTAAAGTATTTTTCCACGAAATTTTAAATTTTCTTTCAGTTTAATAAGATTACTTTGAAATATTTCAAAAGATAAATTACAGATATTTTAGGAATTGTTTCGCTTCATTATTTTTAACAATATATATATATATATATTAATGTAACAACAAAATATACCATCTTTTTGGCAATACCAAAAATAAATAAATAAATGTAAAACATTCAACCAAATATAGTAACATTTAGTGGACTTCTATTTCGTATGACATTTGTTTTATATGGAAACTTACCTTTTCACTAAATAAAAACTCAATCTACAATGATTACATAAAAATTACGTCAATTTCTATAAGCTTACAGTCATAAGTCAGTCATGAAGTTTTGTTTGTAAAGATAAATGTCGCCAAAGATTTCACTTTTTAAATAAACCTACTTGATTCTTATTATTTCAGTGTTTAAGCGCATAGTTCAATTACATATCTATTAAATTTGTGTTTTAATTTATATTATTCTTTTATTGATTTATTGATGATGTTTTAATTTCGTTATGGATTATTAGTCGGCAAACAAATACTAAATTATTTATATTCAGGGCCTGACTAATGCAAGTAATAATGGACTATCCTCATACAAATTTTCAGACCTCTGCATGCGGTAGATTTCCCTTAGTCATTGTCAACAGACACAAGCTCCCTTCTTTTTTTGTTAGATTATTATTCAAAATAGAGAAATAAATAAAATTTAGTGAAATTTTCAAAATCCACAGAGGGGAAGAGCTCCACATTACCAGTGCTCATGGCTTGTTTCCATACACAAATGCTGCTTTCTCCTAAACGAAAACCTGACTTCGTCACTGTCTGGGTGATCTTTTGGGATTATTGATATCTCGGATATCCATCACAGTTAATCTTATCTTTTTCATTCAAATTTAGTGTAGTAGAAATTGTTGGATATTGAACAGGTATGGTTTTGATAAACGACGTCTTCTGTTCGGTTACTAAAGTTTTCTGTTTTATTAAACAAATAAAACACATGATAAACAAAATATTACCTTTCAACACTTAAGTACTCTCACTGAAACTATTGCATAGCTAGTAACGGTGGTCTCTGAAACCGCTTGATCGAAATATAAATAAAAGGCTAGATTAATTTATAGGATATTGTTTCTGTTCTAAACTGTATGTACAGGATTTTTCTAATCAAAATTCACCTATTCAGCAGTCTCTAGAGATACTACTAGGACACCAAAGGAAACAAAATGTCACTAGTATCTGTAGCTGAACTGAAAACTACAAGTTAAACTGCGAATAGTTAGAAAAAAGCAGCGGCCTGTGAGACTGCTAACAGCAGTTAAGGGTTTAAAAAATGCAAGTAATTTGGGTTTCTGGAAGGTTTGGAACTAGAGCACGAGGTAACAGATACTTCTTGTTTAAAACTCGCTCTGGAACAAAGAAGTAAAAATCACACATTAGGCATAGATTACGAAACACTTTCTAACACCAACAGAATATTATTACAAATTTCCCTTTTTATACAATGAAACGAGATATCCAAATAATAAGAAAAACACACATATTCATATCCAGTACTGTGTGCGAATTCTTTTGTGCAGTCCTGTATATGACATATGGAATTTATAAACACCACTTAATACACCAAAAATTAGATAACTTAAAAAATGCATACAGCAGCTTAAGACTTACTTCCAGCAGTTATCTATCATTGTCAGAGTGTTTTAACCGAATTATTATGTGCATCTCTGTAAATGAACGACAAAGGCTATGCACTCCATAATCTAAGGTCAACATGTTGTGATGCACCTTAGTGATCTGTTTTAATTTCTTTATGTTTGAAGTATCATAACATCATTAAAATGTACCGCAAACGATTTTCCCCCATAGATCATAATGTAATGGAATTATTCTGTGCGCCCCTGTAAGAGAACAATAAATGCGATTTATTCTATACTCATGAGGAAGCCTGTTGTATTTTACCTCAGTAATACACTGGGAAAAAAAGTGTTGATTTTACAGTATAATACTGGCATCCCAGCTGCCAGTATTATACCGTAAAATTAACAGTAATAAACAGCAAAATTAGCAGTAATATACTACCGCGCATGCGCGGTAGCGTATTACTGATTATTTTGCTGTTTATTACTGTTAATTTTACGGTATAATACTCGCAGCTGGGATGCCAGTATTATACTGTAAAATCAACACTTTTTTTTGCAGTATACATATAAGTTTCATTTTAAAATATCGTAACATCAATAAAATGTTGTAGTAATTTACCTCAGTGATAGATGTGAATCTCATTATGTTTAAAATATTGTCACATCAATGAAGGGCATTTTCCCATAAACCATAATTATAACGAAATTCTTTTGTGTATCCCTAAAAACGAACTACAAACGCTACACACTTCATTTTCATTACCGAACATTCAATAGTGTAAACCTCAATAATATATAAAAAATACATACCAATCTTTCTATATTTAGGATAGTTACTAGTAGCACGGATATACTTACAGGTAAACCGAATTCATAAACGCTTTTCAACTGTATCTTGGAAAGTGATAAAAAGATAAAAAAAATGTCATTTTATTGAAAAATGAATTTTATATATTTTTATTTACGTGCCAGAAGGCTTAAGATTAATAAATAGAGTAAAACCTGTTAAAATGGATTATATGCGTACAACGAAAAAATTCAAGAAATGAACATGCAGTAACACGCAATAATTCATGCAATGCAATAACAACAGAATGAAAACTGTCTAAAACGAAATTTTTTTCATGAATCCATTCCACGTGAATCTGTCCTAGCAGCAGAGCCATAACTATAGACAGCGAAGTCAAGGTGGTTTTACAATTTATTGGCTGGGCTAATTCCCTTTGTCTTTTATGGTTCATTTTAATAAAAAATAAATTTTTATAGAAGTAGAGGACAACGGGTAAGAACTCCTGCTTATCGACGAATATGGATCAGAGTTCTGTCCAAACTTTCCTCCCCAAATCCTGTTTTTTTTTTTTTTTTTTTTTTGGTAAAGGTTGAAGAACAGCTTTTCACATTTGTGAAAAATCTAGTCATAATTTTGTGATTTTGAAATGATTGTTATATTCAGTTTCTTGTTTATGTATTTTTAAGAAGATATATCTATGTAAAGTACATATATTTTCTATATATATGTAAAAGTGGCAGTCAGATTTTACTTTTAAATGATTAAATTTGTAAAATATTCAGTTTGGAGAGGGAAAAGTTTTGTGAAGGATCCTGTTTTAAGACAAAGAATTTTGTGAAGGATTCTGTTTTAAGGTGAAAAGTTTTCTGAAAGGGCTCTGTTTTGAGATGTAAAATTTTATGAAGGGTCCTGTTTTGAAATGAAAAAAGTTCTGAAGGATCCTTTAAAAGACCTAATTTTTTTTCGAAACACATCCCTGTAGAAGTAAAAATTATATATTAAAAATAATTAAAATTCATAAAATTTTAAAAAGGTATTACAAAAACCAATTTATTTGCAAGTTAAAACATATGCCTAGATCTATTCAAGATATGGAGAGAAGTAACATGTAATTAAAGGGATTCAATACCTCTAATTTTTATAAAAAAGGACAAAAAATGTCGAATTTCAGATTTTTATCCTAAAAGGAAACCTAGCATCTCGTAAAACATTGTTCCCGAATTTCTTGAGCATCTGATAAATAGTAAATGGGATATGATCAATGTTGTGCTGTGCATCTCTCTTCTTTGTGAATGGAATGTCAACTTTGTCAACTCATTTTAATGATTTCGTATTTTTGCATTTTCTCTCTGTAATCGAATTGTTATGATATCCACATTAATTGAGCAAAATACCTGATTTTATCTTTAGATTTAATGAAAGATGACTACCGTATATACTCGTGTGTAAGTCGCCCCCCCCCCCTCCAATTCTTACGCAAAACTTTGAAAAGAATTGAATTTTCGTGTATAAGTTGAAACACATTTCTGGTAGTATGTTGAAAAATGATTTGTAATCAAAGATTAAAAAAATTAATAAATTTTCATTAAATTAATATATATATATATATATATATATATATATATATATATATATATATTTACGTTTCTAATGAGACTTTTATGTTTTTTTTTTTTATTTTTTTTAATTCTACGTTTTAATACTATACAATTATGTAAAACTCAAGAAGCTTAAACTATTTGAAACCTATTCACATCAATTTAATGATACATTGAAAGAAATAATTCTTTGAAAAATCTATTCAAGCCTTATTACAAGGGTAAACAACTTCTTACACTGTTAATATATAGTATAATTCTTTGTATTGTAGGACTTTTAGGAGAGAAATCTAGAAGCATTCTCAAGATGAACTCTTTTTAAAAAGGGGATTAAAATGCTGAAATGAATGCCCCTGTATTGAAGGGAATTGTATCCCAAGCGAAAATGGGTGCAGAACAATTACCGAGACATTATTGTTAAGCTTTTTTATTGTCAATCACAGGGAAATGACCATTGTCCGCTTTTATCGCTCTCTCCAACCTAGACCCGATGACTCCGTTATTTCACTCTGCTATTTCATACTTCTTCCGGAGTGTGAAATATTCCTTATTATTTTTTACTAACTCGTATATAATTTTCAGTCTTGTTGACCATTGATAACGAGTGACCGAGTGACGCATTGTAGTATTATACTTCTTCCTATTTCGGATTTTTGTACAAGTTAGCAATCCGTTGCCTCGAACTGTCAATTATCACAAGTAATCTATGAGACTATGCTTTTAAAATCCCCCCTTCCCAACTTTGGAGCTACAACCTATGGGGAAACAGATTAGAATGAAAGGATTATTTCTTTCAATTCTGGGAATAATCTTTTCAAACTATCCAAAACCGGATTACCGGAACCACTTGTTGCAATTCCTGTTTCAGTTCAGAATAGAATAAAAGCAGGCATTTTGCATGTGTGTTCTGTCAAGTTTGAATTATTCAGCTATAGGGATTTTTAAAAGTTGTGGACTGACTACTGGATTTATTTTTTGGATTATTAATTAAAATAAGTAAGTAAACATATTTTTATCGTTTACAAATTTGTCGATATTACTTCATAAAATATCTTTATTGTTATTATTATTATTATCAGTGTTCTATTACCAGCAGACGTGGTACATTTACCAAAAAGCCAAAGATTTCAGTGGACGAAAAATTTCCTGGCGTTCTCAACTTCAAACAAAACTGATAAAAACCGATGGAAATTAAAAGTATAAAGATAAATCGAAAATTACACTTTTAATTTTGTGACCTTAGTATTTTTTAACGCGTTAAAGTGACATTCATTTTTGTTTTAAACTTCGGAGGAGGGTACTTTTTTTCTTATGCTTTCTTGATGTTTTATTACATATTTATGTATTTTTATTATTTTGCAATTTTTAAAAATTTGTATTGTTTAAGAAATTACTTTTCATAACGAATTAATTTCTACATAAAATATTGCGTGTTTTATAGCTGCAATCAATGTGATTAATTTAATGTCTTTTATTTGAACATTTATTCACTGTACACTGTTAAAAATTTGTAGCAAACTGTCCAGTCATTTCACCGTTTTTGTAGAAAACGGTTATATAATTGTAATTTAACTGTATTCTGACCATATTATCGTTCATTTTCTGGTCAGAATAAAGTTAAATTACGGTTGTAGGACAGTTTTCTATAAAAACGGTCGAATGACCACCCAGTTTGCTGCGAATTTTTAACAGTGTATAGGTAGGTTATAAATTATGTGTGTGTGTAAATATATATATTTTATCTGAAACTGTTTGTTGTGCTAGAAATTATGTCCTTGTTTTAAGTTTACTTAAACGGTAATATATCGAGCACTAAAAATTTACTTTGTTAGAATCATACGTTGTAAAAAAAGACAATTGTTGCTTAATCTACGAAAATATCATAAAACTACAAACGGAATCAGTAATCTTTCCAGTGTTTCTCAAGATTTCGAAAAATGTTCTTTATTTTTAGAAACCTCGTGAAACCAATATATTTTCGAGATTTAAAAAATCATTTATAAAAACTACGTTTCTTTTTCCACTACTGATTTTCGGAAACGTTTCCGAGTGGTTTTTATAGTGTATTAATCTGTTTTTGCAATTAATCAGTTTTTCTGAAGAGTTCATTCGGATTTTAGGATGCTGACAATTCTCGATTAACCATATTCAGCTGTTTAAGGGAATTGATATGTGTAAGAATAACAAAATAATATTAATTTTAATATTAATGTTTATTTTCTTAATTTATCACTAGATGGAACCCGTCAAAACTTGACGGTAAACAATTTGATATGAATTACAAATTTTATATGAATATTGCTCGGGCATGTGACAAAAACCTTAGATATGTTTAAAATCAGTGTTGATTTCTGAAAATTTTCTCAGTGCAGGATTTCTGCAGCTATACGTAAAAAATCTAATTCATAAAGTGTGAAAATAAAAATTATTATCACTTGCGATACACCCAAGAGGTATAGTGAACTCTAACCCTTTATTAACCTTTCAGTGGCTATATGCGTTGAAAAGTTTTAGACAAACATTGTTTTTCAAAAAAATTCCGGTACTTTTCCGTTATACGGACACCATGCCAAAATGTATGCTAATGCATAATGTATGTAAATGTATGTATTAAATGTGTGTAAATGTATGCTTGGCGACATTGGTGTCCGTATAACGGAAAAGTACCAAATTTTCTCTTACAAATTTCCTCTTACATATTTTTAACTGACATAGTATGAGAAGAGTTTCATATTCTGTGCTGGTTGGCGCGATTGGCCGAAAAATGCAAAATAGCGCGAAAAGCGGTGTGACGTCACGTAGATTAAGTTCACTTCAGTAGTTAAAAATGTAACCCCAAAGACTGAAAATCGCAACAATCGCATCAAACATTTATCGCCAAAAAAAAAAAAAAAAAAAAATCAAGGGATACGGAACTCTTCCCTAAAAAAATTCTTACAATTATTTTTCTTAGAAAATATAAAATAAACAATTTTTAGGCTTATGAGGTATGAATTATTTTCACTGTACATAAATATGTTACAAAAAATATAGGTACTTTTCGGTTAACCGGGCGCCAGTGATATATATATATACATGAATATATACACACACACATATACACATATCTACGTATACATAAATATACATACACATATATATACATATATGTATGTATAAATATACATATGTGTGTATATACATATGTATTTATATATGTACATATATCACTGGCGCCCGGCTAACCGAAAAGTACCAAAATGGTTATAATTTTTACTGTTAAAAATTTAGTCTGACTCTCAGAATTTTCACAGAAGTTTTTCTTGCTTAATTAAACGCCATTGAGCCATGAGGCATATTTCCAAAATCAGCAACAAAGAGAAAAAAAAATATATATCCAATACCGTACTTTTATGTTTGCTGGGCGCCAGTGATAACTCGCCAAATCTTGTTTCAATTGGTATCATCTGAATTGCAACCCTTTCAATTCAATTATTTCAATTTTGATTTCAATTCAATTCTTGAGATTTTGTTATTTGTATTGATGTGTTTGTGGTGACACAGATATCATATACGCACCACATTGGCGCAATTCCCCCCCCCCCCGCTAATCTGGCGAAAACTTTGATTTGAATATTAACATTATAATGTATATTAACGTTATAACGTTATTTTATTTTTATATTGAAATAAAAAAATCACAAATTATTGCATGCTATTTGTAACTAATATTCAAAAACAAAGTTTTCGCCAAATTGGCGGGGGAAAAAATCGCGTCAATGGGGTGCTTATATGACATCTGTGCCTTTGTGGTTACGTATTTCCTCATGATTATATTTTAGCTATTTTTAGTAAGTTTTTAAAGACATTATGCTGCAATGTTAAAATATTGGTTATTTGTTATTAGCTAATGTTAAAAGATTGTCGAGAAAAAAAGGGTTGGCGAGATTAAAAAAATTTGGTGATCACTGGCACTCGGCGAACATAAAAGTACCCAAAATACATATATTCAGACGTTTCAGTGCACATTTCGATGTTATGAAAAAAAATTAAACTTTTATTATGTATAGTACATCAAAAATTACGGCACAGATGTCATATACGCACCACATTGGCGCGATTTTTCCCCGCTAATTTGGCGAAAACTTTGTTTTTGAATATTAGTTACAAATAGCATGCAATAATAGCGTATATCACATCTGTGTCCAATATTTTTGCTTGGTTTTAATAAATTTTGCTCCATTTCCATGCACCTTTTGCCTCTAATGAAAAAATGTGTGAAAATTTCAAAAATTCCCAACAAATCTATACAGGTAGTTTTGGCACAGATGTCAGATACGCACCACATTGGCGCGATTGCAACAAAATGGCAATTTTATGCCTCGCATGGTAACCTGGTTATTTTGTTTATATTGCTGTTTATTTACTTTTATTTGTTTATTTTAATTGTATAAATTGTTTTTATTATGTATATCAATATTTATTTATATCAAACTATCATTTATTTATTTTTATTTCCTTTTTTGAAATAATTGAAGCTATTTCATTTATTACGTTATTTTATTTTTATATTGAAATAAAAAATCACGTGCTATTATTGCATGCTATTTGTAACTAATATTCAAAAACAAAATTTTCGCCAAATTGGCGGGGAAAAAATCACGCGAATGTGGTGCGTATATGACATCTGTGCCCAATAATTATGGATTTAATTAATTTTGTAATATGCGGTGCAACCAAAACAATTTTGATTAAATCGGTACAAATATCGCAGACGCACCGGGGTTAATTTTTGGCGCCTAAATGACGATTTTTGCCTTCTATGGCAACCTGGTGTTTTATAATAAAATTGAATATGTGTGTAAATAAATAAAATAAAATAGGTACTTTTATGTTAGCTGGGCGTCAGGGATAACTCTCCAAATCTTGTTTCAATTGGAATCATTTAAATTGCAACATTTAACGTGAGATTTGTTATTCATATTGATATGTATTTTTATATATTTTATTATGATTATATTTTATCTAATTTTATGTAAGTTTTTTAAGATTTTATATTACAACTAGGGGGCTCAGCCCCCTACTCGCTAACGCTCGCCAACCCCCCGTGAATTGCAAAGCAATTCACATTGAGACCGCTACGCGGTCACAGCTCGGTTCCTACGCTCGCCCCTTTTTTTCAGCAATTCTAGCCGGAATGAGTTCTACCATAAAACATATGAAATTGACAATTTTTTTTAATGTAAAAAAGTAATTCTCCGTTGAAAACATAACTGAAAATGTATTTAGTTGGTGCTACCAATGGGCATATAAATCTTTTAAATACTATGAAAAAAGGTTGTTTTGTACAGCACGACTTAAATTCATTATAAAAAAAAAACTACGTAGAAATTATTTTTTACTGATGGCGCCAGGTGCAATCTACAAAGTTGATTTTTTTCTTCTCCGACTTTTGAGTGAGTGAAATTCGTAAATGAATTCTTAATAAGAGTTGAGAAATCATTTGAAATTAACGATATTCCACAGCACGACTTAAATTCATTAGAAAAAAAAAAAACTACGTAGAAATTATTTTTTAGTTCCTCAATACATCAACAGATGGCGCCAGGTGCAATCTACAAAGTTGATTTTTTTCTTCTCCGACTTTTGAGTGAGTGAAATTCGTAAATGAATTCTGAATAAGAGTTGAGAATTCATTTGAAATTAACGATATTGCTCATAATTAAAATGAGGAATCATCTCAGACGCTTTGGATTACGTACATGTTATTTTATTTTTAATAATTGCTAGTTTTGAGGTTTGAGCTTCATTCCATGGTTTCAATGCTCTCACACTGACGGCCATATTGGAGGTGGAGCTAATCTAACACAATCTAGTCTGTTCATTGGCCTGAGCTCTGGAAACTACGATTGTTGCCAAACCATAAGTTACAAATTCAGCCCTATTTTCGCGCCACGCAAGACAAATATATATATAGATGTTAAAATATTACCTAGTTGATATTAGCTAATGTCAAAAGATTGACGAACCACAGAGTTTAGAGAATAAACTCTGTGGACCTGTGTAAACCTTGCAACAGTGGGAGTTGCCGACTTTATGACGTCATAACCAGAAGTAAAAGTTTAATTGAAAATTACGGCTGATTAATTAAATCTTCGAACAAACGAATGTACGATAACAAATCTGTGTCCAAATATCTTTCATTTAAAAAAAAAGAATGGTGTAATTTGATGCAGTAGTTTGTTCTCACGGATAGTCGAAAGAAAAAGCTTAGCGTTTTAAATATATAGATGTTTTTTGAACATGGAAATGTTTTTCTGATAATTCATAACATCCGAAAAACCGATATTTCGGTTTCAGAAAACTAGTTAATGCACTTAAAAACTACTCGTAAATGTTTCCGAAAATCTGTTTCAGCAAAAGAAACTTTGTTTTTTATGAATGCTTCTTTAAAACTAGAAAAAATATATGTATCTTTATACATTTATATGTTCCTGAGATTTCTAAAGATAAAGAACGCTTTTCGGACTCGTGGGTAACTCGGAAGAGATTATGCTATATTTTCGTTCGTAGTGATATTATATTTTCCTAGATTAAGAAACATTTGTGTTTTTTTTACAGTGCATAAATAATTGATAATTAAAGAAAAGTAATAATAAAGCTAGCTTCGAATTAAAAAAATAATAGTTTAGGCAATCAGTTTAAAAATAATTTTATCAAGTTCACAAAATCATGTCGTAATACTATTAGCATGCAAAATCCGCAATGAATTTTCTAAATCGATGAAAGAGTGACTAATTTTTCAGTTCAAAACTGATGCGAATGTTGTTCGTTTAATTATTTATTTTTAGAATATTTCAACGAATTTCTAAATATTCATTGTACACGCGATTTATGAATTATTAATCATTTAGCATTTTTACCAAATACAGGCATTTTTCTTACTTTTGGTAATACGTAACCTGACGGAGGCAGGGGGGGGGGGCTACCACCTCCACTCATTAGCAACTTCTTGAGTCCCCTCTAGACTTCATAATCGTTTAATAATTGCAGGGACTTTTTTATGAAACAATTGGGTCTTTTAAAAGACCATTCGCAATTTTTTTTTAATCTTAAGACAGGATCCTTCACAAAAAAATTAGTTTTAAAACAGGACTCTTCACAAAATATTTCATTTTAAAACAGGATCCTTCACAATTTTTTTCGGCTTCAAATTTACCCTTCACAAAGTTCTTTGTCTTAAAAAATAGACTTCACAAAGCTTTTCCATTTCTAAACTTTCAGAAATTCAATCATTTTGAAATAAAGTTTGACCTATCACACAACAACTGTAGTAACCAAAGAACTTATTACAGAGTTTATTTTATATATAAGCAATCTTGTTAAAAATAGATAAATAGGAACCTGAACACAACAATAATTTAAGATTCACAAAATTATAATTAGATTTTTCGGAAATATAAAAATTACTATTCACAATTTCACAAAAACAGGACCCTGCAAAAAAAAATCTACACTCTCAAGAAAATCTGTGAATTGAACAATTTTTTCCGTTGCCTTTTTTCGTTAAAACACGAAAATTTCCGATTTGATTTTCTTCGCTTCCCCCAAATTCCGGAAAACTCACCAATCTAACATAAAATATACCTGAAATTCTCCAATCTAAGTCTGCAATTTCTTCAAACCACAGGGGTGTACCGGCAACTGTGCTGTGTGTTACTTTTCCGTATTAGAATTATTATTTTCGAGGTAGAGGAGGGTGCTACTTTAGAGCACTATAACTAGAGATGCAACGGATATCAATTTGGCCGGATACCGGACACCGGATATCCAGCATAACTTTCAGTCGGATATCCGGCCATCCGGTACAGTATGTTTTGATCGGTCTCTTTTATATATTTTTAACTTTTAAAGAAATTGAACGTGGGTTTAGATTAGCTAGCTATCACTATGTTATTTTCGTTTTTATCTAATTTTAAAATTTTCTATTAACAATTATTTTTATGATAATTTCAGCTTTAGTACCAATATTATAATTACGTTATTTTAAATTTTTAGTTATAATAGTGTCAGCTAAATAGTTTAGTAATAATTTATTTTATGAGAAAAACTTACTACTGAATACTTTGGAAAGACAATATTTAATACTTTTATGCTCCTTTTTTTCTTCAACAGTGTGATGCTCAAGCTATAAACTATCCTCGTTATCTTGTATTGCTTTCATGCTTTAAAAAATTTTGTGTTGTGATAACAAAAACTTGTTCTTGCTTGTTGCTACTAACATAACAACTGAAATGCATAACAACAAAATTAGTAATTTAATAGTAAACTATTAGTTTAGTCATAGTAGATTATTTTTATGAAAAGATCTTAAAACTGAATATTTTTGTAGTAAAATGTTTTATTTAAAGTCTACTCTTTTTTTTCCCTTGAACTTCATTCTAATCTTTGCACCACTTTACCTTATAAAAGCAAGTGTGTTATGGGAACGCAAAACTTCTTGCTAACTACTAACATAGCAAAAAAAGGTTCCTATTTGATAAGGACAAGTCATTCTCCACTTTTTCCTTTTTAACTGTGTCTGTTGTTCATATATACAGGCACATGTGTATGAATAGTTACAGTTGTCTGCATGTTTGCTCTTTTATAGGTTTAGAATCACAATTTGCCATAAATATAAGTACTTTTTTTATTTAATAAATTAATACTTTGTATTTTTCAAGATTAAACTCTAGGCCTTATAATCTGGAAATTTTAACAATGAATTAAATTAAATAATTTCAGGCCGGATGTACTGCCGGATAATCATAACATCCGGCTACTGCCAATTATCCGGCATAGTGGCCGGATCAGCCTGATACAGTATGTTCGCCGGATATCCGTATATAACTATAACTATATATTTTTACACTCTTTTATTTAATAAAATTTAACTCAACTTAGTTTTTGTATTTAAAGATGAAATTTCGTGATCGACTTTTATCTCACTTCCTGATACGTTAAAATTATGTACAAAATTGTGATTCCAATGACAATACAGCATTTCAATATTTTTAGAACTTAATTATAAATCAATAACTTAATTTTGAAGCATTTACCGTTAGCCCGCCACAAGTGATAAATCGTCCAGTATTCTTTATGATTACAATTGTGTATACAAGTTAAGAAAATAATGGATTTTGAATGATGCGCCAAGCCACGCTCCCCCAAAAAGGCCAATTGGCTGTAAAGTTTTCATAACGAAATATTTTAAACACTATAAAGTAGAAAATATAAATCAAAAATAAAGGGTGTAAATATTTCTTTTATAAAATGCATTTTAATCAATTAATAGTTTTATATTAATTAAATCGTGAATGTGATTATACGTTGAGAAAACAATTTATAAATCCTAAAAAAAAAATTAAATATTGCATATTTATATTTCCTATTGCCATATAGTAAAAAAGAAACAGAGCAAAAATTATATTTTTTATTATAAATTCACTATCTCGCGTTTTCTACCAAGCGTGAAAAAAAAAAAAAAAAAAAAAAAAAACGCGATGAATTTTTCATAATCGGATTCGGTGCATACGCCAATTTTATGTATGGCAACGGAATTTTTTCTGGAAATCAGGAATTGCAGTTATGAAATTGGGAGTGATCTTTAAAGTAAACATTGAATACTCATAAATGAGTGTATTTTTTTAAAATAATATTTTTAGTTTTATCAGAGTTTCCCCAGGTTTAAAAAGGGCAGGGTGCTGCTGGTGAGAAAAGGGCACTTTTTTATTTTTAAGGACACTTTTTTATTCTTGAGGGCACTTTTCAGATTATTATTGGCATTTTTTTAATTATTAAAGGTATTATTTTGTTTTTTAAAGCCACTTTTGATACATAAAAGTCAGGGAACTCTTTTTAAGACAACATTGAGTCAGTTTTTACTATGAAAGTAAATTATTTAATACAAAAAGGACAAAGTGCACTTTTTTTTACCGAGGGGCAAGAAGGGTGCTAATTATTTTACTGGAGGGGGAAAAAAGGGTGCTAATTATTTTATGAAGGGCTAGAAGGGTGCTATTTTGTCAGCCAAAGGGCAAGTAGGGTGCAGCACCCTTCTGAAAATGTCTGGGGGAAACTCTGCTTTTATACTTACTTAATTCATTGATTAGGCCTATTTTAAAGTTTCCTCTGAGAGTGTGGGCCCAGGACCTCTAGCCCTGCTACAAATCCAGATCTGATTACCTATAAGGCACATGAAGCTTCAGTTTCCCCTCTGAAATTTAAGAGGCACCAAAATGAGCCTCTGTGCTTATTTTAATTTTTTTACATTGCATTTTAAATTTTTTTGGAAGAGAAACAAACCACTTTTGACGCGCTACTTTTTGAAAAATAATCTCTCTAATACTGGGATATTTTCAAGAGGAACGTATCAGATTTTTTTTTCTTTTTTGGAAATTGTGGTACGATTGAATGCAACTATAATAAAACCCAGTGTAAAGATTTTAGTCTGAACCCATCCTAACAATGAATGAGAAACAATGGATTACTTTCCATTGTTGCCAGGGCCCGATTAACCTCTGAATCTAGGGGAAGCACGGTATTATTTTGGGGGCCCCTTTCATTTGGCAAAATTTTTTTTTCATTCTTCATTCATGAAAACTCACCAATGATACTAATATTATTCCAGATTTCATTAAAGGCTTTTTTATGTTCCCTGTATATACTTCAGATATATTCAGTGTACATATCGCTGTAATATGTTCAATTTTCCGAGTGGTTTCTAACAGGCACATCAGGATGCTATATGAAGAGAAATAATGAATCGTATGCAGACATGTGGATATTTTGGACATATATTTTCTAATTTGCAGGTTACATTTCAGTAAAAATATTTCATATATACTCTGACGTCACTAGAATAGTGCCTATTGGATTTAGTTTCTCTTTATGCATATGTGAAAAGTTTGTGCCGGTGAAAATGATGTTATCCTGAGCTTAAATTGCATTTTTACACTGATAAAAACAAAACATTTTATATATATACTAGGGGGCCTACCCCCTGCAAGCTATGCTCGCCAACCCCCGCTCAGACTTCGAAGCCTCTAAAAACATGACAGCGTGCTTTGTTTTAAAAATATTGGTAAATCTGTAATTGGGTTGCCATGCTTTTAACGTTTTAATGGGGCATTTTTTGATTACCATGGCCTCATACACAGCTGTTGCGACAACTGACGACTGTTTTCGGGATTGATAAGTAAAATCAATTACAACTTGAAAACCAGCTTGTATAAAATGGTTAGGTTTAAATTGTGGCTACCTCTCGGACTTTTATAACAACAATCTGTATTCTATTCTGCCTTTGTGTTTAAGTATGAGAAAAATTCCATCTGCTTGTGAATAACATTAAGAACTACGGTATTGAAAATTACTGTTAAAGGCATTTTCAGTAACAGGTTTTAATTTTCTCTCTATTTTAGTGCACCATCATGCACATTTTCATATTATTTTAAATAAGTAAATTATTTATTTTAATTAATATGTATATACAAATTTTCTAATAATTATTTATCATACAAAATTACCTAAATATTTTGTGCATGCATGCATGCATTTATACGGCATCAATTGATGACATATTTAAACAAATTTGCTATCCGCGATAATTTTACACCTTGTTATGTCACTTGAATATTGTCCATAAGAAAATCGGGTACTTTTCCAGTATAGGATCCTTTGCTTTTAGGTTTGGCGTAATTCGAGCTTCGAAAAGGGATAGATTCGTTAATATACATAGATTTGTTGCCAAAAGTTAATGAAAACAAACCCAATGAGCTTTTGGTGCTTTTCTATTATAGGGGTCTTGACGCTTTTTTAAAAAGTTTGGCGCAATTCGGCATCAGAAAGTGAGATTTGGTGCCAAATGACATAAACAGCCATGGAAACAAATTCGACGATTTTTTTGTTTATATGCGTATTTTAATTATACGTATATTATTATTGTTTTTCTATACAAATTACTTCTGATTATATATAAAATAGGATAAATGACATTTTACGCTAAACAAATTGTATAAATATTTTTTTGCTCCTTTCTTTTGCGTTTACATAAATGACGTCATTTGGACGAATTTATTCAAAATATTTTCAGTTTATAAATTAAATTAAATGCTGACAGACGATTGAATCCTAACGATAGAAATGTGATTATTTTTTTCAAAATTTCCTGAAAAACATAAATTAATCACATGCTTGTCTTCATTATCGATTGAAATAAAAGATAAATTTAATTTCAATTTGAAAATGACAAATAAAAAAATATCAATAATCCCTATCGGGATCCTTTTCGTTTTTTTCCCTTTTTTGTCCCAAAAAAAACAGAGTAATTAGTTGCCATCATTACAGAAATGTCAGTAAAATTAGAAAAAAAATTAATATCTCGAAAACTAAATCCAATTTCAAAATTCTATTACCAGTTTTGACATCCGCGGATTTTTATGGACAATTGGTATCAATTTCACCATCAAGCGTTTAATATTTTATTAAAAATAGCCCTGAAACATAATCAGTCGTTTAATCAGTCGTTTCATAAAATCGTTTCATAAATTCGTTTCATAAAATCGTTTCACAAATTTGTTTCATTAGGATTTTATATATATATAGGGTAGATATATATATATATATGATTTTGACAGCATGATGTAATTTTTACTGATTTTTCAATTGTTACTTATAAAAATTAGAATTAGGGCTCTTATTGATTACTTCATCTTCAATGTATACATTGATTACATGTTAAAGATTACTTAAAAAAAAAAAAACTAAATTATATGTAAGATGGATTAAATTTTTAATAAATTAAAACTGTACAAAAATTCTGGTTTTTCTGATAGTTAAATTACTAAAATAAGACTAAAATTTCAATTTCATATGATTGCTAAAACGATTATGGATCATTAACACGTTTACACTTAAAACAATACAAATAGTTCAGCGTATGTTTCCGGATATACCATAATAAAATTAAGATTTCATAATAAAACACAAATTAGAACAATAACTACATCTGTTTCCTTTTACTAATTAAGAAATATTTGTAATTTCTCCTCTGTTCTGTCATCTTAGTTACATAAAATTTAAAATTTATTGTTAAAACTCCAGAGGCCAATGCATTAATCAGGCCCTAACGTTTCATGTCAGTTTTCCTTATTGTCGATGAGTAGTACAATGAATATTTTTATCAATTATTTAAAATTTTAGGTGAAAACCATGATTTCTACCCACCGTACTAGGACGGGCATTTACACTAGTATAAAAATTGCAACCACTTGTGGCTTGTAATCAAATGCTTAATGTTCAATTAATAAATAATTTAATCACAAGTGTATAGCTTTTGGTCATTTCATTTAACAGGGTTGGCCAATTTTTGCCGAAGTGGTAAAAACCATGGAAAAAACTGTCACTGGCAAAAATTACTAGTATTTTAAAACAGAGTTTTAAGGATTTTATTTTAATTAGATGATTTCAATGTTTAAATCATAATTTTTACAGACTAAAATCAGTGATTTAAATTGCAATCTTTTTCAGTTGTTTCTTTTGTAAATCATTGAAAGATGCATTTTAAAATGTCTTTAAATGAAAATTTTAACACCAACAATTAATGTATTTTTTTTTGCTCTTCAAAAAATGTTTAAATTACCTTTTAAAAATATATATTTAAAAATATTCTTTGATATTAAAAATAATGTTTGTATAAATTATAGCAAATTTATGTGGTATAAAAACATTTAATTATGTAAAATGTTTGTTTAATTATCCATCATATTGTACATGACATTATACCTTATTTTATTTCAGTAATCATATTGTTCATCTTATGAAAAATAAAAGAAGAAAAAGGCTAAAATAGGTAGCTATTCTCCTTAAAGCCTAGAATGCCAATATTTATTATTTTGTAAAGAAAATAATGTAAATTGTAAATTACAAATATAATAACAATTTTATTATACATACATAATCCGTGTCTTTGTAAAAGTTATTCATGCCTTTTTAAAAGCTTTTTATTGTTCTAAATTTCTTATTTATATTTCTTAATGTCATCTAATTAAGAAATTTAATTATTTAAAAATTCATATACTAGCCCTTCCAATAAGTTCGTCATAGAAGGGGGGAGGGGGGAGGGATTTAATTTACACTATGCTCTAAGTTTTGAGTCATTATCAAACACCAAAGTATAACTTATTTCAGAATGGGGCAATAATTTGAAGAAACTGCAATTAAATTCTTCTTTCCTGGAATAAGTTAGCATTTATATTAAATTCAATTCATTCAGATAAGAAGGATGTAATTAACAGTGATTTTCCATTTCCCAAAAACTTGCTTCTATACAAGTCCTTTGTGTCAGTATCAGCCAATAAAATGAGATTAACAACAAAGAAAAAATGTAATAATATAGAAGTGGATGTTTGTATGAAAGTAGGGAGGGTTTCTTCCTGCTTTCATAATTTTGTTTCAGTGGAGTGAGAAGAAAGTGCATGGTCATATATTGGGGGGGGGGGGGGATCTTAGACCAAACAGGTGTTAGAACCATTTTCCCTTCATAATCTACTCCTACCAAATATTCTGTAAATAGATTTTGCAGTGTCACCTCTCTTTCTTACACACAAAGATATAGATAATGCCCTCCTCTTGCCATTTTCATTTTAGTAGTGTTAATTTGAGACATGTGAGCACAAGTTTGGTTAAATAAAGAAATCTAAAAAAGAAAGAAAAAAAGTACTTGTGTAAAGGGTGAAAATTGAAATATATAGTGCCATTCTAATTTTTACTTTTCCACTCTTCTTCATTTTTTCCATTTTTGCCACTTTTTTCCGTTTTTGCCAATTTTTGCCTGGTTTTTTCTATTTTTTGCCACTGCAAAAAGCCCACCCTGTCATTTATTAATATCAGAACAGTATCGGAGTTCAGTAGGATTGCCTCTATAGCTTATCTCGATTATCTTTAAGTATTTTGGCATCAATTAGTTTGAGTTTATTCCTGAGAAATTCCGCACATATAATAATAGTATTTAAATAGAGTGCTGTATACTGAGAAAATAATACAGTCCTTAAATATTTAAAAAATTAAATAAAAGAAAGTGGGCACGAGGTCTGCCTAGGTACGATGCCCTGTGCGGTTGCTCCTGCCGCATATATTTTTTTAGTATCTATAATTATTTTTTAATATTTATTTTGAAATTATTGGAATTATCCTTTTTTCTTTGTTGATACAGAAGATTGAAACATATAAATTCTTCTACAATTATCCTCTTTTTAAACTCTCTCGCACCAATCACCCCCCCCCCTCCCTCAGTTTCCACACCACTGGATCTGCAAGTTGTTAGTAGAACATAGGTATAGAGATGATTTCACATAAAAAGTTGTAAATGAAGTAGATTTATTGTACAGGTGTATTAGTGCCTTGCATCCTTCTAGGTATTTTCATTAAAAACTTTTTTATATATTTTATTAAAAATAAAGTGAATATGTAATCAGTTTTAATGTTTAGATGATGTTTTGTTTTTTAGTTATTTATAAAATATGTTTCAGAAATAAACCATATGTAGTATATTGTATACATAATATAACATCTTATTTCAATTGCACATGCCTTTAAATTACAATTGCTAGTTTAAGAAATCAAATCGAATTTGAAAGGGTGGTGTTGGTACACAAATGATTTTAGATCATTACGTCGGCTACACAAACAAGCGAAAAGAAACAAATGTTTATTTTACAAAATTTAACTTACCGATATTAGATGATTATTTTAATAACTTTCATACATTTTAATTTAGCATGAATTTCAAATTGAAACTTTGTTTCATTTACTTTTCAATTGATAGTGATAATAAGAGGAATATAACATTGCATATTAATTCAAATAAAATTTATCGAAAAATATGAATATGTCAATAATCCATACATGTACAGATTAGCAATTCTATGATTTAACAAATCTCTAAGTACAAATAAATCATAGCTCGATCAGAGCTCGATCTTGCTTTCGTCAATTCCTGGGAGAAGTTTTGGAGACGGCCCAGCCATCATTTGCTTGCCGTTGTCCAGCGTCACCGACCTCGACGCGGGGCGAGGGACCCGCTCTAACAACCGGGTTTTTGTCCTACAGGACGTTCTTCCACCACCTACGGAGGAGGCTCCGAGCATCGGCAGAATCTTCGCGCCACGGAGAACCCGCGCTTGCGAGGGAGAGGGCCCCTCGCTCTCCCCCTCGCAAGCGGGGGTTCTCCGTGGCGAGAGGACGAGACCCAGACTCACAGGCCCGTTACAACGAGCGTTATTGGCGTCTAGTGCTTTTTCGGACGTCCTTTTTCCACTGGCGCACCACGGTGAGATGGTGGTCAGTCCGCCTCCCGTCCCCGTCGTGTCGAAGAACATCTCACTATGTCGGGCGTCCGGTCGTTGCCGAGTCGGAACAACCCAACGGAGAGTCTCGAAATGCCCGCCTTCCGGTCATCTTCCCCACTGAAGGGGCCGAAACGGAACCACCGGGAGGGACACGGCAGATTTAATTGAGGTAGAAAAATGAACAAGAGTAGAAAATGGAGACTTGTATATTACACAATTTACATACTGCCTGTATAACTATCTTTCTTAAGTATATGTAGATCATTGGTCACTGCATAAAATCAATCGCTGGCAATTTCATATTCAAATTTATGAAAGCAGTAAACCAAACTGTACTGTACAATTTTGGCGCTAACTATTTGATTTTAATAGAATAAAATGTATTTGAAATATTTTTTCCTATTTGTTTCTGAAAATGATTTATTAAAAAAGAGTGTGGACGTGTTCCACGGCACCACAACATACATAAACAAGAACGAAAAATCATGCGTCAAGCATAGATTATGAAACACTTTCCAACACAGCCAGAAAACTGTAACGAAACTTCGCCGTTAAATAAGGTGAAAGAAGATATGTAAGCAAACAGTTTAGAAAACATATACCACATTGAAAAATACAGTTTTCGAAATTACCTCCCAGTGTCAAAAAAGTAGTCGAATTGTTTTGTGTAGTCCTCTGTATATGATCAATAGATCTGGATATATAGCATGATAAAATTTATTTCTATTAGAATATTCACATTTAGCATTTTTCGACAATCGATGGAAATGAACTCGAAATATTTTGTACAGCCATGTATATTATCTGGAGACTTTTGTACAGACTTTTGTACACATTTTAATCTAAAAGACAACTTAAAACTCCCTCGCATCAATTACCAACCGTAAACGACAATGTATATTTTTCTTTGCGTAGCCCTGTATATGTATTTATTTATAGTCCACAACTTCTATTAGTCTACTAAATATAGTTCTGCAGGAAAATACATAACACAACTAAAAACTACCTTTATAAGTACTTCACTCCCATAGTCTGTAATACTTACGGATTCCCTAGTGTAGCCTGTTTATGAACAATAGAGTTTATAAACACACACGTATTATGAAAAAAAAAAATAGTTAAACTTAAAAAAGCAAACCAAAGTTGAAATCGCACTTATCACACACACTGTAAATATCGCACATGTACTGTAACCGATATATTTTGTGTGTCCCTGTAAATAAACACAATGCACACAACACATTAAAGAGAGCAATTTATAGAGTGCACCTCAGTAATGCATATAATTTTCATTATGTTTGAAATAGTGAAATATCGCTAAAATACACAGCAAACGATTTTCCCCCCATAGAACAATGTGTAACAGAAGTATTTTGTTTGACCCTGTAAATGAATAATCAATGCTTTGCACCCCATATTCTACAAAAAGCATGTTTTAATGCTCTTCATAATTATATATCAATTCCATCATGTTTCAAATGGCGTAACATCCTCAACATGCACTTGAAACGATTATTTCTCATTGACTGTATTGTAACGGAATATTTTTGACTGTTCCTGTAAAAAAAACTATAAGTGCTACACACTTCAGTTGAAATAGGGAACATGCTATAGTAAACGACAATAACATATAAAAATTTCAGGGTGATCTGAGAATATTTACGTGAGTTAGAGCACGGACAGACGGCAGACGGCCAGACAAACCGAAGTCATAAACACTTTTCAACTATATTGGAAAGTGTTAAAAAATGCAGCAAGTCCTTAAAAGTTCTTCGACTCCTTGGATTATTTTTCTTCCGAAGTCTGTGTGTACCTTGATAACGTAATTTTCCCCATTTAATGCTTTTCGCACGTAACATTTTAATCATTTTAAAGTTTTCTTCCTCTTTCAATAATCACGTGTAAAGTGTTTGGAAATATTATTATTCTGGCTTTTAAAATATTACGCAATTTTCACCATTAAGAGCTTTTCGCGTGTAATAATTTGATTATTTTAAAGTTTTTTTTTTCTCTTTTAATATTCGCGTGTAAATATATTTTTCAATTGTAAAAACATTAAATGTTATTTGCGCTTTTTTTTTACTTTTGGCATCAATAGGTAAAAAACTGACTTTTTCAAAATATGAAATATATCGCTGTCGAGATAATGAAATTTTAAGCAAAAAAATGGATAAAAAAAAAGAAATTCGACAAAAAATTGATTGCACACCAGAGATTAGTCAAGTATGTGCCTCCGAAGGATGGTTAAATTGCTATGCACTGTTCCAGCTTGTTTATCGTATATTTCTCTATAAAACTTCCAATTTTCATGTTTTTATACAGAATAGTGTTTTTATTATGAGCCTAGAAAGTCAAAAGGTCGCAATAAATTCATCTATGGTGGCAGCGGCAGAATTAGTCATTTTTTTAGAATAGAGAGATATTCGTTACCTTACCCCTCGTAGAGGGGTAAAAGACGAATCGACAACAGTATTTATTATAGATATCAATTTTTATGAAGGTACTTATATAAAACTTTATTCAACACATTTTACACTATCGTATCGCTTTCGTAATTTATTCAAAGCAGGTGCTAAATTGAAAATTCAGAAGCAAAAATCACATCGCCAGGGTCTGTTCGAGACTTAATATACATCCTAACATAAACGATAACATTGGTTCAAGACTTGCACAAGAAGCAACAGACAACAGTATTTATTAAAAATATAGACAACAGTGAATAGACAACAGTATTTATTATAGATATTAATTTTTATGAAGGTACTTATATAAAATTTTATTCAACACATTTTACACTATCGTATCGCATTCGTAATTTATTCAAAGCAGGTTCTAAATTGAAAATTCAGAAGCAAAAATCACATCGCCAGGGTCTGTTCGAGACTTAATATACATCCTAACATAAACGATAACATTAGTTCAAGACTTGCACAAGAAGCAACAGACAACAGTATTTATTAAAAATATAGACACAAGTGAATAGACAACAGTATTTATTATAGATATCAATTTTTATGAAGGTACTTATATAAAACTTTATTCAACACATTTTACACTATCGTATCGCATTCGTAATTTATTCAAAGCAGGTTCTAAATTGAAAATTCAGAAGCCAAAATCACATCGCCAGGGTCTGTTCAAGACTTAATATACATCCTAACATAAACGATAACATTAGTTCAAGACTTTCACAATAAGCACTGGAACTACAGTTCAATCTTGTCCTGTTCCTCACGGATAATGTAGTCTTTACTGACAATATTCCATACATTCGCCATTCTCAGCATCTTGACCCCACCGCATATTTGTTTGAACTATGTTTATTAGTCTATCGCTCATTGTAAGGAACCTATATTTCCTATGAATATTTATTATAGAATATGGTATGTGTTGAACTTATAATTCATTTATAGGGGCTCTAAGAAGTATTCCGTTATATTGTGGTCAATGGGAAAAAGTCGTTTGCGGTGTATCTTATCATCTTACAATATCACACAGATAAAATGAAATTGAAATGAATTTTTGAGGCGCACTAAAACATGTTTACTGAAAAATATGGAATATAAAGCATTTATCAATCATTTATAAGGCAACGCAAAAGAATTCAGCTACATAATGATCTACGGGAGAAAACTGTTTGCAACATATTTTTATTTATGTTACACTATTTCAAAAATATTGAAATTTAAATGTATTACTGAGGTTTAATACAAGATATTTGCTGTAGAATATAATGTGCACAGCATTTATAAGGACACAGAAAAGATGTCGGATAGTGTACTGTATCCGAAGTACTTTTTATTAGCGATTATTGCTGGAAGTGCGTTTTTAATTTATAGTATGCGTTTTTAAGTTTAACTTAATTTTTTCATACTACGTTGTATAAATGCTATTTATCATGCACATGGCTACACAAAAGAATTCGAAAGGTTAAAAGGCCATTGTTCAAACTAAGAATGAGCGTGAATTACTTAAAATTGGTTTTTAACTGAGTTATGCATTTTTCAAGCTAAACTTTATTTAGTATACTAAGAGATGATCGTGGAATATGGATATAAAATCATATACAAGGAATCGCAAACAACTGCATACATGACCTATGGAAGCTAATTTCTGGAAGTTTGATTTCAGTAGTTTTAAGCGTATTTTTGCCAGAATTAAATATTTGCTTAATATGTGGCGTGTATAAAAATATGTAGGTAATACAATACAGGGCTATGTAAAGAAATTAATGTATGTTTCCGTCTATTGGTAGAAATTGCTGAAGGTGAATTTTTACCTCTGTTATGCGTTTTCTTACTAAACTAAATTTTAGCGTACTTTGTAGAATATAAATAATGTATAGATCATATGCAGGGCTGCACAAAAGAATTGGAGCACTTTTCGGTTATAGACTGCAATTTGTGAAATCTGCTTTTCAAATGTGTTATGCGTTTTCTAAAATGTTTGCTTAGGTATCTTATTTACATTAATAAACAGCAAAGTTCAGTTAAAATATTCTGTAAATGTTGGAAAGTGTTTCATGATCTATTCTTGTCTTGACGCATGATTTTTCATTCTTGTTTTCAGTTTGTTATTGCTACATTAAAAAATGAAAATAAGCTGAATTTAATAACGCAATTTCTTACATTATAATTTAAAATTTGTTTTTCTTTCCTCAGGTGTCTAAATTTAAAGATATTTTGC
Organism: Maratus michaelseni; assembly: GCA_963931845.1. Classification (NCBI taxonomy): domain Eukaryota; kingdom Metazoa; phylum Arthropoda; class Arachnida; order Araneae; family Salticidae; genus Maratus; species Maratus michaelseni. Next base: position 252,006,755 of record OZ007592.1, read on the forward strand.
CAAGAAATTCCTCTTTTGACAAAACTTCAATGGCAAAGATAGGAGATCTAACAGAATATCCTGGAGAAATAACATTCGAGTGGGAAATTTTCGACTTTTCCTCACTCTCAAATGAAAAAGATATTTGCTATAAAAGTCCAAAATTTTATTTTTCTGGAGCATCATGGCAAATTTGGATGTACCCCAATGGAGAGAAGATAGAGTTCAAATCTAATGACTTGATAGGTATATATTTAATGAGAATGTCAACTGGCTCTCCTATCACTTTGGATTTGTTATTAGGCTTTAAGACTGTCGATGGAAGGAAAGATCCAGTTTACAGAAATACAGTGGTATTTTATAAAAAAGATTTTGGACTTGGATATCATAAATTTTTGTCGAGGTCACTGCCTATGTTAAAAAAATCGGAGCTAACTCCTTCAGACGTGTTAACTGTAATCTGCACTCTGAAGAACAGCAAGTCAAACAATGTCAATAGTAAGTAATTTATTTTAGCATGAATCTAATAAAAGAAAGTTTCGCTTTGTGTGTGTGTGTGTGTCTTTATGCTATCGCTAGGGAAATCTACCGCAAGTTGATGTCTGAAATTTCGGTGAGGGAAGGTTAAAATTAAATATTTAGATTACTAGGCAGTGGCCGGTAGAGGCTGTATATTTAGTAGACATTACTGTCAAGTTAGTGGCCACTTATTACCGTCGTTTGTAGATTTAAATAGTTTTACAATTAATTTTTTAAAAATATGAATATTACGAAGACATTTTCTCAAGTATATAAAAATTAAATTATCGCAGTGGCAGTTTACTTATGCCAACAAAAAAAAATCGCCAACGAAAATCGCGATTTCGCGGTTCCTTGCTGAAAATCATTGTCTTATTTCGGGATCCTTTGAAGTGAAAAAAACTATCACGGGATATATTTTATGAAATGTAATTCTGACAAACGCCATGGCTTATGCTTCAGAACTGAAGGAAATTCATTCGTTGGAAGTGAGTTTAAAGTGCATAGTAATTTCTCAAAAGCGGCCCCGCTAACACAAAAAATATATTATGTGAAAACATTTATGAAAATATAAATTTGACCATGGGAGAAGCTTATTCTGAAATTCGTTTGTGGGAAGTGAATCTAAATTGCGTAATTATGCAATTTCCCACCAGAGTCGCTACTATCATAAAAGCACATTTCACATAAAATCTTTATCAAAACATTAATTTGAACAGGGCAACAACTTATGCTGTATATTGAGCAAAATTCTTCCGTGAGAAGTTAGTTTAACTTGTGTAACTATTTAATCTTCCATCAGGGGTGTTAGTAGCATAAAAAGCTATCACACGAAAAAATTTCTTTAAACATAAAATTGACCATGCTTTGTTAATTTAAGTTTTAACTAAAACATGTTACAGAAAACTAATTTTGTCATATGCCTAGTTAAAACTAGTTTTCACTAAATGGGGATTACTTAAATGGAGATTAGTTATGCTAAGGGTCTTAGTTAAAACTTATTTGGACTATAGAACTTAGTTAAAACCCTCTCACTGACAAGCCCGTGTTAATACGTTCACTAAGCTCCAGGTTTTTTTTGCAATACAAGCATTTTTCAAAACAAGTCAAATCAGATTTTGATGGTAACATACATTAAAAAAAAAAAAAAAAAACTATTATAATTTCGTAACATTGAAAACCATTCAAAAGTCAACCATAACGCTTTTTCAACGCCAGGTTATATATCGTTGTCATACGACTTAATAAGGGCATATTTTTAATAGAAACACGTTGACGTTCATCGTTTGTCTCATTAAAACCTTTTGGATGTTGATAATTCATATTTTAGTATTTTACGAAAAATTAAAAATTTTCAGCTTAATATAATCGATGACAATTTTATGGATAGTGTTCTGATTTTGTTTTCTCAATTCCGACCTATTTTGATGCTTATATATACTTTCTATTTTCAGGATCAATATTTTGTCGACACCAGGAATTAAGCGATGATTTAAAAGAAATCTATGCAGATGGGAAAAGCACAGATTTCTTATTGAAAATTGATGGGGATGATATTCCTGTTCATCGGGTGATTCTACAAAGACGATCTCCTGTATTTGCTGCTATGTTTAATCATGATACGAAAGAAAGTCAGACTGGAGCAGTATCTATCATCGACATAGATAGAAGTGCAATGGAAGTTATTGTGGAATATATGTACACTGGTGACATAGATAATCCGACTACAGAAAACGTATTGTCTGTGTATGCCGCAGCCGAAAAATATGATATAAAGTATGTTAAAGAGATATGCTCTGAATTTATACTAAGGCATTTGTCCGTGGAATGGGTATGTGATGTTATTAAGTTTGCTGATTTGTATAAAATAAAAAAAATAGCTCTCCATGCTAGAGAATACTTTAAAGAAAATGTCCTTAACATTATGAAGACTGAAAATTGGAAAATGTTTGTGAAAGAAAATCAAGGCGTTAGTATTCATCTTCTCGAGAGTGTTGTAAAAGCTTATGTTTCTGAATAATTCAGGCAGAAAACTGCCTTGAATGGATGTATGCAGCACATTGCATATCAAACAGCTAAAATATGTAGGGTAAACAGAATGGATTATTCAATGTATTATTGTCATTAAAATAATGAATTTAAAAAACATTTTCGTAATTTGTAGCTTATTTCACATATTTCAAGTTACACTATATGACCAAAACTCATCGGAAATTTTCTATTTTTGACGTTTTGTAGAATATCTAAAGATTTGACGCATTGTTCTTGAATTTTAGGAGTATAAAGAACATGTTCGAACTCATACTTTTCATTGAAGATTTCTTCAATGTAATTCGGATACCAGTATTATCAAATGACTTTTGGAAAATAACTGAAATGCAGCTCATTACATTTCCGATATCTTTCTAAATTTTAACGATATTTGACTGGATTTTTATGTACATTTCCCTTTATACCTGACTACCGAATTGTAACGAAACAAATGTGCTATTTTTTGTGCATGCGTAGTTAAAAATCATTTTATATGCATTCTTATCAAACATTCACTATGTGAATTTATAATTGCAGCATAATATATCTTTTTGAAAGTGACTTTGGTCTGCAATATAAAATTGTTTATTTGGGTGTGTATTATATTGATTATTTTTTAAGAATGGCCCTATGACCATATACACGAATGCTGACGCTATTAATTCGAAGGTGTGTTTCATTCTTTAGTTTAAAAAACGTTGGCTACATGACCGGACCAAGAAGATTGTATATAAAAATACTGAGAAGTTTAAAATATTTGATCATGTTGCAATACATTTCCCTGTTTTTAAAAATTTTTCCATAGCCTGTTATCATAGTAAGGGTACACAAAATTACTAAATTGGATATATTTTAGTAATCGACATATTCGTTAAATTCCACTAATGACCAGATGTTTCCAATTTGTGAGAACAAAGTTCACTCGTTGAGGCTAATCCGCCGCATTAATAATAATAAAATAATAATAAATAAAAAAAAGTTGAATTGTAAAAAAATTGGCAGATTTATAAAATTTTAAAGTATTTAAAAATTTTAAGCTAGTTTTCCTTTAAAACTTTGTCCCTTTTCCCATCTTCTGGTAAAAAAAATCTACTTTAGATTCAAATACACACACACACATATATATCGTAGTAAAATACAACAAATTTGAAAAGTATGACAAATTTAAAGATTCCTGCACTACCGTTTAATATACGACTAATAACAGAAGAAGGATATATGATCGAATACGAGGGGGGGGGGGGGGTTGAATATGACAACGTGCTTTAACGAATAGGCGCAGATTGGATTACAGATTTAAACTACTACTATTTTCGAATAGTAATCTTCGCATTATTTAGTCGCTGAGTTCTACTATTTAATAAGGTAAATATTACTGTTTGTAAATAGTTTTATTTAAAACTTATAGTATTTGGCACTTATGTACTTAATGTCAATGGTTAACACTTAATTACTCGCACTGGTCTATTTACTATACTATTGGATGTTACAAGCTTAAAAATGCATGCTTCAAATGCCCATTGTTCGAAAATATTGTGCATGTTAATGGGTTTTTACATATGGTAATCGGTTATGGACATGGTAATTGTGTTTAACTTTAAATTAATCTTATAAAACATTAGTTTTTTTTTATTGAAACATTACTTTTTTTTTCTATGAAAATTGAGGAGTAAATCCTATATAATCCTATGGGATGTTCTCAATTTTTCAATTATTGCTGTAACTTTTTGAGTTTTCATGATATTTTACTGGTCTTTTTATATGAGTTGCTTTATAGTATTGACTATCAAATTATGACAAAAAATCTTTGCTGTAGTTCGCACATGCGCAGTTGTAGAGATTTTTTCAAAGAAAGGAGTCTTTCTTGGTTTTCTTATTTATTTTCACAAACACATAAAAAAAAAACCATGAACTTGACAAAAACAAAAACTTCACAGTTGACAACCACAAACATATACAATGGAAGTTCTGGTTTCACATCTATTCACTAATTCAAAAATATTCTTAGAAATAAACCTATTTCAAATTACTTTCATCTAACATGAAAGCTTGAAACTAAATAATAAAGTAAATTGTAAAGTTCCCAGCCAACATGATATGGGCGAAATACAGTACAACATAATAAAACAAGGACAATCCATGCCCTGCAAGCACCTCTCCACCATCCAACTCAAAACTGACTGATGTGAGAATTCTGAATCAAAATGTTCTTAGAATTACATAGTGGCGCCATCTGTTGTCAAACAGAGCAACTATTAACTGTACTGAACATACTACCACCCATCAAGAAGTTATTCTTGATGCAAAGGAAGTAAACAAAGTTTTACAATTGGTCTCTTAAAGACACCCCTAGAAGTTTTAACAGTCACTACACGGACTATTCCATCTTTACCTGGATGAATTTCAATAACTTTGCCCAATGGCCAAACAGACGGAGGAACATTATCCTCTTTCAAAATTACTATATCATTCACTTTAAAATTTTCAGTATGCACTCTCCATTTTTTTCTATTTTGTAAAGAACTCAAATAATCAATACTCCACCTTCTCCAAAAACATAGTTTTAATTTTTGCACCATATCCCAACGAGACCGTAAAGACAAATTTTCTTCATTTAAAGGTCCAGCTGGGGAAGTAATATTCCCAAGTGTTGAGCCGTACGAGTTTTCGGGAGAAGCCCTCAACTACAGCATTATGCTCCAATTTAACCGAGAGATGTTTCCCCTCCATCGCCGATATAGTACCTAGGAGAATTTAGGGGTGAACGCTCCGAGTCCAGAGATTTCCTTTCTGATGCTCCTCAAAGAAGGAGTTGGAAAAAAAAACTTTTCTCCGGTGGAGTAACCAAAGATTTCAAACGAAGAAACTCCCTATGTTTTGAAGCTCCTAGATTGAAGGGTAAAGTACGTGCCTGAGGCCAGCTGTAGAAATTAAGGCCCTAAAGTCTTACTGTGTCGCCACGAGAATCACCGGTATAAGTAGAAACAATCCCGGATTCACCGGGATGAGTATTTATTGTGCCATTCTAAGAGATTCGGTCACCTTGGTAAGTTATTTTACGTATTTCTAACTTGAGAGCCCATTAATGCAGAAGAACATTCGGCAGAAAGCCTAATTTTCAATAAAACTGGTTGTCTATTGTGTAATAATAATTTGGCCGATAGTCTGAAATATCCAATTAATGAACTTAATGACTATATACATGTGAAAATCTTAATTTCCTAAATTCTTGAGCAATTTGTATTGAAAGTCTCCAAAAGAAATTTGTTTTCCATGTTAAAATATTTAAATCATTTTTGTTATGAAAACTTTATAAGTATGTATAAAGTATCTACCTTTGACCTAAACTGATCTTGTCATATGTACCCTTCCTTATTTTTTTTTTATATTTCTCTTCAAAATATAACTTAATAAAAAGTATTAAATTTTATCCTTTACAATAGTATTTATTTTATTTAGTTTTGCGTATTTATTGTTGTATAATAAATAACTTTAATCGATTTCAAATTTGACTCAGAAGAGACATTATATTGTCTTTATTATTTATTTAAAAGGAAAAATAAGTTGAAGAATCCTAGTTCTTCTTTAAAGGTGAAGATTTAAAAATTATGATTTGGTAAATATCTCTTTTATATGATTGATTAAATGTTTAAGATTTAACTCTCTAAAGTAAAAATAATTTAATTAATTAAGGATTATGCAGTTTGATTATTACTAGAAATTAAGTATTGATTGGTGAACTAAAGGCTTTCTTTTTTTTATATTTACTCTACGAATTTTAATAAATCCATAGGTGACTTTAATAGAAAGAAAGTAAATTTTGTCTAAGTATATTATATAGACCTGAAAATAGTAAGATTTGTTGAAGTATAACCAATTTGAAGAGGTAAATTTAATTAAACTAAGGCACTATTACTGAGATTTGTATTAATTTGTAATTAAACTTTGAAGAATTTTAAGAGTAATTAATTACATTTATATATAAACCTAAATGGAATTCTTCTCATTTATAAGGTGATTGGCAAATGAGTGAATTAATGAGCCAAGGCTCCTGTTTATTTTTCAGGAGAGATTTTTATTGGGTTTTTATAAATTTATTTAAAGGGTCTGTGAACACAACGCATGCTAAAATTTCTGGTGGCGGTTGTTGATGTTTTTTTTTATTGTTAAACTCATACTTAATTTTTTTAGCTTATTTACTGAATTTGCATTTGTTTTGTTTGAAAAATCTTTAAGGGGATTTGGACCTTTATTTGGCTTATTTCTCTAAAATTAAGTACGGGGTTTTCTTCAAAATTTAAATGTTGAAAAACATTGTAACAGAGGTTAAATCACTTACCAGCTCTAAATGTAGAGCTTTAGTTGCAAAACAAACAAATAAAGCAATATAGCATTTGGTAGTTTTAGCTCCTCTACCTCGATATTTCAAAATATTAATAGGCCCTGCATAATCGATTCCGCATGCAGAAAATGGCCTGTTAGGAGTAACTCTGTTAAGAGGAAGATCTCCCATTAACTGTTTGGAAGAGGCTGCTCTATACCTACAGCAGGTAACACATTTATGAATACAATTTTTAATTATCCTTTTGGCACTTATTATCCAATAACTCTGTCTAATGATGCCCATAAGTAAATTTAACCCAGCATGAAAATGCATAACATGAAAATATTTAACAATTAATACACTTAATTTCTGCTGAGTTGGCAAAATGACTGGGTGTTTTACATTGTACTGGAGGGGTGAATTTCGCAGTCTACCTCCCACCCTTAGCAAACCATCACTATCAATAAAAGGACAAAGTGAGAAAAGAGAACTTTTTTTAGAAACTGGACCATTTGATTTAATACAACTAATTTCATCTGCGAAATATAGCTGCTGAATATAAGAAATAATCAAATTACCTGAATGTCTCCTTTCGGTTGTTGATAATGGGTAAAACTTACTTTTACCCATAGGGCTGGTGTTCATTTTGCCAACTCTTTCTTTACAATTTTTCACAAACGTAATTCAAAAAGCTAAAACATCAACAATTTTAGTAAATGAAGAATATTTTTCAAAAAGTAAATCAATTAAAGAATTATTAACAGTTACTGGAAAACAAAATTTAGAGTTCTTTTTCTCCTTATTTACAGTATCTAAATTTGTCTTAATTTGAGGTTGTTCAGGCCAATGTTCTTGACTTAAAGAAAGCCATTTAGGGCCCTCCCACCAAAGGGAACAATCAGGAAGATCCCTGGGAGATAACCCTCTAGAAGCAATGCCAGCTGGATTTTCCTTGCTTGGAACATACCTCCAACAGTCAGATGCAACAGAATCTAGAATTTCAGAAGTTATATTGGCCACATAAGGCTTCCAACACCTAGGATGAGATGACAGCCATGAAAGAACTACTTGTGAATCAGTCCATGCATAAAACTTAATAACGAAGGTATTCAAAATAGTCACAAGTGTAGAATATAGTCTGGAAAGTAGTAAAGCACCATTGAGTTCAAGCCTTGGAATAGAAACTGGTTTAAGTGGTGCTACCTTGCTTTTAGCAACCAATATGGCCACCTTTAGCTTTATTTCACCAGGTTGTACCACATATATCACTGCAGCATATGCCGATTCTGAAGCATCACTAAATCCATGCAATATGATCTCTTTACTGGAAACTTGGATCCATCGGGGAATTCGAATAGAACAAACTTGTTCAAAGTCCCTTTGGAATTTTTTCCAATTTGTTTTGAAATTTTCAGGAAGCGCAGTATCCCAATCTAACTTCATTAACCACAATTGCTGGTAAAACATTTTTATAGAGACAGTGCATGGTGCCAAAAATCCTAACGGATCAAATAATTTGGCAGATTGTGACAGAAATTTTCTTTTAGTTATGTTATCATCAAATTGTAAATTAACTTTAAAGATAAAAATATCATTTGAAGAATCCTAGCCAAGCCCTAAGGCTTTGGAACAATCATCAGGATGGATTTCTAAGTTTGTAGACTCAAGAGAATTTGAAGATAAATGAGTCAATACATCAGTAGAATTAGATCTCCACTTTCGCAAATGAAAACCTCTATTTTCTAAAGCCAATGAAAGCTTTTCAATCACTCTAATAGCTTCTTCACTTGAGATTGAACCTGACATACAATCATCAACATAGAAACTCTCTTTAATTATTGCAGCTATTGCAGGATCATCTTTCTCCATGTCCTTTCCAACTTGATATAAGCAGCGAGTAGCCAAGAATGGAGCTGAAGATGTCCTATAAGTAATAGTTCGCAGCCAATATTCCTTTAAAGCTGAGTATGCTGATTCTCGCCAAACAATACGTTGTAAATCTTGATCTTCTGGAGCAATCAAAACTTGTCTATACATCTGCTGAATATCAGCAGTAAAAGCAACAGGATTTGTTCGAAATCTTATCAGAATAGTAAAAAGATTTGGTTGTGGAATTTGTCCAACAGCCAAAACAGAATTTAAAGAATTACCATTAGATGGTTTGCATGAACCATCAAACACCACACGTAACTTTGTAGAAATAGAGTCACTTTTTATAACAGAATGATGCGGAAGGTAATATACTTTGTTGCTTGTAGGATTTGAATTTTTGTCCACAAGTGTCATATGACCAAGATCTTCATATTGCTTCATAAAATTTCTGTACTCATTTTCAAAATTTTTATCAAACTGAAATTTTCTCCCCATAGCAAACAAACGTGAGACTGCCATGGATTTAGAATCTCCTAATGACATCACATCTTTATAAATTGGTAACTTAACTTCAAATCTATTCTCTGGAGTTACCTTGTAAGTTGAGCAAAAATGTTGTTCACAAAATTTTTCTTCATCAGACAAATGCGGATTTTTAACGTTTATTTCTTCAGTTTGCCAAAATTTTTGCAATAATAGATCAACATTTAATTCGCTTGCAACACTAAGAAAATGAGATTTGATACTAGAAGAATATTTACATTTAGGTTCCAATTTTCCAGCTACCACCCAACCAAACATAGTATTTTGGGCAATTGGCTCATTCTCAGTACTCACAATTCTACCATATCTTAAAATAGTAAAGAAACAGTCAGATCACAAAATAACATCACATTCTTGCGGTTTCATGAAATTTTCATCTGCTAATGCAATATTTTTAAGATACTCCATATTTTTCGTATCAAGTAATTCAGCTGGTAACTGAGATGTTACTTTAGGCAGTATGTACGCCTGAACCTTTAAGAACTCATTAGAAAGCTTTGACCCAACTGTAAGAATCACTGAACCTCGAGTTTGTCCAGCTGATACTCCGGTAATTCAATTTAGAACAATTCTGTCATTTTTTTCTTTTTAACCCTAAAGTTCTTATGACATTTTCACTTACAAAAGTACATTCTTAACCAGAATCTAGCAAAGCTCTGAAAGAATAGGCTTTATTTTCATTATTATATAACAGAACTCTAGCAGTAGGAAGAAACGAAACACATTTGGAATTATTGAAAGAAGCAGTAGAATTAATTTGTAATTCATGAGATGTTGACTCGTGTACAACTTCCCTACTTGAAAGATGGTTTTTATTCTCAGATGAATGAGGAAATAATTTAGTTTCAGTCTGAATAGTGCAGGCATTATTACCCTTACTCTCTTCATGTAAGAGTGTATTGTGTCTACTTTCACACTTAAAACATTTTAAATGAGAATTGGGACATTCCTTAACTTTATGAGAATTTAAACACAAAAAACAACAGTTATTACGTTTAACAAAGTTTTTTCGGGCAAAAACATCCATAGATTTAAATTTTACACATTTGTACAATGGATGCATTCCTTGACACTTTAAGCACACCTTTGATTGTTTATTATTTGAAGTGTACTTGGAACCAACAAAATTTGAGCTTTTGGAATGTTGAATATCACTTTCATTGTTAGAGATGAGCTCTAAAGAAGAACATCTTACACTTAAAAAATCAAAAAATTCTTTTAAAGTGGGAAATTCATTTTCTGTACTTTCAATGGACCAAAGTCTTCGACTTTCAGGATCAAGTTTTTGGAATAACAAATATATTAACCACGGATCTCTATTTGTAGCTTCATCACCAACAGCTTTCAAACCCCTAATAACTTCATCACTAGTATTAAGCAAATTTCTTATATTTATGCTATTAGGTTGAAGAACTGATTTCTGGTCTAAAAATAATTTAATCAAAGAATTGACAATCTGTTTCTTTTTATCATACCGGTCTAACAATTTTTCCCAAGCTTCTTGGTACGATTCATTAGAAAGGGAAATGTGCTTAATTAATGAAGCTGGTTCTTCAGAAAGTAACCCTTTTAAATACTGAAATTTCTGAATACAACTCAAAGCTACTTGGGAATGGACAGTGGAAACAAACATATCCTTAAAATTTGTCCATTCTGAAAATTTTCCAGAAAATAGTGGAATATTTAATTTGGGTAATCTAATATTACATTGATTTGGAACAACAACAGAAGGACCTTGAACAGGATTTTGTGTTACAGTATTAATAACTTCTGAAGAATTCAAAGAATCTAGTTTGTTTTGATATTTAGTTTTTAACAGAAAATACCTTTCTTCAAATTCTGCTAATTCTGAATCCTCATCATTCAAATTAGAATCTAATTTTAAGAACAATTTAAGTAAATCATCTAATCTTTGTAATCTAATCAAAATTTCATTCTTTGTATTCACATTATCAAAATTATTCTCTAATCTAGTTACAGAGCCTTTAACTCTACCTCTCTCAATTTTAATTTGAACAGCTTTCTTTTCATAATCTTCCATTTTATACAATAACTTATAAGCAGAAGGATTTTCAAAATAAAATTAACCAAATTAACTTCAAAACAAAACTAATCAAATTAAGTTCAAAATCAAAAATAATCAAAATTGCTTCAAAACAATAATAATCAAATTAATTTCAAAACCAGAACTAAATTAAATTAAAAAACAGAGCAAATAAAATTCAAAAATAGAACTACTATACAATATTCAATCACTTAAGAATACTGTTTCATACAAATGATAGTGGAATGTTCTGTTCTAAATCTGCATAAACTTAAAAATAATCTTCAAATTCTTCAATGCAATATAATAATTCACTATAATAATTAAATATTCAAATTTTTCAAACAAATAAATCATAATATTCTTGAAAACAATAAGTAAAAATTCTTAATATTCTTGAGAACAATTTTCTTTTCAAGAACAGTTATCCAAGCATTATAGTTATAGAACACTTTCTTATTCTATCATTTTCAATAAACCTAAAAGGACGTGAGTTAAATTTACTTGATTGAAGGACCAGATAATTAATAAAAGTTTCTTCTCAATTATTAGAATAAAAAAAAATTGTAAGCTTTGCTTACCTTTTATAAAGCGTAGTCCTTATTCATGACACAGCGAATGGTGCTTGCTATCTGAACATGTAAATTCAATTTCTATTAAATGAAACTGGAATCTTTGTAGAAAACCAAAGTATCGTGACTTGTTGAGAACAAACTTTATGCATCTGAAAAACTATACAAATTTTCTTGGTTATATATTTTACACATATACACTATAAAAAGAAAGGTTATTAAATCCATAAAAAGAGTTGTGCTTCGTCTTAATTCCAGAGCATATTGCTTCCAGAACACAGTTCGTTAAAAATGGACGAGCGAATTGTTTATGTCTTATTGTTACGTAGTTTCAGCTTCAACTGACGAATAAAAGGGGCTCTTGAAAGTTCTTACACGATATTAGTCTGCTGAGCACATTTCACAAAGGTTTATTGCTTAGGTAAACAGTTTATTCTTCCTTTAGAATGTACATTTGTAAGGATTAAGTATCTGTAGAACTGTGGTGCTGCCATCTTATGGGGTTTAAAAGAAGTTCCATTCCAGGTGGTGGCGACGCCTGTTGGTAGTTTACAAAACAAATCGTCGCATATATCACAAACCAGGGAACAGATGAAATCAATTTATAAACTGTTTCCAACAAACCAAAACTTAATTGTTCTCATATTGCAAAATAATATATGCTGAATACACTTTCATATTTAACTGTATTTGCAAACCAAATTTCAGCATCAAAGAACAGTAAAAACAAAAGTACTCACATCATATCTCGCTGTAGTGCCTCCAATAAATCTTATGTAGAGATTTTTTAAAAGAAAGGAGTCTTTCTTGGTTTTCTTATTTATTTTCACAAACACATAAAAAAAAACCATGAACTTGACAAAAACAAAAACTTCACAGTTGACAACCACAAACATATACAATGGAAGTTCTGGTTTCACATCTATTCACTAATTCAAAAATATTCTTAGAAATAAACCTATTTCAAATTACTTTCATCTAACATGAAAGCTTGAAACTAAATAATAAAGTAAATTGTAAAGTTCCCAGCCAACATGATATGGGCGAAATACAGTACAACATAATAAAACAAGGACAATCCATGCCCTGCAAGCACCTCTCCACCATCCAACTCAAAACTGACTGATGTGAGAATTCTGAATCAAAATGTTCTTAGAATTACATAGTGGCGCCATCTGTTGTCAAACAGAGCAACTATTAACTGTACTCAACAGCAGTTAAAATTTATTTCATAAAAATACCGATATCTCATCAAATATTCAATATATTAATATTTAATCACAGTATACTATTTCTACGATTTTTTAATCAAGTTTTTAGAAAGCGGGGTTAAATTCAGAGAAAAACTTTGCATGCTAAAAAAAAAAAAAAAAGAAAAAAAAATTGAAGTTTTTACAGAAACGTTAACATCTTCACGAATATACGGGCAAATGCACACAAATGTTGAACAGGACCTACATAGTCATTTGCTACAGTGACAGATCATTTTTAGCATTTTCTGTTATCAGGATGATCGAAAATATTTTATTATTAAAATTATTATTGCCCCCCCCCCATAATTGTGCTCGTGACAAAATCTTCACTGAAAAACATGAAGTCAAACATGTTCTTTACATCCTCAAAGTGCAAGGGCATTCCGGGCATTTCCTCACGAGTTTCAGTAAGATATTCGACGAAACGTCTGATATTGGTTACTGTCCCTTTAATTTCTGTACACCAGTATATATTGAAATGTGTTTCAAATAGATAGACATAGTCAAAGTCTGTAAAATTAGTAAATTAAAATTAGTATTTTTATTTTTCTTTATTTTCATTCTCTTCCTTTCCGTTTTTGAATGTTTTTGACGTTCTGCTAATTAAAAAAACTTTTTCATTTAATGCCGGAAACACAAGTATATGATTGACTATTCAATTCAACTACACTGCTCAAAACAATTAAAGGATATTGCAGTTTTAGGTGAATTTTGTATCTGGGAAACTTTTTAGCTGATTGATACATGGTCGACAGACATAGTAGGTTATATGAGAATAAATTACACATGTTTGGCAGAAAAAAATGCATTTTATTGCGCATTTGTGTACAAAAGGAAAAAAACACAATTTGTGCATATGAGAAAAAAAGAATAAGAAAAGGTGTTTTCTTCAAAGAAAATCATTTTCAGTAGGGGGTATGGTTTCCACGGGCGGCCAGCAACGTTGAACACCTTTGAGGCATGGACTCAATGAGGCTATTAATGACGAGTTGGGGTATTCTGCCCCACTCTTCCAGAAGAGCTCTTTCCAGTTCTTGGAGAGTTTGTGGGGGTTGTTGGCGGCCAGAAACTCGTCTTCCTAGAGCGTCCCAAACGTGCTCGATTGGATTCATGTCTGGAGAACACGCTGGCCATTCCATTCGAACGATTCCTTCCTCGAAAAGGAAATCCTCCACCAGGTTTGCACGATGTGGCCTGCAGTTATCGTCCATTAAAATGAAGTTATCTCCGATTGCTGCAGCGTAAGGGACTACAATAGGTCTGAGGATCTCATCCCTATATCGGCGACCAGTCAGAGCTCCATCTCGAATGATGTAGAGGTCAGTGCGCCCATCAATGGAGATGCCACCATACACCAACACTCCTCCACCGTCAAATCTGACACTTTCGTGCACGAACGCAGGATTATTCCTACTGCCACGGCCCCTCCAGATGAAAATACGCCTATTATCCGGATGCACAGAAAAACGGGACTCGTCAGAAAACAGAATATTGCTCCATTCATTTCTCCTCCAGTTGACATGCTCGGTTGCCCCCTCCCTGCGGTCGCGACGATGCCTTGATGTTAATCTAACACATACCATCGGTCGGCGAGCATACAGACCTACAGCATGGAGCCGGTTTCGGACAGTCTGACTTGAAATCGTGGTGCCTGTAGCCGAGCGAAGGTGTTGTTGGAGAAGAGTAGCGTTCATGTTTCGGTGTCTCCGAGCTGTTAACGCTAAATACCGATCTTCATTGGGCGTTGTTGCCCGTCTACGACCTTGCCCTGATCTTCGACCTGCATATCCACTCTCCAAAAAACGGTTCCAGATCCTGGAAATGACACTTTGTGACACTCCAATGGCTTGCGCTACTTCGGCTTGAGTTTGGCCCCCTTCTAACCTACCAACAATTCTCCAAGCTTCTGAATCTGTCAAATGACTTCGCTGAGACATCGTACTCATCGAAACAAAGCAATCACTGAATGCCGATCATCCTTGTCTTCATTCTCTTTTATCCAGTTGAAAGTCAAATTTCATTCGCTGCCGCTGAAGCGACGTTTTTGACGTCGAACTCAAAATTTGCATACTCCACAGTTTGAAAACCAGAAAAATTTGCATTTGTGATTCTCTTCTTCTATTTTCGGCAAAAAAAATTTCGTTTATATCTTTATTTTATATAAAACTTCAAGTATCCTTTAATTGTTTTGAGCAGTGTATTACTTCTATACTGTGTATTACACAATATGTGCACATGTCAAATTCAAGGTTTTTCAACTATCGTTATCGTTTTAGGATTGCTACGTCAAAATGCCGGTAAATAATCTTTTTCTAATCTTTCTCATAATACAGAGGGTGTTCGCACATTTTTTTAGACGATTTCGGCGTTGTTTTTTTAACGTTTAAAATATGAATATTACTTTCTGAAATAATCTATATGATAATCTTGATTCTAATTCTGCGTAAGGCTTTCGATGGTAGAAGGCTTTTTGTAAAATTTACAGGGTTATTGCTTCCCATGCCTCTTTAAAAACTTTCCAGATTCGATCAATCGTGGTTGTTTTGCGCTTTGAAAGAGCTCTTTTCAGCAGACCAAATGCACAATAAACCATAAGAGAAACGTCAGGTGACTTCTTAGGAATATGTTGAAAGGTATAAATGCAATACCTGTGTGAGTTTTTAATGTTTCAACGAATACAGCGGTAGTTTTTGAAGTATGGGCGGTAGCTTTGCTTTGATGCAGTTTCATTCTTTAAAAGTCGTTGAAGTAAAGAAAATAGCATTTTTTTCTGTAAATATTGGATGTAAAACATTCTCTTAATAATATAATGAATTGATTGTAACATTTTTGTCCAATATTCTTATTTTTATTTTCCCATTGTAAGATAAATTTGCGACAGTCATAAATCCTTACCTGAAACTTCGTTTTCAGCCTTGAAATGGGCTCTTTTTTCCCCCTTTTTTTTCCATCTGGTATCTTTTTACTATGTATATGTACTGATTTTTGGAATAGCACTTTCCAATCAATAGTTATTTTTATTTCGCACTAAAAAGTTTTTATATTATGCGCTTTGCAATCATTTTAAATTGTCGAATTAGCATACTTCTGTTCGGAAAGAAAAAAAAAACGCGTCTTCCCATTCACAGCTTTTTTGCATGCGCAATCTTGAAATAAAAATAAATTTGAAAGTATCAGACGATAATATAAGTTACACATAATAAGTTGTTGCCAGAATTTTTTCCTCTAAAATAATTCCATTTTTTAAAATCAATTATCAAATTTGTCTAAAAAATGTGCGAACAGCCTCTATAGTTGTAAGTTTGATTCTTTTTTAAACTTTTAGTAAGGTTTGAACATTGGTTTTATATGATTTAAAATGAATTTGTTTCTTAAAACTTGAAACATTTTTTAAAAACACTACCTGAATATTTTAGGTTTAAAAGTTTAGGTTTAAAATTTTGTGTTTTTTAAAATTATTTTTAATATTTTTTTAATAACTTTTTTAATAACTAATTTATACCTCAGATAAAACAGAATAAAAATGAGATGTTTTTTATTATTTTTCATTTTTATATCAGAAGTTGCAATTTGACTAAAATACAAACAAAATATGTTTAAAGACTGCAAAACCTTCACCTATTGTGTTAAAAACTTAAGATTTTTTTTAATTAAGAAAAAGAAATTCTTTTTAATTTCAGACATGAGAATGTTGTTTATATTTTTCATTTAAATCAAAGAGAAATAACGATTAATGTTTCGATGTGTAACGACAAATCTCATATATTATTAATAAAAAGCAGTAATAAAATGCCATTATAATGTGTCCGTCAAAGTGTAATCATACTTTTTTCTGTCCAATAAGTTCTGATATTTTGAAAATATTTTTTTAATTGAAAATCTTCAAAAGATGGTTGTTATAAATTTCAAAAAGTACTTTTATTAGATGCATTTTTATATTATTAAATTAAAAATGGGATAGATAAAAGAATATGTTTACGTTATACGTTATGTAAGACGAAATAAAAAGTTCTATAGAAAATTATTTTAAAATCTGACCGTTTGAAATAAGCGATAATTTGGCCATTAGGAATGATAATTGGGTATTTCTTTCTTAAAAACGGCTGTTTTTATTAACAAATTGAACCCAAATGAAATAACCTTAACCCTTTCCAAAATAACCTTACTTACCTAATTATTTTAATGTATAGTACATATATAAGTGCATTCAGATCACTGCTTAATATATTAAAATTATGAAGAAATGATTGTGAGGTAAGGATGAAATACTTGTGAAAATCACTTTGTACAGTGATTACGCTTAGGTATAGTTTCAATTGCTAAATATCTTTTGAAACACGTGTCCAATAACATACTATTAACAGGAAAAGAAATTTTATTCGCTTTTACTAAATGTATAATAGATGAGGGAATGATAAGTAATAAAAAACTTACTTTGATCTAATACTTGAAAGCCATGTGCTAGCTATTGAAGTATGTTGTTGAGCAAAAAACAAGACGGTTTTATTACTTTATTCCAATACAAGATATCCTTGACTTTTATAATGCATGTGCTAGGGACAAATTTATAGTAATGTGAGGGAATGATGTCAATTACTAGGAACCACAATAAAAAGTGTCCTAATTTATTTCATTGCATAAAATATTAATATATTTAAGTGTAGCTAAATATTTTTTACGTGCATTTAATGGATTTAAATTTAGAAAAAAAACGTTGTAGACATACATGGCATAATGTCAGTGACACCATTTTTTCCCTATCTGTGTGAATGGGGACATTCTGAGGGAATGATATTTGCATTTAATTTTTTAAATAAATATTGTACTTCAATTTCCATAAGTAAATAATCACAATTTATATGTATAACTGATAAATATTGACAGTTTAAATCCTTTTTATTTTTGTGATTTTAAGAATACGACCACAAGATCCCTGAACACGAAATTGCCATTTTTCTGAGAATTACTCAATATTTATAAATTTAATACTGTTATGAAAACGACTCTTTGTTTTGTACATATAAAGATAATGTTTAAAGTAAAAGAAGTTGGTGCTTTTTATAAATCACGGTAATAAATTCTATGGAAGATGTAAATTCATTATATATATTTATTTTAAACTATCAAATTAAAGTAATGATAATTAATAGTGATTACTAAAACATATTTTTAATCAAAATTGTTTATGATGCAGAAAATGTGTGATTAATAATCCCGATGAAGGCTGGGTTCACAGCCGAATGTGCTCGATTTAAATGTTTTAGAATTAAAATCTAATTAAAGTTTTAATCATCTTTTAGGTAATAGAATCACATGTTTTTGTGTGCAGTTTAGAATCCCTATTTCTTACCCCTTATGTTTTTTCAAATTAAAATCATTTAAACATACGAGTGGATGGCGCAATAAAACAATTATTTCTTGACCGCCAGTTTCCCAATCACGCATTAAACGACTTCCTGTCTAGGAATTGATGAAGATTAGGGAAAGTATAAATTTACATTTTTTCTTCTTTTACCGAATGAATAATATAAAATATGCACTTTGGATAAATTTTAGAAATGTTTATGCACTTATATGCATTTATAAAAAATATAGCCAAAATATGCAAATACATATTCACATATGCAATTGTATATAATCCGGATTCTACATGATTAATCATGAAAAAAATACGCAATTACGTTTTTCAAATCTTTATTTGATCTTTTCTAATTTTGCGCCCTTCGGATTCGTGCGTCTGGAGCAATTTGCTCCGACTGCTCCTCGGTAACTACGCCCCTGGTTAATGTTCATGCTGTTAATTTATAATTAATGGCTGTAAGATATGTTTCTTGAACATGAAAATGTTTACTTAAGTATTAATAGCATTCGAAAAACATATGTTTCGGGTTAAGAAAACTGATTAATACACTATAAGAACTACTCGGAAAGGTTTCCAAAAATTAGTAGTAGCAAAAAGAACTTTGTTTTATACAGGTTGGTTATACTATAAGTATCTCTATTTGGAGCTGTCTGTACCTCAAAGGAATAACTCAAATGAAACCAAAGCCGGTACACTTACTATTTGAGAAGGGGGAAGAAGAATGGAACAATAAAAAAAGAATTACAATAATCACTGACAGATGGCGGTACTGAGTGTGAAATGTAATGTGTAATACAAGAACAAAGAATTAAGGCGTCAAACTGGATGACAGACCTAATTTATTGGACAATGTCACATTGGATGTAGTTATGCTTTGGAATGGCGGTGCCGATCATGTTCATGCTCTACATGGCCATTGTGCTTGAGGATACAATCCAGGCGGTGCACGACGTGCTCAACTGCAAAATGTAACGCAGCAGGAGTGATGTTTTGCACATATTGTGATTTGCGGTAAAGTGATTGAGGTTTGCGACACCTCTACGGTACACAATATTACACATTACATTTCACACTCAAAAGCGCCATCTGTCGGCGATTATTGCAATATTTTTTTTAAATGTTCCTTTCTTCATCCCCCTTCTCGAATAGTAAGTGTACCGATTTTGGTTTCATTTGGGTTATTCCTTCGAGCTACAGACAGCTCCAAATAGAGATACTTATATTATAACACCCCGGTAAATCATATATTCTAATATGAGCAAATCTTGTGTGTGGTTATATATATATATATATATATATATATATGCAAATTTTATCTTAAAAACGGCTCTAACGATTTTGACGAAATTTCGTATCCTACGGTTTTGGGGCACCAGAAAACCATTGGGCTAGGTCACATGTTCGAGAAAATTCGATTAGTGGGTCATTTTGGGTCATGGTCTAGCTAATTGTATCTAAAAAACGGTTCAAACGATTGTGACGAAATTTTGTGTCCGACCATTTTCGGGCACGAGAAGACTATTGGGCTGGGTCACATGTTCGAGAACTTTCGATTAGTGGGTCATTTTTGGGTCAACGCGGGTCAAATTAATTTTATCTAAAAAACGGCTCTAACGATTTTGATTAAATTTTGTGTCCTATGAGTTTCGAGCACGATAAAATCATTGGGCTAGGTCACATGTCCGAGAAAATTCGATTAGTGTGTCATTTCTGGGTCATTGTGGGTCAAGATCTAAAAAGCGGCTCAATTTACACTAAATTTTGCA
This sequence comes from Maratus michaelseni, assembly GCA_963931845.1. NCBI lineage: Eukaryota > Metazoa > Arthropoda > Arachnida > Araneae > Salticidae > Maratus > Maratus michaelseni. The sequence continues at coordinate 252,027,020 of OZ007592.1, forward strand.
TCCAATGTTTTTCGGGCACGAGAAGACTGTTGGGCTAGGTCACATGTTCGAGAAAATTCAATTAGTGGGTCATTTTGGGTCATGGTCAAGCTAATTCTATCTAAAAAACGGTTCAAACGATGTTGACGAAATTTTGTATCCGACTATTTTCGGGCACGACAAGACTATTGGGCTGGGTCACATGTTCGAGAACTTTCGATTAGTGGGTCATTTTTGGGTCAAAGCGGGTCAAATTAAATTTATCTAAAAAACTGCTCTAACGATTTTGATTAAATTTTGTATCCTACGAGTTTCGGGCACGCGAAAATCATTGGGCTAGGTCACATGTTCGAGAAAATTCGATTAGTGGGTCATTTCTGGGTCAAGATCTAAAAAACGGCTCAATTTACACTAAATTTTGCATCCAATGGTTTTCGAGCACGAGAAGACTGTTGGGCTAGGTCACATGTTCGAAAAAATTCAATTAGTGGGTCATTTTGGTCATGGGTCATTATGAGTCAAGCTGTTTTATCTTAAAAACGGTTCAGAGGATTTGATATAAATTCAGCGCGCTACAGGTTTAGGGAACAAGAAGACTATTAGGCTAGGTCACATGTTCGAGAAATTTCGATTAGTGGGTCATTTTGGTCATGGGTCATTATGGGTCAACCTATTTTATCTTAAAAACGGCTCAGACTATTTACACTAAATTTTGCATTCTATGGTTTTCGGGCACGAGAAGACTGTTGGGCTAAGTCACATGATCGAGAAAATTCATTTAGTGGGTCATTTTGGTCATGGGTCATGATATTTAAACTCAAATTTAATTTTGACCGAGCATAGCTTGGTCTTCCCTGCTCGTGATTATTTAAATGTCGAAAATATATTGATTTATGAGTTTTCGATAGATAAAGAGCGCTTTTAGGCATCGTCAGTAACATGGAAGAGGTTATTGTATAAAATTAGACAGAATTCGTTCAGTTTTCGTTCGTGGTTTTATTACATTTTCTCAGATTAAGAAAGTTTCTCTTTTTTTACAGTGCGAAAAATAAGGTAATTGCTTAGCTGGATGTATTTTAATGTTAAATAAATTACATTTCCATAATCAACAAAGACTTGCGTTTCTGATAAAGCAAAGTAATTTAGAAATAAAATTATTTCAGTAATTGTCATGGACTTAAAAATATATATATAAATAAAAATAAGACTAATGTTAATAATTTTATATTTTGATCTATTTTAATATGAAGTAAATGATTATGCATAGATTAAAATATTTGTGTTACTTGAGAAGAGAAGCAGAATAATGTCGGAGAAAAACGTTACATTGATTGTCATGAACTTGAAATATAATATATAAAAATAAAAATTAGACGACTAATGTTAATAGTTGTGTATTTTGATGCATTTTAAAAGAAAATAATTGACATCGTTTAAGATACAAGTATTTATTTTTCTTATAAACCAGAAATATAGCTTCTGAGGAAAAGGAATACAGTGATTTCCATGAATTAAAAAAATAATATAAAAATAAGACTAATTAATAATATTATTATTTATCACTTGTGTATATTGATGTATTTTAATTTAGAGTAAAATATATTGTACAGTTTTTTAAGGTGTACGTCTCTTATAAAGCAGAATAGTAACTTCGGAGGAAAAGCATTACAGTGTTTTTTATGAATTAAAAAAATATGTACAAATACAAATAAGACTTATATGATTAATTGCGTAATTTAATGTATTCCATTCTTGAAAATGACATTAACGGATATGAAACACATGAAGAAAAAATTTTGAAAAAAATTTAAAACTCATTTCTTGAATCTTGAGTGTATTGCTTACTCACTTACCAAATACTATATTATTAATAAAAAAATAATACCTATTTATTTATTTATCCTATTTTTATATATATTTTTAATTTATTAATTAGTATTTTTGTAACAATGTTATTGGTTCCAGCGAGTATAGTCACCGGCAGCAAAAAGAGGCGTTAGGGCCTCCTGTTGAACGTCACTGATGTAAATAATAATTACTTGAATTCACATATAACAATATATAATAGTGAATATATATATAAAATAATATATATATATATATATATATATATATATATATATATATATATATATATATGTGTGTGTGTGTGTGTGTGTGTGTGTAAAACATACATAATAGTGAATATTTAATATCTGATAAAGTTCAAAGAATTTTTTTTAATTTAATTAGGTTGAGAAAAATTGCACAATTTTTATTTATGTATTTTTGTTCAAGTAAGATATGTAGTGCAAAGTTAAAAATCACAGTTTAAAAAAAAATAACTGTTCAAAAAAAAATATATAAATGTTGAAAAATATTTACCTTTATTTTATATATTATTACTATTATACATTTTTATCAAAATCACTGATAAAAATATGCAAAAAAAAAAAAAAAAAAAAAAAAAAAGTGATGATAATTTATGTAACTCATTTCGTCGAAAATTGCAACGTCGGCGGTGTTACAAAAGTTCATGCGAACTTTTGTAATTTTTCCCTTTTTTAAATACAATGAGTAAAACAACAATGAGAATTAATCGAAATAAATAGTGATTGTGATTCCAAAACGTCAAATATTTCGTTTTGTAAAAGTGTTATTTCCAAGGATTTATTTAAAAAATGATAATTATTCAATGAAAAGTAAAACAATTTTACAGTATACCGTTAGTTATAAATGGGTGATTATAAAACCTTAATTGTTCTCTTTTAATTGAAAAACAATTCAAAATATATTTGCTGAGAAAGTTCAGTGAATCTGTGTTATTTCCCTTCAATAAAAAATTCAGAATAATAGGCATTTTTAAATTTAATACATACATGCATTTCTAGATCAAAAAAGTAATTAACTTTTTGAACAGTGACACATATGAACTAGCAACTGAAGTGGAGACGACAAAAACAAAATATTACAAATACTGCCCAGTAATATGTGATAAAGTTCAATGAATATTTTCTAAATTTAATTAGTTTGAGAAAAAATTAACAGTTTTTATTTATGCATTTTTGTTCAAGTAAGATATCTGTAGTACAAAGTTAAAAATCCCAGTTTCAGAAAAAAAAAATTAACTGTTCAAAAACAAAAATTAGCTGTTGAAAAATATTTTCTTTTGTAATGCAATTAAAAATACTTGAAATAAGAGGAAAATTTGTTGTAATGTGCATATGTCTTTTAATAAAATTATTGTAAATAATACAAATGTCTTCAAGTTGTAAATACTCATTTAATTATCAATTATGCTTACATATAACAATAATAATAATAATAATAAAAGGCTTTGTCATAGCAAGTATGGGGGTTTTTCATTAAAAATTATAAAGGATGAAAGTTATAAGTTTTAGATTTTAGTAGGATATTTGGAGACTTTTAATGCATATTTTGACAGTTTTTAAGTGCATGTAATGATGATGATAATACTTTCCTTACACTATAAGTGTTCGGAAAATAATAAATAATGAAACTAAATATATACATAGCCATACTAAAAGGAGTTTTAATTTGTTTTAAATGTATATGTTTTGCTTTTTCCCTCAATAAAATGCAATACTTAAATTTTCACACGCTTTCATTAGATTAGTAAAACTCACATAATTATTTTTACTTTGGTTTTTAACTTAAAAAAATATGTTTTACCAAATTAAGTCTCGTTCTGGAGAAACATCATTATTGTATTGACCGACTGTATCAGTATTGTGTCGCCGGGATCGGGCATCTCATCTCTAATGTCGTTTAAATATCGGACTGATCTTAAAATTTTTTTAATTTTATCTGTTGCAATAATGTAACAAAAATAATATGTTACAACTCTATATAAACTAGCGTGCAAATATATAGATAAATAAATTTGTGAAAAGAAATAAATAAATAAATAAATAAAAATAAAAGTACGATTAAGTTTAAGAATTTGCAATTAATGTATTTATCACAGACATTTATTTAACTTAAATAGGTTCATGTACGTAAATGTGGAATTTTTTAATCGACTTTTCACTCACTTTTGGCGAATTGGAGTTCGAGAAATTAGTGTACAATTTCTGCGTTCCCAGTGGCAATGCAATATTTTCATGCTTTCAAAACTTAATTAAGATTTAATAGACTAATTTAGTTACATTTTGATTGTACGCTTAGAAAACAATTTAGAAATCCTAGATAACTTAAATAATTTTCAGGCATGAATTTATTTAATCCTGTTACCATGTGGCTCAACAGCAATTATTTGTTTTTTGCAATAATGTATAAAGTAACATTTGCAGCAATATACAAGGTTAGCCTAAATAATTCCTCTGGCTTCAAAATACTATGTATTCAGAGGTATACAACCTAAAAAGACGGGTGATACGTAACGAGATACATACACTCACCAAGTTTAAAAGCCTGCTTCGTGGCTTGGGTGTACGCTAGATGGCAGGCTTGGGGCGGCTGGTCTGGGTGATGTTCCTCTGTTGCCATGTCCCCCTAGGTAGCCAGATCCCACGCCATGTGATTTCTTCCTGTGGGGTTATGTGAAATACAAATTTTATGTGTCTCCAATTCCAATGCCAACAACACTGCAAGCATTGCAGGAACGCATCACTGCTGCTGTTATGGACATTGACAGAAACATGCTATTTAACGTATGGACGGAACTAGACTACCGTTGGGATATGTGCCCGGTGACTAATGGCGCCCACATTGAATATTTGTAGTACGTTCTAGAAACTTTTGGTGAGTGTATGCATCTTTTCATGTATCACCCCTCTTTGTACGTCGTATTGCTTGTAAATAAACAGTCCCTTAAAACCCGATGAACCATTTTGGCTAACCCTGTACATTTTTTTTCTTTAAAATTCACATATCTCAAAATTAAAAAATAAAGTGAGCAAAAATAAAATTATTTTTGTTAATAACCCATTGTTTTGAACCTATTGAATCCTTTAATATATGGCTTTTACAAAGGAATACGACGTCATATAAATAACATGTTTTAATTTAAATCACGAATTTTAAACTAGGCTTAATTCTGCTTTTAATTACACTAATAAATGCATGTTATTATTATTATTATTATTTTATATACAGTATCTTACAAAAGTAATCTGACAACCAGAAAATTCGAATATTTAAAAAGTTCTGAAAGCATTAAAAATGATTTCTGCTGTTGTTATAAATCGTTCATATTATCTCTCTCTTTATATGTTATGTTTTTCCTCGGAATCAAAAATAAATTTATCCATTCAATTTACAAGTTGTATGAAAAAGATGAGACTTTAAACAAAATGATCTATTATGAATACAAAAATATATTATATTATCAGGTATGAAAAGTAAGTGGCAACAAATATAAAAATCCTCTGCATATTTTATTAAAATATTTTAGTGGAATTATGGAACATTTCATATTTTGATGTTATGGGTGGTTCTTGAAAAGATCTTGATTTGCACCTAGCTAGAAATACGTCTATCAGAAAAGTTGCTTAAATATTTAATTTAAATGGTTTGACAATCTTTGACCCAGTTAAAATCAGTTCATCATAGATTGTCAACTCTTACGGTGTGCCGGATTTTTTTCAGATTTTAAATTGAATTATGAACTGGATGACCTTTAACTGGGTCAAATATTGTCAAATCGTTTAAATTAAACATTTAAACAGCTTTCCTAATATTAATTTTATTTTTATCTATATGCAAATCACGAACTTTATTTCGAAAAATCTAACATAATGACTTTTCCGAGACCATTCATATAACATCAAAATATAAAATATTCCAAGAACAAACTAAAGTTACTTTAATAAAACAAGCAGCAATTGTGAAAGAAGTTCCCACTTATATTTAATACCAAATAATATAATACATTTCATTTTTGTATTCATAAATGACAGTTTTGTTTGATGCCTACAAATGACATCTCTTTTGTGACATAATTTTCAACACTTTTCATACATATAAGTAATTAAAGGTTCCTGTTTGTTCCCGCGTAAATTCCTAACGTATAAAGATGTGAACGATTTATTACAACAACAGAAATAATTAAAAAAAAATTTAATACTTTTTCATTATTCAATTATTCTGAATTTTCAAAGTATCCGATCACTTTTGTGAATTACTGTTATTATAAAAACAACATTCACAATATAAAGAAAATTGTGTTCCTTAGAAAATAAGAACTTCTGAGGAAAACAACTTCCAAGATTTGGTTTCATCAAAAAGAGATATGAATGAATTTCTAAGAGCATGCGCAGGTAGACTCCAAAATCTGATTTCTCCGCGAACGGCCCGGAACAAATTGTGAGCGCATTCCTGAAGATCCCGCTTTCGCGGAAAGTCCGATACAAACTCTGGAGCACACATACATAACTTACAGTTACCGGGATCTTACAAACTGGTAAGTACATTATACCATTTGTTATTGATAAAAAATATATATTTGTTTAACTATGTATCTATATATATAGTGTAGAAAAATATTACAGCCAAGATTTTAAATAGTTTTATTTATTTATTTATAACAATTCTCGGTAAAACATATTTTTTTTTTTTAACAAAAAGAGTGGTAAAATTAGAGATAGATGAACAAATGAAGGTATTATGAAATACTTAACGAAAGTAGAAAATTTTAAATAATTCCGTAACCTGAAAGAATGCAAATTTAAAAAAAAAAATTTGATACATGAATTTTTAATCCTAAAATTGAAAATAGTTTCTTATGTAATTCGCATTACTTTAAAATAATTATGATAAAATGAAAATCATCTATTTATTGGTAAATTAAAAATATTACAATTGTAAAATGTGAAAATACTACATTTAAATTAAAAATACTAAATGAGATTAAACCAAAATATTAATTGCTTATTGATAACTATATCACTTAAAACACGTTATATTTATGATAAAAAAAGTTAAAATTAGCGATACGTGGTTAAATGAAGGTATCCTAATTGATTCAACAGAATGAGAAAATTTAAAATATTTGAATAAGTGAAAGAATTTCATTTAATATGTAAATATTAAATAAGTTTAAATGTATGTATGTTTAGCTCTAAGATTAAAATTCGTTTCCTGTGTAATTTATATTTATTTAAAATAATAGCTTCATTTATTGTTAATTAGTACACTTGTAAAATTTAAAACGCTAAATTGGGAAAATATAGTTTTTAAAATACAAACTGTAAATAAGTTTTGATAAATGAGGATTTTCTCATAAAACTGAAAATCATATTTTCTATAATACATTTTTCTTTTAAAATACTCGAAAGAAAAATCAAAGCGCTATTTATTGAAAAATGTCAGACAAGAAATAATTTTAATTATTAAAAAGTATTTTTTAAACTTGTTGATTCTAATTATTCGTAATATTATAAAAAGTTTCGTTAATTCATTTTTATATATGTTTTGTTAACTTTTCTATTCTTACATTAATTTCGTTTTGACTGTTGACTGTTTAATCCTAAAATTGTAAATAGTTTTCTATATAGTTTGTATATATTTAAAAAAAAAAAAAAAACATGGTGAGATGCACATCTCTATTTACTGGTGAATGGAAAATATTACATTGATTAAGCGTTAGATGTAAAAACTGTAGAAAGTTAAAATATAACATTTAAAATACAAATATTAAATATTTTTTGGTTAATTTGTGGGTAATTTTAAAATTCAAAATTGTTTTCTGTGTAAATTATTTGTCAGTAAAATACTTACAGTAAAAAACAAAGCTCTATTTATTGGTAAATGTAAAGATAAGAAATAATTCTAAATATATAAAAAAATAATAACTAAGAAATAATTAAATCGCAAATATTTTACATCGCATTGATGGTGATTATTCATTCTCAGAAAATTTATGTTTATTCATTTGTAGATGTTTAGCTGACATTCTTGTTTGCATATTTTTATGTTAAAGATTTTTTAGTGTGAAACATAAAGTTTTTTTTTTTTTTTTTTTTTTTTTTTTTAATAGCACTTTTTTTCACAATTTTGAGTGATTCCCCATTTAAAATAAACGTAATGCATGATTTTATTGGAATATATAAAGAACGTTCGAAAAAAGTTTGAATATATTTTTTTAAATTATGGCTTGGTATTTTTACAGCTTTGTTTAAGGTTTTTTATACTACTTTTTCAACTGAATACTAATAAAATACCTAAGTTAAATTTAAATTTCAGGAAAACAATTTTAATAAAAGTTTTTTTAAAGGTCTGAACTTGCTTGTCAACTAATATATTGCAATTTTTTCATTGAAATGTTCTATGATGTTTCATTTTATAATTAAAAAATGTAAAGAAATGGGAAAAATTGGCAAAATTATAGACATACATTTATAAGTTAATCGCAGATGTATTAATAATATAATTTATAAAACTTTCTATTTATACACAACACTTCTTAAATTTCATAATAAGTTTAATTTACTGTGACTATATACGAAACTTGATGTATACTAATCCTTTTTGAGTATTACGTGTTAGAAATGTGCAAGTAAAATAAGTTTGGTTAATAAATGAAAAATATCATTTTTGTGACATTCAGATTGTTTATTATAATATATTTAGAATATTATTGAAAAACCTTTAATTTGAATTATAAAAGTTTAAAGTAAAGTATATAATAAGCTAAAGATCTGTATTTGTTAACTTTGTGTTATCTAAATACAAACGGATACGATATAAAATAATTTCAAAAGAAAAACACATTCCATGAGAAATCATCACACACTAATTTAATATTTTCTATTATTTAATTTTAAAGATTGTTATGAGACATTTTTTGAATAAAATGATTCGAATAATTATATATTACAGAAATATTATATACTAATTTTTTAAATGTGAAAACTTTAATTACTGCGCTATCAATATAAATTTTTATTAATTATTTTAATGCTTACATGAAACTAGAATTTTATTTTTATTTTTATTATTTTTATCTTGAACATGATGCAAAAGAATTACATTTTTCTACATGGATATCTGTATATATTTTACAATAGTTTGATATTCATCAATTTATATGAAACGCGACATGCAATGGCTAAATTTCGAAATGGGAAATTTGTAAATTCGAACTTCGGAAGAATGTTCCTATGTAAAATGTCTCGGATTTTTTCTAGAAAATATTCTGTGAATTTTTAACAATTACTACTTCAGTATATTTGATGTGTTAGATTAGATACGCAAAGGTGCAGTTGATGCTTTACATTCATCGCCATTTTTTTAAATTAATATTTTGAGATTCACAAGCAGAATAAACAGAATTCAGCAGTTTCTTAATTTTTTTAAGATTCCATGTTTTAGTTAACCCGTTAATATCAAGTTATTTTTAAAATTTGAATGTAAGCGAAATCTCTTTAGAATGCATTTAAAACGTAAAGAAATTAGAAGTTTCTTAATTTTTTAATATTTCTTTTTTTTTTTTTAGGTATCCCGTTAACCGAAATGTAATTTGAAAGCTTGAAAGTAAGCGATATTTTTTAGAATATGTTTAAACCGTCAATATATAAGGCTTTCTGAGGTTTTGTCTGTATATGCCAGGGGAAGACACTTCTTAAATACACCATAAAAAACGTCAACGCAAAGTTTTTCGAAAGAACGTTTTTCCATCAGGCGCACAAAACATCTTCCAGCGGCAGGACCTTTTCTTTCTGCTCTGGTATTAGTGAGACGTATTACAGGTATAAGGTACAGTACATTAAATCTAAAATTTTTTAATGAGACGTTTGCGATTTACAACAAAACCGGCAAAAGAGCGTTTTGATGCTTCAACAGCGAACGAAAGAACTAAACGATACCAGTTTCTAACGAAATGGAGGAATGCGGATGAATGGTGTAATATACAGTTCTGCACGAATATAAATAAATAAATAAAATACGGCGCGTTTACTGGACATATTAAGAAAGAATGAATCTGTCCTATTTATAGGATGCTGCACAGTGGTCCACGTTTTGTAGCGCGTAAAATATATTGCCAGTTCTTTGCTTTCATGTAAACCATAGATTCGATAATTTTGTGTTATAGTTGGATATGATGACAGTATAAAGTAACAGAAGACGCCTTTGTTATTCGGTATAATCATATAATATCTAGTTACCTGATTTTGATTTACCATGCTTGAAGAAAACATAGACAGAGTTTACTTTATATTTTCAAATTAATGCATTTATTCTTCAAATTGCAATGTGCTGCATTTCAAAATTTGAAATTGAACGCTATATGTCGCTATATATATGTAGATATAGGAAAATTCGTACACTTGTTTGCACGTCCATATAAATGTTCAAATTTACAATTACAAAGATAATCAAACAAAACACACTATAACAATATTTACTATTTCAATAATTAAATAATTTCTTTTTTCAACTTATTTTAACAAACAGTTCATCAGAACAAAATGTTAAAAAAACTTACACTTCCAAAGATAATCAAACAAAACACGTTATAAAAAATTATTTACCATTTTAATAAATAAAAAGTTTCTTTTTTGAACATATTTTAATAAACAACAGAACAGAATATTTTTAAATGTATATTGCTTCAAAAATGCAACACAATGAACAACAGTAAATTACTAAGCTGAATGACAGGTCTTATACTTGTTTATGTGCAAGAAACTTGCTTGTTTATGTGTAAACAAAGGCAAGCTTTGTTTATGTGTGTTATTATTTTGAGAAAAGTGCAAATATTATTATTTTGTGATACTTCCTTAATAAAATAAAACATTCCAATTATTAAATAGGAAAATATAATACGGAAATTTTCTTTCCCGCTAAATATTGAAAATAAGCAACTGTCAGCTGGGTATTAACGGGCTACAATTCTTTTATATTTGTTAAACAATGTAACATAAAATTATGTGTCTCTATATGTTAACAATAATTTTCAGAAGTAATGCAACGACAGCCCATATTCCATTTAGATTTTATTTAATAGCAAATTTTATTCTCTAATTTTCTAATTTTTACATGCTTCTTTTAAAATTGTTATGGCGTTGTAAAAAAACCTTGCATATAAAAGAAATTTGATTTTAAATTTTCTTATTAATTTTGTTATCAATATTTTTAGACGCATCTACTTATCTAGTACGTTGTATTTCCGTGATATACCCAGACTTCGAAATGCGGTGTGTGAGTTCAGACTTAAGTCGTCGAGTGTATGTTTTTATATAATAATGCTACTGTACGTTGTATATTGAAGGATATACTTATAAGAAGATACGGATTTAAAATCATCTAAATTTTTTAAATAGATAATGTAATTATTATGCAATTTAAAGCCACGTTTTACACGATTTAATTTTAGTTTTTTTTTCGAAACGATATATATATATATATATATATATATATATATATATATATATATATATATATATATATATATATAATCTGCATTTGTAAGGGTGTATTAAAGAAAAAATCCTTTTTATGACAATAATAACAAATTTTTAAAACTGAGAATTTATGTAATTGGAATATTAAAGTAACATATTTAATGGAAATAAATTCCGCAAGAAAATACGTCAGTAATAAACATTTTGAAATTAGAAAAATGATAAATTAGACCCAGGAGAAAATTGATTGAGATTAATTTATTACTCAAAGAATTATATTCCATCAGGGAATATTTATTTGTCTATAACGTTAAATATTTCCCTTACATCTTCCTAGCAGTGGCTGGCACCAAAATTCTCCCTATAAAAATAATGGTTGATCCTTATAGATATCAGCTCACTAAATCAAGATGTCGCAATGAAATTACTGTATAGATATTTTAGGTGTTATGACTTGTTTTTAAAATTAAGATAATTGATGTCTTTACTAAAACATAAGTGGAAATTGCTTAAACAAAATATGTATTTGTTAATATGTAAATAACTTATAAGTAAATGTGTATAAAAAATAGCAAAGATATAGGGGAAAATTGAATTGAATCGGTCATTTTAAAAACCACATTATTCGCAGAATCAGAACTTTTCAGAAATGTAAAAAAAAAAAAAAAAAAAAAAAAACTGTATTATTCGTAAGTAAACGAATTTTTATGGGGTTTTTTGGACCTATTACAGAGTTTGGACTTCAAAGTTTGTAAATATCGAATAATTTTTATAATTTATGATTAATAAAAAGAAGAGTAACAGAAAAACTGTTCCTGACTTATGTTGTTTTAGCAAGAAACAAGGTTAGGTAGTATTTAATTTGAACAAAAGTCATATTAAACATATTTTTAATCAAAATTAATGAAGATAGCACTTATACAGGAACATTTTTATGTTTTAATATGGTATTGCATGGAAATGGTAGTATAGTAATGTAATATGATATCCGCATGTAATCTGGTATTGCATGCTAAAAGTCGTTCACTTCATGTCGTTTAAGTAATGAATGAAAATTAGAAGGTATTGTTTGAAGATGAAGGAATACACTGACTTATGTGGTTATTACCCAGATCATGGCTCTACCTCTAAGGAAGCATTTGCGACAAAAAAAGTACATTTGGAAAAAAAACTTGACTTATGTGTTTTTTTAAATGATCGATTTAATTAAAATATCTTAGTGAATGCTGCTGAACACGAATGAGGGCGAGACACCAAAATAACAATGCACGAGACAAATATCCAACAAATATATTTCCATGATATATTTTATTGATTTGTTAAAAGGCAGTTAAAATACTTCATGTATTCAATTTTATCTAGCACTCTAAATTAATATAAAAATCATTAATTATTTATTACTATTAGAAAACTGTTTCTAGGAAAAATGGTACGCGTGGGAACAATTTGGATGCCATGTTTCGATTTCAGAATGTCAGATTTATATAATTTATATATTTGTTTCGCAGGGAATAAAATTATTATGTTTTTGCCGACCAGTGTTATTAAAGACATTCCAACAAAAAATACTTTTCTAACAAATATTGTTTGTTGTTGTTGTTAAAAGAACCGAATTTCTTTTTTTTTTCCCTATCAAAAGTTTGTTACATGTGTCCTTTCAGTAGAATGTGGCAATAAGACATTCGACTGAAATGTGTTATTATTTATCTATTATTTGTGAAAACTTTAACATGTTTTTGCAACTTAAAAAAAAAAAAAAAGCTTTAAAACATTGACAAAATACATAGACAAAAATTTTAATTCTAACATTTTCTTTTTAACTCTTTCCAACACAGTAAAAAATATTTTTGACTTCGGTTCGTCTGTCTGACCGTCTGTCTGTTCCACTGTCTACACTATAACTTTGGTAAATATTCATTGATTACCACGAAATTAATATATGCGTTACTGGGGTTTACTATAGTTTCTTTCCTATTAAAACTGAAGTATGTAGCAGTAACATTTGATTACAAATATTCGTGGACATTATGGCCTATCGGCGATAATTGTTGCAATGTATATTTTAAAGATGTTACACTACTTCAAACATTACGAAATTGACATGAAATGTTTATATGCATTACTTGATGTTCAGTAAAGAAAATGAAGTATGTATTTTTTATTGTTCATTCACAGGGACACACAAAAGATATCGATTGCAATACCGTCTGTAGGTAGTAACTGTTTGAAATGTGATTTATGGATTTTATTTACGTTATTAAGATTCACGATAACATTATTCGTATAAAACAAAAGGGCATGAAACATTTATTTATTTATTTATTTATTTATTAATTTTACAGGGTCATACACAAAATTTCAGATACATTATAATCTATGAGCGATAATTGCTGGAGTTAGAATTCAGTTGTTTTATACGTTTTGATCTAAATTTTAATACATCATGTAGTGTGAATAAATTCGATACAACATAAACAAGTCAGCCAAAAGAATGTGAATTAATTAACTTTTATTGGCAGAAATTGTTGAAAGTGTGAGCTGCACTGAATTTTACTATACTATAAAATATTATAAATGTTTCCTTAATATAATATTAATAAATTCATATACAGAGTTGCATATAAGAGATGGATACATTTCTATCAATAAATGTCAATTGTTGAAAAATCTTTTTTAGTTTTGTTATTTTCCAGATAAATTAAATTTTAATATACTATGTGCTACCTATAAAAATCTATGCATATTATAAAAAATATATGAAGCTGCACTAAAGATTTGAAATAAATTAATATCTATTGGTTGTAATTTCTAAAATCTATTCTCAAATATGTTATCTGTTGCCTAAATTGTTTATTTAGACATCATTTTTCATTGTAAGAAGAAAAAGTTTTGTAATAATATACTGACAGTGTTTGAAATTGTTTAATATGTATGGGTGACAAAACATATTTTTCTTTTTTGTTGAATTTGTACTTTATTTCAAGTATATCTAATTCCGTAGTATTGATAATTTGTTGTTATCTTCTTTGTTTTTGAGCGAATTTTAAATACACATTTAATTTGGGTATTTTTACACTAATTAACTTCTGTAAACTTCCATAAATTGCATAACATTTATAAAAATAAAAATAAATATTGTTATTAGATGCGTGTTCATCTGTATAGATTCTATATTAGCTCTACTCCAGAACCCAAGCATTTGGTACAATTTTGAGAATAATGCATCGTTGATTTGATATCATGGATTATATAGATTACACGACTTAATGATAAATCCTATACTGAGAAAGCTGAGAGATGTGTATTACTTGAAATACTAAAACATATATGTACATACTTGAAACACTTTACATATATGTGCATATATGCGTGGTGCGATTCGAAAACTCCAGAAAAATAAGCGTTTATAGAACCAGGAATATAAACATTTTTAGAATCAGAAATGTTATTCATTGAAAAATTAAGACAGTTAAACAGTTTGTTGGTTCAAAAGGATTCCCAGTTGCGCTACAACACCACACCCTGTATATGAGATTTGTGTAGCACATCCTATAGGAGCAATGAAAAGATTAAAGTATAGCCGTAGCACAAAATATGTACTGCAATAAAATAAAAAGAAAAATAAAGTTATTAAATGGTGATAAGAGGTCTTCATCTCACCGAGACAGAAATCGAAAGAAGGAAAAAGAGGAGAAAAAGTATATTTTAAGAATTGAACAACGTATCAAATTACAGGATGGCATAAGGAAGTGGAGTTTTGCTCACAATTTGTCAAGAAGTCCGAAAGTACAGGAAATTGAGAAAAAAAGTTTTAAAATTTAAAAAGATAAATAATTTTTAAATGATGTAAAAGAAGAATAAAATAAGAATAAATGTTAAAACTGCTTAAAGAATAAACTGCTTAAGAACCTAAGCTAGTCACGCTAAGAAACGCCCAAGCTAATGTTAAGTCTATGGGAAGGTTCTTGCGCGATTTCTCGCTCCTATTTTAATATTTTTAAATGATTTTTTTGCATAGAATAGCTGAAGTCGATCTCTAACGTTGTTAGTTTTTATTTTTGGATTTTGGTTACAGTTTTTTTTATAAGCGGACATTTTCAATTTTGAAACCGGTTTGAACCGGTTCTGAAAGTGAAAGTACCCTTATATAAAAAAAAAACTAGAACCAAAATTGAAAAAGTAAAAATTAACAACGTTAGAGATCGACCCCAGCTATCCTATGCAAAAAACATCATTTAAAAATATTAAAATGCGCGCGAGAAATCGCGCTAGAACCTTCCCATAGACTTAACATTAGCATGAGCGTTTCTTTTCGTGACTAGTGTAGGCTCTTAAGAGCATACATCAGTCACTCGAAAAAACGCTCAAGCTAATGTTAAGTCTATGGGAAGGTTCTAGCGCGATTTCTCGCTCGCATTTTAATATTTTTAAATGCTTTATTATGTGATAAAGGTGTTTGTGTAAGGTGTATAAAGTGTTTTGATAGAAATATTAAACGAAACCCTTTGAGCGATCTTCGATCACACTTACCCACTTGCTTTTATTCTGCTATTGAAATAATATAAATGTATGCAATAGATCTAAATAATATAAGTAATATTCATTTAATTTCAGACAACAAAATTGCGTTAATTATTGAATTTATTAAACGTTTAACGTTCATATTAATTAATTAATAGATAGCGCCTATAAAAATTGGTATTTAAATTGAAATTTGTTTATAAATTAATAATTTTCTCACATTATATACGCTGAAATCATTATTGAAAATACTAATACACATATGAGGATTTATGCATGTGGGTTTATGTGATTAAATAATAATAATAAAAACAAAATTGTTTTAGTTCAAATAGAGTCAAGATGCTTGTCATTTATTTACTACATTTACTTGTAGCGGTACGTAATAGACAGAATCAAGAATTTTTTTTAAATTTATGTATTTTCCAAAAAATTTGCTAATGCATTTATAATGCATATTAAAATGTTTCATTAATTATGATTATGTATAATGTATACTAAATTTGCTGTTATTAATATAGATAAAAAAATACTGAATATTATTTTGAATTTTACACATTTTTAGATATTAATTGAAAAAATATTTAGACTATTAAAAGACAGATATGAAACAGAAAAGAAAATGAAAAGAAAATTAGTATTACAATATGTCCACATACGCATATACAGTAAAACCTCCATAACGGACACTTCCGAATAGCAAACATACTCAACACATTTAATATTTGTATGTATTTACTTCTAGATAGCGGACAAATTCCGTTGTCCCGAGGTATCCGTTATTTAGAAAATTTACTGTTACTGTATTTTAAAAATGTATGTTATGTTTCTTTGTCACGTCACACTGGGAAAGTAATATACGCAGAAAATGAATAATATTTCATTATTTACTCATTGATGCTTTATTGTGTTATTTATTTTTGCTTCCTTCAATGGTGCCTTTGACAATAGTTGTTCCTTCAAAAATGAATGAAGGATCACTTTCATCTTAATTGACTGTGGAAAATAACTGTTACACATTTTATTAATATTAAGAAGTTTCCACTTTGTTGGGTTGGCTATATCGTATTTATTTTACACCTTTGCATCGTTGAAGTAAGCAGAATATATGCCTGAAACGATTTTGGATTATTCAAATTATTTATTACGATTTATGGCCCTTTTAACGGAACTGTGTGCATACTGAAAAGCAGATACTTTGATTTCCTTCATACCAGTAGCGTAGCTAAGGGGGGGGCAAGGGGGGCGACCGCCCCGGGCGCCACTGCTAAGGGGCGCCAAATTGAGAGAGGTTTTTAACGAAATTATCTCGCATATTCCGACAATAATTTTTTTTAAAAATGCGAAATTATAGCACACATTTTGACAATAAATAAGAACTGTTGAGCTTTTATCTGTCTGTGTGAATGCATTGAAAAAATTAGGCGAAGGAAGGAGGAATGGGAAGGTCCACAATTGCAATCACAGATAGGGGGTGTTGATCTAGCCAGCTTATAAAACAAAGGACCTTTCTGGTGTCACATTTCTGATATCAAAAGAGCATTTTTTTAAAATTCTATATTGGTTTTCACGTTGATTTTTGTCTTATTAGCATTCCATATAAATATTTTCCTGTAATAGAGGTTGTGAACCAGTGCAAAATGGATTTAGCTGGAGGAACTAAGTAAATACATTAGTCTTCTTTTATTGGAAATTATATTTTTTCGTCGAACTGGCATTAAGAAAAGTCAAACAATAAAATGTGGTCGATCTATCCCCAAATTTTCCCTTCTTAAACCGTCTAAAAATCAAAGAAGAACTTGTCAGTCTTTCAAGACGGCCTGTACAAATCACTGTCCGAAAACGGAGAAAAATAAACATTATGTTGGCCTTGTTTACCTCTTAAATGTAAGTAATAGTATATGATCTTCAGAAGGGTTTAACTATTTAAAAAATCGTTTGGGGCATGCCAGCCTCTAAAGATTATTTAAATGTGTGTGATTTAGCCCAAAACAAACATTCAAAGCATGTGAAGTATTAAATGCACTTAAGTTGCAGAAAATTGAATACAGTGGAGAAAAAAGAAAAGTGAAATATTTTTAATTATTTTAATTTAAAACCATTCTTCTTTATTGTATTTTTCATGATAGCTATATCTCAAGAACTAATGCACATAATTTCATCAAACTTCAGATTCTGTTAGACCTTAACATAAATAGATGCTGATTATGTTTTGGGTGTAAATAGCCCAACAGGTGACGCTGCTATGCTATTTTTTTTTCATGATTTTCACGATAGCGATATCTCCAGAAATAATGCACAGAATTTTACCAAACTTCAGATTCAGTTAGACGTTGACATAAGTTGTTGTTGGTTAGGTGTTGGTGTAAATCTACCAACAGGTGGCACTGCTATGGGGCATTTTTAAGTATTTATATGATTTTAGGGACAGTCATATTTCAAGAACTAATGCACGGAATTTCATCAAACTTCAGATTAAGTTAGACCTTGATATAAATGGGTGCTAATTCGTTTTTGGTGAATGTGAAACCTATATGAGATAGAAGAAAGCTTTGGGATTAGTTTTTGATACTTTCCATACAAATCTGCTCTATAGCTGTAAGGACAAAATTTTCAATTAGTTAAAATGTCATGACAAAAATTTAAAATACAATAAAAATGACTTTTTACTTATACTTAACCTTTTTTGTTTTTACAAAATAAACTATTTATACCGTATTTCTAATTTTATGAAATGCACCTAAAAGATTTCCGAAAAACAGGAGTCAATTGAAAAATATTTTTTGTAGTTTTGTCACTTAAGACATATGGAACTTCTTGGAATTTCCATACGCACCTTGTAAATGAAAAAAATCATCAATTTTTTTTCCATAATCGGGTCTAATTTATGAGTTTTCGCAAACGTGATTTCTAGCAAATTTATTTTCATTGTTGTAATAATTGTTGCTACTGTCATACTCATAAAACTACATAGTCATATCCGCTAACGTTAAATTCTCGCCAAGGTGGTGATATTTGGCTAAACATCTTGGAAATAAAAGTAGATCACCATAAATGAAAATATGTCGTATATGAAAATGTCAAATTGGCGATAGCTGACTAATTTTTCGAAATTCCCATTCAAATTCAATATTGACGAAAATGGGGAATCTTCTATAATCATGTCCCACGCATTTTATCTTCGTGTATTTGAGTAAAATTAGTTTAATTCTTAAAAACAAGGAAGAGGTAATCTCCCTTTTCCTTCCAGTACAAGCCGGAAGGACATTTTTCCGTCCTTGAGGAAAAACAATGTGTTTTTTTAAAATTATTATTTAGGGTAGGGGGGGGGGCGCAGAATTTCTTCCTGCCCCGGGCGCCAGAAAACGTAGCTACGCCACTGCTTCATACGTTTTCTTAAAACCCTGTTTTCCAACATTCGGTGCAGCCAGTTCGAACCAATCAACTGAATATCAAAACAATAGTCGGGTTTAAAAGATAATTGCTTTTCGGAAACCATGAACCTATCGAATGTTTAAAAAAAAGAAATATAAAATATTTTTTTAAGAGCGATATTCAAACAAGCGTCATTTTGTTTTCTGTAAGTCAATTTCAATGACAATAGTTTCATGACCTTGTAAATTGAATTGGCTTTCATAAGCCGTATCTGTTTGTGTTTTAGGATGAGTGGCATAATCCTGCACCAAGTTGTGCACGCCGCGCACAAGCGTTTTAAAATAAGGATTACCGCCACAAGTTTTCATATTTCTTACACACAAAGAATTGTCATAATAGACAAAAATATACTTATTTAGTATGGAAAATTTTTGATTTCGTTTTATTGATCGTTCATTGAGAAACAGATTCTTAAAAAATGTCTACATATCATTTCTAATTGGGATTACGTTAATTTTTTTTTATCTCTATTTCTTTGAATGCCATCTCTAAAAATAACTGTTGTTTTGAAATGGTTGAAGGTTGAAGGTTGAATTTTTCATTTCGATGGATTATTTAAAAGTATTAATATTACACATATTATCAATTATTCAATTTGTCTTACTATTTTTAAAGCACTTTTTCTATATAAAATATTTTTTCCGTTTCTAAAATACGATAATCTTATAAACATTCGTCGGATATATGGACAGAGGATTCTCGTTAATGCGCTCGTCTCCTCTTGAGACATATCTCATGTTAATGAAGAAAATTTCATTGTCGATCATTTTCTATTTGCTATTACTCTTAAAGAAATCGCTTAAAGCGAACTACTCATCGGATAATACATACTTTTTTTTTTCACAAACTGACCGAGCAGAATCCATATTATGCTTTTGTACCATATTATGCTTTATGCTGTTTTTGCAAAAGCACTTATGTATGCAACTTTCGTTATTAGAATATCAAGGAATTGTCAATGAAAATAATGAGGAGAAAGAAAACTTTTTATCATAAAAAAAGTGAGAGGTTCAAAAATTGCTAATGGCTTTTTGCTGATATTACCAATCAAAATGTGATATAACAGACAAAATTTTAAAATGGTTACAAAACCGGAAAATGATGTGGTAAAAAGATTATTTGTTTAAGTAGCGACAAACAAAAAGAAGACATTACTTTAATTAAAATTAAATTATACAAACACAGTAATTTCTTTTCATGTTTCGTTTTCGTTTGTAATTTATTCTTTCGCATTAACAAATTGTCTCTAATATGTTTTTTTTTTTTTAATTTAAACAGAAGAAAAAAGAAGCATTAACTTGGTAACCTATTTATTTACTGTCAAAAACTGAAATTAGTTTATTCAACGAAAGATATTATTTTACACCATTCAAATGTTTACATAGTTTAATGCAGACTTCGGTTAGTGAGGCCTACTTTGGAAGTCCGCATAAACGGGGGTTCGCTGTATGTTTATTATTATTATTATTATTATTATTATTATTATTATTAAGGACCTACACTAGTCACGGGAAGAAACACTCAAGCTAAAATGAAGTCGGGAAGGTTAGTTTAAAATTTCTCGCTCGCATTTTAATATTTTTAAATTATTTATTTTTTTTTGGCAAAGAGCGATTTCTAACGTTGTTAGTTCTTACTTTTTCGATTTTTGGCCGTAGAGTTTTTACAAGCGAACATTTTCAACTTTGGAACCGGTTGGAACAGGTTCTGAAAGTGAAAGTACACTTATATATATATATAAACTGGAACCAAAATCGAAAAAGTAAAAACTAACAACGGCAGAGATCGACCTCAGCTACCCTAAGCAAAAAAAAAAAAAAAAAAAAAAAAAATACATTTAAAAATATTAAAATGCGAGCTAAAAATTTGAAAATAACCTTTCCGTAAACTTAACATTACCTTGCGCGTTTCTTTGCTCGAAAAATATTTTCAATCTTTGAAACGATAGGAATAACTCAATTTGTTTTTATTTTATTTTGAAATTGCTGTTTTTTTTTTTTTTTTTTATAAAATATTTCTCATTTTTAATTACAATAACTTTAATAGCATATATCGTAGGGTTTTTTTAATGTTAAATTAGAAAATAAAATAATGATTCTAAAACCTTAGGGATTATTTTTACTTTTTTCCCCCTTTCACTTCTTTTACTGCCACCTTTGCAGATAATTGTTATTTCTAAATAACTAATATAAAATTAAATTTAGATATTAAAAAGAGCTTTTTTACGCAGATATTGTGTTATTATGAAACAACTTCTATCTCTCTTGAGGCCCGAGAGCTGTTTTTTTTTTTAACGAAAAGTATTGTTCATTTTTAAATATGTTATTTAAAAGTTTTGATAATATTGTTTCGTTTTTGAACATCCAAATAAAAAATTATACTTTTTAATTAGAGACCCCTTTTAATTAATTAAAAGCTATAATTATTTATTTTTACTCTTCAGTGTATAACACTTGTATAGTAATTTTCTTGTTGATATTTGGCATTATAACTTTGTCTAAAATCGCATATTAATTAATGATACTTTACTAATAATACATAATTTCTTTTTTATGAGAAAAGAAAAGAGAAATTAGTAATACTATTAGAGACAGTGTACTGTGTTCATGCATTATTCTGCTAGAAACGCATACAATGAGAAAAAATATGCATAGCGCATAAGTTATTGGAACTTATTTATGTACTGCAACCGGACATACAAAGTGAAATAGTTTTTTCTAACTTATTTTAAAAACTGCTCCCAAAACTGCTTAGAATTCACAAATTTTCAAAGATTTTATGCAAATTAACTTATAGGCGTTCGGTCAGATATTAAGACGTTCAGACAGCTTTATTCGTAACATTCAAATACCGCACTAAAATTATGCCGAAAAAAATAAACTATAATTTAAAATATAACTACATATAGATCGTAATGATTTGCAAAAAAAAAAAAAAAAAAAATATATATATATATATATATATATAGCTCTTTTAAAGACCATTTTTAATAAGTACAAAGCTTATATTATCTCAATAACATATTCCAGCTTCTGAGATATCTGAGCATTTTTACTAAATTAATGAATTAAGGGGCAGGCAGACAGAACAATAAAGGTCATACTCACTTTTAAATATAAATTACTGAAAAATTAATTCAAATTCAGACCAATGAAAATAATAATTCGCTATTAATTTTAAAATTACCAAATAAATCAACAGTAACAACATCAGCTTTTAACATTTAAATTCTGTAACTGAGCATATATATCTTACCGTTGAAGAAATTATTCTAATAAAGTATTTCAATCTATGATCTTTTCTAATGTCATTTTTTAATAATTCTTCGAACTATCTGTTATTTCGGACATTATTTTAATCTTTAACACATATAGACAGGCACTGTACATTCTTAAAAACACATTTAAAAACACATAAAACCAGTCCACACGCTAAAAGTTTCGTAAAAGTAGAATATTTTCGCCTGTTTGCCCAGGCATCTTCAATACTGATGTATGGTATTTCTGCTCTGTCAGTCCAATTTTTCTGAAACTCCCCCTCTATCCCTTCCTAACAGCATCTGGCGCCATCTGGTGTCAATCTTCGCGTGAGTTTAACTCGTCCTTAAGAGCTTAACTTGACACCAGATCCAAGATTGACACCAGATGGCGCCAGATGCTGTTAGGAAGGGATAGAGGGGGAGTTTCAGAAAAATTGGACTGATAGAACAGAAATGCGATACATCAGTATTGAAGATGCCTGGGCAAACGGGCGAAAATATTCTACTTTTACGAAACTTTTAGCGTGTGGACTGGTTTTATGTGTTTTTAAGAATGTACAGTGCCTGTCTATATGTGTTAAAGATTAAAATAATGTCTGAAATAACAGGTAGTTCGAAGAATTTTATATTCTAATAAAATTCGAACTCATCAACCTTGAGTTGCAATTAGTGGCCATTGACTTCTGTTATATCACGAAATATGAATGCATAAAATGAATACAAAATGCATTTATAAAACAAAAATTAGCTCCATGCTGGTACGTGTGAAACAATATCAAATATGTGACTGATCAGATATACCATAGAATGAAGTGTAGATCCATGAAAAATGAAGAAGCCGGAAGAGATTATTATCAGTCTATCTCTCACTCTCTCTTTATATATATATATATATATATATATATATATATATATATGTAATAATAATTTAAAAAATTTCCCTTCTTTTCGCCATTTTCTTAGTCCTTATTCCAAATTGTCACCATTCTATTAAATTACTAAATGTTATCTATTTTATTTATTTAATTTTTTTCTGTCTTTTATTTATATCTTAAATCCCCTGTTTGATTTAATTCTATATCTTAGTCAAAATATTCTTTAAATCTCTATTCTAAAAATAATTCTAAATTGCAAAAACTTCCTAAAAAGCATTTGATTAAATTCCTTTTATTGAGACAGTGAAATTTATTCTTTCAGAATATTTTTTCTTTACATTCTTTTAATTTTATTATTTTCAGATAGCGTTCGATTTGTGCCATCCTCCCCTGCGTTCGCGCGCTTATTTTTTCCTTCCAAATTCATCCGATTCTTGTAATGAGTTCTTTCTTATACGTCAGATTAGGCCACCCTTAACCCAATTTCATAGCCATTGATGTTTAAGTTTTTCGGCGCTCTCTTATTGGCCACACCCCTTTTTCCACTGTATTGGTTGGTAATTTTCGCGCGTTAGTGTTCTTACACCGATTTTTTTTAGTATAAAACATACCGCTCGGGCGAGGACCGCCAGAATTTTGCTCATTGTTGGTTGTTAGACTAATATGCGGCTCCAGCGACACCCATTTTTTACTTCAACATTGTCTTTCCCTTGTACATAGTGGGTCATCTAAGAACATTGTGTTCCATCTTGTATGTAGAGTGTAGCTAAGGTACGGTAGTGTCTTCAGTGTCTGTTATCTATTGAATGTGAACATCGTACTCCCGTGCTGACCAATTATTACTCTGCATTATGTAAACGGATGGCATTGCTACGAATAAATACATTTGATCACCTGCAACGATCCTGTTATTTATTGACTCGGCTATGTGTGTTAATTATTCTGTGGAGTTCCTTCCGTACCTGGTTTCGGCGAATCAATGGACATACTTAATGATGTGACGACTGCGAAAATTTCATGGTGGCTACCCCATAATAAAAAAACCGGTAGTCACTAATAACAGTCCTTATCACCTGCAATTTATCGTAATATATATATATAATTGGCGACCAAAACTCACATGGGCGATCCAAAAGTTCAAGTAAAGCATTTAGTATGATTGGAGGATAAAAAAATCTATGTCATAACAGAAAATTTACTTAGGAAGTATCGTTAAAAAAACACCTGAAAGGAATTTTCTTTTCAATTGTAAGAGTAAGTTCACATTTACTAATACTTATTTGTTACTTGTTTCTTGCTTTAGATATTAAAAAAATAATAATACTCTACACATGTTTCTTTATTTACACATCTAATTACTTAAACTTATTACAATTTAACTGCTATTCTTTATTTTAAATGCATGGCAATGAAAGTTGTCTTTTTATTTTTATTTTATTTTATTTTTTTTTTTTTTTTAAAGGGTAGATTTACGCTATTTTTCTTGCCTTTTGACGATGTGTTTGCGGCTTTTATTTCTTACAGAAACCCTTTATCAAAACACTTTATACTTTATATACACTTTATATACTTTAACACCAAATAAATTTCATTTTCCAAAATAAAAAGTTTTGGTTTCTATAAAATAAAATTTACATTACCGGTCTATTTTTTCGTTCTTTCGAACATCTGAATCAGCCCGATAGCGGGCGAAGTCCGCTATCCTGTTCTGTCATAATAATATCTGCCATGTGGACTAAATTCGATATTTAATAAAAAGTAGTTTTTCCCCTCTTCCCTTCTTTATGAATAATCCCTATTCGCATTATTAATTACATCATTGTCTATTAGCGTTTTATTTCTTTTTCTGTACAAAAATCAGTGTTTTGTGATAAAATACAACTTTGGTTATAGTAATACGATTTTTATAAAAATTAGATTTCTGGGTTCACAGTAAAAAAAAAATATGCACAGATTCATAATTTTCAAATCAGTAAATGCAGTATTAAAAAAAAAATAACAATAATCTTTTACTACCGTCAAAATTTACGGTTTATGTATTCGTCCCCCCTTCCAAAAAGCAGCCGAGAGTCTCCGATTTCACACACTAGTTGCAATCATGATATAATAAAAAAAATTATTTTCAGTAATGAAAAAGTAATTCGTCATTTCTGTTCTAATTACGCCATCTTTATAAAAATTAGATTTCTGGGTTCGCCGTAGAAAAATACGCATGCATGTGTTAATTTCAAATCGATAAATGCAATATATATAGACCCTGAAAAATGCCTAGTCCGTCATCTTTAGGCTGTGGGAACAGGTGCAGATTGTTCGTCTGTGGTTTTCCAATGATAGGAAATTAAGCGAATTTATTCAAATCGATTTTAAATCGATATTTACACTTCTAGTGGCAGCAATAAACATTTTTTTAGAAATTTTGAAAGCTATTTTGTTTTTCGCATGTGTGTCCGAAATTTCACGTTCCTTGTTGGAATAGTTTATGAGATAAGGGTGTCTTTGAAAACATCCAATCTATCATCGCCATTGCAATGCTGTGACAATGACAACCCTTTCTCTCTTCTGGAGTTTTCCTTTGCGGTTGATTAAATTCTATGCTTTAGTTGAATATTTTTATCCATTAATGAGTGGGGTTTTAAGGTTTTAATTAATATATTTCGTTAATGAAGACATTTTCAAGATTTTAGCGTTTTCAGCGTGACAGTAGGTATTCAGTTGTAAGTACACAGAATTCAAATTTTATAACTTACACAGTTTCTGAGAACCGACTCTGTGACGAACAGCAGAGAAGCGAGATGAATAGGGTTTCGTGAGATGAACGAAACCCTAAAACTGAATTCTTCAATAGCATAATTGCTTTCGAATAAAGCGATTTCTCAATGTTTTTCCAAACAACTGTTTCTATAGTCTCGAACCCAAAGGAAGAATATCGTGCATTAAACAACGTATTGATAATTCACTAAAGATATAATAAAATGTATTTTTTCCGTTTCATAATTTAAATATAAAATTATTTCTATTGAGATAATTATTATTTTTGTGTTTTAAATATAATGTAAGCAAAAGTATCATGTGACTTAACACATTTAAAAAATTGTATTATGCTAGGAGCGCATTAAATAAAATATATAAAATACAGGATGGTCCCAAACGTTAAACGCGTTAGGTTTTTTTTTTTTTTTTTTTTTTTTAAGAACAAAATGAGGTGCGTACATGTTTATTATTTCCTTGGAAAGACAATTTAAAACAGTTTTACACAACAACATTTTAAACATTAAACAAGTTTCACATAAGCCGATAGATGGCTCGATGACGGTTCTGCGTCATTTCGCCGCGCACAATTCATTGCGGAACAATTCATCGCGCACAATTCATCTCAACGTCAATTCGTCCCGGCAACAACTTATCGCAACGGCAATTCGTCGCAGCGGCAATTCGTCGTGGTGTCAATTTGTCGCAACGAAATTGTTTTTGAAGGCTAAGAGGATAAAATAAAGATAATTTGGTAAAAATGTTTAATGATAATTACTTTTAGATATAGAAAATTATAACTAACAATTTACATGCAATTATATCTAAAAAAGAAATTATCATTAAATAATTTTACTAAATTATCTTAATTTTATCGTCATAGCCTTCAAAAACATTTGCGTTGCGACGAATTGACACCACGACGAATTGCCGCTGCGACGAATTGACGCTGCGATGAATTGTACGCGAAGAATTGTTCCGCGTTGAATTGTGCGCGACGAATTGACGCGATAACATGGCGTGGGGAAAATTTACTGTTTGCGCCAGTCTGCAAATGGCTACCGTACAGGAATTCTTAGAGTACACAACTCCAATTCCGGATATGGATGACCTAAAACGACAAATAAGTAAAATCATTGGAGGGATACTTGCTGAAATGCTGCTACAAACTTGGCGTGAAATTGAATATCGGCTGGATATTTTGAGTCCCACTCAAGAAGATCATGTGAAATTTTTTTTATGTTTAAAATGTTGTTGTTTAAAACTATTTTATATCGTCCTTCCAAGAAAACAATAAACATGTACGTACCTCATTATGTTCTTTTTCCTCAAACATGAAATGCGCTCAATAATTTTGGTTGTTTGGTTGGATGGTGATTTATGACGACCGATTATCTGCACGAGGGATATAGACCCTAGGGGGGGATTTCCCTCCATGAGGGTCTTTCTAAGGGAACCTAATCCGTATTAACGCAAGTTTCGAAGAAAACCACGGAAAACTGCGAACGATTAGGCCGACCGGCGCGATTGGATTCGATGCTAGCACCTCCCGTCTACCAGTTTTGTGAGCAGAACTTCTCGGCCACTGGTGGGGCATTCTCAATAATTTTTGACTACCATGTATCATCACACACATAAAATATACTGCTGGATGGCGGCAATGTTTCATAAAATGTTCTATTTGTGCTATCCAATTGTTCATAAATATTACTAATAACGAGTTTTAAATATATAATGCTTTTGGAAAATATATGCGTTTTGCACATTTCTAGCGTAATTATGAAATAACAGAAATGAAATATTTTAATTAGGTAATTATTTTAACCTTTTAATTGAGTAATTATTTTTTTAATTATTAATATTTTCTTTTATAAATTTAATTATTCTTCTAATTAAATATAAAACACATTAATTGGTAATGGTATTTCATCGCGAATTGGTAATGATATTATATCGCGAACATTTCGTACTTAAACTCAATGTGAATTAATATTGAAACATTAACTGATAACAGTTGTTTGAAAAACGTTTTCTTATTATTTAATAAATAATATCTGCTTATGACAAGATCATCTTAATCGATAAATATTTAATAATATTATACCCAACAAAAATTAATAATGAAATCCTAACCATTTTTTTTTAAATATGAGGATAGTATTACAAATTTGCAGAAAAAGTGAATTTTTTGTTGTTATGGTATTATGCATAGATAAACTTTTAAAAATTCGTCACGACAATCCAGCAATCTTACCATTAGCATGCTTGCTAATTTTATCAAAAAACTGAGAAAAGTTAAAAAGCTTACTTTTTATATCAAGAAAGTTCTAGAAGTTTAAAAAAAATATATAAAAAAACTGGTGTTTTAAAATATTCTTTTATTTTTTTTAACAGAATTACATTTATGATTAGAATATATTTTTGACTGACCGGATAGTTAGATTCTCAGAATAGAATATGAAATAAAATAATAGTCTACGCCACATGAAAAGTAATCTGCTATTTGAAATTTATTTCATTTCCGTGAGTATGTCAAAGATTGCGTCATTTTTCTGAATGAATGAAAGGTTGAAATACCTTCATTTTTTGTTATAATAAAATGAGACTGAAATATGAAATTTATATTTTGTGGTCAGAATAAACTCTAAGTTACTTTCAGTATCGAAGATAAAATTAGATGACCGACACGGATATACACTTTATTGGTATGACAAGGAAAATAGTGGAGTGAGTCCTTTTTATTAACAACAAGGTTGAAATGTTTTGTTCATTTTGAGAGATTTTGGCTTCATTGGGCAAATCCCTTGGAAGTTTCTATAACTAAGACAAATTATGTATGAAGCATAAATTATGAAACACTTTCCAATGCTATAAAATCTATTGTCTCAAAACATAATTTTTTATGGAACATAACTAAATAAACAACTTAGGAAACCCATTTTCAGCAAACACCGCTCAAACATGGTAATGTATTCCAATTCTGCCGAGCAGGTCTGTTTATGATTTGTAGATGTTTCTGCATACCGCATTACTGCACTAACTTTTATGCAGCTGCAAAAGGTAACAGAACTGAAAATGTAAGCATTTGTTGTTCTACTTATTTCAAACAATATGGAAACTTGTACAAAGTGAAGCATAAAATTATACATTATATTTGTGAGCAAGGATAGATCAAAAGAGCCTTCATGGTATAAATTGTATTATAAACTTGGGATTACCACGTACGGATGGATTTACAGTCGCGCAGAACAAAGAACAACTTAACAGTATATACAGGGTGTCCATGTATAACCTGACCGACCTTTATTTTCGCAACCGTTGGTCCTAGATGCATACTTCCAATCATAAAAATGATTTAAATGAGGTAAAGAATTATTTTTAAAGCGATTTGGGTCAAGAAAAACATTTATTAAAAAATTATGAAAGTTAAATTTTTATACGGTCCCCCGATCCTATAAGTGATATTTAGTAAAAATTTACTGTGTCACTACCAAGTAAGATAAAAAAAGTTCCATTCATCTAACATTAAAATTGACCGAGCAATAGCTGTTTAAAGTTGGAGTATATTTTTTGCTGCGAACACAAATGTAGTAGAGATATAAATAATCGTCAGATATATATATATAAAATAGTTGAGAGCAAAATTAACATTGCAATCTAATATAAATGTGAAATCTATAATAATTTTGACATATTAATGCAAAATCTACAATTTGTACTAAACATATAAGAGGATAAAAATAACAGAATTTTTGTTAAATAAAAGGATGAAAAACAACAGCCTCAATTCTTTAGAAAATGATACAGATTTTAAAATGCTGTTAGATTACATTGTCTTTCAAATTTTGCGTTTTTCCATGTTTTTAGCTTTTGAAAATTGATTCTTATGTATTTTTTAGCGCTGAATCTGAAAATGACTTTCATTTTAAACCATCACGTCAAAATTTTTCTCAAATCGCAAATTTCAATGTTAAAAAGCTCAAAGTTAAAATTGATCCCCCCTCCCCTCTCAACCTTATCGGACTCCTGAGCTGTTTAGCTGTGAGAAACTCAGTATAAGCCAAAAATTTGAATAAATTATTGAATTAAATAAAATTAAACTGAATAAAAAGTCTGACATCTATTTTATAGTATCAGATTTTTCGCTATTTTTTAACCTTGAAATTTACGATTTGCGAAAAATCCTGACATGATGGTTAAAAGTGAAGGTAATTTTTTTATTCAGCGTTAAAAAATACATAAAACGTAATTAGAAAAGTTAAAAAACACAACCATTGCAGGTTTATGTTACCTAATCTAAAACTCTTTTTTAAACTTGTTGACAGTAATCTATCTGAATTTTTTTGTGTTATCCTCTAGTATAAGTATGTATAAGATGGTAAGCGTTGAAAATCATAATAATATTACATTGTCATCAGATTTAAGTCAGAATGTAAAATTTAACTTCGATCGGACATTTGAATATAAGTTAAAGTTCGAGTTCAAATTTTAAACTGGAAAGACGATCATTGTAAGTTAAATAAAACCTTATGAAAATAACATAATTTTTGTTAAGAAATCATAGCCTCAAATACTTATAAAATAAAACATATGTTAAAATACAATTATTTTAACTAATCTGAAAATTAACTAATAAAAGTTAACTCAATCGTAATAGTTGTACGATTTCTTTCAAAACGCAGATACCTTGAAATAAGTTTAAGTATTTTATATACGACCCCTGAAAGCGTGGCCGAAATCATCTGTTTTAGGATGCAAAAAAGTGGTATAAGTCATGCATTTCAAAGTTTCATAACTCGGTCAATTTTAATGTTAGATGAATGGTACTTTTTTTGTCTTACTTGTTAGTGTCACAGTAAAGTTTTACTAAATATCATTTATAGGACCGGGGGACCGTATAAAAATTTAAATTTCGTAATTTTTAAATAAATGTTTTTCTTGACCCAAATCGCTTTAAAAAATAATTCTTTACCTTATTTAAACCATTTTTGTAATTGGAAGTATGCATCTAGGACCAACGGTTGCAAAATAAAGGTCGGTTAGGTTATACGTGGACACCCTGTAGTATATACAGAATACATTCTATATAACGACAGTCCGTTATAGAATCTATTAAAGAGAGAGTCCGTCCTAATGACTGATAAAAAAAATCAGATACATGTAACGATTCACGCAGCATTACTTTCACACTGAATAGAAAATACAATTTGAACAAGCATTTCTAATGAAATACTTTTTACGCTTTTCTAGATTAGTTGTGTGAAATTGTGTTTTCGAAAAACTAGATAACATTTCGAGGATTTTTTAAAAAAGGAGAAAAATTCGATTTCTTCTTTAAATTCGCGATTCCTTCTCTATTACTGGGTGAGACATACCGCAAGGACAACGTAACTCCTGCGTCCAGAATTATTCAACGTGAATTTGAAAAAAAAAAAAAAAAAAAAAAAAAAAAAAACTACATATAAAACTGCTTATTTCATTATTTCTAAAGTAGTTCTGTAAAGAAAAGTTAAAAAATTATTAAAGAAACATTTATTCTGTAGCTATGGACAGCTAGTTAAAAACTGGATTTTTACATTCTTAAGAGATAATTTCTGGCCGCCAGACTCATTAATGATTTTTACAGTTATAAAATGAATAAAAATTTAGCATTGCCAATTTTCATTAAATTTTTAACAGAAATAAGTTTAGATATATATCTTTTTATTATTTTATTATTTTTATGATAAATTTAGACATTTTTTTTATTATAAATTTTAAAAAAAGCTTTTCTGTGATAATCGTATTTTAGAATTTTTATGTAATTATGCATAAGGAAGACGGATGCATCCGTTTAAAGAACTTGAGAAAGTAAAAAGCATTAAAACTGGTTTAGACATGGCAATCTAGAAACTCTTTATTATATCGCACAAGGAAGGGGCGATCATTCCACCGTCCCTCCCTTGGATCCGCCATTGCTTGTGGCATTCGCATATTGAGAAATTTATGAGTTACGAAATCTGGTAGTTATGTTGCGAAATCTTGCAATAGATGTATGAAGCCATTTTGTCTGCCGATAGTGATGCTACGAAATTATGGACTTGCCAACAGTAAGCTACAATATCTTTTAGAGATGATTAGTCGTATTATTTGATTTACAATGTCATTGTTCTAATATACAAATAAACTCGACATTGCTAAATTATTCTGATATATAAACACGCTCTACCTATCGAGAATGGATTTGCGAAGTCGAGATGTTTTTCGATGTTGGTCACGCGAAGTTTTGATAAATGGCGGATTTTTGTTATTGCTTCTTGATACACATACACCAGACTTGTATGTCTGACTCGAAGTCCGTTTGTAAATTTTCGTCGCGATGCGAATAAGATGAAGAAGGAGTTCGTGCAATGCGATTAATTATCTCGAAAATTTTTGAAGTTATCTTTTCTGTTCACCATAAATATCAATTTCTTGAATAAGGATAAGAAAATTCTCTTACCTTTTCTGAAAGTGCTCTCACCGTTTGGTCAACGAATCATCCATATATTAGTTAACAGGATGCAGTGGTTAATCCTTACGAGTTATCCAATGAAATGACGGCATTTCACAGCAGATATCTCTTATTTACTTACTGTTGAAAAAATTAATTCATATGTTAATATGGAGACTAAATAAACTTTAGATGTCTTTTATATCTTGAATATATATATATTATAACATAAGCATTTACATTTAGTGTTAAGTTAAAATATAATGTTAATTTATAAAACATTATTACATATTTTATCTGAGCTTTAGAAACTCACGTGTGTTCTCGATTACATTTTTTTTTTTAGGACTGAAGTATAAAAGTCATAAGTTCAGATATTGAGAGTTTTTTACTTTAGTCATTCTTACGTCAGTGGAATTACACATTGCAAGGTTTTCCCGTAAGAATGAAATCAGTCAATTAAGTTCTTTATTTCTTGTTATAATCATTGTTCCTTGTTATAATCATTGTATCTTCCGCATGTTTCACAAATAACAGTTCATCAATGTAGAGTGGTTTTCTTGATCGTTTGTCTGACGTTGAGTGGCTATCAATCTTTTATAATTTGTTTTGACTACGCGATGAAGAATGAGTTGATGATTCCGTGTTCTTCCCTTTTTTGATTATCAAGTTCTTTTATATTCTTTATTTCAGTAGGGAATGAAAAAATATTGTTTTAATCTTTAATTTCGCGGATGAGATTAATATTTCTAACATAAGATAGATACTATGAAAACTTACAATGCAGAAGAATCGAAAGTTTGAAGCCTGGACCAACATTGGTAATCGAACCCACCACTTATACGCTCGCAAGCGATTAGCGGGAATGATCGACACAACCATGCAGCTACGTAAATGACTGATTTTTGTGGAAACCATAGCTTCGAAGTGTAGTGAATGATTTATTTTATTAGATTTTAGTTTAAATTACACATTTTTGAGTTATTATTCTTATTTTAAACATTTTTTTTCGATGCATGAATGCTTCCGTCGGAAGATGCAAATACTTGAAGGGCGTTGTCAGGTGAGTTCCAGCCACGGGCTAGCTATGGTGGGATGTGTAGTTTTTTCTTCTTCCGCTGCATTGCCTAGTATCTTTGATAGTGTTGAATATTAGTATGATATTAGTTTGAACTTTTTAATTTGATTGATATCAAGGATTTCTTAGTAATAAATTTAAGTAATTCCCTTTGGGACGCTGTCCAAAACCCCACCGACATAGGCCCCGCGGACAAAAACTACACCGGACACAGGCTCCACCGAACAAAAATCCCAACGGGCAAAAGCTCCTCCGGACAAAATCCCCACATGTACTTACAGTTACAATACTATTTCCAATATAAATTTACTGTTAAAGGCTTGATGTTTTACTAAATTTAAAAATAGTTCTAGTGAAGAATTTTGCGAATCTTCCATTAATCGTAGATTTCGTAAGGAATACTACCTATTACATTATTCCCCTAAGTTGGAGTGTTTACATTACTCCCCTAAGTTGGAATTTTTGAAATATTCTTGCAGATCTGCGCCGATCATGCCTCCCAGAACCCAAAACCACCCCCACTTCAAAACTTTATATATCTATCTATCTATCTGTCTATCTATCTATTTATCTATTTATATCACTTTTCATAACTTCGTTAATTCACAAGATATCAAATCCGCTTAAATTTATTATAAATCCTCTTAATATTACCTAAACTTTTATATTGACAAGTTTTTTATAGGACCAACCGTTATAGCAAAAAAAAAAAAAAAAAAAGAAAAAATCCCTGCCGGCTCCGCTTGCAAACAAGTTAGATTTCGAAGTGGGCGGTCTCAACTGAGGGATCATGGCAAAAAGGTAATTTCTTCCGCAATTCCCAACAAACAGGTGCCCCACGGTCTGCGTCTTCGAAATCTACCTGTGCCTGTAGGCCGAGTCGTCAGGGATTTTTTTGTATAAAAAATATAGTTAATTTCATTCAGAAAGTACATAGATTATATAGCCAAAGGTGACCGGTCACTTGCGATTTTAGACGTTTTGTTAACTAGCTAGAAAAATACATGAGGAATTAACCTGAATCTGCAGGTGTGTAAACAGTATAGTATAGGTTATATATTTCCGCGAAGATTTTTTTTCCCGAAACCCCACAGGGGACTGTCAACAAATTGAAAATGAACGAATATCTTTTGGATTACCCTGTAAAAACTAATGTAGCAAAAGCGTTCAAACTCGAGATTATTAATAAGTGGCTTATTGTAATATACTGTGTTCATTTTTATGAGGATAGCATGTATACTCGAACAAAAATTAACGTTTTTATAAAAACAGTCCCAAATTTCGCCAAGTTTTTTGCTTATAATTTGCAGAGTTCTTAATATAAGAAACCGTTTTTTTGAGAAAATATTTCAAATAGCATTGTACATAATACTCTGCAATCGGAATTGAAAAATAATAAAAATTGGATGAAAAATGAGCAGGTTTACTAAAAAATGTTTCACTGCGCATGCGCGAATGCAATCAAAATATAATGTGCATAACGTATTAGCTATGTATATAGAGAAACTTTTGTGAAAGTCTCAAAATCATAGCTTGAAAATTCTGAAAATTATCGTCGATAGAATAAGTTCGAAATCGTTGTTCCCAAAAGAAAGCAAAAATATGAGGGGTTGTATCCAAATATACTATATAATACGTGCAATATTGAGTACGCTATCTTGGCACTAATCAACAGATATTTGATACAACTCCTCATCTTTTTGCTTCTTTTTGGGAACAACGGATTTCGAGCTTATTCTAACGACGATAATTTCAGAGTTTTCAAGCTATGATTTTGAAACTTTCACAAAAGTTGCTCTATATACTTAAGCTAATACATTATGTATATTATATTTTGATTGCATTCGCGCATGCGAGGTGAAACATTTTTTAGTAAACCTGCTCATTTTTCATCCAATTTTTATTATTCTTTAATTCCGATTGCAGAGTATTATGTATAATGTTGTTTGACATATTTTCTCAAAATAACTTTTTTTATATTAAGAACTCTGCAAATTATAAGCAAAACACTTGTTGAAATTTGGGACTGTTTTTATAAAAACCTTAATTTTTCTTCGAGTATACATGCTATCTTCATAAAAATGAACACAGTATATTTGATATATAATGACCGGTAATTTTTTACTTTATAAAAAACATAACTTTTTTTTTTTTTTTTTTTTTTTTTTTGCTAAATGAAATTTATTTGGATTTATTAAAGAAAGGATAAAGTGTTTTGAAAGGAATATTAAACGAAACCCTTTGAGCGATCTTCGTTCACACTTACCCACATGTTTCAAAATACCCATGCTTCTGCACAATTTGTTGAGAATCTAAATTATTAAAATAGGAAATCACAATATTTCAAAATTAGCCGTTTCTACTTCAATTCGCAGGTAATTAATTTTTTGCAGTCCAAACAGTAGATTTAAAAGTTAAATAATCAACAGGCAAGAATTAATATGATTTCTCTTGGCCTTTACATTATTATATAAATTTTACAAAAATATGGACTTTTAGTAAATGATGAATAGTTTTCCCACATTTATATACGAACGTATTTCTTTTATTATATATTTTTTAAAGTACGAATTGGCTTTTAATCAAAACAGACAAAATATATATAAAACAGTTTATAAAATTACAAAAGATCACAGCTTCAAGACATAAATTACCTCTATACATATGCAACATCAATGTTTTTAATTATTATTGTCCATGATAGGTTTGATTACGACCCTCCCTTTCGCTTCCAGAACTGGTTATTGAACAATGCGTCTTTTAACAACAAAGCATTTTTCTTTATTGCACTTCTTATTAAATTTTTGTTTCCATTGTTTGACATAAAATTACTTCTTTACTTAATATAAGTTCAACAGGTGTGTATCAAATAAATATAAAAAGAACAAAATGCTTGCACTAGTCCAAAAAAATTTTTTAAGTCCTTTCTGAAAAGAAAAAATATATATAAGCTATTCTAATATTTAAATAACTCTATTTTTTTCCTTACAGAAACATATGTGTATCACACTAAATAAAAAATGTAAAACATTTGCAACTAGACAAAAGGGAAATAAAAAGAAATGTATTATATGTACAAATAAACTTTAAAGTGTTCTGTGAGCAATACCACGAATTTTCATAAGAAATAGTTCTGTGTATGTTTCTGATATGACTTCAAAAAGTCCAGAAGAACAACAAGAACGAAAAATCATGCATCAAGCATAGATTATGTAACAGTTTCCAACATTTCCGAAATAATTTTACAAATCTTTACCGTTTAATAAGGTGAGAGATGATATCGAAGTAAGCAATTTGGAAAACGCATAGCATATTTAAAAACCCAATTTCAGGAATTACCAACAATATTCGGAAAAATACCCGAATTCTATTATGCAGACCTGTATATGACCTATAGATCTGTATAAACGCTACACACAAAATGCTATATTTCAGTTCAGTTAGGAAACGCGTAACACAGTTAAAAATTCCTTTTCCGGAATTTCCGTCAATAAAC
This sequence comes from Maratus michaelseni, assembly GCA_963931845.1. Taxonomy (NCBI): domain Eukaryota; kingdom Metazoa; phylum Arthropoda; class Arachnida; order Araneae; family Salticidae; genus Maratus; species Maratus michaelseni. The sequence goes on from OZ007592.1 coordinate 252,064,228, forward strand.
GGAAATGCCCTCAAGAACTTTTGGACTGCCCTGTATATAATCTATAGATTTTATGCACACTAACTAATAGACAAAAAAAATACAAATTAAATTTAAAAACACGTTCAGCAAGTGAAAACGCACTTCCAGTAATTATTGTTAACAAACAGTATCGAATTATTTTGTCCCTGTAAATGAACGATGAATGTTATACAGACAATATTCTGTAACAATCCTCTTGTAATGCACCTTAGTAATATATATCAATTTCAACATGTTTGAAATAGTGAAACAGTATTAAAATAAACCGCTAACGAGTTTTCTCCATAGATCGTAATGCAATGAAATTCTTTTGAGTGTCCCTGTAAAAAAACTATAAGTGCTATACACTTCATTTACAATACCGAACATGCCATAGTAAACTCAATAACATATATCAATTGCATTACAATCCGAATATGTTTACGCGAGTTAGAACACAGACAGACAGACAGACGACAGACAGAAATACATCTGAATTCATAAATACTTTTCAACTATGTTGGAAATTGTTAAAAAGAAGCAAACTTTTACCATGCAATCAAATATAGTGAACGTTGCTAAGTGAAAGGGGACAAGCGAAAGAGCATTTGTGGCCACTGCATTCGTTACGATTTTCATCAGAGAAAATTTGCTTTAAACGCCTGTGCATCGATATATTCTAGTCGGGGAGAGAGTACGATATCGAAAAGCTTTTGCTAGTATCGATTCGGTAGGTTTAAAACAGGCATTTTCGATGTTGGCGATGATAAGGAAAGAAGTGGAGCTTATCCGAAGGATATAGACGAGAAATTGCAAAACTGTTTGGATGCATATTCGTCTCAAACATGAAAGAGATATGAGTAGTAATTTTACCATCCGAGCGAAAATGTGTCCAAGCTAGGACTTGAACCCAGAACCTTTGGATTTAATTTTCAATGCTCTTCCAATTGAGATATCTGGACGACATCCCAGCCAACACAATATTTGCTCAGAACAACCATTTGATCATGACATCTGTACTATTATTTGAAACAGCACAACATTATAAACAGCATGTAAAGGAACTCCAACAGATTATGTATGAGTAATTTCACTATAATTATTTTTTTAACACAATCAACTGATTGGTAAATAATTCATATTAGTAGTAATTTTCCCATCTGAGCGAACACATGTCCAGGCTGGGAGTCAAACTCGGGATGTGGTCCAGATAGCTCAATTGGAAGAGCATTGGCAATTGAAACCAAAGGTTCTGGTTTTGAGCCCCAGCCTGGGCACATTTTCGCTCAGATAGGAAAATTACGACTCGCATGAATTATTTACCGATCAGTCGATTCTTTCAAAAAATAATTATAAAATTAATATGCTGAAAAACTGAATATAAACCATTTCCATGCATTTACAGGGATGCTCTAAACTTTTGATTACGAGCCAGGACTGGCGACTATTTATATTTTCAATAGTATCAGAATTTAAAAAGAAAATTTCTTTGTGGTAGATTTATCTTCAGAAGATATCTTATTATACGTGTAAGGCAGAGGTTATTTTACAAAAAATGATATGAATATAATAAAATAAATAGCCGCTGGGACATATATGTCACGATCCGTAATCAAAAAGTTAAAAGTGCGTGCAAAATCGTTTTAAAATTTATCTGAGTCCCTAATAAAATATGTAAGTTAATTTAGAAAACGGAATCAGAGATGAAAATTCCTTTTCGGTTTATGCTACGTATAGAATATTATATGTAAAAGGATTTTTTTAATACGCTAAAATTTCTACAAAAATATCTAAAGTGTAATCAGCCTTTTCATAAAATATGGAGACATATTTTATAAAAAAGACATTACGATTTAGAAATTTAAGATTGTAATTTTAATATAAAATATTTTAAGCTAAACTTTTAGATAACTTTTAACTTTTCTTAAAGAAAGTCCGAAAAGGAATGAAATTTCCTCAGGGAATGTTATATAAATTGAAATATAAATAGAACCTACAATTACTTTTAGAACATGATATTATAGTTTTCCTTCATTTTTTACATTTGGAGTGTTCAATCAAGTCAATCATGTCAAAAAAAATATCTGTTGCGGACAACTACTTGTTAATGGTGTATATTTTTAGAGCCAAGTCCCATGTTCACTGTGTCGTATTCATTTGATTGACCTTATGTAAAAACCATTCGGAGCCAAAGTGGATAAAATCCAGTAAATTCTGATTTACAATTGAATTAACATCTTAATTAACTGTTTTTGAACTTTCAAATAACTTTAGTTTTTGAACTTTCAAATAACTTTAGTTTTTGAACTTCCCACATTTAAGTTAGTCTTCATGCTAAAATAAAAATTATGTAAATCACTTTAGGATTCAACTAGTGTTAATGAACTTTAACCTTGATTATCTCAAAACTGTAATTTATTCACTGGATCCACTTTAGCTCTGAACGCCTCATTTATTAGTTTGAACCATATCGAATCTAGAAGTCACGCCTGAAATCTAAGAGAAAATTTTTATTTTCAGAAGATAATCTTGATATTAAACACAGATTTGTCAAGGTTACATCAATTTAATTTGTAAATATTGGCCACCACCACTTTGTCTCACGAATTTTTATCCTGTAATTGGCTACTAAACTGTCGCATAAATCTACTCCTTCCTCCTATTTTAGTGTTGTACTATTCCATAAGAAGACGTTGTGGCATAAAAACTTTTTTTTGTGTGTTCTTGAATAACCGGGAGCATATTTTACAAGATGAAGTTCCCCAAATGTTGAAGCAAGTGTCATAACAGAGTTGTCTATCTATCGGACAACAATTATCTTGATTTTTTTTCTTCGTTCTGAAAGTCACAATAAACCCTCTCTTTCTTTCGAACACATTTCACCAATTCCAGTGGCTACATTTGGATGCGGTTTTCTCAAATTGTACCTGTAGCACTAAAACCGCTGTTTTTTAGATGACACAGAAGATCAAAAGGGATAAAAAAGTTACCCAAGTAAATAGCTTGATTAGATCGATTTCCAGCAGCATTGAGAAAATTTAATACCACTGCTCTACCAAGACCAAAATTTTCATATTCTGGTGATTTTGGTTCTGTCGATTTACCTGAATAAATATCAAAGTTGAACAGGTATCTATCAGATGATGCCAGAGTCCAAGCTTTGTATCCAAGTCGTATTGGTTTCCCTTTTAAAAAATCTTTTCAGAATGTTTCCCTTTTAAAAACATCTTTGCAGAATGTTTCTCTTTTAAAAACATCTTTGCAGAATGTTTGCCTCGATAAGGAATCATTTGCTCGCCAATACTCAAGTCATGCGAGAATAAACCAAACTGTTGAAACTTTCTACTTAGCAAGTTTAAGTATGGTCTCACCTCATATAATTTATCAGTGCTAGCAACTTTACTGTTATTAGCCAAATGCAAATTCTGTTTCATGCTCCTGTACTGCAAACGTGACATCGATTCTTGCACAGTAGGAAAAGGTACGTCCATATCAAGATACCAGTATCTTTCTGCCTGAGGTAAAGAATGATATTCCATGAGCAAGAACATTCCAATGAATCGTCTCATGTAGGATTCAGATGATAACAAATCTGGATGATTTTTGGCAACAAATCTGGACGACTGCTGGACGTATAAATTTTTCTGTTCGATGAGAAGTAAAAAAAAAAAACTCTGAGATAAGGGGAAGAGCAAAAAATCTCTGCATTAGGTTTATCTTGTATTATATTTTTTATAAATTCTAGTTTATCTTTTTCTTTATTTTTGAGATCAGTCTATTGAATGGTTCCTTCTTTATCCATTTCAATGGTAAATACCATTGCCATTATTTAATATATTATCGTTTCCTTCTTCTACATCATTAGCTTCTACTGTTTCTTGTGGGATAACCGTAATATCAGTTTCGTTCCCGTCATCGTTATCTGAATCTTCATAAAAAATTCTTTGAAGAGCTTCCTCTAACGTAAGATATCTAGTTTTAGGTACTTCTATGAACACAGAATAAACAAAAATACCACAGAATTGTACGGCACGAGTGTGTATTTTTCCGCTGACGATGCGCAAACGCATCCCCTATTTCCTCTTCCTCCCCCACAAACAAAAGCAACTGATTCGTCGAATGTTCTGATGCACTTTGACCTTGGCTAAAAATAGATCATCTCTACTGGAGCTTACGTTTGTTTCGCTATATTTCTTCCGTAAAAACGGCTACGTGAAAGTTTTCGTTAAATATGCTTCAAGTTTTGAACTCGTTATTAAATATAAAAAAAATTTTGAAGAAAAATATTTTGCTATTGAATTATTAACCATAATATTCCCTACTTAAAAATTACTGTTAATATAAAATCCATTTGATAGCTAATTTTTTATACGGATTTATTTTGATCGTTGCGTCAACGCAACACTTGTGGTATATGTGACATATGTGACATATGTGAACATATGTGAGATAACAAATTCCGATTTTAAGTAGACACTACCTATAAAAACATATGTTTAAAGTATTACCAATAACTTACATCTTTTGTTTTTTAATTACACATTTTTTTAAAAATATTGTGTAAATAATTGTGTATCAAATATTGTGTAACTAAATATCTTACGAACAAAATTATTTTGCCTGCTTTTCATACAGTCCACTCAAATTAGCTTTTATGCATAAAACAAACTTCGCTTGAAATATTTGGATAAATGAAAATAAGTTTGATAAGTGCCTAAGGAAATATTTCGAAGCTAAAGCGAGGATAACAAATATTTGTTGCTAAACCTCATCTAGTGAAGTTCGCTTTACTGTATTTTAATTTCATTCAAAGAACAACAATTTTAGAGTACTCAGCAAATATTATATATCAGATGAAATGTTATATATATTTTACTCAAGGTTAAGGGGACAATGACAGTTTTTAATTCCTCCTATGAAAAAAAAAAAAAAACTGATATTCACATTCCATTTTCTCATGATCTATTGAAGCGATTTCAATATTTCTTTTTACATTTTTGGTATTATGAGCACATATATTTCGATCGGTTTGGTTTTCTGGTAAATCAATTGCTTTATAGTAAGGTCAATAAATAAGAACGAAAAATCATGCGTCAAGCATAGATTATGTAACACTTTCCATCACTTCAAAAATAATTTTACAAATCTTTACCATTTAATAAGGTGACAGATGATATCTAAGGAAACAATTTGGAAAACGCATATCATATTTAAAAGCACAATTTCAGGTATTACCAACAATAGTCGGAAAAATATTCGACTTCTTAATTCGAATTCTCTTTTGTGCAGCCCTGTATACGATCTATAGATTTGTATATACACTACAGAGAATGCGACATTTTAGATCAGTTAGGAAACGCGTAGCACAGTTTAAAATTCCCCTTATGGAATTTCCGTCAATAAACGGAAATGTACTCGAGAAGTTTTGCGCTGCCCTGTATATGATCTATAAAATCTATACATACCATGTAATAGACAAAAAATGAGTTAAGTTTAAAAACGCGTTCAGCAACTAAAAATGCACTTCCAGCAATGATTGTTAACAGACAGTACCGAATTCTTTTGTGTATCCCTGTAAATGAACGATTAATGCAATACGTACAATATTCTATAGTAAGCCTCTTGTAATGCCCTTAGTGATATATATTAATTTCAATGTGTTTTAAATAGTGTAACGTTATTAAAATAAATTCCCAATCCATTTTTCTCCATAGACCGTAATGTAACGGAATTATTTTAAGTGTCCCTGTAAAGGAACTATGAGTGCTATGCGCACCATATTCTACAGTAAGCTTCTTATAGTGCACCTCAGCTCAGCAATATAGATCAATTTCAATCTATTTGAAATTGTGTAATGGCATTAAAATAAACCTCAAATGATTTTTTTTTCATAGACCAGAATGTAGTGGAATTATTTTGAGTGTCCCTGTAAGAAAACTAAAAGTGCTACACATTTCATTTTCAACACCGAACATTCCATAGTTAACCCTATCACTCTGTCCTATCAAAACATGCCCTGTTGTTGCCCAGGACAAATATGCTATTTATTTTTCAAATAAAAAAAAACAAGTACCACTTATATTTGTACAGTTTAATTTTTACCGTGTGCCGTGTGTTACAAACATTATAATATGAGATGTCACCGGCTGAAACTACTCTGTGAGTGATAGATATTTTTGACAACTTGTTGAAAAAACTTGGGGTCCACGTGGACTCTAGGACATAGTGATAGGGTTAACCTCAATAACATATATCAGTTGCATGACAGTACGAATATACTTACGCGAGTTAGAACATGAATAGACAGACAGACAGTCAGATGGCAGACAGACAAACAAACCGAATTTATAAACACATTTCAACTATGTTGGAAATTGTTAAAAACAGGAAAATCACGCATCAGGCATAGATTAAGAATTATTTTCCAACACATTCAGAATAGTGTAACAAAACTTTACCATATAATAAAGTGAAAGATGATATCTAAGAAAACAAACAGGAAAACGCATATTTGTAAACCATTTAAAAAAATTACAATCTACAGACGGAAAAGTATTTTAATTATTTTGTGAAGCCCTGCATATTATCTATAGATTGGCATATATACTAATAGTATGCTAAAATTTAGTTCAGGGATGACCAGGGATGACCATCCCAGGAAACCCAGCGTAAAATTTAGTTCAGTTAGGAAACGCATGAACATAGTTGAACATCCCCCTTCAATAATTTTCGTGAATAAACGGAAATGTATTCGAATTCTTTTGTGTAACCTTGTATATGATCTATAGAGTTTATACACACCAAGTAATATTCAAAAGAAAAAATAAGGACATCATAAAATTTTATACCACAACTGAAAACGCACTTCCAGCAATTAACGCTCATAGACAGCACTGTAACCGAATTATTTTGAGTATCTCAGTAAAGGAACGATAGATACTTATGCACACCATATTCTACATTTAGCATCCTGTAGTGTTACCGTAGTGATTGATATATATCAATTCAATATGTTTGAAATATTGTGAGTTCATTAAAATACAGGGTGATTATAATTAAAGTTTAAGTTTCAAAACGCTCTAAAAAACAAACCACTGATTAGAATGACGTCAAAATTGAACGGCGTATTATTGAAGAAGGGGGAAAGAACATGGACTCCCAAAAAATAGTTTCAAATTTTAGTGACAGATGGCGCTATTAGCGTCAGAAGATGTACATTAAAATACCTGGCATGCGCACGGCCATTTCAAGTGTTATAAAAGCGTTGGGTAAACCGCGTTTCCTCATTTCGCGTCTCAGACGTTCGCCATGAGTGTCTCAATGAAGGACCACACTCTGCTTGTAAAGCTTTATTACACGAACGGTGATTCTGCACCAGTAGCTCTGCAGAAGTTCAGGACCCTCAAGGGTATGAACAAAGGCATTGGACCGATGACTGTCATGGGTCTGGTGAAAATGATGAAAAAATTCGAAAATACAGGTTCGTTTGATGTGCAGTCTGGTAGAAGAAGGAATATTAAATATAATTAAAATTATAAGGATATTTAAAATTATATATTATAGATTTATATCACATATGTAATATATTTCTCTGTGAAAAATAGTAGATTATTCATCAAATTGACTGTAAATAATTTAAAATAACAGCAAAAATTTCTGTTCTATAGAAATATAAATTGTATATATATTTTTTTCTTTCCATTAAATATTTAAACATGCAGAATTTCATAGTTAAAATTGTATTTATATGATACAAAACATATATTTTTCAACTTATATTTTTCATAAATTTCAACAATTATGCATATTTTTTAACTGTAGTTAGAAAGTAATTGATAAACATTTTCGCTGCAGAAAATAAGTCTAGCTGGGATTCGAATCCAAACAGAAAAATTTGCATCCAGTACGATGCCAGCGAAGTTGTAGAGCCGCTCGTCAAAGGTAGACATTTATCCGATTATAAACTGAGACTAAACTTTGAAAACTTTTTTCTCAAGAACCCCCTGGGTATTGCACTTTATGGTTTTCATATATTTATATACCAACTATAACCTATCGATATACAAAAGTTCATTGCATTCTGTGACCCCGACCTCGGAACTTCTCCTTGTGAGTTAAAAAGTATTCAGGCGGCAGCCTAACCCAAGACTTTTTTGCTTAAATTACCAACGAACGATGTACTTAATAAGCTACTGGTACCAACAACCAGCCTGGATACTTCTTCACCCTTTTAGAAATTTTTCAATCCGCATATTATATTTACAAATCAGTATGATTTAGTTAAAAATAAAGTATTTGTGATGTTCTAATATTTCTTTATATCCACCATCAAAGAAACTAGACGTGTTTCCCAAGTGATGTGTATTCCGTAGGTAAAAAAATCAGGCACTTCAGAGAAAAGTGAAGTGCAAAAAGTATATTATACGGGTCGCCCAAATGAAAGTGGAACTTCAGTCGGTTTGAGAAATGGTTTAATGATATTAATATAAATTAGTATATAAAAGAAAGAAGTAATACAGACGGAACAGATAGGCCAGACAAAGTCACTTTGTAGGTTGAAACAAGTGTCCCAGCGGTCAACGAGACGATGGATAACCTGGGTGAAGAAGCTCCGGGGTCGGTTGTGGAACCAATTTTCAACAGCTTTGACCTCATTATCGTCGGCAAATCGCCGTCACTTCAGAGCTTTCTTGAGTGGACCGAAAAGGAGCTAGTCGCACGGCGAGAGGTCTGAGCTGTAAGGGGATGTTAGAGAACCTCTCAGTGGAATTCCCCCCCCCTTACAAAAATCCTTACACCAGCGGAATACCGATCTGCGTGACATCCACTCTGTACTATACACATTTGCATTCGACGATAGATTTCACTAGCACTCACATTTTCCACTGTTAAAATTACACGACCGCGCGTTGACACCGTTTGGAGGCATCCATGATGCGAACGATGCCTTTTAACGTGCTCCCACGCTATCACACACGCATCTGGCGGGATCTAACGATATCGCATGCATTCCCAGCACTTTGCACCCCCTATAAGAGCATGCGCTGTCATCTTTCTTTTCAAATGGCGGAGTTATTACAGCAATGTTACTTTCATTTGGGCGAACCTTATATATTATATCATTCATCATTTTAAATATACTTTATAGACTCTCAGATATATATATTTTACATAGGTCTAAGATGAACCACAAGCTTTAATTGTGAAACTATCAATGCATTTTATGAGAAGTGACAAACAGTCAGGTATCGTAATCTTTTAATGTTGTAAGATACTCATAATGGGATAAATGCAGAATGATTAATTTTCAAAATCTCCCTAAGTGCTAGTGAGACATGGTAAGGGAAATTATAGTAAGATACACTGGTGATGGTGATATTAATCAATTATCCAAGAAATTCTTGTCACTAAGAATTATTTGTCTCTTGCGTTATTAAAGCTCCGGAAAACGCATTTCTTCCTACTTGAATTCTCGTGAGTTCGAATATTCTTGTATGACTCGCTGAAAACTTATTTCACTCATTATAGAAATGGAAAAAGGAAGTTGTTAGAAGATGTCATAAAGTAAACCAAACGTTTTAAAAATTTAATGACAAGAAAGGGGCCTTTTGAAGTGTTTATTGAAGGAGAGTAATGCATGAAGTTTATAATATATTTATTACGTTTCCTTGTTATAGTTTCAAGTATACACGAATATATACCTATTTATACATCAAGAGATGGCGCTGCACTGCCTTGAATTCTAATACCTCTCAAAATAACCTTGAAATTTCGCAACTTATTTTTATTTATTTATTATTATTATTATTATTATTATTTATATTTCAATTGCTAAACATAATTTAAAAGTTTCAGAGAACTTTGATCCCTTTTTATAGATTAGTCCTATTAAAATGACTCCAAACCTGAACGTGTTCAGAATTATCGTCAGTTTTCGTACACTGTATATGCAACCATTGACAAATTTTTGCTTTCAAATACGGCCTAAGACAAAAACTTTCTTTCAAATTTGACCCGGAAAGACAAAAATGATTTACCCCAACGACTGTAAGACGAAATTTTACATTATATATTTTATGCTTTAAACTAAAGATCAAAATTAGCACTAGGCACCAGCCACATGGCCACTAAACGAAAAAAAGTGACTACTGAAAAATTGTCTGTCAGCGGCCACCTTATGGCCACTTTCCTACAAAGAAAGAGTACAATTTTTTTGCATTTCATTAAAGATTCTGCTTTAGCTGATTGAAATTTGTTTATATTAACATATTTATTTGGGCTATTTAATTTTAGATGAATACTAAATGAAATTTAGTTTACTGTTTAGAACTTTTAAATAAAAAACTTTTAAAGAAAGAGGCCATATATAAAACTGCTAATACTGGTCACTGGGCACTAGTGAAATTTCCCTTTTTTCCCCTTTACTTTAAACTATTTATATAAGTTGCAAGGAATTTTAATTACTGGTTATAGTTTAGCCAGATTAATGCATGCCTATAATTTAAAATTTATATTTGCCATCAAACATAAAATCACATTTTTAAAGTAATTTATTTTTAGTTTGAAGAGTTGTATGATATTTTTATAGCAATCTTACTACATTTAAAAGTATAATGATTTAATCTGTAACTGTCTTTTTAAAACTTTATCTCAAACATTGGTGTTTATGTAGTTAGCTTAGTGTTTAAATATCTCTTCTAAACAAATTGTATTAAATCAATATTTAATCCATTTTAATTTTTTAATATCTCGAATTTTTTTATGTATTAATATTACTAAGAAATAATACTCCTCGATAAAACTCTGTTGATTAGTTAAAGCATATTGATTTTTATACAGTGCATTAAGAAATAAATATGCTCTCATTATTTAATGCCAATTTTAGAAATCATACATCAATTCCTTGTTATCTGATTAAGGCAGCATATTAATTCTAAATTTATAAGTAATTGCGCAATTCACTGCATATTTAACATTAATAAGCGAATAAATTTCAATTACTGATGTAAAAATTAAATATTGATCTTAATATGATGGAAGTTTAACTGTTCATAGATTTAAAAAAAACGTAATTTAGATGAAATTAACATGACTTATGGGACTCTGTATAATAAAATAATACTGAAATATAAATAAAATAATACGTATACCATATTTATGACATATTTATAAATTAACCAAAACATTTGTAATTAAATATTTGCCTTACTATATTGATTATACAAATATTTGTTTTTATAAAATGTTATATTTTCAAGCTTCTTCCAGTACAATCTTAGTTTATGCTGTTTTTAGAAGAAATTTCCATTGCAATAATTGTAATTCTAGAGGCATTTGTAATGACACAGAACGCCAATCATTAAATTCGTCATATTACAAACTGCATACATCAAGTTCTTTTTTTTTTTAATTTAAAACGTGTCGTTAAAGATAGGAGTATTTATTTTGGATAAAAGCTAAATAAGCTAATTCGATCTTTACCACTTTAAAGAATGAGACCAACTGTTGTTGTTTGCAAAAAATACATTAGCCATTTACTTAAGTGCACTGGGTACCCTCCAGTTTGTGAAAAATGGAGAAAATATCAATTTCCCAAATTTTTGATTTAAATATATTTAGACATCCATAGTATGTTATGGCAAAGTTACGTAAAGATCCTGTGATTATAAATATATGAAAAAGGCTTTATACCAGATCCATTTCTCTTTAAGTATATGAGAGTTGCAATCCTTAAATACCTGTTTTTTCCGTTTGTGTTTTTTTTCTATATAATATGATCAATATATGTAAACTTCAACGTATACTTTTCAATTGACATGTTATTTTTTTACGATACTTAATTTCATAAAATTAGGGATAGCATTATTAGTAACATAAATATATTATTTTAATGTTAACTTAATAACCATCCTTACTGTGCTTTTATATATGTCATTACATTTTATTAAATGTTTCTTAAACTAATTAACTTTTAGAAAATGTGATCGTTGCTATTGTAATACACTTGTAAAAAAAAACATGCAAAAACTATTTCAAAATGCTCAAAATTGTATAAAAGAAAATAATTCAAAAAATTTCTTAAATTTTTCAAAAAAATAAAAATAAATAAATAAATAAATAAATAAAATAAAATTCTACTACAAGAAGTGCATTTTTCCCCCTTGATTATCATTTACCTTTATAAAACATTTTAACATATGTAAAAAGGTATTATAAAACATTCAAATGAAAAATAAATTCAAAGGGTACACACTTTCTGTAAATTTCTATCACATTCAGCAATTTTTTGGTCAATTTTTAAGCTAAACTTTCATTTAACCCGATTTTTCGAGAGAAATTTTCTCTATGATCTGTAAGTTCGTCCGCATACCATTTTCAGACAAGTTTGTTTAAGCCAGCTGAAATGGGATTTTCGTGGCAGATTCTTATTAAGGTATGGGTATACGGGTCACAGGCTCCAGACACGGAGTACAACTACCTTCAAAATGGCTTATTTAAAGGAATATTTTCAGTCATAAACAAGCAAAAATTACTATTCTGAAATTGTGTTGAATGTGAGCCAAGATTCCCAAAAGTCCTTAGTCATGTTTGAAGCTGCGGTACCAGGACTTTGGTGCATCCACCTATCTGAAATCTTTTGTAGATCCTGCTACGCTGATTGAGCCGGCGTAAATAATGTAGTCTGAAAGTTACGTAGTCGTATAACAAGCACAAACATAGTTGTATTTCGTACGCGCTGTGAATTTTAAAGACGCTCGAGGTTCCGAAATGGACAGACTTTAACTGGTTAGATGCGAGGAGAGCTACTTATACAGAAGTGGTTCGCTACTTGTACCATACAATCTCAATACGAGAATACTGATCTACCGAGAATTAAATAAGGAAAAGCAATACAAATATTAATATCCTTTTACTACCATCAATATTCTGATTTACTCAAAACATTTTAATAATTAAAATTTTTTTACCCTGTGGAGTTTCACATGTTGCACATGCCTGAATACGGCCCTGGTGATACTAATCGCTCAAGAATTAAAATTTGTGGCTATTATGTTCTTTAAAATATTCTGGAGTTCTTAAAATAATTAAAAATCAACATTTAGCGTACGTGATAACATAACCTTAAATGGACGAGGGTCATTGGCCTCCTACCACTATGGCATCCTTCCGTGAACTCTTTGATAACGGAATTGGGACACATGTCCTACCAGCGACTATTTCTTTATTCAATTCGCACCACTATTTGAAATATGATCTCTGTCATATAGTTATTCCAGGATAATTCAAGGGAAGTCTTCCGGAAAGATTTTTTTCTTTGTAAATTGTTTTACGAGTTAATATAAAAAATAATCGTCAGATCTTGCCCGTAATCAAAAGGTTAATGTTTGCCTTTTTCCCTCTTCATGATCAATCGAGTAGTTCTTATTTATGGTCCACACATACGAAACGTAGTTTTAAATTCACCTTCTTGGAATCCTTAGTACAGTAGCATCTCGTTATTCCGCGTCTCGCAACTTCTATAAGTCGTATATATTTCCTTTTTAACGTGTCTCCCGTTGAGGAGAAAATAAAAATATTCACATTAACGGCACTTTTTAAACAAATGCACACGTAAATAGCAGTAAGTATATAAATCTCTATGTTGTTAATTAATTAAAAAATTAACTGTAATATGCCTATAAATCTGCATGTTGTAGAAAAATTTATAGCAATTGTCTGTATAGTAAGAACTTTTTTAATTTGTAAGCGTCTTCGGTTATATCGTGCATTCGAATAAATTGCTTTATTTTCTTGTCTCGCGACAATCGCAGTACAGCGAGGATTTATTGTATATACAGCTGCACATGAAGACATTTTACTCATTGTATAGTTGCCGTTGTCTTCTTTTCTCTATTATTTGGACGTACACTGTAACAAAAAAAAAATCCGTTGATTACCAGTACAATTTCCGTGTATTTATGGATTTTTCTTTTCCGTTGAAAGTGATTTCGTGACTGTGTCAAAAAGTATGTATTTGAGAATGTATTTGACATATAACACGAAATTTTCATTTCCTCTAAAAATTTTGACTGTATTTTTAAATTATGACGCTGAAAAAAAAAAAAACCCGTATAAAACCAAATATTGTACTGGCAAAATACGGAAGTTCTTTTTAGAGTGTAAAAATATAACAAATCCCAAAACCTTACCAAAAACGACAAATTATTTGTACTTTTAGCAATATTATCTGTCAAGGATATGGTTAAATCCATATTAGCTAATTTCTGAAATACTCACGAAATCACTTAATCGAAAAAAAAATTCCCTAATAATACGGAAATTGCACCGGAAATCAATGGAATCTTTTTACAGTGTAAAGTTTATGCATTTGCTTGTAGGCATCCTATGTGTCCGTCGGATTTGGTGCAAAATTGGGATTCCGTTCTTAATTTTCGTTTTAAAGTGAACTCCTTATTAACTAACACCCATTGAACTCAGATTATGACGCATAACACTGGGCAACAACAACAACAACAAAAAAACTTTTTATCAGCTACTTTGACAAATGTAGGTGTACTAGACTGATGTGAGTGTGCTGATTCCAAATCTGAACTCCAAATTTCTCTATCACTTCAAGATGTAAAGTTATTGCCATCCTGTTGTTTCAAAAGGGAAAACTGCTTACCATCATTACTTTGGTGTGGAAGTTGGAGATAATACAAATGGTCGGCACCACATACATGCTGTACTGTGTGCAATACGGGCTAATACAATGGTTAAGAGGTAAAAGAAAAACAACGTCTTTTTCTGTGCCCATGGTATGGCGTGAACCGAAAAAAATCATCTCTCAAACTGTTTGTTACATCTGTATGACAAAGATATCCAGAAAAATAACTCTAAAATCCAGATTGGGAATCTGCTCTGAAACAAAAAATATTTCTCAAGTTTCAGTTGTGTTAAAGAGTGTCATACTGTCAAATTTAAGCATTGGCAGTTTCTATAGCTAGAGATCTTGACGCGACAGAGAAATTTTGAGTTCAGATTTGGAATCAGCTCACTCAAATTAATCTAGAACCCCTATATTCTCCCCAGTACCAAAATTTTGTTGACAATTTTTATTCATATGGTCGGATAGCTGCAGGGACGTATTAAAAGCGGGTTTATATAAAGTTTTTAATATGGTCTGTCGATTATCCAACCATATCAATAACGTCACAATTTTTGTTTTACCGGTTTTACCGATAATAATAAGGAGTCTATTGTATTCGTATGTGAAATCTTGTGCAAAACAAGTTTACTCCTTGCACCGTTGATACATTAATCATAGAATGCATATCTATATTATAAAGCAGAAACAAGTCCGTGAATAATGCTAACGTCATATTAACGGTGGCAATATCTGACTAATAATTTTCGCTTTTACTGCTTTTATTTTTAAATTCTAAACATCGCACAACGTCAATTTTTACACCGTTAAATAGAACAAACAATGTTCATTTAAAGGCAATTTGTTTGAAAACTGTATCTCAATTTACTAATTTTTTCGTGGTTTTTAAAATAATTTTCAAGCTGGATTAAAAAAAAAGGGTACTTTTTCGTTATATGAGGGTTCGTATTCGTTATACCATGCAAAAATGTATGCTAATGCATAATGTATGTAAATGTATGTAAAAAGAAGTATTAAATGTATGTATTAAATGTATGTAAATGCATGCTTGGCGACAATGGTGTTCGTATAACGGAAAAGTACCAAAAAAAGTACCTCTATAGTCTATAATCTCATTACAAAAGATTAACCCGCACTTAAACTAATATACATAGTTCACCCTTTGTTTCCGGCTAATATTCCATCATAACGAAATTAAAACTTCACCAATAAATAAATCATATAATATAAATGTAATACAAATTCAACAGACATGTAATCGAACTCCGCGCTTAAACCACTGAAATTATCAAAATCAAAAAGGCTGCTGGAAGTAGCGATCTTTGGCAATATCACCTGGCATGCGGCTAATGCAAAAGTATTGCTTTTAATAAACTTCAAAGCTTTATTTCAATACATAATTGATACTTTTCATATAAAAAGGATTTTTTGATGTTGTTAGTGGACAATCTAAAAAATTATATTCAATTTAAAAAATGTGTTAAAGTTTAGAATTTGAAAAAAAAATAGTTTCACGTATATTCTCTAACCCTGTAATACCGGATTGAATACCCTAGTTTTTTCTTTTAAACAAAATTTAAACCGACAACACAAATATCGAAAAAATATATATTAATTAAATTTTGTTCCTTTTATGCGCATATTAACTCACAAAATAATTATGCACAAATAAAGATGTATTACCTAAATAGAAATATAGATTCCATTAATTGATGGAGAGAAAAATTAACCACTACAAATAATAAATACAGTTTAATTTTTGGTCTAAAAAGTACTAAATGTAGCTTCTGATAATATTTCTAATTTTTTTTTTTTTTTTTTTTTTTTTTTTCCCTTGAAGAAAAACACAATATTTCTTTAGTACATTTAAATTACCCACAACAATAACAACAGAAGAGAAATTTCCTCAGGTTTTTTAAAATAATGCTTTTTTTATATTAATACAATATCATATGCTTAAATTATAATTGCTGTAAAGAACAAAACATATTGCACATTTTTTCCCTTGTTATCAAAATGCATTAGAAGATAGACAAAAAATACTTCATAATTCAAAAAGAGCCACAATTTGACAAAAACCAAATGCCGAGATATAAGCTTCTTTGTTTTATGTTTAAAAAACATTCACGACTGAAATTACAGAAGAACAAATGTATTTTTTAAGTCAATTATGATTTTAGAAAAGTGGCTTAAACAAAAAAAAAATCGTATAAAACGTTTAGATGGAGAGCTTTTTTTCGATCTTTTAAATTAAATTTTTTTTTCAGATTGATATACGATATTTAATGTATCAGTAGATTAACAGTATTTTGTTTCACATAAGTTTAGAAATAATTATACTAATAATCAATTACCTTAAATTGCAATTGAAGAACAAAGTGGAAAATGAAATTTAATGTAAATTTTATTGATTACATTTTTTTTGGTAGATATATGTGTAATATTTTAAACGATGGTTCTGCAATCGCTCAGAAAAAAATTATTTAATTTTCAAATTTCAAAATTCATTAATATTATTTAAATTATTAATAATAAAATAATGAATTTTAATAAATAATATCTCAAATCTTCAAGCCAAATTATAATCTTAGTATTTTAGATTTAACATGTGATAGAATATCTCCAAACACCTTCATACATAAATTGAAACAGTTTTTCATAAAATCTAACATAACATATTCTTCCACTACACTTTTCAATTAAAAGCTTTAATCTTATTTTTTCACACATGTGGAAAACACACTGTTATTGGAAAAATGCAAATGAGTTTAACAAAGGCAAATATTTCTTATGTGCAAAAATAGCTAAATGTAAAGATAGAAATGTAACTGTCATTTTTACTCATCATTGTACATTGATTTTTAAATCGGAGACCATGTGTACGAACACAATTCTATTGGATCTATAAATTCTATTGGATTTATAAATTCTATTGGATCTATATATTCTATTGGATTTATAAATTCTATTGGATCTATAAATTCTAGTGGATTTATAAATTCTATTGGATCTATAAATTCTATTGGATTTATAAATTCTATTGGATCTATAAATTCTATTGGATCTACAAATATAAGTACCAGAGTTTTTGTTTTATTATATTAAAATAAGCGATTCGGTACTTATTAGTAATCATAATAATATATTTAGGAATAGCTTTAAGATAATTATATGCTTTCGTTTTTACGCAATAATATGTGCTATGTTGCTAGAATATGTAAGATAATTTTCAACAGATTGCTTTTTTCATTAAATCAACAATTGTAACAAATTTCTTTTTATAACAGGGACATGAAAATCTGTGTTCATTCATATATTTGCTCTTAATTTATACGCAACTAGCATATCACCCGTGCTGTCCGGAACCGTGATAATATCTCTAAATGTACCTAAAATACGTGCTGAATGAATTTATATTTTGATATGAAGAATTTTAAATTATGGAGAAAAAAATGGAATTCGCGAAAGTGACTTACGGAAACGAACATTTTTTTTTAAAGGTAAATATTGAAATTTTTTTAAAAAACAAAGACATCATTTGAAAGAAACATGGACGAACATGGGCGTAGATATGATGTGGTATTTTTGTTTTTTCGTATATTGATTTCCGAAGCCGATGCACCTTTTTAAACATTATAGAAAATACCGAAATTTGCGTTAGTGACTTTCGGAAACGATTTTTTTTAAAGCGTTAATATTAATTTTTTTAACAGATTTCGACATACGAAAGAAAATAAACGTAAATGTAGTCTAGTATTTTTACTTTTTTTCGTATTTTGATTTCCGAAGCCGATGTAGTATTTTGAACATTGCAGAAAAGAAAGGAATTCTTGAAAGTGACTTGCGGAAACTAACATTTTTAAAAGAGTTAATATTAATCTTTTTTATAACCAAATACACTCATGTCCAAAATTAAGGTCACAAACATAAAATCTGTGAAAACTGAGGAACTATTCACTGTGTTGCCACGAAATGTGGCGCAGAGGTATATTAAAATGGGAGAAAGAATATAGTAACATAACAATATGGAAAGGATTTTAATTGTGAATTAAGATACAGGGTATATTAAAAAGTGTTAAATCATGAATCGGAGATAAAGCATTTATCTCGGGAAAAGTATGTGTGATATGGAGTGTGACCACTGTGCACTGCTATACAAGCCTCACAACGAGCTCGCATACTGTTTATGAGGGTGTCAATAAATGTTTGTTGCAACAAAGCCCATTCTTCCAAAAACGCCCTTTTAACTCCTGGAGGGTCCTAGGAGTGGGTTTACGCTTTGCAATGATTCTTCCTAGACCATCCCACACATGTTCAATAGGATTGAGGTCCAGAGATCTCGAGGGCCAATTCATACGGCGGATATCCTCCTCTGCAGGAAAATCATCAACAATGTGAGCACTGTAGGATCTCGCATTATCGTCCATAAAAATGAAGTCTGGGCCTACAGCACCCCTGAACAACCTCATATAGGTTTCAAGGACCTCATCCCTATAGCGATGTGCATTGACAGTACACGCATCGAGGACGTGCAGTGGGGCACGGAGGCCAACATTAAGCCGTCTCAGACAAGGATTCCTTTGCCACCAAATCTGTCGATTTATTTTACGTAGGAGGGATGATAGCGAGCTCCACGTTCTCTCCAGATGAAGATTCGACTAGAATCACTTTCCGTGGTGAATCCGGACTCATCACTGAAAAGAACACGCTCCTACTCTTGTTGTGTCCGAGACTGATGTCTTTGGCTCCACAACAACTGTGCTCTCCTGTTCGATGCGGTGAAAGGGACACACACGACTGGATGCCGGACGTAAAGTGCCCTCTCTGCTAGTCGTTTATATACTGTTTGCCTGGAAATTCTTATTCCAGACGCAGCAGTAAGGTCACCAGCAAGCTGAGGAGTCGTTCCCAGCCTATGTCGTCGTGCGCTTAACGCCAAATAGCTATTCTGTGCAGTGTCGTTGCTCTGTGGTGGTCTTGGCTGGCCTTACTGGTGACATTGACAGGATGGTCTAGGGAGAACCATTGCACAGCGTAACCCCCCTGCCATAACCCGCCAGGAGTTAAAAGCCGCGCTTTTGGAAGAAATGGCTTTGTTGCCACAAACATTTATTGACACCCTCATAAACAGTATGAGAGCTCGTAGTGAGCCTTGTATAGCAGTGCACAGTGGTCACACTCCAAATCAGACATACTTTTCCTGAGATAAATGCTTTATCTCTGATTCATGATTTAACACTTTTTAATATACCCTGTATTTTAATTCACAGTTAAAATCTTTTCCATATTGTTATGTTGCTATATTCTTTCTCCCATTCTAATATACCTCTGTGCCAAATTTCGTGGCAACACAGTGAATACAGTAGTCCATCAGTTTTCACAGATTTTATATTTGTGACCTTAATTTTGGACATAAGTGTACATCGTTTTTAAAGAAAAATTAACTTAGATGTGGTATGGAATCCTTGTTTTTTTTTCATATTTTAGTTTACGAACCCGATGCAGAATTTTAAATATCAGAAAAAGGAGTAAACGAATTTTTTGGAAAAAGTTAATATTAATATTTTTCAAAACGGATTGCGGCATTAGAAAAAAAAAACAGAACGTAAATATGGACTGAAATTTTTAGCATTTTCGTATTTTGATTAGAAGCTCGGAGGCACATTTTTAAAAATTGCAGAAATCGCGAAAGACACCGAAACGGCTCTCGGGAAATATTGTCTTTTAAATGATTAACATTGATATTTTTTCAAATGTAGCAAAGCATTTTAAACCTAAAAGTATGATCTTTAATTTGATGTAATCGGTTGTTCAATATTTTAAAAAGTTACACTTATGTGAGCTTCGAAACACGGGGTGGAAGAACACAAAATCGAGGTTTTTAAATAAATTTTTTGAAAGGGTTAACTTTCGTATTTTTTTAAACGGATTTCTCCATTATAAATCATAAAGAACGTAGTGGTTTAGTGTCTTTCGTTTTCACTTTTTTGAACGGTTCGGCCAATGCGTGTTTCAAAAGACGGGAGGAAAAATCTGCTTTCGCAATTTCGGATCTTATGCTTCCACGCTTCGAAAGGGGGTTTTTGGCACGCTCTGGCGTGACCTTTTTTTTGGTTGTACTTTTTAATTGTGAAATTTATTAATATCTCGACTAATTATCAAGGAAAAATCTGAGCTTCAGGTGCAGTACCTGCCTTGGACTATCCACATCCAAATATTTAGACCTCTACGCGCGGTAGATTCTTCTATAGCCATCGCACACAGACAGGAAGGCACACACACACAAACATCTTTCTTTTATTAGTATAGATATCTGTGCGATTAACAACGTTCTTATCTTAGAAATCAACTCAAATTGATCTCAACATTTATTAGAGCGTTTGTCAAATTTTCTCTAAATGACTAACTCCTTTTTTTTCAGAAATAAAAAAACATGGACCAGTTTATGGAGTCTGACTTCAATCACACAAATTTGACGCCTCCCATGGACCAGGATGAGCTTTATGCCTCAATAGAAATCTTGGATCCTGGTATGCAACTTTTCGTAGTCATTTTGTACAGCTGTACAGCATTAGCAGCTTTAGGAGGAAATGGTGCTGCCATTGCGGTTCTTCTAAGCAAACATCGCTCCATTCGGTTGTTTCTCATCAATTTAGCTCTCTCTGATGTAACCATGGCAGTGTTTTCCATACCGTTCACATATACGGACTTTGTGCTAGGAAGATGGATATTTTTGCCACAGTTTTGTCCAGTTGTGCAATTCATGCAACATGTTTCAGTTTCCGTTTCTGTATATACCTTAACAGTTGTTGGTTTAGACAGGTAAGTTGTTTTGCATTATTAACTATTATTATTATTACTTTAATATTTTTAACTCTATCATGCTGATTTGTAAAGATTACTTCCAATCAGTATGAGTGGAATCAATTTATTTTGAGCGAAACAACTTTTATCCGTAACCCTGTGCATCAAGTATGTGGCCTGTGTATCAATGTATCTGAGATCTCTAAGACGGATTTAAAAGAAAATTTAAGTTCAAAAGCTACAAATGCGTAAGTTCAATATAAGAATGAATATATGTACGTAATCTTTATTTTCAAATGAATGTTTCTATAAATATCTCTTAGTATCTTTTCTAAAATATAAAATATCTGAATTTCGTTTGACTGTTTTACAAGATTACTTTCGGCTATTTTAACGATCATTTCCAGTTTCTAAAGCTTTACAAATTCTTTAATATTCTCGCTTCTAATTGACGTAGATATAAAATCAAAACTGTTTTATAAAGCAAAATAAATATTCTATTCAATAAATCCAAAAACTGAAAATGTGTTTTTTTTTTACGAAAATTGATTATTTCAACGTATTTTTATACCTTAAATTTAATTTGCAAACCGTGGCAGATTGTGTGTAGTAATTTATCAAATACTTATGACAACTAGGAAAATGTATTTTTTATCAGCATTTTGCATATGCACAAACTGCTATAGTTTACACTTGCTGTTAAAAAAAATGGCTTGATATAGAAATATTGAAGTATTCATCATACGATCAGAGAAATGTAGAGGTGATATTATTATAAAAAACTGCGTTTGTTAAAATTTTAAGTTTATATTTTATTTATTTAAATATATTACTAGTATGTTGTGAGGATTTATAGCATAAAATCATAGGTATACCCTGCGATTCTAGCTAGATGTTACGGGAATTATCTCTTAAACCGCTGATGGTAGACAGACATTTCCAGTTGTAAAATGTATTCAAATAAAGTACGGCTGTTAGATATAGGGGTATGCATGTTAAAAAAGGATTGCATTTGTCATAAAATACGAATTTTTTTATATATTTCTCTTTTCCTATAACATATATTTAGAAAAATGTTGCTATGCGTCTGTGAAAGAAATAGAAAAAAATTACCATTTTTTATGACCATATATTACCAAGTTATCATGCTTTCGTTTTTATTAATTTTCAGCGGTTTCCGGTATTAAAAAAGGGGTATTTCCATTTTTAGCGCAAATAAACAATGATTTTCTTTTTTTTTTTAGAACATCATAACTCGGTATGTTTTGGTCATAAGATAATATAATTTGTTAAATACCCTTAGACCCAGGAGAATATTTTTCGATAGGAAAATTAAGCCGTATAAAAAATAAATTTCGCAGTTTAATACGTAAATAACTAGCGTAGCAGCCCGACGTGTTGCACCTGCATGCAATGATATTTTTTTAGAGAAAAAAAAATCTAATTTATAACTATAAATTAAAAATGATGCAATTGCAGTAGCGTGCCTTTATACGAGAATGGCGACATAAGTGCAATAAAATTTCATTTGTCGAGAGGATTTTGGGCAAAAACTTGGAAAGCTTGCCATAATCACCAATATAATGTTTGTTTATTTGACCGACTCGCATGACAAGCAAATAACTCCAGGTGAGAATTTTTTCTGTAGGGTGGGTTGCTATGATTTGGACATAAACTTTTGATCTGAGTATAATCCCTGTTCATATGTCCAGACTTCATGGTCAAAACTCCGTGTTCTATCACAGTTCCTTTATCTATATTTTAAACAAATTCGTAAAATATTATTTCGCATCAACAATAATGTTAGTAAATGACGAAGTATGTCACATGAATATTTTTTACATTATAATTTCTATCCATGAGAATAACTGATATTTTATTTCATTGAGCAAAGCTCCGTATTCTACGAGGAGTAGCTGTGAAATACAAACACACAGTCGGATTTTAATGTAACGGATACACCACCTTGCAAAACAAATGACATATATCAAAGCTGTACTTGATTTGTGTACTTTTTAATTGGTAGTGCATTGTAAAAAAAGCATATGTTTCTTATTCTAGTAATATACAATATAACAACGTACGAAATTATACAATTATCTAAAGTAAAAATAAAATATAACGTTAAAACACCAGTATAATTGAATCTACAGCATACCGGTTTCGGTAGCATATAGCATACCCTCCTCAGTGCTCCTAGCACTGAGGAGGGTTGCATTTTTTGTTAACGTTGCATTTTTTTTTTACTTGAGCACTGATATGATGAGCTTATATCGCACCAAGCTCCAAATTAATATTTATACAATTATCTCTTCCAATTTACTAACAATTCCGAAAAACGTTCTTTATCTTTAGCAACATCGCAAACTAATATATTTTCGAGATTTAACGATGAATTAAAAAAAAAATAAAGTTGCTTGTGCTGCCACTGATTTTCAGAAACGCTTCCGAGTAGTTTTTATAATGTATTAGGCAGTTTTCTCAACCCGGAATATAGGTTTTTGAATGCTCTCAATTCACAAGCAAACATTTTGACGTTCAAAAAACATGTTTTACAGACAATTATAATAAATTAACATCATTAGCATTAACAATAAAATAATTATTATTTTGCTATTCTTACAGGTATAAATTCAATTATGCAGCTGAAAATGTTTAATTGAGCTTTAATAGCATCCGAAAAAGAGACATTCCGGTTTTAGAAAACTGATTAATACACAATAAAAACTACTCGGAAACGTTTCCGAAAATCAGTGGTAGCAAAAGAAACATTGTTTTTATAAGTGATTGTTTACAAATCGCGAAAATATATTTGCTTCTGAGGTTTCTAACTATAAAGAACACTTTTCGGAATTATGGGTAGATAGGCAGAGGTTATTGTATATTGGTTATATTATATTTTCATAGATTTATTGTATATTGGTTATATTATATTTTCATAGATTTATTGTATATTGGTTATATTATATTTTCATAGATTTATTGCATATTGGTTATATTATATTTTCATAGATTTATTGTATATTGGTTGTTATGTTATATTTTCATAGATTTATTGTATATTGGTTATATTATATTTTCATAGATTTATTTTATATTGGTTATATTATATTTTAGTATATTTAGAAACATTGCCTTTTTTTATACTATATGTTTATTTCCTCATCTATTTCAGAGATAATCGTCATAACCTCTATTTAGAATCAGCCGATATAAATGTATAATTTTAGGGTCACTTTTTTTTATTAACATATTAAACAATCCCCGATTTTGAGGCTCTTTTATCATGACTAAATTTTCATATTATCTACAAAAATAATATGGTAATTGTCCGTAATGTGAACATAGTTATTTTAGTTAAGCGACATATACTCTATATTCAGAGAACGGATTATTCCCGACATATTCAAATTTCAAAGAAATTAGTCTAAAATATATCAAAAGAATATATTCTGACAGACTTTAACAAATACGGGTTAGTGAAAAAAAAGTGTAGTTCTTCAGATATTATTAGTTAGATTTCACCTCTGGGATCTACATAATTATTTCCGGAGACAAAGCTTAAGAAAAACACTTGTAGGATCTTTAAATAGAAGTGTTTCGTAATAAAAAGCAATTTATTATAAGATAGTGTAGAGTGTCTTGAAAAGCATGAAAATGTCGCTTGAGACATTTTTTATGGCGAAAGTAATTAGTTTTTCTATTCCTGTACATTCTGATTTATTGCCTTGTAGAATATATTTTTACGTATTTTATTTAAAGCCATTTTTGAACAGATCTAAAAATATTTTACATCTCTGGTATATGCAGTTTTATTAAGAATTTTGTTCTTATTCGACAGAAAATAATATTGAGGAGAAAACGTATACTTTCTTTTTAATGAAAATGATTAGTTAACAAAGTTCCAAAAATAAATTTTAAAGACAAAAAATTGAGAAAAATTTAGAAAATTAATAGGAATAAAATTAAAAAGAATTATTTAAATTTCGTTTCTTATTAATGATAGAATATCATATGCATCACTATATAGTTTAAACAAATATTTATATCATGTTTTTGAAGTTTAAAATAATTGTGTTATTGGTCGCAAATATGTATCTTACTGCAAACGTGTAAAATAATTGAATTTTGTCAGACTTCCCTGAATTAGAAAATATAAACAAATAAATGTTTTCTCTTTATTCTCATAATTCACATTTTAATTTATTAAACTTGTTAGAAATACGCAGTAAATGATTTAAGAATAAACTAATTTGTCAGAAAAATATATAATATATTTTTAACAAAAATTGCATTTCACCTATCAGAAGCTTTTAATTTAAATACATCGAAAGATATTCTGTAATTTTACATCAGATAATGTATTTTTAAACATTACGTATATGGCAAATATAAATACGTGATTCGGCTTTTTTTTTTTTTTTTTTTTAAATTTCTATTTAACACTTTCCAATATAGTTTGAAAAATGTTTATGGATTCGGTGTGTCTGTCCATCCGTCTGTCCACACTGCGTAAACACACTCGGATTGCCATGTAATTGATAAAAAGTAAGCTGCGCCGCATGCACCCATGAGGGGGCGCTCCGCGCGTAGACGACCACCGAACCCAAGTCCTGATAGACTTTTATTACGCCAGCAGCTTTGTATCGCTACTGCGCTTCGGCAGGTCAGAGAGCCGATCCAATACGGACCCTCTAACCTTGAACCCACGTGTTGACGACGTACGTCGTTGCAACATGCGGTGAAACCGCGAGACACTTGGAAACGGGCCGGCGTCCCCATCAGCTTCGGAGCTGGAAACCAGGCCCTAGGCCTTAAGTCGGGATGTTCCAACCCGTACTTGCTTTACCACAGTTTGAGGGGTGTGAAAACCTACAGAGGTAGTCACGTTCCCTCTCGCAGTGGGCCCATGTAAATTATAAAAGTTATTGAGGTTTACCATGCCATGCTCGGTATTTAAATTCATGTTATTTATAGTATATTATATATTATATATTATATATTATATATTATTATAGTATTTATACTATAGTATTTATAGTTCGTTTACAAGGCACTCAAAATAATTCTGCCAGATGTTCTATGGGTTATAGTACTGTCTGCGAGCGGTAATTGTAATACTTATTGATTATCACAATTGAAAACGCACGGGTTTTAGAATGTAACTTATTTTTTTACATATTACATCACATGTGTATAAATTCTATAGATAATATACAGTAATAACTACATAAAAGAATTCAAGTACATTTCTTTTATTGAAGGAAACTGCTGAAGGTAATTTGCAACTCTACTATGCATTTCCTAATTGAACTAAATTTTAGCCTATATTACGTAGTATATATACAAATCTGCAGATTATATACAAGACTTGACAAACAAATTATGAGACTATTTATGCTAATTGCTGAAATTGAGTTTTCAAATGTGTTATGCGTTTTTCAAATTGCTTTCTTAGACATCATCTTTCACTTTATTAAACGGCATAATTTTGTTATAGTATTCTGAATGTGTTGGAAAGCGTTTCATAATATATGCTCGACGCACGATTTTTCTTTCTTGTTCTTTGCAAAAATACCTTTCTGTACACTTTTATGTCAGATGTGTTTAAATTTATATATCTGCATTATTCGTTCGTTTCTATATATACTTCTAAATCGTTTTATGTGAAATCATAAATGAGGGATAGCAAAACAGAAAACATACAATGCAGATTTTAAAACAAAACACCGCTACGTAATTAAAAAACGGAACAGATGTGTTATACTTACGAACAGATGTTTGGCGACTTTTTTTGCCACGATTTCCAAACCCGCGCCAAACCAATAACTTAATGCAATAGCTAGATTATCATTAAAGGAAAAATTCCTTAAAATTTGGCGATTTTTTCCTTTTTATAGCGGATTAAAAAAAATGTTTAAGTTTAGTGGTGAAATGAAAAGCGAGGAAGGAAGAGAGGGAATTGTGAATGCGCTGATCAGACGTTTTGGATTTATGAACATGTAGTATAATCGAACCTCGATAGTAACGCATAATTAAAGATATGTATATGTATTGCAATATACTTCTAACCTATTAAAAACTTTTATATACGATCACTTCTCCACGGAAACTTCTGCAACACTTGATTTGTTGCAAGATGACTATTATTCCCGCAATGGATCTAGTAATAAATGCACAATGTTTCCAAGATGGAGAAATTTTTCATTCAAAATGTCTGCTATTTTTAACAATAATAATCTTTGTTTCATTTAATGGTAAACATTTCGTGATTACATGAATCAAAGATACTCGTAGTTATTCGAAAAGAGTAGTTGGTGTTTTGAATACAAAATTTGTTTAATCTGGCAGCATTTTACACGCGCACTGATTTAGCAGAAGCATTGATGCGTCTTAAAAGCGTCCTCTAAATTTCAAATCACATGTACTATCAGAAATATATCCTATTGCATTTCGCCTTCTTCGAACGAAACTTTTAATTTACAAGTACAGTTATTTTCTAGACTAATCGGAATCCACAAATGTAAGAAACACGTGAAACATTTGGCGAGTAATCGCTGCTAAGTGTTATAAAAAGTTGTGTAAATCCCGGGGAATGATAATAAAGTACCTTTGAATTAAAACTGTTCAATCTCAATTTGGAAGTGTTTAACATCTTACATTGAGTTACACAAATTTAATATTGTACTGACTCGTGGACCGTTTGCTAAGTGATCAACAGGTGACATTTTAAACCGTAAACGTTTTTTCTTCAAACTTACGCTTGTGTAGAAAAGATCTTTATTTTCCCTATAAGCTACACATTAAGATTTAACCTTAATATGATTTTTTAACAAATGTCAATTTTTTCCTTATATCTTGTATCAAGCGCAATTATAAAAATTAGCCAGCCAATAGGTGGAAAAATTAATTTTCATCATTTGTAAAAATGATGAAAAAATAAAATGTATTTGAAATCTGTTTTAAAAATATTTTAATGTTCTGTTTGGATTAAAACCTACCCATCCTCTGCTTATTAGTTTATACTTCGTATATGAATGAAATCAATATTTTAAAAATCATAGAAACAAAACTGAAATCAATTTTTCTATTTTATCAAATGTCATGTATACTTTAATCGATTCGATTCATACATTAAAATATTAAAAAAAGACTAAAATATTTAGACAATATAAATTTAATTTTTTTTTAATTTAGTAATTTGTTAAACGTTTTCTTGAAAAGGATAATATTCCATTTTTAATTGTCTAAAGCTTTATGCTGCTTAGTTTCTTCTTAGAAAACAGGCTTTTTTTTTTTTTTTTTTTTTTTTTTTTTTTTTGATTGAAAATAATTTATGTAAAATCAAATCTTTATTTTTAAATAATATAATTTTCAAGGTTTTTAAAAATTATAAAGGAAATAGAAATCATGAAGTTTTCACGAAAGTTGATTTTTATTCTTGACAAGAAAAGACTTCCTATACAGTTTCCTTTGATTGTTTATTTATATCTCTTGACAAGACTTCACTTTCTTAATTAAATTCAAACTTACTATCTGAATAGTTTCCTTTTTCACACGCCACTGTGCGCATGTTCAAGTGACCTTCTATAGAGGAAGTTGTATACGTGTATTTTATAAGTGTTTTTAACGATATTTTTCAACTGATTTGCCTAAAAATACAGGTTTGGTCAAAAATCTTTGACACATTTTGAAATTCAATAAAAAGTCAAGTGAATAGCGAACGAGCATGCTATTTAGACGAAAATGCTTCTCATGATTGAAAATTTTATTTAAACAAAAAGTTTTTTGATAAAGGTGCTTTAAATACTATCATAAAGATACCTTCAAAGCAGATAAAATTATAAATAACCAACGAAACGAGAAGGAAGTCACATAGTTATTTTGTGTAATGTAATACAATACGTGTGCGCTATTTTTAGCTTGAATTGCAAGCAAATGGTAGACTGCTCTGTTCTAAAGATTTAGTTTTTTCCAATATGAGCTGTCTTCCTTAGGTCTTCAATACTTTCAAAACTTTCCTACTTCAGGAAAATCCACCATTTTCCAAAAACTGTGTTCGAAATTAAATTTTCATCGGTATTTTCTATAATAAATGAGCTAGATTGCTTTAAAATAAGTAAAATTAATTGTATTGCGATTCAAAACTCTAATAACATTAAATTAAACCTAATAAGCGATGTCTCTTTAAAATCCGTCATTTTGAAAAAGTACTGCCGCCATCTTGGATATTTTGTTTTTATTGGACAGTTTCTATAGAAAGAGGCCTAGATTGCAGGTGCAAGTGAAAAAGCAAATTGACTTTGTTGAATATAAATACATTTCATTCCCTATTAGTATAAATAAAAAAAATTCTTAAATCTCTTATTACTTGCGTTTGACAAATAACAGGGCACTTAACTAACTACTTTTAAATTAAATACATGAGAAACTAAAATGTTAATTCAATCAAGTAATTATTGTTTACTGGCACAAAAGGAGAGAAAAATTCTTTTAATAGTACAGACTGTTTTTGTAAAATACCTTTTTTCCGTACCTCTAAAGATTTTAATGTGTGCTGATTCCCCCTAAAGTGGCAATGGTTCATAACTTACGCTCCCATGGGAGAAATAATCTTTGCATATAAAATAACTTCATCCTTTAAAACAAGATTTTTTAAAATTGTTATTTGGATTTTACCCTAATTTTCATTGAAGCATGCTTAACTAAATTTAAATGCTTTTCGTTTTAAATGCATTAATTTCCACATAAGTATAAATCTTTCGGTTTTCTTAATTGTAAAAAGTAACAAAATGCAAATATATAAAACATTAAATGCTATTTTGTTTAATCAAGACATTTTACATTTAAGTTTAAAAGTAATTTTATGATTTCTATAGTTTTTTTTTTATTTAAAATTTATCCTTATTGAATTACCATTTACAAATAAAATATAATGTGTCTGTTTGCTTACATAGTCTCTTGAGATAGTGGGAAGATAAACCGTTATGAAATTTGTCGCAAACGTACTTTAAATTTACTGAAAACAAATTATTGCAGTTTTTCCACTTTGTTATTACTTGATAGTGATAAAGAACTATTTTTAAACATAAGACATACTGAAATGTTTATTCAATTAAGTATTTACTCTTCGTTGGTAAAATGGCGTTTTTTAATAATGTAGACTTTCGTCTGTTTCATAAATAAATTATTCCATGCATGTTAAAAAAAAAGAGAACGTATTGCAATGCTTTCTACAGTGGTAATTAAATATAATATATTGGATGCCGGTGGGAAAAAAATATCCTTCATATAAAATAGTTATCCCATCTTATAAGGAGATTTATTAAAATTGTTAATAGTATGGATTCTACTATAATTTCCATTGGAGGAAATTTAATTGCCTAACTAAATTTAATTGCCTTTCTGTTTTATACGGGATATTTGTCAAGTCAATATGCTTGTTTCAGCTTTCTAGATAGTAAAAAGTAAGAAAAGGAAATAAAACTTTAAGTGATATTAAAGTTTTATTTACTTTTCTTATATATATATATATATATATATATATATATATATATATATATATATATATATACAGTAAAACTCGGATATAACGCTCTTCCGGGGGACCGGGCTAGAAGAGCGTTAAAAGCGGGAAAGCGTAAAATGCGGGAGAAGATTTTCGGCATTTTCAAATTGAGAATATTATATTATCTAATTTAAATAATGCGGGGAATCATTTTTGTGTATTATTTAAAATAGAAATGCCACATCATAGGTCGAGAAACGTTTCCTTCATTTAAAATATCACAAATTTACATAAATATAGTGTTTACAGAGTGTATTATTATTTCAAATCAGATTAAGTAAAAGAATTGTTAGCATTGAAGCAAAAGGATCAAAATATATTTAACGTTTCTAATAGGAACCTTTATCCTTATATTAAACATAAAATAAAATTATGAAAGAAACTAATAATAATATTTTGTTTAAAAAAAAAATGTAACATTTGCATTCTTGAGCACCACTATGAGGGCTATAAACTTTCACTTACTGTTTATTCTGTTTTAGAGAAAAACTCTTAGAGTTTCGTCTGACGGGTGGACGAACGACCACATAAAAGAGCATTTTCTGCCTTGCTTATGTGTCTTAATATATCTTCATGTGAAGCGGCGGTATCTACTGAAGCGGTATATAGACGGATAGTGCTAAAAGCTTCCATTACTTCAGCTATTGTTGGGATGCGTTCTTGAACATCACCGTCAGCAACTTCATCAGAGTCCTCTTCTGCGGCATCCTGTATAGAGTCCCGTATGATGTCGTCAATGCTCCCAACGTTGCTTGTGATAACTTCTTTATCAATGTTAAGATAGTTCTGAAAGCTGTCTGCGTTTTCTAAAAGATGCTTGAAAACAGCTTGCCAGTCCTCGTCGTCTATACGATCCGACCCTTCTTCAGCCACATCCATATCACTGTCGCCGTCCGTTATGAAGCCGTCCGTTATAAAGTGAAAACAGTTTCTGTGAAGTAAGATACAGATAGGTGCTGATGAGATATCTCTGCTTAAAAGGAGACCAATGAGAAAAAACCGCCGGGCCGGCTGTTTTTTTTTTTTTTTTTTACTTAGTCTTTGGGCGTTGGCTGGCTGTCAATTCCACCTATTCTCTTTCTCGGGCGAGAAAATGAGATCTCTGGATGTAAACCAAAGTACCAAAGCGTAATATCCGGGATTTCTTGGTTCAAAGGACCAATAAAAAATGCGTTAAAAGCGGGAAAGCGTTAAAAGCGGGAGCGTTAAAAGCGAGGAATTTTTACATTGCTCTTATGGGTATGGTTCTCTTTGGTGGAGGTCGAAAAGAGAGCAGCTTCAATCTTTTTCTCCCTTGCGGTAGCTAAAGCTTCTATATTAAAGAGCTGGCGCATCGTCCGACATTAACATTCCCAAGTGGGAAAACGTTGGCGCTAGTTTTTCCTGTAGCATTTGGCGCATTTATCGCCGTCTTAATTGCTTTGCAGAATTTATCAAAAAGTACGATAGGGAATGAAAGTTTCGAATAAAATACGTAATCTTGATCACTGATTTTCATTGCAAATTGTAGCCTGCATGTTATTTATTGTTCAATAAAATTAGCAATAAATTTATTTACTTTTATTAAGAAAACCTTTGGTTTTACTATGAACATTCATTTCACTAATTAATTATACAAGCAGTGTCGAATTCATGGAGTGACCCGGTATAGTAGTATAGAGTAATTGAAGTCTAGAAGTGCACCTCCCCCTTTCGAAACTTTAGCTCCCCCCCTCCCCCTGAGAAAAATCTTTGAAACATCGGATACAAGTTTTGCAATTTAGACATCGCAAGTTTTGCAATTCGGAATGGAAATTTTACATTTAACTACTCCCCACCCCCTTTTTTGCATAATTTATCTAATTAATTCTTACATATTTCTAAAAGTTTTATTTTATTTGTCCATAGAAAATTATTATTATTATTATTATTATTATTATTTTCAGAATATGAGCAGCAATTTCTTACCTTAGTGTAAAAATAAAAATTTATTCTTCAAGTGTACTTTTTTCCAAAAAATAATGATTTTTTTTTTTTTTGAGCATATGTGGCATTTCTGAGTGTTCTTCACTTAACAGTGTAATGAAAAAATATTATAATTAATTTCTGATGTAAAAGTATAATTGAAGAAAAATAATATTAAAAATATAACTTCATCTTTTACTTTGTGATAAATATTTAAAAACTTCTATTTAAAGAAATTTTTAAAAAGTTTTCATATGTAGCAAATTTTCATTACTTTAATAATATGAGAACTGTTCTTTCCAAGAGGAAAATGTAATGATCCTTTACAGTATCCAGATATCCTTCCTTATCTTAAACAAATTTATATCTTAAAGTTACAATAAAAATGTACTCCATTTCATAATAACATTTAATTATGAAATTGTTTAAAATATTTATTTATATATTTTCGTAATATAACTGTATTTTGATGAAATATTAATATTAAAATTATCTTTAAGCAAATTTAGGGGGTTTTTTTCGAAATTTAAAATGGAACCCATTTATTTGGTAAAAACGAATATGTAAAAAAAAAAAAAAAAAAAGGAAGAAAAAAAAAAGAAATCTGTACTTTTTAAAATAAATTTCCTTTAAAATATTCTATTTTATATTATAGTTCTTTCAAAAACTCTCATAAATTTTAATTATATATTAATATTCTTAAGTTTTCCATAAAATTTCAGTTTAATTTTGTGCTTTTGAAAAAGAGAAAAGTCGGAAATAAACATCGTTTTCCCGAAAATTGAACTAGATGGCGCTACGCCCTTGAAATCGCCGTTACCGCCAAGCTTTCGAACAAAGAAATTCGGGAAGAATAAAATCTACAATTAATAGTTAAATTTGGCAATTTTTCCTGTTTACGAGGAAATTGAAGCATGCAGGGATCCTTTCTTGGATGATTCGTACAATTAATAGCAGAACAACTACCCATAACTAAACCTTTAAAGTTAAAAAATAGACAGAAGCAAATTCAATGCCATTGAAACACATTAAGTGAGCCAGTCCAGAGGGAATAGAAATGCCTGACGAGTCAGCCTATGCATTTAGTAGCTCTAGCGGTGCTAGCGTGGAGGTGTGACGTCACGATTCGTACATTTAGTCCCGTAGAGAAGTGTTACTGACCTGCGCACGCAGCGCGATCATCGGGATCGGGAAGGCCCTGAGGCGACAAAGAGTTTTAACTTCTATTATTTTCCTTTCTCATTTTGAATGTACTGCGTGTTTTAAGTTCTTAGTCATTCCTCTCAGAAAGAGAGGCGAAAAATTTATCGCGACTGAATTACGGAGAAAAAAATATAAATATCGGACATGTTCAACATTCACCATTAGTGCATGGTGAATGTCGACATTTACCGGTGTAAGTCAGAAATAAGGGTATTTAGCAAATATTTTGGACATACACCAAGCGACTATGTGTTTGTTGACATTCACCGGTGAATGTCGACATTCTCCTGATTTCAGTGTTTCACGGTAACATATATATTATCAAGACATTTTACATAACTTTTTTTTTTTACACTGGAAATTAATAAATATAACCAAGGATGCGAATTACGCTGTATACTAAGTAATAATTCACATCCTTTGTTATAAAGACATTTTACCTTTAAATTTAAAATTAACTTTATAATTTTAATGTTTTTTTTTAGTTAACAGTTTTTATTATTAAATGTCTATTGGCAAATAAAATATACAAAATATACAATCTCATTTTTTTTTTTCATAAAGAAACATTTTTAGTATAGGGATTACGCTCTGGGAATTTAACTACTTAAAAATAACATATGTGTGAAAGTAAAATTGCATTTCACTAAAATCATTATATTATGCTTGTAAAAAGGAAGAAAAAAGTAATTGTAGTAGCATAGACATTTTTAAAAATACTATTTTCATGTACCTTCAAAGAGCTAAGCCGAACGTGTGCTGATTAACTCTAAAGCGGCAATGGAACTTAAAATATTGTTCCTATGGGAGAAATAATCTTTGCATATAAAATAGTTTTTCCCTTTATAACGAGATTTTAAAAAATAAAGTTAATGCGATTTCTACCTTATTTTTCATTGAAACATACTAACTGAATTTAATTACTTTTCAGCTTTAAATTTCTTAGATTTAAGATAAGTATACTCGTTTCAGCTTTTTAAACCGTAAAGAAGAAAAATATTTACAGTATAAAAGGTTTAGCATTATTTTATCTTTTAATCAAGTCATTTTACATTTAAATTTTAAAGCGATTTTACAATTTTAATGCCTTTCTTATAATTTATAATTATTGAATTTCTATTTGCATATAAAATGTATAGGTTAACTTTTTTTGCGTATTGAAACGTTTTGTTATCATGTAAAAATGTAACAACAATTGTAACTGTGTTTTATTTCCTTTCATAAACCTAATTTAAGTAATTATGTGCAGCTTCTACATATGATAAAATAAAATCGATGATATAATTATAATAATTCATAGTCTTTAAGTTTTCTCTCTCTTTCTTTGTCAAAAATTTGAAAAAGTAAATTATTTTGGAAGAATGGTGTACACATTTCTCTCCCTGTTACTAAATGAATATATATATATATATATATATATATATATATATATATATATATATATATATATATATATATATATATATATATAAATCTCTTATTACTTGCATGTGATATATAACAGGGCACTTAACTACTTTTAAATAAAATATGTAAGAAAGTAAAATGCTAATTCAACAAAACATTATTGTTTGCTTTTAAAAAACCAAAGGAAAAGTCTTTTAACAGTACAGACTTTTTTTCCATAACACCTTTTTCGTGTATCTTCAAAGAGTTTAGTTGAACATGTGCTCATTCATCCTAAAGGGGCAATGGATCATAAAATATTGCTCCCAGGGGAGAAATAACTATTGCATATAAAACATCTTCCTTTCTTAAAACTATATTTCCTTTTAAATTGTTAATTGGACTATGTCCTTGTTTTCATTAAAGCGTGTTAAATAAATTTAATTGCTTTTCGGTTATAAATGCATTTTCACATAAGTATAGCCGTTTCAGCTTTCTAAATCGTAAATAGTAATGAAAGTTAAATATACGAACACTTAATTACTATTTTGTTTAATTAAGATATTTTACATTTAAATTTAAAAATAATTTTATGATTTTTATAATTTTCCCGAGTTAACATTTACGAATATTGAATTCATATTGACAAATAAAATATAAAATGTGACCTTTTTTTTTTTTTTCAAAAAGAAATACTTTATAATATTATTATTAAAATATATAATCAAAATTGTAACAGATTTTTCTTCTTTTTTAAACTTTTTTTTTTTTTTTGTTTTGGCTCAGAATTAAAATTGAATGATAAAATTATAACAACTCATATTTTCAATAAGTAAAAAAAAAAAAAAAAAAAAAAATCGGCTATGATGTCATACACTCACGCACAGTTTTTTTTTTTTTAAATCGGTTATAAAAAGGAAAAAAGTCGCCAAATTTAGGGGATTTTTTTCTTTAATGGCAACCTAGCTATTGTTTTAAGTTATTTGTTTGGCGCGGGCTTGAAAATCGTTCCAACCAGAAAGTCGCCAAAAATCTTTGCGTGAGTGTAAAGCCTCTGATCTAAAAATTCTTTAAATCTTCTTTTTTACAGTCAAAAATTTGAAAAACCAAGAAATATATTTAAGAATTGTAAAAACATAAAGTAACCATCACATAAACATAATAACCTACTGTAAAATGAATATATTTTCTTACTCTATTACAACTTGATAGTGATAAACAATCGCGTATTTATCTACTTGAAAATAAAATGCGTGAGAAAGTAAAGTGGTAATTCAATCAAGTCATTATCCTTTGTTGGTACAAAAGAAAGGGAAACAGACTTATATATCTATATATCTATATAATCTTCTTTTTTATTGTAAAAAAATTGAAAAAGCAAAAATATTTTAAAGAAATGTAAAAACATAAAGTAACCATCACATAAACATAATAACCTACTATAAAATTAATATATTTTCTTACTCTTTTACAACTTGATAGTGATAAACAATCGCGTATTTATCTACTTGAAAATAAAATGCGTGATAAAGTAGAGTGGTAATTCAATCAAGTCATTATCCTTTGTTGGTGCTAAAGAAAGGAAAAAAGACTTTTAATAGTATACACTTTTTTGTCAAAGACCTTTCTCATGTATCTTTAGAGAGCTTAGTAGAACGTGTGGTGATTCTTTATAATGTCGAAAAGAAACATAAAGCATTGCTCTCATGAGAGAAATAACTTTTGCATATAAAATAGTTTTCCTGTTTATAAGAAGACTTAAAAAAAATATTAAATAAAAAAAATAATAATTGGATTTACTTTTTCACTATTCTTCTCATAAAATGAAACATTATTCTATAATAATATTCCGTTCTTAAGTTACTTTCAAGCATGATATCGAAATTGAAATACTTTTCTGTTTTAAATGCATGACTTCTCATATAAATGTTCTAGTTTCATCTTTATAAGGAACGGAAATATATAGATCATTGTAAGTTTTTGTAATGCAATAAAATCGATTTTACTATTTTTTATTATTTTTTCCCTTAATTAAATTCTTTTTATTATTCAATTTTTTCCATATACAATATAAACATCAAATTTGCTTATATTTTGGAAACGTTTTTTAATTTTCCAATAATATAATCAGAAAAAATAACATTTTTTTATTTTTCTCTTTTTTCTCTGATACATAATTTAAGCATTTTTGCGCAGATTTCTGCAAATAAATAAAACTTAACAATAAATAATTCTAAGTTTCTACCAAGTATAAATTCATTTTCAGGACGTTTGCTTCAAAACTGTATTTTTACTTTTTATATGATTTTGTCAACTTTGGAAATAGTATTTAAAATTTATTATATATAAAGGTTTGAGTAAAAATATTTCCGCAAAAAAAGGTTAATCCATGTTTTACTATTTAGAAATGCGTTCTCATATCGCCCACGCACACGAAACTCAATTCTAAAATACTACATTTCACAGGTGGGGCAAAAGAAGATTGGTATGTTCTTACCAGGGTCATAACCGTTCGGGAAAGTCATAGGTGGGTTTTGAATTTTTTCGTGGGAGTAATTCGTAGCTTCACTCTCAAAAACATCTTCGTCCAAAAACGTAAAACCACAGTCAGCAAATTGCCGGAACATCCTTGTGGTTAGAGGAGATTTTTCTGCTATTTAAAGAAATTTCTGTCATTTGATTGGGAAATTTCAGGAAATTTTGAACATAGGTTCGCGAAATTTTCGTGTTTTGAAGGGGAAAGGACATACGTAAGAATTACGTTTCTA
Source organism: Maratus michaelseni (assembly GCA_963931845.1). Lineage (NCBI taxonomy): Eukaryota > Metazoa > Arthropoda > Arachnida > Araneae > Salticidae > Maratus > Maratus michaelseni. The sequence continues at coordinate 252,102,548 of OZ007592.1, forward strand.
ATACGGAAAAGTACTAGCAGCACAGTTGCCGGAACACCCCTTGGATTTCACGAAATTGCAGCTATATTTTGGAAATTTTACTTTAAATTGTGGAATTTTCTGTATTTTGGGTGAAAAAGGTGGAATGAAAGCAGAAACTTTCGTGTTTTAACGAAATGTAGTCAAGGGAAAAATTCGTTCAAATTATGGGTTTTTTTTTAGAGTGTTGTCTCATTCCCTCTATTTTAATGATGTATAAATATAGCCAGGAGTAGAGGGCAAGTCTCCGCTGTCATAAAACTTCTAATTATAAAATTTTAAAACTTTTAAATGTAATATACATGGTAGTAGTATTGATATTTAAATCTAGAGGGAGCTCACGAAGTTGTTAGGTGGAGGGGGTGGGCTTAGTCCACTTGTCCTGTCTGGTTACGGCCCTGTTTTTTAATGTGATTTAAACAGATAGCCCTTAGAATTACATTCAGCTGTAAATGCGTACATAAAAAATTAAAATCCTTAAAAATCAAGAACGTAGAAGAAATAGGGAGGATTTAGAATATTTATCCCTCCCCAACGTTGCCCCCTTCTGTGGTGGCAAAACAAAGATATAGCGTAATATACCAGTCTTCCGGATAACTATACTTATGACACTTTTCCTGTAGCAAGACTCACCTAAGTCAAGACCTATTAGTGGATTAATATGCAAAATGAATTTTTTTGGAGTTGTGTCATTTTTCTTGTGGGTGAGCAATATTTTCAACATTATCAAGTTTTAAGCACATGAACATTTTAATGATATTCAGGGTGTCTGAAAAATATAATTATAAATTTTGATGTGAAGGCCAGTTCACTACAAAAGACAATTTTGTTTATAGGAATCAAAGGTCGCAATCAATTTATTCAATTGACATACAGGGCATCACACAGGAATTGGAAACTGTGTTTTTGTTTATAAATTTAAAAATAATAAAGGTATTTTAACGAAATTAGGCAAATTTACCTTCTTTTGTGTACACTGTAAAAAATGACCAATGTTTCTTATTTTATGAAAATATGCTATAACCACGAACAAAAATATAATATAATCTTCTGAGTTATCCGAAATTTCAAATAGCATGTTACATTGTCTTTTGAATCCCCAGAAACGAATACATTTTCAAAATTTAAAGAATAATTTATAAAAACAAATTATTTTTAGCTGCTCGAATTTTTCAGAAACGTTTCCGAAGGGTTTTTATAGTGTATTAATTAGTGTCCTCAGCCTGGAATACCTGTTTTTCGAATGCTATCAATTCTGAAGTAAACATTTTCATGCTCAAAAAAATTTTTTAACAGACAAACAAGCAAAATTAACAGCGTTAACAATAACATTAAAATGAAAATTATTTCTTTACTCTTTCATGTATAAATTAACTTATGCGGCTGAAAACGTGTACTTGAGAATGGATAACATTCGAAAAACAGGTATTCCAGCCTGAAGACACTAATTAATACACTATAAAAACCCTTCGGTAACGTTTCTGAAAAATTCGGGCAGCTAAAAATAATTTGTTTTTATAAATTATTCTTTAAATTTTGAAAATGTATTCGTTTCTGGGGATTCAAAAGGCAATGTAACATGCTATTTGAAATTTCGGATAGCTCAGAAGATTATATTATATTTTCGTTCGTGGTTATAGCATATTTTCATAAAATAAGAAACATTGGTCATTTTTTACAGTGTAAAATGAAACGATAGCATAAGAAATGCTAGAAGTAGCCATTATCCACATCCAAAGAGAGCAAAAACAGATGATGCGTTATGTTTCACAATGTACACTGTAAAAAAAATCAGAAGCATTTCGGCACAAGGCGAAAAGATTTCCGGAAATTTATAGTAAACTTTTTGTTCTCCACAGTTACTTGTTATTTCGGAATCGTTACACGTATTTTCGGAAAAATAATCAAAGCGGTGAATACTCTGAAGAAGTCAGAAACGTTACATTTCATAGCGGATATGTTTTCGAATAGGTAGTGTAAAATGTTGGTTACTGAAACATTCGGAAATGTTACACTCAGACAGAACAAATTCCTAATTTCACTTATACTATACGTTTTTTTCCTTCATTTTTTAGCCCCACCAGTGGCTGAGAGGTTCTGCTCTCGAAGCTGGTAGACGGGAGGTGCTGGGTTCGGTCCCAATCGCGCCCGTCGGCCTAATCGTTCGGAGTTTTCGTGGTTTTCTTCGAGCCGTGGATTTATCCATGCGTAAATACGGGTTAGGTTCCCTTAGAAAGACCCCCACGAAGGGCACTCCCCCCGGCCTATATCCCAAGTGTAGATAATTGGCCGTTAATAATCAACCCAACCCAACCCTTCATTTTTTATGAATCAGATATTTATAAATAAATATAATTGAAAATTTGATTTATAAATCTATAAATAATTCTTTTTTAAAATCCGGTCTCGTGAATTCCATGGTGTAAACAGATGCATATGCATTACGAAAGTGCTTTATTTCCCAAAATAGATGTATTATTTTTAATACCTTTAAATAAATATATTTTTTAATCTTGTAAGTATAGATATTATATCAAAAGATTTCGTATCTGTAAATAATTATTTTATTTTATGAATTGTATACTTATAAAAATATATTTATTTTCTCAGGTTATCTCAGCATTTCTCAAGTTATACGAATAAAATAATACCTTTAAATGAATATATATAGAAGCATGATAGTTGTAAAACACTATATTAAAAATATTTACAAACAGACAAAACATTTTTATCAATATATCTATTTATAAATATACAATTCGTGAAAATAAAACAATTACCACAGATATAAAATATTTTCGAATAGTACAGGGTCATTCATAATTCCCTCCGGGGTTTCGAAACGTTAGAGTAAAAAAACGAAGACGAATATGAAAAAAAGAAACATATGAAATTATTCCGAAACTATTCAAGTTTTACATACATACATTACAGGTGTTCTATATGTGTGAACCCTTGGTCACACGGCATACATCCATGCGATAGTCCAGTTCCTGCCATACTCCGTTTCTTTAAATTTCCGGTACCACACATGAATTGTTTTGTCAGTTGGTCCCTGTTTTCGATATTTATTACGAAAGGCCCGTTGAACTGACACCACTGATTCAGATTTAAAGAAACGGAGTATGGCAGGAACTGGACTATCGCATGGATGTATGCCGTGTGACCAAGGGTTCACACATAGAACACCTGTAATGTATGTAAGTAAAACTTGAATAGTTTCGGAATAATTTCATATGTTTCTTTTTTTCATATTCGTCTTCGTTTTTTTACTATAACGTTTCGAAACCCCGGAGGGAATTATGAATGACCCTGTATAACTATTTACAAGATTAAAAAAAATGTTGAAAGGTATTACTAAAATTTATCTATTTATAAGTATAGGGTAATTAAATATTTTCATTGAGTATCTATTTAGAGGATGGAACTCATGAGGCTGCATTTAACCCTTTCCGGCGCGGAGTAAGTCTGTTTTTAAACTGATAAAATTATCGACTGACACCAGAATTTACAAAAGAATTTATTAGAAAATAAAAACTTGCTTATTTTCCCGTAGTAGGAAAAAATTAATTAAATATTCTTGGTGTCGTTTGCAGGTTTTGGAATTAAAATTAGGTGTCCTTTTTTTGGGGACACCGCCCGCTATAGGGTTAAAAAAGAATTATTTATAGATCCATAAATCAAATTTTCAACGTTATTTATTTAAATATATCTGATTCATAAAAACTGAGTGAAAAACGTATAGTATAAGTGAAATTAGGAATTTGTTCTGTCATATAAACGATACATTTCATCATTAGAAAAGTTATGAAACGGAACCGATCTCAAAACGAAAAGATCTTAAAGACGTATATACGGTGCTATCTGTACTTCATTAATACTAATACTACATTATTATTCATCAATCAAATATCTAATATTTATTATAGATTCATGGAACAAGAGTATAAAGAAACTATAGAACGAGTTATTTAACTGTGTATACAACAACTTCTAAACTTGTTGTACTTGTAAACTTGTAGTAGGTAAACTAAATAAGTTTCCAGACGACTCAACTCTGTTCCTACAAAGGAAAATTTGGAAGCCTCTCTTCAGTAGAAGGACATACTCTCAAATTTGGAGTTATTTTAAAATGACAGAAGTATTTGTCATAGAATTAAGTTTTTTCAAAGTTTATTTCGCCTGCATAAATAACTTTAAAGTGATATCTTGAGTAGCAGTCTAATAATAAAAGGTGAATAGTCAAACGAGTTCAGAAAAATACATGTTTCACACCAGAAATTACAGAAAGTTTATAATATTGCTAATTCTAGAGTATAATTCATTTACAAGATCATATTTCATAGGATCATTTCTATCGTATGATTAGCGAGTTCGCTCACAGAACTTCGCAGAAAACCTAACCACGATGATGTGGAGTGGGGTTTCGCCTCGAGCGAATGTAATATTATTTAAAAAAAAAAAAAGCATATTGTTCTCTCAAATAAAAGAAATTATAAAACAGAAATACACAGAAACATTTCCAAAACACACAGAAACATTTCCGATGTATACAAAAACATTTCTGATGTATGTAGAAACCTTTCATATGTATACAAAAACATTTCCGATATATGCAGAATCGTTACTGAACATCTGACTGAAATATAAAGAAACCTTTCCGAAATGCACGTAAATGTTTCCGAAATATGCGAAAACTTTTACGAACATCTGACCGAAATGTGCGGAAACTTTTACGAACATCTGACCGAAATATGCGGAAACATAACAGAACCGATGGGCCACATTGCTGCCCCACCAGACAGAGTAACGTTTCCGAGTTTTTTTTTTTTTTTTTTTTTTTTTTTTTTACAGTGTAGTTCACAGTAAATACAAAGTCCCTGATCGAATTTCTTTGCTTTTCTAGTATTTTTCGTAATATCATCGTGTTTCACACAAAGCAGTGTAATTAAGTTAAAATTTCCGTCAGAGGGACTCCGTATACTTTGTGAAAAATGACGAAAATGTTAATTTTCCATTTTTTTGCTTAAAATGTATTTAGATATCTTTAGCACATTTTGGCGAATTTAAGTAAAGTACCAATCCTTATAATTATGTAAAAATGGCTTTTTATTTAATTCATTTCCCTTTATATCACTCAGAGTTGTAATCTTTAATTCATTTTTCTTTATTTGTGTTTTTTCATTATTTCAGTACGACCAAAATGCTAAAACTACAACACTTACATTTACAGCAATACCCTCACTATTTCTTTGGTCGTTCCTTAAGGTACATTTAATCGAAATGAAAAATCCGATTTTCAATAATATAAATAGTGTATTTTTTTTAAAATAAAAATGTTAAGAAAATAATCATTTTTACTGTATTTGCACTAAGGTCATTACATTAATTTTTTTTTAACTTCAAAAGGTTACCGAGTTTCCTTAAAATATTTTCATAGGATCTGTTACAGTTTTGAACAAAAATCTGGGTTCTCACTAGACTGAGACGTCCAATATTTTATTTTGAATAAATGGATTTCGACCACACTACGCAAATATTTTGTTTGTTGTAAGGTACTCTTTATCTCCTCTAAGTTCATAAACAACCTTTACATTTGAGATGCCCTGTATAAAATCTTAAAATTTCAAATTAATGTTCTGTACCACATTACCTAGCTACTGTTTTATGTAAGTGATCTGTGATCGCGTGAATTTGAGAATTTTGCGTGAGATCATATTGTCCCGAATTCTAATATTTGTGCGTGAATAAGTTACCTGTTCTGTCGTCTCTTTAAATTTCGCAAAATATATCTGAATAGGTGGTAATCTGATTTTCTTGGTTATTTTGCGCAATGATAGAATAATTAGGTATCTGAGATTGTCTAGCTGCTATAAATTCTGCGGTAGGAATAAGATTCGATGGATTTAGACGCATCAGCACAAACACATAGTGGTAATTGAGTCTGGATTTTCACCACGTCCTGCTTTTGAATGGAAAGTTTCCATGTGCTAAGTGAAATTTCCAGTGAACTGTTTTTGAGTAGATTATTCTGCTTTGAGTCCGCCAGCGTAGTAAAGAGTTAAATATTTAATACTTTGAATAAAAGAGTATTGGAATCCACGGGGATCTCTTCATAGTTATAGTGTCTAAAGTGACATTTTATAGTGTTATTTACAGTGTTTCTAGTGACATTTTAGAGTCAGCTAAAGTGACTTCGGTTCCTGTAAACGAACTGCGAGGCCATTCTGTTTTAAGCTATAGTTTGATGTTAGTGAATGTTTTGGGGAAAGCATTCCCCCCCCCCCCCCAACCCTATCAGTCTTATAGAGTTTCAAGCTTTTTTTAAAGTCTACCCGCTTCACTGCCAACCCCTCTCGTTATTGCTTTTAAATAAACTTTAATCTTGTGTCATGGCCTTTTTTCTAGCTGACTGCCCGCAAGTACACGTCACAGTTCTTTTTTACTTACCCATCATACGTAGTATAGGGTAAATCTTGTAATCGTTTTGAAAATCGAAAAAATTTTTTTTTGACGGATTTACACATTTCAGACACTGAAGATTTCGAAAAACATATTTTTAGAAAAAATAAAATTTGCAGTCCGTCTGTCTGTCTGTCTGTGTGTTTGTATGTGTGTCTGTAAACGCTCTACCTCCAGAACAAATTGAGATAGAGACTTGAAATTTGGTATATACTTAGTATGTAATAATGGGAATAAGCTTATTGAATTTCAGTACCCTTGATTATCTGGAACTATATTTTTCGGACTCTCGAAATATTCGTTCTGATAAAAGGTATATAAAAATTTTCGAAATTGTTTATTTTAAGGAGGGAATATAAAAGACAATAAAAAACAAATTTTGCATAAAGAATGAAGTTGATCGGATAATTAGTTGCCGAGATATTTATAATTATATTGTCTACACTGTTCGATTTTTCATGACCCTGTGTTTCATCCAATCTTCAATTCAAAAATATATTTTAATTGGAAATGAGACGCTTAATCCGACGCAGTAAACCGTTAGTTAATAGGATTATCAATTTTCGAGTTATAAGGATGTTCCTTTTACGCAATTCAGTAATAGAGCATTTAAAGTTTATGACGTCATCAAGACATGATTTTATTCGAATTACAATGCATTTTACAAATAGTTTACACATGTTTTATTTTCATATTTTATATCATGCATATCCATGATGGGTAAGTATTACGGTGGACCCCAACGACTAGTTTTGTTTTATAAAAATTGAGTTTGAATGTCATGATTAAGGTTTAAATTGGTAAATCTCTTAAACTAGACGTTACAAAATTTAATAATGTTGCAAGAGGAATATATTTATCTTAATTCTTTTCGAAAAATTTTACTTCAAAATATACATCAGTTACCTTAAACGTCAGACGTATCATACATTCTAACTAAAATCCATATTAATAACTATTGATAGAAAATTCATATGAACTAGCTGTTTTGGCTCCCTTCCAATCTGTGAGAATTTGAAGTGAACTAATCTTTTTATCCAGAAGCTACAACACCCAGTTTCTGTTAAGAAATCGTTTATGAAATATTAAGGAACTACCTAATCCAAATAAGAAAGCCATTTTATTACGTCATTCTGTTGGGAATAGTTTAAGAGTTTTAAATTTAAGGTTAATTAATTAATCGAGTATTAAGCTATGTTTAATTGAAATTTTTTATATTTTTATTTTAATTATTTTTGTATCTATTTACCTATGATGAAATTCAATATTCGCATGTATATTACTCTATAAGTGACACGCATAACCCTCATTGTTTTAATTTTATAATTAAAATATAGGGAAGACTTGGGCTAGTTTTCACAAAAATCAAACATTTTAATGTTTAATAATATTAGATACTCTATTTTTGAAACATTTTTATTTCAATCGAATCTTTTGTATTTACTGCACATTTTTAGTTTTAAAGATTCCAAAACTTTTTAATAGAATATTGTTTTTTACAATTTTGAAAATTTTAGGAACGTTGTGATAATTGTCCTTAGTATTGTGTTGATTGTCACATAGAATATCTATGACGTGTTTGCTTGGAAACTTTACTATTACAACTCAATTAGATATAAAAAATTTAACGTGACTAATATTTTTCATATTATATAATTGTAATAGATATGTAGATACACACGAATATTATATACAGGGTGATTATAAAAAAACTATCCCGACATTTGGGCCCCTAACTATCATACCACTCACAGAAACTGAATGAAATTTAGACAAAAGGTGTTTTGAGGTATGCGCTCAAGAATGATATGGAAAACAACAGTGTCACTCAAACAATTACGGTTACAGTGAGAAAATTTCGAAAAAATCAAATGGCAACACCCAGTTTTTTGTATTGGAATGTGATATCCATTGTGAAAAACCCTAAATAGCGTTGGAACGGCAACTGTAGCATGAAAATCACCGGAACTAGGCAAGGGAAAAGTAAAACAGACTTTGCCGTGCACCAGAGCATTAATTTTCGTTTCATTTACGTCACACGTCACACCGTTTCTTTGGCTGATAGCCCAGACTGATTAGTTCTCCACAAAACGAGAAGAAGAAACCAAGAAACGCAAATTTCGGGTTCTACGTAAGACACAATCATGACTGACGTCGTCACGCTAGATGAAAGAAAAGGCACTGCGAAATGCGAGCCCCGTATGTTCCTTTCTGCCATTCCGAACAAGATGCCGCTTTCAGAGAAAGAACGTGGGGGAATCGTAAAGATTTATTACCTGAATGTACAAAATGCCGCAGAGACATTGCGTGTGTACCGCAGAAACCAAGGATTACGGCGAGACCCGTGCACTGTCAAAGCTGTACGGGACTTGATTCATAAATTTGAAGAAACTGGTTGCACATGCGATCGACCTTAGTCTGGACGACCTTCCGTTCCTGTGGAAGCTGTTGCAGAAGTCCATCAGACGATAAGCACAGTTCGTCCCGCAACTGCAGGCGGTGTTTCACGTGTTCTGGATCTGCCAAATTCAATTGTACGCAAGATTCTGCGCTCTGTTCTAAACATGTTTCCATATCGATTCCAGCGTGTCCAGATGTTGGAAGCGGGAGACTATCAATGACGATTTTGGATTTTGCAAATCAATTCTTTATCCGGTACGATGAAGATAGCAGCTGGCCTTTACGCATTCTGTGGACAGAAGATGAGGCACAGTTCTTGTTAACTGGTAACGTGAATTCGAAAAATTGTGTGCACTGGGCAGAGAATAGTTCACATGATGTGCATGCACGCTCATTACACGAGGAAAAAGTGATTGTGTGGTGTGGTATAACGAGTACGTTCATCCTCGGCCCTTACTTTTTTAAAGAGGTTACTGCCGGTGATCTGCAAACGTGTACAGTAACGAGTGCTAGCTATCTGGACATGTTAACTCATTACGCGATTCCCGCATTGCAACGGCAAAATGCTTTATCTGAAGTTGTGTGGATGCAAGATGGCGCTACTCCACATGTCGGGTCTTCAGTCAAACGTGTCTTAACTCAACAGTTTGGTGACAGAGTTATCTCCCGTCATTTCCCGTTTCCGTGGCCACCAAGGTCTCCTGATCTGACACCAATGGATTTCTGGTTGTGGGGATATCTGAAATCCAAAGTGTATCAGTTTCGTCCTCAAACTGCATCTGATTTGAAAGATGCCATCAGAACTGCGATTCAAGAGATTCCTATTGACATGATACGTACCGTAGTGCTATCCACCATCAGCCGCATGCAAAGTGTCATCGTGTGTGAAGGAGGTCATGTGGAAAATTTGTGAAACACAATAAAATGCTTTATTTTATGCTGCTTCTCTGTCGTTATTGATTGTCCTCACTTTTAGCCGTTCTACCGCCGGTGATTTTCATGCCACAGTTGCCGTTCCAACGCTATTTAGGGTTTTTCACAATGGATATCACATTCCAATACAAAAAACTGGGTGTTGCCATTTGATTTTTTCGAAATTTTCTCACTGTAATCGTAACTGTTTGAATGACACTGTAGTTTTCCATATCATTCTTGAGTGCATACCTCAAAATACCTTTTGCCAAAATTTCATTCAGTTTCTGTGAATGGTATGATAGTTAGGGGCCCAAATGTCGGGATAGTTTTTTTATAATCCCCCTGTATATATATTCTCCCGGGTCTAAAGAATTTTTTGGGTGGGGGTTGGCGAGGGTAGGAAGAGAGATATTTTTATTAGGTTTTAATATTTATAAAATAAATATCCAAATTACAAAAAAATATTATTTACTGAAGAATATGTCATTTACTAAAATATAACAAATATCTAACAAATATCTTTTGTGCACTAGCAATATGACAATACGTTATGGAAAAAGTTTTGAGGACGTTTTAAGAATGTAATATTACAATAGAATTAAAGAAGCATAAAACTTTCCAAAATATTTTTCTTTGATTTACCATAATTATCTGCTCGTAACAAATAACTATTATTTTAAATTTAACGTTTGAAACACTCGCTTGAAATAAGTCTCAGCAATAGTGTATACAGCTGTAAGCTAACTTTTGTTTGTGTTTTTACTAAATAATGAAAAAATGCGAACTAATAATAGTAACTGTAAAGACGTGTATTATCATTACTACATGCGGATAATAACAAAATTAATAGTAAAGAGAAAATAATAGTAAATGTAAAAATATGTCCTAATATTAGATTATCAGCCCCGAAAGGGTTAATAATAACACTGAAGTCAACTTAAATTGTTCACCAGAAAAAAAAAAAACAGATTTTATTGAATATCTAGTTTTGAGGCTAGTTTAGTTTTTTTCTTTCTCTTATTTTATATGCATCTTTCTTTTCCAACTTGTTGGTTTACTTCTTTCGATTTAAACCAAAATAAATGTCCAATGCTTGCATCAAATACTTTCGCGCTCATTTTCAGTGTAGCTGGGAACAGTTTTCGAAATCCACATATCCTATATGTGATGATGTAACCTCAACATTGTCAATTATGCCCGCTTCTCCAAATGTGATGCACTATCTAGCTAAAGTGCGGTAACTGATGCTAAAGTAATGATGATCTTGGCATAGTGAAATCGGTTTAAATTTTAGCTTCCTTAGCCATCAGGAGGAAGTTTCTTGGGATTAGTACTTTTTGTTTTAAATTCTCTATAATTTTAACCGCTTTCTACTGTCTCACTGACCACTTCTTTTTCCAAATTTGAAAGTTTTACTTCTAATTTTCCGTTTAACTATATATATTGGTGGGTTTTTTTTAGTTTGTAGCCCTAGTACTATCGCTAGAGACTTCTGAAAAGATGAATTTTAATTATATACTAGTCCTGTGCATAAAGTTTATTACAAAATCAGTATCCTACTGTGAAAAAAAGCGGTCTGTTAACAGCAATTAAAGGTTAAATAATATTAAATCAAAATTAAGAACAATATAAAAGACATACTCACTCAGCTCTAAAACAATAACGATTAAATCTAGTCGTTGGGGTCCACCGTAATTCTTCCCTTCATGGATATGTATAATATAAAATATGAGAATAAAACATGTGTAAACTATTTATAAAATGCATTGCAATTCGAATAAAATCCTGGCTTGATGACGTCCTAAACTTCAAATGCTCTATTACTGAATTGCGTAAAATAAGCATCCTTATAATTCCAAAAATGATAATTACATTAACTAAGAGTTTACTGCGTCGGATTAAGCGTCTCATTTCCAATAAAAATATATCTTTCAATTGAAATTTCAATGAAATACAGCGTCATGAAAAATCGAAGAGTGTGGTAAATAGGATTACAAATATCTCGGCAACGAATTACCCGATCGACTTCATTCTTTACGCAAAATTTATAATTTTTTATTGTCTTTTATATTAATTCCTTAAAATAAACAATTTCGAAAAATGTTATATACCTTTTGTCAGAACGAATATTTTGAGAGTCCGAGAAAAATAGTTCCGGATAATCGAGGTTACTGAAATTCAATAAGCTTCTTTCCATTATTACATACTAAGTACATACCAAAGTTTTAAGTCTCTTTCTCAATTTGTTCGGGAGATAGAGCGTTTACAGATACACACACAGACACACACACACTGACAGACGGACGGCATTTTTTTTTTCTAAAAATATGTTTTTCGGAATCTTCAGTGTCTGAAACGTGTAAACCCGCAGAATTTTTTTTCGATTTTTAAAACGATTGCAAGACTTACCCTATACTACGTATGATGGGTAAGTGATAAATATTTTGATATTAAAAAAGTTTATTGAAGACAGATCAGTCATATCCATTGAACTATATTATCAAGTGCAAGCACTGGCGAATATACGAGCTGACACAATTAATAGGAGGAAAGAAATGAGCTTTGAGACAACCAGCCCATGTGACAATTAGCCTTGGTCTTCCCTACTTGCCGACCTTACGTAATTTTAACCCCTCACTGCAGTTAATGGTCTCACAGACCATTGCATTTTCCAATTTTCAAAGCCAAACTTGTAATTTTCAGTTTAACTATAGATACTAGTAAAATTTTGTTTGACTCGTTTTGACTGAAATTCTGTCACAATGAATGTGAAATTTTGACTAAAATCAAACAAACAAGTTTCGAGCCAGCAGTTTTACATAATAAATGGAATCATATACGTACCAAGTAGACACAAGATATATTTTATTAAATTAATTTTCTTATTCAAAACATCTTTATTTGACTTAGATGAAATTAAACAGTTTTATTTGAGATTAGCAAGTATCCTATCTATTCATTTAAATATTCTTTCGGACTGCTGGGCGATTCAAATAGATTTATCTCGGAGATTATATCTTAAACCTCTGATGATAGAGTACCCAATTATAAAAAGTATAGAAATTAAATACATCTTTTAATGAAGCATTTATTTTAAAAGAGGCTGTACACATTTTAAAATATGAAATTTAATTTTTTTTATATGATTCCCATTTTCTATAAATTATATTTTAGAAAAATGTTGCTCTGCGTTTAAGAAGAATATTAAAGAAAATCCAATTGTTTTACGATTAAAACTTACCGAGTTAATATAATTTGAATTTTATAACAATGCAGTATTTTCCTGCAATCCTTTTTTAGTGCCAGAAAACACTGAGATTTGATAAAAATCAAATAAAGGAGTTTTTAGACGCAAGGTAACGTAAAATTAAGTTGTAAATCTTTTGGTCAGTACGTTTTGATCGTAAAAAGGGCATTTTTTAATGTCCTTCTTAGACCCAGAACATTTTTCTTAACTGAAGTTATAGGACCCAAGGAACACATATAAATTGCCATTTCTTATTTTAATATGTATACAACCCCCAGCAAAACAAATGTCATAACTGAAATTTGTACTTGATTTCTATGCCTTTTATATTTCAGTGTATATTTCTGTTATAAGTGATTTAACAGATAATTACCGAGGCATTTCATTTAAATCACTTGATATTTGCCTTTCAAAGCAGGCTTATACGCATTAAAAAAAAGCCCGAAAGTAAAGTTTATATAAATAATATAAATTATAAAAATATCCGACTGCTTCTTCATACGATTTGCAAGATAAATTTTAAAAGACTGCCTCCGTATGGAGCAGTAATTTTTACCGAGTGGGATTTCAATGAGTAAAGACATTGATGAATTGCCAAGACTCCAAAGCAAAAGATACTTAAAGTAGATTATAGAAAAGAATTTGACCTTCCACTTGAAGGAAGTCTCACGGCGCTCTATAAATTTAACTGCCAATAGAGAATCTATTTTTGATTGGAATTAAATGTTATCTTTATTTTAAATTATCTGAAATTTATATGAAAGATATAAAAGTTGAATTCCTTTTAAGAAAGTAGTCAAGTTTGGAAATATTTATGACAGCAGATTTGAATGAAATTAATCAGTTATCTCAAAAAGCCCATCCTCTATTTTTTTTCTGTCAGTAAATTTGGAAATTTCAATTGAATATCAACCCTATCATACATGGTAACTTCATATGACGTTGTATAAAAAAAGACCAGCAAAAGGGCATATTTTATTTTTCTGTTACGCTTAGAAACCTCAAATAAGTTCAATAATATTTGTGAAATAAAACAATCAATAGCAGAACCTATTTCTTTTCGAATATTCAGTTTGAAAATACACTTTGAACAATTATTTTTTCTGTCCTGCTCCAGAAAAGATTTTATGAAATAATTTTTTCTCTCGGATCTTCACAAAATCAAGACATTTATTTTAAACTTTTTACTTTGTGTTAAGGTGGCCAAAGTTTCGGTGAGTTAGTTTGCGTTTGGAAATTTTTGTACTATGCGCTTTACAATCATTTTAAATTCTCGATTAAGAATACTTCTCTTCAAAAAAAAAAAAAAAAAAAAAAAAAACCGATTTATAGATTGTTTGATTGCGCCATTTTGAAAGAAGAATAAATTTGAAAGTATCAGACGATAATATGAATTTTTTGTTAGAATTTTTTCCTCCAAAATAACTCTATTTTTTAAATTATTTATCCAACTAGTCTAAAATATGTGCGAACAGCCTCTGTATATGGCTTTCATCTGGGTTTTTTCAAAGACATTTTAAATAGTTACAAAATATATGAACAAGTTATAAAATTCTATTTTTCTACTTACAAGCAGATGTATGTATAAAGGTAGTTTGAAAACCGAAATGCTGGACCTTATGTAAAGGATGCACAAATACACCTCACAGAAGTTCTAATCTATTGTAATGTTTTAAATACTTAAATTTTACTATTGGTAATTCGAATATTTTTATTTAATGTGAAGCATTTCTCGCATAATGGTTTTGTTTCAAAATCTTAATAAGGAGATTTCCCCGAAGAAAAGGATTATTAACAAACGTTCAATTTGTAAATTTCTGATGACAGTAAAAATGAATATTGAGAAGAAAATAATTAATTTTTGTATTGGTTTTCCTTGCCATCGACTAACAAAGCACTATTAACATCGATTTTCGCACAATTGGAGGAGAATCTTCAGACATTAAATAATGGATAATTAAGCTTCTCCATTTTATAATTGGAGAAGAAGCTACAGCCATAAAAGTGCAATAAAAAATAAATGAACACTATAAACTTAAATACAATTAAATCAATGTATTACTCTTTTACTTTTTGGTGAGTTAAACATTTATATAGAAATTTGATATACAGGGAAAAGACTAATTTTATATAATTTAGGTTTTTTTTTTTTTTTTTTTTTTTTTTTTTTTTTAGAAACGACTGAAATTAAGTCAGTAATCAATGTTATAAAGCAAAAACATGTACGTGAATAATTCTGAAGTCATTTTGATTGTGGCAACACCTGGTATGTAAATTTCGCCTTTATTACATTTTTTAAAACTTCTAAACATTGCACAATTTCAATTTTTACACTGTCGAATAGGAAAAAAATGTTCTTTCATAAATGCTATTTCTTTGAAAACTGTATCTCGATTTATTCTGGTTTTAAAAAATAATTTTGAAGCAACTTTTTTTTAAATCTCTTTTTATCGCGTGCAGTCGGAATACAGTACGTTTGGACTCAAAATAATATAAATAGTATAACATTTCATTCCGGCGAATATTTCATAACGCAATTAAAACTTTATCGGTAAATAAATAAAATAATATATAAATGAAACATAAATTAAAATACATGTAATCAAGCAACGTGCTTAAACCACTGAAATAATCAGAATCAAAAAGTCTGCTTTAAGTAGCGAAATCTTTGGCGATTACTTCAGCTAATGTGAAAGTATCTCTTCTGATAAATTTCGAAACTTTACTTGATTACATTATTGCTATTTTTCATATAAAAAGGAATAAAAAATATATAGATTAAATGCAAAAAATCTATCACAATTTTCATTTTAAAAAACGGGTTTCACATATGTTCTGTAACCCGGGAAATCCGGATTGGATCAACACATCCGACATCCTCTTGTAGGATGTATTAATTGGATACCTTAGTGTGCCCGTACTGAATAAAAGAAAACCCCAAACTGTTAGGTTTTGGATGTACGCTGCCGAAGGAAGTAGGGCCCCCAACACACTAAATCTCACCCAGAGAAAAATGTCTGAAATGAACATAGAATTTCAGTAAATTTAAGGTTATTGCTCCGGGCTCAGGCAACGCCGGGCCGGTGAGCTAGTTTGTTATAAAGAAATCAAAAGTAGGTTCACTTTGCAAATTCTGATGCATTTCGATTATATAAATTTGATAATTATTTTGGAACATCATCGTGATGTTTACATATGTTACTATGTGAAAAGTAATGTAAAACATATCTAAACTAGTCGGATGTGTCAATCCCAAAACTTTCTTCTATCTCAAACAGGTTTCGCATACACTAAAAAGAATCAGAACCAATTTATATCAAGGTCTAACTGAAACTCAAAATTTATTAAATTCCGTGCATTATTTCTTGAGATATGACTATCGCTAAAATCGTTTAAATCCTGCAAAATGCTACATAGCAGCGCCACCTGCTGGGCGATTTTTACCAAAAACTAATCAGCACCAATTTATATCAGAGACTAACTGAATATAAAGTTTTATTAAATTCCGAGCATTAGTTCTTGAGATAGAGCTATTGCGGAAATCGCGAAAAATGCTGCATAGCAGTGCCACCTGCCGGGCGATTTTTACCAAAAACTAATCAGCACCAATTTATATCAGGGACTAACTGAATGTGAAGTTTTATTAAAATCCCAGCATTAGTTCTTGAGATAGAGCGTCCAAAAAATTTTTGTCACATACAGACAGACAGAGTCACAGAGTCACAGACAGAATCACAGACAGACATTTTCTAAAAATAGTCAACACGTGTTCAGGACCTTCTGAAACGTATAAATCCGTCGAAAACCGGAAGTCGAAAATTTTCATGAATCTAATAATTTCTTCTTGTAAAGATAGAAGAAAGTAAAAATGTCAACTGTGTGATAAGCGTTTCATATCGAAAAAAGATCAAACTGATATGTAATTGAAATGCATCCAAATTTGCTAAATAAACCGATTTTTGTGATCTTGTATAACGCACTTAAGCATTCGGAAAATAAAAATACATCAGATAGACACTAAATATAGATCTTACGTTACATTAAAACAAGCAAAACATATATTTCTTATATTTAAACAAAACATCTTAAGAAGGAAAACATTTTTTTTATTCTAAAGTGGTTGCCAAAAATCAATGCATAACTGCCCATTCCTCTTAATATTTAGTTTCATATATTAATAATAAAACAGTTATTTACCGAGGTATTTTTTTCATAGATAGCATAGAAAAAAAAAATAAATATTATGCACCGTGTAAAGAATCTTTCCATTATAAAACGGGAAGCTATAAATATTTCACTATGAAAATTTTATGGAAAAATAATATTTTCAAAGAAACGAGCTTTCCGGAGAAATTTCCATTTAGAATATTTTAGAGCGAGTTTTATTAAAATCATATTCATTGAAAATCCATGCAATTTTCGGAAGAGAAATTCTTTAGATATACATAGCACCTCATGTTTCGAAACACAATAATGCAAGATCAATATTCACGCCTCTATTATCTTTAACAAAACTTGTAAATGCTAGAATATGATTTATCGATCAGAAAATGGTCAATTTAAAATACTGACATTTAATATTATTTATTAATTAGAAAGTGTTTTAATTTTAATTAAACTTTTAAAAAACGTTGGGAAAAGAAAACAAGGAAACAATGCCATATATTGTGGTTACTTGAAGCCTGGGGGTGGGGGGTATTTATATACACAAAAAATGTTTAAAATAAGTCTTGCACTCTAAAAACGGCAATTTCAAAACTGAGCAAAAAATACTCAAATCTGAATATGTCGCATAGTCAAAATGGCTTCGAATCAAAATTACTCAAGGTTGAAACATGTATATAAGAATAAAACATCATGTGCTCATGTTTGAGTATGTCCATGTTTTCAAAAATGAGTATCAACTGACTTCTATGTGCTCCTTTTTGAGTATGTCCATGTTTCAAAAATGAGTTTGAACTGACCCTAATCATTTTTGAGTATGGCCGTCCATGTTTCAAAAATGAGTATGATCTGACCTCTATGTGCTCAGTTTTCCGTGCTCTAACGCTTAAATATACCAGGATTGACCTATAATTTTTATATATTATTGAAGTTTAGTATAGCACTATGAAGTTTAGTATATCACTATTAAAATTGAAGTGTGTAGCACTTTTAGCTCGTTTACAGTGACAGTCCAAAATATTCCGTTACATTATAGTCAATTCAAAAAAAGCGTTTCAAATGCATTTTAATGATGTTACACCATGTCAAATATAAAGAAATTGTTATGCAATTCTGAGGTGCACTAAAACATGCATTCTTTAGAATATGGGGTGCAAACCATATATTAATCATTTATAGGGTCACACAAAAGAATTCCGTTACATAATGATATACGAGGGAAAACCATTTGCAGTGTATGTAGTATTTGTAGTGTCAATGGTGTTACACTATTTCAAACATAATTAAATTTATATGGATTACTAAGGTGAGCTATAAGTTTATTACTTAAAAGTATGGTGTGCATTGCAGATATCGTTTATTTAGAGAGACACATAAGGTAATTCGGTTGCAGTGCTGTCTATGAGCGATAATTGCCGAAGTGGCGCTTTCAACTTTGGTTTGCGTTTTAAAGTTTAACTAAATTTTAGGAGAGTATAAATTTCATAAATCATATACAGGACTGCACAAAATAATTCGAGTACATTTCCGCTTATTGACGAAAATTGCTGAAGGTGAATTTTTAACTGTGTGACACGTTTTTTAACTGAACTAAATGTCGGCATACTATGTAGTATATATACAAAATCTATAGATCATATACAGGGCTGCACAAAAAAATTCAGATATTTTTCCGACTATATAAGGTATTTCCTGAAAATAGGCTTTAAATGTGTAATGCGTTTTCCAAATATCATCTTTTACCTTATTAAACGGTGAAGATTTGTTACAGTATTCTGAATACGTAGGAAAGTATTTCATTATCTATGCTTGACGCATGTTTTTTCTTTCTTGTTATATCTACTTTTGAAATGTTTTCAGAGCTTTCAGAACTTATTCTTTAATCTCACATAATAGAAAAATTTTATTGAAGAAAGATTCATTTCATAGATTAAGAAAGTCAAAATTTAGTTACCGTTTCATAAAAAAAATTCTTAAGCGAAAGAGAGGCTGTGAATCTTTTACTTTAACATTTTATGTAATGATAACATTTTCACGAAAACACGCTTTTCTTATAAATTTCCATTTACAATAATTTAAAGTAAGTTTACCAAGATAATCTCTATTTCTGAACATTTCTATGAAATTTTCGAACATCATATTGAAATTTAGAACTCCGCATGTTGGTAAACAGGAAATGTAGATTAACTATAAGTCCCGTATTCTATTTAATAAAACTTGGATATAATAAAATTCTAATATTTCTCAGTAAGTATGTTGTGCGCTCAAATGGAAAGGAGACTTTTACTGTAGCGGCGTTTCATCTAATAGAAGAGGGCAAGTGTACATTTGCAGAAAGATGGCGTGGTTTGGAATAGTAGAGAACGGTTTCGCCATTTTCTGAGCTGTGGAAAGTTGTTTTGTCCTGTTGGGTAAATGGTAGATTCCTTCAGATTATCGGTAAGAGCTGTTATTAATATCTTCGTGGTATTGCAGCACGTTACTGATGCTTACAGGCATTACATGTTACAGACTATCAAAAACCGGAGAAAGTGGTACTCGAAAGTGATACTGTGGATCCAGGACAACACTTGATTCCTTTTTCTTGGTTTTATTTCCAAATTATTTTACTTTGTTTCTTTGTCTTTTTTCCTACTCTAAGCTTTGGCCTTTTTTGATTTGCTTCATTTATCACTTTTCATTATTTTGTTTCAGTTTTAATTTGTATCGCACGCTGTCACATTTCAGGCGATCTAGCCTTAGAGTACAGTATTTTATTGTTATTTACTCTTTTTTTTTACTGTCACCTATTTCTCGTGGTTATGGTTACCAAAGTCTTCGGACTTAATGAAGTATCCCTAAAATTTTTTTTCAATAAACGTCCAGGGTTGCACGTGACCTGAAAGCTTATGAATCTGCCTTTCCCCGAGAGTGAGATGGGGGGTCACTCCAAAAGAGCCCATGTATGCCAGGGATGCTCTGGGTGAGACATTACCGGTCTAAACAAGATCTTACTATTTTAGGTGATTTTGTATCCTTTAGGTAGTTAGAAGACTTTCGACTTGCTTAAAACATTTCGATGGGAAATCTTCAAAAATCATCCGTACAGTCTGTATATCACCCCATGTGACTCCTATATCTTCGGCTTTTAAAAAAAAATCACTGAGAGTTTAACAGTTTATCTGTGACTAGGAAGTACAGAATACTGTCGAAAAATCGTTTCATAAACAACCCAGAAGCGTTAAAGCCATTTACGCCTTTGCTACCCTATGGGATCAATACATTAATATATTAATGGCAATTATGTATAAGTTCACATTAACTGTAATTTAAATATTCTGTAACTAAATTTTTTTGTAAATATAACCGTAGATATTCTTCAGATCTATAGAATAATATTTACAATTATTTCTGTAGATATTTTTTCAAATATAATCGTAATCTTTTTTTCAACCGAAAAAACCTCTAACAAATATAAGCCTCTTATATTTTGTTTAAAATGCTTAATAATGTTTTTTAAATTTAATCTGAAATATCTTTAAAAAGTTTAGCTAAATTCCAGTAACTTTGGAAGAAAACAAATTCCATAAAACAGCCCTAAGAAAAAAAAAATCTGGTATTGGTCCCATTATTTCGCAATTATTTCACTCAATATTTTCAATGAAATAATGATACTCTTTATATATTTGCGTTACATTGGAAGTATACGCAATGAAAGCATTAATAAAACGCTCTCTTTACAGTATAAATATTGTACTTGAAAGAGGGAAATATTTTTTGCTATTATTGGTGCAATATTAGCAAAATTTAACACCCCAAATTCTGTGCTTCCGTGGTGTCCTCTATTTATTCTTTATACAGTATATTTAGTCTAGGATAAAGTTAGTTTTCTATCTCGATTTTAAATTACTATAACGCTTTTTTAAAATTTACTTATTATAGTGTCATATAATAAATAAATTTAGTTACATAAGGGTATATTTCCTTTACAAAATTTAAATAGTAGACACCATTTCAAAGAATTTTTTCATAAGCAAAAGATAGGTTGTAAATATTTTACTTTAAAAGTTTTATGGGAAAATAATATTTTGTCTTACGCGAGCATTCTGGAAGAATTTCCTTTAAAACATAAATTAGAGCCAGTATACTGAGACCGCCTTTATGAAAATCTATAAAATTTTGGGAAGATAAATCATATATAAATGCAGAGTGTCACATGTTGTAAAATAGAAAAAAAAGCGGTGAACAATATTCTATCCCGTAATTAGTTTTTCTAAAATTTACATATGCCAGAATTTTAATATTTCAGTATTTCTTTTCAAACAAAATTCTAAAAGCATTTTAAACATGCTGAAAGCTTTTATGTTTATTAATCTGAAACTATCTTTTTAAATTATAAAAAATATTTTAAAATTATAATTAAATTACAGTAATATTGTCAGGAAAGATTTTATTGAGCATACTAAAGTACTGTTAGGAAACGAAAACAAGAAAAGTCTAATTTTATATAATTATGAAAGCCTTTCAGCGAGAAAAAGATTGGCTCTGAGAGTTTTAATTTTATAGAAGAAAATGAGAAAAACATAATTTTTATGAACAGAAAAATTATTCTTTTCCAAATGAACTTTTATTTTGTTTATTTTATATTGGTTGGAACTTAGGGGGAACTTGGGACATGATAGTAATCAAGGAAATTTCAAACGTATAAATCTGAATTCAAATATATTGTGTTTAAACCAAGCGTACGTCATTAAAAATTTTAAGCACTTGACACTAGTACATTTGAAATATTTTTAACATTTTACGTTATCAAAATATTTTTTTACAAAATTGTTCCTTTGACTGGCATAATCCTACGGTTAGGGTACATTCACTCAGTATCTAAACAAAAATAAATTACCTGGGAGAAAATTACTATAAATTCGCTTTTTTAATTACTTTTCGTTGAATTTATTTTACAATACTGTAACAATGGGCTTACTACATCCAAAAAGCTTAAGCTAAATTGAAACAGATATAAAAATATACGTAATAGAACTACACTGTCTTTGAAGAATTTGACTTATATCGTTTAATGATTAAAAAATATTTTAGTTATCTTAGGATAGTTTTATATGAATTTTGTACATACTTATCTGACAATTTGTCTATATTTTTTTTATTTTATTTTCCAATCTGATTGATCCCAAAACCACGCCATATTTATGAATGTTAAAACAAAATAACACTCAACTCCACATTGAAAACAAAATATATTATTTCTATACATACATAGTTATAGTAATACAATAATACAAAATTTATTGCAATTCGAGTATTTATTGTGATGGAAATATGTTTTTAACATGTTCATATTTAACTCTGTTTGTATTTAACACGTTTTCAACTCATTCTGTTTGGGTCAAATCAAATAGCAGATTTTTAACTCACTTTCGTAATACTGGTTTTCCTCAAATGATGCACACATGTCCGTTGTCGATGACAACGTAATATTAAAATATTTTCATGGTCGTACATCTTCAAGGGTAGGTTCCAGAGGCAAAAATTCGCTCTTCGCACAGGCGAAAAACAATACAGAAACAAGTCAAGCAAAAGTGATGCTGGCTAAAATAGTGTTATAACAATGGTTATAACAGTGAAATATATTTTGCGCCAAACTCCGCTTGATAAAATACAACATCAATATTGTTTTCTCTATTTGAGATTTACAACAATGGCTGAACTTATTAAATGAAGCAAAAAAGGGCGTGCTATTTACAATTTTAAAGTTATAATGTCTGCTTTTATAGATCTTTTTTTTTTAACTTCACCACACAACAACCACTAGACAGTGACAAGTTGGCGTCTCTTGCAGATTTCAGATTCAGATTCAGATTCAGATTCAACCAAGCAGGGAGGCCTACCATATGGCTTTAGCCCCTGCAAGCCCTGCTTGGCAAGTTTATTTTTTTAAAAAATTACATATTTGACAAAACAGCCCAGCTTAATTTGCAGAAAAGTCATACTCAAAAGTCATACTCAAAAGTCATACTCAGCAGAAAAGTCACAATTAATAAGAGTTTAAAAATTTATTTGAAATTGTCAGATTTTTAGCATAAAATATTTTAAAAGTAGAGACAGTGGATCTTTTCAATAAACTTCGTCATCATCAGGAAAAGCAACATCATCATCATCACCACCAATGATGTGTACTGGTGGCATTTGGAATAACAGTTGGTTTTTTTCTATTAAGGACATGCAGCTAATTATCTTTTGAAGCAATGAGGAATTCTCCGAGATTGATTTGAACCAATTCGACAGAGAGATGGTGTCTGTTTTCCTCAAATGTAGAGTAGCTGTCAATGGGCATGTGAGAACGTAATGTAGCGAATCCCCTCTTGCGCCACAAGTGCATCTTGAAGACAAAACTTTATTAAATTTAATTAAATAAGCCGGGAAAGGGCCATGATTGATAGCGAATATATATAGGTATCGATGACTTAGAAGATAGTCTTCTGAAACTTTTGGCTTCAATGCATAGGTATATCGCCCAGTGGGACATAAGTCCCAATTACGTTGCCATGAGTTATGTAAAGTTTGCTTTAATATTCTCTTAAGATATGAGGATGGATATGGTATAAATTTTTCTGGTATTAATGAATTTGGGTCAATTGCTTCCTTTGCTAACCGATCCACTAATTCATTACCTGTTATGCCTGAATGTCCTTTGACCCATTGTAGATAATTTTATTGTGTTGCTCCTTGCAGAGATTGGATTATTTGGCTGATTATTATATTTTTTGTAGATATATCTTTTAGTGCTGATATTGTAGATTGGCTATCTGATTTTATAACTATTGTGCGATATTTTGATTGTTTAGACCATTGTATTGAGTTCAAGGTCGCCAGCTGTTCCGCCTAATACGCTGAGTTTTCTTTCTGTATTCTTTGCTGATATGTATATAGTATTTCTTCTTCTTTAAATACACAGTATGCATAACCCGTGCCGATTTCAGTTTTGGAGCCATCCGTGTGTATTTGCACATCTGTCTCTATTTTATTTTGTGGATCCAGTATATTAAGATATTCTTTTGAGGTATCTATATATTTTTTGTAAGCTTTGTTTTGAAATGTATCAGAGTGATGTGGGTGTGATGGCACTCCCAGTCTCAGTATCATTCCTTGGTCTGCAATCTGTTTCAGTTTTAAAGGTAGTGGAGGAATTCCTGTCAGTACATTTAGAGCCGATGTAGGAGATTTTTTATATGCTCTAGAAATTAGTACCAAACAACGACGCTGAATAGATAAGAGCAGGCGAAAGCCATTGACTTTTGCAATCTTGGAAACCATGTAGCTGCTGCATATGAAACTTTCTTTTCTAGAATGGAAGTGTAGCAAGTTTTTATGATTTGTTTGGAAATG
The DNA here is from genome assembly GCA_963931845.1 of Maratus michaelseni. Taxonomy (NCBI): domain Eukaryota; kingdom Metazoa; phylum Arthropoda; class Arachnida; order Araneae; family Salticidae; genus Maratus; species Maratus michaelseni. The sequence goes on from OZ007592.1 coordinate 252,127,134, forward strand.
CCACTTGTGGTTGATGCAAATTTTAACAAGTTTTGTATTGTTGCTGACATTTCATCCCGTTTGATTCTAAGGTGTGGCAAAAATGATAGGGTTGAGTCTAAATGTATTCCTAGATATGGCATAGTATCTTCAGTTTTAAGATTATGTGAATCAAGTTTGAAGATTGGACGCCGTTTTAAAAACTTTGGACGTATGAGATTCAGACATTGGCACTTGTGATAAGATATTTTCAGATCTGATGTTTGAGCCCAATCGCTAATTACTTGAAGAGCTTCATTTCCTCTCCTTTCTAGTTCGGATCTAGTTCTGATTAACATTAAATCATCCGCATATGCTATGACTCTTATATTTTTATTGCTGAGAATATCGATTAATTGCTGCATAAACACTTTCCACAGGAAAGGACCATAGCACGAGCCTTGTGGCCAGCGTTTGGAGAACCAATGTATTTCATCTATTAGCCAGTTGGGATATGCTCCTCTTTTAGTTAGGAAAGATCTTGTCGTGTTAATATAGGGCTGTTCAATATTTAGTTGTTGAAGTAAGATTAATGTCTGCTCCCACGGAAGATTATCAAATGCATTTTTAAAATCTATTGACAACAGGGATATATACGAGTTGTTTTGTTTAATTATTTCTATGTATGAAAATAGTGTTTGAATTGCTGTTTCTGTTGATCTCCCTTCCGTGTATCCATGAACAGGAACTCCCTAGAAAACTACGATGTAGCAGCACTTAATATGCCCCTCCTACAACATAACGCACAGAAGATACTCTGGTGACCGCCATTACCCAGCTTCCCCTATATATCAATACACCGTTTCTTAATATAAACATTTCAGAAGTATAACAACAGTTTTTTTTCTGAATTTGATTAGAATTAAAGAATGCCTATATACAGAGTGATTCAAAATGATAGAATCAAATTTATAAGATTTTATTTTTTGAACTATATATTATGTGAACTACATTTTATTATATATACATTAAATTACGAGATATAGATTTTCATTGTGTCCCTTTATAGCCTCACGATAACATAGTGAGTGACGGCATTTGATTTTATTCCCATCTGATTGAAAATTCTGTACGCAGGGGTTACACTCCAAATCATTACTTTACAGTGATAAGGAAACTTCTTTTCCGATAATGAAACAAAATGAAAAATTATTGAGAAAAATGAATTAGTTTTCATACAACGATCGCTGCATGTAAATTCTACAAATTTCTCAGATAATCATCTGAGAAAGGCTTTTAAACATCTATTTCAGTATCTTAAAATTGATTATTGAAAATTGATTAAAAATTTTAAAAAATCTTAATTTAAAATTTTTTATTTTAAAATTTTAATTTTAAAATTTAAAATTTAAAATTGATTATCTGAATTTTCTAGTTTTTAATTCATCATTATTAAATTTTAATTATGTTACTGAATGAATACTTATCAGATCTTCGAATTTATAGCAGCAAAAATAGAAGAAATTTTATTAGGTCGTAGGAGTTGGGTTGGAGAGTTGCTTCAATAGTAATGAGGCATATTTTTAGAAATTTGCTGTCCTCCGCCTTTGTTAAAGTGGGGGAGTGGGGACAAAATTATAGCTCGGAACCTATTACGACTGAAAACAATAAATTTCACAGGATGGCAAATATCACAGAAGTTTAGAGTTTCGTTAGTTTCTACAGATTTCACAATATTTGCTTAAATAGTAATGAGGCATATTTTTAGGAATTTGTTTTCCGCCCCTTCTCCACTTTGGGGCATTTTAGCTTGAAACCTCTTATGAATGAAACCAATTAATTTTAATTGATGTCAAATATTACAAAAAGGAGAATCTGGCGTTCCTGCAGATTTCCACTTTTCAAGAAATGCTATCTAAATTTCATCATTCAATTTCCACTCCCTCTCTTTTATACCTTTAAAATTTGTTGATATTTTTATAATTTACTGCTCTATTTACTACCTTGTTGTAACAATAAAAAAATAATCATGTAAATTCCATCTCCCTAAACAACCGCTTGTCGCCCTCTTCTTTTGTACCTCCCCCCAATATATAAAATATAAAATCATAAAAAATTTTTAATTAAATTTTCAATTTTGTGTCCAATTCATTATTTTGAAGTAAAGGTAAGTTTTCTGTCATCTAAATTAGTCCCTCCCATCGATATTCCTCCACCCCCTCGCTTGCTTCCCCAGCACACGAAATCATAATAAAAAAAATATCGAAATTCTAATTAATAAAAGAATTTTCCCCATTCGTTTATTCATAGTAACAATCAATAAATAAATCATATAAATTCTAATCCTTAAATTTTCTGCCCCTTTTTACCTCCTTACCCCAAACGAAAGGGGGGATTTTTATAAAAGGGGAGAGTGCAAAGCAAAGAAAAAAATCTTTGTAGTTTGGTTAGCCTTACCCCTGATTTTCGGCATAATATAATAAATGTAAAAAAAATCTGTTAGAATTTTTAATTAAAAAGAATGGTTTTGACATATTCTCTGTAATGCAGAAATCTCGGGTCGATCTCTTAGTTGTATTAAGAGCCTACGCTAGTCACGCGAAAAAGCGCTCAAGCTAATGTTAAGTCTATGGGAAGGTTCTTGCGCGATTTCTCGCTCGCATTTTAATATTTTGAAATGATGTTTTTTGCATAGGATAGCTAAGGTCGATGTCTAACGTTGTTAGTTTTTACATTTTTGATTTTGGTAACAGTTTTTTTATAAGAGCGGACATTTTCAATTTTGAAACCGGTTGGAACCGGTTCTGAAAGTGAAATTACCCTTATATAAAAAAAAAAACTGGAACCAAAATTGAAAAAGTAAAAACTAACAACGTTAGAGATCGACCCCAGCTACCCTATGCAAAAAACATCATTTCAAAATATTAAAATGCGAGCGAGAAATCGCGCAAGAACCTTCCCATAGACTTAACATTAGCTTGAGCGCTTTTTCATGTGAATGATGTAGGCTCTTAAATGCATTAAACTAGTGGTCATTTAGTTAAGGTAAAGCCAGGAGAGATGGCGCGGTCGGAGAGATTGCGCAAATAGAGGTTCGGGGGGAAGGAGTAGAGTGAGCGCGCAGCGACTACAGGTAGTTGTACAACAACAGTAGTGGAGTGTCTATTTGAAAGTGCACGTTGATTGCTTTGAGCGTCTAAGATAAAGTATTGCTATTTTGTTTTGTTTTCCCTAGTAAGTGCTTGAATTTTCACAACTATTTATCAGAATTTCTATACAACGTCAATAGTACAAAATAATTTAAACTTAAACGATTTCTCATAAGCTACTAATCTAGACTAACAATGTGAACATCAACGGTTCGTTTTAGAAGAGGTCATGTTTAAATAAAAGGCCGCGCAATCTCTCATACTGAAATTGGAGAGTTTGCGCATCTGCTACTTAGGAGAGATGGCGCAGTGTTCCCATTAGTTTCCATGCTAGGAGAGATTACGCAGCTTATTGGTAAATTTGCATAAAAAAATGAAAAATTTAAATGGACTAATTTTAAGTTAAACGTGTTATTAAGTAACATAATGTTATGTTGTAATCTTATTTGGTCTTGCTTTTTATGATTCTTTATTTTTTTCCCCTTTAATTAAAATTTTTTAATCGTTTTTTAAATTATTTCCTTTTTCTGATTCTTTAATCATTAGGTTGAAATATTCACTCCTAATACAATAATATTTGTTCACAAAAACCTTACAGCAATGTCATATAAGTGTAATTATTATTGTTAACAATTTAATTTTAGTTATTAATAGTAACAATCTCTCCTACCCATGTGCGCAATCACACCAACCCTGTAAGGACAGATTGCGCAAAATAACTTTTCTGGATTTATTACAACTGTTCTGTTAAATTACAACATAACAACAAAATAGCAATGGAAATGCATAAAAAACAAATGAAGTAAAAATTATTCATGAATAGTTTAGCAAAAAATTAATATTTAGATTTTTTATTGCTATTCTTTTGAATTGTGCGCAGACTATCCTAGCTTTACCTTATTATTGAGGCTTATATTTAACATGTTTGTTTTTCATATTCAAGGAAGCTTGCGAAAAATAAGGTAATGAGTTGTATCAAAAGTTCACTTATCCTAAAAAAATGCTTGTATGCTGTAGCCATCGCAAAACTTTCTTCTATATCACTATAATGCATAAATTTGAATAGCACACTCACACAGCAACAATTACGGATATGAAGTATAGCAATGCCTTTCTTTGAATTTAGTATATTACTGTGATCAGTGAATAATAATAGATAAAATAATTATCGCTAAATTCCATCAATTGATTGTGGACAAGATTAGGAATCTTGCCACAAGCACAGGATACAATCGCATCCTGTTGATTGATCAAAGTCAAAATTAAACGTCTATTTATTTCAAGGTCTAACAGAATATGAAGTTTGATGAAATTCCATGTATTAGTTTTCATGATGTAGACAACGCAGAAGTAGTGAAAAGTAACACACACTCGAAACTTATCAGCATTTATTTATGTCAAGGTTTAAAATAATATGAATTTTTATGAAATCCCGTACATTAGTTCTCGAGATGTAGCTATTTTAGAAATCGTGATAAATGCAGCATAGCAGAGCCATCTGTTGGTAAATATACACCAAAACCTAATCTGCACCAATTTATGTCAAGGTCTAAAGTAATGTCCAATGTTATTAAATTCCGTGCAGTGCTTCGTGAGTTAGAGGGCCCACAAAATTTGTGTCAGATACAGACAGACAGACAGACAGACAGACTCACGGATAGACATTTTCTAAAAGATGTAAAATCCTGTTCAGGATCTTGTAAAATATATAAATTCGTCGGAAATCGGAAGTCGAAAATTTTCAAGAATCCAATATTTTTCCTTGTATATAGAATAAAGTAATCTTCACTGCACACACATACGTGCATACATTTTAAAATATTATTTCAGTTTGCTGTTTTCATTTAGTACTTTCAATAAGTTTACTTTGATGATTAAACAATACAATGACGATGTTTTCGGATTTAAGTTGTTAGACGATCTTTCCCCAATAATAATAAACTTTCATCCCAGATATACAAATGGTTTCCCGATTCAAGCCTGGAAAATTATGATAAACATATACATCATTACAATATTCGAGTTTTAAAAATAATATCTAAGCATGATATTATCTATGCATTTTAGTGCCTAACTTGGACTTTATTGACATAATTTAACTGAAAGACAGAATAACATATGTACTGAGTACATAAAAGTATACTTTAAAACATGTGAATGGGTTTTTTGCGTAACTACGTTAATAGAGCTAAGGAATTTTACTTTCTAAAACAGATACAGTAATTACTTTTCAATGGGGATTTTAGATAATCAAAGTTTAGAAATGGACCATTAAAGTGTAACATTTGCATCTTCAAGAGCATGATGCAATTCCGTTCAAGCAAGATTTACCTTTATTATCTACCTACTACAGTGAGATCCCGCTATTGCAAACTTCAAAGTGAGGCCATTTTTGGTCAGCATTAAACTATGTAAACATTTGAATGTTGTAAAATAATTTTTCGTTGAATAAATAGAAAACAACTTTCGATAGAAATTAAATAAGAGGCCATTTTAGGTCAGCATAAAACGATGCAAACATTTAAATGGCATAAAATAATCTTTTTCGTTGAATACATTGAATAAAATTTTTGATATAAATTAAATAGGTTACCAACTTGATGCAAAAATAAACAATTTTTCCTTTAATATAATAATTTGAGCAAGTTGGTGACATTTTGTTAATACGAAAGAATAAATTACTGAGGACGAACAACATATGCAAAGAATTTTCCGTTGTTACATAATTTAACTTTAATTAACAATATTCGAGTTAATTAATTAGAATAATCTTTCCTTTTTTGCGATACTTGAACAAATCATCCTTTTCACCATATCATTTTCCAATTTTTCGATGCACTTGAAAATTTGGTCGGTTATATCACATTTTGTTTGGTAATATCGGCGTACAGCCATTAGCAATTTTTGTACCTCTGACATGTTTTATAGTAGAAAGTTATCTTTTTCTTCATCACTGCCAATGACAATTTCTTGATTTCTGAATAACCAAAATTACATCAAAGTTACTTTTGAAGAAATAACGTACAAAATAAATTCTATTCAGTCAGTCTGTGAATTTCAAGTCAGTGAATCAGTCAGTGTGACTCTTTAATTTATATTTTTAACATTAATTTCAAGCAGAAAAAGCTTAAAAATAAAATTGTCTTTATTAACTGGAGATACATCTTAAGTGAAGATGCATTATCTAAAGTCCACTATAATATAAATTTGAAATACGTAAGAGGAATTTTTTTTTTGTAATTATCGAAGTTACATAGATAATTCTGACCTTTAATGTACAGACCAAACGAAAGGTTCTGTAAAATCAGATGGTATGGGTGATAAAACTAGTAATAAAACTAGATTTTGGATACTCTTTATTAGATTTTTTCTTATTATTATATTAAACGGAAAAATTCGTGAATACTTCCTATTTTCCAAATTTGCCGCAATTTTGATCCACTAAGAAAAGCAATCCAAATTGAATCTTTCAGCCCAATATAGTAAAAATTATATGCTTTTTAATAAAGTTAATTCGGAATTCAATTTTTGAAATTTTCGTGAATTTTCATACATAAAAAAGCCATTTTGCTGAAAATGAGACTTTCAATCAATGTCTTTTTTATACTTTATTCCAACTTTTGTTAATAGTTAAAAAAAACATATACACACATGAAATAGTTTTCTTTTAAATTAATTATTAAAGAAAGTAAGAACATCGATTTTATTTCTGGAATTGATAGAAAAAGAAAATGGAAAAAAGTGGCAGATTTAGTTTTTTAAGTAGCTCATTTAACTCCAGAAACTCTACTTGTTGCACGTGACCTTATGGTCGGGAGCGTCTTTTTCTTTTTTTTTTTAATTATTCGGCGCGTGCGTAGAAGTTCATTTAGAACGACAGAACATCCTATGGTGACATAATGACGGAAAACCGTAACATGAATTCAGGTATATATATATATAAGGCTATTTTTCTTGGTCCGGGAAATGCCGGGCAAGTCAACTAATGTATATATAATGAATAATGAATAATTTTGAAACAAAGCTAATTGGGTATTTTGTATGAATTTACAAATCAAACTCATTTAATTCATAATTATGAATTCAGTATTGGAGTATGCTAGTTTTTGAAATAAATTCGCACTTTCTATTTATATCAGTATCGATTTAGTCTAACGGATCTCAGATATATTTTTAATTGTTCATTTAAATGAATCATAACGAAAATTTAGTGCAACATCATAGTTACCCACAGTTATAGAAACTTTTCTGTTACTTTAAAAAATTATCCAGAGAACAAAATCAGAATCCTCGTAAACATTTTTTTTTTTTAAATTTCCGGCAATAACGAGAATTTTTAATTCAAAAATATTTCCTTAAGCATCGGACACATGCCGTTATCTCAGTTTTATGCTTTGTTCTTCTCCAAATAGTTTCTGAAATGAAGAAAATAAAATCCTGAATTGCTTAACAGCGAAGAAACACTGAATTTTCGCAAGCGTTTGTTTTTCATATCAGGAAATATTTATGCTTTACTTTTAACTTTTGAAATGTAGTGGAAACTGCTAATTGTATCTACAAAAACAACTTTTCAAAAGTAAAAAAAGCCAAGCGTAAAAAAAAAAAAAAAAAAAAAAAAAAGTTGTGGCTAAAAAATGGTGTGATATCAAATTTCCAAGCTATTTTATTACTTATTTAACTTTTTTCCATTAAATAAGTTATCATATTTATAAGTCGAGTGCCTACGTATACGTTTATAGAAATCGTTTTCTCCTGTACCAAATACATCCTAACGAGTTTCTGAAAATTCAATTTTTTTCAAATTATGCATGATGGGCTTGGCGGCCATCCTTGCATATTATTCACAAAATTCTAAGTACCCAAATCCAAAATTGTTATTTAAGCAAATATTTTAAGCGTTTCATTTATAGACTTGTATGCTCTGAAAATTGTGTCTTAAGATAATGACTTATCTCAAAATTCATCTTATGATTTATTTTTTAGAGTAATTATTAATTTTAAACTAGTAAAAATCAATTTCTCAAAATATCAGTCTTATCTAATTTATCTGTCCGTAGTTAAAATCTGAAGTTCGAAATTAGTATAAACATATTACATTGCAAACATGTTACGCTTTTACTTTAGAAATTTGGGTGCTTAGAAATATGGAAAGATGGCCGCCAAGCCCATCATGCATAATTTGAAAAAAATTGAATTTTCAGAAACTCGTTAGGATGTATTTGGTACAGGAGAAAACGATTTCTATAAACGTATACGTAGGCACTCGACTTATAAATATGATAACTTATTTAATGGAAAAAAGTTAAATAAGTAATAAAATAGCTTGGAAATTTGATATCACACCATTTTTTAGCCACAACTTTTTTTTTTTTTTTTTTTTTTTTTTTTTTTTTTACGCTTGACTTTTTTTACTTTTGAAAAGTTGTTTTTGTAGATATCATTTCTTTTTTTTCAAATAGATTAAACATAATTTAAATAATCTAAACAGGAGAAATAATTTAAAATTACATTTTACTTTCAGTCATTGTTTAAAGGGTTAACTAGAAATACTAGTAGCTTTTTCAATTAAATTAATCACACTCTTAAAAACAACATACTAAATGTGGCTTGTTATAATACTTGTTATCCTCCGTTAAAAAATATCACTGACTTATCCATGAAATGAATAAAAATGGAATGCGTACATAGTGTGTCAGCGCTGCATTTGAAATCAAACGTGATATCACGCTCTTTTATTATTAGCACTAGCTGGCTTTGCCCGCTATCGGGCCCCTAATTTACATCGGGGCCTCGAATCTTGTAAAACCGCGAACAAGATAAACCTCAAACCGAACGAACCTCCGACCTGGTTCCCCGCTGCCTTCGGCACCGGATAATCCCTTAATTTGCACATCGAATAGTATAAACCTCTAACCAAACTAACTTCCGACACGGGTCACCGCTGCCTTCGGCACCGTATAGCAGTCGTGCTGCGCACTCTCAAGTTCCATCTTCCACCACCAGGTAGCGGAATCTGTTCTGTATGAACCTCGGGCACTGAAATCGTTAAGGCTATAGATGTCGAGTCGAATGAGCTATACCCCGTCGTGATCTAGCCCATTGAACCAGAGATAGGATAGTGCCCCTGGTGATGAAAAAACGAACTAAAATCGGAAAGCTCTATCGATGTTGAGTCGAATGAGCCATACCCCGTCGTGATCCGACACATAGAAACAGAGATAGGAAAGCGTCCCCTGGTGGTGAAAGCTAATCGAGTTTGGGGGGCAAAAGGGGGAGGTGAACACCGGAGATGCATAATAGGATTAAGCGGTCACAGACCTTTCCAACGATGTATCACATGAGGGGTATGTGCAAAATTTAGAAAATACCCCCCCACCTGCATAATATGATTAAGCGTTCACAGACCTTTCCAACGATATATCACATGAAAGGGGTCGGCAAAATTTAGAAAAGTGCCTCCTTTGGAGGGGGGGGGGGTGAAAGTGGGAGGATGGACCCCGGAGATACATTATATGAATAAGCAGTGACAGGCCTTTCGAACAATATATCACATGAGCAGTGTCGGGGGGTGGAGCGCAAAATGTGGAGGTGACACCTGCGGTGCATAACACGAATAAGTGGTCACAGCCCTTTGTAACGATATGTGACATGACGGATATCGTTAAAATTTAGAAAAGTGCCCCCCCCCCCCCTTGTGTAGGCAAAACGCGCTCCGCCCCCCCCCCCTATAATCTTTGACGCGGCTTATTTTTAAAATTTATGTTATGTGTTATAAAATATCGTAAAGTTTCAAACAGATAGCCTTATTATACTTCCTAATTTTGTTCAAGCCCCTCCCCATCCCCTCCCTGAAATGTGACGCGCCATTCTTTTTTATAAATTTTTTATCATGTGTTATAAACTATCTTTAAGTTTAAAACAGATCGCATTGTAATTTAATATATTTGCTGAAATTACTATTATATATATAATAATATAGAAATAAACCCTCCTTTAGCTCGTAATTAAGATATATGAACAATTTTTAGAATTTCTGAAAGCTGATTTTTATTTATTTATTTATCTATTTATTTATTTTTTGTTTATTTATTTATTTTTTGCATGTTTGAAATTTCTTAGCAATTTCTTAGATTTACATTATTTTATTCAATTAAACATTGTACTGTTACAATAAATTTAAATGGAAATTTCACTTCTAAAACAAAAATAATTTAACAACTTTTAGTTCATTAATTTATAGGAAAATGACGTGAAAGGTATTCCTGCGAACGAAATGCCTGTCCTTTACCGTGTTTTTTATTTTTAGAAATAAATGAATCACATTTAATTCATTTCAAAAATTTTGCTTAAGGGGTCTCAAGACTCTTAAAATTGGAAAAAATGAAAAAAATGACAATTTTTAACACTTAATATCTTCAAATGTATATGATTAAAAATACAATTTTTATTGGGATGAAAAGATATAAGCGTCTTCTTTCATTTCACATATTTAAAAAGTTACAAATGCAGAATTAATATTTATAGGGTGCTTCAAACTGTCAGACATTTGTCGAGCAAAAAATTAACATGACAGCTTACGCGCACGATTACAAAATAATTTTTGCATCTAGAATAAAAATTTTGGAGTCTAATTATACTTCATATCGTAATAATTACACTGAACCTCAATAAATTTGTATTTAAAGAATTTTTATATTTTTAATGCAAAGTTGTATTGAGCTAATATAATTTTTTTAAATTTCAACATTATAACCACTTAAAAAAATATTTTTTTTAATAATAAAAATGAAATTTTAGGTTCAATTTATGTAGACTAACATGACACATATTTTTGGAAAATTTCATGAAAAAATATTGATAAGTTTTTAAGATATCATGCGCGTTGTGCCCAAAAACATCATTTTGAGAAAAATGATGTTTTGCTTCAGCTTTGAGTATGCTTCAGCTTTGAGTGGGTATAATTCTAAAAGCCATAACGTCTGTTCTAATGGGAATTTCAAGAAAAAATTTACACTAAAATGTTCAGGAAAGATAGGAGTTTAAAAAATTAAAAAATTAAAAATTCGAAAATTTTGAAGGATTAAGAGTCCTGAGACCCCTTAAGTTTGAAAAGAAATTTTAAATGGCGATAACTCTTAATGTATACATTTTAGAAGGTACATCTTCCCTCAAAAACTAATTTATTTTTAAAGATCTTTCTAAAAACGTAAATTATATATTTAAAATATTTTTAAAGCATAAACACTACGTCTGATTACTTTATTTTACAATATTTATAAAACACGCATTTTATCAGACAATTAAATACACTAAACAAACATGAGTGAAAAATTGACCTGGGCCAGGACTCGAACCTGGGATCTTATGCGTACCGTGCTTAGGCTCTGCGAATGAGCCACCCAGATCCATATCCCTGATCGGCAATTTCTCATACTTATTCATGTTAGAAACAGTCATCTGCTACAGTTTGCAGTCATATTTAATTGTTTGATAAAATGTGTGTTCTTATAATTATGAAGTTTTATGTAAAAAAAAAATATCTTCAGAAGAAAATGGCTGACTTGCAGATGAAATTTGATGTGGTTATAACCTGTAACTGATTTGTGCTATTATAATACAGATGATACATGGTCGTTGGCGGGTTTTATCTCTGTTTTGGCATAATTTTTTAATCGCCTAGTTAATTAACAATTTTTTGCTAATTATGGATGGAAAATAATATTTTTTTCACTGTATTTTATAAAAGCACATAGATTACGTAATTACTTGTCTAAAAATGCAATCCTTTTTTTTATTCTGCCGAATATTAAGGTCTGTAGGTTGTTTGAAAAAAAAAAAGTTTGACGAAGAAAAAAGTGATCATTTTAAGTAACTCGACGTTTTTAAAAAAAATCTATATCTCTGTTTATAAATTACTTATGAAGATGGTTGATCTTAAATTGAAGAAATTCTTCATTAGAATCTTCTAGTTTTCGTTTTTTTTTTCTGCGACGCTTGGTTTATTTCATATCTGATATTTTAATATGGCATGTTTTGTCGATTTAACATTGCGAAGTCGATTTCTGTAAGTAAGCAGTAGCGGTCTTGTCCAGTTCTTGGCGTTGTTTGAGTGGCGTTTTTTTTTAAGCTTGGCTTGGCAGAGCAACCGCCCTGCTTGATTCAGGGTAAATTGAAATGTGTCATAGATATAGTTAATTTGTCACTGTCCAATAGCGAGTTTATTTCAATTAAAAAGTAATTTCAGTAGGTGTGTCAAAGGAAATGTCAATCGAAGTATCTTCAAATAAGCCTAGAAACGATTACTCATACTGAAGTCAAAATCCTAAATAACCATACATTTTTCTTTTTGATTCATCCATTTTTCCTCAAATCACGGAAAATTCCAAAATCTGAGATAAAAGTAAACTAAAATTCTGAAATCTAAGCAGTATTTCTGTGAAATTACGCAGGATTGAAGGCAACTGTTCTACCAGTAGATTTTTCGTTTTCTAACGAAATTCATGATTTGTGCTCAAATCACAAAAATGCTTTAATCTAATTTAAAAATATTCGGAAATACTTCAAATATTTTTCAGCATGTTTCAGTTGAGAGAATATTCAATAATTTTCAATATTTTTGCCAATATATATTGGCAATATATTGGCAATATATCAATATATTGCCAAATTTTATTTACCTACTTGAGTTCGCTATACTTATTAAGCACTTTTTAACACTTTCTAATATAGCTGAAAAGTATTTATGACTTCGGTTTGTCAGATTGTCGTTTCCCTTTGTTCTATCTCTCGTAAATATGATTGTCATGTAACTGGCTGTTAATCTGTTATTGAGGTACCCTATGATATTTTTGCCAATCAAAATAGACTGTGTAGCATTTATATTTATGGACAGGGACACTAAAAATAGTCCCATTACATTCTTTGGCCTATGGGGAAAATCGTTTGCAGTGTATTATAATGATGTTATTCTATTTCAAACATAATGAAGTTGAAATGCATATCTGAAGTGTATTCTAAAACATGCTTTTTGTAGCATATCGAATGTAAAGTATTTATATTATTCATTTACAATTTACAGTGCCCCACAAATGAATTCGGTTGAAAAATTGTCTACGGTGAAAAACTTTTTGCAGCTAGTTTTAACTTCGTTACATTATTTCAAACAAAATGAAATTTATATACATTATTGAGGTGCACTACAAGATAATTACTGTAGAGTATAAGTGTACTAAAAGTTGATAAATTTAAGTATGGTGTGCATTGCATTTATTGTTCATGTACAGAGACACAAACTAGATTTAGTTTACTTTAATGTTTATGAGCGATGAAAGCTGGAAGTGCGTTTTCAGTTATGGGATGATTTTTTAAGTTGAACTAAATTTTTGAAAACTACATGGCGTGTATAATTTCTATAGATTGTAATAATGGCTAAACAAAGTAATTTACAAGCATTACTGTGTATAAGCGTAAATTGCATAATGCGGTTTCTTAATTGAGTTATGCATTTTACAATTGAACTATATGTAGACTAAGAGATAGAAATTCATATACAAGGCTTCGGAATGAAATGAATATATAGCCGTCTATTGATGGTAATTTCTGAAAGTACGTGTGCAGTTGTGTTATACATATTTTCCCTCCTGAATATAAATTTAGTTTAGTAAGAGGCTTGTATAAAAATTGTTGATAATATGCAGGGCTGTACAAAATTATTTAAGTGCATTTCTGAATACTGGTAGAAGTTGCTGAAGGTGAATTTTCGACTATGTTATGTGTTTTGTAACTAAGCTAAATTTTAGAATACTATGTAGTGTATATTCAGATCTATAGATCTTGTATAGGGATGCAAAAAATAATCCGTGTACATTCCCAACTATGAACAGAAATTGCTGAAATCTGGTTTTCAAATGTATTATGTGTTTTTCTTTAGATATCTTCTTTTACCTTTTTAGATGGGAAATTTCCAGTCATTTGACCGTTTTTGTAGAAAACGGTCAAATGACTGGACAGTTTGCTGCAAATTTTTAAGTGTATGGTCTGACCAAAATGTAGCTTATATTGAAGGGTTTCAAGTAATCTTTAGAGCTTATATTGGTGAAGTTTCATTATTGTAAGAGAAAATGAGAAATTCAAAACGGAAAGTATTCGTCATTTAACAGACGTCAATTAACGGAATTTTTAAAGCGTGTGCTGCCTTTATCTTATGTAGGTGTAATTTTTATAAACATTGCTGTATTTATTCACAAATTAAATGTCTGAGTAACGTATATGCTTTCCATCCTGTATATTTAATATAGTATAAATATCTTCCAAAATTTTATGAATTATATATAAGTAAAATGGAATATCTAATTTTTATTGATTAGGTGTAACACATTCTAAATTAAAAGTTAATAAATAAATGTTTCAACAGAAACATTTTCTATTAAAAAGTTTAAAGCCTGAAGAAAGATATATGAATATAAACATTTTCCATAAAATTTAATGTAGCAAAGAAGATTCCTTCTATACATTTTAAATCCAAAGTGTTTCTTTCCACAAAAATTACACAATATATATTTTTTTCATTTAAAGACATAGTCAAGAACTTTAGCGCCAATAAAATACGAAGCAAATTTCAAAAAGATACTATTTTGTACGAAAAAAGATGTTATTATCCGTATGTGAAGGAAATTAATTTCTCTTGCGGCAATTTTACAGGTTATTTATGTTTATTAGTAGTGTGTGAGGTATAACTAATATCCCAGGAGATTAAAGAATCTTTTCAGGGTAAAATTATTTATACTGCCATTCATATCGCAAAATAGTAAATTCTTATTTGTTGAACAGAAATAATTTTAGACTCCTTACTTGCTTCATTTCTTCTTTAAGTTTTTTATTTGTAGGCATCAGGTTACTTTCATGAGAATTGTTTAATTATGATTAATTCTGGAATAATATTAAATCTAATAATTAATTATAACGAGTTACATTTATATATTTTTTATTCCGGAACAGAAAAATGTAGTACATTTCTTGAATTAAGTACAAGTATAAACAATATGATGGCAGATTTTACTTACGCAAAATGTTAAGTTAATATTTTGCCAAACGATCAATTTATATTTTATCAACGACCGACTTATTAACAAAAGATGTATTGAAATCGTTCCTGTAGTTGTCGAGATACATTTGTGTCAGCTGTTTTCATGTGATATCTTTTGTTTCCAATATCGTATAACTGTTGTTTATTTTATTTTTATATTTCAAAAAAGTATTGAAATCGTTCCAGTATTTACCGAGAAAAGGGTACAACAATGTCAACTGTTTACATGTGATTTCACAACTGTTTCAGCCCCCTTAAATAACTTTTCTATTTTTTAATGATTTCTTCAAAACATTTTAAGATAAACATAATTAAATAAATGTATCTCCTAAAAATTTTTTTAATATGCTTAAAGCCTCGGGAATCATAGATAATATAAACATTCTCAATAAGATTTATTTTCGCAAAGATATTTTTTTAATAAAATAATTTAAATCAAAATATTTGTTTAAAAATCGCACAATGAAATTTAGCGCTATAATTATATAAATTAAATTGCAAAGCTTACCAATGTAGAGTAAGCTCAGAAATGAATAATACTTAGCAATGTATCATAATGCGCTGACACAAGTGTTGTTATCTTATTGAAGCCAATGCTAATTCATTCATTAAAGGGGTCATTCCGTATACAATTGAACTACAGACAGCCATTATCAAAGGAAAAATTAGTGTGAGAGGACGTGTTTTTAAAGAACAATCAAAACGGTACTCGTAAATATTTGTACCCCACTCCATGGTTAGTGCCTCTGAACATGATTGAGCAGTTCTGCCTAATTAGTGATACAATCTTTGGGTTAAATTTATAATAACTTTACTCTGCATGGGTGAACAGGGAATCAGAATTTGTAGCTGTTGTCAAATGATCAATGTAATCAAATTTGCGAATAACAAATTTGAGATGTTAACTTCAATGCTTTGTACATTAAGTGCGACACTAAGCCAAAGTAATCTATGAATATGTGGCTATTCTTCACGCGCAAGTTTTTGGATGTCTTACTTAAAATTCATGACTTACCATTTTATCGAAGATGTTGGACGCGTATTTTGAACTGTCCTAAAAAAACGCGCCACTCCCAATTAAGTCTGCCACGAAACTTCGTATAAAAATCTGACTAGTACCAACTCATTTGCAATAACGTCTACTAATTAATGCTGTACTTAAATTTTGCTGAGAGAGAACTTGAAAGATAGCAGTACTAACATTTAAATTTGACATCATATTTGGATTTTTTGATAAATTTTTACAAACGGAAAGTCATTTGATCAAGCAATTTAGGAAATGTGCAGGTTTAAATTTTGGAATTTCTAATGTTAAATTCAGTTTTAATCTTTCCAAAACAGATTGCAATGAAGATAGTTTGTTAAGCATAACTCAAACACCACGTTGCAGAGTGAGCTGTAACTTTCAATTCGCATATTTCAAGATTCTATAAATCGATTTCTGTTAAAACATTCAACGCTGCAGTTCCTTTTTTACGAAAATTAATTTCAAAGTATGTATATTTTATAAAGTAATTTTCGAGAAGAATATGAATTGTAACACAGTATTGTTTTATTAGAAATCAATTTATAGAAGCTTCAAAAATGCGAATCCAAATTTACAGCTCATTCCGCCAAGAAGGTTTTGAAGTATGCTTAAATCTGTCCGCGTTTCAATTTGTTTTACAACGTGTAGAATTTTAATTTATCATTAGAAATTGCAAATTTTGAATTTGCATAATTCCTAAACTACTTGATCGTATGATGTTGGTATCAGAAATTAATATTTATCGACAAATCCAAATACGATGTCAAAATTAGTTATTGAGGATGGACATTTCAAAATTTGATTACAATTTCACCATGAAGATGACTCCTAAGCGCAATTTTAGTACACTATTAATTGGTAGAGGTTTTTACAAATCGAATGATACCAGCGGCATTTTTATAAGTTTGCTGCAGAGTTAGTAGTGGATGGTGCGTATTTTTTCTTTCTCTATGACTGTACATTGAGGTGACAGGATAAACTGAGCGATGAGCATTTGCTCGATGTAGGTCCAATCTTTTAAACAGTTTGGAATATAACCAGAGTGCATTAAGGTTTTAGCAGAAAACTTGAAAGTGTTTTAGGCAGTAATAGTTATGGTGAAAATGCCAAAAACATCGAGTTTAAGGTCAAGAAGCGCTTAGAAAGAGTTATCACACTTTATTAACGCGAAAAATGCAATTTCCATATTAGATTCTGAAACCTTCCTTACTGCTCAGTGATGTAACCTGGAGTACCCTATGTAGTCCCATTTGAAGTTATAGCCCCTATTAGCACATAAGATTTACCCTGTCTACATTAAACCTCTATGATTTGGATTGATTGTGTAAACTATCTCCGACAATGCATATAGAATTGCTTAATAACCTTCTTCATCCTAATGAGGAAAGTCAATGTAAACAAAAGTAAATATCTACTAAAATTTTAGTGATTGGCATACATGAAAAGCTCAATTTTGTATGATAAAAGGGGAACTTGCATATAAAATCAATAAACAAAATAAGCATAACTAGTAAATCTGCAGATCAGGAGCCTCAACGTTAGCTCTAAAAGTCATTTCATTCTCACTTTTCATATTATTTAGCACCTTACAATCCGAAATTATTACATACATATTTATAGGCATATAAAATACTTCGGATGTTTCAGAAATTAGAAACGTAAAATTAAACACGGTTTATCCAATAATATTCTGAAATTCTTATGAACTTTTTATTCATGAAACTTTTTAGATTAATAAAATAAACTTGTATTAAAATAAATCCTTCATTTATGTCCATAGAATACAAAAATAATTTATTTTGATAATAAAATATTGCAGCAAAAAAGTTCGAGTTACTTGAATTTTATTATTTTGATTCTTTGAAATATAGTTGCTAAGTAACTAAAAAATCAAAGAGCAAAGTCAAAGTAAATGCATTTTAAAATTTGTAAAAATTATGAAAATAAAATGTTTTATATTTCCCGAACAGATGCAAACATTTTTCCAATAATTTAAGCAATTAATTTCTAAAATCTAATCAATGTTTCAGCAAATTTCCAAAGCTATTGGATATATTTAAAACCTCCATATCAAAAATTTAGCATTGATAATTTTACGTTTAAATCCATTATTCAAATATGCGAATTTCATTTCAGTTAAAAATGAAATTTGAAAATCGTCTGCATTACCATAGTAAAGCATTATGACCTAAAAAGAAATGTTCTATAATTTTAGAAGGAATGAACCAAATGTAACTAAAAACTATACATCTAATTCCGGGTACCTCACCAACATATCTACCAAAAATCAACCTAATCGGATAATTTTTGCGGCAGTTATCGCGGAACAGACAGACAAATAGACAAACAGATGGAAACCAAAACCTTTTCGCGTCTCCACAGTGAGCCTTCACTGACGTTTCGGCGATTATGAAGAAAAAAAGAAACTTAGTATAAGTACGGTATATACAAATAAGAAACAAATTAGAAATTCAAACCAAATTACATCTCTTTTGACGTTATAAATAGTGTAAACGTCTAATTTGACTAACTATGAATTCTGGACTTCAAACGAGAAATCAAACTTCTAAAAGTCAATCTATAATACAGACAAATTCGTACATCATAAAACTGACGCTATAACGATGCGATACAGTGTGGTTAAAATGTATGTTACAACAATGGAGCTAATTTTGCAATTAAAATTAAGCAATCGCAATGTTATCTCGAAAACTCGTAGCTTTCAATCCCAATTCCACGTGCTCTAGGGATTAGAGGGACTTTCTACCGAACTAGACCTTTGTTTTGTACTGGGTAACTACGGTTTAATAGCTTAGCATATTCTGTAACGGTGAGAAGTGTGATCGCAATGTTGATGCAGTTTGGAATTTTTCTCCAGTTACGTTCACATGACAAAAATTCGTTTAAAGGAGATACAGAGCATCAAAAATACATTAATCACTTAAGAAAACTTATCCAAAAACCGGATATGAGGCCGATAGCAAAATATCAAAGGCACAGGAAAGGAAAAAGAGAACAGGTTCGTAAGTTATGGATAGATCAGGCATAACTTTAAAGTGCAATAGCTATTTGATAAAATGTGTTCATAGATCTGAGTATTTGTAGTGGTACAGGTTGTATTGAATAGCGCACGCAATGAATATCGCACATTTTAAAACAAATTTATTTTTTCTAGTATTGCGTTCGAAACTTCTGAATTTTGGCCATGCATTGAGTATTTAATATAAAATTACTTTGGAAATCATCTAAGAAAAAATAATCCAATATAAATCAGTCAAGAGAACATGTAATGCTTCTGTTGTGCCCCCTCTATGAAGTTCCTACTTTTATTAATGCACAATATTCTCTCAGAAAAATTTTAAAAGCTTCAGAACCATATTTTGTTGTGAATATTTATGCGGACGAAAATCATTAGAACATTATTTGGCATGTATTTCAAAATATCTCTATAACGTAATGTTTCAGATAATCCAGTAGGGATAGTAACACATTTGAATCGACTAAACAGTCTTGTATGAAACTGCACCAACATTAATAGCGAAATGTGCTTGTGTATTATTTGGCCACATTGTGTGTGGCTTTTTAGGGGCTCTTACATAAAAACTGTATTCAGTTAAGATTTTGAGATGAATAATTGAAACTTTTGTAGAATACACGGTTGAAAAATGAGAGCTATTGCAAAAGCTATCCCAAGATCACCCAACGATGTCGATATCTGAATCCGTGCGAAAACTGGATCGGTTGTATATGATACAGATGTCAGGATTCAGACAGTTAACAACGCATTGCATTGAATTTCGAAGCTCATACAGAGAATAACAGTACGTGCACTTCTTTCTATTATTATTTATTGTCTGAAACAGTTTATTTCCATTTTATTCATAAAAATTCTTCAACGTGAACTCCAACTGTCATGTTTTCTATCCAAAGGAATCCATAAACTTATAGATTCTAGCGTAAATCCATGTAATTATGTAATATGCATCCTTAAGAATACATCTTTGGTTACATTATAGCAGCAGCTTGTTCATTCTTGTTAGATAATTTGAAAATTGAATTTCTGCCATCTTAGTATTCGTAAAATGATGCATATTTTAAATAAACGAAATGCTTCAGTTTTTCACAAGCACACATTATATTGCTCTCTTCAGACGATTCTGCTCATGCTTTGCTATGGGAATGCATATTATTTCTATTTCATACATTCCCTGAATATTTGTGCGTGAATAGTTCCACCTTCTATTTATTCGTTTTGTAATGTTCTCGATGGATGTTTCACTACCATACACTTGATTTTCTCTTATTCTGTATGTAACTGTTTGTTTTCATTGCTATTCAATGATGGTTTCTCACATTCGTGTGTTTGTCTTGATTGATTATTTTCACACACATATTGCCGTTCTCTTCTATTTTCTGCGTGCCATTTTCATAATTACTAATCTTGTTATTGCTGCAATATATACTCAGCAACGTCTCACAATTTTACATGAACATGATTCCGCTGCCATATTTACTGTATATTGCCGTAAACGAACGTGAAGAAGGTTGACTTTCTGCCTTAAACCTTCAATCAAGTAGTGAATCCACATTTAATTTTACTAAGGTGCTTCAAATGGAGTCGAAATTTAATTCGGCATTCCAAACCAGTAAATAAATTGTTTTAAAATTCAAGATATGAGAATATGCCAAATTAAAATGATATACATACTTGTTATAACATTAAAAGATGGATTTATTGCATAAAATATTGTAAATCTATAAGTTTAATGTTAACATGCTAAAAAAGATTTGCTTATTTGTTAGAAAAATGTATTTTTCAAAAACAATTTGCAAATTAGCTTAATCCATGTTGCATGGTGAACTTCGTGGAATATATATATTTTTAAATCCATGAAAGCAAATGTCGAGAAATAAACGCAAAACATAACTTAATAAGGTTAAATGAAGATATACCGTAATAATTAATGTCAAGTGCAAAAATTAATATTCCGACATCATACCAACTTTAACTAATTATTTTTTACATTTATTTAGTCTGACAACTTCAGCTAATTATTTTATGAAAAACGTATTTTCTGCTTTCTCTGGAAAATATATTTAACTTGGATAGCACTATTTCTTCTAAAAGCTTTTGTAGTTTTTCGCTTAATGGGTAGCAACACTTTTAAATATACACTAAAACACTTTTATTTTGAACGCCGATAAATTCGTTCGTTCAGAAATTAAATGCTATTGATGTTAATATTAAATTTACATTTGAACTTGAGAAAGATGAGAGATTGCCTTTTTTAGATGTAGAGTTAAAGAGAGAGGGAAATGTGTTGGTTCGTTCTGTTTACAGGAAACCAATAGCTAATTTAAATATCATACCTTTTGATGCGTGCACTCCATATTCTTACAAGTTATCCACCTTCAGGTTCCTAATTAACAGAGTATTCAGGGTTTCTTCTGCTGAAAATTTGGGGGGTGAATTAGATAAAATTAGACTTATCGCTATTGACAACGGATATCGCGTGAATTCAGTTAATAAATTAATTCAGTTCTTTATCACTAAAAGGAACAAAGGTATGGGGGAAAATAAGGGAGATAGTGATGTTAAGTTGAAGAGAGTGGTTATGAGTTACTATCCGGGTTTATTTGAGTTTATAAAATTTCCTTTAAAAGCATTTGGTTTGAGTTTAGTCGCGAGGGCTCCCCCGAAGTTAAAGACAGTTTTGAGCACGAGAATTGATCCTGTCAGTAAGGGTGACCTTTCGGGTGTTTATGTTATTCCATTTATTAGGGAGGGGGGTGTTAGAAATTATTATGTTGGTATGACACAAAGGAAATTCAATGTTAGATGTAAGGAGCATATCGCAGATATTAAGTATGGGAGAGGGAATACTGCCTTATCAAGGTTAAATAATAGAGAGAGCATCAACATCCTATTTAATGAAGCTAAATTGATTTATTGTTCCAGTTTTTATTTTCAACTTTTTGTGAGGGAATCTATTGAAATATATTTAAAAAGCTCGAAAGCATGTAATGATACGTTGTCATTTAATATTACGAAAATTTGGTTTGAGTGGTTGAATAATAGTGGGATGCAGTCTGTAGATGAATCTAAAAGCGGTGTTAAAATTAAAAGTATAGAGGGTGTTGTACCTCTTTCACATAGTGACTTTTCAGACTCTCTGGTTTTTAATTTTTAATTAATTTAATTTCGCGTTTTTATGTACATTGTATTTGTGTTTATATATATTCTGATGACG
The DNA here is from genome assembly GCA_963931845.1 of Maratus michaelseni. Lineage (NCBI taxonomy): Eukaryota > Metazoa > Arthropoda > Arachnida > Araneae > Salticidae > Maratus > Maratus michaelseni. Next base: position 252,149,604 of record OZ007592.1, read on the forward strand.
ATTTGATGAACAAATCGAAACATGTAAATTTTAAATTTTAACATCTTTAATGTTTATGTTTGACGTCTTTTAAGCAAAATAAAAGTGTTTTAGTGTATATTTAAAAGTTAATTCTAATGGACGTATTTTGACTCTCCACGTTATTTGAAATATAATAACATTTGAAGGGTAGCAACGCTTTAACGCCCTGAAATTTAAGGCCTTTTTCAATATTTTTAAGGAATTTGAAATGTTTATAAAAATTCATTTACACTAATTTATTATGCATAATATTAAATTAGAAAACCGCATTTCTGTTTAATTGATGTGTTAAAAGATGGCGGCTTGACAGGTATTGGGCGGGAGTGCTTCTAAAAATGAGTGTCAAGCTGTAAACATTTAATCTCATCGTAGGCTCGACATAGAACAATATAGCAAAATAATTAGTTTTCTTAGTCCATAATTTATAGTGAAATACATAGTAGTTTTCAAAAATATGTATTTTTAGTAAAATGACGTAGATTCAAAGAAAAATGTAAGTTTAAACAACAGATTTTGTTACACAGAACAGCGAGATATCGATATTTCGAAAAAAAAATCCCACGTATTTCACTAGAAAAATATGTGGCGATTAATTTTCAGAAAGATCCATTTGATTGATTGAAAATGGGCAAAAGTTAACAGTCCATCGACTTTGAAAACTGGTGCCCTGAAAAGAAAAGAAAATGTGCTTAAAGTTTTCGTTACTGTTTACTCGCTGTGGCGCGGTCTACTTCTATAACTTCGAAGATTGTCCTTTCACTTTTGATATCGATTTATAACTAATGAAATATGATTTTCGCATGTATAAAAACTACTCTAAGGATCAATGCAGTGTTTTCTAAATTTTGAACCTGTCAAAGAGGTCCTACCCCTTAAAGAGGATATACTAATATCGTTATCTAGTGACATTATTTTTATATACTTGCATTATATATTTAAATTAATTTTTCAATTAAAGTATTTAATTTACACGATATTGGACTTGACAAATAATTCCACTTAACGTCGTATAATATGCCATGAAGAGGCGTTTTTTTTTTCAATTTTTTTCATGAATTATAAAATATTTTTAAAATTATATTCCGATACCCTGATAAGCATATTTGTAAATTTATACATACTTTCAATAAGCCCAAGAAAATTATCTTCTATTGTACTTCTCTACTTTCTGGCCAGATTACAGCAAAATAAAATATAACAAATGCTCTTGTTATATTTTTTTATTATTTTATTCAAATATTGTGAAATTTCACTAGCTAGTTTACATTTAATGCAACATGTTGATTATGTTTAATCATAAATATGCGACAAATTTATTTCATAATGATCACGACATGTAGCTGCTTTACATTTTCAGATCTGGAGAAATTTTTTAAAACTAGCATGAATATTAGATTGAGTTATAAACCCTTTCAGCTGTGATAGCGTTTAATTAGGCAGAAATATTACTCTTGTTTTAAAACTATTGAAAAAAAAACTCTTTATTTGAGATTAAATTTTATGAGTTTAAAAAATATTAAAGATAGAATCTTGACGGCGTATAAACTTTTCGAAATTTAATCTCGCAAAAGTTTTCAACCAAAGTGTTTTGTCATTCATAAAAAGTATAAAATAATATGGATATGGCATTTTATGTATACTAAATAGTCAAATCTCTCAACAAAAAATAAATATATCAGAATAATGTTTTTCATTTGATATGAATTTATTCAGTCGCATTTTATTTTTTTATTTTCAAGAAACACTTTCATGATTTTCTAAAAACTTCTAAATCAAATTTGTTTTAACATAATTTTATTTATAGCTTTTACCCTAAGAAAGTTTTTTTTTTACAAATGTAATTTTTATTTGAAAGACTTAATAAAATATTAACTAGGCTATTAAATGTTACAGCAACAAAATGGATATAATACATAGCTAAGAATAAAATAAAAAAAAGTTTTTTTTCAATTTTATTTTTGTACAGTCTGATTATATAACTGCGATATTTATCTGTAATAACAATATATATATATATATATATTATTATAATAGCATACGATACAAAGTTCAGTAATGTGTAGAAAAGTTTATTTAAACATTTTATTTAACTGCACTTACATTTAAAAAGGATTTGTGTTCAAATGAACATTTTCGCATAAATTTTTAAAAATTCTTTTCTTTGTTTGCTTTGTTCCGCTGAAATGTATTATTCCAAAAATTCTTTATTTTCATCTTTAAACTTATTACTTTTTGAAGATAAAGTATTATTTAAAGTAAAAAGTAAAATTTAATAAACCTGAAATGAACTCTAATTAATCCAAAGTTGCAGTTAAATAGACAGTTAAACGTAAACATTGCACATGTTTGAAATTTCCAATATTTATTTATGTTTAAATATTAGAAAATACGTTTTAAATAATGTTTCACAATTAACACTTTTAATTATTGGGTGAAAACGAAACAGTGTTTTGTAAAGAAAAAAATTCAAATGCTTATTTTGGTAGTTTAAATGCAGCCATTTATTAAAAATATTCTCAGTCGTTTAAATTAATTAATACCCTAATTTTTCATTTCAAAAATTTCAAAACTTAGTTTTATTAATTAACCAGGAGCAGAACGTAATGATTTTATTCTTCCTAGTCTTCGTAAGGACATTCTTAAAGAATTGCATGATATTCCAAAAGAGGAATACTTAGGTATTCGTAAAACGTATTACGGAATTTGTGGTTCCTGCCACTTTCCCAAAATGAGGAAAATAGTGCGCGAGTATGTCTTCAACTGCAGTACCGGCTAAATGTTTAATTATAGTAATGTAAATCCGTCAGGCAAACTAATACCAATTAAAGTAACGTATCTTCTGGAGTCCGTACATTGAGAAAAAATTCTGCCACTGGTATCTAGAAACTAAATTGTAGCTTTAGAAAAAATAGTTCCATGTCATCCTCATAAATTCTAGTTCCCTTTGTTGGAGAGTTCTAGCCTCCGTTATTAAAATTCAAGAGCGTTTTCCTGTATTATCGTGGTCAAGCGTATTTAAAAATCTCTGTAAATAAATGTGAACACAAGAAGTTAGTTTTAGTAAACATAATTCTAGTTTATGAATTTATTCTAGAAATTAAGTGATAATTTCAGGCAATTAAACAATTCATAATATAATGTATCGTTTCATCCACTATCTCAATCATTTCGTCTATACAGTTTATTTGTTTACCATTAGCATAACTCGGAAATCTATATTTCTTATTTTAGGGATTTAGAAAATGACTACTTATTCGTTCTAGATGAAGGCGGTATAAGTTGTCTTTCACTGTAGGACTCTACCTTACAAGTCCGTATTTAATTTCTAATCCTGAAAGGTATAGATATGTCGTTTTAACAGTAGATTACTTTAGTAAATGTGTATAATTCGTTTTCCTCAGAAACGCAAGAGGAGTCACCGATGCCTTTTTTGACAACTTTGTTTCTAAATAAGGTGCATTTGTAAAATTGGTTAGAGATCATTGCCACTGTTTTGTATCTGATACCTTCAAGGTTGTGTTTGCTAAGCTGGAGATCCCTTATGTTTTCACAGTGACCTATCAACCACAGTACAATACGGCCAAAAGTATCAACTGCACATTAATTAAAATTATTCTGTCTTATGTTGGCTTGCATCATTCAAACTGGGATGGTTTTTGTTTCACTTAGCTTATGATATTCGTACCGCCTGTTTGGGGATCAACAGCAAAAACCCTAGTGCAATTGTTCTTGTGTAAAAGAGTTATCACCCATTTCAAAAGTTGGTCATCTATTATGAGTATCTGAATTAGAGCAAAAATTTGTTCGTCAGGATTGGGATAAACTGGTCAAAGAGGTTCAGATTCAGATTACTAAGATGCAAAAGTGTAAAGCTTTCTATTAAAATGAAACGGAGAGAGCTGGAGATTTTATGTTGCTTGAACAGCATTTGGCTTACATCACTTCATAACAAAAGAGTGGCTACGTGTAGGTCGAAATTTGTAGCTCCTTTTAGGGTGTTGGAAGTGGTAAATAACTTAATTACAGATGTTGAGGGGTATTACTGCAAGGCTGTGAATATTTGTTAGGAATTTTACAGATGTTGAGGGGTATTACTGCAAGGCTGTGAATATTTGTAAGGAATTGTGTTTTCACACATCTAACTAGAATAAAGTGATATTTAGGCTCACAGAGTCTATTTAGTTGTGTCACAGTAAGTGAGGAATGTGCTTCTAGAAAACACATTTCTTTAGAAATATTGTGAATTTAGTGAAGGATTTGAATTTCAACGAATTGGAAAATGATTTCTTTCCCTTTCAGATTTTTTCCTCATTATGATTTCTTGAATAGCCATCTAAATTAAAGTTGACATTTCAATGATATTCATGTTTTTAAAGTGATGCATACATGTATGTTTATGTTGTTAATTTAGTATCATATCTTCTCTATTTGAAGCAAACAGTCCTGAGAGATTTGTTACAACCTTACTTCGATTTAACAGTGCCTTGTTTATATATTTTATTTTTATTTTTATTTATTTTTTTGTTTTTTTTTTTAATTTATTTTTTTTAAATATGAATTTTAAAACACTTTTTTGAGATAATGCCAAGAAATATTTTGAACCAAAAAAAAAGTATTTTAGAATTTATTTCAAGCATACTATAATTCTTTATATACAAAAATAGGTTGTTTCTAAAACATTATATATTAAAGTATTATTTTTACAGACAAATTATAGTGGTAAATTACCTGTGGGTAAATGTTTAAATTTTTTTTCTCGTATAAGTTAGTATGATTTGTATTTTAAATTTCACTATTAAATATTTCAAAATATATTTCTGCATTCTAATTAGTCAGTGAAGTGCATTTATTATCTGAGAATTTACACACAAATCTAAAATTCATTTACAATTTACGAGAAAAATATGCATGCCTTGTTCAAATACTTTTTTTCCCGCCACACTACCATTTGAAATGTAGGGCGACGTTCAGTGTTCCAAAAATAAAATTGAGTAATCTTAATCGAATTCATTCTAAATTTTTGCCATCCTATAGAGTTTAGAAATTTACAAATTCAACGTATTTAAAGATTTTTTTTTTTGGATTATTGTATATTTGGTTTTAAGAGTAAGTTTTGTCAAGTACAAAGGCACGCAATGTACTTTCGTGAAAATACACAGTATATTTTCTTATAAATAAATTTTCCTTCTTCAGTAATTAGTTTACAATTTTATTATGCGAGTATTTATTACCTTTGTTCTACAATTTCTAGATTTTTTATATACATATATCTTTCAATAGTAAAATGTGCGATTATGAGCATATATTAATATTTAAACTACGTTAACCAAACTTAAATTATGCTGTGTTCGTTTTATATGTATTTCTTTATAAAAAAATAATAATAAACTATTTTTACTTTTAATATTTAGTCTCACGTAATAAATAAATTTAAATACAGTTCCACATTTTCAAAGTTACGTAAAAATAAATTTTAATATTGGGCATCCTTTCAAAGGAATTTTTCATAATCAAATGTAGAGCTGTAAATATTTTACTTTAGAAATTTTATGGGGAGAAAATATTTTGAGTGAACCGAGCTTTCTGGAGAAAGGGAATAATTTAGAGTTCACTGGGGACATTTTCATTGAAAGTCTATGAAATTTCGGAAAAAGGAGTGATATAGAAATGCAGAACACCTTATGATGTAAAATACAAAAATACGAAGATCAATATGCGTTCTCGTATTAAGTTTGATAAAACAGAAAAGCACTTGAATTTTGATATTTTTTAATAATTTTTTATTCAAAATACCCATATATATACAGGGTTCGTACGGCTCCTGGAATTTTGCTCCCAATCGCGCCCGTCGGCCTAATCGTTCGGAGTTTTCGTGGTTTTCTTCGAGCCGTGGATTTATCCATGCGTAAATACGGATTAGGTTCCCTTAGAAAGACCCCCACGAAGGGCACTCCCCCCGGGCCTATATCTCTAGTGTAGATAATTGGCCGTCAATAATCAACCCAACCCAACCCTGGAATTTTGCGAGCAGGAAATTCTTCGGTAACAGTATTTTCTTACAGAAAATCTCTCCTTAAAAGAAGGTAAAGGTTCGCCAGTTTAATCTAGATATCTTTTTCTATAAAAAAATACTGGTAACACTCCTGGAAAATTCCCTGATTCATACGAATCTTGTATATAAATACGAATACATACGAACCCTGTATTTAAGTTAAAACCTTTCGAAACCATTTAAAAAAATTATTAAATTTAAATAATAATGTTAGGAAACTTTTATTTATATCATGTTTCGAAAAAGTTGTTAACGTTATTTGTTTTCTAATAATAGCTGACCCGGACAGCGTTGTCCGGGCCCGTGATAGTAACCTTAAATATGCCTAAAATGAATATTGAATGATTTCATATTTTTAAACGAAAATTTTTCTAATCGGATTTAATGTTTGTGGCCCACTGACTTCGGCAGCGTATATCCACGAATTTGTATGATTTATAATTCTAAATCAAAATCTATGAAATGTTATTTCTTAGTGTTGACATTGTCAAAGTGTTTCCGCACATGCGCAGGCTCGATGCTGCCACAATCGGAATGTCCAATAATTTGGGGAGCCCTTTAGTCAAAGAAAAACAATTGCTAACTTTGTCACTAAAGTATACCGGAGTGCTTTTATCACAAATCTAACGCACTTTTGATGGCGTTTGCAAACAATAGCTACTTAGTGGCTAAAATTAAATAACATATGCACAACAAAACGTTAATTATGTATAATACTCATATTTATGAAATATATAATTACTATACGCTTTTAAAATTTTGTAAATATTGGGTAAGTAAAATTATTTTGCATATTTTTATAAACTTGCAGAAACATATATCAAGACAAAGATAAATAAAAAAAACTTTCAACAGAAAAAAATTTAATATAACTTTTAAAGCCTCGGGATACATAGAAAATATTAAATTCTCAATAAGTTTCTTCGAAGCAAATAATTTGTTTTCCTCTATTAAATATTTTAAATTAAAAACTACTCATACAGAACAGATGTCACAGTGATTATTTATACTTAAAACTTAATGAAAAAGTTTATCGCCATTAAAATATAAATAAAATTTTAGAGAAGTGCTTTTGTTTGAAAAATTAAGTTATTAGCAGTATGAGAAGAAAATTTATTTATCTTATTTTGCAGATTATTTATATTTATTGTTATGTTTCAAGGCATGTCTGATTTCTCGCAATATTAAAGTATGTTTTCAGGGTAAAATTACTTTCACTGTATTCCAGATCGCAAATATGCAATGTAGATTTTTTTATATGAAAGTTACGATAGTATTTTTGTTTGCTTTATTTAGTTAATTAATTTTCTTTCTTTTTATTGTAGGAACCAAGTTATAACTATTCAAATTGCTTAAATCCAGCATGAATAGGAATAGTATTAAAATTTAATTGGTAGCTGTAATAACATTTGTATAATATTATATAATATAACATAATATAATATATAATATATATAAATACATTATATATATATTATATATGTATAATATATATATATATATATATATATATATTATTATTATTATTATTATTACATTATATATATTTTTATATACATAATATATAATATATAATATATAATAATAGTAATAATATTTTTCTTTAAATATTGTATAGAAAATGTAATTAATGATTTCAATTGAATACAATATTGTAAAGAAAATTCTCTGTTTGTACCTTTCATTTAAGCGGCACAGTAAATTGGTTGATTTCAAGTCCACGAGAAAATGTATGGTATCATGAGCAGATGTAACAGCCTTGGTAATTTTAATTATGTTCTTTGAGTAAAGCTGCTGGGTAAAGGGAACTTCCTCTGATACAATATCGATCTTGCAAGTGCGGCCCGTTTAAAAATATGATCTAATGTGAGCTTAAATTAGGCGCACTTGTAACAGAGACGGTAAGATGTTGTGCCGTTATATTTATCTTACCGAAAGTACTGACTTATTAATCGAGGTATGGTTTTGGCTAAATCATTAAAATTATATATTTGGTAGTCTTTTTCGATAGTCTTTTCCTTAATCGTGACTTTGAAATTGCCGTTGAATCGTCCAGAGTCACTTGACTTTTGCTATCATAATTTGGATCTGATGATTCTTTAGCATAGCTTGTTGGCTTCCTTACTTCCAAGGGCATCGTTTCCAGGAAGGTTTAAAGTGTGATGGCAGGAACTGCAGAACGCAGATCGTTTCTAATTGGTTTATTTTTATCAGTTGATGATAACATTCTTGTGCATGTATAAAATTTTCATATGTTGTTTCCTGTGGGAGAGTTTTAGGTCACAAAAGATAACTGATCCATTGACTTTGTTCGTGTGGTAGAGTAAATTATGTAACGCTTTTTGTATAAAGATTCGTTTTGTATATATATGTATATATATATGAGTGTGTGTGTGTGTGCGTGTGTGAGTAAATCAACTGTTAGATGAGAAAGATTAATAATGTATTCATTTGGTAATATCGTTGTAATTTTACTGCGCCTATTATCCATATTCTGGGTGCCTACTATTTCTTCCATGACCGGGCCGGTTTTTCGTCGTATGAAACGGCAGGTAAAATATACCTTTTAAAATAAAAATTAAAAACATTCATTATGATGGAATTCAAAGAAAAGTAAGGTAAAATTAAATGAAATTGAGCAATTTATCAAGCAAGTTACAAGCGTGCCCACCATCGGAACACATGTAGAATGAAAGACTATACTTGGCTTACATGTGTTAATTTTATTGCATAATGTGCGTCTGCTTTAACCACATCACTGCATGCATTTTGTGGATTAATTCAGCTAGCGCTTGGATAGAAAAATTGAGGATAAATTTGGATATAAGAATTGGATATGTATTAGTAAATATTGGATATAATTACATTTCAGGCCCTCTAATAAAGTTATTTTTAAATGCAAAGCAACATTTAATACCAAATTGAGGACTCTCTATAATATTTTTTTCAACTAATTTACTTTATTTTCGTATCTCGTACTTTTTTCAAGATAGGATAGCTAACTCGGCAGTTTACCGCTAGGTGATGCTATATGTGGTCTTATCGAGGAGAACATATTCGCTTTACTATACCTAGACACCACGTTCATGACTATAGTGACTATATCATGACTCTCACAGATATTAAGTTAATGTGGGTGGACATGGACAGGACTCAATCTCCCTGTATCTGTACTAATATTATGAAGCTTAAATATTTATGTGTTTGTTTGTAGGGAGTAATCTCTGTAACTACCGAGCCTATTTCAAAAGTAATCATGTAAGACTCAGCAATAACATAGGCTATATTTTATGTCGATACTAATACTTCCAGAGGGTGCAGGACCAAAATACGTTCCAAAATTACGATTTCTGTGATATTCTTGGAACTAGAAACTTGAAATTTGACATGGTGGTTACTTATAAGATGTAAATGCTCGCCAAGAACGGTTTCTAAAAAAGTGAAATTTAAAAGAATAAAATCAGCTGAAAACGTTCTAAATTACGATTTTTATATAATTGTTAGGCATAGAAACTTGAAATTTGGCATGGCTGTTAGTTTTATGAAGTAAATGGTCGCACAGAGCAGATTATAAAAAAATCGAAATTTAAAGGTGTGCAGTAAAAATGAAGTTCTAAAATTCGAATTTCTGTAGTACTGTGTTGGAGCTAGAAACTTGAAATTTGGCGTGATAGTTATTTTTAAGATGCTCGCTAAGAATGTTTTCTAAAAAATTCGAAAATTAAAAAGGTGAAATTAACGAAAAACATTTTAAAAACATCCCAAACTAGGAGTTATTTGGAAATGTTAAGAATAGAAACTTGAAATTTGACATATGTATTACTTTTAAGACGTAAATTCTCATACAGAACAGTTTCTAAAATTTCTAAATTTAAAATTGTTAAATGAACGGAAAACGTACTAATATACCGATTACTTTGGAATTCCGCAGCCGATTTTAAAAATTCGTTAAAGACAATATTGGTGAATGTCTCTGCTTAAAACTGGGCTACTTTTACCACTGTGAAACTGCCCTCAAAGGAGTGAAGGATTAACAAACGTTGTAAATTCCCAATTTCTTTCGATAGATTGAGACTAGAAATATAAAATTTCACATGGTGGTTAAATTAAAGATGTAAATGCTCGCTACTAAGAGCGGTTTTAAAAACATCGAAGTCTTAAAAGTGTAAAACGGATCGAAAATGTCTTTAAAGCATTCTAAATTACGATTGTTTTTTAACTCTTTGGGCTAGAAACGTGAAATCCGGCATGGTATTTACTTTTAAGCCATTCATGCTCACTCAGAAATATTTCTAAATTTTCGAAATTTAAAAGGGTGAAATGAGCGGAAAAACGTTCCAAATTAGAGATTACTTTGGAACTACTGAACCGATTTAAAATCTTCTCTCAGGATAATATTGATGCCAGTCATTATTATCATGATGAAACAGCTTAAAAATAGCTATATATCACCTCTTTGCAAACTACCCTCAAAGGGTTGCAAGGGTGGGAAACGCTCTAAAATTCGGACTTCTTTGATTCTGTTGACGCTAAAAACAAAAAAATTTGATATAGTGGTTACATTTAAGACGTAAATGCTTGGTAAGAACGTTTCTTAAAATATTTGAGATTTAAAAAGATGAGATGATTAGAAAACACACTATTATCGAGATTACTCAGACTATCGGGGATAAAAAAATTTAATTTCACTTGCAGGTTCCTATTAGGGTGTGGTTCCCTCATATAAATATATATATATTTTTTAATTCGAATTTCAAATGGATGGAATGGGGTGGGGATCAATCTACAGTTTATTCTCTTTGTGATTTTTCTGAAACTGTCAGCCTATAACCTTTAAATTAGACACAGCGATCACTAAGACATAGGTGTGCACGAACGATGTTTTTTTAAACCTAAATTAAAAAAAAATTAAAAAGAGAAGAAAAATTAGTTATTTGACATGCTAGTGTTAGGTATAACTTTTGTGAGCAACAATGAAAAACGCAAGCAAACGGTAACTATTATAATGAATTATATTGACAATAGTAAACAAATAGGATTGCCAACTGAGTAAGGTAGTACTGCATATTTAGCCTTTTGCTGCCAAAAAACACAGTTAAACATACTAAGCCAACGTTTTCCAACTTATTACGTAACAAAATGTTAATTTTTATGACGATTCAAGCTATACCAATACTGTAATAAAGAAACAATTTTTTGTTTGTAGAAAATAGACTCTGGACTACTGAACTTATTTTAAAAATTCTTCCACTGTACGATAGATGATAAACAGAGTGCCGAAGTAGACTGCATTATGCCTGATTTTTAGAAGGGGGTGGCTGCAAATGGGTTGGAATGACTAATTTCTTATTAATTTAAATCTCGTGTTCACTTAATGCAGTTGAAAAAAAAGTTCCCCCAAAATGTGACTTAATTAGTAATATTTAAACTATCGCTAACAGTATAATTTCCTCTAAAATAAATAGAAACACAAATAACGATCGGCATATTTAAACCACCATGCGTGAAAAGCCGCAGGTATTGTTAGCATTGAATATTTAGTGGGTGGGAATAATTTATACGTTTACATAATTTTATAAAATATATAATAGCAAAATTTAATTTTAGGTTTTCTTTATAAATCATGATCAGCACATTTTGAAATAAAGGTGAATGAAGATATAAGGACGTACATATTTCGTATTTCTATGCAGAAAAAATGACGTTTAATCATACTAAACCAATGTTTTCAAACTTACTTACTTTATGTTTTAAAATAAAAGCATTTTGTTTTTTCAAACTTATTACTTAACAAAATTTTAATATTTATGGTGATTCAGGTTATACTAAGATTGTAATAAAGAAACAACTGTTTATTTGTAGGAAATAGACAGTAAGACTACTGAACCGAGTTGAAAAATTCTTTGACTTCACGATAAATAACAAACAGAGTATCCAAGTAGACTGCATCATATCGTTTTTTTTTTGGGAAAGGGGTGGCTCCACTAATAACAATGTATAAATATAATAATAATAATAATAATAATAACAATAAATGTTTATGAATCAAAATGAATGTAAACAAACTCAATAAAACTTTTTTGCCAAGAACTTTCGAATGTAACATGTTTTAAAATAAAAGCATTTAAGAAGAAATGCACGAGGGAATATTAATATTTGTATTTAAAAACCTAGTAAAGAATTTCACGCAATTAATAACTGGAACAACATTCAAAAGAATACTTATTTTTGAAAAATTATGCAGTCACTCTCGGCGTGTGAAGAAAATTATTTTTCCGACAGCAATTTTGCAGGTTATTTAATTTTATTGCTAGTTTTTAAAACATGTCTAGCATCTCAGGAGATTAAACTGTTTTTTCAGAGTAAAATTATTTTTATTGAGTTTCATATGGCAAAAATCTACATTTTATTTTAATTTTCAGTTCATTAAATAGAATTTTTTTAGAAAATGTGTTTGATGTTTTTAGTTAGAACTCATTTCTTTTTTTTTTTTTCTGTAATATAGTAACAATTTTATTACTATGGAAATTGTTTAAATTATGCATTAATAATGAAGTAATATTAAATCTAATAATACTAGTCAACAAATAATAATAAAACAATATTCGCGGCAGTAACCGTAATAATTGAAGTTTATGCTTTTATCAACGCTGAATTGTAAAATGAAACCTGTTTGTCTCCCTCATGAATCACATTTTTGTTTTACAACCTTGAGAAATTTCTGATAAAGTATAAAATTTGCTAAGTGACCAACACTATTTCGAAATTTGATTAATTGCTTAACATTAACTAAACTTACATAACTGGAAGAAATATACGACATTTACTAAACTCGCTGAATTTAACACTGATTACCACACACAACCATACCTGCCAATGGCTTTAGCTGCACTGGCAGGTTGCGGGATTTCAAACATGTTCTGGAGGAATGCCGCATTAATTAAAATGTATTTCATAAATACCGGAAGAATGACTCAATATTTATTTGTTACTGGTGGATGAACCTTTGATTTTTATGATAGCATATCGATTCTGTTATGTGCCCAAAATTATCTAATAGCAAGACTGCCACCGGCAACTATTTTTATATTCTGTTCGCATAACTATGTTAACTATGTTATTCCACATGTTCTCAAAGTGTATTTGAAAGATTTTATAATATAAAACGTGACGTGTTAGAACATTTTTTATTATTTTTGACTTTCAATATCAAAAATACTTCATAAAACACTCATTAAGCGATCCGTTCCTAAAATCGTGCAGATTCATGTAATTAGTTAAAATGATTAGTTTTAGTTATGCCATAAATTATGGATGTGGAAGAATCAATTTATATTTTTTTCTAATGTATTTTTCACAACAACATTACAAAGCTATAGATATAAAAGGTTTAATCTAGAGAGAAAACATGGAATCTTACTTTACAAATATAGTTATTTATAATTTCGAAAATAATACCAGTATGTGCCCTTAATGATTACCAAGAAAATCTCTTTTGTTATTTAAAAAAAATCATAAAGATACTGATAAGTGCATAAACATCAAACATAAAATAGAAGTTCTAACAGATAGAAACGTAAATGTACGTGCTTATTTTCATTGTTTTTTATTAAATCTTCAAGAAATTTTAAAATTAAATAACTTTTATACTGAAAGTATTAGTTAGTATAAAATGCTGTACCTGCGCGTGCACATGCTTTCGCTTGCTGAGCTATTTGCACAGTAAAAAAAGTCGAAAATAAATAATTCAGTGTACTAAAACAGTCAAATTAGATGAAGAAATTTAGTCTACTTTTACCAAGCGTTTCAGGAATTTTGGCATTTCTGAGAATGAAATTATTTTTAATACTGATTTTGTTCCTTAACCATTTACAGGTCGAACGCAGATCCATGTATATTTTTAATTATTTTTTCCCGCACGTTTTGCTTTTTAATCCGTCAGTTTAAAGGTATTAGTCATTTAAATTCGAAAATATACGCACGCACGCACACACACACACACACACACACACACATATATATATATATATATATGTGTGTGTATATGATATATATATATATATAACTGTTAAAAGATAACACAGAAACATCAAAAACAAATGGGGGAATAAAAATCAAAAATTGAAATATGAACACATACCTGTTTGAATAATATCCGGAAAAATGTAGAAAAAAAATATATATAATTAATTGTTATGTCGTTTCTAGCTGGGATCATTGGATAACGCAACTTTTACAATGGATTAAAAAATGGAATATGTAATTAGTAGATTAAATGATGAGTAGATTAAATAAAAAACAAATTAATATGAAATAAGAAGATTTATTTTAAAATTTAAGAACGAACATAAATTAAGTTAAAAGTTTATGCTTTATGAAAAATTAAGAAAAGGGTTACTTTTAGGATTTTCTGTATCTTTGCCCTCGTATGATTTAAATAGATTTTCTGTTAAAAAAAAAAAAAAAAAAAAAAACTAGTGATATTTTTATCATTTCTGCTACTTTATTTTCGAATAAATATTGATAAAATTTATTTTTTAAATGAATTCTCAATTCGATGTTCCCAATTGGGGACACTGTCCTTTAAAAGGTTTTAAAGGCTTTTTAAAATCTTTTTCAGGAACTTAAGCCAATTCTCACATTTTTCATAACATTCTATAGTATAAGTGTCAATGAATTATACTGGAAAAATTGCTTTTTTAACCAGTTACTTCTGAGAATTAAATCTGGATATTCTTTGCCCTTGAAATAAAACCTTTTCTTTGTCATCTTTTATTAATACCTTAAAAAAATATTTGGCATTTGTTGTTCAATTATTGGTTATTTTTGCTTGGCGGTAACATGAAAGAGTATGAAAAAGTACAGTCAAGTAAAGTGAAAGTTCAAAAATTTTTTCTAAAAATTTAATTTTAGCCAGAAAACAATATAAATGTAATAGGGGATAGTTAAAAATAAGTTACAAAATGAGTTGCTGTACCTTTTACATTCTCTTTATATGACATAAGCGTAAAAAAACAGGGTTTTTACGGTTTAAATTTTGAATACCACTTATTGCAAGTATAGTAATTTTTGCTTTATATAATCGCGAATCTTTGCGATTAAAAAAGAAAAATATTACAATTTGGAAATACTGGTAAGAATTCGGAAAATGCAAGTTGATAGGAAATCTTACGCAGCTCATTAAATGGATTAAATATATAGTATGTATTCATTTTACTTCATAATACTATTTTTGTTTGTTTAATACATTTTTTTTATTGTTTATTTTATTCTATTTTTTGATAGTACAGTAAAACATCTATATACTATATACATCTGGACCATGGTATTTGTCTGCTATTCAGAGGTAAAAGCAGGCAAATAAATATGTGTCGTGGATTGAAAAAATATTTCCTACTCGGGCGAATCCGCTATGGAGGGTTTTACTGTTTTTTTTTATTATTATTTACAATTGGCATTGCAGTTCTAAAATTTGTTTTAAACGCTTTGTAGCTTTCTTTTCTTTTTTTTCTTTTCTTTTCTTTTTTTTCCATAAGGTAGTTCAAATTTTATTACTGTTTAAAAAAAAAAAGAAAAAAATATTTTAATTACGGACAGCATAACCAAAAATGACAATAATAATAAACGCGCACGAAAAAGAAAAAAAACAAGACAATGGGTAATTCATATATCAAACGTAGCATAAAAGTCCAAAAGTAATTGGACAAAAAGTGTTAATACATCTGTATATTCCATAGATCTAATCATGATTTATGACGTGTTGGCCTCACATCAGCAACACGTAGTTTTGAGATTAATTTGCCTTGTTTGTACATAAAATATATTTTCGATAATTTTGCTTTATAACTGAATCTGGTAACAGTATCAGAATGAAAAAGATCGTCAATGGTCGAAATAATCAAGTAATAACAATTTAAATGATTTTCACTTAGTCATGCGTTAAAAAATTAGACAAGATTTATTTGTATATTCCTTATATTAGCTCGTTTATTCCCCAGGTTGCTTTTCAACGTATTTGAAAACTTCAATATAAACTATTTACACTCTAATGAATAATATATATATTACATATCAGTATGCGCAAATGTAATTTTTTGAACGTTGATATAAACGTACAAATGTTCAATTCCAAAGTTAATCAACCGAAAGACACTGTAAAAATTTACGTTTCATTTTACTATATAAAAAGGCATTTTTTTAAACTTATTTCAATAAACAATTCACCAAAACAAAACATTTTTAGTATATTATTTGTGTAAGAAAGCAATACAATGAATAACAGCTAATTACTTACTGAATGTCACATCTGATACTATTATTCAAAGTTTGTTTTGAGACGTTATTACTTTGAGAAGATGTTAATGTATTTTATTTTTTTACTGAAAAAACTGAAATACTAATTAGAAAAAAAGTAATTAGAAAATTTAATTTTTTCGATATAAAAAAATCTAGAACTGAAACTAGTGGGTGATGTATTGATTTCCGTAGATTTCTTTTTAACCCTTTTAGTGCGGGAGTCGACAAAAGTCGACATAAGGGTCCAAGTGCGGGAGTCGACTAATGTCGCCATCTTGGAGTTGGGTGCTGTAGACTACATTAAGCGTCGACAAAAGTCGCCTAGGGGTTCACGGAGTTTCCTGTTGTTTTTAAATAAATCGCTTTTTTGTTCAAAATATTCCGCACAGGGCATTAACCTCCCAGAAAAAATTCCGCACTGAAAGGATTAAATATATTGATTTCCCCCAGTAGCAGCAATGCTACGAGGTCCAGGACTACCAGTTTCGACTACTTTTTTTATTCAGAAAATTCGAATTCATGCAGGAAATTCCTAAAGAAGAATTTTTACTGTATGCAATCACGCAATGTCTGTTATTTTACAAATAAAAAATTTCTATTCTGAATTTCTGGTATGAATTCTGATTTTCTGAATAAAAATGGAGAACAAATTGACAGCTTTGACGAGGTCCGCATCATATATAGAGGTAATTTTGTGTAAAATGATTTTTGGAATAACTTATAAAAAAGCCAATGTAAATACGTCAGGCAAACTTGGCGGTAATATGATGCCTCTGGCATTTCAAATCCATGAATCTCCAACGTTTATTCACGTACCAATGTTTATGTGCAGAAATTCGAAAATGGTCTGAAACCAGCACATTGCATTGGAAATATTTATGCTGATCACAAACATCGGAACGTTATTCGGTAAATCTCTCGGAAGAAATATGCTATATAAATATCCAATTTTTCGAATAGTTCAGCCCGTATAGTAACATGATATTGTATAATAAAGTCTAGATGTATTTTATTTTACTGCAGATGAGGTATGGTATTGAAATACAGGATTGTGCATAAAGTTTCCATCCATATGGTTTTTAACATTTTAGTATTTTTTTACATTTCAAATATTGTAGAAAATGAGTTTGTATAAAGAGTATCGAAATTAAATCATATTGAAGGCAGTAATTCGTATTGCTATTCATAAAATGTATCAATCTAACACACGTATAAAATAAAAATGTTTAAGTGTTTATTTTTACTGCGTGCGGAAAGTTATAGAATAGCCTGTATAATTCGGCGTTCGTAATCACTAGATTACGAATAACTAGATTTGTAAGTGGTAATTCGTAGTCATTACTGGTTACGAATAAATCTTAATAAATAAGTCGTAGTTCCTAAGTAATAAAATAAGTCGTAAAAAATACATCGTGGTAAATAAGTATAATATAGTAGTCATAAATACATATATATAAAGTAAAGATAATGAAGTAAATATAATAGTAAGTACTTTATTATGTATAGTAATTTTATTATGTATAGTAAATAGGATAAAGTATTCGTAAATATAATATAGTACTCGTGACTAACATATCGTAGTAAATAAGTATAACATCGTAGTAAATAAGTATAATATGGAAATAAAATAGGACGTAATTAGTAGTAACTAACTTTACTATCTTAAATAAACTTTTAAATTCTAATTTAGAATATCTACCAGTTCTTTATATTATTTAATAGCGTATTTAATGTTATAATGGATTGTCAATCTAACAGCTGCCGTTCGTCATGCTGCATGAAGTTTCTTTCTTTATAATGTAAAGACATATTTCAAATAACAGTTAACATAGAGTTGTTTTTAATTAACTATTGCTTCTATGTTTCATCATGATCCTAGTGAAAAAACAATTTAATAAGATTTACAGAAGATATACAATAATTATCTGTTTAAGTAGAAGAGTTAACATTCTGACACCACTTCGGAGAAATTTAGTTAATTATTTCATGACAAACATGTTTTCTACCTTCCTAGGAAAATAGCTTTTATCTTGCTTAAAAGTATTTCTACTAAAAGCATTTAGTAGTTGTTTTTCGCTTAGAAAAGATATAACAGAGATCGTTATGCAGTTTCATTTTCTTTATATACATCTGCACTGCACGTATATTTAATATTATCTTCAAGGAATAAAAAAATTACTTAAAATAATAGGGTATTCTATCAATATTTTAGTTAAACAATGTAGTTATATAATGAGCTAAAGAATATATTTATATAAATTTGAGAAAAAAAATATTTTGCTTTCTTCAAAAATATGATTTTTAACTATTAGGTCATCTGCGATTTTTTGATATATTTTGAATCCATAAATGCCACATTCCCAACGGAATTTTAGAATAAAACTTTTGCTTTTTTAATGTACGTAAAGAAACTGCTTTTAGTTATTTTGAAATACATTTGTTTGTAAATTCTGGTGCCATTCAATCATTTCAACATTATCTCAACAGAAGTATACCGCAGAACTCTCCAGATGACTTAATATATTAGAATTTATTGGTATGTAAATTTATAAATTTATGTTTTAATTAAAAAAACCTATATAAACATATTTCACTTGCACTTTTGGGTTATATCTTTAAACTATACTAGAAAATATAATCATTGTTACATTTCAAATGCATTTTATACAATATTTTTGAATTTTAAATAACGAGTCCATAACATAACTTTATATTTCGGTCATGTTTAATCATAAAAAAAAAATCCGATACATTTATGTCATAATACAAACCGACATACATATTATCTTACGTTTTGAGATATGGGAAAATAGTTCTTAAACTAACCCGAATATCAGGTCCCGTTATAACATTTATCAGCCTTGATAATGTCTAATTGGGTGGAAATATTATTCTTGTTTTATAGTACTCAAAACAAGATTCTTTATTTCAATTTAAATTGTATGGGTTTTTTTAATTTTTGAGGTATAATCGTAATAGCGCAAAAACTTTTCGTAACTTCATTCCATAAAAATAAATAATAAAAATGTTTTATCATATTATTCATACTAAGTATTTAAATTTTTAGCCATGTGAGAGAAAAATAAAATATATTTATTCACTAGTTTTTTTTTTTCAAGTTCTGTAAACGGTTATAGGATATACTTTTTTAAAAATTATAACAAATTATAACACCTTGTAATAATATATTTCTTTTAATTGCTAAAAGGCGTAAAATAAAAACAGTATAAACAGTAAAATAGGTTTTATCAGACTATTGACATGCTTCGGCAGCTCCATCGGAGCCATTATCAAAACAGATAAAAATATTTCATAATTGCACGTTCTAAGAAGTTATTATTTGAAACGCTATCATTTAATTTTTCAAGTTACGCACCTTACTTTTATTTTTACTTGGATGTTTATTTCCATATTTTTAACCATGGATTAACTCGAGCCACAAATTTGGTAAGTTAAATGATGCTGCATGTCACATATTGTACGTTTAATGTGTTACAATCTCTATGGTTTCTCTTATAATGGATGGATATAATCTTGCCAGGAATGTGGTTTTTTTATTATTATACTTAATATCAGCTATATGCTGCTTTTTTCTATAACTAAATTTTCTGTTTGTCATGCCAATCTAGTAATTGTTTGATCCATCTTTTTTAATAAATGGTATTTCATATGCTCCTGAATAATTCTCAACATTAATTGGGTCAATTTTACTGAAAATGATATTTTTTTAATTTCTGAAAGGTTTGGCTATTAATCAGATATTGAAACGTTGAAGTATGTATTTTAATCTTTCAAAAAATCTTGAATACTACTGAATAGTATAAAGTTTGTATTTTTGCGAATCAAATTTGTTTTCAGGTTTCTTATTATTGGCGATATCCATGATTAATTTACTAATATGGTATATCTTAAAACCATTATTACAAGCAATTCTACGAAGATTATCCAATTCATTATCCAAATTATTTTCAGTATATACTAAAAAGGCCCGTCTTATGGAAAATCTGTAGGCGAAAATTTTACACATAAATGGAGAATATGCATTATTCGGTATTGTAAATTGGTTAGCCATGCTTTTCGAAAAACAGGCCAGTCGATAGATTTATTTGTTCTGGTTAACTTTACATCCAGGAATGGAAGATTTTTACTATGCTCAATTTCAACAGTGAATTTAATGTTATTGTCAATTGAATTTAGATGATTTAAAAATATTTTAAGTTCATCAAGACTATAATGTCAAAATATAAATATCATCAACATATCTGTGCCAAGTGTGGGGCGTTAAGTCAAATGCACTAAAACCGTTAGTTTCCAATGCTCCATGAGTATATTTAGCTAATAAATCTGAAATAGGAGATCCAATTGGGGCTCCATGATTCTGTTTATAATATTATCCATTAGTTTTAATGGTTATTATGAATGATTAGATTAAGTCCTCTTTTTATTGTTAATTTCATATCACTGTTAAATTCTCCCATCTGTTCAATATCATCACGAATCTTATTACAATTGCCGGATATAATAAAACGATATCAAGACTAGCCATAATATAATTATCTTTACAGGTTATTTATTTTTTAGAAACTTTTTATGTTTCATTTTATTTTTAAAATAAGATATACAAAAATGTATAACTTTTACTCGCAACACTTTTTTAATTATTACCCAGACTATTATATTCCATTAAAAATACTTTACACACATAATTAAACAGGATAAAGTAAAACAATACTATTTGCAATTTTGTTGTTGCACGATATACTTACCCAAAGTGGTCTTTTCCTACACTAATTACAAAAATATCATAATACAATAATATATAATATATCTCTAACAACAAGATACATATTTCTGTAACATATATAAATGTATTGGGTTGTCCGGTAAATTCATGCCGGTGGGAAAATCAATTCGTACCGGAAAATTCAATCATTTAATTAGTAGACATTGATTCCGATGTCTAATAATTATAATGGAAAGAATTTTCTGGTAGTAATTGATTTTCCCAACCGGCACGAACTTTCAGGACAACCCAGTATATTTAAACATTTATTGTAATAATTCTTACATTAAATATGATTATTCAATAACATTTTTCCAAGATATTTCACGATATGTCAGTACCATATTGCTTTTAAAACATGATTTTTAGCCAAGAAATTTTGTATATTTTACAGTTAAACTATTATTATTTTATGTATTTACGTTTTCGTAAATCCATATCCATATTTTAACTCTACTTGTAGAGTTTGACTGTGTAGAATACTGGTTGCTTTTGTAATGCACATTTGCACATTTGTACATCTCGGAAATGTGGTGGAATTTTGGAAAATGCCGAAATACGTGTTTAACGAATTCCATGGAGAACCTCATCTAGTTAACACTTTTCGTGGCTACGGTGCACGAGGGGCAGATGGGCGTAAAACTTTGAACTTTCAAATCGGAATGGACTTCTTGTGGTATATTTCTTGAAATATCTTTTTTAAACAACCAATTTAACAACAGAATGCCCTAAGGTGTTCCCTAGAGAAGTTGACGGTGATTAAAGTTTCAACTCGGAATTTCAAGAAAAAGTAAATTTTTTCAAATAAATCCAATTTAAATATAGAACACTATCTTTTTTTTTTTCCTCTCGATAATCAGTAGATACTACGAATGTATTTTCGAGAGCAATTAAGTATCGACTCTCTTCGTCAGGTAATTAGTAGCAGAAAGTTGTTAACCCAAAAACGTGAAAACAGGTTCTACAAGACGATTTTTTAATTCTTTAACATACAAAAGTGCTAAGGGGTAAAGAAGGTAAATGCGATAAATAATAAAGATGTCAGTAAATGAAAGAGGTTGGGGAAATGAAACGCGCGATTGGGGGAACATAAGCAACCTCTCAGAAAAACATAAGAAGGGAGTAAAATGGATGACGAAAAAATTTTACTAGGATACTGACACAAATCAAAATATTAAAGAATGAGTAAGGTGGCAGAAGAGTTAAAAGCTTGTGAAATTTAAAAGGATCATAACAAAATGATAATTACTGAAATATAAAAAAAATATTAATTATTAAAAAGAGAAAAAAAATGTTTTGTAATAATGGAAACATCATAAAATAAATCGAATGTTAAAATATTCTGTAAAAGCAAAGAAACCAAAATAATTTAACAAAGAAAAATAATTAAAATCCATATACATATATATGTATATATATATATATATATATATATATATATATATATATATATATATATATATATATATATATATATATATATATATATATATAATTATTGAAACGAATGCCAGAATTTGTAATAAATAAGGTTTTCTTTTATTTTTTTTTATTTTTTAAATAAGTTTTCTCAGGCATCGGAGAGAGAATTTGCTTCATTTTTTCCGTTAACAAGTCTCAGCGTGAGCTCTGCAAGTCATTATTTTTTAATCGCACTTTTTATAATATTTAACATCCTACTATCAGCAGTTTAAAATTTTTAAATTACATGCATATTTATAAACATATTAAATTATTCGAAAGTTACGGAAATTAGAATCATTAAACTAAAAACGGTGTTATGCAATGATATTCTGAAATTCTGACGAATTGCTTATTCTTCAAAATTTTTCGATGAACAAGTACATTTCTTCAGGGGGGGGGGGTAGAGGGATGGGGGCTCTGCTCAATACTAAAAAACTCCCGAAAATAAGTTATTTTGCTAAAAAGGTTTTGCTGCAAAATAGGGCGATTAACTTGAATTTTATTATTTTGATACGTTTTGAAATACAGTTGCTAAGCAACGAATAAATTAAAGAGGAAAGTAAAAAAAAAAAAAAAAATACAATTTAAAATTCATAAAAAATATGAAAATAAAATGTTTTATATTTCGCGAGCAAATGCAAAATAATATCCCTATAATTTAAGCAATTAATTTCTAAATTCTAATAAATGTATCGGAAAAATTTAAAGCTAGTGGTTATATTTAAGACCTCGATATCGATAATTTAGCATCCATAAGTTTACGTTTAAATTCATTATTCAAATGTGCATTTCAGCTAACAATGAAATTTAAAATTCGTCCGCATTCCTATAGGAAAGTATTATGACATCAAAAGAAATGTTCTATATTTTTTGAACGAATGCACCAAATTTAACCAAAAAGTATACAGCTACATCCGGGTACGTGACATACATACTTACCAAAAATCAACCTAATCGGACGTTTTTTATGGCAGTTATCGTGGAACAGACAAACAGACAGACAGACAAACAAACAGACAGGAATCAAAAACTTATCCACAGTGAGACTTCACTGACGTTTCGGCAATTAATAGACAGACTTTTTAAAAAGTACAATTCATTTATATTATGTGGATTGTGGACAATTTTAGTATCGGAGAAATTAAAGACATGGTTATTATCTCATGAGTGTCTTGCAATGACTAACTTAAATAATTCTTCCTTCTTAACATAATTTTGGTGCTCAGATAATATTATTTTAATTAAGGGAAGCTTAGCTTGACCAATATAAGATTAATTGCAATTATTACAAGGGATATTACAAATCCCAGTTTTATGGGACATTGAGATAACAGATTTTGTTAAAGAGAACTTAATTTTTAATAGTTTTCCTAAAAATAACATTAAAGTTCAAAAGAACGCTCTAGCTGACTGTCAGTCACTTCTTAGCAATAATAGAGCCGTTGCATAATTTCATTTCTGACTGTTTTGAGACTTGCACTAGTCATGTGACTACATTTCCAAGTTCATAATTGAAACTAATGAAAGATTTTTTTACGAATTTCTAGTTCCCAATATTTAATTCATTAAACGCCAAATCTATGATGTATGGGTCTTCAACATTTTTGCAAAATCCTTTGCCTCCACAAGGTAATCTTCGTTCTGTTTAAGATTTTGTCATTAATTAAGGAATTTTTTTTTATTCTAAAAAAGTGGTAACTTAGTAGTTAATTTAATCATGCGTATATGTATTTATCATTGCGCCAACGATACGTAAAATTATAGCAACTAACAAATTATCCAACAAATTATCGCAACTAATAGTTAAGTTGAGTTGTCTCTTCGCGTCTCCTAGCTTGCCCGGAATAAACCACTTTACTTCAAGAGTGTCCCACCCTTGGGGGGGGGCTTATACTCCACACCCTTGAAGTAAAATGGTTTGTTCCGGCAAGCTAGAAGACGAGAAGAGACAACAATTCAACTTAACTATTAGTTCTTCACTGATGATGACCGAGTAAGATGGGTTGAAAACGTTTTGATTTTAAAAATACTTTATGTGCTTTTAAATGTTTTATGTATGTTTTTATGCACCTTCAAGCAATATATTTACATTTAGTTGTATCTTTATGAATTTTAATTATTCGATTCCGGTGTCAGATTTAATGTCATAGTCTGAAGTGCATTAGTCTTACGATTTTCGATCATATCAAAGCCTTTTAGGTAGTAGGAATGGAAAATATGAGTTCGAGAATAAAATGCTATATAGCAGATCAACTCTCTCATGGAAGGAAAATGTAGGAGTTCTTTCAGATTTCGGAGAGCTTTATTTTAAGGAGTAAAAAGAAAATAAGAAGAATTCAATTCTTCATAGCAACTGTTAAACATGAATTTAATATTTGTACATTTGAAGTACCAAACTTTAAACCTACATAATTTCTAAACTGTTTGATTGAATGACTTTCCTTTTTATATCTAAAGGTAAATTTGATTTGATTGCCTAAGAGGGACTGCTCAGACAAGGAAACCAAGTCTGTAGAGCATAGTATCCCTCCCGGTCCCTTTATTAAGGTCTTTAAAAAAAAAAAAAAAAAAAAAAAAAAAAGGTTACAGTGTTCAGCCCCAGCTGATGCCGCCGGAAAACGCGACAATGAGCGGCAAAACATAAACATAAGAAAGAAATATAATACAGGCGACCCTGCCAGGAGTGCTCCTATACGAGCAAGTGACAGGGACTGAATAAGGCTTTTACAGGAGTGATCCATCACTGCCGGAAAACAGATTTTCCCACGCGACACTGGGCAGTGAGGGGCATCAGTAGGTGGTGGAAACTACAGGGGGCAAAGAATTGATGAATTGAGATCCAACAGACGGGCTCCCTAAGTTAAATTTGAGAGGTAAGTTAAGTGGTCAAAAATGCTTTTTAGTTTCCTCTTTAGAAGTGGGCGAGTTAGGATATTAGCGAGCCAATTTTTTGGAGGGTTTTGAGTGCACCTGAGATGCCATTGGCTTGTCAGTGTGCAGTGAAAATATGGGTGTGACGCTGTACCCTGTTCACCGCACTCGCATTGGTCTGAAGATGCACATTTGAATCTGTGTAGGTACTGACGGAAGGGTCCATGACCAGTAAGAAAAGCTGTAGTGTGAGGGGTGAGGTAATATAGTGTGTAGGAGACTTTGGGGATTAGCGTATGAGTATGTCGGCCTTTGGTTGAGGTGGTCCAATGTACTTGCCAGTCTTTTGAAATATTTTTTTTTAATGTACGTTTGATGTAGCTATGTGGGAGTGGAAGGTGGTGATCAATGTTGGGTTTTTTTGTGGCTTCTTTTGCTAAAGTGTCAGCCAACTCGTTGCCAAATATGCCCTTGTGTGTGGACACATGACCAATTCGTGCGCGGCTTATGATAGTTAATAGCCTTTTCTTTATATCAAGAACTAGTGGGTGTTTGGTCCTGTGGGAATTAACTGCTTGCAGACTAGACAGACTGTCGCTATATATCCAGTACAGAGTTGTGTCTGTTTGTGCGTGGATCCATTCGAGTGCTTGGAGGATGGCATATAGTTCGGCTTGATATACCGTGTTGTTGTCGTCCAATCTGCAGGCCCACTGGTGGATGATCAACGCACCTTCCGTGACACAGTAAGCTGATGCCACGCCGGTTGCTGTTCGAGATCCATCAGTAAAAATTGTTGGCAATGTGGATGGTGTGTACGTGTTACGATCTGTATTTACTTGGAGGTGTGATGTTTCTTCTGCTGGATGTAATTGCCAACCATGGACTATTCGTTCGATGCTTTTGGATGGAAAATGCTGTTCTACTGTTTGACTGTGTGAAAGGTGTAGGATTCTGCTCTTTTTGTATTCATATTCAAATGTTAAGGTGATGGGTGGTATACCTGTAATTACATTTAGTGCATCGGTTGAGATGGTTTTATAACCACACGACAGTTGTAGTAGGAATGGTCTTTGAATTGATGTTAATTTTTGTTTATTTGTTTTTGTTAGTTTACCTCCCCAAATTCCAGCCCCATACAGAATAATCTTTTCTATAATTGTATTGTACCATATTTTTAGCATGTTATTATTGATCCCCCAAGATTTCCCCCTAAGTCTTGATGCATTGTGGTGGTGTTTGACTAATTTGAGTTTAAGTTGGTTGAGGTGTGCTGTCCAGGATTGATATTTATCTATAGTGACGCCTAAGATTTTCATATGTGCTACGTGGTGCAAGCTAGTTCCGTTAATCCGCATTGTTGGTTCACGCTCCAGCTTGCGTGGCTTGGCGAATGTAAGGACCTCTGATTTTCCAGGTGATAGGTGTAAGTGGTGTGTATTTAGTAGTTGGCAGAATGCTGCGAGTGCTCGAGCCGCCGTAGTTTCCAGGTCCACACGCGTGCGACCCGAGAGAACCAGGCTGAAGTCATCAGCAAAAGCAAATGCGATTATGCCCTGACGTTCCAGCTCTAAAAGAAAAACGTTTGCGATTAGTAGCCAGAGTAGAGGTCCAAGACAAGAGCCTTGGGGACATCCCTTCTCCAGCTTATGCGGAATGTAGCCTGCACCCCAATTAATGAGGACACTTCTTTCAGATAGATAAGACTTGACGACCCCAGCCAGGTTCCTTGGGCAGCCCAGCGCCCGTAATTGTATAAGTATGTCCCTCCATTCTATGTTGTCGAAGGCTCCCTGTATGTCCAGCGAGACCAGGGAAGTGTAGTCACCATTAGCTATGCTGTCGGTGCAGGAAGTCAAGATATCTAGCAATGCTTTTTCACATGATCTGCCCGCTCTGAACCCGAACTGTTTAGGATGGAGTAAACCTTTTATTTCTAGAAAGTGAGTCAGCCGAAAGACTATAAGTTTTTCTAATAGTTTGCCGAGGGTAGGAAGAAGGCAGATCGGTCGGTATGACTTGGGTTCAGAGGGGGATTTCCCTTGCTTCAGGAAGTACACCACTTCCCCTTGTCTCAAAACCTCTGGAAAAATATTGTGCTGGAGACAGAGGTTCGCCCAGCGTGTAAGAATATTTGGAATTATGTGGAATGTGGCCTTGAGTAATCTAAAATCTATTGAATCTGGTCCTGGAACCTTCTTGTCATTAAATGTACGCAAGGCTGTTCTTAATTCTGCTTTGGTGAAAAGCTTGTCAGCTGGTGAATCAAATGTTATGTCCTCATTGTTGTTATCAGGGTATGCTGTGGGTCTAAATATTTGAGATGTTAAATGTTGTAGGTTGTGTTGTCTTGATGCGACACTTGGGGGCTGCTCGATCAAGATTTCATCCGGAGTGAAGAGTTTTCCCGTGTATATCTTCTGTGCGGTCCCAAACGGGTTTGTGGTGTTGTTACAGAACTGTCTCCATGCTTTAGTTTTAGCATTTAATACGGAGCGCTTGTATAGTGCGGAGAGCTTTGAGTATTTTGCACTGAGGGATTTGTATGTTTCAGACTCGTGTTCATTGTCTCTGAGTCTCTTGAGTTTTTTTCTCAATGCTGTTAAGTGGTTTCGTTTTGTTTTTAGTTCTGTGTTCCAATATGAGAATGTGGGTGTTCTCCTAACCGTTTTATATCTATAGGCTGTCTTCGCTGCTTGCTGAATTATTTCTATCAAGGTGGTTGTAAATGTGTTGATTTGGTTGGCTTCTGTTATGCTGTTTAACTGTTCTTCGAGGAGCTGTTTGTTGTTTTTAATATGTTGTGTGAATTTTCGGATGTTTCTCCTGGTTGTGTTGAACCTTCTTCGGATTGTGTAGAGTGGCGAGATCTCGAAGGAGAAGTGGATGTACTTGTGGTCTGATGCATTGTACAGGCTGGAGACTTGCCAATTTTTAAGTTTGTGTAGTGTTTGTGTGTTGACTAGTGTTAGGTCAGGCCAGCCTTGAGCCAGTAATTCCCCTTTTGAATTATATTTTTTATAAGTTGGTTCTGTGTTTTCAATGTTTGCTATTGTCAGATTTTTGGTGATTAAAAATTCGGTAAGTGTTTCCCCGCGGCGATTTTCATTGGGGTATCCCCACAACGTGGAGTTAGCGTTGAAATCACCCCCGCAAATGAGAAACTTTCTTTGTGTGATGATGTGTTCCCATTCTTCGAGTGTTTCATAGAAGTCAGATTTTGGTGCTGCGTATGTCGAGCCAATTATTAGAGAGCCTTCCTTGGCCATAATGGTCACGAAGGCACAATGAGTTCCTGTATAAAGATGTGTGTATATGAGATTTTTGTTTTGTATGACTACATGTGCCGAGTATTTTTTTCATGGAAAAATGGACCACGATGAGGGAAAGCCGGTTAGCTCTCCGCTTTTGTTACAGTGTGCATCCTGCAGTAATGCGATGTCTATGTTGTTGTCTATCATGTGATTTTTGGCTGTTTCATTGGCTGATTTGCAGTGGTTGAGATTTATTTGTAATATCTTGATGTGACCAAATGGTGGGAGTGGTGTTGTTGTTCTATTGCTAGTTGGTGTGGTTGTTGGGTTTGGGGTTGTTACCATCGCGAACTCTCTACGTTGTGGTCGATTTTGAGGGGTGGTAACTGTTTCGTTGATGTTTTTACCATCGCGAGCTGTCTGATGATGTGTTTTGCTTGCGATGGCGGTTTTGGTAGATGTCCTGATAGACCTGGCAGTCCGGTGAGCTTGCTCTATGGTTGTTTGGATATGGGTGTCCGTGTTTGTCTTCTGTGTGTGAGCAGTTGTAGCATTGATGTTTGTGCGGTTTGTTTTTGTGTGGGCAGCTTTCAGAGGAGTGATCTTCCATGCAATACTCGCATGCCGTTCTCCCCCTGCATCCGTCGGAGGAGTGTCCAAAAACTTGGCAATTTTGGCATCTTATTATTGGTGAGTAGATTCTGAGCTTGCATGTAAAGAAGTTCATTGCTAGACGACCTTCGTTGAGTAGTGCGGCCGCTTGTTCTTCGTCGGTTTCTATTACTAGTTGGTATGTTTTGGAGTTAGTGTGTGATATTTCTTTGTGTATGTATATGCCTTCTGTTGGTTGTACGTCGAGTGGGTCTAGTTGTTCGTATAGTTTCATAATTGTTTCGTGGGATGTAAATGATTTTGGGATGCCCAGCACTATAATCTTTCTTCTTTTTTCCGATGTGAATTTAATGGAGACCAGACGTGACATTTCTTCTGAGTTTTCTATCAAATTCATTAGATTGTCCACGTCTGTGTCTGTGTCGGATCTTATGATGATTGTTGTTTTGTTTCTGGCTACAGTGGTGAGTATTGGTGGGACTTTTTTGTATTTGTTGAGGGCTTTGTTGAGCTGTTCTCTAATTGCGAACATCGTTAGGGATGTGTTAGGCTTTCTCGTTAATAGGATTGCTGCTTTGGAGTATCTTCTTGCTATTGATGGTGATGTTCGTGATTTAAATATGTCTGGTCTGTCCGTGTCTGTTATTTTAAGTTGGTCTGCGTATGATTTGTGTGTGCTATTTTCTTCCAATGTGTCTGTGGTTGGCCTTCGTTCATTCTGTAATTTGGATATTTTCTCTTCTATCTCTGTTAGTCTTTCCAATATTTCTTCTGTGTTTGTGTTGCCTTGTGTGATAATTGATTTTGTGGCTGTGTTGATGTGCTGGGCATACGGGAGATTGTTCCTTATTTTGAGTAAGAGTTGGTGCGATTCTTGTTTTGTGAGCATTCTTATTTTTTTATCTTCCGGGATCTGATATTTTTGTTGTTCTTCTACTTCTTGTATTCTAATTATGCGTATTTCTTCTTTTAGTCTGTCGTTTGTTTGTGCGAGGTGACTTATTTTCTTGTTTAGTTCTGCGATGACTTCTTCATTGTTTGATTGTAATGTGGTTATTTGATGATTTTGTTGTTGAATGATTCGTTCTTGATTTTGTATTATTTCTTCTTGTTGTTTTCGTTCTTCATTGTTTTTAATCTCTTGTTCTTTTGTGTTTTCTTTTATTGTTCTGATCTCTTCTGCTAGTTTTTCCAGTCTTCCTTCTAGTGGATCTTTGTTGTTGTTTTGTGTTTTCTGTGGTGAGTTGGTGGTGGCTTGTTCTTTCGTGTTGTTATCTGTCTGAAGTTGGTTTAGTTCTTTTGTGAGTTGATGGTATTCTTTGACTTGTTTTGTGATTTTGTCGTGCAGTGTGTTGGCCTTTTCGTTGCCTTGTTTTGAATATTGTTTCAGACTTTTGACCATTTGCATTAGACAGGCTTGGAATGTGGGCTTGGAGGAGAGGAATTGTGGTAGTTCATAATAGGTGGTTCGTGTGTAGAGGGTTATGTCTATGAGCCCATCATCGAAGGTTTCCAGTGCTTGGTCTATTCTGCTTTTTAGGTTTTTTTCTTGCATGGTTCTGGCTTTCTTTTTGATTTCTTTGTTATTTCTAGTTATTTCTGCATTTAGTAGTATCTGATATTCTCCTGCTTGAGTCATTTGTGTGTCTTTGCGGTTTTTGAGGTGGCTGATTAATTGTGCCACAAGTTCTTTGACGTTGAGGCCCATTTTCTCGCCTTTTTCTACTGGTATTAGTTCTTGTTCTTGTTTTGATAGTTTCCCTGTTGAGTCTAGGTTTATTTGTTTTGTGGATGATAATTTCTTTTGATTTTTTGTGTCTTCAGAGTAATGAGCTTGTGATTTGTGATTCTGTGGTGTGCTCGATCTTGAATTGTGAGGGCTCATGTCGTCCGAGTCGAAGCTATCGTTGTATTTGCAGCTCATTTCTTTTTAATTTTGACTTGGGATTCTGTTGATGTTATGCAAGAATTCTTGGGATGATTCTTCTTGATTTGTGGCTTTGAAGTCTGCTGGTGTTTGGCTGAGGTTCTAGAGAATGATTGTTGTTATACTTTATAAGAGCTGTTAAGGTTATGTGGGATACTCTCTCCGGTAAAGAGAAAAATAGAGGCTGAGCAAAAATAGAAACAAAAAAAAAGACATTTAAGATGGGAATATAGATTTAAACTGCTCAGGTGAAATTATATATGAGCGAGGCGAATGAGACCAGCCGCGTCGAAGAGGAGAAAGAATGAGTTAGCATACTCTTTGAAGAACAGCGCCCTCCGAAAGAGTGGGATGAGAGATAAATGAGTATGTTGCCTGTAACATGTGAAAATTGAAAGAGCCGCCCTACGCCCTCAGAACGGGTGTGAGAAATTTTGAATATGAGAATAGATGAAGAAATTTAATACCTTTATGGAGATATAATACACTTGTGTGTTTGAGAGATTTAGAAATTTTTTTAAAATTTTATTAATAAAGTTTATAATTGTGTCTGAGGCTTCAAAAATAAGAATATTTTGAAAGGGGCTACGAAGAAAGGATACCACTTGAGGAGTTTGACGCTGATGTGAAGAGATGCAGTGTCAGACACATTGGAGCGAAAGTGTGTAATTGAGGTTGTTGCCTGCTACATTTTGAAAGTTGAATGCGCCGCCCTACGCCCTCAGAACGGGAGGGAGAAATTTTGAAAATGAGAATAGACGTAGAATTTTAAAACCTTATGGAGAAATAATACTGCACTTATGGATTGGACAGTTTTAAACAAATTTATCACGTACGGTAAAATTGGATGAAAGGGAGTGCAGATGTTTATTCCGTGTTGTTGTTGAAAGAAGATCACTTGAGAAAGATGAATGGGGCGCCCTACGTCCTCAGAATGGGTGAAACAGTTTTGTTCCAGGATTAATGGATGGGGAACTGAATTTCCTTTATGGAGATATGTTACACTAGATAATCGAGAAATTTTGAAAAAAGTTTAAAATTATTTAAAAAGTATAAAAAAGGGATCAGGGTCTTGAATATGAAAGTAATTTGATAGTGGCTCCGGGAACGGAAAGCCTACTATGAGAACTATGCGAGTTTATAAAGATCGGAAAGAATGGATGAGAGGGGGTGGAGATGTTATTCCAAGTTGTTGTCGAATGAAGACCACTTGAGAAAGATGGATGGGGCGCCCTACGCCCTCAGAATGGGTGAAACGGTTATGTTCCAGGAGTAATGGATGGGGAATTGAATTTCCTTTCTGGAGATATGAAACTCTTGAAAGTTGAGAGAATTTGAGAAAAAAGTTCAAAATTTAAAGAAAAGAAAAAAAAAATCCCTTCCTTTTTCCTTTTTTTCCCCCTATTTAAAATGGGAACAGGGTCTTGAAAATGAAAGTATTTTGATAGTGGCTCCGGGAATGGAAAGCCTACTATGAGATCTATGCGAATTTATAATGATCGGTAAGAATGTATTAGAGGGGGTGGAGATGTTTATTCCATGTTGTTGTCGGATGAATATCTAATGAGATAGATATATGGGGCGCCCTGCGCCCGTAGAATGTGTGGAAAGGTTTATTTCAGGATTAATGGATGGAGAATTGAATTTCCTTTATGGAGAAATGCTGCACTTGATAGTTGAGAGAATTTGAGAAAATTTTAATTCTTTTGTGGAGATGTTTATTCCGTGTTGTTGTCGATACTATAAATAATAGGAAGTTGAATGGAGCGCCCTACGCCCACAGATGGATGAGAAAAGTTTTGTTCAAAGATTAATGGAAGAGGAAATAAAAGTCCTTTACGGAGATATGCAACACTTGTATGAGTGAAAGGAATTCAAAAGAACTTTAAAAAATTAAAAAAAAAATTAAAATTAAGCCTGGGGCTTAGAAAATGATAAAAGGAATTTAATACAAGGTGTAATAGGTGTAGAATGGAAAAACCTTTGAGATGATATCCTACACGGGTATGCTGGAGCAATAATTAGAGATTTAAAAAAAAAAATTAAAGTTTAAAGTGGTACCAAGGGCCAAAAAATGAAGATAATTTAAAAATTGTTGTGGGAGTGAAAAGCTCTTTAGAGGACCTAGGGCCCTATGATTGGAGCATATTTAAATTTGCCTCAAAAGGGGGCCCCTGGGCCCTCCCTGTTGGTCTGAGCTTGACGTGGGCTCCGGAATCGGAAAGCCCACAAAAAATCCATGCGAATAGGGAAGACAGGGCGGTCCGAGCATTTAAAATTAGAGTTTAATGAAGTTTAAAGAAAGACCAGGCCCGGGGACGGGAAGAGGAGGCGCCCTGCGCCCCTGAGTGACTGAATGAGAAAGATGTAGAATGTAAATACCTACGTGACAATATGCGACTCGAGTATGCTGAGGGCAAAATTGGTGAATTTAAAAATTTAAATAAAAGTTTAAAAGAGGGGCCAGGGGCGTAAAAATGAAAATTTATGGGAATGGGCTTCGGGAATGGAAAGACCACTTGAAGACCTATAAAATGATGTATTGATCTAAAGGTAAATTGTACCGAAAAAACCAAATATGATGACAAAAATGGATGTTCGTATTGAAAATTTCCAGGTTTGATATAATTTGTTTTTGAAGGCGGCCTGCTAAGTGTCATTTTCAAACATAAATTGAAAGACTTTATAATTTATAATTTCCAATCGAATGGCTATTTTTATTTTAATGGCTATATGAAGTTAAGTAATAGCCATCGTTCGGAATTTTTTTTTTTTTTTTTTTTTTTGAAGAGTGGGAGGGGGATGGTATTGTACATTTAACCACTAAATCTCTACTTCAATAAATGTTTCCTTTATCTTCTCTGCTGATATGTAATGGTATTTTTTTTATCATCTACTATATATATAAAATATAAATGGAAATTTCGTTCCGACTGCTTATATCTCAAGTTCTGTTGAATGGATTTTGATTAAACTTACACTATTGGATAGATAATTTTTCAGGAAAGGTTTTAGTATATAATATATTATTCCACATAGATTAGTTATAGAATTATGATGGAAAGTTCTGTTATTTTGGACGAAAAGGTTACCATTGATATTTTTTTTGCCGACCATTATCGTTGGTGAAATAATTGAAACGGCTATAAAACTCCGGAAAAAAAAAGAAACGGTTGCTAATTTTATCAAAAAAAAAAAGGGTAAAAGAAGAAAAATGGTTTTGATGAGAGATAATATTATAAAACGAACATATTTAATTTAAACATGAAAAGGAATTTTCGTTATACTTAAAAATTTATTCAGTGTAAAAGATTGCAATTCAAACAATATTTGGCGATTTATCACTTGCAATGTTCACATTAATGGTGTTTTTCAAGTGTACAACAGAATTTTTGGAGTAATTTTTTATATTGAAATATAAATTATATAAATAGCAGTTGATATTATAAAAAGGAAGTTAAATATTTAAATTTTAGTGTAATTAAATAATATTTTTTTAGCATATCGCCAATTTACCTTACAGAAATATTCACTGCTTTCAATGTTAAGAACTAGAGATTATTATACAATTATGCGTTATTACTATCTTTTTTTTCGTATATGTATATTTTTGCAATGTGAGATAAAAAAAATTCTTTAGTGATGGTATGGAAAGTCATTTTCTTTATTAAAAACAGACAATTCGAACTTTTTTCTATGTCTCCGGGTGTTCGTATTCACGAGTATCGACCATATATTTAATTTCAATCGACAAATTCTAAAAGAGTTGGTGTATTTAAATAGTTTTACCAGTTTTTCTACAGGTTCGACTAAATATTTGATTAATTAACAGTCATTACATTTTTCACTAATCCTTCATTTTCTAAAGGTACCTGCGTTTTAAACATTTTGAATAGTTTCAAATCGAAAGTTTTATTAATGTTATTATGAAGCAACCATTACAATGAAAATATCCACTAAAATAAATGTCGATCCACGATATAATTTGTGAAGGCGAAAAAGGCAAATGTTCTTTTTATGAACAGATATTGACTATATTATTGATTAATAATTAATGCAACACAAGCACCTTTATCAAAAATGTGTTTTAGAATTATTATATTGTTTAAATTAACTTGTGTATGCAATATATATATATATATATATATATATATATATATATATATATATATATATTGAAAAACTATTTTCTCATTGTTGTTAAACGTAATTATGTAACTTTGAAAGTTAAAAAAAATAAGTTACCATTTATATTAGTAAAAGTTTGTTTTGTTTGATAATGGCAGAATAGGTAATTATTTTTTGCCTTCAATCAACATGCATCATCATCTTAAATATTTTTATGTATTTAATTCAAATCGGAGGTTTTATCAATTAGTTGATGAAGCAACAATCACAATGAAAATAGGTAATTAAATGAATATTGATTCACGATATTATTAGTAAATGCGGAAATTACATATTGTACCTTTATGAATAGATAATTTCTCAGTTATTGATTAAATAATCAATGTTTCGGAAATAGGTTTAAGGAAAATATGATAAAATGACTAGTCTTTAACATTAATTTATGTAATCAGGTGTGCTTTCGTTCCGGAATTTTGAATACCAGTATTTTTGTACAGTAACAGTAATCTTCGACTTATTCAATCTTAAAATTCTTGGTTTAAAGAAGTTCATTTACTAAACGGAAGTACTGGTGTTCAAAATACCAGAGTGCAATCACCCCTGTATAATTTAACAAAGATTATATATTTTGAATACAAAAAAGAAAATAATATGAAAAAGAAAACTCTTGGTGTCTTCAAAGTATTCTTTACCTTACAAATTACTTAATTGTTATTGAATTAATTATAAAGTATTGCTCATAAATTCTGCAACTCTTTTTAGTTCTTTATTCAATAATTAACTATATTTAAATACATTTCTTGCAATCACCAGTTTTCTACTATTTTTCATAAACATTTAGAAATTAACTTGAATGGGTTCTTAAGATCTTCATTGATCACTATCACTTTTGAAAGGTATTCATATCATTTTAAAATTTACACTACTAAAATGTGTTTTAGTAGTGGGCGTGTGGATGAGTTTTTACACTGTAATTTTTGTAAGAGAAATTTATTTCGACTGCATGTTAAAAATGTCTGCAGATTTACAATGTTATTACCTTTCCTGAATAATCTTAAAATTTGACCACTAGAAATTTCACTTCTGAAATGTTTCTCTTTAAACATTCAATCTACGAAATTTTACAAACAATTCTCGACTATGGACTGAAATGTCATTTTTCTTGGGCGCGTGTCCTATAGTTATTAAAGTAAAGACTGTGCAAATAATATAATAAAATCACCTCTTAACGTTAAATTAAAGTGTAATTACTGCTTAAAGTGATAAAAACATAACACAAAAGGCTTAAAAATACATTTTAATATAAAGATGAGGTATGTTTCATGCGCTCTAACGGCGATTTCTTCAACATCAAAACGATAAATAAACTATTTTCGCAAAATTTTTGAAATGATAAACACAAATCACGAGATCATATGTTTAATGTAAGCAGGTGCTTAAATTGGTCAAACTGGAAAGGTGAAAATTTTTATTTTACTGCTTTTTTAATTTGTAAATCATCGCGTGCCAAATATTGGTAATCCAAAATAAGATGATTCATTGCATATGTTCTCGTTCTTGGAGGTGTAAGTTCGGTCGCGCGTTATCTCAAAAAATTTGTTTCGCAGAAAATAAATTACCATTGATATATTCAACAATCGAGAAATGAAAATGGAAATGTCCTACCTTTTCTTTCGACGATCAACTTACTTCTATTATCTATGTGAAATTATGTTATCCATGAGAGCTTGTTCACGATGTAAAGTTAATCCTTTGTAACTAGATGTCTGTAAAAGAACTTTTTTTATGATATTAGTATTAACTCAAATAATAAGTCATTTTTGTATATAAGCAATTAGATAAATATTATTTAATTTTACAATTAGTTAAATTTAAATTTTAGATTAAATTTTGTTAAGTTACAAAATGATATTTATATTTTAGAAATTACAATGGCCATTTGCTCCTTTTAAATGTGTTGGCAGGATGAGTTTTTTCTAAGGCAGACTAACTTAAAAGTTTTTAAGTCATAAAGAAAGAGAATGTTTTTGTTTCTGTCCTTGAATTGTTTATGGTCATGAGATTCTCTTTAATTGGAGTGTTCTGACACATTTCACTAGTAAATGAGCACATTTCACAAACATATAGAACACATCACAATTAGATGGAATTTCCTACTTGTTGCAGAAATTATACAAGTTATTTAATTGGTGTGTGCACTTTGTTCATTATTTGATGATATATAATAAAATAGTCATTAAATGATTTCTCTACCGCTTTTAATGATGATAAGTTGGGTACTGTAATTGAAGATAATTGGATATAACAGTCAACAAGATATTTATGTCGATGAATCTGTTCATGAGATATTGCACTAAGTGGAAGAAAACTTCCGCTGCATTTTCTTTCTTGAACAGCTGTGATTTCGAGTGGTTGCAGAGATATTAATTTAATCCAATATAAGGAATTATTTCTAACACTCGTTTTGCAAATATATTTCAAATGATTTCCGGAAATTAGATGGAAAATAATCTCTTGATAGAAAAAATATTTTACTATTCTTGAAGTCAATCTGCAAAAGCTCTATTCTATGTAGTCTAGCAAAATCTATAGTTCTTCTGTCATATTTCATATCTGACATATGTTCTCTTTTATTCTCGTTTTAAATTTTCTGTTTGTCATTCCTATATAGTATTGTAATGTTCCATCTGCCCTGGTGAATGGGATTTCATAAACACCGGAGCGTTAATCACGCTCTATTGGATCTATTTCCTACATACTATGTTTTTTAATTTTGTGGAAGGTTTTGCGGAAAGGCAGATATTGAATTTGCTAAGTTTATATTTTAATATTTCAAAGAACCCAGGAAAATATTGTAAAGTTGATAACTTTGAGTTTTTTTCATTCAAGATTTTCTTCTTTTTATTATCCATGCACGTAATTAATTTATTAATAGTGCTGTCTTCGTATCCGTTATTTCTTGCGATGTCGCGTATTTTATTTATTTCATTGGTTAATTGGTTAATTGGACAGTAAAGGCTCTTCTAATAAAATATCTAAAGGCAGAAACTTTATAGGAAAAAAGTGCTTAAGTATTATTTAGAATAGTGGACTGATTAGCTATTGGTTTTCTATAGACAGTACGTTCTGTGCCATGGTTGGTTTTGATTAACAGCACATTTAAATAAGGGAGTGTATCATTTTGTTCAACTTCAAAAGTGAATTTAATCATCAATGCTATTTACACTTTAGAATCAATGCTATTTACATTTTAATTTAACGCAAAGAATGTATATGATAAAGAGTATGTGACATCGTTTCTTTGTGTAGACTTAATTGGCTCATTTTCTTCGCTGGTGGTTACAGCGTTGGCGAATATTAAGAGCGTCTGGATCAAAATTTGGGATCAAATAATTGTTTGGACTCTGCTATTTTTAACGGTTCAAGAATCACCACTAAGAGTGACCATTTATGACGTCATAATGGTCAAGAATGGCTGTACTGTCGAAATAGTGCACATTTGCTACAAATGATAGTTATATAACTTTCGTTTGAGTATTCACAATTAAATTTAATTTTCTAAGAATTAGAAATTTGTGTTTGTTGTTTAACTGTTTGACACCAGTAAAATAACTTCAAAGTAAATAAGTTTTACTAAAATTTTAAATAATTAAAGTGGACTTTACAAAGAAAGGTGTAGGACGTAAAGAAACATATAGCAGTGAACGCCAATCTTAAAACGTAAGCATAACCTAATATAAACGTTATTACATGCCGAATACATAATAAAAATTGTACGACCATTTTGCTTTGTTATTATTTTTCTTGTTGCTTTTAGTCATAAATTCCCACATAGTAAAAATTATCGTGTTGTATTAATTATACTCTTTGTTTTAATATTTACAGAAAAAAATAACCCTCTATTGCGTGATTTTTTTGCAAATTACAACAGAGTATTGTGAAATTATATGAATGACCAGACATCGCTTGCCATCTGCTGGTTGAAAAATTTACTAAGCGTGTGAGTTACCAAAACGAAACACGATGCACCGAAAGCATTTGAGTCTGTGCAATTTACAGTCAATAATAAAAAAAAAACATATTACTGTTTTCTTTTTGGAATAATCTATCTATACTAATATTATAAATTAGTAACGATTGTTTGTTTGTTTGTTTGTAGGGGTAATTTCTGGTACTACAGAAGCGATTTCAAAAGTAATGGTGGCAAATTGATGGTGACAGTTCCTGCTCCAACATAGGCTATATTTTATGTCTGTGCCACTACTCCCAGGGGAGTACAGGAGCGAAAAACGTTCTAAAATTTCGATTTTTTTATACTGAAGGAGCTAGAAACATGAAATTTGGCATGGTAGTTACTTATAAGCTGTAAATGCTCTCAAAGAACAAATTCTAAGAAAATTTGAAATTTAACAGGATGAGATGAGCGAAAAGCGTTCCAAAAACATTCTAAATTACAATTTCTATAGAATCTCTGGAACTACAGATCTATTTTCAAAAGTGATGGGGGCAAATTGATGGTAACAGTCCCTGCTGTAACATAGGTTATATTTTATGTCAGTGCCACTACCACAGGGGGATGCAAAAGTGAAAAACGTTCTAAAATTTCCAATTTTTTTTAAACTGAAGGAGCTAGAAACTTGAAATTTGGCATGGTAGTTATTTTTAAGATATAAATGCTCTCTAAGAACAAATTCTAAAAAAAAAATTGAAATTTAAAAGGGTGAGATGAATGAAAAGTGGTCTAAAAACATTCAAAATTACAATTTCTATGGAATCTCTGGAACTACAGAACCATTTTTAAAAGTGATGGTGGCAAATTGACAGTAACAGTCCCTGCTGTAACGTAGGCTATGTTTTATATGGGTACCGCTACCGCAGGGGGTAGGAGTGCAAGAGCGAAAAACGCTCAAAAATTTCTATTTTTTTTTATACTGAAGGAGCTAGAAACATGCAATTTGGCATGGTATTTACTTATAAGATGTAAATGTTCTCTAAGAACAAATTAAAAAAAAATCGAAATTTAAAAGGGTGAGATGAGCGAAAAGCGTTCTACAAACATTCTAAATTACAGTTTCTATGGAATCTCTGAAACTACATAACTGTTTTCAAAAGTGATGGTGGCAAATTGTTGGTGACAGTCTCTGCTCTATCATAGGCTATATTTTATATCAGTGCCACTACCCCCAGGGGAGTGCAAGAGCGAAAAACGTTCTAAAATTTCGATTTTTTTTATACTGAAAGTGTAAAACGTGAAACATAATATTTGGCATGGTAGTTACTTATAAGATGTAAATGCTCTCAAAGAACAAATTCTAAAAAAATTCGAAATTTAAAACTGTGAGATGAGCGAAAAGCGGTCGAAAAACATTCTAAATTACAATATTTATGGAATCTCTGGAACTACAAAACCATTTTCAAAAGTGATGATAACAATCCCTGCTGTAACATAGGCTATATATATATTTGATATTTTTATATTGATGACACTACCACAGGGGGGAGGGGGGTGAAAGAGCGGAAAACGTTCTAAAATTTTGATTTTGTTTTCGACATGAGTGTGGCTTATTTAGTAATTTCTGAATTATCTGTGGCAGTAAAATTTCCTCTAATGAAAATAGACCAACAAAAATCACTTGGCATCTTTCAAGAATTACACGAGTAAAGCCGCGGGTTTTGCTAGTATACAATAAATGGTTAAATTATTTTTAATTATCATGCTCAGATAACTACTTTAAATATTTACGAAAATAAAACAAAATCCAAAAATTCCTTTATTTAATATTTTCTGGTAAATATGTTCAACTATTTCGATTTAATTCTTTCCACATTGTTCTTATCTTTCATTGTATCTCACTATTTAACTATTACTGAATTTACAGCAGCTGTT
Source organism: Maratus michaelseni (assembly GCA_963931845.1). Taxonomy (NCBI): domain Eukaryota; kingdom Metazoa; phylum Arthropoda; class Arachnida; order Araneae; family Salticidae; genus Maratus; species Maratus michaelseni. Next base: position 252,190,899 of record OZ007592.1, read on the forward strand.
TTCGAATGCCTTTATGCATTAAATGGATAAGTTGAGTTATCTTTAGCCACCACATTTTAAAAGATATCAATATATTTCGCATCGCTTACTTTCCCAAAATAGAAAATAAAGCAGTTTCTCCAAAATAAGTTAAGGTAATTTCAACGTATTTTTACGGAATTTCAGTTTGAATTTTGCAAAGTAAATTTATTTCAAACTTGTTCAACTTTCTCTGAAGATATATTTATCTTCTATTCTGAAATATGCGCGTCACGAAAAACGAAAATGGAAATGATATAAATCTCGGCGAAATTTTAAAGCATGGCGTGCAAAGTGTAGTCGAGAAACAAAACAGTATTAAATTATTTTAAATTCGGCATATTTCAAGGCAACAATTTAAATGCAATTTTGTAAGGTATGAGGATTTTTTTTAAGTGTGCGAAGAGAAAATAAATTTTAAATTCATATTATCAATAGAATGTGAATTTTTAAATTATATTTAAGTATGCTGCTTTTGCAAGATTAAGTAACTTCAGTAAAACGTCCCTTATCCATCCCCTTTTAACCGCCAGTTTCTATTATCTGTCAAGCACTAAAAAAATCCATGTAAAAATTTTTATAAATAGTTTAGTCGTTTCTTATCTAGTTTTAATCGATGTTTCTAAACTAAAATAATTGCTCTGTAAATTTACTAGGGACATATGTTCATTCAGTGCAAACGATAGACTAAACATTCCACTATCAGTGCAATACAAATCGAATCCACAGTGAATCAGAAGCTATGATTTCTATGATATGAACAACTGAATAGTTCGGGCATAGTTCGGGCGTATGCACGTAATAGTGTTAGACGATTACAAATATATTGTTTCTAATAACATACGCAACATAGCGTCAAAAAGACCTTTGTAGTAAATTTATTAAGGACATATGTTCATTCAGTGCAAACAATAGATTAAACATTCCACGATCAGTGCAATACAAATCAAATCCACAGTGAAGCTGAAGCTGTGATTTCTATGATTCGAACAGTTGAATAGTTCGGGCATAGTTCGGGCGTGTGCTCGTAATAGTGTTACGCGATTACAAATATATTGTTTCTAATAACATCCGCAACATAGCGGCAAAAGACCTTTGGAGAAGTAATATAGCGAAAAATTCTAAGTCTTAAATTAAGTGCAATAGTAATGTAAAGTATTATTCAATAAATATGTTCTCAACGTTTTACTTTGAATGTAATGTTTAAAATGAAAGCACTATGAAAAATAAAAGTAAGGTATATTTATGGTGTTTTGTCCAGTTAATTTTTGAGTTACATTTTAAATACAATAATATATTTTTACTGTACATAATGTACGTATTTGGAAGCTAATACAATTTTATAACTATTTTCCAGTTTTGTGCTTAATTTGTATCCAGACTATAAATAAAAGAGAAATGTTTCTAGTAAGAAAGTTTACAAAAATATAATATAACATTTTCCGAGCAATCCAAGATTCCGCAAAGCGTTCCATTATCTTCAGAAACCTCAGAAAACAGTAGATTTTCGAGATTTAAAAAAAGATTTCTGAAACAAATGTTTTTTTTATAATTTTTCTGCTGGCAATTCTCAGAAAAGTTTTTGAGTAGTTTTACAATGTATTTATCATTTTTCTCATTACGGGATCAACACGAAATATTGGTTTTTCGGGTGCCACTAATTGTCACATAAATATTTTCATTTATGACGACATGTTTAAGAGAGACAAATATGCTTAATTAACAGCGTAAAATGAAAAATTTTTGGTTACTCTTGCATCTATAAATTTTGTTAGGCAGCAGAAAATGTTATAACAGTGACGGCAGCGTGACTGACGGATAAAAGAATTTTTAATGTACTTTGAAAAATAAAGTCTTCTCAGATTTTCAATCATTGAATAATAAGATTATGAATAACCATAGTAGAAAAAATATTTTCCAATATTGTTTGTATTAAATGATGTATCACATGCTGGCATGAAATATTGCCTAATTGGAGTATGTGAAATATTTTGCCAGTATTATAACAAATATTACAGATAAATTTTATTGAAAATATTCCAGTGTAAAGCGATTATCTCAGTACTACTGCCATTTTTCTGACAATATCTCAATGTAAAAGCATTCTTTTCTTCAATATTGTCCTTTTTTGCAAATATCTCCAATGTATTTATGTAATATGATCATTCTATTGCCAGTATTTCCAATGTAAATCTAAAGTTGGACTGTTATTGATATTTTATTCTTTGCACTTTAGATAAGTACAACATTTGTGCAATATTAAACAATAATACAAAAGGTCGGTGGCATTTTATGGAAACGATTTGAACACTTAATTTCTACGCAGAAAAGCATTATTCTCATTTGATATGGACGTTTGAAGAACGCTTGTTGTGGTAACAACAGCATGACGTCAGCATCAATTGAAGAGTACAGACCGTCCGATGTGCAGAGATCGCCTTCATATATTATATGCCAGCACTTTTTATCGGTGCATTTTGGAACTATAAAGCAATCTTTTGTAACACTTTGTTTCTTTTTAATGATTATTTTCTAAGTTAAAAACATTTTTGACGCACCCATTATAATATACATTGTGGTGTATTTGGTATTCAGAGTAGAATGGGTATGCCAAAGAAAATACATTTAATATTGTGATGAAGTAAAAATACTTACATACGTTTGATTTACGTATTTCTTTCTCAATTGAGTAGAATTTCGTTCGCAGAGCATGTCAGCGTAATCACCATTATATAAATAGACATGTTTTTGATGTATAATTAAGGAAATGAACTGTGTTTTCCAACATTTTCATACACACACACACACACACACACACATGCATATATATAATTAAAATGAAATCACATGTACAAAAATCAAAGGAAAAGACAATACAAAAATAAACCCCAGTAAATTGCAGATGCAAATATGAGAAACTCTGAATATCTTATGGAATCTTCAGAGTAGCTTCATGAGAATAGTTCATTGTAAAGATATGTTATTTCATCGAATCCATAAGCTAATATCAAGCTCATTATAGCATATCTAAAAACCAATAATTGAAAGAAATTAAGATAAACAAGAAATAATTGAAAATTCAAGAAAAGAAGATAATAGTGAATAACTCACCAAATAAAAAAGAAATTTAAAAGATGTAACCAGAATCAGATTGAGTTTATGAACCATGGATATGCATATATCTATATAGATAGATAGATAGATAGATAGATAGATATATGCATAAATTCAGCGATAGAAATTTCCTTGAGATATTTTTTCGGCAAATAATGTGAATGCATTAAATGTATGCATTATGTTGTCATTAAAAAAAAATTGTGTCATATATATTTTTGTCAAACTTTTTTCTTTTTCTCTTTTTTTTGTAACTTTTAATGCAAACTCACAAATTACACTCGCTAAGAACGTAAATGTATCTTCTGTCGATTGCATCTGGCAAGATAATGAGTTTTTCTATTTTTAACTACCTGCAGCAATAAAAATAACATTTTTTAATGTGAAACAAACTCATCATGATGTAGAAACCATCTTTTTTTTATTTATTTATTTACCTAAAGCAAATTTTATAACTAAAATATGTTTTTCTTGGTATAATAATTTTTATGTCTTGCATTTAATGATTTGAAGAAATCTTGTTCTTTTCTGTATAGAGATATATGCGAATAAAAAAATTGTCTTGTTTCTAGGAAATACATGAATATTTATGAAGTAATTTTAAGGTTAGATAAGTATTGAAGAAAAAAATAAATATCTGACGCCTTTTTATGATATAAGTAAGGAACATCTAATGATACATTCAAAAATCCGTAAAATTAACGTGGAAGAAAGCATATGCTAGAAGTAATAGCTAATTTCAATATAAATTGCCAAATGTGTTACAGGCTAAAAAAAAGTGTATACGTATTTTGAATTCTTAATAACTTTTGTAAATTGATGTGCAAAATTTTAAGTCACAGCAGTATTGGTGTGTGAGCAATATACTAAATGTTTATTTAACATATTTTTTGACAATGTAATCTGACTCTACACTTTATTTTTTGTCATTATAAAAAAAACAACAAAAAAAAACAATAATATATTGAAATTCTGAAGCGAATTGTTTATAACGTTCTCTCATGTAATTATTTTGACAAAAATATCATATTATTTACATTTTTAATTAGTTTTGAAAATGTGTTTGATATCTTAAACTTAGAAATTTAATTTAGTTTTTTTTAGAAACAGATTACCCTATTCTTATAAGATAAAATATAATTAATAATTATGAAATACTTAGTAACAAACTGATATTTGTTTTATTGACTACATCGTGACCCCAATGTTACCATTAATCAAAAATACTTCCAAGGAAATACCAATAATGGTTAAATATTGGCCTGATACCGTAAATATTTGCCACAAAATGAAAATATTAGAGAAATTAAGAAAAATAATATGAGAAGAATATCTTTCAAATTTTGTATAGATATCCACAACATGTACAACCGTTCGTACAAGGCTGCAGTTCTAATTTTGCCAGCATTGTCAGCTAATTTGGTCAGTGCTAATTTTGTATTTTTGGTAGAAATATGTAGTATTGGACACGTTTTAGCTAATAAATATGTCAATATCGACCCAATATTACTTTTCTGTTAGGATACGCACATAATTATTTAAATTAGGAAATTACAGTTATAAAAATGTAAGTACCTCTTTTAAATAGGAATTTATTTTATAATCTTTTAAGTTCGTTTTTATTTATTGGAAAGTATCTTAAACAACTGACTAAAAAATTAATATTTTTTTAACACTTAGATTCTATGTAGATTATTTCTAAAATAAATATCACGTCAATCAGCACTTAAATCGGTATGTGTATTTGAATAAACATGTGGGTCATTTTTTATTAACGTGGAAATTTCGCGGTAAAATTTTTCGCTATATATTTTTTAACAAAATTTTACGATTTCACGATTAACGACCACATTATAAAAAATGACAAATGTTGCTTAATGTAGGAAAATATAATATAACGCCGAAAGAAAATATACAATAACCTCTTCCAAGTTACTAATGATTCCGAAAAGCGTTCTTTACAGTCTAAAGACATTTTCAAAACTGAGCAAAAAATACTCAAATCTAAGTATGTCGCATAGTCAAAATGGCTCCGAATGAAAATTACTCAAGTTTGAAACATGTATATACTCATTTCTGAAAACATGCACACACTCAAGAATAAAACATCATTGAGTATGTCCATGTTTCAAAAATGAGTATGAACTGACCTCTATGTACTCAGTTTTGAGTATGTCCATGTTTCAATATTCTGAGTATTTCTGGTCTTTCAGAATTGAAAGCATTGGGGTCGTCATATTTGAAACAAAAAGTTTCATAACAAAATGAAAAACATTGTTTTACTCAAATTTGAAAGTAATATGATATTATATAAATATTATGACATTTTCATAAAAATACTTACATGGAAGAACATCATACATAATTTGCTCCAGAATTTAATATCTATCTGTAAGATAAATTTTTGATACACATATATTATAAAATTTATCTTGAAACCAGCTGGTCGTTACAAAAAAAAAAAATGCTAGTAAGTATCATCAAAATATTTGTGAAACAGATGACGTCAAAATTGGCTGATGAAAATTCTGTGTAAGATAAAATGTTCTTGCAAACTAACTTATTGAAGATTTGGGACACCAATGAAATCGAGACTTTTGCTCTTTGAGTGCATTTGACCCCCCGAATTTGAGTTAATTATCTCATGTTAATTATATCAATGCATGTGATATTTTAATTCAAAAGAAATATTTTCAGGATGAAAGAAAATTTCAAGTTATACAAATCATTAAATTGAGACATTGTACATTCGGTTAATCATGATTTGAATTCATTACCTCACAGTGTTAAGACATGGGCTGATAAGTTCCCGGTCTGGCACACAGATGGCATTGCAATCGCCGAACCGATGGTTTTTTTTGTAAATACTAACCTTTAAAAGATAGCAGAAAAAATGTCATGACGACTCGCCGTGTGGATAAAACGTTAGAGTGGTTTCAGTTGAACGACTTTGTTGACAAACAAAAAAATGGACAAACAAGAATTTCAAGAATTGTTATTTGATGGGAAAAAACACCGTTCAAACAAAAGCTTGGCTTGATAAGCGTTATCCGGACACTGCATCAGGTAAATCAACCATTATTGACTGGTTCGCTGAATTTAAACGTGGTCGTACGGACACCACGCAAAAGAGGTGGTTACTCCGGAAAACATAAAGTGTCCACAAAATCGTTTTGGGGAACCGTAAAGTGAAGTTGCAGGAGATAGCTCAGACTCTGAAGATATCCAAGGAACGTGTAGGTTTTATTTTGAATGAACATTTGTCTAAGAAAAAGCTGTTGTCAAAGTGGCTGCCGCGCGTGTTGACTTTTGACCAAAAAGAACAACGAGTTCTGAGCACTGTTTGGAGCTTTTTCGTTATAAAATTATGTTATTTATTATAAAATTATTATTATTATTCATTTATTAAATTATTATTATAAAATTATTGTTATTAAATTATTATTATAAAATTATTATTATAAAATTATTATTATAAAATTATTATTATTATTATTAAATTATTATTATTATTATTAAATTATTATTATTTATTATTAAAGTTATGTTATTTATTAAAGTTATTAAGTTATAAAGTCATAAAGTTATAAAGCTTTGTTAAAAAGTTGTGTTTTCTTTATTAGACCGGGAACTTATCAGCCCATGTGTTATAAGCAGAGATGTCGTTTGTTAGGCATTCTCAATAGTAGTTACAGTTTTTAACAATTAATTACAGCAATAGAGGGGATTACAGCAATTTACAGTTAATTACGGGCCTCATTACTGAAATTGGCACCCCTGTTCCAAAACCGTAACGATTACTGAGAATCCATATCTCTGATATTTAAAATTATCCTTAGAGTCTCCGATTGATATATAGAAGTAGATTGTCTTCTCGATATAATGATTAATGAACACAGAACAATGAAATTTCAGTTTTCATAGTCAGATGATTAGTAGCACTGAGTACTTATCCTAACATCGAATAAACATAATATTGAGAATAAAACTCAGTTACATCTATATATTTTCCATTTTTAGTTGACATATTACCGCATATGCTAACTAGTTTCTAGTTAATTTTAATTTGCACAGCATATAGTTATTTTGCTAGCTTATAACATATTTTAATTACATTTTTTTTCAAATTTCAATACATTAAAAAATTAAAAAATATATTTTTTCTTTATATATCAAGTTCCTTTTCTTAGTGAAAGTTTATTTGATTTCAATGTGATTTTAATCGGATTTATTTTGCATTCCATGATACCTTAGCAGAATGATTTTTTTTCTACAGATTTTATTCTTTTAGAAATAGATACAGATATAGAATTTGGACGATTTTTAGCGAGGCTTGTCAAGCTTTGATTTTTTTTTTTTTTTTTTTTTTAATGTTTAGACATGGGAAATAAAAATTTCTTGTTATGAGGATAAAATAAATGTTTTTAAAAATTATAGATTAAAAAATGCATAGATATAGGTCAAATTTATATTATTTATATGTTTTAAAAGGATAAATGAAACATTCTTTTATAATTCTCACTACAAATACATAAACATACAGAGTGTCCTATAAATATGTAAACAATTCAAAAAATCATTAAAAAACCAACAAACTGTTAAATAGAAATGCGATTTGCACCATAAAACTTGTCAAAGTGTTTTCTTTTGGCAAGAGAAAAAATGTAGTTCAAACTTTCTTTCAATTATTGTTTGCTACAAAATATCTGATCAATTGCGAAATTTTATGCTGCAAACCACACTCTAACATAACAATTTGTTAAAAAAATTATACTTTTCTGAAATCTGAACTTAATTAATAGTACAAGAGTCCTATTCTATTTTTGAAACCAATTTTAGCGTTGGTAATTTTGGCATATATGATAGATTAGATAAGAAAACTGCCAGTCGGCTGGCACATCAACGAGGGAATATTCCCATACCATGAAGGCACAGTTCACAGCAAAGTGAAATGATTCACTACAACCCGATTACCGGTGCTACACCGACTCACGGTATCATTTGAAATCGGGTTGCTCTTCATTTTACATTGCAGCAGGTTGTACTATGTTACCATGATAACGGAAATATAAATGGAAGATATATTAGTGGTTTGTGCGACCGCTAACAGCAGTTAATTTAAGAAAGCTCATCTATTTTTCCTCCAATATATTTTATTTATAATAAAGTACAATTTTGATATTTTTATCCATTGCCTATAACAATATTTTATTTTTAAATGCTTGACTGTCAATCGCACATTCGTAGAAACTTTCCTGCTTTTGAGCATGTACCTACTAATTAATATGGTTTTAATTATTTTTTTTTCAGTCAATTGAAGTTTCCTCAGTTTTGTTACTACATATATGGCTTTATGATCATTATAAACGTAGTCTTAAAATATCTAAAAAAAGAAAACAAGTATGTTATTGAGCATTAGATATCAAAATGTACAAAGATATTTAATGCTATATTAATAATTATAGAACAGTAAACAGTGTAAAACTATAATATTTTAAAAATATTTTTGATGTTATAATGTTAATCGTATTAATATTTAAAAAAATAAAAAAATAATAAATATCTCTTTTCAAAAAAAAAAAAAAAAAAAAGAATACTTATATATACAAGATGTCCTTTCCTACGGTTGACCAATAGCTAATTAATAAAGGCAATAAAATATTTTTAACATCATAAAATTATGAAATGCGAAAGCCATTCGAAAGAATTTTGTTTTTATTCATCAAGCGCAATGAAAACGTGCTACTACTTTCAAAGCGAGAGCTATAAATCAGTCTTGCTCCTGCTTTCAAAATGGTAGCACGTCTTCTTTGTTCATGATGAAGAAATATAAAGTTCTTTCGAAAGGCCTTGCGTATTTCTGAGTTTTATGGTGTAATTTTGCCTTTATTTTAGTATCTTACCAGTTTATTCAACATTTTATTGCAATAGCTAATTCCTGAAAAATTAGTTTTAGATTTATAGTTTCAATTAAAAAAAAAATATTCAAACGTTATTATTGATTATCTAAAACCACATTTATGTCAAATTGTACTATTTTAGAATGTAACGAAATTTAAATTTTTATACAGCCCATATATGTTTAATTCAGAAAAACTTTCTTCATGCTCTAACATGTAAAACAGTAAGTATTTCACCTTTGTAGGGCCAAAATGTACCAAGAAATGATATTTTGCATGTTATGAATTTTCAGAATTTTTTGGCACTAAAAACGTGTTTTTCTGTTTTTAGTGCCAGAAGTCCTCGAAAATTCACAGAATTCAAAGTATCATATCTCAAGAACAACATTTAAAATATTTTTGCAATTAGAACTAAACCTCTAAAACTAACGACTTAGGCGTTTTCTATTGGTAACTATAAGAAAAGACACCCTGTATTCAACTTAAAAACAGCTATAACTTTCCATGTAGAAATTAATATTATAAATAAATTCAAATGTTGCAAGTTTAATAAAAATATAGTAACAGTAATAAAATGAAACGATTCGATAAAATGTGGCACATAAAACTGTCATTTTCTTACTTAATAACTACATCCTTATCTCTCTAATATATATATAGATATATAGCGGTTTTCAAATTAACATAATATGGTGCAACACATTCGTGTATCATAGCTAATCTTAAAAGATCTGTTTGACATTCAATTAGTCTACCACTGCTTTTCCAACAGAGAAAAAAAGACAAATGACTCCATTTATGCGACGGAGTATACAATATCTTAAAAGCATAAATTGTTGAGATAATATCATTTTCTTTTATTCATTCTGAAATGCTTAATGGATTTATTTTGGGAGGCGATTTTTTTTAACAGAATTCATGAGCATAACAAATGAGAATCATCTTTAGTTTTTTATTCAGACTGTTGATTTAAAAATTGACTTAGTGAATATTTATAGATGTATTTGCAAATTTGCTACACGTGAATTTATTTGTAAGAATTACTACTGTTACAAAGGTTTATTATTATTCGTGGCAATTTATGCTTTATATATATATCAACAGAGAGTGATTTTAAATTTTCTGACAAAAATGAATAGGCAAATCACGGGTACGTAAACAAATAGGAACCACACTGAGGTCAAAATTCATACATTCAGTCAAATATGAAGGGGGCCTGATTCTATGCGAGCCCGGAATTTCTGTGAATATTTATAACTAGTCCGGCTTTGCCCGGGTTCGTCAGAAAAAAGCAATAAAAGCGAAAAAACTCTAAAACTCACTGCATGAATTGCGAATAACTTTATTGCAAATAGAACAAAATTTACTATATTGGGTTAGAAGACTGAAATCGGATCTCTTTTATTCCTATGGAAAAATCGCAGCAAATAACGAAAAAACGCTAAAAGTCGCAAAAAATTATTTCAAAAGTTGCAAAAGACAAAAAGTAAAATATATATTAGGCAAACAGACTGAAACAGGATTTCTTTTACGAATGTACAAAAATCGTCGCGAACCGCAAAAAACCCTCGAAAAATAGCATAAACAAATTCGAAAAAAATAATCAGAAATCGCTGTTCAAATAAATTTCCAATAAACTTTAGTGAAAAGAGATAAAATTGAGATTATTCCTCTGCAAGATTAAAACTGGATTTTTTTTTTTTTACTAATGGAGAAAAATTGCCGCAAAACTAAACTAAAAAATAAATAAATAAATTTTCCTCAAAAAATTACATAAAATTTGCTAAAATTAAAAAAAGCAGAAGACATGATTTCATACAGTGGACTAAAGCATTGTAACCCGAGTTCTTTCACGAATGTCAAAAATCGAAGCAAGACGCTAAAACTCACGGAAGACAAAATGTACTGCATTAAGTTAAATGTTTTAAACCGAATTAATTTTGTGAATGTCAAAAATTTACCACTGGACGCAAAAAAAAAGATAAAAATCGCATTGAAAATCGCGAAAGGCAAAATGTACTATATTAGGCTAAAAATTCAAACGTCGCAGAAGACAAAATATACTATATAGTATGCTGAACCATTGTGTCCAGAATTCTTTTAGGAATGTCAAGAAATCGTCGAAAAACTCATCTAATCTCCAAAAATCACTAAAAATTCCAATACAAATAGCTAAAAATTCAAAAATCTAGAAGGACAAAATTTACTATATAAGTTTAAAAGTTAGAAACCAAATTCCTTATACTAATGTGGAAAAACCACCGCGCACAGCGGAAAATTGATAAAAATCGATAAAATTCAAAATTCGAGGAGGTCAAAATGTGCTACATTCAGCTAAAATTTTGAAACCCAATTCCTTTTACTAATGTGGAAAAATCGCCGCTAAACTCGAAAAGACTCTAAAAATCACATAACAAAATTCGTGAAAATTCCGCATTTAATTTTCTAATGTAGAAAAATCACCGCGAAACATGATAAAACGCTTTAATTCACACAGAAAATTAAATTAAAAAAACTTATCCAAAATTGGACTTCGGGGTGCATAACTACATACATAGAGGTTTATTCATCCCAAATTTTGCAGCTCTGCATGCAGCAATCAGAGGACACAGATAACAGACAGGCAGATTCGTCAAAACTGACAAATTCACACAAACTTCTTTCCTAGAATATACTATTATAGAAGATAATTTAATGGGATTGCTTGCATTCAAATTACCGCTTTCGAGTAATTTTTCAAATTTTCTTTAATTTGTACAATTTGTTCAGCGGACATTTGTGATTCCAAAAATCCTTTACATATATAGAAGGTCGCTTGCACTTTATGGAAACGATTTTCAAATTTTATTTCTACTCATAAATGACATTGTTGGGGAGCGATTTCCATATACAAATCGTTAATTATTTTTATTGCGTGTATTTTCTAAATAAAATACTGACATCATTATTCAGTTTAAACTTATCAGATTTATTTTTATCGAACAAACTTTTAAGATGCAAAACAAAAGAACTAAAACTTTAGAGTGTTGCCAAATTTTAAAAGCTAAATGACATAAAATTGAAAATTAGATAAAAATAATACAATGAGCTAAACATAATACGATGTGCGTATAAAGACTATAAATTATGCCACAACAGTACTCCCCTCCCAGTAACAAAGTTACGGTACAATCTATACAATACAATGAAATATATACAGAAAAAAGTAAATTACAAAATTAATCGCGAAATCGCACAGGAAGTTTGATCGTTCGTCCCGTACGTGAATGCTTTTCAGGAAGTTTTTGAACTTGAGGAGGTAAATCCTGTTTAGGTTTCGCAGATTGTTTTGTTTTTGTTGGGAGGTCTGATGTTTGCAAGAAATACGCCGGTTTTAATCTATCAATAGACAAAGTAACAGTTTTGTCTTTGATTTTGAGTGTGAAATATTTTTCATTTCTGTCGACGACTTGAAAGGGACCTTCGTATGGGGGTTCCAGTTGCTTTTTAACTCTGTCCTTGCGAATAAACACATGTGACGTGGTTTTTAAATCTTTTGGAACAAATATTTTTTGAACATATTTTTTTGACATAGTTCTTGGTCCAACTTCTTCCATTACTTGTTGAAGTTGTTTTGCAAAATTATCCGGTGTTGTTTGAGTTGTAGTTTCGTGGAAAAATTCCCCAGGTAATCGTATGTTTTGTCCATAGACCATCTGGGCAATGGTGTATTCCGAATCTTCCTGCATGGCAGTGCGTAGACCAAGAAGAACAGTTGGCAGTGTTTCACTCCAGGCCAGGCTATTGTGTGCCATTAGTGCGGTCTTTAAAGATCTGTGAAGCCGTTCGACTTTTCCATTGGATTGGAGGTGATAGGCAGTCATGGGCTGCAATTTTATTCCACATATTTTCGACAGGGCGTTCAACAACTCTGATCTAAACTGTGCACCACGATCCGCGACGAGTCGGCATGGGGTTCCAAATCTAGAAATCCAATTACCGTAAAATGCTTTGGCAACTGTTTCGGCTGAAATGTTGTTCAACGGAACTACTTCCATCCAGCTAGTATATCGGTCGATGCAGGTTAGGCAGTAAATATTTCCGTTCGATGGTGGTAAAGGTCCTATAAGGTCAACATGGATGTCACTGAACCTTTCCGATGGCGGTTGAAATTCACCGAAACCTGATTTGGTGTGCCGATTAATTTTGCTTTTTTGGCAAGCCATGCAAGATCGGGTCTATAGCTGTACATCTTTTCGAATACTTGGCCAGATGAATTTTGATGTCAGGAGTTTCACAGATGACTTAATTCCAGGATGGGATACTCCATGCATTTGATGAAAAATTTTCATGCGATGGGATTCAGGAATGTATGGTCTAATATTACTTGTTGAGGTTTCACACCACAAAGACTTTCCAGAAGGTAGCGGATATTGCTTGAAGTTCAGGGAAGTTGTGGTTGCCTTTAAAGTTTGGAATTCTTCATCTTGATCTTGTTCATCTTCTATTTTATCATAATCGATCAAAGAAATTTCTTCTACTCTAGATAGGGTATCTGGGATGATGTTGTCTTGATCTTTAATGTGTTGGATGTCAGTTGAAAATTGTGAAATATAGTGTAAGTGACGAAGTTGACGAGGAGATGCTTTTTCAGGCTTTTGTAGGAATGCAAAGGTTAAGGGTTTGTGGTCTGTATATATCGTGAATTTTCTTCCTTCTAGTAAATGCTTGAAGTGTTTAATGGAGAGGTAAATACCAAGTAATTCTCTATCGTAAGTACTGGAGTTCTTTTGTGCATCATTTAGTTGCTTAGAATAAAATGCGATAGGTTTCCATCCATTATCTTCATACTGTTCAATTACTGCTCCAATCGCCGAATCTGAAGCGTCCGTACTTAGTGACAGAGGTAGTTCAGACTTTGGAAATGATAAGAGTGCAATATTGACTAAATCATCTTTGCATTGTTGAAACTGTTCTTTCGCTTCATCTGTCCAAGGAATTTTTCGTCTATCTTTCTTTTTTGCTGCTTTGAGGTAATCATGTAAGAGAGATTGATGTTTTGAAGCGTTCTTTAAATATCGACGATAAAAGTTAATCATGCCTAGGAATGTTCTAAGTTCATGAATAGTTGTTGGAAGTTTGTAGTTAACGATGGCTTGAACTTTGTCAGGTAAAGGACGTGAGCTTTGGGGAGTAATTAAATATCCCAAAAATTCTATTTCTTGTGTTCCCATGACAGATTTGGAAATGTTAATGCGAAGTCCATAATGGTTTAATCTTTCAAACACCAATTTGAGATGATTCTTGTGTTGTTCTTCACTTGTAGATGCGATAAGAATATCATCTAAATAGGCGAAGACAAAATCTAGACCTGAAAAAACTTCATTAATAAATCTTTGAAATGTTGCTGGTGCATTCTTTAAACCGAAACTCATTACATTGAACTCGTACAAACCAAATGGAGTAATAATTGCTGTTTTACACCTATCTTCTTCGGCAATGGGCACTTGGTAGTAGGCTTTAAATAAATCAATTTTAGAATATATAGTTGTATCTTTCAAAATATGATGGAAATCTTCTATTCGAGGGATAGGATATCTATCAGGAACAGTTCTGGCATTGAGTTGTCTGTAATCTCCACATGGGCGAAAAGTACCATCCTTTTTAGTAACCATATGAAGAGGACTTGACCATTGAGAACTGGAGGGTCTTATTATATTATCATTGAGCAGGAATTGAAATTCTTGTTTTGCTGTTGCAAGTCGTTGATGATCTAATTGTCTTGCTTTAGAATGCACAGGTTGACCTTGCGTTATAATATGGTGTTGAACATTATGTTTTACACTTGATAAAAATAAATTTGGTTTGGTTATCTCAGGATATTCTTTTAGCAGGTTATAAAATTTATTGGTATTATTTACAGTACCGACATCACTATCTTCACTGACAGCAGCAACTTCGCCAGTAATATTTAGCTGAGTTACTCCGTCAATCAGTTTCTTATTATGCAAATCAATTAACAAGTTAAATTTGTTTAGAAAATCAGCTCCCAAAATGCCTTTATTGATATTTGCAACGATAAAAGGAAATTGAAATTCCCGTCGAAGTCCTAAATCAAGTGTTAGCATATTTATACCATATGTTTCAATTTCTGTGCCATTTGCTGCATACAATTTATAATCAACGGATTGTTTATCTTGATTAGACGCTGGTAAAATACTAACATCTGCACCGCTATCTACCAAAAATCGCAGTTTCGATTTTTTATCTTTAACAAATAAGCGAAATTTGCGACAATCTGTAAAATTATTAGCAGAAGAGCCTGCCGCGTTCTCTACTGCATTTTGGCGTTTCCCTGGTTTGGTGAATAATCAGTTGACCAACTACACGGAGGAGTACATTTATCTTGATGACATTTGGTACCATAACGGAAATGATAAAAACAGTATTTTCCTCGAGGATTAAATCTCTTTTTAGAATTGCTCCGAGATCTTCTGCCAGAAACAGAGTTATTCCGTAATCGTGGTCGTGATATATGATCAACACTTAATTGGGCAATTTGCTGTTCAAGGGATTTGATTTTGGATAGTAATTCGGCATTCGAGCAATTACAAGTAGAAGATACGCTGCAAATATTAGAAGGTGTCATATCGGCAATCTTGTCAGCCATAATCGCCATCTTTGGTAGCTCTTCATCACTAACATATATTATATTTCGCATAGAATCTGGTAATTTTTCTAGCCATAAGGTTTTTATTAAATTTTCAGATACATCTGATGTTGTGACTGATTTCAGTTTCTGTAATAATTGACTGGGTTTTAAATTACCTAAATCAATTCCAGTAATTAGTTTTTTAATACGAGTGCTTTCACTTTCTTTAAACAAGTCTAAAAGTCTTGTTTTAGATTCCGTGTACTTGGCATCGGTATCTTTTGTTACAATGTCCCATATGTTCTCGACGTATTTCGGTTCCAATTGCGATACTAAATAATTAAATTTGCTTTCCTCAGAAACAATTCCGCTTATCTTAAACTGCGCTTCAACTTGAAAAAACCAAATTTCCGGACGATCAATCCAAAAAGGAGGAATTTTAACACTCACCTTACATAGTTCTTGCGTAGAATCTTTTGATTTTTCATCGTCTGCAGGCATATTTACTTTAAGATAGATAGATACAGTTATTGAGCAATATTTATTTAGAAATGCGGGTCACCAGTTGTTGGGGAGCGATTTCGATATACAAATCGTTAATTACTTTTATTGCGTGTATTTTCTAAATAAAATACTGACATCATTATTCAGTTTAAACTTATCAGATTTATTTTTATCGAACAAACTTTTAAGATGCAAAACAAAAATCTCTCTCTACCACTTTAGAGTTTTGCCAAATTTTAAAAGCTAAATGACATAAAATTGTAAATTAGATAAAAATAATACAATGAGCTAAACATAATACGATGTACGTATAAAGACTATAAATTATGCCACAACAACATATTCTTTGCAACAACTTTACTCTACTGTATAGCCCTGATTCTTCTTTATAACATGGATCGCAATTTCCATCATAGTCGATTTATTCTTAGTACAATCATATCAATTTCGTCCCACATATCTTGGAAAACTTTCCAAAGTCTTCCAATGTGTTGTGGATGGCGCTTTCTAACGCACGGTTTAACAGACACATAGGTGTTGATAAATAAAAATTTATCGTAACACAGAGTGAAACATGGCTTTATTTAAGTGAGTGTATCAACAGAAGAGCAATTTTTATTAATTAATAGAAAAAAAGAAAGAAATGGGCTTGTGAATGTAAATAAATTGTTTCAAAATAATTAATGATTGCTGCTGTATTTTGTTATAAAATTAAAGGTAAAAATGCAGTAAAGCTAAGGCGATTTCACATTATTAGAAGTAAAATATTTTAGAACCCATTTTTTAAGAAGAATTTCTAGCTTTATATGAAAAATATATTAATTGAGCTTCATATGAATAAAGTCTCCCAGCCGTTCTTCCATAAATCAACTGATGCATATTTAGCAAATAAAGAATCCCAAACGGAAATAAATTATGTATCAATTGAATAAATGCATGTAAAATCGAATGACACTTTCCCCTCCCCCACACCCCTTCTCATCAATGACATTTTTCTGCATTTGGATGGTTTAAATGAATTCACGAGCATTGAAAAGGCTTTGGAATGTTTTTACAAGAGGTATCGGTGAAAACTGACATGACTGTAGCAAAAAAATTCTATTATCATAGAAATTTCGAGCCTGTGCTATAGCCAAAAGTCAAGTCTATTTAAAAAAGTCAAACTGTTGCAAAGACCATGTCACTTATGCGTAGAAATTAAATTTGAAAATCGTTCCCGTAAAGTGCGAACGACCTTCTGTATTACTTGCGAATATAAACCCTAATTTGATAAACTGAAAATGAACGAATAATGACAGGAGGTTATAATTAAACGGACAGAAACAAATTTAAACATTGCAGAATTAGTGATTTTCCAATATTTATTTAGACCTAAACATTAGAAAAAACATTTTTACTAATGTTTCATTCTCAATAATTTTAATTATTGGTTGAAAACTTAACAGAATGTTTTCAAAAGGAAAAACTTCAAATATGTTTTCTTAAAAAGTAGCTTTTTAGTAAGTTTAATTTGTGGTTACTTTGATAAATCAAAGAAATTTATAGATACTCTTAAGATATTTTCCCACACTGATATATGCATAGTTACCTGTGCAATGAATTAGGATTCAAACTCTGTAGTCAAAACTATTTATTTTACATGTATTTAAACAACAACAGAAAAAAAACAAGAGTGTTTAACAAAAATTCCGAATTTTTGAAAAAATCCACACCTTTTAAACAAATTTTGAAATGTTTCAAAGCTTTTAGGGCATTGCACAGAAAATTGTATTAATACCACTAAGTTACAAATTTAAACATCGCAGAAAGAAACAGATACAAAGAAAGTAAAAGAAAGCAGTTACGAAGAAATTAAAATATATTAAGTAGAACTGACTGTACAATTGCTGGCGGTGTGGTGCAGTGATTTTGTTCAGGTTTAAAGATAAGCAAAGCCGTGATTTTTATAACTTTTGAGATCTTGCTGATATGTAACATTGCGTTCCTTTATGTCCAATAACCTCCAGTATGTTTCCTATCATAGAGAAACATAGTTCAATAAAACAAAACTCCAGGATATTAGAAGTAACGAATGTATTTATTATTAATAATCATAATCATACTGTAAAGGGGAAGAACTATCAGGATAGGAAAGAAAAGGATGGCCTTCATTGTATTTCTTACAACCCTACAGCAGCACTGTCATAATCCAAGTGCCTGAATAACATCCGCTCATATCGCCAACATAATATTTTTATTGAGCCGTGGTGAAATAAGAAAGGCCGATTGAAATAACCGGTATGAATTAGCAATATAAAATTCAAACAAAAACAGGGTTGCAATTTGGCAAAATTATCCCAAGCTTAAAGAGGAAATAAATTATGCAGTCATTTAGCTATGATAATAATCGAAATGGTCATAAACAATTCAATTGATTGAATTCTGACATATATTATCAATATAAATCTGTAATATTTGATTCTCAAGGAATTGCGTAAAAACGTGAAATATAAGAGATGAATTATATTCGATCATTCAAAATATATGGTGACAGATTTATGATCACTTATATTAAGAACTTGGTATAAATACTGTATACTAATTAAAAGTAAGAGTTGCATAACTGAAAGGCAAATGTGACCGTTATGTAGAAAATTAGATAAATAACAAAAACATTAATTTGAGTTATATAGCAGGGTTTGACAGTTATCCATCAGAAATGAATTGCAGAAGTTACGAAGATTTAAAGCAGTTATTACAGAATTAAAAATAATGCGATGCAATACGTCATTAGAAATGAAAGTGCAAAGATTGATTATTAATATTATTTTTTTTTTACTTTTGAAT
This sequence comes from Maratus michaelseni, assembly GCA_963931845.1. Classification (NCBI taxonomy): domain Eukaryota; kingdom Metazoa; phylum Arthropoda; class Arachnida; order Araneae; family Salticidae; genus Maratus; species Maratus michaelseni. The sequence continues at coordinate 252,209,892 of OZ007592.1, forward strand.
ATATCATGCAGTTATAATGAAAAGAACCTAATAGTTAGAAAAACGGTTTATTTATAATAAAAGGTAAAATGATGTAGCTTAAACATTAAATTAGAAAGATGATTTCCTTTTATTTACATGAAATAAAATAAAGAGGAATATAATTTAAGATTACTTTAAATTAAAAATATATGATTTGCATCACAGGCGGGAACATAAAACGTCAACTTGTTTCAAACTATCTAATGATTAAAAATGCGTATAAAATATAAATAACATTTTGTTTTTTTTCATAGTGTTATATCATTATAAAACAATGAATCCATATTTTTGCGACAATATATTATATTTTTCAAAAAAGTTCTCAAAATCTAGGCATTAATGAACTTATAATTTATTTGTGAGAAATATGATTGAGCATTAGGATAAGTGCTGGAAGTGGACATTATTCACGTCCTAGCAAAAGTAACGCTTCACATTTCTGGTGCCATTGATCAAACTAAAATGTGTAATTCCTGCATTTCTCGCGATGTCATCGCATTTCAGATAAAGCAAGAAAAATTTCTGTTGAAGATATTCTTATAAAGTCTTCATTTATCTGTTGAACTATTTTTCTATACTTTCAGTACCAATTTCAAACGAATGTTTAAATTAGATTCACATGAGTATTGTCCTCTAACCATTAATTGTACTATAATATAAAAGGGGAAAATTGTAGATGTACGATTATCGTAGTTAAATGCTGGTGAAAACACTACATTTTGTTCATATAAAAATGTATTCAGTTTATGTCTTGTATGTTATATATATATATATATATATATATATATATATATATATACTTCCTTCGTTTGATTTACTTCATCTTTAAGACTATTTCAGTGATATAATTACTTAGAAATTAAGAATAAATTTTAATTCAGTAGTCAAATATCCGACAAGAACATATTTATTTGCACATGCTGTAAGCACAAGCCTACTTCTCCTAAAATATCTAAAATGAATGTTTCACTAAAATTTGCAATGTGTGAAAAACTACATCCTGCGAATATTGCAGAAAACATATATTTTTCCTGCAATGCGCAAACAATGGATTCACGTACAAATGTTTGTTATACTGGGCTCTTGCGCCGACAATGACAGAAGCAGTGAAATCTCGCTTAACTGTCACATGCGGAGAATGCAATGCATTCGTCGTGAAAATGATTCACCGCAGAAAATGATTTACACATCAGCATCACCAGGGAATGCAAGGTGAGCTTTACCCCTTCAGAAACATGTGTTAAACAACGACTGTGGTTCATGTTTCATTTTTGTCACCGATTCTGTTTCAGCGGAATTTGATTCTATGAACTGAAGCAATTACAGCAAATTGTAAGATTGGAATAGTCAAACCACCTGAAGAAACGTCTGATAAAGTGCCAAGATTCCGAATCCAATGAAAAAGACTTTTTTCTCGCATTGTGTCCTTCTGTAGAGCGAAACTTTCGAAGTAAACCGATTGTTGATACACTGTTTCTATAAACGAGCTTAAAAAAAGAAATCTTGATATGTAGCCATCGTATGAAGAATTCTGCTGTTTTGTTGACGGCTTGGTTAGCATGTGCTTTAGACAGTCCATGCCAGCGCTTTTTAACAGTGCCATTTGACACTGCAGTTTCTCTACCATTGATCCATTTGTACAAACCGTAAATTTATGAACTTTGGAGCATTTTTAATGATTGATTTGTACATCACAATATATATATATATATATATATATATATATATATATATATATATATATATATATATATATATATATATATATATATATATATATATATATACATATATTAAAGATCACAGAGCATTCTAATGACGTGACCATATACTAACATACATGAGAACTGTGTGTCCTTTAAAGTAAAAAAAAAAATAACCTCATTTTACTCCCACTCCCACCACACACAAACATATATGTAGTGTATAATTCAACGATAAAATATTCCTTCAACCCTTATACGTCAAATGGTGTGGTTTCATAAATTATGTCATTAAAGTAAATTTTATAGTATATATATATATATATATATATTTTTAATTTTCATGCAAATTCACAAATTACACTCGCTAAGAACCTAAATAGATCTTCTGTCAACTTCACCTGCCACAATAATGATTGCCGCTATTTTTAACTATCTGCTGCAATAAAAATAAGATATTTTAATATGAAACAAACTGTTCATGATGTTAAAACCAAGTTTTTTTTTCTTTACAAAGACACATTTAAAAACTAAAAACATTTTTCATCCTACGTTGTTTTTATGTTTTCTACTTAATGATTTGTAAAGATTCTTTTCTTTTCGTTATGAAGATATATCCGAATAAAAATATAACAGCTGTCTTGTTCCTAGGAAATGTATGAATATTTATGAGGTAATTTTAAGCTTAGATGATAATTTTAAAAGAAACGATATTAAATATCTACCACCTTAATATTATCTGAATAAAGAATATTTAATAATATATTCAAAATGTCACAAAAGTAACTCGGGGAAAAATATGATGAACATAATCGATAATTTCAATATAAAATGCCGAAGAATTTACAGCAGAGAGGTTTTCAACTGGCGTGCTGTGGCACAGTGATGTGCCCTAAAAGATGTTATGTGTGCCATAATCAAGTTCATAAGCAAATGGTGTACTTAAGCAAATATGATTTGGCAGAAGAAGGTGTTTTAAAACGTTTAATAGTATTCACATTCACTTAAAAAAATTGTAGTCATGACAAACCTATGGAAGTGGATCAATTTCCGAACATTAATCGATTATATTTTTAAACTGTAAAGAAAAGAAATAAATAAAATGTTTTTTTTTTAATATCGATTTCTTCACTGGGTAATCAATTGGCAATTGTGGTTAGCTCTGACACTTTCTCCTTTGTGACTTTATAGTGTTGTACAAAAAAAAACAACAACAAAAAAAAAAACAGTTATTATCAATAGGAATTTTAAAATCATGCTAAAAAATTACTTTAAAACCGCAAAAAATCCGAAAATTGAGCTACAGGTTTCCAAGAAATTTAAATTGGAAATACATGCTTGTCTTATTTAATAATGTAAAAATTGAAATTATGCGACATTCCATATAATTCAAGCAATCAGTTTAAATACGCCAACTTATTTGTAGACGTATTAGATCCTTTTAGGGTTTCGATCACCTCACGAAGCCCTATTATTTTCGCTTCGTTGTCTGTCCGTCACAGAGCCGGTTCTCAGAAACTATATACCTTACAGGCATGAAATTTTATGTACGTATAGCTAAATACATATTATGAAGCTCAAAATCATAAAATTTGAAAAAAAAATTGTATTATTTTAATATAGAGAGATACAAAAACAAAAATCTAACAGCCTTTTCCTATTAAATTTAAACATTTTTCATTATAGCAGTTGCCAACCATTAAAAATCCACACTAAAAATCTTTCTACAATAATTAATTTTCTATTGAAACATTTCCACGTGAAAAATGAAAATGAAGTAAAAAGTTTCACCAATGGAAAAAAAATAATATGACGTCCTACGGGAAATAAAACAGAAAATTTCAAACATTTCTCAATTATACAAGGAGTATGAGTATGTGTAAATACAGAAAGCAGCTTAATAGGACGTCATTAGAGAATTAAAAAGAAAATTAATATGACGTCTAACAATTTGAAGGTCTCTATACAACATGTTTAATTTTGAAATTGATTTTTTTAAATATCGTATTTAGTCCACATGACAGATATTATTATGACAGAGTATTATAATAACGGGATCCGCCCGCTATCGGACCGGTTCAGATTTTCGAAAAAACGAGAAAAGTAGGCCGGTAAATTTTTACTTTATAAAAAACATGACTTTTTTTTTTTTTTTTGAAAATTAAATTTATTTGGATTTATTAAAGAAAGGATAAAGTGTTTTGAAAGGAATATTAAACGAAACTCTCTGTGTGATCTTCGATCACACTCACCCACTTGTTTTCTGTTTCATATGATTTTTAAATATTTATCATCAACCGGATAAAGAATATAATTCCAATTTACTGTACTTCGGGCTATTGGAAAGTAACGCATGATTTTTTAAGTTGAAAAAAAATAAAATTGCATTTAGATGACAAATTTCACCAGTAAAGTTGGAATGTTTTCATTTTTTGTCATTTGTAATGAAAAAGGGCATTATATATTGAAATCTCGAAAACACATCCCCTTCGATCTACTTTTCCATAATATGGCAAAATTTATTCTCCGCAATTTAAAAATTTATACTGAAAGCTGCATTGAAAAAAAAAAAAGGGTAATTTTTAAGGGTGTCTTCCTGTGAAAGTGACTTCTGTTTATCAGACATTTCGTTAAAAGGAAAAAATAGCGTTTGTATAAGTTTTTCATCGCTTCATGGACAATTTATGGAAAATCTTTGTTTAAAGTATAAATTTTTTGCTTTTTGAAGCGGTGAGATTGAGGAGAGGCTTAAGCCTTTTTAAAAGGACCTTTGAGAAGTTGCGTTACCCTGCCCTAGGTTTTATAGCACTAGGTTTTATACACGCACACACACGTTATTCTTTAATAAAGATAAATAATCTGTGCTCATATCGTGATATTTGTTTGTAAAAAGAAGAGGTTGACAGAGGCTTGGATAATTTGACTTTCTGTTAATTAATCGGCACTTTGCTGTTACTATTCCTCATGTAGAACTCATATCCTCTTTATAGCATTTAGTTATTACAATTTTTTTTTCATTTAATGACTTAAATTTTGAAGTACACTCCTCAAAACAATTAGGGGAGACATGGTTTTAACGAAATTACACAAATACTTACACCAATAAGTAACTTAAAGTAAAACAACCATAATTTAAAACAGCAGAAAGCAGAAAAATAAAACTTCATATGCAAATCAAAGTTCATGACGTCAAAAACCAGAAAAAGGAGATAAGTGAAGAATTCAGGATTTCGCAGAAATGTCTGTTTCACTGTCTCAGTTGTGAAATTCAATTGCTCAGCTTTTGTTTTGAGAAAGGGTGATTTGAAAATGTCACAACAACGTGATTTACCGGAATCCATGGCTTGGTGTATTAGAGATAGTCTTGAATGTGGGCAAACACAACGAAGTGTAGCGGGCGCTGTTTGAGTTGCAAGAAATATCCTTGCAAGGCTGTGGAATCGATTCCAAGAAACAGGAAATGTTTGATGTCGACCAGGCCAAGATCGAGCACGTGCACCACAGCAACTGATGACCGATATATCTTGTTAACAGCTCGTGAGACAGAAAAGGGGATGATACTCAGTTGCAAAAACGGTAGCTCTTGGCAACACGATGAAGGGTGTCCAGCCAAACAGTACGAAATATGCCTCATCAGGATGGTCTCTTTGCACGTATGCCAATGATCGGTATTCCGTTGACCACAAGGCACTATGCGGCCCGAGGAAGTTAGGCTGCTGAACATCAAGATTGAAGGCAACGGATTGGAGTCAAATGCTGCTTCCCTATTCAGTCTGGAGTGTGACACTCGACGTATTTTTGTATGGAGGGAAAGGGGCACTCGAAATAATTCCACATTTGTTCGTGAAAAATCACATTACAGACAAGGTGGGTTGATAGTATGAGCTGGAATCAGCATAGGTGACACACGAACCTGCATATCATGTGGAATGACACTTTGATGGCCCAAAGGTATACAGACGAGATTCTGAGACCTCATGTCATACCTTACGCTTCACCCATGGTGATTTCTTTATTTTCATGCATGATAATGCCTGACCGTATGCATCTCTTCTGTTGGAGAACATGGTTGAAATTAAAACAATACAGCGTATGGAATTGACAGCATGCTTTCTTGACCTGAATCAGATAGAGAATGTTTAGGACACATTCGGACGATGCATGGCAGCAAGACGAAGGCTTTCTTTTATTGTCTGGAACAAGGAGATTGCAATTCTTGAAGAGTGGAACAGTATTCCTCAAAGTTTTATCGATAATCTCATCACATACATGGAAAATAGGTGTGCAGCAGTCTTAGCTGTTAGAGAGGATCACACGCCGTATTAAACAACTTACATCATTGCTAAACAATCCTTTTTTTTGTAAATTACATATAACCAAATTGTTACCCTAAACCATCTTATCATGTTCTTTCCATCCTTTCAAAGAATTAAAGCTCCCTTATATTTTTTTTGCGTCTTATTTTCTGTATTGCGCATTGATACACGTGTACTCTCCATTTTATACCCATGCATGGGTGTCTCTCTCGGTTCTCTTCTTTTATTTGCTTGCTCCCCTAATTTTTTTGAGCAGTGTAAATTTAGAAAGCATTTAAAAATAAATTCACAAATACAAAAAGGAAAACTCTTAGCTGTTTCTCATTATTGCATTTTCTGTCGTTATTGGATTGCTTTTAGCAAATATACTTTAAGACCTAATATATATTATACTTTAAGTTCTAATTCGTTGCAACATTCTGTCACGGACGTCCACGACGAGCATATTCGTATTTATCCGCTTGAGAAATATTGTCAATGATGAATCTGGGTGTCTGGAATCAGAACATGCCCATTCCCCGTGACAGCCAACGTTAAAGAATTTCAATAGTAAAATTTTAAAATAAAGAAATGAATAGAAATTTAAAACCATGTGAAAGATAGAACAGAAGCAGTTTTACCTTTTTCTTCAGAAAACAAGTTATACATTTCGTGTTAAAAAAATTCGTAAACCCTTTTTAAAATACTATAAATTTTATTAATTATAATAACAAATAAGGTTATTTATTAAATTAGTCGTTGATCAACAACAGTGTTTCAACAGTAAATATTACTAGTGGATCCTACTTAAGCTTCCCGGTTTTCAGAATATAGATAAAAAACATTTTTTATGTCAATATATTTTTTTACATTGCCCAGTAAAAATACCAAAAAAAATTATAAAAAATATCAATTATGTATTCAAATAAAGTTTAGAAAATTATTAAAAGCTTCGTATTAACCAAATGCCAGGAGTTAAAAGACGACGTAATCGACGTAATTTTGATACTTATAGCAGCCTTTTAAATTTGTATAGTATCAGTGGTAAAATCGCGTAGTTCTATTACATGTCTGTTAAATTTGTGATTTACTTATATTCTTTTATTAATTTATTGATGAAGTTTTAATTCCATTATAAATATTAGCGGAAAACAAATGCTGAACTATTTATATTCTTTTAAAAGAAAACTTGTTAATATTTCGTAATCGTGTTGTACGCGATAGAGATTGATTTAAACGAAACTCCTGCTTGAAAATTTTAAATATTCTTATTGTTTCACAACTTTTTTACGAGGTCTTGAAACCGTCTTTTTTATAACCGATAAAAATTTTAAAGAATTCGGACGATAAGAATTATTATTTTCTTTTTATGTCATAATACCCGACGCGAAAAAAAAGCGACAAAAAAAAAAAAAAAAAAAAAAAAAAAACATATTTCTTTTACAACTAGGTATAAATATTTTTTCACAAATTTTTTAATTAAACGAGTCGAACTGAAGGGGAAAAAAGTGTTTTCTTGCAAGTGCTTTCACCACTAAACATCAATATATTTTCATGAATTTTTTACGCAGGGTACGAACACATTACATTTTCAATTCATAAAAATTTAGAAGAGTTTGGACGATAACGACTATCCCCCCTCCCCCTTCCCTACCTCCTTTCTCCCTTTTTCGCATATTTCAAAGTTATGTATTGACTCCGAAAATAAAAATACGCAAGAAAAAAAAAACATGTACGTTATTTGTCTTTTCCAGGCTGTAATGCGTTTAAAAAAATACGAATATTAACCCTTTGAAAAAAATTCATTCCTGAAAGTTACTTTTCTCAAATTTCTTTTTTTTTCTCGTAGGGTTAACATTACGTACATTTTGTTTTAAAAAATTTCACTTAATTTTATAAAATCGCTCTGAAATTTTAATACGATATACTGATTTTTCATATCGTGTTCGATCATAAATTAGGTTAAGAAATTCTGAGATTTAGAGGGGAAATAATCAGTTTCAAAATAAAATATTCTTCCATGGGGTAAACATTTCGCATTCTTATTTACACTTATAATGAGAAATTATTTTTGCACTACTGCACTAAAATCGTGAGATAACGTAACACGATGAATGAAAGTGGAAGAATTTCGTTACAGGATAAAAGTGTATATCACTCAGTTGGAAAACCTATTTTCAGCCGTTATCACCCATAGGGTGTATTATTCGTATTGTATTTGAAAATTTTGAAAGAGGAGTTCGTGCAACGCGATTAATTTATCTCGAAAGTTTTTGTAGTTACCTTTTTTATTTCATCTTAAAAATCAATTTCTTGAATAAGAATAAGAAATTTCTCTTAACTTTTCTGAAAGTGCTCTCACCGGTTGTTAAATTGAATTATCCATATATTAGTTAGTTGGAAGGTGTAGTAAATCCTTATGAGGGCGTTGGCACATCACATTTCTCTTATTTACATAGTGCTGAAAAACTAAGTAATTTAATTAGTATGTGGACACTAAATAATTTGGACATCTTTCTTATATTTGAAGTATCTATTCTTGATTGTATTCAACACATACATAACAACGATAATATTAAACATTTATGTTTAAATTTAGATTATAAAGATTTATATAGTATAATATATTATATCTGAGCTCACAGGCTCACGTATGTTCTCGATTACATTTTATTTAGAACTGAAGAATAAAAGTCATAAGTTCAGATATTGAGAGTTTTTTACTTTCGCCATTCTTACGTCAGTGGAATTACACATTGCAAGGTTTTCCCGTAAGAATGTAATCAGTCTATTAAGTTCTTTATTTCTTGTTATAATTATTGTTCTATCTTCAGCATATATCACAAATAACAGTTTATAAATGTAGAATCGTTTTCTTGATCATTTGTCTGACGTTTTAGTGGCTATTAATCTTTTATAATTTGTTTTCACTACGCAATGAAGAATGAGTTGACTGTTCCGTGTTTTTCGCTGGTTATCAAGGTTCTTTTTTATATTCTTTATTTCAGTAGGAAATGAAAGTATATATATATTTTTAATTTCGCGGATGAGGTTAATATTGCTAACATATTTTATGCAGTCTTGTATATATATATAATCTGCAGAATTTTATCCACATTGTATACTAAAGTTTTTCTCAACTGCAAAAAGCATAGCATTTCCGACAATTGCAATTCATTGAAGGTTATCCAAATTCTTTTGTGCAAACGTGCAGATGAATTTATTTGTAAGGTCATTGTGCCTAAATGCGACGCGATTCCCTGTAGTTTTGTCGCATTTGGGGTATATTTCGCATTTAAGCTGAAAATAAATTAATACTGTGTGAATAATGAACAATGTGTATTGTAATAAGATTGTTTTTTTTTAAAGAAAACGTTTTAAACGCAGAAAAATGTTACTCGTTTTCTTCCTGAAGTTCGGATGTCTCATGATGTAGTACTTATGTATGATTCATGCGTTAGGATTTTAAGTACAAGAACATTGTCACATTTATGGAACAATGTTATCGTGTACCTCCATAATGATATTCAATTTCATTAGAAATAGCAAAGCATCATTAAAAACCCTGCTATAGACTATCATGTAATGGATAATTTTATGTGTCTTTAGTAAATGAGCAATATATGCTAAGTACACCTTCTTTGTTCAGAAAATATATGATAGTGTACTGTGTATATCAATAATGCATATCAGTTTCATAATGTTTCAAGAAGTGTGAGATAATTAAAATGCACTTCAAATTAAAAAAATATATATATCAAATTTCCAATAACCTCAAAATAATTATAAAGTAATAGTTTTTGTTAGTTTTCTGTTTAAAATGAGATTTTTAATAAAAGTATTCTTTTATTATTTTCTTTTATTAATTAAAAGTATTCCTTTATTATAGTATTTCTTTTGAATACTAATTTACGTTTCAAAAAGTAATCTGAAAGTAATTTTGTGTACTTAAATATATAACCACATAAGTTAAACGAAAATCTTTGTATATACATTTTTATTAGTCTACAATTGCTTTTGATAAATAACACCTCAATAAAAGTCTGAAGTCGAATGAAGAAATCCTGCATGTTTTATTAATTTGTTAATAAAGAGCGATTCAACTTTTACAAAGATGTTCCGAGTATTGATTTTCATTTCTTCTGCATTTCTGTTTGTTTTATCTGATTCTTTTGTATTGATAATCAATTATTTTCAATTATAAGTTTTATATATAGGTTTCCAGAATAAATCAAACGTATGAATTTATCTTTATTTTTTTATTATTGATTTTAAATTCATTTTATAAATTAAAATATATTTTTTAAAACATAGGAAAAAGTATTTGGTGAGAGCATATCTAAGTTTTTAATAAGAGTGGGCTTCATCTGGAGCCAGACTCTTATTAAAAACTTAAGAGGTTTTTTTTGACAAAAAATAGTTGAATTCGGCATGTTCTTGCACTTAACTAAATACTAGTCAGATTTACAAACTAGCGTTTGGTGCCTTATTAACTCTTTCAGGAGAAATGTACTTCGGTTGTTAAATTGTTGAAATGATTGCATGGCAGTAGAATTTAAGAACAGATTTATTTGAAAATATGTAAAAGCATTTATTCACGTAAATTATAAAATATAAAAAAAGCTTGTTACGAAATACTTGTGCCATTGTGACATTTGGGGATTAATATGAAGTGGTATAAAATTATATCACCGCCCATCAAGGGGTTAAACTCTAAAATTATACTTCTACACTGTACAAAATACAAATCTTTCTTAATGTAGGAAAAAATAATAGAACCACAATTTAAAATATACAATAACTTCTAAGTTATTTACGATTAAGGAAAGCTTTCTTCATCTTTAGAAACCTCAGAAACCATTATATATTTTAGATTTATTTTTCTGCCACTGAAGTTTATTTTTCTGCCACTAATCATCGGAAACGTTTCCGAGTAGTTTTTACAATGGATTAATCAGTTTTCTCAATCTGGAATATCGGATATTCGTATGCTATCAAATCCGGATATATATTATATAATCTGGATATATATATATATAATATTCTGATGCTATGCATTTTCATGTTCAACAAACATATTTTACAGACAACACTATGAATTAACAGCATTGACATTAACATTTAATTCATATTATTTTGTTACTCTTGCATGTATAGATTCAATTATGCAGCTGAAAATGTTTAATTGTGAATTAGTAGCATCCTAAAAATCGATATACCGGTTTGATAAAACTGATTAAACTACTCGGAAACGTTTTCGAAAATTAGTGGTAGAAGAGAAATTTTGTTTTATAAAGGCTTTTTTAAATCTGGAAAATAAATAGGTTTCTTTAGATAGAAAGCGTTTTTTGGAAAGATAGGTAACTCGGAAGAGGTTATAGTATATTTACGTCTGTGGTTACACTATATTTTAGTAGATTAAGAAACTTTTTTCTACAGTGTATAAAATTTATTATGCTTTAAACCTTTACCCTGAGAAAAGATCGCACATGTGTTGCATTATGTAACGCTAAGATACACGTATAATTTAAATACAATGCAACCTCATACTACTAAAGCTTTAAAACACGATAATAATATTCTCTTTTCAACAAGAGACTTTTATTGATATTTTATTTTTGTATAATAACATGGTTTTGGCCACAATGAACATATAAGCTGGTAAATTAATATTTTAAATGGAATTTGTTTAAAAAAATACAGCAAATGCTAATATCATTTAATGAAATTATATGAAATATATTTAATTTTTAACTCTAAAAAGTTTTTCGAAGTGAATCCAGCTAATAATACATGTCTTTCATTATGTTACTGTAAAATACTTGCAGAATTTGTATTCATGATTACTTTATATTGTTAAACTTGAAACAGAATGTATTTTAAATAATATTTTCTACACGAGACATTTATTGATAAATGATTTTTGTATACAAACGCGCTTTTCGTCAACATATGTTGAGGCCCAAAAGATAATGTTTAAAATAAAATTTGTTTAAAAAAATAATAATAATAACTGAAATTACGTACAAATTAATTACATTAATCTCTCACTTATTCGTCGCCTCTTTTATGCGTCTCTCCCATTTATACATCAATTTTCGGTAGTCCTGGATAAAGATATAGCAATGCAATGTTATTTTTTTTTGCTTATGCGTCGCTAGGTGAATGTATCTCTCACTTATGCGTCTGAGAAATTTCAAATTTCATTTGCCATTTCTTCCCATTCTACATGTTCTTTCCAAGAAATTGAACATCAGCTTTTAAATAGTATGTCAATTTGTTGTATATTTACATGTGTTTTCTGGACAGTATTATAAGCTGCATTCTCGGGTCATACCCCTAGAACCTACTACTTCTAGGAAAACTGTTTAAAAAAAACAGGTTTCATTCTGAAGGAATTTGAAAATGATGCATCTTCTGACAAATATCAACCAGTATTAGACGAATAATAGAATGCTGTTTCTTGGGAAATGATTAATATTAACGATTTTGTAGTTATTTATGAAAATATAATAACAGCAGAAAACAGAAACATACACGAAATAGTCGCAGAAATTAAAGATGATGCGAATGAAAATGAATAAGATAACGGAGAAAGTGTAGAAACACCATCTACCGACTTTTGCAAAGGCAATAGAGGCTCTGGAAACCCTCACTCTCTACAATCACTGAATTGATACATCTGGTTCAACATATTCATGTCTCAATGAACTCGAAAAAGCTATTTTTAAGAACAGATTTCAAACTTACAAACAAACTTCAATTTTAGACTATTTAAAAAAATAGGGTAAGTATGTAATTAAAATTTTGAGATGTATGTATTTTAAATTTGAATTAGTAAATCTTTAACAATCTAAATCATTCTTATTTTTCATTATTCTATATGTTATTTAACCATTTAAAGATGAATTTTGTCTTAGTATTTATTTCAAATGTATTTTGTACTGGATTTCATTTATGCGTCTCTCTCGTTTATGCGTCGTTTTTGGTTAGTCCCTTGCACCGACGTATAAGTGACAGATTACTGTAATTATAATAAGGATCAAATTGATTGCAGTGATAAACTGATACTCTTCTTTTAGCGATAAATGACAAAAGTATAAACTTTCATAATTTCTTGCTTACAGTGTATTTAATCTATGTTGGTGACTCTCTCTATGTTGGTGAAGCTACTTAAACATCCTAGAATTATTAGAATATGAATACGTCTTTTTACGGTATCCATTTTTTTTTTAACCATAAAGATTTGCAATCGTAAAATTCATTTTTCTTAATTTTTTTCCTCTTTACGGTATCAGTAAGAGCAAAATGCTAAAGTTTCAACATACGTATACTTTTCAATCAACTCGCTATTTTTTTGACAATCCTTAAGGTGGATTTCATGAAGTGGGGAATCAAATTTTCAGCAATATAAATAGTTTATATTTTATAAATATAAATATTAAGAAAAATACTACATTTTTCCATATACTACGACATTTTATTTATTTTTTCTTAAAAGAAAATCAAATTTTGAAAATTTGATCCCTAATGTCATATAATACACTTACAAAGACATGAAAGACAATCTTTAAAAATGTTTAAAATTGTCGAAGAAGTAGATTTTTAAAATGTTTCTTAAAATTAAAAAAATAATTATGTTTTCAAAAAATAATAATTTTTAAAATTTTATTTCAGGGATTAATTTATTTCCTTGACTACTTAATTTTCCTTCATAAAACTGTTTAATAATATGTAAAAAAAGGTTTCATAAAATACTCAGATAAAAACAAGATAAGTCAATAGGTACCAAATGCCCATAAGAAAAATAACAGCGAGAAGGTTTTGGAGTGCTTAATACATAACCACGAGGCCAATTTCCAATCCCGAGATTTCGATAATGAAGAAATGAAATCAAGGGACTCATTCTTGAATTTTTCCGAACAAAAATATCCCTAATATTTCTACTTTCTTATTCAATAACTAGCAAACTACGCCCGCTACGCTGGTCAATTTCTCTTAACGAACCTTTAATCAAACAAAATATTGACATTTCATAATTCACTTTTATATTTTAACAGAATAATAAGGATACTATAATTTGTGACTCGTGCTATAGTCAATATACACGTCAGGACACGTCGCCCTTATCATTATCTTTTTACGCGTGAAGGTTTCGCTATGGTACTCTATTGTGAAATTTGGTAATTTTAGAAATTCAATAGTTGAAAAATTGCAGAATCATTAGATCATTTTTCTTTAGAAATTGTTCTTAGAGCGCATTTAGATCTTATAAATAACAATCATGCCGAACTTGAAGTTTCTAGCTCCTTCAGCATCGCAAAAATCGCAATTTTAGAAGGTTTTTCGCTTCTGCACCCCCCCTCGGGGTGGTGGCACCGACATAAAATATAGCCTATGTTGCAGCAGGGATTGTCACCATCCATTTGCCACCATCACTTTTGAAATCGCTTTAGTAGTTCCAGACATTCCATACAAATTGTAATTTAGAATGTTTTTATAAAATTTTTTGCTTATTTCAGCCTTTTAAATTTCGAATTTTTTTAGATTTTGTTCTTATAGAGCATTTAAATCTTGTAAGTAACGACCATACAAAATGTCAAGGTCCTAACTCCTTCATTATTGAAAATATCATAATTTTGGAACGTTTTTCGCTCCTGCACCCTCTGCGGGCAGTGGCACCGACAAAAAATTTAGCATATGTTGGAGCAGGGACTGTCACCATCCATTTGCCACCATCACTTTTGAAATCGGTTCTGTAGTTTCAGAGATTCCATAGAAATTGTAATTTAGAATGTTTTTAGAACGCTTCTTCCTCATCTCACCCTTTTAAATTGCGAATGTTTTTATAATTTGTTCTTAGAGAGCATTTACATCTTATAAGTAACTACCATACCAAATTTGATACTTCTATCTCCTTCAGTACACAAAAAATCGAAATTTTAGAACGTTTTTCGCTCCTGCACCCCCCTGGGGGTGGTGGCACCGACATAAAATATAGCCTATGTTGGAGCAGGGATTGTCACCATTAATTTGCCACCATCACTTTTAAAATCGCTTCAGTGGTTCCAGAGATTACCCCCTACAAACAAACAATCTTTACTACTTTATATATTAGTATAGATAAGGGGGAATTAGCCCCTTGTTCCCCCCCTTTATACTTAACCAATCAATCCCGAAAACTAATCAGAGATGCGCCTTAACACAGTGAACCTATAAATAAAATTTGAAGGAAATGGGATAATTCTGCATGAAAAACCCATTTACATAAATTAAGGGGGGTATTAGTCCCCCGTTCCCCCCCTTTATACTTAATCAATCAATCCCGAAAACTAATCAGGGAAACGTCTTAACCCAATGAATCTATAAACAAACTTTGAAGCAAATAGAATAATTCCGCATGAAAAACCCATTTATATAAATTAAGGGGGGGATTATCCCCCCGTTCCCCCCCCCCTTTATACTTAACCAATCAATCCCGAAAACTAATCAGGGAAGCGCCTTAACACAGTGAACTTATAAACAAAATTTGAAGGAAAACGGAATAATTCTGCATGAAAAACCCATTTATATAAATTAAGGGGGGATTAGCCCCCCGATCCCCCCCCTTTATACTTAACTAATCAATCCCGAAAACTAATCAGGGAAGCGCCTAAACTCAGTGAACCTATAAACAAAATTTGAAGGAAAACGGAATAATTCTGCATGAAAAACCCATTTATATAAATTAAGGGGGGATTAGCCCCCCCCGTTCCCCCCTTTATACTCAGCCAATCAATCCCGAAAATTATCATGCAAGCGCCTTAACACAGTGAACCTATAAACAAAATTTGAAGGAAAACGGAATAATTCTGCATGAAAAACCCATTTATATAAATTAAGGGGGGGGATTAGCCCCCCATTCCCCCCTTTATACTTAACCAATCAATCCCGAAAAGTAATCAGGGAAGCCTCTTAACCCAATGAACCTATAAACAAAATTTGAAGGAAAACGGATTAATTCTGCATGAAAAACCCATTTATATAAATTAAGGCGGGGAATTAGCCCCCCGATCCCTCCCCCCCCCCCCTTTATATTAACTAATCAATCCCGAAAACTAATCAGGGAAGCGCCTTAACACAGTGAACCTATAAACAAAATTGAAGGAAAACGGAATAATTCTGCATGAAAAACCCATTTATATAAATTAAGGGGGGGGGAATTAGTCCCTTGTTCCCCCCCCCCTTTATACTTAACCAATCAATCCCGAAAAGTAATCAGGGAAGCGTCTTAACCCAATGAACCTATAAACAAAATTTGAACCCGATCCCCCCCCCCTTTATACTTAACTAATCAAACCCGTAAACTAATCAGGGAAGCGCCTTAACACAGTGAACCTATAAACAAAATTTGAAGGAAAACGGATATTTCTATGAAGAGTTATCGCATTACGTACGTACATACATACATACAGAACCGGCTGCCAAGCTCTCAGGGCTTGACAGCCAGTGTGATAACTGAAAAATCGCAATTTTAGAACGTTTTTTGCTCCTGCACCCCGTGGGGTTAGTGACACCGACATAAAATATAGCCTATGTTGGAGCAGGGGTTGTCACCATCAATTTGCCATCATCACTTTTGAAATCGGTTCGGTAGTTCCAGAGATTACCCTCTACAAACAAACAAACAAGATTTACTCCTTTATAATATTAGTATAGCTAGGCAATATGTAGGTATATAGTTAACTTTTCCCATAAAAAATATATTTCTTTTTTCTTCTTCACTTTTTTTTTAAATAAATTGATAAATTTACTTATCGTAAAAAACTTTTATTGAAACATTTAAGTTGTAACTATTAAAAGTTAATAAATCACATTGTCTATTTCTGGAATCCAATTATAGAAACAAACCAACAAAAAAAATCTATTTTCTTGTCAAAATCAAATTTTATTCAGGTTTTTTAGTGTTCAGATTAAGAGAAAATGGTGAATTTTTTCCACTTTGGAATTAGATTCAGTAATCTAATCTAATAATCCTTTATTATCCAATAATTGCTTAATATATGTAAAACATTTAGATTTCTTCTTTAAGTAAGTTTTCCTTAAAGTGTATCAAAATGTGTGTCTCTTTTGTCTCTTTTCAAAATGTGTTGTCTCAATGGTGTCTCTTTTCGTTCTTAAACTGGCGCTTTTTTTATTACGATTAAGCAAGTAATCTTTCTTTCTTTTTTATTTGTATTTACCATAGTTCAATTGGCAATCTTAAGTGTTATTTTAATCCTTTCAGGGTTAAGTACCCTTTCAGGGGCAAGTTTATTACGATTAAGCAGGTAATCTTTCTTTCTTTTTTAATTGTATTTAAAATAGTTCAATTGGCAATCTTAAGTGCTATTTTAACCCTTTCAGGGGCAAGTAATTGTTTTCCTATAATGTTGAATTAATACCATAATTAAAAAATTATATATCGGGAAATAAAGAAACGCAATTTTACAGCTTTTTGTTCATCAGAGTTTTAGACGTAAAATTCTGGTACGAATCTGAATTAAAATTAAGTGGTATAAAAATATCCCTCTGCTTTTCAAAAGGATAAACAGTAAAAATTTCAAGTTGTTTGAAAATTCTTTCTCCTGCGCCGTTTGTAACAGAAATCCCTTCAGACTGATTAAGAAGATGACACTATTTTAAGAACGTAATAAATTATTCTCTGAATATGACGTTTGATGTTTATTTGTCCGGTTCTTCTAAGAAAAGGAATCTACTTTTCCTGAAAAATATATTTTTCCTTAGAAATAAATCTTAGTTATTAGGAATATATTTCAGTTATTAAGGAAATAATTTGTTAAAAAATATATTTCCATGTTCTTTTAATAGAAGGTGTTATTAGAAAATAATCCTTGCATAATGTAAGAACATTACGTAATGGTATGTATGCAGCTTACAATACATAGCAATGTTATATGGAAGATGTAATCAGCTGATGATCTTCTCAGCCGCCAATCACAATTGGCCTGTTAATCTCCACCAATGATCACAAACCTGAGCCACCAATCACCAACTTATCTGCTGACCTCCACTGGCTGATTTGTGTCATCCTTTGCAGCTATCCTAATAAGGTTAAGATATTTAATGTTAGACAGGAAATAAATACAAGTAGAAGTATTAAATTGATAAAAGAAGGGGATGGAATACGTTTTTGGGAAAAAAATATATAGTTTGGCTACTAAATACTGTTACACTCCAAAAAATAAGAATTAATTTTAATCGTTTGGTAAAACAATTTATTTCTCTATTTCACCATTTGGCAATTTTCTATTAGTGTTGACGACATTTGTATAAAGCAAATATTTAAAATTATTTTAAATATGGAAGCCAAAAGAATGATGATTAAACAGCTCTTTTATCGCGGATTTTCCGCAGGTAAAAATCTTTAAGCTATTAAAAAGCCTTGGTTTTAATAGATAATTTATATGGAGAGCTATAAATCGATTATTGGATACTAACAGCTGTGAAGATCGGCCTAGATCTGGTCTTCTACGCTCAGTTCGCACAAAAGAGCGCATCAAAAGAATTCGTGAAAAGATACGAAGAAATCCACAACGGATTCTGCAAATAAAATGAATGCAGAAAAGAACGTCAGTCGCAGAACTATGCAAGTTATTATAAATGAAGACCTGGGTTTTCTCCCTTATCGCAAAAGAAAAGTTCAAGGTTTGACTGCTGCACAAAGAATAAAAAAATTACAAAGATACAAGAAATTGCTGAAGCGGCATGGTAGGAAAAGTGTTGATGGAATAATAATTTCTGATGAGAAGATATTTTGCACTGAACAGTGTTATAATGCTACAAATGATGTCGTATATTCAGCAACCTTCGAGGATATACCTGAAAATCTTCGAACTGTTAAACGCTTCCAGAAAAATAATTCTGTTATGCTTTGGGCTACAGTGTCAAACAATGGAAAATTGCCTTTGAAATTCATCGATAAAGGGATAAAAATTAATGTGGAATATTACAAACAGGACATATTGGCTACACATTTATTGTCACATGCTGACACTTTGTATTCCAAAAAGAATTGGTTATTTCAGCAAGATTATGCAGCTTCGCACCGAGCTAAATAAACACAGGCTTTGGCTCCATGTCAGTTGCCCAAACTTTATCATATAAGAAGATTGGCCACCTTTGCTGGTAAGTTCTGGGCCTCCTAATTGGAGATGGTTACTAATGCCCAATTACATAAACTCCCTACATTAGTTAAAGGAAGCACGGGTTAATGCTTCTTCCGGAAACGCTGGGTGTTGGATTATCAGGTTAAAGGTGTGATCGTGGCTTCTGGACGTCGGTGAAAATTTATAATGATCCCATACAAGTTACCCATATTATTGAATTAAATTAACTATTCTAATAAAAAAAAAGATCAGATTATTACGTTGTGATTATTTACGCCGCCCTACGTCTTATGAAGCCGGACTAGATAAAGTATATAAATCCCTAACATACTCATAAATTATAAACTAGTCCTCCTGATAACCCAACTAAAATTAAAAAAACAATTAAATTAAAGAAAAAGAAGAAAAACACTACTCGATGACATATGAGTGTTAACCCATATAAATTAAATACAAAGAGTTGAAAGTAAACGAAAAAACATTTATTTACATATCTATTTACAAAGACATAAAAAAATAGAGAACAAACATCCCTAACAGGATGTTAAATTTTAAGTATAAAATATAAGATGAAACAATTGAATACTCATTAAAAGAGTTAGTGAGTCTTTTTCCGACTCGCACTACCGCACTTACGTGCATTAATTATATTTCAGAGAAGGAACAATTTCTCTACATTTACTAAAGTACCTCTACCAGTATTTATTTATTATTATACACATCCAATATGAGGGAATAGTAAACTACAGATACCTGTACCTTCAGAGTACTTCTGGTCTGCATTGTTAGCAATAGTCTACCTCCACGGGATAGGCAAAGATCATCTGTTAGGTCATCCTTTTTGACTTTTGTCGCCACTACACCATTTTGGGAACTACCTTCGTTTTTACACACTATCAGCACTCTACTCTTTCTTTTGAGATGTTACTTCCTCGGACAGGACGTCAGGTACTGGTCCTCTTCCAGATTTTCTCTTGGGGCTCACTTTTTTCTTTTCCCTCGTCACTGGGCCGTCTATTGGCTCCAGTGTTTTGTAAAGACGTCTCCGCCCTCATCTCTTATTGGTTTTGCTAAATGTTATTCAGGACCACCTAGATGGGGTCCTAAATTGTAAATTTGCTATGCACTTCCAAACAGCTATAAATTTTTCAGTTCGTAAATTTTTTTCTCCGTAAAAGATGTCCTTGTTAGATCGCAGACCAGTGTCTCCGAAAGTAATAAAACTACTCTGGGTGGTCGATTCTATTTTCCCATACGAAAAAGAGACTATGTACACTAATAAAATAAATACTCCACAGAAATTCCTGGTTATACAATATATATACATAAAAAATACATATTAAAAAAATAAAAGTATATAAAATAAATAGTCCACAGAAATTCCTTATTATACAATATATATACATGAAAAATACCTATTAAAACAATAAAAGTAAACTAATTTAGTCAGAAATTGGGAGGTGGCTCATATCTGACCACCAACCTTCTTCACCGGATCTAAACACTTTAGATTATTACGTCTGGGGAATTTTAGAGGCTAAAGTAAATAGCAAGCAACACAGAAGTTTCGACTCTCTCAATACTTCCATATTGCGTGAATTGGATTGATTACCTCTTGAAATGATTCGTGCCGCAGTCGGACAATGGCGTACGAGATTATATTTGGTAATCAATAAAGATGGCGGTCGATTCCAGCAAATTAATTTTCAGGTAAACTTTCATGTCTTATATTCAACATAATAGTGTATTTCTCATTTTATATTTTATATTTGTAAAATAAAATGACTGAATATTTGTAACAGTATTTAGTAGCCACCCTGTATATAATACCGGGTAGTCCAAAAATCACAGAAGAAATATAAATTCAATAAATCGTAAAGTATAGACAGTGGCTTGTAGCTGTTTTCAAAGAAATGTAAAGAAATATGTGATATATTATTTTAAACAATGACTAAATACACCTGCTACCAACAAGTGGCATTTTAGTTCTAAAGGCAATTTGTACAGCGGCGTAGCGTCATCCTTACTGCCACTAAAATTACAAATGTTCAATTTAATGGATAACGTTAAGTGAGAATAGCTCAATTAACAGCATCAGGGATAATTTCCAATTGCTATTCCGCCAGGTCTCCACAGAATGTTTCGTTTGCCGAGAAAAAAAGATTGAAATTGCCAAATTGTGACAGTTTGTTTTCTTTCGGCGACACTCTCAAGGAATTTCAGTTTTTTGTGTAACTTATTTGTGTTTTGGTAATTTTCAGAACTCTTTCACTTTTAGGTAGCTTTCAATACAAAAAAGTATAAAGCTACATATTGCAGCCGTTCGGAGGAAAGCAGCTCCGGAAAATTTCGATATATTTTCAACGATCATGACCCCCAGACCCCAAAACCACCCTCCGTTCAAATGTTGATTTATATATATATATGTATATATATATATATGTGTATATATATATATATATATATATATATATATATATATATATCTGACCTATGTCATACGATAACGCTCGTATTTATAAATCAATTTTGATGAAACTAATTGTGTGTATTAAGCTTACCAATGTCTCGACCGAGTTCGTTGGCCAGCTTGGTCCGCCATTCTGTTTCAAGGTGGCGGCCACTTAAAAATTTAAAACTAAAATAAATATACAAAAAAGTTAAAAATTCAAATTTATTTTTTAATTAAGTGTTAGGCCTTGATACGAGGATTCCAGACCATTTTTTGGTTTACCTCTATATTAAAAAATGGCTGAGATAGAGCAGTTTGAAATTCTAGGGTGGCTGACATTTTGAAACAAAACAGCACATTAACGCGATTACTCGCAAATTATTTTCTTTCATTGTTGTAATAATTTTCCCAATCATACGCATAAAATTATATATTCATATCCGTTAGCGCCAAATTCTCGCCAAAATTGGCGACATTTGGCGAAATATCGTCAAATTTGGCGACCAAAATAAGTCTTCATAAATGAAGCCAATTTGGCTATTGCTCAATAATTTGGCGAATTTCTTATTCAAATTCAGTATTAGCGAATCTTTTGTAAACGTTTCTTTGCATTTTAACTTGCTGTTTTCGTGTAACATTAGCTAAAATTTTAAAACGAAGATATAGGAAAGCTACCTTTTCCTCCCGGTACAGGCCGGGAGGAGTTTTTAAAAATATTTTTATTTATTTATTTGTTTTTATTCAATCCGCTAATAAGCTATTCCTAATCCAGATTTAATCCTGATTTTGTTTCATAAAACTATTTTGAAATAAATCGGCCTAGAATTTATTTTCTCTACTTTGCAAAGTATCTATAATACATTTGTTTTATTAGTTTCTATAACCGATAGTTTAATTTAGATCAATAAGTTCTTTTAAGACAATTACAAAAAATTGGAATACATATAGAAAAAGAAAAAGGGGATACGTTAGGGAGTTCAAAGAAAGATTTTAGAATCAATGTTTCACGACGTATCTATTGCAATCTTAATTTTCATCTGGTTATATAGTTTTTATTTTGTGATTAACCAAATAACTAAGGTTAGTCAAACGATAGTGCAACACGCTGAATGACTGAGTGCCTTGCCACCCTGACTCTCATATCAAATGTGGCAAGACACTCTGCTGAGCATCGAAGATATTTTTTTAATTACTGTCACATTATGACTTATATAGCGACAGGTGACTTATCTGGGGTCCCGAAATTCCTAACTCTCGGTGTCAAAAGCAGCTATTCTACCAATAACTTTTTTGCTATGAAATACGGAGATGTCTGTGTTTGTTTTATCTGTAAACAGCATCGTACTTTTGTCTATACTTTTCGGCTTATTCAATTTTAACCTTTTTGGAACATCCTGCACATTATAAATCTCTCAAAGCTATGAAAATTTGAAAATTATTTCAATTAAAAATGTTAAATTTTTAAAACTATTCAATTCATTTAAATATAAAAATACAATAAAACGCAATAAAATGTATTTGACAAGGTCAAGGTCAACCCCGGCGGGAAGGCCGATTTTTCGGCTCAAGCCCAAATAGCCCCACCCAGTAGAGGTGTTTACTAATACAAAATTGCACAGGATTCTGCCCACATTCAGACAAGCCTATTACTAAATTCAATAAAATTCTATGTTTCTCAATATAACAATCATGTTCGATTACAAATCAATTCTTTCACGTTACAAATCACGGTTCAATATTCCGTACAATTGAAATGCAATACTTAATACAATAATTAATACTTAATGCTTGATGATATTTAACCTTAAATAAAGATGCTAAATTGAATACTAATTACATTATATAAGTTATAAAAACCATTGTACTGAGATTTAAAACTGAATTGGTAATAGAAAAAGTACCTATGAGATGTTGCGTAATTACAAGTCAATGGAAACATAATTAACAAAATGTTTATTATCTTAAATGAGTGAATTACTAAATTAAATAGAATACATAGTTATACTAAAATAATTAAACACAAATACTGATTCAATAATAGTTCAGTGTAGACATTATAATAAAAAATGCCAAATAAACAAATAAACAAATTACCTAGTATTAAATAAAATAAAATAATATGAGATAATAAAATGTAAAAATGTTGTGAAATGCTAAACCTGAACTCTTAAAATTTTTATATTTGAAATTGTTTATAGTTAACACTTAGAAATATGTTGTATATAGGCCAGACAAAAGGAAGTAGCAAAAAAAAAATAGTAGTAAATGCCAATTAAATAAAAAGACCTAATGCAAGAGGAAAAGTGCATGAAGATCCAGTTAACCAAGAATAGAATTAGCCAAAAATGGGCTAACCATAATAAAACAAAATAATTCAAGATAAAACTGAAAATGTACGCATGCTGAACTGAAAGAAAAGAAAATTAATGTTGTCCAAGATATAGTAGTGAAGACAAATACGAAAATACTGATATACTTTATGTATCGCCCTAGTGTAGAAAGAGAGGCCAAATAAAAGTAAACGAGTACGAATTATAAATATTTTAAAGTGTATACAGAATTTAAAATTAGAATGAAATAAAAGTTAGTATGTTTTAATGTATTTGTCAAACGGAAATTACTGTAATTCTCATTATCAGTTCATAATTCATGTGAATTTATTTTACTCACATCCATGATAAACATTTAAACAATCACTATATTTATTGATTACACATTTTTTAAGCACCACCTTTTAAGAAGAATTAGAATATTTTGTTCCTCATCGGAAAGGTAATATTTCGTTTAAAAAAGCTTTTAAAATAAGCAAAAGCATTAATTACCGAATTTCGAAAATCTTAAAGGAATTTTAAGAAAACAAAATTGCTCTGTAAATGTTAGCACTTTACCCATCATAATCAAACTTTTAAAAATTCTAATAACGAATAAGCGGAAACTTAACGAAGTTTTACGGAAAACTAATGTTCACCTCTTAGCAGCTGTAGCAGATGTTACAGCTATTTCAACTGTAACAAATGGTTAATGGGCAATTTACGCAAGCATGACAATCGTTTGTTCCGCCAATTATACTTGTATTTATTAATGGACCTTAAGTAAAAATACATTTTAATAAAGGAAGATGAAGTTTTCATTTAATTTCAACATAATCAATTCAAATTTAGAAATATCGAAAGGTTGCATTATTGTTCAGTGGCAATTTCAAGGAAGTATTAATAAGATAAAATGAATTTTTAAGCAATAAAGAATAATGATGCATCAAGCATGGATTATGAAATACTTTCCAACAGATTAGCAATAATGTAACAAAACTTTACAGTTTAATGAGGGGACATTTGATGTCTAAGTAAACAATTTGGAAAACGCATGACACATTTGAAAACATAATTTCAGCAATCACCATCTATTAAAAAATATCCGAATTATTTTGTGCAATGCTATTCATGATATATGGAATTTATAGACGCCAAGTGATATTGAATAAAATGGTTAAATTATAAAAAGCTTACCACAATTGAAAGAGCACTTTCAGTAATTATTGTTTTTAAAAAGATCTGTAACCGAATTCTTTGTGTGTGAAATGAATGAATTTTCTTTGTGTGTAAATGAATGATAAATGCTATTCACACCATCTACTTATAATAAAATGCAAGTGCAAGAGAGTGTTGGTAACTATGCCGGGTACGACCACTCTGGTCTGCGAATCCACCGCAGCTAAACGCCATGTTAGGCTTAATGAAAAACACATGCTTACATATGACAGCTAAATGGTAATTTCTTCGACTTGAAATTATGTCTGTTCAGCATATTTTCTTATAAAACAGTATATTTACTTATATTGCTTTCAGTTCTAAATTAAAAATCCAGATTAAATTATCAAATATAAACAAACGAACACTGTTACCATTCAGATTCACAAATTCAAATGAATCACTAATGAACGACTCTTTGAACGAAGCCCACAGAGTTCAGAGTTAGATAGAAAGGCACTATACCGTAAAAATGAATTGCCATATGACGCCGGTTAAAGCTCAATTCGCTAGCCCAAAACAAGACAAGCACATGGAACAAGTGCTGAATTCATTGGACGGAGAGAGGCTGCATGTGAAACAAGGACTGTACTCATTGGACGGGCAGAGGTTTTCAAAACAAGCCACCAGTTGTTTGGGCCGGCTTTAGGGTTGAATTTTTAGCGTCACGCAAACTCATACATTTCATCTCTATTTTTCTCTGAACTCTGTGTACGTACCCGAGCGTAGCTAAACGCATTGTTAGGCTTAATGAAAAACATATGCTATATGCATTATAGAAAACACATGACAAATAAATGATAATTTCTTCTACCACAAATCCTGTCTGTTCAACATATTTTCATATAAAACATGTATATCAACATTTCTGTAAACATTTTTTTCTGTAAACACTTTTTTCAGAAAAAGAGGTGACTGCTTTCGTAGTCACCACTGGTTTCGGAGACTTTGCGGTGATCGATCCAGTACTACGCTTATTTTTTAAATATGGCTTTGGCGCCATCTATTGGCAATTAATATAAACGAAGGAACTTTCTGTTGTAAGAAATATATAAAATGGCAATAAAGTTGTATAAAACGTCTAAAACAATATTTTTAAAATAAGAAAAATTCACGACGTATTGATTTATTTCAAGATCAATTTTAAAAGCTTCAGCTTAATGTTATTTCTTTCTTAATGTTATTTCTTTTCTTAATTATATCAATTTTTAAGAGCCTAGCTTACATCCACCTAAATGATGAAATTGTGCTTCCACCGTAAATAAAAAGATTTTTTCTTATGAAACGTAATTAAAATATAAGGAATATATAGTATCACGTAATTTGCATTTAATTTTGCTTATGTAACCTAGCAATGAGCTATTTGGTGAGTCAAGCTCTCTAGAAACTCACTGATAACACTTTTGTACGATAACTTTTGCACAATGATTATTCTTTTAATATTTAATTTGAATGTTTTTTTTAAATCGTTGAACTATTTCAGAAATTGAATATGGAGTAAAAAAACCATCATCATTTGTATTTGTAGAAATCATTTGCCATTCTTAAAATGTAATTTTCTACAATACAAATCTTTTAATAATAATATCTTCATGCTGTTTGCTTGAATGAAGTCTTATGAATATACAATGTAGATCAACAATCCGTCATTTTGGACGGGGGTTACATACTAGTATTTTATAATAAGCATCTTGTAGTGCACCTCAGTGATATATATCAATTTCAATATGTTTGAAAAAGTGTAACATCATTAAAATAACACTACAAATCATTTTCCCCCATAAACCACAATGTAACGGCTTTCTTTTGAATGCTCCTTAAATGAACTATGAATGCTACACACTTCGTTTTCAATACCGAACATGCGATATTAAGCCTAAATAACATATATCATTTATATGGCATAACGACAATATTTAAATGAGTTGGTGCACGACCATTCAGATGGTCAGACAAACCAAATTCATAAACAATTTTCAAGTTTGTCAAACGTGTTTCAAACACTATAAAAAAATTTATGAATACATTCTTAACTAACATATTAGATGATCTCACTTTTCTTTTTTAAATGATACTCTTATATTTTAAATGTTTTGTACCGTACGTTAGTTGTTTGGTTGGTTATTTGTTACGGCCGATTATCTGCGCTAGGGATATAGGCAGGCGGGTGGATGCCCTCCGTGGGGGTCTTTCTAAGGGAACCTAACACGTATTTACGCAAGGTTCGAAGAAAACCACGCAGAACATCGAACCGTGAAGTTAACTAGTGTGACAGGGGTTTAAACCCAGCACCTCCCGTCTACCAGCTTTGAGAGCGAAATTCTCAGCCACTGGTGGGTAAGCAACTTTTGTAATATATAAAAAGTGAAATGCAGCTAGCAAAGCTTGATTTGATAAAATACAAAATATCTTTAAAAAGAAAATATAAGTGAATATAAAGGCATGATTATAGATCAATGAATGATTTGAATGAATGATAGGTTATTTTTAGATAACATTTACAAAATTTTAACTACTTATTGAAATGAGCGGTTCATTCAAACTGGAATCTTCTAATTTCGTTTTACAATGCACGTAATTAGCAAAATGGCACCCATTAATTGTAGGAAACAATACTTAAAATTAATTAAGCTTAAGTTTTCTTTAATTACTATTCTGTAATGTTTACCCGATAACTCAATGCTAGTATGCATGTAAGAAAAAAACGAGATTTTTCTCTCCGAACTTCACCAGATATTTAAAGAAAATACACGCCAAACTTTAAGCAGTGATTTTTTTTCTACTGGAAATCAGAGCCATAATTCACTTATTCAGTCAAAAATTGATGGTGTCCAAGTCAAATATGTATTATCGTTTATAATTCATAACGTTAATAATAATTAAAATATTACAGTGTTTTCTTCAATATATTTACTTTGCTTTCTGAGAAATGTGATTTTTTTGTGACAAATGCTGGAAGAAACCACCAATCGCATGTAAATAACACTAAGCTAAAGTTGCGGAATTCGGAATGTAGGTGAAGACTATCACTAACAGAATGTTAAGTATTATTCAGCCCACTTCATGCAGTGTAAAAAAAAGAGATAAATGTTTCTTGATCTAGAATGAAGGTTTTCGAACCTATTCCGAATTACCAACGATACCGAAAAGTGTTCTTCAGAAACCCCAGAAATCAATAGATCTCCAAGATTCAAAGAAATATTTCTGAAACAAAAGTTTATTTTGTTGTCCGTAATTTTCGGAAATGACTTTCAGTAGTTTTTATATTGTTAATATAGCACGTTTATCTGTTGAACATATTTGTTAAACATGAAAACCTTCTATTTGGAAATTAATAGCATTCGAAAAACCGATATTTTGTATTGATACTGTTGGCGCCACTCTTGGCTTCCAACATCGCTTGGCGATAAATGTAACTCAGAAGTCGTTTTGTTCTTGTTTCGTTCGGTTGTTCCATGGGGAGCTCCGAATTAAATAAAAAAATGGTTCGTTTGTAAACAGTTGAAATTTTTATCGATAGTTGTATAATTTACAGTCCATTTGAATTTCGTAGTCAGCAACATGGTACCGATCGCGGAGAAAGACTAGTGATCGTCGGATTATATTGCGTTTTGTTTAAAAGGAAAAAAAATCGGAACAATAACAATGGATGTAAAGGTGTTGAATCGAAGAAGGGGCAACATAAAGGCCCAATTGACAAAATTGTCAAACTTTATAGCCGATGAGGCACAAGAAATAGACTTAGTGGATATCTTGAATAAAATAGAAAATTTGAACAAATTAGAAGATAAATTAGATGATTTGAAAATGGAGTTCTATAAAATTTTGAAAGATGAAGAAATCGATAAGTGTGATGCTGAATTTGAAGAAATCAAACAAGATCTCCAAAATCTCAAGGTAAGATTTAAAAGGCTTATTGAGAATTCTAAAAGTAAAAATGTTGATCTAATAAATGAAAATAGTGATGTTAATAATTCAAAAAAATTAAATGTGAAATTACCTGAAATTCCATTGCCGAAGTTCGATGGTTCGTAAGAAAATTGGAATAACTTTAAGTCTCAATTTAATAGTATAATTGATACGAACGAATTGTTAACTAATGATCAGAAACTTTTTTATTTGCATTCCTCTCTTGTGGGGACAGCTAAACAAATACAAAGTACTGATGACACATATGAGTCATTATTTGAAGCACTTAAAAAATGATTTGACAATAAAAGATTAATAGTTAACAGTCATATTAAATCTTTATTAATGTTAGATAATATTGTACTGATTCAGCTGAAAAATTAAGAATGCTGCTTGATTGTATTTTAAAGCATGTAAGAGCTTTAAAGGTGTTAAATGTCGAAATGAACAATTTTAGTGAAAATTTATTGATCAACCCCTTAATCGTCGTGCCCGAGACATTCACGGGCAGCGTAGGTTACGCCTGTTTTATTCAAATTGTTTGATTCCCACCAGTTTTTTAAAATAGTTTTATTGGCTTTATTCTTGCATTATCTTATCTGTCTATTAAATAAGACGAACATTTATACTTAAAAAAACTGGTGGTAAACAAGCAATCTGAATTTTTAAAAAGTAGCCTACACTTAAAGTGCGCGACGATTAAGGGGTTAATATTATTTTAACAAAATTGGATAGAACAACATGTAAGGAATTCGAAATGACATTAACAACGACGGATTTACCCAGATGGGATAACTTTATCGAATTCTTGCAAAATCGTGTTCAAATATTAGAAAACCTTCAAGGAACACAAATAAATTCGCAAAAATTTAAAACCCAGAACAAACAAAAAGCTTTTATTCTGAAATCTAATTCATGCCTTGTTTCTAAAAAATTACATGCAATTCACCAGTGCCCTGTATTTGTAAAAAATTACATGCAATTCACCAGTGCCCTGTATTTCTAAAAATGTCTCTTCAAAGATTTGTTGAAGTAAAAAAGAATAAACTTTGTATAAATTGTTTAAATGATTAGCATATGCTTTCGAAATGCGGTTCAAAATATAGCTGTCAGCGATGCTTTCTCAGACATAACGTATTTCTACATCGAGATAAAAATAAATCATTTCAAAATAAAACGTCATTAAAAAGCCCCGATTCTGAAGTCGAAATATTTTCATTGGCGCCAGACGGCCGTTCTTCTAAAGAAACTGATGATTCAAATAAACAAACTATCGGAAATATCTCAGAGTTTTTCATCACATAATAATGAAAGTATAAAAGCAGTTCTTTTGTCTACGGCATATATTTATATTTATAGTCCGTTACACAAATGTTTCGTTCAGGCAAGGGCGATTCTCGATAGCGGAAGTCAAGTTAACTATATTACGAAAGAGATGTCCTCCTATTTGGGCTTGAAAAAAGAAAGAATAAATGTTTCCGTTAGTGGATTAGGTGGAAATGCCTTTAATGTGAAAGGGAAGGTTAATACGATAATTCGTAATAAGAATGCTTCATTCTCTTCACCTAGCGAATTTTTTGTTGTTTCGAAAATTACTGATTGTGTACCTTCTTCAAATATTAAAATTGATAAAGCATTGTTACCAAATAGGGTTTTGCTAGCTGATCCTATTTTTGACATACCGGGGAAAATTCATTTAATAATTGGGGCAGAACTCTTTTATGAGATAATAAAAGAAGGAAAAAATCGTATTTCACCAAATTTAATGTTTCAAAATTCGGTGTTTGGCCTCATTGCTACTGGAACTGTTAAAATAAAGAGTTCTAATTCATATTGTGGATTAACATTTAATTCTGAAATTGAGAATATTGAATCTAATCTTAAAACATTTTGGGAAATAGAAAATATTTCACCTGACCGTTTTCTAAGTAAAGAAGAAGAATTTTGTGAATCTCATTTTCAAAAAACGCAGAAAAGGGATGATACCGGAAGGTTTATTGTCGAAATGCCGATTCAAACTGATCAATTAAATTCATTGGGAAATTCGAGAAATTTTGCAGAAAGGCGTTTACAACAAACAGTAAAGAGATTGGAAACTAATAGTACTATGAAAAAACTTTATTGCGAATTTTTAAACGAATATGAAACATTGGAGCATATGGAAAGAATTTCAGTCGAAGATTCTCGCTCAGTAGTTTATTACATGCCTCATCATAGCATTTTTAAACCGGATAAATCCTCTACTAAATTAAGGGTTGTCTTTAATGCCTCTGCACCTACCACAACCGGAAAAAGCTTGAATGATATTTTGCTTTCCGGTGAAGTTAAGGAAGATATTTTTGATATTTTGTTAAGATTTCGAAAATATAAGGTTGCTTTAACTGCGGACATTAAAAAAATTTTTCGGCAGATTTTGATAGATCCTTCTCAAAGGGACCTTCTACGCATTCTTTGGAAGGATTACGAAAATAATTCCACAATTGCCTTTAAATTGAACACGGTCACTTATGGAACTAAATGCGCCCCTTTTTTGGCCATAAGGTGCATCAAACAATTGGCCTTAGATGAGAAAGACAGATTTCCTCTTGCAGTAAAGGCTATTCTGTCTGATTGCTATATGAACGACATCGTGACTGGATCCCCAGATTCAGACTCGGCAATAGCCCTGAAAAATCAATTAATTGACATATTTCGTTCTTGTGGAATGGCTTTGCACAAATGGAATTCAAATTTGAATGAGCTTTTAAATCATGATGAAATCGAAGACGTTTCCTTTTGCACTAAGTCTGACACTTCAGCTAAGACTTTAAGTATGATTTGGCAATCCAACAAAGACCAATTTGTGTTTAGAGTTTCGGTGAAAGAACAAAAATCATACACCAAAAGACAGGTTCTTTCTGTCATAGCAAAATTGTATGATCCGCTTGGGCTCATTGGCCCTATTATTTCAAACCCAAGTGTTATCTTCAAAAATTGTGGTTGTATGAAATAGGATGGGACGAGAACATTCCAGAACCTCTTGCTAGTGATTGGTGTAACTTCGTAAGTCAACTAAAAACTATAGAAAATATAACAATTAGTCGATACATTTTAACTCCTTCCACAGAAGCAATATTTGTTCTTGGTTTCGCTGACGCTTCCATAACAGCATTTGGTGCTGCACTTTATTTATATTGCTTAAATACATCCAACTCGACCACGTCAAATCTCATTGCAAGTAAATCAAGAGTGTCATCTCTAAAGACCATTTCTGTGCCAAGACTGGACCTATGTTCCTGTTTGCTTCTTTCTGAACTTGTCACCAAAATTCTCCCTTCTTTACAACTAGACATTCAAGGAGTAATTTTATTCTCAGACTCAACTATAGCATTGGCATGGATAAAAACCTCTGCTCATCTATTAAAAACTTTCATTGCAAATAGAGTCTCAAAGATTCAGTCTCTCACAGAACAATTTTATTGGAAACACATTCCTTCTAGTGATAATCCAGCTGATATAATATCTCGTGGAACATTTCCTCAGGAACTTTCAGATATGGAACTGTGGTGGGAAGGTCCATTATTGACTAATAATATCTTGGACTTGACAGAAAAATAGGAAAACACTGACTTTCCAAATGATGATGCTTATTTAAACGAACTTAAAAACTGTAATATTAATTTGCATCTAATTAATCAGGACTTTAATAACTTTCTGAACAATTTCTGTGCCTTAAGTAACAGTTATTTTAAGTAAATTTGTATTTTAGTTTATATTTTAGATTTATTTATAATTGCAAGCACAAAGAAAAGAGTGTAGGGCCTATTAAAAAGAAGGAATTTTACCAAGCAAAGATTAAATTGGTCAAATTAGTTCAGGTAATGTATTTCACCAGGGAAATGAAGGCGCTCAAGAAAGGTGAGAAACTAAAGGATAGTCGACTAACTAATTTAAATCCTTTTCTTGATAGGGATGAAATTATTAGGGTTGGTGGTCGTTTAGATCAATCGAATTTATCTTATGATAAAAAACATCCGATTCTTTTACCGAAAGATCATAGGCTTACACTTTTAATTTTCCAGTATTTTCACTTAAAAAATTTGCATGTTGGTGCTCAAACATTGCTTTATTTCATGAGACAAGAATTCTGGCCCTTAAATGGCGGAAACATAGCTAGAAAAATCGTGCATAATTGAATTGTTTGTTTTAAAAACAAACCTAAAATTACAGAACAAATCATGGCCTCGTTACCTAAAGAAAGGGTAAATATTAATCCCCCTTTTACAAATTCAGGCATTGATTTATGTGGCCCATTTTTTATAAAATACAAAAACCAACGTAAAAGAGTTTTTAGTAAAATTTATGTCGCAATTTTCGTATGTTTTGCTACTCGTGCAATTCATTTAGAAATAATAACAGATTTAACTTCTGAAGCCTTAATAGCTACCTTAAAAAGATTTGTAGCTAGGCGCGGAATTTGTGCCACCATCTTTTCCGATAATGCCTCTAATTTTGTTGGTGCGAATTCAGAACTGAAAAAATTGCATAAAATTGTAAAAAATCAATCCGAGGAATTGGCTGCTTACTTATTGGCTAATTCAATTTCTTGTAAATTCCTTCCTCCTAGATCCCCTAATTTTGGTGACTTGTGGCAGGCAGGAGTAAAATACTTTAAGCACCATTTAAAAAGAACTATTGGAGATTTAAAAGTAACTTTTGAGGAATCTTTAACTGTCGTTAATCAAATCGAAGGTATTTTAAACAGTAGGCCTCTAATACCTTTATCTTCGGATCCAAACGATTTCGAAACGTTTTAACCCCAGGACATTTTTTAATAGGCCGCCCTATAAATAGCATCTGTGAACCAAACTTGACTGACCTTGCCAATAATAAACTTAGTCATTGGCAGAAAATTACAAAAATTAATCAATTTATTTGGAAAAAATGGAGTAGAGATTATTTAAATAACCTACAACAGCGAACAAAATGGTTATTTGAAAAAGAAAATATTAAAATTGGAACTACGGTTTTATTAAAGAATAGTAATTTGTCCATGTGTACCTGGTCAGTCGGTCGTATTCAAGACGTTATTTATGGGAGCGATGGTAAAATTAGGGTTGTTCTTGTAAAAACTCCAAATGGTATATTCAAACGAGCAATTTCTAATGTTAGTATTTTGCCCATAAATGATCCTTTATTATAATGTAAATATTTATTTTTCTTATATTTCTGTGCATTTATATTTGAAAAAATTTTGCAGTAACTTTGTATTTTAATATTATAATTGAATTGAATTGTATATTTGTATTATTGATTGAATTGAAACTTGTATTATAATTGAAGATTTATTGTTAAAAAGAAAATAATTAATTGTTTACAACGAATGACATTTGTTTAAAATATGTTGCTGAAATAAATATTTCAGTGGTGGCCGGTATGTTGGCGCCACTCTTGGCTTCTAACATCTCTTGGCGATAAATGTAACTCAGAAGTCGTTTTGTTCTTGTTTCGTTCGGTTGTTCCATGGGGAGCTCCGATGTAAATAAAAAAAATGGTTCGTTTGTAAACAGTTGAATTTTTTATCGATAGTTGTATAATTTACAGTCCACATGAATTTCGTAGTCCACAACAGATACCAGGTTTAAAACCTGATTAATACACTTTAAAAACTACTTCGTAACGTTTATTTTAAATTTACGGGCAGTGACAGAGACTTTTTATTTCCGAAGATCTTTTTTTAAATATTTAATAACTTTTTGAAGATAGAGGATTATTACCTACATTTTACTGTTGAATATATTCAAGAAAATATTAGAAAACATTCCTTCTATAAGTACACAAACATTTTGCTAAACCTCTAATATTAAACACGTGCAACATATGTAGTATATCTAATTTAACAGTATGGAAATGTTAATAACACTTGCTTCCTGTATCACTTCTAAAAATATGTCTATATTTTATTAGATTTCAGTAAGAGTGCAGTAAATGCATATCAGGCGAGTTTGCAATAATAATGCTTTATTTCACTACTTCAGTTCCAAATTCCGAATATAGATCACTGTTTCGTTAAGTAAAGATTGCATATATATCATAAATGAGTGGCATGAAAACAGACGTACCAAAAGGGCAAACATCGTAGCAAATGAGAAATACATATGAATATTTTTAATGTGTAAATGACGAATGTTTATTTTAAGAAAACTACGATTTTTGACAGGATAATTTATTTAATTTTGTAAAACAAGCATTGAAACTCTGCATATCTATATTGTGAAAACTTCAGTTGGTTGAATATCAATATAATGAGTGACAATACACTATCAAAGTTATTTAGTATAGATACAAAACAAATATTGTCAATGTTTGTAATGCATTTTAACATATAAGAAAGAAGGAAATCTAAATTAGAACCTGAAATTAAAGCATGTATATTATATATATTATCTATATATATATATGTATATGTATACACACTTTTATAAATAGATACAGTTTATTAACATGTACCTTTTTCAACAATTGAATGTATACGATAAATTTCATATTAATACAAATGAACTGTGCTATAAATGTACTAACTTTTTGCAAACTGCCCTTTTTATCACTTGAAATGAGATACTCGGGTTTCTAAATGGAAATGTGGTTTCATATATAAAAATTGTTTGTTTTGACATATACTACCTCGCCTGAAAGTATGTTGTAATAGTATTGAAATATAATGTATATATATGCATACATATACAAATAGAAACGAAATAGATCATTAAAACGTTCCTTTTACTGCTGAATATAACTATATATGTATAAGTTTATATACGTTTACTGGTATAATTTTAGAAAACTTTCCTGCTGTAAGCAAACAAACTTTTTGCATATCTCTTTATTTATCACTTCAATTAGATGTAATATACCGGGTGGTTATAATATAAGTATATCTATTTGGAGCTGCCTGTAGCTTGAAGGAATAACCGGAATGAAACCAAAATCGGTACACTTGCTATTCGAGAAGGGGGAAGAAGAATGGAACAATAAAAATATTAATTGAATAATCGTCGTCAGATGGCGCTTTTGAGTGTGAAATGTAATGTGTAATATCGTGTACCGTGGAGGTGTCGCAAACCTCAATGATTTTACCGCATATCACAACATGTGCGAAACATCACTCCTGATGCGTTACATTCTGCCGTTGTGCATTACCCGGATTGCACCGTCCAGCACAATGACCATGTTTAACCTGAACATGATCGGTGTGGGGAATCTGGCATCGCCGAAAACTTAAACCCAGCTAATGAGCTGGGTCCAGAATTTTGGATGTTGGATCCATGGTTTTTCATCTGTGCTTAACGGGAAACCGCACGGAACTAGCCTTCGCCGTTGAGCGGGAAGAAACAGTTAGTTGGACTCTGGACTGCCTGTTGAACGCACGTATTTTAGCGTGCTAATGTAACGATTAATGCTGAATTGCCGCACGCTGGTGCGAAGAGTGTATTTTGAGTTTAAATATAATTTATTAAGTTTTAAATGTATTCTTAATTTGTGAAGTGCAATATTTCATTTAATCGATAATTAGTAATCGGGTTTAGAATGCCCGCTGCTAAAGTGGTGACCTCGGTGTTTGAACATTTCTTATGCTAATCTAAGTGCATCGACCTTATAATGGCCTTAATTACGGCGTGTGTACATCATTAGTGACCCAAGAGGATATATTTCTCATATTTCTTCAAGAGTTTGTATGAAACACGATTGTGTGCATTATCGGTAAACTGTGTTGTTAATCACCTATTGGCATGTGGAGACATCAGTGCTACGAGGTAAAGAGCTTGAATCCCGAATCCCGGTGAGTCGTATCTATTTTGATGGTGTTCAAATCAGTAATACCCCTGTGTGTGCATAAAAATTTTACTTGCCCCTAGATAAATTCGACATTAATTTTTTGCGCATTTTATTTAATTTTTGTATATGTATTTATATTGGTAATAAGCTTTCAGTACAGCATTATTTAAGTGCTTTCAAATTGAATATTTTTTGTTTGTTTTGTAATATATGCTTATTTTGAAATTCGGGGTATGACGCGATTTATTTCGACATACTATCGTTAAGCCTGGCCAGATCAAATCGCATGTTTAGGTGATCCAAAATATGGTTTATCGTATTATATTATGCTAAAAGTTTTGTTTCCATACTTTTCCTTGCATTCTTATTTTTTATTATGTCGTAAATAGCATTTGTGTACATAGTTTTTGGTAGGGTTGTTGAAACCAGTTTTTTCTGTATACAGTATATGTCCTGCATTTATATTTTTTTTCGTGGCTTAATTGTGTAGTAAAATTCAAAAAAATGTCAACAGAAACACCGGATACTGTCGTTCCAGGCATTCATAGGGTTGGGGTAAAGGCGACCCCATTTTGGCGTGCAAACCCGAAACTTTGGTTTTTCCATTTGGAATCCCAATTTAAGCTGGCAGGGGTTTCCGACAGTGTTACCCAGTTTCACCATTTAGTTGCAGCAATTCAACCGGAGGAACTGGCGATAGCAGGCGATATCATTAGTGAGCAACCCACGGATCAGCCATACGAAAGGCTCAAAAATCGGCTCGTAAATCAATATTCCATGACTGAGGATCAGTGCATTCGCGAGTTGATTTCTGGTTTGCAACTGGGGGATAAAAAACCTTCCCGTTTGCTCCTTGAAATGCGGAGTAAGGCTGGTAGTCAGGTCAAGGATGATTTGCTGAAAACCTTATTTCTCCAGCGCCTATCCACTCATGTTCGACAAATATTAGCAATTTCGAATGACCCACTTGACAAATTGGCCGAAATGGCCGATGGTATCATTGCAGCGAATGGTCCACCCCCCATGGGTCAAAATATCCAATCGGGTAACGAGGAGCTCAAAACATTAATTCTTGCACTCTCCACACGCTTGGAGAAGTTGGAAGTGCAGGGGAATAATAGCAGGCAGAGTCGTTCCAAGTCCCGTGACCGTTTTAGGCATTATAAACGTGATAAAAGTCAAGAAAGGAATGCTGTTGGAAGGAATTTATGTTGGTACCATGCTACTTTTGCTGATAAAGCAAGTAAATGCCGCAAGCCTTGTTCATGGGAGGGAAACTAGTACTGCCGTCACTCAATTCTGGGAGTGACGGCGCAGTTCAGATAAATAGGCTCTATCTCAATGACAGAACTACTCATTTGAAATTTTTAATTGACACGGGGGCGGACGTGTCTGTCTTACCTGTGACAAAAGCTGATAGAACACGTACAGCAGATAAGCTACAACTTTTTGCCGCTAATGGCACGATCATTCCTACGTTTGGTCAGCAGCTCTTAAAGCTAGATTTAGGCCTGCGCAGGGAATTTCATTGGCTATTTATTCTGGCGGATGTTTCGCAACCAATTATAGGGGTTGATTTTCTTCGACATTTTGGTTTACTCATTGATGTGCGTCAGGGAAAGTTACACGACCCCATTACTAATTTGCAGGCGCAGGGTATAATTGATAAGTCAAATAGTAGCAATATACGCACGGTTTCTGAAATGACAACATTCCATACGCTGCTCAACAAATTCCCTAGCCTAACCGATACTTCAGCCTCCCTTAACCCCCCAAAGCATGATGTGCAGCATATTATTGAGACCAAAGGTCCACCTGTGTTTGCTAAGCCTCGCAGACTTCCTCCAGATAAGCTTCGCGCGGCTAAGCAAGAATTTCAGTTTATGATGTCGGCCGGTATTTGCAGACCTTCTAGCAGCTCTTGGGCTAGCCCGCTGCACATGGTACCCAAATCGAAAGGCGATTGGCGCCCGTGCGGGGATTATCGTCATTTAAACGCTGCTACAATTCCGGATCGCTATCCTGTTCCTCATATTCAGGATTGTACACAAGCGCTCCACGGTAAAAAGATTTTTTCGACTTTAGATCTGTCTAGAGCATATCATCAAATTCCGGTACGACCTGAGGATGTTCCAAAAACAGCAGTCACAACTCCGTTTGGTCTTTTTGAATTTTTGTATATGCCGTTCGGTTTAGCCAATGCTGCTGCGACGTTTCAGCGATTTATCCATAGAGTGTTATATGGGCTTGAATTTTGCATTCCATATTTTGATGATGTACTAGTAGCATCGGAGAATTACGAGCAGCATGTCAGACATTTACAAATGGTGTTCGAGCGTCTATCTCAATATGGGATACGTTTAAACCCATCTAAGTGTGTTTTTGGCCAATCTAATGTTAAATTCTTAGGGCATAACATCTCTGCGGATGGTATTAGCCCGCGTCAGGATAAGGTTAACGCGATTAAAAATTTTCCCCGTCCCGAAACCATTAAAGAATTGCGACGTTATCTGGCCATGCTTAATTTCTATCGCCGGTTTATCTACCATGCTGCGCACACACAGGGGGTTTTAAACAAATATTTGCAAGGAGCCAAAAAGAATGACAAAAGCATAATTCAGTGGACAGAAGAATCTAATGATGCTTTTGTACGAAGCAAGGAAGAACTTGCAAATGCTGCCACCTTGGCATACTTCATACCTACGGCACCTCTATCTATTGCAGTGGATGCATCAGACTTTGCAATGGGTGCAGCCTTGCAGCAGCAGGTGAATGACAATTGGCAACCTCTAGCATTTTTTTCAAAATCTCTGTCACCGGCTCAACAAAAGTATAGTGCTTATGACCGCGAACTTTTGGCGGTGTATTCCGCAGTACAACATTTCAGACATATGATTGAAGGTCGGAACTTTACAATTTTTACTGACCACAAACCACTTATTTTTGCATTCAGACAAAAAGCAGACAAATGTTCACCGCGGCAAACTCGACAGCTGGACTTTATAGGCCAATTTTCCACTGACATTCAGCATATTAGTGGTGTGGAAAATGTTGTGGCTGATGCTCTCTCCAGGATAAATATTTCCTCCATCAAGTCTTGTGTTATTGATTTGGAGCTGATGGCCAAATTACAAGCAACCGATATTGCTTTACAACATGCGAAGCAAGACAACATTAGCTTAAAACTTCAACCAATGCCAGTAGGTGATTCAGCGGTTGAATTACAGTGTGATATTTCCACGGGTCGCATTAGACCTTTTGTGCCAGCAGACATGCAAAAAACAGTGTTTCAGAAATTGCACGAACTGTCCCATCCTGGTGTCAAAGCGACACAGAAACTGATTGCTGAACGCTATGTTTGGACTGGAATGCAGAAAGATATTGCTTTATGGGTACGATCCTGCATCTCCTGCCAGAGGAGCAAAGTACACCGGCACACGAGAAGTGCTATTGGCATATTTGAACAACCGTCTGCTCGGTTCCAGCATGTTCACATTGATTTGGTTGGACCATTGCACCGTCTAAGGGGTTTCGGTTTTGCTTAACATGTGTTGACAGATTCACCAAGTGGCCAGAAGCAATTCCATTGGCTGATACTACTGCTGAGAGTGTGGCGGAGGCCTTCTACGCCAGTTGGATCGCCCGTTTTGGACCACCTTTACGTCTAACAACTGACCAAGGTCCCCAATTCGAATCATCACTGTTTTCGGCGCTGAATCGTTACCTGGGCATCTCGAAAGTTCATACTTCCCCATACCATCCGGCAGCGAACGGCCAGGTGGAGAGATTTCATCGACAGCTCAAGGCTGCAATTATGGCCCACAACACCACGGATTGGGCCCGAGTTTTGCCAACTGTACTCCTGGGCATAAGAACAGCGTGGAAAGAAGATCTGCAGGCTACAGCAGCGGAAATGGTATATGGTACCACCATCGCCCTTCCAGGAGAGTTCCTTGTTCCAGCAGCCGGTTCACCTAACCCAGTCGATTTTCTTGGCAGGCTACGGGAGGTGATGCGACGATTACAACCAGCCACTTCTCGGTTGACACCTGAGCGTAAAATTTTTGTCAGCAAGGATTTGAAGTCTTGCTCACATGTTTTCTTGCGCAGAGAGGGTATTAAGAAGAGTCTGCAAGCTCCATTCGAGGGGCCTTACCAGGTTCTGCAACGGACCGACAAAAATTTCACTGTTAAGATTAACGACAGAACTGTTACGGTAAATATTGACAGAGTAAAACCTGCCTTCTTCTGCACTGAGGAGCAGCCGTCGAATCCTCAATCCGCAGAAAACCACTCTAAATTAGATTCACCAGCAGCAACAGTCACAGAAGAAGCGGAAATTCCAGCTCCAAGAAGTCCAGTAACTACTCGTGCTCGTCGGCGTGTCAGATTTAACCCTCGCTACCTCTAATGGTGGAAATTGTTTCGCTATCGCTCAGGGGGGGCTACTGTGGGGGATCTGGCATTGCCGAAAACTTAAACCCAGCTAATGAGCTGGGTCCAGAATTTTGGATGTTGGATCCATGGTTTTTCATCTGTGCTTAACGGGAAACCGCACGGAACAAGCCTTCGCCGTTGAGCGGGAAGAAACAGTTAGTTGGACTCTGGACTGCCTGTTGAACGCACGTATTTTAGCGTGCTAATGTAACGATTAATGCTGAATTGCCGCACGCTGGTGCGAAGAGTGTATTTTGAGTTTAAATATAATTTATTAAGTTTTAAATGTATTCTTAATTTGTGAAGTGCAATATTTCATTTAATCGATAATTAGTAATCGGGTTTAGAATGCCCGCTGCTAACGAAAGCGTAACCACGTTCACTGTGACATTTTCCAATAAATTTGGTGTGCCATTCTGGTTTGACACCTTAATTTTTTGTTCTTGTATTACATATTACATTTCACATTCAGTAGCGCCATCTGTCGGTGATTATTGCAATTATTCTTTTTTAATTATTCCATTCTTATTCCCTTTTCTCGAATACTAAGTGTAACGATTTTGGTTTCATTTGGATCATTCTTTCGAGCTAACAGTCAGATCCAAATAGAGATACTTTTTTTATAACCACCCTGTATGTAAATTAATGCTCTAAAAATGCTAATAACACTTACTTTCTTTATCCTCTCAGATAAATTTTCAATTACGTATAAGATTTCAGTTAGAGCAAAGCAAATATCATATATCGAGAGAATTCGCAATAATGTTACTCTGTTTCTGAACAATAATTGTTTCAATAACAGTTTAAGAAGATAGATCTTAATTTCGTTAAATAAGCAAAAATCTTTGAAAAACGACATATCTATATTGTCGAGTTTATAATGTACTGATGTATTAAGCAACGATACACTATCAAATTTGACAAATGCCAATGTTTGCATTATGGAAGAGAGTTAATCTAAATTAGAAACTAACTTAGAAACTAAAATTGAATCATTAATACATGTATATATATACAGGGTGACTTTTAATTAACCTACGTCTTTAAATTGAAATAATTTCCTAGAGCCACACTTGATGCCGGCCTGAATGCGTGCAGTGAAATGGAACATAAAAGGGATTTGTTTAGTGTCAGTTCCACACAATTTTGAAAATGTTTCCCAAAGCATCATATTCAACTAATGTGGTGAAAATGCAACACAATTTCTGCGGAAGTAGTATTCAACATTCAGAAACCAGTTATCACCAATACCCAAATCGTTATCGTAGTGCATTGCATTGGCCACTTTATTAACTAGATATGGATACATGCGATTTCTATACTTGGAGTCATGTGAAATATTTCGTGTCTAAGAAGAAGCCGACAGATCTTATTAGCCTCAAAAGTTTCATATCTGACCCAATTTCATGTATCAAAAAACAAACGCTCCATTTTGTTACTGTCAACTTTGTGACTAATTAGCGCTATTGTATCACCTCTGAAGGTTCTGACTTTGAAACCCTTATCCATTAAATATCTTTCCCACGTTCTTCTCAATAAAAATATGTTTGTAGTGCTATATGCAACCACTCAAGAATTGCTTCAGTTAAAAGTTGTAGATTAATTAAAGGTCACCCTGTATATCTTAGTTATTATTTACAAAAGTTTTATATATATATATATATATATATGCATAAGTACTTAAATAGATACAGTTTATTAGAACCTATATACCTATTTTTTGCTGTTGAATGTATTAGAAAAATTTCTAAATATCAGAAAATGTATATTTTCTGTAAATACACAAACTTTTTGCATATCGCTATATTTATAGCTATAAACAGGCGTAATATTACTAATTTCATACTCAAGAAATGTTAATGGAACATACGTTCTTTATTCTCTCGGAAAAGCTGTCAGTTTCATGTCAGTTTCATATTAATAAGAGCACAGAAAATGTCATACTTCAGGCAATATCGTAATAATGATACTCGATTTATTTCTCAGCTTCAGTTATATATTATGCTGATAGATCTCAGTTTCGTTAAATAAACAAAATATGTATGATAAACGAGTGATACGAAAGCAAAACATCAATGCTCATATAAAACGAAGTACATAATAAATATAGTAATGGTGTAAAGGACTGATTCCAATGCTAGGAATACAGTGATTTTAGATAAGTGTAATGTTTTATTTTTTTTAAACAAAACTTTGAGAACCCATATATCCACATATATTAGTTGAAGTTTCAATTGTTACTATTTTGTATGTTGCAAAAATTGTGCATCTCCATGAAGAAAATAAACTTTAAAGAAGTAATATGAAAATTGTACAAATTCTGCAAATTATTGATTTAATTGATTTCTCACAATGAAGTAAATAACGGTATAAGTTATAGTTATTCATTTCTAATAAATGGAGCAGTACATATGTATAAAATTGGTGCTAAAATAAAATAAATGAATTTTAAAATGTATCAGTATGGTACAAAATATGGTTTTTCATGTAGTTTTATAAATATTTCGATTGTGAAAATTTTTATTAGCAAAGATTAATCACGTGTGCTTATTTTGATAACACCAT
Organism: Maratus michaelseni; assembly: GCA_963931845.1. Classification (NCBI taxonomy): domain Eukaryota; kingdom Metazoa; phylum Arthropoda; class Arachnida; order Araneae; family Salticidae; genus Maratus; species Maratus michaelseni. Next base: position 252,253,764 of record OZ007592.1, read on the forward strand.
ATATGCAATCATTGCTTTCCCCCCATATTATATCGTAGAACTCTTCATACAAATATTCAATTTCAACTAGATTTTTAATCCCTTTTAATTTTTGTGTTATTTGTAATGGTATTTACAGGAAAATATGAATTTTTATTGCAAGAGTTAAGAATTTATTAAATTTTTTTGTCTAAATAGTACATTCTTTCATCTAATAAACTCTAACACTTGATAAATACATTCATGCAAGTAACGTCTGTGTCTGTACAGATGAAACCGAATTTGCAATAAAACTTATTAGAGAATCTGTCATTTGCTCTTGAATATCTTCGGACAAGTTTCGATTATTAAAACTGATGTCTGCTACTTTGAACTCCTAGATCTCTTGAAATATATGTAGTACATCTAATTTTAATCTCGATAAATGTCATTAACCCCTTGGGGACGAGCGACACGTATACGTGACGCATGTGATGCTCAGAATCCTCGATTATTCCCACCAGTTACTTTTTATTGTAAACTATGCCTTCTTTAATCAAAGCAATTTTGCGTTTCAAATAGGCGAAAATTTCTGTTTTGAAATACCGGTGTTTAAAGATTAAAAATTCTGTAAAGGACGCTCGTCCCGAAGGGGTTAACACTTGCTTTTTGTATCCTCTGAGAAAAGTTGTCAGTCTCTATCAGGTTTGAGTAAGAGCAGTAAAAACAAATATCGTGTATCAGGTTAACTCGCTCAATCATGTTCCTCAATTTCGCCACTTCAACTTTAAACTCGAAAGATAGATCTCTTACGTTAAATAAATAGAACATGTAAGATAAACGAATGATACGAAATCACACATATCAGAAAGCAAAATATTCATGCAAACATAACAAGAACGAAAAATCATGCGTCAAGCATACATTATGTAACACTTTCCAACGCTTCCAAAATAATTTTACGAATCATACTCTTTAATAAGCTAAAAGATAACATCTAAGTAATCCGAATACTTTTATTCAGCCCGGTATAGGATCTATAGATTTGTATATATACTACATAGGATGCTAAATTTTAGTTCAGTTAGGAAACGCGTAGCACAGTTTAAAATTCTCCGTCTGGAGTTAAATAATACGGAAATGTGTTCGCGAACTTTTGTGCGTCCCTGTAAATGAACGATGACTGCTGTACACACACTATTCTGTAGTAAGCCTCTTGAAATACACCTTAGTGATATATATAAATTTCAATGCGTTTAACATAGGGAAACATTATTTAAATAAACCGCAGACGATTTTTCTCCATAGACGTAATGTAACGGAATTCTTTTGACTGTCCCTGTAAAGTAATTATAAGTGCTATGCACACCCTATTCCATATTAAGCTTCTTCTAATGCACCTTAGTGATATATATAAATTTCAATGCGTTTAAAATAGTAAAACATTATTTAAATAAACCGTCAATGATTTTTCCCCATAGACCGCAATGTAACGGAATTCTTTTGAGTGTCCCTGTAAAAAAACTATCAGTGCTACACACTTCCGTTGAAATAGGGAACGTGCTATAGATAACGACTATAACATATAAAAATTGCAGAGCAATCCGAGCATATTTACGGGAGTTAGAGCACGGACAGACGGACAGACGGCAGACGGCCAGACGGCAGACGGCCAGACGGCAGACGGCCATACGGCCAGACAAATCGAAGTCATAAACACTTTTCAACTAGGTTGGAAAGTGTTAATAAGAACTATACCGTGTTTTCTGTCATATAACGCGCATTTTTGAAACAAAAAAATTACAAAATTTACAAGTGCACGTTATACGCAAGGTATAAAAATGAAACAATCTATATATTTAAAACGCTAAGCGAATTCTTTCGACAATCCGTGAGAACAAACCACTGCATCAAATTACATCATTCTTTTTTTAAATGAAAGACATTTGGACACAGATTTGTTATCGTGCATTCATTTGTTCGAAAATTTAATTAATTAGCCGTAATTTTCAATTGAACGTTTTGTTCTGCTTATGATGTCATAAAGTCAGCAATCAGATTAACGCCCACTGTTGCGAGGTACATAGTTTATTTTCTGAACTCTGTGGTTGCGAGATAATAGAGAAGTAATATTAAAAGCACGTGGCTTTTAGACCAAATTTTTTAATTTGCAAGTTAAATTTAGGTAAAAATATTTCTCCGCGTGTTTTATAAGCGAATAAAAATTCATATTTATTGTGATGTCACGGGAATATTGTTCATTGGGTTTATTTTATAGACGCTTTCAGTGTGACGTCAGTGATGACGTTTTGGTTGGATACTCCAAACAAACGGTTGCTATGTTTCATTTCTTATTAAATATAAATCGTAAAAAAATGTTACCGCTGCATATAATGTATTGAAACACTTTACCGTGAGATATAGCTATAAGATATAGCTACATATATAAAATATAATAGAAAATACAACATAGCAACCGTTGTTTGGAGTCAGTTTCCAAGCAAAACGTCATGATTGACGTTACGACTGAAAGCGTCTATTATGCATTATAACTTTGTTGATGCCATTTTTCAATACAGTTAAATACAAATATATTTTGATTTGTATACATGGTATTTGCGCATAAAAGTAACATATACAAAGTAAGTGTGAAAAGTTTGCGCCGGTGAAAATGACGTTATATTTAGCTTGAAATGCATTTTAACATTCATAAAACTAAAGAGAAAAATGTATATGATTGTGTCAGCATGACGTAATTTTAACTGATTTTTCCATTCTTAATTATAAAGATTAGAATTGGAGTCTTTATTGATTGCTTCATCTTGATTGCATGTTACCAATTACTTTTTTTTAATTATATGTTAGAAGATTTCATTTTTTAATATAAAAAAATTCCCAAAAGTAAAGGATTTCAGGAAAATTAAAATTATTAAAAATAGTGCTATGATAGAAAAAAAGAACTTGAAATAATGATTGTATTTTTAGCTAGAATAAACAGTGCAAGGCTAATATTTTATAGGAATTATTTTGGTAGGTTTATTATGAGTTCATTTAACAGTTCTATATTAGCGGCAAAGTCATATTTCTTTCACTATGAATTTCTCTTTCGATGTCAAAAAATAGTAGTCTACTTTTGGACGCCAGCGAAAACACAGTGGCAATTTTTAGAAATGTATAATGGTTATGACAACAAACGACGCTATCGCTTTAGCTTTCATCGCACTTACATCACTTCTAAATACTACAAATTTCAATTTTTTACTACATTTTATAATTTTAATTCTTACATCATGAATTAGAAAGGAAAAATTAGCTTTCGATTGAAATTTATTTGGAAAATGACGCTTAATTTAACGAATTTTTAAATAATTTTCAAGCATGAAATGTTTTTCATTTCTATCTTAACAATGACCATGAGTTTGCTTCAATAATGTAAAATAGCCCCTGGGAAAGTTGCCACAATTGAAAATAGATTTCTCTAACCATCATAAAAAGTGAAAAAAAAAATAATAAACCCTGATAAATCATAAGTTCAGATTATCCATAAGATAGAGCATTTTGGCGCTAAACTAAAATCTGTCAAAAAAGAAAAAAAACTATTTTGAGTTTTTGTTTAACACAAAATTGTTATGTTAAATCCGCTGATGCATATGTTGCATCAGAATATGCTACGAATTGTACTTTTTTAAAAGATCTATTGGGTATTTAACCGTACAAGAGTTAAAAGATCCCCGACTGTGTTGGAAAAGGGATAATCATCCTGATTATGTAAAGGGACGGAGAAAACTATACAAATAAATTATACTTGAAAACATTAAAAATCTCCCTCATCTGAAGATTGACTTATTATTGTAAAAAAAATCCTTCATGTGATTACCTTAAAACAATGGATGCGTTTTAGAAGATATGGATTTGAAATGAACAATGATTAAAGAAGACGTTTTAAAATTTTTAATTTAAACATTTAAAAAAAATTTTTAACGTCGAATCTCGACGGTGCTTTTGGGCAGATGTAATGCACATGCTCATAGGAGCTCATTCGGTTGCATTATCACAGGGGGGGAGGGGGGGAGATGTGTGCTTTATTTACTATGTTCTTTTATTTACTGAATATGATATGACCGTAGGAATATACTATTTGTATATACTTCATAGGTCCATGAAATTTTTTTCTTGCCGTGGGGAGTATGGCGGTAATGTCAAACTGATTTGCATTACACAGTTGTTTACCGATTGTTTGTTTGGAGTTTGCATCGGAAATAGAACTCTATTTGACTAGGGAAAAAACTTTTAAAATAAAATATTTGAAAGACTGTTTCATACGCACCCCTTTTTAAATAATAAAGAAGTTTATTTTACTGATATTGTTATAATATTTTTTTCCGTCAAGTTTTGACGGGTTCCATCTAGTAAATATTAAAAAAGGGTAAGCATAGGAACTGAGATTTCCAAATTATTGAACAAGATAAGAAGACGAGTACGATTCCAAACGTTTTGTGAAGATTCAGTAGAGAAATAGTCTTAGCATATCATATCTGCGCTTTGAATTTTTATGTTTGAATTTTTATGTTATGGCAGTTTTTAATGTTCTTTTCATGCTACATATCTCATCGAGTTTACTTTGCAAAGAAAGCGTTGCGCGTAATACGGCGAATATACAGTGTTAAAAATTTGCAACAAACTGTCCAATCATTTCACCGTTTTTATAGAAAATGGTTACATAAACGTAATTTAACTCTATTCGGACCATAATATGGGCAATAATATGGTCAGAATAGAGTTAAATTATGGTTACATAACCGTTTTCAAGTGACTGGACAGTTTTCTGCAAATTTTTAACAGTGACCAAAAAAAAAAAAAAAAAAAAAAAAAATCTGAAATTGTAGATGTGTATTAGGCGTTGGAGCGCATTATACGCTGGAATATACAGTATAATATATATTTTGAGGTGTAAATGATTGATGTTAAAAATAGAAAGACTACAAATTCAGACAGGAGAATATATTTAATTAAAAAAGCTTTGAAAAACTGCATATGTATATTGTTAAAACTTCAGTTGGTAGTGTATTCAAACATTAAGGGACACACATATATATAGGGCAAATCAAGGTTAGATGCTACATCGTGTTAGTTGCCCTAGTTGCTGTATTTCAGCTATTGGATATGTGGCAGGGCTAGTAACTTTCTGCTACTCTCAATTGATATAAAAAACTAAGTTACAGCGATTTAGTTCTACAAATAAAAGTTATATTCCTCAAAGAAGGTAAGTTTGACCTTCCTTTTATGTTCTTGCAAGATAGAGACAAGTCGAAGATGAAATATAATGTACTTACTAGAGATATTTAGTGAATGTTGTTGAAACAGGTATTGAGTAATGTGTTAATTACAGGTTGCAGCCATATTTATTCCTATTACTAGAGCTACTGGCTGGGGCATCTATCCCGGATTAAAAGGATACAAATAACTTTGTTGTGGGAAAATATATGTCAATATAATATGTGGGAAAATATTAAAAAAGTCACTTATTTCATATCATAAATTTGGTTCAAGAGATTGCAATTCTTGACATTTTTAAGTGAGAAATGTGTTTGGTATTTATAGCTCTGATCAGAACATTTCAATTCATATATTCCGAACTTTCCCTCCCTTTACATCAGAATCCATTCACAGGCACGAAGTAGAAATCTAAATACAAAATAGAAATCTGAAATCCCTTAAGTATATCATTCTCACTGAAAATACGGAAAGACTATACCGGGGCACAATATTAGAGGTGTAATCCCTCTTTATGCCTCTTTATTAAATAACTAGCTAACCCGCCCGGCGTTGCACGGGCCAAAAATAATCTGTTCTATACGAAACTTAAACCAATCCCCGTCGTAATCGGGTCCATAGTTCCACCTTCCACCGCCAGAGGCCGCAGTCTCTTCTGGAAGAGGCCTTTTCAGAACACTCGACCCAACCAAATTTCCTAGTAGAATTGAAATTTAACCACGGGTAAACATTGCCAAAATAGCGGAAATCGCGAAAGTTGGTTACGTAATCGATCGGTTTCTAAAGGGTTAATGTAGATATTTTTTAAAACCCAATCCCGCGTTTTGAAGAAAATGAACGCATCTATGATCTGGAGTCTACTGTTTGTCCGTACTCACATTTCCTGAGTCGATGCTGATTTTTAAACCTGGACCGAAAAACGAAAATCGCGTGAGTGAGTTTTGGAAAGGATTTTTTTTGAAGGGTTAAAATTAAAAATTTTCAAAACGGATACCAGATTTTAAAAAACAAAGGGATGTAGATTAGTTGAGGTATTTTTAGTGTTTCGTATCTTGTTTATAAACGCCAATTCGGATTTTTAAAGATAGGGGAAATAGTTAAAAAAGCGAAACTGACTTACGGTAAAAAACGTTTTCGAAAGGGTTAACGTGATTTTATTTTTAAACTAAAGGTTTCTGCCTAAATCCGACAGAACGTAGATGTCTTTAGGTGTGTTTGATTTTTGTTTGGTTATTTTAGAAGCCGATGCCAGATTTTATATATCATAGAAAATCGGAATTCGCAAAAGAGAGTCCTGCGCACGAAATTTTTTTGAAGGGTTAATATTTGTATTTTTCAAAAACAAATACAGATGTCGAAAAAAGAATAAATGTAGATATTGTCTGGTATTTTTAGTTTTTCGTACCTTTCTCTGAATCGCCGATGCGAGTTTTTAAAAATTGCCAAAATCGCAAAAATCACAAAACGGCATACAGAAAATATACTTTTTAGAAGGGTTAATTTTTGTATTTTTTAAAACCAAAGAGGGCTTTGGAAAGGGTAAAGTCAGTTCTTTAATTTGGTGACCTTCGTTTTTCCGTATTTTTTGTATTTCGGTGGATGCAAGGCTCGGAAAACGGGAGAAAATAAAAAAACATGAATTCGATGCTTTTTGATTATTTTTTTTGAAAGGGAAAGTTTGAAAAATGTAATTTTTTTTCAAACCAACCAGATCGTTTGAGACGTAAAAGTATTTTCTTTCAGAATATGTAGACGGTTTTTCCGTATTTTTAACCGTTTGCCCATGGCGAATTTAGAAAAACTTAAAACAAAAACGGGATGTGTTGTGCTTCCTTTCTTCTATTCCGGAAGATACGGATATTGGTTTCTGCACATGCACCAGCTAGCTTTTGAATAATGACGTTTTTATTTGTGATCTTTGATCAGTTTTTAATTAATAACTACTTTAATTTTCAAAATATTAAAATTCTGACGTAATGGTGCACTAGGAGAGGGTTTGGACTACCTATATCTAAATTTTAAGCCTTCTAGGTGGGCTGGATTTTCCTAGCCATCGCCAACAGACACACAGACACACACACACACACACACACACAGAGCGAAACTTTCTTTTATTAGTATAGATAGTCCTTTTATTGTGGGCAATTTCCTCCTCTCCGAATTAATTTAAATTACATAAGTTTTACCTTCCGTAGAATATACAAAATATTTTGAATTCATTTATTATGAAACATAAAAATCTAATGCATTTAATTTAAGAATTTAAAATTTGACTCCCGAATTACTTTTTAGAGTTTGTACTTCGAATATAAGTAAGGGGGATGGGTAATCCCTCTTAGTTTAAACTAAACAAGTTTAGCCTTCGTTAGAATTATCCGATTGGCGTCAAATTTTGTAAACCCATTTATTCGAAGAATTGTGAATGGCAAATATCCTTTAATGTGGAAGTATAATGCAAGATTAGTATACAGTATTATACAAGATTAGTATTTTTAACGCCTGTAAGCTCAAATTGAAAAAAACATAAATTTGATGTAAATTGGATATTAAGTTAAATGCAAATCCATATTTTAAATTATAAATTTTAATTACCTGTGCTTCCTATTCTTTTACGTGTGGGGCATCTATCCCGATCAAGTGGGTTGTCTAACCCTGAGGTCCGGGATATATGGCCAAAATCATTTATTATTATTTTTTTATAAAAAGACTATTTTGTATGGTATTTTAAAGTAATATTTTTTTATGATATTCTACATAAAATCTGAAGTAGATAGGTTACACCTGCAATACAAAAATCACTGCTACAAAAAAGTGAAGGGCTTATGTAGGGCAACTATCCTGGACTTACCTATATATATATTTATATATATATATATATACCGGGTGGTTATAATATAAGTATCTCTATTTGGAGCTGTCTGTAGCATGAAGGAATAACCTGAATGAAACCAAAATCGGGACGCTTACTATTCCAGAATGGGGGAGGAGAATGGAACAATAAAAAATAATTGCAATAATTACCGACAGATGGCGCTATTGAGTGTGAAATGTAATGTGTAATACAAGAACAAAGAGTTAAGGCGTAAAACCGGATGGCATACCTAATTTATTGCAAAATGTCACAGTGAATGTGATTACGTTTTGGCATGGCGGTGCCGATCATGTTCAGGGTCCACATGGCCATTGTGCTGGAGGACACAATCTAGACGGTGCACGAAGTGTTGAACTTCTGAATGTAACGCATCGGGAGTGATGTTTCGCACATGTTGTGATATGCGGTAAAGTCATTGAGGTTTGCGACACATCCACGGTACACAATATTACACATTACATGTTTCACTCAAAAGCGCCATCTGTCGGCGATTATTGCAATTATTTTTTGTTCCATTCTTCTTTCCCCTTCTCGAATAGTAAGTGTACCGATTTTGGTGTAATTCTGGTTATTCCTTCAAGCTACAGACAGCTCCAAATAGAGATACTTATATTATAACCACCCTGTATATAAATATATTCAGTTAATTAGAGCCCACCTATTTTTTACTGTTTGAATGTATTCGAAAAAGATCATATTATTAGAAAACGATCTCTGCTCTAAGTACACTGACTTTTGCATATCGGTTTATTTATCACTCAAATCATGTGTAGTATATCTAATTTCATGCTCGTGAAATGTTAATAACACTTACTTTCTGTATGTATATCCTCTCAGAAAAGTTGTCAGAGTGTTATTAGATTTCAATAAAAGCAAAGCAAATGTCATGTATCAGGCGAATTCGCAATAACGTTACTTTCTTTCTCCGATTCAGTTACGGAGATAGATCTGAGTTCCGTTAAGTAAACAGAACAAGTGTGATAAATGAATGATTTGAAAGCACCCCTGCGGGAAAGCAAAAAAAAAAAAAAATACATGCAAACATAAGATATACATATATTTTTGGGGTATAAATGACTGATGTTAATATATTACGAAGTTAGTAAATATTGTAGATATATGTATATTCAACCGGCTAGCTCATTTTATTTCTTGACAGTTTTCTCCCTACAATTATGCATTCTTTTTTCTGCACACAGAAGAAGAAAATATTGGAATCGTAATTTTTTCCTTTTTTGATGGATATACATGTTTTAAGATGTCGTATATAAGATATGACTATTTTTCGAAAATTTGTGTTTGTCTGTGTGTTACACAAATTTTGTCGCTATTCTATCTGAAGAAGTAATGCACAGAGGTTCATCAAATTTCGTATTCTGTTATACTTTGACATAAAACGATGCTGATTAGATTTTAGTGTATATCGTCTAAAAGGGTAGCGCTGGTATGATGCGTTTTTCACAATTTCTGTGATAACTATATCTCAGCAGCTATGTGATAGAAATTCCTTAAATTTTGTATGTAAGATGTTTAATAAAAACAAAAACTATGTTGATTCAATATTGGCTTTGATATCTCAACAGGGTATGATGCGTTTTTCACAATTTCTGTGATAACTATATCTCAGCAGCTATGTGATAGAAATTCCTTAAATTTTGTATGTAAGATGTTTAATAAAAACAAAAACTATGTTGATTCAATATTGGCTTTGATATCTCAACAGGGTATGATGCGTTTTTCACAATTTCTGTGATAACTATATCTCAGCAGCTATGTGATAGAAATTCCTTAATTTTTGCATGTAAGATGTTTAATAAACACAAAAACTATGTTGATTCAATATTGGCTTTGATATCTCAACAGGGTGTGCTGCTATGCTATGAGTTTTTCGATTAACAATATAACTGTATATCAGTCTCTATTTAGTAGAAATGGGACAAATTTTATATCTGAGGATGATAATTAAAAATACATACGTTAATATAATGTTAAATTTTATAATACAAAAGGGGATACTGTTGTGCTGTGCTTTTGTTTTATTTACTAAATTATTCACAAAATACGTTAGTAAAATATTCTTAAAAATACAATTAAAATAATCGTTTTATGAAGAACCCGCTTTCGAATTAAATGAATAAAAAATTCGCTATTTCTAAAAGAAAAAAAATACAATGTAATTAACAGAATTAAAAGCGTAATGGTAATTTTTTGGTTTCAAAAAAGGCATTTTTATTTTGTTTATTTCTTTATAAATTTATTTATATTTTTGCATTTTCTGAATGTTTGATGTTATATAAATGTTTCCTCGAAGTCGTTTTTAAATGTTTAAGCACACACACCTATATATACAGTATTCTTGCACAGTACATGAGTTGATGGTACTTTTCTCAAAACATTAAATGTGATGTTCTCGGAACAGTGTTTTTCTACTCGGTATTCAAAATATCTCAGCAACAACATGAACCGATTTTATTTTTTACTGAAAGCTTATATATTTCCACATACCTCGGCCGATGCTTTTTTTAACTTCTTTATTCGTTTATTCTTTAACAAAACAAAGTCAGATTTTTTTGTTGATAGCTGATACATTATGTTCGAAAGTCCGGCAATTTAAAAAAAAAATTTAAAAAAATTAAAAGTCGTTCAAAAACAAGCGAACTGTGTATAATTTAACGTCTTTTTTTATTGGATGAAATGATTCAGATAATTTTTGGGTACCGTGGAATGCTACACATCGCGCAACATCCAAGAAATGTGAGTCCATAAAGAGCATAATCAATATTCATTATTCAACAAAAATCGATCAATATTTAGTTTTAAAGAATTCAAAATATGGGGTTTTTTATGAAAAAATTTCTATATTTCTTCTTCGTTCCTAGACGTCAAAACATTCGTATACAACATTTTATACTGAAAAACTCCCATAAATCCTTAACTGAATATATTTTATTAAAATATCAGAATATCTTCGAATTTAAAACAATTTTTTGTTCTATTTTTTGTAACTATAATTTGTTATAACTTAATGTGTATGAGTCTCTACATGCGGAATATATAAGACTTCCATGTCATATTTAAAGTGTTTATAGCAGTTTTTTTTAACGTTTACTTCGAATTTTTCAATAACGATAAACTTCGCGGCAGCTTTCTTCAAGAAATGAAATTTACCACGAACATTATTGTTTAGAATTAGTGGTAGCAAATATATACAAAATATAGGACACTGTGACGTCTGACCTTGAGTCTGAAATAGAAAAAAAATCACTTTGTTTTGACTTAAAAAATTTCTTAAGAGTTTTTAGATTAAAACTAGAAAAATCGCGTGGAAATATGATAATTAGATATAAATAAAATGAATATTGCATCGTGTGCGGTTGCCACACTTTCTTCCAAGAGTAAAAGTAATTTATCTGAGAGCGTATTTCTTGAAGATTTCTCTTTTTTCAATTAATGTATCTAAATTTCTAAGAAAAATAGTCATGAGACTCCGTACAATTTTTTTTCAGTTGTATGCTGACAAAATTATCTTCAGAATTGTCCAGGAATTTTGTGTCTTGAGATGAAATTTTGAAAACATGATTTTTCAATAACAAATTCTCTTTTTACTGTAATTCACAACTATACTCAATTTCACCTTTTACTGTAAAAAAATTATTATTATTTTAAAATCCATATTTATAAAAAATCCTGAATACAAATTAATACTTTATTCTGTGGTAGACAGGTTTTTTAAGAAATCGAGCAATTGCAATCACTTTGTTTATAACTGCAAAGAAAGACAAATGATCCATAATATACGAAAATATAATATGACCGCGAATCAAAATATACAATTACCTCTTCCGAGTTATCCACATTTCGAAATGCATTTTCTATCTTTAGAATCCTCAGAAACCATTATATTTTTGAGACTTAAAAAAGTATTTCTAAAAACAAAGTTTCTATTCCTACCATTGATTTTTGAAATGTTTCCTAGTACTTTTTACAGTGCATTGATCAGTTTAAAAAAAAAAGGAATATGATTTAGATGCTATCAATTTTCAATATTGATAGCAACTAAATTTACCATTAAACATTTTCAGCTTTAATATTTTAGATATAATTTTCTCAAAATAATGTTTTTCTTATTTTGCTTTAATGCATAATACTTTGAGAAAAATTGAAGATTTTCACTTGGATTCATAAGACTTTGTGAAAAATGCACCTATATTGTATATTTTCAAATGTTCTATATTTTATTCAGTCCTAAATTTATATATAATTAAAATTTATCTATTGACATATTTTCTAAATCTTGATTTAATGTTCAAGAAAGATAAAATTTGGATAATAATGTTTTACAAAGTTAATATTTTGAGAGCGACATTAAATGAATGTGGGAAAAGTTTTTTTTCAAAAAATACTTGAATACATTTTTAAAGATAATGTTTTAGAGTTTTTAAATATTTAAAACAAATTTTGTAATGAGTAAATATTTACATAATCACAGAATAAGATCACTAACTATAATTAAAATATAAATAAAATGCTTAAGTGATACAAATAGAAACAGCAAAAGGCTTATAAAAACTTTTTAATGATCAACATACGTTTCGACGCTCATACGGCGCCATTTTCAAGATAGATAACAATAAACAAAAATATTCTCACAAATTTTTGAAAATAAACTTGTAAACATGAATCACGAGATTATATATGTAAAAAAGCATAATACATTTTTACTTCCTGTCTGTTTGATAACTTCCTTGCTCAAATCAATAACCTGGATTCTAAGATTAAATTCACTTTAGAAGTGGAACAGAATGTCACACTCCCCTACTTGGACGTGCTATTAATCAAAACCCGCTATGGCATAGAACGTTCTATACATAGAAAACCAATAGCCAATCAATCCATTATCCCACATAATGCTTAAGCACCTTTTTCATACAAAGCTTCGGCAATTAGGCATTTTATTAAGAGAGACTTTACAGTTTGTACTTCAGATCAGTTAGTAAGTGAAATAAATAAAATACATGAAATAGCAAGAGACAACAGATCTAAAGAAAGCACTACTAATAAAGTAATTACCATTAACATAGAGAAGACGGAGAAGAAAAACCTCAATAATCAAAATTCAAAGTTATTTACTTTACAATATTTCCCTGTGTTCTTTGAAAGATTGAAATATAAACTTAGCAATTTCAATATATGTCTTATCGCAAAACCATCGATAAAATTAAAAATCGTAGTTTGTAAGACAATAGACCCAATAGAGCTATATCAACTATCAGGTGTTTATGAAATCCTGTTTACCAGAACAGATGGAACATTACAATATTATATCGGAATGACCACTAGAAAGTTTAAAACAAGTTTAAAAGAGCATATGGCAGTTATCAAATATGACAGAAGTACTACAACACTGGCAAGACTACATAGAACCGAGACATTAAAAATTTATTTTAAAAATAGTAAAATAATTTATCCATCAAAGACTCTATCCATTAAAGGCATGTATTATAAAATTACAAAGGATATATTATGCTCACTTATTTATATCATATACACTTGTGACTTTGTTGGTGTGGCGGTGAGGTACAATAGACTTTAGAACACTGAATTCAATTATTACTGAATTAAAAATTAAAAAATAAATCTTTGTCAACAGGCGTTTCAAATTCATAGTACGAGGTATATCCACAAAGTAAGTTCCGTTTCTATTTCTATCCGCAGCAGCGCTGCGATCGCAGTTCCGAGCATGCGCGGCAGTTACTCTGACTGAAGGAGAAGAAATGTACGCCATTTTCAGATCGCTGCTGCCGACGTGTTATTTGTAGTCCTTCTTTAGAATGCCAGCCTTAATTGAAAATGCCGCCGCTTGTGAAATCAGATCTGTGATTCGTTTTCTCAATGCAAAGAAAGTTAAACCAAGTGAAATTTATTGGCAAATCTGCGAGGTTTACGGACAAAATGCTATGAGTGATTCAATGGTTAGAAGATGGGTCAGACAGTTTAATGAAGGACGTGATCAAGTGCACGATGAAGAACGAAGTGGACACCCGTCTTTGGTTACTGATTAACTGGTTCATGCAATTGAAGAGAAGGTTAAGCAAAACCGTAAGTTTACAATTAGTGCTCTTGCTGATGACGAGCTGAAAGAACATGTAACCACATGGTTGAAAATACAAGCGGCAACCTTCTATGAAGAAGGCATACAAAACCTTGTGGCACGCTATGACAAGTGACTACAAAATTTCGGAAGCTATGTATAAAAGTAGTTTCACAGTTGTAGATTTTTGTACAATAAATATATTTTTTTTGTATCTGTACACGTATTTTTTATATAACCAAACGGAACTTACTTTGTGGATATACCTCGTATATAGGTTGTTTCCATTTCCCTACCATCGTGATCGTACCATCATAACTTGCATAGAAGAATGAGTTCCTAAAATTTAAATCTTTTACGAGCTCGTAGTATGGATCAGATTTCTTTTTCTTCTCATCGAAGCACTCCACAACGTCTTTTTCTGTATCTGTGAAAACTGTTTCTCGAGTTTTCCGTACATTCTGACTAAAATCTATAAATCCTGTTATTATAAAATAGCGATGAATGCGGCGTTTTAGTGTTTTACTCGACAGAAGATTTTTATATCACACTCTTAATAAAAAGCTTTTTTTTATATGCATTTTAAGGGTATGGTTCTCGATATATGTTCTTTGTTCCAAGTACTGCAATTAACAATCAAAATAACCTGTTGTTGCGAAGTTGAAAACTGGGACTGCTTTAAAATACTGCTCTAAAATTTACTTTAAACAACACTTTTCTTATTTTACATTTTTCATTTCGCACAAAATGTCTTTATTCAATTCTTTTAACTGGTGAATTTTTCTTTTTAATAAATCTAATTCAATAGCTGATGTATTTTCCATAGACCTACAAATATATTCTTGTTTCGAGGAGAATCATCATTGGTTCAATCTTGTTGGTCCTATTTTTTCATTTAACAAGATATTTATTTTCTTTTTGATGTCTCGTTTTACAGCTTCTTCTCTTCTTCCAGTATTTTCATTAATCGATGATAAAGCTGGGTATTTTTAAATGCGGAACCGATTTAAACTTTAAGTTTAGTTTAGGTTTCAAATCAATCAGTTCTGAATTTAAATCATTTTCAAAAGTTGCCTGTTTAAAGTGAATTGAACAGACTCTTGCATTATGAATGCACAAATTGTCAATTCTTTTGCAAACTTGCAGCCAGTGTTTTTGTACTGCGTTATTTAGTGGAAATCGATGAAATAAAATTCTGAAAACTTTAAAATGTCTGCAATGATTCATACAACCAGAAACGACGCAGAAAGGTATCACTAATTATTTTAATTATTAAAACCTTTTACAAAAATTAAGAAATAGAATAAGGCACAAAATGATAATACTAATGTAAATACACTTATTCCCGTGAAAAGAGAAAAGATAGGAGTGATAATGAATGACTAGATACAGGAAGTACTGGACGTGTTGGTTCTAGTCACAGTGAGGCAAATTTGTAATTTCAATTTTCTGCAATGAAAATTATAATCTAATTTTATGTAATTAATTATAGTTGTAATTATGTGTCATAAAATGTCTTGCAGCACTGTAGCCGGAACCAGTTCCCCTATTCTATTGTTTGAAGTAATTTCTGTGCTTCAATGTGTGTAACTATAATCAATTAGATACAATTAAATTGTAATTACATTTCAGATAATTGCAATTACAAATTTAACTAATTTGGTGCCAGTGATGTCACAGAATGGGCGAACTGCTGTGCATCCATGTCATCTATTTACCGTGACTGAACCAGCCAAGGATGGTGACACGAAGGCAACGACTAGCTAAGGGTGACAGGACAGCTTCCACATTTATCTAAGGCGAGACGAAGGCGAGGACGGACTCTGTAGGACAAGGGGCGCTTGCCGTTCCGTAGTGGCGTTTGGTCAGTGCGTGATGCGTCATTTAGCAACCCTCGGTACTGGCAAAGGATGACAAGGGATGACCGCCCGGTAGCCCTGCTTTCGGCGGCGGTACGTAAACATGGACGGAAAGGTGTGGGCTTAGGCCCCCAAGTAAACCTCCTTCTCGATTCTTCATCCCCTGCGACTCCCTCTGTAGCTGGAGTAGTTGTGTGCCGCCCTCAACTTTCGGTTGGAAAGAGAACTGCTCCGTTCGACCAACAGTGGTTCGAGTCGGTGCGCCCCTCAGGTCCAAGGTATGTGGCTCGTATAACATTCTTTGGGAGGAGACTTGAACCTCTTCATGGACTGAGCGATTCCGAGGAACCCGGCCTATGGCTCGTCAGTCAAGTGACGGAGACCAGATCTAAGTCGGACCTTGGGTCGAAACCTGTCCAGTGCGTCTATCCGTAGTCGGCGTTTTCTGTGCCTAAAGGTTGGGACTAGCAGGAGTCTAAGATCTAACTTTCACGCTACTAATCTCAATCGGGGCAGCCTCTTCGGCGCTTTTGAAGGTAGTTTCCAGGTCTTTCAGAGTCCGATAGTTGTATAAACATAACGTTCCGTTTTTATCTAACATTTTCTTGTTGTGTTATTGTTCGTTTGCGTTTGTTTTATAAGCCATGTGTTTCCGAATGGCTTTCGATTGAGTCGACCGCATCCGGCGTTCTGCTGCCGGTAGAAGTCGGAGGGAAAGCTCTCGGGGATCACGCGGGAATAACCTAAGATAGGACGTGTCTATGCGTTCAGGGATACCTTTCCTTGACATCCCGGGCTAGCGAGAGGCTCCTTCTCCCTTGCCACAGCCGATGAATTAGACGTAACCTTTATAGGAGCTCGATGATCGGAAGCTGCGATAAAGCAAGAGTGGTCGGGGGAACCCGGCAAAAGGCCTATGGCCCGTTTTCCTCTTTTGGATTCCGGCTCTGAAGCTGTCGGACAACTCAGGTTTACTCCCCAAGTGTCATGTTGTGGTGTCCTTAGAGTGTGGGCTCCACAGCATATCGCAACGACCTTCGTCGTCGCTTCTTTTGGGGTAGGGGAGTGATATGCAGGTGGCGTATGCTCCCCAGGCCGAAGAGCCCGCCTGTGGAGGTGCCTGGATACACCGGCCCTCCCTGGGGGATCACTTGTATGGGCTCACGCGAACCTGAACTTGGCGGTGGAGTACGTCCGCCTTCGGCGGTGTGGCTTTACAAGCTACTTGGTAAGCAAGTACGTATCTCTTAAAATTCATTTGCAGAGAGACTTAAAACTTTCCAATGACATTCATTGAATGGTTTGAATTGGACCCTCGCTTAAGCGTTGGAAATATATTACAGCCTATGGGAAATTTGTAAACTATGATTTTAACAAATATTTAAAAAATTTTGATATAATTGCCTTATATACATTCAATTACATTTGATAAGCCAGATTACAAAATTCTCTGGAAATTATCTTTCTCGCCAAAATATCGAACTTAAAGGGAGTGAGGCTATTTTGTTTAATTTGTATTATATCTAATGTATATGTCATTTAAAAAAAAAATAACAAACACCACTAAATAAATCAACCTATTTTTTCGTCTGAGCCGGAAGGACTTTTAAAAGAATAAAAGGTCTGGAAAAACAACTGTTCTTTAAGAGGAAAAAATATTCTTTAAGTTAATTAAGAGAATTAGTATTTATATTTTTCTGTGCTGTTGAATTTATTTAACAGTGTAAGGAAACGAGTTTATCATTTCTGTTGTCCCTGCGCCAAGAAATGTAAAATATGAAGGATGTAATATCACATATTTTTTAGGAGAGAAGAAACACTTTTATTGCATAACGTCCAAAATATCGATATTCTCTTGAGCAGTGTGTCCATTTGAACTAAGTCAAATAGACCAGTATGAAACCGTAAATTTTACTTAAAAAACTGTATTCATTAAGGAACACAAAAAGCAAAGCACATTTTATTGAAAACTTTGTTCTTGTTTGAAACGTCTTTACTTGCCTTTAAAGAAGATATCGGTACAATGGTCCTTCAAATATCGGAAAGCTGGTAGCTATAGACTGAATACTGCGCTTCTAGCCAGAATATGCTTCATTCCGGTTATCATTCAGGTTCAATTAAAGTTTAGAAAATGATTTCGGTTCTACTTTTCGTCCATTGAAAAACAGTGCCATAGGAACGGAGGGGGCTCATGGGGCTCAAGCTTTTCCCATTCAAAGAAAGATAAATGTTTTCGTCATATGATCTGTTCCAAGGAAAAAATTTTCATATCAGAACGCGGATAAGGTAGAAACTTGTTCAATTTGAACTAACAAAATAGTCCCGGCAGAAAAATTGCAAAATGTTGTATTTTTTTTTCATAAAACGTAACCTATATAACGTGGAAACTGAAAACAATAGTTAAAATTAATCTAAAACCACGTGTTGAATGCTAAAATGGCATAAAAATATTTATTCAAAAATAATAAATTTACTATTCAGATTGCTCATTTCCAGTCTACTACTTCAGTTAAAAAATAATAAAATAAACATCCATAGCTAATTAAACAACATATGCTAGTAGTAAGAAACAAGATATTTTAGCTAATTTGAAAACAAGTGTAGCCGCATAATCGAATATGGACACATTTCCTTTGCTTCAGCCTTGAAAAGCTCTTATTTCCTCTATAAAGGATGGGAAGTGGAACTGTGTCCAAATTAATTTCATATAGTACATTTTTGTATTTTGTTTTTACGCCGTTTATAATCGTCCAAAAACTGCTCTTGTGGCTGAAGCCTAAGATACAAGCAGCACTAACTACTGACACACCAGTATCCAAAATGTAAACAATGATGTAGAAATAAATATCTGCCACTTTTGCTTCTTATGACTTTTCAGGATTAAACACAGTGCTAGTAATGGGAATTTTGTGGGACAAATTGTTTACCCTGAGTTAAAGTTTAAATGTTTTCCAAAATCATTTTTGATAGTATAATTAATGAACCAGCTTAGTACCAATTATTGTAGGAATGGTTCAATAATGCAATATTGAAAATACTTCATATATCCGGACCAATGCCTCAAATTGAAGCCTATATAGCCTCAAAATCCGACATAGACTAAAATCTCTTCGAAAAGATAAATGTAAGGCATTTAACGTAATTTTATTATATTTTCTATAATTTAATATAATATTACAATGTATTATAACATAAGATTATTTTCAGACATTCACTTTGCTTCATATATAATTTTGTACAATCCGTGCTAAAATAATAATAATAATAATAATAATAATAATAATAATAATAATAATACATCCGCATATTTACCGATAGATTACAATATAAAAACCGAAGGTATCATTAGTCTCGAAATAATGTCTTATTTCAGAATATGAACGCAATTTTCGAAGTAGGGGCCGTCTACATACATATTCAAAAACGTACCAACTTTGTTTTTTTATATAGCACCTACTTTTGACACCACATTTTAGATACTAGGATCAAAGAAATGTGGAAAAATATATTGTTTATACACTTAGAAAAAATATCTTCATAGCATTCTAAAAGAAAATGTGCCAAGGGTTTATCTATGAAAATAAACATAACAAAATAAACTACGATTGCACAGATCTAAAATCATACAAATATTGTACAAAAAATTCATAGAAAAAAAATCTTGAAAACGCAATAACCTAATTTTATTTGTAAAAAAAAATCTTATAAATTTTCTGGTTCATATTCTGTTTTTTTTTTTTTTTTTTTTTTTTTTTTTAAGTGACTGAATGGTAACAGGATACTTTACAATTTTGAAAAATAAATTTATCTATACGAAAGGTTATCTTTTTATCGAAAAGTGAAACTTATCTATATCTAGAAATGACTTAGAATGAACTTGTGCACCAATGTTTTCGACTGCACACATTTTTTATGATAGATTGATACAAATCCCAATTTAATTTTGATATGTGTATTTTAATATTTTTAATATGAATATTTTGTTAATATGAATTTATTAATAATTTTCATAACTAAAAATATGTTATTTTAATCAAAAATGCACAAATTAAATTTGAATTCATTAATTATAGGTCTTTTTAAAAGAAGCATTTTAATCAGATGATTTTTATGAATATATAAATTCAAGTTTGTCAGATTGATTCAACATTAGCATCCTCTTACTTTGACCCCCTTCTTCTTCTAACTCTATGAAGATTTAAGAAACAGTACTTAAATTATGCTTTCCGGACATCTTTGATCTACAGAACTAAAATATGGAGTCAAAAGTGGGTGTTACCATTTGGAAGAACAAAATTGTTACATTTTTTTATTTGTAGACGACACCTATTTCGAAAATTACGTTCATATTCTGAAACAAAGCATTATTCTGTGTCTAAGGACACTTTTGTTGGGATTTTATAGTTGACGATCCACGAATAAAAACATGTATCTTTTTATTTTGTTTTGTTTTGTCATG
The DNA here is from genome assembly GCA_963931845.1 of Maratus michaelseni. NCBI lineage: Eukaryota > Metazoa > Arthropoda > Arachnida > Araneae > Salticidae > Maratus > Maratus michaelseni. The sequence goes on from OZ007592.1 coordinate 252,274,277, forward strand.
GACTGTACATTGTACAAAACGAAAATGTGCCCAATTTTGGAAAATATTTCAGTCCCTTTCGATTTCCTTTTGAAAAACTTTTACTATACTATTACTATGTGTCTTCAATGTTTGATAATTCATCTCTGTAAAAACAACCCAGTAAACAATGAAGTACTATAAGTGTTGTTTACTTTTCTAATTTGTAAATCTACAGATCAGGGACTTCAACGTCAGCTTTTCAAGCTGCATTTAGATTTTGAATTTATTTCATTGATTTTTTCAACTAGTACTTTAAACAAGTATGTAGTTTCAGTTCTTTCAAACTAGTATTACTGACAGTAAGATTTCAATTAATTACAAGAGATTTAGTTCTGATGAATCATAAATGAAATACTGTTACATGCCCCTATAGTGTAAGACAGTTTATTTTTTGCGAAAACATTTTATTATATCAGGAGATCTCCCCCTTCTACGCCCGTTGTCTAATTATTTAACAATTGTAATTCTCTATCGATTCCACTACATTTCATCCTCTATCTAACAAGGAGAGTGCCATGCTTGGTAATCACAGATTTTGATTATTTTTATATATGTTGTAGTATAGAAGCCCCTTAGTCTCCGGTTCAATGGATTTTATACAACGCTCCTTAGTTCTCGAGAAATGGGGGGTCTAATATTTTAACACAACTTAAATACTTACTTTGTAACAAAATAACTGAGTTGGTCGTAGCTCAGTTGGTATGGCGTCTGCTGGTTGTCCCGAGGGCTTGGGTTCGTTGCCGAAACGCTACGGTTGGTTTTCTCCTTTTTTTATAAATATACTTGTAATTATATTTTAATAATCTCAATAAAAAATTTTGTTAACATGATTAAATTTTAATTTAGAATTTTTGATATTTTTAAAAATCACTTTTAAAATGTATTCCATGTATGCTTTATCAATGAAACGATATTGAATAATTGTGTCAATTCATCATTGTAAAGAAACATCATGTATAAATTGCCTTAACGAAACGCCTTAAAGTCAATGCAATGATAATACTACTCTGTTTTTAAAGTAAGAAGCATAATTATATTAAAATTTAGCATAAGAATTAAATTACAACATGTTTATGTTTTATTTTATTGTAACTAGAGGGCGCCACAACAAAATTTGGTTTCTTTTTTTTTTTTTTTTTTTTTAGTTTGGTGCAGTTAAGTGGTTTTTGTATTCAATCATTATCGCACAAGTGCGTATCATTCTATAACAGCTGATAACCGTATAAAAATGGAAGAAACAAGCTGTAGTTCACAAGAAGATCAATCTGAAGTGTCGGGATTCAATGAAAATCAGAAAAATTATGTCACAAATGCGTTGAAGCACTGTAAAATTTTATTGCAAAACAAAGGATTTTTAACAAATAATCCAGCATCTGAAATATCTTCGTTTTCTATTGCGATGTGAGAAAAATTCTATAATTCGGAAGTAAATATGCTGATTTTGGAACGATTTTTGAATTCTATCAATAATAGATCCAATTTTTATAATGCTCTTTAAATGATGAAAAATGTTTAATAATGGTTTAAAAATCAAAATTGCTTAATTAAAATTTAATTATGTTAAACATTTTTTTTATTGAGATTATTAAATTATAATTACAAGCATATTTATAAAAAAAAATGAGGAAAACCAACGTAGCGCGTTCCGGCATCGAACACGGGCCCTCGGAACAACGAGCAGACGCCATACCAACTAAGCTATGACCAACGCAGCTACGTCGTTACAAATTATGTATTTAATTTGTGTTAAAATATTAGACCCCCTCTTTTGTCGAGAACTAAGGAGCGTTGTATAAAATCCATTGAAACTGGGACTAAGGAGCTTCTACCCTACAACATATATAAAAATAATCAAAATCTGTGATTACCAAGCTTGGTACTCTCCTTGTAAGACATTTAAGCTGATTTCGATAACGGCATTACTAATCAGTTTGAACGATTAATGATTCCCTTAAATATTTTATTAATCGTTTATTATGGAAGTTCTTCAACTAATCGGAAAATAATTGCCTACCTTAACCTCTCCCACAATTTTTTAATTGCTGACGATTTCTCTCTCAATTACGAAAGAATAAATCGTTAAAAATATAGACATAAACTAATACAAGTTATCATCATGCACGCTTATCAAAATCTTAATTTGTTTTCGCCCAAAGCGTTTCCAAATTTTTCCCCTATAAAATCCTTGTTATAATAAAGAAGGTAACATTCTTAATCAGTTAACTTCTCACTTTTAAGATGGTTATCAAAATATATGTTTCCTTCAATAACGGGAAACTTTCTGAGTATAATTTTTAAAAGTAAAATCATAAAAATTAGAAGATATGTAAAATTAAGTTGTTTTAAAATCATATAATTTCATGAGCTATAAGTTATAACTGTCTCATGACTACTTTCCTCAGGCTTTCGTATCTTAAAGATTGTTTTATATACCTTCGTTAATAAATAGTTTCATTTTGAAAGCTTTAATTGTTTCACAGTACATAATTTTTGGTTTAATATTTGACGTGCTGTATACAGTTTCAGAACTGAAAAAAAATAATTTATGTTCAGTTCTGATTTTTATTCAATCAGAAATAACTCTTTTATTTCAGCTTTCAATTCGGTTACAGTTGGAAGCGCGCATTGAATTTTCGTATGTAGTGTACTCGGTGTATTTCCAACTAACCATCGAGTTCTAAAAACTTTACACTATAATTAACATTACAATTAGTTCGTTAATTCAAATTAAAAAAATAGCAATTATCTTCAATTTTTTACTTAGAAAATCTGGATGTCTCCACTCGACTTCCGAACATTTTACAAAATACTGTGCGTTGAAATAAATAGTAATATAACAATAAATAAAAACTTAGACTCTAATGTAACAAAGGCGAAATAATTCCACTTGTTGAAAATGACCTTGTGTTTTATAGAGAACGGGCACTTTCTTCCACAAAGCTTAAATATTTTTCTAATGACGTATTTTTCAATAAATTTTCATTCCATCCGTCCTGAAATTAAGTTCCATGAATTAAAAAAAAGGTAAGAAAAAAGATTTAAATAAACAAGTCGCGTTCTGATGAAACATAGTCGTTGTATCGATACAAGACGAATACGGACAATTAAATAATTTAAGTGATGTATAAAAGAAAATGTTTATGAGTTATCGCCACAGAATCGTTGATAAAAAGGTTGAGATACCAAACATATTGCTCGATTTCTTCGAACATGAATACAGTTCTTGAGGCAGTGGCCAGTAACATATTCACCAATTGGGAGCTCAAGCTAAAGTTTACTTTGGGCGCTATCGTCTTCATTCACATATATGCTCACATCATCGGAAAGCCACCAAAATCAAGGACATGGGACATGAAAACGTGATGGAATTCTAAGATTACACGTATACATTCACAAAAGCATCATTGTGAAAATGGCGAATTTAGCAAGCCCAAAATGTAAAAACATATCAATATTTTCGCAATCGGGATTTTTCTTGATTAAACAACACCTACTTTACGCTGTATATGTATAGAAAGTAAAGTAGGTATGATGAAGAAGTTTAATAAATTGACAAAGTATAGAATGAATAATGCAGATCTTAAATGTATTGTGATAGTTGACTTGCTCAATTTAAATCAAGAAACAATATTTCTTATTAAACAAAGACATCAAAGGTCTGGTACAGTTTCTTTCTCCTTATCTGCCAAACGATAAATTTTAATGCAAACAAATCTGCAGTTTATATAAACGTTTATGAAACACGGCATTTAATTTTAAAGAAAATGCCTCTACAGAGGAAAAAACAGACAAAAAGGGAGTTGCTTTTTAGTTTTATCTAATATGGATAACATATAAAATCTTAAGTCATCGGAAGGTCAAAGGATCTGTGATATTTTAAAAAGAAAAAATTCACTACCAGTATCAATCATGTATCTAATTATATACCAACTCATGTATCAAATACTAACGATTAATTGGCACAGCATATCTTTATTTCTATTAATAATTTGTGTATAAGAAACCATAATATTACAATGCATCTTTCATTAAATGTATATTTTTAATGCATCGTCTTAAATATGCCTTGAAATTTAAGAGGTTTTCATGTTGACAGATATACGTTAATGCACCAAATAATGTATCTAGTGTTGAAGATTGGATGACACATGATATCTGTGTATTTATTTTTGAGTTGTATATGAGTAACCACACTATTTCAATGCATCTTTAATTACATGTGTAATTTTATTACGTCATGCTTAAATACGTCATAGAATTTCTAAGATTTTCGTATTGGCACATAACGTTTTAAATAATTTTTATTGTAGAATTTAATATGTATTTTTATAATTTAATAAATATAAAACAATTAGAATTATAAAAATGATATATATTCTCGTGTTAAATACGTAATTAATTTTTTAACAAAATATGCAAAGTCATCATATTGGATAATACTAACTTTTTTCTCGGTCCCTGACAGCTCGAATTAACAACAGCCAACTGTATATATATATATATAAATCGTGAGAAATATATGAATTTTACAATAAGCAAGACTAATTATTTAAATGCTTTTATTATTTTAGGTACTACGCAATCATATACCCCTTGAGTGGTCGCTGGACGAAGACTCGGGGAAGATTGATTATTTTAACAATCTGGATTTTTTCAATCAGCATATCGAGCTTGCAACTTGTCCATGGAAAAGCGGAAAAATTTGAGGTTGGCGGCCAAGAATTTTATGACTGCAATGAAATATGGGACGAATTCGAAGGGAAAGTAAGTAATACACTCTAAGAAATGATAAATGTTTCTTAATGTAGGAAAATATAATATAACTACAAACGAAAATATTACAATAATCACTTTCGTATTATCTACGATTCTGAAACGCGTTGTTTATCTTTAGAAACCTCGGGAACTAATATATTTTCAAGATTTAAAGAAGTTTTGCTGCCACAGATTTTCAGAAACCTGTCCGAGTACTTATTATAATGTATTGGTCATTTTTCCCAACCTGATATATAGGTTTTTTTGGATGCCATCAATTCTCAAATAAACATCTCATGTTCAACAAGCATGCCATGCTTTACAGACAACATGATAAATTAACAGCATTGACATTAACATTAAAATTTACATTATTTTGTTTTTCTTGCCAGTATAAATTCAGTTACGCTGCTGAAAATGTCTTACTACAAAATTTATTAAGGAAAAATTAAGAAACACACTGTAAAAAAAATTTATATATGTATATATATATATATATATATATATATATATATATATATATATATATATATATATATATATATATATATATATATATATATATATATATATATATATATATATATACATAATTTCTTATTTAGAAAAATATGATATAACCACAAACAAAAGATATACAATAAAATCGTTGTTTATCTTTAGAAATGTCGAAAACTAACGTATTTTCAAGATTAAAGAAACTTTCCTGACGTAGATTTTCGGAAACGCTTCCGAGTAGTTTTTATACTGTATTAAACAGCTTTCTCAACCCGTAATATAGGTTTATCGAATGCTACCAATTCTCAAGTAAACGTTATCATATTCGACAAACATATTTTACACATAAACATGTTAAATTAACAGCATTAACAATAACTTTAAAATTAATGTTATTTTGTTACTCTTGCATGTATAAATTCAGTTACGAAGCTGAAAATGTTTTATTGAGAATTTATTGAATCCTGAAAAACGATATTCTGGTTTGAGAAAATTGGTTAATACATTATAAAAACTACACAGAAATGTTTCTGTAATCGGTTGCAGCAAAAGAAAATTTGTTTTCTTAAATTATTTTTCAAATCTGGAAAATACATTCGTTTCTGAGGTTTCTAACGACAGAAAACGTTTTTCGGAATCATAGGTAAATCGGAAGAGGTCGTTGTATTTTTCTTACGTGGTTATTTTTTCATAGATCAAGAAACATTTATCTTTTTTATATTATAGATTACAATAAATTGTTTTTTTTTTTACTTTCTTCTATCTTTACAAGAAGAAAGTATTGGATTCATGAAAATTTTCGACTTCCGGTTTTTGACGGATTTATACGTTTTAGAAGCTCCTGAACACGATTTGACTATTTTTAGAAAATGTCTGTCTGTGACTCTGTATGTGACAAAAATTTTGTGGGCGCTCTATCTCAAGAACTAATGCTCGGAATTAAATAAAACTTTAGATTCAGTTAGTCCGTGATATAAATTGGTGCTGATTAGTTTTTGGTAAAAATCTCCCGGCAGGTGGCGCTGCTATGCAGCATTTTTTGCGATTTTCGCAATAGCTCTATCTCAAGAACTAATGCTCGTAATTAAATAAAACTTTAGATTCAGTTAGTCCCTGATATAAATTGGTGCTGATTAGTTTTTGGTAAAAATCGCCCAGCTGGTGCCGCTGCTATGCAGCATTTTGCAGGATTTACACGATTTTAACGATAGTCCTATCTCAAGAAATATTGCATGGAATTTAATAAAACTTGAGTTTCAGTTAGACCTTAATATAAATTGGTGCTGATTCTTTTTAGTGTATGCGAAACCTGTGTGAGATAGAAGAAAGTTTTGGGATTGACACATCCGACTAGTTTATTTATAAAATTCGAAATGATTTTAACTCTTTATGCTCCGACAGTACTTTAAAGTATCATCTTAAAAATGTTTTATAAAAGTCACTTAAAATACCGAGTGGGAGTAAATACAATTAAGATGAGTAATAGATACTTTACTTTATCATCTTAGAAATACGTTATTCTTGTACAGATACAGAAAAACATATTTTTAAACGGATAATTTATTTTCCCATTATAACTGTCCAAACTCCGTGATGTTAAAACACATATGGATTGAAGAGTTTGATTTCTAGAAAATGTTCATGTTGTAAGGCCGAATACACAATTATACACAATTATACATTTTCTAATACTAATAAAAGCTAAACACAATATTTTAAATAAATGATTTGTCTACAGTTATAAACATTCTGAGAAACCCCTAAATTACTGATTTAGTTTATTAATTTTAATCAACGAAAGCTTTCTAAAATTTATTTAATGATTACACAAATGGAACGTAAAAATATACTTCTCTCTAACTACACTTCAAAAATGCTTCTAACGTATTTTCAAAAATTTAGAAATATTTTGGAAGGCGAAATATTTAATAATTTGTAATTTGGCAGATGAAGGGTTAACTCAATAGCAGAAAACATTTGTTAAAACTACAGATATGCTTTTCGGTGGTCCTGTACTTAAATTATTATTTTTTTTATTATTTATAAATATTTCTTACTTTTTTTTTCCTTCAAATGGATATTTAAAAATATTCAGACATTTTCAAATACCCATTCTTTAAAAAAATATATTTTTTTTTATCTTTAAAAATTAAAAATAAATATTTTTAGCCATATCTTATGCGAAAAGTATCAATCATGTATATAAACATTTGAAATTTATTAACAACTAAAAGTTTAAATGAAATAAGAAACATACGTCTTAATCTCGTTTATATCTGTATATACAAGGGGATACTGTCTATATCAAAGGAAGGAAAGGTTCTTCCATTTTTTTCCATTTTACGAAATAAAATAAAATTTTATTTTGTTAGATGATGAAGGTGAAGAAAGCGCTCTTAACTAGCTTAGGCAGTTAATTGCCAAATATGGAACGCTTCCAATTTTTATTTTTTAAAATTTAGTAAATCTATTAATCTACATTATTGTAGCAAATACATATGTTTATTGCGGAGTTAAATGTTAAAGAAAATGCGTGAAAATTATTTTTAAAAAATCACTAAATTGAGTTAAATTTTTCAAATATATTTTATTTGAAAATGCATTTTTTTTTCTCCATTCGATGTGGCAAAAATTGATTTATGAATATTTAGAAAGGTAAATGAAGTGTGATGATGACTCCAAAACTGATAATCATATTAACTAACAGTTTACTGAGTCGGATTAAGCGTCTCATTTCCAATTAAAATATATCTTTGATTTGAAATTGGAATGAAATACAGGGTCATGAAAAATCGAAGAGTGTGGAAATATGATTACAAATATCTCGTCAACTAATCATCCGATCGACTTCATTCTTTATGCAAAATTTATGTTTTTTATTGTCTTTTACATCCATTCCATAAAATAAACAATTTCGAAAATTTTTATATAACTTTTATCAGAACGAATATTTTGAGAGTCCGAAAAAAATAGTTCCGGATAATCGAGGTTACTGAAATTCAATAAGCTTCTTCCCATTATTACATACTAAGTACACACCAAATTTCAAGTCTCTATCTCAATTTGCTCGGGAGATAGAGCGTTTACAGGCACACACACACACACACACACAGACGGCAATTTTTTTTTCTAAAAATATGTTTTTCGGAATCCCCAGTGACTGAAATGTGTAAATCCGTCAATTTTTTTTTTTCGATTTTCAAAACGATTACAAGATTTGCCCTATACTACGTATGATGGGTAAGTAAAAAAAAAAATTCGATTTAAATTTTTTTTTTCGATTTTCAAAACGATTACAAGATTTACCTATACTACGTATGATGGGTAAGTAATAACAGACGTCCATGATAATGACAGAAATATTTTTACTTTCTAATATGGATTATGTTGTGCCGAAAGAAATCGTGGAAAATATTAGGGCCTCTACTAACCAAACATGTTTCAACCATTATCGTATTTCATTCACTTAAGATCCACAACCATGAAAATTACATAAGAAGTTATGGGGTTTTTGCCCACCCTGTACTTTTCAGATAAATCATTTACTGTTCTTTTAATCAAACAAAGCATAAGTGTGTGACATCTAAATTATATAATAGAAATCTCCAAGAACAGATTTATTACTTTCATATAAATTACCAAATCTGTCCAGAAAACGACTCAAGAAAATAATATAATTCATATGCTATGAATCAACAAAAGCAAAACGCATGCTTATCATGATACTGATTTACTCACCTAACAGGAGTAGAGAAGTACGCGGAGTTATGTGAGAGGGGAATAGATATGGAAGTTAAAATAATAAAATTAGTAGAAAATCTAAAAAAACGAACTCGAACTAGTCTGATCCAGGTAAAAAAAAAAGGAAAAAATATCTAAATATAAATAAAGAAACGAACTAATGGATAGCTTAACATGTCAACTGACGCCAACGTACTCTAACATACTTAAATAATTTCTCTTATCACCATATTTACTGGCGTATAATATGCACCTTGATATTGATAGAGAAAATGGCTAAAATTATATAGCTTGTATATTGTGCAACCTGCAATCCTAAATGCAGAAAATCTAGGAACTTTTTTTAAAAAATACGACCGAATGGGATTACATATACTACGCATGAAACTTAGTTTATGTGGAAATAGTCATTCAGAGTGTCAAAGTGATTGTATCAAAAATCAGATAGCTAGAAGTGACGATGATATAATTTAAGAATATATTAACATTGTCAGTGCCGATTTCAGCAACAATATCAGCAGCGATGTTAAATGATGTGGCTGTTTTTTATGTACTGTTTTAGTTATGCAACGCTCATATAATAAAGACGTAAAATACATTCTATTTGTTAAGTTTTAATTATTTTATTCATTATTCAATTATGATAATTAACGATAAGATTAAAACCGAATTTGTTTTTCTGTCATTTTTGCAGTAAAGGCAGGAGGGAGTAATTAACTTATATTTGTTCATAATACACAAAAACCAATACATAAATGTGCGAATTATTTTACTTATTTAACATACTACATCGATATTCGTATAACTTTATGGCAATATCTACGTAACATATTCAGTAACTGGGAAAATGTATGTGTGGTTTCATATAGCTGTCCGATATATTCCGTCTATAATGCAACCCCCCCCCCCTTTTTTTATACCTACAATTTTTGAAAAAAAATTGCGACCTGATATAATATCAACATTATTTGACATACATTATTTGATTTATATAATATCTGTAGGTGCCCTCTCCAAGCTTTTGCGATACATCGCGAAAATCATACTTTACGTATATTGCAATCTGTAAACTCCCCAAATTGCCTAATCCTCGAGAAGTATACCTTTTCTGACTACTTACTTTTGGCTTCAGAGTTGGAGCTATCCTGACCCTCCTTGATACAGAACATGTTCGACTGTTGCCCTGGCCGGCACGTTCTCCTGATTTCTCACCAATTGAAAATGTCCTGTCAATGGCTTCTGAGCGACTGCCCCCCCCCCCACCACTCGCCCTTCACTACGGTTGATGAACTGTGGCATAGTGTTGAAGCTACATGGACTGATGTACCCGTACATGACATCCAATTTCTGTTCGACTCCATGGTTAGGCAGATAAATGCTGTTATTGCAACCAGAGGTGGGTGTTTTGGGTAGTGTTTTCTCAGGATCTATATCTCCTAATTTTCTGAAAATGTAATCAAATGTCCTTCCCATTATAATGTATTTGGCCAATAAATATCATTCTGTTATTTGCATTCCTTCATGGTGTAGCATTTCGGATGCCCAGTAGTGTATTTTGCAACGTATCACCCAGCTGGGCGATAATTTACACCTGCATGGGTGCGTGAGTTTTGTGAGTATAAATATGTAAAGTATACGTTTGCATTAATGCGAGTATTAACGCTGCACTAATGCTACGATAAATTACTGAGAAAAGGTTTGTAACATTCTCCCATTTTCCTGCTTTAAGGTATCCGCATACCTTTGAAGGTGATTTTTTGAAAGTTTTAAAATTTTCTCTTCATATCAATTTTTTCTAATGGCATTTAAGTTAAAACTTTGAAAAAAATATAAACATTTTAGAAATTACACAGAAATAATTTTTGAAAGTGAAAAATAGTCAAAATTAGGTGAAAAAGTGACATCACAAAAGACATTTTACATTAAATCATTACATTGAAAATTATTTACTAATGCATAGACTTGTGAAACCTATCTATGAAAGCAATTTACGGTAGACTTTAAGAAGAGGGATAAGCTTCTCCTGTTTTAAAACCCAGATTTCCCAAAAACATACAGTTGCCAATGAGATATTTGAAGGCAGGAGCAAGACTGGCTAGCTCAGTCTTGCTCCTGCATTCAAAGTGGTTGCACGGTAACCTACTTTTAAGTTTGCCAGTTTCTGGTAACCAATCTGATATTTAGGTACATTGAAGATATTGTGTAATATGTCCTAGGTAAAAGGGCATATTTTCTTATAAAGCATTCATATGGAAAGCGTATAGGTATTAATATTCGAAAATAGAATAAGTATCCCTGTGAATAATCACAATAATAATAATTCGGTATAACAATAAAACATAATATTTTGCTTAGAATGAAAATACACCCTTTTTAATGTTTCTCTTAAAAAATACAATTTAAAAGTTAGTGCAATTTATAAGATTGTTTTTCTCCAACGAGATGGTCTTGGAACTTATTAAATTTAGTCTCAAGTGACCTTCAACAAAACTTTTAATAAAGCACTGACATTTCACAAAATTGCTTTCTTAGAGTTTTTTTTTTTTTTTTTTTTAAGATGTAAGATAATGTATTTTGTGTATATTTTACAGGAGATAAAATTAATAATATGTTTTTGAAGAACTGATCGATCACTACGTGACCCACCCAAACCCATAGTTTAATAACCGGCTGAATAGATTATAGAAGTGTTTTCTCTAAAGTGCTCAAACATTGACTTTAATTATCTCATTTCTCCTTTCTCTTTATCGGAATTTGGTTAATTGATTTATCTTTCATTTTCATTCCTAGGTTTACACTTTGTTGGTATTTTTTGTAACATTTCTCGTTCCCATGTGTGTTTTAAGCTACACATATGGCGGCATAGGCTGGAAAATGTGGGCGCGAAGACTTCCTGGAAATGCAGATGCTTCTAGAGACAGATTACAGTTAGCTGCAAAATTAAAGGTAACATTTGGTTTGTTCAAAATTTTCTTATTGTGTTACATTAATTAAGGAATGACAGGTTATATTACTACAAGTAATTAAAAGTATTAAAATCGACATCAAAGGATAGTTTCTTAACATATTGCACTTCAATGAGAATATTTTAGTGAAAGTGATTTGGCACATAATTTTATTATTATTATTATTGATATTCCCATTCACTTTAAATCCCATTGCTTTAAATATTTATTTTGACATAAAGCTGATGATTCTATACTCCTATAACGTTTTGACGTTTCCGTATTAAAAAAACTGCATACAATACAACTACTTTATAAACATGTAGTACTGTGTACCTTAATAACATATTAAAATTCCCCGGGGATTGAAGTACAAATGAAGTACTTATGAAGTACAAATAATAATAATAATAATAATAATAATAATAACTAGCAAAAACCATGCTTTGTTTGGATTCGCGAAGTATTATTTCATAAGATAAATATTTGAAAGTAACAATATTTTTTTGATATAATTTTTGCATTTTTATTAAGCAAAAACGTTTTTTTATGTTTTGGTGCATTCATGTCGGCATTTTTTACGCTGATATCTAGCCTCTTGCCTTAAAGCTAAATCATTTAGGCGTTCTTTTCGACCAATAAGTGTACGTTTTCTCGGCATTTTTAAAATATAGAACTAATACATTCCATAAATTGTTTTTAAACAGCAAACATATTAAAAATAATACTAATAGTTATTATTTTTTAATAGTAAATATGTTTAATTTGGTTCAGTTTTCAACCTTCGAATTCGAATAACACTTTATACAATGAATTTAACAATTAATTTTATTTGTTTACAATTCTTTTGTTGCCACTTTGCAAAAAAATCATAATATAATTCTTATGAAATGCGTAAGTATCGTCATGGCCTACTATAATATATATATATACGGCCCGCTCATTTCGCCAAAAACCGCCGAAAATGTGAAGCCGGATTAAACTTCAAACCCTGAACCATTTCATTGGACCACGTGGTCTTTGTTTACATTAAACCCTGCCCAGATAACGGCTCGTATTTTATTAACGGCTTTTATTTCGATCATTATCGAAGTTTGCGATACATTAATCCTATTTTCAAATAAACGAATTAAATAGTTATACCATTCAATTTCACACTATTTATAAACATATTTTTGTAAAGATTGTTGCATTTTATAGCTACATTAACAAATGTGAATTTTTAAGGTTTGCTAGATTCTTATTTGTTTATAATTGCATGCGATACTTTAACACTTTTTCTACCGTTGTCTAATGTCACCTTTTTAAAGTTTTTATTTATGTTTATTTTGCTTGTAGTTTTTGAATAAGCTTTAAAAAAAATAAAAATCCCTGACGGCTCGGCCTACAGGCACAGGTAGATTTCGAAGACGCAGACCGTGGGGCGCCTGTTTGTTGAGAATTGCGGAAGAAATTACCTTTTTGCGATGATGCGGCAGTTGGAACCGCCTACTTCGAAACCTAACTTGTTTGCAGGCGGAGCCAGCAGGGATTTTTTTTTGTTTTTAATTTTTTTTTGCTATAAAAGTTGGTCCTATAAAAAACTTATATAAAAGTTTTAGATAATATTAAGAGGATTTATAATAAATTTAAGCGGATTTGAAATCTTGGGAATTGACGAAGTTTGTTTCTTCTAAAACCCCCTCCCCCTTGGGGCCATTTTTAATTATATCACAAATCTGTCATACATAAATTTTTGGCTCTTCTCCTAGAAGTAATAATAACTTCAAACGGATTCGATACGTATCATAATTAAGAAATTATGGGTTTTTTTCTGTTTTCACAAAAAGCCCCCTCCCCATCCCCTCCCCCCTTGATTCGATTTTGCCCATTAACGAACTTGACCGAGATTTTACGCCCCTTGATTTTATGTATCAGTTTCGGAGAGATCTGTGTAGAATTATTGCAGTTATCGTGTTCATAAAAAAGTGACATAGATAGATAGATAGATAGATAAAGTTTTGAACTGGGGGTGGTTTTGGGTTCTGGGAGTCATGATCGGCGTAGATCTGCAAAAGTTTTTCAAAAATTCCAACTTAGGTGAGAATGTAATAGGTAGTATTTCTTACGAAATCTACCTAAAAGGGGTCTTCAATGTATTAAAAATTATTTGTAATTGTTTCAATGAAAAATCATAAATCGAAATCTTTTAAAATGTGCCATTTGACACCTGTAGTGTGTGAGATTATTGTGCAGTATAAAAATTAAAACACACTTCAAACATTTGTTTTTCTGTAAAAAAAAAAAAAAAAAAAAAAAAAAAAAATCATCAGAACATTATGTAAATTCTGAGACTCAAACTGTTACGGAGAACACTAGCTACACGAATACATTTAAAGCAATAGTTTGCTGTTTTAAGCAGAACATTCTACAATGTTCTTAAAATAAGTAATAATAAAATTGATTGTATTTTGGTATTAATATTTCTTTCTGACTATGTTTAAAAAAAAATTATAGATATTGGTTTTGCCTATAATTAAACCAGATTGTTCTTCAGGAAAATAATTATTACGCAAAACTACGATATATTAAGAATTTAAGCCATAAAGATGTTATCATTTATTCGTAAAGGAACAGATGTGTTACACTCACGCATCGATCTTTGTCAACTTTTCGATTGGCGCGATTTTCAAGTCCGCGCCAAACCAGTAACTTAATACAATTGCCAGGTTACCACTAAAGGAAAAAATCCTTAAAATTTGGCCACTTTTTTCCTTTTTATAACCGATTAAAAAAAAAAAAAAAAGAAAAGGAAACGATATTTATGAAACGATAGTTTTTCGCCGTTATCTCCAACACTGCAGCTACGATCACTTCGAGATTTACAGTTATAAACGCAACAATTTACCATATTTTCCCTTGCAATACTATTTTAATAATCGAAAAATGAACAGTTATTGGAATTCGCTGTCATTTCTATTCTTGATTGGAATGTTAGAAGAGTTGGAAACCATGGCGACGTGACGTAATTTTGGTGTTTGTTTACATTTCAACCCTGCCCAGGTTGTTTCAGTTACGGTCAAAGTCAATTTTCAATTTTGGGCAGGGTATCAGAGTCCTCTGGCGGGAAGCTTCATACATTAATCTCAATTGAATATGCCTGTAGATCTAGTCTGCCTTGGTATCGTCTACGTAAATGATTTCACATAATAAGAATAAATTGTTTATTTGAATTCTTAACACTGAAAAATACTTTCATAATTGAATGTAAATAATTGAATTTTCACAAATTTTAATTCCTTAAAAATATGCTACAATTTTCATAAAAAAGGGTATTTTAAAATTTTCATAAAATAAATAGTGAAACTATTATATGATTAAAAGAAATGAGCATCAAAATATGCGCCATTTCCAACCAATCTTTATAAGGTATTCTATTAAAATGTATATTTTCCTCTCAAATAACATACATTTTTAATATAAGAAAATTTAATGTTCTTCTACGGTTTGAAGTATACATTCTGCAGTTATTTTCAATATTTAAAATATTTCGTCTTCGCAAAATGTAGATATATAGATTCCCTCCCTTATTTAAATAATTTTTTAAAAAAATGAGAAATTTTGATGCAACGATAATATTTCACGTACTTAATCATTCATGACTTTATTTGTTTTCACTGACTCAATGAAATTTACTGCAAGAAATACGCAGTTTTCATTATCATTTACAAAAATGAATCCGTATAATGGCAAATCCGTATATTCAGCAAAATAATAAAAAAGATTTTTTTAAGTCATTCGATAAGAAAATAATATTGTCCGAATCTACAGATCATCTTTTATTTCTATCAAGTCCAAAAATAATTCTATTTAAAAAACAGTTTTTGAGATATTTTGGCGGATTTATTTAATTAATCATGATTCTATCTGTAATTACTAACTCTGTGATATATTTTTCTTTTGAAAATATACGTGTTTCATTCTTTATTTGCAAAAATGCGTCCGTAATGGAAAAACATGTAAACTAAATTAATTAAAATAATAAATTTTTAAGTTTATTCTGTAAAAAAATAATATTGTGCAAATCAGAATTTATTTTTATGTTTAATTTCAAGTCAAAATACTGAATAGTTTTTTTGTAAAGTGTACGACAAAATGTAATTTGTGTAGCCTAGTAGAGGATACGCTTCGCTCATCCTAATAATAATAATAATAATAGTAATAATAATAATAATAATAATAATAATAATAATAATAATAATAAAGAAAAGAAAATGGACAAGCAGATAAACATAAAATTTTTTGATTCTGAAAAAAAATTGTAACGGGATCATCACCAAAACGAGTCTGTCCCCGCCCCTCCGAAAAAAAAATATTGAAATCGGAACATCCGTTCAAAAGTTACGTGTGGACATATATAAAAAAGTACAAACGAATTGGAACTTTTTTCCTTGGAATTGAGTTACAATTAATAAATTACAAGTAGAGAGGACAAACATTTTGTGAAATGTTTGTCCGCCATTTAGAATATGTGACAAGCAAAATATATGATTATATACACTGGTTTCCAAAAATTAAGGAAAAATCACAAAAATAGCGATAACTCGTTCAAAAAGAAAGAAATCGGTATAAAATTTGCATATATTGTTAAATAAAAGATGGTGAATAAATATACCAAATGCAAATTAGTGGCGCTGCAATCGCATTGAGTCATCTGTGAAGAACATAAAAATACATGTTTAGAGAGTAAGGCTGCAGTTGTCGCTGTGATAGTGATATTATAAATCTGGGATAGCCAATTCATTACAATGACCTCGAGGCATCATTTGCCCGCAGAACTGCGATTTAGAGCTATTGGGAGATTGGAGGCAGGACAAAGTCCGACAGAGGTGGCTAGAGGAATAAATGTGAGTCCTTCTGTGGTTCATAGGCTTTGTCAACAATTTCAAACCACTGGTTCGGTCTCAAAAAGGTTTAGCCAAGGACAGCCAAGGGTTTCGTCAAGCGCCGATGACCGATATTTGCGGTTGTGTGTACGAAGGAATAGAACCGTAAACCCATCTCATCTTAGATCCTCCCTTGCTGCAGCCGCTCTGGAAGGTTGGTGTCAATATCTACTGTGCGTAGAAGGCTTCACGTAGGTGGACTTTACGCGAGGCGACCAGCAATTTGTGTGCCACTACCTCACGTCAACGGAAGGCGTGATGTGGGCACGTCAACATGTCCACTGGACGGCTGATCAATGGAGGCATGTTCTCTTCACGGATGAGTCCCGGTTTAGCCTTCAAAGCGATAGTAGGCGTTGTTTGATTTGGAGAGAACAGGGAACACGTTATCATCACTCAAACATTCGTGAAAGACATTGATACGGAGGAGGCAGCGTCTGCGTTTGGGGTGGTATCTCTTTGGGTGGACGCACAGACCTCCCTGTCTTTCCATGTGGAACCGTGAATGCTTCCGTCTATAGAGATGACATCCTTAATGCTTATGTGCGTCCTTATGTCGGTGCAATAGGTAATGCTTTCCTGTTACAGGGCGACAGCGCTAGACCGCACAGGGCTCGCGTCGTAGAGGATTATCTTTAGCACCAGACAATTCAGCGCATGGAATGTCCAGCTCGATCAACGGACTTGGATCCGTCAAGCATGTTTGGGATGCTTTAGGAAGACATGTTGCTGCTCTCAATCTCCCTCCTCAGACCCATGCCACGCTTACAACTGGCCTTGCAAGAGCAATGGCTCGCACTTCTCAGCGAACTCATCGACCGCATAATTGACAGTATGACACATCGCTGTATGTGCTGTATTGCTACTAGGGGTGATCATACGGCATTTTAAAGGTACTTTTCCTATACCAAACTTACAAATCGATTTTGCTAATTTTATAATTATGCAATTTTTTGAAACACCATAATTGTCTGGTAATTTCTTTTCATGTTATTTTATACTTTACTATGCGTTGTATATTGTGGCTGAGTTTCATTAAAATCTACATGTAAAATTTTGAGTTATCGCTATTTTTGTGATTTTTCCTTAATTTTTGGAAACCAGTGTATATTGTTTAATTCTTTATTCAAAATCAAAATATCATGCAAGTTTAAAAAAAACAAAATGTGAAAAATAAAATATTGCATTTTATTCTAATATTTACGTATGGGATTAATGTTTTACTCAACGTCTTTAACTATTATTTTTTTTAAATATCTAAATAACTACAGTTTTTTTTTAACTACTTCACTGCGAAAAAAAAAATAATCCCGAGAAACAAGGCTTGAAATTAATTAAAAATTACTTTTCTAATATATATATATATATATATATATATATATATATATATATATATATATATATATATGTATGTATGTGTGTGTGTGTGTGTGTGTGTGTGTGTGTGTGTGTGTGTGACCGATTTGAGGACGAGAGATGATGAGTGGCAGTTCCAATTTTTTATAAATGGTTTCTCGAATACTGGATGTTCTTTTTCGAGATTCAGCTGAGGCGTTTCCTCGCTAGGGGTTTACATTGCAGTCGGCGTATTCACAGCATATATTGTGTGAGTAGGTAGAAGAAAAAACTCCATCGAATCACAAATAAGCTTTATTTAGAAGCCCAACAAATAAGGCGGAGATCTCTTTTCACCTTATTCATCGTTTCAGTTACGAAACATTTCCAATTAAAAATGAACATGATAGCTGTAGTTGTTATTAGCCTTAAGTATCCATCGATAAGAAGTCACAGGAAGAAATATCTGGTCAATTTCACCATTACCAGGCAAGCGTTCTAATTTATTAGTAGCTCAAACACCAAACACAGTCCCAGCACCTCTCATTTCGGCTCACTGACGGAAGCATGGAACCGCGATATATGATTTCGAGAAAAGTATGAATACAGGTGTCATGTGAAGGCCGATGCGCCAATGAAGAACCAGGATTCTTTGCCGGAAGCGTCAGAATTTTGAGAAACAATGGTTTACGGTAAGAAAAGACACCAAAGACGCTTCAAGATCATTTCATGAGGTTCTATGAATTAGCTGTGAACCAAATGAGTTTTAACATAACTTACTATCGTTAATTACTGGTTTGATAATATGGAATAATTTTTACGTTCACGTAAAGTAAAAAAAGAAAATTAGAGAAATGGTTGATCGAACTTGGATCAAAGCCATAATGGAATTAAAATAAAATGTTTTACATTTTAATATGAGAAAAAAGATTTTATGATTTTCAGAGTTGCATTTAATATAGGAAATTATTAAAATAAATACAGTCTTTTTAAGAATTTAGAAATATAAAAATGAAATAATGCGATTTTTTAAGGGATGACTATTAGGAAACTTTTATAATTTAAAGGTAAAGACGCCATTTAGTTAGTTCACTAGCCGCCATTAAATATTGAATTTAGATATAAGGTTTTGTGAATAAATAGAATTAAGATTCATAAATAAACGGAGGAAAAAAATATTATAGAGTAATTTAGAATAGGATGGGATGAAGATAATTTAGCAGTTCGCGATAAATTTAAATTTTATTATATTATTATTATAAACAGGGATTGACAAATTCGGTCGCCAGGTCGCCACTGGCGACCAAGTTATTTAACGTGGCTTCGGTTTTTTTTTTTTTTTTTTTTATAACAATTGTTCTGAGAAATGAACACAAACAGCACTTTTTTTCCTGTCTTTGAATATTAAAAAATAATCAAAATCAATGGCAAAAATAATGCAAATTTTAAAATAATAAAATCAGAATAATTGACTGACTTCAAAAGGGAAATAGGCAAAAAAGTTGTTATCCTGCTTCACTATTTTATAAATCCCTCCCGTCGTTTCCTCCCTTCATCAGATATAGATTTTGTAGCACAATCCAGCCATTTGAAGCATTTGGCAATCAATTCAGAGATATATGATTTTGATAAGTTTCATCTAAAAACTTAGATATTATCTATTTAAATTATGTGCTATTCTAAACTATGTAGCTAATAGTCCTAAATTATGCTTGGTTTTTTTTTTCAATTTATTTATAAAAAACTTTTTGATCTAGAAAATCAATGACGGGAGAGTGTGTGTGTGTGTGGTGGGTGGGGTTATTTTTTTTATTGGCGTATAGAATTTTTCGCTGGCTACTAGATTTGGTCAAATTTCTAAAGCCCTGTATACAATGTTATTTTTAATATATGTAAATAATCAAGATTTAAAAAATTTAATATCTGAAATAGTTTGCTAGATGCAAAGCATTATTTATTATTAAATATCAAAAGTAATATAAATCAAGCTAAACACATCATAAACTTAATAGATTTATATTGCTACTTAATATTGTAAAAAATAAAGAAAATTAAAAGCATTTTAAACGAGTATTTTTTAGAAAAAAAAACAACCTGAAGGATTTTTTTCTAATGTTATTGTACTGTTATTTTCTCATAGAAAGTCAGCTGTCATATATTACTGAAGGGTTCTTTGGCGAAATAAGATCTAATCCCTTTATTGTAACACACATAGACTTTAAATTCCATTGTCGCCAATATCGCTCTCTGACGCGCATTAGTCGATTTTTGTCGTGGCACCGAAAAAAAAAAAAAAAATCTGAGGTGAAACCACTCTATTTTCGTCCATTTTTAAAGGATATATATATGTATCATGTTCGGTATATATATATATGTATCATGATGGGTGGTGCCGTGTGGACAGTAAAAGTCTCAACTACATCCCTTAGGGTACACTAACAGTGTGTCATCGGCCTTTGAAGTGAGTTATTTTCTGTGTCCGTGCAGTGCTATTAAAAGGAAATTCACATCAAAAATTCTATAGCTTCCGAACGATATTTTAATGCCAAGTAGAAGTGTGTACGTCGAGCTATCCAGGAGAACGACCATGTTGATTTTTGGTCGTTTGTTGAGCCAAAACCGGATACCGTGCTTTAGTATTGAAATCTGCAATGGATTTTTTCTTCACACAACATGCTTTGGATGGACACAATATTCAGTCTGCAAAGAGTGGGCACATGAGGAGTGCAGCGAATACGAGAAGTAAAAGCTGCGAAAACCATTACGTGACAACATTAAAAATTGCTTAAAAACCTGAAAAAAGAGTTACTGACCTTAAAAAGTGTATATATGTTTTGAGTTTTGTTTCAAAACTTATTACAATAACGCTTTTTGTTATTGGAAGTGTAAAAACTTAATTTCTTATTAGTACCCGTTTTTACCCTACCAGCAAAATTTGGAGGTGTTTTGGATTGTCATAGAAAACGCCTTTGCCCAAACAGAGAATAATTTTCCTGTGACAACACGTGTGGTTTTTCAATAACCTAGATGTCCCAAAGGACTTTTCTGGGGTTTTCCGATTTTTCTGCCCTTCTAGACATTGTCAGCAATGGAAAACCATTAGATACCCGGTTTATATACTCCTTTACCCTATATATAAAAAAGTCTTACATGGTGGAATCGGCTGACTTTGACAGTTGAGATGTTGTTATGAAACTGGAGACGTTACCACTGCGCTACTAATACTTTTTACATCACTGAAATATTTATCACATATACTCTTGTTCATTTACTTCGCGATTTTTCCTATAGAATAGTTCACAAAATGGTTTAAAAATGGAAAGTAACTAATCCATCGGCAGGTTTTTGCGTAAATCTGTACAATTCTTGTGATAGTGAATTATAACGTATCCACCAACTGGGAGCTCAATCAGAAGAACTATTTGGGTGTTATCGTGTTCACTTACACACACACACAAAGCATGATTACAATACTTTCTTTACAGTAGGAAAAAAAAAGACTACTATTTTACAAAAAATAAAATAAAGTAGTTTGGTGTACTTTAACAACATTTTCATGTTTCATGATGATTGGCTAATTTTTACACGAGTAACAGTCAGAAATGTCGAATAACGAAAACAATCATGTAGACAAAAATACTATTCCTGAATCCTGGTGAGTGGTAAATCTGACACCAAACCCTTTTCAACAAAAAATAAGTATGAAAATCGCAGCATCCGTGAAAAAATGTATACGTAGGCATACATAAAGAAACAATATGCAAAGAATTGTATATCATCAATTTTTGGAAGTAAATTAATAAATTTAATTCTATACATGC
The DNA here is from genome assembly GCA_963931845.1 of Maratus michaelseni. Taxonomy (NCBI): domain Eukaryota; kingdom Metazoa; phylum Arthropoda; class Arachnida; order Araneae; family Salticidae; genus Maratus; species Maratus michaelseni. The sequence goes on from OZ007592.1 coordinate 252,296,318, forward strand.
ATTTCCATTGTTTCAAATTGTTCTAATTAAAATACTTTGTTAAAATTTTACTATCTCACGTAATATGTATTTTCTAAAAGAAAATAATTTAACATACTTGAATTCGGGTTATCAGAATTCTTAAAAGACAGTTAAGCTATACGATTAGAGAAATCTTATAAGAAATAATATAATAATAAATTTTAATAAAATATATTTTCGTGTAATATCTTAATACGTGATACATTAAATATATATGAGCTTAGATGTTGCCATCAAATCAATAACATCATGCATGAGAGTAAAGCATTATTAAAACTCGGCAGAGAATATTCGTACACTTACAAATTAAGAAATCAAAAGTAAAATTTAAAAAAGCAATTTAAAATATATTCTGATGCAAGAAATATTTTAACTAATTTCACTTAACTTAATTGTACGCTACTATAAAATTAAATCTGTACTTTTTTTGACAAATTTCAGTTTAATGCCAAAGTTTGGTATCTCATTGTTAATATGATCTTATGGTCTTCATTGTAATTTACTCTGGGTAATCAGATGCCAATTGTGATAAATCGGTAACTAGTTACTTTACATCATTATAGCAAACAAATGTTTATTATTAAGATTATTTCTTTTAAAAAATTATGGTTTAAAATTAATTAAAGTGTCATAAAAGTAGTTAAATTGAGCTACAGTTTTCAAACACATTTCATTCAAAACTACATTACTTTCCTTATTCGATGATGTAAAAATGTAAATTATACGATATTTACAAGTATTGTATAAGCGATAAAAATCGAAACCGTCTTTTTTTGATTGGCGTCCATATAATGGCCTACCCATATCTGACGAAAGAAAGAAAGTCAGTGGTGAAGAAAATAGGATTTTATGGATAATAAGAGACTCAAATATTGCAGTAATGTATTTTAAATTTCGAAACATACAACGCAGTTTAACGAAAAATCAAATTGCTTTAAATAACTATTGAAAATAAAAAATGGGTATTTATTTTCTTTATAAAACTTTTTAATCCTTTGATGGAGATATATATTTAAAATTTGCTTTTAGTCGTAGTGATTTTCTAACAAGTAGTAAAAATGGAAAGAATGTTTCATATGAGTGTAACGACAAGAAGAAATGGTACCGGGGGTGAATTAAAAATATATTAAAATTTAGAGAATTACTTGAAAGTGGGGGGAAAGTAAAAGAGAGGGGGGAATGTTTAAAATTTGGAATATCAAAAGGAGAAGAATTTGAGATTTTTGAAGATGAGCCAGTGATCTAAATAATTATTATAAGTATAGTGGTAATACATGGAAAATATAGATTAAAAGAAAGTTCATGGCGAAATAACATAAAATATGTCTTACCTGATTCAAAATAGTACATACACCAAATGTACGTACCTCCTATGCTGAAATACACACTTAAATTATAACAAAGATGTGCCTGATAATATTTAATATGTATTTTATTTATGTTACTGTAGATAAATCTTAATTAAAGTTGGTATTATAATGTATTCATATTATTTGTTATAAATATCTAACCAACGAGTCCTGAAAAGATTCCATTTATTGAATTATCATTTAATTAATTTAATTATCATTTAATCATTGAATTCTTAATCATATCTTTACTTTAAATTTAAGGCACATAAAAATATATCTTGAAATTAGTGTATATAAATCATACAACTAAAATAAATAAAACAAATAAATATTTCAACATAATTATGTTTATTACATGATATTATTAATAATCATAATAAAGAAATCTGCGCAGACCCCCTATCAAGAACTTAATTAATACAATATTTAAATAGTATGACAATCATATTTTCTGAAAATACTTTCACAAGTCAGGCTAACATCAAACTAAATCGTTGCATCGCTACAATTAAAGAGGATTTTCTTCAAAGAATATTCTCCAATAATTCAGAATTGTTCAAATGAACGTCCTAAACCATATCCACCAATGAATAGAATTGTTCCAAAATGAACGTCCTACTCTAATCTCAATTGTGCTGAAGGAAGTCCACAGAGTTGCATAAATACATATGCTAATTAATTGCTCATCGCTGGTACATATTTGCACATATCACTCCGTACTGTGTTCATATTGAATTATAAAATAAAATAGTAACATACCAGAGTACACTCCAATGAGAACCTATTACGCAAACATCGTACTTAGATTAGCAAACCACACTCATTCACGGGAGCTTAGCGTCATCGTAACATAACGGCACGGCATTCCGCATCTTTACTAACGGCACTTTCTCTACGGCACTCCGCATCATCACGAACTGTGGCATCCGGATCACATAGTTGATAAGCAGACTTGTGAAGGCTCAAATAAACCACGTATAATACAGAATTCTTTGGGATTTTTATATTTATAATGCTTTATAATTTTAATTAATAAGTTATTATTTACATGGCTATATCGGACGAGAACCCGTTTAGTCCCCGCCCGATATGCCTAAAATTTCGTAGACGCGGACAAAACTACGTCCGATCGTCTTGAAGATTTTTTAGGAAGAGAGAGAGATAACGCTCAGATCATCCCGAATTCAAAGCATGAACCTCTATATAGGTTCATGATTCAAAGTATCGGAGGGAAACTCGAGCCGTTAAAGGGCCAGTTAAAATATCTCAACCGCTGGAACTGAAGACTTCCACCAATCAAAAAAAGTATTCGCGATCGGGTTAATCGCAATTAACCGATGCTGTGTTCAAAATCCCCGAACGGGTGGATGTCGCTGAAACAGTGAACCGTAAGTCAATGACCTCAGCAACCACCCAGACACGCTAGGATGAAAGGAATTTTAACTGAGAGGCCAAAAAGGGGGATTCTTCCTTTGTAGACTAAACAGAAACGTTAGATAAGATATTGAAAAAGGAAGATGCAGAAATATTATGAATGTAATAGTATTTTATAAAGGACTATCTTTTAAAGTGAAAATTGAATAATAATATTAGAAATAAATAATTTAAAATGATTTAAATTAGGACTTAATAAAATATTGAGATTAAAAGATTTAAATTGCAAAAGATTTAAATTAAAGATATTTAAATTTTAAAATAGAATTAATACACAGCCGTCGCGTAACAATGAGAAATAAAATTGGTTGTATATTAAATATGAAATGACGGTTATGAAATCACAAATCAATACTTAAAAGCAGCAAAATGTCTGGTGTCATCATACTTTGCTCTTTTGGAGCGATTTTAATGCGTTTTCGAAAGATTTTCAGTCTTTTATCACAATAAATTTTCCCTTTTATTTCAAAATGCTCTAACAAGCCTGATACTAAGATAAAATCTTAAAGTATGTATTTTGTTGTTGAAAAAGTTTTGTAGAAAGCATTATTTAAATTTCTAATAAAATACATATTTGTTTCATAAATATATTTTGCAGGAGGTTTAAGTTAATAAATGGGTAAAAAAAATAACACACAAATATTGAAAAATCGATTTATATGTCTGTTTGTTATATTCCTGATAGCACACATGTATGAATATTTAAGTATGCATGTGCTTCAGTGATTTTTATATAGTTGTATCATGACTTATAACGAATTCAGCCGCAGAATATAGAAGAGATAAATTGAACGCTTTTTTTATGAAGTTAAATTCTAGTAATGGAAAATTAAGAATTACAAGAGAAACTATTTTTATTTCTGCACGGTCATATACACAATATATATATATATATATATATATATATATATATATATGATTGCAATTCCCAGTTTACAAATTGGTAAAATGCGAACGGCAAACACTACTATGCAATATAGCACCGGTTACCATCATATCATCGAAGTTAAAGGTTCGAGCAGAATGGTTTTTAGATCATCGGTACGTCTTATGTGTTCATTCGCTGTCTTTGATACTTTATAACTTCTCTATAATGCTTCAAGGACAAAGGTAAGCGGAGGATGTCGCTAACAGCGATTTAGAGTAATTCGGGGGGAGACTGATGGGAACGTTGAGCTGCTGATGGGCCCGTATCGATGCCGCAGATTGGCACGTAAATTTAGTAATGTTGAATGTACTCTCACTAGTATGTCGGTAGGTAGGAGAAGTATGCCGAACAGTGTCCTTCCTTCTGAAAAGGATAAAAATTGTGGGAGCGTATTGCAGATGTTTAACCAATCTCGAGTCTTCTGGCGCCCCTTTTCCAGGAAACAGTCATGGTACTTTCCTGGATAAAATAGCAGCAATAGATTGAAGAAAATATATTTACGTCTATGGATTAATATTAACGATAATAAACCGACATTTTCAACTTTTTCTATGCCGATATTTTATGCATAAGTGAGGTAGCATGAAAACATTTTAACAATGCATTTAATAATGCTGAAAATGTTGATGAATTTTCACAGCATGGATGTTATGGAGCCATATGCAGTTACAATACTGAATATGGCTCACTCTGCGATCGAATTCCAAGCACATAACATAGAAGAAGCTTGAACTCTTATCTTTTTTCGATTCCGAGCCCTCTTACTGCCGGTAAATCTTGAACATTAGAAGATCGGAAACTTGATTTTTTATTTTCATGTGTAATATCTATTAGTATTTTTACTAGCAAAAATACTATTAATACAGAAAACACGATATTATTTGGCAAAAAGACCTCATTCGAAAGCATCCTCTAGCGATTTCGCCGTTTGAATTATGACCGTGCATTAAACGATATTTTGTGCATGTCTAGGTATATACTCATTATGTTATGTACGAGGTATGCACTAGGTATGCCTTTAAATTTTTTGAATGAGTTTTACAATAATATATACACACAGATATATATAGAGAGAGTGACAAATGCTCAGAACTATTCTTCGATATACCGTTTTATGACTTGAATTATATCATTGTATTCTGAATGCAACATTTATCGATGTTTCATTTTCATGACTGATACATTTCAATCGAAACTCATACCTTTACTGTATTTAACTTGCAATTTACAGAGCTGTATATATAACAATAGATGTGAAAAATTACTATATTTTTTTCACTTGTTAGACGCAACTTTAAGAAGCGTACCAGTTCATCCACTGACATTTTACGAATACTCATGGTCGTTAACTTACGACTAATGAAACGTACGACTGGTCGCATTTTACAACCGGTTAAGAAATCTTCCAAACTTTAGAAATAAGTTGTATAATTTAGTTCTATGTAATATGTTAATTTTTATTATATTTAGATTATTTATAGAATGTTCCTATTTACTGTTGTCTGACAAGATCAATTCGATTTACGACTAGTTAGGCAGAATGGCAGTCGCTTGTATGTCGAAGAACAAATGTATTTATAGAAGACTGCAAATTTTGTAAAAAAAACCTCTAAAACTGAATATGATTAAATAAATTAATTTTTTAGGTATCCGTTTTCCACGTTGTTTCTTTGCTAAAATCCTTTAAAATTAAATAAAACATATAAGAGCCAAAAAGTTGTAATTTTCTTGCAGAAAGGGTAAAAAATGGGTGCGTTAATTACTTGGAAAACAGGCTTCTTCGACTTGGAATATTACTTCTACTTCTCTGCCAACATGGGTAAATTGGTGTTCTGTTTTTCTTGATTTTTATGATGCATTTACAAATTTTATGCATACAACCTTATTATAGAAGTTTTCATACTGTTTGAATGGTTTATTTAATTCCTAAATTAGGGCCAAATGCTTTTCTAAATGCAGGCTGTGTTTTGGTAGAGTTGGAAAATGACTTTTCGACCAGAAGTTTATCAATTTTGCTTAGTATCACCACCACTCTTGCTTTTCCATCTGCAATAAACTTTCTAGAATCCCTTTACGCAAATTGTAGTTGCTAATATTGGCTTTTTTGTTGTTGTTGTTGCTTTAAGATTTTTTTTAATTGAAAACTATATTGCTCCCTTTTAGGTATAAAACTGAGATGCGCCTCTAAGCGCCTGTCAAGCACGTCAACCGCTGTACGTATGGTATCAAAAAGAAATATAAAAGTAAAAAGTAGTATTTTTAAGCCTTTTTATGAACAATCTAATTATAGGGATTACTTTCAACAAGGAACAGAAAAAAATGCATGTAAAAATATAATAAAAATATATTTTACAGAATGTAGGAGAAATGCTTTAAATCGAAAAGATGTAAAATTACTCTCGATCAAAGAAAACAAAAATTGTAAACCACTACTAGGAGATTGGGGGAAAGATCTAGATCTCACAAAATCTATAATTTAAAAGAATTCTATATCTTTCAGCTTAATGAATAGTGTGAAAAAAAGCGCGGCTAATATTATGAGGCACGTCACGTGTGGATCTCCGAAGTAAAATATAGAAAATACATACCTCAATCCATTGTCCCATAAAAATCAATCATACTTGAGCATTTTTTTATTTTTTAGGCATAACAAGCAAAAAACTTCGTAACTTTTAAACCAAAATAGCTGTTTTGATATAAAAGGATTTTCTTATCATGAAGAACAACATTTAAAACATTTTTGTACTGCAGCTATATCTCTAAAATCAGATTTTTAGGATTAACTATTGTTCAAAGATAATAAGGGAGACTCTGTATATAACTGCATGCTTATTATGTATTTAGTGTTCGATTTTTTGGTACAAATCTCAGGCCTCCCACTCTGTCCGTTTTTTGAATATCACTTTTCGTTTAGATTTTTCTTACAAGTTTTGTAGAAACCTACTTATATGTTGCAAATGTTGCAAAAATCTAGCACGAAAATATTTCTTCATAATTAGTAATAATAATAATAATAATAATAATAATAAAACTATCCAGTGAGAGCCTTGAAATTTTTTTTCTGAAATTGTGTCTTTAAATTGTGATTCAAACTAGGTAAGGCAAGAACAAAAAAATCCCATATTTCAAATGCAGAACAAAAACTGTAACATTAAAAATAAGTATTTAATAATTTTATTTATGTCTGAAAAGATAAATGCAAGAGCAACAGTTTTTATTTTTATGAAAACAATATTTACCGACTAGAATTGAGGAAATGACGAAAGTTCGAACACTGTTAAAAATTGACAACAAACTGTCCTGTCATTAACCGTTTTTATAGAAAACGGTTACATAACCACAATTTAACTCTATTCTGACCATAAAATGAGCAATAATATGGTCAGAATAGAGTTAAATTACGTTTATGTAACAGTTTTCTATAAAAACGGTCGAATGACTGGACAGTTTGCTGAAAATTTTTAACAGTGTAGTCTTTTAAAGCTTCAAATAATAATTGTTGTATCTTGAAAATAATTATTAATAATTATTTTTCAGAAATTTTAAAAAATGTTAATGCAGTAATAGTAATTCAATTTTTCGCAATTGCTGTTATATGTATTATATGTATACTGTATATGTATATGTATATGTATACATTATATGTATAATGTCTTTATACACTTATACTTTATTTTGATTTTTTAGCGATTTTATCTAAAATTTGGCTTTTTCAAAAGTACTTTTTCTAAAATAAAAATTTTACATCTTTGTGTCCTTTTTTGAGCCATTTTTAGTTTATTTCGTCCTTGATGAGTTTGTAACTGTCTTTAATGTCCCAAAAAATAAATTGAGATAAATTTCATATTATTAATTAATTCGCTGGATGACTTCTCGTTTGGTATCCCCAAGTAACATTCTCCGAAAAATATGTCAAGCTAGTATTGAAAATTTGAAACTTTGTTGCATTTTTAATATGTAGGCGGCTCCCTAAGCTTATTTTTACATAAATTGAAAGAAGGCACGATTCCGAATTAAATGGCTGTTTTCGTTTTATTTCTGCGAAAATTTAGAGATTAAAATATAGATGCATATTTTTTTGTCCGACTATGCATTGGAAATTATATATGATAATATTATGAAATTTTGGAAGAATTCGTCCATTAAATTTGGCTAAAATCCATAATTGTAATATTTTTGTAAAAATGTTACAAAAATTAGATTAATCACCAAACAATACTGTGTTTTGAAATCTCGCAATGCGTTTGAAATATTGAAAGTAACTATATTTTAACTTTATCCATAAATAAAGATATTTTTTGATTGAAAATTCTTTCAGTTGACATCTTTCAATAAGTAAAATCTTTTCATATATAAGTTGGATGGGAAAAATTCACTTTTTTTTTTTTTTTTTTTTTTTTTTACCTTCGTAAAATTAACTGTGCATTCTAAACATGATAAAAGAAAGTGTTTTGCATGAAAAAAATCTACTACAATTAATAAATGAAATAAATACATTTTATGTAAAATTTTCTTTTGTGGTACTTTAATTTACCGTGGATGCGTAAAGTGTTGATAGAGAATGCGATCTGGAATTGAAGCTATAAATCACGAGAAAAAGTCTTTGTTTCGATGGAATTACGTACGAATTATTATTGAATTTTCCATACTTACTATTTCGTAAAGGAATATGCAAATAAGGTTGAAAAATATGAGAACAAAAATGTAAAATCCATAATTTATTTAAATCATTTCAAAATGGCTCAAGAGGCGATAGAGTTATCATTCTACATCTACCAGTATAAGGCCACATTCATGTAACAGAGCTGTTTTAGAAAAGACATGTACATGTTAAAAAGAAAGTATTTTGAATTCTAATTTTTCTGTTGATTTGTCAAAATAGGAAAGAAAATCAATAGTTTTTTAAAAATACATATACTTTTAAGTGTTATCTTAAAATCTATTTTGTTGTGTCGTGTTTTTCATTCGACTTTAGGAAAAGAGGTTACTTGAAATAAGAAGTTTCTAGATGTTTAGAAAAATTCAAAAGAGAATTTGTGCTAAAATTTCTCAATGATTATATTGGATAAACCTAAGTAAATGTTGAAAAACTGAAAATGTAACAAAATAATAATAACAATAAAATAGAAATAATAAATAATAAAAACTAAAAAATATATGAGAAACCGGAGGAAAACAAATCTAAACATAATAATAATATTCTACTAAAACCAACGGCTTAGTGCAAAATATTCTGTCTATATATTTTAAAAATGATACTAAAAACAAATATTTTTATTGTCACGCATGCTAAGTAACGTAACATCATTGAAAACAATTTTATGATTCGAAAAATGAACGAAATCTAACTATTACTCTTTTGTTATATAAATTATTCAGGAGAGAAGAAATAAATGTTTAATATCATTTTTTTTTCCATTGGGAGCTATGCAACATAAGTTATTTCTCACAGATTATTTTAATATGGCGAGGATAAAATATATAATAATAATAAATTATAAACAAAAAATAATGAATGTCATCCATTTTTCATTTTTGAATGCCTTGGAAATTGAAATCAGAATAAGGATGAAACCGCATTAGAAGGAACATGTTATCAATTCACTTTATCTCATTTGAAATGGAAATTGCTTTTCTATTTCATGTATTTCAGAAGATCTTTTTTTAATGAATTTGGGCTAAAAATAAAAATAATTATGGTATAGTTATTTTTCTTGTCTATAGCCGTATAATTTAAGGGATGCATTGCGATGCAAGAACCACAAGTACGTTTCCGAGGAAGCTAATTTAAAGAAACATAAAAAATCAGGAGACTAGTTTTGATTGCAGAAGTTTGTTTATTTTGAAGCATGAAGTACGAAAAGTTGACAGTTAACGAGATGGGATGGCCCCCTTAGATACAGGTGTTGTTCGTAGAAGAGATACAATCCAAATGTGTCAAATAATCTTTTCATTGTAACGCCAACATTTCCTTGGCTCAGATCATGATGGAACCAAGTCGCCAATTTTAAAATGACCGTTAGATTGAGGTGAATGGATATTTTTGAATTAGAAGGTTTATTATCAAACATTATTTATCATTTCCACAAAATAAAATGATTGTATGGAAACCCTGTAAGTAATCAAATATATCTGACATGTTTATTATCTATTTACATCTATGAGAGCTTGTAAAAAGTAAACGATTGCATCAGATCAAGAAAGAGTGAAATGAAAATTGTACGCACGTGATTAAATAAATAATGTGAAAGATTTATAACACTTTTATATTAAGTTAAACAATATCAAAGAAATTAAATTAACTGATCAAATGTTTACAAATGCATCAGCGATATGAAATGAAAATTACTATATATAATAAATCAAATCACTAAATGATTTAGTGACAGTTAATGCTTAAATAAATTGTAAATAGATGTTAGTGACGATTTTTCATTGTTTCACATTTGTATATAATATAGACTGCATAAATATAAAATAAGCAAACTTGATAGAAACGTAACATTTATATCGATAAAATAAAGGAAGTGTTTACTTTAGTATTACATTATCTTATATGAAAAAGAATTTAGAATGATAATAACTGATTTTTGATAAAAATGAATTAAAATATATGATCCCATCATAATAATAATAATGTTTGATAAAGAATTCTGAAAATAACCTTAACTATTTGTGACTAAATAACGCCGATTTGAAAAATGTTCACTCAGATGCTAAAGTACACAATTTTAAGCATATAAAGATAATTAAAAAAATTTAGAACATAAAAATAAAAATTATTGACTAAAAGGTTCTCTTTTCAAATCTGCAATCAACAGAAATTTGCATACTTCTCATAAGTATTGTCAATTTTCTAATACAAAATTGTAAAGTATTCAAACGTACCTCTGTAAAAAATCTATTTTTGGAGATCTCCACCTTTTTAATTTTACAAAATTTACGAAGTTCATCTTAACAATAATGTAATGCAACTGCTCAAATGGTAATGAAAAATGAACTCAGTATCGCCATCTGTTGAGAATTCTATTAACAATTTATAATAACTGCTGTGTTGACAGGTAACAGCAATAAATAAAATCATCTTTTACAGCCCACTGTATCAGTCGCATTGACTTTTGGTATGTTGCAGATATGAAACGCGGTGATACAAAAGATTAAAATAAATCTTTTTTTAAGAAGAAAGATTCAATAATCTTCAAATTCTATTCACATTATTTACAATTATTGAATCATTTTGCTAATAAAAGGAGTATTTTGTAAAACACTTTGTAAAAATGTACCAATAATATCTGTACGTTAACCCATTGGCGTCGTTTTACGTCGTTTTACGTGGTGAAACTGCTCAAATGATAATGAAAAATTAACTCAGTATCGCCGTCTGTTAAAAATTTTATTAATTACTGTGTTGTAAGATCGCAGCAATAAATAAAATCATCTTTTAAAACCCACTGTATCAGTCACATTTACTTTTGGTTATGTTGCAGATATGCAACGCGGTGATACAAAGGGTTAAAATAAATCTTTTTAAAGAAGAAAGATTCAATAATCTTCAAACTCTATACACATTATTTACAATTATTGAATCAGTTTGCTAAAAAAGGAAGTATTTTCTGAACCATTTTTTGAAAATGTACCAATAATATCTGTACGTTAACTCTTTGGCGTCGTTTTATGAAAAGATCTCGTATGTCATAATAAAAAAAAAAAAAAAAAAAAAAAGGACGCATATGCGTGAAAGCTATTTGTTCACAACATTGCATTAGGCAACGTCCAATCTATCTGTTGATCGTTTAAAACTCATTTCTGCACTTTAGTAAATTTTATTTAATTATTTAAAACAAAAAGAAGTCCTTCTACTCTATACAAAATATGATTAAAAGGGTTTAAGTACATGGAATGAGAGAATTTTGATCGATAAACATGATAGGAATTTTTGTCAATAAAATATTAATTCTATCTTTTAGCCAACTGTATTTAATTATTCAAAGCAAAAGAAAGTCCTTCTTCCTCATATAAAAACTGAATAAAATTGATTAAGTGTATAGAACATAATTAAATAATCTCTAAAAAGTTTTAACAGGATCCCTATACAGGCAAAATTCAGATTTTGGGAACACTCAAATTACTCTTGAAAGGGTACAGCTAGAAATTTTTATTTTAAATCTATCCATGGTGAAAGCACTATGCGATATCAAATGACAGTTACTGATGTGTCTCTGGAAGCGACGTTATCGGGTTTATCGACCCTATTTCGAAAATTATGAGAGATAACGAAAGAAAATGTCATAAAAAAGGGTAGAGCGTTCACAATTTAGTATTGAATTGAAGATTACATGTAAAAACAACTCTATTGTAAGACCTAAAATGTTCATTTTCGATAACCACAGTCTGAAATCCGTCACTAATCGCTTGTTGTTTGCAGGTCGAGTGTTTACGGTAGTATACACTGTATACCTTCTTGGATTTTTTTAAAGAGCTCTATATACACCCTATGTTTCTCAAATAAAGCTATAGCGTATATTTTCTAGAGCAGTGGCTCCCTATCTGTAATTGACCACGCCCCACTGAAGCATACGTAAAATCACGATGTCCCTTTATCCCCATATATGTAACATATATCTTTTATTATAAAAAGTGAACTCTATTAACATGGAGGAAGCCTCACAGAACTTTAACAATAATTATTCTTTTCACATTTTTCAATTTATTAAATTGCACGCCTTTTCTGTCACAAATGTATTTTCAAAGTAACTCAAATGCAACGAGGCATTTTCGCCCTTATGCGGAAAAATAAATGAATTGTAGTTTCTTTCCAACTTACCTCAGTGTTAAAAAATGTGTTATATGGTCTGCATTTTATCTTCTCAAAATGTCTTGACGATACTCTCACATTTAGCATTAAAATTTATAACATTGACACATTTTGTAAAGCATTTTAGTGACTTATTAAGATATGGTGGAAACGTTTTGGACAGAATTTTTTTTATGGATGATACATTACACAAGAAGCATTTCAAAATCTTTAAATTTATCAACTTTAAATAGCCATTATTCCCCATCGAACGGCATTTCTGTGTTTTCCCTTTCCAGTTATCATTAATTGGCTGCGATCACACAATTGTCGTGTTATCTGATTTTAAAATTTAAAATGTATATATCATGATGCATATCTATTTACTATGAACCATATGTATTTACTATTTTTCCACTTCCCTTTCTAATGCCATTTAAGATTTATAAATTTAATGACGTTGATAGTACCTCCTTTAGATATTTCGAATATATTTTTAGGTTAAATATGTTCTCTCCACAGTCAGATTTAGATGTACCCACAAGCAGTTTTAAGAAAAGGGAAAATTTTGAATATATATGGCTCTAGTGCAGGCCCCCTACATAGTAAATAAATATACATAATGATATATACATTTTAAATTTTAAAATCAGATAACATGACAATCGTGCAGAAGTTTCTTCATATGACCTATAGTAGGGCGAATAGAAATAAAAGGCTCATTCAATAAATAAACGAAAGTGGTGCGAAAAATTGTAAAATATAACAAGAAAAATTATAGAAGTCTTTAAAGGCAGAAGGAGTATCGCAGATATTAGTCAAATAAAGTTTTAAAATGTAAATAAATATTATGGCTTTGATTCTATTTTAAATGGATTTTGATTGAAAACGGTAGTTTTTTTTAAAAATTCAAACAGAACATATTCTTTATTTTTCAATTTTGCATACAATATTTTCATGCTTAATCATCAACATTACTTTAAAAAAAAGCTGATAGCGATTGGTTGAGAATAGATTAAGATATCGGAAGAAGATAATAGATGGAGAATAGATATTTACAATTGCACGCCTAAAAAGTCAAATTAACCCTGGTATGGCATATGCCAGTACTCCCCGTTGAAACCACTGCTCTAGAGTATATTCTCTGATTTGTTTTTACGAATACACTACTTGTATGGCATTATAAGGGAGATGCATAATTAATATTAAAACTAACACATGTAAATAATGTTCCATTTATTTTAATAAGACGACCAAGCTAAGTATGTCCAACGTGTCCATCATCAGCTTTGATGCATTGGTATGCATGCAAATGACTATCTAATGCTTCTAAGTTATTTTTACATATAAGATTTCATTTTATAATAAATCGTGAGTGTGCCCGACCATTACTTTACATCCTGTATGTTATGGAATAATCCTTGCATGAATTAGAAATTTGCAGTAAATTCCAAGATGCGTACACTCTTTGGAATTTGCAATGAAATTGCCACTACAAAATTCTCTTTACCCAAATCTTTCCCCAAAATTTTATCTTCATATTAAAAATAATCTCTACTTTTAATCACATAGTTTGAAATGTTTTTCTGCGATTAAATAAGGCGAAAAAAAAGTACACAAAAATTGTAGTAAAACTATACGCACCTTGTTATTGCTGTTAAATTTATATATTTTTTTCTGCAATTTTATTTTAGGTTGTGAAGATGATGGCTATCGTTGTTGCCCTCTTCGTTGTATGTTGGCTCCCCATTCAAATATTCAGTTTGCTTGTGCACCTGAAACCAGATGTTTTCTTTCCTCTTGACGATGAAGACTTTCCGGGATTTGTAGCTACCTTCCTCTGTTGTCACTGGCTTGCAATGGCGAACAGTTTCGTCAATCCAGTCGTTTACTGCTTTATGAGCGACAATTTCCGGGTAAAATATTATTTCCTATATTTTTAACATGTACTTTTTAAAAAGTGAACCAGACTTAGGGGCCATCCATAAATGATGTCACGCTTGGAGGGGGGGGGGAGGGGGTTCATAAAATTGTGACAGTTTGGGACAAGGGGGTGGGAAGGGGTAAGAAGAAGTGTGACATCACACATTTTGAAATAATAATAAAATAATATAATCATAATATTAAATAAAATCATTTAAAATCAGCAGATTAAATTTTGAAGTTATTTTGAAATTACCAGAATTTGAGGGTATTTTTTAATCGGGGCTAAAACAATATTCATGTGATTTGTTTTTACTTATATTCCTTTCTTTAAAAAAAAATCTATTGCTCCTTCATATTAATATTTTATTACTATTGTATATTAATTATATTATTATAATTATATATTGCACGAATCATTTTATTGTTATACTCACAAATGTCATTAAAACACATAGTTAAAGTTTAAAAATAAAATTTGAAATATGATCTATAACGTAGTGCTTTGTTTCTGAACAGCAAGTATATGTTTATGTAATATAGTGTAACATGTGACAAGAGGGGGGAAGGGGGTATGGTGAAGTGTGACACTTTGTGACAAAGGGAGGGAGGGGAGTCAAAAATATTGAAAAAAAGTGTGACATCATTTATGGACAGCCCCTTATCATACTGTACTACAAACGTTATAATCTAAAATCATGATTTTCTTTTACAGGAGACGCTGATATTTGTTTTATCATTTATGTCCTCTGTTTGGATTCTATTTTTTTCCTTCTATCGTTTCCCATGTTTTTCAAATCACTTAAAGGCTGTCGAAATGAAAATACAGTATATCTTCTCTCATATTTAAATTGAAACGGAATTATAAGGGAAAAATAAACTTCAAAATAAATGTTTATTATTAGTAGATATTTATCATCATTATTATATATATTACTTACAACTGCTGTTATACAAGGCACGAAGCTTAAAAATTTAGTAGGTAATTTGTTGAGTAATTTGTTAAGTGCTTAAAAATTTATATCCTTTCCTTCTATATTAAAAAAAAGTAATCTGGAACTGAGCCAAAAACGATTTAGAAATGGACCAATCAAATTCTGCGTAGATATTCCGGGTTATTCTCATCGCTTTTTTACTAGGGACTTTTTTGAGGAGATTTAACTTTTTTTCTAGCCACCCTACGTATTCGAAAATCATATCACCAGACGCGAAATATAACAAGCTTTCAGAAATTAAAAAAATATATCACGGCCAGACAATAAAAACTCAAAAAATCCTTAAAAATCGAGTAAAAAATCTTTTATTGAAAAAGTCATTTCTTTTATTGTTGCCAATTTTTAAATAAGCGCAAAGGATTATGTTTTATCTCAAATAAAAAATGTATTTGCGCGAGACTATTAAAAAGAATAATGAAAGTTTAAAATAATAATTAAATGATCACGTGTTGAAAGCAGGAAATAAAGAAAATTACGTCATAAAAATTGTGTTTACACATGAGCATAAAAAAAAAAAAAAGAATTAAATGAAAAATCATTATAACCTGATTACAGAAGATAGTCGCCGTTCGTGATATCATCATCATCATCTTTTTTAAAACAGGATACATTACCAGGTTTTAAGAGGCTGTGAAATCAGAACGGGGGTTGGTGAGCGTAGCGAGCAGGGAGCAGAGCCCCCTAGTTTTATATAAAAAAGTTTTCCTTCGATAATTTTTAAATATTAAATTTGAAAATGAAAATGAATACTTTAAGTAACGTACTTTTTAATTTACACGACTTGCATATAAAACTATTTATTATGTCAAATATGGCACTATACATAATTCAAAGGATTAAATCTTACACAATCTCATGTGGATTGCAATCAAACGTTTTTAATACTGAATATGTGTGTCAAAGCGTACCAGTCATAATTTAAGTATTTGTTTGTTGTCTTATAGTGAGTGGCGACATGTACTGAGTAAAATATGTTTCGTACATTGAAAATATTAAATTTGTTGATTATACATAAAAAAAATAACCTGTCAATGAGGACACCAATAAAAAGTGGCCTATTTTACATAAATAAATCTTTAAATCGTTTATTTTACGGCAAAATCTGTTAAAATAAAAATCTCTTTGCAATAAATGTAGTTTGTTTTCGTAAAAACAAATCTATAAATTGTCTATTTTATTTTAAGTGAACCAGACTTATCATACTGTACTACGAACGTTATAATCTAAAATCATGATTTTGTTTTACAGGAGACGCTGATATTTGTTTTATCAATTATGTCCTCTGTTTGGATTGTATTTTTTTTCCTTCTATCGTTTCCCATGTTTTTCAAATCACTTAAAGGCTGTAGAAATGAAAATACAGTATATCTTCTCTCATATTTAAATTGAAACGAAATTATAAGGTAAAAATAAACTTAAAAATAAATGTTTATTAGTAGTAGATATTTATCATCATTATTATATATATTACTTACAACTGCTGTTATACAAGGCACGAAGCTTAAAAATTTAGTAGGTAATTTGTTGAGTAATTTGTGAAGTGCTTAAAAATTTATATCCTTTCCTTCTATATTAAAAAAAAGTAATCTGGAACTGAGCCAAAAACGATTTAGAAATGGACCAATCAAATTCTGCATAGATATTCCGGGTTATTCTCATCGCTTTTTTACTAGGAACTTTTTTGAGGAGCTTTTACTTTTTTTCTAGCCACCCTACGGATTCGAAAATCATACCACCAGACGCGAAATATAACAAGCTTTCAGAAATTAAAAAAAAATATCACGGTCGGACAATAAAAACTCAAAATATCCTTAAAAATCGAGTAAAAATTCTTTTATTGAAAAAGTCATTTTTTTTTATTGTTGCCAATTTTTAAATAAGCGCAAAGGATTATGTTTTATCTCAAATAAAAAATGTATTTGCGCGAGACTATTAAAAACAATAATGAAAGTTTAAAATAATAATTAAATGATCACGTGTTGAAAGCAGGAAATAAAGAAAATTACGTCATAAAAATTGTGTTTACACATGAGCATTAAAAATAAAAAAGATGAATTAAATGAAAGAGCATTATAACCAGTTAAATGAAAAATAATTCTAACCCGATTACAGAAGATAGTCGCCGTTCGTGATATCATCATCATCATCATCTTTTTTAAAACAGGATACATTACCAGATTTTAAGAGGCTGTGAAATCAGAAGGGGGGTTGGTGAGCGTAGCGAGCAGGGAGCAGAGCCCCCTAGTTTTATATAAAAAAGTTTTCCTTCGATAATTTTTAAGTATTAAATTTGAAAATGAAAATGAATACTTTAAGTAACGTACTTTTTAATTTACACGACTTGCATATAAAACTTTTTATTACGTCAAATATGGCACTCTACATAATTCAATGAATTAAATCTTACACAATCTCATGTGGATTGTAATCAAACGTTTTTAACACTGAATATGTGTGTCAAAACGTACCAGTCATAATCTAAGTATTTGTTTGTTGTCTTATAGTGAGTGGCGACATGTACTGAGTAAAATATGTTTCGTACATTGAAAATATTAAATTTGTTGATTATACATAAAAAATAACCTGTCAATGAGGACACTAATAAAAAGTGGCCTATTTTACATAAATAAATCTTTAAATCGTTTATTTTACGACAAAATCTGTTAAAATAAAAATCTCTTTGCAATAAATGTGGTTTGTTTTCGTAAAAACAAATCTACAAACTGTCTATTTTATGAATAAAATCTGTTAAAGTAACAGAAAACGCCGAATACTGCTTTTTTCCGTTAACTAAAGAATTTTTACTGGCGTTTTAAGCTGGCAGTTTTTATCCGGAACAAAAAAAACATTTTTTTGCAGTGTACTGTAAAACTGATCATTTAATTATTTTTTTTCTCTCATTAGGTCTCGATTATTATCTCGATTCCATGTTTTGCCTGGCAGTTTTTATTTTTGTTAAATCAACAGAATTTTTTATACTTTGATTACCACTCATGTCCATTGGATCAACTATTCTTAATCTTCCAGTTATCACGGATCCCTCAATGGATTTAAGACTGAAATTATAATTATCATTCAGAATATTGAATACATGATATAGCAATTAATTGAGATTATAAAATAATTGTACTGTATTTTTGACAGTATTTTATGTATTTTTTGATTACATTGCGGATTTTGTGGCCCACCACATAATGCCAATGATAATATCTTACGAACTCTTATATGTGTATTCTCATCAAACGTTTTTTATACTGAATCTGTGTGTCAAAATGTGCTAGTCAAAATCTAAGTATTTGTTTGTTTGTAGTATATGGTTTAGTGTACTCAGAAAGTGCACTGTAAAAACAAATTTGTTAATTTTACAAAAAAAAAAAACTGTCAACGAAGACTTCACTAAAAATCAGGTTATTTTATAAAAATAAAACTTCAAAATGTTTTTTTACAGCAAAATTATTTAAAGTAAAAATTACTTTGTAATACATGTAGGGTTGTTTTCGAAAAAGAAAAATCAGTAAATTGTTTATTTTATGGGTAAAATCTGTTAACGGAAAAGAAGACGCTAAATACTGCTATTTTTTTTTATTATTAAATAAGCAGTTTCGTACTAGCATTCTAGTTGGCAGTTTTTTCTGGAACATTAAAAAAAATACAGTGCACTAAAAAACTGACCATTTATTTTTTTTCTTGATTTCATTAGATTTTATGTTCTGTATTCTTGGCTGACAGTTTTTATTTTTTTAAGTCAATAGATTTCTTTCTACATTGTAATTATCATTCATGTCCATTAGATCAGTTCTTCTTAGTATTCAAATCACGGACCCCCAAGTGATTTAAGATTGAAATTATAATTATTGTTCCGAATACTGAATACATGATACATATATTATTTGAGATTAAACATTAATTGTATTGTATTTTTGACAATATTTTTTTTTAATTTTACTTACACGATTTTATAAAATTCTGGAAATTTTGACATATCTTTCTTTTTGAATGCGAGATCTTTTCGTACCTCCTGAAGACAGTGTAAGGACTTTTTAGAACGCGCGAACCACATCTCAAGAACAGATGCATTATATTCATAAATTTTCTGTTGATGCTTATATTTTGAGTATTTACTTCACTGCAAATTCTTTCTAAAATTTGTTTTACGCAAAAATGGGAGTCATTCGTATTAATTTATATTATATGTGGGGAGATCCAACATTCCCGGGAATAAAACGAAATTATTAACAATATTATTTGACAAAAAATATAACTTCATTGTCATTTTGAAAAAAAAATTGAGATTTAAAAAGTCTTTCTCGTTTTCAATCTTTAATGTTGTACGTTTTTCTCTACATTGTAAAAAAAGATAAATAAATGTTTCTTAATATAGGAAAGTATAATAAATCCATAAACGGAAATATATAATAACCTTTTCCAAGTTACCCGCTATTCCGAAAAGCGTTCTTTATCTTTAGAAACCTCAGAAACCAGTATATTTTAAAGATTTAAAGAAGCGTTTATTAAAACAAAATTTCTTTTTCTGCGACGGATTTTCGGAAACGTTTCCGAGTAGTATTAATCAGTTTTCTTAAACCGGAATAGCGTTTTGTAGGATGCTACCAATTCTCAATTAAACATTTTCATCTGCATAGCTGAATTTAGGCATGCAAGAGTAACAAAATAATATGAATTTTAATGTTAATATCAATGTTGATAATTTATCATGCTGTCTGTAAAACATGTCTGTGGAACATGAAAATGTTTACTGGAGACTTAATGGTATCCGAAAACCTATATTCCAGGTTGGGGAAAATAATTAAATACACGATTAAAAGTACTCGGAGACGTTTCCGTAAATCAGAGGTTTAAAAAAAACTTTGCTTTGACAACGTCTTCTTTAAGTATCGAAAATATATCAGTTTTTGATGTTTCTAATGATAAAGAACGTTTTTAGGAATCGTGGGTAACTCGGAAACAATTATTTAGTTTGTGGTTATATTATACTCTTTTAGATTAAGAAATATTTATCTTTTTTTTTACAGTATATAGTAACAAGGGTATATTTCTTTACTTTAGCAATTGATTTTTCAATTAACGCAGTAGTGTATGAGAAAAAAAAAAATTAAACATCATTATCTGTGCTAAAATTCAGTTAAAAAAATACGAATCCTTTCATTTTTTTTTTCAAATAATGTATTCATTTTATTGCAAAATCAGTCCCTAATTCTATTAGAATATACTTTTTGATTAACTAAAGAATATATATGTCATTTCTTACATATCTTTTTCAGTTGAAGCATTTTAAAGATAGCAAAATGTAAAAAAAAAAACCTCAAACTGAGGAAAAACGAATTTAAAATTTGAACTCTGGGGGAAATGGATGCAGTAAAAAGTCTTTTTTGCATATTTATAATCATCGGACTTTACGTAGCTTTGCCAGAATGTACTAGGGATGTCTGATTATATTTTAAACAAAAAATTAGATTATTTTCACCCTTTTTCGCAAAGCGAAGAGTACCATGTCCCCTTAAAAAATGCTTATAATATAAAACTTAACTGTCACGATATCCTGAATTGATAGAACGATACGAGAGAAATTTCAACTCTCCAATGTACCTCTAAAAGTCATATTTTGTCAATGCATTCATTTATTGTTACATTTTAGATTGGCCTTCAAATCTTGATTGGTGTGATTGCTGCTTCTTCCATAGTCAAAAAGCAACGATTCATCACTTGTTACGATGCTTGAAATGAAATTATGTTCAGCTTCTTGAATTGATACACCGATCTGAGAAAGATTTCCACTCTCCAATTTACCTCTATAAGATGTGATCAGATCGGATTTTGCTGCAGCGGTTCTTTTGTCACGATTTTTTGATGAGGTCAGTCAATCTTCTGAAGCACTGCAAGAGAAAATCATTCCAAGCAGGAGACTCTCGGACATGTTTATCACCTCCGCTTCCTTTTGTTCAGACTCCTTTTTCTTTTGTTGACGATCACAGAACTTTTGGAAAAGAAAGACAAGAGTAAATATTTATGTCTTTCTGAAACTGATTTTAGAAAATGTAGTCTGAACGTACCCTAAAAGTCATTTTTTCTCAATGCGTTTAAGACATCTATTGTTACATTTTGGGATCTCCCTTACCATGTCAAATCTCTATTGGGGAGATTGCTGCTTGTTTCAAAGTCACAGACATAAACCCACATTTCATCACCTCTTATGATGTTTTGGAATAAACTGTTCGATTTCACAATGGGCTTTTAGCTCTGTACGTACTTCAAGTCGATTTTTAGTTTGATCCTAGAGTTAACAACCAATCAACGACGTCTTGAATACATAATCAGAGAATGATTGCGGTACTGAAACCTTGTTGTCTATCAACGTTATATATATCGCGTATCAACTCAGGACGGACTGCTTTAAAGGTATCTTGTAGAAATCTTTTAGAAAATGATTTGTTTTGTCTGTATATTTTTTAATAAATGCATTCCGGGTACTTCTGGATCGCACGTAAATTGACATTTTATTAATAATAACCTTGTGTTTTTTATATGAAATTTATAGACAATCTTCTTTTGTAGACTGATTTAAAACAGCTTTTATCCTGTAATAAAAGGAGTGTTCGAATGGATCCAAGAACATCTACTTTCATGACAGGATCGTCCCACTCAAACAAGTCAACAAATATGGCCCTAAGACCTCTCAGACCTGCTGAAGAAAGTCTGCTACGAAGACCTATCAGAGAGAGATCGTGGCCACCCATGCAGCAGAACTCAAAAATTGCTGTACAAGAGTAAAATATGATAAACCGCTTCAGCGGACTAAGGTAGATTAGCGTAAGAGTGCGCATTTTTCAAACAATTGAACATAAAGGAATTTAATATTCAATGTATTGAAAATATTTATATTTGTTACTAAAATTTAGTATCCAAGTAACAAGGTTGAATGAACATTTGAGAATTCTAATAAAACTATCAAGATTAAGCAACACATAATCAAAAGTAGGTAAATGCGGAGTTTTATAAGCCCTAGTATGTAAGTGCGCAACATACTTGTACAATTTTTTATTTCTAATGAAATATAATAGGAGTTTTATGCTGTCTTTTAATGCACCAGAAAATTTTCTCATTCGTTCTGAACACCTTCATGATTTTCTTATTTTAAAAAAATCACGCAGTATGTCGATTGTAAAGTTTTGAAACCGTAAAAAGTTCAAATCGAAGAAAAATCAAATGAATTGAGGTGAGTAATTTTAAAAGCACCTATGTTGTCTTTTTAAAAATACAATCATATTTTATTTCTTTCTGGAACACAAAACAGCCTCGACCGCATTTGAAACGTAAATGAATTTAGCAACTTACTTCACACGAGTAAGTTATAGTGGTGAAAGCGCACTCTTACACCATTCTACCCTACATGCATTTTTCCCAGACTGTATATCCGCAAATACATATTTTCATATCATTATTTTACAGAAAATGGTGCTTTTTCCTTTTAAAAAAATCATGATCTCAGTTTACATATTTATTGCTTTATACCCTGCATTTTATATATCAATTCATCATGACTTTTAAATTTTTTTTGTGGTGATAATCGTTTAATTATATGATTTCAATTAAGTGATGAAGCTAATGTACATACTGGGGATAGAAACTTTTTTGAAATGACAGCAAAAAATAAACGTGAAATTTAATTTGGTTTGAATTCTAAAGTACACTGCTGTCCAAAAATTAAGGGGCAATGATCGGACGCTTTCGCTTTTTACACGATTTGTCGAATATCTGCTGAAATTCTTGACAAATTATTCTTGAAATTCGAGGATGTAAAGCACATGTTTGACTTCAAGAACAGCAGAAACAATAAGGTAAAGCTAGGATAGTCTGCGCGCAATTCAAAAGAATAGCCATAAAAAATCTAAATATTAATTTTTTGCTAAAGTATTCATGAATAATTTTTACTTCTTTTGTTTTTTATGCACTTCCATTGCTATTTTGTTGTTATGTTGTAATTTAATAGAACAGTTATAATAAAACCAAGAAAGTTATTTTGCGCAATCTGTCCTTACAGGGTTGGTGTGATTGCGCACATGGGTAGGAGAGATTGTTACTAATAATAACTACAATTAAATTGTTAAAAAAATAATTACATTTAAATGATTGCTGTAAGGTTTTTGTGAACAAATATTATTGTATTAGGAGTGAATATTTCAACCTAATGATTAAAGAATCAGAAAAAGGAAATAATTTTAAAAACGATTAAAAAATTTTAATCAAAGGGAAAAAAATAAAGAATCAGAAAAAGCAAGTCCAGATAAGATTACAAAATAAAATTATGTTACTTAAAAACACGTTTAACTTAAAATTAGTCCATTTTCATTTTTCATTTTTATATGCAAATTTACCAATAAGCTGCGTAATCTCTCCTAGCATAGAAACTAATGGGAACACTGCGCCATCTCTCCTAAGTAGCAGATGCGCAATCTCTCCAATTTCGGTAAGAGAGATTGCACGACCTTTTATTGAAACATGACCTCTTCCAAAACGAACCGTTGATGTTCACATTGTTAGTCTAGATTAATCGTTTAAGTTTAAAATATTTTGTACTATTGACATTGTATAGAAATTCTGATGAATAGCTATGAAAATTCAAGCACTTACTTTGGGAAAACAAAACAAAATAGCAATACTTTATCTTAGACGCTCAAGGCAATCAACGTGCACTTTCAAGTAGACACTCCACTACTGCTGTTGTACAACTACCTGGAGTCGCTGCGCTCCAGGTCTAATCCTTCTGATTCCAGGTGATCGAATCCTTCCCCCCAAACCTCTATGTGCGCAATCTTTCCGACCGCGTCATATTTCCTGGCTTTACCTTATACTGCAATTAAAAAAATTAATATATTAGATTTGTGATGAGATATGGGCATTTGTATGAAATAATTTATAATTGTGCATGCGCGAACAATACCAAAGATTTTTTTTTCAGGATTTGGTAGTCGATTCTAAAAGACCAGTCAAATATCATGAAAACTCAGAAAGATACCAGCAATAGGGTGAGCTAATTGACAAATTCGGGGGGAAATCCCATTAGATTATATAGGATCCCCCCCGTGTTTGTCAACTATATCACTGTATTGCTTGTATCTTTCTGAGTTTTAACGATATTTGACTGGTCTTTTTATATGCGTTCCTCTATAGAATTGACTACCAAATCATGAAAAAAAAAACATCTCATCAAATATTCAATATGTTAATTTTTAATTTGCAGTATACTGTTTCTACTGTTGTTGAAGTCAAACATGTGCTTTACATCCTTGAATTGCATGAACAATTTGTCAAGTATGTCACTAGATATTTGACAAACCGTGTAAAAAGTAAAAGCGTCCGGTCACTGCCCCTTAATTTTTGGACAGCAGTGTAATAAACGAAAGTTAACAGGCGTCTTATTTATATTAGGTACACGAGTATGGCCTAAAAAAATAAAAAATTCTTCGAACCATCTGAGAGATAAAATTAACGTATAAAAAGGATCAATTGATTTCAATATATGCATGCGTAAGGTAAGGACTAAAATAATTTTACCTTTATATCACCACAGCATTTAATGGTTCCAGTGAGTGTATGCAAAATGTATATGTATAAATTAAAAAAAGTATATTTTAAAACACTCTACTCTTTTGTAAGTATACAATATTTATCTTAAAACCACGATTAATTTCAGTATTGCGATTCATGGTTTTCGAAAAAAAAAAAAAAGTTCATTAAAATGCGTTAATGTGGCGCAAGAGCCCTGATTATATAAAATTCACTGCTTTGATTTGTGGTTAGTAGAAAGCATAAACAAGTGAATTTATATAAAAAAAAGATATAATTTTTTATATATAATTCTGTTTTTGTTTTAAGATATGGCATTAGAAACGAACTAAAATGCGTTATTTAAACTGTCTATTCAGGATTTTTAAACAGTTTCTCAATATATAAAGGCAGTTTAGTTTATAATAAACCATTAATTATGATAAAAGCATATATTTTTTCCAAAAATTATTAAATTTTTTATGGTTTCTATTTTTTAGTGTCAATTATTCTATTGTTGCAGTTTCAAAGGCAGTTGATCTATTTTAGCGAGCATCTTTTAGCGCATCATTACATCAGATTGTTTTTGTAGCTCGTATACAGTTGTAACCATAGAGAAGAAAGAAGGGTGGAGTACGCTTTCCCTATATTGATTCCCTTGAACAGTGTCACCAACATGACCGGTCCTACTCTTGTAAAGGAATCCAGATTTGACGCGTTATCACTTGCTTGGAAATTTCAAAATAGTTCCCGGTCGTGAAAAAATTATAAAAATATCCAGATTATGCATGTGAAGTACAAACAATTTAATAATTTGCTGAAAAGAAATTTTCATTATTTACTGACATATATACTCCTGTCAATATAAGCCTCATTTAAATACGAGAGCTATATAAATACAATTTTATTTTTTAGCAAGTGTTGGGAAATAACTAATAAATTAAACAACTGCTAGATTCAATAATTTAATTATGTTTCACAATATTGATTTCCAAGTTATATTAGCAAATATACTCGTATATGTTGTTGACTGCACTGGAATGTAGTACTACTCGTAGATTGAACCTTTAATATATAAAAGCAAAAAAAAGCCCCTTTTGTAGAATTCAGGGGGAAAAAGGAACTGAACAATATTAAAAACGTGTTTATCATTTACGTTTTGTAATTTATAAATCACATGCTCAAGTGAAAACAATTTCAGAGCACACTTTATTACCAATATAAATTAAAAATATACTAAATGAAATTATGGAGTAAACTGGTACAAAAATATAAACGAAGTAAAACAAAGCAACTTAAAATATGTTTTAAATAGTAAAAGAAGGTTCTCATTTTAATTTAACGATACTGGAATTTGTTTATTTTCCTTTCGCAAACATATGCTGACCCTTGGCGATTTTTTTCCCAAATTTCGTAATTTCGAATCGTCAAAGAAAATAATAAAAGAAAGAAAAAGAATACATCACTTGACTATTATAGCCATGGGACTGTTATATTGGCTTCACTTTAGGGTTACCACTTTAGATTCTCCACCCCTATCTCTTCTGTATGGTTGTAACCATAAAGAATATATGGCGAGTTTTTCCCTGCACACGACTAAACGAAAAATACTTCAAAATTAATTTATTAATTTATAAATGAGTTATATAAAGATTAAAATTTTGTATTGTCTTCGTACCTGTATACACAATTTTTATAATTTGAGCATATCAGGAAGTGAGTGAAAATTGTCTAGAAAATTCCGTGTTTCCATTTAAAAACCAAGTTACGTGAAATAAAAAAGTATAAATAAAAATAAAGCTAAAGCATGATGTTCCACATTACACAAGCAATTATTTATAGAATTTGGATATTTCTGTTTAGAGAAGGTGAATATCACTGGTCTACTTGATAATGTTGTAATTAATAAATAATGATAACCGATAAACGAACAGCTTTTACTGTAAGCAAATTCACGGAATATTGTATAAAGCAAGAGATTGAGCATTTGAAGATTGCAACTGGGAAGTCAAAAGGAAATGGGCAGATGGAAAGGATACATAGAACAATGATACCAGTGTTGTCCAAATTGTCCAGCAGTGACGAATCCAAGTAGTATAGGTATGTGCCGAAATTACAAAGAATTATAAATAGAACATTAACGCGAA
This sequence comes from Maratus michaelseni, assembly GCA_963931845.1. Classification (NCBI taxonomy): domain Eukaryota; kingdom Metazoa; phylum Arthropoda; class Arachnida; order Araneae; family Salticidae; genus Maratus; species Maratus michaelseni. The sequence continues at coordinate 252,323,476 of OZ007592.1, forward strand.
GCACCAAATAAAATCTTTTTGAGTTAGTGACAAGAGTTAAAATGTAAGACAACCCATCAAAATAATTTTGGAAGAAGAATATAACATGGAGGAACACAAAGCCATGATAGAAGATGCGAAGATATCATATTCAAAATACAGGAAGTAAACAAGGTGCAATTCAATAAGAATAAAAAACAGTCAAGAAAGTATGAGGTAGGATATATCGTGGATATAAATAGGACACAGTTTGGCAACATTACGAAACTTAAAGAAAAATATTTGTGCCCATATGAGATAACTGCAGCCTAGAATAACGATCGATATGAAGTAGAAAAATAGATCATGAAGGTCCAAGAAAGACGTCAAACGGATCTGTGTATATGAAAGCTTGATCTATGGATGTCTCCTGCATAAGTTATTGTACATTAAGTATGTGTGCGTACCTTGAATTTCCAACCTACTACCTTTCATAGGACTTCTCTTACTAAAAATTCACATAAACTACATTTTTATATTTGTTTCTTTAATTTTATTTACCAGTGTACTTATGATTTGATATTAACCCACTTCCTGCCGCATTTTGCTTCATACTAATATATTATGATGAATAGGTCATTCTATTGATAAATACATACTAGTGCAAAGGATTAAACTAGCTTTTATAGTTTGAGAAATACAAAATTGAGCAAAGACACACCATCAGTAGGAAAAATACAAAAGGTAGATGCAATCAGACAGTGAAAAAGTAAAAAAAAAAAAAACATAAATATGCGTAATATGAATTCTTTCTAAAATGAAACAAAGCATGTAAATTCAAATTTTAAATATTTATGAAGCATTTCAAATCCATTATCCAAATAAAACGCCAAACGTGTGTCCTATGATATAACTATAGTATATATTTTTAATTTTTAACCACCATTATTTTTAACATTTTTAAATTTGGAAAATTATTTAAATTAATAAATAATAATCCATAAGCATGACAATGATTACTATATTTCTCTTATTCCTATTCGCATTGTTAAATTTTAATGCATACTTATTCCACCCAGTATACACGTAAAATACCTCATTTTCCATACGAATTTTCACATGCATTTATCAGATGCAGAAAACTGAACATTAATAACAAGAAAATGAAAGTATGCCATCTCTTCTGGTTTAATTATTATCCTTAACTTTATACCAAGTGCTAATAAATTAGATAAATTAAGCCTGTCGCTTTTTCTATAATATGCCTTTCAGCAGTTGAGAATCTATTTAAAGTACAATTAATGTAGACAAGTCTCCCTTTAGTACAAACTGTTATAAATAACTAAAAATTCTTTTCTCATGGTACGAGTTCTTGGCGGTCAAAAATTAGAAAGTCATTTTGTGGATTTAAAATGTACAAAAAGAAAAAAAATATATTATGTTGCAATGAGCGTAATCGGTAATAAAAATTCCTTGGTATGCTGTTTAAATATGGCGTAAGCTAATCGTGCCAAAAAATGGAACTGGCGACCATTTACATATACGAATGATATATATTTTTTCTATAGCATTCCTGCTGCTAGCACGCATGCAAAAGACGTCGATGGATCCTCATGAGGCCTGGTTTTGTAGATATCAGTAATAGTTTAAATTTTAAAGTATAATAAAAGGCTATATTTTACATGTGCAATAGACTTTTTATCATTTATAGGTATATCATAATGTCGAAATTATTGCAAGAGCTTAGCTTTATAAAGTATATATATATATATGTATTCTTAAACTTGGCACAATATGATATCTAAGACGGGTTGCACTTGTCGGAAAGAGACATAAACCAATAATTTCACTTTTGTTTTTAAATATAAAAAAATCCGACTCGCAAACAAAACAAATTTAATTTGTTTAAGCAAGGATTAAAGAAAACATTTTGGTTGATCATTAAATTTTATGAAAAAACAATTCTTAAAAAATGGTGTTTTTTTATTGCATCAGCAGGAAATTGGTTAATGAAAATAAATTTATTTAATTTAAAATAAAAACGAAATTCAAAAGAGTAGAGTTTTTTAAACATACTTATAAACGTCTGCAATAATGGGTCTAAGATAAGTGTGTTCTTCAAGCCTTAAGAAAGGTTCTCTAGCTTTTCAGATTTCGAATGTACCTGACCACTTAAGTACTTAGATTCAGAAATGGATAAATGTGTTTCCATAACCAATATTCGAGAACATTTCCATATTCAGATTTTCAGGAAAGAGCAATGGCTGTCAACAGCAAGGTACTTAAACTCATATCGGCATTGATGAATAGTTTCAAACTACTTATGCATAATCAAATCATCTCCAATTAAATGTGATTTCAAGTTTTGAATGATTTTTTTACATTCCTTTAAAGAATTTTTTTTACATTTCTTTCATGTTCGAAATGAGAACCGATGTTTTGTCCAAATGTCTAGCCGAAAGCTAGATGTAATACGTTGAGGGGTAACACTATTTTGACCGTTCAAAATTTCTAGAACAATTTTTCGTTTACAGCACTTTTTATAAACAGTAAAATCATCTGTTATTAGTTAGAAATCGACATCAAAAGTGAAAGGGCAGTTTTGAAGTTACAGAATTCATCCGTGCCACAGAAAAGAATCTTTAAACGCTTATTTCACAGAACAGCATTTTAAAAATCGGAGAGCAGTCTAACTCTACAAATTTTGAGTTAAACAATTCGGATCTTTTTTGAAAATTAGTGGTCACATATTTTTCTAGTGAGATACGTAGAATTTTTTCGGACTATTGATATCTTCTCTGTGTAAGTAACGAAATTTTGGCTGAAAATTCCTATTTTACTTTGAATATATTTTATTTCACTAAAATTGCATATATATTTTTAAAACAGCTACATTTTTGTAAACTTTTAGAGTGTACTTTTCCATTATATGCGCGGCCGTGGCACAATTCGGGTTTCAGAAAGTGAGATTTGTTGTCAAATTATATAAACAGTTATGAAAACAAACTTAATGAACTTTTATGCTTGTTTACATATGAATTTATATATATATATACAGGGTGGTCCTAAAATATATGTCAAAAATGTGAAGGTAGGTAGAGGGGACCTAAATTAAATAAGCAGATTTCGTATAGGAATGTGGGTGCGGAAATCCAGCGTTGAGGCAGTAGAGGGCGCTGTTGAGTTCGGCGGATGAAATCTCTTCGCTGGATTGAATCGTCATTCCCCGCACGGATTTCGAGCAACTTCATCGTTACACCAATGCAGAGCTTGCCGACATCATTTCACAGCCTAAGAGGGACTGCTCAGACGAGGAGGCCAAGTCTGTAGAGCACAGGTGTCCCTCCCGGTACCTTTATTAAGGTTTTAAAAAAATACAATTTCAGCTAGAGTTGAGCCGGCCGGAAAACGCGACAGGGGGCGGGTGAATCGCAATGGGCCATTATTGCCCGAAATTCACAGAACAAATTCCTCGCTGCCGGAGAACAGATCTCCCTCGCGACACGGGGCAGCGAGGTGCCGAGGTTCTTGAAATGGTTTGAGAATGATGTGCCGCAAAGCACCTGGTTATCAGACAGCAGATAAGCTATCGGGTTGTGCGCCAGAAACATGCTCTCTCACGACAAGGGGCGCTGTGGCATCGCCAGAGTAACACTATAACTCCACTCGCGACAAGGGGCGATGCCATACGAGGGAATGGGAGTTGCTCTGGGTACAGACTAGCTTGTGAGGTTGGAGATGTGTGCTAAGTATTGGTGGATGTGTTTGAGTTTGTTCAGAAGTGTGGGTCTAGAAAGAATATTTTGAAGCCATCCCTTAGGGGGAGTGGCTGGATCCTGGATTTCAGGACACTCTTGATGAACGACTGGGGCACTGGGAGGTGGTGATCAATGGATGTATACTTGGTGGCTTGTTTTGCAAGTTCGTCCGCGTACTCGTTGCCAAAAGTGCCTTTGTGCGCTGAGACGTGGCCGAGATGCGTTCTGTACAAGAGACTTTTGAGTTTTAATTAATTTTTAGTACGAGTGGGTTAGATGTTCTAGGCGCGTGAATGGCCTGCAGTCCAGACAGGCTATCACTGAAAATAGAGACCTTTGCTCCAGATTGACCCTCTAGCCACTCTAGGGCGGAGAAGATTGCAAATAGCTCTGCCTGGAAAACGGAGTTGTTATCTCCGAGCCTACAGGCCCACTGATGAGTCACCGTGTCTCCTTCCGTGGCGCAGAAGGCTGCTCCCACGCCGGTATCTGTGCGGGACCCATCAGTGAAGATGGTGGAGCAGGTGGCATGGGTGTAAATATTAAGTTGTGGGTTGACTTGAAGGTGCGATGTCTCTTCCGCAGGGTGGATTTGCCAGCCGTGGACTTTGCGTTCAATGGTTATGTTGGGAAAGAGGTTGTTGTATATGTGGTCCTGTCGAAGTTGTAGGATGGATGCTTTGTTGAATTCATATTTGAAAGTTATTGCTATGGGTGGAATGCCTGTGAGTATTGTAAGTGCATCAGTTGATATTGTACGGTACCCGCGTGAAAGTTGTAATAAGAATATCCTTTGGATTGAAGTTAATTTTGTGAGTGCCTGTTTTCCCCCCAGATGCATGCCCCGTATGTTATAATGCGTTCTATTATTGTTAAGTACCAGGTTTTTAAAAGGCTATTGCTTACACCCCTAAATTTAGATCTTAATTTAAGTGAGTTGTGATGATAGGAGATGAGTTTCAATCTTAAGTAATTAATGTGTGGGATCCAGTTAATGTTAGAATCGATTGTTATACCAAGAATTTTGAGTTGTTGTACGTGATGTATGCTAACGCCATAAATCCTCATTACTGGTGGTCTATTGGGATCTAGACGACGTGCCTTATTGAAGACCAATGCCTGGGACTTCCTGGAAGATAGTGTGAGGTGTAGTGTGTCCAGAAGCTGGCAGAAGATGCGAAGTGCTTCGGCAAATGCTTCCTCCAGATGACGGCGAGTGCGACCCGAGAAAATGAAGCTAAAGTCATCAGAAAAGGCATAAAGAGTATATCCGAAGCGGTTCAGTTCTTTTAGAAGTATATTTGCTACCAAGAGCCAGAGGATTGGTCCGAGGCAGGAGCCCTGAGGGCAACCCTTCTGTAGCCGGTGGGATGAGGTGCCAGCTCCCCAATTTATGAGGACACTCCTTTGAGACAGGTATGAGCTGATGACTCCAGCTATGTTCCCGGGACAGTGAAGTGCTTGTAGTTGTGTGAGTATGTCACGCCATTCCACGTTGTCGAAAGCCCCTTGAATATCGAGTGAGACCAGTGAAGTGTAGTTACCTTTTGCTATGCTATCGGTGCAGGAGGTCATGATGGCATGCAAAGCTTTTTCACATCATCTGCCCTCTCTGAACCCGAATTGCCTTGGATGTAGAAGATTATTTGATTCGAGATAATGAGAGTGCCGACATCATTTCACGTATGAGGCTGCGCAAGAAAATAGAGCGGATGCTCAAAAAGGATGTAAATTGAACTATTCCCGGGTAGGAATCTGCAGGATCGCCGAACGTTAAAGCATCTTCATCGGCTGTTGTATGCGAGTGGATCGTTTTATACTTCCAGGCGTAATACGGGCATTGGAAGATATCGCAGAATTCCTGCAGTTGAAGAAGAAGAATTACGCACAGTAGAGGATAGTTCTTCGACAGGCTCGAGAGACCTTGTACGTGTGCATCCTTTGAGCAGCCGCTCCATTTTCTTGCGCAGCCCCATACATGAAATGCATGTCGGCAAGCTTCGCATTGGTGTAACGATGCATGTTACTCGAAATCCATACGAGAAATGACGATTCAAGCCAGCGAAATGCTTTCATCCGCCGAACTCAACAGTGCCCTCTACTACCTCAACGCTGGATTTCCGCACCCACATTCTTATACGAAATATGCTTATTTAGGTCCCCTCTAAGTACCTTTACATTTTTGACATATATTTTAGGACCACCCTGTATATATAAACATTTTATACATATATATATATATATATATATATATATATATATATATATATTATTGTTATTGTTTTTATATATAATTTACTTCCCTTTGTACACAAAAATAGATAAATGGCTTCTCTATATTAAATAAATTGTATAAATATTGAAAAGCTTCTGTATATAAAACAGTGAATAGGTTGCCAGAAAATATCTTGCTAAATTTCCTTCTCTTACCAAGGCCATTTGTTCTATCTGGCCAACGCTCTTATACTGGAAAAGTATACCTTAAGGGCTAATATAACTAGCTTGTTTCAATGTGCTAGATCGTCTAGTTTGTTAATTGTGAAGATGAATTATAATGCACACCGCTTGAGCCATCTCTTTTTTACACGTTCACGCCCATTATCTTTTAAGCCGTTAATTTTAACATATGAGCTATAAACATTCAATTTACTACTTTAATATGTTTGCAATAAATTAACTGAAATGAATTTTTTTAACACTTTGCATTTTTAACAAAAATCCTGAAAATGTCTTAAATTTCAGGACGTCAAAATGCTGTTACTCCTTAATGTTACACCATTTTACCAGTATATTTTTACGTACATAAGATATACAGTATCATGCTTTAGACTTTGCATGACAATAACTGAGATATTTGTACATTGTTGTAAAGATGTGTGTAACAATATCATTGTGAAGTTTCTTTATTACAGACACAATTTTTACTGGGTGGCAGCAAAGATCAGTTACAGATTTTCAGTCTGTAACATTCTGTCTGTCAGTTCTATTTTTATTTTCCTACTTGTTAACTATTAATGGTGAGATAAGATTATCTTTAATTGCAGCCCAGCAGCTATCGCTATACTAAAATAAATGCTTTTTGAAAAATGAGTTTAAATCTCGAAAGCATGTGCATCTAATACATGTAAACATAACACACTTGAACATTCCTTAAAGCATTCAATTATCTACACCACAATGTTGAATAATAATTCATAATTTATTGTACTTGTTATAATATAGGTGTCCCATAACTGAGTTCAGATTTCAAATATTAAAGAAAAATAAACAGATTTTCATACCAGAGTATGGTTTGCACCATAACTCAAGTGAAACAGTCGGGTTTTTTTTCTTGGGGAAAGGGGGGATGGGGAGGAAGAAAGGAAATGTTCAAAGCACCCAATAACTCTATTTACATTTCAAAAATTCATAAAAAAAATGGACAGTGCAGTTTTCATCATAAGCACTTTTGTGGCGAAAAATTGTTCAAAGAAAATATGAACTACTGTCTGCTTTTCCATAAAAAATCTAGTACTTTGAAATGTCTAACAGTCTAAACTGCACTCCAATACGAAAATATATAAATATTTTATGAATTATCGAAATGGGAATCATTTATGGGGCACTCTGTATATCTATATATATATATATATATATATATATATATATATATTATTTCAAAGCTTTACATTAGTAGTTTCAACTGATATACACTAGTAACAAAACAATATTCGTTTAGTTATTCTTGCAACGGCTCGATATTGGCCAATATGTCGAAAATTGACATGAAATACTTACTATCCAACGTTTAGCTATTTTCATTTTTCCTATGTTACACTAATATTGCCAAGAAACATTTCCTATATTTCTCTTATATGTCCATTTCATTACAAACATTTCCACAATGAAGCAAATATTTAACCAATAGGATACCATAATATGGGGTTACTTAGACACAGGCAGGAGAGAGCCGTGTACTTGGAGCCAAATAAAAATGCTTTAAATCAGTCCTGAGTATACTGCGGTGGCACTATTGGTGAACCACACCAATATTCTCAACACAGTAAATCCAGAACTGATTTTAAAAGACTTTTTTTTTTGTTTGGGCTCCACCCCAAGGTCCCAGTAACCCAAATATACTGTATTTCATTAGAAATATTTTCAATAAATGAATGGCCGAACATTGGCTTCCAATATAACCAATATTGGTTTGTTACTATAGTATTCACAAATGTGAAAAAACGACTTTTCTGCCACCAACTAAAATTCGAGCTTAAGTAAAATTATATTATTTATTTTCAGAAAATATTATGGTATTTTAAATGTCTGTTTATATATGTAACGCAAAGTGGTTGTCATCTTGTGTTGTCAAAAGTAATGATTTATCAGAGAAAACGTATACAAAGTCATGGAAGATAAAATAAAAAATCTCACCTAAATTTTATATATAAAGCCATGCATATAATACTCACCAATAGAAGACATCATAAATCTTCTTTTAAATATAAAAAGTGCATTTAAAAAATTAAAATAAACAAAAGGAAAATAAAAGAATAAAATGCTTAAGACAGACTCACAGAAAAAGCATCACGCTCTTAAGCATGTACATTTAAAGTAATAAATTCGTAAAATAATTTTAAAATTTTACATTTTTTACCTGCAAATAACTGTTTATCAAAAAGGGGTTTTGGTTAATTATGTAATTATCATAATGTAAAGAATGATGTAATTTTCAATTGAATTTTATTTTTCGACAAACCTGTAATGATATTGTAAGTATTGTGTTATGTAAATTTGAAAAAAAGAAATGTTTGTTGACTTTTAAAATACGACAAATAAATACCTAGTGTTATTTTTGTTAAAGAGATAATGTAATTTTTTACATGTTAAAAAATGTGTATATTAAGGGCTTGTCTGTACGTCATATAGTAACATAAAAATGTCGAAGTAAAACAGTTAAAATTACCATATGTTTCAGCGTATAACATGATACTGAAATCCTAAAAAAACCTCTAATTACAAGAAGAAAATTTGGAGAAAGAATATCTTCGTTTCAATCTCTTAACATCTTCTATTATATGTAGTAAAACCTTCAAAGAAAGAAACGGAAGAAGACTGAAAAACTTTCCACTTTAGACAGGTTTTATCAAAGTAAATATAACGCCTCTTATAATTGTATTTATCTTTGTTTCTCTGGAAATATTACGTTACAGACGAGGTTCCGTTTTACGATAACTTTTTACCTAACTACAACTTTGAATTGAAGCTCCCATTGTACTTCCTTCTTTTAATTATTCGATCCGTGATTAAACTAAAAATATATACATAACATCTACAAACTTGTATTTACAGCATATAACATTGATTTGAAAATACAAACTGTACAGAAAATACAAATTGCCTGTAACGTATAGTGTATAATCCGTAATAACAGTTAAAATAATTGCAAACACAGTAATTCAATATGTAGCCGGTCAAGTCACAAATAGAGCTCTGCTGTGAAATACAGACATAAATTCTCTAGCGCTCTATGCCTAATATCTTCTATTACTCCAGAGACAGAATTCTTGTTTTGTTGCTGTGTTTTTGTAATGCTTCTAAAAATTCAAAGTATTATCTTATTCAGGATAACCCATATTCTGTGGAATGGTGGAAATTGTACTGTAGATCGTCAGAAGATATCCTCTACATGTCAAAATGTCATACCTATAGGCGCCGTGTGGATGATTTTTTATGACTTTTCGGAAAATTATGGAAATAAGGTATACGAAAAAAAAAAAAGGAAAAAGATTAAATGTAAGACATATATACGTCCGATAAAGAAAAAGCTCAGGATTTTCAAAGCAGAATGCAGTGGATAAATCGATTTCGTATTCTCTGGATATCCGGTGTATAGTTATAATAGCATATGACAACTGGAGGATCTGTAAGATTACTCCAGGACGCCCAGAGGACGATTGTGTTTGTACGAGTTCCTGGCCAATTCGCTCGTTCTGCGGAACATACTAGAATAAAGGGATATAGATTATATTTGACGTCGCACCACAGGCGTGAAAGACTGGCGGTACTTCAATTTTGTTCCCAATTTTAATACTAACCAAAAGAGGAACTCCCGGCTCGCTACCTTTCTCCTGTATAACATCCTCCAAAAGTGACGACATTCCAGACCACTCATGTTATATGCAGGGAATGTGGCATATGCATCGAGCCAACAACAGCACACATGCCCATCTCTCTAGTACTGGGCTCTTCAGATTCATTTTTACTTCAGTGTACAACGGCAAGCGGTGATAGTATAATGGAAAAAATTGTGTAAACCGCCTGAAAATGATTGTCATATTCGTAGAAGCTCAGTGAGTTAAAATATTCCCTTTCACATATTTGGATGAGCTCACTCATTTACACTTATTCATAGAAAAATGGAGAAATTAATAATTCTTCCGGGCAGTTAAGCTTTACAGCTTTAGCTTTAGTGTAAAATTGGGGAATCATAGGTAATTGAAACTTTGAAGTGTCGTCCTTCAAGAACATATGTTACTCAAAGCTACAAAATATGACTAGAATTTACACTTCTTATGTGCATGTCTTCTTACACGTTGAAAAAAATTCTAATTTCACTCTTTACATTCCGTAAATTAATATTGTATACACAAAGCGAAATTAATAATAAACATGAATAATAATAAATTTTGGTAAAAATGTGTATGTTTTTAACATTGGAAACTTTTGGATATATTTTCAGAGATTTGGTGAGTTAGTCCGATAATATATTATCAAACACAATATGACGCCACTTTTTTGTAAATGTGTACAGTATTTATTGTATGTTGTATGTATTTTTATTTTTAATGTAAATTTATTACATTTTCGTTGCATGGGTACTTGATGAATAAGAAAAAAAAGTTTAACTAAATTGTGTTGAACATGCTATACAATTCTAAATAAATATATTGATATGCGTATTGTATGTTTTCTTTTAATTAAAATCCAGCAAATTTCAAAATGTAACACACATTATCTTTCTCATATATAGATTTTATTTTTTTATTAGAACAGTGTATCCGTAAAGTCTTTCCATTATTACAAAATTTATTCATATTCGCTATATATAAAATGGACATGTGAAATTGGTGCCAAAATGTTGGAGAACTAACCAAATTATTTTTGCAGCAAGTTTCCGTAACGTTACTGTAATGTAGCAGTGTCAGTGTTCAGGAAATTGGAAATGTTGACGAATCATGAAAAAGCTCAATGTGTCCTCTGGTATCACGAGACCCTTTTGGCATCTGTAATTCACGTGAAGTCGTACGCACGAATTTCTTAGGACTTCGCACAAATGTCTGTCTCACTTCTTCCACTCTTTCAGCTGAGGCTGATGGTCAGCTAGTTCTCGGTACATGGTCCGGTTTCCTGGACACTTACATTGATACCCTAAAGCTACGTACGAAAACCTGCAACAAAAAAACTTGAAAGTTATTTGGATGGTTTCTTCTTGATATAATCTTGGCAGGGCTGTGGTTTTTCTATTATATTTAATATCAGCTATATGCTTTTTTTTCTTTTTTTTCCTTTGCGTTATAGAAATATAAAAGAAGTATTAACTTAATTCTCTCAAATGGTTTAATTATAGATTTGAACAGTGCAAAACATATTCGGCATTGTTTAGCATATACATTTTTAGTACAATGATTACAATTTAAAAACATTGTATATATATATATATATATATATATATATATAAGCAAAAAATAATAATAAAATAAAATAAATAATTTTTTTTATTCATACATTTTACCAATTTCTCTCAGACATTACTTATAAGATACTGAAAAAGTTGAAAACGACTGAAAGGGAATTGAAGAGATCCTACCTGAAGTATGACAGAGCGATAAGACGTAACATCTTCTTGAAGAAATGTAAGAACTATAAAATAACACCAAATTTCATGAAAATCAGGAATATATTCCTATGGACTGAATTTAAAAGAGAGGTACTAGTTTTTGAGCGAAAAATCATAAGAAAAGTGATAAAATGGAAATATGCCGAAATAAATAAAATACCTATGCAAATCGAAGAACAAAAAGAAAGATTGAACCAGGAATAAAAGACCAAGTCATTGCAAAAATAAATACCATCCGTGAACATGAAAAAGATAAACATGAAAAGAAACATAACAAAAAACTAGAATTTTGGAAAGCTAAAAAAATGAACAAGGAAAAATTCGAGCAGGAAAGGGCTGAAATACCATATGTAAATCTATCATCATACATACCCAGTAAAGAAGAATATAATTATCTAAATAAAGGACCTAAGTACACTATGAGAAGGAAAATAAACCTAAAAGAAACCATTCCAAAGATAGAAAGAGTTCTGAAATTAATACCAGAAGACGAGGCAGTAAGGATAAGAAATATTACACAAGATGAAATCAATAAACAATTAAAAGCTCGTAAGAAAAGAGGGGACGATAACCTGCGTATATTAAAGAAATTGAAAGATAATCAAGAGTTAACCTTCTTGCAAACAGATAAAACTGGGAAATTAGCTATAATGAATAAAACTGATTACATAAATATGACGGAAAAGACAATTAAAGAAATGGATACAGAAATAATGAAGAAAGATCCATTGAATAAGTTAATCAAAGCATCTAATGACCTAATAAAATCCGTAAACTGGCCACCTGAAGAAAAACCAATTAAACGTAATTTTACACCAAACATCCCTATGATTTTTGGTAAACTGAAAGATCACAAGACTCCATATAAACTAAGACCTATTGTAAATAAAACGATCAGCCCAACATATGACATTGAAAAATATATGAAAAAGCAATATGAAAAAATTATCCCCCCCTCAGAAATTTCGATAAATTCAACAAGAAGCTTCATACAAAAATTAAAAGAATATAAGCCACGGCCTGATGACTACATGTTAAGCCTGGATGTCCAAAACCTCTATCCATCTATTATCTTGAAAGAAATGACAGATCTAATCAATAATAAAATAAAAAAGGATTATACAGAATTTAATTTAAGTACTCTATTACAAAGCGCAACAAACTTGATCCTGAACTAAAGTTATTTTAAGTTCAATAACAAAATATATAAACAAATTAAAGGAGTACCTATGGGATCCCCAATTTCTAATATAGTCGCAGAATGGAAATTAAGAAATCTAGAAGCAATAATCATAAACGAACACAAAACTGAAATCAGACTATGGCTTAGATATGTAGAAGACGTATTAATTATCACAAATAAACGAATTAACCTAGATAACCTCCTTGACAAAGTAAATTCATATGACAAGAATATTCAGTTTACAATAGAAAAAGAAATAGAGCATTCGATCAACTTCTTAGATGTAAAAATAACTCATGATATAACTCAAATAAATACTACAGCATATAGAAAACCCACAGCAAACTTAAATATAATCTCCTATAAAGCCGATACTCCAATGCCATACAGGTTAGCAGCCATGAATACATATATAAATAGAGCTCTACATGTCTGTTCCACAGAAAAATCACTAAAGGAAGAGTTAAAAATCATTGAAAACATAGGTTTAAAGGCAGGACATCCGAGGAAAACTATACTTAAACTAATTGAAAGAGTAAGAGAAAGAATTGACCATATACAACCAGCACAGAGGAATCTAACATACACTCCCCCTATTCCATATATAAAAGGTGTATCTTTGAAAATAAAACGAGAATTAGAAAAATTAGGAAAAATAGTCCCACTAACCCCCAATCCATCCCTTTTCAAATCAGTAAGAAATGAAATAGAAAAATATGAAGAAATACAAACAGCAGGAATATACAAAATAAATTATCTAAACAGCAGAAATGAAAAAGTTACTTACATAGGAATGACGAAGAGGAAAATAGAAGAAAGAAAGAAAGAACATATTCGAGATATAAAATTAAATAAACAGTCAACAGCTCTTGCAAGATTAAACCTTAAAACCCCAATAAAACTTGATACACTACAAATAAAGAAAATAGCTAACTATGAAAATTTGCATAACGCGTTATTACGAGAATCAATTGAAATAAATATATCCAAAGAAACGTGCAATGACATGGTACACTCAATGCTCGATTGCCGCTGGAGAAGAATGTTGGAGGAGGGGGAAAGAGATAGAGAGAAAATATTGAAATCCGATAGGGGGAGCTCTACAGCCACCAGTCATCTATATAAAGGAGAGGAAGTTGGATAGAGAACACAACTGATGATGCCCTGGCGAGGGGTGAAAGCGCTTTAGTTAGGTGGTGGAAGTTTTTATTAGAGACTGTTTTTAATTTTTTAAATGAAGGACATTTTTAATGAAAATTTTTGACCATGCTTTTTTATAAGTAATGTCTGAGAGAAATTGGTAAAATGTATGAATAAATATATGTACAGACATTAACGGGTGAACACCTATTTTTAATAAAATAAATAAAACAGAGAAGGAGTATTTTTATCAAATGTGTTATAAAAAAATGTTAAAGTGAAAGTGCAAAGTTTATTCGAAGCTGTAAAATATTCATATTGTTCTGATAAATATTATTCAAAAAAGAGTAAACAAGATAGAATTCAGTGTCACCTTAATTTCCATATAACTAACTGTATCTCTATAGAACCTATTCATCCAGTTTTAGCCATAATGATTTTTTTATAAGAAATATTATAAGTAATGTGCAGTAACTGAAAATACCATTTTTTAATTATATTTATAACGTAAAATAATTTTCGGTCAAAGAAAGCTTATGTTTTAACTGAAGTTTTGTTTTCAACATCCATACTTCATTTACTACCTAAAAATTATATTCAAGGGAAGTAGGACGTAAAGAAAATCCAGTGTCATCTTATGAACGATAAGATAATGAATCCTTTGGGAGTCGCATTAATGGTCTTTAAAAGGCTTTATAGGGTTTTAATGCTGAAAGATGATTATAAAAGATAATAAATGGAGTCGATTTTTAAAATTTTTTGTGGGGAACAAAAGCTTCCAAAAGCATAAAAAACTGTTAAAAATAAGAAGATTACAAAGATTAATGTAGTTAAAAAGCGTTTTAAATGAGATAAATGTAGAGAAAATTAATAGAGGAGAATTCACGTATCTAAATATTATTTACCAATACAGTGGGTGATCGGTTAACGAACTTAATCCGTTCCAAAACCATGTTCACTAACCGAATTGTTCGTTAACCGATCACAGATTTAGTATAGATTTGTATAGGAATTCAATTAATTCGTTCTTAAAAGCTACATAATATATAAAAAATTATATAAATTCTTCCTAAATTTATTTAAATGTAGTAATAATAAAACATACGTTAAATGCATATAGTATTGCCCTTCCTTCAGTCATGCCTTTTTTTTTTTTTTTTTTTTTTTTAATATTTGACAAAAGCATATTTTTTCTTTCAGGAGTTTTCAATTTTCCCATATTAATAGGGTTATTATACGTCCGTATTTATATGGACAGGTTGCAGTTTCATGGCTTTGTCCGTGTCGTGCCGTACTTAAAAAAATAAATGACATACCCTTTGTAAAAACTTTTAGGATCATATTCATTGACTGCAGCATTAAATCATATAAGTTTATTAATTTGAACTATCAAAAATTTCTTTAGTTCTCTAAAAGATTGTGTTTACTGTGCCCGATAAATCTCAAGTGGAGCCTAGAGTCTGTTAATAATTTAGGAACTAAATTTCAGTTAAAATAATTAACTTCTAATTAAAAATATTTCTTTAAAAAGGGGCTTAAATATAAAAAATATTGTTTTGTACTGTACATTCTAAAATGTAGGGCCCGAACCACCGGTAGCCCTTGAATTAATTAGGCCATAAGTATACAACTGTTAAAATGTTCTCTAAGTCGATAAAAGTTGATGCAATTGAATACAGCTCTGCAAATCTGAAACATATCATTGCGTCTTGTTGGCTTTGTTTTGTGAGGTGTTCGTTAACCGAACATGTGTTCGTTATCCGAACATAAAAATCTCTCGCGAAAGTGTTTGTTAACCGATCACCCACTGTATAATATTATTTAGAAATGAAATTTAACGGCTGAGATATAATATTATTTTAACCAATACAATTTCGAATGTTATACTTATCGGCTAACAGTCGCCTCAAAATATTGCTAAAAAGCTGGTGAGAAAGTTGCAGTTAGCCTCACATTTTTAAAATTTGACCATATATAACAATATTTTGAGATGGCTAATTTCATATTGATTTATGTAACATTTTATATTTAAAAGAAATATTAAAAGCAAAATCTATCTAGGCAAATGGGATATATTTTATGAAGATAGCTAGAAAGTGATAAATCACAAATTTAAAGTTAATAGACTTAATAGAACTTCTTCTGTTATTTAAATTTTGATCTGATTGTTGACTCTGTTATTAAAATGAATCTTAATGGGGCGTATGACTTGATGCGTTTAGTCCAATAAGAATTTTTTCAAAGAAATGTTATGCACCATAAATTCATTGACCCCTTCAACTCCAAATCTTTTATTGGTATATACGTTTATAGGTCTTCTTACCACTCTGACTTTTAAGTCTGGAAACCAATATAATTTAGAGATGAGAGCTATTTGCAACAAAATAAAACAGGAAATTACAGTTAAGAGTAATTAATGACGTACGAGTAGTACGTCATGTAGACATCTAAGATATACTCGTGACATACGTTGAATACGGCATGGGATAAAAGTGATACGTATTTGAAAGATAAATCAATTTACTGAAAAAAAATAAGGGTATTAATTAGTTTTTAACGCTTCACGTGTTCCAATTTTCAGAAATATTGTTTTCAATTTTTATTCATTGAACAAAACCAGCGGATTTGCCCGTCGTTTGCCCTGGTCCTAGATAATAACCATAAAGAGACCTAAAATAACATTTTATATACATTAAGTACGCAGTAATAAATCGGAAATTTAAGGATAGAAGAATTAACACTACTATCTCACTAGTGTAAATTTTGCATTTATATTAAAGGTCAACGGAATTTACAAAATTCTCTTCATCTCAAATAATTTTCGAAAAAAAATTTTTTTTAAGTGACTTAAAATAATTTAACACTAAGAGAAAAATGCACTAAATTTTTTGTCAAGGAGAACCTGTCCCCTTAACTTTTTGTGGAAAACAATTTATAGCTCTGTGTTTTCTTTATATGTTCATCTTTATAAAAATGATCTGAAACAACATATTAAGGGGCGCAAAGTCCTCCACCCCCTCATGAAAAGAATAATAAACCGTGAAATTTTTCATTTAAAAAAAAAAAAAAACAATAGAATCTTATTTTTATATTGTTTAAGGGTGCTTATTTTTGCATACTTGATAACTATTACAGGAACATATTTAGGTATTTTGACTCTTAACATGATTAACAAAAAATATTTTTTTTCAAGCACAACAATAAAGGGCAGCTTTACAACCAGTGACAATAATAAGGAAAGTGCACATTTTATCATAAGTTCTGGAAGAGAGAGGTTATATCCACATTGATAATAACACAAAGAAATTGCAATCTGTTTTTTGACACAGAGAAAATGACGATAGAAATTGAGCAGCGTAATGGAAAAAAAATTAAATAATTACAAACGAAAAAATAAAAGTATTAAACCAAATGTTAAAAATAACATATAAATTGTTAATGACTATATCATGTAATTGCCTTCTCCTCCCTACACCCCCCTCTCTCAATGAAAGATACTGTGTGTCTTTTCACTTGTAGAACGGCCTACAGACTACAGCTTAAACAGCCGCTTCACTGTTCCTGCCCAATCGTCCCCGAAGTCCCATTTTAACTTATGTAAAAATTTAATCATGTGATTATTCATTATATAATATAATTATCGAAATATCGTTTTCTTCATTACAAAATAAATACCAGATGCCAACATAGCACATTTTTTTAAATTGTCTCATTACAATAAAACACGCATAAACATCGCCTGCATACAGCAATTAAATTTTATAAATATTTGTGTATCTTTAATTGTCTCATTACGTTTTACGTATTTTTCTAAGGATAGTAAAATTGGAAAAATTTCTACAAGGTGAAATTTGATTGCGTATAGGATTTTTTTAAATACTTAAAATTTAAGGAGACATTTAAAAATAAAACACAAAATTACATTGGCATCGGATGTCTACTTTCTGAATATCAAAACTTTTTCCCGATAATTATATTAGATGATGAGTAATCGTTTATATAAATATTTTCATTATCAGTGTGAGATTTTGAAATCGGCGAGAAGAAACATTCTATTGATGAAGCGTCCCCTTAAATTTAACTATGAAAGTAGGAATTTTTCTGTTAGATACGTGTGAAGACATGTCTATAACCCCCCCACACACAAGAAAAATCGTCTCTGATGAGTATATATATATATTTTTTAAACACCAGTAGTAATAATAATAATAGTAATAATAATAATAGTAATAATAATAATAATACCAATAATAATATTTTGATATCAGGTAAGTAAACATTTGATTTTAACTTCGAAAAATTTAAAGTTAAGTATATTTTTGTATTTTAATTCATAATATGCTTAATATGCGTAATTTGTATAAAAATGGAGAAGAATCTTGCAGATGGATCACTATAGAGATGAATACCATCGAAAGCATTAAGTAATATGCATATTATTTGAAAAGTTTTCGAAAAATGCGTTTAGTTATACATGGTACAGTCCTAGAAAAGAAAGGATCACCCCCTACTAAAACTGCTGCAAATCCTCATATAAAAATATGACTTAAACGAATCGATTAACAATAATGTCTGATAATTAATTCTAAACTTAAATTTTGCTTAGAGGTTTGCCAACATGTAGGTCTTGGAACAAACTTTAAAATATTCAATACTAACACTTAATTTTGACATGGTATTTGGATTCTTCAGGTAATTTTTACTTTGGATAGCAAACGAGAAAACATTTCGTTAAGTAGTTTAGGAATAATACAGTTAAAAAATTCGAAATTCCATTCAATTCATTTTTAGTCATTGTAAAACAGATTGTAATGCAAGTAGTATTTTAAGCTTAATTCAAAAACTACTTAGCGGAATATGCTGTAATTTTTAATTTGTATATTTGAAGCTATTATAGATTGATTTCTAGTTAAATCATAGAGTACAATTAATATTTCTTACAAATATTCATTTAAATAAATATATATATATTTTTTGTAAAATATTCAAATCATACATATTTTGAAAATCATATGCGGAAACAATATGATTTGCAACCTAAGAATTTTTAAACATAATTTAGATTTCTAGAATCTTTAAATATGCGAATCCAAATTAACAACTTATTCAACCAAGTAGTTTTTGAATTATGCTTAAAAAAATTACTCGCATTGCAATGCATGTTTCCATACGATAAAAATCTGAATTTAACATGTTTTAAGAAATCTAAACTTTCAACTTCTATAATTCATTAAGATCACTTGAACAAATGTTTTCGAGTTTGGTATCTGAAGATAAACTTTACCAAACTATCCAATTATGATGTCCAAATTATATGTTAGTTTTTAAAACTTTAAAGTATGTTAAACTACTAAGCAACAAGACAACACCCTAAGCAAACATTTGGTTTATCATGAATTACTAGCCATTAATACTAACCGATTGATACCAGATTACCAGACGCATTTTTATACGATGATTTGAGACAGAATTATTAGAGGGTACATATTATTTGCTACCTCTGCACATTTGTAAAGTTGTGAAAGGTATTTATTCTCAATAAATCTCGCCAAAAATTAATGAACATGCAAAATTAGCAAAAAGCTTTTTAGGGGTCAGCCACAAAGACTAAGCTTTTTACATACTAATAGAACTCTTTGTTAATGATTAGAATATTTAAAATATACGAGATGGAACCCGTGAAAACTCGACCGAAAAAAATACTATAACAATATCAGTAAAATAAGCTACTTCATTATTTAAGAAGGAGTACGTATGAAACAGTCTTTCAACTATTTTATTTTACAAGTTTTTCCCCCCAGTGAAATACAGTACTATTTCTGATGCAAACTCCAAACAAACAATCCGAAACAACTGTGTAATGCAAATCAGTTTGACATTACCGCCATATTCCCCACGGCAAGAAAGAAAATTCCGTGGACCTATGAATTATACAAATAGTATATTCCTACGTTCATCTCATATTCAGTAAATAAAAGAACATAGTAAATAAAGCACACATCTCTCCCCCCCCCCGTGATAATGCAACCGAATGAGCTCCAATGCCCAAAAGCACCGTCGAAATTCGACGTTAAAAAAAGTTTAAAAATTTTTAAATTAAAAGTTTTAAAATGTCCTCTTTAATCATTGTTCGTTTCAAATCCCTATATTCTAAAACGCATCCATTGTTTTAAGCTAATCAATTTTTATGTAAAAATGAAGAATTATTTTTACAATAAATCAATCTGCAGATGAGGGAGATTTTTAATGTTTTCAAGTGTAATTCATTTGTATGGTTTCTTCGGTCCCTTTACATAATCAGAATGATTATCCATCACAGTCGGGGATATTTTCCCTCTTATACAATTAAATACCCAATGGATCTTTAAAAAAATAAAAACATATACATCAACGAATTCAACATATCAATTTTATGTTAAACATAAAATGATAGTATAAAAATAGTAAATGAAAATAGTTTTTTTCTGATCTTATTATATATCAGGGTTTTTTTATTATTTTTTTTTCACTTTTAATGATGGTTAGAGAAATCTATTTTCAATTGTGGCAACTTTCCAAGGGCTATTTTACATTATTAAAGCAAACTGATGGTCATTGTTGAAATAGAATTGAAAAATATTTCATGATTGAAAATTATTTAAAAAGTCGTTAAATTAAGCAGCAGTTTTCAAATAAATTTCAATCGAAAGCTATTTTTTTTTAAATTGATGATATAAGAATTGAAATTGTAAAATGTAGTAAACAATTGAAGTTTGTAGTATTTAGAAGTGATGTAAGCGCGATGAAAGCTACAGCGATAGCGCCGTTTGTTATCACAACCGTTATACATTTCTAAAAATTGTCACTTTTTTTTGGCTGGCGTCCAAAATTAGACTACTATTTTTTGACATCGAAAGAGAAATTCACAGTGAAAGAAATAGGACTTTGCCGCTAATAAGGAACTGTTAAATTAACTTATAACGAACCTACCAAAGTAATTCCTATAAAATATTAGCCTTACGTTGTTTATTCTAGCTAAAAATATAATCGTTATTTCAAGTTTTTTTTTAACCATAACACTATTTTTAATAATTTTAATTTTCCTCAAATCCTTTAGTTTTGTGAATTTGTTTATTAAAAAATGAAATCTTCTAACCTATAATTTAAAAAAAGTAATTGGTAGCATGTAATTAAGGTATGAAATCAAGAAGAAGCAACCAATAAAATCTCCAGTTCTAATCTTTAAAGTTAAAAATTGTAAAATCAGTTAAATATACGTCATGTTTACACAATCATATAAATTTTTCTTTTTAGTTTTATCAATATTAAAATGCATTTCAAACTAAGCATAACGTCATTTTCACCGGCGCAAACTTTTCACACGTACTTTGTATATGTTATTTTTATGCTTAAACACCATGTATACAAATAAAAATACATTTTGCATTTAATTGTAATGAAAAAATGGCCTCAATAAAGTTATAATGCATAGTGATAAAATAAATCCAATGGACAATATTCCCGTGACGTCACAATAAATATGAATTTTTATTCGCTTATAAAACACGTGGATAAATATCTTTACCGATATTTAAGTTGCAAATTAAAAAATTCGGCCTAAAGGCCACGTGCTTTTAATATTTATTATTTCTCTTTTATCCTTGCAACCACAGAGTTTCTCGTTACTCTGTTCTTGGCAACAGTGGGCGTTATCCGATTGCCGACTTTATGACGTCATACGCAGAAGTAAAAGTTTAATTTAAAATTACGGCTAATTAATTAAATTTTCGAACAAACGAATGTACAATAAATCTGTGTCCAAATACCTTTTATTTAAAAATAGAATAATGTAATTTGATGCAGTAGTTTGTTCTCACGGACTGTCGAAAGTGAACGCTTAATGTTTTAAATATATAGATATATCAAGAAGTGCTTTTTATTTGAATTTCATCATATGATTTATTTCTCCCCTTTTTCTAATTTATTATCTATCTATTCATGAAAATATATATGTACATTGTGTCACCTATATGCAATTATTTAGACAATCACTATTACTACTGTAAATTTATCCTTCGCTTGATATAACAATTAAAAAAATTGTTTACTGTAATTTTTCCTTTCAAGTTTTGCATTTTTCATATGCTTACTCCTAAATAGATTTTTTTTAAATAATTCCTAGTTATAATGGAAATTGTTTCTATAAAATAAATGTATATTATTATTACAATCAATTTGCCGTTTACTTAAACTCCAATACCATTATATATATAGAAAAGATCCTTGACCAGATCATATGTAGGATAGTCAACTGAGTATTATAATTCTAAGGTCTTTGACATATTACAGGTAGTAAGTAATTAGTTCGCTAAACTCAGGGACATTACTCAGCAAGCATTTATAGAATATCGCTGCGATGACCACAGATGGCAGTGTGAAGTCTTGCACAATAGCATTTCAGCGAATTATCATATATCTAATGATTGCTAATATGTTTTCCGCCTGCATTGCTTAGATAAAACTATCTAATACTCACTACCTTGTGCTCATTGATGTAATAACTGTTACTAAATGTTGTGGGGCTTTTGAATTAATAAAATAGTTGTCATTAGATAAAAAATTTACATAGACAAAAATTTTTCAAAATAAGCATACTTCTTATTATTGAAAGTGTTTTGCATTTTCTTTTGCAAAGTAAATTGATGCTTCGATACGAATATTTAAATGTATGTATATTTTAAAGCTTCTTTTATAGATAAAAATTCTATTTTATTCTAAAGAAAAAAAAGAAAACAATATTACAATTTGACAAAAACTAAAAAATATAATTTTGACAAACATTCTACAGCAAAGTGCGGAAAACCCCATTTTATTTATGTTTGTATTAATGTACGAGATGCATTAAAATTTAATTAAAGTTTTTCCCCAGTTTCATGTTTCTTTTCCATTTAAAATTCTCATTAAACGAAAATACTTACTTATCTTATAAGAATGTATGCAATCGATAAGCTATGTTTTACTTTTTCAAACTGTTTTAAAAAGACATTCATTTCAAACATTCCATAAACTTTATTAAAGAAAAATTAAGACAGATTGTTTAAACAAATATTTTCCGATATTGGTACAGTTTATGAGAAATTCGTTTAATTATAATTTGATCGGTGTGTTTGAAAATATTTATGAGTTCAGTTTGTGTGTCTATCCGTCTGTCAGTCTGTACTCCAACTTTGATAAATATATTCAGATTGCCATATAATTGATAGATGTTATTGAGGTTTCTATAGCATGGTCGCTATTGAAAATTAAATATATAGTATCCATAGGTGTTGATAGTGACACACAAATGAAATAAACGATAATACAATGTTACGATATGGTCTACGGGGAATAAACCTTTTGCGGAGAATTTTAATGATGTTACAGTACCTAAAACATAATGAAATTGATGTGCATCAATAAGGTGTAATACAACATGCATTCTATAAGTTTTGTATTGGGTAGCATCTATCGTTCATTTACAGAGACGCACAAAGATATTCAGTTAATGGATTGACTATGAGCAATAGCTGATGTAAGTGCGTTTTCAGCTGAGGCATGTATATTTTAACCTGACTTATTTTTAGTGCATTACTTAGCGTGTATGCGTCTTACAGATCATGAAAAGAGCTACCAGAAAGAATTCGCACACATTAGCGGTTATGGGCAGAAATTGCTGAACGGAAGTTTTTACCGCGTTATGTGTTTTTAAATTGTTTCTTTAGATATCTCATTTTATTTTAAGAAAAAATGAAATTTCTTAACAATACTCTGATAGAGTTGGAAAGTGTTTCATAATCTATGCCTGATGCATGATTTTAGAACTTGTTTAATAAGTTACATCATTATAAACGCACTTACATCAGCTATTGCTCATAGTCAATCCATTAACTGAATATCTTTGTGCGTCTCTGTCCTGCTGATTACAGCATGGCAATATTTGTCACGAAGGGCATCCGTAATGTTTTAAGCCTTGAAATATTTCGGTGTTGAGATAAATATTCTCAGAGATAGAATTAAATTATTACAGTGATGAAATAGAACTTGTCTTATGTCCAATCATATTAATTTTAATAACCCAGATTAATATTCAAATTTAGTTTTAACCCTTTAAATACCAAAGTCTAAAAACGCAATTGCATTCAAAATACGACAAACACCCGAATACTGAAAAATGCTGCGAGATTTTTTCACCCTCTTTTTTCTACCTGGGTATTTACTTGCAGCACAATAAGAAGGCAGCAATCTTCGAAAGTGGAACGTCCCTAAGCCCTATAAAAGGCTTCCTATAAACTGATTGCAATAATCCCTAATCTGAGACAATAGTTGGATATATTCGAGGGGAAGAAAATTGAACATCTGTTTATCAGGTGCTCGGGCAATCTGGAAGTAGTTTGAATAGCCAAGCGTCTTGGGCGGTTTGGTAGTGAAAGGGTTAAAGTTTATCATTAATATAAAACATGAAATATATTTTTATGCTTGAAGCGTATTTTGCCCTGAATAATGTTTAATTTCTATAACTAGGACCTACTACTTTTTTTTAAATATACCATAATTAACATATATATTTTCGAAATTAAATTCGCGGAATTTTCGGAACCTTGTGACATTTATAAGAATATTTATTAATCGTACTAGATGGAAATATAATGATAATTTGAAATTATTAAAGCTTAAGAATTGTCATCTCTGTACCAATAAATTAATAAGGAAAAATACATCGAGTACTAAAAAATAATCACATTTTTAGGAAATTAATAATAGCAATATGTTCTACGCACTTTGATTGAATTGATAAGGGAAAAATTATTATTATTAAAACTTTTTTATAATTTATTACATCATATCTAAATATGTGGAGATAAACAGGTCACTTTTCAACACTTTTCAACATAGCTGGAATGTGTTTATGAATTCGAATTTGTTTGTGTGCCGTCTGACCATCTGTCTCTCCGTGCTCTAACTACTGCGATAAATATACTCGGATTGTTATGTAATTCATATATCTTATAGAGGTTTACTATGGCATGTTTGGTATTGAAAATGAAGTATGTAGCACTTATAGTTTTTTTACAGGGACACTCAAAAGAATTCCGTTATATTTCGATCTATGGGCAAAAATCATTTTCGGATTATTTTAATGATGTTATATTATTTCAAACATATTGAAATTGATATATATCACTGAGGTGCACTACAAGAGGCATTCGATAGAATATAGTGTGCATAGTACTTATAGTTTCTTTACAGGGATACTCAAAATAATTCCGTTACATTACGGTCTATAGAGAAAAATCGTTTGAGAATTATTTTAATACTGTTTTACTATTTCAAACATATTGAAATCGATTTATATCATTGAATTGTATGGGGTTTACTATAGAATACTATATGCATAGCATTCATTGTTCATTTACAGGGAAAACTAAAATAATTCGGTACTGTCTGTTTACAATAATTGCTGAAAGTGCGTTTTCAGTTGAAGTACACGTTTTTTTAATTTAACTAATTCTTTGCCTATTACATGATGTGTATAAATTCTATAGAATATATTCAGGACAGCATAGAAAAATCTCGAGCACATTATCGTTTATTGATAGAAATTCCAGAAGGAGAATTTTAAACTGTGCTAAGCGTTTCCTAACTAAACAAAATTTTAGTATTCTATGTAGTATATATACATATCTGTAGATCATATACATGGTTGCACAAAATAATTCAGATATTTTCCCGTATTGTTTTGGTAATTCCAGAAATTGGATTTTTAAATATGTTATGCTTTTTTCAAACCAGTATACATATATTTACGATAATGTGATCAGACTACATTATCAGAACTCAATGTATCAAGCAGAATTGAATGCTATTTTACACTCAATAAATTGGTTCGCTGCTTCCCAATCTAAAAATCTCCTCAACTTAATGGATAGCCGCTCATCACTAGAAGCTTTCAAAATAGTGTTTCCACGAAATTATTTAATAACTAAAATATATAGCATTTTATTGTCAATTCCCAAAAAACAAGTAAAAATTACATGGATCAAATCACACGCTAGACCATAGGGTAATGAACGAGCAGATTTACTAGCAAAGGGTGCTATCACAAATGACCGTTACAACGAGAAGGAAACTTTCTTATTCCCATTTTCAAAAGTTAAATTATTTGTTAAACTAAAAATAGTCACAGATTGGCTGCAAGATTGGTCATATTCATTAAAACGCCGAGATACTTATGGAATTTTCCGGAAAGTGAATCTGAACTTTATTTGCAAAAAAACTAGTCATAGCTTATTACATTAGTGGACACGGTAGCTTCCCATCATTTTAAAATAATATAGGAAAACGCTCCTCTCCAACATGTACATGTACAAAAAAGCTCAGGAACGGTTATACATATGGTAATTGTCCTCTAATGAGATATACTTTCAATTTCAATAAAAATGGCACAGTGAGACAAAATCTGAATGCAACTCTGTTGGATCCTTTAAACTCTGATAAACTAAAACAAAATTACAGCATTCTGAATAAACATTTACCCTTTATTAAAAAGGATCTATGATATTTCCCCTACATTTATAAAGTACTTTTTAAAAGAATATATTTTGTTTTTGAAATTTGTATATTATAGTTCACATATACTGATCACATTTTTGTACACGTGCGGTTCTTATCTCAGCTTACATGCAAAATTACTAGTTATATTATGATTAAGTATTCTTTTCATAAATTTTCTAATTACTTTCTTTTATACTTTTTCTTATATCACTTTTTTTTCTTTTTTCTTTTCTTTTTTTTAATATTAAGAAATGTTGTGATCTAAATTAGTATTGTAAAAACTAACTTTGTACTAATTTAACTAATTTAACTAAACTACTATAGTACTAATTTTTGTTTATCTTTAATATTCAACATCTGTATTCTAAAATATGAATTTTCAATAAACATTTCATCTCGTGAAGAAACGTTCCTATGATTAACGGCTGGAGAGGGTAATTTCATTTCATTTGTTTACTTAGCCATCTTTCACCTTATTAAACGGTAAAGATTTGTAAAAGTATATTGAAAGTGTTGGGAAGTGTTACATAATCTATGCTTGATGCATGATTTTTTTTGTGTGTGTATATGAGAGACTTCCCAACAAAGTGTAAGAGTGTTTATGCTTTCGGTTTGTCTGTCTGTCTGTTTGCCCGTGTTCTAACTTGTGTAAAGAAACTCGATTACCATGTAATTGATATATGTTATTGGGGTTTTCTATGGCATGTTGCTATTGACAATTAAGTGTTCAGCATTTATAGTTCGTTTACAGGGATACTCAAAAGAATTCCGTTACATTGCTGTTTATGGGGAAAAATCGTTTGCGGTGTTTTTAATGATATTACACTATTTAAACCATATTTAACTTTATATATATCCCTGAGGTGCGCTACAAAATGCGTACTATAGAATATGGTGCGAATAGCTGCCATCGTTTGTTTACAAGGACACACAAAATTATTCGGTTACAATATTGTACATGAACAATAATTGTTGGACGTCCATTATGACTTGCGGTACATGTTTTTAAGTGTAACTAATTTTTTGCATATTACTTGGGGTGTATACATTCTATTAATCAAATACTGTGCTACACAAAAGATCTCGAGTACATTTCCGATTATTGGCGGAAATTACTGAAGGGGAATTTTTAAGTGTGCTTTGCGTTTCCTATCTGAATTAAAATTTAGAATACTAAGTAGTGCAGATCATATACAGAGCTGTACAAAAAAAAAATTCCAATATCAAGCAGGGCGGTCGCTCTGCCAAGCCAAGCTTAAAAAAAAAACGCCGCACAAACAACGCCAAGAACTGGAATAAAGACCGCTAATCAAGCAGGGCGGTCGCTCTGCCAAGCCAAGCTTTAAAAAAAAAACGCCACACAAACAACGCCAAGAACTGGAATGAAGACCGCTAATGCTTATATACAGAAAGCAACTTCGCAATGTTAAATCGACAAAACATGCCAGATTAAAATATCAGATATCAAACAAACCAAGCGTCGTAGAAAAAAAAAAGAAAAACTAGAAGAATCTAAGGAAGAATTTCTTCAATTTAAGACCAAACTCATCTTCATAAGTGATTTATAAACAGAGATATAGCTTTTTTAAAAAAACGTCGAGTTACTTAAAATGATCACTTTTTTCTTCGTCAAACTTTTTTTTTCAAACAAGCTACAGGCCTTAATATTGAGCAGAATAAAAAAAGGATTGCATTTTTGGACAAGTAATTACGTAATCTATGTGCTTTTATAAAATTCAGTGTAAAAAAGAATTATTTTCTATTCTTAATTAGCAAAAAACTGTTAATTAACTTGGCGATTAAAAAATTATGCCAAAACAGAGATAAAACTCGCCAACGACCATGTACCATCTGTATTAAAATAGCACAAATCAGTTACAGGTTATAATATAACCACATCAAATTTCATCTCCAAGTCAGCCATTTTCTTTTGAAGATATTTTTAAAAAAAATAAAACTTCATAATTATAAGAACACACATTTTATCAAACAAATAAATATGACTGCAAATTGTAGCAGATGACTGTTTCCAACATGAATAAGTATGAGGAATTGCCGCTCAAGGATATCGGTCTGGGTGGCTCTGTCGCAGCGCGTCAATACGGCATTCACAAGGTCCCAGGTTCGAGTCCTTCCCCCTTTTCACTCATGTTTGTTTAGTGTATTTAATTGTCTGATAAAATGAGTGTTCTTATAATATTGTAAAATAAAGTAATCAGACGTAGTGTTTATGCTTTAAAAAACATTTTAATATATAATTTACGTTTTTAGAAAGATCTTTAAAAATAAATTAGATTTGAAGGAAGATGTACCTTCTAAAATGTATACATTAAGACTTATCGGCATTTAAAATTTCTTTCCAAACGTAAACAAAATTTTTGAAATGAATTAAATGTGATTCATTTATTTCTTTATATATATATATATATATATATATATATATAAAACGGTAAAGGACAGGCATTTCGTTCGCAGGAATACCTTTCACGTCATTTTCCTATAAATTAATGAAATCCAGCTGTTAAATTACACAGCTCAACACAAATCTGGGGTTTGAAGAATGGCACTTTTTTCTTAGTAACGCTGATCACAAATATGACATTAGTTTTTTTCTAACACCCACAGTTTTTTCACAAAACAAAAAAGAAGGGTTTAATAAATCAATAAAGGGGCTCTTAATAAAATCAATGTGTAATATTTATTAAATAAGATACATTTTTAATAAAAACAAAAATTAATTTCTTAGTAAAGTGACATTAATAAATGTTAAAATACAATACTGTACTAAAGGATGTGAAATATAAATATAGATGGCGCCACTTTATGTATTGATATTTTCCTCAGAAGGCGCAATTTTCTCCCGCGCATTTGTAAGTGAGAACATGCATTTATTTTGTTCGTTTATTTATATCTTACGTTTGTTTTGTCAGTTTCTTATAGCAATATGGCATCAAGAGGTTGTATAAATCCAGGATATAAAAAAAAAGTGATTCGGCAGAACTTAGTTGATCCAAAAGAAGTCCTCTTGCCTCCCCTGCACATTAAATTAGGTTTAATGAAACAATTCGTAAAAACCTTAGATAAAACAGGGGATAGTTTTCGATATTTAAATGAAGTTTTTCCACATTTATCGGAAGGTAAAATCAAAGAAGATGTGTTCGTTGGCCCAGATATGAGATGGTTAATGAAGGACGAAAATTTTGAGGAAAAAATTAAATCAATCGAGAAAGATGCATGGGTTAGTTTCAAACACGTTACTCAGAAATGTTTAGGAAATTACAAAGATCCTAACTACGCAACGAACATTGAAAAAAAATGGTTCAAAACTTTCAAAAACTAGGTTGTAACATGAGTTTAAAAATGCATTTTCTGCACCCCTATCTTGAATGCTTTCCTGAAAATCTTGGTGAAATGAGTGAAGAACAAGGTGAGAGATTTCACCAGGACATAAAATGCATGGAAAAACGCTATCAAGGACACTGGAATGTAAATATGTTGGCAGATTACTGCTGGAGGCTAAAAAGAGACACTAAACCAGCTTCAAAATCTAAAGGATACAAGCGATATTGCTAAATATTTCTAAATTTTGCACATACCCCTCATGTGATACATCGTTGGAAAGGTCTGTGACCGCTTAATCCTATTATGCATCTCCGGTGTTCATCCCCCCCATTTGCCCCTAAACGTGATTAGCTTTCACCATCAGGGGGTGCTTTTCTATCTCTGTCTCTATGGGTCGGATCACGACGGGGTATGGCTCATTCGACTCGACATCGATAGAGCTTTCTGATTTTAGTTCGTTTTTTCACCACCAGGGGGCACTTTCCTATCTCTAGTTCTATGGGCTGGATCACGACGGGGTATAGCTCATTCGACTCGACATCTATAGCCTTAACGATTTCAGTGCCCGATGTTCATATAGAACAGATTGCGCTACCTGGTGGTGGAAGATGGAACTTGAGCGTGCGCAGCACGACTGCTATACGGTGCCGAAGTAGTGGGGACCCGTGTCGGAAGTTTGTTCGGTTAGAGGTTTATACTATTCGATGTGCAAATTAAGGGATTATCCGGTGCCGAAGGCAGCGGGGAACCTGGTCGGAGGTTCGTTCGGTTCGAGGTTTATCTTATTCGAGGTTTTAAAAGATTCGAGGCCCTGATGTAAATTAAGGGCCCATTAGTGGGCGAAGCCAGCTAGTGCTAATAATAAAAGAACGTGATATCACGTTTCATATCAAATGCAGCACTGACACGCTATGTACTTATTCCATTTTTATTCATTTCATGGATAAGTCAGTGATATTTTTTAACGGAGGATAACAAGTATTATAACAAGCCACATTTAGTATGTTGTTATTAATTTAATTTAAAAATCTACTGGTATTTCTAGTTAACCCTTTAAACAATGACTGAAAGTAAAATGTAATTTTAAATTATTTCTCATGTTTAGATTATTTAAATTATGTTTAATCTATTTTAAAAAAAGAAATGATATCTACAAAAACAACTTTTCAAAAGTAGCAAAAGCCAAGCGTAAAAAAAAAAAAAGTTGTGGCTAAAAAATGGTGTGATATCAAATTTCCAAGCTATTATATTATTTATTTAACTTTTTTCATTAAATAAGTTATCATATATATAAGTCGAGTACCTACGTATATCTTAATAGAAATCGTTTTCTCCTGTACTAAATACATCCTAACGAGTTTCTGAAAATGCAATTTTTTTCAAATTATGCATGATGGGCTTGGCGGCCATCTTTCCATATTTCTAAGCATCCAAATTTCTAAAGTAAAAGAGTAATATGTTTGCACTGTAATATGTTTATAACAATTTCGAACTTCAGATTTTAACTATGGACAGATAAATTAGATAAGACTGATATTTTGAGAAATTGATTTTTACTAGTTTGAAATTATTAATTACTCTAAAAAATAAATCATAAGATGAATCTTTAAGGTAAGTCATCATTATCTTAAGACACAATTTTCAGAGCATACAAGTCTATAAATTAAACGCTTAAAACATTTGCTCAAATAATAATTTTGAACTTCAGATTTTAACAACGGATTTGAGTGTTTAGAATTTTGTGAATAATATGCAAAGATGGCCGCCAAGCCCATCATGCATAATTTGAAAAAAATTGCATTTTCAGAAACTCGTTAGGATGTATTTAGTACAGGAGAAAACGATTTCTATTAAGATATACGTAGGTACTCGACTTATATATATGATAACTTATTTAATGAAAAAAGTTAAATAAATAATATAATAGCTTGGAAATTTGATATCACACCATTTTTTAGCCACAACTTTTTTTTTTTACGCTTGGCTTTTTCTACTTTTGAAAAGTTGTTTTTGTAGATGCTTATATACAGAAAGCAACTTCGCAATGTTAAATCGACAAAACATGCCAGATTAAAATATCAGATATCAAACAAACCAAGCGTCGTAGAAAAAAAAAAGAAAAACTAGAAGAATCTAAGGAAGAATTTCTTCAATTTAAGACCAAACTCATCTTCATAAGTGATTTATAAACAGAGATATAGCTTTTTTTAAAAAACGTCGAGTTACTTAAAATGATCACTATTTTCTTCGTCAAACTTTTTTTTTCAAACAAGCTACAGGCCTTAATATTGGGCAGAATAAAAAAAGGATTGCATTTTTGGACAAGTAATTACGTAATCTATGTGCTTTTATAAAATTCAGTGTAAAAAAAAAATATTTTCTATCCTTAATTAGCAAAAAACTGTTAATTAACTTGGCGATTAAAAAATTATGCCAAAACAGAGATAAAACCCGCCAACGACCATGTACCATCTGTATTAAAATAGCACAAATCAGTTACAGGTTATAATATAACCACATCAAATTTCATCTGCAAGTCAGCCATTTTCTTCTGAAGATTTTTTTTTTTTTAAATAAAACTTCACAATTATAAGAACACATATTTTATCAAATAATTAAATATGACTGCAAACTGTGGCAGATGATTGTTTCTAACATGAATAAGTATGAGAAATTGCCGGTTACGGATATGGATCTGGGTAGCTCAGTCGCAGAGCGTCGGCATGGTACGCATATGGTCCCAGGTTCGAGTCCAGGCCCAGGTCAATTTTTCACTCATGTTTGTTTAGTGTATTTAATTGTCTGATAAAATGCGTGTTCTTATAAATATTGTAAAATAAAGTAATCAGACGTAGTGTTTATACTTTAAAAATATTTTAAATATATAATTTACGTTTCTAGAAAGATCTTTAAAAATAAATTAGTTTTTGAGGGAAGATGTACCTTCTAAAATGTATACATTAAGAGTTATCGCCATTTAAAATTTCTTTCCAAATGTAAACAAAAATTTTGAAATGAATTAAATGTGATTCATTTATTTCTAAAAATAAAAAAACACGGTAAAGGACAGTCATTTCGTTCGCAGGAATACCTTTCACGTCATCTACTATATATACGAGGCTAGCGAAAAAGAAAGGCTACCGCGGTGCTGTACGCGTATCTTTTTTTACAGACCGCGGGAATCACGTGAGGCTCGAATCCACCAATGCAGGTGTACGAAAAGAGCATCACGTCACTCTAGCGGTCTGTAAAAAAAGATAAGTGGAACGCACCGCGGTAGCCTGTCTTTTTCGTTAGCCTCGCTATATATATAAAACACAAACGGAAATTTCGTTCCGTTCCTTTATAACTCGAGATCTGCTGAATGGAATTTGATGGAACTTGCACTGTTCGAGAGATAATTTTTCAGGGAAGGTTTTAGTATGTAGCACAACGTTCTACGTATAATAGCTATCGAATTATGATAGAAAGTTCTGTTATTTTGGCCGAAAAGGTTACCATTGCTAATTTTTTGGCGATCATTACTGTTGCAAAAAGGCTATACATCTCGAAAAATAAAAGAAAAACTGTTACTAATTTTATTTTTTTAAAAAAAAAAAGAAAGAAAGAAAAAGAGTTTTGATGAGAGAATATTATAAAACGAAAATATTTAATTTAAACATGATTAGAAATGTTCATAATGCTTAAAACATTATTCAAGGGGCAAGATTTCTATTGAAACAAATTTGGCGGTTTATCTTTTGTTTTTGGCGATTTTGATTTTACTTTTGACCCCAAACAATTTGATTTTAAGCCAAAAAGTGTCTTTTTTTGTTGCAGAAAGAATTGAAATGGCTATACATCTGGAAAAATAAAAGAAAAAACTGTTACTAATTTTATTTTTTTTTAAAAGAAAGAAAAGAAAAAAAAGAAAAACAGTTTTGATGAGAGATTTTAGGCCAAAAGGTGTTTTTTTTTCAAGTGTACGACTGCATTTTCGCAGTATTTATTTTTTTTTTGGTACTTTTTGGTTAGCCGGGCGCCAGTGATATATATATATATACACACACATATATACACATATATCTACACAAATACATGTATATATATATATATATATATATATATATATATATATGTGTGTGTGTGTGTGTGTGTGTGTTTGTGTGTGTGTGTGTTCATATATCACTGGTGCCCGGCTAACCGAAAAGTACCTTTTTTTATTCAAATGCAAACTATATTAATGGCAATATACTTCTATTTACTTCTACATATATGAAATTTCGTTCCGGCTGCTTATAACTCGAGTTCTGCTGAATGCATTTTCGTAGAACTTAAACTAAGATAATTTTTAAGGGAATGTTTTAATGTATAACATATCGTTCTACGTAGCTTAGTTATATAATTATTCTGGGAAGTTCTATAATCAGATCAATCCGATTTTGAAAGATTAGCCTTTTTAAAAGATTTTGCCGAATGCATTTCGATGGAACCTATACTGTTAAATAATTTTCTAGGGAACGTTTTATTATATAACGTTGCTTAGTTCTAGAATTATAGGGGGAAATTCGAAAATCGGGTGACCATTTTTTTTAATCAAATATTAGCCTTTTCAATATTTGATTCCGATTATGAAAGATTAGCCTTCTAAAAAAGTTCAACTGAACGGATTTTGATGAGAATTGTATTGTTAGTTAGATGCTATTTCAGAAATGGTGTTAATGTACTATATATTGTCCTACGTTGCTTAGTCCAACAGTTATGTGTGAAGGTTATATAGTCAAGTGAACCCGATTCCGAAATATTAGCCTTTTTGATAGTTTTTACTGGGCGTATTTTTTGCGACTTGCACTGTTAAGTAGATAATTTGTAAGGATTGTTTTAGTATATTTTATATCGTTTTGTTGTTTTAGAATTATGTGGAAAAGTTCAATAATCAGATTATCAAAGATTAGCCTTTATAAAAACTTCTTCTGAATGGATTTTGTTAGTTAATTTGTTTGCATTGTTATTTCGATAATTTTTAGTGATGGTTTTAGTATATTGCATATAGTTTTATCATTCTTTAGCAAACCCTAACTGTAAATGACCAAATAAAAGAGTTGGTCCTTAACAGCTAAAATTTTGACTGCACATTAGAAAATATAATAGCGCAATCGCGTCATTTTTCAGTAATGTGGAAGGATATTCCACGTAAATATACAGATTGCTTTCAAATACAAGGTCAAATTAAACGATTTTTTTCGTTTGATTCAGGGTTCATTTGTAGAAACCGACCAGCGCAGCGGGCGTAGCTTTCTAGTTTCCTATAAATTAATGAAATCCAGTTGTTAAATTATTTTTGTTTTAGAGGTGAAGCTTCCATTTAAATTTATTGTAACAGTACAATGTTTAATTGAATAAAATAAGGTAAATCTAAGAAATTGCTAAGAAATTCCAAACATGCACAGGGCAACGCAAAAAAAAAATAATAATAATAAACAAAAAATAAAAAATAGATAAATAAATAAATAAATAAATAAAAATCAGCTTTCAGAAATTCTAAAAATTGTTCCGCTATTCATATTATGTATCTTCGGGGTCCATCCTCCCACTTTCAGCCCTCCCACCCAAAGGGGGCACTTTTCTAAATTTTGCCGACACCTCTCATGTGATATATCGTTGGAAAAGTCTGTGAACGCTTAATCATAATATGCAGGGGGGGGGGGGGTATTTTCTAAATTTTGCACATACCCCTCATGTGATACATCGTTGGAAAGGTCTGTGACCGCTTAATCCTATTATGCATCTCCGGTGTTCATCCCCCCTTTTGCCCCCCAAGCGCGATTAGCTTTCACCACCAGGGGACGCTTTCCTATATCTGTTCCTACGAGTCGGATCACGACGGGGTATGGCTCATTCGACTCGACATCAATAGAGCTTTCCGATTTTAGTTCGTTTTTTCACTACCAGGGGGCACTTTTCTATCTCTGGTTCTATGCGCTAGATCACGACGCGGTACAGTTCATTCGACTCGACATCTATAGCCTTAACGATTTCAGTGCCCGAGGTTCATACAGAACAGATTGCGCTACCTGGTGGTGGAAGATGGAACTTGAGCGTGCGCAGCACGACTGCTATACGGTGTCGAAGGCAGCGGGGACCCGTGTCGGAAGTTAGTTTGGTTAGAGGTTTATACTATTCGATGTGCAAATTAAGGGATTATCCGGTGCCGAAGGCAGCGGAGAACCAGGTCGTAGGTTCGTTCGGTTCGAGGTTTATCTTATTCGAGGTTTTACAAGATTCGAGGTTTTACAAGACCCCGATATAAATTAGGGGTCCGCTAGCGGGCGAAGCCAGCTAGTGCTAATAATAAAAGAGCGTGATATCACGTTTGATTTCAAATGCAGCGCTGACACGCTATGTACGTATTGCATTTTTATTCATTTCATCGATAAGTCAGTGATATTTTTTAACGGGGGATAACAAGTATTATAACAAGCCACATTTAGTATGTTGTTATTAATTTAATTTAAAAATCTACTGGTATTTCTAGTTAACCTTTTAAACAATGACTGAAAGTAAAATGTAATTTTAAATTATTTCTCATGTTTAGATTATTTAAATTATGTTTATTCTGTTTTAAAAAAAAGAAATGATATCTACAAAAACAACTTTTCAAAAGTAAAAAAAAAAGCCAAGCGTAAAAAAAAAAAAAAAAAAGTTGTGGCTAAAAAATGGTGTGATATCAAATTTCCAAGCTATTATATTACTTTTTTAACTTTTTTCCATTAAATAAGTTATCATATATATAAGTCGAGTGCCTACGTATATGTTAATAGAAATCGTTTTCTCCTGTACTAAATACATCCTAACGAGTTTCTGAAAATTCAATTTTTTTCAAATTATGCATGATGGGCTTGGCGGCCCTCTTTTCATATTTCTAAGCACCCAAATTTCTAAAGTAAAAGCGTAATATGTTTGCAATGTAATATGTTTATAACAATTTCGAACTTCAGATTTTAACTACAGACAGATAAATTAGATAAGACTGATATTTTGATAAATTGATTTTTACTAGTTTGAAATTATTAATTACTGTAAAAAATAAATCATAAGATGAATCTTTAAGATAAGTCATCATTATCTTAAGACACAATTTTCAGATCACACAAATCTATAAATGAAACGCTTAAAATATTTGCTTAAATAACAATTTTGAACTTCGGATTTTAACTACGGATTTGGATGCTTAGAATTTTGTGAATAATATGCAAAGATGGCCGCCAAGCCCATCATGCATAATTTGAAAAAAATTGAATTTTCAGAAACTCGTTAGGATGTATTTAGTACAGGAGAAAACGATTTCTATTAACATATACGTAGGCACTCGACTTATATATATGATAACTTATTTAATGGAAAAAAGTTAAAAAAGTAATATAATAGCTTGGAAATTTGATATCACACCATTTTTTAGCCACAACTTTTTTTTTTTTTTTTTTTACGCTTGGCTTTTTTTTTTTACTTTTGAAAAGTTGTTTTTGTAGATTTATATTACCCCGACTATTGAGGGTAATTACTGAAATTGAGTTTTAAATGTGTTATGCGTTAGACATAATATATCCCCTTATTAAACGGTGAAGTTTTTTTTATAGTATTGTGAGTGTACTGGAAAGTGTTTTATAATCTATGCTTGAAGCATGATTTTTCATTCTTGTTTTTTTATTCCTGTGGCTTAACGTTATTCCTGGAACAATACGAACTAGATCTTAACTTATTTCTTTTATTTTTTTACTATACCTCTATATTTAATTGACTTTTCTCCTTAATTTCTTGTTTTACTCTTTCTTATTAAATTGTATTTCTCTTGCTTCTTAAAAGTACTGCTATACCTTAATTTTACTTCTGTTACTTTTTCAGTATTCTTAAACTCTTTACAGTAGTTACTATAACTACAACTTAACTTTTTCCCAATGGTTCCATCTATTAGACAGACATCTCATTCTTCGATTAGGTGTACAGTTGATGCAACTACAAAGCCCCTGAAATCTGCCACATTTTATTCAGCGTTTTCAGGAAAATGTATTAACTTTTAGACAACGCTCAGTTTTAGTTTTTACACCATCGAATAGAAAAAAAACCTTTTACTGTTAAAGACAATTTGTTTGAAAACTATAACCTTATTTACTGTATTTTATATGATTTTAAAAATAATTTTTAAGTCGGATTTTCAGATTTTTCTCAATTGTGTACTGCCCATTTTCCGAAAATTAACCCGTTGTACTTAAAACAATGTAATACTTCAGCATTTGTTTTCGGATAATATTCCATACTGAAATTAAAACTTCGCCAAAGAAAAATGTTTAACAAAAAAAATTGAACATTCAAATAGTCAGAGTAAAATATGCTGCTGTTTTTAGTGAAATCGTTGGTGACTGCTTGGCTACTAACACCCGGCATACGTAAGTTATTACTAGTGCTCCCGATGCGATACGTATTTCAGTTATATGTTTAACCGATATACGTATATACGTATAATACGTATTTAAGAAATACGTATACGTTTAAACGTATATCGGTTAAACGTATAATTCAAATATACGTTTAAATTAAGCATACGTATATTTCAAGTATCGTATTTACTTTTAATGCCAATGTATCTCATCAGTGCTTCGTCACTGAACGGAGAACAAGTTGGAAATCGGTGGCGTTACTTTAGCAATTTGTATAATATATTTCATACATAGAATCTTATTATTTTCCCCTATAAACGATTATTGTAAATATATAACGAAAGTAAAACGAATTTTTGAGCAAATAAGGAGAATATAGACGTTTCAGATTTATTATCAATCCTTATTAAGTATATTCTTTCTTTTTTAATTTTTTAAATAATATTTATTTTTGTGTGCGTTTACTCTAATTCCGCCCGGTGGGGGGGGGGGGGGGGATCAAATGTTGCTCTTTCCACGGTGCTAATGTTTTCTACTCTTTGTTAATGTATAACGCAATTTAATTTTTTTAACCATTACACTCGTGGTATTTTTTATACAAAGTGTATGTGTATTACAAGATAATACGTTTTAAGAATTGTTGTTAATCTTGACAAGATTCATTTTTTGTGTTTGTACCTATAAATTTCGATTACTTATAGCCTGACAAATAATCGGCACTGTAGGTTTCAGAAAGCAATCACACAAGCTTAAAATGACTTGCCTTTTCTTTTTTGCTGGAAAACGTATTTTCAAAATATTTTTAATGTAGAAAAAAGTATTCTTAAATAAAATAAAAGTATGTTTAGTTAGTTATTTGTTACGGCCGATTATCCGCTCTAGGGATATAGGCCAGTGGGGGAAATGTCCTCCGTGGGGGGTCTTTAAAATAAAAATAAGATTATGAAACTTCCCAGGAGTTAGATTGGTCAATGTCAGTATAAAATATGAAGTTAATGTAAGTTTGTGTTCTGCAATACTAATGTTTCGGGCGAAATGTCCACGCCATAAATCAAAATAAGCTATGTGCGTGTGTTACATATATGCGAAAAGTAAATCATTTCATAAAGATTAGTTTAGATTTGAAAGGGAAAAAAACAAAATCTAAACTGAGTAAAAAAAATATTCCGATTTTTTTTTACAAGTACCGATTGCACAGGACACAGCGGGTATTTCTCATTGTCTCTGATCCGCAGACCAGCAGGAGAAAGGCATAATTTTTTAAGCAATGAACGAAAACCGTTTAAACGTTTATACGTTTAACCGCTGGTGCAAGTTCCGTATATACAATGTACCGTATATCCTGTTTCGTATAATACGTGTAACCGCCTTCGTCGTATCTCATTACTCAGTTATTACTCATAATTGAATTGCACATATGTGTGTGTCCCTGAATGTACACTAAAGCTATAAAAACTGTAAGCTTAACTCACGGGTGTGGTTATTCATTTATTCATTTATCCATTTATCTATCTAATAATAAAAAAATATCCATGTCGCAGCCATGCTTTGATAAAATGTTGTAAAACTTGTAATCAAATTATGGTTACAAACAGGACCAGCATGATGACATATGGCAGCATTACATCGCAAAATTAGCTAAAGAAATTGTACAGGCATACTCTATTATGGAAAGTAAAAAAAATATAGCTTTGAATATAAAGTAACATAAAAGATGGAGTATGCGTATAATAATGATTATCAATTTTTGGTGAGAGTAATTCGTAAAACGATCGCTTACCTACGTATGGTACCTGTCAGTCGCCAACCACAAAATTCTGATCGCCAATGTCAATCTAGAGAACATACATTTTGCATACTTATTAAGGACAAATAACAATTGCATTATTTTTCTAGAAAGTAGTAAAGAAAAATTCTTATAGAATTTCTAAACGTATTAAACTAAATAATTCAGCAAATCATTATATAGCTTAATTTTTATCTGTTTTTTGCTGCTGAGAAGTATCGAATATAGAAAATCAATTAATGAAAGTTTGTATTTTCTGAATGTATTTACACAATCGCGCCCGTCGGCCTGATCGTTCAAAGTTTTCTGTGGCTAGAAAAAAACTTAAATATGGGTTTAGTTCCTTAGAAAGACCCTTATGGAGGGAACTCCTCCCTAGGGCCTATATCCATCGTGTAGATAACCGTCTATCATAAACAGCACCAACGCCACCTGAATGTATTTACTTTGCGTATACAGTTTGTTTTCAATAAGAAATATTTTTTAATATAAATGTGATGTGGAAGTTTTGCATAAAATTGTAGCATATTATGTAACGAAATTTAATACTATAATGACACACTTTCAATATTCTACGAATGTATTTGTTTGTTGCTTATTTTATTTATTTATTACTTTTTTGTACTTGAAATTATTTTACCTTTTCCACAGTAAATATACTAAGGAAATTAAATCTTCAACCACAATTATAAGGTAAGATGATTTAAAAAATTGCAAATATCAAATTATCCCTCTCTTCGAGATAATCCCGCTAAATAATAGCAGACAAGGACAAAACAATATATAACTATATATACATTTCACAGCATTTTACCTCTTTCTAAAAAGTTTCAGATCAAAATAACGTCAAATGTGAATTAAATGAATCGGGGCAAACTTCACACACAAATCTACAGAAGAATATGGTAATTAAACATTTGTCCAAATCAAATCATTCCTTTACAAATAAATTCACTAAACAGTAATAGACAAAAATAAAATAGCATACAGGGTGCCCCTTGTTATCGTTAAACAATAACACTAGCTAATTACTAAATCGTTAGTTCTAGAGCTATCGCAAAAATGTTTCAAATGTTGTTCTTTGTCTAATGGAATCCCATTTAAGCCCAAATTTTTAAAAAGTTACAAAATCTAAATTTACGGTCCCTGGGTCCTACAATTTATGTTTGGTGCTCTAGCAAGTAAAGCAGTAAAAAATCAGTTTTGTATGATCAAAACGTACTGAATTGTGATACTTTGAATTTTATGTATTTTTAACGTCTTTCTGCACTAAAAAAAAACGCGTTTCCATTATCAATACCAGAATACGCCGGAAATTAATAAAATTTAAAATACCAAAACCCTATAAGTTTGGTCGAAGATTAGTGGAATTTTTACTGCTTTATTTGTTAGAATACGGAGAAAATATTTCTGAATATAAGACGGTATAAAAATTTTAATTTCCTAATTAAAAAAATATGTATGTAAGTATATAGATATTGATGTAAATGGAATTTTATATCATGAAGAAATTCGATCAACCTCTAAATCAAACAATTTAGGAATAAGCTATTGGTAAATGATAAGAAGGGATACTCAGTGTTATATACATTTCAAAGAATTTTAAATCCTTAAAAAAAAATCGAAATCGGAATCATGTAAAATCTTTTACAAATAAATTTGGAGACCTTTTACTCATTTTGCATTTTTCCTTGGCATATGGCATATGGTATTTATTTTCTTTACGGAACAAGGGCAAAGTTATAGTCATTAGTGCATTATATAAAAGTAACCTATCATTTAAACATAGGAAAAGTACATATCTTTGTTAAAAAAATAGAAATACTTGAACAAGTTTTTTTTTTTTTTTAGAAAATGAAAGTGTAGATGACATTTTTGTAAATTGCTTATTTTATAAAAAATTATGATTATAAGAAACTGGAAGACAGCCATAAACTTGCTTACATTGTTTTGCATCTTCCTAATTATGAACATGAATCTCTTACTAGTAGAGTAATAAGTAAACCGGAAATTTAGATTCCGTATCGATAATTCCTTTAATGGCCGTACAATGAGTTTTTTTTTTTCTACAAGTAAGTTTTTAACTATCAAAGGCTTATGAAGGTATACTTAATTTTTATTTATACCAGTAAACTTGGATTATACATCAGTAAAACAAATTACAAAATATTTGTAATTCTTTCTTTATACTATGAGAAAGTAAATTAATTTGACAATTGATTAAGTTTCAATAGAGAAATAAAGCGAAAACTTTAGACACTAGCTCGATTATTTCAGTCCAAAAAGTTTAATGAAATATATAAAGTACATTAATTTATTTAACTAAATTTTTAAGAATTTGTATTAAAAGAAAAGTGCAATATCTATTAAAAATTCTTAAATGTTACTTTTTTTTAAATAGTGAGCGTTTTAATATTTCTTTAAAAAATTGTCAAGATTATATTTACTACACTTCGTAAAATAAAGGTTTTGACTCTAGTTTTGTAATTCAAATTCTGAAAAATTCAGTTTAAAATTATTTTTTAAACTTGTTCTGATGGAGTGTTAAGGAAGTTTGCCGCATAAATTAAATGCTATTGAATCAGTAACGACATGCTACATATCGATCACGAGATGTCAACCTTTATTGGAACATCGAACAGTTCATAAAATTTTCAGTTGTTCATAAACCCATATACCTTTATTAATACATAATTTAATAAAAAAAAATATTTTATACATATTTTATGTTAAAAAGCCCTGTATGAAATTTTTGTATTATTTATTTATTTTATTTATTAAATATATTAGTCTATTTTACTCAAATATATAAGTTAAATTTATGGTCGAAAAAATATGGCTATTACAACATTGAGGTTAAGTAAGAGTTTTGCTAAAGTACATTGTAAAAAAGACAAGTTTTTCTAAATCTAAGAAAATATAATATAACTACGAACAAAAATACAACACAATAACCGATTCTTCCGTGAATAGAAAATGCATATATCATGTGTTAAATTTTTATTGCCTCCAGCATCCTGCTGAACTATGCAATTATAATGTCAAGTAATATAAAAAAATCTGTTGATGATTTTAACTTAGATTTAGAAAAACTTGTCTTTTTACAATGTACTTTAGCAAAACTCTTACTTAACCTCAATGTTGTAATAGCCATATTTTTTCGACCATAAATTTAACTTATATATTTGAGTAAAATCGACTAATATATTTAATAAATAAAATAAATAAATAAAATAAATAAATAATACAAAAATTTCATAGAGGTCTTTTTAATATAAAATATGTATAAAATCTTTTTTTTTTATTAAATTATGTATTAATAAAGGTATATGGGTTTATGAACAACTGAAAATTTTATGAAAGTTTCGATGGTCCAATAAAGAATGACATGTCGTGATCGATATGTAGTATGCCGTTACTGATTCAATTGCATTTAATTTCTGTGGCAATCTTCCTTAACACTCCATCAGAACAAGTTTAAAAAATAATTTTAAACTGAATTTTTCAGAAATTGAATTACAAAACTAGAGTCAAAACATTTATTTTACGAAGTGTAGTAAATATAATCTTGACAATTTTTTAAAGAAATATTAAAACGCTTACTATTTAAAAAAAGTAATATTTAAGATTTTTTAATAGATATTGCACTTTTCTTTTAATACAAATTCTTAAAAATGTAGTTAAATAAATTAATGTACTTTATATATTTCATTAAACTTTTTGGACTGAAATAATCGAGCT
Organism: Maratus michaelseni; assembly: GCA_963931845.1. NCBI lineage: Eukaryota > Metazoa > Arthropoda > Arachnida > Araneae > Salticidae > Maratus > Maratus michaelseni. The sequence continues at coordinate 252,367,247 of OZ007592.1, forward strand.
AGTGTCTAAAGTTTTCGCTTTATTTTTCTATTGAAAATTAATCAATTGTGAAATTAATTTACTTTCTTATAGTATAAAGAAAGAATTACAAATATTTTGTAATTTGTTATACTGATGTATAATCCAAGTTTACTGGTATAAATAAAAATTAAGCACGCCTTCATAAGCCTTTGATAGTTAAAAACTACGAAAAAAATACGACACAATAACCGCTTCTTCCGTGAATAGAAAATGCATACTGCCTCCAGCATCCTGCTGAACTATGCAATTAAAATGTCAAGTAATATATAAAATCTGTTGATAATTTAAAAAAAGTGAGTTATTTTTCCTAATTCGTAATACAATGTTCCATTGCTTTAAAAATATATAAAAACATTTCACTGAACAATTTAATAGTTTAGGCATTTCATAGAATGCCAACCTTACTCCGTATTTATTTACAAAATGAATAGATTTCATAATTTAAGACTCATATTTTAAATTATATTTGTAAAAATTTTTCGATAGAAAGTTTAAAAGAGAGAATGTTTTACGAAGTTTTATGCAAATGTGATATGTTCACTTGTGGATGCCATTGGAAAATTTTCCATTTGGGTACATCTGTGGAAAGTTCTGTAATATTCATTGAAAATCAATAAAATTTTGGAAAGGAAAGTCATATGGAAATGCTACATTTAGCAACAATACATGCTACATCTCGCAACACACACAGAAAAGAATCAATACATTTTTCGTATCAGATTTAATAAAATTTTCTTAATAATATTAAAACTCTCGAGAAATACAGCATTTGGTAACCGACATTTTGTAACATGAATATATTTTTTAAATTTTATTAAACTTTACGAGGGCTATAACTTTTTGATTAATAATGCATTTAATAAACTAGATGTTGATATTGTGCAATGTTTATTAGTTTAGGCGAGGGAATTATTTCATAAGGCCGCTTCTATTTTTGTCTATATTAGACATAAATAGCATTTGAACGTCCAGAAAATTTAGATTCACCACTATTTATACTGCGACATTTTTTTTGTTAAAAATTTGTGTTTTTAAGAATAACGAAACTCTCTGTTATTAATGTGGCGCGAATAATATAAATTATTCATAAGTTGTCCTTTTTATATAAACCGTAATTTTTTGATGTTTTTTTTTTTTTCGAAAAAACTTTAAAATACATGCCGATTCTAATAAAAAACTGTTTAGAAAGAAGAAAATAATTTTTTTAATAATTTATATTTTCAACCTAAAAAATGTAATTTATGACTTATTTTTCAATATTTATTTCTCCAATTTACTAGTATTTTCGAACATGGTTTAAACTTTTTGTGACTTCGGCTCGTTCGTCTGTCTGTCCGTGCTATAACTCTCTTAAATATACTTGGATTTTCATGTAATTGCTATATGTTATTGAGGTTTACTATAGGACATTCCCTTTTGAAAATGGAGTCTGTAACATTTATAGTTCGTTTACAGGAGTGCACAAAATATCCGGTACATTATGATCTATGAAGAAAAATTGTTTGCAGTGTATTTTAATGATGCTAGATTACTTTAAAGAATGAAATTTAGATGCTGTACTGCGGTACATTGTGTCGAAACAATTTAGAGTCTTAGATTTGTCATTTACAGGGACAGACAAAATAATTCAGCAGTTACAGTACTGTCTATGACTGATAGTAGATGGTATTTTATGTTTTCAGTTGTGGCATGCGTTTTTAAATAAGTTTTAGTATGTTAAATGTTGTGTATAAATTCTACATATCATATACAAGGAATGAACTTGTAAGCAAGCATTATCATCTACAGACACGAATTATATGTTTTCAATTATGTCAAGCAATTTGTAAATGAACTATTGTTTAGGATACATGGAAATTTTTGTAGAATATAAATAAATTTAAATACTGGGCTACGCGAAAGAAATCGGATATATTGCCACCATGTGTGATGATTGTCACAAATATGCTTTAAATTATATTTTACATTTTATAGCTGGATAATATTGTTGTATAGTAAGTCCTGAAAAAACCTATAAAGGATATATTGATAGCGCAAAAATTGAATGCTATTTGATCAGATAGCCTGTGAATGTAAATTTCTAAAAGTGAATTTTAGGCTGTATGATGTGCTTCGCAGTTGAACTAAACTCGAGCATACTGTTTGGAGCGTATGAAAGGTGGATTGTAGAAAAGAGATAAAATGTTATACTGATTATGGGCGGTAATTTGCTGAAATTGTGTTTCCAACTATGTTATGCAACCAACATTTATGCTATGTTTCTTCTATCACCGTGCAATGTATCAAAAAGTTAAGTTACATTAAAATATTCAATAGGAAGGTGTCACATAATTTATGCGTGTTGGATGATTTCTGTTTCTTGTATAATAAATGGAAAACGAAGTTCTTCTTCAAGATGAAGTCAGATTTTTTAAACGATATTTTTAGTTTTTACTGAAAAAGTTTGTTAACCATTGGAAAAATGGTTGTTGTTTTCGGTCGAGAATGGACCGCTTGATGTCGTCATTCTGTTGACGAGCGACGTCACTTTATTTTTTTAATTTAAGGGTTTTTAACGAAATTCTGCAACTTTAGAAGAATTTTTCTTTGAATAGGCAATAGAAATACATAAAATCGTTACAAAAATGTTAAAGTTACAAAAAGGATAGATGCAAATTATCAGATATGAAAAATAAAGTAGAAATTTGGTACTTTCGTGTTATAGCGGCCCCCAAGGATGAAATATTTTTTATTATTGGTTTCTAACAGCAATAAATAATTAAATATATTTTATATCAAAGCTTTCATTGTTAAGCTTACATTTTCTTCTTAATTTTACTGATCCAAGTTCAGTCTTCTTTCTATGCTGCCGAATTATGACGGCGAAAAAAAAAAATTGATATCTGAACTTCTGTGAAAGGACAGGGAATTTGAAACTCTTCACAATTTTATTTTTCCACCATTTCAACATATTTTAATCGTTTAATAGGAAAGGATTTAATACATATATTTTAAACATATACATATTGAACTACCCAATTTATATAGGCTGTTGTAATAAGATTAAAAAAAGGATATACTATGGAATCTAAGTGTAAGACATTTATGCCAGTTATGTACACTTGCAACTCTTTTCATTAGATTTTTCATTAGAAGTGAAATTTTAACATTGACCTCTCAAGAATAAAAGTAGTTACGTGCAGAACTGTAGTGAGGGTATAAAGCTGATACGTGTCTGACATCGCTTAAGAAGAAATATTTAATTAATCTAGGACTTGAGATATACATACAATGTATTATTAATAATATTTAGGTGTTCTAAAAAATGCTGTTTTTTTAGTTGTTGTTTAATACAAATAACTTGTTTTCCCTAACCCTGATATAAATAGCACAATTAAGTAACGGTTTCACTATACCTTATTACCATGTTTACGTAATCACAGGCCAGAGGTAATTGATTATTTTTTTCCATAATACCAGAAAAAACATTTCCTCAATAGATTTGTACAGGTTAATGTTTATCTAAGACGTTTCCTATTTTTGTTTCAGCGTAGTATTAAAAAAATATTTCCATTTCTGTAGCAATTCAGCAATTAGTTCAATTTTATGAATGTATTTTTCAATTTTCTGGCTTTTTTGTCTGCTTAATTTATTGAAGTATAAGTGTTTAGTATCCTAAATAAAGTCCTAAAAATCTAAATTGCCTTACGTATATATGTACTAGATTTTAAATGTACAAAACGATATACTAAAAATTATTTTCTGGGCATTAATTTTAGGAGGTGACACCAAATTTTATGACTTATGTGTTTTACATAAAAATCAAGCATTTTGAAGAAATTTGTTTTAAATTTAGTTTAGTTAGGATTTAAAAACATTGAGATATTAAATCTCCGATCAAAATGAGATTTCGTAGGTGAAAAATGTTTGTTTATAGTCTACAAAAACCTGGGTGATTGTAGACTTTAGACTGAATGGATTATTATTTTCTAATACCTATATATATATATATATATATATATTGTTGGTAAACGATTTAACCTAATTATTTCAATACTTATCAGATTTTTAACACGTAAGATCACTGGCATTTGATAAGTTCAATCACCAGCCGAAGAAAGTGAGGCTTTCACAAATTGAAATATAATTTTCAAAATGATAGCAATCATGTCTGGCCACAATATTTAGATGTGAAAAATGTCAAGTATAATTATGCGTAATTCATACTTTTTCTTGGTACATTAAACATTTTAGACAAGAATTTCGGAAGTTGTGTTTGACTAAAATTGTGCTTTACACACGCACGGAAATTCTCTCTAGATGAACATGAAAATACCGATTACTTTACAGAACATCAAATATAAAAATTGTGGTTCCAAATTTTCATAAAATTACATTAATAAAGTACGTTGTGATTTGTCAAATATAAATTATCCAACAATGACCAATTTTTATTCAATACATTAGTTATGAAGTATTAAATTTCGTAATATTAATAATGACAAAACAGTTTTTTCAAAGTGACAGAAAATGAATATAAATCCACAGAAAAATATACATTTAAAGTATTTACTTCTTTAAGAATAAAAAGGGTAATAACAGAACGTTGAATGACAAAATAAATTTTTAAAGGGTTATATGTAGTATATACGTAAGCCAAAGGCTTTTAACCAATATATTTTCTAGACAAAAAAAATCTACAGTATAATAATTGCATGAAAATAAAATTGCACATAAATGTTTAACTAAAGATATTTATTGAACATAACTGATAAAAATTCAACGTAAAAACATCTCGTTTGGAAAAGGAAATGACATAGAATGCTTATATTTTCAAAGAATGATTTTATTTTTTATCAGTTTTCCACAACGCTTATTCGTATAATTAAAAATGTATGCTAATGAGACTTATTTTTAAAGAAAAATTATGTATATCGCTTGTATATCTCAGATAAAAAGTAAAACATTCATTTTAAATTTCATATTCGTTACATTAATTTAAAAATGAATAATTACAGCTTTAATATTACCAATCCCTTCTTTGCAATCTTGAAAAATTTTGTTAGAAACAAATTTGGGGCCAGACAGAATTTTTATGATTTATTAAATTTGTTTAACTGGCTGATTTTGAAAAAAAAAGGCTCAAATGGCTCACAAAGAAATGCCCCACAAAAAAAAAGAAAAAAAAAAAGAAAAGAAAAAGAAAAGAAAAAGAAAAAGAAAAAGAAAAAGAAAAAAAATATGTTAATCTATAAAGCGAAATGTCTATATTTGACACAGAGAAATAATTTGGAAATTTTCCCACACCAGGTTCATAAATGTATACTGTTATACCTAAAATAAAATATGTAGGAGTAAAAAAAAAATAGTTGTTAAACATTTTGCTCATTCTAAAACAGAAAGTCGATTTTTTTTAATTGACGAAAAGCGCCTTACATAGCAGAATAAATACCTTTTCAATAAACATTCAATACTGATGCAATTTTAATAATTTTGAATCAATATTTTAATCCGAAGATCTTAATCGTCGAAAACAATTTTGTAAATACATAGTTGAATTTAATTAGTAAAAAATGATGCAATTTTAAAATTATTATTTTAAAAATGTAAATTATAGGAAATTAAATATTTTTGATAATGAAATCGTTCATTAAACGATCATATTCCCTAAAAAAAGCTTTTCTGAAGAAAAACTGAAAACTAATCTTGAAAAGTGAATAAAACTGCACATACAATTAAATAAAATAAGACTAATTGCGTATGAATATTCGAAAAAATAAAATAATAAATTTCAAACAATTTCTTCTATACAAAAATAATGAGATTGCCAGTATATTTATAAAAGACTTTTTTACATCGGATTTCTAATAAGCTAATTAACATCATTTACTTCCAGAAACTAGATATTAAAGGGTAAATAAACATTTTATTTTTCAAGAAGTAATTAACTTGTTTTTGTGTATCAGATAAAGTAAAACATTTTAAATTTTATGTATGTTGTACAATAAACAAATTGGAAGTTTATTAATTTATCTTTACTCTTTTTTTTCTCTGATATTCGAATATTTACTTTGGAATTGGAAAGAAAGTTCGGCAGTATAAATAAATAAAACGCAAAGATGAACTTTATATGAATTACAAAATGCAAATAAAAGCTTCCGAACGAGAAACATTTGTCCGAAATTCAATAAAATGAAATAACTTCATTTAACAGACCACAAAGGGTGCTCACAATTTTGTCAAACAGTTCGCTGTAAATCTAAAACAGTAACCCATGTCTTTTTTTTTATAACAGAAAGAATTTTGTCATCCAATTTAGACAACGCTTGCCCAGAAATATTTTTGTTCTGAAAATTATGAATTTCAGAAAAATGCTGTTTATACAAGCTGTTATTTAAATATATACAAGCTTTTATTTATTATTTCTATTATCAAAAATTTTAAAAGACACCTTGAAATGTTTATGGACTGGCGAAACCTTTGGCGTGTTCAAATTAATAAATCCAAAAATACTGCTGTTTACTTTTCTAGAACTTTCCTCTAACCCAATAGACTAATCCTTAGCAATATTACCGTCTCTTGGAAAAATGACACAAAATATCTGGGAGTTAGCCTGTATAAAACTTATTCTTAGCACAAGAGATAAGGTCGCTGTAGCTTCGAAATTTCTTAACCTTCTCCTTAAGAATTCTGCTATATGTATTTGAAATAAAACACTAATATATAAAGCTTGCTATCTCTCTCCTGAGTTATACCTTTCTGATATGGTGTTTCATTATGAAAATTTAGTACGGAAAACCTGCCTAAACGTCATAATGGAAACTTAAGAAACTCCAGAAATGGGTGCAGGTAGGGTAAGCCGGGGTAATTTGGTGCCTCATTTTCAATTATTATTATCATAATCTGATTTTTTTATATGAATCTTTAAAAATTTTTTACAAGTACTTACACATGTGTACTGTGCATTACATATATCCCTACTATGCAAGTAGCCCATTGTCAGAATTTTTTTTTATATTTTAGGGAATCTATCAAAAACTGTGCAATATGACCACCTTCTATAGTTTCAGCATCTCTCTACTTACATGAAGCCACAGAAAAGTCGAGTTGATGTACGTATGAATAAAAAATTTTACTGGCATGTTGAAAGTACACTCTAATAAGTATTCCATTTCTTCCTCCTGAATCTTTGAAAATGACACAGAAAAAAATACTATTGGTGCAAGCACCATATAGCCCCGCGTAAAAAAAGCTGGGTAATTGCACCAAATTCACTGTATTTGACTTATAAATTGATTTATTTTTACTGTAGTTCTATTATGTTTGCTGATTGTCAGTAACATTTTTTTTTTATTAATCATTTCTCAGAAATATACAGCTGACTTTTTTTTTTTATTCCAGTTTGATTCAGATAGGATTTATGCTACTGAAATATGTAAGACTTAACTTGTGTTTAAAAATGTTTACGCTATGGCATAGCCTCTTATTAAGAAACTGTAGGATAAAAGTTATTTTTTTTATATATAGGCCTATAAATTCAGAAGACTAAGCAATGTCTAAAATATCATTATTTTCATTCTAAAATGTTTCACTGTAGTCTATATCATTGAGTGGGGTTCATTTTGTTGCCTTTGTGTAGTACAACAATCTTGATAGCTATTTCTTAAGAAATTGTCTGAAAAAATGTATCATTATTATTATTCAGGAGGTATCTTATCTGAAATATCATAATATCTATTCTAAAATGTTTCCCTCTATATTATTGAACTGTATTAAAACCTTCTAATTTTCATTTATGCTTTCACCGAGGTATAAAAAACGTGTGTATTAAGACTTTTATTTCAACTAACCATGTTGCATTAAATTTTTGTGGTTAATTTAGTTTGAAAGGGCATCTTTTAAAGAGGATAAACATTATGAATTTCAACAGAGCCTTTAAAATTCTTCATGTAATTGCTATTTCAAACTGTATCTTTAAAAACACATATGCTCTCAAAGAAAAATTTACAGTGTTCTCAAATGTTATCTGATTAAAAAAAATTATCAATGTTCTGAATAACACACTGTGAAAGGTATAAAATGGCATGCAGCTTATTACGTCAAAGTATACGATTGGTGGTGGGGCAGTGGTTAAAAATGGGATGCCAAATTACTCCTTTAGAGATAATTTGGCGTTTTCTTGTTCTTTTTATTTAAATAGCTCTAAATTTCTAAGTACTGACTAACATTTCTTCTTTCGTCTATGAATTTGTCTCTGAAAAAGGTATATTTTTCCTTGTACATTTCAATCTTTTTAAAGACCTGTATTTTTTTTTTTTTTTTTTTTTTTTTTTTTTTTTTTTTTTAGTTTTAAAAAAAGTAAGCATCAAATTACTCCGCATTAAAATACGTCAGCCATACCATCTTTAAACGCGATTTAAATATTTGTTACTTTATATCAGGTCAATAAACTAGCTAAAGATTAGGTTATTGTTGAACTGATGGCCTACAATCGATGTCTCCAATATTTTCATCGTTGGTTAAAGATAATACCTGATTTTATATTTGCCCGTTTTTTGCTTTGTTTTTCCTATTTATCTCAGATTTAATTTATTATTTTTAGATTATAAAATACATTAATAAAAAAATGAAAATATATGGCTATCAGTGAAAGGCGCCTTTGTTTCAATATCGTGGGCTTATCTTTCTTCATTTTGACTGTTCTAAACATCTGAACATTAAAAAAAATTATTTTTATAATTACTTTTTCTCTTTTTTTAATGTAATTACTATGCTTGTTTTTAATGCTTGTTCGGTCATAATGACAATGCGACAGGAACTTTGGAAACTATTTTCAGAGGTTAAAAGGGATGGAGGTGATGGAAAATGAACATGTGGATATGATCGAATCGAGCAGAAATCCTCCTTTTAATACTGGTTGACAGTACGCGAAATGACATCTTACTCAACTTTGAGCCAGATAAGAGCAAAAAAATCCATATCTCAAAGGCTGTAAGGGTAACATACAAAGCAAATGGATTTGTATGTTTCGGAAAACTACTGTGGTATAGGAGAAAAAGCCTGTTTAGTTCAGGCACCTAAACTGAATATCATTCTGCCATCACTCAATAAACTAGGAAAACTTAAAATCAAGGATTCAAAGAAGAAGGATTTTGAATCTCTGACACGATTTATTATTCCTGAAAAGCAGCAGTTTTACAAGAACTTGCTTGAACCCTGACGGTGTATTGGGATCTGAGCTCCAGGAGACAAGAGTCTGAAATGGATGAATCTGATTTGGAGTTTTAAACAGGGTTAGGGGTAGTATTAGGATTTTTTTTAACGAGAAAAACGTTAAGATGATTTATATTTTGTAAACTCTTGTGTTGCACTATATAAAAGTTGTAAAAAAAGTCATTATGTGTTCCAAATGTACATTTTCTTTCACCCAAAACCATAGGATATGCAATAATAAGTTAAGTGTTTACTTTTTAGATTTATATAATTTATTGTTCATAATATAATTCGAAATATAAATTTTATGCTCAAAAGCAAAGAAAAGATGCTAGAAAACTCTTCTTAATAGGAATATATGCAAAGAAGATATATTCTAAATTAAAATGTTGAAAGTAAATGTAAAAGCTTCGTATCTGAAAACTCGATTTTTCATTTACCTTGTTATTGCAGAGGACCCCTCAATTGTGCGTTAGTTTTGTTATGTAGTTGCTTCTGTCGATATGACGTCTGAGTTACTCACGGACATATTTTTTTTCATAGTATAGATTTCTATATATTCTTAAAACGCTCAGTATGATCTAAGCTTTAAATAAATTGAATTTTTCAATTCATTATAATGCCAGAATAAGCATATGTTAATCAATAACATAAGTCGTATAACCTATATTAACTTTCGTTAAACAATGACAGAAATGTTTTGATATCAAAACATTAATTATGATATTCATATTAGTATCATATAATCAAAATCTAATTCAAAATGCACGTCAAGCAAAGCGTTTCATAAACCTATTTCAATGATATTTAAAATATGTTTATAGGAAATATAAATGCGGTTTAAATTTACAGCTGTTTAAAGTTACTTGTCAGCAAAGATAAAAGCCACTTGCATACTTTTGAAGTAATTATATTTAAATTGCAGATTACATTTAAATAGAACGTAAACACCTATGCTAAATTGGTGTGAAAGTTTTGTAATTATTCCGTTATGTTTGTTGTAAAATAATTGTATAAATATAGATGTTATATAAATTAATATGTACATAAATTCATTTTTAAATAATCTCGAAAAGGAATAAATGAAAAATAATTCCCGAATAATTGCTGATATATATATTCTTTAACTAAAAGGGAACAAAGTTTACGGAATTTAAATTTATGATAAATTATTCAAACTTAAAACAAAAAACTATGAAAATTGTAAAATAAAAATGCACTTTCCTTTGTTAATATTTTTATTTAAGCTATTTGTAGTTGTATCCTTCATTACAATAGTATATTAAGAAAATTACTCCCTAAATCCTTATGAAATAAATTGAGCGCAAAATAATGAAAACACTATACGACCACCTATATGAATCTTAAAAGAGGTGAAAGATGAACTATGATGATTAGTATAAAAATGTTTCGGTCATATTAATTTATTGAATTTTTAATGCTCAAAAAGTAATGTTTACCGCAGAAAAACCCACATACACTAAGGTCCTAAATATTAGGATACAACCCACTCGAACATTCACTCATTCCTGCAGCACGTGTAAAAGCATAATGAATCGAATTTGCTGATAAAAAGCTTTCCTCTGGTCATAAGCACAAATAAGTGTCGCAATTCACATGTGAATGGGAGAAACAAGAGTTTTGAGTGACTTTGAATTCAGCATGATTGTGGGCGCTAGAAAGGTCGGTTCAGTATCTCTGAAATCGCTAATTTATATTTTTTCGTACAATAGTCTCGATTCTTCAGAAAATGGCTGCTAAAGCAAACATTTTCGAGCGATAAACAGATTATTGAGCGGAAGTATCTTTTGGACGAAAGAGATAGGTAGTAGAGAAAGGACAGTACGAGGTCAGCAGGCGGTGGCACGCTGGCACAGCCCACCTCCGTACTTCCGCCCATGCACCCTCACATTTACCCTCTAAGACCGATTCGAAGGCTCCCAAGTGGGAAAGAATGTGTTTAAGTAAAAAAGGTGATTTTTTAAAATATTTTTTATAATAAATATTAAATATGATTAAAATGTTTTTTTTTTAATCGAATGATTATTTTAAGCACTATTTGATATCGAAATTGACTAAGGTATTTCAGTTACATAAGTTTTATAAGATCAAAAACTATACATAGCGATTTAAGGATCTGTTACAGGCGTATACTTGATGAGATTGTGATGTACAGTGTCTAATCACTTTTTAAATTTGACCTTTTTTTCGGGTAGAGGGAGGTGTGAGAAAAAGAATTCTTTTATACAAAGTTTCATTGTCAAATGAAAATTTTAAATTTTATTTGCCGTTGCCAAAATTCAAAAAGCTGATTAAGATTTCAAAACAATGTATTTTCAATTAATTAAAAATATTTACACGTTAATATTAAAAAAAAAAAAAAAAAAAAAAAAAAAAAAACTTTAAAGTAAATAAATAATTACGTTCGTAAAGCATTTACTGGTAAAAATTACCTGATACATAAAGTTGACTGTGCATTTTCAAACGCTAAAATTCTTTTAATGGTACATGTAGCACTATTTCATAATAATACCTAAAATAACAGAACAAAAAGGATAGCTTTTTTCGTCATGGTTAACAACAGATTTTTTTTTAATTTAGTTTTGGTTTTTAAGGCTATTTGAAACATTTATTTTTCAATTAACATAATTAATTGATTTGTTTTGTTGCCGTATTTTAAAAAGAAACGGAGCAAAATAAAAAATGTTTTGTTATCAATACATTAACATTTAACGTATGGTTTTTATATACGTGAAAGACGCGCAATATTCAGAAAGCGCACATGCATTTGTATTGAAGAACTTAAAAGCTTTCGGCTGATTAAAATGTCGCCTTACTTAAAAAGAAAAGTGAAATTTTATATTGAAAAATTTTATTAAAAATTTTATTAAAAAGAATATTTTATTACGCTCACACAAAGTGGCGTAATTACCAGAAATCTTTACGTTCATAATTCCTTTTCAGCATATCTCTCTTTATCATTATCTTTATTTTTTGGAGACAAAGCAGAGAATTTTTTTTAAATTAAATTAAATGCACTTTAAATGCCTATTTTTCTCATTGAGTCATTTTTTAAAAATAACATTTGTCTTCAAATGGCTATTTAGTTTCGATATTAACAACCTTTATTTATTTATTTATTTATTTTAAAGAGCAAATTCATTCGTATGGTGTTAGAGTACGGGACAGAGCTCTCTAATCTGTAAAATAAATTATAGGATACGACAAGTATCATAAACAAGTAAAGGGGCTGTGCATATATAACGTTACCACTTTAGGGAGGGAGTGTCTGGCACTTGATATCGTAAGGTATCTCTAGGAGGAGTGGGGTTGTCTTTTGATATCGTTTAAATTTTTTATCCAAACGATTGTTTTAAAACTTTTTCTTTACATCAAAATAATCTGCTATTTTTTTTGTTAGTCTTATCTATTTGTACGAAAATATAAATTTATTACTAAAGCCATTAAATAACTATAAAATTATTTCATTCCAAAACATGGAAAACCCCAACATTCTGCGTTCCTGTTCTTCTGCCATATTTGCATATAATTTGCTGCTGCAGAAACCAGTTGCAAAATATCTTTAAAATGGTACTTTTTTTGTTTACTAATTTGGTAAAGAAGGGAAAAGAATGTTGTCCGCTTATTTTGTTAATAAGTTATGCTTTCACCCTCCACGTAAAGGGGGCATTTGCAAAAAGACTACATTACCGTTGAATGCATTATGTGACAATAAGCTATTATTAAATACTTTTAAATAATAACTAGCTCTTTCATATCTTATTTTATATAAAATTTACTTCATATGTATAATAGTGGTATTTTATTGACTACTCTTCATTTGAATCCGTAAAATATGCGAATAATAAATATATAACCATACCTGTATATCACTGAAAAAAAAAAAGAAATTTTTAACGATATCATTAACCCCTTCGCGACGATCGTCCTTTACAGAATTTTTAATATTTTACCACCGGTTTTTCAAAACAGAAATTTTCGCTTAATTGAATCGCAGAAATGCTGCCATCAAATAAGGCTAAGCTTACAATAAAAAGTTACTGGTGGGAATAATCGAGGATTCAGAGCATCTTTTGCGTCACGTATACGTGTCGCTCGTCCCCAAAGGGTGAAGGATGGGAGGAGGGTGGGGTTCAGGAATGACAGCGTAAGAAGAGAAGGCGGTTCAAAATTACCAAAATGTTCATAACGTTATATATGTACAGCCCCAACTTAGTACGATGTGCCACAATAACATTAATGAGCCTAATTTACATTTCTGTAATATTTAATGAGTTACAAATAATTTATTAAACAAACAATATGCCTGTAGAACATCACGGTTAAAAACATTGCATCTGGGTAATGAAATAATATAGCTTTAACAAATATTTTGTATCGATGTTGGTAAATGCTGGCATGATGTTGTATATCTTCAAATGAAATTGAAAAAAATTTAATATGCTTAATTTGCAGTTTTTTTTAAAAAATTAGTACTGAAAATGTACGTTTCTTGGAAAATGATCTAAAAATGATTAATTACATTAATCGGTACATGTAATAAATGAATTTCAAAATTGTTATTTTTTTTAATGGGACATTCTTGTTGAACTAAATTGAGCTGTTGAGGAATGTCATATCAGCGTTTTCTCATATTAAGTTTCAAATTAGTTATTATATATACATATTACATTTAGAAGGACATATTATATTCAATTGAAAAACGTGTATGATATAAGTTATATGTATGCATATGTCACTTTTATCCGTAATCTCGTTTATGCAATCGTCACAGTAGACTGTAAAACAATAAAGCTGTAATTAGTGTTTTAGTTAAACATACGTTAAATTTTACAACTGACTTTCTTTTAGATAAAGCTTCATTTATGTATATCGATTTTTTTTAATTTGTTTTAAGAATGACCACTTTTTAAATTTAAGAAATTTTCTGAATATATTTCAGTTTTCCTATATGAAGTGTTTACGATTATTTTAATTCTCTCACGAAACCATAATTCAAAATTTTGTGAAATAAATCTAACATGTTTTATTTAAATCTTTATTTGTATTCTTCAAAGTAAAGAAAGACAGGCGCTACATATTAAATCGTAACTTTTCTAACCAAATGTTCATTCGAACACTTTTGTGGAGTATGTGAATATTTATGCAGTTTTTGTATTCACCAAATGAAATGTGAGACTGTCATAATGATTAATGAAATGACATTAAGTTCCGGAAAAATGTATATTTATTTCCAAAAGTTTCCGCCTTGTCTATAAATATTCGAGATTTAGCTTTTCATATTATATGTGGCGAAAGTAAACAAGAATACGAACTAATTATTTAAGTTTGAGAAAGTACGAAAACCGTGAAGAAATGTTCGTAAAAGACGCCAGTAAATTAAAAAGAATTTCTGTTCAATGCCATTTTAACAAAATGTCAAACTTTTATTTATTATTTTCATCGAATTAACTGCTTATTTGTAAATTATGTTTATTAGTAATTGTAAATTTATAAAACATAGTAAATTTGCTATGTTACGTGTTATGATAGAGTCTTACTTAAGGCTCTATGTGTCATAATGACGTGAAATTTTTGCAACGGATACTTCAGAACTTGTATTGAGATTTAAAAGTAAAAATAGTAAAAAATTATCATTAATAGAAGATGTGCAGTTATACAAAACGTTCTACAGCGGATCTTCACTTCTAATAACTCTCTTCAACATTTGCTTTTCACAAAATAGACTGAGATTGTGTCCAAGATATGTCTTCTAAATGTAAGAGAATTATATATTTTGCACAGAAGGCCTTAAGGTTTCCCTTAATTAGATGTCACGTGGAGTGAGAGAGCGGATTGTGAGAAAGATTGCTAAGTTGTTGAAAAACAGAGAGTGCGTGTATGTCGTAAATACCAAGATAAATAAAGGGACGCACAGTGGGGCGTTTTGATGATTTAGGTGGACAAAATTAATTTTTCGATTATCTCAGAATTTAACAAGACCGCGTATTACTGGTAACCGAATGTCTCTTCTGTCGAGATCCGTACGAATTTTGTCGAAAAAATCCGATGTGTGGATTAACTACGACCGTAAAGAAGGCAGTTGGTTTGAGGGAGTTTCAACAGTTGCACTATTTTTCTGCAAGTTCAAAAGCAAGTCGTGACTTTTCTGTTTTAATTGAAAACAGGACTTTACTGGACATATGTCACATGTTTGTCACAAGATTTAACCTATTGCTGTTTGGAAATAAGCGCCATCTTGTTTTCAAATTTCATCTCGAATTTTAATACAGTATTAAGCATTATTAAGAAATAAGCATTTTTAAAAATCAAAGTGCCATTCCTAGAGTATTAAAAACTTAAGAAAGCTCCTGCGAAAGTTTGCGAATCATTAAGTTATATTAACTTGAAATGTGTGTTTGGGTGTTTAATTCAAATCTTGCAAGTCAATTTTAAACCGCTTTTAATGATCCGATTGAGCTGAAACTTTGAATACATGTGTAGTTTGAAGGACAATACAATATTATAATATAATATAAATAATAATAAGATTAATAATAATAATAATAATAATAATAATAAATAATAATAATATAAATAATTATATAAGCCAAATATTTGTCACTGTTTGATTATT
This sequence comes from Maratus michaelseni, assembly GCA_963931845.1. Taxonomy (NCBI): domain Eukaryota; kingdom Metazoa; phylum Arthropoda; class Arachnida; order Araneae; family Salticidae; genus Maratus; species Maratus michaelseni. The sequence continues at coordinate 252,383,097 of OZ007592.1, forward strand.
TTATTACTGATACATTCGAAAACCCAGCTAAACTTCAACGCAAAAAATTTGTCCACCTGGATTCTCAAAACGCTCCACTGTGGGACGTCCGAAATCCCGGGATCACGCCAGAATTTTAGTTCGAAAAATACTATAGGTCTCTATTTCAAATTGCGAACTTTTCTGGTCTAAATGAATGACGTTATTCAAAAACTTAAGCAATTCGTAGTCAAGAGATTGGACTTATAGAGATTTCCGCCGTAAAGAACTTTTATCTTTAAGTGCAGAAAATGCTTTTTGCAGCTCCGCAACAGTTTGTTCATACCGTTTAATGTCATCATTGACCAAAAATCTGCCTACATTGTCTAGCCACAACAGTGCTTCGCCCTTTAGCGAGCATTTGTGCACTAGATACTTATTTTTATCACGGATATTATTGCATGCAATATTGTCTCCTAATTTTTGCATAAAGTCTTTGACATCTGCATTACCAGTAAAACAAACACGGGGCAAAATATCAACTGTTTGAGGTTCGATATTTAGTTAGGCGCCATTTGGGGGTAGCGTACCCGGCAAGCCGCTGCCTGCAAGTTCAGTAATTACTCAGATTTAAGGTTTAAAAACATTTTTATTGAAGCTAAGCGGGAAGGTGGGTGTCCGAGTCATTTAGCTAATTTAGCCTATATCGTGCAGCGATTAACACAGATCAATCACTAACTTAAGTTTCACTAGAAAAGACTAGACGTTTTACTACACTAATAAAGTTCTAATTATCTAATTACGTGTAGAGCACGGTTAGTTCAAATCACTAACACATCGAGAATTTAATCCATTCTTTAGGCTGAAATGTAAGAACACTTTCCAAATCGTTCACACTCTTTAATTTCTACGCTCCACACGTCTTACGTTCTTACGCTTCTATGTCTACACTCTCTAATTAGAGCAGCCTGTGGCTTCCGAAAGCCTTTATGCAAAAATATAATTTAAAATATCTTACCAAACTAAATTTTACTCGGCTAACTTTCAGTCGACAAACTTCAATTCTGCTTGGCACGTGGCGAAAACACGACTTCAGTTCACCAACGCAGGACTTGATCACCAACTAGGGAAAGAATCAACTCGAATCCACCAAAACAACTTTTCGCTCACCTTATACACCTTGCAGATAGACCGCAGAGAAGCTAAATTTGCATATATTTACAGCGAAAGACAGAAACCGCAAACTCTGAAATATACTTGAACAATTGGAGTACAATATAGATGTCACTGTTACGCACACACATTAGGTGTTGACATCACGTTCGCATGCAAAAGATTAGAACCCCTTTATAAGAGAGTTGCTAGTCCACTACAATCTAACATGAAAAGGTTTCCATTTCCTGTTTCATTATCGAGCAAATTTTTTTTACATATTTCATTTAAAATCTGTTTCTTCATATAATGCCATTTTTATTTAAAAAAAAAAAAAAAAAAAAAAAAAAAAAAAAAAAAGAACGTTTTTTTAAATAATGCATGAATTTATCACTTCAAAGGTGAGATTTATATTAAAAAAGAAAAATTGAATTTTCTTTCTAAATAAATAAAATAATGCTGGAAAAATGCCAGATGTAACAATATTTGGAAAAAAAAGGTCTCAATCTCCAGAGAAATATTTTCCGCTTCTTGTTTTACTAGATATTACACATCACGCTTGCATTTCTCAATATTTTTCATAACTTGTATGTTTTCTATAAAAGCAAACAACATACAATTTTTTTGTTCTCGTTTTAAAGCATTCAGGCTTTTCTTATCTTTATTATTGAAAAGCGGTTTTTTTAGGTTATTTTTGCACAGAAATAAAAATAATGTAACAACATTGATAATAGATGAATATATATTATAATGAAAGTTTATGTAACTATAATAGTTCAATTATTGAACTTTATTCATTTAAATCAAACATGAAACTCAAAAAATAAAAATGGTATAGCTATGAATATATATTTTTTTAAAGGCTATACTATTGTGGGCGATACAATTGTGGAAATGTATGTTTTTTCGTACAATAACATTTTCCTTAAATTATAATATTCAATTCGAAATAATGAGGTACCGTAACTCAAAGAGTAACACATATATTTAAAAAGAGAAAAACTTCCTTTATCCCCTGAAAAAAGGTAATAAATCTCATTTATCGGGTGTGAAAATATTTGGAAAAATAAGGCTCTCAGTTTCCAAAAAGAAAAAATCTTTCTTCTTTATATTACCAGATTTTATATTGCAAGTTCACTTTTTCTATCTGCTGTACAGCTTGAATGTTTTTTGCGTTTTGTCTGTAAAATATGATTTAAATCTTTATTCAGGTAATAAAATTTTGCATAAGAAACTGGAAAACAAGAAAAAAAACTTAAAAAATGATTGGGCACTGCACACCACAATCTTGTATATTCCTGCAAAAGATAGTTAAATTCCTATGCGTAGTTTTATATGTTATAAAACTTATGTAATTGCACTATCTCGACCGATTTGAACATTAAATATCTCTTAACGTAATTTGCCGCATTAAAAGCTGCGTGTTTATCATACATTTCTCTGTAAAAGTACCAGTTTTTGTATATATTGCTGAGATATACCCAGCAAGTTTAGCAGTTCTGTGCTGCCCCCGGGTTCATGGGAAAAAGGAATTTCTTTTCTTACAAATTTTACTATTTCTCGCAAAAATATAAGGAATAGCATAGTAGTTCCATTTGACTAAAGATCAAACGAGTTCCGCTCAAGGTGTTTGGGGCGACAGCTGGCTGAGTGTATCCTATTGACCAAGAAAGGTATAAGAATAAAGGAATGAAAAGACGCTGGGAGATATGCAACTGCTGCGCACGGTGGTCATTTAGGGTTTTAAAAGGTAGGGTATTTTCTGTAAAGAAAAGGAATTCGAATGCACAACTTCACGTAAATTGAATAAGTACGTCCAGTAAGTTTTGTGTTCTATTGACCAGAAAAGGTATAGAGAATAAAAGAGACGAAAGGCGTTCAGAGACTTGCAGCTGGATGAAATAGTGATGCAAAAGGGGATGCCGCCTCTAGAAATAAGCTTTTCTATAAGATCAAAGAAACCGTCAAAGTTATGGCTTTAACACCTGATATCTTGGCCAGAGAGGGGGAAGTATTTAATGTATCCAAAATTATGGTAATGTAAAGCGAAATATGTTTATAGGAAAATCCAGTAAAATACTGTCTTGAAATGGGGGTCAGGATGAGAAAAAAGGATTGGACGACGAGATTTAGGGGAGAAAAAAGGGTGTAAGGATTACTAAATAGTGAAGTAAGAAAAAGGAGATGACCAGGGGCAAAAAGGGAATTGCGGATAGAGAAAAAGGTTCTCAGAAAGATGATCTTGGAGTAGTGTCCTCAGGGTATTTGTAACCCGTGATTTTTAGGTGAAAAATATAAGTTTTTTTTGTTGTGTGAAACCGCCAACCGCCAATATCAGGAATTGGATTTTGGACCCCCTAGATGATGATGATGTCTACCAGATGTATAAGGGGTAAGCAGGCTTTTAATTCCGAGCAAATTTCTGCATTATATTTAATTACTTAAACTGATATTAATTACGCGATGAGGCATTCTCGGTGGTAAATATATTATTAAAACATACGGTCGAGTTTACTGTTAAGTACGTTAAACTATGCATAATGATTTACACTTATGTATTTAAATATGTTAATCTTTTAAAATAAATTCAATTTAATCAATTTCAGTTTGCTTTATTTAAATGTTTCTTTCTTGTATATTAGATCTCGAGTATGCTCCTGAATCTGGGATCACTTTACGTGAGACATACGGCCTAATTAGTTTCAATGTAATTTAAATATATGAATTCAATATATGATGAGGAAAACAGAAGGAGCGTACCCGAGCAATATGTAATAGTTTTTGCCAGATAATCCGAGAAACTGTAAAGGGCATAATCCATTGAATTATAGCAGCAGCAGCGGCAGCGTTAGAAATTTTTTTGTTTAGAATAGAGATTTTTCTTTTCTTTTTTAAGCACTAAATACAAGTCAGTAATAAGACCTTACTACTTAAAAAAATATTTCAAATTTTAAAAAAATCTTTTTTTTTTTTTTTTTTTAAATAATTCTTGACAAAATACAACTTTTTAAATACTAAACTGTCTGGATAGTTAAACATCAATTTCCCAGGATTACAGTTCCGTATGTTACGTTCATATAAACATAAATTAAATTAAAAAGTTAATTAACCCTTTATTAATTTAATCACTTTAATTAACTAATATATCAGTCAATCTTTAGCAAAAATAAATTATTTTTTTTTTATTCTGTAAAATGAAATTTAAAAAATACTAGCACTTTTTTTACAAAATCATTTACTTTTGATTTATTACATCTCGATGTACTTAGTCAGATATTTGTATGCGCCAATAAGTGTGGTCGTTTTAGATTTATTTACAAGTTGTCGTTTTTATTTCATTTTTTAACGTTTTTTAAAAGTTTTTAAATTATACGCGAATTCTATAATTTATTGTGTGTCATTTCTATTCATTAAAGAGATTTTTAGACATTTATTTGTTCAATGAACGTGAAAGCTGAAAACCTCTTTGTTTGGCATCCATTCTTTTTAAATGTGTATTGTATTTTTAAGTGGGCGTATGATACATTTCATGTAAACGAATTGGCTGTAGTAAAAATAAGCATACAAATCAGCAGTAGTTGGTTTAAAATTTATATAAAAAGTATTTTTGAATTCGGTATAAAATCATTTTTTTTAAGAAGTTAATCAACCATACATAAACATTGAAGGGTTTGCATGGACACTTTATTGAAGTTTTAGATTTTAAATATATATATCGTTATTGACATAAATAATAAAGAATACTTTTGTTCAATTGCCATTACATGCAATGGTAATGAGGAACTTGCAGTATAATAACATTACAATCGTAATCACACAATTTATAAATGACAGTAAGATATTGTAATAACAAGTGAGAAGTTATACACTGAAAAAAAAAAAAAAAAAAAAAAAAAATTGTTGATTTTACAGTATAATACTGGCACCCAGCTGCTACTATTACTGCCTTTTTTACTGTTTATTACTGTTAATTTTACGGTATAATACTGGCAGCTGGAATGCTAGTATTATACTGTAAAATCAACAAATTTTTTTGCAGTGTAGTTACGATTAAATGTAATGATAATAGTAAATTTTAAATTTAGATAGGATTAAAACTGAACTTAGGCTAATTATGATTACCCTTACATTATTGTAATGATAATAAAGAAATATTTGTTATAATTACATTTTAATGTAAACTACTAAAATGTTGTGCAGGGTTGAACCAACATTTGCTGCTGCAGTAACTACAACAAACAGATGGTGAAATCTCGTTCCAATATTTTAAGCTATAGTTTAACCGGACCAGCAAATGTTAGAACAAGATTTCGCCATCTGTTGGTTGCAGCACCAACTGCAGCACCAAAAGTTGGTTCAACCCAACACAACATTTTTAACAGAGTAGCACGTAGATGTAAAACATTATACCGAGATTTGATGCATAATAACTCTATTACTGAACTTTATTCATTTAAATTCAAAATAAGTTTAAGCAAAAATTAAAAATTTGAGCTTACGGTTTAAATAAAATGAAGCAATGTCACTGTACGAAGGTTTATGTCTTCGTACAATACAATTGTAATAAAAATGCATTTTCAGGGTTCGGTACTTAAAAAGTGAAAACGAAAACATTATAAGATTACCCGTGTGTCTGTCTGTCTATTCGTCTGTCACAGTCGTTTTTCAAGTAAACTATGGAACGTGGAAAGTTCAAACTTGCCAGAATTATAAAGGCTATTAACCCACGTATTTATCGATAATAAGAAATTCACATATATTTTCAGGGAAAATGTTGAGAGAGGTGATTAAGTTTCTTGAAAAAATATCTTTTATTTTATGTATAGTGTGGGGTATCGTGTGAAAGATCTCGTAACACCAAACTCAAAAATATACTTGTTTTAATTTTAGGTATTAGATTTTCAGAGATATTGTCGAAAATGTTTTGCAAAAATATGCCCCTTCCCCTCGCTATTTTCGAATCCACAGAAACTAAAATTATGAAAAAAATTAGGGGTAAGTAGGAGTTTATTTAAACCTTGCAGGACAGTTATGACGATTACATAGGTCATAAAGGTTTTGAGAAAATCACATTTGTCCAATATCTCTGAAAATATAATACCTAAAATTAAAACATATATATTACCTAAAATTAAAACAAATATAATTTTGAGTTCGGTGTTACGAGATCTTTCACACAATACACACACACACACACACACAAATATATATATATGTAGCATTTTGACGAAGTTGAGATATTACGATGAATAATATTCGATGAAAAAAAAATGGCAGTCCTTCAACGATATAGCAAGTTGCAGTCGATATTAGCGAGTATGGCGAAGTAGAAGGCAATGAAATGAGTCCACCAAAGTTTTCCAATAAATCCAGCCAATCTCCAGACAAATAATTTTATTAGAAGACGAACAACACAGAAACAATTCCCAAAGGTCTAAAACTTATAGCCCTCGGGCTAACGTTGCTTCACTTCATTGAATTAAGATGTTACTGGGCCAGTTGAATATTCTACGGACATAAAAACACCAGACACATATTTGTTTAGACTTCCAAAAACGTCAAAAATCTAGTGCTCAGACCAATGCGACCTGGTTTTGTTCCTTCAGCGGAGACATACAGTAATTTACGTCACGAGCGTACAAACCAATGAGTGAGAGGCTAGCTCCAGCCCAGCAAATGAGGTGCGAAGGAGGAGTTAAGACGGTAAAGAATTCCGAACCTGGTAGCGGATTAATTTTGGAGTGAAACTACCTCAGCGCGCGAAAAATTTAGCATAATAATAATAATAATAAAAAGAAAATGGCTTTTAAAAAACATTCGAAATGAGAACGCGTCTCAGAATTTTATAGATTGGGGAGCTGATAAAAGCTACGAATGATCTTAAATTTTAGATTAAGATTTGGAATAAAATAATTATTAATATACGGATCTTTACTTTTAAAGGACTTTAAATAGGAATAGATATTATTAAGAATTAAGGAAATGCTGATGATGTCAGAAGTTAGATTAATTTTAAAATATTAATGTGAATAAAATGGAAGGCTTCGAAGGAAATAAATCTTTATATAACACACATATATATATATATATATTCAAGTAACTTAATCACCACCCCCCTAATTTTTTCTTAAAATATATGTGAAGGGCTTATAATCGATAACACACACTTTGTATTGCAGGCGCTCGAGGTGCTTATCAACGCAGAATCATCCAAGGATAATGATTTTGAAAACATTTGTCGATAATTAACCGAGATATTAACTAAGTTAATTGATTTGTTTCCTTTTATATGTATGCCCCACCAGTGGCTGAGAGGTTGTGCTCTCGAAGCTGGTAGACGGGAGGTGCTGGGTTCGATCCCAATCGCGCCCGTCGGCCTAATCGTTCGGAGTTTTCGTGGGTTTCTTCGAGCCGTGGATTTATCCATGCGTAAATACGGATTAGATTCCCTTAGAAAGACCCCCACGAAGGGCACTCCCCCCGGGCCTATATCCCTAGTGTAGATAATTGGCCGTCAATAATCAACCCAACCCTTTTATATGTATATATATATTGTGGTATCGTTCGAAAGATCTCGCAACAGCGTACTTAAAAATATATTTGGTTTACAATTAGATATTATACTTTTAGAGATATCGTTGAAAATGTACTGCAAAAATATGTCCCACTCCTCTATATCTTTTAATCTACTGGAACTCAAATTATGAATAAAATAGGGGTAGTAGGAGTTTATTTAAACCCTGAAAAAAATATAGCGATGCCCCATAGTTTTTGAGAAAATCACATTTTCCATTAAACACAAACTTTACTTTTCAGGCGCTCAGTGGGGGAGTTGGCGGTCGCTCGAGGTATCTATCGACGCAGAATTATTCCAGGATTGTTAATAATTATTTTTCAAAAATGCCTGGGCCCCACCAGTGGCTGAGAGGTTCTGCTCTCGAAGCTGGTAGACGGGAGGTGTTGGGTTCGATCCCAATCGCGCCCGTCGACCTAATCGTTCGGAGTTTCCGTGGTTTTCTTCGAGCCGTGGATTTATCCATGCGTAAATACATGTTAGGTTCCCTTAGAAAGACCCACACGAAGGGCACTCCCCCCGGGCCTATATCCAGAGTGTAGATAATTGGCCGTCAATAATCAACCCAACTGAACTCAACTCAAAAATGCCTGTCGGTAATTAGCAGGATATTAATTAAAAACCTAGCTAGAAAAACGCGGCACGGACCAAGACGACGACGTTGCAAATTTCGACCTCCTTTCGAAGCGCGCTTGGCAAAATGCCAAGTTCAAATTTTTTACGAGGTCTTTGATGCAGGTAAAGTGAATCTTAGTGATAATTAGTCAACTTTTTCCATTCCGATAGAATTCAATTACTGAAGGCAATTATTGAAAAATAAATTCATAGAATAATTCCAAGACATTAAAAGTCAATAGTTTAGTGACAACAATCGCTGATAACTCAATATGTAATTTTTCGGTTACTCTTCAATAATCATGACTGATGTGTTTAAAAATGAGTCAAGAAATTTCGCGTTGTTGATCTTTTTTTTTTTAAATTGCTTTAAAATTGTCTATTGTTACGTCAAATATGATTGACAGATGACTTGAGGAACTTTGCGACCCCTTTCCGAAGAGTGGTTGACTCTGCCAAGTTTAAACTTTGTACAAGGTCTTTGTTTAGAATGAGAAATATTCATCATTTTCTTTCCAATAGAATTCAATTTTGACATGCGGTATTGTTTTACGAATACACGTATATTTTCTTTGAACAGTTCTGATATCTTGTTTAAATATCTACTTTTTTTAATTAAGTTTTTTTTTCAAATGTCTTGCGATCGAACATATATCTCTTAGACATTAGTAGTTACGTCGAAGTATGTCAAAATTTTATTATCGCAGGTTATTTCAATGTCAACATCAGGAACAAAACTAGAAATGAACAGTCTGATTTTTTTTTAACTCTTGGTCCATTCATTCAAGTATCTACTACCAGGGAAAACGCAATTATTGACAATGTATTCACCAACATTCTCGTAAAATGTGGCGTTATTCGTTTATTTTTTTAGTCATCATAAACAGATTTGAATAAGGTTTTTAAAAAGTCATTCAGAATAGCGATATTTGTTAATATTTAGGATTCATATAGCTCTGAATGTTCATGGTATATCTATCTATACTTTGTTAGCATATATAGCTACAGGGTGTTTCACAAAGGACCCCTAACTTTAAAAATCAATAAGCCGGAAACGGTGATAGATAGAAGTATGAAACCAGTGGTATGTTTATTAAAAAAATGGTAAGAATCTTATACATAAATCTCAAAATTTAGTTAAAAATAACACCTATAGATGGCGCTGAGAGCGTTAAGAATCCTTCTAAATAGAGTTCAGAAGCATAGAAAGACTAGCCGTCGAAGATTTCGCCATTGAAATCTGACCGCTATTAACGTATAGTGAAAATAATTCGCTTCGGCCACGTTGCCTGTCTGTTGAAATTTTTTGAAAAGCTCACGAATTTTTTTCCCATCTATGCCTTTTGCGACTTGAAATCGCGTTTGGAAACTTCTCCCTGTGACAGTAGGACTCTGATTTAATCAGTGGTACTTCAACACAATAAACACATGTTCCTCCACAGTGTACATTATTTTCGGAATTATTTTCAACTTACGCTATTAGAGGTCCGATTTCAATGGCAAAATCTTCGACGGCTAGTCTTTCTATCCTTCTGAAGTCTCTTTAGAAGGATTCTTAACGCTCTCAGCGCCATCTATTTTTAACTAAAGTGCTATTTTAAACTAAATTTAGAGATTTATGTATAAGATTCTTATGATTTTTTTAATAAACATACCACTGGTTTCATGTTTCTATCTAAGACCATTACCGGGTTATTGATTTTTAAAGTTAGGGGTCCTTTGTGAAACACCCTGTATATACACAGCCCTACGTCATTTAGTTTTTTACACTTTTAGTCTTATTTAAGAACGATTCTTCTTGTAACAACGGTTTTTTGTACTATTTCAGTTAGCAATTCATTAATTTAATGTATGGAACCCTTTGTGCGAAAATAATTATCGCACTTGACCGTTTTTTTTAAATAAAGAAGTAAACACAAGTGTTTCGCACTTCAAAATGGGATATTTATATATAAAAAGAAAAATTACTTTTATTTTCAAGTAAAGTAAATGTAAACTGATGAAATTCCAGATGTGAAAGTATTGGCGAAAATAAGCCTCTCAATTTCGTAAAAGAAAATATTTTCTTCTTTATGTAAGCGGATTTTATATTTCAAGCTCGTGTTTCTATATCTTTTTTATTGCTGGGCGAGGTTTTGGCGTTTTGTCTGTAAAAGTTTACAATATAATATTTTTTGTTAAGGCATCCACTCTCTTCTTCTCTTTAGTACGTCAAAAAAAATTTTTAAACTTACTTTCTCATAAAAACAATATATGTATTAACTTAGATGAAATAAGTTATTAAAAATAATTACGCATAATAATACAACAATCGAATTTTAATAACTTAAATTCAAATTAAGTTGAAATTAGAAGTATAAACAGACAAAGGTTCATAACTGTAATTGAATCAATCATTTCAATAAAAAAGAAAAGTGCCCAGTTAAACGGAGGGCATTGAGCTCACAGGCTATTCACACTCATTGTATATTATACTCTTATTTCAAAGAATAATGCCCCTCGAAAAATAAAGAAATCGACAATATATTAAGGGGATCATCCACCCGTCCCCCTTATAATTAATCAAGGAACACTCAAAACTAATCAGGGAAGCTTCTTATTACAATGAACTTATGTACAAAATTTGCAGCAAATTGGATAATTCTGCAAGAAAAACTCATTTATCTAAATTAAGGGCGGATTAGACCCCCGTTACCCCTTTTATATTTAACTAATGAACCCCCAAAACTAATCAGGTGAGCGCTTTACCCCAATGAACCTATATACAAAATTTGAAGAAAATCGGATAATTCTGCATGAAAAAAACATTTATCTAAATTAAGGGGGAGTTAGACCCCCCCTTTCCAGGCTTTATACTTAACCAATGAGCGCACAAAACTCATCAAGAAAGCTCCATACCACAAGGAACCTGTATACAAAATTTGAAGAAAAACAGATAATTCGGCATGAAAAACTCATTTATCTAAATTAAGGGGGAGTTACACCCCCCTTTTCCCACCTTTATACTTAACCTGTGAACCCCCCAAACTAATCAGAGAACTGCCTTACCACAATGAACCTATAAACAAAATTTGAAAAAATCGGATAATTCTGCATGAAAACCCCATTTATCTAAATTGAGGGGGGTTAGCCCCCCTTTCCCCTCTTTATACTTAACCAATGGACCCCCAAAACTAATCAGAAAAGCTCCTTACCACAATGAACCTATATACAAATTTTAGAGGAAATCGGAATAATTCTGCATTAAAAACCCATTTATCTAAATTAAGGGGGGCGGGTTACCCCCCGTTTCCCCCCTTTATACTTAACGAGTGAACCCCCCAAACTAATCAGGGAAGCGCCTTATCACAATGAACCTATGTACAAAATTTGAAGAAAATCGGATAATTCTGCATGAAAACCCCATTTATCTAATTTGAGGGGGGGGTTAGCCCACGTTTCCCCCTTTATACTTAACCAATGAACCCCCAAAACTAATCAGGGAATCGCCTTATCACAATGAACCTAAAAACAAAATTTGAAGCAAAACGGTTATTTCTATCAAGAGTTATCGCGTTACGTACATACATACGTACATACATACGTACATACATACATACATACAGAACGGGCGGGTACATTAGCTCTCAGGCTTTGATAGCCTGTGAGCTAAAAAGTACATAAATCCACTTTCTTTTCAGAAGTGCGTTTTTTTTTTTGTTTTTTTTTAACGATTCTTTAAAGTAATGCCTACATGTGAAGCCAAAAATTACTAAGATGTGTTTATCAGTTGCCACTTCAATTTGTCGTTTATTGCAAAAACAACATTAGTCAATGACAATAACCAGATGTATTCCAATGGCCCACAACAGAACCAGAAGAAAATGTGATCGAAGATGATTGTGAAAATTGCTATGGGCCTAAATCAATAGGTGCCTAGAAATAGAAAAAATAAACACCTTTTTCTCGAATAGTAACCTTCGCATTAATTAATCGCAGAATTCTGCGCTTTAATAAGGTGAATATTACTATTCGGAAATAATGGTAATCTGGATACGTTTTATTTGGCACTTATCCAATTAATGTCGATTCTTAACACTTAATCACTCACCACCCTGGAGCATTTTGTACAACATTGAATGTTACTATTTAAATATGCGTGTTACAAATGAACAGTCTTCGAAAATTTTGTCACATATGCCTATGTTAAGGATTTTTTTATAATATTTTACTACACGGTAATTACTTTTGATTTAAAATTAATCTTATAAGTATTAATGTTGGAATTGGAAGGTAATAATGAGAAGTAAACGCAACAATTGTATGAAATCAATGAAATAATAATAACCACGTGCCGCGATACAGGCGTGCTCAAAGATGAGTTCACGCAATGCAGGAATGAAATCGTGCAAGCAAGTACCGGAGTTCCATAGATTTGTTCGATAGCAGTTGGTTGATTTTTGACGCAATGCTCAGATATGCTTTCCCAAGTATGTATTTATTGAAATGCGGAAGTTTTTATCGTTTATTAATAATAATCTAGTTTTATGTTGAATCTTCACTGTCTATATGTTGTTGTTTAATTAAAATTTGTCGTTCATATTTATATTTGAAGAATATTCTGTTGTGTTGAAACGACATATTAATCATCACAATTCCAGATTACTATACTTTCCTAGAAATTTAGAAATATGTGAAGAACAAAATACACCACACGGGAAGTTTTGCTGTGTGAATTTGAGCGAGTATTTATCAGTTACGATGCAGACATAAATGACTTATATCTATTTTGACAAATACCTAATAAAATATGACTAATATGTTTTGTGTCATTTGTAGGATACTAAATCCCACTGACTTCAAAAACAAGAAAAGTTTAAAAAAATTTTTTTTTAGCTGTTTAATTTTAGTTTATATAAAATAAATAGCTGATAACCGACAAAACATATTTATTTAAAAAAAAAATAAAGCGAGCACAGACAAGTTCTTAAAATATCTAGCATTCATGTATAGCACAGATTTTACTGATTCTTAAAAAAATATTAAATTGTGGACTTATGTAGTGTTTGAAATCACTTATTCAAATACAGTTAAGGAGAAATAATGTTATTGTACAGAGATATATTTCTTCGTACAATTGTACATATTTTCTTAAAGTTGCAATGATGCCATTCATCATAACTAAATAAAACCGTCATTCAAAAGAAATGTATATACATGCTATATTTAGGATTAAAAAATCTGAAAAATCACATTAGATAGTTTCCATGGTGACGATTATCTATATTTTTCTTATTTTTTCATTAATTTATTATCCCAAAAGAACCATTTTTGAATATTTGATTTAAAATTCATTTCTTCATACAATAATATTTTGATAAAACTACATTTTTTTACGTTTCCAACTCTTCAATCTTTCTCACCTTTCAAGTTCAGATTTTTATTAAAATTGAGAGTTTATTTTTCTTTTTAAACACAGAAAATAATACTGGAAAAGCACCAGATATGGAAATATTTGCAAAAACAGAGCTTTCAGTTAGCGGAATAAACTTTTCCTTAATGAATTTAATACGAAACTTGTATTTTATTTTATTGCTTACTTATATACATTTATTAATAAAAGTGACATAACTCGTCGTCAGTTAGAGTGCGTTCTACAAAACATTTTCATTAACATAACAGAAAACTTATTTTTAGACAGCACACATTATTTAATAGTTAACTCGCGTGCTTTCAAAACTTAACCGTGTCATTAATGCATATTTTAACATGCTTTAACAACAGAAAACATTGAATAATACTATTTACTATTTTTTAGGTAAATATTTGCTGCACTTCATTATAAAAAATTAGACAATTATTTTGAGGCAAATATATTAGCATGTTCGCTTCAGCATCCAGAATAAAACACTGTAAATGTATTTCACATTTTAGACACTCTAGACGCCCTACGCCAGACTGATATGGGGAGATGCTACACATTAACTTCGTTAAATATTCATAGTTAGAAACATGAGCCATTTATCTTATCAGAGAGTAGAATTATTTAGCACATTTTTAATTCACAATACTTGAGTAATTCTATAAATTTTTATTTTTATTAATTTAATCTTCGGAAATATTGATTAAACCTTTATTATGTTTTAAGCAGTATTCACAATTATCATTCAGCAGAGTTATTTTAAAGAACGAAAATATATACGGGAATTTCCATTATCGTAATTGAAAAGTAGTCTTGTTAGTATCTTTCAACCAACAATATTTTTCTGAAATTATAAAATATATTAGTATTTGAATTTGACTTTTATTTAACTTCATTCGAGAACAAAATTTGCAAACTGTGTGAAAAAAGTGTCCTGACCAAGAGTCCAGCCCGGAACAATAGGCCAACCATTTAAACTCTCTGCCAACTGAGCTACCCGGATATATAATTTCAAAATTCATCGTTATTAGGTGCGTTCGTAAATATTTAATTACGTAGCACCTATAGACGTCATCTGGTCCGTCCGTCTGTTCGCATATAACAGTGCAAAAACTAGTCAATCGAACAGTTTGAAATTTAATACCTTAACGTTCGAGAGTTTTGATTATTCGCGAACATGAAAATGAGGAAAACTTAACATTCGCGAGAATCTTAATTGATTATTCGCGATTTTTTTAAAAATTATATCTTTGATGTTTCAGAATTTACAGTGGTTAAAGATTGTTTCCCCTGTGTTTTCATTCAAATATTATTCATTCAATTAATTCATTCAATTCAAATATTAAATCACATATTAAAATTCATCATATGATTATATTTTCGATAAAGAATACGAAATTAAATTTTCTATAATGATACATTACAAAAAAATACTTTTACTGTAGTATCAAATTTTTATAAAATTTGTTCCAATATCATTATCTGTCTGCTTAACCCAAATAATTTCAAACTAATCAAGTAAGAAGCTAAAACGATAGCGAAAGTAAACTTCATTTAATCGATTTAAAAGGACTTTTTATAAATGAACTTTCGCAGTTACCTCCAAAAAGATAACTATGACGGTCGCTGACTCTTCAGAAGCCGATAATGATTCTTTAAACATTGTTCCCAAGAGAGAAATAATCTGGATTTTTTTTTTTTTTTCGTAGAACCAGATTAAAGAAAGAAACCACTAATGAGATTCTACTTTCACATCTTTTGATTAGAATAGAACTAAACCTAATTGCTTTACTTTAAGATGCTATTATGTTAAGGTGATTATTCTGATTACTATAGTGAAAAAGAGATGTGTAAAGAAAATTTAATAAGCAAAAATAAAATATTTTACTAAGCTTTTACAGGCCAACGTTTCTAGTCGGAAAAATCGAATTGAAAATTCATTTCAAAATTAAAATTCATCAGTATTGACTTGAAACAATTAGCAGCTATAAAGTAAAGGTGACTTGATTTTTTGAAATATAAACTACTTTTCAATCATAAAAGAGAAAATGTACAGAAATCATAAAGTGACCTTTTATATACAGTATCCCACTAAAGTCCCTTGCCACCCTCTTAACTTTGGAACGGCTGCTGCTATATTCATAAAAGTGGTGTCTAGGTATAGTAAAGTAGCCATGCGCTACACAATGAAGCCGCCTACAGCGCCACCTGGTGGAATGCTCCGGAGTTAGCATTCCTATCTCGTAAACGGAAAGAGATAGAGAAACAAAAGTCATTTACAAAGTTGTAGAGTATCATCGATTTAGTACGAAAAGACACCTTGTGGACATTAATGCGAAGAATAGAACGGTTAAAACGCGCATTTGTATTTTTGTGATTTCCTACACTGTGACGTGACAAAACGATCTCAGAAAGAAAGAAACATCCAGTTATTAAACAGCAGGTCTGTGCGACCCCTCCACAAACATTTCAGGACATTACACAACGCTATTACGGACGCTTGTGCCAACGTGTCACCATCTATGCTCCAACGTGTGCAATGTGATATTCAAACAAGCATCCAAATATGCATTGCAGCTGACGGTGAGAAGTTTGAAAATCTAAAATAAAGGTATATTATTCAAACTAGTTGCTTTTTTCTTTCTAAGATTGTTTTGTCACTTCACAGTGTAGGGAATCACGAAAAGACAAATGCGTGTTTTAACCGTTCTATTCTTCGCAATAATGTCCACAATGTGTCTTTTCGCGCTAAATTGATGATGCTCTACAACTTTGTAAATCACTTTTTTTCTCTATCTCTTTCCGTTTTCGAGATAGGAATGCTAACTCCTCAACATTCCACCAGGTGGCGCTGTAGGCGGTTTCATTGAGTAGCGCATGGCTACTTTACTATACCTAGACACTACTTTTATGAATATAGCAGCAAGTTAAGAGGGTGGCAAGGGACTTTAGTGGGCATACTTTATATTTTTTAAATTACACATCTCCAAAATTCATGAAAAACATTCAAATGCTTCTAAAAACTTTTTGTCGTACATAAAATACGTCACATTATTATAAGGACATAAAATTTAATAATATTAATAAGAAATATACTGAGATGTTAATAGTTAAACGTTCATGTTCGAAAGTGCGAACATGAAAAAAGTGGAAAAAATATGAATGGTGAAAAACAATCAAATGCTTCTAAAAATTTGTTGTCTGACATAAAATTATTCAGATTATTAAAAAGACATAAATTTAATAATATTAATAAGAAATATACTGAGATTTATTCGTTAAACATTCATGTTCGAACATGGGAACATGAAAAAAGTGGGAAAAATATGAATGGTGAAAAACAATCAAATGCTTCTAAAAATTTGTTGTCTGACATAAAATTATTCAGATTATTAAAAATACATAAATTTATAATATTAATAAGAAATATACTGAGATGTTATTCGTTAAACATTCATGTTCGAACATGGGAACATGAAAAAAGTGGGAAAAATATGAATGGTGAAAAACAATCAAATGCTTCTAAAAATTTGTTGTCTAACATGAAATTGTTCAGATTATTAAAAGGACATAGAATTTAATGATATTAATAAGAATTATACTGAGATGTTATTCGTTAAACGTTCATGTTCTAAAGTGGGAACATGAAAAAAGTGGGAAAAAGATGAATTATTTTTTGAAGAAAAGAAAAGTGAAATTCCATAATCCTTTGAAAATGGACTCTGAACTTTGGGAAATAAAAGGGAAATGCCCTTATTTTGTATTTAAAAAAAAACATTCCAATTCTATTAGCAGTCTAAGGCACTCGCTTCTTAGATTCTGTAATTAAAGGTGTTCAGTGCTGAATGTCATTTGATCTATGAATTATCATAGCATGGAGAATATTTTAAAACTCTAGAGGTAGCAGTTCAAAATTTGATGATTGTTAGAGATTCTGATGCACCACATTTTCTGTTGAAGAACTTGGAATTTGTCAGCTTTATCATAGTGAAAATGATCGCATTTTAGAAGGAGAGGGTATTGATGACAATATTCTTAGTTCTATTATCCTGATGGTGCTTGTGGACACCATAGTATTTTAACTAATAAAATTGCAATAAGCCAAAATAGGCATATTCAAATAAAAAAAAGTGAAGCTATCTACATTCAGATGTAAAAGGAGTAGTGTGTTCAATTAGCCCATCAAAAGTGAACCAATACAGAAAATTGCTGATAAACTTACAGAGTTAATTGTAGCAGAATCTATCGCCATTTTTTTCAAATTAATTTCCCAGAAATACATAAGTTATCTGGCCAAAATTACTAATGTTGCTCAAAATTGTTGTAACATACAAACTGACTGGAACGATATAGCACAATTTTTTGGAAACATATTGCTCATTTTTTTCTTTTTGTTACTCTTACTAAGTGTATAGCACAGGGCACGAAATTTCCGCTCGCCAGCTCGCCATTGACGAGCAAATATTTAAGGTTGGCGAGTAAGTTTTTTCTTTTGAAATCTTGTGCTTCAAATCAAACTATATACGCTCAGAATATCATGCCTCAATCTAGCGACACGCGGAAGTGTTTTAAAATCGAGCGACGGCATTTATCTTTCAAAAGAAGAAAAAATGCGACGTTATCTACATCCATTCCTCTCCTACGGAGGAACGAACTTCCCCCCGTCTGCATTCGTATCCCCGCTTCGCTTGTCGACGCGGGGAAACGAATTACGCGGCGCTTTCGTACCGTACAAGCGCCAAGGCTGCTTTTCATTGCAAATCTGATTGCTCTTCACTCCTGCGCGAAGTCAATCAGATTTCGCCACCTAAGCTCAGCTGCTTGAAACACGGTAAAAATTATTCGCTTTCTCCCAAATTTTTAACATTTAAAAAATTGTTCATATTTTTTTCATGAATTAAAAATATTATGGATTTAACAGACAGCTCCTTCTAACAATGGTCAATTTCAATTCAGTTTGTCACAAATAGTACATTTTGTGGGCAGGTGTGGTGGCCGACGTTACTGTCTGAATGAATGTAAAATAGTGGCGAGCAGAAATTTTAGTCTGGCTAGTACCTTTTCAACTGAAATTTCATGCCCTGGTATAGCATGAGGTACCGAAAATTATTATTGCAAATTTTCAGAAGACACAGATGTCCTTATTACAACTACTGTCATGACAGGAAAAAATTGGAAGAATATAATTTTTCATTTGATGGAGAATCGAGTATTGGCGGTTTTCTTCCCAACACTAATACAAACGTCAATGTAAACTTACGAATTTAATGTAAAATTCAAAGTTTCTTTTCAGAATTTCATTTTGTTTATTTTCAAAAGTATCGAGTAGATTTTCTCAATAAATGTCTTCAAAATGCTTGCATTCTTAAAATATGAAATGAACATATTTGCCGAAACGTCAGTTGAGTCTTACTGTTAAGATCCGAAAATTTTTTGTTGTTCGTTTGTTTGTTTGTTTGTTTGTATGTCTCGCGATAACAGCCGAAAAAAGTATCCTTTTAGTCTATAATTAGGTAGGTATGTTGGCGAGGTACCCGTAATAAGTTGTATAGTTTTTGATTAAATTTGGTTCATTCGTTTAAAAAATATAGAACATTTTCCTTTAAGTCATAATGCTTTTCAATGGGAAATTAGGCGATTTAAAATTTTTAACATTTGTCGAAAGGAAAATGATGCATTGGGATAGTTGATATGTTAAATTATAGATGATAAATTTCCGATCACAAATTAATGCGATCACTTTAAAATTTGCCAATATATTTATAAGAATTTCGAAATATATATATAAGTTATTGAAAATTTTACGCATCAATTTGAAAGTTATAAAACATTTTAATTTCTCATTTTTTACAAAAATGTCCAATGCACTTTTTTCTCCTCTCGTTAATTAAACGGTTGCCTAGCAACTGTATTTCACAGAATATATATATAAAAAAGGAAATTCAAATAAATCGCATTCTTTTGACGCAAAATTTTATTAACAAAATAGCTGATTTTCGGGTGATTTTAGTTTTTAATATGCTTTATCTATTAAAATAGATGAGGATTTAGAAAGATTACTAAATTGGTTTTCGTAACGAAAATTATAAAAGCGCCGAATGTGTAAATTGAATATATGTGTCATAAGAGAAATTTACATTTGTGTAAGTATATTTATTACACGAAATTTTATTCAATTTCAGCAACATATGATGATGCTTAATGGTCGAAAAATAAATATTCTTTTAAGGGTAGGATAAAATCTCCTGTACAAGGAGATAGTTAATCTAATGAAATTACAATAGTAAATGCATTCAGACATATACGAAAATAATAAAATAGCTCAACTACTGGAAAATGACGGGTGACAACGGGGGGTTCATGGGAGCAGAGCCCTCCTGAATGAATGTATTCTTATTCTGAAAAAAAAAGAATAAGTAGTTTATCGATCATTGCACAAATTTGTGTTTAACCCATTTTCGGCAAAGCATAGAAATTTTTATAAAATGTGGTATTATTTGCATAGAAATTTGCTTAAATTACATTCATTAAGACATCAAAAAAGTTTCGTGCATGAAAAATAATATTTTATTTAATTTGACGTTACCATTATTAATTTATTATTGAATTTAAATAAAAAAATTTAAGTTTTCTTATGGCATTTGTTTTATTTTTATTTTACTTACAGAACTTGCAACTTTACTCCATTATAAAAACATATGATTAATCTCAAGTGAAATAATTATGCATTTTCAAAAAGTTGAATTTGAAAATAACCGTTTCAAGTAAAAAACCAGCGTATTTTGAAAATTTCTCAACAGAAAGTGATTACGTCAATTGAATTACTAATATTTTATAGATGTCTCCAGAACACTTAAAAATAGCAGAAAAATAAAATTAGCGAAAAATATACGTCACAGTGTTAATAAAAAAAAAAATAATTGAAATGGTGCGTTTACGCACCTTTGGCCGAAAATGGGTTAGTGTGATCTTCTAAAATTTCCGAAAGCTTCAATAAATATTATAGGGTTATAAATGTACATATAACTTAAAAAAAATCAGATTGTAGGATATTAAATATTATGCAGATTATATTAAAAATTAATGAGATTAATAAACAATGATTTGTAGAGCTGACATTGAGGACTCTGATCTGTAGATTTACTAGTTATAATTATTTTGAAATTGTATCTGCCATAAAGTAATCTAACTAAACATGATAATGTTCTCTGCGTTTCTTATTATCCTTATAATAAATACGCATTAGATTGACAAGGGAAAATCATATTTTAATACAGCATTTGAATGAGATAAAGAATTGATGTAATTTTATGATAATTGCGAAAATGTTTTCAAACAGATTAACGTTAATGCATAAAATTTAAGCTTCCTGTTGCAAATGTATAATTTAAAAGAAATAATTTAAAAATACGAATTAATAGGTAATAAAAAATATGAGGAATATTAAGAAAATAATAACTTTTAAGAGATATTCCTAGAATTATATCTAAAAATATTACATTTTTAAAAGTATAAGAAAATTAATTTGTATTTTTCCAATATGACGATAAACAAAAATAATGATAACTAATTCGATACTTTTTTTTTTTAATGATAAGATTCATGATAAGATTTGCATGACTGTTCTGTTATGCAATATCATAAAAACATCAATGTATCAATATAGGCATAACTTTGTCACACCATTTTGTTGGAGAGTTTATATGTAATTCTTCATAAGTATTATGTGTAACATATTTAAAAATACTTCAAAGTTTTTAATGAAACCGCTTTAATTGAACTCAGTGTGTTTATTATTTCCTAAACATTCAAAATTCAAATGACTGTCGTTTTTTATAGTTGTTGAAGTGCGTAAGAACTGTTATTTTATTTACTTTATTAAATTTAATGAAATATTTTTTTTCCTCTTTTTTTCGTAGAATTGTTTTAGCTTCTTCCTGAACACTGCTTTTATTTTCTTAATTTATTTCTTTTTCTTTTTTTATCGCTTTATTACTTTATTATTTCCTTTATTTTGTTTGTCCTATCCCTTTTTCGATATTTGTGTACCATTTGACGTATTTTCTTCTTCTTACTATACTTCTCGTGTAAAGTTCTAATGTAAACTTTTCATTGGTTGCATCATTTCCCTAATGGATGTTATCTCAAACACTTCGCTTTTTCATTTTCATTGTAGATCATTCCATTTTGCAGCAAGCCTTTTAGCGCCTGAAGAATGAAGATTTATTCTTTTGAATCACGCTATTTTATTTTATTTTTACTTTTTATGATATATTTTGGAGATCGTATATACTGTAATGTGTAAGTATTTACATAGCTTCATTTTAAGTTATGAAATGTGCTTTAAGGGTACTGCATTCAAAATAAACGATTTTGCAAATGACATTCTCAAAATACTTTCATTTTAAAAAATTATTTTCCTTTTAACATTATCCCAGAAAGCGTCTAATATATTCGATCCATTTCTAAAAAAGTATTTTTTTTTCTTTTCGACATTTTGTTTAACCTATTTTATCAGAAAATACCCCCCCCCCCCCACCACACCCTCCCCCAGAACCAGAAAAAAAAAAAAAAATAGACAACAGACTTTAAAACTTCAATTACTGGAGAACTATCTAAGCACTTCTTTTGAAACTAAAGCACTAAGAACGTCAATTTTTTATTCTTACTATAAAATTTTTGTATCCCTTAAAATTGAACATATAGAAAACCAGCCAATTTTAAAAGTAACTACTAGTTCTATGATAAGTCCAGATTCTTCGGATGTCCTTTTATTTCAATTTTGCACTTAGTGGCATTAAGCAATGAAATCCAGGTTTTCATTTTTTTTTTAAATTATCAAGTTGTAATGTTAAAAGAACAATATAAAAATTTTGTCCGTTTCCTTAGGCTTCTTATTCAATCAAAATATAACTATTTCACGACTGTAATTTTTCTAGAACACTCAAATTTCAATCAAGATATTAAATTCACGTATAAAAAACTTTAGACTTTTGTTTTTTAACACATAAGAAACAAATATTCTTACTAACATACAAAAACATATATATTTGTAACCAACAGACATATGTAACCAACCTACATATGTGATAATTTTGAAAATTTAAAATTTTTGTTGAGTATATTTAAGAAAGATTATAATTTATAAATGATAAACTGTTTAAAAATAAATGGAAAATATAAAATTCCGAATTTGTATGAAGTGAAAGTATCGGAGAAACGAATTTATTCTGAATTTAGAATTATTTTTCACAAATATTTTGAATGCATTTTCTTATAATAACGAGATTATAGCAAAAAAAAAAAAAAAGAGTAAATACTTGCTCCAACCTGTTTTTAATGGCTTTAGAATTACATTTTAAATGCGGTTGTTTCTTCTATGCTGTATCATCTTAAAATATGTTCATTAAATTTTCTGGTTGTGTCAGACATTGTATCTTGTTAAAGATGTTTCTTTTACTATATTAGAAAATGGTACAAAGATTCTTACATTTTTAATATTACTCTAATACTTTTCTATATTTAAATAATAATAATTATGTTTTCTTCGTTGGATTGTGTTTTTTATTTTTCTCTAAATGCTTTTAACGACGCCTTTTTTTAATGGTAAATGAAATGGCGTTTATCTTCTACTGAGAAAATCTACAGAAGTAATAGAAAATTTCTTTGAAAGATCTGTGTCTTTATAATGCAAATAAAATTTCAATAACTGACGTTAATCTGATATGGAGCAAAGTACAAAAGTACAAATAGCCCAGTAAAGTGAGGGTTTGATAGCTAAGTAATTCATAATGAGCTGAAAATTTCAGAATTAGCTCTTTATGACAAGTAAAAAAACACCTTAAAAGTCTCAGAAGTTCTCATGTGTGCTTCTATCCAAAATGGCCGATCAAAGATGGCCGCTAAGACCTTTTTGCATCGTCCAATGTTTTTTTTTCTATTTCTAAGTCATATATCAATATTTTTTTAATTCTGAAAAATTCTGTGACCTCTCCTTACATCCTGTTTTAATGTATACATAGGGCCTGACTAAAGCAGGGGCACACGGGGCATGTGCCCCGAGCCCCCGTGCCAGACAAGGCCTCAAAATTAAAAAAAAACAATAAAATTGCTAAAAAAAAACTCTGTTGAGGGTTTTTAATGGTCTTGTAAAAGAACCTTAAGGTGTAGGGGTCCCGCAAAGAGATGCCTGCCCAGGCCTCAGTCGATTAGTCGAGCCCTGTACTACCTAGTTTTTATCAAAATGAAAGCTACGAATGAGTTGTACATTCATTTATTTGTCGTTAAATTAAAAGAATTTCATTGCCCTTAGGCTGTTTTGTCTCGTACTTAAGAAACTATTGACAAGTCATCTGTATGTTTGTAATCCTATTTGTGAGAATTATTTTTGAAATTTTGTTTTAAAAAATGACAGATATTCCTTTTTTTCTATATAGAAATGTTTGTCAGAGGATTGTGATGGAAAAAAAAGAAAGAAAGTTAGAACAAGTTTAAATTATTTATTACAAGGCACAAAAAGTTAAATCCAAAGTAAAAGTACAATAAAACATTATAGTAATGTTTGTATTAAATAAGCTAATAAATCTTGGGGTAAATAAACTTAAAACAAAATTACCAAAATGCCACTCATTCAACGTCGTAACCGTTATCGTCGTCTTCAAATCCGTTAATAGGACGAACTGAATTTGTGCATGTTTCTCCTAAGCAAGAAGTACAAAACCTAGAACAATGGAGAGCTGCCTTCTTGCACTGACATCTTTCATCACACTCCCTCGTAGCAGTTATTTTGCAATCACAAGAGATAAGCTGCAGAAGATCTTCGGGCGCTGCGGGAAGTGTTGAATGTAATGGGTTTAATCTGCCTTCTTTCATGAACCATCCCCATTCAGTAGAATCTAGGTTGTTTCTCAGCCACTGTTGGACTTGAAGATAAACCCGAAGTGAATGCTGCGAAGTTGCTGCACTTGTTGGTGGAAGAACGGCCAGGTTAAATTTTGATGAGAGATTTTTGGTTACTTCTTTATTGTTCTTTATTGTACCATTCGAATAAGCCTAGCCTTGTTCTCGGACTTCCATAAAAAACACCTTGTTTGGTTGTGGCCACCATGTTTTCGTCAAAAGCAATAATTGCAGATTTTTTCGACATCAACCTTCTTTGCCTCTCCACACTTTTAGTTGATAAGGCACAAGTGTACCCATCAAAAACAATTGCTTCACATGGATAGAAGTGCTTCTGGACAAATCTAACATATTTGAGGCATATATCAACGTTAACATGTTCACCATACTTTTTTAAGAAGATCTTTGATTTGTTGGCTGCTATAAATTTCCTCTCGCTCAGCAGTTAATTCTTTAAGTTTCGGGAACAGCTCTTGGCCTGAATATTGGCGTTCATCTTCCTCATCTATGAATTCACAAAGTTTATCAAAGCAGACCTCATCCTTATGTTTACTGGCCTCCCAACAGTTTTATCAGTAACAGGATTTGTCAAAAAAGATGCATAACAGTTTTCATGATACCATCCTTCAGCTGCAACTAAGTCAATGACATTGCTAATTCTTCTCAAAACTGTTTCACCTTTATCGTCTTTACGCTCTTCAGCTTTCTTTTTTAAACTGTTTAAAGACTCCAAAGTCTCTATCTGATGAACAACTTTTCTGTACTTCTTTGCTTTTTTTGTTTCTACTTTAACAGAAGCCTCTTCACTGCAAATCAAACAGTGGATTTTAAAATTGAAACCCGTGTCTTTAGTTCTCTTTGTAGGTCTCTCACAAACTGTAGCATGGTCTCGTTGTGAAATTTCCTTAGCGATCAAAGATGGCATGGTGTAATATTTTCTGCACTCTGAATGTACAGTTAAACTGTTGACATCAGAAAAATATTCGTGTAATCCATCCTGTCGTCTTTTACTAGTATTGAAAAGGGTTTGAAGGCCCCTTGTCACTGTAACTGTTTTACCAACATTCAGTGCTTCACGACAAATCACACACAACGGATCACAATCCATTTGAACTATATTCGGACATAAAAAGCTAAACGGAGCAAAAACAGATGCGAAAATGACTACGCACAGTCAAGCCTCTGGCCGAAACAATAAACTGTGAGCAGAGCCGGCGTCAGCAAACTCACATTCCTTCCAACCCCCTCCCACGTCTGTATGGAGCGCATGCGTAGGAAATTCCTTCATTCACTACCTTTTATTCTTATTCTTATCTGCATTTTTTGTTGAAAAATGCCTGTATGTGAAAATGTAGGTGAAAACTCCAAAGGAAAAAACGATTTTTATTTTTTTTAAATAATTTCAGTTTAAATAAATCGTATTACCGTACATTTATAATTTCTTTATTTTATAAACCTAAGCTCACATTGAAATTAGCATACTTCCTGACTGCATTAGTTTCCTTAGAAACGAAAAATATTCACTTTTGACATAAATATGCAGAAAAACATCCAACAAGGCGCAATTATTTGGCGACCACAGTTGATCTGCCATTTTGGATGGAAGCCGACATCGAATATTTTGAGACTTTTCAGGATCCATTCTATACATATCCAGGAACTAATCCTGAAAATTTTAGCTCATTATGAATTTCTTAGCTATCGACCCCATTTTTGGTCTAAATTTACTGGGCTAAAAGAACTTCTGTCGTTATGTTAAGAATAAAATTTTAAGAAAGGGAACATATATCTTATATAGTTAACATTTGTAAATAACACGATAAAAATATAAATACACTAAGTGCTATCTTTATAAGAATTAGAGTTTATTAAATTTTAATATATAATTAAACAATCAATTAAATTATATATTCAATGTTATAAAATAATTTAAATTAATTATAATTTATAAAATAAAATTATTAATATTATTAATATTTATTTGAGATCGCATCTTCCTTTTAACAATCGTCAAATATTTCAAAAACAGCCGTATAAAAAAATAAATTTATAATGAAATATATTTTAATATATATATATATTTTTTAATATGCATTCTCTTTGAAAAATAAATTTTAAAATTTGTACTTGATTTCTATACTTTTTTGTAATTGGTAGTATTTTTCCATCATCGGCCGTTTAAAAGATAATCGCCGATACATCTATTTTGAATCAGAGGTTACTTTAGATTAAAAAATGTTCACGCACTTGAAATTCTAAAATTTGGAAACTTTAAAATCTATAAGCATCAAGCAGGGCGGTCGCTCTGCCAAGCCAAGCTTTAAAAAAAAACGCCACACAAACAACGCCAAGAACTGAACTAGACCGCTACTGCTTACTTACAGTAATCAACTTCGCAATGTTAAATCGACAAAACATGCCAGATTAAAATATCAGATATTAAATAAACCAAGCGTCGCAGAAAAAAAAACGAAAACTAGAAGAATCTAATGAAGAATTTCTTCAATTTAAGACCAAACTCATCTTCATAAGTGATTTATAAACAGAGATATAGATTTAAAAAAAAAAAACGTCGAGTTACTTAAAATGATCACTTTTTTCTTCGTCAAACTTTTTTTCCAAACAACCTACAGACCTTAATATTCGGCAAAATAAAAAAAGGATTGCATTTTTGGACAAGTAATTACGTAATCTATGTGCTTTTATAAAATTCAGTGTAAAAAAAATATTATTTTCTATCCTTAATTAGCAAAAAACTGTTAATTAACTTGGCGATTAAAAAATTATGCCAAAACAGAGATAAAACATGCCAACGACCATGTACCATCTGTATTATAATAGCACAAATCAGTTACAAGTTATAACAACATCAAATTTCATCTGCAAGTCAGCCATTTTCTTCTGAAGATATTTAAAAAAAAATAAAACTTCATAATTATAAGAATACACATTTTATCAAACAATTAAATATGACTGCAAACTGTGGCAGATGACTGTTTCCAACAAGAATAAATATGAGAAATTCCCGTCAAGCGTATCGATCTGGGTGGCTCAGTCGCAGCGCGTCGCCACGGTACGCGTAAGGTCCCAGGTTCGAGTCCTGGCCCAGGTCAATTTTTCACTCGTGTTTGTTTAGTGCATTTAATTGTCTGATAAAATGCGTGTTCTTACAATATTGTAAAAAAAAGTAATCAGACGTAGTGTTTATGCTTTAAAAAATATCTTATATATAATTTATGTTTTTGAAAGATCTTTAAAAATAAATTAGTTTTTGAGGGAAGATATACCTTCTAAAATGTATACATTAAGAGTTATCGGAATTTAAAATTTCATTCCAAACGTAAACAAAATTTTTGAAATGAATTAAATGTGAATCATTTATTTCTAAAAAAAAAAAAAAAAAACACGGTAAAGGACAGGCATTTCGTTTGCAGGAATACCTTTCACGTCATTTTTCTATAAATTAATGAAATCCAGTTGTTAAATTATTTTTGTTTTAGAAGTGAAGTTTCCATTTAAATTTATTGTAACAGTACAATATTTAATTGAATAAAATAATGTAAATCTAAAAAATTGCTAAAAATTTCCAAACATGCACAGGGCAATGAAAAAATAAAAATAAAAATAAAAATAAATAAATAAACAAAAAATAAATAAATAGATAAATAAATAAATAAATAAATAAATAAAAATCAGCTTTCAAAAATTCTAAAAATTGTTCATATATCTTAATTACAATCTAAAGGAGGGTTTATTTCTATATTATTCTACATATAATAGTAATTTCAGCAAATATATTAAATTCCAGTGCGATCTGTTTTAAACTTTAAGATAGTTTATAACACATAATAAAAAAATTTATAAAAAAGAATGGCGCGTTACAGTTCGGGGAGGGGATGGGGCGTGAACAGTAGTAGCGTGAACAAAATTAGGAAGTATAATAAGTTTGAAACTTTGTTTGAAACTTTACGATATTTTATAACACAAAACATAAATTTAAAAAATAAAGCTGCGTCAAAAATTATAGGGAGGGGTGGGGCGCGTTTTGTCTACACAAGAGGGGGGGGACACTTTTCTAAATTTTAACGATATCCGTCATGTCACATATCGTTACAAAGGGCTGTGACCACTTATTCATGTTATGCACCACAGGTGAAACCCCTACATTTTGCGCCCACCCCCCGACACTACTCATGTGATATATTGTTCGAAAGGCGTGTGACCGCTTATTCATATTATGTATCTTCGGGGTCCATCCTCCCACTTTCACCCCCCCCCAAAGGGGGCAATTTTCTAAATTTTGCCGACACCTCTCATGTGATATATCGTTGGAAAGGTCTGTGAACGCTTAATAAAATTATGCAAGGAGGGGGGGTATTTTTTGCCCCCCAAACGCGATTAGCTTTCACCACCAGTGGGCGCTTTCCTATCTCGGATCACGACGGGGTATGGCTCATTCGACTCGACTTCTGTAGAGCTTTCCGATTTTAGTTCGTTTTTTCACCACCAGGGGGCACTTTCCTATCTCTGGTTCTATGGGCTAGATCACGACAGGGTATAGATCATTCGACTCGACATCTATAGCCTTAACGATTTCAGTGCCCGAGGTTCATATAGATCAGATTGCGCTACCTGGTGGTGGAAGATAGAACTTGACTGCTATACGGTGCCGAAGGCAGCGGGGACCCGTGTCGGAAGTTCGTTTGTTTAGAGGTTTATACAATTCGATGTGCAAATTAAGGGATTATCCGGTGCCGAAGGCAGCGGGGAACCAGGTCGGAGGTTCGTGGTTTATCTTATTCGAGGTTTTACAAGATTTGAGGCCCCGGTGTAAATTAGGGCCCGCTAGTGGGCGAAGCCAGCTAGTGCTAATAATAAAAGAGCGTGATATCACGTTTGATTTCAAATGCAGCGCTGACACACTATGTACGTATTCCATTTTTATTCATTCAATGGATTAGTCAGTGATATTTTTTAACGGAGGTAACAAGTATTATAACAAGCCACATTTAGTATGTTGTTTTAAGAGTGTAATTAATTTAATTGAAAAATCTACTGGTATTTCTAGTTAACCTTTTAAACAATGACTGAAAGTAAAATGTAATTTTAAATTATTTCTCATGTTTAGATTAATTAAATTATGTTCAATATATTTAAAAAAAAGAAATGATATCTACAAAAACAACTTTTCAAAAGTAATAAAAGCCAAGCGTAAAAAAAAAAAAAAGTTGTGGCTAAAAAATGGTGTGATATCAAATTTTCACGCTATTATATTACTTATTTAACTTTTTTCCATTAAATAAGTTATCATATATATAAATCGAGTGCCTGCGTATATGTTAATAGAAATCGTTTTCTCCTGTACTAAATACATCCTAACGAGTTTCTGAAAATTCAATTTTTTTCAAATTATGCATGATGGGCTTGGCGGCCATCTTTCCATATTTCTAAGCACTCAAATTTCTAAAGTAAAAGCGTAATATGTTTGCAATGTAATATGTTTATAAAAATTTCGAACTTCAGATTCTAACTACGGACAGATAAATTAGATAAGACTGATATTTTGATAAATTGATTTTTACTACTGGATTATTTTTTAACACAATTATTTCAAAAATTGGTAAAGTAAGCCAAGCGATCAGCAAGTTCAGCCAAGCGATCCCAGGTTCGGATCCTGTCCCGGACATTTTTCGTCCAGTTGGAATTTTACAACTTGTATGATTTTTACTAGTTTGAAATTAATAATTACTCTAAAAAATAAATCATAAGATGAATCTTTAAGATAAGTCATCATTATCTTAAGACACAATTTTCAGAGCATACAAGTCTATAAATGAAACTCTTAAATATTTGCTTAAATAACAATTTTGAACTTCGGATTTTAACTACGGATTTGGGTGGTTAGAATTTTGTGAATAATATGCAAAGATGGCCGCCAAGCCCATCATGCATAATTTGAAAAAAATTGAATTTTCAGAAACTCATTAGGATGTATTTAGTAGAGGAGAAAACGATTTCTATTAACATATACGCAGGTACTCGATTTATATATATGATAACTTATTTAATGGAAAAAGTTAAATAAGTAATATAATAGCTTGGAAATTTGATATCACACCATTTTTTAGCCACAACTTTTTTTTTTTTTTTTTTTTTTTTTTTTTTACTTTTAAAAAGTTGTTTTTGTAGATATAAACATATCAAAATCTTTACACATAACTTTCTTAATATAATTGAAATCCCCAGCGGCGTAGTGTATTGCATTGATGAATAAGTTGGCTGATTGTATTTTGGAATGACAACACCACATTTTAACTTAGATTATTATTGTTATTATTATTATTATTGTTATTATTATTATTATTATTATTATTATTATTATTATTATTATTTTACCATCTTTTGTTGGTTATTCAGTGTTGGGCTTGCAGATATACCGCAAAGTTTACGCATTTGAAGAACATTTATACAATTTTGGAGAAATAGGAGACAAAGGTGTCATGATACAAGAAAGAATACTTGGAAGCATTCCACTTTTAACTGGGAGGACATCTATGCTCTACAGACTTGGTAATTAGTCTGAGCAGTGCCTCTCGGAGAGTAAAGTAAAGCATCCCAATTTTTGAATTTAAGAGAAGATCAAAGATAGTTGAGATGGTTTGAAATATTTCTGTCACCTGCGAGATAAAATGAATTTCAAAAGTAACAAGGAAAGAATCGTTTGAGATGTAGACACTTTGATAGTAGCAATTTGTTTCTTTGATGAAGACCACAATGTATCTAAGATAATTTTCTGAACTCTTCCACGACTATAAACAAGAATTATACACTAGAAATTATTATATCATTGGAAGAGAGTAATAGATACAGAAAACAAGATTAATTTTGCGATGCTATTCATGTCAAATAAAAACTTAACACAGCGTCAATAAACGTTGCGAATGTTAAAATGTTTCTGAAATTTTATTTATTGTATTTTTTAATAAATATCACGCATATATGATAAATATAAATTAGTTTGATTTATTTCTTAAACTGTAAACAGCTCTTTAAATATCTACATTACAACGTTTTTAAGCATGTACATCAACATTATTTCCCCCTATATTATAAATAAGTATTCATAATAAAATCAGTTAATCGTCCGTCATCCCATTCAACTTATAAGCATCAACTCAAATAAAAATACCAAATTAGAAAATAAAATTACTATTGTCAACACAGTATATTCTAAAATAAAACCCATCATACCGATAATAAGTAGGTTTTTGATTCTTTTTTGAAATATATAAGGTAAATAAATACTTACAGAATTTAAAATATTAACTCAAATAGAATAATAAAGTAGATTAAAAATGGACTTTCAAACACCTTAGAAAAAACAAATAGTTTAGTTAACAATAAATAAGTTTACTTTAAAATTTTTATATAAATACGAAAGTGCTATTTTGAAAAGCCAAAGAAAAATAAAATATTTTATTTTTGTTAAATTTGTCAACAATTAAAATTAAAGTTCTGTGTTAATAGTGTACTTTGATTATGATCATTTTTGCTTCTTTTTACAAAGAAAAAAGAAAAAGAAAAAGAAAAAAATAATATAATAATAATAATAATAAGGAATATAATATAACATATCGTGTGAATATAATATAATATAATATAATAAAAAATATAATATATCATGTGAAAATACTTTTGCAAAAATAGAACTTTTATTAAAAAAAAAAAAATCTTCTAACATGAAATGAAAGTGACGCACATATTATTAAATATTATACATTCATGGTAACAAAACTCATCGCCCCATTCTAATTTATCACGCAATTGTAGCTAAGATATGCGAGAGGTACCATTCGACTGGAAATTGTCCACTTTCCGAGTATGAATGCAACTTTTGAAAAAGAGACAGTCTTCTTGAGGAAAATTGTTCCAACTTTGAATTTTTGTATGGTAAAACACATTTTTGATACAATATTTCACCTCCTTAAATCAAGGGAGCCTGGAAAGAATATAATTTGTATACGTTTTCATAAATCTTCATATAGTTATTTAGAAAGTATGTTATCATTTATTCATAAATTTCGAAAAATAAAATTGTGATGTTGTTTCGGTTCATCTCACGAAACCCTATTACTCCCGTTCCGTTGTCTGTCCGTCACACAGCCGTTCTCAGAACCTATATAACTTAACTTACAGAGTTGAAACTTTGTGTATCTATCACTGAATACCTGCTATGAAGCTCAAAATATTAAAATTTGAAAAAATCGTATTATTTTAATAAATAGAGATAAAACACCAAAATTATAACAGCATTTTCCTATTAAATTTAAACATTTTTCGTTATAGCAGTTGCCAACAAATAAAAATCCACAATAAAATTCTTTCTACAATAATTAATTTTCTATTGAAAGATTTCCACGTGAAAAATTAAAATGAAATAAAAAGTTTCAGCAATTGAAAAAAGATTAATATGAAATAAAAATGATTGACGCATATTGGTAATAAAACGGAAAATTTCAAAGATTTTTCAATAATACAAGGAGTATGAGTATGTGTATGTACAGAAAGCAGATTAATATCACGGTATTAGAGAATTTAAAAAAAATAATAATCTGACGTCATATCGGAAGTTTAACGGATTTCTCAAATGTTTGAGAATAATACAAAGCGAGTATCAATATGAGTAATAGAGAATAGCAAATATATGAGTTGAGGAACGTATTGAATAATGATAAAAACCGATTACGGAAATATTTGCATATTTTAACATTTTGAAAGTGTACAA
Source organism: Maratus michaelseni (assembly GCA_963931845.1). Lineage (NCBI taxonomy): Eukaryota > Metazoa > Arthropoda > Arachnida > Araneae > Salticidae > Maratus > Maratus michaelseni. The sequence continues at coordinate 252,416,481 of OZ007592.1, forward strand.
CATGTCTAATTTTGAAATTATTTTTTTTTAAATATCGCATTTAGTCCACATGACAGATATTATTATGACAGAGTATAATAGCGGGCTTCGCCCGCTATCAGGCTGGTTTAGATATTCGAAAAAACTAAAAAATAGACCGGTAAATTTTTACTTTATAAAAAACATGACCTTTTTTTGTTGCTAAATGAAATTTATTAGGATTTATTAAAAAAAGAATAAAGTGTTTTGAAAGGAATATTAAACGAAACCCTTTGTGTGATCTTGGATCACACTTACCCACTTGTTTTAATATGAATTTGTTATTCATTATCATAATTAAAAAAATGTTTTCAATCGAAACTAAATGCCTGGAATATGTTTGAGATATTCATTTATTCATTTGAGATCCATCATTTTATTTCATTAAAAAAAATCAAAGCAAGATATTTTGGGTAACATACAAATTAAATTTTGTTGTCACGGGGATAACATATTAGCATCTTCAAGCTTTGAACTTTTCTAGGACAAATTATTAAAAAAATCTTAAACGGTACCTCTCTTGACCGAAAGAGCTCAAACATATTGTCAAAAGTAGCCGTTACCATTTAAAAATTTAAATTTGGTACACTTTGTAACATTTAGATGAAACCTATTTCAAAAATTGCATTCATTCACGGAAAGTAGACACATTTCTCTGTTGAAATTAACCTCTCACAAGTATCTGTGATGACTTGGTGATATAAGTGCATGATGCGTATTTTTACAGAACTGTACTAGGGTGGAACGAAAATAATAGTCAATAGTTTTTCTTTCACGTAGAAATTTGCTATAGTCGGCAAAAGTTGCCTTTTGGGATTAGAATGAAGAATATGAAATTTTTTTGCTATACTAAAATATTTTCAGGTGCCGCAAAGGGCTTCAAAATTGACATTTCAATGAAAAAAAAGATAAAATTTGCATTGTTTATAAAAAATTCTTTTCTTGATCATTAAAGTAATATGCATATATATTGTAAACAGAATATTCAAAATATGATATTTTTCAGAAAACCTACACATTGTATGTATTACTAATTTTTAGATGCTATTACAAAAAAAAATGATTTTGTAAAATTTGGTGATTTTCATCATATTATTTTTATAAATTTTACAGTAACTTATTCTTATAGTACTGTATTGAAATGAAAGAAATGCAATTTCTAATTATCATACCTTAGTTAAACAAATCACATCATTTAGAAAAACATTAAAACTCCTGATTAACGGACACCTATGGGACCAAAAAAAGATGTGGAATGTAAAATAATAAATAATATTAAACTTGTTAAATATTAATTTTTTTTACGTTCTATATATCATGAATAAATGTACAGGAATGATTATGAAAAACAAAGCACGTCAATGAGTCATTAACATCCGTAAAATATTTATATATCCTCTTCTTTCCAAGCATCAGTCTATAACTTCAAAACTAATTAGGCTTGAAGCTTACAGGATTTAGGTTTGTGTTTGTTTCGATTGGAATTACAAGTAATTTTTTCCCAAGGATTTCTCAATTATCTTAAAAGAACTTTTCTAGACGTGCCTAGACAATCTGATGACATAACGATGCACTCGGCATACTTTATATAGTGTTAATAAAAGAAATTTACATAATGCATTATTTTTTTCATTTTGTGCTGATAGAAAATGTTGTTATTGGACATCAGATTCCTTTTTATAGAAAGAGAAAAAAGAATTTGTACGTATATGGTGATTAGATTATCTTTGTAAATTTATTGATCTACGCTTTTTATTCCTTTGTTTTGTAGAATGTCTGAACTCAAATTTCAATTGAAGGAAAACTGGAATAATGAATATAAAAATTCCAGATAATGTAAATACCTATACATACGTAAAAATATGCTATATATTAAAAGCTATCTTAAACACAATCAACACAAGTGGCATGTGTGATTCAATAGTTTTGAGGAATTAATCCACAGTTTTTTTTTATAATATGAAGTAGAACGCACTTGGATTAACAAAGGTAGAAAAATGTCTGTAATATATTTTATAATTATTTTATTTAAGTATTAAAATCTGGAATGTAGAATAATAAAAAATAATAAAGGTTTTAATTCAAAGAGATTGATATTTTCGTGTATCTAATAGATTGCTCCGATATCAATATGTTTTTTTCATTAAATTAAATTAATTCATTTGTCTTATTTTGGTAATAAAAAAAAACATCTTTGGTATAAAATGGAAAAAAAAGAGAGAGAAAGAAAGAGTTTAAATCTTTCTTACAAGCAAGTATATTGTTCCAAAGTAACCATATATCATTTATTCACACATTGCGTAAGACTTCTGTCAGGCTTTTGTGCTTTATTTTTTACATAAGTGTTTATTACACATCTTGAATGTATTTTTTCAACTATAACAAAACTGCACAATATTTAAGTAGGATTTGATAGATAATGAGTAGGTAAGAGTGGTACGTAGTGAGACGGGGTACACAAGGGAACAGAGAAGGTATTAAAACGAAGTTTGTGTTTATACCATTAAATGTTAGGCAATTCCATGTTGCTTTGTTTGTAGTGCTCACCGACAACATTTCAAGTGTGAATATTGCTTTGAAAAAAAAAGTAAATTTTTGGATCTGAAAGTTCTTTGTTTAACTGTTTACAGAATATATATTTTTAATATTATTATATGTGGTAATTCAGATGAAGTATTATTTATCCCTTTAGTACCAAGAATTTAACTCTAGGGAAGCCGAATGAAGATGTACGTAACCATTTTTTCAAACATTCGGCATGGTACTTAGAGAGACATGAAACGCTAGGACATAGTGAAACAGCACGTAACTGCACACCGTTATATTTATATTCATTCCATAAGGAATATTATATATTAAATGTAATTTTAATATGCTTTTATGTCTTTGAGACATAGGAACAAATGCATAGTTGGCCCTTTTTTCCTCTTACCAGCACATAGCAGCTGCATAATCCTGTCCTTCGATTTATCAGTTATTGAACCCCTTAAAGCGTTACTACAATGCTATCAATACATCGATACGAGCAAATTCAAACAGAATCATGAAGCATACAGGATTGCTGAATGTGTCGGTGAACCACATTAAGAGAAACATCATTTTGTCTCCTTCACTGTTAAAAAATTTGCAGTAAAATTACGGGCAGAGGCCGGCAGCAGAGATTCCAGTCATACCCCGTAAAAAAAAAAAAATCCATGCCCATCGTTTTGTGCAGCCCGTAATTTTATGGGGCAAAGTAATACAGCATTATAATGCACAGGATATAATGCACTTTAAAACACAATAACACTTTACTTACTGTTCCGTAGCACGCAGCACGTTAGATAATCATCACAGAATCGCTGTTTTGGCGGGTTAAAATTTTCGAAACACGAGTAAAATGAAGGGTTACACCCTAGCGGAGGACAATGTATGGGGTCGTACCGTATTTTTGCTAACATATGGGCTAGAACTGTAAGAATATGTGGATTGCTCTTAATTTTATAAGTATCTAAGGGATAAGGCCGCTTATTTAGTGGATCAGGCCGTTTTTCTTCAAATAAGGCTGTTGCCCGTGAAAATTGAAGGGCAAACGCTCATAAATTTACAGTTTTTTCTGAGAGTGTTGTACAAGGTTTGGTACACAGTGAGATGAATGCTAATATTATTTTAAGTAATTTGTTTTCATGACATACGCCGGATTGCTGAATGTGTCGGTGAAGCACATTAAGAGAAACATCATTTTGTCTCCTTCTACAAGGTTTGGTACACAGTGAGATGAATGCTAATATTATTTTAAGTAATTATTGTAAAGATTTCTGAATGTTTCAGTAAACTACATTAAGAAAGTTATCATTTTGGTACATTGTACAAGGTTTGGTACACTGTGAGATCAAAGCTAATATTATTTTAAAGTATTTTTTTTCTGACATATACCGGATTACTGAATATATCGGTGAAATCCATTAAGAAAAACATCATTTTGTCACATTCTCCAACGTTTGGTACGCAGCGCGATGAATGCTAATATTATTTTAAAGTATTTTTTTTCTAGTTTTGCTCCTGTGTATTGATAAATTCGATATGCAAGATACTCAAAATGAACAGATTTATATACGCAGTGGCTAAAATTTCTTTAAAAGAATATATCTATCTAATTCTTATTTAAAGTTTTTTTAAAAATCTGTGTCACTGAGTACGATGATACCTCATTTCCAATTAATTCTTTAAAATTTCTGATAATATTATTACAATGCAATAATTCTGGCTAAGATCCGTATGAAACTGAATATAAATTATCATAATATATATATATATATATATATATTTATTTATTTATTCATCATAACAATATAAATATCATTTATATATATTATTCATAAGTCATTTTTTTATTCCTGAATTTCTTTGACCTACTACAAATACAGTTTGCTTAGCTTGTTACTTACCCATCATACGTAGTATAGGGTAAATCTTGTAATCGTTTTGAAAATCGAAAAAAAAAATTGACCGATTTACACGTTTCAGACACTGGAGATTCCGAAAAACATATTTTTAGAAAAAAAAAATTGCCGCCCGTCTGTTTGTGTGTGTGTCTGTAAACGCTCTATCTCCCAAACAGATGGAGACTTGAGATTTGGTATGTACTTAGTATGTAATAATGGGAAGAAGCTTATTGAATTTCCGTAACCTCGATTATCCAGAACTATTTTTTCCGGACTCTCGAAATATTCCTTCTGAAAAAAGGTATATAAAAAATTTCGAAATTGTTTATTTTAAGGAGTGAATGGACAAGACAATTAAAAAACATTAATTTTGCATAAAGAATGAAGTCGATCGGATAATTAGTTGCCGAGATATTTGTAATTATATTTCCCACACTCTTCGATTTTTCATGACCCTGCATTTCTTTCACATTTGAAGTCAAAAATATATTTTAATTAGAAATGAGACACTTAATCCGACGCAGTAAACCATTAGTTACTAGGATTATCAATTTTGGAATTATAAGGATGTTTCTTTTACGCAATTCAGTAATAGAGCATTTAAAGCTTATGACGTCATCAAGCCACAATTTTATTCGAATTGCAATGCATTTTATAAATAGTTTACACATGTTTCATTTTCATATTTTATATTATAGATATCCATGATGGGTAAGTATTATGGTGACCCCCAACAACTAATTTATTTGTTTATTTGTTTAGGAATGCTACGCTTTTTCTTTTCCTCTTTTTTGTGTGAGTACATGAAGACACTTAATTTATGAACATTTAAAATTATGCCTGATATTTTCACGCATTGACGTGCAATTCAAGATTCAAATACCTTGAGTCACAATAAGCGTTTAAATCACTAAACAAGTATGTGGGAACAAAAAAAAAAGTGAAATTCATAGACTTACAAACAGCGAAACTTGTGTGTGTTATTGCTGCCTGTGCTATTATTTCACGTACATGTACTGCTGTCGACGGTGGACACAATGAGCAAAATTAATTTGGTTTTCTTATAAAAAATACATTGTACTTCGCTTACATTTAATTTTTTTTTACTAAACATGCATCCTCCTTATAATGTTCCACGTTTGACGAGATTAGTGCGTATTTAACCCAGTATATTGTATACTAGGCGGTCTTCGCCCGTCTAGCCGGTTGCTTCCGAGTGGGGCCCCAGATAGTGCAGTGTACCGCCCATGACTTCTCTTGGGGCTCAGAAAGTGTATTTTACATGCATTCGGAAAAGTATACATAAAATACTTTAAATTAAAAGTTTACGAAAATAACTAATAAGAATATAAAAAATCATTTAAATAAAGATTTCGCGACATAAATATTTTTTTTTTCATGAACACCCTGACAAAGTAATACTGGGCCCTACACGTGATAATCTATGGAAGGGGCCCTAGTAGTACTTTGTATCTGGGCCCCACTCGGAAGCGACCGGCTAGACGGGCGAAGACCGGCAGAGTTATATGTATGAGAAATAAAATGAGACACATAAGTAATTTTTTTATTATATATCATCGACTGTAAAAGGAATTCCGTCGAGCCTGATTCGAACCAGCGACCTAAAAATTGCTGATTACGCTGTCTTCTACAGTCCACCGCTCTGCCAACTGGGCTATCGACGGACACAACCTTTGATTCGTTTAACACATTACAAAAAATTCCAAATGAAACTCTTTTAGTTTTAAGCGCTTTCTTAAAATTTCTCTCAATGTTATTATATGTATGAGCAGAACAATTAGACACATATGTAATATTTTAATTATATATCATCGTCTAAAAAGAAAAATTCCGTCGAGCCGGATTCAAACCAGCAACCTATGGATTTCTGATTACTTCGTCTTCTACAGTCCACCGATCTGCCAACTGATTTATCGACGGACACATTTTTTGATTCGTGCAACACATTACATAAAATTTCAAATGAAACTCTTTTAGTTTTAAGCGATTTCTTACAATTTCTCTCAATGTAATTATACGTATGAGAAATAAAATGAGACACGTAACTAATATTTTTTTATTACATATCATGGACTAAAAAAGGAATTCCGTCGAGCCAAATTCGAACCAGCGACCTAGGGATTTCTGATTACTTCGTCATCTACAGTTCACCCGAGGCTAACGGAAAAGAAAGGCTACCGCGGTGCTTTACGCGTATCTTTTTTTTACAGAACGCGGGAGTCACGTGATGCTCGAATCCACCAATGTAGGTGTACGAAAAGAGCATCACGTCACACTAGCGGTCTGTAAAAAAAGATAAGTGGAATACACCGCGGTAGCCTGTCTTTTTCGTTAGCCTCGCAGTCCACCATTCGGCCAACAGAGTTATCGACGGACACACTGTTTTTTTCGATTAACACATTAAATAAACTACCAAATGAAACTCCCTTTTTTTAAACTCATTCTTACAACTTCTCGCAGTGTAACTATATGCATGAGAAATAAAATTAGACACATATGTGATATTTTTATTATATATCATCGACTAAAAAAAGGGAATTCCGTCGAGCCGCCGGATTCGAACCACTGACCTATGGATTGCTGATATTGTCCACCGCTCTGCCAACTGAACCATCGACGGACACAGCCTTTTATTAGTTTAACACATTACATAAAATTCCAAATGAAACTTTTTTAGTTTTAAGCGCTATCTTACAATTTCTCTCAATGTAATTATATATATGATAAATAAAATGAGACATATAAGTAATATATTTTTATTATACATCATTGACCAAAAAAGAAATTCCGTCGAGCCTGATTAGAACCAGCGACGTATGGATTTCTGATTTCTCCGTCTTCTACAGTCCACCGCTCTTCCAACTGAGCTAACGACGGACACAGTGCTTGTATGGGGATAAGGTGAAATCAACGAAAATTTTCGACCCCTCATTTAACCCCCTTTGTAGTTAAATTTCTAAAATCGCCTGAAATGCATGTTTAACATCCTTTAGTAGATCTGTTATCCCGAATTTCACGCTCTTAACTATAACTTCTACTGTGATATGGTAAAATAGCGTAAAACATTCGACCCCTATTTAACCCCCACTTAGTGTCTGAATTTCTAAAATCTCTAAAATACGTGTTTAACTATTTTTTTAGTAGATTTGTTATCCTGAGTTTCATGATTCGGCCTATAATTTCTACTGAGATATGGTAAAATGACCTAAAACATTTGACTTCCTATTTAACTCACCTTAGTTGCTGATTTTCTAAAATTGCTGAAATATATGTTTGTCTATATTTTTTGTAGATTTGTGCTCCCGAATTCCGAGCTGCTAACTAAAAATGCTACTGAGATATGGCGAACACGCAAAATGACCTAAAACTTTCGACCTCCCCCCATTTAACCCCCATAATGGATGAATTTCTAAAATTGCTGAAATATGTGTTTAATTATTTTTTTAATAGATTTGTTATCCTGAATTTCACGTTCCTATCTAAAACCGCTGCTTAGATACGACGAAAACGTAAAATGACTAAAAACATTTGACCCCCATTAAACCCCCTTAGCAGTTGAATTTTTAAAATCGCAGAAATATGTGAGTAACTTTTAGTACATTTGTTATGCTGAATTTCCCGCTTTTAACTAAAACTGTTGATGAGATATGGCGAAAAGGCAAAATGACTTAAAACTTCAGACACCCTTTTATCCCCTTTAGTCGTTGAATTTCTAAAATCGCTTAAATACGTGTTTAATTATTTTTTTAGTGGATTTGTTATCTTGAATTTCACGCTCTTACCTAAAACTGCTGATAAAATATGGAGAAAATGGGAAATCACCGAAATTTTTTGAACCCCCATTTAACCCACTTAATGGTTGAATTTCTAATATCGCCTGAAATACATGTTTAACTATTCTTTAGTAGAATTGTTATCCCGAATTTCACGCTCCTACTTAAAACTCCTGCCAAGATATGTCGAAAAGACGAAATTATCTAAAACTTTCGACCCCCCCCCCTTTGAGCCCCTTAGACTGCGAATTTTCAAAAATCCTTTCTTAGTACGCGCTTACATTGTGTAAAGAACATGACTTCCAAATTTCATTGTTTTAGGACAAACGGTTGAGGCTCGGCGTTGATTATGAGAAAATCAAGTTACTCCTTTATAAGTATAGATAGAAAAAATTGCATTTCAGGGCTTCTAATAAAATTTTCATATATTCTAATACGAACAAATCTTGTATGTGTGTGGTTATTTATATATGTGTGCAAATTTTATCTTATAAACGGCTCTAATGATTTTGACGAAATTTTGTATCCTAGCATTTTGGGGCACCAGAAGACCATTGGGCTAGGTCACATGTTCGAGAAAATTTGATTCGTGGGTCATTTTGGGTCACGATGGGTCAGGGTCAAGCTAATTTGATCTAAAAATGGCTTAAGAGCCTACACTAGTCACACGAAGAAACGCTTACGCTAATGTTAAGTCTATGGGAAGGTTATCCCGCGATTTCTCACTCGCATTTTAATATTTTTAAATTAATTTTTTTGCATAGGATAGCTGACGTCGATATATATCGTTGTTAGTTTTTACTTTTTTGATTTTGGCTCCAGTTTTTTTATATAAGGGTACTTTCATTTTCAGAACAGGTTCCAACCGGTTCCAAAATTTAAAATGTCCGCTTATAAAAAAAGTTTAACGAAAATCAAAAAAGTAAAAACTAACAACGTTGAAGATCGACCTCAGGTATCCTACTTAAAAAAATCATTTAAAAAAATGAAAATGCGAGCGAGAAATCGCGGGATAACCTTCCCATAGACTTAACATTATCGTGAGCGTTTCTTCGCGTGACTAGTGTAGGCTCTTAAACGATTTTGATTAAATTTAATATCCTACATTTTGGACTACGAGAAAAGAATTGGGCTAGGTCCCATGTTTGAGAAAATTCGAATAGTGGTTCCTTTTTGGGTCATTAAGGGTCAAGCTAATTATATCTAAAAAACGGCTCTATCGATTTTAACTAAATTTTCTATCCTACGAAATTCGGGCACCACAAAAACATTGGGATAGGTCACATGTCCGAGAAAATTCGATTAGGGGATCATTTTTGGGTATCTGTCGGTCAAGCTAATTTTACTTAAAAAGCGGCTCAGACTATTTAGATTAAATTTTGCATCCTACTGTTTTAGCTTGTGGTCAATCGTTAGGGCACGAGAAGACTGTTGGGAAGGTCACACCTTCGAGAAAATGTGATTAGTGGGTCATTTTCGTCATGCGTCATTATGGGTCAAGCTATTTTCATCTTAAAAAGGCTCAGACGATTTGAACTAAGTTTTGTATCCTAGAGTTTTCGGGAACCAGGAAACTATTGGGCTAGGTCACATGTTCGAGAAAATTCAATTAGTGAGTCATTTTGGTCATGGGTCACTATGGGTCAAGCTATTTTTATCTTAAAAAGGTTGAGACGATTTGAACTAAGTTTTGTATAATACAGTTTTCGGGAACCAGAAGACTATTGGGCTAGGTCACATGTTCGGAAAATTTCGATTAGAGGGTCATTTTGGTCATGTGTCATTATGGATCAAACTATTTTTATCTTAAAAATGGCTCATACGATTTGAACTAAATTATGTATCCAACAGTTTTTGGTCTAATTTTAGAGTTTGATAGCTAATTTTGACCAAGCACTAGAGATCTGTATGGGCCGAGCTCGGGTCTATTTTCCTTCATGGCACTCGGGCCGGGCCTGGGGCCCTACTACCAACGCATCGAGATCCTCCCGACACGGCAAGCTTCCGATATCGGATTATCATGGTTCTCGGAAAAAATATCCGAAAGACATTTTAAGTCGTACCACGAAGCAACCGGTTATAGCCGTCGTATTTGAAGATTCCTTTTCAAATAGATATCGGAAAAAAACAAACTGACCAATGAGAGTGCGTTAGAAAAAGTACGTTTCCACGGTCATTCCCTCTTTTTCTCCTGTGAGAAAACAGAAAAGAAATGCTTGATATTGCTTTCTGTTTTTATTAAAAATGCCATCAAAACACGCCTAATTAAGATATTTTGATAATCTTTTTTTTTAAACGAGAGTGAAATATTCAGATTTTTAGCTGTCAAAAGATCAAAATGATATGGCCGGTAGTTTTTTAGAAAATGGAAAATAAAAATGAAATTTACTTTTTTTGACCAAACAAAGGCCTTCGTTTAAAAATTAATAAAAAATAAACAGATTACGCTTGACATTTTTAATTGCTATTACAAGAAAGCTCTTATTCTAAACTTTAAAATGGTATAAAAATAAAAATTTTATAAGTTTTTGTTAAATAAATATTAGCATAAATATCCAAGAATTTCAAGAAATTCTGTTTAAATATAAAATAACTGAAAAGATATTCTAAGTTTAGAAACTAATTTTAAACCCTAATAATAAGTATACTTTGAAAATGCTGCAAGCAATTTTTTGTAGACTTAGAATAATTTTTCTTTGCTGGACGCTCTCTTTTCAAAATGGAAATTTAACATAAAATAAGAAACAATCTAATATGAATTTCAAAAAAAATAATTGCAGTGCTTATTAAAACATTGCCTAACAAAGTATCATGTACAATGTCTTTAATTTGTTTTCAATAAATAGACCGCTATGCTAACAAAACTAACTATACCATTGCTCCCGCATAAAAAATTAGCAGTGTAAAGATGCACGGCATACCGGAAAAATAATTGGCCAGATATTTTTACTCATAGATGTATTATAAATATCATAAACACATGGATGTATTTATAATACATCCATGTTCTTACTAAAACTTTTCCATACTAAATATAGCATTAGAGCAAATAATCAACTTCATGTCGGCACTATCGTTGTACCCAAATAAACTAATTATTCAACACTTCCAAAAAAAAATTCTTTAAAAATATATTATAAAATGTTGTTTCAATTTTAATGATTGTAATTCGTTGTATAAATAATAAAATCATTTAATAACATTCGTTCAGAATTTCCGATTATTAGAAGATAAAAATATTAAATTTAAAATTATTCGTAAAAGAAAATCTTTGGAAACTATAAGAACTTATAACTTGTACACAGGCTTTTGAATACTTTAATTTACTATATTTTTAATACGGCATATTTCATTGGATATTTAAAAAAAAAATTGTAAAGTTTCTCATGATATCAGAAAGCAACGTATTTTATAGTAATTTTACAGTAAATTTCGAAAAGTTTCAAACAAGATAAAAAAATATATTATTTCAAGATGATCTAAATTAGTCTTCTTATCTTTTGATTCTTTTTTGTCTGTCCTTGACTTCTATATAAAATTAATCTTCCAAAAAATAAATTAAAACTTGCTCAAATTTACAGAAAAATAATAATAATAATAAAAACAGTCACTAAGTATATAATATATATATGCGGTCTTGATATTAAGCTTTATTTAATGTCAAAGCTACTTTTTTCTGAAAATTTGAGCATTATTTAATTTATATTCTGTAAAATTAGTTTTATATAGAAACCATGAAAAGGGGGAAAAGAAACAAAAGCCAAGAAGACGTATTTACATCATCTTCAAATAGTATATATGTATATCTTTTATCTTGGAAGCTTTTTGAAATTAACTGTAAAGTTGTCGTGAAATACGTTGCTTTTTGATGTCATTTCGAAACTTTACAATTTATTTTATGTGCAATGAAATATGCCGTATCAAAAATTTTGTATCTTAAAGTCTTCAAGAACCTGTAATACTTTCCAAAAATTTCTTTTTCTTTTCGAAAAATTTTAAGTTGAATATTTTGATTTTCTACAAAACTACTATCGAAAAGATTATTAAAGATTATATATATATATATATATATATATATATTTAAAAATGAAAACACATGGGAAGAACGAAATGTAAATTTACTTGATTATCTATCACCCCTATAGCTCGTTTTTAGCTTTACACATTTTAAAATTTCATTATATACATGTATAATACACATATATAACTCATTACAATTCATACAGAATTTAATAATAATTAAAAAAAAATAGTAAAAGAAAAAAAACTTGTGAAAATTTGGATAATTATTTTATTTAGGTAAACAACGATAGCGCCCAAATGGACTAGCATAATGGTATATTTAGTATAGTGAAGTATTAGTAAAAATATCTGGACAATTATTTTTCGGGTATGCAACGCTTGGTTACTTCGTTAATTTTTTTTATGCGAGAACTATCGTATAATTAGTTTTATTGGCATAGCGCACTGTTTATTTAAAGCAGATTAATAACATTGTCTTTGTTAGCCTATGTTTTAATAAGGATTGCATTATCAAGGGTCGATCAAGGAAAAATTTGGGGCCTACTTAGGAACCCTTCACAAAAATCTATTTAATAAAATGTGCCCCTTCACAAAAATCAATTTGATAAAATGGAGCCCTTCACAATATTCTATTCCCTAAAAACTTACTATTTATTATTTATTTATTATTTTGTGATGTTTTAAAATGTGTAATTTGTAAACAAACAAGTTCACCAGAGAGGAAAATTTAAGCAAAAAGGATTAAAAAAAGTTTTTGTTTAAAAAATGCTTGATTCGAATTTGATTAACTGGATTTCAACTTATCTTGCAAAATGTTATTTTTCACAAAAATATAAATTTCACAAAAATAACCTTTACTTTTCACAAAATGGGCCCCAAGGATAAAAACTTGCATCGACCCCTGTTTGAAATTCAAATTAGATTTCACATTTTTTCTTATTTTATGTTAAATTTTCATTTTGAAAAAAGAGCGTCCGGGAAAAAAAAAAAAAAAAAAAAAAAAAAAAAAATCTAAGTCTACAAAAAATGCTTGCAACATTTTCAATGAAGGTTTATTATTAGCGTTTAAAATTAGTTTCAAAGCTTATAATATTTTCCCTGTTATATTATATTTAAGCAGAATTTCTTGAAAATTTGCGGCATTCATACTCATAATTATTTAACAAGAACTTATAAAATATGTATTTTCATATCATTTAAAAGTGTAGAATAAGGCCTTTCTTATGATAGCTATTAAATATTTCTAGAGTAAGGTGTTAATTTTTTTTCTTTAAATTTTAAAGCCCTTTTTTGGTCAAAAAAAGGAAATTTCATTTTTATTTTTCATTTTCTATAAAACTACCCATCATATCATTTTGCGCTTTTGACAGCTGGAAATCTGAACATTTCACTCTTGTTTAAAAAAAAGATTATCAAAATATCTTAATTAAATGTGTGTCGATGGCATTTTTAATAAACAGCGAATCAATATCAACCGCTTCAAAATCTCTTTCAAAGACTCGTTTCCGACAATGTGTGCGTTTTCCACTGCATTTTATGGGGTCGAGAAATTTCAAGGGAAAGTCCGATGTGTTTTTCCGAGTGGAGGCGTTCACGATGTCATCGTGGTAGCATTTATCCCAGGGGGATCGGAAGGCGGACGTCACATCGGCAAACTCGGAAAATTTCCGAGGAAGAGGGGATTTCGACACGTTCGTGGTAGAGCCCCTGGTTTTCACTCGTTTCGGGCCAAGCTGGGCCCGGTCCGTACTTTTTTCTGAAGGCTCGGGCTGGGCCTAGTGATTACTCTTTTGGGCCTTACTTTTTTCCTGAAGGATAAGGCCGTGCCTTAAATTATTTTTTCCGTACAGAGCGGGAGTGGTTTCATTCTTCCTAGTCTTCACGCCCCAAAATTTTCAGTCCTGGTTTTGACCCGTATGAAAATCATTGTCTCGGAGTGGTCTGGTCCGTTCGAAGGTCAGTAAAATATGGCCTGGTACAAAAATCTTTGTAAAACAAACATACATTTTTAAATCGCCATTATTCTACAATTAAACATTAAAATTTATTCTTTTTGAAGAATAGTAGATTTATACACTTATTAAATATGGCTAAATTAAAATATAGTAGTAAAACGTATGAAAAAGGACATTCTTATGACGGAATCCTGTCTTAAACTGAAAAATGTGTTAATACATAAAAAGTGAATATACTAATACGTAAGAAAAGAATATATGATACATTTACACCTGCTAAGAAGGGAAATTGTCTATAACTTATTTTTTTCTTCCCTATGCAATTCCATCTTAGAAGATTGTACTGTATAGCATTTTTCTGATTTTTAACACTTCAATAAATGGAATATGGATTAACAATATTAATGATAACTTAAACATATACATACAACAAATAGAGGTTTATTAAAAAATAAATATTCCAGGTTGCGGCACCTCTATAAAAATGAAGATTATAAACATGAAAAAAAAAGGCTAAGATAGGAATTTTTGGTTAGATCTCCTCCTATGAGGCAAATTTTTAACCAAACCGACGTAAAAATCAATGTTTTCCAGAAATTCGCTCGGGCCAGGCCGGGCTCGGGCCGAGATTTTAACTTTTTCTGGGCCGGGCTGGGCTGGGCTCGGGCCGAACTTTTAGCTTTTATACCGAGCCAGGCTGGGCTCGGGCCAAACTTTTAATTTTTGTATCGGGCCGGGCCGAATTTTTTTTTGTATGGGTAGAGCCGGCCCCGGCCTGGAAATTTCGGCCCCTGCAGATCTCTACCGAGCACAGCCTGGTCTTCCCTGCTCATTTGTAAATATAAGACATTATTGCATACTAAATCAAGGGCCATCTACTCTTTTGTATTTCATTTGTTTTCTCTCTCTCTCATTTTTCTTCCTCGATAGAATCGATAACTTCCAAATTTAGCTTCTAGAAGCGCTGCAGTCACTCTCAATGAAAGCGCATAGTCATTTTTCTGTAGGTACATACCCAATCAAGAACTCTATCTTTAATCGTTCACGTTTACTTCATCTGTATTTCAATGAATCTTGACTTCGTTTGCTCCGTGTAGTTATAATTTTTTTAATTATGTTAGTAAAACTATCATCAGACCATATTGTTTGGATATTTTATAGCGACTGATAAATGCATTTAAGAGATTTTTAACATCAGATTCATAAATTTATTGAATGGGAAGTAAGTCGTTAAAATTTTTATGAATATTTTTTATAAAGTCTCATAAGTCTTACATTATTTTCACGAGCTTAGGTCTGATGGACTTTTTTTATAGATCAATGAACAATAAAATTAAACTTGACTTAGTAATCAAGTTAGAATTTAAATTACACTTATTAATAACTATTAACTTTGTGAAAAGCAATAACTACGGCAACATGCCTAAATATCATGGATTATTAATAAAAAGGAATCCTTTTCTCTGGCATGATTATTTGAAGCATAATATAGTTATTTATCAGATTTTTATTAAAAATGAAATAACATTAAAATATTTACAAACATCTCTTTTCTAATTATTATTCTAAAAAGGATTAAAAAAAAAGAAATCGTATCAAGTCGGATCAATCGGAAACAAGTGTGTAAGAAGTATCTTATAGGGTTTTTTTTGGTTATCTAATTCTGTCGGAAAAATTGTATACATCACGAAACACTTAAGCCTTCATTTAATTCTAACACAATTAAAAAAAATTACTCAAAACTAACTATGACCTGGATAATATTGTAGCAGCTAATATAATTCCTCATAATTTAAATATGATAAAGATATTACTTGTATTAAAAACTTTAAAAAAAGTTAAGCTCTTTTAAACTCATATTATTTCCAGATGTTAAAATGTAACTTTTTCTTAATTTGTTTTAAAAGTAGAGAATAAAGTATTAATATTATTTTCAGCTGCATATTTCAAAAAATCTTTTATTCGCATATTTTCTGTTCTTATTACTAAAGCAAAGAAACAACTCACGTCATTTTTTATTTTGAATAAAGTGACTCTTTGTTTAGGCTTGCTACTTAAAAATCGCGAAACAGGAGCTGTTAAGCGATATATTGGGATTATCTTACACGTTTGACATGTAGAATCAATATTGTACCAGTTTTTCAACGTACATCAGTGTCATATTTTATATTTTAATACTTTCGAAAGTAGAGTATTGTAATTTTCTAAAAATAAGCTATTGGTTTTTCAGGAAAACTTCCCTTGTATTACCGTATCACATTTCGAAAGAAAAATATTTAAAAAAAAGTGTGCAAAATTTTATTTTCTGGAAATGTTTTTTCATCACATTCAACAAATATTACGTATTTTATAATAAAAGCTGACTACAATAAAAGCTATAATATAATAAAAATATTTAAAAGAATATAATAAAAGCTGTACATCCTGCTAGAATGGCAGCTAGAGGTGTTGCTATAGCAACGTTGCATAGCCAACTGCAAAATGAAATGAATGGTATCTCGATTACGGATGCTTCTCCGACACGGGTTAGTCATCAGTATTAGAGTAGTTATAGTATACCATCAGTATACCATCAGTATACCATTTATTTAACTTTGTAACGAGTTGTGTATTGTTGCTATGGCAACCCCCCCCCTCATTCCCGATGGGGCTCCAAATGACAGGCAGGTGTTTGTTATCTTTACCATCAAATCTCTATCATATGTACCAAAAACATTAGCAACAATAAAATTGGTTTAAAAAATGTGACGCTGCACCCAGACTACTATACTAATGTTGCAGATAATCGTTTTACACTCGCATATTTTTTTATAATCGAATGATTTTAAACAATCGATTATAGACTGTTGATGCTTATGATGGATTCTTATTTTCTCTTGACTTTCATACATTTTTTCTGCCATTGCGTTTTAGTTTTCCTCTTGTTAAACACAATACACCTGAGAAAAATGTTAAACGTTTAACTCAAAAAATAAATTACAAGGTAGTTTTAAAACACCTAAAAGAAATTACGGTGAAAATCACTGTTGTAACTTTTAGAAAAACGCTTTCAGAAATATATGGAAGTCGAAATTGCAAATATATTGCTGTGAAAAACAATTATTTGTCATAACAAAATCATTGTACATTCTGTATTTTTTGCATTTATCTGACAAATATTCTAAAAAAATATTTTATTGTATAAAGGAATTTTCCGTATCATTGTTATCATTAGATTACTAAGATAAAAATAAATACAAGAAAATAAATGAATTTGAATTTCATTTATTTAACTTAATTTAAATATTTCACAAAAAATACTCAGGAACAACAATAATAATAATAACAAAATTAAATAAATAAAGAAGCACAAAATCTGCTTTTTAGGCATATTTTGTTTAGACGTCAAGGTAACTAAGATTAAAATTAAAAAATTAAAAAAGGTTCTACAAAAATTAAGTAAGTAATTTTTGTTGTTGTAGTTGTTATTTCACATTCTGCCGAGTTAGCAGAATGTATGACATACGTAACAGGATATATGTAAATAGGGCATATAAATACAATATGTATATATAATATGTATATAGTATATATATATATATCTAAAATGAAATGAATGGCAACTCGATTACGGAGGTTTCGGAGGTAGGATCAAGTTTTATTATTTAAAGTTTTATTTTTCATCACATTGTTAAATAAGATTTCAAAATGAGCCTATTCCCATTTAGAAGGCCAGCTGAACTAATCATTGTTGCAAATAAATAGGTGACGTTGATTCATATAAATGAATGGTTTTAACTATTAATCACTCTCTGATTCAAATAACTGATTGGTTTAAATATCCACTTATTTGTTTTTTAGCAGTTGATATTTTGCCTGAATGTATTGTAATCAGTATAGATAGGGATAAAAGAGGTTTGTTTTGGTAAAAAGTTGTTATGGGGGCTATAACTACCTGTAAAATAGAAAACAAAAACATGTATTTTTGATAATTCTTTTCAGGAAATTGAAACAAGATATTTAAAAAACTGTTTTTTAATCTATATATTTAAAAGCAAAGACTTTTTTGTCAAATTCACATGAAATCGTACCCAAGTATTATTAATCGTTAGCTGCAAACAGCAAATTTTAAATTCGGGGTTTTAGAATCAGACTGATAAAAAATAATTTAATGAAAATTTTTAAAGGTCGTGTAGTTAAAAAAAAAATCAGAAATACTAAATGGAACTATGATAATTTTATTTTTGTGGTACTATCAAGTTGTTTGCCGTCAAATTTTGACGGGTTCCATCTAGTTTTTTTTATTATGCTTTAAAGTAAAGAAATTATTTTTTTTTAATGACGTAATAAAGTTGCCTATCCCCAGCAGGCCTGCTCCCCGGAGATTGTGTTGTTCTGTTAGCCATCCACGGTGATCACCGCAAATGTCAAATGTTATCTGAAATTATAAAATACATGATGTCTTTACTCCGAACACTGAAAACTAGAGAGTAATCGTTCGGTTTTTGGAAAAATTGATAACTTTAATTGTTTTTACAAAATATACAAAATCATCAGATTGCCAAAAAGAACGATTACTCTGTTGCTAATATTGTTCCTAAGGTGTCTCAGGACTCTTAATCCTTCAAAATTTTCAAATTTTTAATATTTTTATGTATTAAACTCCTATTTTTCCTGAACATTTTAGTGTAAATGTTTTCTTGAAATTCCCATTAGAACAGACGTTATGGCTTTTAGAATTATACCCACTCAAAGCTGAAGCATACTCAAAGTTCAAGCATAGCAAAACATCATTTTTTCTCAAAATGATGTTTTTGGGCACAACGCGCATGATATCTCAAAAACTTATCAATATTTTTACATGAAATTTTCCAAAAATATATGTCATGTTAGTCTATATAAATTGAACCTAAAATTTCATTTTTATTATTAAAAAGAAGTATTTTTTAAAGTGTTTATAATGTTGAATATTTAAAAAAAAAATCATATTAGCTCAATACAACTTTGCATTAAAAATATAAAAATGCTTTAAATACAAATTTATTGAGGTTCAGTGTAATTATTACAATATGAAGTATAATCAGACTCGAAAATTTTCATTCTAGATGCAAAAATTATTTTGTAATCGTGCGCGTAAGCTGTCATATCGATTTTCTGCTCGACAAATGTCTGACAGTTTGAAGCCCCCTATAAATATTAATTCTGCATCTTGTAACTTTTTAAATATGTGAAATGAAAGAACACGCTTATATCTTTTCATCCCAATAAAAATTGTGTTCTTAAATCATATACATTTGAAGATATTAAATTTTAAAAATGGTCATTTTTTTTCATTCTTTCCAATTTTAAGAGTCTTGAGACCTCTTAAACTTTGGTCGAAATTTGAAGAAGATTGGTTGAGATTTGTTCGAGTTATCATGATCACTAAATTTAAAAATATGGTTCTGAGATAATCACGTTTAAAGATTCAAGTTATCATTTACGTATGCTAGAACAAAGTTGATTAAAACGGTGTAACTTTCTTATTTTTTATCAGATCGACGAAAAAAACGCAACTGACTATTCTTTAATAACTGTACTTTCTGAAAATATAATGAAAAAAAATGTATACCTTTAAAGTTTGTAGGTAGATGTAACACATTAATGTACTTTAAAACACAAATATTATATTAGACAAACTTTAAAAACAAATTCCATTAAAATCAAATCAACTTGATCAGGAGGAAACTTTGAATAAGAAAATAACCCTCCATCGTAGTATTCATCACAACATCCTTTTAAATGGTGACACTTGCTCCTTGGTAATGGTAGTTTCGATGCAAACAAATAAAGATTTAAAATTTTCAAATTGAATGTAGAGATGTTAAACAATTCTTTTTCACAAAATCATTGTATTATTACTTTTTTTTTTCCTTTTAAAATGAAATTTTGAAAAAGTATTACTTTATATTATTTTAGTATACAAAGCGTTACAGCTCTGCCATGTATTGATAAATTGAAAAATTGCGCAGTTATTATTATTTTTTTAATCCTCAAAAATTGGTAAAGGAACTTTATTTTTAAAAAAAAAGAAAACAAAACTTTTTTTCTATTCCATAAAGCAAAGTTTGAATTATGCAATATTTATAAAAGAAGATATACACGTTCGAAGGCATACACTGCAAAAAAAAAGTGTTGATTTTACAGCATAATACTGGCACTCCAACTGATAGTATTGTACCGTAAAATTATCAGTACTAAACAGTAAAATAAGCAGTAAAACGTTGCCGAGCATGCGCGGTAGCGTATTACTGCTTATTTTATTGTTTACTGCTGTTAATTTTACGTTATAATACTGTCAGATGTAGTGCCAGTATTATACTCTAAAATCAACACTTTTTTTTGCAGTGTAGAGATAGCGTATTTGACACGATACCTTGTGTATATTTTAAGCATAGCTTTACTCACAGATACGTTTTTGCTGTATAATAAAAATGTTTGTCCTATTCCACGCGTTTTTTTTTTCAATGGATGAAAAACATGGAATACAATATTCATAATGCATTAAAAAAGAGAACACTGGAATTGTTTTTTACTGCCATCATTTTTATTTAGACTGCTGACAAAAAGATGACACACACACGCAAAAAACGTAATACATTATGATTCATTTAATATTTTAATATTTTTCATTTCTGTGACTGAGAATAACATTATTTCACGCGAGTGTATTTACTGTTGCGAGTCAACAACGTAAATATATCATTTAAAATTTATTAATATTCTTCATTAATGTATTTATCATTAAACATATGAAGAGTTTAGGGAAAAAAAAGATGCTACGTCACAGTTTGTTAAAAAATGGTTCATTATATGGTTGAGGGTATTTTAAGGGTATCTATCATATGAAAAAGCTACAATACTAAAATTCTATTTAGTCTCGGAAATATCAAACATTATTTTTATTATTTAATGATTTTTTTATTTAATAATTAGAATAATTTTAAAATTTATGCATATTTATATTTAAAAATTAAGTGTTAACAAGTTTTTCTAACGGAGTTCAGTACCACCTGAGAAAATTTTTAACAAGTGTTACTATAGGGAAGAAAAGCTATTCTAATAAAAGAAATTTTAGCTCTGTGGGTGTTTGTCTTGGGGATGGCTAGCGAAATCTAGCGCACGTAGAAGCCTGAAAATTTCAGTAAGGATAGTCCGAGGCATCTCCTGATGCACCTTAGGCTCAGATTTTCAAAATTCGATAATTAGACGACAAATTCTTTAAACATCGCGAAAATTCGATCTTTTTAATCTGAAAATGGCCTTAAAGAAATATGAAAACTACAAAATAAATAAATGGTTTGATAATCACACACGGTGAAATTTTTCCTTTATCGCTTATTCGCGCACATTAAGAAAACTATCGGAGGTATAGATTCGAAACTACACACAGCATATACGTATTTTTCGTTTTGAGTACAATGCAAATTTTGTGAAAATCGGACCATAACGTTTCTTAACTTTTGCAAAAAACTGACCCGACGGCGAATAAATATGACCCAGACAGAAGAGGGGATCGTATTGGATTTACTTCTGTTTCGGGCATCTCGGGGCCCGTTATCCCATTTACTTTCCCAAAAGAAATGTCAGAATTTATACGATGTAAGATTGACAATGCATAGTATTTTATAAATAAGACATGAACTTTACAGATTATTTGTTATATTTGCGGGTAAACGGGAAAGAGGGAGGGGAGTGTTAAACGATTTTTTATTAAATATCCCGTTAATGTTAAAAACTTGACCTCTTTTATTCCGTTTTTGTGACAGATTTACTAGAGTTTTTTTTTCTAATAACTTCTTGGTATTCCGGCTACTATACGCTGTACAAAAAATTACTTAGTACTCAGCTACCACTTATTTCGAATAATAATCTTCTTTTTTTGGCGTTTTTTCACAATAATAATTATTAGATGTTTCAAAAACATTTTTCATAACTCCGTTATAATATTTCAATTACATTCATGCACTTTTGGTCGCCTGAAAATACATTGTATTACCAGCATTTACGAATGAAGTAATTTTTTTTACAGTTTGTCCTACAGCTTCCTAGTTTTATTTTCATATTCTGGGTTTCTTGAAATGTCTGAAAATGAATTTATGTTCATCACTTAGTAACTCTAAACCGCTATTTCCGAATAATGTATTTTTGAAGCCCTTTTGCGATTACTTCTTCCCCAATTGTACGATTTCTGTTTCGAAATGGTACGATTATAGTACAATTTCTGTACGAATTTTCGATTCTTTTGCCGTTGCTTAGCGATATTTTAAAAGTTTTTTCACCAGTCATCTTTAATTGTAGTACTAATCTTTCACAACTAGAGGGAGCTTGTAATCTCAGTTTCAGATTTTTTTTCACCGTAATAATTCTTGGATTTTCCTTAACAGTGTTACATAACTCCCTCATGATATTTCTATTCCATTCCTATGTCTTTGGTCGCCTATGCCTTTGGTCGCTAAAAGTTGTGTCAGTACCATTACGAATAAAATCCAATTTTTCTACAATTTTTCCTACAACTTTCCGGTTTTCTTTTTGCATTCTGAGGTCCTTTAAAAGTCTAAAAATGTAATAATCTGCCTCTCTTATTATATTTATATGGTGCCGTGGGCAGCGAGGACTAGTGCCGGATGTTTGATCGGAAAGAGGTTTGTTTAGAACAGAATGCTCCCCCTGGCGGTGTATGTTGGAATAAGGAATTTTCCATACAGCACGCCCGGTATGGGTTGCGAAGACAGCTGGGATCCTAGACAGAGTTTCGATTTTTAAGAGATTTAAGATGAACGAGACCAGGCAACGCCGAGCGGGTCATCTAGTAAATAAATCAAATTTATAACAAGAAAATTTCACTTCAATTTTCTTGAACTTCCATTTTGTTGCATAACATATGTATCCAGTAATATTTTCCTATACGTTTCGATTTATAACGCCGGCAACAGTATACTGAAAATTACCATTTGAATAAATTACATCATTATAATTTGTACATTATGTAAGATATAGTGCACATAAAACGATTATTTAGTAAATATTATCGATGAAGTGATAGAAAATGTAAAATTATCGACAAATCCTAGTGCTACTTCCACATTTTATAACATTAGAACTGAAAATTTATTCATTATAATTTACTTCACAATGGAACGATACTTTTTACGCGATAATCACAATCAGTGACTTTATTTCAATTCTACAATTCATATTATGCGACGAATATTTTCCGCATAGTTTTAAATTAAACTATACTCACTTCAGTTATGTCTTTACGATAAATAATCATTGAACGCCTTTCTATACCTTCCATACTGTGCGTGTCGTAGGGTTATATCAAAATACTTTCATAAGAACTGGTGCACTGTTAAAAATTTGCAGCAAACTGTCCAGTCATTTGACCGTTTTTGTAGAAAACGGTTACATAACCGTAATTTAATTCTATTCTGACCATAATATGGGCAATAATATGGTCAGAATATCACTAAATTACGGTTATGTAACCGTTTTCTATAAAAACGGTCAAATGACCGGACAGTTTGCTGCAAATTTTTAACAGTGTGAAACAAACCGGTGTCAAATTTACTAACGCATATAACTCGAAATTGACATAAATATATGAATAAAGATTTTTGGCAACAAATGTAATCATTCCCAAATATCCATATATGTAATCAATCATCTTTCTATTAAAACGATTATGTAACAAAATTTTACAAAATTATGTTGCATTATAAAAAATACATTACAAATCGTTTACTGTATCAAATTTTGTACACTAAATGCTATGAAACTAAAATGATATGAATATGAACATAGAACTATCTGTGTACAATTCTTTTTAAATCTGCTTTTGAAAATTTTCAGATTTCTAAAATAATATTAGTGTATGTTTCAATTACTGTTTATGTTAAATTATGTTATAGCTGTGATGTTAATGAATATATTGAGCAATATTTTTACTTTTGAAAATAATCCTGGTATGAAAACATGAAAAATTAATAATTTAAATATATTTTCTTCACTGAGAGCATAATAAGAAACAAAGAAATGAAAAATGAATACATTGCTGAGATATAGAAGACATATTTGAAAACTGCCACAGTGTCATACATAGTAATTTTACTGGTTTAAAAAATCGAATATTGTGATATATAGTTGATTATTTTTTTAAATGCAATTATCTAAGGTCGATAGAAGAATAAAATTTATAAATTTGACAATATGACATTGCTGAAAGTAACCTTTAGCTGAAAAGAATACCCAAATGAAGATATAATTAGTGTACGACGTGATTCGTAAATAATGAGAAGTAACATATTGTATGATTAGTTATAACGGATTCGAACAAAATTAATATTTATTAGCTAATTAACAAAGTAGGATATTTATTGCATATTGTGAATGATTTGAGAACCCAACTGTTAATCTGTGAATCGAAGCAATAAATGTTATCACATATATAAGAGGTATAAATGTATAATCTAATTATAATCTTATATGAATACAGAGTATACCATAAAGTTTTTGGAAAGTCCTGTCGTATCACTACAAATTAGGTGCGAATGTAAATTACTATGCGATCACTTAAGTGATCCAAAATTAATTACTGAATTAAATATTCAGTAATTACTAAAGTAAGAGACAGCAACGCGATGCGGTTTTAACAAAAATGTATCCAAAGACATAATATTTATTAATAATGACAAAATATAATGACCGTATAGATAAATTTGTCTCGGAAAAATATCATTTTATCGGTTCGAGTATTGGTGCACGTTGCTATTTAATCCATCGTGTGACAATAATTTTATCGTAAATCCTCTTGGGAACTCCTCATAGCGAAATATAATTGCACATATAGTGTTTATTTAATTTAAATATAGTGCACAATTAGTGTTAAATTGTGCATATCCTTATAAATAATCTAGTAAATATCTCCAGTAATTGGTTTAAAATTCTTTTTGAGAAAAAGCTTATAGAAATCTTTTTGGGAGTATTTTCCATGGTATGAAAGAGCAGAAAACGGAGATAATGCATTAATTATCGATGACATTGAAAAGCAAATTGGAGAAAATAACATATCGAACGTATTATAGCATTGTTTTAAACAAATAATTGTTTTAAATGTGTTTATTTATATTTAAGTGTTTTATTTGCTGACAACTAAAATATATCGCTCGTTTAAAGTTTTCCATGTTTAAGATATAGTAAAACAGTCAAAATGAAAATGTTGACTAGAAAAACATTTTCAATATTAATCTTATTATAATTTTTTTAAATACGGATAAATAACATCATCGATTAAAAATCAGATTAAACTTTAAATTTTATGCTTATGCTATACAAAGCACAGAGTTTTTGATCAAAATGAAATTAAACATCGTAAAATTGTATTTTACACAAAAATTATTCGGTTGAATTTAATCAGCGCATTTATAGTTATGGACAAAAATTAACAAAAAGATTGGTTTAATGATGTTCTCAATTTACGAAGATTTAGTTCAAATGTTTTTATTCTAGCTATTAAATAATTAGCTTTAAGACACTCAGGAGTTACTTTAGTTTTTTGCAAAATCATTAGCTACATACGCCTAATGAATACTTCTTCCTTTATTGATTTCTAACAATTATGTTCGATATTATATTTCGGAAGTTCTTATATGCTTCATGAACATGCATGCTTAGAAAACATATTTATAGATTTAGAAATTTTATTTCACATTCATCATATTTTATTGATTTTTTTTTTTTTTACTTTTGAATATAAATACAACTTTAGATTTGTACACAGGCGTCATTTGATCATTACCATAATTTTTGTTCCGAGGTGAAAGACCTTTAACAAAAATTGCGCTTGTACAATCCTCCAAAATTAAGTAAGAGAGCAATACTGTTATTATCAGTGGCACACAGAAATCTGTAAAACCGTTTAATTAAAAACAAAACAAAAAAAAACATGTTCTTTTCAGGAAAAGAGAAAGTTTTGATGGTCTCATCGAAACATCATATGTCCAGAGACTCCTTTTCAAATTTTAGTACATTTTGAATAAAAGAAACTATTATCGAAAAACAGAAGTTACTAAGAATGCGTATTAATATCGACTGACTTAATTTTTCATAACTAACAGCCATGGAAGAAAATATTCTATTTCAATTTTGTATAAAACAACTATTTGATTAAATTATAGCATTTATGATTAAGCACTACAAAACACCGAAAATTCATAACATTCAAATTATCGTAACTCAGTTATTTTTGGATGTAAAAGACTGGGACTTTTCACAAGTATTTAAAAATTAGTTATTTTTTAATGTCCTTTATTTTAATGTCCTTACTTTTTAATGTCCTTAAGTTATTTTTTAATGTCCGTAGGACTACACATTTCTAAATATAAGTTATTAAAAAGAGTGCCGTATAAAAAATAAATTTCATATTTTAGAGTGTATACAGCTCCTTGTAGCACAATTTCCATATCTGAAAGCTATGCTTGCTTTGTATACTTCTTGTCACAGAAAGTATTTTTATATGATAAACGGTTTGGGAGATAATCGCGATTACTGTTGCATTAAGAATTAAAGTTTAACTAACTTCATTCAAACAGTTAATGAAGATTGCCCCAATTTTATAACATCTACCTGATGATACCATTTGTTTGAAGAATTAAGAAAAGATCCCCTTTTAACAAACCTAACATTTGATTTATGAAACAGGAATCGAAAACATTTCTCAAAATACATTACGTCTTCACCTCACATGAACCTCACAACTAAAAGCTTTTGAAAACATTCCCAACTTTGCCTTTTATAATACAAAAATAAAACATAATTTTGTCCTGCCACAAAAATAAATTACAATAGTAAAATTAAATGGACAGTTCAATCAGGTTTCACATCAAGGAGATATACATTAAAAATACTGAAAAACCATGTCAGGTGGTCCCTTCTCTCAGTGGAGCTATAATCAGAAAGATCACGCAAGATCTACCTCTATTTTGAATCAACCCAGTATACATCAGAAGTAATATTTATGTTTCCAAATAGCACTTTAATATTCTGCCCCATCAAAATAATTGTTTTTAGGGAGGAAATTTTTCCATCCCCAACGCATAAATGCAAACCTTATACAGCTTTGCTATAATGCCACTTTCTATGGCAAGCGAAATACATGCTCATTGATAAGCTATTTATTTAAATGAGCTTCAAAAGAAAAAAAAAATTAATCGATCCTTTTTTTTTTCTGAGTACGAAGTATGTGATATTTGATCTTCTGAAAATGCAGCGTGCGTTTGAATGTGGGGTTATTGTCATTAGCGTAAGCCAGCAAAGCATATCGCCCATTGCTCCACCACAAATGGTGCAATATAAAAATTAAAAATCTTTAAAATACTGCTTGAAGGAGCTGATGCTCCATTAACCACACTTGTTCTTTCAAAACGCCCCAGTTTGAGAAATTTCCTGTGTTCCCAATTTTTGCAATGTTGCTTTGAACTCTTGTGAAAATTAATATACAATAGACATTATTTTTTTTTTTACTTCATTAAAAAAAATTATAAAACCTTAATTGTAAAATGTGATTATATTTCATTTCGCATTCCTGATTTCAAGAACCCCAGGGATTTCTAGGATACAATAACACTTCATGTATTCTAGCATCATATCTAAAATTATACGGGTTTCGCTGGCAGCGAGAGATTAGATTAATTTTTAAATTACATTATCAATTTTAAATCTCATTAGAGCACTGGTAAAAAATTATTTTATGCAGAAATATTTTTAATTATTTATTCACAAGTTGGTCGTAAAGTTCAAAACTATGAGCAAAACATGTTCATTAATTAAATTGGATAAAAGATCACTGGAGAGTACTTAAACACACTGGAGAATTTGTAAAAATTAAAGAAACTGGATATTATTTGTAAACTCATGCGCAGAACCACTTTTCCAGTTCTTTGCAAGCGGTGATATTTCGATTAACTGTGATTTAGGGATTTGTTACAAACGGATTTATCTTTCGTAATCGTCTGCATGCGATAGAGATAGAATGAAAATAAATCCTGCTTGAAAATTATTTTTAAAACTATAAAAAAATGAGTAAATTCGATACAGCTTTCAAAAAAATTAAACAAATTAAAAAAAACCTATTTTAGTTTCTTACATACAAGATTACACTAATTAGCAACCTCATTTGTCGGTGCTTTAATCTATATCTGTCTAAATGGCATTATTTTCAGTTTTATTTCTGATTTCTCTGGTGACTCTTTACTCAATGTATGAAAGTTCATTTTTCAGAGACAAAATACATGGAATATAATCTACTTTAACATGTTTATAAAGTTTTAGATAGTTCGATTATTCAATTCATTAAGGGTGTCCCAAAAACATTGACTTCGGCTGTTATTACTTAAATATTGATCATAGACTTATATTATAAATTACAAAGTTACATATAAAAAGGTACGGAATTTTATGACATCGATTAAAATTTTCAAGAGATTAAATTTGAATAAATACAAAATTAAAATTTTTATATGGATCAGGTACAAAAAATTTCTTAATGATTAATAAAAAAAAACAGAAAAATTTAATAGATTTTATAAAATTCTGCACCTTTTTTTTACACAAATTTATAATTTATAATATATGTCTATGATCAATATTTAAGGAACAAAAGCCGAGGTGAATGTATTCGGGCACCCTGTATTGTTCATTATGGATGCTTACCATAAATGAATGAAAATTTTATTGACGGTTAGGATGCATTTATGTGCAATTGTGTGCGATTATCTTTCTAAATTCGGAAATTAAAAAACGAGACTTATAGGTTTTGGTATCGTGGTGTGTCGCAGAATGTTCTTTATCACCCATTTCTGTAGGTATTCTGGTGATAGTAGATGCAGAGATTAGCAATGACCACTCGCAATCTTGCTAATTGTTTCAATTTGAATAAACAAACACATAGCGAATTTGTAGATACGAAAATCGCAAACAAAGCTCAAGCAGCTCTCGACAAAACGTTTCAGAAATCAAGAGAATTCACACCTTGAAAAATAAGCAGATCACCAAACAATAAAAATGTAAAAAATAAAAAAATGGAGATAAACCATGCAATTCTTTTTTTAACATTACGTTTGTTATTTTCAAGCATTGCCTAAGAAAAGTTCTGCTTCGCCCAAGCAGCTTCATTATCATATTTCAGATGCACAGACAGTTCGCTCTTGAGTTTCGAACATTACACGAATAGGTTCGGCTTTTAAAAATAAATGTACCCACTATCCTAGGAGCGCAATAAACCAGAAAATATAGGAGGTGTCAGAGTATAGACACAGCGTCGCCCAAGCGTAGGGCAAACAGGCTGTCATAAATATACCTGATCGAAATGTTCCGCAGAATTTTGCTCAAGTTACTGTGTATACATCCATGCAAAGCATTGTTTGTGCAGAAGTTTTGTGCTATCACCGGCCAACAAACTTACATTATCGCATGGCAGCAATCACACAAGAAATCACAGCGTTTCTACAGGTCTTGGTTGCTTGTTAACAAATTCAATTTTCAGAACTCAAATTGGCATAGGATGTAACTTTGAGGTATAAAGAATTCCTTTCTATATCTTTTTATTTGATTTTTAATGACGCTATAAGATGTGCGTTCCATTTTACATTTCTGGTTTCTGTAACCACCTTTAACGCACAGTTGGATATTTTTTGTACCTCAAAGTTACATCCTATTCCAATTTGGTTCATTATGTTCTTAAAATGGAATCTGCTAAGTGTCGACCATGTCCTGTAGAATCGCCGTGCTTTCCTGTGTGATTGTTACCATGAGGTCATGCAAGTTTGTTGGCCGGTGTTAGTACACAACTACTGCACAAAAAATGCTTTGCAGTGATGCATGTACAGTATCCTGAGTGAAATTATGCAGACACTTCTATCAGGTATGTTTATGACAATCTGTTTTTGCGTAGTATACTTAGGCGACTACGGTGTCGAAACTCTGACATTATTTTATTGTTTATTTTTTATTACGCTCCTAAGATCTTGGGTACATTTTCATTTAGATTGCATAAAAGACTGTCATGTGAATTAGTTATAATTTTATTTTCATTACGTTTTTTCCGTATATATATATTTTTTGTATATTTAGTAATATATTTTTTTAGTTCATAAACAGAAAAAAAAAACCATTTGGTTTATGTATTTACATTATGAGATTTTGAATTTAATTTAAGCTTTTTGTGTGTGTGCTTTGAATTTGTTGAAAACATAGCAGTAATGGAGATTTTTATTATTTTCATCACAACCGTACTGATTATGAGAGAAATATGATGGCAATTTTAACATATATCATTTCAGTTAAGTTAACCGTATAAATCGCAATATCCTCGATGCGTACGAAGATTCATTTTTGCGAGTCTTCCCATGTAAAAAAATCCCTGACGGCTCGTCCTACAGGCACAGGTAGATTTCGAAGACGCAGACCGTGGGGCGCCTGTTTGTTGGGAATTGCGGAAGAAATGACGTTTTTGCCATGATGCGGTAGTTGAAACCCCCTCTTCGAAACCTAACTTGTTTGCAAGTGGAGCCGGCAGGGATTTTTGAAAAAAAAATTTTGTTATAAGAGTTGGTCCTACAAAACACTTGTCAATATAAAAGTTTTAGATAATATTAAGAGGATTTATAATAAATTGAAGCGGATTTTATATATTTTGAATTGACAAAGTTATGAATTTTTTCCTTCTAAACCCCCCTTCCCCCCCCCCCTCCTTGGGGGCATTTTTAATGATATCAGAAATCTGTCATACATAAATTTTTGGCCCTTTTTCTAGAAGTAATAATAACTTTAAACGGATTCGATACGTATCATAATTAAGAAAGTATGGGGTTTTTTTCTGTTTTTACAAAAAGGTCCTCCCATTTCTCCCCCCTTGGTTCGATTTTGCCCATTAACGAACTTGACCGATATTTTATACCCCTTGATTTTATGTATCAGTTTGGAAGAGATTTGTGCAGAATTATTGCAGTTATCCTGTCCATAAAAAAGTGACATAGATAGATAGATAGAGAGATAGATAAAGTTTTGAATTGGAGGTGGTTTTGGGTTCTGGCAGTCATGATTGGCGTAGATCTGCAAATTTTTTTCAAAAATTCCAACTTAGGTGAAAATGTAATAGGTAGTATTTCTTACGAAATCTACTTAAAATCTGAGACCAATGTGTTATAACTAGTATTTAGCTGAATCATTCCATCTATTATGCCGTTTTCCGCTCCGGCAGAAATTATGCCACTCGCATGGATGTTCAGGTACCATAGTGAAGCAGTGTAAATTTCACTGCTCTTTTAAGAATTATTCCTTTCGATTAATAACAGTACTTGCGACACCAGAATATGTGAGATATCATCTTATAAATGATTATTTAAAAAGTATTTTGCGTTCACTATCGATGAGGAAATAACGTCCATTGCGGGATGCCCTCTCCAGTGTTATATATAAAAAAAGCTGAAATTTCTTTTAAACAGAAGCTAACTGTAATTTACTGACACAAAATAAAAGAAAAACATACGTTGAATGTTAATTTTTTTTAAAACGTACAGTCTAGCCACTTTTTCACCTTAAGGGACAGCTGTCAACTGTTTACTTTCAATGATAAAGGTATTTTAGTTTTAAAATAATATTTTTCTAGGTCGCATTTTCTTCATAAATGCTGAAAATAACGCATGTGTTATTATTTTTTGCATGAAATACGTTCAACCGTCTGTGGTAAATGACTCCAATTTTTACCGATTGATCCATTAAACCTTAATCTTATTTCATAAAATAGCATTATTTAGTGTCGATAAAGAATCTGCTATTTACTATGATAAATTACATTCCGTATGTGGTGCTCTTTTCTACACTCATTCCTAGATAACGCAATCTTTTGAGAGATGCTCTCTCCAGATAAAATCGTACGACCCAAAACTGCTTGTGTAATTTATACTATATTGCCGTATTTATGCGTATATAATGCGTAATTTGATTTTAAAAGTAAAAACGAAAAAAAATATTATTTTATATATGATGCAGCATACTATTTTAACCAAATCAAAGCCTTTAATTTCAAAATAATAATTATTTAAAAGACCTGACATAGAAGAAACTCTTTGGAAAAATTAACGTATTTATTTACATATATAACGCACTCTTATAACAATTATATAAAATTGAAGTTGGCATAATATTTATTTTTCTAAAATTAAAAAAAAACTTGGTTTTAAAAGAATATCGCTTGTAAATTGCTCGTCATTCTACATTAAATCTACAAGGCACAACGGTTATTTTAAAGAAAGTTCTAAAATAAAACTATTGTCAAAGAAAAAATAACATTTACATGAAACAAAATTGTCACATGCTAAGTCAAAAATATTTAAAATCAATTTCTAATCTTTGGGCAAGAAGAGTATGAATTACCGTATATGTGCTTGTAAGACAAAAACTATGGCACGTAAACGTTCAATTATTTCAGTTATTTTTTTATTACACCTATAGTAATACTATTCTAATGCGAACCTTTCCTATAGTACAACAATAAAATTCACCTGTTTCTTCAGCTGCTTGTTTTATTTTTAGATAAATTTACACAGTTTTTTAAGATATTAGAACAGGTTGAAATATCTCCATAATGCGCTTCCATATTTGAAAAGAAAATGTTTTAGATCATGTAAATAATATAAATTTTGAACTTTGGATATAATATTTTTCAATACGTCTATCTTTTTTGTTCCCTTTTTCACATTAAGAGGATGTCAATAACTAAGAATAACAAAGATTTATTCACAAAGTCTGATACATAACGAAATTGTGTTCATTTTGGATATTTTCATTGAGTATAATTCCTTACGCGCAAACTTCTGAAAATATTTGAGGTAAAAGAAAAAAAAATAAATACAAGTTACGTGTTCATGGGGAAATGGGGATTAGCTGTTAATAGCCTAAAGGGAGAAAGAAAGAAATTATTTCGAAAGCTGAACGCAAATTGTAATTAAGTCAATTCACTAGATTATTTTCCTGAAAAATGAGAAATCATTAAACCATTGTCATTGTTAACTTCAACGTAATATTTTCTTTCCTTTGACGCAGATTGTAATTAAAGCATATAATGTAACAATACACGGATACAATTTGTAAGCAGGCAATGATAAATATTATTGAAAATTCAAACAAATGTTTCGATTTTATGTTATCGACTGTCACGTATTTTGCTTACATGTCTCATTAAAAAGATCTTTTATACATGAGCATACATTTTTGCTTTGTTAATGTTTGAATAAGAAATCAATGATAAGTGAATGTGATTTTCACATTCATTTAAATTAAGAAATTTTTCTGATCTCAAAATTTAAATTCCAGCACCAGTGTTTAGTACAAATAGAACCAGTTAATATAAAATTAAAACTTATATCCAAAAAACTTTTATTCCGGATAGAGAAAACAGATTGATCCACCATAAAAACTACTTGAAAATCCTTGGCAGCAGATGAAACTTTGTTTTTATAGATTCTTCTTAAAATCTAGAAAATATATGGTAAATCCAGGTTAGATGCTCCATTAGGTTAGTTGCGCTGTATTTCAGCTGTTGGAAGCATGTCGCAGCTATTTACGTTCTTCTATTATCAATTGTTATAAAAAAGCGTAACAGACGAAGTTACAGCGATTTATATTTCTTGCAATAAATGTTTTATCCATCAAAGTAGGATATTTCTTTTATTGTTGGCATGTTTTCTCCCCCTCCGCCCACTAATTTAAATTACATAAGTTGAACCTTCTGTAGAATATATAAAATATTTCGAACTCATTCATTAAGAAACCTAAAAATCTAACCCATTTTATTTGAGAATATTAAATTTGCTTCCTGAGTTAGTTTTTAGAGTTTGTACATCGAATGTAAGAAGAGGAGGAGGGGGGGGGAGTAATTCCTCTTAGTTTAGATTTAACAAAGTTTGATTTCGTTAGAATTATGCCAACAGTTTCATATTTTGTATACCCATTTATTCGAAGAATTGGGAACAGAAAATATCATTTGATGGGGGAGTGTGATGCAGTGATTAGTATACAGTGCCCGTAAAGTCTTTTTAACACTTTCCAACCTAGTTGAAAAGTGTTTATGACTTCGGTTTGTCTGGCCGTCTGCCGTCTGCCGTCTGGCCGTCTGGCCGTGCTCTAACTCCCGTAAATATGCTCGGATTGCTCTGCAATTTTTATGTGTTATAATCGTTATCTATAGCATGTTCCCTATTTCAACGGAAGTGTGTAGCACTTATAATTTTTTTACAGGGACACTCAAAAGAATTCCTTTACATTGCGGTCTATGAGGAAAAATCATTTGCGGTTTATTTAAATAATGTTTCACTATTTTAAATGCATTGAAATTTATATATATCACTAAGGTGCATTAGAAGAAGCTTAATATGGAATAGGGTGTGCATAGCACTTATACTTACTTTACGGGGACAGTCAAAAGAATTCCGTTACATTACGTCTATGGAGAAAAATCGTCTGCGGTTTATTTAAATAATGTTTCCCTATTTTAAACGCATTGAAATTTATATAAGATTCATTACAAGAGACTTACTACAGAATATTGTGTGTATAGCAGTCATCGTTCATTTACAGGGACACACAAAAGAATTCTCTACTGTATGTTAACAATAATTCCTGGAAGTGCGTTTTAAGTTACTGAACGCGATTTTAATTTTAAATCGCTTTTTTATATTACGTGGTGTGTATAAATTCTGTAGATCCTATATACAGGGAAGCACAAAAGTTCGGAAACACATTTCCGTATTATTTAACTCCAGACGGAGAATTTTAAACTGTGCTACGTGTTTCCTAACTGAACTAAAATTTAGCATCCTATGTAGTATATATACAAATCTATAGATCCTATACAGGGCTGAATAAAAGTATTCGGATTACTTAGATGTTATCTTTTAGCTTATAAAGAGTATGATTCGTAAAATTATTTTGGAAGCGTTGGAAAGTGTTACATAATCTATGCTTGACGCATGATTTTTCGTTCTTGTTTATTTTCTAAAAAAAAATCGTAAATTAGATGTAAGTAGGATATTATGTCAAATGCAAATCTATATTTTGAATAATCAATGTTAATTACCTATATTTCCTATTCTTTTACGAATAGGAATTCTATCCCGATCAAGTAGGGTGTCTAACCCTGAGGTCCGGGATAAATGGCACAATCATTGATTCACTTTTTTGATAAAAACACAATTTTATATAGTATTTATATTAAATTAATATTTTTATGATGTTCTACATAAAAGTTGGAGTATTTGGGTTACATGTGCTCTGTAAAAA
Source organism: Maratus michaelseni (assembly GCA_963931845.1). Taxonomy (NCBI): domain Eukaryota; kingdom Metazoa; phylum Arthropoda; class Arachnida; order Araneae; family Salticidae; genus Maratus; species Maratus michaelseni. The sequence continues at coordinate 252,452,052 of OZ007592.1, forward strand.
TCATTGTTATAAAAAAGAAAAATGAAAGGGAGCTTAAGTAGGGCAACCATCCCGGACTTACCCAATTGGATTCTGAGCTTTTTAAAAATAAAAAACGCTTTTCGGAATCGTGAGTAATTGGAAGAGGTTACTGTATGTTTTAGTTTGTGGTTATATTATATTTTCCTAGTTTAAGAATCATTTGTATTTTTTTTTACATTTATTTTCGGGTCGTACCATTTTCATAAATTAAGGTCCGATTTATATAGGAATTGATATAAATTTAAATGTATAATTTATAGCTAATTAAGTATAAAATTGTCTATGTGAATGATAAGTTTGATTTCTTAGAATATTAAAATAAATTAGGATTAAAATAATAAATTAAAAATATTAAAGGAAAATAAACATATATCGAAACACATAACAATGTAGACATTAATTGTTTTTATTCACAAAATACAACCTATTGAAGGTACAAATACCGGCTAGTGGGTGTCTTGAGAATTGTGCGCAGTGCAGCCTAGTGGCAATAAGCAGAGTTTGATTTTAATTGAGAGAAAAAATGCACGAGCAGTATGTCGCTTAGGCCTGTCTCATTTACAAACAGTCAGTGTAAAAGTGTTGACACGCCTAAATTTGAAATATGAAGAGATTTTCAGCTATATGTTTCGCATAATATAATTTATATATATATATATATGTTAGCTTTTACGAGGATTTAATTTTTCACGAGAAACTTGCAGCTGTATAAAGATGATGAACTATTTCAGTCGCTCGATTAAGAATCATGGCGAGGAAGTAAGGCAATGAGAGAAACCAATGAGAATTTCTCCAATAATACTCAGCCAATTTTCCAGATAATTAGTTTATTCAGAACAGGAGATATGACAGCACAATTTCCACAGGACGCAGATGTGTTCCAAAGCCCTCAGGCTTAATTATAAATCACGACATCGTTAAGTTGATCTTATGGGGCTGATGAGAAATTCTAAGTCGCAGAACACCAGATAACAATTTGGTCAGCACCTCAAAACACGACAAAAATATGCTATCCAAACGCTTGCAATCTGTTTTTGTTCAATACGCGGAAAGTTACAGAAGCGACTTAATGTGCGCACGAGCCAATCAGTGGGAGGCGAAATTAAGCTAAGCGATTGACGTGCGATGGAGTAGTTTTAACAGTAATGAATCCCCATACGCAGCTGCACATTGATTTTGAAGTGAAAAACGCAGCGCGCGAAGCGAAGCTTGAAATAATAATAAAAAAAAAAGCTTTTAAAAAACATTCAAAATTACAAACTATCATCTCTCAGAATATTATAGATTGGATAGTTGATAAAAATTACGAATGGCCTTAAAGTTTTAGATTAAGATTTGGAATAAGATAATTATTAATATAAGTGTTATTAATTTTAAAAGGACATTAAATAGGAACAAATATTATTAAGAACTAAGGAAATAATGAATAGGTTAGAATTTAGACTACTTTAAAAGAATATTGCGAGATAAAATTTTTATATAACATATATATATATATATATATATATATATATATAATGCAAAACATATATTGGCCTCAATCTGAAGAATGAAATTTTCGTTTGAAAACAAAGCCTTAGCAACGGCTTCAAGCGATATTTTTTAATTAACTGCTGAAATATAAATGATGAGATAATAATAAATATAAAGACATAAACTGTCATTACTATAGCAGATAATGACTAAAGTAATTATAAAATAAAATATTAATAAATGTAAAAAAAAAAATCCCAATATTAAGACGCTAAACCCGAAAGGGTTAAGCTTAGTCTCCCTGTTGAGAGGCAAAATTTTCAAACTGATGCACTGAATTTCCACACTTACAGTTTTACTTTACTCATACTTTGAATTTCATGAATTTTCGGCTTGTTCTCTGATTAAAAATGAAGAAAAAGCATTTTTAGTTCCAGAAAATTAGGAAAATTCACAAGAAAATGTTTTGGCATTGGTAAAATTGAAAGTCAATTTTCCTGCCAAATTTGACAAATGTTCGCAACTTTGCGATTTCCTTTACTGTCACCTGTTCAACAACTTAATAACTGTATCAACCTTCATTCACATTGGAATGCAGTGACCAGTAGTGACCTAAAAATGACCCACTAATTGAAATTCTCGAACATGTGACTTAGCCAAATGGTCTCGTAATCCAAAATGGTAAGATACGAAATTTCGTAAAAACACTTTCAGTCTTTTTTTACATACAATTAGCTTGACCCTGACGCACAGTGACCCGAAATGACCCACTAATCGAATTTTCTCGGACATGTGACCTAACCCAATGGTCTTCTCGTGCTCGAAAACGGCAGAAGAAAATATTTAGTCAAAATAGTTTCAGCCGTTTTTTACAAAAAATTTGCTTGACTCTGACCGTAGTGACCCAAATTGACCCATTAATTGAATTTTCTCGATCATGTGACCTAGCCCAACAGTCTTTTCATACCCAAAAACCACAAGATAGAAAAGTTAGTCAAAATCGTTACAACAATTTTTAGATAAAATTAGCTTGACCCCGTAGTGACATAAGAAGGACCCACTATTCGAATTTTCTCGAACATGTGACTTAGTCAAATGGTGTTCTCATACTACAAAATGCCAAGATACAATACTTTGTGAAAATCTATTCAGGCATTTCTTACATAAAATTAGCCTGGTCCTGACCGATAATGGCCCAAAATGACCCATTAGTCAAATTTTCTCGATCATGTGACCTAACCCAATGGTCTTCTCTATTATAAAATATTGAAGGGTGGTGAGTTCTAATTCTAAGCCCGATAATTTTATAGATATATTTCTCAAGAATACTATATATTCAATATAAATATATATAGGTAGAAAAATTCTTCTTACCTGAAAATCAGTCTGCAATCATCTTAGGGAAATAATGCTGTGTGTAGAATTGCAAATCTTATTTGTGTTGTTGACTAATTTGACGATATAATGAGTCTTCAGAAATGAATCTTGAATTCTTAAATTAATCAGATTTTAATCTGAAAATTACACTTCTAATGTCTAAAATGTCTAATAGGCACATTCTTGCTCCGAGCTCATAGTGTTCAAGAAAGGTTCCATTTGGTGGCGACATCTAGCGGATTGATTCACTACTTTACACTTTGTAATCAAACAGATTTCAAATGAAGGAATGTTCTTAGGACGAAACAGTCTTTCACTTTCACTAACATCCCTACTTTTGATTGGAAAGTGGTGATGGTAGCAATTGCAGTTTTGACCTTAGGAACTTGAACTGCGGCTTTGCCAACGGTTTCGTAAATATGTCCGCTACCATTTGCTTTGAGGGACAGTACTGTAGAGATATAATTCAACTTTCTTTCATGTATCGAATATTGCGATGTTTCACATCTATATGTTTTATTCGTGATTGATGTCTATCATTCTTCGATAACTTAATACAAGAGATGTTGTCTTCGTAGACAACGATGGGCAGAGTTCAAGGTCTAAAAGAGTTAATAACCACCGCATTTCTTGTCCGGCGAGAGAAGCCGAGACGTACTCTTCTTCGGTGGAAGACAGCGCGACGCATGTTTGTTTCTTTGAAAACCATGACAACAAGTTATTTCCAAGTTTAAATGCACTACCGCTGGTTGATTTCCTGTCTGATTTGTCACTGGCCCAGTCAGAGTCACAGAATGCTGTAAAAACTGGGGGTTTACTCTTGTCGATGACAAATGTAATTTAAATGTTTGGTGGTTTTCAAATATCTTATTACCTTTTCAATTACTTTCCAATCTACCTCTCTAGGTTTCTCATTACGTCTTCCTAAAATATTAACAGTTGCGGATATGTCTGGTCTTGTTAGGATTGCAATGTATAACAAAGCCCCTACTGCTTGACTGTAACGTGTATTGTTACTTAGCAGTTTGTCGTTTGGATCTAGGTTACAATAATTTGTACTCATTGGAGTATAAGTAGGCTTAGATTCTGTTAAATCGAATTTTTCTACTATTTCCTGTATCTAGTTTTTCTGATCTAACATAAGACTTCCGTCATTTAATCGTTTGATATTGATTCCTAGATACCGCGAGACACTTCCTAAACATTTTATCTCGTATTCTCGTGGTAATTCTTTATGTATATCTGCCGTATCTTTTTCATTTGTTGCAACTAGTATGTCATCGACATACACAATGACACAAGATATATTCTCATTTTTCTTTCGTTTAAATAAACATTGATAAGATGCGCATTCTTCAAAACCTAAATTGTTTAGCGAATTCCTAATTTTAATATGCCATGCTCTGGCGGCCTGCTTCAGGCCATAAATAGCTTTATTTAAGCTACATACTTTGTATTCTTCACCTTTTACTGTGTTCCCTTCTGGTTGGGTCATTAGTACTTCCTCTTCGAGTTTCCGTGAAGAAAAGCGGTTTTAACGTCAAAATGCGTGATATCGAGATTTTTGTATACTGCAGCATTTAGAAGGGTTCTTATTGTGGTGTGTGCCACGACAGGGGCAAAAGTCTCGTCATAGTCGCTTCCGAATATTTGTGCGTAGCCTGGCCTTGTACCTTTCTATCTCTCCCTGAGCGTTACATTTTGTTTTAAAGGTCCATCTGAATCCGATTACACGTTTTCCGGGAGTTGGTTTCACCAGTACCCACGTTTTATTCTGTTTTAAAGAATTCATTTCCTCTCTAGTCGCCTCTAACCATTTGTTTTTAACTTTATCGTCTTCTATGTTTAGTATGTCTTCCGAGGATTTCGGTTCATGGACTTGGCAAGTATTTGCGCTAACTCCCAATCGGTCCGGACGTACTCCTCTATTGTGTCCTAGCGACCTTTTAGGTTCTATAGGGACCTGTTGATTAACTTCGACATGGTCTTGTTCGTCACCGTTTAGATCTATTTTAATGTTGTCCAGAGGGGTCTGAGCATTGTCTTCGTCGGGATTTGTTTTGTTTGCTCCATGTTCTAGAAATTTGACGCTCCGGGATATTATTACTCTGTTGTTACCGATGTGGATCCGATATCCCTTGCTTCTATTGTCATACCCCAAGAAAGTGCCTTCAACGGCGTTGTCGTCAAATTTTCCTCTCTTTACCTTCTCAACGTAGACGTAAGCCTTACATCCGAAAAATTTTACATGCGATAGATTTGGTTTCTTATTATTCCACAGCTCAAATGGTGTTATATTATTGTTTACGTTTGTGGGCAGACAGTTGGTGAGATAATTTGCGGTGAGAATTGCTTCGTCCCAGAAACATTTTGGTAAGTTGGCGTCAGAAAGCATGGTACGTGCCATTTCGACTAGTGTATGATTTTTCTTTTCGCCAACACCGTTCTGTGGCGAACAAAATGCAACACTGAGCTGGCACTCAATCCCGTTATGGGTTCAGAAAATTTCAAAATCATCACCGAGGTATTCTCCTGCGTTATCTGTCCTAATCACTTTAACTTGCTTTCCAAATTTATTTTTGGTAAGTGCGACGAATTCCTTAAATTTTGCCAGGAGTTCTCCCTTATGCGAGAGCAAATAGATCATAGTGAATCTGCTATAATCATCTGTAAAAGTGATGAAGTATTTTTCCCGGTAAAGGTTTCTGTCTTCATCGGACCACAGATGTCGCTGCGAATCAACGACAAAATTTCCGTTGACCTATTTGAAGCCTTTTTGGGATAGGGCAATTTTGTAAGTTTTCCTTCAATGCATTTAGTACATATAATGTCATGCTTGCATTCACTTAAATTTATCCCTTCCGCGAGGTTTTGGTTTACTAGACATTTAATAGATTCGTAGTTTTTGTGTCAAAGGCACCTTTGCCAAATAGTTATACAGTTTGGGTTGGAACATGATGCCTGGGTTTGAACTGTATACCCGTATTCATCCTTGGGTTCAATTTCGTACAAATTATTGCTTAATTTTGTTTTCGAGACCGTGTTTTTGTTTTTCACAAAGCTACAAGTTTCTTTATCGAATATAACTTTAAAATTATTTTCAGTAGCTCTTTTGACGGATAATAAGTTACTTTGCAGTTCAGGGCAATACAGTTGTTGTTCCGTTATGAGCTACACATTATTTCTGTGCACTTTTTATCTTATTTTTTATTTTATATATACACATGCATTATCAATGATTGCAATGATTGACTGTTTTATTTATTTATTTATTAATATATTCTAAATTTGGGCTATACTCGCACTCAGTCTCATAATCTATTATAAAATATTGAAGGGTGTGAGTTCTAGTTCTATGCCCGATAATTTTATAGATATATTTCTCAAGAATACTATATATTCAATTTAAATATATATAGATAGAAAAATTCTTCTTACCTGAAAATCAGTCAGCAATCATCTTGGGGAAATAATGCTGTGTGTAGAATTGCAAATTTTATTTGTGTTGTTGACTAATTTAACGATATAATGAGTCTTCAGAAATGAATCTTGAATTCTTAAATTAATCAGATTTTAATCTGAAAATTACACTTCTATAAAATAAAAAGGTGATTAGTTATTTTAACATGGTTAAATATTTACATTTTAAATAATCGGAGTGATTAAAAGCTTCCGAAGAAATTACTTCTGCTTAAAAGCAGTCAACAGTACGAAAGTAAAAACAATGTATATGTAAAAATGTTTTTCAATCTCTGTAGAACAAGGGGTATCAATACCAATGTCTAACAGGCACATTCTTGCTCCGAGCTCATAGTGTTCAAGAAAGGTTCCGTTTGGTGGCGGCATCTAGCGGATTGATTCACTACTCTACACTTTGCAATCAAACAGATTTGAAATGCAGGGATGTTTTTAGAACGAAACAGTCTTTCTCTTTCACTAACATTCTCGTGCCCGAAAACGATTAGATACAACATTTAGACAAAATCGTTAAAACCATTTTTTTAGATAAAACTAGCGTGACCCTTAGTGACCCAAAATTGAACCATTCATCAAATTTTCTCGAAAATGTGACCCATTTAAATGGTTTTCTCGTGCCTGAAAACAATGAGTTGCGAAATTTGGTCAAAATCGTTACAGCCGTCATTTAAATCAGCTTGATCCGCGGTGTTCCAAAAATGACCCACTTTTCGAAATATCTGGAACATCTGACTTAGCCCAATGATCTTCTCGTGCCCAAAAACAATAGGATACAAGATTTCGTCAAAATCGTTAGAGCCGTTTTTATGATAAAATTTTCATAACCCTCACACAAACACACACACACACACACATTTCCTCGTATTCTAACCTACCAGATGGGAAGACCGAGTAATGCTCTGTTAAAATTAGCTTTGTTTTCAACTCGCTACAACAGTATATTCTTGGTGCAACATATAACAATCAGTTCTGTGTACCCTGATTGGTTGAATTATTTTTTGAGAACGTTCTATGGACTCTGATTGATTGAGTCATGTATCTCGGCCCCTATTGTGAATTTCTAGAAAATTCCTTCAGATTCTGAAAGCAAATTTTTTCGCCAAATCTCGTTTAAAAAGCCGAATCTCGCAATATTTTGCGACATTCTTTCATTTTGCGTCCAGCATGTGTTGACAAAGTTCTACGTACCCTGATTCTTAAATTCTGTTTTCGAGAACGTTCTATGGAGTGTGATTGGTTGAATCATATATCTCGACTCCTATTGGTTATTTCCAGAAAATTCCTACAGATTCTAAAAGCCAAATTTTTCGCCAAATGTCGCTAAAATTTTACCAAATGTGGCCAAATTTGGCGACATTATTTAACTTGGCATGTGTTTTGGAATTTATAATCTTTAAAGTCTATTTTCCCGCTAAATATCGTAAACGTTGCCAACATTTCACTAAATATCGCCAAATAGGGCGAGATGTTACCAACTTTGCGACTTCGTTTACTCGCAACTGTTCAACAACTTAAGAACTGTTTCAATCTTCATTCCCATTGAAATTCATTTACCCGTATTCACCCCAAAATGACCTACTAATCGAATTTTCTCGTACACGTGACCTATCCCAATGATCTACTGGTACCCAAAAATGGTATGATACAAAATTTTGTCAAAATAGTTAGAGCCGTTTGTAAGATAAAATTTCCATATATACACACAGACAAGATTTGCTCGTATTATAATATATGATGATATGATACAGAGTTCAGCATTTGTTACTGGCTAAGATTTCATAACGAAATTAAAGCATCAAAAATAACATAATATAAATAAAACAGAAGTTTAATAGACTACTGACCACGCTTAAACATTTGAAATTAATAGATTCAAAAAAGCTGCTGTAATTAGCGAAATCTTTGTCAATTTCATCGATTATTACCTCCTCTCATGCGGCTAATACGAAAGTATCGCTTTCAATAAATTTCAAAACTCTATTTGAATACATCTACTGTCTATATTATAAAAGACAAACGGGTCTGTGTCAACTGATGTCATTTTGATGTTGACAAAACCAGACAATTAAATTTCGTTTTTACTGCAATTTTTTTAATTTCTAAACATCGCACATTTTTAAATTTTACACAGTCAAATAGAGAAAAAAATGTACTTTCAAATGCAATTGTTTGAAAACTGTATCGCAATTTGTTTGAAAACTGTATCGCAATTTACTCATTTTTTATAGTTTTTAAAATAATTTTCAAGCATGATTGTTTTTTAAATCTATTTTTATCGCATGCAGACGATTACGAAAGATAAATTCGTTTGTACTTAAAATAATATAGATTGTTGAGCATTTGTTTCCGGCTTACATAGCACGAAAGTACCACCTTTAATAAATTTCATAACTTTATTTGAATTAATAATTGCTATTTTTCATGTAAAAAGGATTTAGTGAGCATTCTAAAAAAATATATTAAATGTAAAAAATTTATAAGAATTTTCAATAATAATAATAATAATAATAATAATAAAAGGTATTTTACCTATATTCTGTAACCCGGGAAGACCGGGTTGGATCCCCCAAAAATACAGTAGTGTGCAAAACCTAAGCAACAAACACAAAATGCTAATTTCTGAACACGTGAGTACTCAAAAGAAAATTCAATAAACAGCAAGTGTCGAAAACAGGTACTAACCTAACAGCATTGCCTGTCGATGTGAAGTTTTCTTGACCTCACAAATGATCACAATTGTCACAGTCACTATAATGAACTGAAATGTGATACCTTTCATTCGTCTCATTTATACTGTCATTTGGTCATTCCACTGAGAAGTCACCATGGCTGCTGCTTTTAGACGAGTCACCAGATGACTTTACAATGAAGTCAACTCACTTGTAACTTTCATGTGACTGTCATTTTGACACCCCATTGTAAATTCATCATGAGAGCTGTTGTGTGATGAGTTCCCAAGTGACAGAAAATGAAACTATCTGGTGATTTTTCACAAAGGAGTGCAATGGTGATTTCACGGGAGAATGTCGGTCACCTGAAAGTCACCATACGACTTCATTGTGACATTATTTGATGACTCATCACAATGAAATGCTCACAATGATTTCAAAGTTGAGTCTTCAAATGATAGTCACGTGAGAATCACAAGGTGACTTCATTGTAACGTTATCTGGTGACCTATCACAAAACAACAGTCACAGTGACTTTTCAGTGATAACAATCATTGAGAGTAATAATGAGATAGGTGAAATATCCCATGTTTTGATTCACCGTAGTGATTGTGACGACACTTGTAACCATGTGTGACGTCAAGAGAAATTCACATCGACTGGCTGTGCTGTTTTAGGGTAGTACCAAATTTCTACATTTTCTCTTTATAGAATTTGCTTTTGAGTACTCATGTGTTCAGAAATTAGCACTTCGTGTTTGTTGCTTAAGTTTTGCACACTAGTGTATAAATTGGAAATGGGAATTTCGTTCTGGCTGCTTGTAACTTGAGTTCTACTGAATGGATTTTGATGGAACTTGCAGTGTTACTTAGACAATTTTTCATAGAAGGTTTTAATATATAACATATAGTTCTGCATTACTCAGTTATAGAGCAATGGCGGAAAGTTTTATAATCAGATGAACCTGATTTTGAAAGATTGGTCTTTTTAAAAAGTTTTACTGGACGCAGTTTGATGAGTCTTGCATTAGTAGTTAGAAATATTTTCAGGAATGGTTTTCGTATGTTGCATAATTGTTCTACATTACTTAGTTATAGAACTATGGGAGAAATTTTCATGATCAGGTGAAACCGACAATGAAATATTAGCCTTTTTAAAATGTTCTACTGGACGGATTTTGATGGGACTTCTATTGTTACTTAGATAACTTTTCAGAGATGGTTTAGTACATCGAATATCATTCTATCGTTCTTTTTCAAATCCTACTGTAAATGATCAATAACAATAATTGGTTCTTAACAGTCCAAATCTTCCCTGACACATTAGAAAATATAATAGCGCAAAGGCATTCGTATCGTTTACTGCAATGCGGAAGGACATTTAAGATAAAGGTTCCTATTGCTTATAACTACAAAGACAAATTCACAGATATATTTCATTTGATTCAAGGTTCGTTTGGATAAACCAACTATCGTAGTCGGCGAAGCGTGCTAGTTATTAATATCTTTTATATCTAAATGTTTTTTGGTGTTTTTAGGGACCAATCAAAAAAATATTACAAACAAAAATCTATTAGAATTTGCAATAGAAAAAAAATGTTTTCCACCTATATTCTGTAACTCGGGAAACTTTGGTATTTTTAAATGGTTAGTTTGTTTTCTAATTATAACCGTTCAGTTCTCCTGATGTGAAAAAACATAGACTGGAAAGTTTCAGTTCTGAAAAAAAATCTGGTGCTGTCGTTTCTTAGCAACATTAAAAAAAATTTGAAGCCACACATGAAATCTGAAAGTTTAAGTACTTCAATCAAAGTAAAAGTTACTCCGAAGAAGTTTCCAAATCATTGTTTCTATGACTTAAGTTTGGAACCTCCCGAGGCTTAGCTGAACGAGAGTTTTAAAACGAAACTAATTTCGAAGAAATGCTCATAAACAGTATGGGTTATTTAAAGTGAAAGCCAAATTTACTAAAAAAAAATTGTCTCCACGATACGTTTTAGATTTCTGCTTATTGTTTATTTACTTTTGTCCAGTAGTGACAATTTTTTTATTGTAGCTTACATATGTAGTTTAAAAAAAGGATTAATTATTACAATACAGACATGGTTCAAACGATTTCAGCTCCTATGAAATTACAAATGAAATAAATACAACATTTAATTTTTTTAGTTTGATAAAGGATATTCAGGTATAGAAATTTTATAAGAAATTTCTTATCTTCATATTATCAAACTGATATAAAATTCTTTCTTTCAATGTATAAAATTTTCTTTAATGTGTAATAAATATATGCGTCAATGAAAATGTTTATGCATAATAAATGAACATAATATTTTACCAAATCTAACAAAAAACGCTGCACAGTTAACATTTCTAATAATTATTTTAAAAACACTTTTAAAAGCATTGAATGAAAGCTTCATTAATGTCTTTTGACGTTCATATAACATTTTAAGAAATTTTGGATTTCATTTTATAGAAAATTTAAGTATGAAATTATTTTAAAAGTTACTTCTAAATATATAATCATGCATAAATATAGGCTACCACTGACATTTGATAGAAAAGCAACAAACCTATTGTTGCAGTCTAAGATGGATTCAAGAAAGCAGTGAGTTTGATATTTCATTCGAATAAGATGCCATGCAATTTTAAATCTATTTTTCAGACACAGATAAAATTTAGCATCGACAAATTATGAACGAAAATATGTCTGAATATTTTTCTCAATTCTGAAAAATAATGAATTTAATAAAAATTTTAGAATAAACTTTTAAGTTTGAAAAACTTCGCACACGTTTCTTTTTTTAAATATCCAGATTTTACTTTTAACATTGCACACTGAAAAAACTATAGTACACACAAATATTGTAATTTCACATGACTACAATTTTTGTATAACTCTAAAGAAATCTGGCTTCCAAAAAATTTAAATTTGTAAAATAATCTTGTATGCAGCAATTCAGTAGAATTTTCAAAATGTGAAAATGCGATGTCCAAAGTATTCTTTGTTTCTCAAAACGACAAAATATTTCAATTGACTGTACAAAATTGTATAGCTGGTTCCAAGTGACGAATAGGCCTGAAATGTTTTCAAATTTTTTTTTGTATTTCAATTCAAAGTGAAATGCCTTATAACATATGCTTATCTTCGAAAAAATAAAATACATATATACATAATAAGTTTTTTTTTTTCAAGTAATTTTATAAAATTTAGATTACTGTCTTCTATGTGTACCATGTTCGTGAGGTTAAAAAAAATTATATTTATTAAGACTTTTTAAAGTTTAAGTGAATGGAACGAACGAACAAAAAATGGAGAGTAAAGTGGAGACATTTTCTATTTTTTGCGATATTCCATTTCATTCCCTTTTTGAATGATGAGCACAATCCCATAATGAATAAAGCACAAAATGGCTAGTTGATGACGATTTTTTAATTCATTCATTCCGTTATTATTTACTTAACTTTTGTGCAAGAACCTCATACGTACAGCGACTTAGGTGAACCAATTGATAGTATTTTTGCTTAACTGTGCAATGATAAGTTATAGGGTTAGCTAAATAAAAAAAAATATATACACTCGCGTTTGCATTCTATGTGCTTTGAGGTTCAAAACGATCGACATATCTGCCACAAATCTCAAGCAGGACTGCGGCAGGGATCTTTAACATTTTTTTACTATCATAGGCACATTGGAACTTTTAAAAATCTTTGTGGTCGCATCCTTCCAATTAAAATATTTATTTATATGCGCATGGTTTTGCGCGCACAGTGCATACATATACACACAATCCCACATATCTATGAATATATATTTTCTAAAAAATTAAAGTACACGAGATAATATTTTTTTGTCAACAAAAAAGGTAAAAAGAAAAACAACAATGCTCAGAATGCTTCTCTTTTTGGATGAGAGTTTGTTTTTGTTGACAATTTTCTATTCCTTTCACTATAGTCTTTTTTGTCGTCATCATAAATGTTTTGCCACTTTTGAACGACTGCCAAAAACTGGTTGTTATTTTTATCACACATACATCCGCAGTGTTAAACATTGTTCCACAGAGGCGCAGACGATTAAGCTCGGTTCCCGTCAAGATCACCGAAAGTAAAGCAGCACCGACCATGGTCAGTGCTTGAGTGGTTAACATCATCTCTCGACTGCGGCTGCTGTGGGACCATGTACGTTAATGGGACCTGCTGAATGTAAAATCTGTTCGTGGCTCCAATGTCCTCCATATTTGAAAATGATACCTTTGGGGGTGCCAATCCAGGTGCAGGTCTCTCATCTGGAATTAGTTCAAAATTAGGAGACCAGCTCTAGAAGTCCAATCCCTCTTGAGGCTCTGGCACCCCTTCTTTCAGAGAAGTGCCATGGCACTGTCTCTGACACGACAACAACAATAACATCACACAAATATCACTTCTAAATATCACATAATTTTAATTTTCACACAATCGTATAGGGAAAAAGTGTACTTTCGAATGAAATTCGTTTGAAAACTGTAGCTCAGTTTAGTAATATTTTTTTACTTTTGAATAATTTACAAACAGGAACGGTATTTACATCTATCTGAACATTTAACATTTGTTTGCTACAATAATATAAAGTAACTAGTGAAAGAGTTACCACAATTGACAACTGATTTCCCAGAACAAATTACAAAAGAAAAATAACTGATTAACCATAAGATACGTTACTTTGGCGATAAACGAAAATCCGTTAAAGAAAAGACACATTTTCATTTTATGTTGAACATAAAATCAACATCGAGTTAAATTCTTTAAACAATACGTTGCATCAGAATGTGCTAAGAATTTTATTTTAATTCTTACTTTTGAATTCATAATTTCTGGTTGCACTATTATTTAAATTATTTTCAAGATAGAATGTTAAAAAAATGCTTTCTTCGACAAAGGAAATTCTATATATATATTTTTTCGTTACATTTTCACATATGTATTTAGCAATGCTGTACATAAATTTCACCCATACAAAGAAAAAGGACAGCGGAATGCGCTCTTAAATGAATCAGCTTTTAATGTTAATCGCAATTTCTGTGGTATATACACTGCGAAAAAAATGTTTCTTAAATATGAAAATGTACTATAACCACAAATGATAATATACGATAACCTCTTCTGAGTTACAGACGATTCCAGAAAGCATTCTTCATCTTTAGAAACCTCAGGAATCACTGTATTTTCTGGATTTAAAGAAGCATTCATAAAAACAAACTTTCTTTTGAGTCCGCTGATTTTGTAAAACGTTTCCGAGTAGATAGCGTAATAATAAGTTTTCGAAAATCAGAGTAACGGTTTCTAGGATGCAATGATTAAAAACAGACTTTCTTTTGAGTCCGCTGATTTTGTAAAACGTTTCCGAGTAGATTTTATAGCGTAATAATAAGTTTTCGAAAATCAGAGTAATGGTTTCTAGGATGCAATGATTAAAAACAGACTTTCTTTTGAGTCCGCTGATTTTGTAAAACGTTTCCGAGTAGATTTTATAGCGTAATAATAAGTTTTCGAAAATCAGAGTAACGGTTTCTAGGATGCAATGATTAAAAACAGACTTTGTTTTGAGTCCGCTGATTTTGTAAAACGTTTCCGAGTAGATTTTATAGCGTAATAATAAGTTTTCGAAAATCAGAGTAACGGTTTCTAGGATGCAATGAATTTCCAATTAAATATTTTCAGCTGTGTAACTGAAATTATACATGGAACAGTAACAAAATAATTTTAATTTTAATATTGATCTTAATCCTGTTAATGTATCATGTTTGACTGTAAAACATGTTTGTTGAACATGAAAATATTTACCTGGCAATTGCTGGCATCCAAAAAACATATATTCGAGCTTCAGGAAACTGATTACTACACTATAAAAACTACTCGGAAAGATTACCGAAAAAAAAGAATTATACATGTTTCTTTAAATTTTGATAATATACAGTTTTCTGTGATTTCTAAAGATAAAGAACGCTTTCTGATTATATTACAATTTTCTAGATTAAGAAATGTTTTTCTTTTCACAGTGTAATCCGTGGATCAAACAAATGTGCTTAGCATTAGAAATGCTATTTAAATATTTTCTTCATGACAGATTTCATTATAAAAAACACTATAAACAAAGGATCTTCTTTCAGTCAAATCTGAAAGAAGCACCTTCTATATACTTGTTGTATACTTACACCAATGCTGTTTACGTAATTATACATATAAATTGATAGAGGCTTCGTGAGCACAAGAAATGTAGTCAGTAGAAGTAACTTTTTCCAAGGTCGCATGGCTAACGATCCCTGCACTAACATATAACCCTATATACAGCTATGGTAATCTCTGAAATAACGAATTACAAAACTTAAATAAATAAAATCGTCTCAAAGCTGTATAACAGACTTTTCGTTCACTATCATTTCACTAAACTAAAGAATAAGGGTCCATAAGCCGTGTTTTTAGCCCATGAAATAAGACTAAAATTCGATTTTGTTATACTGACTTAATTATTTCACTTTTTAATATTAGAAGGTTTTTCCTGTATGATTTCAACAATATTTTTTGCATTTTGTTCGTTTTTATATAACTTACACAAGTTCAAAGTTCGTATTATTCGCAGTTTTTGATGAAAAATACGCAATTTCTACTAATTTTACCTCAATTTTTAATATATTTTTTAATATTGTACTATGAACGCAGCTTTGCAACACTTTTATTTTTACATATATTGTACATTTTGATGTATTTTATGATATATGTAAAGAAGAAAGTGTTGAGGAGAAATTGCGTATTTTTCATCAAAAACTACGGATAATACGAGCTTTGAGCTTGTGTATGTCATATAAATCCGAGCAAAATGCCAAAACTATTGTTGAAATCGTACAGGATGAACCTTCTAAAATTAAGAAGTGAAATAATTAAGTCAGTATAACAAAATCGAGTTTTAGTCTATTTCATAGGCCAAAAACACGGTTTATGGACCCTGATCCTTTATGTTCATAAATGTTTATGCTTTTGATAAGCATATGGAATTAATGGAAAAATGGATAGTTGGGACGTATTACTCCTCAAATATGTATATAATTTTTTTATATGGGATAAAATCTGATTTAAATTTGACATAAAAAAACTGAGGTTCTTAAAATAATTTTGAAAAAAAAAATCAGAAAGGAAATAAATCATTTATATTGGAAACGTCATTAATGATTTTAAAATTCCCTTTTGCAAAATCCTACACCTTTTTTAATAAAAAAAATATGTTACAAAACACGATAATTTGTTTCGTCTTATCATTTATAAATTCGTCTCTTATTTATATATTTTTAAAATCAAATTTTGTGGTTTTCAACACTGGTTAACCACGTTGTTTTAAATCTGGCAACTGCTAGAATTTTTAAAAAACAGTCCTGAAAAAAAAAGTAATAAAAAGAACACTCCCTGCTAATTCTGCGACAAATAATCTTTGATACAAGAAAATTGATCAAAACAACTATTAGTAAGTATATATTAATGGATATCTTTAAAAACACGTTTAATGGGCTATCGCTACAATTACAATCAACCCAACCTTAAATTTAAAAATAAAAACATCCGAATATGATATTATTTTAACGCCTTTCAAATTAGAATATAAGAAAACTTTAACGGCAGTCCTACGATTAGTATCAGAATTATTAGTTAATATTAATTTAAAAGACTTTAGAAGTTACTTCCAAATATAAAGTGCGGTTTCTAGAGTTTGTGATTATGTGGAATGATCAGAAATGTCCAATAGAACGAACACATTTGCTGAGAAATGAAATGTGATTAGTATATTTAAGTTGATTAACTCTGTCTTTTATTGCAAATAAAATAAATTTTTACATAAAGACATCAACAATAAATTCAATTTTATTTATTGTAGCTACGATTATTTATAATAATAAACTGTTTAATGCTTTAAGTTGCTGATATTACAAGCGTTGTTTTCTTATTCGATGATTTAGTTTCTAGTTCCAAAATAAAACAAGAAAATTATTTTCAAATACCCTAAGTAGCTGCAATAAAATTACATTAAATTATATTTGCGTTTAAAGTCTGAAAACCAATAATAAAATCAGCAATAAATCACCTTACATTTAAGTTAGATAAATAACTAATACAATTTTATCACAGTGTGGAAACGAATATGTATCTTCCGTTTTGAAAACTCTTCATATACAAATATGAATACATGAATCTATCAAACATTTTCTTGAAAATATTTTGTTTTCGTATTATTTTCCAAACTCCATATCTATAAAGTTTATTATGAGATTGAGACGCTTTTTTAACGGAATTATATATGGAGGAAGGGTGAAGGAATTCTTCAACGAAATCCATTTTGAAATATCAAAATTCTTATTTGTTGAAGAAGAAAACTTACTTTGACATTTCAGTTTTGATATGTTTTGCCCAGTTCCACAAAAATGCCATTTTTAAAGGTAATATTCTAAAGCAAATCTTGAAAAGTTTTATAGAAATATTGAGATAAAACATTCTTATTTCTGGCTGGAAGATCTTTGAGTAACTGATATAATTCGAATTATAGGATGTTTACTTTATCCCGTTTCGTCTCAAATAACTGGCGAACCGAATTTACAACAATCATAAAAAGCCGCATAGTAAAACGGATATGCGCTATAGAATGGGGTACCTTACAGCGACCCCTAGCGGTAAAGTAGGGAGTTAGCGTTTCTATTTTGAAAACAGTACGAGATATGAGAAAAGAGAACAATTACAAAGTTGTAAAGGCCCTCGCTTTATTATGAAATGGAGAATTATATCTTGCATGTAAAACAATTGTTATTAGATGCCCTGAAACGTAGTTTTGTTATATTCAATCACCAGCTTAAATGCACCAATAATTGCAAGTAGAAGTATGTCCAGTACAATTAATTTGCATTTTTTCTACAATTTATGATATAGTTGCTCTGTTTGACAACAGATGACGCCACTATGCTTTTTTTTAGAATATTTGGATTCAGAATTCTGACAGATCAGTCAGTGTTTGAGTCGGATGATAGAAATGCTTTGCAGGGCATAAAATGTCCTTGTTTTTTTTATTATTATTTTTAAATATATTTTACTGTGCTTCGCCCGTGTTGGCTGGGGACTTTACAATTTATTTTATGATCTAGTTTAAGGTTTTCATGTACGATGAAAGTATTTTGAAATAAGTTTATTCCTACGAATATTTTTGAATTAGTGAATAGATGTGAAACCAGAACTTCCATTGTATTCGTTTGTGACTGTCAACTGTGAAATTTCTGTTTTGTCAAGCTCATTTTTTTTGTGTTTGTGAAAATAAATGAGAACAACAAGAAATATTCCTTTCTCTTAAAATTTCTCTACAAAGCGTCATTATAAAGCAGATGCAGATTTACTAATAAAATTAAGAGATGTAAGGCAGAATTTATTTTAGTAGAAAAACTAATTTAATTTTGCGTACTGAGTCCACCACCGCTACATATACAGAATGTCCGGAATGTGACTCGCATCGGCAGCATTATGCATTGGCCGATGATAGATACATTTAGAATACTGAACATTATTTTCTAAGTTAAGAGTTAAAATTAATTAAAACTTGCTTATATTTGCTAGTTTTATTAGTAAATATGCCTCCACCTTCTAATGCCCACTTTTGTATGCAATTATTAGTATATTTAAGCTAGTGATTTAATATTAAAAAATTGCATTTCAGAACTTTGAATAAAGTTATTTTTGCATGTACGACATATTTTCATATCTAATCGAGGACACTCCAACACTTTGTACTCGACTTTTATCTTGCATCCCGTACGATTCTCTAAGTAGGAAATATAACTTCAATAGTTTCCACTAGGGAACTCTGCCAAGTACATTATCGTATAGCACATACCTGATTCACTATATCGAAATCGTCGTGAAATCCATTCACCAGTTATCTGGGATTAATTGGCAATAGAAAAGTACCCTGTATAGTATTTTAGCGATTCCAAAAATTTAACAATTTATTATTTACTTAAAAATGCTAATTATAGATTGGTGCTTACTGTAACTTTTATAAATAAATTACTATTATTATATATTAACCAATCAGTCAAATGTATTTATTTTAATTTTAATTTAATTTTATTTTATTTTGTAATTTTGCTCTTTTGTAATGATTGTGTGCGCCATGTTTTCTCGTTTTAATTTTTAATTTAAGTTACGTTGCATATCAGATCAAAATGTTTTCTAATTTTCTCCATTATAAAAAAAACCCCTCACCCCCCACCCCTTCCTCCACACAAAAAAAAAATAAATAAAATCCGTCTTTTTATATCTAACAACAACATTTAGCTATTTTCACGGTTATATCACCCATTGTAAAGCAAAAATTAATTATAATAACAGAAATATTTAAAGAGAGATGTAAGTAAAGTGGACAAAAATTCAGTAATGGTCATGAAAATTATAGTAATGGATACACTACACACAGTAATAAATATTAAATTTTTATGTTTGTATTTAGAATCGAAACTTAATGAAAGCATACATATAATACAAAATAAAATATTAATGAAATATTTATGAGAATGGTTCAAATTCAATGTTAATGCCATTATCATAATATCAATATTTTAATTGTTTTAGGAGATTTAAAATAATTAATTGCAGAGAATTACTGTTATCAAATTAATGAGACAATTTGGGAGGGAGAGGGAGGTCAGGTCGGCAGACTCCCTTCTGAAAAAAGGGTATTTCATACAGTAGAAAAAATACTTGTGAAAAATGGTGTATAGTATCAATGCATGCAATCGTATTTTCCATCACAGTTTGCAATTGTTAAATTTCCTGAAATTACTTGAAATATTACTTGTATTAATTGGTATTACTAACATGTTTGACGTGAAATTACTGGTTGGACGTTTCGTATGTTAAATAAAATATTTTCAAAATAAAAATGGAGAGCAGATGTTGAAGCCTCTATGTACTAGTTAGAAATGTAATCAATATTTATAGTATTGTTTATGTACGGAATTGTTTTGTCATAGAGGATTAATCAAATATTAAAAACTGGAAATAATAAATTTATAATAATTCATGTGGCTCATCATCGCAAAATTTGTATAAGAAATAATTTTCATTTATGAAACTTTATTTTGTATGTGGCTATATTAACGTTTGTGTCTTGATATAAATTACTTCTATTTAATCAGTCCGAAAACTTATAAACTTTACTTATTAATATTAAATCCTCATACAGTTAAAAAGGGTCAAAATTGGAGTATACGAATATTAAATCTACTTCATAAATTTAATATTATTCTAAAAGTATTATGCGATGGAAATAAATATTTTAAATAAAAAGAGTAAAATGATTCGAACACATTCTAGTCATTTTTTAAATTAGGAAAAATAAATTATTCATAAATTACTAATAAATACGTATTAAAAATTGTGAATTATGGCCTATGTTAATTTAAACTTAATAAACGGTACTGTTGAAAACGTAACTGTTTAATTTTACATATGAAACCTTCAAAAAGCTTGAAGATATAACGAATTTCATTGTTCAACCGACTTAAAAAGTAGTCTACTGTTACCGTTTGAATCGACAAAGAATATGCTTTTTTAGAAAGCCAACGAATTAATTGACATGATTAGGAATCGGAATTTATGCTTTACATTTTATTGGTGATAATTAAGAGGAATTTTTCGAGATTATAATTTACTGAATTTATGAAATTAATTATCGATCTAATCAAATAGAGAAAATAAAAATACCTATATGTAAAAATAAAACATAATTATAGGATAACTACAGAGTATTCATATGGTTACAGTGACAAAATTTCAAAAATTTCAAATTCCTATATTAAGAAATCTGAAAAGCGTAATCTACACACTATTTTCTGTTTTTGTTCAAAAAAAAAAAAAAAATTATCACAAAGAGAAAAATATGTAAAAAAAATAAAAAAAAAGTTAATAAGAGCTTTGGCTATTGCATATATAAGTTTGTTTATAGAAAGCATCCTGCATTCTGAATTTCCCAATACACGTGAATAGAAGAATGAAAAAAAAAATACTTTAAAATTATATCACCATTTGTCCACCTAGTACACAATGCGAAAAGGCTGAATTTTTATGTGCTTTGCTTACACATTCAACAATGTTGTAAATGATATAATTATGCCTATGTTTCTGATCATCGATGTTCCGATGACTGAATTGTAAAACGTTTTAAAAGATCCAGAAACTGATAAATCAAGGGACTGGAGTTTGTAGATAGTAAGACGAGAAAAGTTCCACTTATTTATACACGTCCATGTCCTGATTTGTTGACAAAATATGGTTACCTATAGTTAAATCCTTGGAATTTAGTGGGGAAATATTGCAGCATGTGTATGATATTCTAAATGAAATATGATATACAATTATACTAAAGATTCCTTTTCATTACGTAACAGAGTGTCTAAAAAAATTATTTCTTTTCGCAACTACTAAGTGGAACATCCACACTTGACAAGTACTCAAAGAACCCTCCAAATCTTATCACTGAACAGCCGAATAGCTAGTAGTACAAATGCAAACTTCGTTTTTAAAGCACCTCCATTCCTCTGCATACACTGTCTCATTCTATACAGCCCTACTCTATATTAAATAATTATTCTGTTTTTCAGCAGATGGAATTTTAAAAATGTGAAAATATTACTATACATTGAAAACACCTAAAAATTTCGCAAAAAGCTTTTTTTTTTTAGTATTTATTTACCCTTTATTCTGAAACAAAGTTAAGATATATTTCTAGAAACAAAATAAAAACGTTTGCTATTATTTTATATTTATTCTTTTTATCTCGAACAGATAACTTAAATTCCAAATCCGTCTTATAGTAGAAAGTTTTACGACTCACTTGGTCCCTATACAAATTATAAAGAAATCTTGTGTTTGAGAGGAAATATTTTTCAACAGTACAGTTTGAAAAGTTAGATTTATGATCTTTAAATTCTAGCGTAGCATCTGGAAACTAAAAGAGATATAAATGAAATATAACTACAACTTTTTGTTTTTACATTAATAACAGAAAATAATTTAAATTTACATTTGAAATATTTCGAAGAGAGCCGGAGTACGCAAAATGTAATGCTTTTTTATTACTTGCACCAACCTATGGATATATTAGATAAAAAAGTTTTCTTCTTGAAACTTTTAAAGAATATAAATTTTTACACATTCTGAATGTATTGAAAATAGTTAAACGTAAAATTCTAGGTTCAGGTGTTACAGTTTTTGTTATTTGAAATTTCAAAGTTTCCGTCAAAAATCTATCGTCAGTTTAAAATTATAGAACCATCTGGGTAATCTGACTTTTGAATTTTTTTTTTTAAATATTAGATGCATTTTTCGTATAAAAGAGTAAAATTTTATGATAAAATCATGAATAATATATTACAAAATTTTGAAACAGACAATAACTTTCAAACAATTTTAACAGGAAAGCTTTTAAAAAGAAAATTCAAAGTTCAGATAAATTAATATCTTCAATATATAACTATAATTGCGATAATGTCACTTCACTAAACAAATATTTTTAAAAATAAATTGTATCTATTTACAGACATTAAAAGATAGACAATAATTTGCAGTTAAACTTTTTTTTTTTTTTTTTTTTTTTTGCTAAAATATTTTCGTTTTTATGACATGGTATCTTTAGTAAATATAAATTCATCCACTGAAAACAGACATTTTTTTTTTCTTCATCTTCGCTTTTTCTTTTAAGATGGAATGTCATTAGTGCTAATGTTTGTGTGTATCATGTCATTAAATAAATTCCGCATATTAATTATTTCCACTGCCTCTCTGTCAATAGAAGATAGTTTATATTTGCAAAATTAGTTACTTTTTAACATTAATAAATCAATACCAGAGGGCCCGTGCGAGGATTTCGCACTGAAATCTAATATTTTTTAGGTACTGCTCTATTATCTCGTCGACCACTTTTCATAACAAAAAACTATCGCCAAACTGTAAGATTAAACGCCAAAAATGCAGTCCCATTTACTTGATATCAGAAGCATTATACGTGTTTGTTACGTCATCAAGTGGTTTTTAACTCGACATTTGCGTGTATTTTTCATTATGTTTTACTGATTTATTAGTTATTTCATTAATTAAAATAAAAATTGTGTCCTTAAATTCTCATATTTTATTTATTTATTCATTTTGATATTCCAATGGCAACGTTCTCC
Organism: Maratus michaelseni; assembly: GCA_963931845.1. Taxonomy (NCBI): domain Eukaryota; kingdom Metazoa; phylum Arthropoda; class Arachnida; order Araneae; family Salticidae; genus Maratus; species Maratus michaelseni. The sequence continues at coordinate 252,475,302 of OZ007592.1, forward strand.
CGTTTATTTGGCGATAGATTGTTGTTATAAAAAGTGGTCGACGGGATAATAGAGATGTACCATTTTTTATCAATATGTAATCTTTCTTAGCCAGAATATCATTTATTTTATTCCATCAAAGTTATAGTAAAAACTGATCCAAGATTGCAAAATGCACGCGCGAGAAAAAAAAATTAACAATCGTATTTTAACTACATTAGAGGATGACGTCATCCGCTTCGGGAAAACATGGGACATAGAAATATAAATCTAAACATTTCAATTTCAATTTCGCTTTTTAGTCATAAATATAAAATAAACCCGTGCGGTGTTTTTTATAATAATTGCTGAGCATCATATAATGTAGTATTTTATTTTTGTGGCAACAATAGTTTGAAGAAAACCTTTCATTTCTTTTTTGAAAACAATGCCGATTTAATTTTTAATTTTCAGCCAATTTTAATCAAAAACATGTTTTAACGAAATGTTAAATGTGCTATGTCAGAAGCCAATTCAAAATCCTTTCATATACCATCTCATTCGTCGTTCTGCGTTTCGTATTTTTTGAGAAAAAGGGATGTTGACAGGAGAAATAATATATATGATTATTATGACTCATTCTTTCTTAATTATGTCTAGTTCTGTAATAGATTTACTGAATTCTATATTGGTTTTATGTTCTTTGAAACTTTCTGATCATTTTACTTTTGTCACACCAATGTGTGACCTTCTGTTACTATCTTCATAAGAATACTCAATCTTGTATATTACTTCTATTTTCAAACGATGCGATTTATCTTTTCTTTGTCACGTCTACTGAGTTCAGAAAAATTATCTCATTTTTAATAACTTTTTATCTCTTCAATTATTTTTTTTATTTTTTTTATTTCGAAGATGAAGGAATTTCATTATGCTTATGCAAAATTTAAACATCAGAAATAAATAATTTATTTCAGATAACCCATAACTGACGAAAAAAAAAAACAGTGGCATTCCGGGAGTGCCGACAGAAGTGAAAACTTGAACAATTGCGTGTGTATTATTTGAATCGTCAGGAAATGTTTTATTGTGCAGGAAATACTTCTAAATGAAGTGTTTTTTATTCATTGCTATAAACTACTACTACAAAAATTATATTACAATTTTCATTTAATGCGCTGTTGTACATGAAAAATAATGCATATTATTTTACATACAAAAATTGCAATATATTGCTTAAAACGTAAATTTACAAATACATGAAATATGAAATTTAATTAATTGGTATTCTTTGAAATGAATACCAATGAAACTTATGGATTTTCATCCACAATTTCAACAACTCTCCCATCATTATCATTACCATCATCATTATTATCATTATATTCCAGAACTGATACTATAGGTTTATGGTAACTAAAATAGGAAACAAACAATTGTGATTCGAATCTACTTAAATATCTTATAAAGACTGCATCAATTGCGCACAGGCAAGCCAATAGCGTAACCAATAGCGCACAGGCAAGCATGCGGGGCGCGATGTGCCCGCCCTGCCCTACCTCATACCGAACTATTACACAATACATGTACATACTTATATACAGAAGTGTCGATTATAGTAACAGTGTCGCGAGTTCAATGTTTTTTTCCCATCTCAAAAAATGCCCAACGCGCCTAAAGAAGTTTTCACTTCAAATATACAGAGGTGTCGGTTACAGTAACAGTGTCGCGAGTTCAATGGTTTTTTCCCATCTCAAAAAGTGTCCAACGCGCGCCTAAAGAAGTTTTCACTTTTAAAAAAAAATTAAAAATATGTTAAAACTGATTTGCTTATATTTATTGATAAACGCTTCGATAAGCGTGAAACTCCCGTAATATAAAGTTCTGTTTACCCTTGTTTCAGGTCCTTGACATATTTGTTTAGAGCAAAACTTCAGCAGCGACACCATTTAGAGGATTACATGTGTATTTAAATTTGTATTTTAGAATCTTTCCAATTCGTAGTACAGTACACTCATCTCCTATTCATAACACTTTCAGATGCGTTAAATTCCTTCATTGTTAAAAGTGCACCATTCACTTTACTTTAATTTACAGGTCCGTGTTTAAAGTTGAAAGGTATCAGAAAATATTTTAAACATTTGAATTTATTTTAAATATTTTTGACTGACTAAAGTACAACCCAAGTTCACTAAAAAATTCAGATTTATTAATTTCTATCATTAACTCAAATTAGAAATATCTTAAAAATAATAAAATAAGTGAAAATACAGACGTGGGATGTATTTTATTAAAGAATCACCGTAATTGTAAAAAGGGTGGTGGGATGTTATCTCCTCTCCAGAATCTTAATTAATAAATTACTTTACGATTTGACCATACAGAACCGTCCTATAAACTCTGAATTTTTTCCGTGATTTTTTTTTATTATTTTATCTTGATTACAGTTCTTAAATATATCTAAACATACATATTTCTGAAAGAAACGATTCAAATGAATAGAGAAATGCCAAAAAAGTCATCTAAAATTCATATTTAAAAATATAACAAATATGCTAAAATATAGTTTTTATATTTAATTATTGCTACCAATAAAAAAGCTTTCGACTTGTATATATTTTTTTTTTGTCGTTGAAAAAATATATTTATTTTAATCTACTCATAACAATTCATGAATAAAATTTGAAAGTGTATATGGGTTAAAATTTTAGATATATTTGATAAGTCAGGTTTTGACTAATAGAACGCTAATACACTTTCTTCTTTGTAAGTTGTGAAACATTCTTTTGGAGTATCTATTTTTAGCAATGTAACATATTACCCACTCTGTTATTTTGCCTGGGTAGTTAAAGACAAAAATTTCTTATTGTCTCTCTATATCTCTTTTTATAACGTTTCAGTTGAACCGTAACCTAATGCGTGTACATTCATACTTTGCATCAATCATATATAAAGCTGTGCATTATTTTGTAGACCAAATAAAGAAACTTTGGTGTGCAATTCAAGAAATCTATTTTTTAGTCATCTGTAATTCAAAAGTGGGAAAAAAAAAAAAAAGAGGTTTTTCATACGTTTACACAAAAAGCTAACGCTGAATCTACCATTCAAGTACAAGCTAACTCCACTTTTAAATCAATTTAATTATTAATATAATGTGTACAAAATTTCAGTTTGTGTAATGTAACTAATTTTGATATTTCAAACATGAAACATAGTTGTAAAATGAAAATATTTGATCAGTCATAATAATCTTGTGTACTTCTCTAGATTACGGTGTTGAGAATACGTGGTTAAAGGCTGAAGGAGATCCATTGAAAAATCTTAAAATTTTGTTGCAAGCCTACTGCAAATACACGTTTTAAAGTGCTTCAATACATGCTTCATAAGATTGTCTCTAAACAAAATAAATAGGTCACTGATGTTAAAGATTTGTATTTAAAAAACTCCCAAACCATATATTATTCCAATATATACATTTCGGAATAAACAGTATCAAAAATCATAGATTTTTCAGGCATGGCGTCGTTCGTAGGTAGTGTTACCCTTTAAGAAGTATTATTGAAAATTATAGCTTTTGCTACACTTCGTGAGAATATACTACGAAAGTGTAAATTCATTTTAAAAATTGGAAAAATGATATTTTTGTCATGTTTTGCAAAATGAAGAGTACAAATTTCTTTTAATTGGATCTCAAAGGATCACGTATGCATTATTTATCTTTGGTTTTATATAAACGAGCAAAAATTTTGAACAAAGATTCTCAAAAGCTCTTAGAAGAAAGCTTGCATTTAAGTTAGTTAAAAATAAAGAATTTTACATTTCGTCTAAATTATTATTAGATTTTAACTATCACAAATTAATTTTTATTTTAAGCTTGAGTGAAATTAAGGGAGCGTAAAATATTTTTTTTTAACTTTCGGTCATATTTATTAAAAGTCATAAAATTAAAATATATCTTATTTAACGAAATTAAACTGTGTAAACTTTTCAAGTTTAGTTTGTAAACGAAGTAATAAATCTTTTCTGATAAGTGTGAAAAAGTTTTGTTTACGAGAATTAATTAGAGTTACTTTCAGAAGTTAAAACCAGCATTTATTTTTAAACCGTAAGAAAATGAATTTACACTAAATCATAAATTTTTATACACAGTTTAATATTTCAGTAAACTATAATCAGAGAAAGTTTATCCAACCGGAAATTATTGGATTTTATCTAAAGTATTAAAATTTATTCCATGCAAAGTTGAACCATTTCCATTACATTCTCTGAAGTGAGAGGCTAAGGTAATTGCTGAGACACATATTTTTTATATTCGGAGAAGAAAGTTTTCTGCTTCCCACAGAACGTTTTGGACTTACTAAAAGTATTATACGTTAAGAAAAGAAACACAGAGAAGGTCTACAAATTTATTTTAATTATTATTTTAATCTTTACAAGGTTCTTGTATACAAGTAAAAGGGTTTTCATCTTAGACAACTGTACATTTAGAAAGAAAGAAGTTTCTTAATTTGTTAGAGATATTTTTATTACATTATTAGATTTTCTGTAAAATTGAATAAAGAAATTGATGTACTGAACCTCAGCATAATGTTGCTAAATAATGATGATTGTATCATTCGAAATACTCTGCGAATGAGTGATCACACTATGTGCTGAAATAATATTGAGGTAAAGTACTATATAAAAACCTATTTAATCTTTGGTACAATTGGGTCTGTTAAGGAAAATTGCAAATACTCGGATTTAGCGAATCTTTACGTTAGTTTAGTCGACGAATACAGCATATAAGAAAGAAAATATATTATATAAGGTTCGTGCTGTAATTGCATAACTTGCATCAATATAGCAGTCAAATTAGATAAGTGAAACAATTAATTAGATTAGTGAAATAACGATTGGAGAAACGTTTTTCTTTTGGTAAATATGAAGCAAAGTCTGAAGAATAAATTTATTAAATTAAGGAAAATGTTAAATTTTAAATGATGAGGCTTAATTTAAACATAGTTCTATCTACATATCTTCCCTTGGAATAATAAACCTTTTATTGGCAATAATTTCTATTAATAGTGGAACAGTTAGTTACACCGGGAAAGATGCGTTACCAGAAAACATGTAAAATATAACAATTAATTTGAAATAATGAATTTAGTACGTTACGAAGGCACATGTTTCTATAGATTCAGTAATAAACGCCCGTGAATTTAAACGTTCTAAAATCTTATACAATTCCTACAATTGCTAAGAATGCAATATGTTTATTTAAACCAAAAACTTATTCACTTCTGCTACCACGTTAAATTTTTTAGGAAGCATCATATAACAATGAGTATGAATGTTTTCAGTTTTAATAATTTAAATGCTTATAAATATCATGATCAAGGATTATAGACTTATGAATACTTAGATATTTATTTTGTATCAGTTTAATTCGAATAGAAATTTAAAAGAAAAATGATGATCAGATTTGAAATTGCTTCATGAATTAGTTATAATGATATACGGTGAAAACTGTAGTTCAGATAGAGCTAAAATTGTGAGAGTAATTGCAACGTGCTTTAGTGAAAAAGTTATCAACACTGTCCCTAAAACTATGAGAAATATCAAAAGTAATTCAATTATAAAAATGTAGACCATTCTCGATTTATCATGGAATCATATCTTATACGTGAAAACAAATTTATTAGATACCCAAAAATGTAATTTTGTTATATCCGGTCACAGTCTTAAATAAATCATAATCCCGTGCAGATGTGTAATATCACAAGGCCGCCGGCTGAAGCTTTTTATAGGCTTGATGATTTTAGTGTGACAATTGTGTGACAAATTGCTACTTATTTAAAAGCAGATTTTCTAATTTACGCATTTTTAAATTAATTAACCCGTGTAAGCAAGGGACAATTTATTTTATTAATAAAATCAAGTTACGCACGCTTAATTTGTCCACAATCTTTAACAATGCATGTGTATTCAGCATAGTGTTGCCAGTTGTCCTGGTTTAAGCGTGATCCCGATATTAACATTTTAGAAAGTACGTCCAGCAGACCAATTGCACGAGACAGCAAATGTACCGATTTTTCAGTGTGAACAGCCACATTAAAATTTTCAAGCGTACCACACTATATCTTACACTGTGTTGATTTCTTAAAACAGTAAAAAATATAAAAATAAGTTAAACTTTTGCTTTTTAAATACTCAATGATTTTTAGTGTGAAAATTGTGTTACAATTGTGTGACAAATTGCTACTTATTTAAAAGCAGATTTTCTAATTTACGCATTTTTAAATTAATTAACCCGTATAAGCAAGGGACAATTTATTTTAATAATAAAATCAAGTTACGCACGCTTAATTTGTCCACAATCTTTAACAATGCATGTGTATTCAGCATAGTATTGCCAGGTGTCCAGGTTTAAGCGTGACCCCGATATTAACATTTTAGCAGGTACGTCCAGCAGACCAATTGCACGAGACAGCAAATGTACCGATTTTTCAGTGTGAACAGCCACATTTAAATTTTCAAGCGTACCACACTATATCTTACACTGTGTTGATTTCTTAAAACAGTAAAAAATATAAAAATAAGTTAAACTTTTGCTTTTTAAATACTCAATGATTTTAGTGTGAAAATTGTGTTACAATTGTGTGACAAATTGCTACTTATTTAAAAGCAGATTTTCTAATTTACGCATTTTTAAATTAATTAACCCGTATAAGCAAGGGACAATTTATTTTAATAATAAAATCAAGTTACGCACGCTTAATTTGTCCACAATCTTTAACAATGCATGTGTATTCAGCATAGTATTGCCAGGTGTCCAGGTTTAAGCGTGACCCCGATATTAACATTTTAGCAGGTACGTCCAGCAGACCAATTGCACGAGACAGCAAATGTACCGATTTTTCAGTGTGAACAGCCACATTTAAATTTTCGAGTGTACCACACTATATCTTACACTGTGTTGATTTCTTCAAACAGTAAAAAATAAAAATAAGTTAAACTTTTGCTTTTTAAAGGCTCAATGATTTTAGTGTGAAAACTGTGTGACAATTGTGTGACAAATTGCTACTTATTTAAAAGCAGATGACTTTCTAATTTACGCAATTTTTTTCAAAGAAGCAAAGAGCATGTAATAAAAAAAACATTTTAAATTTTAGCATTTTAAAATAAATTATTTACACATAATTAAAATATGAATGGTGCCCTCTCCGAAATAAAAGACTCAATTTTCACGATTCGGCAATCCTTAAGCTGTATTTCGTTATTTTTGACAATCATTTCGTCACAGAGTCACATGGTTTTTGACGAAACGCGAAACCTCAAGTATCTGACGAAACTGTTTCCTCACTGTCAAATATATAACCTCTTACTTTTGACGATTCAGCAATTCTTGGTTTATATTTCATCATTTTTGACAATCATTTCGTCTCAAAATTAAGTGATTTTTAATGAAATGGAAACTCAAATATTTAAAGAAACTATTTCCCCATTCAGGGCAGATTATTTTTGCTGTTACAAAATCGTTCAAAAAAAAAACAGTAGCTTTGTTTTATTTAAGAAATATATATTCATATAACAATCAAATTTAAAATATGCATAACTGATCCGTTTCCTCTCTATAAACAATAACGTGTTAAAATCTTAACCATAATCTAAAACTGATAAACACTTCTGCACTTCAAAATTTATTATTTCTGACCAACAAATTAACTAGACCATATACTAATCATTCATTGAACAAAGGAAAATTTTCTATTAAATTATATTAATAAAGCCATGATCTAATATTTATTAAGCATAGAAAAACCATAATAATAATCTAGCCTTATTAATTAAAACGTGCAGAAATTATAACAGCACCGATAAAAATACAATCTACCTTTTAAAAATGTAAACACACATCAACATCCCGTGGATACATTTAAAATCGAATTCACGTAAGGCCCCGCTGGCGAAGCAGGCAGCGCGTTGTTCTCCCACGCCAAAGGTTACGCGTTCGAATCCCCTTGAAGTCTTGAAAAAAGCGATGTAATTTTTCACTCTGTCAATAGATGCTTCTAAAATCGTCAATAGATGGTGCCACCGTCCTTTTTTACACTTTTGAAGAAGCAATTTGATGAAATTAATTTCCCCACTTTTTTGAGGATACAAATTTACTGGATTTGTCGAAATATTCGCTCGGAGCATTTCCCATGATACAGTTCTGACAAAAACAAAGAAAATTTCGTGGAATTTGAGTATCCATTTCTGACAGTGTGCGTTTCATTTATTGTAATGCTGTTTATGAGTAAGAAAACGTCAAAATATTCATGTTTGAGATTTTGCTGAAATGCATCTAACAAAAAGTGTTATTTTTGTATGTTTGTTGGGTAAGTATCATTTGTAAGAACGAACTGCATAAAAATATTTGCCAGTTAATAAAAAGTGTGTCTAAATTTAATTAACTACCCATTGTATCCTTTGGGGATTGTTTAATTGACGTAAATTTTGTATGAAAGAAAACCGAATTATTTTGTCTAAATTGAGTCCTCCCACTTTTTTCATTTCCCTGTCTCGCTTTTGGTCATAAATACCTGGTTATACTAACTGAAAATGACTGAAAATGCAACATAAACTTTTAGAATCAAGTATAAAGTTTTTGTCACACTCTTTACCGATACTAGATAGATACATAAGAATACATACCTATGATACGATACTACCAATACACAAGAAATTAATAAAGCCATAGGAAGGAAGGCCATAAGTAATCAGCTAGAGATAAATATAATGAGCCAGACACATGCGACCACATTTCGAATTTTTATTTTTACTTCGCAGAAAATGTTTTGATTTTTTATCTAAAATGAAACTTTTTCTAGCGGCGATAATTTTATTCTTCTTAAAGAAAGATCGCATTTTCCTTTGCTATTCTAAATGGCATTGATAGTACAGAATATTAAATGAAAGTAAAAATGCAAAATGCAAAATATAATATATATTAAGAAAGCTAATACTGTTATTTTCAAGTTATTAATACTTTTTTTTAAACTTTCCCCGTAAGTACATGCAAACATAATAAAGTTTTACACTTAACCTGCAGATGACACATTATTTGAAGAAACAATTATAGATATAACCATTTAGAGATAAAGACCCACTTTTTAATGGGAAAAGTAAAATTTCAATAACTAGCTGAAAATACTTTTCTTGAAATTAGCTTAAGTTATCAAAATAGTCAAAATCTGAATCATTATCAGAAAATAATAAATTTAAAGTGTCTTCACTTAGAAGTAACAATTATCACCATCATCTCATAATATCAATTTTTCAGCCAAGTTTTCAGAACAGTTTTCAGCCAACAATTCATTTTTTTAAAATGAGTTTTATATATTGGACTCAGTCATTCTCTCCCAAACGTTTTTGGCTCATACTGCCACTTTCTCGCAGGATTCCCGATTCATTTTTTCTGCATTAGTAGATGTATGCACGCCTTAAATCATTCATTTCTCCCATAAATTTCTAAGCTTGCTCTTAAATGAACGATTTACTCCAACATCCAAAGACTGCAAAATTTTTGTTAAACATCCTGGTATTATTGATATCTTGGCATCTGAAGTTTTGCACACGTTTTAACATTATATTTTAAATGCATCGTTGAGTCCAAAATGAGCAGTGCACCAGGTATAAATAAGTTGTTTTTACTTTTTTACCAAACAGAGTCCAGCCAAAAAATCATAATGTCGTCAATCATTATGCATTTAAGATTGACTTTTATAACAACATTTGTAGTAAAGTTTTCTTTCGGCGCTGGCTTTTAGTTAAATATTATCATGGAAGGTAGATTGTAGCCATTTGCAGCGCTAGCCAAGACGACCGTAAAAGGGTTTTTTAGTTTTTTGTAGTATTTACAGGTACACTTTTGGTACCAATATTTGTGACAGTAGGATTTGGCGGAATATCAAAAGAAACTGTCATCTCATCCATACATTAAAAAAATCATTTTTAAAACATTATTCTGCATTACAATGTTACTGGTGAACTCCAGAAAATTATAATATTTGTTTTCCAAATTTTTGCGTAATTTTTGACCCAATCTAGTGAGATTCTTAATCTCTTAACTTTTTCTTTTTCATAAAGCAATAACGCCACGTTCGACAGACGGTACAGTTCCCCATACCAGTTTATTGAACCAGAGTTATTAAGTCAAAGTTCTAATTTTGAGGACTCGGTAGTTTACAAAAGTTCCCCAGGATGCTTCTCTCTTAATCTAGGTGAGAACGGCGGTAGAATTCGTCCAAAAATAAATTTCTTCATGAGGAATCTCGCGCAATATCATAAACGCAAAGCGAGATGATCGCAATCGTTGTCACTTTTTTGCCAGTAAGACAAACTCTAGATCGTGCTTTCAATAACTGTACTTTAACAGATTTACTAATTTCCACTCTGATAAAAACTACAGCAGCATAAGCCTATTTACTTGCGCAAGAGAAAAAATGCAGGGAGAATTTTGCATGGATTTTACCACTTCTTAAATATCATGGAATGCGAAGATTTTCTAAGCGAGAAATATTTTTCAGCCACTTCAAAAAATCAGGCTGAGATACTTCATCCCAATTCAGCTTCATTCTCCAAAGTTTCTGTAAAAGTAGTTTAGGAAACAATGAAACAGGACGAGACACTTTAATAGGATAAAAAATCCTGTGGGTTGCAGACAATATGACTTTTAGGTAGCTTTCAATACAAAAAAGTATAAAGCTACCTATTGCAGCCGTTCGGAGGAAAGCAGTTCCGGAAAATTTCGATATATTTTCACCGATCATGACCCCCAGACACCAAAACCACCCTCCGTCCAAATGTTGATTTATATATATATATATATCCATATATATATATATATATATATATATATATATATATATATATATATATATATATATATATATATATATATATATCAGACCTATGTCATACGATAACGCCCGTAATTATGAATCGATTTTGATGAAACTAATTGTGTGTATTAAGGTCACTAATGTCTCGACCGAGTTCGTTGGCCAGCTTGGTCCGCCATCTTGTTTCAAGATGGCGGCCATTTAAAGATGTAAAATAACTTAAATCTAAAATAAATATACAAAAATTTTAAAAATTCAAATTTATTTTTTAATTACGTGTTAGGCCTTGATACAAGGATTCCAGAGCTTTTTTTGGTTTACCTCTATCTTAAAAAATGGCTGAGATAGAGCAGTTTGAAATTCTAGGGTGGCTGACATTTTGAAACAAAACAGCACATTAACGCGATTACTCGCAAATTATTTTCTTTCATTGTTGTAATAATTTTCCCAATCATACGCATAAAACTATATATTCATATCCGTTAACGCCAAAATTGGCGACATTGGCGACAAGATTGGCAAAATTGGGCGACATTTGGCGAAATATCGCCAAATTTGGCGATCAAAATAAGTCTTCATAAATGAAGCCAATATGGCGCAATTGCTCAATAATTTGGCGAATTTCTTATTCAAATTCAGTATTAACGAATCTTTTGTAAACGTTTCTTTGCATTTTAGTTTGCTGTTTTCGTGTAACATTAGCTAAAATTTTAAAACGAAGATATAGGAAAGCTACCTTTTCCTCCCGGTACAAGCCGGAAGGACTTTTTTAGTGTCTTTCTGGAAACAAAGCTTTTTTAGCCAACGGTACTGATACCTACGGTATCTGCCTCTTTATTCAATAATATTCACAGCACATTTGTGCCCGGTCTAGTTTCATATGTTAGGTTCGTATATTCCCAACCTTTCAATTCGAATTTTCTTTCTGCCATAACGGTTGTCTCCCTTTTAATGAATAAGATGTAATTCTTCTTCATTACGTACACTAGCAACACAGTTATATGCGTAAAAACTATTCACGAGTAATTTAATTAATTAAATCATATTTTCAGAAAATTCGTTGTTGTGACAGTTCAAAAAAATCTGAAGAGGATATTGGATCACAATACTCATAAGTAAAAGGCTACATGTTACCCCAAACACCACCCATCAATGATGATAGTGCTTCAGCTCACCGTCTTCACCAAACCACACAAATTGTAAATAATTCTTGTCAGAGAGCAAAATACTTATCTAGAGGAAAGCCTTTCGTATATCTCCTATTAAACCAATTTTTTCCAATCGAAAACGGTACAAGATAGCTGGTATCAATTAAATGAGGTTCATTCCACTTTCTGAACAATCGTTGAGACTTGGTGATCCTTTCTGTATCGCCGAGTCATCGAAAACAGGTCAAATCCCTGTAGTACTATTTTCTTTAAATATAGGTCGGGGAGGTAAATAGTATGCGAGTAACTTAAGCTCATTCTCCGCCTTTAACTCTATTATTTACTCATCCAACCAATATTTAAATACATCTTCATACAGCTCATAAAGTTCTTCTGATTTTAGATGATTCACAACTTTGTTTCGTCTTTTCACACACAGTTCAAAATTGTCAGGAAGAGAAGCAAGGCATATACACTAAAAAACGATCTTTTTTCAACTTTAGTTGTGTCAAAGAAATGTTGCTTTGCTGCTTCTTGTAATTCAACTGCGGTTTTCTTTTCCGATGGGTCAGTTATACCAAGAACATCTAAATTCCATAATTCGTCAATTTTAAAGTTTTCTAGATGTAGGAAGTTACCGTCATTGCAACACTTTCATAATTCATGTCTTCATGAATTTTTCCCATTAAACACCATCTTAGGATAGTGTTCATAGCAACCAACGCATAAGAAAGAATATTCCGGCGGCCAGTCATGAACTTTCCTGCTACATCTGATACAATCAATAATTTGATTTCACTTGCAACAGTCAATCCATTGCCTTCTAAATCAGATATAGTTATTCCGTGCTGATTACGTTCGCCCATACACTGGTCATTAGGTACTTTTGTTATATTCTAACATTTGTATTTTGATCCAAGTACCTTATATTGATGATGCAGCTCTTCTTTTGTTTCTACACCCCCGAAAATTTATGAATAAGTTTAACTTTACTAGTGTTATTATAACCCAAAGTTTTAATAACATCTCTAGCTATGTACGTTCTTTCATACCCTGTATCAGCGATAGCTCCTGCATTAACTGTATTTCGATTCTTCAACCGAACCACCAAAGTTTGTAATAGAACTGAGCCATTGTTATTAGAAGCTGGCTGGCTAACACATTATCTTTCTTTTCCAATGAATCAGCTTCCGAAATTCCCGGTTTGCTTAATTTTTCAGTAATCTTTGTACATACCTGAGTTTCATGGTTTTTGCAGCATATAACACATTTTACTTTTGCTTTACAATTGCGAGCAGGATGATTTATTTTTAAACATAAAAAACCAACTCTTTTCTTTTGTATTATGCTTTTCTTAACATCATACGGCATTGAAATTGCCTTGAAACATTTCTCTGAAGCAAGTGATTTGTCACAAAAAATACATATTTATTGATTAAAATTATTCTTATCTCTAGCCTATTTTCTCTTATCATTATTTAATAAATATGATGCAGTAGAAATTTGAGTTTTTTCGAATTCATGCTTATTTCGTGCAGCTCTGTATCGAAAAGTTGTGTCGAAACTGTTACTTGCCAAAGCAATCCTTTCTTCTGCTTCAACTTCGTCTTGCAGAAATTCAAATAAATTACCTAGATCAGTTTTAGAGCCAGTTTCAACATCACTCTTTAAAGCTATATAATGATTTTTATCTAGTTTTGATTCCAAATCAACACATCGATCTAACGTTCTTCTGTGTGACGATCTGTATCCTTCCCATGCTTTAAGAATATCATCTGGAAGAGACAATTCAACGAGTGGGTATAACATCGCAGCATATTTGTCTCCAATAACTCCAAGAGTTTCTAACGATCACAGTTTCGATTCTAATGAATCATGTTACCGTCGCAATGAATTTTGTTTTCCTGCATTTTTCTTCTGCAGTACAAGGCCAAACAAATCTTTAACATAATGTTCTATCCAAAGTTCTTCCCGTCCAAAGCGAGATTTATGTTGATTTACAGCTTTGGTATAACTATTACCTCCAGGCGGAAAACTTCAAATCAACTCTTCTGCCACTCTGTCTTTTTCGATGGCTTGTGCCAAATACTCAAATTTGTCATGAAAATTTATGCTAGGATCTTGATCACTTTTTTGAAAATGACCACAGAATTGCGTCCGATTCCTTATTTCACCATTAAAAGTAGGAACCTCTATCTTTGGATAATGAAGCAACGTATTCTTGTTAATTGCAGTACTATCTGACTTCAAAACAACAAACTTTTTTACAATCAAATGTTGGTTTAATTTATGTTGTAATACACGCCAGCGATCAATGTAAACCTCATATTCATCAATATCTTTATCTATTATTTCTTGTTCAGCTTCATCGCTATACAGCTTTTCTCTAATTTTGTATTCTACACCGATCATAAGTTTCCCTTTATCTTCTATCATTGTCAATTTTAGGACTTTCTCAGCAGACGATAAGTTATTTTCATTTGTATCAAATTCATTACATGCTTTTGTAAAAATTCTACGATGTTATCTTCTAGCTATTTTTAATGCATCCATATTGTTCAAAAATAATATTTTTTTATTCAGAACTGTTTAAATAACATTTTACTTACAGCTTGTAGTCTGGTCAGCGGACGCCAGATGTGGAATTCCAATATCTGGCGTCCATGACAGGACTGGAAGCGGTAAGTTAAGAACAAACATCCAAATGGACAAAAGGAAATTTCAGGCAGCTCGTTGCTTTTGAATAATTCCGATTTCTTTTTTCTGATACATTTATCACCCACCTTTATTTTTGTCGATAGATGACTGTTCGAAGAACTGTAAAAAGGGTTTAACTCATAAGGGCGAAGACAGTTGTTTAGAAGTATTACGATTGATTGATGAATCTATAAGCTATTAGCAACAAGACATGTCCTGAAAATGTCCCACTATAACACTGACCATCGGAGAAAATAACAACATTGTCATTTGTTCTTTGGTATCTTTCCTTTAACATTTTGTAAAACTTTAATGATAAAAGGTAAGCAAGAAAAAAATATTTATAAGAATGAAATACTATAAAAAAGGCGTGAGTACAAAAGGAAACAAGTCTGCTTAAAACTATTTTGGGAGGGGCGAACGCTCCCATCGCCCCCTGTTTCTTGGATCCGCGCCTGAACATTTGTGTAGGAATGAGTATTAAACAAGAAAATGCTTCACACGCAAAACAGGTTATTAATTATTAGAGACATCTTTAAATTCTAGAATGTTTTCCTAACAGATGGTGTTGCACTTCTTTGTCTTTCCAACCACATTTCCCGATTGCTTTAAAGAAAAAAGTTTTTCTTCGGACTCCATTGCAAATAATAACAGCGATACTTCTTGACAAATAACCTTCTATAAGGGCCTTCTTATGGCTTGTTTTCAAATATGACATATGCCATCGATTGCTCGCACAAAGCGACTGGTAAACTGCTAATTTTAAATGTAAACAATTTAATAAAATTGAGCTGCTGTAATACTACAGGGTGATTATAAAAAAAACTATCCCGATATATCAACCCCTAACTGTCATATCGTTCACAGAATTGAATGAAATTTTAGTTTAAAGTATTTTGCGGCTCAAGAATCATATGAAAAAGAACAGTTACGGTTACAGTGACAAAATTTCGAAAATTTCAAATGGCAACACCTACTTATTTTTATTACAATGTGATCTTCATAGTGAAAACCCATAAAAAGCAGTGGAACGGTACCTGTATCACGAAAATTGCCGGAGCTAGACAGGCTAAGAAGAAAAGTGAAAACAACTGATAAGGACAGCGAAGCACCATAAAGTAAAACATTTTATTGTTGATTTCTATCCACAATCTGCCGCATGCAACGTGTCATCGTCTGTGATGTGAAAAATTTGTGAAACACAATAAAATGTTTTATTTTTTGTTGGTTCTCTGTCCTTATTGGTTGTTTTCACTTTTCTTTTTAGTCTGTCTATCGCCGTGGATTTTCGTGCTACAGGTACAGTTCCAACGATTTTTATGGTTTTTCAATAAGAAGATCACATTCCAATAAAAAAGGAGGTGTTACCATTTGAAGTTTTCGAAATTTTGTCACAGTAATCGTAACTGTTAGAATTTATTTGTTGTTTGCTATATGATTCTTTATCGCATACCTCAAAATATTTTAAACCAAAATTTTATTCAGTTTCTGTGAACGGTATGATAGTTAGGGCTTATATATTGGGATAGTTTTTTTTAATAATAACGCCTGTATTTTAAATCAACATATTACAGAATTAACTACAAATGATTAACTTTTTATTGATCGAAACACAATTTCGGTATTTGATCTTATTCCACTTTCTTTACTATTGAATCAACAAACAACTTGAACGGAACTTGATCTGTAAAACTCTCCGAGAAAGTGCTTAGTTCAAATCAGGGGAAAATGTTAATTTTATATTTTGTCTAAATTATTTCTGCTTTTTAATCTTCTAAAATTACGTTAGGAATTTAGCTAAAATAAGAGACTTTAAACTACGTATTCCATTATCTTTCGCAATTATTAAAGGGTCATAAATTTAAAAGATACCTTACTTAACGAAAATAAATGTTCGTGAAATTTAATAGTTTAGTTAGCAAACGAGGTAATAAGTCTTTCCTCTTAAATGCCAGAAAGTTTAGAAGAATTAACTTGATTAACTTGGGTTATTTTCAAAAGTTAACATGAGCATTTATTTTCAGACCTACTGTGTGGAACTTTGAATTTACTGTTATATTTAATTTAGTATTTCGGGCAATACAAACTAGCGATAGTTTTCTCAAACAGAAAATATGTGATTGAATTTGAAATATAAGTATTTTAATGTCAAAAAACTGTTTACATTGTATAATTAAGTGGCAGAGCTATTAAATGCACAGTGGAAGATATAAAACACTCCTTTAATTAGACAAACATACAACAGTAACAATACAGACACACTCAGGTTTTACAGATATCATGAGCATTATCTAGTAAGGTGGCGTTCTAGCCAACATTTGGAGGAATCCTATGATGGAGGATGATAGCAAGACATTACTTAAATATAGCAGATATAATAATATATATATATATTCTAACCTCCCCCCCTCACACACACACACAATGTTGAAGCATGCACTCGAAGATCAACTTTTTGTCTTTGAAGCCTAGTATTTTTAAGCACTTAAAATTCTTAGCAGAAGGTAAAGCTTTGTTTAAAATATCTTCCCTCATATTGTCTGTTGGCACAAAATAAACATCAATTTGCTCGTTTTTTAGAGCATCTAATACAAAGTGATGTTTGATGTCAATGTGTTTTGTTCTTGTATGAAAAACAGGATTTTCGACAAAGTTTATTCATCTTCCATTATTTGCTACTATGCATACCTTTCTTCAAATTATATATATGTTCCATATCGAATTCTTTTAAGAAATTTTTTATTTCACATTTAATAAATTCACCCCCATTATCACTAATAAACAATTTAATTTTAGTAAATTTCTGGTTTTTACAGAGATTTTTAACACCTTTAAATGCTTCTAAAGCTTTAATTTTACGTTTTAAAAATCTTACAGCACAATAACAAGAATAGGTATCAATAATTTTAATAAAATAAAGTGACTTGCCATTTGACAGCATTAAAATAAGCCCACACAGGTCAGAATGTACAGGATCGTATGACTTTGTGACCTGTTCTGACCGACTCGACCTGGGAAAGGCGCACGTGTTAAATTGTTTAACGCGCACACTTCACAATTAAATTCTTCAGATGATTTTGTGATATTTAATCCACTAATATTTCCCTTATTATTCGTTTCCATTAAATCAGTTAAATTTAAGTGACCTATTCTACAGGGCCATTTTGTAACATCTGCGTACTTATTTTTTGCACTATCTATACATTTGTTAAAACATTTGCACTGTAATTTATATACTATTACTTTATCGTAATTAATAAAGATCGTCTTTACGATCAAGAATTAAGCTTACATTATCCTTGAATTTTTTTATTACAGCATGTTGCTCTTTAAATACAACAGTATATTCTCGTTCACGTTTTCTAGCGGCGGGTAATAAATTAATTTTCAGTTCAGTAATTAAGAACGCGGCATACATTTCAATATTTTCTAGCTCTTGGTATTCACCTCGGCTTCGATGAAAGCTTCCAAGGCCAGTTACTTATATAGTTCCATTATTTGCGAGATTAACAGTTGCAATTTTGGTACTCGAATTAAGAAATCTTGAGTAATTATTATATAAATGACGCGTACAGTCCCTATCCACGCTCCAAAAATTATCCATTTCTTCTTTTGAAACTGTGAGTATCCTGGTCTGAGTCATTTGCACCTGTAAATAATACAGAATTATTTTGTTTATAATTCTAAAAGTCCTTATAATTATCACATTGTGGTATTTTTAAATTTTGTACAGAAAAGACAAGTAACAGCTTTTATCCATTTTATTTAATGAATATTTTTAATTAAATTAAGTATTTTTAATTAACTTTTTATCATTTCATGTTATAAGAATAATTATATTGGTCATTGCGGAAAAAGATCCTTATAAATGCATAACGGATTTTAATTTCCAAGAGAAATTCTTTTATATAAATTTTTCAGAGAATACATTTCCACCATAAAACATCTATACAATATTGTATTTCCTTATTCAAAAAATATGGAAAATATATGCTAATGGGTTTCATAATGCGGATGAAATCTGAAATCATAAGTAAAATTTTAAATTGCGACTGTATGTTCTTTTTGTCCGCATTCTGAAAAACTTACGATAAATATGTTTTCTTGATACATTTTTTTCAGAAACATGAAAAAACGAAATACTAAATGCACTCTAAAATCAAGACAATGTTGGTTATAAATTGATCTAATCTTCGACCGAAATTACATTCATTTGCAGGAAATATTTATTCAATATTGAGTTGCTGCGATTTTGCCGATATTTCAACAAGACTAGCAAGAAATATTTAGCCAATGTAAAGCCAATATAACCTTATTGGGATAAAATTGACGTTTCAATGAAAACATTACCAAAGGAACACCAATAATGTACAAAAACAAGAATGTCCAATATTTCTAATGAAATGCTGATATTTCACAAATATTATTTTATATTAAAAGTATTTAAAATAAAACATCAATATTGTTTGTTTTTGGATTTACATTGGTTAATTAAATCCGACCAATATTGTTAAAATGTCAACACTCCAATAGTGGGACGACATTTAATGCCACTGTATTGAATATTGGGACAAGATATACGACTTATTTGTTTGTCTCTTCGATATGTGGGATGTTATGTACTTCACCATGTGTGTTTGAGAACTATATCGAATAAAGTAGTGACGAACATTTTTTATTCTCCAGTTTCTGTTCAATGTAGGGAAATACACTATATGGATAAAAATTATCCGAACTTTCGTGTATAGATATTCGTTCGAATTGATAGAGAATTAATTGACAATTTTTTTAAACATTGCTTATGTAAAGAATATTCTTAATTTTCAGTGAAGATTTAGTAGCGAATTCATTCAATAGAAAATTCTCAACATTTGGAATAATAAAAAAATGTTTGCGATCACTCCGTATTATAAAAAACTTGAAAAATCGGGAACTTTTTCAAATGATTTTTTTTGCTGTCTCCAGAGTTTCGTACATTTTCTTAAAAGTAACACGGATATTCACAATTAAATTTGAAATTTGTTATTTTCCGCATGTGTTTTACTTATAATTTCAGAAATTTGAAACAAACATTTAAAAATTTTCAGAAAATTGTACAGCATACTAGAGAGAAACGTTGTCTTAAAATTGAAATGGATACACTAACTATTCGATAAAGTATGAGCATTTGTAGAAAATAATCAATCAATTACAAATACCCAAATATAGCATTTTTCACATTTCATAAATTGGTAGCGAACTATTTTAGAGACTTAGGTAAAATATTCAGTTCAATACTTTTAAAATTCATAATAATATTGGCAATATAAAAACTTGAATATCCAATACTCTCTCACATCTTCTGGGTAATTAGAGTTCTTCACAAAATGTGATTTTTTAACCCTAAATCGCAGAGACTTGCATTGAATAAATGACAGTTTTAAATATGCTAAAAGCACAAACATAGTTACAGTTTGGAAAATTACATATCATAAAATGCAATAAATTGCATTTCATAAATTGCAAGAATGTATATTACATAAATTGTAGCTTATGAATAATTCCTTATTATCTATCAATTTTTAAAAAGTAATTAAATTGCAGCTGTATAGTGTATACTCGACATACTTTGAAATTTTCACAATATTCAATTGGAATTTTTATATAAGTTTTACCATATTAAGAAGGGGTTTTAATATTATAATATAAAAAAATTATTTTCTGCATGCGCATATAAAATATTTTCTGTGCATTTTCATAATTTATTGAATATTCAGTGTATTCATTGGTTAAACCCTGCTGAACTTTAATGGCTGTCACCGACTTACTATAGTAAATAAATAAATAAATAAATATAAAATTTCACACTAAGCTAACAATGCAACATAAAATAAATTTGTGTACAATAATTATGCGAATAAAACATTATGGTTATTATTAATAAGCTCTCGTGATAAAGGCATCACTTTTTGAGCAATACAATTCGCGGGTAAATGAACTCCAACAAATTAATCTGAGCTACAATATGACATGAACCACAATACTTGGCCATACACCTTTTATCAAAGAAAAATAACAAAGAATAATAAATGTATGGAATTAATGGAATATACCTCGTAAGTCACGTTGTCATTTTTTCTTCTATTGCAAAATATAAGCATAAGAGTTTCTGGGATATAACGAAGGGAATTGTGGGTTAAAACCACTTATATTAACAACTATAAATAAAGACGTCAGTAAAGTTTTATTTAATATAATTTTCAATGTACTAAATTGTTTTAATTGAACTGTGAGGGTATAATTAAGTATAATGTCATTTATATTTATTTTCTGTGACCAACTATTTTAATATGTTGTCTAATTAATAGCACACTTTGTTACATAGAGCATTGGTTACGAAAGCTTGCTTTTTGTTAAAAATCAAAATGAAAATATAGTTCAATGACTTACATCTGATCGGGTAAAAATGGTTTTCGTAAGGATTTAGTTCACTTAGTATTAGCAGTTTGAACTTTGGATGTACAAGTTGTCCCCCGTGTTACAAACTTTATCAATGAAACATTTTTGCAGGCTGTTCAGATTCTACTGCACATACTTTGCTAAACGAGAATGCATGCACAGCACATGAAGTTTCCAAAGAACCATGCCTCTAAAACACATAGTTTTCGAGAAAAATGCAAAAGGAAAAGTATGAAAAAGTATGACGTCACATTCGGAACGCTCAGAATAAGAATTATTAAGCTTCATGAAATTGCAAAATGGGTAAGAAACAATATTTTAAAACATAAAAATACGCTTGTGAACTGCAAACAGTTTAAAAACAGATGGACAGTAGGCATGGGTGTAATATGCATGGGTGTAATATGCGTCGTTCGACTCACTTTAAAAGCCGACAGCTTTAAACTATCGACGATATTCCTATAGTGATAATAATGTATTCCATTACTGAGTATTCCGATATGTACTTTGCTTTCAGTCAGGGTAACAACATTATAAACTACTAGGGAATGTGCGACATCATACTTTTTCTTTTGGATTTTTATCGAAAACTATGCATCGCCGAAGAACGGTTCTTTCGACAACTTTTATGTCCTCATAGAAAGTATTCTACTCCTGCGCAGTTTGCTTGCTGATATCTGAACACTTCTAAATAGTCGAATTTAAATTTTTTTTCAACAGAGAAATCAATAACTCGGATTGTGTTTTTTTAGCTTGCCATTGCAGAGAATACTGATGCAACCAGAAAACAAAGAAAAGGAACACGGAATCGCTTTAATATAAAGCTTAGAAAGGCTATTTTGATGTTCAAATTTGCATGGATGATATTCAAATTCATATATTAGAAACCAGAAATATATTTATAGAACGAAAAAAATAAAGATATACTTAAAACATTTTAAGCAATTGCATAAAATATTTTAACATTTTAAGCATAAAATATCTCATAAACATTAAACAATTGGGTAAAAATATGATTCTATTGCATATTTAATGATCTGCTTTAAATTAACTGATATGTTACAATTATATCAAGTAGGGCGGTCGCTCTGCCAAGCCAAGCTTAAAAAAAAAACGCCACACAAACAACGCCAAGAACTGGAATAAAGACCGCTAATGCTTATATACAGAAAGCAACTTCGCAATGTTAAATCGACAAAACATGCCAGATTAAAATATCAGATATCAAACAAACCAAGCGTCGTAGAAAAAAAAACGAAAACTAGAAGAATCTAAGGAAGAATTTCTTCAATTTAAGACCAAACTCATCTTCATAAGTGATTTATAAACAGAGATATAGCTTTTTTTAAAAAACGTCGAGTTACTTAAAATGATCACTATTTTCTTCGTCAAACTTTTTTTTTCAAACAAGCTACAGGCCTTAATATTGGGCAGAATTAAAAAAGGATTGCATTTTTGGACAAGTAATTACGTAATCTATGTGCTTTTATAAAATTCAGTGTAAAAAAAAATATTTTCTATCCTTAATTAGCAAAAAACTGTTAATTAATTTGGCGATTAAAAAATTATGCCAAAACAGAGATAAAACCCGCCAACGACCATGTACCATCTGTATTAAAATAGCACAAATCAGTTACAGGTTATAATATAACCACATCAAATTTCATCTGCAAGTCAGCCATTTTCTTCTGAAGATATTTTTTTTTTAAAATAAAACTTCACAATTATAAGAACACATATTTTATCAAATAATTAAATATGACTGCAAACTGTGGCAGATGATTGTTTCTAACATGAATAAGTATGAGAAATTGCCGGATATGGATATGGATCTGGGTAGCTCAGTCGCAGAGCGTCGGCATGGTACGCATAAGGTCCCAGGTTCGAGTCCAGGCCCAGGTCAATTTTTCACTCATGTTTGTTTAGTGCATTTAATTGTCTGATAAAATGCGTGTTCTTATAAATATTGTAAAATAAAGTAATCAGACGTAGTGTTTATGTTTTAAATATATAATTTACGTTTTTAGAAAGATCTTTAAAAATAAATTAGTTTTTGAGGGAAGGTGTACCTTCTAAAATGTATACATTAAGAGTTATCGCCATTTAAATTTTCTTTCCAAACGTAAAAAAAAAATTTTGAAATGAATTAAATGTGATTCATTTATTTCTAAAAATAAAAAAACACGGTAAAGGACAGGCATTTCGTTCGCAGGAATACCTTTCACGTCATCTACTATATATACGAGGCTAGCGAAAAAGAAAGGCTACTGCGGTGCTTTACGCGTATCTTTTTTTACAGACCGCGGGAATCACGTGAGGCTCGAATCCACCAATGCAGGTGTACGAAAAGAGCATCACCTCACTCTAGCGGTCTGTAAAAAAAGATAAGTGGAACGCACCGCGGTAGCCTGTCTTTTTCGTTAGCCTCGCTATATATATAAAACACAAACGGAAATTTCGTTCCGTTCCTTTATAACTCGAGATCTGCTGAATGGAATTTGATGGAACTTGCACTGTTCGAGAGATAATTTTTCAGGGAAGGTTTTAGTATGTAACACAACGTTCTACGTATATTAGCTATCGAATTATGATAGAAAGTTCTGTTATTTTGACCGAAAAGGTTACCATTGCTAATTTTTTGGCGATCATTACTGTTGCAGAAAGAAATGAAAAGGCTATACATCTCGAAAATAAAAGAAAAACTGTTACTAATTTTATTTAAAAAAAAAAAAAAAAAAAAAAAGAAAGAAAGAAAAAAAAAAAGAGTTTTGATGAGAGAATATTATAAAACGAAAATATTTAATTTAAACATGATTAGAAATGTTCATAATGCTTTAAAAATTATTCAAGGGGCAAGATTTCTATTGAAACAAATTTGGCGATTTATCTTTTGTTTTTGGCGATTTTGATTTTACTTTTGACCCCAAACAATTTGATTTTAAGCCAAAAAGTGTCTTTTTTTGTTGCAGAAAGAATTGAAATAGCTATACATCTGGAAAAATAAAAGAAAAAACTGTTACTAATTTTATTTTTTTTAAAAAGAAAGAAAAGAAAAAAAGAAAAACAGTTTTGATGAGAGATTTTAGGCCAAAAGGTGTTTTTTTTTCAAGTGTACGACTGCATTTTCGCAGTTTTTTTTTTTTGGTACTTTTTGGTTAGCCGGGCGCCAGTGATATATATATATATATATATATACATGTATATACATACACACACATATATACACATATATCTACACAAATACATGTATATACATACATATATATATATACATTTATATGTATGAATATATATATATATGTGTGTGTGTGTGTGTGTTCATATATCACTGGCGTCCGGCTAACCGAAAAGTACCTTTTTTTATTCAAATGCAAACTATATTAATGGCAATATACTTCTATTTACTTCTACATATATGAAATTTCGTTCCGGCTGCTTATAACTCGAGTTCTGCTGAATGCATTTTCATAGAACTTAAACTAAGATAATTTTTAAGGGAAGGTTTATTGTATAACATATCGTTCTACGTAGCTTAGTTATATAATTATTCTGGGAAGTTCTATAATCAGATCAATCCGATTATGAAAGATTAGCCTTTTTAAAAGATTTTGCTGAATGTATTTCGATGGAACCTATACTGTTAAATAATTTTCTAGGGAACGTTTTATTATATAACGTTGCTTAGTTCTAGAATTATAGGGGGAAATTCGAAAATCGGGTGACCATTTTTTTAATCAAATATTAGCCTTTTCAATATTTGATTCCGATTATGAAAGATTAGCCTTCTAAAAAAGTTCTACTGAACGGATTTTGATAAGAATTGTATTGTTAGTTAGATGCTATTTCAGAAATGGTTTTAATGTACTATATATTGTCCTTACGTTGCTTAGTCCAACAGTTATGTGTGAAGGTTATATAGTCAAGTGAACCCGATTTCGAAATATTAGCCTTTTTGATAGTTTTTACTGGGCGTATTTTTTGCGACTTGCATTGTTAAGTAGATAATTTGTAAGGATTGTTTTAGTATATTTTATATCGTTTTGTTGTTTTAGAATTATGTGGAAAAGTTCAATAATCAGATTATCAAAGATTAGCCTTTATAAAAACTTCTTCTGAATGGATTTTGTTAGTTAATTTGTTTGCATTGTTATTTCGATAATTTTTAGTGATGGTTTTAGTATATTGCATATAGTTTTATCATTCTTTAGCAAACCCTAACTGTAAATGACCAAATAAAAGAGTTGGTCCTTAACAGCTAAAATTTTGACTGCACATTAGAAAATATAATAGCGCAATCGCGTCATTTTTCAGTAATGTGGAAGGATATTCCACGTAAATATACAGATTGCTTTCAAATACAAGGTCAAATTAAACGATATATTTCGTTTGATTCAGGGTTCATTTGTAGAAACCGACCAGCGCAGCGGGCGCAACGGGCGTAGCTTGCTAGTTTTCCTATAAATTAATGAAATCCAGTTGTTAAATTATTTTTGTTTTAGAAGTGAAGTTTCCATTTAAATTTATTGTAACAGTACAATGTTTAATTGAATAAAATAAGGTAAATCTAAGAAATTGCTAAGAAATTCCAAACATGCACAGGGCAACGCAAAAAAATAAAATAATAATAAAGAAAAAATAAAAAATAGATAAATAAATAAATAAATAAATAAAAATCAGCTTTCAGAAATTCTAAAAATTGTTCCGCTATTCATATTATGTATCTTCGGGGTCCATCCTCCCACTTTCAGCCCTCCCACCCAAAGGGGGCACTTTTCTAAATTTTGCCGACACCTCTCATGTGATATATCGTTGGAAAAGTCTGTGAACGCTTAATCATAATATGCAGGGGGGGGTGGGTATTTTCTAAATTTTGCACATACCCCTCATGTGATACATCGTTGAAAAGGTCTGTGACCGCTTAATCCTATTATGCATCTCCGGTGTTCATCCCCCCTTTTGCCCCCCCAAGCGCGATTAGCTTTCACCACCAGGGGACGCTTTCCTATATCTGTTCCTACGAGTCGGATCACGACCGGGTATGGCTCATTCGACTCGACATCAATAGAGCTTTCCTATTTTAGTTCGTTTTTTCACCACCAGGGGGCACTTTTCTATCTCTGGTTCTATGGGCTAGATCACGACGGGGTATATCTCATTCGACTCGACATCTCTAGCCTTAACGATTTCAGTGCCCGAGGTTCATACAGAACAGATTGCGCTACCTGGTGGTGGAAGATGGAACTTGCAGCACGACTGCTATACGGTGCCGAAGGCAGCGGGGAGCCGTGTCGGAAGTTAGTTTGGTTAGAGGTTAATACTATTCGATGTGCAAATTAAGGGATTATCCGGTGCCGAAGGCAGCGGAGAACCAGGTCGGAGGTTCGTTCGGTTCGAGGTTTATCTTATTCGAGGTTTTACAAGATTCGAGGCCCCGATATAAATTAGGGGTCCGCTAGCGGGCGAAGCCAGCTAGTGCTAATAATAAAAGAGCGTGATATCACGTTTGATTTCAAATGCAGCGTTGACACGCTATGTACGTATTGCATTTTTATTCATTTCATCGATAAGTCAGTGATATTTTTTAACGGGGGATAACAAGTATTATAACAAGCCACATTTAGTATGTTGTTATTAGTTTAATTTAAAAATCTACTGGTATTTCTAGTTAACCTTTTAAACAATGACTGAAAGTAAAATGTAATTTTAAATTATTTCTCATGTTTAGATTATTTAAATTATGTTTATTCTCTTTTAAAAAAAAGAAATGATATCTACAAAAACAACTTTTCAAAAGTAAAAAAAAAGCCAAGCGTAAAAAAAAAAAGTTGTGGCTAAAAAATGGTGTGATATCAAATTTCCAAGCTATTATATTACTTTTTTAACTTTTTTCCATTAAATAAGTTATCATATATATAAGTCGAGTGCCTACGTATATGTTAATTGAAACTTCAGATTCTAACTACGGACAGATAAATTAGATAAGACATATTTTGATAAATTGATTTTTACTAGTTTGAAATTAATAATTACTCTAAAAAATAAATCATAAGATGAATCTTTAAGATAAGTCATCATTATCTTAAGACACAATTTTCAGAGCATACAAGTCTATAAATGAAACTCTTAAATATTTGCTTAAATAACAATTTTGAACTTCGGATTTTAACTACGGATTTGGGTGGTTAGAATTTTGTGAATAATATGCAAAGATGGCCGCCAAGCCCATCATGCATAATTTGAAAAAAATTGAATTTTCAGAAACTCGTTAGGATGTATTTAGTACAGGAGAAAACGATTTCTATTAACATATACGTAGGCACTCGACTTATATATATGATAACTTATTTAATGGAAAAAAATTAAAAAAGTAATATAATAGCTTGGAAATTTGATATCACACCATTTTTTAGCCACAACTTTTTTTTTTTTACTCTTGGCTTTTTTTTTACTTTTGAAAAGTTGTTTTTGTAGATTAACAATTACAATAAAATACTTTTTTTCTGTAGTTTTCTTCTTAAGCTATGTATATAATTGTATAATTTCTCAATATTCCGTATTGAAACTCTAAATGTTATGGATTCTTGTATGTTTTGAAGCACAATGTGCCATTCAAATGATATCCTATGTTGAGCAAACAGGTGCTCTTATGGTGTGGTTTATACAGGGGGATTCCTTAATTCCGTTTCGTTTCAATTTACTAGTCAACCGAATTAGCTACAGTCATGAACGTACTGCTTTGGCATAGAAAAATGATTATGCTCTACACAATAAAGTAAATCGCAGCGCCCGTAGAGCACATAATAACTAGAAATTGTATCTCGAAAACTATAAGGGATACGACCAAAATTTCAATGGCAAAACGTCAGAGCGTCTATTTAGTCTTAATCGATATCTTACATATAAATATAACTTTTTTATAAACCCTGAAATGTATTTGTTATATTTCATAGTCATTCCATGCAGAAGTCTGGCATTATAAAACAGATGACATTCATTAATAATAATAAGAGTTGTAAATAAGATACAATCTATTTTATTAAGAAAATCAAGTTAAGTGTGATACATGTATCCTTTGCATGCAATTAGTCTCGTATTTAAGCTGGCTCATTGGATAAAAACTATTTATGTTTATGGAAATCTAACAAAGTAAGTTTTACATACAAGATATCATTTTATAATAAATCGAGGAAGTTTTAGAACATTGTCATTGAACTTTTGGTCGAAAATCTTATACATATACCTGAAAACCTTTCGGATTTTTTCAAGTCAAATAATTTCAAATAGAAATTTTATTTAATGCATACAAACCTAAAACTGTTACATAGAGGAAAGGTAAGATTTTACTAATTTTTTTACTGGTTCAAAATACATGTAGCTGATTTTTAAAAAACGGAAGGTTGACTGCTGTACTTATAGTTTTCAAAATACGTTAAATAATTTCCAAATTTACCGCTAGAAAGTGCAACCAGATACATCATCGTGTACCGCATACCTGTTTTATGATACCTAGGCACCACATTTATGACTGTAGCTAAATTTGTTTACCAGTTATTTGAAACAGAACGGAATTAAGCAATCACGCTGTATAACTATTCAATAAAGGTGAAAGTATCACAAATATTTGAAAGATATTTTATTTCAATTATGAAAATTTCTGTAGCAAATTTTGCAAAACTCGTTTTTGCACTTTTGTCTTTGGTATAAAGAAACCTCAGATTTTACTTGGAAGAACGATATTTTGTAGTTTGCTTAAAATATTACGACATTTGAACATTTATTATCATCATTTCTTTTAGAGATTATTGATTGTGTACGCAAAATATAAGCTGCTTATATTTTGAAAATTTTGCTGAAAAAATCTTTTGAGTAGCTATTAACATTATAATTATAAAGAAAAAGAAAAGAAATATTCATGAATAAATATAAATCTTCTTGTGAAAGATTTGGCCTGTTTTCTTTTAATAAAAAGTAAATGCATCCTTTTAAGCGATACTTATTTTATGATTTTCCACTTACAGAATAAACATTTAACTTATTTCTTCAAATACAAAAATATCTTTAATAAGAACGAACTCAATGAATCTGAACATTGTTGAGAAACAAACTAACAAATACACAACATGATTTAATTTCAAAAGAAGTTTCCTTACATTATTTTTTCGAAGATTAATTATTTTTATTACATTTCTTTATTGAATAAAATAAGGAAAATATATGCTAAGGGATTTCGTCCGTCAAATAAAGCTGATACTTTTAAAATATATTAAAAATTCAATTTAAAGTGTATTAGCCTTTATATTTTAACTATAAATTTCAGTTTTTAACCCTCTAAGGTGCAGTCCCGTACTTTTCCGCTTAAGAAAAAAAACGTAAATTGGCTGCAGACGAACATATATTTCACATAATTTTGTTCTAAAAATATGTAGCATGAAGGTATTTTATCTCAAAAGGTATTTCATCTTCAAACCATGAAAGGAAATTTAATTAGCAGAGGTTTTGTGCGCATTTTTATGAAAATGCCGGAAAGCCCTCAGACGGTCACAGGATTACAATAATAGCTTTATGTTAAAATTTAGTTTAAAAACTTTATGTTAAGTATGACTGAAATTTTGTCAGCATTGAAAAACAAAACAAAGCGTAAAGTGAAAATGTTTTTATGATACATTTTGAGAAACAAGTCAGAAAATAAATAAATATACAAGCGGGGAATGTTCTACCTTACGGCAGAATATAGATTGGCCACCCACGGATTTTATCGTTGAGATTTTTTTCGCCAAGTCTAACTCGTCAAAAAAAAAAAAAAAAAAAAAAAAAAAAAGGTGTCTGTTAGCTTAAGCCAGCTTCTCGTGGTTCACGGGATCTTTTTGAATAAGTTCGCACATCTTTTCTTTGGTAAACAATTTTTCATTTTCAAATTCCTCCCTCTTCAAAATGTGATTGTCGACGTTCAAAGATAATGCCTGCATTAATTCAAACCATTACAGCTCGGCCGCAGACAATGTGACAAATAGAGTCGGGATTCCCCACTGTCACATTGTGGCACACACACGTTTCTTCTCGTTTTCCCAATGAGCAGGTGCATTTTTATGTTTTTGAGAAATTTGTAGCCGTCGTCGTGCTGAATGAGGTCGTTCACAAAACTTTCATTGAGCAAATTTTCGGCTGTGAGTCATCCAGTGATTTCTTTTTCCGAACGGAAATGTCGATAGAATTCTTAAGACGAAAGTGATTAAATTTACTGTACGCGTACAGCAAATGATCGGGTCGGACTGCCCGTCGATCCAACCTTCGTATTTCTGAATTGGCGATTTTGATGTAGGTGTACTCCTTTTTAAGGAGCCTCACTTTCCCACAGTAAATAGTCGGAAAGGACAGTTCTTCGGCATTTTCATCAAAGATTAGCGACTTAGGTCGATTTTCACCGGGTGTTAAGCAGATACAGCGGTCGTCGGTGAGCAACGTGTGTGTCACATCTTTTCTTTTAGTCTACATAATTTTAAGCATTTTATTACGATGAACCTGTTCAGAGGGAAATGAATTAGGAGGACGACCAATTTTAGAGCGCGGAACACCAGATGTATCATTCTCGTGCTTTTTAATCCAATAGCGAGCAGTAGCATGCGTAATAGCCAGTGTACGTACAATTTCAGAAATCGAAGTATCGGCATAATAAAGAAAGAGAATTTGATTTTTAATATCGTCAGTAACAACCATTTGTATAGCTATGTTACAGCGCCTAGAATACATAGTGTGGAAACCGGCAAATGGTGTAATGCTTTAAAAAGTGCTAAAAAGTTGCAGCCTATAAATGTGCAACGGTGCACCTATGATAATGTTGCAACCATAGACAAAAAAATGCGAATCACGTTTTTTAGCCATGCTTTCATAATTTTAAAAAAGCTTATAAAAATCACTAAGTCAGAGGAGAAAAGGATATATAATTTAAGTATTTAAAATACTTACCACCAGCCGAAACATTCTAATACAATGTCAAGAGCTAGCAGATGGCGCTGCGAACCCATCCTAAAACTTTCAGCAACGTTGTACATCTATTGGATACAATTTTTTAGTACTATTTTGTAGCCGGTTTCCACACTATGTATTCTAGGCGCTGTAGCTATGTATAAAGGGTGTCCATAAGCTAACCAAATTAACTAGCTGTTTAACCCGTTCTTAACTTTGCATAAAAACGCAATGACAACAAACAATTTTAAAATATCTGAATAACAAATAATAATTCCCCTGTTAAATTGTTGAGTGGTTCAATAACTATTCGATTTAGAAAAATATTTTTCTACTACTGTGCAATTTATTTTAATGAAATTTAATTTATCATGTTGCTATGGCAGCAGACGATAAAACGATATCTTTGGAATAGGGGAATAAATAGAAGAAAATGTTTTGTTATGTTTGTGATAAAATGTTTTTCTTTATTCTTTAAAAAAGGTATATACATAATTCACTTTTATATTTTAACAGAATAAGAAGTCTACTATAATTTGTTACTCACGCTATAGCCAGTATATACAATACACATACACATCGGGACACATTATCATTATCTTTCTACGCGTGAAGTTTTCGCTATGGTACTTCATTGTGATGTTTGGTAATTTTGAAATTTAATATTTGAAAAACGGCATAATGATTAGATTTGAAATCTACATCAAGAAAAATACAATTTTTTTACCTTTCTAAATCAGTTTGTCTAA
Source organism: Maratus michaelseni (assembly GCA_963931845.1). Taxonomy (NCBI): domain Eukaryota; kingdom Metazoa; phylum Arthropoda; class Arachnida; order Araneae; family Salticidae; genus Maratus; species Maratus michaelseni. Next base: position 252,507,126 of record OZ007592.1, read on the forward strand.
CAATTTTGTGACAAATACTTTTCGAGCTATTAATTTTTTCAGTAACTTCAAATGTTTCATTTTCCGAGATTAACCTGTGGCAACGATGAATGGCTGTAACTTTGCAAAAACATGAATTTTACTGTAGCCTGAAAGAATAAGCCACCCTGTCTGTGGCTAATAAACTTATCTATTTCACAATTTTATGAAATATCCAATCTCCAACGAACACTGATAGGGATTTTTATTAAAATTTATAATGCAGAACGCCGCGTGAAAGTTATTAACATAATTTTATTTAACCGAGAGGAAATATAACCTAAATAATTACTCATTTTAAATGCAATTTCTGAATATGAAAGAACCATATCGTGCTATGTCTGTTTGCTATACATATAACAATATAGGAAGTGCTATAAATATTTTAATTTGTTTTAAAAATATGTGTATTTGAAATCAATTTTATTTCAATCATAAATTTCTTAAATTTTACAAGCGACTTCTTTTTAATTCAAACTTAGTGAAAAATGTTCAGGAATTGCACGTAGGACTTTCGGCTTCACGCGCCAACGTTCTACCAATTACGGTATTCTGGACTACACTAGCTCATAATTCACATAATTCACTCAAGAATTCGTTACAAAATATATATGTATTTGAAATCAATTTTATTTCAATTATAAAAATCTTGAATTTTACAAGTGATTTCTTTTAATTCCAACTGAGTGAAAAATGTTCAGGAACTGCACATAGGACCTACGGCTTCACGCGCCAACGTTCTACCAATTGCGGTATTCCGGACTAAACTCTATCCAACATAATTCATTCAAGAATTTGTTAAAAAAATATATGTATTTTTTAAACAAATTTGAAATAATTTCTTTTTTAGTAATAAATTTATTAAATTTTACAAGCAATTTCCTTTTAATTCCAACTGAGTAAAAAATGTTCAGGAATTGCACATAGGGCCTTCGGCTTCATGCGCCAACGTTCTACCAATTGCGGTATTCTGGACTACACTATCCAACATAATTCACAGAAGAATATGTTTAAAAAATATATGTAACTGAAATCAATTTTGTTTCAATATCAATTTCTTAAATTTTACAAGCGATTTCTTTTTAATTCCAACTGAGTGAAAAATGTTCAGGAATTGCACCTTCGGCTTCACGCTCCAACGTTCTACCAGCTGGGGTATTCCGGACTACACTAGCCAACATAATTCAATCAAATAAGCTGTTGGCGATAACGGCCAAATGTTATTACGGACCAGTTATTTCAGATAATTTTGTCAACCAGAGCTGTCTCGGATGGCAGTTGTTGAAGCATTGGAGTGTGAAGCCAGAAATCCCAGGTCCAACTCCTGGCAAGAAAAATATTCACACACTTCGAATTAAATGGAAATTCACTCATATATTTAATTATTAGTCTTATTAGTCTTTATGTCTTAGTTTTAATATAGAATTTTAATAAATTTTATGCATTCCACAACTGATTATATTTTAGTATGATCCTATATATTGAAGCAATTTCTTATCAAATATTTCAAAGAACTGTTAAATACTTTTAACGGAACATAGTTTTTCGGAGAGATGTGTGGGCTGTGAGAATGTTTTTGTCAATTTTCTATTACATCTTTAATCAATATTTTTCATTGCAATAATGTATAATACTACAAAAGTGTTACTTAAATTATAGTCACGATCTGGAAAAGCAATAAGCTTTTTACAGGCCATATTTTTTTTTCTTCCCTTTCTCTTCGAAAACAATTCATTATAAAATAATGAAATTTCCAGAAATAATTAAGTCACATATTGTAAATTTTTCTGTTAAATATAGTTTGTATATGCAGAATAAGTTCGCATGATCTTAGTAATGAAATATGTCAATATACAAAAATTTATTTTTGACAATTGAAGAAATATAATTTAATTAGAAAAAATTAATTGAATGATAAATTCTAAATTGTTATGTAGCAAAGTACATCGATATAACAAAGTATGACTTCGGCTCGTATGTAGAGCTGCTTGCTTTTTTCGCATCTTTTAGGTGATTAAATATACAGCATATTCTACTCGAAATATGGGTACTTCTCTATTATACCGTCGACCACTTTTCATAACAAAAAATTATCGCCAAACTGTAAGATTAAACGCCAAAAATGCAGTCCCATTTACTTGATGTCAGAAGTGTGTTTGTTATGTCATCAAATGGTTTGTGATCGACATTTGCGTGTATTTTTCATTATGTTTTACTGATTTATTAATTATTTCATTAATTAAAATAACAATTGTGTCCTTAAATTCTTATATTTTATTTATTTCTTCATTTTGATATTACAATGGCAACATTCTCCCGTTTATATGGCGTTACAGTTTGGCGATAGTTTTTTGTTATGAAAAGTGGTCGACGGGATAATAGAGAAGTACCGAAATATGTAATATTTCGAGGCGGTATATCATATGCGCGGTAGAGTATTACTGCTTATTATACTGTTTATTACTGTTAATTTTACGGTATAATACTAGCAGTTGGGGTGTCAGTATTATACTGTAAAATCAACAATTTTGTTTTGCAGTGAAGTGTGTATCACAAAATAAGCCGTTCACCGATTCCATACTCTGGATACATGAATTTTAAATATGATTCTTTGGTTTGATGGTAAGTTTTACCATACTGTAAGCACGCAAGAAGGTTTAGGATTATTCCACGTTGTAAATATTTACTAAGCAACTTTTAGTTAGTAAACGTATCAAACTCTTTTGTAACTTCTTACCGTCAAATATCAATTTAATTGTGCCTGCTTTCTTTCAGACTACACAATATCGGAATATACTTTTATCTAGCATTTCTAATATAAAAATATATATTTATAAATAAAATAATTTATAAAGACAAAAATCGGAAAATTCATATTTATTTGCGTTGTATTTAATAGTTACAATAAGTTTAAACATTGGAACTGTGTAGAAATATCTGAAATTTTCACTTAAGAGTTTTTCATTTAAAAGAAACAAAGATATTGAGCTTTTTTTTATCGTATTTTAAAAGTAGCAGTTTAACTTTGATAGTCCACTGAGTAGTCTATTTTAATACTTTTTATAGATTGTTTAATTATACTTCTATGCCTTCTAAATAGGAAATTTTACAATATAATCTTGTTGACCACTTTATAGTCAGGAGATATAGGCCGTAAAGCAGCGTCAAGTGAAATCATGTTTAGCATCGATAATCTTAGTATTTATGACAGATTGGATGGTACAGATAACAAAACTGCCAGTCAGATGGCGCAGCAAAGAAGGTTGATTGATTGATTGATTGATTTTATAACGGTCGATCATCTACTTGAAGGATATAAGCCCTAGGGGAGAGTGCCCTCCGTGGGGGGGGGGTCTTTCTATGGGATCCCAACCCGTATTTACTGCAAGGTTCGAAGAAAACCACGGGAAACTCCGAACGGTTAGGTCGACGAGAGTGACAGGAGTTTGAAGCCAGCACCTTCCGTCTACCAACTTTTGAGAGCAGAACTTCTCAGCCACTTGTGGGGACGCATCAAAGAAGGAGTCCTATAGTAACATCGCACAACCAACTGCAATATGAACTGAATGTCAATTTCGATTACTGATATTGCAATATGAACTGAATGTCAATTTCGATTACTGATATTGCAATATGAACTGAATGTCAATTTCGATTACTGATATTGCAATATGAACTGAATGTCAATTTCGATTACTGATATTGCCCCAACAGAGAAGCATCATCAACAATCAGATTGGTTGGTTACCCTCATTTCACATTACATAGGAGTGTTCGATGTTGCTATGGAAACACGCCCACAGGTACGAAAGCTTGGCTGGCTGTTTCGTTATTTGTATCTAATTTATCATACATACTAAAATCATCGGCGCTTAGACTGGTTGAAATATAAGACGTTGCCTCCAGTACGCGTGTAGATTTGTTTCCCAATCAATAAATTTACAAATGGTCAATAAATTTCGGAAATAATATCAGATGCATATGATTAAAGCGGAAAAAAAATCTTAAAACTATATAGTTCTAAATCGTAAATCGTAGTAAAATAATAAATCAGTTATTTAAGTATACTCCATAACAAATTCGCATTTAAAACTGTAATTTATTTCATAAATAGAAATAGAAATTTCTACAGTAATATGTTGGTAAAAATTAGCACACTTATTTCAAGATTCGCAAATGTTATTTTTATTAATTTATTTGAATGTGTTTTGGCATGTGAAAAATAATTTTCCGTTCTCATTGCAATCTATGAAATAAAACGTGCTTCTCCAGAAAATTATAATAACTTTCTTCTTTCCTAATGAAGGAATATGTTGTTGCTATTTTATGGGTGAAAATATGATTAATGTATTATTATTGATTTCTTCATAGGTGAAATCAATTTTACTTTTTTTTTTCGTGATCAAAATTTTACTATTTGTTTGGATTATAAAATAAGGAGAAATACCATATTATTACTATCATCTCTTAGAAAAAATAATAACTATTTAATATGAACCAGTTTAATCTCCCAGTTTATTCTATTTTCTGTATTAGGACAATTTTCCAATTTTATAGCAATCAAATTAAGCTGTCAAAATGACTATAAACGCAACTTTAATGTTACTGTATTTCTGAACAAACATCACATGTTTCATAATATTTTTGTGTTTTAATTTAATTAAATGTTTAAGTAGTTTGATAAACTTGCTATAATAAGTTAGCATCTTTATTTTTATCTCCATGAATTTATTATGAACATTTGGTACAGAAAAAAGTTAACCTCTGTTAAATTTATTTACCCAGAAAGCATTGTTAATCTATATTCCAGAAAATAATTCCTAGAAAAGAAATCTGGTTTCATTTCAATTTTGTTCGTCACATGTTTAGAATATCGACAAATATCTCAAGTTTTTTTAGATAAGTATATTTTTTCTTTGTTGCTTCTGTTGCACCAATTTTAGTTTCAAATATTGCTTTCATAATAAAAATTTCTTTCCAATTTTGTGAAAACAAAAAGCTTATATAAAAAGCTTTTATAATAAAGCTTTATATAAGCTTATATGAAGATTATATTAAACACCAATTTACTTATTTGTTTACGATTATAAAAGATAAAAATTAAATTTATTATATGTAACCTCTGTTACAATGTTTCCCTTCATTTATTGGAAATACAACTTTAAACGTCTATATGTTAAACTTAAAAATGAATTTTGCCTACTGATGCCTAATTTATAAATATTTCATATATTTTAAAACAATGTTGGAATTAGTCGGTGAAATCTGTTCCTTAATAAGAGGACAAAATTTTAAAAGACTTTAAAAGCTTTTACAAAATTAGTGTGACCTTCGTTTCTGTCACGTGATCACTACTACAGTGTGAAGAATAAATTAGAGCTTTTAAATTTGAATCACATTTAAATATTGCTGTTATGAAAGTAATGTGTTACATAATTTTGTTAACTTAAGGTATTAAAAATACAAACAGAATAGAAAATTTCTCTAAAAACTAAGCAAAACGTTTCTTTATGTTTTGTAATAACAGACTTTTACTACAGTTGATAGTTTTGTAGTAAGTAAATTTTACTTCCTTGTAAAAATTAGTTCTTGTGATTTCATAAGCATACTGCACGCTTTGAAGTAAACGGGAGAGAGGTTGTATTTTATACAATACATTTCTTCATCAAACTATAAAAAGGGTGGTTATAAAATAAATTTCCCTGTTTAATTACTTTTGTAAGCTGAATCTAATGAACGGAATGAGACCAAACATTATATGAAGACTTGAGGAGGGGAAGGGGGTGCTAAATCTACGAAATAAATAGGACCAGAGCCTTGCTTAACTGTGGTACGGCAAAGATTTGTATTTGAATGTGCACACATAAAAAGTAATTGCTTTTATCATAAATATTAAAAGTTAGAGCATGATAAGAAAGAATAGTAATATTAATGACCATAAAATTAATTGTAGAATTATTTAAGAAAGTGGTTTTATATATATATATATATTTAAAATAATATAATTTAATTTATATCAACATTTGTGTATAATTTATCTTACAATGTTCACGTTGTTATTTATAAATTCGTAATACTTTACAACGTGTCACTAAATAAGTACATCTATTATGATACAAATACTAAGAATAATTGTGTTTTGCATGCTTCGTTTTTCAATAAACATTTTATTATGTGAAGTGAGCAAAATATCATATTTGACGAATATCTTTTACTCCCCAATTAAATACACCTAGTGAAGACAGAAGACATATTACATGTCAATAGATAAAATGACTACTTTCAAATAAATGAAGCTCTTATTAATAGATTTCAATAACGTTAAAATTAATGAATTGTTGATATTTTAAGTAATCCAAACTTTGGAGTACTAATATTTGAAAGTTTTGATTCCTTTTATAATTTGATTATATGATTACTGATTTTTGTAATTAACATAAGAAGAGTTTTATTTGAACATGAATGGTACTTAAAAATAAATTTCCATGTAATACAAAAATTTTGATTTACATTTTTGCGCGTCTTATAATTAATTATTTTCTAAAAGCTAAAATTGATGTATTTGTTTTTTATTGTTATTTTGTGATTTTTTTTAATTTTCTGATACAATTAAACTTGTAAACCATATTATTCAATTAAAATAAAATATCATATACTATAGGCTTCATTCTGTTAAGCTATTTTATATTTATTTAAAAATTTTATAGATTTAATATTTTAAAAATATCTAGAGTACTTTTTAAAATGACATGTGCTTTTAAAATGGGAAGTTGGTAAAAATGGCAAAGCAGCGCAATCGTTTTGTAATATAAATGTTGTCTATCGTATGATATATTGACTCATGTGCCATTAAAGAAGTAAAACAAACTTGGGGACTTCAGGTTTTTACTGGTAGCGGATAGATATTTTGCAGAATTTTTATCATACTACCACTTTCTGTAAAAATTCTACAGAACTCTGAAAATAATTTTTAAGGTTTATTTTCCCTTCCCCAACATAAAATATTTTACAGCCTCTTTACAAATGTTTCATGTTATTTCCCAAGAAATCTAAGTTTGCTTTGAAACATTTCACTGAATTGAAAATTTTTTGACAGCATCTTCATAAATTTTGCAGTCTTGAGTATTTGGAAGATGTGAAAAGTTATCAAAGATGAAATTTAGTCTACTGGTAACAGAACGGAAGAATATTATTGATAATGTCAGGGTAATGATTTGCCTATTTAGTTCTCAATCATTTTTTGTAAAATTAGTGTTGTAAACCTAAAAATCAATGAAAATCAAATACTTTTTATAAAAAGTTTACATTTTTTAACTTTTTTTTAAATATTAGATTAAAAGAATAAACATTAATGTATTTTTCATTGAAAAATATTTTTAGTTATTTAATGAAATTATAATATATAATGCAAACACTGTTTTTATTACAGATTAACATTCTACTTGTAACAGCAGTATTATCTTGAAAGACATTTTGAGAACCGCATTTTTATGAACAAATTCTGGTATTCTTAAACTTACTCCAACGAAATTTATTTCCATTAGCTTTACTAGTTTTTCCGTTTTGTGTTATGAAAATTGTCAAGAAATTTAAGCTGTGGTGTCTAATGCATATTGTAATCTGTGGTGCACAAAACGCAGAGAAACACATAAAGTCTGAGGTTATTTTGTTAATATTTTTAGAAAATAGTTTACAGATTAAAAAAATATTCAATTTTGGTACAGAATTCTGCGGGGTCCAAACTGTTTTCTTAATCAAAACAATTTATTTTATTTATTTATTTATTTATTTATTTATTTATTATTTCACAATTTTTGATAAAAAAATTAGTTTATTTATTTATAAATTATTAAATTTTAAATTTTAGATATAATTTTAAATATAAATAATAATATTCCATAGATATGTGGTAGTCGAACTCATTTTACTGAATTAAATTGAGTAATTCTATTAAAACATTCTTTTTTAACCCATTCCCTGCCAACCACGAGTATACTCGTGGTTGTCAACATTCAAAATAAAAGTGTATGATAAAAAAACTTCCTAGCCACCACTATTTTAATATGGTAGAAAATATTTTACTTAATGACAAAAACTTTGCTATTAAACTTACCAAATATTATCTTTCAGAATTTTTGGTGGGAAACGAATTTCAGTAAAAATATCGAAGACTCCGCCCACATAGTTTTGGCAGCACACTGGTTAAAAATACGTTGCGATTTCGACAAGCATTGATCAAGTGTTCACATTAAACTCCTGGCTCAGGTATTAAATAAAATCTCTGCTCTCTTTTGCTTCGTGCGGTTCCCCAAATATCCATATACCTAACTAGACATATAAAAATGCCTAAATGGAATCTTTATTTTTTTTTTACTTTTGACCCTCTTTTAGGGATTTAGAACCGCTGTGCATTAGTTTAAATAGGGTTTTCAAGACACTTATACATATATATTTTATAACCGATTACACAAATTCTCAATAAGATGTTTTACCTTAAGTTTTATTTGATGATATCAATCCAGATATCTGGATGTCAGGTAATTGGAGATTTATTCTACATATTTCACATTGGTTTTATGCTAAAGGGGGATCTCTGATAGAAACGAAATAGCAGGTAAAACGTTTCTACTGTCTACATCAGCGACGGCAAATATTTTCACATCCACGTGATCATGATGTGTCAACCACAAAAAATTTAGATGATCAAAATATTTAATTAAAAGTGCTTGAATTTTTGTATATGATGACTACAAAATATAGGTAATATACATGTAGGCATAACACTGTAATAATTATAGTACAACTATATTTTAGAAAAAAAAAATATTTTTAAAAAAATAAGTGCAATTTCTGCTATTGCGTCTTAATGATTAATATCGGGTTAATGCTTTTTACTTTTAAGAGAATACAAGCCTAGCAGGTGTCATCTGACAAGCGGTCGTTATTTGAGATTTTCATATATATAATTCATTTCCGAAAATAATGACTCGCAGACTTATGTAGAGGGATAAATTGTCAAAATGGCGAATTTCAAGTCGGCATAATTTTATCATTGGCATTCTTATTTTAAAATGTTTAATAATCTTTCTTTTCGATATTCTCCCAATCTTTTAATTTGGTAATTTATTGAGTCCATGTTGAAATAAATTCGAATTCAATTAGTTGCAATTCATTTTTTTTCAATTTAAGGAAAAAAATATACAAGTTCAGTTTGTGCAAATTCGTCTGTTTGTGTAAATTCATTTTACTTTGATTTAGAAGTTCAGTCAACTTCATGACGATAATAGTCTGTTGCATGCTGTCTATTACCACGTATCATAGATTCGCCATCCCTGGTTCTATAGTAAGCCAATGATTTCGTCCAGTTTTAAGGATGTTTCACGGTGGAACGAAAAGCTGCAACGCCAAATGATGGATCTTATTCACAGCGAATTTCGTATCTTGCAAATATCCACCAGTACAAGATTTTTAGAAAAACATCTTCTTTTAAAAGGATTTAGAAAGATTTTTGAAGTGAAAACTTCTCTAGGCTTATCATGCACGCGTTTCTCTGTGCATGATAAGCCTACATGATAAGCTGTACTGGACAGTGAATAAGTTTGATCCTTCGGACTCCCAGTCTCATTCAGATAAACTTGGATCTGCAATCCGAGTTCAGCCGAACGAAAAGAAATAGTTAGCTGGGCGTATCTGCTGTGTGTATCTGCTGTGCACGTCGGCTGTGCATAGATTCTGTGCCTAACTGTGTTTAGTTTTGTTACTGTCACGAAATGCTTCTATTATCTTTTTAATAATGATATAACTTTTTGTAATGATAATTATTATGTTTTCAAATATCTATATAATAATATAATTTAATTATATCAGTGTGTGTACTGTATGATAAACGTCATTGTATACAAAATAAACAGATACTTAGTAATTGTTGTTCGGTATACATTTGCGATCACATACTTTGCAATAATTAAACTTTTATTTTCAAAAATATCTATTTAATATGTCTAATGACTTCGAATATCATATATTCTAATACGAGCAAATCGTGTGTGTGGTTATGCAAATTTTATTTTAAAAATGGCTCTAACGATTTTGACGAAATTTTATATCCTACCGTTTTGGGGCACCAGAAAATCATTGGGCTAGGTCACATGTTCGAGAAAATTCAATTAGTGGCTCATTTTGGGTCACCATGGGTCAGAGTCAAGCTAATTGTATATAAAAAACGGTTCAAACGATTTTGACTTAATTTTGTATCCTACCATTTTCAGGCACGAGAAGACTATTGGGCTGGGTCACATGTTTGAGAACTTCCGATTACTGGGTCATTTTTGGGTCAACGCGGGTCAAGTTAATTTTATCTAAAAAACAGCTTAGCGATTTTAATTAAATTTTACATCCTACGAGTTTCGGGCACGAGAAAATCATTGGGCTAGGTCACATGTCCGAGAAAATTCGATTAGTGGGTCATTTTTGGGTCACTGTGGGTCAAGCTAATTTTATCTAAAAATAGCTCAGACTATTTACACTAAATTTTGCATCCTATGGTTTTCAAGCAAGAGAAGACTGTTGGGCTACGTCACATGTTCGAGAAAATTCAATTAGTGGGTCATTTTGGTCATGGGTCATTATGGATCAAGTTATTTTATCTTAAAAACGACTCTGAGGATTTGAACTAAATTTAGTATCCTATAGTTTTAAGGAAAGAGAAAATCATTGGGCTAGGTCACATGCTCGAGAAAATCCGATTAGTGGGTCATTTTTGGGTCACTGTGGGTAAAGCTAATTTTGTCTAAAAAATGGCTCAGACTATTTAGACTAAATTTTGCATCCTATGATTTTCGGGCACGAGAAGACTGTTGGGCTAGGTCACATGTTCGAGAAAATTTGATTAGTGGGTCATTTTGGTCATGGGTCATGCAGAGCAGCCAACTGCTACGAAAAAAATGGTAGTTGCTACGATTTTGAGCCATAAACTACGATGCTACAAAAATCTGTCTTAAACTACGATTTTCTGGGGAAAAAACGCGAATTTTGTCACAGGATCACTCGGAAAATCACGAATTTTGTCACAGGATCGCGCAAAAAATCACGAATTTCGTCACAGGATCGATCTAAGAAATTCGAATTTTGTTACAGGATCGCTGAAAAAACTCGAATTTCGTCAAAAAATTGGCGGGAAAAAGCAAATTTCGCCAAAGTATCGCCGAAAAAAACGTGAATTTCATTCAACTGATTGCTGAAAAAATGCGAATTTCGTCAAAAGATCGTTCAGGGGTGATTCTGGTCCGAATTTTCTGAAAAATTAAGGCAATGATTTCCGAAAAAAATATATCGGTCATAAATCCGAAAATTCGGACATTAAATGTATCGGTATTTCGGCAAATGATCGCCGAAAAAAATCAATCTCGTCTTTCGTTCGAAGAAAAGTCGCCAATTTTGTCAAAGGATCACGGGAAAAACGTGACTTTCGTCACAGAATCGCGAAAAAATGGCAAATTTCGTCAAAAACATTGCGAAAGTGGCAAATTTCGTTAAAAGATCGCGAAAAAACAGCAAATTTTGTCAACAGATTGCGGGAAAAACGTGACTTTCGTCAGAAAATCACGAAAAAACGGCAAATTTCGTCAAAAGATCGCGAAAAAAACGACAAATTTCGTGAAAAACATTGCGAAAAATGGCAAATTTCGTCAAAAGATCGCGATAAAACGACAAATTTCGCCATAAACATTGCAAAAAACGGCGAATTTCATCAAAAGATCACGAAAAAATGACAAATTTTTATCAACAGATTGCGGGAAAAACGTGACTTTCGTCAGAAAATCGCGTAAAAACGGCAAATTCCGTCAAATACATTGTGAAAAACGGCAAATTTCGTCAAAAATATCTAAAAACACACAAATTTTATCAACAGATCTCGAAAAAAACTGCAAATTTCGTCAAAAGATCGCGAAAAAACGCAAATTTCGTCAAAGGAACGCAAAAAAAGTGGCGGGAGTGGACACCCCCACTCCCGGTTGTATCAGCTTACTCGACCTGATGAAGATACTCTAACTCAGACATTTTTGTCTGGAAGATATACCCGTAGTTGCATCACCCCCAACCGCCTTGGAATCTTTCAGAAAATTCACTGTGAAGTTCAGAAATTTGGCTTAGGAGTGGACAGAGCATTAATTGAATAGGAATAATTATGTTTAATCAATCCCACCCGCAACAAAAAAATTAGCAAAAACAAAAGAGTGTGCTTACTTTGTGTGCTTATGGATATACACATGCGTTAAATTGATTAGTATTTGCTCGCTTAAAATTTACAGTGTAAAAAACAGCCACCAACCTTCAGATAAATTTGAATTTGGTGTGCTACTATTTCGCATTTTCAAAGGTTGGCCGGTCTGGTCATGATATTTGAACTCAAAGCTAATTTTGACCGAGCATAGTTCGGTCTTCCCTGCTCGTATATATATTATTTCTAATGTAATATCGCTACCTCTATGCACATTCAAAATACCCAACGTTGAATATGGTATCATACAAAATATTTTTTACAGGCTGTTTATATTATATATATAAATATTATTTACATTTCGATAAACACGTTGTTTAATTAAAAATAATCGTTAAGAAAATACTAATAAAAAAGTATCAGCAAATTTTTTTTTTAAATGCAGTTCAAAGGTCTCGCACTGGTAATTTAAAGTTTTATTTTGGTTGTGCAATCTCAAGCACAAGCATTTTTTTTAAATGTAAACCAGATATACGAAAATTAATTTTCTTGAATATGCTTGATCTTTGAAAATGAACACCCGAACTTTAAAATTCGATGATTTATTAATTGTAGTGGATAAAAAAGATGATATAAGTTATATATATTATGAAGCTGATACATATTCTCTTTAGGTTTAAGAAATAGTTCAAATTTTAACCAAAAGGCCCCGTCGCCTTGTTTAGAGCTGTAGAATGCTCAAAATAAAATTTTAAGCTTTTAAACGCAAATTTTTGATTCGCATTTCATAAGTTAAACAAATAAAAGAATAAAGGCCCTACGATCTTGTTATCCATTTTTACTTTTTTATAGTCTCTTATAGTTTAAAACACTGCAGTGGTATCTATTGAAGAAAACATGAAATAATTTTTTTAATTCTGTATACAAAATTTATGTACATAAAACATTTATAACCATGCCATTTATTTCAGCTGTATATTTATCATAATAGATAATTTATTAAAATTAATGTTCGGGTATCCTCCATGTATCTTCATAATATTTTTGGTAATAATGTATTTTACACAATTTTAAAAAATAATATCATATTTTATTTCTGTAGCGGAAAAAATAACGAAATATAATTGGACGAATCTGAAATGAAATAATATTGTACTCACTGCATTTGAGATAAAAATAATTTTATCTTTTGAAATTGTGCGTTATCATACAATTTTTTTTAGCTATTCGTTTCCTCTTTGGCAAAATTATTTCACCGCAAATGAAAATACTGAAAGAATAACAATGCTCTGAAACCTAAATTTCAAATAAATTTTTGCTATCTTTAGAGTTTTTTACTTACTACCGTTATACTAATTTCTTATTTCTAGACATGTTATGAATAAAATAATTTCAGAAAGAAACAAAAGTTATAAAACGAATTAGTTTTCTGTCAAACCAACATTGATTTGTAATTTATTGCTTTACATTAAACAGTGTTTTTCATTGGCCTATTTATTTTGTAAAACTCGATGATTTTGCTTGTTTGCGAAACTAGTTAGGGCAAATTATATTGTTATTAATTGTTATTATGCTTACGAAATTGCAATGAGAATGTATACAATATTATATTCTTACCCTTTTGATTACGAATACTTTTACATTACAAAAGTTATATTTTTTTGTTTAAAGAATTAAGAGTTGCTCTCTCTCCAAATGTAAAAAAATAAGTTTTTCTAACATCTAACAAATATGGAAAACGTTTTATTTTCGTATTATAATATGTTGTAATATAACAAGAAAATATCACAACATTCTTGTATTTTAATAAGATTATAGAATTAAATAGACATAACAACTTTCCAGCATTTTTTCTTTTTTGTCATAAATTTTTGTTTCAAACAAGTAGCCACTATTTTTACATTTAAAAAACAAAACACATGTTTCAAATAAGTCTCAGCAACATAGAACTTTAAGTGATTGTTTTTTTGTTTTATTACTAAATGCAGTCATATAAATAAAGTGATAATAGCAAATGTAATAAAGCATATACTATCATTACTTCATGCAGATAGTAGCAAAAAATAATTGTAAAAACAAAATAATAGTAAAGTTTAAGGCGTGTACCATTTTTAGGACGCCAGACGCAAAAGGGTAGCATTATATAAATGAAATATGAATTTATTTATTTATTTTATTTTACTTCTAGTCATTTTCACAGAACTAATTAATTCAAATACATTACTAATCGCAAAACAACATTGTGCCAATGTTTTTTGTATTGGGCATATCTTGTAAAGTATTGGCTATAATTTTGTCAGGTTGAGCATTACTGACAGAAGATATTGCCCGGACGTTTGGGGATGTAATAATTTTTCAGAATAGGTACAATACTTGCAAGAAATTTTACATCATTTTATTAGTAGTATTTTCTCATGAAAAGCCTATATGTTTACAATATTGTGTCTCATTGAAAATGTTTCAAATATAAAGATAAAATTTCGGTAATAGGGGCATTTTCTTGCAAATATTTCAAATGAAAAGGTAGCATATAACCAAGATTAATATTTAATTTGAGATACTTTCAATAACAGTAATAATATTAAAACATCATTAAGACACAACATAATTAATATATCCTTTAATGTTTTCCAACTATGAATATCATATAATGTTTTATACAGCAGCAAACGTAAGCTTTATGTAGTATGAAATTTATTATATGATTTTATATTGTAAATACGAGAGAGGATCAAATATAAGAAGTGATTTTAAATAGATCATTTTTTAAATATCTTTCACCAAAATATATACAAATGTTATTTTACTAGATCACTTTGTTAACATCTTCACAGTTTCTTCAACTTATAGGAGTTTTCTTTAGAATGATCACATTCTGCAAAAATTATTTGATTTTTTAATCTGATGAAAATTTGTCTCCTCATAAGGTTGCATTCAGAGGATCCAAATAAATATTAGTCAGAAGGTGATAAAGAAGGGGATAGAATGATTTACGGCGAAATTTCATTACACCTGTTGTGTGAGATATTGCATCGTCCTGCAGAAGATGTACTCTCCGATCAGAAGGGAACGTTTTAGGACAAATGTTCAACTTTAAATGTCTTCAAAAATTCACTTTAATATACTGTAATATATATATGCGTCGTTCACGAAGAAAATATATGTACTAAAGACCCCGTAAATTCAAAAAATGTTTAATGAGAACTTTGTCAGTTGTTGTTTCAGTGGAGCAGTTTCTCATTTTATTTGATATTCCATACTAGATCTCTTTGCTTCATCTTCTTCACGGCCAATTTAAACAACTTGTGCCACTTATATACTTGAGACCTGATATAGTGTCATTTGCGAATTGTACATTCAATCTGTGCTAAATTTCAGTAGACATGACATTTTTATTTTTTGAAAGTTTTCTGAATGTGCTTTATGCTTTGTATTTCTGGATAATGTTAACGACTAAATGAATGAATATTTGAAGAATAAAACGATTCAAAATAAATTTTTAAACAGTAAACAGCATATAAAATATGACATTACAATAAGTACAAAATATTTTTATTGATATCGAGAAGTCTTCTTTATATTTGATCCACCTTCGTATTTCAGGTAAATGGAAACTCTGTCTCAGATTTACGCAATTTCCTTTAAACATGTAATCAAAAATATTCTCAAAAGAAAGTCATCGAGAAAGAGACTTCTTCTGTAACATATAAAGTTATTTGAAACTTTAAATTTCTTCTTGTGAAACGTAATTTAATCCTCTCTTAAAAGCCTCTCTTATATATACATTAAATGCAATTTCTAGACTAAGAAAAAGTTTTCTTCTCTTTAATATTGTAGACTGTAGACAATGAATCCCAAAATCTTTCCGTCACTTCAAGGGTAAGTATGTCACATACTTTGCCTGTTAGTTTTTTTTAGGGATAATATATTCGCGAAATTATCTTTTTGAGAAAGTTATAAATCGTTGTTTAAAAGTGTTGATAAGATTTAAATTAGGACATGGGATTCTTATCTTCATAATATGTAGCTACATATGGATTTTATTAAACGTATGAAAATTTAAAACTCGAAGTTATTAGATAAAGTTATCTGGCGTAAAACTTACCGCTTGTAATCTTGTAATAATCATAAAAATAAAAACAAATAGACACACACTTATATAAGGTGTTTCGTTAGTCCGTTCAGATTTCAAAAATTCATAAAAGATGTAGTACAAATTGTCTTATCGGAGTTCAGTTTATATAACACTTGTACCATACGATTGTCGAAGAGGCGGCTTTTGTGTGGCAATGGAAAAATAGTTCATAAAGGCAATTAAATAAGTTCGGATTTTAAAAAAATATAAAAAATTTAATTGTTTCGGTTTACACTATAATTCTTGTTGAAACGATGATTTATTGGTTACAATTGCAGCTCTTAGTTCCAAAAAGTCTCATAAGTCCATTAACATTTCAAAAACTTATAGAATTTTAATAATTTTTCACATTTTAACGTGGTTTGAACCATTCGCAAAATATCAGAAGTTTTGTAGAAAATAAAATAGTTCAAAGTAGATTTGAACTAAGTTTTTCTTTTGCCAAAATAAATCCGATACTCCAATACGACAGTTCGTTAATTTTTAGGATTTTTCTTAATGTGAAAGGAATAATGGGCCACCCTGTATGTAAGCCTGTGTATCTCTATGTAATTATGATTGTTCTACCGCTATACAATTTAAAGTTGCACAAATTACATTTCAAAACGTTTAGTTTTGTTTGGGAAATCTGATTCAGCTATTATGTTGAGAGATATAGTAGTGTAAATTGCTAACGCTATGTCGGCACATCTTTAAAATTAATGGTACTATTATTAGATTATTATAGTATGTACTATTACTAGAGATTATAATGAAGTATCAGAAATTCTCTAATTTACCGACAGAAAGGGAAGAAGCGGTGGTTGTATGTATCTCCATTTTCATTTCAATCAATAACATCTAAAATTACATTATTTTCCATCTAAATTTTGGTATGAATGTATTTAGTAGCATGTCTCTAATATTGTCTGAAGTAATTGTTTATTTGAGAGTTTTTGATAGAAAGTGAAAACCTCTCCGGTGAACGATGCGGATTATAAATGGTTCAATGGAGTGTACAAAGGGATGGAACGTCAAGGACACCACGATATTTTATCGAAAATTGTGTATCATTTAATCACAAAATTCTGCGATTAAATAAGGAGGAATTTTTTAAAAAGAGGCAGGTATTGAAGGAAGAGTTCGGTACGGCGCATGTCATATTATAGGAATTAAATTAGAAAAAAAGTTCACTTCAATGCATTGATAAATAAGGATAAGAAAAGTATTCTTACCTTTTCTGATGTTGCTTACTTCCCGTTTTATCCATTTAAATCATTGATAGGTGTATCCTAGCACACTGATTTGTGTATGTTCTCCAATTCGCTGACTTGAGAGCATTTAAGCTAGTTCTAACATTTTTGCAGCTGAAATACTAAATTTATAAATTAGTTGACTCTTAAATGCACAAGTAGGTTGATCCATTTAAATAATTATATTGAACATTTAACAGGACTCTTACATAACATTTACATTTAATAGTATTTAGTTGTTGGTAAAGCATTTTTGGGGAGATGACACTTATACTTGTTATCGCAGTAACAATTTAAGCAGATCTGACGTAAATTAGAGTTCTATAATTTAAAGTCACTTGATTTCACTTTTAGGTGACGTCTTTTGGGCTTTACATTGTTACTGGGTTTCCTTGCAAAAATTGCAATATTTAATTATCCTTGGTATTGAAGATACAAAGTAATTAATGTTTATTGTTCAGCATATTTCACAAACAGTCATTACACTTTAAATGTTACTTTCACTATTGCATGCCGATGTTGATAAGCTATTAATCACAGTTAATAACTTCTGCGTTTCGGATGTGATGAATGAATGGTCGATGGTTCTCCCGTACGATACAATTTTACTTTTATAGAACATCTGCCTTATGGTTGTTTCTTCGTTGGGTGAAATAGTTTTTATAATCCCGAGATGAGATTAATAATTGCGATAGGTATAGTCTGGGTACCCCTTATCCCCTTCTCCGACTTTGTGTGTGTAATTGAAATGATTTCGATGCAGAGGAAAAAATCACACAACTGCCCAAGCAAATTATACAGCGATTTTGTAGTTTTACAGCCTGAGATTTCTAGTAGAAGACTCAAAATTAAAAAACGCGGATCCAACAACAGACATATGAAAAAGAAACGAAAAATCACTTATCTTTCCAAACTCTTAAAGATGATTAAAAATTGAATATCTCACTATATATATGACTACCAAGCATGAGCGGCTGATTGGCTGGTCCCACCTGTGTGGTGGTCCTTGAGATGTAGTTCCCATCATAGCCGATGGGATGCGCTTCTTTTCTACTAACTGCAGAGGTCCATATTACCACCCCTTCCTTTACTTTTGTTTAAAAGATTGACATATCAGAATTTATATTTTAATTTGCGATATCTCATCAGCTACATTTTATTTAATGGCTAAATTTAAAGAAAAGAAAAGAAATTAAATTCTTAAACAGGATATAATCTAAGGCATTTTCTATGCTTTTTTCTCTCTTTTCGTTTTATTCAGAAATGCTTTAAAACAGATTTATTTTCTGAAAAATACCATTCAAAATAAATAAGAATAATTGTTTTTTTTTCTTTTGTAATGACTTTTTGCATAGTTTTGCTTGAATTTGGAAATATCGATTATCGATAAATTCAATTGAAACAAAATCAGCTCAGAAAGAAACGTAAAAGTTAATGAAGAAGTCATGGCTACAAAAACCAAGTAAAATCGATTTACTATTTATTAGAACACTTACAAAGAATGTTTTTTATTGACACTATTTAGATTGTAATGTTCAGTGTTCTCTTTTTCCTGAAAGTATAATTATTGCTCTAATTAAGACTCTTTTGTGACACTATCGAAAACGCGTAATTTTATTCTTTAATTAAACTAGAGGGTCCAACACGTACTTCCCGTATTACAGAATACAGGTGGAAAACATTTTTTTTATTGAAAACTCTAATAAATTTTTACATTTAATATATTTTCCTACATTGCTTAACAACACAAAAAAAATCATTTTTATATGAAAATATATCAATTATGCATTGTTATAAAGTTTGAAATTTATTAAAAGCGATACTTTTGTATTTGCCTTATTCCACAGCTCAAAAGCCGAAAAAAATCTCCAATGATTTCGTTACTGTTTAAGTGATTAGTTTGATCACATGTCTGTTAAATTTGCGTTTAATTTATATTATTTTATTTTATTATTGATGAAGTGTCCTGCTATGGAAAATTGACCGGAAACAAATGAAGGACTATTTATATTATTTTAACTCATTAATGCCGGTTTTTACGAAAAGTTACCATTTAAGTGATACGAATCTTTTAAATATGAACACCAATATCTTAGTAAAAAAAATTCATATTATATAATATGAAACTATCAGAGATTCAATAAGTTAAAATAACAGTATTGGAAAACTGGTGTCAACTGGTATCGAAGTATTAAAAGAAGTGTAAAATATAAGTCGGCATTAATGGGTTAAGTGAAAATGGTATAATATTTATATGATAATGATGTAAAATGAATTCTTTCGTAATCGGGCTGATCGCGATACATACATATTTTTTAAAAATTCAAGAATTTTTTTAAAAAAACAATAGAAAAATCAGTAAAATGGAGATGCAGTTTTCAAACATCGTACATTTGAAAGAAATTGATTTTCTTATTCGACGGCGTAAAATTTTAAAGTGATGTTTAGAAATAAAAAAATACATTAAAAATAAAATTTATTGATCAGGTATTACTCCCGTTAATATGATTTCATATTACTTACGGACAATTTTTTTATAATATAGATAAATAATGCAATTTGTTTTTGTGTTTTATAAGATTTACTGATCGGATTTTCTGTAAGCTTTAAGAATGCACCAGAAAGTGTTGAAATCTTTTATACCAAATTTTTAAAAAATATACTTAAATGGATTGAAAATATTAAAATATTTATAAAAATTAAATTTAAAATTATGATTATTTAAAAGTATTCATAAACAGATATCCAAGACAGGTTGAAATGATGGTTCTTATTTTTTTAATCTGTGCAGTATTTTGACTTTTCCATAGTTATCCTAAATTTACAATTGAGTCAGGCATTCCAAAAACTACGTAAGACACAATTAAAAAATTTTCAGGAATCCATAAAATCTTTGCTACACACAAATGCTAGATTTGTTAGTACTTTTTTGGTCAATATATTTTTTATATCTTTAAATTTGTAATTCGGTCGTCAGTTATTTATTTTGTAGTAAATAAAATTGAAAAAATATATATAAATGATTTTTATTTATGTTGTTTTTGTTAGAAATGAGATTTAGTGCCTTACAAATGATGCAAAACTGTTATCAGTACTCTTTTTTTAGAAATTTAACAAAATAGTCATAAATTTTATTAACACCTGTACCATAAGGGTTGGAATAAATTAGCTTATGTGCCAAGAATTACGGATTCCAAATACCAATTTTCCGTGGAAGATAAAATTATCTATAAAAATTAAATTTAAAATTATGATTATTTAAAAGTATTCATAAACAGATATCCAGGACCAGGTTCAAATCATTGTTCTTACTTTTTAAATCGGTGAGGTATAATATAACTTTTCCATAGTTATCCTAAATTTATATTTGAATCATCTATTCCAAGAACCACCGTAAGCCACACATTAAAAAATTTTCTTGAATCCATAAAATCCATGCTACACACAAATGCTAGATTTTTTAAGGTACTTTTTTAGGATCATTATATTTTTTAGATCTTTAAATTTGTAATTCGGCTTCCAGTTATTTGTTTTATAGTAATTAAATTGAAACAAAAACTATAAATGTTTTTTTTATGTTGTTTTTGATAGAAATGTGATTTACTGCCTTACAAATGATACAAAACAGTTATCAGTAGTCTTTTTTAGATATTTAATAAAACAGTCATAAATTATTGACACCTGTACCTTAAGGGTTGGTATAAATTAGCCTATGTGCCAAGCATTACGGATTAAAAATACCACTTCTTTCGAATAAAATATTTGACTTATTTAATTACAACATTGGCAAATAAATGCGGAAAAGATTACTATTAGGATACAGTGGTATTCAAAGTCCGTAAGTATTGGAACCTATTCAGTGATGCATATATTCTTATGCACCATCGTGTTTAATCGGATTTTCTTTATTTTTTGTTGTTGGTTATTGGAATATATTTTGGTTCTGTCATTGACTAATGTTGTTTTAGCAACAAACGAAGAATAGAAAGCAGTTGAAGAAAGTGAACAAGAATATAGAATGAATTCTTATTTTCAAACTAAGTATTCAAAGCATTCAAAGTATTTAAAAAATTTCAAACTCTTATATGCAATTTCCTGTTCCATTAGTTATTAAGTCGAAGTTTTATAATTTTCAAAAGCAAGAATTACAAAATAACTTATTAACTTGTAAGTATTCTATACGAGAGCTAGCGTAAGTCGTTTTGGAAAATCTATATATATATATATATTACGCTATCGTACGTGGCACAGAAATCGCGATTATTTATCATTTGCCGATGGCAACGAGAGGTTTGTTTTCACTAATTTGCGAATATTAAGAAAAGTATTTGAGGTATCGATTTAAAAGTCACCACACATATGTAGAAAAATTTTTTGCATCCGAAAATACAATTTTTGTAAAAATTGGCTGGCAATTTTACTTATTTATTTTAAAAAACTAGTTACTTTCTAAAATGGAAAGAAAATAAAGTGCGAAATCAAACCAAAAAACGCGCCATTTTGTTATTAATTAAAACATTGACTACATTGTTGTACCTTGTGCAGTTTAACCTTATTGTTGTCCGCATCGTTATGACGTCAATGTTACAAATGCGCGTATTTGTTATTTATAATATAGATTGAGTAATAACAAATAAATAATAATAATAAATGAATAAAATAATCTTATTGGGCGGAGATTTCCGTCAAGTCAGTCCTACCTGTCATTTTTAGAAGTTCAAGATCACTAACAGTTTCAAGTTGCATAAAGAAGAGAATATTTTACATTATGCAACTCACAGAAAATATGTGTGCTTTTCAAACACAGAGAGAGTTAGCAAGTTCACTGTTACAGGTTGGCGAATGTCAAAGTGGGAAAACTATTGAGTTTCTCCCAATTTGCTATCCAGATATACAAGATTCAGTGCAGCAACTTTTCAGTAACATTAATTTTTCAATGGTGCACCCCAAAATCTTAACCCCTTGAAGGGCTCCGGTATATTATATATACCACTTAATTTTAATCCCAAAATGCCACAATGACACCAGAATTGTATAATTAAATTTTGAATTTATAAGGTACATGAGAAAAAGATTTTACTTATTTAAAAATAAATTCGTTCGAAAATCCTGGTGTCAATCAATCATTTCAATATTTTAGCTACAAAAGTACTTTGCTCCTGAAGGGGTTAAAGAACGAGCCACACTAACAGTGACAAACAATTTGTCAGTTAAAAATAATAATAATATCTCCGAGCTCTGAAATTTGCAATTGTGTATGTAAAGACGTTTTCAATGCAGAAAAAAAAAAAAAAAAAAAAAAAAAAGAAGATAAAAATATTTTCCTAATTGTGAATGGTGTAGATATTTTCAATATAATATGTATACACTTTTTTTTTAATTTTAGAGAGTTTCCAGCAACTATTGTGTGCATGCAAAGGTTTTTTATATGCACGATGCTGGAAAAATACCTCTGTTTTCATATTTCTAAATGGTGTCCATATCTTATGATGTGTAAATATTTTCTATTTCAAAGTTCCCAGTACTAAGTGGAGAAGTTTTAATGGATGATATTTATACATATAATGCTGAAATTCGTGTATTCTAATATGCATATAGTATTTAAAAGAGTAGGCACTAGAGTGCAGATACTCTGCGCAGGGTCGGCTAGTTTATAAAATATTTATTTAAATGCATGTTAAGTTCAACAAATGAATCATAAAATTAGATTTTATGAATTATAATTGTAATTATTTTAATTAGTAGAATACATGTTCAAGAATAAAAAATAAATAAAACATCGACAGAAATTCTCTGCGTTTTAAATATTTTCTGATTATATTAGCATGTTGCTGACTTGTCGAAATTATTAACATGGAAATATTTCGTAGCTTTATCAAATAAATAAAAAATATTAATCTCACAGCAGTGCTCATAATTTACTGTTCTTCTAATCAATTTATTCAATATAATTTTAATTATATTTCACATACTAAATGTATTACATTTTAAAATAATAAAAAATCGGCATAGTAATTTAGAAATATGTATACTTTTTAAGCTTCAATATTACTTTTTTTGTACCATATTAAATTAAAATTAAAATTTCTATAACATTATCATACCTGCTATGCGGGTGAATATTTTATCGCAATACCAAATTCTCCTAGAAAATTGTTTTGGAAAGATAGTGTGTGATAAAGCATGAATCGCTTATCAATTGCTACACGGCATTTTCTGAGCAAAAGTATCTGACTTAGATTCCGAGATTACAGATTCCTTCACATAGCAGGTGTGATAGTGCTTTGAGAAATATCTGATACAAAGCCCTGTTACAAAAAGTATGGGGGGGAGACACTTAGTTAAATTGAATTTTGAAATATGCTGCTGCAAAGAGGTCATCGATTAATTACGTCATGCAAATTTCGTTTGTTTTACACCTCCTTAGCCCCATGTCACAGGTTGATAACATGATAATACCCCCACTCCCTCATCTGTTGGTATCACATTTTTTGCAACTGTTATTTAGTACTAATTTCGATTAAATAAACATTGCAATCATTATATTTTTATATACTACTATCCGTTATTTACTTAAATAAATATTATAAAACCAGTAAAATCTTGTGTGATTTTACTTCAAATTGTTGCAATTCGAAGGGGAAAAAGTCCTTCCGGCCTGTAGCGGGAGGAAAATATACATTTCCTATATCTTTGTATGTAGGGAAAAATTTTTGGTATTCTTGAAAAAATAAATCTTTTATCGGCACAAAAATCTACAGTGTTTTACGTAACAAGTTAAATTTATCTTTTACAGACCATCAATTAAAAAAGCCAAACATATAAAGTTGTAGAAGAATATATCTAAAACATTCAGAATTATACTCAGTTAAAAAAATTGTATCTACATATATCCTTGGTTGGAATCCCATCGCGGTATGTGTTGGCTCTATTTATTGAAGATTAAAGTATGACTCAAACGGAGAATTTCTCCCCTATATAATGTAAAGTTTTCATTGAAAAAAGATTTTTTTTGTCTTATAAAAGTCATTTTAACAAAATGAAAATTCCTAAAATAACTATGATATCTGTTATAAAAGGAAAAATTTAAAAGCGTATACTTCAGAAATAACGGAAAATGTCCTTGAATTTACAGAATTTTTTCTGGAAAATGCTGAAATCATACTGGCGATTGGAAGTACGATTTCCATATTTTAACAGAATATTTTTTATAGGGAATTCCGAATAAAATATTGAAAAGAGGACAAAATTTACTATATTGGTCTAAAAGATTGAAACTGGATTTCCTCTACTAATTTGTAAAACTTACCGCGAAACGCGAAAGACAACAAAACTCTCATAGAAAATTAAATTAAATTTTTTTTATCACAAATCCAAAACTGGCTTCTAGGTGCATAACTACACACGTACAAATACCTTCCTGCCAAATCATGTAACTATGCGCGCAGCGTCCTCTTCAGAAAACACTACACACACACACACAAACACACTCAAACATCTATCTTTATGATTATAGAAGATAGAAATATTTAATAAAGAAAAATAAGAAAGATGAAATAAATTATAAAAAGATGAAAGTATGACTGTAATAACTACAATGATCATACTTTTGTTATGGAACTAAAGTTAGATTTTATAAACCATCATATTCTATATAAATGATTAAAAATGAGAAATAATTTCCAAATGTTATATATATTTTTTTATATTAAATTTGGTCGCCTTCAAAAATAGATACTTTTAATTATTCTAAAGGATAATGTACTTGTACTAAATTTTCTGAACGGATCAAGCGTGAAAAAATATTCATAACCCTTCCTGTCATTAAAATGGGAATTTTATTGGAAAAAGAGTACTGAATAGCTTGTGGAAGCAATTTATTTTAATTGTCAAATTTCAAACCCAGAATATTCATGAAGCATTTTTCTACATTGCTCGTTAATTTATCGAAATCTCAACTGAATTTCTATTGAAGACACGAATCAGTGTGAATGCAAATTGAAAACAAATACTGTCTGATTAAGATACAAGAACTGCCTCAATACACATTTGTCGGATTTTCTATCCTTCACTACACTATAATATAACTCCTTCTTGGACGTATGTTTTACGAAATAATTGTTAATGTTTTGGAATTTTGTGTGACAAATGATAGAATTCATGTAGATATATACACACAATCAAACATAATTACAGTCACGTATGTCGTGTGATTAAAAAAGCGATTAAGGCGAGTATCTATTTAATCCCAGATGATAGAAACATACTTCCACTTACAAAATGTATTCAAATCGAATAACAGAAATAAAAATTATAACAGAAAAATAAAAAATTTCATATTGCTCCTGTTTCCTAAAATGTTTAATTAGAAACATTTTGTCCAGCCTTAAAGAAGATCAGTAATAAATCCCCATTACATCACATCAAAAACTTACCGTGTTATGATATTTCGAATTTTATGAATTGTCAGCGCTTTTTGTATCTAAAACCATGTCGTGCCATTTTCAGTTTCCGAAAGCGATTAAAATTCATAAAATTCAAAGTAAAACTCGAATTCTAACTCCAAGTTTTAGCCGTACAAAAGTGATTTTTTTAATGTTCATCTTTTTAAATGCAAGACGAAAATTTTCTTTTTTACTCGATGATATAGGAAACGGGGTTCGTATGAAAAAAATAAATCTTGTTTTTAATACATATAAGACCCCTGGTCAAACAAATGCCACATGTAAAAACTATGATTGATTTGAATATTTTTTGCAAATGAAAGTGTGCTTATAGCATTTGCTTTTAAATAAATAATCTCCATAATCTCTTTTTGAGCTACCATATATAAATAACAGAAGATCCATAGATATAAGTAACTGAACATTCACTCATATACATATAAATAACTATTGGGGAAAACTTAAAAGACCATTGAACAATTGGTGCGAACCCTTGTTGCCCGTCCACTATATAAGTAGACTCAGAAATACAGTTAAAACAATCTATTTAAAATCAATAATAGTTGAGAAAAACAGTAGAGCAGGGCTTTTAAATTAACGTTTAAGAAATGACACTGAGTCAAATTCATTAAATTTAAACTTACGTTAAGATGGCTACTCTGACGATTCTCGGAAACTGTAGAAAAGTTCACCTCAGATCGCTAGAAAATCTGAAAACACTGTATAAAAATGTCACTGGCACAATACGGAAATGACACTAAAAAGAAATCCCGTGGACTCCAACTTCTCTTTAACTTAAAACACTAAATGGTAAGGCTTTACCACGACGTTGAAGCTCTCCGTCGAAGATTCAACTAGAAAAAACAGCTCAGACAGGCACTGGCTATTGGAACGTCATGAAATCCAACTAAAAATCCGATAGCAAGTAAAGTAACAAAAATGACAGAATAGGGTTCACGCATAAAATGTTAGATTCCGAACAACACGCTCTCACACAAACTGAACAATCCTTTTAATACCACACTACTTTCCTAATGAAAGTAACTAGGCACTATCTATCTATATTATAAAGTACAAACGTATCCGTGCGTAACGCTGACGTCATTTTGCGAATGGCAACACTTGACGATGAAATTTCGGTTTTGCGATTTTTGCTATTGCAATTTCTTAAATTTCTAAACATCGCATATTTTAAAATTTTGCACCGTTATATAGGGGAACAATCGACGTTCAAATGCAATTTGTTTGATAACTGTATCGCAATTTACTCATTTATTATAGCATTTAAATTAAATTTCAAGCATTGTTAAAAAAAAATCTACCTCTATCGCTTGCAGACGATTACAAAATATTAATCTGTTTGCACTTTAAACAATATAAAACGTTCAGCATTTGTTTCTATGTAATATTCAATAATGAAATTAAAACTTCATTAAGCAATCAATAAAATAGTATAAATAGAGCACAAATTTAACAGACATGTAATTGAAATAAGCACTTAAAACAGCTGAAATTATCAGAATAATAAAAAATAACTTCTGTAGCTGACGAAATATTTAGCAATTTCTTCGGCTATTAACTTCTGGCACTAGGTCAATACGAAATTGCGACTTTTAATAAATTTCAAAATTTTATTTGATTATATATTTGACATATTTCATATAAAAATGCTCTTTGGTATAGTTAGGGGGCTATCTAAAAAAATATATGTAAACAATCTATTAGAGTTTTTAAATAATAATAATAATTGGTTTTCACATATATTTTCTATCCCGGAAAGCCCGTGTTGAATACCCTAGTGATACATAATAACAAACAAATGTTTTCTTCAAATAACGCTTCAACAATATCCGCCTGGTCTTTATTCGTAGACATAAACATAAGTCTCTGCGTGGAATCTGTAGGTTTTATCAAACATGAAGCACATTTTATGAATGGATTATGTGTTTAGCGAAATATTGAAAACCATTTTATTAAATAATATGTTGCAACACAAAAATTCATAAGCTTTATCATTTTTTGTTAATATTATCATTGAAACTTAATTGCAAGAAATTCTTAGACTTAGTTCAGAAAAATAAATTGTCTTTTGAAAAACTATTAATTATTTTATACTTCCGTGGAAAAGAATACCTGTATGTTATATTTGTATTGTACTTACAGTTTTAATGGTATAAATGCTTCAACATAGTCTTCTTTTAAAATTATATTCTGATAAATTACCTATAGATGGATGGGACGTCTGGCAATTCAATAGATTTTTTGTTGAAAATATTACCGTTTCCACAACAGGTAAAGTAATAAAAACGACATTTGAGGTGCAATGTTAGTCGGAATAGATGGGCTTATAACACAGTTCAGCAGTTAAGAAAATGGTAAAATGTCATTAAAAAAAAGGGAATGAGATATTTTTATTAGTAAAATAGCGAGTTAATCTTCCATAATTGATCTGCAGAAGATAGAGTTAGATTTTTGAAAATTATTTTTAAAACCATAAAAATCAGTAAGTTTAGATACAGTGAAACGAGAAATAATTCAAAATTTACTAATATTTATGTTTATTATTATTATTATTATTATTATTATTATTACCGGCATTTAAAATGATATCATAGTATCTTCAATATAGATCCTTTTATACTTTAAGATTAATGAAAAACACTGAGACACAATATTTACAATATTTTCAGCAGGAAGTGCCTACTTTAATCTTTCTTTCTTTTATTACACTGCTCAAAACAATTAAAGGATATTACAGTTTTAGGTGGATTTTGTATCTGGGAAACTTTTTAGCTGATTGATACATGGTCGACAGACATAGTAGGTTATATGAGAATAAATTACACATGTTTGGCAGAAAAAAATGCATTTTATTGCGCATTTGTGTACAAAAGGAAAAAAACACAATTTGTGCATATGAGAAAAAAAGAATAAGAAAAGGTGTTTTCTTCAAAGAAAATCATTTTCAGTAGGGGGTATGGTTTCCACGGGCGGCCAGCAACGTTGAACACCTTTGAGGCATGGACTCAATGAGGCTATTAATGACGAATTGGGGTATTCTGCCCCACTCTTCCAGAAGAGCTCTTTCCAGTTCTTGGAGAGTTTGTGGGGGTTGTTGGCGGCCAGAAACTCGTCTTCCTAGAGCGTCCCAAACGTGCTCGATTGGATTCATGTCTGGAGAACACGCTGGCCATTCCATTCGAACGATTCCTTCCTCGAAAAGGAAATCCTCCACCAGGTTTGCACGATGTGGCCTGCAGTTATCGTCCATTAAAATGAAGTTATATCCGATTGCTGCAGCGTAAGGGACTACAATAGGTCTGAGGATCTCATCCCTATATCAGCGACCAGTCAGAGCTCCATCTCGAATGATGTAGAGGTCAGTGCGCCCGTCAATGGAGATGCCACCATACACCAACACTCCTCCACCGCCAAATCTGACACTTTCATGCAAGAACGCAGGATTATTCCTACTGCCACGGTCCCTCCAGATGAAAATACGCCTATTATCCGGATGCACAGAAAAACGGGCCTCGTCAGAAAACAGAATATTGCTCCATTCATTTCTCCTCCAGTTGACATGCTCGGTTTCCCACTCCCTGCGGTCGCGACGATGCCTTGATGTTAATCTAACACATACCATCGGTCGGCGAGCATACAGACCTACAGCATGGAGCCGGTTTCGGACAGTCTGAGTTGAAATCGTGGTGCCTGTAGCCGAGCGAAGGTGTTTTAATTACTTAGGTGTTTAATTAATTATGTGTTTTAACAGTTTATTTTAATAAGAGAATCAATTCAGCTATGCTCAATGCGTCCACATGCAGAATGCATTATGCACTCTTGCGGATGGGGGCCACATTAAGCATACTTAAATTTATTTCCTTATTAAAATAAACAGTACTTTGCTTAATTGTTTTAGTTGTGGATGAGGGGTTGTATCCAAATATACTAGCTTATGAAAGTTGACATAATAAGAATGAAGTGTCTCTCATTCTATATTTGATACAACCCCTCATATTTTTGCTTCCTTTTGGGAACAGCGAAATTCGAGCTTATTCTATCGACGATTACTATCAGAATTTTCAAGCTATGTTTTTGAGACTTTCATAAATGTTGGTCTATACATTTAGCTAATATATTATGCACAGTATATTTTGATTGAATGCGTGCATGCGCAGTGAAACAATATTTAGTAAACCTGCTCATTTTTCATACAATTTTTATTATTTTTTAATTCTGATTGCAGAGTATTGTGTATAATTTTGTTTGTCATATTTTCTGAAAATAATTTGTTTTTATATTAAAAACTCTGCAAATTATAAGCAAAAAACTCAGTAAAATTTGGGGTTGTTTTTATAAAAACGTGAATTTCTCTTCGAGTATACATGCTATCTTCATAAAAATGAACCCAAATTATTACAATAAGCCACTTAATCATAATCTACAGTTTGAATGCTTTTCGCAATATTAGTTTTTACAGGGTTATCCAAAATATATTCGTTTTTCTTCAATTTTTTGGCGGCCCCTTATGGGGTTTCGGGAAAAAATCTTCGCGGAAATATATGATGTTTATCATGTTGTTTATACTCCTGAAGTTTCAGGATAATTCCTCATGTATCTTTCCAGATATTTAATAAATTATAATAAAAACAACTGCGTCTAATAATTTGGCCAGGGACTGTAAATGAAATGGAGAGAAAGGAACGAGCCTTGCTATACTCAATACTATCTAAACTAGTCGTTGGGGGCCACCGTAATACTTACCCATCATGGATATGCATAATGTAAAATATTAAAATAAAAATGTGTAAACTACTTATAAAATGCATTGCAATTCAAATAAAATCGTGGCTTGATGACGTCACAAACTTTAAAGGCTCGATTACTGAATTGCTTGAAAGAGGTTTTTCCTTATAACTCCAAAAATAATAATCCTATTAACTAGCGGTTTATTCCATCTGATTAAGCGTCAAATTTCCAATTAAAATATATCTTTGAAGTGAAATTTGGATGAAATACAGGGTCATGAAAAATCGAAGAGTGTGGAATATAGGATTCCAAATATCTCGGCAACTCATTATCCGATCGACTTCATGCTTTATTCAAAATTTATGTTTTTTTATTGTCTTTTATATTCATTTCTTAAAATAAACAATTTCGAAAATTTTTATATACCTTTCATCAGAACGAATATTTCGAGAGTCTGAAAAAAATTGTTCCGGTTAATCGAGGTTATTGAAATGAAATAGGCTTCTTCCCATTATTACATACTAAGTACATACCAAATTGCAAGTCTCTATCTCAATTTTTTCGGGAGATAGAGCGTTTACAGACACACACACAGACACACACACAGACACACAGACGGACGGCAAATTTTTTTTTCTAAAAATATGTTTTTCGGAATCTCCAGTGTCTGAAACGTGTAAATCCGTCAAAAAAAAAATTTCGATTTTCAAAACGATTGCAAGACTTACCCTATACTACGTATGATGGGTAAGTAATACATACACTATCTATATACATAGTATCTAGACGCAAATATTACTGTACATAATTATATACCTTTATGAAACATACTATTTCGTCCATCTTCGGAATTTTCTAAATATATACAATATCAACTGTGGCGTAACATCATGACGTCAGAGTGGAGAAGTGCTACATACACATCCTCTAACTTAGCGCTTTTATCATAATTCATAATTATTAAATATTTTTTACTATTGATCAATAATTGACCACCCTAATGTCGATTTCTTTGGCGGCCTCTGTCATACGCGAATAAATGCGTACAACAAAATCAGAGATCAACATTTCTTTCTTTCTGAAAATATATCAAAATAGGAAATTCGTTAGTATTAACTTTTGTTAATAACGTTAATACTAACTATTTTATATGCCACATAGAATTAATGATGAATTAAATTATTCTATGTAATCAAATCATATAATTTCTAAAAATTAAACTAGTTTTTTTTTTTTTTCAAATATGGTACACGTGTTCTTTAAAGTCATTTTCACAACAAATTTAATGAATTTTCTAGAAAGGACGGAGCAATAGACTTTAACATAAATAATAGGTGGGAAAATCTTTTTTTAAAATTAAAACAACAGTAAAGATAATTTATTTTTTAGTACGTTTTCATTATAAATAGAATTATTTTTAAAATCTAAAGTAAGCCTGTTTAAATTTTAGCCAGCTTTTAAAAATTAAAGGGGTTTTCATCTGTCTCACACTGTCATTTGTGAATGTTGAAGAGAACAGAAACATAAAGCTTTCCTTTGTACAGTTTTATAAATTTCAACATTAAAATGCATCGAAAAATTTAAGCTCGTATCTGGAGGCACGGCAGTGCCTCCCCCAAGTCGAGAGAGGACAGCCGTAAGCATACTTTTCTGGGAGCAACTCAGGTCACTTTTGACCCCCCCCCCCCCCCATATCACCGCGCTAGAGTATCCCAAAAATTTGAAACTTCGTTTTTCTAGAGTATTTGGCACACAGGACCAAAATTTTAAATTACAACTTTCTGTCTTTTCTAGTTCAGACGATATATGAACTCAAACATTCGATTTTTTGTCACTCACTCACTCGTTCACGCGTCATCAAAAAGATTAGGTAGATCCCGTAGCCGTAGAAACTTGACATTTGGAAAAAAAGTAGTGTTTAGGATAGAAAGAGAGGAAAAATTATAAAATCCGGAAAATTAAAAAAAAAAAAAAAAAAAAAAACATTCGAAAATTCAACAAATTCCATCAAAATTGAAAAATGAAAATAATACGATCTTGTAGTCTTAGAAACTTAAGATTCGGTGTGAAGGTAGTGTTTAGTATCCAGAAAACGAAAACATCAAAAACACCAAAAAAATCGAAAGCAAAATTGAAAAAATCGAAAAATCGAAAAAAATCGAAAGCAAAATTGAAAAAATCGAAAAATCGAAAACAATCGAAAATTTTCAAATAATCCGATTTTGTTGCGCTAGAAACTTGGAATTCGGAATAAAGGTACTATTTAGGATGCAAAATAAGGAAAAATAAAAAATTCCGGAACATTCGAAAAAACAAAATTCAAAAATTCGAAAAATTCGAAAAAAATTGGAAAATTAAAATAATTTGATTTTTTAGCCTTACAAACTTAAAATTCGCCGTAAAGATAGTGTTTAGGATTCAGAATAAGTTAAAAAAAACGCAATAAAATTCGAAAATAAAATCAAAAAATCGAAAAAATCGGAAAAATCGAAAAATAAGGAAAATTTGAAAAGAATTCGATTTTATAGCGCTAGAAACTTGAAATTTGGAGTAAAGGTAATATTTAAGATACTAAATAAGGAAAAATTAAAAAATATGGATAATTCAAAAAATACCCATAAATTAGTGCAGACGATATATGAACTCAAAGTTTCGATTTTTTGTCACTCACACAGTCACTCACTCTCGCGTCATCAAAAAGATTGGGTAGATCCCGCAGTCACAGAAACTTAAAATTTGGAATAAAGCTAGTGTTTCGGATACAAAGAAAGGAAAAATTATAAATTCCGGAAAATTAAAAAAAAAACATCGAAAATTCAAAAAAATCGTGTTACGGTTGGTTTCAACCAATTTTTTTTTTAATCTACATTAATCATTTAAATCACTTTCTCAACATTTATTTAAAAGCACTCTTTTTTCTGTTTCTAATAAAAATTTAAATAAATAAAAGTAATTGTAATAATAATAATAAAATCAGTTTTTATTTTTTCTTCTTTCTTTTTCTTTTTTCAAAGTAAATTCAACGTCCATTTTTCCTTTTGTTTCCATTCCCGTACCCCTGGCAGAGTGGATCGGTCCCGTTTTTTCAAGCAGCGCGGGAGAATGAATGTTTACGACACTTGCTGTTTGGCTGATATACCTGTCGTTTGGTTCGAAAAATTAGTGGACGTTGCGTAGCGGTACTTGTGATAATGAGCGAAAAGCTGCTGGTCAAAGAAATGAAGATGATAGTCAGGGAGAGAGCGTCAATGGTTCCAGATGCGTAGAGATTAAGTTTTTTTTTTCTTTGTGCAGTCCAGAGAGGTCTCAACTATCTATGAGACGTTAATATTGTCTTGTTTATAATGAGGAAGACTGATCGCTGTGTGTGTTGGAGCTGGATTTGTGAAGATATGGGTAGTCCGAGAAACCTCCGTCGTCGGGAGATATATGAGGTGTTCGGTTGAATCGCAAAGTTGGCAAGCAAAAGACTCAACTCAAATGCTCGCGGATGTTACAAGAAATGCTGAGAAAGAGTGAAGTTTGACTGATGCTCTGGTGATTTAGGAAACCATCCCCCTGAGGTGTAATTACGTCAGATGGTGCTCGTCCACAGTTTTGTTTCTTCTCAAGAGGGAAGGGAAATAGAGTCTGCCCACTGATGATTCTATTAAACCTGCTAACTTTGTAAGTAGTTTTTTATTTCCTCATAAATGTATTGTCTCCCACTTTAAATTATCTATGGCTATTTGGAGAGATTAAGAATGATAAGTGTGTATTTTAAAACACTATTATATAATGTTTTTACAATTGATGGACTGTTAAACTTTAGACTGTTAAGCTTTAATGTAATGTTATATTTTTAAGATTCTCTGTGCCTAGTTGCAATTAAAATAATAAGTGAATTCAGCAAAGTTGATCAACCTTAAAAGCATGATAGTGTGATAATTTTAGAAATGTGTTGTTTGGTTTAAAATATATTTAGTAATTAATCCCCATATTACAGATCAACGTTTAGATTGTGTTTTTATAATAATTTGAAGTAACTCCGTTGTTATAACTTTAAGTGTTTGAATAAAAGATTTGTTTGTTCTTAAAGACGGTATGTTTTTCTTTGTATAAATCTCTAAATAATTAATTTTTTTATATTCACAGTAGACCTATAAGAAAGGCTTAACCTTTCTGTGAGTGATAAAAAAAAAAAAAAAAAAAAGAGATAAAATCCAACTTTATTAAATTAGGACTTTAAAATTTCTTAAGTTTAAATTCATAACTGATTGTTTTAATGAACATTAATTGAAGTTCACTCAATGTTATACAATCGTATTTTTGATCTTGATTTAAGGATGGATAGATTAATAAGTGAAACAGTAATATTAAATCTAATTTCATAATTGTTTAAATTAAGCTTTAACCCTCCTCTCTCAGAAATATTGTTTTCTAAAATAAACACCTAAAATGTTTTATTTTAAAAAGTAAAAAAAAAAAAAAAAAAAAAAAAAAAGGAAAGGATTGTATTCCTTGTTTATAAGCCACTATACGATTTTGGTTAACCAATCTGATCTTGTTCAGAATCTCCATATTTTGTTCTAAAATTTTTGTATATCATCATATCCCTATTCTATTAACGGATCTAACTCTTTCTCCTTTTGGTCCTCACATTGGAGGAATTTCAGGTTGTCTTCATTTTTCCAAATTGAATGATGATTACATCTTTATTAATCTAATGTGTGTGGAGTTTTGAGCTTGATCGGGTTGGAGTGGAGTTGGCTGTTCTTTCGTATTTCAGTATACTACTTGATTTAGAAATCTGAATTTCAATTCCCCCGCAGTCAAAAATGTTAGCCCAGGTTAAAAGCTATAAGGAAAATTTTATTAAGGAGAATGATATTGTTATGTTAGAACCTTTGGCGAAAAATTTAAATCAAGGTCTCCTTACCTCCAGAGCCATTTGCACTAAAGAACATGGCCTATATATCTCATTTGCAAATTTTTCAGACAATAGTATTCATTTAAATAAAGGAACCTTTGTTGCCAAAATTCAAAAATGTGTAGACAAGTCAAATGTACCCGTAACTAAAAATAACCTTACTTGTAATGTAAATTTGGCCCCTCCAATTGGTGACTTTGATCACGCTGATCTCACTTGGAGCTCTGAAATTAATTTAGATCATTTAGAACCCCCATTAAAACTTAAAATGCAAAATTTTCTAGACAAAAACAAAGATGTATTTGCAGCATCGGTCTTAGATTTACACGGCTGTGATACAATCCCGCATGAAATTAACTTAACTTCAAATAAACCAGTTAAAGGCAAAGCTTATAGAGTCCCCTACAAACTACGTCAAGAAATGGAAGACCAAATTAATACTTTATTACAGGCGGACATAATTTCCCCTTCCATGTCTGAATTTGCTTCTCCGGTTATTCTGGTTCGGAAATCAGACGGTTCCTATCGACTTGCTGTTGACTACAGAAGACTAAATAAAAATCTTGTTAAAGATGCTTATCCAATACCTAACATTACCGACTCTGTTGATGCTTTAAGTGGGGCTAAATTATTTTCAACGCTAGATTTAACTAGTGGTTTTTTTCAACAGGTTATTCGCCCAGAGGATAGGCATAAAACTGCTATAATCACCCACAAGGGACTTTTTGAGTGGACCCGTAACTGTTTTGGGCTCTCAAATTCAGGTAACAGTTTCCAAAGACTTATGAATGCTATTTTCGGTGATTTAGGCAATCTTGGAATTCTTGTTTATATCGACGACATTGTAATTGCCTCCAGTGATGTTAATTCTCATTTTGAGAAGCTTAGCATGGTCTTTGAAAGGTTAAGACTGCATAAACTTAAACTTAAGCCCAGTAAATGCACTTTCCTTTCGAATAAAATACAATATCTAGGTTTTGAGATTTGTAGTGGCCAAGTATCACCTATCAATAAAAATATTGCCGTAATAGAAAATTTTAAACCTCCAACTACCCGAAAGGCTGTTAGGTCATTTATTGGAACTCTATCTTTCTATAGGAGATTTATACCAGATTTTACTAAGAGGGCTAAAAATTTAATCAATCTAACTAAAGAAACAGGAAAATTTTCGTGGAATGAAGATGCACAGAAAGAATTTGAAGACCTTAAAATGGCTCTTATTTCAAAACCATGTCTTGCACTCCCTGATTTTGAGAAAGAATTCCACTTATATAGTGATGCCAGTGGCGAAGCATTAGGGGCAGTGTTATCACAATTAGATGAAAATAACATGCTCCATCCTGTTGCCTTTGCCAGCAGAAAATTGAAAGATGCTGAGACCCGCTACTCCACCACTGAAAGGGAATTACTAGCTTTAGTTTGGGCTACTGCCCACTTCAAATGTTACATTGCTAATACCCATTTTTTCATCTATACAGACCATGCGCCTCTAACATTTATGTTAAAAATTCACGACCCTACATCTCGCATGGCTAAATGGATCTGCACTCTCTCAGACTTTAATTTTACAATCAAGTTTGTTAAAGGTAAGTGTAACAGTGTCGCAGATTTCCTTTCGAGGTATGTCAACAATGATAACTCCAATGATATTGTTAATTGTAATTTTTGTATACAAGTCGAAAAGGAAGTTACTTTTATGCCTCATTCCAATCTACTTGAAAAAATTGGTGAATTACAAAAATCAGACAAGAAATGCTGCGAGATTGCAAGAAACT
This sequence comes from Maratus michaelseni, assembly GCA_963931845.1. Lineage (NCBI taxonomy): Eukaryota > Metazoa > Arthropoda > Arachnida > Araneae > Salticidae > Maratus > Maratus michaelseni. Next base: position 252,544,608 of record OZ007592.1, read on the forward strand.
AGACCAAGGTGTAGAAATTGCTCCTAAATACATGAATTTTTTTTTTTAGAGATGACATTTTAGTTTGTGAGGATACAAGGGAGTCAGCTATTTTTAATAAATCTGTAAAGTTAGTCGTGCCAAAAGAATTGGTTACTCAAGTTTTTGCACTTACACATGAGTCCCTAGCGGCTTGTCATCAAGCCTTTCAAAAGACCATTGATCGCATTCGTGAGCACTTCTATTGGCCAGGAATGTCGTCAGATGTCAAGCATCTAGTGGAGTCATGTATTAGTTGCCAGCAGAAGAGAGCTTATAGAGCGAACCAGCTCGCCCCTCTGCAACGTATGCCGACCCCCCAGTTTCCCATGAACAAGGTTCATTTGGATCTCATTGGACCCTTACCGCAAACTTTTTCGGGAAATAAGTATATTGTCGCATATATAGATTCATTTACTAAGTGGCCAGAAGCATATGCGGTTAGTTCAACCACTTCAGATGTCATTGCGGACACTTTAGCTGACTTCATCTCACGCTACGGAGCGCCCTGTTTTATTACGACGGACAACGCGAAGAATCTAATTTCAGATGCGATTGAACACGTGTATAAAATGTTTGGTATTAAACATATTAAGACGTCATCTTATCACCCGGCTGGCAACTCGCAAGTGGAGAGACAGAATCGTACTCTTAAAAATGCACTTTGTCACATAGTCAACCAAAATCAATCTGACTGGGACACTAAACTAAAATTTGCGCTACTAGCTATGCGTTCAGCTGTCCACTCTTCAACTAAACTTATCCCAGCTGCAGTTATGTATGGCAGAAATATGAATTTACCATATAATCTCTTTTCCCAGCCACCTGCTTTTAATTATAATGATGCACCCTCTTTTTGCGAACTCTTAATCCCAGCTCTTCAAAAAGTATACACTGAAGTACATAGTAATTTAATTAAAGTTTCTGAGCAGCAGGAAAAATACCGTGAAAAGACAGCTGTTGATAAAAATTTTAAAATAGGAGATCTTGTGTGGTTATTTACACCCACAGTCGCCCCTGGTAATACAAAAAAATTAAGCAAGCAAAATAATGGTCCTTTTACTATAATTGAGAAGCTAAATGAGGTTAATTTTAAAATAGCGCTAGTTGCTAATCCCAAAAATTGTCAGGTTGTCCATGTTGACAGGTTGTGTTCTATCAAAGACAGACTCCCCATCTGGTCCAGTGAACCAAAACAAACAATTGGCCTGGGATCGACTGAAAACGTGACCATCGATTCACCACACCAACCGCGCGATTCTCCTCCTGTACGCAGGTGTAAACGCAACCGATTCATTCCCTGGGCACCATATGATAGTAACCGCGCACCAGCAGTAGTGAACGTCAACAATAACGAAACTCCGGTAGCGCCGGAAGTGGAGGAAACAGACAGCGACGCGACTGAAATCATAAATCCCTCTCCCCCACCTCCCATTTCTCCGGAGATTGCAACGGCAGAGAATAACGAGATGTGCGTAAATAAAAATTTAGCAACGGCAGAAGGCAGCGAAATGCGCGTAGGTAAAAATTCAGCCACGGCAGAAAGCAGTTCAACTGCTGAGCACAGCGATTCGCGCAGGTCTCGTTCATCGATTCGTCCAGCTGCTAAATCGAATAGAAGTAGTCGTTCAATATCGATTTCTAGAACCGACTATTCGCTACGGGATAGACGAGACCGTCCGAGTTATAAATACTAACTACCTTTTTTCGTTATTCAAGCATTTTTATTCAATTTTACCTTGTTTATTTGTATTTATTTATAGTTTAGTTAATGTGTATGTATATTTAATTATTTTTTTTTGACATTTTTAAAACGGAACTTAGTTTTTCTAGCGTATTAAAGGTTTGTTTTGATTGTGTTTTGATACTTTCATGTAGGCATTTTTAACCCTTTTTATGCTTATACTTAAGGTTTTTGTCTGTTTTATGGTAGATTATGTGGTATATACCCGTCCGCACCCCGTTTTCGTAGATTTTGGGTGTATTTTTTGCAAAAAACGAATGTAATTTTTGTTACTTTAAAAATTTTTTAGGATGTTGTGTTTTGTATGCCCTTTTGCCGAGGTAGATCTGTTTAGTTCAGTTTTTTTTTAATGCATCAGTGTTTTGTATATAAATTTTTAAGTATGTGTTTACTTTAATTTCTGCATTTTAACTAGATAGATTTATTATTTACTATGCAATTTGTGGGTTTATTTGAACTTTAACTTTAAGGATTGTGGACCTTTATTTATTTTTTCTTTTTTGTACATACTGTCTCATGTACATGCCTGTATGTTGTTGTGTGTGGCTAAAAGTGCTAAAATTAACTATTTTCTTATTTCTACTTCCTATTTTTGTGGAATGTGTGTCTTCCTTCCTGGTGATATATGTCACCACCCCTGTTTTTTATTTTAATTTTGTGGAATGTTTTCCCTGTAGTACCCAAAAGCCCGAAACTGCTTTTGCTATAAGTAGCACAGAGGCAGAGATACTCTTTCCCATGCACATTACTTGTAAGTGCATTTGTAAAATCTACACAGTTACACGGTTCTAAGAACTTTCTTCAAATACAAACATAACTTCACGAACAAATGTATACGTGATTTTATAACATGGTCTATAATTACCAAATTGTGTGTCTTGCTCTTAATTTTCTATATGTATAACCTTCTATTACAGTATGTATATATTTTTTTTTGTATGTCGCCAGTTGCTCTTGTGTATTTTTGTATAATAGAATTAATATGTGTTTTACAAATTTCATTGACATTTACAGTGTTGTAACTATGATATTACTAGTACTTATTTACATTAATAGATAGTGTTGTAATATACTGTGATGCCAATTATTGAAGTTATGTATATAAGCAGTATAATGACAATTAATCAGTGGGCACTTCTCTTCTTTTTCGGCTAATTTTTTTTTTCAAAATTCAATTTATGTATTATTTACAGTTCTGTTACCAAAAATTTCAGGTAGGATGCAGTTATGCGTAGGAATGACAGTAGTAGGGAAGTGAGGTTTCACAGTCAGGTGGAACATGTGTTCTTTTACAGGTGCAGAAAATATCTTGGTCATTTTAGTGGTAAAATCAGCCTTGTGGTCCCTCCTCTGGTAGTACTCTTTTATGGTCATGTTTCAGATAATATTTTAGGTAATGGTTTCCACGGATGTGCGAGCTCTGGTTGTATATATCCGGAATATATTGTCAGGGTGGTATTTCAGCGGTGAACTCTCTGGATCCCGTCCCGGATCGATGTATGATTTGTGTTTGTGGGTCAGTTTTTTCAGTGTTGAGGTCCCAGCATGCCATGTGGTACCCAGTTACCTTTCAAAAAAATAATTTGTTTTCTCAAAAAAAAATTTTTTAATTAGCCGGGGGATCAATCTTGTTACGGTTGGTTTCAACCAATTTTTTTTTTTTAATCTACATTAATTATTTAAATCACTTTCTCAACACTTATTTAAAAGCACTCTTTTTTCTGTTTCTAATAAAAATTTAAATAAATAAAAGTAATTGTAATAATAATAATAAAATCAGTTTTTATTTTTTCTTCTTTCTTTTTCTTTTTGCAAAGTAAATTCAACGTTTATAGTCTAGCTTTGCTTCCTGTTTTCAAATACGAAAGATATATAGCAGGGAGGGAGGTTTCTCAGTAAAAGACCACTCATATTGTATTGGGCAGTCGTGTACGTTTTCTCCCATACCCTTGAATCATGTGTTTGTAGTCACCTAGTCTGGTTTTGGTTAAAAGAAAGACCGTCCGCCCTGTATAAGAATTACGTTATCTTGTGAGTGTACTATATACGCAATTAGGCTTTGTAAGTTTACGACAGACTTCAATTGGCTCTGCTATCAGGCGGATAGCTGGCGCCCATGTAAACAGAGGCTCACAGGACCCCCTTCAGCACACGCCATGGGGGTGAAGCATGGCTGCCTTCCCCCATGAAGCGGCCGGCAGAGTGGAGCGGCAAGCTGTAGTCTTCAGGAAGAGTCCATTTTTCCTTTTGTTTCCATTCCCGTACCCCTGGCAGAGTGGATCGGTCCCGTTTTTTCAAGCAGCGCGGGAGAATGAATGTTTACGACACTTGCTGTTTGGCTGATATACCTGTCGTTTGGTTCGAAAAATTAGTGGACGTTGCGTAGCGGTACTTGTGATAATGAGCGAAAAGCTGCTGGTCAAAGAAATGAAGATGATAGTCAGTGAGAGAGCGTCAATGGTTCCAGATGCGTAGAGATTAAGTTTTTTTTTCCTTGTGCAGTCCAGAGAGGTCTCAACTATCTATGAGACGTTAATATTGTCTTGTTTATAATGAGGAAGACTGATCGCTGTGTGTGTTGGAGCTGGATTTGTGAAGATATGGGTAGTCCGAGAAACCTCCGTCGTCGGGAGATATATGAGGTGTTCGGTTGAATCGCAAAGTTGGCAAGCAAAAGACTCAACTCAAATGCTCGCGGATGTTACAAGAAATGCTGAGAAAGAGTGAAGTTTGACTGATGCTCTGGTGATTTAGGAAACCATCCCCCTGAGGTGTAATTACGTCAGATGGTGCTCGTCCACAGTTTTGTTTCTTCTCAAGAGGGAAGGGAAATAGAGTCTGCCCACTGATGATTCGATTAAACCTGCTAACTTTGTAAGTAGTTTTTTATTTCCTCATAAATGTATGTTCTCCCACTTTAAATTATCTATGGCTATTTGGAGAGATTAAGAATGATAAGTGTGTATTTTAAAACACTATTATATAATGTTTTTACAATTGATGGACTGTTAAACTTTAGACTGTTAAGCTTTAATGTAATGTTATATTTTTAAGATTCTCTGTGCCTAGTTGCAATTAAAATAATAAGTGAATTCAGCAAAGTTGATCAACCTTAAAAGCATGATAGTGTGATAATTTTAGAAATGTGTTGTTTGGTTTAAAATATATTTAAGTAATTAATCCCCATATTACAGATCAACGTTTAGATTGTGTTTTTATAATAATTTGAAGTAACTCCGTTGTTATAACTTTAAGTGTTTGAATAAAAGATTTGTTTGTTCTTAAAGACGGTATGTTTTTCTTTGTATAAATCTCTAAATAATTAATTTTTTTATATTCACAGTAGACCTATAAGAAAGGCTTAACCTTTCTGTGAGTGATAAAAAAAAAAAAAAAAAAAAGAGATAAAATCCAACTTTATTAAATTAGGACTTTAAAATTTCTTAAGTTTAAATTCATAACTGATTGTTTTAATGAACATTAATTGAAGTTCACTCAATGTTATACAATCGTATTTTTGATCTTGATTTAAGGATGGATAGATTAATAAGTGAAACAGTAATATTAAATCTAATTTCATAATTGTTTAAATTAAGCTTTAACCCTCCTCTCTCAGAAATATTGTTTTCTAAAATAAACACCTAAAATGTTTTATTTTAAAAAGTAAAAAAAAAAAAAAAAAAAAAAAAAAAAAAAAGGAAAGGATTGTATTCCTTGTTTATAAGCCACTATACGATTTTGGTTAACCAATCTGATCTTGTTCAGAATCTCCATATTTTGTTCTAAAATTTTTGTATATCATCATATCCCTATTCTATTAACGGATCTAACTCTTTCTCCTTTTGGTCCTCACATTGGAGGAATTTCAGGTTGTCTTCATTTTTCCAAATTGAATGAGGATTACATCTTTATTAATCTAATGTGTGTGGAGTTTTGAGCTTGATCGGGTTGGAGTGGAGTTGGGTGTTCTTTCGTATTTCAGTATACTACTTGATTTAGAAATCTGTTGCCCTTTCTACATTTAGAATTATTTTAAAATTATGAATTCAAAAGTATCATGTTGTCTTAATTTATTCGGGTTTGTTTTAAATTTGGTTATTTTGATTAATTTAATATAATTTGCTCCCTTTTCCATGGCAACAGATTTCAGTGGAGCTAATCAGGGTATACTTATTTTTTTTTTAATATTTAATTGTCAAGTGAAGATTGAGTAATAAATGAGCTTTTTAAGTTTAAGTAAGGTATTTTAGAAAGAACCCCAAACACCACAACAATCGAACAAAATTGAAAATTGGAAATAACACGATCTTGTAGTCTTATTAACTTAAAATTTGGGTGTGAAGGTAGTGTTTAGAATTCAGAAAAAGAAAACATCAAAAACACACACAAAAAAAATTGAAAATAAAATCGAAAAATCGAAAAAAATCTAAAATTTCAAATAATCCAATTTTGAAGTGCTAGAAACTTGGAATTCGGAATAAAGGTAGTATTTAGGATGCAAAATAAGGAAAAATTAAAAAATCCATAAAATTCGAAAAAAAATCAAAAATTCGAAAAATTCGAAAAAAATTGAAAAAAATTAAAATAATTTGATCTTTTGGCCTTAGAAACTTAAAATTCGCTATAAAGATAGTGTTAAGGATTCAGAATAAGTTAAAAAAAACGCAATAAAATTCGAAAATAAAATCAAAAAATCGAAAAAATCGGAAAAATCGAAAAATAAGGAAAATTTGAAAAGAATTCGATTTTATAGCGCTAGAAACTTGAAATTTGGAGTAAAGGTAATATTTAAGATACTAAATAAGGAAAAATTAAAAAATATGGATAATTCAAAAAATACCCATAAATTAGTGCAGACGATATATGAACTCAAAGTTTCGATTTTTTGTCACTCACACAGTCACTCACTCTCGCGTCATCAAAAAGATTGGGTAGATCCCGCAGTCACAGAAACTTAAAATTTGGAATAAAGCTAGTGTTTCGGATACAAAGAAAGGAAAAATTATAAATTCCGGAAAATTAAAAAAAAAACATCGAAAATTCAAAAAAATCGTGTTACGGTTGGTTTCAACCAATTTTTTTTTTTTAATCTACATTAATCATTTAAATCACTTTCTCAACATTTATTTAAAAGCACTCTTTTTTCTGTTTCTAATAAAAATTTAAATAAATAAAAGTAATTGTAATAATAATAATAAAATCAGTTTTTATTTTTTCTTCTTTCTTTTTCTTTTTTCAAAGTAAATTCAACGTTTATAGTCTAGCTTTGCTTCCTGTTTTCAAATACGAAAGGTATATAGCAGGGAGGGCGGTTTCTCAGTAAAAGACCACACATATTGTATTGGGCAGTCGTGTACGTTTTCTCCCATACCCTTGAATCATGTGTTTGTAGTCACCTAGTCTGGTTTTGGTTAAAAGAAAGACCGTCCGCCCTGTATAAGAATTACGTTATCTTGTGAGTGTACTATATACGCAATTAGGCTTTGTAAGTTTACGACAGACTTCAATTGGCTCTGCTATCAGGCGGATAGCTGGCGCCCATGTAAACAGAGGCTCACAGGACCCCCTTCAGCACACGCCATGGGGGTGAAGCATGGCTGCCTTCCCCCATGAAGCGGCCGGCAGAGTGGAGCGGCAAGCTGTAGTCTTCAGGAAGAGTCCATTTTTCCTTTTGTTTCCATTCCCGTACCCCTGGCAGAGTGGATCGGTCCCGTTTTTTCAAGCAGCGCGGGAGAATGAATGTTTACGACACTTGCTGTTTGGCTGATATACCTGTCGTTTGGTTCGAAAAATTAGTGGACGTTGCGTAGCGGTACTTGTGATAATGAGCGAAAAGCTGCTGGTCAAAGAAATGAAGATGATAGTCAGTGAGAGAGCGTCAATGGTTCCAGATGCGTAGAGATTAAGTTTTTTTTTCTTTGTGCAGTCCAGAGAGGTCTCAACTATCTATGAGACGTTAATATTGTCTTGTTTATAATGAGGAAGACTGATCGCTGTGTGTGTTGGAGCTGGATTTGTGAAGATATGGGTAGTCCGAGAAACCTCCGTCGTCGGGAGATATATGAGGTGTTCGGTTGAATCGCAAAGTTGGCAAGCAAAAGACTCAACTCAAATGCTCGCGGATGTTACAAGAAATGCTGAGAAAGAGTGAAGTTTGACTGATGCTCTGGTGATTTAGGAAACCATCCCCCTGAGGTGTAATTACGTCAGATGGTGCTCGTCCACAGTTTTGTTTCTTCTCAAGAGGGAAGGGAAATAGAGTCTGCCCACTGATGATTCGATTAAACCTGCTAACTTTGTAAGTAGTTTTTTATTTCCTCATAAATGTATGTTCTCCCACTTTAAATTATCTATGGCTATTTGGAGAGATTAAGAATGATAAGTGTGTATTTTAAAACACTATTATATAATGTTTTTACAATTGATGGACTGTTAACCTTTAGACTGTTAAGCTTTAATGTAATGTTATATTTTTAAGATTCTCTGTGCCTAGTTGCAATTAAAATAATAAGTGAATTCAGCAAAGTTGATCAACCTTAAAAGCATGATAGTGTGATAATTTTAGAAATGTGTTGTTTGGTTTAAAATATATTTAAGTAATTAATCCCCATATTACAGATCAACGTTTAGATTGTGTTTTTATAATAATTTGAAGTAACTCCGTTGTTATAACTTTAAGTGTTTGAATAAAAGATTTGTTTGTTCTTAAAGACGGTATGTTTTTCTTTGTATAAATCTCTAAATAATTATTTTTTTTATATTCACAGTAGACCTATAAGAAAGGCTTAACCTTTCTGTGAGTGATAAAAAAAAAAAAAAGAGATAAAATCCAACTTTATTAAATTAGGACTTTAAAATTTCTTAAGTTTAAATTCATAACTGATTGTTTTAATGAACATTAATTGAAGTTCACTCAATGTTATACAATCGTATTTTTGATCTTGATTTAAGGATGGATAGATTAATAAGTGAAACAGTAATATTAAATCTAATTTCATAATTGTTTAAATTAAGCTTTAACCCTCCTCTCTCAGAAATATTGTTTTCTAAAATAAACACCTAAAATGTTTTATTTTAAAAAGTAAAAAAAAAAAAAAAAAAAAAAAAAAAAAAAAAGGAAAGGATTGTATTCCTTGTTTATAAGCCACTATACGATTTTGGTTAACCAATCTGATCTTGTTCAGAATCTCCATATTTTGTTCTAAAATTTTTGTATATCATCATATCCCTATTCTATTAACGGATCTAACTCTTTCTCCTTTTGGTCCTCACATTGGAGGAATTTCAGGTTGTCTTCATTTTTCCAAATTGAATGATGATTACATCTTTATTAATCTAATGTGTGTGGAGTTTTGAGCTTGATCGGGTTGGAGTGGAGTTGGGTGTTCTTTCGTATTTCAGTATACTACTTGATTTAGAAATCTGTTGCCCTTTCTACATTTAGAATTATTTTAAAATTATGAATTCAAAAGTATCATGTTGTCTTAATTTATTCGGGTTTGTTTTAAATTTGGTTATTTTGATTAATTTAATATAATTTGCTCCCTTTTCCATGGCAACAGATTTCAGTGGAGCTAATCAGGGTATACTTATTTTTTTTTTAATATTTAATTGTCAAGTGAAGATTGAGTAATAAATGAGCTTTTTAAGTTTAAGTAAGGTATTTTAGAAAGAACCCCAAACACCACAACAATCGAACAAAATTGAAAATTGGAAATAACACGATCTTGTAGTCTTATTAACTTAAAATTTGGGTGTGAAGGTAGTGTTTAGAATTCAGAAAAAGAAAACATCAAAAACACACACAAAAAAAATTGAAAATAAAATCGAAAAATCGAAAAAAATCTAAAATTTCAAATAATCCAATTTTGAAGTGCTAGAAACTTGGAATTCGGAATAAAGGTAGTATTTAGGATGCAAAATAAGGAAAAATTAAAAAATCCATAAAATTCGAAAAAAAATCAAAAATTCGAAAAATTCGAAAAAAATTGAAAAAAATTAAAATAATTTGATCTTTTGGCCTTAGAAACTTAAAATTCGCTATAAAGATAGTGTTAAGGATTCAGAATAAGTTAAAAAAAACGCAATAAAATTCGAAAATAAAATCAAAAAATCGAAAAAATCGGAAAAATCGAAAAATAAGGAAAATTTGAAAAGAATTCGATTTTATAGCGCTAGAAACTTGAAATTTGGAGTAAAGGTAATATTTAAGATACTAAATAAGGAAAAATTAAAAAATATGGATAATTCAAAAAATACCTATAAATTAGTGCAGACGATATATGAACTCAAAGTTTCGATTTTTTGTCACTCACACAGTCACTCACTCTCGCGTCATCAAAAAGATTCGGTAGATCCCGCAGTCACAGAAACTTAAAATTTGGAATAAAGCTAGTGTTTCGGATACAAAGAAAGGAAAAATTATAAATTCCGGAAAATTAAAAAAAAAACATCGAAAATTCAAAAAAATCGTGTTACGGTTGGTTTCAACCAATTTTTTTTTTAATCTACATTAATCATTTAAATCACTTTCTCAACATTTATTTAAAAGCACTCTTTTTTCTGTTTCTAATAAAAATTTAAATAAAAGTAATTGTAATAATAATAATAAAATCAGTTTTTATTTTTTCTTCTTTCTTTTTCTTTTTTCAAAGTAAATTCAACGTTTATAGTCTAGCTTTGCTTCCTGTTTTCAAATACGAAAGGTATATAGCAGGGAGGGCGGTTTCTCAGTAAAAGACCACACATATTGTATTGGGCAGTCGTGTACGTTTTCTCCCATACCCTTGAATCATGTGTTTGTAGTCACCTAGTCTGGTTTTGGTTAAAAGAAAGACCGTCCGCCCTGTATAAGAATTACGTTATCTTGTGAGTGTACTATATACGCAATTAGGCTTTGTAAGTTTACGACAGACTTCAATTGGCTCTGCTATCAGGCGGATAGCTGGCGCCCATGTAAACAGAGGCTCACAGGACCCCCTTCAGCACACGCCATGGGGGTGAAGCATGGCTGCCTTCCCCCATGAAGCGGCCGGCAGAGTGGAGCGGCAAGCTGTAGTCTTCAGGAAGAGTCCATTTTTCCTTTTGTTTCCATTCCCGTACCCCTGGCAGAGTGGATCGGTCCCGTTTTTTCAAGCAGCGCGGGAGAATGAATGTTTACGACACTTGCTGTTTGGCTGATATACCTGTCGTTTGGTTCGAAAAATTAGTGGACGTTGCGTAGCGGTACTTGTGATAATGAGCGAAAAGCTGCTGGTCAAAGAAATGAAGATGATAGTCAGTGAGAGAGCGTCAATGGTTCCAGATGCGTAGAGATTAAGTTTTTTTTTTCCTTGTGCAGTCCAGAGAGGTCTCAACTATCTATGAGACGTTAATATTGTCTTGTTTATAATGAGGAAGACTGATCGCTGTGTGTGTTGGAGCTGGATTTGTGAAGATATGGGTAGTCCGAGAAACCTCCGTCGTCGGGAGATATATGAGGTGTTCGGTTGAATCGCAAAGTTGGCAAGCAAAAGACTCAACTCAAATGCTCGCGGATGTTACAAGAAATGCTGAGAAAGAGTGAAGTTTGACTGATGCTCTGGTGATTTAGGAAACCATCCCCCTGAGGTGTAATTACGTCAGATGGTGCTCGTCCACAGTTTTGTTTCTTCTCAAGAGGGAAGGGAAATAGAGTCTGCCCACTGATGATTCGATTAAACCTGCTAACTTTGTAAGTAGTTTTTTATTTCCTCATAAATGTATGTTCTCCCACTTTAAATTATCTATGGCTATTTGGAGAGATTAAGAATGATAAGTGTGTATTTTAAAACACTATTATATAATGTTTTTACAATTGATGGACTGTTAAACTTTAGACTGTTAAGCTTTAATGTAATGTTATATTTTTAAGATTCTCTGTGCCTAGTTGCAATTAAAATAATAAGTGAATTCAGCAAAGTTGATCAACCTTAAAAGCATGATAGTGTGATAATTTTAGAAATGTGTTGTTTGGTTTAAAATATATTTAAGTAATTAATCCCCATATTACAGATCAACGTTTAGATTGTGTTTTTATAATAATTTGAAGTAACTCCGTTGTTATAACTTTAAGTGTTTGAATAAAAGATTTGTTTGTTCTTAAAGACGGTATGTTTTTCTTTGTATAAATCTCTAAATAATTTATTTTTTTATATTCACAGTAGACCTATAAGAAAGGCTTAACCTTTCTGTGAGTGATAAAAAAAAAAAAAAAAAAAAAGAGATAAAATCCAACTTTATTAAATTAGGACTTTAAAATTTCTTAAGTTTAAATTCATAACTGATTGTTTTAATGAACATTAATTGAAGTTCACTCAATGTTATACAATCGTATTTTTGATCTTGATTTAAGGATGGATAGATTAATAAGTGAAACAGTAATATTAAATCTAATTTCATAATTGTTTAAATTAAGCTTTAACCCTCCTCTCTCAGAAATATTGTTTTCTAAAATAAACACCTAAAATGTTTTATTTTAAAAAGTAAAAAAAAAAAAAAAAAAAAAAAAAAAAAAAAAAGGAAAGGATTGTATTCCTTGTTTATAAGCCACTATACGATTTTGGTTAACCAATCTGATCTTGTTCAGAATCTCCATATTTTGTTCTAAAATTTTTGTATATCATCATATCCCTATTCTATTAACGGATCTAACTCTTTCTCCTTTTGGTCCTCACATTGGAGGAATTTCAGGTTGTCTTCATTTTTCCAAATTGAATGAGGATTACATCTTTATTAATCTAATGTGTGTGGAGTTTTGAGCTTGATCGGGTTGGAGTGGAGTTGGGTGTTCTTTCGTATTTCAGTATACTACTTGATTTAGAAATCTGTTGCCCTTTCTACATTTAGAATTATTTTAAAATTATGAATTCAAAAGTATCATGTTGTCTTAATTTATTCGGGTTTGTTTTAAATTTGGTTATTTTGATTAATTTAATATAATTTGCTCCCTTTTCCATGGCAACAGATTTCAGTGGAGCTAATCAGGGTATACTTATTTTTTTTTTAATATTTAATTGTCAAGTGAAGATTGAGTAATAAATGAGCTTTTTAAGTTTAAGTAAGGTATTTTAGAAAGAACCCCAAACACCACAACAATCGAACAAAATTGAAAATTGGAAATAACACGATCTTGTAGTCTTATTAACTTAAAATTTGGGTGTGAAGGTAGTGTTTAGAATTCAGAAAAAGAAAACATCAAAAACACACACAAAAAAAATTGAAAATAAAATCGAAAAATCGAAAAAAATCTAAAATTTCAAATAATCCAATTTTGAAGTGCTAGAAACTTGGAATTCGGAATAAAGGTAGTATTTAGGATGCAAAATAAGGAAAAATTAAAAAATCCATAAAATTCGAAAAAAAATCAAAAATTCGAAAAATTCGAAAAAAATTGAAAAAAATTAAAATAATTTGATCTTTTGGCCTTAGAAACTTAAAATTCGCTATAAAGATAGTGTTAAGGATTCAGAATAAGTTAAAAAAAACGCAATAAAATTCGAAAATAAAATCAAAAAATCGAAAAAATCGGAAAAATCGAAAAATAAGGAAAATTTGAAAAGAATTCGATTTTATAGCGCTAGAAACTTGAAATTTGGAGTAAAGGTAATATTTAAGATACTAAATAAGGAAAAATTAAAAAATATGGATAATTCAAAAAATACCCATAAATTAGTGCAGACGATATATGAACTCAAAGTTTCGATTTTTTGTCACTCACACAGTCACTCACTCTCGCGTCATCAAAAAGATTGGGTAGATCCCGCAGTCACAGAAACTTAAAATTTGGAATAAAGCTAGTGTTTCGGATACAAAGAAAGGAAAAATTATAAATTCCGGAAAATTAAAAAAAAAACATCGAAAATTCAAAAAAATCGTGTTACGGTTGGTTTCAACCAATTTTTTTTTTTTAATCTACATTAATCATTTAAATCACTTTCTCAACATTTATTTAAAAGCACTCTTTTTTCTGTTTCTAATAAAAATTTAAATAAATAAAAGTAATTGTAATAATAATAATAAAATCAGTTTTTATTTTTTCTTCTTTCTTTTTCTTTTTTCAAAGTAAATTCAACGTTTATAGTCTAGCTTTGCTTCCTGTTTTCAAATACGAAAGGTATATAGCAGGGAGGGCGGTTTCTCAGTAAAAGACCACACATATTGTATTGGGCAGTCGTGTACGTTTTCTCCCATACCCTTGAATCATGTGTTTGTAGTCACCTAGTCTGGTTTTGGTTAAAAGAAAGACCGTCCGCCCTGTATAAGAATTACGTTATCTTGTGAGTGTACTATATACGCAATTAGGCTTTGTAAGTTTACGACAGACTTCAATTGGCTCTGCTATCAGGCGGATAGCTGGCGCCCATGTAAACAGAGGCTCACAGGACCCCCTTCAGCACACGCCATGGGGGTGAAGCATGGCTGCCTTCCCCCATGAAGCGGCCGGCAGAGTGGAGCGGCAAGCTGTAGTCTTCAGGAAGAGTCCATTTTTCCTTTTGTTTCCATTCCCGTACCCCTGGCAGAGTGGATCGGTCCCGTTTTTTCAAGCAGCGCGGGAGAATGAATGTTTACGACACTTGCTGTTTGGCTGATATACCTGTCGTTTGGTTCGAAAAATTAGTGGACGTTGCGTAGCGGTACTTGTGATAATGAGCGAAAAGCTGCTGGTCAAAGAAATGAAGATGATAGTCAGTGAGAGAGCGTCAATGGTTCCAGATGCGTAGAGATTAAGTTTTTTTTTCTTTGTGCAGTCCAGAGAGGTCTCAACTATCTATGAGACGTTAATATTGTCTTGTTTATAATGAGGAAGACTGATCGCTGTGTGTGTTGGAGCTGGATTTGTGAAGATATGGGTAGTCCGAGAAACCTCCGTCGTCGGGAGATATATGAGGTGTTCGGTTGAATCGCAAAGTTGGCAAGCAAAAGACTCAACTCAAATGCTCGCGGATGTTACAAGAAATGCTGAGAAAGAATGAAGTTTGACTGATGCTCTGGTGATTTAGGAAACCATCCCCCTGAGGTGTAATTACGTCAGATGGTGCTCGTCCACAGTTTTGTTTCTTCTCAAGAGGGAAGGGAAATAGAGTCTGCCCACTGATGATTCGATTAAACCTGCTAACTTTGTAAGTAGTTTTTTATTTCCTCATAAATGTATGTTCTCCCACTTTAAATTATCTATGGCTATTTGGAGAGATTAAGAATGATAAGTGTGTATTTTAAAACACTATTATATAATGTTTTTACAATTGATGGACTGTTAACCTTTAGACTGTTAAGCTTTAATGTAATGTTATATTTTTAAGATTCTCTGTGCCTAGTTGCAATTAAAATAATAAGTGAATTCAGCAAAGTTGATCAACCTTAAAAGCATGATAGTGTGATAATTTTAGAAATGTGTTGTTTGGTTTAAAATATATTTAAGTAATTAATCCCCATATTACAGATCAACGTTTAGATTGTGTTTTTATAATAATTTGAAGTAACTCCGTTGTTATAACTTTAAGTGTTTGAATAAAAGATTTGTTTGTTCTTAAAGACGGTATGTTTTTCTTTGTATAAATCTCTAAATAATTATTTTTTTTATATTCACAGTAGACCTATAAGAAAGGCTTAACCTTTCTGTGAGTGATAAAAAAAAAAAAAAAGAGATAAAATCCAACTTTATTAAATTAGGACTTTAAAATTTCTTAAGTTTAAATTCATAACTGATTGTTTTAATGAACATTAATTGAAGTTCACTCAATGTTATACAATCGTATTTTTGATCTTGATTTAAGGATGGATAGATTAATAAGTGAAACAGTAATATTAAATCTAATTTCATAATTGTTTAAATTAAGCTTTAACCCTCCTCTCTCAGAAATATTGTTTTCTAAAATAAACACCTAAAATGTTTTATTTTAAAAAGTAAAAAAAAAAAAAAAAAAAAAAAAAAAAAGGAAAGGATTGTATTCCTTGTTTATAAGCCACTATACGATTTTGGTTAACCAATCTGATCTTGTTCAGAATCTCCATATTTTGTTCTAAAATTTTTGTATATCATCATATCCCTATTCTATTAACGGATCTAACTCTTTCTCCTTTTGGTCCTCACATTGGAGGAATTTCAGGTTGTCTTCATTTTTCCAAATTGAATGATGATTACATCTTTATTAATCTAATGTGTGTGGAGTTTTGAGCTTGATCGGGTTGGAGTGGAGTTGGGTGTTCTTTCGTATTTCAGTATACTACTTGATTTAGAAATCTGTTGCCCTTTCTACATTTAGAATTATTTTAAAATTATGAATTCAAAAGTATCATGTTGTCTTAATTTATTCGGGTTTGTTTTAAATTTGGTTATTTTGATTAATTTAATATAATTTGCTCCCTTTTCCATGGCAACAGATTTCAGTGGAGCTAATCAGGGTATACTTATTTTTTTTTAATATTTAATTGTCAAGTGAAGATTGAGTAATAAAGGAGCTTTTTAAGTTTAAGTAAGGTATTTTAGAAAGAACCCCAAACACCACAACAATCGAACAAAATTGAAAATTGGAAATAACACGATCTTGTAGTCTTATTAACTTAAAATTTGGGTGTGAAGGTAGTGTTTAGAATTCAGAAAAAGAAAACATCAAAAACACACACAAAAAAAATTGAAAATAAAATCGAAAAATCGAAAAAAATCTAAAATTTCAAATAATCCAATTTTGAAGTGCTAGAAACTTGGAATTCGGAATAAAGGTAGTATTTAGGATGCAAAATAAGGAAAAATTAAAAAATCCATAAAATTCGAAAAAAAATCAAAAATTCGAAAAATTCGAAAAAAATTGAAAAAAATTAAAATAATTTGATCTTTTGGCCTTAGAAACTTAAAATTCGCTATAAAGATAGTGTTAAGGATTCAGAATAAGTTAAAATAAAAACGCAATAAAATTCGAAAATAAAATAAAAAAATCGAAAGCAATCGAAAAATAAGGAAATTTTGAAAATAATTCGATTTCATAGCGCTAGAAACTTGAAATTTGGAATAAAGGTAATATTTAAGATACTAAATAAGGAAACATTAAAAAATATGGATAATTAAAAAAAATTACAAATTTCAAAAAAAAAATTGAAAGAAATAAAGAAAAAGAGAGAAATTGAAAATAATATGATTTCGTAGTCTTAGAAACTGAAAATTTGGTGTAAAGGTAGTGTTTAGGATTCAGAAAAAGAAAAAATTAAAAACGCAACAAAAATTGAAAATAAAATAAAAAAATAAAAAATAAACGAAAATTTGAAAATAATTCGATTTTGTAAAGCTAGAAACTTAAAATTTGGAATAAAGGTAGTATTTAGGATACAAAAAAAGAAATAAATAAAAAATCTGTAAAATTCGAAAAAAAAAATCGAAAATTCGAAAAATTAAAAAAAAATCGATTTTGTAGCTTTAGAACTTAAAATTCGGTGTAAATTGTCGGTGTAATTGTGTATTGTTTAGGATACAGAAAAAGGAAAAATTAAAACACAATAAATTCGACAATAGAATAAAAAACTCGAAAAAGATCGGAAATTTCAAAATAATTCTATTTTGTAGCGCTAGAAACTTGAAATTTGTAATAAAGGATACAAAATAAGAAAAAATTAAAAAATCCAGAAAATTATAAAAAAAAAGATCGAAAAAATCAAAAATTGAAAATAATTTTATCTTCTAGTCTTAGAAACTTAAAACTTGGTGTAAAGGTAGTATTTACTATTCAATAAAAGTAACAATTAAAATATTCGTTAAATTCGAAAATAAAATCGAAAAATCGAATTATCTTTAAGAAATCAAAAAATCGAAAATAATTTGATTTGTACTGCTAGAAACATTAGTTTTAAGATAATTGTCCTATTAGCTAGTACAACGCCCCTAATTGTTTTATGTTATTTCCCCCGGATTATGGTTTTCTTTTCTTTCGTTTACGAATTTCGTTATAGATAAATTCCGCTATAGACTGGCTACGATATAGGGGATTTCTTTATAGACAGGTTTGTTTTCTTTCACAGATTGTACTCTATTTACTTCACATATGAAATATGGATTGTTAAATGATGTTAGCCCCACAAAAATTTTCACAGCTCCCCCTACCCTCCCGACATTACTAGCTGGTTATGGCTTGATAGTCCTTTCTAAATAAAATCATGGTGACTCTAAGATTCACTTGATTTATTTCTAAATTGAACCTAAATGATCCTAAGAAGACGGGGCCCCACCAGTGGCTGAGAGGTTGTACTCTCGAAGCTGGTAGACGGGAGGTGCTGGGTTCGATCCCAATCGCGCCCGTCGGCCTAATCGTTCGGAGTTTTCGTGGTTTTCTTCGAACCGTGGATTTATCCATGCGTAAATACGGGTTAGGTTCCCTTAGAAAGACCCCCACGAAGGGCACTCCCCCCGGGCCTATATCCCTAGTGTAGATAATTGGCCGTCAATATTCAACCCAACCCAACCTAAGAAGACGGATCAAAGAATTACTATACTGGCATGACAATCAGGTAACTTAGAATAAAAATCGAAAAATCAATACATTTATAAAAAGTCGAAAATTTGAAAATAATTCGATTTTGTAGTCCTAGAAGCTTGACATTTGGCAGAAGGGCAGGGTTTAGTACACAAAGTAAGAAAAAATTAAACAATCCCCAAATAATAAAAAAAAAAGACTAAAAAAAAAAAACGAAAAAAAAACACCGAAAAAAGGAATATAGTTTGATTTATTGGAAATTTCCAGAAATTTTAATTTTGGCTTTCTTTTTATACTAAAAAGTTCTTTTATGTTAAATATCAAGTATCTAGGGCTGCGAGTAATATCTCAGATGGATAGCACCTATCCTGGAAGCAATTGAGAGTACTTTTGACACTCCTCCTCCCAGAACTTAGCGCTTGCCTAGGAACCTGAAATCTCTTTTTATCTACAGTACTTTGCAAACGAAACTAAAGCTTCAAATTTTTGCTACCTGTAAATAATAGGGACAGAGTGTGGACTTAGCGAAAATCAGTGGATGATCTCCATAAAGAACCCAAAATCAAGAAAAGGAGGATTACTTACGAAAAGAAGTGAAATCTCATCAAAAAGTCACCTGTAAAAAATGCAGCCAAGTCTCGTAACTCATTTACCGTAAAAAGTACTGAGATCGTATAAAGCCAAAAGTTTAACTATCTTATTAACTCTGAAATTTTCATTCACAAATCACTCCTAGTCTCTACATCTTTAGTTAATTATTATTTTGTGACTTGGCAATTACGCAGCACAGGGAAGTTATTACACCTTACTATGTTATGGGATGGGATGGGATAATTTAATTAATTCAAATTATATACGCACAGGGTAGTTATTACACTTTAATATGTTGTATTATTTGATTAAGACTAACTATATACATCACATTCTCGTGCTACGTAATTGCCAAGTCACAAAATAATAATTAACTAAAGATGTAGAAACTAGGAGTGATTTGTGAATGAAAATTTCAGAGTTAATAAGATAGTTAAACTTGGCTTTATACGATCTCAGTACTTTTTACGGTAGATGAGTTACGAGACTTGGCTGCATTTTTTACAGGTGACTTTTTGATGAGATTTATATAAACTAAAAACCAATAAAAATAAAATATGAGTTTACAATTTTATTTTTTGAGAAATTGACACTCGCATTTAAACGTGAAAAAGAAAGTTGTTAATGGAGTATACAAGGTACTAAATTTTCTTCTTATCGAAAGGAATAGCCGTAAATATTTGAAAAGATAAATAATTAAATTTGATATAACACTATAAACCAATCAAACATATAATACCAAAGTTTATCTTATATAATAAAAAAGTATTAAACTCATAAAAGTTCCTAATGATTATTCAAGTTTATACCAGGTTGTACGGCAAAATGAAAGGAGTAAAAAAGAAATGCATTACAAATCAAATGAAAAAAAGAAAATCAATAACAATTTTAAAAAATTCATTTCTATTTCCTGTATTAGACTAACATTAAACCTTGTAATTCATTTCAGAAAAACTTTAGAATGTGATATATTTCAAAAATTTTTCATTTTGCTATTTTAGATCACCATTAAGTTTGTAATTCATTTCAGATAAACTATATTTATGAGGAATTTTCCAGACATGTTGCTGAAAAAATCGTTTTCAGTAAATAATAGATTTGAAATAAAATTCTTTGATAAGCTATATGTTAAGCAATAAAAATATTGCAGGATAAGCAGGCTAAGAATTTATAATAATTGTTGATATATGTAAAATCATTACAAAAAAGAAAAACATACTTAAAAAATTCAAAATTACTTGGTTAAAGTGAGCAATATCTTTTAGCTTATATTAACGTATAATTATAGTTTAAAAGTTACAAAATTAAACATATAATCAATAGAAGTGTTTTTTTTTTAATTATTATTGTGAAATATAAAATGTTAACAATATAGATTTTTATATTTTTGGCAGTTCGAAAATTAAATGATGTTAATAAACCCTAATTATGTAACTGTTAATAATTATAAATTTTTGGTTCAATAAACTTCATATCTGTCTACATTTGCAGTAGATCCTATGCGTAATAACATATAATGTCACACACGTTCTTATGTGTCTTTAACACAATGTTCCTTAAAATAGATACAACCATATAAAAATTATTGTCTTTTTATACCAAAAGTATAAAAAATATATACAGAGCGTCCCAAAAGGTTATAGACAACGGGGTTTTGTCATTTTAAAATTGAAAAAGGGAGTAAAAATTTAAAAACAATTTATAATTATAAATAATATCTAAAACATATAATACAACAAAATAATACTACAACAAAATAATACTACACAAAAATAATATTACACAATCACAGACTTTGAGAGAAAAATTAAACCTTAAATTGTACTGTCCCAAAAGTTTATAGACAACTCATACTTTTTCCGTTAACGTTCAAAATTTCAAGCCGTTTTTTTTTCTAATGACTTCAAAAACTCAATCAGGCATACTCAAATCAAGAGTTTGAAGAAATTCTGGCTTAAAGAAAACCAACTTCGTTCAGTTTGCAGTTTTAGATCTTAAACCGCTGCAAATTGACGACCATTAGCATATACGTCTTTAGCTAATATTCCCCAGAAGTTCTCTATTGTGTTCAGGTCAGGAGTTATGCCTGCCAGTGCATAACAGTTACTTGTTTTGTCTAAACCACTGCATTGTAGAGTTGGACACGCGAATGAGCAATTGTCTTGTTGGTATATCCATTTGTCCCCACCTAGCAACTTTCCAAATGGAAGTAACTGTACTTCAAGCGTTTTCTGGTAATCTTCGGAACATTGAAGACTTTTCAAAAAAGCAATATCGTTTGTTCCATTATAAGAAAAGGCTACCCACACCATGAGTGAACCCCCTCCTTATTGTTTGCTGAAATGCGTTCGTGTTTCCTTGCAAATATCGTGCCAATAATATGCTTAACCATCGGGGCCATCTAAATTAAATTTATTTTCATCACTGATCATCATTTATGTTGTTTTGTAAACTTTGGCGAACGATGTATTTGGCGATAATCAAGAAATGTACTCATCTACAGCCGTCAATGGACCGTGGATTTTGATACAGAAACGTTTACGTCTTTATAAACTGACCGTACAGACATGTTCTGCGTTGAAACTAATCTCAAAATCTCCCTGTCTTGCCGTTTAGTTGTTTCCTTTGGTCATCCAGAACGGGATTTCGTAACAAAATTTTCACCTTTTGACACAATTCGGTAAACACCAATTCTTTTGAGTCCAGTTTTTCTTGCAATGTCCACAACTTTCCATCCACGAGTTTTAAATGATAGATTTTCAAAATTTCCTTTTTGGAAAATTACACATTGCGAGGCATCCTTGCAATCAGTCGGGAATGGAAAAACAGATTAGCTTTTTATCTCAAGAAAATATTGCATCGCAAGTACTTGACATTGAAATATGCAAATTTTGGATATCAGTATTTAAACCAGCTTTTAACACCAGTTGTTCATATATGGTTTTGGGAAAGAATTGTTTTGTTTTAAATTTTGTATATTAAATCTATGACTGTTAAAAGTTGTTTGAGTATTTTCGCATTTTATTTCATTATTATATATTTGCGTAATTTATCTCGTCTTTCTTACTCGTTTAGTTAGTTCTTAATCCAAAAAAATGGTTATTTACAAACTTTTTTGACGCACTTTAAAAGCATTTCAAAGTTTAAATTATTTTATTTTAATTTATATGAATTTGTATATACATGCATTTGATACATTAAAATTTACTGAACTTAACTGTGATACCTCTATCAATATCATTACTATTTAATGGAAATCTGTCTTTTTAGAGAATTGTTTTGTTATTTACGAAAGGATGCTGCTAAAAAAAGGCTTTATGTCTAGAAAGTTAATTGATATTCTTACAGATTGGGATTCTTATACGAATAGGGTGAATTCAAAGCAATCGGTGTAACCGATTACGCTCTTAAAAATCATCTGAAACAAAGAAATCCACACGGTTTCTTAAAATATATTAATTTAATTTGATTCCAATATCAAATTTGCTAAGATAGATCAAAATTTTACAAAATGGCAGATGTTTATATTTTGAGGTCAATTTTCGGCACTAAATTGAAATTATTAATTTTTTTAATTTTTGAAGATTTGTTCTGTAATTGAAAAAGTCTAGTTTAATTCCCAAAAAATTAACATTGATAGCTTGATGAGTTTAAGGATATAACTATTAAAAAAACCTTGTTTCAAGAAATATGCATTTAAAGTTTTGATCAGTCCTTTCGTCAGTTTGACACAGGTCTATTAAACTGGTTGTTACGACTTAAAATTTTGGTGAAACAAAAGAAGATTTTGAGGGCATATTTTAGAGACTTTAAGTATTCTAAAAAAGAAAAAAAGAAGACTTGATTTTGTGAAAAATTTCCGAGATAATCTCACAAAATTCAAAGTGTCCACCATCGGAACGCATGCTGAAGGTAGCGTTATTATCGATGATAGAGGTATTGAGCATACTTAATTTTTTTTTCTGTACAAATAAAAGAAAGTTTAGCTCTGTCGGCGATGGCTAGTGAAGTGTAGAGCACCTAGAAATCTGTAAATTTTGGTGAGGATAGTCCAAGGCATGTTCTGATGCACCTGATTCTCAGAATTTTAATATTTTGATAATTAATCAAGATATTAATTGAAAACGCATTAAACATTGCTTCTAAAGTGCCATCTTTTTCTGATAATGGTGCGAAAGAAGTATGAAAACCACAAAATGCCTACACTGGAATCTTGATGCAAAAGGGTAGCATCAATAAAAGATTAGGTTTACAAGAAAAAAAAAACGGACATTTTCACTTTCGGAACAGGTTAATACCGTTTCTGAAACTGTAACTATTCTTATATAGAAAAGCTGTAACCAAAGTCGAAAAAGTACAAACACGCAACATTAGATATTGACTTAAAGCATACTATGCAAAAACAAATTTAAAAAATCTTAAAGTACTAGCGACAGATGTTACAAGCGACAGATATTAAGTACAAGCGACGAATATTATTATGACAGAGTAGAATAGCGGGCTTAAAATTTTTATTTTTTTTTAAATACGACTTTTTATTTTGAAAAATGAAATTTATTTGGATTTATTAATTAAAAAATAAAGTGTTTTAAGAGGAATATTAAACGTAAAATTTCTTGCAATCTTCGATTACAATTACCCACTTGTTTATGAAATTCTTCTAGAAATCGCGTGGATAACATTCTTCTATTTATCCACCAATAGAGTTACATTTGATGTGGAAAATCTTATTATTTTTAGTTTTTTTTTTTACTGATTTCGTATTATATTGATAATAAGCATATGTTTTTCTTACAGATGTGATATCTTAATATGAATACAACTCAGTGCTATTTTTCTCAAAAAATTATGAGATTTCGAAGACCTGTCTTCTAAGCCGATTTGAGGGATCTTTAGAATTTGGAGATCGACGGCCTGGGTTTTGGAGGATAGGTGAAAATCAGGCTTTATTCTGGCCAATACGTTACAATCATTGTTTAGAAATGCCCCAAAAGTTAATTTTATAGTAAGTAACATTTCATAGATGAAGCCTTATTTGACATTCCATAGTATTAATGAACTTTGTTTAAAAAAGATAACATGATGTTTCATATTTATTGGGACACTCTGCACTTTCAATTAAACTGTCTTAATAATATTGGTATTAAATCTGAGGTTCACATTAGCAGGTTTTACTTTCGAGACTGCCCTAGAATTTGCCCAATTTCAAATACTGAATATCTCTGGAACTGTTTATAAAAATTTCGTGCAAAGATATTTTCAAGCTGACTAAAAATGTACATTTATTTTCTAGTGATAAAACTAGGTGCTTATATTCAAGGGTTTAAAGTTTGTTCCTATTTCAACATAAATATATCAGCTAAATATATTTTATTTATGCAGATTTAATCTGCAGATTTAATCTTCCTTCGGTGCACCTCTCAGGATGAACTTTTTTTTCATCCGCAATTCTTAAAAAAAAAAAAAAAAAAAAAAGACAAGTTTAGGCCAATATCTTAATTTGTTGTGGAACTTAAAAAAAGGTTTTTATCTGATAAAAACTTGCTGTTATGGCCAGATGCTTTTTATAACTTTCAAACTTCCTCGTAACTTTTTGATTCGTAACACTCTGAAGTTGCCTAAGGATTGTGTTTACCATGAGTTGAATACTAACATTTTTCATGATTTAGCCTCAGTATAATAATTTTAGAAGTTTAGTATATGAAAATTGTCAAAGAAGTATTGTTCCGGTACCCAATGCATACTGAAACAAAAAAACCCATTTCAATAAATATTTTTTTTTCTTATTTAGAGGGTAAATAACAAAAAACAATTGAATAAAAGAAAGTTCCTTCGATAGAGCCTATGTGGAACGGGAGGATTAAATAGAGAATAATTACAAATCGGATGATATGTTTTACTTTTCTTTGTGATCGCGAGATGATTAATTGGAACAGGATGTTCTTTGTTATTGTTGTTTCTCAAATATCTACAATTCCATATTGTAAATATTCGAGATAAATGATGTTAGTTTATGAACTCTCACAACATGGATCCATTATTCCATTTCGTCATATTTGTTTGTCCATTGATGAGCTGAAAAAGAAAGTGTTTATATTATATATTAGAGGAAAAAACACATTCTACATTTATAATAAACGTCAAATTAAATACATGTTTTGCTATAGGGAATTCGTTGAAAACACGAATAAATAATACATATTGTGGAGGAAATAAATTTCAGGATTGTGATAGGAGTGAACTTTAATACTTTTTATTCACGTTCTTCACATCACAAACAACTAACAGATACGGATAAATAGACACAGATGAATTGAAAAAACTATGAAAGTCTGTCGGCAGATATATACACTGCCCGTGGGTTCTTTTTACGTGGGACATCAAGTAGCAGTCCTGTACTCGATTTAACTCGTGTTTAATTATACGTCGGTCTAGAGATTCAACGCTGACGGAAAAACCTTTCTTATCCTATTTACCGGACAACCTTCGCCCTGGGCGCGAAGCAAAGAAAACTGCTAGCCGCTAGTTCAAATGAAGAAATCCTTATAGAATGCCTCTATCCATTGGATTTATACGCGGGGCCCTTTATAAGAGGTCTGAAGTAATTCTGATAGCTCTTGAAACACTTCAGAATTTACAACTCCGTATCTATCCAAAACACTGTCAAATCATAAACACTCGATAAGTTTACGATCTCTATAGTATCAGATGGAGTGGTTTGGAGTAGGATGGATGGTTATTACGAGAGTGTGTTACAGATTTTATGAGTTTGTGATTTTATCAGATTGGGAGAAAGTTTATGTTCTTTCTGAAACTCTATGACAGTACGATAATCAATAAAATGAAAGACATTCTTTCACAATATATTCAGTATAAATTATGATGAAATCCGCAAATAATTTGTACTACATTTTAGATAGTTTCTTAATATTTCTTTCTATGTATTGCTTAGTCTGTATGAGTACACGTATTTGTATAAAGATGTGCTAATGAAATATAAATGAGTTTTCGTTTTAAAGAGGCAAATGTATGTTTCATGTTTTAAGGAAAATGCTTTAAATAAAACCACATAAAAATGAAATTTGCCTGCACTGTTTAAGAATAATTGTAGGAACCACAATGGTCAAAATAGGGCTGATTTCAGTATCAATAAATAGATTTTATTTCATTCATACTCCTGGATATTGAAGGCGCAAAATCGAGAAGAGAAGTCAGTAAAGTTGTAAAAATTAAAGGAATCTTAGGAGTAACTAAGTTATGCAAATGATGAAAATTCATACTGTATTGTACTAATCGGTATCTTTGTTGTGTTAAAATTTTATGTCATAAATCGATGACGTGATATTACTACTTATTTACTTCTGGATTTGCTTTTTATTCAATACAGTATGGAAATTTGAGTAAAAACCAATCTTTCCCTTCAGTATTCAAAAAGGTCTTAATATGAATGTAAACAACTGATGAAAGCTCAACGTCCAATACAGAGGGCATCGATAAAAACATGTGTTTATTCTACAAAATATACATTCAGTTACCTAAACTGCGGTTTAATCCCATTAATACAACATTTAAAATTAGATTTATGCTGCATTAATATCAAAATACTTAAAAAATATAGGAAATTTGAAATAAAACTGTGTACCTTATCTTCAACAATCTTTCATCTTTTCACCGCCATTTTCAAATGATTAAACTACACATTTTGCTGCGATTTTTTTACTCTTTCATTATACAGATAGCAGCACTAGACTATCCATTATAATGGACAGTACGTTTTTAGAAGTTCCAACGAAAATTAAATATTTTATACGAAAAATAAAAGTGTCCAATAGGATGAACGTGGGGTCTCAGGAGGATATTTGTATTGTACTAATTGGTATCTTTAATGTGCTAAAATTTAATGTTGTAACTCGATGACGTGATAGTATCGCCAAGATGACGAATTGGTACCGTTCTTTTCGCAGTTTACTAAGATATGCCGATTCAGATCATTTATCCCATCACGTACTGTTAATAAACTTTTGCTTTACCATTAGTTCATCTTGAAAGTCGATGGCGTAATATTAAATAGGGCAGTGAAATCTAAAATATTATGTTTATTGGGTATCAATTATACTAGACATGCTTTTCTGTCATAAATTCTGTGTGTCGGGGGGTCCTTGCAGGATATCTCCAGGCAGACCAAAATATTTAACATTTAATTTAGCACCAATTTCATCTCGTAACTCAATGACGTGATTGTACCGTCAAATGACGAGCTGGTGCCCTTTGTTTTCTATATCGTACCAAGATATGACGAGACAGACCAGTCATTCTTTAATCTACTACTAATAATCTTGTCCTACATCATGATTTTATCTCGTAACTCGATGACGCAGCATTTTTATCGCCCCGGCCGGTCTAAGTCATTAAAAAAATAAAAAATAATAAAAAGAGTTGCGATAATGGTATTTGTTTTATAATATAATTTGCAAAAAATATATAAATGCAAATTGATTTTTTTAAAAGAACAAATCGCGTGATAAAGATAAGGAAAAAAGTATACGATTTAATATTAATATGAAATAAAACAAAATCAGAGAAGTCTTTGTTTGCTCATCTAAAAATGATAATTACCCAAAAATGATAAATATATTTTTTATATTTTTCTTGTTAAAATACAAAGGAGAAACATCCTACAATGATCGTGTATTAATCTATGTAGGCCATATAACTTTAGTTTTTGCATAAATGCATTAACGTTTAATTAACAAAAAAACAGTTGCTTTAATGTAAAATCTATGAAACAAAGCAATGAATGACTCTCATTTTGGTCAATCTAATTATTAAACTGTTTTATCTTAAACGGAAAAGATGAAATTAATAGATGTAATACCAGCAACAAAAGAAGATTAATTCTTCAAACATATGCATGAATCGGACAATAGAAAAACTGATTCGCAGTGGAAATATTTCACATGAAAAAATTATAAAACGGATAAAGAGATCAGTGATAAGCTGTTAGATAAATTTATTTACTGTCAACAGTTTCATCGAAAATTTATCGTCTAATTTTTTTTCAATAATTTTACCCTAAGGATATATTTTTTTATATAATATTTTTGTTCAATTGTTATTTATATTATTATGTTCCTTTTAAGAAAGACATAGTATAGTGCATTTAGATTGTTAAAACAGAAAATCGTATTTTTAGTTCCAGAAAACGCTAACACATTCATAAAATTCAATGTATCGTAACTGGGTAAGTTATCGTCATACAAAGATGGATTTTTCACTACTTAGTTTGTTAGAAAATGTAGGTAGGTTTTTAAAAAAATAACTTATAAGACCCAGGGACGTTATAAAAAATTCTATCTCGTAATTTTTTTTTGGAATGAATATTTTTATGTAAAAAGATTTTTATATGAAACACAATGAAACATTTCAAACATATTTCCAATTTGATGTATCCTGAAATTCTGGTAATCTCTCATCTACGTGGCATGCTAAAATGGCAACTAAAATTTTCTATATTTTTGCTACTGTTGTATAACGAAAATTGTGCTACGACTGGGCTCCAAGTACGATGTGGTAAATTTACGTTGAGTAGAACGTCTCGTAACTCCGTATTTCGGAGATGTGAATCTTAGAATTTCTTGTAGCAAGAAATAGCTACATTAAAACGTAAGGAGGAATGCAGTAGTCTTCATAGTGATCAACTGTATAATGTTGCCCAGTGGCATAGAAAAAATACTTCAAAATCCGACTGGGATAATTAATGGTCTAAATTTGGGAAAAGCATCACGAGACTTCGACTTTACATGCAATTTATGATTCAACCAGTAAATAAATGTATATTTGTTACAGTCAATATGATTAATCCGATCATTATTAAAATGAATCGGTTATTATTAATAATGACCGGTCATAATGCCGGTTATTATTAATAATAATCGCGGTCAATATTAATAATAACTGGTTATTATTAATAATTATCGGATTAATCATATTGACCGTAACATATATATATATATGTCACTTGTTCATAATATTAAAAAAAACTGTTAACTCATGCTCTACAGAGTAAGCAATTTTTAAAATTGCCATTGTTCTCAAATTATTATTATGACTTACTCTAAATTAATTTATTATTATTGTGTTCTTAAAAACTTATTCTGAAATTATTTCAAAATGTAATATATAATTTAAGTTAATTTACTAAAATTGTCTACTATGCGTATTATTTGCTAAAATTTTCAGTCATCTTAGCATTATGTACAACGTGTAATCCATTGATGATTTACCTCTTCAAAAAGCTGATAGAAATTTCCTGTAAGTCTTCAGAGCAGTTCTGGAATTTGAAATTTTTACCCCCGGTAAAATAATATTTGGGCCTTCTAACACGCACACGTACACACACAAACATATCTGTATATCTATAACGTATGTAGATAGATATTTAAATTGTATGCACTCCCAAAGTCCATAAGTTATATTTAGAAAAAATTTCCATGTGCTCGAACGAGTAAAACAATAAAAATTCATTTTTTGTGTCACCAAAATTCCGTATTTTCAACTTTCAGTGATTTCGCGAAAAAAAAATAGAAAACACGTTTCTAATGCCAGAAAACACTAAACATGCATATAATTCAAAATATCATATCTCCAAGTATACACTAACAATAACAATTAAAAAATATCTCAGTATAGAAATATTAACTTTGAAAGGATTGTGAAGGTCGCCTCAACTCCATGGTGCAAGAACTTTTTAGAAACTGTCGAATGGCAACGGCCTGCGAGAAGAGAGACTCGGAGAGTGTTCGGAAGCGTGCGGTGTCGCGCGGTGGAAGATTCCGTACGAAAGATGTAGTCGTGAATCGTGTTAACTATTATTCTATGTGTTGTGTAATGTCTTCATTGTCAATGTGTTCGTCATATATTAAACGTATTTAAATGTACCAGTGAGTCGCTTTATGTTATTTCCTGATCAAAAGTTATCGGATCTACATCAAGCGTGATAATTTGGTTCATGCGACAGCATGTCGTGTTGTACAACATGTCGGAATGTTACATCATTGGATGTTACATCATAAAATGTTACATTGTTAAGTATTATAGCATCGTCGACATTAAGCAGATAAGTTTGTGCTCAGCGAGTCCTATTTACTTTGCGTCGAACAGAGTCCTGATAACTATTCTGGTTATCGTCAAGGTATCAAGGTATTCTTTTTTGTATGTTCCATCGAGAGCTGGTTTAAAAGTATATATAGAGTTTAAAAGTATATTGTTAGGATTGTTAACTGTTTAAGGTATATATATGCTTGATATTATGATACTGGTTTAATATAAATATATCAAAATAAGTTTAATATTCATTCTATGAAGAGAACAAAATATGATATTTAATTTAGCAATTGATTAAGTTTTAAAGGTAAAAATTAATTGATGTTACATTGTTTCGTAATGCTAAGAACTGTATTTTTTGTTGATTATTTAACTTGCGTAATATGAATGCAGAGTATTTTGTTTATTACGATTGATAAAATTGAAAAATGTACAAATAGAACAGTTATACATAAACAATTATATTTGGCGCGAAAAATAAAATTTTGTTCTTTAATAAATATTCTGCAGTCATATATTATTACGGTAGAGTGGTTGTTTAAAGAAAAAAAAAACATAAAAGGAGTTTCAATTGTATTATAATTTCATAATAACTTTGTGAAGCTACGTGTTGTTGGAAAGAAGAAAAAAAAATGTATTAGCTAAGTTACGGATTGTTTGAAAAAAAAAAGTGAAAAGATCTATTTGCAAATGTTTTTATTTTGTTTAGGTTTATGATTAGATTAAAGAGTGTTATTTTCAAAGTATGTATAGGACGTAAATAGTTTTTTTATTTTTGTTACATATTATTTCTGAAATTCTTTCTGTGATTATTGAAATGTTTGTTACGAATTCAGATTAAATTCTAAAACAAAAGTTGAGTAATCTCTGCCTGAGTGAAACCGGAAATGTATAAATTTGTTCTTTATTGGATTATTACGGATTTGTTTGTTTATTTTTTTTAATTGGGACTGAATGTTAAGCAATTTTTTTTTGTTTTGTTGTTGCTTTATTTTCGATTTACAAAGTGAAAGCATGAAGATTTGATTTGCGTTTCAAATCAAAATAAAGGAAAGATTTTCATATCTTAAATACAATTTAATTTAATTAAAAGGTGTTAATTTAAGATTGTGATTTATAAATATTTGGTTTCGTTATGAAATGTAATTTAATAGGAAATTAAATTGTTAAAAGGAAAACAAGATAATGTATTACGTATTTTGATGGATGTATTTAAAAGGTAATATGAAAAATTAATGATAAATTCTTGTTTTGTTAGAACATAAAGGTGTTATTTTTTTTTAATTGACATTTTGGTAAAAGTGTTTAATTATTCCAAGAATTGTTTTGTGGATATATTTTTATTGTTGAGCAAATGTGTTCGAATTTATTCAGTAATACTAGTATAAATATTTAAATGAAATAAGTTTCATTCAATTTAATGGGTTACAAACAAAAGAATGTTCAGGTTTAAATTTAGTTTGGTTTAGGGCGTTCTTAAGGAAAGTTCTAATTAGGATAGAGTCATTGTTTGAATACTGTTGCATTGTGTGGATTTTTAAAGTTGGTTTATCAGATATGGCTTATTTAAGCAAAGGTAGTAAGAAAGAAGGTTTACAGCTAGTGGCGATTGAGCTTGGAGTGGAGGATGTCGAAAATTTAAAAGTTGTAGATCTGAAAAAGGCTATATTAGAAGTTGAGGGATATGATGAAGAATTTGTGAAGGGATTTTTGAGTTCTGTAATTGAGGATAGGAAAAAGAATGAAGAAAGAGAAAGGGAAGAAAGAAAACGTCAAGGAGAGAGGGAAGAAAAGGAGAGGGAAGAAAGAATACGTCAAGAAGAGAGGGATGAAAAGAGACGTCAGGAAGAGAGGGAAGAAAAAATACGTCAAGAAGAAAGGGAGGAGAGAATAGCCAGGGAAGCAAAAGCACATGAATTGGAAATGAAAAAACTTGAACAATTACAGAAATTTCCGGAACAAAGAGATGAATCAAGAGTTGAGATAGCTCCAAAATTTCAGTTAGCACAGACTGTCCCGAAGTTTGATGAAAAATGTGATGAAATGGGATTATTTCTGATAAATTTTGAAAGAAGAGCGGAAATGGCACAAGTACAAAAGAAGGACTGGGTAGCCTACCTGTTGGCAGTTTTACCGGTAGAAATTTCAAATATGGTAAGCTAGAGAATCCCCGGAAGATGCAGTCAATTACGATTTTGTGAAAACTCTTATTTTAAAGCGATACAAGTTAAACAGTGAAAAATTAAAACAGTGTTTCTACAGACACCACAAGACACCTGAAAAATCATGGAGAAATTATACACAAGAGCTTTTAAGTTACTTCACTGAATGGATCACCGAATTAAATATTAACACTTTCCAACAATTAAAAAACTTAATAGTAACCGAACAACTAAAATTTCGTGTTCCTGTAGAAATAAGAGAACATTTCTTGGAAAACTGGCTCACATTTACAACGCCGTTAGAACTAGCAGAAAAACTTGGTGATTACGAGAGCATTACAGACAGTTTTAAAAGAAAAGAACTACCAAAGAAAAATTTGTCTAACTCTCGGAATCAAAGCTGGAATAATTATACTTCGAATTCAAAAAAAGATATGAGAGATTTTAAACCGAAATTTGAACTCAAGACTGAAGCATCTCTCGGAGTGCAACGAGATAAAAAAGAATTACGCACAAAATATGCCTGTTTCGCGTGTGGCAAGGAAGGGCATTTGAAGAAGGCCTGTCCCAAATTGAATACAGTAGGTCAAAGTGGAGGAAAAACTTCCAAAGTCGATCTTGAGAAAAAGGGTCTAAATGAAATTTGTTTGAATATGAATATTCCGGTGGAAGAAACAGTTGGGAGACTCCTTAAGGAAAATCTAGGAATCGGTAACCATAAGTTTCAGGGAATCATCGATAGTGGCGCGGAGATTACAGTGCTGCGGGAGTCGGTGGTGCCGGAAGAATATTTACAGTCATGTGGAAAGGTATTCTTGAGACCCGCAATAGGAAATCCTGTAGAGGCAAAGCTTGTTTCCGTTCCACTCACTCTTCGGACAGAAGATGAAGTCATTCCGTATATACGAGTACAGGTTGCGGTAGTGGAAGGATTACATGAGGAAGCTTTGATCACTCCCAAGGTTTTCGCTCTGTTAAAAGAACAACAGAAATTGTATTTAAGGGATGAGGTAGATATCATCCCGGTTGAAGAAAACAAAGAAAAATCTGTGTTCAATGTCGAGGGAAGGTGCCCAGCAGGAAAACTGGAAACAAATGTAGATAACGAAGACCAAGACCCAGAAGTTTCAGATTTGGAGCTGATTCCTACTCCGGTCGAGGCAACTGTTTTGTCCGAAAAGGTTTGTAACGAGGACCAGAAGGAAAGTCCTTCAGTTTCACAAGCGCAACTGTTGAAAAGGGAGCAATTGGCTTGTTCTACATTAGAAAAAGGTTTTGAAGATGCAAAGCGGCAGAAAAAGAATTATTGGGTTGAATCCGGTTTATTGTATCATAGGGGCAAGGTTGGAGGACAAAAATATGTTCAGCTTGTTGTACCTGCTTGTAGAAGAGAAGAAATTTTGAGATTAGCACATGAAACACCAACTGGTGGACACTTAGCTGCTAAGAAAACAAGGATATAATTGCTATGTGTTCAAAATGGAAGGGACCAGGAGAGATAGTTTAACAAAAATCGGTTCATTCCTATGCAGTCAAACTACCTGACGGAAGCATCCGACATCTACATCAGAACAAATTAAGAAAGTATATTCAACCGATTAGAGCTATTGGTGTTATTTATGAAGTGGATGAAGAGTTCGGAGAAGTAAAACATGCTTCGGTCGAACAACACAGGGTCGTTGATGAAGAACTGCAAAAAATTTTAATTCGAGCAATTTATCGCCAGAACAACAAAAAGAACTAATAGCACTTATCCAAGAATATAGAGTGGTTTTTGATGGGGAACTAAAGAGATCCAAAGTTGGTTCGCATAGTATAAATTAAAACCCTGGTGGTGTAAGAAAACAACCACATCTTTATAAAGTACCAGAAACTTTGAAAGCTAATGTAGAAACGCAAATACAGGAATTACTAAGGAAAGATCTCATAGAACCTTCTTCTGCGGAGATAGTCTACCCATTGGTGTGCGTAACTAAAAAGGACGGTACAATCAGACTATATGTAGATTATAGGGAGCTAAACGCCGCCACCAAGATCCACCACTCCGACAACTTAAAATTTAAAGCTGGTTCAGCAAGATATCTGACTTCGCTAGATATTTTAAAAGGATATTGGGAAATCCCGCTCGAAGAGAGTAGTCGAGAATTGACCAGTTTTGTGTCCCCAAAAGGCCAGTACCAATGGAAAGTTATGCCTTTCGGACTGTCTGGAGCTATGGCTACTTTTCAAAGAGTGATGAATCAGACCTTGAGACCGCATAGTGATTATGCAGAGAGTTTTCTTGACGATATTATAATTTTCTCTTCTAACTGGGAAGACCATATGCAACATATAAGAGATATTTTGGAAACTTTGAAATCTCTGAATTTTTCTGCTAACTTGACGAAATGCTCTTTTGCAGCATCTGAAGTCAGATATTTAGGACATATCGTGGGTTCAGGCAAACATGGACCTATTCCAGAGAAGCTAGAAGTAATTAAACATCTCAAAGCTCCTAAGACGAAGAAAGGACTGAGATCCATATTAGGTCTATTTAACTATTATAGAGAATACGTTCCACATTATGCCAACCTTGCAAAGCCTTTGACAGATCTGACCAGAAAAACTGTTCCAAATGATATTCCATGGTCGGAAGATGCTGAAAAGTCGTTCAATAAGTTAAAGGAAAGCTTATGTGAAGTTACAAACCATTATACACCAGACATGTCCAAACCGTTCGAAATAAACACTGATGCTTCCATATCGGGTATTGGTGCCTGCTTAATGCAAAGGGACAAAGACGGTATGTTAAAGCCCATAACCTTTGCCAGTCAAAAGCTTACTCCAGCTCAATCAAAGTGGAGCACAATTGAAAGGGAAGCGTATTCTGTAATCTGGGCACTTGGGAGATTCGACATGTGGATTTATGGAACCACCATAATATTGCATACGGATCATAATCCCCTAAAGTACTTAACAGAGGAAACTTCTAAGAACGCCCGATTGCAAAGTAGGTCATTGGCACTATCTCGCTGTAAGGTATCTATTGCCCATAAACTGGGTAGTGCTAATACAGTGGCAGATGCTTTATTTCGCATTTATGAGTAAATAAATATATATATCTTGTATTATTTCATTATTATATATTGTATAATGTGTATTTGTAATATGTAAATTTTTAGTATATAGTGTATAAGAATTAATATATGTAAGTAGTTTAAGTAAATGCTCTCGATGGGACGGGTAAAGAAATAAGACTTTTAAGTAGGACTTTTCAGTAAGACTTTTTTTTAATTAAGACTTTTGGTAGGACTTTTAAGAGTAGTTTCACAGTGTGGGACACCGTCCAACATGTGGAAACTGGAGGGAAGGTGTGAAGGTCACCTCTACTCCATGATGCAAGAACTTTTTAGAAACTGTCGAATGGCAACGGCCTGCGAGAAGAGAGATTCGGAGAGTGGTCGGAAGCGTGCGGTGTCGCGCGGTGGAAGATTCCGTACGAAAGATGTAGTCGTGAATCGTGTTAACTATTATTCTATGTGTTGTGTAATGTCTTCATTGTCAATGTGTTCGTCATATATTAAACGTACTTAAATGTACCAGTGAGTCGTTTTATGTTATTTCCTGATCAAAAGTTATCGGATCTACATCAAGCGTGATAAGGATAATTGAATAACCCTTCTTTAACCTTTTGGCTATCGAAAGATTCCAAAACGGTAATATTCCCAATTTTTAAGCTTTTTGAATAGTTGAATCGGCTAATAAACAGTATAATAGAAAATAACTTCGTTTAACTACTCCAAAAAATTTTTATTCGCTAGCGGTAACAATGAAACAAAATCATCATGTAACATCACTTCATTTATTAATTCATCTTTATTACAGCGCATGTAACCTAACATCGTGGAAAAAAGTCTATGTGTTTAAATCAGATGAGATACCATACACAAAAAGAAAAATCACATCACATTCCTACAAATTTTTTACATTCCGAAATATAATTCAAAAGTACTTAAAGAAAGATTTTATTTACCCTTACATGTCAATAAAAAATGTCAGTAACGCTTTGTCCATAAGAACAATCAATTAAACTTTTAGCAAATTAGAAACATTAATGATTACATTTTAGTGAAATTCTCTGAAAAGCTTTATTTAGTTGATAATTAATAACAATGAATATCAAAACATGAAACTGTATTCTTGCAAAATAAAAAAATTAATTATATTTGACGACAATTTCTAATTACAATCATTAACGGTAACAAGTAGATAAAAGGGTTTATTAGGTAGTTTAATTACATCACTTTAAAAGATTATTTTCCTAATATTCAAATTATTTTCTGAAAGCGTATCATTAAGTTTCATAAAAATGTAGCATAATGATATCATCTTTCTAAATTGTGATTTTGAACTGGCCAGCAATTAATCATTTAGTATGGCATAAAAATTAATGCTTTAGGAAAACTTGAAAGGTTTTTTTTTAATTTATTGCAGTTTAACAAAGATTATTGCAAATTTATTAAATTTCATCTCGTAATAAATCAGTAAATTAATTTCTATAGACAATTGTTACAAACATATATTTGATAGGTTCGTCTTGAAAGGCAGTTTGCAATTAACAAAATTACTTTAGTCGGGATTACTGACGAGAGTAAACTCTTTTATTCATTGTTTTTCTATTGTGAACTTTAATATCTTTTTAATGACTTATATTATGGTCAATGAATTTTAATTTCTATAAGGATAATCGCATAACATATTTATAAATAAAAAGAATCTATTAATAAAAATATAAAATATTAGATCATAATGAATAGAGAAAAGCATATTCAACTAGGTAAATTATATCCAATGGTTGGAGTATCATAGTTGAGATTTTTTCCAACAGAGCGAAACAGAGCTTTCCTCTATTCATTATGATCTAATTACATGGTATACAGGAGTTTCCGTGCTGTTTCAAGATTCATCATGTAAATGCTATAGTTATAGTTCGGATGAATGAAATTCGTGCTGCAGTTCGTAGCCTTGTCCAACAAATAAGATTGAAGTATGCCGGTCCAGGATTTCGTCGAAATAGCTAAGAGTAGGGAGAGCGTTGGTACGGCAAACCAAAGTACCCAGGTTCGAGTCCTGGTCCCGGCATATTTTCGCTCTGTTGGAAAAAATCTCAACTATGATACTCCAAACATTGGCTATAAAATATTAATTTTGCAGGAAAACAAATTACCATCTTAAAACCGAAATCTGTAGTCACATTTGAACGGATATATTTATTTTATCAGATAATGTAGGTTAAATCTGTTTTACAAATCAACTTTCAATATTTTCTTTACATTTCATATAGCACTGTACAATTTTTCTCTTACTTCTTTAGACATTTTCAAACATGAAGAGTTTTTGACAAAATCCGTACAAAAGATAACAGTAGTTTACATAGATATATGTATGAACAAACATGTTAAAGGTCACAAAAATACAAGCAATATAAGTCCAAGGACACTGTTTCTGAACTTCATATTCGTAAAAAATCGAATTTATAAAAATGAAAATTTTTAGATCTGTCTGTAGTTCTATACAAATCCACAGTTTGAAAGCCAGAATTGTGAAATGTTACTTACAGGTTCATTAAAACCAGCCGAGGCAACTAAAATAATCCGGAATCGAAATAATTATAGTTATTTTTTAATTAATGCAAAACCAACAATCTAACAACCATTTCCTATCAAATTTAAACATTTTTCGTTATAGTAGTTGCCAAAATTTAAAAATCCACAATAAAATTATTTCTACAACAATTCATTATCTATTGAAAGGTTTCCACGTGAACGATGAAAATGAAATAAAACGTTTCAACAATTAAACAGAAGATGAATATGACGTCATATTTGGTGTATAATGGACATTTTCAAATATTTCTGAATAATACAAGGAATATGAGTATGAGTAAGAAAAGAAAGCAGGTTAATATGATGTTATTAGGGAATTAAAAAAGAAAATAAATATGACGTCATATTGGAAATTAACGGACTTTTTCGCTTATCTAACAATCATAAAAAGAGAGTATTAATATGAGTAAGTAGAGAAAGCAAGTGGATAT
The DNA here is from genome assembly GCA_963931845.1 of Maratus michaelseni. NCBI lineage: Eukaryota > Metazoa > Arthropoda > Arachnida > Araneae > Salticidae > Maratus > Maratus michaelseni. The sequence continues at coordinate 252,582,780 of OZ007592.1, forward strand.
GACATCAACAGGTGAATATAACGTCACATGAGTTTGAGGAACGTATTGAATCATGATAAAAACTCGATTATGGAAATATTGACATATTTTAACATTTTAAGGTTCTCTGAATGCGTTTTCGCTATTTTTAAATGGTTTTCACATGCATATATGTTTTTATGCTTGTATATTATAATTTCCATAAATTTTAGGTCCCCAGAGCTTATTCTTAATGAAGTGAAATAGGGATTTCAGATTTAAAAAAATATAAAATGACAGGTCATTGTATGGGAAGAATGCACTGTCACACAAGATTACATTGCTGAGCTCAGTCAGACACTCCAATATTTAAGAGGCAATGATATACTAATGGATGCAGTCACTGTTGAATTGTCTAGAGAATTCCGACAAACATTTCCGGTCATTCTAAAATTAACAATGGTGGATGGAATTAACGCATGCCTTAAATAGTCACATCTTTGGAGACATGTTCGCAGTATGCAACTAACTGTATGTATGAGAGTTAATCTGGATGGAAACCTATCGGATCGTCAATTTTCTGACTATTGGTTAAATATGAGGAATGTACTAATACCGTTTCACACAGTAACTGATCTGTTCAAAATCAAAGAAGCATTTTGTAACACAGTTGTGCCTTTCAAATGACTCAAGGCGAAAGGATTTCCAAATATTCGACATTTGAAAGACCTTAAATGGCTTTGGGAACGTGCGAGTCTTGCACTAAAAAATGATTGAACTGACCTGGAGAAGCTGTAATGTACTAATCAATCGATACCTTTGTTGAAGAAATTTAGCTTTGAAGTAATTGTTTTTCAGTTCATTTCATCATATAAAATTCAAAGGCAGTTTGATATTTTCCCCTTTTAGCTTTTACTAGCTGACCGGCCCGGCACCGCCCGGGCCCGAGATATCAACAATCTATTCTATACGAACATGACTGAAATCTGTAAGACTATCGAAATCAAGTCGAATGAGTTAAACCCCGTCGTAATCGGGCCCATAAAACCCGAGACCTGAAAGCGCCACCTGTCAGTAGAAAGTGCAACTAAATTATTTAAGGCTATTGATATCAAGTCGAATGAACCAAACTCACTTGCAATCTCGCCCATAGAACTCGCGGTACTCCTGTAGTTCCACCTTCCACCTCCAGAAGAAGCAATCTATTCTATACTAACATGGCTGAAATCCGTAAAACTGTCGAATTCAAGTCTTATGAGCCAAACCCCGTCATAATCGGGCCCGTAGAACCCGAGATACTCTGAAATGAAATAAAAAAATATCCGAAGTTCTTATTTGAAAAGAGTGGTAAATACAACTCATAAGTTCACTTTACTGTTATAGAGGGTGATTATTAATTTGAAAAATTAATTGCTGAGTTATGGAGAAAAGACTGCTTTTTGTCTAACAACTAATTAAGACTATCGGACTACTTGTTCAAAAACTGAAAATCGTAGAAATGCTTGTAACGTTAAAAAAATTACTATTCAGAAATAGTGGTAATTATCTATACATCACAGCAATTAAAATCTACGGATGAACCTAAGAAAGTTAAATTTGTTAAGTGGAATTATTTCTGTGGAAATCGGGTCATTAGATAAATATTAAAAATGGTTTCAAGTAACGGTAAACCCGACACTTGAGGGCGCGGTTCACCAAACACAATGTTTATTTAAAACGTCGCCCCTCCCCCATCCCCGCGAATAAAAAAAAAATAAAATATCCCTATTTGATCGATAAACGTAAAGGTTTTATTTATTTGAATAAGTCCACAAAACTCAGAGTTGTTTTTTAATCTGGCAACACCTCATTTTAAGTAACCTCTTTTCCGTCTGGGTCAATTTCATTTACGTCTGGTCAGTTTTTGGCCGAAATAAAGAAAACTTTCAGTCCAATTTTCACAAAATTTGTATTTTTTGAATGAGAAAAATCAAGTACGTATATAGTGTGAGTTTTGAATCTATATACTTTCAATAGTTTTTTTAATATTCGAGGATAAATGAAAATAAGAATATTTCGTTGTCTGGAATTATCAAAATGGTAATTTCTTTTGCGGTTATGATAAAAATAGCCATTTTCGAAGCGCATTTTAATGAGTTTTTAATGCCATGCTTAAAGGGTTTTTGATTAATATTTAGGCTAATTTTCAAAATTATAAAATTCTGAGACTCAGGCGCACCAGGAGAAGCCTTGGACTACCCTCATCTAAAATTTCAGACTCCTAGGTGCGTTAGATTTTGTTAGCCATCGCACGCAGACAGACACACAGAGCGAAACTATCTTTTATTAGTATAGCGACATTGAGAAGCCATTTATTTATTATCTACATAAATAAGACATAAAAGAGCATAGTAGTAAATATATAAGGTCGAGTGTCAAAGCCCATGTTTGGGTTTTGTAAATATTGCAAATTCAAAAAAGTAAATGTAAGAAAGATGCCACTTGGTTATGAACTGTGAGGCGATGGTATTAAAAAATAATGGTAAAAAAGCGACAAAAATTAACATGTTTAAATTTTGCAATTTATATGTTGGAAAAAAGTATAATTTCGCGACTGTGGTTTGACTCAATTGCAAATTATATCATTCTGCGCATGCTTAAAACCTTAAAGTTCGAGTTACTAAGCGTATCACAAACAACTTTCTTTTATGAGTATAGATTGCTCCAATGATGAATGAAAGCAAGCCGATTTTTAGCTGAATTCGGATGAGTTTATTACATAAATTTATATATTTTTTGATAGGGTTTTCATTAGATTCATGTATATATTATTTCGACTGCTTTTTTATTATGTTTTTTACACAACATGTTTAATTTTGAATACAATTTTTCTAAGCAAACTTTCTTAAAACCCCGGGCAACATGAGTACTTCAGCTAGTTATTTATAAGTGCATAGAAGCTTAATTAATTGTATATACTAAATATACATCATTAAACAATAATGATATATAGTTGCTGTACAGTCAGTGATGTTTTAAATATATTTTTATGATATAAAGACACTGTAATAGCAGGTGGATGCAACCAGAGTAGCTATTTCTAAGCGGGAAGAATCCATTTAGATATCTTAGATAAATTTGCAAAGACATCCGAATGTTCGTATATGCGCAGTGATAAACATAAAGAACACAATGATTTTAAATTGGTAAACTTAAGATAATCTTAATCCTGTCTTATTCCAGTGGATCTTAATAATTAAGTCTTAATCAACGTAATTCTCATCGCTTGTACATATTTGATGGTAAAACTATAGTAAAAATGCCGCAACATATTTAACCCTTAATTGCATAGTGATGTAAATTTCCATCATTTTTTATTTAACTTTTAATAAATAAATCAACTTCTTCGCCACCACTATATTTATATAGAAATATTAATCCAGTAAATTTCCCGTTAACTATGTTGCTGAACAAAGTTAAAAATCTATCTTAAAATTTCTGGTGTCTAATATTTAATATATGTATAAAAAAACACAATTGTAAAAGAAAAACTCATGCAAAGAAGGTTTAAGAGAAAAACCTCTTTACTTGTTGCTACTTGGGATTCTACCAATTCCATTTAATAGGATTTATATAGAAATATTTGTGCTTTTGAAAAAGTTTTCTTGATTAAGAGTTTCTAATTTATATACTAAAGAAATATTTATATTTTGAAACTGTCATATGCATCATTTATTAAGCGAATTTAATAATTTTAATAATACCGAGGGTGTTCGCAAATTTTTTAGACGATTTTCATGGCACTTACAGAACTATTTTACATAAAATATCTGTGTTTTAAATGTTCAGCTTGGTGACCTTTATTCTGAACTACTTTTCCACGTCGTACTTTCCATGACAATAATGCCTTTTGTAGTTTTGGAAGAGGAATTTGGCTAATTCCTCTCGAACAGCATTCCAAAGTCCAAGAATGGTTGTAGGTCGACTTTTGGATAAATCACTTTTAAAAGTCCAAAAGCGCAAAAATCCATGGGTGATACCCAATAAGATTTAGCAGGTATATCAGTGAAGGTTGTAGCTTTAATACACGTTTCAAGTTCAATGTTTTCCAGGAAATTAACAATGGGTTGTGATGTGTGGCTGCTTGTTTATTTTGATGCAGTTCAGCAGATTGATTGCATTGGGGAAAAGAGATGGTATTTCATGTTTGGTCATTGGAAATAAAATGTTTTTCTAATAATATATGGAGTTTATCATAACATTTTCACTACTTTGTTTATTTTTAATTTGCCGTTATATACAAAGCCAGGAACAATCAAATATGCTTTGCTAAAACTTCACTCTCAGAAAAAAACTGTAAATTGATGAACGTTTGCCCTTCAATTTTCACGGGCAACAGCCTTATTTGATGAAAAACGGTCTGATCCACTAAATAAGCGGCCTTATCCCTTAGATACTTAGAAAATTAAGAGCAATCCACATATTCTTACAGTTCTAGCCCATATGTTAGCACAAATACGGTACGATCCCATACTTTGTCCTTCGCTACGGTGTAACCCTTCATTTTACTCGTGTTTCGAAAATTTTAACCCGCCAAAAAAGCGATTCTGTGATGATTATCTAACGTGCTACGTGCTACGGAGCAGTAAGTAAAGTTTTATTGTATTTTAAAGTGCATTATATCCTGTGCATTATAATGCTGTATTACTTTGCCCTGTAAAATTACGGGCTGCACAAAATGATGGGCATGGATTGTTTTTTTTACGAGGTATGACTGGAATCTCTGCTGCCGGCCTCTGCCCGTAATTTTACTGCAATTATTTTTACAGTGTTTCTTTAGATACATTGAACCATGTTTTAAATTTTGTCCTCATCTTTGATGATAATAAATGGATTTCTTTTTATTACAGTTATTTAATTACACTCAAGCTTCATCTATTGTAACAATATTTTTCCATATATATTACATTACATATATCCTCCGGATAAATGCTCCAGATAAAGAATTTTGCATCGTGTTCTACGTTCTTCGTTTTCTTGAGGAGAAAGACGATAAACATTTAGCGTTTTGGTCTTTTTAAAATTTAAATCAGTGTTAATGACTCTGTCAGCAGTTGACATTGAGCATTTTGACGATTTAAAAACAGCCTTTTGACTTGGAGGATTTTCTTTTATCAAGAAAGATCTCACCTTTGCCATATTCGAAAAATTCTTTTTTGCTCTTGGGTACATATTTGGAACAATATTTGCACTTGAAGCTAGATATTCACGTTTTTCCCTTGTCTAATTGACCATATTACCTACTGCGGCTTTAGATATAGAAAACCATGCTTTTCACAGAATTTTTAAATAACCGAATAAGAATAATTAACTTCGGAAAGTGGAGAAATAGAGCCTTCCATCCACCGTTTCTTTAAATGCGCCAGTTTGCATGTAAACAAAAATTTCAGTTAACAAATGAGAATTTATACTTTCAGAAACATATTAGCTGTGAAAAATGATTTCTCTGTGCAGACGATTTTCTGACACCGAAACAAACTCGTCTGAATATGTTTGAATAATTTCTGTATACGGGAAAATTTTCCCCGTTAGTCAAAACGTCTGATAACCTGAACCGAAATTTAATAGAAATAAAAGAAATAAAAAATAAATAAATAAAATGAAGAATATAGAACAAAATAGTATTAAAAATTTAAGAGACATATTGTTAAATTATATTGAGACCAGAATAGACAGAAACATTTTTGACACATTGAAACTTTTAATGATATGATTAATACATACATATAATGAATTTGTGGGATGACAGAATCTTTCATATTTGCCCGAAGGAAGAGAATCTGGATAATGAAGTCGTAAAATGTAGACATCTCATGAATATGCGGTGAATTGGCGTTGACTCTGAATAATGCTCTACATGGCGAAGTGCTTTCTTTGGGGCATTTGATGAACTCATCAATCTCTGCACATTCAAAATTAGCTTAATGTTTGGAATGGGGCGGGGGGTCATTACCCTCCTTCTGCTTTGCTTCGTGTAAATGTATCGCTAGCTGCCTATTCATAATTTTCAATCTCTTTTGCCTTTTCTCTTCCTTATTCTATTTATAATGGAATTTCGGATAATCTGATTTTATTTTTCTAATCAGAACCGGAAACGATCCTTAACAATTCGGATTAACTGGGTTGTACAATATATTGAAATATTTTAATACATATTGACTAAAACATATTGGAAATTTTCTTTCTTTTATCTTATAACTTTAGTTTTAGATATTTCAAAGTGTTGTTTCAGTTCTCCAAAAAATTCTACATAATACTATTATTTTAAAAAATAACGTTAGATACATTTTTTTATATATGTAATTAAATACAGTTGATGTGTAGTCAAATTCTATATCATTTATATAAAGCAAGTTTTGTGCGATTATTCAGCTGATATGAAATCAAATGAATGCATTAAATTTATTTATCTCAAGTAACTATATTTAATGCATTTATCTTCTCACAGAGTAAATATAATCGTTGAAATATAAATAAATAAATAAATAAAAATAATACACCCAATACTTTATAATAGCTAAACTGTATTTAAGGAAAATCAAAATAGTCATTCGATTTGGAATTATGTTTTCTTTCCGTTTATATTAAAAAAAATAATAATAAGCTTCAAATAATCTATATTTTCGAAATTAACATTCGAAAAAAAAATATGAATTATAAATTAAGAATTTTTTGACAGAAAAAACATTCCGCCAAATAGTTTTCGAGTTATTCTTAATAAAGTACCTGCATTTCAGTTTGTTTTGGAACTATAAAAAGAAATTGAATAGTAGGAGTTCCAAACTTTACACCAGCATAATTCCTAAACTGCTTCGCCGAAGAACTTCCTGTTTAGTATCTAAAAGTAAAATTATCGAAAAATCAATATATGATTCCAAAATTGTATTTTCGGTTTGAACATTTCGAAATGTGTTACATTTTCGATTTGTAGACGGCCGCCTAAGTTTATATTTTTGACATAAAGTAAAAAATGACATAATTCACAATCAAATGGCTATTGCCATCTTAAACTTCTGCGATAATTTGGAGATTAAAAATTATTGTGTGTTCTTCTTTTTTTTACTTTACGACTGTAATACTTTAATCATTTGATATATATTTAATATATATTTCATAAAAATTTTTGATTTTTTTTTAATAGATGGAGATTAAAAATATTTTGCCATTAAGAGAAATGAATAATTTCACCAATAAATCAATCATGATTAATTTATTTGCAGAAAAATTAAAGATTTTTTTAAACAAAATGTGTAATTAGTAATACATGGTTTTCGGTATTAATAACCTTTTCTTACTTAATTCTTTTTTTCCCTTTTGAATAAATAATAAAAATAAAATGAATTATCGTAACAAAAAAGTAATAAATGCAACGAAAATTGCTGGATAATGTTTAAAACTTCTCTTGTGAATTGCATTAATGAAAAAAATCGTATTACAATCAATTATATCCATTAATTATTTTGTGAAAGTCCTAATTCTTACAATATACTTTCTAATTTCACTTTTCTTTATGTATTTTCTTTTGTAAGCTACTCATTAATTACGTATTTCTAAGAAAAAGATCGATTTTAATTCGAATGATTTCCCTGTAAGTTCTTTTTTTAAATCGTTCCTAATTCATCAGTAAAAAGTTTTGTTGTGTTCCATGTATTGGGATATGTTTTACAGCATATGTTATGTGTGACTGCAGTTCTAGAAAAGTGTTGTAAAATACAAGATATTCAGTATATATCATAGGTGATTATCACCAGTATATATCATAACTAAAAATGTATTATATTCCAGCAAATTAACAAACTGTTGTTTTTATTAGTTGTTGTAAAACATGTTGTAGATATTATGGTTTTAAAGTTTTTATGACATTCTTCCGCAATCAGAATGTCAATCTTTTGTTTTGACTAGTTGTGTATTTCGGTTGACATGCAATATTGCGGCCACAGTGCCCGTGAAATTTGGTAGATGTCTTCGTGAGTTATTAAGTTAGAACAATTAAATATATGCAAAAATCCTATTATGAAAATCACTTTTAAAAAGTTGTCGATGCCTTTTAGACTATACGTGTTTATCGTAGAAATAATCTACGATATGAACAAATAATATCATTAACTGAGTTATTAATTAAAGGAAGTGCAATTATCTTTAACTACAAACTCCCGATCCAATTCCTCCCAAACAAACTGATTGCCTGAATAGTTGCAATAAGTGTAATAACTGAACTTCCCACGCAACGGCTGGGTTTTACAAGGTTTTCCCCCAAATTAACTTTTTTGATTCCCCGGTGAAAGTGAAATTTAAGAGAGATACATTCCCAATGTATCAGATCAGACTAAAACTCACAATTGGACATTGCAGAAGTCCACTCGCACCCACACCAGTAGGTCCTCACAGTGACTACTTACTTGTATTCATCTCCTACTGCAGGGGTTCCCAAACTTTTAGACTGATGTACCACTAAACCGCAGTTTATATACTTCCGCGTACCACCAGGTAACAAACATAAAGCTAATATAAAAAAAACTGCAAAAACAAAATCTGTCTAAAACGGAATATTTCCTAGAGGTTTAATGCTTCCGTCTTAGTAGGTTCTACTGTAATTCAAAATGCACGATCACACTAAATTGGTACTCAGATTAACTGCTTAATATTAACATTCAAATAAAAAGTATTATCAATGTTACATTTTAATAATAAGTACCGTATCAAAATACTGAGTTTTAGTTGAAAACAGCAATACTTATTGGCATATTGACGTACTGATTCATACATAGTAGCTTTATTGGAGTAATTCTCTAGTATCGTTAATGAGAAGGACGTGCTTGCTCTATCAAGTACTGCTTTCTTATGTCTGGTTCAATATTAGTTAGGTTTAGTCGTAAGTCAGATTCGATGTTTAGTGTTTTCCTATATTTGTTTTTCATATAAAGAATGGAAGAAAAGTACATTCACATAGATATGTTGTGCTAAAATCTAGTAACAAGAAAAGAAAATAGAGTTTATAGTCCTTATTCGAAAATTTACCGGGTGGTATACTTAAGCCGTTTTTGATTTCATAATAATAATATGCTGTACTTGATTTCACACACCAGTATCAGACTTTTACGTACCAGTAGTTAGAGCTTCGCGTACCAGTACTGGTACGAGTACCATAGTTTGGAAACCCCTGTCCTACTGGATTATTTACATCGTACTTATTATTAACATAAGATGGATTATGCTTTCAAGCAGAATATCTGCTCATCTATGTTCCTAACACCAAAGGTCACTGCAACCACCTTTGCTGTACATAATTAAATATAGTTTGTGTGTGCAACTTGTTACAATTTTATTTTTTACTTTACTAACCTACACATCCCCCATTCGTGGATACGAATCACGACAATATGTTTCAAAAGTATGTGACTTGAAAAGTTCATTTTTATCTTGGAAATTAATGGTTAACAATTCAAGAAATATTTTCATTTTTGAAACTATATCAGTCATAAATGTTTTTTTATCTTTAAATCGTCAATTAAAAAATAAAGATGTATTTTAAAACTTTGATTTTAATTTAATGAATAATGATTTTTTTTCTTTTAAGTTTAATTTTATTTTTGTAAACCATATAATTTATTTTCCATGAAATTTTTCTGTGAAAAATTCCTGAAAAGAAATTAAAATTTTGATTTTGTAATGTTACGGCTATTTACAATTTTGTCCTTGTGACGTTTATATTTTAATTCTATAAAGATAAACTTTCCCGAAGTAATCTGAAAATTTAGAAAAATAAAATAGTATTAAATAAAAGAATTTACTGTTTATCATTTTTGCATATATTTTAAGCTAAAACGCCAAAACATTAATGATATTATGCCAGAAGCTGTTTTCTTTATTGCTAAAAATGGTCCCTAAATATAGTAGCATTGTATCAGTTTCACTAATTTTCTGCTTTTTCGAAATCCACTACAAGACACAGGAAAATTATAAAAGGAAGTTTCGTTGTAGTAGAAGAATTTGAAAGATAAGAAAGAAAAAACATATTCAAACACTCTCTCATTAAAATCTTTATATTTCTCACTGTTAAAAAAATGACTTATAATATTACAAATACTAGTATTAATATAAGACTAATAATTTTACGAAATATCATGAAAGAAAAAACATGATAAGTAAAATGTTTTTCTGTTTCAGATAATTAGCTTTAATAAATCTGATTGTGGAATGATAATTTTAATAAGAAATACAGTATTTTAAATTCTGAGCAAGAAATGTTTAAGAAAATAAAATAAAGCTGACATCGAGGAATTCTCTCTTACCTGCTTGATTTCGTCGCAACACTTTCTTGTTACCCACATTAGTGTCCTACAAGGGTTGTGTCATATCTGGGCGAGATCGAAAATTCTATTTGAAGTTAACCTGTAACCTGATTCGAAACCAAAAAAATACTTCGGTGACTCGAAATATGATATCAACCTAACGCATATCAACCAAAATCGACACGAAATTAATAAAAATAACCAATTTTTGTAGTCTGATCAGGAAAAATACTCTATAATTACATCTGTAGTATCAACTTTACTTTTTTGCAAAAACCAAGAAAAATAATCATGCGTCAATCATGGAGTATGAAACATTTCTCAACACGTGTATATATACAATGTATAAAATACATAAAATTCTCTTCTAGATGTTATAATGAAAGGTTTTGAATTTATAAATTAAAATTTTGGTTTTCTTCGAAATGTGGCGTCATTTTCATCATTGGAAAATTTAGCCCTTCTGAGTTTAGGGTTTATGTGTGAAACAAAATATATTTTTTAATATGATGCTGTTTTCACACACAAAAAAATACTTGTAATAGCTATGTATTTGAGCATTGTCAATAAAATAGACATGAATGATTTATTACAAACTATCAGCAATTACTTACTCGAAAATATACGAGAGATATATTTTAAAGAAACATTTATCTTTTTCTATTAGTAATACCTTCTTTCTTATCAATAGCAATATAATATTAATTTCATGTTAATGAGCACACAATTACTAATTGGTACATTTTAACAACTATGTGCACAAAGCCGAGGGCTTTTCTTGTAAAAATATATGTTTTATAAATAATAAATCTATTTATGTTCTTCATTATTTTTAATAACAAAACCACCAAATACGAGTATAAATGAAAGACATTTAAATGTTTTATAATGAAATATAGATATTTGTTAAAGCTGTTCAAATACCGTATTTACTCGTGTTAATGCACTCTTTCTTTCAAGTTTTTAAACCTCAAAATTGGGGGCGCATTACGCATGAATTTTTTCGACAACTAAATGAAACCATGAATGATATGACACAGAATATGACACAGAAATCAACACATAGCTATCGTGATAAAAATGTGCGAATATAGATTTAGTAAGTAAAATAAATTAAATAACTTCAATTTCACAGGTTGTAGTTTGTATATGAAGATCAAATACGCAGTACTGATTTCTAGTTTCTTAAAACGATTTGTAAAAATGCAAAAATCTCAAGTGACTCCACTCGATATTTCAAACATGTTATAGAATACAGTGTGTTTATGTAATTATCGTCTGCAGCGAGCTAAAGCTGCATGTTCCTTGATTTTATGTGCTCCGTGTTCATGTAAGTTTCTTTTTCTTACTTTCCGCGTTTGGCAACACTCAGTGTTCTGTTTTGGCTTCTTGTTTTTTGGAATGTGAAAAAGGTTGTTATAGAATAAGCCCTGTGATGGCTAGCTTTTTGTTGTTTGTTATGTGAATAAATCCGCTTTTATACAGTCCATTAGTTTTAGTTAAGTGTTTTTAGTTAAGAACCAGCAGTGTGTGTGTATAGTTTAATACACAATAACATTCTTGGTACAAGTCTAGCCGGAGCGCTAGTGAAAGAAAAAAAAAGTGTAGAATCGAACATTTTTCTCAACTGCCGTGATGTCGGTTGTGACGAAAGATTACCTCAGCTTGTGAGGTAAGTTAACTTTGAACATTATATTTCGTGTGCAAAAATAATTTCCTATTTAAAACTGTAGAATTGTGATGAGAATAATAGTTTAGATTTAAACTGAATTTCGTATTAACATATTTTAGAACTAGTTTTGGGTTTGATATAAGTAAAAATGAGTGAACTAACAACTATTAAAACGAAAAGAACTGCTCTACGGAGAAGTGTAACGAATTATATTAAGAAAATCGAAAGTATAATCGCAGATGGTGAGATTAATTTAACAGAATTAGAAGAAAATATTGAACTGTTAAAACAGAAAGAAACGGAACTAAAAAAACTTGATGGGGAAATTGAAAGTTTAATTACAGAATCTAAACAATTAGAGAGTGAGATAGATACCGCACAGGAAATTTCAGATAAAATTGATTTGTGGAAATTTAAAGGTAAAAAAGTATTGAAAATCGAAAATGCGAAGTTAAATAAGAGTCAAAATAAATCTGATAGTGTAATTTCCGAAAACATTTTTGAGAATATTAAATTACCTAGGTTATCATTACCTACTTTTGGAGGCAATATCACTGAATGGATAGCATTTAAAGATCTGTTCAATGCATGCGTAAACAGTAATACGACTATATCTAATGCTCAAAAATTGCAGTATTTGAAGGCTTCATTGAAAGGTGAAGCGTATCGCGTCATTCAGTCTATTCAAATTTCGGATTCTAATTTTGAAATTGCATGGAATCTACTGGACGAAATATATTCAAATAAGAGAGAACAAATTTTTGCATATATTAAACGATTTCTAAGTTTACCATCAATTGCTATTTTAAATTTAGTTGATAACATTAATGAAGTCATTTGCTCGTTAGAAGTATTGAACCAAACCATTGACAAATTTGGTGATACATTAACGACTTATTTAATTTTGCAAAAATTGGATCCTTCCACAAAATTGTGGTGGGAACGTCAGCTTAAAAGCAATGAAATTCCGAAACTTAAGAACTTAATTGAATTTCTTAAGAATTATGCAAGAACTCTTCAAAATAGCAAGTTAGTGGTAAATAAGGTACCTAAATCTGTACTTCCAAATAAGAGTAATGCTTTTGTAGCTACTTTGGGTTGTGGTTACTGTAAAGAAGAACATAGTTTAGCTAAATGCTCGAAATTTCTTAATTTGCCTGTTCAACAACGAGTAGATTTCGTAAAACATAATAGTTATTGCTTCAATTGCCTATCTAATATGCATTTTCTCAATAAATGTGAGAGTCTAAATATGTGCAATCATTACTTTAAGAAACATCATAGTATTTTGCACATGGTAAATAATTCAAGAAATAAGACTCAAACGAATAGGATGTCCACACACGCACAAGAATTTATCCCTAAAAAAGTTCAGTCAGCGAGTGATAATGTTTCGTCTACAGTCTGTGCCTCTCATTATGAATCAAACGCAAAGAGTAATCAAAAGAGTCATATTTTGTTGTGTACCGCATTAACAAAAGTTCAAAATTGTCAACAAGAATTTGTAAAATGCAGATGTTTATGTGATACAGGCTCGCAGAAGTCATTTATTTCTAGAGCATGTGTAAACAAATTAGGATTAAAGGTTAAAGATAGTTCTATTTCTGTGTCATGTTTGGGAACATTTAATACTGTGAGTAATGGGGAAGTCGATTTATTATTCACTTCTCACTTCAAAAGGGATCTTAGAGTATCAACATCAGCATTCGTAATGGATAAAGTGACAGATAATATTCCCTATGTGTCTTTACCTTCAGTCATTTGCGATAATTTCACAAAAAATTGACACAAAAAAGTCACAAACAATTGACATTTTATTTAGTGTAAATGTATTCATGCATTTAATGACTGGGGAAATTGTCAAACGTGAACCTAACCTTCCATTTGCCTTAAATTCGAGACTTGGGTGGATAATTTCGGGTACTACAAATTTTGAAACGCTGGCAACTGATGCAGTACATGTAAATCATTTAAGTACAAAAACTGACGAGTTAGTAAATTCATTCTGGAAATTAGAAAAAATTCCAAATATGCAACCTTTAACAGTTGAAGAAAAACATTGTGAAAAACATTTTGAGAGTTCTCATTTTAGAGAAAAATCAGGCCGCTATTCAGTCGCATTACCGTTCAAACAGGATCGAGATATTTTAGGTGATTCACGCCAAATGGCGCACAGAAGATTTCTTTATCTTGAGAAAAGATTAATATCCATGCCAGAAATTTACAACCAATATGTTCAATTTATGAAAGCATATTTATCTCTGGGCCATATGGACTTTGTTTCGAATACAGATCGTGAATTAGAAACTAACCATTATTACATCCCACACCACTTCGTCTTAAACAATTCTAGTTTAACTACCAAATTAAGAGTTGTTTTTGATGCGAGTGCTAAAACAAGAACAGGTGTTTCTTTTAACGACACTCTAATGGTAGGTCCCAAAATACAAGATGATTTAATTTGCATTTTATTAAGGTTTAGATTTCATAATATTTCCATAACAGCTGATATAAGAATGATGTATAGGCAGGTAAAAATTCATGACAAAGATAGGGATTTTCAGAGAATATTATGGAGAGATAGTCCAGATAAACAAATACAAGTCTTTCGCTTAAATACTGTCACGTATGGAACTGCTGCTGCTCCATATCTTGCAACTAAAGCTTTGAGTCAGTTAGCAATTGATGAGGGTCTTAATTTCCCAAAAGCAAAGTCTATAGTTTTAAGAGATTTTTATGTCGACGATGTTTTAACTGGTGTTGAGAATAGTCAGGAAGGTACTGAATTGATATATGATTTGCAAAAAATGCTAAAAAACGGTGGGTTTGAGCTACATAAATGGTCCACAAATGAACCATCACTATTGAAAAATGCTGGGTTAGCAAACACAATTGACGATAATATACATAGTGTAGTGAGCAATAAGGCCACAAAAGTTTTAGGAGTGGAATGGCATCCTGATAATGATATGTTCAAATGTAGTTTCAGTGATATAAATTATCAAGGTGTCCCTACTAAACGAATTATTCTGTCATTTTTCTCAACGCTGTTTGATCCATTGGGGTAGATTGCACCTTTTGTGATTCTAACTAATATTATCCTTCAAGAACTGTGGAAATTACAATTATCATGGGATGACCCAGTACCAGCAAATATTGACCAAAAGTGGAAAATTTTGTGCCAAGAAATCAAACTCTTAAATTCCATATGTATACCTAGAAAAGTAATCTTGCCCAATTATTCTCGATGTGAACTTCACGGATTTTGTGATGCGTCAGAAAAGGGTTATTCAGCAGTTATTTACGTTAAAACTTGTGATAACTCTAACATTGATGTGAAACTTTTAACAACTAAAACTCGCGTAGCACCACTAAAACCTGTCACAATTCCAAGACTGGAATTATGTTCTGCAGTATTACTGGCACACTTAATACAGGCAGTCAGAGCTGCATTACATATAAAACCTGATTCTATGCACGCATGGAGTGATTCACAAATTGTATTATCATGGCTAAGATCAAATCCTAAAAGATGGCAAGTCTTTGTAACCAACAGAGTTTTTGAAATCCAATCCATTTTACCAGCTGAGAATTGGAACCATGTGGATTGAAAAGAAAATCCTGCTGATTGTGCATCACGTGGGTTACTTCCTGCAGAACTACTGTCCCATGACTTGTGGTGGAACGGCCGACTATGGTTAAGAAGTAGTGAGGTTCCAGTGCATGAACCTATTCCCATAAACGAAGACGAATTACCAGAAGCACGTAAAACCTTATCATTTGTAGCTTCTGAAACTGTAAAAGAGCTTGATGTTATATCAAAAATATCTTCTTTTTCCAAGTTGCAACGCATATTTGCTTGGATATTGAGATTCATCTCCAATTCAAAGGTAACACGTGTAGAAAGAAATACATCCTTTTTATCAAACAGTGAAATTCAAGCCGCAACACGCTGCATTATTCGGATAGTTCAACAAGTGAACTTCAGTAAGGAAATTCAGTATTTAGAAGCTGGAAATGAGCCACCTGCAAATAGCAGTCTCATTTGCTTGTGTCCAATTTTAGATGATAACAAATTATTAAGAGTAGGAGGAAGATTGAAAAACGCACAGCTGTCCGAGAATGAAAAGCACCCAATCTTATTACCATCAAAGCACCATGTGACTAAGATCATAATTAAACATTATCATGAAAAATACACTGCTCAAAACAATTAAAGGATATTGCAGTTTTAGGTGGATTTTGTATCTGGGAAACTTTTTAGCTGATTGATACATGGTCGACAGACATAGTAGGTTATATGAGAATAATTACACATGTTTGGCAGAAAAAAATGCATTTTATTGCGCATTTGTGTATAAAAGGAAAAAAACACAATTTGTGCATATGAGAAAAAAAGAATAAGAAAAGGTGTTTTCTTCAAAGAAAATCATTTTCAGTAGGGGGTATGGTTTCCACGTTGAACACCTTTGAGGCATGGACTCAATGAGGCTATTAATGACGAGTTGGGGTATTCTGCCCCACTCTTCCAGAAGAGCTCTTTCTAGTTCTTGGAGAGTTTGTGGGGGTTGTTGGCGGCCAGAAACTCGTCTTCCTAGAGTGTCCCAAACGTGCTCGATTGGATTCATGTCTGGAGAACACGCTGGCCATTCCATTCGAACGATTCCTTCCTCGAAAAGGAAATCCTCCACCAGGTTTGCACGATGTGGCCTGCAGTTATCGTCCATTAAAATGAAGTTATCTCCAATTGCTGCAGCGTAAGGGACTACAATAGGTCTGAGGATCTCATCCCTATTTCGGCGACCAGTCAGAGCTCCATCTCGAATGATGTAGAGGTCAGTGCGCCCGTCAATGGAGATGCCACCATACACCAACACTCCTCCACCGCCAAATCTGACACTTTCGTGGACGCAGGATTATTCCTACGCAGGATTATTCCTACTGCCACGGTCCCTCCAGATGAAAATACGCCTATTATCCGGATGCACAGAAAAACGGGACTCGTCAGAAAACAGAATATTGCTCCATTCATTTCTCCTCCAGTTGACATGCTCGGTTGCCCACTCCCTGCGGTCGCGACGATGCCTTGATGTTAATCTAACACATACCATCGGTCGGCGAGCATACAGGCCTACAGCATGGAGCCGGTTTCGGACAGTCTGGGTTGAAATCGTGGTGCCTGTAGCCGAGCGAAGGTGTTGTTGGAGAAGAGTAGCGTTCATGTTTCGGTGTCTCCGAGCTGTTAACGCTAAATACCGATCTTCATTGGATGTTGTTGCCCGTCTACGACCTTGCCCTGGTCTTCGGCCTGCACATCCACTCTCCAAAAAACGGTTCCAGATCCTGTAAATGACACTTTGTGACACTCCAATGGCTTGCGCTACTTCGGCTTGATTTTGGCCCACTTCTAACCTATCAACAATTCTCCAAGCTTCTGAATCTGTCAAATGAATTCGCTGAGACATCGTGCTCATCGAAACAAAGCAATCACTGAATGCCGATCATCCTTGTCTTCATTCTCTTTTATCCAGTTGAAAGTCAAATTTTATTCGCTGCCGCTGAAGCGACGTTTTTGACGTCGAACTCAAAATTTGCATACTCCACAGTTTGAAAACCAGAAAAATTTGCATTTGTGATTCTCTTCTTCTATTTTCGGCAAAAAAAATTTCGTTTATATCTTTATTTTATATAAAACTTCAAATATCCTTTAATTGTTTTGAGCAGTGTATTTGTTTGTATGCAGGTCCAGAACTTCTTCTTTCTTTAATTAGACCGCAATTTTGGATCATTACTGCTAGGTTTGTTATTCGGAAAATGGTAAGAGCTTGTGTTACATGTTGCAGATATAAAGCTCAAACTGCAAAACAAATAATGGTTGATCTTCCAGCATCCAGAGTAACACAATCACGACCATTTCATCGAGTTGGAACAGATTTTTCAGGACCATTCATGATTAAATATCGTGCAGGACGCGGAGTAAAATCATTTAAATCATATGAGTGTGTATTTGTCTGCTTCGTCATCAAAGCAGTCCATCTTGAAGTCGTCGAAGATCTTTCAACAAAGGTATTCTTAAGTGCATTAAAACGATTTATTGCAAGAAGAAGGAAACCTTTTAAAAATTTTAGTGACTCTGGAACCAACTTCAAACGTGCAGAAAAAGAAATTAACAAATATCTTTTGCAATGCAAGCAGAATGAAGAAATTCGCAAATTTTTGTCGTCCAGTAGTGAAATTGTGTCCTCTTCCTATAGAAACTAAAAACTGTGAACTAACAACTATTTAACATTTTTCTATTTTTTGCATTAATTTGTTTGTGTTATTAATTGTTTTTTCATTATAGTAAGAAATTATAAGCAACTAACCACATGTTGAAATCCCAGGGGATTTCAACGGGGGCCAGAATGTTTATGTAATTATCGTCTGCAGCGAGCTAAAGCTGCATGTTCCTTGATTTTATGTGCTCCGAGTTCATGTAAGTTTCTTTTTCTTACTTTCCGCGTTTGGCAACACTCAGTGTTCTGTTTTGGCTTCTTGTTTTTTGGAATGTGAAAAAGGTTGTTATAGAATAAGCCGTGTGATGGCTCGCTTTTTGTTGTTTGTTATGTGAAAAAATCCGCTTTTATACAGTCCATTAGTTTTAGTTAACTGTTTTTAGTTAAGAACCAGCAGTGCGTGTGTATAGTTCAAAACGCAAATAACACTGTGGATTTAGGTACATTTCTGAAACAATGAAATCAGCTGGATTTGAACACCGGACATCCCGTTCGGAAACTCGAAGCGTTAACTCTATGGCTTAGTTACATCGGCGCAATATTCATCACTTATACTCTGTTATATTTCATTAGTAGTTTTCACTGTAGAATCGGTAGAAAAATGACTTTAAATTCACTTAAATAAAGCTAAAAAAACTAATTCGTCGGCTGATTTCTACAAACATCTACATAGTTTTCTGGACCGTGGTCTAAATCATATTCGCAAAATAGGACCTCAATACGAAATACCGTTTGGAAGCTAGCGTGTTAAGTCATATACGGACACACATACACAAGTAGAGAAGAAACAACGGTCCGACCTCCGGAGGAGCAATGAGCCGGCGGAGGAGGAGGGAACCCCAGGAGGAGCAATGAGCCGGCGGAGGACGAGGGAACACCAGGAGGAGCAATGAGCCGGCGGAGGAGGAGACGTTTTTTTATAAGCGGACATTTTCAATTTTGGAACCGGTTGAAACCGGTTCTGAAAGTGAAATTACCCTTATATAAAAAAACTGGAACAAAAATTGAAAAAGTAAAAACTAACAACGTTAGAGATTGACCTCAGCTATCCTATGCAAAAAGAATGATTTAAAAATATTAAAATGTGAGCGAGAAATCGCGCGATAACCATCCCATAGACTTAAGAGCCTACGCTAGTCACGCGAAGAAACGCTCCAGCTAATGTTAAGTCTATGGAAAGGTTATCGCGCGATTTCTCGCTCGCATTTTAATATTTTTAAATGATTTTTTTGCATAGGATAGCTGAGGTCGATCTCTAACGTTGTTAGTTTTTACTTTTTTGATTTTGGTTACGGTTTTTTTATAAGCAAAAATTTTCAGTTTTGGAACCGGTTGGAACCGGTTCTGAAAGTGAAATTGCCCTTATATAAAAAAACCGGAACCAAAATCGAAAAAGTAAAAACTAACAACGTTAGAGATCGACCTCAGCTATCTTATGCAAAAAAAATCATTTAAAAATATTAAAATGCAAGCGAGAAATCGCGCGATAATCTTCCCATAGACTCGTGACTCCCCCAACTCGTGAATAATGTTCACCGTGTTCTGGGGTTAAACAAAAAAAAAAATATATCTCATGTATAATACGCACTGTGTTTTTTTATCGGCACAAAATCCCGAAGTTTGAATTACAAAAAAGCTGAAAAATCCCGACTCACAATATTTTTTAAATGAACATTAATTGCCATATATGATAACGCATCAATTGCCGCCTTATTAACCCTTTCAGTGCGGAATATTTTTGGGGGGGTTAACGCCCTGTGCGGGATATTTTGGCCAAAACAGCGACATTAGTTATCTGATTACCGGGCACAATTTTCGGTACGAATTGAATTTCCCAAAGGGACACGACTTTCTGAACGACCCAATACAAAACTAAAATTCGTGTCTTATGGTTATACGAATAGCACGCTACTCGTTTTGGTTATAGCCAAATTACTTCACTACGCAGGCGCAATGCGTAAGCCCATGCTAATCCCATGACGCACTACAGTGAGCACAATACACGCCGTGAACGCCTAGGCGACTTTTGTCGACACTTAATGTAGTCTACAGCACCCAACTCCTAGATGTCGACATTAGTCGACTTCCGCACTAAAAGGGTTAAAATACCAGTAATTAAATTTCTCCAATCTACACTGCAAAAAAAGTGTTGATTTTACAGTATAATATTAGCACCCCATCTGAGAGTATAATACAGTAAAATTAACAGTAATAAACAGTAAAAGAAGCAGTAATACACTACCACGCATGCGCGGTAGCGTATTACTGCTTATTTTACTGTTTATTACTGTTAATTTTACGGTATAATACTTGCAGATGGGGTGCTAGCATTATACTGCAAAATCAACACTTTTTTTTTTGTAGTGTATAATCGCATTTCCACTTTCTGAGGTGTAAGGATAGTATTGTAATTATGTATGTGCGCATGTGTGCATGTGTGTAAGTAGAGAAGAAACAACAGTCCGACCTCCGGAGGAGCAATGAGCCGGCGGAGGAGGAGGGAGGGAAATCATACTATAGGAGGAGGGTATAAATGTGAGGGGGCTAACATTTTTTTAAGTGGGGCTTAGTTTTTAAGGAGGGCTTAATTTTTTTAGGATCAAATTTAAATGTTAGATTGAAGTCTGCTATAGGAGGGGGTATAAAATGGAGGGGCTTATTTTTGAAGAGGCGGCTAACTTTTTTGAAGGGGGGCTTATTTTTTTTTTTTTTTTTAATTGACTTTCAGTTTGAAGGCGAAACGGAGATCAAAATTTTTTTTGGTGGTGCCCTCTATCGGAAGGGAATGCAATAACGGATATTTAAAATAGGTTATCTTGAAAAGATTTCACTGGGGTTTGAACCTGCAAAATAGCTTCTTGACTTGATAATTTGTGGTAGGTTTAACTGATCAAGCCAAGAAGCTATACATGAATGTCGAGATTTTAAGTGTTTAAAGAGAGGTATCGCGGTACCGGAAGTGAAAAGTTTAAGGTTTATTTTATACTGAATTTAAATGAAACCGGAAATTTATCTTTTTCGATATGATTGGATTGAATATTAACATATTTATTTTTAAATGTATAGTGGAAGCAATGGTAAAAAGAAGACATCTTTAGGGGTAATTACTGTTTTTATTCTGTTTGGTGTAGAAAACATAGGAAAGAGGTGTAGTTTAAAAAAACAAATTCAATTTTATTAATAATTTTTCCAATGCAATACATGTGGACCCACTTTTCGTTTTTTAGCGGGTTTTGACAAATCTAATACAGAATCTTGTTTAATGTTTGTTGACAAATTTTTATTTTTAAAAAAATTTCGCGAGACATTCATTTCGTTTAATGTTTCTAATAATTCTTTCTGTGCCTTGATCCGTTTTCTTTTATTCACAGAAAACAAAAGATTAAATAAATCTGCTAAGTTCGATTTGGGGTATAGGTTTTCCTTCGAAACTTACAGTCAAATTTTTATCTTTTCGAAATTTTCTTGGACGTGCCATGACAAACTGAACTAATACTTTGATAATTTAGGATAGCTTTATCTGTTCAAGTTATGATATCATGGTGGATACAGATCATCAGATTACGGATATTTGTGTTTGGAATAACGTGATTTTTAATTTTGCGTATTCAGTTTCAATTATATTGTGAAATGAGGATTTATTTTTGGAAGATAATGTTAACTTTTTGTGATTATCTTGTAACAGACTGCTTTCATTAAAAGTGTATTTTAGAATTGTAAACTACAATTTTGAAATTTTCGCCTGCTTGGAAAAAAAGCACAGGGAAAAAAATAAAAGTATTAAAAAAATAATAACAACAACTGTTCAAAAATATAATAACAACTAAACAAATGATCAAAAATAATAAAAAATGTTCCAATAATAATAACAACTGTTCAAAATAATAAATGATTGACTTTATACAACCAACATTTAAAAAAAAGATAATCGAATCTAGTTTTTTCTAACATGACTTATTTGAAATATTCACTTTTTCTAGTTAGATTTATAACACGTAAGTGATTCGATCAGTAAAATATTATTTATAAAAGCACTAAATACGAGATTAATAAGAATTTTTAACTTACAAACATATGAACTTCTGATACACAAGTGATTCGACCAGTAAAATATTATTTAGAAAAGCATTTTTGACTTACAATTGTACGAACTTCTGATATGTAACCCTTTCTGAATCAATGTGTAAGAATTAACTGACTATTGAACTTATAACAGAGTATGATAAAATAATCACGTGCCTTTTTTAAACCAATAAAATGTTATTATTTTTAAACAAGCGCCCTCTATCATTTTATGAACTTCCAAGAAACGAGTTAATATGATTATATTGTTTCCTGTTACCACTGTGAAAGGTTGTGTTTTCCGTTTTAAGTTAGTTTACATTTAAGTGATTACGGAACGAGTCATAGATTCTACTTTGTTATGTGCTAATGATAGGTCTAACGTGAAGAGTGAACCCTCATCGCCAGGATTAAATGACCATGACATGGAATTTTTAATACAGCCTAAAGAAGAACCCGTTTCGAATTGTGAAGTGAAACCCACCTCATCGGGATTAAAGAAACAGAAGTTACCCTTTGTGTGTTCTACTTGCGACAAAGCTTTTCCCCGAAAGGTTAACTTAACGTTTCACATGAAATGTCATCTGGAGAAAATACCTCTTGTGTGTATAATTTGTGAAAAAACATTTGCTAGAATGTATCATTTATTAAATCATATGAAGGTCCATTCAAAGACCCCTGTGATTCATAATTGTAATGTATGTGGCGAAGTATTTTCACAAAAGAGTGATTTATTAAAGCATGGTAAAATTCATAATACTTCCAAGCCAAATCAAAGGAAAAGTAGACAGTCACCCAGTCACTGTAAATGTGACGATTGTTTTGAAACATTTAATAATAGATCTGACTTAGCGAAACATATAAAAATTCACCTTTCACCTAAAGAACTTAAACCATCTGATCAACTTTCCTTGGGAAACAGTTCGAAATATGAAATTTCAGACATCACTCAGTTTAGTAAAATATTTAAGTTTTTCGATGTTTTTACTCCTGCTCATTGGAATTTAGGTGAGGAAATGATTGTTGAAGTACAAATGAATAAGAATTATGAGCTTTATGTTCACATACAGAAATATGAAGAATTCGAAAAGAACGGTCGTGAACTTACCCCCACAAATGAAAGCATTACATTATCATGTGCAACATTCGACAAATTTGAATCGAGATTGGATAAATTTAATTTTGTTTCTGAAAATGATACATTCGTATGTAATAATGACTTACTAATCGCTTATGTAAATAAGGAATCATGCATACTGCAAAAATTATTCAAATCGAAAAAGTTTGGGTTTTGCTTAAAGTCTGACTTTTTACTGCTTACAAAAGATCAATATTTGAAACTAGTGAAAAATCGCGTTAAAATTATCGAATGTCTCATTGAGATGCTTTTAACTAAGCTTATTCCTGTTTCGGTTTTAGAAAACTTAAACAAATGTAAATGTACCCACCTCACAATCGGAGAGGCTTTGAACTATTTCTTAACATGTTTCGATGACGAGTTAAAGTCATCCGTTTCTCGCGTGTTTGATTGCTATCAATGTTCAATCGGAGAACCAATTAATATGAAACACGAGTGTGATAGTTATAGTTTGCGTAGAAAATATAATTGGTGTAATGAGAGTGCACTGCTAAATTTCAACGTGACTGAATTTGTAAAAAACCTATTCAAGCAATGTTCATGTAATTATACTCATTTAATTTTTGAAACTATGAATATGGACTTTTATAATAACCATTTAAACAATGTATTTATAAATTGACATAGAAATGTATTTATTTAATAAATATTTGTTTATATATTACATATCTGTTTTTATTTCACATGTCTATTTATTTTTTTATTTTTATTTATTTATGAAATCAATCTTTGAAGTTTTATTTTCAAGGAAAAAAAAAAGTGAACATATATTTATGAGTAGGCAAAATTTTTTTAATTGTAGTCTTTAAAGTTAACACTTTTTGGTTAAATGAAATCTCTTTTTAAGAAAAATTTATTATTTTTATTTGAATAGGTATTAAACTTATTTATTGATAAGAAAGTTTAATTTTTCTTTTAAACAATGACATTGCATGTTTTGATAATTTCCATCCCACAGTTAACATTACAGTATTTAACATAGTTAAGAAAATGTTTAACTTAAACCGTCACTGTATTTATTATAGATAAGTAAACATTTTATCTTTAACCTAAATGTAATTTAAATGATTAACTATAACTGTGACTGCTTTTAATCTAGATAAGTAAATGTTTCCAGGAAACACAATCAGTTTACTGTAGACTTTTATCGAGATTACACCAGTTAGTGGAATGCTGATTAAAAATATTTTATGACATTAATATGCAGAAAAGATCACGAGAAAGTACTTTCACCTTCAAAACGTCGACGTTTAGAAAAACCCATGGAAAATTTAAATACCTATGAGAAGGAGTTAAAAGACCCAAGATTAAAACTTTCTAAAATGGGTAATAACTGTGTAACTACTGAGGACTTACAAGATGTGAATCCCGAGATCGCTATGAATTTTTCAAACTTTGCCTTTGGGAATGATACAACATCTTTCGAGAATCCCGGTCGAATGCCAAATTCTGCCACGGACTATTTGAATACATTTTTCGAAGACATGAATTTTGAAAATTTTGATTGTTCTACTACCTTAGCGTTTCAAGAACCTACAAATAATATTTTACAGACTACTGTTAAACGCGAGGTCAACAAGCTACAAGCAAGCAACCTTTCGCAAACAAGTGGTGAATTACAAACCACCATCTCACCTGCAAATGACATTAAAAGTGATAAATTATGCAATTCCTATGTGTTTCACAAAGAACTAAGTGACTGTTTCTATTTGATGTTCGTTTAAGTCAATATAAGAATGATTCTTTAAATTTTTAATTCGCATTGTAGAATTTTGATTTAACACTAAAATCATGTTATTAGAAACAAAGGACGTGCTTTTGTATCTTAAATTAAATGCAATAAGTTTATATTGAAACTCAAACCAGCTAGGAATATCCATATTAACCACGCGGTTTGTCGCGATTTCTTCATTAGAAAATACATTGCGTTTAAATTCTCGTATAAGTATATAATATTGTTTAGTTCTTAACTTCAAAGTTAAATAGAAACAGTCACTTAGTTCTTTGTGAAACACATAGGAATTGCATAATTTATCACTTTTAATGTCAATTGCAGGTGAGATGGTGGTTTGTAATTCACCACTTGTTTGCGAAAGGTTGCTTGCTTGTAGCTTGTTGACCTCGCGTTTAACAGTAGTCTGTAAAATATTATTTGTAGGTTCTTGAAACGCTAAGGTAGTAGAACAATCAAAATTTTCAAAATTCATGTCTTCGAAAAATGTATTCAAATAGTCCGTGGCAGATTTTGGCATTCGACCGGGATTCTCGAAAGATGTTGTATCATTCCCAAAGGCAAAGTTTGAAAAATTCATAGCGATCTCTGGTTTCACATCTTGTAAGTCCTCAGTAGTTACACAGTTATTACCCATTTTAGAAAGTTTTAATCTTGGGTCTTTTAACTCCTTCTCATAGGTATTTAAATTTTCCATGGGTTTTTCTAAACGTAGACGTTTTGAAGGTGAAAGTACTTCTTCGTGAGATCTTTTCTGCATATTAATGTCATAAAATTTTTTTAATCAGCATTCCACTAACTGGTGTAATCTCGATAAAAGTCTACAGTAAACTGATTGTGTTTCCTGGAAACATTTACTTATCTAGATTAAAGGCAGTCACAGTTATAGTTAATCATTTAAATTACATTTAGGTTAAAGTTAAAATGTTTACTTATCTATAATAAATACAGTGACGGTTTAAGTTAAACATTTTCTTAACTATGTTAAATACTGTAATGTTAACTGTGGGATGGAAATTATCAAAACATGCAATGTCATTGTTTAAAAGAAAAATTAAACTTTCTTATCAATAAATAAGTTTAATACCTATTCAAATAAAAATAATAAATTTTTCTGAAAAGGAGATTTCATTTAAACAAAAAGTGTTAACTTTAAAGACTACAATTAAAAAAATTTTGCCTACTCATAAATATATGTTCACTTTTTTTTCCTTGAAAATAAAACTTCAAAGATTGATTTCATAAATAAATAAAAATAAAAAAATAAATAGACATGTGAAATAAAAACAGATATGTAATATATAAACAAATATTTATTAAATAAATACATTTATATGTCAATTTATAAATACATTGTTTAAATGGTTATTATAAAAGTCCATATTCATAGTTTCAAAAATTAAATGAGTATAATTACATGAACATTGCTTGAATAGGTTTTTTACAAATTCAGTCACGTTGAAATTTAGCAGTGCACTCTCATTACACAAATTATATTTTCTACGCAAACTATAACTATCACACTCGTGTTTCATATGAATTGGTTCTCCGATTGAACATTGATAGCAATCAAACACGCGAGAAACGGATGACTTTAACTCGTCATCGAAACATGTTAAGAAATAGTTCAAAGTCTCTTCGATTGTGAGGTGGGTACATTTACATTTGTTTAAGTTTTCTAAAACCGAAACAGGAATAAGCTTAGTTAAAAGGGTCTCAATGAGACATTCGGTAATTTTAAAGCGATTTTTCACTAGTTTCAAATATTGATCTTTTGTACGCAGTAAAAAGTCAGACTTTAAGCAAAACCCAAACTTTTTCGATTTGAATAATTTTTGCAGTATGCATGATTCCTTATTTACATAAGCGATTAGTAAGTCATTATTACATACGAATGTATCATTTTCAGAAACAAAATTAAATTTATCCAATCTCGATTCCAATTTGTCGAATGTTGCACATGATTATGTAATGCTTTCATTTGTGGGGGTAAGTTCAGGACCGTTCTTTTCGAATTCTTCATATTTCTGTATGTGAACATAAAGCTCATAATTTTTATTCATTTGTACTTCAACAATCATTTCCTCACCTAAATTCCAATGAGCAGGAGTAAAAACATCGAAAAACTTAAATATTTTACTAAACTGAGTGATGTCTGAAATTTCATATTTCGAACTGTTTCCCAAGGAAAGTTGATCAGATAGTTTAAGTTCTTTAGGTGAAAGGTGAATTTTTATATGTTTCGCTAAGTCAGATCTATTATTAAATGTTTCAAAACAATCGTCACATTTACAGTGACTGGGTGACTGTCTACTTTTCTTTGATTTGGCTTGGAAGTATTATGAATTTTCCCATGCTTTAATAAATCACTCTTTTGTGAAAATACTTCGCCACATACATTACAATTATGAATCACAGGGGTCTTTGAATGGATCTTCATATGATTTAATAAATGATACTTTCTAGCAAATGTTTTTTCACAAATTATACACACAAGAGGTATTTTCTCCAGATGACATTTCATGTGAAACGTTAAGTTAACCTTTCGGGGAAAAGCTTTGTCGCAAGTAGAACACACAAAGGGTAACTTCTGTTTCTTTAATCCCGATGAGGTGGGTTTCACTTCACAATTCGAAACGGGTTCTTCTTTAGGCTGTATTAAAAATTCCATGAAATGGTCATTTAATCCTGGCGATGAGGGTTCACTCTTCACGTTAGACATATCATTAGCACTTAACAAAGCAGAATCCATGACTCGTTCCGTAATCACTTAAATGTAAACTAACTTAAAACGGAAAACACAACCTTTCACAGTGGTAACAGGAAACAATATAATCATATTAACTCGTTTCTTGGAAGTTCATAAAATGATAGAGGGCGCTTGTTTAAAAATAATAACATTTTATTGGTTTAAAAAAGTCACGTGATTATTTTATCATACTCTGTTATAAGTTCAATAGTCAGTTAATTCTTACACATTGATTCAGAAAGGGTTACATATCAGAAATTCGTACAATTGTAAGTCAAAAATGCTTTTCTAAATAATATTTTACTGGTCGAATCACTTGTGTATCAGAAGTTCATGTGTTTGTAAGTTAAAAATTCTTATTAATCTCGTATTTAGTGCTTTTATAAATAATATTTTACTGATCGAATCACTTACGTGTTATAAATCTAACTAGAAAAAGTGAATATTTCAAGTAAGT
Organism: Maratus michaelseni; assembly: GCA_963931845.1. Lineage (NCBI taxonomy): Eukaryota > Metazoa > Arthropoda > Arachnida > Araneae > Salticidae > Maratus > Maratus michaelseni. Next base: position 252,611,154 of record OZ007592.1, read on the forward strand.
CATGTTAGAAAAAACTAGATTCGATTATCTTTTTTTTAAATGTTGGTTGTATAAAGTCAATCGTTTATTATTTTGAACAGTTGTTATTATTATTTGAACATTTTTTATTATTTTTGATCATTTGTTTAGTTGTTATTATATTTTTGAACAGTTGTTGTTATTATTTTTCTAATACTTTTATTTTTTTCCCTGTGCTTTTTTTCCAAGCAGGCGAAAATTTCAAAATTGTAGTTTACAATTCTAAAATACACTTTTAATGAAAGCAGTCTGTTACAAGATAATCACAAAAAGTTAACATTATCTTCCAAAAATAAATCCTCATTTCACAATATAATTGAAACTGAATACGCAAAATTAAAAATCACGTTATTCCAAACACAAATATCCGTAATCTGATGATCTGTATCCACCATGATATCATAACTTGAACAGATAAAGCTATCCTAAATTATCAAAGCATTAGTTCAGTTTGCCATGGCACGTCCAAGAAAATTTTGAAAAGATAAAAATTTGACTGTAAGTTTCGAAGGAAAACCTATCCCCGAATCGAACTTAGCAGATTTATTTAATCTTTTGTTTTCTGTGAATAAAAGAAAACCGATCAAGGCACAGAAAGAATTATTAGAAACATTAAACGAAATGAATGTCTCGCGAAATTTTATTAAAAATAAAAATTTGTCAACAAACATTAAACAAGATTCTGTATTAGATTTGTCAAAACCCGCTAAAAAACGAAAAGTGGGTCCACATGTATTGCATTGGAAAAATTATTAATAAAATTGGATTTGTTTTTTTAAACTACACCTCTTTCCTATGTTTTCTACACCAAACAGATTAAAAACAGTAATTACCCCTAAAGATGTCTTCTTTTTACCATTGCTTCCACTATACATTTAAAAATAAATATGTTAATATTCAATCCAATCATATCGAAAAAGATAAATTTCCGGTTTCATTTAAATTCAGTATAAAATAAACCTTAAACTTTTCACTTCCGGTACCGCGATACCTCTCTTTAAACACTTAAAATCTCGACATTCATGTATAGTTTCTTGGCTTGATCAGTTAAACCTACCACAAATTATCAAGTCAAGAAGCTATTTTGCAGGTTCAAACCCCAGTGAAATCTTTTCAAGAAAACCTATTTTAAATATCCGTTATTGCATTCCCTTCCGATAGAGGACACCACCAAAAAAATTTTTGATCTCCGTTTCGCCTTCAAACTGAAAGTCAATTAAAAAAAAAAAAAAAAAAAAAAAGCCCCCCTTCAAAAAAGTTAGCCGCCTCTTCAAAAATAAGCCCCTCCATTTTATACCCCCTCCTATAGCAGACTTCAATCTAACATTTAAATTTGATCCTAAAAAAAATTAAGCCCTCCTTAAAAACTAAGCCCCCCTTAAAAAAATGTTAGCCCCCTCACATTTATACCCTCCTCCTATAGTATGATTTCCCTCCCTCCTCCTCCGCCGGCTCATTGCTCCTCCGGAGGTCGGACTGTTGTTTCTTCTCTACTTACACACATGCACACATGCGCACATACATAATTACAATACTATCCTTACACCTCAGAAAGTGGAAATGCGATTATACACTACAAAAAGAAAAAGTGTTGATTTTGCAGTATAATGCTAGCACCCCATCTGCAAGTATTATACCGTAAAATTAACAGTAATAAACAGTAAAATAAGCAGTAATACGCTACCGCGCATGCGTGGTAGTGTATTACTGCTTCTTTTACTGTTTATTACTGTTAATTTTACGGTATAATACTCTCAGATGGGGTGCTAGTATTATACTGTAAAATCAACACTTTTTTTGCAGTGTAGATTGGAGAAATTTAATTACTGGTATTTTAACCCTTTTAGTGCGGAAGTCGACTAATGTCGACATCTAGGAGGTGGGTGCTGTAGACTACATTAAGCGTCGACAAAAGTCGCCTAGGCGTTCACGGCGTGTATTGTGCTCACTGTAGTGCGTCATGGGCTTAGCATGGGCTTACGCATTGCGCCTGCGTAGTGAAGTAATTTGGCTATAACCAAAACGAGTAGCGTGCTATTCGTATAACCATAAGACACGAATTTTAGTTTTGTATTGGGTCGTTCAGAAAGTCGTGTCCCTTAGGGAAATTCAATTCGTACCGAAAATTGTGCCCGGTAATCAGATAACTAATGTCGCTGTTTTGGCCAAAATATCCCGCACAGGGCGTTAACCCCCCCAAAAATATTCCGCACTGAAAGGGTTAATAAGGCGGCAATTGATGCGTTATCATATATGGCAATTAATGTTCATTTAAAAAATATTGTGAGTCGGGATTTTTCAGCTTTTTTGTAATTCAAACTTCGGGATTTTGTGCCGATAAAAAAACACAGTGCGTATTATACATGAGATATCTTTTTTTTTTTGTTTAACCCCAGAACACGGTGAACATTATTCACGAGTTAATACAGAATTCAAAATATTATAATGTTGTTTTAATATTATTTTAGAAAATTTGCAAGACTTTCAGTTGGATTTTACTAAATTTAGAAGAAGAACCCACTAAAAGTTATTTTAACAAATAAAAATATTACAGTGTATTAACCAAAGATAAATTTTATTTGTTACATTACATCTGATAAAATAGATTGTTTGACAGAATGTTCATTTCATTTATCAGATGCCATCGAATGACACATACAATTGAGATAATATTCTTTGAGGTTTATTCTTAAGAAACTACAGGGATTTTCATTGTTATCTGTCAATTTCCCTTACGTCATAAGTAGCAAAAAGTATGTAGCCAGCCTAGAAAAAAAAACAATGATTAATATATAAAAAAGAGTTTCTCTACAGGGCTTTTTTAAGTTAAGTTTATCCATTAACAACAACAAAACAAAAGAGTATCTTGCAATAACATAAAAATTCTCACAGTTTTATGTAAAAAGTTTTCTGTTTTTAGTATATCCATATGAAATATTAATTTTTTTATGTAATTCATCATATTTTTCCATTATTCATAATCTAAAAATTTATCTTATACACTAATTGCATTTATAATTAAATATATATATAATCTATATTATAAAGCAAAAAAATGTCCATAAGTAACCCTGACGTCATATGGACGGTGGCAACGACCTGATTAATAAATTATGCTTTCACTGTCATTTTTTAAACTTCTAATCATCTCACATTTTAAATTTTTACATTGTCGGATAGAAAAAAATGTACTTTCAAAGACAATTTGTTTGAAATATGTATCTTAATTTAGTGAATTTTTTATAGTTTTTAAAATAATTATCAAGCATCAATATTCTTAAAATCTGCATGCAACCCAATTATGGACGATGAACTCGTTTGTACATAAAACAATGTAAATAATTCAACATTTATTTGTTTCCGTGCAATTTTTCGTATCTAAATTGCCAAATGAAATTAAACTTCGCAAGTAAATAAATAAACAAATAGATAAAACATGATTTAAACAGATAGGTAATCGAACTACACGATTAAATACAGACATAATCAGAACCACAAAGTTTGCTAATAAATAGTGAAATGTTTCGCTTTTAACCGCTGGAATGCGACTGATAGGGAAATGCTTTTTGATGTAGTTGATAGTCAATTTTAGAAAATAATACTAAATGTAAAATATCTATTAGAATTTTGAATTAAAAATGATTTTAATATACACTGTACAACGGGTAGTATATTAGAACATCTTTAAAGTCTGGGTTGGATTGTCTGGTAACAATAATAATAATAATAAAATAGTAATATTGAAAATATATTTAATTACAATATTACCAAAATTAGAACAAGAATTCCACAATATATTTTTTATAAAACATAGATAGATGTTTCAACGCAATGACCATTGATAACATTTATTCATCAAAATACATCGAAGAACATCATTTGATGTAACATTCATTGCATTTATCCGATGTCATCTAATGACACATATCAATAGAAAACATATCAGTTGGGGCTTATCTTTGACAGGCTATTGGGATTATAAAGTGTATTTGTCAATTTCTTTCCGTTACAAGTAGCAAACATATTTATTCAGTCTAGAAAAACTATGCATGTATCGCAAAAGAGACATTTTCTGAAAAGATTTTCAATGTTAAGTCTGAAAAGTATAGTATAACTTGTAACAATACTTTGAATCATATGATAGTATTACTAGTGGATCCGTGCGATGATTGCGCACTGCCGTCTAATAAATTTAGCAATATATAATATTTTTTAAATACAGATTTAAACTTCTAAATAAAAAATTAAATTAAAAAATATCTGCAAACAACATTAATCAAGCCAGAATATCGTCTCATTTATTCTATCAAAGTTACAGTAAAAATTAACTGAAGATAGCAAAAGGCACACGTGAGAAAAAAAAAATATCAATCGTATTTTAATTGCATTAGAAGATGACGTCATCCACTTCTTGAAAAACATGAAACAAAGAAAAATATATTGAATACATTTAAAATACAATTTGGTCTACTATAAAAGAAGCATACCTTTTATTCTACACGTGTTTCGATAACACTGCTTCGATCGATCGATGTCTTTTTCTTCTATATATTTCAATTTCAATTTTGCTTTTTTAACAATAAATATCTCAAGAACTAATGCACAGAGTTTCAGAAAACTTTAGATTCAGTTAGACGTTGAAATAAGTTGTTGTTGATTAGGTTTTGATGTAAATCTCCCAACAGGTAGCGCTTCTATGCTGCATTTTTCAGAATTTACATGATTTTAGCAGTTGTCATATCTCAAGAACTAATGCACGTAATTTAATAAAACGATTCAGTTAGACCTTGATATAAATTGGTGCCGATTCGTTTTTAGTGTATGTGAACCCTGTATGAGATAAAAGAAAGTTTTGGGATTGGCACATCCGACTAGTTTATAGGGAAAGATCCGAAAACGTCCATGCATATTAATTTGCTTAATTATTCGATAATAACAGGTATAATTAAGAAAAATTAATTTTTCAGGTAATACACTTCCATTGAGCAAAAAATAACGAAACACAAACAATATGATATTTCAGGAATGAATAACGAACGCTGGCTGGTCACATATGTGTTCATTATCTGAACGCCTTATGTGATTGTGATAGCCTCTACTAATGAAAATACAGCCTTGATCCTGTTCAAACAGTAGTCATCAAATATTCTTAATTTGTTTCCAGGTGTCTATAAAATATTCCATTGTGTATATTTAAGTAACTAAACGTTTGAACCATATTGAATAACACCAAGTTCTTATGTTTCGAGCTCTTATTAACATTTCAGAAAGAAAATCGTTTCTCAAACAAACATAGCATGTTGTAAATGTACAAACAAAAAAAGTCCGTTAAAAAATAAGTAAGACGTAAAAATAAAACATTTTACAGGGTTCGAAATATTTTTTAAAACCAAACATTAAAATCTTGAGATTCAAAATTGAATCGGAAACAAATATAAAATATATATATATATAATAAGTACTTTCTTTATGTAATACAAAAATTATAAGCGAAAAAATAGTTTTATTTTCCTTTTCTGAAAATAAATTCCTGATATATGATTCAATAATGCAAGATGATTAGTGTTCGGGATATACTCTTGAAAATTTTCTTGTAGATAAAAATTTTGATCATTTAAGAGAAAAAAAACATAAACAAAACTACTTAAGCGTTTTCAACAAATTCCTTTTGAATGTTTATAACTTATTAATTGCTATTGCTAAATTATTTGTTTATCATCTACAGATTTAAAAACAACTATGGACAAACATGCTGATATAACGATAATTTCTTGTCTTATTTTATTTTTTGTCTTAACATAATATATGCTTTATAAATATTATGTTATATGTTATAGGCAAAAAATAATATGCCATATAAATATTATTTTTTGGTGCTCGGAGTAAGAAAAATGTTCGTGGCAAAATACCTAATATGTAATTCATAATGCTAAAACTATTCTTTAACTTTTGTTTTATTCTTTACTTTTTAACGCAATACATAAAATGATGAGCTAAAAAATGTAATCAAAATATATAAAATTATAATCTAAAAAAATAAACATCAATTCTAGTTTAAAAATCTATATTTTCCTGTGCCTAAAACGCTCTTTTGTATAAGATGCACCTCCTTATGAAATTTAAAACTTTTTTTTGGAAAAAAACGTGGAATTAAAATAAAGACAATGTCTAATTTAAACTAAAAAATATTCCTTCCAAAATACTCTATAATCTGTGAAATTTGTTTTACGTTAGAACTTCAGTAATTGGCCTCATCAATTCTATAATTCTGTTTATTTCCCATTATTCTAAATTATTTTCTCGTTCTATTATTTGAATTGTCAAAATCGCGCATAGCTAAAAATACTTTATTCTAAATTTATTCTCTTGAAAAAAAGTTCGCTAATATGCAGTTCTGTTAAAATTACTCGCTTTTTATTCCATTAAAATAACACATCCTAAATTTTAATCCTTTTAAAATATCACTTTCCCAGCTAAATATTTTAATTCTCTCGAAAAACAACCTGTATCTTTTTATTTTTTATTCTCCTATGTTTTCTGACAAAAAAGTATTATTTTCTCAAATATAAAAGTTAATCTCAGTTTCAATGTAAAATTTTATCTTTGCATTCTGCTAAGACCCTGTAAAACCTACGTATTTTCTTTTTATTTCTTATTTGTTCGAAAAAATCAGGTTCATTCCAGATCAACCTAGAATGTCTTTCCCACGCTTTTTCAGTCGGAAGTTTAATATCCTTCAAATCATAGCGCCCAGGAAATAGAGTCCCGTAATGCTATTGGTCGAAAGACTGTTTCGCGGCTCTGTATTCGTGAGCGTTAGCAAATGCTTATATGCTCGTTTTCCCGTCTTTAGCGCAGATTGTTCCTGGATCACGATGAATGCTGAAACCCGGCGCGACTTCGCGACCGTGGAATAGATCTTCTTGGCTGCCGATAGACCATACGACGCTGCCTATTAACATCTTATGTCTTCTTCGAATAGTTAATTTAATTCCGAGTTCCCTACTGATTTCCATGTATGAAGTACGTGTTCATTTGAGCTCCCGTGTTTTCAAAGTTTATAAGTGGTAAATATTTAATTTATTCATACTTTACTTATGTAATCTGTTTCTGTATACTAATGCTAACATTTCTATGTAAAAATTTATTTATTATTCAAATTATTTTGTTAATTTAAGGACTTTGTTAGTTTTTGGCTCTGAATCTCGGAGCATCGTTTCGAGTTCAAAGTTATTTTGCCTTATTTATATATTAATCTATATTTATTATATTCTATTACTATTTGATTAACATAATATAATATTTACTTGTTCTTATCGCTCCAGTCTGGGGTCATTCTGTGCATTATATCTGTAGTTATATGTGTTTTTGTATTTTGGTTCTTAATGGCGGACATTTAAAGTTCTTGTTGTCGTCGTGGTTCTTGTAGCAGAGTTAAGAGCCTACGCTAGTCACGCGAAGAAACGCTACAGCTAATGTTAAGTCTATGGGAAGGTTATCGCGCGATTTCTCTCTCGCATTTTAATATTTTTAAATGATTATTTTTTCATAGGATATCTGAGGTCGATTTCTAACGTTGTTAGTTTTTACCTTTTTGATTTTGGTTACGTTTTTTTTATAAGCGGACATTTTCAATTTTGGAACCGGTTGAAACCGGTTCTGAAAGTGAAATTACCCTTATATAAAAAAACTGGAACAAAAATTGAAAAAGTAAAAACTAACAACGTTAGAGATTGACCTCAGCTATCCTATGCAAAAAGAATGATTTAAAAATATTAAAATGTGAGCGAGAAATCGCGCGATAACCATCCCATAGACTTAAGAGCCTACGCTAGTCACGCGAAGAAACGCTCCAGCTAATGTTAAGTCTATGGAAAGGTTATCGCACGATTTCTCGCTCGCATTTTAATATTTTTTAATGATTTTTTTGCATAGGATAGCTGAGGTCGATCTCTAACGTTGTTAGTTTTTACTTTTTTGATTTTGGTTACGGTTTTTTTATAAGCAAAAATTTTCAGTTTTGGAACCGGTTGGAACCGGTTCTGAAAGTGAAATTGCCCTTATATAAAAAAACCGGAACCAAAATCGAAAAAGTAAAAACTAACAACGTTAGAGATCGACCTCAGCTATCTTATGCAAAAAAAAATCATTTAAAAATATTAAAATGCAAGCGAGAAATCGCGCGATAATCTTCCCATAGACTTAACATTAGCTGGAGCGTTTCTTCGCGTGACTAGCGTAGGCTCTTAACATTAGCTGGAACGTTTTTTCGCGTGACTGATGTAGGCTCTTAAGTTGAGTAGTTTTTGGCTCCTGTTCTGTTATTGAGTTTATTACTGAGTTTTTGATTGGTTTGTCGTGTAATCGTGTAATGGTTGTATTGCGTCGTTGGTTGGTAGAGTTCTCTTGTTTTGTATTAGAGAGTAGCGTTGCTTATTTGAATTATTGCTTTATAGGTTCATTGTTGCTGTGATTCCTAGTTGGTGTTTAATCTAGATGTATTTTATTAATATTGATTATTTATCTATGGTATTCATTTCTACTGGCCTTGGAGTTGGCAGAATTTAATAGAGTGCATGTTCGTTTGATATTGTGTTGTGTGGATTGACTGTCGGTTGCTGAAATCATTTGTATTACTGCCCAGTTTTTTTTATTTTTATTTTATTTTTTGGTTAATTGACTCATGTTGCTGGGTAGGTATATTATTCATAGGTAGTATTGCTGCTCAGTTATCTTTTTCTCGGTTAATTGACTCATATTGCTGGGTAGGTATTTTATTTATTACTGGTTGCTGTGGTTACTATTTTGAAGTTGTCTAGTGGGTGGCTTCTTCCGGTTGAGTTGTTTAGTTTCTGATTCTGGTCTATTGCAGCTAGTTAGTAATGTTTATTAGATTCACGTATATTTGAATCATTTGACTTTTTTTTCACACCTCGCATTCGGGTGCTTCTTATTCTAGCTGAAAGGTTGTTCTGTTTGTTGACGCCCCGTCATTTTTCCTCAATTCGGTGTACACCTGTTATATTTTAGTGTGGTTGGAGTGTCTGGCTGTCGTGTTTTACATATATTTTGTAGGATCAGTGCTTGGTAACAGTTTTTAGACTATTTGTAAGTTAATTTTGAATAGCAGTTAGGTGTTTTGAATATCATTTTGGTGTTCAGATTTGCGTGTTTTGGACTTGGATTATTGATTTTTGGTAAACATGGATAACATAGATCAAATTTTGACTGAAATGGATGGCCTGGATTTCCCTATGGCGATCATGCGCTTACAAAATAAACTGTATGATATGTGTGAAAGTCTTAAGGGAAGAAGAGCAGGTGTGACAATAGATGTTGTGTCAGCTACAAAAAAGATACATGATTATATGTCTGAACGAATGATTACTGTTGTCAGGTTTCTTAGAATCAGCTGCAAGAGTTGAAAGCTATTCTTAAGGGATTAGCATATTGTATGTATTGTATATGTATCTATTGTGTACCGTTAAAGGCGTCCTTTAGAAAATCTTAATCCGAAGGGTGGCGAGTGGAACAGAATGAAAGAAGTATTTCCATTGCAATGTGGTCTTTCATAGATAAGAAAAACTATTGCACCCTTTTGTTTAGGAAGACAGATCCGTCAAGAGGTCCGTTTTGCGAATCATGTGTAGAATGTCGATTAACGAGGGAAATGAATGTGAGTAATAAGGAGAAAGAGGAAATATGTCGACCTGCAGTTATAGTTGAGTTAGGGGACGGGAGTAAGAAACTGGTGTATCAAGATGAAATGAGAGCATTTATGGCTAAAAATAAAGTAGTCGATATTGTTTTGGATAGTGACGGGGAGTTTGAAGACTGTAGGAAATATCTGTTGTTAGACCGAGAACAACCGGAAAATAAAGACAGGAAGGGATTTGAGATAAAAGGGTTAACAAATATTCAAGTTGGGGACATAAAATCAATCTTAAGGAAAAATAAGGAATTATTTATGGGTCCTATCGAACTGGTAGAAATGGAGAAAAATCGGATTGGTCGTAAACCGGAAAGGGGTAAGATAAGGCAGAAATTGTACAATGTTATCATCACGTACAAAGAGGACCTGGAAAGGCAAGTGCCTGATTGATTAGAGGACGATTTAATTGGGACATCAGAGGCAGAAGTTAGCCATTCAAGCGGGTGCATTGCGGAAAGGGATGTACCAATTAAGTTAACGAGGAAGCACTGGAAGGAAAAAGTTCCGCCTCCAGCAATCTCAGCCTAAGGACTGACATTGAAATGACATAATACTAGTGTAACTTTATTTTTTTGTGTATTTATAATTGTATTTGCATTTTGTGTTTATAACAGTGTATTAGCATATTGTGTAATTTTTTTTCTGTATTTATCACATTAGTATATGGTTCATTAGAGATGTCAGTAGTTAAATTTTCAGACACCTTGAAATATTTATGTAATTGTAGTAATGAAGAAACCTATCAAGGAACTGTTGAACTCTTCTCAGACATTACATAGTTTGAGGAAAATTAGCCCCTAAAAGGCATATTTTCCGCTAAGGTGGGGGGTGTCAGGTTTCTTAGAATCAGCTGCAAGAGTTGAAAGCTATTCTTAAGGCATTAGCATATTGTATGTATTGTATATGTATCTATTGTGTACCGTTAAAGGCGTCCTTTAGAAAATCTTAATCCGAAGGGTGGAACAGAATGAAAGAAGTATTTCCATTGCAATGTGGTCTTTCATAGATAAGAAAAACTATTGCACCCTTTTGTTTAGGAAGACAGATCCGTCAAGAGGGAGGAAGGGTTGTCCAAGGACCATTGGAAACAGAGGAGAAACCCCGTAGAGGGGAGAGTGCTCTGCAGTTTACAAGAGAGAGGGTGTTGAGTTCTAGCGTGGTGGCGAAGGGTGAAGGTTGCTCGAGAAATGAGCGCTGAGACCGGAGTGAGTTCGAACGCAGGATTGGAGTGTGTGAGATTAATAGAAATCTCGGTTCTGAACAAATGAACGTAGTCTAGCGGTACACGTAGAGCGTTTTCTGTAATTGTTTTGATTTAGTGTTAAACCGGATAATTTACATCCGAGTTTAAATGTAAATAGTGTTAATAAATTGTTACTTTAACTTTAATTGAAAGAGTTAGGTTTTTCTTGAATATACATCAAGTATCGTGCCCGATATCACGTTTTCATATCGGTGGTGGCAGCATATCAAAAGACCGGATTTATTTCGAAGTTGTGTGGACGGAGAAGTGGAATCCGACAATGGTGGCAGCGACGGGATTGAATCACCGAAGACCAGTGCCAGTTAGCCATGTTACTGAGAGTTTGTGCCGGATCGTCTAGAGGAAGTGTTTGTGCTCTATCGTCGAAGACCAGCGCCAGTTAGCCGTATTAAGTCAGTTTATGCCGGATCGTCTAGCGGAAGTGTGTGTGCGCTATCATCGTAGACCAGTGCCAGCTAGCCTATCGTCATTACGGTGAAGTGAATTAGTGGTGGTGCTGTGTTAGTGTAGTGTTGTGCGTAGTGTTTTTTGTGCATTGTGAAGCAAGGTGCAGTGATTGTGGCCCGAGAGTGCAAGATTTACCCTGTGGAAAAGTGAGCAGAGAATTGCCCCAGCGAATGAAGTACGAGGTAAGGTGTTTTGATCATTTTACTCTACTGACATTCTCGAACCTATTTTTTTTATTTTATTGTGTATAATTGATGGTAATTTGGGTTAATGTTGTGGTTAATTTATAATAATTTATGTGCAATATAATAATTGGTCTAAATCAAATGAGATATTAACAACCATTTTACACTATTGTTTTAAGAAAAGGATCTTATATTAATTACTAGAAGTGATTTTCTAATTGTTTTAAACGGATAAGATTAATGATTAAAATTAATGCATTGTGTTAATAGTTGGAAGGAATAATTGAAATTTCTTAAATTTAAATTATTATTAAAGTAATATTTAAATTAAGTGATATTGTTTGCTTTAAGTTTGAAATATTGATAGTAAATGAGGAAAGGAAATTTGTGTAGAATTTAAATTAAATTGAAATAACCTTCAAGGAAGAACTGAAGGCCCAGAGAAAAAAAAAAGTGCTGTGATTTAATTTTTAATGTGAGAACTAATTTTGAAATTGAAATATTTTATTGAGTTTAAATTTAGGAATTTATGTGTATTTCATGTAAATTTTTGTTAGGTGGATATTTTTATGTAGTGATTGGCATCAGTGTTTTATTCAAATTGCAACGTATCAGTATTATTGTGTAATTTGTATTTTATTATTTAATGGTATAAATTTAAAATCTGTATTGCATAATAGTAAAATTGAGATTATTGTTACTTTGTTATTGGAAGCAAATTGTGGAGTATCATTGTTTAAGGAAATTTATTATTGTATTATTACTTATTTGAAATATGTTAAATAGTATAATATGTGAAGGTAACTTATGAGGGTAGGATTTGAGGAAGTATTAATTTGATATTGTGATTAAGTATTGTTGTAGGGTGGTAATAATTATCGGTAGAAGGTATGGCTTTCTTACTAAAAATAAAAAGGATGGATCTTCAGGCGATATGTGAAGAGTTAGGGATTGAAGTTTCGGAAGATGATACCAGGTTTAAGCTTAAGAAAAAGATAATGGAGAGCGATGAATATGAAGAGGGGGCTGTTATGGAATTATCTAACACTATTGTTACGGAGCGGTTAGAAATGTTAGAAAAGGAGGAAAAGTTACAACGAGAAAAGTTAGAAAGGGAGGAGAGGTTAGAACGAGAAAAGTTAGAAAAGGAGGAAAAGTTACAACGAGAAAGCTTAGAAAGGGAGGAAAAGTTACAACGAGAAAAGTTAGAAAGGGAGGAGAGGTTAGAACGAGAAAAGTTAGAAAAGGAGGAAAAGTTACAACGAGAAAGCTTAGAAAGGGAGGAAAAGTTACAACGAGAAAAGTTAGAAAGGGAGGAGAGGTTAGAACGAGAAAAGGTAGAAAGAGAAGAAAGGCCTGAAAAATTGAGATTGGAACATGAGTTAGAGTTGGAAAGGATAAAAATTCAAAGTTCGGCAAATAATTCTAATGGGTCTAGAGAATATAATAATGAGAGTAGCCTAGAGAAATTGATTAAAAGTGTTAAAACTTTGTCTATCAAGGTTCCAGAAGGGACTGAGGGATGGAATCTGTTTTTTAGCAGTTTAGAACGGGCATTCCAAACAAAAAATGTACCGGGAACACAGCAGGCCGAAATTCTGCTAAATATGTTAGGAGATAAGGCCGATAACTTGCTAATATACACTACTAGAGAACAAATTGAGAGTTATGAGAAGTTAAAGGAATTAGTTCTAAGGGAACATGAGCCGACACCGAAGGCGTGTTTGGAAAATTTCAAGAAGGCTAGAAGGAATCAAAATGAAACTCATGTATTATTTGTGTCACGTTTAATAGCAACGTGGGAAAATTACTGTAAGATTAGAGGTGCAGATACGTATGAGAAGGTTAATCAGTTGATTGTCACGGATAAGTTGTTAACTACTCTAGATGAGGAAACCGCGACGCATGTTGGATTAACTCAGCACAGTAATTGGTTAGAAGTTTCTAAAATTGCCAAGGAATGTGATAATTTCTTTGATGCTAAACAAAAATCTTATGCGGTAACTTATAAGGGTTATAAAGATAAAGAAAGGTATGTGAATAATGAAGATTCTAGAAGGGCAAAAGATGAGGGATTTAGTAGTAATTGGAGACAAAATGGGAATAATGAAGTTAGTCCATTTTTGGGTAGAAAACCGGAATATAAGAAACCTAATGATACGACGCCTATCTGTTTCAAGTGTTCTCAACGAGGACATGTTCAGCGATATTGTACAAAAGGAAATAATGAGGGAAGTAATCAAATTAATAACCGACAAGAACCAAGGGCTAGTATCAATAATGTCTCAGTGCGAGGAATTAAAGAATTACCAAGGGGAGCGAGTATGGCAAGAATCGGAGTAAGAGGGAATTGGAGAGCTAAAGTTATTGGAGAGAAGTTAAATAATCTCGAGAAAGTGGAAGTTAGTGTAAATGGAAAGATAACAAAAGGATTAGTGGATTCTGGTTGCCAAATTAGCGTCGTTCATAAAGATTTAGTACCAGCAGAAAAATTAAGAGGGGCTGGTAGCATCTATTTACAGGGGATATTTGGTAAGGCAGTGAAATCGCCATTAATTCAGTTACCTTTAGCTATTCCAAAACGTGGAGAAACTAATGTAATTCATCAGGATGTACTGTGCGCGATAATTGACAATAGTAAGGAACAGGTAATTTTACATCCTGACGTGGCTAATGAATTGTCAGGGTTAAACAACGAGAAATCATTAAGAGAATCGGTAGAAAGGGAATGTAAGGAAGACAGTAGGAATAAAGTGAAAGAAGGGGAAAGGATTAGAAATGGTAATAATAATCGTTATGTCGTAGACGTGAGATCGGAAAATTTACAAAGTCAGGAGAAGGAAAAAGCCGCGGTAGAGAAAAGTAGGATCAATCAAGCTACGGAAAGTAGTTTAAATGTATTTCAGGAATCCCAAATGAGTTGTAAAGATTTAGAGAAAGCTTGGGAATTGGCTGAAAATGAGAGAGAGTCGTATTATATTGTGAATGGGTTATTATATCATAAAGAGAAATTGGTAGATGAAACGGTAGCTCAATTAGTAATACCTAAAATTAGAAGGGAGGAAATTCTAAAACTAGCGCATACCTCCTTATATGGAGAACATCACGTGGTTAAGAAAATGTTAGAAAGAATCAAGCATTCATTTTATTGGGAAAATATGGCGAAGGAAGCTAAAACGTTTTGCGAATCATGTGTAGAATGTCGATTAACGAGGGAAATGAATGTGAGTAATAAGGAGAAAGAGGAAATATGTCGACCTGCAGTTATAGTTGAGTTAGGGGACGGGAGTAAGAAACTGGTGTATCAAGATGAAATGAGAGCATTTATGGCTAAAAATAAAGTAGTCGATATTGTTTTGGATAGTGACGGGGAGTTTGAAGACTGTAGGAAATATCTGTTGTTAGACCGAGAACAACCGGAAAATAAAGACAGGAAGGGATTTGAGATAAAAGGGTTAACAAATATTCAAGTTGGGGACATAAAATCAATCTTAAGGAAAAATAAGGAATTATTTATGGGTCCTATCGAACTGGTAGAAATGGAGAAAAATCGGATTGGTCGTAAACCGGAAAGGGGTAAGATAAGGCAGAAATTGTACAATGTTATCATCACGTACAAAGAGGACCTGGAAAGGCAAGTGCCTGATTGGTTAGAGGACGATTTAATTGGGACATCAGAGGCAGAAGTTAGCCATTCAAGCGGGTGCATTGCGGAAAGGGATGTACCAATTAAGTTAACGAGGAAGCACTGGAAGGAAAAAGTTCCGCCTCCAGCAATCTCAGCCTAAGGACTGACATTGAAATGACATAATACTAGTGTAACTTTATTTTTTTTGTGTATTTATAATTGTATTTGCATTTTGTGTTTATAACAGTGTATTAGCATATTGTGTAATTTTTTTTCTGTATTTATCACATTAGTATATGGTTCATTAGAGATGTCAGTAGTTAAATTTTCAGACACCTTGAAATATTTATGTAATTGTAGTAATGAAGAAACCTATCAAGGAACTGTTGAACTCTTCTCAGACATTACATAGTTTGAGGAAAATTAGCCCCTAAAAGGCATATTTTCCGCTAAGGTGGGGGGTGTCAGGTTTCTTAGAATCAGCTGCAAGAGTTGAAAGCTATTCTTAAGGCATTAGCATATTGTATGTATTGTATATGTATCTATTGTGTACCGTTAAAGGCGTCCTTTAGAAAATCTTAAGGGTGGAACAGAATGAAAGAAGTATTTCCATTGCAATGTGGTCTTTCATAGATAAGAAAAACTATTGCACCCTTTTGTTTAGGAAGACAGATCCGTGAAGAGGGAGGAAGGGTTGTCCAAGGACCATTGGAAACAGAGGAGAAACCCCGTAGAGGGGAGAGTGCTCTGCAGTTTACAAGAGAGAGGGTGTTGAGTTCTAGCGTGGTGGCGAAGGGTGAAGGTTGCTCGAGAAATGAGCGCTGAGACCGGAGTGAGTTCGAACGCAGGATTGGAGTGTGTGAGATTAATAGAAATCTCGGTTCTGAATAAATGAACGTAGTCTAGCGGTACACGTAGAGCGTTTTCTGTAATTGTTTTGATTTAGTGTTAAACCGGATAATTTACATCCGAGTTTAAATGTAAATAGTGTTAATAAATTGTTACTTTAACTTTAATTGAAAGAGTTAGGTTTTTCTCGAATATACATCAAGTATCGTGCCCGATATCACGTTTTCATATCGGTGGTGGCAGCATATCAAAAGACCGGATTTATTTCGAAGTTGTGTGGACGGAGAAGTGGAATCCGACAGCTGTTTATAGAGAAAATGTTGTCCTAACTACGAAATTTGAGCTTTTGGAGAAACGGAATACGGAATACCTGAAATTGGTTGAAAAGGTTAGTAGGAAACCTGTGGAGGTGACTGATGAGGAGCCTAAGACAGGTCCGGTAATGCGTAGGGCAGCGAGGGAAGATCATGCAGTTATTATTTCGGCCGCAGATCCAAAACAGGATATGGAAGTATTGAAGAGGAATGTGAAGGAAATATGTAAGTCCAATACTGCAGTTTCAAGGCCGGGAGATGTATTAGTAACGAAGGCGGGACAGGTGATCCTTAGAATGAAAAATCGGAAGGATGCAGAAAATGTTCAAGAGGTATTGAAAGAATCAGATGAAATTAAGGAAAAAGTAAAGATTACGGTACCTCATAGAAAAAGAGAAAGAATATTAATATTAAGTGTGAAGTCAGAGGTGAGTGAAGAGAAATTTGTTGAGGATTTTGGTGGTATTGTTGATGATATTAGGCCGGATGTTGAACTGAATCGTACGCTGAGGGAAAAACTGCGTGATCCCTCACTAACTGGTGCAGCAAGAGTTGCAATTGAGGAATTGTATGAGCAACAAAGAGCAGACTTTAAGGTTATAAGAAAGATGAACACCAGAGCTGGTAAAATCAACTGGTTGGTTGATGTTGATAAGGAAACTAAGGCTAGATTGTTAGATAGAAAACGTATATATATTGACTATAAAAAATGTAGGATCGTAGAGTTTGTGACAATAATTCGTTGTTTCAAATGTCCGGCCATATGTCGAATCAATGTAAGGGAGAGATTAAGTGTATAAAGTGTTCGGATGATCACAGTTACAGTGATTGTAAATCTTCGCATGAACAATGCCCTAATTGTTATTTTAAGGATAACAGTGCTGATTTTGCACATAGGGCCGACAGTCCTCCATGTCCGTCTTTCCACGAGTATAGGGGCAGCTTGCTGCTCCCTCGTCTTTAAGGGCACCTCAGATGTTCTTGATGGTGATGTGAGTGGTGATGTTGATGGTGGTTTGAGATTCCTTCAGATTAATCTTCATCACTGTGGAGAGGCTAATGATTATCTTGAAGAGTATTCTATTAGGTTTCAAATTGATTGTATTGTCTGTCAAGACCCTTACGTGGTTAATTCTAAAATTAGTGGTATTCCAGATAATTGGTCTGTTTTTACTTCTATTAAATTAAATGCTGCTGTAATTTTTAGTAACTCAGATTACACAGTGAATAGTAAAATGTCTTTTGAAAATTCTGTATTTGTAAACTTAAGTCTGAAGAATAAGAACTTCATCATCATCGGCTCCCAGTAATCGGCGCCATCTTTGGACATTGATCAGGATGGCAATGAATGGTCGGCATGTTTCCCAGAATTTGATAAAGTGGTACTTGGTGGAGACTTCAATGTGCACATCAGGGCAATGGGATATGCCAGAGAAGATGAACGGACTGTGTCATTTTTAGAACATTTGGTAACCAGTAATTTGTTTATAATGAACGACCCTGATTCACCTCATACCTGGACACTCGATAAGAAAAAAGGTAGACCAGATTTGTCTCTTGGTGGCAAAGAAATTTGTGAAAATATTACCTCATGTACTGTTGATACTGATAATTTCTCTTATTCTGACCACAAATACATTAGATTTGTCTTGAATTATAATCCAGCTAAAAGACTATTGACACGTTTTAAGACGAAAAATAAGAGCTTTTACAAGTTCAACAAGCAGTTTGGGAAAATAGTTTTGGATCTTCAGTGTGACTTAGAACGAGTTGCTTCATCAAATGACCTGGATAAGTGGATGGCAGGTTTTTATGACTCTCTGCGTCAATTACAGAGAAATGCTTTAAACGAGGTTCACTTTCTCACTATTCCTTGGTATACTCCAGAACTTCGTAAAGAAAGAAACAGAGTAAACGCCATGTATAAACGTACCAGTAGGTTTCCTAGTCACGATAATTACAGAACAAGTTATGTGATAGCGCGTGCTAAATATAAGAAAATGCTAAAACGAGAAAAAAGGAAATCATGGTTTGATTTTTGTGCAAAAACAGCTGATACGTATAGAAGTCTCTTTAAATATATTACTAAAAAAACATTGCATCATACAGATCTGGTGTTTACCACGTTAGAAGAGTCGGAAGTGTTCGAGACCTATGATGAGGTGGTAGAATGGCTTATGAATGAGCATTATAAAGTGGATAAGGTTACTACAGACATACATAGTCATGTTGCTGTATATCCGTTGGATCATGTTACTAATTATGTGAAATTTACGAAAAGAGAGCTTAATTTTGCATTGAGTCAGCAGGGTAATAATAAGGCTCCAGGCTTTGATGATTTTGATGCACTCATTGTTAAAAACCTTCGTCATAGGTACTCAGAAATTATGCTTGATCTGTTTAATAAATGTTACTATCTCGGGTATTTTCGAAAGATTTGGAAGAAAGGTGTAGCTATATTTTTCAAGAAAAGGAACAGAGACTCTAAATTGCCTCAGTCATACAGACCCATAACATTGTTACCTATAATGGGGAAGGTGTTTGAGAGACTGCTAAAAATGAGAATAGTAACGAAGTTGGAAAGCTCTGGATACCTTCATGACAAACAATTCGGATTTAGAGAAGGCAGAAGCACGGTGTCTGGAATGAAACAGATGAGGCATACTGTACGTAATATACTATCATGTAATAAATATTGTACTATGATATCTTTGGATATTGAGGGTGCGTTCGACGCAATGTCTTAGGATATTCTTTCGTTAATCATTGAAAATCTGCCAATTGATGGCTGTTTAAAATCAGTTTTGAAGAGCTATATATCAGAGAGAGAAATAGGGTTCAGAACTACTGATGCATAAAATGGTTTACAATGTTCTTGAGTTGTTCACAGGGTTCTTGTTTGGGGCCACTGCTGTGGCTGATTCTAGCGGATAGAATTCTGAAAATATATGGCTTATGGCTATGAATATTATTTCTTATGCAAACGATTTCGTTATTTTCGGTGGCGCGGACACTCGGTTGAGTTTGGAAAAGAAATTAAATCACTATTTGGAATTTTTTTATGAAAATTTGTCCTGACCTAAAACTTACTTTGAGTGCTAAGAAATCCGAGGCGATGCTGTTTGGCCGTTTTACTCTAGATAACCGCAGGCCAATCTTCCAATTGAACGGAATATCTGTCCCAGTAAAGTCAAATATAATGTATCTCGGATTTGTCGTTGACTCTAGATTCAATTGGATGGACCACTAGGATGCGGTCAGAGATAAAGTTTCATCATTTACCATGAATCTAAGCAAAACAAATTGTAGAGATCTTGGAACTCTCTCATTTCTGTTGAAAATATGGTACTTGTCAATAATAGAGAAGCAAATAACATATGGATATGAGGTATGGTACGATGATTTAAGAGTGAATGCGCTGAAAAGATTGTCACCATGCCAACGTATGGGTTTGCTATCAGTGATCAGGCCGTACCGCTCAATATCAACAGAAGCACTTTGCATTTTATATGGTATCCCGCCAATTGAATTGGATCTCAAATACAGAAATATGAAGAACAAGGTACTCCAGAATGAACTTTCTGTTACTATGGAGGATGTATCAATTTCAGGTACAGATATTTGGCCAAAGGTCAAATCTTACGAATTTCCAGAATATTATAATCTGAATAACTTTCAAGTGATCCCGATGTCAGAGAATAGGGAATCAAGGGAGGATGAGATTGTGGCATATACAGATGGATCTCGAATTGAAATGGGTACTGGTTGTGCATTTACTATTTGTATAAAAGATGAATTTGTTTACGATGAGAAAATTAACTTGCGAAAATTAAGCTCTATTTATCAAGCTGAGTCGGTTGCAATTAGAGAAGCAGTAAATTGGTTTATACAGTCAGAATATAATAAAATCTTACTAATGACCGACAGTCTTTCATCGTTGCATGCACTTAGCAGGATCGTTTCATCTAATCCTGTTATATTAGATATATTTAATAGTTTGCTTGAATATCCTGATAAAATTTTTATGCTCACTTGGATTAAAGCCCATGTGGGTCATGCTGGGAACGAGCGGGCGGATTCACTTGCAAAGGCTGCAACACAGATACAAGAGGCAGATATATCTTAGGCTATACCATATCCAAGATCCATTATGGATAATTATATAAAGATACAATTACTAAAAGAATGGCAGCAAAACTGGAATGTTTCTGAAAAGGGCAGAGACACATATCGCTATTTGAATAAAGTAAACAGAGATTTCATCAGCAGCAGTAAAATTATAACGTATTTTCTGTCAGGGCACGGAAGTTTTTCGGTGTTTCTTAAGAAGATAAGGAAAAGAACGTCGGATAGATGTGATTGCGGCGAGTTGGGATCCGTGACACACTATCTTTTTGGACGTTGTCCTTTAATTCCATATTTCTTCAATTTTGATAGAAACAAATCTCTTCGTGAAAATACGATAAGTGTTCTTTTAAAAAAAGAAAACTATAGAAAATTATGTGATATATATATAATGAACTGAACAAAATGAATTCATTTATTAAGTATAAATTTTAGGATCTTGTTTCTTGAAGTTTATTACAATTGGTAGTTGCTTGTCTGTTACGTATCCTGAACACTTGATTTTAGTTGTTGATTAGAATTAGAAGTGATATTTTTTTTATTTATCAGATGTTTCATCATGAACTCTTATTTTATCTTGAATACTTGATTTGTTTACTATCGGAAAATTCATCATGAACTCTTATTTTATCCTGAACACTGACTTTAGTTACTGATTTGAATTATAGGTGATATTTTGTTTATTTATCAGAAGATTCATCATGAACTCTTATTTTAAAATATCCAGTCTATATGCATCATGAACAGTGTTTTTAAATATGTTGATCCCTTCATTGGCAGTTTATGTTATCTATCATCAGAACAATTATTTTAGAGGATACATTGCTGTAGTGATGGAATATGGTATTGCTGTATTATTGTGTATTAAGAACCTATAATTGAGTTTTATCATTTTACTAATTTCTGGTAACTTCGAATATATGTTAATAGAAATTTTGACTTCCTGGATACAGTTTTTGACTTGTGCCTTAAGAGTGTGTTGTGGTTTCCAGAATTAAAATTTTGGTATCAGAACTGGTACTGACTCTGCTACTCTGCATTACTTGTGTTGCTGTCTCAGTGTGCAGTTCTATAAAAGACATTTATTTATGTAATTTTCTTTGATATTTAAGGCCCTGTATTACTGTATTGTTAAAATTTTATTAGTTTTAGTTAGTTTTATTATAGGCTAGTTAGACCTTTGTAACTTTAATGGTCTTTAAAGTTGTTTTTATTTATAAATTTATAGTTAGTATATGTTAATGGACTTGTGGTTATACTCTGGTCCTTAAATCCTGTTAATTTATTGATTTTTATTTTCTTTTTCTGCATTGGTGTATTCAGTATGCATTTACAATAGCTCTGTGATCATGGTTCATTAATTGTTCGTTGATTCCAGGCCCGTTCCGGGGGGGAGGTTTTGCTGTTTGTAGGTAGGGAACTTCTGCAGGAGATTTTATCATCTCTGCCTCACGGTTGGTGCTCCTACAGGTGATTTAGTCCTTTAGTTAATTTAATTCACGAAGTCTCTCCTTGGTTCTAAGTCATTATTTATGGAATTATCATGTGAACCAGTAAAAGCATAACCTCAGAGTTTTTCCGGATTTTAATAAACTGTGGAGTGGAATCGACTGCCTATTTATTTTCTTCAATAAGAACACCACGAATTGTGATGATAGGCGTTACGACTGCAGAATTCCTAGGTGGAAACCTCTGGCCTTGAGTTTTGATTTACAGAAAATAAGGAGATTCAGTGAAATTGTCACATATATATATATATATATTAAAAATAAAATCACATGTGTGAAAAAGAAGTTAGAGACAGTACAAAACACAAATGAAATGATACTACAAAATGAAACCCAATAAGATGAAAATCAAAAATGAAATACTATGAATAACTTACGGATTCGTCAGAGGAGCATCGTAAGTGTAACTCGTAGTAAAAATATGTTATTTCCTCAAATATTGTAAGCATTAAGCCTAAGAATGTTAATGTTATGCACCTTATAACATACCAAATGAAAACCAATAAATATTAAAACAAAAAGAAAAACTAAGTAATTATCCAAAATCAATAGCTAAAAAGACGAAAATAGTGCATGAAAATCACCAACAAAAATATGTGTAGGAATGATTCAAACAGATGCGAAAAATAACCCCCCATGCATTTGCCCACACACCTTGTAAGAAGATGTGCAACTGAATCATGGAAAATTAATAACAACAAATATAGATAGGAGTAGTTATATATATATATATATATATTTGAAAATTTAAATAACGTACTAGTAATAAATCATACAAACAAGGGAAATATCAAAGGGTAAATAAATAATCACTAAAGAAATAAATAAATGAAAAGTACCATTTAGTGTATAAAATGCACAGTATTTCAAGAATTAAAAAATGCGTCTTATACGCCGGAAAATATGGTATATAGATTTAGAAGTGTTATATTTATATCCAACATTAAAATAAGTAACACTTTAAAATTGAAGATTTATAACATAAACATACGACTGCTTAAGTTTCTTCGATCAGATACAAATAACTTTATCCTCGCATAAATAAGAATTTTTCGCACCGAGAAATTTTCATAATTGAAAGTTATCTCACTTTATCTTCTTTGTTTATAAAGGAATTTATGTGATCTTCCTAGTGAAAATAAAAATCTCCAGAAAATATTTCAATAACTGAAAGCACTGAATACCATCATATTCCAGGATATTTTTAGATTTAGACTTCTAAGTAATATTTTTGGAAGAAATCAGTTTCAATAGAATTGAAAATATGCCTCTGGGCGAAATGACATAATAGAAATACGGAGAAATATTTCCTTCCACGAAAAAATATTTTTATACAAAGACTGGATTTCTGGTCTTGTTTTTGTAAAACACAAGTATACGATTTTTGTTTTTCTGCTTTAAACAAACTTTAAAAAATATATACAATTCAAATATTTACCCTTCTTGTTTTAATGCTTGTGACTTGCCATCGCAATCCAAAAAGAAAATAAAAAATAAATGCATTTCTGAAGAATCACAGACATTTACAATGACATTATATTACATAAATTACTAGCTGGTGTAGCAACCCGATGTGCTGCATTTGCATAGTTTGAGATCTTTTGTTTTTTGGAAAAAAAAATAAATCTAATTTAGTTCTGCATTTAGAAAAGATTTTTATTTTTATTTTATTAAATTTCTTATTATAAGCAATAACTCAATGTTAATGTAAATGAGCTGAAAATTACACTTTGTAAATTACATGATTATGATGGAATTATAGTATAATGCCTTTTTAAGAAAATGGCGGCATACCGGCAATAAAATTACATTGGTCGAGATGATTTTGGATAAAAATTTGGAGAGGTTGCCTTTATTGCCAAGCCAATCTTTGTTTACTTCTTTAACTCATCTAAACGAAATCCTTCAGGTGAGTCTCTCACGTTTTGTCGCGTGGGTTACTATAGTTCGGAGAAAAACTTCTATCTCATCAAAAACATCACATGTAAAAAATGTAGCCAAGTCTCGTGACTATTTTACTGTAAAAAAGTTCTGAGATCATATAGAGCCAAGTTTAGATATCTTATTAACTCAGAAAATTTCATTCACAAATCACTCCTAGTCTCTACAACTTTAGTTAATGATTATTTTGTGATTTGGCAATTACGCAGCACTAGAATAGGGCGACTGTATATAATTAGCATTAATCAAATAATCCCAACAAATAACTTCCCTGTACTGCGTAATTGCCAAGTCACAAAACAATCATTAGCTGGAGATGTAGCAACTAGGAGTGATTTGTGAATGAAATTTTCAGAGTTAATTAGATAGTTAAACTTGGTTCTACATGATCTAAGAACTTTTTACAGTAAAAGAGTCACGAGACTTGACTAAATGTGATGTTTTGATGGGATTTCACTTCTTTTTGCATGTAGACCTCCTTTTCTTGACTTTGGGATCTTTTTATACATCATCCACTGGTTTTCGCCAAACCTATTATTTTAAGGTACCAAAAATTGGGAGCTCTATTTCCATTTGCAAACACCTCTATATATATATAAAAAAAAAGTTTCAGATTTTTAGGGAAGCACTAAGTTATGCGGGTAGGGGAGTCAAACGTACCCTCAGTTGCTTCCAGCAAAGATACTTGATGTTTGGCATAAAAGTACTGTTTAGGATACAAAGAAAGACAAAATTAAAAATTCTAGAAAATTTCAATAAATCGAACTATTTTTGATTTTCGAATTTTTTTTTTCGAATTTTTAAACGCTATCTTTACATAACATTTTAAGTTTCTAAGCCTAAAAGATCAAATTATTTTCAATTTTTCAATTTTTTCGAATTTTTCGGATTTTTTATTTTTTATTTTATTTTCTATCGTAAACATTATTTTTATTCCAAATTTCAAGTTTCTAGGCCTACGGGAATTTACCTCATCTTTTTGATGATCGGTGAGTGAGTGAGTGTGAAAAAATGGAAACTTTCAGTTCATATATTTTCTGAACTAGAAAAGACAGAAACGTGAAATTTGAAAATTTCGCCCCATTTGCAACGTACTCTAGATAAACAAAGTTTAAGGTTTTTGTGAAACTCTAGAGTAAATATATGGGGGGAAGATCAAAAGTATCCTGAGTTGCTTCCAGAAAACGATGCTTACGGTTGTGCTTTCTCGAGTAGGCAGAGGCACTGCCCTTCTTCCAGATTCTGAGCTTTGTCCTGTACGTATGTTCAGACTCCATGCTCAAAATTCCATGTTCTATCTTTGTCCATTTATTTACATTTCAAACAAATTCGAAAAATATTGTTTTATACATACGTAGCAATAATATCAAAAACTTTCAGCTTTTTTATATAAATTTTAATAAATGTGTAAGTAAGTCATATGAATATTCTGTGCATGACTTTTAAAGAGAAAATAAACTAAAAATAATTAAATCGATTTTTTCGCAAAAAAAAAATAAAGACATTTATTTATTCATCATTTCGGATAGCAGACGATATTCCATTATTTCACTTATTATTTCCTTTTTTTTTATTACAAAAATGAGATAATTTAGCTGCCATCCTTAGTGAAACTTCATCAAAATTACAAAAAAATAATATATCAGAAACTTATTTAAATTTTCAAATTCTGAGAGCTTATATAACATCTTCGGATCCATGTGGATAATTGACATTAATTTCATCGTGCTGCATTCCATTTTCTAAGAAGAGTTGTGAAATACAAACAGACACAGTGGCGTAGCCAGGATTTCATTTCGGGAGGGGTCCAAAAACTTTCGGCAGGTTATATATATATATAAATCGCAAAGAGTGATAAATAATTTTATTTTAGACAGGTTTTCGTCTTAGCAGGTGTAATTTTATGGCAATCTTTTCTATTGGACAAAGGAATATTTCAGTTTATATTAACATTCCGTTATAGGCAGGTTTCGTTTCCACAACTTATGCAGTATTTATACAAGTATGTATTGTAAAGCCTGTCAATATATAAACTGTCCATAACAGAATTCTGTCTTAAACGGAAGCATTACACGTACATGATATGGATTACCATACAATTATACCTGCTGAAAATCTGTCGGAAACGGGATTTTTTACAGCTCTTTTGTGATTTAGATTCCGTCTTAACAGGTTTTTCTGTACTTATAAATACAGTAAATCCTGTCAAATCGGAACTTTCTACAACGGAATCCTATCGCAATCGGAAGAGTTTCGGGTTCCCGACGAACCGAACAATACATCTTTTTGAGGTAGTGTATAAGGGTATAATTAATAAAAGGTATAATTAATTACACTTCTTGAAACTGAAACCTGTCTAAAGTGAATTTTTTCCAGTACCTTGCGATCAAGTCTTGACTGTGTGTATGTGTACAATAGAAGTATTTTGAGTGACTTAAGAATGTATGTATAATGTATATTGTATATCCTTCTCAATTTCTTAAATAAAAATATAGATTTTGTGAAATAAAGTAAGATCAATCTCTGTAATTGCAGCTAATAATACAATGAAGTTTAATTAATAATTACCTAATAATTACCAGTGAAAACGATTTTACAAACACTAAGATATAAAAAACTGAGCACTTACTGCAGAGTTAAATATATTTATATCCAGTTTCATATAACATAAGCATTTGCTTACCTTAAAGTTACGATCAAATAGTTAAGTTTATAACAGCAATTTTCATGTTTAACTCATTAAGGGCCCAATTATTTTTCTCAATAAAATACAAATATTGCGATTCATACCACTTTTATATTATAGCAACCTAAGAGTTGCTTTATCATGGTGTTTCTTGCATCAAATAAAGCGAATTATCTTATTTATCTTAAACACAAATTGGTGTTACCTTAAAACCTGGTGTCAGAAACATAATGTTGCGAAAACACATCGTCAGCCTTTAATGGGTTAATTTCCTGTCATTGAATTACGAACTTGTGCTGTAAAAGGGTACTGGATAATGAGTTGACATAATTGCGAAACCCATCAGTAGTTGATTCCTCATGAGAATTTCTGTGATATGGTTTTGATCTTTAAGAAAAAATATCTTGCAATTTCGGCTACAGAAACTATTAGAGTAACAAACACACGCAACAAATATAGTTGATGTTCGGAAAAATAGTTTTGTTACAGTGGTGTAAAACAGCCATAATTCTTCTGTGTTTCTCTGTTTAAAGCTGTGCCGTATTTGATACCAAAGTAAAGATTTAGCCTCCATAGTTGTTTCTGATATCTGGTTTGATTAAAACATGTTACATTTTTGTAAAAAAATTATTTATGATGGATTAGCCCTTTTTTTTGAAGTATTAGATTGTGTAAAAAATAATGGTGGTGTCTGTTATTTTACTTTTCAACCAATTTATTTTAAGTGGTTAGAAACAGTTTTAGAACATATTTCAAGATCAGCAGCAAGTTCTTGGAATTTGGTACGTGGATTATCTTCAACTTATGCTTTCATTTCTCATTTGTTAATGACAGAATGTCACCCACATCCTCGATATTCAAAACTCTCATTGCCAACATGGAATTTCAGAAAGCAATGTTAAACTATGCTTTCGCAAATAGTACTTGGGTCAAATGTAATATTGAATTCAAACATTTTTTTCCGGGAGGGATTTCTGCGGAGGGTACCATTTTTCTTCGGAAGGCACACTGGAGTTCCGGGGCACTTCTATACCATTAATAAGCATAAAATCACAAATCTTCCGGGGTGGATTGCCCCCCCCTCTCTTTTCCTGAATTCGGCACTGTAGCTAGATGATAAAAAAGCCGCTTCTGCTGTTTTTTGTACCATTTTGAATTAGTACAAAAAATCGTACAAACTTCTCACAATTCTGTAACTGCCTTAAATATCTCTGTACCCTGCCCTTCAAAATACTATACAACAACGTATTATTCCATTAAAAATTTAGTAAAAAATAGCTCGAGTTGAAAAGTTCAATACCAAAAATTGTCATTATTTTGCATTTATTACAAATCCAAAATAACTTTAAAACCTTTCAACATCCCTCTGCTCTTTCTTTAATCCTTACACAGACGGTGGGAATATAATTTCCACTTAATTTTAATTCTTAAATGCCGAATGTTGAATTTTTGAATAAATATTTTTCTTTTATAATGCACATGAAGAAAAGCAATTTTATTTTCAAATCAATTTGTTCGTCGATTCTGGTGGCAGTCAATTATTTCAAAATTTCAGCAAAGAAATTAGTTTGCCCGTTCAAGAATAATATGTATTATCCCTCTTCATCGGATGGCCAACTTGACAAGAAATTTGTGTGGCTAATGAAAATTGTATCAAAGTTTTCTTTGGCGAAGGATTCTGCCCTCTTGAACAGGTCAAAAACCTTTTGAACACCAGTCTCCTGCTCCTTGCTTACTGATTAATGAATAATGTTCATAAAGATGAAAAATATCATCATCAGCATGTTTTACAACAGAAGACAAATTTGCACATTCAGATTTTTGCAGGTATTTTGAGAGTGGCAATGTAATATTGAATAAAAATTCACAAATAACCAGTCCAAGAATAAATTTACTTTTTAAAATTCCAGCCAGCATATTTAAAGTAAATGATACTATTGTTCGATATAAAACCATAAAATGAACAAGATAAGGATCACGAAACGCTGATGATTGTGCTGTTATTGCATTCATGTAAACTTTTTTTACCCGTAAGTGCTGGCAACACTTGGTCCCATCGAAGTCACTGTTGAAGACTTTTTACGTTTATCCTGTTAAAAAGAGTAAAATTTGTGAAAACGGAATCGCTAGGGATCGTTAACAAATCTCGTAGATGAAGGATTTCCGTCTTATCAGTATACTTTATAGTTATCCTTCCGTCATCGAGCATGAAATGTTTCCGTTTACGAGAGGATTTGAAGTTCACAGAAGACCTACCAAGAAAGAATCACAACTGGAAAAAGTTCCATTGTATACAGATTTCAAATGTTAGCAAGTAAAAATAGGGTTGTTTTCGTCGAACCTTGACTTTTTTTCCCGTTTAAGACCATCTTCACAGATGTTATTGTAATACATTTATGTTCTTCAGAGGTGTACTATAAAGTGGATACACCTGTCAAAACGGAACGTGTTTATAACAAAAACCTGTCTTTAACGGAAAATTTTTACACACCCGGAGAAAGACATACCTTAAAATTATACTTGCTAAGACGAACACCTGTCTAAAGCGGAATTTTTCATTTGTCCTTCGTGATTCTGCTTCAGCAGTTTTTAATATTGTTGTATCCATGATTCAGTAAATCACTTGTACGTTCGGGGGGGGGGGTCCGGACCCCCTGGACCCCCCCCTTGGCTACGCCACTGAACAGACAGGCGGATTTTAATATAATAGATATTGATTTTTACTACAATTCTCTCTTGATTATATTTTAATATGTTTATGAATATATTTAGATTTGTGGAGTATTATTTTAAATGCAATTTTAAATATAAAATTAGAAACAAACAACCATCAAATTAGTTTTATTCAATATGTTATTGAGCAATTTTGTTAAAAATGGGTAATTTTTACTAGTACATTTATTTCGATTTTAATGTTTTTTGACCAGTTATTCATGTGTTTCTCAAATGTCAATTAAACTCTTAAAATCATCTACAACAGAGATGACGAACTTTTTCGCCTCCATGTACCATTTTTTTTTCAAAAATATTTTACATGACCATGACGAGCCAACAACTAAAAAATATATTTGATCAACTAATAATAAATCAAAATTACTTAGAATTTTGTTTTCAGGATTAAATATATGAGTATCATACGGTGTTACATTTTACAATTTTCTTTAAGGATATTTTTGTTATTGCATCTTAGATGCCAAGTAATTTACATCAGATTTACATTTACTTATTTTTAAGAGATTGCAAACTGAACTGAAATAATCTGACAAGAGGTTTCTACTTTAGCTTTTCATATAATTAATTTCCAAACATTATGACTCGCTGGAAAAAATAGCAAAATGACAAGCTCCAGATTTTCGAAACAGCTCTTCGTGTTTGGCATTGAAATCTAAATTTTCATTAAATGTGTAATCGAGATTTTTGCTTAATTCCTTTACGATAGTCTTGAAATCCTTTCTTATTTAAAAAAAAACAAACATTTTCGGCCAGTGTTGAATTATACTGGGATGAATTAAGTTGCATTTCCGTTTCTTCAATTCCCATAAAATCGAATTTAGACAAATTAAGACAGTCTAAATTCGTGTATTTTTTTAAATTAATGTATTATAATCAATCCTTTTAGATTTAGAACCTCAATAAATGTCGTTCCGAAAAATGTTTGTCGTGTATAAAGGATTGTATCTAGCTCAGACAGGTACGTTGTTTAGACGTTGCTTACTCATACTATGTCATAAAACTACTTGTCTGATTGCTCGTTGGTACACTGTAAAATATGATCAATGTTTCTTATTTTATGAAAATATACTATAACCACGAACGAAAATATAATATAATCTTCCGAGTTATACGGAATTCCGAAAAGCATGTTCTATTGTCTTTTGAATCCCCAGAAAGGAATACATTTACAAAATTTATAGAATTATTTATAAAAACAAAATTTCTCTAGCTGCCCGTATTTTTCAGAAACGTTTCCGAATAGTTTTTAAAGTGTATTA
This sequence comes from Maratus michaelseni, assembly GCA_963931845.1. NCBI lineage: Eukaryota > Metazoa > Arthropoda > Arachnida > Araneae > Salticidae > Maratus > Maratus michaelseni. Next base: position 252,641,823 of record OZ007592.1, read on the forward strand.
AACAGTTTCCTCAGCCTGGAACACCTATTTATCGAATGTCATCCATTCTCAAGTAAACGTTTTCAGCTGCATAAGTTAATTTATACATGAAAGAGTAAATAAATAATCTTAATTTTAATGTTAATTTTGCATGTTTGTCTGTTAAACATATTTGTTGAACATGAAAATGTTTACTTGAGAATGGATAGCATCGGAAAAAGCTATTTTCTGGGTTTAGAAAACTGATTAATACACTTTAAAAGCTACTCGTAAACGTTTCCGAAAATGACGGGCAGCTAGAAAAATTTTGTTTTTCTAAATGATTCTTTAAATCTAGAAATGCCATTGATGTCTGAAGTTTCTAAAGATAAAGAAACACTGTTCAGAATCATTGTTAACAAGGATGAGTTTAGATCATATATATTATTTCTCTGTCAACATCCCTTTTCTATGAAAATACGAAACGCAGAACGACGAATGAGACAGCATATGAAAGGATTTTGAACAGGCTTCTGACATAGCCCACTTAACAATTTATTAAAACATGTTTTTGATTAAAATTTGCTGAAAATTAAAAATTAAATCGGCATTGTTTTCATAAAAGAAATGAAAGGTTTCCCTCAAATTATTGTTGCCAGAAAAATAAAATACCACATTATATGATGCTGAGCAAATATTATAAAAAACACGCACGGGTTTATTTTATATTTATGATTAAAAAACAGAATTGAAATTGAAATGTTTAGATTTATATTTCTATGTCCCATGTTTTTCCCGAAGCGGATGACGTCATCCTCTAATGCAGTCAAAATACGATTGTTAATTTTTTTTCTCGCGCGTGCCTTTTGCAATCTTGGATCCGTTTTTACTTTAACTTTGATGGAATAAATTAGATGATATTCTGGCTTGACTGAAAACTAAATGTTGTTTGCAGATATTTTTATCCATACTTTTTCTTTAGAAGTTTAAACCTGCATCTAATAAATATTACATATTGATAAAAAATGATACTTCTCTATTATCCCGTCGACCACTTTTCATAACAAAAAACTATCGCCAAATAAACGGGAGAACGTTGCCATTGGAAAATCTAAATAAATAAATAAATATAAGAATTTAAGGACACAATTGTTTTTTTAATTAATGAAATAACTAATAAATCAGTAAAACATAATGAAAAATACACGCAAATGTTGAATTAAAAACCACTCGATGGCGTAACAAACACGTATAATGGTTCTGACATCCAGTAAATGGGATTGCATTTTTGGCATTTGATCTTACAGTTTGGCGGTAGATTTTTGTTATGAAAAGTGGGCGGCGGGATAATAGAGAAGTACCTAAAAAATATTAGATTTCAGTGCGAAATCTTCGTACGGGCCCTCTGGTTATAAATTTATTCTTCATTATGTTATATTTTCGTAGATTCAGAAATATTCGTCATTTTTTACAGTGTACAGTATCACGCAGAAACTACATCATGGATTCCATGGTTTTTTTTTCTGTCTGTTACAAAATTATTACTAGTTGTTAGGTGTACAAAATATGGGTAAAAATAGTTTCTATTTAAAAAGTCTATTTATTATTTATTTATCTATTTATTACATTTAACATATATTTTTAGATTACCCATCAGTTACGCCAAAAAGCATTTTTATGTGAACAGTATCAATTATGCATACAAATAATAAAATTCTGTTTTTTTTTATTAAAAACTACATCTTTAAACAGCAGCCCGTGCAATAATCTGATTTATAATCTGTCTAAAAGGAAGCAGTTCAGCCATTTTTAAATTTTAAGAAAGAAAATAATTGTTACTTAACCATCATACGTAGTATAGGGTAAGTCTTGTAATCGTTTTGAAAATCGAAAACATTTTTTTTTGACAGATTTACACGTTTCAGACACTGGACATTCCAAAAAACATATTTTTAGAAAAAAAAATTGCCGTCCGTCTGTGTGTCTGTATGTCTGTGTGTCTGTAAACGCTCTATCTCCCGAACAAATTGAGATAGAGACTTGAAATTTGGTATGTACTTAGTATGTAATAATGGGAAGAAGCGTACTGAATTTCAGTAACCTCGATTAACCGGAACTATTTTTTTCGGACTCTCGAAATATTCGTTCTGATAAAAGGTATATACAATTTTTCGAAATTGTTTATTTTAAGGAGTGAATATAAAAGACAATAAAAAAACATAAATTTTTCATAAAGCATGAAGTCGATTGGATAATGAGTTGCCGAGATATTTGTAATCCCATTTTCCACACTGTTCGATTTTTCATGACCCTGTATTTCATCCAAATTTCAATTCAAAGATATATTTTAATTGGAAATGAGACGCTTAATCAGATGCAATAAACCGTTAGTTAATAGGATTATTGTTTTTGGAGTTATAAGGATGTTTCTTTCAAGCAATTCAGTAATCGAGCCTTTAAAGTTTATGACGTCATCAAGCCACGATTTTATTCGAATTGCAATGCGTTTTTTAAGTAGTTTACACATTTTTCATTTTAATATTTTACATTATGCATATCCATGATGGGTAAGTATTACGGTGGCCCCCAACGACTAGTTTTTTTTCGTTTAGGTGAAGAAGGTGTAGAGGCTATCGCCAAACTTGTATTCGATTAGCAATCATGGTGAAAACTATAACTTTTGAAAACTCAGAACTTTTTCTTACTTTTGTACATTTATGTATATATTACCCCAAATGTTACTTTACATTATTGTACCAAACAAATATTTATTGTTGAGATAGATTTTAAAAAATCATGCTTGAAAATTATTTTAAAAAATCACTAAATAATTTTTAAACAAATTTCATTCGAATTTTTTTTCCCTATTCTATTCTATGAAATAAAAATTTCATTTTTGCGTTCTTTAGAAGTGAATATATGTGTGAAAAAACGATAACGCAATTTGTTGCAACAATCTTTATGACATCAACGTTAGTGACAGACACATTTATACTTACCCATCATACGTAGTATAGGGTAAATCTTGTAATCGTTTTGAAAATAGAAAAAAAAATTGACAGATTTACACGTTTCAGACACTAGAGATTCCGAAAAACATATTTTTAGAAAAAAAAAATTTGCCCTCCGTCTGTCTGTATGTCTGTGTGTCTGTAATTGCTCTACCTAAGAACAAATTGAGATAGAGACTTGAAATTTGGTTTGTACTTAGTATGTAATAATGGGAAGAAGCTTATTGAATTTCAGTAATCTCGATTATCCGGAACTATTTTTTTGAAATATTCTCTGAAATATTCGTTCTAATAAAAGGTATATGAAAGTTTTCGAAATTGATTTTTAAGGAGTAAATATAAAAGGCAATAAAAAAAATTTTGGATTAAGAATGAAGTCGATCGGATAATGAGTTGCCGAGATATTTGTAATTACATTTTCCACCCTCTTCGATTTTTTATGACCCTGTATTTCATTCAAATTTCAATTCAAATATATATTTATTAGTAAAGAGACGTTTAAACTAACGCAGTAAACTGTCAGTTAATAGGATTATCATTTTTAGAGTTAGAAAGATGTTTCCCTTACGCAATTCAGTAATACAGCATTTAAAGTTTATGACGTCATCAAGCCAGGATTTTATTCGAATTGCAATGCATTTTATAAATATTTTACGCATGTTTTATTTTCACATTTTATATTATGCATATCCATGAGGAGTAAGTATTACGGTGGCCCCCAACGACTAGTTGTTTTATAGTATAGATAGGCACGCCCGCATTTATTGCATTAAATTTCACCCATGCTTTGTAAATTTTGTAATCAATGCTTTGCCAATTTTGATTATATTGTTCATTCTTATATTATTTAAACATTTTGATACTTTTTTTAGATTACAAAATGGGAACTTTAATAACTCAATAAAGAATGAAAAAAAATCAGGATTTGTCATCTAAATAACTGATTATGGATACACTATAATTTAAAATTTTGTTGGTGATGTTATCGCTTGATATTCATGATTCACTGATACTTTTTTAATTGCCCAAAAAAAGTTTTATTTAGCTCAAATCAAAAATGTTTCAAAAATATAATTGCAGACTACAGTTTTGTATCATGCTGTCAAATGATTCCGTTGAGATAAAAAGTTACTGAAACTAAACTTCTGGCTTGTTAAAAGTTACAAAAGGATTATAAGAAATAAGAACAGTCTGTTGTAAAAATTTAAAAAAAAGTATTGTGAGAGAAGATAGTTCCGTGATAGAAAGATAAAATTAATCTTTTAAAAAAGCGTTTTAAAATTTTTAAATGGTAGATGCAGTTTTATACAGATATTTATTCCATTGTAAGATAGCTAAGGTCAAATGTAATTATTTTGAATTATTTTCTTTGCGATTAAAATGTTTCTTTCGTAATATGATGATGTAAAGATATTTATTACATTTTAAGATAGTTAAATTCAAATGCGATTATTTTGTATTTTTTTCTTTGTGATTAAATTTAACTTTTGTAATATAATGACATAAAGAAGGATAGCTAAAATCAAATGTCATTATTTTAGACTGGTTAAATTGCGATTAAAATTTTTCTTCTGTAATATATGATGATATAAAGATATTTATTTCATTGTTAGATAGATAAAATCAAAAGTGATTATTTTGGTAATGGGAATATTAGAAAAGTTATTAAACTTTACAAAAGATCAATTCTTTTAGGATAACTTTCGACATAAAAAAATAACATGACTCGGTTGAGAAAAGCAATTTATATTACCTTTACGTCGCTTCAAAAATAAAGAAAAATGCACCAGTGATTGAAAAGAAATACTTTACTCATTAAAATATCAACACGGTGTAAATTGGGTTTTATAATATAGAACTTAAACATAAAATGTTTGTATATGTTATTTTCATTGCTAAGATAAATCGAATGATATATATTTGTGGCTTGATCATATAAAAGTTATGGTAGAACATATAAAATATGAGTCATTCTGCCACCACGTGAAATATTTCAAATGTAACATAACAAATGTTATTCGTGTTGACAAATCAACACAAGTGGTCAGTTAAAAAAATAAACCTGGTTGACAAATTCTTATTTTGACATAGTGGTTACTATTCAGCTGAAAATCTATTTGAAGAATGTAGAGAGCATATTAAATTTATGTACGTGGGGAAGTATAAACAACATAAAGCAATTATATAAAAACGAAATATAAAACAATTTTTAAGAATGCTCTTGGTATCTATAAACAGAGATTCAATACAATGTTTTCGGACATCGTATACATAATTATAATAAATATAAGTAACATGATTGATATTGCAGATTGAACTATTCATTAATAAAAATACACATTATATTTTGGTATAATTTAATGCAATGTCTCTTTCGTGAAGTACTACCTTAGTCTCTTGCTATCACCTGCTCTATATGGAAAATATTGTAACGCGATTTTGAAATGACGATGGAAAATCATTCAAATATTTTAGCACAGTTATTTCTTTATGTTAAATATAAAAATATTAATTTTATGTTCTTCCACAGGCTTTTTTTTTTACAAATCTAATAAATACCACAATTTAAATTGGCTTTAAAAATTTAAATGCACTTAACCTAGTAGAATAATATAATTATAAGTAAATGATTTGTTTGTACAAATAAATGCTTTTCTGCAGGGTGTATCAAGATTGATCGTTCAAATTTGGTTGGGAGGTAGAAAATACAAAAGAAGACAATCTCACATAGGAAAATATGGTCGCAAACGGACGTATGACATTGTAGAGAACGCTGTGTATTCACAACTTCTGATCATGCGCAAAGCTCTCTGACAAGTCCAACGAGACGTAATTTGAACAGATGACTTTGCAGAAGTAACATGACATGCATCTAACTTACGGTACGGCTGGGGAAATCATTTGAAGAGCTGCTCAAATGTATCCAGAACGCTACCCCAACCAGCGCGTTAATTTAAAAAACCTAAATAACACCATGTACCTGGAACTGTGCGTGTCGATCGGCTGTTTTCTCTATCATGACAGGTACTGGTAATCGATTCAGTTGCAAATATTTTATGAATTAGCCGATCGGCATGGACAGTTCCAGGTACATTTAAATTTTTAAGTTTGCGGCGTCCTGCATACATTTGCACGCAGTTCTTCGACTGCTTGCCCCTGCCGCACCGTAAGTTAGATGCATATCTGCGTGTTTATTAAACGTATAACGACTCATGTTACTTCTGTAAAGCCACCTTATCGAATGACGACCGGCTGGACTTATCAGAAAGCTTTGCGCGTGATCAGAAGTTGTGGATACACAGCGGTCTCTACAACGGCATGCGTTCTATTGCGCTCCTACTCTCTTAAGCGAGATTGTCTTCTTTTATTATTTTCTACCTCCCTACCAAACTTGAACGATCAATTCTGTTACACCCTGTAGAAAAAAAACATCCGATTTTACGCCGCTAGTGGGGTAAGACCTCATGGTTATCTTACAAAAAATGAAAGAATGTACTGTGTGGCTGAGTTAAGAAAGACTCTGGAACCGGTCTCATCCCAGTCAGGGAAGTCCGGCTTTTTCTTTTCATGCCAATTCTCTCCCGTTCAATCGATCAGTCCGAGAATTATTGCAGTCTTTTGTCCTTCCACTCCTACGAAAGAAGCGCTGCGCATGCGAGGCACCGTATTAATGCTTATTTTACTGTTTATTACTGTTAATTTTACGGTATAATACTGACAGTTGGGGTGTCAGTATTATACTGCAAAATCAACATTTTATTTTTTCTTTGCAGTGGAGCAATTTATTCGGCATAAAATAAAATGCTATTTCGTACTTCTGGAACAATCGGTTTTTATTTCATGAGTCATCTTCTATTTTTTTTTTATTACAAAGCGAGTATTATTATGTCCCTGTCCTTCCATGTTTACCTGTTCGATAAAAATGTTTCATAAGTATAATTACAAAGTGCATTTATGTATTATGCTACGTATTGGTTACATATAGACCGTTCAAGAAAAAGGTCATTGAAACTAAACTTCTGTCTCATAAAAATTTATAAATGAATTATAACAAATAAAAATAGACAGTTCTAAAATCTTATTGCGTTAAAGGAATGATGTAAGTAAAAAGTTAAGAACAAATCTTATCAAAAAGTAGTTTTAATCTTTTAAAAGGTGGATTATGTTTCATTAAAATACATTTTTCATTATAAGAGAGCGAAAGTATAAGCTGACTAGTTTGGTAAATTCAATGCTAGAAAACCCATTAAACATTAAGCCGTTATGCTTTGAAGGTACTTTTTAGTACCATAAATGAAAATTTATATATAAAATATCTTTAAGCCGTCTATTAATAAAAATACATTTTACTTTCCATACAAAATTCTTCTCTCGATCATATTCAGAAAGCCCAGAGAAACAATCGATGTTAAATATTTTTTGTAAGTAGTTCTTTTTTCAACAATTAACATAGGTTTAGCTTTTTTACATTTTCCAACATACACGGCAGAAAAAAAAATGTTGATTTTACAGTATAATACTGGAATCCCCGCTGACAGTATTATACCGTAAAATTAACAGTAATAAACAGTAAAATAAGCAGTAATACACTGCCACGCAGTCTATTACTACATGCGCGGCAGTGTATTACTGCTTATTTTAGTAGTGTATTATAACTTGTAGTGTAATACTGCTTATTTTACTATTTATTACTGTTAATTTTACGGTATAATACTGGCAGCTGGGTTGCTAGTATTATACTGTAAAATCAACTTTTTTTTTTTTTCAGTGCATTAGTTGAAAAGTGTTTATGAATTGCCATGTAATTGATATATCTTATTTAGATTGACCATAGCATGTTCGGTATTGAAAATGAGGTATGTAGCATTTATGATTAGATTACAAGGACAGTCAAAAGTATCCGATACATTACGGTCAATGGAGAAAAATCGTTTTCAGTGCATTTTACTAGTGTCGCACTATTTCCATCATAACAAAATTGATATGCGTCACTGAGGTAGATGACAACATGTTTTCTATAGAGTATAGAATAAGTATCAATTATATTTGTTTACAGGGACACTCAAAAGTATTTTGTTACATTACGGTCAATGGGGAAAAATAGTTTGCAGTATATTTTAATGATGTTACACTGTTTGAAACATACAGAAATTTATATGCGTCACTGAGGTGGATGGTAACGGGATTTATATAGCGTATAGAGTTAGTGGTATTTATAGTTCAATTACAGGAACGTACAAAAGTATTCCATTGCATTAATATTTATGATTAAAAATCGTTTACAGTGTATTTTAATGAAATTGATATACATTACTGAGGTGCACTAGTGCATGTTTTCTGAAGATTTTTTTTCTTCGTAGAATATTTCGTTTATTTACTGTGACACTCAAAAGATTTCGGTTACAGAGCTGAGTATGAGTCATAACTGCTCGATTTAAGTTTTAAGTTGTGATATGCATTTGAAATGTTTATTTTTAGAGTATTATGAGGTGTGTATTTCATATACAGGGTTGCACGATACAGAATTCGGACACATTACTGGCTGTGGACAGCAATTCTTGAAAATGAATTTTTACTGCGTTGTGGTTATTTTTTAATGTTTCTTAAGATATCTCATTTCATTGTAGGGAAAAAAATGACATTTTTTAACAATATTCCGATAATATATACCGTGGTGCATGATTTTTCGTTCTTGCTTCGTAATTAAAACGTTATATAAAAAAGTTTGTAATTTCACAAACATTTCCATTTACGCATTTGATCACTAGATATTTATTCTCATTGTTCACAATATAATTGCGAGATTTCCATAACGATATTTTTTCTTAATTAATCTATTTTTTTCTTTTAAATATTTTACAATAATAGTTATAACTACCGATTTGTTAAATCAGTTTTAATAAAAAACATATGTAAATTATATTATTATTATTATATAAATTTATTAATATATCTTCAGGAATTCAGGAAGATAATTATTGTGATGGAGTAATTTCTTGATTCCTTAGTTGGAGGATAAAGGGTTAAGAAATATAATTATTTATGTAAATTTTAAACATAAAAGTATAATATAAATAAATTGAAAAAAAAAATATATATACTATATATATATATATATATATATATATATATATATATACATGTTCTTGTCGCCCCTATAAAAGTAAAAGAGAACGCACCTGCGATTAAAAAGATAACGTTACAGCTTAAAATGTCAATATGATATAAATAGTGTTTTATAATATAGAGCTTTAAAACATAATATTTTTGCCTACAGTTTTTTTTTCTTTTCGGTGTTAGGATAAATCGAACAATAATTCACTTTTGGTTTGTTAATATAATAGACAATGATAGAACATAGGAAATATGATAATATCACACCACTACTACACTATATTGCCAAAGGTGATCGGTCACTTGCGATTTTGGACGTTTTGTTAACTATCTAGAAAAATACATGAGGAATTAAACTTAAACTGCAGGTGTGTAAACAGTACAATATAGGTTATATATTTCCGTGAAGATTTTTTTCACGAAACCTTATAGGGGACTGTAAACAAATTGAAAAATAACGAATATCTTTTGGATAACCCTGTAAAAATTAATGTAGCAAAGGCGTTCAAACTCGAGATTATTAATAAGTGGTTTATTGTAATACACTGTGTTCATTTTTATGAGGATAGCATGTATACTCGTAGAGAAATTAAGGTTTTTATAAAAACAGTATAAAAATTTTGTCTAGTTTTTTGCTTATAATTTGCAGAGTTCTTAATATAAAAAGAAAGTTTTTTTCAAACAATATGACAAACAACATTCTACATAATATTCTGCAATCAGAATTAAAAAATAATGAAAATTGGATGAAAAATGAGCAGGTTTACTAAACAATATTTCACGGCGCATGCGCGAATGCAATCAAAATATAATATCCATAATGTATTAGCTAAGTATATAGAGCAACTTTTGTGAAAGTCTCAAAACCATAGCTTGAAAATTCTGAAAATTATCGTCGATAGAATAAGCTCGAAATCCGTTGTTCCCAAAAAGAAGCAAAAATATGAGGGTTTGTATCAAATATCTGTTGATTAGTGCCGAGATAGCGTACACAATATTGCATGTACTACTTACTATATTTGGATACAACCCCTCATATTTTTGCTTCCTTTTGGGAACAACGGGTTTCGAGCTTATTCTATCGACGATAATTAGGCGAAATTTGGGACTGTTTTTATAAAAACCTTAATTTCTCTACGAGTATACATGATATCCTCATAACAATTAACACAGTATATTACAATAAGCCACTTATTAATAATCTCGAGTTTGAACGCCTTTGCTACATTCGTTTTTACAGGGTTATCCAAAAGATATTCGTTCTTTTTCAATTTGTTGACAGTCCCCTATGGAGTTTCGTGAAAAAATCTTCGCGGAAATATATAACCTATACTATACTGTTTATACACCTGCAGTTTCAGGTTAATTCCTCCTGTATTTTTCTAAATATTTAACAAAACGTCTAAAATCGCAAATGACCGGTCACCTTTGGCAATATAGTGTATATGAAAGTATTGAAATGTTAATGGAGTCACAAATACTTTTCGCGTTGTACTCAAGTAATACCTCATTTAAGAAAACTGGTTTAGCGCTTTTTTATTTTGATGTATTATTAACTACTCAGCTGAAAATCTATTTCGAGGTTTATGGGAAAACATGCTATATTTGTAAATGTACGTACGTATTAATTGAACGAACACTCTTTTCGGTTTCGCCATAGCTAGGTTCATATAAATTCAAAAGCAATTTTTTACATGCACCATATATACAAATAACTTTACATAGCAAAATAGATATTGCATATAAATCGATTTTGATAAGAAAAACACACATTATATTTCGGTATCAGATGATGTAATATATTTTTCACGAAATATACTATATTATCTGAAGCCATCACTTCCTTTGCCTGGAAAATAGCAGAAGACGTTTTTGAAATAACGACGAATTACAGTAATAAAATATTGTTAAATTAAAAAATATAATCATAATATTCGTTCTTCTAAATATAAAATATTTACTTTAAATTCTTTCATGGGCTAGATTTTCACAGAAATAATAAATAATACGATTTAATCAAAAATTTAAATAACAATATTATAAATGCACTCCTCAATTTTCTGCCTACAAACAAAATACTAAAAAGAATAAATTAAACAAGAATATAGGTTCAAAAGTTTTTGAAGCATTTCAACAAGCCATTGTAAAAATGATATTGTGGAAGAATTTCAAAAATTATACTTTTTAAATGTTATTTCTTTGAAGTTTCGGTATAACATTCTTTCAAAATTTCCTTTCAACCGTCAAAAACTTTGAAAAATGTTCTCAATTACAAAGTAAAGATGCCTTATACGCTATGTTTTAAAATCTCTTTTAAAAACCCATTAATGAAAAGTTTTTTTTAAAGATTAAAAGTTGACATTTATTTTAAATGAGTATTTCTTGATAACTGAAAAAAATATGTTTGTGAATCTTTAATTTCTGATTATTTTTAATATTACGTTTTATGTTTACACCATATTGGATAATATTTTGTAAATGCTTCGATAAGCACAAACTATTTCAAAAAAAATTTGATAAATAAAACCTCCAATAAAAATCTTAAGTTCCTGCAATATATTTAAAAAAATCTATTAATATATTTAATTTGGTACTATAGTCTTATATATTCACATACTTTTAAATACCTTCAATTAATTCATCAATTCATTGTTCAATCAATTATTTGACCCTCTGTAATTCAGTAGCAAAAAATGTTTTATAAATTGAAAAAAAAATATTCCTTTACTTATAACTATTTAAAATAAACATTAACATGAAAGATTTATGATATATGTATGTTACGGACAAATCCCGAAATCGGCCAACCGAAATTCAACAAGGTCAAAGTCAAACCGGGCGGGATGGCCTACCTTTCGGCTTAAGCTCAACTAGTCCCGCCCAGCAGGTTTGTACGCAATATGGCCTGTCATTTTGAGAAGGATGAAATTCGTCAATTCGCCAAATGGCCGGCCATTTCGGGAGTAAATTAAAGATGGCATTATATTATGTTTAAGAGAAAACACACGTCTTTTTTCATAAAACTGTTACATTGTAGTATAGTTGTGCTGAAATGATTTTCAACAGTTTTCCATTTTGCTGGTTTGAGGCCGTAGGGTCATAAGCCTACATCTGCGAAATGAAAACTTAGCTAAAATTTACGTCATTTTGACGCGAAGCAATTGCTTTTTTTAGTTTTATAAATGAAAATTCACATATATTTCATACGACACTTGAAAAAGTGTTCCGCCACTCTACAGTTTTTTTTATATTGGAAAGAGCCAAAATGCTTCAGTGTGTGAAAATGACATCATATTTAACAAGAAGCGAGTAGAGTCGGACGCCGATTTAACGAATTCGACGCGACCGATAATTTTATTCGTTAAATCGGGAGTTATTCGCAATATCGCTGTCAAAAAACGAAAAGGGAAAAAATTCTGCACTTACCTTATGGAAAAGCCCTAATAATTAACTACACAAAAATATCTATAATTAGAAATTATAAACTTTTTATTCAGCAGCGAAAAATACACAGAATAGTTCGCACAAATTAATTTGAAAATTTAAAGTGCTGAGTAATAGATTTTTGACAATTTCTTTGATTTCTGACTCGAAAAAGTTCTTTTTCGACTTTATGGAGAAAAGAAAATACTGCGTCATTTATATACTACTGCATGAAGTACATTTTCACAGTTTCCAAAGCATGTAAAGCATGAGAAAAAGTAACAGTTTTAATGGAAGTTTCATTATTGATTTCTGTATGAGAATCGCTATTCATTGATTCCGACCTAATCAAGATTTTCATTAACTTCAGTGGCACAGATAGACAGTCCGTCAACATATGTGACATAATCGTTAAAATCTATCTCAGGTGCGACTTCTTTCCATATGACTACTTCTGCAGGGGCGATATCTTCATCATTTTCATCACTTTCCACTTGTATGCCTGAAAATCTCGCTTTCTGAAAGCATTTTTCAATTGTATTTTCAAAAACTTGGTTCCAAGATTGTCTCACAAAATACAGAGTATCAAAAACATTGGCTTTGTATTTTTTTCTCCGAATTTTCATCCAACAATGTTGTAATTTTCCTCATAAGCAATTTTCTGTAAGTAACGTTTACAGAACAAATGATACCAAAGTCTTGTGGCTGAAGTAAACTTGTGCAATTTTCCGGGAAGAAAAATACTTTGATGTTTTTTAAATTGCAAATTGGAAGATGAGTGGGACATTGATCAATAAACGAGAGATTTTTTTCTCTTTTGTATGTTTATACACTTATCTAAAGACGTCAAAAAGTCTGTAAATAGGGAAGAATTCATCCAGAATTTTTTATTTGCTGCGTATTGTGTCGGTAAAATCATTAGGTTTTTAAAATATTATGGCTTAACTGCCCTTCCTATCACAAATGACTTCAACTTGTCAGTTCCATCAGCATTAACCGCAAACAAAGCCGTAATCCTCATTTTTCTTTTTTCCCTGCAAAGCATTTTACATTTCCATAGCAAAGCGTTTTTTCGGGTTGTAAGTCATAAAGCAATTCTGTTTCATTTGCGTTGTAAATGTTGGATGGTAAACACCGTTCAATCAAGCTTAGCAATTTTTCTTCCCAATCTTTTACAACATTTTCATTTACATACCGCTTTTCTCCGCACCTTTCAATTGGACTACGATGTATCTTTTTTTAAAACGGCCGATCCAACCATTGGATACAGAAAAGTCTTTTACATTATGCTTTTTGGCAAGTTAAAAAGTTTTTCTTTGATCAGAGACTCACTAATGGTTATTTTCTTGGCACGAACGGTGTTGAACCATTCCACTAGGTCAGAATCAAGAACGGAAAAAGGAGTGGCTTTCAATGACTTTATTATTTTCGAAGATTTTTTACCACATGCTGTGGATGTTTTTTCAATTTCTGCTCGTTGTTTAACAATTGCAGCTAATGTCGACGTAGATATTTCATGGTGTAATACTAAAGCGTTTTGTGGTCCAACGTTCATGTCAAATTCGCGTAAAATGTTAAACACTTTTAACTCAACTAAAAACGCTTTTGTTTCCGACAATCTGCCATGCTGCACAAAGTTTCAAAAATCAAATGTTCAGCAAAACCGACCGTAAAATACACCACACTTCTCTCAAGAAAGATAATGATTGGTACAAAATTTTAAACTGTATCCTCTGCGTTGTGGAGTGGGGAGGGATAAAAAAGGGAATTTTCTGTCCTATGTGAAACCTACGTGACTGGCTACACTCATGACTCGTGTGCACCTGTGAGGTCTAAAAATGGGCTGCACACTCCCTCCTCGAAAATTGGTGGTTGCAAGAAAAGTTTTTTTTCTGTTCCGGACAAGATGGATATGTCATTTGAAAAGCAATCCGATATTTTTCTAACCCAAACTAACAAAAAAAAATTCAGCTATTGAACAAAAAATGTTAATTCGGGGTTTATTATTCGTTACATAGGGGTTTTAGCCTTCGTTTTAATACGGGTGAAAAATTCGTTAAAACGCGAAATTTGGTAAATAGGTATTCGTTAAATCGGGGTCCGACTGTATTTTCATTGATAAAACTGAAATGATTCACAACGAATGCGTCTTAAAAACATACATTCTTGCTTATAGTTTTTAATCTGCTGGTATACTGAGATTAGAACATAAAAACTAAATTGCTCAAGATGAGCAGAAATTTAGTTTGTATGCACATTTTTTTGTGGTAAACATTAAGTAAATTAACGAAATATGGGCGCGAAGCACACAGGAACCCGTCTCAGTAAGGACCTCTATTGTAGTGAGAATAAGAACACTTTCCTTATTAAAAAAATTAAGGAAGAGGAAAAGCAGCAAGAGCAACATAATGCTCTAAATTTAATGTGACTGTGCTTTTCTGTATGTTGCATTTTATACATTACATGTTCTCGGTAACACTAATTCGACATACATAAAACATCCGACATACTTATTTATCATGGGCACTCGCAGAACAAAATTCAGTTGTGGCAAGACTTTGGAAGATGTGTAACTGTAGTCCAATTTTTATATTATTTAAAAAAATAGAGAATGCGAACATGTAATAAACTAAACTAGGATTTATTTATTTATTTATTTTACCAGAACTGAACGTGAAAGACAATTTTTAAACATATCAGCATAAAAAACAATTTAAAAATATAAAAATACATATTAAAATTCAGCAACACATATTACAAATGAAAAATTGAAACATTTTATTATTTGTTTTCGTCAGGGTGACTGTGCTACTAGTTCCATGTTTAAGCTAATTTTTAAACACATGAACATAAAAAATAAAAAATTGTCTTTAATTGCAGGTTTAGGGGGCCCTACCCCCCTGATGAAAAATCCGTATTCCTTTCCTTCTTAGTGTTTAATTATTTGAAATCATTTGAGAAGAATAAATCTTACCATGGTTTTCAAAATCGTGAAAAAGAAATGAAAATCCACGAGGGTCAGTTGCTTTTCCCTGACCACCCTAACAATTGCCATTGCTTGTCGAATTTTTAAATAAATGTTAATGTTTCAAAATCTCTCCACTCATATGTCCTTGCCATCCCCACAGGTTAATAATAAAGTTTATTTTTATGTTTATAAAATGGTCTTTCGTAACTAATATTTATTTTGAACAAATGATATTTTCCTATATTTATAAACTAGTCTTTTGTAACTAATAATGATATTGAGCAAATGACATTTTTTTTTATATAAAACTAAAGATTTATTATTTCGAAGTAAATTTATTTTAAAATTAGACATTGTACCAAAATTTCACTTTATAGATGATGCGATGCTTAAAAGGGGATTAAAGCTATTTATTTACTGTAGAAAAGAAAAAAATCTTTAAATTAATTTTCTTATCTGGTGCTTTGTTCTACGATAAGTTTTTCTAATTATTTTAAAGAAGAAAAAAAAACTAATGTACATTTTGTTTATCCTTCTTCAGAATCAAGAAATAAATATAGTATTGCTGCAAACCATATTGGTATAATATACTATACAAATACAAAGAATAGATGCACGGAACCTTCCTTATGTACACTGTTCATTTTATGTACATCGGACTTTGGCGAAGAATCGCAGTCAATTCAGGAACTGCCCAAACTTCTTGGCACAGACATATACATTTAAAATTATATATGAAAGGTTATTTCACAATTTCAAAGAGGATTTACTGCGAGTAGCCTGTGGTCAACACCACACATCCTACCACATACCAGGTAGGATAAGAATAGGTATAGCATTCAAATAACTGGTAGCACTGATTAAATATTAAAAACGTGAAAATATAACAAAAACAAATACTAACAAGAACGAAAAATTATGCGTCAAGCATAGATTATATAACACTTTCCAACACTTCCAAAATAATTTTGCAAATCTTTACCGTAAGGTGTAAGATGATATCTAAATAAACAATTTTGAAAACGCATAACACATTTAAAAATCCAAATTTCAGGAATTACCAACAATATTCGGAAAAATATCCGAGTTCTTTTGTGCAGCCCTGTATAGGATCAATAGATTTCTATAGATACTAAATAAAATGCTAAATTTGAGTTCAGTTAGGAAACGCGTAGCACAGTTTAAAATTTCCCTTCTGCAATTTCCGACAATAAACGGAAATGTACTCGAGAACTTTTGTGATGCCCTGTATACAATCTATACAATTTATACATACGAAGTAATAGACAAAAAAAATGATTTAAATTTAAAAACGCGATCAGCAACTAAAAAAACATTCCCAGCAATTATTATTAATAAGCAGTACTTTAACTGAATTTTTTGTGTGTCCCTGTTAATGAACGATGAAAGGTATACACACAATATTCGATAGTAAGCCTCTTGTAATCCACGTTAGGGATATATGTCAATTTCAATATGTTTGAAATAGTGAAACATAATAAAATAAACTGCAAACGATTTTTCTTCGTAGACCGTAATGTGACGGAATTATTTTGAGTATCCCTGTAAAGGAACTATAAGTGCTATCCACACCACATTCTATAAATAGTCTCTTATAGTGCACCTCAGTTATATATATCAATTGCAATATGTTTGAAATTGTGTAACTTCATTAAAATAAACCATAAATGATTTT
Source organism: Maratus michaelseni (assembly GCA_963931845.1). NCBI lineage: Eukaryota > Metazoa > Arthropoda > Arachnida > Araneae > Salticidae > Maratus > Maratus michaelseni. The sequence goes on from OZ007592.1 coordinate 252,658,993, forward strand.
TCCCCATAGACCGCAATGTAACGGAATTCTTTTGAGTGTCCCTGTAAAACTGTCACTTCATTTTCAATACCGAACATGCCACAGTAAACCTCAATAACATATATCTATTGCATGCCGATCCAAGTTACGCGAGTTAGAACACGGATAGACAGACAGATAGACAAATCCAATTCATAAACACTTTTCAATTATGTTGGAAAGTGTTAAAAACACTAGGGGTAAATATTTCAATATTTAGTGTTTCATTTCATTTAAAAATATTTTATAATTTTTCCGGTGTCTGTTAAAATTTAAAATTAAATATTATGCGTATTAAGTACTACGCATATGCAACACTTATTGAAATGTTATATTTGATAATATCATACATGGCCGTTTTCTCACGTTAAATATTTTAAAGTGTATGTGTAATAGATTACAGTGCTGAATTCAATTTATACACTATGCATATGCAACACTTACTGAAAAATTATATTTTATAATATCATTATTTATATACAACTAAAATTTCTAGATTACTTAAAATCATTTTTAGTTTTAAATTTAATTAAGTTTCCCTTTTTCATCGTTTGAATTCCATCAGATATAAGTTTTGCCTTTTAACTCAAAGAACTATGTGATAAGATACTTCGTGTATTTTTTTAAGTATTTGATTTCATTCTAAACACAATACAGGAGATGGACGTTCTGAAAAAGCTTTAATGTATCATATGTTACAACATTACTTTTAAAATCAACTTATACTTTTGTATCTGTACCAGAAATGAAATGTATTTCAAACTTTAACAAAAGTAACTCAAAACTTTAACTAACTTTAACATAGTGTAATAAAATAGCTCCGAAAAGATATCTTTTCGAAACTTTACACTTTTTTCTCTTCTACCAAGTAAACAAAAATGCGCCGTATAACCATGATCAATGAGAAAATAAAAGGTTTGTAACTTTCAGATAAATGTTTTATATCTGTCTCCAAAAGTTAGTTCATGCACATAATATAATTTTCTGAGCAAAATTAATAAGAAGAAATAACACTTTTTATTGATTTCTAAATATAGATACTTAAAATGTGCAAAAAATTTATTAGTTATTTTTTTTATTTATTTTTAGTAAACTTGAAAAAACAATGATATATACGAATTTGAAAAATAACGAGGTGTGATATAACCTGGGGTCACTGTATACAATGCAAAATATAAATATTCCTAACAAAATTTGTTTATCGGATCAATCGTCCGGAAGTAACAGAACTATAAAACAAAAACATAATTTATAGACAACAAAAACATAAAACAAAGCATAAAACAAAAACATAAATTACAAAAACATGATTTATAGAGAAATGTTTTACTAATTTCCATCGCTTACTGCCATTTACATTCTGGAGTAAATTATGAATAATTTCGAAAATAAAAAGAACAAATTATGATCATTATTCATTTTGGAATTAATAATATCTAGTAAAAAGAAATTAAAAGGAACGAAGGAAATACCGGGTGATTATAATTAAAGTTATGATATCAAAAATCGATAATTTTAAAACTACTAGTCAGAATGACTTGATATTTTAGCAGAACAATCGTGAGACAATGGGATTTTGTTTGGCGAAAGAAAAAAATAGTTCCAAAATGTGCCGATAGATGGCGCTGTCAGGGTTCACATTATCTAGAGATATGCAAATTACTAATACGTGGCAACTCTGGGTACCTGAAGAATGTTGTTTACAGCGGGCGAATTCAGAATCTAGCCTTGAAGGCAGATTCAGATTCAGATTCAACCAAGCAGGGAGGTCTACCATATGGCTTTAGCCCCTGCAAGCCCTGCTTGGCAAGTTTATTTTAAAAAAAAAATACATATTTTTACATATTTGACAAAGCAGCCCAGCTTAATTTGCAGAAAAGGCATACTCAAAAAGTCATACTCAAAAGTCATACTCAGCAGAAAAGTCACAATTAATAAGAGTTTAAAAATTATTTGAAATTGTCAGATTTAGCGTAAAATATTTTAAAAGTAGAGACGGTGGATTTTTTTCAATAAACTTCTTCATCATCAGGAAAAGCATCATCATCATCATCACCACCAATGATATGTACTGGTGGTATTTGGAATAACAATTGTTTTTTTTCTATTAAGGACATGCAGCTAATTATCTTTTGAAGCAATGAGGAATTCGCCGAGATTGATTTGAACCAATTCGACAGAGAGATGGTGTCTGTTTTCCTCAAATGTAGAGTAGCTGTCAATGGGCATGTGAGAACGTAATGTAGCGAATCCCCTCTTGCACCACAAGTGCATCTTGAAGACAAAACTTTATTAAATTTAATTAAATAAGCCGGGAAAGGGTCATGATTGATAGCGAATATATATAGGTATCGATGACTTAGAAGATAGTCTTCTGAAACTTTTGGCTTCAATGCATAGGTATATCGCCCAGTGGGACATAAGTCCCAATCACGTTGCCATGAGTTATGTAAAGTTTGCTTTAACATTCTCTTAAGATATGAGGATGGATATGGTATAAATTTTTCTGGTATGAATGAATTTGGGTCAGTTGCTTCCTTTGCTAACCGATCCACTAATTCATTACCTGTTATGCCTGAATGTCCTTTGACCCATTGTAGATAAATTTTTTGTGTTGCTCCTTGCAGAGATTGGATTATTTGGCTGATTATTATATTTTTTGTAGATATATCTTTTAGTGCTGATATTGTAGATTGGCTATCTGATTTTATAACTACTGTGTGATATTTTGATTGTTTTGACCATTGTATTGAGTCCAATATCGCCAGCTGTTCCGCTTGATACGTTGAGTTTTCGTTCTGTATTCTTTGCTGATATGTATATATTATTTTTTCTTCTTTAAATACACAGTAAGCATAACCCGTGCCGATTTCAGTTTTTGAGCCATCCGTGTATATTTGCACATCTGTCTCTATTTTATTTTGTGCATCCAGTATATTAAGATATTCTTTTGAGGTATCTATATATTTTTTGTAAGCTTTGTTTTGAAATGTATCAGAGTGATGTGTGTGTGATGGCACTCCCAGTCTCAGTATCATTCCTTGGTCTGCAATCTGTTAAGGCAAGCATCACACACCACACCCATTGCATCAGTACAGATACCCTCCGATCTGCTGTGGAGTATGCCGTTTTGAGCTTCCAATTAGTTGCGGAACAAGGCGTAGGGCATATCGAACAACTTATGCTTTAATCATCAATAAAGTGTTTGTTCCATAAAGCTTTTTTTTTTTCATTTTTTGTCATTATTGCTGTTGTTGCTGTAAGCACGTATTCTTGTCTTTTCGCTAATACATTTTTAATAAATCCCTGAACTCTATTTTTTTCCTTTTGGCTAACAACATTCCTGTGTTTAAAGAATACATTTTTGATCTTTCCCCTTACATTACCCTGACAGCGCCATCTATCGGCACATTTTGGAATTATTTTTTCCTTCGCCAAATAAAATTCCATTGCCTAACAGTTGCTCTGCTAAAATATCAAGTCATTCTGAACAGTAGTTTTAAAATTATTGATATTTGAAATCGTAACTTTAATTATAATCTCCCGGTATATTCCAACTTCATTTGTTCCAATTGAAAACGTAAAATTGTTTTGCTCTAATATATATTTGAGTAAATATCTTTAAAGAATAAAATCATATGTAAAGAGATAATATGTAAAGGATTACTTTTTATATGTGAAAGATTAAAGGAACAAATCACTAAAGGATTAATTTCTATATGTAAAGAATAATTTTTTATGTTAAAGAATTTTTTATATGGAATTTTTATTTATTCCTTATACAAGTATTTTATCGGCTTAATATTCAATGGCAAACTTAAGATGAATCAAAAATATATTTCAAATATAACAGTTAACCTATCAAATAATTTTTTTTCATAGTTGGGAAGTAATGATTTCCTAACGAGTACTCTTTTTTTCTTATCACAAAGTAAATCATGAAATAAGAAATAAGCATCATGCATGACGCATATATTATAAAATATTTTACAACAGTATCAGAATATTGCCACGATTTTTTTTTCCATAAGATGAAAGGTGATAGCTAATAAAATAGTTAAAAAATTGCATAACATAATTGAAATCTCATTTTCTGAAATTACCACTCAGAAACTGGAGTACATTCGATTACTTTTGTGCAACATTCAATATGATTTATACTTTTTTATACTTAGAGTTGAACCTCATGTTTTCACATTTTAAGGGAGGTAACAGAAAAGGTGTAAATTGTGGAGACTTAAAATAAAACCACGATTTTACAATGCAGGAGCAAACGTCAATCAGTGTTTTATAAGAAATGTTTTTGACTTATTTAAGACAAAAAAAATCTGCGTTTAAATAAGGCAAAAATTACTATAGCAGAATATTGGCGTCTTTTTGGCCCTGTGGTAATCTGGTTCTGTTTACACATTTCAAGGGAGGTAAAGAAATAATGAAAATAGTGGGTAGACAAAATTCCGTGAATTCAAAAGCGGAGTTATAGTGCATCACAATGCATACTAAAATTGTATTCAACTGACAAACGCATAACACACCGAGATTAAAACGCTATTCCGGTGGCTACTATCTATAGAGGATAATGCATCCATGTCCTTCTGTGCAATTCTGAATATGATTTATTTATACTACATTCAAACGAAATTTGTCAACATGAAATAGTGTAGTAAAAATTAGTTCATATATAAAACGTGTGCAATACAGCTGAAAATGCTGTTTTACTCCAGACAATTTATGCTTAAATCTAAGCAAAATTTCAGCAGAAATTTTGTACGGTGTTTTTTAATTGGTGATAATTATTAAAAACATATACAAAATCGGGAAAATGGGAGTACACTCCTAAAAAGGAACCTCTTCATAACGAAAAGCAGAATAAAAAACAAAACATTATTAACAATACAATAAATAAAAAGTAAATGAATAAAACACTAATTAATTAAATATTTTGAAAATTTACAGAAAATACCAAAGCCTGTTAAAAAAAACTTCTCTTTACTGAAATCCTCCATATAACATTAAATGTATAGTTTAAGCTTGTTTACTGTGGCTATCACAGACCTTTCTTCATTATTACTCTAATATATTAATTTAAATAGCACTGTTACACACCCAACAATTATGACGTATGGTACATTTCTTTAAATACAACTGGCGGTTACAGTGATCAGTGAATAGAAACAGGCACAGTTAAGCAGCGCCCTTTATTGTGTATTCAAATACAAGAATGGACCAACATCTATTTATTTAGTTAATAACTTCAAATATAAAATTTGGTTCATTTCTACATTGTAGAATCTGAGATACTATAGAAAGATAGGTTTATTGTAGAAATATAGTGTTGCCGCGCATCCTTTTGACTGAACAAAGTCAAAAAGAGTTAATCATAATTTTTGATAAATATCTTATATACTAAATTTGGTAAAATTTCATTGCACAGATGCCGAGATGTAGCCATCGCGGAAATTGTGAAAAACACAGCATAGCAGCGTTGCCCTGTTGTGTGAGCAAAGCCGTTTTGGAACAATGTAATTTTTAATAAATTTCTTATGTATTAAATTCAGTAAAGTTCCATGTTACGTAATGTTCATTGTAGAAATATAGTATAGTCGCTCATCCTTTTGACTGAACAAAGTGTGTTCTAAAAGGTCTTTTCTTAAAATAATTGGCCTGTGTATAATAGGTCATAAAACCTCACGACAATACCGGATGAAAGTTGACCATTTAAATCATGTGGGAAAATGCCATTTTTATTTTAAACGGGCAACAGAGCTGACATTTTAACAGCGTAAACTAGGCCACCCGTGCGAAAATTAGAATACACGGTCGCCAAAAGGGGGTTGTATAAAAATTAGGAATATATTTCTTTCACAACATAAACGGGAAAGTTGTGTTTACATTTTATTTTAGAAAAGGAAGTTTGTAACTCTGCATTAAAGTAAAAATGTTTTAAAGAAAAAGGGGGGGGGGCTACGAATGGTCTTAAATAAAGAAAATAATATGGAGAAAAATTTAAAATTAATGAAAACCATCCCTAACAATAAGATTGTTTTCCATATACATATTATTTCAAATTAATATTTGAAAAAGATATATATAAATTGTTGCTATTTTTCTGTTGAGCATAAATCGATTCCCAGAAACTTCAAACAAGTAAATCCAAAATTACAGTTCATTCCGTCAAGTAGTTTCTGAGTTATACTTAAAAAAATACCCGCATTGCAGTGTATTTTGCAACTATATTAAACTATTACCTGCAACACCGCTCTCCACCCTCTGTCCCGATATTGAAGTATTTTTGTGATAGCATACAACATCGCTTATAATTGGATGCTACATAGCAAATCGAATTCTGGAATCTCATTCGTGGAAAGGCACTATTATGTTCAATTTCGTTCTGAATTTCCACTTGGTTAACTTTTGGCGTGTTTTTAAGATTAAAGTAACCTTAGCAATCAATTTGTTTAAAATTTTGTTCTATGCTGTGTTGGAATGATTGTGTAGCAGCTATGCGGTATGTTGTGTACCTCCAGCTCTGTAGACCTTAGTTCGGATCAAAGCAACGGTAAATTTGAAAAAGTGGGTAAGTGTGATCAAAGATCGCACAAAGGGTTTCGTTTAATATTCCTTTCAAAACACTTTATCCTTTCTTTATTAAATCCAAATAAATTAAAAAAAAATAAATTTCCACAGTTAAGCTGCGCCCTTTATTGTGTATTCAAATACAAGAATGGACCAACATATCTATTTATTTAGTTAAGAACTTCAAATATAAAATTTGGTTCATTTCTACGTTATAGAATCTGAGATACGTAATGTTCATTGTAGAAATATAGTATAGCTGCGCATCCTTTTGACTGAACAAAGTCAAAATGAGTTTATCATAATTTTTAATAAATATCTTATATACTAAATTTGGTAAAATTTCATTGCACAGATGCCGAGATGTAGCCATAGCGGAAATTGTAAAAAACACAGCTTAGCAGCGTTGCCTTGTTGTATGAGCAAAGCCGTTTTGGAACAACGTAATTTTTAATAAATTTCTTATGTATTAAATTCGGTGAAGTTCCATGTTACGTAATGTTCATTGTAGAAATATAGTATAGCCGCGCATCGTTTTGACTGAACAAAGTGTGTTCTAAAAGGTCTTTTCTTAAAATAACTGGCCTGTGTATAATAGGTCATAAAACTTCACGACAATACCGGATGAAAGTTGACCATTTAAATCGTGTGCGAAAATGCCTTTTTTACGACAAACGGGCAACAGAGCTGACATTTTAACAGCGTAAACTGGGCCACCCGTGCGAAAATTAGAATACACGGGCGCCAAAAGGGGGTTGTATAAAAATTAGGAATATATTTCTTTCACAACATAAACGGGAAAGTTGTGTTTACATTTTTATTTTAGAAACGGGAGTTTGTACTTCTGCATTAAAGTAAAAATGTTTTAAAGAAAAGGGGGGGGGGCTACGAATGGTCTTAAATAAAGAAAATAATATGGAGAAAAATTTAAAATTAATGAAAACCATCCCTAACAATAAAATTGTTTTCCATATACATATTATTTCAAATTAATATTTTAAAAAGATATATAAATTGTTGCTATTTTTCTGTTGAGCATAAATCGATTCCCAGAAACTTCAAACAAGTAAATTCAAAATTACAGTTCATTCCGTCAAGTAGTTTTTGAGTTATACTTAAAAAAATACCCGCATTGCAGTGTATTTTGCAATTATATTAAATTGTTACCTGCAACACCGCTCTCTACCCTCTGTCACGATATTGAAGTACTTTTGTGATAGCATACAACATCGCTTATAATTGGATGCTACATAGCAAATCGGATTCTGGAATCTCATTCGTGGAAAGGCACTATTATGTTCAATTTCGTTCTGAATTTCCATTTGCTTAACTTTTTGCGTGTTTTTAAGATTAAAGTAACCTTAACAATCAATTTGTTTAAAATTTTGTTCTATGCTGTGTTGGAATGATTGTGTAGCAGCTATGCGGTATGTTGTGTACCTCCAGCTCTGTAGACCTTAGTTCGGATCAAAGTAACAGTAAATTTGAAAAAGTGGGTAAGTGTGATCAAAGATAGCACAAATGGTTTTGTTTAATATTCCTTTCACCGCTATTATACTCTGTCATAATAATATCTGTCATGTGGACTAAATGCGATATTAAAAAAAATCAATTTCAAAATTAAACATGTTGTATAGAGACCTTCAAAATGTTAAAATATGCCAATATTTCCATAATCGGGTTTTTATCATGTTTCAATACGTTCCTCAAACTTATATATTTACTATTCTTTATTACTCATATTGATACTCTCTTTTTATTATTCTCAAACATTTGAAAATAACGTTAAACTTCCAATATGACGTCAGATTAATTTTCTTTTTAATTCTCTAATGACATCATATTAAGTTGTTTTCCGTATTTACACATACTCATACTCCTTGTATTATTGAGAAATGTTTGAAAATTTCCGTTTTATTACCAATATGACGTCATATTAATCTTTTTTTTATTCAGTTGGTGAAACTTTTTATTTCATTTTCATTTTTTACTTGGAAATCTTTCAATAGAAAATTACATATTGTAGAAAGAATTATTTGATATAACAATATGAGGAGTTTAAATTAAGATCTCAATTTCGTAAATTAAGCATCCATAATTTAGCATTTACAATTATCCCAATGCGACATTTTCTTTTAGGTGAATGTTAAATAAAAAAAAATCGTCTGACTTACCATTGAAAAGCATTCAGACCTAAAAATAAATGTTCGTTATTTTTCGAACGAATGAACCAAATGTAACTAAAAACTATACAGCTAATTCCGGCTACCTAGCCAACATACTCACTAAAAATAAACCTAATCGAACGTTTTTTACGGCAGTTATCACGGAACAGACAGAGAGACAGACAGAAAGAAACCCAAAAATTTTGTGTCTCCACAGTGATTCGTCACTGACTTTTCGGCAATTACTTTCAGTCCTTTTTATACTAGTAAATCTACAGATCATGAGCCTCAACGTCAACTCTGAAAGTCAATGTATTTCAATCTCACTTTTCATAATACACTGCTCAAAACAATTAAAGGATATTTGAAGTTTTATATAAAATAAAGATATAAACGAAATTTTTTTTGCCGAAAATAGAAGAAGAGAATCACAAATGCAAATTTTTCTGGTTTTCAAACTGTGGAGTATGCAAATTTTGAGTTCGACGTCAAAAACATCGCTTCAGCGGCAGCGAATGAAATTTGACATTCAACTGGATAAAAGAGAATGAAGACAAGGATGATCGGCATTCAGTGGTTGCTTTGTTTCGATGAGTACGATGTCTCAGCGAAGTCGTTTGACAGATTCAGAAGCTTGGAGAATTGTTGGTAGGTTAGAAGGGGTCCAAACTCAAGCCGAAGTAGCGCAAGCCATTGGAGTGTCACAAAGTGTCATTTCCAGGATCTGGAACCGTTTTTTGGAGAGTGGATGTGCAGGCCGAAGACCAGGGCAAGGTCGTAGACGGGCAACAACGCCCAATGAAGATCGGTATTTAGCGTTAACAGATCGGAGACACTGAAACATGAACGCTACTCTTCTCCAACAACACCTTCGCTCGGCTACAGGCACCACGATTTCAACTCAGACTGTCCGAAACCGGCTCCATGCTGTAGGACTGTATGCTCGCCGACCGATGGTATGTGTTAGATTAACATCAAGGCATCGTCGCGACCGCAGAGAGTGGGCAACCGAGCATGTCAACTGGAGGAGAAATGAATGGAGCAATATTCTGTTTTCTGACGAGTCCCGTTTTTCTGTGCATCCGGATAATAGGCGTATTTCCATCTGGAGGGACCGTGGCAGTAGGAATAATCCTGCGTTCGTGCATGAAAGTGTCAGATTTGGCGGTGGAGGAGTGTTGGTGTATGGTGGCATCTCCATTGACGGGCGCACTGACCTCTACATCATTCGAGATGGAGCTCTGACTGGTCGCCGATATAGGGATGAGATCCTCAGACCTATTGTAGTCCCTTACGCTGCAGCAATCGGAGATAACTTCATTTTAATGGACGATAACTGCAGGCCACATCGTGCAAACCTGGTGGAGGATTTCCTTTTCGAGGAAGGAATCGTTCGAATGGAATGGCCAGCGTGTTCTCCAGACATGAATCCAATCGAGCACGTTTGGGACGCTCTAGAAAGACGAGTTTCTGGCCGCCAACAACCCCCACAAACTCTCCAAGAACTGGAAAGAGCTCTTCTGGAAGAGTGGGGCAGAATACCCCAACTCGTCATTAATAGCCTCATTGAGTCCATGCCTCAAAGGTGTTCAACGTTGCTGGCCGAACGTGGAAACCATACCCCCTACTGAAAATGATTTTCTTTGAAGAAAACACCTTTTCTTATTCTTTTTTTCTCATATGCACAAATTGTGTTTTTTTCCTTTTGTACACAAATGCGCAATAAAATGCATTTTCTTCTGCCAAACATGTGTAATTTATTCTCATATAACCTACTATGTCTGTCGACCATGTATCAATCAGCTAAAAAGTTTCCCAGATACAAAATCCACCTAAAACTGCAATATCCTTTAATTGTTTTGAGCAGTGTATTTAACATCTTACAATCCGCAAATTAATTTTTTTTAATTACTACATATATATTTATATGCATATAAAATAATTCGAAGGTTTCAGAAATTAGAAACGTTAAATTAAACACTGTTTATGAAATAATATTCTGACATTCTTATGAACTTCATCTTCTATTTTTTAGATTAAAAAATACATTTCTTCAGGGGCTTTGCCTCCCTGAACCCCCCCCCCGTAATCTTATTAAATTTATATTCTTGATTTCCTATTGTTTGCGTGAATGATTCTAGTATATCTTGGATTTCGTTCTACACAGTGGTTTTATTAGAATAAGCAAAAACTCCGAAAATAATTTCATGTTATCCTATTACCTAAATAGCAATATTTACTTACCTGCCAACTACGAAACACTCGCATCTGATAGATAAGTTGAATAATATATCGTGTGCAAAAGCAACTTATGGAAATGTAAACTGAATCGACTATATTTCAGTTATATCTATTGCAGAAATCTAGTGTTATTACAATTTTTGTTTCGTAAAAACAGTTTTGATGGTCATTCTATAATATTTATTTCACCTAAGTATATCCTGATCTAACTCGATGGCAATAGCATACTAAAATCCCCCCAAAATAGGCTTATTTGGAAACTTTTAAACCTATTGGGCAATCATTCATAATCGTGCCTACATAGCAACCATGATTTGGCGCTATAAACTTTTTTTTATAACTTTTTTTATCTCAGTTTCCAGTAATTGTGCTATGTCAGGCTTTATGGATGCATATTACTACGCTAGATTTCTTTAGATTAACCATCTTGTTGTACGAGATATTATATTCTATTTTAGAGGTAATACTATTTTTCAACCACGAAAAATCCACATCTCTTCCAGAAAATGAATAATATCTCATGCAAAAATGTTTTGGTTATCAGTCTATAATAGTTAAAAGGTAACTTGTATCAAAATAAATTCTCATGTATTTAAATAAAATATTAAAATCAACCAAAAATATTTTATTTTGCGAATAAAATACTGTAGCAAAATAGTCTGAGTTACTTGAATTTTATTATTTTGATATTCTTTGAAATATAGTTGCTAGGTTATGGTTAAATTAAAAGGGAAAATAAAAATAAATGCATTTTAAAATTTGCAAAAAATGATAAAATAAAATGTATTATATTATTAGAACGGATGTATAAAATTGCACAAAAATTTATAGACCTAATTTAAAAAATCTGACGAATGTATTATCAAAATTTCAAATTAATTTGAATAATTTAAGACCTGACTTGATAAATTTTAGCCTTCATAACTTACTGTTTAAATAGATTAATCAAATGTGCCATTTTATTTTCAACGAATGAAAAATTTCAAAATCGTCTGAATTCCTATAGAAAAACATTATGACCTAAAAAGAAATGTTCTATATTTTCCGAACGAATGAACCAAATGTAACTAAAAACTATACAGCTAATTCCGGGTACCTCACCAACATACCTACCAAAAATCAAACTAATCGGGTCATTTTTGCGGCAGTTATCGCGGAGCAGACAGACAGATAGACAGACAGACAGACAGACAGACAGACAGACAGACAGACAGACAAAAACTAAAAACTTTTCGGGTCTCCACAGGGAGCCACAACTGACTTTTCGGCAACTGCAGCAGCCCCTCGTTGCATAGCAACTGTTGAGAGGCAAGAACAAAGCGGGCTGTGCGCAGTGATTAAAAAATTAAAGGTGTCAATATATGTTATAAATGACTTACATTTGTCTGCAAAACGTTGTTTTATATGCATATTACTTCATTATATCATTATTATTTATATCATTCTTAATGAAATTAACGATACAAAATTGCATTTAATGCAACTGACATTACGTAACGTTGCTTTAAAGTGTTGTTTATTTTACAGCTATCTATTTCTGGAGAAACATGAAAAAGGCCGATAAATTCAAAGGAATTATGTAACGAGGCACAATATATCGAGAGGTTACTGTATTTTATAACTTAAATCTTATAAAAAGTTTACTAGAGAATTTGCAAATTAAAAGACTGCTCACTCATTATAAAGAAGTAAACTTATCAGCTTCGTGTAATCGTGTAATCGTGTAATCTGATTATATTCACGCGAGCACGGACAGATGAGAGACATAGATAAACGAAATTCATCAACACTATTCAATTACGTCGGAAAGTGTTAAAAAGTTTTCATAAGTGTAAGCGGTTTTCTATTCTGAAATTCACGTTATTTATCTTTACAGCACTGGCTTTATTATCAAACCAATATAATTCAGAAATTGTAAAGAATCATTTCTTTTACTGAATTGTATGATTTTCTTTTTACTTAACCTTGTCTTGTTGCCTTCAATCCCGTATTGGTTTGACACCTGACGAAGGATCAATTTTAATGTGATGATGTGACGTGATAAACAACACTGTTTTTATTTATTTATTTTTAAATATAACGATATTAACACAGTTACTAGTTTTGTTATCTGATACCACTTCCGGATAATATTTAACAATAATCAGTAACTGTAGAACCATCATTAATGGTCAAATGGTCAAAAAGTCATTAATGGTCAAATAATCAGCTCCGTGATTGCAAGCACACACAGAATGTATATAAATTAAATGCAAAAACTATTTTTCTCAATCAGAGTGTAGAGACACACGAGTGAGTCGCGAGAGTATTACAGGTATGTCACTATATACAGGGTGTCCGAAAAGTCTGGAAACGGTCAAATAACTCGAGAAATATATATCGGATTGAAAAACGGAAAATGCATGTGCAATATTTTTGAAAAATCTATTTAGGGATATGAAAGTTGCACCCCCGGGGGGGGGGGGGGAAGGGGTGAAGGGCGCAACTTTGAAACCTTAAATTATGACCCCCATTTTTTATTGCAGATTCGGATTCTGCGGGAAAAAATACGTAACTTTTATATTGAACATTTTCTTCGAAACATTGTAGATGGCGCTGTAATCGAGAATCGTTACCATTGCAATGTCTGGAAACGCTCGAATAAGTCGAGAAATATACATCGTATTGAAAAACGGAAAAATGCATATTCAATAGTTTTGAAAAATCTATTTAGGGATATCAAAGTTGCCATTTTTCTAAAATATTAAACACGTATTTTTCCGTTTTTCAATATGATGTATATTTCTCGAGTTATTGGAACGTTTCCAGACATTGCAATAGTAACGTTTCTCACAGCATTGCACTCGATTACAGCGCCATCTACAATGTTTCGAAGAAATTGTTCAATACAAAAGTTACGTATTTTTTCCCATATAATCCGAATCTGCAATGAAAAATGGGGTCATCATTTAAGATTTCAAAGTTCAAGGGGGAAAACTTTCATATCCCTAAATAGATTTTTCAAAAATATTGAACATGCATTTTGCCATTTTTCAATCCGATCTATATTTTTCGAGTTATTTGACCGTTTCCAGACTTTTCGGACACCCTGTACATCATACAATAAAAAAAAAGGAATAATAATTGGTTCAATCAAAATTCATTTACCCCCTAACAATTATTCAAAATCCGAAATACATAATTATATTTGGAGATCCCCGATGCAAAATTTCTTTCATTTATATTACTGCTCATTAGAAACAGATTCAGATTGAAAACAGTAGAAAATATTAAAAAAAATTTTAAAATGTTATTTTTGTTGAAAAAAAAACATTATTGATGCAATTATTGAACAGCATCTTAGATATGAATGCCGTTTGAAATGACAAATGTAAAGGACTTTAAAAACTTGGTAGTTTCTTTTTCTTGTGTACAATGTAGAACATTCAGCAATAAACGAAATCAAGCATATGAAAAGTGATAATTTATTTTCTGGGGAATCGATATCAGAGATTTTAAGCTATATTTCACTCCCGTAATAATAGAATTAAGCGAATAGTAACATAAACGAATGAAACGTGAGAAATTTTATGCATTTTTTCAAAATTCTATTAAGCTGAATTATTGAACCATTCTGTGATAACAATGAATAACGAATCTGAATTGCGATGTTTTTACTCAAACAATTATGTTATGTCGTAGAAATCATATTAATTCCAAATTTTGTCGCAGAACGAAAAGGAAAAAGTGAGAAGTACGGATTTATACAAGTCTATGTCACTTGCATTTGCATTAGGGGAGACTTGGGACACTTTTTCAGTTTTTAATTTTTAATTTGGAAAAAAATTAAATTTTTAAAAAATGTTTCCAGTTATTATTAAAGGCTCCTGTGTCTTTAATGTTGTAATATATTCTTTATTTTTGAAAAAACATTTTTAAAATAAATATAAATTATTTTCCAAAAAAGAAAAAAAGGATCAAGTTTCCCCAATTACAGGGAGACTTGATCCCTTTCCAAGGGAGACTTGATCCTTGAAACAGATGCATTGAAATGATTCAAATTAAGTTGTAGAAATCAAATTTATTGTTGACTAACATGTAAAAAGGGGATAAAAACACAAAATAAACTATACATTTGGTAAAAATCACTGTTTTCCATATGAATGATTATTATTCAAAAAATTAATGATCAAAAAACATTTTCAAAGCTTTAAAAGTCAAACGTAAATGTTAAAATTGTTGCAGTTTGAAGAGTTCCACCAAGCATGACTGGTTTAGGTACTTTTTTGACACGTTCGTCATTGCCCACAACACTGATATTAACATTTTCTGGATAAATAAGTTGGTCGGAATTAAGTCCTCTTTTTCTTAGAAAATTGATTTTGCATTCAGATGATCAAATCTTCTTTATAAATTTTCGAAATGACTAATTTTCGTCTTTCCTAGAAATCGTACAATGACAAAGTCACTTTCACCAATGAGAAATTTTGTGGATTTTCGATCATTTCATCAGAAAGTTCATCAAGTAAATCTGGCTTGGTTGAATCATGAACACTACAACTGCTCTCACTTTCTGAAGATTTGGGTCTTTCATTTTTAGTGTTTTTACTTTTCTTTCTTGAGATGAATTGAGGTTTTCTTGATTTATGTTTTTTATTGAGCTAGCGATCTTGTATTTCTTCTTCAATCTGTCTTTTAGTTGGTGTGCTTGTCAAAATTTTTGAAAATTCTTTATTTTCCCGTTTTGGGTAATTAAATTTAGGGAAGGCTTATATGTCTCCTGGAGTCACTATGTTTGTTTTAACTGAAATTGTATTACTTTACTTAAGTTTACAAAGTTGTATTACTTTACTTTGTTTTAATTGAAATTGTATTTAACTGAAATTGTATATAAAAAATAATCTTAAAAAAAATCCTGTTTAAGGGATATATGCCAGTGATTTTAAATCCAAGATAACCAGAGTCTAAGTAATATTAATATTGTCTAAATGCGACTTGAAAGTGACAATTAGGAGTAGGGGTTAATAAAATGTAACATTAATTTAGCTTAACTTTGGGGATACTTGATCCCCAGGATCAAGTCTCACCATACAATGGGGATCATGTGTCCCTAATGTGCATGTGTTGGAAAAATAATTACTAAATCAAAAGTAAAGAAACTGTATTGGATTTAAATAACAACATTTAAGCAGTAAGGAATGTTAGTAAATTATATCAATCAACTTAAGTAATTTAGTTATATTTAGCAAAACATAAGAAACATAAACTACCTACTGAAAAAGAAGTTTGATTGTAAGAAATCAGATATTTCTTTCTTACAACAAAAATGAAAATGGGTGAATAAAATTCTGTTGTCAGATCTGTTGATAAAGAATCACTTTATTAGGGTTGCCGGTTTCAGAGACTTAATTGCAGTTTTTCCGTGGTTTTAGACATAGGGATCAAGTCTCCCTAGGGATTAACTCTCCCAAGTCTCCTCTACTAATCATTTTTCAAACAATTAAAATAATTTTATTCTTTTTATATATCCTTGCCGTCTCGTCTTTAGAATGCATATATAAATTTTTCACCTGTATCTTCTATTTATTTTCAACAAAGAAAGTCACAGTTATATATGAAGGGTCAGGCAGGAAAGGTAAAAGTTGCAGACACGGCTGAAGCTAGTGAATGGCAACGCACACCTCCACCAGGGGCATAAACGACAAATGGTCGCAAATATTTCTGAAGTAAGCTTGATGTTTTCATTACTATAAATAAAGATAATCAACATTGCCTCATAATTTAAGGTTTAAAAAAGAGATCTACAATGTTCTGTTTATACATATTAAATTTAATACATATTTGTGCATCGTATTTGTCTGTGTATAACCTGGAAGGACGGAAAGATAATTTTAATATGTCTATACCTAGGAAGCGCAACCTACCCTATTCTGTCAGGGGCGCAAAGTCTTCTAGGTACGGTCCTAATCACAGATAATTAGATGATAATTATTTGTCATTGATTCTTTTATGAGAGTCAACTTTTATATGCATACCTATCTCCAATTATGTTTTTCAAAGTATTGCCTTCATTTTACCCCCATCCAAGGTTTCCAAACGATAGTACGTCTCTTAAGCTAACACATCACACTGTTATCTTGAATTTCATAAATTTGGGCTGTCATCGTGTTCGCCCCCTGATCCTTCATAGGATGCAATCATTTTTTCTCTCAGCATTCTAAAGCTGCAATACGTTCTTTCAAACATTTTCTAGTAAACTTATACCAGATTTCGATGTTAATGTCTAGCAATATTAGTGAAATATGCATTATCTATAGTTTTCTCGATTCTCTACATTGTAGAAAAAGACAAATATGACTTAATTTAGAAAAATATATTATAGCTAATCACAAATGAAAATATACAATAATTTCTTCCGAGTTACCCATGATTCCGAAGAGCGTTCATTATCTTTAGAAACCTCAGAAACCATTATATTTTTGAAATGTAAAGAGGCATTTATAAAAAAGACTTTTCTAAGTTTCAAAAATCATTTCTGGGAGCTTTTTATCACATGGAACGCACGCTTTTTGGATGCTATATAATCTGAAGTAAACATTTTCATGTTCAACAATCATCTTTACAGACAATACATCATAAATTAATATCATTACCATTACCATTAAAACTGATAATAAAAGTTTACTCTTGCAATATATGTATAAATTCAGCTACGCAGCTAGAAATGTTTAATTGAGGATTGATAGCATCCTAAAACTGATCTTCCGGTTTGAAAAAACTGATTAATACTCTATAAAAACTGCTAGGAAACATTTCCTAAAATCTGTGTCAGCAAAAGAAGGTTTGTGTTTTATAAATGTTTCTTTTAAGTGGTTCTGTCGAAATTATGTCGGTGTCTGAGATTTCTAAAAATAAAGGACGCTTTTGGGAATCGTGAGTTACCCGGTAGAGGTTAATGTATATTTTCGTACGTGGTTATATTGTATTTTCGTAATTTAAGAAACATTTTTTTTTCTTACAGTGTAGGAAGAGTCTGTTTAGTAACCGTAACAAACATTGATTTTTTTGCATTATACCAAAATTATTATTCTATTTACTTTATTTTTTGTTTTTGTGGCTCTTTTACATGATTCTAAATTTATCTCTTATATTTTCGACTTTACATATACATTATCAGTGTGACTAAATGAAATAAAGATAAAAACTTTATTCCCACTACTGTTTGTTTTTTCTCCAGGTCTTTCAAGTACCTTATTATATTTTGCTTTTCGTTTTAAAATGACATTTTTCAATTTTTTTAACATAATGAAAAACGCGATATTTATAAAACACTGAAAAATAATTCTAGCTATAATTTTTTTAAGTTTACAATGGTCATTTTCCTTATTACATTCCGTTGTTACGATAAAGGAATGACATAAAGACAAACTACTATCTGAAAAATATTACATTTACACAAAAAATAGTTACAAAATGTAATTTATTAACGTATAGTAAAAAAAAAAATAAAAAAAAAATCCTTGTAGAGAAAAACCATTTATTAGTTAGATGATACCGGATACAGACCCTTATTCTCTGTATGAAAAATCACGTTGAGAAGAAATTTATAAACAAGGCCCGAGAAAATTGCATATGTAAATCCTAAAAGAATTGTTTTACGTTTATCAATCATGTTCTTAGTTATCCGAATATTTCTATATCCATTTTATAAATAAATAAAACAAAATGAATATATGAAATACACACTAATGATTCAGTATTGAAGAGCATTTAAGTTATAATAAGTGTCACACTTTATAAAACATTTCATTTAAATAAACCACGGTCAATATATTGAATAGTGGACCACTGTTGTATATTATGTAAATTATAATAAATAAGGACTTTTAAAAGTTGTCTTTAAATTTCTTTTTCATTGCAGCAGTACACTAAAACAGCATTACGCTAAAATATTATGATGTTGATTAAAATATTTTAAGCAAAATGGCTATTGTTTCGCTTATAAATTGATATTTTTATTGGATATGTATGTGGATATGTATTGAATATGTATGTTTCTAGAGTAGTTGAGTTACTTTTAGCAAGTAAAAATTTCCAAAGATATCTGTTTTAATTCGTCATACAAGTTTTAAATTTGCATCTGTTTGTGTTATGTAAATGAATTGTATATGTTTATGGTAAATAATGGATAATCTAACCGCTAATTCTTTGTTGATCTTGATTTATTTCTAAAAACACGATGCTTATTTCAAATAATAAAAAACCTAGTTCATAAAATGTATTTCATCACGGATTTCGAGACATATAAACTTTAGATAAATAATACAGTTCCAGAAATGTAATTGAATCGAGAGCCCTTTTAGTATACAGATATAGAGCCAGGTTCATTATTAATCATGACATTGGGGTTGCTTTACAAGATAATTACCATTAACAAAAATACTCTCATTGTAAAAAGTACATCAAAATAACTAGAACTCATAATATATTATCCATAAGGAGTAAAAAAATAACACTTTCAAAAATAACATATTACAAGGGGTGTTCAAATGAAAAGGTACGAAACGACACTGTGGGTATAAATGAAGACTTTATTCAAAGTATACACCATAGGCCTGAGCACAACGATCCCATTGATTAACGAGCCGCAGAATTCCTTGTTCCCAGAATTCCTGTGGCCGTGACGAGACCCAGTACTTCACAGCGTCTTTGAGTTCGTCGTCCGAATTGAAGCGCTTCCCTTTCAGGTCTTCTTCCCTTTTCGTCCACCTTGTCGATGAGATTAGCCGTGATGACTGTGTTTACTTGGCCTGGTCACGAGTCATCAACTAAACTCTTACGGCCTGCGCGAAAACGGGCACTCCATTTCCTCACTGACTTGTCGGACACACAGTCTTCTCCGTATACGGTCACCATCCGGCGATGAATAGTAACCGGTTTAATATCTTCCGATGTCAGAAATTGGATAACGGCTCGCGGCTCCTCAATCCTCGAATTTTGCAATGTGAACGCCATTCTGTCCTCACACGCACTGCTGCATCAATTTATAAGAGGCTCTGCTCTCTCCTGCGCATGCGAGCGCACGTGCATGCTCCGATCCGCGACAGATACTACAATCACATCCCTAGATGTCTTGCTACGTTCTCCCATAGCGGCATAGGCAAATATGTTAATGGTTACGTTGTTACGACGTTTCGTACCTTTTCATTTGAACACCCTTTTATTATTCAAGCGTCAATTTATTCGTTATGCCCATTCCATAAAAAACTTACACTATAAAGAAACTAGAACGAAAAATCATGCGTTAAGCATAGATTATGTAATACTTTCCAATGCGCATATAGCGAAGTTGAAAATTCCTCCCCTTCAGCACTTTTAGTCAATAACCGTAGATGTACTCGAGATATTTCGTTCTGCCCTGTATATGATCTATAGAATTTATACACACCAAATAATACGCAAAAAAATCGTTTTTACAAACGCGTACCGCAACTGGATACTCAGTTCCAGCAATTATTATTAACATACAGTTGTTTAACCGAATACTTTTGTGTGTCTCTGTAAATGAACAATGAATGCTACACACACAATATTCTGCAATAATCCTCTTGTAATGCACCTCAGTGATATAATATATCAATCTCAATATGTTTGAAATAGTGAAACATTATTAAAATAAACCGCAAACGATTTTCCCCCATAATCCGTAATGTAACGGTATACTTTTGAGTGTTTCTGTAAAGGACCTATCAGTGCTACTTACTTCATTTTCAATACCGAATATGCCATAGTAAATCTCAACAATATATATCAATTGCATCACAATCCGAGTACATTAATACAAGTTAGAGAACGGAAAGACAGACGGTAAACAGACGGACAGACAAACCGAATTCATAAACACTTTTCAACTATGTTGGAAAGTATTAAAAATCTCTCAGCGTCAAAGGTCAGTTAACGGCGGCAGCGCATCAAGAAAGCCAAAGCTATTATGGCGAAACATCCACCGCCTACATGAACGGAGATTCATCAAAATTAAAAAATAAAACTTTATAACATTTTAAAATAAAACTTAATTTTTTTAAATAAAACTTTATAAAATAAACATTTGTACTTTAAACATGGAATATTAATCAAGTACTAAATCTAAAGATAAAATACAATTAATCAAAGTATAGTACTGGAAATCTAACAGATGCAATGGAATCCTGCATGCACAGCTGAAAATAGAAACATAGAAAAATGATCATTAATATACATAAATATAGAATTTACAATATTCAATTAGGTACAAACAATAAAATAAAATAAAACGCATAACGGATCCTGGATCGAAAGGCAAGGGAGAAAGTTTATTTATAGACAGTTTGAGCTCCTTGTGAGCAGTTCAGCAGTATTTAATTTCTCCACGCAGATATAGTTATCTTCTCCAGGAAACAGTTCTACTATTCTGCCTAAGTTCCAGCTTTATGGGGGGGGGGGCTGAGTTTTAACTTTAAATGACATCAAGTCTAAAAATAAAATAAATTTTAATAAGTGATTTATTAAAACATTCTATGAAACAATTATCGAAAAAAACCTTGACATAACTTACTTAATTAGCTTCTTTTTTTTTTTTTTTTTTTTTTTTTTTTTTTTTTTTTTTTTTTTACTCTAAAGTGAAGACTATATAATAAAATTGGTTTGAATATATTGTTTTTTAAATTGTAATTTTTATGTTCACCGAATAAACTGTGTACTATTTTTATTTATCTTATACATGAATTGTGATGATTACATTGATTAAATTGTTTAGAATTTACGAAATTATTGTATTCTTAGAATTAAAATAAAGAAGAAGTTTATGATTCCTTTACAATCTTTCATTTCTAATCACAGAGCATATATCTGTTGTTTTTGTTACTTTATATTCATTTATCCTCTTATTAGTTTAATAGAGAATAAAATAAATTCTTTATATAAAGCTTTACAAGAATTTAAAGAATTATACAAAGCTTATATAAAGCTTTTTAAAAATTAGTCTTTATCCTGCTAAAGTGATCAAGTAATTATTAAGTATAACACCGAATAACCCTAACGTAAGTGTAAATCTCAGTATTCTTCAATATTTGAAAATATGCGAGCTGGCTGTTTCTTCTCGGGGCAAATATTCAGTATAGTTATTCTATATGACAGCCTTAAAAATTGAAAATATTATCTTTAGCACACGATTTTGAAACATAGAATTTTCAAATGACATTATTCCTATCATTAAAACATTTAATTTCTTTATTTTATAGTCATTAGCTCTGACAGCTTTCATGGAATTTTTAATTCGGGGGACATAATAAAGTTTAGTTTCCGAGAAGAGGAATTATAGGAGGTAAAAGGTAAGATAAAATGTCTTTGAATGCAATATATCCATTAAGTATTTGCGATATTATTTTAAATAAGTGAAATATTAAAATTCTTTAAAAATATTTAAATACGTTTGTGCTAGAAAATGCAATTTTTATATTTAATCAAAATCCCTTTGCAATGTTTAAAAATAAACTGCAACTTGTCCGAGTTTTCTACTTTCTTTTCTTTGTCTTCGTTTTTATCCTTTTTCTTCATTTCTTTTTTTCTTTTTTTTTCGTTCTTTAAAATGTCACGTAAATAAATCTGTTTAATTGTTCACGAAAAAAAAATTGCATTGAATTTATATACAATATACCTTTAAAATTCATATCTTTAAAATGCAAATAGTTTTTTTCTTAGAACATCAAAACCAAGTACTTACTTATACACAAAACAGCTAACATATGTATACTCTAATAAAAATTGCGCGGATTTTAATTTTAAAATCCTTTTAATTAAAAAAAATATTTTATATTATATATATATATATATATATATATTTATTTATATATATGTAAACTTTTTACGAATATTATTTAATATCCCACGAGAAAATGGCATTTTGTTAACGATGGTGAATGATTGCAGTCGATATCAAGAATCATGGCGAGGAGGTTAGGCAATGATGAAACACCATAAGAATTTCTTCAATAATGAGCAGCCAATTTCCAGATAAATTGTTTATTAATGAACAGGAGCGATGCCAGTAACAGTTCCCACAGTACCAGGTATAAACTTATAGCCCTCAAGTTTGACGATAACTCACTACATCATTTAATAGATCTTAAGAGGCTGTTGTGAAATTCTAAGTCAGTTGAATACCAGATAACGATTTGGTCAGCACTTCCAAACACGACAAAAATCTGCTCTCCAAAAGCTTGGAAGCCAGTTTTGTTAATGGCGCAAAGAGTTACTGAAAACGATGTAACAAAAGCACGATCTATTGAGTGAGAGGCGAAATTAAGCTAAGCGAATGAGGTGCGATGGAGAAGATTTAACACGAAAGAATCCCTATCGTAGCTGTGCATTGATTTTGACGTGAAAAATACCCAGCGCGCGAAGCGAAGCATGGAATTAAAAAAAATGGCTTTTAAAAACATTCGAAATGACAACAAGCGTCTCTCAGAATTTTATAGATTGGGGACTTGATAAAAGTTACGAATGAACTTAAAGTTTTAGGCTAAGATTTGGAATAAGATAATTATTAATATATGTGTTAATACTTAAAAGGACATTAAATAGGAATAAATATTATTAAAAGTTAAGGAAATAATGACTATGTCAGAATTTAGATTAATTTAAAGGAATAATGCGAAATAAAATTTTTATATAACGCATATATATATATATATATATATATATATACATAAATCAAAATTGTATATTTGCAATATAAAAGACGTGCTAGTAACAGGATAATTTTCGTAGGTGGTTTTCTCTTTATGACTGTTAAATAAAAACAAAAACTCAAAAAGGATGTCTTCTGAGAAAAGATCTTGTTTACGACACTGTAAATTAATCGACATCTTATGTCGTAAATCTAAATTAACGTTTGAGAGATACCTCTACACCCCCCTTCCCGATATTTCAAAGCATTACAATTAAATTCTATATACACTGCTCAAAACAATTAAAGGATATTTGAAGTTTTATATAAAATAAAGATATAAACGAAATTTTTTTTTGCCGAAAATAGAAGAAGAGAATCACAAATGCAAATTTTTCTGGTTTTCAAACTGTGGAGTATGCAAATTTTGAGTTCGACGTCAAAAACGTCGCTTCACAGTGGCAGCGAATGAAATTTGACTTTCAACTGGATAAAAGAGAATGAAGACAAGGATGATCGGCATTCAGTGATTGCTTTGTTTTGATGAGTACGATGTCTCAGCAAAGTCATTTGACAGATTCAGAAGCTTGGAGAATTGTTGTTAGGTTAGAAGGGGGCCAAACTCAAGCCGAAGTAGCGCAAGCCATTGGAGTGTCACAAAGTGTCATTTTCAGGATCTGGAACCGTTTTTTGGAGAGTGGATGTGCAGGCCGAAGACCAGGGCAAGGTCGTAGACGGGCAACAACGCCCAATGAAGATCGGTATTTAGCGTTAACAGCTCGGAGACACCGAAACATGAACGCTACTCTTCTCCAACAACACCTTCGCTCGGCTACAGGCACCACGATTTCAACTCAGACTGTCCGAAACCGGCTCCATGCTGTAGGTCTGTATGCTCGCCGACCGATGGTATGTGTTAGATTAACATCAAGGCATCGTCGCGACCGCAGGGAGTGGGCAACCGAGCATGTCAACTGGAGGAGAAATGAATGGAGCAATATTCTGTTTTCTGACGAGTCCCGTTTTTCTGTGCATCCGGATAATAGGCGTATTTTCGTCTGGAGGGACCGTGGCAGTCGGAATAATGCTGCGTTCGTGCACGAAAGTGTCAGATTTGGCGGTGGAGGAGTGTTGGTGTATGGTGGCATCTCCATTGACGGGCGCACTGACCTCTACATCATTCGAGATGGAGCTCTGACTGGTCGCCGATATAGGGATGAGATCCTCAGACCTATTGTAGTCCCTTACGCTGCAGCAATCGGAGATAACTTCATTTTAATGGACGATAACTGCAGGCCACATCGTGCAAACCTGGTGGAGGATTTCCTTTTCGAGGAAGGAATCGTTCGAATGGAATGGCCAGCGTGTTCTCCAGACATCAATCCAATCGAGCACGTTTGGGACGCTCTAGGAAGACGAGTTTCTGGCCGCCAACAACCCCCACAAACTCTCCAAGAACTGGAAAGAGCTCTTCTGGAAGAGTGGGGCAGAATACCCCAACTCGTCATTAATAGCCTCATTGAGTCCATGCCTCAAAGGTGTTCAACGTTGCTGGCCGCCCGTGGAAACCATACCCCCTACTGAAAATGATTTTCTTTGAAGAAAACACCTTTTCTTATTCTTTTTTTCTCATATGCACAAATTGTGTTTTTTTCCTTTTGTACACAAATGCGCAATAAATTGCATTTTTTTCTGCCAAACATGTGTAATTTATTCTCATGTAACCTACTATGTCTGTCGACCATGTATCAATCAGCTAAAAAGTTTCCCAGATACAAAATCCACCTAAAACTGAAATATCCTTTAATTGTTTTGAGCAGTGTATTTATAAATACTAATATCATTTTTGGACTTTATTGAAATGCGATTATAAGAAAGTTTTATAAGACGATGATAAAAAAAGATGTAATATAGTCCATGCAAGATAATAATATTCAACCTGGTTATAAATCATTACACACCGCAAAGCCCATTAATACTCTTCTAGTACATAATACAGAAATGCACTTTATATCTGTAAAAACTACATATTTTGTAAAGAGAAATTTCTATTTTCATTTCTAACGGTGAATTTCAATTGAAAAACATATACTCGAGAAATGTGGAACTGACCATACTTTTACAGAACGATAATCATTTAAAAATAACATTCAAGTTGTTAAAATACAAATTTTGTATTAATTAAGAAGGAATGTATTTGTGCAGCAGTTTTACAGAATTATTCTGAAAGTTATAACATTTAATTACAGTATGGTACATTGAACAAATACAATCAATCGCAGCATCCAAATATGATTTTCATAAGCAGTGGACCACTCAAAATTGACACATTGAAAAAACATTAATCCTTCAATACCGAAGTGTATTGTATTCAGAAGGACATTTATCGAAATATTGATGAAGCATATTAAAATAGTGTAAATTTTAAAATATTTTTTAATACATTCTATATCAGTGACTAACAATAATTACAATTACATGAGATTGTTGAAATAATGAAAGCGGTATAAAAAATATTTCTATGATAACACTGTATATGTTTCACAAATGTGATTATTATTTGTATAAAATAACTGATTAGGTATAAATAAAGAAGTTGCTTTCCATACATGTGATAATTCTTTGTATAAAATAACTGATTAGATGTAAAAAAGAAGTTGCTTTCCATAAATATTACATAAGATATATTTAATTATAGGAGAAACACAATGATTTTGAAAATGATTTAGCATTATGAAAATTATGAATCAAATAATATTTCGACAAAAGGTATATACCACTTGTGTGTGCATGAAGAGCTGTAATTTTAATTGTTTGGTCATCAGTGACTTAACAAAACGTGTTTTTTTTTTTTTTTTTCGGATATTCGGTAATATTGAAACACAAAAGAAAAATAGTTTGTAATAAGGTTTAGGTAACAAGTATTGATAAGATATGATAATTAAGTATTTTAAGAATTATGAAAACATAAAATATTTAAAAATTGTAATATGATTAATTTTTTAAATATTTTCTGTCAAAATAAGTTCAGAATATTTATTTGGATTTACATAAAATATAATATTCAGAAAGTAAAAAAAAATAATGTAGAATTGTTTTGTTATTTTTTTTAATAGCTTCCTTGTAAGCGGACATATAAATCGGTAATAATAAACTCAGTATTTTTTCAGAATGTGAACAAATGACTTTATCTTTTCAACTTTTCTTATGTTACATAAAAAAAAAAAAAATCTAAGCATCACAGCTTCTTATTGTTTTCAATTGTCGAAAACATGTTATACCATCATTTATTGTAGCAGGAACCTGATAACGGGAAAAGGCTTTGGTTATAGCGATTGTTGTATGAAGATTAAAATAATGGATTTTTCCTTATTTTTCACTATTACTTTCGAATGGTTACTTTGAAAGGGTTCATATATCTATTATATGAATTGTACACCGATCGTGGAAAAGAGTTACGTAACTACTTAAATTTAAAGGACAGGTCTTGCTAAAGAATTTAAATATCTCAACGAAATAAACTCTATTCTTCTCATTCAACTTAAATGTGAATTCCGTAAAGACCATTGCATAGCTGAAGTTTAATTTTGTGAAATTGAAAATTATCTGAACTCTAATGGTAAAAAATATACTCTTATGAATCAACGTGATCAGAGATAAAAAAGAAAGGTTTAACAAACATTCCATCTAATTTTGACACTCGGCTTATTGATGCTCTTACTAAATATGAATTTATTGCTACAGGTGCTGCTATGCTAAGATTCCGTAAATAGGGCAAACATACGCCTCTTTATCTGGTTAACGTCCTCCCCGGTAAAAAGTTTGAGGAATTTTACAATATAAATGAATTTGCTACTAGCTATACAGTTGAAAGTTTTAAAAACAATGATAAGGTAAAACAATGTTACCGTTTCCGACTGTTCGGTCATGCTTCCTAGATTTCTTGTTTATCGAACAAATGCCTTCAAGAAATGAGATCAAAGTTGTTGGGATTTTGAGCCGATTTTCAAGAATGTAATGGTGACAAGGAAGGAATGGTGAACGTCTTATGTAAACCAGCTATAGCTCAACATGTATCAAATTTAAATACACTCAAAAGGTTAAAATATTTCGTTTTAAGAAGTCTGAATGTGAATAACATCTTTATATGGTTAATGTTCTACCCGGTAAAAAGTTTGATGAAATTTACAATATAAATGAATTTTGCTATTTGATATACAACTGAAAGTTTAAAAAAAATGTTACAGTTGTCAAGTATTCGGTTAGCTTCCTAGCTTCGGTCAAGCTTCCTAGATTTCTGGTTTATCTCCCAAATGCTTTCAGGAAATGGCATCAAATTTGTTGGCGTTTCGAGCCGATTTTCAAGATATGATAATGACGGAATGATGAAAGCGTTATATAAACCAGCTATAGTTCAACATGTATCAAATTTAGATACACATAAAAGGTGAAAACTATTCCAGTTTAAAAAGTCTGGATGTGAATACCTGAAATTTGTAGTAAAATAAGAAATAGGGTAAGTCAGGGATAGTTGCCCTCCTTAAGTCCTTATTTTTCTTTTTTATAGTAATGATTTTTGTAGTGCATATTTAACCTATCTATTCTAGATTTTATGTAGTGTTTCATAAAAAGTATTATTTTAATATAAATACCACATAAAATGGGATTTTTATCAAAAAACTTAATCAATGATTTTGGCCATCTATTCCGGACCTCAGGGTTAGACTCCCCACTTGATCGGAATAGATGCTCTAGCCAGTAGCTCTGAATGTCGAAAGAAATATGGCTGCAACCTATAAACTAACACATTATTTAATACATGTTTCAACAACATTCATTAAATATTTCATGAAAAATTTCTAATAAATACATTATATTTCATCTGTTGCATCTCTATCTTAAAATATAAAACAAAAGCTAAACTTACCTTTTTTAATTAATATAACTTTTATTTGAATAAATAAATTGCTGTAACTTCGTCTACTGCACTTAATTATACAGATTGAAAGATGGACGTTACTAGGTTTGTCACTTGTCCAATAACTGATATACAGTGATTGAGGTAACTAACCCGATGGGGCATCTAACCTGGATTCATCCTACAATGGGTTCGGAAATGTCTTTCTCGTTCGGGAAATATTTCTGTTATTGAGCGATGTAAATAATTTTAAGAACTCCCGCACACGATTCATTCTTTCATTTTTTTGACAGGCAATGTGAGATTAAAGCATTAGATTTTATTTCATAAGATATGTCATATTTAAAATCATATGCTTCAAAGAAACGGATTTGGAAGCTTTTTTCTTTGTTTTGTTTTATACAGTTTTGTAGATTGATAAATTGTTATCCAAAAAGAACAATTTTGACATAACATTTTAAATGTACATTCAAGCCAAAATATCAAATTATGAAGTTTCTTTGAAGTAGAAAATTTCATATTTTAAGGTTCCTTACTTAAAAAGTAAAAACAGAACCATTATAAGATCACTCTTGTGTCTGCCTGTCCGTGTGTCCGCCTCTTGTGTCTGCCTCTATTTCCAAATCTACTGAAACTAAAATTATGAAAAAAATAGGGTTAGTAGGAGTGTATTTCAACCTTGCAGAAAAACTATAGTGATTTTACTAGATAACATAGCTTTTGAGGAAGACGCATTTTTCCGTTACACAAAAATTTCTCTTCTTCAGGTCGTCAGCGGGGACGCTGATGAGCCCTCGAGGTTTGTATCGACACAGAATCATCCAAGAGTATTTGATAATAAATTTGGAAAAAATTGTCGGAAATTAACCTAGATATTAATGAAGTTACTTGAAATAACAACTTTCTTTTTATGTATCGTGTAGGATATCGTTTGAAATATCTCGTAACATCGAACTCAAAAATATATTTGTTTTAATATTAGGTATTATATTTTCAGAGATATCGTCGAAAATATACTGGAAAAATATATAACGCCCCTTCCTATTTCCAAACCTACTGAAACTAAAATTATGAAAAAATTAGGTATAATAGGATTTTATTAATTAATGAATAGTAATTAATAAATTTCATGAACGGAACCCTTTGAGTGCGAGTCATACTCATACTTGACCGATTTATTATTTATACATAAAAATGTTAATAGACATTCAAATTGATTTCTCACTTCAACTCATTCTTTGAGCACGCTTTTCTTTATATAGACACCTATAATTTAAAACTTAACCTTATATGCATATAAAGTTTGTTTTTTACATACATAAAAACTTATTACTTTGTCTAATCTTTAACTTTCTGGATGAACTATAATACACTCCAGCAGTAACAGATTAATTTTAAAACGTTCTTTAAACATTTGGCATAGTAAAATAATTTGAATAAGTGTTTAATTAAAGCATTTTACAAACCACTTTGTGGAAACATAATTTCAAATAACTCTTGTAAAAATATCTTTAATTAGACTCTTTAAATGAAAATTCATAATAAAATCATTTTAATTAGTTTGAATTTCAAAAGAATTTTTCTTTTCCTTTATTAAAGAAATGGAGCACTTTTTAATTATTTATCTTGTAAAAGAATTGTGATCATTTTAAAATTGCCCAAAATTATGAAAAAATTATATTTTTATAATTAAGTTAAAGATGATGTTTATTATGCCGTTAAATGAAGTTTTTTAATTTGCATTCAGAGACTAAATATCTACAGATTTTGATGCATTATTTTCGATTATCCTCTTCTCATTTTCATAGATAATAACGTAACATGTTTATTTGATTTTTTTCAAGAATTTCACAGTCTTTATCTTGCTAAAATAATCGATTAATTATTAAGAGTAATCCAGCGTAAACATAACATAAGTGTAAAGTGTAAAGTACTTCGATATTTTTAAATATGAAAGCATTCAGGGAAAAAGATTTTGGAGATAATTTTAAAAATTAATCTGCGAAATAGAGCATACACTTTAAAGGACCGTCTAGCCTGGGGAGCTTTTGAAGTATATTTAAAAATGTTTCATTTTATTAGTTATAAATTATCATGATATGGTCACAGCTAGCCTAGAGAGTATTTACGGTTGACTTAAAAACATGCCATTAAAAAAAAAAAATCTTATAAACCATTTATTAACCGAATTGTATGACCATTTTTATGCAAATAATTTTTTGATTCATTCTTCCATTTGAAGGATGAAGGAGAAAAGAATGGTAGCCCACATTTTGTGAAATTTGAAATAATAGTGCCATCTGTTATCTTCAAAATAGCAAAATTTAAACATGTTAATTTTCTGTCCCTCTTTTACCATTATTTTTTTAATAACATCGCCTCACAGTTCATAATTGAGAGGCACCTTTGTTACATTATTTTTATTGCATTTGCAAAATTTGCAAAACCAAAACATGGGCTTTTACACACCAGTTAGACAGCCTTGGATCGAGAAAAAAATTAATGTAATCCTTTGAAAAACACTGTTGAAAATGGGTATAGGGTGAAGAGTGAGGAAATTTCTTTAAAAAAAAAATTAAAAATTTCTTCATCAGAAAGAACAACGTATTTTTACATATTTATCTGCAAATGAAACATATTTTTTGGTAAACTGCACGCGAGCAAGTTTATGCTGGTTTGTTAAAGGTGGACAATGTCTCAATTTTACATACATTTCCCTTCAATATATGAACATAAAACATTGCGGACTGTTCAACTGGTGCATGGTAAGTTTAAATCATTAACTATTTGAGGCAAAGACATCTTTACTCACATGCCAATCGAAATGCAGTTGATTTTTTGGCGTCTTGAAAATAAGCAAGGTGTGTTTAGCAACAAGGTGTGTAAGCATCCTGTGCGCTTGAATTTTTCTATAATTTGAAGGATCTTTTACAAAAATATTGACAACAGTTTTTGACAGACCTATAGATCTTGCAATATTACCCCCACTCATTCTACATGCTTTCATGCCAAGAATTTTAACACATTCTACATCAGACGAAAGCTTATGTTTCTGCATTCTTATCGATAGCCGAAACAAACCGTTCATTTCTTGTGATACGCTTAGTAACTCGAACTTTAAGGTTTTAAGCATGCGCAGAATGATATAATTTGCAATTGAGTCAAAACACAGTCGCGACCTTATATTTTTTTCCAACATAAAAATTGCAAAATTTAAACATGTTAATTTTTTGTCGCTTTGTTACCGTTATTTTTTAATACCATCGCCTCACAGTTCATAATCAAGTGGCATCTTTCTTACATTTACTTTTTTGAATTTGCAATATTTACAAAACTCAAACATGGCCTTTTACACTTGACCTTAAA
Organism: Maratus michaelseni; assembly: GCA_963931845.1. Lineage (NCBI taxonomy): Eukaryota > Metazoa > Arthropoda > Arachnida > Araneae > Salticidae > Maratus > Maratus michaelseni. Next base: position 252,690,962 of record OZ007592.1, read on the forward strand.
CCTTTTTACCAGGAACTTATGGTTTATTTGTTTAGACATATACTATATATTTCGTATTATGCTATTTTAGGTCTTATTTATGTAGATAATAAATAAATGGCTTCTCAATGTAGCTATACTAATAAAAGAAAGTTTCGCTCTGTGTGTGTCTTTTTGCGATGGCTATGAAATCTACCACACCTAGAAGTCTGAAAATTTAGGTGAGGAGAGTCCAAGGTCTCTCCTGATGCACCCAAATCTCAGAATTGCAATATGTTAATAATTAACCAAAATATTAATTAAAAACTCATCAATAACTCATCTCTTTGTCATCTCTAAACTCGTCGGCTTTCAGCACTAGCGCATGCCCAGAAACTTATTTACGCATCGGGAGAAAAATGGAAGAACCAAACAGGCAGTTATTTTGTGTTATTTCGTTGATTTAAATCGGCTTAAATCAATTAAAATTGGAATACATAGTCAGAAAGATCGTACTCATACGTCTCAAATGCCGTAATTAATTAGAAAATATATCGTTGTTAAACCTTTGAAAAAAAAATCAAAAAGGCTCGTTTTCCCCCTTATGGCAACGCCACTAAAGGGCGCAATTTTAGAGGTACCGACAAACCAAAAATATGCATTTAAAGCAGATGACTTCTTTTAATTGACGGTGTAGGCAGTTCTAAAAAATACGAATTTTAACTCTTTCAGAAAACAGGTGAACGTAGGTCACTTCGCACCTCTCGCAGAGGTTTTTTTTCTCCGCCAAAAGTAACTATTTATCCGTATTTCGATACAACCCTTTTAATGCATCTTAGTCGACCATACTTACATCACCTACAAAATTTTCGAAACATTCGGAAGTGTATAAATATTAAAAATATATCAAATCTGAGAAATTTTCAAAATTAAAAAGCGAAAAAGCGGGATGTTTCGGCATTACGTCGCTCTGCTTCGACTTATGTTTTCACTACTAAATATGGATATTTTTTTTACGAAATTTTAAAGAGAGCTTGGAAACTGTTATATTTATAACCAATGAAAATTTCAGAGAGTTCGGAAGATGACAATTATTTTTTGTTGTTGTGAAGCAAACAAAAAAAGCGAGAAGGAAAACTACTATGAAATGACCCAACGTGAAAAAACAAGAAAATGTCTACTTACGAGTGCTCTTATCACTAAATATCAATATTTTTTCGCGAATTTTTCTTTAAAAAAAATAATTTCATATAAAATCGGGTTAAAGATATAAAATCATATAAACTTGAGGTTAGTTTTAATTTATTACCAGGGGCCCGAGTAATGCCGGGCGGATATATATATATATATATATATATATATATATATTAAATGGTGTAAATATTGAATAAACTGCTAGTGCGTTTTATACATTGATAGTTATTTTATAATAAAGATATAACAATTTGATGAGATTTTTAAATGTAAAGAAAGGTCTCGAAAAAGTGATTTTGAATATTTTGTTTGTATCGCCAAATTCAAACACGTATTTCTCTTTATTACGCCAAGGTACCCAGAGCAAAGAATCAAAAACATATCCTCAAAAATTTATTTAAGTGTCCTTTTTTAGAGAACGATTGTAATAATTTAATAATTAATTTTCAATTTATTATAAGGCATATTTCATAAGAATAACAAATGACTTTGTGCAGCAATTACACAAAATTCTTCGGGACGATACAACATTCACGTACAATATAGCATTTTGAGCAAATACAATAGAAATAACATTTTTATAAGCAACAGACCACTCAAAATTAACACAATTAAGAAATATTAACCCTCCAATCATAAAGTGCATTGTATTTAAAAATCTGCCCATTGAAGTACTGTAAACAATAAAATTATGCACTTTATAATTTTAAAATAGCTTTCGATCTATTTTAATTGAATAGTTAAGAATAAAACCAATAATTAAAAATTCAAGAATGAGAACTTTAAAGAGAGACATCCTCTCATAAAGTGAATCTGATTTTTGAACAAAAATATACAAGCTATAGAAAAAATTATTAGACACAGATAAAAAGAGGATTCTGATTGTATAAATTCAATTAATGAGATGTTAATAGGCAATAGAAACACAATAATGATTCTGGAAATTTTATAACATTTCAAAAAATGTTATTCAATTGATAATTCAAGAAAATGTACTTTATTCTTAAGAAACTCTAAAAAATCCGTAATTTTAAAATATTTAGCCATCAATGACTTTACAAAATGTTTTTCTTAAAATATGGGATATGCTGATATTATGAAATACAAAAACATAATAATAATAATAATAATAATTTTTGAGTAACAAGTAATTATAAAATATAATAACCAAGCATGCATAAGAATTATTATGATGTTAAATTTTAAGAAATGGGAAATCGTTAAATTTTAAAGCATTTACTCTAAAATAATTTATAAAGTTTCATTTGTATTTTTACAAATTATAATCTTAAAATTATAAAAGAAAGGCAAATGTATTATTAATTTGTATATTTTTTAGAAATCGTCATATGCGTATTTAAAAAAAAAAAAAAAAAAAAAAAAAAACATTATCTGTGCAAATAATATAGTAAAATCACTTGTTAACTTCAAATTAAAGTGTAAAAATTGCTTAAAGTGATAAAAAAACATAACACAAAAGGTTTAAAAATACCCTTTAATATAAGATTACATATGTTTAATCAAACGGCGACATCTTCATATCAAAATGATAAATAAAATATTCTTGCAAAGTTTTTGAAAATGATAAACATAAATCACGAGATCACTCGTCGCTACCATGTCAAACTATCGAATGTGAAAAAATGCATTTTTCATTACTTTTAAAAATGGGCCGATTGTCACCACTAAATTTTAAGAAGGTTGCAACATCACCAGGGTTGCCAGTTTTGGCCTCTTTCTCTATTCAGAAATTTTGAATCCATACCAGAAATTTAATATAGACGTTTTTTGTTTATAAAATGACAGCCTATTTTGAGATTAATTGAAGTAAAAATATTTCTCTCCAAATTTCCGGTATAAATTTGGCATCTCTGAATAAAAATGGAGGTCAAACTGGCAACCATGTTTTTCACAGAAAATGTATGATTAATTTTACTAGACAAATAATTCTAATACAATTTAGTGGTTTTAATCGGCCCATTTTTAAAAGTAATGGAAAACGCATTTTTTCCTATTCGATAGTTTGACATGGTTGCGAGTTGCGACGAGTCCAATACAAGCAGGTTTGAGCGAGGGAAAACAAAATCAAAGATTCTGCCTATTGGAAATGCATTTTATTTTCGAAATTATTTTAATTATTATTGTTTTATTAGATTATAATAATTATTTTATTATACTTACAATTATTTAATTAAAAAAAATTTGTAAAAAGTGCGATTTTTAACTTTGCTATATATCTAAAAAAAGAAAGATTTAAGTGTATTCAAGTATCACATCAGAATGTCTTACGTCAAACACATTCAAAAAGGTTTTATAAAAATTTACCCAATGTAGTTGCGTTCCAAGGTTTTCACATTTTAAAACCTAGCGGAACACTATTAATAAGGAAACAATATTTTTAAACATTTCCTAGAGAAAAAAATTAAGCTTTCAAATTACATTTAATTAGCCTCTTAATTTACAAAATGTAATGAGATAAACATTAATAGTTTAAATTTAAAAAATATATTTTTTTATCTTCACTAAAGAAACAGTGTATTTTTTATATATTTACCTTCTAAATGAAATGTGATAATTATAAAAGCTACATTACTTAGAAATTCCTTAATTAAATTGATGTTTTTTATGTTCTATTACCTTATTTTAATTGCGTTTATAGTGTAAATATGCATGTTTTTTAATGAGTTCTCACCCTTTATTCTCTTCTTATTTTAACAAAGGTTAAATAAACATTTCCTTATTTAGCATTTAAATAGTTTTACAATAAGTCTTTAAATTCCTAAATTGATCAAGTATTTACTGAGAAGCAATTAGAGTGAACATAATGCTAAATTAAGAAACAATGCTTATCAGTTTTCTACAGAAAGTAAAGTTTTGCAGAATTAAAAAAAATAACCAATGTCCCATAGTATTCACTTTTAAAAAGCATCTAACTTGGTGATCTTTTAAAATTTACTTAAATGTGTCTCATTTTATTAGCTACAAAATTACCAGAACATGCAATTTATGGAAGTATCTACCCTGCTTTTAAGTATTTAATGTAAGCTTCATTTTATTTTATTTATTTATATATTTTATTTATATATCTTATTTTATATATATATCTTATTCTATTTTATTTATTTATATATTTTATTTATATATCTTATTTTATATATATATCTTATTCTATTTTATTTATTTATATATTTTATTTATATATCTTATTTTATATATATATCTTATTTTATATATATATCTTAATTTATATATTTTATTTATTTATATTTTTTTAACAGCGGTTTATAAATAAATTTTCATTTTACAATATTTATTTGCTAGTGAGTATTTTATTTATAGACAGTGTTCTAGCGTGGGGGGTTTCCTCCCTAAATTCAAGGGGGAAATTTGTAGCTGGGGGAATTTTTAGGGAAAAAGAGATTCATTCTTATAGGAATCCAGTAAACGTTTTACATTTATTTGACTTGTGTTAAATTTTCTCTTAAGGAAAATATTTAACATTCGATATCAGCAAACTTTCCTAGGTATAGGAAATTACTCGCGTTACATAAAATGCTGCTGATTCTTTATTTACTATACAGTGACAGTTATATTGTGTCATAGTATTTATATAATAACAGAATATATTATATATATATATATATATATAACAGAAATTATACAGTTTTCGATTTTTATGAAATGTACAGAATGGTCAAAACTTTAATTTCTTTCTACGTCTGTGTATGCGGTTTCCTTCTGTCTGTAAGGATTAGCTGCAAAAGCTAAATCATATAGAGAGTATGAAGCCATATTTCATGCACATACACAGTCTGTTAAATGCAGATGAATATGAATTTTTAAAATACAGGGTTATTCTAAATGATGGACGCATTTACAAAAAATTGTATTCATTAAAGTACAAATCCAAAATGAACAATCTTTATACCAATGAAAAGAGGAAGTTTCACAGTTTTTTTTAAGACATTATATATGTTCAATGTGTCCACCGTTTGCTGCACGGAAAACATCTACGCGATAGCCAAACTCGTCCCACACACGAGAAAGCGTATCTGCTGTTACTGAGTGCACGGCAGCAGTGCACTCAGTTCGCAGGGGCCTATTGCCGCGCGATCTCTACCGGCCACCTCTGGAACAATCAGCACTTTGAAAGCCGTGCACTCAGTAACAGCAGATACGCTTTCTCGTGTGTGGGACGAGTTTGACTATCGCGCAGATGTTTGACGTGCAGCAAACGGTGGACACATTGAACATTTATAATGTCTTAAAAAAACTTGGAAACTTCCTCTTTTCATTGGTATAAAGATTGATCATTTTGGATTTGTACTTTAGTAAATACAATTTCTTGAAAATGGGTTGTGACATGTTGAAAATTTCACATGCTCACATACCTGGAAGATAAAGATAATCCCTTAGGAATGAAAGGCCTTTTATGAATTGTCACTATTCAAGTAAGAGTGCTATACAGAAGGGTGACAGGTGGACGTGAATCAACTAATCAATTACTTGGAAAAAGGGGATAATCTCCTAAGAATGGAAGATAGAACTATAGATTGGGGTCTGTCATTGTCACCTGGAGATAAGCAGACGGGAGCAGGTGTGGTAGTGGAGGTAATGTTTTCTGAGAAATTCCTGGGATGCAATGAAAGCCCCTGGGAAGTGAAATTGCAGACGGCAGTTGAATGTTGAACAAGTTGGAGGTTGAACGAGATGGGAGAAAGGTCCTTTTTTGAGCGAACGTGATAATCTGAGTTTTTCGGACATCGTAATTTTACAAGACGAAGATGATTGTCCTATTTTTTCATTTTTACTTTTTTTTTTTTAATGTGTTAATTTAAAATAAAGTTTTTTCGTTTCAAACGATAAATGGATTTCATTAATTATATATACATGTGTCCACGTTACCACAGCTATAGTATATATAATTAATTGGTGGCAGCAACTGGGATATGTAATCTAGAGTAAATTAGATTACGGATCTATGTTAACCGGATGAAACAGATGAAGAGCCAGTGGAAAACGGACAAGCAGAGTTGTGGATTCGTGAAGTCTAATTGGAGTCGTGGTTTTTTCTCGGAGTTCTAGCAAGTAGAGAACTGGTAAAAGAACTTTATCGACTAAAGCTGTGTGGTGTATGATCAGTCAACTATAGCCTTGGTGCTATTTGTGTGTGCTTCAAAATATATCAGTGGAATGAAGATATGCGGTGTACCATCTGAGTTGTCTACATACGGATCTAAGGTTAAATTAGTGCCTCATCAGTGAATTGAGTGTCTTCAAGTCTTAAAACATCTGTGTGTATATCATCTTTAAAAGTGCTTGGAAGCCTGGTATCAGCGTGGAGGAAATATCTGCATCTGGAGGTAAGCTCTTTTATGATATCTTCTATAGAGGTCTGTTTTAAATTAAATTTTGTGTATAAATTTTAATTTTGGGGAACAAAGCTCTATGAAAAATTTAAGAATTCTAGGGAAGCTATTAATTTGGTACTTAAATTTTTAGTTAGAATTTTTATGTTTGTTGATTTTCTGGTATCTGTTAGGTATAATATTGGGTTAAGAAAATTATATACTTATGTATATGTTAAAATTTACTTGGGGTATAGTAAATTGTTATTGATTAATTGAGATTATTAATCAGGGTATTTTAATCATAATTTTGTATAAAACTTTTGGAAATAAGAGTTTTGTTTATATACATTTTATTTATTACAGTAATAAAGTTATAGCTTAATTTTATGGGTATACTGTGGATGATTATGATTAATGTTTCAAAATAAATTGATGTTATACTTTACTGTTGGGTATAAAATTTATTTTGGAGGATATACTCAGTTTGAAAGACGTCACTGTTGCATGAGAATTTTCTATATTGAAATTGTGTCGTTTTTGAATACATTATTATACGTATAGTGAAGAAAATTCTATTTCTGTATTTATTGTATTATTGTAAATTGAATATATCTGGTATTTTGAAATTTATTACATTTTGGGGGAAAATGTGGCAGACTATTTAGTAAAATATAATAAAAGCGTCTTGCTATTATTAGCAGAGGAATTTGAGACCAGTGTGTCAAAATCGTGTAAAAATCAAGCTATAATTCAGGCCATTGTTAGTGCTGAAGATTATAAAGAAAGTTACGCAAAAATTCGCTTGCAATATATTCTTGAACAGGAGGCAGAGCGGAAAGAACAGGAAAAACAAATCGAAAAAGATCGTAAAGAACAAGAGAGACAAATTGAAAAAGATCGTAAAGAAAGAGAGAGGCAAATTGAATTAGATAGGATTGCGCAAGAGGAAAAAGATAAACTTAGGAAATTTGAGTTAGATAAACTTGAAAAACAACTTGAGGTAGATAAACTTGAGAAACAACTTGAGGCAGATAAACTTGAAAAACAACTTGAATTACAAAAACTTAAGAAACAACAGCAATTTGAATTAGAAAAATTGCGTATTCAAAATTCTGCGGATGTTGTTAGTGTTTCATCTAATGAATCAAATGTAGATTTTCATAGAACTCCTAAGGTAAATTTAAAGGATTTAGTTCCGCGTTTTGATTCTAAATTAATTGATATAACTCTTTTCTTTATGATTTTTGAAAGGCAAGCCGAGAAAGCTAAAGTTTCTCAGGAAGATTTGGTTAGTCAATTAATTCCTTTATTACCTTCTGATATTGCCGAAATTATAGTAAAACAACCAGCAGACAAATGTGATGATTTTCTGCATATAAAGAAAGTTTTGTTAGATAGGTTTAGGCTAAGTACAGGCGCCTTAAAACAGAAATTTGAAACTCATCAAAGAAAATCTGGTGAATTATGGGTAGATCTGATTTATGAGTTAAGGGGTTATCTTGATAATTGGTTAGAGTCATTAGAAGTGAGGAATTTTGAATCATTAAAAGAACTAATGCTCACGGAACAACTGAAAAAACGTGTCCCTTTTGAGATAAAAGGAAAATTTATGGATGATTGGGAGGAAATAAAGATTGCTTCTAAACTCGCGGAAAAATCGGATAAATTTGAGAGTATAAGAAGAGAATTTAACAGGTCGGATAGAAAACCGTGTGAAAATAAATCTTTTCAGGATAAGCAAAAAGGCAGCTTTAATTCTAAAAGTAGAAAGGAAATTAAACCAAAATCGGAATTTGAGAATACGAAAGAGTGTGGGAAATTTGATCAATTTAAGAAGGACAATGCTTTCGAAAAGCAAAGACAAGTCCAATGTTATAATTGTTTGGCAGTGGGCCACATCCGTCCAAATTGTCCGGAATTATTAAAAAGTAAAATCCAATTATGAGGATAAAAGCATAGCTTGGATTACTACTAGTGATGGGAAAGGTGTAAATAATAGGGAAGGTGTGGAAACCGAATTGCCTATGGTTAATTTATGCGTGAATGGTAAGAAAGTAAAAGCGATTAAGGACACAGGTGCGCAAATTGCGGTTTTTGATGCTAATGACATTCCGTGGAGTGCTAAGAAAGTGGGAAATGTCTTTCTTATACCGGCTCTCGGAAATAGACAAAAGGCGGATTTGGTGTCCGTGCCGATTGCTTTGATAGAAGATGAAAAAGAGTACGTTGACAAGAATGTGGTGGTTGCAGTTGTGAGAAAACTAAATTCTCCTCCACTGATAATACCCGTTGTTTATGAATTATTAAAGTTAGGAAATAGGGATAAGCAAAATTCAGTGTGTAAACAGGTGGAGTATCAGAGAGCATTGAATGGGCAGGGAACCCTCAGATTATCTAGCGATCATGAGCAAAGGGTTGTTAGAAAGATGGTTGTGAATGAAATCTGTGAAAGGGATAATAAGTCAGTTAATAAGATAGAGGTAAATTCATCGGGAGACGTGACTGATAAGAATTTGGCAAAAGGGTCTAAATTGATCGATACCAAAGATGATGCGTCTCAAACGAATAATGATAAAAGGTCAGGTAAGGGAGATCAATTTCGGGAAAAGTATTCTGAGCATGCTGTAAATATAAACAGGTATTTTGTTGGTAGTATGGGAGTTGAGCGTGTTAGAAATAGAATTAGAAAGAAATTGAGTTCACCTATGACTGTGGCCAGAAAAATTAACTCTGGGATGAAAGATAATAATAGAATAAATTGTGGGGCTAAATGCCAAGAAAGTGGATATGGAAATTCAAAGAATTCAAAGTTAAAAAGAATGGAGCATTCTGCTTTTAAAACGGATCATAAAGAAAGATTTATTAAAATCAAACAAGATTTTGAAAAGAAAAATTGTGATCATGAACTTGTAAAGCGAAATTTATTGTCGAAAAGATTTTCTGATAGAAGTAATTTAGATATTGGTTTTTGGGAGAATTCTCTAAATTAAGTTAATCCTAAATTTGGTAGTGCTCATTATTGTAATATCTATATTGGGTTTATTTATCATTTAATGTTTAATATTTTCGTAATAATAAAACTTCATTAATTTAATAATTGCATAATTCAGTATGTTTTATTTTTGTTTGTAGAAGTGTCCAAAATTAAGCTTTTATGCAGGTCTTTTTTTTTAGGAAAATTGTGTTAGGCATTGTGTTATATATGGATCTATTCTTTCTTTTTATTATTATTATTTTTTTGTTAGAATCATGTAAATTGTAATCTGTATTTGGTATTATATGTATATGAAATATTTCAGAATTGTTTCTTAGGGCATCAATAGTATAAATTATTCCTGGAATTATACTTTGGTATTGTAAGTGAGGGATTATAGTAAATCCTATTGACAGTGTGGTCTATCAAATACTGAGTATGGGAATGTGTTTATATTCGGTAGGGATTTCATGTGTTATTCTAAATTCCTTTATACTTTGGTGACCTCTTTAGAAGTTGATTGAAGGAGCTTTTTGTATTGTTGTATATGCCAAATTTCCTGCTGAAATTTTTCCATAGGGGGGAGGAGTTGTGACATGTTGAAAATTTCACATGGTCACATACCTGGAAGATAAAGATAATCCCTTAGGAATGAAAGGCCTTTTATGAATTGTCACTATTCAAGTAAGAGTGCTATACAGAAGGGTGACAGGTGGACGTGAATCAACTAATCAATTACTTGGAAAAGGGGGATAATCTCCTAAGAATGAAAGATAGAACTATAGATTGGGGTCTGTCATTGTCACCTGGAGATAAGCAGACGGGTGCAGGTGTGGTAGTGGAGGTAATGCTTTCTGAGAAATTCCTGGGATGCAATGAAAGCCCCTGGGAAGTGAAATTGCAGACGGCAGTTGAATGTTGAACAAGTTGGAGGTTGAACGAGATGGGAGAAAGGTCCTTTTTTGAGCGGACGTGAGAATCTGAGTTTTTCGGACATCGTAATTTTACAAGACGAAGATGATTGTCCTATTTTTTCATTTTTACTTTTTTTTATAATGTGTTAATTTAAAATAAAGTTTTTTCGTTTCAAACGATAAATGGATTTCATTAATTATATATACATGTGTCCAGGTTACCACAGGGTCCATCATTTAGAATAACCATGTATGTATTACTCAAAAAAGAAACTTACGAAATTTATGTCGTAAAATTATATGTGTCAAATTAACAATTAACGCAACATCTAAATTCCTAAAAAAATATCTCATGATTTAATTTTAATACTTACTTTTTTACTAACTTTTAATTTTTTTTAAAATATATTTAAGGAACATCGGTGCAATACTTCCAAAAAGAAGAAATAAATAATCAATTGTCACTTATGAAGCTAGTTGATAAATTTTGTGCGATTTTAAAATTCGATCTATTATTTACTTATATTTTTATTTTATATTTGACGTTGAAAGTGATATGATATTTTAATAATTAGTTTTAAAGAATAAATCTAGCGTTATGGATAACTTTAATTATTTGCATTCTTAATTTTATTCAACTGTTTTAAAGAGATACTTTTTGCACTGTAAATTTCCCGTCATTCAAAATTGATTTTCATTCCAACACTTTACAAAGATATACAATCTCTTCGTATTTCTAAAGTTAATGTTTACCTGTTACTTTCAAATGTATTCCACAATCAATGATTCTTTTTAGCATAAATAATACATTTTCCATTCGCTAAAATAACATCATTTGACGTGAAAGTCTTAAAAGCGATGATATTCAAATATCATAACCCACTCGAAACACAAACTCTGTTTAAAGTGCAATTCAGAGGTGAGGATTTCAGACGTCACATCTGCAATTCCTGTTGTTTCTTAATGGTACAAATATTCTGTAGTTATTCTGCATAGCAGCGTGAAAAATTGGATTGTTTATCTTTAACTCAAGATGTGAAAACAAATATTTTAATGCCCTTTTTCGTATCTTTAAACGTTAAATTTCATTCTGACATTACCATCAACTCAGACAGTCTTCCTGAAATATTTCCTTTTAAAGATAACTTTGAGTTGTAATACTATTTAGTTTAAATGCAGTCATGCACTGTAAAAGAAATATAAAAAAAATTAAAGGGTATATGTTTGTTATGTATGGTAGATGTTATTTTAAATAAATAAAGAAAAACAAAATAAAACTAAATGGAAATTGTATGATTTAAAAATGCTTTAAAATTGAGAATAAATATGTAGATAGATAAGCACTAATTTTCTGTATCCAGATTTAATTTTCAGAATGATAATAAAAATTCCAATTAAATTACATGAATTATATTTTAAGTTATATTAATTAAAAAAAATATGTTAATTCAACCCCAGCAAGATCTGTACAGGTTTCCATGTAACATAGAAGCATCAAATTTTGCCTTCGTACGAATCGGCAGATAATGAAGTGGAATTTTGTAGTGATTATTTAATTAAAATTTCAATTCACAGATTGTATAACTCCTGTATAATGCGCGCTTTTATTTTTAAAGTTAGGAAAAGTGGGATTCCCTTTATACACGAAATATTTCCGACAACAAATTAAAAGCACACACTATGCTTTCACTAAGTCACGGAATATTATGAAAATATCATGATAAAATTCTACAAATGTAGAAGTAGAAAGTAAATAAGTGAAATAATTGCAGTTTTACGTGTACTAGTTTGTGTAATTATGAAACTAATTAAGAAATTTAAAAACTGATACATAAAATCAAGGAGCACAAAATCTCGGTCAAGTTCATTAATGGGCAAAATCGTACCAAGAGGTGGAAATGAGGAGCGTTTTTGTGAAAACAGAAAAAAAACATAACGTCTTAGTTATGATACATATCGAACCAGTTTAAAGTTACTATTACTTCTTGAAAAAGGGCCAAAAATTTATGTATGACAGATTTTTGAATTAATTAAAAATGGCGTCAAGGGCCGAAAAAATAAGGGATTAAGAAGAAACAAAATCATAACTTCGTCAATTCACAAGATATCAAACCCATTTAAATTTATTATAAATCCTATTACTATTATCTACAACATTTATACTGGCAAGTTTTTGCTAGGGCCAACTCAACAACAACTACAACAAAAAAATGGCGGGGAGGGGAAGCGATTGTACAAGAAAAAAGTCCCATCTCCGTTGATCCGCCACTAAGGCGATAAAAGTATCATTGGCGTGATAAAAATTTTTGACAACCCTCAGAGATGCTGTATATAGGGTTGCTCTACTAAACGCGAGCATGTCTCAATAAAAAGGATGTCAGAATTTAAAATATAGTGTGTGGTTCATTTAATGAAAAATCATTTTTCTCTAATCTTTAGTTTTTGTAGGTGAAATTAGTACTTAACTTCGAAATCTACCTGTGCTTGTAGGCCGAGCCAGCAGGAAATTTTTTTTTTTGTTGTTATTCCTAACTATCAAAAACAGGAAGTTCAGTATTCTCAAGTAAATACGATAAATTTATTTTTTCAGAAAAATAAATGTTTTTTTTTTTTTTTTTTTTTTTTTTTTACAAAATCTTTAAATCTGGAGTAGTTTCTAATTATGACCGCCGCTAAATTTTTTTTTGTTGTTTTTTAAATTTGTTATATTGCAGATTCACCAATTATTTCAATATTTGTTAAAGTTGTTGTTGGAAAATTTCTCAATGTAAGACGCATTTTTAATTTTTGTCAAATTTTCATTTGTAATATCCCTCGAAAATGTATTTTCTACTACATTTTTTCCAACGTCCCTAGATGAAACATTTATGTTTTTTTTAAGAATTATACACGGCATAATGATATCGAATTCTGGTATCGATAGAGTTAAGAATGCAGCATCAATGAATAAAGTTTCCAATTATAGAAATGTCCATATTGTAGAAACATTAATTTTAAGGTATTTGAATAAGGAGACGAAATATGCATTTGTGAATACTGGAGTTAAGTTCGAGGCGTGGGGAATCAAGTGCGGATTTTTACAGAATTTTATTTTCAAATTTCCGTATTTTCGGCTGTTAAAATAGCATGGTTAGTTTTATACACGAGCTATATTTTTTTGTTTCTGCCTATCAGAAGCAAGATGTTCAGTATTATCAAATAAATATGGCACTTTAATTTTTTGAAAAATATTGTTTTTTTTTAAATATATAAATCTTGAGTAGTTTTTCTAAATAAGAAGCTATAAAATTTGATTTTCAAAATTTGTTATATGGCAGTTTCATCAAATATTTCAGTATTTGTTAACGTTAGTGTTGGAAATTTTCTTCATGTACGATACATTTTAATTTTATCGAATTTTCAACCGTAATATCTCTCGAAATTTTCTACAATATTTTTTCCAATGTCCGGAGTTACACATTTATGTTTTTTTTTTACGCATTATGCATGGCATAGTGACAGCGCATTCCGGTATTGATATGGTATGAACCCGGTATCGATGAATAATGTTTCCTATGAGAAAAATGTACACGTTCTAAAAATCTTGATTTTATGGTATCTGAATATGGTATTACATTGCAGAAGTCCTCGTTGTTCTGTGTATAATCCGGATTATTTGATACTTGTATAAGATTTAATTTTCCGTATAAAATAAACTTCCATGAATACTTCGTGTTTTTGTATATATTTATAATAAAAATTTGTTACACCTCTCATTAACCCTTATATATATATAACTGCTGCCAGCGCTCTTTTTTATTGAGTTTAACATGTAACTTTCAATGTATCTATCGATACTAATGAAATTATGTTGCGTTTGAAACCTTTTACTAACGCTAGACTTCTGAATAGAGATAAATAATAATTATAATAATCTTGTACATAAATATTGGTATAGAAAGGTAATTCTATAAGTTACCTGAACGTTTTATTCATCTTTCGATCAAACGGTCTGAGAGACTATTTTTCAGAGTACTCCAGTATTATTAGTAGCAGAATTTGTAAAGTAATAATAACACTTAAGCATACAATGTACTAAATTTCTATAAATAAATTGCAAAAAGGTAGTAGAGTAGTGTAAACTTAAAAAGCACCCGAATCCTAAAATAATTCAGACAAAAAAGTTATTTACTATTTCTGTATTAAGGCATGTCAAAGAACATATTCAGTAAAATATACAATCATACCTTATTGCAAAAATTTGTTATAGAAGATTTATGAAATAAATGCTAAATAATTTTTTAAAATGTATCTCTGCCGCTTTCGCCTTAATTTTTCTTATTTTATTAAAACTCCTTTTGTGTTACATTATATATGTGTTACTTTATATTATTGTAGTAAGCAAACGGTTAGTATTACGTTGCATGTTGATAAGTTAAAAATTTACGTGCCTAAAAATTATTTTAAAAATAAGCAAAAATCGGTAACTTACGTAAAAGTTTCGAAACAAACAAGGTTTTTAAATTACGTTTGTGATCTACTCGATGCAGTAAATACTGACATTATGGGATATTTAGAAGCAAAGATATGTGAAATCAAAGAGATAGTACGAAACGCGACCTTTAGTGTTACTTTTGAGTTTAGCAATAATGATGAACAATTTAACGTTTCATAATACAGATATTATTTTGTTGTGTCAACACGATTTTACTTTTCCATTTGTTTATACGTATATACCATGTATTTCCATAAACATATTTAACGCCACATAAAAACTATTTTGATTCAAAAATTTAACGAAAGTTTATATTCGTTAATACGTTTTAAAAAAAGAAGAAGAAACGTATATCATCAAACTATAGCTTAACGAAAACGTGTAAAATTTGAAGAACACTAAAAATGTCTACTTTGTTCCATTTCTAAGTCATAGATACGTAAAATAGAAACATCAGAAATAGAAGTTTTCACGGATTCTGTACAATTTTAAACACTTTCCAACATAATGGGGAAACGTTTATGAATTCGGTTTGTCTGTCTGTCTGTCTGCCGTCTGTCAATCGTCTGATATCGTTCTAACTAGCGTAAATATACTCGGATTAGATATACTCGGAAGTAGTATAAATGATAAATTGAAAAAAAGTACAAATATTGGATAAAGCTATTCGAACATTTAAAATATTAAAATAGGAGCTCTTCCAACAACACAAAGAAAATGACAATTCTTAACGAACTATTTTTACTGAAATTAATTTCAAATAATTATTCTATAATTATTCTAAATAATTATTCTATAGTTTTGGGTATTTTCTTAAACGGTAACGTTGTTTATTGTTTTGAATCGCCGAAAAGCAACCTAGTGGAGGAGAAAACTATGTTGTAGCAATTGTTATACCGAAGATTAGAATTATGCAAGATTTATCATTAGTCACTATTACTTCATTTGCTGAAAAAAGATTTGTGATATCTATTGCATGTATAAAACCAAATTCTGGAAAAAGGAACATAACTTTTATTCAACGGATGGAATAAGCACATGTTGCAAATAGGCAGGTAATTTTGCAAAGAAGATTAAACGTCTTTATTCAGAGCTTGGATGCAAAGTTATAGCGATATTTGTAAGGCAAATAAAAGAAAGATATACATGGGATACATCAGCAACTGTCAATCACAAACACATTAACACTCAGCCTCATTTAATTGCCTTAGTAATCATGAAATTTATGTGATAGGTACCTTTAAGAGGAGAGACACGCAAAAGAAAGATTTTGTAGAATTTTTAACACAAAGGTAATTTGAAAAATAAAAATTATTTTTCTTTTCGTGTTTATACCACCATGTACGAAAACTAATACTTGCCTTATTTAATTACATAAATATTAGATTAAATAAGGTTGTACTATTTGAAATAGTAGTACTCAAAACTCAAAACAGTACTCCTATCCTGTATTTTTGCATCTATGTTAAATACATAGTATGAAAAGACAGCAGAAATTAACTTTGTCACTTACATTCTGTGTAAAACGTACGCGAAATTGTTGAATAAAACACAAAAATTATATTCATTCATCAAATTTTATTTGTGGCCATAAATATTTGCTCCAATATAACTATATGACACTCTTAACCAATCCTCCATCCTCGTACATTTTACATAGGCTGATTAGGATACGAGTTGTCTCAGCGAATTTTCTTTCATAGCCTCAATTGACTGAATACGTTTTATTCGAAGTGGTAATTTTAGTTTCGGGGGCAATATCAACCCAGTAAGGTGCTTCGTCGATGACAAACAATCGTTGCGTTTTTGGCCAAAAACCCAAATTTGCACAACTACAAAACGATAACTTTGTGCAATGGTGCAAGATGGCCGCACAAAATTTCGTTTGAAACAGAAAATTTAAGGCAAACTCTTTGTTCAACTAATTTTTCCATGGTCAAAAATCGCAGAGCACTCAAACGTATGACTACAAAAACCTGCTGTCAACACAGTAAGACACAGTTGAGGTTCAAACTCCGCGTTGTAACTTGGTACAGTGGTACAAACTTACAGAGAAAAAAAATGTCGTGATATCTTTTATGCGAGTCTTTTAAATGATGAATTTCGGATACTCTTTGCACAGAATGTATTTGTAACTATAAGAGGTGCCCAACTGAAAATTGGACAACTGGTGTAGCGACGTTATCTAAGCGGCGGAATTAGTTTTTTCATTTGATTGTGAATTCGCGCAGAGTTAAACAAAGTTGCTTCGATTGGAAAGACTGTGTGTGTGTAACTGACAGCTAAAACATAGGGTGAACAGGATGAAAGCGTCCAGAGTCGAGCAGCGAGGCATAGTGCGTTTTCTGTTGGCTGAAGGGGCAATGAACGTAGACATTTTTCACGGAATGAAGCATGTTTATCATGAACTCTGTTTTGACCGTACAGCTGTGAACAACTGCTGCAAAAATTTCAGACAAGCCAGACAAATTGTCAAGGATTCACAGAGACCAGACTAGGTCCATGCTGCCATCACCCATGCATCAGCAGCTGCTGCTGTATGAGATGGTACAGTCCACACCTGTCGCCTTGTTATTTTCACAACTTCGGGCCACTTAAAAAGGCTGTCCGAGAACAACGGTTTACTTCGGACGACGAAATGAAGGATATGATACGAACATTCATTCGAGATCAGCCCCAAAAGTTATACGCCAGGGGTATCGACCTGCTAGTGACATGATGGGAGAAATTCCCCAACAAATACGGTGATTATTTTTAGAGTTGTAATAAAATACTTTTTCTACACACTGTGTCCACTTTTTATTTGGGCACCTCTTAAATTACATTTAGTTTATGCACTCTGCGTCTAATTACTGGATTTGGTATTGTCTCATGAACTTTCACTTCATTTGGCTGTGCTTTTTCCGGCTGGATAGCAACACAAAACAACTTAACCCTCCGAGTGTTTTGAAAAAGGGTAAAATTGTAATGTTGTTTTCTCTGCATTTTGTTTTAAATGCTAAAAAATTTTTATTCTTTCAGCATTACAAATAAAACTTAATTACAAATATGAATGTAACCCTTCAGAGTATTAATCATTCTTCAATGTTTTGAAAATTCATTAAATCTATAGAACTATATTATCTTAAACATTGCATATATTGCAGTGAAACCTGGAGCTTAGTGAACGGAATATTACGTTCCACACGCTTAGAGGGTTAAAGTTCAGTAATAAAGGTCAAAAGTTGTACAAAGGCAAAAGAAGCCCAAGAAACTCTAAAACAAATGGGTTAAATTACCAAGAAATGTAGATTTTCATTTTCAATGAGAAATGCTTAAACCTGCAAATTTTAGAATAGAAAAGAATCATTATGTTTACGATATTTATCAATTTTGAATAGCAAGAAAGCGTGTGATTCACTTTCTTTTTTTTAAAAAACGAATGTAGTACAGCACAGCGTGTGATAATTTAGTTTTTAAACATATAATATTTTCATCATAAATTCTTGTTAAGATTAATGAATTCACAATATATTTAATTGTGTAAAATAGATTTTCGTTTATAAAAATTACAAGATATAGCGATTTTTAAAATTCTGTTTTTGTAGTTGTTATTCTAAATATTGATAAATACTGATTGAGATCATCCATTAAGATTATTAAGAGGACATGGTACTTTAAATCTTAAAAACATTTAATTTTTCGAAAACAAATTATATACATATGATACAACACTATTGTCTGGGCATTTTAAAACGAACCGCACAATGTCGCGTATCCTGGCGGCAGCTACAGATATTCAAGCGGCGAGGCATGATAAGCGACACACCAGGAATCTTCCAGAATGTAAATGAATCCATACGACACCGCTGTCAAGCCTGCCCGACGACTTCTGGTAGTAATTTCGAACACCTTCTGTAGTACAACGTTTCAATAAAATGTTTTCTGTCCCATTAACGTGTTGCTGTTTCTGTTCTTTTTCTCTGCTTCTTTGAACCATAGCTCACAACTACGGCATTTTCGACCCTGCATTCCTATTTGATTCCGAGTCGTCTCTGTGCCCTGTACACCTCCTGCAAGTTTGTCGGTCTGGTAGTGAAACACTCTGTATATTCTTCAATTTTAAACATACTCTAATATGAGATTAATTAAAGCGGTCTGATAATGTTTTACATAATAACATAATTTTAATTAGGAGTTTAATTAAAGCATTCTCTACAAACCTATTTGAGTAAAAAATAAATTCAAGCTCATAACAAAACATGCTTGATTAGACTTTTTTTAATTCTGAAACAAAATATTTATAACTAAATTAGATTAATTAGTTTTTTTAAAGTATTTTTCTAATCCTCACTGAAAAAGTAGTACAATTTTTAATTAATTTCCTTGTAAATGAAATGTGATAACTACAAAAGCTAAATTACTTAAAATTTACAAAATAAACTTCCATTCTTAGAAATGAATTAAAAACAGAAGTTTACAATGTTTTTCACATTCATCTTTTTATTTGCATTCATAAACAGAATAAATGACTATTTTAATGAGTTATCTCCATTTGTTTACTTCTAATTTTTTATAGAAAATATAACGTATTCGTTTTATGAAGCATATCACAAATAGACTGAATTGTTTGTTTATGTTATCGATTTCTTATTAAGAGTAGCACAGGGTAAACATAACATTAATGTAAATCACAATACAGTGAATCTATGCGTTTTTCATAGAAAAACATTCTAGGAAGAGCTTTTAAAACTAATCAAAGCATTAGAGCATGTATTTTAAAGAAGTACAGTCGGCCAATATATATATATATATATATATATATATATATATATAACATTAAAAACATTTTAATCGTCTAACTGTTACAAAAAGGAAAAAAAACAGCAGAAACAGACACTGAACTGAAAATGGTGTTCTTTCTTTCCAATTTGTCTTCATACTGACATTGTACCAAACTCTAAAATGTTTATTATGAACACCTAATTTTTACATTGTATTTGGTTTTTTCAGAACATCTTACATTAGGATACCAATCGGTAAGTCATTCGGTCGCACTAAGTTTCTGAATTATGCAGGATTGAAGTTTGAACACCTAATGTTAAATTCATTTGTAATTGTTGTAAAACAAGTTGCAATGCAGGTATTTTTTCATAACACCCAAAAAGTACGTGGCGGAATGAGCTGTAATTTTGGATTTACATTTTTGAAGCTTCTAGAAATTGATTCGAAGAAAATATTCGAAATAAATTTACGAAAAAAATACAAATAATAACCTATAAATTTCTTAACATAAATCAAATTTTAGAAGCTGCAAATATCTGAAAACTAAATTATAGCTCATACCGTCAACTAATCCTCGAGTTATGCTTAAAAAAACCACCCACGTTGGAATCTGCTTTGCAGCGATTACAAATGAATTTAACATAAGAAATTACAAAATTTAAACTTGTCTAATTCGTAAACTACTGTACTGAATGCCTTCCCATTTGATATTCTAGAGTAAAATATACCGAAAAATCTAAATTTGATGTCAAAATTAGGTGTCCGAATTGAAAAATCCAGACTTTGGTACAATTTCAGTGCGAAGATAATTCCTTTATTTTTTAACATAAATTGAAAGAAGATATAATTTTCAGTGGAATGGCTATTTCCGTCTTTTCTGGAACAATTTTGAGATTAAAATTTATGAAAGATTCGTTTATTTTTTGTTTCTGGGGAATTGTTTTTAGTTTGGTAAACTTTAAATGTGCATTAAAATATATCTTTTTTCAATAACTATCAAAGTATTATCCCATGCACTTTGTTTAACCCTTTGCACTGATAATAACTGCGATAAAAACCGTAATGTTGAGTCGGCAGAAGAGTGCAAAGGGTTAAGCACCAAGGCTGGGGAACTTTTAAAATACCTTTAACAATGTCTTAGTTTAAAGTTTGTTTATTCTTATTTTTTCACTGCATACTGTTTTTTTAATGTTGAATTATTTGCATATAAAATGATAACGGATTCGGATCTGCAGTTTCGATTTCTACTTCGAATATTTTTCAAGCGTAAACAAGTCTAAAATATTACAATAAAAAATGATATATTGTAAAGGTGGAACAATAAAAGAACTGCCTCGCCTGAAATATCCCATGTTCAAAAATTATGTTTATGATGTTTTTTTTTTTTAAATTTAGTAATTAGTATACACTTTTTAACACTTTCCAAAATAGTTTTAAAATGTTCAAGACTTGGTTTGTCTAGCCGCCTGTCTATCTCTCTGACTTTTGTCTATATATCTTCCCGTGTTCTAATTCGCGTAAATGCACCCAGTTTACTATGGCATATTCGATATTGAAAATGAAGCGTGTAGCATTTATTGTTCGTTTACAGGGACACTCAAAAGAACTCCATTACATTATAATCCATTTCAAAAATCGTTTTCAATGTATTTTAATGATGTCACACTGTTTGAAACATATTGAAATATATGTACATCACTGAGGTGAAATACAAGAAACCTACTGTAGAGTATGGTGCCCATAGCATTTATAGTTCATTTACAGGACACACAAATGAATTCGTTTACTGTACTGTCTATGAGTGATAGTTGCTGGAAGTGCGTTTTCAATTGTGGTATGCATTTTTTAATTTAAGTTTTGCATGCGTATTACTTTGTATGCGTATAATTTCTATAGTTCCCATACAGGACTGCATAAAAAAAACATTTCGGTTTATTGGCGGAAATTTCTGAATGGGGTATTTTCAACTGTATTGAATGTTTTCTAGTGGAACGAGATTTTATAATACTATATAGTATACATACAAATGTATAAATCATATACAGGGCTGCATAAAGTAATTCTCATTGTTTTCTGAATATAGATATTACTTGCTGAAATTGGGTTATCAAATGTTTTATGCGTTTTCCGAATTGTTTACTTAGATATCATCTTTCACCTTATTAAAAGATGAAGTTTTGTTACAGTATTAGGAATCTGTTGGAAAGCGTTTCATAATTTGTGCTTTACTCATGATTTTTGTTTGTTGTTTTATTTTTCACGAGCAGGGAAGACCGAGCTATGCTCGATCAAAATTAGCTTTGAGTTCAAATATCATGACCCATGACCAAAATGACACACTAATCAAATTTTCTCGAACATGTGACCAAGCCCAGTTGACTTCTCGTGTCCGAAACCCATAGGATATAAAATGTAGTAAAAATAGTCTGAGCTGTTTTTTACAGAATATTAGCTTCACACCCAGTGACCCAAAAATGACCCACTAATGGGATTTTCTCGAGCATGTGACCTAGCCCAATGATTTTCTCGTGCCCAAAAACCGTAGGATACAAAATTTAGTTCAAATCATCTGAGCCGTTTTTACGATAAAAATAGCTTGACCCATGATAACCCATGACCAAAATGACCCATTAATTGTAATTTCTCGAACATGTGACCCAACCCAACCGTCTTCTTGATCTCGAAAACCATAGGATGCAAAATTTTGTCTAAATAGTCTGAGTCGTTTTTTAGTTAAAGTTAACTTGACCCGCGTTGACCCAAAAATGACCCACTAATCGAAAGTTCTGGAACATGTGACCCAGCCCAATAGTCTTATCGTGCCCGAAAATGGTAGGATACAAAATTTATTCAAAATCGTTTGAACCGTTTTTTAGATAAAATTAGCTTGATCCTGACCCATGGTGAGCCAAAATCACCCCTAATCAAATTTTTTCGAACATGTGACCTAGCCCAATAATTTTCTGGTGCCCCAAAACGGTAGGATACAAAATTTCGTCAAAATCGTTACAGCCGTTTTTAAGATAAAATTTGCATATATATATATATATATATATATATATATATAATACACACAAGATTTGCTCGTAATAGAATATATGACATATATACCAAACACACACACACACACGATTTGCTGTTAGTAGAATATATGATAAATTTTAACTTTGGAACATTGCTGCAGTACTTTTATTATTTATACGTAGAAGAAAAATAATACACATTACAAGTGATCTTATGAAGCTAGAATTTATTTTGAAGTTAAAGAGTGAGATTTTAAGATTTCATTTCGAGGTTTATTCAATTTTAACACCATCCAATATAGAATAAAAGTCTTGATGAATTCGATTTGTCTGGCCGTCTGTCTGTATGTCCATCTGTCTGCGCTCTAACTCGTGTACATATACTCAGATGTCCATATAATTTATATATTTTTTTAGGATTACTATAGTACGTTTGGAATTGAAAATGAGGTGTCTAGTATTTATAGTTCGTTTCCAGGAGCACTTAAAAGAATTCCTTTACATTATGGCCTATGGGGAAAAATCGTTTGCAATGTATATTTAAAATGTTGCACTGTTTCAAACATATTGAAATCCTTAAAGAAAACAATAGTTTAAAACGAAAAATTTTTCGGAAACCCATGAAATTAGATTGTGTTATCCCGGTCACCGCAGCCTCTCCTTGGAATTTCAAAATTGCAGCCTTTAGATCGTTTGTACGTCGGGCATTTTTGGTTTGTTCAGGAGAATTCTTAGCAGAAGAACTTAATTATGTTATTAGTGTAGGTATTAAACATGGATATAAACCGCACATTGTTCGTAAATTAATTGATAAACACAGGGTTACAGTAGTTTCTTCTCCTAAAGTTAGTCAGATTTACAGAAAAATTCCATATATCCCCATTCTTTTTGAAAGATTAAAGAGAGTTTTCAAGAAATATAATATACAACTGGTTGCATCCAATTTCAAAACGTTGTTTAATTTATTCAATAGAAGCATAGACCCATTATCAGCCACTTGTTTATCTGGGGTATATGAAATTCCATTTGAATTGACCGATGGTACAAATTCTGTATATATTGGTATGACAAAACGTCGCATCGTAGAGAGACTTAAAGAACAAAAGAGTGATTTGAAATTCAATAAATTTTCCACTGCCTTATCAAGGACTTTTGCTAACGGACAGGTTAGGTTTATTGATTTTAACAACGTCAAAGTTATTTCCAGACAAAACAATCCCTTTAAAGCCTACATCCGTGAATCTATAGAAATTTCGCTAAGAAAACATGAAATTTGCAACGATATCCCATCATTTTCGGTTCCGGCTATATGGAAATGCATTTTAAAGTGAACTGTAATTCCGTTGAACATAAGTTCCAGTTACATTACTGGTTCATAGAGGGCGCCACCAGGCGTATTTTGAATATATTATAATTTCCGTTGTTTGAGCGTTTTGGCAGATTGAATATTGTGACTCAATCATGTAACACATTTTAATTTTTGCTGTTCATATTTATGAAGGTTTTTTCTCCTGATGATGGTTATAAAGATTAACCGAAACGTCGAGGTTTATTTTCTATATATGTAGTTTTAAAGTAACTCATATTTATTAAATGAAATTTACGTTGGAAGCAAGTGTTTGATGAGTATTTATATGTGCAACGTAAAGTCCTTATTAATTATGAATACGCCGATGCTGGGCAATATGGACTACATTAAAATTTTCAAGGAATATAAAACAGCTGTTTTAAAATTAGATCGTGAACTTTTAAGTGTTACATTTTTGAAAACCTGCAAAAGGCTCCAAGTTTCTCCTAATTTTCTACGTGTTAAAAATGGTTTTCTTAATAATTATGAAAACCTCAAGCGGAAGTTCGAAGCAACCAGCCTGGATGTTTGTCTACGAAGTAAGTTTGCCAATATTAACTTTTTGTCTTCAAAAACTTTTGGTTTATATTTTAAGTTGGTTAAAGCCACTTATAAAACCCAATTTGACAAGTTGATTTATTCTGTTGAAGGACTCAGATTTATCCAGAATAAAGAAATTACAGAACGCCATAGACTTAAAATCAATAGATTATGTTTGAATTCAAATTTTCCCAGTAAACCAGTTGTAGTGCCTGTACCTTTTGTTAACCTCTCCAGCAAAATTTTTTCAGCAGAAGAAGAACAGTTGATCTCACTTGGTTGTAAATATTCTTTTCCGGCTACATTAAATAAGAAAGAATTGTGTACAGACTTAGAATGTATTATTCAGGCTATTCCAGAATCAGAAAGAGAGATTGCTAGACTACAAACTTGTACTATTAGTAGAAATTTTATCAAGAACATTCCCGTTTCTAGAGTTCCAAAAGTAATTACTAAATTAAAAAGCAATAAAGATATTTACTTCATGAAAACAGATAAGTCAAGAAAAATCACTGTGGTGGATCAAGACCAATATTTTTTAAAGATGGAGGAGTGTATCCAACAATTAACATGTTCAGTTCTCGTTAAAGATCCAAACCCTGCGATTCATCGTAAAACCCAAGAATTACTCAGGAACAGTGAATGGCCTCCATAGATCAAAGAAATAATTAAAATTAACCATACTGGGGTTACCCCCCGTATTTTTGCCCATATTAAAGACCATAAGCCTGGCTTTCCTTTTCGTCCTATTGTTACCAGATGCCAAGGCAATTTGTATTTTATGGAGAAAGCGTTTGCTATTTTCCTTAAGAAGGTTCTCCCAGAATCAAAGTTTTCTATTTCTTCTACTGATGAATTCATTGCCCGTATTAAAGATTTTGTTTTACCTGAAAATGCAATAATAGCAAGTTTTGACATCGTTTCCTTGTTTCCCTCTATTGATGTCAATGAGGTTATTTGTACTATTGGTTCCACTATCGATGGATTACCTTATCTGACAGACAAGATGAAAATTTCGATTAAGTCTGGGTTGCATTTAATTAATGAAAGTAATGTTTTTGTATTTAAAGCAATATTTTTAAAGCAAACTAAAGGGGCACCAACGGAATCCCCTATTTCCAGTATACTCGCTGAATTTAAATTAAGGCCATTGGAAGAACGTATTTTTGAGATATGTAATCCTAAGCCCGCCTTATGGTTACGTTATGTTGATGACATTTTTGTGGTTTGGGATAAAGGTAGACAACCTTTAATCGAATTTTTTGATGATATCAACCACATTGACAGTAATATTAAATTTACGATGGAATTAGAGGATAATAATTCGCTTCCGTTCCTTGATGTTCTTCTCCTTAAAGAAAACAATAGTTTAAAACGAAAAATTTTTCGGAAATCCATGAAATTAGATTGTGCTATCCCGGTCACCGCAGACTCTCCTTGGAATTTCAAAATTGCAGCCTTTAGATCGTTTGTACGTCGGGCATTTTTGGTTTGTTCAGGAGAATTCTTAGCAGAAGAACTTAATTAGTTTATTAGTGTAGGTATTAAACATGGATATAAACCGCATATTTTTCGTAAATTAATTGATAAACACAGGGTTACAGTAGTTTCTTCTCCTAAAGTTAGTCAGATTTACAGAAAAATTCCATATATCCCCATTCTTTTTGAAAGATTAAAGAGAGTTTTCAAGAAATATAATATACAACTGTTTGAATCCAATTCAAAACGTTGTTTAATTTATTGAATAGAAGCATAGACCCATTATCAGCCACTTGTTTATCTGGGGCATATGAAATTCCATTCGAATTGACCGATGGTACAAATTCTGCATATATTGGTATGACAAAACGTCGCATCGTAGAGAGACTTAAAGAACACAAGAGTGATTTGAAATTCAATAAATTTCCCACTGCCTTATTAAGGACTTTTGCTAACGGACAGGTTAGGTTTATTGATTTTAACAACGTCAAAGTTATTTCCAGACAAAACAATCCCTTTAAAGCCTACATCCGTGAATCTATAGAAAATTCGCTAAGAAAACATGAAATTTGCAACGATATCCCATCATTTTCGGTTCCGGCCATATGGAAATGCATTTTAAAGTGAACTGTAATTCCGTTGAACATAAGTTCCAGTTACATTACTGGTTCATAGAGGGCGCCACCAGGCGTATTTTGAATATGTTGTTATAATTTCCGTTGTTTGAGCGTTTTGGCAGATTGAGCATTGTGACTCAATCATGTAACACATTTTAATTTTTGCTGTTCATATTTATGAAGGTTTTTTCTCCTGATGATGGTTATAAAGATTAACCGAAACGTCGAGGTTTGTTTTCTATATATGTAGTTTTAAAGTAACTCATATTTATTAAATGAAATTTACGTTGGAAGCAAGTGTTTGATGAGTATTTATATGTGCAACGTAAAGTCCTTATTAATTATGAATACGCCGATGCTGGGCAATATGGACTACATTAAAATTTTCAAGGAATATAAAACAGCTATTTTAAAATTAGATCGTGAACTTTTAAGTGTTACATTTTTGAAAACCTGCAAAAGGCTCCAAGTTTCTCCTAATTTTCTACGTGTAAAAAATGGTTTTCTTAATAATTATGAAAACCTCAAGCGGACGTTCGAAGCAACCAGCCTGGATGTTTGTCTACGAAGTAAGTTTGCCAATATTAACTTTTTGTCTTCAAAAACTTTTGGTTTATATTTTAAGTTGGTTAAAGCCACTTATAAAACCCAATTTGACAAGTTGATTTATTCTGTTGAAGGACTCAGATTTATCCAGAATAAAGAAATTACAGAACGCCATAGACTTAAAATCAATAGATTATGTTTGAATTCAAATTTTCCCAGTAAAACCAGTTGTAGTGCCTGTACCTTTTGTTAACCTCTCCAGCAAAATATATACATATCTCGTAGCTGATTTGGGTTATCATTTTTTATTAATCTCAAAAGTCTGCCTTTTAAACTGAAAATTGTGTGTCATTCAAAATTGATATTCTGTCTAATATGATTTCGAAAGATGTGTTATCTACTAATTTTCTACACTGTATACACTGTTATTGCCTTCTACATTAATAGACAGCCTAAGATTTACTTTAGCATAAATGCTTTTTATCTTTCGATAAAAACATTATTTGATCTGATCGTTTTAACAAGCATAATATAACACACACTAGAAACACAAATTCCGTTTATATGTGATCCCTTCTTAGTCAACTCTCGTAAATGTCTTAGTTACCATATATACTTTTACTTAACTATAAAATCAACAGAATAGTCCTTCTTCACAGGGTTGGCAAGATTTTACATGCAACGGTATTAACCGGTTTTACCCACGATTAAAACCGTCATGTCAAAAATGTCAAAAAGTGTTAAAAACCTAATTTTAATGAAATAATATCAAAGTAGATATTTAGAAATATTGGATAGACTTTAATCTATAAATTCTAAATAAAGCTGCATAAACATATTAACTTTTTGCACTCCACTGACATCTATATGGTGACATGCTAAGATTAATCTCCAAATGTCACAATGGCACCGGAATTTTGAAACGAGATTTTCGATACACAAACAAATGCATCGACTTATTTTCAAATAAATTTGATCGAAAATTCCGGTGCCATTGTGACAATTAGGGATTAAACTTAGATGTCACCGTATAGGTGTCAGTGGGTCAAAAGGTTAAAACTGCTGAGTATACACTGCACAAATACATTCTTAAAATCAATTTGAAGAGGATCTTGTAAACTGCAAATAGACTGCAGAAAGATATTTTTTAAATAAAACTTGCTTTAACTCTTATTTAATAAATTATTTTATTGTTATTTTATGCTTTTAATGATGATAATGCATTGTCTTAAAATCAACAGTTAACAAATCCTTAATTATTTTTAGTAATTAAAATTATGTAAGTTTAATCTATTGTTTCAAAGAGGTGTTGTGCTGTCCTCTAAAAAAAACCCAGTGTGAAATGTTTCCTAAAAAAAAACCCACCCTAGTATTTTATCAAATATTTCACTGAAGTCAATTTTTGGTTTTGCCCTGTTTCTATACACCATTTGCAACAGTAAAAACATTTGATAATGCCAAAGGAGTGTTTATTTAGTTTTAAAAGAATTTAATCTAATAATGCAGAATTTTGGCAAAACATGAGCTTCATTTTCACATATTTGCTTGTTGTAATACGTTATGTTAGAATGATGTACATCAATTTTGAAATGTTTTTATGCTAAACCATTAAAATGTGAAAAAAATGTTACATTTTCAGCTGATTATGTCCTGTAGGGTCCGGCTGGCGACCTTTGAAAATGAAGCTAAAAAAAACCCATGGTAGGATTAAAAAAAACTCAAAATGTTTTTCAATAAATAAATGATAAAATATACATTTAAAAAAATACATTTATTTTTAAGGAAAATAATTAAATTATGCAAATTTAATGCATATTGAAGGCACTTCTAAGGATTTTTTTTTTTTTAGTATGTAATAAAAAAAATCCATGTTTGCAAAATTAAAACCCATCAATCTTTTTACACACAGATACCCTTCACTTATATTTTACACATTATTTTGATGTTTTCAAACTTTTATATATTTTATTTTATTCACTCTTTTAACTTTTTAATGCAAAATATTTTACTTAAGGTAGGAATAACTAATATAGATGCATAGCTGCTAATTTGTACTATTTATCTTCTAAGCATACAGATGAACTGTAAGTTTGTGCAGTTTTGTGCAAAACACAGTAAGTTAATTGCAAAATATCATTTTGCCTTTCGCATAAAAGGTAAAACTGGAAATCTGATGCATTTCCCCTTTCTTATGTAATTTAAAATATATCACAGAGGAAAATCTAATACAATTCAGGAAGGAAGTGGCAGCAATTTAATCAGCAAATTTTCTTTCAAGAACAAGAGTGCACCCTTTCTGTGTCATCGATGAACTTCTTTATCTTTGCTTTATCATCTGAGAAGGTAAAGCCAGGGTTGTAATTTTGATCAGTCAAAACTCATTTTAACCAGGATTGTGGTCAAAACTGGTTTTACCCATTTAAAAGTAGTCAAATTTGCTTCAACCACTCAAAAGTAATTGAAACTCTATTAAAAAGACATTTGAAATTTTTGGATTTCATAATGCACCTGGTGAATTGTTGTGCAAACTCTTCAGCAATAAAGATAATTTTCAAAGTTTGATCTGAGTTAGCCTTCATACAGAAAAAGTCGTTACTTGATAAGTAACACATGTTGTATTAAATTTATTTTAATAAAATAATTTTAATTTTTTTTTCCAAATCAAAAAAATCTTAATTACTGAGGATCTAAACATATTTTGACCAGGAAAGTTAAAACTGTTATTTTTCCATGTTTAAACCAATACAACCCTGGGACTAATAATATTAGGTACTACAAGGACTAATAGTATTAGGTAAAAGGCAAA
Source organism: Maratus michaelseni (assembly GCA_963931845.1). NCBI lineage: Eukaryota > Metazoa > Arthropoda > Arachnida > Araneae > Salticidae > Maratus > Maratus michaelseni. The sequence goes on from OZ007592.1 coordinate 252,720,950, forward strand.
ATTGGAAAATTTCATTAGTGGCCAGTGGTAGCAGTTTTATAAATGGCCACTAACTTTAAACTAGTAGCCACTTTTTTATTTAAAAGTGTTAAACAGTAAACTTTTGTTAAAAGTTTTATTAGTATTAATCTAAAATTAAATAGCCCAAATAAATATGTTAATATAAACATATTGCAACCAGCAAAAGTAGAATCCTTGATAAAATGCAAGAAAATTATACTCTCTCCTTGTGGGAAAAGTGCCATAAGGTGGCCGCTGGCTGACGTATTTAGTAAAGGAAACGGAAATTTATTTGGTTCCAAATATGGGCTAAAAGTTCAGGTATGATAGTATGACTTGATACTTGCTGCCTCTAGGGTTACTGCATCAATGGTAGGAAAAAGTAAAAGCATTAAAAATCTGCACACGCAAAAATGTTGAAGAAATGTGATTAGCAAAATAAGATTTTTTGTGGCAATGTTGGCAGATGTTCTGGAAACAGCACCAAACCATTCCTTTTATTACCTAAGTACTCAATATTTTTTTAATATCAGTTAGATACATTTTTCTTCTAGATTGACACTGACCAATTTAATGAAACACAAACTACAGCTCGTACAAGATGTAAGGAAAGAATAAAGATGAGTGTTTCAGTTAATACACAAAAAGAAATAGATGAAGTGTTAAAATCACACTAATTTCCAAGCATTTAAAAGCATTGTAATCCCTCTTCGCTGCATTCAAAAACAAGCATTGAGAATGAAAGTGAAGATGGCAACCAGGAAAGTAAAAATTTTTTATGGAGCTCAGATGTATCAAATACAGATATGCATAAAACAGAAGAAGCCGCAATTTTGAACACCGCAAGTGATATTACCGAGCAATGAAGACAATGATTTATTCTGTTCTGTATAAGAAGCTGAAAAGTTACAATGTGGCCAGTAGGTGATTATTAAATAAGATGATTTAAAGTTTCATGTTATTATTACTGAAGAAGTAAATGATGATCGTCGAATAAATTGCTTAATACCGACAAAAATTAAGAGTACTCAAGTTTGAATCTAATCACTATATTATTCAGAACAAAAGAAACCAAAATGTGGCTATTACTAATGTTTCTCCATTAATAAACTCTCGGAAATTTTACAAATACTATTTAATAATTTTCTTCTTAAATTTACTGAAGATGTATGCAAAGAAATGCGAAAAGTTTGGAGCGAATTTACAAATAATTATATTTTGCATTTTGCATTTGAAATTCCTTCATTTTACAAAATAATGAAATATTTAATATTTTTTTGCAGAATTGTGATTTAAAAATAAATAATAATGAAAAATATATATATTTTGCTGTTAAATAATTTTATTTCCAAGTATTTTTACATGTGGGTTTTTTTTAGGTAACATGGTGGTTTTGGGGAAAAAGTGGGTTTTTTTCAATTTCTTGCTTAATTGGCTGTCATTTTGTAACATATCGATAGAATGAAAAATGCTCAGCATTAAAATCTTAGTCAGATCAAGCCGTGAAAATATAGCTATGTTTAATTTTTTGTATTCCTTATTAGACTTTATATAAAGATAAATTCAACAAATGGGTTTTTTTTTAGTGGACAGCACTATAAATTGTTTAAATGTTTTCACTTTTTTATGCGTAGAAGCAGAAAGTAATTCACCAAAATTGGTATCAAAGGAAGGTATTTACTTGCCTTAGATAGAGCAAGTTCAAAGATATTTTCCTATTAGCACACAACAATACTGCTGCAAAACCACTTTTTTTGTTTGAAAATATGTCTTTAAAGGCTACATAGATATTTTAAAATAAGATACTCGATGAAGTGTGAAAAAAAGCAACACTTGAAATCCACATAATAAGAAAAAAATTATAATTTCATATTTGATTACAATTCAATTCATACTATAACTGAAGTGCACTATCATTTAAAAAAAACAACGCTGTATTTTGCTATATTAACAGATTTTTTTTTTTTTTTTGTGTGTGTACTTAAATAATGTTGTTATTGACGATTTAAACCGTTTAAAACACGATTTATATCTATGTCACATCAATAACTAGTTGTTGGGTTAAAAACCAACCCTGCATCTTTATAACAATTTAAAAAATGGAAATTAGTAAGCTTCGCAGGAAATTTTAAAACTTCAAAATGCGCGAAATTTTTAAACGGAGTATGTGTTTTGAGTGTGTGTTATGTTTTAATCTCACGACTTTTAAGATTTTCAGATCGGATGTGTTATTCTCAAATAGTAAATGGCATCATTTATTCTAAAATCAATTTTGGTATAATATTGAATGTTGAATGTGGATAAATTTTAAAAATTTTGGTTGAGGCGTTCATACATCTTTCTAAGTTATGATAAATGGTTATACTTCATAATCAATGTTTTACATATAAGAGTTTGGTTGTATGCAGATGATCCTAGTTGTTTTCTCGAAATATTTGTTAAAAACATTAAAAATATTTTATGGTTTACGTGGAGTAAAGATTTTAAATTAGTGAAATATTAAAAGATTTGCTGGACAAAAATTCAGGTAATGTTTAACATTTTTATATTATTATTGTAATTCTTTTACATAATGAATTCAAATCGTTTATTTAATTTCTAAGTATAGAAAGGCATTCTCGATATACTAATTTCATTATTCATGCAAAACCACAAAATTGGATGTTATGAACTTATTATTCCTATCATATTATGAAATGGTTTTATTTTAATAGGAGAATCATCACAAAATTTATTGTCTAAGTACCTTTAACAAAGGTAAGAAAAAACTATTACTTTCAACTGCATTCGACAATAAAAGATACTTTTTAGGGTAAATGATACTTTTCTATTCGCTTAGAACCCATTCCTTCATCTGCATGTCTTAAAAAGCATGATTTTTAAAAATGACTCCCCCGCACGAAACACACAAACTACGTTTAAAAGTGAAATCCTCGGAAAATGTTTGGAAGCATCGTAATCACTATATTTGCCTTTATTTAGTCAAAAGCATTCAATAATTATCGTATATGAAATGGAAAAGGATATGATATCTTTAGCGCGAGATTCTAAAACTTTTAGTCAGCTTTAAATGGCTTTATTCAAATCATTAAAGCGTTGAATTTCTTTTTTTTATATTCAAAGCTCAGTCAGGTTTTGTGGAATATTTCCCTTCAGGGATATATTAAAGTTCACTTTCCAAATTGTGGAATTATACGTAACAAGAGAAAGATAAATGTTTTTGAAACGTGATATATTTTCCAAGTACATATAAATGTATTAAGGAAGAAGTTTTCCTGAGTAAGTAAAATATTAAAGGCCCAAAGGAAATATCAATATATTTTTATGATGAAATATTCAGGCATTGGAAGTATTTGAAAATTTTAAATGTCTTTAACGATGCTTTTAAAGCGGTGAATGCTGCCCCCCCCCCCCCCTTTAATACCTCCAGTACTTCATTCTAAATGCATTCAGAAGGGATCAAAATTAGCCTTTATATCATATTAATTCAAGACATAATTGTATTATAGTAGGAGAATGATTTTATTGTTTTGATATGTTTACATTAACCAAAATAAATATTATTTTTCTTTATTGAATATAAACTAACTTGGATCTTCTATATTGTATAACAATATAGAAGTTTGTGAATTATAATATTTTCTTTTTTCATAAACTATTATTTATCATAGCATAAATACAAGTATTTTGAAAAATCAATTAACTACATGTCATTACTTTTCTACAGACACAACTGAAAATGCTTATGATCTAATTTATGTTATCCATCTTAAAGTTGATGATTCTGCATTCATCTCTTGAATGAAAATGCCCAATATTATGTTCGAAAATTCTAAAAAACAAATTCTTAGATTGAGAATATAATAAAAGTGTCAATAGAAAGTACGTATTTTTATTAAATAATGTCCCAAAACCCAAAAATGTCCTTTAGAAAAATATCACACATATTGAACTGAAGTCGTTTGTTTTAAATCTAAATTCCTTGAGACTCCCCAATACTCAAAATCAGTTTTACTATATTTCATATTCAGCAAATTATCTCTATAAAAATACTGTAGATACCAGAAGAAAATATCATTAAAGAGAGATTATCATTATTCACATAGTCAAGACCATTGCCTGATACGCAATTAAAAATATTAAAATTAAACTTTTTTACCGAAAAAAGTATTATATGTATCTGCTTTGATTTAAACATGCGTAGTATGTTTAGTTCAAAGCATATGCATAATGTATCAAATAAACAGTAATGTACATGCATATGCATAATATATTATGTATATGCATTATGTATATGCATATATGTATATATGCATGTATATGTATAATGTATATATGTATATATGTATAAAAAATGTATATGCATAATGTAAATGCATAATGTATAAAAATATTTTAACAAGCGTGAACCAACAAACAAGTATGAACAAACGAATAACTGAATAAGTTTTTTTTCATCTCCATTATATAACTTAAGGGTCCACTCAGGACAATTATTAGCATGTTGGACAAAAAATGAGGAGCTTGGGCTGATTTTTGCGGGTTCGAAGCCAGCTTGGTCTTGGAGGGGTGACTTGCAAAGTTTTCAGTTTTTCCTTTGTACGAAAACAATAATAATTTGGGTCACTTTCACGACAAAAATTTTCCCTCGAGACATTCTTCCTACAGCGATAGTACGATCTGATCAGATCTGGCTGATGATTAACAAAATTACAGCTCAAAAATTTAACTGAGCGCTTTGAAATAGCTTACAATTTAAAAAATATTAATTTCTGGAACAGAAACCCGCAATAATTACACTTTTTGCTTTGGATGACGATAAATCTGAAAATGAAGTAAGTTTTCCTCTATCACTCATCACATTATTGTTAAACAACCTGGAGTTTAAGAGTCCATCTCCATATTGAAATTGTAAGCTTTGAAATTTTCAATATAAACACCTAATTTTGGTATCATATTTCAATACTTTGGTAAATGCTATTTTTGGATAGCGAAGGGGAAGTAATTCATTAGAGTAGTTTAGGAATTATGCCGATTTAAAGTTTGGAACTCCTAATGAACTCTTACTTTATTTAATTTCAAAACAAACTGCAGTAAGCATATTTTAAATATAACCCAAAAACTATTAGGTGGAATGAGTTGCTATATTGGATTTGCATAAGTAGATATAAAAGGGGGGTTCTGAGCCAGTGGCACGGTGGCACCGGAAGTTGAAGGTGAAGTTCAAGGTCACCGGATGTAGCAGGTGGGGATAACAGGTATGTTGAGACAGGAAGTGAACAGGAAGTGTAGATAGGAAGTTTAACCGGAAATGTGACAGGAAGTGAATGCGATAAGGGAGAGAGGGGGAGGGCTTATTTTTGTGGGGGGCTTAATTTTTTTTGTTGGTTTTAATCCTTCTAGTCGAGTGGAGTTGAGTTGTAGGAATCCTGCTATCAGAATGAATTTAGTTTGAAAGTAATATTAGCAAAATATTCGATTTTTTTTTCTCACCTGAAATAAAAATTTAAATTGCTAACTAACACCTAATATAAAAATGGAAATCTTTCTGACTTTGTTTTACTTTATAAAAGTTTAACGTGAAATTTATTTTAGGACTGGAAACGCGACAGGAAATAAGATCGGAAACGGGATTAGACATGTTTATTTATTTATTTATTTTCCAAAAAGGGTTTTCAGGAAGCAGTAAACATGTTTTGGGAACATGTTTGGTAGAGTGTTGCAACAGGACAGGTAGTTTAAAAGACCGGAAGTGATTAAGATGAGAGAGATAAAGAAGGTGTATGATAAGACATATAGATTTTGTTCTTTGTAGAGGGTGAAATTTTATTTTATTTTTTATTTAAAGTGTTTTCATTTTTTTTTAATTTAATTTATTTAAAGCGTTTCAATTTTTTTTTTCGTAGTGCTTTACGTATTATTTTAATTTTTAGTGACATTAGAACCTGCAATTTTCTGTATCACACGTGTCTTATCTTAGGTTACCAAGGATGTGTGTGTGTGTTGTTATCTCTTTAAATGCAAGAGATGGGGACTTCAGACATGTATTGAGATATCTTTACGGTCATTTATTGTACTTTTACTGAATGAGATAAAGTAATAGGGCGAAATTTTCTTTAGCTATTGAGTAATTCGAGAGTTTTGGTTTAATATGAATGCTATTACATCTATTTGTTTAATTTACAAACACATTTCTTTCACAACACTCTGTCAACAGATCACTTCAATATTCGAAATAATAATTTAGAGGGAAAATATTTACTTTCTATACGAAATTTTATCTATAGAGATTGATGAAGATAGTATGCCTAATTCTTTCTTGTATTAACATTATATTCGAAATAGAGTTTTGTTACGAAAAATAACGTGTTTATACATTTTAAAAACGAAAGCAAAGTGATTTAAAAAAAAATGTAAATATAAGCTATACACCCACGCATATATGTTATTGAATTAAATTACAAGGCTTAATATTGTATTCAGCGTAATATTTTCTTATAAAAGCCGTTTCACAAACTTGTATACTAAAAGTAATGTGTCATTTTTAGGGGAAAAAATTAATTCAAGTCATTGAGACTAATCCTTTATGGGGGAAAAATTTGTCATACTTCTTTGTGTTACATTATATTTTCCGTTTTTTAAGTTTACAAATTTGTGGACTAACATAAATAATCGTTTTTAGGATACTTAAACAATATATATATATACTTTTTAATTATGTAATTTTTTTAATTGACTTATAATATAGCTTTTTTTTCTTAAAAGGGTACTGTAGAATAACTTATGTCACAAATACTACATCCTTCTTTAGTTAAATATGTTTCACTTAAGACATGACAAAGTGTCTTAGAAACATTTCATTTTGGAGTTAAGTGATTAAACAAGAAAAATATTATTTATAAAAACACAACACATAAGACCAGTGACTGAGAGGTTCTGGTTTTAAAGCTACTAGACGTTTGGGTTTAAACTTCTCTCGCGCTCGTCGACCTAACCGTTCGGAGTTTTCTTCTAACCTTGTCAATACGAGTTAGGAGCCCTTAGAATGACCCTTAGAGTGACCTATATCCCAAACGTAGATAATCGGTTTTAACAAATAACCAACCATCCACAACACATAAGACATTTTAGATCATTTTAGATCATTCCATTTACTTAATAAGTGATTTAACGTGCAAAATTTGATTTATAAAAACATACAATATGATATATCACACTAAACATACAATTTGAACGATTTTTTCCCTTTCATACGAAAAAATTTTAACAAGAATTTAGTGACTATTTATCTTATTAAAGAGAGTGGTTATTTTGTTTAGAGTTATACGATTAAAATAAATTTTCAATAGATTTGACTTTATACAAGCAACATTTAAAAAAAACAGAATGGAATCTAGTGTTTATAAATTAACGTATTTCAATTTTACAAATACTTCACACACCCCTCTTTTTCCCCTATTTTGGTAGACTTTATACACATAAGACATAAAAGACGTTTTAGAATACATCATTTAGAAATTAAGCAACTTGATAAGTAAAATATTATTCATAAAAGCAATAGATACGAAAGTAATAAATATTTCTACTTACAAATGTACGAACTTCTGATAGGTAAGACCTTCTCAATCATTGTGCAAGAATTAAGTGGTGGTTGAGCTTATAACATTATAGGATGAAATAATCACGTGACGTATTTTTAAACCAATAAAATATTAGTATTTTAAACCAATAAAATGTTAGTATTTTTACACGAGCGCCCTCTATCATTATATAAATTTCAATGAAATGAGTTCATAACATTATACTGTCCCTTCTCATCTGTGTAATAGAATATTATACTGTCCCTTCTCATCGGTGTAATAGGTTGCATTTTTCGTTTAAGTTAGTTTTTTCTTTTCATTTAAGCTATTATGGAACGAGTTATGAATTCTTATGTTGATGATCTAACCAACTTGAAGTGACAACCCTCATCACCAGAATTAAATAATCAAGAGATGGATTCTACAATTTTATCCAAAGAAGGACCCGTTTCGAAGTATGGCGTGAAACCCACCTCATCAGGACTAAAGAAAGAGTTTGTGTGTTTTACTTGCAACAAAGATTTTTTCCGAAAGGATCATTTAAAACAACATTTGATGACCCATTCAGGAGAAAAAGCTTTTGTGTGTGTCATATGTCGAAAAGCTTTCTGTAGAAAAGTTCTTTTGAATCGCCATAAATTGTCTCATTTAAAAGAACCTACACAACATAAGTGTGGTGATTGCAACGAACTGTTTTCAAGAAAGTACGACTTATTGAAACATGAAAAGATTCACAAATCACCCAAACAATATAAGTGTATTAAATGCAATGAACTGTTTTCGAGAAAGTACGACTTATTGAAACATAAGAAGATCCATAATCCCCGAAAGCAGTATAAATGCATCCAGTGTAGTGAAATATTTAATCGGAAATATGATTTATCACGTCATATAGACACTGCACACAAAGTACTACCCAAAGTTGTCAAATCCACATCTTTAAAAGATTCGTTATATGAAAAAGTGAAGCATTTTAAAAGACAAAATGCTTTAAATGTATTTACTAAAACTGTAATAAATTGTAATGAGGAGAATGATCAAGATTTTCAGACGTTTTTTAACAGTATTCGGTCGGACGTTTTGAATGAATTAAATTATCAGATAGAAGTAAAAAGGTCAATGAAATGGTATGCAACTGCAAAAGTTGTTGTAAGCCGCCAAACACCGGACGGTGATATAGATACTATCACCCCATATTTTCATTCAAGAACTGTACTGGAATTAACGAATCAAAATATACCTGTACATGTTGAGGATGCCTTTACGAAAATTATTAGCTCTTTTGAGAAATTCACTCAACAAGGATCTAATTGGGCATTGCAACAAATATTAAATCTAGAACTGTCTACAGCTAAATATAGAATGGTTTAAAATGTGTGGACTGGTTTTGAAACATGTATATTCATGTTTTTGCTATTGTAGTTATTGAAAATGATAAATGAATAGTCTTTGACTAAAAAATCATCAGTTTTTTATTATTTTCATGGTAACTATTTTATATAAATTACTTATAACAGTTTGTCAATGCTACACAAACTACTGTTTAACATTTTGAATGTCTTAGACAAAATGGGAATGAATTTGTTGAAATTATGTAAAACATGATGAAATAAATGTGATGTATTTATTATATGTTACTTAAACTACAAGAGAATGATTGGAAATGTGTTATTTTAAATCTATGATACTTTTAATCACTAACAAGGTAAGACGTGACGTTATGAATCATCGATGGGTTTTCCTTTGAATATGTATTAATCTTACTTATTGATAAGAAAGTTGGAAAAATAGACTTAACACATTGTTAAAGGTTTTGGAAAAATGTATAGTTGGTTAAAAATTTTAGAAAATTTAACATAAAGTAACAAATTTTAGAAAATAAACGTTTCGATAAATAAAAAAAAATTACATTTTGGTAAACTTTACACTTAGACAATATTTCAAACTAGGAAAAAATAATAACTTTACACTGAGACAATATTTTAAACTAAGGAAAAATTAGACTTAACGCATTGTTACAGTTTCTTTGAAAAATATCTAGTTGGTTATAAATTTTAGAAAATTCGACCTAACGAAATTAACACACTTAAAAATATCTAGGTTATACATTTTATAAAATAAGCAACAAATACACATTTCGATACATTGACAAAAGAAAATAATTAAGTTTCAGTAAACTTTACACTTAGACAACATTTCAAACTAAGAAAAATAATAAATTTACACTTATACAATATTTTAAACTAAGAAAAATAATAACTTTACACTTATACAATAGTTTAAACTAAGGAAAATTAATAACTTTAAACATCAGACTTAACACATTGTTAAAGTCTTTTGAAAATAACACGACATTTTCAAAGCAGTGGAAATAGTATACCTGTAAAAAATTCAACTTAGTGGAATTTAATATTGAAATTTTTTAACCGCACTCATTTAAAAAATAAAACTTTATAAAATTTTTACTTTTTTTAAATAAGCAACTGTTAAACATTTTGAATGTCTTAGACAAAGTGTGAATAAATTTGTTGAAATTATATAAAACATGAAAAATTTCATAACTTTTAAAGGAAATTTTATTTTTGGTGAAATAAACTCGAGCTATTTATTGTATTTAACTTAAACTACTAGAGAATTGATTGAAAATGTGTTACTTTTAAGCACTCACAAGATAAGACACGATGTTAGGAATTATAGATGTGTTTTTCCCCAACAATTGACGTCACTTGTAGCATATTTACTGATCAAGTCATAAAATCATAGTTCAGGGTATGTTTATGAGCACGGCGTTTAGTTGAGATTTAAGATATTTGAGAAATATAAACTACAACTTTGACTACTTTTTGAAATTTCCCCCTACATAAGAAAAAGGACATAGGAAAATAAAATAAAAAGTTGTCTTTGAATGGAATCGAACCATTATCCTTTCACTTAACAGCTGAATGCGTTGGCAATTACATCACAAAGGCACTGATAACAACTGGTTGAATATATTGGGTTTCTTTTTTAAGGTTAAATTCATTTAATATTCAAGTTATTTCTTAATGATACACTTAAAAACAATAAATTTAATTAGCATTCAAAAAACAAACGATCACATTATTGTGTAAAACAATCAAATGTTTTGAAAGTCACGAGTTCGATAAATTGGAAGTGCATTGCAGAAGGGGAGTTAAATTTTTGAAGAAGTTTAATCTTAGAAGACTAGAGTAAAATTTGAAATGACTTAGAATTTAATTAGAATTTAGATGTGAACCTTTTAAAATGAAATAATAGTTTTTTTTGTATCGCCCTCTATCGGTGGGTAATGGAATTAAGAGATAATTAAAAGTTTTAACTTGGATTCGAACCCACAACAAAAATTATTTTACGGTTTGATAATTTAGGGTAGGTTTAACTGAGAAAACCATGATATTATAGTATTTAGAGATGTTTTAAGATATTCGATAAAGGAAATCATCTAAATTTTCAATTTAATTGAATGGTTTACTGCTTAAAGTACTACAAAATGAATAGAACCCGATACATAGTTTTTTTAAATTAATTATATTTTTCGAAAGGTTAAATTGACTTATTGATAAACTTAGGATTTATGTTTAAAGTGAATAAATTTGATATGTTAGGTTTACTTAATAACAGAGGGTTGAATAAGTTATTTTTTTAAATTAAAATTTCATAAAAATAAAGTTTACTCAAAGTTTTTAAAGTTAAAAAAATTGTAAGTTACGTTAAAAAAGTTAACAAAAATATAGTTTAAAAAAATTAAAAGTTTACAAAAAGTTTAAAAATCTTTAAATTAATTAAAATTAACTTTTTAATTTCAACTATTGAGAGACTATAATTTAATTGTTAATCCTTGTAACCAACTGGTGCATATCAACTATCTGCACATGTGCAGAAAAAACATACACTTTTACACTAACGTGAGTTCGATTTTAAATTATTTGCTAATTTTTATACAACTCGATTACCTTTCAGAAACAAAATAGAATTAAATACTTACCGAAAAACACGTCCACTTCTTGTGCTTTCTTTCACTAGACTAACCTATCTCCCTTATCTTTGTTAGGGGGCGCTGCAATCGACGTAGAGGCGCTACCAGTCTTCCGGTTTGTGACGTCATTTCCGGTTTGAGATAAGAATAAACTTTAAATACAAACTACACTCGCTCGGACATTCTTCCTCCACTCTTACTTGATAGCAGTTGTTAGTTTCTTATTTTGACGTGTTGAATGACGTCATCATGTGTTTGTCTAAACTTGTCCAGTCTTGTTTCTGTGCTGCACGTCTGTTTTGCTAACTCATCTCTTACTCGTGTAGACTTGTTTCGTCTGCTTTGATGATTCATCTTTTGTTTTAACTGTTTGGCCTTGCTGGTGTCAACCACCTCATGTGTTTTGTCATAGCTTGAATATACTTTACACCAATCACTTAAATATAAAAGTCTTGTCACAACTTACTTAAACTTTGATAAAAATATTAATTATTCATAAATTTTATCAAATTCTTATACATTTACTAAGTTACTTTCATTCAAAAATATGGTAAAGTCCGATTTTAAATCGAAGTCTAAGATAAATTCCCCAAATTTGTAACATTTTAACACTAATAATAAGTATCGTAAACACCCTGTACATACAAGTTTTGTACAAGAAATAACTTGAATATTAAATGAATTTAACCTTAAAAAAGAAACCAAATATATTCAATCAGTTGTTATCAGTGATAAAATTTCAATATTAAATTCCACTAAGTTGAATTTTTTACAGGTATACTATTTCCACTGCTTTGAAAATGTCGTGTTATTTTCAAAAAACTTTAACAATGTGTTAAGTCTGATGTTTAAAGTTATTAATTTTCCTTAGTTTAAAATATTGTATAAGTGTAAAGTTATTATTTTTCTTAGTTTAAAATATTGTATAAGTGTAAATTTATTATTTTTCTTAGTTTGAAATGTTGTCTAAGTGTAAAGTTTACTGAAACTTAATTATTTTCTTTTGTCAATGTATCGAAATGTGTATTTGTTGCTTATTTTATAAAATGTATAACCTAGATATTTTTAAGTGTGTTAATTTCGTTAGGTCGAATTTTCTAAAATTTATAACCAACTAGATATTTTTCAAAGAAACTGTAACAATGCGTTAAGTCTAATTTTTCCTTAGTTTAAAATATTGTCTCAGTGTAAAGTTATTATTTTTTCCTAGTTTGAAATATTGTCTAAGTGTAAAGTTTACCAAAATGTAATTTTTTTTTATTTATCGAAACGTTTATTTTCTAAAATTTGTTACTTTATGTTAAATTTTCTAAAATTTTTAACCAACTATACATTTTTCCAAAACCTTTAACAATGTGTTAAGTCTATTTTTCCAACTTTCTTATCAATAAGTAAGATTAATACATATTGAAAGGAAAACCCATCGATGATTCATAACGTCACGTCTTACCTTGTTAGTGATTAAAAATATCATAGATTTAAAATAACACATTTCCAATCATTCTCCTGTAGTTTAAGTAACATATAATAAATACATCACATTTATTTCATCATGTTTTACATAATTTCAACAAATTAATTCCCATTTTGTCTAAGACATTCAAAATGTTAAACAGTAGTTTGTGTAGCATTGACAAACTGTTATAAGTAATTTATATAAAATAGTTACCATGAAAATTATAAAAAACTTATGATTTTTTAGTCAAAGACTATTTATTTATCATTTTCAATAACTACAATAGCAAAAACATGAATATACATGTTTCAAAACCAGTCCACACATTTTAAACCATTCTATATTTAGCTGTAGACAGTTCTAGATTTAATATTTGTTGCAATGCCCAATTAGATCCTTGTTGAGTGAATTTCTTAAAAGAGTTAATAATTTTCGTAAAGGCATCCTCAACATGTACAGGTATGTTTTGATTCGTCAATTCCAGTACAGTTCTTGAATGAAAATATGGGGTGATAGTATCTATATCACCGTCCGGTGTTTGGCGGCTTACAACAACTTTTGCAGTTGCATACCATTTCATTGACCTTTTTACTTCTATTTGATAATTTAATTCATTCAAAACGTCCGACCGAATACTGTTAAAAAACGTCTGAAAATCTTGATCATTCTCCTCATTAAAATTTATTACAGTTTTAGTAAATACATTTAAAGCAGTTTGTCTTTTAAAATACTTCCCTTTTTCATATAACGAATCTTTTAAAGAAGTCGATTTGACAACTTTGGGTAGTACTTTGTGTGCAGTGTCTATATGACGTGATAAATCATATTTCCGATTAAATATTTCACTACACTGGATGCATTTATACTGCTTTCGGGGCTTATGGATCTTCTTATGTTTCAATAAGTCGTACTTTCTCGAAAACAGTTCATTGCATTTAATACACTTATATTGTTTGGGTGATTTGTGAATCTTTTCATGTTTCAATAAGTCGCACTTTCTTGAAAACAGTTCGTTGCAATCACCACACTTATGTTGTGTAGGTTCTTTTAAATGAGACAATTTATGGCGATTCAAAAGAGCTTTTCTAGAGAAAGCTTTTCGACATATGACACACACAAAAGTTTTTTCTCCTGAATGGGTCATCAAATGTTGTTTTAACTGATCCTTTCGGAAAAAATCTTTGTTGCAAGTAAAACACACAAACTCTTTCTTTAGTCCTGATAAGGTGGGTTTCACGCCATACTTCGAAACGGGTCCTTCTTTGGATAAAATTGTAGAATCCATCTCTTGATTATTTAATTCTGGTGATGAGGGTTGACACTTCAAGTTGGTTAGATCATCAACATAAGAATTCATAACTCGTTCCATAATAGCTTAAATGAAAAAAAAACTAACTTAAACGAAAAATGCAACCTATTACACCGATGAGAAGGGACAGTATAATATTCTATTACACAGATGAGAAGGGACAGTATAATGTTATGAACTCATTTCATTGAAATTTATATAATGATAGAGGGCGCTCGTGTAAAAATACTAACATTTTATTGGTTTAAAATACTAATATTTTATTGGTTTAAAAATACGTCACGTGATTATTTCATCCTATAATGTTATAAGCTCAACCACCACTTAATTCTTGCACAATGATTGAGAAGGTCTTACCTATCAGAAGTTCGTACATTTGTAAGTAGAAATATTTATTACTTTCGTATCTATTGCTTTTATAAATAATATTTTACTTATCAAGTTGCTTAATTTCTAAATGATGTATTCTAAAACGTCTTTTATGTCTTATGTGTATAAAGTCTACCAAAATAGGGGAAAAAGAAGGGTGTGTGAAGTATTTGTAAAATTGAAATACGTTAATTTATAAACACTAGATTCCATTCTCTTTTTTTTAAATGTTGCTTGTATAAAGTCAAATCTATTGAAAATTTATTTTAATCGTATAACTCTAAACAAAATAACCGCTCTCTTTAATAAGATAAATAGTCACTAAATTCTTGTTAAAATTTTTTCATATGAAAGGGAAAAAATCGTTCAAATTGTATGTTTAGTGTGATATATCATATTGTATGTTTTTATAAATCAAATTTTGCACGTTAAATCACTTAGTAAGTAAATGGAATGATCTAAAATGATCTAAAATGTCTTATGTGTTGTGGATGGTTGGTTATTTGTTAAAACCGATTATCTACGTTTGGGATATAGGTCACTCTAGGGGTCATTCTAAGGGCTCCTAACTCGTATTGACAAGGTTCGAAGAAAACTCCGAACGGTTAGGTCGACGAGCGCGAGAGAAGTTTAAACCCAAACGTCTAGTAGCTTTAAAACCAGAACCTCTCAGTCACTGGTCTTATGTGTTGTGTTTTTATAAATAATATTTTTCTTGTTTAATCATTTAACTCCAAAATGAAATGTTTCTAAGACACTTTGTCATGTCTTAAGTGAAACATATTTAACTAAAGAATGATGTAGTATTTGTGACATAAGTTATTCTACAGTACCCTTTTAAGAAAAAGAAAAGCTATATTACAAGTCAATTAAAAAAATTATATAATTAAAAAGTATATATATATATTGTTTAAGTATCCTAAAAACGAATATTTAAGTTAGTCCACAAATTTGTAAACTTAAAAAACGGAAAATATAATGTAACACAAAGAAGTATGACAAATTTTTCCCCCATAAAAGATTAGTCTCAATGACTTGAATTAATTTTTTCCCCTAAAAATGACACATTACTTTTAGTATACAAGTTTGTGAAACGGCTTTTATAAGAAAATATTACGCTGAATACAATATTAAGCCTTGTAATTTAATTCAATAACATATATGCGTGGGTGTATAGCTTATATTTACATTTTTTTTTAAAATCACTTTGCTTTCGTTTTTAAAATGTGTAAACACGTTATTTTTCGTAACAAAACTCTATTTCGAATATATTGTTACTACAAGAAAGAATTAGGCATACTATCTTCGTCAATCTCTATAGATAAAATGTCGTATAGAAAGTAAAAATTTTCCCTCTAAATTATTATTTTGAATATTGAAATGATCTGTTGACAGAGTGTTGTGAAAGAAATGTGTTTGTAAATTAAACAAATAGATGTAATAGCATTCATATTAAACCAAAACTCTCGAATTATTCAATAGCTAAAGAAAATTTCGCCCTATTACTTTATCTCATTCAGTAAAAGTACAATAAATGACCGTAAAGATATCTCAATACATGTCTGAAGTCCCCATCTCTTGCATTTAAAGAGATAACAACACACACACATATCCTTGGTAACCTAAGATAAGACATGTGTGATACAGAAAATTGCATGTTCTAATGTCACTAAAAATTAAAATAATACGTAAACCACTACGAAAAAAAAAATTGAAACGCTTTAAATAAATTAAATTAAAAAAAATGAAAACACTTTAAATAAAAAATAAAATAAAATTTCACCCTCTACAAAGAACAAAATCTATATGTCTAATCATGCACCTTCTTTATCTCTCTCATCTTAATCACTTCCGGTCTTTTAAACTACCTGTCCTGTTGCAACACGCTCCCAAACATGTTCCCAAAACATGTTTACTGCTTCCTGAAAACCCTTTTTGGAAAATAAATAAATAAATAAACATGTCTAATCCCGTTTCCGATCTTATTTCCTGTCGCGTTTCCAGTCCTAAAATAAATTTCACGTTAAACTTTTATGAAGTAAAACAAAGTCAGAAAGATTTCCATTTTTATATTAGGTGTTAGTTAGCAATTTAAATTTTTATTTCAGGTGAGAAAAAAAAAATCGAATATTTTTCTAATATTACTTTCAAACTAAATTCATTCTGATAGCAGGATTCTTACAACTCAACTCCACTCGACTAGAAGGATTAAAACCAACAAAAAAAAATTAAGCCCCCCACAAAAATAAGCCCTCCCCCTCTCTCCCTTATCGCATTCACTTCCTGTCACATTTCCGGTTAAACTTCCTATCTACACTTCCTGTTCACTTCCTGTCTCAACATGCCTGTTATCCCCACCTGCTACATCCGATGACCTTGAACTTCACCTTCAACTTCCGGTGCCACCGTGCCACTGGCGCAGAACCCCCCTTTTATATCTACTTGCATATTTAAAACTTTCATTAATCGATATGTGTTAAACTTTTTAAGAGTTACAATGTCTATTTTTTCGAACATTAATTCATAATGTATGTCTTTGAAGTTATATAGCTAGATAATACGAGATCATGGAGAATTTTCGATTGCGTTTTCTGCTTCAGCATTAAAAATGCTTTAAAAGATTATCTGACATTATCGTTCTAAAAATACTTAGACTAGTTTAATACTTCTGTAAATATTTTTAATTCTACGTAATTAATATCGTAGCAATCATGGATTTTTTTTATTTGTTTGAAATAACATTTGAGTGTGTTGTAAGCAATGTTCGAAAAGCGCTTCGAAAATACAATGTATTTTGTATTTCCCCATTTACTTTGATGTAGTTTGATAGTGAAACTAACAATTAACATTGCTTTTATTTTGAACTTTTAAAAATGTGATAAAGCAATATACAAAAATTCTGCTAGCTGTCAGTAGCGTACCGTAAGAGTGTTTAGGGAGCGATTGTCCTAAGTGCAAAATTTTTAGAGGCACCAAAAATTTCTTGTTTAAAAATTGTACCATAAAAAACTCTATTACTTACTTTGAAGAAGGGCGCAATATGAGGAATTAATCCTGCGGCCAAAACCCCTCTTTCTTCACTTTTATTGGTAATCATAAAAAGACCAAAAGAAAAAAATATATTGTGTTTCAACCGAACATACATGATTTTCTCTTTCCATCTACTATATAATTACAGCCCCGACTCCCGTGATAATTTGGCGACAAATGCGGCGAATTTCATTATAAGATTCCTTTAGCAAATTTTTCACAATGAAGCTAGGATTTTTTTCCCTTGTTAGGTGTAGAGCAGAGTCCTGCACGGGTCGGGTTGGACCTGACCCGAACCCGAAAATTCCATTTGAAGCCAACCTGTAATCCGACACGAACCCGACAAAAAAATTTCGCTGACCCGCAACCCGACCCGAACCCAACAAAATAATTTTCGACGACACGAAACTAAAATGAAGGGAATGTAAACTACGTTTTAATGCAATGAGGAAAAAAATCTGCAATTATATCTCTAATAACAATTTTACCTTTTATATAAAAAAATGGAACTATCTATATTCTTTAATATTCAAATATAGTAAAACCCCTAAATAGCGGACACCTCGAGATCGTTGAATAGACTGCATCGAGTCCTGGTGACTCTAATTTCCATTCTGCGGGAATGTGGATTGGGAGGTGTCCACTATTCAGAGGTAAAATCATACAAATATTTAAGCTTTGGGATTAAAAAAAGTGTTGACTAAATAGAGGTGTCTGCTGTTCGGGAATGTCCGTTATGGAGGTCTTATTGCAGACATATTTTTCATCAGACAAAATATTTTGGGCATTTTTTTGAAAAATCGGGTAAATCCGCAAGTATCAAAACCGGATAGATAACCGAACCCGACACGCAACGAAAAAATATAGCGCCAACCCGTCGAGTCGGGTGCGATTAAAAGCGGGTAACTCGACCCGATATTTGACTCTAACGCAGAGTAGCATTTTGTTTAATGTTAATCATAGGAAAATGGAACCGTATAAAAAATGAGTTTCATATTTTAAATGATATGTAGCTATATAAAACAAATGTCACATTTAGCATCTACACTGGATCTGGGTACATATGCTATTCATGGAATATTTCTATGATCTGCAGTAAGAGATAACCTCTAATTTGAGTCACACAGTCTTTCCTTTATAGTACAATGCTTTTTCATTAGGATATATTTAAGTTTGGGATATAATTAAAAAAAAGGGTATCTAAACATTTGATAAATTAATGTATTTCCAGCATGAGTAATATTATAAACATATTTATACGGACACAGTGACAGATAACTGGCATTATAGCAATTATTAACATACTGGAAAGAATTCATTCATTATAATAATAGAAGATGTTCTGAGAAGTGATAACAATATTCAGGTAACTGTAGCATTGAACATACGGCGCGCAATAGTTTCTGTTTCACTGCATCAAGATATCGAGCTGCAAACAGTATAATATTTATTACTTGCATTTGCATGTATTTGACAACTAACATATCGGTAAAATGTACGAATTCCTAGATGACAAATCTATTAATTTTCTTTTTACTGATAATACTGAATTCTATATGTAAATGACAGAAGCAAATCTTATTACCAACTTCTCCTTAGTTATAAATCAGTTTCATTTAATGAATATTTATTGAAAATAAATTTTTGAATTAACTTTCATTAATTGAACATTTTGATATCCATGAAAATTTTTATTAAACCAATTTGGGCACAGTAAAGTACTTTTATAAATTCATGTGTTCGATATCTCTATGATAATCTTAAAGAAATAACAAAAAATGTCTGTTTTATATGTTAAAATTACACATATTTGAGTTTGAAACTAAAGTAATGCAATTTCTGTAAATTCAATAATATGTATTAAGTATTATGAAGAAGAAACTTGTATCTAGTTTTCTTAAAACTAAAGAAACTTTCTTTGTTTATTATTAACGCGATTAAAGAATTCAAAGCTGATCTTGTGTTGCCTTTAATTAAAAACAACTTTTCTTAATTTATATGTGATGTAACGGTATTTTATATGATGGTATTAGATTAGAAAATCTACTTATACGTTTTCTTTATCAAACTTAGTCACTCTTTTTTTTTTCAATTTTAACATTTTATAATATGTGTATTATCATTTGGAACATACATTTAGTCTTTCTATATCTTACCGAAAGATCAAACTATTGTTGTTGTTCGGACAATAATTTCCGAGAATGTTTTCCGACACACGTTCGATAGAGCATTTTTCGATAGAGAGAACGATACCTTGATAAGAGATTATGTGCTTCCGCATACTTGTGCATCGAACCAGACTTCGCAAGTAATCTTGGGTTTACTTGCATGCAAGGACATTTCGCAGTTTGAATGGTTGGTTTATTCTTTCTTTTTGTTAACTGTTAAAGTGATTGTTTATGTAAGTTTTCAGTTCAGAGAACAGAGCTCATGTGTGTTTGATGGCGTTTTGCTGTCAACGTGTAACCAAGAGGGTTGTGTTTTAAATTAAAAGTTTATAGTTCAATTTTTACATTGTGTGTTTTAATCAGTGTTTTTCTTATTAAGTTTAAAGTGAACCAGCCGAGCTATCATAATGGTCCGTCGCCCGAGATTTCTTTTAATGAGGAAAATAGCTGATTAAGCTAAATTGGAAAGTGATTTGGACTTTGAAATATGGATGTTTGGTATTCAGTGTTAGAGTTCAGTATTAGAGTTCAGTGTTAGAGTAGTATGGTTGGTTGGATGCCAATGCCCCTGCATTGTTGATCAAGACGTTTTAAAGATTTGGTGAGTTCGTTCCTGTACTTAAATTTTTATTTATTATGGAAGAGTTAAAGGATTTTTTAGTTAAGAAGAGGGGATTGAAGTCTGCTACTACAAAATTGGAAAATAAGATAATCGGGTGTATTAATGAAGCGGATTCAAGTGAATTAACTTTGTTTGAGATTAAAATGCGAAAGTTAAATGATCAATTGAGTGAAACATTTAATAAGATTTTGTCTAAATGTGATAAAAATGAGGTTGATGCGTACATTGAGGAGCAGCAGACTGAACAGGATCGAGTTGACAGTATGTGGCTTAGTGTTAACCGGAAAAAATCGGGAATTATTTTAAACGAAAGTAATCACAGTGCGGGGTTTTTGAAATCTCAAACCTCAGAGGTTAAACTGCCGAAACTCACACTTCCCACGTTCAGTGGTAATCTGGAGGAGTGGCTGCACTTTTATGATTTATTTAGGGCTAGTGTGGATTGTAATGAAGGTTTATCAGACTGTCAAAAATTACAATATTTAAAATCGGTATGCAAAGGCAATGCACTTAAAATAATTCAATGCCTTCCAATCTCTGATTCGAATTATAAGACAGCGTTAGAGCTGTTGAAAGAGCGATATTCAAATAAACGAGAATTAATTAACGCATTGATTAAGAAATTTATTGGAATGTCTTGTATTTCGGATACTGCACAGTCTCTTTTAGAAAGTGTAGACGTTATAAATGAATGTGTCCGTTCATTGAGTGTACTTAAACAAGAGGTTAACGGCTTTTCAGAAGTATTAATAGTTTATTTAATTACAGAGAAATTAGATAGAAATACAAGATATTGGTGGGAAAGAACACTCAAAAAAGAGGAATTTGGTACACTTGAAAATTTATTATCTTTTTTAAAGGACCATGCGAGAACCCTTCAAAGTAATAAATCATCAATTAAAGAAATTTGAAAACCTAAATTCAGTACATTATTGTCTGCTAATAATATTTGTGCTTTATGCAAAGAATCGCATCCACTTTACAGATGCCCGCGATATTTGAAATTAAATACGCAGAAAAGAATAGAAATAGCTAGAACAAATGGTTTGTGTTTTAATTGTCTTTTAGAGAAGCACTATGCGGAAAGGTGTATGAGTGTGGGTAGATGTAGAGTGTGCCGCAAGCCTCATCATAGTGTCTTGCATATGTTACGGGATACTGGCTCTCATGTAAAGAGTGCGACAGAAACTCCGGTGGTTCCTCTTTCCCCGAACGCAACGGAATTTCTACCGAGACAAAATGAGTTAAGTCAAACTTCTTGCACTGGCCCCTTTGAGTTTCGAAACAATTCTGGGTCGGGAATACAGTTAATGAATATGGGACAGACTCTACTTTGTACAGCCATGATTAGGGTTCTTGATTCAGTGGGTAATCTTGTAAATTGCCGCGCGTTGCTGGACAGTGGAAGTGAGGCCTGTTTTATAAGTGAAAATTGTATGCGAAAATTGTGTCTGCCAAGGTGAAGAACTAGAGTACAGGTTACATATTTAGGTTCTTATAGTGCTGAAACAAATGGAGAGATAAATTTGAATTTTGCTCCTCATTTTAATCCTGAAATAAAATTTGCTACTAAAGCATTTGTGATAAAAAGAATAACATCGAATGTGCCATGTAGTTCTATTCCTTCAGATGTTGTGAATAAGTTTAATGATTTAGTTCTAGCAGACCCACTATTTTTTGAGTCAAGACCAGTAGATATTCTACTTGGAGTTAACGTATTTTTTACATAATGGGAAAATTGAGAAAAGAGGGGAAGCTCTGCCCTTTGCTGTAAGTTCTAAGCTAGGGTGGATTGAGACTCCTATTGCAGGAGCTGACGCATATCCATTTTGTTTCGGATTATTCGTGCTCAGTTCAGCATCAATCTACCGCAGCCGGAGTTGGGTTGCCTAAGACTCGGTTCTGATTGGCTGAACCGGTTCTGATTAGCTTGGTTTTTCGACTGAACTTCAATTTGAGACCCAAATCTGCGAGGATGCGTCAGCCTGTATTATAGGAGCTCTAGGGTGGATAATTACGGGGACTACCTCATTCGATACAGGTCTACGTACATTTGCCGTTAATAATATTCAATTAAAATTAGATGGCTTGGTGCAACAATTTTGGTCCTTGTATTCTGTTCCGGAATTAGTTCAGATTTCTAAGGAGGAGAGGGAATGTGAGGATCATTTTAAATGCACTTATTTTCGAGATATGTCTGGAAGATTTGTCGTGAAACTTCCATTTAAAGATTCCCCATCTCGATTAGGTGATACCAGAGAAATGGCTATCCAGAGATTTCGTTCGTTAGAACGCAGACTTTCAAAACAGCCGTCTATTTATGAAGACTATCGAAAGTTTATGAGGGAATATTTTGAGTTGGGTCACATGGAACGTGTATCTAAGTCGGAGAGTGCTCTTTAAGTGTTTGTTATTTACCACATCATGCGGTAATTTGGGAATCAAGTGCAACGACAAAACTGAGAGTTGTTTTTGACGCTTCAGCTAAGTCTACTTCGGGTGTATTTTTGATTGACATTCTTATGGTCGGTCCACGTATACAGCAGGAGCTTTTTCCAATACTGTTGAGATTTAGAACTTTACCTATAGTTGTATGTGCAGATATAGAAAAAATGTTTAGACAGGTTTTGATTAACCCTGAAGATAGAGACTTTATGATAATTCTTTCGAGAGAAAATTCCCAAGATACTATAGAGGATTACCGTTTAACAACAGTTACTTACGGTACTTCATCTGCACCGTTTCAGTCTACTAGATCTCTTCATCAGCTTGCCTTAGATGAGAAGAGTGAATTTCCGTTGGCATCTGCAGCAGTGTTAAGGGATTTTTATGTAGATGATTTATTGTCGGGGGTCAGAATGAAGAGGAAGTTGTGGAATTAATTGATCAATTGACATTGTTAATGAAGCAAGGTGGTTTTAAACTGAGAAAATGGATTTCTAATGTGCCTGGGGTGTTGAAAAACATTTCGGAAGAATGTAGAGAAAATGCAGATTCATTGTTCTTAAAGAATGATAGTGACATAAAAATTTTGGGAATCCAGTGGAATTTGAACGGTGATTTCGATTTCTTTTGTTTCACTGTTTTAGACCATGACAAAACAATGGATATTCGAAGAGAGATATCTTGTCAGAGATCGCAAAGGTGTTTGATCCGTTGGGGTTGCTATCTCCTTGTGTCGTTTTCATAAAGATATTGTTGCAGGATTTATGGAAAATTTCACTTACCTGGGACGAGCCAATTAGTTAGACTTTAGTAAACGGTGGACATCGTTTAGAAATGACTTAAGTGTAATTTCTCAATTGAAGATTCCTCGATTTGTCTTGGCTGTAGATAAAATGGGTAGTATCAATGGGCTGTAGATCAAATTCATGCTTTTTGTGATGCGTCCGAAAAGGGGTATTGTGCGGTAATATATATGCGTTCAATTTCTCAAGATGAAAAAATAACGGTAAATCTTTTGACATCTAAGACTAAGGTAGCACCAATTAAGACTCAGTCCATTCCACGACTTGAATTGTGTTCGGCTCTTCTTTTGGCAAATTTGCTAAAAATGGTTTTACAGCATTTAAATTTTACAGAGACTGAAGTATTTGCCTGGATTGATTCTAGTGTGGCGTTGGCATGGCTTTCTTCAGAGCCTCATCGTTGGCAAACCTTCGTAGCTAACCGTGTTTCAAAAATACAAGAGGCACTTCCCAATGTTTCGTGAAATCATGTTTCTGGAATTGAAAATCCTGCTGACTGCGGAACAAGGGGTATGTTGCCGTCGGAATTAGTAAATTGTGAATTATGGTTTCGTGGTCCTCGATGGTTAAGAGAGCCATTGAACAACAATCAACATAATGATCCGTTTAACGGTAAAGATATACAGGAGTTTGTTTTAAAGGAAGAAAAGCGCGCCTGTGTTGTAAATGTGTTTGAACTTAGTGATGATCACGTGATTTTTAGATATTCCACTTGGAATAGACTCGTACGAATTGTCGCGTGGTGCTTGAGATTTGTGAACAATGCAAAAAAGGTATCTCAGCGAATAAACGGTTTACTCTTGACATCAGAGCTTTTGAGAGCCACAACGACGATAGTGAAATTAGTACAACACCAGTGTTTTTCTGATGAGATCGTTGCTTTAGGAAATCATAAATTGTTAAGACTTTCGAGGAAACTTTTAACATTAAATTCATTTCTGGATTCAAGCTGTATTTTGCGGGTTGGTGGAAGGTTGAGACATGCTAATGTTTCTGAAGATCAGAAACACCCAATAGTGTTGCTTAAGTCTCATCATATTACTGCATTGCTTATTAGACATTATTATATAACTTACTTGCATGCTGGTCCTCAGCTTCTTTTAGCTGTCCTTAGAACAAAATTTTGGATTTGGATTTTAAGTGGTCGAGATGCAGTAAGAAAAATTGTGAAGACATGCATAAAGTGTTTTCGTGCTTCCCCAGCTATTGGTACCCAATTAATGGGTGACTTGCCTGCTATGCGTGTTTTACCCAGTCGCCCATTTTCGAAGACTGGATGTGATTATGCCGGTCCTTTTATGTGTAAAGAGAGAAAACGTAGAGGTATCAAGGTATTTAAGAGTTAGATAGCGATTTTTATTTGTTTTTCGACTCATGCTATTCATCTTGAATTGGTGTCAGATTTGTCCACTCCAACGTTTTTGGATGCTCTGAAAATATTTGTTTCTCGTAGAGGCAAGCCAGCCGAATTAGTAAGTGACTGTGTTACAAATTTTAAGGGTGCAAGTAAGGAATTGAGGGAATTATATGAATTTATATCCTCCACCATTAAAGATCAATCCTTACAGAATTATGTTGCTAATGAGGGCACCGTTTGGAAATTTAACCCTCCATCGGCTCCACATTTTGGTGGGCTGAGGGAGGCTAACATAAAATCTGTGAAATATCATTTGCGTAGAACAATGGGAAATTCGCTATTTACAATTGAAGAGTTTTCAACATTATTGTCACAAATTGAAGCTTGTTTAAACTCGAAACCTTTGTGTCCGTTGTCAGGTGATCCAAATGATCTAGAAGTTATGACACCGGGTCATTTTTTGACGGGTTTTCTCAAAAGTTTCAAAGGTTAACGCGTTTGTCTGAAGACAAATCAGAGAATTTCTACTTGGGAATTCTTCCAGAAACGTGTGCTAAATTCTAGAACATGTGCTAAAATTTATAGTTTCATAAATGAGCACCACTTTCAGTGCTATATTTTCTGGAAAAATTTCAAACTAAGGGCAATTTTTTTATATTGCTTTGGACATACTAACATAAAGCTAGAACTTTTCCAGATCGTGAGAAATGTATTATTAAAATTATATTTTTACAGTACGTAGATGCTATGATCGTAACCTGGTCGTCGTAGATGCTATGAGTCCACGAAAATTATGTCCACCAACCTGACATTCTTTTCGTAAATTATTTGTAACACGCCATTTATTAGACTGAATTGAATTATGTTCCTAAGTTATGTTTTTGTGTAAGTAATATTACACACGTTTCTATTTAACTTTATTGTTTTATAATACGTATCTGTTTTATCTTGTTCGTGGAACTGGTGGTGTGATTTACACGTTCACGAGTTTTCACAGTTATTTAAAAATAATAATAATAATAATAAATATTTTACACAAATGACACTAAGTAACGTATTTCTTCGTTATAATGAGTAACGAATTTCTCTAAAGGATTTTTTCGTGTCATCTGTTGCGTTATCAGGAAGCTATATTCACGGACATGACTCAGTTTCTTCTGACAGCAGTTATTTATCAAATAAATCTATGAATAGGCAAGATTACGCTATAAATTGAAATCGAGATAACTCTACGAAGCACTGAATAAAAATAATTAATATTTTAAGCCAACTTTACAGAATCAGTGAGTGGTGCAAACTCGGTCTTTGACAGGCCACAAACATGATATGTGGGGCTCTGTGGACAGATTATTGATAAGAAAAATTATTATTTCTTATTATTTAATTATATACATGTATTTCTAGGTTATACCATGCAATATTCACGTCATAAAATAATTTCAATTACAATTCATTTTTAAATAAATTTATTGTGTCATCGTGTTGTACGTTTCTAAAAGAATGCTACACTTATATATGGTGAATGATTTAAATTTCTACCTCGTAAGTAAAGAAATTAACGCTTGTAAAATACAAAAAAATATGATAAATTAGTATTTGCAGGTACATCCCAATTTTAGAGATTAGCTGACACTGCGCGGAACGGAAAATGTCCGCTTTTTCTAAATTTCACAACCTCCTTTAAATTTTCACGTATTCGTATTTCTGGCCTTAACAATTTAAATGTGATATCGAAGGGCTTGATTGTTTTTAATATTGTAAGTTGGAATCTATTTGTCGTAATTGGATGACAAAATGTAATATAACGTAATGGATAAATGATCAAATATGCTGAGAATTTAGAGCTCGAAAGCGTAGTGAAACAAATTGATGATTTTAAAAATAATTACATGCACAGTTTAAATTTGATGTTGGATTAATGAGTTTAATTTATTAAAATATTTATAAATAGTAATACAGTTGTCCAATGTTTTGTTTCCGTTTCTGTTGCATTGTAACTACTAAAATGTTACGTTCTTAAAGCTTGTTGATTAAGTATAATTTCTGCTCTGATTGACTGAATTGACTGAAAAACTAGTTGACAATTAAATATTTGTTAAAAACAACAAAGAGTAGCTATGCTTAACTAACATTATGTTGTAACGTTTAGAATGTTAATTTATTCAAATGTATCGGCCGAAAGAACATTGGATAATATTTTGTTTTTGTCCTGATTAAGAAGCACGCATTCCACTTTTCCAATTCTCCGTTCCGCTTTTTGGCTTGCTGGAGTGGGGAACACTAATTGAAACGTTGATCATGAAAATATACTGGAATATGTGTAAGATGATATTTTTTAGTTAACGATGTGCAAATTGTTCTCAGACATTTAGTAGTGAAAATGAAAATATCGAACAGTTTTCCTGTGTAAAAATTTAAATTAAAAATAATGTTTCTTTGTGTCCTAAATTAAATAGGTTTGATTTTTATAATGTGCTTTAGTTATTAATTTTGAAATTCATGATTATACTTTTTCTAAAATCTCTAACGGCATTATTAGTATTAACTTTTTAAATTGTCATCAACTTTAAACGTATAAGCAAATTGAAAACCTACATATTTAATAATGATATGTGCATACCCAGAGTATGCATACGCTTTGACTTTTAAGAGAGCTTTTTCCCAAGAAATTATTCAAACTTTTATTTTTCACGAACATTAGAAGAAATATTAATATGTAATACTAAACTTCCCCGGCACACGTAAATATGTTGATAAAACTAAGAAGATAAAAGATTGCAACCTTTTTTAGCTTATACATGTAACTTATCATGTGCACCAAATACTAAAACAAACAAATTTAGTATAATTTGTAATAAATACATAAAAACTTAATTTATTTTAAAACTTATTTATTTTTATGCTTATTATAGTTTTAAACCGGTTGAAATACCTGAGCTTTATGTACTTTTTAAAATAACTCTTTTGTTGGGCTGAAATATACTTTTAGGATAGAAATTACTCATTAATTTTTCTTTCAAGGATAGAAATTACCCATTAAATTTTCTTTTAAGATTAGAATTTTATATATCTGCCATTTTTATTTTTGACAGCCTTCATACCAGAAAGATTCATTTAAAACGAATATAATATTAAGAATGAAAAATGATCCATTTCATTTTAGCATTAGTTAAGAAATTATTAAAATTAATCAATAAATTAATTAAATGGTATTTTGAAGTTTTCGCAACATACATAAGTTCTCTTTGTGGCAAACCAGTGGGCAGCAACACAGCGTTGAAAACCCCTGATTCAAAGCATAATTCGTTTATTAACCCAGAATCATTTACAGACAGTTGAAACCAGCAGACAATTGAGAACCAAATACCATTAATGTTTAAAGAAAATACATTATTGTCATACACATGACAGAGTTGAAACGCAAATAAAATCAGAACGGTAAACTATACCACTTAAGGTAAACTATTCAGTGTAAAAAGTTTACTTTTGGTTTAAGGAAATCGTGCAACTGCAAGGATTTATAATTTATCTAGCTGTACCCGGCCACGCGTTGCTATGGCTCACTCTGGTTAAATGGAAAAGAAAGGAAAAAGAAGCGCACGTTTTCAATATGTTTAAGTTCACAATTCTTGTGGGTATGCAATATTTTTTGTCCTTCCATTGTCTGTGTAGATATAGAGATTTTTAGGTTTGTCGACTCTAGAACACGCAATATATAACTGTCCAAGTGAGAAACAATCCGTGTCTAGATCTAAACTGCACAATTCTAA
The DNA here is from genome assembly GCA_963931845.1 of Maratus michaelseni. Taxonomy (NCBI): domain Eukaryota; kingdom Metazoa; phylum Arthropoda; class Arachnida; order Araneae; family Salticidae; genus Maratus; species Maratus michaelseni. Next base: position 252,749,853 of record OZ007592.1, read on the forward strand.
AGATTGGACATGAGCTTTGTTGATGGTGATTGCAAACGCTAGTCGAATTCGTAATTGCAATCTCTTAAATTGAAATGGCAAATCCGTTTGAATCATAGGAATGTGAGGAATGGGAACATATTCACATTTGAAAGGTCCTGTCAAGTTTGTGGCTTCTACGACGTTTCCCATGATTTTTTTTACTGCAAGCCGCGTATCATAGCAAAGCTTTGGCTGATTGATATTTTGTAACATTATAAGCGGCACGCCTGTTTTCAATTACAGTACGTGCGGTGGCATCCCTAGCAGATCGAGTGAATTCAAAAATTCTGTTGGATAATTAACCACTTCATCTACTTCCAAAACAGTGTCGTCGGACTTGTATGTGACTGCCTCGTTTAGATGTTAGACTGAATAATATTGTTAAGTTTGTAGACGTCTTTGTTTCTGGTCACCAGAATAGCTCGTTCACGCAGCACTCTGGTGCTTCCTCGGCATGTATTTGAGCCATTGTTTTCTCGGTTTGTCTCGTTCGCCCATGCCCGTTTTTCCTGAGTTTGATTTGCAATTACTCGTTGCATCGCTTCCCCTCCGCGAATATGACGACCTGAGTTAGATCTTCTGCGAAGCATTATTTGGATGAACTTAAACAGATCAATTGCACTGAAAAAGAAGAAAGAAAGTTATAACAAACACATATAAAATTGCAAAACATTAAAAAATGAAAAAAAAATGAAGAAAGAAAAAAAATAGTAACGCAATATTTCAGAAAAGTGCCCCTCGGGGGGTGGGGGTGGCAAAGTGTCGGTAGAGGGAATAGAGAGGCATAATATGAAAGAGTGGTCAAACAGTTTTCTTATGATGGGTGTCGGAAAAAATTAGAAAAAAGCCTCCTAGAAGGGGGCGAATTGGGGGAGGGGAAAACGAGGTTCAAAATATGAAAGAGTGTTCCAACGACTTTCTAATGATATACCACATAATGGGTGTCGGGAAAAGTTTTAAAAGTACCCCAGGAGGAAATTGGGGGTGTGGGATAATAATTGGATATTTAAAAACACGCGCCTATTCCAATGCAACGTAGTGTCAAAATTTCAAATGAATAGGTGAAGAATTTTTCGGAGATTTAATATTTTGAAAAAACGAACATTCACATTTTTATTTATATAGACAGGTGACAGTAAGAAGGGCCTATGTTAAAAATTTTCGAATGTCCTATGTGGAATGGTTGATGATTACCCAGTGAGAAAAACTGCAATTTTATACTTTATAAGTTTGTTTACTTTGAATAAAAAGTTAAAGCATTAAACTAAACATAATATTATTACTTTTCTCAACCTTCTAATGAGTTTTTTATTACTCGTCAATGCTCAGCATTAGGACAAAAATGGAGAGTAATTAAGATCAGAAGAAGGACTTACGTTGCACTAGGTGCTCAGAACATTGCTATATTAGTGGTTTTTGTTCATTTCTGTAAAACTTTTAATTTGCCTTTCTTAGACACCATTTCAATTGATCAGAATTATGTATAAATATGTTCCGCTTGCGGTTTTAACACGACTTTGACGCTTTGGTGTTTAACGCTTTTTTAGAAATTGTTTTTAGGGAATGTGAAGTGCGTAAACAAATCCATTTACACGAATTTATTATTTATACATTAAAGTAGAAAACTGTATTTTTGTTTATTTGATATTATTAAAGAATGACGGATTGAGAGCAGATTGACGGGAATGCTTCGAGAAAAAGGGTCAAGCTGTGGGCACGGAAACACTTTGTTCGAATTAACCCAGCGGAATAGAACAAAGGAGCTAGTTTTATTCGTCCAAAAATTAGCAAAACATGTGGCCGTTTTCAGAAAATGCATTTTTAGTAAAATTGCATCGATTCAAATTGAAATATAAGTTTTCAAACACCAAATTTCGTTATTTAAAAATACATAGAACAGCCAGATATCAATATTTGGAGAAAACCCTACGTATTGCATTAGAAAAATATGTCGCGATTAATTGTTCATGAAGATCAAGTTGACTAATTGAAAATTGGCTAAGATAGAGGGCCACCAATTTTGAAAATGATGTTCTGAAAGAAAAAAAGAATGTGCTTAAAATTTGAATTATCAAGTTATACTTCCTATAGCTCCAAAATTACCCTTTTACTTTTGATATCGATTTCTAACTAATAAAGTATGATTTTAGTGAGTATAAAAAGTACTTTAAATGTAAAAAAAAAAAAAAAATGAACCGGTCAAAGCCCCTTAAATACACCGCTTGGTTTAACCATTTTGTTTGTAACTTTTGTTTGTAATATTTAAACTTAACGATTGAAACTTTACTTGGATTTAAGCTTGAACTGTATTAAAGTAGATTTGAACATTAACTCTCTCTTTTAAATATTTTAGAATTTCGATTTTTTTTTTCAATGTGAAATGTACTTTTTATTAAAAGCCACGTTTACCAATCTGAATTTTTAGGTAGCTTTCATTACAAAATGCTACATATTGCAGACGTTAGGAGGAAAGCAATTCCAAAAAATTTTGATATATTTTCACCGATCATGACCCTCCGACCCCAAAACCACCCTTTGTTCAAATGTTGATATATATATATATATATATATATATATATATGTCGTGTTTCCAAGTTCAAATCCGGGAAGAAGGCAGTCGTGCTCGTGATAAATAGGGTTAGCTATGTTATTTGTTTCCCTTTTAGTTCGCATCAGGCGGCCGGGTGGTATCATCAACAACAAGAAATGTCAGTCCATATTTTTGTCGAAGAACCTTTTATTTCCAGTTTAAGACATCTCTTCAGGGAAAATGCTCATTAGCCAACGCTAAACGAAAAAAAATACAACGTTACATTATTTTCTAGAATCCGTCCCGATTCTTTTAGCAAACACCAGCGTCGAAAAAATCCTCTCCGAATCAGGATGATCGTGTTTTTAAACTAGCTTGCGTAATAATACAGAATACGTCACGTGACCCACTTCTATCGAATCAAAAGGTCTCTTTGGGAACTTTATCAATATTTCCGGTGGATTTATTTTGTTGTAAAATGCAAAAACTTTCTACGCCCTTCCAGAATATTCCATAATCTCGTACCAGATGCCTGTCATATCAACAAACGAGCTTATCTGTTTTTGAGGCTGTAGCTAAACTTCGAATTTAATACGTAATAAAAATAATAAGAAGAAAAGAAAATGAATCTTTATAAAAGGGGAAAAAAAAAGAAAGAATTAAAGTTTTTCGGAAATATTTTAATAGACATTTGATATTTAATAATAGGATAACTTTATGAAATAAGGTTTTTTGAGCGGAATATTTTAAGAGATGCGATATTTTAGCATTTAAATAAAGAAGTTATAGCAATTTGACCACACGGGAATAATACTAATGAATTTTAATAATGGATTAAAATAAAGATGTTCTATTTAAATAATAAATTAAAAAAGCTATCGCCATTTTTAGAATAACTACATTCGAATAAATATTATTAAGTGGATTAGGAATAATTGGCTTTACATATGGATAGTAAAAGGCTATTTTAAGAATGAGAATTATTTTAATAAGCTGGGTTATATACCGAATATTATTGAATGGACAAATTTTATAGAATAATTGCGGAAAAAATTTAAATTTTGTAATATTATCCCCCCTCCCTAAAGATTTTGGATGAAGTTAATAGTTAAGTAACTATAAATTCAGACAATATAAATTTAATACTTTAGAAATTTGAATTTTGACTAGTATAAATTTAGAGACTGCCAGCAAGGAGATGGGGAATTTCTGAAGAACTGGAAGACAAAAACAAAAACAAAAATAAAATAATAGTAATCAATTAAAATTAATAGATAAATAAAAATAAAGCTACGAGCATTTCCCCTGTAAAATAATACAAGAAATGGTTACAATCTCACTTACCATTTGTAAGTGCACAAGAAAAATACAATAAGAATAAATAATAAATATTAATAAACAGGAAAAACAGGATAATAATAGTAACAGAATTTTGCTTTTACCAAGTTCACAAGCTTTAGAATAAGTAGTCACTAGCAAATTGTTAAAACAAAGTTTTTAAAAAAAAAATTCGACTTAATTCAAATTTGAGTTCATTAGATCCAACTGTTTTATTTCAGTCTCTTTCTTGGATCGTGATAAGTCCTCATTTTGTTTTTTTAAAAAAATGGTTACTGCAGTCCCTTTCTTAAAAATACAGTTTTTATGTAAAGGCTGAAAATAAAGACATTACTCCATCAAAATTTTAAAACTGTAGTCATTCTTACCAATACTTTATAATGACCTTATAATGCTAGCACTTGTCACAACATCTTCTCTTAAGTATCACATTAATTTTCTCACATAATAAACAAGTCAAATTATCTCTTGGTCGTTTATTGTACTTGGAATATGTTATCTTTGTTATATTCCTGTGGGATTTGTTATATTTCTGTTGGGATCCCACCATCTTTAACTAATATTTATCAAACATTTTTTCACTAATAAATAATATAACTCTTCAATAATATAAATAAATGCTATAATAAAATTCAATTCATAAACATAACAATAATAACTTTCAATATAACTAATACTTCACAACATATGTAGTAATTCATAATATAATTCAATAGTAGAAATAATAATATTATAATAACATTTGTATAATTTAAGAAAATATCACAGTTTGCTTATTTATTGTTAGGGAAAATATTGGTTGAGGATAAAATAATTACATAGCAAATAAATAAATTTCTTATTTTTTAATTATATAAGAAATTATTTTTGCCAGTCGAAAGTATACAAAAAAAAATATATAATAATTTCAAAATCCAAATAAATTTAAATCTAAATATTTAGAAATTGAACTCTCAACCATTAGTTCCTTACAATAATTTTTTCCTCTGATACCCTTTTACAAAATTATACTGTTAAGTTATAAGTATTCATATCCTAAATGCAGAGAGTTGTTTTTTTTGGCAAACTTAGAATAAATAAAGACAATAAATAACAAATAAAAGATGTTAATTTTAGCTGAGAAATGGAATACAAAGGCAATTAGTTTAGATACTTAATTTTCTATTGTCACACCAAAACAATCACTGTAAAATCACATCATCACTATCCAATCATTTATATAATTATAGAAATACTTATAAACGGTTACTATTTGATTATCTATTGAAGTAAATAACATAATATTAAATCTTTGAAACAATTGGTTTAAGAAATGTAAATAAGTAAAAATAGTTTATTTTGATATAGAATTAAAACATTTAATTTTATTTTTCAACATCAATTTGACAATTCCTAAAATCAAAATACACATCTTATGCCTGCATAAGGTGTCTACTCAACCTCAAAAACTCTCAAAAACAAGTAAATATTCTAGTTGATCAGGCTAAAATATAACCACAATGTTGAAATAAAAGCTGTGACATTTATTTTAAATTTTAAAATATTAAACTTTCAAAAATGGGTAATATCTCTGTTGTACACCAAAGACATACCTGATAATGTTGAAACTAGAGTAATAAGAGATATTTAAAGAATTAGAATTTATTCTATTGTTTTTACTTTAGTTTGATTTTGTGATGGTGATTGTGATGTCTGTGGTGATTTTGATTGTTGTTTGGGTTGCTCATGAAATAGTCTGAAGTTATCTGGTGAAAAATAGTGTCGTAATTTAGACACATGTACAATAACTGAATTTAATTTAGTCTCATAATTAAATTTGTCTATTTCATAGGTCACATCAGAAAGTTTATTTATTATTTTGTCCAGAGAAAGTAGGTTCTAATTTTCTAGTGTTAGGATATTTAAATTCTTCACAAATTACATAATCTTGTATTTCTAGTGGAGATTCAACAAATTTTCTATCATAGAGTCTTTTACTTTTAAGGTGGAATTCACAAGTTCGCGCTTTTGCAATTTTGAGTGCTTTATTAACAGGAGGGTAATAATTTTGTTTTAAAGGAGATTCATAAGGTAATTGACCATAAAATAAATAGGCAGGTGGGAATTTGGTTATGGAATGTGGTGTGTTATTGTATTCTTGGATGACTTGGTCTAATAATCTAGTCCAAGGTATTTTAGAAGAAATGGAATTAACTTTACATTTAAGTCTAGTAACTATAGTTTGGTTCACTCGTTCTACCTTCCCATTGGTTTGGGGGTGATGTGATGATGTAAAACGTTGTTGAACATGATATTTTCTGAGGAATTTTTTGAATCTTGGAGACCTAAAAGATTTATGTCTATCGCTAAGTATTGTTTTAGGTGCTGGAATATTGAAAATTTGTTTTAAACAGTTAGTATATGTTTCGGTAGTAACACTTTTGGATGGAAAAGCCCAAACAAACCTAGTTGCATGATCTATTATTATGTGTAAGAATTTTTTTGTTGAATTGTAATAATTAAATCCACCCACTTTAAAAAGAATACTACACTTTTGATTAATTTGTAAAAATCCCTTTGCCTGACCAATAGTAACTGGAGGAACAATTTCAATTTTAGCATTCAATTTTTTAACAAACTTTAATGGTAAAATTGCGATAGTTGAACCGGTATCGACGACACATGGTAAATTATAATTATTCGTATATCCATACACAATTAATTGTGAAATATTAGGAGTACCAATTGGAAGAGTATCAGAGGGTGTTGAGTTGTTATTAAAAATACACTCTTTTTCCCAGTGAAAAGCATTCATTATACCCTTGTTTACACAAATTCTACATGGCCTAGATGGGTACTGGTTCTGAAAATAATTGTTTTGTACTCCGTTTTGGAAATTTCTAGGTCTTTGAAAATTATAGTTTGGTCGAGGAACCCAGTTTCGAGGAGAATTAAATTGATTATTGGGCCGATTTGACTGAATCCAATGCCTAGGAGTATTAGTTTGTTGAAAATTTGGTCTATTAGGCTGCACACTATATCGAGGAATGTCAAAATTAGTTGCATTAGGTTTACTTGGTAATGATGGACTTGTAACAGCAGGGGTGGAAACTTCCACAAATTGCTTAACAATTCTATACCATTCTGTTGTACTCTCAGGAGGGTTAACAATTAGATAATTTTGATATTCTGGTTTTAAACCATCGGTTAATCCTTGTAGTAATATAGTTTCACATAAATGCAATTTCCTACCAATTTCAATTTTCTTTCTAAAATAAGTTTCTAAGTTACTTAAACTATCCAATTTCAAAGCAGAAAATTCAGAAAATTTCGGGATATTTACCCTAATAAAATTCTCAGTTAAGATATCAGCTATCTGTTCGTATTTAGTGCAATTAAGGCAATCATTAATGTAAATCTTAAGAGCTTCTCCCTTTAAATTTTGAGAAATATTTTTTAACTTCCAATCATCATCCTTCTTTTCTTTTTCACAAGCATCATCAAAGTATTTTAACCACGCTTGTATCTCAACTCCTAAATCTGGATCAAATGCTATAAATTTTGGTTCTGCCATAATATATAATCTAACAAAAGAGTTAACTCGATCTTCTTTTAAATATCCGGATCTTAAAAACATTAAATTTTAAACTTATAACACTATATACCATACAAATAACGAAATAGATAAAATAGTAAATAAATATGTAATTTACGATCTCAGTAACATTTTAAAAATAATAGATTTTTTTTTTTTTTTTTTTTTTTTTTTTAAGAATATCTGTTCTTAAAACATGAAAATATAAATTATACCGCTGTCTACAATATTACAATGACGTATCACACGAAATCATCAAATAAATTAATTAACCTTAACAACACTTAAATATTTGCAACAGAAATAAATTTTAAAAACAAAAATTTAATCAGTATAACATAGTATATAAAACCTTTAAATTTCAAGGTAGACTATTAAATAAAACATTTTAAATATAACATAAACTAATAAATATCAACATATAAAGATACCAATAAATAAAAATACCAACTTACAGTTACTCTTGAGCATATTTCACAGGAAAGTTTCACACATCTAAAAATCTTTAATTTCTTGATAACACAAAAGTTCTGCTTTTTCGCAATCCTTTAAAACCAACACCATGAAGACGCTTATGAAGATGAATAGTATATTCTCTAGCAACAACTTCACTTAGGCCAACTTTTCCTCTTCTTTTCTCTTTTAGGCTTGACCATTTTTAATTTATTATAAAACTACAAAATAACAAAACACCAGACGTAAACGTGCTGTAATGGCGTAGACGTCCTCGTAACATATTCTTCTAATCGGCAAATTTCACGTTTAACTACACAAACTTTCTGTTGATCACCAGCATCCTGTTCGACTTATTATATTAATGTCGTGTTTCCAAGTTCAAATCCGGGAAGAAGGCAGTCGTGCTCGTGATAAATAGGGTTATCTATGTTATTGGTTTCCCTTTTAGTTCGCATCAGGCGGCCGGGTGGTATCATCAACAACAAGAAATGTCAGTCCATATTTTTGTCGAAGAACCTTTTATTTCCAGTTTAAGACATCTCTTCAGGGAAAATGCTCATTAGCCAACGCTAAACGAAAAAAAATACAACGTTACATTATTTTCTAGAATCCGTCCCGATTCTTTTAGCAAACACCAGCGTCGAAAAAATCCTCTCCGAATCAGGATGATCGTGTTTTTAAACTAGCTTGCGTAATAATACAGAATACGTCACGTGACCCACTTCTATCGAATCAAAAGGTCTCTTTTGGAACTTTATCAATATTTCCGGTGGATTTATTTTGTTGTAAAATGCAAAAACTTTCTACGCCCTTCCAGAATATTCCATAATCTCGTACCAGATGCCTGTCATATCAACAAACGAGCTTATCTGTTTTGAGGCTGTAGCTAAACTTCGAATTTAATACGTAATAAAAATAATAAGAAGAAAAGAAAATGAATCTTTATAAAAGGAAAAAAAAAAAGAAAGAATTAAAGTTTTTCGGAAATATTTTAATAGACATTTGATATTTAATAATAGGATAACTTTATGAAATAAGGTTTTTTGAGCGGAATATTTTAAGAGATACGATATTTTAGCATTTAAATAAAGAAGTTATAGCAATTTGACCACACGGGAATAATACTAATGAATTTTAATAATGGATTAAAATAAAGATGTTCTATTTAAATAATAAATTAAAAAAGCTATCGCCATTTTTAGAATAACTACATTCGAATAAATATTATTAAGTGGATTAGGAATAATTGGCTTTACATATGGATAGTAAAAGGCTATTTTAAGAATGAGAATTATTTTAATAAGCTGGGTTATATACCGAATATTATTGAATGGACAAATTTTATAGAATAATTGCGGAAAAAAATTAAATTTTGTAATATATATGTATATATATATGTATCTTACATTTGTCATGCTATAACTGTCTTATTTATAAACCGATTCGGATGTGTATAGAACATACCAAGGTCTCGACCGAGTTCCTTGACCAGTTTCATCCGCCATCTTGTTTCAAAATGGCGGCCAGTTAAAAATGAAATTTTTTCTTAAATTCAAAAAGATGCACAAAACATTGTAAATTGAAAAAGTTGTTTACGTTAAGTGTTAGATCGTGATACGAGAATTCCGGAACAATTTTTGTTTTGGCTTTATCTTAAAAAATGGCTGAGATATGGCAGTTTGAAATTCTAGGGTGGCTGATATTTTGAAATAATCTGATTCTTGTTAAACTGTAACTCTCATGCTGAAATTCGCATTCAAATTCCGTATTAACGAAAACCGGGATTGAATCTTTTATAATCGTATTCCAAGCAATTTAGCTTCGTTTGTTTGAGTAAAATGAGTTGATTTTTTAAAAACATGGCCTATGAAAGCTACCTTTTCCTCCCGGTACAGGCCGGAAGAACTTTTTACATATAAATTTAATACAGCAGTAGTTGATCAATTAGGAATACCAATCAATCCAACCCGATTTACCCGGGTTAAAGATGTCCGATAAACTGCCCAATGGGTAGAACATAAATTGAAATCGCTTTTAATTTAAAACTCTAATAGAGTTTTTACATTTAGTATATATTCTAAGATTGCCCAAAACCTAAACCAAAAAAGCATTTTTGGTACTTTCGTCTATTGGTTGCATGACAGTGGTCAACTGAAAAAAAATTATATATAAAGCAACTTATGTGATCAGGTTATTTCAGAGTTTAAGCTTGTAGTTCGGTTACATATCTGTTAAATTCGTGTTTTATTTATTTATTTATTTATTTGGGGGGTAAATTAGATATGGAATATTACACAGAAGTAAACAAATGCTGAATTATTTACATTATTTTAAACGCGAACGGGCTAATCTTCCGAAATTGGGTTCCATGCAGATGTAAAAATATTCACGCTTGAAAATAATTTTAAAATCTATAAAAAATTAGTAAATTGAAATACAATTTCCAAACAAAATGCATTTATGTGAAAGTACATTTCTTTTCTATCCGACGGTATAAAAATATAAATTGTGCAATGTATAGAAGTTGAAAAAGTTGCCGTAAAATCAAAACTTATTGCTCAGGTCGTTGCCAACTTCAATATGACGTCAGCGTTTCTCACGGACATGTCTTTACTTTATAATTTAGATTAAGATAGATTTAAATTATAGATATAATATAGATTATAGATAAGTAGCGAAATTGGAAATCTTTGGTGATTTCTTCGGCTAGTATAACCTCTGGCATGCAGCTTTAAAGTATCGCTTTTAATAAAATTCAAAACTTTGCATGAATACATAAATGATCATAATGAGTAGAGGTAAGTATATTCAACTAGGTAAATTATATCCAATGGTTGGAGTATCATAGTACTCCAACCATTGGATACCACCAGTACTCCAACCAATCTACAGTGGGGCGTTTTGATGATCTAGGTGGACAAAATTCATTTTTCCGATTATCTCGGAATTTAACAAGACCGCGTATACTGGTAGCCGAACGTCTCTTCTGTCGAGATCCGTACGAGTTTTATCGCAAAAATCCGATGAGTGTATAAACTATGACCGTAAAGAAGGCAGTTGATTTGAGGGAGTTTCAACAGTTGCATTATTTTTCTGTAAGTTCGAAAGCAAGTCGTGACTTTTCTGTTTTATTTGAAAGCAGGAGTTTACTGGACATATGTCACATGTTTGTCACAAGATATAACATTTTGTTGTTTGCAAATAAGCGCCATCTTGTTTTCAAACTTCATCTTGAATTTTAATACAGTATTAAGCATTATTAAGAAATAAGCATTTTTTTAAATCAAAGTACCATTCCTAAAGTATTGTAAACTTAAGAAAGCTCCTGCGAAAATTTGCGAATCATTAAATTATATTAACTTGAAGTGTGTGTTTGAGTGTTTAATTCCAATCTTGCAAGTCAATTTTAAACCACTTTTAATTATCCGATTGAGCTGAAACTTTGAATACATGTGTAGTTTCAAGGACAATACAATATTATAATATAAATAAATAATAATAATATAAATAATAATAATAATAATAATAATAATAATAATAATAATAATAATATAAATTGTTAAATAAGCCAAATATTTATAATCGTTTGATTATTTTATTACTGATGGATTCGAAAACCCAGCAAAAACCTAATTAAACTTCAAAGCAATAATTTTGTCCACCTAGAACCTCAAAACGCTCCACTGTGCAATGGTTGGAGTACTATGATACTACAACCATTGGATACATAAATGATATTTTTCATATACAAATGGTTTTTGGTGTTGTTAGTGGACAATCTAAAAAAAAATACAATAAATGTAAAAATTATATTAGAGTTTCACCTGCTTTCTGTAACCCGGGAACCCCAAGTTTAATCCTCTAGTAATATTAACTGATCAACTATTGGGGGGTGATTAACGACTGACTCTATCAACCTGTATTCAAGTAAACATATTAAAAATTTCCTCTATTATCCGTAATATATTCTTCATTTAAAAGAGAAATTATTTTATATAAAATAAAACTATATCCACTAGTTATTACATAAAGTAAATTACAACAATAATTCTTCAGGTATTTATCGAAACAAATGAAGCGAATTCCTCTACTTCAAGTAAAAGGATGTAATGATTTTGTCTATTCACAGAATAAATATTTTTCTTTAATAACTTAAAATATTTCCTAAGCATTTTTAGTTGATTCATATAGTTCCAGATTAAAAACATTTTTCAGTAATGGAACATAATTTGATCGAAAAGTAATTGATGTTTTCCGAGAAAACAAAAGACGTGTAAGAAGAGTAATTGATTTTTGTTGTTGAACTCATTTTTTGAATAAATTGAAAAAAGAAATAGCTATAAGAGTTTAAAAAAAAGAAAGGTTACCGAATAATATTTTTCTAAACGTGGTGACATAAGCTAATAAAAAATATTCTGTTATAGTTAATTTTCTCCATTTATCATTTTGGTGAAAACTTCAAATTACGTACGAGATTTCATGTTTTATTTTTATTTATTTTTTTTTTTACATTTTCAAGTACTTTAGTGTAAAAGAAAATTAGTTTTTACGTTTTTCATAACAAGAAAAATAATATATTTGCATATTTCTCTAATTTGTTGGTTTTGAAGAGATATTTAATTTGCAATTTAATACGTTTTTTGAGCGTCATTATATCGTTACATTTTTTTCCTTTATACAGGGTGTCTAAAAATTATTAGTACAAATGTTTATCCATGAAAATACACATGAAGACAAAAATATTTTTTATAGGACACTAGTTTAGAAATATAACTTTTCCGTCAAAAAGCAGGCATCTTACTCAAAGCTGAACGAGGATTTACGTTTTTAACTTTAGCAATAATGAAGTTATTTTCCCGAACTTTACTTATGACGTCAGGAAAAGTGCTGAGAGCGCACTATAATTTGACAAGTGACATCATACGTACTGTCTGTTATGTTCCTATATTAGACTAATATTAATTTTATTGGATATATCTTGGCAAATAATGGCTATTTGACTATATAACTATTGGAATATTCTACAAACACCATGGTTGCGGAAATTTAGATTCCGCCGCGAGTGTTGCAATATTATTGGCAAGAAATAATTCGCAAATTCACAATTCGTTGTCAATATTTTTAGTATAAAACCAATATCTATATCATAAGGGACAAACGTGTTCGTGCGTAACGCTGACGTCATTTTGCGAATGGCAACACTTAATGAGGAAATTTCGGTTTTGCGATTTTTGCGATTGCAATTTTTTTAATTCCTAAACATCGCAGATTTTTAATTTTTACACCGTTATATAGGGAAAAAATCTACTTTGAAATGCAATTTGGTTGAAAACTGTATCTTAATGCACTAATTTATTATGACTTTTGAAAATAAAAAAATTGGTATTTTTCACTTTTTTCGTGCTTAATGGTTGCCAATGGTAATTCTTTTCCCTCTTGGCGACCGCATATTGTCGTTGGTCAAAGAACTGAAATGGCTATTATTAATTAGAAAATAATACAGACATTTCGAAAAGTAAAAGAAAAGAAACTGTTACTGATTTTATAGAAAATACAAAGATAATAATAAAACCAATAATAATAACCGTTTTGATGAGCGATAATTTTATAAATCGAAATTATTTAATTTAAATGAGAAAAGAATATTTGTGATACTTAAAAAATTTTTTCAATGTCAAAATTTTGAGTCAGACAATATTTGTCTATCGTTTGCGCCAGGATAATCACGATGAAAAATCAATTTATGATTAAGTTTCACTTGCTGTTTTAAATGAAAATTCTAATGTTTAATATAACTTCTAATGTTTATTGAGGAGGCACTGGCAAAACATTTTTACTTAATACAATTTTAAGAAAGGTGAGATCATATAATATGGTTGCATTAGCTGTTGCATCTTATGGGATCGCAGCTTTGTTATTAGATTAAGGTAGAACAGTGGATTTAAGATTCAAAATACTGCTGAATTTCAACGAAACATCGACGTGTGTCATTAGTAAGCAATCTGACCTTGCTGAATTAATAAGAGAAACGAAGTTAATCGATCTGGAAAGCATGAGAATAGAGCTGATATTGTTTTGGCCACTTCGAATTTTTCTAATATTTGAAGAAATGTTAATATTAGGCATCTCATAATTAACATGTGAGTGAATGAACTTTTCTGATTATTTACAATTGATTATTTAGGTCAAAATGTTGACTTTACTGAGTTCATCATCCAACCAAATAGCTTAAAAAGTCTCATTAAATATGTGTATCCATTCATGGAAATACAGAGTATTAATTGGCAAAAAGATGCATTTAAACCCCTTTGAACAAAGAAGTTGAAAGAATTAACAAATTGATAACTGAACAGTTTCCGGGACAACAGTGAATTTATTATAGCGCTGATTCTGTTGTAAATGAAAATCAAGCAATATCATATCCAATTGAATATTGGAACAATTTAGAGGCATGTGGTATTCCGCCACATGTTTTACGACTTAAAATCGAAGTTCCAATTGTGCTGTTGAGAAACCTCAATCTCTCTTTGGGTCTTTGAAATGGAACGAGATTGGTTGTAAAGGCTTAAAACAATCGCTCAATCGAAACTGAACTTATAACAGGAACTCATAGAGGTAATCGAGTTTAGATTCCAAGAATAACTTTGATGCCTTCAGATTTTGAATACCTTTTTAATTTTAACAGATGGCAATTCCTCATCCGCATCAATCCATTTTTTTACGATGGCAATAAATAAAGTACAAGGACAAACACTTGAACATGTTGTCATCTATTTGCCCTAACCAGTGTTTACACATGGACAATTATACGTTGTATTATCCAGAGTAACATCTCAAAAACACATTAAAATTTTTTGCATAACAAATGATTTGAATCAAAATAATGTTGCGTACAATGAAGTGTTGAAGTAAATGCATAGATAAATAAAGCATTAATATGCAATATGGAACTTAATGACGTTAATGTGGAATCTAAAAATATACATATTAGACTAGGTAAAGAAAAAAAATGTAGGGCGAAAATAAAATATTTCATTATATTTACTGAAAAGTACTAAAATGTTTTAAATATGCATACTCTAGAAATGGCGAAATCAAAACTTATTTCATATGTTTGATTCAAACATATAGAATGAAATTATCTTATTAAATGTGATGCTAATTTTACGTAATCGGGTTCATGGCAAGGGATGATGTCACACATAAATGATGTTTTCAAGAATAGGGTTTAATGTTAATAATAATCTATATTATAAACCAAACACATGTCTGATTATTGCTTAAGTCAAATAGAAGGTGGTAGCAACGAATTGGCTAAGAAATTTCGTTTTGACTGCATATTTTTAAACTTCTAAACATCGCGCAGTTTCATTTTTTACACCGTCGAATAGGAAAACAAATGCAATTTCTTTGGAAACTGTATTTGAATTTACAAATTTTGTATGGGCTTTAAGATAATTTCCAAGCATGAATTATTTTAAAATCTTCTGTATCACAATCAGCCCGATTGCAAAAGATTAATCTGTTTGCATTTAAAACAATATAAATAGTTCCGCATTTATTCACAGCTAATATTACAGAACGAAATTAAAATTTCATTGAAATATAAATATAAATAATATAATACAAATAAAATGCAAACTTAACAAATATGTTCTCGAACCACGCGCTTTAACAGTTGAAATTTTCATAATAAAAAAAACTGCAGAAAACAACGAAATTTTGGACGATTTCTTTGGCCATTAATTCCTGGCATGCGGCTAATACAAAAGTATCCCTTTATAAAATTTCAAAAATTTATTTGAATATATTATTGATATTTTTATTATAAAAATTCTTTTTGGCGTTGTTGATTAATCAATTTAAAACATACATATTCAGTACGAAAAATCTATTGAGAATGAGAAAAAATTGGTTTTTGCTTATTTTCTGTACCCCGGGAAGCCCGGGTTAGATTCCCTAGTTTCTATAATAACTGTAATATTTTGTAACACTGAGTTTATTGCAAACTGTTCCAATGTAAAGCTAATGCTTCATTGGACGTATTCCCGATGAAAGAAATACTGACGCTATAATAGATTCAATATAACCAATACAATCAACAGTACTACTAGGGAATGTAGTACAGTAAAACCTAACATTCACGAGGGTTACGTTCCAGGAAAATCTCGCGAATATTGAGTCTATCTTTCTGCACAAAAATGGAGTTACGTTATATGAAGTTTTAATTAGAGTGCTACAGCATTGAAATAAAAACGAATATGTAGGGAGATTCTGAATTCATGACATACAAGCTTTAAGGGTTGGTATAGGACACTGTAATAAATAATTTTTGTATGGGGAACCAGAGTCAGAAAACCATTTATATAGTCAAAAATACAGGGCGTCTCACTCCAATCCGAAGTCGGGTTTTGACATAACTTTGACAGTAGTGAAGATAATTTAACAAAATTCGCAACAAACTCATCTTTGTATGAATTGTAAACATTTTGTAAGGATTTCGTTAAAATATATTCACTACTGTTAAAGTTATAAACGAAAACGTAACTTCGGAGACACCTTGTATTTTTGATTATATAAATGGATTACTGACCTTGGTTTCCTATACAAAAATTGTTTGTTATAGTGATCTGTATGAACCCTTAAAGTTTGTACCATGAATTCAGAATCGCCCTGTATTTATTGATAGTACGTTATACCAAACATATATGTAGAATTTAAATGTATGTACATATTCATAAACATGAAATTTATTTATGAAAGATAATTCAAACTAATTGACTAGAGAAATAATCACAGCTCAAAAACATATGTTTTTGTATTAAGTAATGTTGACTTTCTATATTCGCGAAGAGATGATAATGTATTAGTGGGTCAGTATGTGCCATACAATATTAAAATACGATATTTAAATACAGCTAAATGCTCCAGGAACGCTTTAATTTATTTTCCATCTAAGAACAGTTTCCATCTCTACGAGAACCTGAACATGTTAAATTAATAAATTAAAGATGCCGTTACCTTAGTACTTCTAATATCACCATTGCAATGAATTTTCTGCTGTTGTTATTATTTTACTTTTCTACAACACTCGCTCCTTGTTTAGTTGAGAACTGAAAATCGATTTGTAAATACATACTGAGAAAGCACAGGGGAAATATTCTTTAACCACTGTAAATTCTGTAAAAGAAAGAGATAATAAAAAAAAATAGTGAATGATCAAACCCGATTCTCGCGAATTTTAAGTTTTTTCGCTTTTTCATGTTCGCGAATAAACAAAACTCGCGAATGTTAAAGGGTTACTGTATTAAAAATTTAATATTTCTAAGAAATAAAGAACAGTCTTCTGCTTTTTTGTAAATCACACGAATCTTTTCGATACGTTATTAAAAAATAAATTATATTGAAATAATTCGTTTTAATAGTGTAAAAACGTGGTGAAAACATAAGCGTAAGTCGTCTGTACTGATTGTTAGAACATTAATCTAATCCAGAGACAATTTATTACGGAGAAAATTATACCAAGGCGCTTTTACACCTGGGAAGTGCAATCATATTTTCTTGTTATATTTTTTGATAATGCATCATTCCTCCTTTTTTATCAGTAAAATGTAATCTTCATTCATAATATTTTGGGGTATTGTCAACTTTCTTTAAATGATAGTCATTAAGTGTTTATACTTTTAATTTCCAAATAATCAAGCATGAAAAACCTCAATTTGATTACTTTACAAAATATATAATTGATTACATCCTCATAATGGAGATTTATTATTTTTATAATGATTTTCAGATAATTTAATCTGTTATAATTGGGCAATTATAAGTATTATATTAACATGATTGGGTAATTATGTTTGATGATGTCATTTTTGTTAACTGTGGATCTTTATGAAAAAGTTCAGTGCTATTCTGGCTCTGCAATGAGCAGTATGTTGTCTTGTTGCCTCAAACTTTTGGATATTAAAAAGGAAGTTTTTATCCCTTTAAAATAATTATTTAATGGATTATGAAGATGAAAAGAATTAATTCAATGGCCGGATAACAAACTACCCAGGTAAGAAGCTTAATTCAATTAAAATGTGCATGTGCCTGGATAGCATCCCACTCTTAAATGGGTGGAGGAATGAGAGGATTTTATTTATGATAATGTGAGACGTCGGAGTCAGGTAGATTTTGATAGTTTACGTTTGTTACTTTTAGCTCTCAGTATGTAACACCGATAGTGAACGCTTCAAAGATATTTTACGTCTATTTTTACTGTACTGCTCTAAGGTTTTTTGACTGCAACAGTACAGAGTGTTCGACATCGCAATTAACTCTTTCTGCATAAAACTGTACAGTAATAGTTGCTATTTTAAACATCTTTCTATACAATTTGTTTTTCGCAGAGCTTGAAATGCGGCAATATTGGACACGCAAGATTCAGTAGTGGACACTAGAAATGAGTTCTTGCTCTCTTTTCGGAGCCCGGGCCCGCCCGAGCCTGACGATTTTAAATCCGAGACCGAAACATTTTGTGTCTTCAGAGCCCGAGCCCGATACCGAACAAAACTGCATAATATTTAAAATTTGTTTTGAAAGTAATATCTCATTTTTTTAAAACTTCGTACGCAAAAATAACTGTTCATCCCGTGCACATAATTAATTTTATGGAAATTTGCATTCTATCTTATCAAAAGAGAAGTTTGATATGAAATAAAATATACTTCTTTTAAAGGATATTCAGATTTTTCTCTCCGAACAAGCAAATCTGATGGACACATAAACAAAGTGCGTTTTTATGAATAAATGCATGAAATTTGCAGAAATTACTATTTCTATGCCGAAGAATTGAACAACGTTTTCTTTTTCCTATAAAAGATCTTTTTCGTAAATTATAATTGATCCCTTAATTAAAACAATATTTCGTGTTCCTGAAAAGTAGCGTAAATTAAAAATTTCACACCGTTATCTGAAAGATCCTATGCTTTTATAGGAAAAGTGAAAAAACAGTTCGATTGCTTTCTATCGGAATAAAAATACATCATATATTCTAATACGAGCAAATCTTGTGTGAAGATAAAATTTGAAGATACAATTTGCATATATATATATTATATATATATATATATATATATATATATATGCAAATTTTATCTTCAAAACGGCTCTAACGATTTTGACGAAATTTCGTATCCTACCGTTTTGGGGCACCAGAAAACCATTGGGCTAGGTCACATGTTCGAGAAAATTCGATTAGTGGGTCATTTTGGGTCATGGTCTAGCTAATTGTATCTAAAAAACGGTTCAAACGATTTTCACGAAATTTTGTATCCGACCATTTTCGGGCACGAGAAGAATTTTGGGCTGGGTCACATGTTCGAGAACTTTCGATTAGTGTGCCATTTTTGGGTCAAAGCGGGTCAAATTAATTTTAAATAAAAAAAGGCTCTAACGATTTTGATTAAATTTTGTGTCCTTCGAGTTTCGAGCACGATAAAATCATTGGGCTAGGTCACAGGTCCGAGAAAATTCGATTAGTGGGTCATTTCTGGGTCATTGTGGGTCAAGATCTAAAAAGCGGCTCAATTTACACTAAATTTTGCATCGAATGGTTTTCGGGCCCGAGAAGACTGTTGGGCTAGGTCACATGTTCGAGAAAATTCAATTGGTGGGTCATTTTGGGTCATTTTGGGTCATTTTGGGTCATGGTCAAGCTAATTGTATCTAAAAAACGGTTCAAACGATTTTGACGAAATTTTGTATCCGACTATTTTCGGGCACAAGAAGACTATTGGGATGGGTCACATGTTCGGGAACTTTCGATTAGTGGGTCATTTTTGGGTCAAAGCGGGTCAAAGCGGGTCAAATTAATTTTATCTAAAAAATGGCTCTAACGATTTTGATTAAATTTTGTTTCCTACGAGTTTCGGGCACGCGAAAATCATTGGGCTAGGTCACATGTTCGAGAAAATTCGATTAGTGGGTCATTTCTGGGTCATTGTGGGTCAAGATCTAAAAAGCGGCTGAATATACACTAAATTTTGCATCCAATGGTTTTCGAGCACGAAAAGACTGTTGGGCTAGATCACATGTTCGAGAAAATTCAATTAGTGGGTCATTTTGGTCATGGGTCATTATGGGTCAAGCTATTTTATCTTAAAAACGGTTCAGAGGATTTGAAATAAATTTACCACCCTACAGGTTTAGGGAACAAGAAGACTATTAGGCTAGGTCACATGTTCGAGAAATTTCGATTAGTGGGTAATGTTGGTCATGGGTCATTATGGGTCAAGCTATTTTATCTTTAAAACGGCTCAGACTATTTACACTAAATTTTGCATCCTATGGTTTTCGGGCACGGGAAGACTGTTGGGGTAAGTCACATGTTCGAGAAAATTCAATTAGTGGGTCACTTTGGTCATGGGTCATGATACTTAAACTCAAATTTAATTTTGACCGAGCATAGCTCGGTCTTCCCTGCTCGTGACAATTATATCTACTTACGAATGAAAGTGACTTTGTAAATGTGCAGAGCAGAACTTTAGCATGAGCAGAAGTCATGATTAAAAATAGAATCACTAACTTTATTTTCATATGAAGAACGATTATGACTCGCACGCAATAGAAGACTAAAAATTTGCAAACCTAAGTTATTGCTCATTGAGTAAACACAAACAAAAAAAAAATATTCATTTCCGATTAGATGTCTTAAAAAATAAATAAATAAATAAAAAGAAACGTTCTAATAAAAACATATCCTACTGTCCCAATGGCGCCATATCACCCAGTCGCCAGTCGTGTCAAAAATATTGTAAATTTTCTTTTTAAAGTAGCATTCTAATACTAGAAAAAATCTGTTTCCTCTTTTAGTCATTCTCATCAAAATAACATTCAAACGACTTAAAATGGAATATGTAATTCTTTTAGGGTAAAAAAGGTTACTTTTCTTTTCCTATATGAGAATAAATAAAATTGATAGTTTCCAAAAGATTGAACCCGAGCCCGCCCGGGCCCAAAGGCGGGTATAAAAATAGAGCCCGAGCCCGTGTCGGGCTCGGGCTTACGTGCTCGGGCTGAACCCGTCTCATCTCTAGTGGACACGTCTTTCACATGAGTGGTCACGTTTGAATTCTTGTAGAAAACGTCAAAGAAAAAGCGAAATGGTTAATTTTATGTCTCCGTAATAGCGATTGAATATTTAAACAATTTGGAAATAGAGCTCTTAACATTATGAGCCCCATTTAGAACTCCCGTTATGCTGATAGCGAATAAAAGTGAATACGATCTAAGCCTGTAGCTACGCATTTAAAAGACAATTAATGTAGTATGAAATTTCAAAGCTTTCCGCAACTAAAAACTTACAAACGATTTTTTTGCACCGGAAAGTTAAAGAATTTCATAAAATTGAAATTATTATAACTCTGTGAGTTTTGGTCGTAGAAGAATGACATTTTTAATGTTTCACTGGTCAAAACATGAGAATAAAATTTCTAAATATGACATATAAGAATCAGGGACAGTATAAAAGCTAAAAAGTGCAATGTTTTGAAAATTAGTAGCAAAACAGTTCCATCAATATAATCTCAATTCTTACTTTATTTGGAACACTTTTTCAGTTTATGCTGGCTACGTATCTGCAACAGGTACAATATTAAAGCGCGTTTCAATTTTTTGGGGACACCCTGTACATTTTCCGACCAAATCAAACATATAGAACAAAATACAATACAGCTAATTTCGGATACATAACAAACATATCTACATAATCTATATATATATTTCTCTTACGTGGCGCGGAAATAAGGCTGAATTTCTAGATTATCGTTTGGCAACAATCGTAGTTTCCAGCTCCAAAATGGCGGCCATTCTTCCTGGTATCACCCTGGCACGAGCAGTGAAACTTAAACTATCAATTATTAAAAATAAAATAACATGTAAGTAATCAAAAGCGTTTGAGATGATTCCTCATTTTAATTATGAGTAATATCGTTAATTTCAAATGAATTCTCAACTCATATTTAGATTTTCTTTACGAATTTCATTCACATGAAAACCGGAGAGAATAAAAATATCAACTGTCTAGAATGCACCTGCTGCCATCTGTTGCTGTCTTGATGAAACAAATAAAATATCACGTAGTGTTTTTTAAATGAATTTAAGCCGTGCTGTACAATGTTATAGGAACAATGAGTGTTAAACTAATTGTTTTTCCAAGATCCTTTTTTCTTAGTATTTAAATTATTTATGCCCATTAGTAGCACCGATATAAATGCATTTTTAATTGTGGTTTCAACGAAGTTTTCAAGTACTTTTTTTTACATTCAAAATAAATTGTCAATTTCATATGTTAAAATGATTCATGTCAGTACTCATTCCAGCTAAAATTGCTTGGGACCGCGTAGCGGTCTAAATGTGAATTGCTTCGCAATTCACGGGGGTCGGCGAGCGTTAGCGAGTAGGGGGCTGAGCCCCCTAGTATCAATCTAATCGGATGTTTTCGTGACTCTCATCACGCCACAGACAGAAAACAGAAACTTTTCGTCTCTCCACAGTGTTATTACCGAGATCTTAACTGACATTCCGGTAATTAAACGTTTCTTAAGTCATAGGTAGAAACATATTTAAAACACAGCGCGTAGGATAACACTCACATTCATAAGTCATAAATGTTAATCTTTTTTTTTTTCACGAATTCGATAAACAGTTATTAATTAAAATTTTCTACTATCTAAACAAAGTTTGTATGTTTTCTATAGTAAAATGTAACTATTTCAAAGAATTCGAAAATTCATAAACATTTTTAAAATTAAAATAAGCAGCTTTCAAGAAATATTAACTAAGTGTTTTAAGTCATCTTATATACGTACGTTCCAATGCACAGTGTGAAAATTTCATGAAAATTTAGCCCGCTATTTTCACGAAATCGCGCGCGCAAGAGGCAAAATAATTGTTTTGAGTAAAATTGATTTATAAATGCATATTTTTATGATGTATACATTTTCTCCCTATAAGTTTTGTTCCACTGTAAAATTTTCAATTCCGTTTTGCCTAAAATTATTAGGAATTATATACATTTTAAATTGAATTAATATAAAATTTTGGTTTTATTATTTTCCCCTTAACTCGCAACGCTCATTGTCACCTCCAGGTGATACATCTTGAAAGTACCTCTAGGATTAGATCTTAAGTGAATATCTACTGTGGCACCTTTTCAGGGATCTAGAAAAGTTTAGCTAATCATAGAAAAAAGTCCCATATATCTCGGCTTTTCTGATGTGATACTGTAACCTTCCAAAATTCTGTACCTCCTCCAAACAAGTAAGGAACTGAGTTGGTCTTTTTGAAGAGGATACAAATGTCAAAAAGGCAGTAAATCTCATATATATAATATATAACTCTTTTTCTTTCTTTTTTATTTTATTTTATTTTATTTTTTTGCTTGGATGTTAACGTTAACTAAATCTTGAACAGATATTTGTAGGATTTCGAATGTTTGATTAAATTTTGTTGCTGGGATGTGATCTTGATTTCGTGTATTAGTAACTTGATAACATGTACTTTTTCATAAAATTTGTTTTTTATTACTTTTTTTTTGGGGGGGGGGGGAACAATGCAATACAACCTTATGAATTTGAAAAAAATATATATATTTGTGGCCGTTGGAGGGTTAAAAGTAAAAGATTACACTGTTTTATTTCTTATATTATAATTTGACAAGGCAAAACCTGATAAGACCTGAATTGCAAGGCATCATTTAAAGTATCTGTTTTAAACTGATTTACGTCTTAGCAAGTACTCCATTTTTTTATAATAGTCCGAATACAAAAGAACACAAAAGTATAACAAAAGGATACAAAGCTGAGTTCTTACTGTGTTATATCTTAGAACATGATTTTTTTTTCTAAATATAACATATAGGAACCAAATATCGAATAAAGAATTTAATCTCGTAACTTTAAAAAAAAGTAACTATTTTGATTCAAATAGATTTTTATATGATGAAGAACAACATTTCAAACATTTTTGTAATTGTAAATATATTTGTAAAGCTAAAGGTTTAGGGTAAATTTTGAAAAGATATTTGTAGGATTTCGTTTAGAATAGAAGGTACAATGTGGAAACTGCTAGAATCAAAATAATTTCTTTTTAGAAAAGACAAATTATTTCATAATGAAAATAGAATGAACAGAATTTTTGTCTTAGAAAGATGTTATTATCATTACTAATAACATCTCGTATTTTTGGTGTTGTTGCAGTTATGAATGTTCAATGGGCTGTCGAGGAAAAAAAAGTATACCCCATACTAGCTCTACCGAAAATCATCGTATAATAATTTGACATGTACCAATCTATAAGTATAACGTGTACTTATTAATACTACACTAAACATTTGGTTAAAAAGTAAGAACATTACCTACATTAAGAAATCGTACCAAATTTTAAATTTTTAATACTAACTCCTAATTTCGACATCATATAAGGATTTTTCGGTAACTTTTACCGTAGGATACCAAACGGAAAATTATTCTTTCAAATAGTTTAAGAATTATGCAAATTTAAAGTTTGAAAGTCAAATGTTAAATTATTTTTTAATCGTTTCAAAACAGATTGCAATGCGGCTAGTTTTTTAAGCATAACTAAAACTCTACTGGACGGAATGAGTTGTAATTTTGGATTTTCGAAATCGATTTCTGTTTTTAAAAAAAAGTCGTGGGTTACAATTACTAATTTTTTTTTTCGAATATGAATTTTAAAATACATATTTTCAAATTTATTTTTACATTTTCATGAAGTACTTAATTTTGTTAAAATGTTTTGTTGTCAAATTGCTTTGTTTGTCTATAGACTGATATAGAGAAAATTATAAGTTTACTACATTGAATTTTAATAGTTAGAAACATGTTTGCCATGCTTATTCTTGAAAAAAACTTTTAATACAAAGAGGTTTTGCAATAAAAAACAGCTTGAACTTTTTATAAGTTATAAATGTCATAAATCATCAATATAGTGAACTTTTTTTTAATCAAGAGATAAATTTCTGTTACTCAAAGCTTAACAGAATCACCTAGGATTTCTAAGAAATTGTGTTTAAATAAAAATGAAAAGAACTTGAAAAATGCTCAAAAATTTCATTCTTTAATTGCAAAAAAATCTATTCAGAAACAGTAACAAAGCTTAGCTTAAATATTTTGTAAGTTTTATTCAAAAAGCAATTATCATTTTCCTTATCGAAAAAAATGCTATTCATGACATCCTTATTGCAAAGTGTTAACCTCAAGTTGCTTATACAGATATCAGAGGAGATGTGAAAAGACAAATTGAATTTTAGACTAAGATACGCAGCCAATATTCAATGGCAAGAAAGAAGAAAAAAGGTAATAGTTTGAACATCTTGAATTAAAATTCTAGTACTGGTGTATTATCCGTGGCATGAAGGTAGAACACCAACGATTGTAAGTTTTTTTAAAAACGGAAATTAATTGAAACATGCATATATCCAGGATTTTTTTTTCTATAAAAAAAGTGATCGTATACACAGTAAAATCTCGATTACAATACCCCAAAAAACTTTTAAAATATCCTCAGATGTGTCATTTAGGGAAGAGAGGGGCACATTTGAACATTATTTTAGAAATTCAACCCATTTCTTACTTGAATTATATTTATTGCATTTTAAATATTACTTATGAAAAACAATGTTTTTCTTCATCATATGAGCCGAAAATTTAAAGTTTTTCAAATAAATTAAATACGTTCCTAGTCTTTAAATAGCTGAGAGATTTCTGTTCAAACCTGCCCCATGTAGGGGTACCTTTGAACAAATAAACAAAATATGAAAATATTTTTATGAGTTTTTATGAAAAACTGCATATTTTTAAGCAATTTTTAAATATTCAGAATAAAATTAATTACATTCTATTGAAATTACTAATTAAAGAAGATATTAAAGAGGTGATATTAAAAAATTAGCTTTTTTATGTAACACATTAAAATATTACACAACATAATGAAAAAGTTCATTAATAAAAATATAAAACACTTACACAACTATGCAAAGCTTCAAAATTGATTTTTTCCTATTTAAACCTATAATCAACTTCTAATCTTGTAGGGTGAATATACATTTTTAATTAAAATATTTCATGCAGCATACAAAGCTCTGCACAATATAATATGTATTTTAAATCATAATAAAGTTTATATATGTTTAAAAATGAAAAATAATCAAACTATATGGCAACACAAGAAACTCTCATGTTAAAAATACACTTGACAAAAAAAGTGTTGTTTCTACATCTAATGTGTAGTAGATGGCAGCCCTGTATCAGTACAACTTGCATATTAAGTATAATAACTCTTAATTAATCTCTTAAATTTCCAAAAAATGCAAAAATAATAATATTTAGATACATTTATAACTCTTTACTTCATAGTTTTAATTGTTCAATGGTGTCCCAATTTTTTTGTTCAATGGTGCCCCATCACATGGTGTTTAGCATTATAACTATTTACTCAATTATGCTTAAAAATTTGAATAAAACAAAGCATATAAGCTAAAACTAACATCTTTATTTAAATATTGAACAATCAATTAAAATTTTAGGGATACAAGATTGTCAACAAAAGATTAGAACTTTTTTTGTTAAGTTTATATTGAAGAAAGAGAAAAATACATAACTTCCATAGACTGTAGTGTGCATGCAAAATGGTAAAGCTTTGTATTCTTGTTGCATTGAAGCAGTAGTAATGTGCTGCCATCTATATTTCAAAAATATAATTTATTTCAAGGAAGATATTTACAGTGTTCAAAGGTGCCCCCAGTTTAAACATGCCCCCCTCTCCCCTACGTAAGAAGAATAAGGCTAGAACAGCGAGATATCATTCCACTATTTTTGAATAATAATAATTGTCGTATTAATAGCAGAATATTTGCGCTTACGTAATACAAAAGTTACTTTTGTAAAATAGTAGTAAGATAGCCTCCCCTGGTTTGTCACTGTCACCCTCTTACTTACAAAATCGCTTCAAGTTCTTAGTATTTTTCGTTTCTTGTAAATCGTCTTATGTTATGTGTGGATTCCTTAGAAATGAATTGTCCAATCTTGTCATCTGTCAACTTGTCCCCTACCGTTCTAAACTTGCACTTCTTTAAGACATTTCTATTCTTTCTCTTGAATTACTAGCCTGTTGTTTTGGAGGTAGATTGAATAATAGTGTTCAGCAGATTTAAAAATAGAAAATATTCTTATGATTTATTGGTACATTCTCTGAATGCATTACATTGGATAAAACGGGAAATAGCTTGGGCCATTTTTAGAAAATAGTTAGGGAAATTCCAAAAATAAAATCCACCACTTCATGGAATTTCGTACTTGGACATATGAATCCAACAGATTAATCGTGTGTAAAATCCCTTGTTGGATCTCAGTGATGGTTAGGACAAATATAGCTTTTGGCTTCCGAACATTTTGTTAGAAATATTAACCTCATCCGAGAAATTAAATACAAAAAACCTACTTTTCATTTCCTCCTGCAATGGGGAAAATAAAAAGACCTTGATCATCTAAAGAGAAGATATAGCGTCGAGTGACCAACTATTCCTTCAACGCCTAGTGAATAACAAATGAAGATTAATAGCCACTCCACTTCAAGTAAATGATCAAAAACTATTCTAAAGATAAACTGTTATTATGTGAAATATGTTAAAGATATTGGAACAATAATTATAGCAGGAAATAAAGAACATTAATAGTCCGATTACATTCTTACGGAGAAATTTGTGCAACATATGTAATTTCCACTGACGTAAGAATGACGCAAATGAAAAACTCTGAACTGTAAACTTATAACTTTAATTCTTTAGTCCTGAAACAAAATGTAATCACGGACACACGTGAGCCTGCGTGCTCAGATAAAATAAAATATATAACGCTTAATAAGATAAGTTTAAAAATAAATGCATATATATAATTGTTTTGCTGTGTACAAGTCATCAGATAATCAAGAAATATAATCGTCTATATAAGAAAGATCTAAAATTTATTTAGTGTCCAATTACTAATATAATTATTTAGTTTTCAGTTATGGTGATAATATCAACAACTGTGATATAAGTACCTTCTTGGATTACCAATTGGATTATAATCACTTTGGATAAGGAGACGTAAGCACCTTCAGAAAAGGAAAGAGAATGTTATCTTATCCTTTTTTAAGTACTTTTGAGACATCACGTTGCACGAAATCCTCCTTCACATTTTACCTAACATGGACTTAGTAAATGCGAAAAAGAAGGAAACAATAGTAACCGCTTCTAATTTACAGAATAATGTTTCTTAATTTTATAATCGCTATTTCTCGTACACTAAAATTTTCCGCGTTTCTGGTTGGATTTGGATTTTGTGATTCTGTCAAAATTCAAAAGTTCTAGTGAGTACAGAATATTCAGCCAGTTAACGAACTCAAAAAGGCGGAAACAGTTATTTTAAAAATAGTTCAGACAGAATCATTTGTGAATATGTATGATAAAACATTGTTACTGATCTATCTCTATATTTTTTTAATGCAGGTATAAAAGAGGGTGCTGGTACTGCGTATCCGTGTGTATCACCAGAAAAAAGCCCGCAAAACATACACCTATACATCTTATTTGCTTACATACATGTTGGTGTATACATCTTACAAGGTAAACCTAAATTAATTTGTATTAATAACGTAATACATTATCTTCGTACTTCAATACATGCTTCCATACATCATATGCAAAAATGCATTTCATAACGTCCATATACTTTACAATGCATACATCATACATACATTATTAAAAAGAAACACATGACTCTTAATCTACGAAAATATAATGTAACCACGATCGAAAATATACAATAGCCTCTTCCGAGTTACCCATGATTTCGAAAACTGTTTTTTATCTTTAGAAACCACAGAAACCAATTTATTTTCGATGATTAAAGAAGCATTTATAAAGACAAAGTCTCCTTTGCTGCCACTGATTTTCGGAAAATTTCCAGGTAATTTTTATGATGTATTAATCAGTTTTCACAAACCGGAATATCGTTTTTTAGGATGCTATCAATATCAATTATATTTTTTAAGCTGCAGAATTGAATTTACATATGGAAGAATGACAAAATAATATTAATTTTAATATTAATGCTGTTAATTTATCACACTTGTCTGTAAAACTTGCTTGCTGAACCGGAAAATGTTTACTTCACAGTTGATAGTATCCGAAAAACTTATGTTCTGAGTTGAGAAAACTGATTAATGCAATATAAAAGCAACTCAGAAATGTTTTCAAAAATCTGTGGCAGCAAAAGAAACTTTGTTTGCTTAAATTCATCTTTAAATATCGAAAAAATATTTATTTTCTAAGTTTTCTAAAGATAAAGAATGCTTTTAGAAATTGTAGGAAACTCGGAAGAGTTTATGATATACAGTAAACCCTCGATTTAACGGACCTCGATTCAACGGACTTCGGATTCAACGGACTAATTCTTAAAAAATAAAAATTAAATAAAAATTAAAAATTAAATAAAAATTAAAGTAAAAAAAGGGAAAAAAAACGAAACGCCGACATCGCGCGCTTTGATTCTCACTGCATCGTGGTTTTCGTTCTAAGCTTGTGCAATGATACTGCTGACCTATGCGGGCACGTGATCAGCTTTTCGTTCTACGCATGCGCTAGCGTACCCACGATCCATTTTCGCTTCATTTCGCGCTTCAGTTCACAAGTGTATTTTGCTACTAGTGCTTTTTGAAATGGCTTGTAATATTAAACGAAAACGTATTAATTTATCTATAAAACAGAAACTTGAGTTGATAGAGAAGTTGGAGAGTGATGTGTCGGTTGCACGTGTTTGCGAACTATACGGAGTTAAAAAACAAACCGTTTCAGATATTCGCAAGAATAAGGAAAAACTAGTTCAGTTTTCCCTTAAATACAGCGTGGGTGATTCAAAAAGTGGTTTCTCAGTGGCGGACAGGAAACATGTAAAAGTGGCTCAAAATAAAAACCTAGAGGAGGCAGTATATAAATGGTTTGTACAACAGCGGTCAAGTGGCGTCGTCGTCCGTATTGTTGAGTTACGGGCAGCCGCAGAAAAATTGGCGAAACATATGGGTTTAGTGGCATTTCGTGCAAGTGATGGTTGGCTTTGGCGCTTTCGTAAACGCCATGGTTTCACTAATAGGAAAACATGCGGTGAATCTTTAAGTGCCGACATCGAACAGGTGGAGGATTTTCGAAAAAAGATAAAGAAACTGATAGAATCCGAGGGCCTACTTTTGTGTCAGTTATACAATGCTGATGAGACAGGCCTCTATTTTCGTTCTGTGCCGGAAAATACCTTGGCGTACAAACATGCTGCCCAGACGCCTGGCCGTAAGCTAAACAAGGAGCGTATTTCAGCACTCCTTTGTGCTAATGCTGATGGTAGTCATCGTCTTAAACCAATGGTAGTTGGAAAGGCCAGGAAACCGTGTGCTCTAAAAAATATTATGCAACAACGGAAAGGCCAGGAAACCGTGTGCTCTAAAAAATATTATGCAACAACTGCCAGTCATCTATTCTAGTTCAAAGAATGCTTGGTTCACAGGCGATATTTTTTCTGATTGGTTTTGTGACCAGTTTGTTCCTGCCGTGCGTCACTATCAAGAAGAAGTTATGAAAATACCTTCCCACGAAGTAAAAGCTCTATTACTGCTTGATAATGCTCCCTGCCACCCTAACGCGCAAAAGTTAGTTAGTAGGGATGGACGAATAAAATGTGATTTCCTTCCTCCAAACACAACTTCATTAATCTAGCCGATGTATCAGGGAGTCATTGTTGCCTGCAAGAGGATTTATAAGAAGAAATTCCTTGAAGAAGTAATGGTAGTGTTGGAAGATGAAAATGATGCAGTAGAAGATTTGAGAGGAGCCAGAACGCTGCAAAATTTGCGCAGCTACAATTTAAAATCCGCTATCTTTAACTTTGCTGCTGCGTGGAGGGAGATGAAGGTATCCACACTGGCTAACGGCTGGTCAAAACTACTCAACGACGCAGACCTTGAACACGATTTTACGGCGTTTGAGATTTCAGATTTTAGGAATACAATAATGGAGGCTGGTGATGATATCCCTGAGAAAGATATAGAGCAGTGGCTCGAGAATGACGAAGAAGATCCAGGCTATCACATTCTAAATGAGGAGGAGATCGCAGAAAGTATTCTGCATGATGATAATGAAGATGAGGACGAGGACGACAAGAAAGAAGAATTAAGCGAATTTCGACCGAAATTATCTACCGTACGGCAGCATATGGATGACGTCATTGCTTACGTAGGGGCATCTTCAGATCCCGAAGTGTTTGCGTATTACGAACACTTTAGACAATTTCGATCTCTTAGAATAAAAAAACAGCATTCAATCGTGAAACAACTAAAACTAGACGCCTTTTTTCAATCCAGCAGTATGGAGCAACCTTAATGTGATGTTAATAACATAAAATGATGCCTGTTCTTTTCGGACATTGTAATTTTTTTCCATTTGTTTATTGCCTGTTCATTAATTATTATTTATGTGCAAAAAGTGTTTCATTCCCATAAAAATTGCATATGTGTTAATTCGTTTGTATTTCATTATTAATATTGTATTATTAAAAGTAATGGGTTGTGTTTATATATTGTATGTATATATATATACAGTAGTATATATGTATATACAATATATATTTATGTATATACATATATTGTATATATACAATACATGTATATACACTGTATATATTGTATATATAATATTATATATATGTAGTTTGTACTGTAATAATATATGTAATTACAAGTACGTAATAATATATATATGTACTATAATTATAACAAAATAATATTATAAATAGTACTTTGCGATTTAACGGACTTTCGATTTAACGGACACATCTTAGTCCCAATCAGTCCGTTAAATCGATGGTTTACTGTACTCTCGATCAGGGTTATATTATATTTTCATAGATTAAAAACCTTTTTCTTTTGAAGTGTGCATATTTCCACATTGAAACTAAAATAGATATACAACAGAATTTGAATAAATACAACTTGCATTAAATATAATACATATTACATACATTAAAATACAATACCTATACAACAGTAGTAATTCAGCAGTTGCTGCTAAGAGTAATTTATATAAATGAGATGTAATTATTGTAATCAGGCAATTTTTGACGATGTATCTTCTGAGCAAGGTTAATACATAGGTACCAAAATTCTTTAAAACTACTGTTCAGAATTTTCAGTATTTCACGGTGTAGTGTAAAAATTATTCAAATAGTATTTTGCTAATAAAAGCAAGTATTAATTTGGTTTAAGCAAAATAAAATATAATTTCTTTCAATTTTCCTCATTTTTCCCATAAAATGTGAAACCGATAAATCACTTAGTCATATTAAATATGCAATTCATTATGCGAATGGTGATTTTGTGGAAAATATTTCTATCCTAAAGAAAAATATTCTATCCTATACGTCGTCTTATTACTCAGACGAAGAGTTTATTTTATTCTTAGTGAACAGAGTTAGTCATAAGTGCCTATACAAGGATGTAAGGTTGGACGAAAAGATAAACTTAATTTTCGAGAATATTTGTCGAGAAGTCGATTCCACAGTCATAGAAATATATATTTGTTTAAATCGTATGCTTGTATGCGTAGTTTTTAATCCTATTATGTCTGCAGAACCTACCTAATGTGCTGGAAAAGGATAATAAAATCGCAATTAGTATGTTGTTTATAGAATATAAATATTGCCGAGTGTTTCTTGCTTAAAACGTCACATAACTGAGAAAAAATTTAAATTTTCTTAAATTTTTCTACTTAACGTAGATGAAAATCATGCTAAAATCTATTATTTAAAATTTGACATAAGTGAGCCTATATTTAAATACTTTTACCTCTCTGTGTCTTATAATATGTGAAATAAGCTACTATTTAAAGATGCATTTTTTACCCTCTGCCTAATGTAATAAAAGGTATTTCTTTAATCCTATCAAGTTTTCAAAAACTTTAGTAATATACGTTCACTAATTTTATTTTAAAATGAAATATATTGCCGATAACCAAACAGCCATAAAATTTATATTTGAAAATTTGTATTGTAGCGGAAATTTTTGAATAATGAGTAGAAAATATTTTCAGTGAATTTCTAGGAAACTGATAATATTCCCGGTTATTAAAATGGAAATAATAATGTTAGAATATTATCTACAAAGTAGAAAATCGTGAAAGTAAAGAAAATTTTATTTTCTGCATCACTGGTTCTAATAAAGTTGCGCTGACTATAAAAATAATGATGTTTTGCATTGAACGCAGCAGCTAATATTTTGTAAAATTTATGAAATTCTTCTATAATATAAAACAAAATAAGACCTATTTTTTACCCATGTTCTGCTTTTAAAAAATTATTCCTTAAAATGCATTATTTTAAACAAATTTTAAATAGTTCATTAAAAATAGTTATACATTTTTATTGCTTCTAAAAATGTTAATAAATAGATTATAGTTTTTTTAACAAACCGTTTAAAAGTATGGCGTATAGTTTTTATACAACAAATATTCTATTTTAATAAAAAAAATAAGCATTCTTCATAGTAACTTAAATAAATTTATTTTAATTAATATGAGGGTATTCAGCTTCATAATTTAAACATAATATTTAACATATAAATATACTAATAAATAAATAAAAGTTAAATTTTCGTAAAACTATCATTTGTTCTTTATAACTTAAAAGACCGCAGAAAAGGTTGTGCATTTCATGGAAATAGCCTTAACAGAAGTTATGAATAGTACACGACGATTGCTGCAATAAAATTTAGTCTCATACATAAACTCATAAATGCGTGAGGGGATTAATTTATACAGCAGTTGAGAGCAAAGAACTTCTGCAATAACTTTCTATTTCTAGATATTCGATATAGATTTCTTATTTCCTGTCAGCATGGGGTTTAATTTTGTTTTCGCAAATATCTGACTGGTTTAGAGAAAAAAATAATTCTTTCTGGGCTTGACAAATGTAGTCGCCAGGTCACAGTTTTTTTTTTTTTTTTTTTTTTTTTTTTTTTTTTTTTTTATCTGGTGATTAAATTATTAAATCTGGCGTTTTTGTTTGTTTGCTTGTTGAAGAAGAAGAATTATTTTTTGTAAAAAAAAATGATGTAAGAAATTAGCACAAACGCCATTTTTTCTCTTCTCTACCTCTACTATAATGCGCGACAAGCAGTGATATTCCTCTTCTCTCGTACTTTTAATAGAAGAGCAACGTTTAAAAAACATTTTCCATCTCATGCACAGATGATTCCATTCTTTTCCAGCTAACATGTCATATAATTAGAATGTGCCGGGGGATGGAAGGGACATGTTCCAATAAAACAATAAGAAATAGTGTTAATCCAGTGTTTGTGGCAGATAAAATTGGATACAATGCGGAAAAATGCGCATCATCAGATATTTTCTGGCACTTAACTACCCGGTCATTTTTGAAACATTCGGTTATAAGCATTTCTGGAACATGCCGGTTAACTCAGCCTTTACAGTATGTTTTTGTTTTTTCAGCGATATATAATTTTCGTAATTTTCAATCCGAAACTTAGTTTATATTATCTAAATCGTGTACTATTCTAAACTATGCAACTCATCCTTTTAAACTATGTAATTAATAATTCTAAGCTATTTAACTAATAATTCTAAACTATGCTTGGTGTTATTTTTTCTCCATTAATTTACATTAAAAAAAAAAAACTTTTGTGCTTCTTGAAAATAAATGACGTTGGTTGGGGGGGGGGGGGGGATAAGTATTTTTTACTGGCGACTAGATATTTTCCCTGGTTACCCGATTTTATGAAATTTATAAAGCCCTGCTTATGATATTTATTTTCTTTTCATTTGCACAAAACTCAAACAATTAAATCCTTAAAAATAGATTTTTTCTCGCTTTTATTTAACATCGTTTGTTGTTTTCTGTATGTTTGTGTAAAATCTTGCAATCGAGTTTTGACCCAGTTTCGCAAAACTGATTTTTCTCAAATGTTGCATACTTTTTGTTGTTGATGACAATGCAGGGTCAGGCCTGTACCTCAACAGGGGGTGTTCCGGGGTTCACCTATCAGTTTACGTTTTTGACAGAAATTACTTATCTAACGAACCCATTTCCGTTAATTTTATGCACAAATTCACTGTGATTGACGATGTTATATTCAGGTAGTTTTACAGCCGTACCTCATTAAGGGAAGGCTACAGGAGCAAAAACATTCTTTTACGCTTTTGATTGAAATAATCACATATGTTGAACATTTGAATGCGGAAAATTAAATAGTTGTTATTTAAACTTCTGGTAGCAAATTTTGATATTTGTTTAAACAATTCCAGCAAATCTACCTGTAATTGTAAAATTTTCATATATATTTTAAAACTGATTTTTATCAATTTTAATCAAAGCACATTACTTTGCACCAAAATCATGAAATATCCATGTAAAACACATAGGCACATATGCATCAAAAATTAATATTTTTTAATTTAAATTTTTATTTTTTTTTAACTTTTATTTTAATAAATCGTTGAAAGTATTCTCAAACATAAAATTCTAAGTCATTTTCCAAATTAGTAAAAAATAAATAGCAATAAACAGAATGTAATTTTATAAAATGCATTATATTATGGGAAAACTGTAGTGATTTAGAATATGAGTTAAAATGTCTACAATTTTTATGCATGAAGGTTTTGAAATTATTTATTAATTGTGTGCAGCTATTCAAAACTGAGTTTCCAAATAAAAGATTCTTGATATCATAGGCTTGCAAAACTATAAAGTTTTATATGTTTCTGCACAGTTTTGAATGTCTTTAATGTTTTTGGTTACGCTAAGTTTTACAGATGCTAAGATTATACACATTCACGTAAGGTTTTTTTTCTTCAAAGTGAGAAAGGAAGAATCGCAGAAGATCACACACACTTAGATCTAACAGAGGAAAAAAATAATAAATAAAAACTTTGAGAAAACACTTAGAAATAAATATTACATTTTATTATAATTTGTCATCGATATCGGAAAATGAAAATGCATTATGCAAATTTTGCTTTCTTAAGAGACTACACTAGTCACGCGACCGGCCCGCTGCCATCTTTCGGACCGTTTTTCACTCATTATATTGGGCTCGAGCCGGCCCAATCCATAGTTTTTGTCAGCAGACTCGGAACGCGTCGCGTCCAGGATTAGTTTTATCTGCAGACTTGGACCGTGATAGGTCCAAGTTCCGTGCCCGGTCCAGGCTTTCTTCTCTCTGCATACTCGGACCGTGCCCGGTCAACGCTTACTTTTCTCTGCAGACTCGGATCGTGCTAGGTTATTATTCTGGAATAAAACTTCAAACAGAAAATGAAGATAGACAAGGGATACGCGGCTTCTTTTTGTTAATGACACTGGCCGTGCAAAAGGTTTTGAATCACATTGAATACTTGTCCTTGTATCCCATCAATAACAATTCCTTTTCAAACTGTTTTGAAAGGTTTGTAAAACACTTTAAGAAACTCAAACTGCATTCTTGTTTCTCAATTAGAAAGTTTTATTCTTTTTCAATTTGTGAATAATTAAAACTTGTTCTTAGAGATCGAGACCGAAAACTTGTAAAAAAAACGAGAAATAAGTCCACCTTAGTCGAATGAATAAATAAATATATGAGGGTTGTCGATATACCGGGTATTTTAATATTATGGCAGATTATTCCCCAGTGTTTAAATCAAATTGTACTACGTGCTCAAAATCATGTTAAAATTGTTCATTTGACCACTATAACGGATACTTAAAGGCCTGTATAGTCCAGTCAAATTGTGCTCAAAAAGGGCTTGAAGTGGAAAATTCTGGTGTAATTGTTTTTAGTGGCTTATTTTATGTTTTTTAGGGTGCTGAATACGAATCTGAAGTTTTCCAACAAAATTTCGTTCGGCAAATTTGTTTTTTTTACAAAAAACCTGTAAAAACACGGACTTTTTTCGTTTTTTTCAAAATAACTCCAAAATTGTGCATTTTGCGTGAAAGTCGGCAGTATATGAGTTAAAGAAAATAAAATTTCCTACATTTTATGTATTGAAAGATTTTTTCTATGATCAATGGTTTAGCCGTGAGAGTGCCGCAAAAATGGGTATTAAAAACAAAAACTGTAAAAAAAACGGGAATTACGGCACTGTATGTCGATGTAACAAGGAAACAAACCATTTAACGCAAATATTAACCATCATTTATATTAAAGATTATATGATTGACTATATTTTATGCATTTAAAGTAGGGGGAAAGTGCGGTTCCGGCACCAGTGGAAGTTGGGAGCAGTGGAGCAGCTCCACCTACTTTAATGAGTCAAAGTTGCTCCTCCTCCGGGGAGTTCTTACTCTAAGAGGTGATAAAATTTTCTAAAAAGAGGTAAAATTAGGTAAAGGAAGTAAAACTAGGCAAAATCGTCGAAAAACAGTACTTTTCGGAAAATAGCAAAAAACACATTTTTTTACAGCCTTTCTGTTCATAAAGCCTAAAAATAAACATTTCACTGTATACATTATACTATGCCTTAAAAAAATAGATAAAATTCTCTACAATTTATGTGCAAGTAATTTTCTTGGACCTTGAATAATTATGAAAAAAGCAATGACGAATGCACGAAGTAGTCATCCACCTCCTTATTAAAGGCATATAACTTATATGCATCATTATACATGTGTGCAGATATGTAAAACGTTGATGTTAGGTTATATAGGTACAAAAAATGATAAATGATTCACGATTGATTAGTATGTAAACTGTTTAATGTTAAATAATATAGTAAAATAGGTAGTTATGTATTTATACAATATTAATTAATAATTATTATGGACATTGAAAGGAACTTGTCAGTCAAACCGAGTCCTCTTGGCCAATGGTTTCATGTTTCCTGAGGGTATGCCTTCTAGGTCTTCTACACCTATAAAAAAGAAATTAATTATATAATAGCTATTTACGCATACGGGCGCGAAAAGCCGTTTTTGTCCCGAGGATCGAAACTTATGCTCCGGAGAAGAACTGGTGTGTATAATATTTTTTTAAACGGTGGAATTAATTATAACTAAGTTAAGATTCATACAGCATTTTATCATAACATTATTTTTACCTCTCTTTAATATCAGCCCTCTTTTACAGCTCATTTCAGGAATCGGTCACTTTTGGACCCCAAATCAGGGAGCAAAAAAGCTATTATACTACGTATCAGGGTTTTAAAAAAATAATTAATGACATAGTTTTAATTGTCTAAAAACTAAATAGTTATGCACAGTGTATTGGGATACATATTTTGACCACACCAAATTAAAAATGAATGAAAAAATAAATGTGAAATGGAATGATTTATGTATAATTACCTTCAAGTACTTCAGGGTATTCCGGGTCATCCTCGTTTTCTTCTATTTCAATATTAGGCATGTTATTACAACTGCTCTCGCAGTTTAGTCACATATTAGAGCAGCTGAGGCCTGCTTTTTTACATCCACAGTTTTTACGGCATGTCTTCTTGCATTTGCAAGAAATGAGTTTTAGAACGGCTTGAGGTGCTGGTGGCTCTAGCGTGGTTATTGGCTCTAGACCATCTTTGGTGCTTTTCCAACCCCATTGTTCAGGATTTTTTTCATTCCCAAGCCATTGCTGAACTTGAAAATACACCCTTAAAGAATGTTGTTTAGCTGCAGCCTCCGTAGGAGGTAGGGACGCCAAATGGGTTGATGGCTTATATGCAGACTTAAGGTAGCATAGATACCTCAATTTGTTTAATGACGTGGTTTCCTTGTCAGATAATTTGTACAAGGAAGTCAAAAAACGATTGCCAGCATCAGTAATTGCATCAGCATCTGCCATAGGGTCTTTAAAAATTTCAATGGCTTTAATTAATGCCGGGTTTCTTTTGAGAGTCTGAAGAAACCTCATTTTTCCTACTTTGAAAAAGGCTGAAGGAGTTACACAACCACTCATGCCATGTAAAAATAATATGTTGTCAGCAACCGATTGTTCAAGTTTGCAGTCAGGAGAAAAAATGAGTGATGAAACTGTCCCTTTGCCTGGCTTTAAAAAATATACATTTGAATGTATGCCCCTACAGAGACCAATCATGATCACCAGCAAATCTACGTATTCACCCACGATAACTACAGAGTTATGGGGAGGAAAAACATACACATATTTAAATGTTAAGTTTTGAATTAAAAATATTGTTTGTGTGTCTGAAGAGGATTCATTATTATATTTATGTAATTGTTCAATGGATTTTTTTAAAGTGTTTATTGCTATTTTCCAAAAATTACTGTTTTTCGACGATTTTAGATAGTTTTATCTCCTGTACCAAATTTTACCCCCTTATTCAAAATTTTATATTCTCTTAGAGTACTAGCTCTCCGGAGGAGGAGCACCTTTGACTCTTGAGAGGAGGTGGAGATACTCCACTGCTCAAAACTTCCACTGGTGCCAGATCCACACTTTTCCCCTACCTTAAATGCATAAAATATAGTCAATAATATAATCTTTAGTATCACTGATGGTTAATATTTGCGTTAAATGGTTTGTTTCCATGTTACATCGACATACAATGCCGTAATTCCCGTTTTTTTACAGTTTTTGTTTTTAATACCCATTTTTGAGGCACTGTCACGGCTAAACCATTGATCATAGAAAAAAACTTTCAGTACATAAAATGTAGGAAATTTTATTTTCTTTAACTCATATACTGCCGACTTTCACGCAAAATGCACAATTTTGGAGTTATTTTGAAAAAAACTAAGAAAGTCAGTGTTTTTACAGGTTTTTTGTAAAAAAAACAAATTTGCCGAACGAAATTTTGTTGGAAAACTTCAGATTCGTATTCAGCACCCCAAAAAACATCAAATAAGCCACTAAAAACAATTACACCAGAATTTTCCACCTCAAACTACAATTTGACTGGGCTAGTAGTTAGATTGAGAAATAAATTTCTCACTCGGATTGTAGATGCTTTTTCCAAGTGACGAGAAAAAAGCAGTACACTTGGCACACTGCAATGCTTTACAACTTACTGTGACATAAATGTTTTTGAAGATTAGACGTGGTGAATAAATGATTGAAGTATCTTTATATCAACGGATATAATAAATTTCCCCGGTTGTGATAATATATGAAAGATCTTTTATACTGAACAATATCATCTACTGGCATCGAGGAGTTCTCATTGCTAAATAGCTGAAAACTGAAGGAATTAACCTTACAATTAACTGACCTTAATTCATTAACTTGACCTTAATGCATTAAACTTCATTCTTGTCATATTCAACCAAGCAGGGTGGCCTACCATGCGGCTTAAGCTTTACAAGCCCTGCTTGTTCATTCTTGTCAGATATAATTTAGATTAACAATTATTTCGATGCTATTAGGGGGTGAGAGATTTTTTTCTGAATTTCAACTGAATGGAAAATATCCATGACAGTACCTTTTTCTTAAAATGCCAACGCTCTGCAATCTAAGCTATCCCGGACGACTTTGGTCGACACACCTCACTAAAATAACCTGTTGGAAAAAATTTACATTCTGCAATGTCACATAATTCAACAGATGAAAATTAAGGTCTAGGAAATCCGTTAACATGAAGAAATTCTTTCAGTGAATTACGTGGGCAAGAATCGTCCTAAGCAGCTTAATTTGCAAAGCGCTGGCACGTTAAGATACAGGACACAGGTTCGACTCCTGGTAGGGACATTTTTCATTCAGTGGAATTAAGAAAATATTCTCTTGTAGCATTTCATCAATATAATATTGATATTAAATATATTTTATGACAGAAAAGTTCTATTAGAGAATAACGTCACAAGCTGTCACCATATTTATTCATGTACACTCGTGTCACACTCATTTATAATGCACATTATTTTGATTACGAAAATCCCAAAAATTGTTTGGCATGTATAATGCGCACATAGCATTTTAATAGCAGAAAATTCAAAAATTTGAAGAAAAGTCTTTAAAAATCCTTACCCACAAAAAAGAAACTCGAATCTAAATTTTTTCATTGACTCTTGTATATTTACCATACTATAAAACTATTTATAAAATTAAGTTTTTTCCATTATATACTTTTTTTCATATGACAAACATTGCTTTAAAATATTTAGCAAAACCAGAACTATAATAACTATTAGTATTTACTAGAAGTTGTGAAATGCGTACAGGGGGGTGGAAGGTTCTGTACTGCGATCTTGCATTTATTCTGTTTTCAACGAGTGAGCTATAACGGTAGGAGATAGTACAATTTTTGATGCCCACTTTCAAACAGAAAGTTGTATATTATGTTAAAACAAACTGAAACACAGCTACAGTTCGAAAATTTGATGTTGGAGAATCTTGGAGTAATTTTATTACTACAAGATTAGAATTGAATTAAGGAGAAGAAAAACTAAAATAAGTATTCACCTTAGAAGTGGTAATTCAGTGACTTAGTGAAAACACGTATGACTTAACATGGTTTACGTAAATATTTCGTGTACAATGCGCGCCCTATTTTTTAGCCCTAAATTTTTGAAAAAAAAAATAAGTGTGCATTACACACGAGTCAATATGGTATTGGGTATTAAAAACCATGTCTATTTTAAGAACCTTGTGTATATTAACAGCACCAGTATAATAATCATAAGTAGTATATCTAACCTTCTAAGTTTTGAACTGTATGTATTAGAATTTGTATGTGTTCGTATTTTCTTTTCTGTATGTTAGTTAATTATTGGCGTTTTCATAATGATATACGAAGCATATTATACAATTTAGTAATTTAGGTTGATAAAAACATTCTCTTATTTCAGTTATTTTGGCAGAAGGCGCAGAAAAATTTGATTACCATGTATTCGTTTACAATTCAAAATCTATTATGGCCCATAAAAATACACAATCTCTCTCAAATCACGTTTATTCTGTGACTTGATAAAATCATGTATGTTTTCTTATAGCTGTCGGAAAGATTTCGCGTATAATCCTCACACTATTTTTATATATAAAATTTCGGGGGATATTAATATACCGCAAAATTAATTGAATAGCAATATTGGGGTGAAAAGGAATAAAACTTCATCAGACGAAAGAAAAATCGTCTATGATAGTATTTTTAAGAGTTTTATATTTTACCAGATCACTAACAAAGAATTAAGTTGGGAAATTACGCTTTCCGTTGTCGCCATCACTGCTGTCAAGATTGGAAACAACATCAGTATAAATCACAGATATTTGACTTATACCTCTCCTGTAAGTTTTTAAGTTATTAATTTTGGCAAAATATGTAAATACTGGGATCGCATGAAATAATTCAGAAAACAATTTTTAATTTTGTGTTTTATTTTATTTAACATTTCAATGTTGTATCAATTTAAAAATATTATAAGTCTAATAAATCAATTATAATAATTTTTATTTCTTTTCGTAAAGTAGAAAAAAAAAAGCTGGTTCAACGAATATCTGCTTTATGTAAATTTGCGTTATATATTTAAAATGTTATTCACTTAAGTTTTTTATGAAATAATATTTTCAAATACACAAATCGTCTTCAATTCTGTTTAATCTAGATCCCGAAAATTACCCAAAAGGACGAATTTGAAAACCAAGACAATAATTATCCTAAATAACCTATTGCTAAAAGAACTAAAAATACATTTTCAAATACACAAATCGTCTTGGGAATCTGTGTAACCTAGATCCCGAAAACTACTTGAAGCACGAATTTGAAAACCAAGACAATAATTATCCTAAGTAACACAATGCTATAAGAACTTGAAATATATAGAAATGTACCGAATGGTTACCGTGATATTAGAATTACTGACACTCAAGTTTAGTTTAGAGGTTTGTATCCCTTAGAATACGATCATAAAATTCGCCCCAAAAGTTTATAGACAACCATTTTTTTTAATTTAAGAGCTAATTAAATGAGTAAGAAAGACGAAATGAACTATACAAATATAAAATGATGAAATAAAAATAATAATATAGTGCGAATTCGCATTGGTGCGAATTCACACCGATCAAAATTTTAAATGTTGGCGTTTTCAGAAAACGCGCTTTGATTAATTTGCATATTTCATGAACAAAATAGAATTTTTGATAAAAAAATAAATATCACAGTTCGATCCATCATAAAATTTCGTATGGGAATCGTTTTAAATTTCCATTATTACTATCTTGCCAATAAAGTTATATGCTTTTGAAATTAGGGAATTGCATATCGCACTGTGGTGTGCACGAATGCTGAACCGAAGTGTGGAGTCCATGGGTTAAAACTATTTAAGATGCAATATTCTCATTTTTATTAAATTAGGAAAAAATTCTAACTACTCAAAATCCACTTGACAAAGGTAAAAATGTTTTCGAATCATTACAAATACACAAAAAACGACACGTTTCTTAACGAATAATACTTTTTAAGGCAAAAATACTTGTAACACTCAAAAGTTGACATTAAGGCATTTACATTTAATGTCTAACAACAAAACTACCGAAGCTCTAATATTCTGCAGTAATAACAACAGTAGTGTATCTGTCCCAACCACATCTATCCGAAT
This sequence comes from Maratus michaelseni, assembly GCA_963931845.1. Taxonomy (NCBI): domain Eukaryota; kingdom Metazoa; phylum Arthropoda; class Arachnida; order Araneae; family Salticidae; genus Maratus; species Maratus michaelseni. The sequence continues at coordinate 252,793,387 of OZ007592.1, forward strand.
ATTTATATTTCATACAATAATTTCAAAATTTAAAGTATTTTCTTCTTTAGCAAAAGGAAAATTTTAATATATTTTGATTATATCTCTATGCATTTATATATAATAAAATCCAATAAATGAAAAGAGCAAAAATATTAAAATCAGGAGTGGTGAATTTTCATAAAATCCTACTCGCCAAGGTTTTCTTTGTAGAAATTAGCAAAACACAACACACAGCGTTGTTCCCGATAGGCTCCGGAGCCCCAATATTTATGAGCTCTAGTTAATTCCGACCAATATTTAAATATTCTCTAAATTTAAACAAGAACGAAAAATCAAGCGTCAAGCATACATTATATAGCACTTTCCAACGCTTCCAAAATAATTTTACAAATCATACCGTTTAATAAGCTAAAAGCTAACATCTAAGTAAACAATTTAGAAAACGCATAACATATTTAAAAACGTAATTTCAGGAATTTCCAACATATACAATATTCGGAAAAATATCCGAATACTTTTATTCAGCCCTGTATAGGATCTATAGATTTGTATATATACTACATAGGATGATAATTTTAGTTCAGTTAGGAAACGCGTAGCACAGTTTAAAATTCTCCGTCTGGAGTTTGTCAATAAACAGAAATGTGTTCGCTAACTTTTGTGCTGCCCTGTATAGGATCTACAGAATTTATACACACCACGTAATAGACAAAAAGCAAGTTAAAATTAAAATCGCGTTCAATAACTTAAAACACACTTCCAGGAATTATTGTTAACAGATAGTAGATAATTCTTTTGCGTGTCCCTGTAAATGAACGATGACTGCTATACACACAATATTCCGTAGTAAGTCTCTTGTAATGCACCTTAGTGATCTATATACATTTCAATGCGTTTAAAATAGTGAAACATTATTTAAATAAACCGCAGACGATTTTTCTCCATAGACGTAATGTAACGGAATTATTTTTACTGTCCCTGTAAAGTAACTATAAGTGCTATGCACACCCTGTTCCATATTAAGCTTCTTCTAATGCACCTTAGTAATATATATAAATTACAATGCGTTTAAAATAGTGAAACATTATTTAAATAAACCGCAAATGATTTTTCCCCATAGACCGCAATGTAACGGAATTCTTTTGAGTGTCCCTGTAAAAAAACTATAAGTGCTACACACTTCCGTTGAAATAGGGAACATGCTATAGATAACGACAATAACATATAAAAATTGCAGAGCAATCCGAGCATATTTACGGGAGTTAGAGCACGGACAGACGGCAGACGGCAGACGGCCAGACAAACCGAAGTCATAAGCACTTTAAAACTAGGTTGGAAAGTGCTAAAAAGTATCCGAGCTGAGCTCCATTGAGCTCCTGTGCAAATTAAGCACTGGCCTATATGTGTCCTATTTGTCCTCTTGCAGTGGTAGCAAATACTTTTCTCTTAAGCATTAGGATTTACTTACTTTGATTTTACAACAGTTTGATGGTACTTAAGAAAAATGGGTTTATTAAAATAAAGTAAGTGCATTTTCATTATCTTTGTGCCTATCAGTTGTAAAATATGCGTAAATATCACAACGGAATTTTAATTTTCATAAACTATTTTTAATAACTTTACTTAAATTTATTCATGAACGTTGCAAGATATTGCTAACGCGGAAAATATAGTAATTGTTCACTGTTATTAAAAGTCATACAATGAAAAATACGTTAAGAATTGAGGAATTTTTCTATTCTGAAAAAACGCAACTAACGCTGCTGCTGCCATAATTGAATTTATTTTCACTCAATATTCCCTACAAATGTTGACTAAATAAGGACAAAATATAAACTCCCCAATATTGCACCAATATTTAACCAAGTTATAGCCAATATTGGCGGCTACAAATACTGGTTAAATAAGGGCAAAATGTAAACACTCCCATATTGGACAATATTTAATGCCATCATTTCACCAATATGCCAATATTGCACCAAGATATAGCCAATATTGGCCCATTATGGATTGGCTACTATGGTCAGCTTATCCTGCAAAAACTATTGCATATAAAAACATGAAAACTAGTAGTTTTATAGAGAAATGTTTGATAAATATGTTGCAATTGACAACTATTAAATCGAAGAATTTTAAGCGCTATTAAATATTGAAATCGGCCAAGATAGTTTAGCTACACAAGTTTTATTGGATCAAAGCTGCATAGCAATATAACTTTCTTTTGCAAGCATATATTTGAATGGATGGTGGTATGAAGTGTCGAATATATATTTTTTAATTCGTCTAATGATATTTTTTAATTCGTCTCGTGATAATATCATTAAGTATTCCGTAATAAGGTGATCTTTATAAACAGAGAAAATTAGTGTGTGTTTTGAGCCTGGGAGGAGATCTGGCAAGCGTATCTGGTAATGAGAAGAACCCTCTAGTTAAAAAAAAAAAAAAAAGATGTTGTGTTTACTTACTAGCGTATCTTACTAGTAGGTGGGTCAAAAATCCCGCCCGGAATGTGGAATATAAAAAGCGAAAAGAGGAGATATATGGTTAAGTTTGGAAAATCGGTAACAGTATAGAAACTGTGCCGAAGTGTGATAAGATTAGCTCATAAAATATTCAATGCTAGCTAACTCCAAGATTTACTATGAAGTTAACGTACAATTATACTGTTATTTTTATGTAATAAGTTACAGCTGAACATTTTGGCGAAGTCGTATTTTTGTGGAGTAGAATGTGTTTTTTTTTTTTTTTTTTTTTTTTTTTTGGTAGACTGAAAACATTTAAACTTAAAACATTTAAAAATTAACAAACTTGAAAAGCATAAATAACAAATTAAATACAGTAATAAGAAAAAAATACTATTTTCTTTAACAGCTAGTCTCCTACTACAAAAATAAATTAGGAAAAGATAACAGGCATTTCAAGAAAGATAAATTTATTATTTATTTTTAATTACACATTTGAATCAATCAACATGAAACATTTTTCTTCGATAAAAATTAAATCTTGAATCTCCGCTTTGTCTTAATTAGTATTTGAAAAAAAAAAACATAAAACTAAGTGAATATTCGAAACTAAAAACGTATCTCATGAAAAGAAATTGAGAAACAATAAATGAAATTAGATGAGTGTAAAGAAAAATAAAATTTCAAAGATTATTTTGTAAGGAAAAAATAACACAATAATCTAGTTTAGAGCAAAACACGTTTTAAAAATTAGATTTTATATAAAAGAAACTGGAGCAGTTTTTATCTAAACGCTTCCATTGGAATAAATTCAATAGAAATAATAATTGAAATTCCTGAAACAGATGTTTTCATATTCTTTGTATATCATTTCGAAAATTTAATTTAAATTTAATGAAATTATATAAGAGGGAATTGCGCAGATATAAACTAATTTGGAATTTAAAAAATATTCAAGTCTTATCGCTGATGCAATTGGGATTTTGGATTTAAGCTGTTTGTGAATGGGATTAAATGTTTAAATTGTAAACCATATTATTCGCATAAGTTATAATGATTTGAGCAGAAATAAAACGTTATGTAATAAAGTTTAAAACGTGAAGGTTCATATCTCATATCATATTATTATTATTACTTTCAGATGAAGAAACTTCTGTCGTGAAAGTATCCGTTTTTAACATGTTCCAACATAGTTGAAAAGTGTTTATGAGTTCTGTTCGCCAGTTTGTCTGTCAGCCTTCTGTCTATCTGCCCGCATACTAACTTTCGTAAGTATTTCTATTGCCCTGCAATTTATATATATTATTAAGGTTTACAATAGGACGCCCCTGTCAACAACGTGTTAGCAGAAAGAAACATGAAAACTGCGGATATTTATTGCCAAATATGTGAAATATACCGTTACAAGCCAAAGCTTTACTGTAAGTGACAATAAAAGGCTAAATGCTTGCGTGAAATTGTTCAAAGCAAGCTGGGAATATGTTAAGATCAAATAGGACTCTAGTCAGTCATCTGTAGTCACTGATAACATAGCCCGACACGTGTTTTGGTGCCGAGGTTTTTTTATCTGATTTTACATATATTTGTTGCGCCGATTTCAAATATAACATTAATTTTTGCTTATCATCTCTAATTTTTAAGATTGTCAGATTTGTGTTACCCTATTTCATATTAGGTCCATGATTCTCATTTTAGTACACAAAACGTTAAATGACGTAGTCTAATTTTTTTTTTTTTTAACATACTGGCATGAATAAAATGTACCAACATTACAGTAACACCATAATAACTCAAAAAACAAATTTTCTTCTAAGTAAAAAACTGCAACTATAATTAGGAAAAAACTAGTTTAGGAAATTTTTTTTTTGGGACAGTCTTTTTTTAAGTTCCAGCAGTAATCTTTCATCATATGTACAACTCCTCTTTTCTGGTAGCGAACTTCCGTAATTTTAATCTCTTGATGAAATCTTTCACCTTGCTCTTCTCTCGTATCTTTACATAGTAAGTGCGGAGCTCAATTTATTTCTTGATCACTAAGATGTACTCCAAATTATCCACAATACGCTTTTTTAACAAAGTCAGAAATAATTTTCTGTGTTATTTTAGGTTTTACTCTCCACATAAGTAACAAAATACACCAGGGTGATTAACACAATTTCTTCGACACTGGAAGTCATTCTTTCTATAACATATAAAACAGGTGCACAGTACAAAACGTCCCGCACTGTGACGACTCGAGGGGCGTTCACAACAGACTATTCCGACCGCTCTACGAAAGTAAGCAACTGTGGCTCAGCAACGCTAAGATAAGACTGAAGATCGGCCGGTATTGCAGACTGGGCATGTGCGAAGAGTGTAGGTAGAAGAGAAAAACTGTTGCCAAATTTGTAATTAGCACGCCCAATTTCACCAAAATCAGTTCTAATATTCCTGGCACCAAAGAGGTTTTTGTTGTTGTTGGTCTGTGTAATTTGACAGAGGTAGTTAAAACCCTAAATCGTGCAAACAGGAGATTTATATTTATAGTTTTCTCTCAACTTTAATTATTATCTTGTAAAAGCTCTACATCTCCTTATATTTATTTACAATCACAATTGTTCATGCAGCACATTATTGTATCTAACTTGGCTCGTTCAGTATGAGTGTATAGCCTTTGTGATTGACATTGTAATCTTTGACAGTTAATTTTCAATAGTGAGGCATCCCCTTCCCGGGTGGTCCTTCCGGGCATCGCTCCCTGGGCTGGTGCTTTGCCGCACACTAGCAAACCTGCTAGGCAGGACTAGTTGGACTAGCAGGACTTAAGTCAAAAGTAGGTTTCACCTTGACCTTGTCAAGTATATGTTCATCGGAATTCCCACAAATTTCACGGCACTAATAACAGGCTTTCACCACTGGTGGTGGGGATGTATAAGGAGGTTATAATAAAACGTTGTTTGTTATGATAAATGTTTCAACCAACCAGGAAGTTTTATAGAATATAGAAAATTGTATGTAATTTCAGAAAATAAATGTGTTTTCATCTTTTATCTAAAAAAAAAAAAAAAAAGAAAAAAAAAAAAAAAGAAAACTGATTTTGCATACTGTCTATCACGTGCACAGTGTATTCTGGAAAACCTACGTGTAATCAGACAAAAATAAAAGAAACAAACGCACATATGTGTATTTTTATTACTGTCTATTATCTACGCGAGGCATATAGACCACAACGTACAAAATTCAAATAAAAAAATTACATTAATATGAAATTTTCAGAAAAGCAAATACATATGAGTGGATTTATTTCTAACGTTTAAACACTTCCACTGGAAATTCATGTCACGCACGTGGAGATGTTTCTGTGAATTAGTTATATAGCTGCCAAATCTCGTACTAGTATTTTTTCAATAGTAACCTTCGTCTTATTTGATGGAAGAAATTCGGCGTTTAAATAATAGGAAGATTACTATTAAAAAACAGTGGTACGAGATTTGGAAGCTATGCAACTAATTGAAGCGAGAATATCAAGAGCAAACTCTACAAAGGTGCATTTTGCTTTGTTTAAACATAACATGGAAGATTGTAGTAACTGGTGCAATGTCTTATATGATCCAGTTTTCCTCTAATATTTTGAAATTTACTTTATAATACAGACTGACATGCTGATGATAATTATAGACGTGTATATTTAAATTGCTGATTCCCTAAAACTTTTTTTTTGCGAGATCTCCTTTAATATCCTCAACACCTCAATTTACGTAAACCTCTCGATGTGCGTAGAAAGTTTTTCTAATGCAATTGGTTAAGTGCAGTAGGTAAAAAAAAAACAGAGAACATACCATATATTTTCGTTTCCAAATTGTCACAGGAAAAAATGGAATTAACCATTGGACAACAAGCTAATTATGTCATTTTTCAATTTATGTTAGAAAAAATTTAGGGTGTCGTCTTCAAACTGACATTCAACCAAACTCTGAAATTTTTAGTACAAACACATACTTTTGACATGGCAACACTCAATTTTTTTTCTCAAAATGATCTTTACGGGATAAAAACATAAACTGTATTAAACACTGAATTTATCAGTGGAAATGGCTACATAAAACAAATGCAAATACCAGCAGCGAGAAGAACGCATACGCCCACACAAGCGACAATAGATAAATAACTTTATTCGGAATACAAAAGTTTTAAGTGTTTGCGCTCACAGACATTGACACATCCATACGAGAGACTATATGCAACAATAAATCATTCATAAAAGAAAGGCAAAATCGAACATTTGATGGCGTTTTTCATGTCAAACGCACTTAGCGGGTTTGAAATATAGTATACCTAGAATTTTTTACTATCCCAAGAGACAATAAAACACTTGAATTGTATTCGGGTGACACTGCACAGAACGGCAAAATGGCAGTAGATGACAATGTCACCAACTTGTTCTGGCAGCACACATGAAGCATAAAATTATCTTCTTTGCGTTTGTTTTATGTCGCCATTTCTACAGTTAAAATTAGTTTTTAATACGATAGGAAAAAATTAGGTGTTGCCATTTGAAACTTTCGAAATTTTGTCACTATAACCGTAAGTGTGAGTGCTCAATTTTTGTACTTTAACAAATTCTCGAACCTACACCATAAATAACTACATCTCAAACAGCAAATGACATGCTATTTCCTTGAACAGTATGACACCTAGGGGTTCATACATCGGCATTCTTTTTTAAATCATCCTATAAATATATATATATATATATATATATATATATATCTGAAAGCTATTAAAATATTAAAATCCCATTTTGAATCTAAAATTTTAACTGGTTGTCCATTTAAAATATTTTCTAACTCTTAATATCTAATTCTGAAACTTCACCTGGAAAATTGTTTTTTTTGTCCCAACAAATATTAATTTCAGAAATCAAATTCTATGTAACTTTAAGATTGAAAATACAAATCTAGCTCTTTTTAACACTTTCCAACCTAGTTGAAAAGTGTTTATGACTTCGGTTTGTCTGCCGTCTGCCGTTTGTCCATGCTCTAACTCGCGTAAATATATTCGGAATGCACTGAAATTTTTGCATGTTATTGTCGTTTATCACAGCATGTACCCTATTTCAAATGAAGTGTGTAGCACTTATACTTTATTACAGGGACAGTCATTACATTCAATTACATCAATTCAATTCCGTTACATTACAGTCAATGGGAAATAATCGTTTCAAGTGCATTTTGATGATGCTACGTCATTTGAAACATGATGAAATTGATATATAATTATGAAGCGCATTAAAACATGCTTTTTGTAGAGTATAGGGTGCAAAGCATTTATTACTCATTTACAGAGTCAAACAAAAAGAATTCTGTTACACGTTGTTCTACGGGGGGAAATTGTTAGCAGTGTAATTTAATGATGTTTCACTATTTCAAACCTAATGAAAATTATATGCATTACTGAAGTGCACTATAAATTGCTCGCTTAAAGGTATGGTGTGCATTACGCTTATCGTTCATTTACAGCATGTCAAACTCGTTTACCACCGCGGGCCGAATTAAGCATTACATAGTCCCCCAGTCACATATTAAAAAGTAGATAATGTTATTACTATTACACAGGATAAAATTTGTGTGTACAAAGCACAGCCATGTTAAAGAAAAATCCATTTAAAGTTCCAAAATTCTTATTTATTACGCATAGCTTATTTCATTTAATTTTTCAAAAAAAAAAATCAAAATTACTTTTTATCAACCACATTTTCAAATTTAATTAAATTTTCGAAATTGTATTTATTTTTAAAATTTATTGTACACGCTGCCTGTTAATATTTATCTAGCAAAGGCATAATCGTCAGTCTTCCGGATTTTTTTCAAGTAAAAAATAAAAAAAACATATTTTGAAAAAAAAATTATTAAAATGTGTCTTATATCTATGCATTACTTATTTGATTTCATTTATTAAATACATTTGCTGGTTCAAACTATTTTTACTAAACTTAAAAAAATAACAAAAGGTTGGCAGCTACGCAAAGATGCCGTATAAAAGTGCGCTACCGATATAGCTAAAATATACCTAATTGCTGCACACTATACTTTAAAAAATCTGTCGATGGATGAATAATTACAGAAATTTGGAAACCCCATATCCATATATTTTCGCTCTAATATGGAATCGTAGTGAATTTTCATTAATTGCAGTGATAAATTCTGAAGAATAACTTCAACATCAATCATTCAGGAATTGAAGTAAATAGTTTAAATTGATTTTCATATTTCTCGAAATTCAAACATCTTCTTTTGAATTCATTTTTTAATATATTTTTTAAATATATTTTTTAATATTTTTAGTACATTTTTTAGTACATACTAAAAATTTCCACTTCGATGATTTTTGTAATAACGCCTGGCAACATTTAAAATGAAATGCATTTTCTTTTTGAAATTTTTTTTATCAAAGTAATAAAGTCGATTTGAAAACGTTAAAAATATCAAATAACAATATAACATTATGAAATTTGCCTTGAAATTGCAGTTTACTCAGGTGCTATATAATTTCAAATGAAAACTCCAAGTATTTTTTCTATTGGTGGTCTTTTAATAATCCACATTCATAATTTGTTGATTTAAAATGAAAATTGTAAGCTTTTTTAACAGTTTAAAATTAACATTTAAAACTTTATGATGGAAAGTCGTCAAATATCTGTATAAGAAGGTAGATTTATTTATCTTCACTACCCATATTTCCAAGATATTTTCTAGATTGACGATGATTAAGCATGTGCGTACGAATATAATATAAGTTTATAAGCACTGTAAGTTTTTAAGCACATATCCAGCATTTATAAATCTATCCGTTATACATAAATCTTTCTAGAAATGATACTTATGCTTATAGTATTTTCACATTTCTTTAACTGTTCAAGACATCATTTCTTCAATTTCGTAGTGAATGATTTCGACTAGCGAGATATTTAATATAATAGAGACAATAAAAAGTTTTTTAAAGCAAATGTATTTTATTCACTAGAATTAGTGAAAGCACTTTGATTATATTTTAAGAAGTATCAGTTTCAATTTCAATTCTGACAGTTTATCTTTCCGATGTTTAGCCAGATTTTTGCGAGTTTTCTGTATACTTTGTGCTGTAGCACCTCTTAATGTTACATTATTTCCTAACTCCAACAGTGTGTACATATCAAACATAAAACTTCAGTTTACCGTTGAAAATAACTGAGTTGTAAATCATCTTTAAACAAATCTGTGATGTTCATCTTCAGTTTATCATATTTATTCATACCGGTAAAGAGCTTTAAGATATTCTTTAAATAAATACTGAGATGTATGAGAGTATGTCAATAAAATGTGTGTATATCAATATAAAATGAAAGAAAGAAAAGACAGATCACACAGTATTCAAGAAATAGCATACAAAATTACTAAACTAAGTAATAAAAATGCACAAACAAAAGCACGTTAAGCACAAAAATGATAATTTGTGCCACTTTCAAGGCGACTTATATAAACCCATTTAATTTTATATTTTGATTTTTTTTATTGTAACTGTTCTTATTTAGCGCCGAATTTTATTAACTTTACAATGCATTTCTTAGTATTTAATAAGTATAGTGTGTTATTTATTAAAATAATGTAAAATCGAAGAGAGTGATAAAATAAAGTATTAGTTTCGAAATGAAACAAATAAAAATTCCCAAAAAATACATTAAACTTTAACCAAGTTCATGCTCTTTGTTACGTTCCGATTTGTTATTTTTGAGTTTTTGGGTTAAAATGTAAAATTGCGTAATATCTGTCTATATACATCAATGTTGCCAGATGAATTCAGAATGCTACCAGATTCTAAAGAAAAATATTCCCCTTATTTAAAGGCAGAATAAATAAGACAAATATTACTATTAAAAAATGATGATAGCATTCTAAATCTAAACAAGAACGAAAAATCATGCCTCAAGCATAGATTATGAAACACTTTCCAACACAGCCAGAAAACTGTAACGAAACTTCACCGTTTAATAAGGTGAAAGAAGATATGTAAATAAACAGTTTAGAAAACATATACCACATTGAAAAATGCAGTTTTCGAAATTACCTTCCATTATAAAAAGTAGTCGAACTATTTTGTGCAGCCCTGTATATGATCAATAGATGTGGATATATTGTATGATAAAATTTAATTCAGTTAGAATATTCACATTTAGCAATTTTTGCCAATCGATGGAAATGCACTCGAAAGCTTTTGTACAGCCCTGTATATTATCTGAAGACTTTTGTACACACCACCTATTAAGCTAAAAGGCAACTTAAAACTAAACTTGCAGCAATTACCAAACGTAAACGACAATGTATCTTTTATTGCGTAGCCCTGTATATGAATTTATTTATATTACACAAACTTCTATTAGTGTACTAAATATAGTTCAGCAGGAAAATGCGTAAACACAATTAAAAACTACCCTTAAGCAATTCACTCCCATAGTCTGTAATACTTACGAATTCTCTTGTGTAGCCCTGTATATGATCAACCGAGTTTATAAACACACACGTACTATGAAAGAATTTATACACACCACGTAATATGAAAACATTTATTTAAACTTAAAAACGCAAACCAAAGTTGAAAATGCACTTATCACACATAGACTGTAAATATCGCACATATACTGTAATCAATATCTTTTGTGTGTCCCTGTAAATAAACGCAATGCACACAAGAGAGCAATTTATAGTGCAACTCAGTAATGAATATAATTTTCATTATGTTTGAAATAGCGAAATAGCACAAAATTACACTGCAGACGATTTTTCCCCATAGAACGATGTGTAACAGAATTCTATTGTTTGACCATTTAAATGAATAATAAATGCTTTGCACCGCATATTCTACAAAAGTATGTTTTAATGCGCTTCATAATTATATATCGATTTCATTATGTTTTAAATGACGTAGCGCCATCAAAATGCACTTGAAAAGATTATTCCCCATTGACTGTAATGTAACGGAATACTTTTGACTGTCCCTGTAAAAAAACTATAAGTGCTACACACTTCAGTTGAAATAGGGAACATGCTATTGATAACGATAATAACATATAAAAATTTCAGGACAATCCGAGCATATTTACGGGAGTTAGAGCACGGACAGACGACCAGACGGCCAGACAAAACGAAGTCATAAACACTTTTCAACTAGGTTGGAAAGTGTTAAAAAAGCGCTCAACTGGTAACACAGATATACATACCTTTCGGATGTTTGCCATTTCTAAGTCTACAAATGGTGCAAGTATGTTCATGTAAAGTGTATTTTCAGCATACGTGTTCTAATAACTAAATAAAAACATTTAAAAGGTCACAGATAAGTTCTCAGCGGGCCGGTTGTGGCCCGCGGGCCACGTGTTTGACATGCCTGATTTACTGGGTCAAACAAAAGAATTCTGTTGCACGTTGGAAAAAATCGTTTGCAGTGTAATTTAGTGATGTTTCACTATTTGAAACATAATGAAATTTATATGCATTACTATAAATTGCTCAGTTAAAAGTATGATGTGCATTATGTTTATTGCTCATTTACAGGGACACTCAAAAGAGATCGGTTACAGAATACGTGCGATAATTACAGTCTATGTGTTATAAGTGCGTTTTCAAGTTTGGTTTGCGTTGTTAAGTTTAACTACATTTTTTCATATTACGTGGTGTGTAGACATTAGGTTGTCATATACAGGGCTACACAAGGGAATTGTAAGTGTTGCAGACTATGGGAATGAATTGCTTAAGGGTAGTTTTTAATTTTGTTACACATTTACTTGCTGAGCTATATTTCGTAGACTAATATAAGTTTGTGGAATATACATATATTCATATTCAGAGCTACCCAAAGAACAAAATACATTTTCGTTTACGGTTGGTAATTGCTGGAAGTGAGTTTTAAGTTACCTTGTGCGTTTTTTACCTGATTTAAATTTTAGCTTAGTATGTGGTGTGTACAAAATTGTTTAGATAATATACAGGGCTGTACAAAAGATTTCGAGTGCATTTCCATTGATTGGCAAAAATTGCTAAATGTGAATTTTCTAACTGAACTAAATTTCATCATAGTATGCATTATATATTCAAATATACAGATCATATATAGGTCTTCACAAAACAATTCGACTACTTTTTATAATGGAAGATAATTTCGAAAACTGTATTTTTCAATGTGGTATATGTGTTCTAAACTGTTTACTTACATATCAGTTTTTACCTTATTAATCGGTGAAATTTCGTCACAGTTTTCTGGATGTGTTGGAAAGTGTTTCATAATCTATATTTGACGCATGATTTTTTGTTCTTTTTTTTTAATTGTGTTTTTGGGTGCACACAGAGCACCTTTGCAGACAGAGCCCTAGATATTACTCAAAAATTTCTACACCAATTAATTTAAAATCTGCGCTCATTTTTATTATTCTCCTCTCACTAAAAAAAAATCGAAGTTCTCTATCAAAAGTCTTGAACGAACTCAAACTACAGGCCCTGACTATCGCACGGGCTCCCGGGGCCCATGCCCTGGGCACGAAATTTCTGAGGGGCATGAAAATTTTTATAATTTCATCTAAATTTCCATTAAAAAATCATTTTGTCAACATTTTTTTTAGGACTTTTGTCTGCACTCAGTATCAACTTAATTTTATCATTTAATATCAATAACATCATTATTAAGTACACTTCTTATCATTATAATCTAGTAATTGATGTTATATTTTTTTTCTAGTCATTCAATTTTATCATATTGCCCATTTATTCGAAAAGTGACACAACTGAAAAAATGGGATACTTGAGATTAAAATACGTATATAATAATAATAATATAACAAGATAAAATGACAAAAATATATCTCAATCTATGGTTAAAAAAACACATTTCAATAAATAGAAAAAGTGTTTTATTTTTATTCCTTGAACCGCTTTTCAATTTTCCGTTAAATGTAATTTTTTGAGTGGACACTTTTTGAATAAGCGTGAAATATGTAAAAAAAAATAGCATGAGAAAATCAATCAATCTAAGGGGGAAGGGGGGGGGACGAAAAATTAAAGTGCCCTGGGCACAAAAACTTGCTAGTCAGGCCCTTCAAACAACGCAGATTTTGAATTAGTCAATCAGTTTGATAACAATGTAATTCCCTAAGTAACTGATTGGTTCTCGAGTCCTTCTTGCTACGTCAGATAGAATTCCCAATTATCTTGCTGCAATGTGTAACTTTTAAATAGATAAGTTCGGTACACATCGAGGACTCATCTAGTTATTTGCAACATACCAATTCGTTATATATAGTAGGGGATCCAACCCGGGCTTTCCGGATTAGAGAATATAGGTGAAAACTATTTTATTTTACGGAAACTCTAATAGATTTAATATATTTTTTATATTGTCCTCTACCAACACCAAAAAGCAGTTTCTTAAGAAAAATATCAATCATGCATTCCAGTAAAGTTTTGAAATTTATTAAAACCGATACTTTCGTATTACCCGCACGCCAAGAGTTAACAGCCGAAGAAATCTCTAATGATTTCACTACTTACAACTAGTGATGGGCATAAGGATTATTTTGATTATTCGAATGTATCATTCGGACATGCGCAGAAGCATATCTGTCAAACTTAAAAAATTTTTATTCAATTGAATGAAAAAAAAAAGTGAAGTTTGACAGATATGCTTCTGCGCATGACCAAATGATTCATTCGAATAATCAAAATAATCGTTATGCCCATCACTACTTACAACAGCCTTTTTTGATTCTGATAATTTCAGAGGTTTAAGAGCGTAGTTCGATTACCTGTCTGTTAAATTTGTGTTTCATTTATTTTACTTATTTATTTATTTATAGATGAGGTTTTAAATTCGGTATAAAAATTAGCCGAAAACAAATTCTATTTATATTGATTGCTGTCAGTGCAAACGGGTTAATATTTTTTAATCGAGATGCACGCAGCAAAACCCATAAAAGTCAGTAAATTGAGATACCGTTTTCAAAAAATTGCACTTGAAAGAACATTTTTTTTCCCTATTTGACTCTATAAAAATCGATGTTTGGTGTTTAGAAGTTAAAAAAATTTCAGTGCAAGCGAAGTTAATCAATTGAAGTCAATATGTTAAGAATAAGTTAATATGACGTCAACGTTACTCACGGACATGCTTTTGCTTTATAATATAGATACGTATATTGTCGTTTAAAAATAAATAAATTTACTTATACAGAATATTTTCATTCAAATATCTTTAAGATAAAAAATTTATAATAAATTATAACACCTTGTAATAATATATTTCTTTTCAATGCTAAAAGGTATAAATTAAAGGTGTGACGATGCAGCATCTTTTAACTTACCGAAATTTTGGCTCGAGTTACTACATGGTTACAAATATGTAAAAAAAAAACAAGTAAAAATAAAAGATAACGTGCGTAATTTTTAAAAAGTACACGAAAATTAAATGATAGCATTTCAAATAATAACTTCAAAAACCATGCAATTATAGGATATTCTCATTTGTTTTTGAAAATGGCTCGGAGCGAGCCGAAACATATCAACAATATAATAAATGTTATTTTACTGTATATCATGTTGTAATTTACACCTTTTAGCATTTAAAAGAAATAAAAATTTATATTATGCAAATATATAGTATTTCGTATATTTCGGGTATTTCGTAGTGCAATGCATTTTGTATTTACCTAGAATGTTTCATGCTTTTACTTTTTACATATACTTATTATATTTTAAACAAAAATAAATTAAATCATACGCTTTTAAAATTAAGCTTTAGTCCTTTGGAAAGTTCTCAACATGAATAGTATAACTTTTTGAAATGCAAAAATGAAATATATTTTTGTAAAGTCATGAAAAATTGTAATTACTTTGAAATCATAGAAAATCCTATTCGAATCCCGAATACAAAAGAAACAACAGATTTCTTAGTGAATAAATTACCTAAAATGAAATACAAGGATTTCGAAATAAGACACATCACATTTGCAAAACTAATCTCAAATGCGCATACACTGTTTCTTTCTTTTCATTATTACAAGCTTTCGATCCAACCTGGATTAGTTTCCTAAAGTCAATATTTGAATTACAATTGCTTGCAGGATTTTGAATCTCTTTAAAATAAATAAACCTTTTGTGAATTAATTCATCAAAAACGTTCATTTTATAAGAATAGTTCAGAAAACAGAATGGGCATGGGATGAATATGTCTAATTTAGAAATACAGAAATTTTTTTTAAAATACTGCATTAAAATTAAGTAAAGTGTGTTGTTAAATGCATTATTTTAATAAAAAAGATTTGCAATAAGCATAGATTAATATACATGTATCAATAATAACAGTTACAGTAAATACCGCTTATCAATATATTTAGGGTTCAGTATTTGAAAAGGAAAAAAAAAGGAACTCTTATAGTCTCACTTTGGAAATACCGATTATGGAAAATCACGCAATAAATCGACATAGAATAAAAAATTATTGAATTTTGGACTTTTTCTTTTATATGTATTATAACATCTTCCTTCATGTCAAAGTTCAAAATTTTAGATAAATCGGAGTTTTGATTAGGGTACTTCCGGTTGACCTTCTTTCGTACCTTCAAATTTGCACTGCAAAAAAAGATGTTTATTTTATAGTATAATACTGGTATCCCAGATGCCAGTATTAAACCGTAAAATTAACAGTAATAAGCAGTATTACGCTACCGCACATGCGCGATTGTTAATTTAGCGGGTTTTTTAGTTTAGCGTCTTTCATTTCTTAGAACTTCGCTTCGCTACATACTCTTTATAAAAATATGGGAGGGAATCATGAAAATGATGTGACACATCCAACTAATCTTAAGACTTCCAAACAAAAACTATTTTTTCGAAATGAAAATGAGGCGCAATATATATTGTAGTAGAAATAGTTGAAGTAGTGATAGGGTGTAATCGTGATAAATATCTTACTGAACGAATTATATTTTTCAAGTATATTGGGTGATTTAGCTAACCCTGCATGTAAATCTTATAGTTCGTTTACAGATACACGCAAAAGCAAAGCAGGCAAAATTTATCATCACGATAACGTTTGAAATACTGAACCAATGTGATCCTAATTGGGACAGTGTATCGATCTTGCAATATCTTGGATCAACTCGTTAATGAGGTGTTTTGCTCTTAAAGTACGTTTACAGGGACACACAAAATTTTTGGTGGAACTCATTGAAGGATGTGGGTTACATTACAACCTACGGGTGATTTTTAAACTATGATTTCAACAAATATTTAACATTTTTCATATAATTGTCACATATATTTTCATTTACATTTGGTAAGCCTAAGTTAAAATTTATCTGCAAATTATCTTTCTCGTCCAAATAACAAACCTGGTAGTAGTGAAACCAATTTGTTACATTAGTATCAAATCTGATGAACGTATCTTAAAAAATAAAGAAAGAAAGAAATCAACCTACTATTCGACTGAGCCGTAAGGACATCTTTTACTTACTACTTCTATACTGGTATACATATATTGCAATATCTACTACGTGTTCTGTTCAGTTCTCAGTGACAACATGAATTGTTTATATAGCTGTTGGAAATATTCAGTGTATAATGCACACTCCCAGATTTTAGGCTTACAACTTGAGAAATTAAGTGCGCATTATACATGAGTAAATACGGTAGATTTATGTTCTTCTTAAAGTTGAAGAACTAATCCTTCATAGTACTTTCGGATAAGTTGTTTTCCAAGCTATTTAATCATGGAAAAAAAATCATGTATTTTGAAGGATATGGCATAAAACACATTTAGTTTAGACAAATCATTTTAAAATAAGAGTCTTCCACCCTCCAAACACATAGGCTAAATCAATAAATTCTTAAAGTTCCACGATCCACCGATAAGTCATTTAAATAACACCGGCATGAAATGTATACACGCCTCTATTTCAAGACCATGGACGAGTGCTTCACTCTCAAAAAAATGTTGATTGAAAAACGTAAAAAGTACAGACAGCAAGTTCACGGAACACGTCTGTGACTGTAACAGGTTTTTTGACTGTAACAGGTTTTTTTTTTTTTTTTTTTTTTTTTTGTTATTTGAAGAAATTTCCATCTTTTCACAGAAGAATATCAGGGAAATGTGAACTTAGGTGTGCGAATCTTTCGTGTTTTGAGGGGGGGGGGAAGAACATATTTAAAAATTCCGTTTCAAATATGAAAAAGTACTAAACACCTCGCCACTATGATTTATGGAAAACGCAGCTTTAAACTGGAAGATGCCAGGAAATTTTTTCGTGATTAGGCAATTTTCTGTATTTTGGTCGGAAATGGGCAAGGGGACATTTGAGTGTTCTAACAAAATATAACCAACGGAAAAATTCGTTTAATCCACGGATTTTTTAGGGTATACATAGAGATAGCGCAAGTGAAGAAATCTCATTTTCTTTTATATTCATATAAGCATTTCATCTGTTTATACTTGCACATAAGATTTAATTTTATTGCGAAAACTTCTATAAAATTATCATATTTAGTAGCATATAAAAATTAAAACAAACAGTCTGGTAGCATTTAACAGAGAGAAAAACTCTCTGTTTAATACTATACCATTCAGCTGCAGGAAAAAAACTTGCCGTGAAGTGATAAGCATAAAACTCTCCTGGTAAGTATAAAGCAGTACTGTCTGTCTTGCAAAATTCTCCTTTTTCACGACAGAAAACGAAAGAAGTAAATTCACTTCGCCAGCGTGAGGAAAATAATGTATATTTTTCATTTGGGCACCGCTTGTACATTAAATATAAAAAATCTATTAGAATTTTTAATTAGAATGATTTTTATCAAGATTCGATACTCCGAACAGTAAGTTCTGGAGTACGGTAATCCTGGGTTGGATCGCCTGGTATATATATATATATATATATATATATATATATATATATATATATATATATATATATATATATATACATTTTTTTTTTTTTTTGTCCGGAACCGAATGTTTTTGAAATTTTGAATTTAAAAAAGTGGAAGGCTGACAAACTTAATATAGCAGCTTTCAATGATAAAAAATGTTAAATTCTGTTTTGTTTATAAAAAACAAAAAATAAATAAAATTTAAATAATAGTAATAATACGGCTAACACGAAAATATCGCGATTAATGAATTTCAAAACTTAATTGATATTTTTCATATAAAAATGCTTTTTGAGTTGTTGATAGACAATCTAATATATATATATATATATATATATATATATTAAACGAAAAAAAAACTATGAGAGATTGCATTAAAAAATGGTTTTCTCCCGTTCTGCACTCCGGACAATATGCTCAAGAACCTGGTAAGCTTGACTTGAATCCTCTAGTTCTAGTAAAAACACCAAAGACCCTATCATGTTAAAACAAGTCTATTTTCGTATTAATTCTCAAATTCTCCATTATTTTAATAGCTTTTTAAAGATTTTAATTATTAATTTCCAGCTTTAAGCATAAAATTAGAAAATTACATGAAAATAATTACATATAAAAACAACTGGCAATAAAATAACCCAAATTCAATTGATTTTTGGTTTAAACATTTTTTTTTTCAAATTTTTAAACATATCTACTTAGTTTAAATTTTTATTTCGCTGTTTACTCTTTACAAGAATTTCATTTCTATTTCAAATAAGATACCCCTAGGACATCTGGTATAATTACCATCTCAAATGAGACCTTATATTTTCCTAAGGGCTTCTTTCAAGAAATTACAAATGTCCGTAAATTCATGTTGCCATGAGACTTTCAATTTGTATCTAATAAAAAATCAAAAGATTTTCTATCTTTGAAGATTTAAGAAAATATAGTATAACAATGTTCAAGTAATGTTTCAATGACTTAACACTAGTAGCACACAACTTTAAAAAAAATATTTAAGATCTGCATATTTATGTTTCATTTTGTTTTAATGTGTTATACCCAGTCAAATAGTAGGAGCAAAAATGAGGTTTTTCCTTTTTTTTTTTAATTAAGGAATTCATTTTTATCTTTCATTTTATTTATATTTCTTAATAGAATACTTAAAGATAATTTCGGCATAGTATTGTATTTCAAAAAATTAAATATATTTATAGTTATTGCCGCTCTTTTGATGGGTCTATTCGTTTATTTATTTATTTATTTATTTATTGGTGCCTTGCGGTGACCACTGTAGCTTAAATTTGACTTATCAGAAATTGAAATAATTAGTGGTTTTTAATTAAATAAAGATTAATACAGTGACTGATTGAAGAAACTACAAACTGGTCAACGTATTAGCTTGGCAGGTGCTCTTATTAAGAAACTATCTAATCAAACATTTTTTTCCCAATTTTTTGGAAAAGAAGGTCTTTCAGAAAATGCTGTCAAAATTGACGTTTTGAACCGTATTTACGGACACGACACTGCAGGAAAGGAAAAAAAACTGCCGTCCTGAGACAATAATTGCTTATACTTCAAGATGTAATTCATTTAACAGAAAATTTTAAAAAAAGTGTTCGATTACAAATATTTTAAATAATAATGCCTGCAAGTATCATGCTTTTATATTTAAAAATGAGTCAGAAGATGTGCAAGAAAGTTTCCTGTTGTTGGGCGGAGAAAAAAAAAGAAAAAAAAAAGAAATATATATATATATATATATATATATATATATATATATATATATATATATATATATATATATATATAAGCAGTAACCATCACAACACAAACAAAACAGCTAAATATTCCAGTTTTCCGTTTACTGTGACTCAATTAATTCATTGGTCTTCAAATATTCACAAACGTATATATATAAATATTATAATTGGTCAAATTTACCATTTTTACAGAATTTGTTCAAATAAAAACCTGTTTAATAAGGAACTATTTTATTTTATCAGTCATTTATATTATAAAGACAATATCCCTCTTAATTTTATCAAAAAATATTCAGATTTTGCAGACTGCCTCCATTATTGATAGATTGCTTACATTCAACAGTAAATGACTCGTAATTCCTAAAGCCTGAAAAGGACGGTTTTATGATGATGGCTGTGTTTGTTGGCATCCGACGTGGAACGAATCTGGTTTGTGTACTGAATAACGGATTTGGTTTGTTTATCGTGTTTTACTTTTTTAATTGTGGCAACGGGGCTGAATTGGTTGTGTGTATTTTCGAAGAGACATTTGTTTCAACCATGGTGATTCAGTATTGTGATTTTGGCACAGCACTCGCTTATACTGTGGCGTAGGGTACGGTGGGGGGAGCATCTGTTAAGTAGTATTCAAATATGTTTCTGTACATTTTGAATTTTTTGCTACGCAGCGCTCTGGCCGAAACCCACTGCCACTAATTGTTAATCTTTTTGTTCGGATGCTTGGCTGCCTTTGAATGTACCCACTGCTGATGAGGCCGCAGCTTGTTTCTGTTTATTTTTACATATATTTTCTATTGTGTTTTCTTGTGTTGTCTTGTTTCAGGTGAGGGGGGTGGTGCTAGTTCAGGCCAAAATCATGTTTTTGCTGGATTATATATATATATATATATATATATATATATTTCAGTACTCCAATCAGTACTCCCTTCAGTACGCAATCTCCAAAACGTTAAACAAAAAAAGGGGGGGGGAGGTTATTAAAAATTGGAAAAAGAATTTTTTATATTTTATTGGTTATAAAGAAAAATCTTATTAAAAAATAACTGAAAAAATTTTGTTAAAAAAAAAAAAAAAAACGCGACCGTTGTTGCTGAAGTAATTAAATCTATTATAATTTTTTCCGGCTTATTCTACAAAAACTATTGCATATACAAACATGAAAACCCGTAGTTTTATAGAGAAATGTATGATAAACACGCTCATTGAAGCAGTTTTTGAATAGAAAATTATTTTAAGCACTAATTAATGTTGAAATCGGTCACAATAGTTATTTTACGTAAGTTTCATAGGATTAAAAACTGTGCATAGCAATTTATACATATTTTATAATCATATGCTTGACTAGATGTGCGTGCAATGTCCAATAATTTTTAATTTTTTTCTAATTTTTTACGCTTTTTTTAAATTTTTTATTCAAAACTTCATTATTTGAATACAGCTTTAAGATTTATTTTAGATTTAGAAATAGCCATTTTTATCTACTATTGCCAGATTTAAAAAAACATAAAAATATATATAATGTTTCCAAACACTGTATTTTGAATTGAAATATATATTTATAAAAAAAGAAAAGAAAACTTCAAAATTATTAAATTATTCCTTGCATAAAGCATTTAATGGAAGAAAATTCCGTCATATTTAAAACGGTATATTTAAAACGTCATTTAAAATGAATTACTTATAGCGTATAAAAGAAGAAAAAAAATTCTTCTAGACATTATAATAGTACGGGAAACGTCAACATTTTACACTTAACTGGGGACCAGCCAAATGTTTTACTAATAGAAACTGATTTTCAAATATGTAATTGATCTTATTTAATCAATGACGAAAACTGAGACCATTTGTTCTGACAGCAATGGATGTGGCCTTTGAGGCCGAAAATTACCACAGTCAATCGGCAAATTAATGGCAACCCAATTACGGAGGATCGTCACGAGTCTTATTTATATATTGTAATATTCCGTATCCGAGTAATCTTTAAAAAAAAATAGCGTGTTTTTAGATCTTGTTGGGTTTGGACAGGGGTTGGCGGCCGTAGCTCGTACGGGGGTGGAGCTCCCTAGTAAAAACAAAAAATATAAATAAACTAGTGGTGGTTTCAGGAAACTCGTAATAATTATTTTGTAGTAAGATATTCATTTAGTTCAATTAATTGCAATTAATTAAAAGTAATTTAAATGATTTATTAAAAAGGACTTTCTTTTACTCTGTAAAAGATTTACAGACTTTTTATTGATTTAGAAGGTTAATTTGATCAGTGTTAATATCACTAAAGATTATTTCCAGATTCTGATAATTAAATTTGTTCTTAGTTCTGTAATGAATTTTATACTGTATCTAATGTCAGATTTCATGCCTTAGGTAAGGAAAAGTTTTTTCATATCTCTTATTGGATTTTGTTTTCTCTATAACTCTCGTCATTTTACAGGTTTATTTCCTTTTTCTTTTTACGTTCAAGAATTAGAGTAAAAATGTCACGGCTACACTGCAAAAAAATAAATAAATAAAATTACTATTAATTTTACGGTATAATACTGGCAGCTGCGATGGCAGTATTATCCTGTAAAATCAACCTCTTTTTTCAGTGTAAAATTTCATCAGAAATTCATACTGAGGCATAATATTTTTACAAAACGAAAAAAGAAAGAAAGATAAAGTATTAAGAATAAAATAAAGTATCTTTATCAATTTAAAAAGCAGATAAGTTTGATTTCCCTTTTTTTTTTTAACCTATCTTCAATTAAACGTGTTGGTTTATAAAATATTTTAAAATTATTTTTATGATAGTACATTTTTTTAGTTTAATATATTATGTATTTATTCTTCCATTACAACATTTCATAATCTACATTTTATTAATGTTCCATAATCTACGTTAAAAAAACATTTTAAGATATCTCTCAAACTCTTTAATAGTATTGCGAAAATTAGAATGCAAACTGACACATACAATTGAAAAAATCGAATATAAGCACTTTTTGATCAGTCTACTATATATATAAAATGCCAATGGGATATGCTGGTTATAACATGAGTTAAGCTCCATGGATTTTGATTGGAGTTGCACTGTTAGTTAGATTATTTCCCAGGGAAGGTTTTAGTATATAATATATCGTTCTACGTTGCTTAGTTATAGAATTATTGGGGAAAGTTTTATAATCAGACGAACCCTATTTTGAAAGATTAGCTATTTAAGACATTCTGGTGAATGGATTTTGATGGAACTTGCACTGTTATTTAGATATTTTTTCGGGAAATATTTTTGTATAGAATATATCGTTCTACGTTGCTTAGTTACAAAGATGTGGTGGAAAATTCTGTAATCAGGTGAACCCAATTACGAAAGATTAGTCTTTTTAAAAAGTGCTAATGAATGGTTTTCAATGGGACTTGCACTGTTAGATAATTTTTTAGAGAAGGTTTTAGTATATAACATATCGTTGTACTTTGCTTAATTATAGAGCTATGAGAGAAAATTCTGTAATCAGGTGAACACAAATATTAAAGATTAGCCTATTTAAAAAGAGCTAATAAAAGGTTCTTTTCTTTTTTTTTTTTTTCGTAACATGACTTGCAATGTTAGTTAGATTCAAAAACGAAATGTAAAAATTATTTGTAATTGCAAAAGCTATGTATAAGCTATATTTTAAAACGTATCTCCATTCTCTGAGAAGCAAAACAGTAAAAATTCTATTCTTCCATGCACAAAACCTATCGGGTTATGGTATGTTAGATTGTATGAAATTTCGGACTTTTCCGGCACTGAAAATGGACAGAGGATTCTTTTGTACCGGAAAGATCCTAAAATTCATTCGCAATACCATACTTTGTTGAGTTTTGGCCAATAGAAGAAATAAATTTTCACTATGTTACTTGTCAGAAAATGGAAAACATTTTTCTAAAAATAAGATATAGGACAAAGTTACCGCGTAAAAATTAATAAGTTTCTTTTAAAAATTAATGGCAGACTATTTCATCAACATTATTTTAATTACTACCTTATTTTGAACAACTTCACAATTATATTGCCTATATATCTCCAACAGATAAAAAAAAAATTAAAGCGTCATTAAAGGAGTACCTTGTATACATTACTAAGACAAATCAAATAATTTTAAATGGCATTGTAAAATTAAGATACGTGATGTAGTAAAAAAAATGATAGGGTATTTTCTGTCGATATAGAACACAGATGACTGAGCATCAGAGATTTACAAATTGAACTCATCACTGCTATGTAGTATTTAAAATTATTTAAATGTACGAAGGTAACTCTGAAATCTTTTAGACACGGGCGTTAAAAGAAAATTATTCGTGATATATGCAACATTGAACTCATTTTTTTTTTGTCCGCAGTCTTATATGTTGTGACAACAATAATAATTTAACTATCGTGGACGCTTTGAAAGAAAGGAAAATTCAGTGGACGCGAGAGCATTATCGTGTTGTGATTTTCTATGATTTTAAAGTGTGTCTAAATGAAGAACAATGCCTTCGAAATCTACAATTAGCCTATTGAAAAAAATCTTTATCTCATGTGAAATATATTAAGATGGTTTGCAGAATTTTACTAAGATCGAAATTCTCTCGTGCATGAAGAATACCCAGAAATACCTTCATCGGTTGTAGTTCAAGAAAAAGTTTGGGTCATACCAAAAATCTAAATCGATGATATTCGATGTACCTACCAAATGATATAGAAGGAATTTAATATTAGGTCCGCAACTATAAATTAAATTATTCATGAAGAAATGCGCATGAAAATTTTAGTTTGTCAATGGTTCTCCCATAATTTAACAGAACACCAAAAAGCAAAGCATGTCAGAATATGTAAAAAACCCTAAAATTACTGAATGGGAGTGAACACCGCATTATTTCTAAATTTATACATTGAGGAAATGTGCATACCGTTTTTTTATGTTCCAACACTTCAAGAATATAAAGTATAAGGACGCCAAACCAACAATACTAAAATCATAACGAGTGATGAAAAAAGTTAAGTACGTTCGTTTTTCTTCAGAAATACGGGATTGGTCAAAGCTATAAAGCTAGTGAACATATCACAGTTATAGATAACTGATACACCCCTTATGTGTCTTCAAGAATTTTTTCAAGAAGTGAATATTAGTAGAATCTCTTCATCGTATTAATGCATCTTCTCACTCAACAAGATTGACAGTCACATTTCTTGAACGAAAACGCATCAAAGTGATAGAATATCCGCACTATTCTCTTCATCTTGTTGTCTGTGACTTTTGGCTATTTTTTAATCTAGAAAAAATATTGTTGTCTGTGACTTTTGGCTATTTTTTAATCTAGAAAAAATATTGTTGTCTGTGACTTTTGGCTATTTTTTAATCTAGAAAAAATATTGTTGTCTGTGACTTTTGGCTATTTTTTAATCTAGAAAGAATTACTTGGCGTCATTTTCATTGCGCAGGCGATATTAATGATGACATAAAAGCATGTAGATTAACAGACATGGTTGACTTGAAGCGGTCAATCTTCAGAAAATTCGCCATCAAAAGTGCATTGATGGTGAGTGAACTAAAAGGTCCAAATGTATGTAATACTCAGTATATTTATATATATATTGAACGGAAAAATTCACGTAATTTTCGGAATTATCAAGTTTGCGGGAAATTTTAGCCATTCATAAAAGCAATCCAAATCGAATCTTTTAGCAAAAGGTTGGAAAATTTCTTCAAAAATGAAAAAAAAAAAAGAAAAAAGAAAGAAAGAAAGAAAAAAGAAGAAAAAGCTGGAAAAAAGAAGAAAAAGCTGGAAAAAATAGTATAACTCATAGTTATAGTATGGGTATAGTTATAATTCATATTTTTGATATTTAAGATAAATGTATTTTCTTATAGATAACCTTATATAAATTTAATTAAGGTTTAAAACTTTTTATTATGTATGCTAATTTATAATTACACCAGCCTTTTACTAAGGTCATTACACTTCACGAAACAACTTTCATTATACAACTAGAAAAAATGTATCCAAATTAAAAAAAAAAGAAAAAAAAAACCTTCTAGTTTCCTAATTTTGTATTAATTTTATTTAGCTAATATCACAGAGTGCATAGTGGCACTTATCTATAATCAATTATAATCTTAGCATTATTTAATCACAGAATTTCTGCATGTAAATAAGATAAAGTTTACTATTCAAAAATACTGATATAATTTTAGTCAAATGTAAGCATCGCTACGCACCATATATTATTTAATATAATAATTACACACAGTTTTAAAATATATCATCAGATTCTTCATTTTCTTTACAAAGGCGCAACAACATTATCTTTACTACGGTGCAACGGTGTAACAAAACAAAAGATTGTTCTCTGGCCATCGTAGTTTCTTTACTTGTACAAATCAACAAAAGCTTGATAATTTTTTTTTATTTTTTTTTTTTTGTCAGAAGCTCAGAATACTTGTAATTCAGTACATTATTTACTTCCAATTTTCCGAGGCACGAGCTTTAACTAAAAGAGAGAATGAAACGTTGTAAAAAGGTACTAAATGCCAGAGAATTTAAGAAGGGATGATTTGGAAAAGCAAAATAATGTTATTTCTTGGTCCAATTTAGCTAAAACCTATTGTAAATTTATTTTTTAATGTTCATTAATAAATATAAATAAAATTTCTAATATTAATATTTCATTAGATTGATAAAGTTAAACTATTTCATATCATTTTGTCTTTTTTTTTTATCTTTCACATAATTGATGTATCTTATCAATTAATTCATGTATCTTATCAATCTCATAATTGATGTATCTTAGTTTTGGGCATTGTTTTAGTTTTTGTTAGTTTCTTCCATTTCTTTCAGTTTCTTCCGTTTATTTCCAGTTTATTTCAGTTTCTTCCGTTTCTTTCCAGTTTTCTCCAATTTCTTACGGAACAAACCCAATCCAGAGTCCAATGTAAGCATTTTCTCCTCTTTTCAATAAGGTTTATTTGGAATTCGTACAGAGCTTTTTGAACTTTTGCAATTTTTAAGTTGCCCTTTTGCCGAAAATGAGGGCTTTCTTTTTTGTCGATGGATTTCTACTTGATATCTTACCCACCCATTGATTTTTTATATCCCTGTATGGAAGAAACCTTCGAGAATCATTGAAATATTTTTGAAAATATATATTAACAATTTAAATGTATACAATCTTTTAAGACATGTTCAACGGCAGTCTACAAAAAATATGTTAGCTTACATACCTGCGTATATGTGTTCTATCAATTGCCACAAATAAAGGACAATCCCTGAAAAAACCTCTGATACCGAAGACCCCGACCCTTTGGCCAAAACTCAGCCAAGGAAACGAGTAAACAGTGGAAGATTTCCTTAATCCTCGATGAAAATATGTTTGACAATTTAACATTTCGCTGGAATTATTTTCCAGACGACGAGAACTAGTATACGATATCTAATTTTGACACAAAACATATGATCACTGATATTTCTGACAAAAAACAATAATATGTACATATCATAATTCTACTGAAGCCTCAACATTAATAACCATGTTTAAGATTTTATGAAAATCACATTCCACGAGGAAACTTTTCCGCGTCGGATTGCTACACTAACCTTCCATCACCCCAAATGACTTTTGTTATGATAATGGAGTTCTTTCGCACATGAGAGATAAGCGATATTGTTATGTGACCTTGCAGCAAACGAAATTTACAAGTTATTTTTCGAAGACATTTTTAAATGTTTAATTTTATAGGGTTATTTTTTCGATTTCGCGTAGTCAGCAAAATCGGAAAATGAGCCGGCCTCATTAGACTAGGTCGGGCGAGGGCTTAATTAGTACCAGTCGAGGCCCGTGCATCGTCTGGCTGGACACTAGTTATAAAAATATTACAAACACGTTGTCAGAATCACTGGTATGAAATAATCAGTGAGGTGGGTAAGATAAACATTGATATTTGGCTTCCTGACAGGTTAATTTTTTTAAAAGATGTTTTGATTGTTCGAATAAAATTTTTGGATGTATTTTTATCGCCTCTCTAATTGATTTTAGTTTAAAGATTGTTTATATGTATTATGCAAGATCTGAAACATAAATTCTTTTAGCAAAATTGAATGTATTTCATTTATGTCAATTTGATTTGAAGTGCTCATAACACCATCGTACTTTTTATATATGTTTAACTTTATTAAGTACATATTAACGTATGAGACAAAATCTACGAGGGTGTCATAAGCACTTCACATGAAAAAATAATCAAATTGATATAATTAAAAACACAATAAAATTTGGTAAATATTTCGGATCTTGTATAACACATTTAAATAAACTTCAAACTACAATCAGTAAGAAAGTCATAAATTCAGATTCTAAATTACATTAAATAAATCAAAATATCTTGGAAAAAGGAAGAAAATTTTGACCTATTGGGGTGGGAGGGAGTGTAGGTCATAATTCCTTATCTACCCACATCCTTTGATATAAAAGAACAATAAAACAGCTAACTTTTCTTTTCAGGTAAACTTTATTTGTCTATGGGCAATATCTAAGGAAGAACTATACATTGCGATTGCCTCGTTTTCCAGATTGTATTGCTTGGAGGCGCAAGATCTCCCGGATAACTAGGTTTATTCATTTCGTCAATAAAGGCCATTGTGGGAAGTTCCTTTGTTGAAAACCATTAACTGTTGCTATTAACTAAATAAAAAACTTATACCGAAAAAAAACTATCAGAAATGTAAATAAAATTAGAATTTGAAATTTATGCTAGAGTCGTTTAATGCATTTATGTGCTTTCTTATACCATGCACTTTTAATGAGACCTTTAGTTTTCCATTAAATAGCTTTATATTATTTTTGCTCTGGCAAAAATAATAGAAATGCAACGGTATTGATAATTTTTAATGCATAGTAAGCAATCCTGATTTCGTTTGTAAACAAAACACACAGAAGTTGTTTCTTTTTATAATTTTCTATCTTCTCCTCCGCAACCCTGTAACAAATAACCGATTAATAATAAATAGAACATCCCTAATAAATAATCTTTATTATTATTATTATTTTGTGAACCTGAAAATTTACTAATACACAGTAAAAATCTGATCTCTACTGTTTCAGAAATACTGGTATGGAATAATAAATTGCTATAAAAGAAAAATAAAACAGCTAACTTTTCTTTCCAAAGAGTCTTTATTTGTTTATCTCACAAAATCCAAGGATTAGTATTGGATTGCTTCATTTTTCGGATAGGATTATATGTAGATGTAAGTTCTTTTTAAACTGGTGATAAGTTTTTAAAGAAATCTGGAAAAAATTATAGAATTGGGGACTTGCGGCTAAATCGTTTATACATTTGTGTACTTTTTTATTTCATTAATATTTTTCAGTGCTTTAGTTTTCCATTAAATGACTTTGAGTTCATTTAAAAGACTTTGTACAAATTAATAAAAATGCTCTGATGTTTCTAATCTTTAATACAACAAGTTCTATTCAAATGGAAAAATACGTAGTAAGTAAACTTTATATCGATTATTACAAAAAAAAAAAAAAAAAAAAAAAAAAAAAAAAGAAAGAAATATGCAGAAGTTGTTTCTTTTCATGATTTTCTATCGTCTACTTGGCAACTCTAACAAATAATCGAGCAATAATAAATCCAAAAACTCAAATAAATAATCTTAATTTAAATTTTTCTTCTTCTTAACCTGAACTTATAACTGACACATGGTAAAACCATGATATCTATAGCTTTAAAATTACTAGTACGGAAAAATAAATTTATACTAATAAAAAAAGATGTTTGTGTGTGTGGCTGTCTGCCATGCCTACGAAAATATACTGCGCGTAGAGCTCTGAAAATTTGGATGAG
Organism: Maratus michaelseni; assembly: GCA_963931845.1. Taxonomy (NCBI): domain Eukaryota; kingdom Metazoa; phylum Arthropoda; class Arachnida; order Araneae; family Salticidae; genus Maratus; species Maratus michaelseni. The sequence continues at coordinate 252,823,338 of OZ007592.1, forward strand.
GATAGTCCAAGGCAGGCCTGGACGCATATGAGTCTCCGATTTTTCATTTTTTGATATTTATCCCAGTTATTTATTAAAAATTAAAGCGAAAGCTCCCCAGAAAAGTATTCTTTCTCGAAGGCGCGTGCGCCTGCACAGTTAAGACGTTTTCGCAAATCTCCCAGCAGAGAAGAAAGGAAAGGCCAAGTGACTGTTTTAGCCAGGTCTTTGCCACATCGTCCGAACCGTTCAAAATACGGACAAACTAAAAACATATTCTTAAATTTCGTATTGTTTCCTTTCAAAAGATTCAAACAGCATAAACAAACAAGTTTTAACTGTTTGAAAATTTTGTTCGAAAAAAGTTCAATTTCGCGTCCCCCTCCCCCCCCCCCCCCACTTTTATTCCGAAGCCCGCAACGGGCTCGTTTTTAGAGATGCGGGAAAACGAAAAACACCACCTAATTCGGATACATTTCTCCCTACGACGTTTGTAAAAATACGAATATTAATTAATGCTTTCAAAAAAAAAAAAAAAAATGCGACTGGAAGTTTCTTTGCGCATCCCGAAGATAAATTTTTTCTACATTAAAAGTAACTAAATGTCGGAATTTTAACACAATCCTTTTACACGTTCTTTGTACACTGGATTTACGAAAATCTTGAAACATTTGGACGATTAGAAGTATTTAAAAAAAGTAAAATCTGCAAAATTTTTGCACCGAATGTGAATACGCGGATGGCTTTTTCTCATGTTTTTACCAATAACACTATTTTTGCAAGAAAATTATACGCAGGCTTCCGAAACACTATATTTATAACTCATAAAAATTTCAAAGAATTCGTACTATAAGAACCATTTTGTTTTTAATATTAAACCATCCGACACTGAAAAAAGAGAAAACAAAACCCCTTTTACAACTAAATATCAATATTTTTCTCACGGATTTTTTATACAGGCTTTAAAACCATTCTATCTAAAACTGATAACAATTGCAAAGAGTTTGGACAAAAAATAATTTTTCTTAAATATTAAATGCCCCGATGTGAAAATAAAAGTCTACTTACAAGCGCCTTTACAACTAAATAGAATATTTTTTCACGAAGTTTTTATACAGGCTTCGAAACCATTATATTTATGACTCATAAAGTTTTCAAAGAGTTTGAACAAAAAGACATTTTTTTTAAATCTTAAATAAGTCGATGTAAAAAAAAAAAGAAAAGAACAGAAAAGAAAGAAACAAAAAAGAAAAAGAAAAATTTTAAACACTTCAAAATTCTGAATCCGCTGTTAAAAAGCGTACATTTTACTTTAAAATGACACATTTGGCTTTAAAAAATATAAATATCGCGGCTGCCCCCGATAGGAGGTTAGGTTAGTTTGCAAAGATTCCCGTTTAAAAGTCGTTCATTTGTCAATCATTCTTACAAAATCGGGTTAATTATACAAAATCGTACAAATTTGAGGTATATTTAAGGTTATTATTACGGGCCTTTGCAACACTAGAATGGTCAGCTATAGTTTGAAATTAAAGAAAAATAAAACGGTTAACTTTTCTTTTTAAAGAATCTTTATTTGTCAATCATACAAAATCTAATACAGTGTGGTTGTTTCATTTCCCAGACCGGATTACATAAAGGAAACTAGGTGCAGTATTTATTCGTTCAATAAATGTGATTTTTAGAAAATTCTTTGCTGAAAAGTATTAACAGTAACTCTTTTTTTTTCACTTTTAAATTTTTTTTTAATTTATTAAGTTTCCGATAAATGTGAATAAAACTGGAATTGCGGATGAATGCTAATTATGTAATAACATTGTTAAAATGTTTAATAACATATTAGAATTACTTTTTTTATTATTCTAATGAAGTTTTTACTATATTGAAGACTGTGGACGAAATTCTGAAGAAATGAGCGGACACAGGATAAAAAATGCATAAATCAGAAACTCATAAAAACTTTATCATAAACTTTATCATTCTATAGAAAATTATTATTGAATTAAAAATTTTAAATTATGATTAAGTATAAGTGAGGTTTAAGTGAGAAATTCTTTTTTAAAACCTTAGATTTTCAACAGATAAAATTTAGATGCTAACATCGGATAATATACATAATTATTAAAATGTATTTTTCTTTCTTCTTTGTTAAATATTGATAATAAGTTTGCTTTCTGTTTATTCAAAAGAAATATCGGAACAGAATTTTCAATGAAATCTTTTGGTCTATTGCAGAATCAACTGACATGACATAAGGAAACAATCAAGTTATGTAACTATGCGATATGTTTCATATAAATGAAAGAGCAGTTTTAATAGGTTTTAGAATTTTTAAGGAATCTTCTAGAAAAGAAATGAAAAGTGAACTGAAAATATTAGTTTCAGTAATTACGTGTATTCCTCTGTCAAGTTCCAAATGTGAAAGAGATAATTTTAACAATGAATTTAATTTGCACTCCACAGCGTGATTCACATTCCGTCAAAACGTTATCGAAATTGGTGTTTATCAAACTAGCTGCTCCTTCTGTTAACAAATTTGCGTCAGGGTCATATGTCCGTTCATGAATAGCCAGTAATTTATGTATACATTATCATTAACGGCATTTTTTTTATTAGACTTTATTATGTATATTGCACATGCGCTAAAGATAAAATTTTGTTTGGACAATTTAGTAGTCAACTACACTGGGCAATTTATATATGAAGGCCATTCGAATTTCGTGAACATTCAGAAAGATATCGGCGATATAGTGAGCTGAATTTCAGTTGCCTTTTAAAAGTAACCGGTGGGATTTTTCACAAGTTGTCATTTCTTTTTAAATGACTATCAACAATGAAGTTAGTATTTAACGAATGTCAACGCGCGAGTTTGGAATGGTTGCTCCGATTTTTATAATTATTTTCTAAAATACAGCCGTAAATGCTTAAAATGATAAAAACAGAATAATTAAATAATAAACACAAATAATTCATTAGAACTGTTTCAAGCCTATGTGTTTAAATTTATAGAAAGTTTTTTTTTTCTTTCTGAGTTAATCAAATTAAAAATCGATTTAGTGGTTTTTCTTGTATAAATAACAAAATATAAAAATAAATGAATATATAAATAAAACTGAGTATTTTTTTAATTTTAATTTCTTATGAGCTCTGTCCGCATAATTTATTTAGTACTTGTCCTTAAAATTATTTTGTGCCAGACTTATAGTTCAATTAGTAATTTGCTATTGTTCATTGTATTGCTGTTTTCTGCAGCTAATATTAAAAAAGATATGTTTGTTTCGTTGAATTGATTATTACAATAAATTAAACAATATATATTATTAAATTGATAAATAACATTTTTATAGCATCTTTTGATTGATTATCTCTGAAATTGTAAATTTGCACATTTATACTGACGTACAAAAAAGCGTACGTATTTCAACATTTTGATATTTATAGATGTTATTTTTTAGAGTATAAAGGTTCAATTTCAAATTTGAAGTGCATAGGATTGCTAACTAAAAAATAAATGAATTATCGAAAAAAAACTCGTGCTAGAGTTTTTGTTTTACATTATTTTTCCCCAATGATTTTTACAAATCAGACCAGTGATAATTCATTAGAAGAAGATTAGATTCGTGTATCTGTAATCGAAAAGAATAATAAAAAATATTAAAATATTAAAATTAAGTAAATATTTTGTGTGATGCATTTTTCTGATTTAGTTAAATAAATGAAGTAGTTAAATAAATGTTTTAGGTTAGTTAAAATAAAATGTTTAGTTAAATAAATGAAGAATTGAAACGTCGAGCACAAAAAAAAATGTAAATTTTATAAATATATCCAAATAATACAGTTTTAAACTTTTTTTCACGGTACTAACACGATTCGGACCACTGTACGTGAACTTAAACTTCCAATATTTCAAACTGGTACAGCATTAGACTTATATAACGAAAAAGATATTTTAAAATGACCCTTTAAAAAGTCACAGTAGTTTTTAATATTTGTAAATATTTGATATAAAAACGTTTGGCATAAGCATATTATATTAGAAATTCTTTTGACTATGTGAATGATATACCATTTTTCATAGTAAATAATCTGAGGCTATTTTATAGATTTCTCAGTATTCGATATAAAATGTAAAAAAAATAAAAAATTAAAATTAAAATTAAAAATAACTCTTTGTGCAAATATGCACGCAAAATGAAGGTATGTAAAAGAGGTACTCCTAGGCAACGTCCATTCTTAAAGGATAATGAGTTTAAAAATAATATATTTAATGTAAAAAAAATCGTTTATGTTTTTGCAGCATTTCATTCCTTTGAGACATATAAATTCAAATGTGTCCTTAGTTCAGCAGTATTAAAGCTCGTCTTTCTCTTGTCCACATGAATATTCGTCTTCGGGGAAGAATAAACTTTCGTTAAACTCAGTCTAACTAATATGATGTCATGTTTATAAGAAACTGCACCAGATGTTTAAAGTAGAATTTAAAGAAAACTCTTCGTCTAATTTTCTCGTTGGTTTGTCGTATTTTATTTTCATTTTCATACTCGTTTAGCGTTGTTATTGTCCTACGTTAATTTCATGTCCATACTTATTTTGGAATTTTTCTTTAATATTTAATGTTTTTGATAATATTGTTCAGTCAATCATTGGCATATATTTTTTTTTGCATTTGGCATTTTATATTTTATATTCTATAAATATATCAAATATTTTATCTAAAACATACCTCAAAACGTATTTCTTGGTCAAGTTTATCTTAATTTCATTTTGTTTATTATAGTTTTTTTTTTGTTTTTTTTAACCATATATTTAATTCCTGTTCTTTTGGTGTATAAATAAGCATGGACAATATGTATCAAAATAAAGTCACAAACTTCTTTCATTTCTAAAATAATTCCGGATCCAAACAGTATTTCTACGAGGTGTGTTCAAAATATATCCGACAATATATTTTTTAATTTTTCGGTCAAAAACAAATGTAATTAGAGAGGCGTGGTTTGGTGCACTTATGTAGGCAATCATAATGCGAATGCTTGATTTTTTTCCTGCCTGCAGATACTGCTAGTCGCTGGCAGACCACCGATGAAGAGGAAGTGTTAGTGATAACCATCGAATTTTATTTTTTGAAAAATGACAGAAAAAAATTTAACAACGCTATTGCATTAAATTTTGTTTAAAGCTTGATGATTCCCAAATAGAAATGATCTGCAAGGATCAACAGGCCTTCGTGGACAATGTTATGTGCATAACACGGATAAATGAGTGGTACTACCGCTTCAAAGATGGCTGCACATCAATGGAGACTGAAGCACGTTCTAGTAGTCACTCAAAATCCAGAAATGAGATCCCTGTGAGGACCCTGGTGATGTAGGATCGTCAAACCACCACGAAGTACTACAAGATGTACTGTGTGTCCTTCGTGATACTGTCAGGTGCAAATGGTCGAATCTGTCGGCAGTGGGCAATTGGCAGCTCTATCAGGATAACGCATGGATCCCGAGGATCCATGGATCTATCAGGATAACCATTCTTCACATTTGATACACAGTTTCTTGGCCAAACACAACAGTCCTGTGCTTCGCCATGCTCCATACTCTCCCGACATGGCTACGTGTGATTTCTGGATTTTCCCTAAGCTGAAAAGGCTCCTGAAAAGAACCATATTACAGCCCAGAGAAGATATTATGCCGAATGCGACGAACCAGCTGAACACCATCTTAAAAGAAGAGGTGAACCATTGCTGCTTCCAACAGTGGTAGTACCGTAGGGAAAAGTGCGTGGCAGCCCAAAGAGACAATTTTGAAGGATATCAGTGTAAGATTGTTATACCTGAATATGAGTACCTTTTATAAATAAAGGACGGATATTTTTTTAACATTCGTCGTAAGGGAACTCAACCAAAACAACTATTTGCCAACAGAAAAATTATATTCAAAATTGGAACAAACGTTAAACAGTTACGTGTGAACATCATAAAGAAAATACCATATGAATGAATTGTATAACCTCCTTCCTTTGTTTGAATACGGTTAAAAAATAAAAATAAAAATGTTCTTTGCCAAAATATTTCGAATTCCTACAGCCAGATATTTTTCAAAAATAAATATTTCAAGAACTAATTGAACCCCAGAACTACCGTGAAATTTACTCAAGTTTTATAAAACTATTTCACACCAGAATTTTTATTTAAATCTATGTAACTTATTCATTTAGCATATTCCTGCGAGTTTTCCATTTAATTTATTTTGAAGAGAAATTTCTGGTTCGAATCGGAATATATTCATTTGATAGCCGTCAAAATGACGGCTCGTGGTAGTTCTAGTTTTAAAGAAAGAAAAAGCTGAAAAGCGTCTGCAGGGTGTCTAGCAGTCAATGCTTTCCCTGTCAGCCACTGCAGAAAGTGGTGCCTCCAAACCTAGGTTCGTTTGGAATAATATTCGTTTAAAAATATAAAATCATAAAAATTTGTTGGATTAACCGACCGGATCAAAGTAGCCCAACCGGTGTATTCTGCCGAATGCCATGAAACCCCCTACACTAGGTTCGTTTGAAACGGTTTTCTCCTAAAAATAAAATAAATCATAATAGAGCGGGCGTAGCTCACCCGTGTGTACTCTGCTCAAGGCAATGGGGCCTTCAACCTTAGGTTCATTTCATTTGAAGTTCATTTGGAAAAGCGACCAGCGTAGTGAGATATATTTAAAATAATCCCTGGTAACACAAAGCGTATCAACTAGTAGTTATATAAATAAAATCTCCTTCAATTTATATGATGTTGTGCGTATAATGAACTATCGATTTGAATAACGAAGAATTTCTTGACATTTTACGGCTAATTTTTATGAATTATCACATAGAAAATGTATAGAAAATCCCCAAAATGACATTTATAATAAGAATATTATATGTTTTAGGGGGGGGGGTGTTATAAACTATCACTATTTTTGTCGTGAGGACACTTTTGATAAATATCATATAGGTAATAATTTTTCCTCAAAATAAATTTCATGAAAATAATTTATTTAAGAAATTGATTTAGCTTTGTATTTAAAACAATCGATATTGCACTCATTTTGCTTTATTTTCAATATAATGGGTGTCAAACGTAGTGGGATAAATTAAAAATAATAATTATTATTAAATGTTTTTTAGCAATTTTTCTCAAAATCATACATCGAGATGTTTATAAGAAACGATTTATTTCATTTTATCATCTAAAACACAATCTTAAAATAACTGAATTTGATAATTCGTTGGATCTTTCAAATAATTCCATTAATAAATCATTATTATAAAAAAAAAAGAGTACTAGATATAAAATCGTCCATTCGAATTTCAAGAAACTTAAGTAGAAATCTTTTTTTCTTTCTTGACAAATGAATCACAAACTTTCTGTACGTTTGATCTAATTTAAAGTAAATTCCTTTAAATAACAAAAAAAATAATGAACACTCCATTTACTCTCTTTTCATTTACCAATTTATCACAAATAAGGCAAATATAGAAAAAAAAACAGTTAATTGAGAAAGTAAATCATTCATTTTTCTAGGCTAAGTAAAATGAATGACAATTGAAGCTCTATTGAATAAATTAATGTTCCCTGCCAAGAAAATCGTATTTATTTCCTTCATGACTAATATTACCAATAAATTTTTATAGTTTTTTTTTTCTCCTTCTAAAAGTATTGAAAATAAACAAATAAATAAATAAATAAATAAAATTAATTTTAGACTGCTCAAGTAGCATTTGTATTTTTTTAATTTAAATGTATGGTCTCTGTAAAGAGTCGAATTTTTATGAGATGGGTTCGATCCTCGGTAGGTTTTCGTCTGTCTTTTTTGGAACTAATAGAATTTTTTTCTTCTATTTTTTTTCTTAAATCTATAAAATGTTAAACTATTTAAACTGTATAATACACTTTCTTTTCTTTTCTATTTATAAACTTTTCTTATTTTTATGTAGTTCTTTACTGCAGTTTAAATATTTTTCTTTTTATGGCTTCCTATTGTCTTGTGTTATGATTTAAAAATTTAACTCTTAATTTATTCAGTATTTTACATTTAACTTTAATTTATTCTTCATTTTAATTAAATTCATTAAATTCATTAAAATTAATTAAGCTAAATTTCATTTTTGCATTTTAAATCTAACATTCTTTCTAAATTGTTTACTTTTGGTGAGAATATAAATTATTTTCAGAATCTTTCCATTACATATGTTTTAGGATATTTATTCATTCAATTTAATTTACATTTTATTCACTTTGCAATATTAATTAAACTTCATTTCAAATGATCTAAAAAAGAAATATTTATAACTTATTTTTTCTAACTTTTAAATAATATACAGTCTAAAATAAATTATTCCAAAATATAGTGTATTTCCTTTTTAATAATATTGATTAAAAATTGGTTAATTGTTAATTTTATTCTTTTCAGAAAGTTCAAATTCATTTATTTTAATTCAGGCAAATTCTTTCAGAATCGCGAACTTTTCCATATTTCATTTCAAAATTTCTAAGTCCAATAATCATTTTTCAAAATTTCTTAATTTAAATATTTTACTTTCAAAAACATATCTGGTGGAAAGAAATTTTAATTTTATTTAGATTGCTAAAATTTCATTTGTTTTCATCCATTAGTTTGGCAGTTATAGTTTTTAATTACTTTCGTTTTTTCTGTTTTGAATTTCGTCGAGATTTGCGATCAGACGCCATTGATGAGTATTTGGATGTTTCGGGTAGACAAGCAGGCATTATTTCTTAGTTCCCGCGCATTTGTATCTGGGTCAGTGACTCACGAGAGGCAAGGTCATTATCAGTCCGATTCAAGGTGACAGATAGAAGCTCATAGAACATTCGCAATGACGTGTCGTCAACAGTTAATATTTGACTTTGACCGCGTGGGTGAGCTTCTTCAAAAAATCCATCAGGTGGTGTCACGAGCGCGACAGTTAGATTCGGAACCGTTAGGAGATGCTCTTTTTTGATTGGCGGAGATTTCAAATCTCAGAGAGAGATCGTACTTTGAGTATTGAAGGAGAATCACTTCGCCAAATTCGTTTGATCGACTAACAACGTTTTTTGAGGCTGTCGGGCCTCTGGCCTGGCGGCAGTTGAGCTTGTTCCAGCACTGGATGAAGTTATTCACTTAGTGGGTGGAAATGTGTTGTGATTTTCTCGAGAGATAGAGATACTAAAATTTTTAGATGATACGGAGCAGTGTTACCATCTCTTTTCGACATCTTGAGCTATTTATTAGCTATCGCTAATTTATTGAAGAGTATTTACGATGTATTAAATTGAACCAGCAGAATTAGATGCTAGCCAATCTACTTTGACATCTAGACCCACCTACATTCTTCAGCGTGTTCGGAGAGCCAGTCCGTGAATTTTCGTACATCCCTGAGTGATTTCTCATCAGATAGATGCAAGCTTGATAGAAGAAAAACGTTCATATTCTTCATTTTCCTATTCCAACAATGAACTCCATTTCTTGAATTTATCCATATATAACAATAGCATTTCACTTCAAGTATAAATAATTATGTTCATCGACAACTGAGAGCACCTTGTAAAAGAATCTGCCATTTTTCTGAGAGATTTTTTTTTAATCTTCAAGAACATCCTTAATGACGAGCATTAAATTTTGAAACAATAAACTTATTTAAACGAATAACATTTTAAATTAATCTAAAAGGACTGAACATCATACATTTTGAATGTATTCTCATGATTTAAAATTATTAAAAATTATCTGGTAAGAATTATTGTGAAAGAAGAAAGAATGTGAATTAATATAATCAAATGAAGTTCTTTGCATATTAATATTTTGTGAGTGCTCTTTCTGCTTCAAATAAATCTATGTGTGTCATCTATTTGGTGAGTTATTTATTTTCTTAATTTACATTTCACCTATTTCAGATGGATCTACTTCGGTGAAAATGTTTATCATTCTTAAATTTTACAATTAAGCTTTCAACTTAAATACTAATATTCCAACATTAAATTTTAACCTTTTTAACTTAACTTATTTCACAACGCAATGTTACTGTCACTTGAGATTACGCCATATAGAGAGATTTTGGGATAGTTAACTTGTACTATTTTCAAAATTGAATTTTCAGGTTTGGATTCAATCGGAGTATTTTTCGTGAGAATCATCACTTCATTAATTTTTCCCGGTATAAGTTCTCCTATCCCTAAATCTCGCTATATTTAATTGGTGCCGTCGACACAGTCTTTTTCTTGGGTTATTAATATTTAATTGGCGACGTGTACCAGTTAGGATTGTGGTTATGATACTATTTATTATTATTTATGACTCTTTTTGTGCTGTATTTTAATGACTCAAGTAATTATTTTGAGTTAGGTTAATTTTTTTTACCGTAGTTGGAAACGGTACTTAAAGTAAAATTTTTTTTTACTCTCAGTTTATTTAGTGTGAAAATAATAGTCAATAACTTATAAAGTGTTATTTTTTTTTTAAATTAATTTAATAATCTTATTATTCAGTTGATCCAGTGGTAGATATGATGTTATTTTATAAATAATTTTGAGTTTATATTGTATTTGAGATGTTGATAGTACTTTGCAGATAATTTTTTTTTCAAATGTTGAAGAGAATCTTAAATTTAATAATGCAATTTGATGATCGATTTCTAAGATTAGGAAGTGTACATATGTCTTAAATTATTTATCATTTTTATTTTATCTGGATATCCATGTGCTATATTTATTTTTTATCATTTCTCCAGTGTTTTTCTTAATTATTTATATGTGATTATGAATATATTTTGGTACTTTTATTATTGAAATTGATAAGGGATTTAATTTCTTTAAACATCTTTGAAAAATATTTCATATTTATTTATATTCTATTATCATTTCATTTTAGTGCAAAAATTTTGGGATTGCAATAGATAGGCGAGAAAATTTTTGAGATTTGTTAAATAATAAATTTTTGGGGAGGTGTATAAAATTTTTTCTGGATAAACATGAACAACCATGATATCCAATTTCAGGCATTGCTTGCTTCTTTGCCAAAATTTCACGGGAAGGAGGATGAAAATGTATCTTTCTTCATTAGGCACATTGCTGATGTTTGTAACATTCAGCACTTGAATAATGAGAGTAGAGTACTTTTGCTCAGACTGCATTGTCGCGATAAAGCTGAGGAATTTATTTCTGGAGACCCTATTGCTAGGAGTGAGGAGGATTTTGACGCTTTAGTCAGGCTTCTGAGGGATAGATTCAAGAAGGAGGAAACGTTTCAGGAGGCTTCATATAAATACTCCACTACTTGCCAACGTCCCAAGCAGACTGTTAAGGAACTTTCTGATGAGATCAGAAAGATTGTACATCTGATGGTCCCCAATAATGAGGATATTCCGCAAATGCAGGCTCTTAAAATGAACCTTATGTTTACAAAATTTTTAGAGGCCCTAAGATCAGATATCAAAACTGAAGTTTTGAAGTTTGGTACAGATAATTTTGAGGATCTAGTCGCTAAGGCTATGGATATTGAGAAGGCTTTTGAGCAGCAGGCGTTTATGGTTAATAATATAAATGCTATTCCATCCACGAGTCAAAATACCCAGGATTCTTTAATTCAGGTATTATTAAAACAGCAGGTTGATTCGAATAAAATGTTGCTAGATATGGCGGAACAGTTGAAAAAATTAAAAGAGGATAAGGACGTTTGCCATATTTGCAATAAGCCGCATAGGACTAAAGATTGCTGGTATTTTCCACAATCATACAGTCATGGGAGTAGCTTGAGGAGAGATGATGGTCAAGTAAACAGTCAGGGTAACTTATCTCCACATATTCAAAATTCTCCAAGTCAGGGTGGTAATTTTCCAGGTTTCAACCGTAATCAGGGAAATTTTTCTAGAGGCAATGGCAATCGCAGAGGAAACTTTGTACCGAGATACAACAGAGGCAGGAATCACGGAAATTTCAGGCCATATAATCGCAGTCATCGTAGGAATTTAAACTTTTAAGGGGTTCTGGGCATCATTCAAAATTTTCCCCTCAATTTCACAGGACCCTTGATGATAAATGTTCTTTTAATGAGTTTGAGGGTGTTGATACTTTTATTTCTAATGTTAACTCAAAATATTTAATGTCTTGTAATGTGGATGCTTCTGCCTTACCACTAATTAATCTTCATTTTGGTAAGAATTCGTTCTATGCTCTTTTAGACACTGGTGCTAATTTATCCTTAATTCAACCAAAAACCATTGAAATACTTAAACAATACATAAAATTAAATTTTCTTTCTAGGTCAGTCAATATTAAAACAATTAATAATGCTTCAATTCCATATTTCTCAGCTGTACAACTTAATTTTAAAATTAAGAATACATGGTTCCATAATGTTTTTTTTGTGACTCATGATAATTGGCACTCTAAATATCAAATTATCTTAGGTTATGATTTTCTCAATAGAAACAAAGTTTTACTAGATTCTGCCAATTCTCAACTTATCATGGGCAACTTGACTTTTCCTTTTGACAATAAAAATCCTGATTCCATCCAAAACTCTTCAACTAATGATATTACTGTTAATAATTCTGATAACTTAAATAATTCTCTAAATTCCGATAATACTTCTAATATTAATTCTCAAATGGCTTATACTAATTCTTCTAATGATACTAATGCTAATGTCAACTCAAATGTTCAATATAATTCTGACTACACCAAAAACTATGTAAGACCTAAACATAGAGTAATTCTAAGACCAAACCAAGGCAAAATAATTAAACTTAGAACTTTTCATAAACTTAACAGCTCATCAAATTATTTATTTTGTCCATCAACCACTAAATTACCTCTAAATTTAAATTACAGTCTCCATGAATCTAATGATAACAACTCTATTTTAATTTATATTCATAATAACAATAGTAAAAAAGTAATCTTGGATAAAAGAGTAAAATTAGGATATTTAAAATCAGTTAATAACGATCAAATTTCTAAACATGGAGATTCTCAAACTTTTCAAGTTAATTCATTGGCGACTCAGGATATGTTGCAACTTAGGAAAGAGCAATTAAGTGTGGATAATTTTCAAGTTAATCATTTATCAGAAACAGATAGAAAACGTGTATTGAATATTTTAATGAAAAACTCTGCAGTATTTTCTACGTCATATCAAACCTTAGGGTGCACAGATAATGTTGTTCCTGAATTTAATTTGCTTCATGATTTTGCTTTACAAACAAAACCTTACCCTATTCCGAGAATTGCTAAGGACTTTGCCAGACAGGAGATTGCTTCACTTTTAGAAGCAGGCATAATTGAAAATTCATCTTCAAATTATTGTTTTCCAGTCATTTTTGTGAAAAAGAAATCTCTTCCAACTGATGATCCATCCAAACTTAAATTCAGAATGGTTATAGATTATAGACTTTTAAATGCAATTACTGAACCTTATAAAATATGCTTACCCAGAATCAACGATATTATGCAAAACATTGCAGGCAAAAAATACTATACTGTTCTTGATCTCAAAGCTGCATTTTTTCAAATTCTTTTAAATAAGAAAGATAGGTCTAAATTAGCATTTGCTACTGAATTTGGGAATTTTGCCCCTACCAGAATGCCTTTTGGACTTGTGAATTCAACTAGCTATTTCCACACAGTGATAAATAACTGTTTACATCCTCTTAAAGGACAACATGTTCAATATTTTTTGGACGATATCATTGTGGCTGCAGATACTCTTGAGGAAATGTTGGATTGGCTGCAGAAAGTATTCGATAGGTTGAGAGAATTTAATTTAACTTTAGACCCAGCCAAGCTTCAGATTTGCAAAGAAGAAATTACTTACCTTGGTTTTAAATTACATGCCAATGGTCATTCCCCAGCAACTGATAATGTTAACAAAATCAACAAATTTCCCGTTCCCACAAATGTTAAACAAGTACAGAGTTTTCTAGGTATGGTTAACTATTTTAGACACCTCATTTTTAATTTTGCTGAAATTGTTCATCCCATAGTTAATCTCACAAAAAAGTGTACAAAATTTAATTGGAGTAAAGAGTGTAATGATTCCTTTCTTAAAATTCAAAGTATATTATTAAATAGTCCTACTGTTAAGAACTTCGACGATAGTAAGGAGGTTTGTTTAGTTACAGATGCCTCAATGCAAGCTATATGTGGAATTCTTATGCAAGTTCATGACAATAAATTTTATCCTATTGAATTTTTTTCGAAACAACTAAATCCTGCAGAATCAAAATATCCTTCAATTAAACGAGAATTTTATGCCATTTATGCTTCGATCAAACATTTTCATGAATTTCTCTATGGTAGACAATTTAAAATCTTAACTGATGCAAAAGCTCTAACTTATCATCTTAATCTAGAGAAGCAGACTGAAATTATAACTAAATGGTATATGTATCTACAAGGTTTTAACTACAGGGTTGAGCATATTCCAGGTTTCAAAAATCCAGCTGATTTTCTTTCACGTGTCATTGATAGATCTGATAATCCAAATGCTTATGTAAATTCATTAAATATTTTCATACCTACTAATAATTCCTTAACTACTGAAAATATTCTTAAAGAACAGTTAAATGATACTAAACTTAAAGACATCAGAGATAAAATAATTGCTAAAGATAAAACTAATCCTAACTATTCTATTAACCCAGATAATGATTTAATAATGTTTGCTAAGAAAAAACCAGGCAATGTAAATAGAAGTAAGAAAATAGTTATTCCCAAAACTTTAGTCAACAGTTGTATTGCTTTAGCTCATCAAGCACATTTTGGAATTGCTAAGACTATAGATATGGTGCAAAAGAATTATTTTTGGAATGGGATGGTGCAAGATGTTCAGAACTTTGTCAATAGTTGTGATAAATGTTTACCGCATAAAAGTAAACAGACTAATACCAAACCCGCATTCATTCCTAAGAGTGATTTAGCCCCTGGTGAGATGATAGCGATTGACATAGTGGGAAAGCTTCCAAGATCTCATGATGGGAAATTTTTCATTCTTACTATTGTTGATCATTATTCACGCTTTCTAGAAGCAGTACCTTTAACCAATGTAACTTCTCCATCCATCATTAAAGCTCTAAATTCTTATTTTTCTAGATATGGTATACCTAAATTTATTTTATCAGATAATGCGAAAAACTTCAAATCTGATTTGTTTGATCAATTCCTAAAAACTCTTAATATTAAGCAAAGAAATTCTTCAATTTATTTTCCGAGATCAAATGGTCTTTTGGAGAGGATTCATCGCTCTCTTAAAGAGTCAGTTGCCTCGCTCTCAGATAATGTTATAGAATGGTCAGACAGGCTAAAATTTTATGTTCTTCATTATAACAGCAGTAAACATGCAGTAACTAATTTCACTCCAGCTCAATTATTTTTAGGTAGAGATGTTAATTTACCTATGGATAGCTTTTTACCTCCACGGTCTGTACAGGATCCCCCTGTATATTTTCAACAACTGCAAGAGCATATCAAGACCACTAGAAATTTTGTCAAGCAAAATGAACAAAAATATTTTAGCTTGAATGAAAAATTTCTGAAAGGTCGCTCTCCTCCAAAACTATCCATTGGTGATACTGTATATCTTAAAAATTTAATACCTTCAACAACTTTTAAACCTAAAAACTCTGGTCCATATAGAATCATTGGAGCATTCAGGGGTGATAATTATTTGATAAAACATATCAATGATCAGACAGCCAAAGAAATTAAGGTGAATGTAACGAAACTCATTCACGCAGGGTATTAGTATATGTGTTAGTTTTTGGATAGATTTATTTCCTTTCGAATGGTACTTATTTGTATATATTTTTCTTCTGCAATATGTTATATCTACAACTATTTATATATATATATATTTTAAATTTTACTGGTGCAATAGTGTGGTGACTATATATACCTTCTTTGGTCATTTATTTTGTTCATATCACCTGATGCACTACTGGCCAGGGTGAGGTCAGGTGTGTTCAATCTGAATTGACGACTACATTTTATGAACTCTAATTCTTCACGAACATTCATCAACTTATTTAACATTTACTTAGAAATATGGTTAACTACATCAAAGATTTACTATTGTTTGTTATATATTTAAATTTTATTATCACAAAATGTCACTACATTCAGTTCTCATATTTATTTTATATTGCCATTCTTCAAGGGAAATTATTTTTGTTTGAATTCTATACATTTGCTTCAGAGATTAGCTGATTGGTGTGATGTAATTTTTTTTGTATTATTAATGGATCCGAAAATTTATTTAATTTCTACAAGTAACAACATGATAGTAGAAAGAAAGAAATAAAAAATAATATGAGGAAAATTTTGAGACAAATTTTTATATTTAAAGATAATTGATATATAAAGAAATATATCAAAATAAATTAAAAGAAATGAGAAAGTGGATTAAGAAATTTTTTAAATCTCTATTAAATGCGCATACCTACATGGTTCAGTGAGAGATTGTTTTATAAGAATACGATGGAGCAATTGCTCTAAGTTTTTTCTTGTTTTTTTTTCCTATAGTTTACAGTGAGCACACACGGAAGGGAAATTCAGCTAGTTCGGGGTTAAAATTACACAAATCTGCCCTTCTGACAAATCCTTCAAGGTGCAGCTGTTGCATAATTTATGGGAAAATTTTTATTTGTAAATTTGATGTGTCCTAGACTTCTTTTGAAGTTCTACTAATAAATAACTTTTAAGATTAATTAAATCTTTCGGACACTACTACTTTTTCAGTTGAGGTGTGCTCACGCTTTTCTCAATTTAGAATTTGTAGATTTTGCAAATATGATGATTGTATGAAGTTTGATGGTTATTTGTCTCAGCATCACATACCAGCAGCAATTTTTACATCCTGTTATTTTGAAACTGTTTTATTTTGTTAAAATCTGTGCAATATATTTTTACTTGCTTTTGAGAGGTTACTTCATTTGAGGAATGTTATGTTGTATATAAATTACATTTTTTTTTTGGGTTCGCACATTGGATATCTCAGATAATTTTTTTTTCAATGTTTTCTTAAAATTATGTTTGGATAATAACTGCAATAGAAATACCTGCAATACAATTAAAATGTTTTGTGCAATAGTTTTCATACTCCTATGTATAAATTAGTATTCTTATTTATCCTTATGTTTCATGTTGTTAATGTATTTGAATCTGTGTTTATATAATCAATCATTTACTTTTGAATTTTGAATTTGTTGGCATTGTGTATATAATTTTTATCTCTCATATATATATCTACTTATTGTTTTTTGAATGTAATCATACTGCTGATTCTATTTGTAACGACTCGGCAAACAAATCTCAGGGAGATGAATGGTTTAAAATTGTATTTATAAAATACATGTTGTAGGTTTTGATTTTTATTCACATTTTCGTTCATTTTGCTGTATTTTATTTTATGTATGTAGAGTTATATCTACAATTGATGCAATTACAATTTCTACTGATGAATCAATGCGATGCAGATTTTGTGTTGGTAAGATGTTCAGTTCATTTTTTTTTTTTCTTATCCCTTTGGCTTAAAATTTTTTTTTTCCTTTTTTTTTTCCATTTTCTGGAGGTAAAATGTTATGATTTAAAAATTTAACTCTTAATTTATTCAGTATTTTACATTTAACTTTAATTTATTCTTCATTTTAATTAAATTCATTAAATTCATTAAAATTAATTAAGCTAAATTTCATTTTTGCATTTTAAATCTAACATTCTTTCTAAATTGTTTACTTTTGGTGAGAATATAAATTATTTTCAGAATCTTTCCATTACATATGTTTTAGGATATTTATTCATTCAATTTAATTTACATTTTATTCACTTTGCAATATTAATTAAACTTCATTTCAAATGATCTAAAAAAGAAATATTTATAACTTATTTTTTCTAACTTTTAAATAATATACAGTCTAAAATAAATTATTCCAAAATATAGTGTATTTCCTTTTTAATAATATTGATTAAAAATTGGTTAATTGTTAATTTTATTCTTTTCAGAAAGTTCAAATTCATTTATTTTAATTCAGGCAAATTCTTTCAGAATCGCGAACTTTTCCATATTTCATTTCAAAATTTCTAAGTCCAATAATCATTTTTCAAAATTTCTTAATTTAAATATTTTACTTTCAAAAACATATCTGGTGGAAAGAAATTTTAATTTTATTTAGATTGCTAAAATTTCATTTGTTTTCATCCATTAGTTTGGCAGTTATAGTTTTTAATTACTTTCGTTTTTTCTGTTTTGAATTTCGTCGAGATTTGCGATCAGACGCCATTGATGAGTATTTGGATGTTTCGGGTAGACAAGCAGGCATTATTTCTTAGTTCCCGCGCATTTGTATCTGGGTCAGTGACTCACGAGAGGCAAGGTCATTATCAGTCCGATTCAAGGTGACAGATAGAAGCTCATAGAACATTCGCAATGACGTGTCGTCAACAGTTAATATTTGACTTTGACCGCGTGGGTGAGCTTCTTCAAAAAATCCATCAGGTGGTGTCACGAGCGCGACAGTTAGATTCGGAACCGTTAGGAGATGCTCTTTTTTGATTGGCGGAGATTTCAAATCTCAGAGAGAGATCGTACTTTGAGTATTGAAGGAGAATCACTTCGCCAAATTCGTTTGATCGACTAACAACGTTTTTTGAGGCTGTCGGGCCTCTGGCCTGGCGGCAGTTGAGCTTGTTCCAGCACTGGATGAAGTTATTCACTTAGTGGGTGGAAATGTGTTGTGATTTTCTCGAGAGATAGAGATACTAAAATTTTTAGATGATACGGAGCAGTGTTACCATCTCTTTTCGACATCTTGAGCTATTTATTAGCTATCGCTAATTTATTGAAGAGTATTTACGATGTATTAAATTGAACCAGCAGAATTAGATGCTAGCCAATCTACTTTGACATCTAGACCCACCTACATTCTTCAGCGTGTTCGGAGAGCCAGTCCGTGAATTTTCGTACATCCCTGAGTGATTTCTCATCAGATAGATGCAAGCTTGATAGAAGAAAAACGTTCATATTCTTCATTTTCCTATTCCAACAATGAACTCCATTTCTTGAATTTATCCATATATAACAATAGCATTTCACTTCAAGTATAAATAATTATGTTCATCGACAACTGAGAGCACCTTGTAAAAGAATCTGCCATTTTTCTGAGAGATTTTTTTTTAATCTTCAAGAACATCCTTAATGACGAACATTAAATTTTGAAACAATAAACTTATTTAAACGAATAACATTTTAAATTAATCTAAAAGGACTGAACATCATACATTTTGAATGTATTCTCATGATTTAAAATTATTAAAAATTATCTGGTAAGAATTATTGTGAAAGAAGAAAGAATGTGAATTAATATAATCAAATGAAGTTCTTTGCATATTAATATTTTGTGAGTGCTCTTTCTGCTTCAAATAAATCTATGTGTGTCATCTATTTGGTGAGTTATTTATTTTCTTAATTTACATTTCACCTATTTCAGATGGATCTACTTCGGTGAAAATGTTTATCATTCTTAAATTTTACAATTAAGCTTTCAACTTAAATACTAATATTCCAACATTAAATTTTAACCTTTTTAACTTAACTTATTTCACAACGCAATGTTACTGTCACTTGAGATTACGCCATATAGAGAGATTTTGGGATAGTTAACTTGTACTATTTTCAAAATTGAATTTTCAGGTTTGGATTCAATCGGAGTATTTTTCGTGAGAATCATCACTTCATTAATTTTTCCCGGTATAAGTTCTCCTATCCCTAAATCTCGCTATACCTTGCAAGTCGCTTTTCGTTCTACTGAATGTTAAGTTGCTACTACCCCTAAACTAGGTAATCCATGCAGATTTACATTGCTCCATTGTTCCAATGTTATCGAAAGCATGTTAGATATATTCATTTTGAAAATGTATTGCTGTTTGTACTACTTAGAAAATTTCATGTACATTTTTTTCTTGCCAGTATGGCGCGTTCAGAATCAAAGCAGAGAGTCCATAAAACATATTAAGAAATATTTGAATGTAAAGTTAATGGGTTCTGATTCATTTGATTAAAGAATCGTAGGTGATTATCGTTATGCTGTTCACATTTTCAACTTAGGGCTAGTTTGTTACGACACCTAACAGATTATTACCTACAGAGCAAGAATTCATCTTAAACTGCTGTCGTTCAACCAAATATATGTATATATATATTCGAACACTCAGAAATTCCGGAATTATCGTATGATTAAAATGCACTAAAGGAATTTATAATGATTTCTAGAATTATAACAAATTATTTACACATTGGTCTTTATATGTTATGTATTTTGTTCTGGGATAAAAAAAAACTTGTATTCTTAAAATTACTAATTTCTTTGAAATAGGTATAAAACCATGTCACAAAAGTCAATGGGCACTTTTCAGTTTTCAAGAAAAATCATCTAATGTACACATAAAAATTAAATACAGTATATTATTTGGTATCAAAAGTAAAAGGCAAACGTCTTGACAATCGGTTGTTTATGTTATTGAAAAAAAAAATTGTTGAAATATAGAATATTTTATATTTCTTTTATGAGTGTGTCTAGGAAAGACATTTTGGACTTTTAAAAAAAGCATCTATGTGGGAGAAAATCTATGAGGAAAGTTGTTCAAATGTAGAATTTAAATGAACATGACAGTTATGGACATGATTAAGTGTGATGCAGTAAATCACAGAATCCGGAATCAAGGAATATCAAACAGAGTATTTTGATTAATTTCAAGATTAAAGTGAATTATTATTATTATTTTTTTCAAATCCAAATTTATTCTAAAACCATATCCTAGAAACTGGATGGAATATATTTATTCATTCGGAAAATATTGGACAAATGTTTCAATCTGTAGATTTGTATGGTAGAATTTAGCCTCATATTATAAAGCTGCCACATCAATGCTCCTCTGTAGAAAACATATTGTGTTTTCGGAATTATTATTTTGGCCTTCTCTAAATTTTCATCCTCATATAAAAATTAAACATGATAAATTTGCCTTAAAAAGTTTATTTACAATAAAATTTAAAAAATATTGTTTTTTAGAAATTTAAAAAACAAACTGTGGGTTTTTGATATTTTCTTAGAAATACAATTTTTTTAGTCTCATTTGTTTAAAATACCTACAAATTACATCCTTTTTCCATTATTCTTTGATGGAAATTTATTTCACACAATTAATTAAGATATGTTGAAAGCTTAGAGACCCTTAGTCTCAAGTAATATTTCTAATAAATTTAAGCAATATTGCTAATAAAAATACACTTTCATCTAGGCTGAAAATATGCCTTATATCAGTGGGCACCCTCTTCTAAAGTTTCCTTCTTACGCACTAACGCAAATCCTCCTAGATTTAGCTACCCCCAACCCTCCCCCCTCAAAAAAAATCAATAGCGTCATATATATTAATGGTATAATATAGAGAGAGCTACCGCCGCTATATAGTAAATTAAAAACAGCGATACCAAATACATTTTTCGACGTAACATGAGTAATTTCCTATCTCAACAGACAATATGCTAATAGAAAGTGTCAAATTGAAAATAAGAACCATTTTCTCAAAGAGAAAATTTTATAAAAGTGAAATAAATGTGAAAATATTACTGAATTTCTAGAAGAATTTATTTTCTTTTTCCCCTCTGAATAAACCCTAAAATATTTTATATCCTAAAAATCCCCACGGCCACAAAATTTCCTCCTAAGTCTATTACGGAAAACCTCAAGTTGGCAACAGCAACACTGCCTGATATTTTCTGATTTGGAACTCTATGATGTACTGGGTGGCATTTAACAATGTTAAAGATTGTCCGTTCCTTTAATTTCAACAATTCAACAACTTTTCTGATAGGGTTTTTTCTATCTAGATGCACATTTTTGAAAATTACAGAAAAAAGGGCTTTTCTAGACGCATCCACAAAAACAAAATATAAAATATTCTATTGTTCAACAAAAATTCTTATTTACAAAATTAATTCAGCTAAATATCCCGTCAGGACCTATACATGTCACACGCTCTTAATTGGCGATCGTACTTTTTAAGTCCGTATTGATAATAGCTTATCTACATTTTATTTATCACTTCGGGCATCCTTTATGATTTGGACGCTTTTCAATTTATTTTTTAATGATGTATATTTTACAGTATTAACTTATTTTATATACGGAAGTTACCACTATTTACTCCTCAGCACATCACGCTTATTTTTTATACAGAAGTTTGCAAAGACATTTTGATATGATCATGAACTTGGGCAACCTTTGACGTGTAAAAAGTAATGGATGCGAAACTGCTGCTATTTACTTTTCTAGAACTTTTTCTTACCGCAATAGGTTAATATTAACAACACTACCCTTCTTTGGAAAAATGACATCAAATAGTTGGGTGTTATCCTTCATAAAATATTTACTTTCGGAAAATATATTCCGAACATAATAAGTAACGTTTTCGGAGGATCCAAAGATCTTGAATCTCCCCTTAAAAATCCTGCTGTTTCTATTCGCAATAAAACACTAATATATAAAGCCTGTATTCTCTTTATCATGAGTTATGTCCCTCCCATGTGGGATTCATACGCAAATCTAGTATGGCATACGTGTCTGAATTTCATAATGGAAACTTACGAACCAACAGAGTTGGATACAGGTACCCCCGTAATACCACCATTAGACGTGATTTAAATATTTTCTTCTATATTCAAAGGGTGAAAAACATTTTTTTTTTAACAAAAACATATGTAAGATTCGCAATGAAATTATTGGTAAACTGCCGGACTACGATGTCTCATATCACAGCAATAAAAAAGAACACTTTATTCAATACTCATGGAAGATAATATCTGATTTACTTTCATTCGTTTTTCTGGTTTAACTTTGTATTAAAAATACAACTTCAAACTTCTTACATTTTTTCTTATTTTATAAAATAAATAAATAAATATACAGAATTATTATACTTTATCTTTCATTTTTATATCCATACTGTTACTATTGACACAAAAACAATTTATGGCTATCGCTGAAAAGTGTCTTGTATTATAGTGTTTTTCCTCCTCATTTGCGACAGTTTTGAACAATTGAATGTTTTATGATTTTACTTACTTCTCTTTTTTTAATGTAATTACAATATTAGTTTTTTTTATTTAATTTAATTTCTCATTTTTAAACCTATCCTAAACTCTTTTCTATCTTCATGTATAATTAGTTTATAATTAGATTTCCTCTCTGTTATGGCTTCCTGAATTTTAGAAATCTTTTTTTTATATACCGCTAACCAGGCCCCTACCTGCCCGGCATGAATGCCTAGCTTAACGAGTTAGTACCTGGGTGCGGGGCGGAAACCGCCTGATCACAGCATGGCTGTGATCCAGCTGACTATTGATTTGTCCACATCGCTGCTGTGCTTGCTCTCTTGTGATTTGCTACCGTTATCTTTGTTTGCCGGTTCAAGGTTTCTGTTTAACTTTGTTGAATTGGCAGATTTAATAGGTCTCGTAATTTAGAACCTAGATCAGGTGACGAGACCCTCACCTGACTAGGCACTGTGCAGACAAGGCGTAAAGTTGCCATCAAGTAGGAAACCCATGAAATGCCTAAACTGTTCAAATGTTCATACATTCAAGTTGTAAATAATGAGTATTTAAAGCGTTTTTGTTTTAAAATTCAGGGTCGATTGCAGAATGTTGAGATTGAACGGCGGATTAGATTTCTTTGTGTAAGTTAAAATTGGATTTATTTCTTTTTACAGATATTCCATTTATTTTCTATTTTCGTCTTAGAATACAAAGAAAAAACACAGCCGACATTTGAAAAAAAAAAAAAAAAAACAGTTAACGATTAACACTTTCTCTTTTTATTTGTGGCAGATGTTTCAAGCTATAGGATAGCATAGTATTATTACAGCTCCAAGAGCTGTGTTATATTAGACCCATACACTTCCTCATACTAGCCCCGAAATCTGTGTCTCATATTAGCCCTTATAATGCCTGACATTAGCCCACTGAATTTGATTAGTTGTAAAGCAGATTATATTAAACCTATCCCAAATTGTAAAGGCTAAAACGTTTCTTCATTTCTAACTAAATAAAGGCTTATTAGAATAATTTACCTTTTTTTTTTTTTTTTTTTTTTTTTTTTGCTGTTGCTGTTGCACGTCCAAGGTTTTGAAGTAAGACAGATAAATTTGTATTATCAAAAAAGTAAAGGTTAAGTTAGGTATATGTATACAGGGTGTTCCTGAACTCATGGGCCAAACTGTAAGGGGTGGTAGAAGACGCCTGTACAAACTCAAAATAACGGTCCTAACTGATGCAGTGAAGCGCTAAACAAGGTGCTTTCTGATTGTGGAGATAAACCTGTTTACTACATAATTTGTGCTTCCAGAATACTCACAACTGCAGCACGAAACATGATATGCATGTCCACCTTTTCCTGATTGTTAAAATCAGTCATCCTTTTTGAAATCCAGTGTAGAAATGACAATGTGTGTGAACAATCAGAGCTTTGTGTGTTTTATGACAGCGCCATCTCGCCGGTTGCGATACTCCCGTGCATTGTATGATGAAAATAGTTTGTTTATATGTGTGTGTCCTATGACCCCTTAAAGTTTTGCCCATGAGTTCTGATTCACCTCCACGTCTCTGAAGAAAATTTGGTCCAATTTAAGATAAAGCCCCCTCACTCTCTCACTCTATTTACTTTTCAATTTCTTTATTTCTTCTTATAATTTTCCTGCATATTACCATCCTATTTAGAAACAACTATTCCGCATAAATACAATCAGCAATAATTTGTAAGATATTATGTAAAAAATATGGTTCTCTCCACAATCAGACAGCACCCTGTATAGCGCTTCACTGCTGGAGTTACGAAATTGTGCATTGTAAAGTGTTTTGAATTTATCCAGGCGTGTTCTATCACCCCTTACAGTTTGGCTGATGAATTCAGGGACACCCCGTATATATTTTTCTTATTAACGCATGAGTAAATTAGTAATGGATATAAGTAAAATGATACTTTGCTTACAAAATAATTCCAAAGCTAATTTTATTACTATAAAATTTAGTATTTGTTTGTACGTCTCGCATTAGCGTTATTTTTTCGAGTGTCCCATATTAGTCCCAGGGCCGGCGCCAGGGGTGAGGCAAGTGAGGCAGCCGCCTCAGGACGCACCCTTAGAGGGGCGGAATTTGGCTCGCATATTGTATGTGTCGAAACTTAAGAGAAAAGAGAGAGAGAGATTTTTTTTTCTTATTTAAAATAAAATATGGAATACATTGCATGTAATTACAGTCAAAGAATTCCGGTTACAATGTTTTAGTCCACTTTAGTACAATTTGTTCTCGACGAATTTTGAATTATTAGTGATTTTTGACGAGATTTTTTTTCTCTTGCGTTTCGCGGTAATTTTTTAATGTTCGTTAAAGGAATTAATTCTGATTTAAACTTTTAGCCTAATATAGTAAATTTTGTTCGCCGCGATTTTGTAATTTTTACTTGTATTTAATGCAATTTTCAATGCGATTCTCAGTGTCTTTTCGCGTTCTGCTGCGATTTTTCGCTAAGTTAGTAAGTTTTGTCCTCCGCGATATTTGAGATATTTCGCATTTTCAACACAATTTTTAGCATTTCCAGGCGTTTCAGGGCGATTTCTTCACATTCATAACATGAATTCGGTTTCAAATATTTAACTTAATATATTACATTTTGTCTTCCGTGATTTTCAATGCGTTTTTTAGCGTCTCTCCGACATTCGGAAAATAAATCGTTTTAAAATGTTTTAGCTAACTGTAGTAAATTTGCTAATTTGAGAATTTGTAGCAATTTTTATGAGATTTCGAGCGTTTTTTATTTTGTTGTTATTGTTGTTGTTTTATGGCGGTTTTTTTTTCTAGTTAAAGGATTCTGGTTGTAAAATTTTAGCCCAATATAGTAAATTTTGACATGTTTTCAATAAACTTTATTTGGAATTCGTACTTTGATTCGATATTTGAATTTTTCTATGCTATTTGTAGAGTTTTTTTCCGTTTCGCGATGATTTTTGACGTTGTTAAAAGAAATTCGGTTCCAAACCTTTAGACTAATATAGTAAATTTTGTCCTCCTCTAATTTTGAATTTTAGCGTAATACAGTAAATTTTGTCCTCCACAATTTTTGAATTTTTAATGTGATTTTCAACTCGCTTTATTCGCGTTCGTCGCGATTTTTTGACATTCGTAAAAGAAATTCTGTTTCAAACTTTTAGCCTAATATAGTAAATTTTTACCGCTGTGATTTTTGAATTTTTAGCTATATTTAGTGGTTTTTCGCGTTTCGCGGTAATTTCTTGACATTCGTGAATAATCCCTGTTACAATGTTTCAGTTCACTATTAGTAAATTTTGTTCTCTACAATTTGTAACGTTTTGCGGTGATTTATTGACATTAGTAAAAGGAATTCGGTTTCAAACTTTTAGCCTTGTAGTAATTTTTTTTCTCCGAGATTTTTGAATTTTTAGTGATACTGAATTTTTACTGAAATTTTCATTCACAAATCACTCCTAGTCTCTACATCTTTAGTTAATTATTATTTTGTGACTTGGTAAATTACGCAGCACAGGGAAGTTATTACACCTTACTATGTTATGAGTTGGGATGGGATAATTTGATTAAGGCTAATTATATACGCACAGGGAAGTTATTACGCATTAATATGAAATGGGATGGGATGGTATTATTTGGTTGACTAATTATCTACATCACATTCTCGTGCTACATAATTGCCAAGTCACAAAATAATAATTAACTAGAGATGTAGAGTGATTTGTGAATGAAAATTTCAGAGTTAATAAGATAGCTAAACTTGGCTTTACACGATCTCAGAACTTTTTACGGTAAAAGAGTCACGAGACTTAGCGGCATTTTAATGCTATTCTTAGAGATTTTTCGGGTTTCCGCGTTTCTCGTTGAATTTTTTGACATTCGTAAAAGAAATTTGGTTTCATACTTTTAGCCTATCATATTAAATTTTGTTCTCCGCGATTTTTGAAGGTTTTGTGATTTTTATTGCAATTTTTAGCATTTTTTGCGTTTTGCAGTGATTTTTGATATTCATAAAAGAATTCGCTTTTAAACATTTAGTTCAATATATTACATTTTGTATTCAGAGATTTTCAATGCGATTTTTAACTTTTTTTTTCGCTCCGATTTTTGACTTTCGGGAAAGAATGTATTAGCATACAGTATTAAATTTTGTCCTCTGGGAATTTTTAGTGAGTTTGTTTTTGTGTTTCGCAGCAATTTTTCTACATTAGTAAAAGGAATCACGTTTTTAACCGTGATTTGGTTAATCGTAACACGTTAATTTGGGTTAATCTTTTAACCCAATATAGAAAATTTTGTCCTCTTTTCAATAAAGCTTATTCGGAATTCGTTCAGCGATTTTTGAATTTTTTGCGATTTATTTTTGTTTGATTTTTAGAGTTTTTAGTGTTTTGCGGGGATTTTGGGGGATTTTGCGGGGATTATATATATATATATATATATATATATATATATATATATATATATATAACCATTAATGAAACATTACCGAAACACCAACAGAAACATGAAATTATGATTTAGAAAGTGATAATTTATTGACAACAAAATTGTAACTCCAGCACTATGAATATACATATTAAATACTTATTTAAAAGAAGTAGAAATTAAATTAAACATTGAATGAAATAAATAGAATGAATGAAATTTGTGGATTTTATACAGAATTATCAAGTCCCAAATGCATAAACTCCACAAATAAAATGAGTAGTTTCATCGTCATATTAGCATTAAAATTGCTAAAGAATATGATTTTGGACGACTACTCATTTACCAGAACCATCATTTGAAAAAAAGCTTAAAGTTCAAAAAACAAATACAATACTAATACAATACCAAAAAGGAGAGAAATCTTACCCATAATTATGAGGAAAAAACTTGATAAAAGATCCCCAAGTACAAGAAACTTCGAGATGAAGATAGATGCCGGCTCACAACACTGACCAGATACATGAAGACATCAAAACAAAGGCAATGAATTGCAAAAAAAATATTCTAAATGTTGCCAAATACATTTTTAGAAGATTATAAACCCTGTTGCCAAAACAATTTTTAGAAAATGAATTACTTGGATAGATGGAATATTTTAAAGCATCACAAACCATGGTGCTGCCACCTATGATTTAGAAAATGAATTACATGAATATATGGAATATTTTAAAGCAAACAGACCATGGTGCTGCCATCTATGATCTTAAATATGCAATGGAAAAATCAATATTAAAAATGAAACCATTCTATCTAAATTTATAATAATTAGTTAATAAATATAAATTAAATTAAAAATAAAATAAATAATAATTAGTTAATAAATATAAATGAAATTAAAAATAAAATAAAATTAAGATGCTATGGATTTAAAATTAATATTAATTAAAAATTTAAATTATGTTTTTGCAAACAAATTTAAAATTTAAATACACATGATACAAGTGGATAGTGAAGAACAATAATTTAAATTAATACATATATTATATTATCGTTTAAAAAAGTATACTTTATATTAGAATATGATATTGTCCACCATGGGCAAATTAAAATACTAAATTATGTGAATTAAGATGCTATGGAGTTAAAATTAATATTAAACACCTGATGCAAGTGGTTAGGGAAGAACAATAATATAAATTAATACATATATTATATTAGCTTTTAAGAAAGTATTACATTATATTAGAATATGATATTGTCCACCGTGGGCATATTAAAATACTAAATTATGTCAATTAAGATGCTATGGATTTAAAATTAATAAAATATTGAAATGAATAGTAACATATTATGTGTTGCATACAAAGTTAAAAATTAATTACACATGATATAAGTGGTAGGGAAGAACATTAATTTAAATTAATACATATATAATATTAGCGTTTAAGAAAGTATTACATTATAATAGAGTATGATATTGTCCACCGTGGGAATAAAAGTAAATATAATTAATAAAAAACATTCTTAATAGAAGTGAATAATACATTTAAATTAATTAATGAAGATTTAAATATAACTACAGTATTTCGCATATAAAAGTGCTACATCAAAGTCCGTTATAAAATGTGTACCAGCAAACGAATGTGTAAATCAAAATGCCCCCATTTATTTATTTATTTATTTATTTATTTTTGTAAAATAAATTAACCATGCGTATTTTTCCAAACAACATCGCCACACACCTCCTCAATCCAACATCTACCCACCCAGCCGTCCTATTATAATTAATTAATTAATTAATTAATTAATTAATTAATTAATTAATTAATTAATTAATTAATATTTTTTAATATTATTTTATATATATATATTTAAATGTCTTAGCCCAATAGTAAGGTTTGTCCTCTGCGATTTTTGTATGAGACTTAGTTTTTTCCGCAATTCGCTGCGATTTTTACACATTAGTAAAAGAAATCCGGCATCAATCTTCTAGCCAAATATAGTAATTTTTTTCTCTTTTCATTAATGTTTATTCGGAATTTGTGGAGTGATTTTTATATTTTTCGTGCTTTTATATTACGATTTTTAGCTTTTTCGCGTTTCGTGCGAAAATTTGATGTGCCCGGGCAACGCCGGTCGGGTCAGTTAGTTAAATTATTCTAGCAAATAAAAATATAATTATTTTTTAATATTAGGGTGCTATAATAAACGATTTTGACAAAGAAAATTCAAGGCGAATTAGTATCGAATTATTTATTTCACTGTTGATACTTGTGTTTTTGTAAATATTACTGATGTAAAATTAAATCTTCATGTATACAATTTCAAATGATCATGTAATTTTCTATTCATATCATAATTTTTCTATTTCATTTCAAGAATGTGATGCGTAGTTTGTGTTAGTATGTTTATCTATTTTTGTCTTGATAATGTGATTGCTTCATAATATTGATTTCCGTACTATAAAAGTGACTTCGCCGAAGAAAAATCAAGGAAAATTAGATCTTGAAGTTTTGTTTTATTTTTAATAATTATTTTCTTTTAAAAATACTACTAATAAGGGATTTTATTTTTGTGCATATTTCAAAAAAATATATAACTTGTTATTGATATCATTATTTTGCTATTTGAAATTCTATACAAATTTTATACATAATTTGATTTTTTTTTAATGTTTGACATATTTTGGCTTAATAATGTATATTTTAAAATTAGTTTCAACTGATGTAAATTTTTTTTTTTTACTAATATTCATAAATGTCGATACAATAAATGCATTTTCGAAAGGAAAAGCAAAGCGAATGAGATTATGAAGCGTCAGTTTAATTCTTGATATGATGCTTTTTTCTAAATATTGTTAGAATATGATAAATTTTTTATTCATTTAATTTCAAGTTCACGTTGTTATATTTTCAAGATAGATTTAAGTAATTTGATTATTTTAAATTTCTAAAATGTAAATTAATTATATATATATATATATATATATATATATATATATATATATATATATATATATATATATGTATATATATTAAATAAATCATAGTTAGCAAATTTAATTTACTTATAATCCCATTAACTGCCAAAACTATGTGGGCGGAGTCTTCGAAATTTTTACTGTAATTCGTTTCCCACCAAAAATTTGGAAAGATAATATTTGGTAACTTTAACAGCAAAGTTTTTGTCATTAAATAAAGTATTTTTTTAACATTAAAATAGTGGGGGCTAGGCAGTTTTTTTTTATTAATCATACACTTTTATTTTGAATGTTGACAACCAAGAGTATACTCGTGGTTGGCAGCGAATGGGTTAAAAAAGTTTTTGAGAAGTGGTGAAAACAATCACGGCATAGGGGCGGCAAAATAATGCTCGCCTCAGTGAATAAAATGTCTAGCGCCGGCCCTGATTAGTCTCTACTGACCTTTGACCCTATATGGAAAGTTTCATGCAAGGCTTTTTCAAAAATACATTACACAATATTGTTGATTTGGAATTATAAAAATAATTCCTTTTGCATGAAAACTATTGTAAAACTATAGATGAACCGCAAGTTTTATTTATTGCCATAGTGGTAATCTGTATATATACATAACACTTTTTTTCATTTTCAATTTTAAGTAGCTTATATTTTAGATAATTGAAAAACTAAGCACGATTTTCCGACAAAAAATAAATAAATAACAAGGTGCGCTACACTCCTTGAAATTTCCAAGAATGTTGGAATTACTGTTCCAGCTTAGAAACCTTACCTTATTTAATCACATAATTCGTAACAATATTCTGTAATTGAAATGGGCGATAAATTCTGTTTAAAAATACTTGTAAACAAAAGTAATAACCGTAGGCATCTTACGTATCCTTGATGAGAAGTTAAATGGGAGCAAGCAATAATAGAGATTTTTAGGAAAATTTCTTTGTTTGTATGATAATGATATTAAGAAACTTCGGAGTTAGGAAAATAGTCGAAGAATTGTAGTAGCATCTGAAATATAGGAAAATTGTTTTCAATAGGACATAAGCACATAGGTCCCAAGTGACGTATAGTGACATTTATATGTTGTTCCCTTAATAACTCAAGTTGACGACATTCTGCTGAGAACTGGAAAAAGTTTTGTTTCGACGAGGAAGAATCAAGAAGAATTTGACAAACATCTTTTCTTTATTTTAAAACGATGAAAAGAAGACATATCCATGTAGTTATTCCACAGTTAATAATTCACGTGTGTAAGGAATCACATCTTGTATCATGGGGTGACAATACAAATTTTTGACAGAGGAGCGAAGTAAGAATATCGAGAACTTAGCCTGCATATCCGCATTGTAAAAAGAAGGAAAGTGTTTTGTGAGAGTACCATAAGGGTGGCCAAGGGGCCGGAACATTTTAGAGATGTTACATCGCTGAGATCAGAGAGAAAAGTGAGACGAGATATAAAAACATGCGTTAGACAAACACGCCAAGTGATTTACATTTTTAGAGCCAAGAGAATTGTATTTTTGCGTGGGAATTGTAACCGTTACATATACATCATATCAACTTCATAACTGACGTCAGTGGTAGGGGAAACCTTTTTTGGCGAAGAGTGCACTTTGGCTAAAAAGAGAGTGAAATAGAATTATGACGGTTAGTTGTTTTGAGAAAAAGCAGGAAAAATATTTTAGAAATATGTTATAAGACTCCAGTACGACGGGATTAACATCTGGATTCCGTATGAAGTCAAAACTGACCATGAGAAAGGAAACATTTTATACCTTGTATAATTTTATTTACATTGATATGTGGGAGATCGAATAAAGTACGTTAATGATAATTTACAAACAATATGCATGATTTTGACTAAAAGTTATCGTTGAAAGAAAATGATCAAAAGGGTTTTAACAGCCGGGAATGTATATGAATTACGATAATGCAGAAAGGGGAAAGTATATTTAATAAAATACTTAAAATATAGATTTCTTAATTTTTGAAAACGATATATATGGTATCTTTACCATAGTTTGACTTTGTCAGCAGGTTATTATTGTATTTGTAATGTCGTAAACATCCAATCACTTTTAGCCTTCGGGCTGGCGTGTTGGTATTTCTACTTTCTCAATTTCTTCATATTAATTCTCTGCATTCGCACACATTAATTTTTATGGGACAAAATAAATTCATACAGTTAAAATTTTAAAAAAGTTTAAGTTATTAAAAATTGCAATTAAAAATATCGACCTGACAAATTAATATCAGTAAGGACAATAAAACGTTTAAAGAATAAAAAAATAATAACGAATATGAGAAATTGATAGATTTTCAAAAACGAAGAACATGATACGTAACAGCGATATCTCTCCCAATAAATAAAATTAATGGTTTTTCTCCTTTTCTATTTCTCTTGACTCAGTGCTCAGAAAACAATCCATGACATTTCAGATGACATGCTATTTGAAACGTTATAAAACTATTTGGCAGATACCCAATTTAGAATCTTATCTTTCCAGCACATTCATTGGTAAATTCAAGAAATTGAAATCCGGATTCTATTTATGGAGTTTTTTACTTATTCAAGGGACAAGAGCTGAAAATCATAATCCATTAATGCCTCAGATTTAACTAGAGGATCAATAATTTAAAAAAAAATGATTAAATTAAATTATTTTGTTTTAGAAGCATTCTTTTTACATTAACTAGCAGTCTGAGGTATAAAGTATTTGATGGCAAAAATTTTCATCTCCTAATTTTTGATGGATTGACACATATTGGGAAGTTCTGAGTACTGTTTGATAATTTTTGGACCGATATTATATCTGTCTGTGTGTTATTTTAATTTTGTGGGTACTATAATTCAAGAACTGTTAAACGAAATTTCACAAAACTTCATATTTTGTTAGACTTTGGCATAAAATACCGATTAAATTTTGGTGTATCTATTTAACAAGGTGGTTATATGCTTATACTTGGTTTAAGAAAAAATATTTCAATGAGAAAGATAAGACTGTTTTAATTTGCACAATGGGGTTATATCGTTTGCATTTTCGACAGTTGGAACCAAATATCTTGCTCTATATAGTGACGTGATCTGTATTCTGTTTTAGCAGAAATGTACGAAGAGAACCGAGTTTCTTATAAATAAGTGGTTGCAAAATTTAGAAAAACATGTTTAGCCTTATGCGATAAGATTTTAAACTTATTAATTAGTATGCATTAAAAATCTGAGACTGATATATTAGTTTAAAACTTTGCTTTCGACATTTCTGTCAAATTACGCAAGCAGCTATCCAGACTTATATTAGTCAACAACCAGGCAGTTACCAGGCTTCTACTTTTACGTAACTCTAACCAAAACAGTTCTTTTAAACCTCTAATGTTATTATTAGCATCAAAAACAGTTACGTTTTCTGTTGACATTAGGTGTATAAATCATACACAAACATTAAAACAAATAACTGTTAAATACTCCCATTTCATAAATTATATTGGTGTGGTGCCAATAAGGCTGGCTATTTCAATATAGAATATAGATATGCAACCTACAATTTTTTTTCTTATATCCTATTAATAACTGCTTAGAAAATAAAAGTTGGAAGTATAAAAGAAACATAACAAGTGAATTTGAAACTCGTATAGGTTTTCTGCAAAACGTGTATGATTTGCATTCTTCTCTAAAACCTTTTATCATTGGAAAATTAACTAGCCTTCTATTTTTGAGTAACGCCACCCAAAATATTTTTTTAATCAGGAGATGTATAAATCATGCTTAAACCTTTTTGAAAATTACAGCTAAATACACAAAATTCATTGGTCAACAATCGCTACAAAACTTCTCTCCCAAAGCGATGTCATTTTCAAACATGGGGTTCCTGAATTTATTCTTTATTTCAAAGAGATGCATTAAACTTTAACACGGCAGAGACATCTTAATCCTGTGTGAAAAGGGAAGATACATCTTATACTTGTGTGAAAAGCTAAAGGCTGAATTTACCTAAGATTGTCTAAGATACCATGAAATTTGAATATCATCCGAATACGTGCTCCGAAAAATGTATAAAATAATGTTTTAAAACGAAATTTCAATAATTAGTTTTATAAAATCAAATAAAATTCAAAATATTAATAATAATATAAAGAACCACGTATGTTTGTATGAAATAATTAGCTTTAAAAATTAATAAGAAAACTTAACTTTAAGATTATTCAGGACGGAAAACATGTAACGCAGCCATTTATTTTTTGGATAGATATAGATACTTATGACACTCATGTGCTTGAATAGCTTAAATAAGTCATATTCAATCTGCAACCCACCGAACTTTATTGTGGGCTCGAAGCACTCGGTCATTAGTAATATTTATGACAATGTTAGATGCGCATATAAGGTATTTAAGACCTTCAATTTAATTTTTGGACGGATGTAGATACTTATGACACCGTGTGCTTGAACAGCCAAAATCAGCCATACTCAATCTACGGCCCGCTAACCT
This sequence comes from Maratus michaelseni, assembly GCA_963931845.1. NCBI lineage: Eukaryota > Metazoa > Arthropoda > Arachnida > Araneae > Salticidae > Maratus > Maratus michaelseni. The sequence continues at coordinate 252,858,326 of OZ007592.1, forward strand.
TTTATGTGTGACCTGTGGCACCTGAACGTTAATTCATATTTATATAAAAGTTAGATGCGTACACAAGATATTTAAGACCTTCATTACTGATTTACATATATTTTTATGGGAGAACAAATTTTGCCCTTGTTATATTTATAATGAATTTAAAATTATTTTTAAACATTCTGAACATTATTTGCTTAGTCAAAACTTCTTTTTTATACGCTGCCCTATTTGCGTCACAGTGTTGTCTATATGTATACATTTATTTATATCTAACACTAAACAAATCATTATTTAAAATTAATTAAATTTGCACTGTATATACACTGCTCAAAACAATTAAAGGATATTGCAGTTTTAGGTGGATTTTGTATCTGGGAAACTTTTTAGCTGATTGATACATGGTCGACAGACATAGTAGGTTATATGAGAATAAATTACACATGTTTGATAGAAAAAAATGCATTTTATTGCGCATTTGTGTACAAAAGGAAAAAAACACAATTTGTGCATATGAGAAAAAAAGAATAAGAAAAGGTGTTTACTTCAAAGAAAATCATTTTCAGTAGGGGGTATGGTTTCCACGGGAGGCCAGCAACGTTGAACACCTTTGAGGCATGGACTCAATGAGGCTATTAATGACGAGTTGGGGTATTCTGCCCCACTCTTCCAGAAGAGCTCTTTCCAGTGCTTGGAGAGTTTGTGGGGGTTGTTGGCGGCCAGAAACTCGTCTTCCTAGAGCGTCCCAAACGTGCTCGATTGGATTCATGTCTGGAGAACACGCTGGCCATTCCATTCGAACGATTCCTTCCTCGAAAAGGAAATCCTCCACCAGGTTTGCACGATGTGGCCTGCAGTTATCGTCCATTAAAATGAAGTTATCTCCGATTGCTGCAGCGTAAGGGACTACAATAGGTCTGAGGATCTCATCCCTATATCGGCGACCAGTCAGAGCTCCATCTCGAATGATGTAGAGGTCAGTGCGCCCGTCAATGGAGATGCCACCATACACCAACACTCCTCCACCGCCAAATCTGACACTTTCGTGCACGAACGCAGGATTATTCTTACTGCCACGGTCCCTCCAGATGAAAATACGCCTATTATCCGGATGCACAGAAAAATGGGACTCGTCAGAAAACAGAATATTGCTCCATTCATTTCTCCTCCAGTTGACAAGCTCGGTTGCCCACTCCCTGCGGTCGCGACGATGCCTTGATGTTAATCTAACACATACCATCGGTCGGCGAGCATACAGACCTACAGCATGGAGCCAGTTTCGGACAGTCTGAGTTGAAATCGTGGTGCCTGTAGCCGAGCGAAGGTGTTGTTTGTAGAAGGTAGCGTTCATGTTTCGGTGTCTCCGAGCTGTTAACGCTAAATACCGATCTTCATTGTGCGTTGTTGCCCGTCTACGACCTTGCCCTGGTCTTTGGCCTGCACATTCACTCTAAAAAAAACGGTTCCAGATCCTGGAAATGACACTTTGTGACACTCCAATGGCTTGCGCTACTTCGGCTTGAGTTTGGCCCCCTTCTAACCTACCAACAATTCTCCAAGCTTCTGAATCTGTCAAATGACTTCGCTGAGACATCGTACTCATCGAAACAAAGCAATCACTGAATGCCGATCATCCTTGTCTTCATTCTCTTTTATCCAGTTGAAAGTCAAATTTCATTCGCTGCCGCTGAAGTGACGTTTTTGACGTCGAACTCAAAATTTGCATACTCCACAGTTTGAAAACCAGAAAAATTTGCATTTGTGATTCTCTTCTTCTATTTTCGGCAAAAAAAATTTCGTTTATATCTTTATTTTATATAAAACTTCAAATATCCTTTAATTGTTTTGAGCAGTGTATTTTCATTTTAAAAAGATGAAATTTTTCTGATTGAGCAAAATTTATGAAGGAAAATTTACTGATTTTTTTTAAATCTTTAGAACACGGAAATCCAGCATTATTTTATTGAGTTTCATAATTATAATATACATTACACTATCAGAAAAAACTGTAAATTTATGAGCGTTTGCCCTTCAATTTTCACGGGCAACAGCCTTATTTGATGAAAAAAGGTGTGATCCACTAAATAAGTGGCCTTATCCCTTAGATACTTAGAAAATTAAGAGCAATCCACATATTATTACAGTTCTAGCCCATATGTTAGCAAAAATACGGTACGACCTCATGCATTGTCCTCCGCAAGGGTGTAACCCTTCATTTTACTCGTGTTTCGAAAATTTTAACCCGCCAAAACAGCGATTCTGTGTTGATTATCTAACGTACTACGTGCTACGGAACAGTAAGCAAAGTGTTATTGTGTTTTAAAGTGCATTATATCCTGTGCATTATAATGCTATATTACTTTGCCTCGTAAAATTACGGACTGCACAAAATGATGGGCATGGATTTTTTTTTTTTTTTTTTTTTTTTTTTTTTTACGGCGTATGACTGGAATCTCTGCTGCCGGCTTCTGCCCGTAATTTTACTGCAATTTATTTTACAGTGTATGCGGATTAGATAAATTGTATTATATTGTTTTGTTATCTTACAATTTTAATTACATTGCTTTTACATTATTAGATATGTAAGTTAGATGTGTTGCGGCCAACCAAACGTAGCACACATATGTTTAAGGCACGCAAGTAAATAAAGCTGAGTAAGGCTAGCCTAAACCGAAGGCGAAAAGTGCGAATGTCAGTTGGCGTGTTTTTTATTTATTTTATTCATTGTTAATGTGTTTTTATTTGAGGCCGACGGTGACCAATTAGAGCATAGACAATAATTTTATGCTTCTTCTGTCTTAAATATGGTGTTATACTGCAATAAACAAACTTTATTCTCACATTATTATCTTCTAAAACGAAATTAACACTGTACTATTGGCGGGAATCGTACAAATTTAAATTCCACTTATCGTTTTAGATTATATTTATCCAAATAGAATGTCAATTTTTACTCAATCGTAGAAGCTAAAAACTTTCGAATCAACTTTCTTCTCATATCTCCAATAGCTTTCGAGATAAGATCTCTAAGTTCCACACTTTGCTACTAGGGGCGTTGCGAATGGTCTCAATGTGTAGCACATATTCATTTTCCTATATGTAGACAACACTTTTATAACTGGATCTACATCCATATAGATATTAAATAGCTGAGTTACTTTTACATTTTCCACTCTATAAATATTTTTTTTATTTAAAAAAAGAAACATGACCATTAATACCATATAATAATATATTACTTATAGTAACAAAGAAATCTATATATACATAATATATAAATTTTAATATACTTTCTCTATTTTAAAAATTACTATGAAATCTAAAAATAAATCTTTACGAGAACTTATACTTAAATATATTTGGAAGGTTATTTGAAATATATCTCACATTTTTATCCAGAAAATGTCAATGCTGATATGATAATAAACATTTTTTGTCAAATAAAAATGGCTATATTTACTTTGAATGCATGAAATGTTTCCAAAATCCCTTTTTCTAAAATACTTTCCGATCAGATATTACATCTAACACGGTTTGTCAAACACAGTAAAATTTTTATGTGTTTTGATTTCAGAATGCTCTGTAAAAAAGGTATTTGTAAAAAGAGAAATTCGATTTAAAATCCATTTTTATAACGGAGTACCATTGCATAATATAAATAACTTATGTAGTAATAAAAATGCAAATTTCCGCTACAATGTTAAACTAGTCGTTGGGGTCCATCGTAATACTTACCCATCAGGGATATGCATAATATAAAATATGAAAATAAAAAATGTGTAAACTACTTATAAAATGCATTGCAATTCGAATAAAATCGTGGCTTGATGACGTCATAAACTTTAAAGGCTCGATTACTGAATTGCTTAAAAGAAACATCCTTATAACTCCAAAAACAATTATCCTATTAACTAGCAGTTTATAGCATCTGATTAAGAGTCTCATTTCCAATTAAAATATATCTTTGAATTGAAATTTGGATGAAATACAGGGTCATGAAAAATCGAAGAGTGTGGAAAATAGGATGACAAATATCTCGGCAACTCATTATCCGGTCGACTTCATGCTTTATGCAAAATTTGTTTTTTTATTGTATTTTATATTCACTCCTTAAAATAAACAATTTCGAAAAATTTTATATACCTTTTATCAGAACGAATATTTCGAGAGTCCGAAAAAAGTTAATAGTTCCGGATAATCGGGGTTACTGAAATTCAATAAGCTTCTTCCCATTATTACATACTAAGTACATACTAAGTCTCTATCTCAATTTGTTCGGGAGATAGAGCGTTTACAGACACACAGACACACAGACATACAGACATACAGACGGACGGCAATTTTTTTTTTCTAAAAATATGTTTTTCGGAATCTCCAGTGTCTGAAACGTGTAAATCCGTCATTTTTTTTTTCGATTTTCAAAACGATTACAAGACTTACCCTATACTACGTATGATGTGTAAGTAAAAGGAATAATTTTTCATAGGATTTTTATCATTTTTAAATAATAATACACTATGATTTTTTATTTTTCTTATTCAAAGTACTAATTAATGAATTTAATGTAATATGACTTTTACTTTAAGCTCTTAACAAAACTTTCTTCCGATCACTTTAAAATTATAAATTGCTTTAATTGTAGTAAAATTTGTATTTTTGTGCATTTATCAATATATATCTCATAAGACTGTCTATGAATATAGAATATACCCAATTTGTTGCATGAAAAAGTAATAAAAGTCACTTTTTTAAACATGCACATAACTCACATAATTAAAAAAAAAACTTTCTAGAATGCCAAGAATTCTTCCTTTTTCTATATCTCCACTGAAAAGAATGGGTTCTCAAAATTGAGTAAAAAGTATTCAATTTTAAATGCGTCACATACTCAAAATAGCTCCGATCTAAATGTTATCCAAATTGAGAAACACGTGCTCTCATTTTTCACTCCATGGTTGTGTTCAAACATGAACCATTATTATGCGATCATTTTGATCTCATGGATGTATTGAAACGAGCAGGGAAGACCGAGCTATGCTCGGTCAAAATTAAATTTGGGTTCAAATATCATGACCCATGACCAAAATGACCCACTAATTGAATTTTCTCGAACATTTGACTTAGCCCAACAGTCTTCTCGTGCCCGAAAACCATAGGATGCAAAATTAGTGTAAATTGAGCCGCTTTTTAGATCTTGGCCCACAATGACCCAGAAATGACCCACTAATCGAATTTTCTCGAACATGTAACCTAGCCCAATGATTTTCGCGTGCCCGAAACTCGTAGGATACAAAATTTAATCAAAATCGTTAGAGCCGTTTTTTAGATAAAATTAATTTGACCCACTTTGACCCAAAAATGACCCACTAATCGAAAGTTCTCGAACATGTGACCCAGCCCAATAGTCTTCTCGTGCCCGAAAATAGTCGGATACAAAATTTCGTCAAAATCGTTTGAACCGTTTTTTAGATACAATTAGCTTGACCATGACCCAAAATGACCCAAAATGACCCACTAATTGAATTTTCTAAAACATGTGACCAAGCCCAATGGTTTTCTGGTGTCCCAAAACGGTAGGATACGAAATTTCGTCAAAATCGTTAGAGCCGTTTTTAAGATAAAATTTGCATATATATGTATATATATATATATAATGCGAAAACCACATACCATACTTTCAATCCCAAATCTACTGAAACGGCAGAGAAAACAAACAAATAACCATAAAAATTCGAACTAACAAAACTTTAAACAAAAACTACAAACAGAAAAAACACAATCAATGGATATATATATATATATATATATATATATATATATATATATAACCACACACAAGATTTTCTCGTATTAGAATATGTGATATGAACCGTTATTTTCTCATATTTTATCTCATTGATGTATTCAAATATGAACTGTGATGTACTCATTTTTGATACCATGTGTGTAGTCAAATATGAGCTCAGTGTGCGCTCTGTTAAATATTTCATTTTTTTTTCATTTTTTATGTAATCAGCAGTACCTTCTGTAAATATCAAATTTATGTAAATATTAAATTTATGTAAATATTAAATTATGCTCAGTATTTTAAAATAATAAATAAGGACTTTACGCTGTATACTCAAACGTGAAAACAAAACAATAAGTTGCTATCCAACGTACACTTTATTCCGAGATTTTAAACAAAGATGTAAAAATTTAAATCACAAATATAAAAATTATTCTCGACGTTTCGGTTAATCTTTAAAACCATCATCAGAAGTTAACTTTCTTAAATACAAAACAGCAAAAAATTATTTACATGTTACATTATAACAGAAATTTCATATAAACAAAAATTTAGTGGCGCCATCTCTTATCCAAAACTAAATTAAAACAACATTAATTCAAATTAATATTATGCAAAAAATAAAAGTTAAAGATATAGCTACACTGAGTTTATATTATGAAATTTCTGTTACTTCCTGATTTTTTTCAGTTTGAAAATACCTTCGATAATGTAACATGTAAATAATTTTTTGCTGTTTTGTAAAGGTGTATTCAAATCCAAACTGCTTATTTTGAGACACATTTTTAAATTCATTTTTGCTCTAAAATGCACCTAATTGGCAGGTTCTCTTATTCAGAAACTTTATAATGTCTGTATTGTCTCGATTTTTTTTTATAAAGACAGAATATATTTTAAAAAATGCTGTCAAAGTGGACATTTTGAACAGAATTTCCCGAAGCGATAGTGCTGGAAACAAAAAAAAAAAAATTATCGTACTGTGAAAATAATTGTTTGTAAATCAATTTCTAATAAATTGAACGAAAAATAAAAACACGGGTCCCTTATAAATATCTTCGTAAATCACGCCGCCAAGTTTCATGTTTTTATTTTTTTAAATGAGTCTGAAAATGTGTCTCAAAATTTTGAGTTGTTGAGCGTGGAAAAATATTTTTTTTTGAATACCGCCTTAAGTAAAATTAAGTCCTGATGATGGTTTTAAAGATAAACCGAAAAGTCGAGAATATTTTGTTTATTATTTTTGTGATTTTAGCTTTTCTACTTTTGTTTAAAATCTCGGAATAAAGTGTACGTTAGATAGCTACTTATTGTTTTGTTTTCACATTTTAAAATAATTTAAAAGTGGTTGAAAGCAACGTTCTTGGTCATAAAAATGTGAAGTAAAAGAAGATGGCGTCCAAGATGGCCGATTAGTAACACGTGAGAAACAATGGAAAAAAAAAATATTTTTCTTGTCAAGTGGGCTCCCCCCCCCCACCACCACCATCACCCCTGTATTACAGATTAAAATAGAAATGTACTGACATTCTGACATTTATTTCCCGCTCAAAAGTATTAACAAGAAACATTTAATTGATTATTTATTTAGGAAAAATAGCAAAATTAATATCAAGATATCCAAATCAAATATTTTTATGATAAGAGCATTGTTTTTAAGCACTTTTAAATTATTTCAAAGTACTGTGCATAATTTAACATTTACAAAAGGTACATACGATTACATAAAATTAGAAAAAAAATGTATTGAATATTTAACAGCACTTACTTTCAAACGTATCGGATAAATTTTGAATCTAATTTTCTTTTTACAAATATCCATGTCTCTCAGCGCACAGACAGCACCGCGACTGGCGACTGCCTATGAATATAATAAGCCCTCATTACTCATAACAACAATGTAATTTTACGCCTCATAATAGAGATACAAGATATAGTTCCTTCCGAGGAGTAAAAAATGTAATATTATTCCCTTATTTCCAGGGTATATTGCATTGTTTTCCTGTTAATGAACATCTTTTATTATGCACCTATGAATGAAATAAATCATTACAAAGTATAAAATTATCGTTTCGCTTGAGTTTGATAACATGTAATGTTTCAAAATTGAGAAAGAATAGGTTCATTTCTGATCCGAATATACTTAATTCGATATGAGTACATCGATTTACTCATTTTTGAGTACTTCATTTTTTTCAGTGTCCTTAACTATAAAATATTAAATTCGTTAAGGGACTGTTATGAATATGACTGTTATAAGTCTATTAAATACACAAATTCCATAATTATCCATACTTTATCAGAGCTACCAAGTGTCCTGATTTTTAGCTATCAGGCAATAATGATTACCTAATAGAAATTTTCTCTTTATTTCACGTAAAAATTCTGCGTGTAACTACGACAAAGATTAGAATATGGAAATAGTAGTAGTCATTCGTATACCCGGAAGACCGACAGTTCTGCTTTATATCTTTGAAACTCATGCTTTAAATTCGTTATTTTACTGGTAAATATATATATATATATATATATATATATATACTTTATAAATAGACACTTGTATTGAATTTAGAATATAAATAGAATCTGTGTACGAGAGTTAAACAATTCTGTTGAGAATTAAACAATTAAACAACTTTCTGTTGATAAAAATGACATAAAAAAACATGACCGCAAAATCACTAAAATTTCCTTAAATTTAGCTGACAAAGGCTACTTCATCAGCATCATACAGCAAATCTGTAGTACATTCTGAACTTTAATCTGTATGTATTTTGGCAAAAAATTCAAAATAAAGTTTAATTTACATCATATTTTGCCAAAATTTATCTATGTAAGAGAATTGGGAATTTTCAATATCACGTATATAACCTGTACTTGTATGACCAAATTTCACTTGAATAAATGGGACGAAACTCTTTATTGTATATTTCTTATACTTTCTGAAATGACTTTTGCTTGTACGAATAGCGGGTATTGCTTGTAAACGATTTTTCTCGGACATAACACGCAAATTGATGGATTTCTAGACCCAAAAACCCTAATGCGTCGTTTTCATAAAAATTGTTAGAGCTGTTTTTGAGAAGCCCAAAAATATATCAATAAATAAATATACAAGAATCTCTCGTTTAATAATACAATATTAAAAAATTAACCAACTTTAGATTTGCGTGGTTTCATTAATTGAAGTTAATTTTTTAAATAAGTTTGCAAGCTTTTATGAAACACTTGTGTAATTTTTATATCGTATTCAGAAAGTGACAAATTATTTTTCATAATAAATTTGAAATTTTTTCTGGGCTTTAAATTTTTTTGGAAATTTTCGGTATTTCAAATTCTTGAATAATTATTAAAAATTGCAGATTAAAGAAAAATAAAATAGAAATCGGAAGTCTTTTATGCAAACTTTAATGAAACTGATCACTTTTACATGAATTTCAATAAAATATTTAAACTAAAACTTTTAGTTCAAATAAAAATTTAAATCGAAAAACTTTTCGTTTATATTTCAGTAAGTTTTAATAAAGTAAATAATGAAAGTAAACTTGCAGAAAAAAAATCAGTGTAGTAATCCTCACGTAGGGTTGTGTAATTTAATGTGACAATATTTTTTTCTATCGATAGTTTTGCATTGTATCGCATTTGAATTTCGAAATACAAGTTTCACAATGATTACCTAACTATTTAATTTTTAGAAATGCTTTTGGAATTAAATTAAGTATTAAATTACATTTTGTAATTAAAAATTTTAAATAAAAAACCTGTTGATATCACATCAGTAGATTTACTTTTCTAAATAATATAGTTTTATTTTTAATAGTTTACAGAATTCTTATATTGCTCATTGTACTTTAGTGAGTAGTAAAAAACATCTAGGGGCTTAATCTTAGTAGTATCCGAACGAAACCTCAGTGTAAAATTACGTTTTTCTGACGCAATTATAGTAATTCCATTCAGCTTTATGAATGAAATTGTACGATGAAGCGTGATTTTTTACTAGCAGAAACATTCCCCCATTCAGTGTTTAAGACCCCTACATATAAACAAACATATTGAAAGTTTGTTATCCAATTAGCATTTTCTTCTTTACAAAATGAAAGAATTGGCTCTCTGATACATTTAATTTGTATATGTCACTATTGAGGTAAGCATTACTTTAAATAATTTAAACATGTAAATAAATAAATAAATAAATAAATAAAATAAATTGCAGGACTCGTACATACACTTTCCAATACCATGTAAAAAATAGTTAAAAGCGACAATTTAAAACAAATTTTTAAAATAACAATATATTTCTTTAATAACTTTAAGTTGTATACTTAAGAGCCTACGCTAGTCACGCGAAGAAACGTTCCAGCTAATGCTACGTCTATGGGAAGGTTATCGAGTGATTTCTCGGTCGCATTTTAATATTTTTAAATGATTTTTTTTGCATATGATAGCTGAGGTCGATCTCTAACGTTGTTAGTTTTTACTTTTTCGATTTTGGTTACGGTTTTTTTATCAGCGGACATTTTCAATTTTCCAACCGGTTGGAACCGGTTCTGAAAGTGAAATTACCCTTATATAAAAAACTGGAACCAAAATCGAAAAAGTAAAAACTAACAACGTTAGATATCGACCTCATCTATCATATGCAAAAAAAGTCATTTAAAAATATTAAAATGCGACCGAGAAATCGCGCGATAACCTTCCCATAGACTTAACATTAGCTGGAGCGTTTTTTCGCGTGACTGATGTAGGCTCTTAAGGAAGAAATACGTTCTACACACAAAAACAATTTTAAGTTATTACTTTTATGTTGATTTATTTTAGATGATTCCTGTTACAGTAACATTTGTTTTCTTGAGTTAGTGCCACAAACCACAAAACCAATACATTAAGATTAAGAATACACTCAAAAGTATACTTTTAAAAGATTATATGGACGACATTTAATTACAAGCATGACTTTTAATTGAGACTTAAAGTTCAATAATTAATTGTATTACATATAAAGATTAAACGAGTAACATATTTATAAGATAACTTTTAAATTCCGGCATTGCAATTTAATAAAGTCCAGTTTTTGTTTAATAATTAGAGTTGGCGATATAATTTTTTAAACCTTCATTTTTACTACATTACGTTCAACAGATAGTATAATATGCTTTTTTGTATTCAATTAAACAAGCCTAAATTCATTTGGGTTTTAAATTAAATTCGTTGGGTCTAGTCTTTTTAATTTTTGTTAAAATCTAGTTTTAGCACCTTTGAATCTTTTAGCAAGTTAAATATTTTTGTGTATCATGTACACGGCAGTATAAATATGTATAGATTATTACAATCTTATATAAAAATATTAAAGACAAAGTTCGAAAAAGAAATAATATACAGAGGAAAATTTTCATCGTATAATTTTGTTTATTTTCGAGTACATTCCATGATTTTTATAATATCTTTTTTACATCAACAAAATATTTCCTGGTACATGACACGCATGTATGGGATTGTCTCTTTTCGGTGACCCTATGTAAAATTTAAATATGATGAAGGAATAAGTATACTTAAAAGAGCGCAATAATCCCATTAGTATGTGTACACCTCTATAAAGCTGCAAATGTCTTTTGGAAATCAAATAAGAGCAAATTACACGGTGAAGTATAGCTGATAATAACAACCTCTCCACATAGTAATGCATAATTATTAAATAATTAAAAGAATTTTATAATTGTCCGAAAAATGTGCAAGAAAACAAAGTATAATAATCATTTATTAATTTTGAATAATTGTATGGATTTTCTTTAGATGCAGATAAAAATGCTACAGGGAATAGTAATCAGTATTTAACTGATACCATATTTCGTTATTAATTTGTTAGGGACAAAGTCATATTTCCTTCACTAAGGACTTTTCTGTGGTCTCCATAAGTGGTACTTTTGGATCGTTACCAAATACGGTTCTGTTTTTAGAAATTTATAACCATAGTGGCAACGAATTGCGATTTCTTCTTTACTTTTATTGCTACTACAAGACTTCTAAATATTGCATAATTTCAATATTTTACATCATCGAATAGGGAAAAAAGTTTACTCTTGAATGAAATTTGTTTGAAAACTGTATCAATTTAGTGATTTTTTATTATGGGTTTCAAGCAGGCCTTTTTTTTTTATCTATCTCATTGAAATATTGCGATAAAACTGTAGCATATAATAGTATTCCACATTAATCTTAAGAATATCAGAATTTACTCATCTTTTAGTGTTAAATAAATTCGAAATACTCAAAACCTTATTTCATTAAATTTTTTGCTACTTTTTATGACGTTTTTCCATTTTATTTTGTGTAAGCGATAACGGATTAACAACTAGAAAACACTGAATTTCTACATTTTATTGAATCAAATGCTCGTACCAATTTAATGCATCAGAAGCAGGAATTAAGAGAAATGCCAAGAGACTACGAAAAAATTTCTAAAATACTAAAAGTCTTACCAGTTTTTCTAACAGTGTTGAAGTAACTTCCTAAATCCAAATTTATTTTTCTTTTTTTTACTTTTCGGTTGAAGATTATACAGCTTTTCCTTCCTTCAAGAAGATTAGAAACACGAAAGAAAATATTATCACAAGAGGAAGCATTAGAAGGGTTTTTTTTTCCATGAATATATTGAGTTAACAGAAAAAACAACTGCACAAGAATTCAGTTTTTTTATGCCTTTAAAAGCTTTTTAAGCTGCTTTGGTAGCCTCTAGTCTCAATATTAGTTTCTTCAAAGTAATCAATAACATAAAAACATAAATTGAAAAGATAACACAGCAAATGTCCCCGAAAAATAGCTTTCCAGATTGAATCTGTCCAAGTAGCAAATGACTAAATAAAGACATAGACAATATTCAAAAGGGGCAAACTTTTTTCTGTTTGTAATGTATTCTTATAAAGGTTTGGACATTTTCCACTGTAATACAGAATTCCTTTATTTATTATTAGAAAGAATTAATGCAAAAATTTTGGTCATAAGAAAAAATATACAATTTTTTTATAATTTATATCTATTATCATTAATGGGGCGACAGCAGTTACAAAATTACACGTAATTGTATCACATATCTGTAGTAATTACATATATGTAGCTTTTTTCCTGGAGCTACTGAAATTATTTCAATAATTTTTATTAAATAACTGTAAATTCATCCTTGGACAAAAAAAGCAAAATAAATACAATATTTATGAAAATTCACCAACAGTCGCAAACAATGTTTTTTTTTCTTTTTTTTATGAGCATAAATATACTTTTACCAACACAGTGAGTATTATTATCGACGCTTAATAGACACAACATTGTTATCATACTTTTATTAACTAAAGTCTGTATATATTAACCCAATGTGTTAAGGAAAATGTGTAATAATTTATATATGAATGCGTATATTATTGCTTACAAAATTTAAAATTGCTTAAATCATTAGTGTTTTGTTCATATTGATTTTGCAAATTCATTTGGGTCTTGAATTAAAATTCATTGGGTCTTGTCTATTTATATTTTTATTACAATCTACTTTTTCCATCTCTGAATTATTTACTAAATGAAATTTTTTTTGCATACTGTGTACATGGCCATATAAATATGTATACATCTTTATGTATAAATACTAAAGATATTATTCGGAAAAAAAATAAACTAAGAGGAAATTTTTCATCGTAAAATTTTGTGTATTTCTGAGTACCTTCGATGATTTTTCTATTTTTTTTAACATATACAAAATATCCTCTGGTACATGACACGCATCATGTGCTTGTCGTTTCTCGTTTACAATAAGTAAAATTTAAAAATGATGACGGAATTGGTACACTTAAAAAGGATCAATAATTCCATTACTATTTGTAAACCACTACAAAGTTGTAAATGTCTTTTAAAAATCAAATAAGAGTAAATTACACATTACACGGCGAAGTATAGCTGATAATAACAACCTCTCCATATGGTAATCCACAATTATTAAATAATTTATAATTCTCCAAAAAATTGTTCAATAAAACAAAGCATAATATTCTTTTATTAATTATGAATAATTTTACGGATTTTCTTTAGATGTAGATAGAAATGCTACAGAGAATATTACTCTGTATTTAACTGATACCATATTTCGTTATTAATTTGTTAGCGACAAAGCCCTATTTCATTCACTCAGGAATTTTCTATTGTCTCCATAAATTCATATCTCACTTTTGGATCGCTACGAAATGCGGTTGCTATTTCTAGAAATGTTCAACGATGATGTCAACGAACTGCGCTTTCGTTTTTACTTTTATTGTTCCTAAATAACTTTTAAATATTGCATCATTTGAATTTCTTACATAGAATAAGGGGGAAAGTATACTTTCAAATGAAATGTGTTATTCTCTCAATAAAAAATTATCTCAATTTAGTGACTTTTTATTATAGTTTTAAAGCTTGAAATGTAAAAATCTATCTCATAGAAATACTATGATAAAACTGTAGTACATAATAGTATTCTTGAAGTTATCTATTTAACTTGGATGATAAAGATTGATCTATTCTCAACGCAATGTTTTATTCTTCGTGCAATGAAATATAAGTATCAAAATAATAAAGAAAATAACTATATTTTGCTTAATTTTAACATTATTTTATGTTTAAGTCATTAAAAAGACAATAATTCTCGTTTAAAATACTCCTAATAAAATAACATAAAAAGTGGAATTTAGCATACATTAGAAAAAAATTATCAGCCAGGACGCCAGTAAACAACTTGTTACGTATTTTGTAAATAGTTAGTGTTTGTGCTTAAAAATAATGTAATTAGTTCAATTAAGCTCTATTCATAAGCTAATATTAATTTTTGTTGTATTAAAATATCTCAATTTCTTGATTTTCTGCAAGCGAGTAAACCCTATTGGATAACAATTGGAAGTCTATGGGAATTTGGCGAAATATTCGTGATAGCGCCAAGTTGGCGTCACTTTTGGCGACTAATTTTGGTAGCCTGATTTGGCGATATATCACTAAGTTGGCGACAAACTTGGCGACAGAACGCTCCTCCCCATGGTAACTCCCCTTATAGGTACGAAAATGCATTAAATGCTGTACCGTGTTTTTTTCGAGGAGATTTAAGAAAATTCTAACTTTACAAAATTGTGGAACGATCTCGAACATTATTCGGCTCCTATATATACTGCTGGCCATCCAAAATACTACACCATGAAGGAATGCAAATAACAGAATAATATTTATTAGACAAGTACATTATAATGGGAAAGACAAGTGATTACATTATCAGAAAATTTGGAGGTATAGATCCTGAGAAAACACTACTAAAAGCGGCAACCTCTGGCCGCAATAACAGCATTTATCTGCCTAGCCATGGACTCGAACAGAGATTGGATGTCATGTACGGGTACATCAGTCCATGCAGCTTCAACACTTTGCCACAGTTCAGCAACCGTAGTGACGGGCATTCGCATCGTCATACTGTCATATCACCTGGAGTGACGGTATGAAGTGTCATTGGATACACGTCTCGGTAACCTCTTATTCGCATTGCCGGCAATTTCAACAGCAGCCGTTACATATCTGATGTGTTACGGCCCGTGGTTCTGCCTTATCTTCGATGCCTCCGCAACTCTATGTTTTAGCAGGACAATGCACGACCGCATGTTACTCGTACTATCCTGACCTTTCTTGATACAGAACATGTTCGACTGTTGCCCTGGCCGGCACGTTTTCCTTATTTCTCACCAGTTGAAAATGTCCTGTCAATGGCTTCTGAGCGACTGGCCCGCCACCACTCGCGCGTCACTACGGTTGGTGAACTGTGGCAAAGTGTTGAAGCTGCATGGACTGATGTACCCGTACATGACATCCAATCTCTGTTCGAGTCCATGGCTAGGCAGATAAATGCTGTTATTGCGGCCAGAGGTTGCCGCTTTTAGTAGTGTTTTCTCAGGATCTATACCTCCAAATTTTCTGATAATGTAATCACTTGTCTTTCCCATTATAATGTATTTGGCCAATAAATATCATTCTGTTATTTGCATTCCTTCATGGTGTCGCATTTTGGATGGCCAGCAGTGTATATGGGCCGAGGAGCGGAGCGGAGTTAGTTCATTAGTCGCATTTCTGAATGCGATACCTTCAGAACGATTTCCAGTAAAGAGGTTTTGTTTGACTTTTTGCGACTTATTTACGTTGTTTTGTATCTGTTACTTTGTTGAGGCGTTGTGTAGAGAGTCTCTGTGAAATATTTAAGCTGTATTTGAACGCTTGATTTGTTCAGTTATTGGACTGTTTCCATAGTTATAGTGTTATTTGTGAGTTACAATGAATCTGTTGCTGTGAATAGTTGTGAATAAATTGCTTCGCTCTTTAAAGACTGTTGTTCATTTGAGCCTGATACACCGTAAATTCGGAAGAACCCCTATATACGTTACAAACTGTTTATTTTACGGAAATAATTTGTATTTATTACGAAATGTCTGTTATTTTAACAAATTTTGCCGTAAATTAGTAACAAATACAGATTAGTTCCGTTAAAAAAAAATAATAAAAAATAAAAAATCTGACTAATCCCGACATTTAGAATGCAACTGAAATACAGCTCACTATATCGTCAATATCTTTCTGAATTTTAAGTATATTTGAAGGGCTTTGACTGTAAAAAAATTGTAGCAACGTATCCGGTCATTCCACCGTTTTTATAGAAAACGGTTACATAATCGTAATTTAACGCTGTTCTGACCACAATATTGCCCATATTATGGTCAAAATACTGTTAAATTACGGTTACGTAACCGTTTTCTATAAAAAAGGTCAAATGACCAGATACTTTGCTGCAAATTGTTTACAGTGTCTATATGCGAGTTGGCTAAATTATGAGAAAATTTTTTTTATCGTTCGCGAATGCGCAGTTGAAAATTATTTAATACAAATGCATATTTCATCGAATATCCAGTATATTCTAATATCTAAATTATCTAATTCTAATATCTAACATTCTAATTATAGTATATTGTTAATGCTGCAATAAATTGCGGGTATTGTTTATAATGCACTGCGCTAAATTTGGTTAAAAAGAACTGCATGCTATAAGCAAAAATCCTACAAAATTTTAAAATTTCTTTAACCCTTTCGGGACGGGGATCATTTAATGATATTTTAATTTTTACTACCAGTAATTGCATATAGTTCGTTTTACTTAATCAACGAATTTTACAATTAGACAAGGCAAACATTACGACTAAAATATACTGGTGCGAAAAGTAAACACAATACGCACGCTATATGGAACGAATATGTGACCCCCTTCCTGACGGCGTTAAATATATATTTTATATACATATGTATGCTATTCTTGCACAAATGAACATAAATGCTGTACAGGACCCACAGGTACAAATCATTTAGAGCATTTTATTTTATAGGGCTATTTCAATTATTATTGTTTATTCAATTTGTTTTTGGTACCCTAATTGCCCTCGTGACTAAACCTTCGCTGAAAAATATGAGTCAAGCATTTTCTTTTCTGTACCAGAAGAATTTGTCAAATATTCCTCTAGATTTTTGACAAAACGTCTAAAATCGAAAGTATCGAGGCAATCTTGATAGAATTTGTAATAGTCAGTAAGTAGACAAATCTTGCCAGCAAGAAAAATATTTATTTCGGAAGATTAGCGCACGATTTTACCAACAAGTGTCAATGGAAACAGCTATGATAGTCTAGGATGCGTGTTTAAATACTGAAGCTTAGATATAGTCGCTGACATGCACAAATTAATTGGCAGAATACTATATTTTACGCAAATGGAGTGAGTTACGATCACATTATTCGAGGAATGTCACTTACCTTCTAAAGTAATATTTAAAGTAACGCCATCACGCGTTACAAAGTACATTTTTTTAATCGCGCTATTCACTACATTACATTTATCAAAAGTATCGCATTGCATTACGACCTATGAGGAAAATTGTAATTGCTGTAGTTTTAGTTTCGCTACTTGTAGTGTATTTAATATGTATACCCATGCGTAGCTGTTGAGTGGATGCTTCGGTTTTGCTAATTCTTTTTTTTTTACCTTTTTTGAATGTCCTCGATCCGATGGTTCTTCCAATAAGAATTAAAACATCAATAAAAATAACAATTAAAAAAATGAAAAATGACAATTTGTAGAAAATCCCTTATTATCTATAGAACATAAAATGTTATATAGAACATAACATTACATACTTAAAAAACATATTTGTTATCTTGTTTTTGTATTTTGATAATGAAATATTAATGAAAAATTCTTTCATTCTTGTGATTAATTAAAATGTTCCTTATATAATGTTTTTTATGGTCGATCAATACATTTTGTTTTAATTATACACTTTATCATTTCATCGATCATGTTAGTTTTCTAATAAACATAAATTATTCAATATCTAAAATGTAAAAAAAAAATAAGAAACTTATTTCTCAAGTTCATGTTTATGGAGAGAATTTTTTTTTAATTTCTTCTAAAGTAAAGCTGATTTTTTTTTTTGCGAGCTGAATAAAAAAGAATGAAATAAATATCAGCTTGATAAATATTATTAGCGTTTCAAAGTAAATTTTTGAATCTATATCTGTCAATGAATATACTCGACTCATTAGAATTGTTTTGCAAAATAATAATAATAATAATAATAATAATAATAATAATAATAATAATAATAATAATAATAATAATTGATGTATAATTCGTCGTCTAAAACAGGGTTTTTTAAAAATTATGGTACGCGAACCTTCAAAAACTGCTACGTGAAGCTTATACAGAAAATTACTATAAAATTGAAAGTCGCACTACTTTAGATTTAGAGATCACCGCCCCACCCGGATAGTATATCAGTATATGACAATAATACAATGTATGATATGTATGTATGTATGTATGTATGTATGTATAATGTATAAGTACACATACTCATACTATATTGCTCTCAAAATACATTATTAACATATAAAAAGAACTTCATGCAACGTTTCTGGTATAAAGTCGTATTGAAAAATATTTATACAGTTTTTTGCTTATATGTTGAATAAATCATGTATTAAAATATAATCATGGTGCTATTTCATATTGGGATATCTATATAAGAAGTTAATCAGTTATTTTTTCATCACTTGAGTTTTAAATTGTTTATGACTTCTGTTTGCCTGGCCGTCTGTCTGTCAGTCTTACCGTCTCTCTGTTCTTTTTCTAACTCGCGTAAATATACTCGGTTTTCCATGCAATTTGATATATGTAATAAATAACAACCTGTATTTTTAACAAAATGAAAATTTTCCTCATTAATCTTTAAAAATGTTCTATTACTGAAAAGTTTAACAAAAAATATTGAAGGCCGTCCAAAAATTTCCAGGACTTGTTAAATTATCGACCAATAGATGGCTCTGTGTGTCCGCAGGGGATGTGAAAAGCACGACTACACTTCGTCTTGTAAAGCGGAACAATTTCACGTTGATATCTGTTGTGTGATGCTAAGTGCATTCGGTTTGTTGTAATAATGCACCGTGATCATGTCGGAGATCGCGAAGGTCGAGCAACGAAAAGGTACTACTCTTGCTGGACGTTGCTAATTGGATGTGTTGAAGCGTTTAATGGCCCGAGTACGCATAGTTCATCTTCGGTACTGACAGCAAGGCAGTTGGTCGATCTTGCACGACAACGCACCAGAATACACTTCGATCATTGAGCGGGAGTTTTTGGCTTCTGAAGGTGTCATCGTACGCATCTTACAAATACATCCTCCTTACTCCCCAGACTTTATCCCCCTGTAATTATTTCCTGTTCCCCAAGTTGAAATTACACCTAAAGGGGACCACCTCAAGCGACTGCAACCGACTATTTGACGCACATTGCACAGGCGAATTTACAGAAGTGTTTTGATGACTATTACATTCGTTGTAAAAAGTGTGCTGAGTCCAGTGGGTATTATTTAGAATAAACATAAGTCACACTTTTCATTTCCTTCTTAATTTTTACTTTCTTCCATCTTTACAAGAAAAAGTATTGGATTCATGAAAATTTTGAACTTCCAGTTTTCGACGGATTTATACGTTTTAGAAGATCCTGAACTGAACACGAATTGGCCATTTTTAGAAAATGTCTGTCTGTGACTCTGTCTGTCTGTATGTAACAAAAATTTTGTGGGCGCCCTATCTCAAGAAGTAATGCACGAAATTTAATAAAACTTTATATTGAGTTAGTCCCTGATATAAATTGGTGCTGATTACTTTTTGGTGAAAATCGCCTAACAGGTGGCACTGCTATGCTCCATTTTTCGCGATTTCTGCAATAGCTCTATCTCAAGAACTAATGCGCTTATTTTCATCGAACTTTAGGTTCAGTTAGACCTTGACATAAATAGACGCTGATTAAAGTTTGGTGTAGATATCCCAACAGGTGGCGCTGCTATACCACATTTTTTTCGATTTTTACGATAGCTATATCTCAATAACTAATGCACGGAATATCATCAAACTTCAGATTCTGTTAGACCTTGACAAAAATAGATGCTGTTTATACGTGTTTGTGTAAACTGCCCAACAGGTGGCGCTGCTATACTACTTTTTTCATTATTATCACGATAACTATATCTCAAGAACTAATGCACGGATTTCAATCAAACTTCAGATTCAGTTAGACGTTAACATAAGTTGTTGTTGACTAGGTTTTGATCTAAATCTTCCAAAAGGTGACGCTGCTGTGCTGCATTCTGCAGGATTTACACGATTTTTGCAATAGTCATATCTCAAGAACTAATTCACGGAATTTAATAAAACTTTAGATTCAGTTAGACCTTGATATAAATTGGTGTTGATTCTTTTTAGTGTATGCGAAATCTGTTTGAGATAGAAGAAAGTTTTGGGATTGGCACATCCGACTAGTTTGTTTATAGGATCAGTTTGTCAATCTGGGAAATTTCGGGCCATATTGTGTAATATATTAGAAGTATCACGTAAGGACAATAAAAAAAAAAAATAATAATAATATCAAAAACATAAAATTTTTCCAATTTCAAAAACGAAAACATGAAGCGCAACATAACTTTCCCAATAAATAAACTTACTGTTATTTGTCTCTTATATATTTATACATTCTCTTAATTCTGTGCTTAGAAGAACAATGTCAGACATTTCTATTGGCATTCTATTTGAAACGTTAAATAACTATTTGACAAGTATCCAATTACTAAAGATAAAACTACAGGAACTTTTATAGACATTCGTTTTCCACGGAGTTTTTGTGTAAAAGTATCGGATAGGGTTTTTTGTTTCAAACAAATATTGCGAAATGTTGTTGACTTTAAGTTCTGGACATCATTCGCATTGAGAAAAAATACTAGTAAAACAAAATGCGAAATTATTAAACATTAGTTTACTTAATTATCATAGTTATAAGAAAAATCTACACCTTTGATTTCAATGGAACAATGATGCTATTTTTGGCTTCCTCTTTGCTGCGCAACTTCACACTCAGGAGATATGTAAGCGACTTGCCAAATACATTAGTGAACCATAGAAAATAAAAGTCTAACAGTAGCTAATAACTACTTATGGAAAAAACTTTAATTTTAAGTAAATTAAAATAGACTGATAAATAATAAATAAAATTTAAAAATAAGTTCAAAGTTTAAAGTTAAAATATTAATTTAAAAGCTATGACTAAAAATATGAAAATCAAAATCAATTAGTTCCTACAAGAAAATGTGGTTGCCAGCAGTCCCCAAAATTTTGCCCTACCCATAAAAAAGACACTTTTCAAAAGCATACATATTTTTTGTTATAATGTAACCGACTACATAATTTTATTTTCCCACTTTAATTACAACATTGATTGCAGAATTATTGAAATACTTATAGAATCATAAACATTTTGATTTCAGAACTATTTTTTGTTTATTTATGACTAAATAGAAATTGGATTTTCTGATGAAAAATTAAATAAATAAGATTTCCAGGCAAATAAAAAATAGAGATTTCAAGATAATGTTTACTTTTGACTTTCACTGTCAGAAGGTTGAAATGTACCATTGCCATGCCAAGTAAATTTATTAAAACGACGATCTTTTTTTAGTCTTTGGTCTGTGAGCTTTAATGTTTTCTTTACTCAATCTTTTCGCATTCAATGTATAGAAACACGTTTATTATTATGAAATCATATTTCACTTTAAAATATAACAAAAGCAAATTGAATTACTAAAAAGTGAAAATAAAAATATTAAGGTGACCTTTTAATAAGGACAATAAATATGCTTTCAAAGGAAAAAGTTCAAAGTTCAAAGTGGAAAAGTGTTTGTAAAATAAATCATGTACTTTAAATTTGTTTATGACAAACAGACTGAAAATATTTATTAAAATATTAAACAAACTTAAAGTACACATTATTGAAACGAACTTTCATAATTTTAAGAAATACAAGAAAGTTTAAAAAAAAATAATTTAAATTACTGTATCATATGGTAGAAAAATATTTAATTTTTCCGTGATTATCTAGAAACATTTGATTGCATGCACTTCATACAGAATTTCTTCAAATTTAACAAGATCATTAATTTTATAGTTAAACCAGAGGGCCCATGCGAAGATTTCGCACTGAAATCTAATATTTTTAGGTACTTCTCTATTAACCCGTCGACCGCTTTTCATAATAAAAAACTACCGCCAAACTGTAAGATTAAACGCCAAAAATGCAGTCCCATTTACTTGATGTCAGAATCATTATGCGTGTCTGTTACGTCATCTAGTGGTATTACATTCGACATTTGCGTGTGTTTTTCATTATGTTTTACTGATTTAGTAGTTATTTTATTAATTAAAATAACAATTGTGTCCTTAAATTCTTATATTTTATTTATTTTTTGATATTCCAATGGCAACGTTCTCCCGTTTATTTGGCGATAGTTTTTTGTTATGAAAAGTGGTCGACGGGATAATAGAGAAGTATCATTTTTTATCAATATGTAATATTTATTAGATGCAGATTTAAACTTCTAAAGAAAAGGCAAGGATAAAAATATCTGCAAACAACATTTAGTTGTTAGTCAAGCCAGAATATCATCTAATTTATTCCATCAAAGTTAGACTAAAAACTGATCCAAGATTGCTAAAGGCACGCGCGAGGAAAAAAAAATTAACAATCGTATTTTGACTGCATTAGAGGATGACATCATCCGCTTCGGGAAAACCATGGGACTTATATACGGGAAATATAAATCTAAACATTTCAATTTCAATTTCGCTTTTTAATCATAAGTATAAAATAAACCCGTGCGGTGTTTTTTATAATAATTGCTATGAGCATCATATAATGTGGTATTTTATTTTTTTGGCAACAATAATTTCAGGAAAACCTTTCATTTCTTTCATGAAAACAATGCCGATTTATTTTTCTAATTTCAGCAAATTTTAATCAAAAACATGTTTTAACGAATTGTTAAGTGGGCTATGTCAGAAGCCTGTTCTAAAACCTTTCATATGGTATCTCATTCGTTGTTCTGCGTTTCATATTTTATGAGTAAAAGGGATGTTGACAGGAGAAATAATATATAAGGATTAAAATTTATAAAATTAATGAATGTTATTTTGTGGATAAAAAGTGTTTTATAATTATATATTTTAAATAGTGGGGTATAATGTAGCTAAGTATTTTCATAAATACTGTCGTTAATCAACATAGAATAGGCGAGAAATTTTCAGATATGTAAACTGACCGAGAATATTGTGATACTGGTTTCCAAATTAATGGAGCATATTTTTAGGCACATTTTAACATTGGATGATAGGAGATAAATTAAAACTTAATGTAACTGAGGAGATTAGACTAATAATGTTTTGGCAATGTTTGATTTGGAATAAAGTGTACAGAAATGAATAGTTGTACGATAATTAAAATGTATATTAACTTTTTAACTACTGGGTTGAACAGCGACTACATTTTTATTCTATAGGACTGCTTTTTAAAAATAATCTCTGCCATACACGTATACTGGGATAATTTTAAACGATATCTACAGACCGGGAGGCGGCAGCACAGACAATCACCTCATCGAGTTCATGGCTAAAATTCCAGAATTAGTTAAAACTCGATTCGCATATTAAAACGCAATCGGTCTGCCAAGTCATATCTTGGTGGAAAACACCTTAAAACCCGATTTTAGCGGTTGACTCGTAGGTTTACCATTGTGTTTTTCTGCAACCAAAGGTAAGAAAACATGGAGGACTGGGAGCAGGAACACACAATGGTAAACACAATGGAATGAGCCAACCGCTAAAATCGGATTTTCTGGTGTTTTCCAGCAAGATATGACTTGGCAGACTGATTGCATTTTAATACGCGAATCAAGTTTTAACTAATTCTGGAATTTCAGCCGTAGACTCGATGAGGTGATTGTCTGTGCTGCCGCCTCCCGGTCTATACCACATATAATTTTTTTTGTAAACTGTCATACGATTGAATATAAAAATAGTCGCCAGTCTTGGTCCGTAATTAAAAGATTAAAGTCATATTTAAAATCATCTTTAAAGCATTTCATGTATTGTTAGCACCTTTGCCAGTTTTGCCTCCTTTTGTATTCAGAATTTTGGAATTCATACTAGAAATTCCGAACAGTATTTTTACTTTATTTGAACCCATGTTGAGTGGTATGAAGGGGCTACGATGGTCGGCTTATCATCGTTTACCTTCCATCGAAGGTGATGAGTCTATTTATCTTGATGCATAGATGTTCTGCAGGGTGAAATTTGTAGACAAATTCCCAAGTACTGGAATTGGTATAACTTATCAAGAAAACTGAAGGCAAGGGAAGAAAAGGCCCCAAGGCCATACATTATTTATTTATCTATATATCCATATATATAAATTAAATGCAATAAAACAATAAAACTTAAAATGTGTATACTAAGTACAAAAAGCCTGAATTAAATGTTATAATATAATGAATATAAAACAAAAAAATAATAATAAAGTGGTTATATATACGATGTCAAATGAATAGACAGGACGACATAAAATATTGCTTTATTTAATGACATACATTTCACTATTACATAAAGTAAACATTCTTCTACCAAATTTCGGGATGAACTCGGAATTATTGAACAAGAGGAGTCCAAACAGGCAAACCAGATTGTCAGCATTACGATTGCTAGTATGCTTTTTTCTTCATTACTCTTCTTTTCAAAACATTTTAGTTTAAAATACATTTATTTTAATGGAAAGAAAAAATAATTTTATTAGACATTGTAAAATTTTATAGGGGAGGGGAATCTTCAAGAAAGTCTTTTAATAAGAAATTTCTCCAAATTCTTGCTGTATCCACTGACCAGGAACATTTTTAGATGCATGACGATGACCTACAACATGTAATAATATTATACCAACGATCTTTGATAGAGCTCCAGAGGTTCCTATAAAGTTCAACTTAATTTTCACATTATATTTGGTTTTTTACGCGTCTAGACCTTGTTTATGGTAAGCTGAAAGTCCAAGTAACTGTACGAAACAGTGTCTTTTGCCATCTTTTGTCAGAAAGTAAGATATAGAAAAGACAACTGTGTGCCGACTTAGCAAAAATGGTTTCATTTATTTTGACTTCATCTTATTTTACAGGTATCCGGTGACAGACATTTTTGGAATCGTATATGTATTGTTAAGAAATGAATATAAAAGTAATATATTAATATGTAACACCTTCTTTCAGAAAAAAAAGAAAGAAATAAGAGAAAAAGTAATGATACACATATATTTGAAAAAAGTAAGTCATAAAATATATATTTCTTAAATACTGAGTTCTAGTGGAGGTTATTTTTTTTTTTATTGTAAGATGATTAATGTAAGAGATTTATATTTCTTCAATTTTATGCAAATGTTCCTAAATTTTACCCTTTTTGATATCTCAATTTTATACAACTTAATATCCTTTATTAAGTACGATGTCATATATTTATTAATTATTTAGTTTATTTTTCTCTCGAATCATCTTTTAAAGCACTAACACTTTTCAATTTTATGGTTTTCTTTCTCTAAAGTACAACATTCTTTTAATGATTTTTCTTGTCGATTTTTATGGAAAACGTCATTGATTTCATTTTAATAATAATTAAACTTTTCGTCGATATTTTTGTAAATGAAACCTAAAAGCTTACAACCTTGTTTTTATGTTAGGAAAGTTGTTACTCTAAAATTTCTAGAATAGCTTTATTCTATTAAATTGACGATTGCTTTTAAAAACTGTTTCATATTGAAAGAAAGAAAAATAAAATATTAAAAAATAGAGTTTAAAAGTACTAAAAATTTCACATTCACATTTACCACTTTATCAGTAAAGATATGTGAATACGTTTTCTATCGAAATTAATAGCTTCATGCAGATGCTTGTGTGTAACATTACACCAATATTAAAATTATTACCAATATTAATTACACCAATATTAATATTAAATACACAAATATTAAAGCGACCAACATTTGTTTATGATTTTTTATTTGTCCCATGTAAAAAAGGATGAATGTCCGTAAGACAGGTGTTATGCGTAAATGAATTGAATGTCATTAATATGCCCATGTGTGAAGTAACATCAAAAAAATAAAGGAACAAATAAATTTGTGCAAAATATTTTATTTAAAATTATAGTTTTGATCTAAGATAACAAGATATTTGAACGTTTCAAAATGATATTTTTACACAATCATTTAGTTTTATCCATATGTTCGGAACGAAAAATCAAAACAACATAAAATTTATTTTTATCAGATTCTTCTTTGTCATTTTCACCGCATTCTGATCAGTTAATCCCTCTAATCAATAAAAATTGCTCTGATCACTATTACGAAGTTTCAATTCGTCGACGAGTCTCTGCTATGCTACATATCATAAAACGGATGCTACCCGTAAACAATACCTACTACACATATTTCTACTTTGCGATGATAGTAACCAAGAAAAAAATAGTGAACAACAATGGTTGTTATTAAATTATTTTATTTCACTTTTTTTAATCTATAGAGTGAATTTTGTAATTGATTTTTCACTCACTTCCTGATATGCCAGTGTAACGATTCGAATTATCCGGAACATTTTTCTAGACACCTACAGGGCTTAATTTCTAACAAAAAAAGGTACCGGAGCCCTAATATTCTGCAGTACTAATAACCGTAGCGTGCCTCTTACCGCCCCCCCCTTCACCGCCACTCCAATCTGCATACTTATATTTCATACATTATATGTATTTGCAAAATTTAAAGCAATTTTTTTCTTTAGCAAAATAAACAATTTTAATGTATGTATCTGCATTTACTTAGTTGTCAATTATTCCACTTTTTAGTTATCACTCCGGCAGAATAGAAATCTTTGCCCAATTGTAATGTTAATTAATCGCAGAATTCTGCGATTAAATAAAGTAAGGATTGTGATTCGAAAATAGTGTTAACACAAAAAAAGAATAGTTCGCAGCTATGCATTTTTATGAAAAAATTACTGAAATTTTCAAAAATTAATATTTATATGTTGAAGAATCTGACAAAGATATAAACTTCGATATGGGAGGAAAAGGAAAGGGTAATTTAGGCTTCAGTTTTTCTGAAGCGCTTGCACTGGGCTCCCGGTGCCCAGAATTTATGGGCTCCGGTGAATTCCGACCAATATTTAAATATTTACTAAAAGCAGAGTAGTACCGGAGACGGGCTCCGTTGGGCACCGGCGCAATTTAAGACCTGAACACCTAGCTCTGTTAAGTTACCCACGACAGGGCGGAAAGGCGGTTACATCATAAGAAGCTATAACTCTTTAAATAAGCAACATGCGAGACAACGAGAATAAAGGAGGTGAAGGCATAGATTCGTTACAGTGCCGCCTTTATAAGTCGTCTGGACCACCAAAGAACAGGTGAGAAGACTTGACGTCACCTAGGACCATCCAGCGGGGCAGACACCAGGACGGTAAGAGGAGAGTCTCCCACCAAATGAGAAACAGGGTTAAAGATGACTTAATCAAAACAAAAAGCGATTCGACGTCAGCCCCCTTTTTATCTTTCCAGAGAACAGAGGAAAGAAAAAGGATATTCAGGGGCAGACAGATTCAGAGAGAGAAAACAGAGAGATGTGTCTGGATTTAGAGTGCAAGAAGACCAACTCCTGAGCTCGAAACTTAAGAGTGAGAATTCCATCCGGATATTTTAAATGGGGAGGTTAATCAGTGATTTTAGTATGAGCGCTCCTTGTGCTTTATTGTAAGAAACTTTTCCTTGCAACGGTACTGCTAAAAATACAGCTAAAGAGTTGTTAATGAAATACTTTAGCACCGAACATTGAATGATCAGACTTTATCGAAATAATCTTCTAGGTGAACCAGAAATGTAATCTGCAGAATCCACAATTTCGATTCTATAACGTATTCAGCGGTTAACGAATATGGATTAATTAAATCTTTAGTTTTTTGCTAAATATTTTCTGTGTTTGAACACGGTATTTACAAGCTCCTACTCCATCTTACCCACATAGTGTTCGAAAGCACCACAGAAAGGTGGCAAGCGGCGGTAGTTAGAATTGAATTTCTTTATGCAGAAAGACTTCGAGCGGTGAACTAGAAGAGCGTTGGAAACCAGATAGGAAGCAGAGTGACATCAGTCCCTACACAGCCGAGCACCAGCCTTGGAAACCAGTCACGAAGCAGAGTGACATCAGACCTGACAGAGCAGAGTACCAGACTTGGAAAACAAACAGAAAAGTACAGAGGCACCCAGTCCCGACAGAGCTGAACACCAGACTTTGAAACACAACAGAAAAGAGGAGAGACACTCAGTTTCTAACAGAGCAGAAAACGGATAACAAAACCGGAGCCCGTGACTTCAGTCCCAAACTTCAATCCCGACTCAAACAGCAGCGTTTCAAAGTCGTGCAACCATTGTAAGAATATTAAAAAAAGGATGGGGAAAACAAAGTCACACGTGAATGTGAATTGGAAACCAGATTACTATTTTTCAGATTTTTCAGGGCTCGTATGGGTCCTGAAAAAGATAAGGAAAATAATCCCTCTGAAAGAATGTTTGAGTAGGATAGAATGATCAGCCAGTAAACTACCCTGGTATATAAATTTTCCAAAACTATCATAGCAATTTGTGTAAATATAAATGTATATGTTTTTATGTAATTAATTTCTCTTAAAATTCTGCAAAAATTGGGCACCTATGTTAGCCTAGAAAAATAAAGAGAATATTTATATGTAAGTATCTGTCAAAAATAATTCTTGTTTTTTCCAAGCTGTGTTTAGTGTTTTCCGTGCCTTTCAGCCACGAAAAAACTGCCAGAAAATAGGGGTAGCTATAGTGATTCGAGTTTCAGAACATTTTTCTACACACCTAGCTCTGTTAAGTTTTCCACAACAGGCCGGAAAGGCGGCTACATCATAAGAAGCTATAATTACTCGAATAAGCGAGACAACGAGAAACTAGTCGTTGGGGGCCACCGTAATACTTACCCATCATGGATATGCATAATGTAAAATATTAAAATAAAAATGTGTAAACTACTTATAAAGTGCATTGCAATTCAAATAAAATCGTTGCTTGATGACGTCACAAACTTTAAAGGCTCGATTACTGAATTGCTTGAAAGAAACATCCTTATACCTCCAAAAATAATAATCCTATTAACTAGCGGTTTATTGCATCCGATTAAGCGTCAAATTTTCAAATAAAATATATCTTTGAAGTGAAATTTAGATGAAATACAGGGTCGTGAAAAATCGAAGAGTGTGGCAAATAGAATTCCAAATATCTCGGCAACTAATTATCCTATCGCCTTCATGCTTGATGCAAAATTTATGTTTTTTTATTGTCTTTTATATTCATTTCTTAAAATAAACAATTTCG
Organism: Maratus michaelseni; assembly: GCA_963931845.1. Lineage (NCBI taxonomy): Eukaryota > Metazoa > Arthropoda > Arachnida > Araneae > Salticidae > Maratus > Maratus michaelseni. Next base: position 252,887,986 of record OZ007592.1, read on the forward strand.
AAAATTTTTATGTACCTTTCATCAGAATGAATATTTCGAGAGTCCGAAAAAAATTGTTCCGGTTAATCGAGGTTATTGAAATGAAATAGACTTCTTCCCATTATTACATACTACGTACATACCAAATTACAAGTCTCTATCTCAATTTTTTCGGGATATAGAGCGTTTACAGACACACAGACACACACACAGACACACAGACGGACGGCAAAAAAATTTTTTCCTAAAAATATGTTTTTCGGAATCTCCAGTGTCTGAAACGTGTAAATCCGACAAAAAAAATCGATTTTCAAAACGATTACAAGACTTACCCTATACTACGTATGATGGGTAAGTAAAAAGGAGGTGAAGGCATATATTGTTCCACCAAAGGACTGATGCGAAGACTTGACGTCACCTAGGACCATCCCGAGGCTAACGAAAAGGACAGGCTACCGTGGTGCATTCCACTTATCTTTTTTTACAGACCGCTAGAGTGATGTGATGCTCTTTTCGTACGCCTGCATTGGTGGATTCGAGCATCACGTGACTACCGCGGTCTGTAAAAAAAGATACGCGTAAAACACCACGGTAGCCTTTCTTTTTCGTTAGCCTCGGGACCATCCAGTGGGGCAGATACCAAATGCGGTAACAGGAGAGTCTCCCACCAAATGAGAAATAGCGTTAAAGATGACATAGTCAAAACTAAAAGTAATTCGACGTCTCATCTTCCCCTTTTGCCTTCCGAAGAAGAGAGGAAATAAAATGGAAATTTATGGGCAGACAGATTCAGAGAGTGAAAAGAGAGACATGTGTCTGTATTGAGAGTGCAAGGAGAGGAACTCCTGAGCTTGAAACTTAGAGTGATAATTCTATCCAGATATTTCAAATGGGGAGATCAATCAATGATCTCAGTATGAGTACTCCTTGTGCTTTATTGTGAGAAACTTTCCCCTACAATGGTACTGCTAAAAATACAGCTAAAGATTTTAGCACCGAACATTAAATTATCAGACTTTATCGAGATAATTCTAGGTGAACCAGAACTGTAATCTGCAGAATCCACAATTTCGATTCTATAATGTATTCAGCGGTTGATGAATACGGATTAATTAAATCTTTAGTTTTCTGCTAAATATTTTCTGTGTTTGAACACGATATTTACACGCTACTACTCCATCTTACCCGCATCGTGTTCGAAACCAACACACTAGAATGATAAAAAAATATGTATAGGGGTATGTTTTCAATGACACTACAAATTTATACGATTGAAATATAAATTAATAAATTAATCTTAAGGAATTTTCCGTTAGGCGGGCTTAATCCCGTTAGCTTAAATCATAAAATAATCTTCATGGTTATAACTGTATATAACAACAAAGGAGATAATTATGTGCCAAACCACGACAACTACGCTTGGTAAAATAGGTCAACTTGCTGTGAAACTGCAACAAAAGAATATTTTAAACACTGAAAAGTAGAAAATGAAACATAATTAAAGACAAAGAATGTAATAATTTAAATATATACACTTTTATCAATGACTAGCTTAATATTAATAAATAATTATCGTTATACATATAGAAAACAATTTAGAATTACTGAATAGATAGTTTAACTACGCTACTTTTTATTTCGTGTTGTCATATCGTAAAAAAAGCAAAAATTATAGTTGTTTTTATAAATACGCTAATGTTTCCGAAAGCGTAAGTCAAATCGATGATTTTTCCATAATCAGGGTTTACGATAAGTTAACGTATTTTAGCGTAATTTTGGAATACCATAAATTGCAGTCAGGAAATTTGGCGCAATTTTTAACATAATCATTTAATGCTTTAAAATAATGGTTTTCTTTCTTTTTTTAAAACTATTTTTTTACATTTTTACTTATATTTTATTCATGTATTATATATTTTTGAAGCGGTATATCGCGATAATAATTGAAAAATCTTCGAAAATTGGTTGAAACGGTATGTCGATTATCAATTAATTTATTAATCAGATACTGAATATAGTCAGGATTTGTCACACATCTGGTATTTACTGATTAAACTCTTTTCAAACAACAACCCCGAAAAAGTTTTTTTTTTTTGTATCAATTACGAATATTACGCAAGTAATCTTACAATAAATGCTTATACCTTTTCTAAACACTTTTAATACCAGTTATTTACCAACAGCTATTAATGAGAAATACACTTCAACTCGACCTCAACCGGAATAAAACAAAAAGGGATGCGCAAACAGACGTTTCGAATGAACAACTTACGACTTGTTTATGTTGTGTTTTTCACAATAACAACGCAGTGTTGCAACACTTTTTTCTTCTTGTATAGTATACAACGTGATGTCCTTAATAACTTATCTAAAAAACATTGTTGAGTCATTGCGCTTATATATTGAAAAATGCATGCGGACAAATATGCAATAAAGATTTTTTTCTAAGAATTACAATCACATTTAAGTTTTCTTGTCTTCACGATATAAAAATCTCGATAATTAGGTAACAATATTGCTTAAACATTTACATAATATTATTAAACCATTCGGAAAATGTTTGTTGTTTTCGGTCGAGAATGGACCTCTGGACGTCGTCACTTTATTTTTCAAAGCATTTTTAACGAAATTCTGTAACTTTAGAAGATTTTTTTTTTTGAATAGGCAACAGAAATGCATAAAATAGTTACAAAATTGTTAAATTTACAAAAAGGATTGATACAAACTATCAGATATGAAAAAAAGCCGAATTTAAAAATTGACGTCGGATGAGAAATCGTCTGATATAAGCAGAAAACATGGTCTTCAACTTTAATTTTCTCATAATACCTTTAGCTCAGACATCAATACAAGAGTTAAAGACAACATCAGACTACATCAGACAAGAGTTAAAGTTACTGTAGGAACAAAATATTAAGGTATATAATAAGGATAAAGTTTAGTAATGGAAAATGCGTTTCAATAACTGCAGCGATGAATATTTTTGCAATGGTTCAAATGAATATTTTTGCGAGGACAGAGAATGCCAGGATCTCTTCAACTGTAGTAATGGAAAATGCTTTTATTTGTAGATGATTCCAATGAATATTTTTGAATAATTGATGTTTTTAATCAATTTGAAAAAAAAAATTAAGCTTTCGGAACATTTTCTCAATGGTTGTTGTAATTTGTTAAATTATATATTTTTTTCTTTAATTTTCAAATAAGACATTTATTGCGTAAGTGAAATATAATTTGTGTACATCATTTTTTAAACCAATTATTCAAACAAATTAAGACAAACAACCAGGTAAGGTACTTAAAGTCTAAAAGTAGCACCTAGTTTCTAGTATTAAAGGTGTTATAAAATGTCTAAGCCCATTCCATTTCAAATGCGGCGATCATGTGCACTAATGGCGCCCGGTGCATGTAAAATCCGTCGTGGGTGTAAAGTCCTCCAAGTTCTCTGTGAATTACACCTCTGAGGGTGCCTAGTCAGGTGAAGGTCTCGTTACCAGATCAAGGTTCTAAATTACGAGACCAACTCGAGTAGTGATTGGATGACCGATGCAGCGAGGAAATATTAAATATCCAAGCATCTCACATCTCTCCGGCATGACTTCGCTACACTGCGCAGTGTTGAACCGCCTCATCCAAAATCAATTAGCAACCGGCCAACTAATAAAAAGCAATTAAAGTAACAACACGCACCGAAGCCACGTCGGCCTATATATTTAATAAACACATCTTCACCAAGCAGAGAACAAGCGAGTCCTCGCCCCGCTGCTAGGTATCAACCCGTTAAGCTAGTCAAAATCCTGAGAGGTAGGGACCTGGTCAGCGGTCTAAAAAAACAATACCTGCATTATGGACCTCAACCCTTTTGGCATTAACCATGTTTAACATTAATCACAATGCAAACCACTCAATGCTGAAATTTCCGTTTTTATTTGGAATGGTGATATAGATTAATAAACTAATTCTGATTAAATATGTAAATTTAAAAGAAATAATGTAAAATAAAGATTACATCTTTATAAAAAATAATATATTAAAACGTTACATACAGCAAGTGGCGTGCTTTCGTGATTTCTGAATCATTTTCTTGATGCAAAAAGTATACAATAAAAATATTAAAATAAAATCATTAAAAAAATAATCAACTTTAAATACGTAAATTTCAATAATTAACAATCGTTTTAGAAAAAAGTTCAATAAAGATCTTACGATATTTCAGTATATTGTTTCTAAGCCAAATTCAAAGAGGATTATATTTTGAATCATAACAAATTTTATATTTTTCATTTGCAATAGAAAAATCTTTAAATGAATACAACCCATGATTGGAAAAAGAAGAAAAAAGATATTTGGAAATATTTATTTGATAAGAAATTTTAATAAATGAATAAAATTTCTGGAAACTCTGAAAACTTCTCAAAATTTATCAACGAAAGTTAATATTTAGCATTAACAGAAAAAATTCTACATCTTTTAATAATTCATTGAAAATTAATTACAAATATACGCCGTTTTATATTTTATTTTTTAACCACCTAACATATTTCTACTGAGTCTACTTATTTTGTTCTTTTGAAGTGGGGTGAGATAAAATTTTATCAGAAAGAATTACGACATTTCAAATTTCCTAATAATTAAAAACTGCAGATATAAGAAAAGTAAAATTCAAGTGTGAAATCTTATATGCAATTTTTAATAAAGTTTATCACTTTAATATAACTTCTAATAAACGCTTTCAAACAAACCATCTTAGTCGTTGAAAGTTTCAGCGGGTTTTTTAAATAAATAATGAAGGTACACTAACAGTAAAAATATCGTGTAGAAGTAATTACGTACGTTGTATAGCTTAATGGGAATTTTTTTCTGTGAAGTTGTTTTGTATTATATTACATTTGAATGCGAAATGCAATATTAATAAAAATTACATTATATAATTGAACTTTTTCATATTTTTATTATTATTTTAAAGTTGACAGAATTCGTACATTGCTCCAGGTTTTTTTTCTTTTTGTGAGCCCTAATTAATATTTGTTTATAAACATAACGATTTTTTTTTATGGAATAACAAGATATTTTCATTATGTACAAAATAAAATACTAGGGTAGCGTGGTATTTTAAATTTGTGTATCTTACCATTAAAGTAAACATTATTTTAAATGAGTTATAAGTATAAATGTAAGAAGAAATTAAATATATATATATATTCCATAGTTCATATTAAATTATTAGATGCAAATTAGGTAAAGTTAATGTTTCGAAACTTTCTTTTAAAAAATAATTATCTCTTTAATATCTTTATATTGCAGGCAAAAAAATTAAACTCGTTCTACACTCAAAAATGGTTTCTAGTTGTTTTTATTTAATGATATTACTGTTATAGCGAGTATTTTGTAGAGTTTGTTCCTCAAACCAGAGGAACAACACTTTAAGAACAAACAGGAAAAAAAATTACAGTTTAGGAAAAAAAAAAACAGTGATCACCCCCTACTAACTACGTAGCAAATCATTGTATAAAAATGTGACTGGTACTATTCAATTAGTAATAAGGTCTAGTAATTATTGCTGAACTTAAAATTTGTTTAGAGGATAGTCTACTTATAGAAAGTGTAAAAAACTTTAAAACTTTCAATACTAACACCTAATTTTGACATCATATTTGGACTCTTCCATACATTTTACCCTCGGTTATCAGTCATTCGGTCACGTTTTTTATGACTTATGAAGATTTAAGTTTCGGAACTCCTAATGTTAAATTCATTTAACATCGTTGCAAAACAAATTCCAATGCGGGTAGTGTTTTATGCATAAAGTATTAGGCGGAATAAACTGCAATTTTGGATTCGCATATTTGAAACTTCTAGAAATCGATATCTGTTAACCCTTTGAAGGGCGGTGGGATATAATATATCTCGCCACTATGGGATAAAATATATCCCGCCGCCATGGGATATAATATATCCCACTTAATTTTAATTCCCAAACACCACAATGACACCGGAATTTTGACTCAAATTTTTCTTTAATAATATACGTGAAGAAAAGCTTTTATATATTTTGAAATAAATTTGTTGTTAAATCCCGGTGGGATTAAATGATTTCAACATTTTAGAAACATAAGTACTTTGCCCTGAAAGGGTTAAAAAGATTCATTAGGTTACAATTTATTTTTGTTTTCGAAAATTTATTTCAAAATATGCATATCTTCGAAATTAATTTTGATTTACGATGCCAAAATTAAATGTTATAGTATTAAACAAATTATTAGAATTTCTATCTGTAGACGATCCTTAGGCAGACTTTAAGTACAGCATTAATAAGTAGATGTTATTACTAATTGATTGGTATCTGCAACATTTTTATGCGATTATTTGCAGCAGAGTTAATATTTTTACCATATCCTAATTAGCTATACATTTAAAAGAAGGACTATACATTTAAAAGAAGACTTATATGAAAAAAAAATATTTAGACAAAAATAAATTTAATCAAAATTTTTAACCGAATCATAAAAATAAATGATTCTTTATCTATAATTAATTTCAAAGTTAAATATAGCATATTTGTCACATAAATCTTAAATTCTACATACAATAACTAAAAAAAATATTTTGATATTTGGTGAATATATCACGCCGCGTGGTGATGTTGTCTAGGATCAGGTGAGGATCGAATCACCGAGAGCACTGATATAGATTTTCGATAGTAATATCTCTGTCATAGAGATACATACCCTTAATCTAATATAGCCCTGCATCCCATAGGCAAAGGGAGGCACCCCTTTCAGATGAGAGCTTTCTTTGTATACCCGAGAACTTTATTTTAATTAGAACTTTAGCAGAGACTATGTTATTTACGAAACCGTGAATGTCGGCTAGTGCTATCTAGTGTATCATCTATAATTGTTCCAGTACCCACGTTCTTCAATATATTTTCTAAATTAATTGAAGAAGGCTAACCTTTGCATTTTACACAAATAAACGTATTTGCCTTAATTCTATATTCGAGTGCATCCATACTATCATATCAACTTTACGCCACGTGCTCGATTCATTACAGCGTGAATTTAAGATATTGCACATATGGTTAAAAATGAATCAAATTTCTTTTTTACATGAGTAACCTTTTAACAGTGAAATGATAAGAAGCGTTTTATATGCTGTGCCACTAGATTTGGCGAGTTTTTCTTTGACGATAAATGTTTCGATGTGGTAGTTGCTATCTTCAGCCTTTGGGGTTGCTTTCTTTAAACGATATTTTTTGTAGATGTAATATTATCTAAATACATGTTTGTTGTGTATTTTATAGTATTTTTCTATTTTGGATATATATATATATACAGTATGCCCACTAAAGTCCCTTGCCACCCTCTTAACTTCGGAACGGCTGCTGATATATTCATAAAAGTAGTGTCTAGATATAGTAAAGTAGCCATTCGCTACTCAATGAAATCCCCTACGGAGCTACCTGGTGGAATGCTGCGGAGTTAGCATAACTATCTCGAAAACGGAAAGAGTTAGAAAAAAAAGTGATTTGCAAAGTTGTAGAGCATCATCGAATTAGTACAAGAAGACACTTTGTGGACATAAATGCGTAGAATAGAACGGTTAAAACACACATTTGTTTTTTCTTGATTTCCTACACTGTGACGTGACAACACGATCTTGGAAAGAAAAAAACAACTAGTTATAATAATATACCTTTATTTTAGATGTTCCAACTTCTCACCGTCAGTTGCAATGCATATTTCGATCCTTGTTTGAATTTCATGTTGCACACGTTGGGGCATAGATGGTGACACGTTGGCACAAGCGTCCATAATGCGTCGTTTAAGATCCTGCATTGTTTGTGGAGGGGTCGAATACACCTGCTGTTTCATAACTGGTTGTTTCTTTCTTTCTAAGATCGTTTTGTCACGTCACAGTGTAGGAAATCAAGAAAAAACATATGCGCGTTTTAACCGTTCTATTCTTCGCATTAATGTCCACAAGGTGTTTTTGTACTAAATCGATGATGCCCTACAACTTTGTAAATCACTTGCTTTTCCTATCTCTTTCCGTTTTCGAGATAGGAATGGTAACTCGGGTGTTTCATAAAAGATGGGCAAAACTTTAAGAGGTGAGAGTACACATCCAAATAAACAACTTTCATCAAAGAATGCATGGTCGGAAATAAAACGCAAAGGTACTGGCGCATTTGGAAACTCTTGGTCCATGCAAACGTTAAAGTTCCATTCCTGTTGCGAGTTATCGGAAGAAGAACGACACTAATAGTATGCAAATGTGATATGGGGAAGCAGAAGAACGATTATGCAAAATTTCGCCTTGATTATTACATAAAAGCCGCTGATCCGAGTGTGCAACTGTCAATCGCGGTAGGAACGTATCGGAAGATGTTGCCCTTCACTAATAGGGAAAATGCTAACATACGGAACTGCAAATGTAAATGGCTCAGGCTCAGAGGCTCAACGATTGTATAGTGAGCGGTTTCCCAACAGGCGGTTGCCCGACTATAAACCATTTGAGCGCTTGAACCTACAGTTGTGTGAGACGGAGTTCTTTTTCGCTTCCCGGTCGGATGCAGGTAATGCAAAGACGGGCGGAACGTTAGTTGTGGAAGAAGCCATTCTGAATATGGTGGCTGATCAGCCAAGTACAAGTACACGAGCAGTGGATAGGTAATTACAAAGATTATTCATCATTTATATGTATCTCACTCCACGAATTGGCGAGTACTGGAAGATGAACGTTTGCATCCTTATCATTTTCAATGAGGACAGGAACTTAAAGGGATTATCCTTGTCGTGTGGAATTCGCCCCCTTATTTCTACAGAAGGACACGGTAAATTCAGATTTTGGGCAACTGTGGGTCACGAATGAATGAACTTTCATACGTGAAGGTGCATTTAACAACCACAATCAATATGTATGGGCGGATGTAAATACATATGCTCATCAGCGACGCTTTTCTATCAATGTTTGGGCATTAATAATCGGAGACTGTTACCTCTACGTACCTCTAGACTACCGGAGACTATTATTATTTCCAGACACCTACTCGGACCTTATCTTCTGCCAGAAAACCTTGACGGGACAAAATATCTCATGTTTCTGCAACAGCTGCTGCCACACATGTTGAACGCCGCTCTCCCGCACATCCGGCAGGTAATGTGTTCCAGCAAGATGGAGCACCATCCATTATGTACGAGACGTGCGAAACTATCTTGAAATAATAATTTCCGAACCGATGGATTGGTAGAGGTGGTTCTGTAGCTTAGCTACCGCGCTCGCCAGATCTTTCATGTTCCGATTTCTTTTGGTGGGGACAGCTGAAGGCTCTTATGTATGAGACTCCCCATTGAATCTACAGAACACCTCGTCGTCAGACTTTCGGCCGCTGCAAGGGAAGTGCGCGAAATGCCTGCTATTATTCAGAAAGTTCGCCAATCCTTTCTTCGCCATTGTACCGCATGCATAGACACTGTCTGTCACTGTTTTGAATACTTATTGTAATCACATGTCATTATAAACTTGCTTTTGTCACTTAATCGTTCTTTGTGTGTTTTTTGTCTAGTATAACAATATCAGCTTCAGCAGCCCTCTAGCGCTTTTGCGTTTTAATTCGGACCATGCATTCTTTGATGAATGTCACTTGTATGGGTGTATACAATCACCTCTTAAAGTTTTGCCAATCTTTTATGAAACACCTTGTATATATATATAAATAAATATATATATATATATATATATATATATATATATTAAATTGTAATGGCAATTGTGACCGATATATATATATTTTTTTTATATCTGCCTTTTAAAATATTAAAAAACAATAAGATTTAGTGTATAGTGTTTTGCAGTTTTATGTGGACAACTTCTTCATTTTATGATTTTAAATGCTATTTATATGAGATATATCTTTCATGATATTTCCACAAGTTATTTTCAGTTGGTTTTTTCGTTAGTTTATTAATTGTTTACAATATGCCCCTTGACAATAATCATTATTTATCACAAAAGGCTTCTTAGGTTTATTAAATATATTTGTTTATGTATTTTCATTACTTGTTAAAATATCGTAAATGACGATAAAATTTTGTTTTAGCATTGTACTTATTTTTTTTAAGATTGTGCAAAAACACGGTTTAAACGTATGTTTATAAATATTTAAAAAACATGTATTTCCGCCATTTTGAAAATTTTTGCAAGATACTAACACTGCGGTTTGGCACCATTTTGGATTTTTTCCCCAATCGCGCCAACCGTCACAGCATATGGAACTATTTTGGAGATGATTGACAGAATTACCTATTTGTAAATTTATATCACTCTATTATTTATCCGTCACGAATATGTTTAGGTTTAAGATACCAGTCACATTAAAAAAAACAGCTATATCTCGATAAATATATATCACATCTTCTTCCAAGCATAAAAATCTCCACTTTACATTTTCAAATATATAAATAGTGTAACTCTTTTGCGTCTTATTTTAAAAGATACCTAAAAGATGTTATCTAAAATGTGACTTCTTAATCTCCTCGAACGGAAAAGCTAAGTATATTATCAGAAGAATTCTTTATACATTATCAATTTTTGAAAGACGTTACTTACGGTTTTAAGAGAAATCGCAGTAATGTATAACTGTAACATGTTATGGAACTTTATCATTAGAATACGTCCAAAACCATTAAACAATGGTGGAATTAAACTTCCTCCTTCACAAAATTTGATTAGTTATCATCATAGAATCTCGTTTATAAGTATAAGTAATTTAGCCATAGATGTAATAAATAATTTTAAAACTCGCCAACACCTTTATATATAGTATGTTGATAGTAAAAATTCTGTTTCTGAGGAAAATATCATTATATATAAACAATTAATTAAAAATCTAATATTATATAATGTAAATCTTTAAAAAAAATATTATATAAAAAACTAATTAGAAATAATTAAGTTTTCCTTCATATTAAACTAATTAAATTTAATGTTAACAATTTACATCCTAAGGTTCCGTATACTCTATATTTTAATCATTTTAGAATGTAACAGCTAAAGAGAGCTTAAGTTACAACTTGTAAAGTTCTTAAGTTTCTCTTAGTTTTTATCTTATATCATTAAATGTATTATATATATATATATTTCTTAAAGCTTTTTTTAAGATATTCTTTATAATATTTAGCCATTAAGCGTTGAAATAAAACAGTAATACGCACAGAATAAATTTTGGGATAGTAGCTTTAATTATTCTAATTAACTGAATTTCTATTTTCTAAATCAATGATTAATATTTTCAGAAAGAAAAGGAATCTTGCAAAAATAGATAAATTCGTCATTGTTCCTTTCTTGCTAAATGATTTTTAGGTGCGTTCGTAATTATATAAATAGGTAGCACCTATTGTCGTCGTCTGGTCCGTCCGTCTGTCCGTCCCTCCGTCCGTCTGTCTGTCCGTCCGTCTGCATATAACAACGTAAAAACTACCCAACCGAATGGTTTGAAATTTAAGATATATTATCTTTGCACAATTTTGTCGAGACATTTCAAATTTTTTTAAAAATCGAATCAAAACTTTAGAAAATATTAATAAAAACATTTATTAAGAAATTTGATTTTTTTTAAATCGGTGCTTTCTTGTTATAGGAACTTTTGAAGTTTAACCGTCAAGCAACCGAGATACTTATTTTATGACAGAAATGAATCTGCAGACGATATAATTCATTTCACAGAATTAAAAATCATCAAGATCGGAATATTTATATAACTAGCTATAGTACGAACGCACCTCGTTTGTCACGTTTGACGTACAATTACCAACTTTTTTTTTTTTTTTTTTTTTTTTTTGTATCAATTTCTGTCACAATATTTGGAATTACGTTACATTAATTTCTCTACTGTGTTATCTGTTTAAAAAAATCAACTAAGTTTATGAAGTTTGCATTTGATAGTGGAATTTAAAATACTCCATTTCTTTCTAAAATGTATTAGTTCAGTTGAAATACACTAAACATGAATGGACATAGAGTGTCTTAGGAAATCACGTACATAACAATTTGAAACATGACATTGCACATACTATTTTTAGCTTGCAAATGTGGATAAAGATATCAACGTAAGTTTGGAAAATTTTATAAATGCTGACAAGGAGAACGGGAGTTAAATACGTATTTAGTTTTTGTGTGGTAATATCAATTTACCTGAGTTTAAACTGGATAAGTCACAAGATGGTTGGTTGATGCTTGATTTTATGACGGCCGTGTAGGTAAACACGAAGGATATAGGCCCTAGGGGGGAGTGCCCTCCGTGGGGGGTCTTTCTAAGGGATCCTAACCCGTATTTAGGGCAATGTTCGAAGAAGACCACGGAAAACTCCGAACGGTTAGGTCGACGAGAACGACAGGGGTTTGAACCCAGCACCTTCCGTCTACCAGCTTTGAGAGCAGAACCTCTCAGACACGGGTGGGACCGATAAATCACAAGAATGCTTTAAAAATTCTGATGGTAAACAGGTTGAAAAGGTTTAGCTAAAATTGTGGTTGAAATAAACTTTCATACTTTTTGGTAATAAAGTTTATAAAATTTCAACTTCAATAAATTACTTAAAAATATGTTAGAAATGTAATTACGTTTTCCGAGATTTTAGATATACATTACGTCATATGCACTTCATACAGTATTTCGTACAAACTTCACCAAAGCATTAATTTTAGGATTTAATGAAAATTTCTAAAATGAATGAGTGTTACTTTGTAGGCAGATGTTGTTTTATTATTAGATCTTTTCAATTATGTAGTATATGGATATGTAGTTAAATTTCTCGTAGATTTGGTATTTAATCAAAGTATAATCACTCGAATAATTTGCAAATATGTTAACAGATAGCGTATATTTGAAAATTTCTTTCGGTATAAATTAAGCATTATTGTTAGGTACGTTTTATCATTGGATGATGTGATTTACACTAAAAGTTCGTGAAACTGAGGCTATTAAATTAGAGGTGTTTTGATGATTCAGAATAAAATGTGTAGAAATTAATACGTTAAGGGGACTTGGTACAAAAAAAATATTAATTCTGTAAATAACACCTATATTAAAGTTTTTGGATCATGTTTCAATAAATCAAAATCATTAAAGATAGCAAAAGGCCTTAAATTGTGAATAAATTAGTAATGTTTTAAAATAATGTATTTTTTTAAATTAATAAATAAAAAATTTCATCTAATTTTCTAATTTTGGTATTTCAAACTAGATTTTTCTATCTTATACTCACACTACTTTGTTCTACAAACCTAAATGTCAGATTTTGGATACAAAGATTAGATCAGAAGCAGAAAATGTATAATTGTAATGGATGTATATGGTATAAACCTATAAAAATCGCATGTATTTAAGTTTGGATTTTTTTTTTTTTTCATTTATTGATTTTTTTAAGCACAAACTTCAAAGATATAAAAAATTCGATACTTTTGTTATGCTTCGTAGAATCTAAAGATACATAAAAAAAATCTCAGACTGTTTGCTCAATTATTATAGAAAAACTAGCATTTTGATTACATAGAGAATATAAAAAATTATGAGATGAGAAAAATTAGTTTAAACATTTCATTTACAAAAAAGATTACAAAGAGATGCGTAAACCATATCTTCTTATCTTCTTTATTATTTCTCAGATCATCAAGAAATTTGGGCAAAATGTTCTAAAGATGTTAAGGTTCATTTTATAATAAAAATCTGAAATTCAACATTTTTGTGAGTTTTTGTCAAAATAAGAAGTACCGAGTCTCCTTAAGATAACGTAAATTTATTTTATCTTAGCCATTTTTAAACCCATCTTAAAAAGCACTTCAAGTAGATTCATCCCTACGATTAGAAGCATGCTTTACTTTCATTCCGACTTTTCTCATCATTCTTATTAAAAGTTTGTAATAAGAGTAACCTACGAAAACTTTTAAAACTTCTTGAGATACTATTATTTTTATATTTCAAAATCTAAACAGCATTAACAGGTATTACAGCTCAACAAAGGGTAAAACTGTCCATTTCAGTAAAAAAAATTCTATTAAATATCTATTTTTTTTTTTTTTTTTTTTTTTTTTTTTGTAATTGGAAGAGGGGCATATTTCATTGGCTATTTTTATCATGGAGAGAAACATTCAATAAGATCAACTGAAAAAAAGTGTATTCTAGTAAGTTCTCGTTGTTGTACAAGACAAATCATGAAGGATTAGCACAATCAATATACCTATAAATTTTAGTATGAAACTAAGGTACCAATTATTTGTGGACAGCCCGATAACCAGGATTTCTCACAGGTATAACGATGAACTAAAAAAAAGTAATAGTATAGAGCAACCTTTATAAGTCTTTAAAGGTTCATATTAAAGTATCTCAAAATTTTCAACTTATTTGATTTTATGTATACATCTAGAACTTGTTCACAGTTATTTCAACGGCTGTATATCAGTACCAATCATTATCATTTGTACTCTGTTGTCAAGAAGAAAATATGAATAGGACAACTGATATGACTTACCAAAATTATTTTTGTTTTATACTAGCTACATATTTTATTGCTTATCAGCGATGTCTGGAAGTACATATTATGGAATTGTACTGGCAAGAAAATAGTATAAACTTATTCATTAATATGCGACATCTCTTGGAATGAAGGGTTATATAATAATATTCATAATGAAAAGACCACTGAGTTCTCATGCTGTTTTAAAAATAATATGAATATATATTTCCTAAATTTTGAGAAACAGTCGTTTTTTTTCTTTGGATCACTTAATTTTCTTCATCTTGTAATATGCCATATATTTATTAATGAATGTTCTTTAATATCTATAATATTCATAATGGAAAGACCACTGAGTTCTCATGCTGTTTTAAAAATAATATGAAGGTATATTTCCTAAATTTTGAGAAACATTCGTTTTTTTTTCTTTGGATCACTTAATTTTCTTCATATTGTAATATGCCATATATTTATTAATGAATGCTCTTTAATATCTATAATATTCATAATGAAAAGACCACTGAGTTCTCATGCTGTTTTAAAAATAATATGAAGGTATATTTCCTAAATTTTGAGAAACATTCGTTTTTTTTTCTTTGGATCACTTAATTTTCTTCATCTTGTAATATGCCATATATTTATTAATGAATGCTCTTTAATATCTATAATATTCATAATGAAAAGACCACTGAGTTCTCATGCAGTATTAAAAATAATATGAAGGTATATTTCCTAAATTTTGAGAAACATTCGTTTTTTTTTTTTCTTTGGATCACTTAATTTTCTTCATCTTGTAATATGCCATATATTTATTAATGAATGCTCTTTAATATCTATAATATTCATAATAAAAAGACCACTGAGTTCTCATGCTGTTTTAAAAAATAATATGAAGGTATATTTCCTAAATTTTTAGAAACATTCGTTTTTTTTTTCTTTGGATCACTTAATTTTCTTCATCTTGTAATATGCCATACATTTATTAATGAATGTTCTTTAATATCTATAATATTCATAATGAAAAGACCACTGTGTTCTCATGCTGTTTTAAAAATAACATGAAGGTATATTTCCTGAATTTTGAGAAACATTCGTTTTTTTTTTCTTTGGATGACTTAATTTTCTTCATCTTGTAATATGCCATATATTTATTAATGAATGTTCTTTAATATCTTCTTCTCTATTTTTTTTTAAATATCACTACAAACATTTCCTTTTTTTGTACACTTTTTAGTCTGAAATGGAAAACTTTTTCCTTCTCGATTTCGTGGGAGAAATCATACTTCGTTGATTTCTTCATAATGCTAATAGTTTTTGGTAAGTATTTTTGTATCTGAAACATTTTAATTTATAACAGTGTCTTATTTTTTCAACAATACCTTTAGGAGAAAAATATTTGTCCCGAAAATGGGAGAATAGCTTTTGTTCTCTTTAATGGTTGCTTTATAAAAGAAAAATGCTTCGTTTTCCTCAAAAAATCACAAAAAAAGAATAACATGGTTTTAAAGTACGAAAAATTTTCAAATCTACATTTACATTTTTATATCAGTAAAGGAATGTGAAAAGAATTGTTACAGAAAGAAATATAGCTCAGAAAGCAGCGTCACATTTTTGCAACCAATTTTAGCGTCGATGATTTTGATATATATGATATATTAAATGGCACAGATAACGAAACGGCAAGTCAGCTAGTGCACCGTCGAAGGGGGGATTCTAAAGCAATATTGAACAGTTCGCTGGAAGCTGAAATGAATGACAATCCGATCACTGTTGTTATCCCGACACAGGGTCATCATCAGTAATCGTTTAACTATATATTTTCCATTGCAAAGGACTGTGGGATATTGCTATGGAAACAAACCCCGTTGGTACGCAAGATGACTGGCAGATCCGTATCGGTGTCATCTTGTCTATCATATCATATATACCAAAATCTTCGACGATAAAATTGGTTCCAAAAAATTGACGCTGCCTCCCGGACATTTAAGTTCACGCAAATTCTTTGTGCACAGACTTTTATCAATTCACTAAATAGTTTGTATTACCTTCTTTTATTCTTTTTGTCACATCTTTTTCCTTTTATTTTTTATTTTTTATTTATATTTATTTTTTATTTATATTTATATTTATATTTATATTTATATTTATATTTATTTATTTATTTATTTATTTATTTATTTATTATTTTTGGGAGGGGGAGAGAGGGGGGGTGCTAAATTATTTTTAGTTCTACACATAATGTGTTTATGATTTTTCATTTAATCCATCTATTTGAAGAAATTTTAATTTAATCATATTTGGCATTAATTGCAAGTAAAACCACTCCATTGAGCTGTTTCAGTCATTCATTTTTAATGGTAAAATAGCTAAAGTAACTAACTTTCACTAATGAATGTAAATTTAAAAGAAATAATGTTAATAATTACCAAACATTCTGTAGAAAATATCCCATACACGGCCAGTATAAGGCTTTGATGTAATTGTGAATCCTTTACTTAATAAAAGATTATAAAGCAAGATTATTAAAATAAAATCAATTCAGAAAAAAATTAGATATGTAATTCTGTATTATTATCAAAAAGTTTAGAAACAAATTTCAATAAAATTATTGCAAAAAATCTGTATACTTTTTTAAACAGATTCAGCGATGATTAAATTATCAGTAGTAAATTTTCATTACTTATTTAGAACTAGCTGTTACCCGTGATTTCGTTCACGCAACATTAAAAGAAGAATAAGTGTATTAATTAAGCAAAATATTTCACTTCCGATAATTAAAAACGTAAATGACTAACTAACTCTTTATCACATAGGAGACAATACGTTATTTCTTTGTTAAAGGGACGTTGACATAACTTAAAAAAGTGAAATTTCGTACCATATAATCGTGAAAATGAAAATGCAACCAATGCAAAAAGGAGGGCCAAATAAAATCGTGGAAATGGACGAATTGAGTAAAAAAAAATACACTTTTACATGATAAACCATTTTAATTTTAACACTTTGTGAAACGTTTTAACAGCCACCCTTCAAAAATAAGTAATTGGAAATAGTATATGCTTTTTCTTTAAATTCAATTCTGTCTCCTCGATTTAATGTATAGCTGAAACAAATCTTGTTTTCTGACTGACAATTAGCAGACGATTTTTGTTCTCCAGAAAAAATTGATTCATAAAGTTTGAATATGTGAAAATATGTTTTTATTTTTTTTTTTTTATAATTTACTGAAATTAAGATTTTGTTTTCACTATCTATTCAAATTTAAAATAAATTCTGTTTTCAGTTTTAATAAAAAAAATGCAGTAAAAAATATACTGATCTGTTTTATTTCTCCTTTATATCCCTAAATATGGAGTAATTTACTTGCTGTTTTTAGAGAAACTTCGTTAAAATTTACAAAATAATAATAATAATAATAATAATAATAATAATATCTCAGAATCTAATTCAATTTTATAAATTCTGAGAGTTTATGTGATATCCTAGAATCAATGATAACCGATGTTAAATAAATCGCGTTGCGTTCGATAGTCTAAGAGTTGCGAAATACAAACAAATGGTCAGATTTTAATATAATAGATTCGTGTTCATTTTTCTTTTCTTAAAATTATGATGTGATTTTTAGCAGAAAACTCTCATCTGTATATAGCTGATACTCATGCTTAATAACCAGTATAGATAAACAAAATATTTAATTTTTTTGTTTTAAATATGGCGTAAAACTCATCTACTTTCTATATTTACTGATCCTTGTATTATTAATGTACGGAATTGATATGCTTAGCAACGTAAAATGGTTAATTAAATTTTACGGAAAAAATATTCATTGATTCTCTATGAAAATAATGAAATTTTTAATTATTAAGAAAATTATTTGAAAAAACTAAATAAAATATAGCCTGTTTTCATTTCTGGTTTATAATCCATCTATATGCAAAGATACAGGGGCATAAATTCCTCCGTTTGGACGTTTACTTCAGCCAAACATTTACACACATAATCAGATTTATAATATTATTAGGAGTGTTAGAAAAAATATTAATTAAATACAATCCATGAGAGATAAGATAAAGAAAAATGACATTTGAAAAGATTTATTTGATCTGAAAGTTAAAAAAATTATTAGCATTTCTAATTTTAAGAAAGTTTTCAAAAGATGAAAACTAATATTTATCAATAGCAGAAAAAAAAAAAAAAAAAAAAAAAAAAAAAATCCAGAATTTTTACAATTCACTGCAAGAAATCTCGACATACGCCTTAATATATTTAATTAAGTTCTTAATATCTGTCCAAAACATATTTCACCTGAGTCATCATCTAACTTTAAAGTTTTATTAAAAAGAATTATGACGTTTCAAATTTTCTAATAATTAAAAACTGCATATTTAATAAAAGTAAATTTGAGATAGAAAATCTTTTACATAGCTTTTAATAAGCTGATCACATTTCTATAAATTTTAGTAAACCATTTAAACAAAAACATCTGTTGTTGAATTTTTCTGAATATTTTAGAGGTGAATAATAAAAGTAACTGACAGAAAAAATATACCGACCATCGAAATTTTGAGGTATTGATCCGGTAGGTTGTGATAAATTAATGAGAAAAAAAAATTCTTTGAAATGGTTTTGTATTACGGTGTTCTTGAAAATCCATATGCAACATTACCAATGACTGCCAAAATATTCATTTTTATGCGTTAGGTTCTTTTATAGTAAAATTCCACTGTCTGTTTGTATTTCACAAATACTGCTCCTAGAACATGAAACGCAGCGCGGTGAAATTAACACCAGTTATCCACATGGATACGAGGATGTGATATGAGCTCTCGGAATTTTAGAAATTGAATTAGTTTACAAGATATTAATTTTTTGTGACTTTTAAAGAAGTTTCTTTTAATGGGACAACTAGATTACTCCATTTTTTGAACGAAAAAGGTACATAATGGGATATCGTCTGCTCCCCAAAATGGTGAATCTTAATTTCTGTTTTGTTTCAATAAATCGATTTAATGATTTTTATTTTACATTCTCATTAAAATAATGTAATAGAAAGAATATTCATATGAGTTACTTCGACATTTACTAAAATTATTATCCAAAAGCTGAAAGATTTTAATATATTCATACCTGTGAAACAATGTTTTGCGAATTTCTTGAATATGTGAATGAATGGACTGTGATAGAACATGGAGTTTTGAGCATAGAGTACATATACGTATAGGGCATATGCTCAGATTGAAAGTTTTTGCCCAAACTACAGCGCCTAGAATACATAGTGTGGAAATTGGCAAATGGTGTAATGCTTTAAAAAGTGCTAAAAAGTTGTAGCCTATAAATGTGCAACGGTGCTCTTACGAAGTCTACGATAATGTTGCAACCAGAGACAACAAAAATGCGTATCACGTTTTTTAGCCATGCTTTCATAATTTAAAAAAAAACTTATAAAAATCACTAAGTCAGAGGAGAAAATGATATAATTTAAGTATTTAAAATACTTACCACCAGCCGAAACATTCTAATACAATGTCAAGAGCTAGCAGATGGCGCTGCGAACCCATCCTAATATTTTCAGCAACGTTGTACATTTATTGGATACAATTTTTTAGTACTATTTTGTAGCCGGTTTCCACACTATGTATTCTAGGCGCTGTACCCAAACTACAGCTCCTAGAATAAATAGTGTGGAAACCGGCTATCCCTGTAATGCTTTAAAAAGTACTAAAAAGTAGTAGCCTATAAATGTGCAACGGTGCTCCTACGATAATATTGCAATCAGAGACAAAACAATGCGTATCAGGTTTTTTAGCCATGCTTTCATAATTTAACAAAAAACAGCTTATAAAAATCATTAAGTTAGAGGAGAAAAGGATATAATTTAAGTACTTAAAATACTTACCACCAGCCGAAACATTCTAATACAATGTTTACGTTGAGAAGAGATAGCAGATGGCGCTGCGATCCCTTCGATATCTTTTCAGCAACGTTGTATATTTATTGGATTCAATTTTTTCGTACAATTTTGTAGCAGATTTATACACTATGTATTCTAGGCGCTGTACCCAAACCATAAAAACCCAGCACTACAGAACTTGATGAAACTCGCGTGGACGAATTTGCTTGGATGAATTTGACAAGTAAACTATCATTAGCTTGTCAATAAAGGAAAGCGCTCCAAATTTTTATACAAAATCTTCTCGATCAATAGAATTTTATTGCCCGTATGTCGCAATTTTTAGGTGTGTTCTTAATTATATAAATACGTAGCACCTATTGTCGTCGTCTTGTCTGTCCGTTCGTCCGCATATAACAACTCAAACACTACCCAACCGAATGGTTTGAAATTTAAGATATATTATCTTTGCAGAATTTTGTTGAGACATTTCAAATTTTATGAAAATCGAATCAAAACTTTAGATGATATTAAGAAAAATATTTATTAAGAAAATTGAATTAAAAAAAATCGGTGTTTTCTTGTTATAGGAGCTTCCGATGTTTAATCGTCAAGCGACCGAGATACTTTATTTTATTACAGAAATTAATCTGCATACGATATAATTCATTTCACAGAACTAGATATAGTACGAAAGCACCTCATTTGTCACGTTTGGCGTACAATTTCCAACTTGTTTTACATGATTTGTTATCTCCATTATATTATAATTGCATCAAAAACACGGTACTTGCAAAATGTAACTATCGTAATTTTCAGTTTATTTACATTAGAGACAAGCGTAATTTCTTACTTACAGTTAGAAATTTAACATCATTAATAATATAAATCATTTCTAAATGTAAAATAAAACTAGATTCCTCTTTTCAACCCAAAATTGGCAGATCTTATGTAATACAAATGCAACACGTCGCGTTGCTAGGCCAGCTAGTTTAAATAAAAAAATAAACTATGTAATACAACTGAATTTTTCAAGTATAAGACTTTTTGATATCAAGTAATACTTCATATATTTGAGGGTTTTTTTTTATGTCTGACTAATTCGTACATTGCTGGGGGATTTTTCTTTTCTGAGAAGTAAAATATTTCTATTAGTAAAAAAAAAAAGCAATTAATCATAGAAAGAAGGATGATTCAAAAAAGATTGGACAAATTTCAAAAAGTGGTATTGCACACAATAAAAAACTTTTTTTTTTTTTTTTTTTTTTTTTTTTTTTTTTTTTTTTTTTTTAAATAAACTACGATTTCAATCAATTTATACAGTCAAATATACAAAGTCTCTTACTCCTATCCGAACTCGAATTTTTATTAATTTTCATTTACAACAGATTTATCATTTTTTGTGTAACGATATGACGAGAAGTGATCGAAATTAATCAACATCAGCATAAATATTGTACTGAACTAGACATTTTCACATTATAAATGTTATAGACAATAGATAGATATTTACTTACCGAAATACGATACATTTCCATAACTTTTCATGTTGTCAGTGCATTTCACACATAGCAAGGTTGAAAATTACTTAAAAATGCCTTTTTTACTTTCTCGACAAATATAATGTAAGAAAAGCATTGCAATCATGAAAAATACCCGATTTTGGGAATATTGGTACATTTTTAGGATTTCGTTCATCTCACGAAACCCTATTACTCCCGCTCCGTTCTCTGTCTGTCATAGAGCTATTCTCAGAAACTATATAACTTACAGAGTTGAAACTTTGTGAAAAAAGCTGAATACCAGCTATAAAGAGCTCAAAATATTAAAATTTGAAAAATTCGTATTATTTTAATAAATAGAGATAAAAAACCAAAATTCTAACAGCCTTTTCCTATTAAATTTAAACATTTTTCGTTATAGCAGATGCCAAAAATTAAAAATCCACGATGAAATTCATTCTACAATAATTAATTTCCTATCAGACGATTTCCACGTGAAAAATGAAAATGAAATAAAAAGTTTCACTAATTGAAAAAAAAGATTAATATGAAATAAAAATGATTGACGTCATAGTGGTAATGAAACGGAAATTTTCAAAGATTTCTCAATAATACAAGAAGTATGAGTATGTGTATGTACACAAAGCAGATTAATATCACGTCATTAGAGAAATTTTTCAAATGTTTGAGAATAATACAAAGCGAGTATCAATAGGAGTAATAGAGAATAGTAAATATGTGAGTTTGAGAATCATATTGAATCGTGATACAAATCCGATTATGGAAATATTCGCATATGTTAACATTTTGAAGGTGTATAACATGTTTAATTTTGAAATTATTTTTTTATATCGCATTTAGTCCGCGTGGCAGATATTATTATGACAGAATATAATAACCGGCTTCGCCCGCTATCGGTCTGGTTTGGATACTCGAAAAAACGAAAAAATAGACCGGTAAATTTTTACTTTATAAAAAAAAAAAAAAAACATGAGTTTTTTTTTTTTTTTTTTTTTTTTGCTAATGAAATTTATTTGAATTTATTAAAAAAAGGATAAAGTGTTTTGAAAGGAATATTAAACGAAACCCTTTGAGCGATCTTCCATCACACGTACTCACTTGTTACATTTTGAGGTTACCGAATCAATTTTCGCGTTTTAAAAATGATTTCATTTATATGTATGTATGTGTGTATGTTAGTGTTTTTTTTATGTTCAGGTATTCAGAGTCCGTTTTTTTGGTGTTTTTTCAATGATGTCGGTATGTATGTATATGCGTGAGTGAATATGATAGCGCCCAAACTATGCTATCGATATGGGGATTATAATACAGGCCACTATCTTAAGAACTGTATATAGTGTGTAAATCTCAAAATGGATTTGATATTTGAAGTGTTTTTTTAACTATTTTGTGACCAGGGGTAACCTATAAGTATTTTCTTTTTTAGCGAAATATTTTTATTGTTCATGCTTATTTATGGTGATACAATACTCATGTTTTACTATTAAAATGACAGTTTTCTTTAGAATGTGATGTCATTTTCACAAGTGGAAACATTTCAAATTTGTAAAATTAAGATTTAAATTTTTATTTATTTTTATATTACTATTTTTTTAAATGCACAGTATTCTGTAAAGTTTTCGGAAAGAAAAAAAGAGTCACTCTTTTTAGTTTAATTAAGTTATGCATGATAAACAGTTATGTTCGTATATTAGGAGAAGGTATTTTCGAGTAAATAAATGGATTATGGTTCTTGTCTCCTATACAAAACTTTATTGTCATACCCTGTAGTAGTACCACCTGTTAAAGTTACATTTGAAATGACTGAAATATATATATACACCAAAAAAAAAAATCAGTGACGCATTGCTACATTTTCCAGTACTGTGAGGAAAACGGTTGAAGGCCTTTTTTCAAAACCTCTGTTTAACAAAAAGAAAAAGATATTTCTTTAATATCCATAAATTCTATGCAAAATTCGAAACACATATTATACACGAAAATAGTTTCTAGATATTTTTTGTCAATATTTTATACGGTATTATATATTATTGCTGAAATTAATGCTTTGGAAAATATGTTTCTGAAATCACAAAAATAGTACATTAAAATTGAGATCAAATTGCGAATTTAAAAGACTATTTTAGCTAGAGGTAAATGAATATAAGCAAAAAATTTAATTGAGCTACAAAACTGAAAAATTCATTAACTTTAATAAAGATAAAGATAAAATAAGTAAACCGATAACATAGCTGTTAAATTCTGCAGACAGTAGTTTAAAATATAGTTCCGAATTTCATTTAAAAAGAAGGGGTCCTGAGCTGTCAATACAAAAAAATTTCATTTAAAGTATATTACTTTAATAAAATTTGTTTTATTTTTGTGTTTTTTTTTTAATTAATAGTACATATAAGATTTCTCTTTAATATTTAGAACATTAAAATTTACTGATATTTTACTGTTAACTAATTTCTAAATATGGAAAACCTCGTATTGTTTCATTATATTTTATTACTTTTTTCTTGTGACATTTATTTAATTTATCTTATTCAAAAGAAAACTTATTAAAAATCGAAAACGGTAATTTGAATATTCTTTTGCATCAATTGCACACACCAATTTGATTCATTAAATGCAGGAATTAAGTGAATTAACAGGTGACTACGAAAAAAAGTACTAAAATACTAAAATAATCTTCCTTTTTTCTAACAGCGTTTAAGAATTTTCTGAAATCCATTTCTTTCCATGTCTGGAGGTTCTTCATCTTTTTCTTCCTTCAAGCAGATTAGAAACATAGAAACACAAAAGAAAATATTATCACACAAGTAAGTATTACATGTTTATTTTTTTCCTGAATGTATTATTGCAAACAAATATAAAGTTCAAAAATTCTGTTTTTTCATCTCTTTAAAAGCTTTTTAAGCTGATTTGCTACCCTCTTGTGTCAATATTGATCTCTTCAAGCAAATGAATAATAAAAGCTCTTAAAATCAAAAGAAAACATTAGGAAATAATTGAAAAAAATAATTGGCGGCATTGCAATAAAAAAAAAATAGCTTTACAAGTTCAAATTGCTTAAGTAGCAAATGTCTAATGTAAATGATTGAAAAAGTCCAAGACCAAACCATATTTCTATTTCTAATCTCTTTTGAGAATATTATGTCTCTTCTGTTGTTAAATGTCTCTAAATGTCTGTTATATTTTTAAATGTCACTTGTATTACAAAAAATTACTTTACTTAAAAACCTTCCGGTATGAGAAAAAAAAGACAAAAACTTTTTTTTAATTGATATTTATATATGTTAAATTCTCAATTAAAAATATATCTCATAAAGAAAAAACATTTCATGAAGTAATTTTTAAATTTTTTTTTAGCTATTACCTTTTAACCATTCGCAGATTGTTTTCATTCTTATTAAATTGCTGATATCTCAAGATTAAATTGCTGAGATTTAGACATTCCTAAACGTAGTTTTCCATTAATTTACTTATTATCGGAAAAAAAATTCAATGCAAAATTTTTGTATATAAATAAAGAATAATTGGACACAATATTATTTTTAATGTCCACATGTTGAAAATATTTTGAATGTGGACTACAGTACACTTGGCGCCTTTTCGAATGATTCCTATATTCTCCTCGAATGTTACTATATCAATAAAATAATTTAAAAATTCAATTTAAAAGATGCTTTGCTTGAATATCATATACGTTTGCATACTGATTTCTTACAGATGGCATTAACAGTTTTGACCCTTTCACCTAGAAAACTTTTTAAAAACTACCCCGCCCTCCTCTAAAAAATACAATAGTGTAACATATATTTAACTTTACTTTAGTAGATGGCAGCACTACACGGGTTACAAACTCATTCTTACTGTGTACGTACGTTTTCCCGACATTCTTTCCGAATTCTTCTACGTTGAGACGTGAGATGTGTTGGTTAAAAAGATACGGTTGTTAACAGCGGCAATTTCTTTTATTTCTTGCGCAATACGGATGTCTTTTATCCATAAGCGACATGTAAATAATTTTGTACATAATTTTTGTACATGATCTCTGTACATAATCATACGTGATGTCCATGATGTAATAATGTTGAAAATAAACTAATTTAATGAGAATCCGGAGTGCTCTGTGAGACATCTAAAAAGTGTTCTATAAGTGGCTCCCAACGCGGCCCGTATACACGACAAGCCAACGAATAATTAGTTTTGTGCTAAAATATGTCAAGTGTTTAGTTCTTGATTAAGAATGTGTGTTTGTTTCGTGTTTTTTTTATTGAGACGTCGGTTTTCAAAACAAAATAAATCACTTCACTTAGATTCTAAGCACGTTTGTTTTGTGAAAAAATCTTCAAGTAAAATGCAAGATGCATGCAGCTGTTAGTCCAAAGCTATGTATATGTAAAATTAACTTTATTTTAGTGAATTTTGATTTTATTTGTGCAGGATTTTAAGATAAATTTATTTTCTCTGTAAGTAATGACTGTTTGGTCACTGTCATGTAGAAAACGAAATGTTTTGATTTCGTTAGGTTAATTAGGTGTTATCTAGTTGACTAAAGTTTTGAAAAAATGTACTTAAAACACTAAACGTACAACTTCTAGTTTGTTGAGAATGTCTCAACAGGTTAATTTAAGAACAGTTTTGTTTTTGTTCTTATGTTTGAGAATTGTATATATATTTCCTGTTATTGATTTGATTATTACTTTTTGTGTGTTCTCAGAGATCAAATAACTTGAAATGTTCTTTCTTTTTATTGAATCTGATAATTTTGTTGTATGTGTTTACGATAGAATTAATATAGAAGAATTTACTTTTCGAATAATGTCAGTTTTGTTTTGATTAACAACTGAATTATAAAATCGTAAAACCGAGTTCTAAGTATTTTTTTTCTTATAATATATGTTTAAATTTGAATTTTGTGTATAATTCAGACTTTTAGACCTTGGATAATTTTGTTTCAGAACAAAAGTAGAATATTTTCTTTTGAGAAAGATTTTAAATTATTTTGTTTGAAATGTAATATTAAAATTTTATTATTTGAATATTTCTGTTTTCAGAACTAAGGTAAAGTATGTTTTTTTTTAGAACAAATTTGAGTAATTTTGGTAATATTAAGTTTTTTTTTTCAGAATCGAAAGTTAAGTGCTGTAAATATAAATTAGTTTGATTTTATTTTAAGTTAATTTTGAAAAGTAGAATTTTGTGTTCTCATAATTTTGATAATATGGTACAACGTAACTATAGCTAGTACAAATCCAAAGAACGATTTTGGTTTATCTGTCGATATATAGTTTTGAATTATGTATAAAATAAGCTGAAAATTTATATTAATGTTATTTCAGAAAATTGCGTTTGTTTTTATTGTATTTTGAGTTTCATTATTATATTAATGTGACATAATATTTTATGGAAGAAATTCTCACTAAAGTGTGAGCTTAAATTTGAGCAAAAAATGGTAGTTTATTTCTAAATTTCAAAATTTTTAAATCGAAGTTTCATTTTGCTAATATTATTTTGCTTGTTAATTTGGTAAATTTAAACAAAATAGCATATTTGGCGAAAAGCAAAAAAAAGAAGATTTGAAAAACTTTGCCGCGAGTAAGGCTTAACTGCGCTTGAAGACAAGAGAATGGTCGACTTGTGTAATCTGATTATTAAACATCCTGATTATGTTGAGGATTACACTAAGGAATGACTTACAACTATAATTGAGACTCGTAAAGCCGACCTCTTTAAGAAACAGCAATTACAGGACGAGAATTCCTGAGTGCTCTGTGAGACATCTAAAATATGTTCTATAACACAACGATGACTGCGATTTGTGTTTTTTTTTTTTTTACAATTTACTTTTCCGTGGTACCCCTGCATCGTAAAACTAATAGGCCACAGGCTCCCATCCAAGTAGGACATTACCGGCACTAAATTCCTGAGATCCAACCGTCGCAGTAGTAATCCGGCCATGGGTACTAAAGGGGTCAGAACAGGTTCGGTTCTCAGGGGGAAGATTGTGACATCAATATCCCCGTGTTTTCCTGGAAGTTTATAGGAGCAACCAGAGCCCAGAGACTAGCCAAGGGCTCCCTCCTATGATTTGCTATCCCCCCGGTTGAAATCGTGGAGCACCTATGGAGGTTACCTCTAGTTTTCCTCCAGGGGTTGGACACCACACACAAAAAATTTTAAAACACAAAAGATAGAAACAAAAAACAGGAAAGTTATTCCCACCCCCCGTCACACGTCCAGGTGACTAGGCTGGAAATGCCGTAGGGCGGCGAAGAAGAAAACAAGAAAAATGTGGTCCGACCGGAACCGTTTGCTCATCCACTCTAGATACGACCACAAGCTTTCCATGTCCTTAACTGGCGCCCAAACCGGCCCCGATCCTAAAATCAACTGTTTCCGGCGCCCAAACCGGCCCCGATCCTAAAATCAACTGTTTCCGGCGCCCAAACCGGCCCCGATCCTAAAATCAACTGTTTCCGGCGCCCACACCCCAGATGTCCTGAGCTCGGATAATAGACGCACTCGTCTAAGCTCGGGAGTGTCAGAGTCAGGACGAGTGAGACTCAATGCGCACGATGTTGCATCCGGGTTGGAATCCCCGGTTGGTACTTAGAGCTGACGAACTGACCAGCGAAAGCCGACCAGCTCGATGCTCCGGAAGTGGGCTACGTTGAACACCTGCCCCCTCTGAGACCCTGCTTTGAGAAATTGAAACCGGACGCTACAGCGTCCTCGGCCGGGCTCCCGCGCCACGAAGTGGCCGGGTTTATTCGGGAACACCGGAAGGGGTCCCGTCCCCCCTGCACTACTTCTGTACTTATTGTGTTGTATATTTCTAATAAATGTTAATAATAACGCCCTTAACAAAATTCGCACTCGGTCCGTTTTTTTAATACCACCTTTTTCAAAGAAAAATCTTATTAACCGATTTCTCTCGCTAATTTTGTAGAAACCTATCCAGAAGGGATTTTTTGTCGCAAATGTTGCAAAAAGCTAGGACGAAAATATTTCTTCAGAAACACTGGTATTGGAAAAGCTCACCAGATTAAGCCATGCCTTCATTATTTGCTACAATGTAAGGTGCTGTAGCAATGTAAAGTGCTGTAATTCCCCATGCTTATTAAAAGGCTGGACTGGACAACCCTAGGTTAGACACTTTGAGAATAAATTTCTTGATAGTTTTATGAATTTAAATTGATCATCAGCAACATATTTTTTTCAATTTGACATATTGTACTGTTGTATCAAAAAGAGTAAATATTTATGTTTCTAAATGCTGCACATTTCATATTCTATAGTAAACATATTGTGGTGCATCTAAATGATTCTTTTTAATTTCATTACGTTTGAAGCATTGTAACATAATTAAAATGCATAGGAAACGATTTTTTTCCATAGACCATAATATAACAGAATTATTTTGTGCATCCCACTAAATGAACTATAAATTTTACACAATCCATCTTCAATACCAAACATTTTATAGTTGACCTTAATAACATATAAAACTTATATCACAATATTATTAATAAATTTCACCTTTTCATACAATGAAATTGATCATAGCCCGTCCTACAACCGAACAGTTATGAGTGTCTCTGTAAATAGAATGATAAATGCTACGCACATCATATTCTACAGTAAGCGCCTATTGGTGCACCCGAGTGATATGTATCAATTGGATTATGTTTAAAGTAGTGTAACATCATTAAACTATCTAAAAGGTGGATTAAAACTTTGTGCCGTTATATTAAAAATAAATGTGCAACGTTAAATTAGCACAAATTAAAATCATTTCCAATGGCAAACAGCTGTTTCAAAGCCCTTAAACTCCATCTTCAGTGCCAACTCAAAAGGTAAAAACGAATTAAAAACTCCTAAGCCATGACCGCTTGCCTGCCATCTCTCGCCCCGCGGCCAGATGAAATGGCGTTGAATTTTTCAAAACAACAGCGGAGACGAGGAAACACACGTGACAGAGAGACCAATAGGAACACTCCGCCGACCGGGAAAGTTTAAGTGTGGAGGCAAATAAAGGAGGGGGGACGAAGAGAATGAACTAAGCGAAACGCAGCCAGACGTTTGAAACGCTTTGTACGGCAGAGAAAAAACCAGAAAGGGGGGGGGGCAATGAGGATGAATTAAATGAAAGGTAGCCAGACATTTGAAAAATTTGGTGTACTGGACAAATCATTAACCAAGCTGCTCGAATTTTTCCATATGTAATAAGCTTCCTAGAAATTTAGGTCGTAAATTGATGAGCATTTCTGAATTATCGCACCTTCCGAAAAATTAAAACTGTGACTTTCAGACCAACAATGGTTAGCTATTGCAGATCGTTTAATATCACAATTTTTAACATAGTTTTTATGCTCCCCTAAACGGACTCTAAGCGGTCTCTTAGTTTGACCTATGTACATTTTATCACATTCGCAAGATATTTTATAAATTCCCCAATGTGAAAATCTGTCTATTGGATGTTTGAGGTCTGTAAATTTGATTTTGTTAAACGGTGCATAAACTATTTTAAAGTCGAAACTTTTCAAAATTCTAGATATTTGATGGCTTATTCTCGGAAAATATGGAAGTATAATTAAATTTTCATTGCGAACATTGTTAACATTGGAATGCGTACGTTTAATTTGTTTATTATGAATTGAATCAACTATTTCAACAGGATAACCCCGGTCAAAGGCTATTGATTTGATGTAGTCTAACTCTGCTTTGAGTAAACTCTCAGATGAACAAATTTTTAGGGCGCGATGAACATATGTATTAAAAGCAGCCAATTTTTGATTCGGGGGGTGAGATGAAAGACGGTGTGGCGGTAATGAAACTGCGAATGGTTTACGATAAACTGTAGTTTGAAATGAGTCATTTTCGCGGTAAACCATGACATCAAGGAAAGGTAGTTGGTTGTTATTTTCAAGTTCAGATGTAAACTGTATATGTTCATCTACAGAGTTCATAACAGAAAGGATATGAGGAATATCTATATCACTAGGATCAACTAAAGCGAAACAGTCATCGACGTAGCGGGTGTAAAATGGAAAATTTAACTTATTGAAAAGGTTTGACTCGTAATAATGCATATAGAAATCACTGAGAATTGGGCTCAGGGGCGAGCCCATAGACATCCCATCGGTCATGCGATAAAAATCACCATTAAAAATGAGCGTGTTTTGTGATAGACAACTGTCCGTAAGGCGCAACAATTCATCTATTTCAAACTGTGAGAAGTGAAATTCCTGAAGGCGTAATTTGAGACAGTTTAAGGCACCTTGAACCGGTACATTTGTAAAGAGGGATTTGACATCAAATGAAACCATACGGCTTTGAGTAAAGGGAAAGTTGCGTAATTTATTTACGAAATCATAAGAATTTTTGCAGGTATGAATATTGTTGGAGAGTAACGGGGAGAAAATAGTAACGAGATATTTCGCTAATCTATAGGAGGATGTACCAATATTTGAAACGATCGGTCTGAATGGAATACCGAGTTTGTGAACTTTTGGAAGAGCATATCTTCCCTCATTCCTTCTGTGCCACATTGCGCAAGATTTTATGCTCTTCCAAAGGTTCACAAACTCGGTATTCCATTCAGACCGATCGTTTCAAATATTGGTACCTCCTCCTATAGATTAGCGAAATATCTCGTTACTATTTTCTCCCCGTTACTCTCCAAAAATATTCATACCTGCAAAAATTCTTATGATTTCGTAAATAAATTACGCAACTTCCCCTTTACTCAAAGCCGTATGGTTTCATTTGATGTCAAATCCCTCTTTACAAATGTACCGGTTCAAGGTGCCTTAAACTGTCTCAAATTACGCCTTCAGGAATTTCACTTCTCAAAGTTTGAAATAGATGAATTATTGCGCCTTACGGACAGTTGTCTATCATAAAACACGCTCATTTTTAATGGTGATTTTTATCGCATGACTGATGGGTTGTCTATGGGCTCGCCCCTGAGCCCAATTCTCAGTGATTTCTATATGCATTATTACGAGTCAAACCTTTTCAATAAGTTAAATTTTCCATTTTACACCCGCTACGTCGATGACTGTTTCGCTTTAGTTGATCCTAGTGATATAGATATTCCTCATATCCTTTCTGTTATGAACTCTGTAGATGAACATATACAGTTTACATCTGAACTTGAAAATAACAACCAACTACCTTTCCTTGATGTCATGGTTTACCGCGAAAATGACTCATTTCAAACTACAGTTTATAGTAAACCATTCGCAGTTTCATTACCGCCACACCGTCTTTCATCTCAACCCCAGAATCAAAAATTGGCTGCTTTTAATACATATGTTCATCGCGCCCTAAAAATTTGTTCATCTGAGAGTTTACTCAAAGCGGAGTTAGACTACATCAAATCAATAGCCTTTGACCGGGGTTATCCTGTTGAAATAGTTGATTCAATTCATAATAAACAAATTAAACGTACGCATTCCAATGTTAACAATGTTCGCAATGAAAATGTAATTATACTTCCATATTTTCCGAGAATAAGCCATCAAATATCTAGAATTTTGAAAAGTTTCGACTTTAAAATAGTTTATGCACCGTGTCGATGCTGCGAGTGAATACGAATGGTCGCTGGTTCAATTACAACTAAATATTGCTTCAAAATTGATTTATGTACACTAATAATATATACATGTTGCTTTTACATTATTCAAAGATTGTAGATCCAGCGAACGCACCATAGGTCCGCTTAGATCGCCGATAAACAAACGAATGACGAATATTAAATGTTGCCAACGGCAAAACACAAATTACAATAGAATGCGCCTTGGAGGCGCGCGCAACAGCCAAGGTCAAGGGAAGCGGTAACATACCGGCCCCCGTTGACATGTGCCAACATTCAAACAAATATAACACTAAATATTTTTAAACATATTGCTTACAATAAAAATTATTTAAAATACAATTACATACAAGTTCCAAAACACCTACATACTTCACTTTTAAAACATTATACATGGCTAACCGTTAAAACAATATAGTGCTTAATATGCATAACAACCTTTCAAAAAAATTAGAAAACATATATACATATATACAAACAATAAATGACACTAATATAATTGCATTAATGTTTCAAGTTTCTAATGGAAGAGGACAAACTTTTGAGATGGACCTCGTAACTACACTTGTTGCTGTTTTAATTTCTAAAACTCTAATTTTTCCATCAGATCCAGGTATGACTTTTAGAACACGACCCATTGCCCATTTGCCTGGGGGTAAATTGTCATCCTTTAGGATGACCATACATCCTTCTCTTAGATTTTGTTTTTCAACATACCATTTGGATCTTTGCTGTAAATGGTTCAGGTAATCCTTTTTCCATTTTTTCCATATCAATTGTGTCATTTTTGTGATTGCCTGCCAATTTGACAGTCGGTTATCATTAATTTTTGTCAAATCAGGTTCAGGAATTGAAGTGATGGGTCGACCTATCAAAAAATGGCCAGGGGTCAAGACTTCAATTTCATTTGGATCGGGCGACAAGGATATTAAGGGGCGAGAATTTAAAATTGCTTCGATTTCTGCCGTCAATGTCCAAAATTCTTCGAGTGTGACGCGAGAATTGCCTAAGGTTCTTTTAAGATGGTACTTGAAAGATTTCACCCCAGCCTCCCATAATCCACCAAAATTGGGTGAACGAGGAGGGATGAATTTCCAAGTGACAGCCTCGGAGGCCAAATAATTAGACAATTCTTCATCAGGCTTACATACCAGGGCATGTAATTTTTTCAACTCCGTATTAGTACCTACAAAAGTAGCTCCATTATCTGACATGATAATTAAGCTTTTGCCTCTTCTAGCGAAAAACCGTTTTAGGGTAGCAATAAATGATTCGGTTTTTAAATCGGTAACTATATCTAAATGGATTGCCTTAGTGGCGAGACAAACAAATAATGCTACAAAAATTTTATTATAATTTCCCTTTCTTTGGTTTTTGTACTTAATCAGAAAGGGTCCACAAAAATCAATCGCACATTTTTCAAATGGTGGGCTAGGATTTACTCTTTCTGAGGGCAAATTTCCCATGATTTGATTTGCCCCCATGGGTTTATTTCGAAAACAGGCTATACATTTGTGTACTGTTTTACGAGCCAAAGATCTTCCATTTAGTACCCAATATTTTTGCCGAACATGATGCAATAATGACTGCGGCCCTAGATGGAAAAACTTTACATGATAATATTCAAAAATAATATCACTTAATTTATGATTATGAGGTAGTACAATAGGATGTTTCTTTTCATAGGTCAGACTGGAATTGTCTAAGCGACCTCCTACACGAATAATTCCTTCGGAATCTAAATATGGATTCAAAAATTTTAATTTACTATTACCTGAAAGGTTCCTCTGGTTCTTCAAATTTTTTAGATCTTCAGCAAATGAAGAATACTGTACCTGTTTTATAAGAAATACTTCAGCTTTCTTTAACTCAGCAGAGGATAATGGCCCATGTTTTTTTTCTTCAGCATTTCGACAATTATTTACAAACCTACAAATATAACTTATGACACGAATCAATTTTAGAAAATTATTAGTCAAAGTAAATAAATAATTAAACAAGGAAAATTCAGTCTTAATTGCGAAGGTATAGTCCTGAATTGGTTTAAGTTCTGCAGCATAGTCAATGTTATTGTCAAGATCTACCGGATGATTTTCTACCTGCTGAATTTTTTCACGAAGAAGATTCGGACCACAAAACCAAAATTCACAGGTCAACAGTTCCTTGGCATCCAGTCCTCGAGATATAACATCAGCTGGATTGTTTTCCGATGATATGTGTTGCCATTGGTACGAGTCCGTAAGGTCTTGAATAGCGGCAACTCGATTACTAACAAAAGTTTTTAGCAGATGTGGGGGTTTTCTAATCCATGCGAGAGAAATCGTGGAGTCAGTCCAGAGAACAACATTTTCTATTTGAACGTCCAGTGATGGTAGAACTTTATACATCAACTTAGCTAATAGAAGACAAGAGCACAATTCCAGCCGGGGAACTGTCACAGTCTTTATGGGCGACACTCTGGATTTACTACACAGAAGTTGTGCAGTAGGAGATCCTTCAACCGGTAAGGATTGAACATAGATTGCAGCTCCATATGCTGACAACGAAGCATCAGCGAACCCATGCATTATTATGCGATCTTCTCGAAAAACGTGTCTGGGAACCTTTAAGTTTTTTAACTCTAAGAGGGTGGATACAAAGTCATTCCATTCTCTTGCCAGGAAATCCGGCAATGGCTCATTCCAATCGATTTTGGCTAGCCAGAGCTTCTGCATAAATATCTTGGCTCTTGTTATTACAGGACCAAGTAGACCCAGTGGGTCAAAGATTTTCGAAATAAGAGAGAGAACATCTCGTTTACTATAAAGGTCCTTGTCGAAAATTTTTAATTTATATTGAAAACAGTCACTCTGTGGATCCCATAGAACACCCAAGGTTTTTATCGAAGGACACTCTGGTTGATCATCGAAACTGTATTCGGTGGCAACCCTATTTTCAGATTCGATCAATTCTGGGTGGTTTGCACACCATTTGTGCAACTTCATGTTTCCGAGTTTTAACAGGTTAATTAATTGAGATTGAAGGATTTTAGCCCTTTCGAGAGTTGATTCTCCAGAAAGAACATCATCAACGTAAAAATCATTTAAGACGACCGACGATGCTAGAGGTAAATTGTTTTGTTCATCTATTGCTAATTTCTTAAGAGCACGAGTAGCTAAGTAAGGAGCGTTTGATGTCCCGTAAGTCACTGTGTTCAGCTTATAAATTTGTACTGGCGCGTCAATACTGGCCTTCCACAAAATTCTAAGAAGGTTTCTTTGTGAGGGATCTACTAATATCATTCGATACATTTTTTGTACATCAGCTGTGAACGCATACCTGTGTTTTCGAAAGCGAATCATAATCTGAATCAATTCCTGTTGCGGAATTTTACCCTTTAAAAGGATGTCATTCAATGACAACCCAGACGTTGTGAGCGTTGACGCGTTAAAAACAACGCGCAAGCGTGTAGTGCTTTTCTCTGGTCTGTATACCCCATGATGAGGTATATAATAACAGACTTCTCCGGGTTCAGATTCCTCTACTAATTCCATGTGATTTAAATTTTTATACTCTTCCATAAATGTCGAATAGAGTAGTTGCAAGTTCGAATCCCTATCTAACCGCTGCCAAACTTGATCGAGTCTTTTTTCAGCAAGTTTTCTGGATTCTCCTAAAAATGTAGCATCCTCCATAGGCATACTCACTACATATTGACCGTCGGATGTTCGATAATGTGTCTCTTCAAAATGCTTTTCGCAAAATTGTTCTTCATTACTAAGCTGAGAATTAGAATCACTAATATCTTCTATTTCCCAAAATTTTTGCAATGACTTTTCTAATTTTTCGTTTTGAGTGAGTAGACCGCAGTATTGAGAATCAGGTGAGGAATTATTCACAACACCGCTAGCTACATAACCGAACACTGTCTCTTGAAATAATAGGTTTTGTGAAGAACAGCGAATTTGACATGCTTTTAATAAATCAAAAAAACATTCGGCACCCAATAATAAGTCTATTTTTCCTGGTATATTAAATGTATCATCTGCTAACGAAATATGTGTAGGTATATCAGAAATTTCTATATGAATGGGCATTAATGGCGTTATTTCTGTTATTTTTGGCACTACAAAAAAATCCAGTTCCTTTGTGAAAGCTCTATTTTTATTTGAAATTATAGTTTTAATTTTATGATTAAGTGTTGTACATGTTCCATTTAACCCTGATACAGGAGCGACAACCTTAACTTTCTTTAAACCCAATTTTTTTGCAAAGTCAAATGATACACAATTAATTTGACTGCAAGAGTCTAAAAGACTTCTTCCTCGAATAAAATTTCCTTTAACAGTTTTAATATCAATTATTGCAGTTGATAAAATAACATTCTTATTTGAAAGTAAATAGTTCGAAAGATTTTGTGAAACGATATCCGGCGTCACATTTCTTTCTTCTAATTGCTGTATCTCTCGCTTTTGATGACGTGATGAATCATTGAGAACAACCGCGTTTTCTCTGTGTAAAAGGCTGCTGTGCCTTGAATTGCAATGCCTACATAAATATTTCGATCCGCAATTTGCTGCCAGATGTTTCGGTGAGAAGCAATTAAGGCAAAGTTTATATTTTTTAACGATCGCAAATCGCTCATCAAATTTCATATCAAGGAATTTCTTACATCTAAAAAGAGGGTGAAATGAATCACAAATAACACAATGTTTTTCGGAAGAATTTGAATTAACGACCAATGCTTTCGATTTCATTTCATTAGTGTTTTTTATTCTTGTAGATATATTTTTGTTTATGCTTTCGAGCGATTGACTTCGTTTTTCGAGAAAGGTCATTAAATTATCAAAGCTTGGTACTTCTGACGTGTTTATAGACAGTTCGAATTGCTTTCTCGTGTCTTTATCCAGTTTATCTAAAATGATAGTTATTATCAAAATGTCTGAAAGTTTATTTCTTTCAAATCCCAAGTTATTTAAAGCCCTGATGTTTTTATTTATCGCATCTACTAAACGTCTTAATTCTTTAGCTGACTCATGCATAAATTTTTCAAATTCTAGTATAGCTTTTAAATGAATATTAACCATAATTCTTTTATTCTCAAATCTATTTTCTAAAGCTGTGAACAACGAATTAAATGTATCTTCTGGAGTTTCTAACAGTTTAGCCTCATTTTTTAATGCGGAGTGAAGATAATGTAATTTCTGAACGTCTGACAGTTCGCCATTATTTTTAACGATATTATTGAATTCAATTTTAAACATATTCCAATCCTCATATTTCCCACTAAATTGAGGAAGCGGAATTTCTGGCAATTTTATCTTACAACTATGTAATTTGAATTGAGAATTTTTATTTTCATATTCATCAGAATTTAATTGAAGGAGACCTACCTCTAAATCTTGTAATCTGTCCTCCAATTCGAGTAATGAATTGTCGATATCTGTCATATTTTGATCTTCAGGAACTGTTGCATAATAGTCAGTGCGTAGTGTATCCACATTACTGGAAATATTTTCAAGCACTTTCAGTTTCGTTTCTATTTTTACTTTTGTCCATTGAACTGTTTCATCCTTTACTAGATTTTCTAATCTAGTGAGTTGTGCCTTTACAGAACCCCTAACACGATTTAAAGTTACCAATGTAGTCATTATGAACTAATTATAATTTCTAACTATAATACTAGCACTAATTAGAATCAAATTACTCCGCGAGCGGACCAATATTAATGTCGATGCTGCGAGTGAATACGAATGGTCGCTGGTTCAATTACAACTAAATATTGCTTCAAAATTGATTTATGTACACTAATAATATATACATGTTGCTTTTACATTATTCAAAGATTGTAGATCCAGCGAACGCACCATAGGTCCGCTTAGATCGCCGATAAACAAACGAATGACGAATATTAAATGTTGCCAACGGCAAAACACAAATTACAATAGAATGCGCCTTGGAGGCGCGCGCAACAGCCAAGGTCAAGGGAAGCGGTAACAAATAAGCCATCAAATATCTAGAATTTTGAAAAGTTTCGACTTTAAAATAGTTTATGCACCGTTTAACAAAATCAAATTTACAGACCTCAAACATCCAATAGACAGATTTTCACATTGGGGAATTTATAAAATATCTTGCGAATGTGATAAAATGTACATAGGTCAAACTAAGAGACCGCTTAGAGTCCGTTTAGGGGAGCATAAAAACTATGTTAAAAATTGTGATATTAAACGATCTGCAATAGCTAACCATTGTTGGTCTGAAAGTCACAGTTTTAATTTTTCGGAAGGTGCGATAATTCAGAAATGCTCATCAATTTACGACCTAAATTTCTGGGAAGCTTATTACATATGGAAAAATTCGAGCAGCTTGGTTAATGATTTGTCCAGTACACCAAATTTTTCAAATGTCTGGCTACCTTTCATTTAATTCATCCTCATTGCCCCCCTCCCTTTCTTGTTTTTTCTCTGCCGTACAAAGCGTTTCAAACGTCTGGCTGCGTTTCGCTTAGTTCATTCTCTTCGTCCCCCCTCCTTTATTCGCCTCCACACTTAAACTTTCCCGGTCGGCGGAGTGTTCCTATTGGTTTCTCTGTCACGTGTGTTTCCTCGTCTCCACTGTTGTTTTGAAAAATTCAACGCCATTTCATCTGGCCGCGGGGCGAGAGATGGCAGGCAAGCGGTCATGGCTTAGGAGTTTTTAATTCGTTTTTACCTTTTGAGTTGGCACTGAAGATGGAGCTTAAGGGCTTTGAAACAGCTGTTTGCCATTGGAAATGATTTTAATTTGTGCTAATTTAACGTTGCACATTTATTTTTAATCATTAAACTATGCCGCAAACTATTTTCCCCGTAGATCGTAATGTAACAGAATTTTTCAAGTGTCCCTGTAAATGAACCATGCTGCCACACACTTCATTCTAATACACTTCTTTGCTAACATAAGAATTTTTTATCGCAAAAAAATTGTTCGTAAGATTACATGATAAATTTAAAATTCGTATTATATCCCTATAAGATTAACCACACTCCTTAAAACTACATTTTCAGCCTTCTATGTTCCCGAAAGTTTATTGTTGCGACCCATTACATCCGTAATTTAAAATTTACTAATGAGTAATGAAAGTTGTATGTCGAATTGCGTTTTAAAATCAGGGTCATTGAAGTCCACGGTTAACCTTAATTGTAACAGAAATTTGCCTAAATCACGAACAGCCAATATGTAAAAAAATCGAAAGTGGACCTATCTTTTTGCAAAACCTAAAAAGTTAAAAAATGCCTTTTTATATTTTTTAAATGGTTCGTAAAAACATTTTTATTTCTTGCTCTCACAACTTTTGATAAGAAAACTTTCTATATTTTAATCGCAAGAAAATTTGCATTCTTTTCAGAAGTTAAATGAATTTTTAAGTATTGACTCATCACTATGCAACGTACTGCAGTACTACATATATTTTGTAAATTCTTGTCATTCTTTCATGATGCGACAACTTTTAAAGCAAATATTTTCATTTTTTCTAATTCATAAGCATTTTGTTTATATAATGAAATATTCTTTATCTTTTATAATTATCAAATATGACCTTTTCATCGCTACATTTTTTTTCCTTTGAATAAAAATAGCAAGAAATAAGAAGTTTATTTCAAAACACAGTATGTGTATTTAGAGGATTTTTTTATAATTTCCTTCACTATAATTTATCAATTTAATTTTTTTTTCAAGTGGAATTGTACAAAAATAAAATACATATTAACTTGTCAAATCTCATTAGCGTTTCAAAGGAAATCAGCCTATCAGCAATTATTAATGTTTCTACGGAAAAAAGTCGAATAATTAGTTTTATTACGCAAAAAGGTATTAATTGTTATTTAGTTATTCGGTGAAAGCAGTGAACCATATCGTTATCTTACATCGTTAACCATAAATAAAAAAACAAACTGTAGTCAGTGAAAAAAAGTGAAGTAATTTTTTTCAAGCGGAACATAAGTTTTTCGTTCTCATCTATTCCACGAAATTGAACGTATATACAGTTTCGAGAAATTTTCAATCCAAAAAATTCAGATAGATTAACAATACTCTCGAGATTTGAAAATATGAATATAAAAATATAATGTGCACAGAATAGAAAGAAAAACGGAAAAATAACGAAATTAATCGCTGAAAAATGCAGTTATGCAAAATCCGAAATATCATCATAACGACTATTCAAAAACATGACTATCAGTCCTAGTTTTTATATGCACTGTAAAAGCACAGAATTAAACAACGCATTTCAAAAAATACTATCGCACTGACTACACGTGCCTAAAAAGGAGAAGGATTTTCACATTGAAATCACATTGTTTTCTTTCAGTAACAAATCCTATTTCATTCACTACGGACTGTTTTTACCATCGTTATAAATTCATCTTCCATTTTCGGACGGCTGCCAAAAACCAATTGCTTTTTTTATAAATGTGTAACGATGGTGGCAACATGGTTTGGCAACCATTTCCTCCAAATGACTCAGTCGGCCATTTTTCCGACAACAAACGATTACTGTTGCACTGTATTTGGACATTCTACGTGGAATTGTGGAGGTAGAAAAATTTTTGGAGGATCCTGGGATCATCTCGTGGTTTATGCAAGACGGTGCCCGTCCACATCAAACGCCTGACGTCATTAATCTCAACGAATATTCCGATGAAAGTGTCATTGCTCTGGATTATTGCAAGCATACGAGTAGCGGCATGGATTGGCTTTTCTATTCGTCCGACTTGACTCTGTATGACTTTTTTCTGTGGATGCCTGAAATACGAGGTGTACCGCAAAATCTGTAAACTACTGCCAAACTGAAACAGTACATCTCTGCTTCATATCAGACCATTCCAGCTATAACGCTAATACGGGTTTCTACGAATTTGGTTTTGAGACGGCGCCATGTTTTTGCTGCAAATGGTGGATGCATTGAAAATATCTTCATTTAGTTTTTTGTTGACTTCTAACACAACATGTTCATGCAGTTTATTTTTAATTTTCCCACTCAGCAGTGCCATCTGATTGCAAATTCGTATCTAAATTTTAAATTCTGTGTGATTGAAAATATACTGATCTCCCAAGTACAATGCAGCAAACGGAGTATGTCTTTCGCTTTCCGTTATTCTTTATTCCATTTATTCCATTTTTGCGACACACTGTAATCTCTTTTTTACGAAAATAATATCTAATTTAGATGTCTAGCGCTTTTATAATTTTCCTTGGAGATAAGAGTTTTCGTAGGCATTCTATAGCATTTAAAAGAGTTCTTATATAAATAAATTTTAATCTATTTCGATAAAAAAGCTTACTAAAATCACAAAATACATTCTAAATCACATAGTAAAATACCAAAAAATTATAATCACAGTTAAATGTAATTTTTTTGAATTTATCTTTTTTGATATGCTATGAATTACTGTTTCAAGATAAGTGCAAACAACAAGAGAAGAAAGATAAAATAAGAAATGCGTAACATTTTCAAATATGTAAAATGTGAGTATATTTCTGTTTCATTAAATAAATAAAAATGCAAAATTTCATAATTAAAACTGTCTATCTGTACATATATATGTATATACGAGGGGTGATCCAAAAAAAAGTTTACAAGGCAAAGGAAAAAGTATTTATTAACAATAGAAACAAGATACAAATGGCAATCAAGAGACACATCTGTCCTTTACTTTTCCACGTAGTCGCCAAACCTGTTTAGGCATTTGTCAGAACGTTCGACCAACTTATTTATCCCGTCTTGGTAGTAATCAGGGCCCTGCTCATTGAGCCATTTCTCGGCAGCTGTTTTCACTGCATCGTCTGAGGTGAACCGTGTTCCGGATAAGTTTCGCTTCAACGCCGGAAAAAGGAAATAGTAAATTACTTGGAGCCAAATCGGGGCTATATGGGGGGTGATTCCAGACCTCCCACTTGAACCTTTGCAGCAATTCCTGAGTCTGGCGAGCTGCATGGGGCCTGGTATTGTCGTGCAGAAGAATGACGCCTTTGAATTTCGTATGCGGCCACATTCTTGGCCCATAAGAATCGAATTACGGCTCCCACCTCTATGCGAGACCACTTTTCTAGACGTCGTGCCATTACTGTTGCTCTTAAGTGTCTGCGTACTGACGCTACTTACTCGTAGAACCGCTGTAGGACAACTAGCGCCATCTGTCAACCACCCTGGGTGGAAATATTCGCTCCACAATTATTACGTTTCAAATGCTTCTGCTTGTAAACTTTTTTTTGGATCAACCTACGTATATTTAAAGATAGACAGTTTTAATTATGAAATTTTGTATTTGGGGCAACTTTGAAATTTTAAATGATGACCCCCCCTTTTTTATTACATATTCGGATTCTACGGGAAAAAATACGTAACTTTTGTATTGAACATTTTCTTCGAAACATTATAGATGGCGCTGTAATCGAGTGCAATGCTGTGAGAATCGTTACCATTGCAATGTCTGGAAACGCTCGAATAACTCGAGAAATATACATCGTATTGAAAAGCGGAAAAATGCATGTTCAATAGTTTTGAAAAATCTATTTAGGGATATCAAAGTTGCCATTGTTCTAAAATATTAAACACGTATTTTACCGTTTTTCATGTTACTGTGTTTACTTTGGGGCTTGTTTTTACAAGACTCTTGTACTTTTCCGCTTTCATATGTTTATTTATTGACAATACTCTACTTTATGGGTACAATATCCTAGGGGCACTGTCTGTTTCCGACGTTGTAACCTGACCTTGTGAAAGTAATAATAATATTTACAGGCCATGGAAAATTAAGAGTTTCTTATATTGTTAGCAGTGACAGCAATCTGGATGGCATGCATAAATAAGATAAATATTAAGAAAATTACATTTTTCGTTTTTATTTAAGAATTTATATTTTCTAAGAATGCAGTGAAACACAATTACTATTTAAAAAATTAATATAGTAAAATAAATATTAACCTTTCCTAATTATACAAATAATAAAGATACACAGTAAGCAGTATGCCTCACAAAATTACGCACAGAAAATAAGATAACCAAAATATTTAGTTTTTTTTATATTTTAAACAAAACTTATAATTTATTATCATAAAGTTCTTTCTTTTAAAAAAATCAACAAAACATTTGTATCTAATCTTTATATAACACTGTCTGATAAATAATTTTATTTAAAAATGTATATTTAATCATGTTTCCTTTCCTTGTTTTTACGTTCCATGTAATTATCGAATTATAAGGAATGGGAACAAATAAAATTCAGTAAACTACCCGGGTAAAAAAAGTAATAATAAATAATAATAATAATAAATTATTTAATAGAGAATGTGAAAGTCGCTTTTAATCGTTTTTTTTTTTAAGTTTATTAGATTTTAATGTAATAAGATCAATATAATGGCTTATAAATCTCTCTTCTTATCCACGAAATGGCATGATAATTATGAAAATCAATAAACCAAGGGATAAACGGTAATTTTATTTTCTTATCTTTACGATTATAATTTAGAATATTTTGTTAGTTTTAATTACATCCCAGCATATTTCATTTTATGATATTTTTATTATATTGTATTATATATTTTTTAGTTTATTTATTTTTCCTTACACACTTATACACATGAATTTCGTATTCATGTTCTAATAATAGTTAGATGTTTAGACATTCGAAACAGCAATCCACGACTCGTCTTTCTTAAACCATTTTTACCGCCTTGATAACTTTTTTTCATATTTCCCACGCGCAAGTTTTATTGAATCATTTCCCCGGTTCATCA
This sequence comes from Maratus michaelseni, assembly GCA_963931845.1. Taxonomy (NCBI): domain Eukaryota; kingdom Metazoa; phylum Arthropoda; class Arachnida; order Araneae; family Salticidae; genus Maratus; species Maratus michaelseni. Next base: position 252,932,245 of record OZ007592.1, read on the forward strand.
CTCAATAGTAAGATTAAAATGTAATGTATCAAGAACCATGTTAAATTTAAACAATTTCTTTACTCACTTAGTATACTGCTAAAAATTTGATTTAACATTTCACCAAAACATTGTGCAAAAGAAATTGTCAGCGTAAGATGGTAAACATTATTACAACATTTGGTGCCTCGGTTGAACCAAAAACGAATGCCTGTTGAATTATGAACTGCTAAATTGTTGAACCATGGCATGGTAAAATGTTGAAATACGAATTGGTGAAATGTTGAAAAATAAAATGGTATAATTTTAAACAATAAATGGTAAAATGCTGAACTATACAATTGCCCATTGGAAACAAAGATTATTAAGACCGAGACCTCTGCTTAAAGTGGAATCCGACGCAATACGGAAATCCAAGCGTGAATTGGAAGCGAACAAGGCTCTTTCTCCAGCTTTCTGACCTTTAGACAAGCCATACCATTGCACTGTAAAGCAGCGTATTGAGAGTGCATAGAACCATTTGTTTTGATTAGCTGTTACACATTGACATAAGATATTGAAACGTTTAACTATTTTTGAGATTTCCCCATAATCAGGAACTTATAGAAATCAAGTGACCTGTGTTTTGGTGCCATCTGTTTTGTACCACGAACTGGTTCAACGTTGAATGGAAATTTTTATAGTGTATCCTTTGCATATCTTCATACGTTTAACAATTTCTTCGCAAGTATAATAATTTACAAGTCGCAAGCGGCGGCATTTTCAGTGTTTTTGAACGCGTAGCGGGAAAATACAATGATTGCGCATGAGAATCAATAATTTACGAAGGTTATTGATGGCTATAATGGCCTCATTTGTAATTTTTTTCATAAACCTGCCAAGCAGGACTTGTAGAGCTTGCGCTATATGGTAGGTCTCCCTGCTTAATTGAATTTAAATTTGAATTTATGAAGAAACTTAATTTTGTAGTTAAAAAATGTACTATTTACTTATAGTTTTTTATGGGCAGATGCTCATAACTTATTACTATCTGCAATTATTTCACTTCCATCACTATCGGAATCGCGCAAATCCATTTTCAAAATAGGTAATATTATAAAAAGTACAAAACAATAAAACACAACTTCCTAGTAAAGTCACAGAATGTAGTATTTCACTGCTGAGATTACAGCATTCCGCATTCAATGTTCGTTCTATTCAGGATCGTTATCACAGTCTCCCGTCTGCAAAGTGTTAATACATTTTTTTATATTTTTAGTCTTATTTATCCGCTTGCATCCACGTCGAATGTTTCCCAATTTCTGAAAATAAAACAGTGGATGAAAAGCGGTTAGTATTTTCACTTTTCATAAAATTTTCTTAATAATGCCTTTTCTAATCATATGTTTCGCATTATAAATTTCTCAAATAAAGCAGGGATCCTCAAAATTTTTAGGTGCCACACCGAAGTCGAGTGTCCGAGGGCCACGTAAATTGTTCCGCATAATCGCTTGGGCCAAATACCTACCATACCATACGAACATATTTTTGGGAGTTACCTGTTTCTTCTCTATAATATCAGTACCTTTGAGATAGATTTTACAATTTGGTTAATTCTCCAGTCACCTTCGTTGCTTTGTTTTTTAACCGACTTTAAACAAAAGAGATAGGTAATATAATTCTTTGATATGTTTCCTTTATGTACGTCCGCATATAATTTTTGAACTGTTGCTTCAATTTTCAAAATTCAAGGCTTGTTCTGGTGGTGATCGCGTAACAGTATCAACGGTATCCAAAAGTGGTATACAGTGAAACCTATCTAAGGAGACCACCCATTAGACCATAAAAATTCGGTCTTTCAGAGAGGTGGTCTCTGAAAAGAGGTGGTGGGTAAAGCAAAGTTTCGTGAAATACATATTACAATATATATATATATATATATATATATTATTGGATTAGCTTATTATATTTCATGTCTATACAGCTTTAAAGAAGGAATTAATTGTAGTTTGCTTTGATTTTAACAATTTCTCATTAATAATTTTTGTTTCTAAACATTCTTTGATATATTTAAACAAATTATTAATTTTAGTATCATCTCTAACAGATATGGAACTGTCTATCAATTTATTTCAAAATCATATTATATCAATCCTTTACAAAATACAATTTTACATCTGGATGATCTGTTTGAATCCAGCATCCCTATGCAGATATCTAATACAGATGCAGAAATATATCTGCAGATCGAAATATAGCGCTCGAAACAGTCACCTTTGTGTAATGGGACGTTGCAGTATTTACAAGCGAAACCTGTTCTAAAGGGCTAAAGCTTATAAAAAAGCACCGATTATCTGAATACAGAATGCTTGCTGCTTGCTACTCGTCAATCTAACCTAACCAAATCTAACAGAAAGATCAAAAGTCGATTAATCGACGACCGGTCGGTAAGCGCTGGGGAGCCGACGTCGAATAATCGACGGCCGGTCGGTAAGCGCTGGGGAGCAAACGTTGATTAATCGACGGCCGGTCGGTAAGCGCTGGGGAGCAAACGTCGATTAATCGACGGCCGGTCGGTAAGAGCTGGGGAGCAAACGTCGATTAATCGACGGCCGGTCGGTAAAGTGTTAACATTGAGCTTATAGCCAAAAATTATAGACTATAAATAAACTGTCTTTATGAGAGGTGGTTATAGAGGTGGTCTTTCAGGGAGGTTTCACTGTATTTCTCTTTTTGTCCATTTTCTTATCTTTTGGGGTTAGGACTTCTAGGCTGTAACTGTCATAAGAGTGTTTGAATCGCCAATAATTTCAGTAACATTTGCAGGGGACATTCGGAGTAATGTCATCCACTCTGGAAGGGATAATTTTATTGATGATATGGCATCACTGATTCCAGTTTCAATGCTCCTTGAACGAACCATTCAGTGATAATACGCTCAAATAACATGTTTGTGTTATTTCACAGTTTATGGGAATTACGGGTAAATTTAAATATATATATATTTTACAAAGATTTTTCATGTTCATTTTTATTTTTCAGTACTTTACATTTAACAATAGTAATATGCAATGAATTTCGAAACGTTCATGATTTTTCCTAACCTCAAAATTCCTTTCCCTCACCTATTCTCTCTAGAGATTATACTCGCATTTGTTATTGTATTTATTTATTGATTTCTATTTGTGTGTATGATCATCTGTGTTACTATTTGGATAACTTAAGTCACTTCCAAAATGTGGCTCAGTTGAAATTATGGCGAATATTTACGGTAATATAAGAAATAGATTTTGATTTAAATGTGAATGACTGCACTGATACTGACTTTTGACAAGAATACACACTATAATGCAGAAGAAATCCCTAAATTATTAAAGTTTTATATTTATCCAAATCGATTTAAAATATTTTACATCAAGCTGTTTAACTTTGTCTTTGAGGCCGTTATGGCGATATTGTAAAACATAGTTCGTATAAATTCTTGCGTTAAGCGTTGTCTAGGTTCGAATAAACTAACCCCTAAAGTTGTACCCGAGCACAGGTACACGTACATAGGTATATAATAATAATAATAATTTACCGAAAATATAAAAAATTTAAATTGCATAACTTTTTTTTCGTCAGTTACTCATTTTTGGTTTTCACCTGTTTTCCTACTTTTCAGATACATTTCTTTCTAAAAACGGGGCTAGACGGTATGTAAGTCAAACATTATAAATGGTTTCTCATGTTGTGGGACTTACAAAACAACTCTACATATTTGACTACATATTTTTCACCTATATAGTGGAAATTGTCGTTTCGGCACATTGTGCGGCGTGTCGGCTTACTTTGGATTATTTTTACGCCAAGGTCTGGCAGCAGTGCTACGGAGCGATATGACATTTAACGAACAGAATAATCCCAGTTTCTGAAAACAAAATTGTGCTGATCAGACTATCCCTGACGAATTATCTCTCCCAAATATTAAGTGAATATATTATATAAGGAATACATTGATAAGAGATCTGCATTGAAAATTATACCTTTAAGACAGCTTTAGATGAGATACCAACAAATGAATGCATATTGCTTGTGTTAAATCAGTAAAAAACTCGCCACTATATCTCATCACTATATCTGATCAATTGAGTTTTCAATGTTTCCAAAATGTATTAATGATTCTGCGTGAAATTTCTGGCCAAATAACAATACATATTTCAAAACTATGTCGGAGATCCTTAGTGATGCTGCTCCATACGTTGTTTAAACCCCAACATTTTTAAAAGTTTTCAATCCTAGTTTACTTCATGAATATATATAGTGATGGCACCTTCAGGTTGTCATCACGACAGTGGTCAACAACCAGTTATTTCACAACCAGTATTAATGAGGTGGGAGCTCGTACATATTCGGGATATTTTAGGGGGGGGGGGGGGGCTGGAATGCTGCATGGAATGAAATTAACGCATTTGTCAATTCAAATATTTTCACAATTTTTACTAATAAAAAAATTTAACTAACAACATATTTACAAAATGTTATTTATGATTGAAATTGATTTTCAGGATTACGTGTGAAAAAAGTTTCTCATTACACAAATTCATAGAAACCTAATAGGGCAATACTTGAATTTCACGTCGCAGACATAAAAAGTAAATTATATTACAAAATACTGTCTGTGATTACTTTATTAAAAATTAAAGTTTTCTCTCAATAAAGAGCTATAAATTTGTGACAGATAGCATGTTATTATTTTTTTTTAATCTCACACACAACATCGTTGTATAGGTCACAAAATACTTACTGCTCTTTAAACAATTTTTTTCTCAATTTTGTTCTCCATTTTTTTTCAAGGAGAAAACGTTAATGATCAGTATTTTTCTTAACAATTTATATTTAAATTTATCAAAGTAGGTAGATCTCATTACACGAGTTTCACAGATTGTCCTTTTTTTTTATCAAAGTGAAAGTTATTTAGTTTATTACATTATGCAAATGTTTACTTTCTCTCTTTCTACTTTTTACTGCATTTGTGAATAATATTTGATCAGGTATGTTTGACTACCGTTTTTATTAAGCAAGTTATTTCTTAAAGCTCCATAGAATATAAACTTTAAGTTTTAATCTTAAATTTTAAAGCACACAAACTTAGTGAATCAAAAAAAAAAAATCTGGTAACATATTAAATGTTTAAATTAAAATTCCGATCCTCTATTTTTGTCTACGCAAAAACACTAGTTAAATATTAGAAGCATATTTTTTAGACAAAAGAATCTGTTTCATGTCAATATCAAAGTTTAATTTTTATAATATTTTTTAATGATCATTTTTATGCGTAATAACGTTTCTGGAATGTCTAGATAAAACTTTCAATCAGAATTACGTTATTAAATTTAAAAAACATTAAAATCTACCTTAAAAATGTACAGCATTATCAAATAAAAACATGTTTTTTGCTCCGATAAAAGATAAACGTTATCCGGATCTTCTTTTAATTTTCATACGTAATTAATTTCCACGTAGCTAATACGTAGCTAATTGTGTAGTTAATATTTATTTTCAAAAGCATAGTCTTATATTTTATTTTATTTTAAATTTTATATGGTAGTTGTTTTTATATTAGTACTAGCCACAATAATAAGTACATATTTAAACATACACTGTTAAAAATTTCATCATAAGAAAACGGTCATTTGAACGGCAGCAAACCGGCCGTTCATTTGACCGTAATTTAAGATAACGGTTACTTAACCGCATTAAAGATATATTGCCATATGATCGTAAAATATATATGTATGGTCATTTGACTGTAGCAGTACATAACGTTTACTTAACCGTATTATGAGTTTATTGGCATATGACCGTATTTTTAGAAAATGGTCATATAACCGTATTATGAGTTTATTGGCATATGACCGTGCAATATATATGTACGGTCAGTTGACCATATTTTTAGAAAATGGTTACACAACCGTATTATGAGTTTATTGCTATATGACCGTAAAATATACATATACAGTCATTTAACCATTTTATGGGTTTAGTTTCAGATGACCATAAAGCATATATGTACGGTCATTTGACTATAAATTTAGATAATGGTGAATTAACCGTATTTTGAATTTATTGTTATATGACCTTAAAATATATATGTACAATTATATGCCCATATTTTAAAATAACTGTTAAAAGATCATACATATATTTTTTACAGTCATAAAACAAAAAAATCATAATTGTGTGTAACAAATGGGAGATAAAAAGTCATATTTCCATGTAATAAAAATATCACAAATAAATGTAAAAATGTACCCAATTACCTATTAAATTAATTTTATTCTTTACAAATGTATAGCATCTTAAAACAAAATTTAAATTCTTCTCTAATAAATAGATACTAATAGGAAAAAATATAACATTTATAATAATTCATAATGTTGATTATGCCTGATCAGAAGCCTTTTTTTTTTTTTTTTTTTTTTTTTTTTTTGTCATGTAACAATAAATTCATTATTGTACTTAACTGGACTTTTTTGATCATATAATATATGAACATTTTTATATGGGCTTCCTATTTTACCTTTATTTATTAAACAAGAACTTAAATTTATACTTAAAGATTACATACATTTTCAACAAATAAAATAAAACTAATAAATAACTGACCAAAATTTATAAATTACTTCTGACACTCTGATATTTTTCTTCACATGGAAATAAGATTTTTTTTTTTTTTTTGAAAAAAACATAATTTTTTTTTTTTTTTTTCCAAGTTACATACTTAAAACTACCACTGTGCAACAAATAAAACCTTTGCAGTTTCTTCAATATTAAACAATAGTGTTTCATTATTCTTGCAATACTTGGTATAAAAATATTTTTTAATAAATCAATTATTTATCACTGAACCATATATGAATATATGGTGGAATTTTAAAGAAATCAGTAGAGAGTATATAAATTTTAGAATATTTTTTTAGTGAAATAAATTATGAATATTTAGATTTTTGGCTGATGTAGAATGAATACAGAAATTGCCATACCTATATAGTTTTCAAGCAAAAGTTCTACATACCGTATTTTTCGGCGTATAGTCAGAGGCTCAAATAATTCAGTATAGACCCAGAAATTTTATATAGTAATTGAAGTCAAGTATATTTCGAGAACAAAAAACTAGTATTTTATCAAATACAATTTCTGGGTCTAAAATAAATTATTTGAACCACAGATTATGGGCTTTACGGTATAAATAATTAGATAAATATAGGTGTAGCAAGACTATTGATTGTTTCAAAGTTATTCAAAATCTGATTAAAATTATAAAAGTAATATTACATTCATATTTAGAAAAAAAGTGATGAAAATAATGTTACAAATTTATTTGACAATAGAAAAATGAGATATGCAATGACAATGAGTATATCATAAATATTTTGAATTTTTGTATGCACAGTTAAATTGTAAACAATCATTCTAGCTAAATTAATATTTTAAGAAATTTAGGAAATGTATTATAAATTAACTTCCCAGTAAAAATATATTTCCTTATGCTTTAAAATACAACTTGCATTAAGTATCAAGCTATTTATATTAGAAGATTTAAATTCAGAAATAAGAAGATAGTTAAGTATTTTTGATAAATATTTTTCATGATTGCTTAGCTAAAAATGCTTATAATAGTTTTTTTTCATTGTGAACATAAAATAATGTATTTTTAATCACTTACAAGATTGGTTTTAATTATTGTTTTAGAAATTAATTCAATCTGATAAATTACAGTAAAAATATTGGTGCACATGTATCCAGAAAAAAAAAATGAGTAATGTGATTCACAAATAGTCAAAACAATCAATTAAAAATATAGAAATACATTTATTATAATATATAAATTACATGAATACAATACATTACAATATATGCATAGCAACAACTAACACAGGTAACAAATAAACAGGTTTGGCGATATATAGCATGAATGCTGCTATTTGATTTGCTGTAGTCTGTTCCACACACAGAGTTGATCAACATTAAGTACCTTAAAAAAAAATTAAATGCATTTACCATGGATATAAGCATTCATATACATTTTTAAGAAAATACAAAAATAGAAGTTGTCATAAAATCATTTTAAGGCTATAAGTTAAAACAACAATGAAAAAGTCAGAAATGACTAATGGAAAGCACAACCCTTTGTTCAATAAATACTTTAGGCAGTGCATTCTCTGGAAAAGCAGCAAAGAACTGCATGTTTTTTGTTTTTGTTTTTTGTTTTTTTCTGCGCTATCTGTACAGTTTTCCACAACAATATGGAGCATTGCAAGAACCAATAATTTCTGTATCACTTACTCCATCTTCCAAAGGGTCTTGTTTAAATTGCATCTCATTCACTAGTACAATAGAGATTCTGCAACAGGTCAGATGGAGATAAGGCCTCTGAACTGCATGTAAATCTGTTTAGAAATACTACTTATCCCACACTGTTTGATAATAGGTAGCAATGCTCTGAAAATCTCTGATATAAAAATCCATAGAAATAGAAAATATTTTACAAGCGGATTGGCCAGCTTGCTCACCAGTCTGAACTCAACTGAGCATGAATGGAATGCAATATATTGCCAAAGTATAGTATGCAAAATGTCTTGGACTATCTGCATTTTATATAAAAAATAAATAAGAATGGAAAATAACCTAGCATAAGAATCATTGGCGATAGAGAAAACAGACTTATATTAACTATCAATCAGATTTTTCTGATGAATCATGTCCCATTTTACTGACTATGCAGGTATTTATCCAAGCATTTGTTGATACAAGCTTCACATTGCAAATTGTATTAAAATCAAAAATTTATGAAGAGTATGCTTTTTTGGAATGAAATTATATGAAGCACCTCTTTTTAATAGAGGAATTCTGTAATTTTTTCCCTTTTAATAAATGAAATTTTGGGATTGGGACCAACAGGGCCCCCATTTACACCAAAATCCCTTTCTGGTTTTCATAAATTGTTTTTAAAAACACACTAGGTATAAACAAAGCCAAATTTATCACCAGTCTCTCGTACACACACACATATATATACCAGGTAAATAAGGAAAAAATGATAACTTGCAAAAATTACTGGTTGTTGGTAAAAAAAAAAATTACACTCCCACATGCATATTATTTAATCATTGACACTCAAAATGTTTATAAATTGATCAACAAAAACTAACTATTTCTATAGATACAATATATCAAGTATTGGTTTTAATTCTTTAACTTAGTTAAAAATTAATTTTGGAAAGTAATATAAAAATAGTCACCAGTTCAAATATTTTGGTTGCCGATAGCCACCTATTCACATTTGCCAAACCTTTTGCATAAATTTATCATACACAACTTTTACAAAGTTTTGTAGTTCATTAAAAATTAAGAAATTTAGTTGTGAAATAATCAAAACTTTATAGTTAGTTTTTTTATGTAACTACATAAAACAGCAAGCATTAAACAGTAAGCAAGATAATAAGACAGAAATAAACTGGCTGATGAAGCTACTACAGAAAATAGTAAAACCTACCAAGATGAAACTTTAACAGAAATACCAGTCCAACTATTTTTAACAAAAATAGCTAGATCATGTGTGGTCACATACATGCTAAAAAATATGAAAACATTGATATATACTTATTAATCGGTGATTTATAATGAATAAAATAACTATTTAGTTGTTTATAATGAAAACAAAGTCTATGATTGAAAAAATTATCTATCAACTTTTTAAGGGGACTCTCTGTTTTAAATTTTCCAAAAATCAATTTTTTGTTTTCATCTTTTAAAAAAATATATATAATTCTGAATCGAGTAAACAAATGGCATGAAAAAAATTCAAATTAGAACCCGGTTAAAAAAATAAGTACTTTAACACAAGCTCAAATTGATTTTTAACTTGGCACACATTTTTTTCAAATCGTGTTTTTGCTACACTGTTTAAAAAACATCTTTTGCAGAAATATAATTTATTTTGCACAGATATACATAAAAAGATCATACCTAAAATTTTCACCTACACTTTTGTGAAATAAATAATGCAAACTTTATTTGTTGCATTTAGAATGCATTTTAAATGAGATAAACCTAAAAAATAAAATTCTAACTGCAACTAGCAGTCAATGCAGGGTTTCACTCTTGGGGCCCATTTTATGAAGAGTAAAAGTTATTTTTGTAAAATTTATTATATTTATATGAAAAATAACATTTTGTAATGAAATATGAAATCCAGTTACTCAAATTCAAACCAAACATTTATTAACAATAACTTCTTTAAGTCCTTCTGCTAAACTTTTCCCTTCTGGTGAATTTGTTTTGTTTGCAAAATTTAAAACATAATAAAATAAAAGCAATTAATGAAGAATGTTTTTATGAAATGGAATTTTGTGAAGGGGTTTATTTTATTAAAAGCAATTTTGTGAAGGGTCATGTTTTATTAAATGGATTTTTGTGAACAGACTTGTTTTATTAAATAAAATTTTGTGAAGGGTCCTAAATAGGTCCCAAATTTTACTTGGATCGACCCCTGTCGACAAATAAAATTTCCCTCATTTAATTGAGAAAACAACAGGTGGTGATTGCACATATGATCCTTTTATACATTTCTGTGCAAAAGAATAATCTTTCTGCAAACGATTTTTTCTTTACAAACAGTGTGCACAAGTAGATGATATATAAAAAAATACACAATATTATCCAGCTCAATTTGAATATTTTAATGCCATTTGCTTTATTCGATTCAGAATCGTATAAATTAAAAATATATATATGAAAGAAAAATCAAACCTATGTTTAATTATGCAAAGACACTTGTAAAATATTAAACCAATGACAACATTCTTTACAAATTTTTTGATTGCATTTAATTTCAATGTTTTATTTATTTATTTTTACATGTGATATCTTATTTGATCTTATAACTTTTTTTTCAATTTTGTTTGTAGTTTTTCTTTCTACAGATATTTTAAATTTTGGAACCATTGCAAAATTGAAAACTGCAATTAAGAAAAGCAAAAACTGTAGGGGAGACTGGTACACACTGGACCTATGGACACAGTGGACCACCCCCTAATATTTTATTTATTAACTTTTTTTTTTTAAGCTTCTCTTCTATCCTAATAGACAACAGCACTGCAGTGATTATTTATAGCCTTCAGAAAATATGTTTAGCTCAGATTGAACTATTTTATCCTGCTTTGTTCTTTTGAGCTTCTAAAAGTAAAATTTTTCATCATCATATTTTTATTTTTTTAGTAATTAAAGGTTGTAGATAAATAAAATAAAACAGCTTTTTTGCAAAGCTAAGATACTTGTTTTTATTTTACTTTAAAGTTAATATGTTTAAAAGAAAGCTATAAACAATATTAATATGATTATTCATTGAACTTCAACATGGGGTACAGTGGACCACCCACTCCTGGGGCACAGTGGTCCACAATCCACTCTGCTCCTGTAATGCAGAATGTTCAAAATATTTAACAATTGCTTATTTTCTATAAAGAAAGATTGTTTTAAAGTAAATTTAACTGTAAAATAAAGTAAACAAATAAAAATAACAATTTATTTAACATAGTAAGAAATATTTTGTTTTGTATTTACTGCCTTTGATAAATATAAGTGTAGTCTAATTGTTGATGATTCTATTCAAGTAAGATTCATGAGACGCAAATTGAATGGAAATCAGTTTATTTCTCCTGAAACTGTAGATGAATCTGCTGTTGATGTCAATGATTTCATAATGTTGCTCTCAGACCCAAAATTATTTCTTGAAAATTCCAGACTCAATCTTACTCATAAGTACTTTGGAATTTCATTTTCAAATTTTAATGTCCGCTGATTTCTTTGTACTTAAGAACTAAATTGCAATTGTTCCTGTATTAATCTGTTATTATTTTCAAAATATAATTAATTTTTTGTTTTTGTTTCAAAATTTATATTACTATGTTATTTTGCGGGTGAAGGGGTAACAAAAAAAATTAGATTAATGAAAAATAGATTTATATTGTATTTTAGATAATACCTAATAGTGGACAACTTTACAAGTGTATATAATTTTTTTTTTTTTTTTTTTTTTTTTTTTTTTTTTGAAAAATGTATTGAAAACTATGTTGTGAGAAAATTATGATGGATGTAAGGTTTAAGGAATATTCAAAAATATTTTCATACAGATCGGTCAGTCTGTTAAAGAGAAAAAAATGTTAACTGAAAAAGTGGTCCACTGTGTACCGGTCTCCCCTACACAAAATCAAAATAATAAAAAGATACCCAGTCAGACATCCTATGCAAAAAAAACAACAAAATAATAATAATTTAAAAATATTGAAATCCAAATAAAAAGTTTGTAAAGAACACTGCCATTGTTTTAGAATTTAGCTTGTGAGTGTCTTTGCACGACTAGCATAAGTGTCGAGACTTAGCAAAATTCTCAATACCTCTAGAAACGAAATACCTAATATATAACATATTAAAATATATTGATTTTATGGATTACTTATTGATATTTTCAGAGAATTTGTACCACAACTCACAAGACATACTTTTCACAAAATATCTTGACCTAAATTTTATATATTTTTAAAAGTTAAATAATGATATATATCTTTAAAATGTTTAATTACCTCCAAAAAACTTTTCTAAAGAACTTTTGAACTCTACAAACAACAGCACCACCACTCATCATCCATCAGAGGTAAAGTAAGATGAACCTTAAAAAGAATGTCAACACTGATAATACCAATATGCAGTATATCTTATCTATATATATATATATATATATTTATTTATTTATTAGGAATATACTGAATATTTAATACTTTTATGTTAGAAGAGCACCAGTGATATATACACATATATATATTCATATATACATATATATCTAACATAAAAGTACCGAATATTCGATGTATTTATTTGGCTAGGCTAAATATCAAAGTACTCGCCGTTTCAAATATTAGAATTGGTCGAATATCTTGATACGTGACCAAACCCATTACTTTAAAAAAATAAAGAAAAAAAATAAATCTTACATAAGATCTATTCTTAGAGCTATGAATAAATAAAGATATTTAGAATTAACAAACAAAATCACTTAAATAAAAGATATTGCTTTTACATTTTTTATTTGATATTTTAAAAGTGACACTTAAGAAAATTAACTGTAAAAGAAGACAATTAATAAGGAATGATGTATAAATGTGAGTTCCTGAATAGTGTCAGTTAAAGGTAATATTTTGTTTCTTGCTTTTTCACAAACAGGAGGTTTCTAAAAACTTTCAGGGGTGGTTATATTGGCATCAAGACAAGGAGATTTTGCTACAGGAAACCAGGATCGCAATCTACTTATTCAGTCAAAAATATATTGTGTATCTCACTATAAGCATCACTTGAATATTTTCGTTTATTACTTTAGCAATAATAAAAATAATGTAACGAGGTCTTCAAACTTCTTACTTTGATTTCTGAGAAATAGGATGACATGGTGAGAATGCTGTAAATTACCAAAGTTCAAATCCAAACAGTGAGGTAGACATCTTATTCTTCAAAATACAACTGACAGCACATATACTATGTCACAGACCAGAATTCAGTCACTTCCATAGATATCATCATATTTCATACAAAGCAAAGTTAATACAAAGAAATTCTCACTAAAATATCTTCATTATTTTCAAGTTGATAACAAAATTTCTGATTCAGCTTTTAGTGAAATGCCCTATAGTTTGGATGGAATAAGTAGGTTGCAATGTTGGTTTCCTGTACAAAAAATGTTTGTATCGCGCCTTAAAGTTTGTTCCAAAATTTTAGGAACATCCTGTATGTTTACAATCTAGAGTCCTGCATTGGGTCAGGTTACCCGTTTTAACCCGACCCACAGTTTGGATCAGGTCACAGCTATATTTTTTGCTGCAGTTCGGTTCGGCTCAGTTTCTGGTTGAGGTTTGACTCTTGCAGGTCAGGTTCAGGCTGACATGCTTTTTCAAAAGAATGTCCACAGTATTTTTTCAGATGAAATATCAGGGTTCATACAGAGTTGGGAAGAAAAAATCCAAGGAGTACCGAAAAAATCCAAGGAGTCCAAAAAATGTTAAGGATTTGCCATTTTTTGTTGTTGTTGCTTTTATGTGCTGCATCGTTTTGTGGTATGCACACCCCAATTTTTAATACCCAATTTGGAGACAAAAACAAATTTTACTCTATTAGAACTTAATTGTTAGTGCTGAAATTGCACAGTATTCACAAAATATTGTTTACTGATTTCGTAAGTTTAAATACCAAATACGCAATCAACTTTTTTATGCAGCGACCAATGGTCATATAAACAGAGATTAGTCAAACCCCAAACACTTATTATGTATATCACATACATGATACATCTTAAAGAAAATTTTAAAAGGTAAAAAAAAAAAAAAAAAAAAAAAAATGCTAAACGCAAAATATAAGAAAAAATATAACAAGTTTTGAATTTATACTTTTAGAACAGCTGTAATCGATTTCTTTGAAGGTGAAACTTTGACGAAATTCACGTGTTTTTTGCAAACTTCTGGGGGAAATTCGCGACCTTCTGGGGGAAATTTGCGATCTTCTGGGAGAAATTCGTGTTTTTTCGCGATCTTTAAATGGAATTCGATCGTTTGACGAAACTGACGTTTTTCTCGGGATCTTTTGATGGAAACTGTGTGTTTTTAGCCATCTTTTGAGAAAATTCGTGTGGTTTTTGCGATCTTTCGAGGGAATTTGCGTGTTTTTTGCGATTTTTCAAGGAAATTTGCATGTGTTTCGTGATCTTTTGAGGAAATTCGCATGTTTTTCGCTATATTCTGGGGGAAATTTGCGTTTTTTTTCACGATCTTCTGTGGGTAAATTCGTGTTTTTCTGCGATCTGGGAGACATTCGCGTTTTTTTCGTGATCTTTTAATGGAATTTGCGTTTTATTTCGATTGTTTGACAAAAATGACGTTTTTTCGCAATCTTTTGATGGAAATCGCATGTTTTTCGCGATCCTTTGAGGAAATTCGCGTGTGTTTTGCGATCTTTTGAGGAAATTTGTGTTTTTTTCGCGGTCTTCTGAGGGAAATTCGCATTTTTTTCATGATCTTCTGGGGGAAATTCGCATTTTTGCATGATCATTTAAGGGAATTCGCGTTTTATTTCTATCGTTTGACGAAATTAGTGTTTTTTTCGCGATCTTTTAAGGAAATCTGCATTTTTCTCGATCTTTTAACCAGGGCTGTGGAGTCGGTGGGAAAAATGACAGACTCCTGAAATTTTAAAGGAACAGACTCCGACTCCGAGACGTTTAAAGTACTAGTATTGCCTGTGTATTCCTATTATTCAGATTGCTTTATTGCTGTCATTTGTTTTGAAATAGTAATAGTCGCTTTATTAAATTTGTCATTAAATAAAGAAAATATTACTATTTAAAAAAAATGGCATCAATCAAGCAATCAGAATTAAAAAAACTCAACTGGCAACACTGCAACCTGCTGTTACATTCCTGTTTTACCTCGAAGTGTATGATGTGTATATTTTTGGATGAATTATAGGTATAAGCTGTGATAGGTAGTCAAGAGTAGGACTCATTTACTGCAGCTGCAAACTTCTGATATTTTAGTATAAAAACTTTCACCTTTTTTCATCAAAATATGGGATGTTTAATTTTGGTTTTATGTCTATTCCTGCAGACCCCCAAAATAGGAGGCGAAAATTTTACAATTTAAGTATCCAGTAAGATTTGGTGTCTCCAGAACCCGAAAAATTATGGGGGAATGTAAGAAAAATAAAAATGAAAATTTTATTATTTTAGCATTAATTCTGTTCTCACAGCTTTGTAAAAAAGGGACAGAAGTTTTATATTTTCAGCATTATTAATTGTACAATTTTGGGTCCTGCAGACCCAAAAAAATCCAAATATTGGAATCTGAAGAAGTAAATAAAATGGCAAATTACTATTTCAGATCCCGCTAACTTGGAAAAGAAAATACAAAATGTTGTAACTTTGGAGTTATTGTGTCTTCCAGACCCGAAAAATTCCGATGTAAGGGAAGAAAAATAAAGAGGAAAATTTTGTATTGCCTGCATTAACTTTATAATTTTGGCTTTATTTCGGGGTCTGCAAGACTTGAATATGGAAAGGAGAAATATAACAGAAATTTTATTGTTTCATCATTTTTTTGAGTACCGTAGACTCAGGAAAATAAATTATAATTTCACTTTTTTTGCGAGGGGGCAGGAAGGGGAGGGGGGGGAGGAGGTCCTATGCACACGATAAAAAGGGGAGAAAATTTACTACAATTTCAACATTACTCCTGGTTCCACAGGCCTGAAGAATCTGGGGGAAACAAGAAAACAAAAGGGAAAAATTTTCTATTACAATGATATTTCGGATTCTGTGGACTCCAAAAAGAGCAGAAACTTCCAATTTTTGCATTACCTCGGGTTCTGCAAACCCCAAAAACCGAGAGAAAGTACTGCATACTAATATAAAATATAAACTAGAGATTTCAATTAAAAGCAGTTTTCATATACGATGTAAACTGGACAGTATATTGGGCCTGTTTAACCTGGGTTTCCTTGTATATAGTCCAAATATAAAAATAATAATTCAGTTTATAAATTTAAAATTACATAGAATTGGTTTAATTTCACTTCAAACTGTCTGAAAAACAAGCTGGAGTCGGCCTGTTTTTAGTGACTCCGACTCTTTTGTCCATAAATAGGCCCGACTCAGACTCCACAGCCCTGCTTTTAACGAAATTTGCGTTTTTTCGTGATCCTTTGAGAAAATTAGAGTTTTTTCGCTGTCTTTTAAGAAATTCGCGATCTTTTGAAGAAATTCGAGTTTTTCCGTGATCTGCTGGAGAAATTAGAGTTTTTTCACGATCTTTGACAAAATTTACTAATTTTTTCTGCGATCGATTGACGAAATTTGACATTATTTTTTGGGATATATTTACGAAAAACGTGATTTTTTCGAGATTCTTGACTAAATGCCAAACATCGATAAAATTTAAAGTAAAGTACAGTGTTGAAAAACGGACTTTACGGACCTAATAATTGAAAAACGGACCTAGTGGGAGCCCTGCTATAAGATTATCCTAACCAATCAATGCTGTGCTTCAGATAAATGACGTGCATAAAGGATTTACCGTGCGTTTTACAATCACGATTTTTTCCCCCTCGGCAGCAATATCGCTTGCGTCCGAAGCCTCAATACAATTTAAGGAGTTTCTAAGGAGTGGTTTGCTTATCTAAGTAGTTCTAAGTACTACTTGGGAAAGTTTTCATTTCTAAGGAGTTTCCAAGGAGTCTAAGGAGTCTGTGAGAACCCTGAATATATATATATATACAATAAGACCTCCATAATGGACACTCTTGAAAAGCAGATACCTCTATTTAGCGAACACTTTTTCAATTCCTAACACATATTTGTATGCTTATACCTTGGAATAAGGGGCACCTCGAAATCTATGCACATGTAGCATATGTTCATGACTAGCACAAATAACAATACGTGTGTGTTTTTGTGTGTATCATAAACAAAATGTTGGTAATGTTTTCATATTCTGAAAAAAAGAAAAAATGTTTAATAACTGCACCACAAAGAAAGAATAATCTATGATTACATTTCTTATATATATTTTATTTTTTCTCATGCAGTAAATTGAATATATACTCATTCATCATATTAAAATACGTATTTATTTTCATATGAAACATAATTCTGTTCAAACTTTTTGTGAAAATCCCAACAATTCGACTTTCAAATAACCTAAATGTGACCCGGAAGAATTATTCTAAGATGGACCCGACACGCAGAAAGAAAATTAAGTCATCCCAACCCGAAAAAAAGTGAAACAACCCAGCCAGATGCAGGACTCTATTCAACAATCTGGAGGTGTCCGCTATTCAGAGGTTTCACTATATCTGACTATTAAAGAATATAGATATGCCCATTTTTCTATAATATATAAAACTTGTATTACAGATATAATTATACATTATTTTTCATAATTAGTATTGAAACATGATTTATTGTCCTTTCATTGCGGGTTGAAATTTATCGGTTAGGATCAGGCCAAAAATTACTTTTTCGGGTTTGAGTTGAGGAAAATTTTTTGTCGAGTTCAGGTCGGTTGTGGGTTGACTTCAAATGGAATTTGGAGGTTTGGTTGGATACAACGATAGCCTCTGCGGCACATTTAAAAACTTCTTTACGAAATTATAAAAAAGAGGAAAGTTATTCTTGCTGAGTTGCCACCATTTGAATTAGATTTTTTTTTCCCTTGAACTTTAGCCTTTTTTCCGATGACACAAATATAACTTCAAATAAACACTATTTGACCAAGAATTTCACTTTTTTGAAATTTCTTTGATTTAAAAATATTTGTTGTAAAATATATGAAAATTTTATTCATTTATTTTAATTTGCAGAAGAAGTTATTTAATTTTATTAATTACAAATAACTTCACAGAAGAATTTATAAAAGTTTTATTTGTTAAAAAAGTTTTAAAATTTTAGGTTTTTTTTTAATGTTTTCTTAAATTTTTTTTTTGAAAAGCATGAATCTCTCTTTGCATTAAGCTCAGACCAAAATCCTATAAATTATACATCCAAATTAACATCCCTTCCTGCCATCACATGTTAACAGGATTCATTACGCTCAATTTCAAGCTTATCTAAAAGAAATCCTCTCATCCACCTTAAAATCAGTAGCAATAACAACATTGATCTCTTGATTAGTAGTATCACTGGAGATATTCAAAATGTTACAGAGCTTCTTATATTATTTTAAATGAGCTTATTATAAACTTTACCTTTATGTCTGCATAAAAAAAGATAAAAAAAATTCAGCGTTTTTACTTTACTATCTATTATTGACCACATGTTAATGATACAATAACTCATAATATAATATACTATAAAAAAAACTACTAAAGAAAAATTTTAATTGTACAAATCAGTTGTGCCCCCCCCCGCCCCCCCCCCCAGGGAGGGAGGGGGACATCCCTTCTTCCTGAAGCACCCAAGTGTCTCCATGTAGGTTTCTAGATTTATTAGTTATTAATGGTGGTTAGAAAATGCAAATCCCCTCTCCTCCCATCCAAAAAATAAACTCCATAATGTCCCAAAGAGCTGCAGAAATTCTTGAAAACATGGTAGAATCCACAAGCTGAAATGCAAACATATTTATACAAGGGAAATTTAGAATTGGCATATGACAAATTTAGAAAAAAAATAGAAGAAAAAGTACCTATGAACATATAACTTGGTAAAAGATTTTGAAAGAGGCCGCATGAAAGAATATTATAGTTAGGTGAAGACTTCAGATATAAAAAAGAAAAGAAATGAAGCCCTTGCACAGTTCAGACCAGAATATTATCCAAAATGCACATTAAAATCTAAAGAAAATATTGTTGTGTTGATCATGTCAAATAAATTTAGAGATAGTACAAATAATGTTATGCCATTTAAAGCAAATCCTAGAATAATTTAAACTAAATTGTATACTCGGGCAATTAAAAAACAGGGATCACTGTGACCTAGATTTGGCAAACACGACTGGTTTGTTAAAAAAATACTCATCATATTTAGATATGTTGTCAGCCTATCAAATTACTTCTAAGAAAATACATGAACTCCAAGCTCAAAAACACAAGCATAATAGAAATGCCAGTGGATTATTACATGAAGTACAGTTACTGCTCAAAATATTTTTCTACTATTGGAATGTCCTCAACAGCGGGCTGGGGAGTGAGGCAATTGCCCCCTCCCTGAAAGAATTTGAGATTTCAGAAAATTTATTCGTCATCACAGGTCAGACAAAAAAATAAATAAAAATTGCTCAAAAGCTAAAATAACTTGGGAGATTTGATTACAATAAAAACATAAGCATTAAATAAGCACAGAAGGTAATAAATATCAAAAATGTTTTCTTAAGTCTCTCTATTCCAACATTCTCAAAAAGAGACATTTACCATTGATCGGTATTTCTGACTAATTCTAAAAATATATGTGAGAAAAAACTCTATCAATTGCTTCTCAGCTGTGTACAAAAGAAAACTCAGGGCTAGAATTTTAGAAGTGATTTTCCTTTTTTAGCCCAAAATTTAGGGGGATTTTTCTTTTTTGGGAGGGGGGGGGGTAGTAGTGGGTTAATAAACGTTCTAAAATATTTGATTTTTCAATTTTGCATTATTGGTGTCACATTATATTTAGTGCAATCATTAGAATACTATCAAAATCAAATAAATTGCTTTATTAAATCATGTTATATACAGTAACTCTTTATAATCTCCACAGCCTGACACAGAGTCCTGTGTAGATCGGGTTAACCCGATCTGACAGGCTTCAACGCAAATCCGAAATAGCCCTACCCAAACCTGAAGTGAAAAAAAAACTTAATCTATATTTTAATACATTTATGAAAAAGTAGTCTACAATTTTATTGCTTATTTACAAAAATGAACACATACATGCTCATTAATGTTCAAATATATTGTTTTTTCATCTGAAAAATATTCAGAATTTCTTTGAAAAATCAGGTCAACACGAACCGACACAAAATAGTGAAAATCCACCCTGAACCCGAAATAATTAACCCTTTGATTACAGGCCAGGATCGGCGACTATTTTTATATGAAATCCTACCCCAATTTTAAAAAAAATGCTTGCAACAAATTTCACTTGAAAATATCCTACTATAAATATATACTACTACTATATATATGGCAGATATTAGTTTTCAAAAAGTCGTACTAATTAGAATAAAAATAGTCCACTGGGACGTATATGTCCTGATCGTAGTCAAACGGTCAAAGTCAACCCGGCCTGCATTGAAAAAAATCAGAGTGAACCCGGCTTGATCTGTACCAGGGAACGGATTGTTTCAGTTTCTGGTAAAATCAGTTTGCCCGATACAATGCAGGACTTTACCTGAGACCAAGGATTTTGCAGATTTCTGAATTGTATGAAATTTAGATCATAGTGTGAAGAGGAAGGCAGAAAATGATTAAGGAAAATTTTTATTAACAGAAAATCATTAATAAAATTTTTCTTATTCCCATGCATCACAAAATTTGTAAATTTTGGGACATATTGCTGTTTGTGGTGTTGATTACCTCATAATCAATCCACCAGTTGAATAGCATGATTTTTTTTCTGTGATCGTTTCACAGAAATCATTTGTTTTGCTTGATCATTTTCCGAAATTCGGGATATTTTTTGCGACCAATTGACAAAATTGATTTTTTCACGCGATCAGGGCATTACAAATTTGATAACCAGAAAAAAAAAATACTAGTCGCCAGCAAAAAATATTTACCCCCCATTCTGTTTCCCGTCATTGATTTAAAATAAAACCCAAGAGTTTTTTATGAATTAATTGAGAAAAAATAATAACAAGCATAGTTTAGAATTATTAGTTACATAGTTTAAAATAGTACATAATTTAGAAAAATAATATAAACTATATTTTCTAATGGAACTTATAATCACTTATATTATGTTGACAACTTATATAAACACAAAAATCATATTTGAAACCTGCAAAAAAAAAAAAAAAAACCAGCATTTTTTAGCATTGTATCCAATTTTACATGCCACAGAGGCTGGATTAACACTATTTCTTACTGTTTTATTGAGATAACCTCTCTCCCCCCTCCCCCCACATTCTAATCACACGTGACATATACTAGCTGGCTAGAAAAATAATATAAACTATATTTTCTAATGGAACTTATAATCACTTATATTATGTTGACAACTTATATAAACACAAAAATCATATTTGAAACCTGCAAAAAAAAAACAAAAAAAAAAAAACAACCAGCATTTTTTAGCATTGTATCCAATTTTACATGCCACAGAGGCTGGATTAACACTATTTCTTACTGTTTTATTGAGATAACCTCTCCCCCCCCCCCCCCACATTCTAATCACACGTGACATATACTAGCTGGCTATAGCTGAAAATAATGGTGTTTTCTGTGGATGAGTTGGAAAATGCCTCTTAAATTTAATTCTTTCATTAAAAATACGAGAGAAGAGGAAGATCACTGCTTACTGCGCATGAGTAAGGGTAAGGGAGAGAAAAAGTGCCACTCATTTTTTATGTCAATTTTTTTACAGAAATCACCCCGAAAATTAAATAACTTGGTCCCCAGATCAAAAAACTTGGTAGCCAGTGGTGACTGCATTTGTCAAGCCCAGCTCACGACCATTTGTCGAAACTCAAGATTTTTTTTTTTCGTCTGATTTACGAAATTTGCTATTTGTTTTCTTCTACCTTTTGACAAAATTCGAGATTCTTTTCTACAATATTTTATTAAAATTCGGATTTGTTTTTTCGAAACTGACTGACAAAATTTGTGATTATTTTGCGTGACCGTTTGATGAAATTTTCGATTTGTTTTATGTGCGATTGTTTGGCTAATTTTGTGATTTGTTGTAGAACCTTTGGATGAAATTTGTGATTCTTTTCCGTGATAATAATACAAAATTCATGATTTTTTGACAAAATTTGCGATTTTTTTTGCTACTGATTGAAAAAATGTTACTTTTTTCTGCGAATGAATATTGTAATCTGCGATTTTTTTCCTGCGACTGATTGACAGAAATTGCTATTTGTTTCTGCAATCTTTGGCGAAATTCGGAATATTTTTCCATGGCAATTCGAGAAAATTAGCGGTTTTTACCGATAACAATTTGCCTAATTCGCTATTTTTTTCTGTGATCAATTGACAAATTAGCTAATTTTGTATAATTGCAGTAAATAAATAAATAAATAAAAATCACAGACTTTCACGAAAATTTAAAAAAATTACCGGTCTGCAAAAGAAATTGCAAAATAACGCACAGACTTTTTTATTGTGCAGAATTTTCTTATTTTGTGTATGATTTGTGCAATCCCACTATAGGTGAAGATTCACGGTCGCCAATCGCCACGTTGTGACTGGATTTTTTTCTTTGGCCACTAACTTTCCATGTCTAAGTCTAAGTGTCTTACAGCGATGCCCCTTTTCCACAGACTGTCAGATTTCCGCCTTTTTAAAAAATGTTATTTTTTAAATCAATTCCGCACATTTTCTGCGATATTTACCGCTTTTTTATTTTTTCTGTTGTCCATAATTAAAAAATATGATTAAGCATGGATACCACATTTCTGCAGATCTACAAGTTTCCTGTTTTCTTCTTTAAAAAAAAAAAAAAAAATTCCTGAATGTCAAAAATTGTTCAATTTATTTTATTAAAATCAACTTAAAAGAAAATAAATCTTCTCCATATTTTTTCACATAATATTTTTTCTTTTGATTTTTATAGATATATGCCCATGTTGAGCATTTATTTTCAGCT
Organism: Maratus michaelseni; assembly: GCA_963931845.1. Lineage (NCBI taxonomy): Eukaryota > Metazoa > Arthropoda > Arachnida > Araneae > Salticidae > Maratus > Maratus michaelseni. Next base: position 252,955,562 of record OZ007592.1, read on the forward strand.
ATGAAAAACACTTTGGGGGGGGGGGGGAGGAGGATTTATTTATTGAACAAAAAAGTTAGAGAATCGTTTATTTGGGACCTTACATTACAAATATTTATTCCTACAAACTGTATACAATTATATGGTTGGAAGATTCTATAAAATCCTGTTGCCCAATTTTAATAAAGAAAAAACAAATTATTTATTTATTTAAGTTTTGGGTAAATTTTAATTAAAAATATACTGTTTATTACTTTTAAGCTTAATAGTAGACAATAAACCCCATATAGCCATATAAATGCTTTTGTTTTATGCGTTTGTTTCACAATGTGGCGACTGGATTTTTTGGGTTTAGGCACCACTGGCTCCTAACAGATTTTGGGAATCTGCACCTATAAATGGCACCCCTGCAAAGAATTAGTCGAAAAGGGCTGTTTAAAACCTCCATTTTAGACAGTTTGCCGTCTTAGTAGGTATAATTTTATGATGCTTTTTCGTCGTTTTTTTCAGTTGAGAAGAATTCTGTTATAGACAGGTTTTGTTTTCACAAGTTTTATTGTAACACACCTATACTCTTCTGTGGTGCAATATAGAAAGAATGTTTTAACAGTCTTAGAGGCTACATTTAACAAAAAGTACAAAACCTCCTATAACGGAAAACTTTCATAGTATCTTGAAATTATGTACCTGCTAAGATGGAAATTTGCTTCTTTTTTGCGATTTCGTATTCGAAGTTTTTTCCTCTTTTGTATCTATGATTCAGTAAACGTTTCACGTTCGGAGGGGGGGGGGGGTTACAGCCCCGCCGATCCCTACCATTGGTTATGCCATTGCCATCAAAGAAAAGTCCCCCCCCCCCCAAGAAAATTCTGAAATGGTCTTTAAACATTTTATGCTAAAAAAATGCTGCACTTAAGTAAAAGAATGGTTATAATTCAAGCACTTTTCAAATCTAATGATGAGTATACAAAACTTCACAGCTAGTACTGCCAAAAATGCTAGCATATGGTATCGCGATCGTGAAAACAGTAGTTTGGCGCGATTTCTTCCAAGCTCGCGTCAAACTATTGTTTTCTAATACACAACCAGGTTATCATTAAAGGAAAAAAGTCACCAAAGCATCATAGCTCCATTATTCGATCAATCTAGCTAAATAATAATGATCAAAACAGCAAAATAACTTACATTAAATCACGAAGATCGCACTGATTTTATGAATCCATACAAGATTCAAATAAGGCGTAGGCGTCTCGCAGGAAGCTTCCTGTCGTCTCGGCTTCAGCTCGCCGTGTAAACACAAACAATTTTGTTTTAAATACTAAATAAAATGGTTTCAAAATAAAGCTGTACAATTGACATTTGAGGCACCTGATCTGCCGATTTACTAATTTCATTACTACTAATATAAATTTAATTAATATTACACTTTTTTAATGTGCAGATTTGAATAATGAAACATTTAAGATAGAAAGTGATAAAATTTTAAAACTTGTGCGACTTAAAAAATTGTCTTTATTCAAATGGAGAGGGCTTGATCACCATGAGCTTCTCCTGTTCCTATGCTCTCAAACATTGTTTCCTGACTGGTTTGATTGATTGCCAGATTATTAAATATGCAAGTTATGTTTTTTTTTTAATAAAAAAAACCTTAATTTCATTGCAACATTAAAAATTTTATTAATTACATGAAATTAATTAAAAGCAGCTATATATATATATATATATATAATACATTCTGGTAAGTATAATTTAAAAATCCAAATTAGAGTAGCTGTTCAATTAAATTTAAAGATTTTAAGCACTATTACAGAAATTGCACTTTTAGAAATATCCACATGGGGATGTCCATTACTAGAAATCAACTAATCAAGCATTTCAGCAATAGACACAGGTCCTAAAACTTTACAAATAAATAAAATATTGCAAATGACTGTTAGTATATAAAATTCGAAGTTTTCTATCACTATCAAAGTAAAAGCATATAATTTTTGCAAGAAAATAAAAAAGTTATAAATAATTGCAGCCAGCTCTTAGCATGTCCATTAAGATTTTCACTGCAAAACAGTGGAACTGTGAAACATTTTCTGCCAGCTGATTGGTTTGGTTAATAGTGTCAACAGTTACATAGATTATAAAACATGCAAGGGGAAGTTGCGAAAAAAATAAATAAAAAGCTAAATTTTTATTGGTTATTTTTTTTTAATAAACCAAAAACTTTGAAGGGTTGCCCATTACTGGTACATCTACTCTATTATATCTATATTTATCTTTGTTTTTAAAGGTCATTAGCAGAACAACACGATATAATCAGCTAAAGGCAAGGCATTTTATTCATATATTAATTAATGGTTTTACACCAAAACATTTAACAAAATGATAAGCATCATTCTAACATGTTATATTACAACAAAGAAATCTCTGAAAATGAAGAATTATGTATTTTTGGCTTAAATTCTTTGAAAAGTGAACAACACTCCTTAGGTATTTTTAATTAATTGTAAATATTGTTTAGAAACAAGACAAAACAAAATAGCAACTCAAAGTATTCTATGAAATGCTGGGTTTTTTCACGTAAATTTCACAGATTTTTTTAATTTTAAAAGAGAAACTTTAAATAACAGATTATTTAATCAACAATAACATTAAACAAAATTATACCTTTTATGCTGAAGTAGAATGTTGATTCCATTCTTCACTATTTATTCCAAACCCTCCATTTTCACAGGCTACATTGAATCAGGATGTATTGAGAATAGAATTAGGTGTATAATTGAGCAAGTATTATCAATGATACGACATGAAATACTATCAGACCATATAGCAAAGACAATACTCATTCAATTAATATGCTGCGAGTTGCTGGTGCTGATGCTTGCAATGGTGGTAGGCAGGAATTGTCACTAAAAAGGAAAAAGAAAACAATATAAAAGTTTGAAAGAACACAATATTTCATAAAATAGTTTATTAGAACTATAATCCATGCTTATTTTTAAAGTGACGCTCAGATACTATAATATTAATCATTCAAATTATTTTTTTAATTTAAAAATTGCTTTAAAAAGGTACACAAAAAATGCAGCATTTATAAAATATGTAAAAAATTACTTTAAAAAGGTGCACACTACTAAATAATCACGTTTGATTTTTTTTTTTTTGTAAAAAAAATATAGCATTTATAAAATGCTGAATTTTCATATTTGACAGATACATGAATTTCTACAGGGTCAAATATTTACGTATGTATTAAACTGAGAACCAGCAATCTTAGTAAGAAATGCAATAAAGGTCAAACAAAACTAGTCACTCATTAAAAGTATACAATAATGAACCGCGATTAGCCATTTTTTTTTCCTTATGCACCTATCATTTCAACCGATGTATAAGTTTAGGAAATGCATTTTTCCAACAGAAAACCTTATAAGTAGAATTATAAACTACTATCATAAATAATAAATATTTTAAAACTTACTTTTTTAGAATTGCTACATTTTCAAAGCAAAAACAGAGGAACGAGACAACAAGGAACGCTAAAAAACAACGCTACCTACTAAGGAAATCAGGGAAATGAATGAGAATGGGATATCGCCAACTTAATGCGTTCAAAGGGTTACTTGTATTGTAGAAAAATAAATTATGACAAGCCAATCTATGCTGCCAAGATGCCAGAGGTTGCCTGAAAATGTCATGTGACCCTCTGTCCACACGCATGCGCATTATGTGGAATGTCGCTCATTTTAGGGTCCCCATAAAAAAGCCCTTTTGGTTATAAAATCATCAGACATAGCGCAGGATTAATCAAAATATCAACACGAGACAAAAACGGTGTACTACATTCATTCCCTCAGTACCGCACGCCGCGATCACTCCCTACCTTTCCCCGCCTGCTAAAGAAATGGAATGATCCCTCCTCATAGGGAGGGAGTTTGTCATTGAAGGGCTAGTAATTTTCTGGGGTTGCCATTCTAGAATCCGGTATTTTGAAGTAAAACGTTCTCATTGGTCCATGGAGTTTACGATAGATGTAAAATTACAGTTATTGTACCAGATTCATGAATAATTGTTAAACGGTGATATTTTTATCACTGGTCGAATGAAATCTTTATAAATTAACGGTGTTCCGACAATTTTCTAGAAAAATGGTACATTCACTGTAAAATATACGGTCAATGCATTATTATTTTACGGAAATTTTTAACAGTGTATAAAAACATATAAAAGTACACATTTAAACATATAAAAACATATAAAAGTACATATTTAAACATATAAAAACATATAAAAGTACATATTTAAACATATAAACATTTCAACATTTAAATATAGGAAATTGTTTCATTAAATTTATCCAAACCGGATATTTTAAAAATATAACTCTAGATTATCTGAAAGGAAAATATTTAACACTAAAACTTTATGTCTAAATATTTGAAGAAATTTTATACAGAAATTTTTTAGAAAATGTACGAATTATAATTGTAATTATCGACTACGCCTATGCTAATTTCTTTGAAATAGACATTAATGCAAATGGCTAGCTTCTTTGTCATTTCTATAAGATTGTTCTATACAAAATTACAAAGGTTGTACTTTTGTGTTACTGAAATGTACAGAGGGTGTTTATGCATATTGAGAATGATTTTGATGTTAAATTAAAAAATAACGAGAAACTACAGCGGAAAAAATCTGACAACGTGTAATAACGTGATAAATGAAATATTGCCTGCTGTGAAAAAATATCATCTGCTACTGAAATGGCACGCGAAAGAAGCGAGTGGCTTGAAGGTTATATATTTGCTCTTTCCAAAGAGATTCATATTCCGTTATATGTAAATCATTTAGCAGGTGATAAGTGGAAAAAATTGTCACAATTGATGAAACTTGGATATATCTAATTGACTGTAACAAAAAAAAGATCGATTTATTAACTGAAAAGAGGACAAAAAGACTTTAAAATCTTTGGTTCAAACACTGCAAAGAAAGTTTCTCTAAAGGACTTATCGTGATTGTTGGAATCTCTTACAACAAAAAAATTAAAGATACAAAAAGTTGAAAAAATGTCAAAATTAACTCTACTTATTATCAAAACAATGTTCTAATTCCTATTTTTAAATAAAAAATTCCAAAACTTTATCCGACGAATGTTAGAAGTGTTGAGATCTACCAGGATAAAACGAGAAGCCATACATCCAAAAGAACAGTCGCATTTCTCGAAAAATTGACAAGAGAAACTGCATCAAGTGTATGCCGTTTAACCATATTCCAACCAAGTCAACAGATGTTTCACCAATGGATTACTGTGCCTTTGGACTATTAAAACAAGTTCTTGCGAAACACCGACCAACTACGTTGAGTGGACTCTGGAAATGTGTGGTGGAGGAATAGTACAAAATTCCACTTCCAGTTTTACAAAAAGCCCTACTATCTTGGAAATCCGCTGCAATATGATAGTCCACAGCAAGGCCTACCAGATAGGACATATTAAAAAATAATTGTTTTAATTTATGTATTTTATTTTTGTTGTCAAAGTCGTTCCCAATATGTTTAAACACCCCCTGTACACACAACATGCTATTTACTCATATTTTATTCTTTTTATAAAATTTTTATTTTTATCGTTTTTATATGTGGTGGCTTTGTATGGTCTTCCCTGTAGTTATTTTTTTCTGTGAAAGTTTTTTGAAACTGTAAATGTTTTAAATATTACTGAACTAGCTGCGTGGAAACCCGATGTGTTGCATTTACATTACATCAGATTTTTCGATTCCTTGAGATAAAAAGAAATCCAATATTATTATACACGTAAAAATACTTATAACATTAATTTTATTAAAAGCTAAATTTCAAGTAAGAAATCACATTTACAATATGGTTAAACAAAAATTGCGAAAATTATATTTTGCAGATTACGTGATTTTTGATGCAATACTTTATTTGTCAAAAGTACATTGTTTTTTAAGAGCTGGTTCCTGATTTCGGAGCTATATTACGTCGCTTTGACAAACTCTTAAAAAATATTTTAGATTTTTGGATAAAACAAATGCCTTACAAGGAAAAAAATATTTTACCCGATATACCATTTTCCATTTAGCGCCTTTGTGAAACGTTCTAACCGACATCTTTCAAAATTAAATTAATTGAAATAAATAGTAAGGTAGGTGACCCAAAGGCAGCCATAGTTAAGCTTTGAGAATTTTTTATTATTTTCTGGTTGGGTGTGTGTGACTGAATTTTTGTTTGTAAAATTTTACACTTATCTCTAACACATATCACGTATACTTTTCTTTGTAAAATAAAATTTAATTTTTATAATACAATTTCAAAATTGTAGCTTGTGGGCCACCTTTTGGCGAATAGTGTTCCAAAGGTAGCCCATGTATTGAAATCACTTTTAAAATGGGAAACAATACTCGCCAAACTATTTTGCTTACTATTATTCTCTGATGATCATTTCTTTCTCTTGATATCTTTCGAGTTTTTCTTCTTAATCTTCTTATTTTATGACACGAAAAGACCTTGAAGCATTTTTTGTGCACGGTAGTTCAGGGATTTTCTTCTCGGAGTTACTGACTACTTTTGAGTGATGTCTAGTGTTAACAATAAATGGTCATAAGTTTTATCAGATATTTATGCAGAAATTTTGAAAAATCACCCTTACTACACTGATTTCCACATTTGTTTTCTAAGGTGGCCACCTTGGGCACATGTGTATGGTCGCCATTTGCACGAGATAAAAGTATTAATCTGATAGATTTGTTAGAATTAAAATAAATGTTGTTAAAGAGGAAGAAATAATATTTCAGAAAAAGTATCACAACTCAAAGTTCTAAGAATTTAAACACGTGTAAATTAAAATATCGTCTTACCTGGAAATTAGAACGACTACTCCTGAAAAGTAAAATCACTGCATAAAATGTCGAAAGATCAACGTGATCTCTTTAAAATCATCCACGTGCACTGCAGATATATGACTGACAATGCAGTAGCACCATTTTGTGATTAAAAATTAAATTAATTCTGCTTTTGAGGGGTGGGTTATCTAAGGAACATTGACCGCCTTTGGTTCACTCACCTTATGTGCTTTTCCTTTAAATTGAATGCTTGTGATTATAGGGTCAATAATTGTCCACATAAATGAAGGAGATTAAATCTTCCTCCACATTTCAATATAAAGCTGAAAACAATCTACGGTGTAATGATTTCTAAATATCAAGATATCCGACAAATGATTTTTGTTTCTATAGAATAAATTGATTCCTGAAGCTTACATGTGTGAAAAGTAAGTTTTTTATTTCTTCAAATATATAATTTAATCACAGTATTGTTTATACAATCTATTCAAATAAAAGATATTTTCAATTTCAAATAAAAGATATTTTCAATTTGAAAATGACGTTAAGAAAAATCTAATAATCACTATCGTTTCCTTCTTTCTCCCTTTTATCTACAAAAAGAAAATAATTTACTTGCCATCATTATAGAAATTACATTAAAAATTACAAAATAATTAATATTTCAGAAACTAATTCAAATTTTAAAGTTCTGACACCTTATATGACTTCCTCGGATCAATCACTACCTCCGTAATATGAAAGTAGTCGACCAATGCAGATAACAGGTGTTAATTTGATCGCCCAACGTTCCAAATTCTAGGAGGTACATCTGTGAACTGCAAACAGACCGGCAGATTTTAATAGATTAACATAGCATTAAAAAACACAAAACGCTTATTTTCATAAAAATGTAAAATTGAATAATTTAATAATGTAACTAATAAAAATTAAAAAAAATAAATTTTTATTTCAGTCGCCAGTAGTTCCGCGCACATGGTCAGAAACCCATCAAAAATAACTTTTCTTTCACTTCTGACTATTAGTTTTTAACTTATCAGTAGGTATGTAAAATCGGCAACATTAATGGTTAATCTATATTATAAAGGACAAATATATCCTTGAGTAACTCTGACGTTATTTTGACATTGACAACAACTGGCAAGGGAATTTCGCTTTTACTTCAATTTTTTTAAACTCTTAAACATCGCGCATTTTATTCCAACGTACAAGAAAAAAATGTAATTTCAAAAGCAATTTGTTTGAAAACTGAATTTTATTTCACGCGTTTTCTAGCTTTTTAAATAATTTGTAAGCGTGATTTTAAAATTATCGATCTCTATTACGTGAGGACGATTACGACAGATTAATCCGTTTGCACTTAAAAGACTATAAGTACTTCAGCCTTTGTTTCCGGCTAATATTCCATGACGAAATTAACACTTCATCAATATATAAATAAAATAATGAAATATAAATATAATGCAAATTTCAGACATGCAATCGAACTACGCGCTTAAACCACTGAAATTATCAGACTCAAACAGGCTGCAGTACGTAACGAAACTTTTGGTGATTTCTTTGGCTTTCAACACATATCACGAGGTCAATACGATAGCATCGTTTTTAATAAATTTCAAATCTTTAGTTGCATACATGATTGCTATATTTTATATAAAAACTAGTATATAACCCCGTCAAAAATGACGGATTGTTGATCTGCGTTTCATTTTCATAAGACTTCATACAAACAAACAGCATGGAGATTTATTATTGAAAGGTTTGTATTGTAGAAAAATACATTTTAAAAAGGACAAGTGATTTCTACAAATAAAAATAATAAGGATATATATATATATATATATATATATATATTACTTAGTATTAAATTTCTGAAATAGTTCAACGATTGGACAAAGTTAAATATTAACAAATAATCCATGTGCGAAAGTTTTTGTAAAAAAGTGTTATCAATGAGTTTTTAAATAGCTTGACTTACCATGTAACTCATTGTTTGATTACATAAGCAAAATTAAATGGAAATTACGCTGTACTATGCATTTCTTATATTTTAATTACGTTTGATAAGAAAGAATCATTTTACAGTATATGACCCATTATCCGAAAATCCAAAATATCGGAAAGACCCAAAGTCCGGAAAGAAAAATTCGAAAATTTTCTAAATTTGTAAATTTTTACTAAAATTTTAGAATTTCTGAAAATTTTCGAAAATTTTACCGACTCCTAATTATTTTTTCAGTCAAATGTGTTTCAATGTTTAATCACTAAAATATTGTTACTTCAGTGGCGGGTGAACACGGTCCCACCCCCCCCTTCTCTTCCCGAAATTAAAAACAAATCATTTTTCACTCAAATTTTAGTTTAAAATTAATTTATATTACTATTCGTTAGAAACAAAAAATAGTTATGTATTTATTTCATCAGAGGTGATTCTGTTCAAGTTTTCCTAAAAATTTAAGGCATTCGATTTCGAAAATTTAAGTCTTCAGTCCAAAATTTCGAACATAAATATCTCGAATTTTGGAGGATAGCCGCAGAAAAAAATCAATTATGTCTATCGTTCGCAGAAAAAATAGAAAATTTCTTCAAAGGATTGTAGAAACAACGTGAATTTCGTTAAAGGACCGAAAATAAAAACGCAAATTTCGTTGCAGATTGAAAAAAAAAACGCTAATTTTGTTAACAAATTGCAGAAAAACGCGATTTTCATCAAAGGCTTACGAAGAAGACGCAAATTTCTTCCAAGGACTCCGAAAAAATGTAAAATTTCATCAAGGGATCACAAAAAAAAAAAAAAAAAAAAAAAAAAAAAAAAAAAAAAACTGCGAATTTCGTCAAATAATCGCGGAAAAACATAAATTTCTTCAAAGGGTCTAGAAAAAAAAAAAACACAAATTTCTTCAAAGCACTGCGAAAAAATGTTTAATTTCGTTAAGGGATCTCGAAAATGTGAAATTTCGTCATAGGATGGAAAAAAACAACGGCTAATTTCGTCAATCTCAGAAAAAACTCGAATTTTGTCAAAGGATCGTTAATAAAAGGCAAATTTCGCCAAAGAATAGCAAAAAACGCAAATTTCCTCAGAGGATTGCAAAAAAAAAAAAACGCAAATTTCTTCAAAGGACTACGAAAAAATGAAATTTCGTCAAATGATCGTAGAAGAAAAACGCAAATTTTGTCAAAGAACAGCAGAAAAAATGCAAATTTTGTCAAAGAATCACGAAAAAAAACATGAATTTTGTCAAATAATCGTGAACTTCGGAGGACCCGAAATCCGGAAAATTCCAAAACTCGGAAAGCCTTTGGTCCGTAGGAGTCAATTTTCAAAATGAACAAATTTCAAAATCCGCCAGTAGATGGCGACACTATACTGAATCAACCTCAAATCTCTCCCTACGAAATAAATCACCGCTGCTTCTGAAAAAAAGTGCTTACAGAATTTTTTTTTACAGAAATGTTAATATACATTTTTTTTATGAAATAGTTTTTTAAGGTTTTAAACAGAATTAAAGGATTTAAAAGCTTTAATATGCTTTTACAAATATTTAAACGACGAAAGTAGATAATATAACTTTAACTTTTAAAAGTATTCTTCAAATTAAAACCTGATTTTGTCTTTTTTTAAAAATATGCCTGAAAAAAAAACAAAATAAATTTTGATCATTAAAAATCTTCTTATTTTATTTCTTAATTGGATATAAGCAAGGTGATTAAAATTTGATTTAACCAAGTTAGATTTTTAAGAAGAAATGATATTAAGCTGAAGCTTTTAAAAGTTGATCTTGAAATAAATCAATACACCCTGAATTTTTCTTAGTTTAAAAATATGCTTATATGCATTTTATATTATTTTACAACTTTATTATTATGTTATATAATATTTTTTCCAAAAGAAAGATCTTTGTTTATATTAATTGTCCATATATGGTGCTAAAATATCCTTATATAAATTTTATATTATTTTACAACTTTATTAATATTTTATATAAAATATATTTTTCAACAAAAATGTCCGTTTATATTTATCGCCAATAGATGGCGCCAGAACTGCGCCGAAATGTAAAATACTGAAGAATCATCGAAAAGCCTCTCTATGAAAGCTATCTATCATCGCTATTTTTGAAAAAAAGTGCTGACAGAAAAAAAATGCTCACAGAAATAAATTAAAGAAATCCTTTAAATTATTTAAAGACTTTAATATGCTTTTACAAATATTTTAAGAGCATAATCGGATATTTTAATGAAACGTTCAAAGAGTCATTCCTTTTTTTCCTAGATATGGGATTTGTGTTTTTGAATGGCAACATTATTCGTTTGTTTACATCAGGTAAACGGATGTTTAATCTGTTATTTTTAATTTAAAACTTAAAACATTATAACTGGATATGATATACATGTTTTATACGAAAATATGCTGAACAGACATTATTTCAAGTAGAAGATATTATCATTTAGTGGTCATGTGTTAGCATATTTTTTCAGTAAGCCTAACATGGCGTTTAACTACGGTCGACTCGCAGACCAGAGTGGTTCAGCCCGGTACCGTTACAGACACTTTCTCGCCTTTGGATTTTATTATAAGTAAGATGCTTTTTGGTATTCTTCGTGGGCAATCTAAAAAAATATATTAAATGCAATAAATCTATTCGAGTTTTCAACAAAACTAATGTTTTTCACCTATATTCTGTAACCCAGGAAGCTCTAGTTCAAATAAAGTGGAAAATCTCTTTTCAATATTTCATGAAGACAAATTATCTAAATATAATAAATCACAGTGTGTTGAATCCGGTGCGAAACCATCCGTATTACAACAATCGATTACTTCCATTGTTGTAGAGAAAAAAGAATAGTGAAAAATATTCAGACACATGGCATTTTGGACGTATATTTTTTAATTTGCAGGTTTCTGCACGCGTACTTTGTTTTTATAAGTGAATAAAAATTCATATTTACTGTGACGTCACGGGGATATTGTCTACTGGGTTTCAACTAACAAAATGTCAATGATTTGCGCAACCAAAAAACCATTTCAGAATTCATGTTTAAGTTTGGTAATGTAAACAATGAGCTGTGAGTCTTTCCTTTTTAAGATTCATCGATAGAACTTTTTTTTTAAAAAGCCTTCGCGCATTGGATGTTTTAACTTCTGTAGTATTAACATTTAAATTTTGTGTATTTTAATAATTCATATCCAAATAATCATGTTTAATTTTGTTAATGTAAACAAGTGTAAACATGTTTAACTTTCACGTATTGAATATTTTAATTCCAGTATTATTAATATTTAATTTTGGTGAATTTCAATAGTTCATATCAATTTATTGTGTTTAAATTTGCTGTGAACAAACAATGAGATGTGTGGTAAGTGATTCATTTTAGAAATTCGTTGAAAGTTTATTTGAAGTGATCTGGCAACGGCATGATAGATTAGTTTGTTTTGAAATATTTTCGATGTTTAATATGCTTTAGCTAAATTTTGTTGTTTATAGCGTACAGAAAAATTTTGGTTTTTGAATAGTTTGTTTTATTAAGCATGGTAGATATTGAGACATCTCTTGAAAGGAGACGCCGCTTAAATAGAGACAGCATGCGACGCCACAAAAGTAGGGTCAAAGATCAAAGACTGAATACCACTAGACAACAAGTTGCTTCTGCGAATGGACATGCCATTCCACATAATGTTGAGTATCACTATTCTGTTCCTATGAATATAAAATGTCAGTTTTGCCTAGCATTGCATTTTGAAGTTAAAAAACCATCAGATGGTATGTTTTATTTTTGTTGCCGTAAAGGATGAGTGAAATTAATGCCTAGACAGCGATTCCCTGCCTCTTTAAGTAGCAAAATGAGTAATCCACAGGATCCAGATTACAAAAATCTTAACGAAAACATCCGCCAATATAACAGTTCAATTTGTATTGTCAAAAACATCACAAAATTTGTCATTCAATCGTGGGAAAAGAAATTGTAAAATTAGTCATTCAGTCGCGAGAAAAAATCTCAAAATTTTTCAATCGGCCGTGTAAAAAAATTGCAAAATTCGTTACTTGGCTGCGTGAAAACAAAAATCGTAAAATACGTCCAAAAAAAACCCTGCGTTAAAAATATGCTTTTTGCCAGTTTACATTTTAAATAATTGTCTCTAGACAAACCGAATGAAATAAAGAAATATTGAGGTACATACAGAGATTTTAAACATTCGTAAAAAAATAAATATGTATATGGCCTCTCAAGATATTTTCTCAGTACCAGAATTATCAAAAATCATGCACTAGTAATTTTAGACAAACTACATTATTCCGTCGCTTTTAGAATTGCACCAACGGCATACTATACTGTAAAGTAACAGTTCCCATCGAAATACCGAATTAAGCAGCATCAGGCGCGGTTTTGTTTTGGAGAGTGACTCCTGGGAACGATGCTCTGTATTACCATGGTTGATGCAACAGATTGGCATGAAAAATCAGTTGTGTGCAGAGTCCTCTCGCTGGAAATTCGGTAGGTGGATGGGTGTACCGAAACATGATATATTTTACTACTTGAATGATAGACATGATGATGCGGATAGAGTGACAAAGACAAATCAACTACAGTTTAATTAAGTATAAAACCAATTCTATGGTGAGTGTACCAATAATTGACCAGTGAGAATACAAAACTGTAGAAAATAAAAGATAAAACACAGGTTAGTTAATTTTGGTTGGTAGAAAATGTATCTATACATTTCCCGACACAAAACGGTAGGAAACAAAATTTAATCTATGTATATGTTAATTTTGATTAGCATCAAATTTATCTATACATTTTCTCCTAACCAAAATTAAGACATCAGTTGATTAATTTTCGTTTTCTACAGTTTTGTTTATCAATGATCAATAACTGGAGCACTCATCCTCAAATAACTTTTAAGAATATATAGAAAATCCTCTAACATAAGATGATTTTTGAAACACAGGATCCTTATGAATATCAGCATTTTTTAATTTTTTTTTCGGCATTCTAAAGTTACAAGACCAATGTTAACAGAGTAACTGCTGTAGGTAAATTCCACATTTTACCTATCAAGGTTATCTAAGCGTTTTTACGTAAATTAAATTGCAAATAGACATACACAGATACAAAAAAAGATAAACTTAAGTCAGAAGAAAATTTCCAACTATATTCAAACGCTTAGTAATATTTTAGATAATAATATTATAATGATGATGAAATGGTTTGTGTAATAAATGAGACTGTGCATTTGCAATTTTTAAGAATAAAGTTTGCTGTTACAAAAACAAACTTCAAAAACTCATAAAACGTGATAAAATGGCAATCCCTAACTGTAATGTAGGTATTTCTTAATGGTTTTCGGAAAAACCATATCATTTACAATATATTAAGAAAACCAAACTCTTAATATCATAAACCATTTTTCATTTATCATTAGTCAGATTTTCCTTTTCGAGAAGTGAAAAAATATTGAAATGAAGTAACTATTGATTACTTGTAGCTCAAGTTCAAAATAATATACATATCAATATTATTTTTAACTTTTACACTAGCGAAGTAATTTCAAAGAAAATTTGTGTGAAAACTGTAACTCAATTTACTGACTTTTTTATGAAATCTTCAAAATAGTTTTAAAGCATGAATTTATAGATTTATCTCAACAATGAACGTTTGTTTCTACAATAATGTCAAGTAACATTTCCAATAATATAAAAAAATATGCAAAACTAAGGAAAAAAAGTAATCGTTACCACAATTTTGCTGTGGGGTTGCCCAAATTTTGCGAGAGCTATTTCTTCAATATCCCTCACATAATAATGATAAAACGTATTTTTCCCGTACTTCGTTTCTTTCGTTTCTCACGCCTCCAAATGTCTGCAGAAGAAAAACGTACTAACGATTTTGCGGCATATAGCGGAATCTTGACTATACAAGATAGAAATGTTGAAAATTATATATTAAAAAAAAGAAAAAAACATACATAAGTATCAAAACTTAATTTAAAAAAGGGCTCAGGATGTTGGTTATGAGACGAGAAAAACAATAATTTAGCACAATATAAAATATTAGACTTATACGAAAAATTATTTTTCATTATATACTTACTTTTCACCTGTTTTTCCTATTTTCCAGATACATTTCTTTCTAAAAATAGGAATAGACGGTTCTCTAGGAATAGACGGTAAAATTTCGCCATTTTACCTTAATTAATTTATTCCAAATTCTTACAATTCAACCTTTTTTTCCCTGTCTTTTAATCATATCTTAAATACAAATTATATTTTAACCCTATATCTTTAATCAACATATTCTTTTAATTCTTATTCTTAAAATCTTAATCTGTTAAAAGCTACACTTCTTTGTAAAAACCATTAATTTATTCCTTCATATTTTGAGACATTAAATTTTTATTTCTTTAGAACGTGTCTTAATATCATTTTTATTTTATTAAAATTACCACTCGATATCCCATGATTCATTTCAACTTCCGAATATAACTTTTTCACTTAAAAATTATGCCGAGTATAATAAAGAGTCCCACAGCCTTGCAACAAGCTCATTGGTTAAATTACCCCTGCATTGGCGAAAGATCACTACGCCTCGCTGTGTACAAAACGCGTTACACAACCTGGGAGCTCAGAATTTTTGCGTTTTTTGAATTGTTAAATAAAACCCGTCACTTGGAGGAGAAGTGTTTTTAAATTGGTGTATATCTCTAATAATATGTAACATCTTCATGCTTTTTTTCTATGGCGTAGCACAGCTCAGTTATGAATTCTGAACTTGATAATAAGTTGAATTGTATATGCTTTGTGAATTGTCAATAAATGTATTGATAATAGTGCAACTTCCTCTTATTTTTATGGGAAAATTCCTAGTCTATTTCATAAACATCGTCTTCCATCTGGAGCCTTCGACTGCATAACATATGTTATTCTACAAATTCATCGAATACCATAATTAATATGTTGATATAATTGACTATGAAATGGAAAAACATTTCATATGTATATATTATTTCTTATACTTATAGAAGAACTCTACATAGTTGCCACATCTTGAGAAAATACATATCATTTTCACTTATGTCGTGGAAATCCGTCGTTTTGGCACACTGTGTGGCGTGGCGTCCTTAGTTGCTTCCCGTCGAGTAACATAGGCAAATAACGTCTCCGCCTAATATTTGTTTAAAAAAATTTTAAATAAATATATTTTATGCTGTTTTCCTTTTCACTTGTTTACATAATTTAATTTGGATTTACACCAAATTTTCAATAAGTAATAAACCATAGCGCGAAGAGAAAGAGCATATTAAAACAATCGTACTAAAACGTACGCATTATTTCAATTCCAGACAGTAATATCAGGGCTACACTAGATACCAGGCTTGCTCATTCATTGTCATGACGTCACAAAAGGTAGCTGACCACGACTAAGGCTCCTATAAGGGGAGCTGACGCATATCCATTCTGTTGCCCAAAATAACCGCCATATTGTGACCTAGCTCAGCATTAGGAAACCGCCTGAGCAGGTGTTCAAAGTCCCCGTTACTGTCACTCGCCATCCACTAGTACGGTAAGCTAACCGGTTTTAGCTTGGTTTTGGGTCCGCTGGGTCATTAAATGGCGATATGATTCAGCCTGTATTATAGGAGCTCTAACCGCGACGAAAGACATACAGCGATTGGCGCAAAACGATGGGCGCGTCGCTTTGTACCAATCGCTGGCCGCGGTCAGCCACTATTTGTTGACGTTTTGAGAGTGAATGAGCAAGCCCGGTATCTAGTGTTACCTTGGTAATATGCATCGAGCGTTCATCTCTGGTGTAAGGCTAAATGGTAAATGTATGAAGATCTTCATACATACGTGGGTTGCCATGGTAATCACGGTAAGCGAAATTTCGGATTCTCCGATGATCCATCCAATATTAGAGGGTGAAAATGAAGACTAATTAGAATAAGATGCAGAAGTCTTTAATGTCAGTCATGCGTTGGAAGGATATCTGAGTTTATTTAAATTTACTTAATTGTATTATTTATTTATTTAATTACACAAAAATGACGTGTGTTTTTTTACCGTTTGCATTTTTTTTTCAATATAGTAATATTTTAATTTCAAGGTATCAATCACTAAATTGGGAGAATTTGTTTTTTTTTAAATTAAAAAAAAAAATTTTTTTTTGCAATTTATTATTTTTTTATGATTTATTTCTCTAATATAATGAAAGCTTATCGTATAACAAGTTAATTTTTTATTAACATCCTTATATCTTATGTTCTTTTGGTAATGAAAATCATTTCACGTATACATCTACAAATTTTTAGAAGTATTGGATTATTTTTCAATTTTATAAGATTTTTTTTCTATACTCTAACAAAACTTCCCCGTTTAATAACGTGAAATGTGATATTTAACTAAGCAATTTGAAAATTGCATAACACAGTTGAAAACGCAATTTTAGCAATTGCATCTATAGTCGAAAAAGTATTCAAATATTTTTGTGAAGCTGTGTATAATACCTATACATATGTATATATATTACATAGTATACTAAAATTTAGTTCAATTAGGAAACGCATAACCCACTTGAAAATTCTGCTTTATGAATTTCTGTTAATAAACGGAAATGAATTCTTTAGTGCGATCCGGTATATGATCTATAGAATTTATACACAAAAATTAAAATGCAAAAAAATTAGTTAGAAATACATACCACAATTGAAAATGCATTTCCATCAAATTTCGCTCATAGACAGTACTGTAACTGAATTCTTTTGCGTGGCCCTGTAAATCAGACAGTAAAACATGTAGCCCGCCAACAACGTATCTTTTACCCATAAGCCTTTGGCATATTCCCTTTGTTTTATTCAAAAGGCAATCACCATAACTGTAATGTTGCTAAGTTGGGATTCTTTTTTATTTAAAATATCTACAACTATTTCAGAGTACTAATTTTCGATTTATTTAATGGTATTTTGTGATTAAATAAAGAAAAGATTACAGTAGTAAATAAATAAAAGCTATTTCAACTAAAATAATTCCACAATCCAAGAAAATTGCGGTAGCATTATAGATGGCAAACATCAGAAAGAGTGGTATATATGTATATGGTCAGATCTAACTCATTTTCTCATAACAAATTAATTCATAACCAATCGGAAAACTACAAAAATCTTAAAAATTATGAATCGAAAATTTAAAAATTCAGATTTTTTTACAGTATTTTATTTATATAAATTGTCATAGGTTTTATTTTGAAACTAATATTTTATTTTACCGCCCTCTTTGATTACATCACATTACAAAACAATGTGCAGTATTTATTAGGTACTAAAAATGTATCGGAAAATATTAAAATATGACTCTAATTAACAATAATTAAAAGGAAAAGGAAAAAAAGTTTTTAAATCAATAGTTTTTGAAAGCGACATAAATTCTCGTCTTGTTTTTATGAAAATACCTAAAATGTTACTCTGGCTCTTAACTTAGGGCATACATAGTCAAACATGAGGATTTTGGGCTCATTAGTTATTTTCATTATATATGTTAGTAAACGTGGCATTCTTAATAAGCACTACGTGAGCTTCATCGTCTTTTTATTTCCTTCTTACAAACACATTCGTACTCACACAGATTTTAAGATTTTAAAAAATTATGTTAAATCTATCTAACAGTGTGAATAAACGCGATTAATTAAAGATGAACATCATAGATTGACAATTGTCAATTTATAATACTTTTATCTTATTCAAATAAAAACGGAAATTTTATGTTTGGTATCTAGAAACTCTGTTGGGGTTTGTAATCACAAATATCTAGAAAACTTAAAATGTCTAGAAAAACTTCGGAAAAATAAATTGTTAAATTTCAAACTGGTACTTCACGAAAAAATGTGTATTCCTGAATATTATTAATGGTTATGCATCTGCTTAATAAAAAGTACATTCAACTACACGGAACTCGAAATTATTCTCTGCGAAGTAGCAAAAATGATGTCCAAAGCAGTTAAAGTTTTTTTTAAATAATATAAGCTAAATTATATAAATGCCACTGCCAGAAAGAGTGATGATATAGCCAGAAATTAAAAAAATCAAATGAGATGTATAATTTCAGTATTTGTTGCTTATTACATTGAAATTAATGAAAATACAGGTGCATGAAATTCAACTCAATATGCAGTTTTTATTCGCATTCATGATGTATACTTAAAAATTAAAAAGTGAGGAGCTTCTGGAAATTATTCCTATACTCGATACAACCGCTACTGTTCATATGTTTCACACAATTACGACAATTTTGACTTAATAAAGTTTGTTGTTTAAAAAGTAAGTTTATATTACAAATAATAGCATCGCATTGTTCTTGAATCGATAGTTTTATAAAGAGGAACATTTTAAAAATTAACACAAAAATGCAAATATCGTGATAATTACCCTAGTAATGCAATTTTTTTTTATCATTTTGATTGGGATTTAAATTTTTCAATGTCAGATATGTTTTTAAACATCTTTTTATTTTTAATTGAATGTAGGTATTTTTACTTATGTTCGGCTGTTCCTTTCTGAACGATATCTTAGCTATTTTCAATTTTAGAAAAAACAAGAAAGAAAAATCATGCGTCAAGCATACATTATGTAACACTTTCCAACGCTTCCAAAATAATTTTACAAATCATACCGTTTAATAAGCTAAAAGATAACATCTAAGTAAACAATTTGGAAAACGCATAACATATTTAAAAACATAATTTCAGGATTTTCCAACATATACAATATTCGGAAAAATATCCGAATAATTTTATTCAGCCCTGTATAGGATCTATAGATTTGTATATATACTACATAGGATGCTAAATTTTAGTTCAGTTAGGAAACGCGTAGCACAGTTTAAAATTCTCTGTCTGGAGTTTCTGTCAATAAACAGAAATGTGTTGGCGAACTTTTGTGCTTCCCTGTATAAGATCTACAGAATTTATACACACACAAAAGCGAGTTAAAATAAAAATTGCGTTCAGTAACTTTAAACGCATTTCCAGGAATTATTGTTAAGACAGTAGAGAATTCTTTTGTGTGTCCCTGTAAATGAACGATGACTGCTATACACACACTATTCTGTAGTAAGCCCATTGTAATGTACCTTAGTGATATATATAAATTTCAATGCGTTTAAAATAGGGAAACATTATTTAAATAAACCGCAGACGATTTTTCTCCATAGACGTAATGTAACGGAATTCTTTTGACTGTCCCTGTAAAGTAACTATAAGTGATATGAACACCCTATTCCATATTAAGCTTCTTCTAATGCACCTTAGTAATATATATAAATTTCAATGCGTTTAAAATAGTGAAACATTATTTAAATAAACCGCAAATGATTTTTCCCCATAGACCGCAATGTAACGGAATTCTTTTGAGTGTCCCTGTAAAAAAACTATAAGTGATACGCACTTCCGTTGAAATAGGGAACATGCTATCGATAACGACAATAACATATAAAAATTGCAGAGCAATCTGAGCATATTTACGGGAGTTAGAGCACGGACAGACTGCCATACGGCAGACGGCCATCCGGCCAGACAAACCGAAGTCATAAACACTTTTCAACTAGGTTGGAAAGTGTTAAAAAAGATTTATTTATTTAAAAATAAGTGAGGAGCTTCTGGAAATTATTCCTATACTCGATACAACCGCAACTGTTCATTTGTTTCACACAATTATGACAATTTTGACTTAATAAAGTTTGTTGTTTAAAAAGTAAGTTTATATTACAAATAATAGCATCGCATTGTTCTTGAATCGATTAGTTTTATAAAGAGGAGCATTTTAAAAATTAACAGAAAAATGCAAATAACACGATAATTACCCTAGTAATGCAATTTTTTTTTATCATTTTGATTGGGATTTAAATTTTTCAATGTCAGATATGTGTTTAAACATCTTTTTATTTTTAATTGAATGTAGGTATTTTTACTTATGTTCGGCTGTTCCTTTCTGAAAGATATCTTAGCTATTTTCAATTTTAGAAAAAGAAGATTTATTTATTTATTTATTTTACTTAATAAATATTTCTTTTAAAACTTTCCGGTGAGTTTTTTAAACTTGTTCGGAAGAGAACATTAAAAGTTTGTATTTTGCTCTTTTTTTTTTTTTTTTTTTTTTTTTTTTTTTTTTTTTGGTAACAAGGTGTACAAATTTAATTCTGTGTGATGAAAATATAATAAATTTTGCTTTTATTTTAATTGTAACGTGGCCCACGGCTTTGTATACAATGGTTGATTTGGTCCTCGATGGAAAACGAGTTTGACATGCCTGCTCTAGATGAACGATATACGCTATGCACACCACATTCTACAGCAAGCATTTTCTAGTGCACCCCAGTGGTGTGTATAAATTTCAATATGTTTGATATAGCGTAATATTAATACAACACATTGCAAACAATTTTTCCCCATATATCATATTGTAACGGAATTCTTTTGAGTGTCCCTGTAAATGAACTATAATGTGTATAATCTTCATTTTTAATATCTAAAATGCCATAGTAAACCTAACAGATAGAAATATAGATGTCCAGAGAACCAGAAAAACCGAATTCATAAACACTTTTCAATTATGTTGGAAAGTATTAAAAAGAAAGAAAAATCACACATCACGATTAGATTATGAAACTCTAACACTAGCAGAACATTACGAGACTTCATCCTTCATACTATAAAAGAGGATGTCAATAAAAACATCTAACACAGATGAAAACTGATTTTTATCAATTACTGTAGTAATTGCTAATCCGGTAATGTATTCGATTTTTTTGTGTGCATTCCTGTATATCATCTATAGATTTTTTATACATGCCACATAGATATTTCGCTTTTCCCATCCTAACAATACTTAGCGCGTAAATTAAACATAAGTTATATATGTTTTCAATTTAAATAATGCAAATCCATATATTTGTCTTACGTTTCGAAATCATTGGATAAAATAATATTAAAACTACATTTTCAGTCATGTGTGCGATGAAATTTTAGCATTAAAATATTGATAATAAAAAAAGCTGAAATATTTTTACATAAATGGAGTATCGCTTATATATTTTTTGTAATGGCAAAGTAAATTTAATTAATATTTCTTTCTTCTATAATGAACGTTTTACGATGAAATATTAATTAGTTTTCAAAACATAAGTGTTATATCTCTATTTAAACATAATATATTTTTATGAGTAGCCTTAAAAAAAAACCGCGAAAGTTTAAGTACAAATGTTAAATATTACTATCTTGGTTTTATGAAATTTTATGGATTGAGACAAGATCTCTGCAGAGCCTTTTTTATTTGAATTTTTTTCTTTTGTTTAAATAATTTTTAATAGTGTATATTTTTCCTATTTTCTTGTCGCTACATAAAACTGTTAGCTATACAAAAAATATGGAAATATTTCATAATATCTCTGACAAAAAAGTTAAATAAAACTAACGAATCAAGATAATTGGTAAATACAGATATAAGATTAGTTTGAAGATCATATGAGGATCCATTTTCGTCAGAGTAGTTATTTTTTAAAACTTTATGAAATAAAAATTTTTATACGGTCCCTTTTAAACTCTGGTCCAAACCTTGTGAAAATTAAACAATCCTGTTAAATGGCTTAAATGGCATTATATTTTCAGTCATAAGATAAATTTTAGATGAATTGTTCTATAAACAAGAGAAAAAAGTTTTTGCTGAGATTTTCCAAATTAAATCAATGTTGCCATTTGTCTGATAATAATGTTTTAGTGAAGACTTTGAAAAGTTGTCGATAAAAGCGGCAACTTGACCGCTGATCAGTGATGTACGATTAGATAAATTTATTCACTAATTAAGGTGACAATCATTACTAGAAGCTAGCAGAATCTAGTTCTTAACTAGCATCCGTCAGGCTGAAATTTCGGAGCATTAAGTCGAATAACTCAAAAGATAACATTTAAAGATAAAAAATATATTATTTTATGTTTACTGTTTAATAGTATAAAAGTACGCTTACAATAACAACTGTTGAATTTGCATTTTCAAGTGTTTATTCACAGTCATCGGTTGCCTCAGATAATTCCAAATTCTAATCTATCAGCAAGTGCCCCATTCTTTGAATTTGGTCAAACCTATCCTTTACGAAAGGCACTTCAACGAGAACATACTCTAAATGGTGAACTCTACAAAAAGCAACATATGTTGTTCCAAGACCAATGTCCACAGCAATTTTTGATAAAATTAAACACTGGGACTTGTGTTTGGAAACAGCAAATGCAACTGTCAAAGGCAACTGAGTTTGGGAGTATTAAACAACGTTCTTTTTCCAAGATTTACTTAAAGGTGTGACAGGGAAAAGTCTTTCAGTGAAAAAAGACCCGTGTTAATCATCAAAATGAACCATTATAGCCTGTAGCAAGCCTAGAACCGAAGTCCTAGGCCGTAGACAATATCTTTTACCGTAACAAGTACACCATTTACCAATCCCCCCCGCCTCTATGTCCACAGATTGGTATGCAACGTAACTCTGCATCCAATTGCTAAGAAAATTCAGCCTCAAGTCATTATCTTCACTCTATCTTGTTATTTGGTTATTGTTGTCTGCTAATATTCTTGCCCCTGGCCATTTTGATTTACGAATTTTAATATTTGTTGATAATGTTTTTCAGCTTGCTTGTTTGTGGGAAAAAGGCCTGTGGAATCCTGAAATATTTCAAGCTCAGCCTGAGGTAGTATAGCTTTACGTCGTTGCATAAGGGATGTGTGTTGCTCGCCTGTAACGTGGTCCACGGAAGAAGAATGGAGGAGGAATTTCCATATAATCCTATGTTCTTTCCTCCTCAATTTATCAATTAGCTCACTGTATTGCCTCTATGGTTTGGAGTTTTCACGATATTTAACTGGTCTTTTTATATGAGTTGCTCTATAGTATTACCAAATCATGACAAAAAATCTTTGCTGTAGATCGCGCACGCGCAGTTAAATTTTATTTCGTACAAATACCTATATCTCATCAAATATTCAATATATTAATATTTTAATTGCAGTATACTATTTCTACACTTTTTTTTCAAGTTTTTGGAAAGTGGTGTTAAATTCGATTGAAAACTCTGCATGCTACAAAAAAACAAACAATGGAATTTTTACAGAAACGTTAGCATCTTCAAGAATATGCGAATTGTGGGAAACGCAAATATTATCTTATTATTAAATTTATTATTACCCCCCCCCCTAATTGTCCTCGGGACTAAATCGTCACTGAAAAACATGATCAAACATGCTCTTTAAATCATCAAAGTTCAAGGGAATTTCGGGAATTTCATCACGAATTTCTGTAGATATTCGACAAAACGTCTGAAATCGGTCACTGCCCCTCCTTAATTTCTGGACATCAGTGTACATGTAATTGTCGTAGAATAACTCCGGCTTCCCGTAAAATATTACGTTTTACGAACACGAAAGCGCCCGAAATATTAGTCATATTGACACCAAAATTAGACAAGAAGTCTGTAGTGCCAATATCTCGCCGGGGATTGAAAATCAAAAATATTCGTCAACCCAAACGCTCCGAAACGTCTGCCCTATTTTTTTTTTTCATTTTACCATAGAGATAACATTGCGATTGTTTGAATTATTAATCAAAACATTAGTTCCATTGTTATAACGTATGTCTTTTAACCTCATTGTTGTCCGCATCGTTATGACGTCAACTTTCATAAGGCACACATTTGTGATTTATGATATAGATAGAGATAGACTTTTAAAAGTTTTACTTCTTAGGTGCATAACGACCACGTGTTTTTTTTTAATTGAAAGTGCCAAATGATAGGTAGTCAAATGAGACCTTACATTCTTTGTAACTTCCAAATCGATGTAATTTAATTTGAATTTTATATTAAAAAAAGGAAAATAAATCGAATACGAAAACGGAGAATCCGAATTTGGGTATTTCCATGCCAACGGATAACCAAAGAAATAAAAAAATATATAATGTCATATAGGTATTCATTATATGTATGTATGTATTAATATGTATGTATGCAAGTATTAGTATGTATGTATGTACTCATATGTATGCATGTTTGTATTCACATATATGATGTCTGTATAAGAAAATTTCCGCAATCGGGTTCGCAGACAATTGGAATATTTTAGTGAGCGTTGTTTAACGTGAGTGTGGGGAAATTTAATTTCATTGTATTTACTTTTTTATTTTATTTTATTTTTGCTTTCTGTACATATACATTAAGGAACGTATTGTAATCATGATAAAACCCTGATTATGGAAATATTGACATATTTTAACATTTTGAGGTTCTTTGAATTCGTTTTCACTATTTTTAAATCCATTCCACATGTATATGTGTGTGTATGTGTGTATATTAGACTTTCCGCACTTTGTAGATCTCCAGAGCTTATTCTTACAGAACAACTTAAGTAAAGACTTCAGATTTTTTTTTAAAGAATATTCATAGAACTTTTATGTTTGCCATTTTTTCTTTTCATGAAAAACTTATTTAAATAACAAAATACTCGGGGATAAAACTTTTCAACAAAAGGTCTTAATCCCGGTATGAATCCAGACCACAGTTTATTTACTAAGCAAGCAGGTAGTCTGTCGTCCGGATTAAATTAAAACGGAGTAAAAATTCCGTAAATTAAATCGCAATCGTTATAAAATGGTTCAGATTTAGGAATAAAAATGTAAGTTAATCACGTAATTTTAAGCAGTAAGTGTATTTTACTTTTCTGAAATAAGGACTACATAATCTTAAAACATGTAGAATGAAATGTAAATCCTATTACGTAAAAAAAGTGCGACCTGCAATCAACCTGATCGCAATTCTGCTTCATTTCTGAACTATTGTAAAACACAAATCACAGTTCATCAAAATTACGATAATTCTGACATCAAATTTACACATGAGCAGTAGAAGATAGTTCACTTATACAAAGAACAGCATTCGTCTTTACAAACAAGAGTTACAAATTGCACTGAGCGCACTTTTATTATTGGGAAAGCCGAGCTGAAAAAGTACAGTAATCAAAGAGATTCTTAAAAACGTTACTGAGCAATTAGGACTGGAGTCTATTATGGTTTTGGCTCCAACAGCTGTTTCTGCAATTAATGTCTAAAGAAAGACAATTCACTCTGCGATAGAAGTACCAACGTGTAATAGTTCGCTCATTTAGGAAGTGAAGCAGCAAGAACTCTACAGCTCAGCTAGTGTCATTTCTCATTATTGACGAATTTTCAATGATTGAATGTCGTCTTATGACTTCCATTGAACACAAATGTCGCGAAGATAATCCAGATAGCATTGAGCTTTTTGGAGGCTTATTTGTTTAACTCATTGGAGATATTAGGCAGCTACATCTTGTAAAAGACACCCCTATATATAAGAGACATTCTATAAAATACATTTTGGTTTTCGGCGCACAAACAGCGCTTAGGACGTTTGAAAAATGTTTTACCTTAACAAAGTCAATGAGGCAAAGTGACGATCACCAAAGACAGTTTCAATAGATGCTTGATTCTCTTTCCGTAGGCCAAGTTACATGCGACTAATACCCATCCAGTATGCAACGGCGTAGAACCATACTGCCACCAGCTGAACTGAAAGATTTCAAGACGCAATAAGCTTTTTCCCTAAAACAAGCAAGCTGAAGAACATAATCAAGAAATACTTCGTAAAAAAATAGCCAGTGGCAAGAATATTAACAGACAACAATAATCAATTAACAAGATGGAGTGAAGATGATCACGCATTTGGACATTCGGCTGAACTTTTCTTAACAAATTGGATGCAGAGTTATGTTACGTACCATTCTGTGGATAGAGGTTGGCTTGGTAAACGGCACACTTGGTACGGTAAAATATATTCTCTACGGCCCAGGACTTCGGCCTCCAGGGTTTCTATAGGCTGTATTCGTTGATTTTGATAATTATCGTGGGCGATTTCTAACTGAAAGATTTTTCACTGGCACCTCTTTTTCTAAATCTTACAAAGGAAAAAAAATCTTATGTTCACACACTCAGTTCTATTTAACACTTGCATACGCTGTCACCATACAAAATTTCCAGGGCGATTTAACTTTGTCAAAAATTGCTGTGAATATTGGTCCAAAGGAGTTGTCACTTGGAGCAACTTATGTCAAATAAAATAAGTTGAAACTGGTGTGAAACACTAAGAACTAAAATAACTTCTTAAAACACCATAAAAACTTTAAAAATGCGCTAGGCCTTTCGAAAGATCTGAGTCTTTCTTCATCAGGCGCAAAAAGACGTGCGTTTACTATGAAAGCAGCAGCAAGATTGCTGCTGTCCGTCTGCTGAAACCGTCTTGCTGCTGCTTTCATAGTAGACGCACGTCTTTTTGCGCCTGATGAAGAAAGACTCAGATCTTTCGAAAGGCCTAGCGCATTTTTAAAGTTTTTATGGTGTTTTAAGAAGTTATTTTAGTTCAACTTATGTCACTTTTTGAACTTCTCGTCGTTTAGAGAATGTTCTCATTGAAATGTCAGGCTGGACAAAAGTAGAATATTGGGGGTACTTGCTGATAGATTAGCATTTGAGCATTACCTGAGGCAACTAAGTTTATGCGACTCAATACTCCGACATTTCGGCCTGACGGATACTTGTATTATTTTATATTCATACGTTTAATAAAACTGTTGTTACATTATATAAACGATATACGATTCTATAATATTTAAAAATATAAAAATATTATCGATTCTTAAAATTTTATTTAAGTACTTTTATTAAATATTTAAAAAACTTGTAAAGACGTGTTTCGATGAACTAATATTACTTAAACTCAATTACTTTCAATAAATACTTCGTTACCAGTTTAAAAGTTTAAATCAGGAAACAAAATATGTAGTGCATTTACCATGATAACAGGAAATTGCCTAATAAAAAAAAGTCTTTAAGTTGAAAAAACTATTCTTTCTAACTATAAATAACTTTAGAGTTGCCATAATGGATGCTTTAGCTTTTAACGGAAGATGACATTTACAGGTCTTTTTAAAAATTTATGTTTTTACGTAAATGTTTTCGCAAAAATTCCCAATTCATAATTGTCGACATTCCAGAAAATCAGTCTAAACTTTTCCTTTGGGAGCATTAATAATAGCATATTTTCTAAGAATTTATTATCGGTTATTTGGATGCACAATACAGGAAATATATTTTTATATTTTAGTTTGCATATATTTCTTTTAAAATAAATAATGTATGCAAGAATTTATTGGAACTACAAACCTTTTAATCTGAATTTAACGGTACAAGATTTAAAAAAAAAGGTAATTTATTTTTCAAATCTGTAATGCAGGATGTCCATAAAATACTGTCGGGGTTTCCTTAACTCATAATTTTTCATTTAAGAACATGGCGAAAAATATTATTACATATTAGAAAAGTACAACTCAAACAGTTTTTTAAATAACACTAAAAATGTTAAACATTTTCCGCTAATTTATTCTACAACCCTAGCGGCGTTGCATTGTGGAAGACTGAGACGTGAAAATTCGGGGGAGTGTACAATGTGCGCTTTGTTGTTTTTTTAAATAAAATCTGTCAACACTACACTGCGTTACTTCAGGCGTACGTACAAGAAAGATCATTTTGATACATTTCATGAAATTTAAATATAATTTATTATTTGATTATAACAATTATTTAATTCATAAAATTTATAGTTAAAACTTTACGCGTCTGTTACTTTGTTTGCGTTATTAAAAAAACATTTTGAGTTGTACTTTCCGTACTTCACCAATATATATAATAATATTTTCCGTTTTTTTCTTAAACGAAAAGTTATGACATAAGTAAAAATTGACAATAGTTTATGGACACCCTGTATAGTATTTATTAAAAGTTAAAACATTTCATTTATTTCAGACATTTAGAAAGACTAAAAAATACACAATATAAACACTTCTTGTGAACGTTTCAAACTCCAAAAGAGCCCCTTATCAGTATAAGGACGATTGATAACCAAAGTTGATGTTATATACAGTGGCTCACAAAAGTGTTCGTACAATTTAAAATTTTGCAGTAAAAAGGATTTTCCCTGGAATTGATTTACAATATGAAGTCCAATATTTTTTCACACCATCTCTATGTTATTCCAAATAACACCCAGCATTTATTTTTAATATTGACTGTTTTCTTTTTTATCTAAAAATAAAAATAGAAGGAGAGAGAGAAAAAACACGCCAGAAAAGTTTTCGTACACTGAAACATTTTCGGATAAATTCATAATTAAAATTATCGTCTGTCATTCTTTTTTTATTTTTGCATTTTGGTGACATTAAAAAATAGTTTGGCTTTATATTTTGCTTGATTGGTCCGTAATATTCTATTTATTATTAAAAATGGCTCGTAATCGTAAAGAAACAACTAACAGCATACGAAAATTAATTATCTTTCATCACAATAGTGGTAAATCAGTTAGAAATATTGCTAAATTAGTTAATTTATCAAATTCTACAGTGCAATATGTGATAAAACGCTTTAAAGAAGAAAATCGGATCGAAAACAAAGTAAGAAAAGGTCGTCCGTCAAAGTTAACTCAACGTGATCAAAGAATTATAATTAGAAAAATTGTAAAAAATCCACGTTTAAGTGCTGTAAAAGTTCCTACAGAATTTAATGAAAAATATTCTACTTCAATTTCACCTGAAATTGTTCGACGCGTTCTGAGATCAGCTGGATTAAATGGGCGTTCTGCCCGTAAAAAATTTTTTGTTAGTGCGAAAAACAGAAAGCTCAGGCTTTCCTTCGCAAAATCAATGATAAATAAACCCGAATCGTATTGGAATAATGCCTTATTTGCAGATGAAAGCAAATTTAACATTTTTGGCTTCGATGGGCGTATAATTGTATGGAGAAGAAAAAATGAAAAACTTAATCTCAAGAACTTGTTTGGAACAGTTAAGCATGGTGGTGGAGGTGTCCTTGTGTGGGGGTGCATGTCAGCACCAGGACGAGGTAATTTAGTATTTATTGATGGCATAATGGATCATGCTCTTTATTTAAATATTTTAAAAGACAATTTAAAATTATCAGAACAAAATTTGGGTATTCGAAACAACTTTGTTTTTTATCAGGATAACGATCCTAAGCACACGGCTCTCAACGTTTGCCTCTAGTGTCTTTATAATTGTCCACAAGTTCTGAAAACACCACCTCAGTCGCCGGATTTGAACCAAATAGAACATATTTGGAGAGAACTGGAGGTTAGATTACGAAAACACGATGTAAAAATGAAAAACGAACTAAAAACTCTAATGATCGATGAATGGATGAGCATTGATGCAGAAATTACAAAAAAAACTTATGTAATATATTCCCAGGCGTTTAAAAGCTGTTGTGGAGGCTAAAGGATACCTTACTAAGTACTAATTTAACAAAATGTTACAATAGTTATTAATATGTAGCGATTTCTTTAAAGTGTACGAAGACTTTTGTGAGGTAACTTTTTTGTTATTTTTTGATTATTGATTTCTACAAAATAAAGTTTTATTGTGTACTTAAAATATTTTATGTAGTTTTGTTAAGAATAAGTTATAGATCTTATTCTTAAATACCCATTCTGGAATATTAATTTTAATTAATGGACAGAGCACTATTTTATTGAAATATGTAAGTGTACGAACACTTTTGTGAGGCACTGTATGCTTACGGTCAAAATATGAAATTAAATCAATAAAACACTATGGAGCAAATGTCAGAGTAAAACCGAACTTTCAGGTTGAACAGTACAAGCTTCGTTAACGGGAGAACTCTAATCGCGTAAAACAGCCTTCAAGAAAAGTCGATGTTAATATTGTTGCAATTCGGTTCAATTACTTAAATATTTGCGAAATCTGGAGTGCGGTCAGTATCTAAGAAATGCTATGCTGAATAAGTTTCGATTGTAGGTTTCCAGATTTGTAAGCAGATTTGTACCAGATTTGTTGTTTATGGTAACAAGGCGGATATTACATGTTCGTCCAGTTTCACCGATATAAACAGAGTTACGATCTTTACAGGGGATAATATATATATATTATACCGACTGTATGATGAACATCAACTTTGGTTATCGATCCACATTGTACTGATGAGAAACGCTTTTAGAGCTTGAAAAGCTTACAATTATATATATATATATATATATATATATATATATAATTATGTATTTTTTAGTCTTTTTAAAAGTCTAAAATAAATTTAATGTTTTAACTTTTTAATAATTAATTTTCAGACGTAGTATGTTTAGTTTTTTCAAATATATAATCTTTGTTTATTGGAGAAATTTTATGTGTAGCCGTTAAGTCTACACTAGTCACGCGACGACATTCGTAAGCTTAACCAATTCTGAACCATTTGAGACTGTCATTACAAAACTCTCATTTGCATATGAAAATTTTTAAATGATTCTTTATGTATAAGATATTTAAATTCGATGTCTAACGTAGTATGTTTCCATATACATATATGTGTATTTCTTCAGTTTCATTCTGTGGACGCTTTTATTTCTTAAACAAACCATCCAATAATTTTCCGAAATTAAAAGTGTCCTCACAGAATAAAACTGCAACAACAACAACAACAACAACAATTAAAAGTAGAAAGATAAAACTTTAGACTTTTACCTCAGCTATCCTATGAAAAAAGAATCATTTAAAAATATGGAAATATAACCAAGAAATTCGCAAAGAATGCCTCCATTGTTTTAACATTAACCTGCGAATGTTTATTCTGACAAGCGCTGACTCTTAAGGATACAAAAAAATTATTTTTAAAAATCCCTATTTTATTACCCTAAATATTCTAATATGATTTTTTCATTATTTCATATTAAAAATTTAAGCCGAAAGACAAACTTTAGCTACGTTGTTCGCTACATTTGTTCAGAGTTCAAACCTATCGATTTATAGAGGAATTTACATGAGCATATGGAAAGAACTAAAAAATTAACAAATTCATTTAAAAACATTTAAACCAAATTTCTTCCGAGTTAAGGGACTTGATGTCGATAAGAGACTTGATAATTTTAAAAGTTTTACAAAATTATCGATTTTACAATATTTTTATATTAGGACAATACAACAAACTTTCGCATTTCTATTTCGCATTTCATTTTCTTCTAGCTTTAGTTATTTTCAATAATAATTGTTAACTATTTAATTTATTAACTGTATTATATTTATCCGTCCTACGGAATGCTATCTCTAAACGCAAATGTCTTGCTTTTTACTTTATTCTTTTCGAAAAGCAAAAGCTTTGGCTGATTTTGTTTTCAAGTAAATAGAGTTGCTAATTGCTTTGAGTCTCCACTAAGGTATCTTGTCATTTATCACGTTGAAATCAGGGAAATAAAGCTTTTCCGCACGAATATTTTATAGTGGAAAGAAATGTATTATTTATTCTTTTAGTCAGTAGTTCCATATCATGTACTAGTAATGATTCTAAATGCGACATATAAGTAAGGACAGAATTCATGAGAGTACTGGGATAATGTATGGATTATTATGAAAATCTATGTACGCTAAAGGCGCCTGGTGCATGTAAAATCCTTCATGGGTGCAAAGCCCTCCAAGTTACCTGTGAATTATACCTCTGGGGGTGCCTAGTCAGGTGAGGGTCTCGTCACCTGATCAAGGTTCTAAATTACGAGACCTTTTAAATCTGTCAATTCAACAAAGTTAAATAGAAACCTTGAACCGGTAAACAAAGATAACTGTTGCAAACCACAAGAGAGCAAGCAGATGTCAACAAATCTATAGTCAGGTGGATCACAGCCATGCTGTGATCAGGCGATTTCCGCCCAGCTCCCAGGTACTAACCCGTCAAGCTAGGCACTCATGCCGGGCAGGTAGGGGCCTGGTTAGCGGTATATAAAAAATATATATTGATTATTAAGCAAAAAGTTATAATAAGTATTTAACAAAAAGTACGGGATGAGTTTTTCCAGTCGCAACCCTGACTTTAAATTTTTCCCACTCACAAAATGCAAAAGAGAGAAATTTCAATTGTTGGGCGAGTAACACTGGATCGAGATACGCATGTCTGATAAGTGTCATTTTCTCGGCTGTAGTTCTGTGTGTCAACACTGAAGTTGTTGTTCGTAGCAAAGGTTTTTGAACGCGTTGTCTTTGTTGTTGAGCATTATTATGCGTCTCTCTCGTACTGAAACATGCAAAACAAGTTTTGTGATACATTTCCAGATGTACCAAATAAGAGCACTCTTATACGAACTGTCGTCTGTTTTCGTGTACATGATGACATACGAAACCCGCCGAAAAAGCAAAATAAACGGAAATTAACCCCGGCAAAAGTGACTGATCTTCTCGCAACAGGACATTTTTAACAATTTTTGTAACTCTTCGAGCAATGAAAGTAAACATTTATCATAAATTGTGTGTTTTCTTTGTTCCGGGTCGCATTTTAAAAAACATACTTTCTCTATATATATTGTTATATATATATTTCTAACAATTTCTTAATTTAAAAATTAAATTTTCTTTCTAATTTTATAAAAATTACTAAGGAATATTGAATAAGGTATATAGTACCTTGGCATGCTTTTATTGAAGCTTGTTTGTTATATTGTTTAAAACAGTGCACATAAATCTTCCGTGAAAATTGCTGATATTATATAAATTAAGCCCACTCAAAAGGTATTTTAATCTGAAAGATGGGCATTTTAATGTTTCCAAAATTCCCATATTCTGTATCTTCATTTCTATCCACAACATAACTTCATAATTGCATAATTTGGAAATTCGTTGCCTAACACACGATGAGGATTTCTTATTCAAGAAACAAACAAAATTATCTAATTGCCGATAATTAAGCAGTAAATTGCAGAAGATCCAATTAGATCTTAATAAAAGAGGCTAATACCTTGCATACCGAAATTAAAAAATAATCCATCCTGAAATTCAGATTAAATTGTCAGAAATGCATTAATGGAGTAATGCGCTTTAAAGATGTCAATGACATTACCAAATGAGAAAGAGAATAATTATTACATGATAATTTTATAAGAATCAGCATGGAATAATATAAAAAAATAATTTTACTTAATGTAAATAGTGAATTAAAAAAATCACTATTAGTTTAATTTTAATATTGTAATTAATTAGAGTTATCTTTAATCTACATAATAAAAGCGCAAGGCATGTGACTGAGGAAAACAAATACGGGATTGTCTTTTCATATGCCAGACGACAATTTTTACTAAAAAATAATTTTTCGAATAAAAGCGCACAAAAGTTAAATTTTTAAAAAGGCCGTTTAAAAAAAGGGTACAGATGTCGCAGACGCACCAGGGTTTAATGGCAATTTTTGGCCTGGCGTGGAAACCCTACGTTTTTGGTTAGTACGTCAGATAGTGCGTATTAACCGCCCTCTGGTATTAATAGCCCAGTCAATTGTATTCCGGACAATGTTTGTGTTTTATAATAAATTAAACATCGTGAGTGCTTTATAATAGAATAATTCGTAGGTGTTTATCATAAAAAATGTGTGTGCTTTATAATAAAATTGTATGTTTTATAATAAACTAGCAAGCTACGCCCGCTGCGCTGGTCGGTTTCTACATATGAACCTTGAATCAAACGAAATATATCGTTAATTTGACCTTGTATTTGAAAGCAATCTGTATATTTACCTGGAATATCCTTCCACATTACTG
The DNA here is from genome assembly GCA_963931845.1 of Maratus michaelseni. NCBI lineage: Eukaryota > Metazoa > Arthropoda > Arachnida > Araneae > Salticidae > Maratus > Maratus michaelseni. Next base: position 252,990,082 of record OZ007592.1, read on the forward strand.
AAAATTGACGTGATTGCGCTATTATATTTTCTAATGTGCAGTCAAAATTTTAGCTGTTAAGGACCAACTCTTTTATTTGGTCATTTACAGTTAAGGTTTGCTAAAGAATGATAAAACTATATGCAATATACTAAAACCATCACTAAAAATTGTCGAACTAACAATGCAAACAAATTAACTAACAAAATCCATTCAGTAGAAGTTTTTATAAAGGCTAATCTTTGATAATCCGGTTCATCTGATTATAGAACTTTTCCACATAATTCTAAAACTAACAGAATGATATAAAATATACTAAAACCATCCTTATAAATTATCTACTTAACAATGCAAGTCGCAAAAAATACGCCCAGTAAAAACTTTCAGAAAGGCTAATCTTTCGGAATCGGGCTCACCTGACTATATAACCTTCACACATAACTGTTTGACTAAGCAACGTAGAACAATATGTAGTACATTAAAACCATTCCTGAAATAGCATCTGACTAACAATACAATTCTCATCAAAATCCGTCCAGTAGAACTTTTTCAGAAGGCTAATCTTTCATAATCGGAATCAAATATTGAAAAGGCTAATATTTGATTTAAAAAAATGGTCACCCAATTTTCGAATTTCCCCCTATAATGCTAGAACTAAGCAACGTAGAATGATATGTTATATAATAAAACCTTTCCTAGAAAATTATCTATCAGTGTAGGTTCCATCGAAATCCATTCGGCAAAATCTTTTAAAATGGCTAATATTTCATAATCGGATTGATCTGATTATAGAACTTCCCAGAATATTTCTCTAACTAAGCAACGTAGAACGATATGTTATACAATAAAACCTTCCCTGAAAAATTATCTTACAGTTTAAGTACTACGAAAATCCATTCAGCAGAACTCGAGTTATAAGCAGCCGGAACGAAAATTTCATATCCGGGCGCCAGTGATATATATATATATATATATATATATATATTAGAAATATGTCTCAAAATTCCAGACCTTTTTCTCAACCAAATAATTCACCTAGACATTGGATTCGCCCTCAACCCAATTACAGGAATCCAAATTTCCAAGCAGCGTATAATTTTAACCCTTCAACGTTCAGGTTCGTTAGTCCCCGATTGCCTGTCCACCATTATCAAAGAAGGATTCCTAGTCGACTATGTAGATTGTGTCTGAATAGGGGAATTTCAGAAGCTTATCATTGGGAGAGGAATTGTATCTTTAACTTAGACCCTCCACAAACAGGTAATATTCCCGTTAGAAGCCAGTCAACAAGTCAATCCAATGCCTGACAGTTAATTGTTGCTGGGTATGCCAATCATAAAAAATTGAATTATATTATTGATTCCGGGTCGACAATATCTATTCTTCCATTTAAATTTATTCGTTATTTAAGTACTAAAATTGTAAATATTTCACCTATTATTGTGGGTCAAGCTAAAGGTAAAGTTACAATTAATAAGTCATGTAATTTATTAGTTAAAATAGGTAATATTACACATAATATTAAATTTTTGTTATGTGACAGAAAAAAATGGTACTTTAACTCCTGCTAACAATAATATAGAAGCTATCAAAAAATTAAAACCCCCTTCAAATGTTAAAGAACTCCAAAGGTTTTTAGAATCTATTAATTTTTATCATAAATTTATTAATAAATATGCAGAAATCAGACAACCTCTCAATAAATTGCTCAAAAAAGATACTATTTGGGAATGGAACTTAGATTGTCAACATTCTTTTCAAAAACTAAAAGATGCCCTAATTGCTAAACCTGTTTTGAAAATTTATGACCCTAAATTACCCCGCAATATGTTTGTTGATGCCTCACAGGTGGCAGTAGGTGCAGTCCTTAAGCAGCCTGATAATGATAATTTCTTACATCCAATTGCATACTATTCTAGAGGATTGAGAAGTTATGAAAAGAATTATTTTATTACAGAACTGGAGTGTCTTGCCATCATTGACACCTTAGACAAATTTTATCACTACTTCCATGGTGTTAAATTTACTATTCACACAGATCATGCGTCTCTTGTCTGGTTAAGAAATGTCAAACATTTAAGAGGAAGATTATTCAGATGGTCCTTAAAGTTAAGTATGTTCGAGTATGATATTGTATATTTAAAGGGCTCCACAAATGTCGAAGCCGACATGTTGTCCAGAAATCCTACTACATATCTTATTCAACCAATTACCTTTCTTTTGGATGTTAGGGAAGTCATAGACATGCAACAGAAAGATAATGTGTGTGGAAAAAACTATTTCAATGAAAATGGACTTATGATAGTAAAAAAGAAAGGTTTTAGAAAAATAGTAGTACCCATGTCTTTAAGAAGAAAATTGCTTAATGTTACTCATGAAAAATTTGGTCATCCTGGTATTCAAAAAATGCTAAACTTAATATCTCCTAATTATTATTGGCCTGATATGACTCAAGATATAGCTAATTTTGTAAAACACTGTGATGTCTGCCAAGAGAATAAAAAACCGAGACAGAAAAAATTTGGCTTATTACAAGCTATGACCACCACAGATCAACCTTTCGAATGCATTTCTGTTGATACTGTGGGAGGATTTAATTACTACAATTCCACAAAAAAGTATTTACATCTTATAATCGACCATGCTACTAGATATGTTTGGGCCTTTCCCTCAAAAAGTGTTACCACAGAAACTTATACTAATTGTCTAAAACAAGTTTTTAATATTCAAACACCACAACAATTATTCTGTTTTAATAAAATTCTTAATGTCCAGACCCATCAAAAAGTATTAAGTGATAGGAATGCAGCCTTTACTTCATCTAGATTAAAAAAATTCCTGCGAAACCACAATATTAAGCAACGTTTAACCACATCACATCATCCACAAACGAATGGCAATTGTGAGAGAGCGAACCAGACAATAATTACTAGATTGAAGTGTAAAGTCAATTCTACTAACTCCAAAATTCCTTGGACAAAAAGTTTGACAGAAGTAGTTAATGAGTATAACAATACCCCTCATTCTATCACTAAATTCCCTCCTGCTTACTTACTTTTTGGCCAATTACCCTATAATTCTCCTCTTCAACAAAATTATTACCCTCCTGTTCAAGAAGACCTTAAACTTGCTAAAAAACGCACTGATGAATTTTATTGGAGAAGTAAAAAATATTATGATCGAAATTATCTAGAACCGAAATTTGAGATTGGAGATCTTGTAATTTATGAAGAGTTCCAATATTCTAATACCAGAAAACTTTCACAAGTCTTTAGTGGTCCTTATCAAATCCTTAATAAGTTATCTGATGTCAATTTTGAAATTAATAGACAGATTCAAAATAAACCTACTGAAATAGTACATGTATCAAAATTACGCCCTTATTATCCTCCTGATCAATTAAAATTATCCCATGAGAACCAACAACAAACTAATGTTAAAGCTATAGTTTCGTCTTAATTTTAATATAGCCCAAAAATAAACGAATTAAAATAAATAAATAATTAACTAATCAATTATCTTCTGTATAACCGTGGTGTTCTTGATTGTACACCCGAGAGTGTCACTGTTGAAGTTTCCACTTGAGTTAACTTTTTATGCTGGCGTAATTTATTTGATTTAAGTTAGGAGTTTCAAATGCTGAATTGAATTAGATTAGAATAATAAATTAAACAATATTAACTAAACTAATAAAATAAATTGGATTAAATTATATATTAAATTAATCAAATATGATATCTTAATACTAATTGAGAATTGTCCAACCTTTCTTAATATTCTACAAGGTCCCATTTTTTCATTTCACAACTTATGTTTTCTTGTTTGACTGAAAGCAAGATAGTTACAAAACCATCATCTACACAATAATGATTGCTTTCACGAATTTTTCTTATTTATTCCTTATTTTGTATTATGTATTTTGTTTGAGTATATTTCATGCCTCATTCACTACTATATGGATGAGATATCAATTATATACTTAAGAAAGTAATTAAAGAAAGTGTGTGATATTTTGAATTATAATGCTTGTTATTGCTGAACTTATTGTTGAATATTATTATTATTAGTTATACTATTTATAGTTTGATATTGAGAGAGAATTATAATGACGAACACTAGTGATCACTATGATAAACAAGATGAATTAACTTGATACTGATGATAATTGAGATTAAATATTACTTGAAATTGAATATTAATTGAGTTTGAATATGTTGAGATATATAAATTTTTACTTCTGGAAATAAACAAGTAATAAAGTAGTAAAGGTAATGGAAGTTATAAAGGTAATAATGGTAATAGTAATTTTGATGTTGAGTAAAAAACTCTTATACTGCTTACGTTACCTACATGCCTTTTTAAATTTAATTACCATTTGTCAGACAAACTATACCAAACTATACCATGACAAAAAACTCATTTCTCTTAAGTTTTTCCGAGCATTCCATTCAGGAATGAGTTTTTCAGACAGACATAAGTTTAATACTTAAAATTAACTTATGATTATTGTTATTGTTCAATATTATTATTTTAAAATTTTTATTGTTGATATTATTCTTGCTATTATTATTATTATTGTATTATTTTATTTATTGTGTTTTATTGTTGTTAATATTAGTCTTAGTACTATTTTCGAGTTGTTGCTAGTAAATATAAAGCATTCAGATGAACTTTAATTTCTTAAACAGACTTTCATAAGGAAGATCAGTAAGATCTAAAGTTTGAAGGATTTTTTCTTTTTCAATTTGTCAATTGTTCAGTTAGTGAGATATGCAATACAACTTTATTGGATGGACTCCCAATCATAAGAGGACTGAACAACAAGTTAAGCAACAATTCTACAAGCAATTTGCAACAAATTTTGTAAGATGATATTCTTGAAGTATGTTGTGTATTATTTTAAATTGTTGCAATGTTTTTCTTATTTTGTTTAGTATTTCTAAAGCTTTTTATGTCATTGTTAACAAGATTAATATCTTGTAATTTAATTTTAATTAACAACTCCACCAATTCGCGTTATAGTTATAAAATTTAATGTTAATTGGCATTAATAATTTTTGGAAATATACTTATTTTGACTTTCTCCAGTTGACAAATTGTAATCCAAGTCCGTGTAACATTTCCCTTCAATGAACTTGCAGGTCATCTGACCTACCGGTTCATTCGTCTTTTTGGGTGGGGGGATATGTAATAATAAAAATTTTCTGCCATTTTTCCTTAGTTAAATTATTCCAAATTCTTACAATTCTAATTTTTCCCCTCTCTTTTTAAAATATCTCTTAAATCTATTTTATATTTTATTCCATAACTTAATCAAAATATTCTTTTATTTATCATTCTAAAAATCTTAATCTGTTAAAAGCTACACGTATTTATTAAAACCTTATTCTATTAAATTGCAAAACTGCCTCTGAAACGCACCTGCTTAAATTCTTTTTATTTGAGACATTGAATTTTTATTCTTTGGAACTTTTGTAATACCATTTTTTATTTAATTCATTTGGCATCTCAGGATTCCTCGCGTTTCCCGCTCAAGGCTTTTTTACCTTTTTAAATTGCCGCTTCTGATAAAGAGTTTTGGTCATACGTCAGAGACACACCCTCGTGGCCTCATTTTTTCATCCATTAGCGAGCAGACCCCGCCTTTTCTATCCCCCTGCCCCCCTCCGAACATTGCTGTGAGTTGGCCAGCTTTTTCGCGCTGCTGTCACTTTGGGCAAAATTTTGGAGTATTTATACGGTTGCACTGGCTTCGGAGACAGATTTTTCCACGAATTAATTGTTGTCAACTATAACCCGTCACTGGGAGAGTCTACATTGTTTCGTCGGTAGTCTGTTCTTCAAATTCTTCAAATTCTTCAATAGCTTTAATGTGTTCCAGAATTAATTGTTGTTAATCAAATCAGCCATAATTTACCTACGGAAACAAAGACACATTTTATAGAAAAATTATTAGTAATAAAGAAAATTGATGAATTAGTTAATAAATTAGATAATTACGAAACAGCACAAAGGGTTTACAATAAACAATCAGTTAAGGATACAAGTAGCGATTTTGATGACAGAAGATCGAGAGTGGCTGACTACGTCAATTCGAAAAGACGCCAAGTTAATAATAGGCATTATGTAGGTCATGAAAGCAAAGAGTTGCATATAATCTGTCTTGCGTGTGGCAACCCTGGTCACGTGAGTGCAAAATGTACCATGGCGAAAAATACAGAACAAGAATATTCAAATTTTTACCCGCAACATAATCAAAATTGGCGAAAAACAAAATACCAATGAGACCCGAAACACGCAAAGAAAAATAGTTAATATGGGAATCTTAAATGGTAAAAGCGGATATTAGCGGAATAAAAACAAACGTAATAATCGATACAGGAAGCGATATTTCAATCGCCAGTTCAAGATATCATACTGCAATAAACTAACCAGCGACAGTATATCTATATCAGGCATAGGTGAAAAAGAAATTAAGCCAACAGGTTTTTTCTGGCATAAAGTCTACATGGACGATACAGAAATCGAGGATAAATTTTACGTTGTACAAGAGACGGACTGCGACTTAATAATAGGTAGAAAAGCAGTAGAAGGCATGACGTTAAAAGTAACGGAAGAAGGTATTAGAATAATACGCGGAACACAGTAAGTGTAGGATACATTAAAATCAACAAAATACCGACAAAAATTGATAAAGCAAGTATAAACAACCATAATCGAGGTTGGGAAAATATGGTTAATATCGACTGCGTAAATGACGAGGCGAATTTGACTCACATTCCAAATTTAGCAAATAGAGAAAAAATAAGAAAAGTAATAAAACCATGTAAGTCGAATAAAATAAAAGATACAGGATTATCCGATGAATGGAATGTTGATTATCCATCTCCAGAAGAAAATTATGGAAGTAGTAGTCCTGCACATGGTGGAAAAGACTATGTGAAAGATCGCAATAGGAATTTTGATCATAAGGGAAAGAATAGAAATTTTAATAGACCATTTGATAACAGAAGCAATAATAGATATCGCCAGAGATATTTTGAACAGTCATTTAACCGTGGAAATTACAATAAATATAGGTATGGGAAACAGAGTTTTTTGAAACCTCAAGACATAACAGAAAATACTTCACATAATTCCAAAGCAAGGTACAATCCAGATTTTTCCCCTAGATACATGAATAGAGGCTACTATCATGGTCAAAATAATTATAATTATGGTTGCCAACGATCATACAAGGCTAGTTATAATGAACAAAAATATTCACAACCATCACATAAGAATTATTCTCATCACGGATTTAAGGGAGCCGATAGTGGACGAGATGATCATTAAAATTCTTATCATTCTAGAAGCAATAGTTATATAGCTTCTGAAGATAGAGAGCAATATCCGGAAAGAAATTACAGAGATATTAGATATGCAGGTTCTAAAGACAGAGAGAAATATCCAGAAAGAAAAGAAAAAAACATAACAAATCAAGATGCTGATGTCGAGACGCCATCACGTCAGGATGACCGACTTGTAGGATTCCAGTTTGAACACTTCATGTAAACGATAGGAACTGACACTCTAGTGTTATTATCCATGGTTAGACTCTTCACTTCATCAAATGAACTAACTACTATTATTATCCATTGTTAGACATACGCGAGTTGTAAATGGTTGGAATCGCGAGATTTGGCTAAGAGCCAGTCTTCTAAATTTTGTTATGAAGCAAGATATGTAAAATGGATATAGCCGTTAGACCTAGTCGGATTATCGTAATGTAAATTTGTTGTATAGTTTCGAACAAAAGTGTATTAGTTGAAATTAAAGTGCGTATTTTGTTGTTCATCGATTATTTGTCATACTGGTTCAGTAAAGTGACTATTTACATATCATTTACTTACATTTTTGGGGGCTAGGATGCCAAGATTATTAAAAGTAAAAGCCACTAGTAGTGAAATGGAAACCAAACGTAAAATGTTGTAAAACTCCAGTATCAAAAGTTGGGTTACGAATTAGCAAGGTGAACCGTAATCGTATCACTTCAAGTACAATTTTTGAAAGATGGGAACTCTAAATAAAGCTAAGAGAATTGATCTAATAAACCTCTGCAAAGAATGCGGAATTGAAACACCAGAAAAACCGACAATACCTGTCCTAATAAAGCTGATCAAGAGTTGGGAGAGTTACGAAGAAGATTTTATAAGAGATCGATTGGAAGTAGTGATAGCAAGTAGAAAAGAGAAAGAAGAAAGAGAAGAGAAAGAGAAGAAATTACAAGCAGAGATTGAAGAAAAGAAATTGAAAATGGAAATGGAAGAGAGAAAATGGAAAATAGAGTCAGAGCAAAATTTTGAAATTCAGAAATTGCAGATACAAGAAAATTCAAGAGAACACATTGAGGAAAACCCAAGGACAAATCCAGGTAAGCAATTTGAATTGCTTCGATTATTAACTAAATATGATAGCTCGAATGATATTAGTTTATATTTATCTATGTACGAAAGGCAAATGACGCAAACGTGCATTGCTAAAAAAGAATGGGTAAATTATTTAATTAATCTAATGCCGTTAGATGTGATAAATATAATAACAAGGGAAAACGAACCTGAAATTCACGATTACGATTATATAAAGAATATTCTACTAAAACGCTACAAGCTATCACCAGAGGAGTTTAGGCTGAAATTTTTCTCATCTAAAAAGGAGCCACCAGCCAATTGGCGAGATTTCGCTTATGAAATAAAGATGTATTTTCAACAATGGATTGAAGGTCTTCAAGTAAATAACTTTGAAGATTTAGCAGAATTAATTGTTGTTAATCAAATCAGGCATAATTTACCTACGGAGACAAAGACACATTTCATAGAAGAATTATTAGTAATAAAGAAAATTGATGAATTAGTTAATAAATTAGATAATTACGAAACAGCACAAAGGGTTTACAATAAACAAGCAGTTAAGGATACAAGTAGCGATTTTGCTGACAGAAGATCGAGAGTGGCTGACTACGTCAATTCGAAAAGACGCCAAGTTAATAATAAGCATTATGTAGGCCATGAAAGCAAATAGTCGCATATCACGCAAAACAGATTTTGCGTGTGGCAACCCTGGTCACGTGAGTGCAAAATGTGCCATGGCGAAAAATACAGAACAAGAATATTCAAATTTTTACCCGCAACATAATCAAAATTGGCGAAAAACAAAATACCAAAATGAGACCCAAAACACGCAAAGAAAAATAGTTAATATGGAAATGTTAAATGGTAAAAAAGGAAGAATCTTAGATATTAGCGGAATAAAAACAAACCTAATAATCGATACAGGAAGCGATATTTCAATCGCCAGTTCAAGATATCATACTGCAATAAACTAACCAGCGACAGTATATCTATATCAGGCATAGGTGAAAAAGAAATTAAGCCAACAGGTTTTTTCTGGCATAAAGTCTACATGGACGATACAGAAATCGAGGATAAATTTTACGTTGTACAAGAGACGGACTGCGACTTAATAATAGGTAGAAAAGCAGTAGAAGGCATGACGTTAAAAGTAACGGAAGAGGGTGTTAGAATAATACGCGGCAACACAGTAAGACTAGGATACATTAAAATCAACAAAATACCGACAATAATTGATAAAGCAAGTATAAACAACCATAATCGAGGTTGGGAAGATATGGTTAATATCGACTGCGTAAATGACGAGGCGAATTTGACTCACATTACAAATTTAGCAAACAGAGAAAAAATAAGAAAAGTAATAAAACCATGTAAGCCGAATAAAATAAAAGATACAGGATTATCCGATGAATGGAATGTTGATTATCCATCTCCAGAAGAAAATTATGGAAGTAGTAGTCCTGCACATGGTAGAAAAGACTATGTGAAAGATCGCAATAGGAATTTTGATCATAAGGGAAAGAATAGAAATTTTAATAGACCATTTGATAACAGAAGCAATAATAGATATCGCCAGAGATATTTTGAACAGTCATTTAACCGTGGAAATTACAATAAATATAGGTATGGGAAACAGAGTTTTTTGAAACCTCAAGACATAACAGAAAATACTTCACATAATTCCAAAGCAAGGTACAATCCAGATTTTTCCCCTAGATACATGAATAGAGGCTACTATCATGGTCAAAATAATTATAATTATGGTTGCCAACGATCATACAAGGCTAGTTATAATGAACAAAAATATTCACAACCATCACATAAGAATTATTCTCATCACGGATTTAAATGAGCCGATAGTGGACGAGATGATCATTCAAATTCTTATCATTCTAGAAGCAATAGTTATATAGCTTCTGAAGATAGAGAGCAATATCCGGAAAGAAATTACAGAGATATTAGATATGCAGGTTCTAAAGACAGAGAGAAATATCCAGAAAGAAAAAAAAACATAACAAATCAAGATGCTGATGTCGAGACGCCATCACGTCAGGATGACCGACTTGTAGGATTCCAGTTTGAACACTTCATGTAAATGATATGAACTAACACTCTAGTGTTATTATCCATGGTTAGACACTTCACTTCATCAAATGAACTAACTACTATTATTATCCATGGTTAGTAGGGTGTCCCAAAAAAATAAAAGTCATTTTTTTCTAACGCATACCCTCTTATTTTTTTCCTTTTATGTCAAAACAATTGTAAATAAAGTTTCATGTAATTTGAACCACGGTAACCCGTGCCGACTTCCAGCTAAACATCGCAGCGAGTACTTGTGTACTTAAGAACGGTTTCACGTGTCAGCTTGTCACGTGACCGTAGAGGAGCACCCACCACCTGAAATAGGAAAAGAAAAAAAAAGAAAGGTTTTGGAATGCTTCGACAGCCATAACGCGCAGTTTACTCAGAACAGCGCACGTCTACGTGTCAATGTGCTTATAGTTCCAACTTGTTTTGTTAGCAAATGTTTGTACAGTTTTGAATCAGTGAACAGAACATGGCAGTAGAATTGCGTAGTTCTAAAAATGTTATATTTTTAGTAGGGAACGTAAAACATCAAATAACGGGCTCAAAACTTCCGTCTAATAGACAAGTTCTCGCTGCCTTGTTTTACAATATTCGGGAAGTGAATTTAACTGTTAATGAAAGTGCAAATCTCGCTATTCGCGAATGCATTATCTTTTGGGAAAAGGCACGCATACCTACCAAATCGTTGCCAAATTGCGTGAGGAAGCTTGTTAATATGTATCAAGTTTGGAGAGATTTACAAAAAAATGCAAAGAAATTACAAGACGTATTTAAGAGGCGACAAGAGGATTTTGTAAGTAATTTAGAAAATTTGTTTGACATCGCACATGCTGATGCACTTCAAATAATGAAAATAGAGGAAGATAGGATGTTCTTGCAACTCCAAAGAGAGCCTGGCCGACCCGGTCACTTAGGTGGAGTGGATACAAAACTGGCCAAAAAAGAAGAAAGGGCGCGACTTCGAGCTGTCCAAGATGAAAATCGGCGAATCAAATATGGTTCCGCTGCAACTTCCTCGTCAACATACGAAACATTGCAAGAAGATTCCTCTTCAAATTCTACCGAAAATATGGATAAAGAAGATATCCCAACATTTATATCTATGAAAGTTCAGAACAGTCAGAAAGCTCCGAACAATGAAAGCTCAAAACCAGTAGTAAGGAGTAATTTTATTACTCCAAAGTTAGTTGCTGCGTTAGACAGGTGTCAGTTAAGTGTCCGAGATTCTGTGTTTATTCTTGAAGCTACTATTGATACACTTGGATTTAACACTGACGAATTTTCAATAAGTAAATCTTCAATTCAAAGAATTCGAACAGAAAAACGGAAGGAACGCGCGGAAAACATAAAAATTGATTTCCAAAATGAGGTACCGGATGTAGTGATTTTACATTGGGATGGCAAACTGTTGCCTGCTTTGAGTGTTCGAAAATCGAAAGAAGAACGCTTGCCCATAGTTATTTCATATGGAGTTAAAGAACAACTCATTGCTGTGCCGAGACTGGATAATTCTACAGGCAAAGAACAAGCGCAGGTTATTTGGAAGGCGATCTTAGATTGGAATCTCGAAAACAAAGTCCAAATTCTCTGTTGTGATACTACGGCTTCGAATACAGGTCGTTTTATTGGTGCTTGTGCGCTCCTAGAGACAAATTTGAAAGGGAAATGATTTTTTTCGCTTGCCGCCATCATGTATACGAACTGGTATTAAAGGCTGTATTCCAAGTGAAAATTAAACAAGTGACAACAAGTCCCGATATTCCTCTTTTTAAAAAGCTTAAAGAGAACTGGAAAAACATCGATCCCACCAAAATACAGTGCTATAGAGAAACAGTGGAATCGTTCCGAACCGTATCCGAAATTGAAAATTTGATTGACTTTTACCGCACTGAACTTAAAAATATTATGATCCGAGAGGACTATCGAGAATTGATCGAACTTTCTATCGTATTTTTAGGTGGAAATGCAGAAAAAAAATTAAAATCAGACCTCCAGGTGCCATGCACCAAGCTAGATATGGATGGCCCGAGCGATTTACTCCTTAAAACTATCATTATTCAGTTCTCAACTGAAATTAAACATCAAGGATAAAAAGGCACTGTTAGATGTCTGCTTATTTATCGTGATTGTCTACGTTAAACCATGGATTCAATGCATTTTAGCAATTAAAGCGCCCTACAAAGATTTGTGCTTTTTGAAATCTTTGAAAGCTTACGAAAATGTGAATGAAAGTATCTCGAAAGTTGCTTTACAGAAATTTTTCAAGCATTTATGGTATTTGACTGATGAAATAGCAATATTAGCACTTTTTGATGATGATGTTGACGAAGGAACAAAATTAAAAATGGTGGCAAATTTAAACAGAGAAGATATTTTGACCCATGAGAAAAGATACATTCCATCGAAGGAAGAACTTTGTGGTTCATTGTATGGTGAGTTTGATACATTTATTTTGTAGTTGTATATTTATTTATTCATTTATATCATGCAATTGTTATTTATTATTATATTCTTTTTTACAGAAAAAAAATGGAGGATTTCATATCAGTCAAAAGCCTTTCTTTGTTTTCTAGACTCAAAATCGATGATAGTTTTCTCAAAAAGAGTCCCTCTTCATGGGAGAATAATTATTCTTTTACTTTAATGATTCTAGACGCGAAAAAGACTATATCAATGCTTAGAGCAGTGAATGATACAGCTGAAAGAGCGGTAAAATTGATGCAGGACTTTCATGGTTTAATAACGGTTGAGGAGGATCAAAAACAATTTTTGTTACGTTGCGTACAAGAACATACTAAGCTTTATCCTGACTGTAAAAAGCAAACATTGAAACGGAAATATGTTCATTAATGCTTCTTTTACTGTAATATGTTAATAAATATCTGATTTTAATAAAATGGTGTCTTAAGTACCAAGGAAAAGTACATTTTGAAATCTTTCCATAGTATTCCCCGTATAAGATTTCATGTTCAAGTTTGACCTAAAGTCGGCACGGGTTACTATTATTTTATTGCAATAATACTTTTTATTTATGTTACTGAGGTCAAATAGAAAAAAAAATAGAGTGTATGCGTATTCGATTTTGCAAAAAAAAATTTTTGCCATTGTATCTTGGGACACCCTAATGGTTAGACATGCGCGAGTTGTAAATGGTTGGAATCGCGAGATTTGGCTAAGAGCCAGTCTTCTAAATTTTGTTATGAAGCAAGATATGTAAAATGGATGTAGCCGTTAGGCCTAGTCGGATTATCGTAATGTAAATTTGTTGTATAGTTTCGAACAAAAGTGTATTAGTTGAAATTAAAGTGCGTATTTTGTTGTTCATCGATTATTTGTCATATTGGTTCAGTAAAGTGACTATTTACATATCATTTACTTACATATATATATATATATATATATATATATATATACGTGTATATATCATGTAAATATATATTTCAATTGAAAGTATAGTGTTTCAAAATATTACTATTCGGGCTTTTTAAAATCTTTCAACAGTAGATAAAAAACGGCTATTTTAAAATATGAATTAAACCTTTAATCCGATAGTACAATTTTGAAAAAAATAAGCGAACATAAATCCGGAAAATTAAACAAATTTAAATAATAATTGGCTATTAAATCACAACCTTGTCACGTATATGCGTGCAAAAAAAATGGATGAATTATTAAGCTTAGATTTTGTTCTTATAAAACTTTGGAAATTGAACTATCTTGACTAATTTCAACATTAAATAAAACTTAAAAGAATTATTCGATTGAATAACTGTTTTATTCAGCGTGTTTATCATACATTTTTCTGTAAAACTAGTAGTTTTCCTGCTTTTGTATGCAATAATTTTTGTAAAAAAGCCGAGAAAATGAAAAGAACGCAATAGATTCAAAATCGGCAGGAGTAGCGGCGACTGGTAACTTTTTTTTTTTTTTTTAGAATAGAGAGGTACATAATAATGCAGTTATTTTCGTTGATTTACTTTGAAACTATTGATGTTAGTGCTCGTAAATAACGTTTTTTTAAGAATTGTGTACCATTAATTGCAAAAGCATAATAAAAATGTAGAACCTAACATGACAGAAGATGAAACAGGAGTACTAAACAAAATTCGTGTAATTTTTTTTTTCTGTTTTCTCGAATCTTTTCTTTTCGTTTTCATATATTGAACATTCTAGATTTTCTTTCAAAATATATCCTGTTTGAAATTAGATTAACTGCAAACTCAGGAACTGAGTAATCTTTGTACAATCTAATTGTATCCCATTAGTCGCAAAAAATAATGGAGATCGTAATACCTTACATGACGGAAGAAAAGGCGACAATAATTATTAGACTTTTTTTATATCTAGTTCCCGCCTTTAACCTTCATTTACTGTGAACATTCTAAAACTTTTTTAAAAATACTTTCTCTTCGATATTAGGTTTACTGCAAATCCAATCATTGCAAATTAAATTTGCAAAGATTGAATGCAAACTTGAATAACTTCTGTTCTATCCATACCACTTCTATTGTCTTAATCGAGCATCTACTGCAGACAATCTTTGTTAAAGATTGTGGACTAGAATTTGATTTGCATAAATTTAAACTTAGATTAGAATTCCAAATTCTGCAACAAACAAAAGAATGTTGATTACATAACTGTAAGTTTATGGGATCCCAATATCAAAGAAGTTATTATTTATTAGGCAAAAATGTACTTTCATGACTTTACGAGAACTAATCAAAACAATTTATTCATGCTTTAGAAGAGCAGGATGAAACTGTGTTCTCATAACTTAATATAGAATTTTATTATTGATAAATGCATAATGCATCCTTAATTTTATTTGACATACTGAGCTTTCTTAATTTTTTCTTTTTCTTTGAAACAACAAACTATGATCTTTACAGTGTTTGAGTTTTTTGTATTTAACATTTCATCTATAAGCAATGTATATTCAATGTGTAATTTCATTGTAATTATTATTTTTCAAACTAATGCTAATTAGATAACTGTGGTTGTGTATTGGCTCTATATAGCAACGTTTTAGCAAGAAGCTTCAGATCTCAACTTTGTAGGAGTTATATTTCTCTCTCTCTCTCTCTCTCTCTCTCTCTCTCTCTCTCTATATATATATATATATATATATATTGTAGTTTATAATATAGTTTAAATACAATATTAATTCTTTATAATTTAACATCCATAATTTAGTATCCATTCATTTAGACAATTCTAATTATTTATGATAATCTTTTATGTACTAGTTTTCAGTTTAGAGAAAACTCCTGAAGTCGGTTCATTACTAAATTATTAAAAAGTCTAAAACTAATCGGCAAAATGTGATGTAAAACACTATTTTGGTTACTATTAAGTTATTACTACTAAAAAATTTAAAGTTAGGGTTCGTTTGATACAAAGACAGCTCCCAAAGCAAAGTATTATATATATATATATATGTTGTATATATCATAGTCATTTTTTCACTTCTGTTTCTGATAGAGTTAGTAAGGGCTGAGCACTGTGTATTTTTCCAGAAAAATATACAATTCATGCACAACGGATAATAGTAGGTAATACTATAGAAATCTGTAATATATATATATATATTTTAATATTATATAAAAAATTAATTATGCAATAGAAGAACTGTAAATAATAAAAGTGATTTAGCAGAGTAACATTCCTTAGACTGGTTGCAGGTCATCCTCTTTAATAAAAAGCTATGCGTTGCTGACGACTGGGTTTTTTGCTAATCGTTGACACAGATTAATATCGGAAAATAAAACATTTGAAGTTACTGAAAAAATGAATAGCTCGAAAAGTATTTGCCAGAAAATTGTTAGACAAACTGCGTTAGAAAGGTAAAAAATTGTATTTTTCTTCATAAAATTTCGAATCAAATGATTATGCCGTTTTTCAAATATTGAACTTAAAAAATTACCAAATTTTACAATGGAGTACCATAGCGAAACCTTCTCGCGTAAAAAGTTAATGATAACGGCAATGTGTCCTGACGTATGTCTACTGACTATAGCACGAGTCACAAATTATAGCATCCTTATTGTTCTGTTAAAATATAATAGTGAATTTGATGTCACGAGTGCATGATTTTTATGTAATTCTCGACAAATATTAGATGCGCCATTCCTTTTTAGTACATATATATTAAGTGTTAAAAATCTGTTAATTTTAAATTAAAAAAAATTGTTTTCAGCGATGTTCTATAACCCGGGAAGCCCGGGTTTGATTCCCTAGTGTTTTCATAATCATCAAGTAGTTGTTGACATCAGTTACAAATGAAAATACAGCCCCACTGTAATTTATCGTGAAGTGTTTCTGCCCACCACAAGGCGGCAAATTGCTTAACTTTTTTCTAACTTTCTGGCTGTCTCAATTGGACAGTTAAGTAACTAAAATAAGTAAATTTTTTATTGTACGTCGTCAATCACAGCACATGACGGTTGGTGAAATCATAACTTTATCAACGCTTATGAAGAAGAAACGCTTTTTAGGGTTTCGTTCATCTCACGAAACCCTATTGCTCCCGCTGCGTTGTCTGTCTGTCACAGAGCCATTCTCAGAAATTATGTAACTTACAGAGTTAAAACTTAGTGTATATCTAGCTAAATACCAGCTATGAAGCTCAAAATATTAAAATTTGAAAAATTCGTATTATTTTAATAAATAGAGATAAAAAACCAAAATACTAACAGCCTTTTCTTATTAAATTTAAACATTTTTTATTATAGTCGATGCCAAAAATTAAAAATCCACGATAAAATTCTTTCTACAATAATTAATTTTCTATCAGACGATTTCCACGTGAAAAATGAAATAAAAAGCACCAAATGAAAAAAAAAAATTAATATGAAATAAAATTGATTGACGTCATAGTCGTAATAAAACGAAAAATGTCTAAGATTTCTCAATAATACAAGGAGTATCAGTATGTGTAAGTACACAAAACAGATTAAAATCACGTCATTAGAGAATTAAAAAGAAAATTTGACGTCATATGGGAAGTTTAACTAATTTTTCAAATGTTTGAGAATAATACAAAGCGAGTATAAATATAAATAATAGAAAATAGTAAATATATGAGTTTGAGAAACATATTGAATCGTGACAAAAATCCGATTATGGAAATATTCGCATATTTTATCATTTTGAAAGTGTACAATTTGTTTAATTTTGAAATTATTTTTTTTAATATTAAGTTTAGTCCGTATGACGGATATTAGTATGACAGAATATAATAGCGGGCTTGGCCCGCTATCCGGCTGGTTTAGATAGTCGAGGAAATAGACCGGTAAATTTTTACTTTATAAAAAACTTTTTTTTTTTGCTAAATGAAATTTGTTGGAATTTATTAAAGAAAGGATAAAGTGTTTTGAAAGGAATATTAAACGAAACCCTTTGAGCGATCTTCGATCACACTTACCCACTTGTTTGTTGTTGTTGCTGTTGGTTGGTAGAAGGTCTTCGAAAAAATTATCGAACCGATTTCAAAAGTAATAGTGGCAAATCAACGGTGAAAATCTCTGCTCCAACATAGGCTGCTTTTTATGTTAATATCCGTGCTCATGCCCTGAATTATGTTAGTACTCTGACTCACAAGGGTGCAAGAGAGTAAAAGAACTAAAATTTCGATTTCTTAAAAATTGTTAAGGCTAGAACCTTGAAATTTAATATAGTGGTTACTTGTCAAACTTAAATTCTGGCATAGAACGGTTTTTTAAAAAATCAAAATTTAAAAGACTGAAATAAGCATAAAACGCTTATATATCACGATTATTCTGAGTGAACCGACTTAAAAAGTGCTATCAACATTCTAATTGTAACTATCCCTATTCGACAAATGCGTTTTTTTTCTTTTATATCAACACTCCTGTACCCAAGCAGGTGCAACAATGATAAATATTCTTAAATTAAAATTTCTTTGAACCTCTTTGGGACAGAAGCTTTAAATTAGATATGGGGTTACTTTTAAGACGCAACTGCTCACTAAAAACAGTTTTCAAAAAATTAAAAATTTAAGATTGTGATGTGAGTAGAAGACATTGTATAATCGAAATAACTCCGAAACTACCAAATAGATTTTTAAATCCTTTTAGTATTGTAGTGGCAATTATCTTTATTTGAATATTAGATATTTTTATTTCGAGACAAGGGATGCAAGAGAAAAAAAAACATTCTACATTTTCGATTTCTGAGAAAATGTTAGAGCTAGGAGCTTGAAATGTTATAAGGATTGTTGCTTTTAAGACATAAATGCCCGCATAGAATAGTTTAAAAAAAATCGAAATTTAAAAGGATGAATCCTCATAAAACGTCTTAAAATCAAGATTACTCTCGAACTACTGAACCTATATTAAAAAAAAAAATGTTTCAGCATAATAATGGTGACTATCGTTACTTAATATAGATTATTTTTATTTAAAACTTCCCACTCCTGCATTTAAGTAGATGCAAGAACGAAAAATGTTCTAAAATTAAGACTTGTTTGAAACTCTTAGTGCTAGAAAATTGAAATGGTGGTTAAATTTACGAAGTAAAATGCTAACTATGAGCAATTTTTTTAAATTCAAAATTTAAAAGGATGAAATGAGCGAAAAACGTTTTCAAATCCCAATTACTCTGATTTTACCGAGCCGATTTAAAAAAGTGGAACATTTTTCATATTTCACAATTCCAAATTTGTAGGATAGTTGGTAGCCGGAATTCACAAATAGACAAACATTTTTCTATCTTTCGCAAGGAAATGCTACAAAAGGGTTGAAATGAAGATTTTATATTTTAATTAGCAGTAGTTTTATATTAGTTGTAGGTTGTAGCAATGTAATTTTAACGTAATGTTAAATGAGTGCACAAAGTATATTTTAATATAATGTTTTCAATAAGTGGGTTATATTTCCACGTGCACATAACTGCGGTCAAATTCTTTGATTGCATGATTTTAGATATATCGCGTATATAAGCTGCAATTTTATAGATGGAGGCATATATTGTGCTCAATAATACATAATACGTAAAACCAATATTTCATTTTAGTCACATTTTTTCAACAAAACTTTTTTTTTTTCTTAATTTCTTTCGTATTTGCTTTTTATATATGCTTAAGGGTTACAATAACTTGGAAATCTCGAAAGTTTTCAAAAAGATACAGGTAAATTGTTTCCTTAAAATCTGTTAGGCGTAGAAAACTATAATGATATATTTAAACAACCTTAATTATATAAATTTTTAAAAATGTAAATATATTCATCTTTTATTAATTTTAAGCCTTAAATAGATGGATGTTTTTTCTAAGAATCGATATTCTTTGCGCAGTATAACACTAACATTAGTCGGCCGTAATAATTACTTTTTTTTAAATACTTAACTAAATAGCCTATAATTAAATTAATCTGCTCTTGAAACAAAACTTGTATTCTCTCAATAATAAAAAATATTTGACAACAGTCGAATATCCGCAAACTTTTTCAAAGTACAAGCAAATACATTAAAAATATATATTAAAAGATAAAAAATTTAGGTCATTTCATGTATATCCATTTACTTTAGAAGTTAAAATGCCATTAAAATCTGACTGGTCATTTTTGCAACATCATGTGCAGAATTTTCAAAATAATGTAGATTTGAGCTAATTGACTTTATAATTGAATACTGGCAGTATTTTGAGTTCTTTTTGTCATAATTTTTGTTCAAACACAATTTTTTAAAGCTGTTATGTTTAAATTGTTACAAATTAACAAAATTTATTATGATCGAATAAAAGAATTTTCTAATTTTGTTCAATTTCATGGTAATATCTTAAATGGATATTTCTGATTTTAAAATAATTTTTTTTCTAAAATTGAGAAGAAATACTCCTGTATTTATATAACAAATTTTGGATCTTACCCGCATATCTTAGGAAACTAAATAAAACCTGAATAAAGTTGGTGCCATACCGAGCTATCAGTAAGGAAATATCTTAAGTTTGAAGATCTCAATGATTTTGAAATAAATTACTACGAAGTTTTATTATTTCTAAAGAATTTTTTAATATACGTGTAGTTTTTTTTTTTTTTTTCAAAATAATAAGAAATATTTTTCATTCAAAAAGCAACTAAAGCAATTTTTAAGAAAAGTTGCTGGGATGTTTTATTTGCTTCTCTTTGTACCTTAAATGAAATCATAGAGTTAAACTCTATTATTATCAAGCTCGCATATAACGAAATTCAATTATAACGAGGAATAAATACATAAAAGTTTTGTTAAATATAAAAATATATTGCAAGAAACTTCGTTATTGTAAGCAAACTCACATACGCTTAAAACAACGTAATCATATCCACCAGTATCAAATTCTCCGCAAGCGTGGCGATAATTGGCAAAATACCACCAAATTTGTAGACAAAAATATTTCTCCAAAAATAGAACCAACTTGGCGATTACTAACAGATTTCTTGACATTCTCATCCAAATTCTATATTTAAAAAAACTGGGAATGTCCTATAATCAAGTTCCATTCGTTTTAACTTCATGTGTTTTAGTAAAATTAGCTCATATCTTAAAGTCTGGAATAAGGAAACTACCTGTTCCTCCCGGTACAGGCCGAAAGGACTATTTTTTTTTACGTTGTTCAAAAATTAACCTTTATACTAATTTAGTATGGTAAGAGTTAGAATTTTGAAGAGTACGTGTGGGTGCATTAAATATTAAGGTGCCCAAGTCATAACGAAGTCTTATGATAAAAAATGGGTTGCAACATTTTAATTTATACGTTATTTATAAACAAACGTTTCAGAGATAATATAAATCATTTACATACAGGTTAAGACGTGTGATATATTATGCTTTCGGATATATATATATATATAAATATATCCTTTTTTTTTGTCTTCCGGAGTGAGCGATATAACAAGAGGAAATTTTACTTACTATAAACACAATTTCAAAGAAAAGTCTTTATATATAAATAAGTTTCTGTTCTAAGGTTTAAAAAAAAACTGGCAGAATTGAATTTCAGTACATTTTGTTCCTTAAAGTTTGCGGAAAAACATGTCAGAAATTGTATATTTTCTTTAACTTCTTTTTTAGATTTTTCTCATTTAGCTTTTCTTAGGAAATTAAACACAGAAGTAATCACGAAAAAAAAAATAAACGAATAAACTCTTGATTTTTCTTTTTTCTTTTGTTTCTTCATTTAAAAGTTTGAAGAGTTGAGAAATGTTGTACAAAAATGTTTTAGAGGAGTAAGAACAATTTCTGTTAGCAAACGCTTTAACTTTTTCTCCGATACAGCAATGTAATGTATGTGCTGTCCAAAAAAAATCTCAATTACACTGTACATATATTTTCTGCTTGAAGTTCTTTGAAAAGAAATATATTACCGAAAACAAAGCTTTAAAAATGACTCAGACAATACGCAGGTGATTTCTAAGTACAGATTAAAAACAAAGTTCAGTTGTTCTACTTGTTGCTTTCTCGTAGATTTTTTATGTTATTCTCATAAAGCATTTTTTCTACATTGCGGTTTAACTCAACAATTAGTAGTATATTTTTTACATATCTAAATTAATTAACATTAAAAAAAATATCTTTTGATACTACAAAAACAAATTATTTAGTTCACACAGAAAAAAGACTTTGTTAGCACAGGATCACAAAGGTTACATCAAGTAATTTCATTTGTTGCCATTCTACATAACTAAAATAAAACAAAAGAAAGATAATTCTATAAAATTCATCTCTATTACCACCGGCGCAAGAGTCAAAACACCGATTATGGAAAATTTACCAAAGAATGGCCATAGCCATAACTGTGCGAAGACTCAAGCTCAAACATACCAACCGGCGTGGAGATGACATGCTGACAAACATTCAGTAACTTTTAATTTCACAATACTAAGAACAGTAAATTCAAACTGAAAATAATACAGTAATACAATTTTGCTACAAAAATTCTGCGCTAAAAAAAGACACAGAAGAAATATACTCAAAAGTTAAAAATATATAGACATTCAATATTTTATATATACATTATTTCGATTAATCATTTGCAAAAGGCAATAAATACATCTAGTTTTGTAATAGGTCTTTTAAAAATCCCTTTTTAATTTTTACTGTTGCAATCCTTACTTTATTTGAATTTCCTGAGAATAATTTCATTATTATACCTAAATAACCAGTTACATACCGACAAATTGTCTTCATTCAAGATAACAATGCCTATCTTTAGATGAACCTTCTTATAATATCATTTTAATCTCAGGTATATTCTATACTGAACTAATTGCTGGATCATCATTTCCAGATGTTCTGACTTATTTTAGTTATTTTTTGCCAAATTTTTAACTTATTATTACTTACAGTTAACAGGTTAGTCTTTGGAATAGTTGTAATAAGTCTTCCAACAAAGAAATGAGCAGCTGTTAAGACATCGTAATCATGTAAATCAGCTGACAGAGAATAAATCTGATAGGAATTCAAAATTCCTTCAATTGGGACAATTGCCATCCAGAATAAGCTAATTTTAGATTACCAACTACACATTTAAGACGGTACTTGACAGACTTGTCGTTGTCGCCCACCTCCCAAAGACCTCCGTGATTGGCAGCACTTGGGGGAATGAATTTCCATTCGATCTCTTCATTTGACAAAGAGTTGCATAATTATTCACTAGAATTTTTTATCGTTTCCCTTAATATTTTTAATTTAGTGTTGCTTTCTGTAATATTTGTCGCATTGTCTGAAAAAATACGAGTACTTGTTTCTCGTCTGCTAATAATATTTTTAAAGCAGCAATAATTGTATTGCTTGATAAATGATTTAAATGACAGGCCTTTGAACAAGGCAAATGAAAATACACACGTATACTTTATTCCGTTTACCTTTCTTTTGATTAGGTTACTTCATCATGGAATTCCCCCCCCCCCCCAAAAAAAAAAAGCTGTATTTTCATCATCCTGTACATTTTCTGCACGTCTGGTGTAAAAACAAATATTTGTTTACGAAACCTTGCCATTATGGTTGCCATATTGCTACACTCCTCTAAAATATATTATGACATTTAACGAATTATTGTTCGATGTCAGAACATGATGCATTAAAAACTGTTTTTGACCTCAACGGTAGATTTATGGGACAATATACTCCGTAATGCGCCATATGTTATAAAATTTCTGGTTCGTTACTCTTTTATGCCATCCATTTCTTCATCCTCTTTTAAAAAGTGGCGGTACAAGTTTAAATACTGAGGCTCTTTCATTAATTTATCCCATAAGTTCTTCATTATTTTAAGAGCAATATCCTTTGAATTACCTAAACCAACAGAATTTTTCTTTCAAGACAGTGTTACTATATATGTAAGTGTATAATCTCTCATATACGTTTGTTTAAAATACCCTTCACAAATCTCAGATTATTTGCTGTTTGGCATTCTTCCTTCCACAGTGACTGTCTTTTTCACAGAAACGTTTACTAGGATGAAATACCTCATCCTCGCTTCCCGCTAAGCAGAGATTCAATTTTTCAGGTTGCATGAAAGCAACAAAAAACAATAGGTACGCAACAATAACTCATCAATGGGATTATGCATGGTTACAAAATTTATATCATCGTAAACTTCTGTATAAATCGTGTATTATATATTAATTTCATTTATTTTTATTTATATTTACTATTTTTTTAAATTGAAATAATGTCGCCCATAGAGACGTAATGTTAAAGGAAATTAAGTACTTTTTTTAAGCCAGACGGGACAACACTCCGTCTCAACATTATCTTAACCGTTTCCGGCATGGTGGGTTAAATTTTGTCCCACTTAATTTTAATACCCATTTTCCCTAACGGCACCAGAATTCTCAAGTGAATTTTTGCCTTTTATAATGAATATGAAGAAAGCTTTTATTTATTTCCAAATAAATTTGTTCGTAAATCCTGGTATTATGCAATAATTTCAACATTTTAATAACAGAAGTACTTTGTGCGTGAAAGGGTTAAGAGAAGAATGGAAGATACATTTGTATCAGGTCAGCTTTATGGGTGGTCAGATATGTACAGATGGGCCAAATTGTTGCGGCCACCATGAGAAAGTGATGCCCGAGTCCACTCCAGACACACCCACGATCAATGACAGTTTTGGGAGATGGCAGAAGGACCATGTTTAAAATAATGATAGCCAGCGAAAGAACTTTTTCTAACAGCGTTTTGTTTGAGCATCTGTACCCAATACTAATAATACAGTGTGTTTCTAAATGAATATCGGGGTTTTAACGCTTTGTAGTATCTATTGTAAAAAACTTAAAATTATACTTAACCCTTAACTACTGTGACAAAAATTGTTGCATAACTACTGTGAATCGGTCTTTGAGACCGATCAATCGAAAGATGAATAAAAGGCTTGATTAACGCATTACATACTGTTTCTGTACTAAACTTTATATACAGGCTGTTTCAGATCAAAATTCACCCCTTCAGAAGTTTTTAGCGATAGTACTAGGGATCTAAACGAAGCAAATTTTCACTAGTATCTGTAGTTAAACTAAAAGTTAAGAGTTAAACTCTGAAAAGTGAAAAATGCAGTGGTCTGTAAGACCGATAACAGCAGTTAAGGGTTAATACATAAAATGAAAGATCAACTCAAACAGTTTTACCTACAAGCTTACAAGTGTTCAATATGAACACCATTCGTCACACGGCACACATCAAGTCGATAGCTCAGTTCTTCCCAAACGCCACTCTATGCTCACCCGACCTGACGCCATGTGATTTCTACCTGTTGGGGTTCATAAAGGATCGAGTGTATGTGCCTCCACTACCAGCTGACCTACCCAACCTAAGGAACAGGAATGAGGCAGCTGTTGCAACAATTACCCTACAAACACTAATTAAGGTTTGGGAAGAACTGAGTTATCGACTTCATGTGTGCTATGTGACGAAAGGTGTTGATATTGAACACTTGTAAGCTTGTAGGTAAAACTGTTTGAGTTGCTCTTTCATTTTATGTATTGATTATAATTTTAAGTTGTATGTAATAATAATTACCAAGCGTTAAAACCCCGATATTCATTTAGAAACACCCTGTATAATGCCACGTTTTGAGAACACATAGCATTCAGAGTCTTACATTCTAATATATACATGCAGAGATGTTCTTACTAATTTCAGAGTTTGGACTTCACAGTTTGTCGCATTCCTGTTTACTGATTCGTCTGACGACATGGTTTTTGAGATAATCTCCTATCAGCGATGACATAATTCAAACGTAATTTTTGATGTTGTTTTTTGGTAGAGTGAATTTCTGTACCCCTGCTAAACTTGACTCGATTTAGTCTCTATTTATGAGCCTCATTATAAGAAGCACATGCTCATGAATCAGGTGATAAAACAAGTATTCAAACTAGTATAAGGCATCTAAGTTAGACCCTTTGGGTCCATGTCAAATTAATATCTTATATTGTGATTCATTTATTTGCCAAGTTCCCTGGATGTTCCAGATGGCAGCCTACTCTTATCATCTAAGAAGTTACCGGTACCTTGTTTCATTATTAATTCTGTAACGACGAATATAAATATATGTTGTTGGTTAGAAAGCTACACCAAATGTGGTTAATTTGATTATCATTAAAATAATTAAATCAGTATTAATGCTTCGATATTTAACCAATTTAATATGGAATTTATAAATATGTAACTTTCATGTAATACACTAATTTAATTCAATTATGAATTATTATGTAATTAAGTAGTAATTTACCTAATTAATGAAAGATAGTTATTATGTAATACAGTTAATGTTTTAGCTAATTAAATATTTAAAATTGACAAAACTCAGATTATTTAGTATCCGGTTGGGAGAATGTTTTATGTCCCAGATCAAATGATCTTTGCAAACTATTTTTTAATGTTTAATTATTTTTCTTTTTATGTAATTGTATAATATGTAAATAAATATAATTATTGTTAATTTTAATTACTTGTCAGTTTTTCTTTTATTCATCGTATAACTGTTTATTTACTCAGGTTGGTTTTAATGCGGATTTATTGGGTTCATGTAATTTTGATAATTAATTCTTTGATTATCCAATTTACAATTTATAAGGTTGGAAACTCTACAAAAATACACAGCCCTAAGTACTAATCCATTACTTGTAGAGTTTAAATTAATATTTACTCTTTTATTCAAATCAGAATTCGATAATGCTTATCTCATGTTTACTTTCCTACTTAAAGTTGACTGTCAAATAGAATGTAAGGGGCTAACCCTGTCCCATGTGTAGATGTTTGGTTTGATCAGTGGGATTTGTAACTAGTTATTTTTAATTTCACAGATATAGCCAGCAACGTTTAAGTGTTTCATCTACATTTATTTCTTCTTTTATAAATCTTCATCTACATTTATTTCTTCTTTTATAAATCTTCATCTACATTTATTTCTTCTTTTATAAATCTTCATCTACATTTATTTCTTGTTTTATAAGTCCACAGTGAACTATGTTCTCATTTGCTGCTGGTATTTGCCCTGATTTTAGAATTTCATAATAAACTTCAGCTCTCAATAACATATCAACACGTCCTGTAATGTTGAACTTATTATCAGCTAATTTTATATTATTTAACTTTGAATGTTGATATTAATTTTAAAAGATCGAGTTAAATCAGCCGTAATTTTGGGTACAACTAAGAAATAGATTTTTTTTTTTACATAATTCTTGGCTTGATTGCATATTGACGCATTCACACTGTATTTAATCTCTGATGAAGTATCATTCAATCCTGATACTACAATATGAATTCTTTCCCCTTTTTAATTGAATCAGCTCTACAGAGTTATGAAGAAATAGTTCCAAAATCCAAAAGAGACTTTTAATTGAAATTCTTTCCCACTTCATCAAATAGATAACAAATTGCTGCACTCAATAGAATAAATTTATTCTTGTTATCATGATAACTAGAATCCTAGAATATATTTGGGATAAATTCTGGAGCTAGTATTGACATAACACCATCGTGTGACTCAGGGACACTATTTGACTTTCCCATTTGTGTTTCATTACTCATTAATTGAATTTGTTCTCCTGACACATTGTCAACTGACTTTCTCTGATATTGATTTTTAGGAAAATGAAGGGTTTAATTATGATATTTCTCACAAAAACAGGAATATTTTAAGCTCCATCAAGATACATTATGAAAATTAAGGCATATTTTTAATACCTCAATTATCAGCACTGCTAATTTAATGTAGCATATTTTTTACATATTTAAATTGCTTAACACTCAATAGAAATATCTTCGATACTACAAAAACAAATTATTTACTTTGTACAAAAAAACGACCTCTCATATAGCTGAAAACTTCTCTTCTATTATTACGGGGTTACAAAAGTTATTAGGAGTAATATTATTTGTTTTGTTACCACATAAAAAAAAATAAACAAAGATTATTAAATTCATCTTCAGACACAATCGTGAAAATGCCGATTATGGAAAATGTATCAGTTGACAAAGAATGATCATAACCATAATTAAGCGAAGGCTCAAGCTTAAACATACTCATTTTCAAAGCATTCCAATATAGTTGAAACACGAATTTATGATTTTAATTGGTCTATCCATCGGCATTGTAAATTTCGTTGAGATGATGGATTGCGGTGTGATGGCCATGATCATATTTGTAGAGTTTTAAAAAACAAAATTGACATTTTTGTTTTTTCAAACGGATATCACATGATACTTCCAATATAATCAAAAAATTAAAAAGAATCAGTGAGGTGCACTACATGTTTTCTATTGATTATGGGATGCGTAGCAATTATCGTTCATTTACAGAGACACGCAAAAAATGTAGTTACGGGATTGACTATCGTCGATAATTGTTAGACATGCGTTTTCCGCTGTGGTATGTATTTTTAAACTTATCTCAGTTTTAGTTTATTACGTAGTGTGTATTAATTCTATCGAACATATACTAGGGCGTACGAGACATTTCTCACACATTTGAACCAGATATGGACAGCAATTGCTAAAAATGGACTTTTACTGATATATGTGCTTTTTAAATTACTTCTTTAGATATCTCATTCCACTGTGTGAAAAGATAAAACTTCTTAATAACATTCTGTTAGCGTTGGGAAGTGTTTCATAATCTATGGCTGATCCATGATTTTCCGTAATTCTTTAACTGCTGTTTCAGAGTAGACTGCAGCGCCGAGACGTGGTATGGTGGTCTTGCTCCTCCCCCCCCCACCCTCCCAAGACACACACACAGTGATATCCCCTTGCTCTATCAACTTTGAGCATTGCATCCTGTGCTATCTGTCCTGTAGATCAATTGTAATAAGATTGTATTTTATATCTAATTAATAAAAATATGTAAGTACCAATCAAGGCAATAGCCATGGAAGATAAGTCTCAAAGAAACTACCTAAAACTAATAGTAAATCATAGGTGATAGTGGCATCCGTGAAAATAATTTATTAAATGATTATCTTTTAATCTGCAGACCCGTGGGAGACTGTCGCCATAAAATTAATTGCTATTTTGAATCAAATAAGGTGTTTTAACAAAATGGAGTGTACTAATTTCGAAGGTCTGTTTAATAACACTGGCCAGCATCAAAATCCACCTTGTAGAAACAATGATTGTTTCTGACAGATTTAACGGTACAATTTTCAAATATGGCAATCAAATTGCTCCATCCGTACCAATTTTTTTAGTAAGGGGGGGATCGTCTTTAAAATTGTTTTTCCTTTCTAAAACATTAGTGCTAATCGTCTTCTTTTGTTTTATTTTTCAAATCTCATGCGCTTTGATATTTTCTGACCTCTTTTGAAAAAGCTTTCCACCCTCTTCTTAAAGTCAACGATCTGAATTTGCATATATTCAATCTCAATTGATACTCCATAGCGAAAACAATGAAAGGAAATTTGTGTACCGTCATTGTTCAGAGGAGCACGCAAAGTGTATTGTGTAATTTAATAACTAATTAGCTAATTAAATAACTAGTCTTGCTAACAGAGTTACAAAAAGTTTTAAAAAAATTCAATTGTTTTTTACGTGAATGGGACAGCCGAACAAGAGGTAACCATAGCTGCGTTAAAACATGACCAATGCGGGAAGAAA
Source organism: Maratus michaelseni (assembly GCA_963931845.1). NCBI lineage: Eukaryota > Metazoa > Arthropoda > Arachnida > Araneae > Salticidae > Maratus > Maratus michaelseni. Next base: position 253,019,637 of record OZ007592.1, read on the forward strand.
ATGTTCCAGGCACGAAAATATTTCACACCAGGTAGTAGTTTACAAAACAAAACTATATATTTACCTCCTGTAAATATAAATCTTGAACTTTTAAAAAAATTTTTAAAGCGGTGAATAAAGACAGTGAAGGATTTGAATATGTGGTATACACATTTCCACGCTTGAGCGTTTTCAAAATAAAAGAAGGTATTTTTCTTGAACCTCAAATGGAACACTTATTTCAAGATCCTACTTCAAAAATTAAACTGAATGCTGTCACGAAAGTAGCACGGGGTGCGTTTAAAAAAGTATGTAAAACTTTTTGGGAAACAGAAAGTCTCATAATTAAAAACAAATCATGGAAAACCTACTCACCACATTTAGGACATTGGGGAGCAATATGGCTAAATCTGCACTTCCTACATTCTCTATCAAACTTTTTTCAGGATAATATCGCTGCTGTTTAAAGGATATACACTGCTCAAAACAATTAAAGGATATTGCAGTTTTAGGTGGATTTTGTATCTGGGACACTTTTTAGCTGATTGATACATAGTCGACAGACGTAGTAGGTTATATGAGAATAAATTACACATGTTTGGCAGAAAAAAATGCATTTTATTGCGCATTTTTGTACAAAAGGAAAAAAACACAATTTGTGCATATGAGAAAAAAAGAATAAGAAAAGGTGTTTTCTTCAAAGAAAATCATTTTCAGTAGGGGGTATGGTTTCCACGGGCGGCCAGCAACGTTGAACACCTTTGAGGCATGGACTCAATGAGGCTATTAATGACGAGTTGGGGTATTCTGCCCCACTCTTCCAGAAGAGCCCTTTCCAGTTCTTGGAGAGTTTGTGGGGGTTGTTGGAGGCCAGAAACTCGTCTTCCTAGAGCGTCCCAAACGTGCTCGATTGGATTCATGTCTGGAGAAAACGCTGGCCATTCCATTCGAACGATTCCTTCCTCGAAAAGGAAATCCTCCACCAGGTTTGCACGATGTGGCCTGCAGTTATCGTCCATTAAAATGAAGTTATCTCCGATTGCTGCAGCGTAAGGGACTACAATAGGTCTGAGGATCTCATCCCTATATCGGCGACCAGTCAGAGCTCCATCTCGAATGATGTAGAGGTCAGTGCGCCCGTCAATGGAGATGCCACCATACACCAACACTCCTCCACCGCCAAATCTGACACTTTCGTGCACGAACGCAGGATTATTCCTACTGCCACGGTCCCTCCAGATGAAAATACGCCTATTAGCCGGATGCACAGAAAAACGGGACTCGTCAGAAAACAGAATATTGCTCCATTCATTTCTCCTCCAGTTGACATGCTCGGTTGACCACTCCCTGCGGTCGCGACGATGCCTTGATGTTAATCTAACACATACCATCGGTCGGCGAGCATACAGACCTACAGCATGGAGCCGGTTTCGGACAGTCTGAGTTGAAATCGTGATGCCTGTAGCCGAGCGAAGGTGTTGTTGGAGAAGAGTAGCGTTCATGTTTCGGTGTCTCCGAGCTGTTAACGCTAAATACCGATCTTCATTGGGCGCTGTTGCCCGTCTACGACATTGCCCTGGTCTTCGGCCTGCACATCCACTCTCCAAAAAACGGTTCCAGATCCTGTAAATGACACTTTGTGACACTCCAATGGCTTGCGCTACTTCGGCTTGGGTTTGGCCCCCTTCTAACCTACCAACAATTCTCCAAGCTTCTGAATCTGTCAAATGACTTCGCTGAGACATCGTACTCATCGAAACAAAGCAATCACTGAATGCCAATCATCCTTGTCTTCATTCTCTTTTATCCAGTTGAAAGTCAAATTTTATTCGCTGCCGCTGAAGCGACGTTTTTGACGTCGAACTCAAAATTTGCATACTCCACAGTTTGAAAACCAGAAAAATTTGCATTTGTGATTCTCTTCTTCTATTTTCGGCAAAATAAATTTCGTTTATATCTTTATTTTATATAAAACTTCAAATATCCTTTAATTGTTTTGAGCAGTGTAGATGAAAAGGAAAAGAATTTCAGCAGCAAATGGTCTAATGATAATATGTTAGCAGATTTAAAGCTGAACATTTTCACGAGAGAGACACGCACACAAACACAAAAATAATATAATTGAAAAATGACAACGAAATAACTTTTCCATGCTAGACTTTATTCATTTATTAACTAAGATAATGAAAATAAATCATTTTTCATGTTTTTCTTGTTTTGTAGCATGACTGATAAACGTATTAATTTATCATTTGATACTGTAATTTTTAACACTTTCCTACCTAGTTGAAAAGTGTTTATGTCTTCAGTTTGTCTGTCCGTCTGCCGTCTGCCGTCTGTCCGTCTGTTCGTGCTCTAACTCATATAAATATACTGGGATTGCCCTTAAATTTTGTATGTTATTGTCCTTTACTATAGCATGATCCCTATTGAAAATGAAGTGTGTAGCGCTTATAGTTTTTAACAGACACAGTCAAAAGTGTTCCATTGCATTACAGTCAATGGGAAAAAATCGTTTCAAGTGCATTTTGATGAGACTACGACATTTGAAACATGATGAAATTGATATACAATTATGAAGTGCACTAAAACATGATTTTTGTAGATTATGGGGGGCAAAGCATTTATTATTCATTTACAGGTTCAAACAAAAGAATTCTGTTGCACATTGTTCTACGGGGAAAACTGCAGTGTACTTTAATGATGTTTCATTATTTCAAATATAATAAATTTTATATGTATTACTGAGGTGCACTATAAATTGTTCCCTTAAAAGTATGGTGTGCATAGCGTTTATCGTTTATTTACAGGGACTCACAAAAGATATTGGTTACAATATACGTACAATATACACTCTATGTGTGATAAGTGCGTTTTCAACATTTGTTTGCGTTTCTAAGTTTAACCAAATTTTGCATGGTACGTGGTGTGTATAAATTTGGTTGATCATATACAAGGCTACACAAGGGAACTCGAAAGCTTTACAGACTACGGGAGTGACTTGCTTAGGGTAGCGTTTAATTGTGCTAAGCATTTTTCTGCTTAACTATAGTTAGTAGACTTATAGAAGTTTGTGGAAAATAAATAAATTTATATGCAAGGCTACGCAAAGAACAAGGTACATTGTCATTTATTATTGTTAATTACTGAAAATATGTTTTAAGGTATTTTATGCGTTTTTTACCTAAATTAAATATTAGCTTAATATGGAGTACGTACAAAGTCTTCAGATAATATGCAGGGTTCTACAAAAGATTTCGAGTGCATTTCCATCGATTGGCGAAAATTGCTAAATGTGAATTTTCTAAATGAATTAAATTTTGTCATGCTACCCAAATCTATAGATCATATACAGCGCTACACAAAATAATTCGATTACATTTTTGACTATGGGAGATAATTGCTAAAACTGGACTTTTAAATGTATTATATTTTTCCTATACAGTTTACTTACATATCTTCTTTCACCTTATTTAACAGTGAAGTTTAGTTACAGTTTTCTGCATGTGTTGGAAAATGTTTCATAATCTATGCTTGATGCATGATTTTTCGTTTTTGTTATTATTTTAAAACTGTCTCTCTCAAAAACGGTACGTGATGGAGAAATTTAGATGACATATTTAGAATGAGGAATGTCAAATTCACAAAGTTCACCGATTTTATTTCCACGGGAGAGGGGGGGGGGGTTATTTATCTATTTATTTGCCGACCAGTGTAACCTTTCATATGCTGTCTCATTCATCGTTGTGAGTTTTGTATGTGCATAGGAAAGGTAATGTTGACATCAGAAACGTTATATATGATTTTGAATTTTCCATAAAGGTCATTTTTTGAATATTACAAAAAATAATAGGAATATTTGTTTCATTCTCAAACTAATAGTTGTATGAAACTATATTTTTCACTACGGAGAATATTTTAAAAAGCAGATCACGACTAAAATCATCCTAAGCAAAATATTTACAAATACGTCTACGCAAAATTCCGTCGAATAAATATATGTTATAATATAATATATATTCTGTATTGTCATATTAATGTTATATATTTAAATATATATATATATCAAGCATATATATTTCTTTCATTATTAATAAATAATAAGCAGAAGAAAAAACTAATATAAATATCTTTTTTAACATTGTTAATTTTTATCTTTATTTAATTATATAAACTATTATAAAGTGTTTCATTTTCATTTATTTTTTTTTTCTTTTACTGTGAAGGATTGTAGAATTTTTTTTATCTCAAAAATTTTTGCTAGGATTATTTTGTTCTACTACTTTGGATTAATTACAAGGAAACGCGCTAAGAAATGGCAAAATACTAGCTTATTACAGTCTTAAATGATAATGGTGGTACAGTTCGGAACAATTTTAAACATGAAAAAAAAATCGATTCTACGATTGTATAAAAACTCGTAACTCAGCAATTTAAACAAACTAAACCTTAACAATCTGCTGATTCTAAGTGCACTTCGAATGTTACGAAGCTTATAGAAAAGAAAATATCAACTTAAAAGTTTCTTAGTTTAACTTAAAAAGAAAAAGAACGGATGCACAAAACTTAAGAATCAAAGAACTTATTACCTTTTCGAGTCCGATTTTTTTTTTTTTTTTTTTAAGTTGGAAGAAAAAAATTTTAGGTTCAATAATTTAAAATATCTATCCTTATGACAAAACCTAAAGTTCACTGAAATTTATCCACTATGCCATTTGCTGAAATCTAACGAATGTAGTAATTGTGCGTGCGATTATTATGACAACAGTCTCAGGAAGAATTTGTGAAGATGTTTGGAAAATGTCGTATAACAACAGGATTAAATAGGCGTAACAACTTCTAAGTATTAATTTATATTAATTTATAATAAATTATTAGTAAAGATAAGTAGCACCCCACTTTAAATTTAAAGAATGAAACATGTTTGAAATTAAAAAGATCGCCAACGGTGTAAAAAGATTTAAGCGAGCATTTTTTTTATTATTTTGTTTTCAAGAAGTTTTAATACTAAATACTAAAACATAAATGAGATGATATATACCATAATATATAGATACCATTTTACCCGTGCGAAGATTTCGCACTGCGATCTAATATTTTTTAGCAATATCTAATATTTTTTAGATGCAAGTATAAACTTTTGAAAAAAAATTAAGGACTAAAAATATCTGAAAACAACATTAGTTAAGCCAGAATATCATGTCATTTATTCCATTAAATTTACAGTAAAAACTGACCAAAGATAGCAAACGTAAAAGAAAATATATATATATATCAATCGTATTTGCATTAGAGGTTAACATTATCTGTTTCGAAAAAAAAGAACATGCGATAAAGAAAAAATAAATAAATGGAGCATTTGAATTTAAATTTTGCTTCTTAATCATAAATATAAAATAAACCCGTACAGCAACTATGTCTCACTTTATCTTTATTGAACATTTTTTATAATCGTTGTTGCGGTATTTTATTTTTGTGGCAACAGTAATTTGAGGAAAACCTTCCCTTTCCTTTATGAAAGTCCCGCTGTGGCGCGGACGGTAAAGCTCGGTTCTCGTAAATCACCGAAAGCCAGGCAGCATCCACCAAGGTCACTGTTTAGGAGGGTGCATCGTCTATCCTCTCTCGTCTGCTTCTGCTGTGGGACCGTGTACGTTAATGGGAGCTGGTGCACGTTAAATCTGTTCGTGGCTCCAAAGTCCCCCCAGTTCTATATAAGCGTTACCTCTGGGGGTGCCAATCCAGATGCAGGTCTCTCATCTGGAATTGGTTCAAAATTAGGAGACCTGTTTCCATGTCAGTTCAATAGAAGCCAAAATTGGCTAAAATAGAAAGCTGCAAAATAAACAAACAAACAAACCTTTATGAAAACAATGCCGATTTAATTTTTTATTACTTGCAATTTGTAATCAAAGTACACGTTTTAACGAAATATAAGTGTACTATGTCAGAAGCCGCTTCAAAATTCTTTCATATGGTATCTCATTTATCAGTGTGCGTTTTTTATTTGCTTACAAAAAGGGATGTTGACAACATATATAGGATATACTACAAATAATAACAGACTACAGACAATAACATATAGGAAATGCCATAATTACTACTTACAGATATAAAAAAAATAATTGTTAAGACAAAATAATAGTCAGTGTAAAGACATGTGGTGCAATTATTAGGATACCAGGCCCGGAACTGGTTAATAAATTAATTATAAAATATCCGTTCTATTATTTTTTTTTATAATTATAAGCTTCTTAAAAAAATGTAACTAACCATAAAATCTGTAAAAACAAACTGAAATATAGCGGAATCATGCTTTATTCAAAAGTATTTTATTGTCCCGGCGAACAAAAATATAGAACATTTAAAAAGACTATGTACTTGCTAAGACCCCAAAAATTTGTCTAACACAGAAATATTCTCCGTTCCTTGTCATTCCTATTAACAGGTCTTACTATATTTGTACAACTGTGACTTAAAATAAAAAGCTGGAGTAACTTCACTCAAATTACAGAAAGTAAGAACAAGTGGGTAAGTGTGATCGAAGATCGCACAAAGGGTTTCGTTTAATATTCTTTTCAAAACTCTTTATCCTTCCTTTAATAAATCCAAATAAATTTCATTTAAAAAAAAAAATCATGTTTTTTATAAAGAAAAATTTTACCGGTCTATTTTTCTCGTGTTTTCGAAAATCTGAACCGGTCCGATAGCGGACGAAGCCCGCTATTTTACTCTGTCATAATAATATCTGTCATGTGGACTAAATGCTATATTAAAAAAAAAACATTCAAAATCAAACATATTGTATAGAGACTTTCAAAATGTTAGACGTCAGATTAATTTTCTTTTTAGTTCTCTAATGGACGTCATATTAGGCTGCTTTCTGTATTTACACATACTCATACTCCTTGTATTATTGAGAAAGCTTTGAAAATTTCCGTTTTATTACCAATATGACGTCATATTAATATTTTTTTCCATTGGTGAAACTTTTTATTTCCTTTTAATTTTTCATGTGGAAATATTTCAATAGAAAATTAATTACTGTAGAAAGAATTTTATTGTGGATTTGTAATTGTTGGCAACTGCTATAACGAAAAATGTTTAAATTTAATAGGAAAAGGCTGTTAGATTTTTTGTTTTTTATCTCTATATACAAAAATAACACGATATTTTCAAATTTTATGATTTTGAGCATCACAAAAGGTATTTAGCTATTATAAGTACACAAAATTTCTTGACTGTAAGTTACATAGTTTCTGAGAACCGACTCTGTGACGTACAGACAACGAAGCGGGAGTAATAAGGTTTCGCGATATAACCGAAACCCTAAAAAAGGGGGGATTTTTTATAAATTTTTGACACAGTGGAATCAGCTGACTTTCTGCTTCGAAGCTGGATACATTACCTCTACGCTATTAACACTTGGTTGTATCGCCATAGTATTTTTCTGCTATAGTCTGTCATATTTTTTTTGCGGCTTCCCATATGGGTCATTCCATGCTAAATGAGCAAATCAGCTGTGGCTATAGATTTTAATGAAAATAAGCATATAAGTAGATCATATTTATTTGTGAGTAAATGTAAAATAATAGATTTCAAGATTGTTTATTTAAGTATTAAAACTTACAATAAAAATTGATATAAGATCGAGGTTTTGTGTACATGCTTGAAATTTCCATTTTCATTATTAGCCGTAGGAGTGGAAAGACTTTATCAAAAAATATTTATAATTAAGAATGAATAATAAGTAACAGATTGGAGTGATTTAGTAACTGTCCTTTTATTCCATAATGAGAAAAAAAATAAATAGTGAAAATTTTTTAGAGGAAAATGCAACATTTCTATTACTTGTTTGAACATGAAGGAAAGGTCTTAAGATTTTTAAATTGTTTGACGTTATAGATAAAAGTATATATTTTAAATATAGAAACTTTCATTCTTGCCTTTTTATTCCTTAATGAGAAAAAAATAAATAATGAAAAATTTTGACGGAAAAATGCAATATTTCTATTACTTGTTTAAACATGGAGGATACATCTTAAAATTTTTTAATTATTTGACGTTATAGATAAAAGTGTATATTTTAAATATAGAAACTTTCATTCTTGCCTTCAGTTTATTTTTCCTCAACAATATTTTAAATTAGAGTAGAATAAATTATTGATTTTGGCAGTGGTTTAACAAGCAATTATATAGTAATCAAAGCTCCATATAGATGGCGCACTACATTTTTTTTGCAAGATGGCAGAGAAGGCGCTCAAATTTCAAGTGAAATAGGCCATAGAACGTATTAAATATTACCTTTTTGAACTTATTTCTTTTATGTTTGGAATCAAAAGGCAATCTTGAATTTTTTTTCAGCATATCATGGGATTTTTTAACTTTATGCTTCTGCAATATTGTTAATGTCAGGTTTTTCCTTCATTTGATTTTTTAAGTATACATAAGAGGAAAAATTGTGATTTTGTAATTTTTTTTAAGTTTCTAAGCTATTTTGAAGATGAAGAAAATAAATGGCAACTTCCAAATTTGAGAAATTTGGTTTTCATATGTAACATTACATCATACATCCATTTCACACATGTTTTTAAATACCTTTGATTTTTAGAACGCTTTTAATTTTCGCAAAATTTTCAATTTTTCAATTTTTACAACCAATTTAAGGTCAACCATGGTGTTACGAAATTATTATTACTAAATAAATATGATAATAACTGTCCACGGGTTACTATATTATGAAAAATTTTTATTTATGTTAAATAGTTTTCAAGATATGGAACTTTAAACTTGCAACTTTGAACGATTCCATACAAGCCATTCTATGTCACAAGTTTTTTAAATGTCCAGAATTTCCAAAATATTTTATTTTTTGTCAAGATATTTTGAATAGCTCTATTTAAATATGAATTGAATCTGTGTACCAAATTTTATTAAAATCGGTTACTATGTAGCCACGACTTTTTTTTATTTTTGTTCATTTTGCATGGAATGACCCATATAGGATCGGTTGAAGAATGATAACAAAACAAATTAAAAATATATTAAATGTATCTAATCCGTCAAATGTCCAATGTCAAAATCCGTCCCTTTTTTATTCTGTTATTTAATTCAACTTGGTTTTTGTATATAAAAATAAATTTTTGAAATCGATTTTCCACTCACTTCCTGAAAGCTAGAATTATAAAAATTATGTTTACAGGTGTATTTTCGATGACAATATTTTTTTTTAATATTTTTAGAACTTAATTATCAATTAATAACTTAATTTTAAGGCATTTTTCTATTAGTCCGTCACAGATGATAAATCTCTAAATATTTTTTATACTTACAATTGTATACGTGTAACAGCAACAATGGATGTAATTATGCGTCAAACCACTCTCGCCAAAATAGACCAACTGTCTTTCAAACTGCAACAGCGGGATATCTCAAACAATAAAAGCAGAAAATATAAATATAAAATAAAGGATGTAAGATATATTTTTTAAATACGGTTTAATCAATTAACAGTTTCATGTTAATTAAAATAGGATTATACGTTGAGAAATCCATTTAGAAATCGTGAAATGATAGTTTAAATAACGTTTCACTTTTTCTTTCCTGTTGGGACATCTTAAAAAAGAAACAGAGACTTTCTAGTTCTGTTGTCTAGTTCGCAGAGTAGGCAGGTTCACGGTAGTAAGCTCGCGCTTACTACCAAGTGTAATAAAACACTTAATTTTCCATAAGCGAGTTCTGAGCCCAGTTAATGTATGCTAATGAAACTTTTTGGAAAGAAGAACATGAATTACAGTCATGAAATTAGGTAGAATTTCAAAATAAATATTGATTGCTAATAAAAGAGTGTTTTTTAAAAAACTCTTTTATTTTTATACTTATTATTTTAAGAATCATATGGACACACTTGTACAAAATTGTAAAAAAAAGGTTTTCTTTTCAAAACTATTTTTACTTTTATACTTATTACACACTATAGACAGGTTTTAACGACTGTGGCGATTAACATGTACGCCAACTGGGAATTCATTAGGAAGTACGACTTGGGAGTTGCCGTTTTCACACTCATGCACAAATGATGATTATAATACTTTCCTTACACGGAAGTTAAAAAGCTCCAGATACCGCTTTAAATTATGTCTAGTGCAGTGGTTCTGAACTAGTGTTGCCAGGTGCTCCGATTTATGCGGGACATCCCGATTTTCAGGTGTTCAAAGACCTAACCTGCGGAACTGCTGCGCGGGACACCAAAATTTCCGATTTTATCACGATGCACAAATTCTTTTACATTTTTTTAGTAGCACACTATTCGTTTGTCTGCATTGAATGGAAGTTAATACAGATAACTTTTACGATCTGTCCGCAGTAGGTGAAGTGTGGAAGCCTTTTAATACAAATATATAGGTGAAATATAGGTAAGAAAAGATTTGCTTACCTTTTCTTCGTTGGATCCACCTCGGGCATATCCACATTAATGCACTGGGCGGCACTGTTTAACAGAATGATGAAAATTATTAATTATAATTTATGAACTGAGAGATGTGTGGTTGTATTCCATTTTTAGAAGGATTTCAGTTATAAAAATTGAATTGGAATATTAATTTTTCTTGGTTAAATATATTATATAAATACAGAAAAATAATAAGCGGGGAACAGAACGGTCCGCATTTACACACAAGTACATTTGAGAAGAGGAACTGATGGAAAGAGAAAACGGGAGTACATATACATTAAAAGCCGCAGACAGAACAGAGAATCACTTATGCAGCAAAATAGTCCGCGAATGTCAGAAAGAAAAGTAAAAAAATTTCTTCTAATAAAAATAGGAACGTTTTTGTATCAGGGTTTATACTGCACAACAATAACAGAACCTGTTTATAACCTAAAAATTTTATGATTCTGCCGAAAGGAATACTGTAAAAATCAAGATCTTGAAACTTTACAGTTCCTAACTATTCTGTTTTTGCAGGTTTTAATGTACAATTTTTTTTTGTTATGGCTGTGAAAACGAAACCAATTTATAACGGAATTTTCCCTTAGACGTAACAATTTTATAATTCCTACGGAAAGAATATCATACAATTACTGCTAAATCAGATATCTCTATTTAAAAAAAAAAAAAAAAAAAAAAAAAGAATTTTGTTTCGGTTTATAGCAGTATCATTTTCAAAGATTTTGTGATTTAATTAGTACAGTAAAACCTACTAAGACGGAAAGTCGAAAGCAGAAAGATTCCGTTTTAGACTGATTTTCCTCTTAACAGGTATAATTGTGTGGTTTTCCCTCCGTAGGGGCAATGAATTTTTTTCTTCTCACATAATATTTTGTTATAGACAATTTCTGTTTTCATAGGATTTACCGTGTTTGTGTCGCGATTTTCATATCTCCCTGTTCCGCTTTTTGTGACAGTGGACCTGGCAAGACTTATTTTCATCTCAACCACTGTGCCGTAGCACATTGGTGCACCGCGAGAGGACCTCAGATGTGCCGCGAAAATTTTAAGTAAAACTATCAAAAAAAAAAAAAAAAAAAAAAAAAAAAACAGACATTTTGATACTTCGTGATCCAACATTCCATATCATGAGATTTACTTTGAAATGAGTTTTAGGATCATAAATTTTTATTATTTGGAAGTTTCTTCCGCTGTTTTTATACTCTTTAAAAGAGTATGTGAGGAAATTATGAAAATGGTCTCAAAGCTTCAGATAAATTTACCTCTTCACTATGCCGTATATGATGTAAATTAATTTTCTTGAATTTTACACCAGTAATGTTTCATAGAAAATTTCGGCTTTATTGATAACAGAATTTCAGCGATTAAGTAATGCAAAAAAAAAAAATCTAAAATAGTTGTGCCAGAAAAATAAAAGAAGTGTACGCTCGTCGCGAAGAGGTTAATGTGAAGTTAATGTAAAATAAGTTTATAAGAATTTCAATTTTCATTTCATCACAAATGATATAAACATTTTCCCTTTTTTTTCTCCCTTCCATTTTGTTTATGTTAGTGAATAAACTTAAAATATCATATATTCTTTCCATAGTGTGTTTTTTTTTAATTTAAATCATCATGTGTTTAGATCCTCATGAAATTTAACCACAAGTGTAAGTGTTCCTTAAATAAAAACAAGTGGGTAAGTGTGGTCGAAGATCGCTCAAAGGGTTTCGTTTAATATTCCTTTCAAAACATTTTATCCTTTCTTTAATAAATTCAAACAAATTTCATTTAGCCAAAAAAAAAAAGGTCATGTTTTTTATAAAGTAAAAATTTACCGGTCTATTTGTTCGTTTTTTCGAATATCTAAACCAGCCGGATAGCGGGCCAAACTCGCTATTATATTCTGTCATACTAATATCCATGATACGGAGTAAATGTAATATTTTAAAAAATAATTTCAAAATTAAACAGACTGTACACCTTCAAAATGTTAAAATATGCGAATATTTCCATAATCGGATTTTTATCATGATTCAATATGTTTCTCAAACCTCAAACTCATATATTAACTATTCTCTATTATTTATATTGATACTCGCTTTGTATTATTCTCAAACATTTGAAAAATTAGTTAAACTTCCCATATGACGTCAGATTTTCGTTATCATTCTCTAACGATGTGAAATTAATCTGCTTTGTGTACTTACACATACTCCTTGTATTATTGAGAAATCTAAGACATTTTCCGTTTTATTACGACTATTACGTCAATCAATTTTATTTCATATTAATCTTTTTTTTCATTTGGTGAAACATTTTATTTCATTTTCACGTGGAAATCGTCTGATAGAAATTAATTATTGTAGAAAGAATTTCTTCGTGGATTTTTAATTTTTGGCATCGGCTATAATGAAAAATGTTTAAATTTAATAGGAAAAGGCTGTTAGAATTTTGGTTTTTTATCTCTATTTATTAAAATAATACGAATTTTTTAAATTTTAATATTTCCAGCTCTTTAAAGCTGATATTCTGATTTATACACAAAGTTTCAACTCTGTAAGTCACATAGTTTTCGAGAATGGCTCTGTGACAGACAGACAACGGAGTGGGAGCAATAGGGTTTCGTGAGATGAACGAAACCCTAAAAAAATTGAGAAGCACTGGTATAGTGTGTGCTGCTGATGCCGCTCTTGTGGTTGGTATGGGTATTATTTGTTATTTGTTTTTCGATCCTCAAAAAATATTTCGAATACAATTGAATGCATCCCTGTAAGCTACTAAATTCATAATGTTAAATATGTTGGAAATAAATGTTGGAAATTATATAAGAATCTCTGCGTGACGTATTATTTTTAATTAATTTTAATTAAAATTTTAATGCACAATAATTTAGAATATTAATACATCCCTTGTAAACTTCGTTATTAACTTACATTTTTGTAAGTTTTTTTCCATTCTCATATTTCATTTCAAGATGCTCGTTTGAAGTATGATAATCTTTGCTGAAATTTCGTTGCTTACAAATATTTTAATTATATATATTAATGGAAATTAAATTAAAATATCTTTCTTTATTAATTTGCTTTTTAGTAAAGAAGTATATTTTTTTCGTACAAAATACTTCCAATAAATAAAATAAAATAAATAGTCTTTACAAATAATTTAGTTTATGTTCTCAGGTTTCCAGAAAATTAGAGAAATATATCTCACTTCACTAACTGTTCACTGAAATTTACAAAAAAGGGTATTTTTTAGAATTTTTTTTTCATTAAAAGATTGAACTCAGAAACAGTAACAAATAATAAATTTTCGATTTTATTTTCTTTATTTCTTGTTTTCAGGTCATTTAAAAAACCGACGAGCTGTAAAAACTGATACAAAACTCTTAAAAATATATCGGAAATTTATATTAGTAAAATTATTTTTAAATCTGATTTGGTAGCATGTGGTATTCCAAAAACCTTCGCAGTTACATTGTATGTATATCTTCTACTCTAAGTTTATTTAGAAGAAATATTTAAAAAACAACCATAATTTAATTACTGGAAGTTATAAAATGTATTATATTTCCTTAAATTGTGTTATTGTAACAATAAAATGTTTGAGATTTCTAAGATTTTTCTCCGTAACCCAATATTGTTCCAAGCATGCGTTTTGTATTCCGTTGCAACAGCTTTTATTAAAATATGATAATTCTAGAAACATCAGGAAACATAATCACAAATATTTTCTTCAAAACAAATTTAACTTATGGCTTCTGTCTGCAGCTAATATGGATTTTGTTATTTGTTTGTATTAACTATGAGTCTGTTCCTTTGTTTTGCTTCAAAATAAAATCTCAGTTCCACTGTTACACGATATTTAAGTATCACACAAATGTGTTTAATTTGGATAAATAGGGGTGTCCCCTATTCCGAAATGTGTGTTATGGAGGTTTTACCTTCACAGCGGAGTGAAACCTCCATAACAGACACCTATATTTAGCGAACAACTTTTTTTCAATTTACGATGCATACGTATTTACATACTTCTAAAAAGCAGGCACCTCCTAATAGCGGACAAGTTTTACTGTTTTTAGTTTAAAAAAAACAGTTGTCAATTTTATCTTACTGTAAAAGTTCAAAACATTGATTATAATCAGTACAAATGCCTAAAGTAATTTAAAATATCAGCTTTATGAAAACTACATACTAAATTTGGGACCCCCTACAATTGGAGGGGTGGGTAAGGGGGTTGCAAGCAGTGCCAATAGTCCAGTTTGCCCATGGCCATGCTTTATAATCAGGTTCTGCTTCTGGCACAATCCTCAGCCCTGCTTTATATTCAAATATTTTCCCATTTATTAAGGTTTCAATGTGGTCAAATATGACTGCCTTTAATGCTTTAAAAAATAATGTGGTCAGAAATAGCTGTCTATTGCCGACAAATCAAAAATGGCCGCGATTCAGACGTTTCAAATGTCTGAAGTTCAGACCCAAATAATTGTCTTAACAATTAAGACACTTTAAAGTGTCTTTTTTTTTAACCATCCGTTTCAGACATTTCAGTTTACAGTGGAGAAACGCGTTTTAATTTTTATCTGTTGAAGATACGTAGGCAATGTAAGTGGCAAAAAGTGCTTAAAATAAGATAAGAAATAAGATTATGTTATGTAATTCGTTCTTCATCTTTTCAAAAAGTTATAGTTTTTGAATTTTTATACGGTGTATCTCGACATATTTGTGAAATACAAAAATTTCCTCTTTGCTGTAAGAAGATCAATGCAAAAAAAAACTGCATGACTGTATCTTTAAAATTAAATGAGTTATTCTTATCTGAAAATGAAATAGTGTGAAGAGAAATCATGTACCAAATTAGAAAAGTAAATCTGTGAAGTGTTACAACGAAAGGGAATCATGGACGATAACACATATGTGTTTGACCTTAAACAAAAAGTAATCGATACTTGGAACAATGTTAGGGGAGAAAAACGCCAAAATATTTACAAAAGAATTATAAGAGGAACTCAGTTATGTACTGAGGTTGAAAGAAAATACATTGAAAATGCTGGATATCTTTTCAAGATTTAAAACCATAGTTGTGTCTTTAGATAATCTCTTCCTGAGTAATTCTTTATTTAAATGTATCTGTGATTTAAAAAAAATCCATTTCTTATCGTATTATTTATCTAATGATTCTACCTAAATATATTTATGATCTAAAGATTTATATATGTAATCTAAAGAAATTGTATATGATTCTTATTTTTGCAGATGAAATAAGATAAAAAAGAGTGATATAAGTCAGCGTTTTTCCTTCGTTATAATTCAGTTAATTTTAAAGTTACAGTTATGTAGATTTTTGTAATGTTCTTTTTACAGCAAATAGGAAAATTTTCTCACTGAGCAACTTTCTCTAGGGGGATTACATAAAAAATTATAAAGTGTAATTTTTGAAAATTAATGGCAGGATATTTTTATAAATAGAATGTTATCTCTTACCTTATGTTGAACACTTTTGCATCATTTTGCCTTATCACGAATAGCAAAAAAATAAAGTTAGTTTTAACCTTTCTGGAACAACCGGTATAAATTCATTAGCGAAATGCTAACATTTATTGATCTGGTTTTTACGTCGATTCCAGGAATTATGGAAGATAAATCATTAAATACTATTTTTTATTCTTTCTTAAAAACAAATATGAGCTTTTTATACTATTATGGTAAAAATGGGCCATTCGAAATAACTTATAAAATACAGATATTTCGTAGTATTTACCTTCTTTATAAAGATAAATCTGTAAATATGCTTTATTATTTTCTATTAAAAGCAAATATGATGTTTTTGTACTATTATGATTTTTAAAAAAATACTATTCAAAATAACTTCAACAAATACAGAAATTTCATTTTATTTACCTTAAAAAATGTTAGTAATCCATTATAATTCAATAAGTTCCACAGACAATACTTTGCTGAAAAGTAACTTTTATAGAAAAGTTCTTTTCTTTTGAAACGCGGTAAAAAAGTAAATTACAGACTGTTTCAGATTGCGAAAAAACGTATGGCTGTATTTTATAGTTTTTTCTAATACTGCAAAGAGAAATTCTTTTAGTGAAATAGCATAATGTAAATTTAATTATCATGGTTTGCGTTTTCTACTAAGCTAATCACAGAAATATAAAATAAATTGAAAAAATAAATTAATATCCATTAGTAATTGAATTAAGTTCTTTAAAATGATTATTTACATTGGTTTCATATAATTAAGAACATAATCAATCGAATTGATAAGTTATTTGAATATGCAGGTGTTACTGTGTTTGAATATAAAAAGTGTTAACTAGAATTATAACCCACTTATTGTAACACAAAATTAGCCACTATATTAAGAATGCACCATTCAAAATTACCATATGACAGGTGAGCGACAAGTGGCCAGTGTTCCTAAGGTACCCTACCCCACAAAAATGGAATTAATTTCATTTTTAATCACAAAATTACGCTACTGCATTGTAAATCATGTATCTACAGTGCACGTGGCTGAATTGAAAGATATCACCTTAATCGTCCGCCAACGTATGCAGTGATTTCACTTTTGAGGAGTAGTCGTTCGAATTTCCAGGTAAGAAGATATTTTAACTTACATGTGTTTAAATTCTTAGAACGTTGAAGTTATGATACGTTTTCTGAAAGCTTATTTATTTCTCTTTAAACACATTTACTTTAATTCTAATAAATTTATCAAATTAATAGTTTTACGTCTAGCAAATGGCGACCATATGCATGTTCCCAAGGACCTTGGAAAAACGAAGCCCACCTTAGAAAACAAATATGGAAATCAATGTAGTAAGGGTAGATTTCAAAGTTTCTACTTAAATATCTGAAAAATGTAACCATTGTTGCTTGGGGTAATGCATTAGGTCAGTCTATCCCTACAGTTATGTTTTTAAAGATGAAAAGTTGAAACCTGAATGGCTTGACAAATTGCCTCACGGAAATGATTTATTTATGATCCCAAAAGTATCGATGATCGCTGCAACTTTTATTATATGGCTAACTCATTTTTCAAAGTACAAAGCACCAGTACCTGCTCTGCTTATTTTTTTATGGCGTTTCATCTCATTGAGATACTAATATCGTCATCGAAGCATATAAACATGAGATTACTTTTTTTTCCATCCTAGCAACACAACCCATGAGCTCCAGCCACTGGGACAATCACTTTACAAAATGTTTGAATCTTACTGGGATAATGAGGTTTTGTTGTTTTGGCAAAGAAGTTATTCAACGAGAATACATTTAACAATATAATTCGAAAATACCCATTTGAAAAAATATTCACTGGTGTATGGAATAGTGCTGGTACCCCTAAAAATTTAAGTTTAGGATTTGAAGTTAATGGCATTTACCAATAGCATAATAGCATCTTCAATCCCAATCAAATTCCATATGGGGCGTATGCACCCAGTAAACTCAGTCACCAGCCGATAACTCAAAAGCAAGTTCATGATGATTATCACCCATTTCAAGATATTACAACGAATCCAGATCAAAAATTTAAATAAAAGTTTCAAGTGCCTAAAACTAATGGTTAAAAAGAAGCCCTTAAAGACAACATACGCATATTGGGAAGATGACTCGAACTTTCTGTCGAATAGTGATTATCCTTTGCAAGATTCTGATACGTCCGGTAACCTCAGTTTTAGTGATTCTGAGACTTCTCCAATAATTTCCACACTAGTGAAAACATCAGAAATCCCCCAAAAGAAATCAGTAAATCCCAGATGTAAAGCCCTGAACTACCGTGCACAGAAAGTGATTCTATCTGTTTTCGTGTCTGAAGATAAGAGAATTAAGAAAAGACATTAGAAAGATATAAAAAAAATAAAGAATCATCAGAGCATAACAGTAAGCAGCATAATAAGAAAATCCAAAATCAAACTGGTACACTGCCAAAAGAGACTCTCGAACAAACTGATACTGACATGTCTGGCACAAGAATTTGCCAGTCAAAAGTAATCTGGTTTTGCCATTTATGCAAGAAAGACAAAATAATGGACATGCAATTGTGTAATCAATGCTTAAAATATGTGCAGTGCATGAGGAGCGTCAATGACTTTAAAACAAGACAAAATCGAAAATTTCATATGCTTTTTCTGCATGGAATCCGATTAAAAATGTATATTTTGAAAAATCTTTATTGTAATTTTTCCTTGTAATTTGATACTTATTTTTAATTGAACGTTATAATACTCTTCTGGAAGTAAAAGTAGTTGGACGACTATTTTTTGTCACATTTTAGAAGTGATCCCAATATATGGGCCACCTTTGGAACACTATGCGCCAAAAGTGGCCCACAAGCTATATTTTTCAAATTGTATTATAAAAATATTTAAATTTTATTTTACAAAAAAAAATATACTTGATATGTGTTAGAGATAAGTGTAACATTTTACAATAAATAAATAAATAAATCAGCCACACACGTCTAACCAGAAAATGATGAAAAATCCTCAAAGCTTAACTATGGCCACTTTTGGCTCACCTACCTTATTTAAAGTAACTTGGGAAAAAAATAAATCCTTTTTTTTTTCGAATTCAGATAAAATAAAGAATAGTTAATTAAAATGTCAAAATTCAACCCCCGCTATGACTCATGTATATAAATTAGGTTTTTTTTAAACAAATTTATTAGTTCTGGATAAATAAAAGAATTTTTTATTTAATAAGGTGTTAAAAACTATTTTTTATACTCAGACCATAACTTTTATTGTTAAAAACCCCAATAAAATATTATAGCTAATAAAACTTATTTTACATCTGTAAGATCTTTAAAGGAATGATTTAGCTAGTGCCTCCCACTTAACACAAAATAAATAAATGATTTTTTAAAATGAATTTTACACTTATGTTAATAAAAAGAAGTGAAAGATTGTAATGTTTACTACCTAATTTTTGTTTTTCCGTATTCCATAAATTTTCATAGATAACGTAATAAGTGGAAAACCTAAAAGTGGTGAGATACCTATCGGCTTTTATATCTATTGCATAACTGCATACATACACTGTAAAAATTGATCAATGTTTCTTATTTTATGAAAATATACTATAACCACGAATAAAAATATAATATAATCTTCTGAGTTATCCGACATTCCGAAAAGCGTGTTCCATTGTCTTTTGAATCCCCAGAAACCAATATATTTCCAAAATTTAAAGAATTATTTATAAAAACAAAATTTCTGTAGCTGCCCGTAATTTTCAGAAACGTTTCCGAATAGTTTTTATAGTGTATTAATCAGTTTCTTCAGCCTGGAATACCTATTTATCGAATGTAATCTATTCTCAAGTAAACGTTTTCAGCTACATAAGTTAATTTATACATGAAAGAGTAAAGAAATAATCTTAATTTTAATGTTAATGTTAATGCTGTTAATTTTGCATGTTTGTCTGTTAAACTTATTTGTTGAACATGAAAATGTATACTTGAGAATAGATAGCATCAGAAAAAACTATATTCCGGGCTTAGAAAACTGATTAATACACTTTAAAAGCTACTCGTAAACGTTTCCGAAATTTTCGAGCAGCTAGAAAAATTTTGTTTTTCTAAATGATTCTTTAAATCTCGAAATGCCATTGATGTCTGAGGTTTCTAAAGATAAAAAAACACTGTTCAGAATCACGGTTAACAAGGATGAGTTTATATTATAAATTTATTTGTCGCTTTATTATATTTTCGTACATTCAGAAACATTCGTCATTTTTTACAGTGTAGTAATACAAAACTTAATATTAGTATAGGGTTGCAAAATTGACACAACTGCGCCATCTTGTGGACGGGGTTAATAACGCCAATACGCGGGAGTTTAGTATGATGTCATTAGGTATGACACACAATCTACTATCTGTGCATTCTCCTGAGCATATTTTGTGAATATTTACTCACACATGGAAGCTGTATCTTGTTTACCAGATTTATTGCCAAATATTTTTGATGCAGTTTGTTTCGATGAAATATGTACATTTAAAAACATTCACAATATCATTTTAGTTTCGGTAGTAATGTTAATAATATATAAGCATTATGTAAGGATTATTGCATTTTCTACAGAAACTAAAATGATACAGTAGATGTTTTTAAATATAAATATTTTTATCAAAAATATTTCGCAATAAATCTGGTAAATAAGATACAGCTTCCATGAGTGAGTAAAGATTCACAATATATAATCAGGAGAATGTACAGATGTAGATTTATATACAGGGTGACTATAATTAATGTCCAACATTCAAACTGTTGTAAAAAATGCACCACTGGTCAGAATGACTTCAAATTTGAGCTGAATACAATGAAAAAAGGGGGAAACTGTATGGCATAAGGAAAAAGTTCCAAAGTGTATCAATAGTTGGCGCTGTAAGTGGCATACTATGTAAATTAAAAGACACTCATACGCAATTAAAAACCGAATCATTATATGCTTTTTATGCGGTTTTTGGCCCAAGGACAATTAAAAACCGATTTTTCCCATCCAATATGATACGACCATGCCGTTGTGGATGGGCTTCCCACTAACAGTACCACAACTGTTGACTGATTTAGAAGTCATTTTTCCGTCAAACAACCGAAACATGCATGCACATTTAACAGTACGTTTGGTTTACTGTGCAACTCCTGCCAAAGCCGTCGTATTTCGATTAAAAATGTCACTTGTAGCCGAATCCATTTTCGTTATGCCGCTTACAGCGCCATCTATTGATACACTTTGAAACTTTTTCTTTCTTATGACATACCGTTTCTCCTTTCTTCCAGTATATTCATTTCAAATTTGAAGTCATTCTGACCAGTGATTCCTTTTTAATAGCATTGTGAAAGTAGGACTTTAATTATAATAATCCTCTATCTCGCCAATGCTCCTATATTGAAAAATTACTTTACCATCTGAATATATTAAAATGCATTGTTATCAGAAAAAACACCTGTGTACCTAATTTTTATAAATTTTGCACCTCAGAAATTGAGTGAAAATTCGATTACAAAATTCCATCTTTACACACAAGAACTAAAGTTAAGTTACATATTTAAAGCATATAAGGAATAATAAAACGGGGAGAAAATAATTTTATAAAGTGTGATAACTTTGGTTGCTTGAAACCCACGTATTTTTATAGATGGATGCTGAAATTTTATTACACATTTTTTTCAACATTTAACACAAACTGTCACTACGTTATAGCTAATAATATTTACATGTTTATATTAGAAACAAACAAATTGATACCAGTATGTTGATTATTCGATGATGTTCAAAATGGCAGACGATAATAATATCAGATATTGTCACTTCTAGAAAGATGATTATTCATGAGAGATTCAACACAATGTATATATTCAATAAGTATTTTGTAAAAATATAATAAATATTTTGTAAGAAGGTAATACTTTACAAAATAATCACGAATAACAAAGAATACAATATTTATACGTTCAGCAATATAACACTGAAATGAAAACCAAAACGAATACATCCCATATAGCACCAAAGCTCCTGAAAACCTCCCCAGGAGTTCCAATTCATCCCAAATTCCTCCTGAAACTGTAATGACGCTATCAGGCGTTCCTGGGGAAGATACTTTAATCACTTCCCCAGGACTGCTCTCCCAGATCCCTCCCAGGGAGCAAGCTCCTCAGGACTGATCTCCCAGATCCCTCCCAGGGAGCAAGCTCCTCGGGATGATACCTAGGAAGAGACGGTGCTGGTGCCATCTCATGGGTGATTTTGACACTAAAATAACTTATTATAATTTTTTATTTAAAAAAAATATTTGATTTGATGTGGTTCGATTTTTTAATTAATAAAGTTTATATTATTATTTGATTTATTTTATTTCCTAAGCACATCTGATTATTGTTTAACTTTTAATTATTGTTATAATATTTAATTATCCTTATTTAGATATATTTTTAATTTATAAAATGCAATCAAAATGTAGTTAAATAAATAATTAAAATAAATTAATCTTTAAATATAAATTGAAAATTTATTATTTATTTCATTTCTGATCTTTTAAATATTAACTTACATATTAATTCATTTTATCATTACATTCATTAATTATTTTTTCTGAACTTTCAACAATTACTTATATATTTTTACTATTACTTTTTCATCTAACTAATAATTTTACATTGATTTCATTCATATACTTTATTAGTTTCTATAGAAAAAATTTAATTTTAAATATAAAATTGATTTACTTTCTCCTAATAAATTATTTTTATTTTCAATTATAAGAAATCTGAGTTATTTTTTTCGAAACACGAAGTTTAATATATATTTTTATATAACCATATTTTATAAATTAAGGATTAGAGATACCTACTAAAAATTATTTCTTCTGATCCTTTAAATATAGTCTTATATATTGAATTATTATTATTTGTATTAAATAATTAATAATTTCATATTAATTTGAATTATATATATAAATAATTTTTGGATCAATATTTAATTTTAAAATATAAATTAGATTTATTATTTTTTTTTCGCTGATCATTTTAAATTATCATATATATATATATAATATATATTTCTTATTATTTCTAATAAATGAGGTTTTTTTTTTTCCGTAACTGTAAGAAATCGAAAGGAATCAAAATTTTGTTACAAATAAGGGTTTTATCAACAGTTTAATATATATTTACATATTTGTATCTATTCAGAATTTGATAGTTAATAGATTAGAGATAAGCATTTTTAAATTAAACAAAAAATCTTATTTCGATTGTAAAAGTTAATTTTCATGTAAGTTTCAAAATTGAATCATATTTAAGTCATATCGAGCATATTTACTTTTATTATTATTCTTCTATTAATTATTTTTTTCTGATCTTTTTAAAAATTACATATATATTTATGTATTTTATTATTACATTTTCAACTAATTAATAATTTTATATTTATCGTCATTATCAAATCAATAATTTACTTTTAAGTCTAAATTATAACACAAACTTAAAGAGATTACATGCTCTATTGAAATGGCACATTTGGTTTAAAAAAATACAAACATACCCCACCCCCTCCCCCTGAATAAGAGTTTTGCTTGAAAGATTTTTATTTAAAAATATACATTCTTACAAAATCGGGTTAAAGATATAAATTCGTGCTGATTATTATCACGGACCTGGTCAATATCACTTGTCTCATTTAATATACTTTATATATGTGTTGGTAATATGTTCGCTAAATGATGTCAATTTTTAATTATGTATGAATTTTTATGAAGCGTCTGTTCTGGAGGTTTTATCATATTAATTTTATTTTATTTTTTAAATACAAATTAGTTATTTTCTATTACCTCTTTCAAATTACGATACATGGTATATATTTTTTAATTCTTAATAATGAAGGTGAAATCTCAATTTAGTGAACTTAAGAAATATTAACAACATACAGATTCAGAAAATATAAATAAATATTTATCTTTCTAAATAACAAATATTTCTCCAGAATTTAAAACTGAGTTGTGTTTTGCTTTAGTTGTTAAAACTTTCATTTAAGAAACCTATTTTATATTTGCCAAACTTTTTAGTTTAGGATATTTATAAAAGATTATTTTTCGTGCAAATTCTTCACTCCTGTTTAAGCAAGGAAATACTTCTATCCAGATATCAAGAACGATTATATAATCAGCTGCAAAAGTCCCATAATGCAAATATGTTTAGTCAGGTAAGGGTAGAATTTTAACTACAATAAGAACATGAATAGTACTGAGCAACCTCCAATTCCTTTTGATGAATGAAGAATGGATATGTATGCTTACTGGACTGCATGCAATACTTGCAAAGAAAAGTAGTTGAAAGCATGGAACTTAGTTCCATGGTTGAAAGGAGAGAAACGTTCTTCTTCCCAGAATAAGGAGTAAGCTATTTCAAATTTAGCTTTGAGATAACTAAAATAAACAATTGTCGGTACAATAGAAAAAATAATCTTTAAAGCAGTCGACCAATGATTCTATAAAAGAAAAGTATTTAAAGGATTTCCTTGTTTAGAATTTTTACACAATACTTCGTTGACAATCATAACAAAGAACTCAAATTTTATGTCAAAGTATCCGTACATTTAGGCATTTTAAATCTCCTGAAATATTAGTTTTGTTAGCTAAAATGAAATTATATTTCAATGAAAAATAGTGCATAATGAAATTTCTATGTATTGAATGTTTTCACAGGATTTCAAAAGATCGCTAAATGGAGATTTAATTGTAAATTAGTTTATTTATTACAACAAGAAAAAAAAATATTTTTGTTACAGACACAAATTTTATTAACAGTACTTTTTTTCATATTTAACTAGTTACAGATATAGAGTAGAAATGCCCATACTTTAAAAATTAAGAGCTAAAGAAATATTATTGCCATTTTAAACAGCAACTTCATGTAGGTAATTGAAAATTAAACGATGTATTTATGTATCTTAGGGTGTTTCTCAAATGATCTGCTCGACAACGCGAAACTTTCTGACACATCTTTTGACTTATTTTTAAACGCAAAGACATAAAATTGGCTGGCCTGACTATTGAATTGATTTGAGAACGAAATGAATTTTCCATTTTTTGATAAATAAATTGCTTATCGGGTTATAAGTGATTCATGTTACATGACGACACGTTTTTCTCCTTTCTCATGCTACGGCGTCGGAAATTCAGCTCAAAACACCGACTTTGACGGTATTTTCTGAAAGATCTTCTGTCTTTACCAAAAAAATGGAAAACATCTTTTGATTACAAAGCTTATAAATAAGAACACCTGCCAATTTCAAGCGTTTCCGAACAAAAATGAACTAAAAAATATGTCATAAAGTAGCCAATTTGAATTTGAGAACAGCCTAGCATGCATAAACTCAGAAAAGCTTTTATAGATATATCGTTTAACAACTTGTAATATGGTAATATCAATATTAGAAATCAAATTGAGTTTTGCTTATTCTAATTCTAAATTTAAAATTATAATATTTCTAATTTTAAAAAAAGTGCATTTTGAATTTGTCTTTCAATTTTTGGTTCATAAAAACGTCAATTTTTCTCTTACTTTGTTTAATTGTGATTATTTATAATTTATAATTTAATTTATTTAATTTTAAATATTTTTATTTAATTGACCCCTTTATCATAGACCCCTGACCCTGATATATGTGGCTCCTAACTAAAATGATAAAACGCATTGTTGTTGTAAATGATAAAACACCCCTTCCCTTTTCCCTTTTATTGTGATGCCGCGTGGGGAATTCGGTTCAAAACGACGACTTTCACAGTATTTTCTAAAAGATCTGCGTTTACAAAAAAAAAATAATAATAATAATAATAAAAAAAAAAAAGGAAAACATTTTTCTAGTATTACATAGTTTCTAAATAAGACCACCTGCCAATTTAATGCATTTCCGAACAAAAACGAGTTAAAAAATGTGTCAGAAAACAGCTCCTTTGGGTTTGAGAACAGCCTTAAATAATTGATACGCTTTTTTTCTAGTTTATCAATTTAATATTGTATTGAATATATATCAAAGGGTATGCATCTTTATTTGCAATAAATGTTACAGAATTCCTGCTATACGAAGCATAAAAATATGCATGTTTTCTATTTACCGACTTTCATAAGAAGAGAAAGAAATACATGAATACCTTATAATTCAGGTACAACGGCCGTGTAGCGTAATCACTAGAGCGTGTTTCTCGTATGCGTAAGTACCCAGGTTCAAATCCAATCGGCGGTAAGAAAGTTTATTCCGTAAAATCTGTATCATAACTGTCATGTGATTCTGTGTGCGTGATTAATAAAAGTAATGTGTATTATGTAAATTTTTAAAAGATAATGTCCGTATTTATTAATTTAAAAAAAAAGAAAAGAAAAGAAAAAAATTAAATACTTTTTACATTACGTCGAATAATAATAACTTCGGATGTTTTTTATGCACATTAAGTGACCCTGAAGTCTCCCAAATTCCTCCGGTATTACTTCCTGAAATCTTCCCTAGAACAACCTGAGGAGGAACCTGAAGGAGGTCCTGGGGAGCTCCCTGGGATGCTATGAGGCGGACATTTTCGGTTCCTGAGGACCTCCTGATGACAAATTTTTGCATCCTCAGGGATGCCTGGAGGATGAATGTCAATCTTCCTGGGGACGTCCTAGGGAAGCACATGTGCTATATGGGATATTAAGTGTTCAAAGATATATGGAAGAGTTGTCCGCCGAGGTCACGTCAATGAAGGTCGTACGCCACGTAGCGGAAGGGGGATGAACTACTGGAGGTTAAACACACAGCTTGTGATCGAAATATGGAAATATTAATTATTATGTAGTGAAAGTTTGTGGTATGTTGAAATAAATATGTGTAATAAAAATTCAGCATCCATCTATCAAATTACGCAGGTTTCTGCAAGACACCAAAGGTACCACACATTATAAAATACTTTTCACCCCGTTTGTTGAAAGTAACGCTGAAATATTTTTATATCGTCTGCAATAAAATTATTTTGCGAAATAGTTGTTGAAAGTAGATTGTAATTTTTTTCATGAATGGCAAAGGTACTATTTATTGTCATCAAAACATACACATATTAAGCGTTCCAACTCAATACTAGAATAGGAGTGCAAAAATGAAACAACTGCGCTATCTTGTGGACGGGTGCATAATGCCAATGCGTGAGCTTTTTGGATGACGTCATTAGGTATGACAAAATCTACGATCTGCGCATTCTCCTGAGCATATATCGTGAATGGCATAATGCCAAAGCGCGCGCATTGGCATTATGCACCTCGTTCACAAGGTAGCGCAGTTGTTTGAATATTGGCCCCTATTCTAGTATTAAGTTGAAACGCTTAATATGTATACGTTTTGATGAAAAGACACAAATGAAAACATGACGTTTGCGCTTGCGCAGCTGTTTCATAGATATAGGAACTACTAGATTAGAAAGATTACTAGAGCTATCGTAAAAATCGGGAAAAATGTAGTATAGCAGAGGGCGATTTACATAAAAAAATAATCAGCACAAATTTATATCAATATCTAACAAAATCTGAAGTTTTATTAAATTTCGTGTACTAGTTCTTGAAATAAAGCGTCCACAAAATTTTTGCCACAGACAGACATTTTCTAAAGACAGTCAAATCGTGCTCAGGACCTTCTAAAACGTGTAAATCCGTCGAAAAACGGAAATCGAAAATTTTCATGAATCCAATACTTTCTTCTTATAAAGACAGAAAAAAGTAAAAACGTTCATTGTAGGGTTATACTAAGAAACTGCATTAAAAAAATTATGTAGTTGTATGTGAGATATAAAATTTAAACTAGTTTAGAGATTTTTAAATTTTCTCACATGTATTTTCTTTTAAGGAAAATGTTCTTGTTCAAATAATTTATATTTTATATAAAAATAAACTTTACAAATTATAATTGGACAAAATAAAATAAAAGGAATCTATTAAACGCTCAAAAAGCCTAGAATAAGTTAATATGATACCCTCTGCGCTCTGAAATTATCTATAAATTGACATAATTCTGATGTTTATGA
Organism: Maratus michaelseni; assembly: GCA_963931845.1. Classification (NCBI taxonomy): domain Eukaryota; kingdom Metazoa; phylum Arthropoda; class Arachnida; order Araneae; family Salticidae; genus Maratus; species Maratus michaelseni. The sequence goes on from OZ007592.1 coordinate 253,047,606, forward strand.
CGTAATACATACATTGTTTAAGGAATTCCTTTAAAAGAAGTCTCTGGAGAAAATTACTTACATAAGAAAAATGTTTCAAAAAGAAAAACTGCTTGGTATGTTCGGTCTCTTTGAAAAATTCATAACTAAAGTAAATTTATTGATAGATATTTTTATACATTGATAAATAATGACTTTTTTACTCAAACATAAATTTTCGCAAGAGAATGTTGGCACTGCAGATTATTGATACATCTTAGAACGCCGAAAAACTTCTTTTAGATCTGGATTTATCTTAAAATTCTCTTTTAAAAACTTTAATTAAGTAGGAGGGAGCTGTAGAAAGATTTCGCATTACACTGAAAATGGTTAAAATTGCAATGATTTTTTGCTTTTTTAATATCTTTAATATTTGTAAACTATGACTGTACAACTGTGAAGTAGGTCAAGAAAAATATCGGCATAATTCAAATTATGAACAACTTTACATTTTCAAAGGCTGTAGTGATTTTAAAAACTAATCGGGTGTGTCAATCCCAAAACTTGTTTTTTTTTTAATTATGCATTTTATAATCCAAAAATTAGTATGTTAGCGCCATCTGTAATACGAAATACACGAAATCCTAATCAGCTCTAACTTATATCAATATCTAACTGAATTTAAAGTTTCATTAAATTCCGTACATTAGTTCTTGAGATATAACTATTGCAAAAATCCTGAAAAATGCAGCATTGAAGCGCCACTTGTTGGGAGATTTACACTACAACTTAATCAGCAACAACTTATGTTAACATATAACTACATCGGAAGTTCGATAAAAATCCATGCATTAGTTTTTAAGATACAGCTAATGTGGAAATCATGAAAAAAGTAGCATAGCAGCGCCACTTGTTGGGGGGTTTACACCAAAACGTAATCAACAACAACTTATGTCAACGTCTAACAGAATCCGAATTTTGATGAAATTCTGTGTATTATTTCTTGAGATACTGCTATCGAAAAAATTATAAAAAAGTAGTATAGCAACGAAACCTGCTGGGCTATTTGCACCAAAAAGTAATCACCATGTCAAGATCAAACATAGTCTGAAGTTTCAGCAAATTTTGTGCATTAGTTCTTGAGATATAACTATCGTGAAAATCGTGAAAAATGTAGCATAGAGCGCCACCTGTTGGGAGATTTACACCAAAAATTAATCAGCACTAATTCATATCAAGGTCTAACTGAATATGAAGTTGTATTAAATTCCGTGCATAAGTTTTTGATACAGAGCGCCCCAAATTTTTTTTTGTCACATACAGACAGACAGACGCACAGGCAGATATTTTATAAAAACTGTCAAATCGTGTTCAGTACCTTCTAAAACGTATAAACCCGTCGAAAACCGGGAGCCGAAAATTTTCCTGAATCCAATACTTTTGTTCTTGTACAGATGCAAGAAAGTTAAAACCTCGTACAACACTGCTTTTGATAGAGAAATAACAGTTAAAAGAAACAACACATTTACTATTTAAGAAAGATTCTATGAATTCAACAAGATAGTACACTGTTAAAAATAATCTGAAATTCACGGGTATTTTTTTCCTGAATTTCACAGAAAAAGTCCCTTTTCGCGATAAAAGGGTATTTTCCGTTAAAAAACAGAAAATTTTCTCATATTTCCTGAAAACAACAGAACGGACGGAGACGAAAGAGGCCAACGGAGATATTCCGTTATCTGCTGCATGTTTAAAAAAAAAAATTTTAAACTGACATGTTGCTGCACAGAAAAACTAAAAATTCAATAAATTAAAATTTCGAGTTTATTTAAAACAACAAAATAATGCTTTGGAATTAAAAAAAGTAACAATTTTCCCGTTAAGATTGGGAAAATTGTTACTTTTAAAATTATTTGCAATTCATTTTTTAAAGATATAAGAAAATATTTGCACTTAAAATAAATTCTAAACAAACAGAATAAAAAATATACATTAAGTAAAATATATAATAAGTTAAATTAAATTTAAAAAAAATCGATTTTAATAAAAAAAAAATAATAATAATAATGCTTTTGAATAAAAAAAAATAATAATAATAATGCTTTCGAATAAAAAATAATAATAATAATAATAACAGTTTTCTCATTCATTTAAAATTATTCGAAATTTATTTTTTAAAGTAATAAAAAGCACTCGCACTGAAAATATATTCTAAGCGAACACATTTTAAAAATATATAATAGTTGAAAAAAAAATCGATTTTCTCAAAAAAGCAAACATTTTTTATCGAATTTATTTCAAAATATAACATTCATATTTTACATCTAACAATCAAATTAAGAATATATATAATTCATATTTTTATCCTCTATTAATATTACAATTTTAAAACATGAACATCATCTCATAACGAAATCTCCCCGCTATTAACTTCAAAATTACCAAGCTTCCAAGTTCTAAGCCGCCATTTTGAAAAAACCCATATCATCCTTTAAAACTGCTACTCTAACAAGCTCCCACTGGTCTAACGGGCAAGACACTTGACTCGAGAAGTGGTCATCCCTGGTTCAAACCCGATGTCGGCCGGAAAATATTCTTCAAGTATATCAGATCGTAAATACTCCCACCATAGTCGACAGATGGCATCACATGTAGAGAGGTAATTTTTTAAAAGCCGAGTGTATTCTTTACGGATAATTTCCTTTCCTGCCAGTGCTGCCAGGTATATTTCCGTGATTTCTGAGATCGTTAACGGAAAGTTACCGCTTCTGCAAACGGAGTTTGTCCTTCTTTTATCTTTCAAAACGGAAAATCTACTAACGGAACGGAAAAAGTCCGGCTATTTTGCTGCCAGTAGTTTTACCGTGAATTTGAGGATTTATTTTTAACAGTGTAGTTAACCTTTGAACAAAATAGTACAAAATCTTCGCAAAGATTGGAATTCCTCACACTATATGCTTGCACGATTTCTGGAGTTAAAATTGTCTATTGCTCTCAACGTAACACGTTGTTGTCAATTTCTAATTTCACAGGAAACCAATGGCAGGTGTTTTACATCTGTGATTCACCAATTAGAATTCTGTATTTTGGTAAATTTCTGAAACTTGCTAAAATGTCGGAGGCTTTTGGGCAATCTCGTTTCCAAATTGCAGAAAAATCTATCTGGATGCTTGTGAGAATGTAATAAAAATATATAAACAAATAAAAAACCTTTGAAATTGCTTCAATTAACAAATAAAAAATTTACAAAAAAATTAAGTTCTGAAACATTTTAAGCCTCTTATACTCTTCTATATTTAGCCGTTCTCAAATAATATTATAATGTAAATTGTAATATTTTTAACAATCACCTATAATATTGACAATGACATTTATGACATTATGTTTTTAACACTTTTACTTTCTGCATCAATATGAGATATTCCACCACAATAACAACGGATAGAACAAAACACGTCGTAATCGCAGTGAATTTTCATATTGGGAGGGTGGGGTATATGTTTATTGTTTAGTCAAGTAATAAATGGATTTCCATTTCCTTTTAACGCCAAACATATTAAAATAATAATTACCTTATTAAGTTTTAAAAAGAAATTACATTAACAATTTCTTGACCACAATAATAGGCTTAAAAACTGATCTAGAAACTACCTTATAGATGATTCAGAAATTGAGCGATACAGGGACTGGGATATGCATTAAGGTTCGTGACACTGTTCAATTCTTGAATGTGATTCAAAGAATTAAAAAAAATGATTTGACTCAAAATGTTTATACATTAACTTATTCACCAATACCATACGAAAAACTCTGATACCTATTTCCATCAACAGAGTAAAATAAAGATATACATATTACATATTTGAAATTATTGTAAAGATATTACAATTTGAAGAGAAAAAAGTATCACCGCGTTTAGTAATGGAGAATACGTAACAAATAAACAAGGCCTAATAAATGAACAAGACCAAGTGTTACCCAATGATCAAAGAAGAAAAGAGCTAAAAGAGGGTTCATATAGTTTCTTTCTACTCTATTTTAGCCCGTTTTGGAAATGTACTAAAAGTGCAGTATCAAAATAGGCTAGATTTGGCACTAACAGCTGTAACAACTTTTTCGGGGCTAGAGGAGACAAAAAATTTGATGCATTTAGACCCGAAAGGATTAAGTTAGAAACACTGACATCTAATACTCTTAACCCTCTTTTTAAAAAGTAGTGACAGCGCCAAACCAATCCCAGCAAATATTATGCACCCAAGCAATCGCGTTTAGCGCACGTGACGAATGTCAGCTCCTGGAAGTACAATGGGAGTTCTATGACTGGTGGCGTTTTCTTCTTGATAAAAGCAAACATCGGTGCCACGTAAGTATGAAACCAATGGAATAATGGAACTATGTGGTGAACTTTCTAGTTGTGGTTAAACTTTACATCCAGAAGATTTGTGAGTGTATTTGCAAAGACAAAGTTGAAACGGGGCTTTTAGTAAAAAGTGGTGGGTGTAGCTTTTTTTGCTTTTTAAATATTTATTGTTGCTTTATTAAATTCTTTCTGAAAACGTTATGCATCCAGTATTATACTTAATTAATGTCGGCCGTTTCGACTTTTGTTTTCGTCAGTTTTTACACATCATTTATTCATCCAAAACTGTTTTTACATGCATACAAAACATACAGTTTATTTGTTTTTTAGTATGTTTTATGAGTGACTTTGGTTCAAAATATCTACCAAACAAATATGCACTACTAACGTATTCTATAATATATGATACTCGGCCAATTTCTCAATCCAAATATTTCGCCAAATAGAAAAATATTTTATAGGCTGAATGCCAAACAGTGGAAAAATATCCATTACAAATCTACTTCCGATGAATGGCAATAATAAATAATATACTAAAACATGCTAATAAAAGCTTCATTATTATATACTACTAGATAAAAAGTTTGAAGATTATGCTGATATTCCCAATTTGGATTAGATCAGAGGGGAGCTATTTTACCGTGGCATAGAGATGCATGAAATGTGAGGAGGAAAAAATACATCCCAAGTGCATGTATTTTTCTGACAATGCGTGTCAATCAACTGAAGTTTATAGCATTCCTAGAAAACAGAAATGGCATTCGAATATCAGATTATGACAATATTTTGAGAAATCGTACACAGAATTATTAAACATGCTGTAGGTGACAGAGCAATGAGTATTGGGAAAATATTTTCAAAGAATGCCGTTTCAAGCGGACAGCTAAGATTGTGAAATCTACGATGGCCTGAAAAATGACCATCTTTTCAAAAGGCTTCCAGGAATGTTTTCAGAAAATGTACTGCGCGGGTAGAAGTGCATAGCCACAGAAGGAGAATATTTTAAAAGTGGTGGAATTCAACAAATTATATCTCTTAGGAAAGTCTGTATGCGAACTTCTTAATCCTAGTAATAGTTTTATTTAATAGGCTAATAATTCTCAAATGAGAGAGTACTTCAAATTTAAATTCTTTGTAAGTTTATCAAAAGTGATATTGCAACACCATGACGAAGCCATGTGTAAACTGTACCAATAGAGGTGAGAGATATATATACAAGTGATTAAAAAGACGAAGAAAGATATGCATAGATGCACCTCACGAGATCGCCATGACCAATTGACTCGAGACAACTAGATGATTTGTGTCTGAACATATACATATAACATACTATATTTAAATTAATATACAGTTCACATAATATACATATACACCTTCCATAATATTCATACACTTTACAAAATATAAATGCACATTTCAAAATATATAGGAAAAATGAATAAAAACAGTAATAATAAACTAATATATTATATATAACTATATATGCAAATCCACATGTGGATGGAAGATGACCCCATTTCTAACCAAAAAGAAACATATGCAAAAATACCTGTTTATTTAGAAATTAATATGATCCCCACCTACGGGGAACTATAGAGGCGAGATATACTGCCGATGAGGCCATTAATATTCACCTGAGCCACTCCTTGCAAGCCGCAACCACCTCAGCACGCAGCTCCTCTACGATATGTTCTACAATATGAACGGGTGGTGTTACGATAGTGTCCAGTGCAACTCATGTTTGATGAGGTCTTATACGTGTTCCACGGGGGAGAAATTGGGTGACGTTTCTGGCCAAGGAAGTATGTCGATTCCGTCCACGTCTTTAAGTGTTGGCAGTGCGACGTGTAGCCAAGAACTAACCTGCTGAAAGAACATGCCAATCGAAGCCTGCACCAGTAGCCTAACTACATGCTAAACAACTTGGTTGACGTACTGAACTTCTGTCAAGCTACCGGTAGTATGCACAAGGACTGTCCGCTGTCCGTTCATGATAATTATCCTCAGTGTGGGGGCATTATGACGCCTGACGATATGGGCTGCCAAGTGGCATTGCCCTGAAAGCTGCCATACTCATCCACCACCGTCATAACAATAATTATATGCCATTCGTTGGTCCAGATGTGATAGCGACGACACCAAGCCAGGCATGCAGCTTTATGTGGAACGCTTAATGGAACATAAGCGCCTGGCTGCCGTGCCCGCAGACATATCTCATGCAATCTGTTGTGGATTGTTTAAGCAATACAGATTCACCATTTAATGGTGGAAGACGGCTTCAGTTGTCAAGTGATGTCGAAATCAGGTCTGGAGTAGCCGTTCGGTGAGTCTGCCGGTCAGTGCACTCTGCTGAGCACCTTTGCGAACCGTTCTTTCTTCGGCGTGTTCGCAGATTGTCCTGCGTCTATCATGCATGCATTGCTGGGTTGTTTTCACGTCACATCTAACACGTGTGGAAATTGTGTTCAACGAAAACCCAAGTCGCAGATTCCCATAATTGAGTTTCGTTCTCCATCTATTAACTGCTGGTTTCCAGCTCACTGACGTCTCTGAAACATTTCCTACGAATCTTCAATGATTTCGCTGCTGCAGTCGGTCGCTGATGGCATATATGGAACGAGCCAAGTGCTGGATTTTATAGTCATAAACTGGGTACCATTTAACTCAATGCACACGAAAACGTAATCATTTACAAATTTCATTCACTACTAACAGTCCCGTGATGTGAATATGGCTACGTACATTCATTCACGGTGTTGCAATTTCACTTTTGATGGCAATGAAATATAATATATTTATTTTGTGATGCATAGTACTTTCCACTTAAATTGAAATATTTTTCTAATTCAGCTAAATTATGTGTGATATTTCCGTTACATTACCTGACCAGCTGTTTAGAACATCACACAAAACATTTATTACACGTTTTTCCAGCGATGGAAAAAATAATAAACTCTGTCAATTCACAACAAATGAAATCTGAAAAATATTTTATTATATGAAAATAACAAATTATAGACAATGAAATATGTAGTCTGCCTGTTGCCAATAACACTAAAAAATAAATAAACATACTGTATAAGACTGAAAACTCAAGAACAAAGACTCGTAGAACATATTTTCAAGAAATTTTCCCCAAAATTATAAACTCTTGTTCTAGAAAATGACTCAATGCGAAAATTAATTTAACCTTACGCTGAACTGAATTTGAATTGTTTCTCATTAAACTAAAATCTCAAATAACTACTACAATGCGATATTTTAAACTTTACAAAGCCCTAAATCAAAACGAGATCTTGCACTATTGAGTTTAAGCAAGCATTGTGCTACATTCAATTTTGATTAAGTTTTGGTTAAAATCAAATATGTACTTTTAAAATATTCAGGATTTAATCATGTGAATATTTAGATAATTATCGTTAAATGTTTACACATTTTCTGAGCCTAATCAGTCTAATAATGATGCCCTTTGTTTCCAAAACTTAATGATGAATAAAATCATAAATAATATTATATTTCTATTTCTCGATGATTGAAAGCAATAACAAAATCTTCCGTCTAAAATAATGTTTTGAAACTCTATAATTGCAATACTTTTTTCAATTTTGGAATATATGTTTATGTAAAACTAATATAAATTATAACTTCATTCAAAAAATTTTACTCAAAATAAAAAAATATCGAACTTTAAAACATCACGTTTTGCTTATGCCTTTAATGGAAAATCGGTATAAGAAATATAAATATATATTTAAAACAAAACGTATAAAATATGTTGTTGGGTTTTATGTTTCTATATTTGCTCAAAATTGAACAAATATTCCTGTATTATGACAATTTTCAACAAAAATTAAAAATTCTGAAGATCTATTACCCATTTGTTTGTGTCATTTATTTCAGAGAAAAAACTTAATAGTGACAATACCTGTTTTAAAATAGAGGAATTTACGTGCCTGTCTTAAGCAGATACGGGGTTGATTTATCACTTCGCGTTTTCTATGTCACTCGGTCATTTTTTTCCCAAAAATATTTTTTTAATAAAACTGCCTAAAAGTTACAGTTTTAGAAAGACCGTTAAAAAATAATTTTTGAGAGACGAGTTACATTCATATATGTATATAATTTGAGATATCTTCAGTTGAAATTCGACAGACATAAAAATATCTCATTCCATCGAAGTAAACACAAGAGATTCGTTGTTCAATGAACGAAATAATATTTAACCACGGAGGTAAGCTTTCGCAAAACCAGTTTCCCAGCGATGAATTTTGCAGTGCTCTCTGTCATAGGAAAATACGAGGGTCGATCCAGAAATAAGGTTCCCATTAAATTTACAAATAGACAACATTGTTTATTCTCATAGAAATGTACATCGTTGGTATTAAGAAAGTTTTCTCTATTTCTCTACGTAATCGCCATCTTTTTCTACGCATTTTTGTAGACGGTGCTCCAATTTTTTTATCCCAATGTCGTAGAACTCCACCGCCAACCCGTTGAGGAAGCGTTTCACCTCTTCTTTGACGTCATCGTCGCTCCGGAAGCGTTGGACACCCAAATGTTCCTTTATCTTGGGGAACAAGTGATAAACACTAGGTACCAGCTCCGTACTGTAATGTGGGTGGAGCATGACAATCCACCCAAATTGTGTCAAAAGTTCCTGGATTTGACAGGAGACGAGAGGTCGCCCATTGTCGTGAAGCAAAGTTACACCGGTTGTCAGTCGTCCTCGCCGGCGGTTCTGGATAGTTCGCCTGAGTTTTCTTAGTGTTACACAATAACTCGCACTTGGCGGGATCAACAACGGGAATTTCCATCTCGGACGGCTGCTGACCCAAGAATAAGCAGCACAGCGAAGCGTGGCCGGGGGAATCGGGAGTTCGGGAACAGCCGCCCACAGTGCTGTTGCCGTATTTCGACAGGCACCTTCCCGTGCGGTTGGAGCTCTTGGGGAACCTTACTTCTGGATCGACCCTCGTAATTCATCGATCGTTAATAAAGGAGTTTACCTCGCTTCTCTGCATATCTATGGATTCCGCCATATTTCAAGCAGATGAAGGGAAAGAGTGTTCCGTTTTTTCTGAATTTTGAAATCGAAATCACTTGACCCCCTGTGGAGTGCCAAATAAGGAGAAAGAGACAAAATTATGAACGTTTTCGTGGTATCTTTCCGGTTGTAGCAGTATCTTTTGTTTAAAAAATATTAATATTTACTATTTAAAAAAATTGTTAAGGTCAATTTCATATTCGTTTTCACCTTTACCGTTTTCTCTGCAGTTTTAAACTTTCATATCCGTTTCTCAAAGGAAAATACAAAACAAGTGGGTAACTGTGATCGAAGATCTCACAAATGGTATTGTTCAATATTGTTTTCAAAACACTTTATCCTTCCATTAATAAATCCAAAACACTAATGTATAATGATCCTTAATCTAATCCTTATTATAATCAATAAGAGCATGGATGGCAGCACCATTAAATTTAGTAATCTAATGATAAAAAGGAGGAAGCTAAAAAACACGATATCCTTAAAATGGCAAAAAAAATACGAAAGTTCTTTTAATTAAATGCATCGGACAATGAAATGTAAAAATCAAAAATGTCAAATTCTGTCGTCCAGAATAGAACACGGAACCTTTGGGATACGAGGAAAACACTCTACCACTGAACCATATAGCCTTTGCGAAAAAGTCTGAAATTAAGATTTTGTTTATGGATCTAAGCAAATCGCAGAAACGTTCGGATGTCATTAAATTAATTCATTTAATTAAACTAATGTAAAACTTCTCCAATTTTTTATGATTTGTCGTGTGACAGGAGGTATTCGGCTATAAGTATGCAAAATTTCAAGTCTCTAACTTATACAGCTTCCGAATAGGAACTCTGTGACGGACAGAGGAATGAGGCGAAGAGGGTTTCGTCAGATGAACGAATCCCTAAAAACATCCTGCTTACTTAAGGTACTTCCCCGGTTGTAACGGTATCGCTTGCTTTAGAAATAATATTAATATTTACCAATTAAAAAAAAATTGTGAAAGTGGATTTCAAACTCTAGTTACTTTTATTTCTCTCAGCACCTTTGAAAACAGAAAAGGGGAGGGGGGCGTTTTTTGTGAACGCGATTTCCTATTGATATTTCTTCATGAAATTTCTCCTTAAATACATTTAATATACTTTATTTTAATAGGTAATATTACACTTCTCTTCTTATTTTATTTAGTACAGAAAGTTTGGAAGCCCCTCACAAAAAACTTGTCAGGGGATTCATGCATGAAGTTTATTTTATTTATGTTGCTAAATCTTTATTTACATGCTTTTTAGCGTTTCGTATATCTCACGAAAACATTTCGTCCCGCTTCTCTGTCTGTCCGTCACATAGCCGGTTCTCAGAAACTGTATAACTTACAGACATGAAATTTTGTGTATTTACAACTGACTACTTACCGTCACGCTGAAAATCATATTTTTTGAAAAAAAAATCGTATTATTTTAATATAGAGAGATAAAAAACCATCTAAAAACCTTCTCCTAATAAATTTAAACATTTTTCGTTATAGCAATTGCCAACAATTAAAAATGCACATTAAAATTCTTTCTACAATAATTAATTTTTATTGAAAGATTTCCACGTGAAAAAGGAAAAAGAAATAAAAAGTTTCACCAACTGAAAAAGAGATTAATATTGGTAATGAAACGGAAATTCTCAAACATTTCTCAATAGTACAAGGAGTATGAGTATGTGTAAGTACAGAAAGCAGATTAACATGACGTCATTTGAAAATTAAAAAGAAAATTAATCTGACGTCATATTGGAAGTTTAACGGAATTTTTCAAATGTTTGAGAATAATACAAAGAGAGTGTCAATATGAGTAATAGAGAGAGCCAGTAGATATAACGTCAGCAAGTGATTATAACGTCATATGAGTTTGAGGAACGTATTGAATCATGATAAAAACCCGAATATGGAAATATTGGCATATTTTAACATTTTGAAGGTCTCTATACAACATGTTTAATTTTGAAATTGATTTTCTTTTAATATCGCATTTAGTCCACATGTGACAGACATTATTATTGCAAAGTATAATGGCGGGCTTCGTCCGCTATCGACCCGGTTCAGATATTTAAATAAACAAGAAAAATAGACCGGTAAATTTTTACTTTATAAAAAACATGCCTTTTTTTTTTGTAAATGAAATTTATTTGGATTTACTAAAGAAAGGATAAAGTGTTTTGAAAGGAATATTAAACGAAACCCTTTGTGTGATCGTTGATGACACTTACCCACCTGTTTAGTATTTTTGTTAGTTTTTCAATCAAATTTAAAATTTAGTATTTTATTTGCTTATTTTCTGTGTACATGTAAAGTAAACTTTGGGGACTTAAAAAACGACCGTCTGCTAGACGTTCAAAGCCCGGCTAATATGACAGAATTGAAATGTTAGACATATAAGCATTTTCGAAAAAGAAGCATTGAATTTCTAGAGTAATGCAGATCATAAAATATCATATTTATATGTTCTTTTTGCACCCAAATTTGTGTATTTTTTCACTGCTACTATTCATTTCAATACCATGTGCATCTTGAACTGACATAAAATTTAGAATATACATATTTCGCTTATTTCTTTTTTCCTTCTGTTCACGACAATGCATCATGCCAGAAGTTTTATGCATGTCTACGTCAAGATTAAGATTTTCAGAAAAGTTTTGTCTTTATTTTCTGAAAATATACTTTTCTTTTACAGCGTACTTCATAAAAAGTATTCATGAAACCGTTTCATTTTAGTATAGTTTAGAGTATATAATTTTAATCTTATAGCATATTTTTATGACATATGAAACGTTAAAATTAAGAAAAATAAAATAAATGTTACTGCATCATGACAGTTTTTAAGAAATATAATATCTGAAGCTCGTTCAACAATTTTCTTAGATGAAAATTATGGAGGATTTTTTTTTAGTTTTGTTAATAAATAATAGAATTAGAATGTTAGATATATAAGCTTTATTGAAAAAACTTCACAATAACATCTACAATAATAGAGTTCATAAAATACCACATTTCTAACTCCTTTTTCATAGTTTTTCACTGTTACTAATCCTTTTAGTATCGTGTTCTTCATGAACGAATAAAAAAACTAGGATATATATATTTCTGTGGTTTCTTCTTCTGTTCATGACAATGCATCATGAAGGAATATTTATGCCTTTCTAAGTCAATATCTTCACAAACGTTTTGTATTTCTTTTCTGAAAATATGTTTTATTATAACACATTTCATAAAAGCAATTAATATAAAAAATAAAAAATCCAAATACATAATAATTTAAACATTTCTACAGACGTTTATGACATTTTAAATATTGAAACTAACAGAAAATGTCTTAATGTATCAGAAGATCAAAGAACAAGATTTTTTTAAATCAGACTTTTTTATACAATTAATAAAATAAAATAGAAAAAACACTATAAAAACACATTAAAATTACAATATAAAGACGTTTCGTACCACAACATGTTACCTCTTCAGTTTAATCATCGAGTCAGATGATCAACTGCCATATATGGATATCCTCGTTCACAGAGAAGTTAGTTCACCTTTTCAAAATGTTAGCACGTCTGTTTACAGGAAGAAAATTTTCTGATCCCTCTCAATTATTTTAATGTGTTGGATACTTATATGTTTGCCAGGAGGAACTGCAAATATCTCACTTTGGGAATTTGTGTGAACTTTTTTTATGTTTGGTACTAAAATAGTGTTGTCCATGTCTAGGAGATGTCGTTTACTTGATTCGTTAAGATGGTGGGCAATCTGATGGATGGAAATGGGGTTATCACAAGATGGTGCTGCTAGACGTCTTAATGTGTCTCGTAGTGTTGTCCAAAGGCTCTGAGATCAATTTGAATCAGAACATTCAGTATCAAGAATACTTGTTCCAGACTGCTCATGGGTTACAACCCCTGTACAAGATCGCGTTCTAGCTCTTATGATCCGAAGGAGGAGCATCACTACTGTGGCTCAGCTCATTTCAGATCATCGTACAGCATCAGGGATGATAATGTCTGCGATTACGATGCATAGATGTCTTCACAATTAAGGACTCTATGCAGGACGTCCCATTGTGTGTGGACCTCTTCATCGACAACACAGAAGTACCCGTTTATGTTGTCCAAGAGAGTACGTTACATGGAACACACAACAATGGTCTTCCGTACTCTTCACAGATGTGTCCCGGTTTGCTTTGGAGAGTGATTCAGTCCGAGTGCTGATCTGGAGAGAACAAGACATCAGATTCTACCTATATAACATTGTTGAAACACACAGTTATAGAGGAGGTGGAATCATAGTTTGGGCTGGAATCTCTCTTTTGGTCACAGTCACTTCCATGTATGCCATGGAAGAATTCTGACTGCTGTGAAATATCGTGACAAGATCTTGCTGCGTTTGTTGCACCATATGGTGGTGCTATTGGTGATGGATTAATCTGAATGGTTGATAATTCCCGATCGAATTGAGCTAGAGTCGTTGATGAATATCTCGAGGATCAAAGTTTGGATCGAATGGGGTTGTTTCCCTTTCCAGTGTCTAACAACTTAATTGACAGTATGGAAAGTCGATGCCACAAATTCATTACAAGTAGGGCCGGACACATGCCTTATTAAAATCCGTTTATTTAAATTTTTTTTGACAAAAAAATGCTATTTAATTTTTTATCAAACAGTGGACTTTTGCAATAAAATGGAATTTTTTATTTGTAAATCATGCTTGATGTTAAAATTTAGTAAAATTCGATAAATAACTGTGTAAATCACAATTTTTCTAAATTTTATGTTTTTATCTTCATTTGTTTTCAAATAAGACACAAAAGACTGGCTGTACCTTAACTTTTGGAGGCCAGTGTATTAAAATTAACAAAAAATAAATACGATACCTAAAAGTTTGTGAAGAATATGGTATAAATCAAAAAAATCAGGTAAACATAAATATTAATTAACAACTTTAAAAAAGACTATTTCGTTCGACAATATATCGCTCATTAAATACAAATCGTCATAACTCAAAAATTGATAGTTGTAAGTTATAATTGTAACGTAATTATTTGCAACTTTAACTGCATTAATTACGGCTCTATTAACTACATATCTATAATTTAGGAATTCGCTAGTAGAAAGCATTGCCACGTGCACTTTTATTTTGAATTTAATTGTAATTTGAATAATTGAATTGCAATTTTTATCAAACAATATTTTTGAGTTATGACATTATTATATTTATATTTTATGCGTATTCATACCTGACTTTCCAAGAAAACATATCTGTAACATATCTGTTCACCTGATTGTTGATATGTACATGTTATGTATTTTCAGGCACGACATTCGAATGGATACATTTAATTTTGGTAATATATTTTTCGTTATGTTTTGAAAGGGTTCATTTCCTCGATGCATCCGAGGCATTTTTACTAAGTAAAAGTACCATATTTGTTTGCCTGATTAACACATCCAACCTTCCATGCTTTATGTTCAATCTCAGGAAAGTAGGGTCGAAACCACACACCTTATTTTTAGTTGCTTCTTGAAATAAAAAAATTCAACACAATATAATGTAAATTTGTGTATAAGGTAAAGTAAGGATAATCTGCACACAAATAAAAAAATAACAATAAAAAATCTAAATATAAATTTTTTGCTAAACTATCCCTGCATATTTTTTACTTCATTTGTTTTTTTATGCATTTCCATTGCTATTTTGTTGTTATGTTGTAATTTAATAGAACAGTTGTAATAAAACCAAGAAAGTTATTTTGCGCAATCTGCCCTTACAGGGTTGGTGTGATTGCGCACATCGGTAGGAGAGATTGTTACTAATAATAACTATAATTAAATTGTTAACAATAATAATTACACTGAAATGACATTGTTGTAAGGTTTTTGTGAACAAATATTATTGTATTAGGAGTTAATATTTCAACCTAATGATTAAAGAATCAGAAAAAGGAAAGAACTTTAAAAACGATTAAAAAATTTTAATTAAAGGGGAAAAAATTAAAGAATCAGAAAAAGCATGTCCAGATAAGATTACAAAATAATATTAAGTTATTTGATAACACGTTTAACTTAAAATTAGTCCATTTTCATTTTTCATTTTTTATGCAAATTTAACAATAAGCTGCGTAATCTTTGCCAGCATGGAATCTAATGGGAACAATGCGCCATCTCTCCTCAGTAGCAAATGCACAAACTCTCCAATTTTGGTAGGAGAGATTGCGAGGCCTTTTATTTAAACATGGCCGCTACTAAAACGAACCGTTGATGTTCACATTGTTAGTCTAGATTAGTTGCTTATGAGAAATCGTTGAAGTTAAAAAATATTTTGTACTACTGACATTGTATAGAAATTCTGATGAATAGCTATGAAAATTCAAGCACTTACTTTGGGGAAACAAAACAAAATAGCAATGATTTATCTTAGACGCTCAAAACAATAAACATGCACTTTCAAGTAAACACTCCACCACTGCTGTTGTACAACGTCCTGGAGTCGCTGCGCGCTCACTCTACTCCTTCCCCCGGAACCTCTATGTGCGCAACCCCTCCAACCGCGCCATCTCTCCTGGCTTTACCTTACACTAACAGCATTTTTAACATAAAATTTGATTATCATATTTTTATTAATAAATGCTTCTTTTAGAAAAAAAATCAAATCATCCAGTCTCACCCTACGAGTGGGGTAAAGAACTTGACTAACAATATTTCAATTATAAATCTAATTGCTGATTTATTTTTTAAAGACAGAAGGATAATTTGAAAATTTACGGAATTCGAAAAATTACAGAAAATATGTTCACCTGTTAATAGCTTTAGCAAATTCTTTTTACGATTTTTTTTTTTTAACTTTGATTCTTTTTTCATTTAATGCAGAATTATTTAAAATTTATTGTTAGAAACAAGCTATTAAATATTGAAGTAATCTTTTGCAGAAATTAGTGATTGTTATCAACCCTAAATTATGTTGACCTCAGAGGAGGCTTCTAACTTAAATTATAAAAACAGATATTTAATATATTTTTCGATTGACATTTTGAGCGACTGCTTTTAATCATTCAATCCTCATACGTGACTTTAAGTTGGTTTTAGTTTTCGTTAATAGATATCAACAGAAGCGTGAACAATTGATGTACAGAGAATTGATGCACCCAGAAAAAGGAATTGATTAAAACTACAAAACATGTTTTGTTGAATACATTTTGGTTGTTTTAGCAAAATTTTTAGTTGAAGTAAAAAAAATCATTTTGTTGCTTGGACAAAAAATTATTGTTAACACTCTTTCAAAATTTTAACAAAATTTCATCAATTTTACTTGAATTGACAAAATCTGTTTTTTTTTTTTTTTTAATTTTATGCTGGAATTTGTAATTCCAGCAAAATTTTGTTGTTTTTCAAAATTTAAATTGTTGTGTAGTAGCCATAACTCTCTCACGTAACTCGATTTATTTGACTTATATAGCTATTGTGTTGTCCTCTAAAAAAACACATTTTTTGAATTTATCTTTATATAAAGACTAATAAGGAATACAAAAAAATTAATCATAGCTATATTTTCACGGCTTGTTCTGGCTAAGATTTTAATGCTGAGCATTTTTCATTCTATCAATATGTTACAAAATGATAGCCAATTTAGCAAGAAATTGAAAAAAACCCACTTTTTCCCCCCAAAAAAACCATGTTACCTAAAAAAAAACCCACATGTAAAAATACTTGGAAATAAAACTATTTGACAACACAATTTTTTTTTTCACTATTATTTATTTTTAAAGCTCAATTCTGCAAAAATATATTAAATATTTCATTATTTTGTAAATTGAAGGAATTTTAAATGCAAAATGCAAAATATAATTATTTGTAAATTCGCTCCAAACTTTTCACTTTTCTTTGCATACATCTTCAGTAAATTTAAGAAGAAAATTATTAAATAGCATTTGTAAAATCTCCGAGAGTTTATTAATGGAGAAGCATTAGTAATAGCCACATTTTGGTTTCTTTTGTTCTGAATAATATAGTGATTAGATTCAAACTTGAGTACTCTTAATTTTTGTCGGCATTAAGCAATTTATTCGACGATCATCTTTTACACTGGCCCCCAAAAGTTAAGGTACAGCCGATTTTTTGCGTCTAATTTGCAAATGAATGAATATAGAAACAACAAATTTGGAGGAAATGTGCGCTAAACTTTTTTCATTAAATGCGACATATAAATTTACTTAAGTTAAACGTATAAATGAAATTACAACAAAAAAGCACTCATGGTGGAAAATTCCATTCTTGGAGAAATCAGTACATCGCAGTATTATACAGTAAAATGTGACAAAAACATTAAAAAACTGGTTCTAATACGGAATATGTCCACCCTGGACTTGAATGCATTGGCGGCATCGACTTTCTATGCTCTCAATTAAATTGTCGGACACCGAAATAGGTAACGCTGACCAGACTTGGAGTAAGCCTTGTTCCAGCTCATTTAATGACCTTGGAGGAGGACTTAAAGCCGCAACCTGTCTTCCAAGATAGTTCCAAAGATGTTATATCGGATTCAAGTCTGGAGAGTAAGCTGGCCATTCCCTCCTCTCCAAACCGTGATCCTCAAGATAATCCTCAACAACCACAGCTCGGTGTGGTCTCCCATTATCATCCATTAGAATGAAACATTGCCAATAAAACCGGCATATGGGCGCACATATGAATCAAGGATCTCATCCCGTTATCTCGCACCAGTCACAGTTCCTCCATGGAACACATGCAGGTCAGTGTGGCCTCCGAGTGACATTCCTGGCCAAAGCATGATTCCATCGTTTCTGTACCTGTGTGTTTCAACAGTGTTTAATTGATGGTATCGAGTGCATTGTTCTCTCCAAATCAGAAGACGTCCTGTATTACGCTCCAGTGTGAATCTGGACTCGTCTGTGAAGAGTACAGAAGCCCACTGTTGTCTGGTCCAGGAAACATGTTCTGTTGCCCAACATAAACGGGCCCTTCTCTGTTGTCTGTTGAGGGGGACACACACAACTGGTTGCCTTTCATAGAGACCTGCATTGTGAAGACCGCTTCGTACCGTAGTAACGGAGATTCTTCTCCCTGATGCTGCAAAGTGGTCTGCAATGAGTTGCGGCACAGTAGTTCGTCTTCTCCTTCGGGCCGAAAGAGCTAGAAACCGGTCTTCTGCAGGTGTTGTAACACGTGAGTGGTCTGGAACATGTCTTCTGGACACGGAATCTTCGGATTCATACTGATCCCAGAGTCGTTGGACTACACTGCGAGACACATTGAGCCGTCCAGCAGTATCGGCCTGTGACAACCCCATTTCCCTCCATCCATCCTACCGCCCGCCACCTTAATGAATCGGGCAAACGACTTCTTCTAGACATTTTCAGACTCTACTGGCTGTTGTGGACAAAACTGACAACAATAGTTCGAATACAACAAAACTTATACGCGAAATTACGAAAGCTTCGTAATTGCATATTTTTCTCTCATTCACAAATACCTATTCTTTTCTATAAAATAAAAGTGGTAGCTGTAATTTTTGCGAAAGTTTTTTTAAAGCTTATTATTGTCATTCATATAAACTATAAAGTTTAATCTGACTGCCATTTTTTGTCTGGTGAGCTTCGAAAAACGTGTTGTACCGTAACTTTTGGAGGCCAGTGTACTTCTCCAGTAATAATAAAGTGAAACTTTAAATCATCTTATTTAATAATCACCTACTGTCCACATTGTAACTTCTCAGCTTCTTGTACAGAACAGAATAAATCATTGTCTTCATTATCGATATTATCACTTGCGGTGTTCAAAATTGCAGCTTCTTCTGTATTATGCATATCTGTATCTGATAAATCTGAGCTCCATAAAGATTTTATACTTTCCTCACTGCCATCTTCACTAGTAGTAGTACTTTCATTCTCAATGCTTGTTTTTGAATGCAGCGAAGAGTGATTACAATGCTTTTAAGTGCTTGGAAATTAGTGTGATTTTAACACTTTATCTATTTCTTTTTGTGTAATAACTGAAACACTCATATTTATCTTGTACGAGTTGTAGTTTGTGTTTTATTAAATTGACCAGTGTCAATCTATAAAAAAATGTATCTAATTGATATTAAAAATATTGAGTACTTAGGTAATAAAAGGAATGGATTGGTGCTGTTTCC
Source organism: Maratus michaelseni (assembly GCA_963931845.1). Taxonomy (NCBI): domain Eukaryota; kingdom Metazoa; phylum Arthropoda; class Arachnida; order Araneae; family Salticidae; genus Maratus; species Maratus michaelseni. The sequence continues at coordinate 253,067,133 of OZ007592.1, forward strand.
AGAACATCTGCCAACATTGCCACACAAAATCTTATTTTACTAATCACATTTCTTCAACATTTTTGCATGTGCAGATTTTTAATGCTTTTACTTTTTTCTACCATTGATGCAGTAACCCTAAGGGCAGCAAGTATCAAGTCATACTATAATACCTGAACCTTTAGCCCATATTTGGCACCAAATAAATTTCCATTTCCTTTACAAAATACGTCTGCCAGCGGCCACCTTATGGCACTTTTCCCAGAAGGAGAGAGTAAAATTTTCTTGCATTTTATCAAGGATTCTACTTTTGCTGGTTGCAATATGTTTATGTTAACATATTTATTTGGGCTATTTAATTTTAGATTAATACTAATAAAAATTTTAACAAAAGTTTACTGTTTAACACTTTTAAATAAAAAAGTGGCTAGTAGTTTAAAGTTAGTGGCCACTTTTAAAACTTTTACCACTGGCCACTAATGAAATTTCCCAATTTTGCCTTTTACCTAATATTATTAGTCCTTGTTGGTCTACCTAATATTATTAGTCCCAGGATTGTATTGGTTTAAACACGGAAAATAACAGTTTTAACTTTACTGGTCAAAATATGTTTTGATCATCAGTAATTAAGACTCATTTTGATTTGGAAAAAGAGATTAAAATTTATTTTATTAAAATAAATTTAATACAACATGTGTTACTTATCAAGTAACGACTTTTTCTGTATTAAGGCTAACTCAGATCAAACTTTGAAGATTATCTTTATTGCTGAAGAATTTGCACAACAATTCACCAGGTGCATTATGAAATCCAAAAATTTCAAATGTCTTTTTAATAGAGTTTCGATTACTTTTGAGTGGTTGAAGCAAATTTGACCACTTTTAAATGGTTATAACCAGTTTTGACTACAATCCTGGTTAAAATGAGTTTTGACTGATCAAAATTACAACCCTGGCTTTACCTTCTCAGATGATAGAGCAAAGATAATGAAGTTCATCGATGACACAGAAAGGGTGCACTCTTGAAACAAAATTTGCTGATTAAATTGCTGCCACTTCCTTCCTGAATTGTATTACGGTTTTCTTCTGTGGTATATTTTAAATTACATAAGAAAGGGGGAATGCATCAGATTTCAAGTTTTACCTTTTATGCGAAAGACAAAATGATATTTTGCAATTCACTTACTGTGTTTTGCACAAAACTGCACAAACTTACAGTTCATCTGTATGCTTAGAAAATAAATAGCACAAATTAGCAGCTATGCATCTATATTAGTTATTCCTACCTTAAGTAAAATATTTTGCATTAAAAAGTTAGAAGAGTGAATAAATAAAATAAATAAAAGTTTGAAAACATCAAAATAAAGTGTAAAATACAAGTGAAGGGTATCTGTGTACAAAAAAGATTGAAGGGTTTTAATTTTGCAAACATGGATTTTTTTATGACATACTAAAAAAAAAAAAAAAATCCTTAGAAGTGCCTTCAATATGCATTAAATTTGCATAATTTAATTATATCCCTTAAAAATAAATGTCTTTTTTAAAAAAATTGTATATTTTATCATTTATTTATTGAACAATTTTTTGGTTTTTTTTTAATTCCACCATGGGTTTTTTTTAGCTCCATTTTCAAAGGTCGCCAGCCGAACCCTACATGACATAATCAGTTGAAAATGTAACATTTTATTCACATTTTAATGGTTTAACATAAGAACATTTCAAAATTGATGTACATCATTCTAACATAACGTATTATAACAAGCAAATATGTGAAAATGAAGCTCATGTTTTGCCAAAATTCTGCATTATTACTTTAAATTCTTTTAAAACTAAATAAACACTCCTTAGGCATTATCAAATGTTTTGCAAATGGTGTATAGAAACAGGGAAAAACCAAAAATTGACTTCAGTGAAATATTTGATAAAATACTAAGGTGGGTTTTTTTAGGACACATTTCACACTGGGCTTTTTTTTAGAGGACAGCACAATATATAATTAAAAAATTAACATAATTTTTGGATAATTAAAACTTTTTTTCATTGGGACGGACCAAGGTAGTTTTAAAAATCCCCCTGTCCCATTTATTACTTTCTTCTATCTTTACAAGGAGAAAGTATTGGAATCATGAAAATTTTCAACTTCCGGTTTCCGACGGATTTTAGAAGGTCCTGAACACGATTTGACTGTTTTTAGAAAATGACTGCCAATGACTCTGTCTGTCTGTATGTGACAAAAAATTTGTGGGCGCTCTATCTCAAGAACTAATGCACGGAATTTAATAAAACTTTATATTCAGTTACTTCCTGATATAAATTGTTGCTGATTACTTTTTGGTGTAAATCGCGCAACAGGTGGCGCTGCTATGTTGAATTTTTCGCAATTTCTGCAATAGCTCTATTTCATTTTCAGCAGTGAATTACGCCTGCAATCTTTGAATAATAACCAGTTAATTTTTATCCTGCTTTTTGCAGGCGTAATTCACTGCTGAAAATGAATTAAAAATTAACTATGTGTTGCCGTATGCTGGGGTTTGTATTGTCGTCTTGTGTTTGCCGCAGAAATTTGCACGCTCCTGATTAAATTTTGCCTTTGACATAACTGAAAAATACCTCATTTTTAACTTATTCTGAAAAATACAATATTTAACCAACAAGGACAAGCTTGAAATATTATTTATATAAACTTACTTTAAAATTCTTTTAGCCTTAAATATATTTTTAAAACAACTAAGTTAAAGTTCACGTTTATTTTGTTAGGCACAAAGAATCGAATTACAAACCGATAATTCGAATAAAAACTTCACACACACACGAAGAATCTTACAAATAAAAGATAAGCACAAATAATCAATTTAATTTTTCAAACTCTAAAAGTTTTGCAGAAAAAAAAACTATTTTTAAGAATTCAGTATTTCTATCTTGTGCTGCGGTTGCAGCCGGTCATACAAAATTTATTTTTGGAATTGCAAAAAAAAATCAACAATATTTTTTTTGTTGATTCAAACAAAATTTCCATTGACCCATATTTAAACAAACAGTTTTGTTGGGTCAACCAAATTTTTGTTGATTCAACAAAACTTTTTTCTGGGTGTGTAAAGGTGAATGCAGAAAAAAAATATTCCATCACTATTATACTTCTAAATGTTATGAGAAGTAGTTTTTCTAATCTAAGACATGCACATGTTATACTAAATTCATTCAAATTATCTAGTACTAAAAGTGTACTTAAGTGATGTGAAACAATGCGTCTCATATGAAGATTAAACAAACATGGGATTTCAAAAAGTGTCCTCATTAAAAAAATAAGCAAAATAATTTTAATTAAAAGTTTTAAAAAGTGCTTTCGTATTTTAATTTTAAATTGTATACCAAAAACATAATATTTTCTATAATTTTAATTTAAAGTTAATTTAATTGAAGAAACTATACAAAAATGAAAATCCCTCACCAGAAACATTTACCTCTTAGCCAAAAATGACATGCAACTATTTTATTCTATATTGAAATATAGTTATGCTATATATACCTAAATGGTATTCTTTTATTCTTTATAAAAATAATCTAAAAATCTATAACCTGCCTTTTAGATACGTAATTTCAGATATACGGATACCTTTATGTCAAATTAATTAGGTATGCGCATAGCCGTCTTTTAAGAAAACTACAGACAAACATACATACAAACACAGAAACATAAGTCTTTATTATTACATATTTGTTTCATATATATTTTTGCCACACACTGCATTTCTAAAACAATTTAAAGATAAATCTACCAGAAAGATTTTTTTTGTAAATAATGATATGAATAGAATAAAAATATAGTCATATAACAAATCTGATATGTGATCTATAGAACAAAGCAGTATGTTCTGAATGAAAGCGAAAGTGTATACATATATGTTCGGGGCCTCATTCAGAAATATATATATATATGTGTGTGTGTAAGGAAAAAAAATATATATATGTAAGTGTGATTTTAAATATAGTGTTACTTTGGTTCTCGAACACAATTCGTTCCAAAGAATTGTCTGAGAAAAAAATCGAATGTCACTATACGAAATATTAAAAATATGATTAATTAATTTTCATCTCCCCTATATTTATATATTTTAACCAATAGATTGAATAATCCAAAATAGTAAAATATAAAAACATATCACATTTCTGAGCATTCCATGAGACAACGACAATTTTATAATATTTTAATAAAAGTTTAATAAAAACTACCTTTATTGATGAAATTTTGGATGACTTGAGATTGAGGAGAAGGAGGAAGTGTTTAAATTCGTATATTTTAGGCCATTGGACCACTAAATTAACTTTGTGTTTTTGATTGTACACATAAATTACTACCACGTGTCGTGACAGCGCATGTATAAAACAAAAAAAAAGTTAAAAGAAAAAGTAAAATAGAAAAGAAAATGGAAATAAAAATCCGTAGATTCATTAGCCTCGCTATACAGGAATCTCAAAATGAATCTTTAATACGGCTTTGATCTCTGTGCCTCATATGTGCGCTTTTCGTAAGAGAAAACATCATTTTGGTCACTTTTGTTAAGTTTGTTCTTTTGGTCGATCTGGCGATGTGAAAGAATTACTTAAACTCATATTACTTTCATTTTCCTAGTTAAAGATCGTTCATGGAGTTTCCAAAGAACCCCTAACACCTCCCTCATCCTAAGAAAGCCAAAATCACATAAAATCTATAACACACTCTCCTAATAACCATTCATTCTACTTCCATCTTCTTGAACTGACATTACAGAAGTCGTAGCTTACTGAACTCTCGGGATTTTGACAGTATTTTAGACATCAAGGAAGTTGTAAATTGTGCAGTATTTCAAGGGCCATGAGAACTACTTCAAATCTCTTAGAAGTCGCCCGTGTATAAATGCACTGGACATGTGGCCTCTATAGGGATTCCAGATTTTGAAGTTCCTGTTAGAAGTCTTCTTGTTTTCACTGGCTCAGAGCGAAGGCTGTCCGGTACATAGTATAAAATAAATGTTGCGTCGGAAATGATTTTCTAGAAGGTCGTGTAACTTTAGACAAGTTAGGTTGAGTACAGGAATACTGCTCAGGAATCCCTCATGAATAGTAACCCAGGGATTGATTCAACTCTGCTGACAGACTATATTTAGTCTTTTCTTAAAGTTTTCCTGTAAATTATTTATCCAAATTTCTTTTAGTTGTTTGTCTTTGATTGTTGAAGAAAAAGCTAAAAAGAACTTAACGTCATCCTGAATCTCATTCTCATGACGTCACAATGACAACATCCTCACTGTCAGAAAACCAAATTTCTGTTTGAGAAACAAATCAAATTTCGTTCAGATTTCTTGTTCGAGAACTATATAAAATTTTGTTTCGATTTCTTGTTTGAGAACAGAATATATTAAAAATAAAAGTAGGAAATATAAATAGTAAGATGATTTACTGTCAAATCAAATTTCATAAATATTATGAAGTCAAATTTATGAAATTGAAGCCGGTAACAATTTGTTTTTATCACGCACCAAATATTTACAACATCATTAATAATAATGGCACTTCCACAAGTGAAAGAAAAAGTTCCGCATGTTAAACGGAAAATAATTTAAAATGGATTTCCGTTTGAAATGTTAGTCGTGAAACAAATTTTTCTAATAGAAAGGATGGTGATAATGATATGCCTAAGTAAACCAGAAAATAAGCATCCAGTTATTAATAAAAATGAAAACCAAACTTTTTCCTCTTTTAAATGATAGAATAACTTTGAGAATTTTACATAATGCATTATAATTAATTTCCAATGACAAATGGGATAGATTTTTAATTCACGAACATGTTATTATCCAAAATCAAGCACTACTCTCATTCAGTTTAGTTTAAAAGAAATCAATAACTTCGTGGAAGAGAATTAAAATTACATTTATTTTAGGGCCAACCTAAATACGTTATCAACGGGGAAAATCTAACTTTACAAACAACATTAGCTGACTAATGACTAAGTTTTACAAAATTATTTTTAAAAACGTATTACATGTAAACTTCCCATTTGTATTTTCTTTTTCAATTAATAAAAAAATCCAGACTATTATGCTACACAAATAAGATAAAGAATATTCAGTATAAATTTTTTCTGAAAATAATGAGCACATAGTAAATATTTTTGAAGGGAGTATTTTTTTTTATTCCTGTTTCAAATTATTGGAATTAGGGAAACAGTGACTGCCTACGGCCGGAACTTTGTTTTAACAAGCAAATGCAGTTTCAATATACTGACAAAACTTAAATTCTGATTGAAAAATATGAAAACAAGAAATATTCTACTTTTATTATATCCACATGTAGAAAAGGGAAATTTGGAACTGAAAGTAGATAATTTTCTGCTGTCGCCGACAACATAAAACTTATTCAACCTGAAATATATTATTTTCCTCTTAACAGAATGATTGTTCTGAAATATTTCTGCGCAATAAACTTAAAGTTTTATAATAAAAATATAACTCTAATAAGCTACTTTTACAAAAGTCAATATTTTCATTAAAGGAAAAAAATATATAAATATTCCTTTTCAAATGTCTATAAATTGAATAATTTTGATCACAGAGCTTTACTTTCAGTTTAATACGCAGAATGTATAAATAAACATTGTGAAAAATAGTTTGAGTTATCAGTAGAGTTAGAATCCTATGCAATTGCATAAATAGATATATGCATTTGACAAATGCATATTTTCGATAGCTTATTTGTGAATAAAATACTCATACTTTTCCCTTTTTGTATAGAAATAAAACATACAGAGAAAGCAGAAGAAACAATTTCATTAACTACTTTCAATATTAAAATAAAATTTCGTTTTTTTTCTTTTCTAGGGAAATACTGAAATGATTTTAATAATTTTTCAACAGTTTTGGTAATAGCTAAACTTTGAATTGATCGTTCGGTAAGAAATAAATATAAAAAATGTAATAGTTAAGTATTTCAAAAACAGAATCATCTAGTGTTTTTAGATTAACAGTACGAGTAAGAAATTCATTTTCCATAAAATAAATTGATTGAAATAGAATCAATTATAATATAAAAGCAAGAAAGATAAATCATGCATCAAGCATAAAGTATAAAACATTTTCCGCCACTAACAGAATATTATTAAGAAATTTCATGATTTCATACAATGAAATCGATCATAGCCACTCGAGTAACCGATTTTTTTGTGCATCTCTGTAAATGAACTATAAACACTACGTACTCCATAATCTACAGAAAACATGTTGTAGTGCACCTTAGTGATTCTTTAAAATTTTATTATGTTTCTAAGTACCATTACATCAATAAAATGCATCGGAAGTGATTTTTTCTCTTTAGACCTTAAGGTAACAGAATGCTTTTGTGTGTTCCTGTAAACGAACTATAAATGCTACACATATCATTTTCAATCAAGAAAATTCAATAGTAAACCCCAATAACATATAAAAATTACATTAATGTCCGAGTATATTTACAAGAGTAGAGTACGGCCAGATGGAAGGACGGACAGGACTGACAGACAAACAGAATTAATAAACATTTTTCAACTATATTGGAAAGTTTTAAAAATAAACGAAGATAATATTAAAATCGCTTCGAGAGTTTCCGAGAAATGTGAACTTGTACCATCAATATCAGCGGTTTTACATAGGATTTCACAACTGTTGTTATCCCCTTAACAGCATCTCACTGTAAAATAAAAGAATCTCTGAAGCATTTGTATTAACTGAATTGTAATGGCCTAATCACATGCGACAGGATAATCTGTAACCATTCTGTTGGCAAGGAATTTGAAATTATTTTAATGAAAAGACGACAGTCATTTTGAGAACTTGATAAAGGAAAAATGTACTATATGTATGTGCCGGAAATAATATAAATAAAACATAAATTAAATGAATTTAATATGTTTAAGTAATATCTTTCGCAACTTTAACATTAACGTCTAATCAAGTACCTAACTGCTTTTGTGGCCTTTAGAGACACCGAAATCGTAGTAAGTGGAATAGAATGCACGTTTTTTGGTGTTAAACAGTTCAGTTACAGTTGCTCACACGGGTCTAATTTCCTCGTGTTATCGCTGGATTTTAAAGCAGATTTTCAATAACAAAGCAGTAACAGTGAGCGGTATATTATTTAACAATTTGAAGTTTCTAAAACTGTATTATAATTATATTAACCAGTCTATTCCCGACGAGTGATATCTGTACAAATAATTTTTATACCTCGTACATTAGTCATTAATGAGATCATATATGAAAATGGAAATAATGCAATTTACATAGTCAGAAATAAAGCAACTTGTAAATAAGATAGCTAAACAGCGTACCGTGTATGTGAGACCTCTCAACCCACATTTCAGCAATTGAAAAGTACTGGGAAAAGTAGATAATTCAATGATTAAGGATTCATTAATTCCCCAACGCTCATTATCACCTCCAGGTGACATGTCGTTGAATAAACCTCTCGAATTAGATTTTAAGTGAATATGTACTATGACGCCTTTATTGCAATCTAGAAGAGTTTACCTAATCATAGAAAAAAGCCCAATATCTTTCGGATATAACCTTCCACAGTTTTGTACTTCTTCCAATTTTGAGTCTGACTTGAGTTGGTCTTCTTTTTGAGGATAAAAATTAATACAAAAAACAGTAAAACTCATATTTTTTTGCCTGAATGTTAAAGTTAACTAAATGTTGGATTCATATTTGTAGGATTTTGAATGTTTAATTAAGCTTTGTTGCTGTAATGTGATCTTGACGTTGTGTGTCATCCATAGGTGATAGTCCAAATTATCAGCCCTGCATATACGTTTTGATAAATGTGTTTTTTACTGTCATTTGTTAGTGAAAACCCTACAATGAAACCTATGAGTTTGAAAAAAAAATTATATATAAGTTAACTTATGGTGTATGGAAGCTTAATTATTCTTGCGTAATTTCTGAAATGACAATGAAACGTCTTTCAAAATAGTATTAGTAGTTTTGCGATAATATTCTATACATACCATTTAAACTTCAATGCCTGTAAAAGCATGAGGCCTAATTTATTGCATGAAAATATTTATTTTGTAACCTTTACCGTCTAGCTGAACAAATTAGGAAACTTGCCAACCAGTCAATATAACTCTTTCTTGTGCAACGAAATTTCTTCTCTTTGAAATCCAATGGGATTTAAAATAAGAAAGATATGTAATCTAATCTCCAGCTGCCACCGGAATAAATAATAAAGAGCTGGAATGCTAGGATGTACGTAGTGTTATTGTTAGAGATGAAAATATGGACAAAAGAAGTTTAAGTCTTGGAAATATTTCGGTGACTAGAGGATTCGAATTGCAAAAATTATTAATGCACACTCATTATTTTGAAATCTGCATAAGGACTTTTACTTTCGTGTAATATATAGATATTTATTAAAACAATATCTTATCGTCTGATGCAGAAAAAACAAAAAAGTCATTTTTTTCCTTTTTAAACAAGACAATTTGTTAATAATTAGATTCCCACTATACAGTTCGATTAGAATATTTAAAAAACTCATTACTTTTAGAGGTGTTTTACGAAATGTGGATCATCTGTATGTCAGTAAAATGTTATCTCGTAAAATTAAAAAAATAATAAAAACAAGCTTATAGTATGTGTAACTGAATATTAATGGCTAAAAATATCCAGTACTCTGAAAACAAAATGTAAGATTAATGAAAACAGATTTTTTTTAATCAAAATTCTCCAATATTTAGAAAATTCCTGAAAATTTCCATGTTTCTTTTCTTGCATAAAAATTACTGCATTTCTTGCAATTCGGTGTACGCAATTACAGTACGAAATAAAAAATGAAATGTTATATTAAATATATTTAACACGTTTCTCAGTTCAGATGTTTCTGCTGTTTTCATTGCTATGAATATTTTGCTGAATGATAGAGCTATAAAATATTATTAGGGATTGAAATGTATTTTACATCATTTCCAGAGACATTGTAAAAACTAGAAATATAAAAACTGTCTGAAAGCGATGCTTCAATAGAAGTTTAAACACAGGCCTAAAATAATTAATTTTTACTTTTGTCTGCACCGTTTTGGGTGATTCTTATGTTTTCTAATACAAGTTAAAAAATACCAGTCATCGTTTTCTATAACGCAAGGATTTATTCATGAAATCAAAATGAATAGACCTATGAAAGTCACACAAAAAATCCCCTAGACTCAGAAAACCTTATTGAAACATCCCTTACAAATAAGCTGAATGTTACATTTTATTAGTTACGTTTGTGTAGCTTTCGTGAAGTAGAAAATTTTACAATATTTTTTCTTCACCACGAAGAAAGATGCATTCTCCTCATCCTTTTCTGGTGTAGTAACTCCTCTATACCGACCTGATTAAGATGTTGAGTGGTAGCAAGGTCAGATCGTTGGCACAGAGAATTTCTCGCATAAATTAGAAAAATAGAATTTTATTGCATAACAATATTAATTCCAATAAAAAATATGTACAAGATGTTAATACAGCATTTAATTATTTTTCGTGGGTCAATCGCTTATAAATTAATGTCCTCTTGACTCTCAGTGCAACTCGATCAATCAAAAGTCTCAGAAAATTACTGTCAGTCGTAAATTCTAAAGAAAGTTCATTCGGAACAGGGCTCGTCCGTTCCTTCTCTTCGGAAAAATATACTAAATCACGATGCTTCAGAGTTTAACGAACTCTCACTATCGCACTTGTCGTGCTTTTTCACTTCGCTGGGATTTTCACCTGATACCTGCTGTATCTATAGAGGTCAGACCTCACTCTTTCCAGAGAGTCACCACTCTCGTTCAGATCTATCCCAAAAACTGTCCTCTCTCACTTTTTCATTCTCGCAGGAGAACTCCTTCTAGGGGCGGGGGCTTTGTCGAGGCGGGCCCCTCGAAACTCTCCAGCCTCTTAGCAGCCTTGAGATCCCTCTGTTTCGTTTTCACTAAGTCCGTCATTGGACGTTCTAAGACAAAGGGCAAAGTTTCGGGCGCAAACCTAAAAATCGTGTGCAGAGATCGCTTCTCTCGCAGATGAACTCTTTCCCACGAACTCGGCAAGGATCAAAGCATAAGACCCCTCTTTGGGTAACGCCTTACCACTACATCACTGTCCGAACTTTCCGCTCACAGTACAATAGAATTCGGCGTCTGCTAGTCTTCAAGGCAAAAATAGCGAGGGAAGGTATGCAGTTAAGTGTACTCACAGGAAATGCTAGAATGACACATCGCGCACCTGGATGAGGAGGCCCAATTCTTTACAACACCCCCTCCTCAAACGATTCTTAAGGGTGAAACACTAAGAATCTCTAAGAGTCGGATAAAGAATTGCAAGCTCAAATTACATCAGAGTGGCAAGAAATAAAACATACATGAATAAGGTAATACTACCTTCCTTTTTTTTTTGCGCGCTCTGATAAGAAATCATGAACATATAATGAAATAAAACACAGTGAAATAAAAAATAAAAAATCTTAAAATAATTATATACAAAAGTTTATCAAGAAATCTCCTTAAACTCGACTCAGACAATCAACATGCGGAATGTCTTTGCCTGCGCGATGAGAAATGGCATAATTATAAGGTTGCAGAGCTAAGGACCACCTTAATAATCTGGGATTATTTCCAGAATTTCTTTTTAGAAACACCAAGGGATTGTGATCGGTTTCGATAGAAAAGTTTTGTCCATCAATATAATGCCTTAACTTTTTTATCGCAAAAATAATCCCTGCACACTCTCTTTCATTGGCGCAGAAACTTTTCTCACTATCAGTAAATTTTCGACTTAAATATATTATGGGGTGCTCTTCCGATCCCTCTCTTTGAGCCAAAACCACGCGAATACCTAAGTCACTAGCATCAGTTTGTACTATGAATTCTTTCTGAAAATTAGGAGCGTAAAGCACCGGTTCTTCAGTAAGTTTCATTTTCAAAGTCTCAAAGGCTTTTCCCATTTCGTCGCTCCATGCAATCTTTTCTTTTTTATTTTTCCCTTTAAGCGCCCTCGTTAATGGTTCTACAATCACTGCATAATCTTTTATGTACCGGGAATAATATCCAGCCATTCCCAAACATCTACGAATTTCAGTTTTCGATTTCGGAACCGGTAATTTCTTAATTGCCCTTACTTTCGCCTCAGCTGGCCTCCGTCTGCCCTTTCCTACAATATGCCCAAGATATTTTACAGTTTTCTGAGCGAACTTGCATTTCGCCAATTTGATTTTTAGTTTCGCGTCATTCACCCTTTTTAATACTATTTCTAGATGACGCATATGGTCCTCCCAACTGTCTGAAAAAAACGCCATATCATCTAGATACGGTAAACAGAATTCCTCAAGTGCGTTTATTTCCCGCGTTAAGATATCTGCTAACTCCACCCGTTTTCTGTAAGGCTTTACTAAACTCAAGTGAGAAATCTGGGATTTCTGTCGCCTCCCAGGAACATTCACAATATAATTTGTTTCCGTAATTATTGACTCCTTTCTTCCCAGCCCTATCCGACTATCTGACATTTTAATTGACTTTCTGGTAGTTAAAACTAAAACCTCATCTTTCACATTAAGCTTCCGTTTTACCGCCTTTCTGTCAAACCAAAATTTCCTCTTTTCTCATTTTTCTGACACATTTTCAACGGCTAAAACTCGACATCTTTTTAACCTGTTCGTGAGATTAAACACACATCCCTTCACGAATTTATTTTCCTCCGTTTCTCTTATCCATTCTCCAAATACTAACGCTTTCAAAAGCTTTCTAACTTTTCGATGCCAACATGCAATACTATCGCTTATTGTGCGACACACTCTCGGATTTTTCAATTTAACACCGAACCTTTTTAGAAATGCGGTAGTTAAATCGCTTATCAATCTTTTCCCAAGGTCCAAGTATTTTGACACATTTCCTTTAACTTTCCCTTTCCCTAAGTGTAATGACACTTTTTCTAGGCACGCGCCAAAAATATCCACCTGACAATGCAATGGGACCAGCACTCGCGCCCTTCCTCTTATGCGTTCGTCTCTGGCTTTTTCCACTATCAAAGAATCTCCTGCATTACAATGCGATTCTTCACCTTCCGTTTTTTTTCTAATCTCTTTGAGAGATTGATCTCTGTCTAATTCAATTTGACTATCCTTCCCTCCAATTTCTGCTAAGATCGAAGATCCCTCACATATCGACAAAGGCGATAATCCCTTATCCACACTAACCAATTCAATAGGGCTTTCTAGATTTTCACCCTCTAGTTTTGAATTCAACGCTTCCGCTTCACTGCACTCGTGAAAAATTCCCCCTTCTTTTTCTTTTACTGAATTCAAAGTTTCCGCTTCAACATTCCCGCTAGAAATATCCTCTTCTTTTTCTTCCTCGGAATTCAAAGTTTCCGCTTCAACATTCCCGCTAGAAATTTCTTTTTCCCCCTCGGAAATCATAATTTGTTTATTTACCGGATTCAAAGTTTCCGCTTCATCGCGTCGGTGAACATTCTCCCCTTCCTTATCGGAAAACATAATCCGCTTATCTTCCAGCTTTGGAGTATGGTCAATGTTTTTCTTTTGAGCCCGCGTCAAAACTGCATTTACTAACTCAGGTTTTATATTCGGCTGCTCTAATAACTTTTGAGATTGATTACCCAACAAATAATAATCCATGTCTGAATCGCTATTATTTACTCCTGCCTTGGTTTCAATGATTCCTACACCTTCAATTTCTAAAGTGACTTCTGCTATAGGTAAGCAGTACAATTTCCTGTCCACCGGGGTTTTAATCCAAACATGATCTCCATTCAAATTATCTTGACTGACTAAATGGTGCGGGACCAAATCTATCTGGCTCCCACTGTCCGTTAAGGCAGTTGCCTGAATTCCATTCACTAATATTTTGCTCAAATAAGGGGAGAAGGTTTCTTCAAGTGTCGGCTTACTTATTAAGTGACTGACCCGCGCAACATCTCTCTTTTTAATTTCCGGACAATCTACTTTGTAGTGCCCGCTTCGAAAACACGCATGACACTTAACCTCTCGCCTTTTTTCGTAAACCCTTTCCCTTTCTTTATGATCATCGCGATCTTTCCAGTTAAAGTTAGTCTCCGGATTTCTGTTACCGTTTCGCCCATTTTCAAAAGTCTTGGGTCTTTCAAATTTCTTCTCTGTCGGTGGCTTAGGATTCCACATTTTTTTAGAAGGGCGTTTGATCGCTTCGTACGCATCTAAAAGCCTCACTAACTCTTCAGGATCTTTAATCTCCGCCCAGTTATCTATAAAATGTTCGCGCATTTCTGGAGACGCTCTCCGTTTGATCTGGTCCGTGACAAGCAAATTTTTCAAACCCTCAAAATCCGAAACTCGTAAGCATGACAGCCAACCTTCTAAAAAACTATTAAGCTCGAATATCAGATCCTTCCAAACTGAATTAGGATTTCGTGGATGTTGACTAAATTTTTGTCGGTATGTCTCTGCATTCAAACGATAGCGTTCTAACAGTTTTTTTTCACATATTGAAAATCATCAATTTTGTCTTCGGGTTCTCTCAAAATTAGCTCGGTCATTGCCACAGGTAATAATGATAGTAAATTCGTCACCAACTCATCCGAATTTAGATTACATTTTTTTGCCTGTCTCTCGAATAAATTCAAAAACAACGAAATATCCGAATTCTTTTCATCAAAGCGATGCATAATTGTTTTTAGGGGTAAATGATTCGTTCTAACTGAGATGCTACTAGATGCGGTACTCCGGTCATCTGACTCTTGCGTCGCTTTTAACCTAGCTAACTCATGTTCCCGCTCTTTTTCTTCCTTATCTGCCAATAATTTATTTTCCCTATCTTTTTCTATAAGTTTAATCTGCGCTAAGGCTAGCTCTTTATCAAATCCTTCTGACGACTCTATTTTTTTTATAATTTTCGGTACAGTATCATTTTCCTCTAAAATGACCTCAAATTCGTAAGCTAACGTTTGCAAATCAGCTTTCCTAAAATATTTAAGCTCCGACATTTTTAAAGTATAAAATTAGAAATTATCTTTCCCACAAATATAAAACAATACAATAAGATTAAATCAAATCCTACCAAGTGCGTCAAAATATTACCAAAATATACGCTCATAAAAAAAGTACGCTTAGCAATAATATAGGAAATATGCAACATATAAAAATAAGCAACTCTATCCTAACGTCTACATTCACCTTGGTATTTGGTTATAAAATACATATGGGATAAATTCTACACAAAACAAAAATTTCAAATTCAAAAAGTACAGTAAAAATATTTTAAATTGCAAAAGTCTCATTCAATTCCTTTCTTTTTTTAAATCAATGGTGGTCTTAATCTCTGCATCCACTCTTAAAAAAATTTAGAATAATTCACAAAAAACATATAAAATCAACTCTGTTATCGTAAAATATAAAATGCGTTCGATACTTATAACAATTAAAGCCACTCTGAGTATAAAAAGAGCTTACCTCCATTACTAAGAGTCTTTCAGGGCGTCAGAAGCACAGACTTCAGAGATTCTCAGGAGCACAGACGGGGTTCTCTATCACACTTTTCGGATGGGGACTCTTCCGGATGGGGGAACACTCTCCAGAATTCTTGGTAGATTTCTCTTTCTGATGGGGGAACACTCCAGAATTCTTGGTAGATTTCTCTTTCTGATGGGGGAACACTCTCCAGAATTCTTGGTAGATTTCTCTTTCTGATGCTGTGTTGATCCACAGGGGCGTCTAAGGAGACTCAGGTCACAAGTCACAAGGAGACTCTTTCTTGGAGCACTTTGATGATGTAAATTTCGGAGTCCACTCTTTGTCTTTAGAGAATGTCATTAATTTTTGCTAATTAATCCCACCGCTGCCACCAGTTGTAGTAACTCCTTTATACCGACCTGATTAAGATGTTGAGTGGTAGCGAGGTCAGATCGTTGGCACAGAGAGTTTCTCGCATAAATTAGAAAAATAGAATTTTATTGCATAACAATATTAATTCCAATAAAAAATATGTACAAGATGTTAATACAGCATTTAATTATTTTTCGTGGGTCAATCGCTTATAAATTAATGTCCTCTTGACTCTCAGTGCAACTCGATCTATCAAAAGTCTCAGAAAATTACTGTCAGTCGTAAATTCTAAAGAAAGTTCATTCGGAACAGGGCTCGTCCGTTCCTTCTCTTCGGAAAAATATACTAAATCACGATGCTTCAGAGTTTAAAGAACTCTCACTATCGCACTTGTCGTGCTTTTTCACTTCGCTGGGATTTTCACCTGATACCTGCTGTATCTATAGAGGTCAGACCTCACTCTTTCCAGAAAGTCACCACTCTCGTTCAGATCTATCCCAAAAACTGTCCTCTCTCACTTTTTCATTCTCGCAGGAGAACTCCTTCTAGGGGCGGGGGCTTTGTCGAGGCGGGCCCCTCGAAACTCTCCAGCCTCTTAGCAGCCTTGAGATCCCTCTGTTTCGTTTTCACTAAGTCCGTCATTGGACGTTCTAAGACAAAGGGCAAAGTTTCGGGCGCAAACCTAAAAATCGTGTGCAGAGATCGCTTCTCTCGCAGATGAACTCTTTCCCACGAACTCGGCAAGGATCAAAGCATAAGACCCCTCTTTGGGTAACGCCTTACCACTACATCACTGTCCGAACTTTCCGCTCACAGTACAATAGAATTCGGCATCTGCTAGTCTTCAAGGCAAAAATAGCGAGGGAAGGTATGCAGTTAAGTGTACTCACAGGAAATGCTAGAATGACACATCGCGCACCTGGATGAGGAGGCCCAATTCTTTACACTGGATTTTTTTGTCTTGTGCACTATTTGTTGTAGTTAATCAGCAGTAGCAAGCTAAGATATTTAGTTTTATCTAACGACTTTATGTGTCAGGATTTTAGTGCAATTCCATGCATATTTCATGATTTTCAAAATCCATAGCAATACACAGTATAATAATCAGTGTTATAAGTTAGAAAATATAATCTTAATACGTTTAACGAGTATAATACAGTTGTGACGTATTAACCTTTCGATTACGGAGCAGGACTTTCAACTATTTTTTAATATTTAATCGTACCGCAATTTAGAATATTTTTTAATGGTATATATCGCTAGAAAATATCCTAATATAAGTGTATATCAGAGATTATTTTTTTAAAAAGTGGTACAGATAAAATAAAATAAAATAGTCTCTGGAACATACGATGTCCCCCACCTCGTAATTAATTGGTTAACATGTAAGCAAGCATTTCATAAAAACGCATTTAAGAATACAACTGTTCATAAAAAATTATTATGAGTGCACCAAATAACTAATAGGTCATTTCAAAAGAAAAAATAATAATATTACTACTATACTGATTATTATACAATTTAATCATGAGCATCTTCAGAAAGAAACAAAAATCAGAAGATTTGAGTTTCTTGTTTTTTTTTGTCATCTACTTAATTTAATATATTGTATAATGTGTGTGAATATTTTGTTTCAGACGATTATTAAGAGCGCACTTACTTAAAATCTATTTGAAGTGCACGCCCTGCTCAATGAACATTGGGGGAGTTTTGACCGATTAAAATATCAACATTTTTATATATCAACATTCACGCATTTAGACGAAAGTACAATAAATTCAATGTTAAACCTTTTTTTCATCTATGTAGATTATTTAAACGAAAAAAATATACATATATTAATAAAATCATGAAAATGCCCTAAAAATCATGCCGTTTTTGGAGAACCTCCCCTTAAATCTGTATGTTCCGATGGTACTGTATAGTATTAGTTGAATAATATAGTTATAAAAAATATTTGGTTCATATATTAACAATGGGATGCTTTAGGATCAAAGTTAAATACTTCACTTTTTCATCGGTGGATAGCATTAGCAATTTCGTGAAACAAAAAATATTTGAGAAGTATATTTTCCTACTTATGTATCTCATTTATATTATTATTGTCTAAATCAGAGGTTCCCAAAGTGTGCTCCGCGGAGCCCTTGGGGCTCCGCCTATACTTTTCAGGGGCTCCGCGGCGTTCCAGAAAATAAACAAAACATGAAAGAAATTAGCATATTGCAAGGGAAATTTTTTCGAAAGTATGTAGGAATTTGTGTGTGTGTGTCAAAAATAAATACATCTATCACTGGATTGAAAAATACTATAATATGTTTTTTTTAAACTTATAAACTAATTGCATTATAGATGTATCTTTTTTCTATATAATATTTTTGTTTTGAACTACTTTATTTTATTTTTCTGCATTTAGTGTGTTTTAAAAATTTGTTGATTTCGGTATATCTAATACACGAGATGCACCTCTTGCAGTTTGCATGTGTCCTGTTGTCACTGCGTGATGCACTTCCATAACAGTATCCTCAGGAACAGTTGGTCGTTCGGATCGCGGTCTATCACAGGGGCAGTCAGTGTCTTCGAATTTCTTTACTAAATCACGAAGAGCTTGCGGGCTATATGGGCCACATATTTAGTGATGGTTTCGACGGTAAACACGCAAGGTTTTCGCAGCATTCATCCCATTTTGATAATAGAGTTTTACCAGTTCACCACGAACTGTCGCTGGAAGAGTTATTTCGTCGGCATGTGCGTGCTCCAGACTGAAGAACTAACATTCCCCCCCCCCCACTTTTTATCCGTTTTCTACTCTGACTATCTGGCGAACGGTGTTCCGTGATTGGTGTTTTGCCTCTGTCATATGCGAATTTCCTTCGTGCGTTCTGATCGTGGTTTTTTTTTTTTTTGAGCGTTCGCAGAGCTGTTTTTGTGCGTGCATAACGCGTCCGTTTATTACTATACACGTACCGTTTCAACACTCTTTAGGGTTTTCGCATGCGCTGAGCATTTTGCGATGAAAAAAAATGGGCGTTGGCATTGAAAAATTTCGAGTTTCTGTACCTATAACCGTAACCGTGAGCACGACTTTGTTGCCGTTCACGGAATCCCGAGCTCATACCTCTGAATAACTATATCTGAAATCTCACCTCGATCCGCTAGAGCTCCATATATCGGCAAAGTTTTTTTATGACCACCCTGTATATAACTTTAATTTCTTTAATCTGTTTATGTTGTTTGCATATTTAAATTTTCCATACTGTGTTTCATAGTAAACAGTGTTTGTCGATTAAAACACCTCTTTTTTGTAACATCTTTGTATCATTTAACAAACCCCGCATTAGATTCTTTTAATA
Source organism: Maratus michaelseni (assembly GCA_963931845.1). Taxonomy (NCBI): domain Eukaryota; kingdom Metazoa; phylum Arthropoda; class Arachnida; order Araneae; family Salticidae; genus Maratus; species Maratus michaelseni. The sequence continues at coordinate 253,086,307 of OZ007592.1, forward strand.
ATTGTATACGTTGTGTATATAGTTTTCTTTTTTTCTTTTTGTAACTTTAATTCATTTAATCTGTTTATTTCATTTTTATAAATTCTTAGTCATTTAAATTTTTTATGCTGTTTTACATAATTGTACTTAATTTTTAAAGCAATGTATGCTTCTGAAAACGCTTTTTTTTTTACTTCTTGTATCACTTAACAACCCCTCTTTAAAATTTTGTTTTAATTGGTCTCGGCATTGGCTAAGATTCTTTTGTTATGATGTCACAGTTTAGATCAGAACTAATTTCTGTAAAAAATATATTTATTTAAGAACCAATATATTTTTAAAAAAATATATTGGTTCTTTACATTTGTCATCACACTAACAATCGAAACTGTTGCTCAACTCTACCCCTTGCTTAGACTATTCGTCCATGAGTACCCGCCCTGATATAAATTTAACCCCACCCATATATCCCGTTTTGCTAGTACAGTTTTTATACTAGTTGCAGTACTTTTAACATGTGTAGTTTTTAACCATATATATATTTTGAGCCAAAAACAATGGTGAAAGAAAGTTTCTTTCAGAACTATAATAAAACTATAAATTAACTATAACTAGTAGCTAAATACTTGAAATAAAACATCCAAAAACGTGAACGATGCTGCACCTAACAATACATGTTAGAGATTTTGCCTCTCCCACTTAAACACTAAAACGATGATCTGCTTTTAAATATATTTTTTAAAAATTGGTTCAAAAGAAGAAGCTCAGAGGTGATTCGTTTTCGTTACCTATTTAGAAGTACTAGAAAACGTAAAGAAGAACGAAAAAAGAATCCGTAATCGCATGATTCTATTACGGGTGGACGGGACTAGCGAAAACGTGTTATATACTGGCGATTTGTATACTGGCGATACTTGGCGACTGGGCCTACGCATTTTCTTTCTTTTCGCGAGTAGCCTATTGGGATTATACAGAAGTCTCTCTTTGTAAATGAAAACTGTACAACTTATCTTTTTTTCTGTGCGTGTGTAGTTTACGTCATAAATAATAATAGTTTCACGGAAGCCCCAATGCAATGCATGATCCAACAGGGTTACCATTTTGATTTTAATTCGGAGTTCATACTGGAAATCCCGAAAGAATATTTCTTATATTAAAAATGGATATCATTAACCCCTTAACAGCATTGGTCGCACGTCGCTCGGATAACAAGAATTAGTTTTCTTCGTTACTAAAAGCTTTCAGAAACCACAAAGTTTTAACTATACTTTTTGCTATATATGGCGGATATATCTTGATTATACAAGGCAGATATTTTAATACAAAAAAGTGGTTTTTCTCCTTATTTTTAATTTATTGTGTCCAATAATACTAATATTAAATAAAACTGTTAAAGGGTTAAATAATAGAAAATTTGATTTTCAAAATTTCTAGTATGAATTCAGAATATCTGTATTAAGAAATGGGCCAAACTGAGAACCTTGACAAGATGTTGGAAACTACTGGTTCAGTCTCTTATCCAGCAGATCTTTCTCTGCTTCATAGGCATAAAAAACATTAATTTGTAAACCATAGAGTACCGTGGGGTCAAGGGGGTCCGCCTTAGAAATTCTTCCCAAAAAGGGCTCCGCGGGCCCAAAAGTTTGGGAACCGCTGGTCTAAATTATATTTATATTATTATTGTCTAAATTATATTTATATTATTATTGTCTAAATTATATTATTATTGTCTAAATTATATTTATATTAATATTGTCTAAATCGTGTAATCCACTTTTATAACATAATAAAGAAAACAGTTTTGAGAGATTCCGGGTCATAGAGGATTAAATAAACAACTTGCCGGGCACAATGTCCAAGTGAGGGTTGGGGTCAAGTCGAGGTCAATCCTTTGTCAAGACCTGTGCTACCGATTGTCTATCTTTAACAACTGCATGGTTATATAAAGATGTTTCTACTCTCATTAATCATCGGTAGTTCAGTGGTACAATCCTCGTTGTACAATGGCAAAATTTCCCGAATTCTTGGTCAAAATTCTAATTGCTTTCTGTTTTTCAAAATTTTATCGGAAAATACGCAAGTAATAATAAGAATAACTTTAATGCACTTATTAGTATTATTGTTGTAAAGTTAAAATTACAACTGTTTTGACGCATTAATTGTTTCTACATACACTGGTGTGCAAAACTTAAGCAACAAACACAAAATGCTAATTTCTGAACACGTGAGTACTCAAAAGGAAATTCTATAAAGAGCAAGTGTAGAAAAGAGGTACTACCCTAACAGCACGGTCAGTCGATGTGAAGTACCCTTGACGTCACACATGGTTAGAAGTGTCACAATCGCTACGGTGAATCAAAATATGGGATATTTCACTGTCTCATTATTACTCTCAAATGATTGTTAAGGGTGGATTGTTAAGTGATTGTCAAGGGTGTATTCAAATCCAAACTGCTAATTTTGAGACACATTTGTAAATTCATTTTTGCTCTAAAATGCATCCAATCGGCAGGTTCTCTTATTCAGAAACTTTATAATGTCCGTATTGTCTCGATTTTTTGATAAAGGCAGAATATATTTCAAAAAATGCTGTCAAAGTGGACATTTTGAACCGAATTTCCAGAAGCGCTGGAAACAAAAAAACAAGAACGAAAAATCATGCGTCAAGCATAGATTATGTAACACTTTCCAACGCTTCCAAAATAATTTTACAAATCATTACCGTTTAATAAGCTGAAAGATAACATCTAAGTAAACAATTTGGAAAACGCATAACATATTTAAAAACGTAATTTCAGGAATTCCCAACATATATTACCAACATATACAATATTCGGAAAAATATCCGAATACTTTTATTCAGCCCTGTATATAATCTATAGATTTGTATATATTCTACATAGGATACTAAATTTTAGTTTAGTTAGGAAACGCGTAGCACAGTTTAAAATTCTCCTTCTGGAGTTTCTGTCAATAAACGGAAATGTGTTCGCGAATTTTGGTGCTTCCCTGTATATGATCTACAGAATTTATACAAACCACGTAATAAACAAAAAGTTAGTTAAATTTAAAATCGCGTTCAGTAACTTAAAATGCACCTCCAGAATTATTGCTAACAGGCAGTAGAGAATTCTTTTGTGTGTCCCTGTAAATGAACGATGACTGCTATACACATAATATTCTGTAGTAAACCTCTTGTAATGCACCTTAGTGATATATATAAATTTCAATGCGTTTAAAATAGTGAAACATTATATAAATAAACCACAGACGATTTTTCTCCATAGACGTAATGTAACGGAATTATTTTGACTGACCCTGTAAAGTAACTATAAGTGCTATGCACACCCTATTCCATATTAAGCTTCTTTTAATGCACCTTAGTGATATATATCAATTACAATGCCTTTGAAATTGTGCAACATCATTAAAATAAACCGCAAATGATTTTTCCCCATAGACCGTAATGTAAAGGAATTCTTTTGAGTGTGCCTGTAAAAAAACTATAAGGGCTACACACTTCAGTTAAAATAGGGAACATGCTACAGATAACGACAATAACATATAAAAATTGCAGGGCAATCCGAGCATATTTACGGGAGTTAGAGCACGGACAGACGGCAGACGGCCAGACGGCCAGACAGCAGACGGCCATACGGCAGACAAACCGAAGTCATAAACACTTTTCAACTAGGTTGGGAAGTGTTAAAAATGATCGTACTGTGAAAATAATTGTCTGTAAATCAATTTCTAATTAATTGAACGAAAAATAAAAACATGGGGCCCTTATAAATGTCTTTAAAAATCACGCCGCCAAGTTTCCTGTTGTTACTTAGTCTGAGAATGTGTCTCAAAATTTTGAGTTGTTGAGCGTGGAAAAATATTTTTTTTTAATACCGCCATAACACTGAAAGTCACTGTGACTGTCGCTTTGTGATAGTTCACCAGGTGACTTTACAATGAAGTCACTTTGTGATTCTCAAGTCACTGTCAGTTGAAGACTGAACTTTGAAGTCATAGTGAGCATTGCATTGTGATGAGTTGCCAAATAATGTCACAGTGAAGTCGCATGGGGACTTTCCGGTGATCGACACTCTATTGTGAAGTCATCATTGCACTCCTTTGTGAAAAGTCACCAGATGATTTCATTTTCTGTCACTTGGGAACTCATCACAGAATAGCTATCATGATGACTTTACAATGGAGTGTCATAATGACAGTCACATGAGAGTCGCAAGATGACTAGTCACCTGGTGACCCGTCAAAAAACGGCAGCCATGGTGGCTGTTCAGTGGAGAGACGAAATGAGAGTAAAAATGAGACGAATGAAAGATATCACATTTCTGTTCATTTTAATGACTGTGACAATTGTGACCATTTGTGATGTCAAGAAGTCTTCACATCGACTGTCTGTGCTGTTAGAGTAGTACCTATTTTCTACACTTGCCGTTTATAGAATTTCCTTTTGAGTAGTCACGTGTTCAGAAATTAGCATTTTGTTTTTGTTATTTAAGTTTTGCAGACTAGTGTAATACGGTGAAATTTCTAGCTTTTTTGAAAGAACAGCGTATTTAAATGTGAACATACTCATTCTTTCAAGGATGTTTTAAAACTTCTTATATACTTACAATCAAAATCTTTCAATACATTCTTCTTGAAACATCTTCCGTATTGAAACTTGAAACATCTAAAAAATAACTCTAAAATGTAAAATTTTAACGTATGACTTTAAAACATAGTAAAAAAAGTTTAATTCAACTTTGTTTAACAAAATGAGATCTAAAAGAAACAGTTATGCATTTTCCAAATGCTATAAATATGATATAAGAATATTCTAAGGAATATTCTATTACAATTAGGCAAAGTTATGCCTGGAACAGATGCAGTAAATGTTTTCGGGTATTAGCCATCATTTTGAGGGATGTCGCCAGTATGTATTAGCCAAACGAGCGACAAGGTTCGATTTCTGGTAATTTTAATTGTGTGCAGGCCCTAAATAGTATTATTTCTTTACAGATCGCCAGAATTACCCTTAATAATAATTTACACGGCAGTTTATTAGTTTCTTTAAAAAAATTAATTAGAATTTGCGAAATTTCTCATATGATGCATAACTAAAATTTGTAAAAATTATGCGATGCAAATAAACAAAGTAACAAAGAAAAGAAAATACGCGATTTTTTTTATTATTTTTAAATTCTATTGTGTCAACTAGAGTAGCAATTAGCAACTGTATAAATCTGAAATATGACAAACAGCTTACAGGTCCCTATATTAATGGCTGTTTTCTTGTAATTCACTTTATTTTCAGCACTATCTTCATGAACATTTCATGTTATACCGTATATTTGGACGAGGTAAATCTTTCTTCATTAGCTTTAGTGTACAAAAATAGCAATATTTCATCATATTGATACTTACCTAAGTCAAACAATCATGAAATATTAATTGCATTCAGTGCTGTAACAGAAGCGACTGAGTTGTTTGCAAGGATGTTCAACATCCATTAATATTTAAGGACCTATCAACAACTATATTTCTTCATTAGAATGCCCAAAAGTAAATACATATATTTTCATTTCTTTTGACACATAAAGTGCTAAGAGGAAACACATAAATATGAATTCATTCTTTAACTTCAAAAACATTCATCATGTTTGCTTCATAAATGAGTACAAATGTGTAATTTAATCATTATTTGATGTAAAGGGTATACAAATACTAATATTAAATAAACTACTAACATTAAATAATAATTAGTTAAATAAATTGTTAATCAGTTAAGTAAACGTTTTTTTTTTTTTTTGGCGATAAATTCCTATTTCTTTCACTACGGGCTTTATTGTCGTCTTTAGAAATGTGTAGATTACTTTTCGACGACTGCCAAAATCAAGTTTCTTTGTTTAGAAATGTATAATGATGATGGATTGATCGTTCGTTTTTATCGCTCCTAGATCACTTTTAAATATTTCCTAATTTCAATTTTAAAAGCATCGAAATAAAATAAAATATACTTTAAAAAAATTTGTTTAAAAACTCTAGCCTAATTTAGTGAATTTTTATGACTTAAAAAATCAAACATGACTTTTTTTAAATATATCTCTACAATGAATATTTGTTGCAGAGTTTATTAGAATGCCCAAAAGTAAATACATATATTTTCCTTTCTTTTGACACATAAAGTGCTAAGAGGAAACACATAAATATGAATTCATTCTTTAACTTCAAAAACATTCATCATGTTTGCTTCATAAATGAGTACAAATGTATAATTTGTATGAAATATTGTTTTTAAAAAAATCTTTTTTTTTAATTCTCTTATAAATTAAATGTGTTGTTAGTATGACATATTTATCACTTTACACTGCCTTCTAACTTTACATCTTTAGTCTTTAATCTGTCACTAATATGTCTTTTAATAATAATAAGGCGTTGAGAGCTAATTCATAAATGAGCTCGTCATTAATTTCTAAAACGTTTTAAATTGTGCTTCTTTAAATCTATTGATTTGTAAGGGATAGAAGTATTTTCAAATAACAGTTCAATTTTGCAAGAAAATATTTTAATAATGTTTAACAGCTGGTGAAAGATTTACATTAAATAACAATGCTAATTTTTAATACTATTTTGTACTTTTTAGAATGCTTATTATTTTTATAATTATAAATAAAATTACTATTATTAAAACTATTTTCATGTAGTTCATGTAATTCATAATATTACACTAGTGTACAAAACTTAAGCAACAAACGCAAAATGCTAATTTCTGAACATGTGAGTACTCAAAAGGAAATTCTATAAACAGCAAGTGTAGAAAATAGGTACTACCCTAACAGCACAGACAGTCGATGTGAAGTCTTCTTAACATCACAAATGGTCACGATTGTCACAGTCACTACAATGAACAGAAATGTGATATCTTTTATTCGTCTCATTTTTACTCTCATTTGGTCACTCCACTGAACAGTTACCATGACTGCTGCTTTTTGACCAGTCACCAGGTGACTTTACAATGAAGTCATCTTGTGACTCTCGTGTGACTGTCATTTGGACACTCCATTGTAAAGTCATCATGATAGCTGTTCTATGACGAGTTCCCAAGTGACAGAAAATGAAATCATCTTGTGACTTTTCACAAAAGAGTGCAATGATGACTTCACAATAGAGTGTAGATCACCGGAAAGTCACCATGCGAGTTCATTGTGACATTATTTGACGACTCATCACCATTCAATGCTCACAATGACGTCAAAGTTCAGTCTTCAACTGACAGTGACTTGAGAATCACAAGGTGACTTCATTGTAATGTCACCTGGTGACCTATCACAAAGCGACAGTCACAGTGACTTTTCAGTATTAACAATCATTTAAGAGTAATAATGAGACAGTGAAATATTTCATATTTTGATTCACCGTAGAAATTGTGATACTTCTAACCATGTGTGACGTCAAGGGGACTTCACATCGACTGGCCGTGCTGTTAGGGTAGTACCTCTTTTCTACACTTGCTATTTATAGAATTTCCTTTTGAGTACTCACCTGTTCAGAAATTAGCATTTTGTGTTTGTTGCTTAAGTTTTGCACACCAGTGTATTACGTGATTTAGTAACTGAATTATTTTATTTATTTTAAAAATTAGCGTTGGAATGTAAAGCGTTATTATAATAAACACATTAATAAAGAAGAGATTAAAGAACGAAAACAAAAATAGAATTTTAATTCTGTTCTCCTTATATTGCTTACACAAAAATGTGTTTTGCCAGCAGAAAAACCCATTTAATAAGTCGCCAACTTCTACATAATCGGCAACTATTTCATTGTATATTTACTTCAATCATAATCACTTACGCTTTTATAGTCAATTACATTCATCATATTGAACTTAATATATTCTAAAAGTGCATTTAAATCTATTTATTCTATTATGGCGTATATTTTACTTTTACTTTTATTCATGCATTTTCCATGTTACTTAAAACCTACTAGATTGACAAAAGGCTAATGAGTTAAAACAATTTTTCATATTAAATGAATGCCGATGTTTTGAAATTTGATACTTACTAGGGTGGACCGAAAAAAACTTTTTTATATTTTTTTATTCGCTATACCGCGGAAAACTTGCCTCTAGGGTAGCTTAGTATAATGCAAAAATAAATTTTTACATTTGGCGGTAGCGCATCGGCCCTAAAATTTGTGAAAATATAAGATTTTTATTATTTTTATGGGGGAGTGTGAGAATGTTTTTGTTTTGTTTTTTGATTCGCTATATCGCGGAAAACTTACCTCTGGGGTAGCTTAGTATAATGCAAAAATAAAATAAATAAATTTTTACGTTTGGCGGTAGCGCATCGGCCCTAAAATTTGTGAAAATATAAGATTTTTATTATTTTTATGGGGGAGTGCGAGAATTTTTTTGCATTGTTTTTTGATTCGCTGTACCACGAAAAACTTGCCTCTAGGTTAGCTTAGTATAATACAAAAATAAAATAAATAAATTGTTACGTTTGGCGGTATCGCATCGGCCCTAAAATCTGATTCTTCGCAGCAAATGTGGTGGTGATAGTGCAGTAGTATTCCAGTGAATCATTTCAATGTTGTCTGTAGTTAGGAAATTGATTTTCGGTGGTTGAGAACTCCTGATTAACTTTTTTTTAGAAGCTATGTTTCTAGCCATTATAATTTTTCTTAAACCTAACTCTAATATATGATTCCTTTTATCTACTATCATACGCAAAAGCAAGTTTACTGGACGGGCAAAAAATACGTTTCTCTCAGTTACTGGGTCAATGATTTTCAACAAGTTTTCGGGCAGGAATCGTGAAGATTTTATAAATTCAAATACCTGTTCTGGTCTGTTTGTGAAGTATTTACTTTTTTATATAAAACCATAGAGGTATATATGACATTAAGAGAAAAGAAACTAAGATCTTGCTCTCGTCTGTTGTTTTTCCAATACCTAAATACAATCAGATAAATCTGTTCGCCGTTGTTCACCACCTTCAGTGGGAAAGTGTGCCAGTCTCACGAACAGATAAATCTTGAAAACAGCTACCTGATTTTATAGCAGAACTTATGTCCAGCATGTACTGCTGACCTGTGTGCGTTGGTCATGTTTTACCCTCTTCAAGTTCTACTCAAAATATTTCCAGTAGCATTCTTTCTTATTTGACTGAGGCTGGATTTTCACTTCGTTAACTGAACGTGATTGGATGTGATGGCACCGTTACTAATATGGGGTGGAAAACCGTGTTATTCGTACAATTGAAGAGCAAGTTAAACGACCACTGCAGTGGAGGGTGTGCCTCTTACATTTCAGTGAATTGCCATTCCGACATTTGTTTCAAACTTTAGATGATGAAACGACTGGGTCCCAATCATTTCGTTGTCCGATTGGCTCACAGCTCAGTAAATGTGAGAAACTCCCAGTAGTAAATTTTAACAGTGATGAGTATGAGATTCCAGAAATGGACAAGCAATGTTTATGCAAAGATAAGCTGTACCTGCTGAACGTAAGTTGTGATATAAATTCAGGCAGCTGTCCTGAAGAATTAACTGTTCGTGAGCCTGGCACACTTTCCTACTCAAGGTGGAGAACTGAGGCGTCAGAAAAAGTCATCGGTTCCAATTCCAGAGATGCCTTTTATAAGAACTATACTTATTTCAATATCGTCAATGCCTAGTTTTTGAAGCTAATCTTAGTTCAAACTTAATTCAATTATATCAAAAGAAAGTAAAGACAAATAAAGTACCATATTTTATTACATACTGAATAATTACACAATCAGAATAATGAATGATTTTTGGTTTCAATGGAAAGGGTATAGCTAAGTCTCCTATTAAAATATGCCCTTGAGTCAACCAGATCGAGTCCTACATGAATCGATAGCCCTTCCATAGAGATGTATTTTTGCCGAGTTTGAAGCATATCTCAAACCCATGGGCAGTTATGACTCTTTACGTTCGTTTTGGAAAAATGTTCATTGTGAAGAAAGTAGTGATCGAATTTCCCCGAAAGAAATTAAGATGTGTAACCTTAAAATACAAATAGTTGATATTATTTTCAGATTATTTTCTGCAAAATAGCCAGTTTTATAAAAATTTTCTTGTTTTTAATTTAACTTTTTAATTAAGAATATATCGAAATTTTTCAGTGACCACCTTCATGTTTTTAACAAAAATACTACGAGGTATGACGTATATTTGGTGTAAGTTTCAATTCTCTACGATGGGTGCATGATAGAAAAAGAATTAAAAATGTGTTCCAGGGATGGGGGAGTTGCAAATTGCGTGTGTTATTACAAGTTCATACACAGTTCTATGTACAGTTTACGTATGTAGTTATCTTGTTGGTGGCAATCATTTTAAGGATACAATTGTGTTTTGTTAGTTGACAGTTGACGGATTATTTTAATAGTTTTCGGCTCAGTTTGACTTAACACTGTTGTTGATTAATCGAAAACAGTGTTAACACACTGAGGAAAACACAATCGGGGAAAACTTCCACCAGTAAATTTTAGTAGACATTTTTGCCTTATTTAAACGCGTATATATTATTTAAACGCGTATGACGTATATTTGGTGTAAGTTTCAACTCTCTACGATGGGTGCATCATAGAAAAAGAATTAAAAATGTGTTCCAGGGATGGGGGAGTTGCAAATTGCGTGTGTTATTACAAGTTCATACACAGTTCTATGTACAGTTTACGTATGTAGTTATCTTGTCGGTGGCAATCATTTGAAGGATACAATTGTGTTTTGTTAGTTGACAGTTGATGGATTATTTTAATAGTTTTCGGCTCAGTTTGACTTAACACCGTTGTTGATTAATCGAAAACAGTGTTAACACACTGAGGAAAACACAATCGGGGAAAACTTCCACCAGTAAATTTTACTAGACATTTTTGCCTTATTTAAACGCTCTAGTCACACCTAAAAAAAAAAATAACTGCCTTGAATAAGAACGAAATTTCTCTTCATTTTTACTGGTGGAAGATTATTTCGTTGGTAATCAGGAACTGATCGGGAGACATGAATTCACGTCTTTTGGAGATCTGTAATTCAGCCCATGGGCGGTGCTTTTGTGTTTCATATGTTACATTATTTCTCAAAGAAAATACACAAAATTCACATTTTTACAATTAGAGTACTATGCATATTAATAGTTCTATTAGAAACAATACCACTAATACATACATCTTTTCATAATAGAAACGCATGGTGATAAATTTTTTTGTTAAATAATGGAAAAAACAAATGTAACGTCCATAGGCGAGGCTTCATGTTTACAAGACGAAAAGCAACGTGTTAAGTAAAACTGCGCAGAAAACTAAAAACAAAATCAGTTAACTGTCAACTAACAAAACAAAATGCTTTTCTTCAGATGATTGCCACCAACAGCATAGCTACATGCGTAAACTGTACATAGAACTGCGCATGAACTTGTAATAACACACGCAACTTGCAACTCCCCCCCACCCCTGGTAAACATTTTTAATTTTTTTTCTATGATGCACCCAGCGTAGAGAGTTGAAACTCACGCCAAATATACATCATACCTCGTAATATTTTTGGTAAAAACATGAAGGTGGTCACTGAAAAATTTCGATATATTCTTAATTAAAAAATCAAATTAAAAACAAGAATTTTTTTATAAAACTGGGTATTTTGCAGAAAATAATCTGAAAATAATATCCACTATTTGTATTTTAATATTACACATCCCTGATTTTTTTCGGGGAAATGCGATCACAACTTTCTTCATAATGCACTTTTTCCCAAAACGCACATAAAGAGTCCTAACTGCCCATGGGTTTGAGATATATGCTTCAAACTTCGCAAAAACGCATCTCTATTGAAGGGCTATCGATTCATGTAGATACAAGTGGTATATAGTGGTACATAGCAGAACATAGTGGTATAACAATACCACTAATACACACATCTTTTCATAATAGAAACGCATGGTGATAAATTTTTTTGTTAAATAATGGAAAAAGCAAATGTAACGTCCATAGGCGAGGCTTCATGTTTACAAGACGAAAAGCAAGGTGTTAAGTAAAACTGCGCAGAAAACTAAAAACAAAATCAGTTAACTGTCAACTAACAAAACAAAATGCTTTTCTTCAGATGATTGCCACCAGCAGCATAGCTACATGCGTAAACTGTACATAGAACTGCGCATGAACTTGTAATAACACACGCAACTTGCAACTCCTGGCTATCTGGTTGACTCAAGGGCACATTTTAATCGGAAACCTGGTTATACCCATTGTCAATTTTTTTTTAATTTAATACTCTACTAATAAATTGTAAAATGAACTATTTTTGTTTCATTTATTTATCATTTCTATACTTTGTACTACTAAAATATGTCTATATCTACTTTTTATAGAAGTTATTTGATTTATTTCCATTTATTAGAAAAAATTAAAAAATCGTATATTATTTTGTCGAATTTTAGGGACGATGCGCTACCGCAAGACGCGAAAATCTACTTATTAATTTTAATGAATTTTACTAAGCTACCCTAGAGGCTCATTTTCCGTGGTATAGCAAATCCAAAAACAAAACAAAAAAGTTCTCGCACTCCCCCTTGAAAATGATAAAAATCTTATATTTTCTCAAATTTTAGGGCCGATACGCTACTGCCAAACGTAACAATTTATTTATTTTAATTTTGCATTATACTAAGCTACCCTACAGGCAAGTTTTCCGCGGTATAGCAAATCAAAATACAAAGCAAAAAAATTCTGGCACTCCCCCTTAAAAATGGTAAAAATCTTATATTTCCTCAAATTTTAGGGCCGAGGCGCTACCGCCAAACGTAACAATTTATTTATTTAATTGTTGCATTATACTAAGCTTTCCTAGAGGTAAGTTTTCCGCGGTATAGCGAATAAAAAAACAAAACAAAAAAAATTCTCGCACTCCCCTTTGAAAATGATAAAAGTCTTATATTTTCTCAAATTTTAGGGCCGATGCGCTACCGCCAAACGTAACAATTTATTTATTTTATTTAATACTCTACTAATAAATTGTAAAATGAACTATTTTTGTTTCATTTATTTATCATTTCTATACTTTGTACTACTAAAATATGTCTATATCTACTTTTTATAGAAGTTATTTGATTTATTTCCATTTATTAGAAAAAATTAAAAAATCGTATATTATTTTGTCGAATTTTAGGGACGATGCGCTACCGCAAGACGCGAAAATCTACTTATTAATTTTAATGAATTTTACTAAGCTACCCTAGAGGCTCATTTTCCGTGGTATAGCAAATCCAAAAACAAAACAAAAAAGTTCTCGCACTCCCCCTTGAAAATGATAAAAATCTTATATTTTCTCAAATTTTAGGGCCGATACGCTACTGCCAAACGTAACAATTTATTTATTTTAATTTTGCATTATACTAAGCTACCCTACAGGCAAGTTTTCCGCGGTATAGCAAATCAAAATACAAAGCAAAAAAATTCTGGCACTCCCCCTTAAAAATGGTAAAAATCTTATATTTCCTCAAATTTTAGGGCCGAGGCGCTACCGCCAAACGTAACAATTTATTTATTTAATTGTTGCATTATACTAAGCTTTCCTAGAGGTAAGTTTTCCGCGGTATAGCGAATAAAAAAACAAAACAAAAAAAATTCTCGCACTCCCCTTTGAAAATGATAAAAGTCTTATATTTTCTCAAATTTTAGGGCCGATGCGCTACCGCCAAACGTAACAATTTATTTATTTTATTTAATACTCTACTAATAAATTGTAAAATGAACTATTTTTGTTTCATTTATTTATCATTTCTATACTTTGTACTACTAAAATATGTCTATATCTACTTTTTATAGAAGTTATTTGATTTATTTCCATTTATTAGAAAAAATTAAAAAATCGTATATTATTTTGTCGAATTTTAGGGACGATGCGCTACCGCAAGACGCGAAAATCTACTTATTAATTTTAATGAATTTTACTAAGCTACCCTAGAGGCTCATTTTCCGTGGTATAGCAAATCCAAAAACAAAACAAAAAAGTTCTCGCACTCCCCCTTGAAAATGATAAAAATCTTATATTTTCTCAAATTTTAGGGCCGATACGCTACTGCCAAACGTAACAATTTATTTATTTTAATTTTGCATTATACTAAGCTACCCTACAGGCAAGTTTTCCGCGGTATAGCAAATCAAAATACAAAGCAAAAAAATTCTGGCACTCCCCCTTAAAAATGGTAAAAATCTTATATTTCCTCAAATTTTAGGGCCGAGGCGCTACCGCCAAACGTAACAATTTATTTATTTAATTGTTGCATTATACTAAGCTTTCCTAGAGGTAAGTTTTCCGCGGTATAGCGAATAAAAAAACAAAACAAAAAAAATTCTCGCACTCCCCTTTGAAAATGATAAAAGTCTTATATTTTCTCAAATTTTAGGGCCGATGCGCTACCGCCAAACGTAACAATTTATTTATTTTATTTAATACTCTACTAATAAATTGTAAAATGAACTATTTTTGTTTCATTTATTTATCATTTCTATACTTTGTACTACTAAAATATGTCTATATCTACTTTTTATAGAAGTTATTTGATTTATTTCCATTTATTAGAAAAAATTAAAAAATCGTATATTATTTTGTCGAATTTTAGGGACGATGCGCTACCGCAAGACGCGAAAATCTACTTATTAATTTTAATGAATTTTACTAAGCTACCCTAGAGGCTCATTTTCCGTGGTATAGCAAATCCAAAAACAAAACAAAAAAGTTCTCGCACTCCCCCTTGAAAATGATAAAAATCTTATATTTTCTCAAATTTTAGGGCCGATACGCTACTGCCAAACGTAACAATTTATTTATTTTAATTTTGCATTATACTAAGCTACCCTACAGGCAAGTTTTCCGCGGTATAGCAAATCAAAATACAAAGCAAAAAAATTCTGGCACTCCCCCTTAAAAATGGTAAAAATCTTATATTTCCTCAAATTTTAGAGCCGAGGCGCTACCGCCAAACGTAACAATTTATTTATTTAATTGTTGCATTATACTAAGCTTTCCTAGAGGTAAGTTTTCCGCGGTATAGCGAATAAAAAAACAAAACAAAAAAATTCTCGCACTCCCCTTTGAAAATGATAAAAGTCTTATATTTTCTCAAATTTTAGGGCCGATGCGCTACCGCCAAACGTAACAATTTATTTATTTTATTTTTTTATTATACTAAGCAGCCCTAGAGGCAAGTTTTCCGCGGTATAGCGAATCAAAAATATAAAAAAAGGTTTTTTTTTGGCCCACCCTAATACTTACTACTACAATGATATTCCGACATAGGAAGTAGAGATGAGTTCGTGCCGTTTTCTCGGGGCCCGAACTCTTTGCAGAACACTAAAACACTGATAATAATACTTTTTTTCTAAATTTTCAGGTAATAAAAAATGCCGAACCAAATATGCGCCATTTTTGTTCTTACAGTAAGAATTCTGAGACTTGAATGAAAATGCTTCATTTTTGTCGTAAGTAAAATGTTTCAAATTGATGTATAAAAATTCACGTTTTCTATTAAAAATGACAGAGTTTCAATAACGGATTTCTGAGATTTAGTCTTTTTAATAGTTTCATCCCTGAAAATTAAAAATAATAATTATAAATTTAAAAAACCTCTTTGTGATGTGAGATTTAATCTTAGTCTAGGCTGAAAATTCTCAGTTCTATATATTTCTCTATATTTCATATATGATAACTAAAAAACACACACATTTAAATACTAAAAACAAGTTAAGTGAACTTCTTACCACTATTTTAACATCAAAGTACACTAAGGGATAACTGCACTAAAGAATACACAAACATGCTCTAGGATTTTTTTTCTTTTTGTATTGCCTATTTGGCCAAATCCAGAACTATATTTGCATATCTCAACTTCGTCTTACCAATGTTTTCTTGGTGAGCCTGTTCCATATGAGAAAGTTAAATTCCGATAAGAAAGTCAAAATTCATACACAACGTGTAAAGTTAATTTTATAGGCAAACTTTCCACAACCGTGGAATAAGTTCGCAGAATGTGAATATCTATCCTTAGAGATCTCGTTAAATAAAATTAAGGAAATTTTCAAATTAAAAAAATATGTATTTCTATTTTTTTTAAAGGACAGAAAATTTGGAGAAAAATAACTGAAGGAAATTTTATTTCCATTTGGGTGAAAAAGAGTGCTAGCTACGAAGCGAACCCAAGACCTTTGGCGTAACATGCCAACAGTCTACCAACTGAACTACACAAGTGGAAATGGAATTTGTTACACCCAGAAGGAGTTCGTGAACTTTTATGAAACTTGGACCAAAGCATGTCTGTATGAGGGGTATTAAAGGATTAACATTTAAATGCAGTACGTATAGTATTATGAATATTAAGAATATTTACTGTGTTTCTAAGCTTATAAGCGGTGAACTGTTTTTTGTAATAAAGTAATTCTTTTTCCACAGGAGTTTCATGACCAGATATGCCAAAGCGTAAAGTCAGAACACCGTACATCCACATTTCTGACATTCACAGGGCTTGGATAATTGACATGTTTGAGATGTAGGCATTGTATCATGAAATCGCCCGAAGGACTGAACGTAGTGCCATGTCAGTACGGAGAGAGCTTAGACAGTGGACGTAAGAACCCGAAGACCTGGCACAGGTCCACGCAGAAGGACAACGCCACATGAGCACCGCCAAATAGTGCGGTTGGCTGAGACTGACAAACGAATGACTGAAGCACAAATCCGAGCAAAGGTGCAGTCATAGTAATCCCAAGGACAATTGTAAACCATTTGTTTCAAGCTGGGTTACGCTCTCAGATCCCCATGCAATGTGTTCCATTAACCCGATTGTACTACCAAGAACGGATAGCCTGGCTAGATGCAACTGAACGCGTGAATTGCATTCAGTGGTGAATCTCGATTTTGTCTGTGGCGAAATGATCCTCGGCAACATGTCTGTCGTCGTGCTGGAGAAAGGGCTAAACCTGGTGTGATTTCAGAGTAGTGCTCGCGAATATACGTTTATGTATGTTTAAACATATACGTAGTTAAGCCTTTTTTCCATATCATTCCTATCCAGAATCGTTACCGGTTACAATACATTTTATACGTATTATACGTATATTAACGAGCACTATTTCAGAGCGACACACAGGTCCAACTCCTGGAGTGATGGTTTGGGGACAATACGTTATGACAGCAGGACACTTTAGTAGTTGTTTAAGGCAGAATGATTGTCCGCCAATTTGTAGACAGACTATTCAACCCTGTAGTAATACCTTTCATGATTACCATCCAAAACGCTATTTTTCAACAGGATAATGCCCGAGTTCATATTGCGGCAATAACACGACAATCCTTGCAAGGTATTCCGAACGTGGACTGGCCTTCTCTTTCCCCAGACCTATAGCTGTTAGGGCATGTTTAGGATGCCATCGGTAGGCGCATTAAGTCACTTAGTCACGCAGTGCAAACTGTACAACAATTGAATGCACAAGTCATTCAGGCATGAACAGATATACCACAAGAAAACATCTGAACACTTTTTGATTCAACGCCTGCAAGGATTCAAGAGTGTATACGTGCTCATGTTGGGCACACTTCTTACTGATGTATATTCATAATGGCAATAAATTTGGTTTAATTGTTTTGATTTTCTTATCCTTTCTTCTGTGCAATTATGTACCATGTTTCATAATATTTCATCAAGTTTTTAAGGATGTAACGATTTCCATTTTTATTAGTGCATTTTGACGAGTCTTTATCGACACAAATCACTCATATAATCTGTAGGTATTATCATCTATTCTACTATCCTGGACAACTTTGACATACAAAAATCACTCATATAATCTGTTGGTATTATCATCTATTCAGCTATACTGGACGATTTTGACAGACAAAAATCACTCGTGTAATCTTTTAGCATTGTCATCTGTTTTGCGATCTGCAGCTTTAAATCTAGATAGTAATCGACCAAGATAATAGAGCTATGCCACGTTAAGCGAAAACTTCTGGGTTGGAGTACCCGCCAGGACACTTTTATCCACTCAGTTGGAAATAAAAGCTTCTTTATACTCTTTGTCTACAATTTCTCTTTAGTGAATATACCTGAAATATACAATAAATTCCTAATGACTTACACTATAGATGAATTTTATCATTTTTCATGGAATCATTTAGAAGTATATAGGAAGATTGCAAATGAGTCAACAACTTTAAATCAAATATTTGTAAAAAAAAATAACTTTAGTCTAGCATTATACAAATAGGTATATTTACTATTTTTTATCATTTAGCTAAAGAAATATTTTATTAAACCTATTCCAATTTCATAGAAAAATGTTCACTAAAAGGTACTGAATTTTTTAACTCTCTAAGGGTATATTTGTATAAAATACTTCGCTTTATCTTGATATAAACGAGAAGTTATAAAAAAGAAACGAACCAACTTCAAATGCAATAATTTGTTTTATTTCCAATAAAGTTACCGGAAGTTTTTAATGGAGCTGAGAGATTTCGCTAAGTTTCTGTTTTCAGCTTATGACTGAACGCAACACATGTTCTTGCTCTTTCTTTTCCTTTATTAAACAGATAATAAAAAATCTCAACAGCTTTTATCATTTTCAGGTGTTTGTGATAAAAAGGTTTTTACTATTTCTTTTATCAATGACTTGAAAGGTGCGATGAGATACTAAAATAATCATAAGAGTAAATCTTTCAGTCGTACTGTTTATATTAAACAACAGAGTTGTTTTTTGCTTTCGATGGCTGGAAAATCATTCTGTCGTTTACGGTAAAAGCACCCCGACATAGTAAAACATTGTTGTACCATTATGCTATATACTGATTTTATTAAGCAAATGAGCTGCTTTTTTCTTTTGACTGCCGGAAAGCATTTTGTCATGCACTATAAAAATACCCCGATCATGAAAAGAAACCATTGACGTAGTATTATACTATAATAAGAAGAAATTCTATAATGTGGTTGTTCATTTTTATTAATAATAATTTTTTAAAGCATATGAAATAAGAAAAAAAATTAAGTTTTTACTGGCCATAATTATAAGGATACTGCTTGTATGTTCGAATAGATAAAATTTTAATAAGAAATGTAACTAGCTTTATTATGGAGATGCTCAAACATATGATTTGACATTATTGGAACAAGTTTTCATAATTATGATATGAGTATAGCTGACCAAGGATTTCCAATAGTTTCCAAAGGATTTATAATGCTTGAATATTGCGTACTATTTATATAAAAAAAAGTTCGAAATTGCACTTCATTCATTTCTCATAATGTTTTTACCGTGCGACCGATGTGACCAATTAAATACTGGGATATTGTTATTATTGAACACCTTTTTGTAGCTTTTGAGGTATGGTACAATGCATTATCTTGTTGTAAAACAAATTTTTCAACTGTTAAAAGCAAACATATGCTAAAATTTGAGTTTATATAATATCGTGTGTCACTTTTGAGTTCATCATCTTAGAAAAAAAATCTGAATTAGTTAATTTTAAGTTCACACAGCACATGTTTGATCATGTTTGATCCCAAACCATGTTTGATAATCCTTTATTTTGACAGCTCCATGCAATATTTCCGTTCCTCCACAAATATTGCCACTATTAACATATAACTTTAGGTCTATCGAGTTTCAACCGCTTTTACATTCACCTGACGTTATGCGTAAATATTGACAATACGTGTAGAGAAATAGAAATGTTGTATGTAGTCGTTCAAATAAAGGAAGATCAGTCATGTTTTGGGGTGCTACATCAGCTTAAGGTAAGACTAATATAGTTATTGTTTCTTAGAAAATGAATTCAAAAGTGTAAATCCATATTTTGTAAATATAAATGCTGGCATATAGTTGCATTTAGTAAGGAAAAAAAGATTTTCTAAGAAGATAATGTATCATGCCATACCTCAAAAGCTGTGAAAAATGTGGTTCAATGATAACAATGTCACATTCTTTGATACGCAACCTTAATTGCACGAACATTATAAAAAAAATTAAAGAAGTGTACTGGGGAAGTACTTTTTTTTTAATGACAAGAAATATTCATGCATTAGAGATCTTGAAGAAGCTATTTACTGTCCCTGGGTAGCTATTCCCATATTATAATTCCCAAAGCTTGTCCCAAGCATGTGGAATCGTATATCTGAGTGTCTCCAAAATAAAGCTGTCCTTATTAAGGTGGTATTTGTTTGAATTTACAAGCTTATAATTATGGCCAATCAAATATTATAATAATATTTTTAATTGATATGCATTTTTAAAAATTACAAATTTGTAATATAAATAAGCAAGACAGTTTATTATACAGTACATATAATTTGATGGTTATTAATACTTAAAACTGTATAATGAAATTTATTATTCTTTGCACATTTTAGTGTCTTTACCATTTTAGCCAAGGAAGTCGTAAAACGTTCATTGAATACCACTAAATCCCTTAGCTCTTTCATAATATATCTACATAAAATACTTAGTTTTACCTTTAAATTTTATGAAGGAAGAAGAAAAAAAGAACGCGCATTAAATGAAACGATTTGTTTTATTTCCTTTCTCAAATTTTACAGGGCGTTATAAGGGATTTTATTCTAAAAGGGAACAATTTGTTTCGCTTTCTTCAATAAATTTTCCAGATAACTGTATTGTAGCTTGGACATTTTTCATATTTTCTGTTTTGATCCCGGCACGACGTATGTTATAATTCTTTTCTTCTATATATTAAAGTGATAACAAAAAATCAAACTCACTTCTACAGCTTTCAAGTACATTGGATAATAGGGTTTCTTTCTTATTTCCTTTCAACTATAAAATGAAATATAAGACAGATAATAAAATAATCATAATATTAAACATTTTATACTGATAACTTTCTTAAATCTGATTAAGTGAACTTCCCATGTAAAAGAAATTTTGTAGGTTTTTACACCCCTCGAGTTGTGGTAAAGCAAGAGCCGTAGCGAAGCCTAGCATATGACCTAGAAACCGGCTCCCCACCTGGGGTTTCGGCGACGAAGTTGCTGGGTGTTCTCGGCGGTTCATCAAGTGTCCGTTCCTGTGGAAGTTTTCTCCGAGATGCGAGGTTACAGTCGCGGCGACCTCGTGTCGTCGACACTTGGTAAATTGGCTTGGGGGTCCGCAGTTGGGAAGCGTCCCCAGGCCGATCGCAGCTCCGTGGCAAGACAAAGCCGCTGGCACGATATAAGTCCTTTAGAGACTTGGGAGTGATGGTCGGAACGCGAGCCGGCGACCCCCGTGGGCACCAGGCGGCGCGAGCTCATTTCCCATGTAAAAGATATTAACTCTAAATTACATAGGAGAACGGTAATGTTTTTGTCAATATGATGGATGGTATGAATATATTCTTTCTTCTTATTATTATTAGTATTGTTATTACAGTGCGCGCAATAATTATGGTCTCTTACAATTCTAGGTTATATATTATAATAAAAAGAAAACCGCCCAGTTAAACTGAGGGCATTGAGCTCACAGGCTATTCACACTAATTGTATATTATACTCGTATTTCAAAGAATTTGAAATAAGCCCCTTAAAAAATAAAGAAATCGACAATATATTAAGGGGAGTTATCCCCCCGTTACCCCCTCATAGTTAACTAATGAACCCCTTAAACTAATCAGGGAAGCCTCTTATTACAATGAATATATATATACAAAATTTGAAGAAAATCGGATAATGCTGCTTGAAAAACCCATTTATATAAATTAAGGGGGGGATTGGCCCCCCGTCCCCCCCTTTATACTTAACCAATCAATCCCGAAAACTAATCAGGGAAGCGTCTTAACCCAATGAACTTATAAACAAATTTTGCAGCAAATGAGATAATTCTGCATGAAAAACCCATTTATATAAATTAAGGGAGGGGGATTACCCCCCGTTCCCTCCCTTTATACTTAACCAATCAATCCCGAAAACTAATCAGGGAAGCGCCTTAACACAGTGAACCTATAAACAAAATTTGAAGCAAAACGGAATAATTCTGCAGGAAAAACCCATTTATATAAATTAAGGGGGGGATTAGCCCCCCGTCCCCCCGCCTTTATACTTAACCAATCAATCCCAACAAAAACTAATCAGGGAAGCCTCTTATTACAATGAAAATATATATACAACATTTGAAGAAAATCGGATAATGCTGCATGAAAAACCCATTTATCTAAATTAAGGAGGATTAGCCCCCCCTTCCCCCTTTATACTTAACCAATGAACCCCCAAAACTATTCAGGGAAGCGCATTATCACAATGAACCTATATACAAAATTTGAAGAAAATCGGATAATTCTGCTTGAAAAACCCATTTATATAAATTAAGGGGGGATTGGCCACCGTCCCCCCCTTTATACTTAACCAATCAATCCCGAAAACTAATCAGGGAAGCGTCTTAACCCAATGAACCTATAAACAAATTTTGAAGCAAATGGGATAATTCTGCATGAAAAACCCATTTATATAAATTAAGGGGGGGTTTAGCACCCCCCGTTCCCCCCCCCCCTTTATACTTAACCAATCAATCCCGAAAACTAATCAGGGAAGCGTCTTAACCCAATGAACATATAAACAAATTTTGAAGCAAATGGGATAATTCTGCATGAAAAACCCATTTATATAAATTAAGGGGGGATTAGCCCCCCGTTCCCCCCTTTTATACTTAATCAGTCAATCCCGAAAACTAATCAGGGAAGCGTCTTAACCCAATGAATTTATACACAAATTTTGAAGCAAATGAGATAATTCTGCATGAAAAACCCATTTATATAAATTAAGGGGGGGATTAGACCCCCGTTCCCCCCCTTTATACTCAACCAATCAATCCCGAAAACTAATCAAGGAAGCGCCTTAACACAGTGAACCTATAAACAAAATTTGAAGGAAAAAGGAATAATTCTGCAGGGAAAACCCATTTATATAAATTAAGGGGGGACTACCCCCCCCCGTTCCCCCCCTTTATACTTAACCAATCAATCCCAAAAACTAATCAGGGAAGCGCCTTAACGCAGTGAACCTATAAACAAAATTTGAAGGAAAACGGAATAATTCTGCATGAAAAACCCATTTATATAAATTAAGGGGGGGGGGGATTAGGCCCCCATTCCCCCCTTTATACTTAACCAATCAATCCCGAAAACTAATCAGGGAAGCGTCTTAACACAGTGAACCTATAAACAAAATTTGAAGGAAAACGGAATAATTCTGTATTAAAACCCCATTTATATAAATTTGGGGGGGATTAGCCCCCCTGTTCCCCCCTTTATATTTAACCAATCAATCCCGAAAACTAATCAGGGAAGCGCCTTAACACAGTGAACCTATAAACAAAATTTGAAGGAAAACGGAATAATTCTGCATGAAAAACCCATTTATATAAATTAAGGGGGGGATTAGCCCCCCATTCCCCCCTTTATACTTAACCAATCAATCCCGAAAACTAATCAGGGAAGCGCCCTAACACAGTGAACCTATAAACAAAATTTGAAGGAAAACGGAATAATTCTGTATTAAAACCCCATTTATATAAATTAGGAGGGGGGATTAGCCCCCCCCCCTGTTCCCCCCTTTATATTTAACCAATCAATCCCGAAAACTAATCAGGGAAGCGCCTTAAAACAGTCAACCTATAAACAAAATTTGTAGGAAAACGGAATAATTCTGTATTAAAACCCTATTTATATAAATTAGGGGGCGATTAGCCCCCCCTGTTCCCCCCTTTATATTTAACCAATCAATCCCGAAAACTAATCAGGGAAGCGCCTTAACACAGTCAACCTATAAACAAAATTTGAAGGAAATCGGATATTTCTATGAAGAGTTATCGCGTTACGTACGTACATACGTACATACATACATACATACATACATACAGAACCGGCGGGCACATAAGCTCTCAGGCTTTGATAGCCTGTGAGCTAATGACAAAAAAGAAATCTTGTGCTATTTCCTCCGTTGTACCATGCAAAATAAACGCATTCATCGGTGGCTGCAGCATTACTTGGGCATGCGCTATGAAATCTTATCTTTGAAATCTGGATTTCAGAAACGAAAAAATTATGGCTTTACTCAATCGAAAGTTCATATGTATGCGTGTCGTTTAGTAGAAACATTTTTTTTTTAATTTGTGACAACAGTTTAAATAGAAAATTCACTAAATATTTTTTTTAATGTATTGAATTAAAAAATAATTAATGTGCAGTCTGGCTCACGACTTGCTGATATCGAACAGGGTAAAATCGATGTTTTAACAGCACAAACGAATATGAATCCTGCAGATACTGCCGGAGCTACTGACAGAAGTTAAAAAGTTGTCGAAAATATCTTAAAGATCCATCAGGATAAGAAAAGAAGAAGAGCACAGGTAGACTACCCATATTTACAAATAAGGAAGTCCGTCTTTTGAGGCACGAAGCATAAAAAAATTGTAACAGTTCAACAATTACGAGATGAATTAAATTTGCCAGTTACTGTTCGTCGAACACAACAATAAAGTTGGACTTAGCTCGAGGAAACTCCAGAAAAAAACGAATGCTGTCTTCTATTCATAAAGCTAATCGGAAAGTATTCGCTCGTAGCCATATGAGTTGGAGCACTGAATGGCAAAAAATTGTTTTCTCTGATGGAAAAAAGTTTAATCTGGATTATCCAGATGGTATGTACAGCTATTGGAAGGGTTAATAAAAAAGAAACTATAGTGATTTCCACCAGACAACAAGGAGGGGGTTCGATAATGATATGAGGCGCGATACGATGAAAATAGAAAAGCAATATTGAATTTTTACAGGGAAAAATGAACTGTTCTGATTACCTGAATATAATAAGTAAGCAGTTTCCTCGAAATTGACTTCAAAAGATTGGAAGAAATTAGTTGTTTCAGCAGGACAACTACAAAATTCATGTGTCATAGAGTCCAAGGATAGACTCGAGTAAAAAAATTAAACTGTTAGAACCTTGTCCAGCCAAATTGCGTGATTTGGATATAACAGAGAATGTTTGGTATATAATGGCAACAAAAAAAGAACAAGTGGGTAAGTGTGATCGAAGATCGCTCAAAGGGTTTCGTTTAATATTCCTTTCAAAACACTTTATCCTTTCTTTAATAAATCCAAATAAATTTCATTTAGCAAAAAAAAAAAGTCATGTTTTTTATAAAGTAAAAATTTACCGCTCTATCTTTTCGTTTTTTCGAATATCTAAACCAGTCCGATAGCGAGCGAAACACGCTATTGTATTCTGTCATAATAATATCTGTCATGCGGACTAAATGCGATATTTAAAAAAAATAATTTCTAAATTAAACATGTTGTACACCTTCAAAATGTTAAAATATGCGAATATTTCCATAATCGGATTTTTATCACGATTCAATATGTTTCTCAAACTCATTTATATACTATTCTCTATTACTCATATTGATACTCGCTTTCTATTATTCTCCAACATTTGAAAAATTCGTTAAACTTCCAATATGACATCAGATTTTCTTTTTAATTCTCTAATGACGTGATATTAATCTGCTTTGTGTACATACACATATTCATACTCCTTGTATTATTGAGAAATCTTTGAAAATTTCAGTTTTATTACCACTATGAAGTCAATCAATTTTATTTAATATTTATCTTTTTTTCAATTGATGAAACTTTTTATTTCATTTTCATTTTTCACGTGGAAATCGTTCAATAGAAAATTAATTATTGTAGAAAGAATTTCATTGTAGATTTTTAATTTTTGGCAACTGCTATAACGAAACATGTTTAAGTTTAATAGGAAAAGGCTGTTAGAATTTTGTTTTTTTATCTCTATTTATTAAAATAATAGGAATTTTTCAAATTTTAATATTTTGAGCTTCATAGCTGGTATTCAGCTATATATGCGAAAAGTTTCAACTCTGTAAGTTACATAGTTTCTGAGAATGGCTCTGTGACGGACAGACAACGGAGCGGGAGTAATAGGGTTTCGTGAGATGAACGAAACCCTAAAAAAAGGACTGATAAGAAATGGGTTAATATCAAACTAAAATCCCCCCCTCCCAGAAAAATAAAATTGCTTCCTCCCTGTAGGGCATACCACTGGATGGGGGGACTCTTGTATAATAAAGGGAGTCCCTATATTTAAAGAAACACACTGTATAATGGGTATTAAAGGTTATTTAATAGAACTTTATGTTACAGCAAAATAATTAGCTATTGTCACTACAAGAATATAATGCATTTATTGATATTACATAATTATATAAAATAATATAAAATAAATAAATATAGTATAATATAAAAAACTTCATTTATTATCTAAATGAAATAGCTTTATTTCAAGTATGAACGAATTGAAGAGCCAAATTTATTTTAATATTTTGCATATCCTTATACCCGTAACATAAACATATATCAACATCAAAATGGTACCTTCGTTTGCTTTGTATGGAATAAATAGATAAAATACGAAAAAAAAGTAAGCATATGAAAATAGCCAAATTTGGCACTAAAAAAAATCTGTTTAAAAAATGCAATTAAACGAAATATCATGTAACATTGAGTAAATGTAATAAACAATTAAAAAATATAATAAAACAGTGTTAGAAAAAACGTTTATGTTCTTTTTAACAGGGATCACTGTCATAGGCTTATCGATCATCGAAACAGTTGAAAATAAATCAGTAATTTTAATTCAAATGTTTATATCCTAAAATGTTTTTTAAAAGTACACAAACAGATTTTCATAATTTTTTATCACTGTGATATAATAAACGTTTTCATACACATGTTTTGGAGAAAAATGGTCATGAAATGCAATTGAATGTCTGGGTTCCTTCAAAATATATCTGTATGAAATACTTATTTTTATCTTCAAATTTTACGAAAAATAAGAAGGGGAAGAACCAATATAAAACGAAACTATTTGCTTTATTTTCTGTCATAAATTTTGCAGTTGTAAGGAATACGTTTTGTTGAATTTATGTTAAGAACTTTGCATTGAATGTCCAACCTGTTCCATTTCTCTTTCCTGTGATAAAAAATAATGTTAAAAAAAAAAAAAAAAAAAAAAAAAAATCTCACAAATCTGTTGTAGCTTTCAGATATAATGAGTATTTTTTATTTTCTTGTTGACTTTTCAATAACAAAATAAAAGTTTTTTTTTTTTTTGTATCTGAACAATTTAATTTTATTAAAGTTAAAAAAAAAACTGATATGTAAATGCTAAGTACACTGATACTCACACTGTTATAAAAATAAAGAATAAATAAATAAATAATAATAATAATAAGTTTATGCTTTTATGAGCAGATTTCCACTGTAAATGGTAAGGCATAATACTTTCTGGCCCGGCTTATTCCTTAAAACTAAATGGAGCAAAATTGACTGTTTTAATTTTTTACTCAATGTTTTAACATCGGCACCCTTATTTAGTCTTTAAATAAACACTTTAAACTCTTGAAAATGATAAGATATATTTAAAATATATATTCTGTAAACACTGTATTGAAATCTTTGTCATTATTCATTCTCTATTC
Organism: Maratus michaelseni; assembly: GCA_963931845.1. NCBI lineage: Eukaryota > Metazoa > Arthropoda > Arachnida > Araneae > Salticidae > Maratus > Maratus michaelseni. The sequence continues at coordinate 253,113,840 of OZ007592.1, forward strand.
TCGAAGCTATATAATATAATGACTTCAAAGTTAATTTTGACTGTAAAAAGGGTATAAGGATCTTAAAAGGACAGTTCTTTATTGTTTCATTTGGAACGATCTACAGTGGGATAATTTAAATATTTAGTGCGGAAAAAAAATGCAACTTTTTTTCTGTTTTACTTAATGTTTGAAATTTTTCTATAAGAAGCGTCAAAGATTCTTAATGCATTATGTATACACGTTTTCTCAATGTAATATTATGTAATGTAAACAAACTTTGCTTAATAGAATCAGACGTGTAATTCAGATAGTAATTTATTGTTGTACATTGTGCTGCTTTTTACGCAATTAATATTAAAAAATATTTTGTTGTGTTGAAATGGTTATTAAAATAAATCAAAAAAAAATATTATTAAATTAGTAAGTAATTTTTTACTGTGTGTGTTTGACGTACAAAAACATTCACATATTTCCTCATATTGGTAATAATAGAAGATATTTTTTTTTATGAATAAAGATATTAATTTCGAAATTTTGATGTATGTGGCATTGTTACTTGAAAGATAAATTGATTAATTTCAATAATATACAAAGTAAAATTTGTATAATTTGTTTAATCATAACTAGATCAAAATCAGGTAACTAAACATTATTTCATTACTTTGAAGAGCAAGGATCTTTTCCATTACAGTACATATACTATCATCAGTTCCAATTATATCGTAACAATATCAAAAAGATATAGCTGCCGCTTTCAGAACTCTGCGCATCCATTCTGCTAAAATATTGTTTAACTAGAATGTGCAAAACAGTTATTTAGAGGGATCCATCTTTTCTGCTATCTCTATGGGGTTTAAATAGCTATCACTCAATAATTCTTTCGCGTTGTATGCAATAAATAGTGAATTAAGCATCTCCAATGCAAAATTCTGTCAAATATATTGTTGATACCAAATGAAATTATTTTTCCCATTCTTTTACGGCAAATTTTGTATTTTGCTATTTTTGAATTTTTGCAAACTTTTTATACGATTTTTAAAGATTTTTTGCGTTACGTGGCAATTTTTTGACATTTTTAAAGGGAATCCAGTTTAAATCTTTTTAATCCAATGTAGTAATTTTTGTTTTCTGGCAATTTTTGAATTTTTCGTGAAATTTCTATGCGATTTTTTGGTTTACGCATTTCGCGGTGAGTTTTTGACATTTCTTCAAAGAAATTCGCTTTCAATCTTTTATCCGAATACAATAAATTTGTTCGGTGCGATTTCTGAATTTTAGTCTGAATTATGCAATGTTTCGAGTTTTTTCACATTCCACAACAATTTTTTGGCAATTTATTTCCAAAACGGAAAAAAAAACAGGAAGTAAATTTTATACTTCTGGCATTAAATTTAAGTTAGAAGAATCCCAAACCAGTTCTTATAGCAACTCAGCAACGATGCTAAAATTTTGATTTTAATCTGGCTCGAGGTAAAAAATTCACAATAATTTCAAGGTTTATTTCATTGAAGACCGGAACAAGCGTAGCCCATACGGGTGTATGCTGCCGAACGCAGTGGAGTCCTCAATCCCAGGTTTGTTTAATTCAATGATACCAGTCAGCGAAGCCAGGTAAATTTTGCTAGTTTCAAATATTTCAGAAAACCAATAAGAGTTTATTTCATTGAGTGTAGTGCCCGAATCAAAATGGCCTATTAAACAATGTTTTAAATTTATTTATCAGGTGCTGCCACTAAACAAATATACCATATTTATTGTAGAACGATATTTAAATTTTGTAATCGGGAAGTTTTGTACTTCCTATTTTCTATAGCATTCTGTAAGCTACGTTTTAAGTTTCTGTAATTATAAGAATTGTTGAATAAATATGAAGACTTGTTATTCAATTGACTTAAAAAATAAATAAATAAATAAAAGATTAAAGATTAAAGAAAAACTAATTACAATTTGTGCTAAAACTTTTGCATTGAATGCTAAAATTTTTAAACTGAAATTTTCGTAATTTACTATTTATTGTTTATTTTTACATAAATTGGTAAACCATTTTTTGATGCCTATATGTGACTTTATTTCTCTCTTATTTAAAAGAAATAAGGTAACCCATTAACACTTTTTACATAAAAATGTAATATATAAGCTATTTTTCTGTTTAATATATGATAACTTTTTTCTTTTTGTACCATAAAGTTTATCACTGTATATTAATAAGGCAATTTATTTCTCTTTTAAACCTTTTCATCAATATATGTCAAAAACATAAATTATTTAAAAAAAATAATTCGAATAAAAAATCAATTTTTATCTGTAACTAATAGAGGTCTTTTTAAAGAAATATTTGTGCCATGATATGAGATTTTGCTTTAAAAAATACATTTAGAGAAGTGGCGAAAATAAAGTCTTGTTTTATAAAATATAGAAATAAATCGACATATTTAAATTAACCACAAATAATTCTAGAATAAATTTATTCTAAAGGAAAAAAATAAACTATTTTTTTTAATTAACAGTTTTATGTGAATATTTAAAGCAAAGGCATGTCACACTTTCCTTAATTTATTCTAAGGAAAGAAAAATAAACTATTTTTTTTAATTAACAGTTTCATGTGAATATTTAATGCAAAGGCATGTCACTCCGGGCAATTCATAAATTTTAAGATTGAATTTATTAGAAATACAGAGAGAATACTATACTTATAAAGTGTAATTAGAATGTTCTACAAAATCGATAACAGCATTTCTTAAACATTCTGGTCTAATACTATCATAACACGTTTTGTTTGATTAAAATAGTATAAGGAATATCTTCGTTCGAACTATAACTAAGTTCTTTGGCTTAGTACAAATAATATTACATCAATACTGACATTGATAAAATGAAAATTTGATACAATCTCTTTTTGTTAATATTTTATAACAAGTCAAATTTAATAATCAATAAATTATCATATATTATAATACGAACAAACCATGTGTGCGTATATATATATTTACGCACAGATAGACTATTAGGATTATAACATTTTCAAACACACACACGCATGTATATATATATATAAATATATATATATATATATATATATATATATATATATATATATATATATATATATATATATATATATATATATATATATATATATATATATATATATACATGCGTGTGTGTGTGTGAAAATTTTATTTTAAAAACGGCTCTAACGATTTTGACGAAATTTTGTATCCTACCACTTTCGGGTACCAGAAATCCATTGGACTAGGTTACGTGTTCAAGAAAATTCGATTAGTGGGTCATTTTGGATCACCACGGTTCAGGTCAATCTAATTTTATCTAAAAAACGGCTCAAACGATTTTGACTAAATTTTGTATCCTACCATTTTGGATTACAAGAACAGAATTGGGCTAAGTCCCATGTTCGAGAAAATTTGATTAGTGGGTCATTTTTAGGTCATTACAGGTCAAACTAATTTTATCTAAAAAAACAGCTCTGGCGATTTTGACTAAATTTTGCATCCTACGAATTTCGGGCACGAAAAAATCATTGGGCTACTTCACATGTCCGAAAAAATTCGATTAGTGGGTCATTTTCGGCTCACTGAGGGTCAAGCTAATTTTATCTAAAGAACGGCTCAAACTATTTAGACTAAATTTTGCATTCTACGGTTTTCGAGCACGAGAAAACTGTTGGGTTAAGTCACAAGTTCGAGAAAATTTGATTAGTAGGTCAGTATGGTCATGGATCATTATGGGTCAAGGTATTTTTATCTTAAAAACGGCTCAGACTATTTGAATTAATTTTTGTATCCTACACTTTTAGGGGACGAGAAGACTATTAGGATAGGTGACATTTTCGAGAAATTTCTATTAGTGGGTCATTTTGTTTATGGGTCATTATAGGTCATGCTATTTTTATTTTAAAAACAGCTCAAACGATTTGAATTAAATTTTGTATCCTACGGTTTTGGAGCACGAGAAAATCATTGGGCTAGGTCACATTCTCGAGAAAATCCGATGAGTGGGTCATTTTTGGCTCACTGTGGGTCAAGCTAATTTTATCTAAAAAGCGGCTCAGTCTATTTTGACTAAATTTTATATCCTACGGGTTTCGGGCACGAGAAGACAATTGGGTTGGTCACATGTTCGAGAAAATTTGATTAGTGGGTCATTTTGGTCACGGGTCATGATATTGCAACTCAAAGCAATTTTTGACCAAGAATATATCGGTCTTTCCTGCTCGTGTGTGTGTTAAGTGGTGTGCAAAAGTACCGCCACATAATACGATAAAAACATAAATACATTCCGGACAATTCACACCACATCGTACTCTTTCAAAACCTTTTCTCTCTCACGCTTTTTTTTTGTCTCTCTTACAATTTTGCATTATAAAATCATGTAAAATATAATATTTATCGAATTTTGATTTATTTAAGTACTTATTAAAAATCTCTACAAATTTACTCTCATAGCAATTTTTTTAAAATAAGATATGCCTTATTATTTTTCGTACATTTTTCATATAGAATAAATAAATAAAAAAATAGTCTGAAATAGTCATTGCAAATAAATCACCTTCTGTTCTTATACTTCAATGAAATGGCAGAAAGCTTTTCAGTTAACAAACTTCTCTTTAGAAAACATTCCTCGAAATACTTTTTAAAAGACTTTTCTTCTTCAGACTTTGTTGAAATATTAAACTTGGGTACCGGCATGAAATGAAAGAAAATTTTCGGATGTATCTTTTATTTCTCTTTTACGTCTTTTTAACAACCTGTTGAATTGTGAAATCTCAAGTAAAATTGCCTCAGTAAAATAACGAAAACTTACGTTCGGAAACGAGAGTTTTTCTGATAAAGTAATATAATGAATTATGTACTATAAATACGTATATGTACAATTACAGTTTTCTTAATTTCAAAAAAAATTTAGAAGAATTAAAAAGGGCTTATTTTTTCACGCATAAAGTAATATCATACTTGCCAAATAACCACTAAAATTTCGTAAAACGTGAGTTAATTTGACCCATGTCCAATACTTTGTAAACCAGAAAAATTATTTAATAGATAAAATCACAGATGTTTCACATACAAACAAGAAATATTTTATTTATTTTTAAAACATGCTTTACTTTGGCCAAAATAACCAAGTTTTTACGAAAAGGACTATGCCGATATTACCATAAAAAGTCCCTCTCAATATACAACATAAAAGTTTATTTAAAAAAAACTATTGTTATCATTTTGAAAATTGTTTATTATATCTGCATAATATTATACGATATTTAAGTAAATTCACTGCAATTGTTAAATATATATATATTGGCAGCTAAAACTTGTTTTATTTCAATGATTTTTACTTTATTCTATCTATACAAAAAGAACGTATTTGATTCGTGAAAATTTCGACTTCCGATTTGCGACGGATTTTTACGTTTTAGAAGGTCCTGAACATGATTTGACTGTTTTTAGGAAATGTCTGTCCGTGACTCTGTCTGTATGTATGTGACACATATTTTGTAGGCACTGTAACTCGCAAACGACTATGTAGAATAGGAGGAAATTTCATATGATGTTCTATTCTATATGAACTGGCGCTGATTAGCTTTTGGACGAAATCGCCCAAGAGGGTGGGGGACGTCTCAAATGGATAATTTGTTCGATTTATGTGATGCTTATATCTCCAGTTTATCTGCGCATAATTCAACAAAACATCAATTTAAAATTCTCAAGATAGGAATAGATTGTTGTTAAATTTAGTTGCGGTCATCTAAGAGTAGCTGCCGAAATTCGATGATTTATTCAAATTATGCAATGCTTATGTCACTAGTTTAAATGCACAAAATTCAATTAAACTTCACGCTTAGAATCCTGAATATGGGAATACATTGTGTAAAAAAACCTATTTGCTAAATCGATGTATTTTTTATAGTACTTAAATAATTTAATTGATTTAATTTATAAAGAATAACGTTTTGTGATGGTCACAATATACTAGTTACTATTTTATTCGCATTTTAGCTTTTTTTTTTTTTTTTTGTTTGTTTGTTTTTTGACAAAGTGCAAATAAAGGTATCAGTTAAATTTTGATATGTGCTTGTGTTAGGGGAGGATTTACCATATATTATATGCTTATCGTATTTTAAATAAATTTAACTGCATATTGTTACTTAATAATTGTACTATGGTATATATTTAAAATTTACATGAATGTCGCAGAGGCAAATTTTAAAGCCTAATAGACCCTAATCCTTCATTGGAAGGTTGAAAAGTATTGTAATATATAATATACAAAACTGGTTCATAATATACGTAGCTAGTTTATTTTATATAAATTATAAGATACAGAATTTCAAAAATCACTGATTGCGATGCTCACTTCCTGACTGATTAGAAAATCCGTAATTAAAATGATAATGTTTCGTATTTAACCCAAATTTTTTTTAAGCTTATTTCATTGAAATTCGGCTGTTTTGTTATTTAACGAATCTCCAAAAAATTCGTAACATAGCAATTTAGTTAACATAAAATTGTATTAGAAATTTATACATCTTTTACAGCTCTGGTTTATATACTATATACACATTTTTAAGTGGTAATGATTGTTTATTTCTATTTTTCTAAATGCAACAATTCAGTTTTTTCATTAAATAAAAAACAATAATAGGTTAATTAAATAATTATTTTAAACTTCAAGTTTAGCTTAGAAAAATTAAACTTACATCATCATTAAAATATACCATTATTTGACCTCCAATAGCATTAAAAAAAATAATTTCATTAACAAAATTTTTCCCTTTTTTGAAATGCTTGAAACGTATTTTGTGGAACACCTTTTAAGAATTCAGACTCATACCGAATTACTTTGAAATATTTAATCATTTAAATTTCTTTGATTGCTGCTGAAGACATAATAGATAAATAGAAGTTCAACACTATAATGTTCACACATTGGAAGATTTATTTTTCCTTTTATAATGCTTGCAAAATTTAAAATCAAGATAAAAACTGTGATTTCCGTTTCAATCCTGTCATTTCTTATTTCGACTAATTCCGCTTCTGTAATATATAAATCAGCACGCGCTGGAAACAAATTTTTCGTTTTATATAGAGAAGTTCTGTTGAGTGCTGGTAGAAAGTTGTACAGGGTGTCACAAATTTATCTTTACAACTTTGGTTCTCCGTAAAACTTAAATGAAATTAGATAACAAAAATCTGTTTCTTGTATAATGAACAGCAAGTTATAAAATTTTATGTGATGCTAGAAGAGCTTCACATCAACACATTTGGTTGCACGTGCCTTTTTTATGAAGCACACTACCGGTCTCCATAAACGTCTTGTGCCACGCACGTATTGAGATCCTGGATGGTGGGTGATGTTCGTATTTTGTTCGGAAATTCCTTTGGACATACGTATTTGACTTCGTCCTTATGAACCAGGCCACACACTGGGCTTTTTACTGTGGTGTGTTGTTGTTGCACATCCCTTTGGACAGCTGGGCTTTACCAGGTCCATGATATTATACACCCTAATGAAATCCAGCACCATCAAGGGATTATCAGCAAGATCCTGCTTGGAGAGCCCTAGGCACGCAAGGATATGATCAGGCGAGGCCTGCTCAGTGGAACACTTGGTGCATATTTCAAAGCACTTGATGCCTTCAGAAAATTTTATAGCTCTAAGGTGCCCACTACGAAAGCGAGAAAGAGTGCTTTGTTCCTGCCTGTTATAACCAAGAGCAAGAGATCTACCGATCGAATACTCTGGTACTAGTGGTACTCTGGCGGAACAATCCAGGTGATTCTATTCTTGTTTTTTGTTCTTGAGTAAGTCTCCAAATATGTGAGGGGTGCAGAAGGCACCGAGGCGTCACATGCACCCGCCTTGGCCAAGGTGTCCGCGATCTCATTTCCCTCAAGATCGGCATGAGTAGGAATCCACTGGTGATGTATCCGATGACACAAGAAAAGTTGTTTCGAAAAGTGGTGTGGTGTAGCCATCACCAATTATGGACCTTACTGGGTCGTACCTGAAAGCAAAAACATTATTTTTAGTACAGATAAAACTTTATGAGTTGCTGTTATATCCACACAAGACTGAACTTCGCTATCTTATTTCATTTAGGTTTTATGGAGGATCAAAGTTGTAAAGATAAATTTGGGACACCTTATATTTCAAAATTTATTTAATATAAACCAAAAGACAGTAAAATTTGTTCAATAAGATTTATATTTAGAATTCCCACTTCACTACTTCAGACATTTTATAGCGTAATATTTTATTCATGGGGAAATATTTTTTTTTGCATAATATTAAACTGAATTTTATACTGAAATAGTATCGCAAGATGCTAAACCATTTTTATGATTTTCTCGCACAAAAAAACGAAACATAATTTTCGAAAACATAATTTTAAGTAGTAATTTTATTAAACTGAGAAATATTTTTTTTCAGTAATATGAATACATGTATTTACTTTTCATAAAATTCACTGTGGTTAAGAAAGGTTTGAAACCACAAAACAAATGTATTTATTATTGTTATTGTTATTTTTATAATGTATGAACCTTTAAGAATGTTGTACAGAATTAGTTGGATAGGGAAAATATTAAAATTAAAGTCATACGATCCGTAAACGTTGAATCGCACAGATTCACGATACCTTCTAGTAAGACAAAACTTTAGACTCAAATTTCGGAGCACTGTTCTTCAGCGGTTTTGCCACGACAACTTTCGAACAAGTTAACGAAATTACTTTTTTTTCCTAAAATAAAGGAAAATTAAATTCAGTATAAACTAAGACTGAAAGACCAACAATTTTTTTTTCAATTGATAAAAAAATTATGAGCAATATTTATGAATTTTGAATTTTTTATTATGATTTTTTTTAATTTGCATAATAGAGAAAGTACGTAATAAGCAGTATAAAGAAGATATTTTGACTCAAAATTATAAAACCTGAAACTAGTTCTGCAAGATTAATTTTGTTTTATAAAATTAAAACTTTCGTTATCGTTTTTGTACAATTTAACAAATAATTTTTATTTCTGTAAAACATAAAGAAATAAATGCAAAAAGAAATAATAGTCCAATTTAAAGCTTTTAATTCACTATAAAACTTCAGACAATTTTCGTTAGTTCAAACCTTTCTTGTTTCTTTAAGGTCCGTTTATCTCGTATATTGGGAAACTTTCAAAATCGTTTATAACGTAGACCATGTTAGTTACTTTCAACGGTCAATTTTTTTTTTTTTTGTAATTATTTATCTGCACCACTTATTTTTTGTTCTATACGCATACGTATTATATCATTTCAAAAAATTATAAATAAATTTTATTATTTTTTTCTTAAAAAGTAAATGTAAGTCACTGTTACATTTCTTTGTAAAAAAGCAAATTAAATAACGACATTTAAAAATAGCTTTTGCAATTACACAAACTTCATTTTTTTCCCTATAAAAATGTAGTATTCCATTTTTATCTACTAAATTCCACTTCCACTGACTTTTTCAAAAATGAAGTTTACGAAATTATTTTTCCGAAGGATTTTTCCGCGATGAAAAAAGAGTCTTAGAGATAATTTTGGATTGAGAAAAATATTTTTCTCACGTATCTTTAGCAAAAGTCATTTCAAAAATCTGTAAATGTTTAACTATTATTAAAAGGTTCAAATTACTGTTAAATTGTGTTCACTAAAATTGATAATTAGTAAAAAAAAAATCACTACATAAAACAATTTGAGTTAGTTCATAAGCTATTTTATTTCAAAATGTATCGAAAGACAGAAGCTACATATTCAGGTAGATAAGTTTCGAAGTTTGTTCTTTGAAATATATTTGTGTTTTCGAATTTTTATCACTGCTCTGGAAATCCAGAAGTAAAACTAATCTGAATTCCAAATAAAATCAGTTAAAATATTTAGGATATAATTTATGAAATATATATATATATTTATTTATTTATTTATTTATTTATATTGATGATAACATACATGCATATAAAAATTAGAAAATCGTCTACAATTTTTCAAAAGATAATTTATGTGATGTTTGTATGTAAAGCAATAGTTTTTTTTACTTTATTGTAAATTCAATTTTTAATTTACTAATTAATGAAGACATGCAGTGCTTTTTATTAATAAAAATGCTGTATTTTGACCCGCTTTCCGATTTAAATAAAATGAATTGTTAACGGATTTACCTTTTTAAACTTTTAAGAAACATAAATAAATTAATTCTAACAAAATATTTTAAAATTTACGCTAAGAAATTGTTTGTTTAAAAAACTCATAAAATCATCGATATTTTTTATATAAAACAAGCTGATCCGCACGGCGTTACCCTGGCCCATGATGAAATCTTAAATAAACTCCAGATTTGTATTATTTTACATCTTTAAACCGATGTTGTATGAATTTATATTTTTAATGACAAAATCGCGAAAAAATACGGATAATTAGTCATAACAGTGCTCCTAAAAAAACATGTTCTTCTTTTTTTTTTTTTTTTTTTTTTTATCCCGTAAGATTATTTCATAGTTAAAAAAAAAAAGAAAGAAAAGAAAAGAAAAAGAAAAAGAAAAAGAAAAAGAAAAAGAAAGAAAGAAATATAAAATAGCATTTGTTGTCCAAACATTTTGAAATTTTTAATGGTAAAAAATATTGTGGTTTTACAGCCCGTGTAGAAATTAGGTCAGAAAAATTGTTATCGGGTTGTAAAATAAATATGTTTTCTTTTCCCCTTTTTTTTTCTTTTTTCGTGATTTCCGTTAACAGATATAAAAATAGTTTTTGTCATCCGAACTCTCTGAAATTTTAGAAGAAATCTTTAAAATTATGTGAAAATATATGCATATTAAATAGTAAAAACGTTACCCGAATCCGAGCGTGCAGAAACACCCCGTTATTATGGGTTTTCGCTGAAAATTTCCCAGATTTTTTTAAAAAGTATTTCTTCGTTTCGAAATTGTTGTAAATGATGTAAATATGGTTTGCTCTAAAAAGATTGTGTCGAAATACGAACGTTTAGTAACGTTTAGCGTAAGAAAAGAAATCTTCTCATGAGGCGCAAAATGACCTGGGTTAGCAGGTGTTTTTGAAAGGGTTAAAATTAGTATTTTTTAAAACTATACCGTCTAATAGAACAGGGTTTCGGCTTTAAGAGCATATGTTTGGTTTGTTTTTATCTCTAAAATTATGCTCTTGAGAAGCGTTGGCGAAAGGGGGAAAACATTCAACAGGGAAAACGACCCTTTTTCAAAAATGTTTTCAGAGAGTTAACATCAACTTTTTATCGGATTGATTGCGGCATTTGAAACATAAGAGTGCAGTTTTCAGAATATGTTTTTAGTTTTTAAATAAACCAAATGGTTTAGAGAAGTTAAAATTGCGAAAAAAAATCTTTCTTCATTTAAATGGTTCTTCATTCTGGTTCACTGCCGTAAATCGGGTTTTGGGCATGACGATTGCTGAAAGCCGGCTCGCAAAGAAAGAGGTGAGTTATTGATCAGATTTTAATTAATATTTTGGTAAATTATTAAAATATGAAAATTCTGAGGCTCAGGTGTATCAGAAAAGGCCTTGGACTATCCTGATCTAAATTTTCAGACTTCTAAGTGCACTAGATTCGCCAGAATTCGTACACACACACACACACACACACACACACACACAGAGCGAAACTTTTTTTTTATTAGTATAGATTCATGTTACCTTTGAATGCTTTCTGCGAGCTTTTAATTATAAAACATTTGAAGGAAAATATATTTTCGTATAAAAGATCTGTGTTTCTCTAAATAACTTTACAGACAATAATTGATGGAGAAATAAACAATTTAAAATAGGCAACTTTGCAAATTTCCTCATGTTACAATACTTTAACTGGATACTTTCTACCTTCTGAAATTCCTCTGAAATTCCCCTGAACCTAATATTTACTAACCTTAAAGCAGTCTTTTAAAATCCGTTTCGCAGAAACCTTTCTCAAAAATATAAATTGTCTGCTACGTTCAAATCTCTTTGGAAATTTCATAGCTAAAATAAAATTATTGGCAGCAATTTTAAAACATTCTTAAATAATGAGATGTTTCATACAGCGTATATTTGCCCATGAGAGTACTTCAGACTATTGATGTAAGTCTGGATATAGAAACATAAAAGTAGTCATATTAACTTGACTCCTTCGCTTGAAAAATGTTTAACATTATAGAATAAAGTTTTACAATGTAATACAAAAAGATTTTCATATGAATAATACATCTACAGAGAATGACTTTCATTCATGTGCATCCTTATCTTAAAAGCATTTTATTTATTAAATAAACACATAGAATCGTTTCTTACGTGAAATAAAACGCATTCAAGCACTTTAAATAATTTATGATAACGGCTTCAAAAATAGCTATAAAACTATTTTAGGATATATATGTAAGAAACTGCATTAAACACGCTACCAGACAGTTCTATGAAATGTATCAGATCTAAATCAGTTTACAGATCTTCTGTTTTTTTTTTTTTTTTTCAATTTTGCTTAAATATTTACATTTAAGGAAAACCTCATCATTTAAGGCTTTTATATTTCATGTAAACTATGTGAATAACTTTGGTTGGCTACAATAAAATATTAGAAGCTGATTAAACTTATTCTCAAGTTTATAATTAGTTAGTTAATATACTTTCTACGTTTCTAAATTATCTATAGTTTGATGTAATTTTGATGCAATATATCTGTATGCTCTAGCTGGACACAATAAAATATTAAGAACTGATTAAACTTACCCCCAAGTTTATGATAAATTAATATACTTTCTACGCTACTAAATTATCTATAGTTTTATATAATTTTGACACAATATACCGTGTGATTCAAAATAAAATTGTCGTCACGATTATCTCTTAAACCGCTGATGATGGAAACATGCTTCCAATTACAAAAAGTATACAAATCAAGTACAATTTTAAGAGTTCGCTTTACAACTTTTACAAGGCTGTATTTGTATTAACTAGAGCTCCCTATTAAACGTTTATACGCGTATACGTATAATACGTATTATACGGGGTGCAGATTTCGGATACGTATGATATGACCAAGGCGGTTATACGTATTATACGAAACAGCATATACGGTACATCGTATATACGGATCTTACACCAGCGGTTAAACGTATAAACGTTTAAACGGTTTTCGTTCATTGCTTAAAACATTATGCCTTTCTTCTGCTGGTCTGCGGATCAGAGACTTTGAGAAACAGCCGCTGTGTCCTGTGCAGTCGGTACTTGCAAAAAAAAAAAATCGGAATATTTTTTCCTCAATTTAGATTTTGTTTTTTCTCCCCTCAAATCTAAACTATTAATTATGAAATGATTTACCTTTCACATATCTGTAACACACGCACATAGCTTTATTTTGATTTATAGCGTGGACATTTCTCCCGAAACATTAGTATTGCAGAGCACAAACTTACATTGACTTCATATTTTATACTGACATTGATCAATCCAACTCTTGGGATGTTCCCTAATCTTATTTTTATTTTAAAGACTCCCACGGAGGGCACAACCCCCCCCCTCCACACACACACACACACACCGGCCTATATTCCTAGTGCAGATAATTGGTCGTAACAAATAACTAACTAAACATACTTTTATTTTATTTAAGAATACTTTTTTCTATATTAAAAATATTTTGAAAATACTTTTTCCAGCAAAAAAGAAAAGAGAAGGCAAGTCATTTTAAGCTTGTGTAATTGCGATCTTAAACCTGAGTGACGATTATTTGTCAGGATATAAGTAACCGAAATTTACTAAACACATTAATTAACACGAAATTAACTAACAAAAAAACTGAAATTTCTCAAGATTAACAGCAATTCTTAAAACGTAATATCTTGTAATGCACATACACTTTGTATAAAAAATACCACAAGTGTGATGGTTAAAAAATTAAATTGCGTTGTACATTAACACAGAGTAGAAAACATTAGCACCGTGGAAAGAACAACATTTGACGCTCCGGGCGCAATTTGAATATACGCACACAAAAATATATATGTATTTTTTTAATTAAAAAAGAAAGAATATACTTAATAAGGATTAACAATAAATCTGAAACGTGTATATTCTCCTTATTTGCTAAAAAGTCTTTTTACTTTCGCTATATATTTACAATAATCATTTATAGGGAAAAATAGCAAGATTCTATGTATGAAACATATTATACATATTGCTAAAGTAACGCCACCGATTTCCAACTTGTTCTCCTTTCAGTGGCGTAACACTGATGAGACCCATTGACATTAAAAGTAAATACGATACTTGAAATATACGTATACTTGAATTATACGTTTAACAGATATACGCTTATACGTATCCGGATACGTATAAACGTATAGTTTAAGGTATACGTATTTTTTAAATACGTATTATACGTATATCGGTTAAACGTATAACTGAAATACGTATCGCATCGGGAGCACTGCTATTAACGCCTTGTGCATTAATCACGAGTGTGACTCGGGTAAATTAAACCAAGGCTCGCAGCGTTTCAAAAATTTTGCAAATTTGCTAATATAATTTTATAACTATATCCTTATTCTAGACTTCTATTGCACATGTTAAAGGAATCTATCACAAAGATTTTTGATTTGAAATAGTTGTAGGAAATGTAGAAAATTAGAAAAGCTGCGCTCCTTAAATAAGCTTGCGTTGAGAATTAATCACAACTGCGACTCGTATAGAAGGTAAAATATATCTTGTGATTCAATCAAGAGCATGACGCGAGATTAATACACAAGGAATGAGGTCAAATAATCATTCTAAGTGCATAAATAATTTAAATTAACTACAAGGAGCTAAAATACAAAAATTATTATTTTTTTTATATACGACGCCATCCTTTTTCTACAGTTTATTTAAAGAAAATGTTGCCAAACTAAAAACATAAAAATGCATTACATAAAACAACATTACAAAAAACATAAAAATATTAAAAATTCATAGCAATCAAAGTATCACAATTCGATAAGTTTTAGTTGTAAAAGAATGAGATTTGTTTAAATGTCCTCCTTAGTCCTTCTGTGAATTCATCTTTAACAATCTCTCTGCCTCCCTCCCTCTCTCTTTGTCTCTCCACCTATCTATCTATCTGTCTATCTACCTACCTATCTATCTATATATCTATATATGTATTCACATATATAATACAGTCAAATCTTGAAGAACATAATCAAAATCGAACTGAGAAAAATACCGTTTTAAAGAGACTTATTGTGCATAGTTGTCCTGTAACCCCCAACAGCATGTACAAGTTTAAGCTATATTTCTCAGAAATTCTATATATTAACTTTAAATCAATTAGACATAATAAGGTAACATCTCCCTCTTGTCTATATTTTTCTCAAGTCTAATAAATAATAAATACGAACTGCTTTCATTTCATCAGCATTCTTTATTCCTTTAAAGCCAACTTTACGTTTGATCGAATATCTGTAAGCGTAGGGTTTCATTAAATTATGTTCATTAGATAACAAGCGGCTAGTACTGTATATAGTATTTTTATTTGGCTATTTATGGTTCTATAATTTTTCTATTAATGACATAATGATGGTCCTATAATGATTAATTATATTTGTTCCACACGAATGTATAATAATAAAACGTCTGACAGTAAATTTCCATAATAGCCTTTTAAGTATCGTAAAAGAAACGATAGTTCGGAAGCCGAAGAATCCAAAACGTGTAAACAGCTTATTAAAAACTTGTTTTTTTTTTCTTTACTGTTTTACTGTTTTTATTTCACACTTTTTAGCCATTAAAAGAAGTACATGTGAACGAAAATTATAAAGTGTTTTCTTTGTTCTATCATGCACGATGTTTTTGTTGTTGTTGTTTGTGGATGAAAAATAAATATTTTCCATTTGATTGCCATTGCTGTAAAATTATTAAAAATAAATAATATTGAGTTTTTCGTACTCTTTCATTTATTTCAAAATCATTTACCTTATGTGGAGTTTACACGTACTATTGCTAATATATCAGATAAAATCAAATAGTTTTGCGAAAATATTTTGTCATTTATTTAGAATAAAATAAGAAAAGGTTTTCTTTTTCTTTTGCTTAACTTCTAGTTTCAAACCAACCACAGACATTCTTTGAGAAAAATCTTCTCCAGTACAGAACAGAAACAAATTTGTCAAAAATAAATTTTGCAACTGGATCCCCGAAAAGAAAATTGCTGTAATTCATAATAGTCTGGAAAGCACCGTCATATTTTTGCAATCAATCTCAGTGTCGATGAATTTGTTGCATATGACGCATTAAATGTACAGGTAACGAAACTGCCAGTCAGATGCCGCATCAGCAGGGGGGAGTGTTGCCATACCAACATCACACAGAGAGCTGCAGTGTGACAGAAATGACAACACGATTACTAATGTTACTTTGATTAGATTACATTATCAGTAATCGGGTTGTCATTCATTTCACACTACGTGGATGTACGATGTTGATAGGGCAACATTCCGTCTGATGCTCCAACTAACTTGCAGTTGTTTCGCTATCAGCACCTCCTAATCTATCATATAAATCAAAATCATATGCGCTGAAATTGGTTGAAAAAATGTGACGCTGTCGCCCGAATTATAAGTTTTAGTGTCCTTCGCTAAAATAAAATAATAAACTTTAGCTATGTTAGTAAATAATATTCCAATTTTCTTTGCGTATTGAAAAAAGGGAAAACGTATCAGTAACACACAGACGTACTAAAATATGTATTATGCCTTTAGTACTTATTATAAAGAATCCTTTTTGCGTTGTGAGCATTCTTTAAAACTTTCTCAAAACCGAACTTTTATGATTTCTTTTTCTTAGATGCAATTTATTTCACAAAATAGAAAACGATTTGAGTTATGATAATAAATAACAGAATGGGAATTTTAGACATGCTTTTTAAAAAAGAAATACCATTCAAATTCTAGAATAATGGAGTTCATAAAATATCATCTTTCTAAGTCCTTTTCACATGCATATTCTCTAGGTTTTTCGTTGTTACCATTCGTTTTATTCTTATGTACTTAATAAACTAACAAAGAAACTCGGGATATAGATTTTTTGCTTCTTCCTTTCTGTTCGTGGCGATGTATCAATCAAGACGTTTTATATGCTTCTGAATTACGATCTTCACAAAAGCTTTACATTCATTTCTAAATCCATTTCCTCTTAGAATACATATCATAAGATATATTTTTAACACTTCCCGATATCGTTGAAAAGTATTTATGAATTCGGTCTGTCTGTTTGTCCGTGCTATAACTGGCGTATATATGATCGGATTGCCATGCAATTAATGTATGTTATCGATGTTTACTATGGCTTGTTCTATATTGAAAATGAAGTGTGTAGCATTTATAGTTTATTTACAGGAACACTGAAAAGAATTCTGTTATATCACGGTCTATCGAGAAAAATCGTTTGCTGTGTACTTCAATAATGTTACACTAAATCAAACATTTTGACATTGATATATATCATTGAGATGTATTACAAGATGCTTACAATAGAATAAGATATGCATAGCATTCATCGTTCATTTACAGGGATACTCAAAAGAATTCGATTACAGTACTGTGTATCAATAATAATTGCTGGATATGTGTTTTCTGTTGTGGAACGCGTTTTTTAATTTAACGCATTTTTTGCATATTACCTGGTGTATAGAAATTCTATTGATTCTATGCAGGGCTGCACAAAAGATCTCGAGTACATTTTTTTGTTCATTGGCAGAATTAGCTGTAGTGGAAATTTCAACTGCCCTATGCGTTTCCTAAATGTACTAAATTTTAGAATACTATGTAGTATATATTGATCCTATACAGGGATGCACAAAAGATTTCTGATACTTTTCCGACTATTGACGCTAATTGCTAGCATTGGATTTTCAAATGTGTTATGCATTTTCAGAATTTACTTAAACATCATGTTTCATCTTATTGAACGTTGAAGTTTTATTGAAGTATTCTAAAGGTGTTGGAAAGTGTTTCATAATCTATGCTCGACGCATGATTTTTTTTATTTGTTAGATTACTGGAGACTTTTAGAAAACTTTAAATGTTAAATAATAATAATAATAATAATCATAATAATACGAAATATATATTTATACAACTTATATTACTAAATAGAATGAATAAAATCACATAATAGTAGATACACGATATGAGAATAAAATTACATAATAGTAGATACACGATATGACAAAAAATCACACAAGACTTTCGGCTTCAGACGATTTACAGAAAATCTAGATAACGAAATTCTCTCTCTCTCTCTCATTCTCTGTCTTAACTTATAAATTCAATCTGCATATAAACCAAAGTCAAAAATAAAAATTTCAAGAAAATCGATACTGTATGTCACAATTTAAAAACATATGAGTAAAACTAATTAAATTTAAGTACATAATAATTACTTTCCTGCAGACGCAAAATGTTTACCGCGTCATTAAAGGTTATCGAACTTCCACCAGTGACAGAAAATGAACCTCAAATTAAAAGGAAAATAATTTGAAACCAATTTCGTTTTAAACATTTTTACTGAAACAAACTTTGTGAATAGAAATGATGAGAATGATAAGCCGAGGAAAGTTAGAAAAATATCACACATAGTCATTATTAAACGTTACATTTTTTTTTATTATTAAGCTGTAAAATAATTTTTAAATAATAACAGAATGCATTACAAAGCAGTTTAAAATTGTATTGGCTCTATGAGTTATTACTAAAAATCAGACACTATCATTATTTAGAATTTGTGTTATAGTCTAAAAATCCAATAAATGTACGACAGAAAATATAAGTTATAATTCCGTTTGAAAGTTGAGAAAACTTTATCAATCTTCAATGAAAAACTGTAACATCAATCAACTGTAATAGCGGTAAAAGCTTTAACAAAATCAAAATTTGCCGAAACTTAACCAAACAATATTTTTTTTATTAAATAAACTTTGAATTTTACCATAAAGAAGTTTTCCTTTCTTTTCCTCTATATAATAATGTTATAATTATTTTATAATATATCATCATCTCTCATCATCAGTTGAGAGTAGCAGAGAATAATTATCCCGTAAAGAACAAAAACCGATTCTGAAAGTGCCAATAAATATATTATCACTTATTGTTCTTTAGTCTGAGGAATAATATTTTTAATTCTTTGATTGGTAGTTATTTTATAACAAGTCTGTTGCTTTCATGTCTTTAATTTCTGCTGTACCAAAATTGATCTAAAAGTGAATATAGTATTGCTTATTGTTCTTCTAGACAATAGTATTTTTGTGTACTTTGGTTGGTAGTTACTTCATAAAAAGACTGTTCCTTTCACGTCTTTAATTTCTGCTGTTCCAAAATTATCCCAATTGCACGGAATGTAAAGGAAATATAATTTTAAAATATATATATGTATATTTATTTGAATTCAGATAAATTACAAACGAAAAATTTAAACCACATTCTTACTCAACTGCTTGGATTATTATAATTATTATTATTATTCTCTCCCTCGACCGCCTTTATTCAATAAGATTTTTTTATTCCTGCCAATTTTTGTTTCTTTCTTTCATTTTGATATATTACTCCCTTTCTCAGTAATTAATAGTTTTTCAATCATCATTGTTTATCTTTTAAACGTTTCTGTTTCTGTTAATTTAGGACAGTCTTTCTATTTATTTAAACTCTTGTAATATAGTTAACACAAACTGTTTTTTTACCTCACTAGTTCTATATTCGACATTATTGAGAAATTAATAATTTTCCGTTCTTTCATTAATTATTATTATCACGGTCCTATTTAATATACCAGTTTTTAACACTTTCCAACGTAGTTGAAATGTGTTTATGAATTCGGTTTGTCTGTCGTCCTGTCTGGCTGTCTGTACTCTAACTCGCATAAACGTACTCAGATTGGCATGGAATTGATATATGTTATAGAGCTATAACATGGCATGTTCAGCATGGAAAATTAATGTGTATCATTTACGGTTAGCATACAAGAGTACTCAAAAGTATTCCGTTAGATTACGGTCTATAGAGAAAAATCGTTTCAGTGCTTTTTAATGGTGTTAAACTATTTCAAACATAATGAAATTGATATTCATCACTGAGGTGAACGACAGCATGTTTTCAATAGAGTATAGAATAAGTAGCAATTATAGTTCGTTTGCAGGAACATACAAAAGTATTCTGCTACATCAATAGGAGAAAGGTTTTCAGTGCATTTTAATGATGTTACACTGTTTTAAACATAATGAAATTGATCTGCATCACTGAAATGGATGGTAGCATGCTTTCTGTAGAGTATAGAGTAAGTAGAAATTATAGTTCGTTTACAGGGACACACAAAAGAATTCCATTTTGTTAAGACCTAGGGGGGGGGGGAATCATTTGCAGTGTATTTTAATGATGTTACAGTATTTCCATGAAATTGTTATGCATTACTAAAGCGCACTACAATATGTTTTCTATAGATTATTCAGTATGTAGAATTTATCGTTTATTTACAGGAATAGCCGAAAGATTTTGGTTACAGGACTGACTATGAGCCGTTGGATGTGCGTTTTAGATGTGATATGCATTTTAAAAGTTGACAAATTTTTACTGTTTTAAAAGGTGTGTAGATCATATATAGGACTGCACGAAAGAATTCGAATACATTACCGGATGTGGAAAGCAAGTGCTAAAAGTATTTTTTTACTAGGTTATTTTTTTTAATGTTTATTTAGATATTTTATTTCATTGTATGAACAAAAATGAAATTTAATAACAATAATCCGATAGTGTTGTAAAATGTTTAATGATCTATGGCGTGATGCATGATATTTCATCCTTGCTTAAATATCAATTTGACTTCTTTGTCTGTAATTTTTCATTGATATTTCATTCTGTGTCCGACAACTTTTTGGTATCTCTCTTTTTATACGGGGTGTGGCTGAGTGGCCATGTCTGTCCGTTTTGAGCATTTATTTTAGCCTTCCCTATTGACCATTTTAGGTAGCTTTCGTTACAAAAAGTAAAAAGCTACCTATTGCAGCCGTTCGGAGGAAAGCAATTCCGTAAAATTTCGGATCATGACCCTCAGACCCCAAAACCACCCTCTGTTCAAATGTTGATACATATATATATATATATATATATATATATATATATATATATATATATATATATATATATATATATATCTGTTCTATGTCATACGATAGTATTCGTATTTACACTGTAAACACAAACGTCTGAAATTCAGTTAAAAAAGTATCTTAAATGGATGGTCTCATTTTAAGTGAAAAAAAGTGTCTTACTCTTTAAGACACCTTTTTGCATCTGAAGTTAAGACATTGGAAACATCTTAAAACGCCACCATTTTTAAAACACTTGAAATGTCTGAAAAAGCCGCCGTTTCGTCAAATTGTTTGTTCGAAAAAAAGACTGATGGCACCATCTATTGACAATTTTAGAAACATCTCGAATTGGCAGGAGGAGGGGAATTTATACATCGCATTTCTCAAGTCTTGAACGGTATTCGAACGCGCAACCTTTGGCTTGGGAGGCGAACGTGCTGCCTGCTTTGCCAGTGAGACCTTGTGTGATTTTGATTTTAAATGTACCTACCGGATGTTAATGTGTGATTATATTTTAAGAAAGCAGATTGTATTTTTACCGGTGCTGTTATAATATCAGCATGTTTTAATTAATAAAGCTAGATTATTATTATGGTTTTTCTATGGTTAATAAATAATTAGAATATGGCTTGATTAATATAATTTATTAGAGAAATTGCCTTTGTTCAATGAATGATTAGAATATGCTCTAGTTAATTTGTTGATCAGAAATAATAAATTTTGAATTGCATATTGGAGGAGAGATTTTAACACGTTACTGTTTATAGAGGGGAAAGGGATCAATTTTAAAGGGGCATATTTTAAATATGATTTTTTATGAATATATTTCTTAAATAAAAAAAAGCTCCTAAATTTTTTTTTCTTTTAACTTTTCAGAAAATGGTTGTTGCTTTCGGTTGAAAATGGATCAAATGATGTTCGCATTTTACTATTTTAACCGAAATTCTGTAACTTTAGAAGGATTTTTTAACGTTTTTAACGAAATTCTATAACTTTAGCAAAATTTATCTTTGAATAGGCCATAAAAATGCATAAAATCGTTACAAAAATGTTAAAGTTACAAAAAGGATATACGCAAAATATCAGATATGAAAAATAAAGTAGAAATTTAGTAATTTCGTGTTATAGCGGCCACCAAGGATGAAATATTTTTGTTTCTGTTTTCATTAATATATTGTAAATTTGGTACTTTCGTGTAATTTTTTTGAACGATATTGTAACAACAAAAATAATCTGGCCGTGAATAGGGAAACATTTTCGTCAAATATTTGAGATTTTCCATTTCATTAGAAATCACTTAATTTCGAGACGAAATAATTGTCAAAAATGTTGAAATATAGCTCAAGAATTGCGGAATAGCCAATAGTGAGAGTGTTATTTTTGACAGTGAGGAAACAGTTTCGTCAGATATTTGAGGATTCACGTTTCGTCAAAAACCACGTGACTCTGTGACGAAATGATTGTCAAAAATAACGAAATAGGGCTTAAGGATATCCGAATAGTCAAAATTGAGTGTTTTATTTCTGAGAGTGTACAATGCAAAAAAAAAAAAAAAAAGTGTTGGTTTTACAGTATAATGCTGGCATCCCAGCTGCCAGTATTATAACGTAAAATTAACAGTAATAAACAGTAAAATAAGCAGTAATACGCTGCCGAATCGAAAAATATCGAAAATAAATCACTGGCCGAAACTCAACTTAGTGGTAATAAGACTTGAAAATTTAGTGAATTATAATAGTATATTAAATAAATAAATATTTAAACTACGCCGAAAGGCAACCGAAAACTGTTAGCGAGCACAAAATGTACATGATTTAGAAAATATATTTGAATACCAACGCATAAAATGGAATTTTGAAAAATGCATAATAATATCGAAATAAAGAACAAGAATCTTATAAAAAAAAATATCTGCATGGATAAAATTTACCTTCTATACTTAGACACATATCATACGTAAATAATAAAAAAAGTCCTGTGATGAAATACACGTAATAGTTAAAGTAGACTACAATACAACCACATAACCCAAGCAAAATCATCATTTTTTAATGATTTAAGATAAAATACTTATTCTAGGCAAGTGACTTGAAAGCTATTATATAAATATACACGTAATAAAAACAAATTCGTATCTGACAAATATATAATAGAAATTATGTGACGTTATTAAAACAAAGATATAAGACAACCTAAAGATAAAACTTACTTTTATTCTTTAAAATATTTTCTTTTATAATCCAAAGAGCTCTTGTATTTATTATATTTGTGAATGCATTACGTCGTCATGTAATGCCGGCGTCCCTATCTCTGATACTCATCACTACACCTGCCTGCCCTGACCTCCCTCCCTTCTCATTTAAGATGTGATCAACAAAAGCAATGACTTAATTTAAAACATTTTACCATATTAAGACACTGGCCACAGAAACCCTATTGGTTCATTTCTACCACCAGTCGATTAAGACACACAAGTGTCTTAAATTAAGGTATCTATTATGTCTAAGCTCTATATTAAGACATTTACGTGTCTTAAATGCATTTTCAGTGT
Source organism: Maratus michaelseni (assembly GCA_963931845.1). Lineage (NCBI taxonomy): Eukaryota > Metazoa > Arthropoda > Arachnida > Araneae > Salticidae > Maratus > Maratus michaelseni. The sequence goes on from OZ007592.1 coordinate 253,137,525, forward strand.
TTTTTTTTTTTTTTTTTTTTTTTGTCTTACTTTAAGATTCCTTTATTTGCAGTGTATAAACCGATTTGGATGTAACTAAGTGTGTGTATTAGGTGCACCAATGCTTTGACCGAGTTCGTTGGTCAACTTGGTCCACCATGTTGTTTCAAAATGGTGGCCACTAAAATATTTTAAACTAAAAAGAAATATGTAAAACAATTCGATATTCAAACCTATTGTTTGTTTGAGTGTCAGGCCTTGATACAAGGATTCCAGAGCATTTTTTGTTTTGCCCCTATTACTCTATACTCTATATAAAACATCTTGCCATCCACTTCAGTGATCCGTATAAATTCCATTATATTTGAAACAGTGTAACATCATTAAACGACGTTTTCTAATTTACCGTAATGTAATAGAATACTTTTGAGAATCCTTGTAAATGAATTATTATAGTTACTTACTCAATACTCTATAGAAACATCTTGTCGTTCATCTCAGTGACACATATTAATTTCGTTCTGTTTGAAATAGTCTAACTTATTAAAATGAACTGAAAACAATTTTTCCCCATTCACCGAGACAGACAGATGGCCAGACAAACCGAATTCATAAACACTTTTCAATTATGTTGGAAAGTGTTAAAAAGCATGTGTTTTAATTTTTTGTAATAAAACAAAGTATTGAAAACTAGACATCGAAAAAAAAATCAGGAATTATATTATAATGAATAAAAATTTATTAAAATCTTTTTAAAATATATAAATAATTATATAAAATTATTAAGCTTTATTTTTCACTTTTACGTCTTTACTGTTACTACTTACTAACAATGCAAAAATGTATGGCGACCATTAAAATGTGCCGTACTGTCCTTTTCCTGACTGATCTCGACTGTCTTCAGCATTTGAACATTTTATTATTTTACCTTTTTAACTCCATTTTAATTGCAATTACCATGTTTTTTATTATTATTATTTAATTACATTTCCCACAATTCTTGCCTAGCAGCTATCCTCCAGTAGCCCATGCTCGTATTATTAATAATATAATTTATAATTTATTTCGCAAAAAAAAAAAATAAATAAATAAAAAATAGTTATGAAGGTATGATAATAAATATTAAAATTGGAATATTATAGACATGCAAGTCTTTCGGAAGAAAACATTCAATTCCTAGAATAATAGAGTTCATAAAATATCATTTTTCTATGCTCTTTTCAAATACATATTTGTGAAGTTTTTCATTGTTACCAAAAGTTTTATTCTTGTGATTTATAAACTGACAAAAAAGTCAGATATATATTTTTGCTTCTCCTTTCCTGTTCACTTCAATATACCGAAAAAAACAGTGATTTTTTTTTTTTTGAGTGATGTTCCTTACAAAACTTTTGCATCCATTTTTGGAAACATTTTCTCTTTGAACACCTTTCATAAGCAATATTCACATATTTTATCATTATTGATATTCAAAGTGTATATTTTTTACATCAGTAGGAACGTTTTACAAAATTATGAATAAATGAAATGCGACATTATAATTCAATGGGGGATGAATAAAAATTCATACACGTAAGCAGTTTTTACTTTTTACTATCTATACAAGAAATTGGATTCATAAAATATTTCGAATTCCGTTTTTTTGACGGATTTATACGTTTTGACTGCATTTAGAAAATAACTGTCTGTGAGTCTGTGTCTGTCTCTATGTAATGTGACAAAAAATTTGTGGGCTTTCTAACTTAACTACTGAATAGTATTATATCCCATACGAAGTTCTATTCTTATGTGAACTGTTACGGATTAATTCTGAGAAAAAGTCCCAGAATGGTGGAAGGGAGTGCCGAAATTCGGTGATTTGTTCAAATTATACTATGCTTATATCATCTGTTTAAATGCACAGAACGTCCCGCAGTGGCGCAAATGATTAAGCTCGGTTCCCGTCAAGATCACCGAAAGTGAAGCAGCATCGACCATGGTCACTGCTTGGGAGGGTGACAAAATCTCTCGATTGCGGTTGTTATGGGACCGTGTACGTTAATGGGAGCTGGTGCACGTAAAATCTGTTCGTGGCTCCAATGTCCTCCACGTTTGAAAACGATACGTCTGGGGGTGCTAATCCAGATGCAGGTCTCTCATCTGGAATTGGTTCAAAATTAGGAGACCAGCTCTAGAAGTCCAATCTCTCTTGAGGCTCTGACACCCCTTCTTTCAAATAAAGTTCCATGGCCTTTTCTCTCACATGACAACAACAAATGCACAAAATTCTACGAAACTTCACGTTTATCATCCTGAATATGATAATACATTGTGTAAAATACCTATCTGCTAAATCGGTGTAATTTCTTCTGCTATTTAAATCATTTAATTAATTTGATTTATATAGATGAATGTTTTGTGATGGTCACAACATACTAGTTTAGTACCTTGCTCATTTATTAAGTTTTTCTACTTCTACAAATTTAATCCCCTGAAAATTTTAATCGATTACATAAAATTCTGTACCATTTTTACGTGACTTTATAATTTATAATATATTATGTCTATTATCAATATTTAAGGAATAAAAGCCGTGGTCAATGTTTATAGGACAGCCTGTATATGTTACGATAAGAAAAGAAAATATTTTTTAAATTCAAAATTAAAATTAAAGTTGTAAATTAAAAATTAAAAAATTCCAAGCTTGATTTTTTTTTTTTTTTTATCCAATGATTAAAACTAATTTCCCCTGTTAACTGTGTTTCTCAGCCCAACATTTATTACTTTCGGATCTCAAATTCAAATTAACTTTAAGATAAAAGTGCTGGCGAAATGCAACTTTCATTCTATATGGTAAGTGGCGCGTTCAGGTAAGCTGGGCGCGTCACGACTCTGGATATTTTCTTAGCCCATCCCAAAATGATACTTCTGCCACTTACGGGTAATAATTCTAATTATTCAAATGAATAGACGAGACAACGAAAAACTCGTGGATTTGTCCTCTAACCAATTGCTAGCTTACTCCATGACACTCATGCGCCTTCTAATAAAATGTGAACCTGAATAAGGTATAGATATCTCTGAACTCCGGGCCTGACTAAAGAACCTTCTAGAATTAGAAAGAATGAAGGTCGGTCAGTGCGAACTTGTTTCCTCTGTGTTATTATTTTGCCACGACTACACACCAATCAAATCCGTAAGATGACGGGAAAAAATAAATGAAGACCAATTTATTACATATATATATAAATCAATATTTCAACGTAGGTGGTTTTACACTGTAAAAAATTTTCGTAAAATTTCAGTAGATGTACCATAAATTAACGGTACTTGTACCGTTTTCACTCTTTACGGTATGAGTACCGTACTTCTAAGGTATATTAAGCTTAAAAAACCGTATATGGGCTATTTCGATTATAAACGGTATTTATACCGTAACATGATTGTTTTTCAGCAAAAAATCGCTATTTATATAGTAAAATAATTATTTTTCAGTAAGGAAAAATCCGGTAGCCCCGCCTCGATGTACGCACTCTCAGAAATAAAACACTCAATTTTGACAATTCTGCAATCCTTAGGCCTCATTTCGTTATTTTTGACACTCATTTCGTCACAATCACGTGGTTTTTGACGAAACTCGAATCCTCCAATATCTGACGAAAGTGTTTCCTCGCTGTCAAAAACAAAACTCTCACTTTTGACGATTCCGCAATTCTTGAGCTATATTTCAACAGTTTTGACAATCATTTCGTCTCAAAATTAAGTGATTTTTAATGAAATGGAACATCTCAAATATTTGACAAAAATGTTTCCCCATTCCCGGCCTGATTATTTTTGTTGTTACAAAATCGTTCAAAATTTTTTTAAAAAAATTACACGAAAGTACCAAATTTACAATATAATAATGAAAACAGAAACAAAAATATTTCATCCTTGGGGGCCGCTATAACACGAAATTACTAAATTTTTACTTTATTTTTCATATCTGATAATTTGCGTCTATCCTTTTTGTAACTTTAACATTTTTGTAACGATTTTATGCATTTCTATTGCCTATTCAAAGATAAATTTTTCTAAAGTTACAGAATTTCGTTAAAAACGCTTAAAAAATTCTTCTAAAGTTACAGAATTTCGGTTAAAATAGTAAAATGCGAACATCATTTGGTCCATTTTCGACCGAAAGCAATAACCATTTTCCCAATGGTTAAAGAAAAAAAAAATCAAAATTTTAGGAGCTCTTTTTTATTTAAGAAATATATTCATATAACAATGACCCCTTCCCCTCTATAAACAGTAATCTTATCCGCTAAAATTGATGAACTCACTTCCAAAACATGCACTTCAAAATTAATTATTTTTGATCAACAAATTAACTAGACCATATTTTAATCATTCATTGAACAAAGGAAATTTCTCTAATAAATTATATTAATCAAGCCATATTCTAATGATTTATTAACCATAGAAAAACCATAATAATAATCTAGCCTTATTAATTAAAACATGCAGAAATTATAACAGCACCGATAAAAATACAATCTGCTTTCTAAAAATATAAACACACATCAACATCCCTTAGATACATTTAAAATCAAATTCATCCGAAGTCCCGCTGGCTAAGTGGTCAGAGCGTTCGTCTGCCACAGTAAAAGTCGCGCGTTCGAATCCCCTTGAAGACTTGTGAAAAGTGTTCTTATTTTTCCCCAGTCACTTAAAGATGCTTCTAAAATCTCCAATAGATGGCACCACCAACCTTTTTTTTTAACTTTCGAAGAAACAATTTGACGAAACTAATTTCAGATAATTTTGAGGATACAAATGTATTCGATTTTACGAAATGCTCGCTCGGAGCATTTCTCAGGAAACAGTTTCGTTAAAAACGAAGAAAATTTCGTGGAATTTGAGTATCCATTTCTAAGAGTGCGGTAACCCCCTGAAGTGATGCTCTTGCTCTTGTTACGTTATGCGTGCAGGCCTGAGGAGAGGGGGGAGTGCAGCCGGTACATATACTTTAAATATTTTACGGTACATATACCATCCAGTTAAATTATGGTATATATATTGGTTACAATGTTGCCAGTATATGTACCATAATTGTTGACCAAATTTTTTTTAGTGTAGGGTTGGGATCACAATCAGTGAAAATGTACCACGATAATAACCAGTTAATTTTTATCCTGCTTTTCAAAGCGTAAAGCGACATAGTGAAAATTTACAAAGCTGGGGATCGAACCCAGACCCTTGAAATAGCGCTCCAACGCTCCTTTGAGCTACGAGGACGCCACCCGGCCTGGTATCTCTCACTTAATATGTATGTCGGTAAGGCTGCAATCGCAGCCCAAGATGGAAATGTTATCATGAACACGCAAACTTCTGTGACAAACATATATATAAATGCCGACATATATATAAAGTGAGAGATGCCAGGCTCGGTGTCGTCCTCGTAGCTCAAATGTAGAGCATTGGAGCGCTATTCTAAGGCTTGGACATTTTTCACTTTGTCGGTTTACGCTTTGAAAAGCATGATAAAAATTCACTAGTTATTATTCAAGGTTTACAAGGCGTAATTAACTGCTGAAATAAGGAATTAAAAAATTAACTATGTACCACGATTTTTCGAAACTGCTTACCTCCGAATAGCTGCAATAGGTAGCTTTTTCCTTTTTGTAATGGGAGCTATCTATAACAATGCACAAGTGTTTAGAAAAATTCCCCTTCCCCCAAAGAAATATGTAATTGTGGTATATTTTTAACTTCTTTGCTAATTAACCCATTTTAGGCCAAGCATAGAAATTTTATAAAATGTGGTATTATTTGCATTGAAATTTGCTTAAATTACATTCATTAAGACACCAAAAAAGTTTCGTGCATAAAAAATAATATTTTATTTAATTTGACATTACCATTATTAATTTACCATTAATAATTTATCATTAAATTTAAATAAACAAAATTAAGTTTTCTTATGACATTTGTTTTATTTTTATTTCATTTACAGAACTTTCAACTTTACTCCATTATAAAAACATATGATTAATCTCAAGTGGAATAATTATGCATTTTCAAAAAGTCGAATTTGTCAATAACCGTTTCAAGTAAAAAACCAGCGTATTTTGAAAATTTCTCAACAGAAAGTGATTACTTCAATTGAGTTACTAATATTTTATAGATGTCTCCAGAACCCTTAAAAATAGCAGAAAAATAAAATTGGTGAAAAATATATGTCACAGTGTTAATAAAAATATATTTATTGAAATGCTGCGTTTACGTAGCTTTATATTTATTCACTTAAATAAAAATAATGTATGACATATGAGAAACAACTTTTTTCTCAGAAAGAAAGTTTTGTGATGTAATTTCATGACTTATTGAATCTTTCACCCAATAACAATGTGTTGCAATATTACAAAAATTTTGTTTACTTTATGTCGTCCGTTTACGTCAAGCCAATTTAACGGTAATTGAGCAATGAAGAGCAAAATTAACGCTAATAAGAGCAATAATTTATCTTACTGAGGATGAAATGCATTTTGCAAATTATTTTACCGCACGAAACCAGCTGGTGTTTCTTTCTTTTGTTTAAGATTAATCAAGTATGAAGAAATGGGGTATGTTTTGGATAAAACATATGTTCAGAAGTTATTATAATGGAAATAAAGAGTGGGTGTTTATATCGTCAAAGATATTTGAGAAAAGAAAAATTCTTTTATTATTTTAGGGGAAATTTTTATTTTATTATTAATATAACTTTATGATAATAAATATTTTTTCTTTTGTAGTATAATTATTTTTTACATATATACTAAAATATTCAAAACGACAGGTTGAAAAAAGTTCTGAATTTCCAGGTGTCAGGACTATTTTCCCAAGAGTCGGCATGTTGTGACGTTATGATGTTGCACGTTTGTGTACACGTTATCCAATAGAGACTTTACTACAAAATAATACTTAACTAAAAAAGTGTGCTATACAAACCGGGCATTCCGTTCCATATCCCCCCCCCCTTTTATGCGCACATGCAACAAAACAACTATATGAGGAAATTCTATGGTATTTATCACTTTCCAAACTATTTCATTGATAACGTACCGTGGCAGAAAAATGTTTTTGATAAAAGCATATTTTTCTTGTAATTGTGTAACTAATTATAATTGCCAAAACGTCAGTTGAAGATCACTGTGGAGACCCGAAAATTTTTTGTTTTCTGTCTGTCTGTCTGTCTGTCTGTCTGTCTATTCCGCGATAACTGCCGTAAAAATGATCCGATTAGTTTGATTTTTGGTAGGTATGTTGGTGAGATACCCGGAATTAGCTGTATAGTTTTTAGTTACATTTGGTTCATTCGTTCGGAAAATATAGAACATTTCTTTTTTTATCATAATGCTTTCTTATGGGAATTCAGACGATTTTGAAATTTTTCAGTCGTTGAAAATAAAATGGCGCATTTGATTAATGTATTTAAACGGTAAGTTATGAAGGCTAAAATTTATCAAGTCAGGTGTTAAATTATTCAAATTAATTTGAAATTTTGTTTATACATTCGTCGGATTTTTTAAATTAGCTGTATAATTTTTTATGCAAATTTATACATCTGTTCTAATAATATAATACATTTTATTTTATCATTTTTTGCAAACTTTAAAATGCATTTATTTTTATTTTCCTCTTTAATTTAATCGTAACCTAGCAACTATATTTCAAAGAATATCAAAATAATAAAATTCAAATAACTCAGGCTATTTTGCTACAATATTTTATCCGCAAAATAAAATAGTTTTGGGTGATTTTAATATTTTATTGAAAAAAATGAGAATTTATTTTGATACAAGTTACCTTTTAACTACTATAAAATGATAACCGAAACATTTTTACATGAGATATTATTAATTTTCTGGAAGAGATGTGGATTTTTCGTGGTTGAAAATTAGTATTATTTTTAAAACAATATATAATATCTCGTACAACGAAATGGTTAATCTAAAGAAATTAGCGTAGTGAAACGCATTCATACAGCCTGAAATAGCGCAATTACTGGAAACTGAGATCATAAAAAGTTGTCACAAAAAACACTTTATAGCGCCAAATCACGGTTGCTATTTAGTGAATTGACAGTGACACGATTATGAATGATTACCCAATAGGTTTAAAAGTTTCCAAATAAGCCTATTTTCCTGAGATTTTAGTATGCTATTGCCATCGAGTTAGATCATTGTGTACTAAGGTAAAATAAATATTATAGAATGACCATCAAAACTGTTTTTCCGAAACAAAAATTGTAATAACACTAGATTTCTGAAATAGATATAAGTGAAATATAGTAGATTCAGTTTACATTTCCATAAGTTGATTTTGTACACGAGATATTATTCAACTTATCTATCAGATGCGAGTGCTTCGTGGTTGGCAGGTAAGTAAATATTGCTATTTAGGTATTACATGAAATTATTTTCGAAATTTTTACTTTGCATAATAAAACCACTGTGTAGAACGAAATCCAATATGTACTAGAATCATTCACACAAAAAATAGGAAAAAACGAATATTAATTTAATAAGATTACGGGGGGTTCAGGGGGGCTAGCCCCCCTGAAGAAATGCATTTTTTTACCTAAAAAATAAAATAAGAAATTCATAAGAATGTCAGAATATTATTGCATAAACCGTGTTTAATTTAATGTTTCTAATTTCTGAAACCTTCGAATTATTTTATATGCATATACATATACATGTAATAATTTAAAAAAATTAGCGTATTGTAAGATGTTAAATATTATGAGAAATGAGATTAAAAAACATTGACTTTCAGAGCTGACGTTAAGGTTCCTGATCTGTAGATTTACTAGTTTAAAGTAGAACAGTTAAATGAAAGTTAATTTAAAGGATAGCAAAATAAATGCACTTCATTCACAAATCAGGTAATAGAAAGAAACTGTGAGCATATTTATCAGTTTCGTCCAAAACGTAAAATATGCATCTTTGTAGAGGGGGGGGGGGGTAAATGAGCATTACTTGTGTAATTGTATTTTAGTTGTCAGATGAATAGGAAATGGAAATGCTTGTTGTAACTCTCACATTTTAAATTGCATGTTTGTCGTCATTCGAGAGTTTTTTACGAGTTTTCATGCAGAAATTAAATATTTAGCATACCTGGAAAGAAAAATGAATTGTCTCTGATTTTCCATGAAAATCGTTACATGACATCGTTAGAAAAAAATAATTTCTTTTTCGCCAGATTGCGAATTTTTCAAATTAAAATATTTTTACAGTATTCTAACTTAAGAGCCTACGTTGGTAACACGAAACAACTCGCAAGCTAATGATAAGCCAATGGGAGCAATGGCAAGCTAATGTTAAGCCAATATATATATATGTGTGTGTGTGTGTGTGTGTGTATACCAAAGTTACATAAAATATCTGACATCGATGTCTTACCAGGTACGTTTTTTACTTTTTCGATTTTGAAACGTAGATTTTTTTTTCTGGACACTTTCACTTTCAGAACCTGTTTAATAAGTGAATTCATACATATGAACATTACAATACAAGTGAATTCAGACATACTTTCATCAAGTGAAAGTATGTCTGAAAAATATCTGAAACCAAAATCGCAAAAGTAAGGAAATCGGCAAGACACCGATCTCAGATAGCCTATGCAATAAAAATCATTTTAAAATAATGATATCGGAACGAGAAATTAAAAAAAATAATAATAAATACTTCTTTTGGTTTAACATTAGCTTGTGAGTTTTTCGTGTTACTAGGGTTAGCTAGTAATGGACCGCTATACTTAAAGTCCATAATCGCGAAAACACATGTTAACATAAGGCAAAGCATAACAGAGTGATTACTTATTACATTTTATAAATTATTACAATACGGTTTACACCATCAGAAAGTAGACGTCAGATGCGGACGATGTGCGTTTTTAAAAATTGTCTCCTTAAATTTTAAGTATTTTTAAGATGATAAACTTTCATCAAGTGGAAATTTCAATGTTTATAGTTATTTTTTAAATTCTTAAAATTTAAGAAGACAATTTTTAAAAGCGCACATCGTCCGCATCTGACGTCTACTTTATGTTGGTTGAAAACCATATTGTAATAATTATATTGGGTAATAAGTAATCGTGCTTTTAAGTTTTCCCATAGGTAAACATGTGATTTTGCGTTCGGGGAATTTCGGTAAAACAGTCCCATAATGAAAATTATCTGTTTACTGTAAAGATCGAAAATGAATCGAAACGGGCGGTTGAAATCCATTTAAAGAAAGGATAGCAGAAATATATGAATGTCCGTTGAGAAAAATCTTTTTATTAGCAATAAAATCTTAACTACAGATGTTGCTTTATTTTATTGTATTCACGTCATAGCCTAAAGTAAGCAAAATTATTAGCTTAAATTAGGCTATAAGATTTGATGAGCCAATAAATAACAATAATGGATTTTGTTTCGAAAACATTAAATAATTAATATTTCATTTCTTAAAACAAATTATAACTGTACAAGTAGCTTTTCCCTCACAAAAATTTGCATATTTCGTATTTTAGATGTTATCATTAATAGTAGCTCAATTTGTTTGCATTGTTTGATTCGTCACAGAATTGTTATTTTCCTAAAATTAACACTTAAAATTATATTTAATTAAAAAACTACTAAGAAAATAAGCCTTGTCCAAATAATTTTTCCGTCATTGTACCTAGATTACCTTTCGTTGGTATTTACACAAAGTTCATATAAATTTGTATCAAGTCCGAATATGTCTGTTAGTTTAAAATACAAATGCTTAACAGGCAGGTTTTACTGGTTAAAACTCTTTAACTAATACTACATACAAATTCTAAATATTTAGGCACTAATTAAAAATTTTTAGGCACCAGTAAGTACGAAGGTCTTTCCAAAAGTAAGTTTTGTATTTGTTTTTAATTGGTAAATATTAGTACAAACAGATGCGCAAAGACATCATATCATTACCACCACTACTATGATATGAAATCATATATTTCTATTTCTTTTTATTCCAAAAATAATTTTTCCTATGTTAAATTTTCTATGTCAGTTATTTTCCTTTATTTAAAATCTACTTTTATTTTAAACCTCAAAAAGAAATATCTTTTCCCATGTCAAAATGCGCTTGATATTATTTTAGCATTTAATATTTCGAAATCAGTTTCCTATTTCAATGCAATAATATAATCAAAGGCTAATAAATCACTCACATCCGTTATTTTAAAAAGCCTATCCCAAATAATAACGGGGTTATATTTTTAAGGTTCTTAATTGATATGCCGCCCATCTAGAATACGCTTGGCTTTACATCGTTCAAAAAAATTAATATGTTTTTATATTAAACGTACAAAATTATGTTGGCGCGTTGGCCGAATCGCAAGGAAAATTGTGGAAAACACAAACTGAGCTTATTACAGACAGATCTTATCTGACTATTGAACAAGATGGTTTATTTTAATGCACTAAGTATAAAGACCACTTCTCCTCTATAACATCTTGATGTCTTATTATGGCCAATAAATAAATGGAAACTTGCAAGTATATCCTAGAGTTCTTATTCATTATCGTTGTTTCTACATCTTTTAACAAGGGATTACGAACTTTTTGGTATTGTGGACACAATACTACAATGGACACAATACTAGGACAATGTACCAAATTATCCGGCCGTGCAGCATTTTCCAAAATCAGTTCATGCGATCATCCTAAAGTTATCTAGATGTATATCCTTGCCAGGGATGACATTTCTCCGCTTTTTTTGCATACAAGTATAATTTTACAGAAAATCCTTTTTTAATTAATCGGAATATTTTACGATTTAACAGAACAACGTTTTCTCTAAGATTATACTGGTATGCAAAAAAGCGGAGAAATCTCATCCCTGATCCTTGCTTATATACCACGAGCAAAATCAACACCATAACTACCCCTCATGAAATATGCATCTTACTTACAAAATAACAAATATCTTTAACAAAATCTTAATTAAATAAAATTATACTTCTTGTTTAAATCATTTTTATTCGGATTCTTCTGGAAAAGAATTGTGGCTAAATGTTGTTTCAGAAAAGTTAGAAACTACTTTAGTTGCTGTTGTAATGCTTATTTTGTGCTTTTTATTCTCTTAATTAGTTGTTTTTTCATCTATATATACAAAAATCAGTGTTTGAGTATATGTTCCTTATACAAATCTAAAAATTTTGACCGATTTGGAAGAAACTTGACATATATACGTTTTAGAGTACTGGCTTCATGAAAAATTTCTCAGACTACTTTTTACCCTTTTTTTCAACCACTTGTCACAATTTATATATATTTTTTTTTACATTTTTAAATGTATTCCGGTTTTCACAAGATTAAACTGTGTATAGGCAATATTTTTATAAATCAATAAAACTTCAGAATCACTCACTATTTTTTTCGCTTTCAAAACTGACGTCATTCTGAGCAGATGAAGCACATTTTTTGTATATAAAATTTTAAAAAATTACTGATTATAATATCTTTATATAGAAATTTTTAAAAATTAGTATAAAAACATTAAAATGATGTAGTACCTTCATTTAGATGAATTTAAAGTTTTTAAAAAACTACTATAATACAGACATTTCAATTCAGAAGGACATTTCAATTCAGAGCAAAAATTCAGAGGAAACAATAAAAACAATAATTTAGTAAATATGATGTCAATTTCTATGAGATGCTTTCAGTATTACGTCAAACTTACTCTAAACAAAAGGTTTGTATGTTTTTTTCCTATTTCTTTTGTATACTACAGCTATACCTTATAGCTATACTTTATAGCTAAGTGTTTTAATACTTTAGATACTACAACGGTAACTTTTTCTACGATTTATCTTAAAGAGGAAATGAGACATAGCAACCATTTTTTAGAATCAATACATTCTCTTTTCAAACAAAACTGCATGACTAACGTCACGATTGAAAGCGCCTACAAAAGGACGCCATTTTCTTGTAATCATTGTAGATTTAGTTTTTATGAATGAAAATGTAAGTGCTTCCATTTAAAATTAATATCACACGAGATAGAATTTCCTTAAAAGCTACGCCATTTGGTCGAAATTTTAAAAAAAAAATTTAATTTGTATTATCAGAAAATCGTACTCTTTTTTTTTTTTTTTTGCATTCTCATTTATAAAGCTGATGGATTTTACTATGATTGAGTCTAAGTAGCGTAATTTTTTTCTAATTGTCTTTTTAAGGATTTATGGGCGTGAATGCACAGAGCTCCGTTATTGTGATCGCTGTATTATCGCATTTTTATTTATTTTACGCGGAAGGCCCCCGTGATTAACACGGGTAATGCCGGGCAGCTCTGCTTGTTCTTTATTATACTCCAGTCATCGTTGCTGCTTTGTTGTTTGTGATGTCGGACAAACATGGGATTCTACCTGCTAAAATGCACATCCCATGACAGAAAGATCGCGTGCATTTATTGGCTGACATTGTGAGAATTCGCTCTCGATAAAGTTTGTGGTAATACGACCTGAACAAATTTTTCATTTTATATGTTTCTTATCGATCGTTCTATCGATGTTGTCTCTTTCCATGAAGTTTAATTGGCTTGTTTTTTCATGCGTGTCCAGTTAGTGTATCAATTAGTACAGACGGAAATTCTGTTTTGAAACAAATGTTTTTACAACACATCTTTTTATCCATATTTTTCGTTTATTACAATGCGTAATTTTTATATTTAGTCAATTTTTTTAGATAATCACTTATATTTGCATCCTATATATTTTACTTTGAAACCTTAAACTACAATCAAAATAATAAAAGTTTCCGCTTGTATTATTAATATTCATGACGTTAAAAATGCTTTATTTCTTTAGAAATACCCGTGTCAGTAAATAAAAATATCCATGACAAAATTACAAACGTGATGTTCAATAAATTACATAATTATACTTCGGTTTTCTTAGCTAGATTATCCAAAGTAATTAAACATTAAATCTCTTTTAATATAAGCCGCAAAAGGTACAGCGTTTTTGAGAAGAATATTCTATGATAAAATTAGCTAGTTGATTTCATTCTGCAGTAACCAATATAATGGGAGGAAATAAAATAAGTTATATTTTCCTAAGTTTGTTTATTAAATGAATCTTTATTGTTATCTGTATCACTTACAATAAAATAATCGCTTATTATCGAATGAATTTGTCGTACTGAAAATAAGAAAGCTTCACAAGTATATGTAAATATCACAGCCCAAATTATGACCAGCTGTTGTTCCATGAAAAAATCAGTGACATAAAAAGAAATAAATATGTTTTGCAGAAAACAACAGACTTAGGTTTCTAAGAATATTATATTATGTGAGTAGAATTTATATTAAGTAATAGAAGATATTGGAAAAGAAATGTTTTAATATTGTTTAATATAAATTTATTATCCTTGTTCATATTCTCTATCTCTAAAATAATATATTACGTTTTAAAAATACTAACTATATTTTAATTGTTTTTTATCCCGTGGAAAGTAGTGGTAAAATCAACCAGTGTGGTACAAAATATCTAAATTACAGTGCTATTTAATTGTCTGTTATGTTTCGGAAAGCAGCAAAGGAAAAATAATAATCTATAAAAACAAATTATTAGGCTGTATCAAAAGTATTTTCGTTTTTTGAATGTTTTTGTACCAAAGCCTGTAGCTGGCACTTTATCACCCCTATTGCTGAACTTAAAATGTTATTTAAGAGATTACATATCCCTCTATATTCTATAATCATACAGGCTTCTTTCTTTCATTTTTAGGTTACGTAAAGAGTGATACAAATGTTGAAATTTTATGCATCTTAAGGCATAATTTAAATTAGTCCTTAAAACCAATGAAGTTATCGTCAAAACTCATGAAGTTGGAGGCCAGGGCAAGAATAGTGTCCGGACAGTGCAAGACAAATACAAACGTTTTAAGGAAGGGAATGTCAGCCTTGAAATCAAACAAAGAAGTGACAGATGAAGTTTGACTAGTTTAAGAGAAAAAGGAAGCGAATCTATTCTTTACAGTGCAATTTTGATGCTAAAAATTAACAAAACTATACATTCAACAATTATTAATGTTTGAATGTGTAGTTTTATATCCTTTAATATAACCCTTTCCTTAAATCATTTGGATTTTTTTTAACTGTCCGGATAATAGATATGGTAATGTAACTAGATTACGTACTCCTAGTTATTCCCCCATTGCTTCTTGATTCTGCAGCGGCTAGGTGGCAACATCCATTAGAGTGGCAGAAAGCGAGTGTAACTTGGGATACACCACTATGGGACACGGGTATTAAGATAATTTCTGCTCTTTTTTTACTTAAATTACTGCTTAAATTACTGCGCCTATTATTGTTTTAAATCGATTCTGGAAGATCATTGGGATATTCAATCACATTTATCCATATTTATTATACACTGTTAGAAATGGATACTCAAATTTCACGAAATTTTCTTCGTTTTTGATGAAACTGTTTCCTGGGAAATGCTTCGAGCTAATATTTCGTCAAATCGAATAAATTTGTATCCTCAAAAATGTAAGAAAATTAATTTCGTCTCTTGAACCATCTCTTGACAATTTTCGAAGCATCTGTCATTGACAAGGGGGGGGGGGGGGTATTAAGGTCGCGTTTCCCAAGTCCTCAACGGGATACGAACGCGCGACCTTCACTGTGGTAGACTACTGCGCGAGATCACTGGCCAGCCGGACTTGCATAAATTTGATTTTAAATGTATCTACGGGCTGTTGCTGTGTGTTTATATTTTTAAAAGGTAGATTGTATTTTTATCGGTGCTGTTATAATTTCTGCATGTTTTAAATAATAAGGCTAGATTATTATTATGGTTTTTCTATGGTTAATAAATAATTAGAATATGGCTTGATTAATATAATTTATTAGAGAAATTTCCTTTGTTCAATGAATGATTAGAATATGGTTTAGTTAATTTGTTGGTCAGAAATAATAAATTTTGAAGTGCATATTGGCGGAGAGTTCATCAATTTTAAATAATAAGATTTTAACACGTTACTGTTTATAGAGGAGAAAAGGATCAGTTATGCATATTTTAAATTTGATTGTTATATGAATATATTTCTTAAATAAAAAAGATCTCCTAAAATTTTGAAATTTTTTTTTAACTATTGGGAAAATGGTTGTTGTTTTCGGTCGAAAATGGATCAAATGATGTTCGCATTTCACTATTTTAACCGTTTTTACGAAATTCTGTAACTTTAGAAAAAATTATCTTTGAATAGGCAATAGAAATGCATAAAATCGTTACAAAAATGTTAAAGTTACAAAAAGGATAGACGCAAATTATCAGATAAAAAAAGATAAAGTAGAAATTTGGTACTTTCATGTTATAGCGGTCCCCAAGGATGAAATATTTTTGTTTCTGTTTTCATTAATATATTGTAAATTTGGTACTTTCGTGTTATTATTATTATTATTATTATTATTATTTTGGAACGATTTTGTAACAACAAAAATAATCTGGCCGTGAATGGGAAAACATTTTCGTAAAATATTTGAGATTTTCCATTTCATTAAAAATCACGAAATGATTGTCAAAAATGATGAAATATATCTCAAGAATTGTTGAATCGTCAGATATTTGAGGATTCACATTTCGTCAAAAACCACGTGACTCTGTGACGAAATGATTGTCAAAAATAACAAAATAAGGCCTAAGGATTGCCGAATCGTCAAAATTGAGTGTTTTATTTCTGAGAGTGTATGTGTGTGTAATTTGTTAGATATTTTTAAAACTATTTAGCACAATTTAAATGTAATGATTAAAGAATGTAACAATTAAAAAGACCCATCATGTGTAGGTTAAAAAAAAATGTGGGTTTCATTAGAAACCTCCCTGGAATCCTAGAATGATCCCTGGTTATTTATATATCTATGGTCCAGACACTACTCTTGTCTTGGCTTCTAACTGCACGAGTTTTGAGGACAGCATCATTGGTTTTAAGACCTAGTTTAAAATCATGCCTTAAGATGCACAAAAACTCAACATTTGTATCACTCTTTACGTAATCTAAAAATTAAAGAAAGAAGCCTGTATGATTATAGAATATAGAGAAGCATGTCTTCTCAAAAATAACATTTTAAGTTCAACAGTAAGGGTGATAAAGTGCCAGCTACAGGCTATGATATAAAAACATTCAAAAAACAAAAATACTTTTGATGCCTAATATTATCATTTTATTTTAAAGCACACTGTCAAAACAAATCTAAGAAATGATGGACATTTCTATTTAATATATTGTGGAGTCGTCAAATGTATTGAAAGAGTATGAGGGTGTTTTAAAGAAATAAGTTTTGTGTTTATTTTTAAGAGATAAACTTTATACGAACCTACGCATATAAAATTAAAACACAATGCAATATTTTCACTGTTTTTTCTGCATAATCGCTACAGATATGGGTGTGTATTATCGACTTGATTTAGTCTACCAGATAATTTACCAGCCGTAAAGCTTGATATCTTTTTACGGCTTACTGAACACCTTTGTTGTTTCCGGCGCATGGATGTCAAGTCTCCCGAATTTTGAATACTAGCATCTCTGAAAAGTAGTCTTTGTCTTATTTAATCGCAAATTTCTGTCATAAATAAAGCTACTATTTCCTTTTTAAACAGTGCTACTAAAAATTCGGGAGACTTGACATCTATGCCGATATGATTTGATGATCTGACAGTTGTAAGCCCGCCTGTTTGTATATGGATTAGGACGATATAATTGTTAAGAAATTCCAGGTTCAAATCCTGATTCAGGTATAGATTTTTGTTGTAGGTTGGATTCCACTGCAATATGATAATTGAGATTTGTTCAGCTTTTATATGCAAAACATGATTGCATTGCTTGAAGCAACTGACTTACATAAATTAAGGAAACTCACGGAAGTCTCGTCGTTCAGTTCCGGGACTATGGGTAGAATCCTTCGATATCTACCGTCCTTGAAGACAAATCTTTTCTTAAATTTCGATTGTTGATTCCTAAATTCTCTTTTTATTTCATAAATTTGATAACATTTTGTATCTTTGTAGCGTTCAGAAGAAAATGTATGTTTTTTACATGTCGCCAGAAACAAATAAAAATATTCAAATTTTCATGTGGAACTCTCCGCGAACAGCGCAGATACTGAAAAAATGCTATTTTAGATAGAAAATGTATTTTTTAAAACTGTTTCAGTATCTAAGATAATTTGTATAAATAATCTTTAATGTTTATCGAATTGAGTGAAATCAATAGTTATGTAATTACGCACGACAATGTTTTACGATTTTCCGAAAACGTGTCAAATATGTAGCGTGTTTACACTATCTTCGTTCGTGAATGAGCAATCGTTTGTGTAGATGTAGAAGACGGCATGGTTATTGAAAAGAGTTTCATTTTGTTTTGGTGTTGCAGAGTGACTCCTTAGAAGTAAGTTTTTGGTTTTACATTTTTTCCTTTTTTCAATTTTATTAGTTTTGTGATTATTTCAAGAATTAATTTTTACATTTTTATTTTTTCCATTGTATTAGTTTTGTGATTATTTAAAGAATTGATTTTTACAATTATTTTTCAATTATATTAGTTTTGTGATTATTTAAAGAAATTCGAATAAAATAAATATATAACATAGGTTACCAAGCCACTCCAAAAGAGTTCCAAAAAGTACTGATTTTATCTTTTTATTAGAGATTGTTTAAGACTTTTGGGAGATTCTCACAAAAAATTACGTAGCGCTTTTGAATATAACACTTTTTCTTAACATGTAACATAAAACTTATATGATGCATTTAACCAGAAAAAAAGAACCAATGATGTCGGAAAACGATTTTTTTAATTTTTAATAGAACAAAGTAATTTTAATTTTTCTGAAAAAAATTGTAAAAAAAAAGACTTTGTAAGTAAATAAAAAAGTACATTCAGAACTGTTTTGCAGACATTGTTATATTTGTCAATCTGAATTAACCATTTTTCCTTGTGTACAGAGATTCGTAACGACTGTTGTTCTAATTCATGCTTTTCAGTAGAAAGACAGATCATTTAGATGTGCCTTTCAAATTCCGCAATTACTTACACAATAATATGTTTTTAAAACATCAGTTTTGGTATTAACATGAAATATAGCTTATTTTCATTTAGGAGCATTTACGTAATGTCATGTTCTACATGTATGAAATATTTCATGATGTACATATAACTGAAAAAAACTTATACTCTTTTCTACATTTTAATGGAATGAATCTCTAAATTACATATAAAATAAATTTATTGGGTATCAATAAAAGATTTTTTAATTGAAGATATGTTTTGGGTATAATAATAATTTTAAATTGCTGTATAATGGTTTTAAAAGTCAGTTTTTCTTATTTTCGCATTCTTTTTCTAGAAATTTTCAGGTGTTAATTCTCTTTTAATAATGCTTTAGTTTTAAAAATTAACACAGTAATTAATTTTAATATTTCGTTTAGATTCTATTTATCGAATGATTGCTTCGTTTTTGTTGTTGTTCTTTTTCTTCTATTTTTACAAAAACAACTTAAAATGTTTTTAGAATACTTGTCTAAAAGGTTTTTTTTCTTTTCAAATGTTGTTTAACAATAAGATTAGGATACTAACAGAAACGACATTCTACCATCTTGTAAAATCATCATTTGTTTTATAAAAATAATTACATATACGAAAAGCATTGCGAAAAGCATTACGAAAAGCATTGCGAAAAGCATTGCGAAAGTAAGATTCATCTTTATTTTACTGGGTAGGCTTCAGCAGAAACAAACACAAATACCTGACAATACAATATATTAGAAAATGTCGGATTTTATTCTACATAGTTTCATATTCCACCAGGGATTTACAAATTTGATAAAATGTGATATCCAGCAGCAAAAAATTCTAGTCGCCAATAAAAAATATCCTTCCCCCCCCTCCCCCCCCCCCCCCCCCCCCCTCCGCCGTCACTGATTTTCAAAAAACAAAAAAGTTTCTTTTGAATTAAATCCGAAAAATAGTTGAAAGCACAGTTTAAAAATACTTTTTATATACTTTAAAACAGTACATAATGTAGAAAGATAATATCTAAGTTTTCTGATGAAACTAATCAAAATTAGCTGTTTCTGAAAAAAAAGGAAAAAAAAAGAAATACTGTAAAGGATGAATTAACAGACATATTCGGAAAATACTCATTGCTGAATGCTTGAAATGTCCGGATAGTTGAGTGCTATAAAATCTATATCTGATGAGAGGGCATCAATAAAATAGGAAAGCGTGAATTGAAGCAAGATTTTTTTTTATTTTATCTATTTTCCTATTGAAGTTAGTCAAATTATTCTGATTTTATTATTTTATTATTTTAAAAACTGCAATTGATGAACTTATTTTTTCCAAATTAAAAACAAAAGTTAAAAATATTTTTTGTTTTAATATAGTTTCTCAGTTTATTTCTTCATATTGAGGGGTTGGGGAAGAAAACGTCGTTTGTTCATTTCTTAGGTCAATTTTTGTAAAACAAGAAAAAGAAAAGTCGTTGTCAGATTAAATAAATAGTCACCAGTGGCGACTAATGGTGACCGCATTTGTCAAGCCCTGGTAACTACCATATGGCAAAATGATTAGTGATTCTCCACTAAATAAACATCCACATATAGATAATTCTACTATATTTATTTAATAGAATAATAAGCGAAAATTCTGACTCCGTTTTTTATCATACTTCAAGCTAATCCCAGAAAAAACATTCTAGCGTCCGCGATGCTACGGTAACGACTCTTTTTATCCGTTGCCACTCAACGAAGAAATATATCTCTTTTATCGCCTGCTGGCGGTTACCATAGCAATTGCCATAGAGTATCCCTCCAGTGACGGAGGGTACCGAAAAAACAATACATATATACTACTTTTTTTTTTTTTTTTTGAGAATGTGTGTCAGAATCTACGCTAACAGAGAAAAATTTCAAAGATATATACAATGAAATACAATTGAAATTTCTAATAAAATATAGAAATAATACGTAGTATGCAAAATGAAAAGTTTTGACAATAACTTCAGTAAGTAATGTAAGATTCCAGTTTTCTAGTGGCATGGCTTCAGATAAAATTTACTTAATTCCAATTGTCAACGAACCTTTTCCCTCTTTGAATTAAATATTTGTTAAATAAAGAAAAGTAAATTTTCATGAATCTTCCGAAAAACCATTCAACGGGAGGATTCATGAAAATTTACTTTTCTTTATTTAACAAATATTTAATTCAAAGAGGGAAAAGGTTCGTCTGACTCCAATCAGAAGGTTGCGTGTTCAAATCACGTCCGGGTCACCATTTATGGCAAAATGATTAGTGATTCTCCACTAAATAAACATCCACATATAGATAATTCTACTATATTTATTTAATAGAATGATAAGCGAAAATTCTGACTCCGTTTTTTATCATATTTCAAGCTAATCCCAGAAAAAACATTCTAGCGTCCGCGATGCTACGATAACGCTCTTTTTATCCGTTGCCACTCAACGAAGAAATATATCTCTTTTATAGCCTGCTGGCGGTTACCATAGCAATTGCCATAACCAATATTGATCTGTGCCATCTACTGGAAAAAACCTGATAAATTTCCGTGGCTCGCACATTTTCAATTTTTTTATCGGTCTGGTGGACATCTGTCTTGCTTCTGATGCGACAAAACAACGTTGTACTTAAAACATGGAACATTGAATTATTATTGTAAGCTGCAAATTTCTCCCGTACTAGACGACGACTGTCTTCTGCATCTCCTCTTTACATGAAGTTCAGCACATTTGTCGAAAAAGAGAATTTCACAATTCAAGACTGTGGTCTTTCATACTGAAAAGCAATTTCATTTTGTGTTGTGCATCGTCGAAAAGTTGAAAGTTTTAAAACGAAGTTTTCTTGAAATTGTTTGCACAGTACGACAAATGCATCAATTTTAGTTTCTAGTACGTCAAAAAATGACCAAAACATTGTAGCA
Organism: Maratus michaelseni; assembly: GCA_963931845.1. Lineage (NCBI taxonomy): Eukaryota > Metazoa > Arthropoda > Arachnida > Araneae > Salticidae > Maratus > Maratus michaelseni. The sequence continues at coordinate 253,159,475 of OZ007592.1, forward strand.
CTTTTTGACTTTGTTTGCTTCTGCTTGTAATAAAGTTTATTTAGCATAATGCTAAAATGTCTCCTATGACAAAATGTGTTGTGTGACTTTCTTGTTGTATGAGGTTTAGCATGTTGCCTGACCTCAATAATCTATTATAGGATTGTGTTTAAGATAAAGTCTACTTAGATGGAAGTAAAACCATAGAAATTCTGAAAACAATGTTGATAAGTGTGATAGTGCCGGATGCAGTCGCGTATTAGCGTACAAATCCCTCCAGGCTAATAATATAGTTCTTCAAATAAAGCGAGTATGCCGCAGAAATCTTGAGTGAATTTAAACACTTTACAATTTAGATTTTTTTTTTTTTACTGATTGTTTACGTCATAAAATTTTTAAACGACTAAGACATTTCTTTTTGGTTATTTCTACAACAATCATTAAAACATGAAAATAAATCGAGCACTTTCGGCTGTGAACCCAACCTTCATCAGACACTATGTCTTTGCACTGCGAGCCTACGGGACAGCTCAAATCATTCACATTCTTCCAACGGCCGGTACCATGGTACCAATAAAAAGGTGATGAATGAAGGAAAAAGGGGGGGGAAATCTCATTTCACTGTTTCTGTACTGTCTTACAATATTCCGAGTATATGGCTTAATTTAATCAAGAAACAGTGAAATGTTATTTTTCATATGTGATTTTCTTAAGGAGGTACAGTTTTTTCCAAACATTTCTCATTCTGTTTTGCTGAACTTCACTCCATGAATCCCCTAGGACTGTGATTGGATGTGAGATGTTGCATTTCTTCCAGAAGTCTCTCACTGTAAATTCTGTAACTTTTCTGTCTCATTTCTGCAGTCACATTTACAAACGAACGTCGCATGTAATGTGTCTTAAATGTCTTGATCACGTGCTGATCCATACTCTGAGCAGACAGATGATATTTGGAGGCATAAAGACAACGTTTACTCTTGGGTCAAAAGTCAAAATTTCCAATGAGTGTCCAGGTGCGTTATCGATAATTAACATCACTTTAAAGGATAAATTTTGGGGCAGGCAATAACGCTCAGCTTATGGGAATAATTGCTGAATAAACTAATCTCCAAACAATGTGGTGTATACCCAAGCTTCGGAGTTTGATTTCCAAATCACTGTAAGTTTAGACTTCCAGTTTTCATCCCACGGTGTCTTTATTGCTTTTAATAGCTCGTGGATTCTCTGAACAATAAAGCAAGAGGGGCTTTATTTTGCAATCTCTAGCTGCAGTTCCGCTAAAAACTAGAATTAATTTATTCTTCCACACTTTAAATCCAGGAAACGACTTTTCCTCCCATACAACGATTGTTCTTTTTAGCGTTTTTTTCCAAAAGAAACCTCTGTTTCATCAACATAGAAAACAGTTATAGGGCAACATGCTTCCTCTTCTACCATCTTCTTTAAATAATTGAGAAATGCAAATGATACTTCCTTATCAGCACTTGCTGCCTCTCCAAATGTTGAAATGCTATGGAAATTACATCGAATACATCGTTTAAACACTGAAGTAATCAAAATAAAAAAAGGTACTGTGTGTAGCAAAAGCTTTCACAATTTCCTCGGCTATAAATTTCTGGTATGAAATTTATACGAAAGTATCGTTTTTAATAAATTTCACAACTTTATTTGAACACATGATATTTTTCATAAAAAATAATATGTTTGGTATTGTTAATGGACAATCTAAAAAAATACGGATATACTTTAGATCCATATTATCTGTGATCAGTGATAATCTATATCAGAGATATATATGGTATCTGTGATCAGATATAAGGTATATCTTATCACTAAGAATTGGATCCAATATGGCCCAAATGTTGTTCTTTTTTATAGCTGTTTTTTTTTATTACAAATACGTGGTGTTCCAGCCCGATGCACAGAGAAAGAAATAAAATAATTTTTAATTGAACACTCTAATAAAATTTTTTAAATAATTTTTTTTAATTGCCAACACCAAAAAGCATTTTTTAATAAAAAATATTAATTTTGTTTTTAAATGTAGTTTTGAAATTTATTGTATAGGGTATATTTGTTTTAGCCGAATCCCAGGGGTTAATAGCCAAAGAAATCGCCAAAGATTTCACTATTTATAACAGCATTTTATAACATTACTATTTATAGCAGCACTATTTATAAAGCATATTCTCTTTATTCCAGTGTTTAAACGCAAGGTTCGATAACATGGCTAATGTTTTATTTATTTAATTTTGTGTGTGTGTGTGTGCGGGGGGGGGGGGTGCGAAAACTTGATTTCGTTACGAAATATTATCCGGAAATAAATTGCTTAACTATTTATATTGCTTTAAGTGCAACCTGGTTTAACTTCCGTAATCTGGTAGCACGCTAGGAAGGCAGATTTGTGGCATTTTTATTGCACTTTTTATGGCATCCACTTTTTTTGAAATAATATAGTTTTTTGTTAGCGAAATTTATGTTTAAATACTTGGTATCCAATCCTTACGGAAAGTTAATTTGCAATAATGCTAAAAATTTTTGCAGTTTGCCGCTAGGGGGTGCTGCAAGGTACTTCACCTTCAAGTGCATTGTCGATTTAATATGCCTAAAACCACGTTCCTGGGTGTAGCTTACTCGGTTCACCAGTTATTTGAATCAGAACATAATTAAGAAATCGCCCTATAAAATACCATTTTTGATGTAAAATTAAACCCACAAATACCGTTTGTATTAATGTATTTTCTACAATGGATAGTGTATTACTTTCTATTATGCGACAGGGCTGCTTGGTGGTTTTTGTTGCAGAAAAAATGTTGCCTTATTTACGATAAAATTATGGTAAACAATCATTGATGTGTTGTGGACTCGGATTATTGAATAGTATGTGTATTTGTATGTATTGAACCCGATCATGGAAAAAATACATAACTTATTATATTAATACTACGGAACAATTTTCAAGAAAATTTGCACTGTCAGTTTAAGAAATTTTGAGAGAAAAGATTTAGTATGTTAAACACCTTTATAAAATGTTTTGTTGTAGAGCTAAATTGATAGTTGTGAGACAAGTCTTAGAAAAATCATGCAACTGAAATATGAAGAACTGACAATGATAAACATTCCGACACTCAGTTAAACAAATGGTCCTAAAATCCAGATATTTGGGAGATTGGTACTTTTTTTACAACGCAGGTAGCTCCAAAAGAAAGACTTGAAGAAAATTTAAAATAGCTATAAATTTAAAATTAAAAGATATTTATTTATTTATCCTCACCACTATGGTGAGTAAAAAATGGTGCAATAATGTTGTCCTTTTTTCATTGTTATTTTATTTTCAAAAATAATCCTCGAATATCGCTTATTTGTGAATACATTTTGTATAAAGTTTGTTATTTATGAACCCCAAATGTTTATTAAAAGTTCAATAATATGTTTGAAAAAAACTAATTGTTAATCAGTACAGAAACAATAGGCATTGGAAAGATAAACATTTGTTACAACTCGCAGCATAAATTACGAAACGATTCAAGTGTTATAAATTTAATACTTTTATTTTTTGCTATGAAAATTAAGTTTAAGAACTATGAAAGTATATCGCAATCTCCCGTGTTAGAAATCGTTTTCAGTTTATACAAAACCTAGTAATTTTTTTTTCTTTCTTTTAAAAGAAGTTTTATCCAAAAGTAAAAAAAAAAAAAAAAAAAAAAAAAAAAAATCTTTTTACAGAGATGTCTGATTTTTTGTTTTCTTTTCACTAGATTCAACTTGTGAAACGACACATTTTATTCGTCGAGATTATAGTCACGCTAGACATTTTTTCTAATACCTTTTGTGTACTAACATTTTCTAAAAGCGATTTCTGGCTGAGTTATATTTGTTGTAAAACTTGTCTCTTTTTTAAAAGAAAAAATATTCTCAGATGCACAAAATCAATTTTCAAATCACGTATAAAAAATATTATTTTAAAACGATCTATTGTTTTAAATAATCGATGTTCTTTTTTTACTTCTCAAAAAACTCAAATAAAATATACGAAGATAAAATATGTTAATTTTTTTAACTTATACACTTTTGTCTTTGTTATAAAGTTTTCTAAATTTGCGTACCGACAATCTAAAATATTATATCCAAATCTGAATACATGATAATAAATCTGAATACATGATAAGAGATCTGAATACATGATGAGAGATACAACAAGTGGTCAAAAGTTGTGTAAAAAGTGTCAAAACACATGACTGCAGCTGTCATAATCTAAAATGTTGAATTATTTTGAATAACAATGCCTATTTGCGTACTTCACTTCAAGCAGGTGAATATCAGAACAACAAATAATACTATAAACTTTTATCAATCTGCTTCTATATAAAATTTTGAAAAACTTGTGGAATTGCTTTTTTTTCCGAGGATTATTTATAAAAGCCTAGTTCATGGACCTTGAAAAATTGTTGAATACCTGGAGCTCCTCAAAAAATAATTGTGAATTGAATAACGGAATAATTCACTAACCTGAAAACTTTTATCTGTTTTGCCCTGTCCCGCTGGGAATATCAGGGGGGCAGGTTTACAAAAAAAAAATAATGATATATAGCTTTGTCCCACCGCTGAACCCTGGACCAAAATGAAAAAAACTCCGTACAGCACACCTATGTTTTGAATCTCTAAGGCCTTGTTATATACATTGCGATACATTTTTCTGCCTTTTGTGGTTGGCGGGGGGGGGGGGGTGATCGGGATACTAATTTAAATCAAAGAACTATTTGTACATTTTACCAATTTTTCTTTCAGACATTATATAAAAAGCATGGTTAAAAATTCTTACTAAAAACGTCCCCCATTTAAAAAAATGTAAAAACAGTCTCCAATAAAAATCTCCACCATTTCACAAAAGCGCTTTCACCCCCCGCCAGGGCATCATCAGTTGTGATCTTCAATTCGCTTCCTCTCCATTATATACATGACTGCTGGTTGAAGAGCTCCCCCTATCGGCATTCAACATTCTCTCTCTCTCTCTTTCTCTCCCCCTCTTCCAACATTTTTTTCCAGCGGCAATCAAGTAATGAGTGTACCATGTCATTGCATTCTACTTTGGATGCATTGATTTCTATTGATTCTCTTATTAAAGCGTTATGTAAATTTTCGTAGTTAGCTATTTTCTGTATTTGTAGGGTTTCAAGTTTTATTGGGGTTTTAGTATTTAATCTTGCAAGAGCTGTTGACTGTTTATTTAGTTTTATATCTCGGATATGCTCTTTCATGTTTCTTGTGTTTTTTTTTAAAACAAAGAAATTCCGTATTCCGCCCCTATGTTCTAAAATTCCCCAACCAGAAAAATTTTATCTATGAGACTCGCTCTGGTAGATCATAAGATACAATTTTGTTCCGAGAAGGGTAGGACCAAATTGAAAATGTCTGTACTACAATGCCAATATTTTAAGAGTCATCATCCTTCAAACATTTATCTGAAAGGCATTGATAGATTTTGAGATATTGATTCGCCTGGGGAAATATTTTGAAAAATACTGATTTATCTTAAGACCAAGCATGCTCATTATGTATTTATTTTTATTTTTAAAAAATCCATACGTCAAGGTGTATACAGTCCTTTGCATTTCCAAGGAGTCTCGCACCACTCGAAATTTTCTGTTTAAAATTTAAATAGCAGAATTCGTAATCACAGGAATCGCATGATTTGTAATAGTTTTTTGAACTGAAATAAAGAGAGTTCTTCTGTTAAAAAATTGTGTTAAATCCGCACGCAACCTGAAGCACCGTGTTATGTATAACTAACTGCTGTTCAAAAATACCTTTGTATATCAATATTTATGTCAAAGTTAAGCAACTTATCAAGGTAGTATCAAGTAATAAGTATCCAATTAGTTATATGTATTCAACATTTGTTGTCAAGATTTTAAGCATACCAAACATTTAACACAACTTAATAATGTTCTTTCAGTTAAATTTACATATATTTTCTTGTGTTCACAAAGTGCAGTAATTATTAGTAATATGGATAAAAAATGCATGTTTTTCTAAATATGTCGTTTCTATAGTAGCTTAGAAGTACAAAAAAGTAAGCTTTGTACTTGAGTTACTTTAGAAAAACAAGTGATTTAATAAACCTGAATAAGTATTTACCAGAACATTGTTACTACTTTTCAAAGTATTTTTCTGAAGATCCGAAAAAAAAAAAAAAAAAAAAAAAAAAAAAAAAAAAAAAAACATGGTAACGAAAATACAAAAGGAAACATTTCGTAAAGAAGCAAATAATGATGTAGAAAAGATTTAGAAAATACGTATTTATCTTAAGACCAGCCATAAACATAAGTTTTCTAAATTTATCAATCTTCAATATTTAGTCACGAAACTGAACTACACGTTGAACTGAATAAAAATCTTTAAATATTCCACAAAGTTTTGAAATATTTTAATTGACGTGAATTTTTGTGAACTTAAAATTGTGTATAGAACTGTTTAATGATAATAAATCTAAAATTGTTAAACATACGAAAATGTTAATATTCAAAGCTACTCTTGAAATATTAATTGTTGCTCGTTTTAAATAAAAATTTAGAAACTTATTTGTAACTTAGTTAATTACCTTTCTGCTTTTAAACATGATTACAAAATTTATAAATCATATTTCAAATAGAATTTTTATTAAGAACAAGTATATTCTTATTAAAAAAATGTGACATAGATATATTTCTTCCATTTATTCAAATTTACTTACATTGTATTGCATTTTAGATATAGGGGAAGGTGGCCTAAAATGATCCCCTTAATGGAAAACCTTGTGTAAAATAACATAACTTTTTAAATAAAGCTATGGCTCTTTGCTAGTATGTTTTACACTACATTTTGCATTATAAACATATTTTTATAACATTTTAAACACAAATTTAGCAATGAAAAAAATAGATTTTTAATAAGTGTTCAAAGGATTATTTTACCCTCACCAAAGGGCAAAATGATCCTTCATTTAAAAATAATTGTAAATTGTTTTTTTATCGGCAAAATAGAGAATATAAAAATAATTATGACAATACATAAGTGTAATTCACATCTAAAAATATACGCCATTATGTAAACCAAGTCATATTTCTGCACATGAAAGCTGTAATCTAAATAAATATGAAAGTTAGTGCCAACCTTATGAAAGATGTTATAAAAACCAATTTTTCAAAGAATTCTATTCAGACACGTAATATTGCGATCGTTTGTTTGAATACCCCCATTGCTTCTTCTTTATTTATCACAACTAGTTTATGTGGTAACCTGTAGATAGCGCGACCTGTCTGGAAGAAAACATAAGTGGATCGGTTTGCCCGTTAAGGACTTTTTAGGCCACCTTCCCTTACATAACAGTATGCTTTTGTACAGTTACATGCTTTCAGGATTTAATTTTTTTTTAATTTAAAAGTAATCCAAAAATATGCTTTTATTATTATTACTATTGTTTTAATTGTAGAACACTTTCGATTATATAATAAGTATTCAGATAGCTTGTAATACTGTACAGATACAACTTTTTATCTAAATTACTAGCTAAAAATTCTTTAAGTATTGATCATGAACTACTGTTACTTATTGTACTGAGAAGAATTTCCAAGTTTAAAGAAAATTGTTTAATGATGATAAAATCTTTAACATTGATTATGGGGTCGGAACATATGTTGTCCCAGTGACTATTTTTTTTTATTCTAATCATACCACTTTTTGAAAAACAATATCGCTATACACTTATACTAGAATGTTTTCAAAAGAAATCTAACACAAAGATATTTTTTTATCTATTGTGGCACGACTGAGTATAAAAATAGTCGCCACTCCTGTCTTGTAATAAAAGGGTTAAGAGACAAAAGTACATTACAAATGCAAGCAAAAAATAGAATTTAAGTCTACCACAACCTATGTTGCCTAAATGCGGCTTCTCTGTTTTAAAATTGCATCTTTGCACTACTTCTGACTATAAGAATGTAAATTCCTATTCTGCGAACATCCAGGTTTGAATATCAAAAGTTAGTTTCCAAAACGACCTGAACGCTATTACTGATTGCCAACTTTTCTGTCGACCTCTACTTTTTGATATCGCAGTGAGAATAAACTTTTGTAAGGAGAAATTGAAATATGTGAATATAATATTGAGCTTGTCTAACGAGATAATATTTAAAGGAACAGTGGAGTTTTTCGGCTTGGCAAATAAGCATATTTTATAATAATGTATTACGTCTAGGAATGAAATAGAAATATTTAGGTTTCTGTATAATTAAATACATATTTTGAACTTCTATTAATCAAATTATTATTTTTTAATTGAAAAATGAGCCATTTAAATTCACTTTTCCTCGATTTTTCGCGGCGTGTAACGTTTTACGGTACCAAACAGTTTTCTGGGTGGTTTTATCTGACTCCAGTTAAACAAAGACCACGTTAAAATATACATAATTGACTTGTCCTTGACAGAAAGTTTTTTGAACAAAATAGCGAACAATCAAACATGGAGTATATTTTTTCAACACAAAATTTAATTTAATTTTGTTTATAAAGGAAGAACTTTATTCCTTTATTAACAATTTCAACTTTTTTTTGGTCTATTTTGATTTCCATATCGGTCTTTTCTTGAGTTCTAGGAAACTGTTTTTGATTCATTTCGGATGCATGAGAAGTTGTCACTTTTTGAAAATGAAAATATGACAATCCTGTTCAAAGCATTTCTTCTCATGTACCTAAGTAAAATATTTTCTTAGTTTACTAAACATGTTTCAACATAATAACATATTTATAATTACCGAAAACTACATAAAATTCACTATTTCTCCAAGCTTAAAAGCGATTTTTTTTTTAAGTTTACCATTATAACAAATCTTACGTAGCCATAACAAACTTTATCCTTTCTGAAACAAAATCATTTGTATCTCTCTATATTAAAAAAAAAGTAACCACCGTCGCAGCAGCCGCTGTCAATGAAGATTTTGTGCCTTGACGTCTTTCTGGACTACTATTGCATATAAAAGACTCCAGAAAACTATTGCATATAAAAGTTTAAAAATTGGTAATTTTATAAAGGTTTGATAAACACGCTGAAGTAGACAGTTTTTAAATCGAAGAATTATTTTAAGAGATATTTAACATTAAAGTTGGTCAAAATAGTTTTCTTAAAAAGAGTTTTATAGGAACGAAAACTATGCACAGGAATTTAACCATAATTTATAACGATATAGTTGACAAGCTTGCGATGTGCAAACTGCAATTATTTTTTTAATTTGAGTAATTTTTTTAGGTTATATTTCAATTTTTAATTCAAAAATTTCATTATTTTGATGAAGATTTACTTCATATTTCATAAAATCCATTATTTGAATTGTTGCCAATTTGTAAAATAGCGCACATAATAATGTTCCCTTTCAATTAAGAAATGTATATTTACACGTGGTTATTAAAAACAGAAATAAAACTTTAAAATAATAATTAAATGATGACGTGTTAAAAGCAGTAAATGTAGAAAATTCTAATAAAAAATATACTTGCGCGTGAATATTAAAAGGAGAAATAATTAAATTATTACGCGTTTTCAAAAAATTAAATAAGGGAAACTTACGTCATATTTCAAATGCTCAAATAACAATATTTCCAAACAATTTCAATTAAGAATTATATTTACACGGGAGATTAATTTATTTCGACAAATCTTTTACCTATTATTGCAAATTTTAAAACAGCGTAAATAATAATATTTCTTCTCAATTAAAAACTGTATTTTTACGTTTAATAATTACCTTTAAAATACCGAAACAACTAATAAATTGTTAAACTATCATTAACAATATGGTACTTTCCCTTTATACCGTCGACCACTTTTCATAACAAAAAACTATCGCCAAACTATAGGATTTAACACCAAAAATGCATGATCGTGGCGTCACATTCACTTGATGTCAGAGATTTGTGTTTGTTATGGCATCAAGTGTTTTTTAATTCGACATATACATATATTTTTCGTTATGTTTTACTGATTTATTAATTATTTCATTAATTAAAATAACAATTGCATCCTTAAACGGCAGTGCCATGATATTAAAAAAGAAAAGTCATTGAAAAATGCTGCGATGAACAGTTACATACAATAGATCAGTTTCAATTGACGTCGAGAGAGATAATTAAGGAAAATAATGTAAATAAATATCCAAGATTATTTTTTTTCTGTTTTCATTAATATATTGTAAATTTTATTGTTTAAACTTACTGATATTTGACACTTTGGTGAGTGGGATTTTTCCGAATTTCTTGTATTTTATTTATTTATTTATTTTGAGATCCATTGATAAAATTCTTCTATTTGTTTATTTGGCGTTACAGTTTGGCGATAGTTTTTTTTTTTTTTTTTTTTTTTTTTTTTTTTTTTTTTTTAATGAAATTGATTGACGGGGGTAATAGAGAAGTATAAAAAAGACAAATAAACGTTGAATTAAAAATCTCTCGATGAAATAACTAATACATGCAACGCATATGATGTCAACTGAATCGACGCGACGCCACGATCACACACGTTTGGCGTTAAATCATATTTTGGCGACAATTATAGAAAGTAGTCGACGGGATAGTGGAGAAGTAGCCAATTTTCTATAGCATCGTTATAAAATTCTGCGGTACAGCGACATTGTTTACTCCACCATTTCACGCAAGCTGATTTTTAAATCTTTAATTGATCTTATTTAATCAATGAGGAAAACAGTTGTTAGCTGTTTCAACAGCAGTTGATTCAACCTTAAAATCCCTCAGTCAAATGAAATTGAATAGAAAACCGGTTACAGCTGATCGCCGCACTGGTCGTTTAATTATAAATCAATCATCCGTAATCGTGTTAGAGTTTATCAAAACAGAGTGTTTTTAAAGTTTGCGGTGTCAGAACGGGGGTTGGCCAGCGTAGCTCGTAGGGGGCAGAACCCCCTAGTTCATCAAAGCTATATCGGTTTATTTATTTAAAAAATATCTATCTGTCGATCTTTATCCATTGAATAATCGTAACCCATATAGACATTAATAAATCTAATGCATCTGTAAAAATAGAGAATTTTTAGTATAAAAATATAAACACCATAGTGGGAATATAGTTTTCCAAAATTTATCCTAAACAGACTTCTTGACCTCAGAACAACTAAAATGCATTATTTATTTCTCGGATTTTTAAATAAATGCGCAAAAAATAACTATACAAATGAATATGCGTATTGAACAAATGAGACACTTTAATAATTACTGTTTGTATAAAAGATTAATGGAAAATAATAATAATAATAATAATAATAACAATAATCTTACATAAAATTTCGTGGTTATAGCAAATGTAAAAACATTCCCTATGTATTATTTGGAAGTTAACGGCAAATTCATAATAAATCACATAATTGAGTCATATAATCGTTTATCAAAGTGTGTTTTCCAGAGTAGAGACCTGATAAAATGAATGTGTCTAAAGTGAAATATGGGATAGATCTAATTCAACGAACTTTTTGAAATATTTTGCAAATTATAATTTTTTTTTTAATTTTCCGCCTATCATCAATGTTGTTGAATATAAATATCGCATGCATTGCATCAAAATATACCTGAAATGTTTATACGAAATTTAGTAAAATTCAGCTTATCCTAAAAACATTTCCTTTTTAAGATAACCATAAATAAGCCGGTATGCATTCATGTAGTAAATTTGTCACTTGATTTGTGCAATGACATTTTTTAAATAGCGAGACACCTTCTGAAAACTCAATCATTCCTTGACTGTGATCAAACTAGTTTTGTGGAAAAAGAAGCCTGTGTCAATACTGTCGAATAATTATACCTTTAGAGTCTCGGGGCGAAAAGAATATTTCTTTTGTAACACCAGAAACAATACTTTGCTGGCATTTTCATACATTTTATTACTTGTTGACAAAAAATACGTCACAAAAACGGCACATTACACACAAATATATAAGACTGAGACTTCACTTTTACATTCTTGGAGAACAAAAAAAAAAAAAAACACGACATAAGAATTTTGCTATTTACATCACCGCTCTTCGAAAAAACGAACTTATTTCGGCCAAGCTCACGCGTCAACTGATCAAAAGTCTTTTTTTCTAGGTCACGTGATGCGTTGCACGTTGGGCCGGGAAAGTCTATTTTTTTCTGGACGGGGCTTTCTGCGTTGCAAGCCTAATTTAAAATTTTAAACTTCTTAGATAGAAATACAATTAAAAATTGAGCCATCACTATAGATATCAATATCTTTGTTATTATGCATTATCTTAAACACAGTATACGTTATTGGCGATCCGTTTACAAAGAGGTGTCAACAAAAATTCAAGTTTTTGTTGATAAGAAAAATTAATTTTTTGCTTTCGTTCTAACATAAACTATCCAAATAAAAGAAAAAAATCCATTTTATAGTTATTAACACTAGAATTAACATAGAAAATATCCATTTTGAAAATATGTTAATTTCAAAAACATATATATTTTGAAATTATGAATAACATATTTTGAAATCATGAATAATATATTTTGAAATCATGAATAATATATTTTGAAAAATATCACTTGTAACCTAGGATTTTTTTAACAGGAATTGGTTACTAGAAGCTTCAAACATGCGAATCCAGAATTACAGTTCATTCCACCAAGTATTTTTAGAGTCATGCTTAAAAAACTAACATGTTTGGAAATGTGTATTGCAACGATTAAAAATTTATTTAACATTTTGCTTTCCAAACTTTAAAACCGCCTAAGCTATTTGACCCACTGACCGGCCATTTGGCATCACATAGTAAAGTTTACCAAAAATTCCAAAGCCTTAGGATTGAAAAGTTTTAAGTTAGGTACCATTTCTATATGTAGACGACTCTCTAAGCAAAATTTAAGTATAACATTATAGTTAGTAGACGTTATTACATATTGATTAATACAAATAATATTTTTATAGAATGATTTGCAGGTGTATCCTGTCTTTTCACGACTGTGCATGAATCATACTAAATGGTTATCATTACACAAAGAGGTTTTGGCGCCAAGGAAAAACTCGATAAGAAACAATTATGTTTATTCATATTTACCTTGAAAATGCATTTTTGTATGGGTAACCCTGGCTGCTGCCCTTCTTGTCAGCTGAGAGTAAAAGCGCTAAAATGTGTTTATTCTATCGGCGATAACATTCAAGAAAAGGAAGACCATCTGATTTTTCTTAAATATAGACCAAGCTACATTATAGAGAATGGAAAATAGACTGGAATAATACTTATGCCGATACCTTAAATTGATATGCATGTATATGTATTTATACGACCTTAAAATTAATCCTATTCGAAAAATTATTAAAAATAACGAAATAAACTTTTTGAAAAAATTCATTCTATTCCTAATCCTGAACTATTCAATCTCTCTGAATATGATGAACGGGCAAGTTATAGGCGGCCTCGTGTTGTCCTCCACATCCCGGAAGTTACTAAACTCTAACTTCATTCTCTTGTTTCTTTTGCTAGCTATTGCTAGGGCTGGGTACCTTCGTGGACCTTTTGGATATATTTATTTCTATATAGCTTTTGTGTATAGTATTTTTCTCTTTGATTTATTTTTAACTGTAAATATTTTATAGACTTACGTTACATATTTTTATTGCTATACCATTAATTTAATATAATTTGTACTTTATTTATTTCTGGCCGAAATCGGCCTTTATATTGTTAATTTTCTTTTTTGCTCTACTTGGGCCCATTTATTTTTTTTTGGTACTTCTCTATTATCCCGTCGATCACTTTTCATAACAAAAACTATCGCCAAACTGTAAGATTAAACGCCGCAAATGCGGTCCCATTTACTTGAAGTCAGAAGCATTATACGTGTCTGTTATGTCATCAAGTGTTTTTAATTCGACATTTGCGTGTATTTTTCATTATGTTTTACTGATTTATGAGTTATTTCATTAATTAAAATAAAAATTGTGTCCTTAAATTCTTATATTTTATTTATTTATTTATTTTGATATTCCAATGGCAACGTTGTCCCATTTATTTGGCGTTACAGTTTGGCGATAGTTTTTTGTTATGAAAGGTGGTCGACGGGATAATAGAGAAGTACCTTTTTTCAATGTATTTGTTGTTCTGGACTTCGGTTACTCTCATAAAACTAAGATACACATTGATCTTAGTACAGATACGGAGACCATGGCTCCCGGGACTATGATTAATGAACTCGTTCCAAGTTCCAAATATTACGTGCCACGTAGGAATAAAGTTTGTCCAAGCTGTCTAAATCTACCTTTAAAGCGTTTAGAGAGAACATAAAGTAAAACAGGATGTCATTAAGCAGCGCAGTATCTATCATTAAGTTGACGTCGGAGTTGTATTTTTTTTTCTGTTATTAGAAATTTGTGGAATTAGAATGACGGCTCTTGCACGGATGATAAAAAGTCTAGTACCACCGTGTATTTAACATTGAATTTATGCCAAGGAATGACATATAGCAATATGTATTTCAACAAATTTAATATTCACAGATTTTAATTGTGTTCACTAGTTTATACATGATGAATTATATCTTCAAAAATATAAACTCCAATATTTTTTAATATTCCAAGTATTCCCTCAAGAACATATGTAGTCCACCGTATCATCGAATATTCTAACAAATTCACAATATTGATTTAAAGTTAAAATTAAATATTTTCAAATATTAAATTTTGAACTGTCATTACAAGCCTATTTTTTTACTGTTTTTTCCATTATCAAGCATGTACATATCTCCATGATATTTTTAGCTACACACGAGTTTTAACTTATTGCTATCTTTACTGCACATATACTTTCTTTACGTTTGATGTCAATGAATCTTTCAAGTAAATGGTTTCGATATTGCATTTTCCATAAATCAACCACAATTTTAAATGCTAATAAATAAAGATATACAAATGCAATTTACAATTGCTAAATTTGAATCCCAAAAATTTTTACCATGCAACTTGGCATAATTCAAATTTAACGTACTGTAAATTTAAAAGAAACACGAACATTCATTTATAAGATTCCTTCTAATTTAATACATGCTACCTTAAGTGTTAACTTCAAATTATAAGCTATACACAGAAAGCACCAATCTCCATTCATGTTTCAAATTCGAAATTTTCCTCTGTGCAAATTCAAATGTTGAGATGCATAGAATGCTGTTGTTTGTAAAGTGACACAACGTGTACTGTGACCGTCGATAATTTAAACAAGAGAATTTTTAAAACATAAAATATTTTAAATGCATTAATAGTGAAAGGCAATTTTACTGTGGAAGTTTTTGTATGTTTTTGAAATACGAGTGAGAAAAAGAAAACAGAATGCTGTACTGTACTATTAAAATCTGATTGTATGTATATTTATATCATATCAAATATATTACTTTGAAATAAGCCTGATGGTGATATGAAATGATCATCAATTATTCCTAAAGGTCCAAGGATCTTTTTGATAGCTCTTGTAATTTAAAAATTTATATTCACTTCGAGATATATATATTTTTTAACGGAATTTCTGCTATAAATTAAAATAGTAAAAATTGGGTCAAAACGCAGATCAGAATACAATGGAGTGAAGTTAAGTATATTAAGTGAATATTTTTTTATTGAGGCCATTTTCATTAAAATTCAAAATGTACTTTTTATTTGATTCGATAGTGTTCAAGAAAACTCTCGAGGACCCTAAACGTGCAACGCTTTTGAGAGTAAAAATAAAATCATTGTAAAAGAAAGTATACATTTTTACTCACAAATAACTTACTCATTAAGGTATTTAGATTTAATTAAAAAAAATTATCTCAAATTTACAAATATTTTATACACCAGTTCCGAAACTAGGACCAAATTTTCAATGGACAACTTGTAAAAATGATGCTATGAAAAAAAACTCCATTCTGAAAACTGCCTCGTTTTCTCATAACTTGATCGAAATCATTTCGTTTCGTAATTTTTATTAACCAACGTTGTAACTATATAGTTTCCTACTTATTGTGAAATATTTAATAAAATTTATATATGATACATCTTCTCTAAGTGTAGAATAAAATTTGATTTCTGTCTCTGCTTTCTCCCAAAATTCAAAAGATATCTTGTAATTCAAATACGTTAGTTCCTATTCAGCTAGCAAATATGTTTTGGAATGTCGTAAGTAGAATGTTTTTAAAAATTTTATTTCCATTACTTAGCACGTGCTTACCTTTCAGAAATTTTTAGAAATTTACAAATTTTAACCTTTTGCAAAATGTAACATTTATTGCAAATAACATTGCTTTTCATTTTATGTCACTACATCTTTTACACAAATGATTTTAACATAAGTAATTCAACCAACATTTAAAAAAGTAAAAATAAGGAGAAACAGATGCCATTTGTAAATTTCAAAATTTGTTTCACAACAAATTTTTCGAAATCAAAGTTGCATAAGTAAACGTTTAATGTACTCTAAACCTTTCAATACTTGAATAAAACTTGAATATTCATCGATACGAATCATTCAAATTTTATGATGCGACGTTAAGTGTTAACTTTCAAATTATAAACTATAAATACACAGCAGTAATTCACATTCACATTTCATGCTCCGAATTTCCATTAATTTGCTTTCACGTTCAAATGCAGAGATGCATATGAATGCAATTTTATGTAAGACGAGATAATATGTTTTGTGACTTTCGAGCACTTAATCAAGAGAAATTTAAAAGTATAACGCATTTAAAAATTATTTTTTGACAATTTCGTAATATTTTTCAAACGTATATGAGCAATGTACTATTTTAATAATGTATGAAGATTTTATTAGGGAAAGCGATATAATTTTTCGCTACTAGTACCATCACCTTTCACCGAATATAAGACCTGGTCTTAAATTAGTTTTTTCCCTCCAAACAACACACTAGGAGACTAGGAACTTAATTCTTTATTTTCAGGGGATATCTCACATTTTTCATGAAAAATAATTTGCATTCATTCATTTAAAACCATCTACAAGTTTTCATTTATTCAAACAAAAGAATCTACATTTAATTGCTGCCAAATGCACTGCATCTCTGCGTAACATCGTTTTCGTTTACGCGATTTTATAACAATTGACTCTTTAAAGACAAGTAACTCAAGAATGAAATCACTTACAAAAATTAATTTTATATATATTACTGATGTATTAAATTTTATGTTTCTGAAATTATGTTAAGTATACATTTTATATTTTTTTCATACTTTACATAGACTGCTAATGTAAAGGAAAAATATTTGTTCTAGATATGGAGACAGATAGTCTGCATTTAAACTTAGAGGAACAATGTTTCAGATAGATTCATGGCCCGTCTGTTTACAACCAGAGCTTAGGTCAAGTGCGAGCCCAAAGCAGGGGTTTATATGGGAAAATTATGCCCAAGTTTAAGCCTCTATCTCTTTCCTCCAATCAGAGTACAAAAGCCGCAGGATTGTTTATCGGTCAGCCAATTCAGACCTCTTAGGAGAGGAGCTAAAAAATATGGGTGTCTACTTCTGGATTACCTCTGAATAAAAAATATTGAGACATTCAGAGAGAAGAAGTTCAAGTTTGAACGCTTCGAATTAAGTCTCTTCATAGGATAACTTCACTTTGATTGTCCTCTTCGAGTTTGACTACGATTCAGACTTTAGATGCGTTTGATCGCACATTCCCTGAATCTCAGAGATGATTCATTCGGGCCGAGAAATTTAATTTCGGGGGTTCTTCCGTGTTTGAAGAACTCAAAAATTAATAGCATGAGTTTGAGCGCATGTCCATAAATGAATATTTTTAAAGAAAGTATGAAAGAAATACCAACCAAGTGCCTAACTCTGGATGGGGAGTTCGCTTGTGATGCCCGGCTCCGCGTAATCCAGTACGACATCTCAAGTATTGTTTCTACATATTATTTAATTTAAGTTTATTGAATTTTTGTAAACCAGGATGGTGTACTTACGTTGGGGAGGATACTCAGTAGAATTCTTAGAAGGATTCTTAGAAATAATTATGAATCTTGGGCAATTAAATTAGAATAATATTATTATAATAAATGTTAAATATAAAGCAATAAAGAACTGCTATAATGGATAGTTAATGAGTTTGAATTTAATTATAATTTCATTTTAAAATAATTCCAATCTAGAATTTCTTAGTATTGTTAAAAACTTCGTATCAAAGATCCTAGGATGATGCTACACATCAACATATTTCAGTTTAAGTTTTTTTTTTCGTATTTCTATATGCGTAATTTTGTAAATAAATATCAATTAATTTTTAATTAATTGTTTCTATGATTCCATTGTATCATGGGACATAATTTATGTTAGCATTTTTAGGTTAATGCTATTTAATTATATGTTTAAATCATTAACTAATGATCCATAAGCCTGGATTACCACGAAATAACACAACGCGAATTTTCATAACTTTAACAATTTATTTAGGGTAACTTTTTATTCCCAGTCAGAAACAGTCTTATTCCCATCAACTATGACGAATTTAATTTTATGCTTATTATCTTCACCACTAAGGATAAATTAGGTTAACCAGATGTTTGGGGAGATTAGTAAAAAAAATAACCAGTAATAAAGTGCATAGGTCTTACCAATCATATACTTTCATGGCTAAAAACTACATTTATTCCATTACAGTCACATAATCTCCCTTCTCAATTTGATTATGTTGGGTTTTTAATTGGCTGGTACTTACGGATAGTACAATTAATTAATGATCTGTTTTTGCATATGCTATATGAACTTATGTCTTAATAGTGGGTTGGGTGAATGCTTTGATAATGCATCTATTGGCTTAGTATTTATACTTTAATAACGAAATATCCTGATGGCTAAAATTTTATATAAAGTAAGAAATTTAAATAACTGAAGCGGAATTTTTGGAGTGGAGCTTATTTCTGAAGTAGGGCTTATTTTCGGGATAGGGCTAATATAACGAGAATCTTGAAAGATATTGGCAGTTTTTACTTTCTTATTAGTTGTTATTTTCATGGAAAAATGGTAAAGAAATGGAATTTCTTATAATAGCGCCTGTCAATTTAAGCATTCTTGTCATTTTTCATGTAATTTCCGTGAAATTTATTATCTAAAGTTGATCCAAAATACTATTAGAGGTATATTCTTATTCTTAAAAAAATGTAACTACCCCCAATTAATTCTGCTGCAAATTACGCATAAAAAGGGTACTGATACCAATCGTTTAAGATTAATGTCTACAATTAAATGGTACGCATGGATTATGTTCTGGAGATCATTTACATAAATGAAATCAAACTTTAAATTTTTTATAGCAATACTTAATTTAAACAAATATTTTTGTTTTGTTCTTATATCAATGAGCAGATACCAAACTTCAAGGAATTTGAATTTTAAAATATTCAGAGTTTTAATCCTTTAATTTATTTATATTAACCTACGCTTCCTAAAATTATAATCTTAACTATGGTTTGTACTTGATGACAATATATCTTTTAAATAAATGGTTTTAACATAGCATTTATCATAATTTAACTGTAATTCAAAATATAAAGTAAGATAAAAATAGAAACGGCATTTAGAATTGATAGAATTTGCATCTCAACACACAAATGGCATTTTGAATTGGTAGAATTTGCCATCTGAACCAACTTTTAATGCATGTACAGAGTTGCCAAATCTTTTTTCATACCAGTATTTTCTTTTAGAAAATGTTGTTCGTTTACATCGCAGAATGCTCCGATTAAACAAAGCAACATTTTCTGCAATAAAATACTGGTATCCAAAAAGCCGAAGACTTGGCAGCTCTGCATGTAAACTTCAACGAATTTGAAATACAAAATGTTTTGACACTTTAATGTTATCTATTTTCACTAAAATTATAAACTTACTTTTGGTTTGTACTTATGGCAATATATCTTTTACATAAATGGTTTTAACATAGCTTTTAACTTAATGTAGCTGTCATTTAAAATATAAAATAAGATAGAAATATAAATGGCACTTAGAGTATGTAAAATTTGTATTTTAATTTTTTTTTTCGAAAGCAGCCCAGAATAATTCAACTTGTAATGCGTCAAAGAATTTGAAATAAAAAAAAATAGAGTTTTGACCCATTAATGTCATATTAATTTATTTATTTTCACCTACACTTCTTAAAATTATAATTTTATCTATGGTTTGTAAACTACAATATATATTTTATATAAAAGGTTTTAACACAGCATTTATCATAATTTAACTGTCATTTAAAATATAAAGTAAGATAAAAATGCAAATGGCATATAAAATTGATAGAATTTGCATATCAGCAACTTTTCCAAATACAAGCCAAAATAATTTAACCTTTCAATGCACTTTAAAAGTCTTCAATACATGCATAAAATCGAATATTCATTTATAAGTGTCATTCAAATTTTATGAATAATACATTGAGTGTTAGCTTTCAAATTATGGACTTCACACACAATGCACTAATTTGCATTCACATTTCGCGCTTCAAATTTCCCATAAATCTGTTTCCCCATTTGTTTGTAATCCCCTTTGATCTGTTTCCGCATGCAATGCAGTGTTTCATATTACTAATGTAGTTTTATGTAAGATAAGATAATGTGTGTTGTGATTTCAGACCACTTAATTTAGAGTAATTCTAAACCATGAAGAAAATTTTTTAAATGTTTGAAATTTATTTCTTGAATTTTTCGTAATAATTTTGAAAACAAGAATGAGGAGTGTAATATTATAATCATATATATTTACTTTATTTTGATATATTAGAAATATGAGATAATTTTCCCAATTACCTTCAATTATTCGAAATTTTATTCAAACGAATATAGTGAAATATAAATTTTATTCTTAATTTACTTCTATGTCGATGTTTTCTCGCAAATCCATGCATTTTCCTTTAATCATTCCTTATCTCTTACTACATATAAAAAAATATGTATATAAATATATCTATGTTTGTTCAACATTTATTTCTCCAGCTGTTGATTCTTTCTGAAAAGTAACTTCTTTTTCTAAAATCATCATATTACTTTCACAAAACACTTTGCACCAATAGTTTACTTTACAAATTTTGTTAACTAATTTGTGTATGGAAATTTGATGTATGATTGGTCTCTTCTATGTTTAGCATTTCATAAATTATTACTCGAAATTTAAAAAAATCTTAATCATAAGGTTGAGAGCCTGCGTTAGGAAGGTGAAAGACACTTAAAAGCTGATGTTAAACTGATGGCAGCGTTTTATTTCAAATTTCTCATTTGTATTTTAATTTTTTTTTTCGTACTATATTTAAAGTCGATGCCTAACGGGGATTTTCGTACTTTTGAAATGAATTTCAGGGTTTATTTTTCTTTTTTGTGATGACACTTTTCCTTTCTTATTAAAAAAAATCATTTAAAAATATTAAAATGAAATTAGAAATTTGAACGGAACACTGCCATTGATTTAACATTAGCTTGTGAGTGTGTTAGCGTTACTAGCATAGGCTCTTAAATTGTTTTCAACACCATTCATATGCACCAGATTCTCTCCATGACATTTTTATCATGCGTTTTGGGCGTTGCTATGGCATTGATAAAAATGATTCATTTTTTTATTTAACTGTGTCATCTGTGTGAATCGTATTCCTTCTTTTCCGAACTTAAGGATTATTTATGTAATGTGCAACACTTATTTTCATAAAATGATCAATATCATCTTAATCCATTCAATTCTAAGATTCTAATAGTAGGACCTTTCTTTACATTTATTATTATTTTACTTGTACAATTATTTTTCTTACTATCTGCAAGCAGTAACGACAGTATATGTCTTTAAATTTACTATTATCACTTCATTTATGTCATATTATTTAGAATTTTTTTAAATTTTAAATTAACCTAAAACTCTATACACCATTATTGATACAACTTTTACTTTAAATGATAATAAAAAAAAACTTTAAATTAAAAAATAGGGGCTATTTGTCCCAGTTAATAGTTTATGATAAAATAGAAAAAAATAGTTGAAAATTTTTATATTTATTGAATTCTGTTATAATACAACATATTCCAAATGCCTTTAAACTCTCGTTCATACCCTATTGTCATATTAATAGCATGCAAAATGGAACAGATGTCGCAGACGCTCCGGGGTTGGAGCAATTTTTATTTTTGCATCGATTTAGCGAGAAATTACCTGCATATGGGCATATTACCTACATCAACTAGCATTTTTTTTTAACAAACTGCAACAGGTGTAAGTTTTAAATAAGTTAAATTTTAAAATATTTTTTCAGTGCTAGAAAGGGCCCACTTTCTTAGTCAGTTACTATTTTTTTAAATCAGTTATTACTACTGTTTAAAAATGTTTAACCTTAGGGTGACCATATTACCTGCAGATACCTTATATTTTTCTGATAATTAGAACATAACAAGGACACTACACTAAAATAGCCGACAGATGGCTCCCCTTGCCATCCTCAAATCCAGTTTCCAATTCTATATCGTAATTAGTTATCTTAATTTTTGTTCATTAGTAAAAATTTCCAATTATTTCCTTTCACTTTCGCAAATAAATTGAAGGATCGGCAAGAGAAACAGATTTCTTTGTAGTTCAGTTTTTAATGAAAGGAAATCCCTGTATGGCTTTTCTCGAATTTTTTCAACTGGCGCCGCCAAATTTTTCCAGTTTTTTTGCAAAATTTATGAAAAATTACCGGCTGAATTTTACAAAAATTGCATTGTCGGATGCAGAAAATTTTCCTGCATATTCTCTGAAAGTTTCAAATAAATATCTCAATTAGTTTTCTTAAAATTCACTAATTACTAAATAAATTTCAAATTCCTCCATTTCCGACAGAACAGGTGTTCTTTTCTTCAGCCATTTTGATAAAAAAGATGGCATTTTCGATGAGTTTTAATTAATATTTCGGATAATTTTCAAAATATTAAAATTATGTGGCTCGGGTGCATAGGAGAGGCCTTTGACTATCAACACCTAAATTTTCAGACTTCTAGGTGTGCTAGATTTCGCTAGCCATCGAAGACAGACACACAGACACAGAGCAAAACTTTATTTTATTAAAATAGATATACACATTGTCAAGAATACAACTGAGTCAGATATTAATGGCAAAGGGTTTTGATTAATGTGCAATATCTGGTTTAACGCCAAAATCGCCTGGTTGCCACACCAGTCAAAAAATCGCCATTTTGGCGCCAAAAAGGAACCCAGGTGTGTCTGCGACATTTGTATTTCAAAATTACTATATTCCTAAGATTTCAGTAAATGACTTATTCAGCAAACCTTAAATTATGTCATATGGATAGCTACCTTTAATTTTTTAAACCTAAGAGTAATTTTCAACCAAAATTAATAAACACGATCAAAAGTTATACATCAGGTATAAATATTGGAACACTTCCCAACACTATTAGAATATTGTTAGGAAATTTAATTTCTCATAAATTAAATGAGATACTTCATTGCCAAAAAATTAAGTAAAAATATTGTAATGCAAACGAGAAACTTGAAAAGAACGCTTTCATAAATTTAACATTAGCTTTCGAGTTTTGTGATTTGACTAGCGTAGGCTCTGAAAGTGAATATTTAATAACACTGACAAAGGATGTGAATTAATTTTCACTTTGCTAAGCAACGTACAACCAACAGAGTGAAAAATGTGTCCAGACCGGGGATCGAACCCAGATATCCCGGTATAGCGCACCAAGCGCTTTACCATTTAAGCCATCTGGACAACATCCAGTCTGGCATTTTTCACCTATATACGTTGGCAAGGCTGCAACTTCGCAGCGTAAGATGGAATGCCATACATGAGCACACTACCCAGCGGACGAATAAATTCCCAACATCGGATACCCGAACTGAATCATGGGTAAAAGCCGAATTACTGACCTAATCGCTTGCAGGTCTGATTTTGGGAAAAAATGACCTAGGCTAGTTTCACCTTCAAACCGGTTTGTGCATTGGAAATGGTGTAGGGGATAAAATGACCGTTCATAGGTGTCTTAGAAAAAACATTGGAAACGCGGCTTTAAACAAATGTTAAAAGAATAACTCAAACTAACGATTGATAATCATATTTATATCTTAAGCACATCATAAAACAGTCTCTTAATTTGTAATTAATGAATGCAGTATTTTTGAAGTAGTTATAAATTATTTAAAGCGCTTGAATGCGCTTTATTTAATTAAAGAAATGGATATTCTAATTCTTTATTTAATTAAGAAGGGACTTTTAAGGTAAGGATGCAGATTCATAAAACAAAAACGCTGATTATAGATTTATTATTCATATAAATACTCTTTTTATTACATTTAAAAAACTATTCTATAATGTTAATTTTTTTTCAAGTAAAGGAATGATTACTTTTAAGTACTTTTAAGCTTTAAGTACCTATATGTACCTACATCAATAGTCTGAAGTACTCTCAAGGGTATATTTATACGTTGTATGAAACAAGCCATTATTTGTGAATGTATAAAATTTGCTATCAATAATTTTATTTTAGGTATGAATTTTCCAAAAAGATTTGAACGTACCAGGAAATTTATATTTTTAATCCTTTTTTCTTAAAAGGAAAGTAAAGGTTTCTAGGGAAACGGCTTTTACAAAATTGCCTTTTAAAAACTGCCTTGAGGTAGATTTACGTCAAAAAAGAAATTTTAGGACATATTTAGTAACAAGCTAAATTATTTCAAACTAAAGGAATTTGAAAAATGTACCTATTTTAAATTATTTATTTTTCAGTAATCTATTGTTTCTAAAGTTAATTAAGGAAAAACAAAATATTTAAGCGAAACTATTTTTTCCTTCAAAAATTACATTATTAAAAACGCAAGAAATCGTTAAAATATAATTTTAATTTACATAAAATTTTTCGATAATTTTGGTATATTTTTGTAAATATACAACTTTTTAGTTTAAATTTTAAAATGATTCGTTAGAACTAATTTAGTACTGCATCTTAAGAGATGTCATTAATTAATTAATCACATAATCTATTTTTTATACGAACAGGAGTCAAACTATTGGTTATTGATTTATTTTAAGCTTTCATTAATTAGTAAATTTAAAATTTAATTTAATATATTTTTACTTTACATAGAAATTTCATATTACATAAAATATTTTTTAACATTTTTATAAGAATTTCTTATTATTTAATTTAAAATTAATACGCACGCATGTTAATATTAAAATTTTTTAAAGAAAATTAGTTAAAAAATTGAAGGAAAGTTTCCTAAAAAGTATCGTAAAGATTATCTCTAAATAACATGATAAAGCTGAATGTGATTGTAGTTTTAGAATTCTGAATTATTTTACTTCCTAATTTCCAAAGCAACGATAAAAAAAAGTTTAACAAATATTTGCAGTTAAAATGTACTTCTCGAAAAAACATTTATCCATAGAAATTTTCTTTGACATTACAAGCCGTAAATTCAAACAGTTACAAACATAAATGTACTTCAAAGAACAAAAGAAATTTCGAATTTATTTTTATCTGTTACAATGTCATAGGCATCTTTTGGGGCAACCGGTTTGCATATTTTCCGAGTTTCATGTCACTGTGTCATATGAGCATCATTTTGAGCTGGAGTTAAATTGTAAGGAATTCAACATGTAGTATACATTTTCTAATTTCAAATAGTCATGCAAAGTTGAATTCACTTGGATCCTTGAAAGGTTCAAAGATGCCTTAACCCCTTAAGAACCACGACGTACCTACAGGGTGTTTTACAAAGAACCCCTAATATTAAAAATCAATAACCCGGAAACGGTGATAGATAGAAACATGAAACCAATGGTATGTTTATTAAAAAAATCGTAAGAATCTTATACGTAAATCTCAAAATTTAGTTAAAAATAGCACCGATAGATGGCGCTGAGAGCGTTAAGAATCTTTCTAAAGAGAGTTCAGAAGCATAGAAAGACTAGCCATTGAAGATTTCGCCATTGAAATCTGACCGCTATTTTCGTATAGTAAAAAGAATTCGCATCAGCTACGTTGAATTTTGTCTGTTGAATTTTTTGAAAAGCCCACGAATTGTTTTCCGGTCTGGGCCTTTTGTGACTTGAATTCGCGTTTGAAAACTTCTCCTTGTGGGACTCTGATTTAATCGGTGGTACTCCAACACAATAAACACACATTCCTCCACGGTTAACACCACTTTCGGAATTATTTTCACTATAATCTAATAGCGGCCGGATTTCAATGACGAAATCTTCGACGACTAGTTTTTCTATGCTCCTGAACTCTCTTTAGAAGGATTCTTAATGCTTTCAGCGCCATCTATCGGTGCTATTTTTAACTAAATTTTGAGATTTACTTATAAGATTCTTGCGATTTTTTTAATAAACATATCACTGGTTTCATGTTTCTATCTCTCACCGTTTCCGGGTTATTGATTTTTAAAGTTAGGGGTCCTTTGTGAAACACCCTGTACGTACGTCATGAACACCTCTATCTGCAATACCAGGACGTATGTGCTTACGTCCAGGTTGCCAGATTGGCCTTTTTTAAAATTAATCATTTTTAATTCATACCAGAAAGTTATAGTAGTAATTTGTATTTTATATAATGACAGACTTTTCGTGATTTCATAAATTAAAATTATTCTTTTAGAATTTCCGGTATGATTTTTGTATTTTTGAAGAAAATTTAACATAGCTGGTATTCTGCATACTATCACCAAATGGAATATGGTGCTTAAGGGGTTAATTTCGCCATGCGTTACATGTCGATTTAAAGTGATAATTTATTGAGCAGCATAAATGCATGTTCGAATTTTACAACAATTAAGTCCCCTACGTGCACGATAATTTTTTAAGACATTTGTAAAGAGTTGGTTTAAAGGAAGAAACAGCACTAAATGTCGAATTTATTCGATAGGCACATTGCTGTTGTGTTCCCAGCGCTGCAGCAACTATATCTGGTGCCTGTTGTTTCTTTTCCTGTCAATCGTCTGTGCATCAGTAGTGATAAGTAGGATGCCTCTATATAAAATTTGCGGCATCGGGAAAATTTGATTGGTTGAGAGGATTTTGGATGAAAGCGAACACCAAACATCTTGCCGAACCTGGCATTATCAACCAGATAATGTTTGTTAACTTCTCTTACTCATGTAATTGAATTCTTCCGTGTGAACATCGCCAAGTTCTATAATGTGGGTTTGCCATAGTTTGGACAAAAACTTCAGTCAAAGAATGCACTCTGTGAATATGTCGCCATTCTCATATACAAATATCCTCGTGATAATTGATATCAACAATAAAGTGCATGTCCGGCTTGGCGCCTGGTGCCGCCGTCCTATTCCCACTACCCTAGCTATGACTCTGTGTGTAACACCTTGTGGAAAATCATAAGTCGAATATTCAAAGTCCGAAAATCCATTCAACTTAAATGAAAGCTTTATAATAATTAATAATTAAGCTTATAATTAAGCTTAATTAATCTTAATAATTACGCTTAATAATTTTGAAACGACACCGTAAAAACAATTTTATAGAATTTGTCGTTAGTCAACTAAAAATGTTCATGAAAAAGTTTAAAGTCTTTAAAAATTCCACGAGCTGATACTTATTTATTTTTGTATTTCCAGATTCTAAGAAATTAAATACTGCTTGCGTATAGATATAGATGATATTCTAGAAATTTCAAAAAATTTAATATTTTCCGAGAAAAAATATTTATCTACGAAAAACAGGGTTAGAGTATAAAATGGTGTTGAAATGTCAAAGTTCTAAGTAAAATTATTTTTTAATAAATTTTACAATTTTTAGATTTTTTCTTATATAAATTTTGAAATACAGACTCCTACTTACACATGACAGAATTTCGTTAGATAAGCGAGAAATTTTCTTTGTTTCAAGTATGTGTAGATTTAGATGTTACAAAAGAAGAATTGAAAGAAATAAAATATAACAGAGGATTGAAATGATTAAAATACGAAAGAAGACTAGAATTTGTTAGAGTTTTCTCTGATTTCTGAATTTTGCAAATATTACAAAAAATATCTTCTACTGTCAATATTGTATTTAAAAAAATGATTTTTTTATTGATGTATTTCGTTTGCTTTAGTATACAAATTAAAAATAATATATTTTCGCTTTATATTTGTTTCATTGCTTAAATTTAGTTTGTTGTGGAAATTTAACC
This sequence comes from Maratus michaelseni, assembly GCA_963931845.1. Classification (NCBI taxonomy): domain Eukaryota; kingdom Metazoa; phylum Arthropoda; class Arachnida; order Araneae; family Salticidae; genus Maratus; species Maratus michaelseni. The sequence continues at coordinate 253,187,642 of OZ007592.1, forward strand.
TAGGATTTAAGGGGTTCATTGGGTAAAATCGGTTGCTAAACAGGAAATTTTTACTAGGCAAATTGTTTTTTTAGGGTTTCGTTCATCTCACTCATACTACAAGGAGTATGAGTATGTGGGAGTACAGAAAGTAGGTTAATATGATGTCATTAGAGATTTAAAAAGAAAAATTAATCTGACATCATATTGGAAGTTTAAGCACTTTTTCAAATGTTTGAGAATAATACAAAGAGTAATTCAAATAATGAGAATAATTCAAATGAGTAATAGAGAAAGCAAGTAGATATGACGTCAGCAACTGATTATAACGTCACATGAGTTTCAGGAACGTATTGAATCATGATAAAAACCCGATTATGGAATTATTGCCATTTTTTAACATGTTGAAGGTCTCTATACAACATGTTTAATTTTGAAATTGATTTTTTTAAATATCGCATTTAGTCCACATGATAGATATTATTATGACAGAGCATAATAGTGGGCTTCGCCCGCTTTCGGACCGAATAGACCAGTAAATTTTTACTTTATAAAAAACACATTTTTATTTTTATTTTATTTTTTTTTTTTTTTTTGTGGAAAAAGAAATTTATTTTGATTTATTAAAGAAAGGACAAAGTATTTTGAAAGGAATATTAAACGAAATCCTTTGTGAGATCTTCGATCACACTTACCCACTTGTTTTCTTTTACCCCTTAAAAACGAGGACCCATGAAATGAATCAAAGTAGTTCTTTATAACGCATGTATTCCATGCTTACTAAATATTGAGCTCCACGTTCAACGCAGAAAATTTACTTGGCATTAATTTACAGTTAAAACATTTTTCCTTAAGAGATTGTTACAAAACAAATTTTAGCGCCTTTTTCCTTTGAATGGCTTGATTTGATTATAATATTCTTTGCTTAATAGTTATGTGTTTCTCCCAAAATTGTATTTGGCCTTTTTTTTATATTTTATAAGAAAAATCCAATAAAAACGTGTTAGATTTTTTTATTTTTCCCCACTTCATCTGCATACTAAATATACGCTACATAACATATATATTAACTTTCTAAACATAAAAAATTGTTTTTTTAACCTATGAAAAAGCGATGGCAAAATTTACCTCTACTTGAAATACTATGTATAGACCCTTGTGAAATAAAAATGTATGCAATTTAGGATGCTACATGACAATCGTATTTGTTCAACAAAATATCAACACAAAATCTAAATTATCCTTGGCATTATATAGAAAAATGTGACTGAGAACTGCAATATCTATCTATATTATAAAGAACAATCATGTACGTGCGTAATCTGACGTCATTTTGCGAATGGCAATAATAGAGGATAAAATTTCTGTTTTGCGATTTTTGCTACTGCAATTTTTTTAGTTTCTAAACATCGCACACATTTTTAATTTTTCACCATTAGGAACAAAAATCTACTTTCAAACAGTGTTGCCAGTAGGCTACTGTTTTAAAATTCAGATTGCTTGATTCGCACCACTTTTTTGATATTTTGTGATTCGCGTTGACGCACCTTATTTAGTCAGTAATTAAATAAGGCGAATTTTACTTTCTGAAAAAACTGGTGATAGTCAAGAAAACTGAATTTAAAAAAAGTAGTCTACTGGCAACACTGCTTTCAAATGCAATTTGTTTGAAAACTGCATCTTAATTGATTTATTTATTATAGCTTTAAAGTATTTTTCAAGCAGTTTAAAAAAACAAAAAATCTATCTATAGGGCTGCAGACGATTTCAAAAGATTAATCTGTGAGAATTTAAAAATATATAAAAAGGTCAGCATTTGTTTCCAGCTGATATTCAATAACGAAATCAAAACTTCACTAAGCAATAAATAAAATAGTATAAATAAACCACAAATTTAACAAACATGTAGGGGAAGGTGGCCGAAAATGATCTTAACGGGCAAAGCGATCCATATATGTTTTCTTCCAGACAGCTTGCGCTATCTACAGGGTGACATATAAACTAGTATAGATAAAAGTAACACATCAAACTTTATAACTAAAATAATACGTAAATTTTGATTTTCGCTTACAACAAATTGCGTACTATGTACCAAAATGTAAAGTCTTCAAATAAAACGGAGTAAATAGGTTAAGATATCATATTTTGTTAACGGTCAGCGAATAACGATTTTGGAAACTTTGGCAGTCATAACATACATAGGATACATATATCAAAATTGGGATACTGTATAATATTGATATTAAAACTGAGGTGGACCCTTCGAACCCGTCAGCTAAGAAAGTTGCAATAAAAAAGAAATTAACAATAAAAACAATTTATTTTAAAATTTATATCAAAGTACTTTGGCAGTGGATCAGGGCAGATAATTTAACAATGTTCAAATTAAAGCTGAAGAATTAAAACACTGAGAGGGGGGATGTTAACGCGGAGAAATTCTGTATGCACTAGCACTGGCATAAAATAAAATGTCTACGTGGTTTGCATTCCGGGACCTAATAGAAATTCACCTCAACTTGCTACGAAAATGTCACCCCTAACTTTGAAATATCACTACACACAATATCAGTAGAAAGTACGGCAATGTCACTAATTAAAAGGAACCCCCGTGGGTTCCAATATACTTTTAGAGTATTAAATTCAATACCTTAAAACGTAGACAAACTCTCAGCTGAAGAATCTTATTCCAAACTCAGTCAAAATGGGACGGCATAGGCTATTAGCACGTTGACGGGTCAAATCTAGTATTGGTTTTCCACAAGGGATGAGATCTGACAAAATCCACTGTATCAAATTTCTACAAGCATATTTATACCAGCTAGATGGCCACAGAAGCCTATTTAACACATCATCGTTCGAAGTAACAGTGAAAATCAGATTCCTGGAGATTGAGCCACGCTTTGCAATTGTAAAATAAATAACAGAATAGGTGACTCGTTCGCACACAAATGCTAGAATCAGGATAACACGTTCACACACAAAACTCAAGAATCCATTTGCCCTTAGACTACCGTCACAAGACAGTAGCTAGGCATTTATTATACTAAACTACATTTCAAAATCCCAAATTATCATGCGTGCTACAGAGGACTTAACTTCTGAAAATCGAGCTAAAGAAAAAAAAAATATTTCTTTTTTCTGTAACTATTTTAATATATTTTTTAAAAAACAGTTGATTATTGCAATATGTTTAAAAATTTAACGGTGAATATGCAAATAAATCGAAAGAGTATTAAACATTACTTAATGTTTAAAACTAAAGAATTATATGGATTTAAATAATATATGCATTGAAATACTGTAAACTGTAACGCACTTAACGAGTATACTCGGGCTGGACAGTGAGAAGCTTAAAACTGATTCTGCCATAATTTAAAAAAAAAAAAATGTTTCTTGATCTAACAAGAAAGTTTTCAAAAATATAGTATAGCCGTCCCCGTTTATTCACTATTCCAAAAAGAGTTCTTTTATTTTCAGAAAACACTGAAACTAATAGTTTTTCGAGATTTAAAAAAAAGCATTTCTAAAACAGAAGTTGATTTTACTATCCGTAATGTTTGGAAAGTTTTCGATTACTTTTTACGGTGTATTAATCACTTTTCTCAACCCGCTACAGACACGAAATTTTTCTGTGCTATCAATTCTGAAGTAAACACTTTCTTGTTCAACAAACGTGTTCATTCGACAAAGATGCCAAATTAACAGCGTAAATTGAACATTAGTTTGTTACACGTGCATGTAAAATTTCTGTTAGGCAGCCGAAAATGGCTTACTTGATTTTGTTATACAGATTAGCTACTTTTTTGCCCACAGTTCCAAAAGACTACGTATTTTGGAATCGTTGGTAACTCTAGAGACGTATTATACAGGTGATTACAAATGAATATCCTAACTTTGCAGATCTTTATTAACAAAAGTATAGAACATACACGCATTTGTGAAAAAGATATAAAAATAAGATTGTGAAATTACTAATAGCAAAAAATTATAAATGTTCAACGTGACCACCAGCAGATACACGAACGACATCCATTCTGTAGGTGAATTCGACCCACACGGTTTTCAGCATGTCGGGTGTTACAGTTGCAATAGCTGCAGTTATCCTCGTTTTCAATTCAGCAGTGTCAGCTGGTAGAGGTGGAAAAAATACTTATCTTTTATGTATCCCCAAAGAAAAAAATCGCACGGAGTTATGTCCGGGCTTCGATGAAGAGCAGCATCGAAATCTGTTCTGCGACCAATCCACCGTTGCGGCAGTTGCTCGTTCAAAAACTCTCGTACAGAAAGGCGCCAATGGGGTGGTGCACCATGCTGTTAGAAAATGTCCGGTTGATGTCGGTTCACTTTCGACCCACCGCACATTGGGGCATCTCGTTGCGCCAAAAAAAATGAACCTTTACATTTATGAAACTTCACAACTTCTCACTCACTTCGATGTGTGAAATGGAACAAATTTCGCAAATTTCTTTGCTAGATCAAAAACTATATCTTTTTCACTATGTATTGCGTGAGTACCGATAAGAGTGATTTTTGAAAACTAGAAAATATGTAAGATAAATGTGTGATATTTAGAATATTTTAGATTAATAGTTCTTTTATTGTATTAATATAATTTCAGCTGAAAGTTTTAATTATATTCTGAATTTTTGGCATTCTAAAAATCGATATTTCGTGTCAATACCGGGTTGAAAAACTGGTTAATGCATTGTAAAAACAACTCGGACATGTTTTCGAAAATACCGTCAGAAAAACAAGCTTTTGTTTCAGAAATACTTCTTTAAATCTTTGAAATCGATTGATTTCTCGAGTTTCTGAAGATAAAGGAAAGCATTTTCGAGTAGTAGGTAACTCTTTGCTAGATCCGGAACGATGTCTCTTTTTCACAGTGCTGTAAGTAAGATCCGAAATGAGCGATTTTTAAAATTAGAACATATGCAAGATAAATGTGTGATATTTGGAATGTGGAGTAAGAGCCGAAATGAGCGATTTTTAAAATTAGAACATATGCAAGATAAATGTGTGATATTTGGAATGTGGAGTAAGAGCCGAAATGAGCTATTTTTAAAATTAGAACATATGCAAGATAAATGTGTGATATTTGGAATGTGTTAGATTAATAGTCCTTTTATTATATTAATACAATTTTAGCTCAAAGTTTTAATTATTTTCTGAATAACATGGGAGTCGACCAAATTTCAAATTTCGATTTTTTGAATTTTTTTTTTTCAGTTTTTCACGTAAAGTTCTCTCAATGCATCCTGACATATATTTTTTTAAAGGTTTATTTTTTACTCAATATTAGTCCATCATAATTAAAGATAAATGCAAAGAGTTTCTGTTATTAAAATTCAATAAGTCAAATAAAATCAATCCTATCGAACAAAAAAAATCTTGCACATAAGTTAACTTGATATTCATTCTTAGCAAATTAGCTGTTTTATTGGAAGCACTCACAATAGTTTTAGTTGTAGTCTTCTTTATAAAAATTCAATATTAAATTTCTCGAAACTTGCATTTTATTAGTTATCTTATTTTACACTCGAGCCCTTCATATTCTGATAACATGATTTCATTATTAATCAATATGTTAGGGCAAACGAGCTTAGCAAACCCTTAAACCAATAAATATGCGAAATTTAAGACGTACTGGATAATGATCATCTTATTTACATAATTAAAATTTCGGTCTCAAACCACAGTTATACTGCGAGTTTTAGGGCGAAAAGTGATACGAACCTCTTCTTGACAATATGAAACATGCCGATATATTAGAATTGGCCCTGAGCCTGTTGCCTGTAAATCTAATTGAAATCAGAGGCGTATAATATCATTATCTCAGAATTTATAAAAGACAAATTAGTAAAATTTAGGGCAGGGATAGTAATAATTCCCTACGCGCATTAATAAAATTTAAAATCTCAACAACTCTCCGAATTAAAGAGCAGTCTATAACATAATTCCATTACATGGCAATCTCAGTATGTTTACGAGAGTTAGAGACAAATAGACAGACGGTAGATGGCAGGAGGATAAACTTAATTCATAAAATTTCCTCACTGTCACATTTTCAACTATTTTGTAAGGTGTTCAAAATTCGGACCCCGAAACGTTATTAAGCATCAGCCGAATTCGGACAGAATGTCCTGCGAAAAATGCTTCTTGGTGAAGTGCTTTCGAGAGAAAAATGCACTAATTGTCATTACTTATGCTACAATATAGATAATTTATTGTTACATAATTAGTCAATTTCGGCGATTTTATCATTTTTCATGTACTTTCTGTGTACATTCTGAACCAAAATTTACCTAAGAATCTCGTCATATATACAAAATAGAGTGAATAAATATTAAGCATCAGACAGCTTATGTTCTCATCAGCTGTAGTTTCCTATAAATGCGCATTAATGCATAAGGATTTAGAAAATTCACAGTAAGTGCTTATTTGTGTTATTAACTTACATATATATATATTTATGCTTACTAATATAAAATATCTAGAGAAACAAAGCGATTTCTTACTTTGTATTATATCCATAATACTTAAGCTAACAGTTACCTTTTCAATGTATATCAAATATGAACTAATAAATACCATTAAGAGTATATAATCTCTTAATGGTGTTTACAGACATTGGTCCCAAAAAGAAAAACACGCAATATGTTCTTACGCCACATGTGAAAAGTACACCCAGAAAAAAGTTTTGTTGAATGAACAAAAATTTGATTGACCCAGCAAAACTTTTTGTTTAAATATAGGTCAATGGAAATTTTGTTTGAATCAACAAAAAATTTTTTTTTTTTGCAATTCCAAAAAAAAAAATTGTATCGTCAACAAAAAATGTTTTGTTAATTGGAGTAAAATGGTTCAATTTTACTTGAATTTTGCTAAAACAACGAAAATGTAATCAACAAAACATGTTTTGTAGTTTTAATCAATTCCTTTTTCTGGGTGTATATGCTTTATTAAGAAAAGTTCCAATTCTATCAAATATGGGTAGTTATGTTTCATAAAAGCTTAAAAATGGCCTTTTATCGCTTTCAATGTTTCAAACACTTGCAGCTAAAGAAATCAATCTGCAGAGAGCAATGGATTTGTTAAGATGCGTATGCAAGGTATGCATCAGCTCAAAACGAACGGCAAAAGAATACTAACTCCGGTATATTAAATCGGTTCCTTACACAAGAATCTGAAAAATGTACGACAATAAATCAGTCCAACAAAGGCTATAATTTTATTCTATTTTGTGTTGAATAAAATACTAAAAATACATACCGGAGAAAATATTGCAATATGAGGTAATTATAAAATATATAAAAAATACATGCATAGCTTTAATGTAGGTTAAAAAATGAATCAAACTGCATAACTGTGCGTTTAAGTCGATTTAGAAAAGTCACAATATCCAATACCCATTAACGCAATACCCACTTCATGACAGTAGACGATGCGATTTCCTGATTTTAATTATCATCAGAACGTAAGTTTATCATGTACTTAGAATTTTGAAAGAAAGATGTGCAAAACACTCTTCACCCGTCGTTGAAGTTTATAATGGATTTATGTCACATAATGATAAGGAGAAATGCAGCATTTTACAAACTGAATAATCCCATTTTCTATAACTTTAGAACTGTGTCAAACAGATTATACCCGACGAATTGGTTATGCGAAGAAACTACGTTGATGCATTGTATAATGAAACCATTCATAAGATACGAAATGTCAATAAAAATAGTACTATTGGGATAGACAACCGGAAAATGCGGCTTCTAAATGGTGCGCAATGTATACGGGAAAACAGGAATCGCAGTTTTCCATCAAATCTTACAAAAATGATGTTTTAGTAACTGCAAAATTCTTTAGTGATTCTATATGTAATTTGACGTTTAACATTAATATATTTTGAGAAGGTCTATTCGAATTTGTTAATAATGTTGTTCCATACCTTTTATTAATTCCACTGTTTTCAGAAATATTATATCCCAATTCCTGAATATGTTTGTATCATGATTTTTACCGCTTATACGAGCAAATTTTAATAACTTGAGAATCCGTAAATACATTTTTTTATAACCGTAAAGGATTTTTTCTGTTTGTTTCAATGCAATTCAAATTTGACTAGAAAATATATCTTTATCTACCGCTGCCACCGGAATCATTATTCATGTGATCTAACGCGTAGTTTATTTACAAAAAAAAAAGTAGAATGCTGTGTGAAATGTATCTAACACATGTGTGTGATACCAGATGTTTTCGAAAATTGTATAGCTAAGGACATTTTATCCAAAAATAGAGATACAGGATATTGACTATTATTGAAGATAGTTTTTCATAAATGTACAAGACAATACAAAAACTAGAAACGCATGCATTTGATCAAAATCTTGCAGTTTTAGAAAATTATATATCAAATAATCTTTGTATGATAGATAAAAACCTCAAGAAAATCGTCAAATCTGCGGAATAAAAATTTAGGAACATTCAAGCTGAAGCGGATTAATGCTTTCCTTAACCCCTTCTGTGACAGATATTGTTGCATAGCTACTATGAGGGGTCTCTGAGACTGCTTGATCGAAAAGTGAAAAAAAGGCTCTATTGATCTACATTTTAATGACATGCCATCTTTAAATAAGAGATTCGGTCATTTTTGTTATACGAACTTGTAAGTTATTTTCTTATTATCTTTGACATTTTGAATGGTTAAACGCCAACCGTGATGTTTTTCAAACTGTGGCGTTTTACTTGAAGTAAACAGTTTTATCATAGTCGAAGATTTTTCACGCGCTGTTTGTGAGTTAAGATATTGCAGTCGCTGTATGATGAGATTCGCGTTTGTGCTAAAGTTGATTTAGGAAGGGAATTGTGATCTCAGCATCTAAACTAATAGCAAATCGTGAGCAGTGGCGCCCACTTATATGAGTCGGTGGGACCCGAGCCCACCCCATAATTAGCTGTCGCAACTTGCCCAATTTCATTTGTTCTGTTATTTATTTATTTATTTACCTCTAAAACGAAATTTCATTACGTTCACGTTCAGAAAATTGCTTTATTTGAAAAACAGTACGGGCAACAGTATGACATATAGGAGAACTAAAAGTAATTCAATGTATGTATAGTTTGATTTCTTTTAAAAATATACTTTCTGCATTATTTACCAGTGAGTATAAGTCAATGATCACTTGTTTTAATGCCCTGACTTACACCCATAAAGCACTTAGATAGCTGTATTTATCTTCTCGATGTTTAGCATTTTGCTCTTTTAATTTGTAGTCATATTCATGGGGTGATTATTATTAATAAATAAAATATTCATAAAGTATTCATAAGGAAGAGCGCATGAAAGTAAAATTTAATAAAATAACTATTTTATACTTTACTTAAAAAATTACAACTTTACACTTCACTTAGATTTATCTTCCCCTCCCTCAAAGAAAATAAACATTATCCGTATACCATTTTACGAAAACGTCTTTGACCCTACCCAATATTTTTCAAAAATTGGCGCCACCGATCGTGAGTCGAGTCGAAAGGAAATGAATCCAAAATATGGTCCAGAGTAAGTTTCCCCAGAATCATAAAAAAGCAGTTAATTCAGTTCAATGCATTTATTATAGTAGTCACATATTAAAGGTTTCACGGAAAGACTGTCAATCACAAAGAAACAACACTTCACTTCAGCATATGTATGAAATGCTTTGAAATGCTTCCACTACAATTCTCCATAGCTTAACTGATTTTAAATTTTATCTAATTCGTCTCACACAAATCCCTATAACTAACTCTCTATAATTCTATAATTTTCCAAAACTATAAATTAGTCGGATGTGTCAATCCCAAAATTTTCTTCTATCTCACACAGGTTTCGCGTACACTAAAAAGAATCAGCACCACTTTATATCAAGGTCTAACTCAAAGTTTTATTAAATTCAGTGCATTAGTTCTTGAGATATGACTATTGCTAAAATTGTGTACATCCTGCAAAATGCAGCATAGCAGCGTCACCTGTTGGAAGATTTAGACCAAAACCTAATCGACAACAACTTTTGTCAACGTCTAACTGAATCTGAAGTTTGATGAAAATCCATGCTTTAGTTCCTGAGATATAGTTATCGTGTTAATACTGAAAAAGGTAGCATAGCAGCGCCACCTGTTGGAATATTTACACCAAAACATGAGCAGCATCCATTTATATCAAGGTCTAACAGAATATGAAGTTTTATGAAATTTCCTACATTCGTTCTTGAGATATAGCTATCGTAAAAATCAAGAAATAAAGTGGTATAGCAGCGCCACCTGTTGGGATATCTACACCAGAACGTAATCAGCGTCTATTTATGTCAAGGTCTAAATGAATCTGAAGTTTGATGAAAATTAGTGCATTAGTTCTTGAGATAGAGCTATTGCGGAAATTGCGAAAAATGCAGCATAGCTGCACCAACTGTTAGGCGATTTTCACCAAAAACTAATCACCACCAACTTATATCAGGGACTAACTAAATATAAAGTTTTATTAAATTTCGTGCATTAGTTCTTGAGATAGAGCGCCCAAAAAATTTTTGTCACATACAGACAGACAGACTCACAGACAGACATTTTCTAAAAATAGTCAAATCGTGTTCAGGACCTTCTAAAACGTATAAATCCGGCGAAAACCGGAAGTCGAAAATTTTCATGAAATCTTCTTATAGAAGAAAGTAAAAAGATTCCAGTATCGATGATGACTCAGTGGTTGTGAATAACAAGGGAAAACCGTATAATAAATCTCTTTCTGAAGACGTGCATCCGCTTTTATTGGTGAATGCTTAAGAACACATTACACACGGAAAACCACATTGCGAGAGAAGACACCACGCGCTGGCCAATTACCGGAATTCACTAATGGCGTTCGGAAAAAATGATGTAATAAGGTATTCAAATTGGCGGGAAAAAACCTGGAACGCTTCCCCTTGAATATTAAACTAGGCTTATGACAAAATAAAATATTGTAAGATGGAATAAATTTCTGCATATTTTATATATATATATAGTATGCGCACTAAAGTCCCTTGCCACCCTCTTAATTTCGGAACCGCTGCTTTTAGATTTTAAACTATATAGTCAGTAACCATGAGTTTCCGGGGGAGACCAAACACTAAAAACCTGTCTCCTGTTCTTATGTACTGATCGTGTGATAATTTTAGAATTTCGCAGTATTTTCTTATGTTATTAAAGAAATTGGATTGTTTGTGTAAGTGTGAAAACAAACAAACAAAAAAAAGCCATTCTCTAGCACCATATCAGTTTCTTTCTTTCTTTCTTTTTTATGTTGGGAAATTGTTTGAAGATATTAAACTTTTTTTTTTCAAATTACTGTTGTGATAAAAATAAGTTCGAATTAACTATCTAACATTAACATTAGCAAGGATTTCGGGACTTCTTGGCAAGTTCGAACTATCGCGAGTACACTCTATATTCAATAGCTCGGAACTCTGCTTCAAGTAAGCTTTATTAACAAACATTCTCTTATAATATTTCATAATCTTTAGAAAATTTTAGATTGGTCTGTGGAATTAACACATTGAAAACTAATATTACCATATGGTGACATTATAGCCGTCAATCTTTCCAATTTTCAGCATACTTATAATTTCGAAGATAATCTAAGTCTTAATTTATAGCCGAATTTGTCATTAAATATTGCTTTTCTTAAAATGCCTCAGATAAACTTATTCAAAATATATAAATAAAGTCTCAGAAATTCATATATTATGAAATTCTATTCATAAATTTTGAAATTGTCTGAAACTGCTCTAAGCGCATAGTTGAAATTTTGAATATGCAGCGACTTGTATTCTTAAGGAGAAAAAAGAAAGGAAATGAACAGAAAAAATAATTTTTAGATTCCATTTACATAATAATATGTTGTATTTCATCTAATGCAATTTTCAAATTCTCAATGGTAGCATTTTGACACTGTCACAGTGATATGCTTAATTCTGTCATTAATATTTATTGCAACATCGTTTTGCACACTTAAGTAAAAAGATATTTTTCTGTTATTCAATTCATAATGCACACTTTTTCTTTTATTTTTGGTTCTATCTGGAGGATGATAGAGAGTCAGATCTGAAATCCCTCTCGCCAATGTTAAACCTATGGGTGTAGAATGCATTCGTAGTTTTTTAAATATCGCGTCATTGAATAATTAAAGGATGTCACATGAATCACTTTAATGCATGCATAAATAAAATCTGCGATAAAGAGAGTTTTATCCCTAACATTTTTTCTTTCCAAACACATAGTGTATGGAAAGTATTGTAATTATGATTTGTGGTGTTTGTGGTGTGTGTGTTTGTGTGAGTGAACATGATAACTCCCAAAGAGTGCTTGCGATTTAGCTCGCATTTGGCGAATATATTATAATCTACTGTCACAAGAAATGTATAGATTTTCATAAAAATCGGTCGATAGATTAGGTTTTTAATTAGGTTTTAAATATTTTCCGGCCACTACAACCGATTATTTTGAGGAAATTACCAAGGAAGTGTCAGAATTATTAATCTCATCTCGGGATTATAAAAACTATTTCACTCAACGAAGAAACAATAGTGAAAATAACAATTAAAGTGTGATGATTGTTTGTGAAATATGCTGACGAATAAACATTATTTACTTTATATCTTTAATACTGTGGATAATTAACTATTTCGATTCTTGCCAGGAAACCCAGCAACAGTGTAAAATTCAAAAGACGTTATCAAAAAGTGAAACCAAGAAACGTTAAATTATAGAACTCTAATTTACATCAGATCTGCTCAAAATGTTACGCGCGTAGCCACGATCTGAAAAAGCTCTAAGATATGAATTTAATCTAAATATGTAATAGTAGTGTGTAGTGTTTTGTATTTGTAGAATTTAATAAAATATATAATCTTATAATCACCCACTCGTCTCAACTGCTTCCTCGTGACACACACTGAAAAAATTAGTTTATTTTCAGTGTATAAAAGAAGGAATAAATATGTCAAATTGTATGGATAAAACTTTGCGCTTGGATAAACCTATCAATTACAATGGATAAGATAAGAAGTAAAAAACATCAGAAGGGATAAGAAGATTTTTCTTATCCTTAAATATCAATGTATTGAAGTAAATATTTTTTAATTTTAATTCATATAATAAGACATGCACCGCATCGAACTCCTCCTTCATGAAGGGTATAAGTGACAGAGTATATGTGATAAATAATTTAGGCGACGCGACTTAATCAAGAATTACTAACGCAGAGGGTACTTATCCAGTTTCAAAGTGGGAGGTCTATCGTTAGAATCAAAATTAATTCTAGTGTGTCAGAAATTTATTTTTATTATTTTTCATTTTACTTTATGGACATGTATACTAGTGTTTGTAATGTCGAGCGGGGTCACTTCAGACTTTCTTTAATGTACCATTAATCAAACAGAACCGTGATTAAAACATATAGACATTTAATGTTAGTTGTAATAAAGTTTTATTAGAGTTAAAATACACAGTTTTACTTGACGTGCATATAAAATAACAAAACCTAGAATGAACATCTTGAAATTCTATACTTGAAGATAATTATGATATTCATTAAATTTAAGTGGCTATACCAAACCGTAAACTTTCAAAAAATGCATTTTTGTTTTATTGCATTTTCCATATAAGCACAATTAGTAAATAATACTCAGTTACATTTTTCTAGTCGATCTGATAAAAATGAAGAAATTTGCACCGCTTTAATTTACTTTGTTTTATCATATACATGAATCATAACTTGAATTTCAAAACTTTGTTCTTAAAGTCAGTGACCATGATAACTCGAATAAATTTCTCTCAATGTTCTTTCAAATTTGACCATTTTGTAACAATAATATTACCTAGAGAATAATCGTTCCTTTTTTCGATCTAGGGATTTTTTCGAGTTTCCCCCCCAAACTTGACAAGTTCAAAAAATTTTTTGAGCAAATTGGTAGATTAAATTTGAACGGCTGCCATTTCGTTCAAAATCAATTTTTTCAAAACCCGAATGACTATTCTCGAGTTTTAAGTGTTCGGAAGTAAATACATTATGCTTTTTACAACCTCGGATAATTTTTGACAGAATTACGATCATCACCGTGGACGACTACCACAACGGCATCATCTCCGGGGAGCAGGTCTGCTGGAGACACCCAACTTTATTTCGTCATTATAAAAACCAATTTTTTACATACCTTCTTTTAACTTACATTTCTGTATGTATGTGGCAGTACATCTTGTAACTCATTTTTCACCCACTTCCTGTTGACGTAGAGCTTTGAAATTTGGAATATATATGTATTCCTGAGGGCAATACATGAATTGGACATTATTTTTTTAAACATTCGTTCCCTATGGGGCGGAAGACGTCTGCCCAAAACTTGCATTTTCCCCATAGAAATAACATTACGATCGTTTAATTGAAAAAATAGCTCCATTGTTGCAACATTCACCCATTTTCACCACATTGTTGTTCGCATCATTATGACGTCAGCATTGAGCGACGCACACATTTGTGCGTTATAAGTTGACTGTTTTGTGAATTTTAATGAAAGTATCTTATTTTTTTTTAAATTACATTTAATTTATTTTCTTTAAAGTGTTATAAACAAAATTCCAATATCTTGCTTCATTTTCCTGAAAAAAAAAAATTCCCCAAGAATACACGTTTTTTTTTTTTTTTTTTTTTTTTTTTTTTCAATCTTGCAAGCAATTTTTGTTGTTCCTTTATTCAGGTATTAATTAATATATTATAAATTAGCGAATAAAATTTACTAATCAAAGTGTTAAATGAATTATCCTAATATTTTGAAATACCTAGTATTTAAACCGTAAAGGTCAAAATTCTACAAATATGCTACCGTAGGATATTACCTTGAATGATAGTATTTATTCTTCTTCTGCAGAAAGTCATTTATTATATCTATCCCTTAATGAAATAAGTGACATCCAATTAGTCTGTTGCTGACATCTTTATGAACAAAGGAATTCTGTTACTTTCAAATAGAATAACATCGTAATTATGTTGCAAAAAGTATAGTTTTTTAAGACCATAGAGATTTTTTATAATTCTACTTTTTTTTCTCTTTGCACAAGCAACTATTGTAAAAATATATAGAATGCGTTTTTCTTTAATACGTATCTTAAAAATAAGAATATAATAAAGGATTCTGTATGTACAGGCTGCGTCAGAAAAATATACACTGCAAAAAAAATTGTTGATTTTATAGTATAATACTAGCATCCCAGCTGCCAGAATATTATTTTCACATCACTTAAATTTTGGAAAAAAATAGGTAAAGTATAGCCGACTCGAGGGTATATCGAGTCCAACAGTTGCGACTCTCAGTCCCTAATTTCGCCAAATAGTCACTACAATAAATTACAATTTTGCAAACTCGGGTGATCCGGATTGCTTAACATCGGGATTGATATCAGGAAATTTACAAAAAAAAAAAATACATTTTCAAAAAAAAAAAAAAAAAAGAAAGAAAGAAAATGTAAGAAACCTGATACATTTCTTGATACGTTTTTTATTAATTTTTAAATAATTGTCATTTTAAATCAAACAACGTGTTTTAACGAAATGTGAAAGTACCATGTCAAGAGATTATTCAAAAACCTTTCGTATGATGCCGGTACGTTGTGCTTTTTGTATCTGCATAGAAAAGGATGTAAGCATCAAAAATACTATACATGACTACATTATACGTGAAAAGATTTCGCATCGCAATCTTCCTGATTATTTGCTGCTATTTTCACTGATTTTTAATTAACTGCAATTTTTATTCAAAGAACGTATACTTTAACGAAATGTAAGTGTACTATTTTAAAAATATGTTCAAAAACCTATAGTATGATACCTCATATTTTACTGGATAACGAATTTCTCTATTTGCACCCCAGGTATCTACTCTTCTGCCCAACCGTTAGCTAAGGTTCCACAAATGTGAGGTTAACAGTTTTAAGAAAAAGAAAAGTATAAATTTTTTTCTAATCTTTTTCTATCGCTTCTTCGTCCCCAAACAAGGAAAATTTTTAATGGCGCTTCTCTTACCCTCCCCAGTGTACACATTGCTGTTTATTGCTATACAATAAATAATTATTAGTATTTTTTGCAAAGTAATGATATCGGTAGAGCTAGATGTAACATACACTCTTAGAAATAACTGTAAATTTATGAGCGTTTGCCCTTCAATTTTCACGGGCAACAGCCTTATTTGATGAAAAACTGTCTGATCCACTAAATAAGCGGCCTTATCCCTTAGATACTTAAAAAATTAAGAGCAATCCACATATTCTTACAGTTCTAATTAATTTTCCCCTAATTAATGCCCATACGTTAGCAAAAATACGGTACGACCCCATACATTGTTCTCCGCTAGGGTGTAACCCTTCATTTTACTCGTGTTTCGAAAATTTTAACCCGCCAAAACAGCGATTCTGTGATGATTATCTAACGTGCTACGGAAAAGTAAGCAAAGTGTTATAGTGTTTTAAAGTGTATTATATCCTGTGCATTATAATGCTATATTACTTTGCCCCGTAAAATTACGGTCTGCACAAAATGATGGGCATGGGTTTTTTTTTACGGGGTATAACTGGGATCTCTGCTGCCGGCCTCTGCCCCTAATTTTACTGCAATTTTTTTACAGTGTATTAGGTACAATTACAACGGTACTAACTAAAGAGAAACATTCATTTACCTATAAAATTATTAATTAAATAAAGTGAGAATATTTTATCAGGCATGTATTTCTTCTTAAGAAGAATTATAATATACACTGGATGTTTCCAAATTTGTAAAAATTGTATACATTAATATTAATGGGAGACTTGGGGTTGCTTTGTATTACACAAACGACCGATGTTTGTTTTTATCTGTATCAAACTCACTCGCAGATCATTCTCCATATTAAAACGATTCTGATTTTATTTTTTATTGCAACCATTGCTGGAAATCCAGCTTCGCACAGGTAGCTAGTTAAAAATTGTAGGAGCACTTCCAAAACACCATTTGAAAGTTCATCGAAAAGCTTTCAATTCAGAACCAACACTCTGAAAACTTTTTTTAATGATATTTTTAGTGTCTTGACACTTGAAAGTTCAAGTAACTACCCAGCAAACACATAATTGTCAGAAATGTCACGAATTGGTATAAGTAATATCATTATTGTCAGATACATCGATTTTCATGTAACATTCCGATAAATGTTTCATGGCAAATTAAAGTTTTATCAAATAAGTGGTGTCTGTACTGTAAAAAAATGGCGATAATCTTACGCGCCACAAAATCCGTGTCAATTACTAGGTATCCGATACCTAGACTACAAAGGATAGCGTGGCGTCGCGCCACTAGTTTATCGAAAAGCAAAATCCATTTGACGCCATGGATATGATAATTTTTTAACACCCGCCGATTAATCATCCATATACTATCATTGTCGTCTAGGCATTTATCTAAACCGCAGTGGCAACACACTCGACCTTCACTTCTGTCTTCAATGGCCGCGCGCGTTAGTTTGTTTGTGTACATCAAGATGGTCTGCAGAATATCCCAGTTTAAGTAAGTTTTTTCTCTAATCTTTTAGCTGTTTAGCTTTGAAATTTTGTATCTTTCCTTTTTTATAATGATTTAAGTCATCTTACTGAAGTAAATCTTTTGCGAACGTATAAAAACATGTAATTAGGGTTACGTACTTGTTTAGCTTGAATTACATATTGAAATGATAAGTGATGCATGCTTTTTTAATATCTGCTTTCAAATCACTTAATTTCTTTCTCTGACTAAGTGAATAAATATCAAAGATTATTTTTTGTTTTCATTAATAGTTATATAGTAAATTTTATTGTTAAAAGTTCCTGATACTTGATACTTTAGTGATCGAGTTTTTCCAAATTTCTTGTGCGTTTCGTTTCGTTTGAGATTCAACTACTTCACTGCATCCAGTAATTTTTTGTTGTTGTATTCGTGTGCAAAATTCTTATACATGCACAAGAGTGGAAATTTGTTTTTAGTAGTTTAACAGCCAAAGACCTGTTTTTACTAGTCAGCAAGATGAAATATAGGGTAGTAAAAGTTGGTTTTTAAAAAAATAACCTGTATTTTTTTTTTAAACTTCCCCTTGCATGTTTTTTAATCTATGTTACTGTTGACTCTTTTAATCAAACCAATCTTTGGCAGAAAATAATGTTTCACAGTTTCATGAGTTTTTTTTTTTGTTTTTGTGTGAAAATCTGAATTAACTGCTAAGAGCTTGAATTAATTTATTTATATATTTTTTACTTTCTTGCAAAAAATTGTATGTTTTTGTTTTGATAGTAGTCAGGGCTGGCAAGTTTCTGCCCGGGTTGTTATAACCGGTTAAAATTGGCAAGGCAGAAACTAAGAAATAATATGAATAATTTTAGCAGCAATGATTCATAATTCACACATGTATTTGATATGTAAACAAATTAAAAATTAACACTAAAGATAACGAGTGTTAATCAAAGTAGCAAAATGCTTCAAAATGATCATATAAATATACTTTATTTATATAATACTAATTTTATTTTACTTGAAAAACAGAAATTTTCATAATGGTAATCTGATGTTATATAAGTTTAACTATTAATATTATTATTTGCAGTTACATTTCTATTTAAAAGTAAAAAAAGAAAGAAATTTACAAAAAATTCTATGATATTTTAACAAATCACTGTTCAGAGAATTTTTAAATAAATAATATAATGCAATAACTTAAAGGTTATCAACTATATGGAATATGGT
Organism: Maratus michaelseni; assembly: GCA_963931845.1. Taxonomy (NCBI): domain Eukaryota; kingdom Metazoa; phylum Arthropoda; class Arachnida; order Araneae; family Salticidae; genus Maratus; species Maratus michaelseni. Next base: position 253,206,414 of record OZ007592.1, read on the forward strand.
TTATATATATATGGTTAGAACATTTTCAACTAACAGTCTTAAATTTAAAAAAAGATGTCAGATTTGTTCCTTTGAATACTGTATTTAAATGAAATGTTTTTAAATCCACAGAATTACAAGATCCACATATAACTACAGCTTCAAGTTAAAAAATTAGAATAATAGAAAAAAAGGAATTGTGAAGAAAAGGTTTTTTTATGTATCGCTTATACAAAAAGTAATACCTTTACATTTTATAACTTTATGCTGGAAAGAAGCTCAACTTTGTTTTTTGGCGCAATATCTATTGTGCCATAAATGCTTATTTTATGCAACCTTCTGAACAAATCAGGAAAATTCATAAGTATTCTAATTTTTTGAACCACCTATTTTAGTATTCTAATATTTTGAATAATGAAATTTTACAAAAATTAAATATTCACTCAAAATTTAATATTTTACAGTTTTAATTTTCCTTAATAACATGCAAATGCATTAAAACATCCACCGCTGGTTTTTTTTTTTTTTTTTTTTTTTTTTCAATTGTACTACAGTGAAATAAAGCTAAATGCTATTCCAAATACAAATGGAATTAATTATTCTAATTTTTTGATTTGGAGCTGTATAACATTTCTATGAGAAAGGTTTTTTACAGTTATTAAATTATGTTAAATTACAGAAAAGTATTTTGTGTAAGTATTGGATATAGTTTTCTATTTTGAATTTTAAACTGAGATTTCAAATGCTCTAATAATTGTTTATATATAAAATTACACGACCTTATTATAACAAATTTTATCTGTTACATTACTCATTTTTTCTAATACAAATATATTTATTTTAAATTAAAACTATCCACAGTATTTTATTTGTTATTTATCCTGAATAAAATATACTTAAGGAATTTAATACAGTAGAACCTCGATTAATCGAGGTTTCTATTAACCGAGCCGATAACAAAGTCTGATTTTTTTTTTTTTTTTTTTTTTTTTTTTTTTTTTTTTTTTTTTGTGAATGAGCCTTGAAAAATACCACACGTTTTAGTTCACTGTCCATGCTACAGGCTACATAATTATTCTAAAGAGAAGAGAGGATGAATCCCAGCAAAGGGTAAACCCACCGACAGACGAAGAACTATTTGAGATTATTAATCGCATTAAGAGGTGTGAAAAAGTTTTGGAAGAAGACATTTCCGAATGGCTGGACGTTGAAAAGCAACATCCAAGTTTTCAAATCCTTAATGATGAAGAAATTATACAAGCCGTTAATTCCTATTGAACATTAATGATGCTGACAATGAGGACCAGGACTTTGAGGATTCAAGAACTATAAGTCATACTGAAGGTGTTCAAGCACTAACAACTGCCCTAAAATATTTGGAGCAAAGAAGCGATGTTGCGCCGATAGATCTTCTGCTGCTCAAAAATTGGCGTGATCGGACAGCCACTGATAGAAAATCTGGACTTAATTTAGAATAGTTAAAAACATTTCAATTTGCTTTTTAAAATTTACTATTTTTAGTTGATTTCCTTTTTAAATTTGTTCAGCTGTGAAACATAACTTTATATATATTTATTTTTATTATTCAAAAAACGTTTTACTGTATTTTATGCTAAGAGCTGATAAATTCGCGACCACGGTTAGTTTTTATGCACAATTTCTATTAACCGAGATTTCCGATATCCGAGGTACTAGCGGTCCCAATTAGCTCGGATAATCGAGGTTGCACTGTACTACCTAAAAAAGTCCCAGATTTTGACATGAAATGTATTTATGCCAGTTTCTGCCGGTTATAACCATTTTCTGCCACTGGCACGGCAGAAACCACTTTCTGCCGGCAAAAACACAGCCCTGATAGTACAGTGCAACCTCGATTATCCGAGCTAATTGGGACCGCTAGTACCTCGGATATCGGAAATCTCGGTTAATAGAAATTGTGCATAAAAACTCCCCCTACTCGCGAATTTAACATCTCTTGGAATAAAAAACAATAGAACGTTTTTTAAATTATAAAAATAAACTTATATAAAGTTAGTCTTTTTAAAGGCTCATTCACGAAAAAAATAAAAAAATCCCTGACGGCTCGGCCTACAGGCACAGGTAGATTTCGAAAACGCAGACCGTGGGACACCTGTTTGTGGGAATTGTGGAAGAAATGATATTTTTGTCTTGATGCGGCAATTGGAAGCGCCCACTTCGGAACCTAACTTGTTTGCTGGCGGAGCCGGCATGGATTTTTTTTTTTTTTTTTTTTTTTTTTTTTTTTTTTGCTATGAGGGTTAGTCCTATAAAAACTTGTCAATATAAAAGTTTTAGATAATATTAAGTAGATTTATAATAAATTTAAGCAGATTTGATATCTTGTGTTGTGAATTGACGAAGTTATGAATTTTTTCTTCTAACCCCCCTCCCCGCACTCCCCCCTTGGGGCTATTCTTAAGGATATCAAAAATCTGTCATACATAAATTTTCGGCCCTTTTCCTAAAAGTAATAATAACTTTAACGGATTTGATACGTATCATAATTAAGAAATTGTTTTTTTTTTCTGTTTTCTCAAAAAGCCTCCACCCCCCATTCCTTCCCCCTTAGTTCGATTTTGCACATTAACGAACTTGACCGAGATTTTATGCCCCTTGATTTTATGTATTAGTTTGGAAGAGATTTGTGCAGAATTATTGAAGTTATCGTGTCTATAAAAAAGTGACACACACATATATATATATATTTCTTACGAAATCTACCTAAAAATAAAAAAAATCAGACTTCGTTATTGGCTCGGTTAACAGAAACCTCGATTAATCGAAGCTCGGTTAATCGAGGTTCTACTGTAGTATGAAAATTTCAATTTTATATGTTAATGGTCATTTACAACATTGTATTTATTTTTCAGTTTTTTTTTACTCAAAAAATTTGTTTAAAAAAATATTTATTATTCCAAAAAACACATTTCCTTGATCAATTTGTACGTTAAAGTTTTTCTATGCTGCCTATCTAGTACCATCCCCCCTCCCCCCCTCCTTTCCAAAAAATAGCCATTTATTTAATTAACATTTTTCTTTTGAAACAATATAATTTATTTAAAAATATCTGAATAATTACTATCTCAAAAAAAAAAAAAAAAAAAAAATCTGGAACACGAATTAGTCGTTTTTCCTCTCTCTATGCTACTTTACAAATTTCAATACAGCATTCCAAGATAAATAAATGTTCTTTCATGACAGATATACAAATTTCTCTAATTTTTTTTTGCTGCAATCGATTCACAAATTTAGCGATTTTTCTCATGCAATCAATGGATGAATTTTGCTATTTTTTTCCCATGACTGACGAATTTCAGGATATTTTCCTGTTACCGATTGCTGAATTTTGCAGTTTTTCTTGTGACCAATAAGTAAATTTTCTGGGGGAAGGGGGATTTCTTGCGATCAATAGACAAATTTCTCGATTTTTTATGCATCTTAATTAAAGGTAAAAATATGCAGTCGCCACTCGTCGATTAAACTTTAAAAACTGACGATTAAAAATATGGAAAGAACTGGCCAAATGCAGGATTTCCCGATTACCATTTTTCCCTAAATTTCACGATTTTTCAGCGTCCGTTCGACGAAATTCGTAATTTTTATGTGTCCGTTCGAAGAAATTCATAGCTTTTATGCGTCCGTTCGAAGAAATTTACGATTTTCCGTGCGTAATCGCCGAAATTCTTGATTTTTATGCGGCAATCGATTCGTGATTTTTACACGGCAATCGACAAAGTTCAGGAATTTTACACGGCAATCGACGAAGTTCAGGAATTTTACACTCCCGAATGACGAAATTTGATTTTTACATAGCCGATCGACAAAATTCATTGTTTTTCTGCGCCTGATCGACGAAATTAGTTATTTTTATGCACACGATTGACAAAATTAATGATTTTTATGCGGCGATCGATAAAATTCATGATTTTTTACACGCTTGGTCGTAAAATTCATGATTTTTACACACTTGGTCGATAAAATTAATGATTTTTACGCGCCCGATTGACGAAATTCATAATATTTATGCATTCGATCGACAAAATTCATGGTTTTTATACGTTCGATCGACGACATTCAGGATTTTTACACTCCCGAATGACGAAATTTTATTTTTACGTAGTCGATCGACAAAATTCATTATTTTTCTGCACCCAATCGTTGAAATTATTTTTTACACGCACGATCAATGAAATTCGTGATTTTTAGGTGGCAATCGATGAAATTCATGATTTTTATGCTTTCGATCGACGAAGCTCATGATTTTTACACAAGCAGTCGATAAAATTCGTGATTTTTCCATGCTCAGTCGATGAAATTCGTAATTTTTACGTGCCTGATAGACTAAATTCGTGACTTTTACGCATTTGATCGACAAAATTCATTATTTTTACACGTTCAATAGACAAAATTCAGGATTTTTACATTCCTGAATGACAAAATTCGATTTTTATGTAGCCGTTTGATGAAATACATGATTTGTATGTACCGATAGATAAAATTCATAATTCTTACGTTCTCGATCGACGAAGCTCATGATTTTTACGCTACTTAATAGCTACTTGATAGCTACTTAAGCATGTTGTGTAGAACTATGCTGTTAACTTATTTAAAAATTTAAAATAGATTGGAAATTAATATCTCAAGTTTATTCAAAACAATATAAATTAAAATAGTTTTTTTAGTACATAAATTACTTTTTTACTGTAAGGTCATTGTATTTAAAAAAAAATAAATATTCAGTGACATAAATGTACCTACTGGCTACTAAAGAAATTATTCTCCTTAGCCAGTAATTGGCTACTAAAAAAATCAGCCTACTGGCCAGTGGCTACTAAGCGAAATTCCTTATTTTCACCTTTTAAACTTAATGGTGAAACTTAAAGGGCTTTTTCTTGCAATCGTAGATGGATTTCACAATTTCTTTTTCTACAACCAACTGCTGAATTTTGCATTTTTACATGCAACCGACAGATGCAGTTTGTCATATTTTCTCGTGACCGATAGTTGAAGTTTGCGATATTTTCCTGCAACCTTTTGGTGAAATTAATGCCAGCAATTTTTGCAAATTCAAAATAATTTGGCACATTTCCAGCTATATAAAAACGGACAAGGCACATTCACAACTATAAAAAAAATCTGACGGCTCGGCCCCTACATGCACAGGTAGATTTTAAAGATGCAGACCGTGGGGCGTCTGTTTATTAGGAATTGCAGAAGAAATGACCTTTTTACCATGATGCAGCAGTTGGAACTGCCCACTTTGAAATCTACCTGTGTCAAGTAGGCAGAGCTGGCCGATTTTTTTTTTTTTCCTGTAAAGGTTGGTCTTATAAAAAACTTGTCAATATAAAAGTTTTAGATAATATTAAGAGGATTTATAATAAATTTAAGCGGATTTGATATCTTATGAATTCCCCCCCCCCTTGTCCTCTTGAGGCCATTTTTAATGATATCAAAAATCTGTCATACATAAATTTTCGACCCTTTTCCTAGAAGTAATAATAACTTTAAACAGATTCGATATGTTTCATAATTAAAAGTTATGGGGAATTTTCAGTTTTCACAATACCCTCCCCTCCCCCCCACCAGTTGTTTATTGGGCATTATGTGGTGATATATCTTTTTTTTTTTTTTTTTTTTTTTTTTTTTTTTTCGTGCTAAGTGGTTAATGGGGAAGGATCATATGTAACATGATAAATATAAACTTTTTGTGTAGGTATATATTTTTTTAATTAAAAGTTTTGGTTTTCTGGACTTGTTTTTAATCAGATTTTTAATGCAGTAAAAACATGAAATGCCTCATATATGCTTAAATCAGGGTTGGTAAGTTTTTTTAATGTGGTGGCATAAACTCGTTTTAAATATGGTTAAAATTGTCACTTCAAAAACCTAATTTTAATAAAATATCATTAAAGGAATTATTTAGTAGAGTTGGTTAGATTTTAATCTATAAATTCTAAATAAAATGCACAAATACATTCTTGAAACCTATTTGTAGAGGATACGGTTGGTTAACTGCAGCATGATAATTAATTTTTTTAATAAAACTTGCCTAATTCTTTTTTGATGAATTATTTTATTGTTGTTATTTGTTAATGCATGTTTTTAATGATAATTCATGCTTTTTAAAGATAAAATTTTACATTCTAAATGATTTTAATAGATTTTGGTATTTTATATTAAGTTTCTATTTTTGTCAGGGTTCAGGGATGTATATCCAATATTTTTGATATTTTCAGTTAAAACAAATGTAAAATAATTTTTTAACTGTTATTGGCTATGTCGTTCTGTAGATAAAGAATTTTTGCTCTTATAGTGTCTTTTTTAGCTCTCCTCCCCCAAACTTTACCAAGCTGAATTTTTAAATGTAGAATCAATAATTGTCGGACAATACTTATAAAAGCTGCTGAAAGTTAAACTATGTAATTTAGATAAACTTGCAGCTACATTACAAATAATTTTTTCTGGTTTTCGTTTTGTTCAGCTAAGCAGACCATATTTATGTTGAAATATGACAATAAAAACAAATTATTTTGTTGTATAAAACATAAAATTTTCTTAAACTGATTACTAAATCTTAATAGTTTGTTTTTTGTGAGTGTAAAAAGCAAATTGTGTCTGCTGTTTTCAATTAGTTGATCATAAATTTTGTTAAGAGCCTACACTAGTCACGGGAAGAAACGCTCAAGGTAATGTTAAGTCTATGGGAAGGTTCTAGAGCGATTCCTCGCTCTCATTTTAATATTTTTAAACTATTTTTTTGTTAGGATAGCTGAGATCAATCTCCAAGATTTTACTTTTTCGATTTTTGTTGCAGTTTTTTTTTATAAGCGAGTATTTTTAATTTTGGAACCGGTTCTGAAAGTAAAAGTAACTTTGTATAAAATAATGGGAACTAAAATCAAAGAAGTAAAAACTAACAACGTTGGAGATTGACCTTGGAGATTAGATATTCTTCAACGAGATACTGCTGCAATTGTTGATGCATGTCATGTTTGGTCAAGTTTTCTTTAAAAAAAGTTCACTTAAGCTGCATATTGAAAATGTGTGTAATAGGAATGGATCAAATCATGAAACCATACCATTTTTGGTTTAATTTTGCATCTTAACCGTAAGGGTGAAGGGTTGACTGATGCACAAATTGATTCAGCTTGCAAATAGAATAGATGGATGTTTACCTGTATGCTGGTAACATAAATCACATTTCTTAATAAGGGTGTATAATTTTAAATTCAAAATAAAATTTAATTACAATATTGCAATTTAAACAAACTATTTACACTAGTTTGTATCTGAAATAGCAAAAACTGTTTCTTCTGATCTTTGATAAAAATACATTTGTAACTTTTTTTTTTCAGATTCTCTTTTACTTCAGCCTATGATAGCAAAGATGCCCATAATGCAGCCAGGAAAATGAGTTCCTAACTTCAAATATATTAGACACGAAGTACAATGGGATCGGAAGTTTTGTAAAATGTTCATTCCAGGAATACAAGCACGTCATCGAGCTTGTTGCAGGTTTGTCTACCTGCCGAGACTTGACATGTCTCCTAATTTTCACACATTTTCCTGCATTCCTGATTTTTGACATATTTCTTCTGATTTTCTTACTCTGTTCTTTTGACTATCAAAAGCTGCCTCAAATAAAAAATAAAATCTTCACTTTTGTTTTGTATGGTATTATGTAGGAAAAAAAAAATTCCTCAGTTCGTAGTTAATCTAAATATGATATGCTTGAATTTTTCTACATTTAAGAAGTAGTATATATTTTTTTCTTGAGTAAAAATGATAGTTAATCTTCTAAGACATCCAAGCACAATTTTAAATTAAACTTCTACTAAACAAGCTTGCATTTTTAAAAAATGTTTTTTACCAAAAAGCTTTCTGAAATAAAATCTGATTTTTGGGTTTCAGAGCGTGTCAAGTCTGCCTACCTAAAACTTCTTGACATAAGTATTAATTTTTAATAAGTTTTGTAGCGAAATCGATGCTTCAAGAGGTGGGCAGGGTGTGTCATTCTGTAAATCTTGTGGCAGTAACTTTTGTTGTTTGGTGCAAAATTTGTTCTGCTGTGTGATTTGCAAATCTTAACAACAAACCTCAGCTACAGTCTATTCTCTATATGGTCAAAAGTCGTATATTTTTATCCCCATTGACACTTGCTGCTAAAATAAAGTACTAATCCACCAAAGGATTTAATTTGGTTTCTGGTAACATTTGTCTATTTACTCATTATGTCTTCATATTTTACCACCAAGTTTTTTATTTGGAATTGCTTTATCTATAGACAAGGTTTGAAATTCAAATTTTCCTAGGAGGGTAGTCTCCCTCCCAACATTTATAAATGGAGGGGAGTTTAACTGTTTGGAAGGAAGAAAAATAATCTATCCCACTATTTTATATGCTATTTGAAGAATCACATTAATACAGACATGACAAAAAGCTTTTAAAAAATTGAAATCTAGAACTCAGAATAATTATGTACATGTTTATTTATTATACATGATTATTATATATATTATATACGTGTATATATATGTCTATTTATATTTTTAAAAAAAGAAGAAAGTCGAGCTCTATATATATACACAACAATCTCTATATTTTTCAACGCTCATCAATGTTATGGACCTTTTAACAATTGGGTTGCTAAATGAATTTCTGATTTTATTCGATTTTGTGCACTGGAGATGAGTCTTTCACAAGGTACACTTGTGACAGGCCAGCACAAGAGCAACTTTTATAACTTAGGAAAATATTGGAAACTTATAGTTATGTTCTCTTTAAAAAAATTTCAGAAACTTTACAAAATCTTATGTGTCTTTATTTTTAACTACTTGCATGAAAAATACATATTCAGGGTGATGACATCAATATCAATTTCTGAATAAAATTGTTTTATTATATCCTTAATGAAATATAGGTAAAACCTGAATCCCTGGTATTTTCTTAGGTTCTATATGCATTGAAATTTTAAATAGATCTCCATAGTTTGAAAGGGAAACAGTCAATTTATTTTTTCTGTTAGATGAGAAATGCTTGTTGACTTTAAAGCTGTTCTCAAATCCAAAAGAACTACTTTCTGACACATTTCTAAATTCATTTTTGTTTGCAAATACATGAAATTGCCAGGTGTTCTTATTCAGAAACTATGTATTCAGAAGTCATTTTCCATTTTTTTTAGTAAAGGCCGAAGATTTTTCAGAAAAAAGTCAATGTCAGCTTTTTGAACCTAATTCTGACGCACAAGACAGGGAAAAACATATCGTCACGTAACAAGATTTGCGTACAAGTTGATAAGTAATTTATTTATCCAAAAACGCTATTCGATTCCAAATTGCTTTAATAGTCAGGCCTGCCAATTAGGTACCTTTTATGTTTAAAAATGAGTCAGAAAATTTAGCATTGTTGACCAGGGAATTTAAGAACTACTTTAAATTGTCAAGTCCTAATTTCTGTGAATTGCAAGGATAAACTAGTTTGTTGTTTTTAAATGTTTCCTTAAAGTTCAGGAAAAAAAAATTACATATACACCAAGTTCTTTACAGTTCTAATATCTGTATCATTTCTGCTTAGTGCTGTCTAGGCAAATTTGGTTGGGTGCAGAGCACGGTGGACCTTACTGCCCTTTCGGTTCTTTTCCTTTTTCGGTAACAGAAAAGAAAATCGTGAAATACTGTTGGTTGGCGGAATGTCAATAGGTCAAGGAAAAAAATTGCCAAAATTACTTGATCAGTTGTGGGGGGAAAAAAACCCAAAATTCGTTGATTGATTTCATGGAGAAAATTATGTATTTCATCGATCTGTTGCAGGAAAAGTTTTTAACTACTTGCCTCCGTTGCAAGAAAAAAACCCACCATTCGTTAATCGGTCACGGGGAAAATAACACAAAATTAGTCAATTGGCCACAGGAAAAAAAAAAATCTCGAAATTTGTTGATCTGTTCGGAAGGGGGGGGGGGGGGAATGCGAAATTAACCGGTTTGTCACTGGTAAATATCGCAAAATTTGTCAATTGGTCATAAAAATTTTAGACTGGTTTTGGGAGGGAGGGAGGGAATAAATCGCGAAAATTTTCAGTCGAACGCAAGGAAAATCGTGCATCATAAGTCGAGCAAAATATCACAAAAATTGCCCATTTATCATGGAAAAAAATCGTAAAATTTGTCAATTGGATGCGTAAAAATATCTCAGTTCGTGAGCTGGTTGTGAAGAAAAATCCCAAAAATTTTCATTCGGATGCAGCAAAAAAAAAATGTTAATTTTTTTTCAATCTATCAGTCAGAAAAAATCATGAAATTCACCAATCGGTTGTGGGGGGAAAATCGTGAATTTCTTCAATCTATCTTTGGAAAAAAATCATAAATGTTGTTGGGCGGTTTCTTGAAAATATCGCAAAATTGTCAATCAGTCGCTCGAGGGGGAAAAAATTACAAATATTTTCAGATGAACACTAAAGAAAAAAATCATTTGTAAATCATGTTGGGAAAAGAAAGCATGCAAATCACCGATCAGTCGTGGAAAATATCACAAAATTTGTCAGTCGCTCATGAAAAAATATTGCAAAATTTGTCGAAAGGATGTGGGGAAAAAATTGCGAATTTTGTCAATCTGTCGTGGGAAAATCCTTGCAAAATTTGTTGAACGGGCATGAGAAAATATTCATCAGTCAGTTGCGGGACTTGATCATCGCTTCAAAAAACAAATTTCTTCGAAAAATGGTAATTCTTTTTTGGGCAATACAATTACATATTAAGAGTGTGCTATTGGAGGGTTAAGAAACAAATCTATCAGTAAATACTGTTTGATATTAATTTATATCCAAATAGAATGGTTGCTGCAAGAATAGTAAATATTTATGCACTGTATGATTATGCATAAATGTTATGTACAGGTTTGTTATAATTAAAGTTACCCTGCTTAGACCTGGTTGACAGATATCGATAAAACTTGGAATATAAGTTATAAGGGGGGGGGGGGGGGATTGCAAAATTCACAGTTCTATTACTGAAAAAGATTGCAAAATTTCTCAATTGGTCGTGGGAAGAAAGTCGTGAAATTTTTTGACCGGTTTTCAGTCGAATGCAAGGAAAATCGTGAATTTTGTCACTCTCGCAAGAAGAAAATGTGCAATCAGTTGAGCAAAATATTACTAATTTGCCAATCTATCACAGAAAAAAACAAGCCGACTCAGACTCTGGCTTTTTTTTTGTTAGACAGTTTGAAGTGAAATTAAACCAATTCTCAATATACTGCCTGGCATACTTTGTAGATGAAAACTAGAAAATTTTACTAGTTTGGCAATAATTAATCTTTATTTTATTTTATTTTTCTCTTCCATCAAAAAATTTTTCTGCCCCTGATTTCTGCCCTGGGGAACCTTATTACTCTACTTTCCCTTTTTCAAGGCCACGAATCCGAAATAGTAAAATTTCTGTTTTGTTTTCTTCTTTAGGTTTCAATAATTGGAATTTTTCGGGTTTGTGAATATGAAATTAAAAAATTAGTAAATCATTTGAGCATTTCTAGTTGAGCAAGTTTACTGGCAGGTATGCCCAAAAAGCTATTGCATCTGATGATAATTTTGCACTAATTAATGAGTTAACTGTCCTAAGGGATCATCTCATTTCAGCATTTAATTAGCAGAATTACTTTGCTTCTGAAAGTGTTATATATGCTCAGGCCTTGCAGTGCTCCTATATTTCCTATAAATTTGAAAAAGTTCCTATTTTTTCAGCCCTTTACCCTCGCAATTATTTTTTATTTAGTTGTGAGCCGCAAAGTTCTACAATCCAGATGTGATTGCACAAATTTCGCCAATCCTACGAAGAAAAAAAAGTTCATTTGTTAAGTCTGCGGCAATATTGGAAACTTCATTTGATTGCGAAAAATAATTGTAAATTTCATCGATCGGTTAAAAATAAATCTGGATTTTCGTCAATTTATCTCAGAAGAAAAAATATGGATTTCATGTATCGGTCATTGAAAAAAATTGCCAATTTTGTTAATCGATGGCTGATAAAAATCGTGATCTTAGTCTATGAAGTGGTAAAAAAAAAATAATTTCTCCAGTCAATCGCATTAAAAAATTGTTGATTTTGTCAATCAGTCATTGTAATATATCGGGAAATTTGTCGATCAGTTGATAAAAATCATAAAAATCCTGTAAGTTTTTCAGTCTCACCAATCAATTGCTGAAATGAATCTCAAAATTTGTCGACCATTGGTTAATAAAAAATCTCAAATTTCGGCAGTCACTCGCTGTAAAAAAAAAAAAAAATTTCAATTTTGTCAGACAGCCATAACAAAAAATTAGCAATTTCGTCAGTCAGCCATAACAAAAAATTACCAATTTCGTCAGTCAGTAGTTGTTAAAAATTGTAATTTTCAGCAGTCGCTGTAAAAAAAAAAAAAAAAAAAAAAAAAAAAAAAAAAAAAAAAAAAAAATCATTCATTTCGTCATTCAATCGCAGCAAAAAAAAAAAAAAAAATTGCTGATTTCATTAGTCGGTCATTGAAATGCATCAGAAAATGTATGATCGTTCATTATTAAAAATTGCAAATTTTGGCAGTCGTTCACTGTTTAAAAAAAAAAAAAAAAAAAAAAAATGCATATTTCGCCTATCGTGGGAAAAAAAATCTCTGATTTCATCAGTCTGTCATTGAAATATATTACAAAATTTGGCAGTCACTTGCGACAAAACCAAAGTCTCAGATTTCTTTCTGTAGCTTTCCGAAATAAAATCTTATTTAAAGCCCTATCTTACCAAAACTAATTTATTTGTCTTGTTAATTTATATGCAAATAATGTACTAATATTGTATTCTTAAATATTTTCTAGCTTCAGTGAGACACAACAAACTGTTTGAAGATGCTGCTGTTAGTGACATTCAAAGCTGGATAGCCAAGTGGCTGCAATATGCAACAGATAGAGAGAGAGTTGGGCTGTCGAAAAAAACAACCTAATGTATCAGAAAATTCTGATTTTAATAAATAAATAACCATGTATTTGTATTGTCTTTCTCTTTTTTTTCTTTTTTCTTTCTTTCTTTTTTTTAGATCTTAATATCAAAAAAGGATTTTTTTAAAGTTTATTATACTTTAGCCAAAAATGTAAAATACTTTATACAATTTATTTCTCATAAATGTTTCTTTTAAGTATATCAACAATTTTAAATTATCTGCATAAACTAAAAAAGAAAAAAGTCAGTTTTTATAAATAGCCTTGATAATAGTTTTTCCTGTTTAATTAAAAATAAATTGTAAGATAGTTTATCAGTGAAGCTAATCTAAAAAATAAAAATGAAAGTTCGAGCAATATTATTGCAGTTTGAAGACAAATTTAAACTTTTAAAGTATTGTTAAGTATGTAAACGATGCCATTTTAGAGAAACAAATTTTATTTTTGGCATAAATATTTTCAAATCTTCAATTGTTACTAATTTGTTCTATGAATTTTGTTTTGGAGCAGCTTTTAAGTGTTCTTAAGGTTGAATTGTGGAGCAACAGAGATGTTACTGTAGTGATGACTATAGTACATTTTATGATGAATGTGATCAAGTTAATCATGTGGAACATAAGTGAAATATAAATAATTACACAGGCAGGTGTGGGAGAATTATCAGAAAATTTTATCGACAATGATTTACTTCACTAGCCAACAAGATGCAAAATACAGTTGAACATTGTTATGACAAGATGTAAGCAACTGAAAAATAAATAGTTTATTATTTTACAAATAATTTAATATTTCTTTTATAAAATTGAATTGTACACAAGAGGGAAAAGTTTAGTATAGGATATAACTTTAAGTACAATATTTTGGTTTGTAACTTTTATTTTTTTAAACATGTCTTGTTTTTGTTTTTTTTTTGTTTTTTTTTGTTTTTTTTTGTTTTTTTTTTTTCAAAGACTGCCTAAAATTTCACTCACCCTGTCAGAAAATCCTCCTGCCTGTTGTGATTAAAATGTATTTCTCCACTCTTATAGGGGCATATGTATAATTTATGTAAAAGCGAAGCAAAATCAAATATGTCATCCTGATCATAGTCCAAACTGTTTTAGTTTATGTAAATACGTGAAGATATTTGATACGAAAATAATACATATTAATGAAGGTTATAAAACAGGTGAATTTTTGCAAACTAAATATATTTCTGGTAATTACCATCTGATTATTTGGAAAACTACAGCCAAAAGAAAAAAAAATCAAGTTTTGTATGTTTTTGACCTTGCCATTACCATTGTTATTGAAACAATTTTACTCTTTCAAAAAGTACATTAAAAGTTTCCTACTAAATTTTCTTTTTAACAAAGAGAAAGTTGCATTAACTATCTTGCCAGGAATTTGATCAGATTCCCCCCCCCCCCCTCAATGCTATCCCATTTTTATAAACTTTTATATCTATTTATAGCTTGTAAAGAATTTAATAAAAATTTGAATTTTGTTTCTTCAAGATTAATCGATGATTTAAGCTATTTACAATCACTACGTTTGATTACTACTGAGTACTACTTATTACTTGTAAAAAATTTAATAAAAATTCGAATTTTATTTCTTCCAGTTTCATTGATAATTTAAGCTATTTACAATCACTACGTTTGTAAAGGATTGAATTTGGTGGTTCTAGATAGAGAAGATGTTTCAATGGAAATTTCTAGGATGGATTTTTCTAGATATAAATTGGGAAAGTTGAGTCTGCATGGGATAAAATAGAAACACGTGGCGTTTAGAAGAAAATTTAATATCATGGAAAATTAAGTGTGTAGTAGTTAACATTCACATTTTGCATAGTGTTCAAATTTGTGCAAGATAAATGTTTAACTATTTTATTGGATTTTAAACCTGTATCATCCCCCCCCCCCCTTTAAAAATATTTGCTCATATATAACTAGAAGGGATGAATGACAATAATCGAAAAACAGCAGATTAGCAACTGTACACTGTTAAAAATTTTCAGCTTTTGCTGCATAGTCACTCCCCTGCTTTTATAGACTGTCTTTATTTTGACCAATGAAAACACTCTGTAATATATAGTAACATAACCATTTTCTCTAAAAGCGGTGGAGTGTGTCTGCAGCAAAAGCTGAAGATTTTTAACAGTGTATGCTATACTAATGGTTATCTTTATAAAAGCTTTATTGCTTGAAAACTACTGAAATATAATAGACATATGAATATACATTTAACAAGTGTTTATTATATTGTTTTTCACCATGAAGCTGTGTTATGAACTGAAAATGAAGTATGTCGTTTGAGATATTTACATTGAACAACATAATTTTTTTTAAATTAAAATTGTCAGAATTTATCAATATTTGTTTAAAATGAAACCCTTTTCAAAATTTAGTTCTAGTTTATTGCACTGGATATGATGAACATGGCCGATCAAAAATATGAAACACATGAAACTAAGTGAAGAGATTTATATAAAATATTTAAAAAAAAGATTGCTATCTGTATTAAGCTAAAAAAAATTGAAGTTAAGTATTACACCATAAAATAAGGTAACTGCAAGGTCTTGGGGGGGGGGAGGGGGGGTTCAGTCCTAACATTTCAAAATATGACAACATAAGCTTAATTCTGTACTATAAAATTAGTTTAGAGAAAATCGTGCAACTATTTAAGATTCTGAAACTTAAATGTGCATATGAATACTTATATAGATATAAAAGATTTTTTCAATTATATAACTCTTTCAAGGGTGATGACTTATGAAGCCACTTAATTTTAATTACAGAATGGTACCAGAATTTCGATTTGATAAAAAAAAAGTTCATGAAGCATGTGAAATTTAGCTTTTTTTTTTCCAAATTTGTAAATTCCGGTATCATTCATTCATTTTAACATTGTAGCAATCGAAGTGCTTTGCCCCTGAAAGGGTTAAAACAGTTTCGATACTACAAAATGTGTAATTAAATAGATTAAAAGTATTCGCCGACATACATATAAAATGTCATTCGATTGGCACAAGATCTATATTGTCATATGTGCATCAAAAATGCAGTTCAAAATGATTACCATTGGATATCAATAATACCACATTTGTGCCATTATTTTAACATTTTTATGCCTGCAATCTCGGAATTCCTACGTATTTGTATCAATTACGTATCACCTATATCGCCGATTTCCGTTGTTGTGCCATATTTCTGGCGCAATGTCGATAACCCATCAAAGTATCGCCAAAGATATCGAATGAGTGGACAGAATCGATACTTTTTGGTTATGATTCGCTGTTATCGAAATAACACCTCCAGTACTTTACGAAAGATACTATTTTTGTGCCAATCTGTTAGTTCTGTGCTAGCTGGGTAATCTTGAAAAACCCTGCTTAGTTCTATCCTATCACTAACTGTTACAGGAACTTTAACCATGGCTGCGATCTGAGGAAAGCAGTCTTCAAACTATTTTTTAGTGCTGATAGATGCATCAATATTCTTATCTGAATAATATTTATAGTAGCTTTATCACCATCACCAGCTTCCTCCATTATGAATTCCGTAAACAGTGGAAGCATTTCATTAACACAACCATCAATAGGTCTTTCCAAAAATCTAGCTTCTTTACAAAGTCTTTAACTTTATCCTGCGTTTCCAGAAATTTGAGTTATTTCCTTGTATTGACATACTCAAACAATTTTTTTTAAATATAATTTCTTCCAAATAGGCCAGTGTATGTAAAAACTCAATATCACACAGATGTTCTGATAATTCTGTTTTACCAAGGAGAAAATCAATTATGCAATTCGAAAAGGTGATGCAGCATTTTCCCACGCATAGCCACCGGAATTCACTATGAAAAAGCAGATGTCTATGTTCTGACCCCATGTCTTCACAAATTTCAATAAAACAATTACTTTACACTGGTCGAGATGTTCTATAATTAAAAATTTTAACAGCAGCCGCAAAAACTCCACGAACGGTTGTAGTGTTTTCATAGCCAAAGTTTCGCGATCTATTATGCGGTGGATCAATTTTATTGTAGGAGCTACAGATTTCATTCTTGGTACAGTCTCAGTTTCCTTTCCTGTCATAGTTTCAGAGCCATTGATTCACGAAACTACACATTTAGTCCAATTCAGCCCTTCAGAGCAGAGAAGTTCTTTAAAAAGAGTGAATATGTCTTACCTGCAGTTGTTGGAATCGTAATACAAAACAGCGATTCTTCTTTTATAGGGTTTTCCCATAAGAAATAGGCTAGAACTGTGATGAAATAGCTATTGATTCACCAAGTTCCAATGCAAATATTTCACTTTCTTCTGCTTGCTAAGTTATCTGCGTTTCCAATTGCATAGCCGGCTCATCGATTGCAGTAGAATAGGGTAAATTGAAAATAGAGTAATTTGTAACGCTTTCTCAGGTTCCTCTCCCTTCATAATGAGACACATTTCTACAGCTGCTGAAAACATCACATCTTGGCAATAGCGTGTGTAATTTCTTACATTTAGCAATTTTCTTAAGTACTGCATAAGAAGCCTTCAACAATTTCTGAGATACTGTAACTTCTTTTCACATTACGTGTATATAATCTCGATGCACAATTTCTACATGTCATTTAAGTTTCAGATATCTGATACTGTGATTGGCGACAACTTGGAAACAAATGACACTCTGCATTTGTCAAACGTCATATTTTCTAAAAAAAAGATGAAAATCCATACTTGATATAACTTTCCTCATATTGCCTGGCACTTTGTTTTTGCTTCATCCGGGCTGTACTTGCCTTCAGTAAAAGAAATCTTCCTACTACCCAAAAAGTACCAATAATAATACCTTTACGATACTAACCATTGTTACCAATAATAATACCTTTACACTTTACTTTATTAATAATACCTACCCAATAATAATACCTTTCATTTACAGATTCGGCATTACTTACAGTTCTTTTAACATAAATATCCATTCTCAAAGTGAAAAAGATTTCTTTAGTCCCTTAAATTTAGAATATATGGCGACAATCAAACAGAACATTATCAAAAACAAATAAGAATATGATGGGGAAAACGAAAAAGGGAAACACAAATAAAAGTGTCTGTGGCGGATTACCCCACTGTAATTGGGAAAGTGCCGGTCGATTCGCATTTTTACCGATCATACTTAAAGAATCAACAAACGAAAAGTAAAGCCTTCTAATTGGTTGGATCAACTTTAATCTCGGTGATTACCATCTTCATTTGTGTACACATGGGGATAAAGAATAACCGCCCCACCCCTCCAAATCCTTAAAATAGTAAGACTCGAAAAAAGCATTGACAGAAAGTAAATATTAAAATCTATTTATGATTGTGATTCGATGAATTTGGGACATAATTGCAATATGATACTTTCTTTTAAAGCTTTTCATTCTATTTCACAAGTAATTTTATTTTGGATTGACCCTTTTTATTCACAAACATTTCTTACCATAAACATTGAATGTCTATCTAAACGAATAAAATTGAACAATTACAGAAATGAAAAATTCAATGTAAGATTTTGTGTGCGTCTGTGTGTGTTGTTCAGCCTACAATGTCTTTCTTTTTAAAAGTAAATGCATAGATTCTTGTCACTTATGTCTTTCCCTCCCCTTGTGATTTCGGATTTGTTAAATCGAAAGTATCATTGATTTCTTTTCCAAAACCGAATGTTTTTCTCCACCGAAGGTCAACTTATTTCCTTTTTAACCATTGGGAAAATGGTTGTTGTTTTTGGTCGAGAATGGACCTCTTGACGTCGTCACTTTATTTTTTTAAATCTTTTTAACGAATTTCTGTAATCACATCTAACGGCATTAGATTAATTAAATAATTTACCCGTTCTTTTTTATCAATGCCCGTTTGCGCCATTTGCCTTTCGTACATAGATAAATATAAACTAATATCATTCGAGCTATCATATTTAGTTAATAATCTAAGCAATTCGAACTGCTTACCTGGATTTGTCCTTGGGTTATCCTCAATGTGTTCTCTTGAATTTTCTTGTATCTGCATTTTCTTGATTTCAAAATCTCTTTCACTTTCGCGGTCTTTTTGCTCCATTTCTACTTTCCATTTTCTCTCTTCCATTTCCATTTCCATTTTCAGTTTATTTTCTTCAATCTCTGCTTGTAATTTCTTCTCTTCTCTTTCTCTTTCTGCTTGTAATTTCTTCTCTTCTCTTTCTCTTTCGGCTTGTAATTTCTTCTCTTCCAGTTCTGCTTGTAATTTCTTCTCTTTCTCTTCTCTTTCTTCTTTCTCTTTTCTACTTGCTGTCACTACTTCCAATCGATCTCTTATAAAATCTTCTTCGTAACTCTCCCAACTCTTGATCAGCTTTATTAGGACATGAATTGTCGGTTTTTCTGGTGCTTCAATTCCGCATTCCTCGCAGAGGTTTATTAGATCAATTCTCTTGGCTTTATTTAGAGTTCCCATCTTTCAAAAATTGTACTTGAAGTGATACGATTACGGTTTCACCTTGCTAATTCGTAACCTAACTTTTGATACTGGCATTTTACAATACTTTACGTTTGGTTTCCATTTCACTACTAGTGGCTCATACTTTTAATAATCCCGGCCGAGCCCCCAAAAATGTAAGTAAATGATATATAAATAGTCACTTTACTGAACCAATATCACAAATAATCGATGAACAACAGAATACTAACTTTAATTTCAACTAATACACTTTTAGCAGAAACTATATAACAACAATTTAGCTTACAGCAATTCGGCGAGGCCTAATAATACCTTTTTCCGGCTATATTCCTTTTACATATCTGCTTCATAATAAAAATTAGAACACTGGCTCTTAGCCAAATCTCGCGATTCAAACTATTTACAACTCGCGCATCAAAGTCATGGATAATAATAGAGTGTCAGTTCAGCGTCAGTACATTTGATGAACATTTACGTGAAGTGTTTCAACTGAAATCCTACATATATATATATAGAGATAGATAGATAGATAGATAGATAGATAGACAGATAGATAATTAATTGCATAGTTGAAATTTTGAATATGAAGCAACTATCTTCTGTATTCCTAAGGAGAAAAAAGAAAGGAAAGGAACAGAAAAAATATTTTTTAGATTCCCTTTCCGTAATAATATGTTGTATTGCAAGAAATGCAATTCTCAATGGTAGCATTTTGACACTATCGACGTGGTATGCTTAATTCTTTCATTAGTATTTATTGCGAAATTATTTTGTACACAAGTAAAAAGATATTTTTCTGTGATTCAATTCATAATGCACACTTTTTCTTTTCTTTTTGGTTTTGTCTGGAAGATGATGTTGAGTCATATCTGAAATCCCTGTCGTCAATGTTAAACCTATGGGTGTAGAATCCATTCGTATTTTTTAAATATCACGTCATTAAATAATTAAAAGATGTCACTTTTTTTTTCTTTTGACAAAATAGTTCTAAAATATATAAATTTTATTTGAAATGTTAAAATCTTATTAACAGCTCGTCAACTTCATCACTTCTGATTTTGACATCACATTTGAATTATTCGACAAATTTTACCTTTGAACGCGAAAGGAAAGTTATTTGGTCAAGCAGTTTAGAAATTATGCAGGTTTAAAATTTGAAACTCCTAATCTTAAATTCCTTTTTAATAGTTTCAAAACAAACTGCCGCGTGGGTAGTTTTACCGCGCATGCGCGGTAGCGTATTACGGCTTATTTTGCTGTTTATTACTGTTAATTTTACGGTATAATACTGGCAGCTGGGATAACAGTATTATACTGTAAAATCAACACTTTTGTTGCAGTGCAGAGGGAACGTATCTAGTTTCAACGCGGGAGGTCTATCGTTAGAATCCGAATAATTCTATTGTGTCAGAATTTTTTTTTTTTACTTAATGGACATGTATACTAGTGTTTTTAAAGTCGAGTGGGGTCACTGCAGACTGTTTTTAATGTAACATTAATCATACAGAACCGGGATTGAAAAATATAGGCAATCAATGTTAGTTGTAATAAAGTTTTATGAGTTAAAAAATCCACAGTTTTACTTGACGTGCATATAAAATAACAAAACCTAGAATGAATATCTTGAAATTTTATATTTGAAGATATTCATTTCAGAAATTTAAGCGGTTATACCTACCTTCAAGCTTTCAAAAAATGCATTTTTGTTTTATTGCATTTTCTGTATAAGCACAATTAATAAAGAACATTCATTTACATTTTTCTAGTCTATCTGATCAAAATGTAGAAAGTTAAACCGTTTTAATTTATTTTGTTTTATCATATACATAAATCATAACTTGATTCTCAAAACTTTGTTTTTAAAGTAATCACGATAACTCGAATAAATTTCTCCCAATCTTCTTTAAAATTTGACATTTTGTAACAATAATATTATCTTAGAGAATAATCGTTCTTTTTTCGATCTAGGGATTTTTTCGAATTTCCCCCCAAACTTTACAAGTTCAAAAATGTTTTGAGAAAATTGGTAGATTCACTTTGAACGACTGCCATTTCGTTCAAAATCATTTTTTTTTTCAAAACCCGAACGACTATTCTCTAGTTTTAAGTGTTCGGAAGTAAAGACATTATGCTTTTTACAACTTCAGATAATTTTTGACAGAGTTATGATCATCACCGTGGACGACTACCACAACGGCATCATCTCCGAGTAGCAGTTCTGCTAGGGACACCCAACTTTATTTCGTCATTACAAAAGCGAATTTTTTACATGCTTTAATTTAACTTACATTTCTGTATGTATGTGGCAGTCAAATCTTGTGACTCATTTTTCACCCACTTCCTGTTGACGTAGAGCTTTGAAATTTGGAAAATATATGCATTCCAATACATGAATTGGTAATTATTTTTTTATTATTATTCGATCCCAATGGGGAGGAGGATGTCAGCCCAAAACTTGCATTTTCCCCATAGAAATAGCGTTACGATTGTTTAATTGAAAAAATAGCTCCATTTTTGCAACATTCACCCTATTTTCACCACATTGTTGACCGCATCATTATGACGTCAGCATTGAGCGACGCACACATTTGTGCGTTATAATATAAGCTGACTGTTTTAATTTTAATGACAGTATGTTTTTTTGTTGTTGTTGTTGTTGTTTAATTACATTTAATTTATTCTCTTTAAAGTATTATAAACAAAATACAAAAAAGGCTTTCCAATATCTTGCTTCATTTTCCTGAAAAAAATCCCACACTTTTTTTTTCTTTTCTTTTATCTTCCAAATAATTTTTATTATTCCTTATTTCAGGTATTAATGAATATATTATAATTTAGCGAATACAATTTACTAATCAAAGTGTTAAATGAATTATCCTAATATTTTGAAATACCTAGTATTTAAACCGTAAAGGTCAAAATTCTACAAATATGCTACCGTAGGATATTACCTTGAATGATAGTATTTATTCTTCTTCTGCAGAAAGTCATTTATTATATCTATCCCTTAATGAAATAAGTGACATCCAATTAGTCTGTTGCTGACATCTTTATGAACAAAGGAATTTTGTTACTTTCAAATAGAATAACATCGTAATTATGTTGCAAAAAGTATAGTTTTTTAAGACCATAGAGATTTTTTATAATTCTACTTTTTTTTTCTCTTTGCACAAGCAACTATTGTAAAAATATATAGAATGCGTTTTTCTTTAATATGTATCTTAAAAATAAGAATATAATAAAGAATTATGTATGTACAGGGTGCGTCAGAAAAATATACACTGCAAAAAAAATTGTTGATTTTATAGTATAATACTAGCATCCCATCTGCCAGAATATTATTTTCACATCACTTAAATTTTGAAAAAATTAGGTAAAGTATAGCCGACTCGAGGGTATATCGAGTCCAACAGTTGCGACTCTCAGTCCCTATTTCGCCAAATAGTCAATACAATAAATTACAATTTTGCAAACTCGGGTGATCCGGATTGCTTAACATCGGGATTGATATCAGGAAATTTACAAAAAAAAAAATACATTTTCAAAAAAAAAAAAAAAAAAAAAGAAAAAAAATGTAAGAAACCTGATACATTTCTTGATACGTTTTTTATTAATTTTTAAATAATTGCCATTTTAAATCAAACAACGTGTTTTAACGAAATGTGAAAGTACCATGTCAAAAGATTATTCAAAAGCCTTTCGTATGATGCCGGTACGTTGTGTTTTTTGTATCTGCATAGAAAAGGATGTAAGCATCAAAAATACTATACATGACTACATTATACGTGCAAAGCTTTCGCATCGCAATCTTCTTGATTATTTGCTGCTATTATCACTGATTTTTAATTAACTGCAATTTTTATTCAAAGAACGTATACTTTAACGAAATGTAAGTGTACTATTTTAAAAATATGTTCAAAAACCTATAGTATGATACCTCATATTTTACTGGATAACGAATTTCTCTATTTGCACCCCAGGTATCTACTCTTCTGCCCAACCGTTAGCTAAGGTTCCACAAATGTGAGGTTAACAGTTTTTAAGAAAAAGAAAAGTATAACTTTTTTTCTGATTTTTTTCTATCGCTTCTTCGTCCCCAAACAAGGAAAATTTTTAATGGCACTTCTCTTACCCTCCCCAGTGTACACATTACTGTTTATTGCTATACAATAAATAATTATTAGTATTTTTTGCAAAGTAATGATATCGGTAGAGCTAGATGTAACATACACTCTCAGAAAAAACTGTAAATTTATGAGCGTTTGCCCTTCAATTTTCACGGGCAACAGCCTTATTTGATGAAAAACTGTCTGATCCACTAAATAAGCGGCCTTATCCCTTAGATACTTAGAAAATTAAGAGCAATCCACATATTCTTACAGTTCTAATTAATTTTCCCCTAATTAATGCCCATACGTTAGCAAAAATACGGTACGACCCCATACATTGTTATCCGCTAGGGTGTAACCCTTCATTTTACTCGTGTTTCGAAAATTTTAACCCGCCAAAACGGCGATTCTGTGATGATTATCTAACGTGCTACGGAAAAGTAAGCAAAGTGTTATAGTGTTTTAAAGTGTATTATATCCTGTGCATTATAATGCTATATTACTTTGCCCCGTAAAATTACGGGCTGCACAAAATGATGGGCATGGATTTTGTTTACGGGGTATAACTGGGAAATCTGCTGCCGGCCTCTGCCCGTAATTTTACTGCAATTTTTTTACAGTGTATTAGGTACAATTACAACGGTACTAACTAAAGAGAAACATTCATTTACCTATAAAATTATTCATTAAATAAATAAAGTGAGAATATTTTATCAGGTATGTATTTCTTCTTAAGCAGAATTATAATATACACTGGATGTTTCCAAATTTGTAAAAATTGTATACATTAATATTAATGGGAGACTTGGGGTTGCTTTGTATTACACAAACGATCGATGTTTGTTTTTATCTGTATCAAACTCACTCGCAGATCATTCTCCATATTAAAACGATTCTGATTTTATTTTTTATTGCAACCATTGCTGGAAATCCAGCTTCGCACAGGTAGCTAGTTAAAAATTGTAGGAGCACTTCCAAAACACCATTTGAAAGTTCATCGAAAAGCTTTCAATTGAGAACCAACACTCTGAAAACTTTTTTTAATGATATTTTTAGTGTCTTGACACTTGAAAGTTCAAGTAACTAATCTTGAAAAACCCTGCTTAGTTCTATCCTATCATTAACTGTTACAGCAACATTAACCATGGCTGCGATCTGAGGAAAGCAGTCTTCAAACTATTTTTTAGTGCTGATAGATGCATCAATACTTTTATCTGAATAATATTTATAGTAGCTTTATCACCATCACCAGCTTCCTCCATTATGAATTCCGTAAACAGTGGAAGCATTTCATTAACACCACCATCAATAGGTCTTTCAAAAAATCTAGCTTCTTTACAAAGTCTTTAACTTTATCCTGCGTTTTCAGAAATTTGAGTTATTTCCTTGTATTGACATACTCAAACAATTTTTTTTAAATATAATTTCTTCCAAATAGGCCAGTGTATGTAAAAACTCAATATCACACAGATGTTCTGATAATTCTGTTTTACTAAGGAGAAAATCAATTATGCAATTCGAAAAGGTGATGCAGCATTTTCCCACGCATAGCCACCGGAATTCACTATGAAAAAGCAGATGTCTATGTTCTGACCCCATGTCTTCACAAATTTCAATAAAACAATTACTTTACACTGGTCGAGATGTTCTATAATTAAAAATTTTAACAGCAGCCGCAAAAACTCCACGAACGGCTGTAGTGTTTTCATAGCCAAAGTTTCGCGATCTATTATGCGGTGGATCAATTTTATTGTAGGAGCTACAGATTTCATTCTTGGTACAGTTTCAGTTTCCTTTCCTGTCATAGCTTCAGAGC
The DNA here is from genome assembly GCA_963931845.1 of Maratus michaelseni. Taxonomy (NCBI): domain Eukaryota; kingdom Metazoa; phylum Arthropoda; class Arachnida; order Araneae; family Salticidae; genus Maratus; species Maratus michaelseni. Next base: position 253,231,738 of record OZ007592.1, read on the forward strand.
CATTGATTCACGAAACTACACATTTAGTCCAATTCAGCCCTTCAGAGCAGAGAAGTTCTTTAAAAAGTGTGAATATGTCTTACCTGCAGTTGTTGGAATCGTAATACAAAACAGCGATTCTTCTTTTATAGGGTTTTCCCATAAGAAATATGCTGGAACTGTGATGAAATAGCTATTGATTCACCAAGTTCCAATGCAAATATTTCACTTTCTTCTGCTTGCTAAGTTATCTGCGTTTCCAATTGCATAGCCGGATCATCGATTGCAGTAGAATAGGGCAAATTGAAAATAGAGTAATTTGTAACGCTTTCTCAGGTTCCTCTCCCTTCATAATGAGACACATTTCTACAGCTGCTGAAAACATCACATCTTGGCAATAGCGTGTGTAATTTCTTACATTTAGCTATTTTCTTAAGTACTGCATAAGAAGCCTTCAACAACTTCTGAGATACTGTAACTTCTTTTCACATTATGTATTTTGTCGTTTCAATTCAATCGCTTTTCGACGAAAAAGCGCACGATACTTGTATATAATCTCGATGCACAATTTCTACATGTCATTTAAGTTTCAGATATCTGATACTGTGATTGGCGACAACTTGGAAACAAATGACACTCTGCATTTGTCAAACGCCATATTTTCTAAAAAAAAGATGAAAATCCATACTTGATATAACTTTCCTCATATTGCCTGGCACTTTGTTTTTGCTTCATCCGGGCTGTACTTGCCTTCAGTAAAAGAAATCTTCCTACTACCCAATAAGTACCAATAATAATACCTTTACCATACTAACCATTGTTACCAATAATAATACCTTTACACTTTACTTTATTAATAATACCTACCCAATAATAATACCTTTCATTTACAGATTCGGCATTACTTACAGTTCTTTTAACATAAATATCCATTCTCAAAGTGAAAAAGATTTCTTTAGTCCATTAAATTAAGAATATATGGCGACAATCAAATAGAACATTATCAAAAACAAATAAGAATATGATGGGGAAAACGAAAAAGGGAAACACAAATAAGTGTCTGTGGCGGATTACTCCACTGTAATTGGGAAAGTGCCGGTCGATTCGCATTTTTACCGATCGTACTTAAAGAATCAACAAACGAAAAGTAAAGCCTTCTAATTGGTTGGATCAACTTTAATCTCGGTGATTATCATCTTCATTTGTGTACACATGGGGATAAAGAATAACCGCCCCACCCCTCCAAATCCTTAAAATAGTAAGACTCGAAAAAAGCATTGACAGAAAGTAAATATTAAAAGCTATTTATGATTGTGATTGGATGAATTTGCGACATAATTGCAATATGATACTTTCTTTTAAAGCTTTTCATTCTATTTCACAAGTAATTTTATTTTGGATTGACCCTTTTCATTCACAAACATTTCTTACCATAAACATTGAATGTCTATCTAAACGAATAAAATTGAACAATTACAAAAATGAAAAATTCAATGTAAGATTTTGTGTGCGTCTGTGTGTGTTGTTCAGCCTACAATGTCTTTCTTTTTAAAAGTAAATGCATAGATTCTTGTCACTTATGTCTTTCCCTCCCCTTGTGATTTCGTATTTGTTAAATTGAAAGTATCATTGATTTCTTTTCCAAAACTGAATGTTTTTCTCCACCGAAGGTCAACTTATTTCTTTTTTAACCATTGGGAAAATGGTTGTTGTTTTCGGCCAAGAATGGACCTCTTGACGTCGTCACTTTAATTTTTTAAATGTTTTTAACGAATTTCTGTAACTTTAGGAGAATTTTTCTTTGAATAGGCAACAGAAATGCATAAAATCTTTACAAAAATGTTAAAGTTACAAAAAGGATAGATGCAAACTATCAGATATGAAAAAAAGCCGAATTAAAAATTGACGTCAGATGAGAAATCGTCTTATAAAGCAAACAACCTGTCTTCAACTTTAATTTCCTCAAAATACCTTTAGCTCAGATATCAATCTAAACAAGAGTTAAAACAATACTTAAATCTTAAATTTTGCTTAGGGGATGGTCTGCAAATAGAAATTGTACCAAACTTTAAAAAATTCAATGCTAACGCATAAAGTTGGCATCATATTTGGATATTTCAGTTTATTCTACCTTCGGATACCAAACGGGAAGTCAGTAGATAAGGAATGGGACTTCTGCGTCAGCAACAGGAGGTGGCGGCGGTGCGGTGGTAACAGCGAATGCTGCCGAGATCATACTATAGTAGGTGGGTGGAATACAGAGTGGGGAAGCTATGTTATAGTAGGGTAGGGCGAATAGGTCTGCTATAAGAGGGGGGGTACTTTAAGGGGGGCTAAATTAATAAAAACATTTAATGTCTTATAGTACGAGGTAACGGTTATGGTAGAGTCCGAACACTGCCCCGCTATCCCTCTGCATTTTCCCAATGGTTGTTGTAATTTGTTAAATTATAATTTTTTTTATTGGGGGGAGGAGGGATTAATATGAATTAGGAGCACTTTTAAAAAGATGCTGTTATGACGTTCTTTTTTAAATTTCCTCTCGAGATAAACTACATTATTTCTAAAAAACCGTCTCATTAAAATTGAATTACCTAATATATAGGCTCTATTTTTCTCCTACTGCCCGGTTTAGTGGAACTGGCAAAAATGGCATTGACTTGCGCAAAATTCACCCTGCAATCGCGCCACACTGGTTGAGAAACACTGGAATAGATCATGTACGATAATAAATAACATGCAGATATTTGAGACAATTTATTTTATAAAAATGAACTGAAAATTAAATACCGGTAAAATACAACAGAAACTATTAAATTTATAATATAAAACATTAAAAATCTATACTTATTGTAAAGTTGTAAATATACATATTTAATCAAGTCATCTAAAGTTGCATTTAATGCGGTTAGAGAGAACAGAAAAATAAACCACGATCGCATTCAGCAGCGTAGGTTTAGCACAGGTGTCAACAACGTACGATTCTAGACTAGATATTGTTGTCCGCTGTAGTATTTTGATCGTTAAAAAAAATCTGATCTAGTGCTCTAGCTAGCGATGAATTAATATCAACAATTTAAAAAAACTGTTAACTTTACATTTTCTTTAAGTCGAAATGCATCCCAACTTTACAGACCATGCGAAAAATTGGTTCAAATTTTCGATAGTTTTTACGTATGTGAACATTTTTTTAGAAAGAAAATACGCTAAGAGAAAGCAAAAAAAATTAATAAATGATTATCATTTAAATTTCTGATTACATTTGACCGCTTGCAACATACTTCCTGATTTTGAAATACTACCAAGAAACCAACAGCACCCAGTGTTACACTGATTACATTGATGTAACGTTATTTATTGCAAACACTAAATAAATATAAATTAAATGTTGTGATGCTTTTCTATTTTTATTGCCTTCAATTACTAATTATATCTAAAGAAGTAGCCTGCTATCCGCTCAGCGATATAAGATCCTGCCCCTACGATCATAAAGATTGCCGAGTTTTATTGAAAACAGATAGGATTTATTTAAAATGGGAGCTGCTGCCTTAGTTTTTCCGAATATTGTTCTGTATTTTGGTATGTATTTATGTCAAGCAAAATGTATAGGGAGCAATCAACGATTTAAATTACTTTCAACTTGCGTCTGAAAAGTCTCCATTTCATTTTAACAGTAGTACTTCTTCAAAAATGATATTTTTAGTCTTCTGTACTAAAACATGAAATTGTGTAAACATGAAAATATATAAATTTATGCTAACGTATCTATAAGTTGTTTATTTTATACATGTAGCCCAAAAAATAGCCCAACATTTGCTGGTTTCTTATCCCCTGAAGAAACGCTATGCAAAATAAATATTGTCTTTACCCGTAAAGAAAATGATTTTTAAAGCAAACATAGTTTTAAGATGAAAGTAAATCTGCGTACTTCAACTGGATTTACTTAACCTTCGTATCTACTTTTAGTCATGTTAAACGTAACTTTAAAATAAATAATATTTCTCCTATTTCAGCAACAAATAGAAACAACATATATCCTAACAGATATACGCAGACAAAACAAACTATTGAAAAAATATTCTATATATACTATATTTAAAGCATAAGGTTTACATTTAAAATATTTTTTTTTCAAAAAAATACTTAAGAAGAATGAAGTATTCTAAAAAAAAAATTTGATTTCATAATTTGCAATAATGTATTTTTATTTAAATAACTTTAAGCTTTCATGCTTTAAGCTTTTAAAGTTATGTTCTTAGACAATTGTTTAATTTCTTATGATATCTAAAATCTTTTTATATGGAGTAAGTCAAAAGACATCCAATTTCCTCATTCTTCACATGCTATAGATTCTAGAAAATATATAGCAATAATTTTATTTTTACATTCTTAGGTAGCTTTCAATACAAAAATTAAAAAGCTACCTATTGCAAACGTTCGGAGGAAAGCAATTCCGGAAAATTTATGTATATTTTCACTGACCATGACCCACAGACACCAAAACCACCCTCGATTCAAATGTTATTATATATATATATATATATAATGAAATCACATGTGTGAAAAACCAGTTAAGAGATATTATAAAAAGCAATGGAAAGGATACTGCAAGTCGTAAACTTAATAAAAAGAAAAAATCAAGAATGGAATACTATGAATATCTTATGGATTCTTCAGAAGAACACCATAAGAATAATTCATAGTAAATGTATGTTATTTCCTCAATTATTGTCGGCATTAAGACTAAAAATAAGAATATTATGCTCCTTATAACATATAGAGAAACCAATATGAGATAGATATGTATAGAAAAATAAAACCCAAAAATTAAATAAATAAATAACTAAATCATGATAAAACAGTTATATATAAAATGCAATAAAGCAATGGATATAGCTCACTCTAAAAACAAAGTATATCTGTGATGAAACTTTTGATTGAAAATGTTTATAAACTCAGGAGCTGTTTAAATTCCCATGGACACTGTAGAATTAAAAAGCTGACTCATTGCAAACTGTAAAAATTTATAATAAAAGATGAAATAGTTAGGTGCTTCCATCTAATATTAAATTAAAAAAAAGAATAGCTGAAATTACAAACAGTATTGAGATGAAAAAGACTGGTGCTGCCATCTATCAGATTAAAGAAGAAGCTGGAACTATACAAGGAATGTGCTTAAAATAAATTACAGACAATGTGGTAATTGATGTAAATAAAATTTAGAAAGTAATGAAAAGTAAAGGATGTAAATAATATTTTAATAGTCATGGAGAGCAAATAGAAAGATAGTAGTAAATACAATTTAGCCTTGTATGGGGAAACATAATGTCGATAAGATTGTGAATGACGGAATGTTTGAGAAATTGTGTAAAATGCATGATATATACAGGGTGATTAGAAAATGAGTATACATTTGAAAAATAAAATTCGCGGAATAATGTAGGTACAGAGGTAAAAATTGACACACATGCTTGGAATGACATGGGGTTTTAATTGTAACCACCCGAAAAAAAAGGTTAAAAAAAAAGGCCGACAGGTGACACTGAACAGCAAAACGTCAGTGACTCTGCCTGAGAATCGTGTATAAAAGGAGCTGTAATGAGAGAGAGTGAATCAGATGCACCAGCAATCGCAGCATGTTGACGTTACCAGAAAAGGCAATTTTAGTGAAGCTCTACTATCAAAATGGGGAATCTGCCGCGATCGACCGACATCAATAAGCATGCTAAAAGACAACATCCAGCGCCAATTTCTCACCATAACTACAGATATGCTGCACAGTGCTGTGCACAACATTGTCCCTTGGCTACAGCTATTGTTGCGGGATGACAGTGGACATGTTGAGCATTCGTTCTGAAGAATATCGTCTTTGCTTTGTCATAATTTGTTATGCTAATTATTGCTTTTCTTATCACACGAAGCGCCATCTGTCGGCCATTTTATAAACTTTTTTGTGAATACAATAAAACCCCATGTCATTCCAAGTATGTGTGTCAATTTTTACCTCTCTACCTACAGTATTCCGTGAATTATTAATTTTTCAAATGTATACTCATTTTCTGATCACCCTGTATATCTGATCTATGTCACATGATAGCACTCGTATTTATAAACCCATTTGGATGTAACTAAGTATGTGTATTAAGCCCATCAAAACATCGAGCGAGTTCGTTGGCGAGCTTGGTCCGTCATCTTGTTTCAAAATGGCGACCACTAAAAGATTTAAAACTAAAAAATATATACACAAAATCTAGAAATATATTTTTTGTTTAAGTGTTAGGCTTTGATACAAGGATTCGGGAGCATTTCTTGTTTTGCTTATATCTTAAAATATGGCTCAGATATGGCAGTTTGAAATTCTAGGGTGGCTGACATTTTGAAACAAGACAGTAGATCACAAAAAACCAACGATTAACTTATAGGTTTTAGTGAACGTGATTTCTCGAAAATTATCTTTCATTGTTACAATTATTTTCCCAATCATACGCATAAAACTATATATTCATATCCATTAGCGTCAAATTCTTTCCAAGCTTGATGACACTGGGCGAAATACCGCCAAATTTGGCGACTAAAAATAAATTTCCATAAATGAAGCCAACTTGACTATAGTTGATAAAATTGGCGAATTTCTTATCCAAATTCAGTACTAACGAATCTTCTGTAATCGGGTCCTTAGCATATTCCTTATAATATTCATTTAATGCTGAAATTAAATATTTACAAGAATTAAATTTTGAATAACACGTTTTTTTAAATATTTCATTTCCTTTATCTATCGTTTGCTTATTTTCCTGACATATGTAGATGCTCACAATTTTTAACTTTATATTACTAAGTATTACAAATGACTTTGCATAACAGTTGATGTCAATGCATCTTTCATAAATGATTTTAAAATACCTTTTAGGATAATTTAACTCAGTACCATTTAAAATGTGAATAAATGAAGGAGATACAAATACCATTTACAATTGTTAAAATTTGCAAATATGTCTACAAATTTTCTAACAACAACTTTACATAACTCAACTTTATTGGACTCTAAATTCCTCAACATCTTAATAAAACTCATATCATTTATTTATAACCATCATTCAAATTTTATTAATGTTGCATTAAATGTTAATACCTTTGAAATTATAGGATATACGTGCACAAAGCACTAATTCCCATTCACATTTTACGCTCTAGAATTCCCATTAATCTGTTTCCATATTAAAATGAGGAGATGCCTAATGGTAATTATAGGTAAGATGAGATAACTTATGTTGTGATCTTCGATCATTTAAATAAACAAAAGAAATTCGAACATATAAAACATTTTAAATTCGTACAATAGTGAATAAAAAGTTTACTTTTTGAGGTTTTCGTAATAATTTTGAAACAGGAATGAATAGTGTGATATTGTAGTGACATATTTTTAAAGTTTTTCCTTATTTATGAGAAAAATATAATAATTTCTAAATTTAGCTTTTAATTAGTTTAAATTTCTAAATTTTATTCAAAAGAAAATAACAAAATATGAAATCAACTCTTTAGTTCAAAGGTTCCCAAACTTTATCGTTACGCAATTCACATTAATTTTAAAATATTTTCGTGACCAACCAATATTTGAGAGCATAGCTTTTGTGTAATCGATCCTATGGAAAATATTATTTTTTGCAGAAATCATACACACTGGAACATAAATTGAAAATACTAATGTGAAAGAGGAATAATCGAAACATTTTTTATACATTGTAAAAATAGACAAACGTTTCTTAATGTAGGAAAATATAATGTGACCACGAACGTAAATTTCCGAGTTACCCGCGATTCTGAAAAGCGTTCTTTATCTCTAGAAACTTGAGAAACCAGTATATTTTGGAGATTTAGAAAATCATTTATAAAAATAAAGTTTTTTTTTCAGCCACTGATTTTCGGAAACGTTTCCGAGTAGTTTTTATAGCGTATTAATAAATTTTCCTTACCCTGAATATAAGGAAAGTGTAGCTGACGTCACTTAATTTTAGCTAAATTACTGTTGGTTAGCAAGAAAAACCTGTTTATACTTTATGACTCCTAGAGTACACATGAGATGGGGCCATTTGATTGGTCTACAATAAACTGGTCTATGATATGACTGGCCTACGTCGCCATGACTATTCTTGCAATGACAAAATGTAATGGTAGATTGGTTAATGGAACTATTTGTTTGTAAACATGCTTTTTCCTTATATGTTACTCGGATGCTATCAATTCTCAAGTAAACAATTTCATGTTATTTAAAATAGGTGGATTTTAACTTTGTGCCGTTATATTAAAAACATAAATGAACAACGTAAAATAGCACAAATAAAAATATATAAAATGGCAAACAGCTGTTTCGGCGCCCCTAAAGCTCCATCATCAGTGCCAAATTCAGAAGATTTAAATCGATTCAAAAGTTTAAGCCATGTAAATATGCTCGCGTCTCTCGCACACGCCCAAGATTGAATGGCGGTGAATTTTTTAAAAACAACAGTGGAGTCAGGAAACACATGTGACGTAGGAGACCAATAGGAGCGCCCGGCCAGACCGAGTGAGTTTAAGTACGGTGGAGGAAAAGGAGGAGGAAACGAAGAGAATGAATTAAATTAAAGGTAACCAGACATTTGAAAAATTTGGTTTACTGACATATCATTAACTAAGTTGCCTGAATTCTTCCATATATGATAAGCTTCCCAAAAATCAAGTTCTTAAATCATTTCTGAATTATTGAACCCTCTGAAAAATTAAAACTGTGATTGTCAGACCAACAATGGTTAACAATCGCAGAATGTTTAGTGTCACGTTTAGTGAACGTTTAGTTTTTTTTTTTTTAAATTTCATGTTCAATAAACATGTTTTACTGTTTTGGAGACATAAATGATAAATTATCAGCATTAACATTAATATTATTTTGTTACTCTTGCACGTATAATTTCACTTACGCAGCTGAAAATATTTAATAGTAAGTTTATAACATCGTAAAAACCTATATTCCAGTTTTAAAAAAAACTGATTGATACGCAATAAAGAGTACTCGGAAACATTTTCGAATGTCAGTGGCAGCAAAATAAACTCCAATAAATATGTCTTTAAATCTGAAAAATATATTGGTTTCTGTGGTTTCTAAAGATCAAGAACGCTTTTCGGAATGAATAGTAAATCAGGAGTAGTTATTGTCTGTTTTCTTTAGTTAATATATTGTATTTTCGTTGTTTAAGAAACGTATGTCTTTTTTTACAGTGTGCGTAAGGCAATATACATTCATTACAGGATGCATTATAAAATATCTAGATAAAAAGACACTATACAATTTATGACATTATTTTGCATGAATAATAGATTGAAACTTCTTAAAAATATTTTTTGTTCGTTTTTATAAATGTTTCTTTAAATCTTGAAAATATATTGGTTTCTGAGGCTTCTTAAATATTAAGAACGCTTTTCGGAATGAAGAATAAATCAGAAGTAGTTATTGTCTGTTTTCTTTAGTTAATATATTATATTTTCGTGGATTAAGAAACATTTGTCTCTTTTTACAGTGTGCGTACATTCATTAAAGGATGCATTATAAAATATTTCATTAAAAAGGTACTATACAAATTATGACATTATTTTGCATCAATGACAGATTGAAACTTTTCTTTTTTTATCGTTTTTATAAATGTTTTTTTTTTAATCTAGAAAATATATTGGTTTCTGAGATTTCTAAATATTAAGAATGATTTTCGGAATGATGGTTAAGTCGGAAGAGTTAGTGTCGATTATTGTATGTTTTCTTTCCATGTTATATTATATTTTCGAAGGTTTAGAAGCATTTTTTTTACAGTTAATGTAATTAAAAATACAATAAAGTATGTATCATAAAATAATTATAGTTAGAAAGTCAATTTACAATTTATGGCATTGTTTAGTATCAATAACAGATAGAAACTTCAAATTTTAGACTAAAGCCGCCCTCTACATAAAGTTTAATTAAACACAGTCCTTTCATAAAATTATTTATCTGTATTTTCATAAATTCATTATCTATTTTACAGGATACCTTTTTTTATTGTAACATATTGTTTTTATTATATTTGTTGTAGAAGATAAAATTTATTGAACATTTTTGAGGATCTGACCGATCGTTCCTCGACCAACCAATAAACCACCTGGAAAAAAAGTTTGGGAACCACTGGCTCCGTTTATTACCTATGAATGTGCTCTCGCAAAAATTCGCTCTCTTTTCATCGTTATTCATTTCTTACCGCATATTAAAGGAACAGTAGAACCCGTATAATACCGGCATGATTAAATCAAAATATCGGATAAAGCCATTATCAAAGTAATCGATTTCTTAAAATTCTTTCGACATCACACCATTTTTAAGGAAATCAATTACAACAAAGTTCGAGTATAACGAATAATTTCAACTATTTCTTTAGCTATGTTATAAATGATTTCTACCGTATAAATACAAACATAATTAAAAACTAGCATACTGTGACCATTGCAAAGCTTTCTTCTGTACCATTCTTACATATTACTTTAAATAGCGCAGTTACTCACCAACAATTAAGAATATGAAGTATAATGCCTTTTTATAAATTTATAATGGAATTACAGCGATCAGTGAATAAAATAAAATCCGAAAGTAACTCTTGAATAACACATTTGTTGTTACTTGTTGAACCCCCTGTTGGCTATTCCAAGCCAAAATTTGTCCAAACAATTTAATTAGTAACCTCAAATACAACATTTTGTGCATTACTACTTAATACAAAATAAAGTACAAATACTCGGTTCATCACAAGAAATATAGCATAACATAGCTTCCTGTTAAGTTATCACAACCGAAATCTAATCATCCTCGTATTTCTTAAAACGCATCTTACATATTAAGTTTGGAGGAATTCCACCGTATAGATGCCGAAGTATAGTTATCAAGAAATTCGAGAAAACAAAAAAAAAACACGGCATAGCAGCGCAATTTGTGGGGCAATATACACTAAAATCTAATCACCACCATTTTGTATCAAGTGTAACTAAAATAATACATTTAGGAAATTCCAGGCATTAGTCCGTGAGCTGTTATTTTCGTGTAACACACACACAGACAGATAATGGTCTAAGGTAATGGCAAAGATAATGGTCAAATCGCATTCAGGATATCCAAAACATATGAATCAGTGAGAAACCAGAAGTAGAAAACTTTCACGAAATCAATATTGAAAATAATATTAATGCTATCTTTTTCATACTTTTAATTTCGCCAGATGTTAACAAATTCTTTCTTTTTCTAAAGCCACCACATGCTTTTACATAATTGCATCTTTAGTTTAGTTTGCATATTTCAATAGCTCAGCTGCATATGAAAATTTGACCTACATTTGACCTCCTTTTTCCATTCCACTTGATACACTTTACGTCTGGAAATCTGATTCGAAGAATTCTACACCATAACGTTGTAATTGTTTTCCATTAACCCACATTATTTTCCTACGACCGAGAATTGTGTTGTCATATTTTGTCATTCCAATTTTTTTATAAACCAATAATTAACTTCGTTGTGCAGTTAACGTTACATACTTTTTTTGTCCTTTATCAACCGCTGTATAATTATTCCTGAAAACTTCGGCGTCGATATGATATTACTGAAAACGCTTTAATTTTAATTAAATAGTGTAATTGAGGATAACATATATATATAACATTTATTCTACCTTTCAAAATTCAAGGACATGTATAATAATAACAATGTATAGTAATACATGTATAACAATCATAAAATTAAAAAAATCATCATTTTTTCCTAAATAATAAACAGAATGCTCAATAAGATAATACAATTAAAGTTTAGCCAATTTTGGTCATTTTCGCGAGTCAAATGCTTTTCATGAAGATTTTTCTAGAGAAAGTTACACGGATTCTCATTTCTTTTATTGTAACATAGACGATATTATTATATTATGATTCAGTTTCGGTATTATTGTCATATTTCAGATAGTTTTAGTAAATATTTTTAATCAAAATTGACCCAGAATTTCATTGTATGTATAAAACAGAGTGAATAATTATTAATTATCAGTCAGTTTCAGCTTTGTTATTCTCAGTGAGTTCTTTTCCGTTAAGCATTTTTAAGCGAAATTTATCCTTTTTTTCTTTTTTTGCGTGTAACTATGTTTACAAACACAAAGGAAGAATTTCAAGTAAACGGTTCACCCTTTGTTTGTCGTTTGTACGTTATATATTTACGAACTTTCATGAACTAACAGGTTGTTTACCCTTTGACTTTGTTCTAGACAAGTCCGTTTTATTCATTGAAGAAATGGCATAAGATATGTATAATATTCACACTCAAAAACTACATAGAATTGAATAGCCCAGTGCAAAAAGAGGGCAGCTCCACTTTTGTGCGAATTTTACATTTGTAATGAAAACAGTATCAAAAAGATGCACTTTCACTGGGTTGTTTGGATGCTATACGACATATATTTGTATTTCCTTTATCAATTCGATGCAAGAAGGAGGCATCTCTAGAGATGTCTCGTTTTTGCGACAAATTTGAACATGTTTACGCTTTTTCGATGAAGCGCCTGCAAATTAAATACACCTCATAAGCGCATGATTTATCTGTTTAGATGTTATTCTGACAGGACATGTGCTTGGAGTATGTACTATGTAGTTGAATAGCTCGTTGAATATTTTTATAAGTTAAGTAAGACTGTGGCAGATGTCAATACTCTGAATAAAAAAATACTCTGCATCAAATATCTTGGTTGAATGAGTTTGTGACACGTATTCCGACTAACATGTATATGAAAGAGCCAAAACAACACTACAGATTCTCTAAGTTTCCGAAGAGTGTATACGCTCGTTGAAATTGGAGTGTTCTTTGTAAGTTTCGATATTTTGTTAGTCGGATGGGCGAGTTGTTTCGATTCACTATAAAATGCGAAGTCTTGCCGAGTCCGATAAGGTTAACATGCATCGCGCCTCGACCTAGACTAAGCGCTCTAGTTTGGCTTCAGTGACTGTTTTAATAGTTTAATTCGACTTTAATTCGACAAAAATTACTGTTTTCTTATTTCATATTACATTAAATGCGGTATTCAAACATTTCAAATTACTTCCCAGTGCAAAAAGAAGTCAAATCCTTATTCTTTTTATCACTGTACTTAAACGACTTTATTTAAAATGTGACATTTAAACACATTATGTACTACTTACTAAATCACAAAAACATTTTACTCAAAAACGCAAAATGCCTATTTTTTATGTTAAACAGTTTTTACTATCTCCTGAAATTTTTGTAGAAATGAAAAACCCCTTTCTGCACCGGATCATCAATTAGAATATATTATTTGTAGCAGAGGCTTATGAGTAACTTTTATGTCCGAAAAATTACTTTATGTCCGTAAATTCCAAACGATAAAACAGCCACGCTTGATATGTGATAGGCGAGCACTACAAACAAAGCATTACTCAACAGCATAAGAGCCTACGCTAGTCACGCGAAGAAACGCTCAGCTAATGTTAAGTCTATGGGAAGGTTATCGCGCGATTTCTCGCTCGCATTTTAATATTTTTAAATGATTCTTTTTGCATAGGATAGCTGAGGTCGATCTCTTACGTTACTAGATTTTACTTTTTCGATTTTGGTTCCAGTTTTTTTATATAAGGGTAATTTCACTTTCAGAACTGGTTCCAAAATTGAAAATGTCCGCTTACAAAAAAACCGTAACTAAAATCAAAAAAGTAAAAACTAACAACGTTAGAGATCGACCTCGGCTATCCTAGGCAAAAATTTTTTTAAATATTAAAATGTGAGCGAGAAATCGCGCGATAACCTTCCCATAGACTTAACATTAGCTGCAGCGTTTCTTCGCGTGACTAGCGTAGGCTCTTAACAGCAGACGGTATGATCACAAACTCTGCTTATAATACCTTCTTTGTTTCATTGTGTTATATCCCTTATATTATAATCATATTTTATAGAACATTATCATAACTGCACTGCCGATTTACACTACTTAATGGGATTAAAAATCTTAAAGTAATGTTTTTATGGATGATATCGCATTTTTCATGAAATTTATATTCTCAAAGTATATTTTAAAGTAATATAAATATAGCGGCTGAAACGATTTTTCTACCAGACACGGCCTGTTAACTAAATTTCCATATATTTAACTTTTATAAAGGATTTCCCAGTACTTTCATAATATCATTCGTGCTAAAGTTATAATGATTGATTAACACATTTAGAGTAAGAGAGTGCGATTGTTTTCAGACAAAGATAGGGACTGCGGCCAGTGAAAATCCTTAAAGACCCAATGTTTTCGCAAATATATTAAAAGTCAAGCGAAAACTACGTAAGGCTATATTCATTTCTTTATAGATTTCTACTATAGAAATAACATTAAAATATGAAAATAATGCACAGTATATTTAACAAAAAATATTTTAATTCTAGAAAAAATGTTTAAAAAATTTTAAAGCGAAAAACGGAAGCAAATAAATAAAGAAATTTTAAAGGTATTTTTTCATTTATCGATACGACACCGATAAATCATGTATGATTTTTTTTTTTTTTTTTTTTTTTTTTTGCTGATATCGGCACTGGTAAAATGCATTCATACACACTATGCGCTTTTTCATTAACATTTATGGATAAGTGACAAATAATTTAAGAATAATTAAAGGAAGTGGACGGAGAGACAGACAGACGACTAGGCAAACCGAATCCATAAACACTTTTCAACTATGTTGAAAGGTCTTAAAAAGGATTTATTAATTAGAAATAAAAATTGAATGACGAAAAATTAGGTAATGTTCATAATTCTAGTACATTTTATAATCTAAATAAAGCCTAAATTTAAGCTCGGTGGTTCTATTTTCAAAAATGAGTAATATGTAAAAGTCGTACATGAGATATGTTAATTAAAATATATTTTAAAATGTATGATGAATGTAGCATTGACTGTTTTAATTTGTACGTGAGTTTCATCATACGAGTTAATATTTAAAGATCAAGGTTTTCTGGAAATGTAAAAGAATTCTGAGAAGACCCAAATATGTGGATTATGGATCAATCAATCTCAAATCAAATATTTTGTTATAAAAGCTAAATTTGCGTAGATAACCAAATCTGCAAAATATTTGTTTAGTATTTGGATATATAGTACAGATCTAACAGGTTTACCATGCAAAATGGTCCATTAAAATTGTTATATATAAGATTGTTCTAGATATTTTTCACTTACAAGTAACAACAATTAAAAGAAACAATTTTCGATTTTTAAAATTTCATACGTGAAAAATTGTTGGGTTTTTTTAAGTTTAAGTTTCTGTATATGGATTTTTATTTTTCCCCTTGGTTTTGAAAAATTCTTATTCGATCTTTCCAAATAGATTCAAGACAAACGCAGCATAATGAAAGCTACAATTTTCGATTTTTTAAAATTTCATACGTGAAAATTGTTGTTTTTTTTTTGTTTTGTTTTTTTAACTTTAAATTTCTGCATATGGATTTTTATTTTCCCCTTGGTTTTTCAAAATTCTTATTCGATCTTTCCAAATTGATTCAAGACAAACGCAGCATAATAAAAGCAACAACATGGCGCTTCTACCAGTTTGTAGGTAATGGCAATGTAAACAAACATGCACAATTTCTCCTGCACCTGTTTCTTCAAATATGCTACTTCTCTGGCCACGTGTATTACATGAATGCATTAAGAAAAGAATAATGCCTCTTTCACAAAATAATATAAAAGCCGCAATTGTAGCTGGAATCCTATTATTGCTTGTGATTCTACACTTATTTCTATGGGAGGTAAGAATTTTGATTTTATTTTTAAATAATGAGAGGAAAATAACTTATATGCGTCTTAATTTGGCAAAGCACATAAGGTAATATGGAAATATAGATTAGATATATAAGGAAGAAAATTGAATATTTCTTGCGAACTTTGAAAACTAAGTAAATGAGACTATAAATGATTATGAATAAACTTATATGTGGCTTAATCTTGTAAACACATAAAAGGTATTATGGAAATATATATAAGGAAGAAAATTAAATATTTCTTTCAAACTTTAAAAACAAAATAAATAAAACTATGAATCTTTATTATTAGATTTATTTACGTTCAAACGCCACATTAAAAATAGAAAGACTTAATTAATATGCCGAATTAAAAATAAAAAGATAAAAAACAGCGTAATAAAATTATTATGTATCAAATATTTGTAAGTTATATGATGTTTGTCTGACTTTGATCTGAAAAACTATTTTTTTTAAATAAAGGTGAAATAAGCAAGAAATATATATATATATATATATATATATATATATATATATATATATATATATATATATATATATATATATATATATATAATGGCTTTGGTTACGAATCCGAAAATCAATTTGTCGGGATTCAGATCGGCGAAAATTATTCTGTCGGGTTCAGGGGTCCGAAGTAGCGAAATTAGTGTAGCTGCTACTTTTTACATTAGTTTGTAGTGTAGCGCGCTACATTTTCAATAATGTAGTGTAGCGAGTAGCGCGATATAAAAAAATCCGTAGTTTGTAGCGAGAACCGACGCTACTTTTAACGCTATTTCAGGGGTGCAGGGATGAGAGCGCTCCGACTCAAACGCCCGATGGTCACCACTAAATTTTAATAGTATTTGTCACCTTATTCAATGACTGAATTTCTGAAATTTATTACGGTGGAGAATACTATTAAAATTTAGTGGTAAAAATCGGACATTCGGGTCGGAGCGCTCTCATCCCTGGGGGTGGGAAATGTACCATTCTGCAAATCACGTTGCCGAAATTTGCTTCTTTTATGCAAAATTTGTTCTGCTGAACAATTTGCTAATCTCAGCTGCAGCGTATAACAATGTATCGCATGAAGTGATAGATTTTCCCCCATTGACACTTGCGTCTAAAATCAAGTACTAATCCACCAAATGAATTAATTTTATTTCTGCCAACACTTGTCTATTTACTCATTATTAAGTCTTCATGTTTTAACACCGGTTTCTTAATATTCCGAATTTCTTGATTTACAAATTTATTTATTATTTGCATCTAGCGTTGTTTTCTGTAATTTTCTAGATTATATTCTGTCTCTTAATTTTGCTACGAAATTTAATGTGTGTATAAATGAACATTTTGGAAACAAACACAAAACATTTTCTTGTATGTTACCGTTTTTAATGTCCTCGATTATGTTGCATTTATTTAATTATATCCCGGCAGACGCGATATAACGAGGGGTCGCTTTATTATTTAATTTGGGTCTTCAATTTCTAGTGTAAATGGAACCCTTTGACAAAATCTGAAAGTTCCGAAGTAGTGACTACTTTTGAAAAGTAGTTTGTAGTCGCTACTTTTTTAAACAAGTAGTTGTAGTTGTAGTTAACTACATTTTCGATAAAGTTGTTGTAGTTGTAGCGCACTACAATAAAAAAGTAGTTTTTCTGACCCCTGGTCGGGAACCAGTTGGACTCTATTTCCGATCATACATTCTTATACTATTGTTGTTTTTCAGTGTACAAATTACCGCTCTATAAGAAGTTGTACACTGAGCTTAATTGTTCGGTGTGTATTTCTGGACACTTTCACGTTTGCAGAAGTGTGTATCAATCAGCACATGATGCATTAGTTGATGTTAAATCTGAAAAAAAAAAAACGGCATCAACGAGAACTTTGAATTCGTATCTTTGTCGCATCTCTCACATAATTTGTTTCCGCGTTAACTTTTTTTCAATTTGCAGATTAAACATTTAAAATCTTTGAATGCATGATTATATTTACCAATCTATAATATTTAGAGAATAAAAAAAATTAAACTGTCAACACTTAATAGTTTTGATCACACTTAATTGTTTTTGGCGCCATCTACCTTGAATCTACAAGATGTTAATGGAAGAATAATGCAGTGACAACATGTTAAACTCAAATTTCTTAAAAATCCGTCTAAGAAAGGAAATCTTACTGAATGAATTCATTTTAGGATACTGTTCAATTCTTTGAAGAGTTGATGGAGTAATATAGAAAATACGTTCAAGCATCATAATAAAAACTATAATCTTGCTCTTTAAGCATGTTTAGTACTATTAGCATTCCTATAAAACAAAGTACACCACAAGCATTCTAAATCTTTAAAAAATCGCTTAAATTTGGACATCTACACCGATGTCAATGTGAGTATTTTTAATATTGATTTATTTTGCAACCTAAAAAAACAAATTTATCACATTGCTGATTGCTGGCGTGTGCTTGTGTCTTTTGAATATGTGTAACTTTGCTTTTTACATTACTTTTACATTTTACATGACACTTTATTTCGATAAAATACTCACGATATTCGTATTTATATAATTAGTGTACTATGCATATGAACACTTCGATTACAAACAGTGCAATTTTTTACACTTTAATCTGTAATAAAAACTCGAAAACATAAACTATTTTCGCTAAATAGTGCAACATACAAGAGTAACGCCCATAGACATGGCTTTCTGTTTAAAAGATGAAGCTAGTGCCGTTAGCTAGTGTTAAAGAACATATGTGCCATCTGGATGGCTGAAATAAAGCGATTTTAACTCAAAGTTTCAGAGTACGTATCTCTTGTTCTAAAAAAAGTAACTAATGCTATCACCACTTTAAATGGATTTTGAATATCCGGATATCTTTATAGATTAATAGTAAGAAAACAATTGTATGGAAAAATATAAAAATAGGTAATTTTATAGAGATATTTTCTATAAACACACACTTTTTTTTCACATTTACAGTAGTTAAAACCTAAATCAGATGTTCAACACACCTAAATATGATAATGCCTATTTTACATGTCAGTTCATCTCAATTTTATTAATTTAATTATTATCAGTTTTTTTAAAATAAATAACATTGTATATTATACTAGCAGCTACGCCCGATACACTGGTCAATTTCTCTTAACGAACATTTAATCAAACAAAATATTGACATTTCATAATTCACTCTTATGTTTTAACAGAATAATAAGGCTACTATACTTTGTGACACGTGCCAATATACATGTCAGGACATGTCGCCCTTATCATTATCTTTTTATGCATGAAGGTTTCACTATGATACTCCATTGTAGAATTTGGTAATTTTTGAAATTGAATATTTGAAAAACGGTATAATCATTAGATTTGAAATTTATATCAAGAAAAATACAATTTTTTACATTTCAAACGCAGTTTGTCTAATAATTTTCTGACAAATACTTTTCAAGCTATTATTTTTTCAGTAACTTCAAATGTTTCATTTTCCGAGATTAATCTGGGTCAACGATTAGCGAAAAACCTAATGGGCAGGGATTGTCAGCATCAATTTGCCACCATCACTTTTGAAATTGGTTCTGTAGTTCCAGAGATTCCATAGAAATTGTAATTTAGAATGATTTTAGAACCCTTTTAAATTCCGATTTTTCTTATTATTATTCTTAGAGAGCATTTACATCTTATAAGAAACTACAATGCCAAATTTCAAATTTCTAGCTCCTTCAGTATAAAAAAGTAGCGATATTCGAACATTTTTCGCTCCTGCACCCCATTGGGGTTAGT
This sequence comes from Maratus michaelseni, assembly GCA_963931845.1. NCBI lineage: Eukaryota > Metazoa > Arthropoda > Arachnida > Araneae > Salticidae > Maratus > Maratus michaelseni. The sequence continues at coordinate 253,251,325 of OZ007592.1, forward strand.
GGCACCAACATAAAATATAGCCTATGTTGGAGTAGGGATTGTCACATCAATTTGCCACCATTACTTTTGAAATTGGTTCTGTAGTTCCAGAGATTCCATAGATATTGTAATTTAGAATGTTTTTAGAACGCTTTTCGCTCATTTCACCCTTTTAAATTTCAATTTTTTTTTTTTTGTTGTTGTTAGAGAGCATTTACATCTTATAAGTAACTACAATGCCAAATTTCAAATTTCTAGCTATTTCAGTATTAAAAAAAATCGCAATTTTAGAACATTTTTCGCTTTTGCACCCCCCCCCCCTCCTGGGTTTAGTAGCACCGACATCAAATATAGCCTATATTGGAGCAGGCATTGTCGTCATCAATTTGCCTCCATTAGTTTTGAAATCGGTTCTGTAGTTCCAGAGAATCCATAGAAATTGTAATTTAGAATGTTTTTAGAACGTTTTTCGCTCATTTCACCCTTTTAAATTTCGTTTTTTTTTTTATTTGTTCTTAGAGAGAATTTACATCTTATAAGTAGCTACAATGCCAAATTTCAAATTTCTAGCTTATTCAGCATACAAAAAATTGCAATTTTAGAACGTTTTTCGCTCCTGCACCCCCCTGGAGTTAGTGGCACCGACATAAAATATAGCCTATGTTGGAGCAGGGGTTGTCACCATAAATTTACCACCATCACTTTTGAAATCGGTTCGGTAGTTCCAGAGATTACCCCCTACAAACAAACAAACAAAAAAACAATCTTTACTCCTTTATAATATTAGTATAGATTTAAATGCCGAATCATTTAATAACCATTACATTACACACTTTAAACTTGACAATTAATAAACAAAAAGTGAGGAATGCATGACCAATACAATATTAATTTTACCAAAACAATGCTTATTAACGATCGATTTGATAAACTACATTTTTATACTCAGAAATTCCTGGAACACTATAGCTGTTACTGGAGTTTTACAATGGTGGTGGTACATAGCTGCCATCCTTCCGGGGTTTTTTTCCAAGCCATATAATTTGAATCAAAAAATTACTTAATGAAAATTCTTATTTCTACATGGTTATAATTAAATTCTTATATATAAAATTTCTGGTTTTAATTGATTTGATTATAAAGAAATTAAAGCAGAAATGGCTATAATTTATTCAGTTCTTAAATTGATTTATCCCACCGTTCAAGTCACTTTCAACTTTTGGAACCACCCATTACTAATGTGCTTACTGGAACTTCCTTATATATCTTAACAGTAACAATAAAACCTGGAGAAATTCACCCTCATTATCAACAATTACATACTTGCTAAACGTAGTATCATACTTTTCAATTAGCATTTCGTCATATAAACTAGAGTGACTGCTCTCAAAACTCCACATTTTTAATTGATTATGAATTGTTGAGTGAGGAATATTATATTTCCTTTTGGCCTCTCATGATACCAGTAGACCAGTTTTAAAATCTTCGATAGCTCATTTAATGTCTCGGACTTTTTAGAAGCTCCCATGAGCCTTTTGTTAGCTAGAAATTACATCGAGAAAGAAAAGTAAAAAGAGTAATGGAATTGTACTAAATAATCCATATTTATTCCATACTTAAAATATCTTTTAAAAAACTAAATGAAACATAAAGAAAGACAATATAAAATTAGTAAATACTCCAGCATCTCACATCCTCCGACCAGCATGACTTCGCTACACTGTGCACTGCTCAATCGACTCATCGAAACATAATTCGCAACCGGCCAACTAAGGAAAATTAACTTAGGCAACAAGATACACTGAAGCCACGTTGGCCTTAGAGGCTTATCAAACAGATCTTCGCCATGCGGAGTTCAGGCGAGTCCTCTCCCCGTTACCAGGCATCAACCCGTTAATCTGGCCAAAATCCCGGCAAGTAGGGGTCTGGTCAGCGGTCTAAAAAAGAAAAGAAAGACAATAATTCGGACCAGTTACCTGGAGCTGCCTATACCTAGGAAAATTGGGAAAGGGTAATTTTGAGTTGCTCCCTAATCCTTCGATTAAAATTGGTCCATTGATCATATTTCTTTATTCTTTGCTTGAGTAGCTTTATACTGCTATTATTACGTCATTTTTTATTACATCTCTATAAAGACGGGCACTTTTCCTATTTCGATCAATTTAAATATGCAATTAAGTATTTAGCCAAAGAAAACACTAATTTATGAGAATTTACATATTCTTAAACATATTAATTTAACAAAGTTAAATTAATGCTGCATTTAAACATAATTTAATTTAATATATGAAAATACCACATAAACTTCCTTTCGTACATCTGGTGAAATCTTTTCGGCATTTGAAGGCTCCAATTCGGCTGTATAAGGTCTATCAAAAAATCAGACACCAAAATGTGATGAAAACTTTAAAACAATTCTAGTTGAAAACGTGTCATCTTTTTCCGCTTTTACTTCCAATAGATGAAGTAGACCTTCAATACCGTAACATTATGCCGTTATTTGACATTCAAAGGTAATAAACGAAATGGTAATATCGATTTCAGGGTTGTTCCTTCCATTTAGGGAATGATTGAAGAATTTGATATTATATGATGTATACGGTATGCGGATTATATGATATATACTGATATTATATAATATATAATTATATATATTGTAATTGGAAATACTCCTACATTGTACAAAAACATTCCTGTAAAAAACAGAAATTGTACTGACAATCGAAACGCCAGTACTATTTCCGTATTTTAACGGAAAAAAAGATCCGTAAATTCCAGGAAATTTTCCGTGAATTCTGAAATATCCGTTTTTAAATTTCCGTGTTATAACAGATATCTTCCGTATTTTTTAGAAATTTGTATGTCGTTAAAATAAAATTTATAGGACCAAAAAAGAAAAAAAAGTTACTTCGTGAGGACAGATACATTTCTGCTTCTTTTTTCATTCCTGAGTGAGTTTATAGACATTAACCAACCCTTGCCACGAGCGGAATCGAACCCGTAATCTCCCGTGTACTAAAGTGATGCCCTAGACCAACGCGCTATGACCGATCGCGATTTTCGCTCAAATGCTGTTACTTATTTGAATCGCTTCTTATGATGCAAAAACTTGAGGTTTCATCTGTAGATGGATTTTTCCAATGTGTTTTATATTTTCTTTTCATAATTTCAAATGTTTGCTGTATTATTTGGTGCCTTATAACAGATAAATTTTAATGTATTATGTATTATATGCATAAAACATTGTATTAAGAGTAATACCGTATATACTCGCGTATAAGTCGAGGAATTTCTGACAATTTTCGGCAAGCAAATTGGAAGAGTCGACTTATACGCGAGTCAATTAAAATAACATAAAAAAACTTCAAATACTGCAAAATTCTGGCTTTTTATGTGTAAGAATAATAAAATAATATTTAAAATATACAAATAATAATACTTTATCATTAAAAAATAGTTCATTAATTTGTTTTTGCTTACTTACCACTTTTTCGCATTGGCGAATCTTTCCTACTATATAATGCGTCCGGAAAGTGAAATTTTTGGCTTGATTTTATACAAAATTGAAGTAAAAACTTAAGGGTCGACCTATACGCGGGTTTTTGATTTTTTGCAGAATTTGCATTTAAAAGTTAGGGGGTTGACTTATACCCGAGTATATACGGTAATTGCTTCTTTTTGCAACAGTACCAACCAGTGTTGAATTCAGACATTTTTCTATGGGAGGGATTGCTATGGCTCCGAGGGGGACATTATAGAGTTCGGGGGGAGGTGGGGGAGAATTGCACTTTTTGACCATTAAAAGTATAAAATCTCAAATCTTCCGGGGGGGGACATTTCAATGTTCGGGGGAAAATGTCCCCTCCGGGCCACCCCCTGAATTCAACACTAGTACCAACATTTTCTTTTTTCGACCTAATACTTTTTTTAAATTATTTGCCTGATTATCTATTTATCAATTCCAATAAAAACAACAATTATCTTAATCAGACTTGTTTATTACATGCTATTAAAATAATTTTTTTTATCTTTTATTTAAAAAAACTTATGTAAATAATCAATTTTATAATAAATTAAAGTATTATATTTCAGCTATGCTGAGAGCTTTTGCGTACGGTTCTGTTAAACTGATTAGTTAAAAAAAATAGAGAAAAATTTGAAATTAATGACCTTAGGATAGGTAAATTTAAATGTGGAATAACTGATATAATTTAAATTAAATTAATTTAATTTATAAATATATGAACTAACGAAATAAATAAAAAACGCTATAAAATTAAAAACTTGATTTTTATAAAAGTAAAGAAAAAATGTTAACTAATTTTATAAATTAAAAGAAAAAATTGTAAACTTTGTAAAATTATAATTTATAAAATAATAAATTTTAGCGTAATTCATAAATTTCTAAGCCAAATCAGTTTAGTTTAATACCAATTTGCATAGCTATAATTTGCAGATATATTTTGTTATGAAACCTTTAAATAACACAATATTGCCTCACATTAAAAAAGATAAAGTAAAAAAAGATTAGTGAAAAAAAATCATAATTTTGAAGTACTATCAAGAAAAAAATAAGTAGATTAAAAAAAAAATTCTGTAATTTATAAAAATAAAATAAATTTCTAAATATTTCATTAAAAAATATAAATATATTTTCACAATAAATTGACATGGCCTCGATTAGAATTGGCCAGCGGGTCGAGCCGGGCCAGACGTGTATCCTAGAAGAACTCCAGTAAATACAACAATCTTAATTCGCATTTCAAAAACGGCGATTTCTGTACTCAACCTTTAAACGTCATTTACGGAAATTGCACTGTTTTGGAAGAAATACGGACATTGTACTGTTTTGAAAGAAATACGGAAAAATTCATTAAATTTACGGAAAACTTTCTGCATATTTACGGATTTGAAATCTCTTTAACGGAACTAATGTCATTTACGGAAATTGTACTGAAATTTTGAAAAAATGAAACTTCCCCGTAAAGTTTTATGGAAAATCTCTTGTATTTTCACGGATTTTTTTAGAGTGTATGATAAACGCTTTAAAAACATTACCATGTTTCGCGTTTCATTCCTAAAGTGCGGATGTTTGATTATGTCGTATTGATACACGATTCTTGCCTTAGAATCTCAAGTACAAGGACGTTGTTGCATTTATGGGTCATCGCATTTAGACATATTGACCTTAACACTAGACCGCGATGAGGGGTCATTTAGACCCGTACCAAATGAAAAATGTCGATTGAACCAGAAATTTCTTCATAAAATAAGTTAAATAAATATTTTAAAAGTTTTAAATAAAAGTTCTGGTGTGAAATATTTTTATGAAACTTGAGTAAAATTTCCGCGGTTCTAGTGTTAATGCAAAAAATCTTGAGCTGTATAAGAGCCATCTTGCTTACAATTGAAGCTTTTGTACACTAGACACAATGATGCACATGAAGGTTTTTTTCAGACATGTACAGTCGATTTCAAGAAAACCAATAAACTCCATTATTTTTAATTGCCAAAGTAACGCAGAGAGGGGAAATGAAAATAACCATTCGATTAGGAGTTATATCAATTTTCAATTTATGTTAAAAAAATATTCTTAAGGTGTCGTCTCCATACTGAAGTTTAAACAAACTTTGAAAATTTCAATACAAACATGTAAAATACATCTAGAGATTGAAGCTCCTAACGTTAAATTATTTTTTCAACCTTTGAAAAACAATTTGTATTATGGGTAGTTTAAAAAAAAAAAACTGCAATGAAGGTTTTAAGCTTAAATCATGTGGAACAAACTGCAATTTTGAATTCGCATATTTAAAACTTCAAGGCATCGATTTCTGTTAAAATTTCTATAAGTTACAATACGTATTGTTTTCCAACATTACTTTCAAAATATATGAATTGTGATTTTTTAAAAAAAACATAATAATACCGAATCATAAAACGTAAAATAATTGTAGTACAATCTCATGAATGCTAAGTTTTTCGCATTTTTTTGTTTGCGTATAATCGTTTGCAAATGGTCGAGGATTGCATAATTTTAATCTTGTTAAAAAAAGTGCGATGATGTATTCGCCCAAAATCTAATACCCAGATTACAAAAATTGCATCAGACAAGATATTTTTTCCTATAAGCGGTCTAAAATGTATAGACGTCAAATAAAATATTATGTCAAAGCCCCATTAACGATTGAATTCCATTAAAGTAATACCATTATTCAGCTGTACACATAGCATTTATTTAGAAAGGGATTCACTTTTGTTATAAAAGTGTATAAAACAGAAGTTAACTTTTTCGTTGGCTATTTTTTCCCATCAGTAGGCATTTCAGAATTGTCCAAAGTAAAACTGAACATATCTATGTAAAATCAATTTCACTGTACATATAAGCATTTTTTCTGAAAAACAAAAGAGGAATTTAAAAAAATTTAAATCGATTGATTAAAGGCTCAAATACCTTTGAAATGCGAAAAGTTATAGAAAGTTAAATACATGTTATACTGTAAAATATTAGGTCCACTTGTGCATAACTTTAAGGGATTATTTAAACATTTCTATCTAGTATAAGAAATTGACTTTTCTTAATTTTACATTTCAAAACGTTACATATATTAAAGTTTTATTAATAAATTTAACGTCTTAGATAGATGCATATTTTCAAACAAATTGATGCACTGCGCACAGACAAACACTGATATAACTCTGCTATTTTAAAATTAATAATAATTAGAGAAATAGTACTTAATTTCGAGACAAAATTTGTATTATTTCAATAATAAACAAGTGGGTAAGCGTTATGGAAGATCGCATAAAGGGTTTCGTTTAATATTCCTTTCAAAACACTTTATCCTTTAATTAATAAATCTAAATCATTAATTTATAATTGTTAAATCCTTATAATTTATTAATACACCTTATCAATAAGAACATGGATATCAGCACCATTAAATTTAATAACAAAATGATAATAAGAGGAAGCTATATTGTTAATCAAATTAAAAATATTCAAGGACTGCTTTTCAGACAATTGTAACAGCATATGTTTGTATATCTGAAAAGCAGTTTTAACTACATGATTTAATTGTAGCTTTAAAAAAACGAAACCCTTAAAATGGCAAAAAAAAAATACAAAAGTTCTTTTTAAAAAATCCATCGGACAATAAAATGTAATCCTAAGGGAAAAAATCGAAAGTTTCAACTTCCGTCATCGAGAATAGAACTCAGACCTTTGGGATAGAAAGGAAACGCGCTACTACTTAACCACCTAGCCTACGCGAAAAATCGCAGAAATGGTCGAATGTCAATAGATTAATTCATTTCATTTAAATAATATAAAACTGTTTCTTAAATTTTATTATTTGTCCTGTGACAGGAGGTATTCAACTATAAGTATGCAAAATGTCAAGTCTCTAACTTATACATATTCCGAGAACGAACTTTATGACAGTTAGATAGACATAGGAGTAAGATGAATAGAGTTTTTTCTTAGATGAACGAAACCCTAAAAAGAAATGTTTCCGATAAAGGAGAAAATTTAGAGCGTTTTTAAAAGCAAAATGAAGCATATTTTAAGAATAGTAATTGAGGGATAAAAATTTTGTCTTTTCATGTGCAGTGGGGAAAAAAGAAAAAAAATTCAAACAATGGCCAAAATTTCAGCTTTAATTATTGAAAGGTGAAAAGTATCATTTAAACTCCTAAAAAGTTCTTTAAAATGTATTGTGGTTTTTTTTATATATGGGGTTATCTACATATTAAAAATGAACATAACTTTTAAAAGTTCAAAAGGAAAATCAAACTTCTATTCGGTATTTGTCCAACATGCTAAAAAATGTAGAAATACAAAATTTCATCACTTTGAATGATTAGATTGCAAAGTTACTGAGTATAATAAGTTTGATTACTGTGTTTCATAATGTAATTACTGCATGTGAAGTATATTTAAAAATATATATATATATATATATGTATATATATATATATATATATATATATATATATATATGTCATACACCTTTAAAACCCTTTACTTCTGGTTCTTTCACATTCGTAGCTTTTTATAATTTAGAACCGATACTTTATTAATACCATTTTGTTCTTCTGCTTTCATCATAACACAGAAATGCAACTATTTTTCACAATTAAACACAAGTTTATTTGAAAAGACGACACATCACAGGAAAACATAGAGCACACATATATATAAAGAATATCAGTAGCAGCAGTTAAACTATATTAATATTCGTTCTTTTACCAACTATATTTTATTTTCATACCGTGCCCACCGTACACACACGTTTTAACACCTTGGCCTCCCACCAAACTCTCTCCCCGTCTCTCCTACTCTGCAGTAGACGAGAGAAAAGAAAAAAAAAAGGTTGCCATAAACCTGACGTTACCGGCATGACACCCCCCACCTAAGATTGAAAAAGGGGTATGCCACTTTAAAAATCTGAAATCCAGATTGGTGACGTCACACCACTTCCTTCTTTACTATTAACTACTAATGAACACGAGGAACTCAATATACATATAAAGAAATACAAAACAACAATACTTATACTTTTTCCGGAAAAATTCTGGAAACTCCTGCTAGCTACTGCAATATAAAAATACAATTAATGTTTCATAATATATAATACTAAATACAAATAACAAATAAGGAACAGAATGCAAATTAATATGAAATACAATTTCAGCTGCAGCATACACAAAAGTGAATTATCAAAAAGCTATTTTTTTTTAAACAGTGATTGATTGTTCACGAAGAGTCCACAGTCAATTTATTAGTCTGTTGTCTCCAGTCTAGACAGTGCATCAGCATTCGTCAACTTAGCACCAGGACAATGCGAAATAATAATGTCATATTTCTGCAAAGCCAAAGCCCATCGCTGCAGTTTGGAAGATTGGGGAGCATTTTTGGTGATGAAAGTCAGTGGATTGTGATCGGTGATAAGTTCCACGGGCGAACCAAAAATCCAAGTCTCGAACTTCTTTAGACTCCAGATAACCGCATAGGCCTCCCGTTCAATGGTCGGCCAAGCCTGTTGAGTTTTGGTGAGCTTTTGACTGGCATAACTGACTGGATATAGTCTCTCATCTTTCTGTTGAGATAGACATGCACCGATGCCTATTGCAGATGCGCCACATTGAATGGTAAAAGGAAGTCCAATAACTGGTGTATAAAGACTAGGTGCCTCTACGAGACCCCTCTTTAGTTCGTTGAAAGCTTTATCATGTTCCTCCAACCAGCACAATTTCTCAGGACTGTTCTTTTTAGTAAGTTCTGTCAGAGGGTATGCTGTTTCAGCATACTTAGGCAGGTAATCGCGGTAGTAATTGCATAATCCGAGGACACTCTTAAGTTGTTTTTTTGTTTGTGGGACGGCTAATTTTCTGATGGCTTCCACTTTATCTGGGTCGGTTCGATGGCTGACGGACCCGATGACATGTCCTAAATATTTAATCTGGCATTTTGCAAAGTCACACTTCTTTAGGTTGACTGAAAACCGTAATTCTCGTAATTTTGAAAATATCGTGTCAAGGTGCGTCATATGTTCAGACCACGTTTCCGAAAAAACAGCGATATCGTCGATGTACGCTCTAGCAAAGTTTCTGTATTTTGAAAGTGCTTTATTTATTTCTCTCTGAAAGGTCGCAGCTGCATTCCGGAGCCCAAAGGCCATCACTTTGAAGCGATATTGAGCTCTGTGAGTCTTAAAACATGCTAAACCCTGGCTTTCTGCTTCCAGCGGTATGGCCCAATATCCTTTTAGCAAGTCGATTGTAGTTATTACATTAGCCCTGCCAATATTGAACAAAAGGTCCGTTGCGTTTTCCATCGGAAAATCGTCAGTTTTAGTAACTGCATTTAAAGCTCTAAAGTCTACGCACCGTCGGAGGGCCCCATCTTTCTTCATCACGCATACTACCGGGTGTGGCGCCTCCGCATCACTCTCTTCAATCAGCCTTAACTCTAGCATTTCTTCGATTTGTTTATCTACTTGTGGCTTCAACGCCTCTGGAATTCTATAAACATATGGCTTTTTCATTTCTTCACCGTTTAATCTAATTTTGTGTTCTCCTACCTTAGCTATTTGTACCTTTTTTGAAAATAAATCTTTATATTTGTATAGTAGATCTAACATCTCTTTTCTTTCTGTATTTTCTAAATGCTTCAAATCTACTTCTTCTATGTCAAATAAATTTGAGTTATCTTTCACACTGGGAATGGGATGGACTTCTCCTAATTCTTCTTCATTTTCGAAGATTACTCCCACCGCCCGTACCCTAGAAATAAATTTTCTTATTTTATTTACATGAATATTCTTAACATTCCCGTTCATTAATTTTACTTTGTAAGAATCAGGCTTACAGCGTGCTACAATTTCGGCTGGTCTCGTCCACCTAGCATAAAGTTTGTTCGTGGAATCAATAGATATACCTGGTCCCATGGTCTAAATTCCTTGTAAATCGCTCTCCGATTAGCGTACTTCGCATACGAGCCCTGCTTAACTTCCGCTACTATTGCTGCTTGCTCCGCCGCCCTTTCTAAATTAATTTTTAGCTCCTGAAGATATTCGGTCGCGCTCTTTCCAAGATTTATAGTTAATGGTATTTCTCCTGACCATGTAGATTTCAATACTGCTAATGGGCCCCTCGCCTCCCTTCCGTACATTAATTTGAATGGCGATACCCCCGTGGTACTATTCGGAATTTCTCTATAGGCAAATAATAAATAAGGAATGTGTTTATCCCAATTTTTGGAATCGCTCCGAATTATATGGTGTAACATGCGTTTCAGAACCTGGTTATATCGCTCCACTAATCCCGAGCTTTGCGGATGTCCTGGCGTTGCAAATCTAGGAGCCGCTCCTGGCCTAGCATGAAACTCCTGTATTAAGCCTGAATCAAAATTCCTGCCCTGGTCACTCGCTATTACGCGGGGTATCCCTGTTCGCATAAATATTTCTAATAATGCATCGCACGTAGCTTTAGCCGTAATTGTTCTTAACGGGACCGCCTCCGGCCACCGCGAATGTTGATCCACTAAGGTAAGTACATATTGATGTCAACGCGCTGAAGGTGGTTCAATTTTTCCAATTATGTCAATATTTACAACGTCAAACGAAAGTTCCGGCCTCTCAATTGGGACAATGGGTATCTGATCGTTAGCCCTTTCTCTACTCCTTAACTGACAGTCTTTAAAAGATTTACAATAGTCCTCTACATCCCGTGACATATTCGGCCAATAAAATGAATAACGAATTCTTTCTTTTGTTTTTTTCATGCCGAGATGATTAGCGAAAATCGATTCATGAGCAATTTTTAAAATTCCCCCCCTCCTTACCTTTGGTACAACTAATTGCGTAACACAATCCCCCGTGACTCTTTCTTTATGATAAAGCAAATTATCTACTATAACAAACCCGTTTTTACCCTTTTCCGCGTCTTTGAAAGCACCATGTAACGTTTCGCAACTCTTCTGTTGCTCCCTGTATATACTTGCATCTGATCGTTGACCTGCATTCAAATCTCCGTTATCATCTTTCCTTTCAATACAACTAATCGTTAATTCTCTCTCCGCGTTTTGATTTTCACCTCGCCAGCATAAATTTTCAATATTTATATCATCCCCCTCTGTTTGGTTGCCTTCCCCCTCTTTTCTTTCAATTTCATCTGATTCCGTATCATTTACTGGCGCCAAAGAACATTTCTGTCTATCATCTTCCAAAGAACATTCCTTTCCCCCCTCGTTACTAGCTAACTGTAAGATTTCGTAAACTGTCGGTGTTATAATACATGTCCCATATAATTTATCCGTAACGGCAAACAGTACGTCTACACTGTTGTTAAATATACAACTTGACTCTCCGGATTTTAAGGCTACAGGTAGTGTCATAAGATTAGCAATTATTTTTTCTCCAAAAGCCGATATTAACTGAATTTTTTAATTTTCATTATTTCTAAATGAATCCGGTAATTGATTAGAGTTTATTACAGGTATTTCTGCGGCGCGATTTTACAAACCATCATTGCTAGCGCGATTAAGAGCAATGTCAAATGACGATTGGCTAAAACATGATTACGAAGCGTCTGGGGGAGGAGTTAAAACGTGTATTGTAAGGAAACGTTGTTTTCGTATGGTACGGATTTTTTCTACATGGAATATATAAAATAAATATTCGCCTCATTATTTTAATGGAAGTTTCCTTTCTGTGGTGGACGAATATGCTTTTTATTATTCGGGAATATTAAAAGGCAAAAATTTGTTTGTTTATTCATTTTATTTATACGCAACAAGGTTTATATTTTTTTATGGTACTTTGAACAGTTTTACAACTTATATTTAAATACAGAGAAGTGGGAGGAAGGGCAGTTGTATTGTGTCCTTTTAGGAACCAATTTAGCATATAGAAAGTATGTAATAATCTAAATTCCTTCTATTTTTAAAAAACAATATTGTGCATATGCATAAATAATAGTTAATTAAACATACGAAATATTATTTCTTATGTATCCGTATGCATGGATTCTTTAAATCTATAATTAAAATAAAAGATATTTGTCGTTAAATATTAATTTAAATCATGAAGATTTTTGAAATAAAATTAAATTTTATAAAATAAAATAAATATTTTTTATAAAATAAAATTTTATTCTGATATTTACTTCTTTTTAAGTATTATACTTCAATTTTGTGTATAAGTAATTAAATTAAGTTTATCATAATGCAGGGAAAAATTATGTGTAATTTAATATTAAATAGTTAGGAGTTTATAGGAACTTGAAAATAGTTTGCTATTTTATTTTATCTTAATTTGTTTGTTTTTTTTTGGAGTGTGGGGGGGGGGGGTTATTAGCTTTTTCTGGATATAGCTGTATGAAATACAACAAATACATTATTACTGCTTCAATTTTGATAAGAAATTTCTAATTTAATATATTTTTAGAATTAATATTTATTTTTAGCGTTGATTTTTTTTTTAATAAATGACGCTACCCATGCAGGAAAGGGTTTAATTATTGAATACTGGCTAGGTCATGCAATAAGATGCTTAAATTACTTCAAAACTGATTATAATTATATATTGTGCGTTTTATTTATTTTTTAATACAAGGAATTTTTTAATAAGTTTTATAGCTAACTGAATTATTTAATTACCGAATAAGTTTTATTTCACTTATTTTTTTCTGTGCATACATAAAAAATTGCAATGTTTTATTTGTTGTGAAACTAAAAAAATTATTATTGTAAAAAATAAATAATGAAAAATTTTGTATTTTATGTTCTTTTGCTTTAAAGCGATGGTTTAAAAAAACTTTGGATTAACACACCACCGGCCCCTCCCCCCTAAAGATAAAAGGATAAAACTGCATTATTTATATGCCAATTTAACCGCATGTCAGTTTTAGGAAACACTTCAAATGGTTAATAACAGCTTGGTAAATTTATCTTTACTTTTACTTCAATTATAATTATCACAATAAACATTTATTAATTTTTTGTGCCTTACTTAATTTCATTCTTGCGAAATACTTGTTAAGTATGTTAATATAAGTTCAATCCTTTAGTTTCAGCTAGTTAGAATAAATTCTATAAATAAAATTCAAAATAAGTGTTGCTTCTGCAGAAAAAAATTAATTATGTAAATTTTATTTAAGATTTATTATTATGAAAAAAATGGTAATATTTATTTTTTTAACTTTATCAAGGTTGGTTATATATCACTAAATTATTCTAAACGAATAGTTTCTTTTTCTCCTTAAAAAATTACACATGCTGCACAAATTTAAATTATTTTCATTCACCATTTCATTAAAATATTAGTTTTCATTTTCTTATTAAAAAGATAATGCAAGAGGCGAAGTATTTGATTGCTAATTCGACCTGTTTCATATTAAATATGCTTGTATATAAAATGGATTGTTTTCTTTTAAATGGATTAAGTTAATAATATTTGTTTGTCACGTTTAATATGTCACAAGCATCATTAAAAATAAAGCAAATGTGAATATGGAACCTTTGAGGCTTTTATGAATCGTCAACTAAATGAAAAATATCCTTTTCAAATGCGTTCAGCCCCTCCTACATTGTTTTGGGCAATCGACCAATCAACATCCGACATCGCTCTTAATCGCGCTAGCAATGATGGTTTGTAAAATCGCTTCTGCGGCGCTGTCTAAAATACATTTTACTTCCTTCCCTTTTATCCACAAATGTTCAAATTGAAGTGGTTGCGTACTTATTGGCTCGTTTCCAAAACATTCAACCTGGGCGACTATTTTATCATCGTGTTTATTTTTTCCGACGAAAGAATCTTTTTTTGTTTGATTTTGCAAACTTCCAATTTTATTTTTTTCTCTATTATTCGGACAAAAACGCAAATGCGTCGTTTGTTTACAAAGTCTACATTCTTTTGACGCGTTTGATTTTCTATCACTACGAAAAGTGAAATTATTTCTAACATGGGGTGGTATATATTTTCCATTATTGTAATTTCCAGTTCCGGATTCATCATGATTGCGGGGGCGGGGTTTACCGGTTTATCGTATAATTCCGAAAATGTTCTCCCCTTTGACGAAAACCAATTATCACATACTTCCGCGATTTGTCGTGGTTTTAACCAATTATCTAATTGTTTTATCCTAACATAGCTTCGAGTCTCCGAATCTAGTGAACTTAATAATCTATCGCTTACAATTAACTCATTAAGCGTGTCAAAATCATTTACTTTTCTCAATTCACAATAGAAATCCCAATTGGCTCTAAGTCTACTCGCGAATTGCATATGATTCTCATTTCTCGATCGTTTTGCAAAAAGAAAGTTTTCGAGACAGGCCTCTGGTGTGGGTTGAAATTCTTTTAAGATTAACGCCTTAAATTTTTGATAATCTTTCATTTCTTCCATGTTTGCGTACACTAACAAATGCGCTGCTTTTTCACCCACCAAATTAAACAAAATCTCGACCTTTAATTCCTCTGCGACATTTTTAATTTCGAATGCTTTCTCGAGCGACGTAAAAAATAAATTCCATGATTCAGGCCTACTGGGGACTGTAATAGTCAAAGTTTTGACGCTTTTGATTAGTACTTCTAACGAATTAGGCTTAGGTCCATCCACCCCTGTATCAGAATTCTTATACTCGCTCTGGATTTTAGCCATTTCTATTTGAGCTTTAACTAATTCTAGCTTAGTTCTTTCAATTTCTAATAACGTTTCTTGTTCCGACTTTGACTTTTCTTTGTCGACTTTCGCGACTTCTGCATCACGCTTCTCTCTTTCTATGCGGTCTGACACAGTTGTATTTAAAAATTCTTTTATAAATTCGCTATCTTTTGAATACTGATCACTTCCCTCAATTAATGCTTTTAAATCAATTATCCTGTGCTCACTCTCTACTTTTAGGCCCAATTCCGTGGCAACAACAACTAAGTCTTCTTTCCTTAACCCTTTAATATTAAACATTTTGCTTTTACTCTTAACACTAATTTAATAATACGATAAATATCTTCTTTCAAATAATTCTCATAATACTAAAGTTTTAACACACTGTTTTCACTCATAAAACATTTCTTAAATATATGATTCTATTCAAGTTCTTTTCTCTTTACTTCCTGAATAACATAAAAAAAGAAATGCGACTTACTTCTTTCAGAAATTCAATCACTGGTTCGACGAACTAGAGCGTGTCATACACCTTTAAAACCCTTTACTTCTGGTTCTTTCACATTCGTAGCTTTTTATGATTTAGAACCGATATTTTATTAATATACCATTTTGTTCTTCTGCTTTCATCATAACACAGGAATGCAACTATTTTTCACGATTAAACACAAGTTTATTTGAAAAGACGACACATCACAGGAAAACATAGAGCACACATATATAAAAAGGATATCAGTAGCAGCAGTTAAACTATATTAATATTCGTTCTTTTACCAACTATATTTTATTTTCATACCGTGCCCACCGTACACACACGTCTTATCACCTTGGCCTCCCGCCAAACTCTCTCCCCGTCTCTCCTACTCTGCAGTAGACGAGAGAAAAAAAAAAAGGTTGCCATAAACCTGACGTCACCGGCATGACAATATATATATATATATATATATATATATATATATACTGGATGTTTCAAAAGTTCGGTGCGAAAATAAATAGCGATAAAAAAAAATCTATGGGTCGTAGAGATAAATTTTTACACGACCCCTCTAGAAAAAATTGGTCAGTTGGAAAATTTTTCATGTTGCTTCTATATGATTATTATAAAAAAATGTATACATATATATTTTTTTTTTAATTCAAAGAGTTGTGCTTAATTGAAAACTGACCTTTGTAAATGGGGATCATTTATCGAAATTAGAGATATAAATGTGTGAGATATTACAAAAAAGTGGAAACACAGACGATAAAACATATTAGTAGACCTTATTAGCGCAATTGACCTTAAAGAGTAAATAATCGATACTTGCAGCAATATTTGTAGCAAAAAATCCCAAAATATAGACACATTATTAGAAGAGCCCAGTATATACTGAAGCTTAGTAAAAATACTTTGAGAATGTTTTGGTAACTGCCTTTTTTCCTTTTATTTTTAGGGGTTTTTTTTTAACTCCATTTGTATCTTTAAATGATATCTGCCTGCATAATAGTTTATTTAAATGTATTTGTGATGCAACTTTTTCACATTTATTAACATACTAAAAAATGTCATCGTCAATATATATGTGATCCAAGTTTCCCTGATGAAATCGTATTGTAAATAGTACAAAAGAGTGTTGTATGTCATCTTTCTTGACTAGTTATAATTTATTTAATTTTTAAGATACAAGTATGCTGCTTTTTGTAATTATCTTATAGCAGCAAAAGGAGAAACTACCTAATTGACCAATTTCGTGTAGGAGTGTCGTGTAAAAATTTTAAATGTGCAATGTTTTGTAAATTAATGGTAGGACTATTTCTTTGACATTATTTTATTCCCTACCTTTTTTTAAGCCTTTTACAATTTCCCTCGTCTATTTATCTTCAACAGGTAAAACATTAAAGCGTGTTTCAACCTTTTTGTGCATCCGCATATCTATATACATATATTAATGTTTGTGTGACATTTTATCAAATGTTCATATCTAATATACAAGATATTCATTTAAACGATAAAATATTCATATTTCAATTTAGTATTTGATCACTACAGCTAGACATGCTAGAGGGTGCTGCTGCAGATAATTCCATGCTGCTCACACAACGCAAGATTTGGTTACAAAAACATTAGAGAATACTGCATGTACACTTTTAATACGCAAAAATAATAATGGTGCGTGATGTTATTGTGATTGAAAATTGCATATATGTATATATATATATATATATATATATATATATATACCGGGTGTCCCAAAAACGACGGACATTCTTCCGAATTTGTATTATTTTATTATATTACTTTTAATTGAATTTACATTATTTAAATATTATTCTGTGGCAGAACACGTAATATTTTCCCAAGCATAGTTAGCAAATGGTGAACTTCTAGCGTTTCCCGTTTTTTAAATACGTTTTACAAATAGCTCCATAATTTTTGGGACACATCATATATGTCAAGGGTATTCCAAGAAGATTCGTTTGAATAAAAAATTATTGGCATATACTATAGTCATAAATAGCATTTTCTGTACAAGAGTATCCTAAAAAGATTGAAATACACTTTTTTTTCACTAGTTGGAGATTAGTAGACAATTCCAAAACGTATAAAATAAGGTAAGAAATAAGAGTCTGTTAATGAAATACTCGTGTCATTAATTTTTAAAAAGTTGCACTTTTTAAATTTTTACACGACCCCTCTAGAAAAAATTGGTCAATTGGAAAATTTTTCATGTTGCTTCTATATGATTATTATAAAAAAATGTATACATATATATTTTTTTTTAATTCAAAGAGTTGTGCTTAATTGAAAACTGACCTTTGTAAATGGGAATCATTTATCGAAATTAGAGATATAAATGTGTGAGATATTTATATCTCATGGACTGGTGCAATGTTTGACGCATTAAAATTTGTGAATCCAAATCTGCTGCTAATTTACTTTTCTAGAACTTTTTCCTATCCCAACAGACTACCCTTAACAACATTATCCTCCCTCGGAAAGAAGACACCAAATACCTGGGTGTTATCCTTGATAAAGGACTTAGTTTCAGAAAACATATTCTTAACATAAGAGGTGCGGTCGCCGGGACTTCCAAATCTCTTGAACTTCTCCTTTAAGTCGTGTTTTCTCGATTCGCAATAAATTAATAATACAAGATGCTTGATGATTCAGGCTGTATTAAAGGAGCCCTAACTGACACAGTTATAGCGCAACCAACGACATACACGGCAGGTTATAGGGATACCTACAGGCTGATCAAGCATTTTTTTGCCCACTTAGAATAATCAGTGATTGTTGCCCTCGCTGCGTAGCCAATCGTTCTTCTCTTACGGATAGAGCTGCAAAGAACCGGTTTATTCCCAAGTTTATTTCTAATAGACCCGGTTAATTCCCAGATTTATTCACAAAAGACCTGGTTTATTCTTAATAAACCAAGTTTATTCCCAAAAAACCCGGTATATTCCCAGGTTTAAACCTGGTTTTTTCTAGTCTTTGCAACTCTACCTACGGACAATTAAATGACGGCGTGAGTCAGCTTGGATTGTAGGAGCCTTAGCCGGTTCATGACTTTTAAATCGTCACACGGAGTGGATCATTTTTACGCGGCGATTGGCACAAAACGATGGATGAAAATGCTTCATGGATGATATTCAAGGATGAAAATGCTTCTTTTTTCCGAAAGACGTCATTTCTTCATCGGAAACATTTCGCTTTATATATTACTTATTATAATAAATTATTTACTATTATTTTGTTTACACAACGTTCTCAAACATTTATCTACTAACTGTATTCTCTATATCGCCATATTAGTAATTCTATCCTAAAGTTCTGCTGCTTTCCAAAACCTTCGAAAACATCTATCATCTCCCCCATTCCTAAACATGCTTTTGATTATGTATATAGTGGTCCACTAATTTTCGACCCATTATCCTTCTTTCATCGTTAAATAAAGTTGTTGAACGTGTCATTTAGCTCCAGCTCTATGACGTCCTTTACAAAAACAACATTTTAATTCCAGAACAATTGAGAGGCCCTCTGCAATAACGAGGCAAGTGAAAATGTAATTTTTAGCTACAAAGCTTTTAAATTTATTTTCAACATTTTAATTTAGAATATAACTTCTTTGCATATATTTCTATTACGAAGGGTTTTCTAGCATCTTTTCTTTTCTTATGATCATAAAATTTATATATCCTTATATACTGAATAATACATTAAATAAATCTGAAAATTGAGAATCAAGGTAACTCCACTTGCCCTGTTATTGCAGAGGACCCCTCAATTTTGCTTCAGAGATAAACATTCTACCCAACACCTGCTGCTTTGTGTTGTGAAATTTTTAACGGAATTTACACGCAAATTTATATTTCTAGGCATCCTTCAGTGTGCGGTTTCTTGAGCGATGCTTTTCAAGTTATTTTGTAACGATAGATCTCGTACAGTTTTAACTTAGTGTTTTGTTTGCTGTCGATACTAGTAATTACGCCTCAGCACATCACCCTTCATTTTTAGACAGAAACTTGCAAACACACCTTGATATGCTCATGGACTGGTGCAATGTTTGACGCATTAAAATTTGTGAATCCAAAACTGCTGCTAATTTACTTTTCTAGAACTTTTTCCTATCCCAACAGACTACCCTTAACAACATTATCCTCCCTCGAAAAGATGACACCAAATACCTGGGTGTTATCCTTGATAAAAGACGTAGTTTCAGAAAACATATTCTTAACATAAGAGGTGCGGTCGCCGGGACTTCCAAATCTCTTGAACTTCTCCTTCAAGTCGTGTTTTCTCGATTCGCAAAAAATTAATAATACAAGATGCTTGATGATTCAGGCTGTATTAAAGGAGCCCTAACTGACACAGTTATAGCGCGACCAACGACATACACGGCTGGTTATAGGGATACCTACAGGCTGAATGATCAAGCATTTTTTTGCCCACTTAGAATAATCAGTGATTGTTGCCCTCGCTGCGTAGCCAATCATTCTTCTCCTACGGATAGAGTTGCAAAGAACCGGTTTATTCCCAGGTTTATTTCTAATAGACCCGGTTAATTCCCAGATTTATTCCCAAAAGACCTGGTTTATTCCCAATAAACCAAGTTTATTCCCAAAAAACCCGGTATATTCCCAGGTTTAAACCTGTTTTTTTCTAGTCTTTGCAACTCTACCTACGGACAATTAAATGACGGCGTGAGTCAGCTTGGATTGTAGGAGCCATAGCCGGTCCATGACTTTTAAATCGTCACACGGAGTGGATCATCTTTACACGGGAATTGGCACAAAACGATGGATGAAAATGCTTCATGGATGATATTCAAGGATGAAAATGCTTCTTTTTTCCGAAAGACGCCATTTCTTCATCGGAAACATTTCGCTTTATATATTACTTATTATTATAGATTATTTACTATTATTTTGTTTACACAGTTTACTTAATATTATTTCTCAATAAATAATCTGTGATCTGCCCTTCCACGATTAGTGCAAAATTAATTGTAAGGATATTAATATGCTTACATTTTAAGAAAGCCGATGAAAATTTTCTTTTCAATATGTCGCAAGTTTCCGTGGTGAATTCACGCTTCTGATTGGTGAAATGTAATAAAGCAAATTAATTTTATGTTACTACCGTTGTTGCCAAACGGTAGGCTACAAATTCCGCCTTATTTTCAATGCCACGTAAGAGAAATATAAAAAGATATAAAACCTGTATCATATATTGTAATACGAGCAAATCTTGTGTGTGGTTATATATATAATATATGCAAATTTTATCTTAAAAAAGGCTCTAACGATTTTGACGAAATTTTGTATCCTACCGTTTTGGGGCCCCAGAAAACCATTGGGTTAGGTCACATTTTCGAGAAAATTCGATTAGTGGGTCATTTTGGGTAATTTTGGGTCATGGTCAAGCTAATTGTATCTAAAAAACGGTTCAAACGATTTTGACGAAATTTTGTATCCTACCATTTACGGGCACGAGAAGACTATTGGTCTGGGTTACATGTTCAAGAACTTTCGATTAGTGGGTCATTTTTGAGTCAACGCGGGTCAAATTAATTTTATCTAAAATACGGCTCTAACGATTTTGATTAATTTTTGTATCCTACGAGTTTCGGGCACGAGAAAATCATTGGGCTAGATCACATGTCCGAGAAAATTCCATTAGTGGGTCATTTCTGGGTCATTGTGGGTCAAGCTAATTTTTCTAAAAACGGCTCAGACTATTTACACTAAATTTTGCATCGTATGATTTTCGAGCACGAGAAGACTGTTGGGCTAGGTCACATGTTCGAGAAAATTCAGTTAGTGAGTCATTTTGGTCATGGGTCATTATGGGTCAAGCTATTTTATGTTAAAAACGGTTCAGAGGATTTGAAATAAATTTAGCATCCTACAGGTTTAGGGAACGAGAAGACTATTAGTCTAGGTTTACATGTAAGAGAAATTTCGATTATTGAGTCATTTTGGTCATGAGTCATTATGGGTCAAGCTATTTTATCTTAAAAACGGCTCAGACTATTTACACTAAATTTTGCATCCTATGGTTTTCGGGCACGACAAGACTGTTGGGCTAATTCACATGTTCGATAAAATTCCATTAGTGGGTCACTTTGGTCATGGGTCATGATATTTGAATTCAAATTTAATTTTCTTCCATGCTCGTTCTCTCTATCAGGACTCATGCCTCTTTGATGTGGGATTAGATATGCACATCTAGTATTGAAAATCTGTCTAATATTCCTAATAGAAATTTAAGGACAATCAGAAATGTTTGAAGATATATCAGACAGGGCGTAAATCAGGCGTCATCTAGAAAGTCCACAAAATGCCTAAACTGTTCAACAGTTCTTGTAAAGCTGTCTTTCCAAAACCTTAATTCATGTTTAGCTGCTTCTAAAAGCAGCTTCTACAGATAAATACAAAATGAAAATACAAAACGAAAGCGATCTATGATGTTGGTGTTCATTGATGTGAGAAAAAAAGTATGCCATTTTTTCTAAATAATGTATTGGTTTACTTTAATGCAGGTGTTATCAACCTATTAAAATTCCACATAAAGTTTAAAAGTTCAATAGCAACAGCATAATCTTTTATATATTTAGATTTCACAAATTACGAAAAAGTAGAAATACAATTAATTTTTCAATTTTAAATGATTAGTTAGTTAGATATAATTTATTAAAATGAATTAATCATTGTTAAGACAGATATTCTTTATTCAGACATAACATGGTTAATAATTTATACATTTCAAATTTTTTTATTTTAATGATACTTTATAAAAGCCTGAGTATAGAGCGTATGCATATTTTCATTTAAAATATTTTTGAAACATGAATTATTAATTAATAATGTTATTAATTTTTAATAATAATTCAAAAATATAAACATATATACACATTTTCGTTACTGTTAGTATCTACATGATGAAAACTCCCCAATATAATTTTTTAGCTTAAAGGCTATCAAAGCCTGAGAGCTAATGTGCCCGCCCGTTTTGTATGTACGCATGTATGTATGTACCTATGTATATACGTCTTGATAGAAATAAGCGTTTTGCTTCAAATTTTGGATATAGGTTCCTTATGATAAGGCGCTTCCCTGATTGGTTTTGATGGTTCGTTGGTTAAATATAAAGGGGAAAAAGGGAGCTAATGCCCCCCCCCTTAATTTAGATAAATGTGTTTTTCATGCAGAATTATCCGATTTTCTTCAAATTTTGTATATAGGTTAATGGTGATAAGACGCTTTCCTGACTGGTTTTAGGGATTCATTGTTTAAGTATAAAGGGGGTAACGGGGGGCTAATCCCTCCCCCTTAATTTAGATAAATGGGTTTTTCATGCAGAATTATCCTGTTTTCGTCAAATTTTGTACATAGGCTCATTGTGGTAAGGAGCTTCCCTGGTTAGTTTTGGGATTCATTGGTTAAGTATAAAGAGGGATACGGGGGGTAATTCCCCTTAATTTAGATAAATGAGTTTTTCATGCAGAATTATCCGATTTGCTTCGAATTTAGTATAGATGTTCATTGCAATAAGGGGCTTCCCAGATTAGTTTTGGGGGTTCAATGGTTAACTATAAGGAGGTGGGGAAACGGGGGGATGATCCCCTTAATAAATTTTCGATTTGTCAAATTTGTCAATTTTTCAAATTCTTTGAAATAAGTGTATAATATACAATTAATGTGAATAGCCTGTGAGCTCAATACCCTCAGTTTAACTGGGCAGTTTTATTTTACCTTCTGATTATTTTAACTTATTTTAACCGCCAAATTATTAGCTGAATTATCAAAATTTATAAGTAGAAACACATTATTTTGCTTTTACCATTAGGATTAAATTCCTGCATCGGGTCGGGTTGGCCCTAACTTTATGTGAGTCGGGTTCGGATCGGGTTGACACTAATTTTCTTTTTGTGTGTTCAGTTCAGGTTGGGCTGACTCTAGAATGTTTTCTGCGAGTCGGGTTCAGTTAGGGTTTTGGCTAATCGAATTATGGATATTTTCCCAAAAGGTGTAACAAAAAGAGTATAATTTTGTTTCCGATGAAAATAACAATATATATTTTTAATATGAATGAGTATGTACTCAGTTTGCTTCATGGAAAATAAAACTTATGTAAGATATATCATCATATTTTATTCTTTCTTTTATGATACATTTAAGAATTTTCTTTTCTTCTTCTCGCGGAAAATTAAAAATGTTACAATCATTTCGGTATTCATACACACAAGCCCTTATGGTGTTTTAAAGATATTCTTTTCTTTTTATTTTGTTTTACATTAGTTTATATAATTTTTGTCGTAATTGTCTTAATTTCCATCGTAATAGTTAGATTTTTAATTTTTTTTAAATATTTTCCAAATTTAAATGACAGATCAACCCATTAGAGACTGACGTTGCGTTTTCGCAACATTATGTTTCTTACACCAGATTTTAAGATAACACCAGTTTGTTTTTAGAATAAACATTCGCTTTATTTGATACAAGAAGCACTATGATAAAATAACTCTTACGTTGCTATAATATAAAAGTGGTATGAATCGCAAAATTTGTATTTTATTTAAGAAAATAATTCGATCCATAATTGGTTAAGAGAAAATATTCAAGAAACGCTTTTTTTACTACTTTATTTTATATTATGGAAAGTAAGACTTTCTGTAACGATACATACATAACTATTAGTTTACTTTTAGTTCGGGTTTAGGATTGTATTCAATTTTACGTATTTCGGGTACAGGTCGAGTTACGGGTCTATGAAAATTATTTTGCTGGATTCGGGTCATGTTTCGGGTTGTAGAAATCTTTTCTGTTGGATTCCACTCGGACTTTAGGCTGATTCATGTTTTGGTCGGGTACAGTCCGATCTACACAGGACTTTAATTAAAGTCCGCATCGACTAAAACCCCCTAATATTTGTAGTATTGTTCATATTCATTTACTTTTATTCATTTCTGACCATTAATTATGATGTTATCAGCAAATATGTAAAATAATCTTATTTAAGTCATCATACTTTAGATAGAGTAAAAAATCTATATCCAAGCCATACTTTTTTACTGTATTTATGCCATACTTTTATGGCAGCTTTTATGCTGCCAACCTGAGCAGAGGTGAAAATATTCTACCAACAATTGTTGGTTTGATATTTTCTGACAGCCATTTTCAAAAATCAGAGAAATATATTTAAAAAAGGAATTACAGTGCTTTTAAAAGAAAACTTATCAACTGTATTTTATTGCATCATAAACATTTTATATACAGTTATTTACAAAAGAAATAATATTTCTATGTAATATGTACAGTGCCCAATTTTACCATCACCAGTCCGTTGCATAATCCCATTGCATTTCCTGGCTAAAACTGTTGAATAGAATTTCTATTGCATTGGATCATCATAAGACAACCTAACATATTGTCTTAGAGCTAAATGTGAAACATTTTTTATGATATTAGTGTCTGAAAATCCACGTCACTTGGTTCTGGATTACAACCATCAGTTCTATCAGTTTATTCCCTTTCATGTTGTCATAATTTTGCGTTCGAAAGGAAGGGAAAGAATTCAACATTCTCTAATTCATTCACAAGTTTCAAGGAAATCTGATCAGTAAATCTTATAAAAGACCAAAAATAAATTATGTAATTTATCTATATTATAAAATAAAAACATATCCGTGAGTAATGCTGACGTCATATTAAAGGGTGGCTATACCTGACCAATAAATTTTACTTTTATTGCAATTTATTTTTAACTTCTATACGTAGCACAATTTAAATTTTTACACCATCGAATAGGGAAGGAAATGTTATTTCAAATTCAATTTGTTTGAAAACTGCATCCAAATTTATTGATTTTTAAAAATCATTTTCAAGCATGAATGTTTTTATTCTGTCTCTAACGCGTGCAGCCCGATTACGAAATGATGAAACTGTTTGCACTTTTAAAAAAAAGGGTAAATAGTTGTTCAGTATTTGTTTCTGGCTAATATACAATAACAAAATTAAAACGTCATCAATAAATAAATACAATAATTTAAATAAAACACAAATTTAATAGACATGTAATCCAACTGTACACGCCTAAACTACTGAACTTATCATAATTAAAAAGGCTTTTGTAAGAAACGAAATATTTGGCGATTTCTTCCGATTTCTTCGACTATAAACTCCTGCTATGCGCCGAATGAATCGCTTTTAATAAACTTTTAGATTTTATTTGAATACATAATTCCTATTTTTGATATAAAAATGCTTTTTGGTGTTGTTAGTAGGCAATTTGAAAATATATATTAAAAGTCAAAACTATTAGCGTTTTCAATGCAAAAAATGCTTTTCACTTATATTCTGTAACCCGGGAAGCCCGGGCTGGATCACCTAATTTTAACAATGTTACACTACTTCAAATGTTACGAAATTGATATACATAGTTGATATGCAACATATAAGATGGTTTCATTACATTTTAGTATTACGTTTCATTATCTTACATTTTTCATTACGTTTCAGTAACATTTATCGCTCATTTACTGGGACACACGAAAGAATTTGATTACATATTTATTTGTCTGTAATCAGTGTTTTTTAAAGTGAGTTTTAACAAAGCTATATAATTTCTATCACAATTAAATTAATATAGTTATTGAAATGCATGATAACATCTTCTTTACAGAAAATGGTGCATGTAGCATTTAATGTTCTTCTACAAGATCGCACAAAAGGCTTGAGATACATTATTATCTATGACCGATAATTGCTGTAAGCACGTTTTTGATTGTGTTATACACATTAAAACTTAAGTAAATTTTAGAATAGTATTTTGTGCGTTGCCATTCTATAGATCATACTGTTGAAATTATTATTATTATTATTATTATTATTATTATTATTATTATTATTATTATTATTATTATTGTCTGTTTCAGAATTAATTAACGGGATTGGTCAAAAGAATTTAAATTCGGAAACATCATTAAATGTGTTTTTAAATTATATTAACCGTTATTCAATTGAACTAAATTTTAAAGCACTATGGGGTGCGTATGTAATATAAATAAATCCATATACAGTGCTGGACAAAAAGTTTGAATGTTTTTCCATCAAGGAATGTTGAATGAAAAACTGTGGCTTTCATCTGTGTCGTTTTATATATTGTTTATTTAGATATTTCTCTTTACCATACAAAAGGTTGAAGTAACAACATTCTTGTATTGTTTGAAAGTGTTTAAAGTATTCTATTCGTGGCGTATGATATTTTTCTCTTGTTTTTCTTTTTCAGTTTATTCTCAATTTTTTCCAAGACGATGATTCCGAAAAAGGCCCCAAAAAATACAAAGTTAGTGAGTATCTGGAGCTGCTGCCTTCATTCGAGCATGCTATTTGGCATTTATGGCTCACCAATTTAGGAAGGAATCTGTCCTTGTGGAATATGGATGCTATGGCTGTGTGACTACAATATTAAAAAAATATCATTGTGAAAAAGTTATGCCAAATTAACTATTTTATTCATTTTGTATAAAAGCGATTACTATTCATAATCTGTTTTTTAAAGTTCAATAAAGAAATACTAAATCTAACAGGAATATGTGTTTATTTTTTTTCTCATATTTCATAGCATTTTTTTTTATAACCGTGTTGTATTTTGCTTTCAGTGTCTAGAAAAATGTCGAGTTATAATAAAACAGACCAAAAATGCAAAGAAATCAATGTTGCACAATGTTTTGTGGGGTAGAATCTGTTACTAGTTATTTTCTGTATACTTGTTAATACTAAATAAATATTAAAAGCTACACATAAATGCGTAAATTTTCCTATATTTATTTAGCTGAATCAAGATTTTTTGAGATTCCTGATTGGTCACAATTACTTTCATATGTTGAAAAAAAAAAGAGTTATCAGATCTCTTGTATGAAATTATAAGTTTATGTATATGAATTGACTAGGGGCATGTGACTACAACATTTAAAAAATTCATTATGGCAAAATTATAAGAGATTTACTCATTTTTAAATTTAGTACAAAAGCAGTTGCTATTCGTAATATGTTTTTAAGCTTCAATAAATAAATACTAAATCTAAAAAGTAATAGATATTTTTTTTTCTTTTATTGTATGAAATTTGTTAAACGGCAGAGTTCCTTATTGCTTTCAGTCGCCGGGCTAGGTGAGCTTAAGCCGAAAGGTAGGCCTCTCCGCCCGGTTTGACCTTGCTTTCAGTCGCCGAAATGGTTATATGTTATGGACGGTATGAAAAGAAAATGACCAGTTGCCCTGGAATTTCGTACACAAGAATGGCCCAGTTGTCCTGATAGGTCTGTCTTGGCCCCACTTATATAATAAATGTGCAATAATTTATGAAGTCCATGATAAGTTTCCGTATAAGATTTAATCGTGTCAGTCTGTTAAATTAATGGTCTGAAAGATCAAGGAATTCAAGAGTTATACTTTATGTTGGATTTTTACCCAACAATATCCCTAGAATTTCGGATGAGGCCGTTAAAAAAGAAAATATTTTATGATATGTTGATTCCTATCGTTTAAATTGTCAGAATCTATAAAGTTTCAGGTAGAACTAATTGTCTTCTGGGACTATTTTTTTAATAAAAAAAAAAGTTAATTACTTCATTTTATTTGAAGATGCGTCTAGTCACCTTGTATATGTATATAGATATTTACTAGGCACATTACTATATTATTTATGAAGTGATTTAATTATACTATTTTTATTTTTAATTACGAAAACAATCCCAGAAGACTGATTAATCCTACTCCAAAATTTTCAGGTTTTCACACTTACAAGCGATAATGAGTATCTGCTCATTTGCAGGTCATGCTAGCATTCCATGAAAAATTTCATATTATAAAGGTATTGTACACACAAATTTGATGGGTAACTGTTGTTGGGTCTTTGTAGTATTAAATTGTTGGCCCTTAGTATAAATAGATCGTTGGGACTTTCTGGAAATAAATCGTTGGGGCTTTGTTGCCAAATGGGTCGTTGACCGATGGTTCTGCAGAGCGAACATTTCTTACTGTTCGTTGTTCAACCGAGGGACTCCACATTTAGTTAACTTTGGCTCAACAATTTGGTGCTTCTTAGGTTCACATACATGAATACTATCTCGGAGATGGACGTGAAAGAGAGCTTTTTTTCATTACCAGAAATTAAAAATAAAATTAGTGACAGTTGGCGTTACATCCTGTATACATTGGATGCCTTGCTGCATCCAATTTTTTCGTTTTATGGGTGCGAAGTGCACCTACATAGGCTTTAGTTATAATGGCATCGCCAATTTTCAAGTATATTTCAGATTGGCATACAACGAGGTAGCTACATCTAGTATTTTGTTTTTCATGGCACGAAGCCATTAATGCATGAAGCCATTTTTTTATGGCACATACATTCGTTATAGTGATCGAGGCATTTCCGAATTTTATATTTTTATGCAATTCCCATTCAACGGAATTGCTGCATCCAGCAATTATTTTTTTCATGGGGATGAAACGCTCATACATTCATTATAATGATTGCCGCATTACCAAATGTCATGAATTTGTAAAATTCTTGTACAACGAGGTTATACCTACATTTTCTCCTTTAGAGGCTCTGGTTTAAATACATAACATCTATTGCCAGGGCATCTGTCCTATTTTAAAGTAGCCCCACCAGTGGCTGAGAGGTTCTGCTCTCAAAGCTGGTAGACGGGAAGTCCCGGGGTTCAAACCGCTGTCGCGCTCGTCGACCTAACCGTTCTGAGTTCTCCGTGGTTTTCTTCGAACCTTGCCGTAAATACGGGTTAGGATCCCTTAGAAAGACCCCCATGGAGGGCACTCCTCCCTAGGGCCTATATCCCTTATGTAGATAATCGGTCGTCATAAAATAAACCGACCAACCTATTTTAAAATTAGAACTGAGCACCACCGAAGGTGGGTCAACCGCCGTACCCAAATTCTGAAGAACTTTTAACGAGCATAACAGGATGAATCCTGTGTGCTCTAGGAAAGGTAGGAAAATCGCCACCTGAGCAACACAGCTATCTCCCAAATGATTGACAACATGGTGGCTGCGACAGTATGTGACGGTGGAACCCGTGTCCATCACACAAAACTTGGAGACGTGCCAGAATCTCCCAGAAGCTTCGGTAACCAAGCACCCAAGAGGCACCTGGGCCCTTGGCCATGAGCCAAGTTTCGCCGGCCCGTACTTGCTGTACCAAAACTCTTGAGAAGCGAAAATCTACATAGATAGTCATTAGTCCCTTTCGCAATGGATTATTTTAAAGTTAAAGCAGATGGACTATTTTCTAACAAATGATAATTAATGTCAAAGTATTTGATCCTTGCCCTGCCCAAAAAAAACGTCGTGTTATTTATAGTAAAAGCATACCGACCATACAAAAATAGTTGTACAATTGTTTGTGGGAAAGAATCTATTACCAATGGATTTCTGCATGCTTATTCTTTCAAATAAAAATTAAATGCTACCATCTTTTGCGTCAACTTAATAGATTTATTAAGTGTTGGGTGAATCAAGAATATTGAAGATTCTTCACTATTCACTATTTCTTTCATATCTTGATAAAAATGAGTATTCTTAGTTGTTGTATTTATCGAAAGCTTATGTTTGTGAGCAGGGCTTGACAAATGAGGTCGCCAGGTCGACACTGACGACCAATTTTTATATCTAACGACCAAGTTATTTAAACTAGCGGCTTTTTTTTTTCTTTTGTACAAAAATCGACCAAAACTAAACACAAACGCATTTTTTATCTCCGCCCAATATTAAGAAATAAACTTAAACAAAAAATAATTTTTACTTTTACTTTTACTTTGGCACAAATAAGTTCATCAACTGCAAATTTTAAAATAATGAAATCAGAATCATTTGACTGACTTCGACAGAAAAATAGGAAAAAATATTCCTGTTTCACTTATTTACCAATGACCCCAAAATTAGATATAGATTTTGTAGCACTCCACCATCCGAACATTTAAAGCTTTTGGCAATTTGCATTTTCCGGTTAATTCAGCTTTTACAGTATTTCTTTTCTTTTCTTTTTTTCTTCTTTTCTTTTTTTTCATCAGCTATATATATTTTTCATAAGTTTCGTCAGAAAACTTAGATATTATTTTTCTAAATTATGTACTGTTCTAAAATAGAATAATTTAAAACTATGCTTGTTTCTTATTATTCATTATTGTGATATTTTAAGAAACATTTTATGGCGAATATTCATTGCACTGTATGCAGATAATTTAACATAACTCTGTTAGCAAAGCATTTATTGTGACAAATATTACATTATTTTGTTCAAGGAATTTTAAATATATACTGTTATCGTTTTAATATTCATTAATTGAAGAAATAACTTTAATTCTTGTTACCTGTTTTTTTTTTTTTTTTTTTTTTTTTTACATTATTGAAAATGAGTTTCAAAAGTTGATGGGGCATATTGTGTCACAAATCTACAGCAATGAGTTTACATTCCATATTGCTGATTGAATTCTCTTTAGTGATAATTTTTTCTTAATTATAACTCACTAAATTTTAATAAGACTTAGGTCTGGGTTTGTGATAGGAAAGGGTCCACGAAGCTTCCCCTTTCCACAGGATTCCGGATTTCCATTATCCGGCATTTCCATAGTACACTTCAAACTTTCGCTTCTTAATGAAATATAAAAAGACATATTGAATTCACATGCAAAATGATATCAGAGTATGTAGGTGCTCAGAGTATTTTTAACAAAATTATTAAAGATTTTTTAATAAATTATATATAAAGCAGAATACTGTTAATATTAAAATGGAATGTTTCTCGAAATTCATTTTTCACTCACAGTAACTAATATACTAGAAACTAGAGGGAGAATCTCCCTATCCTTTCTACGCCCAAGATAAAATCACGTGACTTCAGGCAAAAAGCATCCCACTCAGCGTGATAGTACTGTATTTGTTACTGAGAACGATATTAGACTGTTGCATGTTTACAATGGCTCCAAAATATATTGGTAGCAAACGTTGTTCCTGTGGGTGTAAAGAAAGGGTAAACAAAGGATGTTCTTTTACCTTTCATTGGTATCAATTTATTTTTTAGTATGTCTTTTTTTTTTATATTTAAAGTATTTTAAGAATAAATCATAACATCTGTGATACCATTTATTCACGTTATCACGAAGAAAATACATGACATTTCTTCTAATATCATGTAAATATATGTAATAATAGATCTTCTATCATTTGGTGTTATCAATTTAAATAATAAATGTGTAATTATTAGTAAACAGTTAATTAAATTGCATTTTAAGAACATCCCATATAATGGTGCCTGGTGATACTGTTTTTGGCCAAAGGAAACTTGTATTCGTTCTTTTAAAAGGTAAACAATTCTGTTTGAAAAATTTAATTTCTCTTATTGTCGGTTAAATTTATGTTTTTAAATCAGTATAAACGAGTGTTTATATATTTGAAAGAGAATCTTTAAATGTTACCTAAATTAAAAACAAATGCAATGTTTTGACTAATTTCGATTTTTTCGAAGTTTTTAAAAATATATACATGTGTTTGCTTTGTTTTTCGCCTTGTTATGTTTTCAGAAAAACTTTTCAGGGGTATTAGTTGCAAAGTATTATAAAGCTTATTAAATTGCTAAAGCTTTCAAAAAATAACAATAGTTGAAAAGTTACATTAAAAATTACCTCTTACCTTTCTTTAAAGAAACAATATAATAATACAGTGCGTTATTTACATATATTGTTATTAGAATTTTTTTTTTATGTTTCAACTTGAATAGATTTTATACTTTTTCTTAAAATACTTGTCATTTAATAATTTAAGTTATTGAATTTTTAAAAAAGTATGCTAAATTCAATTTGTTTAAACAACTTCTTCTTTTGCTTGTTTATAACATTATGCTTATATATACTTTATCTTGCATTTAAATTTCCAGCTTTACATAAAAATACGCTTACGGAATTATTACAGAATTAAGTAAAAATACCATACCCTTACCAAGAGCTGCCACAAAGTGACAAGACTAGCGTAGATGTTCATCGCCAAATATCTCACGACAGGTGGGTTATCTTGGCCCCATTTCTTGTAGGTGAAAACAATGAGGTAGCATACTTCCTCTGAGCTTTTTCACCACTAGGCACTTTTTTTTCATCATACATATCCATCTCAAATGTAGTATATGTAACATTCTTTTGCCGCCCTCAGCCTGCGCTCTTGCGGCATATGTTTTCCGATTTTATAATCGTTACGTACTATAAACTGTATTAAAAATGCATTTTTCCATTAAAATTTTAGTTTTCTTGCTTATTTGTTTGTAAGACGGTCAATAACTTTCTTCAGATCAAATTAATAGAAACAACTGTTTTTTTTTTTTCAATTAATAATGTGACCAATGATTTTGTGAGATGCTGCTTCTGAAGTAAATTTTGAAAACTTCGTTATGCTTTGGTTGTCCTCAACGGTAAAATTTAAAAACTAACCGAAATAAAGTTGGAGAAGTTTCTTGAGGTGGCAGTGTGGTGATTTGAATTAAAACTTCGCAAAAAGAAGTAATTTATTTTAAACGACTATTAAAATGTATTTTTAGTCGAAGCAGTTGCGATCCAGACTAAGGTGAAATTTCACGGTATGCCAATTGTAGTAAGTATGATTCATCAATTATAACTTGCTAATAATAATAATAACATATATGTAAAAGTATAGAAATATTTTTACAAATCTTTCTTTCGCTCTTTCTAATTTTATGCCATACAATTCGTGCGCCTGGATCAGTTTGCTCCACACTGCAAATAGAGGCGTCTTAAATTCAGACACATATGTGTCTGAAAAAGCAATTTAGACACTTAAGTGTCTGAATTTGAAAATTCAGTGCAAATTCAGACATCAGAGATGTCTGAATTTAAGACACATAAGTGTCTTACTGTTACCAGGGTATAAAATAACTAAGAAAAATGTCTGAATAATGACGATATGTCTGAAAATAAGACATATGAAAGTAAGGCAGAATTCAGACACTTAAGTGTCTGAATTCTGAATTTACTACAATTGTGTGATATACGTGGTGACTTTGATACAATCTTGCCCCTGTATATGCCAGCAATATCAAATAATGTTTCGGAACAGAAGAATGTTGCTTCAAATACTTTCCATCCACTAAATTTTGCGTGGGGCCCTGGAAAATCACTTGCGTCCCAACGTCTCTAACTGCAATATTCGACTAATAAAAATCGCTTTACAATTTGTATATATCATAGATAATATTGACATATAATATAGAGGGATGTAATATTAGACAATAAAGTGTATGAAAAAAGCGTGTAATTTCTTTTGCATGTAATGTGTATAACAACTTTTTCATTTCTAAAAATATTAAATCCTTTAGAATATTATAAATATTTATTTTTAGTGTTTAAATTTACCTTCTAGATGTTCACATCTATATATTACCTTAGAATTTCGTCAACTTTGTCTATAAGAAATAAGATTGATTTTAATTGGGACTGATTAAAATAATTTGATAACAGATGGCGACACTATTCAAGCTGACCCCTGTTCTTGTTCACATATTCAGAGAAGATAATTTATCACAATTTTTTTAATTCATTTCTGTTCAAAAAAACAGGAAAAGGGTAGGTTTTTTTTATTCAGAAACTATGTAATCGAATAGTGTTTGCCATGTTTTGAAAATACAACACATCTATCAGAAAATACTGTCAAAGGTGGCGTTTTAAACCAAATTTTCGGAGCGAGAAGTGAGAGTCAGAATCTGCATATAATTCGAAAAGTAATTCATTTATTAAAAAAGTGGAACACTGATTACGATCCTAAATGGTTTCAACAGCTAATCTCCTGTCTTTGCGTTAAAAAATGAGTCGGAAAATGTGTCAGAAAGAACGCAGAAAAAATTACCCCGCCCCTATAGTTTTAATAATCATATTTAATACTCCTTTTAATTGCTAAAAGGTGTACAATAAAAATATTATAAACAGTAAAATAAGTTTTATTACACTGTTGACATGTTTCAGCTCAATCTGAGTCATTATCACACAAATAAGAATATTCTATAATTACACGATCTATGGAATCATTTGTAATGCTATCATTTAAATTTTCACGTACTTTTTACATTATGCACGTTATTTATTTTCTATTTTTTACTTGGATGTTTATTTCCATGTTTGTAACCATAGGATAACTCGAGTCACAATTTTTGTAAGTTAAATGACAATGTTAAAATGATAACATTAAACGCAAATTTGGTAAGTTAAAATGTTGCATCGTTACATATTGCATTTTTACGTGTTACAACTTCTATGGTTTCCCTTATAATGGATTGATAGTATAGGTTGCAGGGGAAAAATTTTTACTTTCATTGAAATTTATTTGGATGCTTTCTTCTTGATATTATCTTGCCAGGACTGTGGTTTTTCTATGATACTTAATATCAGGTATTATTCTCTTTTTTTCTGTAGAAACTTATTTTACTCTTTATAATCTTTTTATTTTACGCCTTTTAGCAATTAAAAAAAGTATATAATTACAAGGTGTTATAATTTGTTATATATTTAATCACTTAATTTATACTATTTGAATTGAAAATATGTATCATTCATATATCCTCCCCCCCCCCCCCCCCACATAAATAATAAAATTGTACAATTTTAACCATCATTTGAAATTTACCAAATCTTTCCAAATTTTTTTAATTTCTCAGAAATATATAAATTAATTCTATAAAACTATCACCACGCTACCGAGTCATCTCATTACTTTAATTTAAAACCAATCCTTCACATGTCTTGATGGCTTGATTGGTTAAGGCGTTAGTCTCGTAAACAGAAGGACGCGAGATCGAACCCAATCGTGGGTAGAATGAGGATTTCAGATTATCCTCCCGTAATCGAAATGATACAATAGATGGCAGCACTTCACATTTTTTGCAATTTATTTTACATTCTGTTTGCCCGGGTAAAAAAAATGGCGCTATTTCAGACACTTCAAATGTCTGAAAATAAGACACGTACAAATGTCTTAAAATTTTAAGACACTTCAAAGTGTCTCTTTTTTGAACCATCCGTTTCAGACACTTAAATGTCTGATTTTCAGACATTTCAGTTTACAGTGCAATTGCTCTACGGTAGCTGCGGCCCTGTATCCAATAAGTTAATTAATTCTTTTATTCGTGTTTCGATCAAATGGTCTTAGACACCGTTCAGAGAAGATATGCAACAATTTCTGTCACAATAGCTACAGGTTCATGTGTCTTTATCGCTGCAGGCTCTGATATAAGTACACATTATATATATATATATATATATATATATATATATATATAATATATATATATATATATTATATATATATATATATAATATATATATATATATATATAGAAATAAAAATACAGCATTGAAATTTATCTTGCATGTGTTTATTTTCTTGTTGTAAATGATTGAGACTTAAAACACTGTAGTGATAAACACGCAGTAACTGAATAAGTTATGTCAAAACCTAATCCATGCTTACTATGCTAATCTAGCATTAGTGAACCATAATGTATGTTTGTAGTTTGAAAAACCATACTTTTCTGTGGTTTTTCTGGCATTTTTAAAGAAATGATAGCCATAAAATTGGATCAATAACATAAAAACACCATTTCATAAGCACTACCTGACAATTAAGTAGTCTAAATAATCGTTTATGCAAAGCCAGGACACTATATAAATTACAGTGAAAACAATTTAACTGACAGTAAAAAGTAAAAGAAACAAACAATGCTCATTACCTTTAAATGTAATACACGAAATTCTATTTCTTAAACAACAAAAATTATCCTTTTCTGAAGAAACAAGTTTCATTACTTAGATTATACTGAAAACTGATGCTTTTCTTTCACATGCTTAGAGATATGCAAATGAATTCAGGGAAATAACTTTTTCTATTTACAAAACAAATGTGTTTACTTTTTACTTTCGTTGTGTAGACGAAATTTCTTTTCACTAATAATAAAGCGAAACTGGAAATTACATAGAAATGCGTCTGAAAAAAATATACGCAAAATTTTTAAAAATAAATATTGCTTTGTTAAAACTAATGCTTTATAGGATTTTGCGGTAAGGATTTAATACATTATGGATTTTTCTATTATTATTATTATGCAAATCCTGTTTATATGCTGAAGTTTAAAAAATGTGAAATACAAAGGACGTTCCATAAAAACCGAAAGTAAAATCCTAAAAAATCAAGAAATATATTTACAGCAAAAAATACATCATTCTTTTTCAAAATACCTTCCCGCAGATGATATGTAACGGTCCTATCGTTCAACCCACTTTGCCAAACAAGTTTTTCTGGAAACTGCTTCTAAGAACCCTGCACTGCTGAAATAACTTCAGAATCTGTATTAAATTTTCTGACACGAAGCTTCTCCTTCAACGTCGGAAACAGTCAGAAATTGCATGGTGCTATTTCTGGACAGTAAGGGAAATGTGGCATGATTTTAATATTACATTTACTAAGATATTACTGAACAGAAGTAGCGACATGCAGGCGGGCATTATGGTGATATAATGTACAATTCCCTACCAGTTCATGATGCTTTCTCGATACGTGTTGTCGCAAAATTGTCAAAACTGAAACATAGTATTCACCAATCACAGTAGTTTTTGGAGGCACAGCATACTGATAGATTACACCTTTATGATCAAAGACAATAATCATCATGAACTTTCCAGCAAATTTGATTTGTCGGATTTTTTTCGGAGGCGGAGAATCAGTGTGTTTCCATACACTTGTTGCGGACTTGGTAAATGGATCAAAATGATGCACACAAGTTTCATCACCTGTTATTACAGTCTTTAGAAAATTCGGATCATATTTAAGCATCTGTTTCCACTCACAACATTGGTGAATTCTTGTTTGCATTTGTTCTTTAGTAAGGTGATGAAGGACCCATCAGAATCAGTGTGTTTCCATACACTTGTTGCGGACTTGGTGAGGAGATCAAAATGATGCACCCAAGTTTCATCACCTGTTATTGCAGTCTTTAGGAAATTCGGATCATTTTGAAGCATCTGATTCCACGCACAGTATTTGGGAATTCTTGTTTGCGTTTGTTCTTTAGTAAGGTGAGGAGGGACTCATCTAGAACAAACATGGCAAAGCTGTAAATTGTTAGTTGATGCCGCTATCTCCTCGCATGCCATTCGCCGATTTTCTTGCAATATTGCCCACACAGTGTTAATATTTCGATCATTCACAACACTTTCTGGTCAGCCAGGCTTAGCAGCCAGTTCTGCAGACAAACGTCCTTTTTTTAAATCACCATGCCATCTAAAAATCGTTGACTCTTAACTGTTTCTAGAACTTTTTTGCCCAAATGATAGCAAAAAATTTTATGGCACAACGTATTTCGTTCTTTAACTCTGAATCACTCACCTCCATTTCTGTAGGGCAATAAAAACAGTTCTTTAAATAAGCAATAAAGCAATTAAATAAGAAAAATAAAATCGTCTGCTTCGTTTAGAATATTTTTAAACGTACAGTTAACAGTTTGAGAAAATCGCCTTCAGTTTTACTTTTTACTTTTGCACTGTTGTCACTATGTAAAAAATAACTCTCAGTTTTTATGGAATGCCCTTTGTACGTTTTTATTTTTACTGGCTTTTTGACAGTTTCAATAAACACAAGTGAAAGGAAAGTTTTATAATTTATTTTTTAACAAACGTGTTAGAGAAGATTCAAATAAAGAAAAAAAATTTGCCTTGAGCGAACATCTTTCTACAGAAATCTACTCCATACTTGTGAAATGTCAAAAGGCAGCGGATGAGTTGTAATAAACAACGAAAAGAATATTAGTTTTCTTTGAAACAACTGTCCATACTATAATGGAATTAAAAATAAGTATTAAATTATAAAAATTCGTATACAAAATTATTTTTTCTTTGTATTTTCATCTACTACTAATGACAAAGTAACTGTTGTTTGTACGTAAAAAAGACACTTCGTAAAAATGCCATGAATAACACCTTTCATCAGGAACTATTAGTAGGTTTTGTTGACAAATAGCGAAAAATATAAGAAATGACAAATGTTTCTTAATCAACGAAAATATAATATAATCACGATTAAATTTATAATATAAACTCATCCTTGTTAACCATGATTCTGAAAAGTGTTTCTTTATCTTTAGAAACCTCAGACATCAATGGCATTTCGAGATTTAAAGAATCATTTATAATGACAAAATTTCTCTTGCTGCCCGTAATTTTCGAAACGTTTACTAGTAGCTTTTAAAGTGTACGAATCAGTTTTCTAAGCCTAGAATATAGTTTTTTTTCGATGCTATCAATTCTCAAGTATACACTTTCATGTTCAACAAATATATTCAACAGACAAACATGCAAAATTCACAGCGTTAACATTAACATTAAAATTAAGATTATTTCTTTACTCTTTCATGTATAATTTAACTTATGCAACTGAAAACGTTTACTTGAGAATTGATGACATCAAAAAACAGGTATTCCAGGCTGAGGAAACTGATTAATACACTATAAAAACTATTCGAAAACGTTTCTGAAAAATACGGGCAGCAAAACATACTTTTCTTTTATAAATAATTCTTTAAATTTTGGAAATGTACTGGTTTCTGGGGATTCAAAAGAAAATGGAACACGCTTTTCGCAATTTCGGATAACTCAGAAGATTATATTATATTTTCGTTCAGGTTTAAAGTTTCGTTCAGGGTATATTTTCATAAAATAAGAAACATTGGTCATTTTTCACAGTGAACGGTCTAAGAATATATTTTTTTAATTTTTCCAAGAATACATATTATAAATCTATCATAATTGCACATGAAGCAATACTATTCTCTGAAATCTCGAACATTTCCCACTCCTAAAAGTTTGTATAAACTAAATTCATAAATTTTGTTTACAGTAATTGAAAAACCCTATGATTGAATGGGTTTTTTTCTGTATTTTCATAAGATTGCTTGTAAAACCCAGAATATAGATTTCTTTCTATCGCGGTTGGATGCTATAATATCTTTTAGATCCCTTCATTCAATATACTTTTCAATACACATTCCTTTAAAAAATATTTTTCTCTACAGCCATTTTAATATGATTTCTGGGAAGGGAAAAACACGGTCCAGCCAGTTATTGGGTTCTATCACTAAATCTCACTAAATATCTAATCATAATCTAATATATAATCTCACTAAATATCTAATTAATTTTTTCTTTTGTGTAAAACATGGTAACTGCCATTTTTTTCATTTTTTTCTGATTTTCATGTAAAATTGCTTAATTGCATCCTGAAACTTTTGAAAAGTACAAAGTTAATTTTTTACTCAATACGTGCCACGGTAATGATTGATATTTTTTTAGATATGAATTTTAATGACAAGGACTCTTTGGACATGAGTTCAATAAAATAAATATGTCAGACAAAAAAAATGTTGCACATAAGTTAACTGGAGGTCCACCCTTAGCAAACCAGCCGTTTTTAGAGGACGTAGTTTTCTTTGTATTTTTCTTTAAGAAACTTGAATATTGAATATCTCGACACTAGCATTTTGTTAATTAATTTATTTTATATGCGAGCCCTTCAATTTTGATATTAATTAAATCATTGAATTTTAAATTTCAGGGTAGTTTTTTGGACAGCCTATATATTTGCAAATAGCTCACCATCCATTAGAAAATTACTCCAGTCGGCTGATTGCTGACAAACTACATCTTAAACCTAAGAAAAAGAAGATTAATTTTAACACAATTATTCAAATTGGTAAAGAAGTCACATGAGTTGTGATTTTCCAACTGGACGAAAAATGTCCGTGCCAGGATTCGAACCTGGGATCTCTTGGCTGAAGCTGCCATGCTCTACCAACTGAGCTATCCCGGTCGAATCTGGAGGGCATAATTCATCCAGTTAACCTTAAAGGTCCAGTTAACCTTAAAGGTTAACCTTAAGGTTAACTGGATGAATTATGCCCTCCAGATTCGACCGGGATAGCTCAGTTGGTAGAGCATGGCAGCTTCAGCCAAGAGATCCCAGGTTCGAATCCTGGCACGGACATTTTTCGTCCAGTTGGAAAATCACAACTCACAAGAAAAAGAAGGTTTGTGAAAAATGGAAATCGATAAATTGGATTCGTGTCGTGCATACCTAGACATGAACAGAGGAAATTTACGACATAGTTTTTAATAATATATAGTATTAGGTGAATAAAACGAGAATAACAACCGTATAGTCCTCAAGTATTCAATAAATGATTTTGAACGAATGTTTAACTAACACAGTAAAACTGACGATAATATGATAAGCTTTACGTTATTCTTACCAAATAACTACTTTCAGAAAATACGGTTGAAACATAAAAAAAATCTTATTATCGATCATTTTCAATCCCGTCATATCCGACGGGCTTTAACTTAGCAGACCAGCAATACTAAAATATATATATATATTTCCTTGCACTTAATTGAACAAATAAGTTAGATTTTCAAATTAATTTTTTTATAAAAACAATTACAAGAAATATTTATTTCTATGTATATAAATAAATTCTTTATAAAAATTTGATTTCCTTTACAAAATGTTTCTTGAGTTTCATTTTATTTTAGATTTATTTATTTATAAACATGTGTAAAAGGAAAATATATTACGTACGTACGTTGAAATTAGAATATTCTTTCACGATCACTTATCTTTTTCATCTTCTTTTTTTTTTTTTTTTTTTTTTTTTTGGCATTCCGAAAACATTTTTGCAAAACTCTCGAAATAAATTCCCTTAGAGGAGAAGTTGAGTCTATATATGGAAACTGTCTTTCACATTTCTGGAAAACTATTTTTAGTACAAAATTAGTTTAGTTTTGCCAAACAAAAACCGAAACAGATGTAAAAACATTTTGATAACTGCAAAATTTGACATACTTCAAACGTGTCAAATTCTATCAAGTATATAAATAAATAAGAAAATTCGAAATTGGATATACTTTTCTTGTTTGAATTAAGCGAAAAGAGATGTTTTTTTTTTTTTTTTTTTTTTTTTCCAGAATAAAAATAATTGTTTATTTGAAGAAAAAAAAAAAGGGTTTTGATCATAACTTACTAAATTCTTATACCTTTCCGTAAAATAAAGGAATACAAAATTCGACTAAAATTCTTATTTCAAATAGCGATATACATGGTGTCTTTTCTAAAATCCAGTTACCATTATAAAACGTTATAACTAATGAAGTATTTAAAATGGATGATCGATGTTTTTTTTTAACATTTTCCAACATAGTTGAAAAATGTTTATGAATTCGGTTTGTCTGTCTGTCTGTCGTCTGTCCGTGTTCTAACCAGCGTAAATATGCCGGGATTCTAATGCAATTCATATATGTTATTGAGGTTTACCATGGCATGTTCGGTATTGAAAATCAAGTGTGTAGCTTTTATATTTCATTTACAGGGAAACTCAAAAGAATTCTTTTACATTACGGTCTATAGGGAAATATCGTTTTCAATGTATTTAAATGATGTTACACTATTTTAAACATATTGAAATTGACTTAC
Source organism: Maratus michaelseni (assembly GCA_963931845.1). Lineage (NCBI taxonomy): Eukaryota > Metazoa > Arthropoda > Arachnida > Araneae > Salticidae > Maratus > Maratus michaelseni. Next base: position 253,293,539 of record OZ007592.1, read on the forward strand.
ATCACTGAGGTGCACAACAAGATCCTTACTGTAGAATATGGTATGCATAGCATTTATTGTTCATTTACAGGGACACACAAAGTATTCGGTAACAGTACTGCTAATGAGCAATAATTGCTGGAAGTGTATTTTTAATTATAGTATACGTTTGTAAATTTAACTAATTTTTTACATATTACTAAGTGTATATAAATTTTATAGATCATATACTGGATTGCACAAAAGATCTCAAATTCATTTTCGTTTATTGGCGGAAATTGCTGAGGGAGAATTTTCAACTGTGCTATGCGTTTCCTAACTAAACGAAATTTTAGGATGTTATCTAGTAATACATACAAATGTATAGATTATTTACAGAGCTGTACAAAAGAATTCTGATATCATCCCGACTATTGGTGGTAATTTTTGAAAATGGGTTTTTAAATGTGTTAGGCGTTTTCCATTGTTTACTTAGACAGTATTTTTCACCTTATTAATCTGTGGAGTTTTGTTATAGTATTCTGAATATGCGAGAAAGTGTTTCATAGTCTATGCTTGATGCATGACTTGTCCTTCTTGTTATTTAAACGACTGTAGCTTCTAAAGTTTGTATTTTGGAATATGTAAAGTTTTTTTTTTCATTTATATATACCTCTAACCAGGCTCCTACCTGCCCAGGCATGAGTGCCTAGCTTGACGAGTTAGTATCTGGGAACGGGACGGAAATAGCCTGATCACAGCCGGGCTGTGATCCCCTGCCTATAGTTTTGTTGGTACACTGTAAAAAATGGGTACTCAAAAATGAGTAAAAAGTACTCAATTTTGAATACGTCACATACTCAAAATAGCTCCGATCCAAATGTACTCAAAATTGAGAAACACATGTACTCATTTTTGATCCCATGGATGTATTCAAATATGAACTGCTATGTACTCATTTTTGATCCCATGGATGTATTCAAATTTAAAATTTTTATGTCGTTAAAATAAAATTTATAGGATAAAAAAAAAGTTACTTCGCGAGGACAACCTTATAAGTGATACATACATTTTGGCTCATTTTTTTTCATTCCTGCGTGAGTTTATAGTAATTAACCAACCCTTGCCCATGAGAGGAATCGAACCCGTGATGTCCTGTGTACTAACCTGACGACTCAGACCAACGCGCCATGAGTGGTCACGCCTCCTTCTCAAATGTTGTTAGTTACTTTGCAAAAATTGCAAAAACTTGAGGTTTTATCTGTAGATGGATTTTTTCAGTTCCAATGTTTTTAATATTTTCTTTTCATAATTTTCAATATTTTGCTGTATGGTTTGGTGCCTTATAACAGATAAATTTCAATTTATTATGTATTGTATGCGTGAAACATTGCATTAAGAATACTGATTGCTTCTTTTTGCAACAGTACCAACATTTTCTTTATTCCAACATATTCTTTTTTAAAATTATTTGCCTGATTATCTATTTATCAATTCTAATAAAAACAACAATTATCTTAATCAGACGTGTTCATTACATGCTATTAAACTATTTTTTTTAATGTCTTACTTAAAAAAAATTATGTAAATAAAATTTTTTATAATAAATTAAATTATTATATTTCAGGTATGCTGAGAGCTTTTGCGTACGGTTCGGTTAAACTAAATAGTTAAAAAAATGATTTTTAAAGACAAATTTGAAATTAATGACCTTGGGATAGGTAGGTTTAAATCTGGACTTATTGATTTTATTTAAATTAATTTAATTTAATTTATAAAAATATAAGCTAAAGAAATAAATTAAAAACGTTATAAAGTTAAAAACTTTTTTTTTATAAAAGTGAAGAAAAAATATTAACTAATTTTATAAATTCAAGGAAAAAATTATAAACTTGTAAAATTATAATTTATAAAATAATAAATTTTAGCATAATTCATAAATTTGTAAGATAAATCAGCTTAGTTTAATACCAATTTGCATAGCTATAATTTGCAAAGATATTATGTTATGAAACTTTTATATAACACAATATTGCCTCACGTTAAAAAAGTTAAAATAAATTTTAAAAAAATTAGTGGGAAAAACAAAATCATAATTTTGAAGTACTATCAAGGGAAAAAAAAAAGTAGATGAGTAAAATGTGAGGGAAAAAAAAAAGAGTAAATGTGTTGTAGTGGATCCACTTTGATGAAAATCCCGAACAACCAGATCCACTTTTCATTTCGCTTATTCTTCGTTTTTCCTTCAAATTATAGCTTTTTAGGCTCCGAAATTTCGTCATTACACTTTCTGAAATATACTAGTATGTTGGGTTTGATCATATGTTCATTTTTGATCCAAAAATACTCATTTCGAAATGAGTATATAAACTTACTCATTTTTGAGAATACGTATGTTCATTTTTGATCCAAAAATACTCATTTCGATATGAGTACATGAACTTACTCATTTTTGAGAATGCACATGTTCATTTTTGATCCAAAAATACTCATTTCGATATGAGTACATAGACTTACCCATTTTTGAGAATGCACATGTTCATTTTTGATCCAAAAATACTCATTTCGATATGAGTACATGAACTTACTCATTTTTGAGAATGCACATGTTCATTTTTGATCCAAAAATACTCATTTCGATATGAGTACATAGACTTACCCATTTTTGAGAATGTACATGTTCATTTTTCATCCAAAAATACTCATTTCGAAATGAGTACTTCATTTTTTACAGTGTATCGCTGCAGTGCTTGCTCTCTAGTGGTTCTCTTTGTTTGTCGGTTCAAGGTTTCTATTTAACTTTGTTAAGTTGGCAGATTAAAAAAAAAGCAAAAATTAAACAAGTGAAAGTAATTTGTCTCGTAATTTAGAACCTTGATCAGGTGACGAGACCTTCACCTGACTATGTACCTCCAGAGGTATATTACGCAGAGAACTTAGCGGATCCTGCCCCCGCAACGGATTTTACATTCACCGGGCGTCATACATGATGAAAAAGAGAAAAATTAAGTAACAAAAATTAAAAAAAAAAGCCTAAAAGAGAATACGTAAAGTTTAAAGTTAGACTGGATGAGTTAGAACAATAAAAAGCACCTCCTCCAAGTTCATTCACTAGATATCACGTCCTGGTACTTTTTTGTGTAGGTATACGTTAAAGACAATGTCTATGCATCCAAATTGACATTAAGATTTTGAAGACAAAAATTACAGAAGCTTTCAAATGTGTAATGTCTAATATATGTTAATCCATGTATGCCAGAAGATAAAGTGTTGTTTTGAAACATTGTAGGTAACATTGGGCGCACGTACCTTTGAGTGCTGAGCACAAACTTCAGACGCTAAAGAAGATTTATCAAAAACAGCAACCAACTATATATCAAATATTTCATTAGTTATATTTTACAGTGGTAGCAGGACTTGAGGGACAAACTGTATTTTTAATTCACGTAAAATTATTTTTAAAAAAGGGAGGGGAGGGATTTTCCCATGCAGAATCATGGTGACATTCCGTTTTAACAATTTCCAACACATAGTTGAAAATTGTTTATCAATTAGCTTTGTCTCTCTGTCCAAGCTCTCATTCGCGTAAATATACTCCGATTGTCATGTAATTGAGAAAAATCCGTTAAACTTCCAATATGACGTCAAATTAATTTTCTTTTTAATTCTCTAATGGCGTCCTATTAAGCTGCTTTTTGTATTTACACATACTCATACAGCTTGTATTATTGAGAAATGTTTGAAATTTTCAGTTTTATTACCAATATGACGTCATATTAATCCTTTTTTCAGTTGGTGAAACTTTTTATTTCATTTTCATTTTTCACGTGGAAATCTTTCAATAGAAAATTAATTATTGTAGAAAGAATTTTATTGTGGATTTTTAATTGTTGGCAACTGCTATAACGAAAAATGTTTACATTTAATAGAAAAAGGCGGTTGGATTTTTGTTTTTTTATCTTTCTATATTAAAATAATACAATTTTTTCAAATTTTATGATTTTGAGCTTCATAGTAGGTATTCAGCTATAAGTACACAAAATTTCAAGTCTGTAAGTTATATAGTTTCTCAGAACCGGCTCTGTGGCGGACAGACAACAAAGCGGGACTAATAATGTTTCGTGAGATAAATGAAACCCTAAAAAGAGAACTGAGTTGTACCACAACATGTTTTCTATATATTATGGAGTGCGTTTCACTTATCGTTCACTTACAGAGACACGCAAAAGAATTCGGTTACAGGAATAACTATGACCGATAATTACTGGAGGTCTGTTTTCCCTGTTGTATGTCATGCATTTTTAAACTTATCTAATTTTTAGTGTATTAAGTGGTGTGTATAAATTCTATAGCTCATACACCGGGCAGCACGTGAGAATTGGTACACATTACCGCATATGACGGACGTAGTACGACGTATGGTCAGCAATTGCCGAAAATGGATTTTTAATGCGTTATGTGTTTTTTAAATTGCCTATTTAGAAATATCATTTCATTGTATGAAAAAATAAATGTATTAACAAAGTTATGTTATTTTTGGAACGTATTTCATAATCTATGCCTGTTAAATGATTTTTCATTCTTGTTTTATCTGCAGTTTTGTCAGTAGTAAGACTTATTTAACCTAATATATTAGTATGAAACAAAATTTTAATAAAAAAGTTATTGCGGCTGTAGGTTTATTAGCTTAAGGTGTTAGGTAGTCATTTCACATAAATAATCCTGAAATCCAATCTCTTAAGCTTATTTAAATTGGATACACTTTATTTATTTTTTATTTTTTTAGAGAAAGAGCAAAAGAAAAAATCAAGTTGTTTAGACTTAAAATATATATTTAAATATAAATATATTGAAGCTGGTTTCTTATATTTTTCTTTTAAAATATCATGCAATATTTTCTATAAAATTTAGTTTATTTAATTGGTACAGTAGGGATTCAGATTGAAGTTTAAAAAATTACGTTTTCCCTCATTTATATTTTCTCAGATTATTAATGTTTTCCTGGTGTTGTCTTTTACTTCTTTGGTCTCTACGGAGAAGGTTCTGCCGGGTTTTTTTTTCTTTTCTTTTCTTTTTCGGGGAGGGGAGGAGGAGTGGGGTGTTTTTGGTTTTGGTTTCTTGGGTTTTTTTACTGCAGTGGTTTAAAACGTGAATGAGTTTCAATTTTAAATGAAATATTTACAATATTTCTGCGTTTTTTCCTTAAGGGAAATTCTTTGGTAATTGTTTCAGAGCTTACGTTTATTCACTACTTGGACAGACAATTAAAACTTAACTTAATTTACTGTGAGTAAGCTCAATCGGGATAATTGGAAACAGAATTCCATATTTCTGTGTTTGACCATCTACCAGATCTGCGTGTATCATCCATTTTTTTCTGATTGTAGAAATATGTTTCTTGAATTACGTTCTTTTCATTATCTTTTGCCAAAATTTTCCCGCAGTTTTTAGAGGGATGTTATTGCCTGTTTTTAATTACGGCTTCTAGTTTCCAATTACCCCGCCAAACTGGTGGTAATTGGAAACATGAAATTTGACAACAGGAATAAATAGGACTGAGATAATACTAGGTTGTACAAGCACTCTGTACAACATTTGTGCTATCTTGCTTTCCTATATCTATCGTTCATAATTGAAACTAAAATTTAAAAAAGTAGTAAATAATTTTCCTATTTCACCCATTCTGCAACTTCGATAGCTGTCATGGTTTTCTTGTTATTAAATTTTAAAGACCGCCAGTCCATTTAAAGACGGTCTTTACAATGAAATGTTACTTTACTTTGATGTATACTGTCACAACAAAACTTCGGTGTATTTCAAAGTTGTTGTACTTCTTTTTGAAGATATTTTAATATGCAGGGGGATTCAGCATCAGTACGACAAACTTCAAAAAATGATACAGCACACTGCAACAAGCATATCTAGTATACTAAAAATTCTTAAAAATTAAAAAATTAATTTTCTTACATTAATATATGTATAATTTCATAATTTATATTTAGGCATCCAGAGAGTCGCATGTTTGTTTTTAAATAAAATAGCCCAAAATTAAAAATATATATATAATTAAATAAATAAATACACATGTGTCACATTAACGTTACTATACCATCCACAAACCCTACCACCAATCGTGTATATCATCAAAATTATAATTAACAATGTGTATATAATTATTAGTTCAGTAGAATTAACTTTGGACGGTGACGGGGGACACGAGTGGCAGATAATACTAACGCCACTCGCTTGTGTGTGTTAGCGGACACCATACCATATTTGCAATAAGTATTACGCAATCAAAACTAAATACTATATAGTAAATCAAAAAATGCAAAATTTTCTTAAATTTCTCAAAAATTTAAAAAATAAATTTCTTACATTAATATATGTATAATTTAATAATAAATCATGTTTAGGCATCCAGGGGGTCGCATGTTTGTTTTTGAATAAAATACACCCCAAATTTGAAAAAAATTATAATTAAATAAATAAATACATATGCGTCACATTAATATTTTACATGTGTATTTATTTATTTAATTATAATTTTTTTTTAATTTTGGGGTTATTTTAATGTAAGAAAATTATTTCTTTAATTTTTAAGAATTTTTAGTGAAATTTATAAAATTTTTGTATTTTGGATTTACTATCTATATATATATTTGTCTTACGTGGCGCGGAAATAGGGCTGAATTTCTACCTTATCGTTGGCAACAATCGTAGTTTCCAGAGCTCAGACCAATGAACAGACAAGATTGTGTTAGTCCCGCCTCCAAGATGGCGGTCAGTGTCTGAACAGTGAAACTGAAGCTAGCAATTATTAAAAATAAAGTAATATGAACGTAATCCAAAGCGTCTGAGATGATTCCTCTTTTTAATTATGAGTAATAGTGTTGATTTCAAATGAATTCATTTTTTCAAAGAATTCATGTAGAATTTATTTACGAATTTCACTCACACAAAAAATCGGAGATAATAAAATATAAACTTTCTAGAATTCCCTGCTGCCATCTGTTGCCGTTTTATTGAAGTAAAAATAATTTCTTTTGCAGAAATCTATAATCAATTAGAATAATAAAATGTTGAACGAAATTTAAACAATCATTGATGATAAACTATCTTCCTACCACATAGTGTTTTTTTTTAATGAATTTAAGCCGTGCTGTACATCATTATAGGTGCTAATTATGTTTCCAAGATCCTATTTTCATAGTATTTAAATTATTTATATGTCCATTAGTATCATCAACTAAATGCATTTTTAGTTGTGTTTTCAACGGAGTTTTCAATTACTTTTTTACATTTAAAAAAATTGTCAATTTCATATGTTCAAATGATTTATTGTAGTACTTATTCCGGCTAGAATTACTTGAAAAATAAAAAGGGGCGTGCGAGCTGTGACCGCGTAGCGGTCTCAATGTGAATTGCTTTGCAATTCACCGGGGGTTGGCGAGCGTTAGCGAGTAGGGGGCTGAGCCCCCTAGTATATTTAATTTTGATTGCATAATACTTATTCCAAATATGATATGTTGCCCGCATTAATGTTGATGTGACACATGTGTATTAATTTATTTAATTATATATATTTTTTTTTAATTGGTGGTATTTTATTTAAAAACAAACATGCGGCCCCCTGGATGCCTAAACATGATTTAATTAAATTTTGCATATATTAATGAAAGAAAATTATTTTTTTTATTTTTAAAAATTTTTAGTAAAACTTGTGATTTTTTAATATTTTACACTTTAGTATTGATTGCGTAATAGTACTTCCAAATATGGTCTTGTGTCCGCAAACACACACAAGCGAGTGGCCTTAGTATTACCTGCCGTTCGCGTCCCCCGTCCCCGTTCAAAGCCCATTCTGCTTAACTAATAATTATATAATTATATTAATTATATTTTTGATGATATACATGGGTAATGGTGGGGTATGTGGATGGTATATTAATGTTGATGTGACACATGTGTATTGATTTATTTAATTATATATATTTTTTTTAATTTGGGGGATATTTTATCTAAAAACAAACTGGGTCGTAATCCACTAATTCAGTCATAAAAACAGGATGTCTGACTCCAAGTCCAGCCCGGGTTTCCGTTCATAAATTTAACAGTAATGAAGATATTTTACAGATATTTTGAACAGACTTAGTTTGTGTGAAATGTGATGATATTACGTCAATCGCATTGTAATTAGGTTAATGACACATATGTACTGCGAACTACATTCCTAATTACGGAGGATCTAGATCTGTGCTATTTTGACGCAGATCGGGACTAATTCCAGCATTTCTTGGGAAGTTATCATATTTCATAGAAAGCAAAGCAAGTCTATTGAAAATATTGATAAAATATTTTCATTATTGTTAAAGTAATGAACGAAGATGTGCGTTCGACTTTGAGTGAGACACACTGTATTTATGACTCATTAAGTGGATTTATACTAGTGTTGGGTGATCGTGACAGGTGTCCTGATTTACGTGGGACACCTCAAACTTCAGGGGTTCTAAGACTCGTCCCGCGGAACCGCTGCGCGAGACGCCTAAAGTACCGACTTTTCACGACGCACAAATGCTTTTAACTTTCTTTTAGTACTATTTTATTCGTTAGTCTACATGGAATAGAATTTAATACAACCAAAAAAAAATTGTAAAAATAAAAAATTTCCGAATTTGAAAATTTTTGATTTTGCCGAAAAAAATATCGTACACGGCTAAAAAATACCGTACCCGCTACCGTACACTGTTAAGGTTGAAAACTGTCTAAGACAGAATATTTTTCCGGTGCCCAGATATTCTGTTTTTACAGGATTTACTGTAGCTAGTTTTTTTTTATTCTGTGAAAAAATAACCTGTTTATAACGGAATGCTGTCTTAAACCTAGCTTTTTGAACGAAAAATTTCATAGATTGCGGAGGAAATACTATACAATTATAACTGTTCAATCGGAAAATTCTTCAAAACGGAATTATGTTTCGGTCCCTAGCGATTCCGCTTTCAACGATTTTACTGTATAAGTTCTTGTATTCATTTAGTGACGTAAATGTGCTAACACGGAAAGTGAAGTGACAGAAAAAAATACTGCGTTTTTAGACAGGTTTTCGTCTTAACAGGCATAATTGTACAGTATACCTTAAGGTATACCTTAAAACACAGGATTCCATTTTTATAGGATTTACTGTATTTTTATGTTCCGATTTAGTGACCTCTGTCCCGTTTTTGTACAGGCAACATTAATTTACGCTTAACAAACGCTTAACAGACGCTTAACAAACGCTTTCCTACAGAAAAAATGTTTGTTGCAGTGTGCTGTGTGACCTCTTAAAGTTTGTTGCATTGATGTTGAATCATCCTATAAATTTTATAAAAGGAAAGCTCAACTTAATCTAAACTATAACAGTCTAATCATAGTCAATCTGGCAAATGTAATAGCCTGGTTAGTGCAGGCTTTAAAAATGGTGTTATAACTGAAAACATTCAAAACGGCACAAACTGCATTGAACTGCATGGAATTTTCATTCAAATATTATATCAAACATTGAAGTAAATTCGTTTTCTGAAATTACTATTCGTTTTATTTCCATGATTTAAAATATAAAATGCTACTTATTTCAAACAATTTTAACCTATCACCAATTAAACAATATTCTAGTAATCTTCAAAGTATGACACTTAAACATTCATTTTACAATTAACCAATAGCACTTACATTAAATCGGCTTATGATATCAATTAATTCATTGTCTGTAATTATTTGTTTACACAAGATGATAAATTACTTTTAATAACGCATTTTGAGAAAATAGAACTTTTCTACTTAACGAGCATCGGGAATGAAAAGCATAAAATGTATTTTTAATTAATAGATGTTTGAAATAAGGTTCTCTCCTTATTTTATTTCCCACGTAATTACTTGTTTACGATTGCCTGTTTCCGTAAATTGTATTCTTATCGTAATGAGCTATTTATTAAACATGTTACAAAAGAGTTATTTAGAAGTATTGCGACTTCTGGAAAGTAATTCTGTTGATAGGTTTTTCTGAATAATGATTTCTACCACAGTTAAAGTAATAAATGAAAAGACATAATTTCGTAAAGTTTATGATTTACCGTAACAAAAGAAATAATCCGAGAAAAACTGATTGATTATTTTAATAAAAGTTTAGGAAAACGCATATAAAATAGAAAGCATATAAAATAGAAAACGCATATAAAATAGAAAACCATAGAATGCAACAAATTTACATTTATACGTAACAAGTAAACTACAAGATCAGACATAGTATCAATGGCACTGCAGTCGACCAAAAATAAAGGAAAACAAGAACGAAAAATTATACACCACGGCATAGATTATGAAACACTTTCCAACACTATCGGAATATTGTTAAGAAATGTCATTTTTGTTCATGCAATGAAATGAGATATCTAAATAAACATTAAAAAATAAACACAACACAGTAAAAATTCATTTTCAGGAATTGGTGTCCATAGCCTGTAATGTGAGTGAATTCTATATCGCGAAACCCTGTATATGATATACACATCTCATACTACTCTAAACATAAACATTTTAAATGCATATCGCGGCTTTAAACTTAAATCTAGAAGTTATGGCTCATAGTCAGTTCTGTAATCGAAATCTTTTGAGTGTCTCTGTAAATAAACGAAATATTCTACGTACTCAATAAATCTACAGAGAACATGCTCTAATGCACCTCAGTAATGTGTATCAATTTCATTAAAATACACTGCAAACAATTTCTCCCATAGATATTAATGGAATGGAATACATTTGTGCGTTTCTGTAAACGAACTATAAATGCTACTTACTCTATACTCTATATAAATCATGTTATCAGCTACCTCAGTGACGCATATAAATTTCCATATGTTTGAAACAGTGTAACATTATTAAAATGCACTTAAAACTATTTTTCCACATTGACCGTAATGTAACAGAATACTTGTGACTGTTCCTGTAATCTAACCATAAATAATACTTCATTTTCAATACCGAACATGCTATAGTCCACCTCAATAATATATATCAATTACATCACAATCTGTCTGTATTTACGCGAGTTAGAGAGCGGCAGACAGACAGACAGACGGACAGACAAACCGAATTCATAAACACTTTTCAAGTATTTTGGAAAGTGTGAAAAAGAGAGATCTCACATATTTTAATCTGGAAATTGCCTCATAGAAAACGAAAGTGGCCATTCGATTGAGAATTTTGTCTTTTTTCAATTTATATTTAAAAAGTACGGTGGGTGGGGTTGATTTATGACGGCCAATTATCAACACGAGGGATATAGGCCCTAGGGGGAGGGGAGTGCCCCCCGTGGGGGTCTTTCTAAGGGATCCTAACCCGTATTTACGCAAGGATCGAAGAAAACCACGGAAAACTCCGAACGGTTAGGTCGACGAGCGCGACAGGGGTTTGAACCCAGCACCTCCCGTCTACCAGCTTAGAGAGCAGAACCTCTCAGCCACTGGTGGGGCAAAAAGTACGGTGGTTCGTCCTCATATTGAAATACAACAAACATTGAAATTTGCAATACAGACCCCTAATTTTGATACCAGAATAGAATTCTTGATTCTATAATTCACCTAGTTATGTTTGTATGACGTTTCTACGATTAACTCCAGATATATTCAATATTAAAAAATGGGATAATATGGAGTTGTGTTTCAGAAAGGAAAATCGTTAATTTTAGGTTTATATTAAATATAAATTTAATATATACTTTTCAATACGAAGTGATATTTGTGTTTTAAAAAAACGTCTAATTTATCATTTAATCATTCTACTAAAAGAAATAAGACAGGTTTTACATTTATTTAAAGCTTTTATGAAATTATTCTTTTCACAATGACTATATGGCCCCCGAAACTGTTTTTAAGCATAATTTAGAAACTACTTATCAAATACCACTCTGATTTTGCATACGCATATTAGAAGCTTATAGAAATTATGAAGTAATAGATGATGTTTGGGTGTACAGTGCAGTAACTTTAAGATTTTATATATGTCCGTAGATTATAAGCGACATCTCTGGAAAACAACTTGATGAAAATATAGCCGGATTATTTCGAATATCGTAGTGGCAGTACACAGCACTTTTAACCCGGTTAACCACAGTACTTTGTACGTGTAATCCACAGAAACCCGACAGCTCTCGTCCCAGGAAAAAAACTGCAGAAATATAATGCATGAATAAAAATTCATTCATCACGTGAAATTTACTTTGTTGGCAATAGACCTAAGAATTTGGAGAGGAGAGGTGGCCCTCGTATTGAATCCATAAAAAAAGAATCTTTCAGTCAGATGGTCAGATAATATCTGTTGCCTTTCGCTCAGATTGTGCAGCCACAATTTTGCATGCGCCAATATAAATTTTGTCAGTTAGGGAGAAAATTCCATAGTTCTAAGTTTTTGACCGACAAAACACCAAGCGTATTCCAGCCCAGGCGACTTATCAATTAAGCAACTTTAAAATGATAACCCCGTTATTATTTAGATTAGACTGGGGATATGTGGAGGAAGAGGCTTTAAAATTATTGACATACCATTTTCATGCAGTTGAGAAATTATATTAAAACTGCGCTTGTGTTTATAAAAGAAATACGAAGCAAAGAAAAGTCAAATGTAGGATATATCTATATTATTCATTAATTTCCTGAATCAAAACCGCAGATAAAGGAAGCATAAATCTATTCTAACGTACATTTTAAAAATAAGTCCAAGTGCATTTTGACTTGGTTAAAGATATTACTTTTTGAGTTTTATAGCTAGAATAGATTTTAAATGACTGATTTTAATTTACTTAGATAAATTTAACATAGGAAATATTAATTTTGGAATACAAATAAATAAAATACATGATTTCACATCATAGAAATCCTTTTATGTTTAAAAAAAATCATAGATTACAACTCATAATTTCTCCGAATATTAAGTTCATATTAGTATTTCACAATTCATGGTACAAACTTTAAGGATTGGTACAGAACACTGTAACAATCATTTATGGTATAAGAAACCCGGGTCAAAAATCCATTTATTTAATCAAAATTACAGGCGGCTCCCTCCAATGTGAAGTCGCGTTTTCGTTCATAACTTTAAAAGTAGTGACGATATTTTAACAAAATTTGCAACAGACACTTTACAACTTACAGACAACTTACAACAACAGACACTTTACACTTGACATATCTTTGTATGAATTGTAAGCATATTGTAAGGATTTCGTTAAAGTATCTTCACTACTATTAAAGTTATGAACGAAAACGCGACTTCGGATTGAAGTGAAACGAGACGCCCTGTACTTTTAACTAAATAAATGGATTTCCTGATTTACTATACAATAAATTATTGTTACAGTGTCCTATACCAACCCTTAAACTTTGTACCATGAATTCAGGATTATCATATCATAATTCGGGATGTATATCTTTTTATTGTATAAAAATCACACAATTAAGTTTGAGATGGTAAATATTCAAACTGCTGAAAAAAATTACTTTGAAAAAATAAGTTTTACCAAAAAAAAACGCGTTGACTAGCGCCGCGAATGAAGTCAGTGGCAGTGCAGACACATTCGTATCGAGAACAGAATAATTTTGGGTTCCACTCATTAAATTTGTAAGTCGTGGAATATTCAGAGATGCTCTCAGCTGAAACTAGATATGGACGCGTAATTCTTCATGAAAATAGCAGAATTGCACGAATTATTTATTTGCCGAATTCCGTAAAATCAATTCGTCAGTAGGTCACAAAAAAAAAAAAAAAAAAAAAAAATGTTAATTTTGTTAATTAGTCGGGATTTTTGTGAAACGGTCACGGAAGGATTCGTGAATGTCGTCAGTCGCTCGAGGAATATAACTGAGAATCTTATTAATCTCTTGCGGAAAAAAATTACGAATTTCGTCAATCGGTCGTGGAAAAAAATTGCATATTTTGTCAAGCAATTTTGGAAAAATATCGCGAATTTCATCAAACTTTTTTGGAAAAATATTGCGAATTTCATCAAACACTCGCGGTAAATAAATTACGAATTTTGTCAAACGATCGCGGGAAGGGGGGAATGCAAATTTCATTGAACGATCGCGGAGAAAAATGGAATTTCGTCAAACAATCGCGGAAAAATCTCGAATTTCGTAAAGAGCTCGCAGAAAAAAACATGAAATTTGATAATCGAGCCCAGTTTTATAAAATTGTTAAAATCTATATGAATTTCTCAAGTTTGTGAAGTGGGTTTCTTTTTTTTTTTTTTTTAAATATTATAATTACAGATGTATATATTTTAAAATCACTCAGAAAATTTGATTATATTTTCCAGGAACAAATTTGTAAATTCTGAATTTTAATGATATTACCTTTTTTTTAATTTATTGGCATTTATTTATGTGGTTTTATGTATATAATACAAGAGTGTAGTTATGTTTATAATAGTGTATTTACTATAAAACATGGCCCCGTCAATGCCAAAAACCACTGGTATTTTATAATTATATACTTATAATACTATTATATAGTTAGTAAAACATTTAAAAGAATATTTTACTATTGAATTTGATCCAGTGGATCAGTTTTTTTATGGTTTTCTATACAAATAAAAATGCTAGTTAACTAATTAAATATTCTTACATTATTTGCTTCTAATTAGAATACATGGACACCAAACACTACATTTGAGTTAAAGAATTGTACGTACTATAAAATTGTACAAGTCGGCAAATAGTCGTTTCATTCAGAAATCAACTGCGAAAATGCAATATATAATTATTACAGAAAATATTACAAAAACATTTTACGAAAACAAATTTGTTTGTGTAAATGTTGTGAAAAATTTCATAACTTTTACTCCACGAGTAATTTTCTCTTTTTTTCTTACCCACCTGCTTCTTTAGTGTTTTTAGCAGGGGTTCGAATCCTGACTCAGTTATCAATGTTTGTAGTGTGTCGGATTACACTTTAAACGGAGATCCCGGCCTGTTTAGCCGCCGTGTGCAAAAGAGGATCGCAGCGCTTCCAACAAACCAACTTCTTTTATTGTTATTATCTGAGTGACATCCTTGTATTACAGAAGATCTGAACAAGAATATTAAAAATTAATTTAACAATAAGAGTGTCGGATTCCACTTCTCAGTCCACACAACTTCGAAATAAATCCGGTCTATCGATATGCTGCCACCACCGATATTAATACGTGATATCGGGCACGATCCGTGATGTATATTCGAGAAAAACCTAACTCTTTCTATTACACTTAAACAAACACTTTATTAACAATATTTACACTTAAACTCGGAGGTAAAGTATCCGGTTTAATATTAAATCAAAATAATTATAGAAACGCTTTACGTGTACCGTTAGACTGCGTTGATTCACTCAGAACCGAGATTTCTCTTAATCTTACACACGCTATCTCTCTTCCTTCCGAGAGATCCCGTTCCATACACGTGCTCAGAGCTGCTCTCTGAAAACCAACCTACACACCTCGCTGCCACGCTAGAACTAACTTACTTTCTGGTCATTATCCAGAGCACCCCCCTCTCTACGGGGTTCGTCGCTTTGTTCCCAAGGGTATCTTGACAACACTTCCTCCCCTCTTGATGGATCGGTCCTCCTAGAATCAAAGGGTGCAATATCTTTGTTATCTATCCAAGACCACCTTGCCATGGAATTACTGCTTTCATTCTGTTCCACCTTCCTTCCTCTTGTATTCTGAGTAGCTCCCCTTCGGATTAAGATTTTCTAAAGGACGCCTTTAACGGTACACAATAGATACAATATGCTAATCCCTTAAGAATACCTTTCAACTCTTGCAACTGTAAGAGAAGAACCTGACACCCCCCACCTTAGCGGAAAATATGCCTTTTAGGGGCTAATTTTCCTCAAACTATGTAATGTCTGAGAAGAGTTCAACAGTTCCTTGATAGGTTTCTTCATTACTACAATTACATAAATATTTCAAGGTGTCTGAAAATTTAACTACTGACATCTCTAATGAACCATATACTAATGTGAGAAATACCAAAAAAAAATTACACAATATGCTAATACACTGTTATAAACACAAGATGCAAATACAATTATAAATACACAAAAAAAAATAAAGTTACACTAGTATTATGTCATTTCAATGTCAGTCCTTAGGCTGAGATTGCTGGAGGCGGTACCACCTTTTCCTTCCAGTCCTTCCTCGTTAACTTAATTGGCACATCCCTTATCGTAATGCACCCGCTTGAATGGCTAACTTCTGCCTCTGATGTCCCAATTAAATCTTCCTCTAACCAATCAGGCACTTGCCTGTCCAAGTCCTCTTTGTACGTAATAAAGACATTGTACAATTTCTGCCTTATCTTATCCCTCTCCGGTTTACGACCAATCCGATTTTTCTCCATTTCTACCAGTTCGATAGGACCCATAAATAATTCCTTATTTTTCCTTAAGATTGATTTTATGTCCTCAACTTGAATATTTGTTAATCCTTTTATCTCAAATCCCTTCCTGTCTTTATTTTCCGGTTGTTCTCGGTCTAACAACAGATCTTTCCTACAGTCTTCAAACTCCCCGTCACTATCCAAGACAATATCGACTACTTTATTTTTAGCCATGAATGCTCTCATTTCATCTTGATACACCAGTTTCTTACTCCCGTCCCCTAACTCAACTATAACTGCAGGTCGACCTATTTCCTCTTTCTTCTTATTACTCACATTCATTTCCCTTGTTAAACGACATTCTACACATGATTCACAATATATTTTAGCTTCCTTCGCCATATTTTCCCAATAAAATGAATGCTTGATTCTTTCTAACATTTTCTTAACCGCGTGATGTTCTCCATATAAGGAAATATGCGCTAGTTTTAGAATTTCCTCCCTTCTAATTTTAGGTAATACTAATTGAGTTACAGTTTCATCTACTAATTTCTCTTTATGATACAATAACCCATTTACAACATAGTAAGACCCTTTCTCATTTTCAGCCAATTCCCAAGCTTTCTCTAAATCTTTACAACTCATTTGGGATTCCTGAAATACATTTGAACTACTTTCCGTAACTTGATTAATCTTACTCTTCTCTACCTCGGATTTTTCCTTCTCATGACTTTGCAAATTTACCGATCTCGTTTCTACGACATAACGGCCATTATTATCATTTCTAATCCTTTCCCTTTCTTTCACTTTATTCCTACTATCTTCCTTACATTCCCTTTCTACCGATTCTCTTAATGATTTCTCGTTGTTTAACCCTGACAATTCATTAGCCACATCAGGATGTAAAATTACCTGTTCCTTACTATTATCAATTATCGCGCAAAGTACATCCTGATGAATTACATTAGTTTGACCACGTTTTGGAATAGCTAAAGGTAATTGAATTAACGGCGATCTAACTGCCTTACCAAATATCCCTTGTAAATAGATGCTACCAGCCCCTCTTAGTTTCTCTGCTGGTACTAAATCTTTATGAACGACGCTAATTTGGCAACCAGAATCCACCAATCCTTTTGTTATCTTCCCATTTACACTAACTTCCACTTTCTCGAGATTATTTAACTTCTCTCCAATAACTTTGGCTCTCCAATTCCCTTTTGCTCCGATTTTTGCCATACTCGTTCCCCTTGGTAATTCTTTAATTCCTCGCACTGAGACATTATTGATACTAGCCCTTGGTTCTTGTCGGTTATTAATTTGATTACTTCCCTCATTATTTCCTTTTGTACAAAATCGCTGAACATGTCCTCGTTGAGAACACTTGAAACAGATAGGCGTCGTATCATTAGGTTTCTTATATTCCGGTTTTCTACCCAAAAATGGACTAACCTCATTATTCCCATTTTGTCTCCAATTACTACTAAAACCCACATTATTTGCCCTTCTAGAATCTTCATTATTCACATACCTTTCTTTACCTTTATAACCCTTATAAGTTACCGCATAAGATTTTTGTTTAGCATCAAAGAAATTATCACATTCCTTAGCAATTTTAGAAACTTCTAACCAATTACTGTGCTGAGTTAATCCAATATGCGTCGCGGTTTCCTCATCTAGCGTAGTTAACAACTTATCCGTGACAATTAACTGATTAACCTTCTCATAAGTATCTGCACCTCTAATCTTACAGTAATTTTCCCACGTTGCTATTAAACGTGACACAAATAATACATGAGTTTCATTTTGATTCCTTCTAGCCTTCTTGAAATTTTCCAAACACGCCTTCGGTGTTGGCTCGTGTTCCCTTAGAACTAATTCCTTTAATTTCTCATAACTCTCAATTTGTTCCCTAGTAGTGTATATTAGCAAGTTATCGGCCTTATCCCCTAGCATATTTAGTAAAATTTCGGCCTGTTGGGTTTCCGGTACATTTTTTGTTTGGAATGCTCGTTCTAAACTGCTAAAAAACAGATTCCATCCCTCAGTCCCTTCTGGAACTTTGATAGACAAAGTTTTAACACTTTTAATCAATTTCTCTAGGCTACTCTCATGATTAGATTCTCTAGTCCCATTAGCGTTATTAGCCGAACTTTGAATCTTTATCCTTTGCAACTCTAACTCATGTTCCAATCTCAATTTTTCAGCCCTTTCTTCTCTATCGAACTTTTCTCGTTGTAACTTTTCCTCCCTTTCTAAAGTTTCTCGTTGTAACTTTTCCTCCCTTTCTAAAGTTTCTCGTTGTAACTTTTCCTCCCTTTCTAACTTTTCTCGTTGTGACTTTTCCTCCCTTTCTAAAGTTTCTTGTTCTAACCGCTCCGTAACAATAGTGTTAGATAATTCCATAACGGCCCCCTCTTCATATTCGTCACTCTCCACTATCTTTTTCTTAAGCTTAAACCTGGTATCATCTTCCGAGACCTCAATTCCTAACTCTTCACATATCGCCTGAAGATCCACCCTTTTTAATTTTAGTAAGAAAGCCATACTTTCTACTGATAACTATTACCACCCTACAATAATACTTAATCACAATATCAAATTAATACTTCCTCAAATCCTACCCTCATAAGTTACCTCCACATATTATACTATTTAACATATTTCAAATAAGTAATAATACAATAATAAATTTCCTTAAACAATGATACCCCACAATTTTCTTCCAATAACAAAGTAACAATAATCTCAATTTTACTATTATGCAATACAGATTTTAAATTTATACCATTAAATAATAAAATACAATTTACACAATAATACTGATACGTTGCAATTTGAATAAAACACTGATGCCAATCACTACATAAAAATATCCACCTAACAAAAATTTGCATGAAATACACATAAATTCCTAAATTTAATTTCAATAAAATATTTCAATTTCAAAATTAGTTCTCACATTAAAAAGTAACTCACAGCACTTTTTTTTTTTTTGCTCTGGGCCTTCAGTTCTTCCTTGAAGGTTATTTCAATTTAATTTAAATTCTACACAAATTTGCTTTCCTCATTTACTATCAATATTTCAAACTTAAAGCAAACAATATCACTTAATTTAAATATTACTTTAATAATAATTTAAATTTAAGAAATTTCAATTATTCCTTCCCACTATTAACACAATGCATTAATTTTAATCATTAATCTTATCCGTTTAAAACAATTAGAAAATCACTTCTAGTAATTAATATAAGATCCTTTTCTTAAAACAATAGTGTAAAATGGTTGTTAATATCTCATTTGATTTAGACCAATTATTATATTGCACATAAATTAACATAAATTATACACAATAAAAAACAGTAGGTTCGAGAATGTCAGTAGAGTAAAATGATCAAAACACCTTACCTCGTACTTTATTCGCTGGGCAATTCTCTGCTCACTTTTCCACAGGGTAAATCTTGCACTCTCGGGCCACAATCACTGCACCTTGCTTCACAATGCACAAAAAACACTACGCACAACACTACACTAACACAGCACCACCACTAATTCACTTCACTGTAATGACGAGAGGATAGCTGGCACTGGTCTACGACGATAGAGCACAAACACTTCCACTAGACGATCCGGCATAAACTGACTTAATACGGCTAACTGGCGCTGGTCTTCGACGATAGAGCACAAACACTTCCTCTAGACGATCCGGCACAGACTCTCAGTAACACGGCTAACTGGCACTGGTCTTCGGTGATTCAATCCCGTCGCTGCCAACATTGTCGGATTCCACTTCTCAGTCCACACAACTTCGAAATAAATCCGGTCTATCGATATGCTGCCACCACCGATATTAATACGTGATATCGGGCACGATCCGTGATGTATATTCGAGAAAAACCTAACTCTTTCTATTACACTTAAACAAACACTTTATTAACAATATTTACACTTAAACTCGGAGGTAAAGTATCCGGTTTAATATTAAATCAAAATAATTATAGAAACGCTTTACGTGTACCGTTAGACTGCGTTGATTCACTCAGAACCGAGATTTCTC
Organism: Maratus michaelseni; assembly: GCA_963931845.1. NCBI lineage: Eukaryota > Metazoa > Arthropoda > Arachnida > Araneae > Salticidae > Maratus > Maratus michaelseni. Next base: position 253,313,948 of record OZ007592.1, read on the forward strand.
TTAATCTTACACACGCTATCTCTCTTCCTTCCGAGAGATCCCGTTCCATACACGTGCTCAGAGCTGCTCTCTGAAAACCAACCTACACACCTCGCTGCCACGCTAGAACTAACTTACTTTCTGGTCATTATCCAGAGCACCCCCCTCTCTACGGGGTTCGTCGCTTTGTTCCCAATGGTATCTTGACAACACTTCCTCCCCTCTTGATGGATCGGTCCTCCTAGAGTCCAAGGGTGCAATATCTTTGTTATCTATCCAAGACCACCTTGCCATGGAATTACTGCTTTCATTCTGTTCCACCTTCCTTCCTCTTGTATTCTGAGTAGCTCCCCTTCGGATTAAGATTTTCTAAAGGACGCCTTTAACGGTACACAATAGATACAATATGCTAATCCCTTAAGAATAGCTTTCAACTCTTGCAACTGTAAGAGAAGAACCTGACAAAGAGGTTAAAACTTAACATCTTTATAACTACTAAACTTCTTGATAGTATGGCTTCCAGATATTATATATGTATATATGTATATATATATATATATATATATATATATACAGTAGAGTCCCGCTATTCCGAACTAATTGGGGCAGAACACTGTTCGGTTTAGCGGGAATTCGGAATAGGCAGATTTCATTAATAATAATCAACGTATTGACTTGTTAAGGCGTAAATTAAGTGCAGGGGCATCTGCTAGTGTTAGCTCTATACAGCGTTGATCGGCTCGTGGTGAACAGGTTCAGTGAGAGTGGGAAGGGAAGGGCAGTGACCTTCGACTTCTCATCACCCTGCACTATCCATCCCTCTCTCTCTCTCTGGCGTTCGGGGAACGCGAGAGAACATCCTGAAGTCAATGAGACCTGAAGTCAATTCAGTCAATTCTCCCTGTAGCCTAGACTTAAATCCATATGACTACTTTCTTTGAGGTTATATTAAAGATAAAAATTCTCAAAATGCTCCTAAGTTAACTTACCGACATCAAATATTGCAGGAAAAGTGAGATTAATCCACTTTATTAAAATATCTTTCACCGAGAAATGACAGAGATTCGAAAAAGACTCTGCGTCACTGTAGCTGTAAATATAACCAATTTGAAAACATTATGTATTAAATGTTAAACTATTGTTAAATGTTAAACTATGTTCTATTAATTTTGATTCGAGTATTTATTTGCTGTCGTTTCCTGTCTTTTTAATTGGGTCATGTATATAAATAAAACGTGGCTTAGTTAAAAAGTGGCTGGAGTGGCAAATACCACTTGCCACGAGACTTAAAAAGCCTACAAATCTTCTTTTTATTTATATGAGCTATAAAAGAATATAGCAGGAGTCACGTATTTAACAGAAACTGATAGCCATAAATTTTTCGAACAAAAGTGTACTTGTATTATACTTTTTTTTTCTTTTGAAAAACTAACTCGTTTAAAAAACGAAAGTAATGAGATAACCTCAATTAGGAGAGCTTTTTGGGTCAATTTACCACATGTGAAAATACGGGCTCCTCTACATTAAAAAAGAGTTGTGTCTTATATATGGGTAGCATTACAGTGTTATTTTAAACCAGGTTTTCTTAAGCTACGAGAAAAATGTGTTTCCATTCGGTTTCTTTCTTGCTTATTATAGTAGTGCTTTGTCTAATTTTAGAAACATTTGGACAAACTTTTATGTTCGGTAAGGGATTTCAAAATATAAATTTTACATTAAATATTACAGTCATAATATTTACTCAAATTTTATTAAAATGTTTTTCAAAATGTTTTAGATATTAATTTTAATTTTAAAATATTTAGTTCTTAAAAAATATAGTTTATCGGACCACTTTTACCATACGCTATGGTGATCCTAGATATTAAATATCATTTTATATTTATAAATAACATTTAGTCGGATTTTTTTAAAATAAAATGCATATATATATATATATGTGTGTGTGTGTGTGTGTGTGTGTGTGTGTGTGTGTGTGTGTGTATGTGTGAGTGTGTGTGTGTATGTGTGTATATATATATAATGTATATATATATAAATATATATATATATGTTTGTGTGTTTACATGTGTAGTATCTATAAATATGTATAGATTTCAAAAGACGATTTAATGGATATTGAACTGGAAATTATTAAACGAAGTCTCATAACTTAATATATGTATATATAAATGTGTATATATGTGTATGCATGTATATATATTTGTGTATCTATAAATATGTGCATATTTCAAAATTTTCTCTCAAAATCAAGACTTTAAAAGACAATTTAATGGATATATCAATGTTTATATATGTGTTTATCTATAAATATGTATATATTTCAAAATTTTCTCTCAAAATCCAGACTTCAAAAGACAATTTAATGGATGTAGAGCTGGAAATTATTGAACGAAGTCTCGTAACTTAATATTTATTAGAAATTTAGTTTTTCAAGTAAATATAAATATATTGAAAACATAAATTATCAGGTAATGGATTTAATTTTTAAGTTCTTACTCAACCACAAAAATTTCAACACAAAAATTGTTATTCTTTATTCTAATTATTTTATTTAGATGCAGTGTGTGTTACCTTTTTTTCCAAAAGCTGTTGAGTATGTTGTAAACCAAACATGGGTCTTCCCGCCTCCGTCAGATGAATAGGTGAATTTCTTTGTTTTGTTATATATATATATATATATATATATATAGCATTTAGAACTGAAACTTGCGGTTTTGGATCCTATTTACAGGGTGGAAATAAAAAGTTATTACAAGTGTTTAAAATGATGTTTGACAGGGTTCTAGAGGCAAATCCTGCTCGTATAATTAAAAATAGCTACGAATTAGCTAAGGGACTATAGAAAATAAAAAAATATATATAACAGGTTTATATGCTTATGATTTCGAGGATCTTTTCAATAACATTGATTTGGAAAAGTTAAAAATAAAGATTTTTGATTTTTTTACAAGATTCAATTTACACGATATCAGTAGCGAACATTTTATGGATCTATTTAATTTTGTAGTAAGAGAAAAATTATCTTTACAATGGAAAGTATGTCTACAAACTAATACGAGGTATACCGATGGGGGGGGGGGATGCTGCAGTTCTATCTTGACCGATAAATTTTTATACATGTATGAAGAGAGTATTGTAGTAAATAAAGATATGAGAATGTTTAAATATATAGACGGTATTTTGGTGGTAAAATATAATGGTACAAAAGAGGATTGTGTCTTTAGTTGTCATCTGCGTGGTTTAACTTTAAAACCACCATCAGTGAGTCAAATTAATGTTACTTATCTGTATATAAATATAGAAATTAAAAATGGGGAGTTAATCACAAGAGTATATGATAAAAAGAAAAGTTTTAATTTTGAAACAATAAAAAAGTTGAATTTCGGCTCTAACGTTCATATATCCATTTTTAGAAATATATTTATAAATGGTTTAAACCGGATTGAAAAGTTAATTTCAAATATTCAAGAAATGATTGGTGAAATTTAGAATTATACAACCGGGGAATAATCCACGTTTATACCGCCAAATTTTTGAATGAATTGATGTATAACTTTATACAGTACAAGAGTTATCGTAGTGAGATGAAGTTCTCGCTCGTAACGAAAGGAAGTAAGATCGAGAGGCATAATTGAGAAGAAGTGAAGAGGTGTTGTACAGAGGACTGTTGATGTGGACGTCTTAGTTCATTTGCTTTGGTTTCAGTCTATTTTTTTTTTTTTTTAACCTTGATAGGTATGGGGGTGAGTTGTACACTTAAAACTAGTTCAACCCAACTGTGAATGCGCAAGTCATGCTGCCTGTCTCCAATGGTTTTATTGGTTCCAATTTGCTTTATTTTTTGTTTATATTTTGGTTTTTAGCGTTTTTGGTTTCTGTTTCTGTTAATAGTTTATAATGTTGTGTTAAGTTAAATTTTGTAGATGTTTTAGTGGATTGTTTTGAATTTAGTAAAGTTTTAAGATTACGTTTATATATATATATATACAGGGTGATTCATAAAAGATGGGCAGAACTTTAAGGGGTTATAGTACACTTAAAGACAAATAATATTAAATAGGAGACTAAGGGTCCCAGACGTATTCCCAAGGAGATAGGGGGCATTAAAGTTTTGGGTCCGAAATTTCAAATGATTATAAAACATGGAAAAATTGGTCGATTCGTTTGCGGTTTTTGCAAAAAATTTTCTTTATGCCAGTATTTTCTTGAAATAAAATTTTAAAGTTCAATTTCAAAAAATGCCGATAGGGGGCGCTTTAGACTTTCGAGTAACAAACAACTATTTTTTAACGTTATTTTTTGTATTTCTTTAAATGATTTCGAAAGCTTAGACTTAAACTTAAATTTTGATCTAAAAATCTGAGTAGTTAAGTAGCGTAAACTGAAATTTGAAATTTGAAACCCTTCTCCCCCCAGAACAAAAATCAGTTATTCCCGATCTTTGTGTCGTAGATTAGGCTCTAACTACTGCCGCGTTTTGCTAAAATTATTCTTTATGTCAGTATTTTCTTGAAAATAAATTTTAAAGAAAATTTTCAAAAAATTCCGATAGAGGGCGCTTTAGACTTTGGAGTAACGAACAACTATTTTATACCGTTATTTTTTGTGTCTCATTAAATGCTTTCTAAAGCTTAGACTTAAATTTTCAGCCCAAAATCTGAATCGTTAGACGTGGTTAAGTTTCTGGGGAGAGGGGTTTGAAATTTCTACTCCTGAGCACAGTTCAGTTTACCATGTCCACACATTGTGTGCTGTGATACGAGGTAAAAAGACACAAATTAGGATTATGTTACCAAAGCATATTTATTAACATGTAATCACAATAAATGTTCAAAATTGTGACCACCAGAGGTTATGCACGCAGAACAACGGCGACGAATGGAACGGCGAACATTCGCGAAAACATCAGGCTTTTCGAGCACTTCCCCTACAGCGGCGGAAAGTCTGGCGACCAGTTCCTCGGGGGATTCAATGGGTGTCTCATACATAAGAGCCTTCAATCGTCCCCAAAAAAAGAAATCGAGGGGTGAAAGATCTGGCGAGCGAGCAGCCCAAGCAACAGGACCACCTCGACCAATCCATCTGTTCGGAAATGTGATGTCCAGATAGTTGCGGACGTCTCGTACGTAATGGGCTGGCGCTCCATCGTGCTGGAACCACATGACCCGCCGGATGCGTGGAGGAACAACGTTTAACAGGTCTGGCAGCACATGTTGCAGAAATGTGAGGTATGTTTTACCGTTGAGGCGTTCAGGAAGAAGGTACGGTCCAATTAGGTGGTCTCCGAGGATTCCTGCCCAAACATTGATGGAAAAGCGTCTCTGATGAGCATGTGGATACGTAGCATGTGGATTGACATCCGCCCATACATGTGCATTGTGTGTGTTAAATGTACCTTCACGTGTGAAGGTACATTCATCGGTGAAAAGCACAGTTCGTCCAAAATGTGGATTTAGCGCGTTCTGCTGCAGAAACCAGCGGGCGAATTCAATACGATTTGGATAATCCCCTGGAGACAGTTTCTGGACTCGTTGCACATGAAACGGGAGCAAATGTTCATCCTTCAGTACCCTCCAAGTCGTGGACTGTGAGGTATCCACCTGGCTAGCCACTGTTCGTGTACTTGTACTTGGCTGCGCCGCTACTACATCCAGAATGGCTTCTGCAACAACTACTGATTCGTCCTTTTTTGCACGACCTGCATTCGACCGGGAAGCGAGAAATGATCCCGTCTCACACAACTGTCTGTGCAAGCGCTCGAAAGTTTTGCGGTTAGGCAACCGCCTGTTAGGAAATCGCTCTCCGTACATTCGTTGTGCCTCTGCACCATTTCCATCTGCCGCTCCGTAAATTAAATGCATCTCAGCCTTTTCCTTATTCGTGAAGGGCACCATCTTCCGATTCATTACTACAGCGATTTACACCTGACTCACCGTTCAGTGGTTTTTATGCCTGAATCGTGTCGAAATTTTGCATACGTGTTCTTCTTCTTCCCATTTGACATTTGCATACTTTCTGTTTCCTTCTTCACCCGGTGACTAGCGTCAGGAATGGAGCTTTAACGTTTGCATGAGCGACGTTTCCAACTGTGCCAGTGCCTTTATGAGTGAATTCCGACTATGCAGTCCTTGACGAAAGTTGTATTTTTGCCTCGTATCACAGCACAGAATCGTTGGGCATGGTTAAGTAGTGCAAACTGAACTATGTTCAGAAGTTGAAATTTGAACCCCCTCCCCTCGCTACTGAACCACGCTCAGCGATTCAGATTTTGAGCTGAAAATTTAAGTTTAAGTCTAAGCTTTAGAAAGCATTTAATGAGACACAAAAAATAACGGTATAAAATAGTTGTTCGTTACTCCAAAGTCTAAAGCGCCCTCTATAGGAATTTTTTGAAAATTTTCTTTAAAATTTATTTTCAAGAAAATACTGACATAAAGAATAATTTTAGCAAAACGCGGCAGTAGTTAGAGCCTAATCTACGACACAAAGATCGGGAATAACTGATTTTTGTTCTGGGGGGAGAAGGGTTTCAAATTTCAAATTTCAGTTTACGCTACTTAACTACTCGTTAGGACTCAGATTTTTAGATCAAATTTAAGTTTAAGTCTAAGCTTTCGAAATCATTTAAAGAAATACAAAAAATAACGTTAAAAAATAGTTGTTTGTTACTCCAAAGTCTAAAGCGCCCCCTATCGGCATTTTTTGAAATTGAACTTTAAAATTTTATTTCAAGAAAATACTGGCATAAAGAAAATTTTTTGCAAAAACCGCAAACGAATCGACCAATTTTTCCATGTTTTATAATCATTTGAAATTTCGGACCCTAAACTTTAATGCCCCCTATCTCCTTGGGAATACGTCTGGGACCCTTAGTCTCCTATTTAATATTATTTGTCTTTAAGTGTACTATAACCCCTTAAAGTTCTGCCCATCTTTTATGAATCACCCTGTATATGAACGAAGTGATTGCAATAGGTCGATCGCTAAAGAAATAACCCTAAAAAATAAAAATGTGACGTTTTCGAGCTTTTTGTCTCACGAATTACCTTCACATGTAAAACTTATGGCGTTATCATTTATTACGGCAATGTAGTTTTTTAACATGTTATTTAAAATTATCCTTTGCTTGAATTACATACAATCTATAAGTAGAAAAATCGAAATCACATCTTCTTCTACAAGGGAATAAAACTACATCATCAACAACACTTTTAATGCAAAGGAAAAAGAAAGAAAAACTAAACATTTTATATAAATGCTGGACGATTACACCATGAAACATTACAACATTAAAGGAGTGAGTATAAAACATCACATATTTTTACTGAATGGTGTATACAAATTTAAAATTTTATACATACATTAATATTAAAAATATCGACGTTTCGACCACTTTCTATGGTCATCTTCAGGATTTTTTTTTTTTAATAATCCTGACAGCCGCATAGATTTTGATAATGCTAAAATTAAAATTCCATGTAATAACCTCTTTTAGGGTCTGCGAAAGTAGTCCATTGAAATTATGATTAGAAAAAATGAGGTTTGTAATGATAGCATTTCATTTAATATCCCTAAACTTTGGATGAGCATCTTGAAATATTTAATTACGCTTTTATTTATTTTAAAATTCTTCATCGATAATACATTGACAGCAGTTAGATTTTTGTCCGTTAGGAGATGCTTTTGCATCGTTTCTACTTGTGGTTGGTTGGTACGATGGTTGAGTGTTACCCTTGTTAATTTTTTAATTTGTGGACAGCAATAATAATGTGGCAATGGACGGATTGTTTTTCGCATTTGAAACTTTAAAAGCAATATAAAAAAAAAAATTCCTGAAGATGACCATAGAAAGTGGTCGAAACGTCGATATTTTTAATATTAATGTATGTATAAAATTTTAAATTTGTATACACCATTCAGTAAAAATGTGTGATGTTTTATACTCACTTCTTTAATGTTGTAAACATTTTATATTCTATGAGAATTTTTATTTTGAAATATTTGGCTACTTTTACATAAACTACATTTTAATGAAATATTTTAAAGATAGTAGAAGCAAAACGTAAATTTTTATGCTTTACCTGTTTAAGATCCAATCTTCCAGTCTCGTGAATTTAAACTTCCCATGGTATATTGTTTAATTTTATAAGTAATTTATAACGTGCAATTTAAAAAATATATATTTAAAAACTTTTTCAACTCGATGTCAAAATACAAATATTATTTAAGCACGCATAGTTTATGTTTTAGCCTGTTATCTCAAAATTAAACATGATTTCGAAACATACAGGGTGTCCTTAAATTATTGTCGAGGTTTCTTACCTCATAACTTTTAATTTAACAACGTGACGAATTATATTATTATATATTATATATTCTACTCATAAAGTTTTTAATAACACAAACAAGCTTATATAAACGTTACGTTGCAAATCAAAACGTTACTAATCAAATAACGAAATGTGAAATGTTTTCTGAAAAAAAAAACCCACAGCTTAATACTACATCAAATATTTCACTAAAGTCAATTTTTTTTGTTCCGTTTTTCTGCACCATTTAGAATAATAAAAATAGTTCGAAATGCCTAAGGAGTGCTTATTTAGTTTTAAAATAATTTAAATTAACAATTGCAGAATTCTGGCAAAACATGAGCTTCTTTTTTTTACAGATTTTCTTGTTATAATAGAATTTTAGAATGATCTACATAACATTTACATGACAACACAGACAGTTAAAATTATTGCATTAAAAAGATAGACTATGTGCAGAAAATATAATAAATATTTACTGTACATGACTTCATATTTTTTAAAAAAAATACTATATTACTAAGAAATTTTAAAGAATGCTTAACAATAATAATGCAGGTTAATTTTATTTGCTTTTAATGAAATACAGGGTGTCCGAAAAAAGTTGAACAGATTTAAAAGAATTATAACTCTAAAAATAATTGAGTAAATGCAGTTTTTTTCAAAGTACTCGTCAAATATCCAAGATTTGTTAGATGTAGCTGTTTTAAAATCGTGGCATTCAAACGATGCGCAGAATCGATGATCGGAAAATGCAAATCGTACCACACATTCGCAATTTTAACTTTTTGCTTAGGTTATTTGTGTACATAGTGGATCCTTTCCTACTAAATCGAAGATACTGAAGAACTTTCTAATTGATACTTTTCCCATAACTCCAATAGTTTTAGACTTATACGCTTTCTACTTCGGAATCATCGAAGAAATTGCGAATGTGTGGTGCGATTTGCATTTACATATCATCGATTCTGCGCATCGTCTGAATGTTACGACTTTAAAACAGCTACATCTAACAAATCTTGGATATTTGACGAGTACTTTGAAAAGAAAGTAATTACATTTACTCTATTATTATTAGAACGACTTTAAAGCAGCTGTATCTAACAAATCTTTGATATTTGACGAGTACTTTGAAAAGAAAGTAATTGCATTTACTCTATTATTATTAGAACGACTTTAAAGCAGCTGTATCTAACAAATCTTTGATATTTGACGAGTACTTTGAAAAGAAAATAATTGCATTTGCTCAATTATTTTTAGAGTTATGATTCTTTCAAATCAGTCCAACTTTTTTCGGATACCCGGTATATTGTATATTGAAAACCAGATATGTGATTCAGATTCAGTATTTAAAACCTAAATTTCTCCGATTCATTTCTATGAAGTACATTTTTATAATATTTTAATAAAACATGGGATACAATTAAATTTTAAAAATTATGTTCATAACATAAGTCTTTAAAAAATTACTTCAATAGTTTGTAGTACTTTGTACATATTCTGTTTTTGTTTTATTCTACATATTTATTTTATGATTTCAGGAGAACCATTAACAAATGAGGAATTCTTCGAAGCTTCAAAATTGAAAGGTAAGATTATTGTTCTTTCATTCTTTTTATTCAGACAAAATTCATACATATTTTTTAGAATCCATTGTTTATTTCATTGTCATTACTTATCGAATGCTATAGCTAAACTTTCTTTTAAAAAGAAAACAGTTATCAAGGTAGCTACGTCAAAATTGTACTTGAATACTTAAATTTAAATCAGGATATAAAATAATGAATGGAATACAATAAAATTGTAAATAAAATAAAAAATGGGTATTTTTTAAATATAAACTAAGCTTTTATAAACTTAAAATGTAGTAAAAATAATAGATGTAGTTGATAGTATAGAAGTGGTAGTTACATGTAGTTGATAAGTAATATGTAATTGAAAATATTGGGAAGTTACTATTTTATAGAGAGGGCAAAGAATGGCTTTTAAATACATCTCAAATTTCCCTTGGAAACCCCAGGACCCTATAATCGACGACTGTACCATATATTTCGTTGGCATACATTTAACATATATGTTTTTTAACCATTGACTAAGATATTTTATAGAAACAAAAAAACCTAAGAGTAATATATTATGCATTGTTTTTCTTATTTTATTACTTTTAACTCTTGCAGATTTACCGAATCATCCAGAAACTGAATCAGATTTCGATGAAGATGATATCATAAAAAGACATTATCTGGTATTGTACTGTTTTAAAATAATTACATTATTTTCTATATCGGACTTTACATTATAAATATTTTCTATATCCTTTAACGCAATTTAGACCTTCTAAGAATTGTTTTTAAAAATCGCATAAAGTACTCTTTATATACATAAAAATCATATTTTATTAGTTATAAATCGATATTGAAAGTGAAAGAGCAATTTTGGAGCTATAGCAAAAGAGTGCGCCACAGGAAAAAAAATAGTAATGAAAACTCTAAACGTCTTTTTCTCGAAACAGCATTTTCAAAATCGGTGGACACTTATCTCCGCCAATCTTTAATCAATATATAAACTTGAATCTCTTTGAAAATTAATCATCAAATATTTTTCTAGTGAAATATGTAAGACTTGTTTCGAAGTATGGATATTTCGCATTTATGTCTATCTTGGTTGAATATTTATAGTTTGCTTTCAATCGATGCCATTTCACTAAAGGTGGACATTCATTTAATGTGGCTACATATTTCATTAACTTATGGACTAAAAATATTATTCTTTTTTTATTATTTCATTGTTCTAGGTCAAGTCTACGATGAGTTATCGTGACTACCGCTTGACCTTTTCTTTTTTTCGAAGCGCTTTCACTCATTAGATGTCAAACCGCAATTTCTAATATATGAACTAAACAAAACACAGATTTCAACTTTTAAATATGTATAATAAATTAGTGTAAATGGATTTTTATAAACATGTCGCATTTCTTTTTTTAAAAAATCCCGAAAAAGCTTAAATTTCAAGTTGTCAAAGTGGTGTTACTCCTTAAGATTACAGAAATAATCCTAATTACGTCAAAGTTTTGATGTAAATCTGCCAAGTTTGCTTAAATTAGTAGATATTTCTGTTATTTGTATTTTTCAAAAGATTAATAATTCATTTAAAAATCTAACTACAGTGGAACTTCCATTTAACGAAGTATCATCGTTACACGTAAAAACTTCGTTATGAAGAAAATTCGTTAAATAGAAATCAACTTAAATTCATGAAATTTCTCCTTCAGATGTGACAAACAGGTATTGGATTCAGAAGCATTTGATTCAGTTTCAATTATGAAGCCGTCTTTTACAAAACAATTGTGTACGGTCGATGAAATCACACGTCATATTCCCAAGTTTTGGCTCAGACTTTCATCAGCTCTGATACACATGTTCTCAAACTAATGTTTTCACTATATTGTCTTTTTTCTGCCTTTTTCGATTATGTACTTCAAGATTTTCTATTATTCCTTAGACCAGACCTGCAAGTCTCCGGCTTTTTGGATACCAGTATTTTGGTACAGAAAATTTTGCTTTACTTAATTTTAGCATTCTGTGATTTGAAATAATAACGTTTTTCTCTAAACAATTACTGGTGTGCAAAAAGCCGGAGACTTGGCAAGTCTGCCTTAGACTAACACGGCTGAAGTTTAGAAGTTGTATTGGCAGGAACAAATATAACTTTGATGTTCTTCGATTTGCATTTTGAAGCACAGTCTTGTGGATGTTCAAAGCAATTGTCTATCAGCAACGGAAGGATAGAATGGTAACTGTCTAACTCTAATTGATATTTTTTGCTTTAATGCATCTGACCAGGGCTACACTAGATACAGGTCTTGCTCATTCATTATCCTGACGTCACAAAAGGTGGCTGGCCCCGACGAAAGACATACAGCGATTGGCACAAGACGATGGACGCGTTGCTTTGTAATATCAATCGCTGGTCGCGGTCGACCACTATTTGTGACGTTATGAGAGTGAATGAGCAAGCCCGCGGTATCTAGTGTTGCCTTGATTTGACGCTATAGCGTCACTGTATCTTCTATATCACTGAAAATGTAAAAAGGGAATTTTGACTTCCCCCAACTGTCAGCGCTGGAGTCTCGGTATGACTCCAGCGATGATAACTGAGAGTACTGATGAGCTGAGAGTAATGATAACAAGTGTTTTTCTTAGTGTGAAAAAAATTGTTTTATTTAGCACCAAGCAGAATGGAAAATAATTAAATGTGTTCATTTCCATACAATCCGCTGAAATAAATTCGCATATCCATCGCAACAGCAACCTCTTAGTTTGAAATCTGTACACGTACAAAAGTGGAATAAACTTCGTTATATAGAATATATTTTTCGTAATATGGAGATTAATTTACATGCTAATGTTATTCAAAGTCAAAATTCTGCAGAAAATTTCGTTAAGTAGAAAACTTCGTTAAATAGGGACTTCGTTAAAGGGAAGTTCCACTGTATTTCACTTTAAAATGTACTGATCAATTTGATTTGCAAGAATTTTTAAATGCATTTTATACTTATTTTATGCGTATTCCCTAGTATCAAGCCAATATAATTTTTTTAACACAATCATACTGATTGGTAAATATCTCATACAAGTTGAAATTTTTCCAACTAAGTGAAAAAGTGCCCATGCCGGTAATGAAACCCAGAACCTTTTGGCTTAAATTGCCAATGCTTTTCCGGTTGAGATACACCTGGAACGACAACCGGGCGATACATTTAATTCAGACAACATTTTGGCAATAGCATCAGAATAAGTCATCAGAATAGGCCGCAGGTAGAAGAACTCAATTTAACTATGGAAACATTAGACACTTTTTTAACACAATCACACTAATTGTTAAAGGTATACAAGTTGATTTTTTTCCCAACTGAGTGAAAACGTATCTGTGAATATTTTATATCGTTTCCAATCAGTATGATTATGAGTATCTATGTTCAGAGTATCTACGTTTCCATAGTTAAATGGATTTACCTGCTGCTTTTTCTGTTGAGTTGTCTATATGACAGACCAGGGATACTATTTCCAAAAGGTTGTCTGAATGAATTTTATCGGCGGATTGTTGTTCCGGGTAGCTCATGTGGAAAAGCATTGGCAATTTAAGAAAAAAACGTTCGGGTTCAGTTACCAGACTGGACTTTTTTTCGCTCAGTTGGGAAATTTTTTTACTTGTACAAGATTGGTTATACCGGTTTTCTTTCGCGCAATTTTGCGTTAATGCCACATTAATTGGAAATACTTCCAATTAACTGTCAATATATGTGAAATATTGTCTTTATATTGGAAATAGTTTCAATGAAATAGCAAAATTTTTCTTGCTAACATGGTTCATTTACGCAGCAAAAGAAAGAGGCAAAGTTGCGATACTTCCATTCTTAGTTGTTAAGTGATCAAGATAGGCTGTTTACCAATTGTTTAACTGCCATTTGATAAAAGTAGGCTGAAAAAACGCCAAGATCGATAGAGTGCTGTGGCCTGTTTCTTGCGTTGGCTGTGGGTCCAGTATTGGCAAATTATAACCATCCAATGTTATGGCAATATTTCATACAGATACTGCCAACACATGATACAGCCAATACAAAAGAAATATCGTCCGAACATTGTTTTTCTACTACATATTTTAAACGATAATTCGTGTTTAAAACTTACTTGTAATGCTTCTTTAAACATATCTATTTATACCACTAGTATACAACTTAAGATTAAAGATTGATTCAGTAATAAAATATTCCTTATTATCAGCTTTCTGATAAATGCAGCCAGAACAATATTAATTACAATAAAGAAATTACAATATTTGTTTTAACTCAATTTTCTTGGAATAATGTATGGTTATCCTCATTAATCAAAACATAGGTTAAATTATCAATAGTAAAAACAATGAAATGCCATGATAATTTGACACGTAAATTAAAATTTTTAAAAAATTCTTGAGAACATTAATAATTGACAGTCAAATATATATGTTTTCCTCATGAAGTCGGGTATAAGTGTTTTTTTTTTTTGTAAGTATAGCAAAACATTTTAATAAAATAATTTACATGAGTGTTTAAAATAAGTAAACGCGCTGGCTATTATTAGGTAGCTTTCAATACAAAAAAGTATAAAGCTACCTATTGCAGCCGTTCGGAGGAAAGCAGTTCCGGAAAATTTCGATATATTTTCACCGATCATGACCCCCAGACCCCAAAACCACCCTCCGTTCAAATGTTGATTTATATATATAGATATATCCATATATATATATATATATATATATATATCTGACCTATGTCATACGATAACGCTCGTATTTATAAATCAATTTTGATGAAACTAATTGTGTGTATTAAGCTAACCCATGTCTCGACCGAGTTCGTTGGCCAGCTTGGTCCGCCATTTTGTTTCAAGATGGCGGCCATTTAAAAATTTAAAACTAAAATAAATATACAAAAAAATTAAAAATTCAAATTTATTTTTTAATTACGTTTTAGGCCTTGATACAAGGATTCCAGAGCATTTTTTGGTTTACCTCTATCTTAAAAAATGGCTGAGATAGAGCAGTTTGAAATTCCAGGGGGGCTGACATTTTGAAAGAAAACAGCACATTAACGCGATTACTCGCAAATTATTTTCTTTCATTGTTGTAATAATTTTTCCAATTATACGTATAAAACTATATATTCATATCCGTTAGCGCAAAAATTGGTGACATTGGCGACAAAATTGGCGACATTTGGCGAAATATCGCCAAATTTGGCAACCAAAATAAGTCTTCATAAATGAAGCCAATTTGGCTATTGCTCAATAATTTGGCGAATTTCTTATTCAAATTCAGTATTAACGAATCTTTTGTAAACGTTTCTTTGCATTTTAACTTGCTGTTTTCGTGTAACATTAGCTAAAATTTTAAAACGAAGATACAGGAAAGCTACCTTTTCCTCCCGGTACAGGCCGGAAGGACTTTTTTAATATAGCATATGTTATAGTTATTTATGTTTTGATAAAGTTTGTGGGTTTAGCTGAAAAGCTATTGCATTTTTATTGTTTATTATTCTAAATAAACAGCATTGGTGTTTAAATTAACTATTAGTTTTACATTGCAAAAATTATTTGATAATTTTAACTAGTAGTATGAATCTAATAAAATTTTAATAGAAGTCTAAATACCCCAATAAAATGTTTTTCACAGCTACAAATAATGAAAAAGAAATATGTAAATTATTCCAATTATTATAAGCAAAACATATTTTGGTACTTACGTATTATCCGTGCCAGTTTTAAGCCAACCTCGCCAGGCATGAAGCCAATATTACTAATTATAGTAACCCTTATATTTCTTTTTTTTTTTTGCTACATGGTACATGCCTGGGAATAATCTATAATATTATTCTTTCTTATTTACTGTGCTATTTACCATGTATTAATTTTACTAAAATAATGTTATTTACTATTTTTAACAATGTTATAAATTTAATAAACATATATTACATTTTATTTGTTTTATATTAATTTCCATTTTTAACAATGTTATTTGATAACGTTAAATTACTGCGTTTGAAAACATGATTCGCAACGATAAACAAGATCGGTACTTGGCAACCATTTTTGGCGATCAATCTCCTGGCACGGATAATACGTAAGTACCCATATTTTTTCGAGATATGATTTTTTTTTTCTCTGACCTACTTTTATTGAACAATATTTAAAATGTTTACAGAAATATTTGTTATTTTCATAACCAAAAAGAAGACATTTACAAATTTTCAATTAAGTTTTTACATAATACATATTTTTGAAAGTAGTTTTACTTAAACAATTGTGTTTTTGTTTGTTTTGAAAAAAAATCGTTATTTTATATAATATAAGGTATATTTTATTTCAAAAAGGGCATTAACAACGTAAATTTTTCATTACAGACTCAACAGACATCCAATATAGAGGAATCTTTATGGCCAGGCGGAAGAGTACCTTATGTACTGGATAAAAAATATGGTAAAATATACTAGATACTCTTAGTTTTAATCTATCAAAGGATAAAGAATCGAAAAATACTCTAAGGATTAATTAAAATATATGTTTTATGTAAGATGCATCACAAAAATAATTTTATTTTTCTTTTAATCAGAGAACTGCCGATTTTTAACAGTTCTTTTTTAATGTAAAGAAAACTAAATTTAATCTGGAACTCTAAAACTTCTTTCAGATGATTTGAAAAAGATTTTCTATCAACAGAAATAGATATATAACTAAATATTTTGTCGTGGATAAAAAATATATTTTTATATCCACGTAAAGGGTATGTATGTCCTATCTTTTGCTGAAATTTCTCTATATTATTTTCCAGTAGAAAAATTTCATGCATATAAAAAAATCTTTTATAATGCTGATGTCTTCAATATTGCATTTATAAATAATCAACAAATAGAATTGACTTATTACTATTCTTTAGTATTATTAATTTTAATTGAATATCGCTTTAGAGAAATATCGCTTTTTTGTCGATAAAAAATAAAGGACCAAATTTCATGAGCATAAAAAGAGTTCAAGTTGAAATAGAAAGTATATTTTTTTCCTTTTTTGTAATACAAGACGTAAAAGATTTAAAAAAAATTAAAATCATATAATTAATCTACACTTACGCATTCTCTTTAAAATTTTATTCTTAAATTAGGCAAGTCAAGAATAAAATGATTTATTAATTCAGCCATCACATCAGAGAATAAATAAAAGAGATGATAAGATGTTTTCTAAGAAATTCATTTCTAATCTC
The DNA here is from genome assembly GCA_963931845.1 of Maratus michaelseni. Lineage (NCBI taxonomy): Eukaryota > Metazoa > Arthropoda > Arachnida > Araneae > Salticidae > Maratus > Maratus michaelseni. The sequence continues at coordinate 253,331,032 of OZ007592.1, forward strand.
ATTATCAGTCTATTGCTTTACTTAATTTTTATTATATGTTTTCCTTAAATTATACTCGGAATTTTATAAGTCTGTCTCTTTAATTCAATTATAAAAAAGGAACTTGCAAAGCAAATTAAAAAAATTAATTTATTTCCATATTGTTAAGCCCGAGAAGGGACAGATATTAAAATTATTTTATTTAGTCAATGCTACAATAATGTTGCATTTTTATATTAAATCTTGCTCAGTCTATTTAATCTTAAAAAATTAAATTTAAATTTGAAACATGATATTAAAGCAACTTTAAAACATTTCATTTAGAAATCTAAATAAATCTTCAACTTTTTAAATTATTTGAACTTCTCATGTTTCTTGTCTGTTAGAATTTGCTACAATACAAATTTTGCATAATGCATGTAAAACTGAAAAAAAAGTTGAAGATTTATTTAGATTTCTAAATGAAATGTTTTAAAGTTGCTTTAATATCATGTTTCAAATTTAAATTTAAATTTTTAAGATTAAATAGACTGAGCAAGATTTAATATAAAAATGCAACATTATTGTAGCATTGACTAAATAAAATAATTTTAATATCTGTCCCTTCTCGGGCTTAACAATATGGAAATAAATTTATTTTTTTAATTTGCTTTGCAAGTTCCTTTTTTATAATATCTCAAGTTTTTTAATAACAATTTAATATGAAGCAGATAAGATTCAAACGAGGCAAGTATGTGAAAGACTGCACATATCAAAATCAGTATTGGTAATATGAAATATACAGTTCAAACATTGATTATTCTGTAAACAATTAAAATAATAAAAGTAATTTTTAACAAAAAAAATGTATATAACGGACTTTAACGGATTGTTTCTCACCTTCATAATGATAATAAGCGAATCATGTTCATTTTTGCAAATAATTTTATTCCATCGTGTAAAATACATTTGCAACCACTTTGGAAATAGACACTAGTAAGCGGTGTGTGAATGCTATTAATAAAATCTTATGTTGTTTTATCACATAAGAAGCATAAAAATAATAATGAGTATATATGAAACAACTGTATTCTGATTTTGTCATAAAATGTGTAGTTATGGAGGATAAAATTTTCAGCAAAATATTTCTTTTTGTAGCTGAATAAATATTTTACCTTATATTGACAATTTCTTAATTTAACATTTCTGTAGAAGCAAAATGTAAACATCTGTAAGATTTTTTACAAAACGTGTACGATCTGTTATTTTCATATCGTCACAAACAGTCCATTTACTGATCTCGTTTTCATTTGAATGCACCGGTTGGTTCCTATTTGAGACCACCATTTGGCGAAATCGTGCCAAATCGTCGATAGTTAGCCAGATGTAGCTCTTTTATTGTTGGAAAGGCTGAGCAATGATATTTTTTGTGATGACGCGTTTGTTACGTATGACGTATTTGTTACGTCATCTAGTGATTCTTTATTCGACGTTTATTTGTATTTTAATGATATTTAATGATTTATAAGTTATTTAAAACATGTTTTTTTTAATACAGTTAAATAACACTTACGTCATTAAATGGTTATGTGATATATGATATTAAAAGAAAAAAAAAGCATTGAAAAAATTTCATCATCTGCTTCTTTATTTAAAGCTTGATTTTTTTTTATGTATGTGAGTGGTTACTCTTGTTACTTTAGAACAGTATAAATTAATTGATTGCAGTTTTCATGGAAGTCTCATGTTCACGAAGCGATCATACATGCGGTATAGTGATCGCCGCATTTACAAATTTCGTGTATTTTTGTGATCTCTATACAACGAGGTTGCTGTATCCAGTGATGCTTTTTTTTTTCGGTTTCATGTTCGCGAAGCGATCATACGTGCCGTACAGTGATCGCGGCATTAACTAATTTCGTGTATTTTTGGGGATTCCGATACGACGAGGTTGCTGTATCCAGTGATGTTTTTTTTTCGGTTTCATGTTCGCGAAGCGATCATACGTGCGGTACAGTGATCGCGGCATTAACTAACTTCATGTATTTTTTGGGATTCCGATGCGAAGAGGTTGCTGTATCCAGTGATGTTTTTTTTCGGTTTCATGTTCGCGAAGCGATCATACGTGCGGTACAGTGATCGCGGCATTAACTAATTTCATGTATTTTTTGGGATTCCGATGCGAAGAGGTTGCTGTATCCAGTGATGTTTTTTTTTTTCGGTTTCATGTTCGCGAAGCGATCATACGTGCCGTACAGTGATCGCGGCATTAACTAATTTCGTGTATTTTTGGGGATTCCGATACGACGAGGTTGCTGTATCCAGTGATGTTTTTTTTTTCGGTTTCATGTTCGCGAAGCGATCATACGTGCGGTACAGTGATCGCGGCATTAACTAATTTCATGTATTTTTGGGGATTCCGATGCGAAGAGGTTGCTGTATCCAGTGATGTTTTTTCTTCGGTTTCGTGTTCGCGAAGCGATCATACGTGCGGTACAGTGATCGCGGCATTAACTAATTTCGTGTATTTTTGGGGATTCCGATACGACGAGGTTGCTGTATCCAGTGATGTTTTTTTTCGGTTTCATGTTCGCGAAGCGATCATACGTGCGGTACAGTGATCGCGGCATTAACTAATTTCATGTATTTTTTGGGATGCCGATGCGAAGAGGTTGCTGTATCCAGTGATGTTTTTTCTTCGGTTTCATGTTCGCGAAGCGATCATACGTGCGGTACAGTGATCGCGGAATTAACGAATTTCGTGTATTTCTTGGGATTCTGATACGACGAATTTCGTGAATAACGAATTTCGTGTATTTTCGTTTTTTCAACTTCACATTAATCGTTAACTTTTACGTAATATCGATGAAATGTGTATAAAATGTTGTTTTTTATTGCTCATATCATCTTTTTTATTTCTATCTTTTTAAATTTGTCAAATAAAATATTTTATTTCACTCATAAATGCAGTATAAAAAAAATCAACTGTGTATGGTATAATTTACTAATTCTGTATTTAAATTATCATTCTTTTTTCCAAATTGTTTTGAACGAATAAATATTGACATTCGTTACAGTGTTACTCTCGTATAAATGCAATATATTTTTCAGTGACGTTTTTATCACTAAATTCATTGCTTTTCCTATGTGTAACTATTTAAAAATTAAGAATGGCTACATTTTACCACTTGCTTATTGTGGGTTACAATATGATAAATGTAAGTAAACTATTTAGAAATCGCCAATGTGGCATCATTTTTAAAAAGCGCCAAATGGTGGCTTGAAATAGGACTATGCCGAATGCACCATTGTTATATAATGGCATGAATCAATGAACTTTCCTTTATGCAAAATAGCAGATTTTGTTTTAAAGGTTATATTATTTATTAAAACCTTTTGTTTTGAAAATCCTGTTATAGGGCACGTAATTTTAAAAGTTTTATTCGGACCCATAGAGACATTTGTTGAAAAAAATCTGGCTAGTTGCACAAACAAATATTTTCCACAAGAATTTAATCGAGTTTGGCACATTTTAGTTCTGTTTTTGCAATGAACACAGGCAATGTTTTCAGTCTGCCATCGTGTTAGGATATCATTGAAATCAACTGCATCTTCCCTATTATTAAAGTCATGTGGAAATCTCACAATAAATGCATTAAATGGTTCTGTACTAATACATATATCTCGATAACTTGGGCAATTACTACATTTCTCCCAAAGATCTTGCTTCATTTGAAAAAGATCTATTGCATTGACTTTTTGTTTTTACAAATTTTCCAGTATGTAATCAAGAAATTCTAACGGGTCTTGATCAGTACCATCATGAAACTTTACATGAAGTGTTTTTCTGACTTCAAGTGTATCTACGGTTTCAATCTGTGGATTTTGCAAATTAGTGAATATTTGTTTCAAAGCTTTTGTTGTAGGACCAGGATCAATAACTCTTTCCTGAATTTTTTTAACTAATTCTGGGATACAGAAGAGAGTTTGCAACATAGCATTTGCGTAACACAAACGATCTGTATTTGAAAAGCCTTTAAAGACAAAGTAATTTAAATCAGTAATATGGTTTTTATTATTTTTTTCACTAACAATTACTGATATGTCAGATGAAACAACCATTTTACTCTCAGGGTATTTTCTGGAACATACAGCTAATTGTGGCAAATCAGATCTGTATTCCTTTCTAAGACGATTATATTCCTTAATAGCATTTGGTGAGGCATAAACTTTACTTGCATCAAATTTAAGAAGATGTAAACCTTCTAAACTTGTGACTCTGGATAAAGCAACATAAGACATGCTACTTTCAAAAATGTTAGGACCCAAGTTAATCATTACACAATTCAGGCTCACTCCTTGACTTAATTTCACGATTTCCTCGATAATATGGTGAATATTTATTTGATGTATCACTTAACGGTTCAGACAGAGATACTCTTTGTATAGGGTTAGGATACTCTTCGATTGGGCCATTTAAATCAATGAAATGCCGAGAGCAAACATACCAGTCTCTAGTCACCGTTTCTGTATTTGTTATACCACAAGCAGAAAGCCATTCGTTACATTTACTCAAGTTTTTCTGTGGTTTAGGAAAAGGGAAAAACAAAAATCCCAGCATATAGTCTTTGTAAAAGTATCGTGCATCACTCTTGCAACCAGAAAATTTGCATTTTTTCACCATGTTGAATTTTAGTAATCATCGATTAAGAGAGAAATTTGAAAACGCATTTCGTAACATCACAGGATCACTAGATAAGTAAATATCGAACATTCATCCAATTTTGATAAAGGCAGTAACATCTAAATTAAAGTCCAAATACTGCTTAAAGTGATAAAAACATAACACGGAATATTTAAAATACCTTTTTAATGTAGATCGTTTACAACTATTGGTGACATCTTCGGATCTTAAAGATAAATACAATATTCTCGCATATTTTTGAAATAGTAAACATATACCACGAGATCGCATGTCCAAGGCTAGCAGGTGCTTAAATTGGCCAAAACTGGGAAACGTGAAAAATTATTATTTGTTTTTATTTTTATTGCTTCTTCAATCTATCGATCATCGCGTGCCAAATTTTAGCTAATTATTTTAAATATTCCGTGTTATGTTTTCATCACTTTGAGCAGTATTTGGACTTTAATTTAAAGACTCCACGTTTACTACATTTAGAGTTTTTTGATTGGAGGATTTATTTTTTTACAGAATTAGGTGTTTTGAAGAAAATTTGTGGAAGCGCGTACAAAAAGTCGGAAAAACTCTAGTAAATTAACTCGTTCAATGGGATTTCCTGTGTTAAATTAACATTAGGATGTCACACTGGAAATAAATAAGCCTTGCGCTACCGCGCAAGGCTTAATTTCAAAAATATTACTAAACAATAATTGGCGACATTTACTATTATGACATCTTCTTTTCATAAAATTTCGTTTGCGTAAGTAACAAATTTAACTATAAAGCTATCTGTTTACACAAATAAATTTGTATTATTCAGTAAACTAGTATTACTGTCATGAATTTGAAAACTGTTTGGAAATACGCTTTCACATAATTATTTTCTTGTCAAGTAGTTTCTGCCCAAATAAAAGTATAACTATTCTGAACGAACCTCTTTATTCCCCAGATTTGGTACATACAGAATAATTTCTGTTTTCTAAAGTCTCATCTCAAACCTCGATATTTTAATCGCACTTATCAAATTTGGAAACAAATAATCAGATATTTAAACGTCATTACAAAAGAAGAATTCTGAGAAAAAATCAAATAGCTATAAGAACATACGAAGCAATCGACAGATACAACCTTGGGATTAAGAACTTTCTGTTTCTTCATATTTTTATTTTATAAATATTTAGTAGAAAGTTATACAATTTTTTTAAACTAATGTTTAATTTTAAAGTCTCATTTTCTTTATTTGCATTACAACTGTAGGTGATTATTGCATAACCTTTTTGGTCTATATTTAAAAATGATCAGCAACTCATAATTTTAATCGTCAGATTTCTTTTCAAACATATGGTATTTCTATAAAAAAGAATCATTTTTAAAAGAGATGCGTGTTGCCTAAATCTGAATTAATATCAGAACAACTTTTAAAATGGTACACTCGTTGTTATTCACGAATCGTTAAAACGAAAATCTCAATAAAAATAGACTTATAATAATGTCATTTTTGCAAATATATAAGCTTTTTTTTCTTGTTTTTAATATGAGAAAAAGTGAAAGGGTTTTTTAAAATAGTAATACTCACATTTAAATCTTTTATTTATTTTTTTGTTTTTTGTTTTGTTCATTTTCGAATAAATTTCATATAGCATTAAAATTGTCCAAATTTTAGGATTCCTATATTAAATTAGCTTCACTTAGGGGATGTTAGAGTATAATGAGATACAAGTAGGGTAATAAAATATAAAATTGAATCTCTCTCTCTGTCTCTTTAAGAATTTTGCAAAAAGTACATTACATTCCGTAACTATGAGGTTTGAAGGTTTGACTTTTTTTTGTTGTTGTTGTTATGTTTTGTTTTTATTTTATTTTATTTTATTTTATTTTATTTTATTTTATTTTTTAATTTTTGTAAAAAAGTACATTACATTCCGTAACTCTGATAAAGGTTTGACAGATTTTTTTTTTTTTTTTTTTTTTTTTTTTTTTAATTTTATAGTAAATTATTTAATGCTTAGGAACTTTTTCAATTTTACCAAAATTTTCTCTTTTATGAAGGGAAATAAAATACATAATCGATAATACACACAGATAAAAGAGATAAAAGTCATAAGAAAGAAAGACATATAGATAAAATACGTAATTTATAATAATATAATATATATTATATATATATACAATATATATAATATATATATATAATATACAAATATAGGGCTCATAAGAGATTATTCTTCCAACGTTCATGCAAAGAATATATTATACTGAATAAATTTTGAGGATGCTTATGTTAAACTCATTTGGCATAGGAGAACATGCGGTAATAAAAGACCAAAAAAAACTTTTCATAATTTACAGAGTATAAAATAGATTAACATTAGACAAAAATAAATATAAGTTATCATACTTTTTACCTGTTTAAATATACATATTTAAGGGGGGGGGGGCATTGTGCTCTTCTTATTGCTCTTGTTTTTTACTATGACACCTTCCCTACTTTAGTTTATACCGTCTAAGAATCATTCGATGGAATGTGTCTTTTTTAATGAAACACAATAAAACAAATCAAACATAATCTAATCAATTTTGAGATTCAAAAACAAACTTTTTTTTGTTCGTTTTTGGGTTTTTTTTTTTTTTTTTTTTTTTTTTGGGGGGGGGGGGGGGGGGGGCGGGGGTTGTTGTCGTCGTTTGTTTGTTTGTTTTTCTTTCTTTTTTCTTTCTTCTCGTTTTGTAAAGCGACTGTGCCTTTGACTTATAAAAATAAACTTACTCATTAAATTTATTTAACTTCCTCACTGTTTTCACCCACCGTGAACAAACAAAAGCATCAAAATCCTACATATATAAATATAATCTGGGTGGCAAAATGAATTAACCGATTTTTATAATATTAGTAATAGTACAAGCTAAAGAGAAAAGAAGCAGAATCAAAATCATATATCTACTTAATGAAGTCTTTAAACGTCATTGAAATAAAATCTAGTATAATTAACTTAAAAACAATAAAGAAATCTTTATTGTTATCTTGATTATAAAAAAAAAGTTTTTTTTCTCTTTTACTGTTGTAAAAGAGTTACAGCAGCTTAATTACACAGGTTAATTTGTTCACCATTATCTGATTACTGATTCCTTTCATGTGCCGGGCAATAAATTAATTTCTTTGTTCCGGAATTCCTTTTATGTGGAGCCGTTCGTGTATGTTCATTTTCAGAGTAAGGAATTGTGTTTTTGATCAATTATCTGCAGCAGTTCTTTTATCTTCTTTTTATTTACCCTCACGCATGATTTCTTTTTGTTATTAATGGTTTTATTACTATTATAATAATTATTAAAACATTTTCAGTCATCGAAGTAAAACACTATCTACCAGTAACTTACCCTTTTTTTTTTTGTTTTAGGATATATGTTACAACAGTATTTACTATCTGTATTAGATGTTTTAAAGCAGACACATAATAAGAGTAGTTTAGTCAAAATGCATTTTTTTTTTATATAAATCAAAATTTTCGTCTATGTTAACACAGACGATCATCGACTTTTGTAAATTTTAAATTTTCGAATATATATCAGAAACCAGTTATGTATGACAGTCGAGAACCATCTGCAGATAATTCCCTAACAGCGACTTCTTTTTTTAATGTTAATATGAGATTGCACTTTTTACTTAAAAAAATTACTTATCTTTAAGAATAATCATTAAATTCATTCAAATGTGTTTGTCGACAAAATTAACAAGCAATGTCATAAAAATTTTATATTCAAAAGCTTAATCTCGATGAGAAAATCAATTAAAAGATTTTTGTAATATTAACGATAAGAAATATAAAAATATATTTGAATAAATTATAGTATCTATTTGAAAGAAAGGCAATTCGATATACCACTTCAGAAAAACATTGAAATGACATTGAAATAAAATGTAATTTAATTAATTGTCAAATTACAATGTGTTTATCTTTATTTGTAAAGAGAGTTTTCCTTTTTTTTCTTTTGGTGCAAATTGCCTTGTAAAAGTGTTACAAAAGTTTAATTTCTCAGGTTAGTTTGTTCCTCATTATTTGATTACCGATTCCTTTCAAGTCCCGAGAAATTAATTAGCCTCTTTGTTCAAGAATCTCTTTTACGTGGAGCCTTTCCTGCATATTCATTTCCCGAGTAAAGAATTGTGTTTTCAGATCTATTATCTGTTACTGTTACTTTATCTTTTTATCTTATTATTTATTTTTACACATGCTTCCCTTTATTTATTATTCTTTGTAACCGACTTCTAACAAAGAAGTTTACACTTTTCGTTTGTACATACTTTCTTTATGCAGGCCAACGCATAAAACTTAAACAAATGCTGCAATTTCCATATAGTTTTGTTTTGTTGTTGCTGCGGTTGGAAAAATTGGTCTGTTGCTAGTCTCGAAAAACGGGGGTTTACATTGGGGTCGAAAAATAATATCTTAGTATGTCTGTCTGTTTTCTTGTCCTTTTGTTTTTACTTTACAGGATTTAACTTTCATATAAATTGACTATTTGTCAAAAATTTTGAGTATGGTTTTTAGATGCACCGTACTACTTTACGTTTTCAAAATAACATCGGTATAGTTTTTTTTTTACAGGAGAAAGTCAAAAATTTTGATATATCATCGTTTGCTGCGCGTCAAAATGTGTTACGATTGCAATAATGGGATTTACAATGAATGTATGGGGTTAGAGTCTTGGACGTATCAAGTAACCCGATTTTACCCAAACCCGGATAAATGCATCGGATTCGGGTTAATCTAAAACAGAATTTTCGGATTTTGGTCGGCTATACTCCTGCAGAATTCTAATGTGGATAACAATCGAGCGTTGACATAAAACACGAGGATAAAGAACAATTCCTTAAAGTCAGTTTTATTTTTTATCTTAAAAATTACTTGTTATCCACTGTAATAATTATTAATCCAGTTCCAGTCACAGGAATGAATAATCCACCAACACTTTCACTATTTATGCAAAAAATTATTTCAATATTTGCAATCTGTATAAGATGTTTTAACGCAGACACATAATGAGTTGTTTAATGTTTAGTCAAAAGAAAATATTTTTAATGAATCAAAATTCTCACCTAACCGATGTTTATAGGCACGAGGCTTTTGCACATTTAAACTTTTTTGAGTACATTTCAGGAAGCAGTTAGCTACGAAAATCGAGAACCGCCAAACGGTAAAACGAATGATTATTATTGTTATTGTTATTTTGAGATTGCACCTTTTACTTACAACTTTCTACTTAATCATTAAATTTATTAAAATGTTTCATTATATGTACAAAATATTTGCAACTAAAATCATAAAAAATCCATATTCATAATAGTAATCTCTATCATAAAATCAATTAAAAGATTTTTTAAATATTAATTATAAAAACCAAAAAGTTTATTTAAACGGTTGATACACGCTTTATAAAAACCTTGAAATGGCATTAAAATAAACTATAATTTAATTAACTTCAAAATTATCAAATAATCGTTATTCTTATCTTTAGTGAAAGGGGATTGTTTCTATTACTTGTTCCAAATAGTCTTGTAAAAGTGTTAGGTACAGGATTTTGAATACATAGGTTAATTTGTACACCGTTATATGATTACTGATTTCTTTTAAGTTTTCAGCAATGAATTAACACTCTATTAATTAATCCCTTTTATCTGTAGCATTTCGTATATATTCATTTACCGAGTAAAAAATTGCGTTTTCTGATTTGTAACTATTATTTTATTTTATTTTTATTTATTTTCACGCATGTTTTCTTTTATTATTTTTTTTTTGTAACCGACATTTACCGAAGGAGGTTATTCAGTTCCTTTCTACTTTTTTTTATGTACATCTGCGCATAAATTTTAAACGAATGCTCCAATTTTCATATATTTATGTTTATTGTTGACGTTGTTGTAGGGTAAAGATTTCACTCTGATGGTGGTCCCGCTTCAATTTCATTAGAAAGTAAAATGATATAATTGAATCCATGTGGACACTACACTGTTAACTAGTATTTTAAAAACACAAATTGCACAAACTGTGCTTATTAGTTGCTAAAATCAGTGTAAAAATTGTTTTAAACTCATAAAAGAGCTAAAATCCTACATGTTTCGGCTTTAAACTTAAAGCCATCATCGGGGAAGAGAAACAACACAAACGACTACTGATCATTAATTTTCGACACGAGAAAATTGAAAGTTTTAAGTTTAAGTTTAAAGCCGAAACATGTAGGATTTTAGCTCTTTTATGAGTTTAAAACAATTTTTACACTGATTTTAGCAACTAATAAGCACAATTTGTGCAATTTGTGTTTTTAAAATACTAGTTAACAGTGTAGTGTCCAAATGGATTCAATTGTGAAATATATCGATGCTGGAATGAATATGGACTATTTTTCAAGTTTCAAGGAATTTAAAACTGAACGTCTACGACTCGACAGAGAAATTTTGAATCTTGAATTTCTACGGACTTGTAAAAGTAAGAATGTTATTCCCAAATTTTTGGAGATTAGAAATAAATGTATCTCATATAATCACCCTAATGTTAAGCGTAAGTTTGAAGCAAGGTGTCTTAATGTATGTATCAGGAAAAAATTCGCCCTTGTAAATACTCTTTCTATTCGCACTTTCAAGTTTTATTGCATTTTTGCTAAAGTTACACCTGTGGCGATATTTGACATTTGTATGAAGTGACTAGAGGGTTGTCGACATTCTCAGCGTAAAGCTAAAGTGGTTAACCAATATAAAAAATTAAGTTGTCTAATTTCCAAAGTTGAGAAGCCTAATCACTATCAAGTAAGCCAGTGCCATTTGTTAATTATTCAAGTAAAGTGTTTTCATATAAAGAAAACCAGGTGTTATCATTAGGCCCTAAATTTATTTTTCAAGAAAGGCTTGATATCAAAGACTTGATTACGAAGTGGAATCTACTATTAATTCTGTATCAACCACAAATAGAGAAGAAGCACGTAACTATATTTATAATCTAATTAAGAAATATCCAATCTGTTCAAATACAATCCATACCGGACCTATTAGAACTATTTCCAGGTTAAAGAAAGACAAGCAAACTATTTTCCTTAAGATGGATAAATCTAATAAAATGGCTATTCTAAATAAAACAGACTACATTAATAAAATGAATGATTGCATTGACACAATGGACTGCACAGAACTAAAGAAAGACCCGAATCTCTTGATTTTGCCAAAGACACAAGAACTTATTAGAAGAGGAGCCTGGCCAGAATACATGAAAAAACTTATTAAAATTAACAATACAGGAGTTACCCCTCGTTTGATTGGTAGACTCAAAGACCATAAACCAAATCTCCCTATGAGACCTATTGTTTCTAGGTGTTCTGGCCCAACATATTTTATTGAAAAAGCTTTCGTTATATTCCTAAAATTAATTTTACCAAGTTCAAGCAAAACTGTACAGTCAACAGAAGATTTTATCCATAAAATAGAAAATATTCAGATTTCTAAAGGAACTATTCTAGCTAGTTTAGATATTGTGTCTCTTTACCCATCTATTGATACAAATGAAGTTGTACAAAATATTAATTTGGAAATTGATAAACAAAATCATTTAAGTGATAGCATAAAAACATCTCTAAAGTCAGGACTTAACCTTATCATTAATAACAACGTTTTCATGTTTAATAAGAAATTTTACAGACAAAATAAAGGAGCACCTATGGGATCTCCTATTTCCGGTCTGTTGGCTGAATTTAAACTGAGACCGATGGAGGAATTTATTTTTAAAAGTTTGAATTTAACACCAGAAGTTTGGTTAAGATACGTGGACGATATCTTTATCACATGGAATCATGGAAAGCAAGAACTCCTATCTTTCCTCTCAAAAATAAACGAAATAGATGAAAATATTAAGTTTACGTTGGAAATAGAAGAAAATTCATCACTGCCGTTCCTGGATATTCAATTAATTAAAGATGACAACAACCTAAAACGTTAAGTCTATCGTAAACCGATGAGAAGTTACACAATAATCCCATTTAATGCCTCTACAACTTTCACTTATAAGATTGCTGCCTTCAATTCATTCATCAAGCGTGCTTTTCTGGTTTGTTCAAGTGAATTCATCCAAGATGAACTTAATTTTATCAGAGATATCGCCATTGACCATTTCCCCGCTCATCACGTACAGAAAATTATAGAAAAATTCAATGGCCATTTAATTCAGCATCCTGTCCCTAGCAATAATAAACCAAACTATCGTAAATTCCAATATATACCTATTATATTTGAAAGGATTAAAAGGGCCCTCCGTAAATACAATATCCATCTTATTGCTGTCCCTCCCAGAAAATTGGTTGACTTAGTTTCATGTAAATTAGATCCTATCCCCCCTGATCAATTCGCAGGTGTTTATGAAATCCCCATTAGCTTAAATACTAATAGTATAATTTTTTACATTGGTATGACTAAAAGAAAGTTTTTGGAAAGGTTAAAAGAGCATAAAAACGACATAAAATTTGGAAAGTTATCCACTGCACTCTCCCGGTTTTACGCTAAAAATAATGATACTGTAATTAATTTCGATAAAGCAAGAATTATCCATAGGTTCAATAACCCATTTCAAGCCGCCATCAGGGAATCATTGGAAATTAAAATTAGAAAAGATTGTATTTGTAATGATAACTTTTCTTTCAACATACCTAGTTTATGGGATACATTTTTAACCCCTTGTTAATTCATTGTTTTGTTTTTCGCTCTTTGGCAACAGAGAGCGCCCGCTTATTTTATTTAAATTTTTCCATACTGTTGATTTCAATTTTCTCGTGTCGAAAATTAAAAGATCAGTAGTCGTTTGTGTTGTTCCTCTTCCCCGATGATGGCTTTAAGTTTAAAGCCGAAACACGTAGGATTTTAGCTCTTTTATGAGTTTAAAACAATTTTTACACTGATTTTAGCAACTAATAAGCACAATTTGTGCAATTTGTGTTTTTAAAGTAAAATGATATGTTTGTATCTCTATCTGTTTTCTTGTCTTTTTTTTTCTATGTTTCAAATTTCCTTAAATTTGAAAACTCATCACAAATTTTGATAATGATGTTTATGTGCACAGTACTGCTTAAAAATAAAAACAAATTACAAGTTTAAATTAGTTTTTAAAATAGTAGTCATTTCGGCTTTTTTTTTTTTTTTTTTTTTTTTTTTTTTTTTAAAAAAAGAAGAACATCTTAACATTTTTAATATATCATTGTCAATTGAGCGTCAAAATGAGTGAAATATTTCGAATTTTTAGGAGGGTCGCTTAAAAATAAAGTTTGGAAACAACTACTTTATTATCTGTACAAAAAATTAACAAAAATATAATAAAAATTCTGCATTCATACCACTAATTTACACGAGAAAATAAATTAAAAGATTTTTGTATTATTAATGGCAAAAACTAAAGAAATTTATTTAAAAGCAAAGTCAAGTTTATATATCGCTTTATAAATACCTTTAAATGGCACTGAAATAAAATGCAGTGTAATTAAATTCAAAGGTATTAATAAATCTTCACTACTCCTATCTCTAAAAACACGTTTTTTTCTTTTTCTTTGTTCCAAATAGCCTTGTAAAAGAGTTAGTTACATGAGTTTAATTACAAAGGTTAATTTGTTCGCCATTACCTATGATTACTGATTCCTTTCATATCCCGAGAAATGAATTAACCTCTTTGTTCAGGAATCCCTTTTATCTAGAGTCTTTCGTGTATATTCATTTCCTGAGTAAGGAATTGTGTGATCTATTATACGTAATTGTTCATTTGATCTTTTATTATTATTATTATTTATTTTTACACGTACTGAATTTCTCTTTAGACAAAAAGATGAGAATTCTTATTGCTAAAGCTTTTCAAGAATTCCAGAATACGACATGCATAAAATTCGTACCAAAATCTAACGAATACGATTATATTCAGATTGAAGATGGTAAAGGGTAAGTAAAGTTTCACATTTTTAGCTCCATAACAGGCGTGATTTTTGTTAAATTTAAAACGAAAATTAAAAAACACACAGTGTTGAATGTTAGTCAAAAATGTGTATTTCGTTTGCTAGCAAGATTTTTTGCGTAAAAAAAAAATTATTACAATTAAACTTGACCATTCTATTTCTTAGTATTGTAATTTTTATCATCTTATTCTTATTTATTCATCTTGATAAAAAAATGTTTTAAAAAGATAAAGCTTTATTTATTAATAGGTTATATTTCCGCTTTGTATAACTTCATTAATAATGTGTAATCAGCTTACAACTGATTACTTGATTTTCATTTGGAAAAATATTACATATTTGCCATATTAGCTATCTGCATACCTATAATTGCCCAGAATCGCAAATGGGTTGCGGCTTAGATCTTAAGCTGGCAACCCTGTTTTTTTGTTGCTGTTGTTGTTGTTTTTCACTTTCTTCTCTCTCTCTCTCTCTCTCTCTGTGTATATATAGAGAGAGATAGATAATTAGATAAGAGTAACGTATTGAAATCGTTAACATTTTCAACTTCCGTTTTCTTTTTTTTTTTTTTTTTTTTTTTTTGTTAATAGATTTACAACGTATTAGGATGTCGTAAACATTTTTTGAAAATGTCTGTCTGTTTGTCTCTCTGTAAGTCTGTATGTCTGTACATGACACACATTTTGTGGCCTTTCTATCTCAAGACGTAATGCACAGAATTTAATCAAATTTTACATTCAGTTAGATCTTGACATAAATTGCCGCTGATTATGATTGTGTACATATCGCTCAACAGGTGAAGCGAATATGCTGTGTTTCTCACAATATGCCTGATAGCTATATTTCGGCTTCTATGGGATGAAATTTCATCAAACTACATATTCAGTGAGACCTTCACATAAATAAATACTGATTAGGTTTCAAGGTATATAGCACAACAGATGGCTTTGATGCGCTGTTATTTTCGCGATTTCAATGATAGCTGTATCTCGACATCTATGGGGTGGAATTTCATCAAATTTCGTATTCAGTTATATCTTGACATATATTGGCTCTAGTTTGGTTTGAGTGCATCTTTTTTAACTTCCCTACCCTGTTGAAATTTTACTCATCCTTGATAAAAACATTTTACACCAGAATTATTATTTAAAACTATTTAACATATTTATTTAACTATGTCCTCTGTGGCTTTTATTTAACTTACTTTATGAAGAAATTTTTGGTTCGAATCGAATGAAATAAATTATAGAAACGGGTCGATTCGACCCATTCAGGGCAGGAAGGTTAAAAGGTGGTACCGCTGGGATTTGTTTTTCACAATTTACGTGATAGCTATATTTCGGCATCTATGGGGTGAAATTTCAACAATTTAATATGCAACACATTTATTAAAAAATATGATGTTCCATGTGTGGCTTTTTTAAATCAACAAGAATTGCATCTGTGTTTTTCCAACGCTCTTTATTCTAGATGGTAAGCATGGAGTTATGAAAAAATATCTTTTCATATCTCCATTGTGGTAAGCACAGACATGTAATTCTGACATCATCAGAAGGAGGGACATATGAAGGAAATATCAGATTGGCCGAATTAAAATAGTTACATATTTATGTAACTCATATTGACGCTTTCTTTTGATAAAATTAATTTATTGCATATTATTTGATAAAAATATTTAATTATTGTAAATTTAAATGAAACAGATTTTTTTTTAAACATATTTTTGTATAAATATGAAACTTGCATAATAAATCTTAAGACGTATATATATAGTGGTTAATTTAAAGCTATTACTATAAGGAGATTATATATGTTGTTTTTAGGAGAACGCAGAGATGCAAATGAATATAAACGCATAAGAAAGTTCTGATAAATAAGTATTTCAATGGTAAAAATGAATGAATTATTTTTTACTAACGTATCAACTTTTTTTATAAAAAAAGGAACGAAAATAAACTGTATTGTAAATTGTTTACTTTTATTTATACTGAATAGTAGAATATAAACACACACATGCATATATTAAAGCAATAAAAATATGTAAACATAAGTTTTATAATTTTAAATGAAACATTTATGTTAAATTAAAGTGTAATTATTGCTTAAAGTGATAAAAAGATAACACAAAAGGTTTAAAAATACCTGCTAATATACAGTGGTGGCCAAAAGTGTGGACATTTTTTGAAAGTTTTATGTTTTTCAACTTTGTGTGCTATTAGAATATATTAATTTTCACTTAAATACAAACGTTCATATATCAAATTGAAGGTAATTTAATGTAGAATTTAATAATAAAAACAGTATTACAATATCTGTATTACAAAAGAAGTTATGCAACTAATAGTAAGATCTATCTTAGATTTGCATTTTTTTAAAGCGATACTTACACAATCAATACTTAGTAGGATAACCCTTATTTTTTAAGACAGCTTCACAGCATCTTTCCATCAAGTGAACGAGTGTTTGGAGTTCATTTTTCGTAATCACATGGTGCCAAGAATCAATTATAGCTTCAATAAGTTGTCTTTTATTGGATGGACGTTTTTTTCGTCGAAGAATTTTCAAACGTCGCAACAAATTTTCAATTGGATTGAGATCAGGGCTGTTTCCTGGCCATGGTATCTATGCCTTTATTTTGAAACCATTCTTTGCATACTTTTGCTGTGTGGCATGAATCTGAATCCTGCTGAAAAATAAATGGTGCGTTGTTGGGGAAGAGATCCCTGATGGAAGGTATCAATTTTGGTTCCAGGACAGTTTCGATGTATTTTTCGGCATTCAGGATGCCATCAATCACTTGAATTCGGCCCACACCATCTGCAGACATACATGCTCAAATCATGACATTTGTTGGGTTTTTTGTAGTTGCTTCAATGCAATCAGGATGTAGTGCTTCTCCTACTCTACGTCTCACGTATTTTCTACCATCACTACCAAAGAGCGATATTTTACTGTCATCGCTCCAGATTACTTGCTTTCATTGATTTTCTGACCTTTTAATGTGTTCTTTTGCCCACTTAACTCGTTTTTCGCGTTGCTTTTGATTTAAATAGTTTTCCTTGGAATTCTAGCTTGTAGTCCAAATCCTGATAACCTTCTTCTTATTGTTCTTGAACTTACTGCAATACCCACTGCATTTCATTTCACATCTAATGGCATCTGATGAAATTTTTCTATCTCTGAAGGCATAGCCGTTTAATTTTTCTATCGGCAGTAGCACTTGTGCATTTTTTTTCGGCCTGATTTGGCCTTATTTTCCACTGATTTCGTTTTTTCATAACGTAAACAGAACTTTCGTACACCAGAACAAGTCACTGAACCACCAACTTGTCTTGCAATTTCAGCATAAGAGAGGCCATTTTCTCTCAGTATGACAATTCGGCTTCTTTTTGTATATGTCCAATTAGTTCTTCTTGTTGATGACATTGTTTAAAATTAGTTTAATTAAAAAAGGACTTTAAATATTCAAAAACAGCAATACTCTATTTAATTGTACTAGTATGCATCATTCCGCAAACTATTTCCACAACAATAACTCTTTTAAAATCCAAATAACCTAATCTATAGTTACAGACATTTGATTAGTCCTCAGAACAGTGTTTGTGATTGGCTAGTACGCTTTTATTACAAAACACGTACATATTCAAAACGATTTGTGTTTGTTTGTTCTACTAAAATGAGCATAACTTTTTTGTGGCGACGTTTGAAAATTCTTCTACGAAAAAAACGTCCATCCAATAAAAGACAACTTATTGAAGCTATAATTGATTCTTGGCACCATGTGATTACGAAAAATGAACTCCAAACACTCGTTCACTTGATGGAAAGACGCTGTGAAGCTGTCTTAAAAAATAAGGGTTATCCTACTAAGTATTGATTGTGTAAGTATCGCTTTAAAAAAATGCAAATCTAAGATAGATCTTACTATTAGTTGCATAACTTTTTTTGTAATACAGATATTGTAATACTGTTTTTATTATTAAATTCTACATTAAATTCCCTTCAATTTGATATATAAACTTTTGTATTTAAGTGAAAATTAATATATTCTACAAGCACACAAAGTTGAAAAACATGAAACTTTCAAAAAATGTCCAAACTTTTGGCCACCACAGTAGATGACATATATTTCATTCGCTCAACCGGCAGCATCTTCAGATCAAAATGATAAATAAAATATTCTCTCAAAGTTTTTTACAAACAAAAACCGAATCATGCAAGCTTTTCGAATGTTCATTGTTTTCCCTCCTTTTGATGAAGTCAGAGGTGAAACGAAGAAGCATGTCTAGGCCATAGAAGAATCACATGATGGATTGCCGGTATTTCCGCTTTTGTAATTATATAAACACCAGTGGGCACATGCAAATATTTCACACTGCAGTCTAATATTTTTTAGATGCAGGTTTAAACTTCAACAAAAAAAAAAAAAAAAAAAAAAGATAAAATAGACTATAAAAGTATCCAGAATATCATCTAATTTATTCAATCAAAGTTACAATAAAATCTGGCCAAAAATAGCAAACGGGAAAAAAAAAAAAAAAAAGGTAATTTTATTTTAACTGCATTAGAGGGTGACATCATCTGTTTTGGAAAAAACATGGGAGGAAAAAAATAAATTGAGCATTTTAATTAAAATTTTACTTTTTAATCATAAATATAATATAAACGTGTGAAACAACAACTTTGTCCCACTTTAACTTATTGGAACATATATTTTTTATTTTAATAATTTTAATCGTTTTTATTTTTTGTGGCAACGCTTATTTGAGAAAAACCTTTCATTTCATTTATGAAAACAATGCTGATTTAATTTTTAATTAAATGTAATTTTCATCAAACATGTTTTAACGAAATGTGAGTATGTCAGAAACCTGTTAAAATTTTTTTCATATGGTATCTCATTTATCGTTTTGCGTTTTTTATTTGCTTAGAAAAAGGGATGTTGACATCAGAAATAATAAATATGATACATTTTATTAGTATTTCCTAATTTCATAAAATGAAACGATTATTTAAATCCTTTTAACTTAAAAAAAAAAATTATCCTACTGTTCAATTATTCAGTCCTTTATAAAGAATATATATATATATATATATATATATATATATATATATATATATATATATATATTCATCAAAATCATCAGAAGAAAGGGGATTTTAGTTAAATTTAAATAAGGGTTTGGTTTTAAATTTTAAAATCAGGTTAATACAATCAATTCTTAGTTGATATTACGAAAGTGAAGGGGGGGGAAGGTAAATGTATGTGTTTATTTTATAAGTAGCCAGTGACTGATTTACAAATTTGGGGGCCCTGGGCACAGATGCTTTAATAATTTTGTGATATGTAATGACATTTCTTCTCAATTTTATAGCAGTAAAAGTTTTTATAACATCCTCATAATCTATCTCGCTGACGATTTTTCAATCTTTCGTCAATTTTAAATATCCAATGGTAAAATTTATTTTTAAATATTGAAATGCAAATGAGATATTTTAAAAAAATTTCTCCCATAGGATTAACATTAGCGACATGGCGTTTTCTCGTGAGTGATGTGGCCCTTAAAAGTTATTTTTATATGGAAAAAAAACTTTCCATATTAATTTTGTGTTTTAATAGTTTAAAACTTCAGATTTGGGCTAATAATTTAAAAATCTTCCGTAGCATTTGCGGACCCGGGAAAATAAGGGGCCCTGGGACAGTGCCCCGAATGCCCTGCTATAAATCAGGCACTGAAAGTAGCTGCATTACGTAATAAAGTTTTAAAATACATCGAATTTAAAATTATTCTTGAACAAAGTTCTTTTATGAGTTATTTAAAGAAATTAGACCGGAGTTCTTTATTGTCATAAAAATAAAGATATCAAATATCGGAAAATTGAAAATATCGAATTAAATATTAGTTTTAAAAGCAACCAATTATTGTTTTTTAAGTATTATTTTATTGGTATTTAGGAAAAACATACCCCCCCCCCTCCACCCCATAACAAAAAGGAAATATACGTAACTTTAAAAACAATGCTTTAAATAGATTGCATTATGTTTACACTTCTTAGGTAACATATCCTTCGCATAACAGACGTAGCAAAAATCAAAACAGACATCTCGTCTCAAACGCTTAAATAAATAAGAAAATATCGAGGGAAAAAAGTGCCAAGACAGCGATAACTATGCCACACTATTGCCCTGCTTACTCCCCGCCTTTGAAATAGTTTCGGAAAATGCCGTAAATAAAAAAATTCAGTGGCAAACGGTGAAAGAGAGAAAAGGGCGAAAACAGCCCAGATCTTCCTTCTTGGTTATTGTTTATGCTATGGTCTAGGCTTTCTCCCTAGTTTAGGAGACTTTGGTTTTTAACGATTTCCATGATAGCTATAGTTCGACATCTATGGAAGAGAATTTCACCCAAATTTAATAATTAGGGTATTTATAAAAAATTATATTGATTCAATTTTGATTTGTTCACTCAACAGGAGGCGCTGGTATGCTGTATTTTTACGATAAACATTATAGCTGTATCTCTATTTCTATTGGGTGTAAAAGCACCATATTTTATATTTCAAGTTGTTAATTAAAAATATATATGTTATTCTAATTTTGTATTTGAATACCCAATAGTTGAGCTGTGCCTTTTTTTATTCACGCTTCACTGTAACTCCGAATTCAGTTTTTTGAATAAGAGCTCATGCCATTTTGATACATTTGCGAACAAAAATGAATTAATAAATGTGTCATAAAGTAGCCAGTTCGGATTTGAAAAAAGCCTTAATGAAACTGGACTGCCAGAGTTGACGAACATGCATTGGATTGTCTGAAAAAAAAAACCTGCTTCGCAGATGTACTATTTCCACTACCCCCACATCTTACGTCACATGTACTGTTCCCCAATCTGAACTTTTAGGTAGATTTCGTAAGAAATACTACCTATTACATTCTCTCCTATGTTGGAATTTCTGGAAAAATTTTGCAGATCTACACCGATCACGACTCCCAGAGCCCAAAACCACCCCCCAGTTCAAAATTTTATACAGGGTGTCCGAAAAGTCTGGAAACGGTCGAATAACTCGAGAAAGATACATCGGATTGAAAAACAGAAAAATGCATGTTCAATATTTTTGAAATATCTATCTAGGGATATCCAAGTTGCCCCCCCAACTCTGCCCCCCCCTGGAGGGAAAGAGAGGCAACTTTGAAATCTTAAATAGTAACCCCTCTTTTTTATTGCAGATTCCAATTCTACAGGAAAAAAAATACGTAACATTCGTATTGAATGTTTTCATCGGAAAATCGTAGAGGGCGCTGTAATCCGTTACAATACAGTGAGAATCGTTTCCATTGAAAAGTCTGGAAACGGTCGAATAACTCTAAAAATATACATCGGATTGGAAAACGGAAAGCTGTATGTTCATTAGTTTTGAAAAATCTATTTAGAGATATCAAAGTTGCCCCCCAACTCCGCCCCCATGGGGGGAAAGGAGGGGCAACTTTGAAATCTTTAATGATAATCCCCTTTTTTTATTGCAGATTCAGATTCTACGGTAAAAAATACGCAACTTTTGTATTTAACATTTTCTTCGAAACATCGTAGATGGCGCTGTAATCGAGTAAAATGCGGTGCGATTCGTTTCC
This sequence comes from Maratus michaelseni, assembly GCA_963931845.1. Taxonomy (NCBI): domain Eukaryota; kingdom Metazoa; phylum Arthropoda; class Arachnida; order Araneae; family Salticidae; genus Maratus; species Maratus michaelseni. The sequence continues at coordinate 253,353,267 of OZ007592.1, forward strand.
ATTGCATTGCAATGTCTGGAAACGGTCGAATAATTCGAGAAATATATATCGGATTGAAAACGGAAAACTACGTGTTCAATATTTTAGAACAATCTATTTAGGGATATAAAAGTGGCCATTTTCTAAACTATTCAACAAGTATTTTTCCGTTTTTCAATACGATGTATATTTCTCAAATTATTCGAACGTTTCCAGACATTGCAATGGTAACGATTCTCACTGCATTTTAGTTGATTACAGCGCCATCTACGATGTTTCGAAGAAAATGTTAAATACAAAAGTTACGCATTTTTTCCCGTAGAATCCGAATCTGCAATAAAAAGGGGCGATTATTATTTAAGATTTCAAAGTTGCCCGCCTTTCCCCGCAGGGTGGCAGAGTTGGGGGGCAACTTTGATATCCCTAAATAGATTTTTCAAAAATATTAAAAATGCATTTTTCCGTTTTTCAATGCGATGTATATTTCTCGATTTATTCGACCGTTTCCAGACTTTTCGGACACCCTGTATATCTATCTATCTATCTATCTATGTCACTTTTTTATGGACACGATAACTTGAAAAATTCTGCATAAATCTCTTCCAAACTTATACATAAAATCAAGGGGCATAAAATCTCGGTCAAGTTCGTTAATGGGCAAAATCGAACCTAGGGGGTGGATGGGGGGCTTTTTGTGAAAACAGAAAAATCCCCATAACTTCTGAATTATGATACATATCGAATCCGTTTAAAGTTATTATTACTTCTAGGAAAAAGATTGAAAATTTATGTATGACAGATTTTTGATATAATTAAAAATGGCCTCCAAGAGGGGGGGTGGGGAATAGGGGTTTCAGAAGAAAAAAATTCATAACTTTGTCCATTCACAAGATATTAAATCCGCTTAAATTTATTATACATCTTCTTAAAATATTATCTACAACTTTTACATTAACAAGTTTTTTAGAGAACCAACCCTTATAGCAAAAACAAAAAAATTCTGCCTGCTTCGCCTACTTAACACAGGTAGATTTCGAAGTGGGCGGTAAAAAGGTCATTTCTTCTGCAATTCCCAATATGCAGCCCCCCTACCCCCCACGGTCTGCGTCATCGAAATCTACCTGTGCATCTAGGCCGAGCAATCAGTGATTTTTTTTTAAATATTAGTACTAGTAATATTTAAATGCATTTAAAAATTTGTTTAGTGTAAAAATCTTGCGGACAATAATTTTTCTAAAACCTTTAGGTGCTCGTCTGATGTTGGAAGACAAGGTGATAATCAGACAGTATATTTAGAAAAAACATGTAGTTCATTAGGAACAATAATGCACGAAATTATGCACGCTTTAGGATTTATCCATGAACAGAGTCGAATGGACAGAGATGTATATATTTCAGTTCTATTTGAAAATATAAAAAGAGGTAAGTGATTTAATTTATGGTACGGATTTAACATTGTTTCATAAATATCGATAAAAATATTTTTATTACATATTAATCATATTCCTTTAGGAATACTTAAAAAAAAATTATCAACGATCCGAATTCATCCCCAAAGACCAGAACAGGATGAGCACAGTTTTTTCTCGATTACCCAACTAATAATTTATATTACAGTAATCACTCAACATTAGCGAGTTTTGATTATTCGCGAATATTGAAATGCGGAATAACGTAACATTCGCGAGAATCTGACTTGATTATTCACGATTTTTTTATATTATTATTATTATCTCTTTCTTTTTCAGAATTTATCGTGGTTAAAGATTATTTCTCTTGTGTTTTTTTATCTATTTGCAAATTAATTTCCAGTTATCAACTGAAAAAGGAAAGAGTGTTGTCGGAAAGAAAAATAATAACAACAGCAGAATACTCAATTGCAATGGGGATATTAGAAGTGGTACTATAATGTAATGACCTCTTCAATCTATTAATTTAAAAAGTGCAGGTTCTCGTAGAGATAGAACTGAAACTGCTCTTAGATGGAAAATAAAAGCATTCCTGAAGCATTTAGCTGTATTTAAATATCGTATTTTAATATTATATCGCATACATTGTATCACCCATTGTTTTAATATTGTATCACCCACTAACACATTATCATATCTTTGCGAATAGAGAGAGTAGTAATTCTTTATACAAAAACCTATATTTTTTTTAGCTGTAATTATTTCTCCAGTCAGTTAATTTGAATTATCTTCAATAAATAAATTACATATTTATTAATATGAGTGTACATTCACCTTCTAAATATATTTATGTATAGCGTAATGTTAATGGTATACATATTCTTTTGTTCGTTGAAATGTTGTGCCACTCTAGTTAAAATTTTATAGAACGTAATTCCCTTTTTAGTGCAGAGAGATAGATTCAACATTCGCGGAATTGACATTCGCGAGGTTTTCCTGGAACGTAACCCTCGCAAATGTCAAGGGATTACTGTAATCAATGAATCTGAAATTATTCTTATAGAATTAGACAGATTTCTTCATATATATATCCACAGAAAAAAATAAAACCCAATTTGGGTCGAAAAATTCTTGGGTATGCATTTTCAAAAAAAAAAAAAAAAAAAAAAAAAAAAAAATTGAAAATGGGTACTTAACAGCGCCCAAAATGGATACACAGTGGTAACCAAAACAGGCATGACCCAATTTGAGCACATTCCCAAGAATCTTTCGACCCAAATTGGGTTTTTATTTTTTTCTGTGTATCACTACATTATATAATAAATGTTTTATAATACATTATATTAAAAAAAGTTACTTATTTATTTTATTTTTATTTTTTTAGGTAAAGAACACAATTTTGAAAGATGGGGCTTTTACTCAAAGAGGATCCTTGAAGAAAAATATGATTATTCCTCAATAATGCACTACTCTCGTTTCGCATTTAGTATAGATCCTAAAAATAAACCTACACTTGTGCCAAAGGGGGGAAATATAGATATAGGACAAAGAAAATATTTAAGCAAAGGCGATATTCGCAAAATAAACAGAGCTTACAAATGTCCAAAACTATTATTTTTATAAGTAGCTATTTTTTTTATATTAGTGTAAATACTCATTTGCATTTATATTTACAATAAATTCACTACACATAAACTAAAATAAACTTACAATGCTAAAGATAACTGACATACATATAGGACCAAAACAAATTAAGTAAAGGAGCTTGCTATAGATTAAATCAAGATTATAGACAACAATCAAACATTGCTGCTAACCTTCTGGTTTTATTCCAGTCAAATAAATACATTTTAAACTAGTGGTACTTATTTGAATTCAGTAACACTGAATTAATGTTTTTTTTTTCTTTTTGTTAGAAAATATAGTTACATTTATGTTAATCTTATTTAATATGCCATTTACTCGTGTAAAATGCGCACTTTTTTTTCTTCAAAATTTTAGGACAAAAATGTAGGGTGCGTTGTATACTCGGAATATTTTTGTGGCTGTGTGAAACCACGTAGGCTTTCACTAAGTCACTAAATACGACAAATATGTTTTATACAATAGCTATACATAAGATATTGTGGCAAAATTTTACGAAGAAATAGCAAAATAATTACACTGTTACGTAACGTTGTTTGTGTAATATAGACATGTCGGAACCTATGACCAGGCATACACAATTTTTTATTAAAAAGTGTAATAGGAAGGTTATTTTTTTAAACATACAAAGTTTAGAAAATTTGTTGTTTGTGTCATCTCTGTAAATGAGAAACTGATCATTCTGTGTTCTAAACGGATACATGCGGTGGACAAAATCGCAAAAAAAGATCATTATCTGCTTCACTTTATGCCTACTATTGGTAATTAATTCATATAAATTAATTCGTATAAAGTGACCATAGCTACCTGGAAAAAGATAGCATCTACACAAAACCATTGAAAGTACAAGCAATGCTGTCATTGGAGACTATTTTTTTTATTATTATGTTTACCATTTTCAAGCAATAATTACCTACCTAGATGTTTAGTCGAAACCTACCACGAAAATTATTTTCTTGAAATAGTGATAGACAAAATAATGAAATTAGAAACACCAGTGGACGACTTGCATAAGAATCTCGATTTCGCAAGAGAATACAAACTCTTAATTAAAATGAGCATTAAAGATAATTTCCGTATGCCGCTACGAAAATATTTTGGATAATGTTTATGAGCCTCCAGGCGTGAGTTCAAAACTTGTCACGAAGACAAAGAAGTAGAGGATAGGGAAAGGTATCATGTGGTTTCAAGTAAAATGATTCAGGTTTGTGTGAGAAATTAATTTCGTTGACTAGAAATACGATGCACCGGCGGATGAATTTCAATACTTAAACGCCAACTATTTTACCTTTTCTTTTAAATTCTAAAAGGTGTAAATTAACAACATCATAAATACACAGTAAAATAACTTTTATTAGGTTGTTTGACAAGTTTCGGCTCACTCCAAGCCATTTTCAAAAACAAATGAGAATATTCCGTAATTGCACGATCTTTTTGAAGGTTGTTTGACAAGTTTCGGCTCACTCCCAACCATTTTCAAAAACAAATGAGAATATTCCATAATAGCACGATCTTTGAAGTTCTTCAATGCAATTATGGAATATTCTCATTTGTTTTTGAAAATGGCTCGGAGTGAGCCGAAACTTGTCAAACAACCCAACAACAGTTATTGTACTTTGTATTTATTATGTTGTTAATTTACACCTTTTAACATTTAAAAGAAATATATTATTACAAGGTGTTATAATTTATTATATTATTATGTCAACTATACCAATAAAACAAAGAATTTTATTGACCTTCCAAAAAATGTAATGCTTAGCTTCCATATTGTGCAAATAAAAAAAAAAAACTTTATTTAACGAATCTCGCTCATAAAAGGATTATTCCTTACGATTCCTTTTCCTTTTTCAATAACTCCTCAGACTGAAGAATTAGCGACAAAGCTTTATGGACTTTAGATTACAATCAAGAAGACACTGAAGACGACTTTCAAAACTACAATGATTAAGATTAACGGGGTTTTACTAGAAATAAAATATTTATATTTTGTAACACTTTCGAATATAGTTGAAAAATGTTTATGAATTCGGTTTGTTTGTCTGTCTGCCGTATGTCCGCCGTCTGTTCATGCTCTAATTCGCATAAGTATATTCTACTGCCATGAAATTGATGTATATTATTGAGTATTACTATGGCATGCTTGGTACTGAAAATGAATTGTGTAGCATATATGGTTCTTTTACAGGGACACTCAAAAGTATTTCGTTACACTACCGTCTATTGAGAAAAATCATTCGCGCCGTATTTTAATGATGCTACACTATTTTAAACACGTACAGATAGATACATATCACTGAGGTGCACTACAAGGCGCTTACTATAGAATATGGTGTGCATAGAATGTATCGTTCATTTACAGGGACAGTCAAAAGAATTTGGTTACAGTACTGTCTATAAGCAATAATTGTCGGTAGCTTGTTTTCAGTTATGGTGCGCGATTTTAAATGTAACTAATTCTTTTGCATATTACTTGGTGTATATAAATTCTATAGATTATATACAGGGCTACTCAAAGATCTCATACACATTTCCGTTTATTGACGTAAATTGCTGAAGAGGAATTTTTAATTGTGCTATGTATATCCTAACTGAAGTAACTTTTAGCATACTCTGTACTATACATACAACTCTATAGATCATATACAGGGCTGCACAAAAGAATTCGGATATTTTCTTCGACTATTGGTAGTAATTGCTGAAATTGGGTTTACAAATGTGTTATGCGTAGTCTAATTTGTTTACTTAGTAATGGGCGGGGCTAGTTGAGCTAAAGCCAAAAAGTAGGTCTCCCCGCCCGGGTTTGACTTTGACTTTGTTTACATAGTAAACTGTGAAGTTTTGTTACAGTATACTGAACGTGTTGGAAAGTGTTTCATAATCTATGGTTGACGCATGAATTTTCGTTCTTGTTGTAACTTTCAACGGCTTTCATGACTTTTATTAGCTTTTTCTGTTTTCTCACACTATAATTTATGTTTGCTATTTTTTTTTCTTGGCTTTTTTGCCTATGGCTGTAACTTGATTGTGCTTTTTCTTGCATTTCATTAAAAAAAAAACTGTTTGTTGCTAAATTTCCAATTTTCACGTCCTTTTCCCTCTTATTTTGTTACTGCTTTTGGAATAAAAACATCAAATTACACACCTGCATTAGAGTAATATTTAATATAGAACAACACACAGAAAATGGAGAAGAGAAAAATATATATATAATATTAAGTTAAAACAAGATGAAAATGTTTGTATTTATTCAAATGTTTGTATTTATTTGTATTTTTGTAAATATCCCTTCTGCGCAGATGTCCTATATGTATGTCCAACCTTTCTGAATTACTGCAAATTCTGGTCTAAAATATTCAATTTAAGTACATATGTGTGAACTAGAAATTTTACTTAATAAAATATAATGTAATGTTCGACGGCACTTATTTCTCGTTTTCTTTCAGTTTTGTAATTTTTTTTTGCGTGTGTGTATGTACTACATTATTATAATTAGTATTATTATAACTATTATTTTTCTTTACAAAAGACTTTATTTTTTCATAAGCATAAATGACATTTAGCTGCTGAGCTCTGTAAAGTCTACTTTAGCAAGATCTGGTAATATATGTATATATACAACGTATATAATATATGTGCAGTGTAATTATTTATACAACATATGTATATAAGGTCATCTAATCCTGCAGATTGGCTTCGGATTCCTTATTTATAATTATATTAATAAAAAGTCTACAGGCTTATAAGTCATAAATCACTCAGTAGTAGGTCCCTGCGTGATTGACTTATTGACATATATATATTAGGCTGTATCAAAAGTTTTTTGAATGCTTTTATACCAAAGCCTGAAGCACTTTATCACCCCTATTGTTGAACATAAAATGTCATTCAAGAGAATACGTGTCTCTCTATACTATATAATAATACAGGCTTCTTTCTTCATTTTTAGGATACGTAAAGAGTGATGCAAATGTTGGGATTTTATACATCTTAAGGCATGATTTTAAATTAGGCCTTAAACCAAATAAAGCTGTCCTCAAAACTCGTACAGGTGGAGGCCAGGACAAGAGTAGTGTCCGGACAGTTCAAAACAAATCCAAACGTTTTAAGGAAAGAGACCTCAGCTTGAAATCAAACCCAGAAACGATAGGTAAATTTTGACCAGCAGTTTAAGAGAAAAAAGAGAAGAATCCATTTTTCACAACAAGTTTTGATGCTAACAATTAACAGAACTACACATTCAAACATTAATAATTGTTGAATGTGTAGTTTTGTTAATTTTTAGCATCAAAATGTATTCGGAAGAACAGATTCGCCTCTAGGTAGCTTTCAATACAAAAAAGTATAAAGCTACCTATTGCAGCCGTTCGGAGGAAAGCAGTTCCGGAAAATTTCGATATATTTTCACCGATCATGACCCCCCAGACCCCAAAACCACCCTCCGTTCCAATGTTGATTTATATATATAGATATATCCATATATATATATATATATATATATATATATATATATATATATATATATATATCTGACCTATGTCATACGATAACGCTCGTATGTATAAATCAATTTTGATGAAACTAATTGTGTGTATTAAGCTCACCAATGTCTCGACCGAGTTCATTGGCCAGCTTGGTCCGCCATTTTGTTTCAAGATGGCGGACACATAAAAATTTAAAACTAAAATAACTATACAAAAAAGTTAAAAATTCAAATTTATTTAATTAAGTGTTAGGCCTTGATACGAGGATTCCAGAGCATTTTTTGGTTTACCTCTATCTTAAAAAATGACTGAGATAGAGCAGTTTGAAATTCTAGGGTGGCTGACATTTTGAAACAAGACAGCACATTACAAAAATTGTCATTGTTGTAATAATTTTCCCAATCATACGCATAAAACTATATATTCATATCCGTTATCGCCAAATTCTCGCAAAACTTGGCGACATTTGGCGAAATATCGCCAAATTTGGCGACCAAAATAAGTCTTCATAAATGAAGCCAATTTGGCTATTGCTCAATAATTTGGCGAATTTCTTATTCAAATTCAGTATTAACGAATCTTTTGTAAACGTTTTCTTTGCATTTTAACTTGCTGTTTTCGATTAACATTAGCTAAAATTTTAAAACGAAGATATAGGAAAGCTACCTTTTCCCCCCAGTACAGGCCGGAAGGACTTTTTTCATTTCAACTGGTCAAAATTTACCTGTCACTCCTATGTTTGATTTTAAGGCTGAGTTTCCCTTCCTTAAAACGTTTGGGTTTGTTTTGAACTGTCCGGACACTACTCTTGTCCTGGCCTCCAAATTCACGAGTTTTGAAGGCAGTTTCATTGGTCTTAAGGCCTAGCTTAAAATCATGCCTTAAGATGCATAAAATCTCAACATTTGTATCACTCTTTACGTAACCTAAAAACGAAAGAAAGAAGCCTGTATGATTATAGAATATAGAGGGACATCTATTCTCTTAAATAGCATTTTTTGTTCAACAATAGGGATGAGAAAGTGCCTGCTACAGGCTTTGGTACAAAAACATTCAAAAAGCGAAAATACTTTTGATACAGCCTAATATATTTAGCCCTAATAAAGGGGGATATTGCTTTTAGTTTGCAAAGCGTGTAAGAGACAAACTTTGTATTTTGCTTTCCCAGAAACTAGTAAAATTGAAGATAACACATCTCTGTTCTTAAGTGTCGATATATACGTTATCGAATTCTGGGGTCAATAAATATTTTAAAAGAAAGTTTACAATGGAAGAAAAGTACTCAATGCAGAAACGTCAATTTTATGATAATTTTATAAAGGACCAAATTTACATGACGGAATATGGTGATTTAAGTTAGATGAAAAAAAAAATTGTGAGTCAGTATACATGAGTAATTACGGTATTCAAACAACTCAAATTTCTTTCCGAAATTATGAAAATAATGGAATATAGATTAAAAGTTAAAATTAGTAATAGAAATCAATCTTGCTTCATTAAGCATGTCCCACACAACTGATGGACAGCTTAACTTTGATATGTGAATATATTAATGAACATTTTCAAGAAGGGATTGGGAAGGTTACACTGTTAAAAAATATGCCGTAAAATAAGGATAACATCTGGTAATAATTTAGCTTAAGTCTTATGTAAAATTACATAGAGCTAAAAACTGAAATTCTGGTAAAAATAATGGAGAAATTATACTGTAAACTTAGCGTAGACTAGCGTTCATATTTATATCTATTAAAAACAAAGACTGAAAATGTACATTAAAAGAAATAGATGGTTGTGGTTTTGTTGTTTATATCCCAAGTACATTGAATGAAGGAGTTTCAATACCGGCGAATTACAGCAGAAGAGAACAATTGAAAACCGTTAAAGCACAGTAATAAAGTAAATTGGATTACAACTCATATATTCCACTTTTAAAGCAAATAGTGAAAGTAGCAATTTTTTACACCAATTGTAAAAGACTTCAGAAAAATAATGATCGAGAATCTTCATCAAATGCTTTTAAAAGACAACTAGTGTAAATTTACGGATAATTTCTATTTCTATTTTGCGTTTTTACAGAAAATTCTAACATTACGAAAAATAATTTTTGAAATTTTAAATTGCATTATTTGTTACTATATAATATTATTAAAGAAATAATTTCTTTATTTTAATATTTTTAATAATAATACTATATGTCTACAAGAAAGGATTGCAGTAATAATTTACCCCAAAAACTCACATGGTTGATATCATCATATAAAATATAGTTATTTAACCTCTCGGATACTTTTTATATAACTTAGTTTTAATCAAGATTTGTACGAGAATTTTTTTTTAACAATAATATTTTTTTATAACTTTGGTTAATTAAAAAAAAAAGAAAAGAAAAAGAAAAGCTGAATAATTGCATTTCCTTATTTTCAAATTCTAGTGTGAATTCAATATTACGGAAACACAATCACTTGTCCCTGAAAAGCTTAAAAATGGTGAATTCATTTACAAATTATGTAGGTTTTTGTTAAATCTAAATTAATTTAACTAATCAGTAGAAACAATTGAGAAAATAAAGAAAGAATAAAAGCATTTTATACACTTGTAATTATTATATACAGCAAAAAAAATAATTACCATTGTTTTATTAAAATAATCTTAATTATAAATTAAATATTTTTCTTTTTAGGCATAAATTTATCTTTTTAGAAACTAATTGAAGCCCCTTACTATATATCATATGCAAAACTAAACAATCATGCCTACTTACTCAAAAAATATTTAATATCAACGCGATTTCAATTTAAAATATTTTTCAACTCTAAATTAAACATATGATTTATATTTAACGATAAAAGTTCCTCTAAATTTAACCTGAAAATTTATTACCTTTGTCGCTTACGGGACTATAAAAATTTGCTCCTCACTTCAGTTGGGTCAATATCATTTCATTATTTTATGATTTTTAGAAGTTATAGCCCATTAATATTTATGATGTGATATGCAATAAATCTGTCATAATTTGAAATATTCACAAAATATCCTGAACTTAAGTTTCATTATTCTTTTCAGAAATGTAAAACGGAGCACTTATAAACGTCATATAGATAATGATAAACTATTTATATGAATAATTCTTAACTAATACTCTTAAATTTTATTTGAAGAATCTCCCATGTATTTTTTTTTTTTCATTTTATGTTTTAGAAGAGTTCATAAGTTCTAAAAGATAAAAGTTTTCATCTTTTTTTTTTAGATTCTCGATTATTTTATATGTTACCAAATGTTGTACGAATTTTCAGGCTGAATTAAATTTATTATTCTTTATTTACCTTTATAAATCATTACAATTAAATTAGCTGTATCATTCAAGCAAGTTTTAAAAGAGCTTAAAGCGATGAGTACATAAGCATTCATATTTGGCCCCCAACAGGTTCCAAAACCTTTCTTTTTCCTAAGATGCTTTGATTGCTTTAATAGGATTTAGAATCTATAGTTACCGCCTTCCTGATTGATTTTTTTTCTGAAGATTGTTTAAATTTGTTATATAAGATCAATAAACATGGGTTTAATTAAATATACAATTGTTTTAATTTTTATTCAAACTGCTTATAATGCGTGAATACCAACACAGTGAAAAACTGTCCAGGCCAAGATTTGAAATTGGGCCATTGGCATTGCGTACCAACGCTCTACCAACTGAGCTACCCGGACGATATCCAACTTAGTACTTTCACTCTTATTTGTTGACAAGGCAATGTTTTCATGAAACACAACTTTTTTGCTAGCATGAGACGGAAGAGAATTCCAGAATCGATAAAATGAATATACTCCTTTCCACTCTGTTGGTTACGCCTTATTAGCAATTTGAATAAAAATTCAAGCAATTAAAAATTCAATTACTATTTCTAAGGGCATATTCCAACTCTACAAATTTCATATATTGATAAAAACATATTTTTATTTTACAAACTATAATGCATTTCCATTATATGGTTATTATTATTATTATTATTATTATTATTATTTGATAAGAAGTGCTCATAACACCATGGGAAAGATTCTTTTGGAAGAGGTATTTGGTTCATTCCTCGTTAACAGCTTTCCAAAATCCATAAAGTGTTGTAAGTTAAAATTTGGATTTTTTGGCACTTTTAAAAGTCCAAAAGCGCAAAAATCCATGGGTGATACATCAGGAGATTTAGCAGGTTATATCAGTAAAGGGCATAGCCCTGATAACCGTTTCTCGATCCATTTTTTCCAGGAAATTAACAGTGGACTGTGATGTGTGGATGCTTGCTTTATCTTGATGTTGTTCAACAGATGGATGACACTAGGGGTAAAGAGATGGTATTTGATGTTTGAAAATTGAGAGTAAAATATGTTTCTGATAGTATATGGAGTTGATCATAACATTTTTCTCCGCTCTCTTTATGTTTAATTTGCCGTTATATCCAAAGCCAGAAACAATCATAAATCATTTAATAAAACTTTCTTTAGATATAGTGAACCATTTTTCAAAAAAATTTTAATAACCAGAAAATCGTTTTTTTATTCATTATTTTAACATACTTTTAACATAGTATTTTAACATACTTTTGACATACATTTCGTTCATTCTTTTTTCCGTTATTTATAATTTACCTTTTGTAATAACTGAATACGAATAATTCTCTTCGGAAAGTGCAGAAATATAGCCTTCTATCCATCGGTTCTTTAAAATAATAATCGGTTCTTTAAAATAAGTAAACAAAAATTTCAGTGTCCAGACGAGAATTTATACTTTCAAAAATATAATAGCTGTGAAAAATAATTTCTCTGTGCAGACGATTTTCTTTTTTTTTACACCAAAACAAACTCGTCTAAAAAATATGTAGTCTGTGTACTTTCGTATTAATCTCCAGCGGGTAGTTCTATTACATGTCTGTTAAATTTGAGTTTTATTTATTGATGAAATTTGATTTCGTTGGAATATTAGCAGGAAACAAACTCTGAACTATGTATAATTGTTTTAAGTTCAAACGGGTTAATCTTTTGTAATCGAACTACATGCGATAGATATAGATTTTTAAAAATCATGCTTGAAAATTATTTTAAAGACCACAAAAACCAGTAAATTGAGATACAGTTTTCAAAAAAATCGCATTTAAAAAAAAAAAAAAAAAAAAAAAAAAAAAAAAAACATTTTTTTCCTATTTGACAGTGTAAAAATTGAAATTGTGCAATGTTTAGAAGTTACAAAAATGGCAATAAAAGCAAAATTTATTGGTCAGGTGTTGCCACCGTCAATATGACGTCAGCGTTTCTTACGGACATGTTTTTGCTTCATAATATAGATTTTTAGCCCAGATGGCTGCAAAATAATATTTTTTCGCATAATCTCCCAATTCCAGTTACATTTTACTATTCTATTTACAATACAATGATAGCAATGTCCCAATACAATTAATAAAATTATTGTTGGGCAATTAAGCCAATAATATATTTTGCAGTGACAGCGATACTACATAACATAATTTAAGATAAATACACAAAACTTTTAATTCTACATGGATTTTTCATTTCTTTTATTGATTCAAAAATGAAACTTGAGGTTAATATACTCTTTTCAATTCCCGCTAATTCATATTGCACCGAGAAAATGTGTTATCTGTAAATTGAAATCTATTATTTCTAAAACGAAGATAGTAATGAATTTACTGTATTATTATGCATTTCATCATCGTATTTTCCTTTTAAAAGCAGGAAGTGCATTGTTTCGAGACGAATTTTATTTATTTACTATTTAGTAAATGCATTGTCTTATATAGAGTCTAATTTCTCATTATCACCATGCTACGCTGGCATGAAGGAACAATTTCAGTTACATTTAAGATAAAGCCAATACCTGTCAAGAAAATTGTGTAAATAAATAGCTTCATTAGCCTTAATACAACGTCTACCATATTAAAATAATCAATTTTCAGGCATCATATTTTTCATGTTTTAACCCTTTCGTGGCTGGTGTTCTAATAATATTACATGCATTTACATTTATTATTGTTATTATTTGCATGTAGCAATAATAATATATGCACTTCACTTATTATTACCATTTCATTTATGTTTCAATATTTAGTAATTTAAAAAAAAAAGTTCGCTTACGGCTCTCTGTATACATTGCTACCGAGACTCTAATTTCAAACATGTGTTTTATACTTTAAATTTAAAAATAGGGTCTAGTTGTCTAAATTCCTGATTTATGATAAAAAGAAGAAGAAATACTGAAAAGCTGTTGTGTGTATTTAATCAGATTGTAATACATTTTCGAAACGTCTTCAAATACTATTCTCCCACAGCCACTTAATAGCATTAATAGTGCGCGAAACCAGTAATGTGTTAAATGAATAAAAAAATTCGTTAGATTTATGTAAACATTAACTTTGCCATTTGGATGGCTATATTTAATTATTCAAGTTAAAGTTTCTTCCAAACCTAATATGCTAAATGTATTTATCTCAACATTGTGTTTTTTAACTGACCGGAAAGTTAGTAGTAATTAAGCTATTAACTTCAAATATGGGGTGAAGCTACATGAGACATGTACTTATATGGTGAATTGTTATTTTTTTTATATAAAAAAATGTGGCTTCTAAGAGAATCTTTTATCTTTTTTCCAAAGTTTCATTTTAAAATGAAATAATAATAATATATTTTTGTGAAAATAAATGTTTTATCAGATTGCTACATTCATTTTAAAAAATGAAATCATTCTTTGTTTTACGATTTGTAATTTTTCAACTGACTGAAAAAATGCCCATGTCGGGATTTGAACCAGGGAACTTAGTTTAAGCTCCCAATGCTCTACCACCTGAATTATCCTGGACAAATACGGTCGGACACAATTCACTCAGACAACCTTTTTGCATTTGATCTGTTATTTGAATCGGCTCAACAGAATACATCACAAGTAATGGAATTCCAACTAAACGTTGGATACGTAATGACACTTCATTAATTTTCACTCAGTTGAAAAATTAAAACTCGCATGATTTATTTACCAATTACATAAATTCTGTTAAATAGCTCAGTTGGTAGAGCATTGGCAGCTTAAACCAAGATCCTTGGGTTCAAATACCGGCTTAGACACTTTGACACTTTTTAACTCAGATGGAAAATTATATTGCGTACGATTTATTTACAAATTCGAATACTTGATTAATTAGAACATTACCAATATATACCAATTAGAATACTCAAAATTAATGATGTTCATTCTTTGCTTCTTCCAAAACCACTGTTAAAAAGTAACAATCCTAACAACTCAGAAAGGAGATACGAATTATTTTCTTGTTCAGAGCTTCCTAATAAACAAATAAACATTGTTTTTATTAAATTTGTTGTTTAAAGTTTGTGTAATTTATTAGTAATCATCGTTTGAAAAAAAGTTGTCATTTTTTTAAACCCACGAAAAATATCTTAATTTAACGGATGTTACACCCAGATCTCCCCTTTAACAATACTTTAAAGTATGCGGAAAATCTACATCGATATTGCTAGAATTCCAGACAAAACTTTAATATCGTAATTAAATACCAATACACAGCCTTTTAAATTCTAACTAGATCATACATTTCATTTAGCAGTTTAATAATGAAACGTGAAGTAAAATTCTTTTCAATTTAAATAAGTTCACCACCATTTATCGAGACTAATTTCTCATTATCTCCATGCTACGCAGGCATAATGAAAACTTTCCAGAATACTATATATAAGATCAAGCTAATAAACCTGTCAAGAAAATATCGTAAATAGCTTCATTACCCTTAACGAAATTTCTACCATGATTAAAATAATCAATCTTCCGGCATTATTCATTTCACATTTTAACATAGAGTATTCAATACAAAAATGTGACATAATGAAATCCAAGTAAATAATTTTGCAATTCAAACATTGCTATTATTATACTGTTAATTCTGGAGTTTCAGATTATTATTATTTAATATATTTCAATATTTTCGTGCTTCCCTCAAAATAAGAATTTTGGTTAAAATAATTTTTGCGAAAAAATACGCACTAGGCCTTACTTTCGGGTAATATATTATTTTTCCATACACAACAATTTGCATAGAGTCATGTACAACAATCTATAATTACTCATACGCTTACTTAAAACAATCAACTTTTTTCAAATACACACATGTCATCTTCTTTGGTTACGAATCTCCACGATCTCATCTCCAAGATTTGGTTGTACTGACTGTTTTTAAAATCCAATAACATATAAACGGTAACAGATATTGGAGAAAATCTTGTAGGAGAGTAATGTATAATGTGACGAATCTTTCCACTGTGGTTTCAAGTTTTAGTTCCAAATACCAGTGCTAGATGGCGCTTCAAGCAAGAGGCAATTAGATATCCCTCATTAGAGAGAGATTGGACATTGACGAAATATCCGCCATGTAAGTTCCAAAGCAGGTGGAAAGCAGTAGCACGCAATGTATTTTCATGACTCCCTGAAGGCATATAAAATGTATTTTTCATGATTTTCATACAATAAAATGTGTTTGACGGTGATGAAAATAAATTGTGTTCTACTGCGTTCCACCTGCATTGGAACTTACATGACGGACATTTCGCCAATGTCCAATCTCTCTCTAATGTAGGATCTCTAGAGGCCCACCATCAGGGCAGAAACAAATTACTCGGCAGTGGTGCCAAAGAAAGGATATTAAACATGTGGAGTGTGTCTTATTTTCCCTATACAATTTTGTTCTTAAGGTCCCATTCTGAACTCAGCTGGTATGGTTTAAACACTGAGCTCCACAATAGAACGGGGCACTAACTCACTGGTCTTCTTTCTGCCGCGACCGCATCACTCTTTCAATGTACGCAAGTAACGAAGCGCTTTTCTTAATATTAGCAGCGTTTTTTCAAGCTTTTTGACATATTTGATTTTTAAAGTAGTCAATTTTTAAAGATTTTTAAATTTTATTGGATTTTTAAACACCGGTTTTGGTCATTGTTACAGCTTTTTTCATACTTTTATGAGCAGTACTTATCAATTTCTTCGTTTCTTGTTAAGCGTATATTTGATTTGATTATATATTTTTTTAAATTAAATATTTGTAATGAAACTCACTAAAATCTTTAGTTTTTAAATAAAATATTTAATTCAGTGAATATTTGTAGCATCTTTGACATATTTTGAAAAGAATATTGAATTGGAAACTATCTACCCCATACTACACTATGGGAATAAATCAATGTTTTTTTATAACTTTCCTCCATAATTGTGCGGCATTGTATTCATGAGCGAACCGCTGTATTCAATGTAACAGACTAGGAAGATAGCGCTCCGTTTTACTATGAAGCTCCGTGGGATAGTTGGGTCCTAGAGAGTACACGCGTTTTTTTGGGGCTCCCGGAAATTGCGACCGTAGCACCAGAACCCTGCGATTTTTCTTTTGAAATACATACCCAAGGAAGGAGAAAAATATTTCCTATCTGGGGAGGTAATTTTTATCATTGTACGACCAACGGCTAATTAATTATGGACTAATTAGCAAAAACTAGGGTCCACGTGGTGAGCGAGACAGCGGAGTGACGCTACGCTACTATCCCATCGGAAGGACTTGTGGAGCCAAGACTAGAGGTCTGCACGGGCCGAAATTTCCAGGCCCGGGCCCGGCCCAACCCATGCAAAAAAAATTTTGGCCCGGCCCGGCCCGATTTAAAAGTTAAAAGTTCGGCCCGAACCCGGGCCGGAAAAAAGTTAAAATCTTTAAAAAAGTTTTAAAATTTGCCTCGTAGGAGGAGATCTAACCAAAAATTTCTATCTTAGCCTTTTTTTTTTCATGTTTATAATCTTCATTTTTATAGAGGTGCCGCAAGCTGGAATGTTTATTTTTTTTATAAATCTCTATTTGTTGTATGTATGTGTTTAAGTTATCATCAATATTGTTAATCCATATTCCATTTATTGAAGTTTTTAAAATCAGAAAAATGCTATACAGTAAAATCTTCTAAGATGGAATTGCATAGGGAAGAAAAAAATGAGTTATAGACAATTTGTCTTCTTATCAGGTGTAAATGTATTATATATTCTTTTCTTACGTATTAGTATATTCATTTTTAATGGATCAACACATTTTTCAATTTAAGACAGGATTCCGTCATAAGCAGGTTCTTTTTCACACGTTTTACTATATTTTAATTTAGCCATATTTTAATAAGTGTATAAATCTACTATTCTTTAAAAAGAATAAATTTTAATTTTTAATTATAAAATAATGGCGATTTAAAAATGTATGCATGTTTTGCAAAGATTTTTATGCCAGATCTCATTTTACTGACCTACGAACGGACCAGGCACGCCGAGACAATGATTTTCATACGGATCAAAACCAGGACTAAAAATTTTGAGGCGTGAAGACTAGGAAAAATTAAACCAGTCCCGGCTCTGTACGGAAAAAATAATTTAAGGCACGGCCTTATCCTTCAGGAAAAAAGTAAGGCCCGACCCGGCCCGTAAAGAGTAATCACTCGGCCCGGCCCGGCCCGGCCCGAGCCTTCAGAAAAAAATATTGCCCTGGCCCGGCCCGGCCCGAGTGCCATGAAGAAAAATAGGCCCGAGCCCGGCCCGCGGGCCAGGCCGAGTACGGGCTTCGGGTCTTGGCCTGGCCCGTGCAGATCTCTAGCCAAGACCGCTGGAAAAGGATGTTCTCCCGGGAAAATGAGACAGGTCTGCCTTGATCGAGAAGTAGCTCCCAAGCGGTAAAGCAACAACCAGTTGCTTAATTACAGGAGTAATTAATGAGTCTGGATATCTAGCGGGGATACACACGTAAGTATTAATTTTAGTAACATCATTTGTTACGCCCAACACTCTATCTGAAAATAGTAAGGCACTAAACAAACGATCACCTTCAATCAGTAATTAGTAAATTAGCAAGTGTTAACTCATTATTTTGTAAGTATTGATTTTATAAATAATTATCTTGTAAGTATTCTTGCAATCTTGTAAGCATTATTGTAATATATCTTGTAAATATTCTCTCATTAGCTTGTAAGCATTAATTTTATTAATACAAGTAAGTATTAATTAAATTAACATCTTTAGTTAGGCCCAACATTCTATCTAAAAATTTGTAGGGCACTAAACAAACGATCTTCTTCAATCAGTAATTAGCAAATTAGCAAGTGTTAACTCATTATCTACCCCCCCCCCCCACACTCCCCCCTTTTTTTATTGTAGTATTTTTTAAATAGCGTAACACTCCTAATTTAAGTTTTTAATCTCAAGAAAGTAAACAGTTTCTCAAGTACCCTCAGAATATTTTCTGTGACCATACAAGTCTAATTAGACATCTAATTAACTTTAATAAGCAGATTAACAGGTAAGCGCTCTCAAAAAAAATTCTTAAGTCAAAATAGCAACAATTTCTGGATGCACAGGAAGTTTTAGTTACATTAAAGAATGCTCACATAAGTGAATTCAACATTCCAGTGCAGATTAAAAGAACGGAGTGTCAATCATTCAATAATCCTAACTTCGTTATAGCTACCACTAGCTCCATGTTGGGTGTCAATCATCCACTAATCTCTACTTCTACCAGCTATTCCCTCTCCCCTTTCTAAAGCCCCAAGGCATTAATCTCCCAGATCAAACTCTTAAAGTATAATCTTTCAGTTACCCCCCCCCCACCACCGTTAGAAAGAGATTACTGTCATCCCTTCTGCATTATATAATTAACTTGATAAAAATTTGAGGCAGTTAATAAATTAAATAACTGTAAATTGCTAATAGCTATACTAATTGCTCATTAATATAATGTCTATAATTGTAATGTTATTTTCAAGTTTCACCCTGCTGGGAATAAAACATAAATAAACTAATAAAAGGGTAACTAGAAACACCAAATACAAAAAAATGACACTAAGCACACGTGCAAGTTCCCGCGAAAAAACAATGACACCAATAGACCAAAAGCGCAATGCGTCAACAAAAATCGCCCAAAAAGGCTCAAAAACAGAAGTAAAAAACACTAAAAAAAACGCCAGGAGCAAGTACTACACCTGGAACTTCCCAGAAAGAGCAGATAAAAAGCAAAGCAAAAACCTTCGAAAAAGTAGTTAAAACAAAACTAAAGATGACAGACATTCAGGGATTTTACGAATTAACAACGAAAGATACGTGCGAAGAGGCAGATTCAGATGTGGATAGTGTAATGACAGAGCCAGATAAAGAAACACTGGTACTACAAGACACAGAAGTCACGAGGTTAAGAGAGGAATTAATAACCCTTTGCAACATAAATCTAAAGGGATCTAAAAGGAGATCCCTAGAGATAGAGAGGGCTATGATGGCAATAAGCTACATCAAGATGATCCAATCAAAATCAAATAAGATACCAGCTTCGACGTGTGAGGCCATCGACCAAGCTCTGCAGGTAGTGATAAACTCACTGACTGAGATGGAGTTGAGGGCAACGCATGCCGAGGCAAAGGAAGAAGCCTTGGAAATAGTAACAGCAAAAAGAGGAACTCAACCAACGGAAGAAGAGACAACATCGCTACCAGCACAAAAGGCAACTAAAAATACTACAGTTGCTCACAGTTATGCACAGGCGGTCAAAGCCGCGACGGCAACTGTAATTATTCAGGCTACAGAAGAGCGGACAGCAGAGGAAGAAGAGCGGACAGCAGAGGAAGTAGAGCAACAAATAGCAAATACGGTAGAAAACAAGGAAGGAGTCAGGAATGTCAAACGGATTCGCAACGGCATAAAAATTGTTTGCGAAAACGCGACGGAAGCTACGAGGATAAAGGGAGAGAATGGGGAAAATAACAGTGGCCTGAAAGTAAAAATAGCCAATTTAAGGAAGAAGAGAATCATCATCTTCCATGTACCGGAATCGGTGGAGCCAGCCATAATCAAGCACAAAATATGCAGAGAACTAGGCATCGACATAGAACAAAACGAGGACAAAATACAGCTGCTAAAATCACTACGGGCACCAGCAGGGCGATTGCATATACCGGTAGTGCTCCCTGAGCCCCTGGCGGATCACCTTCTCAAGGAGAGAACGATCTGCCTGGCACTCAAGGAATGTCCGATAAAAAAACTATGTGTCACAATTGTCAAGGTTTTGACCACGTGGCGCACCAGTGCAAGCAGAGTCAGTACTGCCCAATATGTGCAGGTGGACACAAATACGAAGGTTGCCCAAAAGGAAGGAAGATGTGTATCATCTGCACTACATTCAACGAATGGAATAAGGCGCACTTACCGGCACAAATCCCTATAGACCACACGGCTCATGATGGGCAGTGCAGGGTGTACAGAAAGCTCCTCAAAATCAGACAAGTTGAAATTGAACAAGGAAGAAAAAAACTTACTACAGGTAATGATGTCCTAAACGACAAAATCACATTAATCACAACTAGGGGTGTGACATGGGTGCATAGGAGGTCACAGGAGGAATTTAACAACAGGCAACAAAGGACACACAAATTGAATTATGTTCAATATCGACGCCGCTAACACAGACGCGTGCCTGAACGGCACCCAAGACAATCCAAATCTGAATGAAAATAAAAACCCAAAAGAAAACTCCAACAATAAAAATGAAGACAACATCAAACTAATACAAATAAACCTATATAACAGTTTCCATGCAACACAAACACTTATGGGATATATGGGAGACAAGAAAATAAATATTGGACTCTTACAAGACTTTCACCAAAATAAAAATGCAGGAAAAATAACAGGTTTCAAGAATGGTAATTGGAAAATAACAAAAACAAAAAGAAATCGATCAGCAATAGTAACTCACACAGGCACCAATCCAATAACAATAACAGAAAAAGAATACACAACAGCAATAAAAATCGAAAATAAAAAAGAAACAATAACAATAATCAATGTATACGCACCCCCTCAGTAGAAGACTTTCAAGATGTGCTGCAGGAGGTAGAAGACACTCTGAAAATAGCCAAGGGCAAGGTATTACTGCCGGGGACTTTAACGCACACTCTCAACAATGGGGCTATGCGAACATAGATGACAGGGGGGTAAAACTTACAGACTTCCTCCTCCTGAACTCCCGCTTTGTACAAAACCCACCACACGCAAAAGCATCGTTCAGCACCATGAGAGGTAAAAGGAAGCTAGAAGGATGGCCGGATCTAACAATAGCAACAGCTAAATTAGGAGTAAATATAACAGACTGGGAAGTAAGCGACGACGAATCAAACAATGATCACAAATACATAAAATTTAATATAAAATATAAAAACACGTGCTATCAAAGACATAGATTAGAAACAAAACACGGCAAACACGCAAAATTCGAGAAGAAAATAAAACAAATCAGAAACAAATATACAAAAGAACTAAGAAAAGCAACAAATATAGATCAGTTAGACAATATAACACTAAGATTACAGACAGAAATAACAGCAATAGCATTCGCCTGCTACAATCATAGAAAAACTCCAGAATTAATGGCACCACCATGGTGGTCACAAGAAGTCAAAATAGCAAGAAATAGAGTAAGGGCGTTCAGGAGAAAATTCCAGCAATAACAAGATGAGGAACTAAAACACAAACAACATATAGAATATAAAAAAGAACGCGCAATATTAAAGAAAATACTCCAAAAAGCCAAAAGAGACACATGGAAAAAATAATGTGAGGAAGTCACTAATACATATGGCCTTCAATATAAACTGGCATCAGGCAAAAAAACAAGCCCATCACGATTAGAAAATATCATGCCCAACAATCGAGAAGTAACAAGAATACACACAGCAGCACCACAACTACTACTAACATTATATAACACATGCCTTAACTTCAACTACTTCCCAAAATCATTTAAAATAGGTACAGTAGTCCTATTTCATAAAAAGGGAAAATATCCAAAAGAACCAAAAAAATTACAGACCCATATGCTTACTTACCTACACTTAGTAAAATATTAGAAAAAATAATACACGGCAGGATATCACATCATCTAACAATCAACAATTACTGGAGTGACAAACAATATGGGTTCAAACAAGGGTTATCAACTGAACACGCACTAAATAACCTAATAAAAACAATAAAGAAATACAAAGAAGACAAATACCAAACATTAATAATAGCCATGGATATAAAGGGTGCATTTGATAATATCAGATGGCCTATTATAGCCGAAAACTTAAAACAATCACCATGCCCCATTTACTTAATAAATTGGATGCTAAGCTTTTTAGAAGTATACGTATCCTTAGAAGAAAACGGCATTAAAGTAACAAAACAAACATTCGGCGGCTGCTCACAAGGCAGCTGTCTGGGACCACTGCTGTGGCTGCTTATAGCAGATACAGCCCTAAAGAAAAACTAGGGTAAAAATGTAAGAATACAGGCCTTCGCAGACGACTTTATTTTAATAATAAAAGCAAAAACAAAAGAACAATTAGTAAAACTAGCAAACAAAATAATAAAAGAATTTAATGAATGGGTAACGAAAAATAACCTAACGCTTAATTGAGACAAAACAGAACTACTGTACCTTAATAGAACACACACAAGAAACCTAAAAACAGCAGACACATATAAAATTGAAGGAATTAAATTCAAAGAAAGGGAATTTGAAGGTAAAGAAAATATTAAGTATCTAGGCGTAATCATACATAAAAACCTAAATTGGGTAACACACTGCCAAGCACAAACAGCCAAAGTAAGGAAAGCATTTTGGATGATGGGTCAAATGGCCAAACGGGGTTGGGGATTCAAACCAAGCTTCTTAAAAATATGGTATAGAACAGTAGCTGAGAAAACACAGACTTACGCAGCCTCAATATGGGGAGATAAGCTAAACCAAAGAAGTAAACAAGTACTAACAACATGCCAAAGGCACTTTTTGCTGGCTATAGTTAGGGCGTATAAAACTGCCCCAACAGCGGCCCTTCAGGTACTTGCTGGCCTGATTCCAATTCACCTCCAAGTTAAATACGAGGCCGAATACGGCACAATATCACGTTTACGAGAAACGACAGAAATACACCGAACCACTATTCACCATACAGACTATACAAAAAAGCTTAATGTATGGGAAACACATCTCGCGGACACCACAGAACCAAGAATAGGCCATAATTACAAGGACATAGTAATAGATACAGACGGTTCAAAATTGGAATCAGGCGCTACGGGTTCGGCATTCGTAGCTTTAAAAAATGAACAAAAAATAAAAACATGGTCAGCTCCATTAAGGAAGTACAACAGTGTTTTCCAAGCCAAACTACTGGCTATACTAAAAGCAGCAGAATGGGGAAATAGCACAGGGAAGGAATACAGCATTCGCTCGGACTGCATGTCAGCCATCCAATCACTCAGTAAACCCTTCAATGTAACAAAATGAATCGATACAATACAAAAAACAGTAAAATACTCAAACCATAAATTCAAAATTAGCTGGGTCAAAGCACATGTGGGTATCCAAGGAAACGAGGATGCCGACGAATTAGCGAAAAAGGCTGCAGAAAACCAAACTAAAGAAATTCCATACCATCTAGAAAGACCGATATCAAACTTAAAAAGAAAACTAAAAGAACTCGCTATCAAACAATGGCAGTTCGAGTGGGATTTTGGGGAAACGGGCAGGAAGACATATGAATACTTCCCAAAAGTAGATTCTCGCAGAATCATCAGCTGCAATCTACTAAGTCAAATTTACACGGGTCACGGACTACTTACACAGGTTTAAGCGCAGAGACGCACCAAACTGCTCATGCGGGGAGTTGGGAACCCCCAAACACTATCTAACAGACTGCCCACTAACTCAACCACTACATCTGATCCACATTACACCGAACAACGAAAAAATATGGTACAACCAGTTAGCGAACAACAAACAAGTACAAACAAAAGGAAGAGCAGTGATGAGATGCTTAGTAGAAAACATCGATCACATATCAGAATAAATACACCTTCCCAGCAGCGAGATTCTACAAAAGCATTTCCTACCCTCAAAAGCCATTCCTTTGGTAAGTATATTTTCTAATATATCTTTAAAAAAAAGTAGCAATGGAACCTTTTTGCTACGCCAAAAAAAATCGATTTTTTTCAACACTAGTGAGAAGTGGAAGTCATCTGTGACGGACTGAATTTCACCAACTGATGAAGACAAATAGCCAACAAAAAGTGAACAAAATGATTAATTGGTGAATGCACAAAGCACACCTGCCAAAGAGAGTGAATAGGGAAAAAAAACAGTGTTGCATCAAGTGAATACAGCCTAATAGATATATGACGGAGTAACGGCCACGGAAAAAGCCCCACTCCATTAGTGCGACAAGTTTCTCAAACAACAAATCAACAAGTTGCACAAAATTCAAAAGCAGTGATAACAGCCATCAGAATTCAATGGACTGATCGCAATAAGCGTATTCACGAAGAAAAAAAAATTTAAATCAAAACCCCCAATGCTTGGGTGAGATAAAGTGACAAAGACAACAAAAAGAGTGTGCAACATCCAGAAATGTGACAACCACCAGTAACAAAAGTTACAATGTGACAACCACCAGTAACAAAAGTTACAACGTGACAGAACCCACGATAGTGACATAATAACCAGTGAAACTCTCGAAAAAAGACCAAGATTCAAAATGTGACAACCAGCTCTAGCACAAGCTAGAGGTAACAATATATCAAGAAAGAGACAAAAACCCAATGAATGAGAGACAAAAA
Source organism: Maratus michaelseni (assembly GCA_963931845.1). Taxonomy (NCBI): domain Eukaryota; kingdom Metazoa; phylum Arthropoda; class Arachnida; order Araneae; family Salticidae; genus Maratus; species Maratus michaelseni. The sequence continues at coordinate 253,378,502 of OZ007592.1, forward strand.
CAACCCACAACAGGAGTGAGCTTATAAAAATGCCAGAGACAGAGACAAATACAACAAGAAGTGAAATCAGCCCATAAAAGAGGCGAAAAACACTACAGCGACAACCCACCATGAACGCGACAAGCCAGCAGACATGGCAAATATGTAAATCTATGTACGCTAATGGCGCCTGGTGCATGTAAAATCCGTCGTGGGTGCAAAACCCTCCAAGTTATCTGTGAATTATACCTCTGGGGGTGCCTAGTCAGGTGAGGGTCTCGTCACCTGATCAAGGTTCTAAATTACGAGACCTATTAAATCTGTTACTTCAACAAAGTTAAACAGAAACCTTGAACCGGCAAACAAAGATAACTGTAGCAAACCACAAGAGAGCAAGCACTGCAGCGATGTTAACAAATCTACAGCCAAGTGGATCACAGCCATGCTGTGATCAGGCGATTTCTGCCCTGCACCCAGGTACTAACCCGTCAAGCTAGGCATTCATGCCCGGCAGGTAGGGGCCTGGTTAGCGGTATATAAAAAAAAATCTCCATGGGTTTAGATATCGTTGGTATCAGAGACAACAATAAAGAAATGTACAAAAAAAAGGGGGGGATCGCTTCACGTGTTTGTTTCCTGCGTAGGGGAGACAGGGGCACATTGGTACATTTTGCAGAAAATTGTCTTTTTTATGATGAGTATCCAGATTTTTTAAAATTTTAAACCATGTAATTGAAGAGTGTTTTCTAATGTTGCAATATGATGAATCATTTTGAAAAATTTTGCTGTATTAAAATCAGTAACATGTAGTTTAGGAAATAATAATTTTTGTACCAATCTACCCCATGGTGGGGTAGATCGTTATAATGTACTATTATAGTCAAAGTGATAGATCAGATGGAATTCTGATTATAATGTTACAAGTAGACTTCCAAAAGATTACAAAATTACAGTAAAACAGTTAAAGTTACCTTTTCAAAGAAACTGCAAATCCAATCGCAGCAAACTTTCACCTGAAGAAAGTCTTCAGTGTTGCCAACTTTTAGAAGAGAAATTAAAAAAAATTAAATAAATCAACTTAAAATATCTACCTTGTACCAATGTACCCCGGTCTTCCCTATGATGTTGTTGTAATAATAAATAAATAATCAATCATCCAAATCCGTTCCCTCAATTTTTTTCTACTCCTCTGTTTAACCTTCCCCTTGTAAAGGCACAGTGTGTTCGTGTCGGACATTTTGCTAATAGACCCAACCAACCAACCAACTCTTTACCCCACCATCACGCAAAATTTTAAATCTTTAAAAATCCTTTTAAAAAAATTGCCCTGCATGTTGCATTTTTGAAACAATAAATAAATAAACATCATCTAAATTCTCAATTATTAGCAGAATAATTGCAAAATCTTTACGCCGGGTGTTTAAAATGCGACGTACAAAAAATACTTGAGATCGTACAATAAACGATTTTCTTTGTATGTTTAGTTATGTTGCAACAATTATACATTTTCTTACTTTAGTTCAAAACATATGCAAAACAAGATTAAACAAGAACGAAAAATCCTGCGTCAAGCATAGGCTATGAAACACCTTCCTTCCAGGATACTGTAATAAAACTATAATAAGATGATAGATTATGCCTAAGTAAACAATTTGGAAAGCGCATAACACGTTTGAAAATCCAATTTCAGCAATTAGCAGCAATAGTTGGAAAATCATTCGAATTTTTGGTGCAGCTCTGTATATGATCTATAGATTTGTATATCTACTACATAGTATGCTAAAAATTAGTTCAGTTAGGAAATGCATAGCGCAGTTGAAAATTCCCTTTCAGCATCACGAGTCGATGAAAGGAAATGTGCTCGGGATCTTTTGTTCAACCCTGTGTATGATCTATAAAAATTATACACACCGAGCAATATACAAAAAGTTAGTTAAATTAAAAAACGCATACCACAACTGAAAACGCACTTCCAGCAATTACTGTTCATAAACAGTACTGTAACCGAATTATTTTATCTCCCTGTAAGTGAACAGTAAATGCCATGCACACAATATTTACAGTAAGTATCTCGTAGTGCATCTCAGTGATGTATATCAATTTCAATTTGTTTGTAAAAAGTGTAACATCATTAAATACACCGCAAACGATTTTTCCCCATCGACTGTAATGTAACGAAATTCTTTTGAGCGTCCTTGTAAACGTACTATAAATGCTACACATTCTATTTTTAATACCAAATATGCCATAGTGAACTTTAATAATATATATCAATTACATGACAATCTGAGTATATTTACGTGAGTTAGAGCACGCACAGACAGCCAACCGAATTCATTAACACTTTTCAATTATGTTGGAAAGTGTTAAAAAACTATTTTATTGGAAGATTATATATACGAGGGGTTTTCAAAAAGTAAAGATACAATACCATATACTCATTCAAAAATATTCTAATTGATAAAATATCCATTACAAATTACTTACTGGTATATGCCTCAATTTTCGACATAGTTGCCGTCATTGTACAAGCATTTGTTAAGTCTGGGTCCAAGCTTTTGTATCCCACATAGACCGGGAGGCGGCAGCACAGACAATCACCTCATCGAGTTCACGACTGAAATTCCAGAATTAGTTAAAACTCGATTCGCGTATTAAAACGCAATCGGTCTGCCAAGTCATATCTTGGTGGAAAACACCTTAAAACACGATTTTAGCGGTTGACTCGTAGGTTTACCATTGTGTTTTCCTGCATCCAAAGGTATGAAAACATGGAGGACTGGGAGCAGGAACACATAATGGTAAACCTACGAGCCAACCGCTAAAATCGGGTTTTCGGGTGTTTTCCACCAAGATATGACTTGGCAGACCGATTGCGTTTTAATATACGAATCAAGTTTTAACTAATTCTGGAATTTCAGCCGTGAACTCGATGAGGTGATTGTCTGTGCTGCCGCCTCCCGGTCTAACAGTCATAGACGTTGTACCGCCTGTTTTCGAAATCACATTTCAACTTCAATTTTGATCTGGTCATCGTCGTGGAAGTTTTGCCATGTAAGATGTTTCTTCAGGTGAAGGAATAAGTGGTAGTCGCTGCAGGCATCAATGATCACAGATATCCTACCTGTTCACGATTCTTCGTGAACATTGGTCCTATCTTCAGAGAAATCACAAAACCATTTCGTTACATTTTGTCGATTCATAATGTTCCCATAGACGAAAACAATTCCTTTGTGAATATTCGCTCGACGCTCACCTTTTGCATGAAGAAAACGCATGGCGGAACGTGCTTCCCATTTTGCGGGATTCTGAATTGAGGCAGCCATTATAAACACGTGGTACACGAAACAGACTCGCCATACAAATAACAAATTACTGTGAGGGAAAGGTCAAATGTTCAAGGTTACAATATGTGTTGCCAACTCGCTCATTAAAACTTTTTCATTCCTGCTGTCTGAGGTGTATCTTTACTTTTCGAAAACACCTCGTATATGCATTAATTATTTACTCATATACTTGCATATCATATATATTGAATCATTTCATAAATACTTTTATAATTATACACTTCTTATAACGAACATGCATTTACATGCAGCAATTTTTAATACATACAATAAATATAACAATCCTTCTTATCATTAAAGGAAAGCAATAATGACTAAAAAGGATAATCCCTAATCTTAATCAAAACACAACAGTCGTTATAACAATGGTTTCTTTCAACGATCAGATTGTTTTATCATAAATGAGAGATGGAGTTTGCCCGTCGATTGAAAGCAATAAGCAAATCCGTCATTTAATAATCAAAATTTAGTCTCATACATATTTTCAATCAAAATGTTTTAATTCAATCTCAAACAATACAGAAAACTTATTTTAACATTATAAATTGTAATTTTAAATCGTATGAAATAGGGAGAAGGTAGAAAAGTGGAAAATTTGTAGCAGAAAGATTCAAACTTTACTCATCAAAAGACTATGTAATTAAAAATACCTTGACTTTAGAGTAATGACAATTACTAAATTGCTGCTGATTTAATCTTGTATGCAAAGTTATTCAAAGGAAAAATAAAAGGCCTCATCTGAATGAGATTTATTTTTTAATTAACTTTAAATACATAAAAAAGTATACTGAAATATAATGATTGATTTTTATAAAAAATGAATTTAAATTTCTGCATTGTTTCTAGAATTTTCAATTTATTCTGAAGATCATAAAGGTTTACGATGGATTAGCTCTGATTTCAATTTATTTAAATTCAGCAAATAAAGAAAACTGTTTAAAAAAAAAAAAATGATTTTTTTTCGATTAACTTGTGTATACAAAATTCAAACCAAATTTAAATTGAAAGCTGTATTAAAAGTTCATGTTATTCAGATAAATCTATAACAATAGCTTGAAGCCTTTATGTGGGGCCTCCACTATTAGGATAGTTTGAAAAACTTGCTTGGCTAATTTATAAATAATGATGTTACATTTTGTAAAAACACTTTGACAATTAAAAAGAATAAACTTATAGTTTTAATTTTCTATTTTCATATAATATAAAAAATCTAAAATTTATGTGTAATTTAAAAATCATTTAAAAGAAAAAAAAATCTTGTTTTAAAAATCTTCAAAGTGAATTTCAGGCTATTTTATTGATTTCAAACCTAGTTTCCTCTAGCTATAGTTTCGATTTTTTAATATTATGAAGAGTCTAAAATACAATTATATTAATTTTTTCAAAAAAATTACATTTACGAAAGTTGCGTTTTTGCAAAGTACTTCAATTAAGTTGAATTTTCTACTAGCTATAGTCTTAATTTTCAAATAACATAAGGGTTTTAAAAAGTACTTTTATTCATTTTTTTAAAAAAATTACAAGAGTAAACTCTTCATGTAAAACATTTCATGTAAGACCAGTTTGAGTAATTTCACTCGTCCAATACCGGACATGACAGGTTTTAAACCTATTCTGAACCTCCGCGATAGAACCCCACTCAACACACTTAGAAGGACTGAAGCAGCTCCAGTCCCCAAGCATAGACCCGACATATCATTGCCCCCGGGCCCCTTTTTTCAGCCCAGAAGAGCGAACCATACCCAGGAGAATAGCGTGGAGCCAATGTCCGAGAATTGCTCTATAAGAAAAGGGCATGTTTACAAGCAAACAGTTCCTTTAACCAATCTACCACTACAGTTTTGTCGTAGCTATCATTACGGGAATCGTCATGGCGACGTAGACCAACCATTTTATAGACCAGTTTAACGTAGACCAATCAAGTTTCACCATTTCATGTGTACAGTAGGAGTCATAAAGAACAAACAGGTTTTTCTTGCTAACCAACCGTAAGACTCCTATAATAGGAGCTGACGCATATCCATTTTGTTTCGGATTATTGGTGCTTAGTTCAGCATCAATCTACCGCAGCCGAAGTTGGGGTTGCCTAAGACTCGGTTCTGATTGGCTGAACCGGTTCTGATTAGCTTGGTTTTTCGACTGAACTTCAATTTGAGCACCAAATCTGCGAGGATGCGTCAGCCTTTATTATAGGAGCTCTAACCAACCGTAATTGAACCAACAGTGACGTCAGTTGCCCTCTCCTTATCGCCAGCTTGGATCGAGGAAAGCTTACAAGAGTGACCACTAGCTCCTTATCGGCAGACAAAACATCACAAAAGATAAAATAGTAGTAACGTAACAAATAAATGAAATGGTAGGAAAATTAGTCCGCATCCTGCTTACACACAGGTGAATTGGCGAAGGCATGACAGCTAAAATAATGATCCCGCTTGACAGGTTTGTGCCATCTGTTCTCCGCTCACTCATCCACCCCATAAACAGTCACCTGTTTTCGTTGCTACGACAAGCCGCACCCCACAGCTGCCGCCTCCCGCGGGGAGAAAGTAAAGTCCACACGATGCTGCCGTGGAGACGGAATCTGAGAGATGGCAGGCAAGCGGTCATGGCTTAGGAGTTTTTAATTCGTTTTTACCTTTTGAGTTGGCACTGAAGATGGAGCTTACCTTTTGAGTTGGCACTGAAGATGGAGCTTAAGGGCTTTGAAACAGCTGTTTGCCATTAGAAATGATTTTAATTTGTGCTAATTTAACGTTGCACATTTATTTTTAATATAACGGCACAAAGTTTTAATCCACCTTTTAGACAAACATGACTTGCCTTCAGTAAACTTATTTATTTCATACTTTGGGGGCAGATGAAAACATTTGAAATCTATTTTGTTGGGAAGAAAGATTGTAAAAAGTGTTTCATAACAATTACAGATTTTTAATCCACTTACAGAGTTTAGACAAAAATTTAGAAGCTTAAGCTTGCTTGTCATTTTACCTAACGTTATTTTAATCATAATTCCTGTTTTAGCGTATAATGTTGAACTGTTTATTTGAAACATTAGAGATTAATTGAACCTTAATATGAGTAATTAGATAATGATGGATTTTTGGTGGATTTAAACGCACATGATTCCTTAACAGCTTCTGTATTAAGCTAGCGTTAATAGAAAGATCGCTCTACAGAAAACGTAACTTTTTGAGCGTAAAAACATGAATAAAAACTTTCAGCAAAATAATTTTACTTAATTTTTTCGCATTTCATCTCCCACTCTTTTTCAGATTTTTATAGGTAGTCGCATAGTGTTTTCATTATTTAGTGTTTAATTTATTTTATAATAATTTAGCACTTAATTTCTTATAAAATATTGTAACGGAGGTTACAAATGCACAATCATTTGTTTCATAAGTACATGCTTCTTTAGGGTAGGATATGAAATTTGAAGTAAATATCTCTAAAAGAAAAGAGGTGGGGGGGGGGGGGTATGTATATGAATAAAAAACTTTTTTTTAATTAAATAAATATTGTTTACTTTTTAAATCAAGAACAGAAGTTGCTTTAAATTCCAGACGTTTTCTAGTTTAGAAGAATACTTCAAAATTAATGACAAAATACCATGTGCACATCCATGGTTAATTGCTCAGATTAAAAATCGATGTCACCTGCTTTGGAATGCTTTTATTAGATGACGAATGCTAGTATGATTTGGAAATTTTTACACAGAGTTAGTTGAATTGTAACATAGGATACAAGAAAACCTTGAAAGTGTAATTCAAAACATAATTTTTGAAGAAAAAAATTCTGTATCAAAATTTAATTATCATGTAAAGGAATTTTTCAACGAAAACATAATTTATTGAATGACTAATATATTTATCACTTTCACAAAAAAAAAGAAAGAAAGAAAGAAAATGCTTATAGAGAAAACAAGGTGTGACATGTAACGGAGGTATACATGTATCTCCATACATTAAGCAAACAAATGAAATATTCAAAAATAATCAATATTCATCAATTATACATGTTTATTATACTATATTATGTAAAACTCTAAGGCATTTAAATATATATATATTCTGTTAAATATTAACTATCACAAATTCGAAAAAATAACGTTATCTGTCGAATGAAATGTTTTTATACTGTTTTTTGATAGTGTTTTTACGAAATTAAATTTTTGCAGTATCTTAATCTGTATTCATAATTATTCAATCGCATACACAATGATTTACGAGCAATAATTATATATCAAGCAATCGTCGTTGTAGGAAATCTATAAACATATTATTTACTGATATCTTTGAACAAAGCTTTTGATGTTCCAATGCACTATATTGATCTATACATATGGCAGGCACCGATTTCCGCAATATATCGGTTGAATAGCTATCGGTTTGTATACGTTCTGTGTATTGAATGCCTTTATTTATTAAACTTTCACATATTTTCATACTTTGTAAATTCCTAGAATGCATCTTTATTACGTGAATCTACAATAATTTATTTAGTGTTGAATAATTTTCAGTTTACATGCATTCAGATTATTTAACTAATACAAAATATTCAGTTCATATTATAATATCATTTTCAGATATAAGACACTACATTTTTGAAAATATATATTTTTACTAATGAAAAACAAATTCTGTTTTTATGCTCCTTTTGAAAGAGATACTAGAGATATAAATTGCCTCAATTATCTTCACGAAAACGAACAAAGAATATTTTTCAGAAGAATTTGCAACAAATAGTGTTAGATATTTCGTTTAGCACAAATTGTTTCTAAAACAATATTCTGTTTAGCACAAGATGTTTCTAAAAGAAACATCTGATTTCACAAGGTTATATCGTTTACATAAATGAAGATGAAACCTTGCAGCATTAATGCATAACAAAGCTAGAAGTTTCCAAAGGCATCACCTGAAAGTTGCTGATTTACATTAGTTCATGTCGTTGCCGGTTTTTTTTTTCAAGTTTCCCTTGTGCAGCTAGCTAGGTGTGCTTTGCAGTGTGCTAGTGACAAATTTCCCTGAAATCGTAGTCAAAACTTGAATATTTTTCTGCTTTTCTGAGTCTTCTTTGAACACAAGTTAATAATCAGTCCAGAATGGTGAATTGCGTAGCTAAATGGCTGTGAGGTCTGTATTTTATGAAATGTAGAGTTCGCGGATACCATGTAGTGAAATTTTACGAATCTCAATACAAAACTCAAGCCAATTCGGGCATTTATAGAATAAAATAATTAAATAATAAATCATTTGGTCAAAACAGCAAACTATAGAAATTAAAATAAATCATGTTGTAAAAGTAAAATTAAAAACTGTTTCTCTGATCTATTAATTCGACTGGATTTTATTGAATATCAAACTTTTTTCATAATTATATGTAAGAAAATATAAAATGGATTATTTTGTGGTGGTTATTTTCCAAAATTTTAGTTGCTTACGATCAAAACCGATTGATACCTCTTTCCTGGAACACAGTCCATCATAAAACACTAAAAATTATCGGTAGAAAAGATTAGTCTTCAGTGTATCGTTTTAACAATGAATATCATTAATTTTCAAAATAATGACCATCACGACAAAAGAGCTACAACAAACTGTAATGCCTTTATTTTTCTCAATAAAGGCGAGCTCAAAATATTTTAAGTATACATTGGTATATAATTACGCAAACTTGCGCATAGGCATAGATAGAATATAACTTTTGTTTCCGGGTTTTGGCAAGCATTTAGGGAAGTTTCGCTAATGTGAGACGTTAGTGTTTCAAATCATACAGGATTCATTTGGAACAAGTCCTTCGAGATGGTGATTATAAAAAAAAGCAGAGTTTTGTGAATTCATACTCCGAATGGAAATAGAAGGCAACATTTATATATATATATATATATATATATATATATATATACACTGCTGGCCATCCAAAATGCAACACCGTGAAGGACTGCAAATAACAGAATGATATTTATTGGACAAATACAATATAATGAAAAGGACAAGTGATTACATTTTCAGAAAATTTGGAGGTATAGTTCCTGAGAAAACACTACCCAAAGTTGCCACCCATGGCCGCAATAACAGCATTTATCTGCCTAGACAAGGAGTCGAACAGAGATTGGATGTCATGTACGGGTACAGCAGTCCATTCAGTTTCAACACTATGCCACAGTTCATCAACCGTAGTCACGGGCGAGTGGTGACGGGCCAGTCGCTCAGAAGCCATTGTCAAGACATTTTCAATTGGTGAGAAATCAGGAGAACGTGCGGGTGAAGGCAACAGTCGAACATGTTCTGTATCAAGGAAGGTCAGGATAGTTCGAGCAACATGCGGTCGTGCATTGTAGTGCTGAGAAGTAGAGTTCCAGAGGCCTCGAAGCTAGGGCAGAACCACGGGCAGTAACACCTCAGAATTGTAACGGCTGCTGTTCATATTGTCGGCAATGGGAACAAGACCTTATCGAGACGTGTATTCAATGGCACCCCTCACCATCACTGCAGGTTATGGGCCTCTTTGATGATGTCGAATGCAAGATGGCAAAGTGAATTCTCAAGGATGCCACCAAACAAGGATGCGGCCTTCATGATGCACACAGAGCTTGGATTCATCTGAAAAGACGACGTGAGACGTCATTCCTGCGTCATATACGGCATCAAGATGCCCGCATCCATGTTTGGCAGATCGTGGAAAACACACATTGCCAGCTTGCATTCGATATCGGCATACTGGTATATCATCTGGAGTGACGGTATGAGGTGCCATTGGATACACGTCTCGGTAACCACTTGTTCGCATTGTTGGCGATTTCAACAGCTGCCGTTACATTTCTGATGTGTTACGTCCCGTAGTTCTGCCCTATCTTCGATGTCTCTGGAACTCTACGTTTCAACAGTACAATGCACAACTGCATGTTTCCAGTACTATCCTGACCTTCCTTGATACAAAACATGTTCGACTGTTGCCTTCACCCGCACATTCTCCTGATTTCTCACCAATTGAAAATGTCTGGTCAATGGCTGCTGAGCACCTGACACGCCACCACTCGCCAGACATTGCGGTTTATGAACTGTGGCATAGTGTTGAAGGTGTATGAACTGCTGTACACGTACATGACATCAAATCTCTGTTCGACTCCATGCCTAGGCAGATAAATGCTGTTATTGCGGCCAGGGGTGGCAAATCTGGGTGGTCTTTTCTCAGAAATTATACCTCCAAATTTTCTGAAATTGTAATCACTTCTCCTTCCCCTTATAATGTATTTGTCCAATAAATATCATTCTGTTATTTGTATTCCTTCATGATGTTGTAGTTTGGATAGCCAGCAGTGTATATGGCGCATTGAACATTTGTGGAAAATTAAAGATACCTTGTATTTCTAAACGCATTTTAAAATTTATCGTCATTGTCTTACATAAATATATATCCTTGTGAAAACGTATGATCGTTTTTAAATCACTCTACATAATAATGATATTGAGCTTTTTCCCGTTCGCCCATTCCCGTTGACATAGAAATTGACATGACATTTATAGTATGTAAAAGTTGTTACTATAGATACAGGAATTACCTTTAATGTTGCAGAAAAAGGGAAAAACTTATTAAAAAAGCGACATATTGCGAATTCGAAACATCTTAAGTTTACAATTTCAACTGTAGGACATATAGAAATATTTGGTATGTCGTCGCTACACAAAATCCCAAATTCTACAAAGTGCGACGGACTATATGAAAATACTTTGGATTGCTAAAAATCAGTTTTCAACTGAGTTAATGATTACAGCCTATTCTGTATTAATAAGTAAGAAAGCCTAAATATTCAATATCTTTTTTATGCGGTGAAGTTACCAAAAATCATATTTTATTCATTCATTCTGTCACTTTTTAAAAGGACTAATGAATAAAACGCAAAAATTAAAAAATCTTTGCACTTTTAGAGATTTTTGTTCTGAACTGAACGCGTGTCTGTACCCGAATTAGTTAATTATACGCTCGTGGAATGATCGCTCTGTATCCACATATTGTGAATATAGAGATATTTCCCAATTCTGCCATATACACTTGCCATATGAGCTTATTTTAATATTGTAGAAGCAATATTCTGTATAATATTCTGTCTGAACAACGCAGGCGGACACTTAATAAGGAAAATATGTAGATTGCTTATCCACACCTTTATATTCACGTTTAGGAATACAAAATTTTCAGCTATCTTTCACAAATGTTTAATGTACCCGCCATCGGATGTGTGTCATATATGAAATAAAATTATCATATCCCACCTCCACACTCAGAATGAATTAAAAAAACTCTACGCGTCGTTGTTTATCACAAAGGGCTTTTATCAATTGAATTATCTGTGATTTGAAGCATAAATGGCATCGCAAAATTAACCTAACTAGCTAGCTACACTGCAAAAAAATTGTTGATTTTACGGTATAATACTAGCAGCTGGGGTGCTAGTATTATACCGTAAAATCAATTTTTTTAATGCAGTGTATGTATACGCACTTTCAGGGAGACTCATACCGGCAACTTCCATCTGGCAAACATTTGGTAATTATTGACTGATTCATCTTTTATTTAATCCATTCGGGACCATGGGTGCATATATGCACCCTCAAAAAGAGCATACAGAATTTGTTTTAGGCACCAGTAAAAAATAAAAGTAATATTTACTTTCTCTAATTAGAACAGGTGAACAGTTTATAGCTTCAATGGGATACCTTGTTAGAAGAAACAACTCCCTGTATATGAGTAAATGTATAGCATATCTTAAGGAGCCATGTGAAAAAAGTATATTTAATTTAAAGTAATAAAAAAATGTGAAAAGAACGCATAAAAATACCATATGCGACAGTCTAAATCAACGAAAGAAGATTTAGAGAGCATTTTTGTGATAGTTTAAGTAAAGGTAGCTTTCTAAAACTAGTCGTTGGGGGCCACCGTAATACTTACCCATCATGGATATGCATAATGTAAAATATTAAAATAAAAATGTGTAAACTACTTATAAAATGCATTGCAATTCAAATAAAATCGTGGCTTGATGACGTCACAAACTTTAAAGGCTCGATTACTGAATTGCTTGAAAGAGGTTTTTCCTTATAACTCCAAAAATAATAATCCTATTAACTAGCGGTTTATTGCATCTGATTAAGCGTCAAATTTCCAATTAAAATATATCTTTGAAGTGAAATTTGGATGAAATACAGGGTCATGAAAAATCGAAGAGTGTGGAAAATAGGATTCCAAATATCTCGGCAACTAATTATCCGATCGACTTCATGCTTTATTCAAAATTTGTTTTTTTATTGTCTTTTATATTCATTTCTTAAAATAAACAATTTCGAAAATTTTTATATACCTTTCATCAGAACGAATATTTCGAGAGTCCGAAAAAAATTGTTCCGGTTAATCGAGGTTATTGAAATGAAATAGGCTTCTTCCCATTATTACATACTAAGTACATACCAAATTGCAAGTCTCTATCTCAATTTTTTCGGGAGATAGAGCGTTTACAGACACACAGACACACACACACACACACAGACACACAGACACACAGACGGACGGCAAAAATTTTTTTCTAAAAATATGTTTTTCGGAATCTCCAGTGTCTGAAACGTGTAAATCCGTCAAAATTTTTTTTTTCGATTTTCAAAACGATTACAAGACTTACCCTATACTACGTATGATGGGTAAGTAAAAAAGTGGTGCCAACCGAATAAAATTTGTGTAAAAGCCGCAGGTCCCGAAGGGTTTAAGCTGGAGGCTACAGTTTAACATTAATAAGTCATCTTTAATCATTAAAACTAGATACAGTCAATACAGAATATTATGAGGATGAGAAAATGTACGGTATCAATTGCCGATATCGATAAATATTTTAAAACAAAGTTTCCAATGAGAAAAAGTACACAAGTAGAAATCTTAATTTTATAATATTTTATTAAGAAAGGAAAGAGGTGTGTACGAAATATACGTGAGTGAATATGGATATTTAGATTCAAGAAAAAAGTTGTGGGGACAAGGATTTCTACAAATTTTGTTTTTCGATTTCTCGACTTTCTGAGGTTAAAATACTATGGAAAGTCTTATGCACGAGAGATGTATGTATTATTTTCGGGGGTTTTCCCCCTATCAAAAATAAGGTGTGCATTAATAATGCGTAGTAAAAACAGTATAACCACTAGAGCACTTCATATCTTGCCTATGACGCGAGTCAGCTTCAATTGTGAGCAAGGTATGTTTACTATGCAGCAGAAGATTTTTTTGCATTCGGAAGTTTTAATAAAACCGTGATTTTTTTTCTCAATTTTTATGATTCATATAAGAAACAATTTACGTACTACTTATATAAATAGCTTTGGATGACCTAGAAAACCTTATCAGAGCTGCGTTGAACTCATCACTGACACAAGTCATTTTTTCATCGGGTGGGAATCGAATTCAGCTACCGTCTAAATTTTATCCGTGCATTTGGAGGAGAACACACTAAAATCTCTAACTTTTAATATAATTATAATCAAATTTAATTTATGTTATTAATGTTTGTATAATGTATAGTTCAGGAAAGCAACTGTATGCAATTGAGCTCATCGTTTCAAATCAACTTGCATATTACGAAAAAAAATTCAAAAACAAAAGAGATCGCATTCGTATTTTTTATATATTTTTTTCAAAAGACAATTTCTTTTAATAGAATTTTATATATATATATATATATATATATATATTTGGTACTTTATGAAATTTTGTGCTACATCAGAAGTAATATGTATCAACTTTTCAATTTGACAATTAGTGATGATTCAAGCTATTATGAGAATAAAGCAAAGTCTTTGCATACTATTATATATTTAATATCAAGTAAAGTAGCCCAAATGCATAAATGAGTTGGACGAAAAAATTACTTTTACACATTTAATTAACATCACAACATTGAGACATGACATAACTGAACTACGAATTACATTACGCGGGTACTGCAGTGAAAAACAGCGTCTAAAAGATAGGTGGCAATAGTGACTGGAGAATTTAAAATTCTTACAATTATTCTTGTGGTGCTGCCATCTACAGTTTATTATTTAAAGTAAAACACCCACATACAAAAGTATAATTAGAAAATGTCTTAAATGAAACCCGTTGTTCATTTAAAAGATGCAAAACAAATACTTTAAATTTCCCTTTTCAAGAAAAAAAAAGATATTCATTTTGAAGTTAAAACTTTTGGTAGTACAATTATAAAGATTTAGAAAATAAAAATATGTATAAATACACTATTATCCAGAAAAATTAACTGAAGAAAATATATTATATTATATGCTCTTAAACTCTCGACTAATAATTCATGATATTTTAAAAATATTTTAAAGAATTTATTTGAAGATTTTAGAATTGAGCTTGTAACATGTAAGGAAAATAAATATTTCAGAAGGAAATTCTTCTTCTTTTAAGGTTAAAATGAATGATTTAAATAAATGTAAAGTGAAAAGGGATTCTAGTGAATTAAATCTAACAGTGCATTGCAACTGTGAGTTTTTGTTTTGTGACTTAAATTAATCAGAGAATTTCCCAACGTTGCAGTTATTTTTTTCTAGTTTTAAGCACTTCATTATTCTTCTAAGAAAGAAAAATTCGTTTTTGAGATCTTTGATTAAATGTGGTCGAATAAAAGGGTTTGTAGTTATTATTCATTTTATTTTACAGTTTAATTATTTTTATTTCATTATTAATAAACGTGGAAGCAATTTGATTTTTTTTATTATATTTTATTACTAAAGTAAAATGTACATTTGCATGATAAAATGATTACAGTACATATAAAAAAAAATCTTAAAGACCATTTAATAACAAACCGACTAGTTTTGCAAACATCTGACGGTGACATTTTCAAGGTCTGTAAATAATAAATAAAATATTTCCACAAATTATTTATAACTAGTGGATTTTTGCTGTTTCACTGGTTGGTTTTACACAAACGAACCTCGAATTAAACGAGCCTGGGATTGGGGGCTCCAATGCCTTTGAAAACATACACGCGTGCCGGATATGCCCGCTCCGGTTTCGAATCAAGTTAATCTTAAATTATTGTGTTTCTTTATTTCGAACCACATGAAATGAAAATTTTCCGCATCGTCGTTCACGTTGCTATAGGAACCGATTTGGCATTCTTTCAACTTGAATTTAATCATGGCAGTAGCAAAAATTACCGGCAAATTCTTTAAATTAAAAAAAACCCGCTAAAAATCGCATAAAAAATCGTGAAATTTTCAAAAATCGCTGAGAACAAAATTTATTATAATGGCTAAAAGAAACAAACCGGATTCCTATAAGTGTTAAAAAAAATTCTGCAAACACACACACACACACAAAAAAAAAAAGTTTCGCGAAAAAAATAAAAAATTACAGAGGACAAAATTTACCTTATTGGTCTAAACAATTGAAAAAGAAATCTTTCTACGATTGTTAAAACGCGAAAAAATGCTAAAAATCGCATTAAAAAACTCGCATAGGGCAAAATTGGGTATTGGAATAAGATTGAAACCAAATTCCTTTATGAATGTTAAAAAATTGCCGCAGAACGCAATGAACTCACTAAAAATCGCGAAATATTCAATTATCGCTGTACGAATTCTAAAATATCTTTATTCAAAAGCAGACAACATTTACTATATTCGGCTAAAAGTTTGAAAATGGATTTCTCATATTAATATAGAAAAATCGACGCAAAACACGAAAAACACTAAGAATCACATAAAAATGGGTAAAATTAAAAAAATCACAGTACTAAATTTACTATATTGGGCTAAAAAATTCAAACCGGATTCCTTTTACGAATGTCGAAAAATCGCCGGTAAACCGAAAATATTCTAAAATTCGCATAAAAATATTCGCTAAAAATTTACAAATTGCTGAACGAATTCCGAATAAATTTTATTGAGCAATTTCTATCTCAAAAATTAATGCATGGAATGTAATGAAACTTGAAATTCAGTTATACCTTGACATATATTGGTGCTTGTTAAGTTTTGGTGTAAATCGTACAACAGGTGGCGCTGCTATGCTGCATTCTGTTCCAATTTCTACGATGGCTATATCTCACGAATTAATGCATGGAATTTCATCAAACTTAACATTCTGTTAGACCTTGATATAAATTGACGTTTATTTGGTTTTGGTATAAATCTGCACACAGGTGTCGCTGTTATGCTGCATTTTCACAAATTATGTTATAGCTATAGCTCAAGATCTAATACACGGAATTTCCTCAAACATCCTATTATGTTAGACTTTGACTTAAATAGACAATCATTAGGTTTTGGTGTAAATCGACTAACAGGTGACGCTGCTATGCTGCATTTTTCGTGATTTCCACGATAGCTATATCTCAAGAACGGATGCATGGAATTTCATCAAACTTCATATTCTGTTAAACCTTGACATTAATAGATCCTTCTTAAGTTTGGGTGTATATAAATGAACAGGAGTCGCTGCTATGTTCTGTTTTTCACGACTTCCATGATAGCTATATCTCAAAAATGAATAGATTGTCAATTAATTTTGGTTTCAGACGATGTAATTTATATAGAAGAACGTTTTGTGATGGCCACAACATACTAGTTTCTGATACAATTCTGTATCTTATTAAAGGATTATACCTCTGCAAGGGGAAAAACGTGTATTTTGGCAATTTGTTTTTCAGGAAAATGAAACAAGATATTTGAAAAACTCTTTTTGTATTTTGTTTATTACACTTAAAAGAAAAGAAGTTGATATTTGTAACGACCAAATAAAGTTGGGTGGCACAAGCAGGCCCGCTTCTTGGAGATGGTGTCATACTGGTAGCCGTCCACCGCAACTCTGTCAAATGCTATCTGAAATTATAAAAAACATAATGTCTTTACTCCAAACGCTTAAAACTGGAGAGTAACACTTACCTTTTTCAAAGTATTACTTTTCTGACTCTGTTTTTATCCAATTTGCTTCATAATTCTCCTTCTGTTCTGTGTTCTTTTGATTGGGTAATGTTCTTGTGTGACTGGCGAATGCTTTCTGCTTTCCAATTGGCAGTTTCCTTATCTTGACTCGTTTTCCCTTCCATTTCCTTTCAGTCTTGTTTTTGCCTTTAAGGCAGTAGCACGTCTTCTTTGCGCCTGACGGAAAAAGGCGAAGTTCGTTCGAAAACGCGTTTCTTATTTTTATGGTGTTATTATGGTGTATAAGAAGTTTTTATGCTTTTATTGTATCACACCATTTTATTCAATATTTCAATTAGAGAGTAGTCGTTCGGATTCTAGAAAAACTAATTTTGATTAAAATGGCGGCCTATCAAAGTTAAGGTGCCGATTTTCACGAACAAATTTGACATTTGAATGTCTATAAAAAATAGAAAAAGCCATCAGATTGCCAAAAGGAACGATTCCACTTTAGATAATATTGTTGTTAAAAATTGGTCGAATTTTGAAGAATATCGGTTGAGATTTTTTTTTGAGTTATAGTGATCACCGACTTTTAAAGCATAGTTTTTAGATAATCACGTTCAAATATTCAAATTAGGATTTATGTATGACTAGAATAAAGTAAATTAAAGCGGCGTAACTTTCTTAATTTTTATAGATCGATCAGAAAATGTAACTGAATATTCTTTACTAATCGTACTTTCAGAAAATGCAATAGAAATAAAATACATTTTTTGAAAGTTTGCAGGTAGGTATAACCCTTCTTAATTTATTTCCCCATAAAAAAACCGCCAGAAATTTTTCTCAGAGTATTTTTGTTGTTGTTGTTGTGAAATTAAATTACCTCTCCTTTTCATAAATAATAGAAAATAGGAATAGCTAATAGAAGCAAAAAAAAAGGTAAACAGAAAAGCGAATTGAAGTGAAACAGTATTTCCAATAAGACAGTTAATTATTGGAAAATTTTATTTATATGGCAGAATCATAAAAATTTATAAATATCTACTTTTTAATTTTTAATTTGCCTAGATACTAAATACTTCTTATTTGCATATATTCTCTCCATGCTTATATGCTTACTGACATTCACCTTACAAAATTGCATCCAGCTTATATATATTTTATAAACAGATGCCAAGGATTCCGGAATTATATATTTTCGTCTTACTTAATCGAAGATTTCTGCGTTGAAATAAGGTAAAGATTTGTACTGGGAAATAGAGGTAGAGTGTACCAGGTAAATTTTACCCAGATTTCAAATTAATTTCAAAATGTACCAAACATGCCATATTTTTATTAATAATGAAAAAAAAACTACATAGGTAAACGATCCATAGATTCGATTTTTAATTTGTTTTGTCTTTTATCTCACATTTTTATGTATGTTTTGTAATAAAAATGTGGTGGGCAAAGTCACTCTCTAACTTGGGTTCACATTGGTCACACCTCGTTTTCTCTACTAAACAAGCTACAAACACGTCTCTGGGTAAAGTCTAATTGGGGTAAAAATGACAACACATCTGATGAAAAAACATGTTTAATGACACTTTTTTTTCTAGAAATTAGTGACTGGAATATTGAACAGAATTAAAAATATTGATTGAAACTAATATTGCAACATAAAATCAGTAAAAACCTCAAAGATCGTACTCAAAACTGTTACACTTCTCTTCTTGAATGGTAAGGAGACGAGAATCACATCAGATGGTGAAATGCTCAGAGATTCATCTTTCACAAATGGGAAAGTGAATGATTTTTCTCGATCAGATGTTTTCAAATAGGAAACTTCAAAATACCAATCTACAGTGATGTTATTTATTTTTGCCATGAAATATTTTATGGACCTTTTTTCCCAAAATTTTCGGCAACACGAAATTTCCAACTGCTGAAGTCATAGTCGGTGGCTGTTGTTTCATATCAGGATTCTCATCGAGTTCGATTTCACTTGAACTGTTCGAATCATGAAGAAGACTGTCGCCATCGTCTTCATCACTCGCTGTTGTTGGTGACCAATATTTGCTTTTCTACAGAGGGTTTCATTTTTTTTTAAGTCAAAGGACTTGAGGAAGTTATTAATTGCAAATCTTCTGCCGGTAAAAATGATCCCATAGTTGCCAAAAATTCAGGGGTGACATTGCCCATCGAAATAATACTGATCCAAAACGCGTGAAAAACGAAACCAAAACGTCTTTTACATCTTCATTCCACTAATAACAAATAAATAGAAACAATGATACTTGCATTCTCTTTTTTGATTGGCTAGACAAGGGAAAGTTTGAATACCATAAACATTGGTAAACATGCGCCTCGGATCAAAGATAAACTTCCGGATCTCTGTTTACTCGTCTATGGCGCTTCATATGGCGTTCTCTCTCTCTGGTTTCTTATCATTCTAGAGAATGACGGAAAGCCCAACAGCGCCACTGTCGGTGTACTATATAACGATAATAGAGTGGATAAACTCTTTTTTCGAAAGCGGGCTAAGTCGTCCTGGTGGGCAAAGTGACCACTGTTGACGGTATTTAAAATCCATAATACGAGGCACCCATGCAGGAGGCATACATACTTACATACAGCAACTTGCAATTCATACAATAGTTATAACAACTCTTTTTAACAACAAATAAAGTGAAAATTACTAGTGAGGAATCTCCTGTAACACAATAATCAATACAACAACATATTTTATCAGCCGAGTGCACATGAAACTAGTCGGATGCGTCAATCCCAAAACTTTTTTCTATCTATACATGTTTGAAGTAGTATTAACATTGTTAATACTACTTCAAAATTCTCCATCACAGCACCAAAAAAATCAATGTTTTTCATCATTTTGTTGTACGCCAGCTGCTTGCAAATTGTCAGGTTACCTGAATACGCAGTACACCCTTCGCTGCACGAGCAGACGATGTACAAGACAACTACGAAAAATCGAGATAATCCCATAAAAATCATTAGCACAGAAGCACCCCCTTCACGCGAAATAGTCCCAAATTCAACTGAGAGCTGCTGGTCATACTCAAAAATGATGATATGAAATTTAGTTTAATTCTATGCATAACTTCGTACACTTTTCTTATATACAACTAGCTGACCCGCCCGGCGTTGCCCGAGCCCTTGTAATAAACTTAAATCTCTTAAAAAACGGAAATCTGGCCACGGTCTACGATGGCTTCGGAACCGTATACCAGGCATGCTCGTACGCTCTAGAAAATCTTTTATTTCCCCCTACCACCGCCAGGGGAGCATTCTGTTCTAAACAAACCTCTTTCCGAACGAACTTCTGAGACAGGTCCCCGCTGCCTACGATACTGTATAGTAGGCGCACTACAAAATTGAGCTAGTTTCGAGAAGATTGGAACATTATTAGCCCAGTTATTGCAATAAGGCACAGTTAGAGAAAATAACCTTGAGTGAGGTGCCGAAGGGAGGAGATGTTCGAGTGTCCTTCAGAAAATGACAAATTAGGAGGCCCACTATGCATGCATAAATATTCGTTCGTTTTGTTAAGCTAGGAACTTAATTACAAAGTTGGCTTAAACTCTTATTTGTAAATAGTGGTAACCGCTACTCATAAATTTAATTTAATGTTATAAAGGGTGACTATTAAGTTAAATATAATGTTTGGAATCACTTGCGTTGAAATCGGAAAGATAGTTGCTGATATATAGAAACGGGGCATAGTTAGAGAAAAACCTTGAATGAGGGGCCGGGGGGGGAGGGTTGTTCAAGTACCCTTCAGCAAATGACTAATTAAGAGGAGCACTATGCATCTTTCGAAATTCGTCCGTTTGCTTAAGCTAGGAACTTAATTACAAATTTTGCTTACCCAATTATTCGGAAATAGTGGTAACCGCTACTCATAAATTTAGTTTAATGTTATAAAGAGTGACATTTAAGTTAATTATAATGTTTGGAATCACTTGTGTTGAAATCGGAAAGATAGTTGCTGAGATATGAAAACGGAGCATAGTTAGAGAAAAAAAAACCTTCAAAGGAGTGCCGGGGGGGAGGGGTTGTTCAAGTGTCCTTCAGCAAATGACTAATTAGGAGGACCACTATGCATCTTTCAAAAATCGTTCGTTTACTTAAGCTTTGAACTTAATTGCAAATTTGGCTTAAACTATTATTCGTAAATAGTGGTAACCGCTACTCATAATTTTAGTTTAATGTTATAAAGAGTGGCAATTAAGTTAATTATAATGTTTGGAATCACTTGTGTTGAAATCGGAAAGATAGTTGCTGAGATATGGAAACGGAGCATAGTTAGAGAAAACACCTTGAAGGACGGGCCGGGAGGGGTGTGGGGGGGGGGTTGTTCAAGTGGCCTTCAGCAAATAACTAATTAGGAGGACTACTATGCATCTTTCAAAATTCGTTCGTTTCCTTAAGCTTTGAATTTAAATACAAATTTGGCTTAAACTGTTATTCGTAAATAGTGCTAACCGCTACTCATAAATTTGGTTTAATGTTATAAATGGTGACTATTAAATTAATTATAATGTTTGAAATCACTTGCGTTGAAATCGGAAAGATAGTTGCTGAGATATGGAAACGGAGCAGAGTTAGAGAAAAAAGCTTGAAGGACGGTCCGGGAGGGGTGTTCAAGTGGCCTTCAGCAAATAACTAATTAGGAGGATCACAATACATCTTTAATGATTGATTCATTTGGTTAAGCTAGGAACTTAATTTGAAATTTGGCTTACTACTTTTACACTACTATTCGGAAATTCTGGTAACTGCTTTCTAGAAATACACCTTGAAGCTTAAATGTAATTAGACCCTTGTCCCTCTTAATTCCCGCAAATATAAAAAAGAATCTGTTAAATAAAGTTTTCTGTATTAACAATCTCCATCATAATAATAAATGTCATGTAAAAAAACACTTAAACCCGACTAATTGTCATGAAGAAAAATATGCCTGCAAAATATTTCAATCAGTGGGACGTATGTGTAATTTGTCATGTACAGGTGGCGTGACATTCGCATGGCTCCTCTACGCTAATAACTTCAATCCATGTTGACACTATTTAGTTAGAAATCCTTATTTATGCATCGCTACTCTGGTTTATTTAATTACTTCTGTGAAGAATCGATGCAACAAACCAGTGAACCACCCAACCCAAGAGAATAAAAGCGTATTTTTAATGAGAGTTCTTTGTGCATTTTAATTAATATATCAGAAAGTAATTAAAGTATTAAAATTCTGAAGTAATGTTGCACCAGGAGAGGGTTTGGACTACCTAAATCTAAATTTCCAGCCTTCTAGGTGGGCCAGATTTTCCTAGCCATCGCCAACAGACACACACACAGACACACAGAGCGAAACTTTCTTTTATTAGTTTAGATAATGGAAATGGAACAAAAATCGTTATCACAGCGCCGCCTTCCGTCGAAATATCCTCAAATCCAACTGAGACCTGTTGGCCATAGCGTAAAACATATATGAAATTTGGTTTAATTCTATGCATGATTACATATACCTTTTGATAATACAATAGTGAAAATGGGGGGGGGGGGGAATTGCTATCACAGCGCCGCCTTCCGGCGAATATCCCCAGGTTCAACTGACACATGCTAGCCATAGCCAAAAACGTATAAATGAAATTTGGTTCAATTCTATGCACAACTTGATATAATTTTCAATAATACAAAGAGGGCACACACATGGACAGACAAACATTTTGTAAAAAAAAAACATTTTTCGGGATCTCTGACCCCCTAAAACGTATAAATCCGTCAAAAGCGTAAGTCGAAAAAATTTTCGATTACAATACTTTCTTTTATTATAGGTAGAAGAATGTAACAATAAGTGCATCTGTTGTTTGGAGACATATTTATATTATACAAAGGGTGTTCCATAAAAACTGAATGTAAAATCATAAAAAAATCCTGAAATATATTTACAGCAAAAAATACATCATTCTTTTTCAAACTACCTTCCCTCAGATGACATGCAACAGTCCCAACGTTCAACCCACTTTTCAAAACAAGTAGTGAAGCCTTTTTAGGAAAGCTGCTTCAAAGAACGCTGCACTGCTGAAATAACTTGAGAATCGGACTTGGTAAGAGGATCAAAATGATGCACCCAAGTTTCATCACCCGTTATTACAGTCTTTAGGAAATTCGGATCATTTTGAAGAATCTGTTTCCACTCACAACCTTTGGTGAATTCTTGTTTGCATTTGTTCTTTAGTAAGGTGACGAGAACCCATCTAGAACAAACATGGCGAAGCTGTAAATTGTTGCATAGAATGCGAAATATCGACGTTTTTAAAATGTTAGTTGATGCCGCTATCTCCTCACATGTTATTCGCATATTTTCTTGAAAGATTGCCCACACAGTGTTAACATTTTGAACATTCACAACACTTTCTGGTTGACCAGGATTAAGAGCCAGTTCTGCAGACAAACGTCCTTTTTTTAAATCACCATGCCATCTAAAAATCGTAGACTCACCAAAACATTTGTCTTTGTAAGCTTCTTTCATTAACTGTTTCTAAAGCTGTTTTGTCCAAACGATAGCAAACTTGTATGGCACAGCGCAGTTCGTCTTGAATCACTTTGAATCACTCACCTCTATTTCTGTAGGGCAAATAAAAACAGTTCTTTAAACAAGCACGAAAATAGGAAAATAAAATCGGTTCCTTCGTTTAGAATATTTATAAACGTACAGTTAACAGTTTGAAAAAATTGCCTGCAGTTTTATTTTTTAGTTTCGCGGTTTTGCCACCCAGTGGCGCAGCCAGAATTCGGTTCTAGGGGGGGTTTTGAGTTTATAATAAAGATGGTCGCCGGTTATATGAATCATCGGTTAATGGAATCAGTCTTTTAAATGAATGAAATCATAATGCTTTTCTCCGCAATTAAGTTGGATATGATTCATTTAAACAGCGTTTACAATATTAGAGTTACAAACTATAAAATGCACCAATGAAATAACACAAAACTATGTTAGATTTATAAAGTGTTTAAAAATGATGAGGGGAAAACTTAAAGATGGAAGAACACACCACAGCAAATAATTTTTACATAGAAAATAACAGAGTTGGAATCCATTTGTTCAATCAAAAATACACAAGGTTTCATTACAAGAGAATCACGAATTCTTATTCCTAACTTTAATAATAATGAAGCAATTTTAACAAAATTTTCAATAGACTTACTTACCTTGCTTTTGGCCAAATGTAACAAGTCATTTAGAACTTTTAGGGCTATAGTCTTGAAATTTTATATAGATGTTACTTAAAAGACGTAAATGCTCCCCAGAATTTATTTTTTCAATTCGAAATTTAAAAGAATGCAACAGTAAGAAGTATTCTAAAATTGCGATTTATGTGACACAATTGGTATGAAAACTTGGAATTTGGCATGATGATTACTTTTAGGTAGTAAATGCTTCCTTATAACATTTTTAAAAACATTTAAAAATTTAAAAGGACGAAATGAGCTGAAAACTTTCTAAAAGTGTTCTAAATTATGATTTAGTTGAAACTGTTAGTGTCAGAAACTTGAAATTTAGTATAGAGATTACTTTTAAGATGGAAATGCTTGGCATAAAGAATTTATTATAAATGGTAAATTTAAAGGTGTGAAACAGCTGAAAGCATTATAAATTACGATTTATTTAGAACCTCACGTCATATCGGGCCTTTCGAAGACGATCTTTTTTCTATGCTAAAAGTAACTAAACGTCTGTATTTCGACACAATCCATTAAAAGCATCTTGGAAGATCAAAATTACAGCGTCTACAAAAATTTGGAAACGCTCTGATGAATAAAAGTATTTAAAAAAATCTGAGAATTTTTCGATGACAATGCAAAAAGAAAGTTAGGTATTTTGCCGTGGGTTTTGCTCGGCGTCGGCTCATGTTTTCAGTATTAAATGTGACTTATTCTTTTTTGACGTGACTCTGTGACTCTGTTGTCTTCGACTTTAGTCAAAGACTTAGACTTTTTTCACGGAATTTTAAAGAGGGGTTGGATACAGTTATATTTGCAATCGAATAAAATTTCAGAGAGTTCGGACAGTAACTTTTTTGTGTTGTTATTTTAAAGGACACGTCGCAAAAAAAAAAAAAAAAAAAGACGTGAGAAGAAAGCATTTTTTTACAGCTAGATATCAATATTTTTCCACGGTCTGTAAAACCATTATATTTATAACCATGGCTTTGCAAATTTGATAAAATCTGGTAGCCAGTAAAAAAATTCTAGTTACCAGCAAAAAAATATAACCTGCTCCCCTCCGAAGTCACTAATTTTCAAAAGCACAAACGTTTTTTATCAATTAATTGAGAAAAATAATAAGCCTATTGTAGGATTATTAGTTACATAGTTTAGAACAGTTACATCATTTAAAAAGATGGTATAAACAAAGTTTTCTAATGAAATTTATCAAAATTATTTATCTATGAAAAAAAAATGTAAAGGCTGCATTAACCAGTATGTTCAGGAAATGCTGATTGCCGAAGGTTTCAAATGTCTGGATAAGTGAGTGCTGCAAAATCTATATCTGATGAGGGGGGCATGGATGAAACAGTGAAGCAGGAAAACAATTTCTGCCTATTTTCGTGTCGAAGTCAGTCATATAATTATTTTTTATTAATTTAAAATTTGCATTTGTTAAACTTATTTTTACCTAATTAAAATGCCGAAAATGAGAAAAAATGCCATTTATGGTCCTTTCTTAGGTCAATTTTTGTACAAAAAATTATAATAATAATAATAATAAATCGGGTTAAATAACTTGGTGGCTAGATAGAAAAACTAGGTCGCCAGTGGCGACCTGCCGACTGCATTTGTCAAGACTGATGAAAAGTTTATAGAATTCAGACAACTGGGATTATTTTTTTTAAACTATGAAACGAGAGACCCTTACGAGGAAAAAAAAAACAAGAAGGTGTCTTTTAAAAATGCTTTTCTGCCTAATAATCAATATTTTTTAGTGAAAATTTCATTTAAAAATATAAAATTGATATAAGATATATAATCATACAAATTTGAGGTAATTATCATGCGCCCAAGCACCGCCGGACGGGTCAGCTAGTATAATTTTAATGACATGCAGATAGCATTCGTTAAAATGTAATAAGTGTAAATCAATGCATAACTAATATATTGCTGATCAATTTAAATTAATGCATGGTTAGCGTAAACTTGTGAGTAATTATAGATAGTATTTTTCTAAAAAAATGCATTTAACGCCTTTTTTTTTTCAAAATCCATACTCACAGGCAGGTCTTAAATTCTAGGAAAAAAGAGTACCGGAGCTCATACATATACGCTATAAACAAGAACCCGAAGGCTCTCATCCTGTGAAGAAACATATCGGAGACTTGAGGCTTCCATGAAATAAAATATTTTATTTGAAGAAAGATAATTGTAAAAATGAGACGGACCCCCAGCACTCAGAACGTCTATATCTTCCTTCACATCATGAAAACTCAAAAGCGAATGCCTTTTTTTGAGATGCCACAAATTTATCCGCGTCGACCCATAGGGTACAGAAGAAAATTCGTTAGGGAGAAGCACATTCTAATTTTTTTGAACGCAAACCGCCAAACCAGATTACCATATATCAGCATCTTTATAACAACAGAAAACTAACTTTCCGAACTTAACATCTGCAGGAATTTTAGCATGCAGATGTATCGAGACGTTGCATTTTATCTTTCTTTATTTATTCTGTGATCCAAAATGTATGTTTAAATTATGCACGCAGATGCCAAACTGAAAATGATTTCATTTCTCATATGAAATATCATTTCACATACGAAAGAAAGAATTTAGACATGTATATTAATTGAGAAAGGATCACTTCAAGCTGCAATAAAAGAGTTTAAGAATTGTTGAATTTTAAATAGAAAGGAACGAAATTTTCTTTTCACAGTAGCGCGATAGAATTAAAAATAGTTAAAAGAAGAACCACAACTAATTTATAAAATTTAAACGATAAATATATGAATCTCCATCATAAGCAAGACGTCGTTGCTACATTACCAACAAATGAAATATAGTCTTTAAATTTGTGTACAGACCCCCTACGAAACAAATGATTCGAAAGAAACACCGATTGCAAAAATCTGCTCATAATCGAAAAATAGCTTTTTATGACTTTAAGTACTTTTTTTAAATTCTTACTTTTGCAAAGATTTTTTCTCTGGGTACGCACGTAGCTTGGTCTTAGATATAACTGAGAGCAAAAAACGCAAAAAAAGCCGCTTGAAACTGAGAGAGACTTACAAAGTGTATGTTTTTTTTTCTCTGGAATTCGATGATCTGTTATTGTTTCAAACGTGGAACAAAGACAGAAATGCAATTAAGAAACAGACCTGTGTATACTATATAACTCAAAGCGTCTGTGTGAGAGTATATGACCCATCTTGTACTATAAGATGTCTCGACAAAGTGACGCAGTCCAAAAATAAAGTTTTGATATAACCTATGCGTGTAATATGCGCTTTCACAGTTTTAAGTAGAATTTTCGCCATTTAATTGAATCACATTGTTGAATAGAATTTGATTTAAAAAAGCGGTGGATTCTGCCAAGGCGGAAAGGCCAAAAAACTTAATTTTAACTTTAGTAGTTTTGATTCATATAAGCGGCAATTATAGTAATTTTTTTAGCTCTGGGGGTGTTTTAACCCCCAAACCCCTCCCTTGGCTGCGCCACTGTTGCCACCACGTAAAAAAATAACTCTCAGTTTTTATAGAATGCCCTTTGGAATCATATAGGAAGAAAAGACAGTAAACGGGAAAAAAAAGGCGTTCCAAAGTTTAGCTGTAAGTTGTAAATAAAAATCGACTGATGATAATATGTAGACAAAGTGATAGAAATGCATTTTAAGACATTAAATTATCAGTGCTACTTAGATAATTTCTTTTTATTTATCTATTTTATAGAAAAGACAAAGTGTATTTTAAAAATTAGCTTAATGTGTGAAGAACTAATTAACGCAGACATATAGAACGAACTTTAACATTTTTGAGAAAAAATATGTTAGACAATGTAAAATCATTTACTGTGAAAAAATAATATTGATTGCCAGATTTTTTTTTAATTTCATTTAGAAATATCTACAGAATATATGAAGAACTAATTAACGCAAAACTGATAGAAACATGTTTTCAATTACTGAGAAAAATGATGTTGGAAAGTGTAGAAGTAATTAGAGTGAAAAATTAATAGATTGTCAAATTATTTTTCTATCCTTGAAAGAATTTTAAAAGATTTATTAATCCTCAACAATGCGATGTCATTTTTCAAAAATTTTATACTATTTTTTATGAAACATTTTTTAGGTGTATTCTTTATTAAAAAATGTTCATGAATTTTGCTATCAGATATTTTGCAAATTTGTTAAACAAATTTATTTAGTTTTGTTTCTAAACTAATTAAATGATAAAGTTTTACGATTTATTTTAACTTACATTTGTACTGATAGCAATGCAGCATTTTATCGATATTTAAACAAAAGTGTAAAAATATTGCTTTTTTCCTTGTTTTAGCATTTTTGTTTCTACTGTACACTTTTTTTCAAAATGGGGTTCATTCAACATTGTGTTCATAAAAGAGATCATAAAAATATAGAAGTGATTTCAATTATTAAAATAAGGTTCTTTATTAATATAATCAAATATGGCAGGACATTATACATATCACAATCTATTTAAATCGATGATGTTTCAGTCCGCTTTCTTTGTGTTGAAATTAATAAATTTGTTACTTTGTTTGCTGCGTTTTCTAGTACTTTCCCACATAGTTAAAGAGCGTTTATGGATTTGATTTTACTGTCAGTCATCTGTCTGTATGTCCGTATTCTATATCTCTTAAATAAACTCTTATTGTCATGAAAATTTCATATGTTATACAGGTTTACTATACAATGTTCGGTATTGAAAATGATGTGAGTAGCATTTGCAGTTCGTTTACAAGAATACACAAAGAATTCCGTTACATTATGGTCTATGGAGAAAGATCGTTTACGGAGCATTTTATAGATGATACGATATTTTAAACATAATGATAATTATATACATCACTGAGATGGACTACAAGATGCTTTCTTAGAAGTATAGAATTAGTAGCATTTATAATTCGTTCCCGGGACGCACAAAAAATTCCATTACATTATGATATATGGGGAAAAAACGTTTGTGGTACATTTTAATGATGCTATGATATGTTAAACATAATGAAATCACTGACGTGTATTAAGACATATTTTCCATACATTATTGAGTGTATAGCATTTGTTGCCGCTAGAAGCGCCGTCTATGTAAAATGTTTAAAAAAAAAACTTGTGATTGTGAGTTGGGTTCGAGATGCCGATCAGAGAAGTTGTGTAAATCTCTGCTCTCGACCATTTTATTTATTGTTGTGAGAAATTAAAAGAGTTACAGTCCGCTAGTAAGTTATTTTATTGAGATTGTGTGTTTTTCTTTTGTAGTGATAAATATTAACTGAGTTATCGGCGAATCCATAGTATTGGTCTCCTCTCGCCGGAGAAAGAACACAAGGAATTTTTCGATGTTTATGTTTTCGGTAATCGTCTGCAGAAGATAAAATGATGTTTGGAATTCTATCGAGTAATTAAAAAGAGTAAGACAAAAATTAAATCATCGTATTATTTATACTGAAATACAAAATATTGTGATTCAGAATTCCGATGAAGTTTTTTTTTATTCCAGAAGAAAAATAATTTCGATTAAACTTGAGAATTTTGTAATACGAAAAAATAAACTGTGAATGTGTTTACGCAGAGAAGAACTGATATTATTTATTATTGAACTAATTTGAGAATAGAAAAAGTGGATTACACCTTTTCAATGTGGAATTATCAGATTTGGAGATTTAATAATAAATAAAGGTACGTCAGTTTTATTTATTTTATTGTGAATTGTATTTATAATACAATGTTTAAAGGTGCAAAAAAGGAACATTATCAGCGAATTGCTGCTGAGTTAGACATAGATATATCAGATTCCAAATTAACTATTTATGATTTAATAAATTTAATAAAGGAAAGTTCGAAGTATAAAGCAGATAATAAACTGATTGAAGACATAGCAAACAGTTTTATTGAGGAAAGAAAAAATGAGGAATCAAAATTACTAGATCTTGAGAAATTAAAAATTGAACATGCAAAGTTAGAAATTGAGTTGGCTAAGGCCCGTGCAGAAACCAAAAAGGATAATTTAAGTGATCTCGAAAAAAAAGATAGTATAGAATCTTTAGACTCTCTGATTTAAAGTGTACGAATGTTAACGATTAAAATTCCATCTAGACCAGAAGGTTGGGGTTATATTTTTTCATCGTTAGAAAAAGCCTTTATTTCTAAAAATGTCCCAGAAAAATATAAATCGGAAATTCTACTAAATCTGTTAGGAGAAAGGGCAACAAACGTTATTACATACATTAAAGATGGGGAATTAGAAGATTATTCAAAAGTAAAGGCTATAGTACTTAGAGAATTTGAGCCAACCCCCCAGATTTGTTTAGAACATTTTAGGAAAGCACAACGTCATCCTAATGAAACATATGTACAATTTGCATCCCGATTAACAACGAGTTGGGATTATTATTTAAAATTGAGAAATGTGACAGATTTCGAAACTTTAAAACAGTTAATAGTTTCTGATAAGATTTGTCAAACGCTTGATAAAGATGTCATGTATTTTATAAATGTTAGACAAGCAGAATCATGGTTTTCTCCCATTGAATTATCTCGGGAAATTGATTTATATTATACGTCAAAGGGAAAACCCGTGGTTAACAATTCTAGAGTGAGTAATAAAAATACTTATTATCGAAATGTTTCTACAGTTTTTCTAACTGACGTAAAAAATTCTAAATGTATTTTGTCATGTAGTGAAAATCATCCTTTGCATAAATGTCTTGTTTATAAAAACATGTCAGTGGGTAATAGAGTTGAGCTTGTAAAATCCAAAAATCTTTGTTTTAACTGTCTTATGAATCATAAAGTGATTGATTGTAAATCTAAATTCTCTTGTATTATTTGTCAGAAAAGGCACCATGTGACTTTGCATTTCCCGCCTGAACAAAAAATAAATAAAGGTGAAAATCCAGAGATAATTTCACAGGAAATGAGTTCTAAAAACGAAGCCAGTAATAAATCTAATTTGTATGCTTCGGCTCCAGTATTCCAGCCTTTCCAAGTTAATAACCAAATCAATTTATTTTCAACGATATATAATTTTTCTAACGAGGTAAAAGCTGTGTTACTTAGCACATTTGTTTGTTTAATAAAAGATGAATATGGTAATTTTCATGAAGCACGTGGTTTATTAGATGCCGGTGCAAACTCTAATTTTATGAGTAAAAGGTTAGTAGATAAACTAAATTTGAAAGGCGAAAAGACTAATATTTCTATTTCAGGAATAAATAATTTGTCCCTTAATGTTAGATCTAGAGTTAACACAACTATTTCGAATAGAGATAAGGATTTTTATTTAAAATTAGATTTTTTAGTCGTTCCGAAAATTACGGAATTTACGCCTTCTAGACCGCTTGAGACTTGTATTCCATCGTTGAATAACATCAAATTAGCTGATGAAAAGTTTAATGTGCCAGGCTCTATTGATTTGCTTTTGGGGGCAGAAAATTTCTATGAATTTTTAAGGCCAGGTCAAATTTACCCCCAACCATTAAATACTAGAATAGTGTTACAAAACAGTGTTTTCGATTATACTGGTAGCGGAAGCCTTCCGGCTAAAGGTGAAAGTAATATACATTGTGGGTTGATAACAGATAATTTGGAGTTAGAAAGGTTAATTAGAGATTTTTGGAAATACAAAACTTAGCAAGAGAGTCCGAAGTTTCTAGAAATAAGGAATCAGAAATTTGTGAAGAACATTTTCTGAAAAATTATTCCAGAACTGCAACAGGGAAATACATGGTAAAAATGCCATTTAAGGAAGACCCATTTTGTCTTGGAGAATCAAAGAAAAAGGTTATGAAAGTTTTAAATTCATTATGGAATCGCTTAGTTAGAGAACCTAAATTTAATGATCTTTATAAAGTCTTTATTCAGGAATATTTAAGTATGGGTCATATGGAAGAGGTGATAGAATCTGAAGAACCAGATATCACTTATTACATACCCCATCATTGCGTGTTCCGTGCTGAATCAAGTAGCACACCATTAAGAGTTGTCTTTAACGCTAGCTCCTTAACTTCTACCAGAAAATCTTTAAATATTTTGCAGTATAACGGAGGAACAATCCAAGATGAGTTATTTAGTATAATGTTGCGATTTCGAAAGCACAAATTTGTTTTTGTAGCAGATATTAAGAAAATGTACAGTATGATATTGATACATCCGAGTCAAAGAGATTTATTGAGAATCTTGTTTAAACCTGAGGTACATAAACCAGTTAAGGTGTATAAATTATGTACGGTGACTTATGGCACAACGAGTGCCCCTTTTTTAGCAACAAGAACCCTTACCCAGCTAGCTAGAGATGAAGGAAAGGAATTTCCTTTAGCTGCAAATGTATTATTTCAAGACGTATATATGGATGATATTTTGACAGGTGCTGATGATCTAGACACAGCTAAAGAGATCCAACAACAACTGATATCTTTGTTAAAGAAGGGAAGCATGGATCTTCACAAATGGTCAGTAAATAATTTTTCTCTTTTGTGTAATAATGCAATATCTGAATATTCATTTTCCAATGAGACAAAAACTTTAGGAATATTGTGGAAGCCGCAACCAGATTGTTTTGGATTTAATTTAATTATAGAGCAAAGTGAAAGGTATACCAAACGCTCAGTATTATCGCAAATTGCTAGAATATTTGACCCGTTGGGTTTGATAGGTCCAATAATTACGAAGGCCAAGGTTTTCCTCCAAAAATTATGGTTGCTGAAAATAGATTGGTGTGATTATCTTCCAGTGAAAGAAAATATCGAATGGACTAATTTTCTTATTTCCTTAAAAACTGTAAATATGATCAATATCCCAAGATTTGTATTTGTAGAACAATCTAATTGTGTTGAATTGCATGGTTTTTCAGATGCTTCTGAACTTGCTTATGGTGCGGTCGTTTATGTAAAATCTATTAATTCTTATGGTGATTCTGCTATCAAACTGCGCACTAGTAAATCTAGTGTGACTCCTCTAAAGCATATTACTATCCCTCGCCTAGAACTTTCTGCCGCAGTCCTATTATATAAGTTGATGAAAAAAGTGTTAAGTGCTCTAAAGCAAGAAGTTTCTAAAACTTGTTTTTGGACAGATAGTACTATTGTACTTGCATGGTTAAAAAAGGAGTCGAATGATCTAAAGACATTTGTCGCAAATAGAGTATCGATTATATAAAGTTTAACTTCGATTGATCAGTGGAATTATGTACCTTCCAAGCAAAATCCTGCAGATCTCATTTCTAGAGGCCTAGATCCCATCAAGATCCAGCAATGTGATTTATGGTGGTTCGGTCCATCATTCCTACAACAGACTGAGATGGTGGAGTCTACTGATATTATTTCTGTTGAAACCAGTGAGCTGTTTATCCGTGAATTGAAAGCACCATCAGTAACTCAAGTATGTACCTTAGTTAACACTGTTGAGCCTTTAGACATCATTAATAACAGTTCTTCATTCATAAAACTGCAAAGAGTAATGGTGTAATAGATTCATCCATAACTGTAGAAATCCCTTGTATCCCAAAGGTGGAACTTTAACCAGCAGTGAACTCTCTCAGTCCTTATTCTGTATTGTAAAAAACATCCAGAGGACTTCATTCGTGAAGGAAATGCAGTATTTAGAAAAGGGTACTGCAATCCCTAACAGTAGTAAACTGACAAACTTGTGCCCGTTTTTAGATGATAATGGTGTAATCCGAGTTGGTGGTAGACTGAGAAACAGCAACTTAACTGAGCATCAAAAATATCCAATGATTATTCCTTCAAACCATAATTTTACTTTTTGTGTTATTAAATATTTTCATAATTTGTATTTCCATGCAGGTGCTGAGACAACTCTTTCTCTCATCCGAAACAAATTTTGGATCTTATCTGCTAGAAATATAGTTCGTAAAATCCTTTTCAATTGTATGACTTGCAAAAAGGTAAATTCTAAGAATTCAGAGCAACAAATGGCTGATTTGCCAGCTTCTAGAAAAATAATGGCCAGAGCATTTATGCGTACTGGATTGGACTACTGTGGTCCCTTTGAAGTAAAAAACTTCGTAGGTAGAAGTAAACAGGCAAAAAAGTATTTATTTGTGTATTTGTTTGTTTTACTACAAAAGCCTTGCAGTTTGAAATAGTAAATGATTTAACAAGTAAAGCATTCTTAGCAGCACTTAAACGCTTTATAGCAAGGCGGGGCAAACCTTCTGATATATGTAGTGATAATGGTCGAAATTTCGTTGGTGCCAATAAAGAATTAAGAGCAATTCTCAGATAAAGATAAAAGTGAGGAGGAAATAGAAAAATATTTAGCTAATGAAGGTATTAACTGGCATTTTAATCCAAATTCAACTCCTCACTTTGGAGGTTTGTGGGAGGCAAATATCAAATCCCTTAAATACCATTTAAAACGTGTTGTAGGTAAAACTATTTTAAGTTATGAGGAACTCTTGACTCTTATTACTCAAATTGAGGCAGTTCTTAATTCTCGGCCACTCTGCCCCCTTTCAAATGATCCAAATGATGTTGAAACTTTGACACCTGCTCACTTCCTTATTGGTTCCTCTTTAATGGCCTTACCAGAACCAAATTATACAGAAATTCCTATGAATAGGTTGAGTAGATGGCAATTAGTTCAAAAATTAACATAACTATTTGAAAAAATGGTCATCAGAATATTTGAACAAGCTCTTAAATAGACCTAAATGGTACAAGGGAAGGGTAGAGATAAAAGAGGGAGATTTAGTATTAGTAAAAAATTTTGATAATTATTGCCCTTTAAAATGACATTTGGCACGAATTATTAAAATTAATCCAGTCCAAGACAATATTATAAGAGTTGTCACCATGAAGGATAAAAATGGCATATATAAAAGGCCAGTCACAAAAATTGTTGTTTTGCCATATGTGAATGATGGTTTATTAACTACTTAAATTCATACATTTGTTTTATTAAACTATATACTTTTCCTGCAGTGTATTACATTCTTGTGTTTATATTTGTAAATTTAGTATTTTATTTAGTGTAGTATTTTTGAGAAGAAATTGTGTTTTTTTGAGATTGTATTTTTCACTTAGAGATTGTGTTTGAATTATATTGCATTTATATTATTGAATGTTAGCAACATTCAAGGCCCGGCGGTATGTTGCCGCTAGAAGCGCCGTCTGTGTAAAATGTTTAAAAAAAAAAAATTGTGATTGTGAGTTGGGTTCGAGATGCCGATCATAGAAGTTGTGTAAATCTCGGCTCTCGACCATTTTATTTAGTGTTGTGAGAAATTTAAAGAGTTACAGTCCGCTAGTAAGTTATTTTATTGAGATTGTGTGTTTTTCTTTTGTAGTGATAAATATTAACTGAGTTATCGGCGAATCCAGCATTTATTATTCTTTCAAAAAGACACACAAAAGAATATCTGGGAATGCGTTTTTTGCCGTTGTATGCATTTTGAAACTTGTCTAATTTTGAGTGCATTAAGCGGTGTGTATAAATTCTATAGATCGCATATAGAATTATAAAAAAGAAATCGCACCCATTACCGGATATGGGTAGAAATTGCTGAAAATGAATTTTTACTGTGTTATGAGTTTTTTTAAAGTTGCTTATTTAGATTTTTCATTTCATTGTATAAAATAATGAAATTTCTTAATAATATTCTGTTAGTGTTGGAAAGTGTTCATAATCTATGCGTGATGCAGGATTTTTCGTTCGTATTTTTTGTTTCTTTTCACTTTTGTTTCAAGAGTGTAAGTGGTTTTTCTAACTACATCTAATGATACTTCTAATGCCATTTCATGAAATGTGTGATATATCAAATCTTTCTATTGAATATTAATCAATCTTTCTAAGTTATAAACGCCTCAATTGGCCTGATGGTTGATGATTTAAATTTCTAATGCTTACGATAAACAATCACTGTAAAAAAAAATTCCGTTGATTGGCAGTTCAATTTCCGTACTTTTACCGAATTTTATTTTCTTCCGATACAGGTTACGCCGTGAATGAGTAAATATATATATATATATATATTGCTATCATATATTTGAGAGTATGCTTGACAGACAATGCTACATTTTAATTTTTTCCAATTCTTTCGGATTTGTTATTATTAATATTCTGCAAATTAAAAAAAAAAATCCGTAAAAATAAGGTAATTGTACAGGCAAATTATGAAAATTCGAAAATACGTGCAAAAAAAAAAAAAAAAAAATCCCATAGCTCTAACGAAAATGAAAATTTAACTTGACTTTTAGCCTATAATACTAGAAATTAACGATTTTTTTTCCTGTCTCAAAAAAGAAAAAAACAAAACAAAACAAAACATACATATTTAAAACAAGTGGGTAAGTGTGATCGAAGATCGCACAAAGGTTTTCGTTTAATATTTCTTTCAAACCACTTCATCCTTTCTTTAATAAATTCAAATAAATTTCATTAAAAAAAAGTCATGATTTTTATAAAGTAAAAATTTAGCGGTCTATTTTTCTCGTGTTTGCGAATATCTGAACCAGTTCGATAGCGGGCGAAGCCCGCTATTATACTCTGTCATAATAATATCTGTCAGATGGACTAAATGCGATATTTTAAAAAAATCAATTTCAAAGTTAAACATGTTGTATAGAGACCTTCAAAATGTTAAAATATGCCAATATTTCCATAATCGGGTTTTTATCATGATTCAACACGTTCCTCAAACTCATATATTTACTATTCTCTATTACTCATATTGATACTCTCTTTGTATTATTCTCAAACATTTGAAAAATCCGTTAAACTTCCAATATGACGTCAGATTAATTTTTTTTTTAAATTCTCGAATGACGTCATATTAAGCTGCTTTCTGTATGTACACATACTCATACTCCTTGTATTATTGGGAAATGTTTGAAAATTTCCGTTTTATTACTAAATATGACGTCCTATTAATCTGTATTTCAATTGGTCAAACTTTTTATTTCATTTTCATTTTTCACGTGAAAATCTTTCAATAGAAAATTAATTATTGTAGAAAGAATTTTATTGTGGATTTTTAATTGTTGGCAACTGCTATAACGAAAAATGTTTAAATTTAATAGGAAAAGGCTGTTAGATTTTTGGTTGTTTATCTCTCTATATTAAAATAATACGATTTTTTCAAATTTTATGATTTTGAGCTTCATAGTAGATATTCAGCTATAAGTACACAAAATTGTTACTCCTGTAAGTTATACAGTTTCTGCGAACCGGCTCTAATATGGTTGCGTGAGATGAACGAAACCCTAAAAAGTAGCAGTACCACCAACAGTAAATTAAACTTAAAAGAAGCATTTATTCTATAATGGAACCAATAAAAATATAAAGAAAACAAAGCAAGTAACAACAGCGTAAAAGCATTTAATGGGTCCAAATATAGGAAATATTCACAATTACGAGAAACAGTGTTTTGAGAAAATTCGAAATTTTATTATTTCGCCATATACAAGCCTCCCATTCAGTTCCCATTCACTTTTTTAAACTTAAAATCTTCTTTTTAGGTTTTTCTTACAAATTTTGTAGTAACCTACCGGAAATTAATTTTTGTTGCAAATGTAAAAACCTAACACAAAATAATTACTTCAGGAAGACTGGTATTCAAGAAGCGGACGAGTAATAGCTCTGTACATTACATCTGAAATGCAGCAAATACTTAAGATAGGTCTTTATTTAAGCTTTTTATTATCAATATTATTTTTGCATAAAAAGTATTATTAATCGTCTTCAGAGCAATAATTTCTTTATGTGCTCCAGGTTCTCTGTCGCAAACGAGAAATATCAATAAACACGGAAAAAAATAGCTCGCGTATTTTTTGAGCATCCTCTACTTTTGGTACCAAAGAAAAGCAAAAAATACGTAAAATACGTCAATGAATGAGGTAATTAACACCAGATAAAAATAACAAAAATAAAATTAAAACAAGTATTAAAAAGAACTTCATTTAAGTAAAAAACAGAGGACGGATCATGTAAAGAATTTATTTTTCACTTCATTTAGTACTATTGTATGTTTGTTTGAATTAGAAAAACTACTGTACACTTCTACATTACCCAAATTCAATACGTTAATAAAATTAAATTTCCGTATTCGAAAAAGATTTTAATTTATTCCTTTTATCAATATTCTTTTTTTATCAGCTTTGTGGTTTCTGTTTGGTGAAATTCAAAGAGAAACCTTTCTTTATTCGATGTCTTTAAAAATGTTTATTTTCGAATTCAAATCAACCTCTGATAATTTTTCTTCGGATATCAAAATTGAAAGAATTTCAATAAAACTAATTTCTTACGGAAGTTAAATTATTTCTATTCACTCTACTCTAATGTGATCGCCTTTTTAACTGACTTGCAATAAAAGGTATTATAATATTCTTTGTATGTTTTTATGTTTATGTATGTCCATGCTTAATTTTTGAACAGATGCTCAAATTTTATTATTGATATTATTATTATTATTATTATTATTTTTTGGAAAATGTTTGTTTACGTAATGATCATAATAAATTTTATCAAGATTCAAAAGCAGTATGTTTGTCTAAATATCCGTTTTCATATTTTAAATTTTTATTTAATTGTTTATTACTTATTTAACTTTTTTTTCTAGGCTGTAATTTTTGTGAAAATTGGCGAGGTTTTCTTGATATAGCAGTGGTGTTTACAAAAGTTTAGTTTAGCCTTGTATTTATCCATAAATCTGGAAACCTTATCTTAAAAAAATATCTTGAAACAGACCAATCAAAAACCTCAGAAAACTGTAGATTTTCGTTGTTTACGAAAAAGTTTCTGATATGAAAGAGCCCTTTTATTCTGCCCGTAAATTTTGAATGTCTCTCTTAATATCGGAAAAATATTAACTTCTGATTAAAAAAAAGGAATCTTCTCTAAAGGATTTTAAAGATAAGGAATATCCAGAATCATTGTTAGCTACGAGGTTACGCTGAATTTTCGCAAACCTCTCTTCTATATCAGAAAGCGTTTTTGCATTTTTTACAGCGTATTCATACCGATGCAAACTAAGCTTTATGCAATTTATGCCTTTTTGTGTTTAATGTAAATGTTTTAAAGATTTTATGCAATTTCATAATTTTTTTTTTAAGTATAAAAAAGTTATCAATGATACTGCTATTTCGTCTCTTCATTTTACGTTTTTAGAATGCCTCACCCAAAATATTCAAAGCATACGGCTACTTTAAAATACTAACTAAACAAACGAAATTTTAGTAATGTAAGTTATTAACAAAGTAAATTAATAGCAATGTAGATAAACAATCACTTTCAATTACCTGATGGGACAACAATGGCGAAAATTCTTTTAAACAATGAAATTTAGATCTTTATCTTTAAATTGCAAATTGAACATCATTTTAATACGTTAGAAAAGGAAATTCTTAAAATAAAAATAATTATGTTTTCTCTGTATATATTGGCAATATTCTATATCTATGTTTGGCTATATATACGAGAATGGATCAAATATAAGGACTTTTTAATAGATTATTTTTGAAATATTATTTACCAATTTTCTTTTCTAGATAGCTTCTTTAACATCTACACACTTTTTTCAACGTATAGGAAGTTTTATTGTTATTATTATTATTATCATTATTATTATTAATGTAGAAATAAAAAGAACTAGAACGTCTATGAATTGTACTTTACAAAAATTCTTTGACTTCTTTATCCAATGAAATTTTTTCTCCTCCTATCTCTTTTTTAAGAGAATCTAAATGAATGCTTGTCAGACGATGATAAGTTCAGATTCGGACTTATAAGGAATGCAATCGAGAGATTTACAATGAAATTTTTGTTTCATTACACCTGTTGTGTGAGGTATTGCATTGTACCGGAGAAAATGAACATTCGGATCCAGTGGTGTAGTCGAGGGGATATGTGGGAGGACGGGTCCCCGCACTTTTTTATTTTATCTTATATGTCCCCTACTTTTTATGTTCAAGGGGACGCTAGGGACACGAGAGGACACAGAGTTTTGAAACTTATTATTATTTTTTTTTAAAGGATAAGCATGCTAATAAATTAACAATTTAAAAAAATAAATCGCCGATTTGTAATACTTTCTAAGAAAATTGAAACGTGTATATGATTTCGGATCATTTGTCTGTCTGTCTATTTATCTACTTCCGTAAGTTTGCTTGAATTACGACAAAATTGATGTATGTTTTTCATATTCATTGCAGAATTATCACTGTGAATATAATCGAAACTATTGTTTGATAGCAAAAAACGGACTTTGGGGGAAATGAGAATGCAGGGAAAAACCAAAATATGCCCATACATGCACAATCGTTGTAAAAAAAAAAAAAAAAAAAAAAAAAAAAGGGGGGGGGAAGCGGATTTAGTTAATTTTAAAACGTAAAGTTATGCCAAAATTTCATATTCCTTTTTTATTATTATCACAAAACTTTTCTTCTCACAATTTTTTTCTACACTTGTCCAGAAAGTGAAAATACGGTAATTTTTTATTGTTGTCAGTGGACAGCAGGTTTAATGTTATTCTATGACAAATTGCAAAACAAATTTTAACGAGAAACTCGTTGTGTGAATTATCGTTACTGAATTTTGAATTCTATTGTTCTACTATTCAGATACTATGTTCGGTACGGACTATGAGCATTCTTCCAAGCACTATACCATTGTTGAGATCGGAATGTAATGTTTTAGGACGGATCTGCAGCTTTAATCTACTCCAAACATTAACATTACTATACTGCATTATACACTAAATGGCCAAAAACCAATGGACACTTTCAGTTTTATACGTTTTGTTGAATATCTAGTGAAATACTTGACAAATGATGATTTTTTATTTTTTTAGATTCGGACTTGAAAAAGACTTTCAGAAGACTTGACTTTAAGAAGAATTTTTGGACCCTGTGTGGGACTCTAATTGAAACATCCGTTCAAAAGTTATGTGTGAACATTAAAAATAAATAAATAAATAAATAAACAAATTGTAGAACATCGTTTGTTGGAAGCCGGTTAAAGAGCCAATGATAGGAAGTTTGGGGAAGAGTTTCTTTTAAAGATATAAATTTTAATGAATTTTGTCTTTAATGTATAGATTATGAATAGTTAAAAGTTCTAGTTTCAAGTTTATAATTGTAGTGTTTGCTTTCTTCAGTTTTTGAAAGAAAAATCTGTAAAGTTATCTAAAAAATATTTGTCATTTCCATAACTATATACCTCACTTGGTACAGTTGAAAGGTAAAATATCTTTCAGTTTTTTAGGTTAAAAATAAATAAAGAAAGAAAAAACAAGAATATGGTGTTTACATGACTAATTTTAGTAAAAACCTGGTGCACACTCAATTTTGTAATTTTTAATAAATAGGCCTTTTATATCGAGACTTCCAAACCATATCTCGCAATGTCCGCGCACTGCCTTAATTGTGAAATATTTTACAGAATGAAGGATTTCGCTTTATTTAACATCGTTTCTAGTCTAGAATTCGTTGCAATGTTCATTGCATAATAGAAGCCATAAGTTAGTAACCTCAGCCGACATAAGTTTTTCTAATATTATTTATGTTATATATATATATATATATATATATATATATATATATATATATATATATATATATGTGTGTGTGTGTGTGTGTGTGTGTGTGTGTGTGTGGCTATCGCAGAAGGGTTTCGCAGTCCATAGCAACAGTGATACACGTGTAAAGACTAATCCCATAGCAACAAACATACTCAGCGATTCTGTTGTGACGTAAAACCCTTTCTTTAAGAATAATCCTTGCCACAGCAGAAAAATGGAGCAGACTCATCTATTTTCCTTAACTCAGTTAAGTTGAACTAACTTCTCTTTGTCCAAAACAGCAGAGTCAGCTGTTATTAAATCTATAAGTAGGAGTATGGCAGTATTGTGTCGGGTAGTTGAGAGCAGAATCGCACAGGATGTGTTGCAGAATTGTAGCACGGAAACCTAGATGTAAATTCACGAATTCCCCTATCATTATAACTCCCATGTACATAACTGTAAATAGTCTATAGATTAGTAATTAAACTATAAAATGTTAAAGAAGTTGTGCTCTTTTCCCACCTACAAACACCAGAGAGTGAGAGTCTGCTATACTCTTCATTCTTAACATATATATATAACATCGAAACCTCTCGATTTCAAAAATAAATGGGCCGATGATTTTGAAAAGGGACTAGTACATTTTATGTTGTTGCTAGATGTTTAATGGTTTGCATTTGAATGGGTTTAAAGATATTCGTAAGGCAGTAACAGACTTATTTTATATTATTTGTGATCTCATTTCGTGTAATTTTAATAGATGCATTAGTGTTTATCCATGTTAGCATGGTTCTATGTTAGTACCAATGGACTTGCCTCACTTTTAAAAGCAATAATTTGTTTAAAACGTTGATTTTCTTTTAATGGAATATAATTATAGTAACAAAAAATTTAATGTTTTATTTTATTTCAATATTTCATTCTTCTTTAGAAAAGTTACAATAAAACAAAAAATAGATTTAAGTGGAAAAAATAAGAAATTATATTCAGTAATAAGTTGCAATCATATAATTATTTTTCTTAATTTAGATAGTGAAGATTTTTAAAGTATTCATGGTGAATGGGTAGGGTAATAAATACATCATATACTTTTATTTTTATTTAGTAATAGGCCTAGTTTTCTCATATTAATATGATAATTCTATTTTTCCGAAATTACTTGGCCTACCCCGTTTGGATAATAATTCAAGGGTTTTAAATTGCGATTTTTTTCCATCGACGTTTTTTAAAACAATTTATACGGCGCGTTTCTTAAAATTCTTACATCGAAAATATTCAACCAATTGAGGGGCTTGGGGCAAGAAAGTGCCAAGCCACATTTTTGGTGAAATAAATCTAACACTATAATCTGTTGCTTAATATTGTAAATTATAATATCCAACATATAATTTGTTTCTAATGTCACTTGGTGGCAGCATATGTGACAGATTTCGTTTTTACCCCAGATGTTTATGCCCCCAATGAAGATAGCTAATTTACAAAAAACGCAATAGTAATATCATTAAAGTAACGCCATATTGGTACTCAGAATATCTCAAATGTTACTAAGATATTGGCGAAAAAACTTTAGGTTATATATCTTGATTTGAATATTTGATCAAATTTTCAAATTGAAATATCTCAGAAGTTCAAAAATGCGGCTTGGCACTCGCTTGTCCCGACCCCCTCAATTGACTGTTTATTCATCAGTATTTTTTCTTCTTTTTAAAATTGCCTCATCCAGTGGTTTGGTTAAATGGAAGTCTTCACATTTCATGTACTAAAAATGTATTACATTTGCGACATTTTTCTGTTAAATTTCTAATAATTTTGGGGAATAT
This sequence comes from Maratus michaelseni, assembly GCA_963931845.1. NCBI lineage: Eukaryota > Metazoa > Arthropoda > Arachnida > Araneae > Salticidae > Maratus > Maratus michaelseni. Next base: position 253,422,308 of record OZ007592.1, read on the forward strand.
ACAGAAAATTGGTTTTTCGATTCGTCATTTCTACATCTCCAAAATCGCAATTGTTTGGCAAGAATGAATGGCCTGTCCTTACAATATACATTTATGGTCAATAATATCTAAATTATTGTCGCTAGAATGGATCATTTCCATCCACATTAAGGCCACATTTATGTTTATATTTTACCCCAGCTCATTATGATAAACGGCAGTATGTTTTTGAAATGTCACATTTTGTGACAACTTTGTGTCACAGACCGGGGCCTCCGAGATGTCGTTGTGTGTCCTACACCGGGCCTGCTACAAGTATTAGTGACGTCACAGTAGTGATCCACTTTGGTCAAAGTATCGCAGCAGAAAGATGTAATAAAAAGAGCATTTTCGCTCTTATAATTTGTGATTACATAAATAATATTAAATTTCATAATCGTGAAATAAAAGGGAATTAATATACTTGTTTTATTAAAGGAAATTAAAAGTTTTAAATTAAAAAAATGCTAAGATTAATAAATCAGATTGAACCGATTGACTTACCTTTTCCTAAACACATTATTTTACAATAAATATACGTACAAAAAATATAATAAATCTACCAAAAACTTTACAAAATCAATCCCATTCCTCCCTTTTACAACTACATACCATAATTTAACCATCAAAACACAATAAATGTCAATTTAAATACAGAAATCGACATTTTTTAACTATAGAGACCTTGGCACTTTTTTTTAACGCTTTGGCGTAATCCGGGCTTCAGAAAGTTAGATATGTTTTAAAATTATATACACAATTATGAAAACAACCTAATGTACTTTTATGTTTATTTATATATGTATAAAATTATTTATATATACAATTCTGTTCTACCTGCATATAAAAAGAGATAAATGGCTTCTTTATATTAAATAAATTATATAAATATTGAAAAAAAAATACTTATTTATATGAAACTACGAATAGGTTGCCAGAAAATATTTTGCAACTTTCCTTCTCTCGCCATAAGCCTTTTTCGGTACTTTTCGGTTAGCCGGGCGCCAGTGATACATGTACATATATAAATATATATATTAATTCATACATATATGTGTGTGTAGATATGTGTATATATATATATGTGTGTGTGTGTAGATATATGTGTATATATGTGTGTGTGTGTATATGTATATATATCACTGGCGCCCGGCTAACCGAAAAGTACCCAATTTTCTATTTTGACTTTGTAACTGATTTGTAATATTTTAAAAATTGTCTATTTATTGTACTTGGGTCTAGGACATAATAACCACTCAAAATAACTTATCAAAAGATTTATTTTCATAATATATATGTACACTTAAGTTAGCTAAAATGTTAAATTGAACTACGTAGAATTACTAAGTTGTGTAAATCAGTTACTTTTAATTTTATAAACAAAGCACATCACTCACTTCTAACTAAATGTATCCAGATATTAGTCAATTTATTACAGTATTTCTTTCAAAATCATTTTTTAAACTGTTTATCGTCTGCTTCTTTTATTTATTTATTTATTTTCTAAAGATCATTTGACTCTTTTCGATTTGGAAGTACAAATTCAATCAAATATGCCAGAATATTTCCATTACAGTAGGCTAGACATTTATTGTTAGGTTTTTTTCTCTGCACAAGTTCAATACCATCATATTAATTCTAGCTTCACGAATTATGAAAAGTATATCGAAACATTTAATGCAAACCACTTCTGTTGAAATGTAAAAATAATTATCACAAGGTAATTTTCGTAGCTAAAATTTCTTCTTTTCATTATCAGTAGCGAATTTGAAGACTTAGATTAGAAACTAGGAGCACAGCATTTTCTTCTCTTTATTTTATAGATATAATCTACACTTTCTTTAATAATTATAATCAATAATTATTGATAGCATTATAATCTAAATACACTGAAAAATATTATTAATTACTATATAAAACAATAAATAAAATCAAAATACTGTCGTAAACAATCCGTACAAACGAACAAAGTACATGAAAATTTTTAAGTTATTATGGATCACTGTTTTGACGTCAGCAGGTTGTGACGTCACCTGTAGCAGGCCCGGTGTAGGACACACAGCGACATCTCGGAGGCCCCGCACAGACCCGAATTATGATAAAACAATGTTTTACCAATGTTGCCAATTCACCAGAGTAGTAGTAGATCTGCTAAATTCGGATTATTCTTGTTAATAATATGCAACATACAAAATAATTTTATTAAAAGTGGTCTTGCCTCACATCCAATATCAAAGCATTTGAAATATTGTTGACCAAATAAACTACTAGTAACAAATTTATACTGATATTAAAATATATTTATTGTGAATTGATTAAAACCATAAATTTTATGTTAATTTGTAAAAAGATTTAGCTTTAATTATTTGTTTTCACAAAATAGGTTGCCCAACTTTCGAAATCAACAGCTCAGGTAATTATATTGAATAAATCAAGCTCTGCTTTCTCTTCATAAATTACCATTTATGTAAAAAAAAATTCTCTAAAAGTTATCAGATCAAGCTTAAATAAAAACAGAAATAAGCTCAAAACTATAAATATTTCCTTATAAATGACCCAAAGGATATTTGAACATTTAGTTACATTTATAGGAAATCCTTTAAATTATAGACCTGGAACTTATAAAACATTATTTCTATTTACTCTTTCACTTTTAGATTTATCGCAGTGAACAACTAGCAAAAAATAAATAAGCAATTAATAAGAAGATCACTTGTACTTTAATCGAAATTCGAAATAAAGAAGAAAATTAAGAAAGTTTTAAGCATATGAGAATAAATTGAAGTGCTTTTTGTGGAATAAAAATTGAATTACTTTCTTTGTGATAAAAAATAATTAACAAATATCTTGTTAATTTGTTCCTAATTCGGCCGTTCTTTATTGTCATTTTTCGAAAAGAAAGTTTATACAATTTCTAACATAGATATGGTTAGATTTCATTAGAAATGTTAAAGTAATTTTAGAAATAATTGAAAATGTTTCTGCTTGTTAAAGTAATTTCATTAATTACTTTCACAGTGCAAAAAGTTAGTTTGTTAATTTCATTGCATTTTAACAGTATATTGAGGAATATTAGTTCACAACCAGTAAATGCACTTTTTTTTAAAGTACATAAATAAATATGGATCAAGTTGGTTTGTTTTTCAGTTATAAAAACAAAACTTTTTTATTTTTAATGTATATCATTTTAGCATTTATTTATTATGTTTAAAATTTAACAGACAAATACTCGCATTTTTAAAATAATACGTGAGGTTTTTATGAAGGGTGTTATAAGAAATTAATCAGGTTAGAAAGGTTTTATTTATTTATATAAATATCATTTATATATATATGTATAAAAATCAATGTGTGGGTACATGTTCCTTATACAAATCTACACTGTTTGACCGGTTTACTATAAGTTATATATAATTTAATAATTTTACTTTAAGTGCGTAAAAATGACGCAGTATCTTCATTTAAATACATTGGGGATTAAAACATCTATTATAACGCAGACATTTCAATTTCAAGAAAAAAAAAATAATAATTTACTAAGACCACTTTCTATTAGACGTCAAGCTTACTCTAAACAAACGGTTTCTACATGTTTTTTCTATTTCGTTTCCATACTACAGCTACATCTTATAGCTATACCTTATAGTTAAGTATTTTGATACTTCAGATGTAATGGTAACATTTTCTACGATTTATATTAAATAAAAAAATAAACATAGCTGACGTTTTTTATTTATTATCATTTTATTATTATTATTATTATTTTAGAGTCAGTTCTTTCTCTTTTTAAACAAAACTTCATGACTGACGTCACGACTGAAAGCGTCTAGAAAATGACGTTATTTTCATGTAATCGTTTTAAGTCTAGTTTTTATGAATGAAAATGTAAGTTGCCATTTAAAAATTAATGCCATGCGAATAGTAAATTCATTAAATGCTATGCCATTTTGCTGAATATTTTTCCCTTTTTTTCGTATTGCCAGGGAAATCGTATTTTTTCCGTTACATGCACCAAATACTTTATAAAGCAGGGGGATTTTACTAATCATTGCGTCAAAGTAACATTTTTTTAATTGTCTTTTTAAGGATTTATGTGCGCAAATGCACAGATCTTCGATATTATGGTCGCAGTATTATTGCATTTTTATTTATTTTCTCCGGGAGGCCCACATGGTTAACATGGTTCTGAAAATATTTAATATTAAATTTCACGTAAACTTCATGTTCTGAGAATTTATTTAAGCACGCTTTCTTCCATGCTTCTTAAATAACGAACTTAATGGTTACAAATATGGAAATAAACAACCAAGTAAAAATAAAAGATAACGTGCGTAATTTTTTAAAAAGTACATGAAAATTAAATGATAACATTTCAAATAATTACTTCAAAGACCGTGCAATTATAGAATATTCTCAATTGTTCTTGAAAATGACCCGGAGTGAGCCAAAACCTGGCAACAATCTAATAAAAGTTATTTTACTGCATATTATGTTGTTAGTTTACACCCTTTAGCATTTAAAAGAAATATACCTGACTACGAGTTCATGCAGCGTAAAAAAATGACTTTAGGATTACTTTAAACTATAAATATTTTTATTGTTAAAAAAATATACAATAAAGAACGTCGCTGGTTTTTTATCTGATTTTCAATAAAAAAAAAAATAATAATAATAATAATAATAATAGCTAAACAAAAATAAAAATAAATTCACAGTTTTCTTTATTAGTTTTAAATACCAAAAATATTCTAGAAAAACAGCATGTTTTTATAATGCTATCATGTGTTTCTCATAAAGTTGAACACATTGTGAATAAAAAAACACAAAAAAAACAATGTCTAGCAACTACTCTTCTGTTCTAATCAAACTTAACTAATTCTCTCGGACTGGAGAATTAAGGTTCTCCGGATATGTTTGGTGGTGCCACAGAATATTTGATATTATTATTAGTATTATTTACTTTTACTGGGACACGTCTGTAAAACATTTCTACATTACCATTTCTTCTAGTCATATTCATTGACATTACTCACAAAAGACTTGGAATACAGATCTTTGATTGATTATTTTACTCATCGCAGATCATATTCTATCTAAATCTTACGTCTTTTCTGTTTTGTGTTCTTTGATACAAGAGTATATTTCTTTGTTATAAAGCTGTATTATTTTAAAATATTTTCCTTTATTCATTTATTTATTACTTACCAATCATACGTAGTATAGGGTAAATCTTGTACTTGTTTTGAAAATCGAAAAAAAAAAATGACGGATTTACACGTTTCAGACACTGGAGAATCCGAAAAACATATTTTTAGAAAAAAAAAATTGCTGTCCGTCTGTCTGTGTGTGTGTCTGTAAACGCTCTATCTCCCGAACAAATTGAGATAGAGGCTTGAAATTTGGTATGTACTTAGTATGTAATAATGGGAAGAAGCTTATTGAATTTCAGTAACCTCGATTATCCGGAACTTTTTTTTCGGACTATCGAAATATTCCTTCTGATAAAAGGTATATAAAAAATTTCGAAATTGTTTATTTGAAGGAAAGATTATAAAATACAATAAAAATACATAAATTTTGCATCAAGAATGAAGTCGATCGGATAATTAGTAGCCGAGATATTTGTAATTACATTTTCCACACTCTTCGATTTTTCATGACCCTGTATTTCATTCAAATTTCAATTCGAAGATATATTTTAATTGGAGATGAGACGCTGCATCCGACGCAGTAAACCGTTAGTTAATATGATTATCAGTTTTGTAGTTATAGAGCATTTAAAGTTGATGACGTCATCAAGCCACGATTTTATTCGAAATGCAATGCATTTTATAAATAGTTTACACATGTTTTATTTTCATATTTTATATTATGCATATCCATGATGGGTAAGTATTACGGTTCCCCCCCCCCCCAACGACTAGTTTATACTTTGTGTTAAAAAACTTGTATTTGAGTTTTACTATTGTGTTTTGTGATTGTTGTTGCTGTCTGTTTCTCCGTCTTTTTTGCGGTGTAATTTTATTGACATTCATTGTCCTAGCTTATTCTGAATATCAACAGTCTAAGCTAATATGAATAAAAATCTAAAGTGAAACAATTTATACTAATACAAGTAAGATGATTGTTTGTCTCTCTGTCTGTGTGTCCGCAATTGCTAGAAAAATTTACCGCACTTAGAGGTCTCAAAATTTGGATGAGGATAATCCAAGTCAGGCCCGAGATATTAATTAAAAATCATAATGAACATTGCAAAATGGCACAACTACCGTCGATTGTGGCGATTTCCGCAATCATCCCCAGATTCTGAAGATGCAGAGAAGAAGGAAGACACAAAAAACTCAGTTTTTTGCACATATTTACCAGCCTGCATCGGCTCCTAAACAACAACAACAACAACAAAAACTACTCATCAATCGTAATTTTTCCTTTCTAACAGTGATTTATTTATTTTTTTTCGGAAAGCCTCTATGGTTAACATGGTTCTGATAATATTTATTATTAAATTGGACTTAAACTTCATTTAAGCAGTGAACTTTCTATGTTCTGAGTATTTATTTAAATACACAATTTCCATGCTTGTTAAATACCTAACTACGAGTTCAATGAAAAAATGACTTTAGGATTACTTTAAAACATAAATATTTTTATTGTTAACAAAATATACCAAAAATAATTTCGTTCTTTTTCTTTAATATCATTTTTAATTTAAAAAAAAAAGAAATAATAATAATAATAATAGCTAAAATTCTAAAAGGAAAAGAAAGTGAGTGTCCACTTTATTCGTTTAAAATACCAAAAATATTCTAGAAAAACAGCATGATTTCGCAATGTTATCATATGTTTCTCATTATGTTGAACAAAATGTAAATAAAAAAAAAACCACAAAAAATAAAAAACAATGTATAGTAACTACTCTTACGTTCTAATCAAACTCAACTAATTCTCTCGTATTATGGTTCTACATGTATTTAAAAAAATATATTAATATTTACCCTTTCAAAAAAATTATTTTCCGTGCGTCAAATTCGTGCTTTGTTTTTCTTCCGCATCCGCTCTTCTGTTCAAAATACGAAATAACAAAAAATACCAACTTATAGAACGTACTTATTTTTCTTTCTAACGATGTTTTCGTTTTCAAAAAGTATTAATATTAATCATTTCAAAAAAATATTTTTGCATTTCTCGTTTTTTCTACATTTTTTAAAAATTTGGATACGCTTTCCTGAACAAAATACGAAAAAATAAAATGTACTCACTTATAAAAGGTAAATCTTCCTTTCTAACGATATATTTTAATGTATATATATATATATATATATACATATTAATATTTACTATTTCAGAAAAAATATTTTCTGGAAGTCCTTCTACGAATTCCTCAGACTTTTTTCTTCTCAGCATTCAGTATTTTAAGATATCAATTATGTTGCATCAGAAACGCATCTTGCAACTTTATGGTTTTCGTGTTTTAAAGGGGGAGGGGGGCGCGTTTTATATTATTTGGTTTTTCTCGGGAACTTTTGATCCGAATTGAAAGTTTAATATATTTATATATCATAATTAGTCCCCTTATTTCGTTTGAATAGATTTTCGTTTAAAAATATAAAATCATACTAGATGGAACCCGTCAAAACTTGACAGAAAAAAATTAAAATAACAATATTAGTAAAATAAGCTTCTTTATTACATAAGACGGGGTGCTTATGAAACAGTCTTTCAAATATTTTATTTTAAAAGTTTTCCCCACCAGTGAATTACAGTACTATTTCCGATGCAAACTCCAAACAAACAATCCGTAAACAAAATGCAAATCAGTTTGACATTACCGCCATATTCCGCCACGTTCATCTCATATTCAGTCAATAAAAAAACATAGTAAATGAAGCACACATCTCCCCCCCCCCCCCCCTCCGCTGTGATAATGCAACCGAATTAGCTCCTATGCGCATGTGCATTTCATCTCCCCAAACGCACCGTCGAAATTCGAGCTTAAAAAAAAGTTTTAAAATGTTTTGATCAAAAATTTTAAAATATCTTCTTTAATCATTGTTCGTTTCAAATCCATATCTTCTGAAACGCATCCATTGTTTTAAGCTAATCAATTTTTATGTAAAGATGAAGAATTTTTTTTACAATAATAAATCCATCTGCAGATAATGGAGATTTTTAATGTTTTCAAGTGTAATTTTTTGTATGGTTTCTTCAGTTCCTTTACATAAACAGGATGATTATTCCTTTTCCATAATTAAGAGAAATAATGTAAATGAATAAATATCCGAGATATTTTTTATTCTGTTTTCATTAATATATTGTAAATTTTATTGATTAACGTTACTGATAAATGATACTTTAGTAAATGGGGCTTTTCCTAATTATTATTATTATTTTTTTTAGATTTAATGGCAACATTCTTCCGCTTGTTTACTGGGCGCTAAAGTTTGGCGAATTATTTGGGGTAATTTTCGGTTAGCCGGGCGCCAGTGAAGTATATATATATATATAGTATATATATACATATATATATGTAAGGAATTAATCCTGGGAACGACTTGGGAGACTAATACTTTACAGAAACATACGAATAAGTTGGACTCGGGACCTCTAGACACATCGAACTCGTTTATTGAAGCATTTCTTCGTACAGACATCTTCGCGCGTTCAGTCGGAGGTCCCGTGAGCCATTTACGTTAAAGTTTGAGAACTACATGGCCGAGGGTTTGGCTGACCGCTCAAATGTGCCAAAAAAACTGTCTTCTTCGCCCTTGCATGGGGTTTTAATCAGAATTTAGGATATTTTCCAGCAGAGGGAGAAAGAGTCAAATTGGGAGGATCATTTATTTTAATTGGTCGATTAGCTTTTGACTGATGTCTGGGGTCTTATGCCGACACCAAGGCTTGGCCGTGCCTGGGAGCCGCAACCCACAGATTGCTGCAAGAAATGCAAACTCATCACTTTTAAAACTTAAAGAGATGTCGAAATTGATAGATGAAAGTAATATTTGTGAGGCTGAGAAACAAAGATCACAGGGGCAGATTAGATTTAAGCATTAGATTTATAAGTTAGAAAAAATGTTTTGGGATTTTAAATTTTAATTTTGCATTTTAAAAAGGGTTTATTTATATCCTTTCACATCCCCCCCCTCCAAGATGAGATCCACCAGATTTGCCTGCAAAACTGGGGGAGCTCACAAGGAAGACCGAGAATGCCAAAGTGAGTTAAAAAGAAGTGTTTAATTGAGTGAGGCTTCAAAATAAGTTAATATTAAAGTTAAATTTACAACTAAGATTGGTAAAAAGCGAGGGCTGAATTTTGCTGCTGGAAAAATATATTTAAAATTTAAATTTCAACACATAAAAATTAAGGAAAAATTAAAGATCTTATGGTTTTATGCTAAAAAGCTCTAAATTTGGGATATGGCTCTCGGGACAATCTGACCGAACTTTACATAATAACTTGAAAAATATAATATTTATACCACAAAACATTCGAAATCTGTGAAAACAATAATACAGTAATATTACCACAAAACTATATGAGGGAAAAAAATAATAATAAGATAAAGATTAAAATAATAGCTATAAATTTGTTGTTTGACTTTTGGCCATAATTGTATGGATTAAAAGTTTTTTGGCCATTTTTGTGCTATTTTTGTTCAAGTCCTTACAGCACAAAATTTCAAAATATTTTATAAAAAAAATATATAGTTCTGTGAAAATTATAACTTTATGGTAAAAAGTGTAAAAATTAAATATAAAAAAGTTATGTACAAATATATAAACATATGGTATCAATAAAATAAAATAATAATAATAAACTTAAGAAATTGGTGTGAAAAATATATGTTCTTTCTATGTAAAATATTCACATTAGACAACTACATGAAAATGTTAAATTATGAGAAAGAAACTTGAAATTATTTGTTCACATTTTTTCAAAACGTGAAAATATTAAAATTGCCGTAATATAAAATTATTAAAATTAAAAGCTTATGTAAATATTTAAAAATGATGAAATATACTGTAAAATGGACAAAACAGGTGTGGACATAACAAGTGTAAGATATAGAGTTTATTTACAGGGACTACTGGTTAGGTAAGTAGTTTTATTTGTATCCTAAACCTTTGGAAGTTTTAGCAGATCCTAAACCTCGGGGAGGTTTTAGCAAAAATTAAAAAAAAAAAAAAGAAAATTGAGCATGATGTTTCTATTTTGGGTGAAGATGTAGATGCAATTTAATTGTAAGCAATGGAATTTACTGTTTTGCAGACTGAGGTGTATTTGTTTTCCCCAGTGGCATCAATAAATCTGAGCAGCAATATAATAAATTACAACTACATCTCACTGTTAGCTCAAAGAAAAAATAAATAAATTCCTGCTCTAGACAAGTATAAATCACAGAACATTTTTCCTTTAAAATTGAGGCCAGAACGCTCCGAATTTTCCTTGCTAGTTTTTACGCAAATAGCAAAATCTTTTTTTATTTTTAAGGGTTTTACTACTGGCAAAGGAAAAACTAATTAACATAACAAAAAATAATAAACCTGGTATGAATAAAAAGGACAGTGTTTTAGAAGTGCATGGCAACCTGGTGACAATTCTGTTTACTAATGTATCTGTTCTTACAAAAATGTTAGCAGTCGCCACATTTGCACGTGAATATCACTGAATCCTCTTTGATTGCACAGGGTTGTTTTTGGTTGGAGTTTAACCAACTCAAAAACTTAAAAAAAATTGTGGGCTTAAAGATTTAATGGACTGGAACCATGGTCATCTTTAAAAATTGAATGGGTGGATTTAGACACTATTGGACTTACCACGGCAAAAGTGGGTTCACCAAGGTCATGTCTAAACCGATTGGTTAATAAATTGAATTTATTTTGAATATTTAAAATGGTAAGGACGGGGCCTTCCAAATTTTTCTTTAAAAACTGGTTGGGGTTTAACCAACACAGGGAATGATGGGTCACGATATTTGAATTAAAAAGTGATATGGGTAATAAAGGGGTGATATGAGTAATAAAAAAAGAAATGGTAAAAATAATATAATATAAAATATAAAAATATTGAATAAAATGCACTGGAAACACAACATACATTACTTACTTACATGAAATATTTTTAAAAATACTGCCAATCTGATTGGTATCTCCAACAGTTCAATAAAAATATATTTTCATATAAAAAGAAACGAACTGTAATGATGAATAAGTACCATAGCTAATAATTAAACACACACAAAATCTAAAAATAATAATAATAATATATTTGCAAATTAAAAAAAATTCACCTGGAAAAATTGGGTAAAAGCTTGATGAAAAATACTTGGTGAATAAAATGATAAAAACGCTGAACTATCACTGCGTAAATGTATCATTTCATAGCTTTATAGCTATTTTCTTTTCTGTTTCATTCATATAAAAAGGAAAGAGTTGTAAAACGAAACAAAAATGTTGTCTATTTAAATATTTTTACTGGAAAGCATTTATAAAAGTAACTAGTTCAACCCATTTATTTATAATACCATAAACATTAAATTCAACTGCATTTATTTTTTGGTGATCGCACGTATGCTTCACCTTATGAAAAAGAAAAGAAACTACTGTTATCAAAACTTATCACAATTTTAATGTGCATAGCTGGTCATTCCCCAATTTCTTATAACTTTAATAACTTTGCACTTTACAAAAAAAAAATAAAGCTAATAAAATTTTAAAATAATAAATTTAAATTTACTTAAGACTTCTAAAATCCCTTTAACCCAACTGTGATATTTTAGAAAAATCTATTTTTAAACTTTTTAAAGTTACACATTGATAACAGCAATTTTTTTTTTTTTTTTTTTTTTTTTTCATTTTTGATATTTCCAGAAGTAACTTTTCAATATTAATTCGTTAAGCAAATAAACAAATAAAATATTGTTTACTTTAACAAAATCGATTTTTCAAAACACCTTTTAATAAAAGAAATAACGTAAAAGAAATCTGTATTGTGGCTTAATTACTTTTAATACAAAAACTTAATAAAATATTAAAAAATTTAAGCTTCAATTAAAAAATATCAGTTACTTTCAAACACTTAAATGAAGAAATTAAAAAGAATGTAATTAAACTTTATACTTTTTTTCTACAAAACCATTAAGACGGAAATTTATATAGCAGTAAAACTTACCTGTGGATTAAAATATCCAATTTGCTTTAACACACCCACACACACAAACAAAATAAAATAAAATAAAACACAGGGCTTTTTCTGACCCAGATCATTATCGTTATTTGTTCACTAAAGGTACATAAATCTGGAGGCACGGCAGTGCCTCCGCCAAGTCGAGAGAGGACAGCCGTAAGCATACTTTTCTGGAAGCAACTCAGGGCACTTTTGACCCCCCCCATATCTCCGCGCTGGAGTATCCCAAAAATTTTAAACTTCAATTATAGAGAGTATTTGGCCCACAGGACCAAAATTTAAAATTACAACTTTCTGTCTTTTCTAGTTCAGGCGATATATGAACTCAAACATTCGATTTTTTGTCACTTCTTACTCACTCGTTCACGCGTCATCAAAAAGATTGGGTAGATCCCGTAACCCCAGAAACTTGACATTTGGAAAAAAGGTAGTGTTTAGGATACAAAGAAGGGAAAAATTATAAAATCCAGAAAATTCGAAAAAAAACATTCGAAAATTCAACAAATTCCATCAAAATTGAAAATTGAAAATAATATGATCTTGTAGTCTTGGAAACTTAAGATTTGGTGTGAAGGTAGTGTTTAACATCCAGAAAAAGAAAACATCAAAAACACCAAAAAAATCGAAAGCAAAATTGAAAAAATCGAAGAAATTGAAAAAAACCGAAAATTTGAAGACAATCCGATTTTGTTGCGCTAGAAAATTCAAATTAGGAATAAAGGTAGTATTTAGGATACAGAAACAGGAAAATTAAAAAAAATCCAGAAAATTCGAAAAAAAAATAAAAAAATTCGAAAAAAATTGAAAAAATGAAAATAATTTGATACGATAACGCTCGTATTTATAAATTAATTTGGATGAAACTAATTGTGTGTATTAAGCTCACCAATGCCTCGACCGAGTTCGTCGGCCAGCTTGGTCCGCCATCTTGTTTCAAGATGGCGGCCACGGAAAATTTTAAAACTAAAATAAATATACAAAAAAGTTAAAAAATCAAGTTTATTTTTTAATTAGGTGTTAGGACTTGATACAAGGATTCCAGAGCATTTTTTGTTTTACCTCTATCTTAAAAATTGGCTGAGATAGAGCAGTTTGAAATTCTAGGGTGGCTGACATTTTGAAACAAAACAGCACATTACAAAAAACCAACGATAAATTTATGGTCAATAATGGTCAAGCAGGTGCAATCCCGAATGAATACTCCGTGTTATTATAACTGTAACTTTGACTTCGAAATTTTGACACGTTGCATTTTCTATTTGTTGATATTTTTGAACTATGATTTACGCTAAGTGGAATGTTGTTATTGAAGAGGGATTTTCCATGTAAATCCGAAACGTCCAATTTTAATATGTTTTTAATGTTTTATGAAAGTGTATTGTAATGTCTGTAATTTTAATAATTTTAATATAAATTTATAAGTTTTAGTGAACGCGATTTCTCGCAAATTATTTTCTTTCATTGTTGTAATCATTTTCCCAATCATACGCATAAAACTATATATTCATATCCATTAGCGCCAAATTCTCGCCAAACTTGGCGACAATTGGCGAAATCTCGCCAAATTTGGCGATAAAAATAAGTCTTCATAAATGAAGCCAACTTGGCTATAGCTCAATAATTTGGCGAATTTCTTATTCAAATTCAGTGTAATCTTTTGTAAACGGTTTCTTTGCATTTTAACTTGCTGTTTTCGAGTAACATTAGCTAAAATTTTAAAACGAAGATATAGGAAAGCTACCTTTTCCTGCCGGTACAGGCCGGAGGATTTTTTTATGAGTTGTCGGATGCAATCTATGTTTTGCATTAAATAAAGTAAAACATTGAAAAACAAATCCCACAGGATGGGGATAGTTTGTTTTAGATCTGGAGGCACGGCAGTGCCGCCGCCAAGTCGAGAGAGGACAGCCGTAAGCATACTTTTCTGGAAGCAACTCAGGGCACGTTTGACCCCCTCATATCTCCGCGCTGGAGTATCCTAAAAATTTGAAACTTCGTTTTTCTAGAGTATTTGGCACACAGGACCAAAATTTAAAATTAAAACTTTCTATCTTTTCTAGTTCAGACGATATATGAACTCAAACATTCGATTTTTTGTCACTCACTCACTCACTCGTTCACGCGTCATCAAAAAGATTAGGTAGATCCCGTAGCCCTAGAAACTTGACATTTGGAAAAAAGGTAGTGTCTAGGATACAAAGAAAGGAAAAATTATAAAATCCGGAAAATTCGAAAAAAAACAGTCGAAAATTCAACAAATTCCATCAAAATTGAAAATTGAAAATAATACGATCTTGTAGTCTTAGGAACTTAAGATTCGGTGTGAAGGTAGTGTTTATCATCCAGAAAAAGAAAACATCAAAAACACAAAAAAAAAATCTAAAGCAAAATTGAAAAAATCGAAAAAAAATCGAAAAATTTCAAATAATCCGATTTTGTTGCGCTAGAAACTTGGAATTCGGAATAAAGGTAGTATTTAGGATGCAAAATAAGGAAAAATTAAAAATTCCGGAAAATTCGAAAAAAAAAATTCAAAAATTCGAAAAATTCGAAAAAACTTGAAAAAATTAAAATAATTTGATCTTTTAGCCTTAGAAACTTAAAATTCGCAGTAAAGAGAGTGTTTAGGATTCAGAATAAGTTAAAATAAAAAACCATTTAAAATTCGAAAATAAAACAAAAAAATCGAAAAAATCGGAAAAATCGAAAAATAAGGAAAATTTGAAAATAATTCGATTTCATAGCGCTAGAAACTTGAAATTTGGAATAAAGGTAATATTTAAGATACTAAATAAGGAAAAATTCAAAAATATGGATAATTTAAAAATACCCATAAATTAGTGCAGACGATGTATGAACTCAAAGTTTCGATTTTCTGTCACTCACACACTCACTCACTCTCGCGTCATCAAAAAGATTGGGTATATCCCACAGCCACAGAAACTGAAAATTTGGAATAAAGCTAGCATTTCGGATACAAAGAAAGGAAAAAATATAAAATCCGGAAAATTAAAAAAAAAAAAAAACTTTCGAAAATTCAAAAGAATCGAACAAAATTGAAATTTGAAAATAACACGATCTTGTAGTCTTAAAAAATTAAAATTTGGTGTGAAGGTAGTGTTTAGAATTCAGAAAAAGAAAACATCAAAAACACACAAAAAAAATTGAAAATAAAATCGAAAAATCGAAAAAAATCGAAAAATTTCAAATAATCCAATTTTGTTGCGCTAGAAACTTGGAATTCGGAATAAAGGTAGTATTTAGGATGCAAAATAAGGAAAAATTAAAAAATCCAGAAAACTCGAAAAAAAAATCAAAAATTCGAAAAATTCGAAAAAATTTGAAAAAAATTTAAATAATTTGATCTTTTGGCCTTAGAAACTTAAAATTCGAGGTAAAGATAGTGTTTAGGATTCAGAATAAGTTAAAATAAAAACGCAATAAAATTCGAAAATAAAATTAAAAAATCGAAAAAGATCGGAAATTTTAAAATAATTCGATTTTGTAGCTCTAGAAACTTAAAATTTGTAATAAAGGATACAAAATAAGAAAAAATTATAAAATCCAGAAAATTATAAAAAAAAATGCGAAAAAATCAAAAATTGAAAATATTTTTATCTTGTAGTCTTAGAAACTTAAAACTTGGTGTAAAGTTAGTATTTACTATTCAATAAAAGGAACAATTAAAAAATTCGAAAATAAAATCGAAAAATCGAAATATGTTTAAGAAATCGAAAATTCGAAAACAATTTGATTTTGTACTGCTAGAAACATTAGTTATAAGATAATTGTCCTATTAGCTAGTACAACGCCCCTAATTGTTTTATGTTATTTCCCCCGGATTATGGTTTTCTTTTCTTTCGTTTACGAATTTCGTTATAGAAAAGTTCCGCTATAGACTGGCTACGATATAGGCGATTTCTTTATAGACAGGTTTGTTTTCTTTCACATGTTGTACTCTATTTACTTCACATATGAAATATGGATTGTTAAATGATGTTAGCCCCACAAAAATTTTCACAGCTCCCCCTACCCTCCCGACATTACTGGCTGGTTATGGCTTGATAGTCCTTTCTAAATAAAATCATGGTGACTCTAAGATTCACTTGATTTTTCTCTAAATTGAACCTAAATGATCCTAAGAAGACGGATCAAATAATTACTATATTGGCATGACAATCAGGTAACTTAGAATTAAAATCGAAAAATCAATAAATTCATAAAAAGTCGAAAATTTGAAAATAATTCGATTTTGTAGTCCTAGAAGATTGACATTTGGCAGAAAGGCAGTGGTTTTGTACACAAAGTAAGGAAAAATTAAAAAATCCGTAAATAATAAAAAAAAGTCTTAAAAAAACGAAAAAAAACCCATCGAAAAAAGGAATATAGTTTGATTTATTGGAAATTTCCGGAAATTTTAATTTTGGCTTTCTTATTATACTAAAAAGTTCTTTTATGTTAAATATCAAGTATCTAGGGCTGCGAGTTATATCTCAGATGCATAGCGCCTATCCTGGAAGCAATTGAGAGTACTTTTGGCACTCCCCCTCCCATAATTTAGTGCTTGCCTAGGAACCTGAAATCTCTTTTTATCTACAGTACTTTGCAAACGAAACTAAAGCTTCAATTTTTTGATACCTGTAAATAATAGGGACAGAGTGTGAGCTTAGCGAAAATCAGTGGATGATCTCCAAAAAGAACCCAAAATCAAGAAAAGGAGGGTTACTTACAAAAAGAAGTGAAATCTCATCAAAAAGTCACCTGTAAAAAATGCAGCCAAGTCTCGTAACTCATTTACCGTAAAAAGTACTGAGATCGTATAAAGCCAAGTTTAACTATCTTATTAACTCTGAAATTTTCATTCACAAAATCACTCCTAGTCTCTACATCTTTAGTTAATTATTATTTTGTGACTTGGCAATTACGCAGCACAGGGAAGTTATTACACCTTACTATGTTATGGGATGGGATGGGATAATTTAACTAAAGCAAATTATATACGCACAGGAAAATTATTACACCTTAATATGTTATAGTATTATTTGATTAAGACTAACTATATACATCACATTCTCGTGCTAAGTAATTGCCAAGTCACAAAATAATAATTAACTAAAGATGTAGAGACTAGGAGTGATTTTGTGAATGAAAATTTCAGAGTTAATAAGATAGTTAAACTTGGCTTTATACGATCTCAGTACTTTTTACGGTAAATGAGTTACGAGACTTGGCTGCATTTTTTACAGGTGACTTTTTGATGAGATAACATTTTCCGGTGGTCATTTCAGTGCATCATGAATCACTTTAGTTTAACGTGCTCAACTGAAAGAAAAAAAAAAGATTTAAAAAATAAATGAAAACTGAATGTTTTTTCCTTTTCTTACTCAGTTCTAACCACAAAAATTTAAAGTCGGGATCGCACAGATAGCGAAGGACACAGATAAATATTTCAGTTCTGTATCAGAGTTTGCGCGATCTTGAAAATCAGCTGTCTCTTTGACCTACATATGTTGAGGTTATAAAAGAGTTTTTCGAAAGATTCAGTTTGATCTTCAGTGAGTCTAAAGTTAATAAATTGACGTGGTTTGCAACTAGATAAGTTTCTTTTTGACGATAACAGAGTGAGAAAAAAAATGTTTCTTGGTTGAGGACCGGAAATACAGCAAATAAATTTCAGCATAAAGGATGTTTATTTTCGGTTTTTCTCAGATGAATACGAAAATTATTTGAATGTTATCTGGCGAGTAAGCACACTAAATAAAATAATTTGATGTTGGAGGAAAAAAAAAAGTTCTTTTTTACCGGCCATCGGGGGGAAAAGTATTTTTCTTTTCTAGGTGACTATATTCAGTTTTTATACACAATAAAAGTTCATGATGGTAAAATGCACTTTCTTGAAAGACTAATCGAAGTCTCATTAATTGCTGGCAATCTTTTGAGATTGTTCGTGGGCCGATTGCACTGACACAACACAGATACTATTTTTAATTTTCATGGCACAAGTGGAATTTTTTATTTTTCAAGTTCTTTTATCAAGTTCTGGAAGAAAGGCTGGGATTTTCCCGAAGTAGGCGACCGTCCTGCCGACTTTATAAAATGTAAGGAATTAATCCTGGGAACGACTTGGGAGACTAATACTTTACAGAAACATACGAATAAGTTGGACTCGGGACCTCTAGACACATCGAACTCGTTTATTGAAGCATTTCTTCGTACAGACATCTTCGCGCGTTCAGTCGGAGGTCCCGTGAGCCATTTACGTTAAAGTTTGAGAACTACATGGCCGAGGGTTTGGCTGACCGCTCAAATGTGCCAAAAAAACTGTCTTCTTCGCCCTTGCATGGGGTTTTAATCAGAATTTAGGATATTTTCCAGCAGAGGGAGAAAGAGTCAAATTGGGAGGATCATTTATTTTAATTGGTCGATTAGCTTTTGACTGATGTCTGGGGTCTTATGCCGACACCAAGGCTTGGCCGTGCCTGGGAGCCGCAACCCACAGATTGCTGCAAGAAATGCAAACTCATCACTTTTAAAACTTAAAGAGATGTCGAAATTGATAGATGAAAGTAATATTTGTGAGGCTGAGAAACAAAGATCACAGGGGCAGATTAGATTTAAGCATTAGATTTATAAGTTAGAAAAAATGTTTTGGGATTTTAAATTTTAATTTTGCATTTTAAAAAGGGTTTATTTATATCCTTTCACATCCCCCCCCTCCAAGATGAGATCCACCAGATTTGCCTGCAAAACTGGGGGAGCTCACAAGGAAGACCGAGAATGCCAAAGTGAGTTAAAAAGAAGTGTTTAATTGAGTGAGGCTTCAAAATAAGTTAATATTAAAGTTAAATTTACAACTAAGATTGGTAAAAAGCGAGGGCTGAATTTTGCTGCTGGAAAAATATATTTAAAATTTAAATTTCAACACATAAAAATTAAGGAAAAATTAAAGATCTTATGGTTTTATGCTAAAAAGCTCTAAATTTGGGATATGGCTCTCGGGACAATCTGACCGAACTTTACATAATAACTTGAAAAATATAATATTTATACCACAAAACATTCGAAATCTGTGAAAACAATAATACAGTAATATTACCACAAAACTATATGAGGGAAAAAAATAATAATAAGATAAAGATTAAAATAATAGCTATAAATTTGTTGTTTGACTTTTGGCCATAATTGTATGGATTAAAAGTTTTTTGGCCATTTTTGTGCTATTTTTGTTCAAGTCCTTACAGCACAAAATTTCAAAATATTTTATAAAAAAAATATATAGTTCTGTGAAAATTATAACTTTATGGTAAAAAGTGTAAAAATTAAATATAAAAAAGTTATGTACAAATATATAAACATATGGTATCAATAAAATAAAATAATAATAATAAACTTAAGAAATTGGTGTGAAAAATATATGTTCTTTCTATGTAAAATATTCACATTAGACAACTACATGAAAATGTTAAATTATGAGAAAGAAACTTGAAATTATTTGTTCACATTTTTTCAAAACGTGAAAATATTAAAATTGCCGTAATATAAAATTATTAAAATTAAAAGCTTATGTAAATATTTAAAAATGATGAAATATACTGTAAAATGGACAAAACAGGTGTGGACATAACAAGTGTAAGATATAGAGTTTATTTACAGGGACTACTGGTTAGGTAAGTAGTTTTATTTGTATCCTAAACCTTTGGAAGTTTTAGCAGATCCTAAACCTCGGGGAGGTTTTAGCAAAAATTAAAAAAAAAAAAAAGAAAATTGAGCATGATGTTTCTATTTTGGGTGAAGATGTAGATGCAATTTAATTGTAAGCAATGGAATTTACTGTTTTGCAGACTGAGGTGTATTTGTTTTCCCCAGTGGCATCAATAAATCTGAGCAGCAATATAATAAATTACAACTACATCTCACTGTTAGCTCAAAGAAAAAATAAATAAATTCCTGCTCTAGACAAGTATAAATCACAGAACATTTTTCCTTTAAAATTGAGGCCAGAACGCTCCGAATTTTCCTTGCTAGTTTTTACGCAAATAGCAAAATCTTTTTTTATTTTTAAGGGTTTTACTACTGGCAAAGGAAAAACTAATTAACATAACAAAAAATAATAAACCTGGTATGAATAAAAAGGACAGTGTTTTAGAAGTGCATGGCAACCTGGTGACAATTCTGTTTACTAATGTATCTGTTCTTACAAAAATGTTAGCAGTCGCCACATTTGCACGTGAATATCACTGAATCCTCTTTGATTGCACAGGGTTGTTTTTGGTTGGAGTTTAACCAACTCAAAAACTTAAAAAAAATTGTGGGCTTAAAGATTTAATGGACTGGAACCATGGTCATCTTTAAAAATTGAATGGGTGGATTTAGACACTATTGGACTTACCACGGCAAAAGTGGGTTCACCAAGGTCATGTCTAAACCGATTGGTTAATAAATTGAATTTATTTTGAATATTTAAAATGGTAAGGACGGGGCCTTCCAAATTTTTCTTTAAAAACTGGTTGGGGTTTAACCAACACAGGGAATGATGGGTCACGATATTTGAATTAAAAAGTGATATGGGTAATAAAGGGGTGATATGAGTAATAAAAAAGGAAATGGTAAAAATAATATAATATAAAATATAAAAATATTGAATAAAATGCACTGGAAACACAACATACATTACTTACTTACATGAAATATTTTTAAAAATACTGCCAATCTGATTGGTATCTCCAACAGTTCAATAAAAATATATTTTCATATAAAAAGAAACGAACTGTAATGATGAATAAGTACCATAGCTAATAATTAAACACACACAAAATCTAAAAATAATAATAATAATATATTTGCAAATTAAAAAAAATTCACCTGGAAAAATTGGGTAAAAACTTGATGAAAAATACTTGGTGAATAAAATGATAAAAACGCTGAACTATCACTGCGTAAATGTATCATTTCATAGCTTTATAGCTATTTTCTTTTCTGTTTCATTCATATAAAAAGGAAAGAGTTGTAAAACGAAACAAAAATGTTGTCTATTTAAATATTTTTACTGGAAAGCATTTATAAAAGTAACTAGTTCAACCCATTTATTTATAATACCATAAACATTAAATTCAACTGCATTTATTTTTTGGTGATCGCACGTATGCTTCACCTTATGAAAAAGAAAAGAAACTACTGTTATCAAAACTTATCACAATTTTAATGTGCATAGCTGGTCATTCCCCAATTTCTTATAACTTTAATAACTTTGCACTTTACAAAAAAAAAAATAAAGCTAATAAAATTTTAAAATAATAAATTTAAATTTACTTAAGACTTCTAAAATCCCTTTAACCCAACTGTGATATTTTAGAAAAATCTATTTTTAAACTTTTTAAAGTTACACATTGATAACAGCAATTTTTTTTTTTTTTTTTTTTTTTTTTTTTCATTTTTGATATTTCCAGAAGTAACTTTTCAATATTAATTCGTTAAGCAAATAAACAAATAAAATATTGTTTACTTTAACAAAATCGATTTTTCAAAACACCTTTTAATAAAAGAAATAACGTAAAAGAAATCTGTATTGTGGCTTAATTACTTTTAATACAAAAACTTAATAAAATATTAAAAAATTTAAGCTTCAATTAAAAAATATCAGTTACTTTCAAACACTTAAATGAAGAAATTAAAAAGAATGTAATTAAACTTTATACTTTTTTTCTACAAAACCATTAAGACGGAAATTTATATAGCAGTAAAACTTACCTGTGGATTAAAATATCCAATTTGCTTTAACACACCCACACACACAAACAAAATAAAATAAAATAAAACACAGGGCTTTTTCTGACCCAGATCATTATCGTTATTTGTTCACTAAAGGTACATAAATCTGGAGGCACGGCAGTGCCTCCGCCAAGTCGAGAGAGGACAGCCGTAAGCATACTTTTCTGGAAGCAACTCAGGGCACTTTTGACCCCCCCCATATCTCCGCGCTGGAGTATCCCAAAAATTTTAAACTTCAATTATAGAGAGTATTTGGCCCACAGGACCAAAATTTAAAATTACAACTTTCTGTCTTTTCTAGTTCAGGCGATATATGAACTCAAACATTCGATTTTTTGTCACTTCTTACTCACTCGTTCACGCGTCATCAAAAAGATTGGGTAGATCCCGTAACCCCAGAAACTTGACATTTGGAAAAAAGGTAGTGTTTAGGATACAAAGAAGGGAAAAATTATAAAATCCAGAAAATTCGAAAAAAAACATTCGAAAATTCAACAAATTCCATCAAAATTGAAAATTGAAAATAATATGATCTTGTAGTCTTGGAAACTTAAGATTTGGTGTGAAGGTAGTGTTTAACATCCAGAAAAAGAAAACATCAAAAACACCAAAAAAATCGAAAGCAAAATTGAAAAAATCGAAGAAATTGAAAAAAACCGAAAATTTGAAGACAATCCGATTTTGTTGCGCTAGAAAATTCAAATTAGGAATAAAGGTAGTATTTAGGATACAGAAACAGGAAAATTAAAAAAAATCCAGAAAATTCGAAAAAAAAATAAAAAAATTCGAAAAAAATTGAAAAAATGAAAATAATTTGATACGATAACGCTCGTATTTATAAATTAATTTGGATGAAACTAATTGTGTGTATTAAGCTCACCAATGCCTCGACCGAGTTCGTCGGCCAGCTTGGTCCGCCATCTTGTTTCAAGATGGCGGCCACGGAAAATTTTAAAACTAAAATAAATATACAAAAAAGTTAAAAAATCAAGTTTATTTTTTAATTAGGTGTTAGGACTTGATACAAGGATTCCAGAGCATTTTTTGTTTTACCTCTATCTTAAAAATTGGCTGAGATAGAGCAGTTTGAAATTCTAGGGTGGCTGACATTTTGAAACAAAACAGCACATTACAAAAAACCAACGATAAATTTATGGTCAATAATGGTCAAGCAGGTGCAATCCCGAATGAATACTCCGTGTTATTATAACTGTAACTTTGACTTCGAAATTTTGACACGTTGCATTTTCTATTTGTTGATATTTTTGAACTATGATTTACGCTAAGTGAAATGTTGTTGTTGAAGAGGGATTTTCCATGTAAATCCGAAACGTCCAATTTTAATATGTTTTTAATGTTTTATGAAAGTGTATTGTAATGTCTGTAATTTTAATAATTTTAATATAAATTTATAAGTTTTAGTGAACGCGATTTCTCGCAAATTATTTTCTTTCATTGTTGTAATCATTTTCCCAATCATACGCATAAAACTATATATTCATATCCATTAGCGCCAAATTCTCGCCAAACTTGGCGACAATTGGCGAAATCTCGCCAAATTTGGCGATAAAAATAAGTCTTCATAAATGAAGCCAACTTGGCTATAGCTCAATAATTTGGCGAATTTCTTATTCAAATTCAGTGTAATCTTTTGTAAACGGTTTCTTTGCATTTTAACTTGCTGTTTTCGAGTAACATTAGCTAAAATTTTAAAACGAAGATATAGGAAAGCTACCTTTTCCTGCCGGTACAGGCCGGAGGATTTTTTTATGAGTTGTCGGATGCAATCTATGTTTTGCATTAAATAAAGTAAAACATTGAAAAACAAATCCCACAGGATGGGGATAGTTTGTTTTAGATCTGGAGGCACGGCAGTGCCGCCGCCAAGTCGAGAGAGGACAGCCGTAAGCATACTTTTCTGGAAGCAACTCAGGGCACGTTTGACCCCCTCATATCTCCGCGCTGGAGTATCCTAAAAATTTGAAACTTCGTTTTTCTAGAGTATTTGGCACACAGGACCAAAATTTAAAATTAAAACTTTCTATCTTTTCTAGTTCAGACGATATATGAACTCAAACATTCGATTTTTTGTCACTCACTCACTCACTCGTTCACGCGTCATCAAAAAGATTAGGTAGATCCCGTAGCCCTAGAAACTTGACATTTGGAAAAAAGGTAGTGTCTAGGATACAAAGAAAGGAAAAATTATAAAATCCGGAAAATTCGAAAAAAAAACAGTCGAAAATTCAACAAATTCCATCAAAATTGAAAATTGAAAATAATACGATCTTGTAGTCTTAGGAACTTAAGATTCGGTGTGAAGGTAGTGTTTATCATCCAGAAAAAGAAAACATCAAAAACACAAAAAAAAAAATCGAAAGCAAAATTGAAAAAATCGAAAAAAAATCGAAAAATTTCAAATAATCCGATTTTGTTGCGCTAGAAACTTGGAATTCGGAATAAAGGTAGTATTTAGGATGCAAAATAAGGAAAAATTAAAAATTCCGGAAAATTCGAAAAAAAAAATTCAAAAATTCGAAAAATTCGAAAAAACTTGAAAAAATTAAAATAATTTGATCTTTTAGCCTTAGAAACTTAAAATTCGCAGTAAAGAGAGTGTTTAGGATTCAGAATAAGTTAAAATAAAAAACCATTTAAAATTCGAAAATAAAACAAAAAAATCGAAAAAATCGGAAAAATCGAAAAATAAGGAAAATTTGAAAATAATTCGATTTCATAGCGCTAGAAACTTGAAATTTGGAATAAAGGTAATATTTAAGATACTAAATAAGGAAAAATTCAAAAATATGGATAATTTAAAAATACCCATAAATTAGTGCAGACGATGTATGAACTCAAAGTTTCGATTTTCTGTCACTCACACACTCACTCACTCTCGCGTCATCAAAAAGATTGGGTATATCCCACAGCCACAGAAACTGAAAATTTGGAATAAAGCTAGCATTTCGGATACAAAGAAAGGAAAAAATATAAAATCCGGAAAATTAAAAAAAAAAAAAAACTTTCGAAAATTCAAAAGAATCGAACAAAATTGAAATTTGAAAATAACACGATCTTGTAGTCTTAAAAAATTAAAATTTGGTGTGAAGGTAGTGTTTAGAATTCAGAAAAAGAAAACATCAAAAACACACAAAAAAAATTGAAAATAAAATCGAAAAATCGAAAAAAATCGAAAAATTTCAAATAATCCAATTTTGTTGCGCTAGAAACTTGGAATTCGGAATAAAGGTAGTATTTAGGATGCAAAATAAGGAAAAATTAAAAAATCCAGAAAACTCGAAAAAAAAATCAAAAATTCGAAAAATTCGAAAAAATTTGAAAAAAATTTAAATAATTTGATCTTTTGGCCTTAGAAACTTAAAATTCGAGGTAAAGATAGTGTTTAGGATTCAGAATAAGTTAAAATAAAAACGCAATAAAATTCGAAAATAAAATTAAAAAATCGAAAAAGATCGGAAATTTTAAAATAATTCGATTTTGTAGCTCTAGAAACTTAAAATTTGTAATAAAGGATACAAAATAAGAAAAAATTATAAAATCCAGAAAATTATAAAAAAAAATGCGAAAAAATCAAAAATTGAAAATATTTTTATCTTGTAGTCTTAGAAACTTAAAACTTGGTGTAAAGTTAGTATTTACTATTCAATAAAAGGAACAATTAAAAAATTCGAAAATAAAATCGAAAAATCGAAATATGTTTAAGAAATCGAAAATTCGAAAACAATTTGATTTTGTACTGCTAGAAACATTAGTTATAAGATAATTGTCCTATTAGCTAGTACAACGCCCCTAATTGTTTTATGTTATTTCCCCCGGATTATGGTTTTCTTTTCTTTCGTTTACGAATTTCGTTATAGAAAAGTTCCGCTATAGACTGGCTACGATATAGGCGATTTCTTTATAGACAGGTTTGTTTTCTTTCACATGTTGTACTCTATTTACTTCACATATGAAATATGGATTGTTAAATGATGTTAGCCCCACAAAAATTTTCACAGCTCCCCCTACCCTCCCGACATTACTGGCTGGTTATGGCTTGATAGTCCTTTCTAAATAAAATCATGGTGACTCTAAGATTCACTTGATTTTTCTCTAAATTGAACCTAAATGATCCTAAGAAGACGGATCAAATAATTACTATATTGGCATGACAATCAGGTAACTTAGAATTAAAATCGAAAAATCAATAAATTCATAAAAAGTCGAAAATTTGAAAATAATTCGATTTTGTAGTCCTAGAAGATTGACATTTGGCAGAAAGGCAGTGGTTTTGTACACAAAGTAAGGAAAAATTAAAAAATCCGTAAATAATAAAAAAAAGTCTTAAAAAAACGAAAAAAAACCCATCGAAAAAAGGAATATAGTTTGATTTATTGGAAATTTCCGGAAATTTTAATTTTGGCTTTCTTTTTATACTAAAAAGTTCTTTTATGTTAAATATCAAGTATCTAGGGCTGCGAGTTATATCTCAGATGCATAGCGCCTATCCTGGAAGCAATTGAGAGTACTTTTGGCACTCCCCCTCCCATAATTTAGTGCTTGCCTAGGAACCTGAAATCTCTTTTTATCTACAGTACTTTGCAAACGAAACTAAAGCTTCAATTTTTTGATACCTGTAAATAATAGGGACAGAGTGTGAGCTTAGCGAAAATCAGTGGATGATCTCCAAAAAGAACCCAAAATCAAGAAAAGGAGGGTTACTTACAAAAAGAAGTGAAATCTCATCAAAAAGTCACCTGTAAAAAATGCAGCCAAGTCTCGTAACTCATTTACCGTAAAAAGTACTGAGATCGTATAAAGCCAAGTTTAACTATCTTATTAACTCTGAAATTTTCATTCACAAAATCACTCCTAGTCTCTACATCTTTAGTTAATTATTATTTTGTGACTTGGCAATTACGCAGCACAGGGAAGTTATTACACCTTACTATGTTATGGGATGGGATGGGATAATTTAACTAAAGCAAATTATATACGCACAGGAAAATTATTACACCTTAATATGTTATAGTATTATTTGATTAAGACTAACTATATACATCACATTCTCGTGCTAAGTAATTGCCAAGTCACAAAATAATAATTAACTAAAGATGTAGAGACTAGGAGTGATTTTGTGAATGAAAATTTCAGAGTTAATAAGATAGTTAAACTTGGCTTTATACGATCTCAGTACTTTTTACGGTAAATGAGTTACGAGACTTGGCTGCATTTTTTACAGGTGACTTTTTGATGAGATAACATTTTCCGGTGGTCATTTCAGTGCATCATGAATCACTTTAGTTTAACGTGCTCAACTGAAAGAAAAAAAAAAGATTTAAAAAATAAATGAAAACTGAATGTTTTTTCCTTTTCTTACTCAGTTCTAACCACAAAAATTTAAAGTCGGGATCGCACAGATAGCGAAGGACACAGATAAATATTTCAGTTCTGTATCAGAGTTTGCGCGATCTTGAAAATCAGCTGTCTCTTTGACCTACATATGTTGAGGTTATAAAAGAGTTTTTCGAAAGATTCAGTTTGATCTTCAGTGAGTCTAAAGTTAATAAATTGACGTGGTTTGCAACTAGATAAGTTTCTTTTTGACGATAACAGAGTGAGAAAAAAAATGTTTCTTGGTTGAGGACCGGAAATACAGCAAATAAATTTCAGCATAAAGGATGTTTATTTTCGGTTTTTCTCAGATGAATACGAAAATTATTTGAATGTTATCTGGCGAGTAAGCACACTAAATAAAATAATTTGATGTTGGAGGAAAAAAAAAAGTTCTTTTTTACCGGCCATCGGGGGGAAAAGTATTTTTCTTTTCTAGGTGACTATATTCAGTTTTTATACACAATAAAAGTTCATGATGGTAAAATGCACTTTCTTGAAAGACTAATCGAAGTCTCATTAATTGCTGGCAATCTTTTGAGATTGTTCGTGGGCCGATTGCACTGACACAACACAGATACTATTTTTAATTTTCATGGCACAAGTGGAATTTTTTATTTTTCAAGTTCTTTTATCAAGTTCTGGAAGAAAGGCTGGGATTTTCCCGAAGTAGGCGACCGTCCTGCCGACTTTATAAAATGTAAGGAATTAATCCTGGGAACGACTTGGGAGACTAATACTTTACAGAAACATACGAATAAGTTGGACTCGGGACCTCTAGACACATCGAACTCGTTTATTGAAGCATTTCTTCGTACAGACATCTTCGCGCGTTCAGTCGGAGGTCCCGTGAGCCATTTACGTTAAAGTTTGAGAACTACATGGCCGAGGGTTTGGCTGACCGCTCAAATGTGCCAAAAAAACTGTCTTCTTCGCCCTTGCATGGGGTTTTAATCAGAATTTAGGATATTTTCCAGCAGAGGGAGAAAGAGTCAAATTGGGAGGATCATTTATTTTAATTGGTCGATTAGCTTTTGACTGATGTCTGGGGTCTTATGCCGACACCAAGGCTTGGCCGTGCCTGGGAGCCGCAACCCACAGATTGCTGCAAGAAATGCAAACTCATCACTTTTAAAACTTAAAGAGATGTCGAAATTGATAGATGAAAGTAATATTTGTGAGGCTGAGAAACAAAGATCACAGGGGCAGATTAGATTTAAGCATTAGATTTATAAGTTAGAAAAAATGTTTTGGGATTTTAAATTTTAATTTTGCATTTTAAAAAGGGTTTATTTATATCCTTTCATATATATATATATATATATATATATATATATATATATATACATACATATAAACACACACACATATATATATATATATATATATATATATATATATATATATACAGGGTGGTCCTAAAATATGTGTCAAAAATATAAAGATAGGTAGAGGGGACCTAGATAAGATTTTGTATAGGAATATGGGTGCGGAAATGCAGCGTTGAGGTAGTAGAGAGCGCTGTTGAGTTCGCCGGATGAAATCGCTTCGCAGGCTTGAATCGTCATTCCCCGCACGGATTTCGAGTAATATGCATCGCTACATCAATACGGAGCCTACAGGCATGCATTTCATGTATGGGTTTGCGCAAGGAAATGCTTCACACCCAATGCACGTCCTAAAGCTCTTGAGCTTGTGAAAGGACTACACTCTACTGTGCAAATTACTGCTTCTTCCACTCCAGGAATTCTGCGATATCTTTCTCTGCCCGTATCACGCCTGAAAGCATAAAAAGGTTTTTCGTGCACAACTCCCCATGAAGACGCTCAAATGTTCGGCGATCCGACAGATTCCTACCCGAGAATCATTCCATGTACATCCTTTGAGCAGCTGCTCAATTCGCAGCCCCATACATGAAACACATGTCGCAAGCTCCGCATTGGTGTAACAATGCCTTTTTCTCGAAATCCGTGCGGGGAATGACGATTCAAGGTAGCGAAGTGCTTTCATCCGGCGAACTCAACAACGCCCTCTACTGCCTCAACGCTGGATTTCCGCACCCATATTCCTACATGAAATCTTCTTATCTAGGCCCCCTCTACTTACCTTTACATTTTTTACATATATTTTAGGATCATCCTGTATATATATATATATTTTGTATTTATATATTTTACTTGCGCCGGCTAATCGAAAAGTACCTAATATGGATATAGTTTTTTTCTTAATGGGACGACGGGATAATGAACGGAATTTCGACGGGATAATGAATATTTTTGATGGTACCAGAATATTTTTCTGCATTTTATAGTTATATTAAGAAATACATATTTTTAAGATTTACTGAATCACTTATTTGTTTACTTTTTCATGCATTATATTATTGAAGGTTGTTAGTTCTCTTATTCTCTTAAATATACCCTACTTATATAAAAATAGCGTGTGTTCTCTGCGGTGTTTCGCATAAACGTTGTAAAATTCAGGTTATTTTATCCAACTTTGCTGTCATAACTGCTGATTTAGCAGTCATTTTTGGCGATTTTTTTGTTACCTGTAAAATGTTTGTTTTTGGTATAGCCCGAACTAAGAAAAATTTGGGTACTTTTCAGTTATACGGACACCATTATCACCAAGCATTCACATGTATGGCATGATGTCGGTATAACGGAAAAGTACCAAAATTTGCGATCGATCAAATAATTGAATTTCGTTTAGCATTAAATTTTCTGGTACTTCTCTATTATCCGGTCGACCACTTTTCATAACAAAAAACTCTCGCCAAACTGTAAAATTAAACGCCAAAAATGCAGTCCGATTTACTTGATGTCAGAAGCATTATACATGTTTGTTACGTCACAAGTGGCTTTTAATTCGACATTTGCGTATATTTTTCATTATGTTTTACTAATTTATTAGTTATTTCATCAATTAAAAAAAAAACAATCGTGTCCTTAAATTCTTATGTTTTATTTAATTTATTTATTTTGATATTCCAATGGCAACGTTCTCCCGTTTATTTGGCGTTACAGTTTGGCGATAGTTTTTTGTTATGAAAATTGGTCGACGGGATAATAGAGAAGTACCAATTTTCTTATTTTTAATCTGAGAAAGAAACAATAATCATGGATTTAATTAATTTTTCAATATGGGGTGCAACCAAAACAATTCTGATTAAATCGGTACAGATATCGCAGACGCACCGGGGTTAATTTTTGGCGCCTAAATGTCGATTTTTGCTTTGTATGGCAACCTAGTGTTTTATAATAAAATTGAATATGTGTGTAAATAAATAAAATAAAATAGGTACTTTTATGTTAGCTGGGCGTCAGGGATAACTCTCCAAATCTTGTTTCAATTGGAATCATTTAAATTGCAACATTTTACGTGAGATTTGTTATTCATATTGATATGTTTATGTTTAAATATTTTATTATGATTATATTCTAGCTAATTTTAAGTAAGTTTTTTTTAAGATTTTATATTACAATGTTAAATAATAAATTTAATATTACCTAGTTGATATTAGCTAATGTCAAAAGATTGGCAAACCACAGAGTTCAGAAAATAAACGCTATGCCTGGCAAAAGTGGGAGTTGTCGACTTTATGACGTCATAAGCAGAAGTAAATGTTTAATTGAAAATTACGGCTAATTAATTAAATTTTCGAACAAACGAATGCACGATAACAAATCTGTATCCAAATATCTTTCATTTAAAAAAAGAATGGTGTAATTTGATGCAGTAGTTTGTTCTGACGGATTGTCGAAAGAAATCGCTTAGCGTTTTAAATATATAGATAAATTCGAAGATATACGCTGCCGAAGGTAGTGGGGCCCCAATGTAAGCTTGATTAGGATAGATTATCATTTAAAATGTAAAATCAAAGCAGACCAGAGAATCGTAGTACACCCGGTGTACAATGCCGAAGGCAGTGGGGGCCCCTAACTTCAAGTTCGTTTGGATAGATTTTCATTTTAAAATATAAAATCCTACAAATTCGAAGAAGTACGTTACTGAAAGCAGTTAGGCCTCCAACATTACGTTCCTTTAGAAAAATTTTCGTTTAAAATATGAAATCAAAACAGACCGGAACGAGCGTAACACCGTGTACGCTGCCGAAGGCAGTGGGCCCCCAATTCTATGTTCGTTTGGATAAATTTTCGTTTAAAAATATGAAATAATACAAATAAGAGGGTTACGCTGCCGCTAACAGTGGGGCCTGCTCTCAACTTTGGGTTCATTTGGCAAGATTTCCGTTTAAAAATATAAAATCATTAACACTGATTTTAGATATATTCAATATTATTTTGACATCCCCGGGATACGCTGGGCGAGTCAGCTAGTCTACAAAATATTGATCTGCTAGACAATCTTGACATTTTTAGATCATGAAACTGAAGAATTGAGGCGCAAGTAATGATGCATATCTTCTTTTCTGGAACACATCTGTCTAATATTTCATTATCATTTATTGTATTCACAATCAGTGTGCATGGTCACAAAAGGTTCAGAATACGGATTTTTGATTGATTATTTGATGAGAGCACATTCTAAAAGAAATCTTACACCTTATCTGTTTAATGATTTCTGACAATCGGAGATCTTTGTTACGAGTAACTTTGGTAAGTGCGTATATTATTATTATTTTTTTCTTTAGACATTTATTTACTTATACATGTACGCTAAAAGTCTATGTTTTAACTGTTAATCCTCTTAAATAGTTTTGCTCACTTAAACAGACAAAAATCAAAAATGAAAAAAACCTACCTGTTTTCAGATTTTAATTGAGAGCCAGAGTGGTATTTAAATATGTAAAGTACTTTTTAATTTTGAAACTATACCTTATTTTAAATACTCCTTAAAATCCTGCTTCTGTGGCTACTGATATTAATAAAAATACCAATGCTTGAAATTTCACGATTTTATGATCAGTTTTTTTTTTCGGCTGAGCGTTAAGACTGTTCTCAAATCAAAACTGGTTACTTTCGGACAATCTTTTTAATCGTACGATTTCCAATAAGTTTGAGTGAGTTAAAATAATAAAATTGTGTAATTACGTACCCCGCGTTTAACGAAGTTCCTTTACCTGCGATTTATTCTGATGAGTTTTCTCGTATGACAGACGAGCTGTTATTGCCAAAAAGTTGTCTGTGTGAAATGTGTTGGTCAGAGTCGTCCGGGTAGCTCAGTCGGTAGACCGTTGGCAACTTAAGCCAGAGGTTTTGGGTTCGACTCCTGGCATGACACTTTGTCACTCATTTGAAATTTTTTCAACTTGTTTAATTTCTTTACCAATCAGTATGATTATGTTAGAAATAATAATGTATATTCAGTGTTCCTGCTGACAAAAGCTCTGTGTTTTGCTTGCATATTTTATTTATCAGAAGCCACATTGTATTTCAAATATTTTGCAGATTTTGTTTTTCAATCTCAGCCAAGAAAGCTCTTTGCCACATAAGTGTATTACTTTTTTAATTAATTAATTAATGTATAATTTGTTTGGAAAACCTTTGATTTGAGTTTCTTTTTTATTTCCTTTTATTTAAATTACGTTAGGAAGATAATATTACTACAACTGGTCCATTTCTGTTCATTTGCGTTGTATATGCATAAAAGATATCATTATAACATAAATAGTAATCATAAATACCCATAGTCCAGGGGAAATGTACCAAAAAAGGCGTTACCTTGCAAAAGGTCGAGTAGAAGATTTTATTTTTCTGACTTGTATATAATGAGGCCAGCATGAAAAAACCGAATTATCCAACAAAATTTCTTAAGGGAGAATTTTCTGTGGTCAAAAAACAATAAATTTTTGGGAATTTTTTGTTGTTTTTTAAATATCTCGAGACTCGTTGTCGTAGCGTATTATTTGTTAATTACAGTGTTAAAGAAGACAAAATTCTCTACAACTTTTATATTTACAGCTTAATAATACACCCAATAGCAAACGCAGTACGACATTTCAAAAATAAGACAATTTTTTTTATTTCCTTAAAAACCGTGAAAACCGTAGTTTTGTCCCGATGATTCAAATGTTCTCCAGGGATTTAATCATGGATGTCAACTTATACATATTGATGAATGAAGTATTTTTAATTAGCAGAAGAACTTTTTAAAATATTATTTATAAATTGAATTATTTGAAGGTAAAGTCTGTGGATGGTAGGAAGTAAGAGTAGCTTGTGTGAATAGGAGCAGTGAAAGTAAAATAAAATTCCAAGTGTAATTTATAACACATTATTCTCTTTGTACTGGAAGAGCTTCTAGGATGTGTTGCAATAAAAATTTTCTTTCAAACATATTTCACAAATTAATTTATTCTGTTGATTGAAATATTTTTCTTCTTTTGTACAAAATGTGCATAATTTCTTTATATTTCATGAAAATTAGTTTTTAACAGAGTAAGGTTATTTAAAATGGTGATCTGAAATCAAACAAAAACTGTGGTCATATGCAGTGCGGATTTGACATAAAGCTGCATATAGGGACACAATAAAGAGGTAAAGCTACATAGGTGCATATAGCTACATAAAGGTACATGTGTTTTGAGGTAGTATATACATAAATGTATGAAGAAACTTGCAAGTGCTAATGCGCGATATTATTGTTGCGTTTATTATTAATACAATTGTATCGAGCCTATGTTAAATGCGCTTACTAAGCTTTGGATAAGAAATTCGTTTCTCATTTGAGACACCCTGCTACTGTATCTCACGATAGAGGAAAGAAGTGAACTTATTCAGCTCTCCTGTGATGGATTACTGGAGTCCACATTCAAGGATAAATGTAACAGATTTTTTGTTGGCGAGAATGTGAGAGTACCGTCTGATATCGTCAAAGTCTGCTTGTGTTTAGCACAACATATCTCTGTGAATGTGCTTTTCCCCCTTCGTTATATCAAAAACAAATAAAGGAATAAACTACACATCGAATCTGAGTTATGACTAAAACTACCTAATATTGAGCCAGACGTGAGGAAGCTGTGCTTGATAAAACAAGTCCACACTTTTCATAAGCGATAGAAGCAAATTAGTGTAATCAGCCTACTGTAACAGTATATGAATCAGTGTGCGCCAATATGTCATTAAGTATTGCGGCTTGTTTCCTATACCAAAACACTTTTTTTAATATTGTATACATTATTAAAATTTAATGGTGATACTACTTTTTACTTGAATGTTATTATGAAGCAGTCTATATTAGTACCAATTTAGTAATGTAATCATTAATTTTTATATACAATAAAACCTGCTATGATGGACACACCGAGGAAATATTTCGTTTTAGACAGGTTCCTTTTTATAGGTTTTTCTATATCAGCTTTACGTTTGTTACTTGGTGGTACGCGGAAGTATGAACTTCGATTTAGTGGTACGTCGGTCAAAAAGATTGGGAACCCCTGCTGTAGAGGAACAAGATCCTGATATATCTTCTATTCAGGATAACTGAATGCTAATAATCCTACAACAGTCCCATCAAAGAGACAAAAATATTGTTAAATATCCCGTAGAAATTATTATTATTAAAATACATTTTTTCATTTAGCTTATGCAGTCATATAGCGTACCTTACTTTATTGTGTAGGGAAAGTGGACTTGAATGAGATACGGGATGAATGTAACAACAAAAATGTTTATATGATCTACAATCCTCCTTAATAAAAAGGTACGTGTTGCTGACGACTGGGATTTTCGATAATCGTTGCCACAGATTAATCTCGGAAAATGAAACGTTTGAAGTTACTGAAAAAATTAATTGCTCGAAAAGTATTTGTCAGAAAATTGTTAGACAAACTGCGTTAGAATGGTAAAAAATTGTAGTTTTCTTGATATAAATTTCAAATCCACTGATTATGCACTTTTTTAAATATTGAATTTAAAAAATTACGAAATTTCACAATGGAGTGTCCATAGCGAAAACTTCAAGCGTAAAAAAATAATAATTTCATCAATGTGTCAGCACGAGTCACAAATTATAGTAGCCGTATTATTCTGTTAAAATATAAAAGTGAATTATGATGTCATGAGTGTATGATTTTTATTTAATTTTTCGACAAATACTAGATGCGCCATTTCTTTTTAGTTGTGAGTAATATAGATTAATTCACGTTATTAAAAAATGTAGCTATAAAACATATAAATCAATGGAAAACAGTAAGTAATAAATTGTAAACGTAATAGTAAACCATATTAAAAAAACACAACTTAGTGAAATAAGTATCCGTTTTTATGTTATTTTAGGATATTCCAGGTAAAGGTACAGATTACTTTAAAATACAAGGTTAAATTCACCGATATATTTCATTAGATTCAAGGTTCTTTTGTAGAAACCGACCAGCGCAGCGGGCGTAGTCTGCTAGTCATAAATAACTTGGTATTTCATTTGATAAATGGTAGCACTGAGATCATTCAACAGATATAGTTTCAAAACAGTACATATTACAGAAGATTAGAATATTCCACAAAGTGTATTTGTCAACAACCAAAGTAATTTTCTCTGTTTGAGCTTTAAGGCTTTTAATAGATAAAATCTTAAAATTGTATATATTTTTGCACGCTAAAATGTTATAATCTCTTGTTATATTTATATAATAAAAGTGGAAAAATATTAACAATATTTACTAAAACTAATATTTTGAACATTTTTATGAAAATAGTGATCTCAAATATTTTACTGATAGATTTTTAAAATTTTACAATAGATATAAATGCATAATATTAGTTAATGAAATAATCTGTTGTCATTTTTATTGTAGATATTTTATAAGGTAAAAGTATTTGTTACATAAGATATAATTATTTTTGAGTCCCTCTTTTTATATGGAACTACAATTCAATGTTTGCTATACTTAAAACAGTAAAACATTAAAACATATGTCATCAATAATTGGTAAATAAAATATACCATTGTACTTAGAATAAAATGTTTATGTAATAAAATGAACAATATATATGCATTATAAAAATAATTATTAAAATTAAACAAGATTTTTTTTATTGAAACTGTCGTGCTAATAAGTTACTAAATGCTGAAATATTCTTTTAAACAATACTTTAAAATTAACAATTGTATATACTTAAAGTTACTGTTTAAATATGAAAATTGTCTCAGTCATCCACACTCTCCCCTACTTGCTAAATTATATAGATTTATTGAATATAAAATATGTCTGTTGTGATGAAAATGCAGAAGAGGGTGTGCAAATAATAGACAATTTTCTGCTGTCAATATGTAGAAGTTGATATACATCATTATATCCGTGGGGAACATCGAATCATCGGGACAAAACTACGTTTTTCACGGTTTTTAAGGAAATCGAAAAAAAAGTCTTATTTTTAAATTTTTAAATGTCGTACTGCGCTTGCTATTGCGTGTATTAAAAAGCTGTAAATATGAAAGTTGTAGAGAATTTTATCTTCTTTAACATTGTAATTAACAAATAATACGCTACGAAAACGAGTCTCGAGATATTTAAAAAAAAAAACAAAAAAAGTCCCAAAAATTTGTTGTTTTTTGGCCACAGAAAATTCTCCTTTAGGAAATTTTGTTGGATAATTTGGTTTTTCCATGCTGGCCTCATCATATACAAGTTGGAAAAATAAAATCTTCTACCCGACCTTTTGCAAGGTAACATGTACATTTCCCCTGGACTACCAGTACTTACTTAAAAATATTTTCGAACACATAAACACATTAACTGAAAATAAAGTCGTTTATTTCAAGCTATGGAAATCTGAAATACATTATATTTCATGCTATAAAGTTATTTTAATGGCTAGTTTAAATTATAATTTATCTTTGATTTTATTTACAATTTTAATTCCTTAATATAAATCAGTTCTACAGCTAAAATAATTAAATGTGATACCACTCTGAATATTTATAAAGGGTATAATCTATGAGTAGTCGTTTTCTAAACTTAAAAGGAAACATAAAAGTAAAACTTACTTTTATTCTTTAAAATATGTTTTAAATAATCCAAGTAGCTCGTGTTAATTACAATTACGAATGCATGTTATGGCCCGCGTGTTATGGCAACCATATCTCATATCGTCCCCACTGCACTGCACCTGCCCTGCTCGTGCTTTATCCGCTCATTTGAGATTTGGTCAACAACGCCAACGCCAACAGGTGTCGTGTTCGGTTTGTTGCGATTACAACAGTTAAATATGCTGTATTGGCGCATGTGCTGTTTTGAATGCTAGGTGAAATATTTACAGTACTCTTTGAATATTTTTCTGCCGTATTTTTTTTACAGTGTATTTTAGATCTGTCAGAGGGTTAATACATATTCACCTTGGCAAATTACAAGAAATTAAGCTTTGTGATCAAACTATTTATTTTACAGACATTTAAACGTAAAACAAATAAACATTTTTAACGAAAATTCTAACTATTTAAATAAAAATAATAATATTTCAGTCAATTTTTAGTTCATTGCACAGAAAAATGTCTGAGTATCATTCATTATCCTAAAAGAAATATTTCTAGAATTGATGAGTGTGCAATTACTGGCGTAAACATTAAAAATCACCTAATTTATGTTCAAAATTGACAATTTATAAAAATTTGGGGAAAATATAAATAAAATTTTACATGTACTCATAGCTTTCTATCAGAATCCAACTATAAATGAATTTATTTTGGCAATATGTTGCTTAAAAAAAAAAAAAAAAAAAAAAAAACTTTTCCATCGCGAAATCCCATGTCAACCTACCTAAAATTTCAAATAAGTGATTACTCATTTCCTAATATATTTATCAATATATAGATTTCACCGTCAGAAAGTCGACGCCAGATGCCGACGAGGTACGTTTTTAAAAATTGTCTCTTTAAATTTTAAGTATTTTTAAGAAAACGATAAATTTTAAATAAGTGACAATTTCAACGTGTATAGGGTGTTTTTAAGTACTTAAAATATAAAGAGACATTTTTTTAAAACGCACCTCGTGGACATCTGACGTTTACTTTTTGATGGTGAAATCGTATTTTGATAATTGTATTAGGTAATTTTCCCGTAGGCTAACATGGGTTTTCGCGATTGGAGAGTTTCAGAGAAGCGGCCTTTTTTACTAACAGATCGGAAAATGTGGAAATATACCTCCCAGTTGGACTATTTTAGGTATATTTCGTAAGAAATACTACCTATTACATTCTCCCCTAAGTTGAAAGTTTTGAAACATTTTTGCAGATCTAATCCGACCATGACTCCCAGAACCCAAAACTTTATCTATCTATCTATCTATCAATGCCACTTTTTTTATGGACACGATAACTTCAATAATTCTGCACAAATCTCTTCCAAACTGATACATAAAATCAAGGGATATAAAATCTTGGTCAAGTTCGTTAATGGGCAAAATCGAATGAAGGGGGGGAGGGAATGGGGGGGGGCTTTTGTGAAAAGAGAAAAAAACCTCATAATTTCTTAATTATGATACGTATCGAATCGGTTTAAAGTTATTATTACTTCTAGGAAAAGGACCGAAAATTTATGTATGACAGATTTTTGATATCGTTTAAAATGGCCCAAAGGGGGGGGGGGGGGTTAGAAGGAAACAAATTCATAACTTCGTCAATTCAGAAGATATCCAATCCGCTTAAATTTATTACAAATCCCCTTAATATTATCTAAAACTTTTACATTGACAAGTTTTTTATAGGACCAACCCTTATAGCAAAAAAATAAATTAAAAAAAATAAAAAAAATCCCTGCCGGCTCCGCCTGCAAACAAGTTAGATTTCGAAGTGGGCTGTCCCAACTGCTGCATCGTGGCAAAAAGGTTATTTCTTCCCAACAAACAGGCGCCCCACGGTCCGCGTCTTCGAAATCTACCTGTGCCTGTAGGCCGAGCCGTCAGGGATTTGTTTTTTATTCTACTCACACCACATTGTGAAAAATAATCGCTGCAATACACTTATAATATTTTGAAACGAAATCTACCCCAAAGAAAATTTTGTGTGAATTGTGGTAGGATTGAATATAGTCCTCAGTCCTTCGTCCGAAATCAACATGTTAGTGAAAACAGAAATGATGCGCAGATAGTAAAACCCATTGCAAATACTAGAAGTATCTAATAAAAATCTTTAAATAATTACGTGACATTTTAATTTGATTATTCATAATAGAAATTCTAAAAAAAAATTATTAACCTTATGCATTTATATGTCGGATGAAACCCGACAAAACGGGTCTCTAGCACGCTTGGACTAAACCAGTACTTTATAACAAAATCTTTATACATCTAGCATTTGCAATAGAAATCTATGCCCAAAATTTTATTTAGAAATGATGATTAGCTATAAAGATGATTGAATTTTTAGACAATAATCTTCAACGAGTACAAAGGCTTAATATTAAATTAAAAGAAGTTGATGAATTGAAAGAAGATTTAAAAAGAAAACTGACAAATTTTTATCCGTAAACATATTTGATAAATCTATAATCCTTCCAGATAAATATAAATAATGGAACTATTTGTTACGTTTAATGTGTATCAAAACAATTAATTGAAGCTCACATGATATGTCATTTTAATTCTTATAAAGCTGCCTGGCAGATATCCAAAGTCAGAGAATCTTATCTTTCCAATACATTTATCTGAAACTAGTAAGTCTTAGAAAATACAATTCAAATTATATTTATCATAATTTTTCTGACATTTTTCAATATCAGAAGACAAAATTTAAAACCGAAATAGATACATATATGAGATAATTTTATCTCGAAGAAAATTATACAGAAGTTTAGAGAACTACTTTATTCGTTTTTAATGCATCTTTCTGTAAGAGATAAGTTAAAATAACTTTTTTGAAAAGTTAAAAATTACTGATTTTTTTTCTTTTTTTGTTCAAGTTAATAAACTAAATGTTTGCATCACAGAAAGAATAAAAAATAAATGTGCCAAAATAAATCATTTATGCATGATAAAATGGTATAAAATGCCTTTTTCAAAAGTTAGATTAATAATAATGATAACCATGAGAATCAATAAAGATACAAAATAAAATTTATATTTTGCGTAATCATTTATACTTCACAATACCCCCATGTAGCTATAAAATAAAGTTTTGTAATATCTACGGAAATTTATTTGACTGATTATTTGACTACGGACTGATTTGCTTTGTTACAAAGTAACTATTAATAATGGGTCAGAATTAAATTACATTCAATTTATTCAGCACAAATAAAAACTTTTAAATAAGATAATAAAATTTACTTAAAGGTACATAAAAACAAGAACAATTATATGAACTTGTAAAATTTAATTATAATTATATATACATAAAATCAACGTTTCGATATGTATGTATATATAATCATAATTAAATTTTACAAGTTCATATAATTGTTCTTGTTTTTATGTACCTTTAAGTAAATTTTCTGTCTTTATATGTAATATTCCATGGTACAACTATCCAACATGTATTATTAAGATTATTAAAGTGCATTATACAGTCTATAACTTATTGTTAAAAAATTGTTAGAGAAACACTTTAAAAGTAAGCTTCTTAAATACTCGATAAAATGTAGACTATATTTGGGCATTTTCTAAATTTTTATAATCCATCTTAGAAGTTTTTTATAGTATTCTGTATAGGGGGAGCAGAAATTAACCAGTTAAAGAAAAAACGTTAGAAAACAAAAATTAATACATGGATATGTTAATTTTGCAGGGTGGAAAAACTATATAACATGCAATAAAACGCGCTGTTGCGAGTTATAGAAGTTAGTTAATTAAAATTGTGATTTGATATTAAAATACATCAATTAGAAAAGTTTCCACAAACCTTAAAAAGAAAAAAAAAAGAAAAAAGAATTCATATGGCTCGTTAATTGAGGCATGTAGTTCATTTATGTTTGTTATGTGCTAATAGATTTATTTTTATAAAAAATAACGATTTATATAATTATTAAGGACTGGTCAATTATAGTAGCACTAAAATGTCAATGGCGCTAATAATTGACCAAAATGGAAAAATAATGAATGTTTATTTTTTAAACTTACCCTTTGAGAATGAAAATGTGCAAAAAAATTTTATTTATATACCAGTATTCACTTTTAGTCAGGAAGAATGCATTTTCCCAATAGTTAAACAGGATTATTTACTAAATTTTCTTAGTCAATTACTGTTAAATGCATTTTTCAGCAGTTTATATTTTTCACAGCTGCCTTAAGTATTAAACTATTAATATAGTATTATTTGGAGTATAAAACTCCAAAAATTGATATTTTTAAACGTATAGTATACATATTAGCTGTTATCTATATTATAGAAAAATAAAGTCTGATTCAGATTGAATTCAATTTTTCGAAACAAACTAGTATGAATAAAATTAAATAACTGGTTAATTTAAAGAATGGTTACTGTTTATTTTAAGAATGTTTTCTTAGCTTAATAAATATAAAGTTTGAATGCATTTATAGAAGAATAAGCGAAAATATTTTTTACGTATTCTAAAAAAAACTTGAAATGTGAAATTATTGAAAAAAGAAAGAAAAATGCCCAAAAATGCAATATTTTTCATGCTACTTTAATAAATAAAATTAAAATTAAAATTCTTGAGTTACGGAAAATAAGAACTAGTACAACAATCTTTATAACAGTGGTAAGAATACATTCTATGTGTGACGTTTTATTTCTGAAAGTAGGTACTAGATGGCAGCACCACAAAAATAAGAATTGTAAGTGCCCAGTCGCTAATGACATCTATGTTCATAAGTTCTGTTTGTACGCCGATTAGCCACTATAGATGTAGTTTACTTGTGTTGTGATGCGAATTCAATTGCGTAATTTATGCGTCCACCTCATTGAATATGTATATTTATTTAATTAAGTAATCTTCAAAATACAGTATACTATGTAACTATAGTCAAATGCAAATACAGAAAAAGAATTGCTATAGGAAAATTAATATTTTTGAAAACACCTCAAGAAATATTATGCTAATCGTTATTAAAGCTATTTCATGAAAATGAGACTAGTGATAATTTGATACAGATTTGGAAAGTATTAACATGGGGAGAACATACGCGTCAATTCGCAATAGCGCAGTGACTTGCCGTTTTTCTTAGTGTCTAATCCTCCTTTCGAGAATCAAGTGATGACGGATTTTTGTCTGATATTGTTTCACATAACGTTACAATACTAAAAATAGAAATAAATTGGAAATAGTTACTACATATTGTTTTATATGCTTCCTTTCTTATCATTAAAGTTATATTTTTGTATTTGTATTAAAACTAATTATATATTTTGGGTATCCAGTAAAGTCACATTTTATCCGTTTAACTTTCGTACGTCGTTAGCTAATATAAGAATAAAAATAAATGTCCATGTATGGTAAAGTGGCCATGGGTTTCCCGATGAGACTTCTTACAGCGCCTTATAAACTCAAAGTCAGGAGTTATTGTACGTATCTCGAAAACTATACGAGATGCAGGAAAACAAACAATTACAAAGTTGAGCAGTATCGATTTAATACTAAAAGACACTTTGTGTACATGAATGCTAAGAATAGTACGCATAGAACGCTCATTTTTTTTTCTTGGGATTGCTAACATTTTTGTGTCAGAAGATGCGTCAAAAAGAAGTTAATATGATCTTCACTAAATAAAACCACAAAACACTAGGAGCACCGAAGCCAAATGCAGTAAGTGACAACAAGGTATTTTTGATGCGTTTCGTGACGTAAAAATTTGGAAAATTACGAATAAAGCTTTTCTCAGCATTTATGTACGGAAAATATCTTTTCGTAGTTAATCGATGTTACTGTACAACTTTGCAATTAACTATTTATCCGTATCTCGTATAGGTTTCAAAATCGGTAAGCTAATTCCTCACTTTGCCGCTAGGAGACGTTGTAAGCAGTCTCACAAAATAGCAGTGACAGTAGTATACATGACCACTTTATTTTATATAGATACCATATTCATTAGGGTAGCTGCAGTTCAGAAATTAAGAGGATAATAAAAGGCTCGACACACTGCTTTTGTTTTTCAATATTGAAATCGGCGCCTTTCAATCTTCATTGGTTTGTGAATTGTTGATTTGAAAAATGTTATTGGCCTTTGAACTATCTTGTATATACGTCCTTAAGTAGTTGGTTTTAATACGAACATTAATATTTTTATTTTTACACTGAAAAAGACGTGGCCAATTATTGGTTCCGCAATGGTCAATTACTTAGTACATATAGTCAATTACTGGTGCAATCCCACTTACTAACGTATATTGTTAATAGTTTATATTGTAGAGAGGAAACGGGACATTTTTTTCTTATTAGTAATCCTCATATACATTAGCTCGTATTTACGCATACTTGCAGAAAAATGTGTCAATAATTATATTAGAAAAAAAAAATCAAGGAATGTCTACTAAATAATCAATTACTAGTTCACTTGCCCTATATTCTCTTCATCCTACAAAAGTAACAAATGAAATAAATCCCATAAAATTTTCAGATAGAAATAATCGGTAATTTGAGCTAATGATATTTGTTGGTTGACAACATTAATATTTATTTATCGCTATTTTTTTTTACTTTTTTCTTTTTTATCGAAGGCTTTTATATCTTTCATCTTATCTCTTTTATATATTTTCCTCAAACCATTAACTTCCAGTATAAGTTTACACTCGATTACATTTAATTTTAAATTTTATTTTATATATGTATTTTTTATTAAACTTTTATGTCTCGGGAAATGGTATATAAAAATCATATGTTGTATCATCGCTTATTCATTTCTATCAACTTTTAAGGTCTGATCATTTCTATTTAGCATTTTGAAAAAGGGTGGTTATTTAGTTGGGTGTTTCATATTTTAAATGTGTATTCATGCATAACTTTCGAACTTTCATAACTTTTTTAGTATAAAAGTACTCATTTTTTAATTTCTTATGATAGTTTACTGCATTTTTCAACATCCCTTAAAGGTTGTTGTTGACAGATTTATCGATGTAAAATATATATTTTAAGATTGCTGCTATCATACAAAATTTTCTTTTCTATAATAATTTATTCATCGTTACTTGGTTGAACGTCACTTGGTTGAACTGTATGTCGATTTTTTACTCAATCAATTATTTCGATGCGGGTATATAAATCAATTCTAACTCAAGTGTGGCTCACAATCTTCAAATAGATTTCCAAGGAGACTTTTTTTGACAGTATATTTTGTGTTAAAACTTCGTTTATAAGCAGTACTCGGATTTCGTATATTCTCTTAAAATTAGGTGTTGGGATGTTGCCATTTTTCTTTGCAAAAGAAAATATGTTATGATTTGTAGAGAATTTAAGGGCACTGATATGACCGTAAGACCAGGCGCAATGTGAATGATTTAGCATGATGCATATAACTGTTGTAATTTATTTATTAACAGATATATAAGTTTCCTTTTTCTCATTTAAAA
The DNA here is from genome assembly GCA_963931845.1 of Maratus michaelseni. Taxonomy (NCBI): domain Eukaryota; kingdom Metazoa; phylum Arthropoda; class Arachnida; order Araneae; family Salticidae; genus Maratus; species Maratus michaelseni. Next base: position 253,467,096 of record OZ007592.1, read on the forward strand.
CAACTTATATATGTCTTAGGCTATCTGAGAAATCCGGCTGTTTCGAAAGAGCCTAAGCTGTTTTCAAAAAGACAGGTTAATTGGAGAATCATCACCTTTTTCAATTCCTACTATTAGCTCACACTCTCTATATATTTATATATCTTGTTCAAATTTTCAATCGTTAATAAAATATTTTCTATTCATCCTATCAAGTTCAAATAAATTTTTTAAAACTTTTACTGGATGACAATTGATGTTAATACAGTTTTTTCAAATATTAATTCATTAATTAAATTAAATTAATTAATTTTAATTTTATATTTCATTTCTGTTCAAAAGTATAGACTCACTCCATATTTATAGTCTCACTTTCACACGTAAAAAGATAATGGGGCTGTTCACGGACGAACATCAGGCGGCTCGTGGGCGAAGGAGACTATAAATGTGGAGTGAGTCTATACTTTTGAACAGAAATGAAGTATAAAACTGAAATTAAATAATAAAATTTAATTAATTAATTAATATTTGAAAAAAAAAACTGTATTATCGTTAACTGTAACATCGCTATGGCACTTTATTTTGAAGTTTGGTAATTTTTGAAATTCAATATTTGAAAAACGGCATAATCATTAGATTTATATCAAGAAAAATACAATTAATTTTTTTAACTTTCTAACGCAGTTTGTCTAACAATTTTGTGAGAAATACTTTTCGAGCTATTAATTTTTCGTATTTTAGCTATTTTTTTTATTTAATTTTTAATACATTTCAAAAAAATTTCTTATGTAAGATATTTAGCAGGATATAAATTTAGGAATAAATACCGTCAGTGGCAAAACGTGTAGATCGCTGGAAAAAAAATTGCTATTTGACCTAAGTAGGAATTGACTTAAAAAAAAGTTTTTATATTACATGTTTCCAATTAACCTGATACTTTTCTGGCTTATTGCAAAGAGCCTATACAGAGCTAGGCTAATTGAAAAATGACCACTTGTTTCTCAATCAGCATGATATTTTTCAGGCTTATTGCAATGACCCTATACAATTTAAGGCTAATTAGAAAATGACTAGCTTTTTGTCCAAACATCCAATCTAGAGTACGAGTCGGGGTACACTTGACTCGAACTCGAATGTCAACCGCAACCCGACCACAACCCAACAAAAAAATCCCATCGACCCGAAGTCTGATCCGAACCGGACAAAATAATTTTCGTCGACCACAACCCGATCCGAACCCGAAATTATTCAACCGGGTCCGTTTCGGGTAAAATTGGGTTACCCGACCCGATGAAGGACTCTAATTTAGGCTTATTGCAATACGCCCAATGTAGTGAATGATTATGCCTAATTTTAGTATGAAAAATAAAAACAAGAACATAAAAGGCTTATAAAAAATTTATAAGAAAACTGTCTTATTGACAGATTTCATTTACGTGACCGAAAGTCTAAGAATAGATAATACTTCATTTTTATTTTAAGGGTATATTTTTCACAAACACCCCGTCCAGAAACATCAATAAAATCTTCAAATAAGGTAGATTTTTAATATTTTCCCAGCATTACGTAGAAAAGATTATTGCTTATGGAAATAATTATAAAAAAGTATTAAAAAAATTGTAATAAAATCTGCAGATGAGAAGATTTTTAATGTTTTCCCAGCGTTACGTAGAGAAGATGGGTTGCTGAATGGAGATAATTGTAAAGCATTATCACTCATCTGCAGATTTCATTGATACAGCAATTTTTTCTTATATTTGCTTTATAATTATTTTCATTAGCAACCCATCTTTCCTGCTCCTGTGTAATGATGGGAAAACATTAAAAATCTGTCTCATTTGCCGATTTCATTATTGAAGAAATTTTCTTATATATTCTTGATACATATTTTCATTAGCAATTCATCTTTTCTGTGTAATGCTGAGAAGACACTAAAAATCTGCCTCATCTCAAATTTCATTAATACAAAAATGTTCATATGTCTTTTATTATAATTTTCATTCAGCGATCCATCGTTTTTACGTAATGCTGTGAAAATATTAAAAATCTTCTTATCTGCAGATTTTACTAACATAGCACTTTTCTTATATATTTATCTATTTATTTTCATTTAGCATCCTTCTCTTATGCGTAATGCTGAAAAATCATTAAAAAGCTGCCTTATCTCCAGATTTTATAGATGCTTCTTGCACGGAAAATATGCCTTAGAATGAAAATGAAGTATTCACTAACCTTAGACCCTCAGTCGCGTAACTACAATTTGTCAATAAGACATTTTTTATAATTTTTTTTTTTTTTGTAAAATTCCCAACAACCCGAATTGCAAAAACCTAAATCTGACCCGCAAGAAACATTCTAGAGTGAACTCGACGCACAAAAAAAAAAAAAAAAATTACAGACACCCCTACCCAAAAAAAGAAAATTAGGGACAACCCGACTCGATGCAGAACACTATTCAACGATCTCGGGGTGTCCGCTATTCAGAGGTTTTACTATATTTTAATATTAAAAAATATTCGATCCATTTTTCAATATAAAAGATAAAATTGTTATAAGGGATGTAATTGTTGACTACTTTTCATAATTGCAATAAAACATGAATTGATTTCTTTTAATTTATTGTTCGGATTGTAGCATTTCGGGTTCCAGTTTAAATATATCGGTTCGGGTGGGGCTGCGAGTCAACAAAATTTATTTTGCCGGGCTCGGATCGGTTTTAACTTCAATAGAATTTTTTTGTCGGGTTCTGTTCGGGTTGCGGGTTACCTTCTAAGGGAATTTTCGGGTACAAACCGGCCAACGCAGGACTCTAGACTGGATGTTTGGACAAATAGCTGATCATTTCTTAATTAGTCTAAAACTGCATAGACTCATTACAATTTCAATTAGCCCAACGCTGTATAGGTTCTTTGCAAGAAATCTGAAAAAGAGCAGGCTTTTTGAAAAATAAATGATCATATTTCAATTAGCCTAAAGCTGCATAGGCTCTTTGCAATTAACCTGAAAAATATCAGGCTGATTGGGAAAAGGGAAATTATTCTCCAATTCGTCTGGATTTAGAGTCGGACTTCTGAATTAGTCTACGACATATCCTATAAAACAAAAACTACTTGTTACATGCGAAATTTTATTTAGTGGAAATTTTAATTTGTACATACATGTTTATGGCAATAAGTCATTTAGTTATACGTTTCTAAAAAAAGCATTGCACATAATTTACCTATATTTTGCATGCAGGTTACTTAATAATAATAAAAAAGAAATATTTTTAATTTTCTCTAAAAATGGTGAATTAAAAAAATATATTACTGAAACATTCAGAAAATATTGATATATTGCAGTATATTTTCTGAAATAATATAATCACATTCATAAATTTAGATAGTTCTAAAGAAAATTAGCTATAGAAGCAAGAAAATTTGCAACTTTCTAGATTTGATAGATTTTATAAAAAGGTACAACTGAATGTGCAAAAATGTGTTCTGAAAGAAGGTGAAGTAAATCTATACTAATAAAAGAAAGTTTCGCTCTGTGTGTCTGTGTGTGTGTGTGTGTGTGTCTGCGATGGCTAGGAAAATGTAGCCCACCTAGAAGGTTGGAAATTTAGGTGTAGATAGTCCAAGGTCTGGCCATGTGCACCTGAGCCTCAGAATTTTAATATTTTGATAATTAGCCTAGATATTAATTAGATTCTCATTAGCAATCGCTTCTAAAATGTCATCTTTTAAAACAAAATGGCGAAAGAAACGAACTGGCGCGTTGGATTTGCGAGCGGAAATGAACAAATTCGAAATTATTTTACTAATTAGCGAATTTTAAGAAAACTAATTGAGATATCAATTTGAAAACTTCTGAGCATATGTAAAAAAATATTCTGCATCTGACCATGTGATTTTTGAAAAATTCGGTCGGTAATTTTTTTTAATTTATGCAAAAAAACTGCCAAAAATCTGCCGGCGCCATTGAAAACGATCCAAGAAATCTTTCAGACAGGGATCTGCTTTCATTAAAAACTGAACTACAAAGAGATCTGTTTCTCTGGCCGATCCCTCTCATTTAGTTGGCGAAAATGAAAGGAAATAATAGCCAAATTTTACTAATGAACAAAAATTTAGGTAACTAATTAAGTTATAGATTTGAAATTGAGGTCGGGAAGGGGGTGTCATCTGACGGCTATTTTAGCGCAGCGTCTTCGTTATGTTCTAATTATCAGAAAAATGTAATTCTTTTTTTAATGATCGCGTTAATGTAGGTCACGGTGGTTCTCTTGAACAAATTATTCATTATATTTACGGGTATGGGGAGGGAGGGGTTAACGCCTTTCTCTGAGATTGTAATTATCTCGGGCCCGGGCAACGCCGGCGGGTTAGCTAGTATGTAAATAAAAGAAAAGAAAAAAACTTTATATTTAATTTAAAGTGCAATAAAAAGTAAAAAAATAAAATAATAATAATAATGTTTTCCAAGCCAGATTAATAAAAGTATTTCTGGATATGATATATGATTAAAAATAAAAGCTTGGGCACTCAGAAAGCACTGCGCGACTATTTGCGCGCATGCGCGGTAGCGTATTACTGCTTATTTTACTGTTTATCTTACGGTATAATACTGGCAGCTGTGATGCCAGTATTATACTGTAAAATCAACACTTTTTTTTTTGTAGTGTACAAAAGTACATAAAAGCGATTTAAATAAAACCTTGTAAAAAAGATTTACACATATAGGCATATTTTATATTCTTAAAATTTTTTCTTGGGGAGGGTAAGTGGCGAAACTGCATACATTAGTTATTTTATGAACAGTTTCAGCTTGTTTTATTTTTTTAAGTGTAAAATTTAAGATTAAAAAATTTGAAGCATTTTATGTCATTCGATCCTTTAAAAGTTCAATTTATCAATGCTTGCATTATCTAAGTTCTATTATATTAATATTTTTCGACCCTCACAATGTTAATCTAATATATATAAATGGAAATTTGTCTGTCTGTATTTCTATACAAATCCACAGTTTAGAAGCGAAAATCGTGAATCGAAATAAATTATAGTTAATTTTTAGTTAATAAAAAACAACAATCTAACAGTCATTTCCTATCAAATTTAAACATTTTTCATTATAGCAGTTGCCAACAATTAAAAATCTGCAATAAAATTCTTTCCACAACAATTATTTTTCTTTTGAAAGATTTCCACGTGAAAAATGAAAATGAAATAAAAAGTTTCAAGAATGAAAAGAAGATGAATATGACATCATATTGGAAGTATAACAAAGATTTTCAAAGAGTTCTAGATAATACAAGGAGCATAAATATGAGTAAGTACAGAAAGCAGATGAATATGACGTCAGCAGGGGAATATATAACGTCATAAGATTTTGAGGAACGAATTGAATCATAATAAAAAACCGGAATATGGAAACATTGACGTATTTTAACATTTTGAGGTTCTCTGAATTCATTTTCGCTATTTTAAAATCTATTCCACATATATGCGTGTGTGTATGCATGTATATTATAATTTCCACAAACGTTCGGGTCCCCAGAGTTCATTCTTAGTGAAAAACTGAAATAAAGATTTCAAAAAAAAAAAAATTCAAATAAAATTCATAGAATTTTTGTATTTGCCATTTTTGATCATGCTAAACTTATTTAAATGACAAAATACTCGAAAACAACATTTCAAAGAAATGTTTTAATCCTGGTCTCAATTATCCTGGTCACAGATTATTTACTAAGTATGCAGATAATCTGTCGTCTGTATTAAATGAAAAATGAGTGAAAATTACGCAAATCGAAACTCAAAATTGGATTCATGCATATAATACTTCGCATGCTTCTTTTATTATGTTTTTACACTGCATATTTAATTTTGAACTTGATTTTATTAAAGAAACATTCTTAAAATCACGGGCAAGACCGGGTACTTCAGTTAGTGTCAAATAAAAACTTAATACACTACTGATTTTTATTTTCGCTAAGTTCTTGAAGTTTTATTTAAAGGTTTGTTCTGTATACTTTTCATAATAAGCCTCAAACGTTATTAATTAAAGTAACGCAAAGTGACAAGCTTCTTCTCTTAATCTAGAAACGTAACAAAGTTAAATGAATAATTTATCAGGACGGGAAACGCTCGTTTCTCTCATAAACTTTAGTCCCGGAAATAACTTAATCAAGCGAAATGCGGGCACACATATAATTAATTGAACATCTCCCATATCTTAATTGGGAAACTTTAACGAGAAGACTGGAACTCAAAGTGGCCTATTATACTGGAAATTCCAGATTACATTGATGAAGAATTCAAAGTTATCCTTGTAAAATTAAATTCTAAAGGTGTTGTTATAAAAAAATAATTTGAAACAAGAGTACAGCGCCTAGAATACATAGTGTGGAAAACGGTTTTACCGTTTCCTAATTCAAAATTTTCGAATTCAAACCGGAAATTCTGGAACAAGAATTTTTACTTTAAGAAATCACGAAATACCTGCCATTAAGTTAGCAAAAGAACATTATAGGTAATTTCTGGTGTGAATGTGAAATTTCGGAATTTAAAAAAAGCCAAACTAGTAATGCTTTAAAAAGTGCTAAAAAATTTTAGCCGATAAACGTGCAACGATGCGGTACAATAGTAGGGCGATGCCAGCGACATCTGCTTTAAAAATAGATTTACTTATAGCAAAAGTAACCGTTTCACTATTGACAACATGAATATAATTTATGTTAATAAAATCTTCTTGTAAGTGTACATTTCAGATGTAACTGATTTTGAAGTTAGTTTTTAGCACTTTCCAACCTAGTTGAAAAGTGCTTATGACTTCGGTTTGTCTGGCCGTCTGCCGTCTGGCCGTCTGTCCGTGCTCTAACTCCCGTAAATATGCTCGGATTGCTCTGCAATTTTTATATGTTATTGTTGTTATCTATAGCATGTTCCCTATTTCAACGGAAGTGTGTAGCACTTATAGTTTTTTACAGGGACACTCAAAAGAATTCCGTTACATTGCGGTCTATGGGGAAAAATCATTTGCGGTTTATTTAAATAATGTTTCACTATTTTAAACGCATTGTAATTTATATATATTACTAAGGTGCATTAGAAGAAGCTCAATATGGAACAGGGTGTGCATAGCACTTATAGTTACTTTACAGGGACAGTAAAAATAATTCCGTTACATTACGTCTATGGAGAAAAATCGTCTGCGGTTTATTTAAATAATGTTTCACTATTTTAAACGCATTGAAATTTATATAGACCACTAAGGTGCATTACAAGAGACTTACTACGGAATATTGTGTGTATAGCAGTCATCGTTCATTTACAGAGACACGCAAAAGAATTCTCTACTGTTTGTTAACAATAATTCCTGGAAGTGCGTTTTAAGTTATTGAACGCGATTTTAATTTTAACTTGCTTTTTGTCTATTACGTGGTGTGTATAAATTCTGTAGATCCTATACAGGGCAGCACAAAAGTTCGCGAACACATTTCTGTTTATTGACAAACTCCAGACGGAGAATTTTAAACTGTGCTACGCGTTTCCTAACTGAACTAAAATTATCATCCTATGTAGTATATATACAAATCTATAGATCCTATACAGGGCTGAATAAAAGTATTCGGATATTTTTCCGAATATTGTATATGTTGGAAATTCCTGAAATTATGTTTTTAAATATGTTATGCGTTTTCTAAATTGTTTACTTAGATGTTAGCTTTTAGCTTATTAAACGGTATGATTTGTAAAATTATTTTGGAAGCGTTGGAAAGTGCTATATAATCTATGCTTCACGCATGATTTTTCGTTCTTGTTTATCATATCAGGAAATTAATCTTTTCCACTCTTCTAGCAGAAATTCATCCTTTGGTATGCTAAATAGGGATAGTTTCTAGTTTACTGTCTTGTATCGAGTACTGCAACCAGGTACAAAAGAATACGTATCACGTTTTTTGGCCATGATCAATATCATTCATATTTTCAAAGCTTAAGAAAATCACTATCCAAGTAAAAGGAAATAGGGTATAATTTAATTATTTAAAATATTTACCACCAGCTGAAACGTTTTCTCAGTTCGATTCTTATACAATGTTTGCGTTGAAAAGAGCTAGCAGACCGTGACGTAGCCAGAGAGGGGGTTCTAAATGCTCTGGAAACTAGTAATATTGTAAAGTTTTCTTCGCCGTCAATATCGCGGAAAATTCTCCGATTATACAAGCAAAAAATATTTTTATAAATTTAGTGGTGTCTAAACTATCTGGACCTCCAACCTGTCTACACCACTGCTAGAAGATGTCGCTGCGATCGACCCGTTATCTTTTCAGCATCGTTCTACATTTATCGGATTCAATTTTTTAGTACTATTTTGTAGCCGTTTTCCACACTACGTATTCTAGGCGCTGTAACAAGAGCATGCAAAAAAATATGCTCATGGAGGTCAAGCCGTTTCCATTCATAAAACACAACATTTAAAATTCACATGAGCTATTCAAAAGTGTATTATTTTCTGCCTTCAATGTTTGACAATTCATTTCTGAAAAAACAAACTCTCTATACATAAAAAAAACTTTAAAAAATTACTATAAAAATGTCGAAATCCATACAAACTGGTATTTTTTGTTATAACTTATAAAGAAATTGTTTCATTTGTTAATAGCTATAGCATGTAGAGAATTTAATTTCCTTTATTAAACAAAACAAGAACGAAAAAGCATCCATCACGACAAGATATTATGAAACATTTTCCAACACTATCGGAATATTCTTGTTTCATTTTTGTTCATATAATGAAATTAAATATCTAAATAAACATTAAAACACACAACTGCAGTAAACATTCATTTTCAGCAATTGTTATTCCTATCCAGTAATGTATGCGAAATCTTTCGTTCAGCCCTACATATGATCTACACACATCGTAATACACTAAAAATTTTAAAATGAATATCACAACTGTAAACGCACATCCATGCCTTATGGCTCATAGCTAAAAAATTTTCAAATTGACAGAAAAAAAACTGTCAATTTTGGCGCCAGTGGAAAACCGTTTAATTTACAGAACATATCTGTATATTTTCATTAAAACAGTTTTTTTCTGTAAAAAATATAGATTTTTTTCTGTAAATATTACAAAATCTACTTTTTTTAACAGAAAAAAAAATGTTTTCTTTCAGACAGTTTTTTTCTGTAAAAAACACAATATTTTTCTCTTAAAATTACAGATTTTTTTTTACAGTGCAAATCTTATAACAGAATTTTTTTAATGCATCTGTAAATAGACGATAAATTTTAAGTAACTCAATAATCTGTAAAAAAACATGCTGTAGTGCACCTCAGTAATAATATATCAATTTCATTGAAATCGTGTAACAGTGCATTATTGAAATACACTGCAAATGGTTTTCCCAAATAAATCATAATGTAACGAAATTTCTTTCCGTGTCCCTCTAAACGAACTATAATTGCTACTTGCTCTACACTCGTTAGAAATCACGTTGTCATTTATCTCCATGACGCGTGTCAATTCCATTATGTTTTAAATAGTGTAACATCACATCAATTCACTGAGAACGAGTTTTCCCCATTAACCGTAATATAACAGAAAACTTTTGAATGTCCCCGTACACATGCTATAATTGCTACTTATCCGATACTGTATAAAACATGTCGATCACCTCAGTGATGCATATCAATTTCATTATGTTTGAAATAGTGTAACATCATTAAAAGGCACTGAAAACGATTTTCCTCCTTCGACCGTACTGTAACGGAATACTTTTGAGTGTGCCTGTAAACTAACCATAAATGGTACACACACTTTTAATACCAAACATGTCATGGTAAACCTCAATAACATATATTAATTGCATGGCAATCCGAGTGTATTTACGCGATATAGAGCAAGGACTGACAGACAGACAGCAAACAGACAAACCGAAGTCATAAACATTTTTCACCTATGTTCGAAAGTGTTATAAAGAAACATGTAAATCTGTTGACTTGCTATAAATTTATCATGGCCTCTAAAAAACAGTGTTTCAACAGACAAACCGAAGTCATAAACATTTTTCACCTATGTTCGAAAGTGTTATAAAGAAACATGTAAATCTGTTGACTTGCTATAAATTTATCATGGCCTCTAAAAAACAGTGTTTCGAGATAGTCGTGCTTAAAGTATCCCTTCACTGTGTAGCTGGTCTGCACGGCGCAACGTTTACGGCTCCTACGACACGTGATTTTAGGAATTTTCCTATCGAACCAGTTGTACGACATTCTTTATAAAAATAATTAAAAAATATGCATTTTTGCGTCATTTTAAACTTATGGTTCCCTTAATGTCGAAGGAAATACATGCCATTATTTGCTTAACGTGCTTAATCCATCCTATTTATACCTTGGTTTTATCGAGAAAATACTTGTAACGTCTGTTGTGGTTCTTACAACCACTGCCATATTTTAATTCAATTTAAGAAATATTTTTTAGTCCTTATTCATTTAATTTTAATACTCGCATTCAAAATTATTTTATTTCTTTCCTTTTTAAAACTTCCCCTGTAAACTTTTCTTTCTTTCATAACATTTCGCTTTTTAAAAAAAATGATAGTGATTGTTACCTCTGTACTTCTGGTATTGGATTCTACTAGATCAGTGTTTCCCAACGGGGGGCGTACGCCCCACAGGGGGGCAATTTAACTTTTCAGGGGGGCAATTTAACTTTTCAAGGGGACAATTCAGAACCCATACCTTCTGAATTGTTTTTCTAATAGTAATGTTGTAGACTGAAAATAAAAGTTATACATTCAAATTTCAAAAACAAAATAAAAAAAAATAGTTTTTTATTCAATTTTTAAAAAGTATCCATTCAAAAGTTTTAAATACAATCCCACCAGAATAAATATCAAAAAAAATATTTTAAGATATTTAGATACTTTTATATATTTAAAAATTCTTTATAATTTTTCTGACTTATAAGTATTTTAGAATTTTAAACAACTTTTTCGATTATTTATTGAATGAGTCGTACTGCAATATGTCACATGAAAATCAATTTTACACATGAAACTATTCAAGTGTATATTTAACAATTACTTGACGATCTTCCTTTACCGAATCTTTTATCATGTTTCATTCTGATTAGAAATTGATTAGTAATTTAATCGCAGAAATTCTGTGATTAAATAAGACAAAAATGTTTTATTCAAAATTATTGGTTTTTCTAATCAAGGATTCTGATCACTCTATACATCACGCATACGTGGCGACCGTGTGCCAGTAAACTACGAGGAGTATCAGATGAGTATAAAAAATATTTGATTCATCCATTACCTTCGGAACGTATCAAGATCAATGTTAAGTGCTTTTTACTCTGTCAGGAGTAAATTCTTTTAAAATTTTATGAGAATTATATGTTATAGGGGGAGGGGGGGGCATCATCATTTTAGAGATGTTTTGGTGGGGCGCGGTTAAAAAAAGGTTGGGAACCACTGTACTAGATGCTTCGATAACATTCTTTGCCTATGCTCACTTCCTGTTCTAAGCTCCGCCCCTCGCCAATCAAATTCAAATGTTTCTAATACGTAATTTTTTATTTCTGCCGATTGGTGTTTTTCAATTTTTGGCACCCCCTCCCCTCCGTTCCCAGTCAGTGCTGTATCTGCGCGCTCACACACACACACTGAGACGTTTGCTATAAGAGTGTAAGGTGGGCTTGCTGCTGTGGCTTGCTGCTGCTGTGAAAAATGTACAAAATGCGTACATCTAAAGTTATGATATGAAGAAAATATTCTTTTTTTTAAAATGTGATAGTTGACGGCTTATACATTATCTTCTAAGTACGGCAAAGGTTTTTGCAGTTCCACAATGGAGACGCGATGAGTGGTTCTTACTTGTGATAAGTGCACAGATCCTACTGATCCTGTATGCGGATAATTAATTTTGTTCTGTTTCAACTAATGCGACGTTCGGTATTCGGTTGATGATAAGTCGTAGAAAATATATTTTTTTAACATGATTGCCTCCGAACTCCCTGAGGGAAGGTTAAAAAAAAAAAAAAGTATCGATTATTTGTGCTAAAAAAAATGGAGCTATAAAAATGATCATCCATTTAGTAATATTTTTAGAAGAAAATCTCTTTATGAATAAAGATTTTATTCAAAGATGAAAATTTGCAGTGCAAATTCTTTCACTTGCTTTTTATCTTATTTCTTTCAGATGACTGCAGGTAATATTTTAATTTTATCTTCATTGTTCTTGATTATAAATTTGCATGAATAAATATTTAGCGAATCTTTATTTAATAATTAATGTCATGTCGAAGTAGTCTTTTGCGGCCATAACAATATATGTACTCACTAGATTCTTTTGATCACAAGCCCAAATATATGTTATTTGGAATATTAACAAGATTTCACTGTATAAAAAAAGGAACTATCATCCAACCACCACAGTTCCCTCTTTGGTGCGTGAACCGTTGGAAACCTTAACGACATGACAATTATTAAATTATATTTTGTTATATTATAAAATTTGATTTAAAAAAAATTGCATTCTTATTGAAATATTTGATTAGTGGAATATATGATATATTTGATAAGTGGCTTACTTGAGTATTTTAAAGTGTTTGGATTTAAAATAATTTTGCCAGATAATTGCATTGTGTGTTTTATTTACTTTTGACAAGTCATTTTAGTAATGTTTAATGCATATTTTTGAAAATTTTTATGAGGAAACTACAATTTTATTCTAAGAATTCTAGACTTATAATGGGATTTTGTTTGAAAACAAAACGTTTTCATATGATTCTACATAATCCATGGTGTTCTTTTATGCAATATTTACATTTTATTACTAAAAAAAAAATTGTTGTTTATGTTGTTATTTACAAAAGAAGATGAGTTTAGAAAAATAATTTTCTTACTTATAAGTGAATGATTAATTTCGATTTATACCATTTTGTTTTGATAATATTTTGAGAACTATTGCATTCTTAAAAATTATTCTGGTGAGTTGACATTATTTTAAAAGGTGATTTCATATGAAAATTAATTTTTTGTTTAACTTCGGTTGATTCATAAAGCACATTATTTTGAAATTTATTAAGAATTATTCTCAAATTTGTCACCATGCCTCCGAAAGCAAAGTTAAACCTTTCCATTCAACCTTTTGATGGGAATCCTCAGACGGTCGAATTTTTCTTCGATCAGTTATAAGATATGCAGGAATTGTATAATTACTCAGACAAAGAAATTTTTGCACTTTTCAAGTCAAAATTACAGGGTAGTGCATTACATTTCTTTCTTGAAACACGGTTTCAATTTAAAAACTCTAACTTACAAAGCATTCGAAATGATTTTATTAACTATTTTCTGCCAAGTAAAAAAACTGACTCTCTCAAATCTCTTCAAAATTTAAAATTGGATTCGAATGAGTCCATAAAAATTTTTTCATATCGCCTGACTAAACAGCTTCGACTTGTGTATCCTATGTTAGCACCAGATGCTCTAGAAGCTTTAAAATTTACGCATTTTCTTCAAACTTTGCCTAAACAAATAAAACGAAAAATTCAAGAAGAAAATATTTCCACTTTTGAGTTAGCTCTTGAACGAGCACAATTTTTACAGAATATATATGATTCACCACCTCTTCAAAAATCTAATCTTCAACACTATGACCAAGTTTACAGTCTGAATAATGAAAATAGTGGTGAAAATTCAAAACTTTCTTATAGTTTTGTTGAACAATCTCCTATCAGACATAGAAAGGACAGAGTCTATAAAAATTCGCAAATTGCATTCTCACCATCTGAATCTCATAATGAACGTTCTCCTAGACTTAGAAATGTTAAGCAAAATCATGTAACTTACTCTCCTTCTCCAGTTAGGCAAAACGTTGCTTCTAAAAGCAAAACAAACTTTATTCAGCATAAGTCATATCAAAAACGATATTTCTTTCGGCCAAAGTTTGACAAGTTTTCTCACAAGAAAGGTTTTTCAAAGTCTTTTTACAAACAAAATGTGACTCAATGTGCTTTCTGTGGACGATTTAACCACCTTATGGAAACATGTTACAAGTTTAAAAATTTAATTGACTCATCTAGGCAAAATGCCAACCACACTCAAAGCTCTCAGTTTTCTGCGAATTCTTCTCAGAGAAAGAAAAACTTTAGTTCTTTTTCTAAAAACAAAAATGACTACAAAAAATACCATTTAAACAGGTAAGGGAGATTGGTCCCGCTGACCGCCTTCTCTCCCAATCTTCCTCGTCAGGGTCAGTACACCCCTGTGACAAAACAAACGAATGTCACATTGATAAACATCCTTCTTTGACTACTTCCCCTTCAAGCGCTGCTACACAAACATCTCCTTACTGTTCTGAAAATTCTTTGTCATCAAAGTACTCTTCTGAAATTGATGATTGTGTACAACAACGACACGTAATTTGCAGCTCTTTTAACAACATGTATTCGCTTCCATGTATAATTATGAATGTTCAACATAATGAAATATCAACTCTCGTCGATTCACGCTCAACCTTATCTTTGCTGGATAATGAATGCTTTAATAGCATTAAATCCAAAATTCATTATAAATGTTTATTGAGAAATGTTTCTGTATCAACTATAAACTCTAAAGTTTTCTTTAAAGGATGTATCGAGATTGCATTCAAAATAGATAAATTCTTTTTCCATCACGTCTTTTATCTTACTGATATAAAGAATGTTAATTTTGAAGCCATACTTGGTTTTGAGTTTATAAATAAGCATTCTATAACCATCTCTCCAGCTTTTAAATCTATATTAATTAAAGATAAACATATACCTTTTAACATTCAAAAAGAGCCTCCTACCAGTTATTATTTGAATTCTCAGCATACTAATGACAATATAACAGTTTCATATTCCTTTAATACACAAAATGTGCCTATTTATGAAAATTCTATGTCAGTTAACACAAATGATGGTACTTATTTTGATAATGTGAATGGAAATTTTGGTGATAATTATTTGCATTTATTACATAATTATGAAAATTATCCTTACAATTACAGTTTCCCAAATAATGGTTTGGTTATAAATAATGTTGGTAAAACTGCTATGACTTATGATAATTCTTTTATGAATGCTGATCTAAATATCAAAAATTTAGATGGTCATGCTCAAGTTTTTACTCAGTTTCCTAATTATTTTCCTACCGACACAAACTTTGATTATGCTAATGTTATAAATAATTTTTCTAATACCAATAATACCAAAATTACCTCTGATGACAATAATGTCACATGTGAAGGTGACAATGACATTATTTATGTTGGTAAAAAGTATACCAATTTGAAAAATGATAATAAAAATTTATTGAATTCTAACATGGTACAAGCTGTAAATAGAGAGTTAATCCCCCCCCCCCAATTCTTCTGTGTATTTACATGTCAAATACTTGAATTCTCCATCTGAATATTTTATTTTTAAGCCTGCTTTGAAAAGTAAAGCTCTGGTTTTGCATGAGTCATTGTATTCTAAATCTGCAATTCAAAAAGACTTATTTTTAGTTGTATGTCAGAATATATCCAAAGTGGATATTCATTTAAATAAAAATACAATTCTTGGTGAATGCATTAATGTAGATGAGAACGATATCGAAAAATATTCCTTTGATTCAGATTTAGAAAATTAATATTGTAATTTAATTTTACCATCTGAGGAAATTAAAAGAAAACAGGATACAAGAACTGTCACCAAATGATTTTGACTTAAAACATTTGACCCCGCATGAAAGTGACTGTTTAAAAAAATTATTGTGCAATAAAGCTCAAGCATTTTCTAAATCCTTAGACACTTTGGGTCATACAGACCTAGTTAATCCTCAGTTCTCAATGATGAATTCTCATCCGGTGAAAACCCTACCTTTTCCTGTACCACAGGCATTAGAACAAGAAGCTCTTGACCAGATCAATCAAATGCTAAATGCTGGCATTATAGAAAGATCAAATTGATCTTGGGCTTGTCCCATGCTTCTTGTCAAAAAAAAAAGAACTGACATGTCAAAACCTCAAAAATATCGTTTGGCATTGGATTTACGATTATTCAATTCTATTATTATTACATCTTCATATCCTCTACCTCGCATTCAAAATCTAATAGTACAATTGTCAAAATTTAAATTCTACACTACACTGGACTTGCCCTCTGCGTACTGGCAGATCGCTGTACCTAAGGAGATGCAAGATAAGCTCAGTTTTATCACTCCATGGGGACTGTTTACCTACCTTCGTCTCGTATTTGGCTTGAAGACAGCTGCGAGTACTTTTCAACAGTTAATTGATTCTGTTATTCAATTGTCTGAAATTGACTCTTGCTACGCATACCAGGACGACATAGTTGTCGGCGCTAATTCGTTTGAAGAAATGGTTGCGAAACTCACAAGACTCTTGGACACTCTTATTGCCAACAATATTACTCTTTCTCCTGAAAAGTGTTCTTTTATGCAAACTAGCATTAACTTTTTAGGCTTCCAACACACAGATCATAAAATTCTTCCACTTACAAGCAATATTTTGAAAATTACTTCCTTCCCAAAGCCCAAAACTAAGAGGCAAACAAAAAGTTTTATTGGCTTATGTTCATTTTACAGGTCAATTATACCTCATTTTGCTACATTCATTACTCCTCTTATTGAAATCACTAAACCTAAAAATAAATTCTGTTGGAAATCTGAGCAAGAAAATGCATTTAATAAATTGCAAGAAATTTTCTTCCAAAAACCCATGCTCAATCTTCCAAATTGGAATGAGACATTCTATGTGAATACCGACGCTTCAAAGACAGCAATCTCAGCTGTTCTAATGCAAAAAATTCAAGGTGAACTACGCCCCATTTCTTATTACTCCAAAACTCTATCTCAGTCTGAAAAGCAGTACCCAGCCATTAAATTAGAACTTTATGCCATTTATAAAGGAATAACAGCTTTTAAATATTACATTTTTGGCAGACACTTCATTCTTTTGTCCGATGCTAAACCTCTCAATAACTACAAAAAATCAACGTCTCCTGCCGACATAACTACACGTTGGCTGTTAGAACTGTCTGAATACTCTTACACATTCCAGCATGTTCCAGGCAAAGAGAATGTCTTGGCAGATTTTCTAAGTAGGACACCTCACATTCCTACTGAAGATCTCCATACTAATCCAGATCTCATTTATGAGCAAGAAATACTGCCTATTGTTGATGATCAAAACGATCTACATAATAAAATTGTTCAGTATCCATGTGGATTAATTGGAAAAACCCATCATAATTGCCATCTCCAAATTGATTCTCCATCTACAAATAATGCTAATAATGAAGACCCATTGCTAGAAATCTTTGATCAAACCATCCTTAATGAGCAACAAAAAGACCCTCAAATTAAGAAAATTCATGAAGATATTAAAACTAATAAAAAATCTAAAAGTTTAAATGGTTATTACATTAATCCAAGTAATGATTTGCTATGTTATAATGGACACTCCTCTTCAGAAGACATTGATCTACATAGAGCTGTTTTACCATCTTCACTTAGAGCTAAAGCTTTAAGAATTGCTCATGTTACTCATACTGGTATTCATAAAACCATTGTTAATTTAAAGAAAAGGTTCACTTGGAAAACTTTAGTTTCTGATACAATCAATTATGTCAACTCTTGTGAAATTTGTTTAGTAAATAAACACCATAAAAAAATCACTGCTCCATATCTCCCAACACCACTTCCTACAGCTCCCAATCAAAAAGTTTCGATGGATTTACTTGGTCCTTTGAGAAATCACCAATTTGTTATGACTGTAATCGACCATTTTTCTCATCATCTTGAATTATATGCCTTGAATAGCATTCATGCTGAGCCGGTTACTAAAGCTCTGTTGCATTACATTTCTACTCATGGAAAACCTGAGTTATCTCTTACTGATCATGGTTCCCAGTTTACGAGTGATATGTTTTCTTATTTCAACAAAAAACTTGGCATAAAACTAGAACACAGTACAGTAGCGCATCCACAGGCTAATGGATTGAGTGAGAGATGTAACACTCAAATAAAGTCATCTGTGAATACAATGGCTTCCCAAGGATTTGATGTTCCAACTGCTTTAAAAATCCACCAATCAATATATAACGCTACACCTCATCCAGCCACAAAATTCACTCCAAATCTTCTTCATTTTGGAAGGGAGGTGAATGATATTTATGCTAATTATAAAACCCATTCTTCCTGCAAAATTCTTAACACTGCATATGAAATTCACAAATTAATGGATGTTATTGAAAAAGTATACTATCAAGCTTACAAAAATAACGAGTCTTCTAGACAAAAAGTGTATCAAAAATCAAGGGAAAAATTAAAATTTGCTAATATCAAAGTTGATGATAATGTTTATGTAAAATTTCCCAGTGTATTTAACAAAAAAGTACAAGGACCTTATGTGATAAAGAAAATAATTTCACCTGTACTTATTCAAATTCAAGATTGCAACAATAATCAAGCATCACCTATGTTAATTCATACTAACAGAATCTTGAAACTCCAGAAAAGAAATGAAGCATTGCTTCATCCTGCGGATTCATCTAGAAGTGCAACACATTATCAGCCAGCTGTTGATAGTGCATCTTCCTCTCCTGTGAAACGACATATCCGTGCTCATACTACTAACTGTGATTCTCCTTGCTCTCACACTAATAATAATACATCTCCTCAAATTCACACCTCTTCAAAGTGCCAGCAAACATCTTCCCATACACTTAGTTCAGTACATTCACAAGTATCTGGTAGTAACACTACAGTTCTAGACAAATCTACTCAAAGTAAAAACCATTATGATCTTCGCCCTCGTAATCATAAACAGTATAACTTGTAAACTAATCTTCATTTTTTTCTTAGGATGCCTCTGCCATTGCTAAAAATCTTATCTATGCTAGCTAGATTGGATTGTCAAATGTGAAGACTGACTGATTATTTTTCATTTGTTTTCTTCTACCAAAGCTGCAGGCAGCATTTGTGTATTTTTATTTTTTTTTAAGTCACATTCGCCTTGACACAATGGAATTGTCATCCTGTAAAAGTATGTAAATCTTATCTTGGTTTCTCCTGTTAACTATGTTTCTCACTGAAATATTTCTTCAAAACCATATTCATTTTTGGAATTTATGTTTAATATGAAATGTGCTGATAGCTTAAAACTCTAAAATTCAGTGTTTGATTTAAATTGTAATTCTTTTTAAAACTTATAATTCAATATTATAGTTGGAGATGAAATGTCATTGATTAAATTATTTTGATAAGGTAATTTAACTTAGAAAGTAAATTGTTATTGATATAAGGTATAATATGAGTACATATGTCATCACTTTCCCTATTGTGACTTTTAGAATAATACAAATGTTACTTCTTGCATGCCCTAACATCTAACCTCTTTTTAACATCTAAAGAGTATGCATGCTAATACTTCTAATATTATTATTGTTGATGTATTATGTAAAAGGGTTGGTAATTCATTAAGCTCTATAGGTGTTTGAAAACCCGCAAATTGAAGAAAATGTTTATGCATATGCAAATTATATGCTTTGGATCCAAAGTTTGTTTTAATTCATTACATTTAAATAAAATACTTATGTATTTTATATGTAAAAAATTAAAATTACATGTTTATTCTTAAAAATGTTTAAAAATTCGAATTAAACATTCAATAAGCATTCAGGATATTTTTGTATAGATATGTTGTGTGATATTTTTTTACAAGGTCAATATTATTAAAGTTATGTGGTAGAATGATACATTTATTTATGTACTTTTCTGGGAGCTTAAATATCCTCTCTTTGCCATTATTTACTTTGAAAGTATTATTGTTGTTGTATTAGAGTTGTTCAACTAAGAAAAGTTGATTTTTTTTAAAAAGTGCTATATATATATTTATTTTTAATGAGAGTCTAAATATTCTCGCTTGACCATTTGCTTACATTTTGAATTTTTGTTATGGAAAAATTCTCAAATGAGTAATTTATTCAATTTATATAAGCATTGTTCTAATAAAAATGTTAATGCAAAATTGAAATATAGTTCATCAACTGTGACTAGAAATACAGTTGTGATTCAAAGGTCTTATTGTTGCTATTTCTTTTCCAAAATGGAAATGTTTTATTGCTAATGTTATGCTATATTGAATGAGGAAAGCCATTATTAGTATGATTACCAATTTGTATCATATAATATTATTTGTTTTTGTGTACAATATTACAACCTTTTTTACTCTTTTAGTATATACTGAACTTACTTTATAGTGTTGTATTTACTATTTCACATATCAGTGAATGGACTTTTAGCAGCTTTATTTCAAAAGACTTTGTTCACTTTTTGCTACTGAACTTACTTTATAGTGTTGTATTTGCTATTTCACATATCAGTGAATGGACTTTGAACAGCTTTATTTCAAAAGACTTTGTTCACTTTTTGCTACTGAACTTACTTTATAGTATTGTATTTGCTATTTCACATATCAGTGAATGAACTTTCAGCAACTTTGTTTTGAAAGACTCTTTATTTTTTTTGGACTGTTAGCAACTATATTTCGAAGGACTTTGTGTACTTTTTGCCAGAAGAATGTAAATTTATTATTATTTTTTTATTTTGTTTCTCATTATGTCAAGTTATATGTATATTGTATATAGATGAGAAAATATTGACTCGATGTCAAAATTGTTAAATTTCTCCATCTCACTAATATTTTCTCTTGGGGAGGCCGGAGTATATGTTGTGGGTCTTACAACCACTGCCATATTTTAATTCAATTTAAGAAATATTTTTTAGTCCTTATACATTTAATTTTAATACTCGCATTCAAAATTATTTTATTTCTTTCCTTTTTAAAACTTCCCCTGTAAACTTTTCTTTCTTTCATAACATTTCGCTTTTAAAAAAAAATGATAGTGATTGTTACCTCTGTACTTCCGGTATTGGATTCTACTAGATGCTTCGATAAAATTCTTTGCCTATGCTCACTTCCTGTTCTAAGCTCCGCCCCTCGCCAATCAAATTTAAATGTTTCTAATACGTAATTTTTTATTTCTGCCGATTGGTGTTTTTCAATTTTTGGCACCCCCTCCCCTCCGTTCCCAGTCAGTGCTATATCTGCGCGCTCACACACAGACACTGAGACGTTTGCTATAAGAGTGTAAGGCTTGGCTTGCTGCTGTGAAAAATGTACAAAATGCGTACATCTAAAGTTATGATATGAAGAAAATATTCTTTTTTTTTATGTGATAGTTGACGGCCTATACATTATCTTCTAAGTACGGCAAATGTTTTTGCAGTTCCACAATGGAGACGCGATGAGTGGTTCTTACTTGTGATAAGTGCACAGATCCTACTGATCCTGTATGCGGATAATTAATTTTGTTCTGTTTCAACTAATGCGACGTTCGGTATTCGGTTGATGATAAGTCGTAGAAAATATATTTTTTTAACATGATTGCCTCCGAACTCCCTGCGGGAAGGTTAAAAAAAAAAATCCCTGACGGCTCGGCCTACAGGCACCGGTAGATTTCGAAGACGCAGACCGTGGGGCGCCTGTTTGTCAGGAATTGCGGAAGAAATGACCTTTTTGCGATGATGCGGCAGTTGGAACCGCCTACTTCGAAACCTAACTTGTTTGCAGGCGGAGCCAGCAGGGATTTTTTTTTTTTTTTTTAGCTATAAGAGTTGGTCCTATAAAAAACTTGTCAGTATAAAAGTTTTAGATAATATTAAGAAGATTTATAATAAATTTAAACGGATTTGAAATCTTGGGAATTGACGAAGTTATGAATTTTTTCTTCTAAACACCCCCCTTCCCCCCCCCCTTAAGGTAATTTTTAATTATATCAAAAATCTGTCATACATAAATTTTCGGCCCTTCTCCTAGAAGTAATAATAACTTCAAACTGATTCGATACGTATCATAATTAAGAAATTATGGGTTTTTTCTGATTTCACAAAAAGCCCCCCCACCCCACCCGATCCCCCCTTGGTTCGATTTTGCCCATTAACGAACTTGACCGAGATTTTATGCCCCTTGATTTTATGCATCAGTTTCGAAAAGATGCGGGAGTTGGAACCGCCTACTTCGAAAAATAACTTGTTTGCAGGCGGAGCCGGCAGGGATTTTTTTGTTTTTAATTTTTTTTGTTTTGCTGTAACGGTTGGCCCTATAAAAACATTGTCAATATAAAAGTTTTAGATAATATTAAGAGGATTTATAATAAATTTAAGCGGATTTGAAATCTTGAGAATTGCCGAAGTTATGATTTTTTTTTCTTCTAACCCCCCCCCCCCCCAAGGCAATTTTTAATTATATCAAAAATTTGTCATACATAAATTTTCGGCCCTTCTCCTAGAAGTAATAATAACTTCAAACGGATTCGATACGTATTATAATTAAGAAATTATGGGGTTTTTTCCTGTTTTCACAAAAAGCCCCCCATCCCCCTCCCCTTGGTTCGATTTTGCCCATTAACGAACTTGACCGAGATTTTATGCCCCTTGATTTTATGTATCAGTTTCGAAAAGATGCGGGAGTTGGAACCGCCTACTTCGAAAAATAACTTGTTTGCAGGCGGAGCCGGCAGGGATTTTTTTTGTTTTTAATTTTTTTTGCTATAACGGTTGGTCCTATAAAAAACTTGTCAATATAAAAGTTTTAGATAGTATTAAGAGGATTAATAATAAATTTACGCGGATTTGATATCTTGTGAATTGACGAAGCTATGATTTTTTTTCTTCTAAAACCCCCCTTTTCCCCCCCTTGGGGTCATTTTCAATTATATCAAAAATCTGTCATACATAAATTTTCGGCCCCTTTCCTAGAAGTAATAATAACTTTAAACGGATTCGATACGTATAATAATTAAGAGATTATGAGGTTTTTTCTGTTTTCACAAAAAGCCCCCCCATTTCCCCCCCCCTTGGTTCGATTTTGCCCATTAACGAACTTGACCGAGATTTTATGCCCTTTGATTTTATGTATCAGTTTGGAAGAGATTTATGCAGAATTTTTCCAGTTATCGTGGTCAGAAAAAAGTGACATAGATAGATAGATAGATAGATAGATAGATAGATAGATAGATAGATAGATAAAGTTTTGAACTGGGGGTGTTTTTGGGTTCTGGGAGTCATGATCGGCGTAGATCTGCAAAAATTTTTCAGAATTTCCAACTTAGGTGAAAATGTAATAGGTAGTATTTCTTACGAAATCTACCTAAAAGTATCGATTATTTGTGCTAAAAAAATGGAGCTATAAAAATGATCATCCATTTAGTAATATTTTTAGAAGAAAATCTCTTTATGAATAAAGATTTTATTCAAAGATGAAAATTTGCAGTGCAAATTCTTTCACTTGCTTTTTATCTTATTTCTTTCAAATGACTGCAGGTAATATTTTAATTTTATCTTCATTGTTCTTGATTATAAATTTGCATGAATAAATATTTAGCGAATCTTTATTTAATAAATAATTGTTTAAAAACAACACAAAATGTCACAAAAACATGTATGCATCATTTATTAAAAACTTTTACTTTAGGTGTTTTAAAAATACAAAACTGCATTTCACATTAAAAACCTAGCGCTTTCGAGCCGTCCTGGCTCATCATCAGGGTTAAAACATCACCACGCAGATACACACAAAAAACACACAACTAGTCTGAAACACTGTAAAAACAATGTCTGCTGAAGACAAGGTCAAACCATTATAAACAGGGTGGGAAGCATAGGGAGGGATGTGCCAATCTTATTCATTCTTGAACTATCTGTAAAAGCTTATACCATACTTTAGGGATATTGTACGAAACTGAATCATTGCATGTTTTATTTTTCCTGGTTAAAATTTCTATTGATTCACTTATTATTGCTTCATAAAAAGAGGATGTGGGTTTAATAATTTTAGCGTTATCAAAATCTATTATAATCGACTGCTGTTGTTTTAATCTGGAAAGGGCCGTTTTACTTCTATTATACTTGATATCTGCAATATGTTCTTTTAACCGAATTTTAAATTTCCTTAAAGTCATACCAATGTAGTCTTTAACTTTATAAGATTAAACACTACAAGTAAAACGGCCCTTTCTAGATTAAAACAACAGCAGTCGATTATAATAGATTTTGATAACGCTAAAATTATTAAACCCACATCCTCTTTTTATGAAGCAATAATAAGTGAATCAATAGAAATTTTAACCAGGAAAAATAAAACATGCAATGATTCAGTTTCGTACAATATCCCTAAAGTATGGTATAAGCTTTTACAGATAGTTCAAGAATGAATAAGATTGGCACATCCCTCCCTATGCTTCCCACCCTGTTTATAATGGTTTGACCTTGTCTTCAGCAGACATTGTTTTTACAGTGTTTCAGACTAGTTGTGTGTTTTTTGTGTGTATCTGCGTGGTGATGTTTTAACCCTGATGATGAGCCAGGACGGCTCGAAAGCGCTAGGTTTTTAATGTGAAATGCAGTTTTGTATTTTTAAAACACCTAAAGTAAAAGTTTTTAATAAATGATGCATATATGTTTTTGTGACATTTTGTGTTGTTTTTAAACAATTATTTATAGACAGAGGTGAATTTGATTCAATTGAGTGTTGTGTTTTTCATGACTCAAGTTTATTTTGCTTTATTTAATAATTAATGTCATGTCGAAGTGGTCTTTTGCGGCCATAACAATATATGTACTCACTAGATTCTTTTGATCACAAGCCCAAATATATGTTATTTGGAATATTAACAAGATTCCACTGTATAAAAAAAGGAACTATCATCCAACCACCACAACGTCATCACAAATGACTTGGACTATGCTCGATTATTAGACTCTTACGGGTCGAAGGGGCTCATTTTCTGAAATTTACTCTAATTAAATGTTTGGCGCAAAATGTTTTCACAAATATTACCAAATTTATCGTCAAAGTCGACCTCTATACTGGTCAATATACTAGGTTAATAGTTATTATCCATGCATGCCAGTAAAACTACTTTTGAAGCAACATTAGAGTGTGAACGGCAAGCCCATTTTTAACATTTTGTATAAAAAATAAAGTTACATTACAACGGTCAAAATAATATCATTCCATTATATTAGTATTTTAAAAAGTACCTATTTGCACACATGAAAATTAGCAATTAAATATCTTTAAAAAATTTATTTTAGGGTTTTTACTTTATTTCATTTTTTTAACTATATGACATGGTTTTAAGAGTCTACGCTAGTTACGCGATTACTGTTGTCAGAATTTAAAAAGCACAAATAACAATATTTCTAAATACTTTTCAGTTGAAAATACATTTACACGTAACTGTTAAAAAAGAAAGAAAACTTTAAAATAATTAAATTATTACGCGCGAAAAGCATTTAATGATGAAAGTTACGTCATATTTAAAAATATTTTCTTATAGCGTCCAAATGAAAATTTTTCGCCTAAACGTTATAAAAGTCCTGAAGTCAGCGACGTTTTCTATTTAACAATTTTATACATACTAATTTTACGTGTAATTCATCTTACTTAATCAGTGACGAAAACAGCCGTCAGCTGTGGCGACAGCGGTGGATGCGGCCTTAGGCACCGCAAAATCCCCCAGTCAAAGGGAAATGAATGGCATCACGATTACAGACGATCGCCTCTTATCATAATAATATGATTCAATTTTCTGTAATCAGATAACTTTTTAAAAAGGGCAAATCAGCGTGTTTTTAGAGCCTGCAGGTTCTGGACGTGGTGTTGGCGAGTGTAATTTATAGGGCCATAGCCACCTAGTTGTATAGAAAAAATGTTTGAATCACTCACAATAAAACTTCATATGGATTTTTATGCTAATATTACCTTCGTAAACTCTATTTAAAGTTTTATTATAGTTACCGTAGCGATGATTTCTGCTTCGAGCATTAGGATGAAAACTTTCTTAATTAATGTGTGACAGATATCCAATTTATTTTGTGCCGTCTTCATTTTATTTGATTAAGTAATTCGCAGAACTAAAGTTTACAGAGAAAACTACATTTTTCTGTGCTTTTCTGAATAAAATGTGAATTCAAATATATCACACTTGTAGATTAATATCTTGGAAAATCCTTCACCTCTTATGTTAGACAGATCATTTATCACGTACCTTTTGTTAAATTGGTGCAACATTAAGATTGCTTTATAAAAAGTATTTACTCTTATCGTATAAAAAAATAGGGAAAATATTGAGAACTGTGCTCGGTTACTAATTGGGTGAAAAAATATTTAAAGTTAGTTAAAATAGGTTAAATTAAAAAATAAATAAATAAAATCACTAATTTATCGAAATCTCTTGGAAATTATCATATTATAAACAAATACATATTGTGAAAATAATGCAAAAAATCTACAATTTATTTAGAATACATATATTTTATTCAAAGACAGAGAAAACGTATGGCATCAGGATTCCTTTTACATAATTGGGATCTACGTAGAAGGTTGGAAAAAACAAAAGTGATATTGGCAAAAATGTGGTTTAAAGTAAATGCGGTTGTAATGCCTGTAAAAATTTAGCAACGAAAAATAAAATCAACGTATGAAAAATTATAATTCAGCAAAGAATAATGATTGACACCAAATTTAAAATGAACTCGAATTATGGAAGATTTCCTATTTTAATCAATGTCGGTTAAGAGAAGAATTCCGCCAAATTACCCAGTTAATGTCACGTTGGTATGCACACTTGCTTTATACTGACTTATTTTTGATGCATTTGGCCTGTCATCCTGTCATCTCCCAAACGAATGGTCAGTAGCTATTTCACTGATTTTACAATATGTGTGGACAAGCGTAATCTTGCATAAAAATTATTTTATCCAACCATTGATGCTGTTGAAATACAGGAAATGTGTGGTTGCAAAAAAAGTTATTCAGATCACATGGCAGTGATGATGCACTTAACGGGAACTGCAAAACCTATATCTCCGAAAAAGAATAGGCCAACGATAAACGTTGCCTCAAATAAGCACCTCACAGTGATTTTTGGTGAAGGGGTATTGTTGCTATGGAAACGGATTCTCAGTCGTCGATATTCTGCAATTTTGCGTATTGACACCATCTTGCAGATAGAAATGGATTTCGTCGGACCGCAAAATGTTCCATGGCCTTTCAGTGTACATTTCTATTTGAACAAGAATTTGTAGCGCAAAAGCTTCTTGCTTTCCCAAGCCAGCAATGAGCAAATTCTGAGCAGACATATACACCAGGTGTTTCACAAAGGACCCCTAACTTTGAAAATAAATAACTGGGAAACGGTGATAGATAGAAGCATGAAACCAGTGGTATGTTTATTAAAAAAAATGTAAAAATCTGAAAATTTTAGTTAAAAATAGCGCCTATAGATGGCACTGTAGACAGCATTACGGATCCCTATAAAGAGACCTCAGATGTCAAGAACTCTCAGTCGTCGAAAATTTTGCCGTTGAAACATGAGCTATTAACGTATAGTGAAATGAATTCCGGAAATGACACTGAAGGACATTGTTTACGGCAACAATCTTTTAACACTCGACGAGCTGGAGGAAGCTATTTGTCAAGCTTGTGTGTTGATTTCCGGTGACATACTACAGAAAGTCACTGACAATTTCATAATTTTTTGCGAAAAGGTGTACATTTTGAATCGCTTTTGATGTGATACAGCTTGCTTATGATTATGTCCCCTGCAAGGCCATCTATCGGCGCAATTTGTTACTGAAATTTTGATGTTTCTGTATCAGATTTTTACGGGGGTTTCAATAAACATACCACTGGTTTCATGCTTTTATCTATCACCGTTTCCGAGTTATTTATTTTCAAAGTTAGGGCACCTTCGTGAAACACCCGGTATATATTTTTTTTGGAATAACATTGTATAAAGTTTCGTAGAAACTTACGAGCTGTGCTGACAGACATGTTTAACGGTCTAGAAATTTATTTCCTGTACATTCCAGCTTCCTACACCCCTACTCTTCTCTTTCTGTAATACTATAGCGACATCCTCCACTAACTTCCCAACAATTGCTTTTTCTGCCCTTCAAATTTAACAATCATCGTCTGTAAGTCATATGAAGACTATCCCACCTGTTTGTCTGGTGGTTAGAGCGCTGGCAACTGGACCGTGGCTGCCGTGTTCGAATTCCTACTCAGGCATGGATGTTTGTAGTGGGTCGGATATCACTTTAAATGGAGGTCTCGTTCTGTTTATCCCTTGTGTTAAAAAATAACCGTAGCGCCCCCAACAAAATAAAGCAAACTAACCATATGCAGACAATGGGCCAGATCTTAGGTCCTTTATTGTTCGAAACTTCAATTTTCATTCTGATAAAAATAACTTCATCGGCACAGCGCGATCCTTGACAGACGAAATCATACTGAGGTATGAGACGTAGCGTAATGAAAATTATTACACGTGCTCCGCGTTTTTATCACAACAGTAGAATGCGGTGCAGATGTCAAGACTTTTAATTTACATACATCAAGAAAAGCAGTAAACATAAACTTGCGACCTAATGGTAAAATTTTCCCCCATGGAAAGTAAAGTTCTCGTGTTTGACAAGTACAATCTCATCTATAGGTACATTTTAAAGTAATTTTTCCCTTCGTAAAAAAAATTCCATTGCATCGGGCATATTCAAGTCAAATTTCGTCATTTTGACCAGTGATTCTTAAGTTACGACGTTTTTAAATCACAACTTTAATTATAATCACCCTGTATATACTGAAATGTAGCAAATATACAGAGTGTCGCACTTTATTTTTATCTAATATCTAATCATTAAATCGTTAGCTTTAGAACTATATTTCCAATTGCAAACATATTCCAAATGTTGTTGTTCATCATAACAAAAGAAAATTTACGTCAGAAAAGTTTTTTTTTATTATTATTTACGAAATTTTAATTTTCGAGTGTTTTTCTTAGATCCTATCAATTATATTTAGAAGAACTTTGGACGCGCTCTGACAAGTAAAATAGTAAAATTCCCATTATTTAAAAACCAAAAATTACCTAAATGATACTTTACATTTTATGAATTTTCACCGTTTTCGAGCATTAACAATGCATTTTTACAAATTTCTTTTGCTTTTTCGATAAAGGCGAAGCGCACATACATGAGTTATAATGATGACACTGTTAACGTTATTCAAGCATTTTGAGATTCCTGTACAGAAAAGTTGCTAAATATTCTTTTCTGTCTTTCTTCTCTTTTTTTTTTTTTTTTTTTTTTTTTTTGTTTGGCAGTGCATGAGCTCAGTAAACACATACATACGATAATAGTGATCCATGAGATTCGTTTGATCAATTATAATGATTTCATGCATTTTGAGATTCCTAAACAGCGAATTCGTCTAATTAACTTCGTGGTCTATAAAACTAAGAATGGAATCTCCCTCCACGACATAACTTCTCATTAATATCAAGACATCCAAAGTCTTATCAATAAAGGAATATATACGAATTTTTGTTAATTTTTTACTTACATTTTATAAAATTGCCATTGTGTCATGTAATATTTTTTTTTATTTTACCGTACTGCACTGTACTTTTTGAAACAGGTAAATACAGGAAGAAACTTAGGAGGTGGGAACAAATTAATCGTATTTTCATTATTTATTTTGGGAAATTTTGATTCTATTTTCGAACAATTCACTTCGCGAACAGTTGTTTCGAACAAATTGTGTTCTAGAACCGAGTTGTTATTGTATTAAGTATGGAATATTAATCAAGAAGTTTATATTGCATTTATAAAACTTTTATTCATTTTAACCCCCTGCACATAATATTCTATTCATAATATTCATAATATTCATTTCGTACATAATATCTGAAAAAAAAAATTTCTTCTAACCTTGTTTATTATAATTTCTTATGATTTTATATTTTAATTTACTCCTAATTGAAGTAGTCAAATATGAATTTTTAACACTTTGTTGTCTTAATATGAAATCGCTTTTAATTACACTTTTTTGTCTCCACTTTTTACTTACCCATCATACGTAGTATAGGGTAAGTCTTGTAATCGTTTTGAAAATCGAAAACAAATTTTTGACGGATTTACACGTTTCAGACACTGGAGATTCCGAAAAACATATTTTTAGAAAAAAAAATTTGCCGTCCGTCTGTGTGTCTGTGTGTGTGCCTGTAAACGCTCTATCTCCCGAAGAAATTGAGATAGAGACTTGCAATTTGGTATGTACTTAGTAAGTAATAATGGGAAGAAGCCTATATCATTTCAAAAACCTCGATTAACCGGAACAATTTTTTTCGGACTCTCGAAATATTCGTTCTGATGAAAGGTATGTAAAAATTTTCGAAATTGTTTATTTTAAGAAATATATATAAAAGACAATAAAAAAACATAAATTTTGCATAAAGCAAGAAGTCGATCGGATAATGAGTTGCCGAGATATTTGGAATCCTATTTGCCACACTCTTCGATTTTTCATGACCCTGTATTTCATCCAAATTTCACTTCAAAGATATATTCTAATTGGAAATTTGACGCTTAATTAGATGCAATAAACCGCTAGTTAATAGGATTATTATTTTTGGAGTTATAAGGATGTTTCTTTCAAGCAAATCAGTAATCGAGCCTTTAAGTTTGTGACGTCATCAAGCCACGATTTTATTTGAATTGCAATGCACTTTATAAGTAGTTTACACATGTTTTATTTTAATATTTTACATTATGCATATCCATGATGGGTAAGTATTACGGTGGCCCCCAACGACTAGTTTAGGTAGCTTTCAATACAAAACGGAATAAAGCTACCTATTGCAGCCGTTCGGAGGAAAGCAATTCCGGAAAATTTCGATATATTTTCACCGGTCATGACCCCCAGACCTCAAAACCACCCTCCGTTCAAATGTTGATATATATATATATATATATATATATATATATATATATATATATATTATATATATATATATATATGTATATATACCTGATCTATGTCATACGATAACGCTCGTATTTATAAATTAATTTTGATTAAACTAATTGTGTGTATTAAGCTCACCAATGCCTCGACTGAGTTCGTTGGCCAGCTTGGTCCGCCATCTTGTTTCAAGATGGCGGCTACTCAAAATTTTAAAACTAAAATAAATATACAAAAAAGTTAAAAATTCAAATTTATTTTTTAATTAAGTGATAGGCCTTGATACAAGGATTCCAGAGCATTTTTTGTTTTACCTCTATCTTAAAAAATGGCTGAGATAGAGCAGTTTGAAATTCTAGGGTGGCTGACATTTTGAAACAAGCCAGCACATTACAAAAAACCAATGATTAATTCATGAGTTTTAGTGAACGCGATTTCTCTCGCAAATTATTTTCTTTCATTGTTGTAATCATTTTCCCAATCATACGCATAAAACTATATTTTCATATCCGTTATTGCCAAATTCTCGCCAAACCTGGCGACATTTGGCGAAATATCGCCAAATTTGGCGACCAAAATAAGTTTTCATAAATGAAGCCAACTTGGCTATAGCTCAATAATTTAGCGAATTTCTTATTCAAATTCAGCATTAACGAATCTTTTGTAAACGGTTTCTTTGTATTTTAGCTTGCTATTTTCGTGTAACATTAGCTGAAATTTTAAAACGAAGATATAGGAAAGCTACCTTTTCCTCCCGGTACAGGCCAGAAGGACTTTTTAATAATAAGCTTCGCCTTATTTAGTACCAGATATCTGCGATTACCTAAGGCCAAGATTTTTTTTTTAATTAGTAGTAATAAAAATCATCAAAGTTGGCAGATATATAAACACAGGTATACTCGTCACTGGTGAATAATGTGTTACTATGTATGATAAAAAATTTCATTGTCAGAACTTTTTCTAATATTTTTCTAAACTTTGGTGCCATTCATAATTTTTTACCAAGACATAATATAAAAAACGAGGTATTTTTTGCCAAGCGGTTTAGATATGTGACAGCACTTCGATATTTTTTAGGTACTTGATCTAACAAAACTCGCAGAGAAAACTTTTAGCAGTTATACATCTTTTCAGTTCGGCAGTTTCGCTCTTAAAGCTCTATATTTTCAAACTTTTGCTAGAAAACTTTTTAAAGGCCTTTCAACTTCCGAAAATCTGATCTGCTACAAACGAGATATTTTCCTGAATAAATTATTTTGTTTTTTAAGCCCTGAATTATAATCATTTTATTATACACTAAATTTGGATTCTATTTAATTTTAGACTCTTTCGGTTCTTTCTTAATATATTTTGTTTTACTTATTCATATTTTAATTTACTGTTAATTAAAGTAGTCAGGTGCGAAAAATACTTTCACTTGTTAATATAATATGTAAAATAATTTTTCGTTATTAGGACCATTTCGAAAAAAATCGGTGCCATTCTAATTTATTACCAAGGAGGTATATAAAGTACAAGGTATTTTTTACCAAGCGATTTGTAAGTGCCTTCAATATTTTTAGGTGCCTGATCTGTTAAAACTTGCAGAGAAAAATTTTCTAGTTATACATCTTTTCAATTTGACATTTTCGCTCTAACTCTTCACATTTTAATAAAATTCCTAGAAAGATTTTTTAGTGGCCTTTCAACTTAAAAAAAATCAGTAATAATTACTACTAATGTAAAATATCCAAAGAAAAGGGGGGGGGGGCATTTTCTGATTAGTAAAATTTCTTGTATATTTTATGATGCATGAAATAAAACCTATCTAAGAATGTTGATTTTAAGTATGAATTAACACCATTAGGAATTTGCCACTAATAGTAAAACATGTATTTTACAACTATGCCATCTGTAGAAAGCATACGCCTTGTTAAATAAATTCTAATTTTACCAAATACGAGTATTCATATTGAATAATTAAATGTAATTAAAAAAAAACATACTTTTATTAAAATTTACTAAAAAGTCAACTTATATTGTAAAGCAAAAATGCGTGCGTCACTCAATGCTGACGTCATAATAATGTGGGTAACAATGCGGTGAAAATGGATGAATATTGCTATTTTTTTAATTAAGCAATCGTAACGTTATTTCTATGTGGGAAATGCAAGTTTTGGGCAGACGTTGACACCCCTTAGAGATCGCATTTTTAAAAAATAACGTCCAATTCATGTAATGCCCTCAGGAATACTCCACAAAATTTCAAAGCTCTACCACAACAGGAAGTGGTTGAAAATTGAGTCAAAATTTTGACAGTCACATACATACAGAAATGTAAGTTAAAACAAAGTATGTACAAAATGGTGAAAAGGGGCTTTTAATCGGCTCAATCACTTTTAGTATACCAAACAACTGGTAGCTAAAGAAATGAACTATTCTGCTGAGAACAATGAATATTGGCATGTCCAGTCCGAGGAACATGCAAGGTGGACCCTCAAATCAACAGTAATAAACAGTAAAACAAGCAGTAATACGCTGTCGCGCGTGCGCGGCAGTATTACTACTCATTTTACTGTATATTTCTGTTAATTTTACGGTATAATACTGGCAGCTGGGGTGCCAGTATTATACCGTAAAATAAACTTTTTTTCTCTGCGTATAAAGTGTAACTAGTGCCATGCGATTATAATTTTATATTTAAATTTCGTTTAAGAGATCCTCGACATACAGAAATTGTACAAAATTATAAATTTTTCAATATCTAATTTTGATATCATATTTGTTTTCTTCGGAGTTTTTATCTTTCGGATACCAAACAGGAAGTCATTCCATCAAGTATATTAGGAATTATGCAGATTTAAAATTTGGAAATCCTAATGCTAAATTCGTCTTTTAATCGTTTCAAAACGTATTACAAGGTGTGCAGTTTTTAAAGCATGACTCAAAAACTACTTGGCAGAATGAATTGAAATTTTGGATTACCATATTTGAAGCTTCTAGAAATCGATTTCTGTTAAAATATCATAGTTTACAATACAAATTTTCTTTTTCGAAAAGTAATTTAAAAAAATATATATTTCCGAAATTAATTTTCTTGAAAAAAATAAATTGTAACCTATGTTGTTTTTTTGTTGTTGTTGTTGTTGTTGTTGTTGTTGTTGTTTTATCAGAAATCAATTTCTAGAAGCTTTAAACGTAGAAATCCAATTTTACAAAATTACAACTCATTTCGCTAACTAGTTTTTTAGCTATGCTTAAAACCTACCTGCATTATCCTCTGTTTTGAAACTATTGCAAATGAATTTAACATCAGGAGTTTCAAACATTAAACCTGCATATATCCTAAAATATATGACAGAATGACTTCCCATTTGGTATCCGAAAATAAAATTTACTGCAAAATCAAGGTATCAAAATTAGGCTTGAAAATTTGAAAATTTGTTACAATTTCTATACGTAGACGACGACCCCACAAGCAAAATTTAAGTATAGCATTAATTAGTAGACATCATTACTAAACGATTGGTACCAGACACGAATTTTTATAGGATGATTTGCCACATAGGTAGTAGAGGTTCTTGCACTTTTGTTTTGTTTTCTTTTTCCCAGGACCGTTCTTATACCATTGTCATGCCTTTCAAAAAAACTTTAAAAAATGTAGTAGATTTTTAAAAACTAGAAAGAAAAATCATGAGTTGAGCATAGATTATGAAACACTTTCCAAAACATTTAGAATACTGTAACAAAACTTAATATAATGAGGTGTTTAAGAAGGTGAAAGATGATGCATGGAAAACGAATAACACATTTGAAAACCCAATTTCAGCAATTACTATCAAGGAAAAATATCCAAATTCTTTTGTGCAGCCCTGTATATGATCAATATATTTGTATATTTACTACATAGTATGCAAAAATTTGTTCAGTTAAGAAACTCGTCGTACAGTTAAAAATTCACCTTCATCAATTTCCTTCAATAAGCGAAAGTGTACTCGAATCCTTTTGTGCAATCCTACCTGTGATCTATAGAATTTATACACATCACGTACTATGCAAAAATTTAGTTAAACTTAAAAACGTAAACACACTTCCAGCAATTATCGCTCATAAATAGTACTACAACCGAATCCTTTGGTGTGTCCCTGTAAATGAAAGATAAAGGCAATGCACACCATACTTTTCAGTAAGCAACTTATAGTGTACCTCAGTAATTCATATAAAATTCACTATGATCGTCAAAATACACTGCAAACGAATTTCACCGTAGATCATTTTGTAACAGAATTCTTTTGTGTGACCCTGTAAATGTGTAAATGACAAATGAACGCTTTGCACCCAATATTCTTCAGAAAGCATATTTAAGAGCCTACACTAGTTATGCGAAAACATTCGCAAGCTACTGTTAATCTTATAGGAGAGTTCTTTTCAAATATCTCGCATGCATTTAAATGTTTTTAAATGATTTTTTTCTATAGGATACCTGAGGTCAACATATAACGTTGTGCGTTTTTACTTTTTCGATTTTGGTTGCAGTTTTTTTATATGAGTATACAATAATTTTCAGAACCGGTTCCAATCGGTTCCAAAAGAAAAAGTTTCCGCATATAAAAGAAATATAACAAAATCGAAAAAGTAAACATGCACAATGTTAGAAGTCGCCCTCAGGTATCCTATCATAAAAAAAATATTAAAATGCATAAGAGGTTGGTTGGTTATTTGTTACGGTCGATTATCTGCGCTAGGGATATAGGCCAAATGGGTAGAGTGCCTTCCGTGGGGGTCTCTCTAAAGGATCCTAACACGTATTGACGTCAAGGTTCGATGAAAACCACGGAAAACTCCGAACGACGAGCGCGACAGGGGTTTGAACCCAGCACCTCTCGTCTACCAGCTTCGAGAGCAGAACCCCTCAACCACTGGTGGGGCAAAAAGAAATGCATACGAGATATTTGTAAAGAACCTGCTCATACGTTTAACCTTAGCTAGAGCGTTTCTTTGTGTGAATAGTGTAGGATCTAAAGTGCACCTCAGAAATGCATAACAACTTCATTATGTTAGAAATGGTGTAACATCATTAAAATAAACTTGAAACGATTTTTTTCCATTGACCGTAATATAACGGAAAACGTGTGACTGTCTCTGTAAATGTACTATAAACGCTACAAACTTGATTTTCAATAGCGATCCTACTATAGTAAACCTTAATAAGATATAAAAATTACAGGGCAATCCGGGTGTATTTACGAGAGTTGGAGCACGGACAAACGAACACCAGACAAACCGAAGTTATAAAAAAATTTCAATTACGTTGAGAAGTGTGAAAAAATTTGGACGATGATAAAATCTTTTTGTAAAACGGGATTTATATTTCTCCACTTTCTAAAACATAGGTTGTAATACTCTGTATACTAAATTGTAATCTATGCATTTTTTTATTTAAAGAAATCAATTCATATAAGCTTTAAACATAGAAATCCAAAATTACAGTTCATTCTGCTAAGTAGTTTTCAGTTATGCTAAAAAACTACCGGCATTACAATCTGTTTTGCAACGAGGCAACTTAGGCTGCAAATAAACTGGAGTACCTTTGGCCGACCGTGGTTGCACATATATATCAAATAAAACGGTTTTGGATCCCGCGGCCTAGATTGTCCATGGTACCTCATATATTATATTTATTTTTTTTTTAAATGAGTAGTTTTTTTTTTTTTTTTTTTTTTTTTTTTTTTTTTTTTGTCGTGAGGACATTTTTAATATATATAATTTTTTGTATTATCTTTCCTTAAAATTCTAAAAGTGGAAAAGAAATTGTATCAAAATAATTTATTTAACAAATGAAATTGAGTTTTCGTAAATTAACTTGTTTGTAACAAACAATATTATACTGAGTTCTGCTTTGCTTTAAACAAGAACGAAAAATCATGCGTCAAGTATGAATTATGAAACAGTTTCCAACACATTCAAAATACTGTAACAAAACTTCACAGTTTAAGTAAACAATTTACAAAAGCGCATAAGACGTTTGAAAACTGAATTTCAGCGCAACTACTAATAGTCGAACAAAATATCCAAATTCTTTTGTGCAGCCTTGTATATGATCAATAGATTTGTATGTATACTACACAGTATGCTAA
Organism: Maratus michaelseni; assembly: GCA_963931845.1. NCBI lineage: Eukaryota > Metazoa > Arthropoda > Arachnida > Araneae > Salticidae > Maratus > Maratus michaelseni. Next base: position 253,504,087 of record OZ007592.1, read on the forward strand.
CATTTACTTCAGTTATCAAATATCTAGCACAATTAAAATTTCCTCTTCAGCAATTTCTGTAAATAAACTGAAATGTACGTGAAATCTTTTGAGCTACCCTGTATATGATACATAGAATTTATATACACAAATTAATATGCCAAAATTAGTTACATTTAAAAACACGTACCACAACTGAAAACGAACTACCAGCAATTATTGTTCATAGACAGTACTGTAACTAAATTCTTTTGAGTGTCCCTGTAAATGAACGATACATTCTATGCACGCCATATTCTACAGTAAGTGCCTTGTATTGCACCTCAGGGAAATGTATCAATTTGAATGTGTTTCAAATATTGTAAAATCATTAAACTACGCCACAAACGATTTTCCCTCATATTGCGTAATGTAATGTAATTATTTTGAGTGTCCCTGTAAACTAACCATAAATGCTACACACTTCATTTTCAAGAGAGAACATGTCATAGCAAATCTCAGTAACACATATCAATTTCATGGCAATCCGAGTATATTTACGTCAGTTAGAGTATGGACAGATGGCAGACAGACAGACAGAGAAACCGAATTCATAAACACTTTTCAACTATGTTGGAAAGTGTTAATAAAAATGAGTGTTAAGCATAATGGGATACATTAAATCAATACCAAAATGAAACATTAGTCTCCTTTTTTTTTCGATCTATTTTCATACTCTTTTGTTTAGCTTAACTCGGTTCGTGTAATGTAAAGATTGAATTTTACAATCTACTTTTCACACACTTTTTGATGTGCTAAAATTATAAAAATTACGTACGCAGATGTGTTTCCAATTACAGTACAATATTTTAATATTTTTATAACTTAATTATAAATTAATAAATTAATTTATTAGACATTGTCATTAAGAAAGAGAGACATACTACTGAATGTTTATATAAACTTGATAAATTATTTGACAATTTTTTCTCCTTCAATATTTCAAAATATGACAAGTTTGAACTACGAACTCGGAAAAATCCATGTTGTTATCTCAATAAAATATTCTTATTGATTATAAAATAGTTATTTTGCTTCCAAAGCATCAAAATCGTTCCTTCAGAGAATTCGCTGATCCGACACTCTACTTAGTATGGAATCTAAATCGAAATCTTTATCGATTTTGATTTCAAAAAATATTATAATAAGATTTCCGTATAAAGAGAAATGCGATTTAAATCCTATTCGTTCGTATCAGTTCATAAATTCTTTAGGGGTAGAAACAGTTACGTAGAATTTGTTCCATTTTTTACTATTCTCTTACTCTGCAAAAATTCGATTTTGGAAAAATATATCCATAGACGGAAAAATTAGAGCATGGATTATTTTCACTGGGATTTTATTTAACTAATCATCCACTTGAAAAATTTAGAACGCTTCTGGAAAAATTAAATTCTGGATTATCGGAAAATATACAGCAGCAAAAACTGAAGAAAGAAATCAAGGAAGGAGTAAAAGTTTGAAACAGGTGTGCTTGCAGCTCACAGCCTAGTCCGCTTTTCTAAAATGCAGAAGATAAACGGAAAACAATGTAAACCAAAAACTTTTTGCCAGGACTCCTTGTACAAAGCAATTTTTAAACATATCAATATGAAAAGCAATACGCAACAATTAACAAACATTAAATATTCAAAAATAAATTTCTACCAGCATTTTACAAAATGGATATTAAAACTGTTATTTCTTCGTCAGGGGGATCCTGCTCCTCTGAATTCCATTTAAAATACATTTGATAGGGTTCGTACGCCTCAGGGGATTCAGGGAATTTAAGGGGTTTGAAAACAACAATTTTCCTAAAGTAATAGTCGCCATATCTAACCACAATTTTTTTTTCCATTAAATAAGTTAAATATACCTTTACGAAAATTCTGATATTCCTTCGCTGAGGCGAACGAACCCTGTTTGAAATACTTAAACGTAAAAAGAAAAACAGAATTAAAACTTGTCTTTCACCGGAGACGAAAAATTCTTAAATCTTCTTTCTATTTGTGTTTGCTTTCTTTTTAATCTCACTTGCGAAGAATAAATGTTGCTACTTTTTCTACGTCACATAAAGAATGTGAATTTTCATTTATAAAACATTATTTTTAAAATCGGCGTATTTTTGCTTTTAAGTGCACTATTAAAATCATGCCTTGAATCTTTAAGACAATATTTTAAAAAAATAATAACTTTAAAAAAATATTTTTTATAGGTATATTTTTTGCTTAAGTAATCAATGAAATTTAACATTAATGTTCAAGGAATAAATTGAATGACATAGTTAAGAAAAACCTCTAAATATTTCTTCTGCTTTTCTTAAAATATTAACACTTTGATTGCCATTCACGAGGTATCTCGTTGGCTTTTTCCAAAGACGAAATATCTCGTTTATTATTCAATGTAAAATAGAAGGAGATAAAGAAAGTCTATAGAAGTGTTTTTCCATTGTAGTTTGTCATTAAAAGATGAAAATTTCCGCTTTGATTTTCCCATCCCCCCTCCCCCCCCCCCCCCCAAAAAAAAAAAAAAAAAAAAAAAAAAAAAAAAAAAAAAAAAAAACGGAAGATTCAATATTCTAACCCTAAAATTACGTGAAATCATGAAAACTAAATTTCTTCAGAGGTAAAGAAAGTCTATTTATTTAAATGTACAATCCAGGGAAAAGCAATGGAGCCTCCACATCCCCAACCGTCCTTGCCAGTGCCTACAGAAATATCTGTATATGAGAGTGCAATATTATCTGTGTATTAAGAAAAAATAAAAATCTGTAATTTCTCCTTTTAAAACAAAAAATTTAATTGGGCAAACAACTCTCTGTAAACAACAATTTAAAAAATTGGAACTTTGCCATTAGCCGGACACGAGTGATAAATCAGAAATTATTGTTTCAATTCTCATCATTTCCACTTTACCAAACCTTTCATTCATTTCAGTTAAAATGGATACCTTTCATTAAATATAGACACATCAAATGCATTTAAAATACTACATACCTTTCACTGATTTCATTTAAAATATAAATAAGAAGTTTTAATAAGACATAATATCATAAACCTTGAATAGAAATATTGTTGAAATAAAAACATTTTATTTCAACATCAAAATGCTACTGGCGAGATTTTTACCCAGCTAACGAAAAAGTACAACAGAAAATATTTTAAATTAATTCAACTCAAAATGGGCATTATATAGGGTGAACAAAAACTCTTACCCTGATTATAATTATTCATTACAAAATAACCGTTTGTATAATAATGTAACTTATTGTATCATTGGATAGGTCAGTTTTAGTAGTTTTTTTTGTGCAATAGATGGCGCACACCCTAGCACAACACACTGGCCTCCTCGGTCTTCAGATATTACTCCTCTGGATTTTTTCTTTTCGGGTACAGGACAGAGTCTTTGTCCCACCAATTGCTGACGTCGAAGAACTGAAGACTAGGATACAAGCTGTTGTGACAGGACAGAAGATATGTTAAAGAACACTTGGCGGGAACTAGAATACCGCTAAGACATTCTCCGAGCTACCAAGGGGGAACACGTTGAAATTGACTCAGGAACGTGGTCTTATAAAAAAAAAAAAATTTAACAGTACTTACAATGTATACAATCAAACATCTGTCTAATTATAACACTTTGAGCACAAAAAATATCTATAATCAAGACAAGACTTTTGGTTCACCCTGTATATGTGTGTGTGTGTGTGAAGCACACACACACACACACACAGCAAATGGGTGATCCAAAAGTCGGGCACAACTTACACATTTAACAATTCTTAAACGAATAAAGATTAATAGATGCGGTTTGCACCAAACGGACGGGAAAGAAGAAGGATTTTCTATAACGAAAACAAAAAAGAATGCTTGAATAAATACAAATACTTGAGCAAGAAAAAAAATGCTTGAATAAATGCAAAAAAGAATGCTTGAAACCGCCATCATTGCCAGCATTGAGAGATGACATCCGCCAATATAATGCCTGTTGTACCACAAGAAATGTTGCTTAAGATCCTACGCTAGTCACGCGAAAAAATGCTCAAGCTAATGTTAAGTCTATGGGAAGGTTCTTGCGTGATTTCTCGCTCGCATTTTAATATTTTTAAATGATTTTCTTTTTTTTTTTTTTTTTTTTTTTTTGCATAGGACAGCTGAGGTCGATCTCTAACGTTGTTAGTTTTTACTTTTTTATTTTCGTTCCAGTTTTTTTATAAGCGAACATTTTCAATTTTGGAACCGGTTTGAACCGGTTCTGATAGTGAAAGTACCCTTATATAGAAAAAACTTGAACCAAAATCGAAAAAGTAAAAACTAACAACGTTAGAGATCGACCTCAGCTATCCTATGCCAAAAAAATCATTTAAAAATATTAAAATGCGAGCGAGAAATCGCGCAAGAACCTTCCCATAGACTTAACATTAGCGTGTGCGTTTTTTCGCATGACTGATGTAGGCTCTTAATGCTGTGAACGGTGTTGTGTTTCGTCTGGCAGCTGTGCTACTAAATAATGGACAGTAGATTGAACAGATGTAATCTTACTTGTAACTTGTAAGAGACTTGTCAATTGTAAGACAGCTGTTAGTAAAAAAAAAAGAGCCATTCAAGCATTCGTTTTTGCTTTCGTCGTAAATAATTCGCCTTTTTTTCCGTCCGCATCTTTTTATCTTTATTCGTTTAAGAATTATTAATTTTTAAAGTTGTTCCTGACTTTTAGATCATCCGCTTCACACACACATATATATAATGCCCATTATATATATATATATATATATATATATATATATATATATATATATATATATATATATATATATATATAATTGTGTGCAAGATATATCTTGAACTACGTACTATTTTATATGAATTTTTTCACTTTCTTTACTGTCTTACCTGCAAAAATATTTTATCATAAGTTAGCTTTTCGTGTGTTGAGGGGAGGGGTATGCAGTACCCTTATTTTATTTTTAACTTTTTATTATTAAATTTTTAACTTTTACTAAAATATACAGAAATGTAGAATGTGCTAGAGTGTCTGAAATATTTTAATAAAACAGAATTTTCTGCTCAAGATATTTTGATTTGACATACGCACATGTTTCCATATCACTATTACAACAAAAGTTATGATTAGAATATTTTTGACGCTATACAATAGATTGTTTCTGACGATCAAACACAGACATATTTTATATTCTAATCCGAATGAAGGAATCCATTTATAAAGCATAACTCAATTATTACATACTTATTCTACTTAACATAGTTCATGTATGTAAAGGTGGTATTTTGTGATCGATTCTTTACACACTTACGCATGTACTAGAGTTTTAGTAATTTAGTACATTTCCGTGTTACCGATGACAATACACTATTTTCAAATTTTCGGAACTTAATTATCAATTAATAAATTAATTTTAATTAAATTTTGATTATATAATTGTGTAAAAAATTTAGAAATCCTAGATAGTTTAGATCTGAGGCATAATTTTGTGAAAATCTTATAGACGTGACTCAACAATAATTATTTATTTGTTACAATGTTAAGTGATATTTACAGTAATATAAAAATGTTTATTTTCTGTTGCCATTTCTGGAAAAGAAACTGAGCAAAAATTAAAAATTGGTGATAACAGTTCATAAGTTTTAACCTTTAATATATATTTTTTTTTACATGGTACTGCGACGTCACATAAAGAACGGGAATTTTCATTTATAAAACATTAAGTTTAAAATCGACGTATTTTTGCTTTTAAGTGCATATTAAAATCGTGTCTTGAATCTTTAAGACAATATTTAAAAAAATAAATAAATAACTATGAAAAAACATATTTTATAGCTACGTTTCTTTCTTAAATAATCAATCAAATTTAACATTAATGTTCAATAAATAAATTGAATGAAATTGTAAAGAGAGATATATTGTAGATCTTTAAAGGTCACAAAATTCCTAAAGACGAGATATTGCGTTTACTATTTAAAAATATTCGTCAAGGGAAAACGAGATATCTCGTATACTGTTTACAATTAATTTTCAATGAGAGAAATGTGGAGGGAAATCGAAATTGAAATCTTTATTGGTTTTGATCTTAAGAAAATGTTATAATAAGATAAATGTGATGTAAATCACATTCGCGTGCATCAGGTCATCATTTCTCTAGAAACGACCAGTATAGAACATGTAGCAGGCTTTTCTTACACTGCTAAGAAAATATTTTTTCTAAAAATGCTATGACAAAGTTTTAGTTAGCCGTGGTGAATAATTAAAACGGCGGTAATGTGCTAGCGTAAGTTCTTTTTAAAATCTTGAAAATCCCTTTTCGGAAAATTAAATTGTCTGATACGTTATTGACCTTTTATAAACTTTAATTAAAACGAATAAGATATTCAGGATGAAATAGGAAGGTGGATAGTTCCTTAATCATTACACTAAGAGCAAACAGACTACATGCTGGAGGGATACTGGTCAGAGAAGGAAATCCGAAAATCATACGCTACAAATTGTCCCTTTGATTTATTAGCATATTTAATTTGGCGAGAGCATGTGAATCATAAAACAGGTTTTAACATAAGGAGATTTTTGAAGTTACAAGAAAAAATTGATAAGTTAGCAACACTAAAAGTATGTCAATAGTACGTTACAAAAATTTTGGAAACCCGGTGAGAAACGCATAGATCGACAAAATAAAAAAAAGAGACTACTGCTTAGCTATTATATGATTCAGAAAAAAAATAAATGACAAATTATGGTGAACCTAAAAGAGAAGCAAAGATATTTCTGTGGTTGGAATATTTCTTCTATTTTTTATCTGATTTATACGGTTGATCTCGCGTGATGACAGAAAATTAGAATTTGGGAATGTTTAACGATGGAAACAGCTTAATTATTTCTTTTATTTATTAAGAATGGGAAAGCATAAGATTTAAATAAAATTTAAAATAAATTAATCAAAAAATTAAAAAAAATGAAATTTTTAATGAAGGAAAAAGGGATAATTTAAAATATATGTGACTTCACATCACAAATGCTGTAGAATAGAATAGTCAAAAGCTATGTTTTTTTCATAAGTTATCAAAAAATGTAATGTCATTAAAAAGATATAAAATGTAATATAATTTTACACTTTCAATCTGCACTTTCAAAAAAAAAATCGTCAAAACACGTAAAACTACAGGCAGCCGGAAATTGCCGAAACACCCCTATGATTTAAAAGATTTTTCTGTAATTTGAAGAAATTTCTCTTTGAAAAAATTATGGCCAAGCTGAGCCAAAACAAATAAATCTTCGGTAGAAAACCCGCTCTCTCGTGATTAATCAAAACAAGATATCTAACAAGTGGCAATTTGTAATATACTATACTAGAGGTAAGTGAAATGGGCTTACCTTTTATACATCATGGCTCGGATAGTCATCGATCGTCCATCATCACTTATGGCACGTATAATCCATGTTGAAATATGGTCAAGGATACCACCTATATATTGCTAATATTTGGAGTTGTTGTTTTATTTATTAATTTGAAGAACACATATTAATTGTGTTCTATATTCTTGAGATTTGTTCAAGATTAACTGGCAAAAATAAAATGTGATTAATAAGTGTTGATTTCAACGAAGATAACGACTCAATTTTAAGTTTAAAAATTATATATTTAAAGAGCATTTAAGCTTGCGACTTATCAAGCCAGTTACATATTGAGAAGTGAAGTACAATTTTGTGTGGCGTTAAACTGCACGTGCCACAAAATAAAAATATGAAAAAGAAGTCTGTTTTTAATCAATTAAGGATTTGCTGAGATCAGTTATTCTGTTTAGTTCAAAACAGTCATTAGAGTAAAAGGCTGCACACACACTTTTCACATCTGTTCGTTGTGTTTTTCGTCTACTAATTGGATTCTGTTTCGTGAGTTCATCTGGATGATTAAATTCAAGAATTTCCGGGTTTTGAAGGAAGAATTTTAAGAAATTTTGAACTTCAGTTCGCGAACTTTTCGTGTTTTGAGGGAAAATGGGACATGTGTAAAACTTCAGTTTCTATTACAAAAAAGTAAATACGCAGCATATTTGTAGAAACAACCCTAATACTTTGACGAAAATACAGCTTCAGATATCAAGATTTCATGTAATTTTAGTGTTAAAATATTGAATTTTCTGCATTTTGGTGGAAAATGGGCAAATGAAAGGAGAATTTTTAGTTTTTTAATGAAAAACATTTATGGAAGTTTAAAATAAATTTAAACCATTCTTCGATTTTACTTAAAATCTTAACCATTTGAATACCATTGACGAGGTATATCTCGTTGACTTTCTGTTCTCACAAAACTGCCAAGAACGAGGTATCTCTTTTATGTTTCAAAAATAGTCTTCAATGTGAAAACGAGATAATCTCGTTTTCTCTCTTTTCTCACTTAGAAATATCTGATTGAAGTTATTCCTCAATTGGAAAAATGTTTTGGGAAATCAAATCGAAATCTTTATTGATTTTCATTTAATAAAATGTTATTGGATTTCTGTATAAAGAGAAATGTGATTTAAATCATATTCATTTTTATCAGTTCATGCGAGTTCTCTAGAAATTGGCAATGTAGAATTTGTTTCAGACTTTTCATACACTGTTAAGGAAATATTTTCTTTTAAATAAGATAGAAGAGCATTTTTATAGCTCTGATCTTTGCTTAATTTATCATTCAAATTTAATGTTACTTCAGTGAAAAACAATTGAATAAAATTATGTAAAATACACATAAAAAATATTTTCCTGCTTTGTTCAATGTCTTAAAGTAGACTTTACTAATACACAAGAAATAGAAACATAGAAATGAAAAAAAGCGTAACCGAAGAGCTTAATTTTTCTTCATCACGTCCGAAAGAAACGCACTACCAGTTTAAAAACAGGAGCAAGCGAGATGCACATCTTTTTGTGTCTGATGAAGAACAACTAATTTCTTTCGAAACGCGCTATTCTTTTCTCATTTTTAAGGTGTTTTTAAGAAATTCTTTACTTTGTATTGAGTTTTACACCAGTATACCAAGTGATTCAATATAGAGGTTAAGACGATCATCGCTAAACCGCTGGTTATAGAAAATGCTTCTTTATTACAAAATGTATTCAAATCAAGTACAGCTATTAGCTATGACATTTGTTTTACAAGGGGCTGCATACCTATTAAAATACGAAATTTATTATTTTATTGTTTTATTTGTTTTATTTATTTATTTATTTATTGGTATACGCTCGCCTTTTTCTATAATTTATACTTAGAAAATGTTGCCCTACGTCTAAGAAGGATATATTTCAAATCCCATTATTTTATGACAATAACTTAACGAGTTATGATACTTTGAATTAACAAATTTTCAGTGTTTTCTGGCACTAAAAGCGTGACTTTCTGTTTTTAACTTATACCCTAATGAAATTATACTGTAACAAATATTTTTTATAATTATACATTTTTTACTGCTGAAGCTTTTAGCCATATTTATATTTCTTAACCCTTCTTTGCATGAGTTTTTCTTTTACAATTGTGTTTTTTTATACATATATTAAATATTAGTCACCAGAAATGTTAAGATAGATTTTTAACTTTGTTCAGCAACATAGTTCACGGGAAATTTACTGGATTAATATTTCTATATAAATATAGTGGTGGCGAAGAAGTTGATTTATTTATTAAAAGTTCAATAAAAAGTGATGGAAATTTACATCACTATGCAATTAAGGGTTAAAGTTTTGTAAGAGAATAATCCTATATTTATGTAATGTAACCTTATCTCCAAATAAGAAGGATAGTCCATAAATCAAACAGTATATATACTTATTACCTTATTATTAATGAGGAACACAGAAACATCAAAGTTATAAATGATTTAGCTCAAGCTTTTTATATCACTTGATCCCGTCAGATCAGAACCAAAGTTTGTTTGTGATATTTATTTAATCTTGCATCAATACTGGCAAGGAGTCAAAAATTGCTGTATCTTTAAAGACAGATTAATATAAAAAGAAAATTTTCAGGTTAAAAAATGGAAAATTGTTCATGCAAACAATGCGGTACCGAGAGTGAAAATTATTTAAAGTAAACAATATCTTTCTAATTTATTCAGTACTTTTCGCAGTTCTATTGGACAAATACATTACTGAAAATCAATCAGCAACTTTAAATAGTAAAAATCTGAAAACTGTATAATTAACCAGCATAAAGTCCCTTAAATCTAAACAAAAATTTGAAACCAGAAATGAAGATTATGAAGAAATATTTTCAAAATAAAATGTAATTAAATGCGTATCTAAAGTCATAACTAGCTAATCCGCCCGGTGTTGCCCGATCCCGTCAAAAAATAATACGAAACGCGAAATCACTTTAAATATCGATGCACTAAACCGTTCCTCTGGTAATCTTTTCGTCTTTCAGAAATTAAATACAGAGACGGACCCGGAAGCAGAACTAAATTGAATACCATCCCCTCAAATGTTTGTATCATTTGATTCAAAGCGGGTCAGTTTTTGGTTAAAAATTTTAAAAATTTACCGTCTGATTTTCACAAAATTTTCATTTTCACAATTAAAAAAAATAATAAACTACGTACATTCTGTGAGTTTTGACTCAATACCTCCATTAGTTTTTTTTCTTAATACTCGAGGATGAGTGAAAATAAGAGTATGTCTTTGTTTGGGATTATCAAATCGGTACCTTTCTTTTGCGGTTTCGATAAACATAGCCATTTTCGGCGCGCATTCTGTTCTAAACAAATCTCTTTCCGAACGAAACTCCGAGAGTTGTCCCGCTGCCTACGGTACTGTATAGCAGACGAGCTGCACACGCGCTTAAAATGTTTTAGTTCCATTTTCCACCACCAGGAGGCACCATATCTATGTCTTAATTTGTTATCTATATCTAAATTAGTTCTGTTAAGTTGAATGAATCAATTCCCGTTAAAATCGAGAACATAGAACCCGAGAAAATAAATTCCTCCTGGAGATTAATATTCATAAATAGTGGTGAAAAATGGGCTAAAAAATGACACCGAAGTTTATTTAGTATTTAGGAGACCTGGAAAGAATATTTGAAAATATTTCGTTTGAATCGGACCAATTTTAAATGCAAAATCTTTTAGTTCCCCTTCCTCCGAAAGGGGAGCGCACTCTGTTCTAAACAAACCTCTTTCCGAACGAAACTCCAGCATGAGTCCCCGCTGTCTGCGACATTGCACAGCAAGCGTACAACGCACGTGCTGCAAAATCTTTTAGTTCCATTTTTACCGCCAGAGGTGCCAAATCTGTATCTCAATTAGTTATATATATCTTAATTAGTTTGTGTTAAGTTGAATGAACCAAATCGCGTTGAAATCGGGCCCATAGAACCCAAGAAAATACATTTCCGCCTTGGAGATTAATGTTCAGGACTAGTGGTAACCAAGGGCTGAAAACATGATACCGAAGTTTATTTAGTACCTTCGGGTCCTGAGAAGAATGTTAGAACAGGTTTCGTATGAATCGGAACAATATGAAAACAAGTTCTGATTTGGAAGGCAAGGAGAAGGAGGAAGTTCCGATCAGAGCATTAATGCAATATTTAAATTACGACCGGATACTCACCTCCCTCCTCAAAATTAAACCAAGGACCTTTAACATTAACAATTACCGTTAACTTTTGAAGCAGAAACAAAATGGCGCTTTTTTGTTTGACATACAAATACAGTAAGTTATCGTAGCTAATTTCCGAAATCACATACATAAATGACGTCACAAACATGAAAAAACTCTAACAATCGCATAAAACAAATCGCGAAAAATTCACAAATCGCTGTTCGAATTCAGAATAATTTTTATTGAAAACAAGGCAAAATTTACTATAGGGAAGTTGCAATGAGCTGATGAACTTTTCATCCACCAATCACAACTGCCCGGTTGACCTCCATCTGTGCCTATAATCATCTCACCTACTAATCACAACTGCCCTCAAACGGTGTTTGACCTCCAATGGGCGATTTCTGACGTCACTTGAAACTGCCCTATAAAAAATTTAAAATTAATGCATTTTAATAATGTAAAAAATGGCTGCAAAGCATGAAAAAAACGTTAAAAACGCATAAAAAATTTAATTTTAAAAAATCTAATCAAAAAATCCAAATCGGGATAATTAATAACAAATCCTTCCCTTTTAAAATTACGATTGTTCATCTTTAAAGAATGGTCAACCCTCTCCAAGCTAAGGAGAGAAAAAAATGACGATTTTGTACATAACTGAGTTCGAAATGGAGTCAATAACCAATGAACTAATCAAGCATAATGGGGAAATTTCCTTAGTGGCGAATGAAAACAATCGCCAAAAATTCAAACATCGCTGTACGAATTCGGAATAAATTATTGAAAAGAGGACAAAATTTACTATGTTGGGCTAAAAGATTGGAAACTGGATTTGGATATTTGGCGATTTATATTTTGCGTGAGGTTAAAAAATTGCATCTGAAAAATTTGATTAGATAAAATCTGAGTAACAATTTTGTTTTTGATTTTTTTAATTAAATTTTTATTTTTATAACTTCTTTATGATGTGACTTACAGAAGAAACTAGCAGATTTAATTATAAAAATGATTGTATTTATAAGTTACATGTTATTTGTTTAGTTATGATTTTTATTTTACGTTTGTCGCCAAACAATGTGATTTTAAGCCAAAAAGGCATATGCGTGACATTGGTTCGAACGATGTTCACAATAATGGTGTTTTTTCAAGTGTAAAACAGCATTTTTGGAGGAGTTTTTTATTCAAATGTAAATTATATAAATAACAGCTAATATAAAAAAGGAAGTCAAATATTTAAATTTTAGCATAAATGTCTGCCACACAATAATCATTAACACACATTTAAAAAAAGTTCACCATTAATTTCATTTTAGTTTTCTTTGCATATCTTATCTTCCTTTTGAAGGTTTTTAAAAGATAGTGGACTAATATTTTGAAATCGGTTCCCCCGCCGGTCAGTTAGAAGATTACACGAAATTTGTAGTCAGCGATTAGTAAATTTTATAGGCTTTCATTATGAAACAAACAGACAAAAGAAGATTTACTATTATATAGTTTTCATCTGCAGTTTTTTTACTATCACTACAAAAAGTAAATACTTCCACTATACGACAAAAAAATTTGAAATGCCAATGGTGGCCAAGAAACAACATTTACTGATTTATCATTTTAGCTTAGATAGAAAGAGACATGCGCCAAAGACGCGCCCCGGTGCGGGACGCACTGCACGCAATCGACCACCGATCCCAAGTCCTGAGAGACTTTTAATGCGCCAGTAACTTTGTCTCGCTACGGCACTTCGGCCGGCCAGAGAGCCGCGCCCCACTGCGGACCCTCTAACCTAGTTACCTCTGGACAGTTATCCCATTCTAGGGAACTCCCCGCAGGACGGACCCGTCCGGTAGATTTAATAGTCACTCAACGAAGGAATCCCCTCGAGAGATCGATTGCCTGCTTACGAGACAAGTCTCAAGCCTGCGTACTTGCACCATTACCTCTACCTCCGCCTCCTGCACCGCGGGGACCACGGGCGATCGGCGGTGCGGTCAACTGCGGTCTTTGACCGCGAAGAGCTCGGTGATTGCAGCCAGCTCTTCGGCGACCAAGGTTTCGATCTAACGTACGCATGAGGAGTCGGTGAATAATCAGCCGAATTCCCTTCCTTGCGTAGTCGTCCAGGCAGAGATCGCTTCGCGCACGTGTCCTAAAATCGCGAGGAAAGTACTTTTCCCGCACAGACTTCCAGAGCACGCACCGAAGAAGCACATGGCTTATGTTACTTACCCCGACTCCACAAAAACATGTAGAGTCGTGGTATAAGAAACGAGCCTGATGGTCACCGAAGGTGCCGTGCCCGTGAAAACCTGGTTAATGTAGAAATCGCCCTGCAGTCGGCGGATGCCGACGCGTGGGAAAGATTCATATGCCTTGCGGCCGGTCCCAGATCGGTCCCATCTCTCCTGCCATTTGGACAAGACTTGTCCAAAAAGGTCTTTTTTGGCTTGGCGGCGCGTGACTAGAATCACTACATCAACAGACTGTCGTGCCGTGGCTTCTTTTACCAATATGTCCGCCCTTTCGTTAAAGACGTGACCGACATGAACCCGGACCCAGTGCAAATGAACCTCAATTCCTGTGGTTTTAATCAGGTCCCTAATCTCGGCAATGGCCCTGTGCTGAGGCACAAGTCCGTGAAGCGCCTGAAGCGCCGACCTCGAGTCTGAGAAGACGCCGAGTTCCCCGAGACCTCTCAGATGGGCATGGGTGATTGCTTCCTTGATCGCATGAACCTCGGCCGCAAACACTTCCACGCCATCCGAGAGACGGAACTGGCTCTCCACTACTACTTGATCCTCTGACACAGCAAGGAACGCACAACCTACTGTGTTATTCTCTTGCTTGGATCCATTCGTGTAATACAAACACGAAGTCCGCGGAGTTAAGTCCGCGTTGCACCGTACCCGCCAGAGATCCTCTAGTTTGGGAGTGGGCCTCCAGAGGTCGACCGACTCGGAGTCTAGTCCGGTACCGTCAGCGCTCTTCTTCCAACGGACAAGGACCGTATAGTCCCTGTCCAGCTCCGCACGCAAGTCGAGGGGAACTACCCCTGACAAGACCTGCAGAGCATCCGTGGAGGTTGTCGAGTAACATTTAGTTACACAGAGGAATAGGTTCCTCTGCATGCTGAGAAACCTGTTTGCTATCACTACCTTGTTTGAGTAATACCAAATAGATGCCGCGTAAAGAATGATTCTTTCCGCTACGAGCGCGACCTACGTTATACACGGCCGGTGCATGACGTTTAAAACGTCACATGAAGTGGATCATTTTTATACGGCGATTGGTGCAAAACGGGGGTCACGCCGCTTTGCACCAATCGCCGTGCAAAAATGATCCACTGCATGTGACGTTTTAAACGTCATGCACCGGCCGTGTATAACGTAGGTCGCGCTACGAGAGAGTAAAGCATCTTGTGAACTTTCGGTCTCAGACCCCAGTTGGCAGCTGTAAGACGGCACATCTTATTCAACACCTTGAACGCCTTCTCCTGAACTGCTGTTAGGTGAGGCATCCAACTCAGGTGAGAATCGATTATGACGCCCAAATACAGAATCTGCCATTTCCAGTGTATTCTGTTCCCTTCCATGAGGATGCGAGTAGAGGGGCATGTTTTAATTTGCCCGCGGGCTTCACAATCGTGTAACCGCACTTCTCAAAGCTGAATGGGAGGTTGCATTCCGTCGACCAGGCGTGAATCTCTGAAAGAACCGGCCCTAGCAGCTCCGCAAACCTCATAGCAGCTCCTCGATGCGCGGCCACAAAGACATCGTCTGCGAAAACCGAAACCACATAGGCTTCGTCTTCCGCGTCTGGCAACCGTCTCAACAGAAACTCAATGACCACCAACCATAGGTAGGGTCCGAGACACGAACCTTGGGGTACTCCTACATTAAAATAGTGATCTGAATTGTGATTAAAATAGTAATCACCATCATCTGACAGGAGGACAGACCTACCCCACAGGTAGTCGTCTATAAACCCAAGGAGCCACGGTTCGACGCCCAGTTCCTCGAGGAATCGGAGCACATCTGTACGTCGAACACTGTTGAACGCAGGCTTGATATCGAGCGTCAGAAGACATGTGAATTCTCCACGACTCTTTGAGACAGCTATGTACTCCATCACTCGATGGAGCGCGTCGACCGTACAGACATTCTTTCGAAAGCCGTACTGCCTTGCATCGAGCAAACGTTTGGACTCCAAATACAGTACCAGGCGAGTTGCGCCAGGGCTACACTAGATACCGGGCTTGCTCATTCATTATCATGACGTCACAAATGGTGGCTGGCCGCTACCAGCGATTGGTACAAAGCGAAACGACAAAATAAAATAAAAGACATACAGCGATTGGCACAAAACGACGGGCTCGTCGCTTGGCACCAATCGCTGGTCGCGGTCAGCCACCTCTTGTGACGTCATGATAATGAATGAGCAAGTCCGGTATCTAGTGTAGCCTTGGTTGCGCACATTTTGTCCAAAACCTTCCCAAAGGTCAGTAAGAGACAAATTGGGCGGTAGGTCGCTGGGTCACTACGCTCCTTCCCTGGTTTGGGAAAAAACACAGCAATGACCGGCTTCCATGTCCGCGGGAAACAAGACTCACTCAGGCAGTGGTTGTACAGGGATAACAGCCACTGAGGGTGGTGTTTCAAGACCTCAAGGACGATCTCAAGACTGAATCCGTCATGACCAGGCCTTGTTAGGCTGCAGCGATTCCACTGCGTATTCAAGTTCATGAATCGAAAACAGCCTGGGCTCGTCGGTCTTAATGCACGCGACCTGGGAAACATCGTCAGCCGATAGGAAGTGGTGTCATGTAAGCGCGGCCTGGGATTCTTCCCAGGTCGAGACCTCTTGTCCGGTTGGGAGCACAAGCATCTCTTGCGCTTCCCTTTTCCACTTACCTCGCACCACCTCGACCAATTGGCCTAGTTTGTCCGTCCTAAGTCCTTCAGAAATTAATCTTCGGAACGAAGCACGTTTTGCGTACAGGATCGCCTTCATGTACTCTGCCCGCTTACGCTTGAAGAGTGTGCCGAGTCTCCCCCTCTCCGTCGGCTCCAGCGTTCGCTGGTAGAGCCGACGAAGCGCACGCAACCTGTTACGCTGGCTGGACAGCTGCGCTGTCCACCAACACGCCTCACTACGCACTGCCGATCGGCGCTTTTTGTGTTTTCGACACAGCTGAATGAAAGCCGACATCAAGTGTTCGACTCCCTCATCAAGGGTATCAAACTCATAGCGAGTCATATCTGCGATCTGCAGATCGCAGGAGAACACTCCCCAGTCCAAAGTCCCTTTTGTGCCAGCGACGGCTAGCATCTCTAGGGAGCCGATTGGCTGGTTTGCCCTGATAATCCCACAACATGACTCTATGGTCGCTCAACATTTGAGTCTCGGATAACTGCCAGTCGTTAATGCGGTCAGCGCAGTACCGGACCAACAGGACGTCGATCCACCCTTCACCTTGAGGTCCAAGGAAAGAGGACAAGCTATCCGGATCGTTGACAAACTCCAGGTTTACGTTCAAAGCGAGAGCGATTAGATCTCGCCCTCGCGGATCTGTCGGCCGTTGCCCCCAGATCGTTGACTTAGCATTAAAATCACCCACCATAACGACATTGTCACTCGGGTAGGATCCTAAAAGGGTCGTCAACGGTACGAGCACAAGGTCAATGTCCTCTGAAGGAGAGCAGTAACAAGTTATCACTAGCACGTCCTTCCCGCACCATCTGCAGCGGATAGCCACTACGTCAGAACGCCGTAGGACAGAGACGAAGTGAATGCGCTTGCTAACCCAGAGGGCCGACCTAAAGCGGTTTCCTACTGCGCTAACCTGCATGTAGTTCGTCGGAGTCCCGCTAACAGAACCATCGACGACATGTGGTTCATTTAAAGAGACCACATCCAGGCTCAGGGAGATCGTATCCTGATGCAACTAATCATACAAGCCACCGAGTGGTGACAATTGAGGTGAGCAAATTGAATTTTACTCTCCATTATGACTCAAATTCGCTCGAACTCCACCTGGTGGACGTGGCACTCCTTGGAACCTGCCGCGTGGGTGGTCGACAATTTATTGTCGACCGTTCTGCTTAGCTTAGATAAGAAAAATGAACCTGGAATTCAGATTAGATAAAATTTCGATCATTATAAAGCAATTTCAGCAGACACGCAGCCTTAACCGCTAAACTTAGTGACAAATTCATGATTATGTTTATTATGGGGTTTATGGGGTTTATAGGTTCATTATGGGGTTATAACATGCTGAAGAATAATGTAATCTTGAAAATAAAAGATGTAACAAGCATATTTATTTCTCCGTGTTATTATGTTTATTAGAGAAATGCAAAAAAATCTTCGGTTCAATATATTCACCAAAAAAGATCATTACTAAAAATTATGCCTAACTATCTAATTCAGTCAAGAGCAATTTGACATTATTTAATGGAACGTAGTTTGGCGCGTAATTAACATCATTTTGTAGCTAACTCTGGTACATTTGTAACTATATCGCTGCAAAAACGTCTAATGTCTACTTCAAACTTGACTGTGGACCCCATTACGGAAGATTAGGAAGATTTTATTGGATGCAAACTAGAGGATTATTTTTCTACCAGAATCAGAAATTGAAGGGTTTTTTCCATGTTAATGGTTACATGATTGCAACTGATATAAAAACAAGTAATATAAAAAAAAACATTTAAATCAATTCCTACTTTTTAATCATAAATATATAAAATAAACCCGTACAGCATTAATGTCCCACGTTATCTTTATTGAACATTATTTTATAATCATCGTTACGGTATTTAATTTTTTGTTGGCATCACTAATTTTAGATAAATCTTTCATTTCATTTATGAAAACAATGGGAGAAATTTTTTTCTCCCATATAAAAATAAAAATTAATTAATTAAATTTAATGAATGAATTAATATTTGAAAAAACTGTATTAACATAAATTGTCATCCAGTACAAGTTAAAAAAATATTTGAACTTGAATGGATGAATAGAAAATATTTTATTAACGATTGAAAATTCCAACAAGATATATATAGAGAGAGAGTGTGAGCTAATAGTAGGAATTTAATGAAAAGGTAATTAAAATGACGTTATTTTAATTTTATTCAAGCAATTCAGCTTTAAAACCCACTTTTTTATTATTCACATTTCTTTTAAATAGGAAAGTTAAACATTGTTCTTTGTGTTCAAATAATTTATTACATTCTTTAAAGTATTTAATCTGTTGGAATCCAGAGATAGAAACTGTAGTAGACCTGCCAGAAGATGACTATATTACGAAATATAAGGTAATCTAGAGTGAGATTGTTTTTAATCTGCCAGAACCATACATAGCACCAAGCTGAGAAGCCCGAAATTCAAGAACTAACAAACGAAAAGGAAAAACCGAACATTATTTAAGTTTAATGTATATACTTTGCAATGATTCTAATGCTCTCTTTTTTACACTAGTGTGCAAAACTTAAGCAACAAACACAAAATGCTAATTTCTGAACACGTGAGTACTCAAAAGGAAATTCTATGAAGAGCAAGGGTAATAAAGAGGTACTACCCTAACAACACGGCCAGTCGATGTGAACTCCCCTTGACGTCACATGTGGTTACAAGTGTCACAATCGCTACGGTGAATCAAAATATGGGATCTTTCACTTGTCTCATTATTACTCTCAAATGACTGCTATCACTGAAAAGTCACTGTGATTGTTGCTTTGTAATGAGTCACCAGGTGACATTACAATGAAGTCACCTTGTGATTCTCTCGTCACTGTCATTTGAAGACTGAACTTTGAAGTCATTGTGAGCATTGTGTTGTGATGAGTCGTCAAATAATGTCACAATGAAGTCGCATGGTGACTTTCCGGTGACCGACACTCAATTGTGAAATCATCACTGCACTCATTTGTGAAAAGTCACCAGATGATTTCATTTTCTGTCACTTGGGAACTCGTCACAGAACAGCTATCATGATGACTTTACAATGGAGTGTCAAAATGACAGTCACATGATAGTCACAAGGTGACTTCATTGTAAAGTCACTTGGTGATTCGTCAAAAAGCAGCAGTCATGGTGACTGTTCAGTGGAGTGACCAAATGAGAGTAAAAATGAGACGAATGAAATATATCAAATTTCTGTTCATTGTAGTGACTGTGACAATTGTGACTATTTGTGATGTCAAAAAGACTTCACATCGACTGGCTTTGCTGTAGGGTAGTACTTATTTTCTACACTTTATGTTTATAATATTTCCTTTTGAGTACTCACATGTTCAGAAATTAGCATTTTGTGTCTGTTGCTTAAGTTTTGCACACTAATGTAGTAGTATGGTGACTAGAGAACATTTTAATTTCTGTTGGTCATAACGGCCACAGTTCTTTATCAAACTCTACTATAAATGAACAAATAAAAGAGCTAGCTGTTTCTTAATCGCCCGCATTTTGTCTAACGCATAAGGTAATAGCGCAATGACATTCGCATTGTATTCAGCAATGCAGAAGGACTTTCCACGTGAGGGTCCATATTACTTTAAAATACATGGTCGAATTCCCCATTTCGTTTGATTCACGGTTCATTTGCAAAATGGACCAGCGCAGCGGGCATAGCCTGCTACTATATATGATAAAACAAAGCGAATGGGGGTTTTGGTGTACAAGACAATTATTGTTTTACTTTTTCTTTTAAATTTAGCGTGATATTAAATTTCTTTGACATTATTATTTGAAATACTTAAAATATGGAAATAGAACACAATTTTCAATTTTAATCCTAAACAAGCATTTTTAATAGCTAATATATATGTAATAATGTATAATGATAATAATTGTTGTTTTAAAGATAATCACATTGTGTGTTACAATGAAAAATTAAACAAACGAAATTGATGCAAATTTTGTATTCACACGTAACAACGTAACAAATTTCCTTCGAAACTTTTATTTTTCATGCCGTAGGGGAAAAAATGCATCCAACTTTATCAGTATTTGAATAAGCTTCTTCACATTCTCCAGTTTATTTAAATTTTCTAGGTGAAAACGCAGCAGAAATTAACTTTGGCTTCTTTATTTATTTATTTATTTCCTTTTCTTCTTATAAACGTTAGGTTTCAGTTTATGAATTTGTATGAGCTTCCTTTAAACAAGGAACATGTTTCCTGGGCTTCAAATGAATTTTTTTCTTTATTTATTTTTATTTAACATACGTAAAAAATGTACGTCTGTTCAGAGATTTTTATTTAGATAACAAGAAACTAATTAATTAATTATGTTTTCTAAAAAAATATCTCGTTTTATCATGGGCAATAGCAAGAGCATCATAGGCTGTACTTGAATTTTGATCAAAAAATTCAAATAAAAAAAATACGCTCAGCAGAAAGACACAATGACTAATTTTCTTCCAAAATACTTCAACTATCAGTACTTAAAATTTAATGAAAATTTAAGTACTACGTATAATAACGCCGATTTCCGCCGCACTATGTTCGAAGCGCAATGTGTTTTAGGAAAGTTACATGGGGTTCGAAGTGAGACCCCGACTAAAGATCCACTTGAAAATCTGAAAGCAAGGATTAAAAAAATCTAGTATGATGTGCCTTCACAAAATTTCCTTCAATATAAATCGAATCAAATGATATAAATAGTACAAGAAAGTACATCGATTTAACAAATAGGTTTTTTATATATAAAACGCATAATATTATTATGGAATCGTGGACAATGCAGGTATGCTAAGCGTGTAGTTTTGTTGAATTCTGTGTATTTAGACTGGTGATAGAAGCAAGGCATAGTTCAAACTAATCATCGAATTTCGTCAAACCCTCTGGGATGACCGCAACCAAAATGAATAATTATCTATTCCTATCATGAGCATTTTAAATTTGGTGTTTCGTTGAATTCTGCGGGTATAAACTGGAGATATAAACATCACATTAATCGATCAAATAATCGATTTGAAGCAATCCCTCTTGAGGAATTTTTTCCAAAAAAATAATCAGCACCAGTTCACGTAAGGATAGAATTACATATGAAATTTCATTTTGTTCTGCGCAGTACTTCGTGAATTAGAGAGTCCACAAAATTTGATTTACATACAGAGAGACAGACACGCGGTTTCTAAAACCAGTCAAATCATGTTCAGGACCTTCTAAAACGCATAAATCCGTCAAAAATCGGAAGTCAAAATTTTACATGAATCCAATATTTTCTTCTTGTATAGATAGAAGAACGTAAAAAACAGTGGGTTGGGACATTTAATGGATATGGTCAAACTGAAGTGGCCTCAAACTTCCTTATTACTTATTGAAAGTCGTTCACGTAAATTTCGCATTAACCTTTTGCACTTGAGAGGTGATGACTCTCACTCACCACTAGTGTTGCCGGGTGTCCCTCTTAAATTGGGGTTCCAAATGCTCTGGACACCACTAATCAATTACTGTTTATTTTGCCATTATTAATCCTAGATAATTCTTCCCTTAAATAGGGCGAAGAAAACCAATTTAAAATACTTGTGTCCAGAGCATTTGGAGCCTCGATTAACGCAGGGCACCGTGGTGAGTGAGATTTACCTCTCGAGAACAAAAGGTTAAGGTAAATGCTAAGGAGAATGAAGAATAAAAGAATGTTATATGAATCATTCTGTGCACTTTACGGATAAGATAATATTAATAGAATCAATGAGTAGAATTTAATTAATCGCCTAGTACTTTGTTCCAGCTTCCATGAATTTCTAAAACACGTTCCGTATATCTTGAATATATATTAATTATTATATTGTATTTTGATGCTTGTCTTTGCATCACGCCAAAACGGCTTAATTAATTCCTTTAAAATTTTGTGCATAGTTGGAATATAATTCAGAATAAGTCATAGAATACTTTACTTCACTGTTTTCCGGTACGTATAAGGTATGCGAAGAACGTGACTATTAATTTAACTAGAGGATTCAACCCGGGTTTACCAGGTTTCAGAATATCTGAGAAAACCTAATAAAACTCTAATAGGTTTTGTTTTTTTTTAAATCGCCAACTAAAAATGCCAAAAATAATTCTTATATAAAACTATCAATCATGTATTCAAATAAAGTTTTGGAATTTATTAAAAGTGATACTTTCGTATTAGCCGCATGCCAAGTGTTAATAGCCGAAGAAATCGACAAAGATTTCGCTACTTACAGCGGTCTTTTTAAGATTTTTTGATAATTTCAGCAGCTTAAGCGCGTAGTTTGATAACATGCCTGTTAAATTTGTGTTTTATTTATAATATTTTATTATTTTACTTAATGATTGATGAAGTTTTAATTTCGTTATGGAATATTAGCCAGATACAACCGTTGCACTATTTATATTGTTGCAAGTCTTTCGTAATCTTTCCTAATTGAGCTGCACGCGATAGAGATAGATTTTTTAAAAAATCATGCTTGAAAATTATTTTTAAAAACCATAAAAATCAGTAAATTTAGATACAGTTTTCAAACAAATAGCATTTGAAGGAAATTTTTGTTTCCTATTCGACGACATAAAAAATAAACTACACGATATTTAGAAGTTTTTAAAAAATTGTTGTAAAAGCAAAATTTATCGTTCAGGTCGTCAGGTGCTGCCACCGTCAATAGGACGTGAGAGTTACTCACGGACATATTTTTCCTTTGTAATACCGATGTGTGTCATGCGGCCCATGGTGGTGTATTCTCCTGAAATCTTGTCAAAACTCGAGTAATTTTCAACACTTTCCAACATAGGTAGTTGAAAAGTGGTAAGAAATTCGTTTGCCTGCCAGCCTGTCTGTCTGTCCGTCTGTTCGTACTCTAACTCTCGTATAAATATACTCGTATTTTCATGAAATTTATACAGATCATTGATTTTTACTATAGAATGTTCGATATTGAAAATGAAGTGTGTAGCATAAATAGTTCATTTACACGGACACACAAAAGGATTCCATTACATTATGGTTTATGACGTATTTTATTGATATTACGATATTTCAAACATAATGGAATTAATATGCATTACTGAGGGGGAGATGTGTGTAAGTTCATAGAAAATTTTTGAGCGGGTTCCCCGATTTTCATAAATATTTTTACTATCATTTTGGAAATGTCTGGTATTGATCTCGTATAAATATCATTCCGATCCAAAAATGTTATGTTTGTCTTTTTATCGGTTATATATATATATATATATATATGTACAGGGTGTTTTATTTAAAACTGACGCTATTCAGAGCCGCCTATAGCTCGTTCTAATAACTGGATTGATACAAAATTTTGAGAATGGACTAAAAAAACCATGGGAAAAAAGATTCCAACAAAAAAAAATAGTTCCAATCACCACCGATAGGGGGAAATGTGGCGCTGTGGTAAATTATGCAACTGAGAATTAGCATAAAATACGGGCAATAAATGAAAATGCAAATTTTTACTTACGCAAGCGACAGTAGCGCCAATAGTTTAAGTTATAAATGCATGCGAAAAACACCAAGAAACAATTTCAGCTCAAATTGAAAATGAATCTCACGTTACCGCAGCGCGCGTTACTTGTGAAGTTCTATTATTGTAACCAATGCAATGCACCAGCCTCACTTCGTTTACTTAGAACACGGCATAAACTGCGCAAAGGACCTTTATCCGTTAATGTATTGAAAGCAATGATTCTGAAATTCGAAGAAACAGGCTCGCTAGCAGTTCGGTCCGGCAGAGGACGTAAACCGGTGGCAGAAAAAAGTGATAATGGATGTTTCAACTGCAATCAACGAAAGGAAAAGTGTAAATGATGAATAAAACATGGCATTTTATCCAAATTATTAATTTTGTCTGTTTCTGATGTTTTTTTTTTCAATGTACAGCGTCACATTTCCCCCTATCGGCGGTGATTGGAACTAATTTTTTTTTGTTAGAATCTTTTTTTCCCATGGTTTTCTTAGTCCACTCACAAAATTTTGTATCAATCCAGTTATTAGAACGAGCTACAGGCGGCTCTGAATAGCGTCAGTTTTAAAAAAAAACACCCTGTATATATATATATATATATATATATATATATATATTATTGTCTATGCTCTAACTGTTGTAAAAATTGGCCATTCATAACGAAATTTGAATATGTTTTTAATGTCCACAGACAGTACTACTTTATGTCTTAAAAATGTCATCAAATCGTGTTTATTTTTTTATTTTTTTTATTTTTTACTATCATTATTCAGGAACACATCTAAAACTTTAATATAGTATTATCTACTGCGAGCTAAAAAAGCAATATTGACAACAATGGAATTTAAAGTGAATGTGGATAACAACAAAGGTTTGCCAAAAACACTCTGTTGTGTCAAACCACTCTCACTCAAATACGCCAGCTGGCGTACAATAAGCAATTATGAGTGCAATAAGATTTTTTTAATCCTTTGAAGTACGTTTTATTATTTTATTAAAAGTTATTTGTTTAACTCTTCCCTTTCAAATGAAATAAATAAGCTTTTAAATCAAATAAATAGGTACGATGACATAATTCTATAAAGTTAAACCGTTCCCATTACGAAACATTTGAATACTAACATATTAAATGCACAGTACTTTTCATATTAAAGTACTGTCTGTCAACAATTTCGTGTAATAGCTTTCTACGCGAGAATGAGTTTCAGCGTAAAGTTTCGAGTTTCTGAAAAGTGTAAATCTCTCCTCACTCACTTTTGAAGATACATAGCTAAACTTATCTTAAATGTCAGCTGTTGTTAAAGTCTTTGAGCTGCAAGATGAAATAATTTTGAGAAGAGGTTCTTTTGAATAATTCGGAATACTTTCATAAATAAATTTCTTAAAGGCATTAAAGCGATATTTTTTTTATTGAACGTTTTATTAAATTTTTGTAACGTGACTTTGTTTAATAGTAAGAGTGTTTTTATATGAATGCTCACAAATTTTTCTTCCCTTCTCACAAAATTTAATTTACGTTGAGTTTAATGTTTATTTTAGATATAATTATGTAATTTCATGCAGAAAAACCAAATAGACCTGTAACTAGTTAAGATTATGCTGAAACCTAAAAAGACTACTTTGTGACACATTTACAGAGTAATTTTCAATATTAGGCTCATGACATTTATATCATGACATTTACATGTGTTATTTTCTTTAAATTCTTTGAGGTCAGTTTTATTAGTTTATTAAAAAAGTTACTTGTTTAATTCTTCTTTTTAAAGCAAATAAATAAGCTTTTAAATCAAATAAATCAGTGTTGAATTCAGGGGGTGGCCATTCCCCCCCCCCGGAGCATGTGCTACACAGCAAATTTCTTTTTGATTTTACTGTATAATACTGGCATCCCAGCTACCAGTATTATACCGTAAAATTAACAGTAATATATAGTAAAATAAGCAGTAATACACTACCGCGCATGCGCGGCAGTGTATTGCTTCTTATTTTACTGTTTATTACTGTTAATTTTACGGTATAATACTAGCAGCTGGGATGACAGTATTATACTGGAAAATCAACATATTTTTTGCAGTGTAGCTCTATAGCTTCTGATGGAGTCTTCTTCTAACTTTTTTAGGTGCGTTCGTAGTTATATAAATACGTAGCACCTATTGTCGTCGTCTGGTCCGTCGTCCGTCTGTTTGTCCGTCCGTCCGTCTGTCTGTCCGTCCGTCCGCATATAACAACGCAAAAACTACCCAACCGAATGGTTTGAAATTTAAGATATATTATATTTGCAGAATTTTGTCGAGACATTTCAAATTTTATGAAAATCGAATCAAAACTTTAGAATATATTAATAAAAATATTTATTAAGAAATTTTAATTTTTATTTAAATCGGTGCTTTTTTGTTATAGGAGCTTCCGAGGTTGAATCGTCAAGCGACCGAGATACTTATTTTATTACAGAAATTAATCTGCAGACGATATAATTCATTTCACAGAATTAAAAATCAAGATCCGAATATTTATATAACTAGCTATAGTACGAATGAACGTCATTTGTCACGTTTGACGTGCAATTTCCAACTTGTTTTTTTCTTTTTACATAGTCACTGAAGAAAGGAACCCGTATCTCGTAAACGGTGGCATTGGGGTGAGTAATGCCTATATCTTTTGTAATCCTCATAGCAAGATCCTTTCAAGGATACCTATCTTGGATAAATCCATATCTAATAGTTAAATGTGTTCCCTGGTAAATAAATAAATTGCAATGGAAAAAAATTATTTGGGTTAATAAACTATTCTTTGCAGCTTCTTCTATCCCTCATCAAAAAATTTAATAACTCTATTAATTATTGGTTTTATTTATCCAAAGAACAGGCGGACCATTAATCTATACGTCAGCATTGCAAAATTTTGAAATAATTGTTAATATCTTTGTTTTTACATGGACTTGGGCATTAATTTAAGGAACAAAACAAATTTTTTGGTAACGTAGGTGAACAAATGTAGACATTAATGAAACGAAAAATGGTCTTAGAAACAAAATACTGTACTGCTGGTTATCGTATCTAAAATTTCATTTATTAATCTAATTAAAATGTCAAATAACATTTTGAATTAATTATTTATATATATATTTTTTTTTAATGTTACTTAACACGTCTTTGGTGCAAAAAGTAATTAATCTACTTAATTTTCTTTATTTTTCTGCCGAAATTATGAAATTATTGACTATTTTACAATATCTTGATTATATTTCTTCCGCATTAATAAGCAAGTCTCTTAATTTTATGAGATCAGCTCACTACTGGTAACTATGAATTATTGCAGCCAATTAATCTGCATATTTATTAAAACGAATTAATCAGTCTCATCTTTCTCTTCAACTATCGTATCGCTAGGCGAGCGCATCATCTAGGAAACTATGTTTAGCGAATAAACTAATATGTTCTTTGCACATTCAGGACTCATGAAAATATGATATATTTCACTGGAAATTAATTGCAACTGAACTTCCATCATATTTCATAACCTTACATGCACCAAAAAAATAAAAAATCTAATAATTTTAATTATACTGCTGTATATTTTATCTGTTTTCAATATTTTTCTCGTAAATTTATTTAAAAATCAGTCTATAATAGTCATTTACGTTGATATAAATTTTAGTTTTTTTACATCATAAAAGATGATAGGAAAACATACATTTCGGTAATTATTTGTACAGCAATTCTTCATGTATTAAAAATCAAGTATCCACTTGACTACCTTTTACCTTGCCTGATCAAATTTTTGTCATATATAAATATAATTAAACCCAAGTAAATCATGAATAAAATAGTAAACTAGTATAGAAAAAAATTTCAAATGATTAGAAATATTATTTCCCAATAGATGCAAATATTTAACTATAAAAAATCGAAGATCAAAAAGGACTTTATGTTTTGAAAAACTGGTGATGACTTATTAAGACATCTCATCGAGATTAAAATGTTTTCATGAACTCTACCTTCCCCCTCAGCATTCATAAAGAATACCAAAAGCCATGATGGCAAATACATATATATATACAAATTTATGCAAATGTAACCGAAAAGTGAAAATTCAATAATTCGAAAAGTATATACAGTAGTCTGATTCAGTTTTCACAAAATTGCCCAGAAAAGCATGTTTTTTTTTTTTTTCTAATAACGAAGGATTTTATTGACAGAACACATATTTACCACCAACGGGTGACGCTTCAGTAGTAAGCACAGTGACACAGAGAAGTTTGCAACGTAATTATAATTACGTGTTCAGTGTAACTGCCGTTCTTTATAGAAATGACCGTCAGACGTGGCACGACTAGAATTCCTGTCTCGTACTGACAATTACGTACTTTGAACATGGTCAGTAACGCGCGCCGATCTCTGTAGACTTTTGACTTCAAGTAGCCCTATAATCAAAAGTCACAATGTGTATGATCTGGAGAAGTTGGTAGCCATTCATGTGGGAAAGAAAAAATGATGAAATAGTCATCGCCAAATATTAATCGCAGCATCTACTAGACAGTCCCTGTGATGTGAATTGGCGCTCCATCCTACATGAATGCTTATGGGGTGCATTTAAAGCGCTTTTCTTTTAAGCACTAAAAGATGTTATCTCTTAAAAGTGCCGCATATTGCTCGCTTGTGACAGAAACAGTTCGAAATGGGGCGTTGTATACTTCCTCTAAGTCTAAAACAAAGAGGTCTATAATCAATGACATAGCGAACCTGCACTAGCCGTCACCATTCGCTGCTGCAAAATGTTTTAAACAATCATGTATGTTAACTCTCTCTCCCGAATGCAACTGTTTTGTGCATTTACTTCTCCATTATGTCAAAACTGCATCTCGTTACTCTATAGAGGATTTGACAGTATGTCCGCATTCTTTTCTATCTCTCGGAAAACCTATTTTTCAAATTTATATTGCCTCTCCAAATCGTTTGGTTTCAGTTCCTGTAGGTTTTGGATTTTATAATAATTCCTCTTGAAGATGATATTGAGTGACCGCCATGTAGTTCGTCTTTTAATTTCACGAGCGCTGCATTTCCCATAAGTGAAAGCAGCCAGTTATGTGTTGGTCTCATATTTGAACTCATGTACAAGTGCGATAATTTTTTGGGTGACGTGATTCATGCTCGTGCTCCCAAACTGCGCTATCATTAAAGTTTTCTATTTTATCTAATAGTGAGGAACAAGATATCAGGTATCCTTTCACTTCTAATACACAAAACTGGTTGATCGTATAAACTCAATCGCACATCCAGAGTTCTGATAATACAACTTAACTAAACGTGCTTTATCGCATTACGGATAACATGTCTCATTTCAGCAGAACATTTAACTTCGGTAATAAATGTTAAATGCTGAAATTTTAACTTCAACATTCACTGCATGTGAAGTTTATATAAAGGTCCCCTTTTTAAAAAAATCCGAATGATGAATATAACGCGAGTTCTTATTAATGACGAAAAAAAAATGTACCGTTTTAATTCGTATGAATTTCTATTTCTTTATAATCGTATGGGAATTATACTATTCTCACACCGTTACATCAACACTAGTTTATGTGGATATCACATGAAATTTCCTGACGTATTTAAATTTTCGAAACTATAAAGTATTACTTTTGTACAAGTTGTGTAATTTTAATGATAATTGTTAGATTTTATCAGAGTAGAATATACGTATGTGAAAAGTTTTACCCTTATTTTTTATTCAATTTTTTTTTTCTAAACTGAGATCTTAAAAATTAGATTGCTTGTGTTACACGAGGGAGTGGTATAAACTTAAAAATACAGTACATTATTTTTTTCTTCTCATTATTATAAGCTTTGCAGCAAAGAATATACTAAAAAAATACTTATTAAAAAAACAAAATTATTCGTTGTATAATTCAGGTGAATCTTTAAATCGTTTATCCGTTTTCAGAGAAAACTCATGAAAAGAGCTAAAACACATTTCAAGTTTAACTTCCATTTGTCAATCGATGCTTTTGCAATATCTTTCTACAAAAGTGAACACTAGTTTCGTCTAGAATTTTCAAGTAAGTAGAAGGTACTAATCCAATACCTTCTCTCATTCTATGGAAATGAATAGGCAGAGTTTCTCGTTTTTCTCAGAAATTCCCTTATCTCAAACACCTGTAGATTCAAATCAATTTTCGAAAGACATTTTTAGCCCGTTAAAATTACGTTTCAAATAGCTTTCTCATATTCAAAAGTACTTATTTGAAATGTAGTCTTATAAGATAAATTAAATCAAATCTCGATAAAGTCTGAAGGGTTAACTTAAAATAACACATTTTTATGGCATACGCAGTTTAAATAAAAGTCTGTGCAAAAAGCACTTGAAGTTGTTCTAAAAAAATAATAAACACGACAGGAATTATTCTGATAGATTCGCAGAATCAGTTTTATATGTAAAGCATGAAATTTACAGATATTACTATTAAAATACACGTGCCATTACTATTCAAATTCATTTAAATGCGAATATCGTTTTTCAATTTCCTATAAAAATATTCACTTTAACTTTGTTTAATAATCAAGTACGTCCCGATGGCAAGCTGCAGCCAATGAAAGCGAAAGGACTCTATACTTCCACACGTCTTAGTTGTCACGTGATCAAGATAGGCTAGTTTCCACCAATTGTGAAACTGTCATGTGATCAAGCTAGGCTAAAAAGCATCCAAGATCGTTGTCGTACTACGGCCTGTCTTTTTCGTTGGTTATGCGACAACATTTCCCTAATAGTTTGCCTCAAAAATCACTTTAAACCACCTAGTTTCAACTTTGAATCTATTCTCTGAAGGATCTTTTGTCTTTTTACGAAAAAGAGACACGTTATTCCATTTCTTAACATCTAAATAAGAATACCTTCAAAATTTGCACTTTTAAGAAAACAAATAAGTTAATGAATCTGTCAGAAAGTAATATGGTTTGATTTGAAAACAGTTTTAAGGGAAATCATATACACTGACGGAAAAAAAAAATCCCAACACCAGGAAAGACTTGTGTTAGATAAACTAAATTTGGTAGGCATGTTTATACATCTGAAAGTTGACGTCGACTCAAATTTCGCGTATAAGTGTGTCGCTAGTAGCGCCACTCAGAACTTGCAAATCAGGTTTGCTTTAAATGCGTGCTGTAAAGTTCGTGAGCGTTATTTATCTTCGAAATTTTACGTATTGAGTTTATGTTAGCCAAGAATGCATTTAAGAAGACGAAGAAGCCATTATCAACAGCTCACCGAGGTTGAACGAGGTCGTATAATAGGGCTACGAGAAGATGGATTTTCTTTCCACGATATTGCAGAAAGACTTGGCCGGAATGTATCCACTGTGCACGATTGTTGGGAGCAGTGATCAAGGGATTGTACTGCCTCAAGGAGACCGGGTTCCGGGCGGCCACGTGGCACTACTGTGGCACTACTGAGAGAGAATTTGCCGTATTCGACGTACGGCTGTGGCGCATCGCACTGCGTCTGCGGCAGAAATTCAAGCTGCAGTTGGTACCACAGTGACACAACGAACTGTTAGAAATCGATTACTTCAAGTACTGCTCCGACCCAGGCGCCCTGTAGCATGCATTCCACTAACTCCAAGCCATTGCCGTTTGCGACGCCAGTGGTGTCAAGCTAAAGCTCATTGGAGGACGTATTGGAGATCTATTGTGTTTTCTGATGAAAGCAGGTTCTGCCTTGGTGCCAATGATGGCCGTGTGTTAGTCAGAAGGAGACCAGGGGAACACCTGCAACCAAACTGTCTGTGACCTAGACACACTGGACCTATACCTGGAGTCATGGTCTGGGGAGCAATTTCCTATGACAGCAGGATCACTCTCGTGGTTATCCCAGACACACTGACTGCAAAATTGTACATTAGTCTGGTAATTCAACCTGTAGTGCTGCCATTCATGAACAGCATTCAAGGGGGAGTTTTCTAACAGAAGAACGCTATCCCTCATACCGCTGTTGTAATGCAACGTGCTCTACAGAGTACCGACATGTTACCTTGGCCTGCGACATCACCAGATCTGTCTCCAATTGAGCTCGTATGGGATATCATTGGACTACAACTCCAGCATCATCCACAGCCAGAACTGACCGTCCCAGTATTGACACAACAAGTACAACAAGCATGGAACTCCATACTACAAAGTGACATTCGGCAACTGTATGACACAATGCATGTACGTTTGCAGGCTTGCATTAAAAAATCTGGAGGTTACACCGGCTATTAATGTAACAGCATTTCACATTTGAAATGCATTTTCTTGAGCTCAAATTAACCTGTGATCTTGAAAATCTAATCAATTAAACATGTTGACTAGACAAATGCATTGTCCAAATTTCATTACTCTACAACAAATTTTTCTTGGTGTTGGGATTTTTTTTCTGTCAGTGTATATTAAAACGCTAAGCTAATTCTGTAACATAAAAACAAAAGTTAACTATTTGCGCATGCGTTAAGTCTTCCAGAATGTCCAGAGCGTATTAAAGTGAATGAATCTCCGTAGAAATAATTCATGGCTAGGGCATGCGCAGAAGACATTTTCAAGATATATTTCACCATCCAGATACGTAGCTATGATTCTTCTGATACATCATTCATTCACACAGACACAGATTCACATTCACATTGCAGCTACAAACATGCATGATGAAGGTACTTTACTTTAAGTTTTTATTACACATATTAGGTATTGTTTTCATTTTATCTTTATTTATTCTGGTTTGTTATGCTGTTTATTTCGCACTTTTCTTTGATTTAGTTATTGAGGCTTATGAATTCTTTGGATTATTCAATATTAGCTTCTTATGATGCTCGCTAAATTGTACCGGGTGGAAACTGTTTATGTTGCAATCTGTTATTTTTTTCTTAAAATAGAAAATCAGTATCATTTGAAAAATTCCTTTATTTTTATTGTTATTGGTGGCGCATGATGGTCTGTAGCATTACCTGTTTTATCGATTAATACGCTTGAAATGTTTTAATACCACCTTGTAATGATTGTGAGTCCCTTTTAGCTTCATAGTTTAAGATTTTGCTGCTGAATACCACATATCAATTAACCAAAAACATTGTTAGGTCTTTAGAAAATGAAACTCAAATGAATATTTTAACAATTGAACAAAAATATAGCATGAAATTAAGAATGTAAAACTCCTGTGGAAACTTAGATTAAAAGATTAAATTTTTAAAAGTAAAAATCTTACATTGAATGTTTAATCGTAATATTTTAACTACTAAGAAAACTTAAAATATTAAGAAATTAAAGAAATAAATGTTTTTTAGGGTTTCGTTCATCTCACGAAACCCTATTACTCCCGTTGTCTGTCCGTCACAGAGCCATTCTCAGAAACTACGTAACCTACAGAGTTGAAACTTTGTGTATATCTAGCTGAATACCAGCTATGAAGCTCAAAATATTAAAATTTGAAAAAATCGTATTAATTTAATAAATACGGATAAAAAAACCAAAATTCTAACACTATTTTCCTATTAAATTTAAACATTTTTCGTTAAAGCAGTTGCCAAAAATTAAAAATCCACAATGAAATTCTTTCTACAATAATTAATTTTCTATTGAACGATTTCCACGTGAAAAATGAAATTGAAATAAAAAATTTCACCAAATGAAAAAAATATTATTATGAAATAAAAATGATTGACGTCATAATGGTAATAAAACGAAAATTTTCAAAGATTTCTCAATAATACAAGGAGTATGAGTATGTGTATGTACACAAAGCAGATTAATATCACGTCATTAGAGAATTAAAAAGAAAATCAACCGTCATATTGGAAGTTTAACGAATTTTTCAAATGTTTGAGAATAATACAAAAGCGCGTATCAATATGAGTAATAGAGAATAGTAAATATATGAATTTGAGAAACATATTGAATCATGATAAAAATCCGATTGTGGAAATATTCGCATATTGTAACATTTTGAAGGTGTACAACATTTTGAAGGTATTTAATTTTGAAATTATTTTTGAAGTGAAAACTTCTTTAGGCGCGTTGGGCATTTTTGAGATGGGAAAAAACCATTGAACTCGCGACACTCTTACTGTAACCGACACCGAAAATCGCGACACTGTATATTTGAAGTGAAAACTTCTTTAGGCGCCTTGGGCATTTTTTGAGATGGAAAAAAAACATTGAACTCGCGACACTGTTACTGTAACCGACACCTCTGTATATTTGAAGTGAAAACTTCTTTAGGCGCGTTGGGCATTTTTTTGAGATGGGAAAAAACCATTGAACTCGCGACACTGTTACTGCAACCGACACCTCTGTATATTTGAAGTGAAAACTTCTTTAGGCGCGTTGGCATTTTTTGAGATGGTAAAAAAACCATTGAACTCACGACACTGTTACTGTAACGAACACCTCTGTATATTTGAAGTGAAGACTTCTTTAGGCGCGTTGGGCATTTTTTGAGATGGGAAAAAAACCATTGAACTCGCGACTCTGTTACTGTAACCGACAACTCTGTATATTTAAAGTGAAAACTTCTTTAGGCGCGTTGGGCATTTTTTGAGATGCGAAAAAGCCATTGAACTCGCGACACTGTTACTGTAACCGACACCTCTGTATATAAGTATGTACATGTATTGTGTATAATTCGGTATGAGGTAGGACGGGGTAGGGCGGGGTCATATATATGACAATATTAACCATATAATTATATAATATAATATTATATAATTATATATTAATTAATTTTATATAATATATATTATTTTATAATATATATAATTATATATATATATATATATATATATATATATAATAATCATACCATATTATATATTCATTTATATATATATTATTATATTTCATAAATATTAAAACATTTCCTGACGATTCAAAAAATATACACGTAATTGTTCAAGTTTTCACTTCTGTCGGCACTCCCGGAGTGCCAGAGTTTTTTTTTTTTTTTTAATATCGCATTTAGTCCGCATGACAGATATTATTATGAAAAAATATAATAGCGGGCTTAGCCCGCTATCAGGCTGGTTTAGATATTCGAAAAAAAAAGAAAAAATAGACCGGTAATTTTTTTACTTTATAAAAAATACGACTTTTATTTTCTTTTTATTTATTTATTTTTATTTTTTTTTATTTTATTTTATTTATTTATTTTTTTTTTTTTTTTGCTAAATGAACTTGTTAGAGTACCTTCGGTAGCATAATTAATTTTCTATCTTTGTAAATTCTTATATCAGTCTTCTATATTTTAATATACATTTTCATCTCTTGATAATGGTAAAAAAGATTGGTTCAACTTACCTGAGAATTGTTTTTGCGCAAAGAAGTATCCACGGTGTATCCAAAGTATTGCAGCGATATTTATCTTATCGATTCATTGACGTATCACTGTATTGAAGTAATAAACAGTATTAGTAGGAAATGACAAATTGCGTGAAGTAAGTAGATCCATTTTTCCTTTGAATATAATATTATTATTGTAATTCTTGACATTTTATGTACATTTGTATCGCGTTTGGAGGCTGCTTAAAAGTGCTCCAATTTTACATTATATTTGAGATATTTACAAGGGCGCCCATTTCCTCAATAATATATAAATTTTTCACATTTTTCGCCCTGATATATATTTCTTCATCAAAGATCAAATCGCATTTATTACCGTCGAAGGTTAGTTTACACCTGTTTTTAGCGGCTTTACTAACCGAAATTAGGTTCGACTCTAAGTCTGGGACATAAAGCACTTCGCGTAATTTTGTTAGTTTTTCTTTTCCTTCGGGGGTTAATGTTTTTATAAAAACTTCTCCTGAACCTAACGCGATCGTTACTGAAGTTTTATTATAATCAATAAATTTACTAAATAGGCTTTTATCGTTACAAATGTGCGAAGTAGATCCTGAATCGAGAATCCAGTTATTTTTGCCTACTTTTTCGGTGATTAATGCTTTATCTTGCGTCTGATCATTTGCGTATTTTCTTTCGTTTGAAATTTTATTTTCCCTATGAGTTTCGGTCTTTTCATAACATAATGAAGATGAAAAATTCTTTTTATTTTTGAATTGATTGTTACGAGGATTTCCGGATTGTACCGTGTATTTGCTCTTGTAGTGCCAGCATTCGTAAGTGGAATGATTTTTCATTTTACAGTTGTTGCAATATTTTTGTTCTCTTCTATTTTCAGTGTTTGTATATCTCCTATTTGTTTTAAATGCTCTCTCATTGTTGTTATATCCGCTATGTGATTGTTCTGACATTTCATGTCTACGATTATATTCATCCGTTAATTTGTTTTTGATAAAATCAGGGGTGAGCTCATTTTCCGGTCTCGCCTCCAACGCAGTTATCAAAGTATTGTAACTGGGGGGAAGAGAACACAGAAATGGCGCGGAAATATGTGAATCGCTAATATTTTCTCCAATGGCATTAAGTTTATCTATGATTTGCAAGATATTAGTGATATGCGTGATCATGTTTCCACCCTCAGCTAATTTAGTACTGTATAATTTTCGTAACAGGTAAAGCTTACTAGATAAATTGCTTCTGTCATGTATATTTTTCAGAGCTTCCCACGTTAATTTGGCGGTATCTAAGTTTTTTACATTTACGATTTGAGAATCATCGATGCTTAAGTTTATTAGTGCCCTAGTCTTGCGGTCTTTTTTGTGCCATGCGGGGTCGGGTGGAGCCGGTGGATCTTGTACTATAATATCACCGAGTTCCTCTTTAATCAGGAACATCTGCATCTTGAACTTCCATGTACTATAATTTGTTAGAATTGAGTTTTTCAATAAATTGAGTATTTTCTTTTATCGCATTCATTATTTCTTTTTTAGTGTTCTTTTATTTATTATTATATTTTTAGAAATTGGTTAAATTATCGTTTTTAATACTGGGATATTCTTTATTTCAGTCTCTCATAATCTTTGTTAGAGTACCTTCGGTAGCATAATTAATTTTCTATCTTTGTAAATTCTTATATCAGTCTTCTATATTTTAATATACATTTTCATCTCTTGATAATGGTAAAAAAGATTGATTCAGCTTACCTGAGAATTGCTTTTGCGCAAAGAAGTATCCACGATGTATCCAAAGTATTGCACCGATATTTATCTTATCGATTCATTGACGTATCACTGTATTGAAGTAATAAACAGTATTAGTAGGAAATGACAAATTGCGTGAAGTAAGTAGATCCATTTTTCCTTTGAATATAATATTATTATTGTAATTCTTGACATTTTATGTACATTTCTATCGCGTTTGGAGGCTGCTTAACAGTGCTCCAATTTTGCATTATATTTGAGATATTTACAAGGGCATCTTAACTGTTAGGTTACATTTTAGAAAACTGAGGGATTGTTATTGAGTTCTCGCGCGGGGCATCACGTTGTAGGTTGAAGAGGGAGAGTCTGGAATATTTCTCAGCTAATTAGTTTCGACAGTCTCTGGTTTTATTCACTATGGTTTGCAGCTGCGGTTATCACTTGAAGTACTTATAGTTAATTGGGGTCTGGTTTTTAACATGTTCTAAGTGTTCTTTCGATCGTTCACAACACGTGGAGATTATTAACGGCATAAAAAGGTTTCTCCGTCAGAAATTTATTTGGATTTATTAAAGAAAGGATAAAGTGTTTTGAAAGGAATAGGAATATGAAACGAAACCCTTTGAGCTATCTTTGATCACACCTACCCACTTGTTTTAATTACACCTGGGGATTTATTTTTCCAAAAAAGATACAAAAATATTTAGCTAGAAAAGACTGCAAATTTTCTATTGACAAATAAAGGGATTACAATACATGCGTATGCGTCGATTAAATTTCAAATTTCAAACTCAGATACAAAAATTATTTGAATCGTTTATTGCACAATCGTCATAAACTGTATTTTAAAATGAGTTACTACTGTTTTTTGTTGTTGTTTGTTTATTTATTGGTAGGCGATTGTGAATGGTGCTAAATCCCGATCGTACCTACCGCATATATAAAAACCGAATTCTAAACAAACAGTTTCCATCTGAGAATCCAAAGAACTCGATAAAAAATAAAAAGAATTATTTTAAGAGATATTTAATATTAAAGTTGGTCAAAATAATTTTCTTATAAAAGTTTTATAGAAACGAAAACTATGCACAGGAATTTAACCATAATTTGTAAGGATATAGTTGACAAAGTTGCGGTGTGCAGACTGCAATTATTTTTTCAATTTCACTCATTTTTGAGGATCTGAAATCTAATATTTTTTAGGTACTTCTCTATTAACCCGTCGACCGCTTTTCATAACAAAAAACTACCGCTAAACTGTAAGATTAGACGCCAAAAATGCTGTCCCATTTACTTGATGTCAGAATCATTATGCGTGTTTGTTACGTCATCTAGTGGTATTACATTCGACATTTGCGCGTGTTTGTTACGTCATCTAGTGGTATTACATTCGACATTTGCGTGTATTTTTCATTATGTTTTACTGATTTAGTACTTATTTTATTAATTAAAATAACAATTGTGTCCTTAAATTCTTATATTTTATTTATTTTTTGATATTCCAATGGCAACGTTCTCCCGTTTATTTGGCGATAGTTTTTTGTTATGAAAAGTGGTCGACGGGATAATAGAGAAGTATCATTTTTTATCAATATGTAATATTTATTAGATGCAGGTTTAAACTTCTAAAGAAAAAGCAAGGATAAAAATATCTGCAAACAACATTTAGTTGTTAGTCAAGCCAGAATATCATCTAATTTATTCCATCAAAGTTAGACTAAAAACTGATCCAAGATTGCTAAAGGCACGCGCGAGAAAAAAAATTAACAATCGTATTTTGACTGCATTAGAGGATGACGTCAGCCGCTTCAAGAAAACCATGGGACTTAGAAATATAAATCTAAACATTTCAATTTCAATTTCGCTTTTTAATCATAAGTCATAAGTATAAAATAAACCCGTGCGGTGTTTTTTATAATAATTGCTATGAGCATCATATAATGTGGTATTTTATTTTTTTTGGCAACAATAATTTCAGGAAAACCTTTCATTTCTTTCATGAAAACAATGCCGATTTAATTTTTTAATTTCAGCAAAGTTTAATCAAAAACATGTTTTAACGAATTGTTAAGTGGGCTATGTCAGAAGCCTGTTCTAAAACCTTTCATATGGTATCTCATTCGTTGTTCTGCCTTTCATATTTTCTGAGTAAAAGGGATGTTGACAGGAGAAATAATATATAAGGATAAGGATTTTTTATTCAAAATTTTCATTATTTTGAAGAAGATTCACTTCATATTTCATAAAATCCATTATTTGAGTTGTTGCCAATTTGTAAAATAGCGCACAAAATAATATTCCCTTTCAATTAAGAAATTTATTTAATAAAAATATACTTGCGCGTGAATATTAAAAAGAGAAATACGAGTAACTAGGGAAATTTACGTCACATTTAAAATGATCAAATAACAATATTTCCAAACAATTTCAATTAATAATTATATTTTCATGAGAGATCAATTTATTTCGACAAATCTTTTACCTATTATTCCAAATTTTAAAACAGCGTAAATAATAATATTTCCTTTCCAATGTCAAAATTCTTCTATTTGTTTATTTGGTGTTACAGTTTAGCGATAGTTTTTTTTTTTTTTTTTTAATGAAAATTGATTGACGGGGTAATGGAGAATATATCAAAAGGCAAATAAGCGTTGAATTAAAAATTCCTCGATGAAAAACTAACAAGTGTAACGTATCTGATGTCAACTGAATGTGACGCGACGCCACGATTATGCACGTTTGGCGTTAAATCATATATTTTGGTGACAGTTACAGTTGTATCTGTTTCAACAGCAGTTGATTCGACCTTAAAATCCCTCAGTCAAAGGAAAATGAATGGAAACCCTGTTACAGCAGATCGCCACTGGTTGTTTAATTATAATACAATCTTCCGTAATCGTTTTAGAGACGATCAAATCAGAGTGTTTTTAAATCATGCTGTTTCAGAACGGGGGTTGGCGAGCGTAGCTCGTAGGGGGCAGAGCCCCCTAGTCAATTTTAAAAAAAAATTATTAGTTGTTCTTTTTGTTTATCATATATAAAAGTTATTTTAAATGATTTTCAAGTAGTGCTAAAATTTTGCATCTAACTGCACATTTGTATATGTGTGTATGTTTATGCAGTTGCGTTTGCAACAGTTTTCTTATATTCTGCGTTATACCTCCAATCTCGTTTTTATGTGTGTAATTTTTCAATTTGCACGAACAATTTTTCTTTACAAGCTACTACTCTGTATTTGTCGAGTACATGACACTCTTGGAAAACAGTACTCAGTAAAAACTACTTAAAAATAAATTTAAAACATAATAAAATAAAATAGGGAATATTTAAAAATATTTTTTTATTATTTTTTAAATATTGCAGCCAATAGTTGTTTATAGAGGAACACTTGTTTAATGTTTTGTGATAATAAATTTTAGTCTATATTATATTTATGCATGTCGGCGGGTTTTCTCGGGTATATGTGTTGATTTTTAATCCAAAAAAATAAAAACGCTTTTCCATTAACTGACACTTCACCGATATATCGTACATGAACGTCGTTATCTGACATAAATGCACGTAAAATGCTTGCATATACACTACATGCTTTTCCACCTGGCTATTTCGATTATTTTGTCATGACAGTGTATATGAATGCATTTTGTATGAAATCGATGACGGATAACGGCAGTCGCGTACAATTTATTGGTGTTGTGTTGGTTAATGGAGAAGATCCCTAAAGATTGAAAAAAGGCCAAATCTTAACAAAACTTTCAATGATGCAAATGTATTTAAAAACAGTATGATAATTATTGTATATGTGTGTATATATATGCATATAGTACTTTTTGCCTGTTGTATATCCCAGAGTTGGCTGATATATACACATGATATATATTTCCGATATTTATTTTCAAAATATCATGTTGCTTTACATTTTCATATAATTTAACATTTATTTATTTTCAAAATATTGTGTATGACATTTTCAGTCAAAACAGGTGTAAATAAAAATTTTAATTGCTATTGACTGCATCATTCTGTAGATTAAATAACTTTGCCTCTGGCAGTGACTTTTTTATCTCCCTCTTCCCCTCTAAAAAATATTTTCTAAGCTTTACGTTTAAACCTGGATTTTTAAATGCAGAAGCAATAATCATGTGGGATATTACTAACTTATAATAAGCGTTGAAAGATAAACTGTCTAATTTAGATATTCCGTTATTTACAGCTTTATTAGGAAGAACCTTTTCTAATCTGGTTGTTGTTCCGTTTAAAATGCACAACAGTTTAGGAAATGAAAAAGCAGAGAAGCTAACATTATGTTAAAAAAAAATTAATTTGAATTTAAAATTTTGTTGTATAAAACACAACATTTTCTTGATACTTGATACTGAATCGTTTGTGTTTTGATGAATGTAAAAAGCAAATTGTTTCTACTTTCAATTAGTGGATCTTCAGTTTTGTATTTTCTTCTTGAATTTTGTTATGTAAGTGAAAAAAAGGAGAAAGAAAAAGACATTTAGCATAATGTTTTATTAATAAGTTTTCATGTTAGGTGCGATATGTTTTAGTTTCGAATATATGCTAAGTTCAAAATATTTATTATCAGAAGTAATTTGACTATTTTGAAAATATCGGATATATATATATATATATATATATATATATATATATAATATCAGATATTTTCGAAAATATCATGATATTTACAAACCCTGTGCATATCTGTATGCACATCAATGCAAAGATTTTAACAGCTATTTCCATTTACTGACAGAACACCGATAAATAATATACGGCCGTCATTATCTGACATTGGTTGCTCGCAAAATGCATTTAGATGCACTATAATGACAAAATGGTCACCCACTTTCATCCATTTTCATGCACCATTTTCATGCAATGCTCATGTATGCATTGACGTTACTGACAATTGTGTATGATCTATCGGGGTTGTGCCAGTAAATGGAAAAACGTCAGATAAAAGAAATTCTGTGAGTGCATGTGAAAGTCTGACTCTCCCACTTGCCTGTCCTCAGCCTAGATTTAAATCGAGGTGAATTTTTTATTTTTTGAATTATTGCTAAGAATTATTCTACAAAAAAAAAT
The DNA here is from genome assembly GCA_963931845.1 of Maratus michaelseni. Taxonomy (NCBI): domain Eukaryota; kingdom Metazoa; phylum Arthropoda; class Arachnida; order Araneae; family Salticidae; genus Maratus; species Maratus michaelseni. The sequence continues at coordinate 253,546,266 of OZ007592.1, forward strand.
AATTCTAACATTTTAAAGCAGCTATAAACTTTTTTTTTGTGGTACCATCAAGTTGTTTGCCGTCAAGTTTTGACGGGTTCCGTCTAGTTAGAATATAATTCAATGCAGTTAAAGAGCGTCCAACATAAAGTTTAAGAGCTTGTGGAAAAACATGATACGTTACATTCTCTCAAAAATTGTTTTATTTTATGGATGCAGGCGTTATGAGGTATTCAATCGTATGGCAAAGGTAAAATATTAAGATTCTAATAAGTAAAGATCCGAGACATCATTTATTAATATTTAATAACTTAAACAACATTAATATTTTTTATATTTTAAAATTATATGTTAATAAGTTTTCTCAGAGAGTACCACCTGTTAATAATTTAAGCATATCCTACAAAAACAATCAACAAAATTTACAACAAAAAGCTTTTACTGCAGTTTTCTCGAAATTCAATTTTTGTTACATAGCATCTTCTTCTACTATTAGAACCAATTAATTTTTCAATTATAGAACCATGCGATAAAATAATGTTTCAATTCTAATAATATATAGAAAATAATGTTGAAGCAGTATTTTCAACTTATATATCTAATTTATATTTAAACTACTTACAACTAACATGTGAATATACTCGCGTTAAGGGAAATGCAGGGAAATATTCCTCTTAAGAGTTTTATTATCTGTCCTAGAAAAAAAAGTAAAATTACTTGATTATTTCTAATGCAAATTATTATAATTTATTCATGCATATATTTATGGCAAGAAGATATTTGACATTGTCATATTATTCAACTATCACATTGCTAATGAAATTAATGCGTTATCGAACTTATGTTTAATGAACTGGACACTTGTGAAAATGCGATGTAAGAATAATTAATTAATGTACCATTATTGAATGCGTACCGTTACTCTAGTTTTCAAAAAATTAATGTTTAAGGAATTCGTTAAACACTGGTTTAAACTGCAGTGATTATTTTCATTCTGTCCATTTCCTCAAACACACTAATTCAGTCTTACCAATAAAAATATGCATACGTTATTTGTAAATTTGTATTAAACTATTACTAGACAGTACTCGTCAAGATTTGATGGTAAATAGCTTGACAGCTCCTTTAGAAATATGCTTATTTTTAATTGGATGCTTTTAAATTAATTAAGTATTGAAAATTTTATGAAATGTTATATTGCGTAAGCGATTCTTATAGATATAAGACGATGGATGTTGTTGTCAGTCTAGCTTACTCAACTAATGAAAGTGGATTAATTTTAAGCTTGTAATTTACATTCTATTATACTTGAATTAATTTAGCAAGAATTAACTAAAATTATTAATTGAATGATTTATTTTTACTTACTAGTCTCAAAATATAAAATATATATATATATCGATATTTAGTATTTTCTAATTATTTTAAATTATACGACCTTCAAAATTTTTCATTTATTTTATTTTTATCAGCCTGACTCTAAAATCCAGATAAACCATGGATGGAGGTGATTTCTTTTATAATTCTTATATGGATATTTTTGCTTCTTTCTTTTTTCCCTTCTTTTCTTTTCATTTTATTTTGAGGAGAATAATCATATACTTTTCTTAGTTATACAAACGTATCTTATTAATAATGGTCATACAAAATATAGATAAAAGTTTAGATCACTTAATTTAATCCACAATTACAAGCAAAATGTTTTAATTTAAATATTTATAATATAAATTAAGTAATAAAAAAAAATATTGTCGGTTGTTACATTTTATTTACCACAGTCCCAATATTTTGGAAAAATAACAGTATTTAGTGTTTCTAATTGTTTTTTTTTTTTTGTTGTTGTTGTTTTTTTTAAACTACACGACTTTTAAAATTTTTCATTAAATTGATTATCATCAGTCTGATTCTAAAACCCTGAATTTAAACTTTGATGTTTGCAGCTAACGGTTTATAATGAATATTTTGTAATTACTTGAATTTGTATTTTCCATTTTCACACATTGTTTAATTGTTAAATCATGGATATCAAGATAGATTAGAGTTCCTGTATGAATATTTTTTCTTCTTTTTGTTTTCTCTCCTTTTTATTTTTCCTTTTTCACGAAAAATAATTGCATAATTATCTTATTATATATATATATATATATATATATATATATATATATATATATACTAGCTAACCCGTCCGGCGTTGCCCGGGACCGAGATAATTACAATCTCAGAGAAAGGCGTTAACCCCCTCCCCCCCCATACCCGCAAATATAATGAATAATTTGTTCAAGAGAACCACCGTCACCTACATTAACGCGATCATTAAAAAAAGAATTACATTTCTCTGATAATTAGAACATAACGAAGACACTACACTAAAATAGCCGGCAGATGACACCCCTTTCCGACCTCAATTTCAAATCTGTATCTTAATTAGTTACCTATTAGTAAAAATTGGCAATTATTTCCTTTCATTTTCGCAAACTAAATGAAGGGATTTGCCCGAGAAACAGATCTCTTTGTAGTTCAGTTTTTAATGAAAGCCGATCCCTGTCTGAAAATTTCTGGGATCGTTTTCACATGGCGCCGGCAGATTTTTAGCAGTTTTTTGCGTAAATTAAGAAAAATTACCGGTCGAATTTTTCAAAAATTGCATAGACGGATGCAGAATTTTTTTTTACATATGCTCAGAAATTTTCAAATTGATATCTTAATTAGTTTTCTTAAAATTCGCTAATTAGTAAAATAATTTCGAATTTGTTCATTTCCGCTTCCAAATCCACAACAACAGTTCTTTTCTTTAGCCATTTTGATTTAAAAGATGGCATTTTCAATGCGATGTTTAATGATATTCTAATTAATATCTAGAGTAATTATCAAAATATCAAAATTCTGAGACCCAGGTGCACATGGTCAGACCTTGGACTATCCACACCTAAATTTCCAGACTTCTAGGTGGGCTAGATTTTGCTACCCATCGCCAACAGACACACACACACACACACAGAGCGAAACTTTCTTTTATTAGTATATATATACATATATATATATATGACATCTTGATAATGGTCATACCAAATATAATAAAAATTCTATTTAATCGATAATTACATGCACGATCTTTTAATTTAAATACTTTTAATATAAATTTAATAATTAAAACAAAATATTCTTGGGTGTTAAATTTTACTTAATTATAAAGCATTCTAATAAAAAAAAAATACAAATTATATAACTTTTCCTCCTGAATTATTGCCAAGAAAAATCCTTCTTCCCGGAATGGGTTTCGAACCAACACGATAATCGGAACAGAGAAGTACCACGTCTCATACCACTCGGCCACGCCTTTCTCTTTCGAGTGTACTCTAAAACTGGTTAGGTTTTAGATTTAATTTTACGCATGCGCAAATGGGTCATTTTCGTATGAAAAGTGGATTTGACGAAAATCCCTTTTCGTTTCAATATATAAGGTAAGCTCGCCAGTATGTCATAATGTCTACAGTACTGTAATGTATCTTTATATTTTACTGTACTGTATTATACACTGTATTGTTTGAAACAGATAAATACAGGCAGAAACTTCGCAGGTAGGAACCAATTAACCGTATTTTCATTATTTCTTATAGTAAAACTTGACTCGGTCCTCGAACAGTGCACTTCTCAAAAGTTTTGTTCGAACGAATTCCGTTCGAAAATCGAGGTATTACGGTATTTTTAAATATACAATTTATTGTCATAACAAACTTTTCGAAATAATTACACTGAATCTCTGATACGAAAGTATGTCTGACGCTCTCTTCGAATATTACATCTATACCTATGATTTCTATGTAATGCCAAACTGACGCACATATTAATAAATAATCTTACAAAAGCATCATTTCTATGAATTGCAAAGTGTCTCCAAAGCTGTTAATTACCACGTGCTGGATAATAAATGCTTTATAATTTAAAGGGTTTTGTTTAACATACCTTCATGACTGAATTTTCGAACTTATCATTCAGTGATTAATCAAACTGATATTAAACGAATGAACCGCTCGTATGTTAATTCAACCTTCAACTTTACATTGTTTTAAAACTTTTGAAATGTACTGAACATATTGCTTTGTTAATCTATATATGTATTAAAGGATACAGTTTAAATTCAAACTCCACTTATCAAAAACAGCTGCATGATGGAATTTTCATTTAAGAGTACCAGGTAATGAATTACAGTTGAAACTGTACAGCTGAACTGTGTCTTTTTTCAAATGCGATTTATTCTACGAAAAGTCCAGAACATTTTATTAACAGTGACCTCACTATAGCACAATTTCCTAATAATTAGAATTATTAAATTAGAAAATACTTTAAAAATGCGAAATCAAGGGATATTTTTAACAAACTTTCAACAAAAGAAGTTATACAGAACACATGTGAAAATCCTTTCTAGTTAAAAAGTCTAATACATTTTTTACATTTAATATAATTAGACATATTTAGAGTTCTTACCAACTACAACAGAAAGCATTTTTATGTGAAAAATATCAATTATGTATTCAATACTAAAATTTTGAAATTCATTATGAGCCACATATTTAAAAAGTAGCCCGTGTCCTCATTTATAATCAACCTAAATAAAAAATTTCAAAGGAATAATTTCAGAGATTTTTCCATTTATGAGGGAAAAAGAAAACATATTTTTAGTTACGTAAGCAAGGTTGAAAAAGTAGTTCTTGCTAAGCTTGAGCAATTAATTACTAATTGTGATAACGCTACCACTTTCGCCTTAGTTTTGCATTTTATTTATATTAATTATAATATTACTTGACATTACTGTAGCAAATAAACGTTCATTTATGAGATATATTTTAAAAACTCCATTATTTACAGTAATTTTTAAAAATATAAAAAATCAGTAAATTGAGTTGTAGTTTTTAAACAAATTTTATTTAAAAGTGTACTTTTTTCTATTCTATGGTGTAAAATTTAAAATTATGTTGTATTTAGGACAGAATATATTTACAGTAAAAGCGAAAGCGGCAGCGCAGCTCGTTCCCACCATCGTTATGACATCAGCATGCGTTAGTATCACACATATGTTTTACCTTTATTTATATAAAGGAAAATATTTTATTATATGCATATGTTTTTCTTAACAAGCTCACCTGGTGTTGCCCGGCTCCGTACAAGTCTGCTGACAAAAATTAAGCCTAACCCTGGAACAACTGCAGAAAAACAAAAAAAATATGAAAATGACCCTCAGATTTTTTTTTTTTTTTTTTTTTTTTTTTTTTTTTTTTTTTTTGAAATAGCAAATATTAATTTTTTTTTCATGTACCGTTGAGAGCATAAAAATACCTTTTATACGTAAGGGGTTCCTTTCATTCGGTCTACGGAGATGGTAATTTAAAAATGTAGAAAAAACGGGAAATATGAAAACTACCTACAGAAAATATTTCTTTTAATTAGTAAATATTCAAATTTTATAATAAAAATTACCATTAATACCACAAGAGTACCGACAATAAGTTGGTGTTTTTGTTATTTATAACTCCATCCGAGTCCCAGCTGTTGCGATTTTAAAATGCACAAAACACAAAAAATATTAATAAGACCTTTAGAAACTAATTTTTTGAAATAGTAAATATTAATACTTACTTTAATGAAATGTACAATAGGTACCGAGAATGTATCGGGTATTCTCATGTGTCCTTATTTTTCTTTCTTTCCTTTGAGCACCGAGCGATCGCGATTTTAAGCTCTAGGAAAAATGGAATCCTTTTCTCCCGTCTTCGAACTATGTGCTTGAAAAATCACATTTTCCCGGGACATACGTGGTAGGGACCATATATACGGCGAAGTGAAAACAATTGAAGCCCGTTTATAGCATTCGATGATGGTTTTCAATTTATTAATATCGCGGATAATTATCAAATAATGATAAATCTGAGACTCGGGTGCATTTAGATCTGTCTTCGTCTATCCTTTTCCAATTTGCAGACCTCTATGTACGATAGATTTCCCTATCTATCGCCAATAGACACACGCAGAGAGACAAACATCTTTTTTGTAATTTTTAGATTACCTATGAGAACATTAAAACCACTTAATAACCTATGGGCCCACCTACGTGGGCCAACTACTTTTATCATTCGCCTTGTTGGTCGTTCAAAAAGTGATGACGACAAAAGGTGACATTTTTTTTAAAAAGTTTTTATCCTAATCCTAATAATATTATAAATCTGATTGTGTGCAAATGTTAGGCTGAAGCCAGTGTCAAAATGGAGCATTTAATGATCCTGTATCTTTGCATATAGGCTGATTATAACCCTCATATGAACATAGGCTGGGTTTTTTTTATTTTATTCAAATATTTTTCTTAATAATTCAAAATTTCGTTATTTTCATTGAGAATAAATGGACATTTTTTCGTATAGCATTTTAAAATGGTTAAATTTACTTTACCGTTGCTAATACTTTATCGTTGCCAAAACTAATTCAAAACCCGAAAAAATAATTTTTACTCAACAATTTAGTTTCAATTGAAAAATTTTCACGGGAAAAATGAAAATGAAATTAAAGAATTAAGAAGAAGATTAAATAATATTATTAGAAATAAAACATACTTTTTTAAGTTTTTGATAATAATACAAGGTTTCAATATGCGTAACCAAGGAAACAGGCGAATATGACGTCATTTATTGAAAATAAAGCGGATATGCTTTGATTGGTGAAATAAAATGATCTTGGGTTTTTTCTTCACTTTTTTTCTTTTTTTTTTCTTTTGTATGGTAACAATACTTGCCGTTTTACCGTCTGCGCACTGCTAACATAACTAACTATACCGTATTTTTTATTTAAATTTTAAAAAAGTAAAAAGAAGTTTCAAAAGAAAATGGTTAGCAAATGTCAATAATACGGTCCGCAAAATTATCCATGTCGTAAATGATGTCATGGATCGCGAGAAATAGTGATTTTTCATTCTTAAAACTAAAAGAAATAACTCGATTACTTAAAAAAAAATGACGAATGTTAATAAGTTCCATTTTTGTTGATAAAACCTAAAGATTTAATATTATTTTGTTAAAGTAACATAATTTTCCCTATGCCAGTATTGAAATTAATTGCCTGGAAAATAAAATTAACAAGAATTATGTCATTAAAAAGGGATTTCTCTGGGGGAAAAGGAGACGCCCTATTTGAAATAAAACGGGAATTTTCCAATATATTTTAAATTGAGTGTGAATCAATTCCTTACATTAATAATACAAGGATCAATAAGTATAGAAAGTAGATAAGTTTCACGCCATATTTATAACGAAAAATTTAAATGTTTTGTTATCTATACTGATTATTAAGCATGGGTATCCGTTATTTCGTTCCGCATGAGTATCTGAGTTTTCTGCTAAAAATCACATCATAATTTTAAGAAAAGGAAAATGAACACTAATCTATTATATTAAAATCTGACCGTGTGTTTGTATTTCGCAACTACTCCCAGACTATCGAACGCAACGCAATTTACTACCGGTTTAGCGAATACCGGTTATAATTGATCCGAGGATGTCACACAAATTCTCAGAATTAAAAAAATTAAATTAAATGCCATTTTTTTAACGAAGTTTTTCTAAAAACGGAAAGTAACTTACTCCATATTTGTGTATAAAAAAGGAGAAATAAAACAGATCAGTATATTTTTTACATCATTTTCTCATTAAAACTGAAAAACAGAATTTATTTTCACTTTAAATAGATGGTGAAAACAAAATCTTGATTTCAGTAAATTATCCGAAAAATACAAACATATTTTCACATATCGAAACTTCATGAATCAATTTATTCTGGAGAACAAAAATTGCCTGCCAATATACTGTCATTTAGAAAACAAGATTTGTTTTAACTATATATTAAACTAAGGAGGCAGAATTTAATTTAAAGAAAAAGCATATACTATTTCTAATTTTTTTTTTTTTTTGAAGGATGGCTGTTAAAACGTTTCACAAAGGCGTTAAAAGTAAACTTGTTTATCAGATAAAATTGACATTTGTTTTTACCCAATTCGTCTACTTCCACGATTTTATTTGGCCCTTCTTTTTGCATTGGTTGCAATTTCATTTTCGCGATTATTTGGCACAAAATTTCACTTTTTTAAGACTGAGTTATGTCAAGGTCCCTATAATAATAAATACCGTATTGTGTCCTATGAAATGTGATAAATAGTTAGTTAATTATTAACGTTTTTAATTATCGGGAGTGGAATGTTTTGTTTAATTAATGTATTTATTCTTCTTTTAATGTTGCGTGAACGAAGTCACGGGTAACAGCTAGTCTAACTATAAAAGCTTTTTGTCTGCTTAAACACCTATCTAAATGCCCAGGATTTTACTTAGTTTCCTAGATAAGATTTAAGCACATTGAAGATACTTTCTGGCAAACTATTTTTTACTAGATTAACCAACATACAAAACAATAAAAAGGAAATAAAACCAAGAAATGTTGTTTTATCGTTCTTTTTCTCTACTAATTAAGGAGGACAGTCGTCACGACATTACACTTGAAAAAAAAAATGCGGACACGGCCCGGAAAGAATAAAATATATGTCAGATGCGATCCGAATCTGCAGTAAAACTAAGTCCCGGGAAGAATGAAGTTCAGGCCCGGCATGATTCTTCAGAAAAACATTAAGATTGTTCTCGTCTCGATTCTTCAGAAAAACATTAAGTCCTTCCAGAGTTTAATGAAAGAAAATTTCCCCGATCTCGGGCTTCAGGATAGGCCCAGTCATGTGTAGATCTCTAACCTATATTAGCAATTTGTTTGTTTGTTTGTTTTGTTGTGCACTAGAAATAAAGTCGGACCTTTTTTTTTTTTCTTTTGGAAACCGAATCCGAAAAATTTTGTATTATTAGAGCTCAAGGATTCCCGAGCTCTGTCCAAAAATACTCAGCAGAAAATTGTTAATAATATTTTAAAATTGTTTCAAGATTAATCTCATTTTAAAATATTTTCTTTAAATTGGAAATAACTACCAATATACTTATATCTATAGTATTATATAAAGATAAAACGCCTGACTGACTCATCAACGCCCAACTGAAACGACTAAAGTCAGGATCACGAAATTTGGACAGTAGATTGCTGTTATGACCTAGGCAAGCAATAAGAAAGGATTTTCGAAAATTCCCCTGAAGGGGGTTAAAGGGGGTCGAAAGTTTTAGGTCATTTCGCCATATCTCAGTAGCAGTTTTAGGTAGCAGCACGAAATTCAGGAAAACAAATCTATTTAAAAACCCGGTTAAACAAGTATTTCAGTGATTTTAGAAATTCACCCTCCTAAGGGGAGTTAAATGAGAAATGTTTAGGTAAAAAAGAATGAATCTTGCAACAATACAGTTACAAAAATAAAGTGGCAACAATAGTTACAACAATGAAATTATAGCAATGAAATTACAACAATGAAATACATGAAATACAGCTAAACCAATCTGCTAAAAAATAGTTAAACACGTATTTCATCTATTTTAGTGATTTCGTCGTCAACATCGGCGATGAACCCGATTATGGAATATTTTACGAATAAGACAACTATTGCTGATTTTTGATTAGATATTTTGCGTAAGACATTTTTCCAAGGATGTCGACACATATTGTCCATCCTAGCGAAGTCGGAACGGGACGCTAGTCCTAAATCTAATCCCATGACGACGTTTCATGACTTTCATGTTTCTGAAAATCTGTTTAAAATGGCAAATTTGTTATTTATACCCAACCACTAACAGAAATCTACAAAAGTCACAATTCTTATTCTTTTAAAATATCATTGTACAACTATCTCAGGAAGACATGAGTTCCGTTTTCCAATAATTCTGAAAAACGACTTTAAATAGAAAGAGAGAGCAAACAAGAGATATCCCATGATTTCTTTATATAACTAACACTGACAGTGCCAAGTCTTCAAAATAAGATAGAATATTTCTCTTTCTGTCCCATCAAACACAATTCAATTCCCTTTCAAGCTGATTTTTAAAACACTTTATAAAACTTAGACTTCACTCTTGTTTCTCAGATAGCATCTGGCAAATTTATTTTCTCTTATTTACTTACCCATCATGTGTAGTATAGGGTAATTCTTGTAATCGTTTTAAAAATCGAAAAAAAAAATTGACGGATTTACAGGTTTCAGACACTGGAGATTCCGCAAACCATATTTTTAGAAAAAAAAATTGCCGTCCGTCTGTGTGTCTATAAACGCTCTATCTCCCGAACAAATAGAGACAATTGAGATAGAGACTTGAAATTTGGTATGTACTTAGTATGTAATAATGGGAAGAAGCTTGTTGTATTTCAGTAACCTCGATTACCCGGAACTATTTTTTTCGGACTCTTGAAATATTCGTTCTGATAAAAGGTATATAAAAATTTTCGAAATTGTTTCTTTTAAGGAGTGAATATAAAAGAAAGTTAAAAAACATAAATTTTGCATAAAAAATGAATTCGATTGAATAATTAGTTGTCGAGATATTTGTAATCCTATTTTCCACACTCTTCGATTTTTCATGACCCTGTATTTCATACAAATTTCAATTCAAAGATATATTTCAATTGGAAATGAGACGCTTAATCCGACGCAATAAACTGTTAGTTAATATGATTATCAATTTTGGAGTTATAAGGATGTTTCTCTTACGCAATTCAGTAATAGATCATTTAAAGTTTATGGCGTCATCAAGCCACGATTTTATTCGAATTGCAATGCATTTTATAAGTAGTTTACACATGTTTTATTTTCATATTTTATGTTATGCATATCCATGATGGGTAAGTATTACGGTGGCCCCCAACGACTAGTTTATTCTATCGGTAACAAACGCTTTTCATTCGATTTCTCTCTTGTTCGAACAGCAGCTTTTCGTTATCAAGCTCATTTAGAAGTTGTCTAACTATAGGGAGAGAGTTGTAATCAGAGTTCCTTTTCCAATGAAACAGACAAACAAATCCATTCAAACAAATTGAGGCACACTTTCTCAGAAGTTATGGAAATCAGTATGTGGGATTTTTCGCACACTTTGCGATGAACAATTTATTATTCTCGTTACTATACAGATGTTCAAGAAAATAAATTTATCAAAGAAGGTGAAGAGAGAATTAGCTATAATTCCGCGAGAAAGGTTAGATATTTGTTGAATTAAAATAGTACGAGATAGAATGAAATTCGGTAGAAGAAAAAAATTTATTGAAGAATTGTTAGATGAACTTATAATAAATTCACGACAATAATTTCAATAAAAAATCAGTCTGACGTTGACTAATCTAATTCCAATAAAGGTTATTATTTTAAATTATGGTTATCATAATATAAATTCTATTCATTTTAAATTTTAACGTTATTGTGAAATTAAATTTCATTCATTTAATTTGTAGTTTATTTCAAAATATTAATGTAAATAATCACGATAAAGTAATCAATTGGGACTCTTATTCTAATATTTGCAATTACGAAATGAAAAATGAGAGAAAATTACATCACTTTGACGGAATCATATTATTTTTGTTCTTGTGCTTTAATCAGTGAAAAATAAATTTTAAATTAAATAAAATGTTATTTTCTTGTGTTAAAAAATTGCCCAATAAAAACATAGTAATAGAATCTGACTTAACTTACATGCAGAAAAACTATACTTTTTTATTATATCGGTAACAAAAGCTTTTCATGTGATTTCGATTTCTATCTTGTTGGAACAGCAGCTTTCCGTTATCAGCCTCATTTAGATATCACCTAACTATTGGGAGAGAAAGTTATAATCAGGGCTCCTTTTCCGATGAAACAGGCAATTCGAAAAAATTAGGCATACTTTCTCAGAAATTATGGAAATCTGAATGTGAGAATTTTCCCACATTATGCGATGAACAATTTATTATACTCGTTACATAAAGATATTCAACAGAACAAATTGATTAATTATGTTAAAGAAAAAATTAGCTATAAATCAGCGAGAAATGTTAGATAAATTAAAATAGTACTAGATGAAACTCGTCAAAACTTGACGGGAAAAAATACTATAACAATATCAGTAAAATAAGCTTCTTTATTACAGAAGAAGGGTGCGTATGAAACAGTCTTTCAAATATTTTATTTTAAAAGTTTTTTCCCCCAGTGAAATACAGTACTATTTCACTCCAAACAAACAATCCGTAAACAACTGTGTAATGCATATCAGTTTGACATTACCGCCATATTCCCCACGGCAAAAGAGAAAATATCATGGACCTATGAAGTATCATACAAACAGTTTCCTACTTTCATCTCATATTCAGTCAATAATAGAACAAGTAAATAAAGCACACATACCTCTCCCCCCCTGTGATAATGCAACCGAATGAGATCCTATGCGCACGTGCATTGCATCTGCCCAAAGGCACGGTCGAAATTCGACTTAAAAAAAGTTTTAAAATGTTTAAAATAAAAGTTTTAAAATGTCCTCTTTAATCATTGTTTGTTTCAAATTTATATCTTCTAAAACGCACCCATTGTTTTAAATCCAGAACAGCCATACTCAGCCTGTTGCCCGGTGACCTTTCATGTGCGGCCTGAGATACAATCATTAATCCACATTTATAAAATTAATTAAGATGTGCATGAAAAGGACTTAAGACCTTCACTGTTTTTTTATATATTTTCACGTTAAGATGAAATTTATCCTGCTGTTGATAATTAATTTAAATTTATGTTAAAACATCTTAAATTCTGTTTCTTTAGCCAAAAGCTCTTTTTACATGTAGTTCTATTTGTGCTACAGCGGTGTATACATTTCTGAACTCCTTGGGGATGAGCGACACGTATACGTGCCGCATAAGATGCTCAGAATCCTCGATTATTCCCACCAGTTATTTTTTATTGTAAGCTTTGCCTTATTTAATGATAGCATTTCTGCGATTCAATTAGGCGAAAATTTCTGTTTTGTAAAACCAGTGGTAAAAAAGATTAAAAATTCTGTAAAGGATGCTTGTCGTGAAGGGGCTAATCTTCAAAACTAATCACATTATTCCAAATTAGTTAAATTTGCACTATATATTTCTACAATTAAAATAAAATAAAGTTTTTGTATTGAGCAACAGACTGATATATTAGAGAAAATCTCCTTAATTTTTTTTTAGAACGTGGAAATTGTTATATTATAAAATTTTATGCCTATTATAGCTAGTATTGCTTTTAGGGTTCAACATTTGTCGCAGAAAAAATTGGCAACAAAAAAATTTACACTACTATTTCAAACAACAAACTTTGTGGCCTATTTCTACAACCATTTGCAATAGAAATCTATCGTGATGTTTACTGTTTGTAAACATGGTGTTAAAATTTTTTGGTAACACTTCTTCCGTGAAAAACGTTCAACCCTACTGATAATATTAACAGTTCTATATTGCTTTATAATATTACTTTTGTTATCTGACTACTTTAATTACACTTTTAGGTAGCTTTCAATACAAAAAAGTATAAAGCTACCTATTGCAGCCGTTCGGAGAAAAGCAGTTCCGGAAAATTTCGATATATTTTCACCGATCATGACCCCCAGACCCCAAAACCACCCTCCGTTCAAATGTTGATTATATATATATATATATATATATATATATATATATATATATATATATATATATATATATATATATCTGACCTATGTCATACAATAACGCTCGTATTTATAAATCAATTTTGATGAAACTAATTGTGTGTATTGTGTGTATTAAGCTCGCAAATGTCTCGACCGAATTCGTTGGCCAGCTTGGTCCGCCATTTTGTTTCAAGATGGCGGCCACTTAAAAATTTAAAACTAAAATAAATATACAAAAAAGTTAAAAATTCATATTTATTTTTTAATTAAGTGTTAGGCCTTGATACGAGGATTCCAGAGCATTTTTTGGTTTACCTCTATCTTAAAAAATGGCTGAGCTAGAGCAGTTTGAAATTCTAGGGTGGCTGACATTTTGAAACAAGACAGCACATTACAAAAATTTTCATTGTTGTAATAATTTTTCCAATCATACGCATAAAACTATATATTCATATCCGTTAGCGCCAAATTCTTGCCAAACTTGGCGACATTTTGCAAAATATCGCCAAATTTAGCGACCAAAATAAGTCTTCATAATTGAAGCCAATTTGGCTATTGCTCAATAATTTGGCGAATTTCTTATTCAAATTCAGTATTAACGAATCTTTTGTAAACGTTTTCTTTTCATTTTAACTTGCTGTTTTCGTGTAACATTAGCTAAAATTTTTAAACGAAGATATAGAAAAGCTACCTTTTCCTCCCGGTACAGGCCGGGAGAACTTTTTAATCGTGTTGCGGCTCGCCTAACGTTAAAAACATGTGTTTGCGGCCCTCGAGAAAAAGAAGGTTGAGTATGGCTGATCCAGAATATATAGAAATCTATAGATCATTTACAAGCCTTCACAAACTAATTCAAGTATTTTTTTGGCTGTGGATGGTAATTGGTTTTTTAGTAATGCCTTTTTTACTAAATTATTTACTTTAAATGTCTTCTCTCATTTTATTAAATGGTGAAGTTTCATTGTAGTATTCTGGAAGTGTTGTAAAGTGTTTCATAATCTATGCTTGATGCATGATATCTTACTTTCTGTAATTTCTAATTTATTTTCTGTAACGGTAGCAACTCGGTTATTCTAGTGTATCAAGAAAAAGACAGACATCATCTAACGGCAAAATACGTGATAATACGCTCGCATACGGTTTTTAGCTCACAGGCTATCAAAGCCTGAGAGCTAATGTGCCCGCCCGTTCTGTATGTATGTACGTATGTACGTAACGCGATAACTCTTGATAGAAATAACCGTTTTGCTTCAAACTTTGTTTATAGGTTCATTGTGATAAGGCGCTTCCCTGATTAGTTTTGACGGCTCATGGGTTAAGTATAAAAGGGGGAAAGGGGGGACTAACCCCCCTTAATTTAGATAAATGGGTTTTTCATGCAGAATGATCCCATTTTCTTCAAATTTTGTATATAGGTTCCTTTTGATAATGCGATTCTGTGAATAGTTTTGGGGGTTCATTGGTTAAGTATAAAGAGAGAAAGGGGGGAGATAATCCCCCGCCCCCTTTAATTTAGATAAATGACTTTTTCATGCAGAATGATCCGATTTTCTTCAAATTTTGTATATAGGTTCATTGTGATAATGCACTTCTCTGAATAGTTTTGGGGGTTCATTGGTTAAGTATAAAGAGAGAAAAGGGGGGGGGCTAATCCCCCTCTTAATTTACATACATGGGTTTTCATGCAGAATTATCTGAATTTCTTGAAATTTTGTATATATATTGCATTGTAATTACAGGCTTCCCTGATTAGTTTAAGGGGTTCATTAGTTAACTATGAGGGGAGTAACGGGGGGTTGAACCCCCCCTCTTAATATATTGTCGATTTCGTTATTTTTTGAGGGGCAAGAGTAGAATACACAATTAGTGTGAATAGCCTGTGAGCTCAATGCCCTCAGTTTAACTGGGCAGTTTTCTTTTTCTTTCTTTCTTTCTTTATTTAATCTTTTGCAACAAGTAAAAGATCTCATCAAGCAATTAAAACCAGTCTCAACAGCTTTAGATATCTTGCAGGCTGATTCAACAACAATAGCAGATGCTTGCCATTTATGGCGCAATTTGCTGAAAGATGATCATTTGAAACCCCATTTTGTAAAAGTTAAAAAAAAGGTTTGAAAAAGCAATTTTGCCCTGGCATCTTCTTGCCTATTTGTTACACCCAAAATATAAGGGTGAACACCTTAGTTACGAACAAAAAGAACAGGCTAGAGAATGGTTACAAAAAATAAATCCATCTTTCCTATCATATGCCGTGAACTTTGAACTAAAAGAAAAACCTTTCCAAAGTACATTGTTTTCAGAACAAGTAATTATGACAATTGATGCCAATAAGTGGTGGAGAAGTGTCGCAAAATCATGTGAAATTTCCAAAGAATTTTGTGGGTTAATAGCACCACTGCAAGCATGCCCAACCAGTAGTGCTGCAATGGAGAGAATATTTTCCAACTTCTCTTTTGTCCACTCAAAAATTCAAAATAGGTTGACAATAAGTAATGTTTCCAAACTTGTTTTTTGTTATGGAATGCTGAAAAAAGAATTATTTTGTAATGATGATGATGATGGTGATAAAAGTGCCGCTAAATGTTGAATGTGTAATTTTTTATGTTATTGTTATTAAAATATTTAATTTTTTAAAAGAAATTTAAGATTTCACTTATTTGAACACAATACATGTACTTACTACTATTGCTTATATTTTGCATCTCTGAATTATTGCATTATGCTGATTGATAGGTTCATACATCTTATTTTAAAACTAGAAGTATTTATAATTTCTGTAGATTTTGCAATATTGTTAGTTTATTGCAGCATAAAAATCAGACTAACAATGGTTTTTTTTTCAATTAAAGATTTTTTTTTATGGATGAAATTAATAATTTCTCACTAATTAAGATGAGTATATTAAGTTATCATCATAATGCATTGTACTACTATTCTGTGATTGTTAATTTAAGATAAGTAAAAGAAATGAAACGTGCATTTATATGTAAAAAATCAGTTTTTGCCATTTTTACTGGCAAAAACGTATTTTTGACAGGACGGTTTTTACCGCGGTTTTTTCCACCTGCGGCAAAAACTTGCCAACCCTGGTTTTAAGCTAATCAATTTTTATGTAAAAATGAAGAATTGTTTTTACAATACTAAATCAATCTGCAGATGAGGGAGATTTTTAATGTTTTCAAGTGTAATTTATTTGTATGGTTTCTTCGGTTCCTTTACATAATCAGGATGATTCTTCCTTTTCCATCACAGTCGGGGATCTTTTCCTTCTTATACAGTTAAATATCCAATCGATATTTTAAAAAATAATAAAATATAGTTCCTATTCATTCTGATGCAACATATACATCAACGAATTCAACGTATCAATTTTATGTTAATCATAAACTTAATTTTTTTTGACACATTTTAGTTTAGCGCCAAAATGCTCTATCTTATGGATAATCTGACATTATGTTTTATCAGGTTTTTTTTATTATTTTTTTTTTCCTTTTCATGATGTTTAGGGAAATCTATTTTCAACTGTGGCAACTTTTCCAGGAGCTATTTTACATTATTAAAGCAAACTGATGGTCACATTGTTGGGATAGAATTGAGAAATATTTCATGCTTGAAAATTATTTAAAAAGTCGTTACATTAAGAGGCAGTTTTCAAATAAATTTCAATTGAAAGCTAATTTTTTTTCTAATTGATGATGTTAGAATTGAAATTGCAAAATGTAGTAGAAAATTGAAATTTGTAGTATTTAGAAGTGATGTAAGCGCGATGAAAGCGAAAGCGATAGCGCTGTTTGTTATCACAACCGTTATACATTTCTAAAAATTGCCAATGTGTTTTGGCTGGCGGCGTTCAAAAGTAGACTACCATTTTTGATATCGAAAGGGAAATTCACAGTGAAAGAAATACAGGCATGCCACTTTTCCGCGGAAACGCGGATTTCCGCTTTTTTGCTTATTTTCAAAATCCGCGGATTTCCGCTTTTTTTTTCTTATTTCTCGGACGCATTTCTCTTTAATGCATCAAGCGGAACCAACCAACCAACCCATTTGTCGGAAGAACTCCTGAACACTTTCTCCTCTGTGATTGGTGAGTACGTTTGACGTCACATCGTCAGTGGGAGTAGTCATGATTCAACTGACCAATGAGCACGAAGTGTCGTGGCTTTCGATAAGTAGTGTAGATGAGCCGTGCCGTATTTGTTTACTTTTTACTGACGCTGCGCGGAAATAGATAGTAAGATTTGAAATCTCATGATGGATTAAGTGTTTAATCTCGTCATTTGTTTTTTGATTTATATTTAATTATTGCGCCGCAAAAGACAGATTTTGATAGTAATAAGTATTATGGGTGAAAAAAAGTCCGTATACTGAATGCACGGCACGTTGTTTTGATTTCCAATTTTGCCAGATATAGTAACGCCCGAAATCATATAGATAATCTACAACCCATCAAATTAATTGTTGATGGAATGGATCAAAGAATCATTAAATCGGAATATTTATTTTCGTCTATTTTAGTTTTAGTGGATCATAGTTTACCATTAAATGCTTTATAACATGCAGTATTCCTATTTAAAAAGATGTTCCTGAATGGTGCTGTAGTAAAAATAGTTGTGCACAAGGACAAAAAGAACCACAATTGTGAAAGAAACGGCCGATAAATTGTAAATATCTGCACATGATAGAGTTCTGCATTGAAGATATATCCAGCGACTATTTACTCTTGTATTACCTATTATGTTAAAAATAAATTTTTAGTGACTGCTAGTGTTGTTAGAGAGCACGATTTAAAAAATGAAAAAGGTAAAAATTATGTTTTTAAAATCTTTTTTTTGTAGTATTTTCAGTTTCATTGCCTAAAAACTAATTTTATGTAGGGAAATATAGCTAGACCTTCATATAAATAATTTGCTACAACATTGATCTTCTCACCAAATGCTTTTGTAGCTGTGGCAGGTTAAACATTAGCCATATGTATTAACTGATGTTTTGAGTGAAAGCATGTAGGTTTTTAAATGTATTTGCTTATAAAAATTTTAAAGAATAGTTTTACAATTTTGAGGAATTCTCATATTAATATTTGTCATTTATATCAGATAATTATTGAATAAAATTTTGAATTAGCCATATTTGTTATATTTATTAGTGTTCTTATTTTTGTATTACATGTATATATGTTTCAATTTGAATTCAAATAATGACAAATTTTATTTCGCGTATCATTTCACTTTTTTTGCTCGATTTTTACCCCGCGCACACGCACAGGTTTAACCTTTTTGTTCAATTTTCACCTCACGCATCATTTCCTCTTTTTTGCTCTTTTCTCAGACTCATCCCTGGAAATAGGACTTTGCACCTAATAAGTAACTGTTAAATGAACTTATAGCAAACTTACCAAAATAATTCCTATAAAATATTAGCCTTACATTGTTTATTCTAGCTAAAAATACAATCATTATTACAAGTTTTTTTTCTTTTTTCTACCATAACACTATTTTTAATAATTTTAATTTTCCTGAAATCCTTAACTTTTGTGATTTTTTTATTAAAAAATGAATCTTCTAACCTAAAATTAAAAAGAAAGTAATTGGTAACATGTAACCAAGGTATGTAATCAAGATGAAGCAACTAATAAAGGCCCCTGTTCTAATCTTTAAAATTAAAAATTGAAAAACTAGTTAAAATTACGTCATGTTGACACAATCATATATATTTTTCCTTTTAGTTTTATCAATGTTAAGATGCATTTCAAGCTAAGCATAACGTCATTTTCACCGGTGCAAACTTTTCACACGTACTTTGTATACGTTACTTCTATGCTTAAACACCATGTATACAAATAAAAATATATTTTGTATTTAATTGTAATGAAAAAATGACATCAACAAAGTTATAATGCATAATGATAAAATAAACCCAATGGACAATATTCCCGTGACTTCACGATCAATATGAATTTTTATTCGCTTATAAAACACGCGGGTAAATATGTTTACCAGAATTTAACTTGCAAATTAAAAAATTCGGCCTAAAAACCACGTACTTTTAATATTTATCATTTCTCTTTTATCCTCGCAACCACAGAGTTTCTCGTTGCTCTGTGTCTCGCAACAGTGGGCGTTATCCGATTGCCGACTTTATGACGTCATACGCAGAAGTAAAAGTTTAATTTAAAATTACGGCTAATTAATTAAATTTTCGAACAAACGAATGTACGATAACAAATCTGTGTCCAAATATCTTTCATTTAAAAAAACAATGATGTAATTTGATGCAGTAGTTTTTTTTTTACGGACTGTCGAAAGAAAACGTTTAGCGTTTAAAATATATAGATACTGAACATAGATGCCCGCAAAAGGGGCAGGGGAGGGTAATTTCTACCCCATTCCTGGATATTCAACAGCAGCTTTCCGTTATCAGCACCATTTAGATATTTTGGGAGAAAGTTATAGGGGAAGTGGTTGTACCTTGGGTCATTTGTTTTTGTAAATTTTTTAAAAATTCAATTTAACTCCGATTTTGTTTTTGTTTTTTTTAAATTATTACCTATACATTTGTGTATTTAACACTACCTTTCATTTAAAGATAATTCCAAAAATAACCGTGTAAAAAATAATAAAATACAGGATTGGAAAGTGACCCTAGGTACAACATAGTGTTGTACCTAGGGTCAGCAGGTGTTGTACCTTGGGTCAAAGTAAAAAAATCGAGGAAATGTAAAAACAACTGTATTTCACGCAATATAGAATACCAAGAAATACACTACTAATAAAGATGATCATTAAAGGGTTCTGAAATAAGTGTTTTGAGTCATAAATATTAAGCATATTTCATTTATCAAACGTTAAATGCACTGAAATTCACTTGAAAAGAAATTTTATAACCTTGTTGTTCAGATTGTCCGGTAGTAATTGGTGCAGGCTGTTTTCTCTCTGTTATCAATATCAGTGATATAAACATGATCTTTTTCTAGAATAAGTTTGTATCACCACAATGCTTGTAATATTTTACTTCCTATTCCCCTTCTCCCAAATCCTTTGACTTGTGCCACAAAATATGAAACACTCTTCTTCCCTGCTAATTTAGTTAAAACAAAATTTCCTGCTGATATATCTTCCATGTCTTCATCTCCTTTTCTGTATTCAGTAATTTTATCCAAGGTTTCATCAGCATTACTGGAATCTGCAAAAGCTATATCAAAATAGTCTTCATTACAACTCAATGCAATAATTTTTTTTCTTAAAACTTTTTTTTTTATGACTGGTTGATACTTCTTTTTGCTCTGTTCTGTTTCTCTCTTCTCTGGTGTGTCTGTTAATATTCTAGTTTTACCACGTTTCCTTCCACGTGAAGCCTTTTTCCTAGGTTGTGCCCCTGGGCAAAGTCCCAAATTGCCCATGTGATAATAAGGGCCTGCCTCCCCCTTCCCTGTAGAAAAATACCTTCTGCAGCTACTGGATAAAGGAAATAAAAATGACATGTTTTTGTGCAATAATAGGTAGGCTATAAGCTATTACTATCTTAAAGTAACATAATTTCAGCTTGTAAAAGCTTTAGGGCTATAGGAATTTTTTCAAAAACTGTTCTAAAGACAAAATAAAAATACATTCTTAAGGTTATTAAAATAGACCTATCATAAAATATATAACAGTGGTCTGGTAGCCTACACATATATTTGATAAACGATAAGCCTACACAGAAAATATCTATGGAGAGGGGATAAGTTTATAATTAAGATTAATATAATATATTTTTAAGTGCAAAAATGCTTAGTTTTGATTTAAAAAAATTCAATAGAGGAAGTATAGGACACACAACCCAATCCCCCTTACTCTTGTGCACACCTGTACGTATGATAACAATGACTTAAAAATAGTAAGTATATATTATGATTTTCTAAAGAGTATTAACTGTTGAAAATTTTTTTTGTATTTTAAAATTTGTTCATTTGAATGACCCAAGGTACAACATAATTTAGTGACCCAAGGTACAACATCAACTATTGAAAGCTTAAACAAAGGATAACGTTTTTAAAAATTAACTTTTAAAAACATAGAACTTTGATAAATAAAGAACAAAAAATGTACTACTTGCCTGCTATTTCTTTTTAGCTATCTTGTAAAAACCCTTTTCACTATAACAAAAAGCATGAACACATAAAAATTTACTTTTGGGTGGTAAAATCCTTTGTTGTCTCTCCACTCTGTATCTACTTAAGCTATGAGAACAAAACAAACCTACAGTGCCATTTAGAGTTAAAATGAAGAAGTAGGATGTATTTTTGGTCTGCCACCTATTATTAAGAAAGAGAATAATAAGCTGACCCGAGGTACAACCTGACCCAAGGTACAACCACTTCCCCTAATCATGGCTCGTTTTCTCGTGAAACAGGCAATTCAAACAAATGAGGCACATTTTCTCAGAAATTATGGAAATCAGAATGTGATAATTTTCACACATTATGCTATGAACAATTTATTATACTCGTTTCATAAAGATATATATTCAAGAGAACGAATTGATCAATAACGTTTCAGAAAGAAAGAATTAGCTATATAATTCTGCGAGAAAGGTTAGATAAATTAAAATAGTATACCGTACAAGGATGCCTGCAAAAGAGGTAGACAAGGGAAATTGCCCCTCCAAGTATTTTCAAACTTATTTAACTAATTTTTTTTTTCTCAGATGATTGAAGAAAAATGTGTATATTTCTTTTTACTCAAGTAACTTAAAATAATTAATCACTAAGAGAATTAGTATGCTGTTGCCATCACAAAACTTTCTTTTACATTATTAATATTACTTTAAAAAGTCCTTCCGTCTTAGTCGAAAGTGTAATTTCTTTCTTTTTTAACACTTTTCAACTATGTTGAAAACTGTTCATGAATTCG
Organism: Maratus michaelseni; assembly: GCA_963931845.1. NCBI lineage: Eukaryota > Metazoa > Arthropoda > Arachnida > Araneae > Salticidae > Maratus > Maratus michaelseni. The sequence goes on from OZ007592.1 coordinate 253,568,725, forward strand.
GTTTGTCTGTCAGTCCGAGCTCTAACTTGCGTAAATATGGTCGGATTGCTATGTAATTGATATATGTTATTGAGATTTACTATGTCATGTTCAGTTTTGAAAATGAAGTGTGTAGCATTTGTAGTTCATTTATGGGACATAAAAACTATTCAGTTCCATTATGGTCTATGGGGTAAAAATCGTTAGTAATTTATTTTAATAATGATACACTATTTCATATTAAAATTGATATATATCACTGAGGTGCACAACAACATGCTTACTGTTGAATATGGTGTGCATAGTATTTATTATTCATATACAGGGACACAAAAGAGTGTTCGTTCACAGTACTAGTCTATGAGCGATAATTGCTAGAAGTACGTTTTCAGTTGTGGTCGTTTTTAAATTTAATATTTTTTTTATATATATATTACTTGGTGTGTATAAATTCTATAGATCATATACAAGGCTGCACAAAATAATTCGAATACATTTCATTTTATTGACGGAACTTGCTGAAAGAGAATTTTCAACTGTGTTAAGCGTTTCCTAAATGAACTAAATTTTAGCTTAATATGTAGTATATATACAAATCGATAGATCATATGCAGAGATTCACAAAAGAATTTGAATTATTTTCCGACTATAGATGGTAATTGCCAAAATTGAGTTTTCAAATATTTTATGCGTTTTCCAAATTGTTTACTTAGGTTATCCTATGTATTATTTCTGCTCTCAACATCCCTTTTTCTAAATAAATACAAAACGCAGAATGATAAATGAGGTACCATGTAAAAGGATTTTGAACAGCTCCTAACATAGTACACATATATTTCGTTAAAACATGTTTTTTGATTAAAAATTGGTGTTAAAATTAAATTTGCATTGTTTTCATAAATTAAATGAAAGCTTTTTTTTCAAATCAATATCTATAAAAGACAAAGCGTATTGTTTTGACAGTCCGTGAGAATAAACAACTGCATCAAATTACATTATTATCATCAAATTTCATTATTTTTCTTAAATAAAAGATGTGTGGACACAGATTTGTTATCGGACATTCGTTTGTTCGAAAATTTAATTAATTAACAGTAATTTTAAATTAAACTTTTACTTCTGCGTATGACGTCATAAAGTCGGCAATCGGATAACTTCCACTGTTGCGAGGATAAAAGAAAAATAATAAATATTACAGACACGTGGCTTTTAAGCCGAATTTTTTAATTTGCAAGAATTTCGGTAAAAATATTTATCCTCGTGCACTTTATTTTTATAAGCAAATAAAAATTCATATTTATTGTGACGTCACGGGAATAGTGTCCATTGGGTTTATTTTATAATTATGCATTATAAATTTGTTGATGCAACTTTTTCATTACAATTAAATACAAAATACATTTTTATTTGTATCCATGGTGTTTAAGCATAAAAGTAACGTATATAAAATACGTATGAAAAGTTTCGCCGTTGAAAATGACGTTATGCTTAGCTTCATTTTACCATTGATAAAACTAAAGAGAAAAATTTATATGATTGTGTCAACATGACGTAATCTTAACTGATTTTTCAATTCTTAATTATAAAGATTAGAGTTGGAGCCTTTATTGATTGCTTCATCTTGATTGCATACCTTGATTACATGTTACCAATTACCTTTTTTTTTATTATTATAGTTAGAAGATTTCATTTTTTAATAAAAAATTCACAAAAGTTAAGGATTTCAGGAAAATTAAAATTATTAAAAATAGTATTATGGTAGAAAAAGAAAAAAAACTTGAAATAATGATTGTATTTTTAGTTAGAATAAACAATGTAAGGCTAATATTTTATAGGAATTATTTTGGTAAGTTTATTATAAGTTCATTTAACATTATTCCTTATTAGCGGAAAGTCCTATTTCTTTCACTGTGAATTTCTCTGTCGACAACAAAAAATCCTTAATTTGTCTTTAGAAGTTTAAACCTGCATCTAAAATAAATATTAGATATTGCTAAAAATTATTAGACTGCAGTGCGAAATCCTCGCACGGGTCCACTGGTACATCTTTCACCTTATTAAACGGTGAAGTTTTGTTACAGTATTCTGAATTTGGTGGAAAGTGTTACATAATCTATGCTTGGCGCATGATGTTTATTTCTTGTTTATTAATATACATGCATCAGAGTTGATGCAAATTAAACAAATGGCGCTTATTTCTTCCAAGTTCGATATTTTGGTGTAAAAGGTACTTTCTAGAGAAATTATAAATTTAATTTTTTAAATGTAATTGAATGGACATGCAGCATACACATAAAAATGGTAAAAATTTTACTGAAATCATAATTTAAAAATCGCCCATGGGCTATGATATATTTCCGACTCTCAAGCGAGGTTCGAGTCCCGCAGTGGCGCAAACGATTAAGCTCGGTTCCCGTCAAGATTACTGAAAGTAAAGCAGTATCAACCATGGTCACTGGTTGGGAGGGTGACAACCTCTCTCGACTGCGGCTGCTGTGGGACCGTGCACGTTAATGCCGTGTACGTTAATGCCGTGCACGTAAAATCTGCTTGTGGCTCCAATGTCCTCCAAGTTTGAAAACGATACCTCTGGGGGGTGCCAATCCAGGTGCAGGTCTCTCATCTGGAATTGGTTCAAAAATTAGGAGACCAGCTCCAGAAGTCCAACCTCTCTTGAGGCTCTGACACCCCTTCTTTCAGAGAAGTGCCATTGGCACTTTCTCTGACACGGCAACAACAACAAGCGAGGTCCGAACACAAATCATTCAATGAGTGCCATCGAAAATTTCTTAGTATGTCTCACTTACCAAAGTAAACACACTTCTGGATTAACAAACTCATCCAAGATATTAGCAAGATCAATCCACAGTCAAATTTTTGTTTCTAAAAGGTGCAGTATTTTTTATGGTATCGTGTTCACACAAAGCCATAACATATGAGGATACTAAGCTAATATATTTTCGATGCTCAAACGAGTTTTGAACCCACACCAATCACTGAATACCAACGAAATTCTTTAAGTTCGTCACACTTATTAAAGTGAAAACTTCTTTAAAATTTTATTGAAATCTAAGAAATTTAACAAGTATTAAAAATGAGCTGAAAATATTGTCCCGCTGACTGTAATGTTATTCGGATTTTCAAAAGTACGTTATTTTCGAAAGAATCACCGGATCTACTTTTGATTAACGAACTTATCCAAGATATTTTACCTTAAAAAAAGAAGAAGAAATCGTCCTATTTTTTCGACTAAGCCGGAAGGATTTGTTCATTGTAACAATTCAAACCCACAGCCGGTTTCTGAAGACAAGCTAGGACTGGCCCGAGGCTCGGTGCGTTCTCATCCAGGGAACGTTTTGAGCCCCTAGCCTGATCCAATACTTATTTGTTTCTTGGCTGTACGCATATATTCTGATTTGTGCATTAAATTTTCATGATTTATTTATGGATCGTCGTCAATTAATAAACAGATAGCACAAGAGAGGTATTTTTATTTTCACAAATAAATTTAATGTACACTGAAGGAATTTGCAGGAACGGAATCCAAAGTCTTCTATGTTCACATTGACGGAGAAAACATGCATCTACAGATAAAACCATGCTTTTTGAAAAACAGCTCGTTGAAAGAAAGAATAAACCAGTATTCTCGTCACGCCAAATTGTCGGATCTATATTATAAAAGCGCATTAAAAATGAAGAAACAGAAAAATATTGCGAATAGTCGAAAATTTGTAATGAAAGACACGTTCAGTAAACATAATAGATAGTTCCACACGTCTCACACTCACACTTTTCTTGTTCCAAATGTTTCAAGGGTGTTTTCACACTAATTTTCAATTAAACATACAATATATGGTAAAAAAACTAATAGACCTTTTGCTTCAAAGTTTCTATTTTCATGCGGAAAATAAATTTTTGTTCCTGATGTAAATACTTTTTGGATGAATTTTGCATACTGAAATTTGTGTGTTTTGTGAGAGCGACATTAAAAGAGACTACATTTCAAGATTCTATTTTACTTTAAAACTAGTCGTTGGGGGCCACCGTAATACTTACCCATCATGGATATGCATAATGTAAAATATTAAAATAAAAATGTGTAAACTACTTATAACATGCATTGCAATTCAAATAAAATCGTGGCTTGATGACGTCGCAAACTTTAAAGGCTCGATTACTGAATTGCTTGAAAGAAACATCCTTATAACTCCAAAAATAATAATCCTATTAACTAGCGGTTTATTGCATCTGATTAAGCGCCAAATTTCCAATTGAAATATATCTTTGAAGTGAAATTTGTATGAAATACAGGGTCATGAAAAATCGAAGAGTGTGGCAAATAGGATTCCAAATATCTCGGCAACTAATTATCCAATCGACTTCATGCTTTATGCAAAATTTATATTTTTTTATTGTCTTTTATATTCATTTCTTAAAATAACCAATTTCGAAAATTTTTATATACCTTTTATCAGAACGAATATTTCGAGAGTCCGAAAAAAATAGTTCCGGTTAATCGAGGTTATTGAAATGAAATAGGTTTCTTCCCATTATTACATACTAAGTACATACCAAATTGCAAGTCTCTATCTCAATTTTTTCGGGAGATAGAGCGTTTACAGACACACAGACATACAGACACACAGACAAACAGACACACAGACACGCAGACACACAGACACACAGACACACAGACACACAGATGGACAGTTTTGGGGATTTTGGTTCCCAAGGCCACATCTACCGCTGTCGCGACAGCTGACGAATGTTTTCGTGATAGATTAAATAAGATCAAGTACAGATTTGAAAATCAGCTTGCATAAAATGGTTAAGTAAAAAATGTCGCTGTCTCCCAAATTTTTATGACAACGCAATAAGAAAATCGTTTCAAATAGGGCGTTTTAAGTGTATCGTTTTAAATATGATGTAATTTTCACCATTAAATGCTTTTTGCACGTAATAACTTAATGATTTTAAACTTTTTTTTTCATTAATGTACACATGAAACTATATTTTTCAATCGAAAAGTGTTTGGAAACAGATTTTAATTTTTTAAAGTATCATTTGCATATATCTGATTCAAGCTAAGATTTATCTCAGTTAAGCGCCCTCCATTGTTGATTTTTGGAACTACAATCTTTGTTATTAAAAATATATCCAATGTCTCTCAGATCCTATTCACAGAAACCGCAAATTGTCATCGTTTGGTCTTTGTTTTTCTTTTTCCTTCGCTTCTTTTTAACCCCTATTTTTTATTCTGTTTTTTTTTTTGTTTTTTTTATCTTAGTGCGCTTGCATGCCTTCGTCTCATTCTTTCCCTTTTTTACACTGCCTTTTCTTCAAAAAGTTCATCGCTTCTCCCACGATAACTGAACCACTATCTTGCCATTTACTTTCATAGCTGCGTGTTTATCTTCAAGCAACGTCCGGCTCTTCTCACCAGACAAAGGAATTAAGTTACATTTCGTTCGGAAACAATAGTGTCGTGTTCTCTTACACTTTCATAATTTTTCTTATTTTGGATAAAGTTTTTGCACTCTATTTATCTGACGCCAATTTCTCGTCGCTTTTTAACTAATAATAATTTTTTTTTAGTTAAAAAAACATTAAAACATACTAGATGGTACCCGTCAAAACTTGACGGAAAAAATTGCAATAGCAATATTAGTAAAATAAGCTTCTTTATTACATAAGTAGGGGTGCTTATGAAACAATCTTTCAAATATTTTATTTAAAAAAAATTTCCTCCAGTGAATTACGTTATTATTTCCTATGCAAACTCCAAACAAACAATCCATAAACAAAATGGAAATCAGTTTGACATTACCACCCTATTCCCCACGGCAAGAAAGAAAATTTCCTGAACCTATGAAGTATCATACAAATAGCATATCCCTACGTTCATCTCATATTCAGTCAATAAAAGAACATATTAAATAAGGCACACATCCCCCCCTGTGATAATGCAACCGAATGAGCTCCTATGCGCATGTGCATTGCTTCTCCCCAAACGCACCGTCGAAATTCGACGTTAAAAAAAAGTTTTAAAATGATTTCATCAAAATTTTTAAAATGTCTTCTTTAATCATTGTTCGTTTTAAATCCATATCTTCTGAAACGCATCTATTGTTTTAAGCTAATCAATTTTTATGTAAAGATGAAGAATTTTTTTTACAATAATAAATCAATCTGTAGATAAAGGAGATTTTTAATGTTTTCAAGTGTAATTTATTTGTATGGTTTCTTCATCTCTTTACATAATCAGGATGATTATTCCTTTTCCATAATTAAGAGAAATTATGTAAATAAATAAATATCCAAGATTATTTTTTATTCTGTTTTCATTAATATATTGTAAATTTTATTGTTAAAAGTTACTGATAAATGATACTTTAGTAAATGGGGCTTTTCTTAATTATTTTATTATTATTATTATTATTATTCTTTTTTTGAGATTTAATGGCAACATTCTTCCGTTTGTTTATTGGGCGCTACAGTTTGGCGAATTATTTGAGGTACTTTTCGGTTAGCAGGGCGCCAATGAAGTATATATATATATATATATATATATATATATATATACATAATATACATATATACAAATATATATAATGTATATAGTTTTGTTTTTCTAGTATTGAATTTATGTGGTTTATAGATTTTGGTTGGCTTTTGTGATAATGATTCTCCAAGTAATTTTCCATTGGAGTTTGTTATTATGTATATATATACTTTATTGGCGCCGGCTAACCGAAAAGTACCTAATTTGCATATAGTTTTTTTTTTTCTTAATCGGACGACGGGATAATGCACGGAATTTCGACGGGATAATGAATATTTTTCTGTATTTTATTGTTATATTAAGAAATACATATTTTTATGATTTGCTGAATCACTTAGCTGTTTACTTTTTCATGCATTATATTATTGAAGGTTGTTAGTTCTCTTATTCGTTTAAATATACCCTACTTATATAAAAATAGCGTGTGTTCTCTGTGGTGTTTCGCATAAACGTTGTAAAATTCAGGTTATTAGATTTTATCCAACTTTGCTGTCTAACAGCTGATGAAGCAGCCATTTTCGGCGATTTTTTTGTTACCTGTAAAATGTTTGTTTTTGGTATAGCCCGAACTAAGAAAAAATTGAGTACTTTTCCATTATACGGACACCATTGTCGCCAAGCATATATTTACATGTATGGCATGTTCATGGCATGGTGTCGGTATAACGGAAAATAACCAAAATTTGCGATCGATCAAATAATTGAATTTCGTTAAACATTAAATTTTCTGGTAAAACCAAAAACACGCCAAAAACACAGTCCGATTTACTTGATGTCAGAAGCATTATACGTGTTTGTTACGTCATCAAGTGGTTTTTAATTCGAGATTTGCGTCTATTTTTCATTATGTTTCACTGATTTATTAGTTATTTCATTAATTAAAATAACAATTGTGCCCTTAAATTCATGTATTTTATTTATTTATTTTGATATTCCAATGGCAACTTTCTCCCGTTTATTTGGCGTTACAGTTTGGCGATAGTTTTTTGTTATGAAAAGTGGTCGACGGGATAATAGAGAAGTACCAATTTTCTTATTTTTAATCTGAGAATGAAACAATAATCATGGATTTAACTAATTTTGCAATATGCGGTGCAACCAAAATAATTTTGATTAAATCAGTACCTGGGTTATTTTTTGGCGCCTAAATGACGATTTTTGCTTTGTATGGCAACCTGGTGTTGTATAATAAATTTGAATATGTGTGCAAATAAATAAAATAAAATAAGTACTTTTATGTTAGCTGCGCGTCAAGGATAACTCTCCAAATCTTGTTTCAATTGGAATCATTTAAATTGCAACATTTTACGTGAGATTTCTTATTCATATTGATATGTTTACGTTTAGATATTTTATTATGATTATATTCTAGCTAATTAAGTTTTTTTTTTTTTTTTTAAGATTTTATACTACAATGCTAAAATATTACCTAGTTGATATTAGTTCATGTCAAAAGATTGGCGAACCACAGAGTTCAGGGAAAAAACTCTATGCCTTCAAAAGTGGGAGTTGTCAACTTTATGACGTCATAAGCAGAAGTAAATGTTTAATTGAAAATTACAGCTAATTAATTAAATTTTCGAACAAACGAATGCACGATAACAAATCTGTGTCGTAATATCTTTCATTTAAAAAAAGAATGGTGTAATTTGATGCAGTAGTTTGTTCTAACGGATTGTCGAAAGAAATCGCTTAGCGTTTTAAATATATAGATAATGAAACGAAATAAAAATTGTCATGTGTGTGAAATTGAACAAAATTTAGTACGTAACAACTATAAAATCACACCAAAACATACGGGTACCAGGACAGAAATTTGGACCGTAACGAAAACTTCTATATCGTCTTACCTTAATAACTCCCTCTCAGAGCGCTGAGTGGCCAAAACCGACACTATTGCTCATTTCCATTCGGTTTAGCTCACAACTCAGATGTGGTAGCGCGGTGTTTCGAAAATAGAAACTGTCGAGAAACGATCAATTTTAATAATAAGTGAATTTTGGAAAATATTTTCATGGAAAAACTTGCGAAAGTGAAAACATGGAAAAATGTGCGAAAAAGTGAAAAATTCAATATGTCAGCCTCAGCCTGCGCAAAGGCCAACCGAAAATATAGATTACGGATATCGTCGAAAGGAAAAGGATATGGACCACGCACAGGTACTCCAATGTCCGGCGCCAAACAAGCCAGACTATTTCCGGAAAATCTCAAAGTTGATGCGGCGTGCGCTGTGAACAAAGCGCGAACACTTCTAACGATGCTGTGTATACGCGAACCGATGGACACAGCGAGTGAAGATGGTACCCATTCATCTGTCAAAAACGTCTTTGAGCTGATGTTATCAACATAAGTCGAACCGATGTGATGCAGGACCATTCACGAGACTAACGCTTCCAAAAGGTTCGGTCTCAAATACGTGCCTACAGAGCCAACAACACTGAGCAATACCGAGATCGATGGTACGTCCATCAGACACATCGATGTTGCCCTATGTCTCTTACTTCTCATATCACAATCTACTATTAAACAGAATTGTCGTCGAATGTTAGTCCAAATAAATATCATGTACCGCTCAGTGTCTATTTTATGTTATAATAAAATTTGGTACGCAGTCAATGTCTCTTTCAGTTCAATCCCATGCGTTAAAAGCGACTCGCGGCCACAGACTTTTCACGTTAAATCAACGGCCGTGCGATCCGACACAGCCAAATACATTTTGTTTAGTTTTACTACTTCCTGCTCTGTATCATAAAAAGTTAATTATCTTAACCCGAATCATCCAAATATGGGCAAAAAATAATCAAAAACGACTAGTCGGATGTGCCAGTCCCAAAAGTTTCTTCTATCTCATACATGTTAATACTTCAAAATTCGCTATCACATCGTCAATAAAATCAATATTTTTCGTCATTCTTCTGTATGTCAGCTGCTTGCGAATCGTCGGGTTGCCTGGATGCGATCAGCCGATGTATACTAAACAACAAAAAGTCCTTCTGTCCTGTACCAGCAGGAACAGATAGCCTCCCTATTCCTTGGTTTTAAGATTTTAGCTAATTTTACTGGAAAACACGAAGCTAAAATGCGTGGAACCAGATTAAAGAAGATTCATTCCCAGTTCTTGTCAATATTGAATTCGAATGAGAATATCGCCAAATTAGTCCTCTATAGCCAAGTTGGCTTCATTTATGGCAACCTATTTTTGTCGCAAAATTTGGTGACATTTCGCCAAGTGTCGCCAAGCTTGTCGGTAATTTGACGTTGACGAATATAAATATATAGTATTAAGCACATAAGAGTTGGAACAATGGTCACAACAATGAAAGAAAATTTGTCGAAACTATATTGACTAAAACTCATAAATTAAACCCGTTTATGGATGAATTCTTCTGTCTTGTTTGAAAATGTAGCCACCCTAAAATTTCAATCTGCTATATCTCAGCCATTTTTTAAAATAGAGGCAAAACAAAAATTGCTCCAGAATCCTTGGATCAAGGCCGAACATTTGACGGAAAAAAACTTTTATAATTTCTAATTTTTTTGTACATTTTTTTTGTATTTGAAATCTTTAAATGGCTATCACAGAGCCTCCTTCCGGCGGAATATCCCCCAATTCAACTGGGACCTGCAGGCCATCGTTAAAAACATATACAAAAAAATTGGCTCAATAATGTAGATAGCTTCACAAACTTTTCGATGATACAATAATTAAAATGGAACAAAATTCGCTATCGCAGCATCTTTTTCGTCGAAATATCCCCAAGCTCACCTGGGACCTGCTTGCCATAGCCAAAAAGACACAAAAAAATTGTTCAATTATCTGCATAACTTCGTACACTTTTCAATGATACAATGAGGACAGACAGACGGACGTTTTGTAAAAACATATTTTTCGGAATCTCTGATCCCTAAAACGTGTAAATCCGTCGAAAACCGGAGGTCGAAAAAAATTTCGATTGCAATACTTTCTTCTATTATAGATAGAAGAAAGTAAAAACGACATGACGTGTGAAGCAAAATCTAACATCCAAATTACAGCGTCTAGATATATCTTCTAGAAAAATATCGGACGCGAGTCAACTTCCCTTACATTAATTCCCCTTTGTTACAAAGGAGGCAACGAATTTAAATTAGAGGGGAAATGTAGGAACAACCTCCTTTCACATGAGTCTTAAAAACATATGTATCTCTGATATTAGATAATGTCGCGATCACGTTAACGCAAGTAAGAACGCTTCACGCCCATGAAAAAAATCACTGGAAGCTGCAATTTCCAACTATAGGGATCTCAAAAATACATAAAATTTGGTAATGCCGTGATCTTTATAACATCTGTATGAGCGCTTCACGCCCATGAAAAAAAAACAAGTTGCTGGGTGCAGCAACCTCGTAGTATAGGAATCTTCAAAATACATGAAATTCTGCAATGTCGTTATCACTAAAACTGATGTATGAATATTTCGCGGCTATGAAAACCAAATATATATATATCACTGGATGCAGCAACCTCGTAATATGGAAATCTTTAAAATATAGATCAGTATCGTCGCGATGATTATAACGCATGTATGTACAAAAGAAAACATCAACGTCGCTTTACAGAAATCTCAAAAATACATAAGATTTGCTAATGCCGTTATCGCTGTAACTTTAACTGTCACTAGCTTTAAACTTTTAATAATTAGATGATGTGCATGTGACATCTCGCACCTAAATAAAGACGTACTTATCCACTCTGTGTAGGCAGAAAGTGACAATTCTCGCAGATCTAGTAATTCATAATGTATTGTTTTCTACACATAATATGATGCATTATAATTACTTGAAAACCAGTGGACCCGTGCGAAGATTTCGCACTGCAGTCTAATATTTTTTAGATGCAGGTTTAAACTTCTAAAAAAATTAAGGGCTAAATATATCTGCAAACAACATTAGTCAATCCAGAATGTCATCTAATTTATTTCATCAAAGTTACAGTAAAAACTGACCGAAGATAGCAAACGCAAAAAAAAAATAAAATAAAATAAAATAAAATAAATAAATTATCAATCGTATTTTAACAGCATTAGAGAGTGACATCATCTGTTTCGAAAAAAAAACATGGGATAAAGAAAAATAAATTGAGCAATTGAATTTAAATTTGATTTTTAATCATAAATATAAAATAAACCCGTGCAACAACTATGTTCCATTTTATCTTTATTGAATATTATTTTTTTATAATCATTGTTGCGATATTTTATTTTTGTGGTGTCCGACAACTTACTTGTGTGTTTAAAGGAGTGTGCGATAGTTTGCTATTATGACAATAAACACCCAGATCCGTCTTGTTGTCGGATCGTAAAATAAAATGTATGAAAATAAAACAGGCCGTTAGTGTAATAATTTGAATCATAGTTTATTTAAAATCAAATATTCATTTTCGGCAATAGAATAAAATATCAACAATAAATTGCAACATTAAACAAAATTGAAAAGTAAAACTCCAAAATTTATTTTATCGAGGATGCCCAGACGCCTCTTAACAATTTACGTCCTAAAAATTTAATATGCTATTCGGGATTGCATGGATCGGTTATCAAGATTACGCACTCACCTAAATGAGCTCCAGACATTTTCCGAGACCAAGGAAAACTCTCTCTCTTTTCCTTCCGTCACCTTATCTTTCCATCGCCGAGGCATCGGTTCCCTTTGTTTCTCCACAAGCCATATTCCTCCAAAAATCGAGTTCACCTTTTGAGACCAATTTTGTGCTCCCTTTCCATACCAAAAATATTTTCAAGTCCTGTTCTCTCCAGCCATCCTCTCCTTTTTCTTCTCCGCATCCCCTCTTTTTCTTTTTCCTTCCCCGAGGAGAAAATGTTCTTTAATCAAATTTTTGTATCATTCTTATTGGCCAAATAGTTAATCCTAACTCCCCTTATACACGCCTTGTTATAAAATTTGTACCTCAACGGTGAAGCCAGACTCCAAAATATTAAAAACTTCTTTTTCGCACCTACGTAATCCCTTTTGACATGTCTATCGCTATAGTTTTCGCACACCAAGGAGGTCCCTTTCTAAGAAGCAGAAACCCCCAGATTCACAGATAAATTCCGAGCACATGGTAATGCCTTTGATGTCTTACTTCGACGATTGACACAAGACAGTGGCTTCGCGGAGGTCTCAGTCCCCAAACATATCTCTGCACTTTCCACCACCCACCGGTTGTTTGTTAGGTCAATGACTTGACAGTGGCAACACTAATTTGAGGAAAACCTTTCATTTCATTTATGAAAGCAATGCCGATTTAATTTTTAATTAATTGCAATTTTTAACCAAAAGACATGTTTTAACGAAATGTTAGTATACTATGTCAGAAGCCGTTTCAAAATCCTTTCACATGGTATCTCATTTATCGTTCTGTGTTTTTTATTTGCTTAGAAAAAGAGATGTTGAAAACAGAATAATATATATGATAACGAGCAATTTATTTCAAAGTTTTGCCTACGTTGAGTTGAGTAATACACGTATAACGTAGGTCGTATAACGTTGTATAATGTAGGTCACGCTCCGAGGTACCATTTTTATTGGGCAGAAGGAAATCCATCAGGGGAGCTGGGGGATTTCTGTCTACGAACTTCCAGGGCAATTGACATATATCCAAAATATCGTCGAATATCTTCCAGAAGACGCTGTGAATAAAATTTCATTGAGAAAATAACAGCACGTAACTTCGAGATAAATCTCCTTCATTTGACATTTTTGAGGAAACAAAAAACTGAAATGAAATGAAATAATTCATTATTTTTCTTACTTTAATTCGGGAATCTATAACATAGAAAAAATTTCAAACATTTTATAGAGTTAGAACTGAAACATTATTATTTAAGACACTGCATCGGAAAAAATGGTGATTAATTTGATCATCAGAATGAAATTTATTTAATATAATTTTCAAGCGTAAAATAATTAGATAATTTTAATTAAAAGTGCAACCTTTTACAAGTGAAGTATCTCTAATAAGTTATGAATTCAATTTTAAATGCTACTACTAAGTGCGAATGCTTCGACTGCATGCGAGATGCTCCGTTTCATCCAACTTATTGCCAGGCACTTCAAAATTTTCTTCCAGATGACCCCAAGGGTAAGTAACTTTATAAATATCCGTTATTGGTTGAATCCTCAAACAAGGGCGATGCTTGGCTGCGTCGAATTTGGCAAAGCGATAAATGAGTTTTTCTTGCTACCGGTTTGTTCCTTGCATTTCTTCCCCGCCTACTACGGTTTGATCTAGAAATTTGATTGGTTTATGAGTGAATTACGTTCGTTTGGTTGGGTTGGTTGGTTTATTGTGTGCCGTATTGTTGGATTCAGAGAGTGATGAGTTAGATAGAGGTGCACTATACCGTAAAAATGTCTTTGAGAATGAAACCGATCATTTCGGAATTTAATGAGAACGCCAAGGGCGTTCATGTAGCATTCTCATTGGTCAGAAAATAGAGAGCCTTTATAAACAGAGGTAATTTTTCAGGATATTTTTAACAGTGTATGGAAGAAGGGCTGAATTTATTGGACAGTGAGAGGTTTTCAAATCAAGTCCCAAGTTGTTTGGGCCGACTTTAGTGTTGCATCACGGCACATCGCATGTTTATTTTTGTTTGAACTCTGGGATTTGCGAAGTGAAGTGAATTTAATCTTTTGACGTGTTGTTTTTTTATGAAGAACTCGGCGAAGCGGCAAGTGTGAATTTGAAATAGTGTGTGTAGTGTGTCGTTAATGAAAATTTAGGATATTTTAGGTGTTTTTGATTGATTATTTAGAGGTAAATTTGAATTTTGTCCTCTTGAGTGAGCAGTTTAAGGGTTTGTTTGTTTGTTTGTTTGTTTCTTGAGAAGATACATCTGACTTGTGTGCTTGACATCAAGTGCCTGCTTATATCGTCAATATACATCAGTTTAAGGGTTATTTTTGTATAAATACTGCTGCCTCATCAGAAGTGATCGGCGATAGCGATTATGACAAACCGAAGCCTTAAAAAAAAGGGTAAATTTGAAAAATAAAAGTAAGTGAATTTTTATTTATTTTATTTGATAAGTGTGTGTCTTGCATTTTAGATATTACTGTAGAGGTAGTTTCGTGCATCGAGTGTTGTTTTTTTGTTTTTGATAATGTGTACAGGATACATACATAAGTTATTGATTGCTGTGTGAACGAATTTCGTACATTCTAGAGATTGCTGTACAGCGAGTTTCATGCATCCAGTGATGTTTTTTTTCGGTTAATGTACGCGAAGCGTACATACATAAGTTATTGATCGCTGCGTGAATGAGTTTCATGCATTCTAGAGATTGCTGTACAGCGAGTTTCATGCATCCAGTGATGTTTTTTTTTCGGTTAATGTACGCGAAGCGTACATAGATAAGTTATTGATCGCTGCGTGAATGAGTTTCATGCATTCTAGAGATTGCTGTACAGCGAGTTTCATGCATCCAGTGATGTTTTTTTCGGTTAATGTACGCGAAGCGTACATACATAAGTTATTGATCGCTGCGTGAATGAGTTTCATGCATTCTAGAGATTGCTGTACAGCGAGTTTCATGCATCCAGTGATGTTTTTTTTCGGTTAATGTACGCGAAGCGTACATACATAAGTTATTGATCGCTACGTGAATGAGTTTCATGCATTCTAGAGATTGCTGTACAGCGAGTTTCATGCATCCAGTGATGTTTTTTTTCGGTTAATGTACGCGAAGCGTACATACATAAGTTATTGATCGCTGCGTGAATGAGTTTCATGCATTCTAGAGATTGCTGTACAGCGAGTTTCATGCGTCCAGTGATGTTTTTTACGGTTAATGTACGTGAAGCGTACATACATAAGTTATTGACCGCTGCGTGAATGAGTTTCATGCATTCTAGAGATTGCTGTACAGCGAGTTTCATGCATCCAGTGATGTTTTTTTCGGTTAATGTACGCGAAGCGTACATACATAAGTTGCTGAATGAATTTTATGTATTTAAAAAATTAGGAATTTCTCCAATTATAATATCTGTACTTTGTGGCAAAGAAGTGATTATTTACACAATTTCTATGAGAGTTTCTTTCACGACGTAAACGTTGCTTTTATTTCGTTTTGTTGCAATTTACAAAGTTTAAGGGGTATTTTCTTAGAGATTTTTTATTTGTTAGGAAAAAATTGATAGTTAAATTTGCGAATTATTTGTAAAAATCGGGAGGAAAGAATAGTTAAAAATTTGTAAAAATGGAAAAATCTGGGGGAAAAAATAGCTAAAAATTTGTAAAAATGGAAAAATCTGGAGGAAAAAATAGCTAAAAATTTGTAAAAATGGAAAAATCTGGAGGAAAAAATAGCTAAAAATTTGTAAAAATGGAAAAATCTGGAAGAAAAAATAGCTAAAAATTTGTAAAAATGGAAAAATCTGGAAGAAAAAATAGCTAAAAATTTGTAAAAATGGAAAAATCTGGAGGAAAAAATAGCTAAAAATTTGTAAAAATGGAAAAATCTGGGGGAAAAAATAGCTAAAAATTTGTAAAAATGGAAAAATCTGGGGGAAAAAATAGCTAAAAATTTGTAAAAAAATGGAAAAATCTGGAGGAAAAAATAGCTAAAAATTTGTAAAAAAATGGAAAAATCTGGAGGAAAAAATAGCTAAAAATTTGTAAAAAAATGGAAAAATCTGGAGGAAAAAATAGCGAAAAATTTGTAAAAAAATGGAAAAATCTGGAGGAAAAAATAGCGAAAAATTTGTAAAAATGGAAAAATCTGGAGGAAAAAATAGCGAAAAATTTGTAAAAATGGAAAAATCTGGAGGAAACAATAGCCAAAAATTTGTAAAAATGGAAAAATCTGGAGGAAAAAATAGCTAAAAATTTGTAAAAATGGAAAAATCTGGAGGAAAAAATAGCTAAAAATTTGTAAAAATGGAAAAATCTGGAGGAAA
Source organism: Maratus michaelseni (assembly GCA_963931845.1). NCBI lineage: Eukaryota > Metazoa > Arthropoda > Arachnida > Araneae > Salticidae > Maratus > Maratus michaelseni. The sequence continues at coordinate 253,585,208 of OZ007592.1, forward strand.
AAATAGCTAAAAATTTGTAAAAATGGAAAAATCTGGGGGAAAAAATAGCTAAAAATTTGTAAAAATGGAAAAATCTGGGGGAAAAAATAGCTAAAAATTTGTAAAAAAATGGAAAAATCTGGAGGAAAAAATAGCTAAAAATTTGTAAAAAAATGGAAAAATCTGGAGGAAAAAATAGCTAAAAATTTGTAAAAAAATGGAAAAATCTGGAGGAAAATAGCTAAAAATTTGTAAAAAAATGGAAAAATCTGGAGGAAAAAATAGCGAAAAATTTGTAAAAATGGAAAAATCTGGAGGAAAAAATAGCGAAAAATTTGTAAAAATGGAAAAATCTGGAGGAAACAATAGCCAAAAATTTGTAAAAATGGAAAAATCTGGAGGAAAAAATAGCCAAAAATTTGTAAAAATGGAAAAATCTGGAGGAAAAAATAGCTAAAAATTTGTAAAAATGGAAAAATCTGGAGGAAAAAATAGCTAAAAATTTGTAAAAATGGAAAAATCTGGAGGAAAAAATAGCTAAAAATTTGTAAAAATTGAAAAATCTGGGGGAAAAAATAGCTAAAAATTTGTAAAAATGGAAAAATCTGGGGGAAAAAATAGCGAAAAATTTGTAAAAATGGAAAAATCTGGAGGAAACAATAGCCAAAAATTTGTAAAAATGGAAAAATCTGGAGGAAAAAATAGCTAAAAATTTGTAAAAATGGAAAAATCTGGAGGAAAAAATAGCTAAAAATTTGTAAAAATGGAAAAATCTGGGGGAAAAAATAGCTAAAAATTTGTAAAAATGGAAAAATCTGGAGGAAAAAATAGCTAAAAATTTGTAAAAATGGAAAAATCTGGAGGAAAAAATAGCTAAAAATTTGTAAAAATGGAAAAATCTGGAGGAAAAAATAGCTAAAAATTTGTAAAAATTGAAAAATCTGGGGGAAAAAATAGCTAAAAATTTGTAAAAATGGAAAAATCTGGGGGAAAAAATAGCGAAAAATTTGTAAAAATGGAAAAATCTGGAGGAAACAATAGCCAAAAATTTGTAAAAATGGAAAAATCTGGAGGAAAAAATAGCTAAAAATTTGTAAAAATGGAAAAATCTGGAGGAAAAAATAGCTAAAAATTTGTAAAAATGGAAAAATCTGGGGGAAAAAATAGCTAAAAATTTGTAAAAATGGAAAAATCTGGAGGAAAAAATAGCTAAAAATTTGTAAAAATGGAAAAATCTGGAGGAAAAAATAGCTAAAAATTTGTAAAAATGGAAAAATCTGGAGGAAAATAGCTAAAAATTTGTAAAAATAGAAAAATCTGGAGGAAAAAATAGCTAAAAATTTGTAAAAAGGGAAAAATCTGGAGGATAAAATAGCTAAAAATTTGTAAAAATGGAAAAATCCGGAGGAAAAATAGCTAAAAATTTGTAAAAATAGAAAAATCCGCAGGAAAAATAGCTAAAAATTTGTAAAAAATGAGAAAATCCGGAAGAAAAAGTAGCTAAAATTTGTAAAAATTAAAAAATCTGAATGAAAATATTGCTAAAAGTATGTAAAAATGGAAAAATCTGGAGGAAACAATAGCCAAAAATTTGTAAAAATGGAAAAATCTGGAGGAAAAAATAGCGAAAAATTTGTAAAAATGGAAAAATCTGGAGGAAACAATAGCCAAAAATTTGTAAAAATGGAAAAATCTGGAGGAAAAAATAGCCAAAAATTTGTAAAAATGGAAAAATCTGGAGGAAAAAATAGCTAAAAATTTGTAAAAATGGAAAAATCTGGAGGAAAAAATAGCTAAAAATTTGTAAAAATGGAAAAATCTGGAGGAAAAAATAGCTAAAAATTTGTAAAAATTGAAAAATCTGGAGGAAAAAATAGCTAAAAATTTGTAAAAATGGAAAAATCTGGGGGAAAAAATAGCTAAAAATTTGTAAAAATGGAAAAATCTGGGGGAAAAAATAGCTAAAAATTTGTAAAAATGGAAAAATCTGGAGGAAAAAATAGCTAAAAATTTGTAAAAATGGAAAAATCTGGGGGAAAAAATAGCTAAAAATTTGTAAAAATGGAAAAATCTGGGGGAAAAAATAGCGAAAAATTTGTAAAAATGGAAAAATCTGGAGGAAACAATAGCCAAAAATTTGTAAAAATGGAAAAATCTGGAGGAAACAATAGCCAAAAATTTGTAAAAATGGAAAAATCTGGAGGAAAAAATAGCCAAAAATTTGTAAAAATGGAAAAATCTGGAGGAAAAAATAGCTAAAAATTTGTAAAAATGGAAAAATCTGGAAGAAAAAATAGCTAAAAATTTGTAAAAATGGAAAAATCTGGAAGAAAAAATAGCTAAAAATTTGTAAAAATGGAAAAATCTGGAGGAAAAAATAGCTAAAAATTTGTAAAAATGGAAAAATCTGGGGGAAAAAATAGCTAAAAATTTGTAAAAATGGAAAAATCTGGGGGAAAAAATAGCTAAAAATTTGTAAAAAAATGGAAAAATCTGGAGGAAAAAATAGCTAAAAATTTGTAAAAAAATGGAAAAATCTGGAGGAAAAAATAGCTAAAAATTTGTAAAAAAATGGAAAAATCTGGAGGAAAATAGCTAAAAATTTGTAAAAAAATGGAAAAATCTGGAGGAAAAAATAGCGAAAAATTTGTAAAAATGGAAAAATCTGGAGGAAAAAATAGCGAAAAATTTGTAAAAATGGAAAAATCTGGAGGAAACAATAGCCAAAAATTTGTAAAAATGGAAAAATCTGGAGGAAAAAATAGCCAAAAATTTGTAAAAATGGAAAAATCTGGAGGAAAAAATAGCTAAAAATTTGTAAAAATGGAAAAATCTGGAGGAAAAAATAGCTAAAAATTTGTAAAAATGGAAAAATCTGGAGGAAAAAATAGCTAAAAATTTGTAAAAATTGAAAAATCTGGGGGAAAAAATAGCTAAAAATTTGTAAAAATGGAAAAATCTGGGGGAAAAAATAGCGAAAAATTTGTAAAAATGGAAAAATCTGGAGGAAACAATAGCCAAAAATTTGTAAAAATGGAAAAATCTGGAGGAAAAAATAGCTAAAAATTTGTAAAAATGGAAAAATCTGGAGGAAAAAATAGCTAAAAATTTGTAAAAATGGAAAAATCTGGGGGAAAAAATAGCTAAAAATTTGTAAAAATGGAAAAATCTGGAGGAAAAAATAGCTAAAAATTTGTAAAAATGGAAAAATCTGGAGGAAAAAATAGCTAAAAATTTGTAAAAATGGAAAAATCTGGAGGAAAAAATAGCTAAAAATTTGTAAAAATTGAAAAATCTGGGGGAAAAAATAGCTAAAAATTTGTAAAAATGGAAAAATCTGGGGGAAAAAATAGCGAAAAATTTGTAAAAATGGAAAAATCTGGAGGAAACAATAGCCAAAAATTTGTAAAAATGGAAAAATCTGGAGGAAAAAATAGCTAAAAATTTGTAAAAATGGAAAAATCTGGAGGAAAAAATAGCTAAAAATTTGTAAAAATGGAAAAATCTGGGGGAAAAAATAGCTAAAAATTTGTAAAAATGGAAAAATCTGGAGGAAAAAATAGCTAAAAATTTGTAAAAATGGAAAAATCTGGAGGAAAAAATAGCTAAAAATTTGTAAAAATGGAAAAATCTGGAGGAAAATAGCTAAAAATTTGTAAAAATAGAAAAATCTGGAGGAAAAAATAGCTAAAAATTTGTAAAAAGGGAAAAATCTGGAGGATAAAATAGCTAAAAATTTGTAAAAATGGAAAAATCCGGAGGAAAAATAGCTAAAAATTTGTAAAAATAGAAAAATCCGCAGGAAAAATAGCTAAAAATTTGTAAAAAATGAGAAAATCCGGAAGAAAAAGTAGCTAAAATTTGTAAAAATTAAAAAATCTGAATGAAAATATTGCTAAAAGTATGTAAAAATGGAGAAATCTCGTAAAAAAACTTTTAAAAACTTTGTAAATAGCAGTAAAACGAAATAAAATCAGTGTTTACTTTGTGAAAGAAATTGGCCTAGGAACTGTGTAAGTAGTGACTTGTCTGCCGAAAAGTACGTATTCTGATTGGGTGGAATTTGGAGGTTGCCGTTTTTTAGGTTGGCGCGCGTCCGTGCTTGGCGCGCGTCAAAAAAATCGCCAAATCGGGGGTCGCCCTTGTTTGAGGATTTTGCCCCGTTATTTTGAAAAAAAAAATAATTACTAATGGCGGGATGAGTTCCGTATCCTATGTCGGATTGACGAAAAAATCCCAAATTGCGCCAAAAATCATATTTAGCAGCTTACCAATTTTTTTAAGATGGCGGTAAGACATATTTTTTAAATATTTAACAATTTATTAAACCATGTTTTTGCGCCATCTTAAAAAAAAATAAGTATGATGCTAAAACAAAATTTTATCACCATTTTCGATATTTTAACAAGTAATGAAAATACGTAAACAAACATAAAACAAACCTAAGAGGCCTTTCTGTGATAAATAATTGTTATTGTCAGGGACGCAAATTGTAGACTATAAACGGACGAAAAAACTTGCCGAAAATAACTTGTGAGAATCTCAGGAACGATATACGTATATCATATAAACAGCACTTAAAATCATAAAATGAAAATTGTCCGTATAAAAATGCAAAAAATTATATGCTTTATATATTTTGTTTTTGTTTTTTAATAGTTCCGAAATCACGGGTAAAAAGGTAATCTCGTTCGTATCTGCCATTACAATTTTTTAAAATATATATACAAAACATAACTAGTCGGATATGCCAATCCAAAACTTTCTTCTATCTCATACAAGTTAATGCTTCAAAATTCGCTATCACACAGCCAAAAAAAAAAAAAATGAATATTTTTCGTCATTCTGTTGTAGCCAAGTTGGCTTCATATTTGGAAACGTATTTTTGTCGCCAAATTTCGTGATATTTCACCATTTATCGCCAAACGGCGATAATTTGACGTTGGCGAATATAAATATATAGTGTTAAGCATATAAGTATTGAAACGATGGTTACAACGATGAAAGCAAATTTGGCGAAATCATGTTCACTAAAACTGGATGGAGGGATCCTGCTGTATTATTTCAAAATGTCAACGACCCTATAATTTAAAACTGCTATATCTCAGCCATTTTTTTAAGATAGAGGCAAAACAAAAAATACTCTGGAATGTTTGGATTAAGGCCGAACATTTAGCGCAAAATTTTTTTAGGATTTCTAATTTTTTTCTACATATTTTTGAAATTGAATTTTTTAAATGGCTATCACAGCACCCCCTCTATACGCACTATCCACAAATTCAACAAATATATCAACATATCCACAAATTCAAAAACATATACAAAAATTTTGGTTCAATTATCTGCATAATTTCATAGAGTTTTCGAAGATACAATAGTGAAAATAGAACTAAAATCGTGATCACAGCGCCCCCTTTCGTCGAAATATCCCCAAATTCAAGTGGAACCTGCTGGCCATAGCCAAAAACATAGAAAAAAATGGTTTAATTTGAAGCATAACTTCATACACTTTTCGATGATGCAATGAGGACAGACAGACGGACGGACGGACGGACACACAGATATTTTGTAAAAACATGTTTTTCGGAATCTCTAATCCCTAAAACGTGTAAATCAGTCGAAAAGCCTGTAACTTAAATATTAGGTAGCTTTCAATACAAAAAAGTATAAAGCTACCTATTGCAGCCGTTCGGAGGAAAGCAATTCCGGAAAATTTCGATATATTTTCACCGATCATGACCCCCAGACCCCAAAACCCCCCTCCGTTCAAATGTTGATTTATATATATAGATATATCCATATATATATGAAACAAATTAAAAATTTTCGCCGTTGGCCTCATCAAAACTATAATTCTGTGTAAATCCCATTATTCTAAATTATTTTCTCGTTCCAGTATTTCGATTGTCAAAATTCCACCGTGCTAAAATACTTTATTCTAAATTCATTCTCTTAAAAAAATGGCTCTCATCGCGATATTCTATTAAAATTACGCACTTTTGTTTCATTAAATAAATGCATCCTAGAATTTAATTCTTTTAAAAAACACCAATCTCCCAGCTAAAAATATTTTAACTCTCTTGAAATAACAACTTATATCTTTTTATTTTCTTATTTTTATTTCCCTATGTTTTCTGACAAAACAATATTCTTTCTCAAAAATTATGAAAGCTATTTCAGTCTCAATGTAAAATATCTTGGCATCTTGCCCAGGCTCGATAAAACCTACGTATTTTTTTTTCTTCCTTCTCTTCTTATTTATTCGAAAGAATTAGATTTTGCGGGAATGTTCTGGAAATATTGTAATCCCGCGTTTTTTTTTTCAGATTACGGTCATCTAGCTTCGAAATTAGAACGCAGAAGAAGTTAGTCCGATCGCGCTGATTGGTCGAAAGACTTTTTAATGAAAATGTATTCTGGGGCGTTCAGGAATAGATATACGGCGAGTTTCCCACGTAAGCGTCAGATTGCTCCTCGATCCGGTTGTACATGTGACTCCAGCGCGTACTTCACGATCATGGAACACTCTCCTTGACTGCCGATAGAAAAAACAACTGCCTTTTAAAAGCAAAAATGTCTTCTTATTATTTAAATTAAGTCACCAAGTTTTCTTCACGGTATTAAATCATCATGAATGGATTTAGCTTCGGAATGAGTAAAGCATTGCCATTTTCTGTTACTTCGAATAAAAGTGAACTGGAACGAAATGTCTCTTGTTTGAGTTCTGTACGCACACTATGAAGTGAATTCTCGACGCCCGACTGCAAAATTCCTCGGAGGAAGCCCTTGCCTGGATTATGATTCTACAAAAATTATGGTGATACAAATCAAATCATGACATATATATATATATATATATATATATATATATATATATATCTGACCTATGTCATACGATAACGCTCGTATTTATAAATCAATTTGGATGAAACTAATTGTGTGTATTAAGCTCACCAATGTCTCGACCGAGTTCGTTGGCCAGCTTGGTCCGCCATTTTGTTTCAAGATGGCGGCCACTTAAAAATTTAAAAGTAAAATAAATATACAAGAAAGTTAAAAATTCAAATTTATTTTTTAATTAAGTGTTAGCTCTTGATACGAGGATTCCAGAGCATTTTTTGGTTTACCTCTATCTTAAAAAATGGCTGAGATAGAGCAGTTTGAAATTCTAGGGTGGCTGACATTTTGAAACAAAACATCACATTAACGCGATTACTCGCGCAAATTATTTTCTTTCATTGTTGTAATAATTTTCCCAATCATACGCGTAAAACTATATATTCATATCCCTTAGCGCCAAATTCTCGCCAAAATTGGCGGCATTTGGCGAAATATCGCCAATTTTGGCGACCAAAATAAGTCTTCATAAATGAAGCCAATTTGGCTATTGCTCAATAATTTGGCGAATTTCTTATTCAAATTCAGTATTAATGAATCTTTTGTAAACGTTTTCTTTGCATTTTAACTTGCTGTTTTCATGTAACATTAGCTAAAATTTTAAGACGAAGATATAGGAAAGCTACATTTTCCTCCCGGTACAGGCCGGAAGGACTTTTTTTTTCTCCGACTAGTTAATTTGAGTAGTAGGATTTGCGATATCGAGGTTCGGGTTCATACAATGGACAATGTTCGGTTGCTGTGGCATTAGAGGTAGGGGGGGGGGGAGGGGGTAGTCCCTATAATAATAATTTGGTAATTATCGGCCATTTTGGCAGCTATCGACGCATCGACCAATGCACCATTGAGCAATTGTGACAACAGTGTGTGAGAGATACCTTATTCTGAAAGAGCACACGATATTCGAATGTATTTCGTTTTCATTTTTTTTTAGAAAATACTACCATGTTTGAAAATTACATAGCTGTAATAGGTCAACAGCCATAAGGCACTTTCGATACTTCCTTGGCACTTTGTAAAATTCCATTGGCGCATTTCAGTTTTAAAAAAGTGAGATAACATAAAAGCATTCAAAACAAAACTGAAGAAGTATTATGCCTGTTTATATATGTATATATTAAACAAACTGCATCTGATTACACTCGTATATCTAGACAAAAAATTTCTGTTTGTATAATAACCACATACTAGTTTCCGTCGCCAAGCTTGCAACCGAGCATTTTTTTTTTTTTTTTTCAAAATCGGTTTTATTTGTGGCTTTATTTTTAGACATGCACTTGCTTTTGATTACAACAAGAACGAAAAATCATGCGTCAAGCATAGATTATGTAGCACTTTCCAACGCTTCCAAAATAATTTTACAAATCATACCGTTTAATAAGCTAAAAGATAACTTCTAAGTAAACAATTTGGAAAACGCATAACATATTTAAAAACATGTTAGGGGAACCGTCGGTAGCGTAATAAATTTTCTTATTTTTATAAATAGTTAAATCAGTCTTCAAATTTAATATACATTTTCATCTTTTGATATGTTAAAGAAGTTTGTTCAGCTTACCTGAGATTTTCCTTTTTGCGCTGAATATACCCACAGTAGTAATCCAAAGTGTTGTAGCGATATTTATCTGATCCATTGATTCACTTATATTGGAAGAATAAGAAGTATTAGTAGAAAATGACAATTGTGTAAAATAAACAGAAGATTCATTTTCCTTTGAATATAATATAATTCTTGGCTAGATGTACATGTTTTAAGTCGCGTTTGGAGGCTGCGTATAAGTGCTCCAATTTTACATTATATTAAATATATTTACATCATATATGTACAAGAGCGTCTTAACTGCTCAGAAACATTTTGGAAACTGAAGGGAATGTTTTTAAGTTCTGTGCACACGCGCGGGATAAGACAGCTGTAGTTTGAAGGAGGGAGGTCTGCAGAGTTTCTCCAATTAGTTAGTTTCGACAGTCTCTGGTTTTGTTCACTATGTTTTTCAGCTGCGGCACTTGAAGTACTTATTGGTAATTGGGGTCTGGTTTTTAACATGTTCTTATTTCAATCGTTCGCTGCACGTGGAGATTATTCACTGCATAAAAAAGGTTTCTCCGTCACTCCCCCGTAATCTCCTGTGTGGGGAATGGTTGAAGATTCAGTTTCTTACGGTGTTTCTCGTACACAGGTTTGGGAGTGGGCTTCGTGAGAGTGTCGGCTGTCATTTCTTCAGTGGGACAGTATTGTAAATCGATTTTTCCTTCTTCTTTCATAAGTTTGATGTTGTGGAAACGTATGTCGATGTGTTTGGATCGCTTAGTATCTTTATCGTTTTCAGTCATTTTTATACAGGACATATTATCCTCAAAAATCGTGATGGGTAATTTTTGTGGAATGTTGAGATCGTTAAGCAAGTTTGTTATCCAAGTTAATTCTTGTGCTGCGTTGCTAGCTGAAACGTATTCAGCTTCGGCTGACGAAAGTGCAATGCAATTTTGCCTTTTTGTAATCCAGTAAATCGGCGATTTTCCTAGCATGAATAGATTTCCTGATGTTGATTTACGTGTTTTCAAGTCACCTGCCCAGTCTGCATCGGCGTATGCTGTTAGGATGGGCTTGCTGTTTGCGCTAAGAGTTAAATTCAAATTTTCTGTAGTTTTAAGGTATGAAATGATTCTTTTCACTGCTGTCCAGTCCTTTTGGCGTGGTGTTTCATTTCTACGACATAATATGTTGACTGCTGCGGATATGTCAGGACGCGTGATTGTTGATATGTAAAGTAATGTGCCTGTGGCTTGTCGATATTTCGTGTTATTAGGTAAAAGATTATCATCGTCTTCAAGTCTGTTGAATCCAGCAATCATTGGTGTCTAATGAGGTTTCATGTCGTTTAAATTCAGTTTTTTCACTAGTTCCTGTATTTCATTGTTTTGATTTAGGTAATATGTATCATTGATTTTATTAATGTTTATTCCTAGGTAATTATTCACTTCTTCTAAGTTTTTTAGTTCATATTCTTTCTTAAGTTGGTTTATTGTTTCTTCGATGTCACTGTCCTTTCCTGCTATCAGGATATCATCTACATAAATGATGATGTATATCGGATTTTCTTGATTTGATTTAAAGTACAGACATGGATCATTTTTGCTCTGTATGAAATTATTGTTTGTGAGTGTTTCCGATATTTTGGTGTACCAGGCCTTTGCGGCTTGCTTAAGACCGTAGATGGCTTTTTGAAGTTTACAAACTTTTCTTTCATCGCCGGGTTTAATATACCCGTCTGGTTGACTCATATAAACAGTTTCAGTTAATTCACCGTGCAAGAATGCTGTGGTAACGTCAACATGTTTAACGTTCAAATTTTTGTGCAATGCAGAGATGAGAAATGCACGTATTGTAGCGTGCGAAACTACAGGTGCGAAGGTTTGATCATAGTCAATCCCGAATCTTTGACTATATCCTTGTGCTACTAGACGCGCTTTATAGCTTTGAATATTTCCTAAATTGTCCTTTTTTAGTTTAAAAGTCCATTTTGAGCCGATAATTTTTGTTCCGGGTGGTGGATCTGTTAAAGTCCAAGTGTTATTTTTTCTTAGGCATTGGATTTCATTTTGTGTTGCTTTTATCCAATTTTGTTTATCATTAGGATTTTTCATTTTTTCGATATCTTCCCAATTTTCGGGAATGTTTTCAGATGAACTATTTATGAGACAAACATATCTGTCAGGAGGAACGCCTCTATTTGTCCTATTAGACCTTCTTGGTTCAATTGGTTGCTGTTTGGGCACGGATGGTGTCTCTTCGCTGTCAAGTTTTATTTCTGAGTGATTTTCATGTCTATCCGGTAATTGTGTATTGTCATCGGATGTTTTTGTGGTGATTTGTATCTCCTCAATGTTATCTGAGTGTACATTTTCATTCTCAAGAAATTTCACCGTTCTCGCTATTATAATTTGTTTTCCTTGTGTGTGAATTCTATAACCAGTCGATCGTGTATCATAACCTACAAACGTTCCGGTTTGAGCCCTGTTATCGAGTTTTCCTCTATTTACTTTATCGACGTAAAATAGCGCTTTACAACCGAATGTTCTTAAGTGTTTTAAATTCGGTTTAATTCCTTTCCATAATTCGTAAGGTGTTCTGTTGTTGTTTGCTTTAGTTGGGAGTCGGTTTTGTAAGTATGTTGCGGTGTTTATGGCTTCACCCCAAAAATGTTTGCTTAATTTTGCTTGTGATAGCATACTTCTAGTCATATCTAATAAACTTTTATTTTTTCTCTCCGCAACTCCATTCTGGCTCGGATTATGCGGGACAGTCAATTGGTGTAAAATTCCGTTCTGTTTTAGGTATTCATCGATCTCTTGATTTACATACTCACGACCGTTATCCGATCTAATTTCCTTAGGTTTTTTACCGAACTGATTGTATATCATCGTTACGTACTCTTTTATCTTTTCAGCAACTTCGCTCTTTTTAGATAATAAATATATCGTAGTATATCGGGAATAGTCATCAATAAGAGTCATAAAATAAATTTTTCCGCCTAAAGTCGGTGTATCTAGAGGTCCACACACGTCACTGTGGATCAAATCCGCAATATTAGTAGCTCGATTTGTTGCTGATTTAGGATACGGCATGTTAGTTAATTTAGTTTCGATACAAGTTACGCATGTTTTATTTTGATGTTTACATTTTCCTATCTTTATTCCGTCCGCAATTTGATTTGTTATCATTGATTTAATCGCGTCATAATCTCTGTGACCTAGTCTGCGATGCCAGAGATCTATGCATTGTTTGCTGTCACAGTTATACGTTATGTTTACATAATTTTGTGGTTCTTCCACATCGTCTATTTCCTCAATAATGTATAAGTTTTTCTCATTTTTCGCCCTAATATATATTTCTTCATCAAAGATCAAATCGCATTTATTATCGTCGAAGATTAGTTTACACCCGTTTTTAGCGGCTTTACTAACCGAAATTAGGTTCGACTCTAAGTCTGGGACATAAAGCACTTCGCGTAATTTCGTTAGTTTTTCTTTTCCTTCGGGGGTTAATGTTTTTATAAAAACTTCTCCTGAACCTAACGCTGTCAGTTTATTACCATTCGCGATCGTTACTGAAGTTTTATTATAATCAATAAATTTACTAAATAGGCTTTTATCATTACAAATGTGCGAGGTAGATCCTGAATCGAGAATCCAGTTATTTTTTCCTACTTTTTGAGTGATTAATGCTTTATTTTGCGTCTGATCATTTGCGTATTTTCTTTCGTTTGGAACTTTGTTTTCCCTATGAGTTTCGTTTTTTTCATAACATAATGAAGATGAGAAATTCTTTTTATTTTTGAATTGATTGTTACGAGGATTTCCGGATTGTACCGTGTTTCTGCTCTTGTAGTGCCAGCATTCGTAAGTCGAATGATTTTTCATTTTGCAGTTGTTACAATATTTTTGTTCTCTTCTATTTTCAGTGTGTGTATATCTCCTATTTGTTTTAAATGCTCTCTCATTGTTGTTATATCCGCTATGTGATTGTTCTGACATTTCATGTCTACGATTATATTCATCAGTTAATTTGTTTTTGATAAAATCAGGGGTGAGCTCATTTTCCGGTCTCGCCTCCAACGCAGTTATCAAAGTATTGTAACTGGGGGGAAGAGAACACAGAAATAGCGCGGAAATATGTGAATCGCTAATATTTTCTCCAATGGCATTAAGTTTATCTATAATTTGCAAGATATTAGTGATATGTGAGATCATGTTTCCGCCCTCCGCTAATTTAGTACTGTATAATTTTCGTAACAGGTAAAGCTTACTAGATAAATTGCTTCTCTCATGTATATTTTTCAGAGCTTCCCATGTTAATTTGGCAGTATCTAAGTTTTTTACATTTACGATTTGAGAATCATCGATGCTTAGGTTAATTAAAGCTCTAGTCTTGCGATCTTTTTTGTGCCATGCGGGATCGGGTGGAGCTGGTGGATCTTGTACTATAATATCGTCGAGTTCCTCTTTAATCAGGAACATCTGCATCTTGAACTTCCATGTACTATAATTTGTAGAATTGAGTTTTTCAATAAATTGAGTATTTTCTTTTATCGCATTCATTTTTTTCTTTTTTTTAGTGTTCTTTTATTTATTATTATATTTTTAGAAATTTGTTAAATTATCGTTTTTGATACTGGGATAATATTCTTTTTTCAGAATCAGTCTTTCATAATCTTTGTTAGGGGAACCGTCGGTAGCGTAATAAATTTTCTTATTTTTATAAATAGTTAAATCAGTCTTCAAATTTAATATACATTTTCATCTTTTGATATGTTAAAGAAGTTTGTTCAGCTTACCTGAGATTTTCCTTTTTGCGCTGAATATACCCACAGTAGTAATCCAAAGTGTTGTAGCGATATTTATCTGATCCATTGATTCACTTATATTGGAAGAATAAGAAGTATTAGTAGAAAATGACAATTGTGTAAAATAAACAGAAGATTCATTTTCCTTTGAATATAATATAATTCTTGGCTAGATGTACATGTTTTAAGTCGCGTTTGGAGGCTGCGTATAAGTGCTCCAATTTTACATTATATTAAATATATTTACATCATATATGTACAAGAGCGTCTTAACTGCTCAGAAACATTTTGGAAACTGAAGGGAATGTTTTTAAGTTCTGTGCACACGCGCGGGATAAGACAGCTGTAGTTTGAAGGAGGGAGGTCTGCAGAGTTTCTCCAATTAGTTAGTTTCGACAGTCTCTGGTTTTGTTCACTATGTTTTTCAGCTGCGGCACTTGAAGTACTTATTGGTAATTGGGGTCTGGTTTTTAACATGTTCTTATTTCAATCGTTCGCTGCACGTGGAGATTATTCACTGCATAAAAAAGGTTTCTCCGTCAAAACATAATTTCAGGAATTTCCAACATATACAATATTCGGAAAAATATCCGAATACTTTTATTCAGCCCTGTATAGGATATATAGAATTGTATATATACTACATAGGATGCTAAATTTTAGTTCAGTTAGGAAACGTGTAGCACATTTTAAAATTCTCCGTCTGGAGTTTGTCAATAAACAGAAATGTGTTCGCGAACTTTTGTGCTGCCCTGTATAGGATCTACAGAATTTATACACACCACGTAATAGACAAAAAGCAAGTTAACATTAAAATCGCGTTCAGTAACTTAAAACGCACTTCCAGGAATTATTGTTAACAGACAGTAGATAATTCTTTTGCGTGTCCCTGTAAATGAACGATGACTGCTATACACACAATATTCCGTAGTAAGTCTCTTGTAATGCACCTTAGTGATCTATATAAATTTCAATGCGTTTAAAATAGTGAAACATTATTTAAATAAACCGCAGACGATTTTTCTCCATAGACGTAATGTAACGGAATTATTTTTACTGTCCCTGTAAAGTAACTATAAGTGCTATGCACACCCTGTTCCATATTAAGCTTCTTCTAATGCACCTTAGTGATATATATAAATTTCAATGCGTTTAAAATAGTGAAACATTATTTAAATAAACAGCAAATGATTTTTCCCCATAGACCGCAATGTAACGGAATTCTTTTGAGTGTCCCTGTAAAAAAACTATAAGTGCTACACACTTCCGTTGAAATAGGGAACATGCTATAGATAACGATAATAACATATAAAAATTGCAGAGCAATCCGAGCATATTTACGGGAGTTAGAGCACGGACAGACGGCAGACGGCAGACGGCCAGACGGCCAGACGGCAGACGGCCAGACGGCCAGACGGCAGACGGCCAGACGGCCAGACGGCAGACGGCCAGACGGCCAGACAAACCGAAGTCATAAGCACTTTTCAACTAGGTTGGAAAGTGCTAAAAAGAAAAAGAATTCTGCTGAATAACTATATAAAATATTATCACACAAATTACACTGCCAAGTTCAGAAAGAATCATAAAATTAACTAGTTAAAGACTTTTTCGCCACTATAACAGCTCTAAAATTAAACTGTTAAGTGTACAATTCATTGTCTAGATACAAGATGTTCATAAAAACAAGAACGAAAAATCATGCGTCAAGCATAGATTATGTAACACTTTCCAACGCTTCCAAAATAATTTTACGAATCATACTCTTTTATAAGCTAAAAGATAACATCTAAGTAATCCGAATACTTTATTCAGCCCTGTATAGGATCTATAGATTTGTATATATACTACATAGGATGCTAAATTTTAGTTCAGTTAGGAAACACGTAGCACAGTTTAAAATTCTCCGTCTGGAGTTAAATAATACGGAAATGTGTTCCCGAACTTTTGTACTTCCCTGTATAGGATCTACAGAATTTATACACACCACGTAATATACAAAAAGCGATTTAAAATTAAAATCGCATTCAGTAACTTAAAACGCACTTCCAGGAATTATTGTTAACATACAGTAGAGAATTCTTTTGTGTGTCCCTGTAAATGAACGATGACTGCTATACACACAATATTCTGTAGTAAGTCTCTTGTAATGAACCTTATATAAATTTCAATGCGTTTAAAATAGTGAAACATTATTTAAATAAACCGCAGACGATTTTTCTCCATAGACGTAATGTAACGGAATTCTTTTGACTGTCCCTGTAAAGTAAGTATAAGTGCTATGCACACCCTATTCCATATTAAGCTTCTTCTAATGCACCTTAGTGATATATATAAATTTCAATGCGTTTAAAGTATTGAAACATTATTTAAATAAACCGCAAATGATTTTTCCCCATAGACCGCAATGTAACGGAATTCTTTTGAGTGTCCCTGTAAAAAAACTATAAGTGCTACACACTTCCGTTGAAATAGGGAACATGCTATAGATAACGATTATAACATATAAAATTTGCAGGGCAATCCGAGCATATTTACGGGAGTTAGAGCACGGACAGACGGCAGACGGCAGACGGCAGACGGCCAGACGGCCAGACGGCAGACGGCCAGACGGCCAGACGGCCAGACGGCCAGACAAACCGAAGTCATAAACACTTTTCAACTAGGTTGGAAAGTGTTAAAAACTATTCCGATCTATGAATCCTAGTGAACATACCGTTCAAGGAAACTAAATGCAAACATTTTAAAGTATGTTCAAAATAAGGTGAAAACAACAGTCGAGCTCTCCCACCTACCGTTATAAAGAAAAAAATCAAAATTTTTAAATGGAAACACCTATTTTTTTTATCGCTAAATACCTTAACAGTGAAATACCATAAATTCTGTTGAAATGATAGTTGTAGCACTAGAAACTGTGACTTAAAACAAATTCAAAGAAGATCAGTGAAAACAACAATAAGCCCCTACTGACGACAAAAGACGAAACAAAATTTAGTCAGATTACAAACTTTTTAACTGTCCGTCTTCACAGACGACAAGATGCATGCGGGAAATTGCGGGTAATAATAAATCATCTCACGAGTAGAATGCAGATTCTCATGCTTAATTTTGTTTTTCATGTCACATACACTGTAACATTTTAAGTACTCCAAGAGGCAGAAGTATTGGAGTACATTCAGGTGGCCAAAGCCACCAGGGAAACGTGAAATTGGCTCCAGACGACAATGTCACCAAAATGTCCTTGCAGCACACGTAGAGCACTATATGCTGTCCTTTGCTTTTGTTTTAAGGTGCCATTTATTGTGCTACAGGTAGCGTTTCAACGCCATTTTCAATTTTTCACTGTGAAGATCATTTTGAGACAAAAACAAAGTTGTCATTTGAAAGTTTTGGAATGTTTTCATTGTTACCTAAATTGTGGGAGATCGATTATTGTTTTTCACTTTATTCTTGAGCTCATACCTTTTAAAATACGCATCCAAAATGACATCCCATTTTTTTAACTGTGTAGTCTCTTGGGGTCCATATATAGGTAACGTTCTTTTATGAATACCCTGTACTGAGCAATGTGTATGAAACAAAGTGTTGTCAAAGTATACTTGCTAAAACTTAGAATGGGAGCCTTACGAGAGCCATTTTCTGTATCTCGCCAAGACGCCCTATAAAATTTCTTGACAAAGTTTGATTTGTCATCATAGTATCGTCTGCACTACTTCCTGAAAGGTTATCCGATACAATTTTTCTTTCTTAGAACGATGTCGCTTCATGCAAAAACTGTACTATTTCAAGCCATTTGCCTCAGACAGCCTCACTAAAGACTGGAAATCTGTCGCCCATCGAGATTTCATTTTTAGACATGATATTTGGTCAATTCGTTTTCCAACAAAAGATTTAGACTTGAGACCGGGATTTGAAGAATATACTTGCAGAAAATGGTGCAAAGAAGCACACAATGAACCTCTTCCAGGTAATTGTTAATTTATTTTCCTTCTAAAGAAAATCTTAACATACCAACTCTTGAAGAAATTTCTAAATTACTATGAAACATTGGTTTTGGAAACTGACTATGCTATTTGTAAGTAGCAAACTGTTTGAATTATCACCAGATCATTAACATATCTATCTACATAGCTTTGAAATACCACATGGTTAAAAAAGACATCGACTCAAAAATGATAATCTGAACCTATTCGTGTTTCTTCTTAGTGCAATCTACTATCTTCTTCTATCTTTTTGTTCTTCTACTTTTACTATCTATATTATAAAGGACAAACATGTGCATGCGTAACGCTGACATCATTTTGCGAATGGCAACACTTGGCGATGAAATTTCGGTTTTGAGATTTTTGCTACTGCAATTTTTTTAATTTCTAAACATTGCACATTTTCAATTTTTACACCGTTAAATAAGAAAAAAAATCCACTTTCAAAAGGAATTTGTTTGAAATCTGTATCGCAATTTACTTATTTATTATAGCATTTAAATTAAATTTCAAGCATGATGTTTTTTTAAATCTATCTCCATCGCTTGCAGACGATTACAAAATATTAATCCGCTTGCACTAAACAATATAAAAAGTTCAGCATTTTTTTCCATATAATATTCTGTAACGAAACAAAAATTTAACAGACATGTAATTTAAATAAGAGCTTAAAACCGCTGAAATTATCGGGAAAAAAAATTCTATAGATAACGAAATTTTTAGTGATTTCTTCGGCTATTAATTTCTGGCACGAAGCCAATACGAAATTACCGCTTTTAGTAAATTTCAAAATTTTATTTGACTATATAATTGATATATTTTGTATAAAAATGCTCTTTGGTGTTGTTAGGGGGAAATCTAAAAAGAATTATTAAATGTAAAAAATCTATTACAGTTTTCAATTTAAAAAAAATGTTTTTGACATATATTCTCTATCCCGGGAAGCCCGGGTTGGATGCCCTGGTATATATAGAATGAAAATGGTAATTTCGTTCCGGTTGCTTATAACTTGAGTTCTGCTGAATAGATTTTGATGGGACTTCCACTGTTAATTAGATACGTTTTCAGGCAAGGTGTTAGTATACGTATAACATATTGTTCTACGTTACTTAGTTATAGAATTATGAGGGAAAGTTCAATAATAAGATTAATCCGATTATAAAAGATTAGCCATTTTAAAAACTTCTGCTGAATGGATTTCGAAGGGTTTTGAATTGTTAGTTATATAAATTTTCAAGCAAGGTTGTAGTATATAGCATATCGATACACGTTGCTTAGTTATAGAATTATGGGGGAAATTTCTATAATCAGGTGAAACCGATTATGAACGATTGGCCTTTTTAAAAGTTTCTCCTGAATGAAATTCGGCGGGTCTTGCACTGTTAGTTCGATAATTTACGAGGATGGTTTTAGTATATTACTTTTGTTCTCTCGTTCTTTACCAAAACCTACTGTAAATGATCACCTAAAAATATTGGTCCTTAACAGCCCAAATTTTGTCTGACACATTAGAAAATATAATAGCGCAATGGTGTTCTTATCATTTCCAGCAATTCAGAAGAACATTCCAGGTAAAAAACCATATTGCTTTAAAGCACAAGGTCAAATTCACCGATATATTTCGTTTCTTTGAAAATTCGTTTGCAGAAACCGACCAGCGTAGCGGGTGAAGCCTTCTAATTATACCATAAACTAATGCATGATATGTTCAAATATAAATAAACTTCGCCCACGATAGGTTGGCCAATGACCATGAAAACGTTCACGATGCTGCGAGTAAAGAATATTGCTAACAGACAAAAATGTTGAGGGGAATACATTATTTAATGAAAAACTAGATTATGATAAGCTGGTAGTAGTAATTGTCAGCCTAAGTGAAGGTTTACTATCTTAAGTAAAAAAAATATGCTTTTTTAAGGATTTGTTTTTCCTTGTACTACATTAAAGTTATCTACTCAGGAACTTTTGTACCATGGTCATCGAAGTTTTGATAAGCCCCATGATTTTTTTCAATAATTTAAGGAATTCGGTGATTTTTTTTTTCATATTTGAAACATTGCTTTATATTACGGAGTTTATATCCAAGTATCTTACAATCTGTCGGTCATTTTTCTCCCTACGTAGCCATTAGAAAGCAACTTTTTTTTTTAGCTTCTGAAATATTTTGATATTCTATAAAGTTTAGATCAAAAAGTAAAGGTTCATAATTGAAAAAATGTCGGTCAATCGAAAATCAAGATTATTTTTTAGGATTTATTTTTAAGTATAATACACTATAAAACATAGTTAATTATTAAAAATTATACATATTATTGGTATAAGCTCCAACAAAAAGTACCCCTTTTCATTTGAAAAAATAAAACGACGTATTTTCGTAGAAAAGTGACAACGGTTGAAAACAATTGAACATAGCCAGTCATATGAAGCAAAATTTCAAATAATTTCAGATTATAATAATAATGCATAAACTCGTGGAGCTTGTCTAAACTGAGCAAAGGGTTTGCAAAACCCCCGAGTTGATACATTTATCCTAGTTCAAGTAAAATATTCCCATAATTCATGCTTTTTACTCCAAAGATAGTAATCCTTCCCTTAATTAACTAATAAACGCTTCTAAATTTGCATCAAGCATCGGCTAACTTATCGTAAACGGGTGATAACCATATGTAATTAAAAATAACCTTGCCTATATATATAAATATAATTTATTTTACATATTATGGATTTCACGAGAAATTGTTTATTCAAAAGTCCGAATAGTTTGAAGAAAAAAATTTGCGAACTTTATCTTCTGTGTATGCATCGAATCATGTACCACACTGGTGTTCAAAATTAAGAGAAGTTGCATATGTCGTTGGTTTTCTTCAAAAATAGTGAACGAAAGGTACAAATAATGCGTCCAAACAAAAAAAAAAAATTGTGTCGAATACCTAAGCTTATACATGCGCGTAATCGCTGCATGTAGGGACGTGGCGCTATAAGCCCATCTGACAATTTCGGTGTTATGCTCGCACCCACATTTCTTTCGTATTCTTTTTTTCTTTGCCCTATTTGATGATGTTCAAGGGCAAATAGTGAAAATGAGTAACCACTAACATTTGGATGATAGAATGAAATCGAAAACCATCGGAAGACTAGAAGCAGGATTTCCAGTCTAGCAATCTACACTTGAGTTAAGATTTGCCCTCAAGTGTCAAGTGCACATTTATAGAGACTCGAATGTAATGCCCAGCGTCAAGTGCAACTTAGGGAAACGCTTTAAAAGTATCGGATATGTAAGAACGAGCTCAACAGTTTCTCAGCTTTCTCGTGACCCTCAGAGCTCTCACAAAGCGCCCTTATTGCCTAGTATTAAGGATTGTGATGCGTACTTTGAAGAGAGATATTCGCCGGATCACCACATGGCAGTACTCCACTAACAAGCACAACACACCCACAGGCCACTGAGCAGAGAATGGTTAGGGGGTCTTTCGTGCCCTCATGTGGCCATAGAAAGGCGACTTTTGATGGTTATTTTTCCTAGAAGAGTACACGAGACAGTACAGTTTCCAAGGAAACTTCTATTGTTTGTGTCCAGCTGACTTCTGCGCAGAAGTCTTCGCATTTCTTCGATGATTCCGGAGTGGAAAGCGTATAAGTCTAAAACTATTAGAGTTATGGGAAAAATGTCAATTATAAAGTTCTTCAGCATCTTCGATTTAGTAGGAAAGGATCCACTATGTACACAAATAACCTAAGCAAAAAGTTAAAATTGCGAATGTGTGGTGCGATTTGAATTTTCCGATCATCGATTCTGCGCATCGTTTGAATGTCGCGATTTTAAAACAGCTACATCTAGCAAATCTTGGATACTTGACGAGTACTTTGAAAAGAAAATAATCGCATTTACTCAATTATTTTTAGAGTTGTGATTCTTTCAAATCAGTCCAACCTTTTTCGGACTACCGGTACACTGTGAAAAATGATTGTCAAATTCACTGCATTTATTCCAGTAGATCGCAACGTAATATTTCCGTATGTAAAAATACCGCAAATATAACAGTAGATTTAACCAGTGTTTTCGATTTCAACATCCTTTCATGCGAACTACCAATCAGATCACATCATTCATTTTGCTATTCGGCGCCTGCGCGCAAAGACATTTTACTAGCATGAACTGCGAAAGGAACTTCTACTTTTGAGTACGTGCTCTTTCCCGCGCGACGACGAAAGCCAGCAAAATGGTGTGTTAACTTACGCTTACGAGCCTGCATTGTTGTTTATATATCAGTGTTTAATTACAATTGTTTTTTTTTATATTTGTATTAGATAAACGTAAGCTTGAAATTCTAGTCCAATTATCTAATATATGTATATATATATGTTATATAAAAATTTATTTCCTTCGTATCCTTCCATTTTATTCGCATTAATATTTTAAAATTAATCTAACTTCTGTCATTTCCTTAATTCTTAATAATATCTATTCCTATTTAAAGTCCTTTTAAAAGTAAATATCCGTATATTAATAATTATTTTATTCCAAATCTTAATCTAAAATTTAAGATCATTCGTAGCTTTTATCAGTTCCCCAATCTATAAAATTCTGAGACGCGTTCTCATTTCGAATGTTTTTTAAAAGCCATTTTCTTTTTATTATTATTGCTCTGATTTTTTCGCGCGCTTGGGATTTTAACTTCAAAATTTCTCCGCACCCAGGTTCGGAATTCTTTACCGTCTTAGCTCCTCCTTCGCACCTCATTTGCTGGGCTGGAGCTAGCTTCTCACTCATTGGGTTGTGCGCTCGTGACGTAATTTCTGTATATCTCCGCGGAGAGAACAAAACTCGCCCGCACCGGTCGGAGCACGAGATTTTTGACGTTTTCGGAAGCTAAACAAATATGTGTCTGGTATTTTTATATCCGTAGAATATTCATCTGGCTCAGTAACATCTTAATTCAATGAAGTGAAGCAACGTTAGCCCGAGGGCTATAAGTTTTGGACCTTTTGGGAATTGTTTCTGTGTTGTTCGTCTTCTAATAAAATTATTTGTCTGGAGAGTGGCTGGATTTAGTGGAAAATTTTGGTGGACTCATTTCATTGCCTTCTACTTCGCCATACTCGCTAATATCGACTGCAACTTGCTATATCGTTGAAGGACTGCCATCTTTTCATCGAATATTATTCATCGTAATATCTCAACCTCGTCAAAATGCTACAAAAAGCCCGTTAGAATTCCATGAACTTGCGCTGAGCAAATGCCAATGTTCTGATGGACGGATGAGCTGCGAATGTATTGCCGGCTACTGTTGTACATCTTCATAGCGAAGAGTGTGCGTCTAGTTCTCGCGAAGAGTATGTCGATTAGTCGTTCTTCTGATCGTCTGATAAACGGAGAAGCTGTGATATGTTGCTGAATGCGGATGCTGTACATTTTTCATTGTGGTGTGTGCAACTGATTCTCACCAAAATATGCATCGAATTTTTCAAAAAGTGTTGGAATAATTTATCCCTGGAAACACCAGATGCAGACCAGTGTGAATGTTCTACAAAACGACATTTCAATAATGACGGAATAATCTAAATAATATTTTCTTTTACAGAAAAAAAAATGAAAAAATATCATTATACAAAAAAATAAATAAATTGATCGGTCTCAAAAATTTCAAAAAGTAAACAGGCAGACAACTTGTGAACGGAATTACGTAAGTTTGAAAAAAGTTATTATTGTATGTATTATTTATTATTTTATTTATTTTTGTGTTATTTAAGTTTCGCTCAGATTTTCTTATTTGTTGTATTATTATTATTACTATCATTATTTATTAGAGATGGAGGTATTTACATTTGTTATTTAATTAAAATTTTATTTTACATGTGTTGTGTTAATTCTCTTTAATTTTTATATTAATGTTATTGCGATCTGGACTTGTAAAAGTCCTTGGTGATCACAAAATGAGTGAAAACGAAATAAACATCATTCCTTTTGATTTCGAATCTGGAACGAACATTCAATCTTGGTTAAACCATTTTGACAAAACATGCCTTTCTGAAAAGAAAGATGAAAATTGGAAGATTAAAAATATTTCAAAATATTTGAAATGAGAGGCTCTGAAGGTATTTATCAATGAATGTTTAGAATGTAAAGCTTTTGACAAAATAACTGATATTCTTACTGAAAAATTCATAACTGTTCATGTTCCTCGATTTTCAGAATTTGCTTCTATGAAATTAAATGATCTCAATGATTTGGATAAGTACTTTCGAAAAAAGGTTGAAATAGGTAGACAACTTTGTTTATGTGAAACTATAATAGTACAGGGATTAACAGACGGTCTCAAACCTGAGTACCAGAATTATATGGTTAGTAATCCTCCAAAAAATACAATAGACTGGTACCTAATGGCTAAACAGCTAGTAGTAATTCCTACTTCCCATGTCAACAATAGTAATTCTAGGAGTAATTTTCAGAATTATAGATCATTGCCACAATATGATCAGGCACCTAGACATTGGGTTCGCCCAAGTCGAAATTTTCATGTGCCAAATTCCAATTTTCATTCACAGAACAATTTTAATGCTTCAAATTCTAGATTTATCAATCCTAGGTTGCCTACTACACATTTTCAGAGCAAATACCCAAGTAGACCATGTCGAATGTGTTTAAATAGAGGCATCCAAAATGCTTATCACTGGGAGAGGAATTGTGTATTCAATGTGAGCCCTTTGCAATCTTCTGCACCCCCTCTTAGTCAACCACAACCATCTACTGATAATATATGACAGTTAATTGTATCAGGATATGTAAATAACAAGGAACTACCTTAGTGTGATTGACTCTGCCTCAACCATAAGTATTTTACCTTTTAAATTTGTTAAATTGTTAAATGCTAAAGTTATAAATATTCCACCTGTTATTATTGGCCAAGCCAAAGGAACTGTTGTAATAGATAAAGCTTGTAATTTATTGTTTAAATTAGGTAATGTGCAACAAAATATTAGATTTTTGATATGTAATACAAATTTAGATTATGCTATATTAGGTTTAAAAGAATGCTGTAAGTTTAATTTAATTATTGACTGTGCTACATGTCGAGTATTACAAGGAGACCTTGTTTTAAATGAATCTAAGAGCATATCCAGTGATAAATTAAGATTACTTCATTTTAATGTTAACTATGATTATCGGAGAGTGCAACCCGATTATGGAAAGATCATATCTCCTCAATCCTTTGTTCCATCTAATGTTGATAATTCTAAATTAATTGGGGAAATAAATTCTATAGAAAATGAAACTTTAAGGGAAAGTATAAGAGATTATTTAGACATTTTTTCTAAAAATAAATTTACTGAAATAGTCCATGTATCAAAATTACGCCCTTATTACCCTCCTGACAAATTAAAGTTATCCCATGAGCAACAACAAACTAATGTTAAATCAATAGCTTAATATTAAACTTAGTAAAGCAAAAATTAACTAAATTTAATGAAATCAAATTATAATTGACTAATCAATTCTCTTCTGTATAACAGTATGTTCTTGAATATAGGAATTCCCAAGAATATTACTACTACCAATATTTTTGCTTGAGTTAACTTTTTATGCAGGCGTAAATTAGTTGATTTGAGTTAAAAGGTTTTTATATTGGAGTGAATTGAATTAGAACAATAAAGTAAATTGGAATAGCAAATTAGATTAGAATAATACATTAAATTAAAATAAATTGAATAAAAATTCACTGGATTAAATTAAATTATAATAATAGAATAAAATTCTCTACTAATAGTAATAGTTAAACTTATTATCCACCGTTCACTTCAAGGTCTTATTTCCATTGAGCAGCTTATGTTTCTCTTGTTTGACTGAAAACAGAGAGCACATTATCTTACTGAATTGTTGATAATTTTTCACAGATATTTCTTAGTTTACTATTTATTATTTTTGTTTCCTTTTATTAAGTATATTTTCATTCCTCACTGATATTGAAAAAGAATGAGGAATTAAATTATATACAGATGAATTACTGATTTAGTATTATTTTGAAGTTGTTTGTTATTGTTGATATTATTATGTTGTTATTATAATTGTTGTTGTTATTTATTATGTGATAAGATTATAAAAGAGAATATTCTTGAGAATTGTGATAAAAGAGAACCACTGATAGTATATTAGTTGATGATAAACAGTCACATCTTACTAGCAAAACATCTAATACTCATATCTAATTGATGGAACATTATTAACTGACTGGACTTCACTTAATAAGTGCACTTATCAAGCTATACCTACTTATCAAGGCACAAAACTTATCAAGCATCACAAACCAGTACTTTAATTGTTTATTGAACTTAGTGGTGATGAAACTTTCTTATGATTTTGAACTTTATGATTAACTGGAATTATCCTACTACAGAATCAATACACTGTATTGCCGTAAACTGTATTACTGGCTAATACTTGACATATCTGTGCCTTCATATCCATACCAAGAAACTTTTTTTTGGAAATGAGAGGTCTATAACTCAGACTGTTACTGATTAAGAGGACTATTAGACATCTATACTTTTCACTGCTTAGACAAAAATGCTTATTTGTTACTAACTTATTTATATTGTAATTGTATGTATTTCTGTATTTAAACAATTCCCACAGGTTCGCGTTTACAAAAATAACTATTGAATTAACTTTAATAAAATCAAAGAATTTTTGGCATTAACTAGAATACCAGATAAATATTTTGTAATCCAAATTCTTGCTTGCCTTAATGAACTTGTAGATCATCGGATCTACCCGTCATTCGGATTTTTAGGGGGGGGGGGGGGGGATAATGTTATATAAAAATTTATTTCCTTCGTATCCTTCCATTTTATTCGCATTAATATTTTAAAATTAATCTTAACTTCTGTCATAGTCAGTATTTCCTTAATTCTTAATAATATCTATTCCTATTTAAAGTCCTTTTAAAAGTAAATATCCGTATATTAATAATTATTTTATTCCAAATCTTAATCTAAAATTTAAGATCATTCGTAGCTTTTATCAGTTCCCCAATCTATAAAATTCTGAGACGCGTTCTCATTTCGAATGTTTTTTAAAAGCCATTTTCTTTTTATTATTATTGCTCTGATTTTTTCGCGCGCTTGGGATTTTAACTTCAAAATTTCTCCGCACCCAGGTTCGGAATTCTTTACCGTCTTAGCTCCTCCTTCGCACCTCATTTGCTGGGCTGGAGCTAGCTTCTCACTCATTGGGTTGTGCGCTCGTGACGTAATTTCTGTATATCTCCGCGGAGAGAACAAAACTCGCCCGCACCGGTCGGAGCACGAGATTTTTGACGTTTTCGGAAGCTAAACAAATATGTGTCTGGTATTTTTATATCCGTAGAATATTCATCTGGCTCAGTAACATCTTAATTCAATGAAGTGAAGCAACGTTAGCCCGAGGGCTATAAGTTTTGGACCTTTTGGGAATTGTTTCTGTGTTGTTCGTCTTCTAATAAAATTATTTGTCTGGAGAGTGGCTGGATTTAGTGGAAAATTTTGGTGGACTCATTTCATTGCCTTCTACTTCGCCATACTCGCTAATATCGACTGCAACTTGCTATATCGTTGAAGGACTGCCATCTTTTCATCGAATATTATTCATCGTAATATCTCAACCTCGTCAAAATGCTACATATATATATATATATATATTATCTAAATTCTTCTCCTTCTCGCCCTTCAGAATTGAAGTGGTGCTATTTTTAGTACTACAAATATACTCTCTCTATATATATGTATTTGCACATAGTATTATAATGAATATTTGATGTCTCAGTTTTGCTACATTAAAAAAAATTTCTATAAATAAATTCTGAATTCTTATATATATCATATACAAAGCAGTAAAGAAATGTTTTAATGTTGTATTGAATTTCTATACATACAATAATGAATACCAATGTTTTTCAAACAAACGATAAACTTTATGACAATTCTAATAATCATCTAAAAATGAAAGCTGATTAAAATCAATGATTTAATATATATATATATGACTTTTAAAATTACAGCAGCTATTGTGATAATTTGTACGGAAATATGACTGTTAAAATTACAGAACTTTTTGTGGTCATTTGTACGGAAAAATAGCTGTGAAATTTACTACAATTATAACCGTTGAAATGACGGAAAATATGCGATAAAATTTACATCAAATTTTATTGCTTCACGTAAAAACTGCTGGCAACATTGCTGCCAGCAGTTTTTGCCGTAAATTTGACGGATTTTTTTTTTTTACAGTGTACAACAATTACAGACCGTGTAACACAATATATCCAAATTTGTATGAGTGTCCATGCAAACGAACTACACTGATGTCCAGAAATTAAGGGGCAGTGACCAATCTCAGACGTTTCGTCAAATATCTACTGAAACTCGTGAGATAAATGCCCAGAATGCTGTTGAACTTTGAGGATGTAAAGAACACGTTTTACTTTATTTTTTTCGGTGAAGATTTTGTCGCGAGGACAATTAGGGAAAAGGGCAATAATAATTTTAATAATCCTCTTTAATAAAAAGCTACGCATTGCTGACGACTTGCTTTTTCGCTAATCGTAGCCACAGATTAATCTCGGAAAATGAAACATTTGATGTTACTGAAAAAAATAATAGTTTGAAAAGTATTTGTCAGAAAATTGATAGACAAACTGCGTTAGAAAGGTAAAAAATTGTATTTTTCTTGATATAAATTTCAAATCGAATGATAGTGCCGTTTTTCAAATATTGAATTTCAAAAATTACCAAATTTCACACTGGAGTACCATAGCGAAACCTTCACGCGTAAAAAGATAATGATAACGGCAATGTGTCCTGGCGTGTATACTGGCTATACACGAGTCACAAATTATAGTAGCCTTATTATTCTGTTAAAATATAAAAGTTATTTATGATGTCCCGAATGCATGATTTTTATTTAATTCTCGACAAATAGCATATTTTAGTCCACCTCAGTGAGGCATATCGATTTCATTTCATTATATCTAAAGTATTGTAACTTCATTAAAAACCAACGGAAATGATTTTTCCCCATATATACCTCATAGACACTATAATGTAACACAATTATTAATTTTTTTAAAGCTTACCTATTCTATAATAGAGTCTACAGCATAATTTGGATTATATGGGATTCATTTAACGTTTATTCACTATCTGATGCAAAAAAAATAAACTTTTTATGAGAAAATAATTATATTGCATACCATCTGTTTAATATTTATATTTTATACAGCCGGAGCATATTCAGCAACAACTATGCCACACTTATTTGAGAGGTCTCGCAGAGGAATGCATAGTGATCCTCGTCGATGTAACAGCACCTACGAAAATGATTACACATGGAAAGGTGACTATAGACCAAAGGGTCTATTTCCTGGATGGTGTCTGAGAGGTAAAAATGGTTTCAAAAAGTAAAACTTCCTAATAATTTAACGGTGTACTACATACAGCGTCTCCTAAAATGGGCTGACAGTTTTAAAGAATTCAATAACAAGAACGAAAAATCATGCATCAAGCATAGATTATGAAACACTTTCTAACATTAATAGAATATTATTAAGAAATTTCCTTTTTTTTCATAGAATGAAATGAGATATCTAAATAAGCAGATAAAAAAGCACGTAACTCAGTGCACATCCATTTTCAGAAATTGTTGTTCATATCCGGTAGTTTCTGCGAATTCTTTTGTGTATCCCTGTATGCGATCTAGACTTATATACACCAGAATATATTCAAAATTAGATAAATTTTAAAATGAATACTAACGCACTTTTTAAAACGCACTTTCAGCAAATATCGATCTTAGTTATTCCTGTAACCTAATTATTTTGTGTGTCTCTGTAAATAAAAGACAAATGCTATGCAATCCATTATCTATAGAAAACATGTTGTAGCGTATTTCAATTATTTCATTATGCTTGAAGTATCATAACATCATTAAAATGTACCGCAAATGATTTTTCCTTATTGACCATAATATAATGAAATTTATTTGTATATCCCTGTAAACAAAGTATATATGCTACTTATTCTATAATCTTGAGAAAGCATGTTGTTAATCATCTCAGTGTGCCATTACAATCTCATTATGTTTGAAATATAGTAACATTACTAAAATGCATCGGAAACGATTTTTCCCTGTAGACCATAATGTAACAAAATTCTTTTGATTGTTCGTGTAAACGAACTATAGATACTACACACTTAATTTTCAATACTGAACATTCTATAATAAACTACAAAAATTTCATGGTAATCCGAGTATATTTAGGATAGTTTACAGATAGAAAAACCAAATCCATAAATACTTTTCAACTATGTTGGAAAGTGTTAAACAGTAAACTAGAATAGTTATCGAAGTCATTCTTGCAGGAGAGTAATGTGTGAAGTCGGGAATTTTTTTACTATGCCTCCTTGTTTTAATTCCAAATATCATCCATGAATGGTGCTGTACCGTCTGAAACTGTAATAGTATACTCAAAATGACCTCGCAACTTCAAAACACAAACTTTTTTTTTCTTTTCCGTTTTAACAGCTAAACAGAATGGACGTTTAAAACCGAGTGAAACTACACGTACCCCTTGGGTGAACTTGAAGAGCAACACATGTTGACACACCAACAAGTGTGTGTCAACAAATAACACTGGTTGGCAGCAAAATCCTCCTTGTAAAAATAATGGTTGATCCTTATAGATTTCACCTCACTAAATCAAAATATGACAATGAAATTTCTGTATCACGTACCATTTTTTTTATAGGAGTGTTTGCTTTTAAAATTCAGGTATTTTATGTCTTACTATATCATCAGTGTAAATTGCGTAACTAATAAAGTGAATGGAATAATATGTAAATAACCTATAAATAAATCTATATAAACAGTAGCGAAGATGTAGGGACAAAAGGAATTAAAATATATAAGTTGATACTGATGGACTCGAAAGAGGGGGAGACACCAAATGCACAATGCACCAGACAAATATGAACAAAATATTATCATGATCAGCGCTTGACAAATGCAGTAGCAGGGTCGCCACTAACTACCATGTTTTTTGATCTGGCGACCAAGTTATTTAATATTTCTGGGTAATTTCTGTAAAAAAAAAATTGACATAAGAAATGAGCACACATGGCATTTTTTTCTCTCCCCCTTCTTACTCGTGCGCCGCAAGCAGTGATCTTCCTATTCTCTCGTACTTTTAAGGGAAGAACTAAATTTAAAAGGCATTTTCCAACTCTGAACAAAAACCACCCTTCTTTTCAGCAAAAGCCAGCTAAACTAGTATATTTCACGTGATTAGAATGTGGGGGTAGAGAGGATGCTTCAATAAAACAGTAAGAAATAGTGTCAATCCAGCCTCTGTGGCATCTAAAATTGAATACAATGCTAAAAAATGCTTGAGTTTTTTGTAAGTTTCAAATCTGATTTTTGTGTTTATATAAGTTGTCAACATAATATAAGTGATTATAAGTTTTATAAGTTTCTTTAGAAAACATAGTATATATTATATTTCTAAATTATGTACTATTCTAATTAATTCATAAAAAACTGTTGTGTTTTTTTTTTTAATCAATGGCGGGGAAAAGGATGGGGGCGGGGGGTAAATATTTTTTACTGGCGACTTATATTTTTTTCTGTCTACCAGATTTGATCAAATTTTTAAAGCCCTGATCATGATATATTTTATTTATTTGTTTCCTAAAACAGTGAAAATACATGGGAATTTTTACCTTGCTAACTAAGAGTAAACCGACAGAGTGAAAAATGTCCAAGCTGGGAATCGAACCCGGACCCTTTGAATAACGCTCCAATGCTCTACCATTGAGCTACGAAGACGATAACCAGCTTGGCATCTCTCACTTATATATGTCGGTAAGGCTGCAATCGCAGCACAAGATGGAAATGCAACCATGAAAAAATGTCATCGTGATGGAAAGTAGCAGTGTTTGTGAACGTTTTCAAGATTCGGGAACGTTTCAACAATTCAGGAAAAAGCTCATTGTGTCATCTGGTATCACGAGACCGTTTTCGCATCTGTAATTCACGTGAGGCCATGCGCACTGATTTCTTTGGACGTCGCACAAAAGACTGCCTCAATTCTTCAACCTTTTTCAGTTGAGGTTCATGGTCGCCAGATACTGACACTGCTAAACTACAGTCACGTTACGAAAAACTACAACAAAAAAACTTGGTTAGTTTTCCAACATTTTGGTCCAAGTTTTAAGTGTCTATCTTATACATAGAGGATATGAATGAATTTTGTAATCAAGTAGGATAAAACTTTTAGGACACCCTGCATATAGACAAAGTTTCTCCATGCTTTAAACAGTACAACAGAGTAAAAATTCGATAAAATTCAACGTAACGTAACTCGGACAGTTTTGGTCGTAGAACAATGGAATTTTACTGTGCTACTTATCAGAGCATGGAAAAAATTTCTAAATATAACTTACAAAACCCAAAGACTGCATAAAAAATTTTAGAGTAAAACTTTTAGAAAATTAGTGGCAGAACTATTTTATCCGCACTTAATGTTAATCCCTACCTTATTTTGGACACTTTTGCAATTTACTGTGTCTGCCTGTCGGTGTGTCTTTAACATGTAAAAAACTAAAGTGCGTTTCAATCTTTTTGAGACACCCAGTATATTCTCGATATATTTTTCGAAATACAACGTTACTTGTACAAAGTAAATGTGAATAAAACGGCGTGGCTAAATTCAAATTTGAAGGTATTTGATTCTTTTTTAGGGTTTCGTTCATCTTACGAAACCCTATTACTCCCGCTCCGTTGTCTGTCTGTCACAAAGCTATTCTCAGAAACTATGTAACTTACAGAGTTGAAACTTTGTGTATATAGCTGAATATCAGCTATAAAGAGCTCAAAATATTAAAATTTGAAAAATTCATATTATTTTAATAAATAGAGATAAAAAACCAAAATTCTAACAGCATTTTCCCATTAAATTTAAACATTTTTCTTTATAGCAGATGCCAAAAATTAAAAATCCACGATGAAATTCTTTCTACAATAATTAATTTTCTATCAGACGATTTCCAAGTGAAAAATGAAAATGAAATAATAAGTTTCACCAATTGAAAAGAAGATTGATATGAAATAAAAATGATTGACGTCATAGCGGTAATAAAATGGAAATTTCAAAGATTTCTCGATAATACAAGGAGTATGAGTATGTGTATGTACACAAAGCAGATTAATACACGACATTAGAGAATTAAAAAAAAATCTGACGTCTTTTTGGAAGTTTAACGAATTTTTCAGATGTTTGAGAATAATACAAAGCGAGTATCAATATGAGTAATGGAGAATAATAAATATATGAGTTTGAGAAACATATTGAATCATGATAAATATCCGATTATGGAAATATTCGCATATTTTAACATTTTGAAGGTATACAACATGTTTAATTTTGAAATTATTTTTTTATATCGCATTTAGTCCACGTGACAGATATTATTATGACAGAATATAATAGCCGGCTTCGCCCGCTATCTGGGCTGGTTTGGATACTCGAAAAAACGAAAAAAAATAGACCGGTAAATTTTTACTTTATAAAAAACAAAAAACATGAGGTTTTTTTTTTTTTTTTTTTTTTTTTTTTTTTGGTTGCTAAATGAAATTTATTTGGATTTATTAAAGAAAGGTTTTGAAAGGAATATTAAACGAAACCCTTTGAGCGATCTTCGATCACACTTACCCACTTGTTTTATTATTCCACTTCACACATCTCAGATAATAGATAAGTACCAGAAGGCCAGATAATCTATAACGTACCAGAATTTTTTATATATTTTTTTTCATAATAGAAGTGCCATTGGAGGGAATTTCGTTGCTTAATTACTAGCATTTATTTTGCATCAAATCTCATGTTAACAAAGAAATGGATAAGATCTAGTTTAAGAAGAGTGTATCTCATCAAAAAGTCACCTGTAAAAAATGCAGCCAAGTCTGGTAACTCATTTACCTTAAAAAGTACTGAGATCGTGTAAAGCCAAGTGTAACTATCTGATTAACTCTGAGATTTTCATTCACAAATCACTCCTAGTCTCTATATCTTTAGTTAATTATTATTTTGTGACTTGGAAATTACGCAGCACAGGGAAGTTATTACACCTTACTATGTTATGGGATGGGATGGGATAATTTAATTAAGGCAAATTATATACGCACAGGGAAGTTATTACACCTTAATATGTTATAGTATTATTTGATTAAGACTAACTTTATACATCACATTCTCGTGCTACGTAATTGCCAAGTCACAAAATAATAATTAACTAAAGATGTAGAGACTAAGAGGGATTTGTGAATGAAAATCTCAGAGTTAATAAAATAGTTAAACTTGGCTTTACACGATCTCAGTACTTTTTACGGTAAATGAGTTACCAGACTTGGCTGCATTTTTTACAGGTGACTTCAGGTGTTTCACTTCTTTTTGTAAATAATCCTCCTTTTCTTGATTTTGGGCTCTTTTTGGAGATCATCCACTAATTTTCGAAAAAGTTACCTTAAAGAAATTTCAGGTAACTAGGCAAGCACTACTTTATGGGAGGAAGGAGTCAAAAGTACTCTCAATTGCTTCCAGGAAAGGTGCTATCCATCTGAGATGTTACTCGCAGCCTAGATACTTGATATTTAGCACAAAAGTACTGTTTAGGATAAAAAGAAAGCTAAAATTAAAATTTCCGGATATTTTCAATAAATCAAACTATATTCAATTTTTCGAATCGGGAGGAGAGGGGTATCTGTGAAATTTTTTTTGGTGCTAACATCATTTAACAATCCATATTTTATATGCAAATTAAATAGAGTATAACCTGTGAAAGAAAACAAACATGTCTATAAAGAAACCGCCCATAACGTACCCGGTCTATAGCGGAACTTTCAGTTCATATATCGTTTGCACTAGAAAAGACAGAAATTGGAAATTTTAAATTTTGGTCTTATTTGCCACATACTCTATATAAACGAAGTTTCAAGTTTTTGGGATACACCAGCTCAAAAATATGGGGAGGTCAAAAGTGCCCTGAGTCGCTTCCAGAAAGGAATGTTTACGGTTGTGCTCTCTCGACTCGGCGGAGGCACTGCCGTACCTCCAGATACAAAATTAAAAATTCAGGAAAATTCCAACAAATCAATCTTTTTTCAATTTTTTCAAATTTTCGATTTTTTTTTTCGAATTTTCTGCATTTTTTAATTTTTTTTTTATCCTAAGTACTACCTATATTCCAAATTGAAAGTTTCTAGTTCTACAAAATTGAATTATTTTCCATTTTTCGATGTTTTTCGATTTTTCAGATTTTTTTTATTTTATTTTCGGTTTTTATTGTGTTTTTAATTTTTTCTTTTTCTGAATTCCAAACACTACCTTTACGCTGAATTTTAAGTTTCTAAAGTTGAAAGATCAAATTATTTTAATTTTTTCAACTTTTTTCGAATTTTTGAATTTTTTTTTTCAAATTTTCTGTTTTTTTTTTTTTTTTTTTTTAATTTTTCCTTATTTTGTATCCTAAATACTACCTTTATTCCAAATTTCAAGTTTCTAGCGCTATAAAATCGAATTATTTTCAAATTTTCGATGTTTTTCGATTTTTTAATTTTTTTTTCGATTTTTATTGTGTTTTAATTTTTTTTTATTCTGAATTCCAAACACTACCTTTACGCCAAATTTTAAGTTTCTAAGGCTAAAAGATCAAATTATTTTCATTTTTTAAATTTTTTTCGAATTTTCCGAATTTTTTAATTTTTTTTTTCGAATTTTCTGGATTTTTTTAATTTTTCCTTTTTTGTATCCTAAATACTACTTTTATTCCAAATTTGAATATTCTAGCGCAACAGAATCGGACTGCCTTCAAATTTTCGATTTTTTTCAATTTTTTCGATTTTTTAAATTTTGCTTTCGATTTTTTTGGTGTTTTTGATGTTTTCTTTTTCTGGATGCTAAACACTACCTTCAGACCAAATCTTAAGTTTCTAAGACCACAAGATCGTATTATTTTCAATTTTCAATTTTGATGGAATTTGTTGAATTTTCGAATGTTGTTTTTTTTTTTTTTCGAATTTTTCGGATTTTATAATTTTTCCTTTCTTTGTATCCTAAACACTACATTTTTTCAAAATGTCAAGTTTCTAGGGCTACGGCATCTACCTAATATTTTTGATGACGCGTTAACGAGTGAGTGAGTGAGTGAGGGGCAAAAAATCGAATGTTTGAGTTCATATATCGTCTGAACTAGAAAAGACAAAAAGTTGTAATTTTAAATGTTTGTCCTGTGTGTCAAATACTCTAGAAAAACGAAGTTTCAAATTTTTGGTATACTCCAGAGCGGAGATATGGGGGGGTCAAAAGTGCCCTGAGTTGCTTCCAGAAAAGTATGCTTACGGCCGTGCTTTCTCGACTTGGCGGAGGCACTGCCGTGCCTCCAGATCTGTCATTCTGACTATGCCAACACTAACGTTGTGACGGGAAGGCCGAAGCTACAAAATTTCGCACAAAGATATTCCAAGAAAAATCGAGACATCCCAAAGAATTTTTTTAATCGATTTATTTTTTTTATTTCAAGTATTGACTTTGAAGGAATTTTTATACTTATATATTTTTCCTTTTTCTGTAATCGAAGTTTAACCCCTTGCCTGTGACGCACGAACTCAGTTCAGGCGACGCAAATGCACCAATTTTGGAATACCCGGCCTGAGTTCGGGCAAGAGAAAAATCAGTGTTTTAATTCCGCGAAGCCCAAACTAAGTTCGTCCAAGGCTTAAAAACAATGCAAAGAAACTTTTAACTTGCAAAAAAATTATATACCTGCCTCCTACGAGTAAATTTTATAGAAAAAATTGCTTTATTTAATCACAGGATTTCTGAGATGTAAATAAACAAAAAAAAAATTATTCGTAATTTTCGGTGTTAAAAGATTAAAAATTCTGTAAAAGACGTTCGTAGGGGCTTAATAATCTTTCTCCATTTATTTTTCGTTCTTTCTTATTCCATTTAGACTAATGTAACTCTGTTTAAATTTAGATACAGTTGAACCTCGTTAACGCGAACACTTAAACTTTTTTTGTTCGTGTTAAAAGTAGCTCGTGTTATCCGAACTTAAATACATTACATGCAACTGGACGGGGCAATTGGAAGCAGTTCGTGCTAAAAGTAGTTCGCGTTAAGCGTGTTCGTGTTAACGAGGTTTGACTATAATTATTTTATTATTATTACAGTTTTTGTATACAAATATTTAAAGCATTTTTCGTTATTGTTAAAATAACTTGCATTTTAGGGTATCCTCCTCGATATTTGGATGAGGACCGAAATTCTTAGCTTATTCTGTATTGGAGTTCTGAGCAGAAAGACAGATGTCCATACATGAGCAAGTTTAGAAGAATAATCTACGTATGTGCAAAAGGATAGAAAATAAACAAGTTATAATTAATGAGTACATTATTTATTGCGAGCAATGAATCTTTATTTTTATATATTGTTCTACATTAGAATTCTCTGTATAATTACAGTTTTACATCTGTTTGCACCAGCTACTTTTGGTTTCTCTCTTCATCCTAATTATAAACAAGAAAGAAAAATCATGCATCAAGCATAGATTATGAAACCCTTTCCAACACTTCCAGAATATTGCAATGGAACTTCACCGTTTAAAAAGTTGAAACTAGATTTCAGAAATTATCATCTATAGCCGGAAAGGTATTTTAATTTTCTTGTGCACCCTTGTATATGATCTATAGATCTGTATATGCACTACATAGTGTACTAAACATTAGTTTTTTTTTTACAAAGCGCATAACATATTCGAAAATTCAACTTCAAAAATTTCCACCAATAAATGGTGGATCAGAAATGCAATCGAATAATTTTGTACAGCCTTGTATATTATCTACAGATTTTTATACACTCTTCATATTAAACGAAAGTTTAATTCAGTAAAAAACACATAACACAACCGAAAACGTACTTTCAGAAACTACTATCCATAGGCGGCAATGTATCTGGTTCTTTGGTAGTTCTGTATATGAATTTATTTATATTTTACAACAAATTTCATAGTACACTAAATATATTTCAGCTGGGAAATGTTAAACTCAATTAAACTCAATTAAAACTCAATTAAAAAACGTGCTTAAACAGTTCATACTTATACACACTAATTCTTACGAATTATTTTGTGTTGCCCTGTATATGATCTATATAATTTATGCACGTAGTGTGCGAACATTCAGTTGAACATAAAAACGCATACCACATCGGAAAACGCTTTATCGCCCATAGATAGTACTGTAACTGAATTCTTGTGTATGACCCTGATGAATGATGAATGTACACCATATTCTACAGTACACATCTTGTAGAGCCGTTCAATAATGTATAAAAATTTCATTGTGTTTGAAATACCGTAACATTATTAAAATACGCTGCAAGCGATTTTTCCCCATATACCATTATGTAATCGAACTCTTGAGCGACCCTGTAAATGAATAATAAATGCTTTTCACACCATGTTATACAAAAAGCATGTTTTTGTGCATATCAAAACATCAATGAAATATACCCCAAACGAGTTTTCCGCATTGACCATAATGTAAGGGGATACTTTTGAGTGTCTCCGTCAACGAAATAGAAGTGCTACACATTCTATTTTCGATAGCAAACATGCAATTGTATACTTCAATAATATATATCAATTTCATGGCAATCCGAGTACATTTACGAGAGTTGCAGCACGAACAGACAGACGGCAGGCAGTAAGACAGACAAACCAAACTCATATATACTTTCAAGTGTGTTGGAAAGTGTTAAAAAAAGAGACTATCAGCACTGCTAAATTTTCTAAATCAAAGTTTTATCGTTTTCTCATCAAAAGAAAGTCCTCCAAGTTCCCTATGAATTATATCTCTGGAAGTGCCTAGTCAGGTGAAGGTCTTGTCATCTGATCAAGGTTCTAAATTACGAGACCAATTTCTTTTTATTTTTTTTCTATTTATGCTTTTTTTTTAAATGTGCTAATTCAACAAAGTTAAATATAAACCATGAACCATCAAAGAACTGTAACAAACCATTAGAGAACATTGCAGCGATGCCAACAAGGCTGTTGTCAGGTGGATCACAGCCATGCTGCGATCAGGAAAATATCCCCCCGCTTCCAGGTACTAACTCGTCAAGCTAGGCGCTCATACCCGGCAGATAGGCGCCTGGTTAGCGGTATAATCTCCAACTATAATAAAGAAGGAAGTTTGTGTGTGTATCTGTCTGTTTCTCCGTTGTGTTCTGAAGAGACCGCTGCAGGCAGAGCTACACAATTTGGTGGGAAGGTACCTCTATGCATGTAGTTGTGCACCTCGAAGCCAGATTTTTGAATTTTTGAAGAGATTTTCTTAAATTTAAATTTTAATGCGATTTTGCCAGAATGCTTGATTGGTTCGGTGGTTGTGCTTCCATTTCAGCCTCAGATAAGCTCAGAATCGTCATTTTTTGTTTCTCTTTTTAGCTTTCAGAAAGTTGATAATTCTTTACGGATAAAAAATCATGATTTTAAAAATGAGATTTTTAGTGTTTTTTGACGTTTTGCTGCGATTTACCCACATTAGTAACCGGAATCCGGTTCCAATCTTTTATCCCAATATAGTAAATTTTATCCTGTTTTCAATAAAGTTTATGTGAAATTCGTATAGCGATTTTTGATTCTTTTGGCGATTTTTTTCCTTCGACACTAAGTAATTTCGCCCAGAATGCTTGATTGGTTCGGTGGTTGCTTCCATTTCAGCCTCAGATACGCTCAGAATGGTCATTTTTTTTTTACTCTTTTTAGAGCTTGGAGAAAGTTGATAATTCTTTACAGATAAAAAATCATAATTTTAAAAGGGAAGGGTGGATTATTTAGTACCTCGATTTTTTCATTAGATTTTTTCCTTTTAATTTCATCTTTTTGCGTTTTTAAACATTTTTTTCATGTTTTGCAGCGGTTTTTGTTTCAAATGACATCATAAATCGCCTACTACAGGTCAAACACCATTAGAGGGCAGTTGTGATTGGTAGCTGATAGAATTGTAGGCGCAGCTAGAAGTCAACCGGACAGTTGTGATTGGCAGATGAAAAGATCGTCAACTGATTGCAATTCGAACAGCGAGTTATGAATTTTTGCGATTTGTTTTATGCGATTTTTAGAGTTTTCTCATGTATACGTCATTTATGTACTTGATTTCAGAAATTAACAACGGTAACTTACTGTTTTTGTACGTAGAAAAAAGTCATTTTGCTTCTGTTTAGAAAGTTAGCGATAATTCCTAATTTTTTAAAGTCGTTGGTTAAATTATTTGCGGGGGAGGAGGTGAGTGGTCGGTTGTAGTTTAAATATCGCGTTAATGCTCTGATGGAAACTCCCTCCTTCCCCAACCCCCTGCCTCCAAAATCAAATCTATTTAATTATTAGTACGATTCAAACGAAACCTTTTCTCAGTTCCCCAGATACTAGATAAACTTCGGTATCATTTTTTCAGATCTTAATTACCACTATTTCTGAAAATTAATGACCAGGGAGGGGTATTTTTTCGGGTTCCATGGGCCCAATTTCAATGAAAATTAGTTCATTCAACTTATCACGAACTAATTAAGGTATAGATAACTAATTAAGATACAGATTTAGCGCCACCTGGCGGTAGAAAATGGAACTAAAGGATTTCTAAGCGCGTGCGGAGGACGCCTGCTATACGGTGTCATAGGAAGCAGGGACACGTGCTGGAGTTTCGATGGGAACGAGTTTTATTTAGAACTGAGTGCAGCTCTAGCGGTGAAAAGTGAAACTAAACAATTTTGCATTTAAAATTTGTCCGATTCAAACAAAGGGCCCGATTTCAACGACAACTTATTCATTCAACTTAACATGAACTAATTAAGATATAGATAATTAATTAAGACATAGATTTGGCGCCTCCTGTCGGTGGAAAGTAGAAGTAAAATATTTTCTGAACGTGCACAGAACGCCTTCTATACGTTGTCATAAGCAGAGGGGACACGTGCCGGAGTTTCGTTCGGAAAGAGGTTTGTTTAGAACAGAGTGCACCCCCTGGCGGTGGACAATGTAACTAAAAGATTTTGCATTTAATTTTGGTCCGATTCAAACGAAATCTTTTATGACATTCTTCCGATGTCACCCAGGTACTAAATAAACTTCAGTATGATTTTTTCAGCCCTTGGTTACCACCATTTATGAATATTAATATCCAGGGGCTGATTTATTTTCTCGGGTGCTGTGGGTCCGATTTCAACGGGAATCGGTTCATTCAACTTAACATGAACTCATTAAGATATAGCTAATTATTTACGATATAGTTTTGGTACTCCCTGGCGGTGGAAAGTGGAACAGATTTTTTGCGCGTGCGCGGCACGCCTTCTGCATGGTGCTGTAAGCAGCAGGAACAAGTGTCAGAGTATCGTTCGGAAATAGGTTTATTTAGAACAGAATGCTCCACCTGGTGGTAGAAACTGGAACTAAAAGATTTTGCTGCGCGTGCCTGGCACGTCTGTTATACACGGTATCGTAGACAGCAGGGACACGTGTGGGATAATTTGTTTAGAACAAAATGCATCCCCTGGCGGTGGAACTAAAAGATTTTCCTGCGCGTGCGCCAAAAATGACTATTTGCTTTAAAACCGCAAAAAAAAGTTACCGATTTGATAATCCCAGGAAACGAAAAAAAAGTTTTATTTTCACTCATCCTCGAGTATTAAGAAAAGTATTGGATTATTTGAATCGAAACTCACAGTTTATGTTTCTGATTCCGAAAATGCAAATTTTGTGAAAATCGGACGGTGACTTTTTTTTTAAATTTTGGCGAAAAACTGGCCCATTTTGAATCAAATTATCCAGACACGTGAGGGGGTGATTTTAAATTTACTTCCGCTTCGGGTAAATCTCTCTATTTAATTTCCAAAAGACAAAGAGTTACCAGAAGAAGGGTTTCGTGCCGCGATTTTTAGAGTGATTTCGCGTTTCGTATTATTTTTTGACGGGACCGGGCAACGCCGGGCGGATCTGCTAGGAATAATAATATAAACGGTAAAGAAAATTGTGTTGAATCAGTACTACCTATTTTTATCATGAGTACTCCCGTCATACAGTGAAACGAAAAGAGAAAAAACACTTTTATTTAGATTTGGTTAATATATTTCTCGGCAGGGGACATTATCGGCATAAAATAAAGTAAAATTAAATTTAAATTCCCCTATCTAATTTCAACTTGAGATATAGTTGCTATATGAAAAAACATTAAAAAAAATCAATTTTTAAAAAAATTCTGAAGAACTAGGCGAAATTCATTCGTGAGAAATGAGCTTAGAAAAGTTCGAAAAGTTAGTTAAAGATAAAGTTATACACATAGAGATACATGGGGCATCATAAGTTAAATAAAGATCATATAAAATAGCTTTTCCAACAGTAGTTGGCGATAAAGTGTAATGCATTTGGATTCTTTTGTGTTGTACTTTAAAAAGAACTATAAATGTTTCATTTCATATCTGCAATGAAGAACATGCCTCGGTAAGCCTTAGTAACACATACAAATTTTGTAGAGTTTCGAACAACATAGTGGCACTAAAACGCATTTTAAGTAATTCCCGCCCATAGATGGTAATGTAGAAAAATTATTTTGTTTGGTACTGTACAATAACTATAAGCGCTATATGCACTCTGTTCAAGTAAAAACATGTTGTAGTGGGCTGTAACAACATACTAAAATTACATTATACTGTCAGCGTTCTGCAAATACCGAATTTAAGCGTTTTAAAGAAACGTTTCATAAAATCGTTACATAAATTCGTTTCATAAAGTCCTTTCATAAAATCGTTACATAAATTCGTTTCATAAAATCCTTTCATAAAATTGTAACGCAAGTCTATTTAATAAAATCGTTACCTTAGGTTTATAAGCGTAGACACAAATTCATTTCTTAAAATCGTTTCATAAAGTTGTTATACAAATTCGTTTCATAAAATCGTTATATTAGGATTTTATATACAAGGTGCGTCAGAAAATTGTATACATACAGTGTTTAGCGGGTCATAACTTTCTAATTTTTCATTCTTTTTAAAGTGAATCAATTGGAAATAATGAGTGGATCAAGATTAACATTTGACAAAATAAAAATTATTTTTAAATTGACAGTCGTGGAGGTTAAGTTAGCTTACACGGACCA
Organism: Maratus michaelseni; assembly: GCA_963931845.1. Taxonomy (NCBI): domain Eukaryota; kingdom Metazoa; phylum Arthropoda; class Arachnida; order Araneae; family Salticidae; genus Maratus; species Maratus michaelseni. The sequence goes on from OZ007592.1 coordinate 253,627,645, forward strand.
GAGCAGAGTAATACGCAGTGGAATATGTCATTGTACCAGCCGATTAAACAGTTCAAAACAGCGTTAGCTTTTCTTAATTTTATTTAAAATCCATATCAGGTCTTTGATGTTGAAACTTAAAAACGTTGAATATTAAAACAATATAAATAACATATTCATAATCGTGATTAATAGCCACACGCTACATTAGACGGTGAAAAACCATCTAAATATTTAAAACGCTAAGCGTTTCCTTTCGACAATCCGTGAGAACAAACTACTGCATCAAATTACATCATTCTTTTTTTAAATGAAAGTTATTTGGACACAGATTTGTTATCGTACATTCGTTTGTTCGAAAATTTAATTAATTGGCCGTAATTTTAAATTAAACTTTATACTTCTGCGTATGACGTCATAAAGTCTGCAATCTGATAACGCCCACTGTTGCGAGGCACAGAGCAACTAGAAACTCTGTGGTTGCGAGGATAAAAGAGAAATAATAAATATTAAAAGGCACGTGGCTTTTAGGCCGAATTTTTTAATTTGAAAGTTAAATTTCGGTAAAAATATTTATCGCGTGCACTTTATTTTTATAAGCTAATAAAAATTCCTATTTATTGTGACGTCATGGAATATTGTTCATTGGGTTTATTTTATCAATATGCGTTATAACTTTGGTGATGCGATTTTTTCAATACAATTAAATGCAAAATATATTTTTATTTGTATACATGGTTACAGCGCCTATTTAAGCATAAAAGTAACGTATATGAAGTACGTGTGAAAAGTTTGCACCGGTGAAAATGACGTTATGCTTGAAATGCATTTTAACATTGATAAAACTGAAAAGAAAAATTTATATGATTGTGTCAGCATGATTTTTCCATTCTTAATTATAAAGATTAGAAATGGAGCCTTTATTGATTGCTTCATCTTGATTGCATACCTTGATTACATGTTACCAATTACTTTTTTTTTAAATTATAGGTTAGAAGATTGCATTTTTTAATTGAAAAAAATGTACAAAAGTAAAGGATCTCAGAAAAATTAAAATTATTAAAAATAGTGTTATGGTAGAAAAAAAAAACTTGAAATAATGATTGTACTTTTAGCTAGATTAAACAATGTAAGGCTAATATTTTATAGGAATTATTTTGGTAGGTTTATTGCCTAAACGTCAGTGGAGGCTCACTGTGGAGACACGAAAAGTTTTTGGTTTCTGTCTGTTTGTCTGTCTGTTCCGCGATAACTACCATAAAAAGGGCCCGATTAAGTTGATTTTTGGTGGGTATGTTGGTGAGGCACCCGGAATTAGCTGTATTGTTTTTTGTTACATTTGGTTCATTCGTTCGAAAAATATAGCACATTTCGTTTTAGGTCATAATACTTTCCTATGGGAATGCAGACGATTTTCAAATTTCATTTTTAACTGAAATGAAAATCACGCATTTGAATAATGGATTTAAACGTAAAATTACTGATAATAAATTTTCAATATGGGGGTTTTAAATATACCCAATAGTTTTGAAATTGTGCCGATACATTTATTAGAATTTAGAAATTAATTGTTTAAATTATTGGAAATTTTTTTGCATCTGTTCTAGAAATATAAAACAATTTATTTTCATATTTTTTACAAATTTTAAAATGAATTTCTTTTTACTTTGCTCTTTAATTTATCATTGCTTAGCAACCCTATTTCAAAGAATATCAAAATAATAAAATTCAAGTAACTCACACTATTTTGCTGCAATATTTTATTAGCAAAATAAATTATTTTCGATAGATTTTAGTATTTTATTTACATAAATGAGAATTTATTTTGATACAAGTTTATTTTTTTTATCTAAAAATTTACATGAATATGGAGTTCATAAGAATTTCAGAATATCATTGCATAAACCGTGTTTAATTTAACGCTTCTAATTTCTGAAACCTCCGAAGTATTTTAAATGCCTATAAATATGTATGTAATATAAAAAAATAAATTGCGTGTTGTAAGATGCTAAATAATATGAAAAGTGAGACTAAAAAACAATGACTTTTAGAGCTGACGTTGAGGCTCCTGATCTGCAGATTTACTAGTTATAAGTTCATTTAACAGCTCCTTATTAGCGGTAAAGTCCTATTTCTTTCACTGAGAATTTTTCTTTCGATGTCAAATAAAGGTAGTCTACTTTTGGACGCCAGCCAAAACACAATGGCAATTTATAGAAATGTATAACGGTTGTAACAACAAACGGCGCTATCGCTTTAGCTTTCATCGCGCTTACATCACTTCTAAATACTACAAATTTCTATTTTTTACTACATTTTGCAACTTCAATTCTTACATCATCAATTTAAAAAAAAAATTAGCTTTCGATTGAAATTTATTTGAAAACTGCCGCTTAATATAACGACTTTTTAAATAATTTTCAAGCATGAAATATTTTTCAATTCTATCTCCACAATGACCCTCAGCTTGCTTCAATAATGTAAAATAGCCCATGGGAAAGTTGCCACAATTAAAATACATTTCCCTAACCATCTTAAAAGGTGAAAAAAAAATAAAAAACACTGATAAATCATAAGATCAGATTATCTCTAAGATCATTTTGGCGCTAAACTAAATTCTGTCCAAAAAAATAAAATAAAAAATAAAAAATAAAAAATATACTATTTTTAGTTTATGTTTAACATAAAATTAATATGTTGAATTCGTTGATGTATATGTTGCATCAGAATATGCTAGGAATTATATTTTTTTAAAGATCCATTGGGCATTTAACTGTATAAGAGGGAAAATATCCCCGACTGTAATGGAAAAGGGATAATCTTCCTGATAATGTAAAGGGATCGAAGAAACCATACAAATAAATTACACTTGAAAACATTAAAAATCTCCCTCATCTGCAGATTGATTTATTGTAAAAAAATTCTTCATCTTTACATAAATATTGATAAGCTTAAAACAATGGATGCGTTTTAGAAGATATCGATTTGAAATGAACGATGATTAAAGATGACATTTTAAAACTTTTTATTTAAACATTTTAAAACTTTTTTTTAACGTCAAATTTCGACGGTCCTTTTGGGCAGATGCAATGCACATGCGCATAGGAGCTCATTTGGTTGCATTATCACAGGGGGGGGGGAGGGTACTTTATTTACTATGTTCTTTTATTTACTGAATATGAGATGAACGTGTGAATATACTATTTGTATGATACTTCATAGGTCCATGAAATTTTCTTTCTTGCCGTGGGGAATATGGCGGTAATGTCAAACTGATTTGCATTACACAGTTTACGGATTGTTTGTTTGGAGTTTGCATCGGAAATAGTACTGTATTTCACTGGGGGAAAAAGTTTTAAAATAAAGTATTTGAAAGCCTGTTTTATACGCACCCCTTCTTAAATAATAAAGAAGCTTATTTTACTGATATTGTTATAGTTTTTTTTTTCGTCCAATTTTGATAGGTTTCATCTAGTAGGATTTTTAAAGCAGAACTGCTTACAAAATGTCATCACCACCGCCGAGATACGTGCCATTTAAACAAAATATATATAGTCAGTTCATTTATTATGTCACGCCACACATTTACCGAAAAATTTAAATAGAGTAAGATGTCAAAGTATAAGGTCAGAAGAAAATCTCTCCGCATGCAGCTGTATACAGAATCTTCCATAAAATGCAACTGACTAAATGAGGGAAAGAAAACTGGCAATGTGTGGATGCGAAGCATTTTGCTCGCAACTCGGGAAAAGTATTGGTAGAATAATTAAAAATAAGTGAAGATATTTTAACTCGCGAAAAACTGTTATACCTGCCTGCCAAAAATACTATTTTAAGTATGAAAATGTAGCAGAAGTACAAAACCAATATCACAAGAAGTTTCAGGCAGAGCCACCTATGCGACTTACAATTCATCAAAAAAAGATAAGCTTGAAACGAATGGATGTTCGTAGACAACGTTTCGGAACTGCAATTGAGCAAGAATGTGCCACAACACCAAATAAAATGTTTGTTGAAGTTTGTGAATCAGTAGCCCATGGTTATAAGCAGTGTATTGACCTGAACGGTAATAACTTTCAACATTTGCGGTCGGAAGAAAAGTTATACATTTTATGTAGATTCTGTTGCAATTTAAATATTAATTATATATGAATAAAGACTGGAGCTATAATCATTCAAAGTATGCATATTTTTTTCTGACGCACCCTGTATATAGGGTAGATATTAATGAGTTTAAAAAATGGTAAACAAATAGCATTTTATAATACTTAATATTAATTTCATCGCTACATATATGTAATTACAACACTTCAAAATTCTCACATATTTTTTTTTCCTCCGCGTCAAGGATTCTTTTTTTTTTCTTTATCGCTTATTAAATTCGAAGCTATTTTTAACTACAATCTCAGAACAGATATTTTGTTTTGTTTATACTTCCTTCATCTGAGAGTGAGGCTATAGAGGCATCTAGAACAATTTTCCCGTCTTTAAGTTTGTTTTCCTCAAAATTGATGCACCGGAAAAATTAATTAAAAATTAAAGCCCTTTAAAACGATTACGATTGGAACCAAAAGATCATGAAACGTGTTTTGTAATCTTACGCAAGCTTGGTTGAAACTACATGCGCGCCCTGATTCCAGCAGAGAATTTGACGATTGGCGGTAGCTGAAGGAAAGAGTGAAACTTTTACTGCCGTCTAATATCCTCATATGTCCTTTATAATTCAGTGGTGTAAAGTTCTACATGGGTGCTTAGTGCCACATTTTTACAGCCAACTCTTCTAAATAAAAATCGTGAGTTCTCAAAGAGGAGATTTATGGAGAATGCCGATTGCAGCAATGGAGTGTATTAATTCTTCGGTATAATTTTGATTCCCTGAGCATTCCTCCTGAAGTGATATCTTCAAAATGTAAATAAAGTTTTGACTTTCAACTCAATTTTACGTGGAATGAGAATTATTACCACATATATGTAATAGTTAACTAGTCGCATATGCCAATTCCAAAACTTTTATCTATCTCATACATGTTAATGCTTCAAAATTCGCTATCACGCAAAAAAAATTAATGTTTTTCGTCATTCTGTTGCACGTCAGCTACTTACGAATCGTCGGGTTAACTGGATGCGAACAGCCGATGTAATATACTAAACTACAAAAAGTCCTTCTGGCCTGTACCGGCAAGAAAAGATAGCCTCCCACTTGCTTGGTTTTTATATTTTAGCTAATTCTACTGAAAAATACACGAAACTAAAATGCGCGGAACCCGATTACAGAAGAGTCATTCCCAGTTCTCGTCAATATTGAATTTGAATGAGAATATCGCCCAATTTAGACGGACATAGCCAAGTTTGCTTCATATATGGCAACGTATTTCTGTCGCCAAATTTCGCGCTATTTCACCAATTGTCGCCAAGCTTGGTGAGAATTTGACGTTGGCGAATACAAATATATAGTGTTAAGCATAAAAGTGTTGAAACGATGCATGGTGGGAGATTTGTCGATTCTAGCTGGCCAAAATTATTTTCCAATTTATTTCTCTTGAACTCTATGTTTTATTTAAATAAATGATATATTAAACTCATTTAAACAAAATTCATTAAGTTTAAAATCAGAGTTTCTTCGGATATGGTTATTTTGAATTGGAAATAGATTAATTTGAGACATTAAAACTGAAATATGTATTTGATACATTTTATGTATCATTCAATAAGGTAAAACACGTTTAAAGCGTTAAGACAGTTAATAAAAGAGTTGATCTAATTACTTAATAGGTACGTATTGATTATCTTAATGATACTTTGTTAACAGAATGGGACTTAAAGTGATAAAATTATTTTTCTATTACAATACTACAAATTATTTAAAAAATATTTTTTCTAATAATCTATTAGAAATTCAGATACAAGACAAACATTCGACAGCTTAAATGAAAATTGCTTAGAAATTTAAATTCAACACTTCATCATCTGAAAGTTCTTCATTCTGGCTCTCAGAATATAGAGCCTTTTCTTCTATCTTGAAAAATTAACAACACAATGACTGTCTTTAGAAAAAAAAAGTTGTTTTAATTTTTATTTTGCAATTTTATTAGTTAGGAAAGTATCTGAAGTCAAAAATATTATATAAAAGAATTTCCTGGTTAGATGATTTTCTCAAGAACTTTCTTGCATAATTTATTGGGAGTCATAAGACACATTGTAGAAAGTTCTACATTATGTTTTCCATATCCAAAGTGAATTTCGAGAATTTTCGGGGCCAATTTCAATACCACTCGAAATTTGCCGGTATGTATTATATTTTATATGAATCTGTCATGAGATCGGCATACATTTGACAACCTTCGGCCAAATCGGGCCATACATTTAAACTTTTGCGCTTGCAAAACTTCATGTGTTTTTCCTGTATGAACAAAGCATTTTCAACCGAATTCACCTTTTCGGAGATTGTTGCTGCTGTATAATGGTCAAAAGTTTATTTGTGTGATTGACTTAAATCCTGGTGACTTTGATAAAAGAAAAATGGTACTTGAAGTAAAATTTCAAAAAATATTAATTTAGACTTAATAAGGTAAAAACAATTCTAAAACCTAGGGATGCAGATAGATGCAGACAAACTAAAATTTATCGAAAAGGTAATAATCTAAACTATTTAATGGTATGCAAAAGTTAGCTTTATCTTGCTTTTTAATGTAACTTTTTTTCTATTTTAAAAATGACAATTTAAAAAAAAGAATAAAGAGTTTTTTGCGACATTAAATATGAATTAACAATTGATCTGTTGAAAATTTATGCACATAAATCCGATAAAACAAAGTCCATATTTAGTTCGGAAGCGTACATAATATAACACTATTTTTTATTCTACTTGAAATAACAGATTAAACAACTATACTCAAAAAACGTGATTCATTCATAAAATAAGAAACACCATCTTTGCATTAGTCTCTGGACCATACAATTATATTTATATCAAAACCATTCGCAGGGTACAACATCCCCAACTATTAAGCAATATCAAGTAAAAAATAAATTATGCTAGGAAATTTTTTAAAAAATTGACTTTTGGCCAGCTAGAATCAGTAAATCTCCCACCCTGCGATGGTTAGAACAATGAAACAAAATTTGGCGAAACCATGTTCAAGAAAATCATAAATTAAACCCATTTATGGAGGAAACGTGCTATATTGTTTCAAAATGTCAGCCACCCTATAATTTCAGACTGCTATATCTCAGCCATTTTTCCAAATCGAGCCAAAACAGAAAATGCTCTGGAATCCTTGGATCAAGGCCGAACATTTAGTGCAAAAAAAATTAGGATTTCTAATTTTTTTACTTCTTTTTTTAATTTGAAATCTTTAAATGGCTATCACGGCACCCCCTCCAGGCGCAATATCCTCAAATTCAACTAGGACTTGCAGGCTATAGTCAAAAACGTGTACAAAAAAATTGGTTCAATTATCTGCATAACTTCATACACTTTTCGATGATACAATAGTGAAAATGGAACAAAAATCGCGATCACAGCGCCTCCTTTGGTCGAAATATCCCAAATTCAAATGGGACCTGCTGCCCATAGCCAAAAACATAGAAAAAAAAAATTATTCAATTTGAAGCATAACTTCATACATTTTTCGATGATACAATGAGGACAGACAGACGAACATTTTGTAAAAACATGTTTTTCAGAATCTCTGACCCCCAAAAACGCGTAAATCCGTCGAAAAAAATTTCGATTCCAATACTTTCTTCTATTATAGATAGAAGAAAGTAAAAATTAAATATTAATTTTCCAATATTAATTAATTCTCTAAAAATAACATAATTTTGAAATACTTCATGCTTATCTCATTCTAAATCATGAAAGAAAGAAAAAATTCAACGTCAAAATATGAAGATAATACTCATTTAAATATATTTTTGAGAAAATAGATCATTAAAATTTATTTTGAATTTTCGCCTTTTAACTGAAGGCGAAATTCTTCCTTTATTTGCATAAAAGTGATATCATTATTGACGAAAATACAACCGAAGTACATTTTGTAAATAGTTAAAAACTGTTAAAAACGTATTTCAATTCCCTTAATAAAATTATCAAAAGAGATATTTTGAAAGAATCTCCATTAACTGTTAAAAATATACACTGTAAAAAAAATCAGAAGCATTTCGGCCCAAGACGGAAAGGTTTCCGGAAATTTATAGTAAACTTTGTGTTCTCCAGAGTTATTTGTTATTTCGGAATCGTTACACGTATTTTCGGAAAAATATTCAAAGCGGTGAATACTCTGAAGAAGTCAGAAACGTTACATTCCATAGCGGAAATGTTTTCGAATAGGTAGTGTAAAATGTTGGTTACTGAAAAATTCGGAAATGTTACACTCATTCCGTGTAAAGTTTACTGCACATGTCATTATCACGTGATTTGTATTGTTCTTGAGAGGAAAGACAGCTTAAAACAGATGCAGATGCAACGTATTTATATGAGCTGTAAGTATTCTGTTTTATAATTTCTTTTATTTGAGAGAACAATATGCTTTAAAAAAAATTAATATTATCAGATTCTATTTTATTGCATATTAATATTACATTTGCAGTTAATCTTTTGTTGTATACACAAAGTTAAATAACTCGTTCTATAGTTTCTTTATAATCTTGTTCTATGAATCTATAATAAATATTAGATATTTGATTGATGAATAATAATGTAGTACTAGTATTAATGAAGCACAGATAGCACCGTATATACGTCTTTAACATCTTTTCGTTTGGAGATCGGTTACGTTTCATAACTTTTCTAATGATGAAATGTATCGTGTATATGACAGAACAAATTACTAAATTCACTTATACTATACGTTTTTCACTCAGTTTTTATGAATAAGATATTAGTAAATAAATAACGTTAAAAATTTATCGTTTATCCTCTTGGAGGGCAAGCACGTGGTCTAAAAATGCTAAATTTTGCTATGTTTCAACACCAGTAATTTTTAATAATGAATTTTTAAATTCTCAATCTGCAAAAAACAATACTAAATATTTTTATTTAATAATACTGGTGGCAAAGTTATATATTAAAAAGTGGTATATATTATATACCGGTGCCCCTCAAGATGTTAAATGACAGAACAAATTCCTAATTTCACTTATACTATACGTTTTTACTTCATTTTTTATGAATCAGATATTTATAAACAAATATAATTGAAAATTTGATTTATAAATCTATAAATAATTCTTCTTTAAAATCCGGTCTCGTGAATTCCATGCTGTAAACAGATACATATGCATTATGAAAATGCTTTATTTCCCAAAATAGATGTATTACTTTTAATACCTTTAAATAAATATATTTTTTAATCTTGTAAGTATAGATATTATGTCAAAAGATTTCGTATCTGTAAATAATTATTTTATTTTATGAACTGTATACTTATAAAAATATATTTATTTTCTCAGGTTGTCTCAGCACTTCTCAAGTTATACGAATAAAATAATATCTTTAAATGAATATATTTAGAAGCATCATAGTTGTAAAACACTATATTAAAAATATTTACAAACAGACAAAACATTTTTATCAATATATCTATTTATAAGTATACAATTCGTGAAAATAAAACAATTACCACAGATATAAAATATTTTCGAATAGTATAACTATTTACAAGATTTAAAAAAATGTTGAAAGGTATTACTAAAATCTATCTATTTATAAGTATAGAAACGTTAAATATTGTCATTAAGTATCTATTTAGAGGATGGAACTCATGAGGCTGCATTTAAGAAAAGAATTATTTATAGATCCATAAATCAAATTTTCAACGTTATTTATTTACTAATATCTTATTCATAAAAACAGAGTGAAAAACGTATAGTATAAGTGAATTTAGGAATTTGTTCTGTCATATACACGATACATTTCATCATTAGAAAAGTTATGAAACGGAACCGATCTCAAAACGAAAAGATGTTAAAGACGTATATACGGTGCTATCTGTACTTCATTAATACTAGTACTACATTATTATTCATCAATCAAATATCTAATATTTATTATAGCTTCATGGAACAAGATTATAAAGAAACTATCGAACGCGTTATTTAACTGTGTATACAACAACTTCTAAACTTGTTGTAATTGTAAACTTGTAGTAGGTAAACTAAAGAAGTTTCCAGACGACTCAACTCTGTTCCTACAAAGGAAAATTTGGAAGCCTCTCTTCAGTAGAAGGACATACTCTCAAATTTGGAGTTATTTTAAAATGACAGAAGTATTTGTCATAGAATTAAGTTTTTTCAAAGTTTATTTCACCTGCATAAATAACTTTAAAGTGATATCTTGAGTAGCAGTCTAATAATAAAAGGTAAATAATAAAACGAGTTCAGAAAAATATATGTTTCACACCAGAAATTACAGAAAGTTTATAATATTTCTAATTCTAGAGTATGATTCATCTACAAGATCATACTTCATAGGATCATTTCTATAGTAAGATTAGCGAGTTTGCTCACCAAACTTCGCAGAACACCTAACCACGATGATGTGGAGTGGGGTTTCGCCTCGAGCGAATGTAATATTACTTTTTTTTAAAGCATATTGTTCTCTCAAATAAAAGAAATTATAAAACAGAAATACACAGAAACATTTCCAAAACACACAGAAACATTTCCGATGTATACAAAAACATTTCTGATGCATGCAGAAACATTTCCCATGTATACAAAAACCTTTCCGATATATGCAGAAACCTTTCCGATGTATACAAAAACATTTTCGATATATGCAGAAACCTTTCCGATGTATATAAAACATTTTCGATATATGCAGAATTGTTACTGAACATCTGACTGAAATATAAAGAAACGTTTCCGAAATGCACGTAAATGTTTCCGAAATATGCGAAAACTTTTATGAACATCTGACCGAAATATGCGGAAACATAACTAGAAACGATGGGCCACATTGCTGCCCCACCAGAATGAGTAACGTTTCCGAGTTTTTTTTTACAGTGTAGGAACGCCGCGCCGATGGGCGGCTTTGTCCTTTTACACTGAATTATTTTAATGCATAATTTAAAAAAAAAAATTCGATTTACACATATGTATTTTTAGATATAAACTGCATATAATACCACTTTAACTTTTCTATAAGTATCTTAAATAAAAGGTTAAACTGATCAAAAAGAACTTCTTTTTTTTTTTTTTTTTGTGAAGTTATTTTTTATGCATGTGTGTTTGTAGCAGTTCTAATTTTATTTATTTACTTTTATTAGTATTTATTTAATCAATATGTTCTGTGACAGTGTCATACTACACGGATAGATAAAAATACATTTGTTAGAACAAAACGTGTTCCAAAAATGAAATGATATATTTAAGACTAGTTGGATATGCCAATCCAAAAAACTTTTTCTATCTCACACATGTTAATATTTCAAAAAGCGTAATTGTTTATTACACTTAAGGATTTTGTCAATAAATATTTCAAAACCACATGGGAGAAAGGGGGGGGGGGGGATTTCGTAATGAAATCTAATCAACGGATAATACAGGGTGTATCAAAAAATCTTGACACATTTTAAAAATTTAGAAAACAAAATATATACAAGATAGAAACTAGAAATTCACGTATGTGTTACCTGAGATATTAGAGTTTTTTTAATATAGTCAATTATGAGCACCTTTTGTGGTACGGAGAGCAACTAGTCCTAGTCGATAATCTATCTCGACCCATGTGCGTTCCAACATCGATTGCGTGACACATGAAATTTCAACAGTTATGCGTGTTTTCAGTTCTTCAACACTGTTCACTTTTGCTTCATCTGTGAAAATGATGTTTTTTAAAAAACCGCTATCTTCTTTCAGATAATTAAGCAATTGCATATCGAAGTCAAAACGACTAGGTTTGTCATTCTATGATATGAGAATCATATATTAAGTTTTAACAAACCCTATCCTTTATTTAATTTATATTTTCCCCCTTCCTTTGTCAAAATTTAATCGTGTTATCTTTAACTTCAAACAATAAGCCCGCTGTAATTTATACCCTTTCCCTTTTTCATTTTCACTTATGCTCGATCACTAATATCTCACGGCTTTTCGATTAAAATAAAAAAAAGAAAAGAATTAAATCAGCACAGATGCCTTTTCGTAATTTTACTTTCCGTAACCAAGCTTATAACACGATATGTGCATTGCACATTTTTGTGGCCACAAAAGTTATGCGAATCTTCCATTTGGCCAAAATGCATGCCCTTATATGGTAGTGGTAATAACTCAATCACTCACACCCAGGTCTAAAAATATATTCTCATTGTTAAAAGCACATACTGTTTTGTCTGTCGAAAAATCCGTTCTCATGAGAAAGATATTTGTCGGTTATAATCGCCAGGGTGATATTAATTTTTGAATCAAAATTCGTCCTGTCGCCAAAATCTGGTGACCCTACTGGGTAAATACCATTGGTTATGCCTATCTCTGTCTGAAAGTATTTACGCCTAGACACTCTGTAACAACCCTATTTTGGCGAGATTCTTGTCAGTGCAATTCCAACTTGTATCGTGGAAACAACGGACTTTGCTTTCTGTCTCCGCATAATAATGACTGCTTAAGAGCGGCCTTTCTTGTTTCCCCCTCTTCTGTCCGCGACCATCTTGACATCCTCATGGTGATCTTACAATAAAACGACTTGACATCTATTCTGGAGTTTTTTTTTATTATACACGAACCTGACTCATGTGGATTGTTTTATTTGATCAAGTACAACAACTACGAAATATGATCTGATCAGCCAACTACTTCACAAATTTTGGTATCCGTGACCTGCTCTTTTCTCCAGTTAAAAAAAAAAAAAAAAAAAAAAAGAGGTATATAGTTGGCAGAAGAGGGGACGCTTTTTCTTTACCTGCACTCGCCTGTCTCTTTGGATTATCAGCATGCATCTAAGAAAATTACCGCCTGCATATTTCCATCCCACCGGACCGAGTGGACGGTTTTAAAAAAAAACTTTTGCTTCACCTTACCCCAAAGTTATTCTCGGGACTTTGCTGCACATATCTCCACTAAATTTATTCTCCAATCCCTTTCCTACAACTCTCATCTATATGTCTGTGGATGAACACCCGCCTGCTATCTTCCAGTCCCATGCTCCGTAGATGTCTCCCACTGGTACGAACGACGGAGATCCACTTAACTCCAGTTATTGTCCTACATCGGATATCGTCGGTTGACTTCTTTGCTCGAAATGTGTCCTCTCTACGCCACATCCATCTCGTCTTGCTGTCTCACTCAACTGCGCCCAGTGCCTGCCAACCCCATTCTCAGTGTTCTGTGCCCAACGTGCTCCATCTGCATCACGCCCAGTGCCACGAACTATAATACCAGTGTCCATGTTTGTCTGCAAATGTGCCTATTACAAAAAATCTTGCTACTAAATTGTGCTAAATAGAAGTTCATCAATTTTCCAACCTGCATTCCTCCGTGTTAATCTATGCACGATTCCTGTGTGACTGTGCTTCATGCTCCATGTGAATGACGCCCAGTGATACGTTTCTACAATCAGTGCCATGTATTGTGCTTCACTCCCTATGAGCCCCTGTGATTTCTGCACGTATATTTTTTAAAAATATATCACCGTTCCATATGCCGTTAGAACTCCTACAGAAATCCGTATTTATTACATTTTCTAAATCCGTCAACTTTTGGCTCTTCCCTGTAGATGCACTCTAAGCCAAATTCCTCCAGAATTTATCGACCTTCGACGCATTCAAGTTGTGCAGTGGAATTCAATATTTATGTGCTTTTTATCGCCTCTTTCCGAACTTAGTAATTACTGATTCTATTTCTAACATTCATGAACCTTTTCTCTCCATCGAAACTAAATAACAAAAAAAAAAACTGTGGTTAGACGTTCTAGTATGAACAGCTGGTGAATGTAGAAGTGTGAACTTTGATTTTTCTGGCTGACTTTTAATTCACAGCTGATTATGATCGCGTTTTTTTTTTTTTTTTTTTTTTTTACACGATTGCACTTTTAACGTTGAATTCAGTGCTTGCAGAAAACTACGAAAAGTAAACCTTTTTTTAATTTCAGGTGTGGTGGTTTATTAAAAAAAAAAAAAAAAGAGGTACAAAATTCTCTTTTGGATTATTTTTATTCTATTTCTCGAATTAAGGTAAGTTGTCGTTTTTCTTTTACAATGAGAAATATTTTAAGTTGTGGCTTGCCAAATAATTGTTTATAAAGTATACAAAGAGTAATAATTAATTTATAACATTGATTTAAACTGATATATCATTTTACAAGAAACGTTTTCCGGTTTATTACATGGTCATATGTTTTGATAATGATTTATTAGATTAATTTTAAACAATTTCTGATTATTTTCTGTTTTAATGTTAATGGTTCTTGCCATATTATAGGTAAGTTGGTAAATTATATTCTGTATGTAAAAAAAAAAATTATTATAAATTAAACATTCTCAGGAGAAATTTTAATAAAAAAATAAGTGAATAAGAGAATTTTTGCATATTATTGATTAATCCTAAAATTTTTGTTCCTTTTTCCTACTATGCAATGACACTTTTTCAAATATTGAACGTATTATTATTTTGAAACGAGAAATGATAATTCTATGTGCATTTCTTTTAATATTTTTATAAAGGTTTAGATATTTAGAAGAAACAATATTTATAATGAAAGGTATAATATAATTCTTATTATCTCTCGAAGGTTTGCCTAGATAACACATTTCTTTTATGACTGAAATTTTATTTAATATATTGCATAAAATTTTGATTTTATAATAAGGCAGACATACTTTTTCTATATAAAGTTCATATTACTTTTTATTTATCTGCCACAATGAGTATTGCAGTCTGCAGAATGAGCGATTAATTTATATATTTGCATAATTTTTTCCAAATTGTTGGTTCTTTTGAAAATTAAGATATCTCTTGGTTAAGAATAAAAAATAAAAAAAAATAAATAAAATATATATAGATGGATAATAATAAAAAGGAAAGATGACATATTTTTGGTGTGAATAATTGTTCATTCTGGAGATATAGGTATTTTGTTCTTTTTTTTTTTCTTTAAAAAAAAAAAAAAAAAAAAAAAAAAAAGAGATTGCATTCATTTTATTTATTCATTTATTATATATTTTGCTCATAACTAATTTTTGCGGTAAAATATTTTCTGGTAAGTTACTGTGAATATTTTGGGTAAACAAAGTTTTCCCCACCTGAATTTTTAATATTTTAAGGTAAAGATTTATTTAGCTAATAATTTATTGCAAACAAAATATTTATATTTGCTCACTCGTTAGCCAAACATGGCCAGCAAACTAACTTTTAAAGTGACCAATTTTGATGGTGAACCCACGTTACTAGACTTTTTTTTTAACCAATTACGAACATTAGCCCGTATACAAAAATGGAAACAAGATGAAACTATTCAGTTTCTGGGTGGAAAATTGACAGGCCCAGCCTTAACCTTTTTTACGCAAAACCCTGAGATCTATAAATCTAACGACTTAGATTTCGTCGAGAAAGAATTCAGAGCATTTTTCGCTCCCCCGAGTAAAACTGCAGCACTGGTTGAATTCAACAATCTATTATTATTGCCAGAAGAATCAATTAGAAATTTAGCCCATCGTATTAACACTCTCACTGCTCGCGTGCATGACACTATAACAGATAGAACGGCTCTTGATAATATTAAATTTACAAAATTTATTTCAGCGATTCCCTCGAATTTAAGGGTAAAAATACAAGAAGAGGGAATATCAACGTATAAACAAGCAGTAGATAGAGCACAAACTCTCCAGGAAATTATGCAAAACGAGAAAATATTGCAGCCCTGCGCGTCATCTAGCTCCGCAGACACGATCGCAATGCAGTTGAAATCACTAAATGAAAAAATTAACGCTTTGTCGTTAACAGGTAGCGAGGACAAAAAGAACACCCATAATCAACCCTCTCGCCCACAAAACTCGCATGATCAGTATAAAAAGGACTTTAAAACAAGACACACTGGTCATAGATATGCCCGCACAAATAAACATAACAAATCGAATTCTCCACCCACTTGTCAGTTGTGTTTGAAACGTGGCCACACTGCAAAATTATGTTTTAAATGGAGAAGATCAAATGCGAATAGAGGTGGATATCAAAACTACAAATTCAATCCAAATTTTCGAAAAAAAAGTAATCAGAAAGGGGAATCTTTAAACTATTAAGGAGATGTAATTTAGCTGATGGCTTTGCATCTCAGGAAAACATTTTAACATCAGCAACTTGCCCTACATTCCCATGGTCGTTTGATGAAACTCTTCCAAAAATTTCTAAGGAAAGGTTAGTCAATTCGGTCGCTTCACAGACCACAACAAACATAAAAATGACCAGGAATGGGTCGTTACAAACAGTGCACAGATCAACTGAAAGTTCATCGCAAACTGCATCATCAAGTGACGAAAAGAAAGTTGAGGTTATTTCAAATGTGAATAATAATTCCCCAGCACTCCCCCTTATAAAGGCCTCTATAGCAAGAACAGACACAATTTTACTTTTAGACACAGGGTCGACAATTTCTCTTTTATCACAGTCCCTTTTCGATTCTATTAAGGACAATCTTAAATATAAAAGGTTAGGCACAACAGTTACTCTTAAAACAGTAAATTCCGATGTTGACTTCACCGCATGTATAAAAGCATCAATCAGAATTCATCACAAATCTTTTAGCCACAACTTTTATATTGTTGACATTCCCGATACCTCTAGTTTTCAAGGAATATTAGGATTTGATTTTATTCATAAACACAGGATCATAATTGATGTTCACAAAAATAGAATGTCAACAAATGAATTTCACGTGCCATTACTTAGCGCGTCAGCTGATGGCAAAGACATAAATCTTCTAAGTGAACATGTAAACTCTCCGTCAAATTCAGTCAAAACGATTCGCCTTGCGCATAAATTAAAACTTGAACCACATGAGAAAACATGGATTTCCATCGACACTGATTCTTTAAACCCTTCAATGCAGTACTGTTTTGAAAGTACTATTTCTAATAAACAAATTATTTGTTATGACAGTCTGCTAGGTAACAATAAAGATATTGAATCGGTCGATCGGGAAAATCATAACAAACACCTACAAAAATCACATGTATACATATTCTTACAAAATTCTTCTAACAAACCAGTACACATAAACAAAAATGCACGAATAGGAATTTTATATGAAGTTTCAGAAATTATGGAACCATCTAAAAGTGACAATTTTTCACAGACCATGAAGTCATGTGACAACATCAACAGCTTCAATATTCAACCTCATGATAATTTACAACAGTTTATTTGCAATTATATTCAAGCTTCAGATGAGGTCTTAAAAAAAAGAAAGGAAGATTTAACAATACAAGACTTCAAATTGGAACATCTAGACACTCAACAAGCAAAAACCTTAGGCTCATTATTGCTAAAATACTACAGTTCTTTTTCTAAATCAATGAAAACATTAGGTCACACAGACAAGGTTATTCCAAATCTCAAATTCATTAATGACTACCCAATCAAAACATTACCTTTTCCGGTACCACAATCGTTACACCAAGAAATGAAAGAGCAAATAAATCAACTTCTTGAAGCAAATATTATTGAACGTAACTGTTCAGAATGGGCATGTCCTATTTTGCTGGTTAGAAAGAAGTCTGATGGGTCTGCAAAACAAAAATACAGACTAGCTCTTGATTTAAGAATGCTAAATTCCGTCTTACAAGGATCTTCATATCCACTTCCCAAAATACAGACAATTATTTCAAATTTATCTGCATATAAATATTTCACTTCGTTAGATTTTCAACAGGCCTACCATCAGATAAATTTACCTGAAAAATATCAAGATCCACTTACATTCACATGCATATACGGTACTTTTCGTTTTAAAAGGTTGGTATTTGGATTAAAGAATAGTAGTAGTTTCTTTCAAAATTTAATGGACACTATTATTGATGAATTAGAAATAGAAGGTATTTTTGCATATCAAGACGATTTGATCTTTGGTTCTAATTCTTTTGAGGAAACATGTGCAAAATTACAGAAAGTACTTGAAATTTTATCGAAATATAATTTAACGCTCTCGCCCAATAAATGTTCATTTCACAAAACCGCTGTTGACTACTTAGGTTTTCACATTGAAAATCATTCCATTTCTCCCATCCAATCAAATATTGTCAAAATAAATTCTTTTCCTACCCCGACAACAAAAAGACAATTAAAAAGGTTTATTGGTCTTGTCACATTTTATAAATCTCTAGTTCCTTCATTTTCAAAACTCATCCAACCACTTATAGATCTCACTACACCAAAAACAACATTTAAATGGACTCAAAAACATCAAAAATTATTTGATCAAATGCAACAGGTGTTCTTTAAGTCTCCCATGGTTCGTTTACCCGATTGGTCTAAAACTTTTTATGTAAACACAGATGCGTCAATTATAGCCATAGGGGGTGCTCTGTTACAGGAACATGAAGGACAATTACTTCCCATTGCATTTTTTTCTAAATCTCTTAAACAGTCTGAAAAACGTTATCCAGCACTAAAACTTGAATTAATGGCCATTTACAAATCCGTAATCGCTTTTAAATACTACCTATATAACCGAAAGTTTGTAATTTTATCCGATAGTGCTCCTTTAAAAAAATACAAGAAAACAACTAATCCCGCTGATATAACAACTAGATGGTTAACAGAATTATCAGAATATACATACACTTTTGATCACATTCCCGGTTCTTCTAATGTACTTGCAGATTATTTGTCCAGATGTTCTTTCGAGAAAAACACAGTTGATTTAAATTCCAACCCAGAGCTCATCAATGAACCATATGCTTTGCCAATTGTCGATAATGATCTTCCAGACACTAATAATGATCATTTATCATACAGTACACATTCTCTAAATTACTTAGTTATTGGTAACAAGGATAAAAAAGACCCTTTATTGGAAATTTCAAATGAAACATTTGTAAACGAACAAAAGAAAGACACAAAATTATCCGAAATTTACAACGAAATTATGCAAAACGGCTCATCGAAACAATTCCCTATGTACTTCATTCATCCCGATTCAAAGGTTTTAATGTTAAAAAAAGAAAATATTTGTAATGACACCTTTTCTTACCACATTATTGTCCCAAATTCATTAAAAGCCAAAGTTCTAACAATATGTCATTTTTCACATTTTGGATTAACAAAAACTTATGCATTTGTCACAAAAAAATATTTTTGGAAAGGAATGTATGCTGACACTTTAAATTTTGTAGCGTCTTGCACAAAATGTTTACAGGCAAAACATCACAAAACTCCACTTGCTCCACTACAACCTACATACACACCTACGCATCCAGGAGATACAGTCAGTGTTGATTTGGTCGGTCCCTTTACTAATGGACAGTCGGTATTGACAGTAATTGACCATTTTTCTCGACACCTAGAACTCTTCCCTTTGCGTACCATCACTTCTGAAAAGATAATTAAATGTTTATTCAGTTATATAACTATCTTTGGAAGACCTTCTGTAATTTTGTCAGATTTGGGAAAACAATTCACTTCACACATATACGACAAATTTAACGGCACATTAGGCATAAAGGTACGTCATTCCAGTGTAGCGAGGCCACAAAGCAATGCCGTGTCAGAGCGAATCAATAAATCAATTAAATACTCAGTTTCTACTTTACTTCAAGAAGGTCACACTTTTGAAAATGCTTTATCAATTCATAAATCTCTTTATAATGGATCTCTACATTCCTCCACAAAATATTCTCCCAACTTGCTTCACTTTGGAAGAGAACTATCCTTAATATTTGATACTTATGACCATAATGTCAATCAAGTTCTAGATAAAGATTTTGAAGCTTACAAATTGTTACAAGATTTAAATTCTATTTACAGGAAAGCATATAATAACATCAAACACTCTCAAAACAAAAGAAATGATCATTTTCAAAAACGTGCTAAACTAAGAAAAATTATGAATAAAGATATTGTGTATTTAAAATCAGTAGATAAGTTCAAACCAAAATATTCTAGACCTTACATTGTTATACACAAATATTCACCTGTCTCTGTTTCAATCAAACGCTTACATGCACCTGATGACTCTGCTTTTAGAGTACACATTGATAGGTTAATCATCGCTCCACCAAGAAGTGATCACTTACTTACAAGTCATGATGGTTACAATAATATTAACTCTTCAACTTATTCAACACGTTATAATTTAAGACCTAGAAAATAGCGTATAATTTTTATAATTGTTGTATTTTGTGCGAATTTTTGGTTTTGTTCACACTTGTGTATATTGATGTACACAATATACTGATGTTATATTTGATGTTTCCTTGTGAAAGTTCTCGGCTGGTCCAAGTTTGTTTCATCAAGGGAATGGCAGATATGGCAATCTTGTTGTGAACATTATCTTTTATGTTTATGGGGTGTTTGCGCATATACACTTTATAAAAAAAAAAAAAAAAAAAAAAATCTTAACTTTTGTCGTCATATTTTTTTTAAATCTCATAAATAGGTATAAACATAATTATAGTAACATTAATTGCACTAAAAATTTTTTTTTCTCTTAAGGTCAGTTTTTTTTTAAAATTTTAATAATACTAATTAAGTAAATATGTACCTCATGACTTAACATTTTTACCGAACTTGACAAAACTCTCTCTCATTACTCTAGGATTGACTTTTATTCGACATACACTAGGTGTATATATATTTTTATTTTTCTAATTATTCCCTTTCGGAGTGGTGATCTGTTCAAAATTATTGCCCTTAGGATCTTCCACCCCATTGTAATGAGAGACACATTCGAATTGATATTCCAATTCACCTTAAATCCCCTGTCAAAATGAGTATACGAGACTGCTCCTCAGTTTGTTGCATTACTGCTGCGGGAGCAACGGGGTCTATGTTGTGACAACAATGTGGACCTCGCCCTAAATATTCCCTCCACAAATAAGGCAATAGTCCTAAACTTGCGCCATCACACTTGTCCTTAGACAAGATTTAGGGCAGGAATTTTTTTTTGGATCGTGTGTCACTTTCCCTATCCTGTCCTGTGCGAATGCACAAATTTTTACTATTTTTAAACCCAAATTTTATTCATTTTTATCTTCATCATTTTTGTATTTCATTTTTACACATGTGTAACAGTAAATGTAACTGTAATTGTAACTGTATCTTATTTTTATATTTTGTATTTGCATTTATATACTTGATGTTTATTTTATATAATATTATATATATTAGTATCTTATATTCTGTTCGAACAAAGAGAATTTTATTATATTGTAGTTGCAACTTAACATAAGCTTATATGTTCAGAGTTATGAACATTTTAAATTCATTTAGCATGCTTACGACCAGTTATCAGTAAAATAAACATTAGTTGATGATAATGCAACCTTTCTGGTCATATTTTGGTCATCACTATATATATGTAGAGTAATTAAACTGCTATATGTTCCAGAACAGCAAAAACAACAACAATTTCTACATCTACAAAAATAAACTGTTAAGAAACCATGGACTCAAGGAATAAAATAGTGTACACTATGATGACCAGTAGCAAAATTTTGGTATACCATTTCTATTTTCATTCTCATTTTTGATATTTATATGTGTTTATATATATATTTTTTTTATCTTATATTGTGCATTGATTATATGTAAATTTTCAGACGGAGCGTGCCCGAAATTTAAACCCTAACAAATTATTCTTTTATCTGAGCAAACGGGGGAAATATATGATATGAGAATCATATATTAAGTTTTAACAAACCCTATCCTTTATTTAATTTATATTTTCCCCCTTCCTTTGTCAAAATTTAATCGTGTTATCTTTAACTTCAAACAATAAGCCCGCTGTAATTTATACCCTTTCCCTTTTTCATTTTCACTTATGCTCGATCACTAATATCTCACGGCTTTTCGATTAAAATAAAAAAAAGAAAAGAATTAAATCAGCACAGATGCCTTTTCGTAATTTTACTTTCCGTAACCAAGCTTATAACACGATATGTGCATTGCACATTTTTGTGGCCACAAAAGTTATGCGAATCTTCCATTTGGCCAAAATGCATGCCCTTATATGGTAGTGGTAATAACTCAATCACTCACACCCAGGTCTAAAAATATATTCTCATTGTTAAAAGCACATACTGTTTTGTCTGTCGAAAAATCCGTTCTCATGAGAAAGATATTTGTCGGTTATAATCGCCAGGGTGATATTAATTTTTGAATCAAAATTCGTCCTGTCGCCAAAATCTGGTGACCCTACTGGGTAAATACCATTGGTTATGCCTATCTCTGTCTGAAAGTATTTACGCCTAGACACTCTGTAACAACCCTATTTTGGCGAGATTCTTGTCAGTGCAATTCCAACTTGTATCGTGGAAACAACGGACTTTGCTTTCTGTCTCCGCATAATAATGACTGCTTAAGAGCGGCCTTTCTTGTTTCCCCCTCTTCTGTCCGCGACCATCTTGACATCCTCATGGTGATCTTACAATAAAACGACTTGACATCTATTCTGGAGTTTTTTTTATTATACACGAACCTGGCTCATGTGGATTGTTTTATTTGATCAAGTACAACAACTACGAAATATGATCTGATCAGCCAACTACTTCACAAATTTCTTTGTAAATTTTGCAGTACCTGCACTTTATACGAATGAAGGCGAAGTTTCTTATGAAGCACGCGATGCACTGTTGGAAATGGAATTGATAATTGCCTCACGGCAGTGCGCACCGATTTCTGCGAACTACGAGAAAAAGCTTGGCGGATTCTGTAAATGTTGCTATCACGGAACAACTAGCGCCATCTGTTGATATTTTTTGACACAGAAAAAAAACTCCAATATCTAAAGTAACACATTCGTGAATTACTAGTTTCTATCTTGCATATTTTATTTTTAATAATTTTTTTAAATGTCAAGGTTTTTTTGATACACTCTGTAATATATCAAAAAACGTGAAAAATATTGCTTATTACAAATATGCAAATTACATCTAGATTGGACGATTGAGTGAATCAGTATGATTTTTTTTTGTTTTTACACAGCTTCCGCGTCCATCCCGAAAATCGAACACAATTCGCTATAACAACGGCACCTTCAGGCCGGTTTTCTCAAAAATTTTATACCATCCTTGACCTATCGCATTATATCTGAAAATAAAATTTCGTCGAAAAATATTCATAAATTATTCACTTAAACTGCAAAAACTCGAGGATATCGCACAAAAATCACTATCACAGGATCTTCTTCCGGGGATTTATCCCCATTCTCAACTCTGATCTGACGTCCATAGTGAAAAACGTATCTATGAAGTTTGATTCAATTCTATCCATACCTTCATACACTTTCTGATGATACAAAAGAAAAATCGCGCCTAAATGCGCAATTACAGCACCACCTTCAGGCTGATTTTCTTCAAAACTTTTTACAAACCTCGGCCTATGGCATAACATCTAAATATAAAATTTCGTCGAAACATATTCGTAAATTCTCCACTTAAACTGCAAAAAATTGAGAAATTCACACAAAAATCGTTATCACATCGGCCCCTGCTGCCGGAATATCCCTAAATTCAACTGGAACCTGATGGCTCTAGCCAAAAACATGTATATGAAGTTTGGTTAAATTCCATAGCTTCATGCACTTTTTGATGATACAAGAAGGACACGCACACAAACACACGGACAGACAGACGTTTTCTAAAAACATGTTTGACAGAATCTCTGACCCCTAAAGCGTGTAAATCCGTCGAAAACTAGAAGTCTAAAAAAATTTCGATTACAATATGTTCTTCTACTATACAGAAATTAAGGGGCAGAAATTAAGTGTCCAGAAATTAAGGGGCAGTGACCAATTTCAGAAGTTTCGTCGAATATTTTAGTCCAGGCATTTTATGAATGAACATCGACAAAATTGTAATAGAAGCTTTTTACACGGTTTTTTAATCAGGAACTACTGCTTAATAGCATACTAAAAATCAGACAAAATCTGAACACGGGAATACCACTACGGATTTCATACGGATTTCAAAATGGCGGAGGCGATTTCTGGAACTAAGTCAAAGAATATATCGCTTTATTTTCACAAATTAACTATGAAGTATAATAAAAAAATTAAACAGTACACAAAAGCCTACTATTCCTTACAAATTACTGCTTAAGTTCATTTTTACTGAAATGTTCCAGTGAAAAAAAACTTGTATCAATAATTTTCATCACTTTCATCATATTCATAGTTAGAAGTTAGGTAACTGTTGTTACATCCATTGACTTGGCACATCCCACAAACTGTATCACAGGGTAATCCATTACGCTTGCATCCGCATCGTAAAGTAGCACAGTTTGTCTTGCAAGAACATCGAATCATTAAGTAGATAATCTGGAGCTGGTGGAAAGTTGCAGAGTGTTGGGTAGTATGAGTTATTTTTTACATACCCCATTCTTCTGGCTTGATTCTTTCTTCAGTAGCTTTCCAGATATTTATTTGTAAGTAAGTGCGATAGCTATGATATTTTGTAGAATAATCGGTCGGAGGCAAACGTTCAGGTGTGACAAATGATTTTGCTGTAGTTACCTTCTCTAACAACATTTGGTGACGTAGTTTGTCTGTGGATTCTAGTGCCTTGCAGTCATAAAACAGAAGCATTGCTTTTCTCCCAGCCTCAGCGTTATCTGAATGTAGACAAAATAAAATAAATAAGTGTAAATAAGTGTAAATAAAATTTGAACAAAATATTTTTGCATCAGCACGGAGCTCTGTCTCCTTCATCAGTTTGAGAAATGCTGGGGATTTCCAATCGCAAAAATTCTGGTTGTTGTATCGCAGCCCGTGAAAGCGTGCAGAAACAGAAGGAAGTTGCAATTTTCACGACCTAACAGAGACTGCATGTTGAAGATATCACAGATTGGTTTAGAATCTGATCCTCGTCTTCTGTCACTGCGATGGAATAGCTTGAAACCATTATCCTTTGCGTGGTAAAGGAGGAGGATCAGCAAGTCGGTATCTTCATCTATTACAGTGGTATGTGCTTTTTCTGAAGATTACACTGCAGCACGAACAATATCTACATCGGCATGCGTTGTGAATAGTGCAGCCTTGTTTCTTAAGCAATTCACCTATGAGGATAATCATTGCTTGCTTGTTTTTCTCATTGGTCAGGAACTCTTCCTTTTTGCCGATAAACTTCATGCTTGGGCTGAAATTAATACCTCTACTAATTTTTTGTAGTGTCGTCTGTGAGCCACATCTTTAATCGTTGGGGACCTGATGTAACTATCAAAAACAATGCTAGATTTCCCATATTGTTTAAGAACAAAATTAAGAACAAAATTGTAAGACTTAGCGATGTTTTCATATGTCTCATTGTTACACAAGGAAATGCAATGCAAGAGAGATCCTCCATCCAAAATGTACCTTTCTGTACTTCCCACGTTGTCAGTTTCTTAATTGTGCTTATTTTTTATGTGTTTGGCTAGTGCTTGAGCTAACTGCGATTTGTCTGATTTCCTCATCATATTTGGTGATTCAAATACTGCTGCAGGATACGCACACAGTTCATAGCGCATGACATCTCCGAGGTTTATTTCACCACAAGTGGCAACAGTCATCATTCTTTGGAAGAGGAGCGCTGGATCTATTTGTATATCTAAGTCATCTTTATTACTACAGATAGCAGCAGCAGATCCTAGAGTTTTCACTTTATCTGACCTCTTAGCCGAATATCTAAATATATCCTTCCCTATCATTTTGGAGATGATGTTCGTACCAAATAAGCGCAACTCATCAACATTAACTCCCTTTTCAGCTGTTACGCCTGTAACAATATTGCGTGGAGTAGAATCAGACTGAAAGGGCGATATGTGTTCTACTACATTGGTCACTTTTTTAATGTCATCGCTGTCCCTCTTCTGTCTGATGTCCCTGATTTCTTTATGTTGCTCACTATTTTGCATAAAAACCCGTGCATATTCGTGATTAGCTAAGTTGTAAATCGAACAAACAGGCATAGGATACAGCCATGTAGCCCTTTGATTTTCCGTAAGTCGACTTCCTCTCGTCAGACCTCTTCTGCTTTTCAGGGAATGCATAAGCACTTGTTCTATTACAAGATCTCATCCGAGTCCACCTCATAATCTGTCACTTCTTCTTATCACAAATTTACCTTCTACAAACATTTTGTACACCTTTGCGTTTTCATATAGCAGATTAAAGATTTTCTGTAAGTACAAGTATAGTGACTTGAGATAATTAATTTGTCCTTCTGCTGCTATTATGGGGAGAATCTCCAGCAAAGCACGCAAGTGCAATTCCCAAGAGCCAATCCTGTCAGCTGTTATTAAGTTTCTTGCAACACTGATTATTCGCTGATATTCTAACCAGAGTTTACTTGTTCTACTCGGATATGCCAATCCCAACACTGTAGCATAGCAGCGCCACCTGTTGGGAGATTTAGACCAAAACCTCATCAACAACAACTTATGTCAAAGTCTAACTGAATCTGAAGTTTGATGAATATCCGTGCATTAGTTCTTGAGATATAGTTATGGTGATAATAATGAAAATAGTAGCATAGCAGCGCCACCTGTTGGGCTATTTACACCAAAACGTAAGCAACATCTATTTATGTCAAGGTCTAACATAATCTGAAGTTTGATGAAATTCCGTGCATTAGTTCTTGAAATATAGCTATCGTAAAAATCCTGAAAAAAGTGGTATAGCAGCGCCACCTGTTGGGATATCTACACTAAAACGTAATCAGCGTCCATTTATGTCAAGGTCTAAATGAATCTGAAGTTAGATGAAAATAAGTGCATTAGTTCTTGAGATAGAGCTATTGCGGAAATCGCGAAAAATGCAGCATAGCAGCGCCACCTATTGGACGATTTTCACCAAAAACTAATCAGCACCAATTTATATCAGGAACTAACTGTATATAAGTTTTATTAAATTTCATGCATTAGCTCTTGAGGCAGAGCGCCCACAAAATTTTTGTCACATACAGACAGACAGACAGACAGAGTCAGAGACTCACAGGCAGACATTTTCTAAAAACAGTTAAATTGTTTCCAGGACCTTCTAAAACGTATAAATCCGCCGAAAACTGGAAGTCGAAAATTTTCATGAATCCAATATTTTCTTCTTGTAAAGATAGAAGTTCCAGTCCGTTTTGAAATCCGTTTTAAGGGTGCCCCCGTGTTCGGATTTTGTCTGATTTTGGTTATATTTCTCAATTATGGTTTCTGATTAAAAATCAGTTAACAGAACTTCTATTACAATTTTGTCGAGGTTAAAGGTGCATTTATCGTAATTTGCCTGAACTATCTTACTGAAACTTATGAGGAAATGCCCGGTGTGACAACTCCGACTGCCTATATTACTAATTCAATCATTGTTGTCAACATGTAAATAATCAATTTTAATGTAATTGATTTCTAAATAAAATTGGTAAGATATAAATTTTCTTACCTCTAAATTCCAACGGGACATCGGTGCTCCGCATCTTCATGACTCATTATATTTGAGCAAGCGAAACATTTATTTGGCATGAGAACACCCTTGACTCAAGTTCTAATTTTGGTAATTTAAACTTTCTTCTCGTGGCCATACCATCTAATGATAAAGAGGTATCCTGAATGCTCTCTTTCTCTAATTTAAGAATGTATCTAGATAGTTTATTTTTTACGTCCCAATAATTTGTATTATACTTGTCTATTTGCTCGTATTCAGAATCGAAGACATCTTGTAGACAAGTTTTGTCTTCAGATAAATTATCTAAGATTTGTTTATCGATTAATGAGAGTTCTTCATGTTTGGCTTCTAATCTATCTAAAAAAGACGACAGACTATCTAAATCAGCGGTTCCTAACCTGGGGTACGTGGAGGGTCTGCAGGGGGTACGTAAAAATAATATCGGTAATGGCGGAAATCACAAAAATGGTTTCACTGAAAACATATATAGTTGATACTTTTTGGATTACAAAGTTAGTCTCATGTGTAATTCTAATATGTTACTCTCAAAATGAGGGGAAAGGCTCACTAGACATAATAATTCATTGATAATTCAATGTCACCAGCTCCTCGCACCGATTATCATATCGCATGAGTACTTATACTATATTTACCCCCATCTTCGCGAAAACTGCCATTGATCATTATACAATATTACTTTCCCACCAAATTTCCCTCATTGTTCCGTTTTTAGTAATAATTGGAGAACACTTTATTTACGTCAGAGTTACCACTCTTAATGCTTTATGTTTAAAAGCGTTCTAAAGCAGGTCCTTATTTTTGTTTTCGAATAGGCGGGGGGTTATCTCACTAATTTATATTAATTAATAGTAAAGCTTCCTTCTTTTTAATGAGTATTTACTAATGAATACATTACTAATTTTCAAAAAGCATATTTGCGTTATATGAGGGAAAGGAGGGGGTGGGGGCGTGTTTCTGATAAAAGGGGGTACTCCGAAATGAATAGCCCAAGCAAGGGGTACGTGAAGGAAAAAAGGTTGGGAAGCGCTGATCTAAATCATTACATTTAGCCTGTAAAGCATCTTCTATTTCTTTTATTAACTTCGTAAAGTTGGAACGCACTGGCGTCCTTGATTTCTTTAATTTGTCCATAGTTAAAGTTGAAATTTCTAATTAACTATTAAAATCTCTTTTAATTAAATTTCTAATTTCTAATTCCAATCAACTACGGAGCACCCGATCCCGGCAGGGATGCCACAATTATGTGACAACTCCGACTGCCTATATTACTAATTCAATCATTGTTGTCAACATGTAAATAATCAATTTTAATGTAATTGATTTCTAAATAAAATTGGTAAGATATAAATTTTCTTACATCTAAATTCCAACGGGACATCGGTGCTCCGCATCTTCATGACTCATTATATTTGAGCAAGCGAAACATTTATTTGGCATGAGAACACCCTTGACTCAAAACGAAATTCACGATATTAGTATACATCACAATTTAATGACACTTCACACGACGAAAAACACAGAAGAATAATTATTTACAGATTTTAAACTGAGCGACATGCTCTCAATCAATCATAATCACAAACTAAAACTAAACTAAACTAAACTTAAAGTTATAATAAAAATGTTCTGAAACAGTTACGTAAACATAATGTTGCGCGCATGCGCCAGTTTCATTGTCTCTTTTCTGCAAATCAAAGTACATCCCTACCTCTACACTGCGTAGGTGTAAATAATTGTCTTTTGATCAAACTTTCAAAACTTTAAGTAGAAAGGGAGTTTGGATGATGCAAGAGGAAATGAATTCCCAATTACAACACCCGGAATGCCCTTGAACTTTGAGGATATAAAGAACATGTTTGACTTCGTGTTTTTCAGTGAAGATTTTGTCGCAAAGACAATTAGGGGAGGGGGGTGCAATAATAATTTTAATAATATTTTCGCTCACCCAAGTAACAAAAAATTTTAAAAATGATCTGTCACCGTGGCAAATAACTATGTAGATTTCGCTCAACATTTGTGGACATTTGTGTAAGCATAGCACGTATATTCGTGAAGATGTTAACGTTTCTGTGAAAAATTCAAAAGGTTTTTTTTGTAGCATGCAGAGTTTTCAGCCGAATTTAACACCGCTTTCCAAAAACTTGACAAAAAATTGTAGAAATAGTATACTGTGATTAAAATATTAATATATTGAATATTTCATGAGATATATAGGTATTTTTATGAAATAAATTTTAACTGCGCATGCGCGAAATACAGCAAAGATTTTTTGTCATGATTTGATAGTCAATACTATAGGGCAACTCATATAAAAAGACCAGTGAAATATCGTGAAAACTCAAAAAGTTACAACAATAATTGCTAAATTGAGGAAGAAATCCCATATAATCCTATGGGATTTCCCACTCATCCACCAGTCAAAAATACTAGATTTCACACAGGACAGGCAAACGAAGATTCGCATGTTTTTACTGTAACATAAAATTATAGAACTTAGCTTTGCCGTCAGCTGTAAAAACGTGCATAAAGGCGTAAACATTTAGGCGTAAAAGAGATTTGGAGGATTAAGTAGATTTATCCCCTTGCACTATGTCAATCCCCTTTATAGATAGATCATGCCGTAATAGAACTTTGCTAGGATGAAGCCAAGAATTTTAAAAATCTGGAAGGATGAACGGTAGGGGAGACTTGATCCCTATGAAACTTGATCCCTAGGTCTAAAACCAGGGACAAAATGCAATTAAGTCTCTGAAACCGGCAACACTAATAAAGTGATTCCTTATCAACAGATCTAACAGCAGAATTTCATTTACCCTTTTTTATTTTTGTTGTAAGAAAAGAATATCTGATTTCTTACAATCAAACTTCTTTTTCAGTAGGTAGTTTATGTTTTTTAGTTTTTGCTAAATATAACTAAATTACTTAAGTTGATTGATATAATTTACTAACATTCTTACTGCTTAAATGTCATTATTTAAATCCAATACAGTTTCTTTATTTTTGATTTAACAAATATTTTTCCAACACATGCACATTAGGGACACTTGATCCCCATTGTGGGGGAGACTTCATCCCGGGGATCAAGTGTCCCCAAAGTTAAGCTAAATTAATTTTAAATTTTATTAAGCCCTACTCCTAAATGTGACTTTCAAGACACATTTAGACAATATCAATATTAGTTAGACTATGTTTACCTTGATTTTGGATGGTTGACAAAGATAGAAAGTTACCATATAGCGGCAGATGATGGTTAGCAAGCACATGGTGACTGTGCAAGATTTGTTTTGTTGTTACTTTTGGATTATTTTTAACCCTTACAGGACCATAAGATGTCCAAGACTAAATATGCCAATACAACACAATATTTTAGCTATTGTGGGTGTAAAGTAAGAGAATATCACCAGAAAAACATAGCAGGGTGTATAGGTTTCCTATAATTTCATGGGAAATATTTTCCCCTATGGACCATAAAAGTAAATAAACGAAGAGTTAGGTTTATTATATCGGTCTTTTATTTATTGTTTTGTAATACAAAAAACATAATAAAAATTATCAGAAAAGTAAAATAAATAGTTAGTTATGGTATTCTAATTTTCTCAAGTCCAAAACACTTTCAAGATATTATTAGTTCAGCCCGCGAATGTTTTGGTTTGGGCGCAATAAAGTTTGACAGTTCTTTTTTTTATTATTCGTTCAGAAACACATTTGCCGCCTTGGACATGCGTTTTATTTTGACATTCAGTAAAATAAATATCGATTCAATAATAATTGAACAATCGATAACGATTTTTGTAGAAGGGGAAAATATTTCCCTTGAGCGTGAAAGGGTTAAGTCAGAAACCTATCTATAAATTAGAAACGTATAATTCCATTTAATATGTGTTATGTAACCAAGTCTTAAACACCCTATGTCCATATATATATTGAGCTAAAAATTTAATTTGTGCAATAGAGGCTTCATTTTATTGCAATGATTAAGAACTCTGTGTTTATCTTTACTTTTTACAGTCATGCTACGTATTTATAAACCTAAAGACGTGTTCAACCCAGAAAAAGCATCAATGTTGCAGACTTACAGGCAACAGTGAAGGCTGTAATAGATGGATCCAGTTTTAAAAGTGCAGCAAAATCCATTCATATTAATGTGATGACTTTAAAACTTTATGTGAGAAAACAAAAATCTCAAGAAAGTGACATTTCTTATGAATCAAATTATAAGCACTCCCAAATATTTTCAGTTAACAATGATCTTTTGTGTGTATATTTTAAAACATCAAGTAAATTAGATCATGGACTTACTCCTATACACACTAATCATCCTGCTCAAATAATAACAAGTTATCGAATTTCTGAAATGAACGGAATTGCCTATCCTAAAGCAAAGATGCCAACTAACATAATAAACGGATTTAAAATCACTGGCATATATCCCTTAAACAGGAATATTTTTTCTAAAGATGATTTTTTATCATCTTTCGTCACAGATCAACCATTAACCCCTACAAGCAGTATTACAATTACAGTTAAACCAAACATAGTGACTCCAGAAGACACACAAGCCTTCTCTAAAGTTTAATTATCCAAAACGGGAAAATAAAGGATCTTCAAAAATTTTGACAAGCACACCAACTAAAAGACAGATTGAAGAAGAAATACAAGATCTCTGACTGAATAGAAAACATAAATCAAGAAAAACTCATTTCATCTCAAGAAAGAAAAGTAAAAACACTAAAAATGAAAGCCCCCGAATCTTCAGAAAGTGAGAGCAGTTGTAGTGTTCATGATTCAACCGAGCCAGATTCACTTGATGAACATTCTGATGAAATTATCGAAGATCCACAAAATTTGTCAATTGATGAAAGTGGCTTTGCCATTGTGCGATTTTTAGGAAAGAAGAAAATTAGTCATTTCGAAAAATTGTAAAGAAGATTTCATCATCTGAACGCAAAATCAATTTTCTAAGAAAAAGAAGACTTAATTCCGACCAAATTATTTATCCAGAAAATATTTACATTAGTGTTGTGGGCAATACGAAAATTGTCAAAATAGTACTTAAACTAGTCATGCTTCGTGGAATTCTTCAAACAGCAACAATTTTAACAGCTACGTTTGACTTTTAAAGCTTTGAAAATGTTTTTTGATCATTAATTTTAGCAATAATAATAATTCATATGAAAAACAGTGATTTTTACCAAATGTAGAATTTTGTGTGTGTTTTTATCCTTTTTTACATGCTAGTCAACAATAAATTTGATTTCTACAACTTAATTTGAATCATTTCAATGCATGTGTTTCAAGGATCAAGTCTTCCTTGGAAAGGGATCAAGTCTCCCTGTAAGTGGGGAGACTTTATCCTTTTTTTTTTTTTTTTTGGAAAATAATTTATATTTATTTTTAAAAGGGTTTTTCAAAAATAAAAAAATTACTACAACATTAAAGACACATAAGCCTATAATAATAACTAGATTTTTTTTTAAATATTTTGTTTTTTTTCCAAAATAAAAATTAAAAACTGAAAAAGGGATTAAGTCTCCCAAGTCTCCCCTATATCATACCTGGAACAACATACCACTCACCCTCCAGAAAAGTGACACAATTCAAAAATACTAGATTTAACAAGGAGAGGTAAAAGAAGATTCGCATGTTTTTAATGTAACATAAAATTATAGAACTTAGCTTTGCCGTCAGCTGTAAAAACGTGCATAAAGGCGTAAACACTTAAGAATGTAGGCGTAGAAGAGATTTGGAGGATTAAGTAGATTTATCCCCCCGCACTATGTCAATCCCCTTTATAGATAGATCATGCCGTAATAGAACTTTGCTAGGATGAAGCCAAGAATTTTTAAAATATGGAAGGATGAACGGTATATCATACCTGGAACAACATACCACTCACTCTCCAGAAAAGTGACACAATTCAAAAATACTAGATTTCACAAGGAGAGGTAAAAGAAGATTCGCATGTTTTTACTGTAACATAAAATTATAGAACTTAGCTTTGCCGTCAGCTGTAAAAACGTGCATAAAGGCGTAAACACTTAAGAATGTAGGCGTAGAAGAGATTTGGAGGATTAAGTAGATTTATCCCCCCGCACTATGTCAATCCCCTTTATAGATAGATCATGCCGTAATAGAACTTTGCTAGGATGAAGCCAAGAATTTTTAAAATATGGAAGGATGAACGGTATATCATACCTGGAACAACATACCACTCACTCTCCAGAAAAGTGACACAATTCAAAAATACTAGATTTCACAAGGAGAGGTAAAAGAAGATTCGCATGTTTTTACTGTAACATAAAATTATAGAACTTAGCTTTGCCGTCAGCTGTAAAAACGTGCGTAAAGGCAGTGCTTGATTTATGGCAGGGCATTCGGGACACTGGCCCAAGACCTCCGATTTTCAGGTGCCTCCAAATGCTACTGAAGATTTTTCAGTTATTGGCCAAAATCTGATGAAGATTTAAGTATTAAAAAAACAAACTTAATTTGGAAAAATCTTTTTATCATTTTTGTCATTTAAAAATAACTTTTTAACTACTGCACTCACGCGAAAACACTCGCTCGCTAAATGTTAATCCTATGGGAGAATTTTTTTTTAAATATATTTTTTAATATCTCGTTTGCTTTTCTATATATATATATATATATATATATATATATAGTCATTGGATAGTTGTGTTTTATTACTACAAAGCCCATTTTTTACTTTTTCGATTTTGTTTACGGTTTTTTTTTTAATTAGGATACTTTCACTTTCGGAGCCGATTTCGAAAGATGGAAAAATTGTCGACGAGATAGAACACCAAAGATTGATTATAAGGATGTTATAAAAACTTTTATTGCTAAAAAATTGAGAAGAACATTTATAATCTTGATAAAATCATATATTTTGTCTAAAAGATGTATTTTTAATTACTTTATTATAAAGAAGTATGTTCTTTTGTCTTTATCGTTTTAAAAACATATTGTAATTCTTATTTAACCCTGTTCTTTTTCAGATTATTATGCCCAAAAGACAAATTTAATTCTTTGTAGCCATTTTACCTTTAATTATTAGTGCTAAATATTTCCCAACTATGCTATTATGGATATGTCCTGAAAAATTAGGTTTCATTAAAGAATTGAATTTCCTTTTCTTTTTTTCTGTATTTGATAATTTAAAGTGTGTTTGTAGTATAAAAACTGATTCGTTGTTAGAGTTGATATGGAATTTAATTTTATTCAGTAAATGTTTTTAACTCATTGATAATAAATAAATTACTAAATAATGAATTCACTTGTGCAGTAATTTTATATTTTCCTACATATACATTATGTTTGCCCCTATACATCTCTTTTACCTATACTAATATAACAAAGAGAAAACTCCAGATTGACTGATTCATCAACACACAGCTGACACGACTAAATACATGATCAGGAAATTTGGACAGTAGATTGCTGTTATGACATAGGCAAGCAATAAGAGATTATTTTTGAAAATCCCCCCCCCCCCCGGAACTTAAATATGGTGGGCAGTCAAAAGTTTTAGGTCATTTTGCCATATCTCAGAAGCAATTTTAGGTTGGAGCGTGAAATTCAGCATAACAATTCTACTAAACAAATAGTAAACGCGAATTTCAGTGATTTTAGAAATTCGGGGTTAAATAGAGGGCCGAAACTTTTAGACCAATTTGCCATATCTCAGCTGCAGTTATCTCTAGGAGAGTAAAATACAGTTAACCCATTTATGCCTAGCGTCTCTATTTAGGGACGCTTTAGTAAAATGGGAAAAAGTGAATTTCACAACACTTTTTTTTTAATAGAAATTTGGTGGCTTATTTTATCGAGGACTCCTCGGTAAAATAAGATATCAAATTCATATTACATTTTAAGTGGTGTGAAATGTACTTTTCTCATTTTACTAAAGCATCGACGCTGGGCATAAATGGGTTAAATCAGTCGTCTAAAAAATAGTTAAACACGTATTTCAGCGATTTTGTTGCCAATATCGGCTATGAATCCGATTATGGAAGATTAAATGAGTAAGACAAGTATTGCTGATTTTTGATTAGATATTTAGCACAAGACATTAATTACATAATATATATATATAGATGCTGTACGAAATACTTTTGCTAAATGCTGCGCCATTCGGTCTATTTTTTTCGTATTGTCAGAGAAATCGCATATTTTTCTGTTACATGCACCAAAGAAAAAGCATTCTCATTTATAAAGCCAAGGTTTTTTTCTATGGTTGTGTTAGTGATTTTATTTTTTCCTGATTGGCTTTTAACGATTTATGTGCGGGGATGTACAGAACTCCGTTATTGGGATCGCCATATTGCATTTTTATTTATTTTACCTGAAAGACCTCGTGGTTAACGTGGGCAAAGCCAGGTGGTACTGCTAGTACTTGTATAAATTCACCTTTTTATTTTTTAAGTGAAAACTTGTATTTGAAAGAAAAAGCTATTTTATTAATAGGATATGCTAATATTTTAATTATAGCTTGGTACTGCGGAAAATTTATTCTTAGGTGCTGCATAATTTATCATTCCAGATATGTGGACTTCCACAGAGAAAGGTAATCAGCACCACACAATTTATTATAAAACATCTATTCAATAATAATTTAAAAGTAAATTAATGATTATCAAATTTAATTTTTTAATTGATATTTTACAGAAATTATCAAAATTAATACTGGTTCTCTTAATAAGTACCGCTTTCAATAATATATTCTTTTTTACTAAAAGTCGCTGAAAGCATCAGTGCAAGCCCCCCCCCCCCCCTCCCATAAGCATCTGTGCCCAGGTCCCCCAAATTTGTAAATCAGTCCCTGCATAAAGGCGTAAATACTTAAGAATGTGGGCGTAGAAGAGGTTTAGAGGATTAAGTAGATTTATCCCCCCGCTCTATGTCAATCACCTTTATAGATAGATCATGTCGTAATAGAACATTGTCAGGATGAAGCCAAGAATTTTAAAAATCTAGAAGGATGAGCTGTATATCATATCTGGTACAACATACCACTCACCCGCCAGAAAAGGGACGCAATACAAATATACTACAGTTTTTTTTCACAAGGAGAGGTAAAAGAAGATTCCCATGTTTTTAATGTAACATAAAATTATAGAGCTTAGCTCTGCGCGCAGCTCTAAAAACGTGCATAAAAGCGTAAGCACTTAAGAATGTAGATGTAGAAATGTTTGGAGGATTAAATAAATGTATCCTCCCACACTATGTCAATCACCTTCATTGATAGGCCATGTCATAATAGAGCACTGTCATCTCTATGCGATGGCAGGACGTATAGGTATGTGATGCCAAGCGCAGGTCCATACAAAAAGAATAACATCAATTAGCAGCAAAACAAAAATGGGAACAAAACAAAGACCTCCACATAGCCGACCTGCCAGCAATGGCCATCCGCTACGCGGCATCCTTTCAGTGGCGCTACGCGTTCCGGTGCCAGGCGCTAAACCCGTTTAAGCTAGGGAAACCTGGCAGGAAGGGGCCTGGTCGCCGGTCTCAAAAAAAATAAAAATAGAACATTGCCAGAATGAAGCCAAGAATTTAAAACATCTGAAAGGATGAGCTGTATATCATATCTGGAATAAGAATTTCATTTTAACGATAAATATTTTCATTTTATTGTGTTTTAAAACAGATGGGGGCAATTCTAGCTAAAACATGCAATGATCCATTATAGATTGTTTTAAAACTCTTTAGAATTCTGATTGTAATTAACTTCCGTATCAACATTATCGTTTCCCTATTATATAATTTAATTAAACCTTCATTAAAAATTTAATATAATTCATTCTAATACTTATTCATCCTCAAAAAATAACCTATATTTAAGTAAAAGCTCAATCTTGTCTCATTATAAATAATGAAAAATACACATTTTAAAATAAGAAGAAAACGTTATTTAAAAACATTTTCGGAAGACCATTAAAGTTTATATTCAGGTTTTGCCTTTTATCCAAAGGCAAACTTTTCCATTATTTACATAGAAATATAAATCATTATTGAAAAAAAAATACGCTCGAATTATATTTCGGAAATAACTAAAATCTCCTAAAAATGAATTTTACTCGAATTCTTTAATAAAATTCTCTGAATATATCTTGAAAGAATTTCCATTAATCTTTAGAAATATGGGTACACCAGCGGCTAAAAATTATTTTTCACTTTTCTATGATCATTTATTCACTGTAAAAAACTTTTCGATTTACATACAAATATGTTTTTCTTTTAACATAAAATGCATCATTTGATTGCTTTACAAAAGTAAAAGATTAATATATGTGAAATTAAAAGTTACCCCTTTTAAATACTTTGCACTTCATTCCTAGAAAAACTAGTATATTGTGGCCATCACAAAACTTTCTTCTGCATAAATCAAATCAATTAAATTACCATGTATACTCGTGTATAAGACGAAGAATTTTAGACAAAATTTAAGAGTTGAAAATGGGGTGTTGACTTATATACGAGTTAGTAAAAAATAAAGAAATGCTTACCCACTTGCCGATATTCAGGATCTTTAAAGCCAGAAAATAATACCTATCTAGAAATTATGAATCTGAGGCGATTACAGTGGTTGGCGCCGGTGGGAGTTGAACCAGGGATCTCATGAACAGTAGGCGAGAGCGTTAGCGTCAAGCAACAGGCCAAGCCAGTTACTTTCAGCTAGTAACTCGCTTTAAACTGTTCATGTGAGATGAGATCGCGACACACTCCATCCCCAGTGAGGAAGACGTCTTGTTAACGTCAGACGAGAGATATGCACTCGTGAGTGATACTGTCGTACGCATATGTGATGCGCGTGATGACAGGCTTTGTGCTGTGAGCGTTTCACAGACTTTGCTTGCAAGGATGATTTATTTAGTGCTGCCTTCTGTTGGTTATGAGATGAGTTGATTGTTGTTGTCGAAAGTTGTTGCGTGTTTATCCGGGTCACCATTGAGGCGATTGCAGTGGCGCCGGTGAGGATCGAACCAGGGATCTCATGAACAGGTGGAGGGAGCGTTAGCGTCAAGCAAAAGGCCAAGCCAGTTACTTTCAGCTAGTAACTCGCTTTATACTGTTCAAGTGAGATGAGACCGCTACACACTCCATCCCCAGTGAGGAAGACGTTTTGTTGACGTCAGACGAGCGATATGCACTCGTGAGTGATGCTGTCGTGCGCGCAGATGCGATGCGCGGCGTGAGTCACAGGCTTTGTGCTGTGAATGATGCTGTCGTGCTGCCGTGCGCAGATGCGATGCGCGGCGTGAGCAGCAGGCTTTGTGCTGTGAGTGTGACCATTTCACAGGCTTTGCGTGCTCAGGATGATTTTTGAGTGGTGCTGCCATCTGTTGGTTGTGAGAAGAGATGATTGTTGTTTTGAAGGTTGTTGCGTATTTATACCGGGTCACCATTGTGGTGATTTGCTGCCGCCTGTGAGGATCGAACCAGGGATCTCATGAAGAAGAAGCGAGAACGCTAGCGTCAAGAAAAAGGCCAAGCCAGTTACTTTCAGCTAATAACTCGCTTTATACTGTTCAAGTGAGATGAGATCGCTACAAATCTAAAAACCTTTATTGTTTTCATTTAAAGATTTTTTTTTTTTTAATGAAACTTATGAAACTTATCATTGAAGAATTCCCTTCAATACAAGGGCATTCCTTTCAACATTCAACACTTCAAGATTTCTCTTCTAAAAGTCCTACAATACAAATAAGTACTATATTTTAGCAGTCTAAGAAGTTGTTTACCCTTGTAAATAAGGCTTGAATAGATTTTTCAAAGAAATTTTTCTTTTTAAATATCATAAATTGATGTGAATAGGTTTCAAAATAGTTTAAGATTATTCAGTTTTACATAATTATACAGTTTTAAAACGTTGAATTTAAAAAAAAAAAAAAAAGTCTGATTAGAAACGAAAAAAAAATGTTTACTAATTTAATGAAAATTTATACGAGTATATATATATATATTTTTATATACAGGGTTATTATAAAAAAACTATCCCGATATATGATCCCCTAACTATCATACCGTTCACAGAAACTGAATGAAACTTTGGTTTAAAGTATTTTGAGATATGCGCTCAAGAATCATATGAAAGACAACAGTTAAATTCTAACAGTTACTGTTACAGTGACAAAATTTCGAAAATTTCAAATGGCAACACCTACTTTTTTTATTAGAATGTGATCTTCATGGTGAAAAACCATAAAAAGCATTGGAACGGTACCTGTAGCACGAAAATCGCCGGCGTGAGACAGATTAAGAAGAATAGTGAAAACAACCAATAAGGGCAGAGAAGCAACAGAAAACAAAACATTTTATTGTGTTTCATACATTTTCCATTTTACACACGACGACAATTTACATGCGGCAGATGGTGGATAGCACTGAACAATAAAATGTTTTACTTTCTGTTGCTTCTCTGTCCTTTATTGGTTGTTTTCACTTTTCTTCTTAGTCTGTCTAGCACCGGCGATTTTCGTGCTACAGGTACCGTTCCAATGCTTTTTATGGTTTTTCACTACGAAGATCACATTCCAATAAAAAAAAGTAGGTGTTGCCATTTGAAATTTTCGAAATTTTGTCACTGTAACCGTAACTGTTAGAATTTAACTGTTGTTTTTCACGTGATTCTTGAGCGCATACCTCAAAATACTTTAGGCCAGAATTTCATTCAGTTTCTGTGAACGGTATGACAGTTATGGGCTCATATATCGGGATAGTTTTTTTATAATCACCCTGTATATAAATACATATATATATATATATATATATATACTATATATTTACACCGAAAAAAAACATTTTTCAACTTCCTACCAGATATCTGGTTCGACTTATACTCGAAAATTCAATTTTTTTTTTCAAAATTTTGCGTAAGAATTAGGGGGGATGGGGTCGACTTATATACGAGTACATACGGTATTTAAATAATACAAGATATTACATCGATTTAGCAAATAGTTTTTTTTATATGTGTAAACAACTAAAATTTTTGTGGAATCGTGGACAATAAAGACATACTAAGCGTGAAGTTTCATTTAATATTGTGCAATTAAACTTGTTATATAACATCCCATCTTTCGAAAAAATCAGCAAATTTTGACACCCCTTCTTAGATGATCACAACCAAAATTGAATGATAATCTATTCCTATAAGGGATATTCTAAATTTGATCACTGTAAAAAATGGGTACTCAAAATTGAGTAAAAAGTACTCAATTTTTAATACGTCACATACTCAAAATAGCTCCGATCCAAATGTTACTCAAAATTGAGAAACGCATGTACTCATTTTTGATCCCATGGACGTATTCAAATATGAACTCCTATGTACTCATTTTTGATCCCATGGACGTATTCAAATTTTAAAATTTTTATGTCGTTAAAATAAAATGTATAGGATTAAAAAAAAAAGTTACTTCGCGAGGACAACCTTATAAGGGATACATACATTTCTGCTGATATTTTTCATTCCTGCGTGAGTTTATAATAATTAACCAACACTTGCCCATGAGAGGAATCGAACCCGCGATGTTCTGTGTACTAACCTGACGACTCAGACCAACGCGCCATGAGCGGTTACGTCTCTTTCTCAAATGTTGTTAGTTAACGTGCAAAACTTGCAAAAACTTGAGTTTCCATCTGTAGATAGATTTTTTTCAGTTTCAATGTTTTTAATATTTTCTTTTCATAATTTTCAATATTTTGCTGTATGATTTGGTGCCTTATAACAGATAAATTTCAATTTATTATGTATTATATGCGTAAAACATTGCATTAAGAATACTCATTGCTTCTTTTTGCAACAGTACTAACAATTTCTTTATTCGAACATATACTTTTTTTAAATTATTTGCCTTATCCATTTGCCTTATTATTTGATTATCCATTTATCAATTCTAATAAAAACAACAATTATCTTAATCAGACGTGTTTATTCATGCTATTAAAATATATATTTTTTTAATGTCTTATTTTTAAAAAATTACGTAAATAATTTTTTTATAATAAATTAAATTATTATATTCCAGCTATGCTGAGAGCTTTTTCGTACGGTTCGGTTAAACTAAATAGGTTAAAAAAATGATTTTTAGAGACAAATTTGAAATTAATGACCTTGGGATAGGTAGGTTTAAATCTGGACTTATTGATTTTATTTAAATTAAATTAGTTTAATTTTTAAAAATATAAGGTAAAGAAATAAATTAAAAACATTATAAAGTTAAAAACTTTATTTTTATAAAAGTAAAGAAAAAATATTAACTAATTTTATAAATTTAAGGAAAAAATTATAAACTTTGTAAAATTATAATTTATAAAATAATAAATTTTAGCGTAATTCATAAATTTGTAAGCCAAATCAGCTTAGTGTAATACCAATTTGCATAGCTATAATTTTCAAAGATATTATGTTATGAAACTTTTAAATAACACAATATTGCCTCACGTTAAAAAAGTTAAAATAAATTTTTAAAAATTAGTGGGGAAAAAAAATCATAATTTTGAAGTACTATCAAGAAAAAAAAAAGTAGATGTGTAAAATGTGAGAAAAAAAAAAAAAAAAGTTTAAATGTGTTGTAGTGGATCCACTTTGATGAAAATCCCGAACAACCAGATCCACTTTTCATTTCTTTTATTCTTCGTTTTTCCTTCAAATAATAACTTTTTAGGCTCCGAAATTTCGTCATTACACATTCTGAAATATAAAAGTATGTTGGGTTTGATCATATGTTCATTTTTGATCCAAAAATACTCATTTCGAAATGAGTACATGGACTTACTCATTTTTGAGAATGCACATGTTCATTTTTAACCGACTTAAAAAAAGGAGGAGGTTATCAATTCGACCCGTATGTATGTATTATGTTGTTCACGCATAACTCTCGTAAATGTGCATCGATTTTGATTATTTTTATTTTGTTTGAAAGAGTAAGGGTCCAAGGTGGTCCCATTTCAATTTCGTCAAAATCTGATCATTAGAACAAATTATTTTATTCAAATTTCCATTATTTAGATAATTTAATTTATATTTAAAAAAGTCCATTATTTGAATTGTTGCCAATTTGTAAAATAGCTCACATAATAATATTCCCTTTCAATTAAAAAACGTATTTACACGTGACTATCAAAAACAGAAATAAAACTTTAAAACAATAATTAAATGATCACGTGTTAAAAGCAGTAAATGTAGAAAAATACGTTATAAAAAATTACTTGCACGTGAATATTAAAAAAGAGAAATAATAAAATTATTACATGTTCAAAACATTGAATGGGGAAACTTACGTCATATTTAAAATGCTCAAATAGCATTACTTCCAAACAGTTAACAACAGTTATTACAAAATTTAAAAACATATTTACACGAGAGATTAATTTATTTGTAGCTGATATATTATGTATACTAAACTACGAAAAGTCCTTCTGGCCTATACCAGCAGGAAAAGACAGCACCTATTCCTTTGTTTTAAGATTTTAGCTAATTTTACTGGAAAACACCAAGCAATAAAAATGGATGGAACCCGATTACAGAAAATTCAGTCGCAGTTCTCGTCAATATTGAATTTGAATCAGAATTCCGCCAAGTATATCAGCTATAGCCAAGTTAGCTTCATTTATGGCAACTTGTTTTTGTCGCCAAATTTGTTGATATTTTGCCAAATATTGCCTAGCTTGGAGAGATTTTAACGCTGGCGAACATGAATATATAGTGTTAAGAATGTAAGAGTTAGAATGATGGTACAACAATGAAATAAAACTTGCGAGATAGCATGTTCACTAAAACTCTTAAATTAAAACCGTTTATGGAGAAATCCTGATGTCTTGTTTAAAAATGTCAGCCACTCTAAAATTTCAAAATGCTATATCTCAGCCACTTTTTAAGATAGAGCAAAACAAAAATTGTTCCCATATCCTTGGGTCAAGGCGGAACATTCAATTGAAAAAAACCTTTAGGATTTCTAATATTTTTAACGATTTAACTGTACATCTTTTTGAATTTGAAATCTTTAAGTGTCAATCATAGCGCCTCCTTCTTGCCGAATATCTCCAAATTCTACTGTTACCTGCAGGCCATAGTAAAAAACACATACAAAAA
Organism: Maratus michaelseni; assembly: GCA_963931845.1. NCBI lineage: Eukaryota > Metazoa > Arthropoda > Arachnida > Araneae > Salticidae > Maratus > Maratus michaelseni. The sequence goes on from OZ007592.1 coordinate 253,671,306, forward strand.
ATTTGGTTCAGTACTGTGGATAACCTAATACACTTTTCGATGATACAATAATTTAAAGGGGAACAAAAATCGCTATCACAGCGCCCGCTTTCGGCAGAATATCCGCAAATTCAAGTGAGACCTGCTGGTCACAGCCAAAAACCTATAAATGAAATTTCGTTCAATTCTAGGTTGCTTCATAACTTGACACACTTTTCAATGATACAAAGAGGGCACACACGGGACAGATATTTTGTAAAAACATGTTTTTCGGAATCTTTGACTCCTAAAACATAAATCCGTCGAAAACCGGAAGTTGAAAAAATTTTGATCACAATACTTTCTTCTATTTAGATAGAAGGTGAGAAAAGGAGGATGTTAATAATTTGACTCTATGTATGTATGTATGTTTTAGTCCTGTTCACGCATAACTTTCGTAAATGTGCACCGATTTTGATGTATCTATTTTTTTGTTTAAAAGTGCAAGACACCCTGGTGGTCCCATTTAAATTTCGTCAAATTCTAATGACTAGAACAATTTTGTTGTTAAAAATTTTTCAAAATTAAAAAATGCGTGGAACCCGATTACAGAAGATTCATTCCAAATTCTCGTCAATCTGAATGAGAATTTCGTCAAATTAGTCAACTATAACCACGTTGGCTTCATTTATGGCAACATATTTTGATGGCCAAATGTGGCGATATTTCTCCAGTTGTCGTCCAGATTGACAAGAATTTGATTCTGTCAAAGATTTTATTAAAAAGTATTTATTTAATGGATAATTTTGGTAAATTATAATTTCTATTACAAATTACTTATTCAGCAGATGTTGAAATCAAGATAATTGTGTATTACTGTATTAATAACTAAAAAGTAGGAAATAAAATAAAGTTTTGCAAAAAAAATATTAACCAACTTAAAAATTGCACTAAAAAGTATTAAATAATTCTTTAAAATTCTCTAATGACAAAATATTATCCATTAACCATAAATCCGATATCATGTGTCGGAATAAAAATGATAAATTTAATATGTACAGTTCAATACCCACCAAACATGCATAATCGAGAGAATATATTTTACAAGAGATGAATATACAGACTTATGATTTAGTTTACGAATATATGCATATGAAACACAATCAGTTACTTTTTGAAGTCGGTGCCAAACTACCTTAAGTTTAGTAAGAATTGTGAATATATTGTACCTAGTATCTACTAATTTATCGATTGGCACCGACTTCAAAAAGTAATTGATTGTTTTTCATATGTATATATTCGTAAACTAAATCATAAGTCTGTATATTCATCTCTTGTAAAATATATTCTCTCAAAAATGCATGTTTGGTGGGTATTGAACTGTACATATTAAATTTATCATTTTTATTCCGACACATGATATCGGATTTGTGGTTAATGGATAATATTTTGTCATTAGAGAATTTTAAAGAATTATTTAATACTTTTTAGTGCTATTTTTAAGTTGGTTAATATTTTTTTTGCAAAACTTTATTTTATTGATCCAAAAATACTCATTTCGATATGAGTACATGGACTTACTCATTTTTGAGTTACTTCATTTTTTACAGTGATGTTTCGCTGAATTCTGCGCACATAAACTGGAGATATAAGCATCACATAAATCGAACAAATCAACGATTTGCGGCAACCTCACTTGGGGAATTTTGTCCAAAAACTAATCAGCACCAGTTCACATAAGGAGAGAACTTCATATGAAATTTTATCCTATTCTATGTAGTATGTTCGTGCCCATAAAATTAATGTCACATACAGAAACACAGACAGACTCACACACTCACATGTTCTTAAAATAGTTAAATCGTGTTCAAGACCTTCTAAATAGTATAAATCCGTTAAAAACCGGAAGTCGAAATTTTTCACGAATCCAATACTTTTTTTTTTTTTTATAGATAGAAGAATGTAAAAAATGAAGTATTTCAAAGACAAGGTAAACACGGCCAAAAGAAAGCATTTTTTAATGTTTGTGGTGTGTGTGTAAATGATGAGTGATTGTGTGAGTGAGGGAGTGCGTGTGTCTGTGTAAGTATATATGCCTACAAGAAAGTATTTCTGAACGTAAATATATATCAAAATGGGACGTTAAATTTTATCTATCTCCGTCTTTTTTCCATATATCTAATAACAGCTGTGATGTCACACTGGAAATGTGACCGACACTTCCGTCACTTAGTCCTTCATTTTAAAAGATTTCTCTTATTTTTATCTTCATGTTAGCATTTCTATAAATATTTTTCGTAAATTTCCGGCATTAGTATAAAAGATTCGCCATCAGAAAATATATTTAAATAAATACAATGTACAATCAAAAATGTAATTTAACAAGACAAAGAAATACGTCACGAATAGAATATGAAACGTTTTTCAATTTTACGAGATTACACTTCAAATTACGTAGGCAGTATCTTGCATATGAACTTGAATATATAAAAATTGCTTTCTGTCAATAAACTAAAAATACTATACATATCATTTTCAATACGAAACATGTTCCAGTATAATTTAATGCCATGGCTATTCATACCTATTTACGAAAGTTAAAATCAGACGAAATAAAATAATTAACTCTTAACAAATTAATCGCCCAGCTTGAAATTGTTTGCTTTTTCGAAACCCACCCAAACTACTACTTGGCAATCCTGAAGCACGTAGTTCTGTAATTTGACCGACAAACAGCGCTAAGAAGCAACCAGAGACGAATCAACGGAACTCTGCGCATGTGACCGTATGGTCTCAAGGTGTTCAATCCAACATGAGACCATATGGACTCGTGGGGCCTGGGGCAGTCAACATATTTAAGTTTTTTTTTTTTTAAACATGCAATCATTTCTGAGCTTGAAACCGTTCATCAGTTAAAAGTAATTCTGGCAATAACCGCCGTAGACAATAACGTTTTTGACTTATTTGTGCGGGCCTTGTATAAGAATAACAATCTGGAGGCACGGCAGTGCCTCCGCCAAGTCGAGAAAGCACAGCCGTAAGCATACTTTTCTGGAAGCAACTCAGGGCACTTTTGACCCCCCCATATCTCCGCGCTGGAGTATCCCAAAAATTTTAAACTTCAATTATAGAGAGTATTTGGCGCACAGGACCAAATTTTAAAATTACAACTTTCTGTCTTTTCTAGTTCAGGCGATATATGAACTCAAACATTCGATTTTTTGTCACTTCTTACTCACTCGTTCAGGCGTCATCAAAAAGATTGGGTAGATCCCGTAGCCCCAGAAACTTGACATTTGGAAAAAAGGTAGTGTTTAGGATACAAAGATAGGAAAAATTATAAAATCCAGAAAATTCGAAAAAAAAACATTCGAAAATTCAACAAATTCCATCAAAATTGAAAATTGAAAATAATACGATCTTGTAGTCTTGGAAACTTAAGATTTGGTGTGAAGGTAGTGTTTAACATCCAGAAAAAGAAAACATCAAAAACACCAAAAAAATCGAAAGCAAAATTGAAAAAATCGAAAAAATTGAAAAAAACCGAAAATTTGAAGACAATCCGATTTTGTTGCGCTAGAAAATTCAAATTAGGAATAAAGGTAGTATTTAGGATACAGAAAAAGGAAAATTAAAAAAAATCCAGAAAATTCGAAAAAAAAATAAAAAAAATTCGAAAAAAAGTGAAAAAATGAAAATAATTTGATACGATAACGCTCGTATTTATAAATTAATTTGGATGAAACTAATTGTGTGTATTAAGCTCACCAATGCCTCGACCGAGTTCGTTGGCCAGCTTGGTCCGCCATCTTGTTTCAAGATGGCGTCCACGGAAAATTTTAAAACTAAAATAAATATACAAAAAAGTTAAAAATTCAAGTTTATTTTTTAATTAGGTGTTAGGACTTGATACAAGGATTCCAGAGCATTTTTTGTTTTACCTCTATCTTAAAAATTGGCTGAGATAGAGCAGTTTGAAATTCTAGGGTGGCTGACATTTTGAAACAAAACAGCACATTACAAAAAACCAACGATAAATTTATGGTCAATAATGGTCAAGCAGGTGCAATCCCGAATGAATGCTCCGTGTTAATATAACTGTAACTTTGACTTCGAAATTTTGATACGTTACATTTTCTATTTGTTGATATTTTTGAACTATGATTTACGCTAAGTGAAATGTTGTTGTTGAAGAGGGATTTTCCATGTAAATCCGAAACGTCCAATTTTAATATGTTTTTAATGTTTTATGAAAGTGTATTGTAATGTCTGTAATTTTAATGATTTTAATATAAATTTACAAGTTTTAGTGAACGCGATTTCTCGCAAATTATTTTCTTTCATTGTTGTAATCATTTTCCCAATCATACGCATAAAACTATATATTCATATCCATTAGCGCCAAATTCTCGCCAAACTTGGCGACAATTGGCGAAATCTCGCCAAATTTGGCGACAAAAATAAGTCTTCATAAATGAAGCCAACTTGGCTATAGCTCAATAATTTGGCGAATTTCTTATTCAAATTCAGTGTAAACGAATCTTTTGTAAACGGTTTCTTTGCATTTTAACTTGCTGTTTTCGAGTAACATTAGCTAAAATTTTAAAATGAAGATATAGGAAAGCTACCTTTTCCTGCCGGTACAGGCCGGAGGACTTTTTTATGAGTTGTCGGATGCAATCTATGTTTTGCATTAAATAAAGTAAAACATTGAAAAACAAATCCCACAGGATGGGGATAGTTTGTTTTAGATAGGTTTTAAGATAATTGTCCTATTAGCTAGTACACCTTCCGTTATTGTTTTGTGTTATTTTCCCCGGATTATGCTTTTCTTTTCTTTTGTTTACGAATTTTGTAATAGAAAAGTTCCGCTATAGACTGGATACGTTATAGACCTTTTTTTTATAGACAGGTTCATTTTCTTTCACAGGCTTTACTCTATTTAATTTATATATGAAATATTTGTTGTTAAAAGATGTTGGTCGCACAAAAATTTTCACATCTCTCCCTCCCTCCCGACATTACTGGTTGGTTATGGCTTGATAGTCCTTTCTAAATAAAATCATGGTGATTCTTAGATTCTCTTGATTTATCTCTAAATTGAACATAAACGATCCTAAGAAAACGGATCAATGAATTACTATATTGGCATGAGGAAATTTAGTTGCAGAAAAATGGAGCATATAGCTAACATTAAGTCTAATAGGAAAACCACAGCCTTGGCAAGATCTGGAGGCACGGCAGTGCCTCCGCCAAGTCGAGAGAGGACAGCCGTAAGCATACTTTTCTGGAAGCAACTCAGGGCACTTTTGCCCCCCCATATCTCCGCGCTGGAGTATCCCAAAAATTTGAAACTTTGTTTTTCTAGAGTATTTGGCACACAGGACAAAAATTAAAATTACAACTTTCTGTCTTTTCTAGTTCAGACGATATATGAACTCAAACATTCGATTTTTTGTCACTCACTCACTCACTCGTTCACGCGTCATCAAAAAGATTAGGTAGATCCCGTAGCCCTAGAAACTTGACATATGGAAAAAAAGGTAGTGTTTAGGATACAAAGAAAGGAAAAATTATAAAATCCGGAAAATTCGAAAAAAAAAACATTCGAAAATTCAACAAATTCCATCAAAATTGAAAATTGAAAATAATACGATCTTGTAGTCTTAGAAACTTAAGATTCGGTGTGAAGGTAGTGATTAGTATCCAGAAAAAGAAAACATCAAAAACACCAAAAAAGTCGAAAGCAAAATCGAAAAAATCGAAAAATCGAAAAAAATTGAAACATTTCAAATAATCCGATTTTGTTGCGCTAGAAACTTGGAATTCGGAATAAAGGTAGTATTTGGGATGCAAAATAAGAAAAAATTTAAAATTCCGGAAAATTCGAAAAAAAAAATCAAAAATTCGAAAAATTCGAAAAAAATTGAAAAAATTAAAATAATTGGATTTTTTAGCCTTAGAAACTTAAAATTCGCAGAAAATATAGTGTTTAGGATTCAGAATAAGTTAAAATAAAAAAAGCAATAAAATTCGAAAATAAAATCAAAAAATCGAAAAAATCGAAAAATAAGGAAAATTTGAAAATAATTCGATTTCATAGCGCTAGAAACTTGAAATTTGGAATAAAGGTAATATTTAAGATACTAAATAAGGAAAAATTAAAAAATATGGATAATTCAAAAAATACCCATAAATTAGTGCAGACGATATATGAACTCTAAGTTTCGATTTTTTGTCACTCACACACTCCCAAAAAAAAAAAAAAAAAAAAAAGAAAAAAAACATTCGAAAATTCAAAAAAAATCGAACAAAATTGAAAATTGAAAATAACACGATCTTGTAGTCTTAAAAACTTAAAATTTGGTTAGAAGGTAGTGTTTAGAATTCAGAAAAAGAAAACATCAAAAACACACACAAAAAAAATTGAAAGTAAAATCGAAAAATCGAAAAAAAAATCGAAAAATTTCAAATAATCCAATGTTGTTGCGCTAGAAACTTGGGATTCGGAATAAAGGTAGTATTTAGGATGCCAAATAAGAAAAAATTAAAAAATCTAGAAAATTCGAAAAAAAAAAATCAAAAATTCGAAAAATTCGAAAAAAATGAAAAAAATTAAAATAATTTGATCTTTTGGCCTTAGAAACTTAAAATTCGCGGTAAAGATAGTGTTTAGGATTCAGAATAAGTTAAAATAAAAACGCAATAAAATTCGAAAATAAAATAAAAAAATCGAAAGAAATCGAAAAATAAGGAAATTTTGAAAATAATTCGATTTCATAGCGCTAGAAACTTGAAATTTGGAATAAAGGTAATATTTAAGATACTAAATAAGGAAACATAAAAAAATATGGATAATTAAAAAAAAAATCGAAAATTTCAAAAAAAAAAAAAAAAAAAATAGAAAGAAAGAAAGAAAAAGAAAGAAATTGAAAATAATACGATCTCGTAGTCTTAGAAACTGAAAATTTAGTGTAAAGGTAGTGTTTAGCATTCAGAAAAAGAAAAAATTAAAAACGCAACAAAAATTGAAAATAAAATCAAAAAATCGGAAAAAAAAATTGAAAATAATTCGATTTTGTAAAGCTAAAAACTTAAAATTTGGAATAAAGGTAGTATTTAGGATACAAAAAAACAAATAAATAAAAAATCTGTAAAATTCGAAAATTCGAAAAATTGAAAAAAATTCGATTTTGTAGTTTTAGAACTTAAAATTCGGCGTAAACTTATTGTTTAGGATACAGAAAAAGGGAAAATTAAAACACAATAAATTCGAAAATAAAATAAAAAACTCGAAAAAGATCGGAAATTTCAAAATAATTCGATTTTGTAGCGCTAGAAACTTGAAATTTGTAATAAAGGATACAAAATAAGAAAAAATAAAAAAATCCAGAAAATTATAAAAAAAAATCGAAAAAAATCAAAAATTGAAAATAATTTTATCTTGTAGTCTTAGAAACTTAAAACTTGGTGTAAAGGTAGTATTTACTATTCAATAAAAGGAACAATTAAAATATTCGTTAAATTCAACTAGCTAAATTCAAATAGCTAGTACAACGCCCCTAATTGTTTTATGTTATTTCCCCCGGATTATGGTTTTCTTTTCTTTCGTTTATGAATTTCGTTATAGAAAAGTTCCGCTATAGACTGGCTACGATATAGGCGATTTCTTTATAGACAGGTTTGTTTTCTTTCATAGGTTGTACTCTATTTACTTCACATATGAAATATGGATTGTTAAATGATGTTAGCCCCACAAAAATTTTCACAGCTCCCCCTACCCTCCTGACATTACTGGCTGGTTATGGCTTGATAGTCCTTTCTAAATAAAATCATGGTGACTCTAAGATTCACTTGATTTATCTCTAAATTGAACCTAAATGATCCTAAGAAGACGGATCAAATAATTACTATATTGGTATGACAATCAGGTAACTTAGAATTGAAATCGAAAAATCAATAAATTTATAAAAAAGTCGAAAATTTGAAAATAATTCGATTTTGTAGTCCTAGAAGCTTGACATTTGGCAGAAAGGCAGGGTTTAGTACACAAAGTAAGAAAAAATTAAAAAATCCTTAAATAATAAAAAAAAGACTAAAAAAAACGAAAAAAAACCATCGAAAAAAGGAATATATAGTTTGATTTATTGGAAATTTCCGGAAATTTTAATTTTGGCTTTCTTTTTATACTAAAAAGTTCTTTTATGTTAAATATCAAGTATCCAGGGCTGCGAGTAATATCTCAGACGGATATCTCATCTACAGTACTTTGCAAACGAAACTAAATCTTCAAATTTTTGATACCTGTAAATAATAGGGACAGAGTGTGGGCTTAGCGAAAATCAGTGGATGATCTCCAAAAAGAACCCAAAATCAAGAAAAGGAGGATTACTTACAAAAAGAAGTGAAATCTCATCAAAAAGTCACCTGTAAAAAATGCAGCCAAGTCTCGTAACTCATTTACCGTAAAAAGTACTGAGATCGTATAAAGCCAAGTTTAACTATCTTATTAACTCTGAAATTTTCATTCACAAATCACTACTAGTCTCTACATCTTTAGTTAATTATTATTTTGTGACTTGGCAATTACGCAGCACAGGGAAGTTATTACACCTTACTATGTTATGTGGGAAGGGATGAGATAATATGATTAAGGCAAATTATATACGCAGGGGGAAGTTATTGCACTTTAATATGTTATAGTATTATTTGATTAAGACTAACTATATACATCACATTCTCGTGCTACGTAATTGCCAAGTCACAAAATAATAATTAACTAAAGATGTAGGGACTAGGAGTGATTTGTGAATGAAAATTTCAGAGTTAATAGGATAGTTAAACTTGGCTTTATACGATCTCAGTACTTTTTACGGTAAATGAGTTACGAGACTTGGCTGCATTTTTTACAGGTGACTTTTTGATGAGATATACAATATACACGCCCCATAGTTAAAATTCCAGATTGAAAACATAACTCATTTGAAATATGAGGAGCAAGTAATAGTAAGCAGTAATTTGGCTCCAAAATGTTATTGTATTCAAGATTTTTTTATCCGGCTCTGTCAAGAACTATAACGGCAACAAGAACCAGTTTTAAAATTGTTTTCCACCCCAATAACATATCTAAATTCTATGTATATGTGAGCATTTTAACGAAAGTCAGTACACGGGTGAAAAAGCTTCTTGTAGCAAACCTATATTGGTTATACAATAGTGGAGAAAATACGCGAGGTATGAAAAATGGCTCACGGTTTCATATTATGAACATTAACCGAAGAGCATTTTTTGTTCCATGTGTATGCTGCACCTTAAATTTAGTTATTGATAACACAATAAAAGAATCTACAGAAATTGTGATTTTTTTTCACTTACCCAAGCAATTTATATATTTTTCTTTTACTGGATCAACAAAACGGTGGCACGTTTTTCAATCCATGTGTTGTAAATTAACGGTAATAAAGTTAACTAATACTACATGGGAAAGCCATTGTAATGCAGTGAATGCTTTAAACATAGGACTGAAATGCATTTATTATGCCCTGAAAGAAGTTGCTCAGTTTTTAAAAAGTGCACTTACTCATATAACAGCAAAGTCAAACTTTCTGATCACGAACCACATAGTCTTGAACACCATGATTAAAAAAATGAAATTAAAAAGTAACTTTTTTCATGCATTATTTTCACTAGTAATTGCTTCGATTAACGAGCATTTTGAATCGTTCACCATTACTCTAAAACCTTTTGATTTTCTGTACAGTGTTAAAGAATTTGACAAAATTGAAAGAAAAATTGTAAGAGAAATGTAAAACACTAGAAAAAGCATTCAGAGAAGCGGAAAGTAAAGATATCGAAGCAGAAGAACTCCCAATTAGAACTAAAATTGTTGTCTCGAAAATGCATTGACCTAAAAGAAGTCAACACACCAGAGACTGTTTTCATATAGATTTATAACTACAACCTTGAAGAACTTTTTCGAAATGCTGTAATAGCTTAGAATTCTACTTATATCACCCATATCTGTTGCTAAAGGAAAAAAAAATTCTAAGCTAAAAATTATTTACGATCAAATATGAACTAAAATAAATTAAACGGTTTAGTCATTAAAAATCATACGGCGAAATGCAAAATTCTCCTTGAGTTAATCGTAAAATATAACAATAACTTAAAAGGTTCATTGTTTATATAAAAGTTTACATTAAAATAAATAGATGTTAAAAGATATAAAAATTTAAAATGCACATTTATTTAAACCTCCGAGTATTTTCGGTTGCATCCGTAACCTTCATCAGAGAGAAAGTTTCCTTTACTACAGTCTTGTTCATCCACACTCTTCGCCTTGCTTGAGGTGGGGGAGTCTATTGTTGCCAGAAGTGATTACCATGATTTCTTTCAAATTATTTACAAATTCAGTCTAGGTATCTATCTATGGCAAACACTTCTGGCAACACCCAAGAAATCATGGACTTCCCCGAACTCAAGCGAGGCGAAGAGTTTGGATGAACAGGACACTATGTAAAGGAAATTTTCTCCCTGATGAAGGTTGCAGATGCAATCGAAAGTACTCGGAGGTTTAAATAAATTTGGTTGGTTGGTGATTTATGACGGCCGATTATCTACAAGTGGGATATAAGCCCGAGGGGGGAGTGCCCTCCGTGGGGGTCTTCCTAAGCAAGGTTAACCTACGCAAGGTTATCCAAGGTTCGAAGAAAATTACGGAAAACTCCGAACGATTAGGTCGACGGGCGCTATTGGGTTCGGACCCAGCTCCTCCCGTCCACCAGTTTTGCGAGCAGAACCTCTCGGCTGCTGGTGGGGCTTGAATAAATTTGTATTTTACAGTTTTACATCGATTAACATCTATTTATTTTGTCACCTTTTAAGTAAGCACTTTTAAGTTCATGTTATATTTTACGGTTTTTAGTCATTATTTCCATTCAAAATATCAATTAACATTGACCGATTAAGAAAAAGAGTCACAAAGGCAAAAGCCCGTCGAGCTCCTTTGAAATATAGTAAGTGTCTGTTAATTTGTTAATAATGTTTGTTATAGCAAATATTATTTTTGTAAAGATCGTTCGTATTTTCAAATTTCATACAAAGTAAGTAAAATAATTTTTGTTTAGTTTCTTATTTAATTTAACGATTTGTTCAATTTTTAACATTTGTTGAAAAAAATTACATTTATCTATTTGCTCGTCCACGCTATAATTTAATATACTCCAACCGAAATCCATATATCAAAATATTTTTTTTTCTTAGTATAAAAAAATAACTATTTAAACTGAAGTAAACTAAGATGTAACGCACTCCATTATATAAATGTTAAAATTGCAAGATAACAGTGTAACAACAGAAGTAATTCTTTCATTTTCTTTATTTTATAGGATAAATATATTTTAATCACACTAGTATTGGTAATATCTCTCTATATTAAGAAAAAAAGTAACCACCGCCGCTGCCGCCGCTGTCAATTAAGATTTTGTGCCTTGAAGTCTTCCTGAACTAATATCCAGAAAACTATTGCAAATAAAAATTTAAAAATTGGTGGTTTTATAAAGAAATGTTCGATAAACACGCTGAAGTAGACAGTTTTTAAATCGAAGAATTATTTTAAGAGATATTTAAAATCAAAGTTGGTCAAAACAGTTTTCTTATAAAAGTTTTATAGAAACGAAAACTATGCACAGGAATTTAAACATAATTTGTAAGGATATAGTTGACAAGGTTGGGGTGTGCAGACTGCAATTATTTTTTCAATTTGACTCATTTTTTGAGGTTATATTTCAATTTTTTATTCAAAATTTTCATTATTTTGACGAAGATTTATTTCATATTTCATAAATTCCATTATTTGAATAGTTGCCAATTTGTAAAATAGCGCACGTAATAATATTCCCTTTCAATTAAGAAATGTATTAACACGTGACTATTAAAAACAGAAATAAAACTTTAAAATAATAATTAAATGATCACGTGTTAAAAGCAATAAATGTAGAAAATAACGGAATAAAAAATATACTTGCGCGTGAATATTAAAAAGATAAATAATTAAATTATTCCGCGTTTTCAAAGCATCAAGTAGAGTAAGATTAATTTATTTCGACAAAATATTTTATCTATTATTGCAAATTTTAAAACAGCGTAATTAATAATATTTCCCTTCAATTAAAAGCTATATTTCTACGTTTAATAATTACGTTTAAATCAACGAAATAACTAATAAATTGGTAAAATATAATTAAAAATACAAATAAACGTTGAATTAAAGATCACTCGATGACATAACTACCACGCGTAACGCATCTGGTATCAATTGAATGCGACGCCACAGATATGCACTTTTGGCTTTAAATCCTATATTTTGGCGACAGTTCATTTCTTTTATAGAAAGTAGTAGTCGGGATAATGGAGTAATACCCAATTTTCTATAGCATCTTTATAAAATTTCTCGATGCCATGACATTGCTTACTTAACCATTTTGCACGAGTTAATTTTTAAATGCTTAATTAACCTTATTTTATCAACAATTGTTAGCTGTCTCGACAGCAGTTGATTCGGCTTTAAAATCCCTTGGTCAAAGGAAAATGAATGGAAACCCGATTATAGCAGATATTACAGCGAGCAGCCGATTACGCAAGGCCGATTATAGCAGCCGATTACAGCAGGTCGTTTAATTATAATTCAATCTTCCGCATTCGTTTTAAGGTTGATCAAATCAGTGTGTTTTTACAGTTTGTGGTGTCAGAACGGGTGTTGGCGAGCGTAGCTCGTAGGGGGCAGAGCCCCCTAGTAAGTTATAAAAATATTGACTTTTAATATGAAAAAAAAACTAGTAATACCAAATTGTTATGTTTAAACTTGATTTTTCCCCCTCGTAAGCTTGTATGCTCGAGATCGATTTCGCTTTGTAGAAGTTGGTAAGCCTAATAATGAGTGATAATATTCTTAACAAATTTTGATAGCGTAAATAATCAAATATTTTAATGAGCGTTTGGATACAATTCTCATAGAGTCTGAAGATTAACATACTTGGTTGAAAATAACGTAATGCAATGTGTGTGCCTAAAATTGGAAAGGGTTCCATAATTCATGCTTTATTTGAATATATATAGAAGCCCTTCACAAATGATCAAATTCTACAAAATTATAGTAGGAGAACTGCAAACTGTTTTTAAGAAGTATAATGACTTCCCACAATTTATTCTTCATATGTTTTCATTCAAAAGTCTTATTAAATGTGCTTTTTCAAGTGTACATTATTTAGCTATTAAATGTTAATTTAGATTACATATAGCATATTTAGAAAAGATTTGACAAACTTTAAGTGGTATTGTACAAGAAATTGGAGTCGGGATCCACTTATTCAGGCAAAAATACAAAATATTCACTCCAATTCAAACCCGGATTTTTGTTTTTTACTTTAAAACATCCAAAACATTATACACAAAACAAAGTTATTGTGTCAAAAATTTATGTAAATTATCTTCATTATTCTTAAAGTTATAAACAGAAATCCGGGTTCAACTTCGAGTGAGACACCCTTTTTTTTTCTAAATTACAGAATTGCGTTTCCGATACCAAAAATGTTTGTTATAGTGTGCTCTACGAATTCTTAAAATTTGTTTCATTACTTCTGAATAACCCTACATTTATTTCAAACTTTTATATGAAAAAAGAATAAGAATAAATCGAGCTATTAATGACTCTTAAATTTACGACTGGGCATTTAATTGTCACGATTCATTTATCCTTTCATATTAGTCAAATTTCCCAAGGCTCGAACACTTCACCTGAATCGTTTAGAAATCCAATTTCCGCAATTAAGAAATGTTATTAAATACCCCCTAGATCATCGAAAGAGGCAAAGTTTTGCAGTTGGAGATAGAATCCAGGCTTCAGATTAATTGGAAGTGGAATTATCAGAACTATTTTCAACTGTTGGGAACAGAAAACGTTTAATAACTCATCTCTGAATCATGTACGAGTAGGAGATAAAACTGTTTCTAACAGTCCTAGGAGAATGGTAAAACAAAATGAGTTACCTTTAACTCTCGTTATTGCGACCTTCAAAGGGAGCTTCATTTTCAATTTAGTTTGTCTAACTGAAGACCACATTAAGCGATGTAAGTATTTCAATGATGCAAACTAATCTCTTGCATTGAATAAATTGAATTCAATTTGTAACAGAAATTAAATAGGTTGCCAACTTTATACTAAAAGAAGCAACTTTCTCTTTAATTTATAGTTTTAGTTAGAAAGCAAATTAATGACAGTTTGCTAATATAAAGGAATAAATTACTCAGGAAATAACAAACAAAATATGCAAAGAAATTGCTGTACTCACATAACTTTACTTTATTTAATTGAAGTAATCTCTTACGTTTGTGTTTGCGACAATTGAACAAATTGTCTTTTTACCATCACACCATTTTCCAGTTTTCAAACATACTCAAAAACTTGGTCTATTTCACATTATGATTGTTACTATGTGTGAAGTCGTTAGCAATATTTGAAACTCTTATGTTTAGGTGGTAGAATGGTTTCTCCCTCTTCATAACTGTCACTAACAATTTCTAGATCTCTCCATAATGAACGTTTGTTTTTGAAGAAACAAATGTACAAAACTGGTTTCAATTCTACTTGGTCAGTTTGTAAAAAAAAAGTGCCAGTATCCGCTGTGTAATACGCATTAAGCGATGTCCTTCATAAACATTTTAAATTGAAAATGGTAGAGGAAACGAAATTGTCGACAATTAAACCGAGATACGTTTTAAGGGGACTCTTCACTCACTTGAAAACACCCACTCGCTAATGATGTTAAAACTATGGGCAGGTTAAAAATAAATGTACAACGTGAAATAGCACAAATTAAAATATATAAATTGGCAAACAGCTGTTTTGGAACCCCTAAAGCTCCATAATCAGTGCCAATTCAAAAGATTAAAACCGATTTAAAATCCTAAGCCATGTCAATTTGCTTGTGTCTTTCGCACGCGCCAAGATGAAATGGCCATTTCATCTTTGTGCTATTTCACGTTGTACATTTATTTGTAATATAACGGCACAAATGTGGAATAGATTTAAAAAATAGCAAAAACGAATTCACAGAACCTCAAAATGTTACAATATGCCAATATTTCCATAATCGGGTTTTTATCACGATTCAATACGTTCCTCTAACTCATATGACGTTATATATTCACATGCTGACGTCATATTCACCTGCTTTCTGTACTTACTCATATTTTTGCTCCTTGTATTATTCAGAACTATTTGACAATATCTGCTATACTTCCAATATGACGTCATATTCATCTTCTTTTTCATTCTTGAAACTTTTTATTTCATTTTCATTTTTCACGTGGAAATCTTTCAATAGAAAATTAATTGTTTTGGAAAGAATTTTATTGTGGATTTTTAATTGTTGGCAGCTGCTATAACAAAACATGTTTAAATTTGATAGGAAATTGCTGTTAGATTAGCGGTTTTTTATTAATTAAAAATTAACTATAATTTATTTCGATTTCGGATTACTTTAGTTGCCTCGGCTGTGTTTTAATACGCCTGTTCGTATAATATCTGGATTTCCGCTTCTAAACTGTGAATTTGCATAGAAATACAGACAGACAAATTTTCATTTTTATACATTACTAGTATATAACCCCGTCAAAAATGACGGATTGTTGATCTGCGTTTCATTTTCATAAAACTTCATACAAACAAACAACATGAAAATTTATTATTGAAAGGTTTGTATTGTAGAAAAATACATTTTAAAAAGGACAAATGATTTCTACAAATAAAAATAATGAGGATATATATATATATATATATATATATATATATATATATATATATATAACCATAAATGAAACATTATCATAACACCAACTTAAACCATGAAATAATTAAGTATGAAATAATTAGTTGACAATGAAAGATTCCCCAACACACTTAATATGGAATCAAAAATCATTGAAAGAATAAGAAATTAAATAAAAATTGAATCAATGGAATTAAATGAATTAAATGAAATGCAATTTGTGAAATTTAGACAGAATTATCAAGTCCCAATTGCCTAAATACCACAAATAAAATGAGATGTTTCATCATCATATTAGCCAAACATTGCTAAAAAATATGATATTGGGACTACATCTCAAATACAATGATTTAAATCAGTGATAAAATAAAAAATAAAATACAATATAAAAAAGGAAAGAAACCATACTTATAAAAAAATCCATAAAGATGAATAGAGATATAAATAAGATACCTTGCAGTTCATGAACCATCATGAAAACTCCAACACATGACTGGGGAATGAATTGCATAAAAAATCATATCATGTTGCCAATTTTAGAAATATAAATTGCTTAGAAATATAAATTGCTATGCAATGATGCCAGAAATAATGTTAAAATATAATGGATTATAAAATAAATAGGAACATTAGTGCTGCCATCTATTAGTAAAAAAAAAAAAAAAAAAAGTGGATATAATCTGAATCGAAGGAATAGGATGGAAATAAATGTTTCATAAATCAACCAAATTACTAACTTAATTGATACCAATTAGTTAAATAATAAATAAATGAAATTAATTAATAGAAAATCTAATTACATTAAAGGATGTATTAATGTATAATACTATGTTATAAATAAGTATTAAGATGGAAAAATTAATAATAAAAAACAACTTAAAATAGTGCTGCCCTCTAGTGGTAAAAGTAAATATAAAGTATGGATGGAAATTAGTTTTTAATTATTAAACCAAATTACTATCTTAATGATAGCCATTAGTTAAATAATATCTAAGTAATGGATGTATAAATTAATAATACTATGTTATAAAAAAGTAGTAATATGGAAAAATTAATAATTAATGCAACATTAAAAATGTACCATTAAATGTCAACAACGATTAAATAACTGTACTAAAAATGCAACATCATTTAAAATAAATTAAATTAAAATACTAAAGATTTGAATTAAGAATCAAAGAATTTAAAATTAATATTGAGTAAATAATGAAATGAATTAGTCACAAAAATGTGGCTTTAAACAAAGTTAAATTAAATAAAATTAAAACATATTATATCACCACTGTATAAAAGTAAACATTATCTTAGAAGTAGATATGATATTGTCCACCAAAGGTATTAATCCAAATCATTAGATCAAATACATTCTTAATATTAATGAATATAAATTCATTTAAAATAATTAAATAATGAATAAGTAAATCTAACTAAATTAATATACATAAGAATAACACATCGCAGTCCATTATAAAATGTGTATGATCAAACAGTTGTGTAAATCAAAATGCCCTATATATATATATATATATATATACTCAGTATTAAATTTCTGAAATAGTTCAACGATTGGACAAAACATTCAAATTAAATATTAACAAATAATCCATGTGCGAAAGTTTTTGTAAAAAAGTGTTATCAATGAGTTTTTATCAATGAGTTAGTTCGACCAGCTTGACTCACCATATAACACATTGTTTGATTACATAAGCAAAATTAAATGGAAATTACGCTGTACTACGCATTTCTTATATTTTAATTACGTTTGATAAGAAAGAATCATTTTACAGTATCTGACCCATTATCCGGAAATCCAAAATCCGGAAAGACCAGAAGTCCGGAAAGAAAAACTCGAAAATTTTCTAAATTTGTAAATTTTTACTAAAATTTTAGATTTTCTGAAATTTTTCGAAAATTTTACCGATTTCTAATTTTTTTTCAGTCCATTGTGTTTCAATGTTTAATCACTAAAATATTGTTACCCCCCCCTTCTCTTCCCGAGACTAAAAACAAATCATTTTTCTCTCAAATTTTAGTTTAAAATTAATTTATATTACGATTCGTTAGAAACAAAAAATAGTTATGTATTTATTTCATCAGGGGTGATTCTGTTCAAGTTTTCCTAAAAATTTAAGGCATTCGATTTCGAAAATTTAAGTCTTCAGTCCAAAATTTCGAACATAAATATCTCGAATTTTGAACGATACTCGCCGAAAAAAATCAATTATGTCTATCGTTCGCAGAAAAAATAGACAATTTCTTCAGAGGATTGTGGAAACAACGTGAATTTCGTCAAAGGATCGAAAAAAAACCGCAAATTTCGTTGCAGGATTGAAAAAAAAACCGCTAATTTTGTTAACAAATTGCAGAAAAAGGCGATTTCCGTCAAAGGCTTACGAAGAAGACGAAAATTTCTTCCAAGGACTCCGAAAAAATGTGAAATTTCATCAAGAAATCACAAAAAAAAAAAAAAAAAAAACTGCGAATTTTGTCAAATAATTGCGGAAAAACATGAATTTCTTCAAAGGGTTTAGGAAAAAAAAAAACACAAATTTCTTCAAAGCACTGCGAAAAAATTTCTAATTTCGTTAAGGGATCGCGAAAAAAGTGACATTTCGTCAAAGGATCGAAAAAAAACCCGCTAATTTCGTCAATCTCAGAAAAAACTCGAATTTTGTCAAAGGATCGTGAATAAAAGGCAAATTTCGTCAAAGAATAGCAAAAAACGCAAATTTTCTCAAAGTATCGCAAAAAGAAAACGCAAATTTCTTCAAAGGACTACGAAAAAATGAAATTTCGTCGAAGGATCGTAGAAGAAAGACGCAAATTTTGTCAAAGAACAGCAGAAAAAAATGCAAATTTTGTCAAAGAATCACGAAAAAAAAAAATTGTCAAATAATCGTGAACTTCGGGAGGACCCGAAATCCGGAAAATTCCAAAACTCGGAAGGCCTTTGGTCCTAAGGATTCCGGATAATGAGTCTGTATTTACGATGGAAGCAAATTTCAAAATCCACCAGTAGATGGCGCCACTATACTGAATCAACCTCAAAACTCTCCCTACGAAATAATTCCGCTACTTCTGAAAAAAGGTGCTTACAGAAATTTTTTTTTACAGAAATGTTAATATACATTTTTTTTTATGAAATAGTTTTTTAAGGGTTTAAACAAAATTAAAAGATTTAAAAGCTTTAATATGCTTTTACAAATATTTAAACAGCAGTATCGAATGTAGCATAAATTTTTCATTAAGCCTAACATGGCGTTTAACTATAGTCGATTCGCAAACCAGAGTGGTCGTTCCCGGGAGAGTTACACACAGTTTCTGGCCTTCGGATTTTATTATAAGTAAGATAGTAATCAGTTTTCTCAAACAAAAACATAGGTTTTTCGATTGTCGTCAATTCTCAAGTAAACATTTTCATGTTCAACACTCTTGTTTTACAGACAAACATGATAAATTAACAGCATTAACACTAACATTAAAATTAATATTATTTTGTTACTCTTCCATGTATGAATTCAATGATGAAGCTGGAAATGTTTGGTTGAGAATTGATAGAACCCTAAAATCCGATATTCCGGTCTGAGTAAACTGATTAATACATTGTAAAAACTACTCGAAAACATTCCCGAAAATCAGTGGCAGCAAAAGAAACTTTGTTTTTATAAATCTACCCTATATATATATAAAATCCTAATGAAACGATTTTATGAAACGAATTTATGAAACGATTTTATGAAACGACTGATTAAACGACTGATTATGTTTCAGGGCTATTTTTAATAAAATATTAAACGCTTGATGGTGAAATTAATACCAATTGTCCATAAAAATCCGCGGATGTCAAAACTGGTAATAGAATTTTGAAATTGAAATTAGTTTTCGAGATATTAATTTTTTTCTAATTTTAATGACATTTCTGTAATGATAGCAACTAATTACTGAGTTTTTTTTTTGTGACAAAAAAGGGAAAAAAATCGAAAAGGATCCCGATAGGGATTATTGATTTCTTTTTATTCGTCATATTCAAATTGAAATTGAATTTATCTTTTATTTCAATCGATAATGAAGACAAGATTGTGATTAAATTATGTTTTTTATGAAAAAAAAAAAATCACATTCCTATCGTCAGCATCTATATATTTAAAACGCTAAGCGATTTCTTTCGACAATCCGTTAGAACAAACTACTGCATCAAATTACACCATTCTTTTTTTAAATGAAAGATATTAGGACACAGATTTGTTATCGTGCATTCGTTTGTTCGAAAATTTAATTAATCAGCTGTAATTTTCAATTAAACATTTACTTCTGCTTATGACGTCATAAAGTTGACAACTCCCACTTTTAAGGGCATAGAGTTTTTTCCCTGAACTCTGTGGTTCGCCAATCTTTTGACATTAACTAATATCAACTAGGCAATATTTTAACATTGTAGTATAAAATCTTTAAAAAAAAAACTTAATTAGCTAGAATATAATCATAATAAAATATCTAAACGTAAACATATCAATATGAAGAACAAATCTCACATAAAATGTTGCAATTTAAATGATTCCAATTGAAACAAGATTTGGAGAGCTATCTTGGCGCCCAGCTAACATAAAAGTACCTATTTTATTTTATTTATTTACACACATATTCAAATTTATTATAAAACACCAGGTTGCCATACAAAGCAAAAATCGTCATTTAGGCGCCAAAAAATAACCCAGGTGCGTCTGCGATATCTGTACTGATTTAATCAAAATTATTTTGGTTGCACCGCATATTGCAAAATTAATTAAATCCATGATTATTGTTTCATTCTCAGATTAAAAATAAGAAAATTGGTACTTCTCTATTATCCCGTTGACCACTTTTCATAACAAAAAACTATCGCCAAACTGTAACGCCAAATAAACGGGAGAACGTTGCCATTGGAATATCACAATAAATAAATAAATAAAATACATGACTTTAAGGACACAATTGTTATTTTAATTAATGAAATAACTAATAAATCAGTAAAACATAATGAAAAATAGACGCAAATCTCGAATTAAAAACCACTTGATGACGTAACAAACACGTATAATGCTTCTGACATCAAGTAAATCGGACTGCGTTTTTGGCGTTTAATTTTACAGTTTGGCGATGATTTTTTGTTATGAAAAGTGGTCGACCGGATAATAGAAAAGTACCAGAATATTTAATGTTTAACTAAATTCAATTATTTGATCGATCGCAAATTTTGGTTCTTTTCCGTTATACCGACACCATGCCATACATGTAAATATATGCTTGGCGACAATGGTGTCCGTATAATGGAAAAGTACTCAATTTTTTCTTAGTTCGGGCTATACCAAAAACAAACATTTTACAGGTAACAAAAAAATCGCCGAAAATGGCTGCTTCATCAGCTGTTATAACAGCAAAGTTGGATAAAATCTAATAACCTGAATTTTACAACGTTTATGCGAAACACCACAGAGAACACACGCTATTTTTATATAAGTAGGGTATATGTAAACGAATAAGAGAACTAACAACCTTCAATAATATAATGCATGAAAAAGTAAACAACTAAGTGATTCAGCAAATCATAAAAATATGTATTTCTTAATATAACTATAAAATACAGAAAAATATTCTGGTACCATAAAAAAATGTTCATTATCCCGTCGAAATTCCGTGCATTATCCCGTGGTCCGACTAAGAAAAAAAAAACTATATGCAAATTAGGTACTTTTCGGTTAGCCGGCGCCAATAAAGTATATATATATATTATATATATATATATACACATAATAACAAACTCCAATGGAAAATTACTTGCAGAATTATTATCACAAAAGCCAACCAAAATCTGTAAACCACATAAATTCAATACTAGAAAAACAAAACTATATACATTTTATATATTTGTATATATGTATATATATATATATATATATATATATATATATATATATATATATATATATATATATATATATATATATATACTTCATTGGCGCCCTGCTAACCGAAAAGTACCTCAAATAATTCGCCAAACTGTAGCGCCCAATAAACAAACGGAAGAATGTTGCCATTAAATCTAAAAAAAATAATAATAATAATAATAATAATAAAATTATTAAGAAAAGCCCCATTTACTAAAGTATCATTTATCAGTAACTTTTAACAATAAAATTTACAATATATTAATGAAAACTGAATCAAAAATAATCTTGGATATTTATTTATTTACATTATTTCTCTTAATTATGGAAAAGGAATAATCATCCTGATTATGTAAAGGAATGAAGAAACCTTACAAATAAATTACACTTGAGAACATTAAAAATCTCCTTTATCTGCAGATTGATTTATTATTGTAAAAAAAATTCTTCATCTTTACATAAAAATTGATTAGCTTAAAACAATAGATGCGTTTCAGAAGATATGGATTTAAAACGAACAATGATTAAAGAAGACATTTTAAAAATTTTGATCAAAACATCTTAAAACTTTTTTTTAACGTCGAATTTCGACGGTGCGTTTGGGGAGAAGCAATGCACATGCGCATAGGAGCTCATTCGGTTGCATTATCACAGGGAGGGGGGGATGTGTGCCTTATTTAATATGTTCTTTTATTGACTGAATATGAGATGAACGTAGGGATATGCTATTTGTATGATACTTCATAGGTTCAGGAAATTTTCTTTCTTGCCGTGGGGAATAGGGCGGTAATGTCAAACTGATTTCCATGTTGTTTACGGATTGTTTGTTTGGAGTTTGCATCGGAAATAATAACGTAATTCACTGGGGGAAATTTTTTTAAATAAAATATTTGAAAGATTGTTTCATAAGCACCCCTACTTATGTAATAAAGAAGCTTATTTTACTTATATTGCTATTGTAATTTTTTCCGTCAAGTTTTGACGGGTACCATCTAGTTTAATTTAATTTATAAACTGAAAATATTTTGAATAAATTCGTCCAAATGACGTCATTTATGTAAACGCAAAAGAAAGGGGGGGGGGAGGAATTGATAGTAATTATTATTTATTGATATCATTTTGTTATTTTTTTGTAAAATTTAATTAAACGAATTTATAAAATCACTAATTCGGATATTTGAAACGAATATATAAAATAATAATTGCCCAACTGAACGCAAGGAGAATAAAATATCCTGCTTGGGTTTCTTTCCAATTTGAATGAGAATATGACATCAATTATGGTAAAATGACATTTACTCCTTTCTCTCTTTTATTGGCAGCAAGGAAAAAATGCTCCCTATATATTAGAGAAATGCTATTAAAGTTTAAAACAAATGAATATTTCAGTAGCATTACTTTTTTTATAATTAATTATATGTTTACACATAAATAACAAAGAGAAGAAAAAACTACAAATAATTAAATTACTATACTCGAAACACACTTAAGGTGTAAAATACGTTATATATTAAAATGATTTTCGCTACTTTTCCAATTTAGGGGCCTTCGCAAGATACAGAAAGTGACCTTGGCAATGAATTGAAATTCGGCAACATGTTTTCTAACAATCTATTCGCTTTTTGATATACACAAGCAATTATTTCGATATTTATACAATTTATTTAATATAAAGAAGCCATTTATCTATTTTTATGTACAAAAAGAGGTAAATTGAAAGACAATTATAAATAAATTGTATATATACATATAAATACACGTATAAACAAGCATAATAGTTCGGTGCTTTTGCAGTATATGGGGCCTTGACGAAACAGAGAAAATAGACTTGGTGGAAAAGGAAATTTGGCAACATACTTTCTGTCAACCTATTCACTTTGTCATTTCGTATATAGAAGCATTTTTTCAATATTTATACAATTTGTTTAGCGTAAAATGTCATTTATCCTATTTTATATGTAATCAGAAGTAATTTGTATAGAAAAAACAATAATAATATACGTATAATTAAAATACGCATATAAACAAAAAAATCGTCGAATTTGTTTCCATGGCTGTTTATGTCATTTGGCACCAAATCTCACTTTCTGATGCCCGAATTGCGCCAAGCTTTTTAAAAAAGCGTCAAGACCCCTATAATAGAAAAGTACCAAAAGTTCATTGGGTTTGTTTTCATAACTTTTGGCAACAAATATATGTATATTAACGAATCTATCCGTTTTTGAAACTCCAACCAAACCTAAAAGCAAAGGATTCTATACTGGAAAAGTACCCGATTTTCTTATGGACAATATTCAAGTGACATAACATGGTGTAAAATTATCGCGGATAGCAAATTTGTTTAAATATCTCATCAATTGATGCCAAATAAATGCAGGCTTGCATGCACAAAATATTTAATTAATTTTGTATGATAAATAATTATTAGAAAATTCGTATATACATATTAATTAAAATGAATAATTTACATATTTAAAATAACATGAAAATATGCATGATGGTGCACTAAAATAGAGAGAAAATTAATACCTGTTACCGAAAATGTCTATAACATAGTACTTTTCAATAACGAGATTCTTAATGTTATTCACAAGCAGATGGAATTTTTCTCATCCTTAAACTCAAAGGAAGAATAGAATACAGATCGTTGTTATAAAAGTTCGAGAGGTAGCCACAATTTAAACATAACCGTTTTATACAAGCTGGTTTTCAAGTTGTAATTGATTTTACTTATCAATCCCGAAAACAGTCGTCAATTGTCGCAACAGCTGTGTATGAGGCCATGATAATCAAAAAATGCCCCATTAAAACGTTAAAAGCATGGCAACCCAATTACAGATTTACCAATATTTTTAGAACAAAGCACGCTGTCATGTGTTTAGAGGCCTCGAAGTCTGAGCGGGTGTTGGCGAGCGTAGCTCGCAGGGGGTAGGCCCCCTAGTACTTCTATAAATCTCAAAAATATGTTGCTTTTCGAGATTTGTAAGGAAAAAGAATAGTTTTTGGGGGTGAGGGGGAAGGGGGGGTATTGTATATTTTCGTTCGTGGTTATGTTATATTTTTGTAAATTAAGCAACATTTGCCTTTTTTTACAGTGTATAAATCGTTTTTATGAATTACCTCTTTAACCTAATTTCACTCTAATAATCAATTTAAGTTTTTTAATTAAAATTGGTTGTTAAGAGTTTAACTTATTCTATTTTAATTTTGTTATTATATGTTACTTTGGAAAAGAAGAAAAAGAGAAAGAAAACTTTTCTTTGTAAAATCTCTTTTCCTTTGTAAAATTTCCATGTGAAAGAAATCAAAGCTTGATATAAATGGCCAAATTTCGAATGTGCATTTCAGTCGCAGACGATGTTATTATGCAGACGGAATACTAATATCACGTTCAGACAGAATTTAATTCTGGAGAAGTTTAATGGAGAAATTTTTTGGGGGGTTATTTTGGAAAGGCGAAGAATTCTGTTCCATAATACATAGATATATAAGATACTCAAAATACAACCGGTCTAAGTCCGAAAATCCGAAAATTCCTTTAAAAAAGGTGTTTAATGAATACAAGGTGTCCGATAAATCCGTTCACATTTCAAAAATTCATTTAAAACTAGTTGGATGTGCCAATCCCAAAACCACCCAATCTCACACAGGTTTCGCATGCACTAAAAACGAATCAGCACCAATTTATATCAAGGTCTAACTGAATGTAAAGTTTTATTAAATTCCGTGCATTAGTTTTTGAGACATGACTATGGCTAAAATCGTTTAAATTCTGAAAAATGCAGCATAGCAGCGCCACCTGTTGGAATATTTACTCCAAAACCTAATCAATAACAACTTATGTCAACGTCTAACTCAATCTGAAGTTTGATGAGAATTCGTGCATTATATCTTGTGATATAGTTATCGGGAAAATCATGAAAAAAGGTAACATAGCAGCGCCACCTTCTGGGCTATTTACACCAAAACGTAATCAGCATCTATTTATGTCAAGGTCTAACAGAATCTGAAGTTTGGTGAAATTCTGTGTGTTAGTTCTTGAGATATAGCTACCGTAAAAATCGTGAAAAAAAATAGCATAGAAGCACCACCTGTTGGGATATCTACACCAAAACGTAATCAGCGTCTATTTATGTCAAAATCTAACTGAATCTGAAGTTTGATGAAAATCAGTACATTTATTCTTGAGATAGGACTATTGCGGAAATCGCCAAAAATTCAGCATAGCAGCGCCACCTGTTGGGCGATTTACACCAAAAACTAATCAGAACCAATTTATATCAGGGACTTATTTAACATAAAGTTTTATTATATACCGTGCATTAGTTCTTAAGATAGAACGCCCACAAAATTTTTGTCACATACAGACAGTCAAACTCACAGACTCAAGGTCAGACATTTTCTAAAAACAGTCTAATCGTGTTCAGGACCTTCTAAAACGTACAAATCCGTCAAAAACTGGAAGTCGAAAATTTTCGTGAATCCAATACTTTCTTCTTGTAAAGATAGAAGAAAATAAAAATAATAGAAAGGCCGCATAGAAGAATACGGTTTGCACCACAAGACTTGTAAAAGTGTCAAGGTTTTTGTGGCAAAAGAGACTAATATGCTGTGGCCATCAATAAACTTTCTTCTATACCATACTAAAATATTAATTTATAATAGCATCAACAATTATGAATATAAAGCATAGTGGATTTAACACGGAGTTACAGTGACCATAGTGAATTAAAAGAAGAGCAGAACTACAGGGGCTCTTTAAAAATAAATGAACAACGTAAAATAGCACAAATAAAAATATACATAAAATGGCAAACAATGATGGCTTAAACATTTGATTCGGTTTTAATCTTTAGAATTTGGCACTGATGATGGAGCTTTAGGGACTCCGAAAAAGCTGTTTGCCATTTTATGTATATTTCTGTTTGTGCTATTTTACGTTGTTCATTTATCTATACTAATATTATAAAGGAGTAAATCTTGTTTGTTTGTTTGTAGGGGGTAATCTCTGGAACTACCGAACCGATTTCAAAAGTGATGGTGGCAAATTGATGGTGACAACCCCTGCTCCAACATAGGCTATATTTTATGTCGGTGCCACTAACCCCAGGGGGTGCAGGAGCGAAAAACGTTCTAAAATTGCGATTTTTCAGTTATCACACTGGCTGTCAAGCCCTGAGAGCTTGGCAACCAGTTCTGTATGTATGTATGTACGTACGTAATGCGATAACTCTTCATAGAAATATCCGTTTTCCTTCAAATTTTGTTTATAGGTTCACTGTGTTAAGGCGCTTCCCTGATTAGTTTTCGGGATTGTTTGGTTAAGTATAAAAGGGGGGAACAAGGGGCTAATTCCAACCCCTTAATTTATATAAATGGGTTTTTCATGCAGAATTATTCCGTTTTCCTTCAAATTTTGTTTATAGGTTCACTGAGTTAAGGCGCTTCCCTGATTAGTTTTCGAGATTGATTGGTCAAGTATAAAGGGGGGGAACAAGGGTCTAATTCCCCTCCCCCTTAATTTATATAAATGGGTTTTCAATGCAGAATTATTCCGTTTCCCTTCAAATTTTGTTTATAGGTTCACTGAGTTAAGGCGCTTCCCTGATTAGTTTACGGGTTTGATTAGTTAAGTATAAAGGGGGGGGGGATTGGGGGGGGCTAATCCCCCCCTTAATTTATATAAATGGGTTTTTCATGCAGAATTATTCCGTTTTCCTTCAAATTTTGTTTATAGGTTCATTGGGTTAAGACGCTTCCCTGATTACTTTTCGGGATTGATTGGTTAAGTATAAAGGGGGGGAACGGGGGCTAATCCCCCCCTTAATTTATATAAATGGGTTTTTCATGCAGAATTATTCCGTTTTCCTTCAAATTTTGTTTATAGGTTCACTGTGTTAAGGCGCTTCCCTGATTAGTTTTCGGGATTGATTGGTCAAGTATAAAGGGGGGGGGGGGGAACAAGGGTCTAATTCCCCCCCCTTAATTTATATAAATGGGTTTTTCATGCAGAATTATTCCGTTTCCCTTCAAATTTTGTTTATAGGTTCACTGAGTTAAGGAGCTTGCCTGATTAGTTTACGGGTTTGATTAGTTAAGCATAAAGGGGGGGATCGGGGGGGGGCTAATCCCCCCCCTTAATTTATATAAATGGGTTTTTCATGCAGAATTATTCCGTTTTCCTTCAAATTTTGTTTATAGGTTCATTGGGTTAAGACGCTTCCCTGATTACTTTTCGGGATTGATTGGTTAAGTATAAAGGGGGGGGGAACAAGGGGCTAATTCCCCCCCCCCCCTTAATTTGATATAAATGGGTTTTTCATGCAGAATTATTCCGTTTTCCTTCAAATTTTGTTTATAGGTTCACTGTGTTAAGGCGCTTCCCTGATTAGTTTTCGGGATTGATTGGTCAAGTATAAAGGGGGGGGAACAAGGGTTTAATCCCCCCCCCCTTAATTTATATAAATGGGTTTTTCATGCAGAATTATTCCGTTTCCCTTCAAATTTTGTTTATAGGTTCACTGAGTTAAGGAGCTTGCCTGATTAGTTTACGGGTTTGATTAGTTAAGTATAAAGGGGGGGGGATCGGGGGGGGGCTAATCCCCCCCTTAATTTATATAAATGGGTTTTTCATGCAGAATTATTCCGTTTTCCTTCAAATTTTGTTTATAGGTTCATTGGGTTAAGACGCTTCCCTGATTACTTTTCGGGATTGATTGGTTAAGTATAAAGGGGGGGAACAAGGGGCTAATTCCCCCCCCCCTTAATTTGATATAAATGGGTTTTTCATGCAGAATTATTCCGTTTTCCTTCAAATTTTGTTTATAGGTTCACTGTGTTAAGGCGCTTCCCTGATTAGTTTTCGGGATTGATTAGTTAATATAAAGGGGGGGGATCCGGGGCTAATTCCCCCCCTTAATTTATATAAATGGGTTTTTCATGCAGAATTATTCCGTTTTCCTTCAAATTTTGTTTATAGGTTCATTGGGTTAAGACGCTTCCCTGATTACTTTTCGGGATTGATTGGTTAAGTATAAAGGGGGGAACGGGGGGCTAATCCCCCCCTTAATTTATATAAATGGGTTTTTCATGCAGAATTATTCCGTTTTCCTTCAAATTTTGTTTATAGGTTCACTGTGTTAAGGCGCTTGCATGATAATTTTCGGGATTGATTGGCTGAGTATAAAGGGGGGAACGGGGGGAGGCTAATCCCCCCCTTAATTTATATAAATGGGTTTTTCATGCAGAATTATTCCGTTTTCCTTCAAATTTTGTTTATAGGTTCACTGAGTTAAGGCGCTTCCCTGATTAGTTTTCGGGATTGATTAGTTAAGTATAAAGGGGGGGGATCGGGGGGGCTAATCCCCCCTTAATTTATATAAATGGGTTTTTCATGCAGAATTATTCCGTTTTCCTTCAAATTTTGTTTATAGGTTCACTGTGTTAAGGCGCTTCCCTGATTAGTTTTCGGGATTGATTGGTTAAGTATAAAGGGGGGGAACGGGGGATAATCCCCCTTAATTTATATAAATGGGTTTTTCATGCAGAATTATTCTATTTGCTTCAAAATTTGTTTATGGATTCATTGGGTTAAGACGCTTCCCTGATTAGTTTTCGGGATTGATTGATTAAGTATAAAGGGGGGGAACGGGGGCTAATACCCCCCCTTAATTTATGTAAATGGGTTTTTCATGCAGAATTATCCCATTTCCTTCAAATTTTATTTATAGGTTCACTGTGTTAAGGCGCATCTCTGATTAGTTTTCGGGATTGATTGGTTAAGTATAAAGGGGGGGAACAAGGGGCTAATTCCCCCTTATCTATACTAATATATAAAGTAGTAAAGATTGTTTGTTTGTTTGTAGGGGGTAATCTCTGGAACCACTGAAGCGATTTTAAAAGTGATGTTGGCAAATTAATGGTGACAATCCCTGCTCCAACATAGGCTATGTTTTATGTCGGTGCCACCACCCCCAGGGGTGTGCAGGAGCGAAAAACGTTCTAAAATTTCGATTTTTTGTGTACTGAAGGAGATAGAAGTATCAAATTTGGTATGGTAGTTACTTATAAGATGTAAATGCTCTCTAAGAACAAATTATAAAAACATTCGCAATTTAAAAGGGTGAGATGAGGAAGATGCGTTCTAAAAACATTCTAAATTACAATTTCTATGGAATCTCTGAAACTACAGAACCGATTTCAAAAGTGATGGTGGCAAATGGATGGTGACAGTCCCTGCTCCAACATATGCTAAATTTTTTGTCGGTGCCACTGCCCGCAGAGGGTGCAGGAGCGAAAAACGTTCCAAAATTATGATATTTTCAATAATGAAGGAGCAGAGCCGTCCTTAGCGAGGACGACTTAAAGCGAGGCCCGGTGCAAGGATTTTGCGAGGCCCTTTCCTTCCAGATTCTTAACATAATCTTATCTATACTATCAATAAAAAAGAATGGTTTTCACCTATATACTATAACCCGGGGAGCCCGGGTTCGCTCCCCTAGCTACTATAAAGAAGTAGCGTTTGTGTGTTTGTAGGGATAATTTCTGGAATTACTAAACCAATTTCAAAAGTAATGGTGGCAAATTGATGGTGAAAGTCCCTCTTCCAACATAGGCTATATTTTATGTGAAGATAACTATCTTTTCTTAACTAAAATCATAAATTTATATTAAAGATTTTCTATTAAACCTTCTTCTTTTTATTAAAGAAAAAATATTTTGCGTCCGGGTGCGAGGCCTCTTTAGGCGCGAGGCCCTGTGCGGCCGCACCTGTCGCACACCCCTAAGGACGGCTCTGTGAAGGAGTTAGGAACTTGACATTTTGTATGGTCGTTACTTACAAGATTTAAATGCTCTATAAGAACAAAATCTAAAAAAATTCGAAATTTAAAAAGCTGAAATAAGCAAAAAATTTTCTAAAAACATTCTAAATTACAATTTGTATGGAATGTCTGGAACTACTAAAGCGATTTCAAAAGTGATGGTGGCAAATGGATGGTGACAATCCCTGCTCCAACATAGGCTACATTTTATGTCGGTGCCACTGCCCCGAGGGGGGTGCAGAAGCGAAAAACGTTCTAAAATTACCATTTTTGCGATGCTGAAGGAGCTAAAAACTTCAAGTTCGGCATGATTGTTATTTATAAGATCTAAATGCGCTCTAAGAACAATTTCTAAAGAAAAATGATCTAATGATTCTGCGATTTTTCAACTGTTGAATTTCTAAAATTACCAAATTTCACAATAGAGTACCATAGCGAAACCTTCACGCGTAAAAAGATAATGATAAGGGCGACGTGTCCTGACGTGTATATTGACTATAGCACGAGTCACAAATTATAGTATCCTTATTATTCTGTTAAAATATAAAAGTGAATTATGAAATGTCAATATTTTGTTTGATTAAAGGTTCGTTAAGAGAAATTGACCTGCGTAGCGGGCGTAGCTTGCTAGTTTTTAATATAACGGCACAAAGTTAAATCCACCTATTTTAAATACAGGGGGCGCTGTTGAGTAAAAAAAAATATATTAAATTAGATCAACATATACGTTTTTAACACGTTCCAACATAGTTTAAAAGAGTTTATGAATTCGGTTTGTCTGTCTGTCTACCGTCTGTCTGTCTGTCTGCTCGTTCTCTAACTCACGTAAATTTATTTGAATTGGCATGCAATTGATATATGTTATTATAGTTTAATGTTGCATGTTCGGTATTGAAAATGAAGTGTAACACTTATAGTATTTTACAGGGACACTCAAAAGAATTCCGTTACATTATGTTCTATGAGGTAAAATCATTTGCGGTTTATTTTAATGATATTGCAGAATTTCAAACATATTGAAATTGATATATATCACTGGGGTGCACTACGAGAAGCTTACTATAGAATATGGTGTTCATAGCGCTTATAGTTCCTTTACAGGGACACTCAAAAAATGTTGTTGCATTACGATCTATCGAGAAAAATCGTTTGCAGTTTATTTTAATAGTTTCACTACTTGAAACATATTGAAATCGATATTGTATATCACTGAGGTGCATTACAAAAGGCTTACTATAGAATATTGTGTGTATTGCATTCATCGTTCATTTACAGGAACTTCGGTACTGTCTGTTAACAATCCCATTTTTAAATTTAACTCATTTTTTGTCTATTACTTGTTGTGTATAAATTCTATAAATAATATACAGGGCAGCACAAAAGTTCTCAAGGACATTTCCGGTTATTGACGGAAATTCGAGAAGAAGAATTTTAAACAGTGCTACGCGTTTCCTAACGGAACTAAAATTTAGCATTATATATATTATATATACAAATCTGTAGATCATATACAGGGCTGCACAAAAGAATCCGGGTATTTTTCCGAATATTGTTGGTAATTCCTGAAATTGTTTTTTTAAATATGTTATGGTTTTTCCAAATTGTTTACTTAGATATCATCTTTCATCTTATTAAACGGTAAAAATTTGCACAATTATTTTGGAAGTGTTGGAAAGTGTTACATATTCTATGCTTGACGCATGATTTTTCTTTCTTGTTTAATTTTTCATATAAATATGTATGCAGTAATTTTAAAATTTTATTTTCCCAAAAATCATTCTATTGAAATCTCTTTTTTTAAGAGAGATACAATGAATGGAACCAAACATAATTTGGGCTATTTTATTCGAAAAGTATTTTTAATCTCGAAAATTAGCAATAAATTCATATTTAAAAAACTGTGGGTTGATGGACATTAATTTTTAAATAAAACGAGCCACAATCGTGAAAAATATGGGTGTATAAGTTTATAGCTCATTCTGATCCATTGTTTTTTTAATATAGAGAAATTTTACTTTTCGGCGGTCTAAAGAGACCTTCAACCACACATAAGAAAATCTTTGACAGCAACCAGAATATTTATACATTTTTTTTTAATAATATTCATTTATCTTATACAGTCATCTCTCACTTATGCGCCTCTCAGTTATACGCGTTTCTCAGTTATACGCGAATTTCGTAAGGTCCCGCCACGAAAAATAGGAAAATAATGCTGTAGATCTCTCACTTATAAGCGCCACTTTGAATTGTCTCTCTCAGTTATACGCGGAAATAACAGCGCAATTCACTTTTTTTTTTTTCATTGATAAATAATTTTCTGCACCTGTCAAGGTCAAAAGTCCGTTCCGAAAAACGGGGTGGAGAGGATGTTACAGTTTGACTCTACACTCCACCCGCCCCTCCCCCTCAGTTCTAATGGTTCCTTCTTTTCTTTCTGTTTTAATTTTATCAAGTCACCTGCGTGTTACATTTTGTCCTTGCGGTAGCATCTAGATTCTTTTTTTTTTCCCAATAAAAATGAGCAAAAGAAAGTTAACAATTTCGTTCAAAATGGAAATTATAAAAGCAGCAGAAAATGATCCTAGACTGTCAAAAATAAGTTTAGCTCGAAAATTCGATTTGCCAGAATCAACACTCGGAGGAATTTTAAAGAACAAGGACTTGATAAAAAAAAAAATGAATAGTGAATATTCTACACAAGCAAAGAAACGATCAAGAATTCAGAATGGAAAATTTGAGATTTTAGAAAACACTTTAATTCAGTGGTTCAGAGAAATGAGAGCTTCTAATTTATCCATTAGCGGTGAGTTATTTAAAGAAAAGGCACCCACTTTGTCATCCAAAATAGGAATCGAAAATTTTTCGGCTTCTTCGGGATGGTTAGAAAAACTTAAAAAAAGACACGGTTTAACAAATCATTGTCTGAGTGCTGAAAGCGCAGCCGTTTCAGATTCAATTGCTAATGAATGGATCGCAGGCCGTCCAAATTTAATTCAGAACATTTTTAACTGTATTGAAACAGGTTTATTTATCGTCTTTTACCAAACAAAACGATGAGGGATTAAGGGAGAAACATGCCATGGTGGCAAACACAGCAAAGAAAGACTGGCTGTGCTTTTATGTTGCAATGGGGGACGGATCAGAAAAGTTACCGCCAATAGTGATTGGTAAATCCAAGAAACCACAGTGTTTAAAAAATATCAAGAAATTGCCATGTTCTTATGCAAGTAGCACCAAAGCCTGGATGACATCGAACATTTTTTTAGACTTTTTGAAAGAATTCGATATGAAGATGGCTAAAAAAAAAGAAAAGTTCTGCTATTTATGGATCAGTGTCCGCTCATCCTTTCATATCTCCCATTTCTGACACATACACGAGTTATATTTTTTCCTGCTAACTGTACTAGCAGACTCCAGCCCTTAGATCTCGGTACAATAAAGTCAGTTAAAGCGCAGTATAGGAAAGATTTGGTGCGAAGAATGTTTATATCACTAAAGCAGAAAAAGGAATTCAAGAAAATTTGGTTTCTGGATGCCATGCATATGTTGGTTCCCTCTTGGAATAACGTAACAGCTACAACAATTTATAACTGCTTTAGGAAAGCGGGTATTTTTTATTCAAATGATGCTGAAGTTATTCCGTTACAGGAAAATGAAAACAACAACAATGATTTTAACATAGACGAAGAAGAATGGAATAGAATAAGCTAAGATTATCTTTCTTTACAAGATTTCGTCAGTGTTGATGAAAAATTAACATCAGCGGCAATAAAAGATATTGGAACTGTTTTTGATGATGTGACAGCTGAAAATAAGATGATGATAATGATGAAACTGATACTGTAATTGTCCCATCTTATGCTACTGCTTTAGGAGCCCTGGACACTTTGAGATGTTATCTATAAAATGCTGATGTAGCATCAAATACAATGACGTACTTTAATGCATTAGAAAAGGTCGTTGTACAAACGCGGCCTAAGTAAAGACAAACTACCATTGATGACTTCTTAAAAAAAGACTAATTGCCATTTTTTATGTAAGTATATCATCTTCTATGTCAAGTAAAATTTTACTTTATTGTATTTTTTTAAACTAAATTTTATAGTGAAAGTGTAAGGACTTTTTTTAGTACACTATACTAATATTACACCCCTTTTATTTTATAAAATGTCATTAATCATAATTCTTATATTTCAATACGTTTTTCTTTCGAATAATGTGTATAATGTGTGTAAAGAATTACAGAGTACGACATCCTCTCAGTTATGCGCGGCTCTCAGTTATGCGCGATTTTAAATCAGTCCCTTCAAACGCGTATAAGTGAGAGGTGACTGTATTTAAATTTCCTTTATAATTTTTCTGTTAGTAGTTAAATAATTCATAACGTATTGTCTTTAAGATCTTTGTTTATTTTTCTAAACTTATGGATAAACGCCTAACATATTTTCTTTTATAACTCTTTAAAGGTTTAAGAAAAAACTATATAATGACATCTTTTTTTTTTTTTTTTTTTTTTTTTTTTTTTGAGGGACGATTTATGAGTAAAGGCGAGGGTATCGATTTTAGGTGCGTTCGTAATTATATAAATACATAGCACCTATAGTCATCGTCTGGTCCGTCCGTCTGTCCGTCTATTCGTATATAACAGCGCAAAAACTATCCAACCGAATGGTTTGAAATTTAATATATATAATCGTTGCAGAATTTTGTCCAATCATTTGAAATTTTATGAAAATCGAAACAAAACTCAAAGAGATATTAATAAAAACATTTATTAAGTAATTTGAATTTTTAAAAAATCAGTACTTTCTTGTTATAGCAGCTTCTGAGTATTAATCGTCAAGCGATCGAGATGTATCACCCAGTTATGTGACATGTATGGCGTTATAGTCATATATGACGTATATGACATTTTATAACCTCTCTGACTAAGTTATAGCCACATGCGTCAATCTATTAAATCCTATCATACGTAATTAACTCAATGATATCCCATGACAGGTAATGATTCTAGGCAGGGTTGGGTTTTTGACGTCAAAAACTGGTTTTTGACATGACAGTGGTAAAAACCGTGTTTTTACCGGTTTATACCGTCAAAAACCTATCATTTTCGATTATCCTCCAATTTACGGTGTAAGTGTAGCATACAATACATTTCTAGATTGATTTTACCTTGTTGTTCTTGTTATTATTATTATTTACAATTACATTTGTTAAATTTATTTAAAAGAAGATCATTTCCTAATATGGGAAAGATTTAAAAATACAAGAGTAAAAGAAAAGAACAATATTTGTCATAATCTTCACTAATATAGATTCTACTAACTGCAATTAACATTAAATGATAATAAAAGGTTATAATTATTAAACAAGAATCAATATACGTTTTTAATAAAGTACATTAAAATTATTTTAGAGATGTAAAAATGCTGTTACATTGTATGACAATAAATGTTAAGCATAGACTGGCAGTGAATAAATTTGAATATTCTTCGATATAATACTTTAAAATGCATATTGTATGTATTTCATAAATGCAATTAAGGTGATTTTCATTTGCACTTCAATAAGTAGAATCTTAAAGTTTTGTTTTCAACAATGTAATAAATTGTACCGAAATTATACACATTGTTTAATCTAATACTTATAGGTTACAGGATTTCTTCAAAAAATCTAATTTGCCAAATAGCTTAAGATTATTGTAGAGATCTTCTAACAAAGATGTACATGTATTATTCTAATGCAATTCTTTTTTGTTTTTCTTGAATGGATAAATATACTTTAGAGTCTTTTTGATTCTGAATATTTTATGTAAAACAATTTAATATTAAAGATAGAATGAAAAAAAAATGTAAAAACAAACTACTAAAAAATGGGTTTTTGACAGTTTTCGACATTTTTGACAAGGAGGTTTTTGACATGACGGTAAAAACCATGGTTAAAACCGGTAAAAACCGTCATGCGTCAAAAACTTGCCAACCCTGATTCTAGGTTGCCACGGTGATTACGTCCTATTTAAGATGGAGTCTTATTATTTCCGTATTACTGAATTTAAAAACCGAATCTGTATACTAAAATTGTTTAATTAGAGCAATCCCATAATCTACCGACAGTTTTTGGATTGATGTTTCCGGAGAAATAAATATTAAATGGAAAAAGAGTCTAAATATGTATTTCAAGTTCTGAAATTTTCAAAACTAGGCATAAGTTTCATATTGGAATTTTCCATAAATGTCAACAAAAGATAAAATGTTTCCAATTTAAAATGTACTTGTTTTATAAGGGAAATTAATCATATCATAATAACAGACGATATAATTCATTTCACTGAAACTAATTATAGCACGAACTTATTTGTCACGTTTGACGTACAATTTCTAACTTGTTAACACTTTCCAACATAGTTGAAAAGTGTGTATCACTTCGGTTTGACTTGTCGTTTGTCTGCTTATCTCGCCGTGCTCTAACTCGCTTAAATACACTCAGATTGCCATGTATAATTGATATATGTTTTTGAGGCTTACTATGGTATGTTTTCTATTGAAAATGAAATGCGTAGAATTTATAGTTCTTTTACAGGGACACTCAAAAGAATTCCATTAGATTATGGTATATGCAGAAAAATTGTTTCAAATGTGTTTTAATGATCTTACACTATTTCACAGATATTGAAATCGATATACATCACTGAAATGTACTACAAAATACTTGTTGTAGAATATGGCGTGCATCGCATTTATCGTTGATTTACAGGTACACAAAAGAAAACGGTTAGAGCACTGTTTATGAGTGATAATTGCTGGAAGAAAGTTTTCAGTTGTAGTATCCGTTTTAAAATTTAACTAAATTTGTGCATATTTCTTAGCGTGTATAAATTCTATACATCATATACAGAGCTGCACAAAATAATTCGAGTACATTTCCGTGAGATTTTCAACTATGTTATGCGTTTCCTAACTGAGCTAAATTTTAGCATAGTATGTAGTATATATACATATCTATAGGTCATATACAAGGCTGCACAAAAGAGTTTCTGACTACAGATGGCAATTGCTGAAATTGGATTTCAAATGTTTTAGATTTTTTCTAAATTGTTTACTTTGATACCTATATTGTACCCTTATTACCCACCATCACATTAGAAAGCCATCACAAATTAATCTGTCGGCCTGGTCGGCCGAAAATTGCTGAAGGGGGAATTTTCAACTGTTCTATATGTGTTTCCTAACTGAACTAATTTTAGCATACTATGTAATATATATATATATATATATATATATATATATATATATATACAAATTTATAGATCTTATACATGGCAGCACAAAATAATTCGGATATTTTCCGGACTATTGATGCTAATAATTCCTAAAATTAGATTTTTAAATGTGTTATGACTTTTCCGAAGCACCTGTGGGAAAAGAGGTACCTCCTTACATTATATCCTAGATTGCACCCTGACTGCCCACCATCACATTAGAAAGCCATCACAAATGAATCTGTCGGCCTGATTTGCCTACGTGCTGAAACAGACAAAACTACTTCAAAAAATAACAGATTGTATGTTTCTGCTAGAACGCATTCGATACTTATTCATGCTGCCTCCATTGGACTTAGTGGAGGTTGAGGATGAAGTGGACTTCTAATATGCATAAGGACCTTTACACACTACATAAACTCTAAACTTAGCAATTTAGTAAATCTTAATGGCATCATACAGTGTTATTCAGTATTTTTAGCATAATTTATCATTGTTAACACTAGTATTATTATTCATTCATTATTGTTCATTTAGTACTTACGTCTATCCATTATTATTATTTACTTCAGCATATTACAGTATTATTACATAGTAGTATTATTGCTCAGTATCACAATGTAGTATTTAGTACTGCTAAGTAGGATTGGTAAATTGTATTTTCAGAATTTGTATTTTTGGAATCTTGTATTTTCAGAATTTGTATTTCAGAATTACATAGTATAATTATTGCTCAATATTACAAAGTATAATTCAGTAATACTCAGTATAATTAGGTAAACAAACCTGCTGGGCGGGGCTAGTTGAGTTTAAGCCGAAAGTTTAGGCCACCCCGCCCGGTTTGACCTTGAGCTTGCTTACTTTGATATCATCTTTTACCTTAGTAAACGGTGAAGTTTCTTTACAGTATTCTAAATGGGTTGGAAAGTATTCCATAATCTATACTTTACGCTTGATTTTTTTTTTTTTTTTTTTTTTTTTTTTTTGTTTGTTTTTTTTTTTTTACACGGATTGTACAATAAAATTAGATTTCGTTTACCCTAAAACAATTGAATAATTTCATACAATTTATGTGCAGCATATAAGGTGGTCACGAAGCTAATATATATTATGATTTCAAAAACAGGCTTATGTTTTAGGTTATCCCTCCCGACACACCTGAAACATTCTCACAACACACTTTTTTATCGCAACACCAGTGGTTGAGAAACACACCTTTACAATAATATTTTCTTATCAATGCTGAAAATACCATTGCATTGTTCAATATTTATCGAAGATAACAAAAAAAAAGCGAAAGTTCTGAAACTTTTCGTTTTCCTAAAAACGAAATGGAAAAACGTAATGAATGAGATATTGTTAAATTTAATTAAATCTGTAACTGTTGTAAAAAAAAATTCATAAATTATTATAGTATCTCTAGTTTTCGAGGGTTTTCTTTCGACTAATAATTATTTGAGTTTTTTGGGACTCCTAAAGAGGAATTTCTTAAAACACACAGAGAATACTAAGGATGCGCCGAATTGAAGTGGGATAGAAAATAGAATGGATACTAAGAAGTGCATTATACAATTCAACAACATCGAAATGCAGATGCATATAGTATAACAGCTCTAACTAAGTAATTTTTCATTATTATTTATTGTAATTATTTAGTAATACTATTTTTGGAGTATCTTCAATCTTAAACTCTCGCCATGAGATATCCATAAAGAACTGAGTTTTATATGGAAATTCCGCATCAAATATTTGAATAGAATTTCTAAATAGTGTACCAATTCCTGCTCTGAAATAAAAATTACGGTTTTTTTTTTTTTTTACATGCATGAAATTACATCATATATTTCGCTATTTCATTCTTTTATAGGTGATTTAATAAGATTATTCAGCTTAATGTAATTTGCCATATTTTATACAATACATACGTTATAGTCTCCTTCGAGGAATTGAACTTCATGTTTTTCGGAACTTGTGTACAGAGAGTTACATCCACCTCCTTTTACAATGATTTCTTTAGACATCAACCTATTGCAATCACTCCGTTTATATATACCTGGTGTTCAAAAATGGACTGACTGATTTTAAAATTCAATAACTTCTAAACGGTGACAGCTATTTAAAAAAATTCTTGCAGGAAAATAATGCATAATCTCAAGAGTTTTTTTTTTAATTCGAATTATCAGCGATAGATGACGCTGCGAGCAACAGACATCCAATCGAGACAAAAACAAAAATCACCCAGCATAGCATTGATGTGAAGGAAGAAGGTTCAATACATGGAGTGGGTCTCATTCACCAATAAAATTTTATTTAGAATCGGGCTCTAAGAACAAGATTGTATTAGCGAATGAGACCCACTCCATGTATTGAACCTCCTTCCTTGGCATCAATGCTGGGAGATTTTAATTTTTGGCCTGGATTGCACTCCTATCGTTCGCAGCGCTATCTATTGCTGGTAATTCAAACTAAAATCAGGAATCGTAGTAAAAAAAATCGACATCTTACATTACTCTACTGCAAGAATTTTTTAAATAACTGTCACCGTTTGGAAGTTATTGAATTTAAAAATCCGTCAGTCTATTTTAGAACCACCCGGTTTATTATCTATGTTGCTATTTATCTATCTACATATAATGAAAATCTTGTCATCACGATAACGTCCGAGATACTGAACCAATTCGAACCTAATTCGAACAGTGTAT
Source organism: Maratus michaelseni (assembly GCA_963931845.1). NCBI lineage: Eukaryota > Metazoa > Arthropoda > Arachnida > Araneae > Salticidae > Maratus > Maratus michaelseni. The sequence goes on from OZ007592.1 coordinate 253,711,797, forward strand.
TGATCTAACTAGTATGTTGGATGAGTTTGTTAATCAAGTCTATAGCTCTTCTAGTGTTTACAGGGACACACAAAAGCAAAACTTGTCATCACGATAACATCCTAAATACTGAATCCATTCTAACCTAATTGGGGCAGTGTATTGATCTTGCAAGTATCTTGGAGAGAATTAATCAAGCATGAAGCTCTAATAGTTCTTTTACACAAAAGTAAAACATGCAAAATTTGTCATCACAATACCATCCTAAATACTGAACCTGTTCGAATCTAAGTGGGACAGAATATTGACATTGCAATTATCTTTAAAGAATTCGTTAATCGAGTACGTAGACAGGGTTTACAAGGGTGTCAAGTCCGTTTACAGGGGCAAACAAAAGCAAAGCATGCAAAACGTATCATCCCAATAATGTTCGAAATACTGAACCAATTCGAACCTAATTAGGATAGTATATTGATCATGAAAGTATCTTGGATGAGTTCTTTAATGATGTATGTAACTCTTATAATTCGTTTATAGGGACACCCAAAAAGTTTCGATGACATTCATTGAATGGTTTGGTTTCGAACATCGTTGGTGCATCATAAATATATTATATGTAGCTCATGGGTTATTTTAAAACTATGATTTGAACATTTTTTAAAAATATTTTTGATATAATTATCTCAAATTCATTCAATTATATTTGGTAAGACAAATTTAAAATTTCTCGCCAAATTATCTTTCTTTCCAAAATAGCGAACTTGGAACGAGTGAGAACAATTTGTTTAATTTGTATTAAATCTGATGCATGTACCTTAAAATAAAAAACAAAGAAATCAACTTACTTTTCCGACGAGTCGAAAGGCTTTTTTGTGTGGGAGGTGAAGGGGGGGGATGAGTGTGAAATCCGGTATACAGACATCATGGTGATCATTCAATTATCGAAATTCACTACACCTTAATCCTTTTATTATGTGTCACATAAAGAAGCAAATACCTTTTTTTGCATTTTTCTAATCAAAATATTACTTTATGCAGATCTGAAAAATACTACACTGCTAAACATTAGGAATTTTAGAGTTCGTTAAAGTCTGTGCAAAAATTGCGGACTAAATGTCGTCCGGAATTTCTATATGGAACTGATAAATTTTTCCTTTATATTCGTAATTTCTACACAACCTTATTTTAAAGTGAAAAGTTTATTCTTAGTAAAATCATTAGCATAAGTTTAATATAATTATTAATATAATCTGAATATTTTTTTCAAATGTAAAAAATTGCAAATAAATAGGTGAAGTGGGTTGAAAGTCTGTTTGGTAAATAGATTTGTCTGCTATTCTGAAGTATCAGTTATGGAAGTTTTATTGTATTTAAAAAAGGTAACGCCAGAAATGATTAAAACTAAGTTTGACGATTAGGCTGTAAATTTTGCTTCAAGAAAACTTAAGTGATCTTCACTTTTAAACGGATGGCTTTGAACAAAAGTTCGAGCATTATTCTATCCTTTAATGTGAAAAATATGATTCATCAGAGAGCATCAGAATAAAATATGACGACAGTAGAAAAAAAAAATACAAGGTTTATCTGAATTGATGTTCAGAAGGAGTTATAATACACAGTAGTACAGGGAGAGGGGGACAGGTGGGGGAAAATCTCCAGGGCTTCTGAGAAGAAAGGGGACTCCGCTACTATACATTTTAAACAATTTTATGGGAAGAATATTTTTCGGAACTTTCAAAGTTTAAATAGTGTTTTTGTGTAGAATAGAAATAAAAAATACACCGCTCAAAACAACAAATTTATGATTTTATTATGATCTTTAAAATTTGTTTTAAGATTCGTGTTCAATTTACGCATCTCAAAGAAACATTTCGTGTAAAAATAGTGCAACGCGCCATATGCAATACCTTTGTCGAAGTTTCTGTGGAAAATTACATCCAATTCGCTTGTATAGCTCATAACACAAACATGTAACTATTAATTAAACGTTAATTGGATTTTAAAATGAAATTAACTAAAAAAATTAGTTCAAAATGTTTAACTGAAAAATGCATTTTTGTAAATATAAAAATTAATTTAATTTAAAAATAATGAATTTCATAAATATTATTAATACATTAATACCTCTTAAAATCTCCCCCCCCCCTCCTCCCCCCGCTTTCCTCCGTCTTTCAAACTTTTTATCGCCGTGGCCCATGTTGGCTCTCTGCGCTTCTGATAATACATGTAAAGATAAACAATTTCTGTATAAAAAACTGAGTTGCAATCCAATTATCCAATAAAAAATACATATTGTCTCACACCAAGCGGAACCCAGATTTTATTTCATAACTGAAAAAATAATGAAGATATTTTAGCGACACTTTCAACAAAATAACTTTGCTTTCTATGAAATACAAAGACATCACCAGGAAGTTCTAGAATTGCACCATTCGGAAAAATTACACAGTAACCACTCTAAGGTACCTTCCGAATCTCAAAGCATAAACCAGCTCAATGTTGTTTGGATTCGAATGATAGCCATTTTCAGCACTTCTTGTTAATACATTTCACGCATAGCAAAGCATGTCTCTCTTTAAAATTTCGCTAAAATATTTGCGTTACTGTTATAGTTATAAGCGAATATCAATTTCAGCTTCAGAAAGACACACTGTATTTTCCATTAAGTGGACTTACCCTGGTTTTTTTATACAAAAATTGCTTCTCTTGACATGTATTATCACCTCATACAGTTTTGACAATCAGTTCAGATACAACCTGTATATAATTGTTTTGATAAGCTGTTCCGAAACTGCAAGTCGCGGTCCGTGTTTTCGTGAGTAGGGGAAAATTTGGCCAGATCTTCAAAAATATACTATTAATTTTATCTGCTGCAAAAATACTAAAAAACATAAATAATTTCGTGGTGTCATATTAAACTTTACAAAGAAAAAGAGCAGCTTGAAGCTAAATTTAATAATATTCAAATTTCAATGTAGGCTTGACGGAGGGTACAAAACAACGTCATAAATCGAATTAACTTTTAAACATTATTTTTTATAATATATTAATAATTAGACATAGTTTTGATAAAATAGTAAAAACTATATTTTGTTTTACGATTATTCAACTTTTAAGTAAGATTATCAATATGTGCCTTCATATATATGTTTTGTACGAAAGTTCTTTTTTACCAGAGTATATATTAACAAATGGTTTCTATACACCTATATATTTGACGGTCCGCGAAAATTTGTCTAAGGTGGGTCGCTTAACAATAAAGTTTGGAAACCGCTGGTTTATATAATAAAAGAGATTTAACGAGAAATAAGTAAATGCTTACAAATCACATTGTAAAAATATATTTTTTATTTAATTAGTACGGAACATTATTTCACTGATATGTAGCTTTAATAACATGCCAGGTAAAATCAGCTACATAAATTGTACTCTATACATAAATTGACAAAATACATACATTCAAAACATTTTAATCACTGGAAAAAACAACACTTAAATAAAACACATATTTTCAAGTAATAAAGTGGAAGTTCAATAAAAGTAAAATTGAATTATGAGTGTTAATTCAATCAACAAACGACAAGGTTTCTTTGGTTCCAAGTGAGAAATAAAGAATGTTTATGAATCTTTAGGAAACGAGAAAGTTCACTTAAACACAGGTTCGTAAAAAAAAGACTTGCTCATAAATTTAAAGGAATGTATAACAATGTACAATTTACAGATCTTTTATTTATAAGGTGTCCAAAAACTAGGTATACAACTTTAAAAGAAAAAAATAATATTTGTAAACTACAAATAATACAGAGATTTTATAAAATTCTGAAATTTATATATATTTATTTATTTTAAAAGCGAGAAAGTAGATTATTGCTTTCAATTGCCGAAAATGTCATACGATATTTCTTATTTTATTCCTGTTAAAATAATCTTAAAAAGTAGCTTATTAATATTTTATGATTTATTTTTATTTCCATTAAAAATTTAAATAAAAATGTTGAAGTTAACATTATCACTTATCATTTTACAAATCTAGACATCGCATATGTTTTTAACTGTGTAATTGATAATGAAAGATACTTTTGAATAATTTTGAATAATGCATATTTTTACCGCAACAATAACTTCGTTATGATTTTTATAATTTATTTTATCAAATTTGAGTATCACACACGAAAAACTAGATATAAATAAAGACATCTGTACTCTTAATTATATCTTAAGAAAACGCAGCATCAGCCTCATATATTTCCATGTCTTCGTTCTCCAAATTTACTAAGAAAATGGCATGACGAAAGTAAAATTAAAGGAGGGCTCATATCATTTAGTACATTAACTATGCTAAGCTCCGAATTTTTGTAGGCCCCACCAGAGGCTGAGGGTTCTGCTGTTAAAACTGGTATACGGGAGGTGCTCGGTTCAAACCCCTGTGGCGCTCGTCGACCTAACCGTTCAGAGTTTTCCGTGATAAATACGGATTAGGATTCCTTAGAACGATCCCCACGGAGGGAACTCTGTAAATGATAAAAGCAATACTAATTTTTAAAAAATAGTGAAGTAACTGGCATAATTGTACCTTTCTAATGTTATGACATTCCATCTGCTTACAAAACAAAAATTCAATTGAAATCATTAAAAATGCTTTTCACTAACTAAAATAGAAAATGAAAGGGGGGAGGGGAGGATAACTACCAAAGTATTAATTGCGAAACCAGCTTCACTGTTGATAGTAATAATATAATTTTAAGACTTTTGTTTTAATATCATTTTTAAAGAAATAAAATACTGAAAAATACAATCTCTTTATTAGTAGTTGATTTGTTTGTTCAGTTGGGCGCACTCGAGTAAAAGACATTTTGCGAAGCGCAGAAATGCTTGTATGCAGAAACTGATAAAAATCACCTTGTGCAAATACGAGGTATATCCACAAAGTAAGTTCCGTTTCTATTTCTATCTGCAGCAGCGCTGTGATCGCAGTTCCGAGCATGCGTGGCAGTTACTCTGACTGAAGGAGAATAAATGTACGCCATTTTCAGATCGCTGCTGCCGACGTGTTATTTGTAGTGCTTCTTTAGAATGTCAGACTTAATTGAAAATGCCACCGCTTGTGAAATCAGATCTGTGATTCGTTTTTTCAATGCAAAGAAAGTTAAACCAAGTGAAATTTATCGGCAAATCTGCGAGGTTTACGGACAAAATGCTATGAGTGATTCAATGGTTAGAAGATGGGTCAGACAATTTAATGAAGGACGTGATCAAGTGCACGATGAAGAACGAAAAGTAGACGCCGGTCTTTGGTTACTGATGAACTGGTTCACGCAATTGAAGAGAAGGTTAAGCAAAACCGTAAGTTTACAATTAGTGCTCTTGCTATGGAATTTCTGCAAATCTCACGATCACATAACCACATGGTTGAAAACCTTCTATGAAGAAGGCATACAAAACCTTGTGGCACGCTACGACAAGTGCCTACAAAATTTCGGAAGCTATGTAGAAAAGTAGTTTCACAGTTGTAGATCTTTGTACAATAAATATTTTTTTTTGTATCTGTAAACGTTTTTTTATATAACCAAACGGAACTTACTTTGTGGATATACCTCGTAGATACGAAAGAAAGAGGTGCGAAAGAAAGAAAAAAAGCAAAAGCAAAAGCAAATCTAATAGGAGCAAGGGTTTGCTTCATTGACTAGAAATATAAATAGACAGCGGACCAGCAACCCTTTCTTGAAGAAAATATGTCCTTCCCCACCAGCAGGTGTGGTGGGGGAATATTATGCCAAACAGGTTTCTTTTATTACGACCTGTTTCTTTTATTACGAGAATGGAAACAGAAAGTTGCCAAGAAAGGGATTACCGCCAGAAAGCGGCACCCTTTCGCCTTTTTTTTGGCGATGAAAGGTGAAAGATATTTTCTTCAAGTCTGTCGGAAGAAAAGAAAGAAGTCCGCTGTCCATTTATATTACTAGTCAATGGTTTGCTTCTATTATATTTCCTAAATTTCTGTATTTCGCGACCAAAAAGGAAAAAAATAATCTACTCGCCGAGATGCACAATAAATTACTGTCGAGTGAAAACCGTTCCAGGAAAAGAACATAACACAATTACTAATTCATCTAAATTCAGAATAATCACATTGTTCTCGGAGATTTGTGCTTCTTTTTTTAATGAGACCTGGATCATTTTTTGAACTCTGGAAAATTTGCACTCATTTTCCAGGATCGTGCATGGAAAGTGGAAGTTGCACTTCATGATCAGCCTATTCACCAAACATTGTAAATTAAAAAAAAAAAGAAAAAAGAAAGAAAAAGAAAAGAAATCATACTTCGTTAACTGAGTTTGTTGTTTTGAGCAATGCATAACAGTAATTCTGAAGTGCATAACACTAAGCAACAATTCGTTGTACATGGGTGGAACATGATTACCGCCTAGATAGATGCCCTTGGCAGGGCCCGCTTAAGACATAAAAGTAGGGGATGCCCGACGTTACTCTGGGAGCCCCCCTCCACCAATTGCTTTGTTATTTACTAAATAATTGTTAGTATGCTGCAACAATTTGAAATATTACCATCAAATTTAAAGTAAACAACAATTTAGAAAGAGCGAGCTTCATAATTTTTAGATAAAAGTTTCGTAAGGAAAAAATGTATTTTTTACCCTGATTGAAATTTTTTCTCTAAAAAGTTATTTTGAAAAGTAAATTTGGAGGGGCCCTTTGTATTTTTTTGGGTAAGCACGTGCTTCCCGGGCCTATTCGGTAAACAGGCCCTGGCCCTTGGTACCATAAAAAATACATATGTAGAGCTGCATTGACTGTGACACACGAAAAACCTATAACCAAGTAAGCCTACGACGTTCATTTATACGTGCAAATCAATTGTAATTTACGAATAACAGGTTTTTGAAATTGTATACCTCTTTTGTAAACACCTTATTGATAACATAACAATAATACTGTAATAATAACACAACGATGACCTTGTATGATAATAACTTTACAAAAAGCATAATTAATTATACGATATTAATAAAATTATACTGCATATTCGTGATTTCAGAGAATAGAGTATTCCTTTTCAAAAGATGTCACATCATTAAGATGCGTTGATCAAGATATCATTATAAAGACATAAAAAGAGATTAAATCACAATTTACTTCATACTATGGATATATTTAAAACAAATACTGACTAATAAAAAAAAACATTCATGTTATTTTATAATGACAAGATTTTCTAAATAATATATGAGTTATCTCATACATTCTGAAGGTATTTTGTAATAATGTGAAAATATTTTTTTTTTTTACAATATATAAAAAAGAGCTTCTATCACAAATAATAACTACTTATTACACAGGGTAGAATTTTCGGTCGATTATTGATGATTTCAAAGTCCATTGTTCCCTTTAAATAAAAACTGGTACAGTGCATTTTAACAGACATAAATTCTATACTACCAAAACTAATCAATATGGTATTTCTGATTACACTATTAAATCATTTTATAAATGGAATTTTCTCGAAGTACAACAAAAACAAAGAGAATCATACTGACGCAGCTTTAAAACAACTAAACAATTGTGAAGGATAAATTTAGTTTTTAGGTAAACTTACAATAAAATGCAGGGTTAGTAAAAATTGTGTATAAACAGGAAATGTTCTTTAATTTTAGTTTATTTAATTATATAAATCTAAGAAATACAGAAAGCAACACAGGAATCCCTTAATTAGTGCGGTAAATTAACCTTTGATGCATTGCAAATAGCATACGTCCAACCATTAATCAAAATTCAAGATAAATTATAATTAATCCTGTAAAATATAAAAATTTAAACATCTTACTGTATTTTTGACATTTAAAATATTTGTTATATTTAATGTATTTTTTAAAGTGATATACACCTATATATTACATTGTAGGCATTTTTGTAATCAAAGCGTTTAGTTAAAAAAATAAAACAGATTAAATACACATTTGTAGCACAAAAAAAAAGAGAAAAAAAAACATATAAAACAAACATTTATTTTTACAAAAATACACATTTCACGACAATTGAACAACGGTAGTTTGTTCTTTTCATCCGAGGATTTTATATAACAATTTATTCACTAACATTGAAGCACGACTTGTTACTACATAATCTAAGGGATTTTGTTTATGAAGTCTAACCCTATCTCTTATATATATTTTTTATTAACATTTATATGTTTACTTTTCATATATATATATATATATATATATATATATATATATATATATATATATATATATATATATATATATTCTCATATATATATATGCGTGTGTGTGTGTGTGTGTGTGTGTGTGTGTGTATTAGATACACACATTTTTTGTTTGCTTAAGATGGTCCAGGACACAAAAATCTAGAAAAAAAAATCCCATTTTAATTTAAAAAATACACTACAGCTTTTAGGTTAAAATGACGCAAGCTGCATATAATTACCATAATTATATCAAAAAATACAACGCTTCTCATGTAGTAGTGACTGTATTGGCCGAGCCTTCTTCCAGGATGTGAATGCATTTATCTTGTACCATAAGTGCCTAGCTACTCTCTTATGTAGATAGTCAACGGTCTCGAGTGAGATTTAAGTTATAGGTGTGATCATGGTGGCCCGAATTTTAACATTTGTGCGTGAATGAGCTACCTATTCTGTAATTCTTTGTATTTCGCAAAGTGTGCCTAAAACTCCGGGACTCTGATTTGTACGGTTATTTTCTGAAATGATATGATAATACTATGTGTGGTCGTTTAGACGGTTTAAATACGATGGTAGGAGTTAGATTCAATGGATTTTGTCGCATCCTGCCCTGAGTGATAACTAAGACTAGATTTGAGCATCACCAAGCCTTCCACGTACTGTGAAATAAGCGAACGTTTCCCGATGAGCTGTTTTTGGAAGAGAAACTTCGACTTTGAGGTCGCCAGCGTGGAAAGGAAAGAAATACCTAAGAAAGGAATACTTAAAAGGAAAGGAATACCAAAAAAATTTGGTATTTCAAATAAAAGAGTAACTGGAATCCACGGGGTTTCCTTTTATAACGCTATTGCAGTATTTTGAAGGGACATTTCATACTAACATTTACAGTGCTTCTAGTGACATTTTTATAGCGAACCGAAGGTTCTGGAAAACGATCAGCGTAGCCATCTCGTTTTACACTAATGCTTGAATTTAATGAATTTTTTGAGGATAGCATTCCCCTCTCAGTGTTTCAAACATATTTTTGATCGCGGTTATGTTAAAAATGCCGGCTTCACTGCCATCCATCCTTTTTTATTGCTTTATATAAACTGTTGTTATTGCTGAATCTTATGTCATGGCTACTTTTCAAGCTGATGAGCCCGAAATGTCCGCCACAATCTCAGATGTATTCTTTCAAGATTTCTCATATATAAATTGATATATCTAAATGTTTTTCAGATATTCAGTGTTATAATGTCTCAGTGTTTTTCAGTTATATATTCTTTCAATTGTCTTAGAAATGTTTGGTTTTGAGAGAAAATTTTGAAAATATAATTCTCGTAGTAAAAAAAAAGTCATAAAAAAGAAATTTTTTTCTTTTAAAAATTATATTTTCTCTATAAATATTTTTGAAAATCCCCCAAAACACCTATTTTTATTTTTTTTTTCTGTACATAAAAATTAAAACGAGATGCATTCAGGAGATATATCAAATTTCAAACATAGCCAAAATTAAAAAATTCAATTTTCAAAAAATTTAAAAATAATTTTTTTTAGAGAAGTTACATTTGAAAACAAAAATATAAATAAATATTAATTTAAAGAAAAAAAAGAGAAAAAATATTTATACATTAAAGAAATAATTTTTTTTTTATTCTGGACCACATTAATCGAACCGAATCAACAAAAGCAACAAATCCAAAAGATTCCTGAACCGAATGCTAAAAAACAATTTTAATGTTTCTTCTGTTTGCTAAAAGAGTTAATCACAAAAATATACACAGAGATTATTAAAAAAATAATATATTTTCACATTAAATACCATTGACAGAACGTTAAAAGACTATTTAACAAGATATATTATTATTAATATTATTATTTCAGCCATACAATATTTCTAACAACAAGATTATTAAAAAAGCACATACTTTCACATTAAATACCATTGACAGAATGTTAAAAGACCATTATTATTTTTATTTTAGCCATTCAATATTTCGAACATCAAGATTATTTAAAGAGCATATATTTTCATATTAAACACCATTGACAGAATGTTAAATTTTAGGAATGTTATACATATGAAAATATGAATAAAAATTTTGTTATGATAAAATTTGCGAGTTTAAAATACATCTAAAATACATTTTATTCATATCAGGAAAATTCATTTCTAAGTTAATCATTAACAACAAGATTTTCACTTTTATAGTATCCAAATAGACAAAATTAAATAGACAAAAAATATTATAAGCAAACAAATATAGAATAACACATTCTTATCGATCTGTTAAAATATCAATCATTTCTTAATTAATTATGAATCAATATGGATATATAAAGGGTACTATCAGTTTTGAATGTAAAGCAGACGTAGACTCCCGATTTCCCGATCATGAGCAACCACAAAACAAAATCCCGAGAGGCGCAAAATTTCGAAACAGATGTACCTGTAGTCCTCTGCTAAAAATGCTGTAGTCCTCTGCTAAGGCCCCTATTTATTATTATTATTATTAAAAATGCAAACATAAAATAAACTTCTTTTTTTTTTTTTGGTCAGAATCCCACGTGCAAAACAATTTTTAAACATATCAATATAAAAAATATATATAATAATAATAAAAATGTGATAAATAACACAGAAAAAAATCAAAACAAGCTTCTACAAGTTTGTTTTTTTTCCAAAGGGAGAATTGAAAAAGGCCTAACAGATGTAAAAAAAAACCTAAACAATATAAAAATTGATTTTCACGACAGTGGGGTTGAAAACCCGCACATAAATTCATCATCCGACTTACGCGGACATAGCAAAGGATGTTTGTGGTTGAAAAATGCTAAAATTCAAAAAGAAAATTTAATAATTTTTAACTTATAATTAATTATATAAAGCTTTGATCTTGATTAAAAATACTAATAAATGATTAAAATACTGTTAAATTATATCAATATATTGGAAATATCATTAAATAAAACATAATTTTGTCACAAAGATATTTGAAATGTATCGAAATATTTCGGAAATACAAAAGAAATCCTATCAACAAACATCCCTGTATATTTTAATTCCTACTGGCAAAAATATGTTTGTTTGTTTGTTTGTTTGTTTGTTTGTTTTTTACTTTTCACCCTCATCGCTTTTAAATGGATTGCTGATTTTGTTTTTTGTTTTTTTCCTGAAATAATCTTGCTTTTATAACAAAAAATAGAAAAAGTACGTAATTACAGAACTTTCCCTTAAAATTTACCTAATTTTTATTTATAGTATTTCTTTTATGATAAGAGTCATTTATTTTATTTCACGATAATAGCTATTTATTTTATTTATAGTCTAATTATACTTTAATGTTTGCACTATTAAAATATGCATCTGATAACGTCCTCCCGATTAACCGACGATTTCGATTTTCCGACACACCCCCTGTCTCCTGATTGTGGTTATATATATATATGATCGGGAATCTACCGCATTAATATAAATATTTGCTCATTCAAAAAAATAAATAAATAAATAAATAAATACAGAACATAGAAAATAAGAAGGCGACTATGCTTGAAAAAAAATGTTACAAACATACATAATACTCAGAATTGAAATGATATCTACATAATATTACAAGATAATTCTAAATATGATACCATTAAAAAAATTCTTTCAGTTAATAACTGTGAGTAGAAGTCATGACTACATAAGATACAATCACGAATGTTGTAAGCGATAATATTTCTATTACCTCTTCTTAATTTTAATAATTGCTACACATTTATAAGATGGTAATAAGTATAAAATTTCTATGTATTGCACATTACGCTTAAAAATAATTTTACAGTATACACATAGCAAGTTGTATTTTGTTCAATGTTATATGAATGGGAATAGGAAAAACATATACATCCGAATGATGATTAAATATCCACAAACTGCTTGAAACACATAAATGGAAGTTAAAATAGTAGTTTTATCTGCTAAAAATATCACTAATAACATCTCCTATCTAAAAAAAACAGTCTATTCTATTAAATTTTAATATATATATTTTTTTTCAAGTTACATAATCACAGTTATTCTCTAGAGCAAATATGAAATCTACAAGACAATAACTTAAAAAATGACTAGCATTAATAACTAATAATAATGTCTACTACTATTTTTAACACAAAAAACTTCTGTTAAAATTTTCATTTTAACACAAAACTGATCTTTAACAGATTCATAGTATTAAGGGATATTTCTTTCTGGTTCATCTCAACCACACTTACATTTGTACGTACATGCTATATAATTCCAATAGTTTTGCCTTCTTCACGGTTTTATTTTTTATTTTATGGCACTTTTTCGTCAGACTGAATAATGATGTTTGATATATCAATGCATAATATAATGTAATAACTATAAAAAATGGTAAAGGAATAATATTTTTTCCTGTTTGCTATGCATTTTTCTAAGCATGAAAAAGATATGACAAGTTATAATCACTACAACTGATTTATTACCACTTTCAAAAAGAAAGCATTAAGTAAAACACAATATATTTAATTTTTTTTAATGCTTCATTAAATTTTATACGAAAAAAAAAAAGCTATTTTCCACAGCAAACTTATGAAAAATTTATAGTTTATATAAATTGAACCAACGGTCCTCAAACTTCAACTCATAGGGTTTACTTCTTCTTCTATAGATCTTTTTTTTATACTTATTCAATGTTTAAAAGATGCATTTTTAAATTCGCGAAATAATGTACTTTATAGTGATCAGGACTTTATCAGAAAACGCGAGTTATCAGATTGTTCCAAAAGTAGATAATTCTCACACTTTTTTCCCAAATCAACCGATAAGCATTATACATATATAATCTATGATAATAGTAATTGTTAATGAACTATCATTAATGAAAAATATAAGGAGATATTTAAAAAAAAAAAAAATCTTATGTGTATCAATCATATACTAATATAAAATGCCTTAAAAAAGGTCAGAATTTCGTTTGTCGCGTTAATATTCTTTCTTATAGTGAAAAGGCTATTTTTTCAGAAAGCAACGATGTCAGAAAATTCAAATTTTACTTTTTACATAAATTTTCACATCAATCACACACACAGGCAAAAGATCAAAATTGCACATATTAAATGATAATGTATTCTTCATACACACATAGCAACCAGAATGCGAAACAACAATTAAACAACAATGTTAAATTTTCAATTTTCCAAAAAAAACTGAAAATGCAAAATTTTTCTAGGAAATTTGTTATTTAAATTAGTAGAGTTGGTGATCGAATCTCACGTGAACGTAGCCACGGCTAACAGCTAGTAAATAAATAAATGAAAATTTGAATAAATAAATAAGTTCTAACTAAATGTACAATCTTTTTAAACTTCTCTAATTAGAGATGTTACAAAAAGAAAACGTAAATAAATGAACTTATATTTACAATAAGCAAACACGCTAGTGCTACATCTGTGATAATTTTCATTAAAAGCCAAATTAAATTAGTTAAAGTTTATAACTAGTTTAAAGCTTCCCAATCTATGTTACACTTGATTGAAAGTAGGGGAAAAGGTGTACATTATGAAAGCACGATTATTTTCGGATTTTTCTAGTGAAAAAAAAATATTAAAATTCCTATTATAAGTAATGAATACAGTTTTGTCAAAATACTTTCTATAATTGTTATTTCGCTGTCAGGTAGCATTTCATTGATTTTATTTTTAAATTAAATACTTAGAGATTCCAACTGAGAAATAAATAAGTTAAAAAATATTTTTGAGCAATTCATTGTCACCGGATATATTTAATAAGAATCTTTGTATTCTCAATATTGTGCTTCTGCAGCATTTAATTATCTTTAAAATTTGATTCCATTAAAAACTTTAGCATTCTAACATTCTAGAAAAATAATTTAGTTCAATAATTATGAATTCATATTTGATTGTGTTCTCCGTACAATATATTTTGCATTAATTTAGAAAGTTATCAATAGGGCTTTAGTGTCAAAAAGAGGTTTTGATAGCCATTAACCCATTACCCGCTGGTGTTGCGTTGACACAACGGTCAAAATGAAAGAGTATGAAAAAAAAACTCCCAAGCAACCTCTATTTTAATATGTAAAAAAATAAAATTTAAAAAAAAAACTTTATTTAATGACAAAAACTTTGCTATTAAAGATACCGTACATTATCTTTCAGAATTTTTGTTGGCAAACGAATTTCAGAAAAAAATGTTGAAAAAATGTTGGCCCATATAATTTTGGCTGTTAATGGGTTAGGGGGGGCTTCGTGGGTCAAAATTCTCAAAAAAAATGCATTTTTTTATTTTTCTTGCTATTAAAATACTACAAAGTTATTAAGTAAAGCAAACCGCGCATTTCTACGATCAGCAGATAAAACATTTTGTCTTGTATTGTCAATTCTGCCCTGCCCTGCCCTTTACTATAACTAAAACATTTAAATCCATTTGTAAATGAAAGGATTTTTTCATAATTTGTCATGTTTAAAATTATATATCTACACTTTCTTGCAAGATATGTGTAGGAAACTTCGTACAGAGTTTTTATGTTGTGTTTTGTCTTCAGAATTTTTAATTTCGTATGAAAATTTTGAAAATATGTTCCTCAAAATAAAAATCACTCTCAAAAATCCTTTTTTTTTTTTTTTTTTTTTACTTTTAAATTTATTATAAATTTTGTAACATTTTTATAAATACTGAAGACAAACTAACAATAATAACAATAATAACACACAATAATAACACACAATAGTGAAAAAAGTAATGAAATCGGGCAAGTGGTTCATGAATTATATCCAAAATTAAATAAGTTAAAAAAAAATATTATTTCAAAGTTTTCAAAAACTTTTTATCTGAAAAGTAATTTTTATAGAAATACACATTTCAAGGGGGGGGGGGGATATTACAAAATGCCTATAGATAAAAAAATAATAAAATTTTGACCCCGAGAACCCTTTAAAATGCAAACTATTCCTGTATACCAGCGTCTTTCGAAAATACGGGTTAGTATACCTTAGAAAGACCCCCCACGGAGGGCATTCCCCCCTAGGGCCTATATCCCTCGAGTAGATAATCGGCCGTCGTAAATCAACCAACCAGCGCCTTTCTTTAAGCATGCACGGTAACGAAATGAAATTCAGAATCAAGTCCTTTTAATTAAAGAACATATTAACATATATCTATAGTAATAAAGTTATTCAGATAAAAATTACGGAACAATTAAAAAGTAACAATAAGGAACAATTTCATTTCCTTCCAAAATCATTCTACAGAAATTATATTCGTTATATTTTTTCATTTCTTTAAGTATTAGGACGTTAATAACATCATCGTTTAACGCCAAAATAATGTAGCTGTCACATTATTTATATTTTTAAACTTACCGTCATCGCCTGTCTAGACGATCGGTTTCGAGACCCCACTGACTTCAGAAGCGTATAACCGAGCTTTACGCGTCTATCCCGTAATTTTAAATGAAATTCTATTTTATAATAAGCTTTTTAACTAAGCAAGATGAAAAAATAATCATGAGAAGCCAGGTTTATCATTCCACAAAATTTTATTTTAAAAAGCGTGATAGAATTCGAGATATGCTTTTTCATTCCTGGGGAAAAGGGTATAACTTTCAATTACGAATCTCTTTACCCATGCATATGTTAAAAAAATTTATCAACCCACAAAAAATTCAAAATAAATAAAGTCGATAGAAGCTTATTTATGCTTCTAAATTGGAACAAAAGTCTGTAATATTTTTTTTAATTCTTCTAGTTTTTTTTATCTGCAGACACGAAGAGTTTTAGTGTTAATATTTTAACTTAGATGAAAAAAAAACGCAGAAGAAAGAACGCAATAACAAACGCAGTTTTCTGATTTCTTATCGGAAAAGAAAGAAAAACTACTGCTTACTCGCTAAAACTTCACGTTATGACACCTCCCGATTTCACTTTTTTACGAATTTTAGCGTCCCAGGGAAATATTTTCATTTTGAAAAATAAGGCAGGAGAAAGAACATTTACCGCAGCAAATACCACAGCATTTATTATTGTTTAAAATGAGTTTGCTTACATTTAGCTTACGTCAAGAAAGGAAAGTGAAGTTCTATTTTAGCGAGTTGAGTTGTGTAGAACTTCACCTAGCTGAATTATGCTAAACTCTAATTCATTTACAGGCGCGAATTATTTTTTGGGCGCAAGAGAGCATTACAAAATTCAACTCTGAGGAACTTGCTTTGTCAATGATTCCATCCGTGTTCAATAGCTTTGTCATTCACAGAAGAATGAATCAGTTGTATTTACTTCCATAGAATGAAATATTGGGCAGTCAGCCGAATTTCAATTGAAGATATCTCAAAATATATACATATTTAAATGTAATTCATCCCTCAAAAATCACTTTTTTCCCCGATTTTTATAAAAAAGTAAATTTTATGCATTTTGTTTCTAAAAAATACTTTTGAGAAAAATGGCCCACTGGCTTCGGAAATGTGAAGCGGCCAACACCGTATTTGTTTCGAATGGTCAAGTGATATGCGCTTTTATAATATAGATATAAAATCATTACGTTCTAATATGTAGGTGTAAAATTATTACGTTCTAATACGGAGGAAGCTGGTACCCATCTGGTAGAGCATTGACTCGCTAACCAAAACTTGTAGCTTCAAATTTCAGCTCTAACGAAACGCCGTTGTTTATGCTGATGGCACCTCGGTGCAGCTAGTGATGATTTGTTCTTGAGTGCTAATTGCATCGGAGTAGATGGTATGTCAATTCAGGTGAAAACCTCGCCACCTAACTAGGATCAAAATCACGAGGTCAATCTGGAATAGCGATAGCCGTTCTTTGAACGTTCTTACAAAAATAGCCACCATTTTCAGAAAAAAGCTAATAACCAAGTGCCTACCGTAAAGAATGAAACACTATAATGAGAATATTTAGTGACTGCTTAAACTTGAGCCCCTACTTACTCATCTATTAAAGAAGAATGTGTTAGCAGTTTTAACTATTTTTTAAGTGGGATTACACCACTTCAATTTAAAAAAATTCAATTATGAATACATATATTGATTCTTTATAACATGTTGTTATATAGCATTAAGACAAAATCACCATCACAGTTTTTCAGTCTCATGAGTTTCATTTTTCGCGCTTAACTGTGGCCGTATGCAATGACATACGTAAGATGTATCACAAATCCGTTAATATTAACAATGCATGATGCAGCACGCATAGTTTATTAGTTATCAACAGAGCTGCCTTAAAGTTTCACTTATAAAATTATGCAAAGTAGCCAAAGATTAATCCCAACAGGCGCATACTTATAACTTTTGAATTTACAATTAAACTTTCATTTTTCATACATTTCCATTGCAAAATATTTTGGAACTGTGAATCGATTTCATCAAAAAATTAAACCATATAAAAGAATGTTAATATTCATTGATACATTATTAATAGAAACAGTTATGGAATGTGGAAGTATATTATGAATATATTTTTGAAAGTTCATTTACATCTAAATTTCTACTTATATCCTTCCATTATTACAACAAAAATTAATAGAATGTGCATTAGGAATGTCAACCGAATAAACACATGTAACTGAACCTATAACTGTATAACAATGAATTAAATATTCAATTTCACAGAACAATACAGTACAATACATCTAAAAACAAATCATAAGTTATCAAAGTAGTATTTAGTCAATTAATTTAAAAAAATAAATAAAATGCGCAATTATTTTACAATTATTCACTGTATCACAACATTTTAAATAATTAAAAGAACAAACATTGATTTTCTTATCTTCAAACTATTACAATAAATTATCATGTTATGACTGCAAAAACAGTTTACACGATACAGGTTTTTCTTTGGCATATAATTTTATTAAATCGTCCTTAATCATCATAATCGGTGTAAACAGGTAAATTTCATATAAAACTGATCTTTTCATAAACTAAAATTTCGGCATTTCATATGGACCGATTTCTGAAGGGACTTCAAATCTAATTTCATGAATGACTGCATACTCTGGTTTTGATTAGCATAAAATAAAAATAAAAAATATTTATCATTTTACGATATTTTGTACCAACGGCAATTTAGACTGAAATCTACTTCTTTAAAAGGGAATGATATCGTTAGTATGATAATGCACGCATTCAGATAATTTTTTTAAAAGCTAGCATTTGTCAGTATTTTTGCGTATCTGTTTAAAGATTCATGAAATAATAGCTATGTAAATGCGTATTTGAATACCTTACATATTTATATACTTTGTACACCAGATAAAATCGACATTAATTTCAAAATTTCGTTATGCTAGCTTTTTAATTCAGCATCTGTAAAAGAAGGTTTAAATGCAAGATTTAAAAAAAAAATAGCATACGTAACTGTAATTTGTGCAAAAGAGGATGGAATACCGAAAACTAAAAAAATCTTAATTATATAAAAGATTAATTCATTATATAAAAAATAAATCATATAAATCTTAATCATGTCGGTATTCATGTTTCCCGATCGCTTTATCAAATCACAAAATAAAGTAAAGTCTATCTTATCGTTTCTATCTCTTTCCAAGTCAAATTATATACGTGAAAAACCATTATGTTTAGCGCTAAACACAATATGAGTTTGACTAACGATTAATAACAGCAGATCAAGAATTCCATTCACATTTTTCAATCAGGAGGAATTCGGCTGGCATACAATGACCCTCTAAATCTTGCATCGGAAATTAGGGGCGAAAAAAAGAGGGGGGCTCAGGGAGCTTGACCCCTCCCCGTTCAAATATAGGGAACTTTTTTAAGTCACGTGAGCTGCCTCAATGACTATCATTTTATGTCTTTCATGTTTGATAATTCAATTCCGAAAAAATAATTATCTATATAGATATCGTAGAGCCTTATAAATTTCAATTACAATTAGTAAATTTGCAATGCAACTTGCAGAACAGATTAACATCTGCACTGCAAGTTGCACTCTCATTTCGAACTCATTTTGTTTAATCTTTCAAACTTTCAATCCACAATTTCATTTCTTTCATACTACTATTACTGCAAGTTAAGTTTCTAGTAATTTCAGTGATTTATTCTTATGAATTTTAAAGTGAAATACGATTACATGCACTGATACTCTAAAACTGTTTATTATCTGCTAAAACGTTTTGTTATATGACGGGGATCTGCCCATCTTAATCCCCTGTTTTCTAGTGATTTGACAATTGCAACTTTCTAAAATTTTCAGTATATTAAATTTTCTATCTCAACTCATTAAAATGTTGATTTTGTGATAATGACATTAATAATTAGTTTGGATGATTAATTATTCTGATAAACACTTTATTAATAACTGAAAATCGTAACTTATTATGAAATTGCGTGAAAATGAGTAGTTGAGTTCCTCCGATAATTTTTTAATTATTATGCCACTGTCAGAAATCGGTCCAAACTACCAAAGTATTAAATAACACAAATATTATTTCATTTTAGATTTCTTTTTGGAATTGGTTACTTCATTTACGGCAGAATTGACATTGCCATTTTGATTCTCACACATCCATTGTAATTTTAAAAGATTCTTCGTTAAATGTTGTTCCAAAACCAAACCTCCCACATACCAACAAGGTGCATATTCCAATGTTATTAAACCTAAAAAATTGTACTTAAACTCCGTATAATCCCACGGGCATGCGTTGAAATGTCGCAACAGCAAACCAGTGACCAATTCCCAAGAATAACAAAAGAACAAATAAATTAGCCCTCTTAAAGCTATATGAACCTTATTTTCTAATTTAATAAAAGCTTTTTCTATAAAGAAACTACATCCTGAATAAATAAATAGCGACCATACACTCGTGCATCCAGGGAATTTCCAGTTAGTATTGACCACGAATTCCCATATCGCAGTAAACATCACTTCAGTAAAATATCCATGTATTCCATAAATGTATAGTCGAACAAGTGGTGAAAGGCACTTGTTCTCCATCTTAGATAGTGAACGCTTCAAAAATCAGGAATATTTCAAAAGTTGACGCTTGAAAAACTAGTGAAAGATTCTAAATGTTGAGGTGTTCACGAAGGATATGCACAAGGCAAAGCTGCGATGAAATAAGACAAATTCATCAGGTTGAAAGAGGAAATAACTTGGCCAATATCTTCTATTCATTGTTCAAGGTAGAATGCACTGTAAAAAAAAAAAAAAAAAAAAAAAAAAAAAAAAAAGATAAACATTTATTAATACCATAAATAATATTCAACAAATAAATAGTACATTTTTTTATACTGTAATAAAATATCATGTTGCTGGATTTCAATATAAAACGTAAAAGAGAATTTTGCACCTGGACACTCAGTCTGTTAAGGTATTGCCCTGAAAATACTTATATATATATATATATATATATATATATATATCGACAATGAACTTGTGCGCAAAATTTGAACAGAATGGATTCGTTAGATATCTGGCTTCAATCAAAAACGTAAAAGAATGTTTTTTCCCATGGAACGTGACCCTGATGAGATACGGTCCTGACAATACATGAATATTGCCGTAGAAGTAAAATAGACCAAAAATTGAGTAATAAACTATAACTGGTGGCCCTTCACGAAAATTTGGGAAGAACTTCGTTTTGGCACTAGAAATGAAGATCCGATGAGTCACCCCCCCCCCCCCCCAAAAAAAAAAAAGTTGTTTTATCAAGTTTTGGGGGGAAAAGGGGGGAAATTTAATTCAAGGGGGGAAACTCAACTTTTTTTAACTAAGTCGAGTGGGGAATCGTTTACCTTGTATTTTATAATGCTAAGTAGAATGACGCCATTTGCAAGTCGATACGATCACTTACTACAAAGTTACAACAGGTTTTATGAATAAAAAGTCGAAAATTGCACTTTATGAGACAGCACAACTTTATTACACTTATTTTACATGCCATACAGTCACATTAATAAGTCATCTTCCTCTTTTAGATAGTGATTCGAAACATAATTAATTGATCAGCAAAAACCGAGTCATCAAACACTTGTGAAGAGCCAAAAAAGCTATTTTCAGGTGTTACGTAATTCTGGTAAGAAACGGGAACTCATTGCATTAATTCCATTCTCCGCTTATCCAAGTGCCATATATCTCTATTTATCCTCTATACCTGAAAGCACTGGATATAATTTTTTCAGCTCCTTCTTCATCACCGCTACACAACTTTGTCGTAAGGCTCGACATATTTCACCTCATTTTGTTTGGTTTTTTTTGGTGCGATTGGGTCCATATGGCTGGATCTGGACTACAGGAGATGATGTTTGTTATTTGTGTAGAAAATTCTATAAAACATATATTTTCAAGGCATGCTTATGCTACAGCTATCCGTACTTCTTTTTGGATTTCTACTACCCTTTATAACTTGATATTTATGAGCATTGACAATGATTAAGAAGAAAAGCCGCTTGTAGAAAAAGTGCTAAATTTCTTCAGTGACTTGTCACAAAGGGAAGAAATGATCGCCTCAGATTACAAGATTATAAGTTTAACTACAAAACTCAAAGAAGAGAAAATAATCCAACAGAAATTGTCCATTGCAAAAATGTGGATTCAGTAAATAAAGATGGGACCCTCCGACGCAGATTCTTAGAAACTGAAAGAACAGGAAGTTGAGCAATGCATCTCAATACTGTTCGCCTGATAATTCCATACTTTGTTGCAATTGGTCACATTCATTGTACGTCATATTTATTTACATGAGATGTACATTTTGGCTAATAAAATGAGGAACTTCATAATAAGAAGTTCAAAACAATTTTGCAGTGCTACTTTTCTAGACATGGTCATAAATCAGACTGCAAACAGAGAATACAAAGTGGTGAAAGGAAGAGGAATTGTTTAGAGGAGTTTCATAGACGATGTTTTATGCTCACATGTTTCGACAAAACTAGGTCTGTCACTGATAACTAATTCCATTAAAGATTTGTCTGGAATAGCTTTCTGTTGGGTTTGAAGCGAGCTAAACACCTTTTATGCGCATGCATACCCAGTTTTGGATCTGCACACTGCCCACTTTTTCTAGCACTGTCGGTCTGCACGCGTAACTGAGAATGGAATTGCTGTGTGCAGCTCTAAGTGAAAAATCTAACTGTGTGGAATATAATTATTAGATTTATTTGTTAAATGTTTCTGTGCTCGTCCAATAAAAGTATTTTGCCTCAGGATCTAAGATTTTGTGTGACGGTAAGGAACAACAAACGGCAGCAGAGAGCGTGGTTCTTAAATTTTGAACAAATCGATTTGAAATCAAAACGAACTTTCCGTGAAGATTTAAAAAAATAATAATATTGTGATGCGGAACCTTAACCTTAGTCTAGGCCAAAGCCGCTTATAAATTGAAAATAAAAGTAAAAAGTACATCTCCTTTAAACGATCGATATAATATGTTTCATTTTTATGGATGAAATTACCAACATACTTTTGCATATGTCATATTCATCGATGGAAGCACTGCATCTTTCTATGTTTAGGGTTAATAAGTACTTTTATTTTCTTCTGCGAAGAACGGGTTTACTGATAGTAATAAAATAAAGCTTGGTCATTGATCCGAGAAGTAATATTTGAAAGTGTTGCCATGACTTATCTCACATTTTGTATTAAAAACATGTTAAATTTACCTTAGTGAGATCACTATCGCAATATAACTGAACAAGATACTTTAAAAATTGAAAGAATTGCATGGAAAAAATCTTCACTGTACTTGAGAATTGCACAATATATGTAGTACACACTTTCTTGAAAATAGTTAACATCTATATATATATATATATATATATATATATAACGCTAAGGTATGTAGCGGCGAAAAAGCGACTATTTCTCTTTTGCCGATGGCAATGAGTGGTTTATTTTCACTAATTTGAGAATATAAAGAAAAGTATTTGCTTTATCGATTTAAAACTCACTACACATATGAAGAAAAATTTTCTGCATCCGAAAATGCAATTTTTATAAAAATCGGTTGGTAACTTTTCTCCTTTTTTTTGCAAAAAACTCGATCAATAGTATTTGAATAGTTTTATCAAATTTAAAATTTTTAGTAAAAACCACGATTTTTACCCACCGTCCAAGGACGGGCATTTACACTAGTAAAATAGATTTTTGGAAAACTAAGAAGGTGCTTCTCATGACTTTACTCCATGGATTGGTTCAATTTTGAATGGAAAGTTTTAACAATGTATACATGCATGTGGCTTTAAAGATGCTTAACTAAACATTGTCTACCTGTCACAAAATCTTTCTTACACTGGCTGTATCAGTCGTTTCCAACGAAAGAAATATATTTTGCCTACAAAGGTGGTTGTTCGCCAGCCAAGTGCACTTGCCAAAAAGTGGAATAACTTGTTCTATACTGTGCAAAATTTGTGAGGGAGTAGCCTGCTGAAATACACTACTTGAAAAAGAAGTTGCTATTCCAACTGAGGTCGATTTTAAAATGTTCGATGACATTGAAGAAGACGCAGATGACCCGGATTTTGATTATTGCTATTTTGAGGACATTTAATAAGTTTCAGATTGTTTAATATGATATAAAGAATATGTTTGGAACGTAAAATAAATGTAATAAAGTTGTGCTCGCTCATAAAGTTTAATTTTCGACTTTTTATTCATAAAACTTGTCGTAACTTTGTAATAAGAGACCCTATCGCTTTGCGAATAGTGTCATTAGATTCAGCATTAAAACATATATGGTAAATGATAACTCACTCGACAAATCTCTTCCCCTCTGAGTTAAATATACCCCTTTGCCCCCCCCCCCTAAAAACATAATAAAACAACTTTTTTGCATGAGGGGAGGGGGCTCATCAAATCTTCATTTCTAGTTTCTAGTGCCAAAACAAAGTTCTTTCGAAATTTTCGTGAATGGCCACCAGTTGTCATGGTAGAACCCTATTTCACCTGTAATATTATCATGAGCGAGGTCAACGACAATGAACGCGTGCAATGAAACCCAGGATGTCATATAAGCCATCTCAGAATGTTAGCAAATATTTTTTTAGATTTTTTTTTATTTTGTAACTTTTAACGAAATTTCTCTAAAAATGGCAACTAAATTACTGCATTTTAGTGAGGTGGGGGGTGAGAAAGAAAGAGGTAAATAATGGGATATCGTCTGCTATCCTAAATGGTAAACAAATATCTCTATTTTTGGTTTATTAGAATAAATCAATATAATGATTTTTAGTTTACATTATTTTTTTTAATACAATGTAAAGAATATTCATATGACTTTCACATTTATTAAAATTACTATCAAAAAGTTGAAAGATTTCAATATTAATGATCTGTATGAAATAAAATTTTCCAAATTTGTTAAAACTATAAATGAATCGGTTGTGATAGGACATGGAGTTTTGACAATGGAGTCGGAATATACGTACAGGACATACGCTCAGATTATTTTTTTTTCCATTAAAGTGGAAAACTTTAATGGACTATGAAACTATAGCATCCCACACTACAGTACTTGGCAATAATCGCCTGGATGAATTCGCTTAGACGAGTTAAAGAAGTAAATAAACATTATCTTGGATATAATTGAAAGTTCTTCAAATTTTTATCCAAAATCCTCTCGACCAATGGAATTTTATTGTCCATGTGTCGCCATTTTCTTATAAAGGCATTCTACTATAATTGCATGAAAAACACGTGAAAAATGCAATTTTCGTAATTTTCAGGTTATTTGCACTGTAAACATGATTTCTTGCTTATAAAAAGAAATTTAATAAAAAATAGTATATAATATGAGAAAATATTATAAGTATTTTCTAAATGCATAATTAAATAAGATTTATTTTTCCTCGGAAATCGAAAGATGCCATACAGCGCAAATGAATCGGGTTGCTATGGAAGTTGGTCTATTATATTAAAATCTGATTGTATGTTTGTATTTCACAACTTCTCCTCCAAGAATATGGAACGCAGCGCAATACAATGCTAGAAATTGACAAAAATTTCTTTTTCAGGCTAATTTTGTATTTCTGAATATTATTTTCATCACAAGTGACATCATTAACTGTTATGTTTTGTTTATTTTGCCTTTCACCAGTTATTGATATAAACATTTAGAAACAGTTGTATCAAAAAATGGTAGATTTATTTGAGGTAAGATTGTTATGATTATTTACTTTTATATTCAGACATGAATAACTGCAAATAAGACTTATTATGATTATCTATTAGTTATTTACTTTGATCCTTCAATCCCTTGTTTTAAGAGAATTTAAATATTCTTAAATTCTATTACTGTACAAACTCATCTTATACTAAAACATTTAATTTGAATTAATATTGCGTTGTGTCCCACCCGGTGCCTTTAGTTCACTCGGGTTAGTATTTAATCTCAGGTTTAACTGAAGAAGTTCCTTTAATTATTAACATAAAATTCAGAGCAACACTCAAAGTAAAACAAGGTTGACTGATACATATCTTTATTTTATTTTTTACTGCAATATACAATTGAAATCATTTATCTATTTATTTTATTTATTTTTGTTGTGTTTGTTGCTGTTTAACATTAAATTCTCTACTCATCAAAGAACACGGTCAAATAGCAATAGATAAACAGTAAATACTCTGGAGAATAATAATCCAATAATAACAACAAATATACAGTTAATTGACCTATCCCTAAAACTCAGAATTTTGAAAGTTTTAACATTAAACATTCATTAATGCTGGTAATTACATGATCATGATGTTACAATCTTATAACATAGATGTAACTTACCCCAAGCTAAGGAACTATCTTTGATGACATTGTTATATCTATCCAATTTCAATTTAAGAAAGGTTTCTCTTTAATAATTACCTGTTTAATAGACATCAATATGTACCACTTAGTTCCATTTAAAATTAGGAAACCTGCTGATTTCTGGACACAATCTCGTGATCCTGCACCCTGAGTAAAAGATGGAACTGATAGTTCACTGTTCCTTAGGGACATTTGTTAATTGGTCAGGACTTCTTCCGTAAAATTAAGGCAGCACTGGTTGATTTTCGCAATCAGATACTAATTAAACGTCGCTGGAGGTTTACGCCCGTAATCAGATTCCTGGTCTCCGACGATATCTCGGCAATGCTCACGGTAAATATAGAACCGCTCAGACATTGATAGAATCATAGCCTCTGACGAACATCTCTGACGATGCGCAGCATAACTACAGCGGCGCTCCGATGTTAGAATCCTGGCCTCTGACAAACATCTCGGGCGACGCGAACTGTAACTGTAGGGTAGGGGCACCGAAGATACAATCCTGGCCTTTGCCGAGTTCCTCGGGCAACGACCAGCGTAACTACATGGGCGTTCCGACGTTAGAATTCTGCTCTCTGCCGGGATCCTCGGATGGCGCAAAAGGCTCTCAAAGTGAGCCAGAGCCATGACAAGTAAAACGAAAAAATCCGGGATTGATACTTTTATTGTTTTACAGACGAGCCAGAAAAAAAGAATGATTCTGAAATCTTAACTATCTTTCTTACTTGCAAAATTCTGCAGGGGGCAATTCTATCTGCAAAATCTCCCCCTTCTCCGACCAGAGAATATCTAAGTAGGTAACCCATTCCCCCATATTAAAATATTAGCTAAAATTTCCTCAGACGTCCTGAAGCTAACATCTATATATTTAAAACGCTAAGCGTTTTCTTTCGACAGTCCGTGAGAACAAACAACTGCATCAAACTACACCATTCTTTTTTTTAATGAAAAATATTTGGACACAGATTTGTTATCGTACATTTGTTTGTTTATTAATTATCAGAAATTTTAATTTTAATTGTTTTTTTTTAATTTCTTCAAAATGGTAGCAATTGGATTACTTACATTGTTGCGAGGAGAAAAGAGAAATATGAAAAATATTCAGACACGTGTCTTTTTGGCCGAATTTTTTAATTTGCAAGTTAAATTTCAGTAAAAATATTTATTCACGGGTACTTTATTCTTATCTATACTAATATTATAAAGGAGTAAGTCTTGTTTGTTTGTTTGTAGGGGGTAATCTCTGGAACTACCGAACCGATTTCAAAAGTGATGGTGGCAAATTGATGGTGACAACCCCTGCTCCAACATAGGCTATATTTTATGTCGGTGCCACTAACCCCAGGGGGTGCAGGAGCAAAAAACGTTCTAAAATTGCGATTTTTCAGTTATCACACTGGCTGTCAAGCCCTGAGAGCTTGGCAGCCGGTTCTGTATGTATGTATGTACGTACGTAATGCGGTAACTCTTCATAGAAATATCCGTTTTCCTTCAAATTTTGTTTATAGGTTCACTGTGTTAAGGCGCTTCCCTGATTAGTTTTCGGGATTGATTGGTTAAGTATAAAAGGGGGGGGAACAAGGGGCTAATTACCCCCTCCCCTTAATTTATATAAATGGGTTTTTCATGCAGAATTATTCCGTTTTCCTTCAAATTTTGTTTATAGGTTCACTGAGTTAAAGCGCTTCCCTGATTAGTTTTCGGGATTGATTGGTCAAGTATAAAGGGGGGGAACAAGGGTATAATTCCCCCCCCCCCCTTAATTTATATAAATGGGTTTTTCATGCAGAATTATTCCGTTTCCCTTCAAATTTTGTTTATAGGTTCACTGAGTTAAGGCGCTTCCCTGATTAGTTTACGGGTTTGATTAGTTAAGTATAAAGGGGGGGATCGGGGGGGGCTAATCCCCCCCTTAATTTATATAAATGGGTTTTTCATGCAGAATTATTCCGTTTCCCTTCAAATTTTGTTTATAGGTTCACTGAGTTAAGGCGCTTCCCTGATTAATTTTCGTGACTGATTAGTTAATATAAAGGGGGGGGGGGATCGGCGGGCTAATTCCCCCCCTTAATGTATATAAATGGGTTTTTCATGCAGAATTATTCCGTTTCCCTTCAAATTTTGTTTATAGGTTCACTGTGTTAAGGCGCTTGCATGATAATTTTCGGGATTGATTGGCTGAGTATAAAGGGGGGAACGGGGGGGGGCTAATCCCCCCCCTTAATTTATATAAATGGGTTTTTCATGCAGAATTATTCCGTTTTCCTTCAAATTTTGTTTATAGGTTCACTGAGTTAAGGCGCTTCCTTGATTAGTTTTCGGGATTGATTATTTAAGTATAAAGGGGGAGGATCGGGGGGCTAATCCCCCCTTAATTTATATAAATGGGTTTTTCATGCAGAATTATTCCGTTTTCCTTCAAATTTTGTTTATAGGTTCACTGTGTTAAGGCGCTTCCCTGATTAGTTTTCGGGATTGATTGGTTAAGTATAAAGGGGGGGAACGGGAGATAATCCCCCCTTAATTTATATAAATGGGTTTTTTATGCAGAATTATTCTATTTGCTTCAAAATTTGTTTATAGATTCATTGGGTTAAGACGCTTCCCTGATTAGTTTTCGGGATTGATTGATTAAGTATAAAGGGGGGGAACGGGGGGCTAATACCCCCCTTAATTTATGTAAATGGGTTTTTCATGCAGAATTATCCCATTTCCTTCAAATTTTATTTATAGGTTCACTGTGTTAAGGCGCATCTCTGATTAGTTTTCGGGATTGATTGGTTAAGTATAAAGGGGGGGAACAAGGGGCTAATTCCCCCTTATCTATACTAATATATAAAGTAGTAAAGATTGTTTGTTTGTTTGTTTGTTTGTTTGTAGGGGGTAATCTCTGGAACCACTGAAGCGATTTTAAAAGTGATGGTGGCAAATTAATGGTGACAATCCCTGCTCCAACATAGGCTATATTTTATGTCGGTGCCACCACCCTCAGGGGGGTGCAGGAGCGAAAAACGTTCTAAAATTTCGATTTTTTGTGTACTGAAGGAGATAGAAGTATCAAATTTGGTATGGTAGTTACTTATAAGATGTAAATGCTCTCTAAGAACAAATTATAAAAACATTCGCAATTTAAAAGGGTGAGATGAGGAAGAAGCGTTCTAAAAACATTCTAAATTACAATTTCTATGGAATCTCTGAAACTACAGAACCGATTTCAAAAGTGATGGTGGCAAATGGATGGTGACAGTCCCTGCTCCAACATATGCTAAATTTTTTGTCGGTGCCACTGCCCGCAGAGGGTGCAGAAGCGAAAAACGTTCCAAAATTATGATATTTTCAATAATGAAGGAGTTAGGAACTTGACATTTTGTATGGTTGTTACTTACAAGATTTAAATGCTCTATAAGAACAAAATCTAAAAAAATTCGAAATTTAAAAGGCTTAAATAAGCAAAAAATTTTCTAAAAACACTCTAAATTACAATTTGTATGGAATGTCTGGAACTACTAAAGCGATTTCAAAAGTGATGGTGGCAAATGGATGGTGACAATCCCTGCTCCAACATAGGCTATATTTTATGTCGGTGCCACTACCCCGAGGGGGGTGCAGAAGCGAAAAACGTTCTAAAATTGCGATTTTTGCGATGCTGAAGGAGCTAGAAACTTCAAGTTCGGCATGATTGTTATTTATAAGATCTAAATGCGCTCTAAGAACAATTTCTAAAGAAAAATGATCTAATGATTCTGCGATTTTTCAACTATTGAATTTCTAAAATTACCAAATTTCACAATAGAGTACCATAGCGAAACCTTCACGCGTAAAAAGATAATGATAAGGGCGACGTGTCCTGACGTGTATATTGACTATAGCACGAGTCACAAATTATAGTATCCTTATTATTCTGTTAAAATATAAAAGTGAATTATGAAATGTCAATATTTTGTTTGATTAAAGGTTCGTTAAGAGAAATTGACCAGCGTAGCGGGCGTAGCTTGCTAGTAAGTGAATAAAACTTCATATTTATTGTGACGTCACTGAATATTGTCCATTGTTTTTGTTTTTTTATCTTTATGCATTATAACTTTAATGATGCCATTTTTTCATTACAATTAAATACCAAACATATTTGTATTTGTATACATGGTGGTTAAGTATAAAAGTAATGTATATAAAGTACGCGTGAAAAGTTTGCGCTGTTGAAAATTACGTTAGGCTTACCTTGAAATGCATTTTTACATTGATAAAACTAAAGCGAAAAAATTATGATTGTGTCAACATGACGTAATTTTAACTGACTTTTCAATTCTTAATTATAAAGATTATTATTGGAGCCTTTATTGATTGCCTAATTTGATTACATGTTACCAATTACTTTATTTTTTCTTTTAAATTATAGGTTAGAAGATTTTATTTTTTTTAATAAAAATTTCACAAAAGTAAAGGATTTCAGGAAAATTTAAATTATTAAAAATAGTGTTACGATTTAAAAAAAAGCTTGAATAAGGATTGTTTTTTGTGTATAAACAATGTAAAGCTAATATTTTATAGGAATTATTTTTGTAGGTGTATTATAAGTTCATTTAATAGATCCTTATTAAGTCCTATTTCTTTCACTTTGGATATCTCTGTCGACGTCCAAACATGATAGTCTACTTTTGGACGCAAGCCAAAACTCTGTGGCAATTTTTAGCAATGTATAACGATTGTGACGACAAACAGAGCTTTTATCGTGCTTACATCAGAAAAATTTCGAATGACATTTATATGAAACCTGCCACTTAATTTAAGGACTTTTTAAATAATTTTCAGGCATGAATTATTTTTCAAATCTATCTCAACAATGGCCATCCTTTTGCTTCAATACTGTTAATTAGCCCCTGAGAAAGTTGTCACAACTCTGACCAACATAAAAAGTGAATAAAAATAATTTAAAAAAAAAACCCTGATAAATCATAAGATCAGATTATCCAAAAGATAACTAAACTGAAATCTGCCAACAAAAAAAGAAAAAAAAAAACGATTTTCAGTTTATGTTGAATATAAATTTATATGTTGAATTTGTTGATGTATGTTTTGTATCAGAAAATGCTAGGAATTGTATTTTATATTTTTTTAAAGATCCACTGTATTTCACTGTATAAGAGGGAAAATATCCCCGATTGTGGAAAAGGGATAATCATCCTAATTATGGAAAGGGATCGAAGAAACCATCCTAATAAATTACACTTGAAAACATTAAAAATCTGCCTCATCTACAGATTGTATATTATTATTCTAAAAAAATATCTTAATCTTTACATAAAAATTGATTAGCTTAAAACAATGGATGCGTTTTAAAAGATGTGGATTTGAAACGAACAATGATTAAAGAGGACATTTTAAAAAATTTTATTTAAACATTTTAAAACTTTTTTTTAGTGTCGAATTTCGATGGTATCTTTGGACACATGCACATAGGAGCTCACTCGGTTGCATTATCACAGGGGGAGAAATGTGTGCTTTATTTACTATGTTCTTTTATTTACTGAATATGATATGGACGTAGGAATGTACTATTTGTAAGATACTTAATAGGTCCATGAAATTTTCTTTCTTGCAATAGTGAGTATGGCGTTAATGTCAAACTGATTTGTATTACACAGTTGTGTGCAGTTTGATTATTTGGAGTTTGCATCAAAAATAGTACTGTATTATTTCACTGGAGGAAAAAACTTTTTAAATAAAATTTTTTAAATACTGTTTCATACTCACGCCCTCTTAAATAATAAAGAAGCTTATTTTACTAATATTATTGTAGTAATTTTTTCCGTCAAGTTTTGACGGGTTCCATCTAGTACAATTTGAATTTTTAAGTAACGCTACCAGAACGGAAATCCCTTGACAGATTTACTTTCTACTGAGATTAACATGAGACCATTGACAAATTTATTATCTAAATCAAGATCTGCTGAAGATTAATAATATCAATCCGTAATCCCTGCTACTCTATTTCATTGCTTAAAAGAGCAAAAGTTATGTCCCAGATCTTTTCAACACTTGAAACGAAATCGGTTTACTCCCATAGCGCAAAGAATATATCGACCTCCCAGGTTTCGAAGGCATAATACTGCTTCTCCCTAAATCCAGATGACTATAAACACAACAACATCTAATACTCTACACTTTTTGAAATAAATTTAATTGAGCTGATTACAGTTTAACTTAACTTTTTAATTATCCCTTATCTCTATATTTTTTCTTTAATTTTTCTCTACCCCTTAAATTACATCATAACATAAACTGTAAACCAATTAGAGTTTATCATTCGCCATGTTATGAACTCTGATCTATTTGCAGAATCTAGGATAAGGAGTAAATTCATTTCGTCTGGACTTTTTCCCCTTTTGCTTTAGGAAAGTGTTTTTGTGGGAAATAAATCTCTTTATTCTTTGCGTTTCGCTGTTTATATTGGATTATTTCGAATGAATTAAATATGCACTATTTGCGTATTTTTAACATTTTCCAACATGTAGTTCAAATATGCTTATGGCTTCAGTCCATCTGTCTGTCTGTCCGAGCTCTAACTCTCGTAAATATACTTCGATTTCTGCGTAATTGATATATGTTATTGAGATTTAATATGGTATGTTCCCTATTGAAAATGAAGTATGTAGTATTTACAGTCCGTTTACATCAGAGACATTCTAAAAGAATTCTGTTAAATTATGGTCTATGGGGGAAAATAGATTGCAGTGTATTTTAATGATGTTACACTATTTCAAGCATAATGAAATAGGTATGCATTTATAAAGTGCTGTAAAATATGCTTTCTGTAGATTATAGAGTGAAAAACATTTATCATTGCTTTACAGGATCACACAAAAGAATTCAATTACATAATGGTCTACGGGGAAAAATCGTTTGTAGAGTAATTTAATAATGTTACACTATTTCAAATATAATGAAATTTGTATGCATTACTGCGGTGCATTATAAGATTCTTAATGTAGAATATAGATATAGTGCGTTGCATTTATCGTTTCTTTACATCAGGCATGTCAAACTCGTTTAACGCCGCGAGCCAAATTAAGCATTACATACAAAGCCGTGGGGCCACATTAAAAAAAGTAGATAATATTATTATCATTGTACAAAATACATTTTTTCGTACAAAACAAAGCCATGTTAAAGAAATATTTACGCAAAGTTCCAAAGTTATTATTATACATAGTTTTATATTATTTTTCGACGTATTAAAAGCTATTTAATTTTATATTTATATTTTTTTTTTTATTTAACTGTTCTTAATTAGCGCCGAATTTTATTTATTTTATAATACATTTCTTAGTATTTGTTAAATACAGTATATTATTTTATAAAGTGGTGTAAAAAAAAAGAGAAGTAAAATAAAATATTAGTTTCGACATAAAACAAATTAAAATCATAAGTAAAATACTGTAAAAATTTTACGAAACTTGATCCCGCGCTTTTCTACGTTCCAATTGGTTATCTTTGTATCCATAATTTTTTTATGTGCTAAAAGGTAAAATTTAATTATATCTGTCTATATATTGTCTATATACTGTTGCCATATGAGCGGGATTTTTTAAAATTCAGATTGCTACCTCATTCTGCGGAGAAATATGGTAGCATTCTGAATTAAGAAGAAAAAAAAAAGACTGCAAAACTGGTAACACTGTTATGCATATCTTTCGGATGTTTGCCCACTTTAAGACCACAGTCAGTGCAAGTATGTTCGTACAAAGTGTATTTTCAGCATGCGCGTTCTAACAATTAAACAGCCAACAGTTTCGCGGACCACAGATAAGTTGTTGGTGGGCCTGTTGTGGCCCGCGGGCTACGGGTTTGAAATGCCTGATTTACAGGAAAACACAAAACAAAATCGGTTACAGTACTGTTTATGTACGATAATTGCTGAAAGTGCGTTTTCAACTTTGGTTTACGTTTTTAAGTTTAACTAAATTTTTGAATACTACATGGTGAATTCAATAAATCGTAAACAGGGATAAGCAAAAGAATCAAAAGCAATGGGCGTAAATTGCTCAAAGCGTGTTTTTTTAACAGTGTAATGCATTTTCCAGCTGATTTATATTTAGTGCACTAAAAGATGTTTGCAGACTATAAATAAATCCATATTCAGGGCTACGCAAAGAAGTAGATACATTGCTGTGTATGCATGATAATTGCTGGAAGAGCGTTTTTGGTTGTGTTATGCATTTTTTTTCTTTTGTTTATTTGTTTGTTTGTTTTACCTGAATTAAATTTTAGATTAATATGTGGCGTGTATAAAAAGCAGTAGATAACATTAGATGTCAGATCGGGCTCATGCCAATTTTCATTCACGATACTCGCACCGGGTCGGGCCTGGTCTTCACTCTTTACGGAGCCGGACTCGGGCCTTACTTTTTTCCTGCCGAATCGGGCCGAGCTGGGCAGACTTCTTTTTTTAGGGGGAGGGAGGGGAGGAGGTGTTGAAGCGAGCCTTACCTGGACTTCATTCTTCCTAGAGGTCTGCACGGGTCGAAATTTCCAGGTCCGGGCCCAATCCGGTATAAAACTAAAAATTCGACCTGGGTCCTACCCAGCCTATATGAAAGCCATTATTGGCCCAGCCCGTGTAGATCTCTAAATCCTCCCTCCTCCCCCGAACCCATGATCGGATGGCATTGTATGTATTTATTATTGTAATAATTATAGTAATGGCAAAAACCTTTAGAAAATTAATTTGGTTTAATAAATTTCAAAGACATTTTTTTTTAAAATATACGTCTTTCACGCCATTTTTCTTTTATTCTAAACTACGTTGATTTTCTTACTGAATCTTCATTTGAATGTAATTATCTAAGTCAATTGTTTTAGTCAGTGTTTGTATACGTAATAGTATAAGTAAGTAGTCATTAATATTGTTGTGTTTATGTATTCCACGAATTTCGAACATAATCTAAAAATATAATTTATGCATAAGTAAGTATACTTTTTGAATAACTTTAATTATAGAATAATTTTGCTTCAGAAATATCAGCATGTTTTGTAAAAATTCTGTCGGGCGAGGCTCGAGCCGAACTTTTTGCTTTTATACCGCGCAAGCCGGGCTAATAATTTTTTGTACGGGCCATAGGTCAGGCCCAGGCCTGGAAATTTTGGCCCATGCAAACATCTAGATAACATACAAGATTGTACAAAAAAAATTCGAGTACATTTCCGTCTATTGACGGAAATTGCTAAAGGTGAATTTTCAAGAATGTTATGCGTTTTCTAACTGGATTTAATTTTAGAATACTATATGTAGTTTTATATACAAATGTATAGCTCCTGCACAGAAGAATTCGAGTACCTTTCCAACTATGGATGATAATTTCTGAAATTGAGTTTTCAAATGTGTTATGTTACATGTGTTAAACGTTTTCTATAATATATACATTTCGATAAATAGATAGATATCTTATTTCACCTTATTAAACGATGAAGATGAAGTTTCATTACAATATTCTGGAAATGTTGGAAAATGTTTCATTATCTATGCTTGGCGCATGATTTTTTTTCTTGTAGTGTATTTATTTTTAATATATTTTAAAATAAGATTATTGCTTTTTATTTTTTAAATAAAACGAGTTTTATTTATTTATTATGATTTTAGCCTGCATAGAACCGGGCCTCGCCCTTCTGCCCAAATGTTTCATTAAGGTTAAACATATCTATAATAGAAACCCGCATAAAACTAACAATCATGTTCATAGAATCGGGCTTCGACCATCTATCAAACATTTATTTTCACATGAAACTATGAGATAGACGGACGAAGCCCGGTTATACGCTGCCGAAGGCAAGGGGGTTCCCGAACCGACCGTCTAGACGAGCGAAGCCCAACTAGTCAATAAATATTAGTTTATTGTTTATAATTGGTATGTGTTTCTATATTATGATAATTAAAATATACTTATGTAATATTCTTAATTTAACAATTAATATTATAATAAATTTTACGTACCATTAACTGATACATACATGTAAGTACCAACAGACAAAAAAATAAAGGAAAAGATTGTTTTTTCTAATAACATTGAAAACTGCTTTTGTCGCCAATAATTGTGAATATTTTTAAAATTTAAATGCATTCATGAAGAATTTAGAAATAGATTCGGTGTGAAAAAATTTGCAAAGATGTGTTTTATAACATAATAATATTAAAAGAATACAAATACATAGATTGTTAATCTGCATGTAACCAATACTTATTTTAACTTCTACATCTCGTACAGCTTTACAATCTTGTTTCATATTGCGCACTCTAAAAATTTGTAAATTGTCACTAAATTTAAATTAGAAGAAAACAACTTATTTGTGAATATATTTTCCAATACAAATGTTCTTTAGAAATATTTGTTTGAGGGAATTAAATGTTATAACACTTAATTAATAAAAATAAATAATAAAAATTATTAAATAGAACATTGTTTTGGCCAGAAAGTTTACAACCAGAAAAATAGTTTTTTTTTTTTTTTAAATGTGAATTATTAATGATGAATTTTCTATTAAATATAGTAAAAGTGTACTTATCGTTATTTTGTAATTACCATTGCTTACATTTCATCAACTTATATAATAACAACATGAGGTAATATCTTTCGACAGATAAAATAGAATAATAGCTTTTTATAATGAACATATCTACTTTAATATGCTATTAAAAATATAATTATAGCAACTCTTGTGTTCATTTGTACAATACTGTTTTATAAATTATACATTTTTCGACGAAACATTGATAAATGCCTTTTATAAAAATGCAGAAATATTTAAAAAAAAAAAAAAAAAAAAAAGAAAGTTTTTCAAAAGATAGTAAAAACTATGCGAAAAACATGTTTTTCCAAAAGTGGTAAAAACCTGTAAAAAACATCAAGCGGTAATTAATACATGCCAATTCTGCATAGGAATTCAAATCCAAATATTTTGCTAATTAATTTAATTTTTTAGTCAACGAAGCTGTTAACACAGCTTTACAAAAGTACTTTGATTGTTTAAGAGTTCTCGTTTGTTTCAAACTTTACATTTTTAACTTTTGAAAGATATTAGATTTTAATCTATTTTCATTTTGTTTGACGTACAAAGAAATTATGAATAAGAAATTAAACTAATATTAATAAATATATACAAATCAATACATCTTAAATATATTATAAAATAAACAAGTCGATTTAAATCATACCTTTTAAATTGATGAACAAAAAGTACTTATGGAACTGGGAAATTTTCATTCCACAATCTCTAAGACTGTAAATCACAATGATTTAAATAAATTCCTCCTGATGATGAGATGAAAATATACTTAGCAATAACTATTCCGAATATGTTACTAATTAATTGAAATTTTCAATCAATAAACGATTTTCCCAACTTAAAAAAAAAACTGTCATGTGAAAAGCATTTTAATTGGGAAAGAAAATTACACTTTTCTATAGCACAGCGTTTTGATCTCTTAAATGAATTCAAACATTTCTGGTTTGTTTCAAACTTCATATGCGGTGCGAAACCATACAAATACATCACTCTATCTCATCGAAAAACGCTTGACTAATTTCTAAACAAAGCTGATAGGATTATCCCGGCTTACGCGCACTGATTATCTGATTTCAGAAAGGAAAAGGAAAGTAATTACAGCGGGAAATGCAGCCATACTTTACAGATACTGGGAGTTTTGTTCCACTTGGAAAATTAAATAAATAGATACACAGTAATATCGCAATCGTTGGCATTTATCAATATATTTTTATCAAAATACACATAAGCTTACATTGCTGAAACCTATTTTGAAAGCAATGAAATATTGCTATAATCAATAAGCATGCTTCGATTTCACTAAACTAGTCAGTCATCTGTGAAATATTCGAAGCTTCTTACTCAATTAAGGCGGTTTTTGCGAAATTATGGGTTTCTGGATCTAGGGTTGTATTGCTTTTAATCATGGAAAAAACAGGTTTTAATCGTACTGGTCAAAATATGTTTTGACCATCAGTGATCAAAACTCATTTTGACTGAAAAAATAATTTAAAATTTATTACGTTAAATGATAAATTTAGTACAACATTTAAAAGGATTTGTCAAAAAAATATTTAATAAAATTTAATACAATATTTGGAAGTGTTTTTGAAAGGTTCTACTGTCAGTACTATACTTTAATTTCCATTACTTTAAAATTTAACAGTATAAAAATTTCTAAATATAAGTAATTATCGTAAATGATGAACTATTTTTAACATTTTGATTACGTGTCTAATTTTATACAAAAAATGAAGGAAACTAAATCACATTAAACAAAAGAAATGTTTTTAAATTTTTATTTAAAGCTCGAAAAATGATTACAGAAAACAAGTATTTGCTGTATTAAAGTAAGACGATTTTATAGATTATTCTGGATAAAATAAAACTTGGAAAGTAATCTTTCTACTGATGAAGAGTTTGTACAATTTTTCATAAGGTTCAGCATGAAATGTACAAATTCCAAATTCATACACTAAAAAAAAAAGTGTTACGCGGCAGCGTATTACTGCTTATTTTAGTGTTTATTACTGTTAATTTTACGGTATAATACTAGCAGCTGGAATACCAGTATTATACTGTAAAATCAACAATTTTTTTTTTTTTTTTTTTGCAGCGTATTTTCCAATTTTTCATTGCTACCCACCAAATGTTGTAATGTATAAGATAAAAGGGACAATTTTAAGAAAAATGAGATTCATGAAGTATATGTTTCTGTTTGAAATACTATTACATAACGCAAAAAAAAACATCTATATTTAATAATTATTAAAATATTAATCATTATTAAACATCTTCTAAATATAATAAAACACAGTGTGTCCATTTCGGTACGTGCTCATCTGTAAAAATATTCAGATACGTGGCTTTTTGGACATATTTTTTTAATTTGCATGCAAAATTTCGGTAAAATATTTCTGCGCGTGTTACTTTGTTTTTTTAAGTGAATAAAAATTCACATTTACTGTGACGTCACGAGAATAGCGTTTATTGGATTTATTTTATCAGATGCCATTTTTTTTTCATTAGATTGTTCTGTCCTCTAAAAAAATTTTTTTTGAAATTTTCTCTATATAAAGTCTAATAAAAAATTTTAAAAAATGAAACATGGCTAAATTTTTACAGCTTGTTCTGACTAAAATTTTAATGTTGAGCATTTTACATTTTATCATTTTATTACAAACAGCAGCCAATTACGCAAGAATTTAAAAAAAAAACTCACTTTTCCAAAAAATAACCCATGTTACCAGTAAAAATCTCACACCTGACATTATCAGCTGAAAATGAAGCGTTTTATTACATACTAGCATACTACGCCCGCTGCGCTGGGCCATTTTCCTAAATGTACCTTAAATCAAAGAATCAAAAGAATTGGCTTGAACCCCGTCCCTCTTTCTTGTCTCTATGTGAGGTTCTGGTAACATAAGCACAATCTCACTCTATGTTACGTTATATTTCGCAATATACGTCCTCTTCTGGCAAGTCTACTACGGTTTTTCATCTTTCGATTCCGGTAGAGTAAATACAGTCAAAAATGTAATAAATTGTTTGCACATAAAAAACAAAGTTTAACTTTCATTTTTAAAACACAATGGTGAAACACAAAAAGTGCATTTTTAAAGCTGAACAGTTTGAATAAAATTAAAATGACGCACTGTCTTTCCTTTTTTTAGAACAGTTACATTCGTGTAACCATTAACCTGAAAAAAAAACCGATGATTAACTCTGGTAGAAAAATAAACCTCTAGTTTGCATCCAATAAAATCTTCCTAATCTTCCATAATCTTTTCAATATTCAAGTTTGACGTCAAACATTAGAAGTGCTGGAAACGATATGGTTACTAATGTACCAGAGTTAGTTACAAAACGAAGTTATTTACGCGCCAAACTGTGTTCCATTAAATAATGTCAAATTGCTGTTAATTCAATTCTAGATCTTTCATTGACAAAATTCCATACCTCAAATAAAACTGACAATTATAAAGTTAGTTATGCAAAATGTATAGTCATAATCTTTTTGGTTAATATTTAAACCGAAGATTTTCTTTGTATTTCTGTAAAGAGTATAATAACACGCAGAAAAAGATTCATTTGTCACTATGTTTAGCTGCTAGGTCTGTATGTAAGTCGAAAATGCTTTATAATGATCCAAAAGTTATCTAATCAGAATTTCAGGTACTCGTGTTTCTTATCCAGGCTGAAATGATAAATCGACAAATCTATACTAATATTATAAAGTAGTAAAGATTGTTCTTTTGTTTGTTTGTTTGTTTGTAGGGGGTAATCTCTGGAACTACTGAAGTTATTTCAAAAGTAATGGTGGCAAATTGATGGTGACAATCCCTTCTCCAACATAGGCTATATTTTATGTCGGTTCCAGTACCCCCAGGGGGGTGCAGGAGCGAAAAAGTTCTAATTTCGATTTTTTTATACTGAAGGAGCTAGAAACATGAAATTTGGCATGGTAGTTACTTATAAGATGTAAATGCTCTCTAAGAACAAACTCTAAAAAAATTCGAAACTTAAAAGTGTGAGATGAGCGAAAAGCGTTCTAAAAACATTATAAATTACAATTTCTATGGAATCTCTGGAACTACAGAATCGTTTTCAAAAGTGATGGTGGCAAATTGATGGTGACAGTCCCTGCTCCAACATAGGCTATAAATTATGTCGGTGCCACTACTGCCAGGGGGGTGCGGGAGCGAAAAAGTTCTAAAATTTCGACTTTTTTTTATACTGAAGGAGCTAGAAACATGAAATTTGGCATGATAGTTACTTATAAGATGTAAATGCTTTCTAAGAACAAATTCTAAAAAATTTCGGAATTTAAAAGGGTCAGATGAGCGAAAAGCGTTCTAAAAGCATTCTAAATTACAGTTTCTATGGAATCTCTGACACTACCTAACCGTTTTCAAAAGTGATGGTGGCAAATTGATGGTGACAGTCCCTGCTCCAACATAGGCTATATTTTATGTCGGTGCCACTACTCCTAGGGGGGTGCAGGAGCGAAAAACTTTGTAAAATTTCGATTTTTTTTATACTGAAGGTGTTAGAAACATGAAACTTAGCATGGTAGTTACTTATAAGATGTAAATGCTCTCTAAGAGCAAATTCTAAAAAAATTCGAAATTTAAAAGGGTGAGATGAGCGAAAAGCGTTCTAAAAACATTCTAAATTACAATTTCTATGGAATATCTGGAACTACAGAACCATTTTCAAAAGTGATGGTAACAGTCCCTGCTGTAACACAAGCTATATTTTATATCGGTGACACTACCACAGGGGGGAGGGGATAAAAGAGCGAAAAATGTTCTAAATTTTATTTTTTTTTCGGCATTAGTGTGGCTTAATTAGTAATTTCTGAATTATGTGGCAGTAAAATTTCCTCTAATGAAAATAGGCCAACGAATACCACTTGGCATTTTTCAAGAATTACGCGAGCAAAGCCGCGGGTTTTACTAGTATTATATATTCCATTCGCCAACATTGGCATTAAAAAGTTTTTCTGTACATTAGAAGCATCGCTTTTTTGGTAAAACTTTGCTTCATAATGAAAAAAAAAAAAAAAATTTAGCAATCGCTAAAAACTTTAAATTTTTTTAATTTTTTAAAATTCATGAATTTCTTTTTTACTTTTCAGAAATAGCTGATGGAAAAGCGACATTTAATTTTACTAAACATTTGTTACTTAAAATAACCTAATTTATGTAACCAAGCTATATGGATTTTCGATGCGTAGTAGCCAATATTAGGCAAAATTTTAACATTAATCTAGGTACTGTTCACACATGTGTTTTCAACGTAACTTAGATCATGTGATAGAATTTCACCCATTGCTTTTATAAATAAGTAGATATTCACTTTTAGAAATATTAGATATTCACTTTTAGATTCGTTTTAATGATTTTACGCGAACTTTTAATTGAAATTATGTAAACTATTTATAGGAAACCCTTATTTACAAATAATTTATTGTACTTCAAAATTTAACAGCAAATTGATCATCAAACATATTCACATCAAACTTGAATTATTTTACTTTGATTTTACGCAATTTTTACAACTGTTTAACTCAGGGCATGAAATTTCAGTTAAAAAGGTACTAGCCAGACTAAAATTTTTGCTCGCCACTATTTTACATTCATTCAGACAGTAACGTCGGCCACCACACCTGCCCAAAAAATGAACTATTTATGACAAACTGAATTGAAATTGACCATTGCTAGAAGGAGCTGTCTG
This sequence comes from Maratus michaelseni, assembly GCA_963931845.1. NCBI lineage: Eukaryota > Metazoa > Arthropoda > Arachnida > Araneae > Salticidae > Maratus > Maratus michaelseni. The sequence goes on from OZ007592.1 coordinate 253,754,046, forward strand.
TTAAATCCAGAATATTTTACATTCATGAAAAACATGAACAATTTTTAAAATGTTAAAAACTCGGGAGAAAGCGAATAATTTTTACTGCGTTTCAAGCAGCTGAGCTTAGGTGGCGAAACCTGATTCATTTCGCGCTGGAGTGAAGAGTGATCAGATTCGGCCTCGGAAGCGAAAAAAGCAGCCTTGGCGCTTGCACAGTGTGAAAGCGGGGGAACGAATGCAGACGAGGGAAGTTCGTTCCTCGGTAGGAGAGAAATGGAAGTGGGTGACGCCGCATTTTTTTCTTCGTTTGGAAGATAAATGCCGTCGCTTGATTTTAAAACACTTCCGCGTGTCGCTAGATTGAGGCACGATATTCTGAGCATATACTGTTTGATTTGAAGTACAACATTTCAAAAGACGAAACTTACTCGCCAACCTTAAATATTTGCTCGCCAATGGCGAGCTGGCGAGCGGAAATTTCGTGCCCTGATACCTCGTAGTCGAAGTCAACTTTACTATTTGTCAGAAAATTATTCAATCACCAAGCAATTTGCGGTATATATTTTCAACGTTAATACTTAGACTTTCTAGTAGTTATCAGCTATGTATTCCTCAGACACATTACTATCTTATAAAACAATAAAGCAAATTTAATATGTATTAAAAGTTCAATATTAAATAGCCACACATCTGAAACTTAACCCTCTGACTGCTCAATTTTTTTTCAAAATCCTGTCGACCAATATGTAATCGACCTTTATCTCCCATACTATTATATATTTCAAATCAACCTGTATATGAAAAATTTAATAAATTTATCATTTTTATCTTCAACCTTTGACTATGGAATTTTTAAAGCAAAATTGCTTCAAAAATTGTAAATTACATAATATTTTCTACAAATGTCTTGCCCGTGGAAATCGTGGGATAATCAGTCAGAGGGTTAACACTGGATGAAAATACTAAAGATCAATAAAATAATTAACTATGTAAAAACTAATCGACAAACACAATTAACAAATGAACGAAAAAATAAAAGATAAAAAAATTCAATTACTATCGCATAAAATGTCTATTCAATGAAAATTTAACAAAAAATATTTATATATTAGAGAAAAGTACAAAGTTTTCTAAAAAAGTTAAAATAAAATTTACAGATGAATGAAAAAACATACAAGTCAGTAAAAAGTTTTCAATGTTTTCTAAAAAAAAAAAAAAAAAAAAAAATTAATAAAAATTTTCTTAAAAAAAATTTAAAATGTCCTAAAAAAGTTTTAAAAATATTTGCAAGTCAACGAAACACTTTACAAAATAAACAGACGAACAAAAAATTTACAATTTAGCAAAAAAAGTTCAAAGTTTTCTAAAAAATATGTACAATTTACCAAATTAGTAAAAAAATTCAACAGTTTCAAAAAAAATTTTTAACTTTCCATGTTTTATAAAAAAAAAAAAATAATAATTTACATGTTAACAAAAAGTCTTAAAATAATTACAAAAATTTACATGTTAATGATATATTTTTTTTTAAATACAGAAAAGCTTTAAAAAAATTCACAAATTAACAAAAAGTTTTAAAAAATTGACAAATTAACAATAAATTTCAATGTTTCCTAAAAAAAATTAACAGATGAATGAAAAATATACAAGTTAGCAAAAAAAATTTCAAAGTTTTCTAAAAATATGGGCAATTTAGTAAAAAAAAAAAATTCAAATACATAAATAAGTTAAAGCAATATTTACATGCTAACAAAAAAATTTCAAAGTTTTCTAAAATTATTTACAAATTGACAAAAATATTAACAAGACTAGCCGCCACTGGCGACCAGTTTGGTCTCTCTTAAATGTATGTTAAACATTGCAACACGTTACATTTATTCATAATTTAATTTTCCCTTAATCCTTCGCCAAATCGGAAGATTCTACTAGACAAATCATGAACTTTTGCGATCATTGTAGCATTTCGCATATTTTTTGGGCAAAGGTGTCACATACGCACGTTGGCGCGATTTTTCCCCCCGCCAATTTGGCGAAAAAAATTTTATGGAAATTGTTGTTTATTTACTTTTAATTTTTTAGTTCTATAAATTATTTTTGATATGTATATCAATATTTATTTACATCAAACTATCGTTTATTTATTTTTATTTCCTTTTTTAATTATGAGTATTTTTGTTAGCCGGGAGCAGATGATAAATCGCCAAATATTGTTCCCATCACCATCATTCATACTACATTAATTTAATTTTAAACTATAAACCTGTCACTCATTTCATTTAAAATACTTAACTTTAATACAAAATGCTTATATTACATAAATTTAAAATACTTCACACTTTTCATTTAAATAGAAAATAAATAAATAAATAAGAAATAATATCATAAATCAAAACATTTGATTTCAAAATCAAAGTATCGTTTCTAATTTGTACACGCGATAAATAAAAGCTGTATTAGCGATTTTAAAAATGCTAAAAATTTGATTCATTAAATATTATTACATGAGTTCAATTTACGTCAAGAAAAGGTCCGGAAGGAAGTTGAGTTGTATAGCACATAATTATGGTAAAATTTGATTGTCTCACTGGTGCGAAATATTTTTTTGACGCGAGGCAGCGGTCCAAAAATTCATTCGCGGAGAACTTGCTTCGCGAATGATTACCTCTATAATTTAATATTTTAAATGTTCACGACGAATCAATCTTTTTTTTTTGTTTACTTTCATGAATAGAGAATTTGAACTGTGAACCTAATTTTGACTGAAGTTATTGCAGAATATATACATATTTGAACGTAAGTCATCTCTCAAATATTAATTTATTTTGAACGATTTTTCTTAAAATGTCAGTTTTATTCGAGAAAATAATTTTGAATAAAAATGGCCGCCTGGCATATGAAAAAGTGAAACGGCCATCCCGGAACTGTTGATGACAGTCACATGACTTACGCTTTTATTTTAGAAGATAACAAAAAATTTTCAATGTGTTCTTTAAAAAGTTTTCAAAAAATTACAGATGAATGAAAAAATATAACAGTTAGAAAAAAAAATTATTTTTTTAATTACAAGTTAACAAAAAAGTTTAAATAATTTACAATTTTTTTTTTTAAGTTACACGTTAACAAAAAAATTTAAAAATATACAAGTTCGTGAAAAAAATTAAATGTTTTCTAAAAAAGTTTACAAAATTCGCAAATTAACAAAAAAATTTTAACAAATTCACAAATTAACAAATCACAAATTAACATAAATATTTACAAAATAGTTTAATTACTACTGTAACCATCATTGTCACTAGCACTTCTGAAAATATAAGTCGACAGAAAAAAGTCGGAAGTCGAAAATTGCGATGTTAGACGGAGCACGGTTTTGCTGCTCATCGCCGATTATTTAATTAAATTAATTTCATTAAAACAGGTAATTTTAATTACTAGCATAAAAACCGATATGACGCCATTTAACTTAGGACATTGTTCAGACGATATACATTAATCATGACCGATATATATTTTGCAAAAAGACGCGCTGTTATCTTTCTCATATATAATCTGTGGAAGTGTTTAACTTTGAAATTTGGGATAAGATTTGAAATCGACAGCATTAGCAACTTGTTAGTTTGTTTATTTTTTTCCTTACAAGGAAGTTCGAAAACCTGTAGGTGAGCATTATCAAAAGCTGATTTTCATATGTATGCTGGTAAATTGGTTATTCATTGGTGATAATGTTGTTTCGTTGAAAAAGTTTAGAGATATATTTGAAGTCTTCCAGTGAAGTAAAATTAATTATTAGCTAGAATGTAAAAATTTAAAGTTAAAAATCTTAAAATATATTCCAATAATGAAATAGGTTATAAAAAAATAAACACACAGATATGTATAGATTAAAAAATATTTATTATAGTCATTTAAACAATACAATGTGAATAATGTCTACATTCATATCAAATGGAAAACCACGAGTAACAAAATCTATGCGGTCTAAAAAATTCTTTACAACATTATGTATGTTTATTAGCGTTAATACTTTGTTACCTAATTGTTGATATATTTTACAGTTGGTAAAAGTAATACATACGTGATTGAGGGGGTTAATATCATAAATTCGACATCTTTCACACTGAAACATTCTTTTAAACATACTAATCAAATCATGTTCAATCCATATAATTAGTTACGTCAATTTTCACTTTTTTGAAGATCTAGTGACAACTCTGCATTCTTGTATAATTAGACTGGGTAAATATTTTAAATACATAAATTTAATAATCGAATCATTTAATTCGGGAATTAAATATTTTAAAATTTTAAGTTGACTTCCGTTCAATTTTATTTTAGATGATTTACATTCTGCATATATATATATATATATCACAACCACAACTTAATACTATAATAATACCATTCACTACAAACGAAGACGTTGGATAAATAGTAGCAAAGTTAATAACTTTCTTGTAGAAATCCTACCACGATAAAATATCCATTGTTAATCCTTGACTTGATGGGTGTATTTTAGTTTTATTCGGATCACGTTTAAATTGTCGTATATAAATCATTAATTTGGTATTACGCAGTTCTAAGGATAAAAACAAGTTCATAAGTTTACGTTCCTTCTTCAATGCAGTGAAACTGTGCGATTGTTTACTGTTAGCTGTGTCGATGGGGGTCGAAGTATCTTGTTTACTGTCGTTTATATTTATCATCACTTTGAAAAGGTTATGTGTTATTGAAGTAAAAATCGAGTCTATGTGGATAGATGCAAAATTCTTCTGCCTCGTGTCTTCAGTATGGTTTGAATCCAATCAGTTTTGTAATAAACAGGAGAGAAAACGTCGTTAGTAGCTGATGACTTGGTTCTGGAAAGCATCATCTTCACTATATTAATGCTGAAATGTTAATTTAATAAAAAGTATGAAACAGATCAACAAAACTCTAAATGCTAGGTGAAAAAGGTACGGAGCATGGAAGATGTTATTTGGAAATTCACTAAACGTAGTATAAAATTTACTGCATACGATTTTTGCAAAATCTGAGGGCTGTTTGTAGAGTCTTAAATTTTGTGCTATGTTAATTATAGTACTGGTTACAGTTGCAGTAAAAATGTCTTTGTAGTAAACTAGAGATTATTATATTTTGAGAAGTGACAGTGACAATTGTGATTATGGCACCAGTTAAACGATTTTGTAAACATTTGTGTTAATTTAAGATTTTTTTTTCCTTGTTAACGTGTGAATTTTGTAAACTTTTTTAGAAAACATTGAATTTTTTACCAACTGGTAACGTGTGAATTTTTAAAACTTTTTAAAAAACATTGAAATTTTTTCACTAATTTGTAATTTTTTTTAATTTTTTGTTAATTTCCAATTTTTTACATTTTTTGTTAATTTGTAATTTTTTTAAAACTTTTTTGTATTTTTTAATTATTTATTTGTTTATTTATTTATTTTTATTTTTATTTTTTTGCTAATTTGTAAATATTTTTAGAAAACATTGAAATTTGTTTTCTAACTTGTTTATTTTTTCATTCATCTGTTATTTTTTTAAGCCGTTTAAAGAAAACATTGAATTTTTGTTGTTGTTGTTATCTTGTAAATATTGTTGTCAATTCGTAAATAATTTTTAAAAACTGAATTTTTTTCCGTTGTCGTGTAAATATTTCTTTGACTTATTTCTGTATTTGAATCTTTTCTTTACTATGTTGCACATACTTTTAGAAAAATCTGAATTTTTTTCGCTAATTTGTATGTTTTTCATTCATTTGTTAATTTTTTTTTAGAAAACATTGAACTTTTTTTTACTGTTCTTAGAAAACATTCAAATATTTGTTAATTTGCGAATTTTTAAAGCTTTTCGTAATTTTTTATTAATTTGTGAATTTTTTAAACTCTTTTTTGTATTTTTTTTTTAAGAAGACATTCATTTTTTTTATTTTTGTTAATTTCGATTCTAAAACTTTTCTGTAAATTTTTTTAACGTTTTGTTACCATGTATCTGTTTTTTTTTTTTTTTTTTAGAAAACATTGAATTTTTTTGTTTGGACACACTTTTTGGAAAACTTTGAACTTTTATCGCTAATTTTTAAGTTTTTCATTCGTCTGGTTATTTTTTTGTTTTGTTTTTGTTTTTTTTGTTAACTTCAAAATATTTGTTTTAAAAGAATTAAAAAGAAAGAATTTTTTTTCTTTTTTAGTAAACTTGTATTTTTTTTTTTTTTTTTTTACTTTTTTATAAGACATTGAAATTTTTTTACTAACTTGTACATTTTTTCATTCTTTTGTTAATTTTATTTTAACTTTTTTAGAAAGCTTTGTACTTTTCCCTAACATGCAAATATTTTTTGTTACATTTTTATCAAATAGTTGCAATTTTTATGTGATAGTTGAATTTTTTTTAACTTCTATTTTTTCGTTCGTCGGTTAATTGTGTGTTTGTCGATTAATTTTTAGATAGTTAATTATTTTATTGTTGTTTAGTATTTTCATTCTTTGTTAAGTTTCATGTGCGCGGGTATTTAATACTGAATTTATAATACATATTAAATTTGCTTTATTGTTTTATAAGATATTAAATGTATCCGAGGTAAAGGGTTTTTTAATGCATTCATTTATTTCCTTTAAAGGATTTACAGCAACAATATTTATTTTCATTTTTCAAGGTTTTGTGGTTTTCAATATATCGATAAGTTCGAAGTGATAAACTTCAACATACTATATTTGTTAATTAACTTCATATCTTTAAATGATGTGCAATATTTAGATGTGACTATGTTAAAATCGGTCTAAAAATCTGTGAAATTCAGTTTAAACACGATAAAAATTGGTTTGAACATGATAAAGATTTGTCTAAATATGGTACAATCAATCTGAATGTGATAAAAATAAGTTTATGCAGGCTAAAAATCAACTATTTGATTAGAAAACATGTATTTCTATGTTTAAATTCAAGAAATTATAGATAAATTTCGAAAGAATATCGGAAAAAACAATTAAAACTAATATCACAATGAATTTTAACTAGGATTCGAATCGCCATATAAAAATCGTAACGACCAGGAAAGACCGAGCTATGCTCGGTCAAAATTAGCTTTGAGTTCAAATATCATGACCCATGACCAAAATGACCCACTAATCAAATTTTCTCGAACATGTGGCCAAACCCAATTGTCTTCTCGTGCCCGAAACCCGTAGAGTATAAAATTTAGTCAAAACAGTCTGAGCCGTTTTTTAGATAAAATTAGCTTGATCCACAGTGACCCAAAAATGACCCACTAATCGGATTTTCTCGAGCATGTAACCTAGCCCAATGATTTTCTCGTGCCCAAAAACTATAGGATACAAAATTTAGTTCAAATCGTCTGAGCCGTTTTAAAGATAAAAATAGCTTGACCCATAATGACCCGTGACCAAAATGTCCCACTAATCGAAATTTCTCGAACATGTGACCTAGCCCAATAGTCTTCTCGTTACCTAAAACTGTAGGATACTAAATTTAGTTCAAATCCTCTGAGCCGTTTTAAAGATAAAAATAGCTTGACCCATAATGACCCATGACCAAAATATCCCACTAATCGATTTTTCTCGAACATGTGACCTATCCTAACAGTCTTCTCGTGCCCGAAAACCATAGGATGCAAAATTTAGTCTAAATAGTCTGAGCCGTTTTTTAGATAAAATTAGCTTGACCCACAATGACCCACTAATCGCATTTTCTCGGACATGTGACATGTCTTCTCGTGCCCGAAAATGGTAGAATACAAAATTTAGTCAAAATCGTTTGAACTGTTTTTTAGATACAATTAGCTTGACCCTGACCCAAGGTGAACCAAAATGACCCACTAATCAAATTTTCTCGAACATGTGACCTAGCCCAATGCTTTTTTTTTTTTTTTTTTTTTTTTTTTTTTTTTTGTGTGTGTGTGTGTCCCAAAACGGTAGGATACAAAATTTCGTCAAAATCGTTAGAGCCGTTTTTAAGATAAAATTTGCATACATATATTTATATATACAGTAATTAACTTTACTGTAAAGTACCGCGAGGGTTACGTTCGAGGAAAACCTCGTGAATATCAAATCGGCGAAAGTTGAGTCTATCTATCTGCACTAAAAAAAGGAGTTATGTTCTATTAAATTTTACTCAGAGTGACACAACATTTCAAAGAACAAAAGAATATATGTATTAACAATACGTTATGCATAACATATATGTAGAAGGTGAATGTTCACACATTTTCATAAATATGAAATTTATTTATTGAAGAAAATTCAAACTAACTGACTGGAGAAATAATCACTGCTAAAAAAGCATAGGTTTTTGTATAAAGTAATTTCGACTCTCTCTATTCGCAAAGAGATGATAATGTATTAGTGGGTCAGCATGCGATACAACATTAAAACACGAGATTTAAATACAGCTAAATACTTCAGAAATGCTTTTATTTTCTATCCAAGTGCAGCTTCAGCTCTATCTCTACGAGAACATGCACCTGTTACTTTACCACTTCTAATATGCCCATTGCAATGGCTATTCTGCTGCTGTTATTATATTGCTTTCCTAAAACATTCGCTCCTTTTTCAGTTCACAACTAAATGTTGATTTTTAAATACATACTAAGAAAACACAGGGAAAATAATCTTTAACCACTATAAATTCTGAAAACGAAAGAGACCAAAAAAAAAAAAAAAAAAAAAAAAAAAAAAAAAAATCCCGAATAACAAAGTCAGATTTTCGCGAATGTTAAGTTTTCCGCATTTTCATATTCGCGAATAATCAAAACTCGCGAATGTTAAGGGATTACTGTACTCTTTAATGAAAAGCTACACGTTGCTGACGACTGGCTTTGTTTTTTCGCTAATCGTTGCCACAGATTAATCTCGGAAAACGAAACATTTGAAGTTACTGAAAACATTAATTGCTCGAAAAGTATTTGTCAGAAAATAGTTAGCACAAACTGCGTTAGAAAGGTAAAAAATTGTATTTTTCTTGATATAAATTTTCAGTCTAATGATTATGCTGTTTTTTAAATATTGAATTTCAAAAATTACCAAAATTCATAATGAAGTACCATAGCGAAACCTTCACGCGTAAAAAGATAATGATAACGGCAATGTGTCAGCACGAGTCACAAATTATAGTAGCCTTATTATTCTGTTAAAATATAAAAGTTAATTATAATGTTACGAGTGCATAATTTTTATTTAATTCTCGACAAATAGCATATTTTAGTCCACCTCAGTCAGGCATATCAATTTCAATATATTTGAAGTATTATAACTTCATTAAAATCCAACGGAAATGATTTTCCCCCATAGACACCTTAATGTAAGCCCCATAATGTAACACAATTATTCTTTTTTTTTTTTTTTTTTTTTAAGCTGGCCTATTTCATAATAGAGTCTACAGAGAATTGGCCTAATTTTGAACGAAGTTTTTTGGAAAATGGAAATGTTTACTATTCTTGCGGAATGGATTTTGGCGGTACTTGCACTGTTAGTTATATCATTTATCAGAGATGGTTTTAGTATCTTGCATATTGTTCTACTTTGCTTAGTTATAGAATTATGGGGGAACATTTTATAATCAGATGAACACGATTATGAAAGCTTGGCCTTTTAAAAATATTCTGCCGAATGGATTTTGACGGAACCTTCACTGTTAGTTAGATAAGTTTTCAAGGATGGTTATAGTATATAGTATATCGTTTTATTGTTCTTTGCCAAATCCTACTGTAAATGATCAACTAAAAGTGTTTGTTCTTAACAGCCCAAATTTCGTCTGACACATTAAAAATGTAATAACGTAATGGCGTTCGTATCGTTTTTCAGAAATGCAGAAGGACATTCCAAGTAAAGATCCATATGGTTTTAAAACACAAGGTCAAATTCAAGGTCAATATTTCGTTTGATTAAAGGTACGTTAAGAGAAACTGGCCAGCGTAGCGAGCGTAGCTTGCTTATATATATATATATAAACACACACACAATTTTTCCTCGTATTAGAATATATGATTAATTAATATTCAAATATAAAGTAATCCTATGTCCTATGAAAAGAACATAAAAACGCGAAAAAATCTAGATCAACCCGTTCTATCGAAAAATAAAATACCAATCTGTAATACATGTATTAAAAAATTGGTATGGTCCTCCAAGAAAAATGTATTTTAATTCTCAAACAGTCGGCTATAAGATGACATTAACGCCAAAAAGTCGACTAAAATTAAATCTGGTAAATTAAAACATGTAAAAACACAGAAAATTTAACTTAATTAATTCGCTAAAATTCCGCTGGTAAATTATCTAGTTTTGGGTATTTCTCTGTATTACGATCGTCTAAAGTTAAAATCATACAAACTATCGTCTTACGGTACAATCAAGCCTCAGAACTTGCGTAAAGATCCGTAAAATTCATTTAAATTCGTCTTTTTTCGTTAAAAATGCCGTTTTTCCCGTAAAAGAGTACTCGGATCGGCAATGAAGGAAAAGTATCTTTAAAACTGTGTCATTAAATGGTGTTGTTGGGTTTAAAATTAACTTGTTTTGTTTAATTTTTAATATTTCTATGTGGTGTCGGTCGTCCAAGAGCTAAAATCATACAAACTATCGTCTTACAGTACAATCTAACATCAAAACTTACGTAAAAAATATTAAATTAATTTAAATTCGTCTTTTTCCATTAAAAATTCCATATTTTTCCTTTGTTTAATTTAATTATTAATATTTATTGGCGTGTCGGTCGTCCAAGGATTATTTTGTGTCGTCTTAGTGTTCAACCCTAACTAATGGCTTAATAAATCTTAATTTTCAGCACACATCTTACATATATTAATTCAAAATCACCTTTTTAGGTGCGTTCGTAATTAAATAAATACGTAGCACACACACAAGATTAATTTTAACACAATTATTCAAATTGGTAAAGAAATCATACGAGTTGTAAATTTCCAACTGGACGAAAAATGTCCGGGCCAGGATTCGAACCTGGGATCTCTAGGCTGAAGCTGCCACGCTCTACCAACTGAGCTATCCCGGTCGAATCTGGAGGGCATAATTCATCCAGTAGCATCAATACGTAGCACCTATTGTCGTCGCTTGGTCCGTCCGTCTGTCCGTCCGTCCGCATATAACAACGCAAAAACTACCCAACCAAATGGGTTGAAATTAAAGATATATTATTTTTGCAGAATTTTGTCGAGACATTTCAAATTTTATAAAAATCGAATCAAAACTTTAGGAGATATTAATAAAAATATTTATTAAGAAATTTGATTTTTTTAAAGAAAATCGGTGCTTTCTTGTTATAGGAGCTTCCGAGGTTGAATCGTCAAGCGACCGAGATACTTATTTTATGACAGAAATGAATCTGCAGACGATATAATTCATTTCACAGAATTAAAAATCAAGATCTGAATATTTATATAACTAGCCATAGTACGAACGCCCCTCATTTGTCACGTTTGACGTACAATTTCCAACTTGTTCAGTCAAAATGACGTTTTACCCCCAGGGGGCGCTCGAATCTGTGTGAGATTGTGCACGGAAGGTGTGAAGCAAAGGCGGGAGGACAGTCTACCGGTCGAACTCGAACTCTCCTTTTCCAACTACTATTCTGTTATGCATTTTTCTGCTGAACTATACTATTTAGTATACTAATAGTTTGTAGAATATAAATAAATCCATATACAGGGTTACGCAAAGAACAAGATACATTGCCTTTACGGTTGGTAATTGTTGGAAGTGCGTTTTAAGTTGTGTTGTGGGTTTTTACCTGAATTAAATGTTTCGGGTGCATTTCAATCTATTGGGGAAAATTGCTAAAATTGAATTTTCTAACTGAACTAAATTTTAGCATGCATGCTATGTAGTCTATATGAAAATTTATAGATCATATACAGAGCTTCAAAAATTATTAGACTACACTTTGACTATGAAATGTAAAATCTAAACATGGATTTTTAAATGTGTTATATGTTTTTTTTAGCTGTTTACTTACATTTATCTTCTTATCATTATCTTCTTACACCTTATTTAACGTTGAAGATTCGTTAAAGTTTTCGGGAACTGTTTAAAAACGTTTCATAATCTATGCTTGACGCATACTTTTTCGTTCTTGTTTTCTTTATAATACAGATCTATTTATAGACTAGCTGACCCGCCGGCGTTGCCCGTGTAGACTGTCATTGAAAAATATAACAGTGGAATGGACTTCATAAAAAAAAGTCCTTCCGCCCTATAACGGGAGGAAAAGGTAGCTTTCATAGTACATGTTTTTAAAAATTCAACTCTTTTTACTCAAACACCCGAGGCTAAAATACTTGAAACCATACTATAGAAGGTTCAATCCCGGTTTTCGTTGATAATGAATTTGAATGCAAATTTCAGCATGAGAGTTACAGCATATCAACAATCAGATTGTTTCAAAATTTCAGCCACCCTAGAATTTCAAACTGCCATATCTTAGCCATTTTTTAAGATAAAGCCAAAACAAAAAATGTTTCGGAAACCTTGTATCACGATCTAACACTGAACGGAAACAACATTTTCAATTTATAATTTTTCATACAGTTTTTTTTTATTTAAAAAAAATTAACTTGCCGCCATTTTGAAACAAGACGGCGCATGAAGTTGGCCAACGAACTCGGTCGAGACCTTGGTATGTTCTGTACACATGATCAGTCACATTCATATCGGTTCATAAATACGAAAGTTACAGCATAATAAATATCAGATTGTTTCAAAATCTTAGCCATCCTAGAATTTCAAACTGCCATATCTCAGCCATATTTTAAGATATAGATAGCCAAAACAAAAAATGTTCCAGAATTCTTGTATCACGTTCTAACACGTAATAGAAACATTTTTTTCAATTTATAATTTTTTGTACACTTTTTTCATTTTTTAAAAAAATAATTTTTTTTAAATGGACGCCATTTTGAAACAAGATGGCGTATGCAGCTGGCCAAGGAACTCGGTCGAGACCTTGGTATGTCCTATTCACATACTCAGTCGCATCCAAATCGGTTCATAAATAAGAGAGTTACAACATGACATATGTCATATATATATATATAAAACCATTAAATGAACGTTACAACCACCAACATAAACTGTGAAATTATGAATAAAATTAAAATAACTAATTGACAACAAAACAGGTCCCCCCCCCCCCCCAACAAACTAAACATAGATACAAAAAAAAAGGGGGGGAAAAAGGAAAAATTGAATAATGGAAATTTGTGGAATTTAAACAGAATCTTCAGGTCCCAAATACCTAAAATTCCACAAATAATATGTGTGGTTTTATCTTCATATTAGCCATAAAATAGCTAAAGAATATGAATTTGGGACAACCACACCATGAATGTAGAGAAATACACAATGAAACAACGAATAAGTTCAAAATAAAACATGATTGAAAAGGATTGGGGGAAAAAACTAAATAATAAAAACATGAAATTACCCCATTTAAAATCAAAATCCAAACTTGAGTCAGCAAAATTACAAATTACAAGAAATGGAGTTTTAAGCATATTGTCAGGTTTCACTGGCAGTTGCAAGACTGAAAAGCTATTCTTAAGGGATTATCTTATTGTATATGTATCTGCTGTGTGCTGTTAGAGGCTTGCTTAAGGAAGATCTTAATCCGGAGGGTAGCGACTTGAATACAATGGAAGAAGTATGTCCTTTGTAATGTGGTCTTTCATAGATAAGACAGATATTTCAACCATTATTTAGGAAGACAATCCATCAAGAGGGGAGGAAGTGTTGTCAAGGAACCCTTGGGAACAAACCACGAGCCCCGGAGAGAGAAAGGGTGCTCTGGAGAATGACCAGAGAGTAAGTTAGTTCTAACGTAGGAGCGAAGCACGTGCGGAGAATGAACTCTGAGACCCGGATTGTAGTTGGAGCGTAGGAGTGAAACGTGTTGGTTGTTCAGACAGGAGCTCTGGACAAGTGTGTGAAACGATTTTTCTCGAAGGGAAGAGATAAAGTGTGTGAGATTAAGAGAGATCTCGGTTCTGAGTGAATTAACGTAGCCTAACGGTACACAGAGGATAGTCTTCTGTATTTTTTTTATTCAATATTGAACCGGATAAGTTACATCCGAGTTAAGTGTAAATATTGTTAATTAAGTGTTAGTTTAAGTTTAATTGAAAGAGTTAGTTTTTTTTTAATATACATCACGTAACGTGTCCAATATCACGTATTCATATCGGTGGTGGCAGCATATCAAAAGACCGGATTATACTTCGAAGTTGCGTGGACGGAGAAGTGGAATCCGACACATATGTTGCCAAAAAAATTAAAATTTGATGGACCATGGATCAAGGAACAACATGTAATGCATAGCCAAGCACAAACCCCAATAAATAAAACCAGCACCCTCTATAGAAAAATTAAACTTGAACTCCACCATAAATTCAAAAGAATAAATCAATGAGGTGCTGCCATCTATTGGTAAATATATACAAATTATATAATTTATTACATTATTGGATGATGTTTTAAAACAAATACTGTCTTAAGACAGATAATTGTTCAAAATTATGTTAAAAATTTATTGTATTAAAATAATGAATAAAAGATGTATTAAAAAAATAAAAATAAATGAAACTTATGATTATTGATTAATGTAGCACATAAATTACCTAGCGATGACATATCACTTTTTATATTACTGTGACATACTGTATCATATTTTAAGTTAATATATAATTAATAAAAAATGTATATAATAAAATATGCTAAGGAATTAATATTAATTATTAAATTTTGAAATTAATGAGTTACATTTAATGTGTCTACAAACTTTCTTAAAAATTAAATATACATGATATAAGGGGCGAGGGTAAAAATAAAAATAAAAATTAATACATGCAATGTATTCTCATTTAAGAAAATAAACTATGTATTAGAAGCTAATATGACATTGTCTGCAGTGGGCTAGAATTTAAATACAAGTAATCGTAAAATTATTAATGATTATGAATACATTTAATATGAATAAATAAATATAAATATAACTAAACCAATATGCATATAAAAATTGAAACAAAGTCCATTACAAAATGTGTAATTGAATCGTTTCTAAAACGAATGCCCCTTTCCATCTTTTTTTTTTTTTAATGGTCAGTTTTTTTTTATGTTTCAATGGTTTAATTTTACAAAAAATTTATATATATATATATATATATATATATTATATATAAATCAACATTTGAACGGAGGGTGGTTTGGGGGTCTGGGGGTCATGATTGGTGAAAATATACCAAATTTTTTTGGAATTGCTTTCCTCCGAACGACTGCAATAGGTAGCTTTTTGTAATGAAAGCTACCTAAAAGACTGAATAATATTTATTTATAATAAAAACTTGTAAAAAATAAATAAATAAGAGCTAAAATTTCAAAAGTATAACAGTTACGTTTAAAAATGAAACGGTCAGGGAAAAATATTACACTTACTTTTCCCTTTTTACTAAAAATCCCTTTTTAAAAATCATTACTTTGTTCACATTTTAAATTTTATATTGCTAATAAATATTAAATGCTTACAAAAATCAATATTCCAATATCTATTTAATTGTTAATGTTTATAATCAAGAAACCATTGTTTGTTTCGCTTTTATTTCTGTAGATGGTGTGATGGCGCTCTGCCATCACAATGAGCCATTTTCATATAGTGGAGTATAAAATCTCAGGTTCGAAAACATTTTTTACTGGAAGAAAAGTTGACTTTCAAAAGATTAAATAATTTCATTTCGTACACGACCAATTGTTTTATTTACATGCCAATATCGAAGTAACAAAGACGCTGATAAGTCAAGGGGGATAGCATTAGCACCCAAAAATTATTAAAAACAGACATAAGTACTTTTCTTTCAATCCACGTTAACAGGAGCACAAGCCTTCATGCTACCATCACACTTACATAACTAACTGATTTTTTATCTAAACAATATAGCCAACACAAATACTGGCGAAAAAAATAGATTCCCAACTAAACGTACGGGTAAAAGACGTTAGATAGAAAATAAAGGGAAAATTTTAAATTGAGTGCGCAGAAAGTGAAAACAAACATCGCCTTTGGTGAAACAAACATGCCAAATACGACAACCCTATTAGGAGCCGCCTGGTCTGCCAACACAACTGTGCTATTACTTAAATTAACGTTTTTATTTAAATTAAAACAGACAACCGAAATAAAAATTAATAGCAAAGGGGAAGTATAAAATTTAATTGTTTTTAACACTTTAGCAAACTGCAACGGAAAAAAAGAAAAATAGAAAAGAAATGATATTTTAAAGTAGTATATTAATTATGTCTTATTATTAGGTTTTATTTATTACAAATTTAGGAAGACGCACTCAATAAACAAATAAAAAAATAAATGCTTTTTTTTCTTTTTTTTTTAAATACAGTTTAAATGGGAAATATTAATTTTGAAACATTTTAAAATGAAAAAGGAAATAAAATATGTGACTGCATGACATATTATCACTCAAAAGACCGCTAATTTTTTTTTTAATTTAATTGAATTTTGAAGAAAAAAAACTGCATTTTTTTTTAAATATTTAAATTGTTGGGAATCTATGTACAATACACTAGCACAATAAACAATTATACACTAAAATAAATGAATATTCGTAATACTATATAACTTATATGACATAAAGAACATTTATTTTATATTGTATTCTGTATGTAAGAGAATACCAACGATTGAATATCATTTGATGTGATGCCTAGGTCTCTTTTTTTTTTTTTTATCAGTCTTTTCAAACAATTCGATGTGGTGCCTAGGTCTTTTTTTTATCAGTCTTTTCAAATAGTTCGATGTGATGCCTAGGTCTTTTTTTATCAGTCTTTTCAAACAGTTCAATGTGATGCCTAGGTCTTTTTTTTTATCAGTCTTTTCAAACAGTTCAATGTGTACACACTAATATTTATTTAATATTTTGAAAGTCAACTTTTCTTCCAGTAAAAAAATGTTTTCGAACCTGAGATTTTATACTCCACTATATGAAAATGGCTCATTGTGATGGCAGAGCGCCATCACATAAATTGGTGCGTGACAAAAGGAATTTTTTTTGCTGGGTCGGTCGTTTGAGATTATATAAAAATACAGACTGTGACTATCTGCTAAAAAAATTTTTTTGGAGAGATTGATAAAATGTCACCATAGTACTATTATGCATTGCTTGAAGGTGATACTTCATATTTACGTTGGCTTCAACTGTTCCTGTGTTTGGATGCATCAATTTTTAAATACACAACAATGCGTTAATTCTTTATGATTCCAGTAGTTGAGAGATTGTGGTTGTGCGGAATGCTTGAGTACACATTAACTGTCAGTAGGGCTGGAGAGGCCTCAGCATCAATAAATTCTCAGGAATTTCTACAAAATGTGCAATTGGGAAGGAACAAGAGATGTTCGCTGTTATTGTGCATTTACAGCGATTTCAACGTTGGAAATGCGGATTTACGTCATCTGAAGAGCTACTCTCAGTTTTTTTTTTTATTATTTCTTTTTTTTAGTCTGCATTGAAGGTGATTTTTATTTAGTATAGCTAGCTGTTCTATCTTCTCATAACGAATAAGACAGATTTACTACGATCCTACAATGGATGACTAAGTGTAATCTGACTGGTGTGTAATTTAATTTTTTTTGTTTTCTTTTGTTTTGTTGTTGTTGTTATTTTGTGATTAAAAAAAAGGAAGGAAAAAACAAAAACAAGAAAGGTTTATTATTTTTGATGTTCTACTCATATTATAGTACAGGTAAAGTACATGTTTTGTTTTTCTTTTGCACTGTTTATTAAATATGTGTTTATATTTCATATAGTTGTTTATAAATAACTATAATTTACTTAAATATTTTTTTATTTCTTGAGAATATATGTGTATCATTATGGCTAGTTCAAAGTGTAATTTTAACATTGCAGTACCCGATTATGAAGGGGAACCAAATACTTTAAATTTTTTCTTTGATATTGTTAGTAATTATGCAAAAATTAACAAATGAACCAATGATTTTGTTTATCAAAACAAAAAATTAGCTGGTCCCGCGTTAAAAAATTTTCTTGAAAATGAAAAGTTGAAAAATTCAAATGATGTGAATTTGATTAAGCAGGAACTTTCTCGATTATTTTCTAAAGAATCTCACACAGTTGTTGATATTGAATTTGATAATATCAAACTTTTACCTAATGAGAGTGTTAATAACTTTTCCCATAGATTAAAACATTGGCTAATAAAGCTTTCAAACTAAAGATCCAGGGTTTCTTAATGAAATAAAATATAAGAAACTCCTGCAATGCTTACCATCAGATATTAGAATTAAAATTAGAGAAGAACGAATTGATGATTACGACAAAGCTGTCGAAAGAGCAGAATTTTTACAAAATATTTTGTCCAATGAAAAATTAATTAACATTCATAATGAGTATTCTAATCATGATGATTTTTCTAAGCAAATATCTGAATTAATCAAAAAAATAAATGCTTTGTCGTTTGTAAATAATGCACAATCTGATGACTCTAAACAATCTCAAACACGTCTTAGTTTTAAGAAGGACAATCGTAATTTATATAAATCAAAGAATTTTAGAAATTTTGGTTTTAAAGTTCAAAATAAAAATAACAAAAATGTAGAAATCTGCCAGATTTCTTCTAAAACTGGTCATGTTGCTCTGCAGTGTTTTAAATATAAGAATTTGTGTAAAAGAAAGCAGGCATTTAATCGAAATTATTCTACATCATACAGAAATTTGAATTTTAGATAATTATGGTTCTAACCATTCTGAATCTTTAAACCACCATTGAGACACAATACAGTTGATGAGCTGTCGTCTCAAAATTCATATCAATCATCAGCAATTATGCCTATTTTGTCCAATGAAAGACTAAAATCAACTTATTCACAAACGTCTAATGAAATTCAGATTTGTAACAGTCAATCAACTCAGACTGATGAAAAAGCAGTCATTTACAATGTATATGATAAATGTTCTTTTTTACCTATTGTTTCCAGTAAATTTGGTAAATTTGAGGCATTTTTATTACTGGATATCGGAAGTTCAATTTCGCTTTTATCGTGCAATTTTTTTTAATGAAATAAAAAAAAATATATTTCTTATAAACATCTGGCTTCGTCAGTAACTATTTCAACTGTTAATTCTGCCGTCAAATTTTCTTCCTGTATCTCTATATCTATCAAAATTGGTAAAGTATTCTTTCGGCACACTTTTTATATAGTTGATATTGCAAATTCTTCAGAATTTGTCGGGATTTTGGGATATGATTTTATTATGCAAAATAATATAGTCATTAATCCCAGTGATAATACTGCCTCAATAAATGGTGTTGTGATACAGTTAAAAAATAATCGCATGCAAAATCCCATAAGTGCAGTTTGTATTGATCAAATTTCTGCAAGTGATATAATTAATAATGAAAATCACATGATCAAATCTGTACATATCTTGCACATAAAGTAAACTTAGATCCTTACGAACAAAAATTTGTAAAGATTAAAATTCCCATCTCACCAAAACACGATGAGATGTTATTTTGTAGTGACATTTCGCCTGCTAATCTATTATGTCATGACTCTCTCTTAAAACTTGATTTTCATACTCAAAATATTTCGAATCCTAAAATTATACATGTTTATGTTGAAAATTTGTCTGATCATGTTATTCATTTGAATAAGAATATGGAATTGGGTCATCTGAGTGTTCCTGATGAAATTTTTGATCAAAATGACATGGTAAAAGAATCACATATTTCTAAGAGTAATGACATTGATAATCAGTGTAATTTTATTACTGCATCTGATGAAGTGCTTGCGCAGAGAAAAAATTAACTTTCTATTACTGATTTTAAATTAGACCATTTAAAGGATAATGAAAAGAAAGAAATTTCTGAACTTTTATTAAAACATTACCCTGCATTTTCAAAATCAGTAAAAGCACTTGGTCACACTGAAGCAACATTTGAACGGAGGGTGGTTTGGGGGTCTGGGGGGTCATGATCGGTGAAAATATACCAAAATTTTTTGGAGTTGCTTTCCTCCGAACGACTGCAATAGGTAGCTTTTTGTAACGAAAGCTACCTATAAGACTGAATAATATTTATTTATACTAAAAACTTGTAAAAAAATTAAATAAGAGCTAAAATTTCAAAAGTATAACAGTTACATTTAAAAATGAAACGGTCAGGGAAAATTATAACACTTACTTTTCCCTTTTTACTAAAAATCTCTTTTTAAAAATCATTGCTTTGTTTACATTTTAAATTTTATATTGCTAATAAATATTAAATGCTTACAAAAATCAATATTCCAATATCTATTTAATTGTTAATGTTTATAATCAAGAAACCATTGTTTGTTTCGCTTTTATTTCTGTAGATGGCAGCACCAAACCAATTAGATGCGTTTCATTCGGGTGTTGCCATTAAACAATTGGCAAATAATCCCGATTTCTGTGCCACGTACGATAGCGTAATATATATATAGATTTTTCGGTTCGCGGAAACGGCTCTAACAATTTTTATGAAAACGACGAATTACAGGTTTTTTTTAGACTAGAAATCAATCTGTCAGGGTGTGTCATTTTGGGGGGGAAATGGTTTGCATGAAACACATGCTCTTCGCATGGATAGAAAACATTTCAGACAGCTTAAAATATGTACAAAAACCGTCCAAATTACAAAAAAAATATTGCAAATAGTATATGGTATGTAAAATGAAACAATTTATTATGTTATACTCGCTTTTTGTAAGATAAATTGGCTAATTCTCCGTAATCGAATCTGTAGCTAAGACTAGCGTCGAACAAGAATGGCGTGCAATTTTAACTGTATGAAAATTATGCAACAATGGTTACAAATATGATATAATTTTTTCGCGAAACCAACGCCGATTGGCTTTAAACCCTATTACGGAACTGTATCCAAACAAAGAATTGACTGAAGTATGTAAAGTGTACAAGAACTACTAAAAACTGAAATCTTATATTGTTAAACAATAAATTCTTGTATATTTTATTATGCATTTTTTTTTTTTTTCAACAGTCTTTCTCAAAAACGGCGCAAAGTATTTTATTATGTTATACCGCTCTTCGCACAGTAAAAATAGCTCATTCCGTAATCGGATCGACATGTAAGGGTCATGTAATGTCAAACAAGAGTGATGCTAGCAACAATATTGTTTTAACTGTGTAAGAATTATAATAATGATATTAAATGTGTCAATTGGCTTTAGGCCTGATTATGGAATTTTCTCCAGTAAAACAGTTATATTTATATTAATTCTCGAAAACGGCTTTTCATGAAAACGACGTTTTAGTGGTATTTTGAGTCTAGAAATCGATCTTTCAGGGTTTCATCTGCGAGAAAAGTGGATATCAAGTGTAAATCATAGTAGAAAGCATAAAAAGTGTTCAAGAAATGCCAAAAATTGAAATGAAATATAAAAATATTGCACATAGTATGTGATACAAACTGAACACCACCGAAGGCGGGTCAACAGTCGTACTCAAGTTCTAATAAACTTTTAACGAGCTCGATCAGAATAAGTCCTGTGTGCTCTACGCGCGGTGGGGGCACGGCACCGCCACCTGCGCATCACCAACCAGGCTCACAGAAGGAAGCTGGGCCCTACGCCTTAAGCCAGATTTCTCCGGCCCGTACTTGCTGTACCAAAGCTCTTAGGACCAGTGTTGAATCCAGGGGGTGGCCCGGGGGGGAATGTCTCCCCCGGAGCATTGAAATGTCCCCCCCGGAGTATTTGAAATTTTATGCTTTCAGAGGTCAAAAAGTGAAATTCCCCCCCGGAACTCTATAATGTCCCCCCCCGGAGTTACAGAAATCCCTCCCGGAGAAAAGTGTCTGAATTCAACACTGCTTAGGACGTAGAAATCTACAGAGAAATAGTATGTGATATGCAGAATGAAACAATTTATTATGTTATGCACGCTTTCCGTACAGGGAAAATAGTTTAATATTCCGTAATGGGATCCATGTGAAGGTTGGCGTCAAACAAGAATAATTGGTGCTAATAGTATAATGTTTTAACTGCATGGGGGGGGGGGGGGGGGGGTTTATAATAATGATATTAAAAGTGCCAATTGGCTTTGGTCCCAATTACGGAAGTTTCTACAGGAAAACAACTGCAGAAGAGTTTTTCCCATTTGTCCTGAGGGAACCTCGATCGACAAAAGTACACTATATAATACGTGAAAGTTTATAATGATCAATACAGAAAATGTTTAACTATTTATAGTCCAGTAGAAATAGCATTTTACCTTACAAAAATTCGGGTAGTTCTGGTTTTTGGGTATGTTGTAAAGGTTGACACTCTAATAAAAAAACCAAGTTTTCGACCTTCTAGACCTTGTGCGTTTTTCACAATATTGAAAAAAACCAATATTTTTCGGCACTTTTTTCGATTTTTCTTAAATAACTCAATTTTAATGCATTTTACAAAAAAAGCACTGTTACCATTTTGTAGAGCATAAAATTCTCTACAACATGCAGTATTCAGGTTTGTAAATTGTCCAAATAGGGGGTAAGATACGGAGCCGGGAAAATAGGGTAAAATTTGCAAAAAATGCAAAAATCCACTAAAGTTAGTTTTTGCTTAATTACCTACTTTTAGTGCGTTTTAGAGACAAAAGCACTTTCACCATTTTGTAGAGCATAAAATTCTCTACAACATGCAGTATTCATGTTTGTAACAAATACATCAGTCATTTTGTAACAAATACATCAGTCATATGTCAGTGCATTTTAGAAACAAAATTGTCATAATCAACTTTTTAGAGCATGAGATAGTCGATAGTTTTATTTATTAGAGGTTGACCCTCTAATAAAAAAACCAAGTTTTCGATCTTCTAGACCTTGTGCGTTTTTCACAATATTGAAAAAAACAATATTTTTCGGCACTTTTTTTTATTTTTCTTAAATAACTCAATTTTAGTGCATTTTACAGAAAAAGTACTTTCACCATTTTGTAGAGCATAAAATTCTCTACAACATGCAGTATTCAGATTTGTAAATTGTCTAAATAGGGGGTAAGATACGGAGCCGGGAATATAGGGTAAAATTTGCAAAAATCCACTAAAGACGTTAGTTTTTGCTTAATAACCTACTTTTAGTGCGTTTTAAAGACAAAAGCACTTTTACCATTTTGTAGAGCATAAACTTCTATACAACATTCAGTATTCATGTTTGTAAATTGTTCAAATAGGGGGTAAGATACAGAGCCGGGAAAATAGGGTTAAATTTGGAAAAAATGTAAAAATCCACAAATGACGTTAGTTTTTGCTTCATAACCCACTTTTAGTGCGTTTAGAGACAAAAGCACTTTCAACATTTTGTAGAGCATAAAATTCTCTACAACATGCAGTATTCATATTTGTAAATTGTCCAAATAGGGGGTAAGATACGGAGCCCGGAAAATAGGGTTAAATTTGGAAAAATCCCCAAATGACGTTAGTTTTTTCTTAATAACCTACTTAAAAGCTCTAAAAAGTTGATTATGACAATTTTGATTCTAAAATGCACTAAAAGTGGGCTATTAAGCAAAAACTAACGTCATTTGTGGATTTTTACATTTTTCCAAATTTAACCCTTTTCCCGGCTCCGTATCTTACCCCCTATTTGGACAATTTACAAACCTGAATACTGCATGTTGTAGAGAATTTTATGCTCTACAAAATGGTAACAGTGCTTTTTTCTGTAAAATGCACTAAAATTGAGTTATTTAAGAAAAATCGAAAAAAGTGCCGAAAAAAATTGGTTTTTTCAATATTGTGAAAAACGCACAAGGTCTAGAAGGTCGAAAACTTGGTTTTTTTATTAGAGGGTCAACCTTTACAGCATACCCAAAAATCGGAACTACCCGAATTTTTGTAAGGCAAGGCCCTTTTTTTGCGCTATTTATACTGGACTATTATGGAAATGATTTTCACAGTTAATTTCTATGCATAAATTCCGTATTTCTTGTGATGTTTTGGTGCTATTAGATAGCCTTGACTTTTGGC
This sequence comes from Maratus michaelseni, assembly GCA_963931845.1. Lineage (NCBI taxonomy): Eukaryota > Metazoa > Arthropoda > Arachnida > Araneae > Salticidae > Maratus > Maratus michaelseni. The sequence continues at coordinate 253,778,068 of OZ007592.1, forward strand.
TATCTCTGGCTCGAATGTTCCGTAACAGTAGAATTTTTCTTAGTAGAGTCATGTCAATTTTCTCTCATTCCATTTGACCAGCTTTCCAGTCTTTTCAATATTCGTAGATGGGTTCTTTCTAAAGCTCGCTTTAACAGGTAAAAGAACAAAACGTTCATGCGAAAGAGTCAAGTGATTTGACAAATGACCATTATTCTAAATGATAGACCCATTTTCAAAAAATTGTATTTATTAAAGTACAAATCCAATATGAACAATCTTTTATACCAATGAAAAGAGGAAGTTTTAAAGTTTTTTTAAGACATTATAAATGTTTAATGTGTCCACCGTTTGCTGCACGGCAAACATCTACGCGATAGCCAAACTCGTCTCACACACGAGAAAGCGTATCTACTGTTACTGAGTGCACGGCAGCAGTGATACGGTTCCGCAGATCGTTCAGAGTTGTTGGTAGCGGCGGGACGTACACAGCTTCCTTAACATAATCCCAGAAGAAGTAGTAACATGGGGTGAGTGTGACTACTCGTGTGTGGGACGAGTTTGGCTATCGCGTAGATGTTTGCCGTGCAGTAAACGGTGAATAGATTGAACATTTATAATGTCTTAAAAAAAACTTTGAAACTTCCTCTTTTCATTGGTATAAAGATTGTTCATTTTGGATTGGTACTTTAATAAATACAATTTTTTGAAAATGGGTCCATCATTTAGATTTTAGAATAACCCTGTATATATATATATATATATATATATTTTATTAATCGGATGGGACATAATATATTTTCGGTTGTGATTCTTTATTCGCTAAATATACGGCAGTTGACTTTGAAGTGAGACTGGGTGTTGTCTTAGTTTGAAGTGAGACTGGGTTTTGAAACTCTACTGTATTGATATTTTTTCCAATATAAAACTGAAATTTCTTCTTCGGGTTCTAAAATATTTTGATGATTATAGATTGAATTTAATTTAGCTTTATTTGAGACTTTTTTAGCTTTAATTTACCTTCATAACAAAATCTAATTGGTAGCGTGCAGAATCTAACAACATTTTTCAATCGCGATCGATTTTCAACCCCGATATATTAGTTGATAGCATAATCTGCTAAATTATTTTTTTTGTTTTAAAGAGAGAAGAAGAAAAACCTGAATTTTAAAGAAAAGTTCTATTTTGAAAGAAAAAAAATAGGATGATGTTAAAACAAGGCTGAAAATTGCAAAAAAGCAGGGGTTTTTTTTCACCCCAAAAATTTGAAATCCTTTCCCCCTTTTGCGGTAGGGGGGGGGGGAGAATGTAAGGAGTAAAAAAATAATATTTGTTTTTTCCCTTTTTTCTTTTTATGGCGGGGTAGAGAGTTAAATCAAAATTCTACAATTTATTTATTTTTTAACAAGTGTAAGGTATATTTTTTAACTAGTTTGCCATTTTTACTTTAATTTCAAATTTAAATTAGATATTACATATATGTTTTCCTTGTTAATGTTAATAACGATGGAAGTTTCTCTGTTGTTAATTAAAAAAATTTAGAGATTCATTCCCTCAGTACCGAATAAGCTTTAGAATGTAATGAATTTGTTGCTCATGTGTGAAATAAATTTAAATACACAATTAATAAAATAATAACTACTAAAATACTGGATCATTTGGCAGTAATTTTGAATCTGAAAAATGCGATTTTAAGATGTTTATAGGTAAATTTAATGTACAGTAATCCCTTAACATTCGCGAGGGTACATTCCAGGAAAACCTCGCGAATGTTGAGTCTATCTCTCTGTAGGAGTAACGTTCTATAACATTTTAATTAGAGTGGCACAGTATTTCAAGAAAACAAAAGGATATTGGTATTAACAGTACGTTATGCATAAGATATATGTATGAATGTACACACATATTCATATTTATGAAATTTATTTAATGGCGATAATTAAAATTAACTGACTGGAGAAATAATTACAGCTAAAAAGCATAGGTTTTTTTGTTTTGTTTTGTTTTAATAAATTCATTTCGACTCTCTCTCTCTCTCTATTCGCAAACAGATGATAATGTATGCAGCTTCAGCTCAATCTCTACGAGAATCTGCACAAGCACATTTTAAATTAATAGATTGAAGATGCCGTTACCTTACCACTTCTAATATCCCCATTGCAATGAGTATTCTGCTGTTGTTATTATTTTGTTTTCCTACAACACTCGCTCCTTTTTCAGTAGACAACTGAACATTGATTTGTAAATACATACTGAGAAAACACAGGGGAAACAATCTTTAACCACTGTAAATTCTGAAAAAGCAAAGATATAATTTTTAAAAAAAATCGCGAATAATCAAGTCAGATTCTCGCGAATGTTAAGCTTTCCGCCTTTTCATATTCGCGAATAATAAAAACTCGCGAATGTTAAGGGATTACTGTACTTGTACTGTTCACATTTATTTTTAATGACTTTAAAAATAATATAAAAATTCAACTAATATAAAATAAAATAATTAATCATAAAGGTATTCTGATGGTACTTCACACTAATCGAAAAACTGCACTGTTACAAATTGCTTTATATTTTTATTTTGTTTTTAATGACTTTAAAAATAATATTAAAAAAAATAAAGTAATATAAAATTAATTAATTAATCATAAAAGTATTCCGATGGTACTTTACACTAATCGAAAAATTGCACTCCTACAAATTGCTATACTTTTTATTTTGTTTTTAATTACTTTAAAAATAATATAAAAAATTAAACTAATATAAAATAAATAATCACAAAAGTTTTCCGTTGGTACTTTACACCAATCGAAAAATTGCACTCCTACAAATTGCTTTCCCTTTTCTAACTTATTAATTGATAATATTATAATTTCAGACGGAAAAAATAATAAGTAAGTTAAATGTATATACTGCTTAAATTTTTATTTTACAAAAAAGATCAGTTCGAAAAAACGGTTCATATAAAAACTGAAACAATTAAAACTATTCACACATAATCATTATTATTTTTCAAATCGAAATTTATTTGGTGTATCTTAAATAAGTATAAAAGTATATAAACTCAGTATAAAAGGCACTTCTAATCATTTTAATAATGAAAACGGTGTAAATAATAATAATAAAATAATTCATTAATACGATTTAAGTGCAAAAAATAGATTTGTATCATTCGATTATAAAATCGATTTATTAAATTTTTATATATTTAAATAAACAGCTTTAAAATATCGTAAAATGACCATAAAAAAGATATAAATGTAGCAAAAATAAAACAAACCATCGAAACATTAGAACTAGTCTAAGTAATTATCATATATATATATATATATATATATATATATATATATATATATATATATATATATATATATATATATATATATATATATATATGTATATATTATGTAATTAATTATTTGAATGGTAAATCATTTGAAAAATCTAAAAACTATTTTATAATGACTATATTAATGTTGTTTACCTCTATACTTATTTCAAATTGTTTTAATTATGGCTTCAATGCAGAATTCTGTCAGCAATTCAGGCTTTTTTTTTTTTAGAATAATTAAAAATAAAACAGCTGATAAAGCAAAAATGCAAAAAAATAGTCGGAAAAACTTGCTTATTTACACCCGGAGAGCGAAGAAGGAAAAAAAAACAAAACCTATCAGACAACGAAAACAAACTGTTATTTTTCAGTTTGGAGTTGAGGTGTTTTATTTCTGAATCCTTTCATCATTTGACTTTTTATTTTAAATTTTGAAATAATTTGTGTTTAGAACCATTAAAATAAGAAATTAAGTATAAAATTATTTCCAAGATCTAATATGTTTTTTTTAAAATATCATTAATGTACTTTTCATTGATGGTGTAATATATAGTCACACAAACGCTCTGATACGAAAAGGTTTTGTGCATGAAGTTGGTGTTTTGTTATTTGTTTAAATTTCAAGCACTTTCAACTCCTGATTCTTCTGATTTCGTAAAATTGAAATTCTGCCAGATTTCACAATCAAGTGTCATTGCTCAGATCGTATCTGCAACCGTACGTAAATAATGCATTTACTAAAATTAGTAAACAAGATACATTGGCTTAAAGTGTTGTGGTAAAGTGTAAAAGTCCTATGCTGAAAAACCTTTATAATAATTTAGGTTTCTCTATTCTCGATGGATGAAATTCCTCGCATATCTGGTAGCAGGTCCGATTTAGCTGCTATCCCACCAGGTAGAATTGGACATGTTGCAGTTTCATACGATAAACGTTATATGATTATTTGGGGAGGATACAAGGTACGTTTTATCTAACATATTTTTAAGTCATAAATTGTATTATTATTAAACGTAAGTATTAAGCACTTGCTTTATAACTGTTCTTATAGAACCTTCCTGCAGAAGAAGATAATGGTGTCTTAGGTAGTACTTATTTTGATGGTAGAGAACTCTGGATATATAATTGTGTTACAGAACGATGGTAAGAATGTTATTGTTATATTCCTTTTAGAAAATAAGTAAGAAAACATTCATTTAAATGTCTTACCATTCTAATTTTATGAAGCCTGCCCGCCTTTTTGCACAGCAAGATAGTCTTAATCTCCCTGAAGGTTTTCATGGAATGTTACGTAACCCATGTGAATGTTGAGAGTTACATTTCGAAATAAAAGAATTTAAATGGTAAATTGCAGCAGGGTTTTGTAAAAAAATACGCAGAATAATGCAAAAGAAAGGATATCAATATTTGTATACGGTGTAATGTTTGTGTTTGGATTGCAATAAAACATTGATTTAAAAATCTAATATAACTTTTTCAAAATAGTTGTTTTTATTGTTTACATGACATATTAACTAAGCAAGAAAATTTCCCCAAAGATTTTATCTACCTATTTCTTATAGTCAGTATCTGTTGGGTTGACATCCAAAAAGCTGTATCCTATCTATCTTTATTAAATACAGTAAACCAGGGATCTGTTTAGGAAAAAACTGGGTCCTTTAAAGTACCCTTCACAATTTTTTTATTTCAAAACAGGATTCTTCACAAAACTATTTCCCCTAAAACAGGACCCTTCACAAAACTATTTTCCCTAAAACAGGACCCTTCACAAAACTATTTTCCCTAAAACAGAACCCTTCACAAAATTCTTTGTCTTAAAAATAGGTTTTTCACAAAAATTTTCCATCTTTAAACTGAACATTTCACAAATTAATCATTTAAAAGAAAAATCTGATCGGTCTCTTTTACACATATAAAGAAAAGATATGTATTTTACATCCATCCTTTTTAAAAATTTATAAACAAGAACCTGAATATAACGATCATTTCAAATTCACAAAATTGTGACTAGATTTTTCACAAATATAAAAAGCTGTTCACAAAAACAGAACCCTGGGAAAAAAGTCTGGACAGACCCCTGCAGTAAACACTATCTAAAAAGAAATCGATCAGGACCGATAAAAATTTCCTACAAAAGTTTACGCTATGTCTATGGAATTGCCTGGACTGGGAAAAATCTTTTCGAGATATACAAATTTCTCTCTTACACAGAATTGCCTTTAGACTGAGTTTACTCTAAAATGTTTTAGACTGTACATAAAGGGCAAAGTTAGCGCTGGTTGCAGGGCCACTAAAAGTAACTACTAAAAAATTGTCTGCCAGCATCCATATTTCCTGGAAGGAATGAATAAGCTTTTCTTGCATTGCATGAAAGATTCCACATTTGCTGGTTGCAATATGTTAATATTAACACATTTATTTTGTCTATTTAATTTTAGAAAAATAATATTAAATAGAAATTTTAACAGTAGTTTATTGTTTAGCAATTTTAAATGAAAGAGTGTCCACTTACAAAACTACTGCTGCTGGCCACCGGCCACTAGCAGAATTTCCCAGTTTTACCCTTTAACTGTACACTAAGGTAAGTTTATACTAGTAACTATAATTTGACTAAAACATGAAAGACTAGGTGTATAAAATTGAATCTTTTTGTTGTATTTATGTATAAAAAATGGTGACTAGGCCAAGAGAAAAATTTTTGAATCTTGATTTAAACAATTGTTTTTAAGCTTTTAATTTTCTTTAGGATAATAGTTTCTTACCATTGCCCTCTAAAGGGTTAGCGAGTTTTGTTGGTTCTTTTATTCATGTGTGTGTGTATCCCAGCTTCTGCTCACTCTTCCATTTTGCTGAGATCCAGTATAATCTAGTTTTTCCATCTGCTGTTGAAGCCATGAAGAATACCATTTTTCTGTTTTTCAGGTAGATCATTAACTTTTTCCTACACAGTGCTACAGTACAATTGGTGTGTATTTACTACTTGTAGTAGGTCCTACTGCTGCGAGAGCAGAAGAGAAGGACCATAATAAAATAATCGATAAATTGTACTCTTTTAACTTTTTGTATAAGAGACGACTTATTTCTTATGTACTTAATAAATTGTTTATATTAATATAAAACATGATATTAAATAATAGTATAATATTTACAGCTGTTACACTATTTTATTTTCTTTGAAGGTTTCGCAAGCTGTGCTCAGGGGTTAATAATCCTCCAGGAATGTCTGGATCTGCAGCTGTAGTTATTGACAGTGCCTTATACCTATTTGGTGGTTATGATTGTACTGGTGAAGGTTGTACAAACAGACTTTTTAAACTGGACCTGAACACATTCATTTGGGAAAGTTTATCTCCTTCTGGAACTCCCCCTTCTCCTGTTGACAAAATGGCAGGATGGCAATATAACAAAAAGTAAGACATTTCATTGTGATTATTCTTTTACTTTTCTTAAAACTTTTTCTTAAACTTCATTTTTAAATAAATTTGCAGGCTATGTATTGCATTATTTATTCTGGCATGAACAGGGCTTAATTTGTAAGAAAAAAAGTATCGCAGCCCTAATATTCTGCAATACTAACATCCGTAGCGTACTTCTCCCCTCCTCTGCCGTCACTCCAATCTGCATATTTATATTTCATACATCATTTTCAAAATTTAAAGCATTGTTTTTTTTATTTAACAAAATAAAAATGTAAAATAAATCTATCTGCGTATGCTTAGCTATCAACTATTCCACTTTTTAGTTATTACTTCTAATAAATAGAAACCTTTGCCTAATCTTAATGTTAATTAATCGCAGAATTCTGCGATTAAATAAGTTCAGGATTATTTTTCGGAAATAGTATTGACGTAAAAAATAAATAGTTCTCAGCAAGAAAAAGACTATTTCTATTTACTCTTTATTCTGATCAAAATTAGCATTAAAATGATTTGAAATGGAAATAAATAAAATTTTGAATTTAAGACAGATTGAGCTCTGAGGAAACTGTGTGTTTACTGTAAAGTATCAATTTTTTGTCTATTGTCACCAGCATTCGCATTGTTGCTTCCAAAGTAAAACTGTTTATCATCTAAGTGTTAACATAATTTGACTGAACTTGTATAATTCAAATGACATTTGTGGATGAAGAAAATATGTCTAACCCAGTAAATTAACATGGTTTATCAATCCTTTAAGAGTGTTACAATATTTTATCATGTCTGTTCAGGGGTCGATCCAGGAAAAATTTGGGGCCTGTTTAGGGTCCCTTCACAAAAATCAATTTGATAAAATGGGCCCCTTCACAAAAATCAATTTGATAAAATGGATCCCTTCACAAAATTCTATTCCATAAAAACTTACTATTTATTATTTATTTATTATTTTGTGATGTTTTAAAATGTGTAATTTGTAAACAAACAAGTTCACCAGAGCGGAAAACTTCAGCAAAAGGATTTAAAAAAGTTTTTATTTATAAATGCTTGGTTCGAATTTGATTAACTGGATTTCAACTTTCGTTGTAAAATGTTATTTTTCACAAAAATATAATAAATTTCACAAAAATAACCTTTACTTTTCACAAAATGGGCCCCAAGAAAAAAAACCTGCATCGACCCCTGCTGTTAACAATTCATAAAAAATCGTTATAGGCACTCCTTTACTTACGATGAAATTAAGTACCTCATGGTAATGATGATAAACACAGCATAATTCAAAAATATTGTAAATTGAAAATAATAAATAAAATATAAAACATGCTATGTACAGGCATAGTTTTATACATGAACAATTAAAATTTTGGAATATGTTAAGCATTAATATTTACAGGAGACACAGTAGGCTTGAAATTCTATGTATAGATTACCAAAGTTTATTTTAGTTTCTCATGAGAATAGATCCAGGACAATAGAGTAATCGATTTCCTCTTCTGGTTTGCCTTTTCTTAAACATTTCTTCTTCTCAGTATAAATTTCTTTTTAGAAAATAATAGCCTGTTGTTGATCAACTCTGGGAAGCATTCATAATTATAATCCATTTCTTCTAGAATTTATATGCCTTTATTAATCCTAGAAAACACTTCTGCCAATATTTCTTCTGTGAATCTTTTTGGCTGTTCTATAGATTTATTTTAGATAAAGCATCAAATACAATTCTCATTTTAGTTGCAGATTTATCTTCCCTTATTACTGGTCTGTGAGGCATGTAATAGGTATTTATTTAATTTTCATTAAATTTACATTCTTCGATTATACCCAAACCAGATTGTTCATTTATTATTTTCTCATATTCAATAAGTAACCATTCATTTTTGCGCAATTTGGATTTTAATCCCCAAAGTCTATGTTTAGCAATATCAAAATTGGATTCTAATTCATTTTTATTTACCTTCCACAAAAGATTTTTTCATATCTTCCATTAACAAAATTTAAATTTTCATTAAAGAAATTAATAGCGTCTAAATCCTTTCGTGAAAATACTTCACTTTTACTATCACAAATACCCAAAGATTCTAAATTCCAAAAACGCTGCAAATCAAAATTTTCTGCTTCATTAACCGATACAAAATGAGCATTAATTGTTTCATTACTTTCAGAATTTATTTTTCCTACTATTGTGTAACCAAAAAGTGTATTAGCTACATATAACTGATCGTTAACTTCTTCAACAATTCCTCTCTGAACATTCCAAAAATAATCAGCTCCAAGTAAAATTTGTACTTCTGATTCATTTCGGGAGGGATCTGCTAACCTCCATCTCTTACCCTCGACATATTTTTTGATTTCAGAGTCAGAATTGGGAACCTTCAAAGTTGTTGCACTAATCAAGTCAGTAGCTAATACCTCAACATTTACGGAACGACGATAATTCATTTTGCTTTGTAATTGAATTTTAAAAACATCGTATTCTTCGTGACCTTGATTAATGCCAAAGGCAAAAACAGTTAAATGTTCTTTCCTCAAAACAAGTAAATTTAATTCACTAGCTAGTTCTTTTGTTATGAAGCTTTTTTCACTTGCCGAATCCAACAATAAACGAACTACTTTTGATTTTGAGTTACCTTGAGCTGTTACGCAACATGTTTGCAATAAAACAGCATGCTTAGAATTTTTCAAATTACAATGAGAATTAGAAATGATAGTTTGATTTTCCGAAAGTTCTGGTTTTTTTTTAACCCTATTAGGTAGCTTTCAATACAAAAAAGTATAAAGCTACCTATTGCAGGCATTCGGAGGAAAGCAATTCCGGAAAATTTCAATATATTTTCACCGATCATGACCCCCAGACCCCAAAACCACCTTTTTTAACAATATTATTATTTAAATTAATTAAATGAGTATTATGCATTATTTGTTTCTAATGATAATCATCTTTTGTATCTTTTAGATTTTATATTTTTGGTGGATTTGGTAATCCTGATAGTACTTCAGCTTATGATTTTCAGTTTGTCTTTTATAACATGCTGTGGGTAAGTTTTATTAAAATTTTATGGACATTATGTTTCATGTATAATTTTTCAATAATTTCATCTTAATAAATCTTTTTCTGATGATGTGATTTCCATATAAATTAATCAAGGATTTTTTTTCTTTCAGTCATTCTATGGGAAAATTTGTGATATATTTATTTTGAGTAATTAAAAATAATCATGTGATTGAAAACTCTATCTTAAAATTATTTACATGATGTGACAAGTTATATATGAATATGAAGATACAATATCTAAATTTTAGATTTCACTAAAATAACATTCACTAAATATGTAAGGTCGAATCACAAGGGATAAGTTTGTCCCTTGTAAGTTTGAAGCACAAGGGAATAATTATATTCCTTATTACTTTACTTTAATGTATAAAGTGTATACTATTAAAAGTTGCTATTTTATACATCTGTAAATTTCATCAACCTTGCACAAATACTTAAAAATGGATATTCAACTATTAGTCCAGCAGGTGACCTTATGAAACCCTATGCTATCAGATACGAGAAAAAGTTACATATTTTATGTAAGACTAGAAATAAGTGAATCTCACTATGATCCAGGTCTGCCAAAAGTGATGTGTTGCCTAAGTCAAAAATTAATACCACTAATGGTGTATTTTTAGAGGCTTTCCTAAGTTATGTAAGTGTTAAGGTTGGTTTTTGTTTAATTATAAATTTTTCCCATATTTTAATTGTACTTCTTAGAATAAATACCCCTCCTTTTTTTTTTTTTTTTTTTTTTTTTTTGTATAAATTCAAAAAATTTTCTTAAATAATATGTATAGTACTTATATAGACAGCAATTTTTTTTCTTGCCCTAAATAACATTTTAAATGTTCTCATGGGGAAAAAGTGCATTTAACTTTGTCTTTATTTGTCCCTTCTTAAAAGCTGTTTCTTAATAATCTGTGTGTGGTCTAACATTTTTACAACCCAGTTATTTTTTAAAAGCTCTTTTTTTATAGCAGCTTTGGGACTGTACATATATAACGTTATCAACTTTTTGATAATTTTGAACCTCTTCCCCCCCCTCCCCTTATGATACCACACGTTAATATCCCTCGAATCCCCCCCCCCCTCTCCTAATGATATCATTACCAGTATCTAATTTTTTTTTTCTTTCATTTGTAGTTATATATACAGATCTAGTTATAAATTTTTTATTTGCATACTTTACTGATTCAAATGCAGAGAAGAGGTCAATAAAATATCACTATTGTATAGGAAATAACTTTATATCAAATAACACTTTAAAAAATAGTTACTATTTAAAAGTATTAAATAATAGATTTTTGTTACATAATGAATTCAACAGTAATAATGTCTTTTGCTTTGGCCCTTACACTGGGAGGGGGCAAGCAGAACTTCTTATCAACAAAACAGATGGACAACTTTATTATTTGTTTTTCTTTACTATTAAACACAACAAGTATAATTTCAAACATACTTTCCACCTGGTTTCTCCAACAGTGGATTATATATGCATACACATATGGCAGAAGGATAGGGATGTCAAAAGTTGGGTATTCCATATTTTTTAATGATAAAATGTTATCTTTTAATGATCTCAATAATAACTTAGTATTTTCGTAAAAATAGTGAACAGGCAACAAAAGGATAGTAGAATATTTTGATGTAAAGAAAAAGATATAAAAAATAAAACAGAAAATTTTGGTTGGATCAAAAATGATAACGATATCAAAGACGACAACCCCACTCTCCCTAGAGACATCTTATCATATCATGTGCCTCCCCCCCTAAAGTGATAATGTTATATATGTTCAGCCCCTTTTAGACAATTTTAACATAAAGACTGTTCTGTTTTAAACTCAAAATGTCAGTGGTCGCATCACAAGCTAAATTTCCCCATGATTGTTATATTGGCAGCATAAATACAGAAAGTCCAATACTGATGCATTGTTATTCCCTTTTAATGACCTAGGAAGAGGTCCCCTCAATTTATTTTAAAGCTTAAAATAAATTGAGAAAAGAATTCATACATAAACTATATTTGTTCCTGAAAATATCTAAAACTCTATAAAATCGTGAAACATAAGCATAAATTTTCTATACACAGTGTTTTTCAATGCCGCAGTTCTGAATGTTATTTCCAAGCAGATGAATTTTTTTTACTTTCAAACCCAAATGAAGAATATTGCCCATAGCATCCTTGTAAGACTCTGAGAGGCAGTGACATTTTTAACTTAACCATTTTATATATGCTGATTTTCAAACGTGTAATTGATCTTACTTATCAATCTCCAAAACAGCTGTCAGATGTCGTGACATCATTCGTTGAGGCTATGGGAACCGAAAAATGAACCAATCAAATGGAAAAGCATGACAACCTATTACAAAAGATTGTCGCCATACATGATAATATCATTCAATCTTCCATAGCTAGGTAATATTTTTAAAACAGAAAACATTAGCAGGTTTTTAGAGGCTGAAGGGGTTGATGAGCATAGCTCACAGGGGGCAAAGTCCCCTAGTGTAATAAAAAGATGTCCTCTTACATTTTTTTCATATAAAGATGTTTCTGAAGAAAGAATGAAACTGGATCCATCATAATATTTCTTGGTTTATAAAAATCCCCTTTAATGATTAGTTTGCAAATTTATCAGTTATTTTCTTTTACTTTTATTACACTTAATATGAACATTTTAAATTAAACTTCTATATATTGCTTTTTCAACTTTCAACTTTTGTACATGTAGCTTATTGATGACAATACAGTAATCCCTTAACATTCGCGAGTGTTAGGTTCACGGAAATCTCTGCGAATGTCAAAATCACGGATGTTGAGACCGTCCTCCCGTGCATAAAAAGATTTTACGATTTTTTTTAATTAAAATGTAAATAATATATTTATTAAATATTAAAAATACATACTCTAAATAAGTTTGAACAATTATACACATATTGCAAAAAGATTATTTGCTGATTGATGGCTCAAAAAAACTAGTAATATGCGATTGCTTGGCAGAAGAGATTTTTTGTTTATGGATTTCCATGTAAGGAAAAGTTGCAGACTCAATTTTTCTTTTAAATTTAAGACTCCTCACTAGTGTGGGATCACATTCTGTCGCTCTATCAACAAGTTGTTGTTGTAAATTTTAAAATTTCCACGACATTTTTTGCAGACAATATTTCACCTGCAACAAAAAATGTTAATTTTAGAAAATTTAGTTTAAAAAAAATTACATAAAAAAAAGACGCTTACCTTCAGTTTCAGAATTCTTGCTCTCATTCATCTGTGTCATTGTCTGGTTCTGTATTTTTTTCTTCAAGGATATCTAGAAGTTCTTCAGTAAGTCCATCATCATGGGATATTATCAGATCTTCCACATCTTCTCTCCTCGTGTTGTTGAAACCATCACCTCCAACCTGATGAGCCAGTTCCACAATTTCTTCAAGAGGTTTGAAAATTGAAGGCATTTGATTTTCTTTTTGTGCCACTTGGGGCCAAATATTTCACCAACAAGAATTGATTGAACTTTTATTAAGTTCCATCCATGCTGCATCAATTTCGGCAATGCAATCTGCTATGTTGAAATTTTTCCAATTCGATGTGACCGTGGCTTCTGAATTTACTTCAATCGATTCCAAAATTCTTTTGAAAGATCTTCTTGTGTAGTTAGCTTTGAATGCAGCTATGATTCCTTGGTCTAACAGTTGGATCAGTGAAGTCATATTAGGGGGTAAAAAAAAACCCTAGTATAACCCCCACTTCGACGTCGGGATGGGCATCTTTTAAACTAAGTGGATGTCCAGGAGTACTGTCAATGAGGAGTAGAACTTTTGATGACAGATTTTTAGATGAAAGGTATTTCTTCACCTCATGAATAAAACAATCATTAAACCAATCCAGAAACAAAACGCTGCTTACCCATGCTTTGGCATTTGCTCTCCAGAAAACAGGCAACTTGCTTTTATCTTTACCTTTGAGAGCAGGAGGATTTTGCGATCTATAAATTAACATCAGCTTTACTTTAAAACCGCCTCTAGCATTGGTACACAACAAAAGAGATACCGTATCTTTTGCTGCCTTAAAACCTTTTCTTTTGTTTTGGCAAGAAAAGTTCTCTTCGGCATTTTCTTCCAGAACAAGCCTGTTTCATTGGCATTAAACATGTGTTCTGGAACATATCTGCCTCTTTCAATAATTTTTGTAAGTTCTTCAGGAAATTTTTGAGCACTTACATAATCTGCAGAAGCCAATTCGCCAAATAAGTTTATGTTGTATAAACTATGCAGCCTATGTTTAAAATTTTCAAACCACCCTTTACTTGTCTGGAAGTCAAATAAAGTCTCATCCTTTACTTTTATCGTGTCAAATATTTTTTTAGCCTTGTCTCATATTAAAACAGAACTTAGCAGCACTTGCTTCTGGTTCATATCTTCTATCCAAATACTTAAGGCATTTTCAGTTTCTTCCACTGACTTGTTCCGTACTTGCAATATGGTTTTCACACTAGTCGGTGCACTTGCTGAGATGCTGTCTCTTATGGCTTTTCCGTTTTTTTTAATTGATCGAACCATAGATTCATTAATATTAAAATAACGACCGACTGTGCATGCTCTTTCTCCCATTCGCAACTTATCTAAATTTTAACTTTTTCGGAAAGGTTCAAAACTACTTTCACTCTTTGAACTGTAGGTAACATGATGAAGTTTCTCTTTTTTAGGTTTGCTAAACACTGAGAAGAAAAAATAGACGAATAGAAAGAACAAATGTATTCTACGGGAACTACATAATTCAAACAATAAACAAAACTTAGAAGGACCATGCGCCTTACATACTTCGAAGAGAAAATTTGCATTTTAGCCTTTTAATATAAATTGGAGAATTGCCAAGCTTGAACAAACAAGGGAGGATAATCTATTTTTAGCATAAAATCATGTTTCGGGTAAAACAAGGGAAGTTTACTTTAAAAAAATATATATTCTTTATAAAATGAAATCCGTGAATAACCAAGCTAAGTATTCACGAATGTTGGAATGTTCTTCATTTCATATTTCGCGAATAATCAAAACTTGCGAATGTTAAGGGATTACTGTATTTACAATAACCAGCAGATGGTAAGTGTGGTCATGGTAATGATGACTCATAAAAAGTAACTACCAACCAGATTTAGCTACTAAAGAAGTATTATCTACTGGCCAATGGTTACTAACCAAAATTTCTTATTTTCAGCTTTACTTACATTATAAGGCATTTGACGTTTGTTTTTCTCCTCATCCAAATTTGCACAGATCTAGGTTTCATTTTTATTTCTTACAATCACTCAAGCTAATATTGAAGTGTATTAAAGATGTGGTTTCTCCATTATGCTTCATTTTATTAGCAAGAAAATAATTTTAGATTACCAGTTATTTCCACCCCAGCTTTTCTGAAACCAAGTTTTTTTACTTTTTATATGTTGTCACCTTTTCTCCCCATACTTTTTTAGTCATCTTTTTAAGAATGCTATAGATAAAATTGTTTAAGTTCTCTTTGATTTTTAATTGGGTTTGAATTATTATTATTGAAAATTAATTTAAACTAAATATCTCTACTTTTATACATAATTTGGTACTTCTATTATCCCGTCGACTACTTTTCATAACAAAAAACTATCGCCAAACTGTGATGCCAAATAAATGTAAGAATGTTGCCATTGGAATATCAAAATAAATAAAATATAAGAATTTAAGGACACAGTTGTTATTTTAATTAATGAAATAACTAATAAATCAGTAAAACATAATGAAAAATACACGCAAATGTCGAATTAAAAACCACTTGATGACATAACAAACACGTATAATGCTTCTGGCATCAAGTAAATGGGACTGCATTTTTGGCATTTAATCTTTCAGTTTGGTGATAGTTTTTTGTTATGAAAAGTGGTCGACGGGATAATAGAGAAATACCCATAATTTAAATGCATTAAATAATATAATTTAATGTTTGGGTATTGTAATAAATGTCTTCATATTTTTTAACAATTCTTCTGGTTTCTGAGCATCAAACTTCTTGTTTTCATCTGAAACAGGTTGACAGCTATGGTTATCAAACATTGCTGTGTTTGAACCAAGGCCATGTTCTATATGTGACTATAACCCTGCAGTAGATTGTTGATAAATGAGAGAGATTACAGAACCAAGAGATTTTCCACATTGGAAACAAATTGTAAAAGGATTTCATGTTTGTACAACTCTCTCTCCTCTGCCTGTAAGTGGTTCAGCAACTCTAGATCATACAAAAGAATCATATTCAAATGCTTATGAATTTAGTCTAAATAACAAAATTGGACAAAGAGATTATTAAAACAATGTTATTTCAAGAACAGTTGAAAAATATGTTGATATATAAATATCTGGGATCTTCTTTCTTTTTTAATGCTTAGTAACATATATTTTGTATTTGTTTTCTAATTTTTAGATTTTCATTTCTACACTAATTCTTTGTTCATTTCTATTTCTAGAGAGGCTGGACTAATCAGTTTTTTATGTATGATCCTGCAAAAAATCAGTGGAGTAGACCTCCATGCTCTGTAAGTGAATGCCTTAATATTAGATTATTTATACTATGTTAAATTATTAGTTATGTGTCAGAAGTCAGTGCTTTTATGTTAGCCGGATATCACTGGTGCCTGGCAAACATAAAAGTACCCAGAAGTCTTATAAAATATTATGTTTCTTATAAGGGTTTGAAAAAGAACAAAAAAAAAATCTATTTTTATTAAATATTGAAAATATTTTTTAAGTATTAATATGATATAAAAGGTATAAAAATTGCATGGATGTTTTTTTTAATAAGGAAAATAATTTTGTGTTGAAAAAGTTAGACTGAGTAAAGTGACTTTTTTATTCCTACAAAATGTAAAAGAATGTGTTGCAAGAATCTATTATTTCATTTTTAACTATCTTTCTATGATTTTCCTTTCCATTATATTTAGGGTAATTTTCCAAGTGCTAGAGCTGCACATGCTGCTGCCGTTCTAAAAGACAGAGTATACATATTTGGAGGTCGTCATGATAACCATAGGTTGAATGATCTACATTGTCTAGATATGACAATTTTGACATGGAGTGGAGAGTAAGTGCTGTTTTAATTGTCATATGTTTTCATAGGGCTTTCATTTTCCCATTTAACAATCATAGATTTTGTTGTTGTTTTTGTAAACATTTAGAAGTATAAACTGTTTTATAGATTCATTAGTTTGGGTACCTTTTTAGCAATGTCATCATTTTTTGAAAAAAAAAAGTTACATTTATTCTGCATAATTAGTAGACATCAGTATGCATAGTAGAAAGTTATTTGACTTTCTATGTTATCTAAAAGTTATATTTTATAAATATTGTGTATATATGTGTGTTTTTTTTCTCCTGTAAATGTAATTAATTGCTTAAAACCTTAATAACTCAGGTGTCTTGGATATTCTTAGAACTGCCTGAGTTGATTTTTGACTTCAGGAAAATAACTCATAAATAATTTATGTATTTATTTATATCTTAACTGTTTAAATTTTAATGTATATTCATAATGAGTAATTCTTTATTAATGAGGAATAACAAAAATTATAGAAGTTAGAAAGAGATTTTTTTTTAAGGAGTGGGTAAAGGGAAAGTATTTTAATGCTGATGTCAGTGATGTTCAAATTGATAACAAGCTTTTGTTTATAAAGTAGAAATAATAACGGCATAATTTAAATTATGTTTTTAGAAGTTTATATCTTGTATCTAATGTGAGTTTATTTTTAAAGGTGTGTTTTGTTCACCTAACACCATCATCCTGAAATATTCCATGACTTTCAAGTTGTAAAAAAAAAAAAAAAAAAACTTTTTTGAAAATTTAAATTTTTATCTATAGTTACTTTTGTAAAAATCTTTTTTTTTTTTTTTTTCACTTAGTTGGAATGTGGATGATTAATAATTTTTTATTCTGATTCAAAAATTAATATTTGTATATATATAAAAATTATATCTTTTTATTTTCTAAACTTTTTAATTTTAGCTTCTTCGATTGCCTTGTAAAATAATTATTTTAAATATTTGTAGGTTATATTTAGCAGTTTATGTAACTTCTATATTTGTATATCCATTTTTTTTTTTTTTAAGAATTCCGATTTGTGGCCCTCTTCCAGAAGGAAGATCATGGCATAGTCTGACAGCTGTATCTGACCGTTATCTGATCCTATATGGAGGCTTTAGTGAAACAAATGTTCCACTGAGTAAGCCATGAAAGAGTTTAATGCTTTTTAAATGAAGAGCTTAGTGGAAGAAGATGTTGTGCAACAAAAATGAACTTTCAGATTATCTTATAACATCCTCATCCATATAATGAGAAAAATGTGATGTAAAATCTTCTTCCACTAAGCATTTGAATTAATATAATATGTAGTCAAATAATCATAACCATTATATCAACAAGAATGAATGGGGGGGGGGGGGGGGGAGAAATCAGATTTTTTGAAATTGTGTTTTTTGTGTTAATTATGATTATATAACTGAGAATATCTCAAAGATTTGGGGTTGGGGAAAATAATAAAAATTAACTAATTTGATAAAAACCATGCTCTTAAAGTCTAAATAAACTGAAAGTATTATGTATCAGTACAAAAACCCTTAACGGGTTAAAAGTTGTGACGCAGCACTTTGTTTTGGCTCTATAAATTTTAAATATGGGTCTTAAAAGTAATGATATCAAATTTAAGTGACGCTATGTTAATAATTTTTTTTTAATCATAATTTTCTTTTTAGTTTTATTTATATTCACAGGTGCAATTATTATCTTAATATGAAAAAAATATATAGAACTTATTCGCTGATGCTTTTTCATTCACATCTCTCATGAATTCAAAATATGGGTTTTAAAAGAAATGATATCAAAATTTGAGTGACACCTTGACGTGAATTTAATAGTACTCTTTTAAAATTCAATTTAAATTATTTTTGGTTTGTCTTCTAAAGTATATTTACACATACAAACAATACTTTTAATTTTTCAATACACTTTTAAATATATTACTTTCACTGAGCCTATATTATGTATTGAAATGTATTTATTTCAATAAATTGATTTATCTTCTGTGCCACGCTATCCAAAATCATAAGTAAAATTTATGTAAATGATTATTTTGCGTCATATTATCCACTTGCATACATTTCCCTTTGTTTGGATACTATGACGCAAAATAATCATTTACATAAATTTTACTTATGATTTTGGATAGCGTGGCACAGAAGATAAATCAATTTATTGAAATAAATACATTTCAATACATAATATAGGCTCAGTGAAAGTAATATATTTAAAAGTGTATTGAAAAATTAAAAGTATTGTTTGTATGTGTAAATATACTTTAGAAGACAAACCAAAAATAATTTAAATTGAATTTTAAAAGAGTCCTATTAAATTCACGTCAAGGTGTCACTCAAATTTTGATATCATTTCTTTTAAAACCCATATTTTGAATTCATGAGAGATGTGAATGAAAAAGCATCAGCGAATAAGTTCTATATATTTTTTTCATATTAAGATAATAATTGCACCTGTGAATATAAATAAAACTAAAAAGAAAATTATGATTAAAAAAAAAGTTATTAACATAGCGTCACTTAAATTTGATATCATTACTTTTAAGACCCATATTTAAAATTTATAGAGCCAAAACAAAGTGCTGCGTCACAACTTTTAACCCGTTAAGGGTTTTTGTACTGATATCATTACTTTTTTAAGGTTATTGATGAAAATGTCAATTAGTCAAAATTAAGCATAGGGTATAAATTAATCATTAGAATAAAATTTTAAAGAAATGCTAAAAAAGACCCCTTGGACCCCAATAAAAATATGAGGGTGGTGGCCCAAGGAGAGGAATCCAAGACTCAACTTTTAAATTATACAGCGAGAGAGTAACACAATTAGAAGTATGAAAATGCATGGCAAAACCCGATTGTTCCATCTTCCACCGCCAGGGGGGGCACTCTGTTCTATACAAACATAGCTGAAATCTTTGAGGCTGTCGATTTGGAGTCGAATGAGCCATACCTCGTCGTGATCAGTCCCATAGAACCCGGTAGGAAAGCGCCCCTGGTGGTGAAACTTGGAACTAAAATCGATATATCCTGTCGATGTCGAGTCGATGAATCAAACTACATTGTGATGGGACCTATAGAAATAGAGTTAGCTACAAAATCTGTTAGCTCCACCTTCCACCACTAGAGGGCGCACTCTGTTCTATACAAACATAGCTCAAATGTTTGAGGCCGTCGATTTCAAGTCGAATAAGCCATACCTCGTCGTGATCGGGCCCATAGAATCCGAGATAGGAAAGTGCCCCCTGGTGGTGAAATTTGAAATTAAAATCGATATATCCTGTCTGCCGAGTCGAATAAATTAAACTGTATTGTGATGGGGCACATAGCTACAAAATCCGTTAGTTCCATCTTCCACCGCCAGGAGGCGCACTCTGTTCTATACAAACATAGCTGAAATCTTTGAGGCTGTCGATTTGGAGTCGAATGAGCCATACCTCGTCGTGATCGGTCCCATAGAACCCGATAGGAAAGCGCCCCCTGGTGGTGAAACTTGGAACTAAAATCGATATATCCTGTCGATGAATCAAACTACATTGTGATGGGACCTATAGAAATAGAGTTAGCTACAAAATCTGTTAGTTCCACCTTCCACCACTAGAGGGCGCACTCTGTTCTATACAAACATAGCTCAAATGTTTGAGGCTGTCGATTTCGAGTCGAATAAGACATACCTCGTCGTGATCGGGCCCATAGAATCCGAGATAGGAAAGCGCCCCCTGGTGGTGAAATTTGGAATTAAAATCGATATATCCTGTCGATGCCGAGTTGAATAAATTAAACTGCATTGTGATGGGACCCATAGCTACAAAAATCGTTAGTTCCATCTTCCACCACCAGGGGACGCACTCTGTTCTATACAAACATAGCTGAAATCTTTGAGGCTGTCGATTTAGAGTCGAATGAGCCATACCTCATCGTGATTGGGCCCATAGTACCCAAGAAAGGAAAGCGCCCACTGGTGGTGAATTTTGGAACTAAAATCGATAAATCCTGTCGATGAATCAAACTACATTGTGATGGGACCCATAGAACTCGAGTTAGCTACAAAATCCGTTAGTTCCATCATCCACCACTAGACGGCGCACTGTTCTATACAAACATAGCTGAAATCTTTGAGGCTATCCATTTGGAGTCGAATGAGCCATACCTCGTCGTGATCGGGTCCATAGAACCTGAGATAGGAAAGCGCCCCCTGGTAGTGAAACTTGGAATTAAAATCTATATATCCTGTCGATGCTTTAGTCGAACCAAACTGCATTGTGATCGGACCCATAGAACTCGAGTTAGCTGCAAAATCCGTTAGTTTCATCTTCCACCATCAGGGGGCGCACTCTGTACTATGCAGACATAGCTGAAATCTTTGAGGCTGTGGATTTCAAGTCGAATAAGCCATACTGCGTGGTGATTGGGCACATAGAACCCGAGAGAGGAAAGCGGCCCCTGGTGGTGAATTTTGAAACTAAAATCAATATATCCTGTCGATGTCGAGTCGAATAAATTAAACTGTATTAGATACCAATTAATCTCGGAAAAAATTGCAAATTTTGCCATTTGGCAGCGTAAAAATCATGAATTTCATCGATCGGCACAGAAAAAACATGTATTTTGTCGATAGGGGGAGAAAAGATCATAAATTTCGTCGAACAGGCGGATAAAAATCATGAATTTCATTTATTAGCGCATGAAAAACACAAATTTCATCAAACACTCGCATAAAAATTAAAAAATTCGTTGATCGGGCATGAAAAAACATTAATTTCGTCAAGTTTGCACGTAAAAATCACAAATTTCATCAAACGGTAGCATAAAAATCACAAATTTCATCAAACGGTAGCATAAAAATCAAGAATTTTGGCAATCGGGTGATAAAATTTTTTTTTGTCAATCCGGCCCGTAAAAAGTATGAATTTTGTCGATGAGGTGCGTAAAAATTGTCGAGTCGAATGAATTAAACTGCATTAGATACCAATTAGTCTCTGAAAAAATTGCAAATTTCATTATTTTGCAGCATAAAAATCAGGAATTTCGTTGATCAATGTGCAAAAATCATGAATTTCATCGATCGGCACAAAAAAAACATGAATTTTCTCTATAGGGGGAGAAAAGATTATAAATTTTGTCGAACAGGCGGGTAAAAATCATGAATTTCATTTATTAGCACATGAAAATCGCAAAATTCATCAAACGGTCGTTATGAAAATCAAAAAATTCTATGATCAGGTATGAAAAAGTCATTAATTTCGTGAAGTTTGCACGTAAAAATCACAAATTTCATCAAACGGGTGCATAAAAATCAAGAATTTTGGAAATTGAGTGATAAAAAATTTTTTTGTCAATCCGGCCCGTAAAAAGTATGAATTTTGTCGATGAGGTGTGTAAAAATTGTCAAGTCGAATGAATTAAACTGCATTAGATACCAATTAGTCTGTGAAAAAATTGCAAATTTCATTATTTTGCAGCATAAAAATCATGAATTTTGTTGATCAATGTGCAAAAATCATGAATTTCATCGATCGGCACAGAAAAAACATGAATTTTCTCGATAGGGGGAGAAAAGATTATAAATTTCATCAAACAGGCGGGTAAAAATCATTAATTTCATTTATTAGCGCATGAAAAAACATTAATTTCGTCAAGTTTGCACGTAAAAATCACTTTCATCAAATGGGTGCATAAAAATTAAGAATTTTGGCAATCGGGTGATAAAAATTTTTTTTGTCAATCCGGCACGTAAAAAGTATGAATTTTGTCGATGAAGCGCGTAAAAATTGTCGAGTCGAATGAATTAAACTGCATTAGATACCAATTAGTCTCTGAAAAAGTTGCAAATTTCATTATTTTGCAGCATAAAAATCAGGAATTTTGTTGATCAATGTGCAAAAATCATGAATTTCATCGATCAGCACAAAAAAAACATGAATTTTCTCGATAGGGGGAGAAAAGATCATAAATTTCGTCGAACAAGCAGGTAAAAATCATGAATTTCATTTATAAGCACATGAAAATCGCAAATTTCATCAAACGGTCGCATGAAAATCAAAAAATTCTTTGATCGGGTATGAAAAAATCATTAATTCCGTAAAGTTTGCACGTAAATATCACAAATTTTTTCAAACGGGTGCATAAAAATTAAGAATTTTGGCAATCAGGTGATAAAATTTTTTTTGTCAATCCAGCCCGTAAAAAGTATGAATTTTGTCGATGAGGTGCATAAAAATTGTCGAGTCGAATGAATTAAACTGCATTAGATACCAATTAGTCTGAAAAAATTGCAAATTTCGTCATTTTGCAGCATAAAAATCAGGAATTTCGTAGATCAATGTGCAAAAATCATGAATTTCATCGATCGGCACAGAAAAAACATGAATTTTCTCGATAGGGGGAGAAAATATTATAAATTTCATCAAACAGGCCGGTAAAAATCATGAATTTCATTTATTAGCAAATGAAAAACGCAAATTTCATCAAACGCTTGCATAAAAAAAAAAATTCATTGATCGGGCATGAAAAAACTTTAATTTCGTTAAGTTTGCACGTAAAAAACCCAAATTTCATCAAACGGGTGCATAAAAATCAAGAATTTTGTCTATCGGGCGATAAAAAAAATGTATTGTCAATCCGGTACATAAAAAGTATTAATTTTGTCGATGAGGTTAAAAATAAAGGTAATATGAGTCAAGGGGTCTAACCTTATGAGTCTCCTTATTTTCTTTCTTGTTCGGATGCAAACAATTCATATTTTTAATCTGCATTTGGTCGAAAAATGAATTATCTTTAATTTTAAAAACGAGAAATTCGTAATTACATGTATAAAATTCGATTGGTATTTATTATTGGTATTTATGATTTCAAAATTTTTAATAAGAAATTGTTTTTTTGCTAGTATACAGTGGGCAAAGTCTCTAGCCATGCCAACCAACCAATCGGTTGCTTATGGATCTGCTTATGCTTATATCACTTATTCATATAGTTTAGCTTTGGCTTGCCTCTTATTAGTTTGTCTTGACTGCTAAATTTTTATATTTCACATTTCATAATTTTTATTGCAATACTTCAGGTAAGAATGCTTTTTAACTTGATTATTTCCTGTATTTATAATAATTTTTTGTTACTAACATTCTTATGTTTTAATGGGTGCAAAATTTAAGATTGGCGAAAAAGCTACTAAAAGGTTCTTTATTTCAATAAATTGTTTTATCTTTTGTGCCATGCTGTCGAAAATTGAAAGAAAAATTTATGTAAAGGTTTATTTTGCATCATAGTATCCAAACTAAGTGAAATGTATGCAAATGGATAGTATGATGCAAAAAAAACCATTTACATAAATTTTTCTTTGAATTTTCGACAGCATAGCACAAAAGATAAATCAATTTATTGAAATAAATACATTTCAATGCATAATACAGGCTTATTGCAAGTGATATATTTAATGATGATTATACTGAATTTTGTATTGAAAATGGAACATTTTAGTACATAGTAATGGTTTAGCATAAAAAATAATTTATGTAGGTCATTCTAAAATTCTTATATAACAAAATCTGTAAAAATGAAGCTCTGTTTTGTCAGAATTCTGCAATTGTTAATTTGTTTTAAAACTAAATAAGCACTCCTTAGGTATTTTTAACTGTTTTTATTATTGGAAATGGTGCGGAAAAACAGAACAAAACAAACTTTAGTAAAATATTTTATGTAGTAATAGGGTGGTTTTTTTTAGGAAATATTTATTTAACTGCGTTTATTTTTTATTTTTTAAGAGGACAGCCAAGGGTCGATGCATGCTTTACACTCACGCTAAAAAAAAAAAAATTTAATCGGTTAAAAAAAAGAAAAAAGTCTTCAAACTTTGGGGACTGTTTTTTCTTTTATGGCAACCTGGCTATTAAGCTTGTATTTAGTAGCTTGGCGCAGTCTTGGAAATCGTGCCATCCAAACAGTCGCCAATCTTTTGTTTACATTTTAGCGTGAGTGTAACACATCTGTTCAGTTATTTTTCTTGCGGCCCATTTTGTGAAAAGTAAAGGTTACTTTTGTGAAATTTATTATATTTTAGTGAAAAATAACATTTTGTAACAAAAGTTGAAATTCAGTTACTCAAATTAGAACAAAGTACTTGTTAACAAAAACTTTTTACATTTACAATCACTTTGCTGAAATTTTCCTCTCAAGTGAACTTGTTTGTTTACAAATTACACATTTTAAAACATCACAAAATAATAAATATTTAATAAATAGTAAGTTTTATGGAATAGAATTTTGTGAAAGGAACTATTTTAGTAAAAAGAATTTTGTGGAGAGGCCCATTTTATCAAATTGATTTTTGTGAAGAGGTCCGTTTTATTAAATTGATTTTTCCCCAAATTTTACCTGGATCGACCCTTGACAGAGCAAAATATAAATATGTAAACTTTATTCTTAATAAAACAAACAAATAAACTGATATTTTTTTTATGTATATCAATATTTATTTACATCAAACTATCAATTATTTATTTTTTTAATAATAGAAACTATTTCATTAGTTACGCTATTTTATTTTTATATTGAAATAAAAAAAATCCACATGCTATTATTGCATGCTATTTGTAACTAATATTAAAAAAAAGTTTTCGCCGGCGGAGGAAAAAAATCGCACCAACGTGGTGCGTATATATATGACATCTGTGCGGTATTATTGATCAATAATACTATATTAATAAAATAGATTAGCAGTTTCACACAGCTTTTTCGCCAATCTTAAATTTTGCACGCATTAAAACATAAGAATGTTAGTAACAAAAAATTATTATAAATACAGGAAATAATCAAGTTAAAAAGCATTCTTACCTGAAGTATTGATATAAAAATTATAAAATGTGAAATTTTAGCTGTCGAGACAAACTAATAAATAAAAGCCAAGCCAAAGACAAACTAATAATAAGTAATAACAGCTAAGCTAAAGCTAAACTACTGTGGCTAAACTATCAGTCAGATAATCAACCGATTGGTTGGTTGGCATGGCTAGAGACTTTGCCCACTGTATACTAGCAAAAAAACAATTTCTTATTAAAAATTTTGAAATCATAAATACCAATAATAAATACAATCTAATTTTATACATGTAATTACGAATTTCTCGTTTTTAAAATTAAAGATAATTCATTTTTCTACCAAATGCAGATTAAAAATATGAATTATTTGCATCCGAACAAGAAAGAAAAAAAATTTAACCATGATTTAATTTAATACATATTTTGGAATGTATAATAAACTGTTTTCATATTAAAAAAAAAAAAAAAAAATCTAAATAGTTCTTCAGCCACATATGATTGCGAAATCGCCTTTAACTATAACCGTGATACCCATGAACATCCTGACCGCGCAGGAATAAAAAAGGGTGAAAAGGCCGAAAATCTTTAATGTTAGTCTACCAGAAAAAGCATAAGAAAAGAGTCCGATTTTGAAGCTGGATTATATAAAAAACAAGAGTTTTCCTACGTTAGCTCAAAATCTTACTCTCTTCATCTAAAAGCGATTAATATAATATATTAATTTTAAAAAAATCGTTCGATCCATTTTCGAGATAACACCTCTGTGCCCATTACACCATTACATTTTCCATTTTCGCTTAAAAATTGGTTTCCAGATCTCAAAATCTACTGCATGTAGAAATCTATAAATTTCAGGATAGAGTTAGACCATAGATATAAGACTAATGTGAAAAAATCGAAACGGTATGCCTCGTATTTACTGAGATATTAAATGTCGGCGTTTCGATTTTCCTTTGATGTCCTGCTAGCTGTATATATGAGAGTGACGGAATCTTCGGTTTTGGGCTTACGGTTTTCGGTTTTTCGCTGCATCACTCAAGAGACTACCGTCTCTTATGATTAGCTTCTCAAATAACCTTCATGATGCAATCTCAAAATTATTTTATTTCCAACTGGCTGGAAAAGTACCATTGCATGAGATTTCATCTGCAGTGATGGTGATTTTCAGAATAAACAACCATGCAAACAGATAAATTGTGTTTCCCAGAGTCATTCAAGTGAGTTAGCATTGGCATGTTAAACCAAAAGCCCTAGTTTTGACTCATAGCTTGTACAATTTTCATTCAATTTGAAATAAAAATTATTTGGACCTCCACTCACTCCAGGATTTTCTGTAATCTGCATGATTTTGGTCTTTTTAGGGAATGAAAATAATTCACCTGACATTGCACTCATCTCTTTCGCACTAAGATTTAAAAAAATTCTTAGGTCATTGTATTCATTGAAATATTTTAGTTTATCAGCTGTTGTATGATTTATTAATTTTAGGTAGATAAGCCTGCCATATACTCTGCTATGCCTGAAAACAATTTAAAAAACCCTGAAATCCATCAGATACGCTGCACTTATTGAAAGTGGTATAGTACTACTGTAGATGCCATATTAAATATTTTCATGCTTTTATTTTAAACACCTTTAAAATTAGCATTTTAAATGAAGCACAAATCACGAAAATAAATAAATAAATAACTCACTTACTTTTGGTTTGCAAATTTATACAATCGCATTGTACATTCCTGCCTTGAATTGGTAAGCGAAAGTACATTTGATGGAATTCTTAATATAAAACAATACACTAGATTTAACTAACACCTTATTTTTTATTCGAATGCATCAAAACTTGATGAATCGCTATCCGAGTTAAGCAGTTTTAAAAATTCATCATTGTTTAACGAGTCGTCACAATCTCTATCCAAAGAATCTGAATTCTCATTAAGGAAAGTATCATTTTTAGGCAAAATTATTTCCACCTCTCTAAAACCCGATATGACTACACTCTTTTTCATCAATTCCCAAGACTTTGCGACCCAATTTACACATTTGGCGTACATCGCTTTTCTCATTCTACCAGAATTTGTGAAAGAGTGCATGCCGCTACTCATCCAATCTTCCCAGAGTTTTCTAATTTCACTTTTGAAGGCTCTATTTACAGTCAAGTCCAGCAACTACAAGACTTTAGTCCACCCTCCCGGGATCACTGCCAGCATTGTTGACATCTTCTTGTATTCTCCTTTTATGAAATCCAAAAGATGTGAATGCATGGAGTCGACTATCAGGATGGCTCTTGGCTCAAAAATATGTTCCTTTCGTTTTCAAAAGGATTCTTTCAGCCACTCCAACATAATGCTTTCGCTCATCCATCCCTTTTCATTGGCTCTAAAGACGACATCCTTTGGAAAATCACCTTTCAGTATAGTCTTTCTTTTGAAAATGGCGATTGGTTTCAGTTTCTGCCCATTTGCTGTGCAGGCTAATACACACATAAACAAAGTCTTTTCATTCCCTTTAGTCATTATTAAAATTGTTTTCTCCCTGTACTGCTAACTGTCCTGTTAGATGGAGAATCAAAAGAAAGGGGAACTTTGTCCATGTTCATAATTTGATTTTCATTTAACTTTTGTTCATAAACAACTTTTGTCACAAAATTAAAAAAAAATTATGTTTTGCCTACCCTGTGTGCAGGTAGCTTTTAACCAATTGCCGTTTTAACATGAACAGATAATTGTTTTCTCTTCATAAATCAGTAGCACCAGATACTGCTTGCTACTTCTGAAATTTGTAATACCCATTTGCTCTGCAATGATTTTTGCTTGTAGGTTAATTGAGGGACCCTCTGCAATAACAAGGCAAATAAAGTTATCTTGATTCTCAATTTTCAGATTTATGTAATGTATTATTCAGCATATAAGGAAATATAAAATTTATGATATGCAAAGAAAAGATGCTGGAAAACTCTTCTTAATAGGAGTATATGCAAAAAAGTTATATTCTAAATTAAAATGTTGAAAGTAAATTTAAAAGCTTTGTAGCTGAAAACTCCATTTCACTTGCCTTTTTATTGCAGAGGGGGCCCCTCAGTTGCTATTGTTGATACAGCTAATCATTTTTGCCGTTGTTCTTTAATCCACATAGCAACATTATCTTCTAAATTGGACCCTGCCACAACACCAGTTCTTCGAGCTCGCTTCTGTCTCAGTATCTGTTGCAAATCAACTTTTTCTAATTTCCATTGACAAATGCAATGCACATTGATTTGATATTCGTGCCTGGCAGCACGGTTACATATTTTTTCTGCTCTTTCAATTACCGCAAGCTTGAATGCAACAGTAGTATGACTTTTTTGTCTTGTAGGTGCAATTTTTTTTTATAATTTAAAGTCTATAGTAAACAGTAAAATATTTTTTTTTTAAATCGCACATTGTGCTAAAGTAGGGGTGCACAACCTTTTTAAGCGAAGGGCCACTTACAAAAATGACTGGGTTGTTGAGGGCCACCATCAGTAGAATTTTGTTTGGTGTGACGGGAGGGAGGGGGTAGCCCCGTACGTTCCTTCCTTCCCAGTCAACGTATTCAGTTCTGTTGGCAAGGATATATCAACAGTTTACGTTTGTATTTATACAAGAGATACAGCTAAGATTATTTTCAAAGAGTGAAAATACGCCTTAACTTTATTTGATAGTAAGGGGTAAATTTAGCTTTAAAGATTGCCAGTGCCGAAAAAAAATTCTGCTTTCATGAATGAAGGTGGGGAGGAGGAGAAACATATATTATTCTAAATTGTACTTCTTAACATATTCAGTCATAAAATGTGGATATGAAGTAGGGGTGCACAACCTATATAAGAGGACTATCACAAAAATGACTGGGTTGTCGAGAGCAAACATCCGCAGGGTGAACAAAATTTTGTTTCGGGGAAGGAGGGGGAGGATCGGCCATAAAGTTCATAAAAATGCTAATTTTAAAAGAAGAGTTAGCTCCCTATACTCAACCACCTCTTTAGTCAGTATAACCCATTTCAGGTGACAAGGATAGAAAAATCTTGCATTTATTTTCCATGCATGATTGACAATATTCATAGTTTTTTTCCCTAGTGATTGACAAAATTTACAATTTTTAGGCGCCCGTTCGGCAAAATTTGCGATTTATATGCATCCAATCGGTACAATTCGCAATTTTTACGTACCTGACCGGCAAAATTTGCGATTTTTACGCGCCCGATCAGCAAAATTTGCGATTTTTCGCAATCGATCGGCGAAATTTACGATTTATACGCACCTGATCGGCAAAATTTGCAATTTATATGCACCCTATCGGCAAAATTCGCGATTTTTACGGGCCCGATCGGCAAAATTCATGATTTTTACGCAGGCGATTGGCAAAATTTACGATGTATGCGCACCCGATCGGCAAAATTTACGATTTTTACAAACCCGATAATCGAAATTCGCGATTATTATGCATACGATCGGCGAAATTTGAAAATTTCGTAATTTCTATGCGTCCGATCGGCAAAATTGATCCGCGGGCCACCAGTAATCCGATCGCAGGCCACAGGTTGTGCACCCCTATGCTAAAGAGTGAAAAGCAAAGAGGGAAGCACTAGCAAAGAATATTCACAACTGTGTTGGGTATTTCACCACCACTACCAGGGGTCGATCCAGGAAAAATGTTGGGCCTATTATTTAGGGTCCCTTCACAAAAATCTATTTAATAAAATGGACCCCTTCACAAAATTCTATTCCATAAAAACTTACTATTTATTAATTATTATTTTGTGATGTTTTAAAATGTGTAAGTTGTAAACAAAATAAGTTCACCAGAGCAGAAAACTTCAGCAAAAGGATTTTAAAAAGTTTTTGTTTATAAATGCTTGGTTCACATTTGATTAACTGGATTTCAACTTTCATTACAAAATGTTATTTTTCACAAAAATAAACTTTACTTTTCACAAAATGGGCCTCAAGAAAAAAAACCGGCATCGACCCCTGACTACCTCATTGGTTAAACATCTAACCCACCTCTTGTACTTCGAAAGTTCTCTTATTGCCAGTGTAATCTGTCACCAAGTTACATCACCAAATAATGAAACTATTTTACAATTTGCTCCAAGGAATCTTTTGCTTTTGTTGTTGTTCAAATTTAAAATAAAAGTTCTTGAAAAGTCTTTTTTTATTCTTTTATAATATTTGTCATTACTTATTTCTCATCGACTTCAATATTTTCAAATCAAAGTTATGTTAAAATATTGTTGCATCAGTACCACTGAACTAAACTGAAGTGATTGCACATCAATGAAGTCTTTCACGAACCAAAACTAAAACTTTTTCTGTAGTATTTTCTGTGTTTTCAACATCATCTTGTAGATGTCAGTCACCAGATTCCCAACATATTTTGAGTGATGATTATTTCCATCTGTGTGTGTCTGTGATGGCTAGTGAAATCTACCACAAATGAAAGTCTGAAATTTTGAGTGAGGATAGCCTAAGGCAGGTCCTGATCCTGATGAACCTGAAGTTCAGATTTTTAATATTTTGATAATTAGTTGAGATATTAATTAAAAACTTCTCTTTCTTTAAGAGCCGGCAAAGGCTTTTGCGCATGCCCAGAATCCGATTTATGCATCAGGAGGAAATAAAGAACTGAACTGGCAGTTTTTTATTTTGTAGTTTTAAATCAGCCAAACCATTTAGTACAGTAAAAATTGGAAGACATATTCAGAAAGATTGTACTCTTACGTCTGAAATACTGCAGTCAATTCAAAAAAGTGTTAACCTTTTGAAAAAAAAATATTCAAAAAGATTTGTTTTCCCAAAAGACTTTTTTCCCCTTATAACAACGCCCCTCCAGGGTGCAATTTTAGAGGTACTGACAAACCAAAGATATGCACTTAAAGCTGAAACCTTCTTCTAATCAACAGTGCAATCTGTTTTAAAAAATATGAACTTTAACCATTACAGAAACATCGGAAAATGCAAGTCAATTCGCATCTCATGGAGATGATCTTTTTTGTATGCTAAAGGTAACTAAACGTCTGTATTTCAATGCAATCTTTTTAGATCACCTACAAATTGTTTGAAACATTCAAATGTATAGAAGTATTAAAAAAAATAATAAAATCAGAGAAATTTTTAGGGGAAAAAAAAAAACGTGGTGTTTCAGTATGGTTTCACTCTGCTTCGACTTATGTTTTCACTACTAAATATGCATATTTTTTCACAAAATTTTAAAGAGAACTTGGATACAGTTATATTTATAACCGATTAAAAATTTCAGCCAGTTCGGAAGATGACAACTATTTTTTTATTGTTATGTTGAAGGAGTCGACTCTTAAAACGAAAAAACAAGAAGAAACATATCTTTTTTACAATTAGCTAACAATATTTCTTCATGAAATTTTTATATACATGGACTGTGAAACAATTATATTTATAACCAATAAAAATTTTAAAAGAGTTCGGACAGCAAGAACTTTTGTTTTAAGTATAAAAATAGACCCTACATGCAAAACAAGAAAATCTCTTCTTATGAGCACTTTTATCATTAAATATCAATATTTTTTTGTGAATTTTTCATTAAAAAATATAATTTTATACAAAATGGGGTTAAAGATATAAAATTATACAAACTTTTGATGTTTATTTAAATTTATTATCGATGCCAGACGAATCAGCTAGTATCTAATATAATTTAATAGGTCTGATAAACTGAATTAAGAATAATTGGTAGTGCTTATTTTGTATGATTTGCAAATTCAGTTTATTTATTTATAACTGTTTATTCTTTTTTTTGGAAATATGTTCCTTTTTACTAATTTTTTATACTGTTTATATTAAAGAGGACTGCTGGATGTTTGATACTGAAGCAGATTTGTGGCATTTAATAGAACTGCCCATCTCAAAACCTCGCCTGTGGCATTCAGCATGTTTAAGTCTTTATAATGAAGTTCTTGTGTATGGTGGTTGCACATCTAATATATTGGATATTGACAGAAAACCTGTAAGTCTTCTTTATATTGCTGCCCTTTCTAATATATTTTTTTCTTAAATAATAGAACATAACATTTTTTGTTTTTTGTAGGATCATGCTGGCGATATTATTGTTGTGAGAATATCTCCTATGTCACTATATAGGTTAGCACATATATTTTTACTATAATGTATTATCTTTGAACTATGCATTTATACATATACTGTAAAACCTTGATTTTATTGTCACAAAATTTTTGTTTTCTCACAACTTATGGCAAAGTATCATAGAAACTCGACCGAGTTTCTCGCCAAGCATAAGAAACAGCAATGCATTAAACCGTAAATGAAAGGAATTTCCATCAATGGATGCCAAATGATTTTACATTTTTTTTTTTTTTTTAACTCTGTCTAGTTTATATTTTGCGGACGGGACAAAACGGGTTTTTGACACATCTATATCTCGCATTCTATTTATGATAGAAACAAAATTCTTGATTCTATGGAATGAGACGGGCCAAGGAACTAAAAATTCAAAAGTAAAGCAAAATCCAACGAATAGGTTTTCAGTAAATGCGATTTTAAAAGTGTTGTTTTTTGCACTTTTTAAATCTTGTTCAGACCAAAAACTGTTGACAGGGCTAGAGCAATGTGTAATTATCGGATTTTTACGCGGTTTACGTTATTTGAATCATTTTTATGAGTAGTTTGGACCTTTTGTAAGTTTAATGTAAAAATATTAATTAGTTTTTGATATATATCAGTTTAAAGTTATTGATTCCTATACTTAACGTAGAGCAAAAAACTGTTGACAGGGCTACAGCAATGTGTAACTATCGGATTTTTACGCGGTTTACGTTATTTGAATCGTTTTTATGAGTAGTTCAAACCTTTGTAAGTTTCATGTAAAAATATTAATTAGTTTTTGATTTATATCAGTTTAAAGTTATTGATTCCTATACTTAACATAGAGCAAAAAAATAATGAATGACCCAACTCTTTTAGGAATGGTCGTATACACATGATATTAAGATATGTTATTACACTCGACCCAAGTAAGCTTCCTATTATAAAAAATCGTAACATTTAAAGTTCGTTTACAGGGTTTCACAAAAGATCTTTTGATATAGGTCTAAAAAGTTGTGTAATTATCCGATTTTTACACGGTTTGCAGCATTTGAATTGTTTTTATGAGTAGTTCAAATGTCTAATATTTCGTGTAAAAGTATTAATTAGTTTTTTATGTATACCACTTTAAAGTGATTTATTCCTATACTTAAGATGAAGCAAAAAAAATATTAAATGGTCTAACTCTTTTCAAAAAGAACGTATGCGCATGATGTTAAAATATGTTACTACGAACGACCTAAGTTAGCTTCCTATTTTAAACAGAATTGTAGAATTTACTGTTCGTTTACAGGGTAACTCAAAAGATTTTTTAATAAGATTAAAAAGTTGTGTAATTAGCGAATTTTTACGTTGAAGTACATGATTCCTGCACTTAACACAGAGGAAAAACAATAGTAAATTGCATAACTTTTGTCAAATTGGCTATAAACACAGATATTCAAATATGTTACTACATCCTATCAATTGTAAAGCGGTATCATTAAAGCATATACGTTTCGTTTACAGAGTCTCTTAGAAGATCTTGATTACATTACATATTACAACCGATGTATATTTACTGAGTGAGATGTATTTTAATGATTTTACACTGTTTCAATCTCTGTAAGGTTTCATTATCTTGCTTTAAAATTTAATATGAGTTCATTTTGTCCGTCTGAAATCTTGTCAATGTTAAGCTCTAAATCTATTAAAATATAGTATTTTCATCGATTAAAATAACTGTGTTTATTTATAAATATATAATTCTAGCGTATCAGGAATTGATTGAAATAGCGATTACAAAATTCCAACTTTACGTTCATGCGCTGAGTAATAGAATGTAAAAATGTTGCTACCCCAAGATTACAAGTTTTGCATTTAAATATTTGCCGTTCATCAAATCTCCGGCTATGACGAACTTAAAATGCTAAATTTCGTATACAATAGGTGATCGGTAACGAACTGTTCAGTTTACGAACAAATCGGTTAATGAACACTTTCGCGTGAGATTTTTATGTTCGCAGAACGAACACCTCACGAAACAAAGCCATGATGAAGCAATGTCGTGTTTCATATTTGCCGAGCTATACTTATTGCCTCTATTGTCAACTTTGAGAACATTTTAACAGTTGCATACATATGTCCTAATTAATTCATGGACTGCCGGAGATTGGGACCTATATTTTAAGATCACCAAATTGGAATGAACAGACTATATGAACAGAAATCACTTTAATAGTTTTTATACTTTTGAAAACGTTGCGAATTTTATATTTTTCAAATTCTCGAAACGTTAAGTTAAAAAACTTAAACAAATAAAAAACTTCTAAGGTTCTCAGTAATTTTCAAAAATAATATATTTAATATGTTAGTATAAAAATCCCTGTAAATTTTTATACTAATAGAAATAGGTTCGTAGAAAAAAAAATGTTGATTATTCTCGGTAAAGTATGCTCCATAAACTTATCGTTGTAGTTGACCGAAAAAAAGTGCTTCTTATTTTTCCACATTTTTCTGAAACTGTAGTATTTTAATTAGTTTGTAAACTACTGTAAAATTGTCTAATTTTTTGTTTTTGAATGTATATAAACGGAAGAATGATATAAACAAAAGAAAAAGGAAAATAAATATGTCATAAATAATCTGATGAATACAATGTAAGGAAATTAATATAAACGTTTCCCTGTTGTTATGGTAGCGACATGTACATTGGAATAAGTCACTCAATAAATTGTATAATTCTGTTTATAGTGGTGATAATTCTGTTTATAGCATCACTATTATCTTTTTTTTTTTGCCTTTTTCATCTTTTCTTTTCTGAATAAAAATGGAATCCGTATAATTGAAATTAAATACCTTACAAAAAGGAGTGATATCTCATCAAAAACAACTTGTAAATGATCCCGCCAAGCCGCAAACCTAAAACGTCAGTCACAAAAAGAAGTGATATCACATAAAAAGAAGCGATATAGAAGGGCATACTCAGAGTCCCGTGTAAAAATCTATCACCACTCATAATGTTTCCAAAGGACTCGGAGTGAGGTACAAGTATGTGAAAACTGCTTGGCGACCTGCAGGCTTTTATAATGTTTGCGTTTCCTGTAATTACATATGACTATATTATTTTTATTTTATTTTATTTTATTTATTTATTTTGCTCCCATAAAATTGTAAAAAGTTGAAGCTTCTGTGTTTGTATGTCCTTTCTTATTTATGAGCTTGAAAAATCAATTTGTTG
Organism: Maratus michaelseni; assembly: GCA_963931845.1. Taxonomy (NCBI): domain Eukaryota; kingdom Metazoa; phylum Arthropoda; class Arachnida; order Araneae; family Salticidae; genus Maratus; species Maratus michaelseni. Next base: position 253,814,038 of record OZ007592.1, read on the forward strand.
ATTTTATTTACCATTATTTAAACTAAAAACACCACTCTTACGAAGAGAATTTTTTAAGTAAACATATAAAAATTTTGAGTTTGTAATATATATATATATATATATATATACCTTATAATAAACGTTAACTAAATTGAGATATATTGCAGTAATTCTAGCGTAAGGGAATGGCATAGATCTGGGGGAAAATCCGTTCTGTCAGTACTTTCGCATATAAAAATATTTATAAAAGTGGTATAACAAAAATATAAAATTAATTTTCGATTTTCAAAATTTATATACTACATATATTATAAAAGCCTGCAGGTCGCCAAGCAGTTTTCACATACTGTACCTCACTCCGAGTCCTTTGGAAACATTATGAGTGGTGATAGATTTTTACATGGGACTCGGAGTATGCACTTCTATATCGCTTCTTTTTATGTGATATCACTTCTTTTTGTGACTGACGTTTTAGGTTTGCGGCTTGGCGGGATCATTTACAACGAGTTGTTTTTGATGAGATCTATACATATTAAGTCTTCCTGGGTTGTCATTAAAGTTGTATTTCCTTGGGCCTTAAAAATGTCTTTGTACTTTCAGGGTAGTAATTATTTTATTCTTAGTAAATAAAAAGTCACTATTTTAATATAACACTTTGTAAGGTGTGGGATGAGAGATGCAAATTACTACAATTTTTAAGAAAATAATTGACTGTCGCTTTTCTTGCTTTCTGTAATCTGTAATATTTTGGACATCCTTGACTTTCCCATTTTGTTTTTTCTTACTTTGTGGATGAGTGTGCTGGTTGTTGCATACAATAATATGGTACATATTAAATTGTTGTTGATTCGTGAATTGTAAAAAATGTCAAATTTGACATTTATTGTCCTATAATCTTTATCAATAATGGGACAATTGCCATATCATTTTTTCAGTTTAAAAAGTCAAGTAAAGAAGATACTTAAAACAATTTCTATTTCAATGAAATGGAAATTCTTTAAATTAGTTGCCAAAATATTATGGCAAATGCAATACTTAACCCCTTCACGGCAAGTAATTGTGTTTCTGTAATATTGAATTCACACCAGAATTTTCAGAATTTTTTATTTAAAAATAAAGAAATGCAATTTTACAGCTTCTTTTTATATCAAAGTTATAAATGTTAAATTCTATCAAAAAATTATGGTACAAATCTTAATTAAAGTTGGATAAAAAAATATTTCAACATAGATATGATTTTAACTAAAATTTTTGCTAAAAAAAATTAAATTGTGTAATTTCTAAAAGATTTATTTTGGTTATATGATTTATTTTGTTGTAAATGGTATCTATATATTGAAATTAGAAAAAACAATTTTTGCATTAAAACTGAGTTTGGTTTAATAATTTATAATTACATTTTCAAAATCATTTTTTTTAACAAGTTAGTGTACATAAATTAAAAAAAAAAAAAAAATCTCTAATAAAGGTTTCTTACCCCACCCCTATTCTTTTTTTTTTTTAAATCTTTTCCATAAAATTAGCTCTAAATTAACAGTTGCAGAAAATGTGATTTCACAATGGGGGAAAGAGAAGGATTCAATTGAGTGGATATGGGATTCTGTCTGTGAAACTCAAATGCAGACACTTCAAATTGCCCAAAATAAAATCTTATGTCAGACTCTTAATGCAACCATGTTTGTCTGGAATGACATCATGCATCTCGATCTCAACATTAGGCCTATCTTGCAAGTAATAAAAAAACTTGTACAAAATTTTCACAGAGATTGCATTCTTATACTCTTTACACTGCATTCTTATCAATCAGACAGTACAACATAAACAGTACTTATGTCAAAAAAAGATCACTTAGTAGAGATGACGGTTTTGCCCCTGCCTCCAAAAGAAGGAGGAAAAGAGCCACCTTAAATGCATCATTGCGTTTTTTCCAAATTGCTTAATTTTGCATTTTTCCCTATGGCTTTAAAATTATAAACTAAACTTATATTTTTTATGTCTTCCTGCCGAGGCACTCAGGTGCAGTTCATCTTAAACTTAGTTTATTTGAATTATTTTTATTCATTTATAGTTCATTAAATTTTAAGTAATTGAGCCTTGCGCGGCAGCGCAAGGCTTATTTATTTCCAGGCTTATCCATACTCCCCATGCTATTCTAACACAGCAAATCCCATTGAACGAGTTATTTTACTAGAGATTTTCCCACTTTTTGTAGCGCTTCCACAAATTTTCTTCAAAACACCTAATTCTGTAAAAAAAATACATCTTCCAATCAAAAAACTCTAAATTCTGGTGGTGTTAGGCAGGCCGCACACTGACAAGACAGAGCGACATGAAGCTTAAGTCATGAGGCATTTTCACCCTTTTAACAAAGAAAAACCGGTTTGAATATCAGAATTTGTCTCGTGTCTTGCGCTACATGTCGCTCTGTCTTGTCAGTGTGCGGCCTGCCTTACTTTCTTTAGAGACCTGTCAGGCTTCGACTAGCGCTTCGACCAGGAAGATAGATTATTTTAGACTATTCATCCAATCTGTTTAAACTGCATTATGGGTAAATTAAAGCTTTCTATTACAGTGCGATCGAGATATTATGATTTTAAGAATTAGGCCATGTAAAAAATTATATATAGGATGGGGGCGGGGGGGGGGGGGGCATTTTGCCCTTTCAGGAGGGGAGGAATTAGGAAATACAATAAAGCGATCTGTTTTAAACTTTACGATATTTTACAACACATAATATAATTTTAAAAAAAATGAAATTATGGGGAGGGGGGGCACGTTCTGCCCATTTGGGAAGGGGGGGATTTTCTAAATTTTGCCGAAACCCCTCATGCAATATATCGTTGGAGAGGTCTGTGACCGCTTAATCATATTATGCATCTCCGGTGTCCATCCCCACTTTGCCCCCCAAGGGGGGCTCTTTTCTAAATTTTGCCGATACCCCTCATGTGATATATCATTGGAAAGGTCTGTGACCACTTAATCATATTATGCATCTCCAGTGTCCATCCCCCCACTTTGCCCCCCCAAGGGGGGCACTTTTCTAAATTTAGCCGATATCTCTCATGTGATATATCGTTTGAAAGGTATGTGACCGCTTAATCATATTATGCATCTCCAGTGTTAATCTCCCACTTTGCCCCTCCAAAAGGGGGGCACTTTTCTAAATTTTGCCGATACCCCTCATGTGATATATCGTTGGAAAGGTCTCAGACCGCTTAATCCTATTATGCATCTCCGGTGTCCACCCCCCCTTTTCCCTCCCAAGGGGGGCCACTTTTCTAAATTTTGCTGACACCCCTCATGTGATATATCGTTGGAAAGGTCTGTGACTGCCTAATCATATTATGCATCTCTGGTGTCCATCCCCCTACTTTGCTACCCCCCACCAAGGGGGTACTTTTCTAAATTTTGCACACATCCCTCATGTGATATATAGCATTGGAAAGGTCTGTGACCGCTTAATCATATTATGCATCTCCGGTGTCCATCCCCCCACTTTGTCTCCCCAAAACTTTTCTAAGTTTTGCACACATCCCTCATGTGATATATCGTTGGAAAGGTCTGAGATCGCTTAATCATATGCATCTCCGGTGTCCATCCCCTCCCTTTGCCCTTCCAAGTGGGGCACTTTTCTAAATTTTGTCGATACCCCTCATGTGATAAATTGTTGGAAAGGTCTGAGACCGCTTAATCATATTATGTATCTCCAGTGTCCATCCCCCACTTTCCCCCCCAAGGGGGTACTTTTCTAAATTTTTCACACACACTTCATGTGATATATCATTGGAAAGATCTGTGACCACTTAATCATATTATTCAGCGCGGGCGCAGCACGACTGCTATACGGTGCCACAGGCAGCGGGAACCCGATCCGGAGGTTCGTTCTGTTAGAGGTTTATACTATTCGATGTGCAAATTAAGGGATAACCCGGTGCGTGCGTAGCACGACTGGTATACGTTGCCGAAGGCAGCGGGGACCCGGGTCGGAGATTTGTTTGGTTAGAGGTTTATAGTATTTAATGTGCAAATTAAGGGATTATCCGGTGCCAAAGGCAGCAGGGCCCGGTTCAGAGGTTCGAGGTCTTAGAAGATTCGAGGCACCGATGTAAATTAGGGGCCCGCTAGCGGGCGAAGCCAGCTAGTTTTCTTATATGTATTATATAACAAAAACTCTTGACACATTCACTGTTTACAATATGTTCAAGAACATTCTGCTCATATATACTCGTTATTATTTATACTTCTTATTATATGATAAAACAACATAAGATTTTATCAATAGCTTGCACACACCACTTACTAGAGTATCTTTCCAAAGTGGTTGCAAACGTATTTTGCACAATGGAATAAAATTATTTGCAAAAATGAACATGATTCGTTTATTATTATCATTATGAAGATGAGAAACAATCCGTTAAAGTCTGTTATATATATATTTTTTTTTTTTGTTAAAAATTACTTTGATTATTTTAATTTTTTACAGGATAATCAATGTTTGAACTGTATATTTCATATTACCAATACTGATTTTGATCTGTGCAGTCTTTTGCATACTTGCCTCGTTTGAATCTTATGTGCTTCATATTAATTTGTTATTAAAAAACTTGAGGTATTAAAAAAAAGGAACTTGCAAAGCAAATTAAAAAAATTAATTTATTTCCATATTGTTAAGCCCGAGAAGGGACAGATATTAAAATTATTTTATTTAGTCAATGCTACAATAATGTTGCATTTTTATATTAAATCTTGCTCAGTCTATTTAATCTTAAAAAAGTAAATTTAAAATTTGAAACGTGATATTAAAGCAACTTTAAAACATTTCATGTAGTTGAAATGAAATCTAAATAAATCTTCAACTATTTTTTCCAGTTTTACATGCATTATGCAAAATTTCTATTGTAGCAAATTCTAACAGACAAGAAACATGAGAAGTTCAAATAATTAAAAAAGTTGAAGATTTATTTAGATTTCATTTCAACTACATGAAATGTTTTAAAGTTGCTTTAATATCATGTTTCAAATTTTAAATTTACTTTTTTAAGATTAAATAGACTGAGCAAGATTTAATATAAAAATGCAATATTATTGTAGCATTGACTAAATAAAATAATTTTAATATCTGTCCCTTCTCGGGCTTAAAAATATGGAAATAAATTTATTTTTTTAATTTGCTTTGCAAGTTCCTTTTTTTTTTTTTTTATTTATTTATATGGCCCTGTTAGTGTATTTAACCCTACCTCCAGCCTTAGCTGCTTCACCTTATACCAATCCCAGTATTCAGGAATTTGCTCGCCAAAAACCTGCAAACTTTCTACACACCAAGAACATTCGCCACTATCAAATTAGAAGGAATGTAAACACCAGCATTACGACTGATGTAGGAAATTCAACACCCATCGCATTGGTACTTGAGTGGGACAACTTGTGGCATAGGGGGAGGGAAGGATAAAAATAATCTGAAATCTTCATACCATAATTAATGGATGATCTCTAAGTATTTATGTATCTGGTATTTCATTCTTATGGGATTTCTACGTTTTTAATGTAAGTTTTTCTGTATAATCTACATATTCTTAATGTCATAATGTAGTCTTGTTTACTAATACTTTTTAAATTTCTAAAATTATAGAATATGTTTGGACAGGGTCCTACAGCTTAATGAATTACGTCCATTTTGGATAAATTTGCCAAAGAATATACAGGTCTCCCTTCATCTTAAACTTGGTAATTCAATGACAGAATGTTTAGAAGGATCGTGAAGTGAGAACTTTATGTGCATTGTTGTGATTGTCATTTCTAAACCCATCTATCATTTTCATGTTTTGCTTTTTCATTATTCATGAATGTACAGCTGACATTATAAATGATAACTCGTGTACATTGCTAGTAAACATTAAAACATTTAGTATGTTCTAACAATCTTTTATTGTATAAAAGCTCATATTTTGAAAAATATATCCCTTAAAGTTATATATAATTAATTCTGTTAGTATTTTCAATGTTGATTTTTTTAAATTATAGTGTTAGTAATGTTTGTTATATACAACTGTGATGTTTTAAAAATTAGTTTATGCTCCTTATTCATGTACACCCCAGTGGCAGAACTATCTTCAAGTGTCTGCAACGCTAATAATGTTTTCAAAAATAGTCTGCAATACGCAATATATCATATAAATCTATTCTTGCTGCTGTTGTAGTTCTAATTAATTAAGGCATCAGCATTTATCTGCCTTTCTGAGTAAAAAAAATTCTGAAATTCACAGCAAATATTCTGAAAGGTTACAGCAGAGGTTGGAGGGGTGAAAATCCTCTCTCGGTAACAATTTTTCTTGTTGCAGGTCGGATTAAATATGCTTTTGATTCGAGTCGATTTCTGGCTGAGTGTAGATTCCTGCAAATTGGGTTCGGTTAACCCGATTTTTCAGAAGTTAGTTCAGTATATTGTTTCAGATTAAAAACTATGCCTATATTAACAAGCATATAACTTTGTGTGTCTGCTGTTTTCTAAAGGAATGCTGCATCTTTTCCAGAACTATTTCACAAAATTCACGGTTTTTTTCGTAAACCTTTGACAAAATTCGCACTTTTCTGTGAAACTTTGACGAAATTAGCAGTTTTTTCCACGATCCTTTGACGAAATTGTCGTTTTCTCTGCTGCCATTGGACGAAATTTGCATTTTTTCTGTGGCCCTTTGACGAAATTCCCTTTTTTCCATGATCCTTCAATTGAACAGTCTTTTCATGAAATTTGTGTTTTTATCGCAATCTGGCAACGAAATTACCCATTTTTCCAAATCCTTTGATGAATTTCGAGTTTATTCCTTGGTCTTTTGGACGAAATTAGCATTTTTTCCGTGATCCTTTGACGAAATTTGCCGCTTTTTCACGATTCTTCGACAGAATTCGCCTTTTTTTCGCGACCATTCAACGAAGTTTGCTGTCTTTTCGCGGTCCTACAATAAAATTCGCTGTTTTTTCTCGATCCTTCGACGAAATTAGTCTTTTTTTTTTCCGGGCCTTTGACAAAGTTTTCATTTTTTTTCGCAATCGTACAATGAAATTCCCGTTTTTTCTGCGATTCTTCGACGAAATTGGTCTTATTTCTGCGATTCTTCTACGAAATTTGTTTTTTTGCGATTAATCGACGAATTTTGCTATTTTTCAGCGATCCTTTGATGAAATTCGCCGGTTTTTTGCAGTCCTTGAAGGTATTTCACGATTCTTCGAAGAATTTACGCATGTAAAAATTAGGCGTCCCATGGAAGCGTAAGAACTATTTTTTTTATTACTCCAATTTTTCGTGAAATTTACGCGCTATAGCGCGCCCGTGGCATTGCTGTATGTTTTTTGTCTGCAGGTGCCCTAACAAGTCTGCAACGCTCGTCGCAGCATCGCGTACATTCTGCCACAGGGATGTACACAATTATAAAATTGTACTGAACATAAAACTTATTTACATATTCTTATTTAAAATAAACTGACTCATTCAAAATGTGATTTTTTTTTTTCACTTGTGAAAATAATTATTTATATGTGTTTCTCGCACATTTAATTTTATTTGCATCATTTTAGATGTATATTTAATCATTCTAGTAACATAAAAATATTTCATATGAAATTATTTTAATTGTATAGTGGATTTTAAAAATTCTCTTTAGATATAAAAGATTCTTATGTATTTACTTGTTGTTTCTGTTATCATTGTTGTTTGTTTATTTGCTTGTGGGTATTTTATTTTAAAGGTTCTCCATTAATTACATCACACTTCCAGAGGAGGAAGGTCAGGGGGCTTAACATGTGATATCATATCTAAAATATGAATACAATTAGGTAGTAATTTCTTGCAAGCAGTATAATAAAGTTGGTTAAAAAAAAATAAGTATTTTTATTCAGGTAGAATTACTTACATTTTTCCTTTTTATTTGAATTTCAACAGTTGGAAGTAAAAGCACACAAGATCTTAAGGCTGTTCTCAAATCCAAACTGGCTACTTTATGACACATTTTTTAATTCATTTTTGTTCACAAATGTGTCAAATTGGCAGGTTTTCTCATTAAGAAACTTTGTAATAGAACTGCTTTTTCCGTTTTACAGTAAAAGCAGAAGATTTTTCAGAAAATCTCTAAGTGATCATTTTGAACCGAACTCTTGACACGGCAGCTTTGAGAAAGGAGAAAAACTTGTCATCATGTAACAAAAATTGCTTATAAGTCGATAAGTAGTTTATGTATCAAAAAAATAAAAATACTATTCAATTCCAAATTGCTTTAATAGTCAGGTCTGCCAATTTTATGTCTTTGTGTTTAAAAATGTGTCAGAAAATTTCACATTGTTGAGCAGGGAATTTGAGAACTACCTTAAGTGTTTTATAGCATTTATTTCAGCAGGTAATAGATCATATATATATAAATCTTAAAATTAGCTCTACATTAATAGTTGCATAATATGTGATATCACAGTAGGGAGATATCACTCAAATGTGACACTGTGACATAGGGGGGGAAAGAGCGGTCAAAAAACCATAATTAATGGATGACCCCTTGTACTTGGTACAAAATAATCCTAATATTTTCTATATATTAAATGTACTAAATTCAGACACGTGGTTTTCAGGATATTTCAGTTGTGTCTTGTGTGAATATATTTTTGTTATTAATACATATTTTGTTTAATTTGTTTCATTTTTGGATTTAGTTTAAATTTAAGTTGATTTTGATAGTTTTTTATTATTATTGCTATTTTAAAATTTTTGTTTTTTAAATCATGCTTAGAACTGCCTTTATTCTATTACATTTACTGCCATTTTTATTTTAGTTATTTATGAATATAATGTTTATCATCTTCATGATTTCAGTGAAATTGTTATAGTTTTAACTACTGCATGAATATTGGGCTGTTAAAAAGAGTGATATAACCAGGGCTTTACAAATTTGATAAAATCTGGTAGCCAGTAAAAAAATATTTACCTTCAACCCCCCCCTCCCAAATTGTTTTTCAAAAAACACAAAAGTTTTCTATGAATTAAAAAAGATTTTAATACAAAAAAAAATAACGAGCAGAGGTTAGAGGTATTAGTTACATAGTTTAGAACAGTACATAATTATATTAATATATAAACTAAGAACACACTAACATTTAACGCATATAAACCAAGTTTTCTAATGAAACTTAACAAAATTATATATACAGTACAAAGTCTCAAATCCGGACATCCGAAATTCGGAATTCTCCAAAATCCGGACATTTTGGAAACTAGCTTTTTTTTAATATTTATTTATATATGCCTTAGACTGAATCGTTTTTCCCGCTTCTGTTATATTCGTCTCAATATATTTTCCAATTTGATATCTTTACGCTTTTATTCGATCATTCCTTACTCAACGCCCTCCCCTCCCCACCAATCTTCGAAAATTGCATCAATTTATTCAATAAATTGAAGCCGTGATATAGATGTCTGATAATCTTTATTGGCGACTTCCCAATATTCCATAGGAAGCACTGCATTCATAGTTGTATTTAGCTGCAGGAAAACAGAAAAAAGTAATTAAAAGAAAAGAATGAAAAAAACTTTTTCCTTACCATAAAAAATAAATAAATAAAAAAATATCTCCGTCGTTATTTGACGAATTATGTTCAAATTTACAGCAAGTTGCAATAATAGCAAATTAGGCTGTTTTCCCAAATTTTATCAAAATATGATAATTTATTCCAAAATCGGAGCACCACACAAAAAAGGCCACTAGAGTAACTGAAAAGAAAAAGAAAGGATTGAATTATCTGGCTGTTTGTTTTGTTTATTTTAGTTAACTTTCAGTAGATACTATGTTTCGTTATGCAGAAAGAAACCATGCACAGATTTTTTTTTTTATTATTATTAGGCTAGGCTTGTTAAGCGGATTAGGAATGATGACATGTGAATCAAAGCTTCTGTTTTCTTCTATTTTTGCACAAAAAAATAAAGGAAAAATATTTTTAAAGGGAAAAAAAATAGACAATGTAAAGAAGATAACATAGAAAAGGGGCAGGACACATTTTTCACGTCTAAAAACAGCAGGGCGCATCGGCACTTAAAAAAAAAAGGCAGTGCGCAGCACCCTTTGAGAACATCAAATGGGAACAATAGGGAGCATAAAAACAAATAATGTTTTTTTTTAAACCTTTTAAAAAAAATATTATTTTATTGGAATATTGTATTAGTGTGTATCTTTATACAGCATTGCAAATGTCTTCCTGACGTAAATAAATCGGTGTGTGTGTGGGGGGGGGAGGGGGGGGGGGTTGATTAGTTTTTTAATAACTGCAAATGATTTATAATTGATAAAGCAGCGTAAAATAACGGACGTCACCCACCTTGAGGACCCGCTTGTGGTATATGGTCGGGACAAGCCCCGAGCTCAAGGCAAAAAAAATAACGAACATATTCAATTACCTAACAGAAAAATTACGTTTTGTAAGTAAAATTTCCTGAAATTGTGATAATTAAAAAAATATATATATATTCCTCTATTGAAATATTTGCTTTATTATTACCTTATTTCAGTAAAATAAACGGGGGTGGGGTGTAGATTATTATTATTTTTTTTACCTTTTTAAAAATATATTCATTTTTTAAAATATTTAATTTGCTTCAGTATATTATTTTTCAGTATTGAAATGCGTTCGTCATAAATAAATAACGGGGGGGGGGGGGGGGAGAAACTGCAAATGATCCGAAATCCGGAATCGCTGAAGTCCGGAGGATTCCGGATTTTGGACTTTGTACTGTATCTGAAAAAAATATATATATATATATACTGTTAAGAATGAATTAACCGGCAAGTTCAAGAAATGCTGATTGCTGAATGCTTCAAATGTCTGGATAGTTGAGTACTCCCAAATCTATATCTGATGGGGGGGGGGGGGGGGGTGTTGATGAAATAGTGAAACAGGAAAACAATTTTTTGCTTATTTTCCAGTCGAAATCAATCAAATAATTCTTATTTTATTATTTTGAAATGTACATTTGATGAACTTATTTTTTCCAAATTCGAAACAAAAATTACAAATGTTTTTTTGCTTGAATATAATTTCTGAGTTTATTTTTTAATATTTTGGAACTTTGCATCATCTCTATAATGAAAGATCTTATGAGAATTTTAAGTTAAGATTGTGATTAAGATGAGTAACAGATGCTGCTCTTGATAGAAATTGTAAGCAACTACAATTGTAAAAAAATAAGCTTTTTTTATATACATAAACCGGCTTGAATAATAAAACTTTATGTGCTTGTAAAATAAATCCATATATGAGAAATATCAAACTAATTATGTAAAATATGCATTGCCATTCACACTCATATTATGTAATCAAAATTAACCGGCTGATGGGGGGGGGGGGAGGAAGGTTTATTTGGATCTAACAATATATGATTTTTCGAGAAAAAATTGGAGGGTAAATAAAATAATAATATAAATAAAAACTTACCCTTCTGAACTGCAATGAATAATTTGTTCTGGTTCATTTGGTTTTGATTGTTTGCCATCATTTTGTTCCTTATTATCACTTTTATAAATTCCAGATGACGTTCTTTTTTTTTGTTTTTTTAAGAATTTTTTTTTTTTTACTCTCCATAATAAAAAATACTTCTCCAGACAGCAGTAGAGCCCCACCAGTGGCTGAGAGGTTGTGCTCTCAAAGATGGTAGACGGGAAGTGCTGGGTTCGATCCCAATTGCGCCCGTCGGCCTAATCATTCGGAGTTTCCGTGGTTTTCTTCGAGCCGTGGATTTATCCATGCGTAAATACGGGTTAGGTTCCCTTAGAAAGACCCCCACAAAGGGCACTCCCCCCAGGCCTATATCCCAAGTGTAGATAATTGGCCGTCAATAATCAACCCAACCCAACCCAGACAGCAGTATTATAACATAAAAATTAAAAAAACGAAGATTCAAATGCAAATAGATTCTAAGGTTCCATGGGACGAGACAGCGCAAAAGATTTCATTAGTGAAATAAATTGTTACCAAACACACAAAAAAAAGGATAGTTAATATTTGTTTAATTATTGTTTTCTTTTTTAAAAGCAGCCAGTCTCTGCAAACACGTAATACCTTCAATCTTTTACGTCATATAGACTAGACAGTCGTCTATAAGCCAGTGTGACGCCTACGTATTGTACAATGTGTGCGGTATGTAGATAATAAAAGTGCCATGCATTTTATGCAAGGAAGAAATATTTAAAAAATACATATTATTTAATTTTATTAAAATTATTTATTCTTTAAATTTTAATTAAATTTTCAAATGAATTACTTATAATCACTTAACTTAGATGTTATTATTCTTTAAAATGAATGGAATAGATAAATTAGTTTTAATTCTGAAATACAAAAATCTGATTTGAAACAAAAAAAATACCTTGTACATTTTGTATCATTGTATCCAATTTTAGATGCTGTCACAGAGGCTATATTATCACTATTTCTTACTTTTTATTGACCCCTCCCCCCCACACACACACTCTTCCCACATTTTAATCATGTGGCATGTTATAACGGGGAAAAAAAAGCCGTTTTCTGTTCATGAGATTGAAAATAAATGCCTTTTAAACTTGACTCTTCTATTAAAAGTACGATAGAAGAGAAAAATCACTGCTTTCCGGGGTTGAGTAATGGTGGGAAGGGAGGGGTGGGAGGATGGTTTGTGTTCATTTCTTAGGTCAATTTTTGTAAATATATATATATATATGTAAAATTAAATAAAAAACCAGATTAAAAAAAACATGGTCGCCAGATAGAAAAATCTGGTCGCCAGTGGCGACCTGGTGATCGCATTTGTTAAGCCCTGGATATAACAATATATAAAATTGGTATTAAAAAAGTATTTCCTATTTGGGGTACACCATCAGCAAAATGAAAACTGAATTAATAAATTAAATCAATAAAAAATTTAATGTTAAATGAACTTCGTATTTGCGCATTTATTGTATCTTTTCAGAGTATAAATTATCCATTAACTATTGCATTTTATTTTTTGCCATCTTTACTTTTCAAAAATAAATAAATACTTTGATAAAGTTAAAGCTATTATTGAAATAACATGAGAAAATAAATCATCGTATTTAGGAATTGTGAAATGCACTTTGTTAGGAATATTGACTGATCAGAACTTTTCTTGATTTCTAGAGTTTGACTCATGTTTTTCCTCTTTTTTGTTGTTTTGGAAATTATTGTAGCTAATAAGAAACATATTTTTTAATGAAATTAAGAATCTTTATCACTTCACATTTTTCTCTTTCATGTAATTTTCAAGAGTTTTTTTTAGGAAGGCCACAAAAATGCCTCTACTATATTAAGTCATCTCATTTCAACTTTAGAAAAACAATGAAAATAATAAAATGAGTTAAGCTACTCTGCTAATTTTTAAAGTGGAAATATTTTTAAATAATTTCAGATATTGATATATATTTAGTTATCTAGACATGGCATATTAATTTTTATCCCTAATTGAAAATTTATTTTTGAAAAAACTCTGCTAATAAAAAGTTACTGTATTTAATGTGAAATAAAAATTAATTTTCTCCCTTGTAGAAAACATATGAAATGGCAAGAATTTTATAATCATTTTAAGTAGCATTTATGCGATATAAATTTATTCTTTTACTTAAAATCTATGTATTTGTAAATATGTCAATTGGAAAATTTAGAAAAGAAATTACCAGGTAAAAATTAGCAGTGTGAATTATGAAAATAGAATGCTTGTAAAATAGTCTGTAGGATATAGTACTGGTGAAATGCATTCTGTAAGTGTTTGTACAGTATAACATTGAATATGTTGATTTTAGCCTTTTTTTTTTTTAGTGTAAATAGATACAAGACTTTAAAAAAAAAAAAAAAAAAAAACCTAAAATGTGTAAAGTGGTCTATAAAAATATTGAAGTAATTTTAAGAAATTTATGTATGTATTAAAATTTACAACTGTATAATTTAATATATGTATATGTGTATATATGTATTTCATATTAGAAATGTTCAGTTTAATACATCAAAAACTAAAGTTTGTTCATGAAAGATGAATAAATCAAAATGCATTGCAATAAACTTCTATATTTGAAAAAAAAAAAAAATCTGTTATCTTAAACATATAAATTAGGCAGATATTACAATATTTAATTGTGAAAGGTATACTTATCCCCTTAAGTTAAAAATAAGATTTCTTATGTACTTGTTGTGTGTTGCTCTTGCTTGTAAAAAAAAAATTATACTGATTTTTTTAGTCCTCCTGTCATTTTGTATGTAGTTATATCCAGTAGTTATAAAAATTCTGTAAGATTAATTGTTATACTTGGTAATTAACAAAGAGGAATGCTATATGAGAGGATAATGAAAAGTTACGAGTCTCACAGGGGAGAAATGGGTGCTATAGTTCATTCAAGATATAGATAACTCTATAGATCACTCAAGGTAATTATAATAAATAAATAAAGATTGCCAATTTATACTGGAAGGGGGGGGGGGAGGTCCAGTTTTCCACTTATTTCACTGATTTGGCTATTTTATAAAAATAAAAATATTTTTCTAAGAAAATCTATTTAGGAGAAAAACGTTAAAAAATAGTTATTAAAATGATCACTGTTATTTAGAATTGAACTTGAACATTCTGCAGAAAATCAGAAAATTTTCTGGTTGCTATATATTCATTTGCCACTAAATGAAGTTGTTGGACTAAATTTTGAATTCGGATTTATGAAACTGCGAACCAGTACTTTATGAATATTGTGCAATTTTTATGTTTTTCTCTTGTGTTTTCTCCCAAATGAGGTATTATCAAGCTGGATAAGTGTGTTATACGAAGAACCGGCATACATTAAAAAATACTGTATGTGTATCGTTAGTAACGAAATCAGGGAAATCTGATAAAGGTAGTCAGGGAACTTTTTTTTACAATTTCTGTAGCCATTCTGTTAAACCATATATAAAAATTCAGATGAAAGTAAGTTGAGTACAGTGGGAATATAGTATTGGAGTGTAAAATATATATATGTACAGTCGAACCTCGTTAACACGAAATGGAAGGGACTGCAAATTTTTTCGTGTTAACCGTCACATTAGTGACACCATCTATGTTAAATATAAAAACTAAATGAATTAACCTACAAATATATTCTGTTCTTAAAATCATAAATTAAAAGTCCATTATTGACTTTTGCTTCAATTTTTGTTGAGTACTTCTTTTAGGAACATATGGAATTCATCTAACTTGTCCAAAACTCGGGAAGCATCCTCTTGTTCCATAACAAAACATGGTAGTTTTCAATGCTGTGGTCGATTCATTTACTGATACTAAACTTTTTGTTCTGTTTCGATTTCTTCATGCTCTTCCACTTGTGTCTGATGTTGTCATCTTTTTTTACGCTAATGCAGCATTTATTTCTTTGTCTGGCATGACATTCGAAGTCAGCATACCTTCATTTATGCAAATGTACTCGAAAAAATAAGAATTTCCTCTTTTTCGGCCACATATCTTTTTTGCAGATAATTCTATGATGCTCATTGAATCTTATCAGTCATCCGTTAGAACGTATGAAATAGCTCTCACCGAGACCACCAGCAAAAGCCTGTGCTTTCTCTTGCAAAACTGCACTAATTAAAACAATGTTCTGGCTTCTTGCCTCTTTTATTCACAGCAAGAGAGCAATTTCAATTTCTTCATTCTTTCCTGTACACAATCGTTGTCTTACTGGTTCAAATTGACTCACAGCTCGATATTACACTATTTTCTGAAACCCTTTTCCACTTTAGGTCTTTTTCAAACAATGAGAAAAATTCCATTTTTTAAAAAGAAGATGTGACATATAAGTTTGAAATATCGAAAACTTTGCATAAGGAATCATGTTTGGACTTTGGAACAAAAAAAAAAAAAATTGCCTTAAGTGAGATTTTCCAAAATTTCATTTTGTGTTAAATAAATTAACATTGATTTTCAGACTGATCTGACGGGACCTCAGTATTATTTCGTGTTAAGTGAAATTTCACGTTAAACAATTTCGTGTTAACGAGGTTCGACTGATTTCAAACATTTTTGATTTGTATAATTTACAAGCTCTAGGTTTTAATTAATATTTTTTCATTTTTAAAATTTCTTACTTCTTTTTGGTCAAAATTGTGTAATACATGGGGATAAATGTTTATATGTATAACGAGGATGCATAAAGTATACTTTATTAGATTCAAAAGTCGAATGCATTTTTAGGGAGGTTTTTTTTTTTACCTTGCTGATCTTTAATTTTCTCACAGAGAAAATAAATATAGTATATTAACATTCTGATCCCTTCTTCATAACTACTTTTCTTGAGGTTTAAGCATATTTATCTGAGCATTAATCATAAATATAAAATGAAATATGGGTAATTTTGACATAAGTGGCCAGCTATATTATTTTGAAATGGATTATGGGTTTTAGAAAATGATCTTTAAATCTGTTCTGTCTCACAAACACCAGTTTTAATTTACAACTAATGCTCTTAATGTTAATTACCCTTAAATAGGTACTTAGAGTACTAGTAAAATAAAATATTAAATTAAAATAAAGATAAAGATCTTAAAATAAAATATTAAGATGGAAAAAACTTAATTATAAAGACAAATTCTTCCAGAATAGCCTTTAGAAATCCTTGCAGTTGTACAGTCATTGCCTTGTTTGTTTCTGTGAATAATTTTGGTTATTTCAACTTCTTAGTTTACTTTTGTAAGTAAAATTTGTTGCATTTTGTATTTTTTCAATTTTGTTATGCTTTATAAGTTTTTGAATGTTTGAAATAAAGACAATCTAAAAATACATTTTTCATTTCTTTCTTTGCTTAACAATATTTTTTAAATCAAAGGGTTGCCAACAAGAATAGCATGTGTAAAAAAATTACTAACAATAACCTAACAACATACAATTGTTATTCTCAATGCTACTCGCACTGTGAAACTATTTATCTTAAAAAAAAAAAAAAGAAAAAAAAAAGAAAAAAAAAGCCATATCTTCATTATAAGGCAAGAAAAATTGGGTTCACACATTAAAAAAAAAAAAAAAAAAAAAAAAAAAAAAAAACGTACAGAATTGTACAGAGATTTTTTCTTATCTTTCTTAAAATTATTAATTTTAAACAAATGCTCTCTTTGTTCCAAACTCTTTAATTATATACAGTAAAACCTGTGAAAATACAAACTGTCTATAACAAAACCCTGTTTTAAATATAAAAATTTCATGGTCTGACAAGGAATATCATACAGTTTTACCTGCTAAGGCACAAACCTATATAACATAGAATTTTTCTCAGGTCCCAAGCAATTCAGTTTTAAAAGGCTTTCTGTATTTCTCTTGGTTTAATTGTTGTGCATTATGTTGCACTACGCAAAAATGTTTTTATTGCAATTAGAGTCCTACACTGGGTCGGGTTACCCGCTTTTATTCACGACCAACCAGACCCGCGGGGCAAGTTGGTACTATATTTTTCTGTTGCGGGTCGACTTCTACGTTGCGTATTTACTTCTGCTTTTTTGCAGTGGGTCGAGTTGACTTTCATTATTTCGGGTTATGTTTTGACTCTTGTAAGTCAGGTTCAGGTTGATACACTTTTTCAGAAGAATTTCCAAAGTATTTTTTTTTTTCAGGTTAAAATTCTATACACAATAAAACTGCCATGACGAACACTCCTAAAAAATGAGCACCTCTATTTAGCAGACACATTTTCAATTCCTAACACTTACATATTTGTGTGCTGTTACCTCTGCGTAGTGCACACCTCCCAATCTACATACATGTAACATGTGTACATGTGCATAAACTATCTCAAAAACAATACATGCATTTTTATGTGTATCAGAAACAAAATTTTGATAATATATTTCATATTCCGAGAGAAGAAAAATTGGTTCTTAACTGTACCATAAAGAAAGAATAATCTATGATCCCATTTCTTAGATGCATTTTATTTCTCATGCAGTAAATTGAATATATATGTGTATATATATACTCATTCACATTGAAATAAGTTATTAATTTTATCTGAAACGTAGTCTTGCTCAAACTTTTTGTGAAAAACCCAACAATAAGAATTGCAAAAACATAAGTTTGACCCAGAAGAAACATTCTAGAGTGAATCGAACCCGCAGAAAGAAAACTAGTATCACCCCGTTCCAAAAAAAGAAAATTAGGGACAATTTGGATGCAGGACTTCATTCAATTGTAGTTGTATTCAGAGATTTTACTGTTTCTGAATATTAAAGAATATAGATATGTCCATTTCTCTATATGAAAGATAAAATTTTGTATTAGGGATAGGATTGTAGAGTACTTTTCATAATTGCATTAAAACATGATTTACTTTCCTTTCGGATCCGGGTCGGGTGAAGGTTGAAATGTGTCAAGCTCGAGTCGGGTTGCAGGTCAGCAAAAATTATTTTGTTAGGTTCGGGTCTTGTTGCGAGTCGATGAATTTTTTTGTCGGGTTCGGCTCAGGTTGTAGGTTGATTTCGAATGGAATTTTCAAGTTCGGGTCGGGCACAACCCGACCTGTGCAGGACTCTAACTGCAATGTCATAGTATAATTTTTATCTACTGTGTGGACAGGTTTATAACCAAAGGTTGGCTGCATGGGCTGAAATTTCCAGGCCAGGTCCGAACCCAACCTGTAAAAAAATTCTGTACAAAAAATTTATTGCCCTGGTATAAATGCTAAAATTCGACCCGCGTCTGGCCCATACGAAAACTTAATTGTTGCAAGAGAATGTCTACAAAAAATAGCTTCTTATACCAATATGTTTAAATTTTTTCTTTCTATGGGGCATTCTGAGAGAAAATATCTATTTTAGTTATTTTTCATGTTTATATTCTTACTTTTTTTTAAAGTGCCTAGAGCTGCGAAGTTCAAAATGTGTATCCGTTCCAAAATACTGCCCTCCTTAGATTTATTTCTGTCTGTGCCCATGTAAACTATATTTTTTATGAATCTCTATTTGCATTCAAATGTTTGAATTATCTTTAATCATTATTACATGGTTTCAAGACTTACAAATATGAAAAATGCTATACAGAAAAATCTTCTAAGACAGAATCGCATAGGAGAGAAAAAAATCCATTATAAACAATCTCCCACCTTAGCTGGTACATCGCCTGTTGTAAATGCGTTATATTCTTTCACACGTATTATTACATTCATTTTGCATGGATCAACACATTTTCTTTTTAAGACAGGATAGGCTATACAGACACAGACAGGTATCATACACAGGTTTCTTTTCACAAGTTTTCCTGTGCTTTAATTTTATTGCCTAGTAATGCATGTACTATTGTTCAAAAAGTATAAATTTAAAATTTTGATTGTAGAATAATGGCAATTTAAAAATATATATGCATTTTTTGCAAAAATTGTTGAACTGTGGAAAATTTTACATCAATAAAATCTGTCTATGGAAAAATCATTTTGCACGGGCCAGACCAGACCAATGATTTTTATACGATCTGGGTCTGAGAGTGGGCCTACTTTAAAAATGCAACACCTGTGAAAACTCTGGACGATCCTTCTTGTGTATTGCACAACAAAATTTTATAATTTCATCGCTATAGCAACATGAAGAATTATAAAAGCTTTTACTATATCCATTCAACTAAAATGTGTCGGCAGAAGATAAAAATCCTTATCATACCAGATGTGAAAAAATGTTTTTAACTTCCAAAAATGAATTCAAAGATTAGACAAAACAGACAAGTATGTATTTTCCTGTTGTGAATCATTAGTTTGGGGTTTAAACCAACGAATCGAGAAATGTATTTTGAGTATTTTGAAAATACAAAATGCATGGAAAAATCATTTCAAAATACATTACCAAAATACTTTATTTTTATTTGTTTAAAATGCAAAATACAAATGCATTTCAAATACATGTATTTTCGATACTGACCAACTCTGAAGCAGTGTAATATATATATATATATATAAATAAAGCCTTATTCACAGTTTTTATTTACATGCTAGTTAAGATAATTTTAAAATGAAAAGTACAATGAGGGATGCTAATGAGGAATCTTAATATATTTCTAATCCACAATACAACAATCATTTCTGTCATGATTGCGATACTTTTATCATAAATGACATCAAAATTTTCTGGTGATTTTAAACAATAAGCAGCTCTGTCACTTTATAACTCTCTGTAGTACAGATGCAATGAATTTCAGTAAACATACTATATTCGGCTGATCCAGCCAGTATGTCGTATAATTGGCAGTAACTGGATATTATGATTATTTGGCAGTGCATCGGGCCTGAAATTATAAGACTACATATACTTTTATTGTTCATTGAACTCATTGTTAAAATTTTCAGCTTAGAAAGCTGATTGTTTAATCTTGCAATACAATGCATTAATTTATTAAACTAAAAATGATTTACATAAATTTATGGCAAATTTACTTATATTTATTGTGTTTCTAAATTTATACAAGAACAAACTTTAACAACTGTAACTATTCATACAATATGTACCTGCATATATGAGCAACAGACACAATTAAAATAGCAAAAGTGGGAGAATGACTCATCAAACCAGAAAAACCTCTTTTTAACTGTGAATAAGCAAGAATAAATTTTCTGTTCTCTCATTAGAAAGTTTCTTTTTAAAAGGTAAAGCAACAGACAGAATGAAGTTAAAGAAAAAAAAGGGTGGGAGGTACAGATATTACATAAAAATATTTGCCACAGATGTATTCAACTTTAGTTTTCTTCATGAAAATAATCTATTAAACCAATATCTTAATTTATTATTATATTACTAAGTTGGTATATTAGTATTAGGAAGGGGAGCATTGCTATGGGGGATAAGTTTATGGAATTTAATTTTGAACCTCTTTAATTTAAACTATATACAGGGTGTTTCACAAAGGACCCCTAACTTTAAAAATCAATAACCCAGAAACGATGATAGATAGAAACATGAAACCAATGGTATGTTTATTTTAAAAAATCATAAGAATCTTATACGTAAAACTCAAAATTTAGTTAAAAATAGCACCGATAGATGGCTTTGAGGGCAGTAACAATCCTTCTAAACAGAGTTCAGAAGCATAGAAAGACTAGTCGTCGAAGATTTCGTCATTGAAATCTGGCCGCTATTAGCGTATAGTGAAAATAATTCCGAAAGTGGTGTATACCGTGGAGGAACGTGTGTTTATTGTGTTGGAGTACCCAGGGGTCGATGCAGGTTTTTTTCTTGGGGCCCATTTTGTGAAAAGTAAAGGTTATTTTTGTGAAATTTTATTATATTTTTGTGAAAAATAACATTTTGTAATGAAAGTCGAAATCCAGCTACTCAAATTCGAACCAAGCGTTTATTAACAAAAACTTTTTTAAATACTTTTGCTGAAGTTTTCCTCTCTGGTGATCTTGTTTGTTTACAAATTATACATTTTAAAAGTCAAAGAATAATAAATAGTAAGTTTTTATGAAATGGAATTTTGTGAAAGTGCCTATTTTGTTAAAAGGAATTTTGTGAAGGGGCCCATTTTATCAAATTGATTTTTGTGAAGGGACCCATTTTATCTAATTGATTTTTGTGAAGGGGCCCATTTTATTAAATTTATTTTTGTGAAGGGGCCCTAAATAGGCCCCAAATTTTGTCTGGATCGACCCTTGGTACCACCGATTAAATCAGAGTCCTACTGCCACAAAGAGAAGTTTTCAAATGCGATTTCAAGTCTCAAAAGGCCCATATGGAAAAACAATTCGTGAGCTTTAAAAAAAAAATTCAACAGGCAGGCAATGTGGCCAATGCGAATTATTTTCACTCAGATTTCAATGGCGAAATCTTCGACGGCTAGTCTTTTTATGCCTCTGAACTCTCTTTAGAAGGATTCTTAACGCTCTCAGCACCATCTATCGGTGCTATTTTTAACTAAATTTTGAGATTTACGTATAAGATTCTTAAGATTTTTTTAATAAACATACCACTGGTTTTATGTTTCTATCTATCACGGTTATTGATTTTTAAAGTTAGAGGTCCTTTGTGAAACACCCTGTATATATATATACTACATAAAAGATGGCATCTGATGCAAATTTACATGAAAACTCTAAAAATTGTTCAAACTACAATGATTTTTCAATAATGTCTGCTATATTTCAAAAATATCTTTTGTTAATAAGGTAATGGAATTGTAGTAGTAATTTTCTTTCAGTTATTTTTTACAACCTGAAGCAATATGATTAATGGGAGGACAATTCAAAAATAAATATTTTTGTAGAAGAAATGCCTGTAATTGGACGAATAATCAGAATTTATTTCTGTTTAGTTTTGTGAACATTATCTCATACAGACTATATCCAATACAAATTCAAATCATTCTTAATCCACCTCATGTACTTTATTTTGCCCCTACCAATATCCAGTGTTTAATTCAGACACTTTTCTCCAGGAGGGATTTCTGTGACTCCAGAGGGGACATTGTAGAGTTCTGGGAGGGAGGGGGGAATTATACTTTTTAACCATTAAAAGCATAAAATCTCAAATCTTCCGCATCCTCTGAATTCAACACTGCATTTTTCATCCTAAACTGTAGCAACCATTTCATTCTCAGGCATATCTTGCAATGGCAGTGGGTCATTGTTTAAAGGTTCTGTATTTTTAGTAAATACACCAATTCCACAAATCACAGCTCTTATATCATCAATAGTAGTTGTAACTGCTTTGATTTTATGACCCTTTTAAATTATTCAGTATTTTTTCCCAATTTAATCCTCTTCATTTGAAAAGGGGATGATCTTGTTTCAGACTTTTGGAATAACTGTTTTTGCTATTTTTATTAATGTTTTAAGAACTTTTACTTTTCACATTCATTTTATACTTGCTTGATAACCCTCTCAATTCCTTCATAGTTGGTTGAAATCCAT
This sequence comes from Maratus michaelseni, assembly GCA_963931845.1. Taxonomy (NCBI): domain Eukaryota; kingdom Metazoa; phylum Arthropoda; class Arachnida; order Araneae; family Salticidae; genus Maratus; species Maratus michaelseni. The sequence continues at coordinate 253,836,930 of OZ007592.1, forward strand.
ATTTTAATTTCAACTTTTTTTTTAATTAAAAAATTTTCTGTTTTATACTAACTTCTCCATATCAATATTGTGGTATTTACTATATTTGGATGATATTTTAGGTAGCTCTCATTACAAAAAGTAAAAAGCTACCTATTGCAGACAATCAGAGGAAAGCAATTTCACTAAATTTCAGTATATTTTCACTGATCATAACCCCCAGACCCAAAACCACCCTTCATTCAAATGTTGATTTATGTACATATATCCATATATGTATATCTGATCTGTATATTTGAAATTTTGGGAATTGACGAAGTTATGAATTTTTTTCTTCTAAACCCCCCCCCCTTAAGACAATTTTTAATTATATCAAAAATCTGTCATACATAAGTTTTTGGCCCTGTTCCTAGAAGTAATAATAACTTTAAATGGATTCAATACGTATCATAATTAAAAAATTATGGGTTTTTTTTCAGTTTTCACAAAAAGCCCCCCTATCCTCCCCCCTCCTTGGTTCGATTTTGCCCATTAACGAACTTGACTGAGATTTTATGCCCCTTGATTTTATGTATCAGTTTCGAAAAGATGCGGGAGTTAGAACCGCCTACTTCGAAAAATAACTTGTTTGCAGGCGGAGCCGGCAGGGATTTTTTTTGTTTTTAATTTTTTTTTGCTATAACGGTTGGTCCTATAAAAAACTTGTCAATATAAAAGTTTTAGATAATACTAAGAGGATTAATAATAAATTTACGCGGATTTGATATCTTGTGAATTGACGAAGCTATGATTTTTTTTTCTTCTAAAACCCCTCTTTTTTCCCCTCCCCTTGGGGCCATTTTTAATTATATCAAAAATCTGTCACACATAAATTTTCGGCCCTTTTCCTAGAAGTAATAATAACTTTAAACGGATTCGATATGTATAAAAATAAAGAAATTTTGAGGGTTTTTTTGTTTTCACAAAAAGCCCCCCCCCCCCCCCCCCCCGGTTCGATTTTGCCCATTAACGAACTTGACCGAGATTTTTATGACCCTTGATTTTATGTATCAGTTTGGAAGAGATTTATGCAGAATTTTTCCAGTTATCGTGGTCAGAAAAAAGTGACATACATAGATAGATAGATAGATATATAAAGTTTTGAACTGTCGGTGGTTTTGGGTTCTGGGAGTCATAATCGGCGTAGATCTGCAAAAATTTTTCAAAATTTCCAACTTAGGTGAGAATGTAATAGGTAGTATTTCTTACGAAATCTACCTAAAAATAGACTGCACAAGATTGAGCTGATTTCTAACATTCATGTTATCTAAAAATGTGCACATAAAACTACAGATATCAAATTTATGATTTTTCAAAACCTCAGATTTGGTATTCTTTCTTTATATTTGATTTAAAACAAGTGGGTAAGTGTGATTGCAGATCGGACAATTGGTTTCGTTTAATATTCCTTTCAAAACACTTTATCCTTTAATTAATAAATCTAAATTGTTAATTTATAATTATTAAAACCTTACATAGATGGTAGCACCAATAAATTTAATTTTAAAATGTTTATAAAAGGAAGTTATTTTTTCCATCAAATTAAAAATATTCAAGTCAAATTATTTAAATAAAATTCAAAATTTTAAAAATTTAGTGATATTTAAATAAAATATGTAATTTCTAAAACCAAAACAACATTCGACACATGTGCCCGTGGCACCGTATAGAGCTGCAATATCCTTTAGTTCTGACTTTCACAACCAGGGGCAGTCAATGTGGCAAAAAAACAGAAAGTTCAAGATAGTAGAGAATTTCAAATATGGTGGACTGAGAAGTATTTGATGATTAATAAATATGATAAAGCTCTATGCGTTTTATGTTCTGGGACAGTGGTCTGCAGAACGACATCTATAAAATGGTATTTGGAAGCATTCACAAACCTCTTTCCCAAAAAAGTTATGCAGAACAAAAATAATTCATTGCCAATGCAATTAAAGAGAAAAATAAACTATCGACATCTATGATTACATATATAAGCAAGGATTCTTAAAGAAGTGTCGCAAGTTTCTTGGCTGCAAATGTCATTCCCCAGGATGGTAAACTTTTCTGTGAGTGAGAGTTTTTGAAGGAAGCCTGTTTAACATGCGCTCAATCCCTTTCTGACAATTTTGAAAATAAAGATAAAATAATTCAACGAATTAAAGATATTCATTTATAAAGAAATACAATGAAAGATAGAATTCTAAAAATGGCAGAAAATGTAAGAGAGCAACAAAAATCTGATATCAAGTCTACTCCTTTCATCTCATTATGTCTTAATGAAATTACAGATGTAACTAAATATTATCATTATCAACTACAACTAAAGGTGCAGATATCTGTACAGCAGTTATAAATTCACTTACTGAAAATGAAATAAATGTGTCTAAAATAGTTTCTGTTACAGCTGATTATGGTGGATAAAATAAATGTTTTTTTCAAAATCACATTAGATATATTATTCTTGGATTTCACTGCATCATACATCAACAAGTCTTGTGTGCAAAGGCTGGTTTCGAATCTCTTGATGATATTATGACCATAGTCACGAAAATAGTTAACCTCATGTAGTCACAGGCTTTAAATAAACGAAAGGCTGACTGTTTGTTAGATGAAGTCAATTCTATGTACAGCAGATTACTGATGTATAACAATGTTCGCTGGTAAGTCGCGGCAAATTGCTACAAAGATTTGTTAATTGTTTGGAAGAAATCCGGCTTTTCGTACATGAAGAAAGTAAAATTGAGAAATATATGTTAAATGGCTTGTAAAATTAATGTACTTTACTGATTTGTACCAGCATTTCAATTTAAATCTCCAAGGAGCAAATACAACTGTTATTAAAATGATAGATATGATTTGAGCTTTTGAAGCAAAATTGCAAATATTTTGAAAAGATATTGTTTCCAAAAACAATAAGTATTTTCCAAACTTAGAAAAAATAGCTGATGATTTTAATTTACTTGAAAAAATAGACGAAGCAAGTCTCACTGAAAATATTACTTTGGTAATACATGCATTACTCGAAGAGTTCTCGTCAAGATTTTATGAATTAAAAAGCATTTCGGAAACATTTAAATTTATTATCTATCCAGATGTAACTCCAATTTATCGGTTGCTGGCACACCATTATCACTTGAAAAAAATTTTTGAAAAAATATTGACACGCCGAAGTGAAAAGGTTCGCCAACCCTGGCATATACCAATATACTAATGGGGAGGGAAGTCTGGCAATAGCTTAAAGTACTCTTTAATTTAAAAAATCCAATAACATTTCTAATTTCCATAACTTCACCATTTGAAAAGTATTAAAAATAGCAAAATGAAACTTATGTCCTCGATTTTTATTGTAAAATTGTTTATTATATTCACACTCATTTCCCCCTTTTCCTACGATATTCAAAAACTTCTCTCTCTAAAACTTTTATTCACCAGATAACTCTTTCCCGGTTTTATCAAAACTGGTTTTGAAAAAGCTACAACATAAAAGTTATAAAGCTACTTCTCAAATTTTTTATAGAACTTATGTATGTAATCATGCGGTCAAAGGCCAGAATGCCTGATCTAATACTACATTTCAATAGAGAAGGTAAAATTAATCAATGGCCCTTAGTTACCCTTTATGTATTGTTCAATGGAAAAAATGATAAATGGAAAGATGAATCACTCAAAATCAAAAATTAGACATACCAGGGCATTTCACAGAGAAATAAAGGGAGAAAGAGGAGTATTCCTGATGTACGATAAGCATTCTAAAAATAAAAGATAGGTAAAGAATTTCTGAAAGTACAATGCAAACAAGGCAGGACTCTACCCAGGGTTTGTAAAAGGAGGGTAGAATTCTACCTGGAAAAAGGGCAAGGAGGGTGTGATTTTATCTAAAAAGGGCATGAGGGCAGGCTGCCCCTCTGAAACTCTCTAGAGTGATCCCTGTCTTCAAACATAAAGAAAACACCAGTGAAATGGAAAATTATTGAAACTCCTTAAAACACAACTGTATTAAAATGTAACATGAATGTTTTATAAATAAAAATTTGTATATTTTGAACATGGTGTTATTTTCCCTGACAGAAGCATTCTGTCTTTCAGCATTTAGGGCCCTTTGTATTATAGAAAAGAAAATGATTAACAGCACTTTCGCACTAATCTTGATACAGGAGGGAGAAATGAAAAACCATACATGTAAATTATGTCATTTAGGCACAATCGTAATAATAAATTAGTTTTGTGAATGAAAGTGCACATTTCCAAATAACTTTTTAAAATTATATTTTCACAAGCAAAAACATTTTCATTATTTTGAAGATCTAATTTCAGAGCTGGTGGAATGAAAAAAAAAAAAAAACAGAAAATGAACTTTCATACAATTGTAAGAAAATATCTTTTAAGAGTTAACACAGGTGAAAGAATTGAAAACTGTGATTCCACTTTTTTGGTTAGGTCATTAAGCTTCTTAATGATCTTAATTCAAATTTAAATAATTTTCTTTTGCATTGTAATGATAAAATGACATTAATAAAAATATAATGCATATTATTTCCTGTTTATCACAACAATTGAGTAAACCTGACTGCCAGCATTTTGAAGAAACTTCATTAAAAACTTAAAATATGAAAATGCTAATATTTAAAAAAAAAAAAAAAAAAAAAAAAAGCTAGTAGAGCAAGTGGCTCATCTATAAACAGCTACCAGTTTTTAAAAAAAATTCATTATTATTAAAGAGAATTCACTTTTCCTCAATATAGCATGGTGTGTAGAGTTCTGCAGTACCAGATATTTCTATGACTGATTTCATCTGAGATCAATGAGACCAAAAAGCACACTAAAATTATCTAGTCCTTAACCTACGGTTTTTTGAAATTTTGCATTTTTAACTAAATAGCGGACTATCAAATTTAATATATCAATTTTTAACAAAAATTCTGATTTTTTTTTTTTTTTTTTTTATATAAAAACAATTTTTTTTTAAAAAGCATAGGTCAAGGACTAGAGAAATACATTAGTTTTCATTTAAAAAACACACAAGGAAAGTGGTTCATTGACTGCTGAGATATTTTTAAGTACCGATTTTAAAAACATTGTTTTTAAAAAATCTTATTTAAAGTATCATTTTAATTATTGTTTACATAGGAAACACCTGACACATTTTTAGTGAAAACTATTGCAATTATAGGAATTTCTTTGAGTGGTTTATTTTAAAAAGCCCAAAAAATATTGCTCATTCATATTTTTGTTTTTTAAAGAAAAATAGATTTATTTGAAGATTTAAAAGTCCCATGTTCACTTAAAAAATGTAAATTTGTGAAAACTATATAAATTAAGGGTGTTCTCAGAAAAATATTTTCCCCAGCAAAATGTTATGACCCAATTACGGACTCATTTTTAAACATAAAAGCATGACAATTGAAATAATTTTGGATCAAACAATTTTTTCATTTTTTGAAAAATGAATTGAATCTTGTGAGTAAGTGATTGTTGTCTTATATAGAACTTTCCCAGGTTGCCATACCCAGAAATTTGGCTCAAAATGCAAAATTTGACAGCATTATCTAAAAGAACCTCTGCCTTTATAGAAAAAATTAAAAAACTATTCAATTTCATAATTTCTGAAACAGTCTCATTCTATATATTTCTAAAATAAATATTTTAAAATTCACCACATTCACATAATGAAAGATATAATAAAATAAATATTTATTTTCAGATATTTTACATATATTTAAAACAGTTCTTAAAATGGTTGTAACTCCACAGTTTTCTTGTTCTTCTTCTTCACAGTTGGTATGCTTTCAGTTTTATTTTCTAAAACAACATCATCAGGATCAATTGGATCAATGATTTTACCCATTTTTGTAATAACTTTTGGAGCAATTAAATTCTGAAAACTACTTTGAGGGTTCCATGTATTGCCTACAGGCTGTCTTATATAGCTTTCAAACTGCTTGACATTAGAAAAGGGGAATGGCAGATGGTTAACCTATATAAAAATGCAAGAAAAGAATTACAATTGATTTAAGGAAAGAAATGAAAACAAATGTATGGTTTTAAATTTAGTCTGGGAACAGTCATGTGTTGGTTGATTTCCCACTTATTTTCAGTTATTTTACAGTGGCTCATCTCTCAAAACAAGTTGGAAATTGTATGTCAAACATGACAAATGAGCTGCATTCGTACTATAACTAGTTTTATAAATATTCAATTCTTGGTGCAATAGCTGTTGGACTCTTATGCAAAAATGCATGAATACAAAATTTATTTTATGTGCAATTTTTCATATTATGGATATTAATTTTATTTTATGAAACTAAGTTTCAATACAATATTACAAACAATTAATTACAACTCTGTTACATTAAAATTATATTATGCATAAATATCTTGTATTAAGACAATGTAAAAAAAAATCATAGTTATTATTTCAGTGAAATGAATTATATCGTCTTATTATATGATTAATTTCCGTAATAAAATAAGTACATTTTATCTTTTGTTGACATTTACTGAAAATTCCAATGGGAAATTTAAGCCTAGTTTTACAAATTTCAGAACTTGATATCCATATTTAGACTCCTTTTACATTTAACATCTATTTCTCCAGAAACATCTATCCAAAAAACTGTTGGTAGATTATATGACTGCTATTGCTATAATTAAACAGTTTTAGTATACAAATTCGGTTTTTAAATTCAGTAATATAGAATTATATCACTCCATCTTAAATATGACGTAATCACCATGGCAACCTATAATCATTACCTACATGGGATATCATTGAATTAATAATTATGTATAATAGTATTTAATAGAATGAAGAAATCTTGTATTAATATCTTTTTAGGTTTTGATTCGATTCATAAAATTTTAAATGACTCAACAAAATTCTGCAACAATTATATATATATATTAAATTTCAAACCATCCGGTTGGGTAGTTTTTGTGCTGTTATATCTAGATAGACAGACGAACCAGGCAATGACTATAGGTGCTACGTATTTATATAATTACAAACACACCTAAAAAGAGATTATGTCTAATTGATTTCAAAAATTTTGCTGCCCAAATATAGTTTTACAAAATATATCTGCCTTTGTATATAATGCTTATTTTGGTCCTCAGAAGTAAATGAGTTTGACATGCCTGTATTACAAGATGGTACTTACTTTACCCAAAATGATTTTGTAATTTAATTAGACAAAAAAAAAATGAAATAAAATAAAAAATCACTGCAAATTCAATATGCTTTAATTTTAAATTTCACTTATATTTTCAAACTTTTTTATTTTTTTTTTACAATATTTATTTTTTTTTTTTCAACAGAAAATATCCTAATTATCTGATTCTATTCCAGACTTTTTTTTTTTTCATTTCTCTTCCTTTTTTAGAAAATTTGACTGATTTCAAATAAATCTAAATAACAAATTAAATAATATTAAAAAAAAAAAAAAAAAAGATTAATTGGATAAAAAGTTTTAATTTGTTAGAAGTAGAAATGAAAACAGCTTTGCATTCAAAAAGAAAAACAAATGTGAAAGTTAAATTGGCTAAAGCAAGGATGTCATGTAAGAAAAGATAAGTAATTATACCCATTTATTTAGTTTACAAAAATCAAGCAACAACAAATAAATCTGATCATCATCTCTCAACTTTTGCACAGTAACAATAGCCCTTATGTCCACAATATTAGATGCAATAACATATCTTTACTATGAATTGTAGATATGAGACTCGTTTAACAATTCCGTTATCATATTCATTTTTATATTTTCACACTCTTGTTTAATACTTTTTATCTTTTATTTTTACATTTATTTTAACACTCCTGATTTCATTATACCCATAACATTATACATATACTAGGGGGCCTACCCCCTGCGAGCTACGCTCGCCAACCCCCGCTCAGACTTCGAGGCCTCTAAAAACATGACAGCGTGCTTTATTTTAAAAATATTGGTAAATCTGTAATTGGGTTGCCATGCTTTTAACATTTTAATGGGGCATTTTTCGATTACCATGGCCTCATACACAGCTGTTGCGACAACTGACGACTGTTTTCGGGATTGATAAGTAAAATCAATTACTACTTGAAAACCAGCTTGTATAAAATGGTTAGGTTTAAATTGTGACTACCTCTCGGACTTTTATAACAACAATCTCTATTCTATTCTTCCTTTGCGTTTAAGGATGAGAAGAATTCCATATGCTTGTGAATAACATTAAGAACTACGGTATTGAAAAGTACTATGTTATAGGCATTTTCAGTAACAGGTTTTAATTTTCTCTCTATTTTAGTGCACCATCATGCATATTTTCATGTTATTTTAAATATGTAAATTATTTTTTTAATTAATATGTATATACGAATTTTCTAATAATTATTTATCATACAAAATTAATTAAATATTTTGTGCATGCCGGCCTGCATTTATTCGGCATCAATTGATGAGATATTTAAACAAATTTGCTATCCGCGGTAATTTTACACCATGTTCTGTCACTTGAATATTGTCCATAAGAAAATCGGGTACTTTTCCATTATAGGATCCTTTGCTTTTAGGTTTGGCGTAATTCGAGCTTCAAAAAGGGATAGATTCGTTACTATACATAGATTTGTTGCCAAAAGTTATGAAAATAAACCCAATGAACTTTTGGTGCTTTTCTATTATAGGGGTCTTGACGCTTTTTTAAAAAGCTTGGCGGAAAAAACCAAGCAGGATATTTTATTCTTCCGTTCAGTTGGGCAATTATTATTTTATATATTAGTTTCACATATACGAATTAATGATTTTATAAATTCGTTTAGTTAAATTTTACAAAAAAATAACAAAATGATATCAATAAATAATAATTACTATTAATTCCTTTTCCTCCCTTTCTTTTGCGTTTACCTAAATGACGTCATTTGGACGAATTTATTCAAAATATTTTCAGTTTATAAATTAAATTAAATGCTGACAGACGATTGAATCCTGACGATAGAAATGTGATTTTTTTTTTCAAATTTTCCTTAAAAACATAATTTAATCACAATCTTGTCTTCATTATCGATTGAAATAAAAGATAAATTCAATTTCAATTTGAAAATGACGAATAAAAAGAAATCAATAATCCCTCTCGGGATCCTTTTCCATTTTTTTCCCTTTTTTGTCACAAAAAAACTGAGTAATTAGTTGCCATCATTACAGAAATGTCATTAAAATTAGAAAAAAATTAATATCTCGAAAACTAATTCCAATTTCAAAATTCTATTACCAGTTTTGACATCCGCGGATTTTTATGAACAATTGGTATTAATTTCACCATCAAGCGTTTAATATTTTATTTAAAATAGCCTTGAAACATAATCCGTCGTTTCATAAAATCGTTTCATAAATTCGTTTCATAAAATCGTTTCACAAATTCGTTTCATTAGGATTTTATATATATAGGGTAGATATGTAGCAAACCAGTTGACATGGGGGCTCGCTACCATTTGAAGTCTGTGTTGGTGTAATATGCTGCAAGGTTTCTAAGATATGTGGAATGGAATTGAGGTGGAATAAAAACACCACTGTTTCCTGGGATCTGACTTTATTCTTTTTTATCTACAAGATGATCCTTTTAAAGCCAGACCCAGGGGATTTGAGAGTCTATAAATTAAAGTCTCATGCTTTAGAGCAGCGAGAATAACTCGTTGCTGCAAGTTATTAAATGATTATTTTTTTTTCTGTTTCTAACTCTGATATTTCAATCATTCAAAGCATAGATAATACAGGAATGAAAAAAAACCATGACTTCTATTTTAAAATGTAGAAAACTTGAAGATTAAATAAAATAGTTTTAAATAAAAAGATAAAAATCTTTTATCGCTAAGCAGGGTTTGTTGATTTAAATCATTTGATTTTAAAAAGAAATCATTGATTTAAATCAGTTTTTTAAAATTAATTTTAAATAAATTCAAAATGTAAACAAAGATAATAATGTACTTTAATATAATTCAAATAATCAAGCAATTTTTAGAAAGATAAAGCTTAATCTTTGTCAAAAAGTAAAGTACAATGTAAAGTTTAGAAAAAAAGCTTTCAAATTTCATTTGAATCAAATTGTAAAATAAACTTGCAACCGTAAGGAAATCTAAACAGGAATATATTACATATTGGAATATTTACTTACATATTGTTTAATATTTAGAAAAGCTCTATATTTTAGCTCTAAGAAATTGTCAGCATTATTGTTTGCTAAAGTGAAATACTGTACTTTGGTGATGCCTATTAAAGTTTGAAGAAAAATCTGGACCATTCAATAAATTTTTGTTTGAATCTAATATTATAGTGAAATAACTCAGTCATTTAGAATGATGGAAGGCACAGTTATCTAAAAGGATGATACTAAAAAATTTATAGAATTCATGATCAACCAGCTTTTTACAGCACTTACTCCAGTACATCCAGTACTTTAAGTACTTAGTCCAGTTTTATAGAAGTTCAGTTACCTTCAGTAGAACAATTGTTTTCTGCTTATGGTTTAATGCATTCAAAATTAGGAATCTCTTAGGAACTGATAAAGCTGCTAAACTCGTTTTTCTGTACCAGCACTTTAACAAAAAACAAAAGTTAACATCTTTATTTGCTTCCAAAATTGTTTAAGGATTTTATGTGCTGCAGTTATTTTTATTTTAACTAAAATACTTAAGGTTAAATTGATTTTTGCCATGATTTGTAGTTTTCCATGCATTTTGTGTAATGAAATACTTTGATATCCTAAAATGTTACCTTTTAATCATTTATGTAAATTGTGCAAAAATATTAACATATATTGGTAATGTATGTGTGTATAATTTTTATTTTATAAATTAAAAGAAAAGTCATATAAAATAATAATATTGTGCGAGGTTTAAAAAAAAATCTGATTTAAATTTTAAAAATTAGATTTTAATTTTTAAAAAATTAGATTATTTTGATTTTTTTTTTAATAAAAAAATTCATGAACACTGACGCTGAGAGAGAAGAATATCTTTATTTAAAAATAAATAAAAAATTTAAAGATTCCAATAATGATAAATTTTAGAGTACTTTTTACATATATAATTTAAAAGCTGGAAGAAAATTATTTTTAGCATAGTGAAATTAATGATTGTTATCAGAGCAATGAGAAAGAGAAAATTACAAAAAAAGAACAACTGGCATATTGCTGTTTAATATTTAAATAGATCTTCATCAACTTCAAAAGAAAGTATCTTATTGAAATGCCTATAAAAAGAGATGGGAGGGGAGTTTATTTAAAACCATTAAGCATGAACTTATTTATTTCATCTTTTATTAGAAGTTTGCTAAAGAAATAATTTCTTTCATAGAATATCCTTTATTATTCTATTCATTTAGATAAACTTTAACAGCGCATTTTTGTAAAGTACCGTAATTTCCGGCGTATAAGCCGCAGCTCAAAGAGTCGTTTTTCGACCCAGAAATTTTATTCAATAATTGTAGTTAAATATTTACAGCGATCTTTTAAGTTACATTTTATAAAATAATATTTCTGGGTCGGAAAACGACTCTTTGAGCTGCGGCTTATACGCCGGAAATTACGGTAATTTAACAAAGGATTGTTGCAAAGTTCTTTAATGTAATTTTATTGATTTTAGTAATTCATTTAAAACTAGCAATAAAAGAACTTTCACAGATAGTATGTATAGTAGATGGACTCCTTTTTTTTTTTTTTTTTTTTTTCCTGCAGATGATCAGTAAAAAAGTTAACAATTATAGATTTGGGAGCAATTGGCTTCCTTCATCAAGAGTTAAATCTGTTAATTATTTGCTACTAAAATGAAATTTGTGTTTTTGCTGATTGCCTGGAGGAAAAGGAAGTCATCTCTATATCTTCACTCCAACTCATTTACTTTCAAAGACTATGTTACAAAAAATGTTTCTATTTTATAGAAATTAAATATAAACATTTTCTCCAAAATGAGATTTTTTGCTCAGAAAAAAACTACTTCCATTTATGGAAATTAAAAGTTTTTTAGAATGCAAACTTTGGAAGACTTTGCTTTTTAAACTAGTCAGCATAGACTGGCTAGTATTAATTAAATACAGTAGGTCCTTGTTATATCATTCTTTTTTCTCATTTTTTGAAAAGAAGGGAAAAAAATAAACTTTTCTGTGTTTTTTATGTAACTGCAGTTACCAATAAGTAAGTGTCATTCGTTATTGTTAATATTATTAGGAAAATTGTAATATGCATTTGAAATCAGACATAAAATGCTTACTTGTAGATTTACACCTTCCTTTATATCTTAATGACCTCAGATATATAGCACATTTGGATATAATGTACTTTGTTATTGTCTCCGAACATACAAAATATAATGAGGGGCTACTGTATAACAAGAAATTGAAAGGCACTTTGTACTTCTTAGAATGGATACAAAATCAATGAGATATTGAAGACAAGAGTCTAAACTAAACATACTTAAAATTATAAAGACAAACAGAACATTTTTTTTTAAAATTCTTATCTAAAACAAAGCTGATTAATTGAAAAGGAATACACTATCTTACTTGGTGTTCTGAAGCTTTTATATCTTCATTGATAATTACATTGCCAAGGGTATTTTTTGGAGGCTGTACATCTAGAGGTTTGATGAAAAATCTGAAATTTTGATCCCAAAGTTAATCAATGAAAAATAAATACAACTTATCTTAAGAAAACCTTTTTAAATAAAGACAAAGGATTTTGTTGACACAAAACTTAATAGATTAGATTTTTACACAATAAGAATGGCCGATAGACAATAATTATTCACAATCAATTCTATTAATTAATATCAGAACAGTCAACTCTTAACAGTCTATAGTATCCTTTGATAATCTAATAGCAAGGGTCTATAAATGAATTTTATGTTTCACTGAATTTCAAATTTACATGAAATTCCAGACCAAAGATTATGTTTTTTGTTTTTTAAGTAGTAACATTAACATAAATAACATAAAATGTTTGTGCCAGAAATTTTATTTCATTTACTTTTTAGCTACCTGTCTGGTTACAAAAAACAACAGTTTAAGTTATCAGCTTCAACGCTGATTAACTTTTTTTTTCTTTTTCTACTATAAAAAAATAAAACATCTAGTTAATGAATAATTGAGATGGAGAGGTAAATAAAAATAAGCTTCTATATGAAAAATATTTGTCCCACCATCTCCAAATTACAAACAATATCCATAAGGGTATTGCCATCACGTAATGCACAACAATTCTAAAAATATAACATTGATTATTTCACAGAATCATCAATAGTATCTAACAAACAGTTCTATCAATAATATAGCACATTGTCAATAGAAAAGAGTTATTTTTTTAAGTAACGCTGCATTTTAAATTTTGTGAGAAACAAAATACAAGTGGTTCATGATACTTTTTACAATCCATTTCATACTGCAATAAAAATTCAAAATTATTATAAAAATTACAAAATAAAACCATTATTTTTCAAATATAATATTATTTTATTTATTTTTGGTCTTAAGATTTTAATTAAGCACAGTCATATTGTAGATAGAGAAAGATTGAACACAGCAATTTATAACATAACTTTTGGGAATTTGTTTTCAAATTTTGCTCAAAAAATTCAAAATTTTCAGAATAAGAAAAAACTTTAAGGAAAACGTTTATTATTATTATTATTTTTAATTATGCAAGAGAAATATGTTATGAAAGCAAAGTAAGTGGGAAGTCAGACTAAAAAAAAATTAGGGGGTTCCTGTCAAAATCATGAGAATTAACATTTCTGGGTATGGTAGAAAGGCAGAGTCTAGTCAACTGCTGCATTGTGGTTCTGCCTTGCATTTCGACCCTAAAATTTCTTTGATATATATTTTTTTTTTTCATTTGGCTTCTTTTCCTTTATTTTTAAAAAAAAGGAAGATATTCTTTAAATTTAAATTAATACTAGCTTTATTCACTTAATCTTAATTTATTGTTTTTCAATAACTTTGTTATTTTTACCTTTTTCATTATTAACCCCTTGCCTGTGATGCCCGAACTCAGTTTGAACAATGCAAATGCGTCAATTTTGGAATGCCCGACCTGAGTTCGGGCAAGAGAAAAATCGGTGTTTCAATTCCGTGAAGCCTGAACTCAGTTCAGGCAAAGCAAATGTGCCAATTTTGGAATGCCTGACCTCAGTTCAGCAAGAAAAAAAAATCAGTGTTTCAATTCCATGAAGCCCGAACTCAGTTCGTCCAATGCATAATATGTAATTTACCATTTTCCCAGTAGACGGCGATACTTTCCCACAAAAAGTTTGGCAGTTTCGTGCTATCTATCAGATTTTTGTAATTTTAGTAGTTATTTCGTTTATTTTATTTTTTTTATTTTTTTTAATAATCTATTTTTTACATTTTGATGACAATAATGAACAAAATTAAAGAATTTTTTTTTCCATTTTTGGCATGTTTTTCTCAAATATATTCTACAGGCAAGGGGTTAATTTTAAATTATCTCTTAAAATGTTTACTTTCTTTATTATTATTAATTATTAACTAATTCTTCTCAAATTCCTTTTCCTAGATACATCACTTCCGGCATCAAAATTAGCATTATGGGTCTGTTGCATCTGGGTTGGTTCATAGTGTTGTGGTGCGCAGCTGTTTCTCTACAAGGATATTCTTGGGGTTGTAATAGTAGTTTAGTTTGTCTCTAACTATGTTTTGTTTTTGGAAGGCTGGTGTTTGTGGAGTTGGTCAACATGCTGTGACTTGGCAATTTTGCCCTGCGATCAGGAGCAAACACATTAAACTTGATTTGTTCTGGTTGGGTGACAAAATAATACGAACACTCATGAAAAAAGGTGAAAAAAGCAATATCTAGTAAAATATATGAAGAATGATCCTGAAACTTCACGCGTGTAAACAGCACAGTTGACGTCATGTATTTTTCCGTGAACATTTTTTTTTCCAAAACCCCCTTGGGAACCGTCAACAAATTGTAGAAAAACGAATATCTTTCGGATAACCCTGTAAAAAGTAATGTCACTTAAGTTGCTCTATACACTTGGGTAAAATATTATGCACATTACATTTTGATAACATTCGCGCATGCGCAGTGAAACATTATATAATAAACCTGCTCGTTTTTCATCCAATATTTATTATTTTTTATTTCTGATTGCGGGGTATTGTGTACAATGTTGTTAGTCATATTCTCTGAAAAAAACATTCTTTTATATTAAGAACTCTGCAAATTATAAGCAAAGCACTTGCTGAAATTCGGGATTGTTTTTATAAAAACCTTAATTTTTCTACGGGTATATATGTTGTACTCATAAAAATGAGCCCAGTTTATCACAATAAGACTCTTAATCATGTGCTAAAGTTTCAATGCTTAAGGGACATTACTTTTTACAGGGTTATTCAAAAGATATTCGTTTTTCTTCAATTTGTTGACGGTCCTCAATGGAGTTTTTGAAAAAAATGTTCACGGAAATATATGACACCAACAGTGCTGTTTACATGCCTGAAGTTTCAGGATAATTCTTCATATATTTTTCTAGATATTGCCCTTTCACTCTTTTTGATGGATGTTCGTATTATTTTGTCACCCATCTGTAAGCAAGTTTGCTTACAGAGAGAGAATTGACATCTCTGAGACATGAGAGAGAATTGACATCTCTGCTTCTGTCATTCCATTTCATAACTGAAAATCACTGAGCTTGAAAAATAACAGTAAAGCTGTCTCTCTATTTCACAACATAATTCCCAACACTGTCAGTACACATAAATGTATTTTGCTCTGAATGTAAACTAAAATTGACTAACTATGTAAAATTTTCTGTTTTGTTTTATATCTAATGGTTGGACATGTTTCATTTTCTAATTAGAAACTTATCTCTCTCTCTCTTTTTTTTTTTTTTTTTTTTTTCAAAATTTGTAGTAGTAATTGAATTAAAAAAATTTGAAGTTTGACAGATAGACTTCTGCACATGCCCAAATGATTCATTCGAATAATCAAAATAATCGTTATGCACATCACTAGTTATTATACTTTATCCAAGCATTATATATTTTTGAAGCTGTATGTTAAGATTGTAATTAAAAAACCTTTGAAGACTTGTTGAAAGTGTATGTTAATCATCAGGTACTGAACAGTGTAAGAATTTGTTTTTTGTGTAGCATTTACTGATTTGACTTTCTTCAAACAATGACCACAAAAAAGCTCTTATTTATTTTTTCAATGATTCTCATTTTGTATAAATTATAAATATCACTATCATAAACATTATGCAAGTAACCATACAATATTAAATTAACTTTTTTAAACACTTTAATACAATTATTTACCAAGAATTCAGGACAAACACAATTGAACCAGAATAAAACAAATGGCGATGTGCAGATTGTTAGTTTGAAAGAAAAAGTTACAACTTGTTTATGTTGTGTTCTCCATATCAGCACACTGTTGTAATGCTTTAATTTTTCTGTTGTGATGTTCTTAAAAACATAGTTAAAGAAAATATTGTTGTACCATTACACTCATAAAAAAAAGGCCAACAAATATGCAAAAACAAGAATTTTTTTTAAAAGAATTACTAACATACTATGTTTGCAGGTTTTAATGATATAGAAAACCCACTAATAAGGTAAAAATATTGCTTAAACTTGAAAGTACTAATATTTAATTTTAAAATAATACATTTACTATGCAAGTGGAACATAATTTCTCTTGCACCATTCTTGGAGCAAAAAACCTGCCTTGTGGACTGTATGGCATGGTAATTACTTTTAAATAAAAAATGCTCATACAAAACATTAAAAAGAAAAAAAAATCGAAATTTAAAAGGATGAATCAGCAGAAAATATTCTAAAATCACAATTACCCAAACTACAGAGCCAACTGTCCCTACTTAAACGCAAGCTTTTTTTTTTTTTTTAAATTCTCAGCACTTTTGTACCCAAGCAAGTGCAAGAACAAAAAATGTTCTAAAATTATTATTTTTTTTAAGCTGTTAAGACTAGAAATTTAAAATTGAAAATGCAGTTACGTTTAAGATGTAAATAATGCTTATTAAGAACAGTTTTGAAAAATTCAAAATTTAAAAGGATGAAATGAGCAAAAAAAACACTCTAAAATCATGATCACTCCGACATTACCAAATCGAGTTCAAAACTTTTTTCACTATAGGATAAATGGTGAATGGAATTCACAAATAGGCAACATTTTATCTGTTTTTCTGAAGAAAGAGGCAGCAAAATTAATGGAATAAAGATTTTCTGAAGATTTTAATTAATAATATTTTTATTACTAGTAGGAATGTAAATTTTACTTCACTTATAAACATCCAAGCTAGAACGAACTAAAAATCTTTTTTGTATATCTTTTTCTAAAAAATAAAGATTTTCAAGTTGTTTAACCTTCAGGCTACTAACAGTTTAAAAATTACTGATGGCATGAAAATCACTTAGAAACTTGTAAAAAATCTTACTTGAAGAACAAAAATGTTATTCATATGATATATTTCATGTTATTTTATGCA
This sequence comes from Maratus michaelseni, assembly GCA_963931845.1. NCBI lineage: Eukaryota > Metazoa > Arthropoda > Arachnida > Araneae > Salticidae > Maratus > Maratus michaelseni. The sequence continues at coordinate 253,854,433 of OZ007592.1, forward strand.
AAACCACATAAACAAAAAAATAATAATAAATTTAAAAAAAAATTGTCTAAGGTTAAAGTCAAGTAGCTATGCAATCCTTTATTTAGGCATAATTAAAGAAATAGAATCAATACCGTCGTCTTCTCTTTTTGGAAGTTTTAATTTTAGGTCCACCCCATGTTCCCCATCCAGGCAAAAACAGATCTAATCCTTGAGGTTTGTTGGCTTTATCAGCTGCTCTCTTTTCTTCCCTGGAAGAAGAATAAAATACATTATTGAAAGAATATCTGTTACAAAACAATAGTAATGTATACAAGTAATGTACAAAAAAATTAAGGTGAGTCACTACATTTGGATCATTTATTTTATTTTTATTTATTTATTTTTAATTTTTTAGAATTTTTAGATAAAACACTAAAAAAGTTTTTTTGTGTGTGTTATTTCGTAGTTTAAAATCAGCCTAGATCTGCAAAACCATTTGTTACAGTTAAAATTGGACGACATATTCAGAAAGATCTATTATTGCATCTCAAATGCTGCAATCAATTTGAAAAAAATATCGTTGCTAACTTTTTGAAATTTTTTTTTTCTCCCTTATGTCAACGCAATTTTAAATATATCGACAGACCAAAAATAAACTCTAACAGTTAAAACCTTCTTCTAATCAATGGCGAAATCGGTTTTTAAAAATACGAATTTTAACCCTTTTAAAAACACTTGTGAATGCAGGTCACTTCGTGAGTCACAGAGACTATCTTTTTTTTTCTACACTAAAAGTGACAAAACGTCCGTGTTTCAACACAATCTTTTTAGAGTATCTTGGTAGACAAGATTTACACCACCTACAAAAATTTTTAAACATTCAGACATGCAGAAGTATTTTAAGTAAAATAAAATCTCAGAAATTTAAAAAAAAAAAAAAAAAAAAAAAAAAGGTGTTTTGGTGTGGTTTGCTTTGCTTCGACTCCTGTTTTCACCATTAAATATGCATATTTTTTCACAAAATTTTAAAGAGAGCTGGGATACAGTTATATTTACAACCGATTGAAATTTTAGAGAGTTCAGAAGATGAGAACTATATTTTTTTATTGCTATGTTGAAGGAGCCGATGCAAAAAAAAAAAGGAGAAGAAAACATATTTCTTTCACAACTAGACAACAACATTTCTAACAATATTTCTTCACGAAATTTTTGCATGGGCTGTAGTAAAACAGTTTTATTTATAACCGATAAAGATTTCAAAGAGTTTGGGCAACAAGAATTTTTTTTTTTAGACTATGAAACGACCCTATGTGAAAAAACAAGAAAATGTCTTCTTACGGGTGCTTTTACCACTAAATATCATGAATTTTTCTTTAAAAAAAAAAATACAAAATCGTGTTAAAGATATAAAATCATACAAACTTGAGGTTTGTTTAAATTGATTATCACGGGTCAGTGCAACTCTGGGCGAGTCAGCTAGTATATATATATATAATTTTGAGTAAAGTTATTGTAAAAACATGTTACACAGTGTTTGTTAAAAATGCCGTATCTCTATTTCTAATTGACATAATAAAAACAAAAGAAAACTGATTTTGGTAACAAAAAAGGTTGAAAGTTTGGTTCATTAAAAATAATAATAACCTAAGATGTCAATAATTGACTTTTTGAACAGAGGTAGTCATACTAAGTGCAATTTTCAATTAAGCTACTAAATAAAAATTCAAGGAAAAGACAAAAATTACAGAAACATATTTTAAATATAAAATTTAAACCATAATACATTTACAAAAAGTTTTGATAACCGAATTTGCATAATTGACAAATTTGAAATTCTAATACATACTGAAATTCAGCAATTAACTCCTCATCAGCAAAGGCTTGGTTAATAGTTATCCTATCTTCATCTGTTTCATCCAAATCTTCATCACCAAATGTTATATCATCTGGAACCATTGAATTCAAGCAAGATGTCTCTGAACTAAATGCCATTTCATCTTCGACAGAGGTTATTTTAATAGGTTTGGCCTTTTTAGATTCTTTAATCTATAAAAATATTTGAAAAGAAAGAAAGAATTTGAATCATATTTTTTATTATTATTTAAAGAAAATATATTTTAATATAGATCAATGAGATACCTTGGAGTCTTTTATTTCATCTTTTTCAGAAATATTTGCCTGTGTTTGTCTGAAAGAAAAATATAGTATTTAGATAGATTTAGATATTTTAGATTATTGGAACAAAATTGAATTGAATTAGAAACAAAATAAATAAAATAACATGTAAAAGGTTTTTTTTTTTTTTTCCCATGAATAATAATAAATGTTTCGTGTGTGATTTTAATAATATTAATAGTCTTTAAATTAATATATATATAAATTAAAACAAGTATAAACATTTTAGGGCAGGACGATACATTAAACACTTAGAAAATATTTTTAAACAATAAAAAATGCAATGAGTTGTTCTTAGATAATTATGGCAAGTAAAAATCTCATAAAACAAATGTAGACTTAGCATAATAATATACATGGTAACAAAAAGTGCTGAAAAAAGCTGGCATCAATGTGATAAATTATAAAAACTTAAGACACCATTAATTATTATTTTTAACTTTTATGGTCTCTAAAAAAAATTTTTCATTAAATAACATGTATCTTTAATAAAGTTACAGAAACAAATGATACTACAGATGTACAAGTTGTTTTTAAAACAAATTAATGAATAGTTAGTACTGTAATTTACATATTAAGATTTTAAAATTTTGGATTAAGATTAAAATTTTGGACTTGCATATTATGCCTTTTTTTTTACTTACCCATCATACGTAGTATAGGGTAAGTCTTGTAATCGTTTTGAAAATCGAAAAATTTTTTTTGACGGATTTACACGTTTCAGACACTGGAGATTCCGAAAAACATATTTTTAGAAAAAAAATTTTGCCGTCCGTCTGTGTGTCTGTAAACGCTCTATCTCCCGAAAAAAATGAGATAGAGACTTGCAATTTGGTATGTACTTAGTATGTAATAATGGAAAGAAGCCTATTTCATTTCAATAACCTCGATTAACCGGAACTATTTTTTTCGGACTCTCGAAATATTCGTTCTGATGAAAGGTATATAAAAATTTTCGAAATTGTTTATTTTAAGAAATGAATATAAAAGACAATAAAAAAACATAAATTTTGAATAAAGCATGAAGTCGATCGGATAATTAGTTGCCGAGATATATGGAATCCTATTTTCCACACTCTTCGATTTTTCATGACCCTGTATTTCATCCAAATTTCACTTCAAAGATATATTTTAATTGGAAATTTGACGCTTAATCAGATGCAATAAACCGCTAGTTAATAGGTTTATTATTTTTGGAGTTATAAGGAAAAACCTCTTTCAAGCAATTCAGTAATCGAGCCTTTAAAGTTTGTGACGTCATCAAGCCACGATTTTATTTGAATTGCAATGCATTTTATAAGTAGTTTACACATTTTTATTTTAATATTTTACATTATGCATATCCATGATGGGTAAGTATTACGGTGGCCCCCAACGACTAGTTTTTCCTTGTCATAACAATGGCGCATAAAACATGTTAAATTAAAATAGTCTCTCACTGTCATATTATTTGTCTATTTGCTATTCTAAAATATTTAAAAGAACTAAAATTGAAAGTTTAAGCTTATATATTGTATAGCATTGAATTTTAGGGTACAGGTTACATAAATAAGATTACCTTATAACAAAATTGCTAACATTTGACAGTGCTGATTCTTGTTCCGTCTCTGGCTCCTTTCCAACATCTTCAATAAGAAAATCCTAGTATTAAAAAAGGGGGAAAAATGATCAAGGATGTTGCATCAATTACTAAACAATAATGAGCTGAACATCACAATAGTTCAAGAAATAAATCTAAGTGGTTACTGCAAAAGTAGATATTTCTTTATAAAAAAAATTTGAGTCCTTTAAAGCAGGGCCGTAACCAGTCGGTATTGAAATTTTTTGATGGGGCTAATTCACAGCTTGTCTCTCCCCCTCTATTTTAACAATATATAAATATAGACAGAAGTAGAAAGCAAATCATAAACTTTTGATTATAAAGTTTTAAAATTCTTAAATGCAATAAATAATGTTATTTATGTTGAAAGATTATGAAGTCTAGAGGGGGCTCAAGAAGTTTCTAGGAGGGGCTCAGCCCCCGTCTGGTTACGGCCCTGCTTTAAAGCATCATTTCCTAATCAGTGAGCTGTGCCTCCCTTCGAAAGTACAGAATGCCTTCAGGGAAAGTGTGAGCCAATAGCATTTTTGTCAATACCAGTAAACCAGACAATAGGAAAAAAGATAAGGAAATCTAATAATTCAAAAACATTTTTACATCATGTCAATTTCTTTTTTTATGAATTATAAAATGTTAACATATGAAGTTGCTTTATTATAAACTTATTGTAGAATTACATATTAACACCCCACCCGCCTCCTTTTTTTCCACCTTACATTATATAATATCACAAATGGATCATTTGAATTTGTATAGTTTTTCTAGGTCTCTTTCACAGTATGTTTTGATTACATTAATAAATTTCACAATATAATTCTATTCATATGAAAATATTAAGAAAAAAATATATCTTATTTTATTAAAAATGAAAAGAAAAATATATCACAAGCATACAAATTTTTAAATTACCTCAGTGTCATCTTCAAAAAACTTATCTTCTGGATCTATTTCTGATTCTTTCCTAGAATAAAAAGTACATTGATAAATAACTAGCAAAATAAAAAATAAAAATGCATTTTCATTTAAAGGTACATAAATTAATAGTGTAATTTTATTTATTAATGTAATATATGTAACTAAAACAATGATGTATAATCTGCCAAATTCTGGATTATTAGCTGCGCAGATTTCACAGAATTGACTGTACCTGCAGATTAAAACCAAGTGATGCCGGGGATGTGCTATAAATGTACATCACTTAAGCAAAAAATTGGAGAAAGATTGCATAAAAAAAATTGTGATGGGTCCTTCAGGATGTGTAATTTTCCTCTTGAAAGATCACAAAAGTGGCATATTTTGTATCAAATATAAAGAATCTGTGTTATTTATAAAAAGAGGACCCACTTTTATAAAAAAGGACCCAGTTTTTTGGAAGTGTGTAGGTCCCAGGGACTTAGGATTTCAAAAGTCTAACAGAAACCCTGAAACCATTTAGAAAGGCAAACTTATTTACAAAATTTTAACCATATTAGGCTGTACAATTTTTGTGAAATAGAATGCTTGCAAAAAATGATAAAATACAATATGATCATAAAGACACATAGTTATGCATTATTGGTTAGCAATCATGTATAAATTAAAAACCACTATCACCAGAACATAAAAGAGTGAAATTCGGCTAAAATAAATACACTACAGAAATAAAAAATTGGAAATCTAACAGATTTATAAAACTTCAAAGTGTGCTTTTAATCATAATCTCAAAAACATCATTTATTATTCCAAGATTTTACATTTCATCCTAATCATTATTTAAACGTTTATAAAAATACATAGATAGTATTCTAATATTTAAAGATTAATATGAGAGGGTGCATACATTTTGAAAACTTTTGATTTTATTTTGCTTTATTTTTTATTTTAAAACAAATGCAAAGAGCATAACACATGGTCTTCAGTAGAGAGTTGTCAAAATGTTGTCAATGATTGAACAATTCATGCAATTACTAAAAATAATGTATGGTAAAAAGGTATCCACAAGCTCTAATTCTAGGTGCATGCTTACATATTTCTTTTTACCAAATCCATTTAGAATACAAGATGATCTTTATGGTTTCAAGATGAAAAAATATGAAAATATTAATCATGGATTAATACTTAAATCAAACATGGAAACTTTAATTTTATTTTATTTTTGAATAATATTAATCAAAACTGAAAGAATTATTTTAGTAACTTACAGTTTAGGTATTTGAGCAGCTTTGGCAGTTAATTTTTCTCGAAGTTGTTTACCAATCAAAAGATCTTCTTTCAAATTAGTTCGACTCTAAGACAAAATTAAGGGTATTATAATACATTACAAAGTGATTAACATATTATACATATAATAATACTTTTTAACCCTTTCGTCCCTAATGGGCTCATATGTTCCAGTGAAGGAACTTTCTACCCTGTTAGGCATTTATCTCCCGTTTAACACAGTTTTTTTAAAAACAAGTTTAGTGTTGGGTTTTTTTTTATGTTTTTTGATTCATAATTTGTAAATTGTGGTTTGGCAACATTGTTAGATTGCAAATGGCAGATGTTTGTTTTTGAAATAAGATGCTACTCTTGCAAAGGAACTTTATTTTTTCAACTTATAAAGTAAGTCAAAACTTATTTTTAAATAATATTAATCAAAACTGAAAGAATTATTTTAATAACTTACAGTTTAGCTATTTGAGCAGCTTTGGCAGTTAATTTATCTCGAAGTTGTTTACCAATCAAAAGATCTTCAACAAAACTTATTTTTATATAAAGAAAAAAAAACACTTGAAGTTTATTAGACTTATGTGTGTATAGTAATAATTTATGGTTTTAGAACAATATATATTATTTTGGTAAAAAATACTTTTGGAATACAGTCGAACCTCGTTAACATGAACCTCAAGGGGAATCAAAATTTTGTTCATGTTAACAGTAATTCATGTTATCAGTATTAAATCTTTGTACTCGTTTTTATAGGGGACTATGAAAACAATTCATGTTAAGAGTAATTCACGTTAAGCGTGTTCATGTTAACGAGGTTTGAATGTAATTAAATTATAATACACAAAAATCAGGTTGAAAGGGTTAAAAAGGCTGAAACATAAAAAAGAACAGAATATCAACTTTTAATCATATAAAGAATTATAGAACTTTTTTTAAGTGAAAAAATTACTTCTAATAAAAAAAATCCAAAACATTTCCTGAGATTAATTACAATACTAGACATAATTTATTTAAAACACTACACAGAAAAATACAGGTAAAAACAAGATGTATACAAAAGCATTTTTTTTTTTTTTTTTTTAGTTGATGCTCATTAATTTGAACTCAATCCTAGGGACTGAGAAAAAAGTAAAAAATAATCCAATTCTAAACTAGAAAATGACTTTTCATGCTATCACTAAAGAAATAATACTTATCTAACATCAGAAAATTATATCTTCTATATAATTCAAATTGTTTTAAACGTATAAAATTATAAAAATGTATTACATCCTAAAATTAAATTTATTGGAAGCATATTAATTTTAAAATGCCCAAAATATCTTACCTTTATTGTAAATAGAATCACAACGAAAGAAATAAAGCAGAAAAACTAAAATTACACTAAACTAAAAATTTTGGCAAAAAAAAAAAAGAGGGCAAATTATGTTTTTTTTAAGCAAATTAATATTTTCACATTTTCTACAGAACAGTGAACTATTTTTATTTTAAGCAAATAAAACTGTGTCATATCTTTAATACCATATAAGAAAATATTGCAAAATTCTAAAATTATATCATGATCGGTACAGAATAACCCAAACAGTTGGTCTCCTTCCAGAAATTCCTGGTTATAAACTAGTATCTAAAATCTATTCCATAAATTTCCAATCTAGTCCAATTTTTCTCCCCTAGTGTTTTTATAAAATATTCTCTAAAAACTACAATGATACACATGTTAACTCAATTAAATGTCAACTTTGGGGAATTTTATGAAAAAAATATATAAATACAGTAAAACCTCCATAACGGACACTCCCGAATAGCAGACACCTCTATTTAACGGACACTTTTCAAATCCCCACTCCCAAAATCTAAATTTTTGTATGTTTAACCTCTGAATAGCAGACATTCCGAATAGCGGATAGTAGTTTTGGCGATCAAGGATGAAAAATGATTTTTTAACGAGAAAGAAAATGGAAAAAAAGGTAAAAAGCCTCGAAATTTATCAAGACAATGTGTCACAAATTTTTTGACAACAGATAAATGTAGGGGGTGGTCTCTGGAAAATGCCCAGTGATCTGGGGAATCCCCCAATATCGTATGTATTTTGTATCGATTACTATTTGATTCTTCAGATTTAATTGACATACAGTATTCAAAGCTTCAAAATATGTTTAAACCATTTTTATTGATTTCTGAATATACTGAGTTCTGCGTATTCTGAATTTAGTGTCTTGTTTGTGAATAATGTTTCGAGAATGACCTCAAAATGAAAGTGATTAACTTTAAACGAAAAATTTGAAATTGTAAATGTAAGTGAATCTGAAAAACATAAATAGAGTTTACGGATACTTGCCGAATGTTTTAAAATAGGTTAAACACAAGCAGGAGAGATTTTACGAAATAAAGAATTTTTGTGGATTATTAACTCTAACGAGAACACCAAAAATGTGAAATTGAGGTATACTGATTCCATTGAAATTAATTCTATATTTCTGATTTGGTTTACTTCACTTCATTCAAAAAAATTCCTATCAGTGGGCCTTTGATTCAGGAAAAGTCTTTAAAAGTCGCCAAAGAAATCGTATTACATGATTTTAAGGGTTTAGGTAGATGGCTGGAAAAGCTTCTGTCTCGGAACAGCATCTCTTTCAAAACAATATGTGGAGAAGCAAAATCTGTAGCTCTGAAAAAAGTGGAGGATTGGCATGAATAACAGCAATCAATTTGTGAAGGTTATGAGGAGAGAAACATTTTTAATGCCGAGGAAAGCACACTCTTTTTCAGAATTTTTTCGAATAAGACTTTGTGCTTTAAAAAGGATGGCTGTATCGGCGAAAAATGACAAAAGAGCGAATCACTATTTTATTATGTTGCAATATATTAGGGGAATTTTTAAATTACTCTTATAGTTCAAAAATCTCTGAAACCCATGTGTTTCTCAAAGAACATCCAATTAAAAAAATTTGGTCTTATAGAGTGAATAAAAAAGCTCGGATAACCAGTTTTTTAGTGATTAAATGGTTAACTTCCTTTGATAATAGGATGAAAAAACAAAGATAAGTTCTCTTGTTTTAGGACAGTGCAACTTCTCATCCAAAACATTTTAAATTGGACAATGTTAAAACTGTGTCCCCCCACCAAAGACAATTTCCGTATGCCAGCCCCTTGACACATTATACACAATGGTAAAGCCTGGTAGAGAAAGCTTTTATTAAGCCGTATTCTTTCAAAGTTTTATTCTATGAATACAGTTGAGAACAGCCTAAAATTAGTTAATGTTCCCGATGCCTTCAAATTCGGATTTCTTCAGCTTAAAAAACATATAACCGGAATGCGTACGACAATGTTTCAGAAAGCAGGCTTTATATTAAAAGAAAATGAAACACTTATTTCCAATAGACATGAAGAACTATCACAATAAGTGAATTAATGAAATGGATCAGGAGTGAAGAAATGCCGAAATGTCCATCAACATTGATGATGACCTACTGAAAAAGAATCAGTTGAAGTAGGCGATTATATTCCTTCAGAATCTTCGACAAAAGCTGACTCTATTAGTGATATGAATCAGATACTAAAACCAGGGAATGTTTTCTGCAATATCGAGAATTTCCAAGAAGCGGCAAAACACAGTGAGCAGTTACACATATTTTTTTCTTTTTCCAAAAAAAGATGATTCAGAAGGATTAAAACTACTAATAGCATTAAAACGTTGCTTAGAAAAACTAACTACATGTAACTGCAAGCAAAAGCAAACTTTTGTAACAGATTTTTTCCTTAAGAATGTAATAAACAGTGGAAAAATGTTTGTACAATTTCATTTCAGTTTTATTGCTTAAAAAAGTAATTTTAATTTCTTATTAATCATATAATAGAAGTTCTCGGATATGTAAAAGCCAATTAATGAAACGTTAAGCATTTCTTAGCGATTTTGTGAATCTCTGAAGTTTTCCCAATAGCGGACACCTCCAAATAGCGGACAATTTCTGCGTTCCCGAGGTGTCTGCTATTTAGAGGTTTTACTGTATATTTCTATTGGACCAAGTTTTTTTTTTCTCCCCTTAATCAAATTAATATTTGTTAGCTGGCAGCTAGCTCTTCAATTGACTGATATAGGAAATATATATAGGAAATGATTAATTTTAATTGTTAGGATAGATTTATTATAATACAAAATAGACAATATAGCAAAAATTTACTTTTAAAAATAAATACAATATCTAAATGGTGGTCTAACTTAGTAAAGATGACAAAAGTTTATTGATTTAAAGTGTAGATTCTTTACCTGAAAATACAACAATCACATGAAACTATTTCTTTCTTTTTTTTTTCTTATTAAAAAATCTTAATATAAAGAAATTAAAAGGAATTTTTCATTTTTTCCATGTTTTTCTACCTCTTGAAAAAGACACATAGTAAAATTTGTCTTACAAATTCTTTCATTAAAACTTACACAGATCTACAAACTTATAAATTAACAGGAAACACAGAAAAAAAATCTCTTTATAAAATATGGAAGATTTCAAAATAACAATTTGATAGTTTGAAATAATAAATAGGGGGGAAATTCTAATTTTAAGCACTAAATACAAATGAAAGAATCCAAGTATTTTAAAATATATACAAATATGAAAGAAATGAAGCAAACATTGGACAAATTTATTCATGACTAGCTAACCCGCCCGGCGTTGCCCGGGCCCGAGATAATTACAATCTCAGAGAAAGGCGTTAACCCCCTCCCTCCCCATACCCGCAAGGGTCATTCCATGTCAATTCAACCACACCAGTACACCCATGGTCACCGATTTTGATGAAACTTGGTATATTCAATAAACATATGGTATCAAATAACCCCCTAATTTTTTTTATCTCTGGCTTCAATAATTTTTTATTTACAGCCATTCAAAATTTCTTCAAATTCACCTTTTTGCATATGCCGAGAAGCGTTATACAAACTACACTTGGTTGTAAAAAAAATTCTATTTGGTTCCCAAACCTTCCAATTGTTTTCAAAATTTATTTGCTTACCAACAAAAATATGATAAACACAGAAAAAAATACTAGAGGGTATAAAGAAGATTTTCGGTGATTGACACGTTGAAGATGGTTACGTATATACGGTTGTTGACAGCACATGAAGGAAGGCAGTTGACACACGGGCACAAAGAAGAAACATGATTAGCGATGAAGGTGATTTATTTGGAACCAATAATCAAGAATAGTATTAGGCATTAAGAACAAATAGACGAAAAGCGCAAGGGGAGGTACTCCACAAAATCAGCAGAAGAAATTAACAGCTGGTCTGGTCAAATCAAATGGCCGCAGTGATGAAGTTTTTTTAAAGTTACATGTACGGGTGTTGGCGCGGAAAGCATGATAAAATCGCCAGTACTTGGCGAGAGAGTTTTAGGAGACAATGTCGGAAGCGTATGGGAAAAAACGATAAATGATAGATTCTGTCTATGATTATGCATTCATTTGAGAATGGGGGGAAGGGTTGTAAAGATTCTTTCATGGAGACAAAAAGGAAAAAGAAAAGAAAGTAATTTTGGGATTGGCGTTTGATTTTGCTAAAAGACAGCTGCAATTAACGGTTACTTATGACTCGAATCTAATAACAGGGTGTGACAGATATGAGCTTGCATATTACAGTTTTAATCTTTTAAATTAATTCTTTTGAGAGCGGATGAGAAGTGCTAATGCCTGCATAAAGAATATCGGTTATATGTTACATTACATTAATAAGTAGAGCACAGCTGCTTATACATTTTGTCTAATTTTTAAGACAGATGCACTTTTGATTTCATGAGAAGAAAACGATTGAATTAGAAATATGTGAACATTTGTAACTTATTTTTAGTATAACCGCAAAGTTAAGGATAGAGAGGTTTCTGATGTATGTGAGTGACTTGCATTTTAGAATGACGAAAGTAGATTCGTTATCTAAATTAAATCAGAAATAGATTTTAGTTAACATATTGAATTTTGGGGGGGGGGGGGGGGGGATTACAGACATTTAAAATCTATAAACTATAATTGTTTATTATTTTTAATTATTTATAATTATTTATTTATTTGGGGGGGACTGAATGAATCTTTATGAAATTTTTTTTTTCTATTTTGGGGGGGGGGGGGGGGAGGAGAGGAATGGAAAAGCTTATGTTAACATGTTAAAATTTTGGGGGGGGGGGGGGGGACTTTGAACTGAAAGCAAGATATATGACAAACGTCTTTGTCATATATATCACCCCATTGACCAGAAAAGCTGTACTGTTTACAGTACAGTTTAAAAAAAATATACAATACAATTATACTCTCCCCAAGCTTAAAATAATACATACATAATATAACACAAAATACTTGTAAATTATATGAGTTGCAACAGTATAAAGGATTTTGTTACCTCATTAGTTCGTAACAACAGGCCATAAAATATAAAACATAGTGCACTACCTTCGAAGATTTTTTTTTTTTATATCTTCGTCCTTTTATTTTCTGTTTTGTTCTTTTTCTTTCTGGTACCAGCTTTAAAAAGTTACTATTTAACTAGACATGTCTAATGATAACTGAGCACAAAACAGTACTCATTTTCTCAATTTGTTGCACTTAAATACTATAATTACTACTTAAGTATAATATGAAACACAAATGAAAACAATTAAAAAAAATAAACACAAATAACACATAACATAAACATATATCCTTAAAAATTAACTTGAATTATATGAAAAAGTGAAAATGGATTGACTCAAGTGTATTGTAATGAAAAGTTGCTTGAAAAAGGTTTAAAAATTCGTGCAAGCACAGGACGGTAAAAAAAAAGAGGTGCATGTGGCACGCCCATAAAAAGGGACCGCCCTTAATCTTGTCAATGCATGACAAGTGTGATGTCTCAGGCTTAGGGCCTTACGACCTAGGTGAGGAGGGCAGTGATGAGAGTCCACATCATTACAACATGAACTCCCTGCTCCCCAATGAAGATCGCACTGATCCCCACACAGGAGCACGATTCGGGAACACATGTACTTTTGGGAAAAGGGAATATTGTGAATTAGTAAACTAAATCACAATTGTCTCTCTAAACACAATCTGGTGAGGTGTGGTAACCTAAGGGCAAAAATTTAGAACGGTACCACTAGCCTGAAGGGAAAGAATTAGTAAAAAAAATAAAAAAAAAAACAAGATACAAGTGTATCTTATGCAAATCCTAATGCATTGACAGTCCTAGAGTGTTGAGAGACCTAAAATATGTCATAATCGGGTATGATGAAGTGAAACTGTACAAGTCATGTAAGCAAATGCTTTAAGTTTGTTTAAGAGAACTTTTTTTTTTATTAATTTAAAAGATCTTATTTATTTAAAATATTTGCAATGTTGTATTCAGTATGAATGAAAGTTTAAAGTGTGAGAGAAAAAGAAATGTGAAAAGATTATATTTATCTACTGTTTATAAAATTGAATGAAAATTAAAAAAATGGTGTGACCCGATACAAAATATTGTGTAAAAGTGGTCTTCACAAGAAGACATGGACCAGCCGTGAAGTCAGGTGAAGACAAGTTATGCACAGTATACGTAGAATCCTGGCCAGGGATAAAACACTTAGTATCAGATCATAGAAAAATTTAAAAGTTTTTTTTTTTTTTTTTTAATTTATTATTATTATTTTTTTAATTTGTTACAAATTATCTTTTTCTTAAATTGTAGCGAGGGGCGAGAATGGTGTTAGAAGAATTATTATCTATAACATGACTTGCAGGATCACATAAATGTCCATATCGAGGTGGTGCTAGAAGAAGTCTATCAATATGTACCCTAAATGCAGTATCATCATGAGCATATAATCTTTTAATTGAAAATGAAACAGGCGAGTGTTTAAATGTTACAATATATGGACCGGTATATTTAGGTTTAAATTTGTCGACTGATTTTAAATAAACAATATCTTTTAAACATATATTTCTTAATTTAGCTTTTCGACTGTGAATTTTGTAACATCTATCTTGAGCAGTCTTAATGTTGTTATATGCTTTGTCATATATTTTGTTTAAGTCATCTAGTAATTTATAAACTTCAACATGTTTATCTAGAAATGCTTGGTTGGTACTATGATCATATGTGTCAAAAATTAATGAAAGTTCACGACCAAAATGAAGTAAGTTAGGTGAAAATAGTGTAGAAGAGTGTGTCGAACCATTATAAAGTGACTTATGAATAAACAGAGCATTTTCAAAAGAGTGTCCTTCTTGTAGTAATGTGGTAACAGAATATTTAATAGATTTGTTAATCCGTTCAGCTATACTGTTAGATTGTGGGTGCGAGACCGAACTGTGATGTATTTTTATACCAAGAGTATCATTAAATGCATTATAGATATGAGAAGTATATTGTGGGCCTAAATCTGACAAAATACAGACGGGTCTCCCATAGGTAGTTATATAACTAAATAAGCATTTTACAACTTTGGGTGCAGAAGTATCAGTGAGAGGATAGAGTTCAATGTGTCTTGAGAAGTGATCGGTTACAGTTAAAACATGTTTATTGTTTGAGAAAGGACCAAGTAAATCTGTACTGACTGTATGACCAGGATATCTTGGTGTGTATGTAGGTTGAAGAGGTGCGGGTGGAGTGTTATGGTGTTTGGCCTGTAAACATTTGACACATGAAGCTACAAAGTTGAGTGTATCTACATAGATGCCTTTCCAAAAATATTTGGATGAAAGAAATTCATAAGTTTTGGCCATACCAAAGTGTGACAGACGGGATATAGTTAAAACTTTACTTTTAAGTGAATCAGGGACTACAATGTGATATGAGAAAGTATTATTTATGATATCTTCCTTTTTGAACATTAATATTTTAGAATCAGGATGTATGAAGTAATTCGGGATCCTGGAATGAGTTCACAATCATACGAATATTCTGAAAGGTCAATTAGCCAACGGGTGGTTATGTCTGCTGGGTTTGTAGTCTTTTTGTATTTTTTTAGAGGTTTACTGTCTGACAAGATAAGAAACTTTCTGTTCTATAAATAATATTTGAATGCAATAACAGATTTGTAAATTGCCATGAGTTCTAGTTTTAAAGCAGGATATTTTTTTTCAGAGGAATTTAAGGATTTAGAAAAGTATGCTACTGGTAGAAGATTTCCATTATGTTCTTGCAGTAAAACGCCAGAGATGGCAATGTTAGATGCATCTGTATTCAAATAAAAATTCTTGTTCCAATCTGGTAACCTAACCATGGGTGAAACGAAGAAAATTTTCTGTATTGTTTTAAGTATGTCCTGATGTTTTTCTGTCCAGATGAATTTAGTTTTAGGAGTAGTTAAATCAATAAGTGGTTGCACTAGTTTGTTAAATGTTGGAATTAATGATTTATAGAAAGTTATCAAACCAATAAGCCTTTTTAGTTGTCGTTTTGTAGTTGGTGTAGGAAATGAAGTTATTTTTACAATGTTAGAATGGATTGGTGAAATACAATGATTTTCTATTTGAAAACCTAAGTAGTTGACTTTTGTTTGATGAAAGTTGCATTTATTAGGTGAAAGAGTGAGATTGTACTTGGAAAGGAGGTTAAAAATTTTGTCGAGTTTAGAACACATTTCATCAAAAGAATTCGCACCAATGATAAAGTCATCTTGATAAGTGAAAACACCTTGTAGGTGTAGCTCGTCAATTAAAGAGTCCATTAGAGCTTGAAAGATTGAGGCACTTGTCTTTAAACCAAAGACAAGTCTGCGGTAGGAAAAAGATCCAAACATGGTGGTAAAAGTTAGTTGATTGTGAAATTTTTCTGGTAAGTTAATTTGATGGTATGCTTGATGAAAGTCGAGTGTTGTAAAGAATGTGTAAGAAGAGAGATTAGCGATGATGTTTTGAATTTTTGGTAGTGGGTAAGATGAGCCTTGAATTACAGTGTTTAACATTCGAAGGTCAAGTGCGAGGCGAAAATTTTGTTTACCAGTACCATCTGGTTTTTTTCTAACAAGTAACATAGGGCAAGACCATTCCGAGCAATGTCTTTGTATAATTCCAGCTTCAAGTAATTGATTAATTTGATCTAATGCATCTTTTTGTAATGCTTGAGGTATTGGAAAAGGAAGTGTTTTTATAGGATAGTCATTAATAAATTTCAAATCTGGAATAATTTTATCTGTATGCCCAAGTGTATTTAGAGATTTTGAAAATACAGGGTAATATTTGAGTAACATTTCTTTTAGAATTTCAGCCTCATTAGATGGTAAGTGTTCAAGATTGAAATCAGTTGCAGATAAGTCTTCTTTTCTTTTTTTGAGAATGTCTTTAGAAGCTTGAATGAGATTTAAAAATTGTTGATCTGAGTCATCTTGACTAATTTTATCTGGGGAGTACTCAATTATTTCCTCGACCTCAAAAAGTTGACCTATTTTAGCTTTTTTTTGAAGGTGAATGGGATTATCAGAATTGTTTTTAACCGAAATCAGGAAAAATGTATATTGTTGTGGAATTTTTCTTTTTCGCTTTGGATTTTTTGATTTTATTATAGCATCAAATCCTATTAAGTTGTCAACGGGTGAATTGTATTGAAATAAATACTCTTTGTCTGTGCTAATAGTATCTGTGAAAACTGAAATCCATTTTTGTTCCTGAGGGTTTAAGGAAACTCTACGAGTCAAAGCTACAATTTGATTTTTGAAGGAGGTGGGTTGTGTACTACATTGATTTATCTCAGATGATGGAGTAGTTTGTTTGTTTACCAAAGGAATCGATAAAGTGTTGTCAATATGAATAAGATTTTTGACAGTATTTACAACAATATTGAATCGTTTGATGAAATCATAGCCAATAATACCTTGGAAACTAGATGAATCTGGTATGTCTACTACATAGAAGTGGTGGTTGAAGTTTTTGTGCTGTAATTTAATGGAGGTTCTAATACATGCTGAAAAATCTACATCAGAATTGACTGTTTTGATGACAACGCCAGTTGATAATCTCTTATATTTTAAAATTGTTTTTAATTCATCAAATAAAGACTGTGATAGTAACGAAATAGTACTTCCTGTATCGCAAAGTAGAGTAATATCTTTTTTTGCAATTGAGGCCTTTACAAGGGGAGTGATGTTGAGTCTTTAATGACATTGTAAATAATTTTTGTAGTAGTGTCATCATATTGTTCTGTGTTTGTTTGTGTCGTTTCATGCTTAGAAATTTTTACAATATCACATGTTTGTGTGCTTACAGAGTTTACTAGTCTGTTAAGTGAAATTTTTGGTAAGGACGGATCTGGGAAAAAACTGGCTGATGTGTAAACAGTAGTGGGGTGAGGTGCAAAGCCATCAGCAAAATTACACCTCTGACTTAGTTTTCCTGTTGTCGGTTGTTGTTGTTGTGAAATTGTCCTCGTCTTTGTGTATTTAAGCGTTTCCATTTGAAACAGGCTTGCGCTTCGTGACCACTTTTGAAACATAGCTGGCAAGTCGTGCAGTTAAATTTGTTGTAAGATTTATGTGGAGAGTGGCATTTGTTAAAATTGTGATTTTGAAATTTCCGTTTGTTGTGCATGCCAGCAAATTTAGTTTTGTAAGTTGCCGCGTCTTCTTTAATTTCTGGTTGTGTTTGGGTATTTACAGAAAGGGCGTTTATTTTCTCGGTTAGCTGCTTCAGCTGGTCGGCAAATATTGAATCAGTTGGGGAAGGGGTGGGGTGAGCATGCAAAATTTTTTCTCCGTACAAAATATCTTGTAGTGCCTGAGCCCTCAAAACTGCGGGTTGGTACTCTGTAATTCCTTCCTCTTGAATTTTAATTCTTAAATTGGAAGGAATGGTTTCCAGGAATTTCATGTACTTAATTTTGTCACGCGCATTGGCGTCATGAATGTCCGAATAAACTGTTGCAGCCAGAACATTAAGCCTATGGGCAAAGTTTTTAATGGTTTCTGCGGGTAAGAGCGT
Source organism: Maratus michaelseni (assembly GCA_963931845.1). Lineage (NCBI taxonomy): Eukaryota > Metazoa > Arthropoda > Arachnida > Araneae > Salticidae > Maratus > Maratus michaelseni. The sequence goes on from OZ007592.1 coordinate 253,872,278, forward strand.
TAAGTTTGCAAGTTCGACTGCTACCTGTGATTTGCTAGGAACGGAAAAAAAATTAGTAAATTCTCTTTCAATAAAATTTATGTCATTTGAGAATATTAAATCAGGGTTCTGTGTTAAATATTTTAATGCAGGACCAGTAAGTTTACTTTTAAGCAAAGCAATTGTTGCTTGCGGGCTGTATTTATTTATTTGACTAACAGACCGAACTTGGTCGAAAAAGAATTTGAGTGATTCATGATCACCATCGAAGTTCGGCAAGTTAATTGGTATTTGCCGAGAAGCCATGGTGGCCAAAAATACAGTTAACTAATCTATGAAATTCAAGGAAACACTGCATACACAATAAAATAACTAAAAAAAATCAATATACACTAGCAGATAATAAATATAACATGAAAGAAAAAAAATGTAAACTGGATTTATATCATAATAAATAATAATGACTGATCACTGTTTCTTTTTAGCGTATAGATCCCTAACGCTCATTTTTAATTCATTTTTAAAAAGAAACAGCGATGAATAAGAGAAAAATAGAGGACACAAAAAATATATATCCTTTTTTTTTATAACTTTAAAATCAATTTGTATAGCATAAGATACTGTGAATAGATCTTACCTGGGATTTATCAACACAAGCAAAAATTAAATTAACTTAAATTTCAACCTGCATATTTAATTAAGAAGGTTTTGGTAGAAGGCAAACACAAAAAGAACATAACTAAAATTCTGTTATTAAATATATTCTTTTAAGAATAGAAATGCAATAATTTAACCAAATAAAATTTACTACTAACTGAGAGAGAAAAAAATTAATTATATTACAAGAGAAGTATGAAGGTTGAAATGTACATTTTAATCAAAGCCAAAGCTTTTTTTTTTTTTTTTTTTTATTTAAAGAAAAAAAAATTTTTTTACTGTGAGTGAGAGAAAGTTACAATATACTAACATTCTATTCATCCTTCATACTTATTAATTTAAAATAAAATAAAACGCTTTTTTTTTTGTGCAACCATGATTTGTTCACTACGTTTTTTTTTTTTTATGAACATCACTTTATATCAAAACATTCTTGTGCTAATCTTCTTATTTTGTTTCAAATTTAAAACTGCACTTTAGGATTATTGAAACACAGCAGCGTTAAAAAAAGAATCACGAACTCAGTAGCACTGATCTTCCGGAAAGTATACTATTCAAAATATTTTGATTGAAACTGCACATGGATCACTTATAGTAACACTGTTGATGAGAGCATTGGAATTTTAATTTTTGGACCACTATTTTGAAACGCATACACAATACACGTAACACATTCAACGGCATTGAAGCACTTGAAGGCACAAATAATTTAGGAAAATTTTAAGTAGCAGCACACATGAAATTTGTAGGGTGATTTCATTTTGATAAAAAAAAAATCGCACACCACTGATCGCACACGCAGATGGAGGGAAGAGGAGGATCCTTGATTTTATGGAACTTAACACTTATAATGCAACGACGGTAACGAAACACTTGTGGTTTTCAACGAGCCACACTTTTTTTCTTTAAACACAAATTTTCGCACAACATACTGACACTTTTAGATGAAGGGAAAGCACTGGAGGAAAACAACAATATTGCATTCACGTCTTGAGTTAGCAGAGATGAGGATCGGCGAGAGAATTTCAGTTACACAGATAAACACTAGAGTCCGACTGTCTTGAATCCGGCGAAGGGGGTGCGGGGGCAGCACTTCCAGAAAGGGCAGGTTGTCAGCAGAGATGAGGGGGTGGAGAAGGACTCCCGGTAGAAAAGCGATCCAGCATGGCAGGTGGGGGGGCTGTGATGACGAGTTCAAACTGAAGCGAGGCCGGAGTCAGGTACATCGCGCTGCGAAGAGATGGGGGGGTGACGCGCGGAGGCAGGAAAAAAACACCGTTGAGATGAGTGAAGCGTATCCGATCAGGAACGGAGGGTGAGACTTTGCGACGGAAAAAATGTTCAAGCAGTGATGTACGGTGCCTGAGTACCTCCCCTTGTTGGAAAAAAGGTATTCTCTAGGTAGAGAGATCGGCGAAGACGCACCAGATTTTATAAAGAAGATTTTCGGTGATTGACACGTTGAAGATGGTTACGTATATACGGTTGTTGACAGCACATGAAGGAAGGCAGTTGACACACGGGCACAAAGAAGAAACATGATTAGCAATGAAGGTGATTTATTTGGAACCAATAATCAAGAATAGTATTAGGCATTAAGAACAAATAGACGAAAAGCGCAAGGGGAGGTACTCCACAAAATCAGCAGAAGAAATTAACAGCTGGTCTGGTCAAATCAAACGGCCGAAGTGATGAAGTTTTTTTAAAGTTACATGTACGGGTGTTGGCGCGGAAAGCATGATAAAATCGCCAGTACTTGGCGAGAGAGTTTTAGGAGACAATGTCGGAAGCGTATGGGAAAAAACGATAAATGCTAGATTCTGTCTATGATTATGCATTCATTTGAGAATGGGGGGAAGGGTTGTAAAGATTCTTTCATGGAGACAAAAAGGAAAAAGAAAATAAAGTAATTTTGGGATTGGCGTTTGATTTTGCTAAAAGACAACTGCAATTAACGGTTACTTATGACTCGAATCTAATAACAGGGTGTGACAGATATGAGCTTGCATATTACAGTTTTAATCTTTTTAATTAATTCTTTTGAGAGCGGATGAGAAGTGCTAATGCCTGCATAAAGAATATCGGTTATACGTTACATTACATTAATAAGTAGAGCACAGCTGCTTATACATTTTGTCTAATTTTTAAGACAGATGCACTTTTGATTTCATGAGAAGAAAACGATTGAATTAGAAATATGTGAACATTTGTAACTTATTTTTAGTATAACCGCAAAGTTAAGGATAGAGAGGTTTCTGATGTATGCGAGTGACTTACATTTTAGAATGACGAAAGTAGATTCGTTATCTAAATTAAATCAGAAATAGATTTTAGTTAACATATTGAATTTTGGGGGGGGGGGGGGGGGATTACAGACATTTAAAATCTATAAACTATAATTGTTTATTATTTTTAATTATTTATAATTATTTATTTATTTGGGGGGAACTGAATGAATCTTTATGAATTTTTTTTTTTTTCTATTTTGGGGGGGGGGGGGGGAGGAGGAGAAGCATGAAATCAATACATGCATGCTAGATGTTGGGAGAGGAATGGAAAAGCTTATGTTAACATGTTAAAATTTTGGGGGGGGTGGGGACTTTGAACTGAAAGCAAGATATATGACAAACGTCTTTGTCATAGAGGGCTGTAAATATTTATTTTGGACCCCTAAAAAATAATAAATTATTATTAATTTTTATTTTTGTTCGAAAAAACATGATTTTCTAAAAATGCAATATCAGGGAGAGGGACAGGTATAATCTTGACGCATTTTTTTTTAAAATGAGCCTAAATATATGTTCTAACTTATTCTGGAATAAAATTTGTGGTTTTTTAATTCCTTCTGAAGAAAAAAAAAGAAAATCACCCAATGCCATCAATAAAATGGCAACATCATGAAAATTTCAATACCACATTTCTGTTAATTTTTAAGAATTTATATAATGTAACTAAGCTAAAAACATTACTTAAATATGTTATTTAAAATTGTATTAATTTTTTTTATAATTTTTTGATGAAAGAGGAATTAAAACTTGCATTCACAAAACAATAATTAAACATGCTTTGCATGATTTTTTTTCGTCATTTGGCTTTGCAAATGACAAAATGAAATTCTCAAGGAAAATATAGATATAATATTTAGGTGTGATCTAATTAAATATCAAATGGGATTATATGGGTCTTTAGAACACATATTAGTGTTTATGCTAATTAATTACAAAATTAGGGTTTTTAACTAAGAATAATTCCTATCAAATTAAAAACTAAATTAAATATATTTAAAAAATTAAGTGTTTTTGAGCAAATTAATTTGTTTAACTATACAGTTAAAGTCATTACTGTTTAAAATGGATTAATTCAGTATATTCTGATATAAAAAATAAATCCTCAATATGTTTGTAAAAGTAAACTGGCACAGTTTACCTTCCCTTTATGCTTAGTTGCTTCCTGTTTATATTACAAGGCAGATGTTAGGGTTAACCAGAAAGCTGATGCAATCATTCAAAGTATTGTGCAGCATCAATTTTTGAATTTTTAATTTTTTTCTTTCTTTTTGTTTACTGTGTTTTTATTGGTGGTTTATGAAAATACTCACAATAAGCTTTAAATAAGAGCATATCATTCTGTCCTTTCTCAAATTCTGCTTTGCAATCAGAGAGCATTTGAGAAATGTTTTTATCTTTTGTTCGGTTAGTGTTAGTTTCCTGAATTAGATATATGCTTTAAAAATTTTCAGTGGATTAACTGTATTTTATTTTTTTATATATTACTGTGACTTTTTATGAAATGGAGAGTACTACATATGATGTGGGGAAAAAAACTTCAACAGAATGTCACAAGACTAACTACATTAAAAAGAATGTTATTGTAAATGAATCAAATGATCTCTCTGAAGAAGACAAAACTCTGAAGAAGACAAAGTTAAGAACAGAAACTACTGAAGAATTGCATACCATTTGTTTTCATCATAGAATTGTATATTTGAAAAAGTTTGAATCCCTTCAGAAAAAATGTTGTGATCCCTTCAAAAGGCACAAAAAGTATGTGAAAAATACATTGTGTGCTGTAAATTTTCAGCAACATAATGATCTTTTACTCAAGGGACTTAAAGTTAAGCCAGGATAAAATTTATGCTGTCAATGTAGGACAATGCTCTTGTTCAAAAGTGCATTTCAGAATGAAGAATGTCTGTACAACAACACAGATACAAATTCTGACAGCCCACATAAAGTTGAAGATATGGATTACAGTCCCATTGCAAGCAACAGCAAAGATGACATACAAAAACTAAATTCATCTTTTTTTTTTTTTTTTTTTTTAAAGGCTAAAAGCAAAAAATTGAAGAAATTCTTGATATCAAAATTCCAGAAGTAGATTCAATGGCAGAGGACCTTGTTGTACAGAAGGCAGAAGACATGGATAAATTAGCAGATATCATAAAAGACAAACTAACATTTGAAAAATGTAATAAAAAACAAATTCAGTTATTAAGGATTCAAACATCACTATCATGGACACGAAAAAAAAAAAGAAAAAAAAAAAAAAAAAAAAGATACATTTAAAGTATCAGACTATGCATTCGTAAAGCTCAGAAACTTGTCAAAGAGAAAGGAATATATTAGCTAAACCAGAACCCAAAAGAGAAAAACAATTGAGACCCGATATCCTTGACATGGTTAAAAACTTTTATGAAAATCATATTTCAAGGATTATGACAGGAATGAAAGATGTTGTGAGCTTAGGGGGAGGGAGGGGGGGGAGTACACATTAGTAAAAGATTACTTTTTTTTTGCATGAATTGTATATTAATTTTAAGCAAGAGTTTCCAAACACTAGGGTGGGTTTCTCAAAATTTTGTAGCCTGTGCCCAAAATGGTGTATTCTTGCTTGTGTATGTGTTTATATTCAGATTTAATTGAAAGTAAAATGCTTAACTTTCTCATTGTTGAATTATTCTATAATAACATTTAAACTGTATTGATTGCAAGGAAGAATAATATTAATCATTTGCAAAGTCTTTCTAACACACACAATACATGACAATTAAGAAAAATACAACTACCGAGAACATCTCATTTTAAGTTCTATAAATAAATAAAAAATATATTTATAAAATAAATTACTAAGAAAAATGAACATTTAATTTAAAAGTATGTTTAATTAGTAAACTACATTCCAAAATTATATTACAGTTATGTGAAATAAAAATTATATTCATGATGCTGCCATTTTATTGGTGGCATTGGGCGATTTTTTTTTTCATCAGAAGGAATTAAAAAACCACCAATTTTATTCCAGAATAACATAGAATATATATTTAGGCTCATTTTTAAAAAAAATGTTCCAAGATTATACCTGTCCCTGTCCCTGATATTGCATTTTTAGAAAATCATGTTTTTTCGAACAAAAATAAAAATTAATAATAATTTATTATTTTTTAGGGGACCAAAATAAATACTTACAGCTCTCTAGTATTTTTTTCTGTGTTTATCATCTTTTTGTTGGTAAGTAAATAAATTTTGAAAACAATTGGAAGGTTTGGGAACCAAATAGAATTTTTTTTACAACCAAATGCAGCTTGTTTAGCGCTTCTCGGATATATGCAAAAAGGTGAATTTGAAGAAATTTTGAATGGCTGTAAATAAAAAAGTATTGAAGTCAGTGAAAAAAAAAAAATTAGGGGGTTATTTAATACCATATGTTTATTGAATACACTAAGTTTCATCAAAATCGGAGACCATGGGTGTACAAATCCCATTTTTGTGGTTGAATTGACATGGAATGACCCGCAAATATAATGAATAATTTGTTCAAGAGAACCACCGTCACCTACATTAACGCGATCATTAAAAAAAGAATTACATTTTTCTGATAATTAGAACATAACGAAGACGCTACGCTAAAATAGCCGGCAAATGACATCCCTTCCCGACCTCAATTTCAAATCTATATCTTAATTAGTTACCTAAATTTTTGTTCATTAGTAAAAATTGGCAATTATTTCCTTTCATTTTCGCAAACTAAATGGAGGGTTCGGCCCGAGAAACAGATCTCTTTGTAGTTCAGTTTTTAATGAAAGCAGATCCCTGTCTGAAACTTTCTCGGATCGTTTTCACTGGCGCCGGCAGATTTTTGGCAGTTTTTTGCATAAATAAAAAAAATTACCAACCGAATTTTTCAAAAATCACATATTCAGATACAGAATATTTTTTTTTTACATATGCTCAGAAATTTTCAAATTGATATCTCAATTAGTTTTCTTAAAATTCGCTAATTAGTAAAATAATTTCGAATTTGTTCATTTCCGCTTGCAAATCCAACGCGCCAGTTCGTTTCTTTCGCCATTTTAACTTAAAAGATGACATTTTAGAAGCGATGGTTAATGAGAATCTAATTAATATCTAGGCTAATTATCAAAATATTAAAATTCTGAGGCTCAGGTGCACATGGCCAGACCTTGGACTATCCACACCTAAATTTCCAGACTTCTAGGTGGGCTAGATTTTGCTAGCCATTGCCAACAGACACACACACACGGACACACACATAGAGCGAAACTTTCTTTTATTAATTTTAGATATAAAATATTAATATTAATAAATTTGCAATAGAAAGTTTCAAGAATTCTCGCTAAACTATCCGCAGCTCAAGCAAGAACTTAAGAATTGCCAATTTGTAGTGACAAAATTGCCTGTTAGAAGTATTCTAATTTTTTATTTAATGTTTTTAAAAAAAATCTTATTATCCAAATTTTTATGAGTATTAAAAAAAATGTTTCCTAAGCATGGGTATAACTTTTGTGTGAAAATATTAATATTTAGCTGAAAAAAAAAAAAAAAAAAAAAAAAAATTAATTCATGAAACACTCGACTTTCATCCAAAGATTTCTAACGAAAAACGTCCCTCTAAAATGTTTCAAATAGATGGTGATGGCGCTCGAGTAGGACAGTTGCATCAGTTCTTCTGCGTTAAGGACACTTTCAGTTTGGCATCGGCAGATGGCGCTACGTGTGCACGGTATAGGTGCAGATTCCCAAAATTTGTAAGGAGCCAGTGGCTCCTAAACCCAAAAAATCCAGTGGCCACAATTGTAAAACTAACGCATAAAAACAATAGTGTTTATACGGGGTAAAAAACTTTAAAAAAAAAAAAAAAAAAAACTCAAGAATTCAAAGTGTAAAGTAATTTGTATTTGTATAAACATATGTACAACAAAATTTGAATATTAATTAAATCTTAAATCATGTACATTCAGAAGATAAAGTTGGGAAAGATACGGTTTAAAAAAAATATGTATAAGCTAAGCAATCATGATAGCGGGGAATATCAGAAAAATAATATTTCTTATTTGGATTTTGCCAGACAAAAGTACATATGAAAGAAAATCCGAATTTGTGAGATTATTTTGCAGTATAAAAATCAAAACACACTTCAAACATTTGTTTAAATATATATATATTTAAATCACAGTCTATGTAAAGTTATCAGATTCAAACTGTTACGAATAACATTGCTATTCGAATATATTTAATAGTTTGCTGTGTTAAACATATCATTCTGAAATGTTATTAAAAGATAATAATAATGATTGTTATGTGTTTTGGCCTTAATCTTTCAAAAAAATATCAACATTTCACGATGGGGACTGGGAATACCAGAAATTGATTACTTTTAAATCACATGGCGACTTAAACGCCGAAAGTTAGTGGTCACAGCAAAAAAAATAGTCGCCACGTGGCGACTGGCGACCGTGAATCTGCACCTATAGTGCACGGTTGTATGTTTGTAACGGCAGAGCCGTGCGACCACTATTTCCTTAGAAATCCTTATTTTTGCATCGCTACTCTGGTTTATTTAATTACTTCTGTGAAGAATCGATGCAACCAACCAACCCAAGAGAATAAAAGCGTATTTTTAATGAGAGTGCTTTGTGCATTTTAATTAATATTTCAGAAAGTAATTAAAATATTAAAATTCTGAAGTAATGTTGCACCAGGAGAGGGTTTGGACTACCTAAATCTAAATTTCCAGCCTTCTAGGTGGGCTAAATTTTCCTAGCCATCGCCAACAGACACACACACACACAGAGCGAAACTTTCTTTTATTAGTATAGATATTTTAATAGAAGATCCACAAAGATTTATTAAATTGCTTATAAATGATTCATCCCCAGCAAACTACATATATACTTTTAGCGATTAAGAAAAATAAAATAAAATGTAAATCACAAATTTCTTACCTCTGGATTATATTTAGCTCTTATCTTCTGTTGCTTAGCCCATTTACCAGTATTTCTATGTTTTAGAGTCATCCTTTCCTGAAAATGACATGGACAAAATGTATATTGAGATAACTTCAATACTAAAGATTAAAAATTAAAGTAAAACACGTATTTTTAAATTTGCAATGTAGTAGTAAATTTTTTATTACCCTTTCAATTTATCAATGAAAAATTCTTTTTGGAAGAAAAAAATAAACAAATAAATAAAAGGAAAAAAAAGATAAGATTTTGTTAGGTAAAATAAAAATTATAGTTTATAATTAAATTAAATTGCATTTGACAAGCAATGCAATTGTAAAATATGTTCTTGAAGTTAAATGCTCATAAAAAAGAAGAGACAATTACTTTCAACAGAACTGTACTTTGTTCTTTAGAATGGCAGTAACTTTTGCTTTAAGACAATATAAAAAAATACTGTATTCATCATACATTCACAGCATTTATCATACAGCATTTCATCATTAGATTTTCAGGAGTTTCGACAGAAATTTTAGAATAAAAATATCTTTATATTTGGCACGAGTTTTCTGTGCTCAGATTTAATTCAAATAATTATTTATTCATAGTATTCTGCATTCGAATCTTTTTATGTTTTTCCTGACTTGTTCAGGTCATTTTCCTCCATTTTCCCATGCGACTATTTTAAACAATGATCATTTCACAGCTGCGGCCTGAAAAGTTGTTCATTTCTCTCATTAGATATTTCTATACCAGAAAAAAAATGGCAATTTGGAACAGGTTTTGTGCAAAATATGCAAAATCAGATGTTATGGCAGATCATAGCACGAGAAGTTTACATTTGAAACATCACACCACCTCTTTCTCATACAAGAAATCGTACCATGAATGACATTACACTGAAATTTGTAGTTTCAATCAAAATTTACTGATTTTTCACAGTTTTGATTGAAACTCCTTGATTGTTTCCATGCTTTCCAGTTTAGAAGCCACTCTGTTGTTATTAATAACTTCTGTCCTCTTACCCCACCCCCCATCCTTTCTTCCCACTATTTGAGATAATGATTATAGAATATTGTTTCTTTCAATTAAGAAAATTAGCATTGAATATTAATTAAGATAATTAGCAATTAAAATTTTCAATTTATAAATTAATGCATATGCTATACTTTTATATATAAAAAGTTTTAGACTTCTATTAAAGAGCTTATTTGCCTATTTTGGTAACTGGAACATCAGTAGTTACTGCTTGGCTAATTCTCAAAAACTGTCTTGTCATGTTGCTAAGAAAATGGATTGATTTCCAGAAAAGGAAGTGCTGGATTTTAAGAGGCTACTTCACTCAGGCGAAAACACCCTCTCGCTAATGTTAATCCTATGAGGGAAGTAATTTACATTACCTTGTTCGCATTTCAATATTTTTAAATTCTTTTTTTTTTTTTTTTTTTTTTGCATTGGACAGTTGGGGTCAATCTGTATGCACATACTTTTCATTACCTTTGTACTTTTTCAATTTTGATTACAAGTTTTTTTTATTAAGATACTTTCACTTTCAGAACCAGTTTCGAAAGTAAAAGTATCCTCAATAAAAAAAAAACTGCAACAAAAATCAAAAAGTACAAAAGAGTGTGCATAGAGATTGACCTCAGCTATTCAATGCAAAAAAAATCATTTAAAAATATTGAAATGCGAACGAGATATTGTAAATTATTTTCCCATAAGATTAACATTAGCGAGTGGGTGTTTTCGCTTGAGTGAAATAGCCTCTTAATTGATGGAAAATAAGACCTCTTCTTAACAGTCAAACAATGCAAGACTAAAAAGTTACTCTCATTGTTACCCATCTTTTCTATTTTTATGAATATAATTGATTTCACTTTACTCATAGATCACATAACCCATCTTTAAAAGCTGGCTGAATAGTAGTCATGACATGGATGTCATGGTTGGACATTAATATCATGCTGTATTCAGTGTTCAGGGGACAGTAAAAAACTCAACCTATGTATCATGCAGTCTATGTTCCAAGCAGTGCCATTCTAATTGCAAATAAATCATAAATTTTCAATATTAAATATTAATTATAAAAATCCATTATTCTAAAAGAAAGTATTAGTATCACTCATTAATGAAAGTTCCTTTATTCAACTTAAAAGGCAACAATGATTTTACTTACCCATCATACGTAGTATAGAGTAAGTCTTGTAATTGTTTTGAAAATCGAAAAAACTTTTTTGACGGATTTACATGTTTCAGATATTGGAGATTCTGAAAAACATATTTTTAGAAAACAAATTTTGCTGTGTGTCTGTAAACGCTCCTGAACAAACCATTCCCCACAGCAAAAAGTAGTGGTCCTTTTATACATTTGTTTTCAGGGAATTACACATTTCTTCTGATTCTTCTGGTCTGAATAATGAAATTAATTATCTCAAATCTCTTGCCCTTGCTAATGGTTATAATCCCTCTTTGATTGATAAAGCTCTGAATAAATTCAATCCTAAACATCCTGTTTCGGACTCTAATAATCCTGCTAATTTTAACTCTATCGTTCTGCCATTTTATTCTCCTCTCTGTTTGAAAATTTCCAAAATCCTTTCTCATTTCAATTTTAAAGTTATCTTCAAACATATTAATAAAATAAAATTCTCTTCTCTGAAAGATCCTATTCCAACGTAGAACTGGTGGGTCGTGTATTTTATTCTTTGTTCATGTAATTTAGGTTATATTGGTCAAACTAAGAGAGCATTAAAGATCAAATTAATCAAGCACCAGAAATATATAACTAATCAAGAGTTTTCCAAATCTTTGATTGCCTCTCATTGTTGGACTTCAAGTCACTGTTTCAATTTCTCCATGGCCAGAATAATTTTTCACCAGTCTTTCCCACTAACTTGGATTTTCAAGAAGCATTTTTTATTTTTAAAAATTTCTATAATCTTGTCAATGATCTCTCTTCAGCTTGGAAATTACTTTTGTATTTTTTTTTTCCCTTGTCTCTTTTATTTTATTTATTTATTTATTTTCCTATATATTTTTTTAATGTACTCTTTTGATGTTTTTATTCATTCTGTCTCTCTCACACTTTTTTTTTTCACTTTCATTTTGGCTACACTTATCTCTTCCATATGTGCTCCTCTATGATTGATGTTTTCCTTTCAGCTAGCGCCATCTGTCGCATTCTTTGTAAGCTCCCCCTTTGCCTTTCTGTTCATTTGTGACCTTGTCTCCTTACGGACATGTGTTTGCAATGGCTGATGACGGGCTGTTAAAAATTTCCAGCTCGAAAAGTGTCCTGTGTGTTGTTTTGTTTTTATGGAGATTGATACAAAGTTTAATTATGATGTGTGTAATCTTAAAGTTATCTTCAATTACAATAATAACAACTATACAGCTCAAACACATAACCTACTTAATTCAAAATTTTTATATCTAAATATATCATCTTACCAATATTCTTAATTTATCAGCTTCAAGAAACTTTTCTAAAGCTGCTTGTTGGTCGGTGTTTTGGAGTTCCTCAAATTCTTTCATTATTTGTTTTAGTTTTTCTCTCTTAAGAATACGATGATACCTATAATTATACATCAATAAATAAATAAATAATATTATAAATATCACAGGATAACGTTTTCATTTTATTAAATACTAGCAAAATCCACACCCTTGTACACATGGTTGTTAAAATATTGCAATGGTATTTGTGTGGAGGGAAATTAAGGGGAAATTATACTGCTATAGATAATTAAAATATTACATAGTATTAAATAATAACTCATATTTTGAGGAAACTTCATTCCGGTACTGCATTAGGTAAATGTAAGACTTGAATTAATGAAATTTTTTTTATTCCAACCCATTTACAGCAATCCCCTTCCAAAAAACAGATACAATGCAATCTACTGGGAAACTCTTACCTACTTATTGTGCAATGAAAGAATTTTTTTATTCATTTCAGTAATTGCAGACTTTTTTTTTAATAGTATACCTTGATTCACCATAAAAATTAAAATATCATTAAGTAATAAGCTAGAAAACATTGGTTTAATATATTCAACTATCATTTGTATGTAGCAAAAGGCTAAATATGAAGTACTTCCTTAACTAGTTGCAATCATATTTTTTATTACTAATCATTTTAATTAATTGTACCAGTTACTGTTACTTCCATTTTATCCCATTGCCCAGAAAAATTGTATCTAAAACTGGCATGACAAATGATTTTTCTCCTCTTTTCAAATTTAAAATTTTAAAAAAATGTTTGTGCGCATCTACTCTTAGAAGTAATCTCTATGCCAAACATAAAGCTTCTAGACTGACAATTTTAGAGAAATTATATTGAAGATATAGTTGTAGAATGTTTTCCTCACATTTCACCTATTTAAAATTCGAATTTAAAAAACTTTCCTCTGGGGAAATTGACTTCTTCCAACAGTCGGTGAAATCTAAGACTGGCCAATCAGTGCACTGAACGGAGATTGCCTCATCACGGAGCACCCGAATAATTGTATCAGTTGGTCTACAGTTATGGTTACACCAGTACGGTTTTGGAAGCAGTATTTCTGTAAGAGGCAACAAATTGCACTTAGGAAAGGAATTTTAATGGAATTTTTTAGAAGTCAGTAGCAATGCAAGTTCAATGCTCTAAATCTAAAATAGAGATGCTATGCTACCCTCATTGTTTTAGCGAGGAGAGAAGATAGAAAAATGGCCAAATTCTCGAGACACCATATTACAGCACAGGATGTTTGAAAACAGTATATTTATTTTGTTCAAATGTGCTAAAATCACATGAGAAAGTATAAAAATGGTAATAATTTAGATAAGAACAAAAAAAAAATGTGTTAAAGATGAATAAATAAAAATTATGATTTAAAACAAAAATAATTAATTTGTTAAAAAAGATTATGGAATTTTACTTTATCATTATTTGTAAATTCTAAATTACCGCATTCCGTCCTAAAAGATTGTTTACTTTACTATATACTAGCTGATCCATCCAGTATTGCCCGGTCCCGTCAAAAGATAATATGAAACGCGAAATCACACTAAAAATCATTGCACAAAAACGTTCCCCTGGTATCTTTGCAAATTTGAATGAAAACTTTGCAGTGTTTATGAAGTGTACCATCATTGTCAAAAGTGCAAACAATTGACATTACTATAAAACATATTATTATAAAACATTCTCCTTATTTGGGTAAGAATCCTTTGTTTATGAACAGTGAACTTTATTATCAAGCCTTGTATTTAAAAACAGGCGATAATTAAATTTTAAAAAATCTGACAACAATTTCTAGTAGCCAGTAAAAACTATGCACCTAAAATTACATATACTATATACAATACTACAACTTACTCACCTTTTACTTTTTATTTTGTTTTGCCGTCTAGCTTTTGCTTCTTTGTATGAAATTAAAGCCCTGTTCTTCATGAGTTCACTATGCCTTAGTTTTGCCTAATTTAAATAAAACAAATTTTTAACTTTTGCATATGGAAATGGTGGCTTAACATTTCATTATTTTATTAATTTTTTTTTATATATATGCATAATTCATGAACTATTTGCATAAAATAAAACAAACATAATAAAAGACAAGATAAAATATGATATGTGATTAAAAATAATATATTCATTGTAAGGCATAATATTGGATACCAATATTGTAAATTATAAAAATTAAATTTAGGAGATTTCTGAGAATAAGTTTTGCTTCTTTTTATTTTAACTTTGATTAAATTTTACTTCCTTCCTGCTGAATAGAGATTCCTATTTTTTGACATTCTAAGCCTTAAAAAAAAATTATGTTTTACTTTGTTTTAACTTCAAAAACTTCAAATACATTTCCAATGACATTTTTAAAATTACCTACAGAAGATAATTGCAACTATTTTCCAATCTGAGCTCAATATGAACAATAAAAGAGCAAGTGAAAAAAAAAATCATGTAAAGAATCAACAAAACATTTCTGTTTTCTCTTTGAATGTGGTTTGCTTGCATCAAGATTTAAGATGCTTTGTGGTTGGAATGCCGGTAAATTTCCATAATTTTTTATTCAATCTTAAATGGTTGTCTTAACAAAATTCTATATTATTTAATAAATTTACAATTTTATAATGTATTAAAAAAATTAATATTTTAATCACTTTAGACAGATTTTGTATATATGTATGTAATTCACAGATTTGTATAATTGGTATCTAAGCTAAGACACGATTTGCAAATATTATCAAAAGTATACACAGAAATTAAGTTAGGTTGAAGATGGGAACAGTAATCCTAACAACTTACATAAATGAAAAGTATGATTATATTTAAAAAGTTTCATGAAATACAAAATATAAGGGAAATTTATAAACAATAAAAAGAATTAATATTTCATTACACAACTGGTATAAAGTTGCGGCTTTCATTTATCATTGCAGAAAATACTTTATATAAATTTAAAAAATACATGTCGTACTTACTTTCCAGTATATAAGTCAATCCGATGTATAAGTTGACCCTATTTTTTTAATTCTAAAATGCCATATTTTGTGTGTATCTGGTGTATGAGTCGACATTTAATTCACTCATGAAAGAAACAATACATTTAAAAAGAAAAAAATAGATAAATTAAATAAAAGTGTTAGGGAAAACATCACTGTAAAAAATCTTCAACAGGAAAGGAAGCAATAATATTTCTGACAGACTGTCATTATTTTAGTTTTTCTCCCGTTAAAGATTAGGATCCATATGATGATTCTGTAAATTTAAAAGTCTCCCCTGAACTCTGTGACTCTAACAGTCATGAGGAACACTTAGATTTTCCAGATGAATAATTTGCAAATCAATGGTATGAATTAAATCCTTTTTTGTATTGATATTTTTTGCTTAAAATATTTCAAAATACAATAATTTATACTTTCCTTTGTCCTCTCATAGATATAAATTTTACTCTAAATCAACTATAATTTCTTTTAAAAAGAAATTAATGTTTTATATAATAATAATTATATAAAATAACAAATTTTAATTATTGTGAAAAATATGTCAGAAATGATAAATTTTGTGGGTCACATTTGTTCAAAAAATAACAACACTTATCTTGTAACTATCACTACAGCTATCAATAGCAAATATCAGATGTCTGATTTTATATCCTGTGTACTTATACTTTTTATTTTAACTTTGATTAAATTTTATTTCTAACTGTCTATTTTTGAATTCTCCAACAGTTACATTTTGATCAAGAATACATTATTTTAAGATCAAGAATGTATTATTTTATCATATATATTTTATGAACAAATCTCAGAATATGAATTATAATTTTGCCTTGGAAGAATTTAATTGTGAAGCATTCATCGTTTGGCAATTATGTTTGTAATTATGATAATAAATTTTTAAGCCAACTTTTCATTTGAGGCAATTTTCCAGAAGAAATTGTTTCAACACCTAATTTGATAGTGATTAATAATAATACATCCAATTTTTTTACTGGCAGTTCAAAATAAATTGCCCATAAAATTAATTTCTCTTCTGGTAACTCAATCAGGGATAGCTGTTTTGCAATGTCTTTCCCCACGATGGCCGACACATTGCAATCTAGTTGGGAAATGACAAAGTAGAGCCATGAGCAGGGCTTGACAAATGCGGTCGCCAGGTCACCACTGGCGACCAACTTTTATTATCTGGTCACTAAGTTTTTCAATCTGACTTTTTTGTTATTTATTTATTGTCTTTTTTTACAAAAATTGAACTAAAATATGACACAAACGACATTTTGTATCTCCAACAGCCCTACTCGTGCAGGCAGCAAGCGCAGTAATCTTCCTCTTCTCTCGTACTTTTAACGGAAAAGCCAAGTTTAAAAGGCATTTTCCATTTCATGCACATAAAAACCATTCTTTACTGTTCTAGTCGGCTTAGCATGTCACGTGATTAGAATGTGGAGAGGGGGGAGGAGATTCAATAAGAAATATTGTCAATCCAATCTATGTGACATATAAAAATAGGATGCAATGATAAAAAAGGCTTACAACGCTTTTTTGTAACTTTCAAATCAGATTTTTGTGTTCAGAATTAAAACTGATTAATCTATCACATTAATTTTAAAGAATAATAACATAAATGATTATAAGTAATTCATTCGAAGTAAATCTATAAAACTTAACATCTCAAGAATAACTCATTTTAATAAAAATAATATGCATCTTTTAAATATTTCGTCCCGCTTAAAATGTTTGGTGCCTAGTTAAGTACTATTCTGAGCTATGTAACTAATAATTCTAAACTATGTTTGTTATTATTTTTTCTCGCTTAATTCACAAAAAGAAAAACATTTGCTTTTGAAAATCAATAGCGGGGGCGAGGGGGGTTAATTTTTTTCTACAGGTGACTAGACTTTATACCTGGCTACCAGATTTTTTTCAAATTTGTAAAACCCTGGCCATGAGCAAGAATGTTTATTAAGTAAGAGAAAAAAGCATCTATGGGATATAAAATGTAATTTGTATCCAAACAGAACAGATATGGCAAAACATATGGCATATCAATTTCTCTGGTATGTAGAAAATTTAATTTTTTTTAATTATATGGATAAAACTCTCTTTTCATTTTGTTATAATAAATAAAATTTTGTTTAACTTGCACAAACTGTCACAAATAATGCACTTATTTTTGCATGAATTAACACAGAAAAGTGATGTCATGCAGCATTTTCTACATGTAACTATTTTGTTTTCCTATCTGATTTTAAGCATTATTTCACCAAATGAATTACAAAAAACAATCAACACAATAAAGTGACCAGTGAGTTCAATTTCACTATCCATATTATTAAAAATAAAAAATTATCAACCATGTATAAAGCATTCTACATTGAACGAACAACAGGAAAGATCTCATTAATAAATTACTAAATACTTTTTTTTAATGCAATTTGGATTATTATATGTTAGATTTTACATTAATGACAAGTTAAAATTACTAAAATAGAAATTCAGAATTTTTCTTTTCCTTATTATATATAGTCTGTGTTATTTAAATGAATCATACTTATTTCCAAAATAAAATTTCAATAAATTAATAGCTGAATCTAATATACAGAAAATAGCTTTTTGAGTTTTGTTCTTAGTTATTAAATACATAAGCAATTGATTCTCTTAACCAGCGATTCATATAAGCCACATATCCTAGAATATATTTCTATGTAAAAATTTCGTATGTTTCAATATATTGTTTGTGAATTTTTGGCATGTGCGTGTAAAAAAGATACACTATCCCTGAAATAGAACCTTAAAAAGGAGTTCTTATCAAATAATTTGGGGGAAAAAACGAATACAGCAATAATCTAGTAACTTATTTGCAGCAACAAAAGAGCGATAAACAGCAAATAATAACTGTTTTATCGTTAAACTTTTGCACTGACAATTGTAATCTTTCTTTTGGTTTGTATGCAGAGAAATTAAAATTATAATTGGCTCAAAAGTTAGTTGTAAAAAAAAAAAAAAAAAAAAAAAAAAAAAAAAAAAACACTCAGTATAATATGTCTGTTTTGAAATTAAGTTGAAACCAATTTATAAGCTTTAAACAGATGATTTATAACATTGTAATTAATAAAACTTTTTTTTAAATTTTCAAAACAACTGAGTAAAATTTTTAAAAAGAAGAATTAAAAAAGAAATTACCTCTTCCAAACTCATAGCTTGTAATGCTTTTTCTTCTGCAGCAGTCAATGTTTTTGTATTATCTAGCGTATTTTCACTTGTTTGTAATATTTTAGAGACAGCCACTTCAACAGGATGTTTTGACTAAAATGTAAAAGATAATATTAATGAATAGTTATTATAATGAAATAATTTAGATTTTATAGTTCTCTTTATCAAAGTTTTAAAAATCTTAGCTACAAAGAATGAACGATATGAAAACACACAACAAAAAACTTATGATTAATACGGTTAATTAGTAAGAGTTTGATTTACAATTAGAAGCCAGTATATTATAAATTTTTAGACACTAGTCTTTAATCCTTTATTGCATACTGTCCACCACAGTGGACAAAAATTCAATTTTTTTCCTATTCAACATATTTTATTTACAGTTCTTATTTAAAGTTTATGCTACTCTGTAACATCTATGCTTTCAGTAGAAAAATTGAGATAGGCCGCAAGTCAGATGACTTACTTGTTAAAATAACATAAAATATGGATATCCCTTCAGAATGCCGGCAAGTTGTTCTGCATGAACTAAAATGTTTCTAATCCTACAATAATATTATTTAAATCAAATTTTGTTGATTAATTATTATTTTTAGGCTTCTTGGCCTAATGCATAACTGAAATGTTTTTTGTTTGTTTTGGACTGTAAGGGACAGGTTATAATTTATTTTTTTTTCCTTAAAATTATAATAATACATAAAATAGTTTTTTTTTTTTTTTTTCCTCATTCTGTGTGACCCTTTTAGTTAGAAAATAGCAAATTTAATGTTGGGGAATTGCCAGTTTTAAAATATACAACAAAGGGTTAAGTTTATTTTAAAATATGTCTTACAAAATTACACATTGTGGAAAAAATAATTTGTTTTTAAAAATAACACACATAAGATTTTAAAATATGAAAAGACTTCAAATTTATATGGCAGTACAGTTACACAGGATTATCACCTTTTTCCAAAAAAAAAAAGAACTTTGAGAACTTTTTAAAAACAAAATGATATTGTAACAACTTGTATAAAATTTAATTTTAATATGACTTGATAACACATTTTATAATACATCCTTAGAATTCACAAAAATTCCAAGATTAAAATATTTTTTGTTGTTGTTGCTTAAACTGCAACAACATAAACTATGGTGAATCAGACTGAAGTAAAAAATGATATTCCAAATTTAATTATAAATTTAAATATATATATATATACTAGCTGTTACCCGTGACTTCGTTCACGCAACATTAAAAGAAGAATAAATACATTAATTAAGCAAAATATTTTACTCCCAATAATTAAAAACATTAATAATAAACTAACTATTTATCACATTTCATAGGAGACAATACGGTATTTATTATTATAGGGACCTTGACATAACTCAGTCTTAAAAAAGTGAAATTTTGTGACAAAAAATCGCGAAAATGAAATTGCAACCAATGCAAAAAGGAGGGCCAAATAAAATTGTGGAAATAGACGAATTGGGTAAAAACAAATGTCAATTTTACCTGATAAACAATTTTACTTTTAACGCTATTGTGAAATGTTTTAACAGCCATACTTAAAAAAAAAAAACATTAATTTGAATTAGAAATAGTATATGCTTTTTCTTTAAATTCAATTCTGCCTCCTTGGTTTAATATATAGTTGAAACAAATCTTGTTTTCTAAATGACAGTATATTGGCAGGCAATTTTTGTTCTCCAGAAAAAATTAATTCATGAAGTTTGAATATGTGAAAATATGTTTGTATTTTTCGGATAATTTACTGAAATCAAGATTTTGTTTTCACCATCTATTCAAAGTGAAAATAAATTCTGTTTTTCAGTTTTAATGAGAAAATGGTGTAAAAAATATACTGATCTGTTTTATTTCTCCTTTTTTATACACAAATATGGAGTAAGTTACTTTCCGTTTTTAGAGAAACTTCGTTAAAAAAAATGGCATTTAATTTAATTTTTTTAATTCCGAGAGTTTGTGTGACATCCTCGGATCAATTATAACCCGTATTCGCTAAACCGGTAGTAAATCGCATTGCGTTCGATAGTCTAGGAGTAGTTGCGAAATACAAACACACGGTCAGATTTTAATATAATAGATTCGTGTTCATTTTCCTTTTCTTAAAATTATGATGTGGTTTTTAGCAGAAAACTCGATACTCATGCAGAACGAAATAACGGATACTCATGTTTAATAATCAGTATAGATAACAAAACATTTAAATTTTTCGTTATAAATATGGTGTGAAACTCATCTACTTTTTATACTTATTGATCCTTGTATTATTAATGTAAGGAATTGATTCGCACTCATTTTAAAACATATTGGAAAATTCCTGTTTTATTTCAAATATGACGTCTCCTTTTTCCCCAGAGAAATCCCTTTTTAATGACATAATTCTTGTTAATTTTCTTTTCCAGGCAATTAATTTCAATACTGGCTTAGAAAAAATTATGTTACTTTAACGAAATAATATTAAATCTTTAGGTTTTATCAATAAAAATGGAGCTATTAACATTTGTCATTTTTTTTAGGTAATCGAGTTATTTCTTTTAGTTTTAACAATAAAAAATCACTATTTCTCGCTATCCATGACATCATTTACGACATGGATAATTTTGCAGAGCATATTATTGACATTTGCTAACCATTTTCTTTTGAAACTTCTTTTTACTTTTTTAAAATTTAAAAAAAAAATACGGTATAGTTATATTAGCCGTGCGCAGACGGTAAAATGGCAAGTATTGTTACCATACAAAAGAAAAAAAAAGAAAAAAAGTGAAGAAAAAACCCAAGATCATTTTATTTCACCAATCAAAGCATATCCGCTTTATTTTCGATAACTGACGTCATATTAGCCTGTTTCCTATGGTTACACATATTGAAACCTTCTATTATTATCAAAAACTTAAAGTACGTTTTATTTCTAATAATATTATTTAATCTTCTTAATTCTTTAATTTTTTTAATTTAATTTTCATTTTTCCCGTGAAAATTTTTCAATTGAAACTAAATTGTTGAGTAAAAATTATTTTTTCGGGTTTTGAATTAGTTTTGGCAACGATAAAGTATTAGCAACGGTAAAGTAAATTTAAACATTTTAAAATGCTATACGAAAAAATGTCCATTTATTCTCAATGAAAATAACGAAATTTTGAATTATTAAGAAAAATATTTGAATAATATAAACAAAAACCAGCCTATGTTCATATGAGGGTTATAATCAGCCTATATGCAAAGATACAGGATCATTAAATGCTCCATTTTGACGCTGGCTTCAGCCTAACATTTGCACACAATCAGATTTATAATATTACTAGCTGTTACCCGTGACTTCGTTCACGTAACATTAAAAGAAGAATAAATGCATTAATCAAGCAAAATATTTCACCCCCGATAATTAAAAACGTAAATAAAAGTAATTCAATTTGTAATTTCATAGGAGAAAATACGGTATTTCTTTGTTATAGGGGCCTTGACATAGCTCAGTTTAAAAAAAGTACAATTTGTCAAAAAACAAATATCAGTTTTACCTGATAAGCCATTTTACTTTTAACGACTTTGAAAAACGTTTTAACAGCCATCATTTAAAAAATAATTCATTGGAAATAGTATATGCTTTTTGTTTAAATTCAATTCTTGTGAATATGGAGGAATAATTCTACACCTAAATGCAAGGAGCTTCAATTGCAAAGCTTTTTGCAACCCAAAATTACATGCAAACGTAACCTTTACATGTGTTAGGTTTGCATGTAACAGTAACAGTTACATGCAAATGTAACACTTGCAATTGCAAAGCTTTTTGCAACCCAAAATTATATGTAAACATTACTTTTGCATGTAATTTTCAATGCAAATTAACATTTATAAGGGTTCAAATTAAAATTAATTTGGGTGCAAATTACATGTAAATGTTACGTTTGCATGTAATTTGGGTTTGTGGAAAGCTTTGCAATTGCAAGTGTTACGTTTGCATGTAACAGAAAATTTGCCTCCTTGGTTTAATCTATAGCTGAAACAACTCTTGATTTCTTGACAATATGCTGACAGACGATTTTTGTTCTGCAGAATAAATTAATTCATAAAGTTTGAATATGTGGAAATATGTTTTTAATTTTCGGAAATTCTACTGTAAAAGATTTTTTTTTATTTTTATTTATTTATTTATTTTTTTTGTCACCAACTATTCAAATTGAAAATAAATTCTTTTTTCAGTTTTAATGAGAAAATGGCATAAAAATGTATTAATCCGTTTTATTTCTTCTTTTTTTTATACAGAAAGATGGAGTAATTTAATTACTGTTTTTAGAGAATTTTGTTAAAATTTACAAAAAAAAAATAATACAGTATTGAACCATTTATCCAGAATGGTTGGGATCAGATATATTCCGGATAACTGGTTAGGTATTAAAGCAACATCCATTTGTAGAATATATGTATCTGTGGCATTGTTTCTGATTTCAAATTAATTATTAGATTACACAGATCAAAAATTGGATCCAATCAAGATCAAAGATTATTCAGTTTGAGAAAAGACAATTTATTGGAATCTCTTGTTTGGGCATAACACTTCCCCAACAACACTACTGCATAATAATTTATGCATAAAAATCAAAACTCCCAATATCTAACTAAATATTCTTCCATTTAAAATCCTAGATATTGGCATCAAATTACATCATGCATGTGAGTAATGTATCATGCAATGAACATGTCAAACTAGCACTGTGGCACCTTTTTTCTAGAGAAATTCTGAAATCAGTCAATTGAAAATATCATTCTGGATAACTGGTTTTCCTGTTAACTGGATTCTGGATAAATGGTTCCATACTGCAATAATATCTCGAAATCTAATTCAAAATTTTAAATTCTCAGAATTTATATGACATCCTTAGATCAATGATGGTGTTAAGTAAATCGCATTGAATTAAGAGTAGTAGTTGCGAAATACAAACAGACAGTCAGATTTTAAAATAATAGACTTGTGTTCAATTTTCTTTTCCTAATAATCTTACTGATGCTTGTATTATTAATCGCAGCGTTCAGAGAATAAATAGATATGAAATGTTTATGTTTGGCGTGATTCTGAAAATGCAACCCTACAGTTGGCTTAAACAACTGGCGGCTTGCTTTGAAAACCTCTTCCCGTCCAATGAAGTCAGCCCTTGGGCCTAATGATTTGAGCGATAATCGGCTTCATATTGCAAGCCGATTTGACGGCTCACTGCCTCTCTATTCTTTCACTGTACTCTGTAATTATTAATGTATGAAATTGATTCACGCACCATTTGAAACATATTTGAAACATCCCGTTTTATTTGAAATATGACGTCACTTTGATTCCAGAGAAATCTCTTTTCAATGATATAATTCTTGTTAATTTTCTTTTCCTGGCAATCATGACGGGAATTTTATCAGAAAACTCACATCTGTATGTAACTGATTTCCAAGCTTATTATTAATCAATATCAAAAAACATATTTCAGTTATCTATCTTAAATCTGACATCCATTATTATACACTGATATTCATGCTCCTTGTAATGTTACGAATATTTGAAAATACATGTTTTATTTATGACGTCATATTTGTTCAAACCAAGGAGGATCCTTTTCATAGTTCCATGGTCCAAGCGAAATCTTTTCTTAATAATATGATTATTGTTCAGTTTTTCCTTCTAATTATAACGCAATTTTTGACAGAAAATATCTTCTCAACGTAACCAATATTCCTACTTCATGTATAATAACAAATACTCCACATTTTTGTTTCAAATATCATGGAAATTCTTTTTTTTTTTAATTATTTTGAATTTTCATTTTTTCATGTGAAAATTTTTCAATTGAAAATTAATTGTTAAGTAAAAATTATTATTCCGGGCTTTGAATTAGTTTTGGCAACGATAAAGTATTAACAACGGTAAAGTAAATTTAACCATTTTAAAATATTATACGAAAAAATGTCCATTTATTCTCAATGAAAATAACGAAATTTTGAATTATTAAGAAAAATATTTGAATAAAATAAACAAAAACCAGCCTATGTTCATATGAGGGTTATAATGAACCTGTAAGCAAAGGTACAGGATCATTAAATGCTCCATTTTGACGCTGGCTTCAGCCTAACATTTGCACACAATCAGATTTATAATATTATTAGGATTAGGATATAACAAATAAAAAATTATAAAAAAATTTAAAATATTTTTTTCATAATATAACTCTTTAAATTATATATATCCCATTCATAAACACAATATTTCATGCTAAGGAAAATTTAATTGAACCATATAAAGGTCAAAAGATATATTTTCAAGATAAAAGTTAATTTAAAAAAAAAGATTGGACAAACTTTAAAAGTTAGTAGCGCAAATACACACTACAACAAACAATTTTTGTATAGGAAAGGAAACGAGGGTCATAATGTATTTATTCAGACAAAAATACAGGCGAATTTGAATTTTTGTTCACAACTTTAATAATGAATATATTTAAGTGGAATGTGAAATAGACTGACCTTTCTTTGTGTATAAGTTTAATGTAAGGATATCACAAGAAATGGTAGAAGTGGCTACCATCCTTATCCAAATAGTGCTGAACTAGACACACTATATTTCTGAATGTAACTGACAGTTCACATGATTTCCCTTGTCGAAATGCTGTATGTTTCCATCCAGGATTCTCACTGACTTTTGAAAAATGTTAGCAATTTGACTAATCATCAAAAAGAAAATGTAGCCAAATAAAAACAATGTTAGCAAAATAGATTCATTGTCAAACATTGATTCTAAAATCTTTCCCTAACCCCCCATTTTCAATTAGGCTTGGCACCTGGTGCCATGACATTGCCTGCACAATACTTGCTGTGGCATTGGCCACTGCTAAAGTGAAGTGGTGTTGAGCAATGCATATCTGAAATATTAAGGAGTGAAAGAGGGGGAGAATAGCAAAACTACAAAAAGGGAAAATGTTTGTTTCCCATCCCTAAAAATTCCCCTTGGGGTTGGGAAAATATATTTCAGTGAGTTATTTGGAAGATGTTTTTTATTGTTGTTAGAACATAACAAATAATGCAGAAATTAAAAAATAAATAAATAAAGAGTTCTCGGGGGGTGGAGGGGGGGGGGGGGGCAAAAGGGGAAGAGACACAAATTTTAGGGGTGGGTGCAGGAAATTTGGATGATTGATTTATTTATTGCTACAACAAAATGAAAAATGCAGCTTTTTTTTTTTTTTTTTTTTTTAATAAACAGCTTTGAACATGTTTAAATTTGAAAACTGGGAGAGAAATGGAAATTTTGGAGAGAGGGGGTTATTTAGATGATTGATTATTTATTTTTTATTACTAAGGAGTAACAATATTTGAAAATTAAAGAGTTTTAAAGATTTTTAATTTTATGTGCTAGTTGCTAGACGGGGGAGTGGCAAAAGATGAAATAGTGATTTCGGGGTGGAGGTGGCAGCTTAGATTAATTATTTATTGCTAAAATAAAGTAAAAAATTGGGCAGAAAAACTTAACTGCGATTTCAATCGTTCCTATCCTCTCCAAATGTAGCATTTTGTTGTGATTTGGCACAATGGCGATTGACAATAAGAACCCTACTTCTATCACTTTTCATGATATCATTGCATTTGATTTCACTCAGAGCAAGATAAATCTGTTGGAAATTGCTTTCCAATATATTTATTTTAGTTTAAAATTATGAGCCAAAAGTTCCAAATAATTTGTTCAGTTCAGATTGGTGTGAGAAACCCTCTATTTTTGAGTGTAAAATTGGATTATGAACCAGGTTTCCAATACAAAAATTATTTGCTTTGGCGTGCAATACCACCTGTTAAAGATTGTCCAATCTTTTTTTAAGCACCATTTACTATAATTCTGAATTGAAGTAAGAACTGAGAAAGGAAAAGAATCTGAATACTAAAGTAGTAACAGAGAGAAAAACTTTAAATAGCCATTTTTCTATATGTTGTTATTCAATGGTGAAATACAACCAAAAGTTTTACCTTAAAATAAAACTGAAAAAAATGCAAAACAAAAATAAAAACTAATTTATTATAAAAATAATCAAATAACAAAAGAAAACAAATAACAATAGTTGTAATTTAATAAATTAATGACACTTACAACATATTTTTCTGATGCTGATTCAAATCCTTCTAAATGAAATTCTGGTCTCTTTAAGGGATATATTATTTGCTCAGCCTGGAAAATTAAACAAGTATTTTCATCAAAACATACTACAAAAAAGCTATAAAGAAATTCACAATAATATTTATACAAATTTAGTTTACCACAATTGGTACTTATGTATTATGCAGGACATAAAAAAATCTTTGGTATTGTTCACACATGTACAGTTAAAAATTATTTCATACAAATGCTCATATTTCATCAATATTTAATATATTTATATTCTAATTGTACTATGTTCTTCCTAGCTATGTTAGAACCTGAAGTAATGCCGAAGTTGTAACATTTTTGGCCTTTTCTCCGAATCTAGAACTGCAATAACAGTAAAATAATTGTGTGTATATATATATATATTTAGCGTCTTTGAGTCTGCAGAACCTAAAGACAGCCAAAACTGTAAAATGTTCACTTTTTAAAAAAAAAAATTCATTGAAATTAAGCCAAAATTTAAAAATTAATAATGCAAAATCTTAGCATTTTTGCTTCATTTCATTTCGATATTTGGATTTTTTGGGTCTGCAAGAATTGTAAAATTAATAATGCAGAAAATATAAAATTTTTGCCTGTATTTTGTTTTTTAAGTTGCAGGAATCAAATTAATGCCAAAATACTAAAATTTTTGCTTTTATTTTTCTTACTCAAAATTTTTTTGGTGGAGGAACCCGAAGTAATGACAAAATTTTTCCTATTTTTTATGTTGTGGATCCGGTTGCAGGTCTATCCCTAAATCATGGAATACAAGTATTCTGCATAAAATTAACAATTTTAAGCGGGGGTAAATAATTGTGTTTTGGAAGAAAATAACTAAATATTTAAGTTGGGGAAAACATATATTCCCAGTTTCCATATGAAGAAATCATGTGTTAGTTCTAGTAATTTCATTGCTTCAAAAGGGGGGAAAAAAGTATATCAAATGCTTGTCCAGCCTGCAAGAAAATTATTTGCACAAGATACAACTAAGAATTTGTCTCTTAAAAAATCCATGTATGCCACAATAAAGTTTTTTTCTTTTCTTTTAAGAAATGATTCAATTATTATAATAACCAGGGAATCCAACCTGGGTTAAATATGCCCAGTGTACAGAACAGAGGTGATGATTTTTAAATGAAAACTATACTAGATTTTTTTAATTTAGTATATTTTCTTAGACTGCTCCCCAACTAAACCAAAATGAAGTTTTGGTATTAGCTGCATATCAGCAGTTAATCACGAAAGATTTCACCTTCAGTGGCAAACTTTTGCATTTTGATTATTTCAGTATTTAAGCGCATAGTTTGATTACATGAATGTTAAATTTGCATTTTATTTATTTATTTATATATTTGTGAAGATTCAATTTTGTATGGTGATTTCGTTGTGGAATATAACACGGAAACAAACAAACACTGAATTGTTTGCATTGTTTTAAGTCAGTGCAAATGGGTTAATCATCCGTAATTCAATTGCACATTCTTTTTTTTAGATAAATTTAAAAACATACTTAAGAATTATTTTTAAAATCCATAAAAAATCAGTAAATTTACATATTGCATTTGAAAATACACTTTTTTTTCCTCTATCCAGCAGTGTAAAAATTAAAACTCCGCAATGTTTAGAGGTTTAAAAATTTGCGATAAAAAGAAATTTATTGCTCAGATTGTTGCCACTATCAATAAAATGTCAGCATTATTCACGGACATGTTTTTGTCAGTGCTGCAGTCGTAAAAAAACAGAGGGTATATGCTATGGTTTTATTTGAGTAACAGGAGATACACAGAGTTTCTTAAAGTCTGTAGGGTATACTGCGTATATTCTCCACTAAACTCCTTGTTTTTGCTTTATAATATAGATTCATGAAAAACTGTGATGGGGAAGTTATTAACAAACAGTTGGGTATGTATAACCTTGATTGTATACTTTTTTATTATTTTGCAATTTTAAAAGTGTTTTTGCTGAAATAGAATTTTCTAAAGATTATTTGAAACATCATCTTCTATGGTATATATTCAATTTCAGTAATTTGATTAATACATTTTTGTTATCTTAAAATGCT
This sequence comes from Maratus michaelseni, assembly GCA_963931845.1. Lineage (NCBI taxonomy): Eukaryota > Metazoa > Arthropoda > Arachnida > Araneae > Salticidae > Maratus > Maratus michaelseni. The sequence goes on from OZ007592.1 coordinate 253,901,073, forward strand.
ATTACATAGAATATATGTGGTTTAGATTCAACTGTTATGCAATATCTTTGTGTGAGTTGTTCAAAGTAAATTATGGAGATTTATTAGATTTCAACTGTTGTTTCTATCTAATACCTTCTAATTTAACTTTTTGATTACAATTTATATGAATATGAATATTTTACATGTATGTGTAGTTTCGGCATAAATTTTACTGCACATAAAATTTAATGTATGTTCTGTTTTTGTTCAAGTGTGCATAGTGTATACGGAAGGGGGGAAGGGAGCAGTTAGAGATGGGTCATTCTAAAAATAAAGCACCCTTTTGGGGCCCGACACTTTGTAAGGTTATATTTCCCACAATTTTGTTCCAAAATTAAATTCAAATACTTGAAAAGATATTTCAGAAATATTTTTCTTTAACGCAATTCTGAAATTTTAGATAAATTGCATTTATTACTATTTAAATAGCTTTACTTAAAATTGTATCCTATAAAAAGCCTTGTCCCATGAGCAATTTTTTATTTTCAAACCATCATTTTTTCATCATATACATTTTAAAAGCTATGTCTGATTATATTTTTTAAGTCTCTGTAGTCTTATTATATCTACATACTTTAAATATATATTTTTAGATATGTTTTCATTTTATAAGGAAAGTTCTTGTGTCCCCTAATATTTGTCCCCTGTGTTACTTCTTAATATTATAACAATAATTTGTAACCTAAATGTTGTTAACAACAGTCAGTCATGCTCTTTTAGAGCTATCATTTATCTTAAGTAGTCATTATTTCATATGTTAAATTTTGAAAAATATTATCTGAGCTAAAGTGATTTTTGAAGGTAGGTGTGTTTTTTATGTGTCCCCTGTGTTACCATCAATTTACATTAATAATATATATATTTTTTAATTAATTTCGGTTTAAATTGTACATCTCAGTTAAAAGAAAACATTCATATGACTTTGGCATTGTTTCTATAAAAATATAATTATAAAGATAATATTTTATTTCATTTTGTCCCCCATGTTACCATGATGTTGGTAACGCAAGAGACAATGAGGTAACACAGGGGCTTGATTTATTTTTTTTAGGCAATTGTGTGGCTAAAACTTACATTTAAAGTTTTGTATGTTATTTTAACTCAAAAAATATGCAGATTGTATTATTATTAAAGTTAGTTTTTTCTAAGAAAGTGGAAAATATCGTCATGCTTCTTTTACTGCAAACTACCAATTTTATGTTGTAGCTGCTCTCTCAGTTCACATTCGAAAATATGAGAAATAAATTTCTAATTAATATATAAGCACATTTCAATGATTTTTGAATTCTTAGTGCTGAACATGTGTGCACTTTGTTACTTTGGTGTCCCCTGTGTTACTGACATTTTTCGTGTCTTAACAAAAAGAAAAAACTTTCTTAAGATTCAGAGGGTTAAATATGCAATGACTAATATGTATAAATAAGTTTGACTGAGATTTTATTATATTGTTATACTTATTACCTAATTATGTACAGTTTTATATTGTGAGAATACTATAAAGGTAACACAGGGTACATAATATGTCCATTTTGTGAGAAAAATATATACATAAACAAAAAATTATGTGGCAGTGAGAAAGAACATTCATATCAAAATGTTAAAATTGTAAAAATACTTTTTTACTTTCATAAAACAAAATGGGGAGATTATTTAAAATATGGTAACACAGGAGACACTTTTCATTCAATGTGTCTACGTTTCTAAGTGTAGTAAATAATATTTTTTTTAAAGTGTGCTGCTGATATTCAATTTCTATTTTTAAAGGTGTATACAATCCTCTCAAAAAAATTTTTTACTGCATTTTTTGTGAAAAAAAATTTGATTTTTTTTTTTTCAAAAGGGATGTTTATTTTTAGAATGACCCAGATATGTCCCAAAATTTTTTTTTCTTGACCACCTCTCACAATTTGCATTCATGGATCATCCAAAGGAACGAAATGGGGGGGGGGGGGGAAACATTATCGGCCAAGCTGCACATCACATGCTTCATTCAAGGTCAAAGAGTAGTGTGTCAGTAGGTTATATTGATAATTGGGTGGTGTTTTTTTAATTATTATTCAGATTGCTACCACTTTTTTAAAATAGTAATTTTTGTCTTATTTAATGCCAGATTAAATAAGGCGAATATTACTATTTAAAAAAAAATAAAACAATAAAGCAATCTGATTAAAAATAATCCGGTCAACAGGCAACACTGGTTAGGTTAGCCATCCTGAAGTCAGAGTCAATCTAGTTAAAATTCCAGGAGTAGAGTTGGCGTCAGTCAATTTTCCTACCGACTCCATAGCTTTCATTTACACATAATAGTTTTAGTTGTTTATTTTGCAATACCATAAATAACTATACATAAAAAAATTAAAAAAATTAAGCAGTAAATAAAAATGGTTCTATTATCAATTTGATTTAGTTATACCTAACCTAGGTCTCTTACTCTTAATACTTCACTAGCTTTTATATATCTGTACACATTTATTTTATTTTTCTATTACCTTTTAATCTAGTAACTATAAAAAAACAATAATATTTAATAAAACATTACTAAAATAAAATTTCTTTAAAACAGGATTAATTTTTTCACAAAATTCAGGACAAAAGCACTACTGTTAAAAAAATATTTATTTCATATTTTCTAATGGTCTATGAATGGAACTGATGAACTGAAAGCACTTAATTTAACTTATGTGGTATTTTCATATAAGTAACTGCAAGTTTAGAACAAGTGGGTAAGTGTGATCGAAGATCGCACCAAGGGTTTCGTTTAATATTCCTTTCAAAACACTTTATCCTTTCTTTACTAAATCCAAATAAATTTCATTTAGCAACAAAAAAAAGGGTCATGTTTTTTATAAAGTAAAAATTTACCAGTCTTTTTTCTTTTTTTCGAATATCGAAACCAGCCCGATAGTGGCCTAAGCCCGCTATTACACTCTGTCATAATAATATCTGTCATGTGAACTAAATGCGATATTTAAAATAAATAATTTCAAAATTAAACATCTTGTACACTTTCAAAATATTAAAAATATGCGAATATTTCCATAATCGAGTTTTTATCATGATTCAATACGTGCCTCAAACTCATATATTTACTATTCTCTATTACTCATATTGATACGCGCTTTGTATTATTCTTGTTGTCCCAATTTTCAGTCTTATTGCTTTACAGAAGTACCTTCTTAAATAAATTATTTTACTACTCCCTCATATCGTATTTTTAGCCAGACATTCCATCATCTCTATTTATTTCACGCCCTCATTAATATTTAATCATCGTTTAATCCGTTCATACAATTTAAATCGCACGTATCGTTCCCCATATACGTCACTCACCTGCTTCTATTTCAGCCGGCCACGATGCCGTAACTTACCAACAGATGGTGTTAGGTATCCGGCCGAGTTTCGCGATTTGCATCTTTCATCGTCTCTCCATTGTCCATTCGGTCATTCTAGCTTTAAGAGAGCGCATGTCGTCACTCCCCGCGGTAGAGATATATACGGTTGCACCGCGTGTTTCAGCGGCTTCATGACAGTACGTTTGAAACGGCCAACGATGGTGGATGGTTAATCACCTTGTTTTATTTTTACGTTTATGGCAGAGGTTGGCTCAACTTAAGTAAAGTTCGATGCTCCATCATGAAAAATATTTTTCATGATGGAGTGTAAGTTATACAGAGTTCTACGTGTCTTAGTTAAATTGCATAAAGTAAAGTGTTTCCAGGCAAGGTCTCGTAGTATCAGCTGTCATCGCCGGTGATGTTTTTATTTCGCTTATAAAAGGGGGAACGCACTGTGATGGATAAAACTAATTTCAAGTAAATGCTGGCTGTCTTTAGAGTAAGGTTTTTATTAACTCTCGTTTTAGGATCATGTTGCATAAAGTTTTTTTTAAGGACCGGTCAGTTTGAAGGGATAGGTATATGTTCCGGCGGATACGTTTTATCCAGGTACGGAGATATCGGATGTCCGTTTAGGCCTTTTAAATGCATCATCTTTTAGGCAGTTTAGCATTTCATTCATTAATTAAAGTTAACGTTATGTTTGTTTTATTAAAGGTTTAAAATTAAATGAATTTATAATGGTTAATATAATATAAAGTTTAATTCATGTTATGGTTAAAAAGTAAATATTAAATATGTTAAAAGTAAATGCTTAACTTTAATCTTGAAGTAAATTCAATATAAACTGGATGTTAATTTCCAGAAGTTCTTTTAACATTCAAAGATGCAATTTTCTTGTTTTATGCACTTTGAATGTTTTTCAATTGTTTTAGAAGCCATGTATAGAGATACCCTTTGGGCTCCAGTATTTTTTTTGGTCAAAGTATGTAGTGAAGAATGAATTGTAGTTTAAGATTTAAAATGTCATTCAGTTCCTACATTGACCTGTTTTTGTTTGTTGTTATGATTCCAGAGTTAAGTTAGACTGTGATATATTTTATATTTTTAATAAAAGCTTGTTTATGTTTTAATCTGTCTTTTTATTGCTGCACACTCTTCATATGTAGTTTTTACCTTTCTCCTTTTTAGCCATTGCATACTTAGTTTTAACTTTCTTTTACCAAACTGGGTTTTTCTTATTAGCGTTTCCAGTGTGCAATTATGTTGCTGCTATTTTCAGACTTTTTAGATTGGCATTACTTGGTAATTTGCCAACACAGGGTTATGGGCAAAAGCTGACCCATTTGGTTAAGATGCATAGGTTATAAATATTAAGAAAAATAATATGGTATTAAATGCAATTGGCTGCTAAAAGTAGTTTAGAGCAAGAGAAAGGGTAATTTTTATTGAGTGCTGTAATAGTTAATATGAAGTTTGCATGTTTAACCTTGACAGGTTTGGTTTTCTACATGCAGTGTGTTTGCAATTGTCAACCTTATAGAATTTTGCGATAATTCACGTAGGGGGGGGGGGCGACATTGTATTTAGATGTTAATATTCATAATTGTTTAAATTGCTTGGTTTTCTACTGAATTCCAAAGTATTTTGCTTAAATGTACTAGGAAGAAATGTCCATGTAACAGAAAAATGTTGGTTACTGGTTTAGAGCTTTTAAAGGGTATAGTAAGAAAAGGTTTTTGCTAACTCGTTGGTTTGAGGTAGTTTCTTTTAAATTTTGATGTTTTCATTTTAATGTAATGTAGAAACCTTGCATGTTTTTATTAGTGAATCATATAGTTTTTTTTGTGGTTTGTCCATCACAGATGTGTTTAAAAACCCAAAAATATTCTTGCTTGTGAGGTGCTTTCAAGGATAAAGGTACAAGAGTAATGTCTTGGAGTCATCTACAATGGTTCGCAATGACTGAGGGGAGGAAAGTTTTCTTCAAAAGTTATAAATGAACAATACCTTGAAATGATTGTCTACATCTGCAGAAATAGAGTTTAACATTGTAGACATTGACAATCTCATCACCGGGATTGAAGGAAGCAGAGGTTTGGCATAGGAGCTATGCTGGGCTCCACCCTGTTAAAGTCCTTTCAGAACTCTTAAAAGTTTAAGGAAATAAAGATGTTCTGAAGAAAATCTAGTTATTTAATTGTTGAACTTTTGTATTGCCTCCAAATTTTAGGTCGTCTCTTTTTATTAAAAAGCTATGTGAAATATTTTTAATGATAAAAATTTAAGGGAATGCAGCTTATTAACATATTAGAATATGGATAAAGTCAATTGTTTTTACATTCAATTTTAGAAGTTTATATATTAAGAATTGTTTTAATGTTTTCCATGTAGAGTTAAGTATGAATCTTGAGGTTTAAATGTTTTTTTTTTGGCTGAGGTAACAGTGTATTGTGACGGAGAAACCTTTTTTATGCAGTTAATTAATCTCCACATGCAGCGAACGATTGAAAAACATGTTAAAAACCAGACCCCAATTAACTATAAGTACTTTAAGTGACAACCGCAGATGCAAAACAGTGAATAAAACCAGAGACTGTCGAAACTAAGTGGAGAAATACTGCAGATCTCCCTCCTTCAAACTACAGCTGTTTGTTCCGCGCGTGTGCACAGAACTCAAGTAACAATCTCCCTTCAGTTTCCAAAATGTATCCGAGCAAAGACGCTCTTGTATATATATGATGTAAATATATTTTAATATAATGTAAAATAGGAGCACTTATACGCAGCCTCCAAAACGCGATTTTAAACATATACATCTAGCCAAGAATTATAATATTATATTCAAAGGAAAATGAATCTTCTGCTCATTTCACACAATTGTTATTTTCTACTAATACTACTTCTTATTATTCCAATATAAGTGAATCAATGGATAAGATAAATATCGTTACAACACTTTGGATTACTGTGGATATTACTTGGCGCAAAAAGGAAAATTTCAGGTAAGCTGAACAAACTTCTTTAACATATCAAAAGATGAAAATGTATATTAAATTTGAAGACTGATTTAACTATTTATAAAAATAAGAAAATTTATTACGCTACCGACGGTTCCCCTAACAAAGATTATGAGACTGAAAAAAAGAATATCCCAGTATTATTAAAAAAAAAAAAAAAAAAAAAAAAAAAACGATAATTTAACAAATTTCTAAAAATATAATAATAAATAAAAGAACACTAAAAAAAAAGTAATAATGAATGCGATAAAAGAAAATACTCAATTTATTGAGAAACTCAATTCTACGAATTATAGTACATGGAAGTTCAAGATGCAGATGTTCCTGATCAATGAGGAACTCGACGATATTATAGTACAAGATCCACCGGATCCAGCCGATCCCGCATGGCACAAAAAAGATCGCAAGACTAGAGCTATAATAAACCTAAGCATCGATGATTCTCAAATCGTAAATGTAAAAAACTTAGATACTGCCAAATTAACATGGGAAGCTCTGAAAAATATACATGAGAGAAGCAATTTATCTAGTAAGCTTTACCTGTTACGGAAACTATACAGTACTAAATTAGCTGAGGGTGCAAACATGATCACGCATATCACTAATATCTTGCAAATTATAGATAAACTTAATGCCATTGGAGAAAATATTAGCGATTCACATATTTCCGCGCTATTTCTGTGTTCTCTTCCCCCCAGTTACAATACTCTGATAACTGCGTTGGAGGCGAGACCAGAAAATGAGCTCACCCCTGATTTTATCAAAAACAAATTAACGTATGAATATAATCGTAGACATGAAATGTCAGAACAATCACATAGCGGATATAACAACAACGAGAGAGCATTTAAAACAAATAGGAGATATACACACACTGAAAATAGAAGAGAACAAAAATATTGTAACAACTGTAAAATGAAAAATCATTCCACTTACGAATGCTGGCACTACAAGAGCAGAAACACGGTACAATCCGGAAATCCTCGTAACAATCAATTCAAAAATAAAAAGAATTTCTTATCTTCATTATGTTATGAAAAGACCGAAACTCGTAGAGAAAATAAAATTCCAAACGAAAGAAAATACGCAAATGATCAAACGCAAAATAAAGCATTAATCACCGAAAAAGTAGGCAAAAATAACTGGATTCTCGATTCAGGATCTACCTCGCACATTTGTAATGATAAAAGCCTATTTAGTAAATTTATTGATTATAATAAAACTTCAGTAACGATCGCGAATGGTAATAAACTGACAGCGTTAGGTTCAGGAGAAGTTTTTATAAAAACATTAACCCCCGAAGGAAAAGAAAAACTAACGAAATTACGCGAAGTGCTTTATGTCCCAGACTTAGAGTCAAACCTAATTTCGGATAGTAAAGCCGCTAAAAACGGGTGTAAACTAATCTTCGACGATAATAAATGCGATTTGATCTTTGATGAAGAAATATATATTAGGGCGAAAAATGAGAAAAATTTATACATTATTGACGAAATGGACGATGTGGAAGAACCACAAAATTATGTAAACATAACGTATAACTGTGACAGCAAACAATACATAGATCTCTGGCATCGCAGACTCGGTCACAGAGATTATGACGCGATTAAATCTATAATAACAAATCAACTTGCGGACGGAATAAAGATAGGAAAATGTAAACATCAAAATAAAACATGCGTAACTTGTATCGAAACTAAATTAACTAACATGCCGTATCCTAAATCAGCAACAAACCGAGCTACTAATATCGTGGATTTGATCCATAGTGACGTATGTGGTCCTTTAGATACACCGACTTTAGGCGGAAAAATTTATTTTATGACTCTTATTGATGACTATTCCCGATATACTACGATATATTTATTGTCTAAAAAGAGCGAAGTTGCTGAAAAGATAAAAGAGTATATAACGATGATATACAATCAGTTCGGTAAAAAACCTAAGGAAATTAGATCGGATAACGGTCGTGAATATGTAAATCAAGAGATAGATGAATACTTAAAACAGAACGGAATTTTACACCAATTGACTGTCCCGCATAATCCGAGCCAGAATGGAGTTGCGGAGAGAAAAAATAAAAGTTTATTAGATATGACTAGAAGCATGCTATCACAAGCAAAATTAAGCAAACATTTTTGGGGTGAAGCCATAAACACTGCAACATATTTACAAAACCGACTCCCAACTAAAGCAAACAACAACAGAACACCTTACGAATTATGGAAAGGAGTTAAACCGAATTTAAAACACTTAAGAACATTCGGTTGTAAAGCGCTATTTTACGTCGATAAAGTAAATAGAGGAAAACTCGATAACAGGGCTCAAACCGGAACGTTTGTAGGTTATGACACACGATCGACTGGTTATAGAATTCACACACAAGGAAAACAAATTATAATAGCGAGAACGGTAAAATTTCTTGAAAATGAAAATGTACACTCAGATAACATTGAGGAGATACAAAACACCACAAAAACATCAGATGACAATACACAATTATCGGATAGACATGAAAATCACTTAGAAATAAAACTTGACAGTGAGGAGACACCATCCGTGCCCAAACAGCAACCAATTGAACCAAGAAGGTCTAATAGGACAAATAGAGGCGTTCCTCCTGACAGATATGTTTGTCTCACAAATAGTTCATCTGAAAACATTCCCGAAAATTGGGAAGATATCGAAAAAATGAAAAATACTAATGATAAACAAAATTGGATAAAAGCAACACAAAATGAAATACAATGCCTAAGAAAAAATAACACTTGGACTTTAACAGATCCACCACCCGGAACAAAAATTATCGGCTCAAAATGGACTTTTAAACTAAAAAAGGACAATTTAGGAAATGTTCAAAGCTATAAAGCGCGTTTAGTAGCACAAGGATATAGTCAAAGATTCGGGATTGACTATGATCAAACTTTCGCACCTGTAGTTTCGCACGCTACAATACGAGCATTTCTCATCTCTGCATTGCACAAAAATTTGAACTTGAAACATGTTGACATAACCACAGCATTCTTGCATGGTGAATTAACTGAAACTGTTTATATGAGTCAACCAGACGGGTATATTAAACCCGGCGATGAAAGAAAAGTTTGTAAACTTCAAAAAGCCATCTACGGTCTTAAGCAAGCAGCAAAGGCCTGGTACACCAAAATATCGGAAACACTCACAAACAATAATTTCATACAGAGCAAAAATTATCCATGTCTGTACTTTAAATCAAATCAAGAAAATCCGATATACATCATCATTTATGTAGATGATATCCTGATAGCAGGAAAGGACAGTGATATCGAAGAAACAATAAACCAACTTAAGAAAGAATATGAACTAAAAAACTTAGGAGAATGAATAATTACCTAGGCATAAACATTAATAAAATCAACGATACATATTACCTAAATCAAAACAATAAAATACAGGAACTAGTGAAAAAACTGAATTTAAACGACATGAAACCTCATTACACACCCATGATTGCTGGATTCAACAGACTTGAAGACGACGATAATCTTTTACCTAATAACACGAAATATCGACAAGCGACAGGCACATTACTTTACATATCAACAATCACGCGTCCTGACATATCTGCAGCAGTAAACATATTATGTCGTAGAAACGAAACACCACGCCAAAAGGACTGGTCAGCAGTAAAAAGAATCATTTCATACCTCAAAACTACAGAAAATTTGAATTTAACTCTTAGCGCAAACAGCAAGCCCATCCTAACAGCATACGCCGATGCAGACTGGGCTGGTGACTTGAAAACACGTAAATCAACGTCAGGAAATCTATTCATGCTAGGAAAATCGCCGATTTACTGGATTACAAAAAGGCAAAATTGCATTGCACTTTCGTCAGCCGAAGCTGAATACGTTTCAGCTAGCAACGCAGCACAAGAATTAAGTTGGATAACAAACTTGCTAAGCGACCTCAACATTCCACAAAAACTACCCATCACGATATTTGAGGATAATATGTCCTGTATAAAAATGACTGAAAACGATAAAGATACTAAGCGATCCAAGCATATCGACATACGTTTCCACAACATCAAACTTATGAAAGAAGAAGGAAAAATCGATCTACAATACTGCCCTAGTGAAGAAATGATAGCCGACACTCTCACGAAGCCCACTCCCAAGCCTGTGTATGAAAAACACCGTAAGAAACTTAATCTTCAACCATTCCCCACACAGGAGATTACGGGGGAGTGACGGAGAAACCTTTTTTATGCAGTTAATTAATCTCCACGTGCAGCGAACGATTGAAAAACATGTTAAAAACCAGACCCCAATTAACTATAAGTACTTTAAGTGACAACCGCAGATGCAAAACAGTGAATAAAACCAGAGACTGTCGAAACTAACTAAGTGGAGAAATACTGCAGATCTCCCTCCTTCAAACTACAGCTGTTTGTCCCGCGCGTGTGCACAGAACTCAAATAACAATCTCCCTTCAGTTTCCAAAATGTATCCGAGCAAAGACGCTCTTGTATATATATGATGTAAATATATTTTAATATAATGTAAAATTGGAGCACTTATACGCAGCCTCCAAAACGCGATTTTAAACATGTACATCTAGCCAAGAATTATAATATTATATTCAAAGGAAAATGAATCTTCTGCTCATTTCACACAATTGTTATTTTCTACTAATACTACTTCTTATTATTCCAATATAAGTGAATCAATGGATAAGATAAATATCGTTACAACACTTTGGATTACTGTGGATATTACTTGGCGCAAAAAGGAAAATTTCAGGTAAGCTGAACAAACTTCTTTAACATATCAAAAGATGAAAATGTATATTAAATTTGAAGACTGATTTAACTATTTATAAAAATAAAAAAATTTATTACGCTACCGACGGTTCCCCTAACATATTGTATTGAATTAATGCATGTCTTGGTAATTTATTCTCACATAAAGTGTAAAGAAATGTTTAAGTAGTAAAAATAACCTTGAAAAGTTAATCTTTAAAAGTTTAAACCTATGACAGTAACTTGACTTGGAAATTAACTCTATTGAAGCTGTAGGTAAAAATTAAAGATTCTTATTCTAGAAATTTCAGTGGTAAAGAATTAAGTTTGAATTTTTTTTAAAGCTTGTAGGCTTATAAATAAAAGCTCGAAATGTAAAATTTAGATCATGTAGACTTGGATGTAAAGTTTAAATGTATTGAGCTTAATGGTTAGTGTTAAACATAGCAGTTTAAAGTGAAGAGCTCTAAATTCAAATGTAAAGTTTTTAAACTGCTTGAAATTTAAATAGAAAAGCTAGAAATATATAAATTTTAAATGAAAGTGTTGAATTTAAGTAGTAAGTGTCTAAAATGAAGGTATTTAAATGTGAAAATTTAAAATATTGATCTCACATATATGAATATAATGAGTAATCATTAATTAAAAGTAAAAAAAAAAAAAATATCTTGTCTTGTGTAAGTTGCATGTTCATTTTTTTTTTAAGTGAGAGCTTGTATGTTAAAAACCTAATGAAATAAATTTAACTGAATCTAGAAAATGTTAATTTGTATAAGAAATATAAGATGGTTTTTTTCAGCTGTATGAAATTGTATTGTTTACTATAAATCTGGATTGGCTAAGCTGTGATATTCTAGTTTATCACAATGAAGAAATTCTGATGTTGATTTTAAATCATGGGTTAACAATTTTTTTTATAAATTTTAAGTGTTTGTGCTCATTTGGGAAACTTCAGATGTATAAGGTTTGCTGATAATCCCCAATAAAGAGTATGACTATTCTTTTGAAATTAACTTAAGATAAATCAACATGGAAAGTTAAGTTTACATATTTAGCCTTAAAAGTGAAGAGATTTTTAGAAGTAAATTTTATAGTAAATTCAGTATATAAAAGTAAATTTAAAAATGTTAAAACTAATGTTTTGACTTTATTACAGCTGTTTCAATCTTTTAATTGTATTAAGTGTTAAGAATTTTTAAAGTGGTTCAAATATTTGGCCTTAGAAGCAATGTTAAAGTTTAAAGTATATTTAATCTATAAAAGTAAGTTTCAAGTTGATTAAATGAATGCTTTAATTTTAACAGCTGGTTTAATCTTTAAATTGTATTATGATAAAGCTGAAGAATTTTTAAAAGAGGGTTAAATAAATTAACCTATTCCTTTAAACTTAAACTTTTTTGCAAATGTAGTACTGCTGTTTGAGTTACTTGAAAAATGGAAAAAGAGTATAGTTTAAAAGGGATCACAGGAAGTGTTTGATTCTATTGTTAGGATCTATGCAAATTTGAAGAATTTTCTTGAACAGTTAATCGTGATAGACCACTGCCAGGGGTGGTGTGGCGCGTTTGCTTCCGTCTTTGAGCACTGTTTCATAAAATAAGACTTCATATGTTTCGCCTTTGGGTGCTTGAAGGGGGAGTATTATGTGCATATACCATTTTTATAGGTAGTAGGGTATATCTTGATACTGTTTTATTGAATTCATTTGTTAAATATTGCAGTGTTGAAAGTGTTATTTGTATCATTGATGTGATTCCTGTTTTATAGTAATGTGCTATATAGTCCTATTTTTTTCAGTCTTTCCTATTAGTATTCAACAGCAATTTGGTAGTTTAAGTATCAGGTCAAGATATTCATGTGGTATGTGAAGGCATTTATAAAGAGTGTGCTATATTTAAAAAAAAAAAAAAAAAAAAAAAAAAAAAAAAAAAACTGGATCTCCCTATTTGTTGGATGAATAAAGCTTTACCGGGAATGGCAGTTGTTGTAAGGTGGTTCATGTTTTAGATGCGGTTTTTTTTAAAGGTAATTTTGGATTCCGCTTATCCTTGCAAGTATAATTGACAGAGGTTTTTCAATTTGTCTGTCTGTTAATAAATTGGATGAGTAACATATGGTAAGCTTTATGTAAAGGTGTTTTGAGTTTAAACTGAAAGAGGGGGGAGTCTTGAACTTTAACCAGGGGACTTAACTGGCTTGTTTAAGTTGAATTTGTTTTTGCCTTGTCATTTTATTGTGTAGTTTAAGCAATGTTACATCTATATTGGAAGAGATCAGATTAGTCCTGGCTTGTGTAACAAGAAAAAAAGACTTTTCTATTAGGTTTGAGATTTAAATGAGCTTGTAGGAAAGAGGTACCCTTTCCGGGTTAACAAGCAGTTAATGAAAAGTTTTAAGAATTTAATAATCGGGTTGGATCTCTTGGATAATTGAAATAGTTTTTTTAGCAGTTCTTAGTAGAAAACCATAGATATCGGGAAATTTAGTTTGAGATATATGCTATGGAATTAATAGATAGAAAAATACAGAGTTTTTTTTTAGTACTTGTGCACTAAAAGGTTGTAGGTAACAGCTATTAATAGCAGTGAATTTCATGTCTTGCAGTTGTCCCGGGCAATTAGCATGATTTAGAGGTAGTGGAGGAGTTCCAGATATGATTGAGCAAATGAACAATTGAGTAAATCTAAGGCGCCTTAGTATGTGGAAGGATAAAAGGTATTTGTGTATGGATGGGCCACCAAATGAGTGTATGAATGGATTTTTTATTTAACACTTTTGTTTGGTTTTAAGTATCTGGTCGAGTCTACTAAGTATATTTAGTTTGACATCAAGAGTGTCAAAAATTGGAGCATATAGTATTTGTATTGTACTATGGAAGTAAAAATAGCTAAAGAACTGGCAGGTAATTGGAATAAGAGATATAGTTGTAGAGTAAGTGGCTGAATCTGTGAGTGAAGTTTAAGGTTGGAAGTGATATAAGAGACTTGGCAATAAAAGGTAATGAATCGGTTGTAAAAGATTAGACATGTAGGTCAAATCATTAAGGAAATCCATTCTTTTGGAATATGGAAAAAAAGAGGGTGTTTTAGTAAATCAAACAGTTGAGTGGAGTCTACCTGGATTTATTCATAAGTTAAGTTTAGCACACAAATTGAAGTTAAATCTGTTCTAAGGGTAATTTTAGAGGTGGCATGATACCATATGAAAGTGTTTAAAATAGAATTATGTTTGTTAAACTTGTGAATGTATCATGGCCAATGTAAAGCCCTTCTTTCTAATTAAATTAACTTAAAACCCACTTCATGTCTTGAAATAATGCCTATCCTGATAGATAAAATGAAATACATACTATTTTTTTATATATATGAAAGTATCAATGTATGATATATTAACAGAAAGAGACACAGGACTGTAAATCTGCCATAATGGTTGTTCCTTTTTAAAATATTATTTGCATTTTTGTTGTATATTGCTTATATATATTATGCATGTCGTATATTATGCAAATGATATTAAATGTGTTTTTTTTTGTTTTAGATTTTCATGTAAACCTGGAGTCGGAGGGTGTTTTTCTAATTTTGTTTTGTGTCCTCTAGCTGTCTTTTTGGGTTTTTTTTTAAATGGGTGGCATGTATTGTGAGCTTCATGAGGAAGTTTTTTTTGTATTAGATAGGAGGTTGATGTTCAATGGTTTTAGTCTTGGCGGTACAGTGAATTGGTCGAGGTTGTAATCTCTGGGCATCGGAAATTTCAGATATTGTGAGTTTATCCAGGTGGATATTTTTAAGCCGGTGTGCTCAGATGGTCCTGTTTTAGTTTTTGTAAAGACAATAAGAGGGGAGGCCATGTTGTCCCAATTTTCAGTCTTATTGCTTTACAGAAGTACCTTCTTAAATAAATGATTTTACTACTCCCTCATATCGTATTTTTAGCCAGACATTCCATCATCTCTATTTAATTCATGCCTTCATTAATATTTATTCATCGTTTAATCAGTTTATACAATTTAAATCGCACGTATCGTTCCCCATATACATCGCTCACCTGCTTCTATTTCAGCTGGCCGCGATGCCGTAACTTACCAACAGATGCCGTTAGGTATCCGGCCGAGTTTCGCGATTTGCATCTTTTATCGTCTCTCCATTCGGTCATTCTAGCTTCAAAAGAGTGCATGTCGTCACTCCCCGCGGTAGAGATATATACGCTTGCACCGCATGTTTCAGCGGCTTCGTGACAGTACGTTTGAAACGGCCAACGATGGTGGATGGTTAATCACCTTGTTTTATTTTTACGTTTATGACAGAGGTTGGCTCGACTTAAGTAAAGTTCGATGCTGTAAAAGTATTTCCTGTATTTTTCATAATGGAGTGCAAGTTATACAGAGTTCTACGTGTCTTAGTCAAATTGCGTAAAGTAAAGTGTTTCCAGGCAAGGTCTCGTAGTATCAGCTGTCATCGCCGGTTGCCTTGAGCTCGGGGCTTGTCCCGACCATATGCCACAAGCGGGTCCTCAAGGTGGGTGACGTCATCGCCGGTGATGTTTTTATTTCGCTTATAAAAGGGGGAACGCACTGTGATGGATAAAACTAATTTCAAGTAAATGCTGGCTGTCTTTAGAGTAAGGTTTTTATTAACTCTCGTTTTAGGATCATGTTAAATAGTTTTTTTTAAGGACCGGTCATTTTGAAGGGATAGGTATATGTTCCGGCAGATACATTTTATCCAGGTACGGAGATATCGGATGTCCGTTTAGGCCTTTTAAATGCAGCATCATCTTTTAGGCAGTTAAGCATTTCATTAATTAATTAAAGTTAACGTTATGTTTGTTTTATTTAAGGTTTAAAATTAAATGAATTTATAATGGTTAATATAATATAAAGTTTAATTCATGTTATGGTTAAAAAGTAAATATTAAATATGTTAAAAGTAAATGCTTAACTTTAATCTTGAAGTAAATTCAATATAAACTGGATGTTAATTCCAGAAGTTCTTTTTAACATTCAAAGATGCAATTTTCTTGTTTTATGCACTTTGAATGTTTTTCAATGGTTTTAGAAGCCATGTATAGAGATACCCTTTGGGCTCCAGTATTTCTTTTGGTCAAAGTATGTAGTGAAGAATGAATTGTAGTTTAAGATTTAAAATGTCATTCAGTTCCTACATTGACCTGTTTTTGTTTGTTGTTATGATTCCAGAGTTAAGTTAGACTGTGATATATTTTATATTTTTAATAAAAGCTTGTTTATGTTTTAATCTGTCTTTTTATTGCTGCACACTCTTCATATGTAGTTTTTACCTTTCTCCTTTTTAGCTATTGCATACTTAGTTTCAACTTTCTTTTACCAAACTGAGTTTTTCTTATTAGCGTTTCCAGTGTGCAATTATGTTGCTGCTATTTTTAGACTTTTTAGATTGGCATTACTTGGTAATTTGCCAACAATTCTGAAACATTTGAAAAATCCGTTAAACTTCCGATATGACGTCAGATTTTCATTTTAATTCTCTAATGACGTGATATTAATCTGTTTTGTGCACATACACATACTCATACTCCTTGTATTATTGAGAAATCTTTCCGTTTTATGTTTTATTACCACTATGATGTCAATCAATTTTATTTCATATTAATCTTTATTTCAATGGGTGAAACTTTTTATTTCATTTTTCACATGGAAATCGTCGGATAGAAAATTAATTATTATAGAAAGAATTTCATCGTGGATTTTTAATTTTTGGCATCGGCTATAACGAAAAATGTTTAAATTTAATAGGAAAAGGCTGTTAGAATTTTGGTTTTTTATCTCTATTTATTAAAATAATGCGAATTTTTCAAATTTTAATATTTTCAGCTCTTCACAGCTGATATTCTGATTTATACACAAAGTTTCAACTCTGTAAGTTATATATTTTTCGAGAATGGCTCTGTGACAGACAGACAATGGAGTGGGAGGTGGGAGCAATAGGGTTTCGTGAGATGAACGAAACCCTAAAAAATAAGTCTTTTATAAATACTGAGGATTTTTATAAAATTTACTTACATCACGGTTATTTTTCACAATAGCATCCCACTTTGATACTTCTTTGCACACTTTTTCAAAAGCAATGCCTCTTTTTATCTGAAAAATACAAGATAAATCAAATAATTGTCAAAAAATGGAAACAAATCACTGAAATATTAACTGAGGAATAAGCATGAATTTTTACCTTTTGAAGCTGTGGTTTACTCAGTGGTATTGATAAACTTTTCAGCTTTTTAGCATTTTGTAGCTGTTTCTTGACGGACAATTGGCCAGCTTTTTGAGATGTTTTTATTAATTCATCTAGTTTAACCTTTTCTTTACCAACTAAAACCACAAAATAAACAAAAAATTATTGATAAAAATAAATCATACATATATTAATAATCTAATTTGAACTACAGTAGAACTCCAATTATCCGAATCAATTGGGACCGGACCCTATTCGGATAATCAAAAATTCGGATAATTGAATTTTTTCCATAAAAGGGGGTATAATTTAATTAATTACTGTATGTATATTGAAAATGGAGAAAAAACTATTTTTACAGAAAAAGAGCTTTTAATTAATTAAATGAAAAGGTAACACTATTCCATGTTAAGCGTATTTATTTACAAGTGCTGTACATTAGTACAATATGTACGTACCGTATTATAAATGAAAGTTAATACTTGCTGAACATCTCGCTCAAAGTAAGCTGTTTGACAGTCTTATCCGTTTTCGGGGAGCCAAGTCGCACATCCGCTTGACAGTCAGAAGTTGCATGTGGTCACACTCGGGCTGACGCTCCATCTACTTCAACGCAGTTTCAAGGCCGGCAAATCCTTCACTAGCTGATGGTCCCGTGTATGCTTCAACTTCGACATTAAGATCATCTTCTTCCTTGACACTTTCTTCTCTCACACTTTCAATGAGTTCATTATCATTTAGAATTTGAAACCCAGGGTCTTCGCGGCGGAAAAAACAGTAGCGCGCGTTGACAGAATCATTATTTTGGGAATCGCAGTTCGTTTCTCTCTTCATTTGTTTTTTCTGAAATTCTGAAAGCGATTCGGATAGTTGGAGTTCGGATAATTGGAGTTCTACTGTACTATGATTTAAAAAACAAATAAATAAAAAAGGAGCAATGCTGCTCGACTTTTGAAATTCTGAATCTTTGGGGAAACACATTCCTAAAGCACAGGTCTTTCTCTCTCTCTCTCTTTTTGCAAAAGCAGGTTCCTTTCAGTAATAACATGAATATGTTTTGTATGAAACTTGGTGTCCTTAAGATTATTAAATTATTTACTGGAATTTTCATTTCATCTATAAGTAAAATTATGCCTCCAAAAGAATGCATTATAACTTTCTTTTTAACAGACTTCTAACAAGGGAGAAAAACAAGTTGTATATATACGATACAGTATAGAACCATTTATACAGAATGGTCAGGGCCATATGTATTCCGGATAACTGGTTGGACATTAAAGCAACATACATCCATTTGATGAGATTTATAGAATATACGTGGTAATAATATGTGGTTGTAACATTGTTATTGATTTCAAATTATTAGATTACTCTGATTAATGCTCAGATCCTATCAAGACCAATGATTAATCAGAGTTTGAAAGAAGGCAATTTCTGGTAGTACCTTGGAAACAATAATATTACTGTATAAAACTCAAAATCTCAATATCTAATTAAATATGCTTTCATTTCAAATCCTAGATATTGATCAAGTTGTACAATGTAATGTGATAATCTATAAAGGACATGTCAAACTGGAACTTTTTTCTGGAAAGATTCTGAAATCAGTCAATTGGAAATATCATTCTGGATAACTGGTTTTCCAGTTAACTGGATCCTGGATAAATGGTTTCATACTGTATATATTTTTTAATGTATGCTCATGCGTAACTTTTGAACAGATTCTCCAATTTTTTCATAATTATTTTATTAGAAAGGACTTGTTATTTTGTATATTAATCCTATGCACGCTATATCATAATGTTAAACATTTTTATGCTGTTTGTAATTTATTATTATTATTTCTTTATCTGATAATAGTTTCTTTGTGCCTTTTGTTCAAAGAATTTTTAATAATCAATTACAAGCTGGAAAACATCATATTAGGTTATTTGTAAATTTCAACATGTTAAAAAAAAAAGCATTTTTTTTGCTTTTTTTAAGAAAGAAAGAAATATTAAAATTATAAAAATGCTATTCCCTTAAAATTTATATTAAAAGACAAATTTATGTAAAAAAAAAGAAAAAAAATGCATTATTTCAGTTATAACAATTTTTACACATACACATACGTTTAAAATAATAAGAAATAAATCTCTATAATATAATAAAAACAATCATTTTTCAAAAATCAAAAGACACAGATGTTCTTACCTTCAGTCAAGTTAAATTCTGAGATGGTCTGTGAAGGTTCTGATCTGTGCTCAGCTTTGCTTCTAAGGAAAAAAAAAAAATCTAAGTAAATTTCAGTTCAGAATCATAAAATTCAATTAAGTGACAGAAATACAATGGAAACCACTTGTAACAAAACTGAAAGGAGCATGAAAAATTATCATTATATGCTGATTTTGTTAGAACTGATTTCCTTACTTACAACATTGACAACTTTATTTATGCACATCTTTGTTAAAAGAGCACTCACCAGGGCTTGAAATTCAATTTTTCCAAGGAGGGGAGTCTCCCTCCTAACATTTTTAAATGGAGGGGAGTTGTAATATTTGGGAGGGAGAAAAAAAATCTTTAAACCCCACTATTATTTTACATGCTATTTAAATAATTACATTAATGCAGACAAGACAAAATACCATTGAAAAAAAAAAAAAAAGTCAACTCAGAATGATTATGTAAAATGTTTATTTTTATTATTAAAAAAAAAAGAAGAAAGTTAAATTTTATATAGTGTATTTTTCAAGTTCCACCAAATGTGTTAGGGACCCTTAACAATTAGGTTGTTAAATTAATTTCTGAATTTAGATTTTATTTGATTTAGGGTGCTGCAGCCTCCTTCACAAGGATTAAAAAGGTTTATTCCTTTACCTCAAGGAGTAAAAGTAATAAGATAATAAGATATTTGCACAGCTCTTCTAATCTTATTTTTGTTTAGTACTGACTGTAGGCCAATTTGACAGGGTGCAGCGACCGATGGCTCTTACTGCCTTTTTAGCACTTTCCAACCTAGTTGAAAAGTGCTTATGACTTCGGTTTGTCTGGCCGTCTGGCCGTCTGTCCGTGCTCTAACTCCCGTAAATATGCTCGGATTGCTCTGCAATTTTTATATGTTATTATCGTTATCTATAGCATGTTCCCTATTTCAACGGAAGTGTGTAGCACTTATAGTTTTTTTACAGGGACACTCAAAAGAATTCCGTTACATTGCGGTCTATGGGGAAAAATCATTTGCTGTTTATTTAAATAATGTTTCACTATTTTAAACGCATTGAAATTTATATATATCACTAAGGTGCATTAGAAGAAGCTTAATATGGAACAGGGTGTGCATAGCACTTATAGTTACTTTACAGGGACAGTAAAAATAATTCCGTTACATTACGTCTATGGAGAAAAATCGTCTGCGGTTTATTTAAATAATGTTTCACTATTTTAAACGCATTGAAATTTATATAGATCACTAAGGTGCATTACAAGAGACTTACTACGGAATATTGTGTGTATAGCAGTCATCGTTCATTTACAGGGACACGCAAAAGAATTATCTACTGTCTGTTAACAATAATTCCTGGAAGTGCGTTTTAAGTTACTGAACGCGATTTTAATGTTAACTTGCTTTTTGTCTATTACGTGGTGTGTATAAATTCTGTAGATCCTATACAGGGCAGCACAAAAGTTCGCGAACACATTTCTGTTTATTGACAAACTCCAGACGGAGAATTTTAAAATGTGCTACACGTTTCCTAACTGAACTAAAATTTAGCATCCTATGTAGTATATATACAATTCTATATATCCTATACAGGGCTGAATAAAAGTATTCGGATATTTTTCCGGATATTGTATATGTTGGAAATTCCTGAAATTATGTTTTTAAATATGTTATGCGTTTTCCAAATTGTTTACTTAGAAGTTATCTTTTAGCTTATTAAACGGTATGATTTGTAAAATTATTTTGGAAGCGTTGGAAAGTGCTACATAATCTATGCTTGACGCATGATTTTTCGTTCTTGTTTTGTTCTTTTTCCTCTGTTCGGTCGCAGGGAAAAAAATATTTAAATACGTCTACTGGTCGTTGGGAAAAAATGTGAATTTAGTCAATAGGTTGAGGGAATAAAATAATGAAATTCGTCTTACGCATGAACAGAAATAGATATGGACTTCTAACAAAATAGTGTTAATATTGGTTTGCGACTTTGGAACTACATGGCAGCCAGTGTACAACTGTGCTAAGGTAACGCCACCTACAAACAATAATATGGATAAATACCATAGAATAAATCTATTATACCTACCAGACGATGGCTGTCAAGCAGACTAGAGAATATAGAAATAGGCGAACTAATACAACTGTCCTACACAGACATTGTATTTGAAACATTTTTCGAGAAATGATTTTCTTCGAAAGCCTTTTTTATAAGAAGACCTTATCTATGTCTATGTTCATAGTAAAAAAAATCGTTAAACTTGTCGATCAGTCACGGGGAAAAAACGGCGAAGTTTATCAATTGGTCGTAAGAAAATAACGCGAAATTCGTCAGTCATTTGCGGAAAAAAATCTTTAAATATTGTTAGGAATCTGCAACCCTTGGTCTTGTCCCTGTACTCACATCTTTATATATCCTACCATATGCTCTTTATTTAATAATATTCATTCATCTTGATTTACAATAGTTCATTTAAATATCTTTCCTTTATTTATATTTCATACTTTAAATCCTATTTATTTAATATCTAAAGTTTACCTACAGTACTTATTTTTATTAAAGTTTTCCCTCTTCAGTCTACGGTTTGTTTACATCGCAGTCCTGTTTATCGAAGAACGTCACTTCGTGTCTTCCTTTCACCCTCTTCTGGAGTGGTTCAGATTGCCGATACTAGATGGCGGTAGCGGATTGTTTTAGTCACGATTTGCATAAGCAATCGTACATCTCCACTCCACTCTCTTAGGAACATTCTGGATGCCGGAAGAGGGCGTTGTTCTGTCATGCATAGTTAATCAGCATGCGTCAAAGATCGGTATATATTCTTTGCTGACTATGCTTACGATGCATTTGTTCTTTTAGTTTTATCGGAGGAATTGTAGTTGTTTTTCGTTTGCAGAGATGGCTCGATGTTATTTTTAAAGTGTCTTACTTCAGTTATTGACAATGATAGCTCGTGTGTAATAGTTATGAAAGTCGGTCAGTAGTTTTATAGTTGTCTTTTGGAAATGAAGTTCATCATTTATCAAGTTTGTCATTTTTCCTGTTCTTGGATGTTTTTCCTGTGAACTGAAATAGTGTTAGACGAATGACTGATATTTAGACCCGTCTTCATAACGTCCTGAGCAGTTTTAGATTGGTGACTGAAGCTGTCAAATAAACGAAGATAGTATGAAGTTTAATCGACTTGAATTTGTAGCCGTTGTAGTTTGTCATCTTGAATCATTTGAATTAGTTTTTCCTAAAACTGTCTAAGAAGTAATTGTCAACAGTTCATCTGAATTCTCTTTTAGCATCAATTGAAGTTCTAATTGGATCGTGAGGTTCAGAATGAAATTTGAACTGTTTTATTTTATTCAAGATGACGTTGAGTTCCGGTTACATCAGTTTCAGAAGTGATATTTAAGTTTTCCAGTTGATCATCTATATTATGTAAAGTACCTGTGTCATGATAAATGGTTATGTTATCATAACGAATTAAGTCAGATAAGTGTTTCAATAATGTTAATATATTTCTTATTTTATTTTTATATGTTGTTTTATTTAAAATCTTTTTAATAAATGTTATTTGTTTTTAATTAGTAGTTTTTCATTTAATCCACCATCATAGTCTAAGCTACTTCTTTTTCAGGTTTAACTTTATTATATATTTAAGATTTATTTACTTGGGGTTTAAATCAGCTTATACGCTTCACACTGTTTAAATGTACTCTGCTAATTATTTAACCCCTTGGGAGATACTTTGTATTTCCCAAACAAATATTTCAGTGAGGCGCGAGAAAAAAAATAGTGAATTTCATCAATCTATCGCCAGAAGAAACTGTATAATTGTCCAATCGGTTACGGAAAAATTTGCAAAGTTCATCAGTTGGTCAAGGAAAAAAATTAGAAGTTTGTTGATTGCTCACCAGAAAATATTACGAAATTTGTCGATTGCTCGGCAGAAAATATCTCGAAATGCGTCAATCAGTGGCAGGAAAATATTGTGAAATTCATCAGCCGGTCGCGGGGAAAAATGGTGAAATTCATCAGTCGAACTCAGGAAAGAAAATCTAAATTTGTCAATCGGACACAGGAATAAAAAAATCATGAACTTCGTCAATCTGTCGAAAGAAAAAACCGATCGCGAAAAAAAACCAAAGTTCGTCAACCGATCGAGGAAAAAAGCAAAGTTCATCGATCGATCGCGGTAAAAAAGCAAAGTTCGTCGACCGATCGAGGAAAAAAAGCAAATTTCGTCGATCGATCGCGAAAAAACGCAAAGTTCGTCGATGAGTCGCTAAAAAATGCAAAGTTCGTCAATCAGTCGCGGGAAAAACGCAAAGTTCGTCGATCGGTTGCGGGAAAAAAATACCGAAATTTATCGTTCGGTTGTTGGTAAATTAAATAATGCAAATTTCTCCGTAAAATTGTAAGATTTTTTGGGCGGGAGGGTCCCGCCCACGATATTTTTTTGGGCGGGATTTCAAAATTTTCAGCGCGAATCCCGCAATCCCACCCTAAAATTCAAGCCCTAATATTTTATTTGTGAATGAGACCCACTCCATGTATTAAATCTCCTTCCTTCACAACAATGCTGGGTGATTTCTGCTTTTGTCTCGATTCGATGTCTATTGCTCGCAGCACCATCTATTGCTACATCTATTAATTTAAACTAAAATCAGAAATCGCAGTAAAAAAACTCCTGACATCATACATTACTCTCCTACAAGAATTTTTTTAATATCTGTCATTGTTTGGAAGTTATTGAATTTTAAAATCAGTCAGTTCATTTTAGGAAATTCGGTATGAATATATATATATATACAGGATGACTTTTAATTAACCTACAACTTCAAACTGAAATAACTTCTCAGAGCATCACTAGATGGCGGTACGAAAGTGTGCAGTGAGAGAGCATAAAAGGAATTTGTTCAGTGTCAGTTACATGCAATTTTGAAAATGTCTCCAAAAAAAATGGACACCAAGCGACCTATTACACTGGTGTAATCGCAAAAGCGTCCTATTACACTGGTGTAATCGCAAAAGCGTCCTATTACACTGAAGATTGTATTTTCGTTGTTAAAAGTTGGTATTTATGTAATGAAAATGCAACACTATTTCTAAGGAAGTGGTCTTCAACATTCAGAAACCGAGCTGAACCTTCTAGAACAATGGCAAGAGATCTGATAAGAAAATTGGCCACCTTATTCACCAGATATCAATCCATGTGATTTCTATTTTTAGGGTCATATGAAAGATTTGGTTTACAAGAAGAAGCCGACTGACCTTATTAGCCTCAAAAGTTCCAAAACTCACCCATTTTCAAGCGTAAAAAAAGAAACGCTTGATTTTGTTATTGACAACTTTGTGTCTAAGTTTGCTTTATTGTATCACCTCTGAAGGGTCTCACTTTGAAAACCTTACACATTCAATTCCTTTTCATGTTTTTTTCAATAAAAAAATGTTTGTAGTGCTATCTGCAACCACTCAAGAGTTATTTCAGTTAAAAGTTGTAGGTTAATTAAAAGTCACCCTGTATATACAGTCAAACCTCGTTAACACGAAATCCCTTAACGCGAAATTTCGCTTAACACGAAATAATATTGAGGTCCCGTAAAATGAGCCTGAAAATCAATGTTAATTAATTCGTTTAACACGAAATAGAATTTCGGAAAATCCCGCTTAAGGCGAATTTTTTTCCCCAAAAGTAAAGAAAAAAATTCCTTACGCAATGTTTCCGATATTTGCAACTTACATGTCACATACTCTTATTAAAGATGGAATTTTCTCATGGTTTGTAAAAGATATAAAGTAGAAAAGGGTTTCAGAAAATCGTGAAATACTGAATTTCTGACTAATCCCTACTTTTCTTTGATCTCTGATGTGCGTAAGTGTTCCCACATTAAGTCCTCTCACAATGAAAGATTGGGTGAAGGAATTTCTTTTTTGAAAGTGATTGTTCCATTACCCGGTTAACTGAATTGACAGTGACATAAACCGAGTTTCCAAATTCCCCTATCTGTGAGTGAAAGAACTGACAATCCTTACTTCACTACCTGACTAACATAATTGAAACTCTGTTCGCAGTTGCTCTGTAGAATTCTGTAAAAGATGAGTCAAAAACAACAAGCTGTATCTGTAGAAACTAAGCAAAAAATGTTAAACGAAGTTAAGTTAGCAATAAAGTGCTGAAAAAAATCAGAAAATGTAGCGAAGTATGGGATACCTGCAATTCTCCTACATTTGGTCCTCTCTACAATTTTAAAGAATTGTGAAAAGATTGAAGCCGCTTATGCTGTGAGTCAGTTCAAACCAGAAAAAAAAACGAATGTGAAGAAGAAAGAATGAATAAATTGAAATTTCTCTTTTGCGGTGGATAAAAGAGGCAAGAATCTAGAACAATGTTTTAACTTTTGCAGTTTTGCAAGAGAAAGCAAAGGCTTTTGCTATTGCTCTTTGAGAGAGCGACTTCATACCTTCTAACAGATGACTGAACGGAGATTTAAAGAGCGTCATAGAATTGTCTACAAAAAGATCTGTAGCCAAAAAACAGGAAATTCTTCCTTAGACATTGTTTTTTCCGAGTACATTTCTATAAATGAAGATGTTCTGACTTCAGATGTGACGACATACGAAGAAATAATTGCTAAAAAAAAAGATGACAACATTGAAGTATCGGACAAGGATGAAGAAATTGACATCGAACGGAAAAGTTTAGTGTCATTAAATGAATCTACCACAGCATTGAAAACTGTACAATGTTTCCTTCTGGAACAACAGGATGCTTCCAGGACTTTGAACAAATCAGATGAGGTCCATACATTCCTTAAAGAAATACTGTACAAAAATTGAAGCAAAAGTCAATAACGGACTATAAAAAAATGATTAGAAAGTAAATAAATTTATTATTGCCTAAAAAATGATGACTATGAATGTTAATGAAATATTCTATTTCTTATTAATTTCTGATTTTATGAGCAGGAAAATATTTGTAGGTTAATTTATTTAGTTTTTATATCTAATATAGATGACCCCACTATTATGACGGTTAACACGAAATTTCGGATAACACGAAATAAATTCGCAGTTCCTTCAATTTCATGTTAACGAGGTTCGACTGTATATACTCTAAATGCTCATAATATGATACATATACATCAATATATACGTATTATTTATGTCTTATATGCCATACATATGTCATATATACAGGGCCTGATCAACTCTATGCAGGACCTGGGGCACACACCCAGTAGCAGAAAATTCTCCAAGTGTTTGCAACGGATATTTCAGGGGCAGAAAATAATCTGCAGGTAAACTATGATACAATTCAAGTTTTGTATATCAATAATTGATATCCAGTAAAGTATTACTGTTATGTGCAATTTATTAACACGTTAAAATTTTTATTTAAAAATTTGTTGGATAAAATTGTGCTTACATGACCTGCACATTTTTTTCTCTTAAAATATTTTAAATGTCCTAGTAAACAATAATGATATTGAACTATATTAAAATGCCATGAATTAATACATATCAGTAGTGTTTCCCCCAAAATAAAAAAAGGCAGGGTGCTCCTTCAAAAAAGGGACACTTCAGCATAGAAGTGAATGTTCTTTCTCAACAGATACATATACAAATTTCAGTATTTTTTTTACACGACCTATTGACGAATTTTGAGATTTTTTTTCTTGCAACTAATTGACGAATTTCTTGATATTTTTCAGCAACCTATTGACAAATTTCGCAATTCTTTCCCATGACAGACTCAAGAGTTTAATGATTTTTTCCATTCCATTTTCCAAAAATCCATGTTAACTGTACATCATGATTTTACTCCAACAAACATAAGTTTGAGAACATACATTGTTCTTTAAATTGGGAACTGGACCCATCTGAAAACAGTTGAATGATTTTAATGCTTGGGTATTCTTGTTTTAAATATTCAAGAAGATAACTAACAAACTTATAATACAGTGAGTTTTGTATGCTCCAAAGTATCAGAAATTATTGCAAAACTTTTAGCTATTTCATTGGAAATCCACACATGTGCTGGAAAAATTGTGGCTTGGTAGTGTAACCCAATGTGCTGATTGGATTTCATTTTGCTGTAAAATTGTTGCATTTTCGGAGGAATCTATCTGTATTACAACATTTTCTGTATTAACTTGTGATTTTAACTGCTCAAGTGCCATGACCTGCTCCCTTTTGATGTATGTGCGAATAACACAATATTTAACTTGCTTTAACAGTTCTCCAAATATATCTTTAATTGTGCTTAATATTTCCACCTTAGACATTTTATCACTTTTCTGCCACTGAAAATACCTTGTTGTAGTTCATTCAATGTCAACGTGTGGCTTAAATGAAAGAATTTTATTCATGCAAACCTCGTATTCAGAATACATGCAGCTTTTTTCAGAAAGATTGCAAACAATTTGCCTTATGAATCCAGAAAATTCAGTACTTAGATTAGTGCATGTTTTTAATGCTTGTAAAATTAGCCTAATGTTCTCATGATAAATACAGACACATACATTATGCAGTATTTTGTCAAATAGATGAATTTGCTTGGCATGCAAACTTGAAAATCTGCATATACCAATTTTATCATCAGAATGCTTCTTGCGAATCTCTTCATATGCCTCACAATGAGATTTTAATACTTTTGCAAAATGTCATACATTTAAATAAAAAATGGAATTAAAAAATTTTTAACAACTAAGATCCTTGGAAATAACTATGGTTATTTTAGTTTTCCTTGTATTTTGAAAATTAAATGTATGGTACACCTAAATAAATCTACTAATAGTTTTATAAATCATGGTGTCATACGTAAAATATTTTTTATGTCCAATACTGTGAATTAAAAGAAAAATATTTTTTTTAATTCAATTTGATTGCATATTTTCAATAGTAGGTAAAATCATTATTTGCAGGGAAAGTTTTTTCTAAAATACTCCAACCAGTTTTACATAATATGAACTTTTAAGCAATTTGGTGTTGGGCGTAATTTTCCCAAAGTACCCAGTATAAAAAAAACAAAGATATGCAATTTTCACATAATTTGTATGTACTACACTCTTCCAAAGTCTTTTAGCAGGCATCTAAATTGATTAATATTTTAAAAATACTTCAATTTCACTCCAAAATACCTATTTCTAAAATATGCTAAAAAATAAGTCATGGCAGCATGCCTATAATGCTTCTATTCAAAGCCTTATAATTCTTTTGAGCTTAAATTTCTGACATATTTTTAGTTATTTTCTCATATTTCAATCTATAATATAACCTTTAAAATGATACCTAATTTGTAAACAAAAACTGTTCTGAAAAAGTGATCACTATGTC
Organism: Maratus michaelseni; assembly: GCA_963931845.1. NCBI lineage: Eukaryota > Metazoa > Arthropoda > Arachnida > Araneae > Salticidae > Maratus > Maratus michaelseni. The sequence continues at coordinate 253,929,960 of OZ007592.1, forward strand.
CCCATTTCTGTGGAATTGCCCAAATATGAAATAAAAATAATTTCAATCATAAATAGGAAAAGAATATTTATTTCTCATATACATACTGACTATGAATATTAATAATAAAACTTGAACACACACCAAAAAATTCACATAACTGATATTCTAAAGATGCATAAATTGAAGTTCTTTAAATGATAATAATAATAATATAAGCAACGCTCGTGGGCAAGAAAAAAATTGTCCAAAATTCTATCATTCATTCTATTTGAGATCAAAAGTTCTTTAAATATGTTAAGTTATAAAATAAATGGTACTTTTTGGTTAGCCAGGCACCAGTGATATATGTACATATATAAATATACATATATGTATGTATATATATGTATATATGTGTATATATATATATGTGTGTGTGTGTATATACACATGTAGGGGAGACTGGTATACAGTGGACAACTTTTTCAGTTAAAATTTTTTTTCTCTTTTACAGACAAACCGATCTGCATGAAAATATTTTTGAATATTCCTTAAACCTTTATACATTCATCATAATTTTCTCAGAACATAGTTTTCAATACATTTATCAAAAAAAATTCTTTTATATGCACCTGTAAAGTAGACTGCTATTAGGTATTATTTGAAATACAATATAAATGTAATTTTCATTAATTCTTTTTTATTTCCCCTTTACCTGTAAAATAACATAGTAATATAAATTTGCATGTTAACATTTTTAAACAAAAAAAAATATATATTATATTTTGAAAATAATAACAGATTAATACTAGTGATTGACCTAATCAGGAATTTCGCCGAATACCGAATATTCGGTCAAAGTGTACATCGAATATTCGGTATTCGGCAACCGAATACTAAAAAAATTTTTAATAAATATTTTTGCATATATTACATTTTTTAATAAAATTTAATTTAATTCAGTTACATTTTTATTCTTAAATCTATTTATATAAAAAATTTTGTTCAAATTTTAAAAACATACAAGTAAATGAACTGAACCTAACAACACCTAAGCATAAAGGTTAAAATTCAATATTTGTATCAGTAGCCAGTGGCCGGTAGAGGCTGCATGTTTAGTAGCCACTATTGTCAAGTTAGTGGCCACTAATTACTATCAGGGATGCCACTGAGAAAATATCGTGTAAAGGAAAAATTTACGACATTTTTCACAACATTTATGCTTAGATTTTGTGAATTATATTGTATTGGATATAAAATAAATACATTGACATATTTCTTATGTTAAGGGGACACAGTGCCTTCAAATTGGTCAATCAAAATATAGATTTTCTTCTTTTAATATTAATGAAAGCTTCTTTAATTGTGAATATTTTGACACCTCGCATTTTTACCTATACGACAATTCTTTTGCGAGATATTGTAAATTTTGTTTATAGATCCAGCGCAATTACCCATATAAATAAAAACTTTAAACTGATTTTTCTCCCTGTTTATGTTTTAATAACTTGCTTGTTCGAAATAGTTTTGAAATTTTTTTTTTTACTTGTTCTCTATGGTGTATTTAATATTTTTGTGTAATGATTTAACATTCAAGTTTATAGTTATTTTTTAAAAAATATTTTAACTGAGAGTTTGTTGAATTCTGAAATTAACAGCAAATTTTCTGAAAAGTTTCAACAAAGGGGGTGGGGGGGGGGTGTAGAGGTCTGCACGGGCCGAAATTTCCAGGCCCGGGCCCGGCCCGACCCGTACAAAAAATAATTTGGCCCGGCCCGGCCCGATACAAAAATTAAAAGTTCGGCCCGAGCCCGGCCCGGCCCGAACAAAAAAAATATTGGCCCGGCCCGGCCCGATTTAAAAGTTAAAAGTTCGGCCCGAGCCCGGCCCGGCCCGGATAAAAGTTAAAATCTCGGCCCGAGCCCGGCCCGGCCCGAGTGAATTTCTACAAAACATAATTTTTACGTCGATTTGGTTAAAAATTTGCCTCGTAGGAGGAGATCTAACCAAAAATTCCTATCTTAGCCTTTTTTTTCATGTTTATAATCTTCATTTTTATAGAGGTGCCGCAAGCTGGAATATTTATTTTTTTAATAAATCTCTATTTGTTGTATGTATGTGTTTAAGTTATCATCAATATTGTTAATCCATATTCCATTTATTGAAGTGTTAAAAATCAGAAAAATGCTATACAGTAAAATCTTCTAAGATGGAATTGCATAGGGAAGAAAAAAAAAATGAGTTATAGACAATTTGCCTTCTTAGCAGGTGTAAATGTATTATATATTCTTTTCTTAAATATTAGTATATTCATTTTTAATGGATCAACACATTTTTCAATTTAAGACAGGATTCCATCATAAGCAGGTTCTTTTTCACACGTTTTACTATATTTTAATTTAGCCATATTTTAATAAGTGTATAAATCTACTATTCTTTAAAAAGAATAAATTTTAATGTTTAATTATAAGATAATGGCGATTTAAAAATGTATGCATGTTTTGAAAAGATTTTTATGCCAGATCTAATTTTACACCAGGATTAAAAATTTTGAGGCGTGAAGACTAGGAAGAATGAAACCAGTCCTGGCTCTGTACGGAAAATATAATTTAAGGCACGGCCTTATCCTTCAGGAAAAAAGTAAGGCCCGGCCCGGCCCGTAAAGAGTAATTACTAGGCCCGGCCCGGCCCGAGCCTTCAGAAAAAAATATGGCCCGGCCCGAGTGCCGTGAAGAAAAATAGGCCCGAGCCCGGCCCGCGGGCCGGGCCGAGTATGGGCTTCGGGCCTTGGCCCGGCCCGTGCAGATCTCTAGGCGGGTGTCCACCACTACCGCAAGTTTTTTTTTTTTTTTTTTTTTGCGTCTCTTTCACAAAATTTGCGTTTTTTTTGCAATCCTTTGACGAAATTTGCAGATTTTCGAGATCTGTTGATAAAATTTGTGCTTTTTTGACGAAATTTGCCGTTTTTTTTTGCGATCTTTTGACGAAACGTGCCGTTTTTCGCAATGTTTTTGACGAAATTTGTACTTTTTTCGAGATCTGTTGACAAAATTTGCCGTTTTTGGCGATCTGTAGACAAAATTTGCCGTTTTTGCGATCTTTTGACAAAATTTGCTGTTTTTTTTGCGATCTTTTGACTAAATTTGCTGTTTTTTGCGATCTTTTGACTAAATTTACCGTTTTTCGCAGTTTTTGACGAAATTTGCCATTTTTTGTCAATGTTTTTGACGAAATTTGCTGGTTTTTGTCGAGACCTGCTGACAAAATTTGCCGTTTATTCGCGATCTTTTGATGACATTTGTGGTTTTTTGTAATGTTTTTGACAAAATTTGCAGTTTTTTCAAGATAAAATTTCCGGTTTTTTCGCGATTTTTTGACGAAATTTGGCGTTTTTCGCGATTTGTTGACAAAATTTGCCGTTTTTTCACGATGTTTTGACGAAATTTGCTGCTTTTTGCAATGTTTTTGACAAAATTTGCCGTTTTTTTCACGATTCTCTGACGAAAGTCACGTTTTTCCCGCGATCCTTTGACAAAATTGGCGACTTTATTTCGAACGAATGACAAGATTGATTTTTTTCGGCGATCATAATGCCGAAATACCGATACATTTTATGTCCGAATTTTCAGATTTATGACCGATATTTTTTTTTAATTTTCGGAAATCATTGCCTTAATTTTTCGGAAAATTCGGACCAGAATCACCCCTGGATATTCTAAAGAATGAGGGGAAAAAATTGAAGCAAAAATATTCATATTTGTAAACGTAGTAGGGATTTTAAAAAAGTTAATTAAAAAAAAGTTAAATTTTAGAAAAATAGGCTGTTCTACAAGAATTTTTTATTTAATTTTTAGTACTAAGTATTGTGCCACCATTCTCATTGAAGAAAGTTTCAAAGGTACTGTGTCCCCTTAAAATGTTTTACAGCTTTTTCTATAATAAATACACTGCATTTTCATAGTTGAGTTGGTGAAAACGGCTGGCTACCTGTCAATACACGTACAATTTCATACTACATTATTTTGCCCAAATATAGAATTTGGTTTCATGTAATTCTAATTAGAAGCAAATACTCTGAATATTAAATAGTTAACAATTATTTTATATGTACTGTTGTGAAATGACTTGTTTCTGTGTTATTTGTAATAGCATCCAGAAGATGGCAGCACCATAATAACTTTACAACGTATTCTGCCATAATAGATCTTTTGATTAATATTTCTTATTTCTTTATATATTTTGAATAACTTTTTATATTTGTGTAATTTATATTATTAAGGTTCCTTATTTTTTGTTTTCTGTGTAGATTTAATAATGATTCACATTCTGTCAGACCTATTTCATGATATTTTGATATTTCCGTGATTATTTAATATGTGTTACTTTGATTGCTGCTCAGTAGAGGGCGTAACAAGTCCATAAAAATGTATATGGATGTACAGGTATTTTTTGTGTTCTCAGCGGTTTTTTCAGTTAGAATTTTGTTCTGTGAAATTGTAGAAGAAATGTAAAATATGAAAGTAAATAGAAGGGGCGAAGTATGTTGTGTAAGTCCCCTTGGTAATGTAATCCAGCCGTTTTTTCGTGGTTAATAGAAATAGTTTGTGAATGTGACTTCTTGGTGATCATTTATTTTGAGTGTCAATTAATTCTCATTAAAGAACGATGCAGGCTACCTCACGTAAGTACATTTTTCTTGTCTCTGGTTAATTCTTTTATGAGCAGATGAGAGAAGTGTGTGTTAATGAATTATTTAAAGTGAAATTTTCAGTATTAAAATAGAGAGTTGTCCCGTTTTCCCTTAATATTAAAACTGGTAGTTTTATTTAGTTTAAAGCAAATGTTTTCAGACAGCAGTGGTTACTTTTAGTTTTGATTTCTGGCTGTTCTTGTAACATTTAGTGGCGCCCGAACAGGGACTCGATTGTTCTATGGCTCTCTATGTATTTTTAAGGTAGCATATTTATTGAAACTTGTGATTAAAATTATTTTAAGTGTGTGATATCTTTTATACAAGATTTTTTTGATATTATTATTTTTGGTATTATTGTAATGGATGCTCTCAAACTTAAAAGAACCGGCGTGCGTTCTTCTTTCACACGTACAGCAAATGTTCTGAAAACAGAACTTGTGAAGGAAGATAGTGATATGAGTTTAGTTAAGGATAAATATACAAAATTACAAAACATACAAGCAGAATTAAATGACCTAGATACTAGAATTTTAGATTTGCTAACCGAAGATGGGTCAGCTACGGAACAAATTGTTTCCACTGAAATTGAAAATAGGGAAGCATATTCAGACGACTTCATTACTCTGACTCGTCAGTTTAATGAAAAATTTAAAATCCCGGATGGAATTCAGATAGACGCGAGGTCAGACGATGGGTTCAGCGTTACGGGTAATAATAAGATGAAGTCTTATAAGCTTCCGAAAATCGAATTAAAGAAATTCGACGGAGAATTAATTAATTGGCTACCGTTCTGGTCCCAGTTTCAAAAAATTCACGAGGACCCAGATTTACATGACAGTGATAAATTTTCTTATTTAGTTCAAAGTATGAAACAGGGGTCACGTGCTAAGGAATTTATTGACAGTTACCCGGTTACTTCGGATAATTATAAAAATGCAGTTATAGCGCTGACAGAGCGCTTTGGGAAGCCTGAGTTACTGATTGAGGTTTATGTAAGGGAATTGATTAAATTAATTATTTCTAATGTAAAAGCAGATAATAGAAATAAATTACCCCTTGATAAACTTTATGATAAAATTGAAGCTCAGTTAAGGGCTTTAGAATCATTGGGTCTAAAATCGAGTGAAAACACATCTTGGTTGTATCCGATGGTGGAATCGAGTCTTACCGAAGACGTTCTGAAAGCGTGGCAGAGAAGTTCGTTTTTTAATCAACCCGAAAGAACAGATCTTTCTCGCCTTACTAATTTGATGAAATTCTTAAAAGCTGAAGTTGAAGGTGAAGAGAGATTAAAACTGGCGCGCAGCGGTTTTGAAAATAACAATCGTCGAGAAGGATATTATGATAAAGTAAGAAGTGAGGTAAGGGATAAATTCAAAAAACCTAATATTCCTACTGCATCAAACTTCCTTACAATTAAAGAGCGTTCGTGCATTTTTTGTGATAAAAATCATGATAGTAAAAATTGTTACGAAGCCCGTTTATTAACTTTAGAGGGAAAAATCGCTAAAGTTAAAGAAAAAAGGTGTTGTCTAAAGTGTTTGGAACCTAATCATGTCGCCAAATTCTGTAGACAATTTATACGTTGTTATTCTTGTGGTAAACCTCATTTGATATCACTTTGCCCAGAAATGCATAAAAAAGGGGATCCGACAAAAGATAAGGCGGTAACAGAACATATACAAATGACCACTGCCAGACAAACTTGCACCGCAGAAGTAGCATTAATGACTTTGCAGATAAAAGTCGCGGGTGCGAATAAAGTGAAAAATGTCAGAGTACTTCTAGATTGCGGTTCGCAAAAGTCATATATTTTAGAGTCTTTGGCAGTCGAGTTGGGTTTACCAATTATTTCTAAAGAAAGCATAGCTCATACTTTATTCGGGGGTGCTAGAACTGCTCCGAAATTGCATAACAAATATCGAGTAAAATTATGTTCACTAAATCAACCAAAGTATCCAGATTTAGAGTTTGATTTTTTGGACCAAGACGTAATCTGCGGTGACATCCCGCGTTTACCTAGAGGACCAATATTAAGAGAATTGAAACGTAATAAAATTTGGTTATCTGATATGGGTGTAGATCATCCTAAAATTGAGATGCTTATAGGTAGCGATATATATGGGAAAATTCTCACGGGTCTAGTTAAGCAATTAAAAGGAGGATTGACCGCAGTTTGTACAAAGTTGGGTTGGGCTGTTTGCGGTGCATTGGATGATTTTTCGCCTCCTAAAGAGCAAAGGACTACAAATTTGTGTACGAATTTGGCTATCAGAGATTTCAAAATTTCCGATCTTTGGGAGTTAGAAACAATCGGAATATTAGATACGCAACAAAATTTTACTAAGGCTGCGGAAGAAGAAATGGCCCGAGAACAATTCTTAGATTCTCTTACTCGAAACGAAGAGGGTCGTTACTGTGTAGGTTTACCATGGTTGGGAACCAATGTAGAATTACCATCAAATCGTCATGTGGCCGAGAAGAGGCTTTTCAGTGTTTCCCGAAAACTTAAATCTTTAAATAAATTTGATGAATATAATAGGGTTTTTGACGAGTGGATGGCAGAGGGTGTCATTGAAGTAGTACCCGATGCAGAGCTAGAGAGGAAAGGACATTATCTTCCCCATCACCCAGTGTTTAAACCAGATAGTGCCACAACTAAGATAAGACCTGTTTTCGATGCGTCGTGCAAAGTAGGCAGAGCTCCCTCTCTCAATGACTGTTTATTTAAAGGACCAAATTTAATTGAAGAAATTCCTTCGATTTTGTTAAGATTTAGGGAAAAATGCATCGGGGTAACTTCCGATGTTAGACGTGCATTTTTACAAATAGAATTAAGAAAAGAAGATAGAGATTTTTTGAGATTTTTATGGTGGGAGAGGGATAATGTTATAAAAGTGTTCCGTCATACTAGGGTAGTCTTTGGAGTTACCTCCAGCCCATTTTTTTTAGGAGCGGTTGTAAGATACCATTTGTCACAGGTGCCACCAGAAAGGATGTTTTTGGCTCAGGAAATAGATAAATCTTTGTACATAGATAATTGCGTAACATCCCTTGATAATCGGCAAGAACTCGAAGAGTTTATAAAATATTCTACTGAGGTTCTTGCCGAAGCGAAGATGGAGTTACGCATGTGGACCTGTAATTCAGTAGGGACAGATATCGGTGCAATGTCACATGTTTTGGATACAGAATCCGTAGAGGATCCGGTATCAGTTTTAGGAATTATGTGGGACAGAAACGAAGATAACCTGCATATTAGTATTAAGAGTTCATCGATTTCAGAAAAATTGTCAAAAAGAGAGGTTTTGTCCCTAACACAGACTATATTTGACCCATTAGGTTTCCTGACGCCTGTTTTGTTGACTGCAAAGTTATTGCTTCAGGAAATTTGGACTATAAAAGTTGATTGGGATACCCCATTACCTGAAGAAATTAAAGCTAAATTTTTAAAGTGGTATAATAATTTGGGAATCCTTACGGATTTAAAATTGCCTCGGCGCATAGGGTTTGGAGATAGAAGCTCCTGGTCACTCCATGTTTTTTGTGACGCAAGTCAACACGCCTATGCAACCGTTATTTTTTTGAGATGTGAACACAACGGGGAAATAGTCGTAAGTTTAGTTATGGCTAAATCGAGAGTCGCACCATTAAAAAAGGTTACAATTCCAAGACTCGAACTTATGGCGTGTGTTTTAGGGGTGCGTCTTTCTAAATATGTTACCGAAGCTCTTTCGCTACAGGACTGCCCAAAATATTTTTGGACCGATTCCACCACCGCGATATCGTGGATTAAAAGAAACGATAGTTGGGGGACTTTCGTGGGCAATCGGGTGAAAGAAATTTGTGCTGTCACAGAAGTAAATCAGTGGTCTTATGTTCCGAGCCAACTAAATCCGGCAGATTTGCCTTCTCGCGGTTGCTCCCCTCTTCGGTTTATGGAAAACAAATGGTGGTATGGGCCTAGTTGGCTAAAAGAGCATAGAGACAACTGGCCAAAGCTAGAAATAGAGCCAGATGAGACTTTAGTTTTTTCTGAACGTAAGAAAGGAGTAAACGTAAACGTAAATTTAAATATTATAAAGGATCCTAAAGAAATTAAATGGTATGAGAGATTCTCTAAATTTTCAAAGATGATAAGGGTTTTAAGTTGGGTAAAAAGGTTTAGCAGTAATTGTTTAAAACGTAACGTTAATAAAGAACCCTTTCTATCTGCTTATGAAATTCAGGAATCTAAGAACACACTTCTTTCACTTGTTCAGACGGAGAGTTTCTCAGAGACTGGAGACTCAGTTCATGGTCTTCTGACTGAGAGAGATCAGAGGGGCCTACTAAGGGTAAAGACTAAAATTATAGAACGTGATGATCATTATGCTTTTAGATATCCTATTTTGCTACCGTCCAAACATTACATTGTTCACTGTTTAATAAGAGATTATCACTTGAAAAATTCCCATGCTGGTATTCAGACTCTTATGGTCATATTACGTGAAGAGTTTTGGATCATAGCTGCTAGACGCACTATTAGATCAGTAATAAAGAAGTGCGTACCCTGTCAGAGATTTACAGTAAAGCCGCCAACTACTGCACCCATCCAATTGCCATTGGACAGAGTTCGTGATGCCTTTAGTTTTGAAATAACAGGAATCGATTTATGTGGCCCTCTGATTCTCAAAAATAAAGTAAAAGCGTGGGTAGTTCTCTTCACTTGTGCCGTGTACCGATGTGTACACTTAGAACTTGTCACTTCTATAAGCACCGAGTACTTCATTCAAGCTCTTCGACGATTCATTGCACGGAGAGGCCGTCCTTCTATAATATACACGGACAATGGCACTAATTTTGTAGGAACGTCCACAGCACTGAAGAAAATTGATTGGGAAAAGGTAGTTTCTCATGAAACATTGAATCCCATACAGTGGAAATTCATTCCGCCAACAGCTGCATGGTGGGGCGGATGGTGGGAGCGACTAATCCGCACTACCAAAAATCTGCTGGTCAGAGTGCTAGGTCAAGCATCAGTAAATTATGAGGAATTGCTCACGATTATTTGTGACGTCGAAGACGTTATTAATTGTAGACCACTCACCTACGTTTCTAACGATACGGAAGATCTTGTACCATTGACTCCGTCGATGTTTTTACGCGATCTTAGAACATCAGGTGTAGTGGATTTGGACTTCGTCGATAACAACAAACTGCTTGTTCGCCAACATCGATGTCAAGAACTTCGCGAACAATTTAGAATGAGGTTTCGCCAAGAATATCTTGGTCAATTGGCACAAAAACATGGTCAAAAGAACTGTGATATCAAGGAAGGTGACATTGTGCTTATAGGTTCAGAGAACACCAAGCGTATCAATTGGCCAATCGCTCGGGTACAGGAACTGTGTATGGGTCGAGACGGACGTGTAAGAGTTGTCAAAGTTAAGACAAAAAATGGCACATTAGTTCGACCTGTGCGCAAGCTTTATCCTTTAGAAGTGTGCTCCTGTACCAGAGATACAAAATTTAGTTTATGATTTGACTCTCACCAAATCAAAAAGGTGGGAGTGTTGTGAAATGACTTGTTTCTGTGTTATTTGTAATAGCATCCAGAAGATGGCAGCACCATAATAACTTTACAACGTATTCTGCCATAATAGATCTTTTGATTAATATTTCTTATTTCTTTATATATTTTGAATAACTTTTTATATTTGTGTAATTTATATTATTAAGGTTCCTTATTTTTTGTTTTCTGTGTAGATTTAATAATGATTCACATTCTGTCAGACCTATTTCATGATATTTTGATATTTCCGTGATTATTTAATATGTGTTACTTTGATTGCTGCTCAGTAGAGGGCGTAACAAGTCCATAAAAATGTATATGGATGTACAGGTATTTTTTGTGTTCTCAGCGGTTTTTTCAGTTAGAATTTTGTTCTGTGAAATTGTAGAAGAAATGTAAAATATGAAAGTAAATAGAAGGGGCGAAGTATGTTGTGTAAGTCCCCTTGGTAATGTAATCCAGCCGTTTTTTCGTGGTTAATAGAAATAGTTTGTGAATGTGACTTCTTGGTGATCATTTATTTTGAGTGTCAATTAATTCTCATTAAAGAACGATGCAGGCTACCTCACGTAAGTACATTTTTCTTGTCTCTGGTTAATTCTTTTATGAGCAGATGAGAGAAGTGTGTGTTAATGAATTATTTAAAGTGAAATTTTCAGTATTAAAATAGAGAGTTGTCCCGTTTTCCCTTAATATTAAAACTGGTAGTTTTATTTAGTTTAAAGCAAATGTTTTCAGACAGCAGTGGTTACTTTTAGTTTTGATTTCTGGCTGTTCTTGTAACATGTACAGAAAACCATAACTTCGTTCAAATGTATGATTTTTCTCACCATCACAGACTATGAAAATGATGATTTTTTTTTTTTTTTTTTTTTTCGACCACTTGATGAATTTTGAAACTTTTTCTGCTATTGTTAAAAGGATTTCATGATTTTTTTGCGATCTTTTGATGAAATCTATCGTTTTTTCGCGATCTTTTGAAGAAATTGGCTGTTTTTTCGTGATCATTCGACGAAATTTGCCCTATCTTCGCGATTTTTTGACGAAATTTATCGTACCTTCACGATTTTTTGACGAAATGTATCTTTTTTTTTGCGATTTTTAAACGAAATATTCTGATTAAATTCGTGTTTTCCCGCGATCCTTTGACGAAATAGGTGATTTTTCTTCGAACGATTGACGAAATTGGTTGTTTTTGGCAACCATTTGTCGAAATTTGCGATATATTTTAGGTCTTAATTTTCGGATTTATGACCGACCTTTTTTTTCCGGAAATAATTGATTGCCATTTTGGCGATCATTTTTTCACTAGATCTTCCTTTTTTTCGTGAGATCTGCCTTTTTTCGCGATCTATTGAAGAAAATTGCCGTTTTTTTTGTGATCTGTTGAAGAAAATTGCCATTTTTTTCGCGATCTGTTGAAGAAAATTGCCGTTTTTTCGCGATCTTTTAAAGAAAATTAATGTTTTTTCGCGATCTTTTAAAGAAAATTGCTGTTTTCTCGCGATCTTTTAAAGAAATTTGCCATTTTTTCACAATATTTTGATGAAACTTGTATTTTTACGATTTTTTGACGAAATCCCCTGTTTAAATTCGCGTTTTCCTGCGATCCTTTGACGAAATTGGTGATTTTTCTTCGAACGATTGACGAAATTGGTTGTTTTCGGCGACCATTTGTCGAAATTCGCGATACATTTTATGTCGTAATTATTGGATTTATGACAGATTAAAAAAATTTTTTATTTTTAATTTTTGGAAATGACTGATCGCCATTTTGGCGATCAGATGCATAACACAAAGTCGCCAATTTTGTACATTTAGTCGCCCTGTGGCCGGTGGCGACCGGGAATTTTAACCTTTACCTAAGCACCTAAACAACTCATTCAAGATGTGAAGACTAGATGGAATAGCACCTATTATATGTTGGAGCACTTATTGGAACAGAAAAATGCATTGTCGTTATTTTTTACCGAATTTGGTGGGATTATCAATTTAAAAGTTGATCAGTGGTCTATGATAGAAAGCATTCTTAGGCTTCTTCAACCTTTCAAAGAAATAATAAAAATTATAAGTACCAAAAAATCATTAATTTCAGAAGTAATACCTACTGTTTCTACATTGAAACGTTACTTGGAAAAAAGTGATAGTAGAAAATTGTTTGGAATGGGTACCATGAAAAAAAGGTTATAACTAAAGGACTCACAGAATGTTTTTCAGAAATTTATGATGAGTTATTTTTTAGCCACTATTTTAGATCCCAGATTCAAAACAGCCTTTTTTAAAGATGAAGCAACCACCAATAAAGTTAAAAATGTACTTAAAAGTAAAATGCAACAAATAATAAATAAACACTCTGAAATTACTGAACCAAATCAACCACAAAGTTTCGATAAAAAGGATTCCCTCTCACAAACGGTGCATTCATCATTTTGGGAATGCTATGTTGAAATTGCTACAAGTGAAAAAACAGAAAGTGAAAATCCTTCTACTGAAAATGATAGCCTCACATCAGATGTTAAAGGTCAATATGTATTTTAAAGGTCAACATGTATGTTAATTGGTCATCATGTATTTTTACAACTAATAATACTTTACCTATTATTTTTCATAAATTATTTGAAAAATTCGGCCAAATACTTAAATGTATTCGGCCGAAACTGAATATTCGGTTTATGTGCCGAATCACCGATTACCGAATCAACTATTCGGTATTCGGTCAATCCCTAATTAATACAGGAAAAACTGCAATTTAGTTGAAGTTATTACTTAAGTACAAAAAAATCAGCGCACATTAAAATTTGCAAATGAAATTCCAAAATACTTATAAATAAGATTGAGCCTGGAATTTTCCTGAAATACTTTTGGGCCTGGGAGCAACATTATGAAATCATTGACATCAACAACAGATTCATCTACAGTTTCGGAAAAAATAAACTGAATTCCATTCAATTTCCGTCTCATGAATCTTACTTGAATAGAATCATCACCAATTAGACTAAAGTTATATTTATCAAAGGCAGTAAATACAAAACAAAATATTTCTCACTATGTTAAATAAATTGTTATTTGTCTTTGTTTACTTTATTTTACAGTTAAATAACTACTTTAAAACAATATTTCTTTATAGAAAATAAGCAATTATTAAATATTTTGAACATTCTGCATTACAGGAGCAGAGTGGATTGTGGACCACTGTGCCTCAGGAGTGGGTGGTCCGCTGTGCCCCATGTTGAAGTTCAATAAATAATCATACTAATGTTGTTTATAGCTTTCTTTTAAACATATTATCTTTACAGTTAAATAAAAACAAGTGTCTTAGCTTTGCTAAAAAGCTGTTTTATATTACTTATCTACAACCTTTAATTACTAAAAAAATAAAAATATGATGATGAAAAATTTTACTTTTAGAAGCTCAAAACAACCAATCAGGATAAAATAGTTCAATCTGAGCTAAACATATTTTCTGAAGGCTATAAATAATCAGTGCAGTGCTGTTGTCTATTAGGATAGAAGATAAGCTTAAAAAAATTTTTAATAAATAAAATATTAGGGGATGATCCACTGTGCCCATAGGTCCAGTGTGTACCGGTCTCCCCTATTATCACTGGCGCCCGGCTAACCGGTAAAGTACCTAAATAAATTTATTAATCGTAGTTCATTTATTAATAAAAATTCGTTCATAACTATTTGGACGAACTACTTCGAGATTTATTTTTCGGTGCTTTATTTTGCTGTATATCTACATAACATATGCAACTAGAAATCATGCATAATTTAATAAACAAGATTTTTGTAACACAAGTGTAAAGCCTACATGATATCAACAGAACATATGAGTTGAATAAACATTTATTTGAAGTAATTTTTAATGAAATAAAAACAGTTAGTTAATACAACAAACTGTGCTTAGATTGAGATTATTACCTAATTTTTTTCTTCTTTGGCATCTTATTTGTCTTAATTTCATCCAACAGTACACCCTCAGTATCCATATCCATTTCTTTTACACCACAGATAGAATGATGATATAATTGGTTACACAATGTCCTGCACGAACTTTCAAAAATCTAAACACATGTGGACAAATCAAAGCAACAAATGAAAACAAACATGTATCTGCAGCAGCAACAGGTCGGTGAAATATTACCTTCTTTATTTAGCCAAGCACAATGGTTGTGTTCACAATTATGTAATCGGACTACCCGGTCAAAATAAAGTGATGTATATATGGAGTAGGATATTTTCTAATAATGGTTTAAAACAGGTGAAAACAACGTTTATGATCTGAAGTCTACACTTCATATGCTCTAATCTCTTTTATAAGCGGAAGACCCGACCATCGTTCATGAACAGAGCCATGGAAGTGTTTAAATTAATTTATTGGGAGTGTCTAGGCTGCCGGCTGGTAGACGGCAGCGTAGACAACAGGGATAAAGCACCGGCTGGTTGAGCATGCGTAGTAAGCGCGTGTATTCCCCGCCTTCCCCCTCCGTTCGCGCTTCATTTTCATTCATTTACAGTTCAACCTTTCCTCGTGTTGTGTCTGTTGTTAATGAAGGCAAAAGGAGAAAATATGCCAAGTAAGTGTTTTGTATAATGTTTTCTGTTTAATTATCTTTTTTGTTAAATCCTGTTATTTGAACTGTTTTAGCTCAGTGTTATTTTGTGTTGAATTTTAGATATAATTACGTGTATTACATGTGGATGTGGTAGGATATACTTTCTAATCAATCGCATTCGTTAGGCGTGGAGAGGTCAATGAAGAGTATGTGCCTTCAGGCAACCGAAATAAGTGGTAAAATATGTATTCAATTGCTTTTATTTAAGCGAAAGTCATTGTAACTAAAAAGCTGTACCCTCCCCTCCCCCCCCCCCTACCTCTCAAGAAAAAAAAGTTAGGTACATACTTAAATTAATTCATGTATTTTGAAAATGAGCTGGATGAAATTGCAATAATGAGTTCAATTACAATCATAAACAGCAATTATTTTTTTCTCTCGATGCTTTTATTAAAATTAATTTTTAAAAAATCTGCTTTTGAGGGGGGGGGGGGGGGGGAGTAGCCTCTCTCTGATTATGTCCCTGATAAATGTTATTGCATATATCCCATCAATCGTTTTTACTTTTATGACTTGTCAAATTTTATGTATGAGGGAAATATGAGTGTTTGAATATATGCCGTCCTACTGTTTTAAACTGTAACTGCTCTTTCTACATTTGGTTTGTTAATATTAAGATCATCGACCTTCATATAGACAGGTTATTACTCTTTTTATACCCGAATTTCGTTAAGGTAATGTAGCTGAAAACTGAAATGGCACCTAGTGTGTAGTATGAACAGGGGTGTAGTGAGTAGCTGCCCGGGTACCCATCCGGGATGGGTTTAAAAAAAAAAAACCTGTTTTTTTTACAGCCATAAGGGTTGTACCCAGCCCGGCAGGTAGCTGCTAGGTTAAAACCCAGCCCGGGCAGATAGCTGCCCTAGTTGGGGTTTTTATTAAAAAAAACGGGTTTTTCACAACCTTGAGTATGAGCAACAGTTGTGTAGTCATAAAAAAAAAAAAAAAAATCAAAGTATATGCTATAGCTTTGTTTCAGAAATAGAGGGTATACGGAGTTTCGTAACAAATTCCAGAAGGTATAACAAGTTCCTTAACTAAATCCAGAAGGTATACAGCATATGCCCTGGTAAACAATTGAATTAAAAAACTAATGAAGTTTGTCTGATGCAGTGTTTGTGTACAATTCTATAATAAAGCTTTGACATTACTATTATAAATTATATACTTAAACTGATTTTCTTTTTTTCCTATCAACAGGGCAATTTTGCAAGCTTTAGTTGCAGTTCATCTTTGATCCTATGAAAAGAAGTGCTTAGACGTTTCAAAGAAAAGAAAGTTTGAATTCACCTGAGAGATTCCTGTTTGAAGATTTAGAGAATAAGTTCAAAGCTTAAGTCTGCAGGTTAGCTGAACCCTGGAGCTATTTGTGAAATCTTCAGATATTAAGAGCAATAGCCTGGTGAAAATCTCTAGTGCACAGAGCTCTTTTTATTGAAAGATGGCCGTGCACTAGGGACCCCCACCCGGATAGTTGCTCTGAAAGAATTAATGATCAAACACACTATGTTCTAAGTGTGCAGCATCTCTCATATGGCAAAGTGCTCCCTTTTTTTACTTTCTTTTAGCTTAGCATATCTAAAAGTCAGAGGTCAAGAACGGGAGCCATTGACAGGTTGAAAAACACCCATTTCTTTTGTCAATTACCACAAAATGATTCAAGAAGAATGGGAAGGAAGGACCTATCTCAGTAAGACTTGCTCAGGAAAGCTCTGAACTGACTTTTAGAAGAATCAGTAAACAGTTTTAATTTCAATCTCTTAAACTGCCTTTTATATTAACTTCCTCATTTAAATTCTTATTTCGTTATCATCTGATTGTCTAAGCTAAAAAAATTTTTTTTCTTCAAAGGGTTTTCCATTTGGCAAATGCTCAAATTTTATTCTTTTTTCTTTAATGTTCAGTGTACCACATGAAAACATTAACTGGGAAAACAGCTAACATAATCTTATTTCTTCAGTGGTCGATAAGTTTTTTTTTTTTTTTTTTTTGGGGGGGGGGGGGGGGGGGTGCGTTTTCTGAAAAGTGTTATTTTTGTGAATTTATTAATATTTGCAAAAAAATTAATGAAAGATGAAATCCATTTTTCAAATTAGAACCAAGATTTTATTAATAAGTTCTTTTGCAAAAGATTTCTTTTCTGGTGAATTTGTTTTGCTTGCAAATAACACATTTCAAAACCTAACGAAATAAAATAATTGAAGATTATGTTTTTATGGAATGTAATAATGTGAAGTAGCTTATTTTATTAAGAGGAATTTTATGACTGGCCCTGTTATATTTATAAAAAAAATGTGAAAGTGCGTGGTTTATTAAAAAAATTTTGTGAAAGGACCTGTTTAATAAGAAAGAATTTTGTGAAGGGGCCTATTTCAGTAAATTGATTTTTGTAAAGGGGTCCTAATTAGACCCCAAATTTTACCTTATTACCCTTGTTCTTTTATTAAAAATTTATAATAAAAATCAGTAATACCAATTAGTGGAAAGGGTGAGGCAGGAAACAATATAATACAGCAGGAATCTGTTTAGAAAATTTTTGGGTCCTTAAAAAAGGACCCTTCAGAACATTTTACATCTTAAAACAGCACCATTTATAAAAATCCTCATCTTAAAACAGAACATTTTATAAAATATTTCATCTCAAAACATGATCCTTCATAAAATTTGTTGTCTTAAAAATAGACCTTTTCACAAACTTTTCTGCTTCGAAACTGAATCTCATAGATTAATAATAATTTAACCTAAAAATAAAATAAACTCTAACCTGTCGCAAAATAACTGAACTTGTCAAAGAACATATTACTTGGTTTCTTTTTATACGCCAAAAAGCTCCTGTGTAAAGGATATACACAGAAGCATGATTGTAGCGATAGTTGCAATTTCACAAATATAAAAACTTCTCACAATTTCACAAAAACAGGACCCTGAGAGAAAAATCTGGATCCCTGTTATAGTATCAATTGAATTTTTTAGTACCTGCAGTTTAAAATATTTATTTTCTGTTATCCACTATATTCCTTTTATTGTGAACATCCCATGTATATTTTTTTAACTTTTGAACATTGCTATTTCCAAACAGATTGTGGAGAGGGAATTCCAACACTGTAAAATTTTAAGACTACCACCACCTTTTTACTGAGCCAATGTATCATAGCATATGCCTTTTTCTTTCCCCTTCACTCAAAAATTCTTGATTATTTGTTTTCTTCATATTCCACATGTAAATGGAGAAATCAATAATAGTTATTATCATGGCTTTTTTTCTGAGTAGGTAATAGGTATACACATCACTAAACATTTTATGAATGTAAAGAGAAAGGTTAAAAAAAAAAAAAATTATGCTAAACCAGCTTTAAAAGTATTATGTTGCATGTGTAATTTGCTGATAATAAAGATATTTGCATTTACTACTCATGTACTTTTATTTAAAAGAAGTGTAGCTAAAGACTTACAAGATCTACCCCCTCCCCCCCCCCCCCACCCCCCACCCCAAAAAAAAATAATAATAAAGGGAGAAAATTTGAACACTTGAATATTTTACTCCTTTACTTATTAATATTTACTTAAAAAACTACAAGACAAGCATTATTAGTGAGCAAATAGGATTGAGCTAAAATTAAATTGTATCGTACACTTCTAATGAAATTGTAATCATGCTATAATTTATTCTTCATAATTACATTCACTCAAGTTTTCTTTTTTTTTTTTTTTTTTTTTTTTTTTTTTTCAATTCTTACTTTATTTGAAATTTTGAGGAGGACTCTCCTTGTCCTCGAGTTAATGATGACTCAGATTCAACTCTTGATTAAAAAAATGTTTATGAAAATCTTCCTGAACAGAGAAAAAATGTTCTTATAAAAATATATATGTTAATTTCTCAAAACCTCATGGGGATGAGTGTAGCTATGCTTGACCGCGCCAAATATGGCGATAAAACAGTTTTAAGAAAGCGATAAAGTCTTGAGGATGGTCAGAGCGATAACGTGCTCTGGCTGGATAACGTGTGAGGTGTTTCTGTTTCCTGGAGTAGAAGGGAGGTAAAGGGAAACATCTGTTGGAAGTGATAGTGAATTTCTTAGAAAGGGCGGTGTTTCAGATCTAAGGGGGTGTTGGATTTTGATTGATAGACGACGAGAAATAAGAGACATGTTTTACAATCCTTTAAATAAACAGATTTTTAGACAAGACAATTTTTACTATCAGAAGAATTTAATTTTATTTTGAAATGCGACTTTTAGATGAACAAAGCACTTAAGAGTTAGTTTATATTAAAGTAATTATGATAAAAATGTGCTAAAAGATTTCAGACAATCAATATTCAGAAATTATTTTCATTTCGTTTATTGGAATAATTTAAAACAAGTTTACTCACTGTTTTAGACATTTTTCATTTAATTGCTTTAAATTTTAATTTACATAATTTTTTTTATTGTAATCGGGAAATATATTTTCAAACAATAACAATTTTTAATATAATAAAAATTTCTTTTCTTGGCTATTATTTTTGTTTGTTGAAAATGCATTACTAAAATAAATAAAGCAAACGCATCCTCGGATATGGAAGACTGTTGATTGAATAGGACTTTTTTTTTTTTTTTTTTTCAATACAAACGAATCTATGAGAAATCAATTAAACTGTTGAATAAAATGTATTTTTCATTTAAGGCCGTTCTCGAAAAAGAAAAATCTGCACTTAACAACAAGAAACTTTCTGACACATTCACCGACTCATTTTTAAACGCAAAAGCATGAAATTGAACTATTATAATGATTGAAAATCGAATAGGGTTTTTCATTTTTCGATAAATGTATTGCATTTTAAGTTGTAAGCAATTGTTGTCTCATGACGACCTTTCTCAGACTGTTGCATCTGGAAATTCAGTTCATAATGCCAACTTTGACTGCATTTTCCGAAAATCCCGTGCTTTTATCGAAAAATGAAAAACACTATTCGATTATAAATACATCTGCCAATGAATTTGAGGACCGCCTTATGATGTATTATACTTTTCTTATGTCATAAAGACTTACTTTTTTAGATTAATATTTGAATGCACTTTCGTACAAGTGGAGGATTGAGCCAAATAAGAGAGAAGGCTGTAATATACAACAAACGTAAAAAATTCATACTCTCTTTCGGAAAAATACCCCAAAATTATACTTTCTAAGATTGATACCTCTCCAAAACGGAATATTTTTCTGACGGTTATTTGAGATTTTCTCTTAGTAGGTTTTACTATTTTAAATAAACATATTAATCTTGCACAATTAAAATATGTGAAAGTGGAATTGCTTTGGCCCGAAACAAAATTCAGTTTTGGAGAGGTTTTCTATTTTGAGAAGTTATAATTGTATGGTTATTCCTGCACTAGAAAGTTTTTTATTATTATTATTATTTTTTATAACGTTTAAGACAGGATTTCGTTATAAACAGTTTCCGTTATCCCAGGTTTTATAGAACCATGTACATTAAATTTGCGTAATAACTGAATCGTTAGGGACAGTGACAGGAAAAATATGTTGTTTTTAGACAAGTTTTCGTCTTAGCAGGTATAGATTTGTACTATATTCCTTTCGGCAAGAAAGAACGTAAAAGTTTTCTGTTATACACAGGTTCTATTTACACAGGTTTTTTTTCTTTTTCAGTTCCATTCGATGCAGACTAATGAACACCATGGTACTAAAGAAAATTTAAGTGAATTTATGTATCAAGGAAAATCGGAACTCCCCAAATAAATGATCTAATTTTAGTGATTATGCTTAATATGTGACTATTCTAGTATTATTCGCTTATTATTATAACATGTTAACAGCACTGAGACTGTGAGGCAATTTTTATTGGGAAAATAAATAAAATCAGTATGACATACGTGGAAAATTGCATGGCGCACAAAGAAATCATATTGTAAAGTAATAAAAGGTCACAACGCTGCGCTAAAAAGTGCCTCACATATAATCGCCGGATATTTATAGCTGTGTATCTTATGCATTATGACAAAAAGACTTCAATGAGTATTAAAATAAAATATGGTTAAAAATATTGAAATTATGATTATTAAAAAAGTGTTATGTGATTTTGTAAAATATTTTCACTAGGGGAAAATTTGTAAAGAGTCAATAACAATGTTTTATATATGCTAACATACTCTTAAAATTTTTATTCATCATTTTTTATTAAATATTACAAATGAAAAATAAATATTAAAAGCAACCATACTTTCTCTCTTAAAAAAAAAAAAAAATGCATATACAGAGCACTTCAAAAAAGATGGGACGAACTGTAAGAGGTGGTAGAGCACACTACAATTAACAATTTTTGTATCGTATTATAGTAAACTAGGTCGCAATGCATTTTAGTCAAAAATATAGGGTATAGACTTTAAGACAAACCCAAATATTTATTTAGAGGTTAATAATATGACAATGTTTTAACGAAAAGTTCAACAGATTTACATTGCTTTATGCGGAGTGCGATATCAAGAAAAGTGCTGGATGTGCACAGTAATTCAGTCGATGACACAGTATGTAATGTCAACTACATTCCGAAATATGGAGCACCTAATTCAGCACTGTTTGGATGCGGGTGATAATAACTTTGACCAATTCTCGTGATACGTAAATATTGTTACATTTGTCGCTAAACAAGGTAAGTCTATCGAGATTTTCGCTAAAATAGATTCATCATTTTAACAAAACAAGAATTAGGGTTTGGTTGGAGCGAAACATTCTGTATATTTGACTGAAAAAATTCATTGTGACCATGGTTTCATATACAAAAATTGCTTTTCTAGTAAATAAACTTAATTGTCGAAAATTTTAACAGTCAACAATCTGCATCAAGCTAATATTATCAATCTCATTCCAGTTTGAAATTTATCAAATTTCAATTTTTTTAAAGGGCTAAACGTTGCAGGGTCTTCCTCTATGTAAGTTAGTTAAATGTTATTATGTGCAGTAGAAAAAGTTAAGAAAGTCAAAAAAAAAAAATCAATCATCTATTTTTCCTCAGAGTTAAAGCTATAATGCACTGAAGAAGTGTGGGGTCTAGAGATCTGCACGGGCCGGGCCAAGGCCCGAAGCCCGTACTCGGCCCGGCCCACGGGCCGGGCTCGGGCCTATTTTTCTTCACGGCACTCGGGCCGGGCCCGGGCCATATTTTTTTTCTGAAGGCTCGGGCCGGGCCTAGTGATTACTCTTTACGGGCCGGGCCCTACTTTTTTCCTGAAGGATAAGGCCGTGCCTTAAATTATTTTTTCCGTACAGAGCCGGGACTGGTTTCATTCTTCCTAGTCTTCAGGCCTTAAAATTTTTAGTCCTGGTTTTGACTCGTATGAAAATCATTGTCTCGGCGTACCTGGTCCGTTCGAAGGTCAGTAAAATAAGATCTGGCATAAAAATCTTTTCAAAACATGCATACATTTTTAAATCGCCATTATTTTATAATTAAACATTAAAATTTATTCTTTTTAAAGAATAGTAGATTTATACACTTATTAAAATATAGCTAAATTAGAATATAGTAAAACGTGTGAAAAATAACCTGCTTATGATGGAATCCTGTCTTAAAGTGAAAAATGTGTTGACCCATTAAAAATGAATATACTAATATGTAAGAAAAGAATATGTAATACATTTACACCTGCTAAGAAGGCAAATTGTCTATAACTCATTTTTTTTTCTTCCCTATGCAATTCCATCTTAGATTTTACTGTATAGCATTTTTCTGATTTTTAACACTTCAATAAATGGAATATGGATTAACAATATCGATGATAACTTAAACACATACATACAACAAATAGAGATTTATTAAAAAAATAAATATTCCAGCTTGCGGCACCTCTATAAAAATGAAGATTATAAACATAAAAAAAAAAAAGGCTGAGATAGGAATTTTTGGTTAGATCTCCTCCTATGGGGCAAATTTTTAACCAAATCGACGTAAAAATTATGTTTTGTAGAAATTCACTTGGGCCGGGCCGGGCTCGGGCCGAGATTTTAACTTTTTTTCCGGGCCGGGCTCGGGCCGAACTTTTAACTTTTAAATCGGGCCGGGCCGGGCCAATATTTTTTTTGTTCGGGCCGGGCCGGGCTCGGGCCGAACTTTTAATTTTTGTATCGGGCCGGGCCGGGCCAAATTATTTTTTGTATGGGTCGGGCCGGGCCCGGGCCTGGAAATTTCGGCCCGTGCAGACCTCTAGGTTGAACGGAGGGTGATTTCTGAGTTAAAGCCTTTCCCATAGCATTTAAAGATAATCAGATGTATACAAAACCTTGTGTTAAGATTGATTATAATGTGTAAAAATTAAAGTAAAAAAAAGCATAAACAGCCTAAAATTTTACTGTTATCTACAGGGCTTAATTTCTAAGGAAAAAAGTACCGGAGCCCTAATATTCTGCAGTACTAACACCCGTAGCGTACCCCTCACCCCCCCCCCCCCCCTCTCTCTCTCTCTCTCTCTCTGCCGTCACTCCAATTTGCATATTTATATTTCCTACATTATTTTCAAAATTCAAAGCATTGTTTTTTTATTTAGAAAAATAAAATTTTTTAATACATCTATCTGCGTATACTTAGCTATCCACTATTCCACTTTTTAGTTATTACTACTTCCAAATAGAAACCTTCGCCTAATCTTAATGCTAATTAATTGGAGAATTCTGCGATTCAATAAGCTCAGGAGTATGATTCAGAAATAGTGTTAATACAAAAAATGAATAGTTCGCAGCTATGCAGAATAGAAAAAGACTATTTCTGTTTACTCTTTATTCTGATCAAAATAGCATTAAAATGATTTGAAATAAATAAAAATTGAATTTAAGACAAATTGAGCTGTAGCTTGGCCAAACCCGAAGGCTGGTATAAAAATCGAGCCTGTTTCACCTCTATCTCTTACGTGAGCGGCACATTACGTCACTTATAAGTGTTTTGATACAAAAGAAAGCAAATGATAGGAGATAGGAGGGAAAGAAAAGGGTACTTTAGGATTCGTTTTTCGGAAGCGTTATTGCTCCGGGGCGCAGTGTTTATAGCTCCGTTGATTTATGGCCAATATTTACTAAAAACAAAGAAGTACCGGAGCTGGGCTCCGGTGCATATTAAGCCCTGGTTATCTAATATCTATACTATTATAAAGAGAGAGAACGCCTGACTGACTCATCAATGCCCATCTGAAATGACTAAAGTCAGGATCACGAAATCTGGAAAGTAGACTGCTATTATTATCTGGGCAAGCAATAAAAAAGTATTTTTTTAAATCCCCCCCCCCTCCCCTTCAAGACGGTTAAAGTAGGGTCGAAAGTTTTAGGTCATTTTTTTCGTCGTATATACCTTAGCAGAAGTTAGGTAGGAACATGAAATTCAGCATAACATGTCTACTAAAAAAAAATAATTAGACACGTATTTCAGCGATTTTAAAAATTCACCAACTAAGGGGGTTAAACGGAGGGTCGAACGTTTTAAGTCATTTCGTCATATCTCAGCAGGAGTGTTAGGTAGGAGCATGAAATTCAGGATAACAAATCTACTAAAAAAAAAATAGTTATGCACTTATGTCAGCGATTTTAGAAATTCACCCACTAAAGGCGTTAAACATCGGATATGAACACGATTATGGGAAGTTAGACGAATAAGACAACTATTGCTGATTTTTGATTAGATATTTTACGTAAGATATTTTTAAAAGAATTTTTTTTTTTAATTATCATTTATAAAGCTGAGGGACTTAGTATGATTACGTCAAAATAAGATAAGTTTTTCTTAATATCATTTTCACGGTTTATGGACGCGAGTGCGTTGTTGTGATTGGCGTGTTTTTAGGATATTTATATTTGTACTTATGTTACCCAGAAGACCAAGGTTAACTCGGGCGAAGCCGGGTGGTTCAGTTATATTAAAACAAATTTATTAGTTTCAATATGTACATAAACAACAACAAAAAATATTTATAAAATTTTTACAAACTTTTATTTAAAGTTTAAAATTTGTATGTACTGCAATTTTGTCTCACTCCCGCTTTTATCCGATTTAGAAATTTGTTGACTCATGTGTGACTAAGTTTTCAACCCTCCCCTCTACCGCGACCTGCGTTATACACGGTCGGTGCATGACGTTTTAAACGTATGTAGTGGATCATTTTTACACGGTGATTGGTGTAAAGCAACGCACCCCCCCATTTTGCACCAATCACTTTGTAAAAATGATCCACTACATGGGACGTTTTAAACGTCATGCACCGGCCGTGTATAACGCAGGTCGCGCCCCTACTTCCAATACGAATTAAGTTGAAATAATTTTGCCAAAGTTTTATAACGCTATAATCAAATATGTATCTTTTGACCATATTTCCAGAATTTTACCTAGCATTCCTATAGGTTTGCCCAGAGTTTTTACAGCAGTAACTGGTTTTCTCAGTGTCCTGGGAAATTTGCTCATCGTTCCTACAAATTTCCATTTTTCCACTCACATGGGTAAAGGAGGACTACAATGCAACCGGGCTGACTCACGCCGTCATTTAATTGCCCATAGGAGCAGGAGGAGAACGATTGACCACGCAGCGTGGCAACAATCGCGGATTGGTTTAAGTGAGCATCAAAATGCTTGATGATTCAGCCTGTATTATAGCGCGACCTACGTTATACACAGCTAGTACATGACTGTTAAAACGTCACATGGAGTGGATCATTTTTATATCGCGATTGACGCAAACTGGCGCGCCCCCCATTTTGCACCAATCACCGTGTAAAAATTATCCACTCCATGTGACGTATTAAACGTCATGCACCGGCCATGTATAACGTAGGTTGCGATAACAGTAGCCCTACATAAAACCCATGTCACATCATCTGCGGGTATAAAAACTGAGCTGCGCCGCGAGGCACCTGAGTGGCGACCGTCAGAGTCTCAACCGCCATACACATGTCCTGAGGGACATATAACGCGCACGAACAGGGTCTGCGCCCATATGCGCTACGGCGTCGGAGCGCGACCTACGTTATACATGGCCGGTGCGTGACGTTTAAAACGTCACATGGAGTGGATTATTTTTACACGGTGATTGGTGCAAAGAGGCGCACACCCCGTTTTGCACCAATCGGCGTGTAAAAATGATCCACTGCATGTGACGTTTTAAACGTCATGCACCGGCCGTGTATAACGTAGGTCGCGGTCGGAGCACCACCACCTACGCATCACTCCGATTCTACGAAGTGGGGACGACATAGGTCGTTACGATACGTGGAGGTTCCCATAATCAGGAGACCTCCACGAAGACAGCCGACGGCTTCGTCGCCGGAACCCCATGAGGGTAACCGGGTTCTAAGCCATAATGCCGAGTTCCCCCGACGACCCTTGCTTTCCCGTGGCGTCCGAACATCGAGTCCTAGGGAAGGAGAAAACGACTAGTTCATCTGCCGCGATTATTTCTTGTGCGATAGAAGGAATTTCTCGCCAACCCGGGACCACAAAGAAACTTGGCCCTTGACGCCTTAGGTTATCCTCTCTCGATGGCTTTGCTTCCGGTGAGCCCTACGGTCAGAACGCAGGTGGTATCCAATGGACTCCATCAAGAGGATCATCCACATGTAAAAACAACACATGCAAACACAAAACTTAACATATCACAAAAATGTTAGAAACAACGGAAAATTAGGTTTAGATCCACTACCGAACTCTGATGGGCATGGAAAAATCCTTCAAGAACGCTAAAGAAGCAGTCCCGGTCGAGGTTAGTTGCGTGAAAATTAGGTGAAGGCTACCGCTAATCCAACCATCGGGCACGGAGAGTTCCAATTACACAAAGACATGCTGGATTGGTTTTCGACCCGAGGCACAGTGGGGCGTTTTGATGATCTAGGTGGACAAAATTCATTTTTCCGATTATCTCGGAATTTAACAAGACCGCGTATACTGGTAGATGAATGTCTCTTTTTTCGAGATCCGTACGAGTTTTGTCGAAAAAATCTGATTTGTCGATTAACTACGACCGTAAAAAAGGCAGTTGGTTTGAGATAGTTTCAACAGTTGCACTATTTTTCTGTAAGATCGAAAACAAGTCGTGACTTTTCTGTTTTATTTGAAAGCAGGATTTTACTGAACATATGTCACATGTTTTTCACAAGATTAAACCTATTGTTGTTTGAAAATAAGCGCCATCTTGTTTTCAAACTTCATCTTGACTTTTAATACAGTATTAAGCATTATTAAAAAATAAGCATTTTTTAAAATCAAAGTGCCATTCCTAAAGTATTGGAAACTTTAGAAAGCTCCTGCGAAAGTTTGCGAATCATTAAATTATATTAACTTGAAGTGTGTGTATGAGTGTTTAATTCTAATCTTGCAAGTCAATTTTAAACCACTTTTAATTATCCGATTGAGCTGAAACTTTGAATACATGTGTAGTTTCAATGACAATACAATATTATAATATAAATAAATAATAATAATATAAATAATAATAATAATAATAATATAATATAAATAATTAAATAAGCCAAATATTTATCACTGTTTGATTATTTTATTACTGATACATTCGAAAACCCAGCAAAACCTAATGGACCCTATTCTCCGTTTGGGTTTGAGGCTACGATTTCCGAAATGTTTCCCCAAAGCACGTGACTCAACATCACGAAAATCTGGTCCGTTGCTGCTCTATGGCATGCAGGCTTGAGTTGCAAACGAGTCGTTGCATAATTAAGGACTACAATATCGGCAATGTTTCCCCAAAGCACGTGACTTTGACATCAGTGGGAATAGGGTCCATTAAACTTCAGCGCAATAATTTTGCCCACCTAGATCCTCAAAACGCCCCACTGTGCGAAGGACCAAGTTTTGACTTGATCGCCGTCGCGTTAGTCGACGAGCCTCCGGCCCGGTTCCTCGTAGTTGAACAACACGAGGATGGGTGATCCCCTCACCAAGATATGGTTTTCGTCCACAGCGAACTGAGGAGCCGCCTTTGGATTGAAACTCCATATGGTTTTGGAACCTCCTGCGCTGTCCACCATTGAGATTGGCTCCCAACTGCTTCAACTGCAAGGGATGACGTGGTGGCTGCGGGCTATGCTCCCCATACGCACGCACGCCATTAGATATTCCATCTCTGACGCAGGTACGGTGCAGATAGTTTTTGCATGCCGTATCTCCCAGCGCGCTACAGAGTCACCACGCATCGTGCTCTACAAAACCAAAACCTGATCTCGCCGCCTCTAATTCCTTGGATAAGTTTGTGGAGATGGCCAAGCTACCGTTTGCTTGCCTTTGCCCAGCGTCACCTACCTCGGCACATAAGAGAAGGACTAATCTCCTTAGTGAGCCCCTTGCCTAAGCAACTGGGATTGGTCTACGGGATGTCCTTCCACCACCTACGGAGGAGGCTCCGAGCATTGACCGAGTCCTGGCACCGCGGAGAATCTGCGCTTACGATAGGGGGACCCCCCCAGACCCGCAGGCCCTAAGGGACCTCGTTGAGGCCCCACAATGGGTCTTCTGGGTATCTCGGATATCCCTTTTTCACCGGCGGACCACGATGAAGCGGTAGTTCGTCCGTCTCCTGTCCCTGTCTTGTCGACGAACATCTCACTATATCGAGTCCGGTCCTCTTCCCCACTTAAGGGGTCGAGTCGGAACAACCCGACGGAGAATCGCAAAATGCTTGGCTCCCGGTCATCTTTCCCACTTAAGGGGCCGAGTCAAGACCACCAAGAGGGACCCGCCAGATCATCTGCGGGTATATAGCAGAAAAACAGCAATAGGCGTTAAGAACATTTCAGCTTAGCACAACTTTCGCTTCGTTCAATAAACAGTTTTTTTCGGAGGGCATGTACTCTCAGAGACGTAGCTGTTGCCACTCGTGGGTAAAGTCCATAGCGTTGTCCGGTTTTTTAGAGTGTTCGTAGCGTTTTTCCCAAAGTTCCTAAAGTTATATCAGCGTCCCATTTGCGGTATGTTTCGAAGGAGAGGGTGATTCCAGATTGACAGTTTGAGAGTTTGACAGGGTTAGAGTTTTCTGATTTGTCTAGTATTCCTAGAATTTTGTCCCGTTTTGTTCAACGTCTAGAGTTTTGTTCAGCGTTACTAAAGCTTTGCCCGTGATACTATATCATTACCACGTGTTGCCCATTGTTCCTAGTGTTTTCCCAACAGTCTTATGTTTGTTTAGCTTTTTTAGAGATTTCTTCGGCTTTGCCTAACATTCTTGCAGCATTTTCCAAGTATTTATAAAGTTTTGCCTAGCGTTCTTAAAGTTTTGCAGACTTTGCCTGTTTTTATATAACATTGGGCGCGTTCACAGACCGAACCCCGAGTTACATAGAGTAACGCATAAGGAACCCGAAGCGTTCAGAGATCAATATCACGTGACTTTTTGAGGCTTTCCAGTAGCGTTCAGAGCCGGAAATTACCCAGACTTCGGGTAACCCACATTACCTGAAGAATTTTGTAGGGTAAAGTGATCACGTGGTTGGGAAATATTATTTGTTTTTTTGCTTTATAGCTAACTGCAATTGTCAACTGTTGTTCTTTATGACTCCTACTGTACACTTGAGTCCTGACCATTTCATTGGTCTACCTTTAACAGGACTATGATATAATTGACCAACGTCGGCTAGGATGCTTCCTGCAATGTTCGTACAATCAAAATGTAATGGTAGATTGGTTGACGGAAGTGTTTGATTGTAAACATACCCATAACTTCACCCAAAATCGTTCACAGCCGTTTTAACCCAACTTTATCTAAGGCTCCTATAAGGAGAGCTGACGCATATCCATTCTGTTGCCCAAAATAACCGCCATATTGTGACCTAGCTCAGCATTAGGAGACCGCCTGAGCAGGTGTTCGCCGTCCTCGTTACTGTTACTCGCCGTCCACTAGTACGGTAAGCTAACCGGTTTTAACTTGGTTTTTGGTCCGCTGGGTCATTAAATGGCGGTATGATTCAGCCTGTATTATAGGAGCTCTAACTTTACCCTGATAAAATCAGATGACGTCATTCCCCAATTATACGAGTAACTCGCGTTTCGGTCTCTGAACGTGCTCATAGACCGTTTTTTGAAATTATGCTATAGCATTACCTTGTACAACTGTACCCAATACAACTGTTTTGCTCAGTATTTCACAAGAGCTTTGTCCAGATTTGAACAGCGTTCCTAGAATTTTATCCAGCGTTTCCAGAGTTTTGACTAGAATTTCTAGAGTTTAACCTTGCATTTCAAATTTTTTTACCTGACTTTACTCGTTTTCCTGTAGCATTACTCGGTTTTGAACAGCATTCTTAAAGTTTTACGTGGATTTCACGTGTTCCGATAGCATTCCCAGGTTTTGTCTAGTGTTCCTATGGCATTGTCCCGTTTTGTACAGTGTTTCTAGAATTAGCCTAGTTTTGGCCAATGTTTAAAATTTTTTGCCCGGTATTCCTAATTTTTTGTCTGGCTTTGCCCTTGTTTCTATAAGGAAAGATCAGTTGACGTCACTCAGTTCAAAACTTTGACGTCACTCAGGGCAAAAGATGGTTTTGATTGGTGTACGAACAGGGACGAGTTTGTCTGATTGGCTGGGAGAGGGGGAGATTGATTGACGGGAGTGTTTGTTGGTAAACATGCCCTTTCCTTATAGCATTGCAAAGTTTTGGTCAGTATACCTAAAGTTTTTCAAAACG
The DNA here is from genome assembly GCA_963931845.1 of Maratus michaelseni. Classification (NCBI taxonomy): domain Eukaryota; kingdom Metazoa; phylum Arthropoda; class Arachnida; order Araneae; family Salticidae; genus Maratus; species Maratus michaelseni. The sequence goes on from OZ007592.1 coordinate 253,960,444, forward strand.
TTCCTAGAATTGTGTTCAGCAGTTGTGACTTTTACACGTAATCCTATAGCATAGCTCAGTTTTTCCCATTGTTTCTAGAGTTTTGCCCAACAATCCTAGTTTAGTCCATCGTCCCTAAAGGTTTATCCGGCTGAGCCCAAATTCTTTTATAGCAATGCCCAGTTTTCCCCCCTTTTCTTAGAGTTTCGTCTAGTTTTGTCCGGCATTATTAATGTTTACCCAGTCTTGCACAGCCTTCCTGAAGTTTTGCCTAACGTTATTAAAGTTTTGTCCAGCGTTCCTAAGGATTTGTCCAGCTTTGTCCAACATTCTTGTGGCTTTGGCCGTTTTTCCCCAATATCCTAGAGTCCCCCCCCCCCCCTACCGTTCCTAAATTTTTGACCTGCATTGCTCGTGACCATATAAAATTGCCCTGTTTTTTCCAGTGTTCTCAGAGTTTTGCCAAACGTTCTTCGAGATTTATCGGCCGTTCTTAAAGTTTTGCCAGGATTTAGCTGATGTTCCGAAAGTTTTTCGATGACTATAGGGAAGTTGCAATCAGCTAATCAACCCATTGTACTTCAACTGGAGGTCAGTATAGTTCCATCAATCAGAACTGCCTATTTGTAGTGTGTGACCTCCATCATGACGTCAATTGCAACTGCCCCGAGGCTAACAAAAAAGACCGGCTACCGCGGTGCATTCCACTTATCTTTTTTTACAGACCGCTTGAGTGACGTGATGCTCTTTTCGTACACCTGCATTGGTGCATTCGAGCATCACGTGACTCCCGCGGTCTTTAAACAAAGATACGCGTAAAGAACCACGGTAGTCTTTCTTTTTTGTTAGCATCGCAACTGCCCTATTCCCAATACAACTGTAAATTAAATTTTATTTGTTGACCTATTTTTCTTAATAGCATCCCCCAATAGGAAGTAATGGGTGGGCAAAACTTGAACAAAATTTCTACGTAAATTATATGCCCTTATTCATATTGAGGAGTGCCTACTTCACACTGGGTCAAAAAATAAAATTTGATTTACAGCATTATAAAAGATGTGCAAAAGCAAAATTTTTACGTAATTTAAATTACGTAAAAATGTAAAAATTTTGCTTTGTACAATTGTATGGCTATATTGAAATTCGCTGGTGCCAGCTGGACATGTAATCAAAACCATATTTTTTTAATTTACAGCGTTATAAAAGGTGGGCAAGATTATATAATGGGTGGGCAAAACTTATGTGTATAAGGCTTATTTCGTAATTGGGGGAGGAGGGGGGTGCCAACTTCACACGTGGTCAACAAAGATATCTTTGATTTAGAGCGTTAAAAATTATAGTCAAAATTAAATAATGAGTGGGCAAAACTTCTACGTAATTTGTGTAGCTATATTCGAATTGGGCGGTGCCAGCTGAACACGTGGTCAAAACCATATTTTTTAATTTACAGCTTTATAAAAGGTGGACAAAGTTATATAACGGGTCGGCAAAACTTCTATGTAATTTGTAAATCTTAAATCGTAATTGAGGGGGGGGGGGTGCCAACTCCACACGTGGTCAACAAAGATATCTTTGATTTACAGCATTAGAAATGGTGAGCAAAATTAAATAATGGGTGGGGCACAATTGTTCTTTTTAATTTCGTATTGTGAGGTGCTGGGTGCTAGTATGAGAAATGGGTCAAAAAATAAAATGTGATTTACAGAGTTATAAAAGGTGGGCTAAATTAAATAATGGGTGGGTAAAACTTCTACGTAATTCATATATTTAAATTCGTAATGGGGGTTGCCAACTTCACACAGGTCCTTTTCTTTCATTTTAAACAATTTAATTTTAACGAATCTCCATTTGAATATAATTGTCTTATCTGATCAGTAATATTATAATTCCGTATACCATGACTTGCGAATATATAATCTGAAAAAAGTTGCACTTTAAAGTGTTTGTTTAAATATGTATGCAATATTCTCTTAAATAATTTTAATTGTAGGCTAATAATGACTAAAAAATACCGGACATTTTTGTAGGAATTGAGCCTGTCGGGCCTGCATGATTTTAATGATTTTTGTTCTGCTCAGACACCCCCCCCCCCCTGCACACACACACAAATCCCCGCTCTAGAACGCCAAACTTTCTGGCACATTTACGAACTCGTTTAAAAACATAAAAACACGACACTTGTAGGTATAACATTGCAATGATTTGTTATCCAACTTTTTTTGAATTACATTTTGAGTTATAAGTAATTGTTTTCTCATGATGGCAGTTTTTTTCTGTGCTGTCGCATCCGGAAATTTAGTTCAAAACGCTAACACTGATAGTATTCTCTGAAAAATCTTCTACCTTTAACCCAAAAGGGAAAAACTGTTAGCGTTCGTAGTTTTTAAATAGGAGTATCTGTCCCTTTGATACGTTTGAGAACAAAATTGTGTAAGAAAGTATCCAGTTTGGATTTGAAAACCACCATAAGTCTAAAAAAATTTATTAAAACAGCAATGTTGAACGCATAATCTGAAACATGCCTTATATGAAAGTAAAAGGAAATACCTTGTACGATTCTCAAAAAGTTCACACTGCAAAAAATAAGTGTTGATTTTACAGTACAATACTGGAACCCCAGCTGCCAGCATTATACCGTAAAATTAACAGTAATAAACAGTAAAATAAGCATTAATACGCTACCGCGCATGTGCCGCAGCGTATTACTGCTTATTTTACTGTTTATTACTGTTAATTTTACGGTATAATACTGACGGCTGGGGGGTTCCAGTATTATACTGTAAAATCAACACTTATTTTTTGCAGTGCAGAAGAATATCTGAAAATTTTATGCATGTACAGATGGAAAATAAATATGTTACGATGTGAGAATGTCTTTACGTGTAAAGTGTGCTCTTTATCCAAGATTGAGAAATACTAATATAGAAAGTTCAGTTATTCATTGATTATAAAATTCAAATATCTTTGCTTCTCAAGTTTTGTTCAATGATTTGAATATGAGTTAATATTAATTTATTATATTCCATCAGTTTTTAAATCTTTTCCTCCTGGGTTTTATTCAGCCAAACCTAAACAAAATATGGCTGAATATTTTATTTTTTATTTTTTAAATCATTTCTGAGTTTTTATCGTGTAGTTCGAACGTTATTTAATAAAAAATATTGAAATAAAAAAATTATAGATATTATTATTGCCAAATTGTGTAATATATATATATTATTATTATTATTGTAAATTAGAAATGTGAAATTTCCTAAATTTTCCAAATGGTGGGGAAAAAAATGTTTCTACTTTCCAGTTTTCTTTCTAGATAAATTAGAGGAAAATTAAATTATTAAGAGGAAAACGATAATAGTCCATTTTTGGTGAAATTTGGGGTGACAGTTTCATTTAATGGTTTGAAAGGCGTACTATCATTTGGTAGAGGAATAAAATGAAAATAATCCTTTGAAAAAGCAGTTAAAGACAAGATCGATACATAGTGCTGAAGCTAAGATATCCACGCCGGTAAAGAAAAATAACTCAGAATAACATAGTTTATGACTATTATCATAATTTTTCCCTTTCGACCCATATATATGCTATTTTTATAATATGTCTTTTAAACTGTATTAAAACCAGATTAATGAGACTACTTGCTAAATTATTTGTATTTTATCATTTTTCTTAATACAATCAGTATTCAAATTTTCTATTTCTTTAAAAATTGATATTATTTTATAATATAATATTTTTACAATTAAAATATAATTTTGATTTTTCGAAAATCTATATAAACTCAGAATTCCAGTTTTGGCATAATGCTTAAATTTCTGTTATAATTCTATTCCCTTTGTGTTTTACAACTTAATATTTGATAATACAGGAAATATATTTAATTATAAGCTTATAATTGAATATTACTTGTAAAAGTAAAAATAGTTTTTTAAAAAGCATACTTTCATTAGTGCATTTAAAAGTAGAAACTACTCCAAATTTAAAATTCCTGTTTTATAAATGAAAATCTGCTTCTTTATACGACGTTGCATTCCCATGTATAAAATTCACTATTATAGGTTAAAAAATAATGGATTGATATAAAAAAATTAATTTTTGCGCAGTTTTCTTAAGGCAGCTCTCAAATTCAAAGGAGCTCCTTTTTGACACATTTCTAAATTAATTTTCGTTCAGAAACACATGAAATTAATAAGTGTTCCTATTCAGAAACTATGTCACTGAATGACATTTTTCATTTTTTGGAAAAGGCAGAAGATTTTTTCAGAAAACACTGTCAAAGTGGGCCTTTTTAATCGAATTCCTGGCACGACAGCGCGAGAATGGGGAAAGTCATCACGTGACAAGAATCGCTTATAACTCGATAATGAATTTATTTATCAAAAAATGGAAAACGCAGTCGATTCCAAATCGCTTCAACAATCAGACCTGCCAGTTTTATGCCTTTACGTTTAAAAATGTGTCAGAAAGTTTCACATATTGTTTTTGAGATTACCTTAAAGAGATATGGCAACTGGCAACATGAAAGAAAAACAGCACTCTTTTATTACTGCAAATGTTGCTTTACATTATTGTAACACACAAATATTTGTTCAAATAAGCAGTATATTTTTTCCATCACGTTTTAACAAAATCTTTAATGGTATAATCGAATTACAAGTAAAAATATTTCCCTGCTTTTTTCTTTTTTGCAGAAAAGTAGAACATATTTTTCTTCTTTCATTCTAAAAGGCTGTTTGCATGTACATATGGGAAGAGAAAAGGTCTCTTGACTATGACTGTACTCCTTTTCTTTAGTATAATACAACTTCCTGACTCTTCTGGATTATGTTTTACGTTATGTTATGTTACGTTTATGTTAACTGGATTATGTTTAACGTCCCCTATTACAAGACGCCAATTAACACAAAAATCCCTGACGGCTCGGCCTACATGCACAGGTACATTTCGAAGACGCAGACCGTGGGGCGCCTGTTTGTTGGGAATTGTGGAAGAAATGACCTTTCTGCCATGATGCGACAGTTGGAACCGTCCACTTGGAAACCTAACTTGTTTGCAGGCGGAGCCGGCAGTAATTTTTTTGTTTTTAATTTTTTTTTTACTATAAAGGTTGGTCCTATAAAAAACTTGTCAATATAAAAGTTTTAGATAATATTAAGAGGAGTGAGTTATAATAAATTTAAGTGGATTTGATATCTTTTGAATTGACGAAGTTATGATTTTTTTTTCTTCTAACCCCCCCCCCCCCTCCCCACTTGAGGCCATTTTTAATGATATCAAAACTCTGTCATACATAAATTTTCGGCCCTTTTCCTAGAAGTAATAATAACTTTAAACGGATTCGATTCGTATCATAACTAAGACGTTATGGGTTTTTTTCTGTTTTCACAAAAAGCCCCCCCCCCCCCCATTTCCCACCTCCTTGGTTCGATTTTGCCCATTAACGAACCTGACTGACATTTTATGCCCCTTGATTTTATGTATCAGTTTGGAAGAGATTTGAGAAGAATTATTCGAGTTATCGTGTCCATAAAAAAGTGACATAGACAGATAGAAAGATAGATAGATAGATAAAGTTTTGAACTGAGGGTGGTTTTGGGTTCTGGGAGTCATGATCGGCGTAGATCTGCAAAAATTTTTCAAAAATTCCAACTTAGAGGAGAATGTAATATGTAGTATTTCTTACGAAATCTACCTAAAATGCATATATTTTCACATAATTTTATAGAGCACTTGGAAACAGTTATATTTATAAACGATTAAAATTTTAGAGAGATCGAACGACAAATACTATTTTTACGTAAAACCGTTATATTTAAGGCCATTGAAAATTTCAAAATGCTTGGACAAGAAAATCTATTTTTTAACTATATAATGATCATACTTAAAAAAATAAGTAAATGTTTTTTTACGATTTTGCGATTTCGTCATTAAAGATATAAATTCATACAAAATCGAGTAAAATATATAAAATAATACAAATTTCGGGTTTATTTAAAGTTTTATCACGGGCCCGGGCGACGCTGGGTGGGTCAGCTAGTGTTTATATAAAATTACAGTTCATTCCGCCACGTAAGCTCTGGAGTTATGCTTAAAAAAAAACAAAAAAACTACACACGTACCAAATTTGTTTGCAATACTTACAAATGGATTTAACATATTAGGGGTTCTAAATTTTAAACCTTAAAAAAAAAATAAATAAAAAGTCACTTGTGACAGCTTTGCTAGTGTTAAATTAGACAACTATGTATTCGAAAAGTTTTGAAATGTATTCAAAGCAATACTTTTGCATTATCTGCATGCCAGAGGTTAAAAAGCCATTGAAATCGAAAAAGATTTTACTACTTAGAGCAAATTGATTGATTCTAATTATTTCAGCCTTAAAACACATATATGTTAAATTTGTATTATAATTATCTATGTGTAAATTATTTTATTAAAGTTCCACTAGTCCCTTGTAGCTCCCTTCCTCTAACCTTAATAGCTGATATATTACTTTAAATTATATAAAACAAACCGATTTAAAAAAAATACTTGTCAAAATACAGTTCTGGAGGCACGGCAGTGCCTCCGCCAAGTCGAGAGAGGACAGCCCTAAGCATACTTTTCTGGAAGCAACTCAGGGCACTTTTGACCCCCCCATATCTCCGCGCTGGAGTATCCCAAAAATTTTAATCTTCAATTATTGAAAGTATTTGGCCCACAGGACCAAAATTTAAAATTACAACTTTCTGTCTTTTCTAGTTCAGGCGATATATGAACTCAAACATTCGATTTTTTGTCACTTCTTACTCACTCGTTCACGCGTCATCAAAAAGATTGGGTAGATCCCGTAGCCCCAGAAACTTGACATTTGGAAAAAACAAAAAAGGTAGTGTTTAGGATACAAAGAAAGGAAAAATTATAAAATCCAGAAAATTCGAAAAAAAAACATTCGAAAATTCAACAAATTCCATCAAAATTGAAAATTGAAAATAATACGATCTTGTAGTCTTGGAAACTTAAGATTTGGTGTGAAGGTAGTGTTTAACATCCAGAAAAAGAAAACATCAAAAACACCAAAAAAATCGAAAGCAAAATTGAAAAAATCGAAGAAATTGAAAAAAACCGAAAATTTGAAGACAATCCGATTTTGTTGCGCTAGAAAATTCAAATTATGAATAAAGGTAGTATTTAGGATACAGAAAAAGGAAAATTAAAAAAATCCAGAAAATTCGAAAAAAAAAATAAAAAAATTCGAAAAAAATTGAAAAAATTAAAATAATTTGATACGATAACGCTCGTATTTATAAATTAATTTGGATGAAACTAATTGTGTGTATTAAGCTCACCAATGCCTCGACCGAGTTCGTTGGCCAGCTTGGTCCGCCATCTTGTTTCAAGATGGCGGCCACGGAAAATTTTAAAACTAAAATAAATATACAAAAAAGTTAAAAAATCAAGTTTATTTTTTAATTAGTTGTTAGGACTTGATACAAGGATTCCAGAGCATTTTTTGTTTTACCTCTATCTTAAAAATTGGCTGAGATAGAGCAGTTTGCAATTCTAGGGTGGCTGACATTTTGAAACAAAACAGCACATTACAAAAAACCAACGATAAATTTATGGTCAATAATGGTCAAGCAGGTGCAATCCCGAATGAATACTCCGTGTTATTATAACTGTAACTTTGACTTCAAAATTTTGATACGTTGCATTTTCTATTTGTTGATATTTTTGAACTATGATTTACGCTAAGTGAAATGTTGTTGTTGAAGAGGGATTTTCCATGTAAATCCGAAACGTCCAATTTTAATATGTTTTTAATGTTTTATGAAAGTGCATTGTAATGTCTGTAATTTTAATGATTTTAATATAATTTATAAGTTTTAGTGAACGCGATTTCTCGCAAATTATTTTCTTTCATTGTTGTAATCATTTTCCCAATCATACGCATAAAACTATATATTCATATCCATTAGCGCCAAATTCTCGCCAAACTTGGCGACAATTGGCGAAATCTCGCCAAATTTGGCGACAAAAATAAGTCTTCATAAATGAAGCCAACTTGGCTATAGCTCAATAATTTGGCGAATTCCTTATTCAAATTCAGTGTAAACGAATCTTTTGTAAACGGTTTCTTTGCATTTTAACTTGCTGTTTTCGAGTAACATTAGCTAAAATTTTAAAACGAAGATATAGGAAAGCTACCTTTTCCTCCCGGTACAGGCCGGAGGACTTTTTTATGAGTTGTCGGATGCAATCTATGTCTTGCATTAAATAAAGTAAAACATTGAAAAACAAATCCCACAGGATGGGGATAGTTTGTTTTAGATAGATTTTAAGATAATTGTCCTATTAGCTAGTACACCTTCCGTTATTGTTTTGTGTTATTTTCCCCGGATTATGCTTTTCTTTTCTTTTGTTTACGAATTTTGTAATAGAAAAGTTCCGCTATAGACTGGCTACGTTATAGACCTTTTTTTTTATAGACAGGTTCATATTCTTTCACAGGCTTTACTCTATCTGGAGGCACGGCAGTGCCTCCGCCAAGTCGAGAGAGGACAGCCGTAAGCATACTTTTCTGGAAGCAACTCAGGGCACTTTTGACCCCCCCCCCCCCATATCTCCGCGCTGGAGTATCCCAAAAATTTGAAACTTCGTTTTTCTAGAGTATTTGGCACACAGGACCAAAATTTAAAATTACAACTTTCTGTCTTTTCTAGTTCAGACGATATATGAACTTAAACATTCGATTTTTTGTCACTCACTCACTCACTCGTTCACGCGTCATCAAAAAGATTAGGTAGATCCCGTAGCCCTAGAAACTTGACATTTAGAAAAAAAGGTAGTGTTTAGGATACAAAGAAAGGAAAAATTATAAAATCCGGAAAATTCGAAAAAAAAAACATTCGAAAATTCAACAAATTCCATCAAAATTGAAAATTGAAAACAGTACGATCTTGTAGTCTTAGAAACTTAAGATTCGGTGTGAAGGTAGTGTTTAGTATCCAGAAAAAGAAAACATCAAAAACACCAAAAAAATCGAAAGCAAAATTCGAAAAATCGAAAAAAATCGAAAATTTTCAAATAATCCAATTTTGTTGCGCTAGAAACTTGGAATTCGGAATAAAGGTAGTATTTAGGATGCAAAATAAGGAAAAATTAAAAATTCCGGAAAATGCGAAAAAAAAAATCAAAAATTCGAAAAATTCGAAAAAAATTGATAAAATTAAAATAATTTGATTTTTTAGCCTTAGAAACTTAAAATTCGCAGTAAAGATAGTGTTTAGGATTAAGAATAAGTTAAAATAAAAAACGCAATAAAATTCGAAAAAAAAAAAATCAAAAAATCGAAAAAATCGAAAAATAAGGAAAATTTGAAAATAATTCGATTTTATAGCGCTAGAAACTTGAAATTTGGAATAAAGGTAATATTTAAGATACTAAATAAGGAAAAATTAAAAAATATGGATAATTGAAAAAATACCCATAAATTAGTGCAGACGATATATGAACTCAAAAGTTTCGATTTTTTGTCACTCACACACTCACTCACTCTCGCGTCATCAAAAAGATTGGGTAGATCCCGCAGCCACAGAAACTTAAAATTTGGAATAAAGCTAGTGTTTCGGATACAAAGAAAGGAAAAATTATAAAATCCGGAAAATTAAAAAAAAACATTCGAAAATTGAAAATAACACAATCTTGTGTGGTAGTGGTTTAGAACTCAGAAAAAGAAAACATCAAAAACACGAAAAAAAATCGAAAATAAAATAAAAAAATCGAAAAAATCGAAAAATTTCAAATAATCCGATTTTGTTGCGCTAGAAACTTGGAATTCGGAATAAAGGTAGTATTTAGGATGCAAAATAAGGAAAAATTAAAAAATCCAGGAAATTCGAAACAAAATCAAAAATTCGAAAAATTCGAAAAAAATTTAAATAATTTGATTTTTTGGCCTTAAAAACTTAAAATTCGCGGTAAAGATAGTGTTTAGGATTCAGAATAAGTTAAAACAAGAACGAAAAATCAAGCGTCAAGCATAGATTATGTAACACTTTCCAACGCTTCCAAAATAATTTTACGAATCATACTCTTTTATAAGCTAAAAGATAACATCTAAGTAATCCGAATACTTTATTCAGCCCTGTATAGGATCTATAGATTTGTATATATACTACATAGGATGCTAAATTTTAGTTCAGTTAGGAAACACGTAGCACAGTTTAAAATTCTCCGTCTGGAGTTAAATAATACGGAAATGTGTTCCCGAACTTTTGTACTTCCCTGTATAGGATCTACAGAATTTATACACACCACGTAATATACAAAAAGCGATTTAAAATTAAAATCGCATTCAGTAACTTAAAACGCACTTCCAGGAATTATTGTTAACATACAGTAGAGAATTCTTTTGTGTGTCCCTGTAAATGAACGATGACTGCTATACACACAATATTCTGTAGTAAGTCTCTTGTAATGAACCTTATATAAATTTCAATGCGTTTAAAATAGTGAAACATTATTTAAATAAACCGCAGACGATTTTTCTCCATAGACGTAATGTAACGGAATTCTTTTGACTGTCCCTGTAAAGTAAGTATAAGTGCTATGCACACCCTATTCCATATTAAGCTTCTTCTAATGCACCTTAGTGATATATATAAATTTCAATGCGTTTAAAGTATTGAAACATTATTTAAATAAACCGCAAATGATTTTTCCCCATAGACCGCAATGTAACGGAATTCTTTTGAGTGTCCCTGTAAAAAAACTATAAGTGCTACACACTTCCGTTGAAATAGGGAACATGCTATAGATAACGATTATAACATATAAAATTTGCAGGGCAATCCGAGCATATTTACGGGAGTTAGAGCACGGACAGACGGCAGACGGCAGACGGCAGACGGCAGACGGCCAGACGGCCAGACGGCAGACGGCCAGACGGCCAGACAAACCGAAGTCATAAACACTTTTCAACTAGGTTGGAAAGTGTTAATAAAAACGCAATAAAATTCGAAAATAAAATAAAAAAATCGAAAGAAATCGAAAAATAAGGAAATTTTGAAAATAATTCGATTTCATAGCGCTAGAAACTTGAAATTTGGAATAAAGGTAATATTTAAGATACTAAATAAGGAAACATTCAAAAATATGGATAATTCAAAAAGAAAAATCGAAAAAAAAAAAAAAAAAAAAAAAAAAATAGAAAGCAAGAAAGAAAAAGAGAAAAATTGAAAATAATATGATCTCGTAGTCTTAGAAACTGAAAATTTGATGTAAAGGTAGTGTTTAGGATTCAGAAAAAGAAAAAATTAAAAATACAACAAAAATTGAAAATAAAATCAAAAAATCGAAAAAATAACGAAAATTTGAAAATAATTCGATTTTGTAAAGCTAAAAACTTAAAATTTGGAATAAAGGTAGTATTTAGGATACAAAAAAAGAAAGAAATAAAAAAATCTGTAAAATTCGAAAAAAAAAATTCAAAAATTCGAAAAATTGAAAAAAATTCGATTTTGTAGCTTTAGAACTTAAAATTCCGCGTAAACTTATTGTTTAGGATACAGAAAAGGGAAAAATTAAAACACAATAAATTCGAAAATAGAATAAAAAACTCGAAAAAGATCGGAAATTTCAAAATAAATCCAGAAAATTATAAAAAAATTCGAAAAAAATCAAAAATTGAAAATAATTTTATCTTGTAGTCTTAGAAACTTAAAACTTGGTGTAAAGGTAGTATTTACTATTCAATAAAAGGAACAATTAAAATATTCGTTAAATTCGAAAATAAAATCGAAATATCGAAAGATCTTTAAAAAATCGAAAATTCGAAAACATTAGTTTTAAGATAATTGTCCTATTAGCTAGTACAACGCCCCTAATTGTTTTATGTTATTTCCCCCGGATTATGGTTTTCTTTTCTTTCGTTTACGAATTTCGTTATAGAAAAGTTCTGCTATAGACTGGCTACGATATAGGCGATTTCTTTATAGACAGATTTGTTTTCTTTCACAGGTTGTACTCTATTTACTTCACATATGAAATATGGATTGTTAAATGATGTTAGCCCCACAAAAATTTTCACAGCTCCCCCTACCCTCCCGACTTTACTGGCTAGTTATGGCTTGATAGTCCTTTCTAAATAAAATCATGGTGACTCTAAGATTCACTTGATATATCTCTAAATTGAACCTAAATGATCCTAAGAAGACGGATAAAATAATTACTATATTGGCGTGACAATCAGGTAACTTAGAATTAAAATCGAAAATTCAATAAATTTATAAAAAGTCGAAAATTTGAAAATAATTTGATTTTGTAGTCCTAGAAGCTTGACATTTCGCAGAAAGGCAGGGTTTAGTACACAAAGTAAGGAAAAATTAAAAAAATCCGCAAATAATAAAAAAAGACTAAAAAAAAAAAACGAAAAAAAAAACATCGAAAAAAGGAATATACTTTGATTTATTGGAAATTTTAATTTTGGCTTTCTTTTTATACTAAAAAGTTCTTTTATGTTAAATATCACGTATCTAGGGCTGCGAGTAATATCTCAGATGGATAGCACCTATCCTGGAAGCAATTGAGAGTACTTTTGACACCCCCCCTCCCATAACTTAGTGCTTGCCTAGGAACCTGAAATCTCTTTTTATCTACGCATTTCTTTGCAAACGAAACTAAAGCTTCAAATTTTTGATACCTGTAAATAATAGGGACAGAGTGTGGGCTTAGCGAAAATCAGTGGATGATCTCCAAAAAGAACTCAAAATCAAGAAAAGGAGGATTACTTACAAAAAGAAGTGAAATCTCATCAAAAAGTCACCTGTAAAAAATGCAGCCAAGTCTCGTAACTCATTTACCGTAAAAAGTACTGAGATCGTATAAAGCCAAGTTCAACTATCTTATTAACTCAGAAATTTTCATTCACAAATCACTCCTAGTCTCTACATCTTTAGTTAATTATTATTTTGTGACTTGGCAATTACGCAGCACAGGGAAGTTATTACACCTTACTATGTTATGGGATGGGATGGGATAATTTAATTAAGGCAAATTATATACGCACAGGTAAGTTATTACACTTTAATATGTTATAGTATTATTTTATTAAGACTAACTATATACATCACATTCTCGTGCTACGTAATTGCCAAGTCACAAAATAATAATTAACTAAAGATGTAGAGACTAGGAGTGATTTGTGAATGAAAATTTCTGAGTTAATAAGATAGTTGAACTTGGCTTTATACGATCTCAGTACTTTTTATGGTAAATGAGTTACGAGACTTGGCTGCATTTTTTACAGGTGACTTTTTGATGAGATTTTATGTGTCTGTAAATATAAAAGATTGTTAAGTCAGTTCTATAGTCCAACCAATACTCATATATTCAAAACTGTCACAGGGGCAGGGGGATTTAGATGATCTAAATTCCCCTATATTAATTTATAATAATGATAATATCTATTTATTGTTGTTACGAAATAACAAACAAGACAGCAAAAAAATAAAAAAAATACTTTATTTCTCAATCCCCCCCCCCCCTGTTTTATTTGTTATTTTGTATTATTATACAAATTCAATGTAACTAAAAAACTATACGCTACTCCCCTCAAAAAAAAAAATAAAATAAAATAAAATAAATAAATAATAATGTATACTAATATTATAAAGGAGTAACGATTGTTTTTTTGTTTGTTTGTAGGAGGTAATCTCTGGAACTACCGAAGCGATTTCAAAAGTGATGGTGGCAAATTGATGGTAACAATCCCTGCACCAACATAGGCCATATTTTATGTCGGTGCCACAACCCCCAGGGGGGTGCAGGGGCAAAAAACGTTCTAAAATTTCGATTTTTTTTTTATTCTGAAGGTGTTAGAAACATGAAATTTGGCATGGTAGTTACTTATAAGATGTAAATGTTCTCTAAGAACAAATTCTAAAAAAATTCGAAATTTAAAAGGGTGAAATGAGCGAAAAGCGTTCTAAAAACATTCTAAATTACAATTTCTATGGAATCTCTGGAACTACAGAACCGTTTTCAAAAGTGATGGTGACAATCCCTGCTCCAACATAGGCTAAATTTTATGTCGGTGCCACAACCCCCAGGGGGGTGCAGGGGCAAAAAACGTTCTAAAATTTCAATTTTTTTTATACTGAAGGAACTAGAAACTTGAAATTTTGCATGGTAATTATTTATAAGATGTAAATGCTCTCTAAGAACAAATTCTAAAAAAATTCGAAATTTAAAAGGATGAGATGAGCGAAAAGCGTTCTAAAAGCATTCTAAATTACAATTTCTTTGGAATCTCTGGAACTTCAGAACCATTTTCAAAAGTGATGGTGGCAAATTAGAGGTAACAGTCCCTACTGTAACATAGGCTATATTTTATATCGGGGTTACTACCAGAGGGGGGGGGGGAGGTGCAAAAGCGAAAACCGCTCTAAAATTTCAAATTTTCATACTGAAATAACTAGAAACTTAAAATTTGGCATGTTAGTTAATTATAAGATGTAAATGCTCTGTATGAACAGTTTCTAAAAATTTCGAAATTTAAAAGGGTGAAATGAGCTAAATGTGTTCTAAAAATATTCTAAATTACAATTTCGATGGAATCTTTGTAACTACCGCACAGATTTTAAACGTAATGCTTTCAAATTTGTTGTGACAGTCTGTGCTCTAACACAGGCTATATTTTATGCCAGTGCCACTATCCTTAGAGGGTTGCAAGAGCAAAGAGCGTTCTAAAATTGCAATTTTTATTATACTGAAGATATTAGAAACTTGAAATTGGGAAAGATAGTAACTTATAAAATATATACATGCTCTCTAAAGGACAGTTTCTAAAAAAATCGAAATTTAAGAGTGATATGAGGGAAAACTGTTCTAAAAACATTCTAAATTAGGATTTATATGGAATTGTTAAGGACAGAAACTTGAAATTTAATATGGCTGATACTTTTTAAGGCAATAGTGCACACAATGAAAAGTTTTTTAAATAAATCGAAATTTAAATGGGTGAAAAAGAAAAAAAAGTTATAAATTACGATTATTATTATTATTTTTTTTAACTAACAGGATTAGAAACTTTAAATTTGACATGGCGGTTACTTTTAAGATACAAATGCTCGCTAACAGTGGTTTGTAAAGAATTTCAAAAGGTAAAATAAGCGGAAAGCATTTAAAAAGCGTTCTAAATTGCAATTACTATGGAATTGTTAGGGGTAGAAGCTTAAAAATTTATATGGCTGCTGATTTGGTCGCACAGAACAATTTGGAAAAAAAAAAAACGAAATTTAAAAGAGTGAAATGCTCGAGAAGCGTTCTAAATTACTATTTATTTGGAACTATTAAGGCGAGAAACTTAAAATTTCGCCTGGCTGTTACTCACGTAAATGATCACTCAGAACAGTTTACTAAAAATAAGTATTGTAAAAGGACAGAAGCAAAAAAAAAAAAAAAAAAAAAAAACGTACTAAAATTGCAATTTTTGTGATACAGCTGGTATATAAGATTCGTATTTGGCATGGTGGTTACTCTTAAAATGCAAATGGTCGCTAAGACCGGTATCTAAACAAATCAAAATGTAACAGGCTGAAATCAGCGAAATGCGGTCTAAAAACGTTCTACTTTATGATTTAATTGGATTTATTCGGGTTAGAAACAGGAAATTTAGTATAGTTGCAGTGGCGTAGCATTGTTCTTCGGCGCCCGGGGCAGGAAGAAATTTTGCGCCCCCCTCCCCTAAAAACATAACCACATTATTTTCTATCAAGACGAGAAAAAAAAAGGTCCTTCTGATTTGAACCGGGAGGAAAAGATAGCTCTTCTCTTCCTTGCTTTTAATAAATAAGTTAATTTTACTCAAACTTACAAACCTAAAAGGCATGAAACCCGATTATAGAAGATTCCTGGTTTTCGTCAATACTGGATTTGAATTTCGAAAAATTAGTCAACAAGCGCTAATTTGGCTTCATTTATGCCGACCTACTTTTATCACCATATTTGGGTATATTTAGACAAATATCATCCAGCTTGGCGATATTTTGACGTTAGCGGATATGATTATGTAGTTTTAAGCGTATGAGAGTAGCATCAATGATTAGAACAACGAAAGTAAATTTGCAAGAAACCACGTTTGCGAAACCCCATAAATTAAACCCGATTATGGAAAAAAAAATCTGCTGCCTTGTTTCATATACAAGGTGCGTACTCTTTGGAATTTCTAAGGAGTTTAACATGTTCTAGTTCTAAGTGACAAAACTTCAGCAAATGTTTTTCAATTAACTCTTTTTTTTTTTTTTTTTTTTTTTTTTTTTTTTTTAAGGGGGGGGGGGGGGGGAGTAAATCTTTAAGGCGAATTTCATACAGTTAAAAATAGACTTTTCAGCAATATAAATAGTTTATTATTTATAAATAAAATTTTAGGTAAAAAGTCATTTTTATTGTATTTTAAAATTTGTCATGACGTTTTAACTAATTAACTTTTTGTTTTATAAAGTTTTCCTCGATTAAAAAAAGAATATTTCTGAAGATCTAAAAAAAACATTTCAGTTATAAAATTATCTATGATTAGCGTTATCTATTTTCTATCTATACCTTTGGAATGCCTTTATTATATTTGTGTTTTTATTCAATAAAGCTTTCATTCTTTATACCTGAACTAACCCTGTTATTAAAGTTAACTTGTTTTTTGTATGTAAAGACGGAATTTTTTAATTGATTTTTCACTCACTTCCTGGATAGGCTAGAATTATAAAAAATATGTACGCATGTGTATTTCTGATGACAATACAGCATTTTATTACTTTAAGAACTGAATTATAAAATAATAAAGTTATTTTAAGGCATTTTTCCGTTAGCTGGCCACAGGCAATAAATTGCCAAATAATCATTAAGGTTACAATTGTTACGAGTTACAAAAACAATGTCGAGTTAAATAAGCGCCAAACCAAAGCTTGCCAAAATATGCCATCTAGCTGTAAAAGTGCAACAACGAAATATTTTAAACACTAAAACATAGGAAATATAAATAAAAATAGTGAGTGTGATAATTAAAGAAAATATCTCTTGTCATTAAATCAATATTAAATAAATTATGACTGTACGTTGAGAAAACAGTTTAGAATATATAGTTTAAAATAATGATATGAATATATAGTTTAAAAAATGCTTTTTTTTTCTATAACATATCTTAAAAAATAAACAAAGCAAGCATTATAATTAAAAAGTAAATAAATTCATCAGTTTAGACTTTCGAACAAGCGTAAATCAAATCAGTAAATTTTCAATTATCGAGGTCCATGCCAAATTAATGTATTTGTAACAGAATTTTTCGTATACATGAATTGCAGTCATGGAATTAAGTGTGATTTTTAAGAAGTCCGAACTGGTGTGCGAACTTTATGTGACTTTAAAAAATATTTTTTTTATATTTTTAGCATTAGTAAGTAATTTACATTAGAAATTTGATTACTCAGGAGAACAACACTGTATGTCAATCAAATAACACAAGAAAAAAATATCGACCTTTCAAATATAAAATGCACACTTCCCCTTTAAGGGTGTTCTTCTATATACTCTTCTTTGCAAAAAATGACAAAAATATCAATTTTCCAATTTTTTGTTTAAAAATGTATTTAGACATCTCTAGTATATTCTGGTCAAGTTAAGTTACCAAAATATCCGATGATTATAAATGTGTGACAATAGCTTTTTATTAAATAAATCTTTAAATTAGTTTTCTCTCAGTTAATTTTTTTTCTTTCTTTCTTTTTTTTTTTTTTTTTTTTTAGATATTGCTACTTTTAAAATCATTTAAAAAACAATATCGGAAAAATATCACTGATTACACTATTTTTTAAATGCGACAGATAAAAATATTTTTTAATAAAAATACTTAGAAAATTATTTCCCTGTTCTTTTTTATTTCTTCATTATATTTAATTTTCTGCAATTTTCAATGATAATTTTACAGTCAGATACTTTAAATATTTGTTTTGTTTGTTCAATAGTAAATGAGCATTTAAATTATCTTTTGAAGCTGTATGTCTTAATACTGCTCACGAAAGATTTTTTAAATCGTCAAAATCTTCTAAAGAACACACACTCTTATTTGCATTTAACAGTAAACAAGGTCAAGAGAATAATTTTAATCTTTCTCCATTTCCACATAACCATTTGTATTGGTCGTTCTAGGAAGACTGAAAAGTCCTGCTTCAATTTTTATAGGGTTTAAGAAGGGAAAATGAGGGGGTAGGTCTCCCACATTTTATTATTTGGCTTTTCTTAATGCCAGTTCAACGAAAAAGTAGAATTTCCAATACAAAACAAACGATATCTTTACTTACAATCAGGGCCGGCGCAACCATTAAGCAAACGCGCCGGCTGCGCGCCAATTCGGGTTTTGTTAGGGGCCCCAACGCTCTCTATACAATTTGAAATAATGTTTCCTCTGTATAAAATAATATTTTTGCTCTAGATTTGTCTTTAAATATTCCCTCGTGAGGAAAAACTGAGTATTAACATTATTTCTTACAGGCAAAGTTCATATAATTATCGGTGACTGTATGGATTGATGATCCTGAAAGTAATCACGAGCGCAAAAAAATAACTATTTAAAATATCGTAAAGGATAGAAGATTTTGCAAAAGTAAAAATAATTATGCACATTAAATTCGAAAATAGTGGTATTTATCAAACATTTTATTATCTTTATTAGATATTATTCTTTGACATATACAATTTAAAAATAACTTTTTTATACGATATTGCAGTATACGTTGGCCTCCACTAACTGCTTTGTCAGGATTTCGAGCAACTTTGCGCCGGCCCTTCTTAGTTCCTCCAGCTAAACCCATTTTGCAGTGATTAACAGAAGTCCCCTTTACACGAAAATATTCATATATAATGCTAAGAACTCAAAAATCAGCGTGAAAACCAATACAGAAATAAAGAAATGTTCTTTTGATATAAGAAATGCGACACCAGCAAGGCCCTTTATTTTATAAGCTAGAGCAGTCATGCTCAACCTTATTTTCTCGCGGGCCGCAAACATATGTTTGCGACGTTAGGCGGGCCGCAGTACACTTGTATAATAATGTAAAAAAAAAGTGTAATTAAAATAGTTAGATAGTATAACAAAGCTATATAATAAAGTTAGTATAATTAGTAGGATTGAAGGTTTGTCACGGAAGAAATGTTACCAAAAAATTTAACACCACTTTTTCCGAACAATACTTCGTAGTAGATTACCATTCATAATGATGTAGAAATATGCCGCGAAGAGTTTTGTTTGGAATTATTGATATGAAACTGTTTGCTTCGGCCAACGTTTAACCATAAAGTCCCTAATAGGCATCATTAGCTATATAAGTATAAATGTAATAATATAACAATGCAGCATTAGTCATTATCTCAATGGAAAATCTTTTTTTAGAAATATATAGTGCAAATTTAATTAATTTGAAATAATGTTTGTTCTGTGTTGAAGATTAAGAAATATATACACCGCTATAGCACAAATAGAACTACATGTAAAAAGTACTTTTGACTAACGAAACGACCTTTAACATGTTTTAAGATCATTTTAAATTAGTGATTATAAATAACACGGCAGATCTTTTCTTCCCATGGAAATACATAAAAGAACAATAGTCTTAACTTTTTTTATGCACAGCTCAATTGATTTTATAAATAGAGATTAATGAATGATTATGTGTCACGGGCCGCATATTAAAGGTCGCCGGGCCACATGTGGCCCACAGGCCGCAGGTTGAGTATGGCTGAGCTAGAGGCTAGACAGTGAGGAGTTTCCATCTGCGATTGGCACTTATGGATCCCTCTACTCCCTCCTCCTTCGGCGATTTTCTTCAAAGCACTCACACACAAAAAAGGTCAACAATTCTTATTTATTGTCAAAATATGCAAATAATTTCAGTTTAAAGCGTCTCTCAATTTGGTACCCCCCATTGAATCATTTTGCACCTCCTTTCAGGTACGTAATCATGCAAAGTACAAAGTAGGTTCACCCTTCCCTATAAACATTTACAGAAGCTTTCTTCTTTCATTATTTGAATATAATAAAATGTTTTACCAAAGAAAACATTCACACACACATTTAAAAAAAAGTCTGCAATTTTTATTTATTGTCAAAATTTGTGAGATAATTTTGGTTAAAAACCTCTCTCAATTTGGCGCCCCTTGGGAGCGGCGCCTGGGGCGACCGCCCCCCTTGCCCCCCCTTAGCTACGCTACTGTATAGTTGTAACTTTTAAGATGCAGACGCTTGGTATAAAAAGTCTATTAAAAATTCGTAGTTTAAAGGTGTCAACTGAGCGGGAAACGTTATAAATTATGTTTTTGTTCTAAATTGTTAGCGATAGAAACTTAGAATTTAACATGACTGTTATTTGTTATACGTAAATGCTTCCAAAGAGCAGTTTTTACAAAATTCGAAATTTAAAAAAGGTGCAGAAGCAAAAAAACATTCCAAAGTTGCGATTTTAGTGATGCTGCTGGTATAGGAACATGAATTTTGGCATGGTGGCTATTTTTAAGATTTCAGTGCTCGCTAAAAACGATTTTAAAAAAAGACGAAATAAGCTGAAAAAGTTCTAAAAACCTTCTAAACAATGATTTATCTGAAATTGTTAGGGACAGAAACTTGGAATTTTACATTGCTGTTACGTTAGAGACACAAATGCATCCGTAGAACAGTTTAAAAAAAATCTGAAATTTTAAGGTGAGCAGGAACAGAAAAGTTTTAAAATTGCAATTTCTGTGATATAGTTATTACAGAAATTTGCTTAATTAGTGTGGCTTAATTAGTAATTTCTGAATTATCTGTGGCAGTAAAATCTCCTCTAATGAAAATTGGCCAACAAATACCACTTTGCATTTTTTCAAGAATTACGCGAGCAAAGCCGCTGGTTTTGCTCGTAATAAATAAAACAAAATCCTGGTACTGGGTTTAAAATTTTCCATTGTTTAAAATCACAAAGAATTCTTTATTTGTTTAATATAATCTTAGAAAACTGAAAAAAATCAGTAGTTATGGATGATTACGGTAAACAGTGTTATTGAATGAAAAGGGTCAATCAATCGAAAGTAAATTACATAGTTCACACTTGTAATGAAATATAAGGGAAAAAATTAAACAAAATGTTACCCCCCCCCCCCCCCCTCACACACAAAAATAAATAAAATAAAATAAAATAAAATAACTTTAAATAAAACAAAAAATGACAACTTTAAAACAAATAAAATAATTTATTACAAACCTATGAACTATGTAACAAATTAAAGTTTAGCTTGATAAAATTATAACGTGACATGTTTAAAAATCTGTAGGTAACATACAGGGCTGTACAAAATATTTTTTTTAAATTGAAAGCTGTTTTTACGTAAAAATTAAAATAGCCGTAGGGTTTCGAACTGGAACCTAACGGAAAAATGGAAACACGAAAAATTTTATAAATGAAGAAATGAAAACCAGAACTGAACATAAATTGTTTTTTGGCTTTGGAACTGAAACTATTTTTTAGTTCCAAATTCTTTTAATCTGTCTATAGAAAAATATATATTTGTGAATTTTCGATTAATTAATTTCAGTTATTTAAAAGATAAATGAAAGCACAAACCGTTCGCTTCATTTTAATCACATCAACAATCGTTAATCATTATTATTATTATTATTATTATTTTTATATAATCCATGTCAGCAGTCAAGTAAGAAATTATGTATACTGAAGTTAATTACTAGCTAATGTGTCCAATGTACGAATGCGAAGAATGAATTCAATACACTAGATACTTTTTTAGGTAAGGATGGAGGATTGTCCTTAAGGCGGATCTCCCCCCAAAAATTTCCCCGTTTAACAATGGGAAGCTTTCTGACACATATGCGAACTCATGCAAAAGGATATAACGCTTGCAGGCATGATTATTGAAGTGATTTGTAATCGAACAGGCCTTTTCACTTTTTTGATAATTGAATTACATCTTGGGTTGCAAGCGATTGTTGTCGCATGACGACAGTTTTTTCTTTTCCCGCGCTGTCGCGCCCAGTAATTCGATTCATAACCACCAACTTCTCAGTATTTTCTGCACGTTATACCTTTACAGAAAAAAGGAAAAACAGTTAGATTACATAGTTTCTGAGTAAGATCATCTGCCAATTCCATGTGTTTGCGAACAAAAAAGAATTCAGAAATGTGTCAGAAAGTTGCCAGTTTGGATTTGAGTACAGCCTTAAAGTTAATTAATAAATATGAATGCTTAACCTCCTACATTAAAATAAAACTTTTTTTAATTGTGGAAAGTGTACAGAATTTTAATACAACATTTTGATATTTTTAGAATTTAATTATAAATTAATTTTAAGCAATTTTTTTGTTAGCAGGGCGCAGATGATAAATCATCAAATATTCTTTATGGTTACAACTGTTTACGCGTTACAAAAACAATGGACTATACCACTTTCGCCAAAATTTTCCAACTGTCTGTGTGAAACTGCAACAAATTCTCTTAAATTTCTTTTAGACCATAGTATACCATAGTTTTAGTACCATACTGCGTAGAGTTTGACTTTATACAGTAAAACCTGTGTAAACAAAACTTGTCTATAATGGGAAATCTTTATGGTACTGCCGAAAGGGATATCGTACAAATCTACATGCTAAGTCTGTAACATGTCAAAAAAAAAAAAAAAAAAAAAAAAAAAAAATCCGGTCCCTAAGCGATTTTGTTTTTACACGTTTTAATGTACATGGATCAGCAGAACTTGGGATAACGGAAGCTGTTTATAACGAAATCCTGTCTGCATAAAAAAATTATAGTGCCTACTGAAGGAATATACCATACGATTGTAACTGTTCAATTGGAAACATCCCTAAAATTGAATTTTGTTTCCCTCCTTAGCGATCCCGCTTTCACGGATTTTACTGTGTAAGATTGTCATGTTTATTTAGCACAGTAAAACCTACTAAGAGGAAAACTGAAACGACTGGAGAGAGATTCTGTTTTAGACAGGTTTTCGTCTTAACAGGTATAATTTTATGCTTTATGGTATTTCTTACATAGGGACTAAGAACTTTTTTACATTAAAATCAGGATTCCGTTTCAGACAGATGCAGTTTTCATAGAATTTAGTGTATTTTTACGGTCCGATTTCGAAGCCGCCGTCCGGCTTTTTATGGATGGGAAAATGACAGCACTAAGTGTAGAGGTCTGCACGGGCACGAGCACGACACGCGTTCGAACCAATTTTCATTCACAAGACTCGGTCCCAGACCGGGCATGTTTTTCACTCTTTCCGGGCCGGTCATTACTTTTCCCTGCAGACACGGGTAGGGCCAAAATTCTTTTTTCCTAGTCGAGTCGAACCAGGACTTCATTCTTTCTAGAAGTCTGCATATGTTGAAAATTTCAGGCCCGGTACCGACCCATACTGATACCACTGCAAATATCAGTAAAATTTCGCTTGGCTCAACAGTTTTTTGCGAAAAATGCATGTATTTTTAAATCGCCATTATTGTACAACTAAAATTCTTTTTAATGAATAGTAATTTCTACATAAAAAACAAGAACAAAAATCATGCGTCAAGCATAGATTATGTAACACTTTCCAATGCTTCCAAAATAATTTTACAAATTATTACCGTTTAATAAGCTGAAAGATAACATCTAAGTAAACAATTTGGAAAACGCATAACCTATTTAAAAACGTAATTTCAGGAATTTCCAACATATACAATATTCGGAAAATTATCCGAATACTTTTACCCAGCCCTGTATAGGATCTACAGATTTGTATATATATACTACATAGGATGCTAAATTTTAGTTTTGTTTTGAAACTTCGCAGTACAGTTTAAAATTCTACTTCTGGAGTTTCTGTCAATAAACGGAAATGTGTTGGAACTTTTGTGCTGCCCTGTATATGAAATACAGAATTTATACACACCAAGTAATAGACAAAAAATGAGTTAAATTTAAAATGGCGTTCAGCAACTTAAAACGCACTTCCAGGAATTATTTTTAACAGGCAGTAGAGAATTCTTTTGTGTGTCCCTGTCAATGAACGATGACTGCTATGCACAATATTCTGTAGTAAGCCTCTTGTAATGCACCTTAGTGATATATATAAATTTCAATGCGTTTAAAATAGTGAAACATTATTTAATTAAACCGCAAACGATTTTTCTCCATAGACGTAATGTAACGGAATTCTTTTGACTGTCCCTGTAAAGTAACTATAAGTGCTATGCACACCCTATTCCATATTAAGCTTCTTGTAATGCACCTTAGTGATATATATCAATTACAATGTATTTGAAATTGTGTAACATCATTAAAATAAACCGCAAATGATTTTTCCCCGTAGACCGTAATGTAACGGAATTCGTTTGAGTGACCCTGTAAAAAAACTATAACTGCTACACACTTCAGTTGAACTTGGGAACATGCTATAGATAACGACAATAACATATAAAAATTGCAGGGCAATCCTTTTTTACGGGAGTTAGAGCACGGACAGACGGCAGACAAACCGAAGTCATAAACACTTTTCAACTAATGTTGGAAAGTGTTAATAAATTTATTCATAAGTAATGATAATAAAGTACAGTAAAACCTGTGAAAATAAATCTGTCAATGACGGGATCCTGTCTTAAGCGGAAAAAGTGTTAATCTTTGCAAAATGTACATAATAATACGTGCGAAAAGAAGATAAAACATTTACAGCAGACGATGTGCCTGCTAATAAGGGAACCTGTCTATAACGGATTTTTCTTTCCTATGCGATTCCGACTTAAAAGATTTTACTGTATAGCATTTATCAGATTTTTATGTCTTCAAGCCATGGAATATGGATTAAAGACATTAATAATAACACACACAAACAATTATATACAAATAGAGATTCATTAAAAAATCAATATAGTTTAAATAGGCACAGGAAGAAAGAAATGTAGGGAGGGGCAGTATTTTATAACGGATGTGCCTATGCAATGCATCACAGCGACAGCTCTTGGTAGTTTTTAAACAATAAACATAAAAAAAAAGGGCTGAAATGAGTATTTTCTATCAGAACCCATCGCACAAGACAATTTCTAACCATAGAGGCGCAAAAATCTATGTTTTGTAGAAATTCAGTCGGGTCGAACCGAGCTGAGCTCGGTCGTACTTTTAACTTTTAATACAGGGCCTGGCCAGACCAATAATTTGTACGGGCCGGGCCGGTCCAAAAACTTTCTTCTATGCGTCAGGCTGTTCCCGGGCTTGGAAATTTCAACCTATGCAGACCTCTAACCAAAGAATATTTTCTTTATATTCTTTACTCTAACTACACGGATCTTATGCCGAGAAAAAATTAAGCGAAAGCCATTCTGTTAATCCACTCTTATGCGCAAAAAAGAAAAAAAAAAAAAAAAAAAAAAAAACGGATGGAGAAGGTTAGAAATAATAAGAAAAAAGCAATGAGAATTGAGAAGGCAACTTTTTAGTAAGACGCTAGTAAGACAATGACGAATGAGTTTTGTACAGGGTTGCTGCAAAGGCTCTTCCTTCGAACACGCCTATCATCCAGGCAATCATCTGTGTCTTTCGCCAAACTTTGGCTACTTTTAAAGGAAGGGTCACACTTACATTCATCGTAGGATTTTTTTTTTTTCTAATTTAGTGAAAATTTCTTGAATGACGTCCCCCCCCCCCCCATCCTTTGCATTGGACATAATACAGAAACTAATATAATACACTCCTCAAATTTTCTATTTTTTAAAATGAAAATAATATATCTAATGAAACAGCTGTACTGCTTCTTGTCATTCAAATGTAGAATGTTTATGATGATAATAGTAGCATAGCAAAAAAAAAAAAAAAAAAAAATATATATATATATATATATATATAGGAGGTGTTTCAAGTAGTCATTTTCAAGTTATCGACAGATTGCGATTATCAATTGTCCAGACTAATGCTATTATCACGAAATAAACATTTTAATTATCTTATATAGAAGATTAAAAATTTAAAAAATATATACAGAGTTTCGATTATCAATCATATTATGAGACAACTAGAGTAGAATTTCATAAAATATAAAGTTTTAACAGGTTAAAAATTTTGATTGATAGTTTTAAATATTAAATAAATTGTAGTATAAGCCCTTTTCTTTCCTACGTCTCTGGATGATGATTATTTTTAATCACACTTCTATCTCAAAACATCAAATTCCAATTGATATGAATTAAAGTATGCCATAATTTTAAATAAAATATGCTTCTTAAAGACCAATGTTCTATTCTTAACTGAAAACTGCTTTTTATATGATGTTATTGTTATATTGGTACTAAATTTAATAGATATATGTTTGATGAAATACTTTGCACATCAAACAGAATTTGGGATTTACTTTTTTACTTGTGGAGTTTTAACCATCATCTTTTATTTACCTAAAATCTTAAGTCAAGTATGAGGAGTACTTGATATCACCTAGATATTAAAAGTTACTTCCTTAAGTTAATTAATTTAGTTTTATGTGAGTAATATTAAACTCGGACCAATTTTTAGCATACAGCCTTCCAGTTTGTTCATATTTTGGTGGATATTAAAATTTTACTTAGAAAATTTGAAAAAAAAAAAAGTTTTTTATTTCATTAAATAGTAACAGTAATAATAATAATTAAAAATTTTATTTAATTTTTAATATTAACTTTTTTTAATACTAATTTTGAATATATATATATATATATATATTTTAATTAATTTATTTTAAAAGTCATTTTTTTAATTAAAATTAAATTTAGCTTATCTTTACAAAAAAAAAAAAAAAAAAAAAATCGAAAATGCAGAGCAAAATAAAATTAAAATATAGTAATTGTATTAATCTCTAAGGTCCAAATAGATATATTTGTCTGTGCTTCTTTAAACCAGTTAGTTTAAAAAAAAAAAATGTATATTACAATTTTAATATATTTTTTATATTTCATGTTTTTAGAAATGATAATTTTTAATACTTTTTAAAATAATACTATTTAATATATTTTAAAATTTAAATTTTAAATACATTTATTTATTTTAATTTAATTTAATCCATCTTTAGAAAGAAATCGAAAGTGGAAAGCAAAATAAAATAAAAATATAATCATTGATCATATAAAAATATAATCATCATATAAAAATATAATCATTGATCTGAAGCCAAAGTAAACATATTTCTATGTGCTTCTTTAAACCAGCCGGTTTCCAAATCTAACCACAACAAAACAACCTTATATTGCCGGCTGGCCTGGCCAGCCGGCAACCGATAGAGGGCGCTGATCCGAATAAACAAAGCAACATTGTAAACAAACTCGTAGGACGGCAGCGGAGTGGCCAGTACTAGGAAACCGACCAGCCGGCAGCGTAGTCACGGCCTAATTTATTAACTGTATCCGGATAGGAAATGTTTGTATACATATTTGTTACGGCCTCTTTAATTTTGTAAATTGGAATTGTTGAAGGGAAACTTTTGATTTTTCTGTTTTTAAGTTCAAGTTTTGTCAATATGAAGCAGTAATTGTTTTGTTGTAAGTATAAAATAAAATGTACTAGTATAGAAATTAGAGTTTTCTTGTAAATTTTCGTTTTAACAGCTAAAATGAAAATGATATATAAATGATGTTTTATTTTAATCTCGTATATTAAATTTTAAAGAAGTATGAAAAGTATTTTGATTACCTCACTTTGCTGCTTTTACCGCTATACTAATTTTATATCTCACGTTATCCTTGGGGAATGTAAGTATTGGTATTCCTTATGACAAAATACAAAAATTAAAATTTGTTATTTCTAAAAACTTTTTTTACAACAATATATTACTTGTATTTTCTTTCAATTTTAATTAGCTTCAATGAAGCATTAAACTTTACTATATCAGATACAAATATAGTGTTGTGTCTCTTACTACTATTAAACTTACACACAACAAGACAACTAAAATACCTAGACATTCATTTAAATTAAACTTTACTCTATTGCATAATTAAATTACTCCGTCAAGAGAATTATCTCATTTTTATACTTACTCTAGAAATTATCTTATTTACTCAAACACTGAATTTACTTTATTATTTTACATTATAAATTTTGATTATTTAGATTGGCATTTACCTTTAATAAAATAAATTATATTGGCCCACAATTACAAATTTAAGTTAATCACTAAATAAAATTATAAGGAAGAGCATTGTGTTCAGGCTTCCTAAATTAAGTTATATTAAATCTAACAATAACTCCAAGTGCGTGGTCAAAGTGAATTAAGTCTTAATTAAAATTCATGCTTATCTGTAAATTTTCTCTCTACTTAAAAGCTAGCCATCCTCTCTTCTGTTATTCAAAAATACTAAGAAATGAGACAATTTTAGTTCAATAATTACAGTTCTAAACAATTCAGCTAAACAATTTAAAAATGAAAACAAACAGAAAAGTAAATCTAAAAATGCAATTTAAATTCCTTCGAACTTCAATGGTCTCATTCATTAGTAAACTCAAATTTAATTCTTCTAAATTATTAATCTTCTTCATGAAACAAATCTAATATCTGAAAAATAAAAACTTGTTCTTCTGAAACATAACGCGATAGAACTAGTTGATTTAAAAATGTAAGTATAAAAGGTAAATCTCTATCTTCTTACAAAGTCATCTTATCAAAAATATCTCATAAATCTCCAACATTAACCAAAAACCCAATTTACCTCAACACTGTTTAAAAACCTACTTTATCACCATATCAACTAGTTCCAATGGTTATTCTCTTAAGTCTAATTTAATGAATACAGACAACTTCTTAACTGAAAATCAGGTGAGAAATAATTAAAATTAGACTGTACTAAATTTACATTCTTACTATTAAAATTTACCACTTAAAAGTTAACAAGAATTATACTTTACATAAGCTGTCTGTATTCCCACAAATGTTAAAAGTCATTTCTTCTAATGCTGAAATAAAAAAAATAAAAAGGGATGCACTGCAAGGTAAATGAACACAAAATTCATAAATGTAATTAATTTTTGTTTATTATGGTGAACATAAGCAATTCAAGTTATAATATCACTTTTCAGAAATATTATAATAATTTTCTACAAACACAGTTTTCAATAATTTCTATAGCACAATTCATATCTTGGACATTATTATTTTTCTAAAACCTCATTCGAATTACTTATTTAGCATTAAATTAACACTATTAAATATTCCTGCGATTTATTGAAAATTTACATTATTAATTCGGAGCTGCTGGTTCGGTTTTAATTAATATAATAGATCATAGTTTAATTTATTTAAATCAAGCTTAATGCCTGATAGACTGACTTTAAATCCCCCATAATATATAATGAAAATGTTAAGGAGCATGCAGAAAGTTAAAGAAAAGAAAGGAAAGATGAGAATAACTTATCATTCTGGGGCCCCGGGCCACTAAGTACTGTCAGATAGATCTGAAACCTTTCCATCTCTACTGCATCGCCTTCACTGTCAGAATCAAGAATCGTCTCTCCTCCTCTTGCTCTTCCCAAAACTCCTCACTTGTGTACAAGCTAAGCAAATGGATACCTCATCAATTGACACCTGCCCAGAAACTCGAGCGCCTGAAGGTTGTTTGAGGTTGCTGCATCACCATCAAACGGAACCATTTCTTTCCCGTGTATTAACTTATGATGAGAAGTGGCTGTTGTACAGCAATCCCAAAAGATCGCATCATTGGTTGTCAGCCCTTGATGCTGTGCCACAGACCACCAAATCCAAGATCCATCAGCCGAAGGTGTTATTGTACGTATGGTGGACAGCAAATAGAATTGTTCACTATGAACTGCTATCATCTGGTCAGACAATTACTGCTAATGTCTATAGTGGCCAACTCCGTAAAGTTCACCAATCACTTTTAAAAAAAAGGCCAGCTTTGGTGAACCGTAAAGGCGTTCTTTTCCTAATGCTAGGCTGCATGTCGCGCGTGTGACCTCTGACACTATTCAGACCCTTGGATGGGAACTGCTTTTGCACTCTCCTTATTCCCTTGACATTAGCCCTTCTGACTATCACTTATTTTTAAGCCTCGATAATAAGCTGAGCAATCGACAGTTCAGAAGTCGAGAGGCTATGGCAACGGAGTTAGATAACTTTTTCAACTCTAAAGATCATCACTTTTATAAAAATGGAATTTATAAGCTTTTTATCCCGTTCTGAAAAGGTTATTGCATGTGAGGATGGTTATTTTGATGAATAAATTGTATTCTTTCCGATACATTTTGCTGTTCGTTTCCTTTCACCTAAAAACGACAGAACTTTTTTGGTTACCTGATAGTATGTTTTCATTATATTAATGTATTTTTGTGATGAAATTTAAATGTACCATGTAAAGCATTTTTAGACCAATTTTAACAGTATTTCAAATTTTAGAATATTCCTGTACACTTGTTATTTCAACATGTGTTCAATATGAAAATGTGTATATTTAAAATGAATTAATCCTGAACCATATTACAGAAATAGAAAACTTTAGAATTTTATGTCCTGAAAACCCTTTTAAACTTCTAATTTATCAGAAAATGTTTGCTGCAACCATTTACGCTTTAAAAATAACAACCATGTGAAATACCATTGAAGTTCCCATTAAAATCATAATGTAGAACGTTTTTAGAACATTTTCTGCTCGTTTCATCTTTTAAAATTTAAATTTTAGTGAGCATTTACATCTTTAAAGTTATTGCTACGGCAAAACCCAGACCTCTATCCTGAACGGTATTACAGAAATTGCAATTTTAGAACATTTTTTACTCTTTCCATTTTTTTTTTTTTAGGAACTGTTCTGTACGAACTTTTATGCCTTACAAGCAGGGTTGGGTTTTTGACGTCAAAAAGTGGTTTTTGACATGACATGTCAAAAACCTGTCGAAAAGTGTCAAAAACTGTCGAAAAGTGTCAAGAACCGTCGAAAAGTGTCAAAAACCTTTTACATATTTTTTTAGCAATCATTAGTGATATTTTATATTAAATCAAGCTAAGAACTGATTAAATAATAATTTTTATGTTATATAAATATTTATTATTTAGTTATGCTATAATTAAGTTGTAAGAAAATTATATATCATAATTCAAATTTTTTCTCTAATTGCCATGCTAGGAAAAATGGCTAAAAATATTGAAACTACTAGTAAGTGCATTTTTCAAAGTACTTTTTATCTACTTTACAAAATACTATTAAGTGTTCAGTCTATTATAAAAAAAATGTAGCAGTCTAATTTATGCTTAAAAATCTTGTGTAAAGCTAAAGTGGCCACTACTATTCAATGACTGATCATAAGTTACCTAGACTTTTAACGATTCTAAATGTTTGTTTTTGTACATAAACATTAGATATAAACCACAATTGCAACACAAATGTTATCTGAGTTATTAAATGAATTATAATATGAAATCAGTATAATTAAACGTTCTTTAAATCAATAACTTAAAAGATGTTTTTTTTTTTTTTTCAATATTTACACATATGTAATATATCTTCATTTTATTATGTTAGTTTCAGCTTAATTATTTAGAATAATTTGTTTATGTTAAATTTAATTTTTATACATTATAAAATAGTGCTTATTTATTTATTTATTGGAGCATATTATTTCAAGTTTGTAGCTGTAAGTCTAGCCTTAATCATTTGTTTGTGGAATGTGCATTTACAGGCAAAGAACAGATGTAACATTTTTTCTTTGTTTGGATTCTATGAACCTGGAACAAATATTAAAACAATATAAAAATTATATAAAATTTTATATATTAAATTATATAATTATTTAATAGTTTGATTAGTTTATATTTTTAATGTAACGATACTTTTAATTATTTTTTATTCTATATTTATAGCTTACAATTATTTTCTATTTTCTAAGCAACTTGTTAAACCAAAGTCATGTTTTGAGTTTTCATGGGTCGATGAAGTTTTTTTTCTTGGAGCCCATTTTGTGAAGAATAAAAATTATTTTTGTGAAATTTACTATATTTGTGTGAAAATTATCATTTTGTTATGAAAGATGAAAGCTGCTCAAACTCAAACCAAGCATTTAATAACTTCTTTAACCTTTTATTCTGCTAAAGTTTTCCTTTCTTGTGAACTTGTTTTCATTGTAAATTATACATTTGAAAACTTAACAAAATAAAAATAATCTATGGAAGAGTATGTTTTTATGGAATAGAATTTTGTGAAAGGGCCTATTTTATTAAGAGGAATTTTCTGAAGGGACCGGTCTTATTCAGATGAATTTTTTGAAGGGGCCTGATTTAGTAAATCAATTTTTGTGAAGGGACCTGATCTGATTTATTAAATCGATTTTTGTGAAGGGGTCCCTAGATAGGTCCCAACTTTTTCCTGAATCGACACTGGTTTTATACAGGATATGTGGTTTTTACTGTCTAAAATTGTCAAAAAGTTTACCCATGTGTCTAACACTAAAAATTATGAAAAATTGTAAATTTAATGTTGTTTTAAAAATAACTATAAACAGTTTTTGTGCTCAATTTTAGGTTTTTGACAGTTGTTGTCAAAAACTATGTCAAAAAGGGGTTTTTGACATGACGGTTAAAACCATGGTTTATAACCGGATAAAACCGTCACACTGTCAAAAACTTGCCAACCCTGCTTACAAGTAACAAGCATGTCAAATTTCAAGTTCCTATTATTAACAATTCTAAATAAATCATAATTTAGAATGTTCATAGAATGCTTTTCTGTCATTTCGTACTTTTAAATTTCTCTTTTATTAGAAACAATTCTTAGCGAGTATTTAAATCTAAAAGTAACCACCATGCCACAATTCAAGTTTCTATTCCTAACGATATGACAGAAATTTGAATTTTATAACATACATATTTTACTCCT
Source organism: Maratus michaelseni (assembly GCA_963931845.1). Classification (NCBI taxonomy): domain Eukaryota; kingdom Metazoa; phylum Arthropoda; class Arachnida; order Araneae; family Salticidae; genus Maratus; species Maratus michaelseni. Next base: position 253,993,308 of record OZ007592.1, read on the forward strand.
GCACCCTTTTAAATTGCTATTTTTTTAGAAAATGTTCTCTGCAAGCATTTACGCCTTAAAAATAACAACCACGTCAAATTTCAATTTCAAAAACCCTAACAAGCCTGTTAAAATCATAATGTAGATGGTTTTTAGGACGTTTTCAGTTTCCCTTTTTTTAATTTAAATTTCTTTTTAGAAACCATCTTATTCTTTTCAGGCCTCTATCCCAAACAGTATTACAGAAATTGCAATTTTAGAAGGTTGTTTTTTACGCCTGCATATGTTTAAATTTTGATTTTTTTTAGAATTTGTTCTGTACAAACTTTTATGCCTTAGAAGTAGCTAGTCTGTCAAATTTCAAGTTTTTAGCACTGACAATTCCAAATTAATATTAATTTAGATTGTTCATAGAATGCATTTCTCTTGTTTCGAAATTTTAAATTTCTCCATTTTTAGGAACGGTTCTTAGGGAGTATTTAAATCGTAAAAGTAACCACTATGCCAAAATTAAAGTTTTTATCCCCTAACAGTATCACAGAAATTTGAATTTTATAACGTTTTTCGCTCTCTTTTAAATTTTGAATTTATTAGACAATGTTCACTTCAAGTATTTACTTCTTAAAAGTAACAATCATATCAAACTTCAAGTTCATGCACTAACAATCCCATTAAAGTGGTAATGCAGAAGGTTTTTAGAATTTTTTCCTATCGTTTCACATTTTAAATAATTTTTTTTTTCTTTTAAATAGAAATTGTCCTTTTTCCATAGCCTTTACACCTCTAAAGTAACCACCATGCTAAAATTCAGGCCTCTATCCCAAACAGTATTTCAGAAATCACAATTTTAGAACTTCTTTATACTTTCATACATTTAAATTTCAAAATCTTTAGCAACTTTTCTGTACGAGCATTTACGCCTTGTACAGTCAGTTCCACAAGAGTGTTCAGTCTGTTTCTCTGAAAAAACACTCAGACTGGTTTAAAATAAATTTGAATACCATACTACATTAATTAAACTTAAATGAACAAATCAAGTAACAGTCATGTCAAATTTCTAGTTCTTACCTTAACAATTCCATTCAAATCGTAATTTAGCAAGTGTTCAGAAAGGTTTCCGCTCATTTCACCATTTTAAATTTCAATTACAAAAATAAAATAAATAAGCAGTTCTTAAGAAGCATTTACATCTTAAAAGTAACCACTATGCCGAATTTCAGGTTTCTGTGTTCAACGGTATCATAGTAATAGTAATTTTAGAACATTTTCTGCTACTGATACCCCTTTGTAAATTTCGTACTTTTTAGCTCACAGGCTATCAAAGCCTGAGAGCTTATGTGCCCGCCCGTTCTGTATGTATGTATGTACGTACGTAACGCGATAACTCTTGACAGAAATAACCGTTTTGCTTCCAATTTTGTTTATAGGTTCCTTGTGATAAGGCGCTTCCCTGATTAGTTTTGGGGATTGATTGTTTTACTATAAAGGGGGGAACGGGGGGGGGGGGGGGGGCTAACCCCCCTTAATTAAGATAAATGGTTTTTTCATGCAGAATTGTCCAATTTTCTTCAAATTTTGTATATAGGTTCATTGTGATAAGGTTCTTTCCTGATTAGTTTTGGGGGTTCATAGGTTAAGTATAAAGGGGGTAACGGGGGGTTAATCCTCACCCCTTATTTTAGATAAATTATTTTTTTCATGCAGAGTTATCCGATTTTCTTCAAATTTTGTATATAGGTTCATTGTGATAAGGTTCTTTCCTGATTAGTTTTGGGGGTTCATAGGTTAAGTATAAAGGGGGTAACGGGGGGTTAATCCTCCCCCCTTATTTTAGATAAATGATTTTTTTCATGCAGAGTTATCCGATTTTCTTCAAACTTTCTATATGGGCTCATTGTGGTAAGGGGCTTTCCTGATTAGTTTTGGGGGTTCATTGGTGAAGTGTAAAGGAGGGAAACGGGGGCTACCCCCCCCCCCCCCCCTTAATTTTGATAAATGGGTTTTTCATGCAGAATTATCCAATTTACTCCAAATTTTGTATATAGGCTCATCGTGGTAAGGCACTTCCCTTATTAGTTTTGGGGGTTCACTGGTAAAGTATAAAGGGGGGAACGGGGGGGGACTAACCCCCCTTGATATAGATAAATGGGTTTTTTAAGCAAATTATCCGATTTTCTTCAAATTTTATATATATGTTCATTGTGATAAAGCGCTTCTCTGATTAGTTTTGGGGGTTCTTTGGTTAAGTATAAAGGGGGGACGGGGAGCTAACCCCCCCCCCCCCCTTAATTTAGATAAATGGATTTTTCATGCAGAATTATCCGATTTTTTCAAATTTTGCATATAGGTTCATTGTGGTAAGGCGCCTCTCTGATTAGTTTTATGGGTTCATTGGTTAATTATAAGAAGGAGAAACGGGGGATGGTTCCCCCCTCTTAATATATTGTCAATTTCTTCATTTTTCGAGGGCTTATTTCAAATTCTTTGAAATAAGAATATAATTTACAGTTAGTGTGAATAGCCTGTGAGCTCAATGCCGTCAGTTTAACTGGGGCAGTTTTCTTTTATTTTAAACTCTTCTGTGCCAGCACAGAGATTTTTACATTTTAAAAATCACAACCTTATCAAATTTCAATTTCCTAGCCCCAAAACTTCCAACTAAATCATAATTTAGAACGTTTTTGGAACATTTTCTACTCACTTCACCCTTCTCAATTTTTTTTTTTTTTTTTTTTTTTAGAAACAGTTATTAGGGGCTGTCCATAAATGGTGTCACACTTTTTTTCAATATTTTTGATCCCCCTCCCCCCCGCTTTAGTCACACTTCACCATACCCCCCCCCCCCCTCCCTTGTCACGCCATATTACATAGACATATACTCAGAGTTCATAAACAAAGCACTACGTTATAGGATCATGTTTCAAATTTTATTTTTCAACTTTAACTATAAGTTTTAATGACATTTGTGAGCATAACAATAAAAATTATTCGTGTATTTATTTTGTATAAAATAAGATTAAGGTTTACGACAAAAACATAATGAATATACATTAAAGTAATACAATTAGTAATAAAATATTTATATTTTTTTTTTTAAAGAAAGGAATATAAGTGAAAACAAATCACGTGAAAGTTGTTTTAGTCCGATTAAAAAATACACTCAAATTCTGGTAATTTCAAAATAACTTCAAAATTTAATCTGCTGATTTTAATGATTTTATTTTAACCAAAATGTGTGATGTCACACTTTTTCTTACCCCCTCCAACCCCCTTGTCACAAACTGTCACAATTTCATGAACCCCCCTCCCCCCTCCAAGCATGACATCATTTATGGACGCCCCCCTTAGCTATCATTTACATCTTGAAACTAACAAATGTGCCAAATTTCAAGTTTTTTTTTCCCAAATGTATCACACTAATCGTAATTTGAGAACGTTTTTTGCTCATGCACATGCTTGACGGTACTGGTCCAACATAAAATATAAACTATATTGGAGCAGAGTCAGTTGCAATCATTTTGACACTATTACTTTTCAAATCGTTTAACTGTAGTTCCGGAGATAACCCTCTAAAAACAAATAAACATTTCACGCTAAAACCATATTCCATCAATTCATTGGCAAATGACGTCAAATATATTTTCTGATTTGATTCTCTGCTCGCGAAGGGCCATGTTTTGTTTGAATCGTTTACCTTATTTTTTATTTATTTATTTATTTTTTTTTTTTTTAATGTAAAAATCAAATTTAATTCAATTCCTTTTCAAAAATTTTGCTTACATTAGACATGAAATTTTAAATGCCTATAACTCTTAATGTATACATTTTAGAAGGTACCTCTTCATTCAAAAATTAATTTATTTTTAAAGTTCTTTCTGAAAATGGCTAACTTGCAGATGAAACTTGATGTGGTTATCCCGTAACTGATTTGTGCTATTTATAATATAGACTAGCAAGCTACGCCCGCTGCGCTAGTCGATTTCTACAAATGAACCTTGAATCAAACGAAATATATCGTTTAATTTGACCTTGTATTTGAAAGCAATCTGTATATTTACCTGGAATATCCTTCCACATTACTGAAAAAGGACGTCATTCCGCTATTATATTTTCTAATGTGCAGTCAAAATTTTAGCTGGTAAGGACCAACTCTTTTATTTGGTCATTTACAGTTAGGGTTTGGTAAAGAATGATAAAACTATATGCAATATACTAAAACCATCACTAAAAACTTATCGAACTAACAATGCAAACAAATTAACTAACAAAATCCATTCAGTAGAAGTTTTTATAAAGGCTAATCCTTGATAATCGGGTTCATCTGATTATAGAACTTTTCCACATAATTCTAAAACTAACAGAATGATATGAAATATACTAAAACCATCCTTACAAATTATCTACTTAACAATACAAGTCGCAAAAAATACGCCCAGTAAAATCTTTCAAAAAGGCTAATCTTTCGGAATCGGGTTCACCTGACTATATAACCTTCACACATAACTGTTTGACTAAGCAACATACAGGGTGACAATTATTGAACTATATGAAATTAAACCGTCATAACTTCTGAACGGTTTGCGTGATGAAGTTCAAACTTCGTGGTTGGCCGCAGGGCATGATGGGAATTTGTATGCTCATGGGCACGCAACTTGTTGTTGTCGGCCATTTGCAAGTGAAAATGTCACGGTACAGCGTGCCTGAGCATATATCACTTGTGAAGGCCTACTATGCGAGCAATAACAGCCCGATTGCGGCTCAAAGGCAGTTTGCGACAGAGTACAAGCTGAAGACAACCGGTCCAAGTGTGCTAACAATCAAGAATTTGATTCGCAAGTTTGAGAGAACTGGTAGCGTTTGTGATGACAGTGTTGGCAATGTCGGTTTGACCCCATCGAACCAAGAAAGTGTTTGATGTCCTGGCGGATCACTTTGGGGACCGCATTCTGGCTCTGGGGTACCCAGAGGCCACTGGAATGGGACTCGCTTGGCCGCCATATTCTCCAGATCTGAACACATGCGACACATTTTTGTGGGGCTACATTATAGACAATGTCTACAGAAATAACCCCAAAAACATTGCTGAGCTGAAAACCACCATTCAGGAGGTCATCGACAGCAACGATGTTCGGACACTTCAGCGGGTCATGCAGAATTTTAGTATTCGTCTGCACCACATCACAGCCAATGATGGCAGCCATATCGAACATCTCATAACCTAAATCCGAATATCTGTAGTGACGTTTACATGTTGAATAAAGTTTGTGCACTCAGTAGTTTTTAAATAATTTACGTTTTATTTCATATAGTTCAATAATTGTCACCCTGTAGAACAATATGTAGTACACTATAACCATTCCTGAAATAGCATCTAACTAACAATACAATTCTCATCAAAATCCGTCCATTAGAACTTTTTCAGAAGGCTAATCTTTCATAACCGAAATCCAATATTGAAAAGGCTAATATTTGATTTAAAAAAAATGGTCACCCAATTTTCTAATTTCTCCCTATAATTCTAGAACTAAGCAACGTAGAATGATATGTTATATAATAAAACTTTCCCTAGAAAATTATCTAACAGTGTAGGTTCCATCGAAATCCATTCGGCAAAATCTTTTAAAAAGGCTAATCTTTCATAATCGGATTGATCTGATTGTAGAAATTCCCATAATAATTCTATAACTAAGCTATGTAAAACGATATGTTATACAATAAAACCTTCCCTGAAAAATTATCTTATAGTTTAAGCTCTACGAAAATCCATTCAGCAGAACTCGAGTTATAAGCAGCCGGAACGAAATTTCATATATGTAGATGTAAATAGAAGTATATTGCCATTAATACAGTTTGCATTTGAATAAAAAAAAGGTACTTTTCGGTTAGCCGGGCGCCAGTGATATATGTACATATATAAATATAAATGTATATACATATATGTATGTATGTATATATTCATACATATAAGTGTATATATATGTATGTATATATATATGTATTTGTGTAGATATATGTGTATATATATATGTGCGTATATATACATGTATATATATATGTGCGTATATATACATGTATATATCTATCACTGGCGCCCGGCTAACCGAAAAGTACCAAAAAAAATGCTGTCGTACACTTGAAAAAACACCTTTTGGTTTAAAATCTCTCATCAAAACTGTTTTTCTTTTTTTTTTTTTCTTTTCTTTCTTTTTTTAAATAAAATTAGTAACAGTTTTTTCTTTTATTTTTCCAGATATATAGCCATTTCAATTCTTTCTGCAACAAAAAAAAAACACCTTTTGGCTTAAAATCAAATTGTTTGGGGTCAAAAGTAAAATCAAAATCGCCAAAAACAAGCGATAAATCGCCAAATTTTGTTTCAATAGCAATCTTGCCCCTTGAATAATTTTTTAAGCATTATGAACATTCCTAATCATGTTTAAATTAAATATTTTCGTTTTATAATATTATCTCTCATCAAAACTCTTTTTCTTTTTTTTTCTTTTCTTTCTCTTATTTTTTTTCTTTCTTTTTTTAAAATAAAATTAGCAACAGTTTTTCTTTTATTTTTCGACATGTATTGCCTTTTCATTTCTTTCTGCAACAATATTGGTCGCCAAAAAATTAGCAATGGTAACCTTTTCGGCCAAAATAACAGAACTTTCTATCATAATTCTGTAACTAATGTATGTAGAACAATATGTTATATACTAAAACCTTCCCTGAAAAATTATCTATCGAACAACGCAAGTTCCATCAAAATACATTCAGTGGAACTCGAGTTATAAAGGAAAGGAACGAAATTTCTGTTTGTGTTTTATATATATAGTAGATGGTACACGGTCATTGGTGGGTTTTATCTCTGTTTTGGCATAATTTGTTAATTTTAGTGTTAATTAACAAGTTTTTGCTAATTAATGATAGAAATTTTATTTTTTTTACATTGAATTTTATAAAATCATGTAGATTAAGTAATTACCTGTCCAAAAATGCAATCTTTATTTTTTTTTACTATCTCTATTTATAATTTACTTATGAAGATGAGTTTGGTCTCAAATTGAAAAATTTCTTCATTAGATTCTTCTAGTTTTCATTTTATTTTTCTCTGATGCTTTATACTTTTGACATCTGTTATTTTGATCTGGCATGTTTGGTCGATTTAACCTTGAGAAGTTCTTTCCTGTATAATAAGCAGTAGTGGTGTGCTGTTTTGTTCTTGGCAGGCTTTTTTTTATAGCTTGGCTTGGCAGAACTACCATCCTGCTTGATTATCGTGGTAGAGTACAGTGTGTTCCTACCAATAGGTAAGCAAGTTTATCATAAGGATGCAAAGTAACTATTGGGCAGCAATCAGGGTTCAGTGCCCCTTAGTTAGTGATACTTTGCTAAATGCACCAGATGTCCCAAAATGGGCTGACTAATTTTAAAATTCAATAACTTCCAAACAGTGACAGATATTCTAAAAATTCTTGCAGGAGAGTAATGTATGATGTCAGGAGTTTTTTTTACTGAGATTCCTGATTTTAGTTTCAATTATCAGCAATAGATGGCACTGCGAGCGATAGAATCCAATCGAGACAAAAGCAGAAATCACTCAGCATTGATGTGAAGGAAGAAGGTTCAATATATGGAGTAAAGGTGAAAATAAGCACTCGCCAGTCACCACTCGTCGATTAAACTTTAAAAACTGGCGATTAAAAATGTGAAAAGAACTGGCCAAATGCAGGATTTTCCAATTACCATTTTTCCCTAAATTTCAAGATTTTTCAGCATCCGTTGAATGAAATTCATAATTTTTATGCGCCCGTTCGAATAAATTCATGGCTTTTACATGCCCGTCAGAAGAAATTTGCGATTTTTCGTGCATAATCGACGAAATTCATGATTTTTACGCAGCGATCGATAAAATTGATGATTTTTATGCATTCGATCGACGAAGTTCAGGATTTTTACACTGCCGAATAACGAAATTTGATTTTTACGTAGCCGATCGACAAAATTCATTATTTTTCTGCACCCGATTGACGAAATTCATTATTTTTACACGCTCAGTCCATAAAATTCATGACTTTTACATGCTTGGTCGATAAAATTCATGATTTTTACACGCTCGGTCGATAAAATTCATGATTTTTACGCGCCCGGTCGATAAAATTCATGATTTTTACACGCTCGGTCGATAAAATTCATGATTTTTACGCGCCCGGTCGATAAAATTCATGATTTTTACACTCTAATTACGAAATTTTTTTACATAGCCGATAGACAAAATTCATTATTTTTCTGCACCCGATTGACGAAATTCATTATTTTTACACGCTCGGTCCATAAAATTCATGACTTTTACACGCTTGGTCGATAAAATTCATGATTTTTACACGCTTGGTCGATAAAATTCATAATTTTTACACTCTAATTATGAAATTTTTTTACATAGCCGATAGACAAAATTCATTATTTTTCTGCACACGAACGACAAAATTCATTATTTTTCTGCGCACTATCGACAAAATTCATTATTTTTATGTGCATGATTGACAAAATTCAGGATTTTGCACGCACTATCGACGAAATTCAGGATTTTTACACTCTCAAATGATGAAATTTGTAATTTCTTCCGAAACTAATTGCCTAAATACACACAATCCCTTAATTTGTGGAGATTTTGGCCTGCTGGCCACAGGTTGTGCATGTGTAATGCATATCATGTTGTGGGTTATTATTTAGTGCATAAACCTACCTATTTTATTATTGTCAGACCTTAATTCTAGACAAATATATTTTTTTAAAAGGTACTTATGTAGTAACTTACTTATGTAGTAGTATGTACTTACTACACAAGTACCTAAGCTTATTGTGACATAAGTAGTTAGCTACATAAATATGTTGTGTAGAACTATGCTGTTAACTTATTTTAAAATTTTAAATAGATTGGAAATTAATATCTCAAGTTTATTCAAAACAATATAAATTAAAATATTTTTATTTAGTACATAAATTACTTTTTTACTGTAAAGTCATTGTATTTTAAAAAATATATGTACCTACTGGCTACTAAAGAAATTATTTTCATTAGCCAGTAATTGGCTACTAAAAAAATCAACCTACCGGCCAGTGGCTACTAAGCAAAATTCCTTATTTTCACCTTTAATATGGAGTGGGTCTTATTTACCAATAAAATCTTATTCAAAATCACGCCTTAAGAACAAGATTGTATTTTAGTGAATGAGACCCACTCCATGTACTGGACCTCCTTCTTTCACATCAATGTTAGGTGATTTTAGTTTTGTCCTGGATTGTACTCCTATCTCTTGCAGCGCCATCTATTGTTGGTGATTCAAACTAAAATCTAGAATCACGGTAAAAAAAACTCCTGACATCTTACATTACTCTCTTGCAAGAATTTTTTAAATATCTGTCACCGTTTGGAAGTTATTGAATTTTAAAATCAGTCAGCCCATTTTAGGACACCCAGTACATGCTGATATAACTCAGCCATTTTAATTTTTAATACTATTTCTACTGATGTAAAATGACACCTTTTGAGATTTTAATTTATGGTTATTTTATACGTAATTTTTAAATTAATCACAAGTTCTTTTTAATGCACTGAGTATTTAAACACTACTTTTACATTGAATGCTTAGTGTAAAAATTAATATTAATAAATTAACAATAAATCAAAATTTTAATGGTGTCATTTGATGCTGGTAGAAATAGTGTTAATTTGAGGAAAAATTTGCCAAAATTAATATAATTCCAGAACTAATTATCTATGTTACTTAAGGTATCACTGTTTTGCATATCAAAACCATCTATCTACTTGATCTGTTATGCCTAGAAAGCTTTGAAGTATTTATCTGTCTACTAAACATTTGTATTTCTAACATCTTCCCTCTCCATGAATGAGAAAACTTCTATACTTACAATATGTATTTGTTACTCTGTTAATAGAGAAAGTTTTATATTAATTCTATTAGAATGAATTTTTATTTACATTTAAAAAAATTCAGATTGTTGATTTTTTTTTTTTTTAATTGTTTATTTTAATCATTAGTAATATTTTTAATCAGACAGTATATTGTTTTACTTGTTTGAGTAACTTTGTGTATTTTGAATAATTTTAGATAATGGAACCACCTAAGGTTACAGGTCTTTCTCCAAAAGAAGGAGAACCAGGGACTAAAATTGTGATCAGAGGTGAAAATCTTGGAACTTCTCAGCGAGATTTATTAAGTATGGGTGGATTTTAAATAATTTTTTCATAATAACATCTGAAAACTATAGATTTTTAGCTTATTGAGAGGGGATAGAGTGTGTTAATATTACAAATTGTACATAATTTTCTGTTCATTTTTTTTTTTTTTACTTTATTTTTCATGCATGGAGCAGATTTTTATGTTTCATTAGTACAGTAATCCCTTAACATTCGCGGTTTTAGCATTTGCGAACATGAAAATACGGAAAATTTAACATTCGCAAGAATCTGACTTGATTATTCACGATTTTTTTAAAATTATATCTTTGCTTTTTCAGAATTTACAGTGGTTAAAGATTGTTTCCCCTGTGTTTTTTCAGTATGTATTTACAAATCAATTTTCAGTTGTCAACTGAAAAAGGAGCGTGTGTTGTAGGAAAACAAAATAATAACACCACAAGAATGCTCATTGCCATCAGGATATTAGAAGTCGTAAGGTAACGGCATCTTCAATCTATTAATTTAAAATGTGCATCTGCAGGTTGTCGTAGAGATTGAGCTGAAGCTGCACTCTTTGTGAATAGAGAGAGAGTCGAAATTTATTTATTTAAAAAAAAAAAAAAAAAAAAAAAACTATTTTTTAGCTGTAATTATTTTTCCTGTCAGTTAATTTGACTTATCTTCATTAAATAAATTTCATAAATATGAATATACTAGCAAGCTTCGCCCGCTACGCTGGTCGGTTTCTCCAAGCTAAATATACCGGTGAATTGCATTCATCCAACAATGTACGCTTTTGGCCAGACAGCTACAGGAAAATATGAAAAGAGATCGCATATCAAATTATTGCCTTGGACTACTAAGTATTTGTCTGGCTTTAATTATAATCCTCATATTGATTATTTCAGGAATAAGGCTGTTGATCTCGGATCTCAGTTACCCTGCACCTCGTGCCGTGGCTTGACGTGGCAGGATGAGACTCCCTGGATATGTTGCAGTGGCGGTAGTAAAGAAGATATAGTAATGGATGCATTTTTAGAAATTATAACTTATAATGTTAGAAATATTGATGAGTTGGTGCTAAAGGCATCACCAAATTATAGAAAATCACCAAATTCCTCAAAACTTTACTTCAGCAAGCATATTTAATTTAAAAATCACAATAACATAAATATCCGTAAGAATAATAGGTACTTTTATATTGCTGGGTGCCAGTAAAAACTCACCAAATCTTGTTTCAATTGGCATCATTTGAATTGGAACATTTTGCGTGACATTTTATTTGTATTGATATGTTTGTGTTTATGTATTTTATTATGATTATATTTTAGTTATTTTAAATAAGTTTTTTAAGATATTATATCGCAATGTTAAAATAATGGCTAGTTGTTATTAGCTAATGTTAAAAGATTAGCAAAAAAAAAGGATTGGCGAGATTAAAAAAATTTTGGCGATCACTGGCACCCAGCTAACATAAAAATACCGAATAATATTCAATTACAAGTTCCCGAAGCAAACAAAAAAGTTAAAGAGCCCGAAAACTGGCATTATTGAGATTTCATCTAATCAAAATATCAGGTGATTTTTTTTTTCTTATCCAGTATCTTATAAATCGCCAAGTATTGTTTGATCTTTAACAATGACGAATGTATTTTAGAAAATATCACTTGGCGATCAATGCAATAAATTTTAAGGTTTTGTCGCCAAAGGCAACGCCAAATTCGAAAATGTGCAATATCTCACAAATTGTTGGAGTTAGAATATTTTTATTTGGTACCTTTCGATTCAGCATGCAAAAATACATTGAAGTATGTTATCATTTGACAAATAAATATAAAACCTGATTTTTAAGAAATTTTGTTCCCATTTTAACCCCTTTAGGGATGGAATTTTAGGAAAACTTTCTTATTGCGCCTCTACATCCTAAGGAGTATTTTCCCCGCAATTTTCGTGTTTGTAGCTTCAGTAGTTTGGACTGTGCGTTGATGATCTCCCAAGTCAGGACTTTCTTTTACACAATATAGAATTTTATATACAGATAAAATTAACCATTATTATTACCTAGCAGGCTTTGGTAGCTACGCTGGTCGGTTTCTCAAAAAAAACTTGAATCAAAAGAAATATATTGGTGATGTAGTGAAAAGCTGGGTTAGGAGATAAAGCAAACAGAGATTCTTAAAATGCCTAAATTAAGACAGAAAATTAGAATAAATGTTTACTCTAAATCCCACTCCAACTCCTCAATACAGGTCGCGCGTATAGTGGAAGCACCAAATACGATGTTAAACCTAGCACTAAGAAAATTTAATGAAAACTCTAAAAATTATAATTTATCTGAAAATTGAAGAATTTGAAAATTTACTTCAATGTAAAATATGAATTACATTTGCTAATTAAAAGATACTTATTTTCATAATAATCTTAACTTTACGATGAGATGAAAATATCTGAAAAATAAATAGAAAAGACACAACTCACCCACAGAATGAAGATAACCGAAGTTATAGTAAATGAATCATTTTATTTCAAACAACATATTTAATTCACTTTCACCATATATACCACTTCATAGATGTTAATTAATTACTCAATTACCGATATATGTATATTTATCCATCAGGATTTCAGTTCAAATCTACATTGTATTTGAATCTTAAATGAATATTCACTAAATTAAAATAATCCTTATCTTATTAATATTTCACCAATCTTTTATACTTCTAACTTGAGGAAAAAGGTCTCTTAAATAAAACAGGCTGTTTTGAGATTACAAGTTATCTTTTTAATTGTTCTATTGTCTTAAAATAGTTCATAAGATTATTTATATATTTATTCTTGCTGTATTCGTTGGAACTTGAATTATATAATGAGGAACACGAATGGAGAAATTGTGGATGAACCTTTGTCATTCACACCAAGATGAAGAATCGATAAGGTTGTAGATAGTGTGCGATGCTGTATATCTATATATATATTATGATGTGCAGATTATCTCTTATGTTACCGAAAGAATATTTATTCCCGCTGGAACTTAGACTTTATGAAATGAGGAGGGACATGGATGTAAAGTTGACAAGAACAGGCATTTATGTAGGGATGACAAATTGATGAGATGGACGACAGTATGGTATATTGGCTTCATAGCAAAATGATGTTGTTTCTATTATATGCAGTGCAGATTGGATCCAAAGGTGCCGAAATAATATTTAAAACTTCATCTTCAAACTTGCGATCAAAACTTCATGAACTATAATAACTAGATTAAATATTAACAGTACATTCACTGAATTATATACAAAAATTTTGACATAATGTCAGGCCTTACGGCCCTGCCACGGCGTTTTTCTCTCTCAACTACATCCTCATTCTCGTAAAGCAAAGCAACAGACTCACTCAATTTGAATTTTTAACTCCACCAAGTCAACTCACGCACACGCCAAAACTATCCAATCAGAAGAGTCGAAAAATTCCTCTTCTTCTTTTCGTACGGCTTAACTCTCAACTGTAAGTGCTAAAAAGCATTAGTGCTACAACTCAACTCCACACGCGAACGATACTGGCAAAAGGAAAACACTTACTCCCTAGCAACAAGTAGCGGAAATTAAGATCTTTCGTTCGCGAATGTTCCAGAAAGAATTTGAATTCCCCCTTTTCCCCACTGAAAAATGCACCCCCTAACCTTGGAATGTCCACTCGAATGACCCCTACACCAAAATGAGTGACAATTACCTCTTAAGTTGTTGTTTTTTGAACGCACGAAGATGCGATTCAAAATGGCCAGGCATCATAGTGAAAGCAAACGAAGTAAACATTGAAATTAGAGAAAATGTTTAAAAAATCATATCTGCCACGATTTACGTTGAATCTTGCTAGGATTTTGGCAGACAGCATAATTAATTATGTTTAATCTTTTGAATCAATTTTAAAACAAAAATAATTAATATTTAAAAAGTAGAAATTATATATTTTAACTTAGAAGAAAAATCGCGGTACTTTACCGGAATCGATGTCAACAAACGGAAATCTTTAATTCTCTATCCAGAGATTTAAATGCATGATTATAATTTAATTTACAAGTGATTATTGATTTTTAAAAAGTGATTTAATTCTAGAAGTTATTTTTAATTAATAATAAAATATCTTAGAAGAAAAGTTAAAAAGATTAATTTTAAAAAGATAGAAAATTTTGACTGTTTAAATAATGACTGTTAAATAATTAATTTAAATGTTAATTAATATGAAAACTTTTAATTAATGATTAATAAGGATTAAATATTTAATTTAAGTAAAATAATTAATGAAAACTATTGAATTTAAAAGTATAAATGGAATGTATCATAACATTTACCCCTAGAATATGGGAAAAAAAATTTAAAAAAAAAATTGATGCCAAAGGGGAGAAAAAAAAATCAAATGTAGAATTGAACTGAAAAATAAGCATTACACAAAAATTTTCATAATTGAAAATAAAAAAATTTGACACAGCCATCGTTAACGCCATTCTTACAGTTGGCGAAGAACATATTTCATACCAGTAGGAACAGAGATAACAATAAATCTGAAATAATACTTTAACTTACAATTCTTAAAAAGATATCAAAAGTTTTAGAGTCCAAATTGTTGCTACGGAATCACAAAAGATAGTTCTTAGGAACTACAATACCTTTCTAAAAATTTTCTATTTTTTACAGATTCAAACAATTATACTAAGTATATACAAAATGCAAACATTAAAATTAAGAATATGGATGCAGATAGTAAAATAGAAAACACAATGCAATACAGACGAATATGAGCACAAAAATACAATTAATTGAATAATATATATGATGCAAGTACAGTTCTCAAAACACAAATAAAATATATACAAAACAAGAATAGGGTGAGTTTGTAAAATTAAAACCTGAAATTAAACCTATCTAACGATTGCACTTAAAAATTTAAAATTTTCCTACCAGCAAAGAAAATAATGGATATCCATGTGCAGATATAAAACAGTGAAATTCAAAATACCTTTTAAGAAATGTAAAACCGCAGTAGTACAACCTAGCAGAAAAACATATTTATAAATATAAACAAATTGTTGAGATATATTGTTTAGACAAAAGAAAAATTGAAGTACACTTCATATCATTTGTGTTCATTAACTAATTCCTGAAAATTGAGAGTCAAAGAAAAACTAAAAATTATAATAATTTGCCTAGACCTGTCACAAATTTGAAATTTAAAATTTACCACATTTAAAAGAAAAAAATATATATATAATAGCTATTGTCTTTTACTGAGCTTAATTAAAATCAAATTTTAAGAGAAGTTAAAAATTTTGTAAATTTTACAGTAAATATTAGGAAAGATGCTAAATTCAAACCCTTCACAAACTGGAACCCTTCAACAACCAATCTAGGAATAGAAG
The DNA here is from genome assembly GCA_963931845.1 of Maratus michaelseni. Classification (NCBI taxonomy): domain Eukaryota; kingdom Metazoa; phylum Arthropoda; class Arachnida; order Araneae; family Salticidae; genus Maratus; species Maratus michaelseni. Next base: position 254,008,895 of record OZ007592.1, read on the forward strand.
CAGATAAAGAAAAATTAAAACTCAAACATAAATCCCAAACATTAATAAAATTTACCCTGCCTGATAGTCCTATGCATCATTATCGGGTACTTTTTAGCAACTAGCAAGGAGAGTACCACTTAACCAGGATGACATGGTGTCTATCAATGAATAATACCGACCAAGGCATTATTTAGACAAAAAAAAAATTTTTTTTTGGAGGTAGTATAGCTATGGTAAAAAAAATATTTACTTATAAAGATTAAAATTAGCATGTTGAATACCTCACTCTCAAATAGACAAAAAAAATTTACTTATAGTCATATATAAATGGTTTCACAGAAATTAAAAATATTGTTAAAGTTTAGACAAAATTGTGCCATAAAATCTTCTACACCTCATGTAGTTCTAAAACATTTGTAAGTATTATTCGTATTACATGAATATTGCATAATTTCTCATTAAAATGACAACAAAAATAAAAACCAGATTGATCATGTCTAGTGATAAAATTGCATATCATAATTGAGATATCATTTTAAAATAATTAACAAATTTTAATATATATATTAGGCTTTTTGATATTGTATTTGATAAAGTAATAAATTGACACTTTAAAATAAAGAATATATATTTCTTAATATATATAAATATTTAAAATTCAAAATTATATATTAAACCAGGTAAGTAATTTATACACATGTATATATATATATCTATATAATATGACCAATAATCAAGAAAATCATTTGTAAAAATAGAAGCAATGTAAAATAATAAAGTTCTGAAAATGAAGAGCTTTCACTTTAAATTTATCAAATTTTGGCACATAATCAGATTCCTCCAGAGAAGTTAATTGGGCCTTTATTTATAACCTCTCTAGCATTTTTGTCAAAATATCAAAGAGTTATCAAAATATGTACGTGAAATTTGGAAAATTTGTTAAGAAAAGAACAACATTAGAAAACTTTAAGAGTATTTAAATATTTTTTATCACATGAAAGTTAATATGCTGAGGAGACGCCAGACCTAAAAATTTTGAGACCAATATCAATATAATGCATAACACCAATTGTTATCTGGCAAAGAACGAAGGAAGTTTCCTTATAGTATTGCCTAACAATAGTGCAAAAAGTAGGACATGATTTTGTACTAATATATCTCTCTATATACATGTGATTTTATTAAAGAGTGCACTCTGTGAAGAAAGGTTAAAAAAAAATATTGTATGCTCAACCAAAATTCAGAGTAGCCTGCGCATGCTATTATCTCTAAATCTAGCAGAACTAACAAAATCTTCCTTATTAAAAAAAAAATAGTAACTCTTCCTCAATTTGAAAATACTATCCGAACAGACTAAAGAGATATACTCAAGAGAATGCAAGATAGCCTGAGGGCAGAAAAAAAAATTTAAACAAATCATGCTACTTTTATCCTATATTTATCATTTTTCACTTTTTTTATTTATTTCTTTATTCATTTCATTTATTTTTTATTTTATATATATATATATCTTGTCTCAAAAATAAATTTTTTATCATTTGTTGTTGTTTTGTTTTTATTCTTTGAATAGGATGTTAAATGAGTATACTCTTATGATAAAAATTCTTTATAAACAATTTTGCACACTCCTCAGCAGTAAATTATATCTATTAACATTAATGAAAAATTTTAAACTCATAAATAATTTTGTGAATTGGACTGCAATTCTCTAACTGTGACACCAGAAAAAATAATTAAACTCTATTGTAAAATTGAAATACAAATAACTACAACCTAAAAAAAAAGGAATCACTATAGCAAAAAAAAAATTTAATAATAAAGATTCTATCAAAAATCTACTTTTGCCACCCGAAAACTGGAGAGCCCCAAGAGACATTATGCTCTTTTTGTGCGGAAACCCATGCAAGCCAGCTAGAATGCACGATTCTTACATCTGAGTCAAAAAAAATTGTGCCTTTATAGTAGCCAAAAATCTAGGAAATTTTTCCACCTGAGTTATCAAATGATCAGTCTCAAGGAACACAATCTAATTATAAAAACTCCTGACAAAATAAAAATTCAATAAAATAGCTAATTAAAATTTTATCTATTTCATACGGAATTCCTTAAAAATTTCACTCTGCCTGCGTTATCACAATGATCATTCACAAGGTATACAAACAATAAATTATGCCTTTATAGCAAAGTTAGATTTAAAAGAACTTTCCTAGTAAAATTTAAAATTAAGGAGGATATTGAATTATTGCTATAGTAAAAAAAAATATCTAAGGGGAATTGATGTCACGAGAGATTTAACTCAAAGTTTATGCATAAATATTGAAATAAATATAACTCTTAATAAATAAAATTTGCTTTGTAAAAGATATGAAATTTTTGAATAAATGAATTTTCTTAAACATAATTATAACTGAAATATATTTTCTCAAGATGAAATAAACTGCAATAAAATTTGTAGTTATTGAGAGGATACAATAATTTTCTAAAACTTTGTAAAAACACAATTATCAGCTTTTTACCCAAACTTTTAAAGAGTTGTACCAAAACATTCAAAATTTTATATAAATATATTATATAACGAGATATTATAGTCTTCAATTACTTGCATCACTCTTTTAAAATCATAATAAACATTACAAATAAGATTTCTATGAGAGGAAAAAAAAAAATTGGCACATGGACACCAAAAAAAAATATAAGCTTTTGCACACAGTAAATTTTAGTATTTATTAAACATTAATTATTTAAATTTTGTGCAAATATAGTCATATTAAATTTAAGCAAAAACCTACAAAGAACGTTTCACTGAGTCGCGGTACCATTAAATGTAAGGAAAAGCTGGGTTAGGAGATAAAGCAAACAGAGATTCTTAAAATGCCTAAATTAAGACAGAAAATTAGAATAAATGTTTACTCTAAATCCCACTCCAACGCCTCAATACAGGTCGCGCGTATAGTGGAAGCACCAAATACGATGTTAAACCTAGCACTAAGAAAATTTAATGAAAACTCTAAAAATTATAATTTATCTGAAAATTGAAGAATTTGAAAATTTACTTCAATGTAAAATATAAATTACATTTGCTAATTAAAAGATACTTATTTTCATAATAATCTTAACTTTACGATGAGATGAAAATATCTGAAAAATAAATAGAAAAGACACAACTCACCCACAGAATGAAGATAACCGAAGTTATAGTAAATGAATCATTTTATTTCAAACAACATATTTAATTCACTTTCACCATATATACCACTTCATAGATGTTAATTAATTACTCAATTACCGATATATGTATATTTATCCATCAGGATTTCAGTTCAAATCTACATCGTATTTGAATCTTAAATGAATATTCACTAAATTAAAATAATCCTTATCTTATTAATATTTCACCAATCTTTTATACTTCTAACTTGAGGAAAAAGGTCTCTTAAATAAAACAGGCTGTTTTGAGATTACAAGTTATCTTTTTAATTGTTCTATTGTCTTAAAATAGTTCATAAGATTATTTATATATTTATTCTTGCTGTATTCGTTGGAACTTGAATTATATAATGAGGAACACGAATGGAGAAATTGTAGATGAACCTTTGTCATTCACACCAAGATGAAGAATCGATAAGGTTGTAGATAGTGTGCGATGCTGTATATCTATATATATATTATGATGTGCAGATTATCTCTTATGTTACCGAAAGAATATTTATTCCCGCTGGAACTTAGACTTTATGAAATGAGGAGGGACATGGATGTAAAGTTGACAAGAACAGGCATTTATGTAGGGATGACAAATTGATGAGATGGACGACAGTATGGTATATTGGCTTCATAGCAAAATGATGTTGTTTCTATTATATGCAGTGCAGATTGGATCCAAAGGTGCCGAAATAATATTTAAAACTTCATCTTCAAACTTGCGATCAAAACTTCATGAACTATAATAACTAGATTAAATATTAACAGTACATTCACTGAATTATATACAAAAATTTTGACATAATGTCAGGCCTTACGGCCCTGCCACGGCGTTTTTCTCTCTCAACTACATCCTCATTCTCGTAAAGCAAAGCAACAGACTCACTCAATTTGAATTTTTAACTCCACCAAGTCAACTCACGCACACGCCAAAACTATCCAATCAGAAGAGTCGAAAAATTCCTCTTCTTTTCGTACGGCTTAACTCTCAACTGTAAGTGCTAAAAAGCATTAGTGCTACAACTCAACTCCACACGCGAACGATACTGGCGAAAGGAAAACACTTACTCCCTAGCAACAAGTAGCGGAAATTAAGATCTTTCGTTCGCGAATGTTCCAGAAAGAATTTGAATTCCCCCTTTTCCCCACTGAAAAATGCACCCCCTAACCTTGGAATGTCCACTCGAACGACCCCTACACCAAAATGAGTGACAATTACCTCTTAAGTTGTTGTTTTTTGAACGCACGAAGATGCGATTCAAAATGGCCAGGCATCATAGTGAAAGCAAACGAAGTAAACATTGAAATTAGAGAAAATGTTTAAAAAATCATATCTGCCACGATTTATGTTGAATCTTGCTAGGATTTTGGCAGACAGCATAATTAATTATGTTTAATCTTTTGAATCAATTTTAAAACAAAAATAATTAATATTTAAAAAGTAGAAATTATATATTTTAACTTAGAAGAAAAATCGCGGTACTTTACCGGAATCGATGTCAACAAACGGAAATCTTTAATTCTCTATCCAGAGATTTAAATGCATGATTATAATTTAATTTACAAGTGATTATTGATTTTTAAAAAGTGATTTAATTCTAGAAGTTATTTTTAATTAATAATAAAATATCTTAGAAGAAAAGTTAAAAAGATAGAAAATTTTGACTGTTTAAATAATGACTGTTAAATAATTAATTTAAATGTTAATTAATATGAAAACTTTTAATTAATGATTAATAAGGATTAAATATTTAATTTAAGTAAAATAATTAATGAAAACTATTGAATTTAAAAGTATAAATGGAATGTATCATAACAGGTGAATTTGATTGTGTGTTTTAAAGAAACATGAACTTATACCTTCATGTCCTTCCGCATTGGTGTAAAATGTTACGAAAGCCATTACACTGTTATATTTTCTAATGTGTTACATGAAATTTAGGCTGTTAAAGACCAACTCGTTTATTTAATCACTTACAGTATGATTTTCTAAATAACGATATGCAATATACTAAAACTATCCCTGGGAAATTAACAATGCAAGTTCCATAGAAATCCATTCAGCAGAATCTTTAAAAAAGTCTAACGTTTCATAATTGGGTTCAACTGATTATAGAAATGCCCCCCACCCCCCTAATTCTTTAACTAAGCAACATAGAACGATATGTTATGCACTAAAACTTCCCCTCAAAATTTAGCTAACTAACAGTGCAAGTTCCAGCAAAATCCATTCAGCAGAATTCAAGGTATAAACGACAGGATCTAAATTCCCTTTGCATTATACATATACAGTAGACAGATAAATGTATATTTCATAATCATCTTCACCTGTTGATAGAACTCTCAGGGATTTTGTAGAAAGTATATGCTGGTATACGCTGTCAACCTTCTGGAATTTTTAAGACGAAATTCTGCACACCGTCCGTAGCCATAATATATACTCTTTAGTATATATCCTCTGTCTATAGAGTATATGCACTGTTTTTTTTACGACTTCACCACTGACAACTTTATCCCATAGCTCCATAACTAAACAATGTAGAAAATCAATTCCTGAAATATTATCACACTGCGAAACTCCCATCAAAATCCGTTCAGTAGAACTTTAAAAAAGGCAATCTTTCATAATCGGGTTCACCTAATTTTATCTATAACTTCATCCCGTGGCTCTATAAATAAGCAATGTAGAACAATGTACTTTATTTTAAAACCTTTCTAAAACAAATTACTTAACTAACAATGAAATCATATAAAAATCTGTTCGGTAGAACCTGAGTTTTAATCGATCGGAATGGAATAAGAATTTGCGTTTTATAAATATTATAGATGATTATGATATGATTTTTGTAATCGAATTCGTTGTCAAGCTTTCGCTTCAGAAAACACAATGCAGACGAAAACTTTGCTCCAGAGAAGTAGCAACCATCCCCACAAAATTGCCTAACTAACAGTGTAAATCCCACCAAAGTCCGTACAGCAGAACTAAACGGTCGGATTGAAATACGAATTTGCATTTTAAATACATTGTAGATATATCTTTCATAATTGCATTCACATTTCAATCACTTTCCCATTAGCTCTATCACTAAGCAACATAGAATGATATGTTATAGGGTCATTAACCATATCTAAAACATCACTTCCATTAAAATTTGTTCAGTAGAATTTTTTTTAAGTAATCTTTAATAATCGGGTTCACATAATTTTAGAGCTTTCCTCTTTAGCTCTATAACAAAGCAACGTAGAATAGCTATACGCTAAAACCTTTCAAAAAACATCACCTGATTAAAATGTGAATATGCGGTTTATACTCATAGTAGATGATGATATGATTTTCTGTACAGGATTCATCATGAAGATTTCACTTCAAACATAAACGATGCTTTCAACATTGTGGCTAATACGCCAATTGGCGAGGCATCCGATTGCGGAAAATTAGCCCAAAATTGTATGAATAACTACCCAAATAAATAGAGAAACATGGCCGAAGACTGAAAACAAATAAAGAAGTAATACATAATACTAATCAGACCTTCGACACTTTATTTGGTACTTCTCCATTATTCCGTCGACCACTTTTCATAAAAAAAACTATCGCCAAACTATAAGATTTAACGCCAAAAATGCAGTCTCATTCACTTGACGTCAGAAGTATTAAACGTGTTTGTTATGTCATGAAGCGGTTTTTAATTCGACATTTACCTGTATTTTTCATTTTGTTTTTCGGATATTTTAGTTATTTCGTTAATTAAAATAAAAATTGCATCCTTAAACAGCTGTGTCATGACATTAAAAGAGAAAATGCATTGTAAAAATGTTGCGTTTCATAGTTAAGTGCAATAGATCAATTTCAACTGACGTCACAAACATTTATTCATCAGCCGAGAAGGATAATTAAGAAAAATAATGTAAATAAATAAATATCCAAGATTTTTTTTTTCTATTTTCATTAATATATTGTAATTTTTTTGTGTTAAAACTTACTGGACACTTTGGTGAGTGGGGCTTTTCCGAATTTATTTTATTTATTTATTTTGATGTTCCAATGGCAACATTCTTCCATTTGTTTATTTGGAATTCATGTTTGGCGATGATTTTTTTATTTAATTTTTTTTTTTTTTTTTAATGAAAAGTGGTCGACGGTATAATTGAAATGTACCCTTTATTTTAGCATTTTATTTTAAATCGTGGCGTTTGTAGAAATAATAATAATACACAATTACATAAATATCCGTAAGAATAATATTCAATTCCCAATTGAGCAGTTAATGTTTCTATCTGCAAAAATAAACAAAAAGATTTAATTTGAATTTCTTCCATTGCTATAGTAATGGATGTATTTTTAGAAATTATCACTTGTATTGTTAGAATTGTTAGATTTTGACGTCAAAGACTTCGCCAAATTAGAAAAATGTCCAATATCTCACGAACTATTTGACTTATGAGTATTTAATTGATACCATTCGATTCAGCATACAAAAATACATTAAAATATGTTATCATTTGTCATGTAACTATAATACCCGATTTTTAAGGAATTTTTTAAAAGTTTGTTCCCCTTTTTTACCCCCCTTAGGGGTGGAGTTTTTGAAAATTCCATTTTAATGCGCCTCTACATACTAAGAAGTATTTTTCCTGCAAGTTTTGTCTTTGTAGGTTCAGTAGTTTTGGCTGTGCGTTGATCATCTAGCTAGAAAAGACTTTCTTTTATATATATAGATGTGTACATTCATACATATATGTTATGCATAATGTACTGTTAATACATTATCCTTTTGTTTTCTTGAAATACTGTACCACTCTAATTAAAATTTTATAGAACGTTACTTCTTTTTTAGTGCAGAGAGTTAGACTCAACATTCGCGAGGTTTTCCTGGAACATAACCCTCGCGAATGTTAAGGGATTACTCTATTTTAATTTATTGTATTTATAGTAAAATGCTTTTTATACATTTGAAATATGTCAAATAATATAGGGTATAAAATAAATATATTCTTAAGTAATAAAATTCTTTTATATTTTTAAGAATGGTAGTTTTATTTTTAAAGAATATCCTAATGTGCTCCTTCTTCCCCTATAAAATAAATGCTTAATGTTCTTAATTATTGTAAATATGCCAGTTTTCCTTTATTTTTACCTCTGTAAATCATTTTGTTTTGTGATTTTCCTATGATACCTTTGTTTTTGCCCTTTATACATTTGTCTAGGTCTCACTATATGTGGCATTGAATGCTTAACTTATGCTGAATGGCATTCTCCCAGCAAAATTATAGCTCGATGTGGAGCTGTTCGAGTTCCTCAATATGGTGATGTCATTGTTACAACTAAATCTGGTGGCCGAGGTTCTTGTACTGTTCAGTTTAAAGTCCTTGTTAGATGTATTGGTAAGCTGTTCTTTAATAACATGTTGCAGTAACCCCTCAATATATCGCGGCTCATTACATTACTCATTCGGATATATCGCTCTTTTCACGTATCTCTTGAAAAATAATAAGTTTAGTTTAATTGTGACTTTTAAGTAACTTTATGTAATGTTATTTGCAATATGTGTAATTCTATGTTGTTTTTTCTCTTCAGAGAATCAAGCCATTACAGAGCATAGGTGAAAACAATTTTTAATAGCTGTAATAGATTTTGCTACTTTTCGGTTAACCGGGTGCCAGTGATATATGTATATATATATTCATATATATATATATATATATAATTATAATGTCTTTGAATTTCAAAAAACATATCAAGTTCTTGTTTAAGCCTATTTGGCTCATAAATCACTTTGATTAGCTTCTATATATATATATATATATATATGTATGTATGTATGTATATACTGGCACCTGGCTAACCGAAAAGTACCCAGATTTTTTATATTTAATATAATTTTTTAGTTTGCCTGTTAACAACCCTAAAAGCATTTGTATAGGAAAACTATCAACAATTATGTACTCAAATAAAGTTCAGAAATTTATTAAAGGCGATACTTTTGTATTAGCCGCATGCCAGTGCCAAAGATTTCACTATTTACACTTACAGCAGCCTTTTAGGTAGCTTCCAATACAAAAAATAAAAAGCTACCTATTGCAGCCAACTGGAGGAAGGCAATTCCAGAAAATTTTGGTATATTTTCACCGAACATGACCCCCAGACCCCATAACCACCCCCCGTTCAAACGTTGATATATATAATATATATATATAATGTTTGTCATGCTATAACTCTCCTATTTGTAAACCAATTTGGATGCGAATTAGCATGTGTACAGTATATACCAAATTCTCGGCAGAGTTCATTGGGCAGCTTCATCCACCATCTTGTTTCAAAATGGCAACCACTTAAAATATTTTGAATTTTTAAAAATTCAAATTGATGTATAAAAAAATGAGAAATTGAAAAAGTTTTTTCCTTTAGTGTTCAACCGTGGTACAAGGATTCCGGAGCATTTTTTGTTTTGCCTTTATCTTAAGAATAGACTGGGATATAGCAGTTTGAAATTCTAGTGTGGCTGACATTTTGAAACAATCTGATACTTGTCATGTGATATCAAAATCGTGTTTATCAATGGATTTGGATGTTGCTGAGCATGTGTACAGGACATACAAAGACCTTGACAGAGTTCATTAGGCAGCTTCATCTGCCATCTTGTTTCAAAATGATGGCCATTTAAATTTTTTAAAAATTCACAATGATGTACAAAAACATTAGAAATTGAAAAAGATTTTTGCTTTAAATGTTCGACCTTGGTACAAGGATTCTGGAGCATTTGTGGTTTTGCTTTTATCTTAAAAATTGGCTGAGATATAGCAGTTTGAAATTGTAGGGTTGCTGACATTTTGAAACAATCAGAATTTTATCATTTGATAGCACTCGTATTTATCAACTGATTTGGATGTGACTGAGTATGTATACAGGAACAAGACATACCAATGTGTCGACCGAATTTGTTGGCCAGCTTCATCCTCCACCTTGTTTGAAATTAAAAACCTTTTAAATTTTTAAAAATTCAAATTTTTTTTCTTGCCTTTATCCTAAAAAATGGCTGATGTATTTCAATTTGAGATTCTAGTGTCACTGACATTTTGAAACATTCTGATATTTGTAATGCAACAGAATTTGTATCTATTAACCAATATGTATATGTGACTGAGCATTTGTATACGACATACCCAGGTCTCTACTGAGTTTGTTAGCCAGCTTCATCTGCCACCTTGTTTCATGTCAGCTACTTAATTTTTTTTTTATTTTAAAAAATTCAAAATAGTGTATAAAAAAAATTAAAAATTGGAATTTTTTTTCCCTGTAAATGTTTGACCTTGATAGAAGGATTTCTAAGCATTTTTTGCCTCTTCTCTATCCTAAACAATGGCAGAGAAATAGCAGTTTAAACTTCTAGGGTCACTGACATTTTTTTTAAATCTGATTTTTGTCATACACCCGGACTCTTAAATATTAACCGATTTGTGTGTGACTGAGCATGTATACAGGACTTACCAAGGTCTAGACCGAGCTCATTGGCCAGCTTCATCTGCTAACTTGTTTCAAAATGTCAGCCACATCAATATTTCAAATTCAAAAAGATGTACAAAAAAATTTTGAAATCTAAAAAGTTTTTCCTTCGGAGTGTTTGACCTTGATACACTTTTTTTGTTTTACCTCTTTCTTTAAAAATGGCTGAGCTATATTAGTGAGAAATTCTAGGGTGGCTGCTATTCTATAATTAGGTTTTGTTTATGAACTTTAGAAAACATGGTTTCTTGCAAATTTACTTCCTTTGTTTAAACCATTGTTTTTACTCTCATACTCCATTTAAAACTACATAGTCATATTTGCCAGTGGCCAATTCTCGCCAAGATTGGCAATACTTGGTGAAAAATACCACCAACTTTGGCCACAAAAAAAAAAATTGCCTTAAATGAAGCAAACTAAACTTGGATATAGCTGACTTTGGCGAAATTTTCATTCAAATTTAGTATTGATGAAACCTGGGATTGAATCTTCTGTAATTGGGTTTGAAGCATTTTAGCATTATATGTTTGAGTAAAATTAATTATTTTTTTAAAAAACAAGGAATATGGAAGATACATTTTGCTACCGGTACAGGCTGGAAGGACTTTTTCATTCTAATTATTTGAGTGTTTAAATGCTTAGCTCGTTTACATATCTGTTAAATTTGTTGTTTCATTTATTTTATTCTATTTATTTATCGATAAAGTTTTAACTTCCTTATGGAATATTAGCCGGAGACAGATGCTGAACTATTTATATTTTAAGTGCAAACAGGTTAATCTTCTGTAATTGGGCTTTACGCGATAGAGATAGGATTTTTTTAAAAATCATGCTTGAAAATTATTTTTAAAACCATAAAAAATCAGTAAATTGAGATACAGTTTTCAAACAAATTGTATTTCGAAGTACATTATTTTCCCTATTGGATGTTGTAAAAATTGAAATTGTGCAATGTTCAGAAGTTAATAAATTTCCGATAAAAGGAAAATTCATTGCTCAGGTTGTGCTACCATCAAAATAATGTCAATGTTACTCGCAGGCATGTGTGTTTGCTTTATAATATAGATTGTAATATGTGTCTTTACATTTTGGAGACAAATATAAAGCATTTATTTGTAGATAATTTCACAGGTCTACAATAAAAAAACTTTTTTGATGATTTTAGCTGTTCGGTATGTATTTTTTGGTGTGAGTTTAAAAATCACAATAAAAATGGTGTATCATTTAATGTACAAATTTGACTTTTATAATATGCAAGTGATGTTACAAGCTGCTTATTGCAATTACATTGCCTAATTTAAATTAAATGGAAAAACCATTTTTTTTTTTTTTTTTACATAAAATTTTGTTATACTACAAAATTAAATGTATAAAGTTAAGCAAATTTCATTAGAAAATATCTTTTCACCTATTTTGGGGTGAAATTTAAGAATAGACTAGGGATCTGTACAACGTTTGTTATATACATTTATAAGATTTAATAATGTTGTCCAAAATAATAATAAGCATTCAGATTTGGTATCCCATTGGCATGGATCAGGCCTAACTACCACTCTGATTGTAGTCTTTTTGTTCATGCGCTCTTAGTTATTATAATTCTGAAAACAAGAAAATCTCTATTTATCTAAATCTTCCTCAGCTTTACTATTTGTTCCACAAGGTCCGTAAATTTATTGAAACTCTTTTGCAAGACATATTTAAAGACAACCCATTTTTCATTCAGATAATGCTGCTGCTAATGATTTTTAGTGTAGTAATAGACAATGATTCCTCTCAACTATAAACCAAAGTCAGTGGAATATATAATTGTTGATTATTGATGGCTATTTAATTGTGGAAATGTAAAATCATTATATAACAGAAAAGACATAAAATGCAACTTTACTGGTAAAGATAATAAAGGCAGTATAAGATCTTTGACTAATGAAAATAAATGAATTTAAGTCTATTTTAATGCATTCTGTATGTGTATGTATATTTTTACATATACTAAATTTAAATTATATATACTAAATTTTAAAGTAATATTTACTAAATTTTTACATGAAACTGTTCTATTTTATTTGGCATTATTTGGTTCATTAGATTTACTATATGCATTAATATAACATGTGTTAACACACAATATAAAAAAAACTGTATGTGATAAGGAAAAAAAATATTGAGGTCATATTTGGATTAAGCATGCTAGAAATGCTAGAAATCAGTGTAACTTTTAAAAAAAGTTTTCACAAATGTAAATTTTGTAGGTCTGTGTTATCTTTTAATGACCCAATATATTGCACGTTTTTTCTTATCTCCCAACAAGCACGATATAATAAGGGGCTACTGTAATTGTCTTTTAAAATAAAATATTTGAAATAGCCTGTGTATGTTATTGTAACTTTTTGTTAGTCTTGTGCTTAATTTTATAGATTCATTTTCATATTTCTGTAGATAACCATATATATGTTTCTTGCTTATACAACTTTTAATCTTCTAAATTATTCCATTTTTTCCGCAATTAATTCCTATTCCCAAACTGATTATAACTACAAGAAGAGCCTTCTTCTTCTGTAGTGCACCTTTCCTCCTTCTTAATATTTTATCAGTCCATACTTTCATGTCATATTTGTCCATCCAACATTTTTCATGAACATGCAAAATCTGTACTTTCATTGTATAAGACACATCCCATTTTAAAAGTACATTTTAAGGTTTAAAAAAAAATGTGTCTTATACACTGAAAAATATGGTAATTAATTTCATAATATCTTAAGACTGTAAACATATATTAATACAGTTTAATTTATCTTGCAGATGTATCAAGTTTTCATGGTGAAAGTCTGTTACACCTTAAAGCTACAAATTCATTTACACAGCTTTTCATTTGTACATTGTTCTTTTTAAAATTCCATGAAATTTATATAAATGATGGGTACTTGTTTACTTTATTGTCAATAACTCACAATAAAAAAGAAAAAAAAGGTCACTAAATATTGTGATTTGAAGCCAATAATACACAAACGTAGCATCATTTATTGCAGTGATGCATATCACATGCGATGTACATATTCCATATTTATTTTGTTGGAAAATAGTTTAATTTTTGTAATATAGGATACAAGGAACTTCTTTTTAGGCCTTTTTTTTCTCACATTTAAAAAAAAATTATTAAGATTTGAAATTTCTGCCTATGGAACAGCATGTGATGAAGTACTTTCAAAAATAAAAAGCTATCAAAAACACTTGCATTAATAGGCACTGAAGGAGATGTGAGTGGTGTTGGCAAGGATCGAACTAGGGACCCCCAGAACAGCAGACAAGTTCTATGGTGATGAGCTAGCTCTGTTGCTTCCTGCTAGAAACTCATTTTACTGTTTGCGCGAGATGGCATTGCCACAGACACAGTATGAGACTATCTAAAAATGGATAAACAAAAAATTATGACGGCTAAATCTATTAAAAAATGAACTATGGTTCCAAAATTATATTTGTAAATACATTAAGGTTTATCTAGAGCTGGTCAAATGAATTAACATAGATTAAATGGGAAAAAGAACCATAAGTTATATTCAAAACTTGTGTTTATTTGTTGATTTTCTGACTAAACAAAGAGCAATCTGTTTCATAGAACTTTTTTTATTATTAGAGTTAATACTGTTTGGTTATTATCTGCAAATTTATTTTAAACTTTTAAAATTAGGCTTTTGGGAAAATTAATCCAGGATACATAAAACCAAGGAAAGATCTTATAAGTATGCTCTGACATCATGCTTATCCATTATTTTAGCTCACATTTTTTGGTGACAGATTATTTTTATAGAAAATTGTCAATGGGTAAATAAAGAGGTACCAACTGATGCTTTACTGTATATTTTTAAAAGTTAATAAATAATCAGTGAAAGAAAATAAAAATAAAATTATATTTCAAAGGTTTGACTGATGAATCTGCTGTGTGGGTCGATGAATCATGGTTTGGTAAAAATAGACCTACTTCTCCTTCCCAGTTGTATCCAGATGATCCTTTGAGGCTTTCTGATGAATCTAGTGTGTATGTATCTATATATTTTTATTATTAAAAATAAGTTCATTTTCAAAATATGTTTTTTCACGAGTCTTAATTGTGACAATCCTTCAATTTGTGATGTACAGGTTGCACCACAATTAAATCAGCAAGATTTTTTTCTCCCCTTAATAAGTTTTAAATAATGCCTTTATGTTTGCAAAATTAACATAAAAATAAAATTTTAAATATGCAGACTATTTATAAATATAAAATCAAATAGAATAATAAACTTTTGTTGTATTAAATGTTCGAAATTTTTGTCCTTTATTTATTTGGGGGGGGGGGGGTCGTCCTGTTTCTTATTCCTTATTCTTTTCTTAAAAAAACAAAATCCTGTTTCTTATTTATCTTCTTCAAACCTAAATAACGCTATTCACTCAAATCACTTTTCATTAGATCCGTGGTGTGTTCACTGACTATATGAAAGTACTATATGTGATTTCATATAGCTGTTAGAAATACTCCATGTATATTCCACACACCCTCATTTTAGACTTAGAATTTTGAAGAAAAAAAGTGCACAGTACAATGAGTAAATACACTATTTATTTGTGGTATTATATTTCTATTTTAAATCAAAATTGTCTTTACATTTTCTCATCAAAATATTATTAAAAAAAGTATTTTCTGGTTAATTTTAGTTGAAGTATGATACTGAATATTTTTATTGAAATATTTAACAGAATTTCTTATTTATATTTCAGGGAAAGATTTCCTATTGATGAATTGCAAGAGTTTTACCCTGATGGTAAGTAATATAAGTGAATTTTTATTAAAATAAAAGTATCACTTTAAAGCATTTTTAGTTTAGGTATTTCAGACAGTTTGAATCTTATTAGTGTGGAAGTTGTTTTTAGCTTTGAAAGTAATAAATATGAATACACTTATTAGAAATTGACTTTATCTGAAACTTCATCTCTATTTACTCATTATATATTTATGATTTTTAAAATATTTATGAAATTTAAAGAATAAATTAAAATTTTGTATGCACAGTGTTAATAATCTGACAAATACCAAACTGTTTGAATTCAAATTTTTACCATTATAAGTTATTACATTTAGAATGAAAAAAAAATGTATATATATATGAAATGAATGTGAAAAAGTATGAAAGAATATTGAATGTGAACGAATGTGGATTGATATGAAAGGATATTTAGTTAAACCCATTCCAAATCAGAAACTAAAATACAAAAATTCAAAGTTTAAAATCTCTAAATTGTGTGTCTAAATTTTAAAGTCCTGCCTTCATTTCTAGTTGCCCCTGTAACTTAACTTTTCTTACAATACATTTATTACGAACAGATATCAATTTTGAATCCTCGTTAAGCTTAAAAGTGCTGACGTTAGCGCAACTCTCTTCTCTCTGTGGGTAGATCTTGCATGAATAATTGCCCGGGATGCTTACCCAGATATGAGTCAAAAGCTAATTAGCCAATTAAATTACTCTATTTCATAATTTGCAGAGCGGTCTCTAGCGGTAGTCCTGCCGTATATAACGTACGGAGCATGTTTTTAGCGTGGGCTTTTACTGTCATCACTCTCCCCAAAAACTACGGCCCGGTATTCTTCGAAGTGAGACGGCATCCTTGCCGTTATAAGTCCGGCAATTCGCCGAATTACGGCAAATAAGAAGATGTATTTATGGTAAAAAACTCTTCAAACTGTGCATTGGGCCTAGCTTTAAAAAGAGACTTGTAATACAAAGGAATAAAAGCTAGTTCCCAGGAAAATGTCGACTTATTTCTTCTACCTTCGCCCGACTACAAACTTTTATCTTCTAGCCTATGAATTACACTATGATATGACGAACGAGTGCCGAGAAACTACATTAACGGCGCTAAATATGGTCCTTCAAACATCTTGATACCTAATACTGGGATACATTATAGCGGCGATCGACTGTTCAGAGAACGTACATTACATATATATATATATATACATTCTAACCACTAGTTAATCGAATCTGGCTTATATTGCAGATTTTTAACTCTTGTTTATATTTAATTTATAATATGTAAGAAATAAAATAGGAAACATTTTTTGATTCAAGAAAATGATTTGAAAAATGCATGATATAATATTATAAAATGAATAATGAGTATATGATAAAAATGAATTGCAGAATATCTCAACAATAGCCATGATAAATATTATGTACAGTAGACTCCCAACTATCCGGCCTTGTTCAAAGAAGAAGAAGAAAGAATTATTTGCAATAAAATTACTTTGCCAAGGCATTGGAAGAAGGCTTGTACTACAATCTGTGATCCTCCTATGTGCCGTGTGCGAAAAACAAGATGCAACATGAAAAGCACAGGTTCTACCTATACCCTGCGCATAAGCTTTGACATTTTTTATATTATTAATTTTATATAATCATTTATTAATGAACAGAAAATTTAAATCTTTTTTTTTTTTAAAGAATTATTCTATGTTTTACATTAATGTTTTATATATTTTAAAACTGTTGATACTGTACAGGATATACCATTTTATGTTTTCTGCAATTAACTTAGATATTATAAAATTTATCTTAAATTGTGTACAATATTTTTATTATTTGACTTATATTTCCTGTAATTTATTTTTTAAATGTACAGCACAACACATAACTAACATGTATGAAGTACCAGCATGTATTAAGTGTAACAAATTATAAATAGAGTGGGTTTTGGTATAAAAAGTGTGTTTTTAAGGGTATGGGAGGTGCAAGAAGCAAGCATTTATAGAAATCCTGCCTAATCTGCTTTCATCCTAGGCATAATTTATCAGAAAATGTTTTGTTGGCTCATAGACAACCAAACATTTCTTGAATGTTTAAATACCTATGATTCTAAGGGAAAAAAGTAATGACTAGTAAAAAGGAAAGTAATGATTCAAAAAAAAGAAAGAAAAAAACAGAAAGAAAGGTATCCTATTTTATATACTGTTTTTCTTTTTACTTATGTTTTTATATGTAGAAATTGAGTGTAATAACTATTAATAGAGTAAACCAATTAATTGATTAGTTATAGACAACTTGACCTTATATGTTACATCAGCTATAAACCTAATTCAAGTGTGCCATTTCAAAACTTTCTTGAGGGTGGGGTGGAAAGGGGGGTAATCAAAAATTTCTTTTGACCTTGTTGTGTATAGCTGAGAAGTAAAAGATACAGTTTTATTGTTACATGTATATTTTTTTAATTAGCCAAAGTACTCATTAATGATAATGTGTTTCACTTTGACAATGTTTCAATAGCAAGGCTTTAGAAAATATTATTAGTAACTATTAATTTCTGTGCTGAAAGTGTTTATTTAATGTTAATGTTTCTATTTTAATCAAATTCGAGAAGTTTTTATTAGCTTTTGTGCATTTTCTGAAAAAATATTTTTAGTCTGACCTATTTTGACTGATACATTCTTAAATATCAAATTCATTTTCTTCTATTTTTTGGAAAAAACTTGTTTATCTTTCTTTTTTTCAGAAGAAAATCCATACTTGACAGGCAGCCATTATTAATAAAAAATATGCCAGTTTAACTTATAAATTTTAAAAATGTATCATAAGTAAGGGTTTATTTATTTTTATTTTTTATGTGTAGGATCAGGAGATATATTGTCTCAAAACTTTGAACCTACATGGTACTTATTAGAAAATCATCATGGTGCAAGGTATTTTTCTGTATTTTGTATTCTTACCAAAATTTATTATTTTGTCATGTTATTGCTTAGAGCAGCGGTTCCCAACCTGGGGTACGTGAAAATAATATTGGTAATGGAGGAAATCACAAAACTGGTTCAACTGAAAAAGTATAAACAAAGTTGATAGTTTCATATTACGAAGTTAGTGTAATGTGTAACTCAAACATGTTACTTTCAAAATGAGGGAAAAGCCCCACTAGATCTAGTAATTCATTGATAATTCAATGTCACTACCTTCACCTGCCTCTAATCATATTGCATGATTACTTTTATTTTCCCCCATCTTCATGAAAATTGAAGAGAACGAAAAACTCAGTAAAAATATTAAGATACTTGTTATGTTTCATAAATAAAGAACTTGTCGAAGGAGCATTTCCGTCTTATGCATATATTAAGGATGCATGTATTAAGCTTGACACTTCTCCTTACTTAAGATTATATCTGTCTTCATTTGAGTCTGATTTTAAAAAACTCAGCTTCGTGAAACAAGCCCTAGGATCCCATTGCGAGTATTAAAAGCCATTTTTGGCTACTTGAATATCATGATAATAATACTGTTATAAACTTTCATAGTAAATTCTTTTTTTTTTTAAATGTTTGCTTTGATGTTAAGCTAATACTATTATAAAAAGTAAAATTAATTTTAAAATGCAAGATAAAAAATAAAAGGTTAGAAATGTCAATGTAATTTGAGTCGATTTGTTTAGCTCTGCTAAAAATATTAATAATTTAATTTTTAAAAAAGCATGTTTGCATTCTGTAGGGGAATAGTGTTTATGAGAAAAGGGAGTACTCCTAAACGAAAAGCCTAAGAAAGGGGTAAGTGAAAGAAAAAAAGTTGGGAACCGCTGGCCTAGAGTAAAATGTCAGTGCTTATAAAGTTATAAGGTATTTAAAATGAATAAAATTTAATTTAATCAGTCAATGTGATTTGATTTCTTTAGCTAGAATACTTTTGTATAAGGTTCATCCTCAATCATATGGGCAGAAATAATTTTAAAAATCAATGTTTTTCGTCACTAAGCTTAAATTGATTTTTTATATCGAAATTAAAGCAAAAAGAAATGAAAGAAAGAAAGAAAGAAAAGAAACAATACTGAGTATGTGGAACAATACAAACATTGAAGTAGCTGCTGTTTTGTGTCAGGTGAAACTTAATTTCCAATATATAAAATTATACTAAAGATGGACTGGGGGATTTTGGGGATTTAGTCAGTAAATTTTAAGAGTCACATAGTTAAATTTTTTTAGAAATCAATAAGAACTGTGTTAAACACAAATGCCAGATTCTTTAAGTTCTGTTTTGTGTTCATTATATTTCTTAGATCTTTAAATTTGTAAGTTAGTTATCAGTTATTTATTTTACAGTAATAATATATAATTTTTTTTTTTTAATGGATGTGTTATTTTTGTTAAAAATTGAATTTAGTGCCTACAAATGATACTAAAAAGGTATTAATCCTATTTTTATTAGATATTTGACAAAATAGACATAAATCATTAACATCTGCATCTTAAGGGTCGATACGCCAAGTAATGAATTTTAAGTATCCCTGTTTCAGAATAATAATATTCGCATCATTAAATTTCAGAATCCTATGATTAAATAAGGTGAAGCTTACTATTTAGAAATAGTGGTGTTGAAAATATTGGTATTTATTCATTAAGGCACATAGTAATATTCACTATTGTGTTCAATCACACTTTCTTCTTGTTCCATTGTTGGTCATTGGAATATATCTTTGTATTGTCATTGACAAATGTTTTTGCAATAAAGAACAAATTTTTCATATTTTTTGAGTGGCAACAGATAAATAAACTGATGTAATTTTTGTCTACACATATAAACTGACCTTCAAGGCCACATTTACAACAAATAAAGTGCATTAAAAAAAACTTGGACTTATGTAATTTTTTTAATTACATACTCAATTATGTGTAAAGCATTGTATCTGATCGGGTTGACACTTTCTTTTTTTTTTCCCCTGTAGATTGAGTTGATTGTAGTTTTTTTCAGGTTCAGAACCAATTGAGGGTGGATTTTGGTTGTTGGGGGTCAGATTTGGGCATTTGTTAATTTCCCAAACATAGAATTTCCAAAATATTCGTCCAGATTAAAAAAAAAAAAAAAAAACTGCATTTAATATGAATGTACATATATTCTAAATTTTTCATAAATGATAAAATTAATATTAGATTGTACACTATTTTTTCATAATTGCATTAAAATATAGCATTAATTTTCTCATGATTGGGCTCAGAGTTTTTGGGCTCTGAATTTTGGGCTCAGAGTTTTGGTTGAAGTGTGTTGGAGTTGGGTAAGATTAGGGGTCAATGAAAAAAATTATTTAGTTGTGTTCTGGTCAGGTTTTGAATAGACTTCAAATAGAATTTTCATGTTTAGGACTTAGTAAAAATAACAACTATTTTCTAAAGTTTCACAACTTATGTCTCTCATAATTAAAAAATAAAATGACTTATTGATTAGTGCTTTGTAAATTTAATTCAGATTTGATGACTTAAAGACTGGACTTGCATTCTTAAGAAGAAAAGTTACAACACATGATGAGGGACCACTGGCTTTTATGAAATCGAATGTTAGTTCTATTATGTCCTGCTTAGAGGCTCTTGAAAGTAATTTTTCACCCCCTTTTTTTTTCAGCTTCATGCATAATTTCTAAAATAAGTCTTTTATTATTAATTAACAAAACTTTCTTATTTTCATCATTTAGCTTTAAAATCAACATTAGAGAAAGATGTACAAGCTTTAGATGTTGATCTTGCTGTTCCAGCAAAAGAGGCTATTCAGAGTAAGTAATTGTTATAATTATTGCTTTAATCTCTGTAATAAATAGGGTTCAAAGTTCAAAACATTGAGAACTTTTAGAATAGTCTTAAAGCAAATTCCTTTAAAATAAATTTGTATTTTAAAATTATGTACTTATGCACTTCCTTGTTGACTTATTTTCTTTTACCAGTCAGTGTTACTTCATATAAGATTAACTTTAGAAGAAAAATAGTTTAATAAATGTTTAAATATGTTCAATAAATGTTTTCTTATTTAAATGTTAACACAATTTTGTTAATGTTAACTAACTAATAATCTATAATGCAATCAAATCGATGGCAATAGCATATATTGTGTCTTACTTTACCACAAAATTTAAAATATCCTTTCGGACTCTACCGGGAGGAATTGATAGCTTTGGATATGATATTTTTGGTTTTATTAAGATTTTAGCTGGCATTTTACTCAAAAACACTAAGCTAAAATACGAGAAACCTGATTATAAAAGATTCATTCCCAGTTTTTGTCAATACTGAATTTGAATGAGAATTTTGCCAAATTGTTCAGATTTAACCAAATTGGCTTCATTTATGACAGTTTATTTTTGGTCACCAAATTTAACAGTATTTCGCAAAGTGCCAGCAAGCTTGGTGAGAATTTGACGCTTGTGGATATGAATTTGTAGTTTTAAGTGTATGAGAGTTAGAACAATGGTTACAACAATGAAAGAAAAATTGGAAGAAACCATTTTCACTAAAATTCATAAATTAAACCTGTTTATGGAGGAATCCCTTATTTTTACTCTTATTTAACTCAAACTGGTTTTTGTATGTAAAGATGGAATTTTGTAATAGATTTTTTACTCACTTACTGATTGATATGCTAGAGTTATAAAAATTACTAGTGATGGGCATAATGATTATTTTGATTATTCGAATGAATCATTCGGGCATACGTAGAAGCATATCTGTCAAACTTCAAATTTTTTTTTATTCAAAACGAAACACATTTTTCATTTTTATCTGACGTCTAATCTAATTCTAATTAAAATCAGAAACTTCTTTTTTCTTTTTTTTTTTCAAAATTTCTGGTAGTAATTGAATAAAAAAAAGTTTGACAGATATGCTTCTGTGCATGCCAATCAAAATAATCGTTATGCCTATCACTAAAAATTACATTCATAGGTGTGTTTCTGATGACAATACAACATTTTAATATTTTTAGAACTTAATTATAAATTAATGCATTTTTCTGTTACTGTGCCACAGGTGATAAATCACTGAATATTCTCTGTAACTCGTTCAACTGTGTATGAGTTGAAACAGCAATGGATTTAATTATGCGCTAATTCATGCTCGCCAAAATATGCCAAATAGCTGTGAAATTGTAACAATAAAACATTTCAAAGGCTAAAAAAATAGAAAATATAAGAAAAATATAAAGTATAATATTTAAAAAGATACACTTTTATCAATTAATAGTTTAATTAATAGTATAGTAAATATTCATTTACGATTATATATTGAGAAATCCTAAAAATATAGTTTAAATAATGTTTAATTTTTTTTTTTTCTGTTTCTGTATCTTAAAAAAGAAACAGAGCAAAAATTATATATTTTTTAATAAATTCACTTGCATGAACTTTCTGCCAGGAATGAGAAAAAATAGTGCATAATATTGTTTGGTGCCCACGCTAAATAAATGTATTGTAATGGAAATTTTTGGGGAAAAACATGAATTGCAGTCATGAAATTGGGCAGTCATTTAACTCACAGTGAGGAAATTTTTTTTTACATTTGCTTTTTCTTTATTTTATATGTAATTTTCGAACTTAAATGCTATTAAAATGAATTGTCAGATCTTATAAATTTACAGGTTTGGAAGGTCTCATTTGGCTCATATAGTATAGTACATATTTTGAGTATTTATGTACTTTTATCTTATTCTAAGGAAAGATGTTTGTTTATGTGTTTGAATGTAATTTTTCAAGGACAGGGGTCAGAAAAACTACTTTTTTATTGTAGTGAACTATAACTACTTTATCTAAAATGTAGTTAACTACAACTACTTGTTTTGAAAAGTAGCGACTACAAACTAGTTTTCAAAAGTAGTCACTACTTCGCTACTTTCAGATTTTGTCAAAGGGTAAAATTTACACTAGAAATTGAAAGTACAAATTAAATAATAAAGCGACTCCTCATTATATTGCGTCTGCCGAGATACAATTACATAAATTTGACATAACTGATGACATTAAAAAATTAAGAAAGATAAGATACAAGAAAAATTTTATGTTTGCCTCCAAAATGTTAGTTTTATAAGTTAGTTTACAAATTTCGCAGCAAAATTGGGAGAGCTAAACCATCTAAAGATTATCTATTAGATTATACTATCTAAAAGATAGTACAATCTAGAAAATTACTGAAAAACAACTCTGAATGCAAACAATAAATAAATCTGTAAATATTCCAAATTGTATCCAATTTGTTATAGTAAGAATTGTGGCATTAAAACATGAAGACCTAATAACTAGTAAATAGACAAATGTTGCCACCAAGAAAATTAATTTCTTTGGTGGGTTAGTATTTGATTTTAGCTGCAAGTGTCGCTAGGAAAAATCTATGACTTCATGCGGTGCATTGAAATTACGCTGCAATTGAGATTTGGCGCTGACATTCGCAAATTGTTTACCAGAATAAATTTTGCACAAAAGAAGCAAATTTCGGCCACGTGATTTGCAGAATGGCACATTTTTTTAATTCCTGAAGTAGCGTTAAAAGTAGCGACGGGTCTCACTACAAACTACTGATTTTTTGTATCATGCTACTCGCTACACTGCATTGTTCAAAATGTAGCGCACTACACTACAAACTACTCCAAAAAGTAGCGACTACTGTAGTTTCACTACTTCCAACTCCTGTTCAAGAATATAAGTAGTTTCCCTCTGAAGCTCTTTCATTGAACTCAGTATCACCAAACAATATGCCTCCTGTACCAGCAGCCCATATTAATTCAGGTCAGTGACTTATTTCACGCAAAATGTTGTCTTAGCAGATACTGACAGAACAGTTTCAGAATGAATGTGATATTTTAGTTTAGTAATCATTTATTATAGATATATAACTAAAATACCTTTAAAATCATCCATTGACTGTTAAAAAAAAAAAAAAAAAAAAAAAAAAAACTATCATAGAAACAGAAAATAAATCTGTAAATTTGTCTTACCCGTAGTCATTGCCCAATAGCAGTGAATGAATGAAAGCAATGCTGATCGAGACTGTGAAAATGATGGGGCTTTTTGTACAGCTAGTTAGGATTGTGCCTTTGGATACCTATTTCTAGAAAAAGGATCATCCAATCTATTATTATGTATATGTTCCCCTACAATTGTAAACTCTGGTTCCTACTCACTTTTTTTTTTTTTAACTTTTAAAATAAGAACTTAAATGATTAAAATGAGAACAAAATTATTATTATTATTATTTTAGAAAGAGCAAATGATTTTGAATTGTTTGGAGAAATACAGTGCCTCATGCAACCTTAACAGGTTCAGGGTCTTGGGCATCTGCCCTGTATGCCCATGGTTGTACCGCCTTGTTTATAAAGTATATAGGAAATATATTAGGGAATGTAGAGGATCAACATGCATACAGGGTTCATACTCATCAGGGGAAAGTCAGGGGATAAATTTTGTGTCTTAAAAATCAGGGGAATCTCAGGGGTTTTTCCAAAAAATACCAAAAACCTGGGAAAATTTGGCAAAACAATAGGCTACTCTGGGAAATGAGGGCACTTGCTGCTATTCGCATGCTTTGTGAAGTAAAAGCATGTATCTGCAAAATGTTCAACAATTTGTAAATTTTGCAAAAAATTCTGTAACAAATCAGTAGTTTGTGCTTCAGAATCAGTTGTGAACTTGAGAGTGGAACTTTCACAACTCTTAAGATTATTCTGTGTAGCTTAACAAAATCTTGATACCTAGAAAATTTGCTGCTGATCTGGGAAAAATACATACAGGTTTTTTATACATACATATTTATTTTTTAACCTTCTGATGTAAAAACTTAACTGTTATGATTACCTCTTTATTTGTTTATTTATTTGGGGGGGGGGGGAAATACTTACTAAGTTTTAAAAAATGTCGTTAATTGTCAAAATGGGAAAATTATTCATTCTGGAAAATACATCAGGGATTCTCAGAGGATTTTTTTAGGGGGAAATGAGTATGAACCCTGGCATAGTTGTATTTAGGAATGGTTATTACAGTTAAGTTATAGATTGAAAATTAATGTAGTTCTGTTCAGTTTATACCTTATTACAATATTTGATTCTATGCTAAAATTATATTTAGCCATTACTTAACAATTCATTTATTTATTTTAATTTTACTTATTTATTTTTAGAGGCAAAAGAAGAGGCTTTTGATTTGTTCGAAGAGATGCTTTCACGAAAAGAAAAAGCTGATTCTACAAGAAATGCTCTAAGTGTATTACAAAGGTTTCGTTTCCTTTTCAATTTGCCAGCTAATATTGAGAAAAATATTCGAAAAGTAAGTAAAAAATTGTTTTATCTAAATAATTCTTTCTTTGAATTTGTGTTGTGTGAAAATTATACTTGTTATTTATACTTCAGGGAGATTATGAAATTGTCATTAATGATTATGCAAGAGCTAGATCTTTGTTTCATGATACAGAAGTAGCTGTCTTTAAGAAAGGTAATTAAAAATATTAATAAGTAGTATATAAATTTCAATATCAAATTTTATAAATAACACTTAATAGACATGAATTACTTAAATGCCTTTCATTAATTAATTTTTTTTAAAAAAAATTGTGTGAAAAGATTCACTACAAGAAAAATGAATTAAATTTTTAATAAGGTCTTTAAGTGAAAGTACATACAATAGTACCAAAAAGAATTAGAGCATTCCTCATCTTACTTATCTCAAATTTGTGTAAAATTCTTTTTTAAGTTTTTAATCTTTTCTCCAGGGCTTCAAACCAGAACTAAACCAAAAACTGAAACAAAAAAACTCATGAAACAAAAAACTAAACTAAACTTTTTTAGTTCTAAAATTGAACCAAAATTATTTTTCTACCCAGAAGCTAGACTGTAAAAACATTTTTATTTTCAAAAATTTATAAAATTTCAGTTATATAAAAAATAAAATTCAAGCTTTTGGCATAATTTACTTCTAATCTTTTTTTTTTCTTTTAATAGCATATTAAAAGCTAAATAAGATATTATCCATGCTGAAACCAAAATGAAAATACAGCAGATTCTGATTATTTGGGATTAATAAGAACATCCATTTAATAGGGACAAAATGTCAAGAATGGGACAAATTAATGCTTATAAATTTACATAATTAAGATATAGGAGTGAACAATGCCATCTTAACGCACATGCTCAAACTCAAAAATGGATCTAATAACAAAACACTTTTTCTTTTTCGTCTTAATTTTAAGATAAAAAATGTTATTAGGGCATAACGCAGGATTGACATTAAAATTAAAACAAAAAGAATTAAGTATGAATGTTTTACCTTCTATACTCAAACAAAATATTGTAAAATTGTTGAAAGCCTAGGGCAAAAAGAAAATGAGAATTTGATCATTTGGCATAATGATATTTTGTGTTAGCTTAAGTATGCATCTTTTGACAGTTTATTGAAATCATGGATTTGAAACAGATCTCAACTTAAAACTGTAAAAAAAAGCATTATTTCTGGTGGAAAAAAAAAACTGGAACTGAACCAAAGCATAATTTATTTTTAAATTGAGTCAAAACAAAATATCTTATTTTTTAGCTGCTAAGCTGGAACGAAAAATATGGTACATTATGCTGATCTTCAATAATTTTTCATCACAAAATTAAATACAATTTAACAGAAAATTGATCTTATATAAAGTTGAAATACCGATAATAGTAGTCAGTGGATAACATATATATGTCTTTAATTATTTTTTCTTTTCTTTGAATGGAACCTCAATATAAAAGAACCCAGACTATAAAAATATAATTTTTAAAGAAAAGCTAAATCAAAGTTTTTTAATGCATGTTTCATTTGTATTAACTAGTTTATCAAGAAGTTGAGCAA
Source organism: Maratus michaelseni (assembly GCA_963931845.1). Lineage (NCBI taxonomy): Eukaryota > Metazoa > Arthropoda > Arachnida > Araneae > Salticidae > Maratus > Maratus michaelseni. Next base: position 254,036,205 of record OZ007592.1, read on the forward strand.
AGAATTGAACATTTTCGTGAAATGTTACTGGAAAAACTAAAAGAACAGCCATCCACTGTAGAAGAGCAGAAAAGATTAGTCAAGTAATATTTGTGTTTTCTTTATATCTATTATTTTAAAAATTATCTGACCTGTTCACTTTTTTACTTTCTTTCTTTATATGCATATTTAGGTTTTTAGTAAATTTGGAGACTCCCAATGATCCTGCATGGCAATGTGTTATTCACAATAAAATTTGGCTGATAAATTTATTGAACCAGACTAAAGACAAGCATATAAATTTGGGTATGATTTTATATAATACAGTAGCTTTTGAATTTTGTATAAATATATTTATTTTAATATACAGTGGACTCTTGTTAATGCACCTCTGCTTAAGACGCATCTCTGCTTAAGATGCATCGCTTGTCTGATGAGGACAATTTCATTTTCCCTATCATTTCCTATTTGCAATTAATATTAAAGACATCGCTTAAAGTGTACTACCCATCAGATAATGTTGGCCAAACAGAATCCAAACTGCTTTTGTGTGTTATTTTTATAAAAGCAATTTTGATGCAACTTTGGTTATTGGTAGATCAAGAAATTGTCTGTGACAATAGTGAAGATAAAGAAAACATTGCATCACCACAAACGGAAGAGGTTCAAAAATTGCTAAATGCTGTTTGCCGATTTTATCCATCAAAAGCGGTATATCAAAACAAATTTTTGAGTGTGTCGCTAAATTGGAAAGTGATATGGTAAAAAAAATCATTTATTCAAGTAACACAAAGAAAAGTTAGATATTACTTTAATTAAAGTTAAATTATATAAATACAGCAATTTTTCTTTACATATTTTATTTGTCCCCAGCAATTTATTCTTTCGTATTAACGAATTGTCACTAACATAACAAATTGTTGATTCAATCTTAGACATTTTTAGTGTATCTGCATACTTGCCAATTCTCATGTTGTTAATGGGCAACTCCTGTTCAAATAAACATATTTGAACCAGAAATTTTATTTAATGAATGCAGTAACACCTCGACGTACGTCAGCAATTTGTTCCAAGACTAGCAACGTAAGTCGAGATACATTTAGCTAAGCAAAAAAGGATAAGTAATAAAAATTCACCAAAATCTAATGAACATAGTCTATTGTATTTAGGGATTATGTTACATATATTTAACATTAGCAAAAAAAAATGTATTTGGAATAAATGAATAAGTTGTTAACTTACAATTTATTGTTCTTCTAGCTATCCCGTTCAAATCTTTGAGCATGTGAAAATATCTTGCAATGAAGTTTGAACCAACAAATTTTTCTGTTTTTCTCTTACAAGCTCTTTGTAACGGCAGAGTGAGTTTTCTAAGCTGTTTCTAGTTTTTTTTTTTTACTCTTTGCTTGCCTGAATCAGTATCTTCAAGAACCATCATTCCGGGTTCAATAAGGTTTAGTCCTTTGGTTAATTTTGCAACTGCCATAATCTTTTCCATAGGCTAAAAATCTTCACCTATTTATTCAACAGTACTTTGTTTCTTTAATTCAAAAAGTTTGTCAATGGGGAATTTATGAGTTCAACAACATCTTCAGCATCCATCTCTAAGTTCAGTTCTCTTCCATTTTCAACAATTTCATCAATTAGGAGAGATACAGAATCACAATTTTCAGATGTTTTCTGCATCTCTGCGAAAAAAAAGGGGCACAGTTTTTTCCAAGCATCTCTCATTGTTTTTTTTGTTGTTGTTTTTTTGTGCTGAATTTCACCCCATGAATCCCCTATGACTGTGATTGCATCTGAGATGTTAATTTCCAGATGTTTCTTCCAGAACTCTTTCACTGCCAATTCTGTAACTTCTCTCATTACTGCATTCAAATTGGCAAACGATCGTCACATATAATATGCTTTAAACATCTTGATGATGCCCTGGTCTGTGGATTGCAGTAGACAGGTGGTATTTAGAGGCAAAAAAACAAGTTTTACTCTTGGGTCAAAATTCAAAATTTTTGGTGAGTGCCCAGGTGCGTTATCAATAATTAACATCACCTTAAAGGGTAAATTTTGGGATAGGTAATAACGCTCTGCTTCTGGGATCAAATTTTGAATAAACCAATCTTTAAACAATGAGGTGGTTACCTAAGCTTTGTAATTTGATTTCCAAATCACTGGAAGTTTAGACTTCCAATTTTCATCCCGCGGTTTCTTCTTCCAATGTTTTTTAAGAGCTCATGGATTCTCTGAACAATAAGTCATGGGACTTTAGTTTGCAATCTCCAGCTGCATTTCTGCCAAGAAGTAGGGTTAATCTATCTTTCGACACTTTAAATCCAGGAAACGTTTCCTCATGTTTTATTTATTTTTTTTTTTGCATTTTTTCCTAAAAAAGCGTAGTTTCATCGACATTGAAAACTGTCTTAGAGTAATATCGCTCCTGTTCTATCATCTTCTTTATATGGTTGGGGAAGGAAAAGGCACTTGCAGCCTTATCAACACTTGCAGCCTCTCCAAATGTTTAAATCCTATGGAAAACACACCGTTGTTTGAATCGATGAAAACACCCATTACTAGCAATGAAATATTTTTCACTCATTCCATCTGATTTTTCTTTGAGTTTTTCAAAAGTTAAGTTGGCTTCATTAGATATTGTATTTTGATCGATAGGACCTTGACCATCACCTGATTTTCACGCCATATTATCAGCAATGATTCCATTTCAGAAACCAAGCATGTTGATTTTGAATCATCACTGTATTCATTGAACAAGCCTTCTTCACCTCGGCAAGTATTCATTGTTTATCTTTGATAATTGTTCCTACAGTCATACGGTCTAAATTCATCTTAGAAGCAACTTCATGTGTCTTCATTCCCCCTTTATAAAACTAGATAATTTCATGTTTTACTTCCAATGTAAATGTCTTCCATTTTCTTTTTTCTTCAGATTTTGGATCACTAGTTTTTCTTTTAGGTGCCATCGTCAGATTACGACCGTTATTTCGCACTGCATTAACAAAGAGTGAATGTATTTTGACTAAGGTGTTTCGTGCATACAAAATAATTTTTCTGCACTGCGGCTTTGCGCATTCCCTGTCCTCCTAATGATAAGATCATATATTTGTTAATACAAAGTATTAAAAATTAATTGCTGTCATAAATTATATTCTTTAAGTATCTTTAAGAAGATTTAAAATCTAAAAATCTATTTTTTTTAGGCAAAAATTCAATAGTTTTTATTTTTTTTCATCCCTTCTGTAAGGTTTTTATCGAATAATAAAAGTAATTTACCTTTTTCTCTCATGTCTGTCATTATCAATTCTTTCATGCTTCTGTAGATAAAATGAATAAAACAAAACATATTCATTACAACATTTCGCTATCTCTCTGTTGCCCATTTCAGCATAATACAATAAACAAAATAAGGTAAAATTCACTTTTCTAAAAATGTTTAGTCTTAAAGGCACCTAGACACATTTAGGAATTTTAAGTTTGCCATTTACCTTTTTTTATTTGTTTGTCACTACCACGTGACTGTCACTGAAAATTTTCTCTTTATAGAATCAAAAGTCTTCTAAAAAAGTTCAAAGTGCATCTTAATTAAAGAATTTTTTTATTCCAGACCAGATGACGTAAATGAGGGGTGATGTAAATCGAGGAGATGTAAGTCGGGGTACAGCTGTAAAAGCAAGTAGATTTCAAATGACTACCACATAGTATCAAGACACATTTAACTAAATAAATTTTCTGGTTCAAAGTATGTTTTTTTTGGTTTTAAAAACCGGAAGGTTAGTATTATATATGTATATGTGATTAAATTATGCACAATTAGTATATATATGATGAAATGTGTGATCTTAGTTATGGAAACATTTTGGTGTTACTGTTAGCTTTCTCAAAAATGAAAGTGTGGTAACAGTGATGATTTCAGATAGTAACCCTAGCCCCCTGATGAATAAATAAAGATAACTCATGATTAATTTAGGAACTGTTTAGGTAAATGTTAATCATGTAAGTAATTTCATCCTTATTTTAGTTCAGAACTGAAATGTTAAAAATTTCTGTTTTGGAAAAGCAGCAAATATGTTTAAATAAAAAGAAAAGTATGTGGTATCATTAAACTCTAGTGTCAGTGATTCTACAATTAATACTGATTTAGCATAATTGAAAAGTTTAAAAAATAATAATAATAAGTTTCTATCATCAGAGTATAAAGTTATAGATTTAAACTAGCTGGCTTCGCCTGCCAGCGGGCCCCTAATTTACATCGGTAAATCGAATTGTAGAAAATCTCGAATCTTGTAAAACCTCGAACCGGACGAACCTCCGACCCTGGTCCCCGCTGCCTTCGGCACCGTATACCGGTCGTGCTACGCACGCACCGGATAATCCCTTAAATTGCACATCGAATAGTATAAACCTCAAACTGAACGAACCTCCGGCTCGGGTCCCCGCTGCCTGCGGCACCGTATAGCAGTCGTGGTGCTGCAGTATACGTTAGTTCCACCTTCCGCCAGCAGATGGCGCAATCCGTTTATACGATCCTAACTGAAATCGTTAAGGTTTTCGATGTCGAGTCGAATGAGCCATACCCCGTCGTTTTCATGCCCGTAGAACCGGAGATAGGAAGCATCCCCTGGTGGTGAAAAAACGAACTAAAATCGGTAAGCTCTATCGATGTCGAATCGAATGAGCCATACCCCGGCGTGATCCTTCCCATAGAAACAGAGATAGGAAAGTGTTAGTCCATGGAATCTTCAGTCAACAATGTGTCTTCATCATTGTGTGCATAAAGTGGTGAAATCATTCAAAAAGTCCTAGCATTAAATGCAACTGTTTCTTTATTTAAATTCATCAACATGATTAGTATAATTCGTTAAAATGAAGTAACAAGGATTAGTTAAAAGTAAATGAGCCCAGCTCATGTCCACCATCTTGGTACATTAAAACAACAAGAAAATTTATCAATCTATTTAAACTCATATTTCTAGGCTTCTCATTCTAACACACTTCATAGCATTTAAGTAAGCCTGGAAGCAAAAACATTAGCTAGCCAGCAAACAGTGAACATGTGGTCACCAAGTGTACTACTACATCAGCAGCTGCTCTATAAATACAGAATACAACAGTTAAAGTTACAGATAAGTTGAAGAAACACAACTGCAGTTAACAACAGGTTAATTATGCAAGGAAAAAAAACATACCAACACTTTTCTTAGTGACACAGAAACTGAATCCAGGTGAACTGGTTTAATCTTACCTAACAAAGGTTAAAGTTGCAGTTTGAGGAATTTAAGTCCAGCATTTAGCTTTACTGTCGTGGCAACCATGTTTGTTTACCTTTTTAGCACTACTTTGCTACAACTTTACATGATGCAGGTAACACTTAGTAACTACATTTACATTATAAATAAATACTATTTATTTTTATTTTATAGAAACTTTACTATTTAAGAAAACTTAACTTTATTACAAACTATTAATTTATGAGAATTTATATTAATTTATGAAACTTCAAAACTAGTCAAACAATGTTTTGACAATACATATGCAAATTGGTTGGAGAGAGAGCTGGGAAAACTTTATAAATATAATAGATGACTTTTATTTTACATTAACAATAAAAATGAGTTGAAAAAAATTTCAATATAACCCAACAGAAAGCGCCCCCTGGTGGTGAGACTCGGAGCAAAAATCAATAAGCTCTAGTACCCTCTATCGATGTCGAATCGATTGAGCCAAACCGCGTCGTGATGTGACCCATAGAACCCGAGTTGGCTGAAAAATCCTTTAATTACACCTTCCACCACCAGGGGGCGCAATGTGTTCTATACGAACATGACCGAAATCTGTAAAGCTATCCATGTCCAGTCGAAAGAGCCAAACCCCGTCGTAATCGGGCCTATAGAACCCGATTTCTGGAAGCGCCCCCTGGTGGTGAAACTTGGAACTAAAATATGTAAGCGCTATCGATATCGAGTCGAATGAGCCAAACCGCGTTCCGATTGGACTCGTAGAACTCGAGATATTGTGAAATCAAAATATAAAATCTGATATTATTCAAAAAGAGTGGTATAAACTCAGAAACTTTTTAAAATGTTATAGAGGGGTCCCTATTACTTTAATTATGATGTTTGGAATCAGTTTGGTAGAAATCCGTAACATAGTTTCTTAGTTATAGAAACGGACCATAGTTAAGAGAAAAAAACCTGAAGGGGGAGGGGGTGATAACACTGCTTTTCCTCAAACGACTGGTTTATGTAATTTTAATATAAAGGTTATTGACGTAATTGAAGTAAGCAGAGCATATTACGCAGATAGGAGCTTAGCTGGTTTAAGGAATAGACTCATTAAGTTAGAGTAATGAATATGAATAATGACAAAGTTCTTTTAATTAAAGACGATACTTATTCAGGCACTAATAGTTTATTATAGCACAGGAAGAATACTTACAAGACTTGATAAATAGCATCGTAATAAACACAGTCCAATCAGTTCCAGACAATATATCATCTTTAGGTATGAAGTAGCAGTATAACAAATAAGCATTTAAACAATATCACTTGTAACTTTACCAGACACAATACATTATATTTCACCACGTTGCACCAAGCTGCACATATTAAGTAACTATTGATTATAGAAAAACGCCATCTATTATTTAATAATCCTAGAACAACCTAGACGTATAGCCACAACAACATAACTTAACAATATCGTTGTTGTCTTGACTCACGATAGAATCCAATACACAAGAAGAATCAGAACGCTTGTACAAAGATCTAACTCCTATATATACTAGCAAAGAAGACCATTAACTTCCAGAAACACCCACTTCCAGAACAATCTACCGTAATTAGCATACACGTGCCGTTGTTGATTCGATGTCCGATCTTCCAATCGGATCGAACGTGTGCCGCCATCTGGTGAGTAGCCAAGGCACTATTCAGATGAACTTACGATGTATGCTGTGTGTCGTTGTTCCTTGCAAAGTGAGAAAATATGTTTGTGTTTCTGTATTTACGTTTCTAAAACTGGATTCATTAAAACGCATTTATTCATAAAGGATGGCTAAAAACATTAAAATATTAAAGTGCAAAAGGTGAGTAAAAACGATATATTTATAAAAGTAAGATATATTTATGAGATGTGTTTTGTATCTAATAAAGATGGTGCTTTAATGTCAAGTATGATGAGTGTTAAGGGTGCATGAATGTTAATGACTGATAGTATTATGAAATACTTTATAATAAGTATTTAAGTTAATGAGTTGCTTGAGTCAATAAGACTAACAAGCATAATGGAGGCATGTGATTTTCCTAACATGTGCCCCCCCTCTTATTGTCTCAATGCAACTAACAGCCTATTGCTCAAAGAATATGGCAAATATTTGAAAAAGGCTGAGAAAAATTGGATAAAAAAATCCAATCAGAAATTCACTACACACACCTTAACTAAACACCTAAACAATTAAAATCAGTGCCCATTTTTTTTTATATAGTTAAAAACAATGTTAAAAAAAATATTAAAAATGTATTTGGATTCTTGATCAAAATTTTGTATATCAACTCTTCAACATCACTAGCAAAAACCTCAAACACCGACCATCACTCCAAATTTATTACAATTCTAATTTAAAACAATATTCAAGAAAAATTACAAACTTTTAAATTTCAACAAGTAAACAATTCAAATTCAAAGCAGGCCTTTCCCACTTACACTAACATCTCCACAAATTTAACTATCCACTCCAAATTAAATTTTAACACAAAGTCCAAAAAAATTTCCCTCCGAAAAACTTCCTATCATGGACTCAAAAACTAGTAGAAAAACCGTTGCAAAAAAAAATTAAGTTAAATGCAGCTTAGTACATTACAATTCTTTAACACAGAAATTTAAACAATTATTAACAAAAATAAATGATGCAAATACGTACCATGAAAAATTTTAAATTCTAACATATTAAAGAATGATGATAATTTGTTTTCCAATTGCAATAAAACATACACATATTTAACCACAAGAAAGTTCTTTATTTATAACATCAACAGCAAACAATTTTTAACTTGAAAGATTCAAAAATTTCAAATAATAACTTGACCCCTTGAGATATAAACTTAATATCCAACTAAAGATAACAAAAGATTTGAAGAATTTCCAACATCTGAGTTAGGATAACTAAATCTATTGACTACAAACAGGCTACTACTTTCTTACATATCATTCAACGTCAATCATTCTCCACGTCTGGATTCCATACATACTAATTGAAGTCTCAGATGCCTGAAAAGAATCAGAATTAGATATCTGCAAACAATACAAATTGAAAAACCATATTAACACTGAATATAACATGTATTAACTTATCAACACAAGTACTTAACAAATACAAAAAAAATTTAACATAAGTAAATTTATATATTTATAATTATTCCCTTGGAGTCAGTTACAAATCATAATCCATTTATATTATTTAACAGTTATATCTCTCCCTGTCTGGTCATCCGGATAAATGAGCTCACCCAGACACAAAAAAAAAAAATATCCAGAAGTCTTACTTAACATCCTCAATTTTCCCTTTTCTTTAACAGATTTAAACTCTTTCATTTCCCATCCGGTATACGGGGGAAAGTGGCACTCCCATTTCAAAAACTAAATAAAACTGGACTTACTGACTTAAAAATATTAACGTGCCCGCGGTAAGACTCCAATATGGCGGTTACCCCCAACACAACCCCCCGAAAGAGTTCTCTGTCATTTACCGGCCAAGGGTCACCCTCCCGAGACGGTACTGAGGGCTGATCGAACTCCCCGAGAGGAAGTATTAAAGGGCACCATTTCCACATCAAAGCGGGAATTTAAATGTATACCGAATGAGAAAAATTGCAATCTGGAAAACATTAAAAAAATTACTCTTACACATATTTCCATGAAAACTTAGTTTAAAATCCACTTTGACATTACACACTAATATATCACTAAAAATTATATATATGTATATATTGCACAAGTATCCTTACACATTATTCTGACATAATATAATAACGAAAGAGGTACGTATTTGACTAAAAAAAAACTTAATCTATTTTAAATAACATTTCAACAAATTTCATAAGATCATATTTGGTGAGGGGCTTGGTAAACACGTCTGCGAGGTTGGCTTTACTACGGACAAAAGTTATATTAAAAATATTTTTATAAATAAGATCCCTGACAAAAAATAATTTAACGTCAATATGCTTACTACGATGGTTTTCTATTGGGGACTTAACGAAATCTATGGCCGCCTGGTTATCTACGTATAATCTAGATTTGAAATCGCTCTCGCGAATGATCTGCCTACCCCGGCATTCCCGCAGGATCCGGTCATACCAGACAATACTCTTAGTGGCTTCTGTTAAGGCGACAAACTCTGACTCCATCGTGGATAGACTAACACATTTTTCTTTAAAAGTTCTCCAATCCACAGGCGAGTCTCCCAAAAGAATGATTTGTCCTCCAATAGAAGTCCGGTCATCCCGATTTGCTGCAAAGTCTGCATCGAAATAGGCGATCAAATGCTCCTGATTACATAATAATCGGAGGCGATAATGTCTAGTATATTTAACGTAACCCAACAGCCGTAGAAGTCCGCCCCAATGAAATAAGCCTGGATTACTCTGAAATTGACTAAAAATATTTACTGCATATGAAATATCGGGCCTTGTTCGATTTGCCAAGAATGATAAACAGCCTAGTACACTTCTATATGGTATAGTTTTCATGGTTTCGATATCAGACTGTGATGTTGGACAATCGACTTTGGAGAAAATTGTACCTTTACTAATAGGAAGTGAAGAGATAGGAATTTTAAACTTCTTAAATTTATTACAAATTTCATCTATGTAATGGGATTGATGAATCTCCAAACCATTCCTCTCATCAAATTCCACTCCCAAAAGTTTCTTAGTTTTCCCCAATACTTTTAAGTCGAAATAATTTCCCAGTTTTACCAATACTTTATCTATAACAGTCTGATTTTTTCCAAACAGAATAATATCATCAACATATAACAATAGTACTATTTCAGAATTATATACATATACACAATTACAACTTTCTAATTTAATAAATCCTATATCTAACAACACTTCATGAATTTCATAAAACCATTCTCTTCCACTTTGATGTAGACCATACAAAGCTCGATCTAGCTTGCAGTACAAATGAGACTTCTCAGGTATGGTGAAACCAGGTGGTTGTAGCATATAAACATCTTCTCTCAATGGGGCATAAAGGTAGGCGCTGGTTACATCACACTGAATGTGACGCCATCCGCTACACGATACCAAGAGAGAGAAAAAGAATCGGATTACACCAAAATTGACCACAGGGCTAAAGGTCTCATCGTAAGATTCGCCTTTAATTTGCTTATAGCCCTGGGCAACTAAACGAGCTTTATAGCATGCAATCCTCCCAAACTCATCTCTCTTGATAGTGAAAACCCACCTACAACCCACTGGAGTTATGTTGGCAGGTAATGGGGCCAAATGCCAAACCTTCCGTTCACGCATAACACTGAGTTCGTTCTGCATTGCCTCAAGCCATTTCTCACGTTGTACGGTCTCTATTGCTTGCTTAAATGTTCTAGGAATGTACGGACCATATAGATTTGAGTCAGGGTTTACATTATTTAATTCTGGAGTATCCGAATCTATATCCTCACTATCAGAATCATTTATGTCAGAGACAGGACCAGAATACAGATTGTTACCTTTAAAATCGAAAGTGTCTGGATTGAATTTTATTTTATTCCTATCACAGTATCTTTCAACATCTAATAATGATCTTAATCTATCAGTTTTCCCAGTTTCATAGTAATATACATCTACCCGCTTACCGGTAGGTCTAGGAACTGCCTTACGGGTCCAGTTAACATCTCTGAATGAGGAAATATCAGGACCAGAACTGTCGATGGACTCAGAATCGGATTCCCCCTCCCCAGATGTCTGTGGATCATTAACTTCGTTGGAGGGACCAGGGATGACCTCTGGTTCTACCTCAACAACGTTGTCATTTTGATAACTCAGACTATCCGGAAAAAGGTCAACCTCCTCCGGGCCCATCACGGCTCCACTGTCGCCTGGGTTAAACCTAGATTTTTCATCAAAAGTAACATCTATAGATTCAATTATGCTATCTGACTCTGGTATCCAAATTCTGTAACCCTTAGTTTTAAATGCATAGCCTACTAGGAATCCTCGTTTTGCTTTTGGACCAAGTTTACCCTCACGCTTTTGTTTAGGTATTCCCACAAAAGCAACTGAACCAAAAGGCTTTAAATGTTTAACTGAAGGTTTGTTCCCTCCATATAGCTCAAAAGGTGTTTTATTTGAAGTTTTAGGGCAAACACTGTTCCAAGTATACACAAAGAATCTCACGGCCTCAGGCCAAAAACTAAGATCAAGGTTACTTTCTGATAAAAGTGTTTGGGCTCCATTTGTAACTGTTTGCATAAAACGTTCCGAAGTACCGTTTTGTTGGGGAGTATAGGGGTTTGTTAATTCGTGCATAATCCCTTTGGACCTTAAAAACTCATCGAGGTCATCATTAACAAATTCACCGCCGTTGTCTGTACGGATATTTTTAACCCTTCTACCTATGAAGGTTTCAGCTCTAACAATATGATTACGAATAACCTCATAGGAGTCTGATTTAACTCTAATTGGGTAAATAGACACACGGCGAGAATAATCATCTATTATAGTGATGAAATATCTTTCACCATTTCTGCCCAATACCTGGCAGGGACCCCAAACATCTGCAAAAAGTAAATCCAAAGGATATTTAGAACGTCTTTCACCTATTGCTTTAAAAGAAACTTTCTTATGTTTATTAATTTTACATGTATCACATTTAAAGTTTAAGTCTTTTAACTTTGGAATTCCCCGGACTCCCTCTTCATTACATGTATGGACCAAAATTGCTGGACTTATATGTCCCAACCTTCTATGCCAAATTTCCATTTGTGAAGATTTTAAAAGAGAATTGGTCTCAATTTTTGAAGACCTTGGAATCCTAGGGAAAACTTGATATACCCCCCTTTTAAGATATGCATTAAATAAAAATTTACCACACCTCGAGACGGTCACCTTCCCATGTTCACCAATAAAAGTTGCTCCATTCATATCCAACTGAGGACCTGATATGAGGCTACGACGTAACTTACTTGAATACATAACATTTTTAAGTATGACATGGCGTTTGCCAAACAGTAATTTAACATCTCCTCTGCCCTCAATCGGAAATGAGATATCTTTGACAGCAACTGTCATTTCTTGATCTGTTAAAGGACAAAAATTTATAAAAACAGATCGATCATTAGTGAAATGATGTGTGGCACCAGAATCAAAAATCCAATTGGCCTCTACATCTATACAATTTATATTAACACTAGATACAAAAATGTTTGAGGACTTACAATAATTAACTGGACTCTTTGAATATCTTGGCGATACACTCCACTCTCGATGATCCCTTCGATATCTGGGTCGGTTGCGAGATCTGACCTCCTCAGAAGAGTTGAAGCCTTCCTCCTCAAATTGACGGTTTCTAGTCTGACATCTGTAAGAAGATGGCGAAATTCCTCTATAAGCAGATCCTTGGGCATTACCAGATGACGAATAGTCTTTATAAGATGATGATCTCTTATGGCTAGATGGAGAACGGGATTGGAAAGATGAGTGTCCACGATGAAATCTGCCTCTTGAACTATTTCTTTTAAAAATTGGAGAAGAGAAGCGAGTCCTTGAAGAATCTGATCTTTCATTTTTGACAGCATCAAAACTATTTAAACAGTCTTTTTGTAAATGACCGATTTTGTTGCATTTCCAACATTTTCTTTTTCTAAATTTTCCAAAATTTTTCCTTCCACCAAATTTTATTTGATTTGCTTGGAGATTACTTTTGTTTGAATCCAAATCTCTTACATTTAGACGTGTTTCCTCTGCCACTAATTCTTCTACAATCTTAGAGAATTTGAATTCAGTCTTTCCCCATCGCAAGATATTCTGAACTATGTTATCAAATTTTCTAGGTAGAAAACGAAGCAATTGAAAATTTATATAACACTCGTTGAAACTATCATCAATTTGTGTAATATCTGTCGAAATTCTGGCTAGTCTGGCGGCGAAGAGATTTATCGTTTCATTAGTTTTAATCTTGCATTCCATCAGATCCGAAAATATTTTCATATGGTATGACCGAGAATCGGGGCAATAATTTAATTTCAATTTATTCCATGCCTCTACAGGAGTTTTACAATTCTCTATCAACCTTTTAAATTCTACATCAATATTCAGATATATGATGGATAACGCTTGGTTTGCTTTAGCTTTAAATAATTCGACATCTTCAGTAGTTGGTTTTTCTTTAGCAGGAGCCTCTAATTTATTTTCAATAATATGCCAAAGATTTTTATCCAACAATGTATACTTTATATCGTTGCACCAGTTTCTATAATTTGACGAGTTTAGTTTCTCTATCACCATTCCGGCCATCTCTTCTCACATTTAAATTTAAAAACGATGTGTATATTGTTAAAAACAGATAAAAAAAATTTCAATCTCTCAATTTCACATTTGCATAATAAATCCTTTTCTAAAGAAACTGCAAAATAAAATAAATATAAGTTAAAAATTTCAGTCTAAATTCAAGCTAAAAATTCTAAGTTAAAAATCATTTTCATATCAAAAACGAACTTCTTTGATGCTTTATTTTATTTTCAACATTTACTTCTTCCTTATTTCAGTCTTCAATTATCTTTATTTCATTTATTTATTCATTTTTCTCAGGCAAACTGCCCCCCCCTTTCTTATTTTCATTACCGGGAGCGTTTTGTTTATTCTTTGTAAATTATTCAATTTTTCATCTCTTTTCAACTTTTTCAAATATTTTACTCCTTCTTATGAGCTTTATCCGCCCATAACCCGTGTAATTTTAATATAAAGGTTATTGACGTAATTGAAGTAAGCAGAGCATATTACGCAGATAGGAGCTTAGCTGGTTTAAGGAATAGACTCATTAAGTTAGAGTAATGAATATGAATAATGACAAAGTTCTTTTAATTAAAGACGATACTTATTCAGGCACTAATAGTTTATTATAGCACAGGAAGAATACTTACAAGACTTGATAAATAGCATCGTAATAAACACAGTCCAATCAGTTCCAGACAATATATCATCTTTAGGTATGAAGTAGCAGTATAACAAATAAGCATTTAAACAATATCACTTGTAACTTTACCAGACACAATACATTATATTTCACCACGTTGCACCAAGCTGCACATATTAAGTAACTATTGATTATAGAAAAACGCCATCTATTATTTAATAATCCTAGAACAACCTAGACGTATAGCCACAACAACATAACTTAACAATATCGTTGTTGTCTTGACTCACGATAGAATCCAATACACAAGAAGAATCAGAACGCTTGTACAAAGATCTAACTCCTATATATACTAGCAAAGAAGACCATTAACTTCCAGAAACACCCACTTCCAGAACAATCTACCGTAATTAGCATACACGTGCCGTTGTTGATTCGATGTCCGATCTTCCAATCGGATCGAACGTGTGCCGCCATCTGGTGAGTAGCCAAGGCACTATTCAGATGAACTTACGATGTATGCCGTGTGTCGTTGTTCCTTGCAAAGTGAGAAAATATGTTTGTGTTCCTGTATTTATGTTTCTAAGACTGGATTCATTAAAACGCATTTATTCATAAAGGATGGCTAAAAACATTAAAATATTAAAGTGCAAAAGGTGAGTAAAAACGATATATTTATAAAAGTAAGATATATTTATGAGATGTGTTTTGTATCTAATAAAGATGGTGCTTTAATGTTTATTGTCAAGTATGATGAGTGTTAAGGGTGCATGAATGTTAATGACTGATAGTATTATGAAATACTTTATAATAAGTATTTAAGTTAATGAGTTGCTTGAGTCAATAAGACTAACAAGCATAATGGAGGCATGTGATTTTCCTAACAGTTTAGACTACCGGAGTTCTTGTTCAAAGACAGGGACCTGTAGAAAAACTTAAAACTGAAAAAAAAAAAATCGATAACGGGCGAAGCCCGCTTTTCCCTATCATAATATCAGGTTGCCACTCTAAAAAAAAAACTTAAAATACTCGTACTGCAGTTTTTAGACACGGCCTACTGTCGATGCTGCGAGTGAATACGAATGGTCGCTGGTTCAATCACAACTAAATATTGCTTCAAAATTGATTTATGTACACTAATAATATATACATGTTGCTTTTACATTATTCAAAGATTGTAGATCCAGCGAACGCACCATAGGTCCGCTTAGATCGCCGATAAACAAACGAATGACGAATATTAAATGTTGCCAACGGCAAAACACAAATTACAATAGAATGCGCCTTGGAGGCGCGCGCAACAGCCAAGGTCAAGGGAAGCAGTAACATACCGGCCCCCGTTGACATGTGCCAACATTCAAACAAATATAACACTAAATATTTTTAAACATATTGCTTACAATAAAAATTATTTAAAATACAATTACATACAAGTTCCAAAACACCTACATACTTAACTTTTAAAACGTTATACATGTCTAACCGTTAAAACAATATAGTACTTAATATGCATAACAACCCTTCAAAAAAATTAGAAAACATATATACATATTTACAAACAATAAATGACACTAATATAATTGCATTAATGTTTCAAGTTTCTAATGGAAGAGGACAAACTTTTGAGATGGACCTCGTAACTACACTTGTTGCTGTTTTAATTTCTAAAACTCTAATTTTTCCATCAGATCCAGGTATGACTTTTAGAACACGACCCATTGCCCATTTGCCTGGGGGTAAATTGTCATCCTTTAGGATGACCATACATCCTTCTTTTAGATTTTTTTTTTCAACATACCATTTGGATCTTTGCTGTAAATGGTTCAGGTAATCCTTTTTCCATTTTTTCCATATCAATTGTGTAATTTTTGTGATTGCCTGCCAATTTGACAGTCGGTTATCATTAATTTTTGTCAAATCAGGTTCAGGAATTGAAGTGATGGGTCGACCTATCAAAAAATGGCCAGGGGTCAAGACTTCAATTTCATTTGGATCGGGCGACAAGGGTATTAAGGGGCGAGAATTTAAAATTGCTTCGATTTCTGCCGTTAATGTCCAAAATTCTTCGAGTGTGACTCGAGAATTGCCTAAGGTTCTTTTAAGATGGTACTTGAAAGATTTCACCCCAGCCTCCCATAATCCACCAAAATTGGGCGAACGAGGAGGGATGAATTTCCAAGTGACAGCCTCGGAGGCCAAATAATTAGACAATTCTTCATCAGGCTTACATACCAGAGCATGTAATTTTTTCAACTCTGTATTAGTACCTACAAAAGTAGCTCCATTATCTGACATGATAATTAAGCTTTTACCTCTTCTGGCGAAAAACCGTTTCAGGGTAGCAATAAATGATTCGGTTTTTAAATCGGTAACTATATCTAAATGGATTGCCTTAGTGGCGAGACAAACAAATAATGCTACAAAAATTTTATTATAATTTCCCTTTCTTTGGTTTTTGTATTTAATCAGAAAGGGTCCACAAAAATCAATCGCACATTTTTCAAATGGTGGGCTAGGATTTACTCTTTCTGAGGGCAAATTTCCCATGATTTGATTCGCCCCCATGGGTTTATTTCGAAAACAGGCTATACATTTGTGTACTGTTTTACGAGCCAAAGATTTTCCATTTAGTATCCAATATTTTTGCCGAACATGATGCAATAATGACTGCGGCCCTAGATGGAAAAACTTTACATGATAATATTCAAAAATAATATCACTTAATTTATGATTATGAGGTAGTACAATAGGATGTTTCTTATCATAGGTCAGACTGGAATTGTCTAAGCGACCTCCTACACGAATAATTCCTTCGTAATCTAAATATGGATTCAAAAATTTTAATTTACTATTACCTGAAAGGTTCCTCTGGTTCTTCAAATTTTTTAGATCTTCAGCAAATGAAGAATACTGTAGCTGTTTTATAAGAAATACTTCAGCTTTCTTTAACTCAGCGGAGGATAATGGCCCATGTTTTTTTTCTTCAGCATTTCGACAATTATTTACAAACCTACAAATATAACTTATGACACGAATCAATTTTAGAAAATTATTAGTCAAAGTAAATAAATAATTAAACAAGGAAAATTCAGTCTTAATTGCGAAGGTATAGTCCTGAATTGGTTTAAGTTCTGCAGCATAGTCAATGTTATTGTCAAGATCTACCGGATGATTTTCTACCTGCTGAATTTTTTCACGAAGAAGATTCGGACCACAAAACCAAAATTGACAGGTCAACAGTTCCTTGGCATCCAGTCCTCGAGATATAACATCAGCTGGATTGTTTTCCGATGATATGTGTTGCCATTGGTACGAGTCCGTAAGGTCTTGAATAGCGGCAACTCGATTACTAACAAAAGTTTTTAGCAGATGTGGGGGTTTTCTAATCCATGCGAGAGATATCGTGGAGTCAGTCCAGAGAACAACATTTTCTATTTGAACGTCCAGTGATGGTAGAACTTTATGCATCAACTTAGCTAATAGAAGACAAGAGCACAACTCCAGCCGGGGAACTGTCACAGTCTTTATGGGCGACACTCTGGATTTACTGCACAGAAGTTGTGCAGTAGGAGATCCTTCAACTGGTAAGGATTGAACATAGATTGCAGCTCCATATGCTGACAACGAAGCATCAGCGAACCCATGCATTATTATGCGATCTTCTCGAAAAACGTGTCTGGGAACCTTTAAGTTTTTTAACTCTAAGAGGGTGGATACAAAGTCATTCCATTCTCTTGCCAGGAAATCCGGCAATGGCTCATTCCAATCGATTTTGGCTAGCCAGAGCTTCTGCATAAATATCTTGGCTCTTGTTATTACAGGATCAAGTAGACCCAGTGGGTCAAAGATTTTCGAAATAAGAGAGAGAACATCTCGTTTACTATAAAGGTCCTTGTCAAAAATTTTTAATTTATATTGAAAACAGTCACTCTGTGGATCCCATAGAACACCCAAGGTTTTTATCGAAGGACACTCTGGTTGATCATCGAAACTGTATTCGGTGGCAACCCTATTTTCAGATTCGATCAATTCTGGGTGGTTTGCACACCATTTGTGCAACTTCATGTTTCCGAGTTTTAACAGGTTAATTAATTGAGATTGAAGGATTTTAGCCCTTTCGAGAGTTGATTCTCCAGAAAGAACATCATCAACGTAAAAATCATTTAAGACGACCGACGATGCTAGAGGTAAATTGTTTTGTTCATCTATTGCTAATTGCTTAAGAGCACGAGTAGCTAAGTAAGGAGCGTTCGATGTCCCGTAAGTCACTGTATTCAGCTTATAAATTTGTACTGGCGCGTCAATACTGTCCTTCCACAAAATTCTAAGAAGGTTTCTTAGTGAGGGATCTACTAATATCATTCGATACATTTTTTGTGCATCAGCTGTGAACGCATACCTGTGTTTTCGAAAGCGAATCATAATCTGAATCAATTCCTGTTGCGGAATTTTACCCTTTAAAAGGATGTCATTCAATGACAAACCAGACGTTGTGAGCGTTGACGCGTTAAAAACAACGTGCAAGCGTGTAGTGCTTTTCTCTGGTCTGTATACCCCATGATGAGGTATATAATAACAGACTTCTCCGGGTTCAGATTCCTCTACTAATTCCATGTGATTTAAATTTTTATACTCTTCCATAAATGTCGAATAGAGTAGTTGCAAGTTCGAATCCCTATCTAACCACTGCCAAACTTGATCGAGTCTTTTTTCAGCAAGTTTTCTGGATTCTCCTAAAAATGTAGCATCCTCCATAGGCATACTCACTACATATTGACCGTCGGATGTTCGATAATGTGTCTCTTCAAAATGCTTTTCGCAAAATTGTTCTTCATTACTAAGCTGAGAATTAGAATCACTAATATCTTCTATTTCCCAAAATTTTTGCAATGACTTTTCTAATTTTTCGTTTTGAGTGAGTAGACCGCAGTATTGAGAATCAGGTGAGGAATTATTCACAACACCGCTAGCTACATAACCGAACACTGTCTCTTGAAATAATAGGTTTTGTAAAGAACAGCGAATTTGACCTGCTTTTAATAAATCAAAAAAACATTCGGCACCCAATAATAAGTCTATTTTTCCTGGTATATTAAATGTATCATCTGCTAACGAAATATGTGTAGGTATATCAGAAATTTCTATATGAATGGGCATTAATGGCGTTATTTCTGTTATTTTTGGCACTACAAAAAAATCTAGTTCCTTTGTGAAAGCTCTATTTTTATTTGAAATTATAGTTTTAATTTTATGATTAAGTGTTGTACATGTTCCATTTAACCCTGATACAGGGGCGACAACCTTAACTTTCTTTAAACCCAATTTTTTTGCAAAGTCAAATGATACACAATTAATTTGACTGCAAGAGTCTAAAAGACTTCTTCCTCGAATAAAATTTCCTTTAACAGTTTTAATATCAATTATTGCAGTTGATAAAATAACATTCTTATTTGAAAGTAAATAGTTCGAAAGATTTTGCGAAACGATATCCGGCGTCACATTTCTTTCTTCTAATTGCTGTATCTCTCGCTTTTGATGACGTGATGAATCATTGGGAACAACCGCGTTTTCTCTGTGTAAAAGGCTGCTGTGCCTTGAACTGCAATGTCTACATAAATATTTCGATCTGCAATTTGCTGCCAGATGTTTTGGTGAGAAGCAATTAAGGCAAAGTTTATATTTTTTAACGATCGCAAATCGCTCATCAAATTTCATGTCAAGGAATTTCTTACATCTAAAAAGAGGGTGAAATGAATCACAAATAACACAATGTTTTTCGGAAGAATTTGAATTAACGACCAATGCTTTCGATTTCATTTCATTAGTGTTTTTTATTCTTGTAGATATATTTTTGTTTATGCTTTCGAGCGATTGACTTCGCTTTTCGAGAAAGGTCATTAAATTATCAAAGCTTGGTACTTCTGACGTGTTTATAGACAGTTCGAATTGCTTTCTCGTGTCTTTATCCAGTTTATCTAAAATGATAGTTATTATCAAAATGTCTGAAAGTTTATTTCTTTCAAATCCCAAGTTATTTAAAGCCCTGATGTTTTTATTTATCGCATCTACTAAACGTCTTAATTCTTTAGCTGACTCATGCATAATTTTTTCAAATTTTAGTATAGCTTTTAAATGAATATTAACCATAATTCTTTTATTCTCAAATCTATTTTCTAAAGCTGTGAACAACGAATTAAATGTATCTTCTGGAGTTTCTAACAGTTTAGCCTCATTTTTTAATGCGGAGTGAAGATAATGTAATTTCTGAACGTCTGACAGTTCGTCATTATTTGTAACGATATTATTGAATTCAATTTTAAACGTATTCCAATCCTCATATTTCCCACTAAATTGAGGAAGCGGAATTTCTGGCAATTTTATCTAACAACTATGTAATTTGAATTGAGAATTTTTATTTTCATATTCATCAGAATTTAATTGAAGGAGACCTACCTCTAAATCTTGTAATCTGTCCTCCAATTCGAGTAATGAATTGTCGATATCTGTCATATTTTGATCTTCAGGAACTGTTGCATAATAGTCAGTGCGTAGTGTATCCACATTACTGGAAATCTTTTCAAGCACTTTCAGTTTCGTTTCTATTTTTACTTTTGTCCATTGAACTGTTTCATCCTTTACTAGATTTTCTAATCTAGTGAGTTGTGCCTTTACAGAACCTCTAACACGATTTAAAGTTACCAATGTAGTCATTATGAACTAATTATAATTTCTAACTATAATACTAGCACTAATTAGAATCAAATTACTCCGCGAGCGGACCAAAATTAATGTCGATGCTGCGAGTGAATACGAATGGTCGCTGGTTCAATCACAACTAAATATTGCTTCAAAATTGATTTATGTACACTAATAATATATACATGTTGCTTTTACATTATTCAAAGATTGTAGATCCAGCGAACGCACCATAGGTCCGCTTAGATCGCCGATAAACAAACGAATGACGAATATTAAATGTTGCCAACGGCAAAACACAAATTACAATAGAATGCGCCTTGGAGGCGCGCGCAACAGCCAAGGTCAAGGGAAGCGGTAACACCTACTTCTTAAAATCATAATATCTAGCCGGCACTGTAATAGAAATCTTTCTTTTGCTTTAATTATACAAATAATGATGATTAATTATACAATAAAATAATATATCGGCTCGTAATGAAGATATGAGAATAATTTTTAGATATTCTGAAAGCAGAATCCATTTTGAGTCGCCCTGTGAAAGTTTGGAATTACTGCGCCCCTTAGATTCGGAGATGGGGGCCCCCCTCTGAAAAAACCCAGTTGAAAGTCACGTGACCCCCATAAAAGAATTTGCGCCTCGCCTCTTGAAAATCCTCCTCTGGTCGTTCCAGACATTTGTCGGCGGTCTGGCATCTGCCGCGCTGAAAGAATGAAAAAATTATTTTTTATCGATTGATTTTTAAAGGATTTTTTCGGTTGTAATTGTCGTACGGAAATGATTTTTCGAATTTATGAAACCGGAAAGTGTCCCGGTTCCATCCGTACCACTACCGAATTTCTGGGCCATAGACTTCAGGAGATACGGGTCGGTTTAAAAGCGCGTAGTACAGTTTGCAGCTTAACTTTGCTCCTGGCGTCCCTGCCTTTTTCGAGAATCGTCTCCACCGGCAAACCTTTTCGGAGGCGAAATTTTTACGGTTTTCAATTCTTTTGCAAGTTGGGTTTCGGTCAGTAATTAAAACAGTTTTGTTAATTAATAACTCACCGGGTCCGGGTTGGACTCCCGACACGACCAAACTTGAGCTCCACGCCTTTTTTCCGAATTTTTTGGTGCTCGAGCGCCCTCTGTGGTTCGCCTAGTCCCGAAGCCTTTGCGGGTACAGACACACACACACACACACAGACGTTTACCGACATTAATATTAGTGATTATAAAAATCTCACTTAAAATTTTAGTTAGAATAAGAAAAATATTACATTTTTCTTTTTTGTTTTCACTAGCACAAACCTTGTAACATCAGATTTTTATTTTCCTTCAAAATATAGTATCTGTATCCCTTTTGTGACCTAATTAATAATTCAATGTATATAATTACAATACCTGCTTATAATACAGTGAAATCTGCTATAAGTATATTGCATTATTTTTGGCAGGATCGTAAAGTTTTAATATTTAATACAGAGTTTCTTTATAAACAGGTTTCAGTTTTACCAGTGTTACTGCATATGTTATTCAACTCATCTTGCATAACTAACACTTTTTTAACTAAAATAAATTATTTACTTTTTTACACTTTTAATAATTTTTAATTAATCTTGCTAAGTTATACTGAGTTCTAGACATTATTTATTTGATACTACTGTATATTAGAACAAAATGACAGCATAATTTTACATCTGAAGAGCATTCTGAGACCTATTTCTTATTAAATAGCATTCAAAACATTTCATTATTCACTTATTCAAAAACATTTTATCCCCTATTTATGTCAATAAAAATGAATTATTCAGATCTTCAAAGTAATTTCATCTCTGTTAATGGTTAGTCTGCAGAAAAAAAAATTTATCAAAGACTTACCAAAAGAAAAAATAAAGCAAATTAGAATTGGAGATTTATCAGATCTTTAAATTTATAAGATTGATTATTTTATTTTTAAAATGCATCTACTTTCTCATAAAATACAGCATAGTCTTTATTCACATATTAATTTTTCTCTTGTTTAATAAGCAGTATTTTTTTCACTTTTAATCTTAGAAAAAAATATGCATATAATCGTTCAATCTAATTAGTTTTATAATAGATACTTTAAAGTATTATCACAAAGTATGTTTCCTTTATATTTGCTGGTAAATTAGCTGATTGTTTTATAAATTCTACAATAATAAGTTTCTAGTTCTTTTTTAATGTTTTTTATTTAGAAGCAAATACTATTCAGTTCTCAGTTTTAGAAAACAGTGTTAAATTTATCTACATTTTAAGAAAGTTAAGTATGTGTACTATATATTTCACTTTGGGAGGGTGGCATATCATTTATACTGCTTAATTTTAATAAAAATTTGTACCAGAATTTTTTAATAAAATTTTGCTTTTATAATTTATGTGAAAAAATTGCATTTATTTATTTCCAAATGAAACTGTTAAACAATTCTGGCGTGTTTTCAACATTACAGCAACAGAATTACTTCTCCCTGAAAGGGTTAATTGAATTAAAATCTGTGGTACAAAATTTGATTTAATTAAACAATATTTACTGTGCATTAAGAAATTAGTTTGTTTATTTTTGAAAATTCTGTCTTTCTAGCTTCCCAAAGAGAAAATCAAGATAACATAAGTCATGATATGCCACAAATTGTGAAATTCATTGTTGACATTACAGACCAGTTTGCTGAACATTTCCCAAATTTGTGGAAGCTTGGACAAGCATATCTAGGAGGACAACTGCATATTAGAGAAGTACTGAAAGCTCATTTTATTTAAATTTTTTTACACATGATACTGTTATTTTTTTAACTGCAAATGTGAATTTTACTTTGGTAAAAAAAGTAAGAACTTATTTTGAGAATTTAAAAAAAAATTAAATAAGAAGCAGGATTTTGGTTTACGTCAAGAGTGTAACTAAACATTTATCAACATAGACTTAGATTTAAGGATAGGGAGGAGTAGGTAAAATAAACTAGATTACTGTTATTTGTGTTTTAGGTAGCTTTCAATACAAAAAAAGTATAAAGCTACCTATTGCAGCTGTTCGGAGGAAAGCAATTCCGGAAAATTTCGGTATATTTTCACCGATCATGACCCCCAGACCCCAAAACCACCCTCCGTTCAAATGTTGATTTATATAAGCTAATTGTGTGTATTAAGCTCACCAATGTCTCGACCGAGTTTGTTGGCCAGCTTGGTCTGCCATTTTGTTTCAAGATGCATTTAAAAATTTTAAACTAAAATAAATATACAAAAAAGTTAAAAATTCAAATTTATTTTTTGTTTAAGTGTTAGACCTTGATACAAGGATTCCGGAGTATTTTTTGTTTTACCTCTATCTTAAAAAACAGCTGAGATACAGCAGTTTGAAATTCTAGGGTGGCAGACATTTTGAAACAAGATAGCACATTACAAACATCCAACGATTAATTTATAAGTTTTAGTGAATGCGACTTCTCGCAAATTATTATCTTTTCTTATCTTTTTTATTAAAAAAGCAATTGCTAATACTAATGTATTTTAATCATATATATTAATATTAATGGTATTTTAATTATTCTAATGCCAAATAAAGGTTAAAAAAACCTCAAAAATTAGATTTTAATGATGTAATCTATGATTTTGGCAATATTATACAGTGTCAAACAGAGGTGGCCTGTCGTATAGGGCACTTGGGACACGGCCCCACTTATACTTCCCTGTTAAATTTTCTAAAATTAAACACAATTTTTTATTAAAATATTAGCAATTTAAGATAATTTAGACAACTAATGAAGCCTGAATAGGGAAAAAAAAATACTCCCTCGCTCGCTCACTTCTATCCTTGAAGACCATTCATTCCCTTCCATGGGGCTATGTTCCAGAAGTCGTAAAACACCTTTTTGATAACTCACTGCTCTCGTAACATTGAGGGTCCCAGAAAGCTGTGCCCATCTTGCACACAGTGCTATGTGGTATTTTGCTCAACCGCGCATCTTGGCATCTTCCTGGTATTTATCGCCAAACAGTGTTAGGAACAGCTTGAATAGGACACTGTTAAAAGCAAAATCTGCCTGGCCCCATATAGAAAAAAAACTATGTTTGCTTCGAAAAATTGCAGCGTTTAAGAATTATCGACATGATTGGCGACTTTTACTGATAGGAATCGGACTTTTTTTTTTAATTATCCTAATCTTATTTTTCAATAGCAGTAAAACTTTCTGAATTTATTTATAGTGCATTTAATACATTAGAAACTTTTTGAATAATTATAAAATTAATTTGTAATTAAATTTTTGAGTTTATATAGTAGGTACTTTTTTCTTGAATGATGATAGACAAATTTCATAGCCAGAAAATTTTTTATAATCTAATTGTTAACTTAATGTTAAATAATATAGCAATGCAATTTCATTTATGAGTTTGAAACCGCACATTTTTAACTTAAATAGAATCTGCTAAGACTTTTTCCTTTACAAAATAATTATTGTCAAAATCGACAGAATAAATGGATATAAATAATTGAATTACTATATAAATTTACATTTAATCGATGTTTTTTTTCATTACAAATTTGTTTTTAAATAATGTTATAATGAATAATTTTTAATTAAACAAAGATAAACTGTAAATATATGGTAATTTTTGTGCATGTTGCATGGTTTTATTCCTCTAAAATTTACTTTAAACAATCAAAATTTGCTTTATACATGATGATTTTGGATTTGACATCCTAATTAGCAAAATTATCATTGGCCTTAAAAATTCTGAATGGGTCACATTGTACCCGACCCGAAACCAAAATTTCTGCTTAAAGTCAACCCGAAACCCGACAAAGAAAATTTTCCAAGACTCTTTCAGTTCAATGCGAACCCGGCCTTAAAACAAATTATTTAAACCTAAACAAGAAGTGAAAAAAAATTAATTCATATTTTAACATGATTGTGAAAAAAAATTCTGCAATTATATCTCTTATCAATTTGATCTTTTTTTGTATAAAAATGAACACATATACACTCATTGATATTCAAGTATATAGTTTTTTTTTTTTTTACTTGAAATATATTCAAGATTTTCTTTTGAAAAATCGGGTCTACCCGAACCTGACCCAAAAACTTCAAAACCTAACACGAAACCGACCCATACCCGAAACATTTAAAGACAACCTGACCCACAGCAAAAAATAGCATCAGCCCAATTTAACCCGATCTGCTGGTCGGGTCGGTTTCAGGTTAAATCATTTTACCCGACCTGATGCAGGATTATATTGGTCATTTCATGAAATCATTGACAGGCAATTTTCCATTTAAATTTCTGAAAACATGAAGCAATCATTTGTGACTATTGTGTAGCTTTAAAAATAACTTTTACATTTTAACAGAATAAACATCTCTTGTTTTCTCTTATTTTTTCTTGGATTTTTCTCCCGAAATGTATTAAAAATTAGGATGCAAGTGTTACTCGAAAGTGGGTCAGACAAGGAAAAACACAGTAATGTTGATTTAGATTTTTAAACATTTAAAATAAATTAATACTTTAATTAAACATCTAATAAGAATAGTTTTTTTGTTGAAATAATAGTTTTACATTAAACATGAGTAATATACATTTTTTGTAACTGATATAGCAGGATATTATCAGTAATAACTCTATGAAGTAACTCTATGAAGTTAAAAAAAAAAAGAGTTTTACCAAATGTGACAGTGACAACTTTACAGCATGACTGGAAATCTCATCTCAAACTTCAATTTCTTTTTCTTTATTTCAAAATCATCAAAACTTTGTAAATTTTCATAGTATGAGAAATGTTGGTATCTAGAGGTTTTTAATTATCTAATATGTAAAATAAACAGTAGCAACAATTTTAATACAATATAATTTTTTTTTTTCAAAATTTAGTTGATTTATTGCTGCGCAAATTTTGTTTCTGTACACACAGTACTATTTGTGTTATAGTAAAAAAATATAGTATATGACTCCAGTTTACTGACATCTACTACACTGTCACACTTATTATATAAGGTGCACCACCTGTGAAATAGGGCATGAGCCACCTCTGATGTCAAATTATATATATATATATATATATTTTTTTTTTTTTTTTTTAAGGTATATAATTCTTTCACATGCACTATTGCTAGAACCTTTGTGAGAGTAACTCTGCTGTTTTATTACTTTTCAAAAAATGTTTATATTTTGACATTTATTCATATCTCTCTTATCAATTGTATTTTAATCACATTTAATGTATACATATATGTATGTATTATGTATTATTATCTTCATAAACAGTATATAATCACTGCTTTACAAAGCCTTTTTGTATTTCATTGTGGAGGGACCCCTCGAATCAAAGTCGGCCCCTGCCCTACCAGTTAAGTCATTCTTTACATCCATAATAACTATTAAACATCTCATTAAAAAAACAATGCCCTTCCTAATGTCATTCTTATTGAGCTTAAAAGTTCCTTACTTCTATACTAGAATAGCCACAGACAAGTTCTTTTGCTTCCCGTCGATCCTTAATGTTTCTCCAGTTTAAATACTGTTTCTTACTAAAGATGTCAAAGGCAATACAACATAATCCCAGTAGATGGTATTGGCCATGTAGCACTGAACTTATGTTGTATTGTTCTTTTGTATGTCAATGTAATATTATATCAATCTTTTTATAGTACCAAACTAAATCTGACTGTGATGTGTTCACAAGTTTGTTGTGGGTTCAGTTTTTTAATTTGTAAAGAAAGCAGTTTTGGAAAAAATCAGTTAAATTTGTATTGATGATTTGATTTTAATTATAGTTTATCAAAAAGTTCTATTTCAAAATTAGGAGGATGGAAACAAAATTGGTTTCTTGGCTGGATTTTTGGTAAACTAAGTTTCTTAGGACAAAGGGGAAATTTTTAATTATATTGATGATTTTATTTTTCACCTGCAAGCAGTATTTTTGAAAGGAGACAAAATTAAATTTTTGATTGGATTACCTAAACATGAAAATTAACTTTTACTGCTATTACATTTTGGCTCCATGCTTTTAAAAATATATAATTCTATCGCAGCTCTTGGCACCCAATGATCATATTTATTTATTTATTTTTGCATAATAATCAGAGTTCTGAAGGAGAAGTTCAGCGTTCCAGACTCCTGCAGTAAAAGATCACCCATGTTTCATACCCCCCCCCCCCCCCCCCCAAAAAATAAATAAATAAATAAATAAATAAATAAATAAATAAAATAAATAAAAAAGTTTGACATGAAATTAATTCTAATTCTAAATAATAATAACCATCTTAATGAAAACTCTATTAACAAATCAAATGAAACCGAACAAATCCAAATGTTGCCAAAAAGACGGTGGAAACTTCCACAGAAAGTACTTTTTTTTTTTGTAATAATGGCCAATATATGACTAATTTTTTTTTTTTTTTTTTTTTTTTTTTTTTTTACAATTATTCTCTTCATGCCTACCACTAGTATTACTCACCAACCAGTTAGCATTGACTCGAAAAGACGGGAGTGAGAAGGAAGTGAATGAGACTTGTTTACATTACAGTACCTCTATAAGAGAGTGGCCACAGGTGCACAGATCACATGCTCAGACTGAAGTTTTTGTCCAAACTGTGGCACCCAATAATCCAGAAATTTTTGAGATGATGAATTAGATGGTTGTTAGATGAGTACAATGAGACGAGTCAACCGACATTAGCTTGGCTATAATGGCAGGCATGCCAGGATGCTTGGCGATTTGTTTTTGATTAAAATCATCGAAACCAATCACATTTCATTTCTGTATATGTTTCCACTCTCACATACAGTCACCTTAGTCTACGTTGTGACGATCGATAAATTTTTTTGTAATAATGGCCAATATATGACTGATATATATTTTTTTTTACAATTTTTCTCTACTTACAATTACTACTAGTGTATTACTGTACGAGTAGTTCACACACTGTGTAATTTGTGAATGACCTGTTTTTCTGAGATTGAATTCTGTGAATAATCTGGTTTTTTTTTATATCAAGTATTGTGAAAGGTCCATAAACATACCTTCTCTCTGGACAGACTCCTCATGTTTTATGATTACATCCTTTATGACATAATTTTGAAGCCTTTTATGATCAAATCATTGTAAACTGAATAAAATTGGACATTCTGTTTTTTAAGAAACAGGGAAACATATGTATAAAATATTATTCATCATTTTTAGCTTTGGACACATTTATTATAAATTATATTACAAACTATAAATTGAAATTTCATCAATACAAAATACATATTTTAAATAAAGTAAAATTAAGAATTGCAATAGTTAATTTTTTTTAAAGTTATTTAAATAATACATCCTAACTCAATCAGATTACCATTGCATTGTTCTGCATGTCAGGTGTGCTGTAGTTGACTGATCCCTATTTCAGGTTAATTAAAAGACTTTAGTTTTTCAAAATATCAATTGCTATCTAACTGTTAATAAAATTTATATATCCAGATAATTATAATAATACTAAGCCCTTTAATTGGTATGAAATAGAAATTGAAAATAATATGAATATAGAAATGTAAAAGTAATATAAATAATTGGTCTTTTTTTTTTTTTTTTTCCTCTGGCTGATTTAAATTTTAGTATAATATATTGTGTTGTAAAATTTATTGTTCTTATACATAACTCTGAAAAAAAAAAAAAAAAAAAAAAAATGCACACACAATTATTTATTATGCAAAGGGCATTTTCAATGAGATGATGTATTTTCTAGCTGAACTAAATTTCAACATGTTATATGAATAGTACATATACAATGTCTCCACTCTTATAGATGTCCCATAGCTAATTCTTAAACCATCTCAATATGTTTTATGTCATACATTTTTTTAAATTATTATTTTACTTGTTAGAATATGGTGAATTTTTTTAGAAATATAACTTGTAAGATCCAAGGACCATCTAAAAATTTAAATTTCTTAACTTTTACAAAAGCAACTAGTTTAATGTAAATTGCTTTTAATATAATAGAGAACAACATTTGAAATATTATAACAATTGAAACTAATGATTTAGGAATTAGCTATTTGACAATGATAAGTGGGGGACCTCTGTATAATTTCTAGTTTCTGTACAAAACTGTCTAATAAATAATTTGAATATATTACCATTTGTGGACAGTTATTGCTTGAAATGCACCCTCAGAGATGTTATACATTTTTAAAATAAAGAAATTTTCATATTGTGACAAAACATCAAAAGTGACCTTCTCAAAAGTAGTTTAATAATTAAGGCGAGAGTATAATGCATTATTATTGTATTTTTGCTGTTTTTGTACATTTAGTGATAAGAATTGTAATCGTTGTGATTAAAGCACATTATTTGAGAAGGAACAGACTTTTTACAAATTTCTTTCACTTTACCCAAGATGAGGAATTTTTAACAATATTCTTAAATTATAATGTAATTTAAATTAATTAATTATTCGTAATTTAAATATTACAAGTGATTTTTCTTTCTTATTCCTACTTCCTTCTCAATTCTATATTTTTCTCTTGTTTTCTTACAAAATAAGGTTTCTTTCTTTCTTTCTTTTTTTTTTATAAGATTGTTTTATGATTTGTTACAGTAGTAGTTTGAGTATTTATTGATAATATGAAAAATGATTTATTTTATTTGATAATATGAAAAATTATTTTTATCAATGAATTCTACAATTTCAGACTTCAGATACTGATAAGCAGAGCTTACCAAAGAACATTCAGTTTAAAGTACGTATTTTTAATTTTGAATGTTTGTAACTTTACTAAAACAGCATTTTTTCTGATTAATGTTCTATTTTTTTAGCATTAATTACTGAATTAAATAAAAAGAATGATAATAACTAGAACATTTTTTTCAAGTTTAAGAAATTTTGATTCTGAAATATGATTCATTTATATTGCATGTACTAAGAAAAAGGGAGTTAAGAATTTTTAGTTTGGTAATTTTTAACTTATCATTAATACAACATCTAACTTATAAGGATCCAAGTTACTTAAAAAAGGTAATTTATTAATAAAATATTTGCTGTTTACATTCAATGCAAAATACCTTTATACCTGTTTAATATTTTATTATTTTCAGTAGTAAACATAATAAATTTGAACCCATGTTATTTTATTATAGTAATTGTTTTACGAAATTCATTTGAGGAAATAAAACTTTTTAAATTCACATAGAAAGACAAAATAGTTACACATTGAAAACACTGCATAGTGTCACAGAAAAAAATTTTGTTTATTCATGCAAAATAGTGGCATTAATTGTGTTTGTATGTGTTAAACAAAAATTTATTTATTATAACAAAAATAAAAATGTATCTTATAATGATTATCAAATTTCAATTTTCTGCATACCAGAGAAATTGTTGTACATGCCATAGATTCGCCAACCATCGACTAGTCTATAAATTTGTGCTTGTAATTTTATGCAGTTTATATTTACATAATATATATCTAAAAAATAACTGCAAGATTTTATTAAAAACTTAAACTATGGTGTCATTAAATCTTTTTGTTTTTAAGTTTAATAACTACACTGGTGAGAAAAATTAAAGGAACAACTATAAAATCCCATTGAACTTGAATAATTTTGCAGATAAGAACATGAAACTTGCACAAGATCTTTATTTTATCATGCCTGACATATATTCAAAATGCAAAACTGCCTATTTCTGAAAAAATAAATTTACATAAAAACATAGGACTGTGTGATAAAGAGGGTATGAGTAAATTGTACTGTTACAACATTTTAGAGACGCACTGGAAAAATCAATAAAGTATGTGGTCACCCTTGACCAAAATGCAAGCTTTACAGCGATTTTCCATACTGCAGATTAGATTATCCAGAAGTGCTTGCGGTAACAAAGTGTATTCAAGATGAATAGTGCTATGAAGCTCCTGGAGAGTTTTAGGTGGGGGTTGACGAGCTGCAAGTTGGTGCCCTAGTGTGTCCCACATATGTTCAATTGGATTTAAATCCGGAGAATATGCAGGCCACTGCATTCGCTGGTTTCCTTCGCCCTCAAGATAATCACTCACTAGTGCAGCATGACGAGGAAGCGCATTATCATCCATTACGAGGAAGTTATTACCGATTTCACCCTTAAACAACTTGACATGATGATCAAGAACGCCATCTCTGTATATTTCAGCATTCACAGTTGCACTGGTAAAAATGAGTAGGTCAGTACGGCCATTCAAAATTATGCCCACGCATACCACAATTCCAGAACCTTTGTATCGATACCTTTTACGGATGTTTGCAGCCTTATTGCGTATGTTTTTCTCCCTCCATATGGTAACACATCTGGAATCACTCAAAACAAAATCTGGATTCATCGGTAAAGAGAACTCGGCTCCAGTCCGTGGTACTCTAATGATGATGATGATCCCTGCACCACTTTAACCAGGCACATTTCGCGGCCGGAGTTAGTGGAATACAAATCATGGGTACCCGTGCATACAGCCCTCTTTTATGCAGCCTATCACTCATAGTAAATCTGGATATTAGAGTTCCTGTTGCTGCAGTGAACTCCCTTGCAATCTGAACTGACATTAGTTGCCTGTTTCTTTTAGCAATCATTGCCAAATAACGGTCCTGAGAGTCTTCTGTGGCAAGTTTTCGATTTTGACCTGGTTGTCTGTGCACATTACCCTTATCTTTAAACCATTTCCAGATTTTTGACTATTTTTAAGTCTTTACAGACCCCTGTTAGTCTCTGTCCTGCTTCCTATCGCACACCATTTCTCACAATCCCTCAAATGTCCTCTGGACGACATATTCCACCTACTACAAGTGAAAATTTTATCCAACTACATGTACAATCCTTGAAATTAGACTTCAAATCACCCACGTGCACTCCTTTTCACACGTGCCGAAAGAACTGCCTCAAAAATTTGCATATTTTTCTGTATCAAAGGTTAATCCCATTGGACTACATGATAATGTTGACATTGAGTTACCAACCAATCACCTTTCATTGAAATTCCCTTAATAGAATTAACATAAAGCACCTTTTTATGGTGGTTCCTTTAATTTTTCTCACCAGTGTATATGGTAGTATATAGCTAGAATTTTGTTTTTCTTTTTTTTCCATAGAATATGGTTGTTGAAGTAACAAAGAAGTTGTGTTCCTTAATTCGTATGGCCATTTTACCCGATACTTTGCACAGTCTTTCAGTTCCACAATTGCAATCACTTGGTTCATGGCCTAAGAATGAAAGTATTACTCCATGGCTTCCTTATTGCTTAAGAAGTATTAGGTATTTTTTATATTTAAATGTTTACACTTTTCTTATGATTTTTAATTAGTAGTTATTGATTATGATTTTATAAATTTGTTTTCGATTTAAAAAGTATTTAATCAAAAAAAAATAATAATAAAGAAAAAAACTTATAAATTTGTCTAAATAAAATAATTGTATTAAACTAATCATACCTTTGTAATTACAATTATCTAGATTTTTTTTTTTAATTCAAAATTTTTAAGAAGTTTATAATCGGCTGTCTTTAAAAAATCCAAATGAAGCAAAATATTTTAAATTAGTCTAGAATAAACTTTTAATCTAAAATATATTTTTAGAAATGATCTTAAAAGCTTTTTAAGCATGCTAATCTTTGTATAAATGAATAATTATTAAACTGGTAGAATTCAATTCACTTAAGCAAAGCTGTTGATTACTGTTTATAGATATTATAAAATAACAATTTCAATTTACTTTTCATTATTTCATTCATAAAATGGATTGATGTGAGCAGGGCTTGACAAATGCGGTCGCCAGGTCGCCACTGGCGACAAAGTTATTTAATCTGGTGGGGTTATTTTTGTGCAAAAATTGACCTAAGAAATGAGCATAAACAGTATTTTTTTCTCTAACCCCCTACTCGCGCACGGCATGCAGTGATCTTCCTCTTCTCTTGTACTTTTAATGGAAGAATCAAGTTTAGAAGGCATTTCCCATCTCATGCACAGGAAACGTCATTATTTTCCGTTCTAGCCAGCTAGTATGTCAGCTGATTAGAATGACTGTGTGTGTGGAAAAGGGGAGGTTTCAATAAAACAGTAAGAAATAGTGTCAGTCAGCCTCTGCAGCATCTAAAATTGTATACAATACTAAAAAATGCTCAAGTAAGTTTTAAATCAGTTTTTTTTTTTTAGTCAGAATTAAAACTGATTGATCTAACACATTCATTTTAAAGAATAACAACATATAAGTGATTATAAGTAATTCGTTTGAAGTAAATCCATAAAACTTAATTAAAATTTCAAGAATATAACATAATGCTAGTTTAGTACTAGTGTAGTTTAGTAATCTAAACTATGCTTATTATTTTTTCTGAATCAATTCATAAAATGCATTTGAAGTTTGTGCTTTTTTTTTTTTTAAATCAATGACGGAGGAGGTGGGGGTAAATATTTTTTTACTGGCCACTAGAATTTTTTGCTGGCAAGCACATTTTATGAAATTTGTAAAGCCCTGGATGTGAGTAATTAATTATTTATATAATTGATTGCTAGAATATTTTGGTGAAAATATCATGGAAATTGTATTATTTATATATAGAATATTTGGTACTTTTTTTTAATATGAGTCTTAGCACTTTTTAAAATTACATTGAGGCAGTTCAGACTTAAGAAAGTAAGATTTGTTGCCAAATGATATAAATAGCTGCGAAAAAAAACTGATGAACTATTATGCTATTAAAAAAAATTCTTCTGATCACATGTAAGGGTGTATTCAAATCCAAACTGCTTATTTTGAGACACATTTTTAAATTCATTTTTTGCTCTAAAATGCATCCAATTGGCAGGTTCTCTTATTCAGACACTTTATAATGTCCCTTATTGGTCGATTTTTTGATGAAGGCAGAATATATTTCAAAAAATGCTGTCAAAGTGGACATTTTGAACCGAATTTCCCGAAGCGATAGCGCTGGAAACAAAAAAAAATTATCGTACTGTGAAAATAATTGTTTGTAAATCAATTTCTAATTAATTGAACAAACAATAAAAACACAGCTCCCTTATCAATCTCTTCATAAATCACGCTGCCAAGTTTCATGTTTTTACTTTTAAAAATGAGTCTGAAATGTGTCTCAAAATTTTGAGTTGTTGAGCATGGAAAAATATTTTTTTTGAATACTGCCTTAAAAAAATTCTGTTTGTGCTTAATAATAGATAAATAGCTTCCATATGTAAATGTATATATTATATAAATTGTGTATATATTGAATAAATATCTTATATATTATGAAACAATGAATAGGTTGCTCGAAAGTACATGCCAAAGTTTTTCTTCTCTTGCCAAAGACTCTCTTGCCATTTTCTCAATCTCGCCAAATGTTTTGTGTATTCTATTATTTGGCCTTTTTCCTGTTTGTTATTTGATTATTGTTTCTATTCAGATAGCGCAATTACCTTTGTCTTATTGTAATAGAATGATTATTTATAATTTGGATCTTCTTTATATTAAATGCTATTTAAATTATGAACTTAGAAATAAGGATATTCCGTATTAGAATCTCATACCTGCCAAGTTTCCCTTTTTTCAATAGATACTCTCCTAAAAAAGAGAAAAAAAATGACACTATCTTCCTTTTCTTCTTACATTTGAACATTTCTCCCGTTTTCATGAATATTTAACATATTTATGAAATTTTAACCAAAAAAAAAAAAAAAACTGACTGAAAAAACTATTATAAACTAATATGCTAAAGACTTTTGGCCCACCCTGTATTATAATACAAATACCTCCGCCATAAAAATATAGTTCTTCAAATGAAATGAGTGTACCACAGAAATGTTGGGTGAATTTAAATGCTTTACAATTTTAAATTTTACTGACTGTTTACTTCATAAAAGTTTTTAATGATTAAAACATTGCTTTTTGGCTTTCCCTACAACAATCCTACACCTAGAAACAAAATCGTATAAATAGGGAAAATCGCCAGGTAGTGACTTTCTTCCCAAATAGATAATGTTATGTCACTTGATGGAAATCGTTAAAAATGAAATATTTTACAGATTTTTATTTTTTTTGTTTTTTTATTTATTTTATTATTATTATTATTATTTTATTTATTTATTTATTTTAATTTTTTAAAAAGTACTGAACCAATTTTGATGAAATTTAAATCAGACGAATTCGAGAGTATCTTCCTTCAATTAAAAAGAAAACACGTGAATCGGTCTCATAGATTCAGAGTATAATCGGTGAACATACATTTTTTTTAAAAAATAATTAAATCATACACGTTGAATTGAGAACCTCCTTCTTTTTTTTAAGTTGGTTAAAAATACATTTAATATTTCATAAACTTCCATAACAAAACTCTTAAATTAATCAAAATCTCAAGGAAGAATTTTTATTGAAAACTAAATCTGTTGTTATGGTACATAATCAGATGTAAATTTAACTTTCTTAAAATAACTTCAATTAGCAATGACTATAGTAATTATCTTAGTATGTAGAGTTTATTTGCATAGAAAAATATGCAGTAAGTAATTAGTGTTAAAGAAAATACTTTTTAAAATTATTTCTTATGTTAAAATATCTGTATATATATTTTTTCTCTGTCTAGAATGTTAATTTACATATGCACATAGAAAAAGATCTGCCCCCTCCCCCTCTCTCTCTTTTTGTAACTTTTATGTTTATGTATGTTTGGTTTTTTTTTTTTTTTTCTTCCAAAGTTGGCAGGTGTAGAGTTTTAAATGTTATGCATCTTCTATCGATGTGTTATTTCAGAATGTAATTAATGTTCATTAAAATTCTAATTATATTTATTTTTATCCAGAAATTGCTACTCTGCATTGCTGAAGTTAGAGCTTCCAGAAGACATGATCAATGCTGTTCAGCAACTCATTTTCGACCTTAAAGTGCATTCCATGAAGACATTGTTTTTTCATGCATCTCAAGGTTTTTATTTGATTTAAATTTGCTCACTATTAGCACAGTTCATTTCTAAATGTAATGTAGAAAATATCTTTAGAAAATAAGTAATACTTCTGCTTATAAGAATCATGTTTATAAATACTGTTTTTGATACTTATATTCTATTCTATAACTGATTCTATAACTGAAATTTAGTATCATTTATACAGTATGCTCTTTCTTATTTGACCAATAGCTAATTCCTTAACCATTAGTTTTAGAAATATAGTTTAAAGACGAGTTCAGGCTCTGTTTTCAGAGCCAGAGCCTGACAATTCTAAATCCGAGCCAACCCAAACTGAAAAATGTTGTGTCATCAGAGCCTGATACCGAAACTACACAGTAGAAAATTGTTACTATCATTTTAAAATTGTCTCAAGACTAATTTTCTCATTTAAAAATATCTTCTTATGTAGAAATAATTTTTTATTGTAAATAGTATCCCATGATGCCGTTTCATGATTTTCATGTCCCCAAAAATCTGTTTAAACTAGCAAATTTGTTATTTATACCCAACCACTGGCAGAAATCTACAAAAGTCACAATTCTTATTCTTTTAATATATCATGGTACAAGTATGGCAGAAAGACACAAGTTCTGTTTTCAAATAATTCTGAAAAAGGACTGCAAACAGAAAGAGGAGATAAACAAAGGATGTCAAACTCCATCTTTATGATACTAACATTGACTGTGCCATGGCTTCAGAATCTGATAGAATATTTCTCTTTATATCTCATCAATAACAACTCTATTCCCCTTCAAACTGATTTTTACAGTGTTGTAAATAAACTGGGAATAAGTCTTGTTTTTCAGATAGCATCTGGCAAGTTTTTCTCTCTTTTTTTTTTTCTTTTTTTTTTTTTTTTTTTTTTTTTTTGCTTAAGCCTGAAGCCGAAGATTGGTACAAAAATTTAATTCAAGCCCATTTCATCCCAGACTGAGCCTATCTCATCTCTAGTATAGTTCCAATTGCAAAAATGTTTCAAAATATTGTTTTCTTCATCTTATTAAAATCCTTTTATAGAAAAATAGTTTTTTAGTTAGGAAATTTAATTTTTATATATGGTCCTAGAAGTTATATTTAGAAAAACTTTTTCCTTGTTCTAAAAAGCAAAACTGTCCAATTTTTCTATGACCCAAAACTTGACAAGTTATGATAGCTTGCATTTTCCCGTATTACAAATGTGTTTTCCATTTTTAGTGCCTGAAAATTCATAAAATAGGATCCAGGGACCATATAAAAATTTTAATTGTGTAAGATAACTATTTTGACATGGATGGATTTTCATAAGATGAAAAACAACACTTGAAATATTTTTGCAATTGAAACTTAAAAGTCACAGAATTAGCTATTGGTCAACAATAAGAAAGGATTACTCTGTATGCAAACAGTCCTATTTGCATGCATGCATTCCATAACAATTATATCTAAATAATACACTTCAAACAAAAAATTCTAAATAAAATTTTAAATGTTTAATAAAATTACTTAAATTAATTTCAGAATTTTTCAGCTCATGCTGTATCATTTTCATGTCTTTTTCCTAGTTCAAAAAAAGATATATAATAAACAATTTATTTTTCTCTAATAAACAATTTATTTATTTTTGACTAGTTAACAAGCTTTTTAATTTGAAAATTTTACCATTCATTCTTTTTAATATTCACAGGGCTGCCATTTGCAACTAAAATGCTACTAAAAGCGACTATTTTCAGCATCAGGCAACTATGGCTACTATTTTAGCCCAAAAACCTTCAAAAGCGACTATTTTAGAGGAAAACCAGAAAAAAGGAGACTATTTTCCAGTCCCAGCTACTATTTTTGTAAAAAAAAAAAAAAAAAATCTCAGCACTGCAAATTTTTTAACCTAATACCCCAATCTAATATTTCCATATAAATTTTTTAAGTTTTTTATGCAATTTTTAAAATATGTAAAAATTTCTATTTGAAATTTAAAAAAGAAATTACTTTTTCAATATAAATGTAGTGCAAAGATACCAACATCCAAATTTCTGTGGAAAACTAATTACTGATTTTTGGTTTGGCTACCACCCATAACCCTTATGCTTTACAGTATATTTGTCCAATTTTTGATTGTTTTTAAAGGTATTTAACCCTTTAACTGTCGTATGAACCACAAACGATTAACTGTAGATTTGTTCACTATGCTGCGTGAATCGTATTTGTTTCTAACCTCCTATAAATGCTTCATTCCAAAAATTTAAATTAATAAATGAGCAAATAAATGCTACTTAGAAATAAGAAAACCTTGTTTTCTATCACAGTTTTTCAATTGCCTTTCTTACTTAGATAGCTTTATTTGGCCCATTGATGTCTATAAAATCAAACTTTATTTTTTTCGGACGATTTTGCTATTTTATTTTACAAAATTTCTTCTAAAGAGTAGATTAGTATGCTTTGTATTTTCTTTATCAAATGCATCCTTTTTTGATAAAACCACTTTTTATTGGTTCAGTTAATTTTTGTTTACAAAATGGAATTAAAATTGCAGCTAATAACATGCAATAAAAATTGTATTGTTTTTAGTTACCTCACAGTAATGCTCAAGCACAAGATAAGAATATATTCAATTTAGTTTGGGAAAACGAAACTGCATTCTGATTGTATATCTCAGATTATAATTTAAAAAATTTCTTCATTTTTTTTTTCCGTTTGTGTGTGTGTGATTTTATAATTAAATTACAAAAAGTAAAAAATTTGGATGGTAGGGGAAAATGTGGATTTTCATGATGTTTTTATTTTTATGGGAAATAAGGATTCTTGCCCCTCTTTTCTTAAGTAAACATGCAACTATTTTGGCTACTATTTTTGTGCAAATGCTACTATTTTGGCTACTATTGTTTTCATTGTAGGCTACTAAAGCAACTATTTTTTATGCCATTTGGCAGTGGCAGCCCTGTATTCACATGTAAGCACACTTTTATGACATAATTTTCCTGATTTACTGCTTTTAACACGTGATCATTTAATTATTATTATGAAGTTTTATTTCTGTTTTTAATAGTCACATGTAAATACATATTATAATTGAAAGGGAATTATATTATGTTCACTATTTTACAAATTTGCAACAAGCTAAAAAATGACCTTTTTGAAATATGAAATATATCTCCATCAAAATAATGAAAGTTTGAATAAAAATTTTTAAAAGAATCCTCAAGAAATTAGTCAAATTAAAAAAATAATTGCACACTGCACACCGCAAGCTTGTCAACTATATCCCCTCAAATTACAGTTAAATTACTATGTATAGTTTTAGTTCGTATAAAACTTTTTTAACAGAACTATTTTGACCAACTTGACTTCAATATTAAATATATCTTTAAATAATTCTTTGATTTAAAAACTGTCTGTATCAGTGTTATTATCGAACATTTCCCTATAAAAAGACCATTTTTTTAAAATTTTGATATGCAATAGTTTTCTTAATATTAGCCTAGAAAGATCTCCGGATACAAAAAATTCATTGTCCGGTGTAAAAAAAAAAAAGTAACCAGTGACAGCATTGGTTACTTTTTTTTAGAATAGAGACATTATTAAAGTATACAGTACTGCTTTATTTTTTAAATGATAATCATATTCTGTAATTTTTTTTTTTCACACAAAAAATTAATATATCATCGACTACTGCACACCAAAATGAGCAATATTAGCAACAATGGGATTTAAAGTTAATATGGATAACAATAAAGGGTTGCCATAAAAGCAGCTGTTGTGCCAAACCATTTTCACTAAAGTATGCTAACAAATGTAGAATAGGGGTAAATATCAGAGAAATAAGATAAGAAATAATCCCTTGAAGCTGGTCATTTTTTTTTCCTTAAAAATTACTTGATTATGTTATATCATCACCTTCTTTTTAACTTAAATAATGTTGCTATTTTGGTGTACCATATATTTGTATTACTTTATTGTTTTAAACATGGATTTTCTCAAATCTTCTTGAAATCTTTGTTTTGCACTGAATTTAATATATTTTAAATTTTTTACTTCTACTGTTAACTATGTTAAAATCAGCAAAATTTATTTATTTGCTTCTTAACAGATATTCAACATTTGGATGAGCGTGAGACATGGGCTGTTGAAATTGATGATCAGAATGGTGGGACAACTCAATTAGTAAGATTGCATTCATTTCTTTCTAAGTACTTTATTTAAGTTTTGATATTTTTAAGATAGGGATTTGCTAAATTATGTGTTGTCTAATTTATAAAAGCTAAAAAAAGAGGAGGGGGAATAGAAAAGAAAAGAAATCAATTTTATGGCTTGTAAAATCGTGTAATATTTCATTAGGACTAATAAAATCATCAGTGATGTGTCATTCATCTATTTTTCATTATTTTTTCAATATGTCAGTAAGCAACATTTTTAAGCAACCTTTTTAATTAAGATAGTACCATGTTTCCATTTGTACCTAAAAATCTGATTATCTTATATTACCAACAAAATTACAAAAAAAAATTTGAGAGAAATTGTTGAAAATCACAATTTTTAATATTTTAAGAGATTTTAAGAGACCTTTCTAAGGTTGACATCTCTGTAAATTACCCTTCCTAATTGTAAATAAAGATTCTATTTGACCTTGGTTCAGAATGTGTAGAGAGCCTACCACATCATCATTGCCCTTCACACCATAACATTCAGCCCTGCAATTTTAATCTAGTGTTTCAGGATACCTTTTAACTATAATTTCTGGAGCACTATTTCTTCCTGATCAGAAATGGCTAATTGATTGACAATTTTTGCTATATCTAAATGCATTTATTTGCTCTTATTCTGACTGCCGTCCCCCCACCCACCCACACCAAAAAAGGTGAGAATTTCAATGATTTATGTTCTAACCAATAAAAAGATTATCCATTTCATTAATATGAGTTATTCAGCTAAAAAAAAAAAAAAAAGAATTTAATCATTTGTAAATGCAAAATAAAAGGTATAACAGGTACAAAAAAAATTTCATTTTAAAAAATCATTTGTTGCCAATTAGAATAACAGTAAGCAAAATTAATTGTATAAGTTCTACTGAACAGTGATGTAATTTTAAATAAGATGCAACAGCCAATCACGAAACTTTTAATTGTGGAGTCCAGAAATACTTTTGATTCTAATAATTGAAAAGATGAAAATTGAACCACTGACCTGCTTAGCATCACGAGCAAAAAATGACCATAGCATCATTAGACTACCAGACAAAACCTACTAATATAGTAACCAAAGAAATATATATATATTAGCTTATTAGTTACTGATTTTGCCATATGTTGATGTATATAATGTTTATATTTTGAAAAATAAAATTAGTATTAAAAATAGGTGTTCACCCGTTAATGTCTGTACATATACTTATTTATAACATTTTATCAATTTTTTTCAGACATTACTTATAAAGAAGCATGGTCAAAAATTTCCATTAAAAACGTCCTTCATTTAAAAAAATTAAAAACAGTCTCCAATAAAAACTTCCACCACCTAACAAAAGCGAAGCAGATAAAACTGGGAAATTAGCTATAATGAATAAAACTGATTACATAAATATGATGGAAAAGACAATTAAAGAAATGGATACAGAAATAATAAAGAAAGATCCATTGAATAAGTTAATCAAAGCATCTAATCTAATGACCTAATAAAATCCGTAAACTGGCCACCTGAAGAAAAACCAATTAAACGTAATTTTACACCGAACATCCCTATGATTTTTGGTAAACTGAAAGATCACAAGACTCCATATAAACTAAGACCTATTGTAAATAAAACGATCAGCCCAACATATGACATTGAAAAATATATGAAAAAGCAATATGAAAAAATTATCCCCCCCCCCCCTCAGAAATTTCGATAAATTCAACAAAAAGCTTCATACAAAAATTAAAAGAATATAAGCCACAGCCTGATGACTACATGTTAAGCCTGGATGTCCAAAACCTCTATCCGTCTATTAACTTGAAAGAAATGACAGATCTAATCAATAATAAAATAAAAAAAGATTATACAGAATCTAACTTAAGTACTCTATTACAAAGCGCAACAAACTTGATCCTGAACGAAAGTTATTTTAAGTTCAATGACAAAATATATAAACAAATTAAAGGAGTACCTATGGGATCCCCAATTTCTAATATAGTCGCAGAATGGAAATTAAGAAATCTAGAAACAATAATCATAAACGAACACAAAACTGAAATCAGACTATGGCTTAGATATGTAGACGACGTATTTATTATCACAAATAAACGAATTAATCTAGATAACCTCCTTGACAAAGTAAATTCGTATGACAAGAATATTCAGTTTACAATAGAAAAAGAAATAAAGCATTCGATTAACTAATTAGGTGTAAAAATAACTCATGATATAACTCAAATAAATACTACAGTATATAGAAAACCCACAGCAAACTTAAATATAATCTCCTATAAAGCCTGTGATAAAGATATATCACAGTTTAATCTTTTTTCATTATTTTATATTTCAGCTCAACGTATTTCTGTATTTTATAGCCCTTCCAGTTTAATTGCTGTTCTTTTAAAATGCCTTTTTACCAGCGATCACGCGGCTTGTACGTTGCTTTTTCAGCAAGGCTGCTTCACCCTCCTTTGCGCACCGCATCGTTTCAATCGGCGCTGATATTGAGCTGTGACGTCATCACATTCGGCGGTTTCCCGCTCCTGCGTTTTACGCATGCGTCGCTGTTGTTTTCTGCCGATATGTTCTCCAGACTTTGGATGTATTTTATATTTTGGCCGCGTAGCGCTGCAGGTGATTGGGCGTGTCTTTCAAACACAAATTAGAAGGCTTCTTTTAATTGTTAAATGTTAATGAGTTTTTGATTTGTTATTTTAATTTTCACGTAATTCATAATCAACAAATTAGTTTAAATTAATCTTGCTGTCACATTTGTGCACCCCTGTTATGGGTATATATACTAATATTGCGCATTTTACTAACAGAATTTTAATAAAAAATGATGCCGTAAATTGATTGAAAAACGTGGTGTGATCTGAGGCCTGCTGGCCTGTGCCGGCGCTCGTATCCGAGAAATTCACCGTTGTGCTGAATTCTTATGGAGATCAATTTCGCGTTTTCAGTTTTTAATTATTCTATAAAAATGTTGTTGTAAAATTTAATTTAATATTTTAAAGGTTTAAATCAACTGGTAATTTAATTGACTCCTGAA
Organism: Maratus michaelseni; assembly: GCA_963931845.1. Taxonomy (NCBI): domain Eukaryota; kingdom Metazoa; phylum Arthropoda; class Arachnida; order Araneae; family Salticidae; genus Maratus; species Maratus michaelseni. The sequence continues at coordinate 254,080,152 of OZ007592.1, forward strand.
TTAATTCTATAATTCTTCATGGACGTGGCCAGAAGGTATATTTCAAAGATTCTTCGAATTTTACGAAATTTGAGCCAGTACTTTTAAGACTTGCTATGCAGCTGATTTTATCCTCATCCTTCCTCCTTCCTCAAGAATTACAATAAAGATTTTATGGATCCAATTCTTATGGAGTATTCATTTATAATAGTCTGCGTCTATTACTTCACACAAGTAATGATGTTTTACTTATTTTATTATTTTGATTCTCTTCTCTTCAAGAATATCGACCTAAAGAACAGATGCACAAAATTGTGCAGGGTTAATTGCTATTTCAATCACAACTGCAATATTTAAAAGTTCACTATACGATCTTATTCCTCCATCCATTAAATAATAATATTATTACAGCAATTGATAATTATTCCTCATCATCATCAATAATTATCATCGTCACATTTGGCGCCGTTTATTCTTTTATGAAGAGAAAAGTTTAAAAAAAAAAAAAAAAAATTTTGTTCTTAAAAATATTCTCAAATTTTGAAACTTATAAAATAGAATATATTTGAAGATTTGATGCTCTCTTAATTAATTTATATTAAAAATGGAATATAATTTGAAGATTTAGTGATTTTTATTAAATTTATTCAGAAGTTAAAAAAAAAACATTCTTGTGCTGCTGAAATTAAAGAAATTTTCCACAGAAGATCGATGTTTGCAATACATCCTTAATTTCGGAACTTTTGTTCTCAACTGGCTTGCATATATTTAATAATTTATTTATAATTGAAAAATTATATTTTAACAGAAATTAATTTTTATTCTGGTATTTTTCCATGAGATTTATTGAATCTTTTATGCAAATTTTAATGAAGAATGAAATTTTAGAAAATGAATTTATTCTTTTTAAGAAATGAAAAATTATGGTGTTTTTTATATATTTAAAGTAAAAAATATATATAATTCATGATGAATTCAAATATTTTTGAGAAATGTGAAAATTGTTCTTGATGAATTTTTGAGAACAAAATTTAAAGAGGCTATGGTTGTTCTTATTTTGGGTTAATTTTTATTAATTTATTGGCACTTTTAAATGAAATTGATATTTTTTATGAATATTAAATATGTTATTGAAGCATAATTTTATTGGAATTAAATTTATTGAAGTTTATGTTCTCATCATATTACTAATTTTGCTGCACTTATTCTGAGTATGAAATGCCTTCATAGAAGCTCAAGTTTTCATGTGATTTTGTAGTTGTTTTATCATACATAAATTTTTGAGTTCTTGGTTGCTTCTACAAAAGTTAAATTACTTATTACAATAACACTCAAAGTTCATTGACTCTCGCCATTTTTATACAAATATTTAGTATGATTATGATGTGCAAGCAGTCTGTGTTCTTTCTAGAAATTAAAATTCAACAACTGTACTTATATTTTTAAAAATATTACAATATTTTGCATTTTCTGTTCTACATTTTGAGAACTGTTTTTTGAATTTCAAGGAATTGTTGCTTCATCCTAATATAAATTTTATATTACACAGCATCTGCGTCTTTTTATTAAAATTCTCATACCATAATCACAAAAAAGAGACTGGTATTATATTTTTTTCTTTTTTGAGAAGTTGTAGCCATTCCAACTGCTGCATATTCTTGTTCCTGAAATAATTACTATCTAATGCTGCATTTTTAACATTTTACAATCTGAATATATACTAACAACTTCAATAAACTGGTTATTATTATCATCTGACTTTGCTTACCTGGTGGAAAATTCTTCAGAATGTGTTATATCCATTGTTGGCTGATTTTCTCTGCTGTCTGCAAATATGATGGTTCCTGATAGTACAATAATTACTTACCTGCACTCTTTTGCGAGTTGAAGTGACTGTTGATGGTCGCCATTCATATAAGGCAGATATATCCGTGTGATTGCTCCTCGTCAGTCCTCTTCATCTTGTGGATCTTGTTTCTCCCTCATCAATATTACTCATTTTTATGGATCTAAAGTGTTACAAATTTACAGCTGTGCATATTTGCAATAGTTTTCTATCTTTTTCTACCCTCTGTTGCAAGACTCGATTATGGAAGTGTACTGTCATTTATTTTAAAGTTCAGTTTTACAGCATTTACAGAAATTGCTGCTTCCTCATACGGAACTTCTCAAATTTGGAAAAATTATTATGATTATTTGAAAAATTTTTATTATGCTTAAATTATAGTGCCTTTTTATTCTAGTAATATTTCATAACCCAATGTTTTCTAAATCATTTTTACCATATGCCTCACTTTAAGAAAATTATTTTATAAATGAAGAAAATTTATAAATTAAAAAAAAAAAAAAAAATGTGTTGCATCATTAAATTTATATTGCAAAGTTACATGCAAAGCAACACATATTCTTAGACTTTCCAGCGCATTATAAAGAAATATTCTTCCAATTGTGAATCATTTTGGTGAATATTTTGTTTTTCTGGGAATCTAAAGTGTTTTTATGGTCTTAGTAACTGTCTTCAAATGTCACCAATCCCAATTTTGTCTCTAAAGTGTGCAAGTAGTATTGTATTGTCTACAAATCTGCAATTTCTGCTTGAATACACCTTTACAAAAATGTATATGGGCAACTTAGACTTTCCAGCGCCTCTCAACAAGAGTCCTTGTGCTCCTTGTGTTATTTTATTCTAAGTGCCTCTTCGTCATATTATTCCTCAACATCATGGAACCACAGTTCCTGATTTATGTCTGCTAATTACCTGATGTGTCTTCAAATGCTCTTACCTGATGTGTCTTCAAATGCTCATCATTGTTTAAGTGCATCCCTTAATCATATATTCTAATACGAGCAAATCTTGTGTGTTGTTATATATATATATATATATATATATATATATATATATATATGCAAATTTTATCTTAAAAACGGCTCTAACGATTTTGACGAAAATTTGTGTCCTACCGTTTTGGGGCACCAGAAAACCATTGGGATGGGTCACATGTTCGAGAAAATTCAATTAGTGGGTCATTTTGGGTCATGGTCAAGCTAATTGTATCTAAAAAACGGTTCAAACGATTTTGACGAAATTTTGTATCCGACTATTTTCGGGCACGAGAAGACTATTGGGATGGGTCACATGTTCGAGAACTTTCGATTAGTGGGTCATTTTTGGGTCAAAGCGGGTCAAATTAATTTTATCTAAAAAACAGCTCTAACGATTTTGATTAAATTTTGTATCCTACGAATTTTGGGCACGCGAAAATCATTGGGCTAGGTCACATGTTCGAGAAAATTCGGTTAGTGGGTCCTTTCTGGGTCATAGTGGGTCAAGATCTAAAAAGTGGCTCCATTTACACTAAATTTTGCATTCAATGGTTTTCGAGCACGAGAAGACTGTTGGGCTAGCTTACATGTTCGATAAAATTCAATTAGTGGGTCCTTTTGGTCATGGGTCATGATGGGTCAAGCTATTAGGTAGCTTTCAATACAAAAAAGTATAAAGCTACCTATTGCAGCCGTTCGGAGGAAAGCAGTTCCGGAAAATTTTGATATATTTTCACCGATCATGACCCCCAGACCCCAAAACCAGCCTCCGTTCAAATGTTGATTTATATATATATATATATATATATATATATATATATATCTGACCTATGTCATACGATAAGGCCCGTATTTATAAATAGATTTTGATGAAACTAATTGTGTGTATTAAGGTCACTAATGTCTCGACCGAGTTCGTTGGCCAGATTGGTCCGCCATTTTGTTTCAAGATGGCGGCCATTTAAAAATTTAAAACTAAAATAAATATACAAAAAAGTTAAAAATTCAAATTTATTTTTTAATTACGTGTTAGGCCTTGATACAAGGATTCCAGAGCATTTTAGGGTTTACCTCTATCTTAAAAAATGGCTGAGATAGAGCAGTTTCAAATTCTAGGGTGGCTGACATTTTGAAACAAAACAGCACATTAACGCGATTACTCGCAAATTATTTACTTTCATTGTTGGAATAATTTTCCCAATCATACGCATAAAACTATATATTCATATCCGTTAGCGCCAAATTCTCGCCAAAATTGGTTACATTTGGCGAAATATCGCCAAATTTGGCGACCAAAATAAGTCTTCATAAATGAAGCCAATTTGGCTATTGCTCAATAATTTGGCGAATTTCTTATTCAAATTCAGTATTAACGAATCTTTTGTAAACGTTTCTTTGTATTTTAACTTGCTGTTTTTGTGTAACATTAGCTAAAATTTTAAAACGAAGATATAGGAAAGCTACCTTTTCCTTCCGGTACAGGCTGGAAGGACTTTTTTATCTTAAAAACGGTTCAGAGGATTTGAAATAAATTTAGCACCCTACAGGTTTAGGGAACAAGAAGACGATTAGGCTAGGTCACATGTTCGAGAAATTTTGATTAGTGGGTCATTTTTGTCATGGGTCATTATGGGTCAAGCTATTTTATCTTAAAAACGGCTCAGACTATTTACACTAAATTTTGCATCCTATGGTTTTCGGGCACGAGAAGACTGTTGGGCTAAGTCACATGTTCGAGAAAATTCAATTAGTGGGTCATTTTGGTCATGGGTCATGATATTTGAACTCAAATTTAATTTTGACCGAGCATAGCTCGGTCTTCCCTGCTCGTATGTCATTAAGTGCTAATTTTTAGTGCTTATAAAGTCTTCAATTTTCTTTTAGTGGTATGTGTTTCAGGAAAAAGGCCAATTTCCTGCTACACTGCCATAGTGTCAATCAACCAACCAGTGTGCCACTTAACTTGCAAACTTTTTAGCAAGTTAGTACTTTTTTTCTCAGTGTAATCTTTTTAAAATCAAAACTGATTTTAGTACTTTTAAAGGTATTACATCTGATCATTTGTTATGTAAAAGCAGAACGTTTATATCCTTCATCTGTAAACAAACAAATTTTTTTTTTTCCTACAAGCATTTTTATTAGCAATATTCATCTGTTTCTTTACAATAGTTTTAACAAGAATGTTGTATATTTTTATCCAATTTACATGCTTGCTAATGGTTTAACGGGAAAAGCGCTATTAGCATTTTTGTAAGTTTTGATGAATTTATATTATGTTTTATGCTTATTTGATTTACAGATTCGTCATCGGTTCTGGAGATCGCCTTTGACAGTCTTGTAAGTTTTGGTGTTTGTTCAGTTTGCAGATCTACTGATTGTTTAAAACGGGCTGCTATTAGTGTTTTGTGAATTGTAATGAATACATATTAATAGTTTATATTTATTTGATTTACTGATTTGATAATGGTCTCAAGATTGTGGGAGGCTATTAATACTTTTGGTAAGTTTTTTAAATATCACCCAAATAATTCACATATTGTCAATAGCTGATTTTTCTATAGGATATATTATCCTTTTCATTAATGTTATATAAATTTATGATTATAACATGCTTTACATAACGGTGCACTGTGTTTGTTTTCATAATTCTCATAAAATGTGTCATTTGATTTTAACTTGTCTTTCTTTATGAAAGTTAATGGTTAAATTATTTATTTTTTTTTTTTTTGAGGATCCTCACCTTCTCTTATTTTTTTTTCTCTCATTTTTACAAAAAAAAACCATGGTATATGAAAAGAAAATTTATTGAGTATTAAAAATAAAAAATGTATTGAGTATATTTGAAAGAATTTTGTTGAATATTTCAGAAATTGTTTTATTGAGATTTCATGAAAAATTATTTTTACTGAATATTTACAGAAAAATTTTATTGAGTACTTGCAAATATAAAGTATTTTACTGAAGAAATGTGTCATTGTTGGTTAAAAACTTATACATTATTTGTTATATATTGGAAAGTTTTTACTAAATCCAACTTTTGATGAATTTACTATTATGTATGAAAAATGAATTTAAATTTTGTTGCAACATAATTTTATGCAAATTTCGTATAAATTTTGGGTAATAATTGTTATGCATTTATTATATACTTGTTAGAAATGATATCAGTATTTTGTGCATTATATTGATTACTTACTTTTATATGATTTGGATTATTACTAATGCAATATGTTTGACTTTTAAAAAAAAAAAAAAAAAAAAAAAGTACATACTTAGGTCTTTGAATGAATTTAAATCCTTACAATGGATTGTTTTTGTGCACATATATGTTATTTAGAGTTAATTTATATGCTCTATATTTTTAAAAGTCCTAGGCATCAGTCAGAATTTAAAGTATTCTTGACTTTTTGTTGCTTTAAAATTGCAACTTATTATTATTTTAAATATTTGTCTAGACAAGTCGGAATAATGGAGATATTACCGACTCTTTTTATGTTGCTTTACTGTTGCAACTATTTTGATATGATCTCATTGCTAATTTAAAGTAAATGTTAGCTTTTTATATACATGATGGTATTTGTTTAGAGATCAAGATTAATGGAAAGTATGCCTTTCTTTGATTTAAAAAAAAAAAAAAAAAAAAAAAAAAAAAGCAATGGGGCTTCTGTATACTATGTTATATTGTATACTATAACAACTTGTATAATTTGTGATGAGATTTTTGAATGTACTACAATGATGTATATTCTTTCTCTTTTTCTTTTTGGTCGCTGCACATCACATCAAATTTCATTAATTAATAATTAATTTATTTTTCATGGCTCTAAATTTAAGTAATTATGTCATTTTTACTTTGGCATTTAAAAATTTTGTCTTCCCTTTGTCGAAAAAGGCTTTTATTGTTTTTAACCCTTTTTCTCCTTCTGGTCAGTCAAAACTTTTTTTCGGTGAATGGGGGTATTGTGATAAAGATATATCACAGTTTTATCTTTTTTAATTTTAATTAACAGTTTAATTGCTGTTCTTTTAAAATGCCTTTCTACCAGCGATCGCGTGCCTTGTACGTTGCTTTTTCAGCAAGGCTGCTTCTCCCTCCTTTGTGCTCTGCATCGTTTCAATCGGCGCTGATATTGAGCTGTGACGTCATCGCATTCGGCGGCTTCCCGCTCCTGCGTTTTACGCATGCGTCGCTGTTGTTTTCTGCCGATATGTTCTCTGGATTTTGGATGTATTTCATATTTTGGCCACGTAGCGCTGCAGGTGATTGGGCGTGTCTTTCAAACACAAATTAGAAGGCTTCTTTTAATTGTTAAATGTTAATGAGTTTTTGATTTGTTATTTTAATTTTCACGTAATTCATAATCAACAAATTAGTTTAAATTAATCTTGCTGTCACATTTGTGCACCACTGTTATGGGTATATATACTAATGTTGCGCATTTTTCCAACAGAATTTTAATAAAAAATGATGCCGTAAATTGATTGAAAAACGTGGTGTGATCTGAGGCCTGCTGGCCTGTGCCGGTGCTCGTATCCGAGAAATTCACCGTTGTGCTGAATTCTTATGGAGATCAATTTCGCGTTTTCAGTTTTTAATTATCCTATAAAAATGCTGTTGTAAAATTTAATTTAATATTTTAAAGGTTTAAATCAACTGGTAATTTAATTGACTCCTGAATTAATTCTATAATTCTTCATGGACGTGGCCAGAAGGTATATTTCAAAGATTCTTCAAATTTTACGAAATTTGAGCCAGTACTTTTTAAAGACTTGATGTGCAGCTGATTTTATCCTCATCCTTCCTCCTTCCTCAAGAATTACAATAAAGATTTTATGGATCCAATTCTTATGGAGTATTCATTTATAATAGTCTGCGTCTATTACTTCACACAAGTAAGAATGTTTTACTTATTTTATTATTTTGATTCTCTTCTCTTCAAGAATATCGACCTAAAGAACAGATGCACAAAATTGTGCAGGGTTAATTGTTATTTCAATCACAACTGCAATATTTAAAAGTTAACTATACGATCTTATTCCTCCATCCATTAAATAATATTATTATTATGGCAATTGATAATTATTCCTCCTTATCATCAATAATTATCTTCGTCACAAAGCCGATACTCCAATGCCATACAGATTAGCAGCCATGAATACATATATAAATAGAGCTCTACATGTCTGTTCTACAGAAAAATCACTAAAGGAAGAGTTCAAAATCATTGAAATTATAGGTTTAAAGGCAGGACATCCGAGGAAAACTGTGCTTAAACTAATTGAAAGAGTAAGAGAAAGAATTGACCATATACAACCAGCACAGAGGAATCTAACATACTCCCTCTATTCCATATATAAGAGGTGTATCTTTGAAAATAAAACGAGAATTAGAAAAATTAGGAAAAATAGTACCACTAACCTCCAATCCATTTCTCTTCAAATCAATAAGAAATGAAATAGAAAAATATGAAGAAATACAAACAGCAGGAATATTCAAAATAAGTTGTCTAAACAGCAGAAATGAAAAAGTTACTTACATAGGAATGATGAAGAGGAAAATAGAAGAAAGAAAGAACATATCCGAGATATAAAACTAAATAAACAGTCAACAGCTCTTGCAAGATTAAACCTTAAAACCCCAATAAAACTTGATACCCTACAAATAAAGAAAATAGCTAACTACGAAAACTTACATAACACGTTATTACGAGAATCAATTGAAATAAATGCATCTAAAGCCATGTGCAATGACATGGTACACTCAGTACTCGACTGCCGCTGGAGAAAAATGTTGGAAGAGAGGGAGAGAGAGAGAGAGAGAAAATATTGAAATCCAATAGGAGGAGCTCTTCAGCCACCAGTCATCTATATAATGGAGAGGAAGTTGGTTAGAGATCACAACTGATGATGCCCTGGCGGGGGGTGAAAGCGCTTTTGTTAGGTGGTGGAAGTTTTTATTGGAGACTGTTTTTAATTTTTTTAAATGAAGGACGTTTTTAATGGAAATTTTTGACCATGCTTCTTTATAAGTAATGTCTGGAAAAAAATTGGTAAAATGTATAAATAAATAAAATTAGTATTTCTTTTCATTTTGAAATTGCTTGCAAAAAAATATGCATATATAAAAACATGGGCATCCACAAAACAAAATCCAGCCAAAGATAAGATTTTGGAACAGTAACGGTCTGTAGTTGCTTTCTCAGTAGAACTCATACATGTCATTTTGCTTAATATCATTCTAATAGCTAACAAATGATTTTTAAAAGGATTTTTTTTTTCTGCACCTTTTATACGCAATTTTTTTTCTGCATTTACAAATGATTCAATTCTTTTTTTTAAAGCGGCCTTCAGTCTGCTGCCGAGGCCCTTTTAATGAAGAATATAAAAGTGAAATAAACTAAACTAAGATTTTTTTTGCCAGATGCCTCCATGCAAGACAACTTTTTAATAAGTATATATAAAGTATAGAAATGTAATAATTAAAACGTATTAAAAATCTAAAAGTAAGCTTCTACTGACCTTTTTTTTTTTCTAAAGAAATATTTGAAACAATTAATGTCTTTTTCATCAAGAGCGGTACTGATGTAGAACACATTCAATTCATTTTGTTTAATATTATTCTAATAGCCAACAAATGATTTTTTGATAGAAAATTTCTTTTGTGCTTTACATACACAGCTTTTATTCTGCATTTACAAATGATTCAGTTCTTTTTTTAAATACAGCCATACTAGTTTTAAAAAACAGCCTGTAGTCCAAGGCCATTTTTTTTAAATGAAGATCATAAAAATTAAATAAGCTAAACTAAGAATTTTTTGCCAGATGCCTCCATCCAAGACAAATTTTTAATAAGTACATATAAAGCGCAATACAGAAATGTAACAATTAAGACATATTAATATTAAAAATCTAAAAGTAAGCTTCTACTGACTTTTTTTTCAAAAGAAAGATTTGAAACAATTAATGTCTTTTTCATCAAGAAGGGTACTCTGCCTACCTGAATCCCTTGTTTAAGATAATTTTTTAAAATGTGGTGTAAAAAGAAAAACAAAATTAAATGTTTACACTTCATCACTGCTAGGGGGAAGGAAAACCTAATTATTCATAACAACACCAAATAAGAACATATTTTCATTTCGCTGAACGTGTACCATTTATTTACATGCAGCCACTTGCTTTGGAGATCGAAGACTAATATGTACAGATAAAGAAAAACAGATAAATGAACAAAAGCGCCATCTCTTGGCATCTTCCCATACAATGTTGTAACACACTGGGGTCCCCATGACCATGTCATCATAACAATTATAATCACAATTAAAATATTAACACAATATGCAATTTGAACACATTAACCCTCTAACAGTCTTGCAAAAGAGCAAATCATTTTCTTTTTCTCAGCATTTTGTTTTAAATACTCCAAACTGAAAACTTATTCCAAAGTTGATCAACCAACTTTAATTTAATGACAAAACTTTTGACAGGGTTCCCTCTTTGCTCTTGTAATACATCTACATTCTCTACCTCTACAGAGCTTTTCACTATTTGTTTAGGCCAACTCTCATTATTCATTTGAAGCCAAACTGGACCTAACCACCATTTCTCATTAAGAACCAAATTCTCAGCAGCAATACCTCTTGTTAACACATCAGCCAGATTATCTTCAGATGGACAATAATACCAATTACTCAGACTGGATCTCTCCTGAATTTCAACAACCCTATTATCAACAAACTGTTTCCATCTCTTCTCACATCTTTTAACCCAATACAGCGCAATTGTAAAGTCACTCCAAAACACTGCTCTTTCAATTTTATCCTTAAAAAGATTCTTAATATAACTTCCAACCCTAGCACCTATTACAAGACCCATCAATTCTAAACACAGCAAAGTCATTTAATAGTGCAACTCTACTCTTTGACATAATAAATGACATTCTACAATCTCTGCTGTTATCACAATATCTAAAATAAACAACTACTCCATATGCACTTAATGAAGCGTCGCAAAAAACATGCGCCTCCACATGCTCAGTTTTACAATTCAGCAAATAAAATCTCAGAATGGTTACGCCACATAATTTCGCAGTTTCCTTACACCATTTAAACCATTTTTCCCTAAATCTTCAGGTAATTCTTCGTCCCAATCACAGTCTGTTTCACAAATTTCCTGTATCAGCAACTTAATATGAACAACAAATGGCGAAATCAGACCTATGGGATCAAAAATCCGTGCTGCTGTTTGTAAAACACACCGTTTACTGTTCCGTAATGTTTCCCAGGAGTCTACTAAACCTTTAACCTCCAACGACATTTCATCTTTCTCTGGACACCAGTTCAATCCTAAAACCTTCATCTGCTGAACACCCTCTTTCTCTCCATAATTAAATCCATTCTCTATCCATAATTTCTCCAACTCTCTATTATTAGACCTCAATTTTCTTAAATTAAATCCACCACTCTTTAATATTTTTACAGTACCCGATGACAGTTGAAACGACTCACTCTCACTACTTTCACCATAATATAAGTCATCCACCTACAATGCTGCATTTAACATTTCAAATGACTTAGGTTTGCTCTTCTCAATTTTTTTAATATGATGTTTTATAATGACACTCAAAATAAAAGGAGAAACCTTGCAGCCAAATGATAACCTTTTCATTCTCATGATTTTATAATCTTTATTAGGGTCATCTGAATACCAAAGAAATTTTAAGAATTTTCTATCTCTTTCAGAAATTCCTATCATTAAAAATACTTTTTCTATGTCAGCATTAAATGCTATTTTATGTTTGCGAAAATTTAGAATCACATCAAGAATATTAGGATTTAAATTTGGACCAGTTTCTAGACATTCATTCAAAGAAAAATTATTTTTAGATTTTGAGCTACAGTTAAACACCATCCGAACTTTCGTTGTTTCTTTATCTTCTCTAACAATCGCTCTATGTGGCATAAAATATTCCTGTAGATCCCTCTCACATTCTTCAATAATCCCATTTTTTTAATTGATCATTTATTATTTCTTTATACTCATTAGCGACCCAATGGAATAGCGTTCAATATTAAACGATCGCATGATGCGTGACTTTCATGCCACTTCCTGAGACCAAAAATGTTTACACTTCATCACTGCTAAAGGGAAGGAAAAACTAATTATTCATAACAACACAAAATAAGAACACATTTTCATTTCGCTAAACACACACCATTTATTTACATGCAGCCACTTGCTTCGGAGATCGAAGACTAAAATGTACAGGTAAAGAAAAACAGATAAATGAACAGAAGTGCCATCTCTTAGCATCTTTCCATACAACATTGTAACACTAAATATTGCCTTCACAGGAAATTCAAGGGTCAGAGCCTCCTGATATAAATTTTTTTTTAATCAGAAAAAAAAAAATTTAGTTAATTAAATATGAAAATCAGGATGGGGCAATTGCCTTTCCCAGCCTCCTTCCTGCAGGTGCCTATGTATGAGGACTACTTTATTTCATACTAGCTGACCCGCCCGACGTTGTTTGTTATGCCCAGGCCCGTGATAATAAAGTTAAACAAACCTAAAGTTTGTATGATTTTATATCTTTAACACGATTTTGTATGAAATTATTTATTTAAAATTCCTGTGTGCATGACGGAAAATCCTTTATTTCCACCTTCTGCCAACAGGGGGCACATTCTGATTTAAACTAACCTCCGACACGTGTTTCTGCTGCCTGCGGTACCGCATAATAGGCGTGCTGTGCACGCGTTGCAAAGTCTTTTAGTTCTACCTTCCACGGCCAGGGGGTGCACTCTGTTCCAAACAAACCACCTTCCGATGGAAACTCTGACACGTGTCCCTGTTGCCTCCGGCACCGTGTAACAGCTGTTGCAAAACTCTGTTGCAAAATGTGTTGCAAACTCCTTTACTTCTACCTTCCACCAGCGGACGTAATTTGTTTTATACGAACATTCGACACGGGTACCCATTATATCAAGGGAGTTGAAGAACCAATTCCGTCGAAATCGGGCCCATAGAGCTCGAGAAAAGAATGTGCCTTCTGGCGGTGGAAGTTGGAACTAAAATCTGTAACGCGATCGAAAACCAAGTCGATTTATCCAAACCCCATTGTGATCGGGCCTATAGAACCCGAAATAAAAATGCAAGTTAGAGAAAAAAAAAACTTGTAAGATTGCCCGCTAGGGGATGCTTGGTCAAGTGCACAACAACAAATCACTTACTTTGATTGTTGGTTTGCATCAAGTGAATAAGGGTTGCGTACTTTTATTAGGAACATAAGTTAATTTTTATGAAAATCGTTATTTGAAATTTCTGGTATTCTCTATATGTAACGTTTACAAAACGCTACGGGTAAGGCTAAAAATGTTAAATTTCTTAAATGGAATTTGTTTTGTCTAAATCAGAGCAATACATTTTTTAAATTATTAATAAGAGTTTTCAATTAATGAAAAAATCTCCGCCAGGGGGCGCTCGATGAAGTACAATAAATGCGATACTAAATAAAAAGGTGTTAACCTCTCCTCCCCCCCCCCCCCTCCTCATATACCCGCAAGTACAACAAATAATTTGTTCAAGAAAACCCCTATGCAAACGTTTCCTTAATTATCACTCCCATTGTCAAATAAGCTTTTATTTATTTTCCATAAAAATCAAAATTTTTATGAAATAAATACTTATTGGTGGATTATTTTGATTTTTTGAAAATTTCAATTCTCAGCCTGTTTTAAGAAAGGATGCATAATTTTCCAATAAAAAAATCAAAGATTTTTAATAATTTTATACAGACTCTAATAGCACCATTCCAAGTTTTTATTACTTGTTTTGTATCTTTCTTTATTCAAGAGATAACAGACATCTTGTCTGCTATGCTTGATCGTAGAAAAAAAAACAAAAAAAACGTTAAAATATTTTTTTTTTCTGCAATTAAATTAATGCAAAATAATAAATATCTTCGGTTATAAGAATCTGATCATCTTAATTTTTACAAACTTGTAATGTAGAACCAAAGAGGATTCGAATGGTGTTAATTTTAAAATCATAGCTTAATTAAAATTAATTTGAGTCACCTAAAAAATGCCTTAGTACCTCTTTCTTTGTGGTTTCATTATCCAGACACCTGTGGCAGATCAAATTTTTATCAAAAAACTTGTTGTTCATTGCAAGATTAAATTGCTCAAAAAATTAAACATATCTAATTAATATTTCTGAAAGTTGTGGATGGAATTTTTTGAAATTTGATTTTTTGAATTTTTGATTTTTTATTTATATAGATTTGCAATTTTTCGTGTTGATAAACCTAATAGTTTCTGTTATTTCGACATGTGTCGAAAAGTCGTAGTTAAAAGTCACTGTGGTAACCCAACCTTTTTACAGTAAACCTAAAATCTTTCTTCCCTCTCCCAACACACACCTTATTTTGCGTTTTCACATTTCTTTTACACCATTTTCAGAAAAAGACGGCATTTTGGAAGTGATGGTTAATGAGAATCTAATTAATATCTTGGGTAATTATCATATATATTATTTCTCCTGTCAACATCCCTTTTTTTTCTGAAAATACGAAACGCAGAACGATGAATGAGATAGCATATGAAAGGATTTTGAAAACTCTTCTGACATAGCACACTTAACATTTCGTTAAAACATGTTTTCGATTAAAAATTGCTGATAATTAAAAATTAAATCTGCATCGTTTTCCTAAATGAAATGAAAGGTTTTCCTCAAAACATTGTTGTCAAAAAAATAAAATACCACATTATATGATGCTCAGCAATTATTATAAAAAACACCGCACGGGTTTATTTTATATTTATGATTAAAAAGCGAAATTTAAATTGAAATGTTTAGATTTATATTTCTATGTCCCATGTTTTTCCCGAAGCGGATGACGTCATCCTCTAATGCAGTTAAAATACGATTGTTAATTTTTTTTTTTCTTTCTCTCGCGCGTGCCTTTAGCAATCTTGGATCAGTTTTTACTCTAACTTTGATGGAATAAATTAGATGATATTCTGGATTGACTAACAACTAAATGTTGTTTACAGATATTTTTATCCTTGCTTTTTCTTTAAAAGTTTAAACCTGCATCTAATAACTATTACATATTGATAAAAAATAGTACTTCTCTTTTATCCCATCGACCACTTTTCATAACAAAAAACGATCTCCAAATAAACGGGAGAACGTTGCCATTGGAATATCAAAATAAATAAATAAAATATAAGAATTTAAGGACACAATTGTTATTTTAATTAATGAAATAACTAATAAACCAGTAAAACATAATGAAAAATACATGCAAATGTCGAATGATTTAACAAACACGTATAATGCTTCTGACATCAAGTAAATGGGACTGCATTTTTGGCGTTTAATCTTACAATTTGGCGATAGTTTTTTGTTATGAAAAGTGGTCGACAGCATAATAGAGAAGTACCTAAAAAATATTAGATTTCAGTGCGAAATCCTCACACGGGTCCTCTGGTCAAAATATTAAAATTCTGAGACTCAGGTGTACATGGCCAGATCTTGAACTATCCACACCTAAATTTTCAGACTTCTAGGTGGGCTAGATTTTGCTAGCCATCACAGACAGACAAACAAACACACACACACACAGAGCGAAACTTTCTTTTATTAATATAGATGACATTCACAAATTCAACTGCATGTAACTTTATGAGATGTAATCTTCCCAACTGGGCGAAAAAGTACAGGCCAGGATTCAAAACCGGGATCCCTTGGGTTCAAATCTTGGCCCAGACTTGCCCAGTTGGGAAGATTACATCTCATATGATTTCTTTACAAATTTGAATAATTGTGTCAAAATTAATCTAGTGTACGTAACTTTGTTGTATTAAATTTCAGCCCTTGTTATTTGAAAACAGAGTTGTTGAAACATTACAGTTAGTGCGAGAAACAGTGTTACAATGTGGTCCAAAAGAATCAGATGTAAGTAAATTAAAGTCATGCTCATATAATTTTATTGTTTCCATCTATACAGTTCCACCTTCATTAGTTTTTTTCTTCCATTAGATATTTCTCCAAATAAATGTACAAGCTGCTGTAAAACAATCAGCACAAAGTCTTTTACAAGCTTTTGCTGTTGCCTTGGAGAAAATGGCTCAATCAGCATTAAGTAGTGAGAGGTGCTTTATTTTTTAATCTGATTTATTAATTAAGCTGATTAATTATTTTTTATCATAAATTCTATGTGCAATATTTATTCCAACTGGAAATTTTGAAATTGAAATTTTGGAACAAATTCATTACATAAACTGCTTCTCTTTGTTTCCTGTATCAAATTTATGTCTCTAAGAATAAATCGATTTTCTTTACACATTTTTTGGTGTATAATTGAACTTTTCAAACCAATAAAACACAAAGAAAATTCAGGGGCCAATTTATACACTGGATATAAAATCAGAATGTGATCACAGTTGTTAGCTGTAACAATAGTTACAAGATAAGTGTCAATCTTCTCCTTACTAGTATGATCCACTACACTTATCATTTAGTTTTAGAAAAAAATAATAATAGGTGACTTAGAAAAAAAATTATATCTATGAAAAGACAAAGAAAAGGATAAGTATTTTAATAAAAAAATATTAATAGAAAGAAGGATTTAGTTCTGGAAAATCTGAATGGTTTTCCTCACTGTTATATTTAAAAAGTTCTTGGAAATCATCTGCTTTTACAGAATCATTGCACAGATCCCAATCTTCAACAGGAGGAAGACTGGAGGGAAATAATGTCTCACTTCCAGAAAAATCATTGTGGTGTTTGCTTTTCTGTTAGTGATTTTTTTTTTATACAGGATCTTTCTCTTAAAACATTTTTTCTCAGAAAAAAAAAATAAAATAAAAAATCTCTCATGAGTGAATTATAGGATTGACTTATACATGTAATATATCCAAAATATGCCATTTCAGGGATAAAAAAATACTTATACACCAGAAAATACAATAATTTCATAATAAAATTCTAACATTATGATCATATATCTAATTCTAAATTTGCTGTCATTATCTTTAATTTGTCACTTTCAAAGATTTAGCATAAGTGTACCTTTCAAATTATGTACCTTTCAAATTATTTACAATGTATTATCCTTATACTTGAGAATGAATTAGAATTCTTTTATTTTTTTTAATTTTTCATTACCAATTATTATTCTATCTTTAATAAATTAGTCCTTTGTGATGATTATTAGATTTTTTCTATAATGATCAAATCAATTTAAAGGGTAGAAAAATCCATATTCAGAAGTTTTAAAACTTGGTTTATTGCATTTTATAGCTTACCAATAGTAAATGTCTTATAATTAGAAACAAGGTGTCTAATTTATCTATAAAGTTAAGGTGAAAAATATATTAATAATACCTGTTATGAATTTAAAATAAAATATTTTTGATGTAGAAATTGAAATTTTTCCAAAATTATGTAACATTTTTGTTATATTGAATCCCATATACAGTCTAGTTTTGCCTTATGATAAGTTAAGCTACTAAAGCCTGCTAAGATTGAATTGCAAAGGGCCAGAAAAAAATTTCATTTTAGACGGATTTGGATCTTACAAGGAGAGTTAGTAAAGTGGTACACTCCAATCTCTTTCAAGCTTTTGTGGTTTGAAAGTCTTACCTAGGTATAAAAAATACTGTATGAAATTTGATCTGATATGCATAAATAACAAAGTTTTAGCTTATTGAATTTTTCAGTATTTTAGGGTTTTTATAAGTATGCCGTACATTCAATGAATGAATACCAATGTAAAGTCATGAGATGCATTATAAAAGGAAGATGGGAAGAGAAATTCAATGAAAAATATACATACAGTGCACTTATAAAATACCTGAAATACTGAAAAATTCAATCAGATGAAACTTTTGTTTATGCATATCAGCTCAGATCTCATATGGGATTTTTTATACCTAGATTGGACCTTCAAACAACGAAAGTTTGAAAAAGATTAAAGTGTACAACTTTTCCAACTCTCCTTTGGTATATCATGCCTTATAATTGTATTGTATTATTTTTGTCAAGACCATAAAATTTTCTGCTTAAAGCAGATCTTCATTACACACAGTTTCCATTTTTACAGGCTAATCTCAAAGGTTACTTTTTTTTTTTTCATCCCTTTTTATACTTTGTTTTGTATGTTCTTTATAAAGCTTTTTACTTATTTAACTTTTCAAAATACTTTCAGAGTTATTAAGCTGCTTTCACCAAGAGGCAATGTCAACAACCAGTCCTTATTTTTGGATGATGAAACAGATACTCCAAGTGATGTAATTATAATTTATCTCAAGTGTTCATAAAATAATTATCTATTTATCTCTATTCATTAAAATAAATTCTTTAGGGGTTTTTTTTTTCTTTAATCTAAATATACACTTGTACTTTGTACATACTGTAAAACCTCAACAAGTTGTCACTCAAGGGACAAAATAATTTTGACAACTTAAGCTGTAAACAAAATAACAGTATTTAATATACAGGGTGACAAGAAATAACTTGGACACACATGATACATTATAACTTTAATGCTAATGAAAATATTATGACCAAACTTCAAAATAAATATGAATACGTTATTTCGTCTAATATATTTTCAAATTTTCAAAGTGACTACCTTTAGCCTTAATACAGAGCTTTAAACGTGTCACAAAATTTTCAGCTATGGGCCGCAACTCACTTACTGATGTTTTATCCCATTCCTTGCATAAGGATTTCTTTAGGGATGCCAAAGTTTTATGAGGTTTAGCACACATACTTGTCTCCAAGATGGACCAAACAGAATAATCCATTGGGTTCAAATTTGGGTAATATGGTGGCCATTCTTGAGCTCCAATGAAGTCAGGAAAATGTGTCTTGCACCAATCTTGAGTGCCTTTAGCTCTGTGTACAGGTGCAGAATCCTGTTAGAAGGTCCATCTTTTGTTTCCAAAGAACTTTTGTGACCAAGGTAAGACAACATCTTCCAAAATGAGTTTGCGATATGTTTGTTGATTAATCTTTATCCCTTGATCAACAAAAACAAGTGGTGTTTTCCCACTAGCGCATATCCCACCCCAAACCATTACAGATTAGGGTCGTTGATGCCGTTCAACAATGCAAGAAGGTCCAGGTGCTTCTGCTGACCAAACTCTATCATTATGGCTATTGTGAGCTTGTTCAATCAAAAACAGTTTCTCGTCTGTGAAGACAAATGTTTGCCATCGATTACCTGCTGCCCGCTTTAACAGTTCTTTACACCTTTGAAGTCTTGTGCGTTTGTTCTCTGCTGTTAGCTTTTGAGCCTCTTTCATTTTGTAAGGGTGAAGACCAAGCTGTACTCTTGTCATCAAACGTGCGGTTTCTGTGTTGATCTTCATCTTTCTAGCAACCTTTCTCATTGAAATCCTAGGATTTCGTTGAACTTGCTTTTTGATAACTACCTGGTGTGACGAAGAATGTTGGTTGTAGTAATTTCACGTCGGTTGAGCTGCAAAAAAGTAATTTGTTAATATCCAGGGAAACAGGTCACACAGAGTGAATGGATGCGAACTCAGGAGTTTCTTGATAAACAAATCTTTTTTTATTGTAAATTGCAGTTGACCATGGGTTCAGGTACAAGCATCAATAGGCACGGAGATGCCCGAGAGCACTGGAGAGGAGGCACGAATAATTACATGTCTTTAATCACAGACAAGCAGCGAGAGAATCTTGGCTGTTACATAATTTCTTTTCGCTGTTACAGTGATGACATGGCGATAATTAGATACGCCAATTAGCCAGATAACATGCTGTTGTGGCGAGGACAATGTGAAAAGAAACAGATGGTAACAGTCCGTTAATGGTAATCCTATGGGGAAGATATGAATGTAAAATATGAATTTTAAGCGCCAGAATGGAGATATGGAATTTTGGTAAACCAGACAAAACCGCATGGAGTCCTTTCTCATGGGGTTAGCTTAAAGAATTAAGAACTGGGGTTAAAAATAGAATTGGTACGTTACAGATATTATATATTAAAGACAGCTGGACAATTGGGAAAATAATGAAATACGTTAAAAGGAATGAAACCTTGACAAGCAAAAGTGTAGGCGTAAAAATGTAAGTGAAGTTTGGACGCCGTTAGAAAAGAGCAGATTGTACTGGGAATAAATTCTTTTTTTTTCTTTTTTTTATAACGATATGATTTATGCGGTGAGGAAAGAGATCCGAATGAATTAAAGAACGCTTAATAAAAGAGAAATACAGGGAGAAGCTAGATTTTATAACACGAAATATAAAATAATTTTATAGAAAGAGAAATTTAGAAAAGTAAGGAGATGGGGGAATTAATTTTAAGAAAGTGGAATATGTGAAGTTAAATCCACTTCACATATATCTCCCCAACAACCGAAGACGAAAAACAATGAAGGTCCATAGGAAACGGAAAACCACCTGTGTCTTTTCACTAACAAGAAAAATTAGATGAAAATTATGAATAAAGTAATTGTTATAGAAAACCCTGGTAACTACATGAAATAATTAAAATAACAATACACAACAATAATCTTGATTAAGAAAAACAAATACATCATGTCTCAAATATATATGCATGCCTTCATAAGCATGACACAAACCAAACTGGGTCGACCTCTTACGTTTGAAAATTAAAATATATGAATGAGCTCAAAATTTTAAGTCTGTTTCTGGATTTTATTTTCTCTTTTCTTTTCTTTAAGTGTGCACACGTATTATAAAACATAACCAGAAACTAAATGAAAATTAACTTGAAATTAAAATTCAAGAAAATAGCAATTTTTTATAAATTGCAAGAAATGTTGGTTGTTTCCAACATCAATTTTTTTTTTTTTTTGAGACATGAAACTAAATAAAAAAATAAAACACAAAGCAAATAATACATGTAATAAATATGAGTACTCCATAGGTGAAAAAAAATAAAAATAAAGTGAAATTAAATACCAAATTGTTTTTTTTTTTTTTAATGTAAACTGTTCCAAAATGGCATGAAAATGAATAAACATGGAAAATTAGGAACAGATTGTATAAATTTGCATGTTTCTGTGATGGCATATATAAGAAAAAAATTTAACTGATAAACAATTTAGAAGTAATATGTCATGTGTGTTCATTTTAATTTTTTTTATAAAAAAAATATAATTATGAGAACTTAATGGATGTGTATTAAAAATTTAACAAAAAGTTTAGAGAGGAACTAAAAAAAAACATATATTGCGAACTACGAAACAGGCGACATTGTAAAAGAAATACATTGTGTGTGTGTGTGTGAGTGCAACTTGCGCTAACATCATAAATTTGATGCTATATGTACATGATCTATACCAGGCGAAGAATGCACGAGTGTGTAAGAAGAGAGGAGGTGTACACCTGTTTGAAGAACGAACAAAATTCGTGAATAAGGAAATCTTATCACGTGAACAGTGTTTTCAGTGGGTGAAAACAGCAAAAACGAAAAGTAAAATTCTTTTTTTTTTTTTTTATAACGATATGTCAAAATAGAAGCAGAAATTGTTTTATAGCCTAGCAAATGAGTATGATATTGCAGTAAATGAGTATATGTGTAACATTGAATTAAAACTGGCTGGTATTGCATGTAGTGAACTATGAAAAATAGAAAAAAAACAATAGAAGTCCTCTATGTATTTAAATATTTTGAGAGTGAAGGGTAGAAATTTAAATTGAGAAAAGAAAAAAATGTGCTTATAACTGTAAATGTAAAAAAAGAGCATCCGACATGTAAACAAGTTTAATGTAAAATGTTTAGTGCGAAATACCTCAATGAGAGTATCTTACTTGTTTTCATTTTTTTTTTATAAAAAGGAGAGAGTGGTAATTAAGATGATAAAGAAAGGACAGTTGTTACAATTTTAAGTGTATGTAAAAAAAAACAAGAAAAACACAAGTACTGAACCTAAGCGGGATAGAAAAAGTCAACGGTATGTGTGTAAACAAAACCCAAAAGTTTGAGTTTTCTATGAACCACAAATAGCATACGCTATACGATGAACTAACGTGTGTGTGTTTGTGTGTGTATAACCTATGAACTATGCAATGAGAAAACTATGAGCAATGATTTCCCGTGTATACAAAGAAAACTCGAAAAAAACAAAAAAAAAACAACTATGAACTATTCTATGAGCAACTATGAGTAACTATGAGCGAATTTCCCTATATACACAAAAAAATCACAAACGATGAACTACTTGTATATAAAAAAAAACAAAAAGAATACCGTCGAAAATGTCTATCAACCAGAACCTAGATTGATTTTTCTCTTTTTTTTTTTTTTTTTTTTTAACAAAATTAAAGATGTGGTAAAGAGGAAAGCAAATGTAATGGCCTTCTGAGTCAAATGTGGCAAACCAAATGAAAAAAAAATCATATATTTAAGTCTGTGTAAGAGTATAAAAAAATAGTAACCAGAACAAATGTTAGGACTATAAATTGAAAAAGAATGTGCTTGTTTTACCTTGCCATAGGAATAGTTTACAACATTATTAAGATAACATAATTTTATTTTACCTTTACCTGTTTTTTATAGACCTAAAAACAAGAACTTGAGTTGTCGTTAAACTTATACTCCGAAAAAAAATTGATGCGCAGACATCATGAAGTGTGAATTTATTACAGGTTGTCTCCCCTATGAATATGCATCTGTAAGCTGTAGACTACACAAAAAAAAAACCCTGAAGAGTACACTCAAAATAATGTGAAAGAAGATGTTTAAAATATAATAGCATTAATAAACATTTAAGGTTGCTTAATAAAAAAATATTCAGTACAATACCTAAACTTGAGAAATCACGAGCGTAGATATCAAGTCAAAAATTTTTTTTTTATTATATTGGAGTAGAGGAATGTATTGAGTCACCAGTAAAAAAATAAAAATGGGACAATGTAAATAAAGGTGTATATAAAGTAACATAAAAGATATGTTAAATCGAGCAAATTAAGCAACTAGGTTTTGAGAAAAAATTGTTGTGAAGAAAAGAAAAAGTGAAATGTTCATGTGAACTGAGATACATATTTACCTAGAATATTAAATTTTGAGTACCAATGGGATATATGACAGTGCGCGTGTAAAGTATTGAGTGGTCACAATGAATGAAATTAGTATTGAATTGAAATGACATTGCATGTGTGACATTAGTGAACATGAAAAACATTGAACTGTAAACGAATGTGTAAATAAATAAAAGGGGCACTGTTTTCGTATCTCAATAGTGTGTGTAAAAAATGTTAATTTGAATGAAAAAGAAAAAGCTAATTGTTTGAATATATGTAAAAAAAAAATGTAATATTTAAGTAAGTTTAAATACTTATTTAAATTTATTATGAACAAAAATTTATTTGTGTGTCCATGCACGTAACATATTCCATTTTCAAATCAGCAACAGGCCTTATTCGCTGAATGAAAACAAAATATTTATTTCTGACATAAAGTTATTCCGCGAAAATAAGTCAATGAAAGAATAACATACATGAAACATAATAAGAAACGGAATAAAAGTGCAGTTGATTAAATTTTGAATTGTACGTTCTACTATAAAAAGAGTTTCTATTTATGAATTGAACAGCTGTAAAAACCGCAGAAGCGTAGATGTATCGTGTCGTATAAATGTTGAATGGGGGGAAAAAGGTAAGATGCGGGAAGCCTGAATGGACTTTAGAAAAAGGGAGTGACAGGCATTATCAGTTTAATATGAACAAGCTATAAACTCGTGTTCATCCATCCTTTTTTTTTTTTTTTTAGGTGGAATTTAAAGCTTAAATTTAACATTAATTGAGTGTTTGAAATTCAGAATAACTTAACATAGGGAGATTGAAATTGGCAAAATAACTACTAAGATAAAATATTGAATGAACTGAAATTAAAGTGAATTCTATAATTATTATTATTATTCCTTTTTTTTTTTGGAGTCTCATTATTATTCTTTTTTTTAGTACGTCACACTATAAGGGTGTGAAGGGAAAAATTACACATTTACATAAAGATAAACTGGAATATATATATATATATTATAAACGTTGAAACACCTTAAAAATATATAATTGTAAATAATAAAAAATATGAAATAGTTGCAAAATATATGTGCATAAACATGTATGTATAATAATATGCATAATTTAACTTCAAAAGAGTTTATAAGAGAATGGTCAAAATGAGGGTACACAAAAACTTAAAATTTCGCAATTTAATATATTACAATATGTGAAAAAATAGAATAAAATCAGTAATGCAAACAAATCAAACCAGAGAATTTGCTTTCTCTATCTTACCTTAGGCTTCATTTGTAAGGTCTATGGAAAAAAAACTTTATCTCCATCTATTATACGTGTTATATTTATCAAAAACAAATCCTAACATAATAATTATGAACTTACAATAAGATAAACAAAAGTATTTATAATATTAAGTTAAACTGTTAGAAAAAAAAAAAGATGCAGAGGGACAAGAAATTCTTTACAGTTAAATTCCTAACGTAAAATTATAGGCCAGCTATAAACTTAATCAATCAAGAAAAACACCAAAAGAATCAAATGCAATTCATGGCCGTCAAACAGAAATAAATGCACTATTTGTGAATTGCACTATGTCACACTGTATTATTTTTTTACTTTATTAAAAACTGAAAACTAAGTGATAAAAGAAAAAAAATAATCTAAAATTTTGCAGTACCTTTGTAGGTGTCAAATAAAAATTTTAATAAAAATGAACCTTTATATTTTTTTTTTTTTAAATATAAATTTTTACTTAAACTATGTATAAATTTTAATAAACGAAGCACACACCTTTCTTTCAACAATATTAAAAAAAATACAATAAAAGTGTGTATTTTCAACCAAAACTCGACTTAACACTAAGTAATTATGCATTAGACCATTCTCAAAATTATGCAAAGTACACATGAAATAATATAATTATCAAGCAGAAAAAAATATATATATAAGGTATATTATAAACAGTACACACCAACAAGCAAAAATTTTGTAGTGCCGAGCAGATTTTCATTTCGGCATGGTATTTTGTTTTGTTACGAAATTGATAGCCTATCATAAAGAAAAATCTTCTTTTTATTTATTTTTCTATCAATTAGAACAAATAGTTCAAAATCTAATTTTTTTTTAAATTCTCTTCTTATCTAAAAAGAGGTAAAAAAGACTATAGTTGTAAAAGATATAGTCACTCATGCAGTCTTTTTATGAGTCCTAGTGTCAGTTTGAGCAATAAGATTTTTTTTTATCGATACACACAATTAAAAAATATGAAAACTTCGTTAAAAATTCTATGTAGCACATATAAATGAAAGAAAAAATCATATAAAATATAAAGCCATTTTATAAAACTAGAGGCAGAAACTCAATGAAAATGTAAATATTACTTGAGTATGACACTACATAATAATATTAAACTTTAAATAAGAGTTTAATTTAAATTGTCTATTCCTGTAAAAATTTTCTTTTATGAAAGAAAAGTTTTTTTTTTGTCGTTCAAGTTCCGGTAGGACTATCTTTCAAGCAGCAGAGAACCAATTACAGATATTATAATAAAAGACTTACCTTAGGAATAGCCTTTCAAGAATTTAATCACACGACATGCAAAATTACTACACACATTTTACTTTAATTTAAAAAAAAATGGTTGTAAAAGTTAAAAATCAGCCCTTTCTATCTTTATTAATTTGGGCTCTGAATCTTTGATTAGCTAATGCGATATTTACTTTTTTTTTTTTTTTTAACTGATTGAATATACGTAAAACATGTGTGAGGTAAGAGTAGGTCGTTGCTCTTCGATGAATCATCTTTAAAACGAAAACGCTTGAAATCTTTACCGATTATCGGCGCATCACTTTCGACAATAGAGAACAGTTAGTTTTTTGATAAGTGATAATTTTCTTGAAAATTTGGCACTGTACTGGGGCTTGATGACATATTTGTAACGTGTCTGTCAGAACGAAAGGCGGGGTGTCCATAGGTGCGACTTTCAACATAATATTATTCAAGAATCAAGATCCATGGAATTCAAAGTTTCTCTCGAGAAGAACAGTCTATCTAATGCTGGCTGAGTCGGGACAAAACACAGACAGAGTTCCAAGGAGAGTGCGGTCAAAGGTGAAAGAGAGAAAATGCGCTCAGTTTGTCGGTTGACCGGGGAAAATCTTGAATGCGCGTACACTGATTCAGAATACGGCGTAGAGTTGAAAGTTCGTAGAAAATGTAGTTTGACAGTCTGTCTAAAAATAGTATCCTTATGTACGATTGTGAGTCGAAGATGCAGGGCTACTCAGCAGGAGTACTACGATAGGCGTTGAAATCCATCGTCAGAAAATATTTTAATTTGGTAGAATAAATTACGTGAATTTTTTTTTTACGATGTTTTCTTTTTAAACTAAAAAGCCCTCCTCTCCAGTTAAAGATGCTTGTGAGCGGCTGATGTACCAAATATCTGTGACGAAGAATGTTGGTTGTAGTAATTTCACGTCGGTTGAGCTGCAAAAAAGTAATTTGTTAATATCCAGGGAAACAGGTCACACAGAGTGAATGGATGCGAACTCAGGAGTTTCTTGATAAACAAATCTTTTTTTATTGTAAATTGCAGTTGACCATGGGTTCAGGTACAAGCATCAATAGGCACGGAGATGCCCGAGAGCACTGGAGAGGAGGCACGAATAATTACATGTCTTTAATCACAGACAAGCAGCGAGAGAATCTTGGCTGTTACATAATTTCTTTTCGCTGTTACAGTGATGACATGGCGATAATTAGATACGCCAATTAGCCAGATAACATGCTGTTGTGGCGAGGACAATGTGAAAAGAAACAGATGGTAACAGTCCGTTAATGGTAATCCTATGGGGAAGATATGAATGTAAAATATGAATTTTAAGCGCCAGAATGGAGATATGGAATTTTGGTAAACCAGACAAAACCGCATGGAGTCCTTTCTCATGGGGTTAGCTTAAAGAATTAAGAACTGGGGTTAAAAATAGAATTGGTACGTTACAGATATTATATATTAAAGACAGCTGGACAATTGGGAAAATAATGAAATACGTTAAAAGGAATGAAACCTTGACAAGCAAAAGTGTAGGCGTAAAAATGTAAGTGAAGTTTGGACGCCGTTAGAAAAGAGCAGATTGTACTGGGAATAAATTCTTTTTTTTTCTTTTTTTTATAACGATATGATTTATGCGGTGAGGAAAGAGATCCGAATGAATTAAAGAACGCTTAATAAAAGAGAAATACAGGGAGAAGCTAGATTTTATAACACGAAATATAAAATAATTTTATAGAAAGAGAAATTTAGAAAAGTAAGGAGATGGGGGAATTAATTTTAAGAAAGTGGAATATGTGAAGTTAAATCCACTTCACACCTGGTTTCTTGATGTATTAACTGTGCACTTTCGTCCTCTTCCTGAGCTGTCACCATCATGTCCGAGTTCTTTAAACCTTTTGATTGTGCATGAAACCGTCTGCTTAGGCACTTTCAATCGTTGAACAATTTCAAATTGTTTCATTCCTTGCTTATGTAATTAAAGTATGGCAGATCGTTTGTTAACCATAATGGCTATCACAATTAACTTACTTACATCTGTTTAGTAGCTTTCTAGAATCAATTCCTTATGACAATAACTTCATAACTTTAGTAGTATTTACAGATTTTTGGTTTGAAACTTCATCCAAGTTATTTCTTGTCACCCTGTATATGTAAAATATGTCTGATTAACGGTTGCTTTCTGTCACACAAATGGGGTCCATTATAGAGACTTGGCTGCTAGTAGCATTAAAATAATAAACTTGATGAGAATAATTGACTTGGGACTTTGTTGATTGACCAAACTTTTTTATTGACAGTTCTATCATACATCCAGCATCTGAGTTCAGAGGAGGCCCTGAGAGCCGTAAATATGATTTTTGTTACCTACGTGGTCGTAGATTTTGCAGGCCTCTCAAATCTATAAATTCAGAATTTTTTATGCAAGAACAGGAGTTTTGTTAAAAATTTGCAATATTTTCCAGCAGAGAGCGAATAGTCAAAAGGGGAAGATACTTACTTCTAGTTGAATAAGGATCTTAATTAATGTGGTCTTATGGTAGCAATAGGATTGCAACACCAGCATTCATTTCTAAATTTGATGTTAATTGCTATTTATGATCTAAACATAATAATAAATATCAGACAGAGAAAAATTATTTAGAATTTAAGACCTAATGTAATCATAAATTTCTTATTTTGACATTAATTTGAATTTGTAGCCTAAACATAATTGGTTAATTTATGATCTGAACCTAATAACTGTGGCATTGAAAGAAAGTTAATTAGAATTTATGACTTTGAGTGATCATCTAATGAAAACATGTAAATGAACTCCTATTTTGGGAAATTAATTTCACCAACATCAATCAACATTTAAAGATGTTTATGATAGGTAATTTCTGTTTTGTTTTTTTTATCCTTTCATATGCCCCTCTCCAAGATGAGGTCCACCAGGCTTGCCTGCAAGACTGAAGGGACTCAACTGGAAGACTGATAATACAAAGTTAATAAAAAGGAGTTTTCATTAGCTTAAGGCTGTAGATTAAAGTTAAATTTAGAGTTAAGGTTGCTAAAGTTTGAGGGATAAATTTTGCTGCTAGAAATTTACGATTTAATGTTTGCATTTCATACTTAAAAGTTTAGGAATGAAATTTAAGATTTTAAGTTTTTATCCTAAAATTCTAGTTTTGGGATATGGCTTAAACTTTTAGATTTGGACTGTGACTTAAGTTTTAAGGTTTTAGATTTGGAATGTAGCTCTCAGGACAACCTGGTCAAACTTTACATAGAAAATTTGAAAAGTATGCTAATAATAATACCAACATGAAATGCATAAAAAAATAACAAAATAATATGGGTTTTATGTACAAAATATTCAAATTAAACAAATATTTAAAAATGTTAAATCGTTAAAATTATGTTAAAAAAATGCAGATATAAACATTGGAAATTTTTTTATCAAATTCAAAATATGCAGAAATGTTAAAATATTTGAAATTAAATGGATATTAAACAAGAAAGTGTAAATATTTAAAAAATACTGTAAAATATAAGAATATCTAAATATATGTAAAAAATAACAAATATAACATGAAATTTTATCCAAAATCTCCTGGGCGATTTTTGCAATTTATCCTAAACTGTTAGGGGTTTTAGCCTATTCTAAACCCTTTAGCATGTAAAAAAAAATTTAAAAAGTTTTTTAAAATGTAAAAGAAAAAGAATGAAAAAGAAAAGTGAGCATGTTGTTTATTTTTATTCAATTTTTTTTGTTTGTGTGTGTGTGAAGATTCCGGTGTATTTCAATTGTAAAATAGATAGTTTACCATTTGCAGACTGCAATGTATTTGTTTTTCCCAGTGGCAACATCTGCATCTCACTGCTGTTAGTACATAAAGGGAAAAAAAAAAGTGATCTAGCCAATTCAAAAACCAGAGAACGTTTTTCCTGATGATTTAAGACCAGACTAATCAGGAAAATGATGGTTATTATGTCATAAGTAAAATAATAAGTAACACAGCAAAAGTAAAACAGCGGCTGTATATATGAAACGAAGCGTGTTGCTTTAAAAAAAAAATAATAAAAATTCTAACAGTACTTTTAAACTGTCACCATCATTCTACACTGCTGGGGAGATAGGTTACACGCCCAGCTGGGTCCTCATCCAAATGCTACGAGTAAGGGGGACGATAGGAAAGCAAAAATTTTAAAAAATTGACAGCTGAAAGAGATAGATGGGGTTTATTCATGGCTGAGTTTAAGATTTTGAGGAGGGTGGTAGTATCTTAACTTGGAGGAATGGACAATTTCGGAATTTCTCTTAAAATGTGGGCTGGGTTTATCAATTTCAAAGGATACATCAGAAAGTTGTTTTAAAATGGTGTATGGGCCAGAATATGGTGCCGTCAATTTACGGGTATTCGGATAGTGAAATTCTTCATACATCACAATGTCACCAACTTTAAACTTTACAGGAAGGAAACGAGCATCATAACGGACTTTATTCTTTTTATGGTAAGCAATTGTTCTCTCTTTAGCCAATTTTCTAGCTTCTTCCACAGGGGGATAGTAACTATTATTTGGTAAAGGGGGATCATATGGTAAATTTCCTAAAAATAAATAGCTAGGGGTGAATTGGGTTACAGAATGAGGGGTGTTATTATATTCATATAAGACTTCATCTAAAAGCTTAGTCCAGGGTATTTTCTTGGATGTGGAATTGACTTTACATTTTAATCTAGTGACAATAGTCTGATTTAGTCGTTCAATTTTCCCATTCGTTTCCGGGTGATGGCTGCTCGTCAATCTGTGTTTTATATTGTAATTACGAAGAAATCTCCTAAACCTGGAAGCTGTAAATGCTCCATTTCTGTCGGTTAACAATCTATCTGGTACTTGTATCTGAAATAATTGTTTCAAAATGTTTGTATAAGTTTCGGTAGTTACACTTTTTGAAGGAAAACCCCACACATAGCGAGTTGCATGGTCAACGACTAAATGCAAATATTTTTTTGTAGAATTGTAATAATTAAATCCGCCAACAGAGTCTACTGCCAAACATTCAAAAGGTATCTCTGTTGGGGGCATTAATTGCAATAAGCCAAATCTTTTTTGTCTACATTTTTTGTTTATCTGACAAGTGTGGCAGTGTTTTACAAAATTTTCAATGTCCTGATTAAAGTTAGGCCAATAATATTGCGGAGAGATTAAATTTATCATTTTATAAATTCCAGGGTGGCCAAATTGTGTGTGGGTTTTTTCTAATAGGGGTAAACGTAAAGACATGGGGACCACAATCTTATACAAACCTTTCTTTTTAATAACAACAACATCATTTATCTCAGTGTACTTTTTACCATCAATTGTTACATTTTCTTTCTTCTGATTGTCTCTTACTTCATTCAAGTCAAGGAGATGTATAATATGGGGTAAATTTTCTGAAACAGGTTGTCTAGATAGCATATCAGCTTCAACATTAGTGGAGCCTTTCTGGTATTTAATTTCATAGTCAAACATACTAAGTTTTAGGGACCAGCGGAAAAGACGTCCTCTTAAATTTTTAACACTTTTGAGCCAGGTAAGTGCCGCATGATCTGTATGTATGACAAATTTTTGACCGTGTAAATAATGATAAAATTTATCTAAAGCATCCACAATCGCCAAACATTCTAATTCGGTAATTGCATAATTTTTTTCATAATCGCGAAGATTTCTAGAGTGATATGCTATAGGATGTAATGTTCCTTTTTCATCAACTTGTTTCACTACACATCCCACTCCATGACTTGATGCGTCTACAAACAAATGACAAGGTGTTTTGGGATCAAACAACTTTAAGATTGGTTTTTCAATTAAAGCATTTTTTAATTTTTCAAAAGAATTCTGACAATTTTGGTCCCACACATAAGGGACATTTTTCTTCAACAAATTGTTGAGAGAGTATCGAATGTTAGCATACTTTGGAATAAATTTGTGATAAACATTTATAGATCCCAAAAAACGTTGTAATTCTTTTACATTCGTTGGTGGTGTTAATTTCTTAATCGTCTCTATATTAGGGTTGTCAGGTGTGATACAACCGTTCGAAACTTCATATCCTAGAAAGTTAATTTTGGATTTCACAAAATTACACTTTGACAATTTGAGTTTAAGGTTTTCTTGAACACAGATATTAAATAATGTCTCTAAATGACATAAATGTTCCTCTTCATTTTGGGAGAATACAATAACATCATCAAAGTAACTACAGGCAAAGTCAATTTTGTATTTATTAAGAATTCTACGGAGAGTACGGTTAAACCAAGCAGGTGAGTTTTTCCATCCAAACGGTAAACGATTCCACTCATATAATACAAAGGTGGTGGCAAATGCCAGCTTCTCAGTGTCTCGAGGGTGGATAGGAATGTGCCAATATCCACTAGCTAAATCAAGAGTGGAAAAAATTTTAGCATGCGCCAATTTATCTAACAGGGTGTTGATTCGAGGTAAGGGTTCTGCATCTGTTTTTGTAATGGCATTTAATTTTCGGAAGTCAATACATAACCGGGTTTTCTTCCCTTCTTCACGTTTATACACCAAAGTTACGGGTGATGAATAAGGGGAATAGCTTTCTTTAATGATACCGGCTTGCAATAAATTTTGAATTTGTTCTTTAATTTCCTCTTCTTCCTTAGGGGAAGTGCGATATGCTCTTAAAGAAACGGGGAGATCTGATGTTAACTGTATTCTCTGGGGTTCCATGTTTACACAGCCTATATCATATTTATCTTTGGCGAAAATACAGACATATTTGGCTAGAAGAGCAGGTAATTGTTCTCTGACAGACTGAACATTTTGCACATGGTCAGTGGTCTCGAACAACTCCGGCTCAAAATTTTCTTCGAATATCTCTGCATTTTCAATTGCTGGCTGGTTAGTATATACTTCTGATAAATGTAAAGTATGGTGAGACGCATTTGTTGGAATATGGTCCATGAGAGGTACTTTCTTATTATCTTGAGTTATTTGCATTTTAACACAGTCAATATTTAATCTAAACAGTTTGCAATGGGGTAGCCCAATCAAAGCATAAGGTAACTGATTGTTAATTATAAAAAGTTCAATTCTCTTAGAGATACGTCCTAATTGCAAACTAACAAGGCATTTTTCTTTCAAAGCAAGAACACCTTGTGTTTGGGTGACTGGTATACTCTGCTGAACTTTACATATTTTTAGGTTAAGTTTATGGGCTAAATGACAAGGAATAACACTAATCGAACTCCCAGTATCGATCAAACAAGGTAGTGAGTCTTCATTTTTTACATAAGTAACTTTATGACAATCTCTATTTGATTTTTTATAGCTAGCTTTTTCTTTTTGTATATGTCCGGACATAAGAAATCGTCATTGATTACTAGATGTATTTCGGGATGACTCATTAGCACTATGATCTTGGTTGGGGTTCGGCAAAGTCATATTGTGACTAGGGGTTGGTACTGCTAACACTTGTTGTCGAAAAGGGCAGTTTCCCACCCAATGATACGCATTTGGTATTCCGATATTAAGACAAACTTTGCATGGATAGGGCGGCAAAGTGGTCTGGTGGTGTACATTAGGTCGTGGTGGAACATTTGAAGTCGGTCTAAACGTATTTTGGGGATTTCTGGCTTGATTTGATGGAAAAGGTCGAATGGGGTGTGTTTGATAGGGAACTCTGTAGTTCCACTGCCTGTTAAAAGTCTGTCCATTCTCATATGGAGGTCGGTTTGGTCGCCATTGGCGATACTGATTGGGGTTTTGGGGGCTTGCTTCAAATTTGCTCTCATTTCCCTTTCTGTCCAGTTGCAGTTTGCTAATTCTGAAAACTAATTCACGCCATGCATGTGTAGTTGAGGGGTTGCCTGCAATAACTAACTTCTGCATTTCTAATGGCAAGCCCTCCGTTAAACCTTCCAGGATAAGTTTCAGCTCTAATCCTAAGGTTCGGCCTACTTTAGTCTTTTTTTGATAATATTCGTTCAAGTCCTCTCCAACTTTATATCTAATACGTGAAAAATCAGTGAGAGAAAGGGTATCTGGAATTTCGTAGTGTTCATTAAACAAAGTGACAAATTCGGACCAATGAAGTACATTTAGACAATTATTAATGTACAACGTAAGTGCACTGTCCTTTAAATACTTCTGTATGTGCCTAATTTTCCAGCACTCGTCTTTTCCCTGTCCTATACAGACACTCTCGAAATAGGCTAACCATGGTATCCAAGACATTCCATCTTGCGGAGAAAACGCAACGATATCGGGGTCTACTGACATTTTTGGGTTGGCGGATACTGAAGTGTGACCAGACCCAGCTTGAGCTGACAGGGTCTGTCCACCTAACCTTGTTACACCAGATGTCTCTGGTGCACCTCCAGATTCCTGACTAGACTTCTGATTATTTTTCTCTTCAGGATTATTAACGGGATTATCATCTTTGCTCGAAATTTGATTTTTTTCTTTTTCGGGGTCACCTGATTTGTCTGTTAAATCCTCTACTTCTTTAGGAGGGGTTGGGCTACTCATGATGGATATAAATACTAAATATCACTGAATTACACAGAAATATAATACACCATTAAAGCACATAAGAATAAAAATGAAAAAATCTTTCAAACTATTTAAAATTTGTAACACTATATCTGTAAATATCTGTTAAAATCATCTTTTTAAAATTAAAATCCACCTTAATAATTTTTTTTTTTTTTTTTTTTTTTTAATAACTTGAATTCAATAAAAAAAATTTAAATAACCTCACTAACTATAAAGTACGTTGCATATAAATCACCTTTAAAAAGTTTAACACTTAATAATAAAAATATTATAATAATATAATAATAATAAAATTTTCACTTCTGCTAAAATATTTTCAAACTGTCTAGAAAAATGATTTTAATATGAGGTTTAGTTAATGTTATTTTTCATTAAAATCGTAATTATCAGTTCAACACAACTAAAGAATTTTCATAAAAATCACCATTCTTACTCTTTCATCTCTTTAAAATTACGTTAAACACAATACATAAACAATTATATATTTGAACTTAAATAGCTGACTTAAAAATAATTAAAATTTTCACACAAGTAATAGCATAATAAAATAATCCTCTTTAATTTATTTTTGGCATGCATAAAAAATTAAATAAAAAGTTTGAGAACCACTGCCTCTCACTAAAAAGATCTTTAAAAAAAAATTTTTTTTTTTTTTTTTTTTTTTTTTTTTTTCTGTACGTTAATATCAAAAGTACATACCTTTATACGGCTTTGCTTTAAATAAATCCATGAAAAATTTACCTCTTACTTTTTTTTTTTTTTTTTTCACCGCGACGCGAAACAATAATAAATTAATTTCACTGAAATATTTATCTCTATATCTTCTTGCACTGCCCACAAAAATACTTTTTCCCGTAGTCACGTGGTTTTTGTTTTTGCTGAGCGCAGTTCTGATTTATTTTTCTAAATAGTCCAGAAACCAGAAACCGAAACATCTGAGTCACGAGTTCATTTCTTTACCGGCGCGCTCTTGAAAATTGAAAACAGCTGTCTGGTTGACCTACTTCTCTCTGCAGATAAAACACTTGATTCTTGCCTGCAGAATGAAATACAGCACAAGATTGAGAATGAAGAGAAAAGTTAATGATTCACTTTCCTTTTGACGAAGGGAGATTAAGTACTTTTGAGTTCTTGGGA
Organism: Maratus michaelseni; assembly: GCA_963931845.1. Classification (NCBI taxonomy): domain Eukaryota; kingdom Metazoa; phylum Arthropoda; class Arachnida; order Araneae; family Salticidae; genus Maratus; species Maratus michaelseni. The sequence continues at coordinate 254,115,217 of OZ007592.1, forward strand.
TAAATTCCGTAAGTCTTTCACCGTATGCTGTAAGAATTTTTCACGGAGGTATTCGCTGTGATTGACGGGCGTAGATTACGTAACTGTTTAGTTTTTGGGATTTTCCCGTTGAGATGAACTGTCCTACTCGACTTCTGAAACGAAGCGTGTTGCTCCGTCGGTGGGTCCTTGATCGCCGGGCCGGTGGCTGTGCGGACTGATGGCGGCTCCGTATTTACGTCAAAGCGCTCATTCTGATTCCCTTGCATGCTCTTGTAGTCCTGGGCCGTGAGCGGGATTCGGTTAAATTCCGAGTGAATGTATGTCTGTTTAAAGGAAGACACCGTCTATTACGGAACCTGGTTTATTTCTTTTTCTTACATGCATCCTTTTAAACCAGGTCCATATTGGCGTGAGAGCTGCTTTTTAAGTCTGTCTGGACATCGAAGGTTCGTCCATCGCGAGGCAATTCCGAGAGAGCAGATTGGCGTGGATTTGTTTAGATGAGGGAAATCGTAAAAAGTTCGCTCCTGATAGCCGTGTAATGGTATAAATATGAGGTTTTTGCATTATTTCTGCTAGAGGTCGTCTAAGTCAAAAGAGGCGTATTTTTAATTTTAATTGGCCGCGAGCTGAGTGATTGATTGTGCGGAATAAAGGCGTTGGCTCCATCGGCCGATCGGATGCAGCAAGACTTTAAAATTGCGTTAGCGTCAGCACAAATATTCTTATGAAGAGTCAGAAAACGATCTTTGAAAGTTATAAGATGCGATGCAGGAAAACTAATTTAACAGGGGCGACGGCATTTTCAATCAATTGAAACACAATTATTAAAGCATTTAAAAGTTTTGATTTAAATTTCTATTTTTTAAAACGGTAATTTAAAATTTTAAAAGAGGCAAAAAGGGATTTTGCATTTTAAAAAGCGGTTTAGCTTTTATCCTTTCATATATATATATATATATATATATATATATATATATATATATATATATATATATATATATATATATATAAGAAAACAGAAAAGAAATAATTCAAAATTTCCAGAAATTAAATTTTCAATCTCTGAAGTTAAATAAAAAAATTTAAATTAACTTGAAATATTTGAGTACTTTATATTTTGCAGAATTATACATTTGTACATTTCATATTATTAAAATAGTCATAAAATATTGTGTGTAATGACTATAAAATAATAATAATAATAATTGTTTATTTACTCTGAATATTCATTTGTAAAATATTGCTAAAATTGGATTTATAAATGTTAGCTTTGAATTTATTTGCATTATAGGACGGTAAACAAAGATTCTGAATTATGAATGCCAGTGCTGAATATTATTGCAATCTGAAATGTTAAAATTTTATTTGTTTAAAAAAAAAATGCTTTCTGTAAAATCTTAAAACCTTTAATTGTATTTCTATGTCTTATTACACATTAATACAAATTGTTATATAATTTAAAAAATTCATTTAAAAACCAGATCTTATTTCAGTCAATATATACAGCTACTAAAACACTTAACTTTAATTATTCTTAGTTAAAATGTCTCCCAGAATCTGGAAATGGAGTTACATAAGTTTTTCAAATAATAGTTCTGTATTGTGTGTTGTTGTTTTACTTTAATGAACATTCTTCTGCATAAAGACCTTTTCATTTACAGTAGACTCCCAATTAACCAATGCTCTCTCATACGCCACATTCCATTGATTGACATCCGCACATATTTTATAATCTGATTTGCATAAACATATTTAAAGATGTTTGTGGCTGTATTCGAAAATTTCGGAAGAATTTTTTTTTTTTGTTGTTAGTTATAATTGATTATACAAAGCTTAAACATGGTACAAGTGCTAATAAGTAATTAAAATATTGTTATAAAATTATACACTTAAAAAAGACCAAAAACTATCAGAAATTTAGAACAACTCCAACCAACAAACATCCCTGCATATCCCGATTCCCCTTCCTGCAAAAATGATACCTTATTTTCTCCCCATCGCCTGTAAACTGTATCACTGACCCCCCTCCCCCACCACACACACACACACTTCCTAAATTTGTCTTATTTTCACTTATGACAAAAAACAAAAAGGTATGAAATTATAGAATTTTCTTTTTAATTTTCCATAATTTTTATTTAGAATATTTCTTTTATGATATCAGTTATTTAGTTTACTTCATGATAGTAGTTATTTACTTTATTTATAGTTATTTTATTTACAATTTATTGTTTATACAATTAGGAAATGCATCTGATTATATCTTCTTGATTATCCAACAATTTCTACTTTCCAACATATCCCTGGTCCTGTGAGTGTCAGATAATCAGGAGTCTACTATACTTAAAATACAATAAAATGTTATTCAGTCCAAATTTGTGCTTTTTTAAAATAATATAATTTCTATATATTTGGAGTGTAATCTTAATTTTCACAATAAATACAAAAATTAATTTTCACATGTTGGTGTCTGAGTGTTTCATTTTATTATTATTTAGATTCCTTTTATTTTTTGTTCGGTACATAGGATAAATGCTCCAAAAGACGGCCACCCACCAGTAGTTAGCTTCAAAGTGATAAAATGATATGTAAATAGTTTGTTTTTGGTTCAAAATGAAATATTAGAATTTTCCTAAGTGCAACCATCTTTCATAAGTCATCAGCCATCAGTAAAAAATTGTGAGAATTTTTTTTTCGTTAGTAATTATTCTTTTCTCTTCTGGTTTAAAGGGCCAACTACCGGTGCTTTTACCCTGTGTATTTTTTATATCAGAAAGGTGAAACAAATTAGCATTAATTTACTTTTATTTACTTTTTAATTTAATAAAACTGAGATCAATTTTTTACTTTGTTACTTGTAAAGTTTACATTATCAATGCACTTTAACTTTGCTTTGTTTTGTACAGGATGCCAAGTGTTTAATTATTCTCAGTAACTGTAATTATACTATAAAATGTGTTATCCCACGCCTTCAGGACAGCTTCATTAAGTATGGGTACCCAGATATGCAGCTTGCTATAAAAGTAAGTTTTGAAAGATTATTTTTATTCAGTCTTAATTCTATCACAATCAGGGCTTAAAATTTGAATTTTTGCAGGAGAAATCTCCCTGCCAACATTTGTAAATGATGGGAAGTAGAACTGTTTGGAGAAAAAGAACATTATATTACTTTTTTTTAACAGGCTATTTAAATTAGCTATGAGCATTAACGCATGACAAAATACCAGTGAGCAGTGAAAGAATTTAATTCAACAATTTAATGATAATATAATAAAAATTAAAAAGCTTTATGTACATCTAGTTTTTAATTTTCACCAAATGCCAAAACCTACTGCTCTGAACATTGGACTTTATTGAGCTTTTCTGGTCACAGCTTAGACAATCTCATTAAAATGTCTAAATTTTTATCATTAAAATAATCTAGGCCTTTTTTTTTTCTTTTTTTTCTTCTTTGGCTGTTCTGTGTTCTAAAGCCTCTTTTACAAGGTACACTTGTAAAAGCAAATGCAAGACTAACTTTTAAAATTTTAGAAATTAATGTACGTGTGTTTCTCTTGAAACTTTTTTACAAAACTGTGTGAAATCTGGAGGACAGTTGTGATACTTATTTTCAAAAATATAAAATATTTACATATTTTAGTTAGTGAGTAACCTCATTCACCCAAATCTCCCGTATTTATATATTGTAATGATTGTATATTACATTAATACTAGACTGACAATTTAATTTCTTATTTTCTACAAAACTAATATTATTATATAATTCTAAATTTTATTTCTAGAGCAGTACAGCAAAATTCAATGAAGTCAGCATGAAACTTTTTACTTCTTACATAGAACGTAAATGTGATCCAGTAGTTGGTGCAATTGAACCACGGATATATGCAAGTTCTTTCAGTTGGGAGTCTGATTACAAACCTACTGGTATTTTATTTCTTTCAATCTTTAACTGTTGCAGTATTGGATTATTTTCTATAATCTAGGAACCAGGAAAGATTTCAAATTCTGAATTATTTTTTAATTTCTTGAAATTTTAAATTATATCTTAATTCATATTTAATACTTTGGAAATTTTTCCATAGAAAATTTCACACGCCTTGCATTCATAATAATCAAATTTTAATTGCTTAATAGGTGTATAGCCAACAAAACTTTTGTAAAAAGGGATCAATTGTCATGAAATTTTAATATGATGTTAAAATATAGGCGTATAGCCAACATAGTGAAAAAGTACCCAAGCTAGGACTCGAACCCGGGTTATCAGTATAGCGCATTGACGTTCTACCAACTGAACCACTTGGGAACGATACTCAGCCGGGAACTTTTTCACTATAACATGTTGGCAAGGCTACAAACGCAGCACAAGATGGAATATTTTCCGTGAGTCACCAACCCTGGGGCAAACACAAAATCAAAGAAAATCCAGCATCGATAATTGAATAAATTCATATTTAATACTTTGGAAATTTTTCCATAGAAAATTTTACACGCCTTGCATTCATAATAATCAAATTTTAATTGCTTAATAGGCATATAGCCAACAAAACTTTTCTAAAAAGGGATCAATCGTCATGAAATTTTAATATGATGTTAAAGTTAAGGTAAACTTTATGTTTTTAAATTAGTCTTCATATCGTGTATAGTTGTTTAAAGAGGCACATCAAAAATTTAAATATATATTATCATCTACTGATCATCAAAATGAGCAATATTTTTAACAAAGATAATTAAAATGAATGTGAATTAGGGTCCTTCATTGGTCAGTAATTTAATTTTATCTGAATGTGACCCAACCTGTGGATCGATGATAATTTTTTCAATGTCAGGTTGTCAATATTTTTTTTTTTATTTTGCTATGGGTTGGATTTGAATCTGGTTTACTCTAATTGCTTCGGGTTCAAGTTTAATTTTGTCTCTTTCATATCTGGTTTGGTAATCACAAAAGATAGTCCATAAAATTTTTTCAAGTGGAAAACTGTATATTTGATTATAAATGAGTATGTATATATATGTTCATTCTCTACATAAAGTTGATATTCAAAATGTAATTATTAAGTAATTTAACATAATTGCATTTAAATATGAATTAATTTCCTTTCATTTTGGGTCAATTTTAGAATGAAGTGTGTTGGATCGGTTTTGGATCAACAAAAAAAAAAAAAAATTCAGTTTTACATTAACTTCAAATAGAATTTTTGGGTTTGGTATAATCGACCTATACAGGTCTCCAATGTGAATAACAATAAAGTATTTACAAAAATTAGAAACAATTCCTTAAAGTCTGTTTTTTTTTTTCCTATTTTGTAAAAATTACTTTACATATGCCATGACATTTTATTTATTTTGCCCTTAAACAATTTAACTTTTTTGAAATCTGGTCTTTACGGTTAGAGTGTAAGTGTAATAACTTTCTTTCAAAAGTATGGTAAAAACATCATTGCAAAAGTTCAAAATTGTAAAGTGTGATTTTAAAATTTTATCATAAGAATTTAATTTTTTCTTAATTAAATCATTTTCCTTCATAAAACCATTTCATAATATCCAGTGTTTGGAGTATCATAGTTGAGATTTTTTTCAACAGAGCGAAAAATGCTGGGACCAGGACTCGAAACTGGGTACTTTCACTCTGATGAAAAAATCTCAACTGTGCTATTGCAACCATTGGATATAATTTAGCTAGTTGAAAATACTTTCCTCTGTTCATTATGATCCTTTAATAATATGTTTAAAAGCTGTTAGAAAATACTTAAATTTTAAATATATATATATATTTCAAAGGATATCAGTTCCCTTTAAGTATTGAAGGAAGAAAGGGAACTTCGCTGTCTTCCCCACCTTAGTGACATAGAGGAAATGGCCTTGATAAAAGAGGGAAATTTTTCATATGTATTTTCTGGCAACCTATTTATTGTTTCATGTACACAAGTAATTTTTTCTATATTTATACAGTTTATTTAAAATACAGAATCCATTTATCTGTTATTATATACAAACTAAAGTAATTCGTTTAATTACCAATTCATGTGACCATTAAAAAAAAACAATTAATACATACATAAGCATTGTGCCAAGCTTTTTTTTTTAAAAAAAGCACCAGGGTTCTTATAACAAGGAACTGCCAAAAAAAGAAAGCTTGTCCCTTTTCTTCCATACAGAGTTAAGCTAAATAGTTTTCAGACAGATTTATACCAGTCTTAAAATTCAGACCCATGCAGATTTGGTGTTCCAAATAAATTGTTTTGCACTATTGTATTTTATATTTATTTCAAAAAGTAATATATTAGTAGCAGGAGAAAAAAAAAAAAAAAAGATTGCTAATTTTCTTGATTTTTTTTAATAGGTGTCAGTCTATATATTAAACAAACTATCATGGATATGATTGCTATACATGCAGAGGTAAAATTATTTCTTTTGCTCAGATTTTAGTAATTTAACATTAATATGTACCTATTACAGCCTTTGAGTTTATAATTTTCAGTAGTTATGTATAAAAAATTTTAAAGTCATTCATATAATTAAAACAATCAAATGTTAAAATCAAGAAAACAAAAGTTAGTGTATGTTGATTTATATTTATACATTATGAAATCCTGTGCTGAATCTCTGTAATTGATCACCAGTATTTGTTATATAAGAGAGGCGAGAGGGTTTTTTCTATTATCAGTCTATTCTGTTATCTGTCACATTAATGATTCTGTGACTGACAAATAATCAGTTCTATTGTATTTATATACAGTTGTGTAAACTTTGTGCATCTTTGCTCTAAAATTGCTTAAAATATTTTAAAATTCATATGCTTAAAGACTGTTTATCTCGCTAAAATTTAAAAATTGAAGAACAGTTTTTTATCTATGATCGTTCACAATATCATTTTTAACATAATAATTCTTTGTACTACCTATTTTCACAGGCATTATTTTATTTTCAAACACATAAACAAGCAGTGTACATGTCTAAAAGTCTTAAAAAATACTTTTAAAACTACACAAAACTAGTCAATCTGTTAAAAATTGTAAAACAGTAAAAATATTTTCACCTGTCGCTCTTAAGCCTCTTCAGTCACTGATGTTATTTTTTCTGCTTCGTCAGTCAATCTGTTGAAAACCCCCATTTTGCTTTTTCTTAATAACATATGGCGCCATCTGTTATTTATTTTTGTGTGGGCCATATCATTGCATGTTTCTGAATTTGATGTACATATTTCTATGGCTTCCCTCTGTAATGCGTAGTTTAAATTTAATTACTAGTATTGAAGAACATTTGTAAATCTTTTGTATATTGAAGAAACATTTTTTAATATAAATACTCATCAAACACTTGCTTCCAACGTAAAATTATTTAATAATTATGAGTTACTTTTAAACTACATATATATAAAACAAACCTTTGTTTTATATATATGTAGATGTGTAGTATAGTGTGTAGTGTGTTTGATGAGTATTTATATGTTAATTGTGCAACGTAAAGTCCTTATTAATTACATTTTTTAATGTTAGTCATTAAATAAAAAGGAAATATAAATATGTAATACAGATCTAAAAACCTAGTGTTATTTGTTTATAACTTTTTTATATAACTTTTAATGTATATTTCTATGCCAAAATGCAGTCTTCTTGCTTTATTTATTAATTAATTTAAGTTCTGTTTTAAAGAAGCTCATTTAAAAAAATGAAAACGTTTATATTATTTCAATGCAAAAGTTTTAATGAATATTTTTAAATATAAAAGCTAGTGGCCTCACACTGACTCCAAATTCAATGTATTTGAAATTTTCTATCATGAAATATTAAAGTTAATAAAAAAATTAACATAAAAGTGTCAAATGTTCAAATCCACTTCCTTATTTGTGGCATTAGGTAAAGGTATAGAATATGGGTATCATATATGTTTGTTTTTTTTTGTGTGTTTTTTTTTTATTAAATCTTTTCTTATATTATAATTTCATGTTATTTTCAGGTTTTTGCTGTATCTCCTCCTCTTGTGAATAAAGTACTGACAAAAGTTGTTGAAGCTGTGGCAAAAGAATTAGCCAGATTGTATGAATGCTTTGACACCTATGAAGGAAATGCTAATATACAAGTAAGTAAATGACTTTTTTTATGCTGAGCCAGCTTTCATCCTAGAAGAAAGATGAAAAAGGTCATTGCCACCTTCTCTACCTTTTGAAATTTTAACAGTGACCCTGCTTTATAAACAAATATAGGTCCTATTTTAACGCACAAAAAGAGAGTAATAAATTGGTAACTTTGGCTGAAAAATGCCAACTGGCATACTTTGTCTTTTTTTGTTTGTTTGTTTAAAAATTACTTGTTTATCTGTAATAAACTTCTTTCCATTACACTGATATAAAGCCTTTCTTTTCATGAAGAAAGGCTACTTTTATCTTATTTATCTTTTATGTATTTTTATATATTCTTACAAGCTGACCTGCCCAACATTGCCCAGGCCTGTGATAACCTTAAATATACCTAAAATCAGTGTTGAAGGATTTATATTTTTAGACAAAATTCTTTCTAAATGGTGTTGGGGGGCCCACTGCCTTCAGCAGCACATGCCCTCAAATTTGTTTGATTTTATATTTTTAAATAAAAATCTATCCAAACGAACCTAGAGTTGAAAGCCCCACTGCCTTCGGCAGCATACACTGGGCATGCTACACATACTCCAATTTGTTTTTTTAAATAAATCTCGAATTTGTATATATTATATTTTTAATCCAAATTTGTATGAATTTATATTTTTAAACAAAAATCTTTTCAAATGAAAATGAAACTCAAATTTGTACATTTTTATATTTGTAAACAAAAGTCTTTTGAAGCAAACTTATTGTTGCACCCCACATCCCAAGGGCCCCCAAATTTCTTTCTGCATCCAAAAAGAAACAGTTACTTTTTTATCCGAGTTTTCTTAGTGTTCTTATTAGGTCTCTATTAATATTAATAATAAAAATGCATCATTTTTATGTAGTAAATAAAATGTGTTTTCTATAATGTTTTACTTCCAGAAATGTTTTAGCTTTCCCTTCTCATTTTTTCTGTTTACCTCCGTCTGGGACATGGATAACTGAGAAGGGGTTGGGAGTGGGGTTCAGAAGTGACAAGTGTACTTGGCCTTGAGCTGAAAAAAACCCTGTTACTAGTCCTTTAGGAAGATTTAAAATATAATATACCGATTGTAGGACATTTAGAGAGTCCCATTGTAATCTCTATCGAGTCTCATTGAGTTCTCAAAGTTCCTCATTGAGTCGGGACTGAAAATTTCAGTGACCTGTGCAGACCTAAGAGCCAGTGCCGGCTCGGTATAGAAAAAAATGTTTAGGCCTGGCCCGATTCTGCAGAAAAAGTAAGGCCCAGCCCAGCCTGGAAAGAGTAATGACTTGGTGCGGCCCTGCCCAAGTGTCGGGAATGAAAATAGGCCCGAGCCCGGCTCGTGCAGACTTCTACCGGTGTTTTCTGACCTATTCAAGAGAGCATAATCCTTCGCTAAAGAAAACTTTGATGCAATTTTCTTTAGCCATACACATTCCTTGTTAAGTTGGCCATCCGATGAAGAGGGATAATGCATCTCATGACAAACATGAAGAATATTTCAAGAGATCAATGTTTCTTTCTAGATTGGATACTTTTATTTCTGGTCTCGTTGAACATTAAAGAAAGAGCAGAGGAATATTGAAAGATTCTGATGATCTTTTGGGTTTTTACAAAATAATGGCGATTTTTGTTATTCAACTTTTCAACCCGAGCTATTTTTAATAAATTTTTAATGGAATAATACGTTGTTTATTATTATTTTGAAGGGTAGATTTTTATCGACTTATTTAGTATTATAATTTTGCTTTTTGCCATTGTACGGGATCTTTAAGGTAGTTAAAGAACTATAGGAAGCTTCATATTTTTTAAACGAATTCAAAATGATGCATAAAACATCGGAAACTGTTTTTACATTAATTGCACTACAGAGTTGTATTCAGGGGGACAGGGCTCGATTAACCTCTAAAGCTATGGGAAACACAGTTTCATTTTAGGGCCCCCTTTCATTCGTGAAAGTTTTTTTTTAATTAACATACTCGTGGTAATTCAGCTAGGCAAGCAGAATTCACATATATACATAATACAGCTTTTTTTTATGTTCCTTATATATATTATAGATGCAGTTGAAGTAGTGTGGATAAAAAGAAAAAATAGCAATATAAAAAAGAGATTTAAAGACCCCCCCTTTTACAGTAACTTTAGCCATTTTGGAGCCCCTCTGAAATTTTAGAGGCGAAATACATGCTTCTTGTGCCTTTGGATAATTAGGCCCTGTGGGGAAGTCCCGCTCCCATGGAGCATCGAAGTGCCACCCTGTAAGATTTGAGATTTTATGCTTATTAATGATCTAAAAATGCTATCCCCTCCCTGTAACTCCAAAGTGTCCCTTCCAGAGCTGCAAAAATCCCTCCCGGAGAAAAATGTCTGAATTCAACATTACCTTTGACCTTAGTTACGACTTGTGAATGCTCAGTTTAACATTAGGTTGAAAAGTAAAATAACAGAAACCACCCTTATTTTTTACACAACCTAATACTTCCAAAATAGTGCTGATCCATCACAAATAAAATTATTACAAAAATTTAAGTCAATCAGATATCGGAAGCAACTATTGAGGCCAAATATGGTGTCAAAAGTGGTGAAACACGAAATAGAGAAACTCAGAATTATGGCTGTTAAAAGACAATTGTAACCAAACTAATTTTTCAAACTCGAGCTATATTTGTTGCATGTGTTTGTTACATTACTAGCCAAAATTGCAAGATCTTTTTCTTAAAGATTAAAACAAACCTTAAATCAGAAACTCCCATTGGGGAATTAACGGCTGATGGGATATGCATTTATTTGAACTCATTATATTGGCTATAACAGCGCAAGTTCTTAATTAAATAAAAAGAAATTAAACATCGAAATTTGTGTTTTAAACTTAACCATTTGATCCTAACTTTAATGTAAGCAAATGTTTATGTTGTATGAAACTTGATTTAAATACATTTAACTCTTCAGTATGCACTCAGTTTTTTATATCATAGTGTTTCTAAATCTTTGTCACTGGTAAATATTAATGTAAATTCATTGTATTATTAGCTGGAATGATAGAGATTGGTCTTACTTTATTTTACACATGCTATTTTTTTAAATTAAGAAATTAAATAAGGATATACATAAATTCTTAAAGTTACTTGAAATACTTCTATTACACATGCACACAACACACATAGTCAATGCTGTCAAGACGTGGTCGAAATGGACTAGAAAAAAGTTCCATTTTAGATAGGCTTCCGTTTAAAAAAGTGTAATTAATTCTACTTCTAAGATAGACTATCTCAATAAGATCTATTATTCATTTCGTTGGAATCCTGAAACTCTGTCGTTTGAAACAGGATTCTGTTATAGAAATGTGCTTATAAGTACAATAAAACCTGTTAAGACAGAACAGAAAAGAGCAGTGAAAATCCCCTTTCAGAGAAGTTTTCAGCAAATAATTGTATGGTAATCCATATCAGGACCATGTAATTTTTCCATTTAAGGCAGGATTCTGTTATGAATAATTACCATTTTGACAGGTTTTTACATATAACATATAACCCAGGAGAAAATGTTTGAGTATGTTTATATAAATACAGCAAAACTTGGGAAAAGAGAACCTGCCTCTAACGGAATGCTGTTTTAAACGGAAATATTCCATAGTCTCATCGAAAAGAGCTACTAACATGAAAACCTGTTTAAAATGGAATTTTTCACCACCCTTTGCGATTTTATCTTGACAGGTTTTTCTATATATAATGTACTTGACGAAAAATCCTGAAGTCACCCTCGCCAAAAAAAAAAAAAAAAAAAAAAAAAAAAAAAAATCTTGCCTACGTCACTGGTTATTGCATCCATATTGAATCTTATTTTTATTTGTATGTATATTTTAATTGATCTTCTGAATTAAAAAAGAGAATGTCAGAAATTAAACAACTTGAAAACATCGCAAAGCATAAACATGTAACGCTAACTGTTCTACAAAAAGTAGATATTATACAGCAGCTAGAGAGTGGAACTTCAGTGAGATATCTAGCTTCCATGTTTGGTATAAGTGCAAGAACAGTGTATGATATTAAAGAAAACAAGCAAAAAATTCTGCAGTTCTACTCCAATAGTGATAGCAATGCTATGATTGCCAAAAGGAGAACCATGCGTCCTGCCAAGCATGTTAATTTGGATGCAATCATTTATGAATGGTTTAAACAAAGGAGAGATGAAGGCGTACTGATAACAGGACCATTATTATGCAAGAAGGCCAAAATGCTTCACGAAGAATTAAAGATTGAAGAACCAAACAATTTTTCTTCTCTGGGTGGCTTACACGATTTAAACAACATCATGGCATTCATTTTTTAAATGCTTGCGGCAAAAAATTGTCTGCTGACACTCAAGCTGCAGAAGATTTCGCTGACGAATTTTCAAAATTAATCCATGATAAAAATTTGACTCCAGAACAAGTGTATAACATGTATGAAAATGGACTCTTTGGCGTTATTTTCCAAGAAATACACTGGCAACTTCAAACGAAATTGCACCAACAGGCATGAAAGATGCAAAAGAATGGGTCACAGTTGTGTGTAGCAATGCTGCTGGCACACATAAATGTAAATTAATGATAATTTCGAAAAGTGCTTACCCCTGGGCCTTGAAAGGCATTAAAAGTCTCCCAGTTGTGTACAAGAGCGCATGGATCACCAGGGAGTAGACTCTGAAATGGTTTGAAAAAATATTTATTCCAGGAGTCCGTGCTTACGTTAATAAAATAGGTTTGCCGAGTGATAGCAAAATTGTGTTGTTGCTCGATAATTGTGCCGCTCATCCAGAAATATTGACAGAAAATGTTTCTGTTGTATTTTTACCACCAAATACAACATCATTAATTCAGCCACTACATCAAGGCATCATACATAGTGCGAAATGTCAATGTCGATTCGAATTCAGGTGAAAAATGATTGCTGTTAATCCTACTGCTGATAACTTAGTGAGTTCAAAAAGTTTTTCACGATAAATGATCACATAGTTTTAATTGCAAAAGCATGGGAGGCAGTGTCTGAGCAAACTTTAATTAATGGTTGGAAAAATCTGAGGCCAACTACGCTGTTGCATGAGAAAAAGCAGCTGAATTACTAAAAGTTTGTTAAAGAAGCAGAAGCTTCTCTTCTCAGTTCTGCATCGGAAGCAGATTTAGTTAACTGAATGGCTTCCCAGGGTGAAATCTTGGACTTTCAACAGTCACCTGATGCAGAAATAATATCTTCTGTGTTGGAATCAGAAAAGAATCTGATGTTGAAGAAGATAAAATTGCTTTCGAAGAGAGGTTAGCTCTTGGGAATAAATATCTCAGTTTTTTTGGAAAAACAAACTTTTGTTACTGACCAAGAAATCCTGAATATTAAAAGGCTTCAAGATAAAATTGCTGAGCACAAAATAAAAGCTTTAAAACAAACTGCGATCACTGCAATGTTTGATAGATTTTAAAATAAGTAAGTAAACTGCAGAATTCACCCTACTTATTTTTAAATCTATCAAACACTGTATTGATTGTGGTTCTTTCATTGGGGGATTAGGAGTAGAAATTTAGTGGAAATGTAATTTTGTATGATTTTTGCAATTTAAATGTATTTCTAATACTGAATATAGTTTTTTTTTAATATAGAAAAAATTTCTTTCATTTCTGTATTATTTATTTACAGTGTGATTACTATATTTGTATATAAATTCCAAATATTAAAATATAAACAAAGAAATGACCTATTTGCAAAACCTTTGGTCCCAACCTGTTTGAATTACAGGGAGTGTACTGTATTCTTTTAAAACAATAGATACCGTTACAACCAAGAAAGTACCCAGAATAAATAGGGTTTTGTTTTGGTTTTTTTTTTTTTTGGGGGGGGGGTATTTTATCTGGAAAGCAATTGATAAATTTTAAATCTGCAGATAAAACAAAAAACACGAAATCAGCATTCAGAAATTTTATTTTATTTATTTATTTATTTTGAAACAGTAAAAAATTAATATTTTTTAAACAAAAGGTACCATTGCAACTGAGACAGTACTGCAAAAAATTGGGTATTTTTTTGTTTTTCGATCTGGGAAGCGAATGTGACAGTTTAAGACTGCAGAAGAAAAATGAAAAACATGAAATTGACCTTCAGAAAAAATATATTTTTAAACAGTAAATATTAATATTCTTTTAAACAAAATATATCATTACCTGGAATAAATGGATTTTTTTTCTATCTGGAAAACGGATGTGACAGTGTCAAAATATTAAAAAAAGGAACATTCTTCTAGGCTTCCCTTCTTTTTGCTTGATTGAAATTCCACGGAAAACCTGTGGAGACACAGACACTGGCAGTGCCATTTTGTGATGTTCATTATGGTATTTAATTAATATCTAAATATTATTCATTCTTTAATAATATTGGCTAGTTATCAAAAAATGAAAAATCTGAGCCTTGGGGACATTTGGACCTGTATTTGTCTATCCTCATCCAAATTTTCAGACCTCTGTGCGATAGATTTCCCTAGCCATCCTAGAGAGATAATGTCATCAAGACAAGCATTTTTTTTTTTTTTTTTTTGACAAAAACATCTCAATCCACATATTCCATCAAAAATAAAATACATTTAATCAAAAATACAACGTGTGTCTCTACAAGCTGAAATTGAATTTTCGTTCAGAACTTTAACAATAATGAAGATCTTTTAGTGAGATTTGCATCATTAATTTTGCTTGTATAAAATTTGATGATTGGAAGTGATTGAATTTTGGCCAGTGACACAGTATATGTACTGTCAGCGACATTCTGAATAAAGGAATGTCTAGCTCACTGTTGTTTAGATATGAATGGTGGTAATTTCCAGAACTTCTCATTATGTTATCATATTTCACAGAAATATGTTACAATAGTAGTTACAATATCTTCATTATTGTTGAAGTAACAAACAAAAATCTAAATTTGACCTGCTGTGAGATACACCATATTTTTTACTGAATAAGTAGATTGCGATCCTGGTTTTCTGGACAAAAATTGTCTGTCTTGATATCTATCATCACTCCTGAAAGTTTTTTCCACTTTGTATAGAAACATTCTGTTTGCGAAAAAACAAGAGACAAATTATTTAACAGACAATGTTCAGAAATTTGCATTTTTACATTATTGATTCCTATGAAGGTCATCATTAATGGTTAATTTTCTTAAGTGATACTTTTCAAGCAATAAATAAATAATGTAAAAACATTCTCTTTTATTTAAATATTATTCTATTTTCAATTCTATTTCTATTATTATTTCTATTTTCTATTTTAAATATTATTCTATATTCTGAATATCTTTATTCATTGACAGTTAAAAGTAGAAGTTGTGCAAAGTTTTTTAAGTATTCAGTTTGGCAGAATATTTCGATATTTGGCCAAGCCGAATATTCAGCTGACCAAATAGTTTGATATTTGGTAGTATGGCCAAATAGATATCAAATATTTAGTGCATCCCTATGTTTGTAATACAGATTAGATTCTCGGTACTGTTTGTTTATTTGTAAGTCATTTTAATTTTTTTAATAATTTTAATTTATTAACAAAAATGTATTTTCTAGGCTACTTTAAATATCAGATCACTGGAAGATGCTGTATCTGGTTATGCTAGACAATACAACAGTAGTGCCAGGTAAAATATTCCAGCAGTAGTTAATATTTATTGTTTTCAGTGTATTTTTCACTTTCAGAAAATTTTGATATAAACTTGTATAAGAAAAGCAGATTTTCTAATTATCAGAAAACTAAAATCATTACTCTAATCACAGAGAGTCAAAGATTTTCATTTTAACAAAATTTATTTCAAATTTCTGGATTTTTTTCTTTTATTTTATTTTCTTTTTCTTTTTTACATGTGTAACCTGTAGACTATCAACAGTACACATGTGTAGCACTAAAAGATAATGAAAAAATGGGGATAATAGTACTCACAAATTTCTTTCTTAGTAGTTTGAAAGTAAACATGCTATATTTAGTTTGAAAAATTCTCACCAGATTGCAGGACTGCTGATATGTGGAGAAAATATTGTTTATCACTCAGTGCTTAGTATGGGGTTCTATTTTTACCCTTGATGCAGATGTGTTAATTTTGCATTAGTTTTTCTTTTTCCCTATTAGACCTCCATGCACCACTACTGAGTAAAATTAGTACTTACAAGAAAAGGTTCCTCGCTTTAAGGAAAAACTCCTTAAAGTGCTTACTCAGAAAATTTTGAAGCAAATGCTAATGAAACTACTCATGTATGTAATAAAGGAACAGTGAAATTTAGCTGTGAAATCCCAGTAGAAAATCTGCAAACAAATAAAATACTTTTGAGTATTTGGTGCAAAAAGACTCAATTTGGCTAGCAACATTTTTTCCTCGCCAAACGCAAACGATTTTAATGCATTTTGAAATTGTTTGTAAAATGATTATTCGAATGCCCAATACTTAATGAATTTAAACTTAAACGATGAAAGTTTCTTATTTTTTGTATAATTTTTTTATTTTCAACAATGCTTTTAATTTCCAAGTATGTCTAAGAGATTTTTGTAAAATTTGAAAGCATAAAATTGTCATTAGCTTAAAAAAAAGTTATACTAATGGGTTAATTCTGGGGCTCATGATACCATACCCTCTTGTTCAGAATCGTTTGTATTTTGCATCCAACATTTTCAACTCTCTGTACATTTGCAATAATATTAATTAAAAATATTCTTTAAATCAAATTAAATAAATCATTCATGTTTTTTCCCTATTTATTACCGATTGAATGAAATTTTGCTATTGTTTTATCCGCATTCCACGATTTTTCCTAATTTAAATGGCTTCACCAGTTATATAAGTAATTTTTAAATGTATTTTAAAAAGAAAAGCCTGATGACAAGCGCATTCGTTATACATTTCCATATCGAAGAAGTCATTGTTTCCATAGCAACAATACTTTTTCCTTGAATTGACAATGTTCAGAATCAGGTTTATTTTTCAGCTTGAAATAATTTCAATCAATTTAAATTTTGTTTTAAATCGTAAATTACGATCTTTAAATTTCATTATATATACATATAAATGTGTACACAAAATTGTAGTTATAAAAATTTATTTATTATGTGTAAGTTAAACTTACATAAACAAGTTCAGCATAAAAAAGTTTTTCCTTAAAGAGTATTTGTCATAAAACCGTTTTTTATTATTATTATTCTGTCGCCAACCAGTGATAAATCGCCAAATAAACAAAATTTTCATTTTTTTTTTTACGGATGTTATATCGAGGTTCCACAGAAATATTTTTTATAGACGTATGTATCCTCATAAGAAGAACATTCTGTAATTTTTTTAAAAAATTTTGAGTATGTGCTTGTGGAGACCTTCCTTGTTAGTAAGTAAATATATAAAGTAATTAATTACATCAGTTTTCCCTGATGGGCTTTTATTGTCCCACTGGTAGTAGCTAGTGAGTTTTATATGTCCCAGTGATATTAGAAACACGAGCAGGGAAGACCGAGCTATGCTCGGTCAAAATTAAATTTGAGTTCAAATATCATGACCCATGACCAAAATGACCCACTAATTGAATTTTCTCGAACATGTGACTTAGCCCAACAGTCGTCTCGTGCCGGAAAACCATAGGATGCAAAATTTAGTGTAAATTGAGCCGCTTTTTAGATATTGACCCACAATGACCCAGAAATGACCCACTAATCGAATTTTCTCGAACATGTGACCTAGTCTAATGATTTTCGCGTGCCCGAAACTCGTAAAATACAAAATTTAATCAAAATCGTTAGAGCCGTTTTTTAGATAAAATTAATTTGACCCAAAAATGACCCCATAATCGAAAGTTCTCGAACATGTTACCCAGCCCAATAGTCTTCTCGTGCCCGAAAATAGTCGGATACAAAATTTCGTCAAAATCGTTTGGACCGTTTTTTAGATACAATTAGCTTGACCATGACCCAAAATGACCCACTAATTGAATTTTCTCGAACATGTGACCTAGCCCAACAGTCTTCTCGTGCCCGGAAACCATTGAATGCAAAATTTAGTGTAAATTGAGCCGCTTTTTAGATCTCGACCCACAATGACCCAGAAATGACTCACTAATCGAATTTTCTCGGACATGCGACCTAGCCCAATGCTTTTATCGTGCTCGAAACTCGTAGGACACAAAATTTAATCAAAATCGTTAGAGCCGTTTTTTAGATAAAATTAATTTGACCCGCGTTGACCCAAAAATGACCCACTAATCGAAAGTTCTCGAACATGTGACCCAGCCCAATTGACTTCTCATGCCGAAAATGGTCGGATACAAAATTTCGTCAAAATCGTTTGAACCGTTTTTTAGATACAATTAGCTTGACCATGACCCAAAATGACCCACTAATTGAATTTTCTCGAACATGTGACCTAGCCCAACAGTCTTCTCGTGCCCGAAAGCCATTGGATGCAAAATTTAGTGTAAATTGAGCCGCTTTTTAGATCTTGACCCACAATGACCCAGAAATGACTCACTAATCGAATTTTCTCGGACATGCAACCTAGCCCAATGCTTTTATCATGCTCGAAACTCGTAGGACACAAAATTTAATCAAAATCGTTAGAGCCGTTTTTTAGATAAAATTAGTTTGACCCGCGTTGACCCAAAAATGACCCACTAATCGAAAGTTCTCGAACGTGTGACCCAGCCCAATTGACTTCTCATGCCCGAAAATGGTCGGATACAAAATTTCGTCAAAATCGTTTGAACCGTTTTATAGATACAATTAGCTAGACCATGACCCAAAATGACACACTAATCGAATTTTCGCGAGCATGTGACCTAGCCCAATGGTTTTCTGGTGCCCCAAAACGGTAGGATACGAAATTTCGTCAAAATCATTAGAGCCATTTTTAAGATAATTTTTGCATATATATATATATATATATATATATATATATATATATATATAATAATTATATATATATATAACCACCCACAAGATTTGCTCGTATTAGAATATATGATATTCTTAATTATTTTCAATTTGACTTCTACTGGTGGTTTTATGTTTGTTGTAGGTCTGTGAAGTTATCTGAAAAAAAAATGGTAGGCTAAGAGTTAATAATAAATCATTAGAGATGTGCATGTGCAAGTATGAAACAAAGATAAAAAATATAATTTGAAATAGAGCAATAAAAAGCTAATGTTGCTCATTTATTACTATAAATCTCACATTAACATACAAAAATGTAACTTTGCATATGCTGCACACACATACATACTGCAGGTTGGTCAATCAATATATTTAAAACGCTAAGCGTTTTGTTTCGACAATCCGTGAGAACAAACTACTACATCAAATTACATCATTCTTTTTTTAAATGAAAGATATTTGGTCACAGATTTGTTATCGTACATTCGTTTTTTCGAAAATTTAATTAATTAGCTGTAATCTTAAATTAAAATTTTACTTCTGCTTATGACGTCATAAAGTCGGCAATCGGATTAACGCCCACTGTTGCGACGTACAGAGTTTATTTTCTGAACTCAATGATTGCGAGCATAAAAAATAAATATTAAATATAAAAAGCACGTGACTTTTAGGCCGAATTTTTTAATTTGTAAGTTAAAATATAGTTAAAATGTTTAAGTATTTTGGTAAAAATATTTATCCGTGTGTTTTATAAGCAAATAAAAATTCATATTTACTGTGACGTCACGGAAATATGATAATTGGGTTCATTTTATCATTAAGCATTATAACTTTGTTGATGCCATTTTTTTCATTACAATTAAATGCAAAATATATTTTTATTTGTATGCATGGTGCTTAAGCATAAATGTACGTGTGAAAAGTTTGTACCGGTGAAAATGACGTTATGCTTAACTTGAAATGCATTTTAACATTGATAAAACTAAAAAGAAAAATTTATATGATTGTGTCAACATGGCGTAATATTAACTGATATTTCAATTTTTAATTTTAAAGATTAGAACTGGAGACTTTATTGGTTGCTTCATCTTGATTGCATACCTTGATTACATGTTACCAATTACTTTTTTTTTTTAATTATAGGATTAAGTTATAGGAATTATAGGATTTAAATTATTAAGATTTCCTTTTTTAATAAAAAAATTCACAAAAGTAAAGAATTTCAGGAAAAAAAATCTTGAAATAATGATTGTATTTTTAGCTAGAATAAACAATGTAAGGCTAATATTTTATAGGAATTATTTTGGTAGGTTTGTTGTAAGTTCATTTAACAGTTCCTTATTAGCGGCAAAGTCTTATTTCTTTCACTGTGAATTTTTCTTTCGATGTCAAAAAATGGTAGTCTACTTTTGGACGCCAACCAAAACACAGTGGCAATATTTAGAAATGTATAACGGTTGTGACAACAAACGGCACTATCGCTTTAGCTATCATCGTGCTTACATCACTTCTAAATACTAAAAATTAAATTTTTTTACTACATTTTACAATTTCAATTCTTACATCCTCAATTTTAAAAAATTTAGCTTTCGATTGAAATTTATTTGAAATCTGACGCTTAATTTAACGACTTTTTAAATAATTTTCAAGCATGAAATAATTTTCAATTATATCTCAACAATGACCATCCGTTTGTTTTAATAATGTAAAATAGCCCCTTGGAAAGTTGCAACAATTGAAAATAGGTATCCCTAACCTTCATGAAAAGTGAAAAAAAAAAAATAATAAAAACCTGATAAATCATAAGATCAGATTATCCATAAGATGAGTATTTTGGCGCTAATATAAAATCTGTCAAAAGAAAAAAAACTATTTTTAGTTTGTGATTAACATAAAATTGATATGTTGAATTCGTTGATGTATATGTTGAATCAGAATATGCTAGGAACTGTTATTTATTATTTTTTTAAAGATCCATTGGATATTTAACTGTATAAGAGACCGACTGTGATGGAAAAGGAATAATCATCCTGATTATGTAAAGGGATAGAAGAAACCACACAAATAAATTACAATTGAAAACATTAAAATTCTCCCTCATCTGCATATTAATTTATTATTTTTAACAAAAATTCTTCATTTTTACATAAAAATTGATTAGCTTAAAACAATGGATGCGTTTTAGAAGATATGGATTTGAAACGAACAATGATTAAAGAGGACATTTTAAAACTTTTAATTTAAACATTTTAAAACTTTTTTTAACGTCTAATTTCAACGGTGCCTTTGGGCAGGTGCAATACATATGCGCGTAGGAGCTCATTCGATTGCATTATCACAGGGGGGGGGGGAGGGGCTTATACTATGTTCTTTTATTTACTGAATATGAGATGAAAGTAGGAAATTGGTATGATACTTTATGATAGGACTATTTGTATGATACTTTATAGGTCCATGACCTTTTTTTTTTCTGTGTCGTGGGGAATATGGTGGTAATGTCAAACTGATTTGCATTACACATTTGTTTACGGAGTGTTCATTTGGAGTTTGCATCGGAAATAGCATTTCACTGGGGTGGGGGGATTTTTTTAAATTAAATATTTGAAAGACTGTTTCATACGAAGCCCTACTTAAATAAAAAATAAGCTTATTTTACAGATATTGTTATAGTATTTTTTCCGTCACGTTTTGACGGGTTCCATCTAGTATTAGTTTAAAAGATCTAGCATTTGCATTGCTTGGAATTAAAAGTTGTGCCCACAGTTTCAATAAATTTAGGACTGAAAAATATTTTTTATAGAATATATATATATATATATATATATAATATATAATATATATGGGCACAACAAAATATTTTTCAGTCCTAAATTTATTGAAACTGGGCACAACTTTTAATTCCAAGCAATGCAGATGCTGGATCTTTGCTAGCAGACCCAGGCCAAATCCAGCTCAGTTCTGCCAAGAATTGAGCCCTGGCCCTTCCCCATTTTAATGAGAGAAAATTGGTCTGAGACAGGCCCCATACTAATAGATCATTAAAATTAACAATTAAAAATGTCTTCGCATGAAGAAAGAAAAAAAATCTAACCGGAAAATTTTGATTGTGCCCCATAAATGATTAAAGCAACAATTGTAAAAATGAATTATTTCATTAAAAAGCAAATATTTCTTTAAAATGTGCAATCATTAGAAACATGAAATAAGATTTTTTTTTTTTTTTAAATAAAAGTGGCGAACTGATTTTAAAATAGCCTTCCAAAGAAAAAGAAAAAAAATCTGAATTTATGTAACAAAACTAGAGCTACTTATTATCATAGCAATAGGCTTTGATAATAAAGAGGTTAATACAACAATGCAACACAAGAAAATGTCCTCGCAGGTTCATCTGCATCATCAAAAATACATAATTCAAAAACTGTTCCTAGAATGTAAAGTTTCTTAACTGTTTTCTTAATATATGTTGTATTTTTTTAATCATTAAATTATTTTTTTAATGAAATTCATTAACTTAAAATTTAAATGAAAAAAGGGGAAATTTTAAAATTACTTAAAAAAGGGAGGGTTGGAATTTTTTGTGTTGAGAAAGAAATCAAATAAATTATCCTGTACTAATAAGAAATGTACCCAAAATTTATCGTATTCAATTGTTTCCTTTTATATTGATATAAAATATACAAAGAAAAATTCTATATCAACTGTGCCCAATTTTTATTAAGATTTCAAAATAAGAAATGGGACATTTTAAAAAATAGAAAAAAACTGGTTTAAGCCCTTTAAAAAAAAAAAAAAAAAAAAATTAATTATATATTCCAGCAAAATAATAATAATAATAATAATAATAAAAACAGGGGTGATAGGAGCTTTTTTTTTTCTTTCTTTCTTTTTTTTTTTTTTTTTTTTTTTTTTTTTTGTTGTTTAATTTATTAGTTACTCATGGTACATCATTGCTATATTAATTCTTACATATTTCAAGACTTTTTGTGTTTATACTGTGATCTAAATTATCTAAACCTTTCAAGATGCATGCAATTTAAACCATTTCAAGCAGGGACCTGCGTGAGTGAGGTATCTGCTTTCTTGACACTTGCATTAATATAGGATTGGTATGCATCTTGAGATACTTTTAAACAAGACAAGCCACAGTGTGAATGTGCATCATAATACAAAATAAATCATAGTGTACCATATGTATTAAAAAAAAAAGTAATTAATATGTTTAACAAAACAATGTTTTAAATTTTGTAGCCTTTTCTATATAAAATAATAATAAATGTCTGTCATTAATTTTATTACACCATATTTTCTTTTAGCAAATATTTTATGGTCTGCAGAGGGAAATTAAAACCTTTCCCAAATCCTAAAGATGCAGAGTAAGTAGTCAGTTTCTTTTTGCAGAAGAATTATTATTTTTTTTTAATGTTGAAATTTTAACTTAAAGCCTTAAATGTTCTTTCTGATTTTTAGATTAGTCAACGAACTCCTAAGGACATTTAAAAACCAAAATAATTTGTTATTAAAATGCTTCAAGGAAGAAGGCATTGTTACTGTGTAATAAACTGTTGAACTAGAATATATTATTTCTTTATAAAAAAGACCTGAAATGGCTACTGTACATACAAAGTCCAATAAAATATGTTTTGATTTATAAAAATAGCTTTTATACTTTCTCTTTTAAAAGTCTTCACAGAAATTAAGCTCTAAAGTATCATTGTTTGAAGTTGGGTTTAACTCATTTTTTACTGTGGTCCAATGCATTTGAGGAAATTTTCAAAAATTGATAGTATCCAATTTACGGTAGTATATACAGTAATCTCTCAATTATACGTTGCCTCTTTTATGCATCTCTCTCAGTTATACATTGATTTTCGGTAGTCCCGGATAAACATTAGTGATGCAATGTTTTTTTTTTTTTTTTTCGTTTATACGTCGCAGCATGAAATGTAACTCTCACTTGTGAGTCGGGAAAATTTCAAGTTTCCCTAGACATTTCTCCCTATTCTACACATCCTTTCCAAAAAAAATCCCATCAGTTTGTAAAGAGGAAGTCAATTGGTTGTCTTTTGTTTTCTGGACACTATTGGAAGCTGCATTTCTGGGCCACACCCTTTCGCACCTGCTACTTCTCAGAGGGAGGAAAGTAGGAGGAGCTTTTTTCTTGAAATGATGCAATCGTGCAATGGAAATCTGTTTGATAAGCCTCTGCATATGAAACATCTTTTTTTTCGTTCACATTTCTGTCCTCGCTTGCAATGTTCAAGGCTTTTTTTCTCATTATGTATTAAAAATGAGTAAACGAACAAAATTATTAATTTAATTTAAAATGGGGGTTATTAAAATGTCCGAATAGATGCCCAACGTAATGAAGAAATCTTTAGCAGAACATTTCAAAATTCCTGTTACAACTTTAAAAGGCCATCCTTCTATATATAAAAAAAGTAATGGTTTGGAAATGGACCAATGAAAATCTGCGTAGATATTCCGGGTTATTCTCATTGCTTTTTTACTAGTGACTTTTTTGAGGAGCGATTACTTTTTTTCTAGCCATCCTACGGATTCGAAAATCATACTACCAGACGCGAAATATAACAAGCTTTCAGAAATTCAAAAAATTATCACGGTCAGACAATAAAAACTCAAAAAATCCTTAAAAATCGAGTAAAAAATCTTTTATTGAAAAGTCTTTTTATATTGTTGCCAATTTCTAAATAAGCGCAAAGGATTATGTTTTATCTCAAATAAAAAATGTATTTGCGCGAGACTATTAAAAACGATAATGAAAGTTTAAAATAATAATTAAGGGATCACGTGTTGAAAGCAGGAAATAAAGAAAATTACATCATAAAAATTGTGTTTACACATGAATATTAAAAATAAAAAAGATGAATTAAATGAAAAAGCATTATAACCTGATTACAGAAGATAGTCGCCGTTCATGATATCATCATCATTATCATCTTTTTAAAACAGGATACATTACCAGGTTTTAAGAGGTTGTGAAATCAGAACGGGGGTTGGTGAGCGTAGCGAGCAGGAGGCAGAGCCCCCTAGTTTTGAAAAACAAAGATGCAATTAGGGCAGCCAAGAAAGAATGTAGAATTCATTCCAAGAAACAGTGTAGAATACAAAGTAGAAAATTTTATCAAATGGAAAAGGCTTTAGTGCAGTGGCTTAGAGAAGCTCATGCCTCCAATATACTAGTCAACTGTCAGTTATTAAAAGAAAAGAGAATTGCCATATCACAGACTTTTGGGATAGAACATTTTTCTGTGTCCCAAGGATGGATCAAGAAACTTAAAAATAAGCATGGATTAGTTATGTGCATCATAAGTGGTGAAAGTGCAAGCGTTGAAGAAAATAATGTTGAGCAGTGGTTGAGTGATCTGCCAACTTTATTGAAAGATTATAAGCTTTGTAACATCTTTAATTGTGATGAAATGAGGCTCTTTTTCAAAATGATGCCAGATAAAACTATCTTTTAAGGGTGAAGTAAAAAAATCCCTGACGGCTCGGCCTACAGGTACAAGTAGATTTCGAAGATGCATACCATGGGACACCTGTTTATTGGGAATTGCAGAAGAAAGACCTATTTGCCATGATGTGGCAGTTGGGACCACCCATTTCGAAATATACCTCTGCCTGTAGGCGAAGCCAGCAGGGATTTTTTTGTTTTTAATTTTTTTTTACAGTCAGAGTTGGTCCTATAAAAAAACTTGTCAGTATAAAAGTTGTAGATAATATTAAGAAGATTTATACTAAATTGAAGCAGATTTGATATCTTGGGAATTGACGAAGTTATGAATTTTTTTCTTCTGAAACCCCCCCACTCCTTGGAGGCATTTTTAATTAAATCAAAAATCTGTCATACATAAATTTTTGGCCCTTTTCCTAGAAGTAATAATAGCTTTAAATGGATTCAATATGTATAAAAATTTTAAAGTTATGGGTTTTTTCTGTTTTCACGTCTGCCTGTAGGCAGAGCCAGCAGGGAATTTTTTTTTTTTTTTTTTTTTTTTGCCATAGGAGTTGGTCCTATAAAAAACTTGTCAATATAAAAGTTGTAGATAATTTTAAGGAGATTTACAATAAATTTAAGCGGATTTGATATCTTGGGAATTGACGAAGTTATGAATTTTTTTCTTCTAAAATCCCCCTTTTTCCCCCTCCTTGAGACCATTTTTAATGATATCAAAAATCTGTCATACATAAATTTTCGGCCCTTTTCCTAGAAGTAATAATAACTTTAAACGGATTTGATACGTATCATAATTAAGAAATTATGGTGGGGGGGGGTTCTGTTTTCACAAAAAGACCCACCCCCTTCTTGTTGGTTCGATTTTGCCCATTAATGAACTTGACAGAGATTTTATACCCCTTGATCTTATGTATCAGTTTGGAAGAGATTTGTGCAGAATTATTGCAGTTATCGTGTCCATAAAAAAGTGACATAGATAAATAGATAGATAGATAAAGTTTTGAACTGTGGGTAGTTTTGGGTTCTGGGAGTCATGGTCGGCATAGATCTGCAAAAAATTTTCAGAAATTCCAACTTAGGGGAGAATTTAATAAGTAGTATTTCTTACGAAATCTACCTAAAAGTAAAGGCAGTAATCATAGCAGTAACAAAAGTAAAGAGATACTCACAGTTATACTTTTCTGTAATGCAGATGGTTCTGAAAAACTATCCCCTTTGGTTATTGGGAAATCAAGAAATCATGGGCGTAGGAAAGGGGGGTCCAGGGGGGGCCTGGACACCCCCAGAGTTACGGCTGGAACTCCCAAAAATATTTTATAGTGAAAAAATAAAAGGTGAAATTTTTAAAGAATTTGTAAAAGAGTAGTGCTATAAAAGATAAGTAATAATAGCAAGACCGAATAAAAAGCAACTTTTTGTTTACTATGTCACAATTTAGGGGACAGGAACAGGCAAAAGTCTCATATGAGATTGATTCGTGGTCCCCAAGGTCTTGATATTTTTCTGCCTGAAGCGGGAAGAGGAGTACTATTGTACATTCTGAGATAAGGCAACTACCCTTTTGTATAGAATGTCCTTGGTGTAGCTGTCCTACGCTAGATTCTAGGAAGTTATGTATGAAAGTCAGGTTCTCTGCCTCGTCTCAAAGACTACAACACTTTGCTTTGGTAAACATTCTCTGAGAATCACTTGTACATAGGACTAGGCTACCTGCTACCCTAACCCATATTATGTATGAGAAAGCAGAGGGTATTTTGTTTTTACTAATTCTATTTTTGTCTTATGTTACAGGAAGAAAAACAGTTTTTTTGTTATGCTTGCATAGTCTTCATGAACGTTTATCCAATTTTTCATACCTAAGTATGGTTTCGTGGTAGGGGGGCGGGTGCTAGTTATAAATTATAATTCCAATTTATCCACTTACCAATATATCTATGACATTCAACTTTACTTGTGCACCATAGCACAGTTGTGAACGATTAATTGATGTCTCGCAACTATTCTATATATATATACCTGCCCGAGTTCAGGCCAATTTTCTTTCATTTGATTCGTGGCTGGCCCGGGCTTAACTTTCTTCCGAAGATTGAAATTGGACCTAGACTTCATTTTTTCCGTGTTGGACTGGGCCCGGAACTTACATTTTTTCTGTAGATTCCTGCCGAGTCGACGTGGATTTTAGTTTTTCTTGTCCATGCAGCACCGATTTTTTAAGTGCATTCGTAATTATATAAATTATACATTTGAATACGGAGCAACTATAGACGTCGTTTGGTCTGTCCGTCTGTCCGCATATAACAGCGCAAAAACTGCCCAATCGAATGGTTTGAAAATTAATACGTAGAATTTTGTCGAGTCATTTCAAATTTTATGAAAATCAAATCAACACTTAAAATATATTAATAAAAATATTTATTAAGTAATTTGAATTTTTTAAAAATCGGTACTTCCTTGTTATAGCAGCTTCCGAAGATTAATCGTCAAGCGACCGAGATGTATTGCCAAGTTAGCTGACATGTATGACGTTATAGTCATATATGACATTTTATAACCTCAATGACCAAGTTATAGTCACATTTTTCATTCTATTAAATCCTATTAATACGTAATTCTATTAATTCATTCTATTAATACGTAATTAATTCAATGATATCCCATGATAGGTAATGATTCTAGGTTGCCATAGTAATTATGTAATATTTAAGTTGGAGTCCTATTATTTCCGTATTACTGAATTTAAAAACTGAATATGTGTACTAAAATTGTTTAATTATAGAAATCATGTAATCTACCGACAGTTTTTTGGACAGATGTATCCGTTAAAATAGATATTAAATGTAAAAATAATCTAACCATGGATTTCAAGTTCTGAAACTTTCAAAGCTAGGCTAAAGTTTCCCATTGGAATTTTCAGTCAATGTCAACAAATGATAAAATGTTGCCAACTTAAAATCTACTTATTTTATCACTGAAATTAATCATATAATAATAACAGACGATATAATTCGTTTCACTGAAACTAGTTATAGCACAAACGCACTGCATTTGTCCCGTTTGGCGTACAATTTTCAACTTGTTGTTTTAAGTGTGTAATATCGTGGCAACTTTTCCTTAGTGGAAAAATAAAACGATAAAACATTATTATTATTTTTTATTTTTTCAGTTTTTTAAATAGAGTTTTATAATGGACACTCCCGAATAGCGGACACCTCTATTTAGCGAACACTTTCAATATTTCCAACAACTCTATATGCTTTAGTTTTTACGTCTGAATAGCGGACCCATAGGCTTAGAGTTGTATGGGCTCATAAGGCTCGACTCACCCCCCCCCCTCCCAATAATTTTCCAAGATTGACAATACTTTTTTGCGCCAACTAATATAGAAAAAAAATCTCAAATTTTGGAATTTACAATCATTTATCGATTTTTTTAGTGTATAATGTTTTCTATAGATAATTGTACTTTCTCTAAAATCGTTGTTTACTTTCATTCTTTGCAAATGGCTTAGACCGCATTACATATAGAAAAAATAGAAGTACTCTCCACAGGCGGTGGGTTTCTTTCTTCTTTAGACAAATGGACAGAATTTCTGGGAAGACTTTCCCTTTCTGATCCTGGTGTTCTTCGTAGACAGAGGGCAATAAATTAACGTTTTCAACGCAGACGGCAAATAGTGTCCGATATGATTACATTATAGATAGATAAGATGGGTTGCTTTTTTCGGAACATATAAAGAAGAGGCCTTCCGGCGTTTGAAAAGGTTCCAATTAAGTTTCGGAGAATTCGATTGAGAGGTGGGAGGGAGGGGTTTTAAAGTTTTGTTGGGACCAAACAAGAAAAACTCAGATTGTCTCCAAACAAAATAAATAAAGGAGAGAAGTACTTTATTCATGAATGTGGCATAAAAAGTAAAATTTCCATATAAATACAGATGGATAAATATTTATTTAAAAAGTCTCAATCTATCCAGCACTGTCTTGCAGTAACGGATGATTCACCAGGATCTAATAAACAGTACGTATTCAATTGTTCTTATTTATTATATTAAATAACTTATTTTTGTGTTGTGTTAAGTTATCTGATTTACAATGGGAATTAGAAGTCTGCACTAATCTAGGCCGGGCGCAAAACCCGAACACAGGCCGGTTTTCTTTCATTGATTGCAACCTGTAAAGCCAGGATCTGCATTTTTTCCCCCTCCAAATTCGAGTCAGACCTGAACTTTATTTTTTTCCTGAGCCATGTCGGTCTGACATTTGATTTTATTATCGTTATCTTTTTTCATGTTCATATAAATGTAACTAGCTGTACATGTGCATTCATGACGAACATACGGGCCAGTTTTTTTTCTGTAATATTGTACTACATTTCTTTAATGAAATCTTTGGAAGGTTATATACCGCTTGCTGTATTAAAATATATTTTATTTCTATAGATTACAGTTTTTTTTATTATAACTACAGCTTTAAAAGTATGGTTTTCTTTTTATTATTTTTTAATTACAATTACTTTTAATTGAATCTTTATGTGTACACAATTGTTTAAGTATTCCTTAATATTTTTATTCATGCTATGATTGCTTGCAGACATGAGAATCATAAAAATACTGTATTTCACATTGTATAAAAATGCATGCAATATTCTTTTAAAAACTTTGTTTTTACTAGAATCACACTGATTAAAAAATATCGGCTTTTCATTTCAATTATATTTTAGAAATTGAGTTGGGTCGAATTTCATCGTTTTTTGACATGGGTATGGGTAAATCACTAACTGGCAAAAAGTAAACAGGCTGGGCTGGGCACAGGCTCAACTTTTGTTTTGTTCAATCTGTTGCAGACCTTCCTAATAGCAGGGGTATTCCGAAATCCTGAGGTGTCTGCTATTCAAGGGTTTTACTCTATATGTACAGTGCCGCAGCCAGGATCCTCACCTGAGAAAGGTTTTGAACCATTGTTTGTTACTCATAAAATGAACAGTTTCGTTGCGTTACATGTCGTGTTACATTGTGTTTAATAAATTATGTGACACATAAAAACCGACGTAATGGCAGAAACAATTATAATAAATTTATAATCTATGTGTTTTAAGGTTTCATAAAAGAATATATCATTCAATCCTCAGAGGGGGGAAATAAAGAGAGGGAGAAAGAGCAGTAGTCAGTAACATACATATTACTTAGCTGCTATTGCTCCTAACTTTTTCGAGCGTTAATTTTGTGCTTAAATAGAAGATCCTAGTATGAAGCCTGAAATAGTTCAATGGTAAACATTTTATGTTCTGTTTATGCTTTTCTTTACTTTGGTTTTTACACATTATATTTATATTACATCTTAACACAAATTATTTTGTATGCATCGTATCAGCTTTTAAATGCTCTGGAGGGGGAAACACGAAATCAAGCTCTTCCCCGCGACAATGTATGTATATGAAAAGTGTATATGGGTCATTCTTCCAAAACAGGCAACTTTTCAATATTAAAACATTTTTTAAAAAATGATGCTATAAATGTATGGTATATATTTTTGGTTATTATTTAGACTTTATACAATAAGAAAAAAATACCAGCATCGCAAAATAATGTTTATTGTTAGAAGAAAAAAATATTTTTTAAATTCCTATGCCAAGACAATGATGCCCATACCAGGACAATGACTGAAATGAAGTAACAAAATTGAAAAAAACATTTCATAGACATATTTAGTTGAATATATATTTATTCTTGATTACACACGATCAAAATTAACTAAAGAAAGCAAAAAAAAAAAAAAAAAAAAAAAAAAAAAATGGAATTTAGGTAAAAAAACAAATATTTTATGCTAGCTTAAACTAAGGGAAACCATTAAATTTAAATTGTGATGCTCTATTGCCGCATGGTTCTGGAGGTACAATCTTTCTTATTATGTCACTTTTGTTGTATGAAAAGATATCCTGCTTTCTGGGCCATTTGTAAGTGTTTTCTGTAGTATGCTCATTAGCACTAACTTCATAGCTGTTATTTGAATCACCAATAACTTCTCCAGGATAGAACTTTCCATCATACTGTACAACGACCCAATCTCCAGGTTTGAAATTATCCATATAAAAATCAGAATTGTTGCCAGAACTTTTTATTGTATCACAATCACAAGAAAAGTTGTTTATTAAAGTTTTCTTTCCCTGATCAAAGGTATGTTCACAGCTTAGGATAATTAATTGGACAATTGCAGCTTAACGATCTAAATAAAAATTGTGTTTCGTATGCTGAAGTCAATGAGAGCTTGGTGTACTTTCATAATTCTTTTAAATGTTTCTAAGGATTGACTATCAATAATATAATTTGTTTCAATGTTACCAATATCTAAATCAGTTACTTCAAACAATTCAATGCCTTTGCATTTCTCTTTTAAAGCTGAAAATACATCTTAAAAGAAGATAAGTCTTTTCCATAGCAACAATGGAGTCTGCTGTTCTTTTTAGAACACCTCTGATGCGATACCATCAGGTGCCCCCTTTCCACAGGCTGATTCACCAAAATTCCAAGATACAAATTTTATATTTTTACAAATGGAGGACAAGATCTTGGCCATAAGATAGAAATTAGTTTTATTTCTGTACTGGTTTGTTGGTGAATCACTGAAATAATTTACTCTTTCAACTGTATGATACGACATAATACTATGTAATACTGGAACCAAATGAGCCCACATAGCTATAGAATCATGCCTAAGTGACTAGGACATAGAGCAAAAAGGTTTAGATACCATCATCTTATCATTTTCATTGTAATAATAGACTCCTGTATGCATGGAAATTTTCCGTTTAAGGTAGGTTTTTGTTATACGTAGACTTTTACTGTATATTATATCAATCAAACTGCAGGAGAAGGATATTAAAAAGTTAGTCTTATCATCTTAAAAAATCAAATCAAAGGAACAATATTTAAGAATAAATATAAATATACCAATGAATTGAGTTCTGCCAACAATAAAATTCAATTACTTAAAAAAAAGTAATGCTAATTAAAACATATTTCATAAAAAATACTGAGCACTAAACATCAATTAAATATTTGAATCTTAATTTAATTTGTTTGTTGATGAAATATAATGTTGTTAATAAATACATTTCTTTATAATAAATTCTTGAAAGCCAACTTAGACCAATTATTAATTAAATTGAATTTTCAAAAGTACTTGAGTTCTGCCAACAAAATAATTTAATTACTTTAAAATAAGTAATGTTAATTAAAATATATTCCATACAAAATACTGAGGACTAAAAGCTAATTAAGTACTTGGATATTAACATAAGTTGTTTGTTGATGTAATATACAGTGATATACAATAATAAACGCAATAATTTATGATAAATTTTTGAAATTCAACTTAAAATTATAATTAAAATAAAATTTTCAAATTTAATTACAATATTATTAGATAGTTTTAATATATATATATATATATATATATATATATATATATATATATATATATATTAATTTCAAATAAATAACAAGAATCATTATCCTGGTTTGCTGTCATTGTCCTGTTCTTTATTTTCCAGGACAATGATGGCCAGGATAATGATGAAATTGATGTAATTAGAAGCTGGAACATTCTGTGTAAAGTTTTTAAAGTTGATGCATATATTTTCTAAAAGATAACTTTATTATGTATTCTATAGTGTAATATAAAATTTTTTTTAACTCGCCTAGTTTTTTCTGTAGATGCCAGGAAAATGATTCAAATTAAACATAACTCTGAAGGCAAAGAGTTTCAAAATCACACACAAAAAAGAATGGCTCCAACTGAGAATAATTACTCACACAGCTTGCTAAAAAAATTAAAGTTCTTGAAACAGGTACAAAAAATAGAACCCTGCTACCATCTGTAGGGAAAATATTGAGTGTAATACAATCTGCCAGGACAATGATATTTTTTTCAGTTACACACATTTTAGAAATTTTTTTAATTATGAAATATAATAAAATTATTTGAAAATATATTCCATTGTATAGAATACTTTATTATGAATCTATTAAATTAATTTTTAGTGGAAAATTAATTTTATTATTGATTTATTTAACATTTAGAACAACATAGTTGGCTCTAGTTACAAGCCAGGACAATGATTTTTGAACAATTTATATTTTTTTAAATAAATTTATTAATTTTTGTCAAATTTGTAAGATATCTGTAGGTTAGCCCAGAACATTATAAAGTTATTAAAATATTTTTAAATATTTTTGTATTTATTTTTTAAAATGGTATAAGGCAGTTACATATATTTTTCCTGTTTTGGGAGAATGACCCATATATCCTATATAAAACTATTCCTTAAAGTGTGTCGAATAAATTTGATATCAACTTAAAATTAATTTATGCTTTAGTTACATCTACTAAAGGCAAAAGAATTATAAAGGACTATTTTTTTTCTCCTATTTTTAAAATGGAAATTACTTTCTAAAGTCTTTTAGAAGAGTTAACTCTTCCCACTCCAGGAGGAATTGACTTATAGAAAATAAAAATCTACGCTTAAAGGGTAAGAATAAACATTGTATGAATGTGTCTAGATAACTGCGTGAATATCTCCCCATAAACCAGATTAAATAGAGACAAGCACATTCAGATTTCAATCTTCTATCTATTTAACCAGATACAGTAAAATCTCTATCTGGAATTCATCCTCTATTTAGAGGTAAAAACATACCAATTAGAATATTGTTATTAGGGTTTTCAAAAATGTTCGCTAAATGGAGGTTTCCGCTATTCGAGAGTGTTCGTTATAGAGGTTTTACTTTACATATATGCATAGATTAAACATAAAAATATCCCAAATGAAGATACTTAAAAAACCAAGTTGTAAATCTAAGTAAAAGTGTCAGTGTGATGAGACTGAATTGTGCAGTTGGCCAAAAGGGGGAAAAAAGAGAGACAGACATAATCCTTCATACACTTTAATGTTTAAATTGTTGCAGAGAAAAATGAAAATAGCCATTCGACTGAGTATTGTGGAGGGTTGCTACAGGTCAAAGAATTTTCCAGGGAAAGTTCCAGTATTTTCTTATAGAAAAACTCGCCTTTAAAAAAAAAAAAAAGAGAAAATTTTACGCAATTAAATTACACAAATTTTTCTGTAAGAAAATACTGGTATAGTCTCTGAAAAATTCCCTGATTCTGGCTTTTTTCAGTTTATGTTTAAAAAAATAAGTTTAGAGGGCCGTCTTCATACTGACATTGCTAAAAATTTTGAAATTTTCAATACGAATATTTAATTTTGACATATTTGGATTTTTCAGAAAATTTTCCATGCAATGGAAACCAAACGTGGTGACGTGGTTTAAGAATTTTAGAGCTGAAAAATTTTCAACTCCAAATGTTAAATTAATTTGTAATAGTGGAAAAATAAACTGCAATGTGTGTTGCGCGGAACGTCTACTTTTTTGGCCTAAAATTATGTTATTTTTACGATTTTTTTCAGTTACAAGAAAAAAAGATCCTACCTTCTGACTTTTTGTATTTTATTTATTGACATTTCACTTATATTGTGATATATTTTATTCCATGTTTCAATCTCCCACTTGGGAAGATAAATATATTATTCTTTATCGTTGATTGATATGCTGCCACCACCCGTATAGAGATGCCAGATGCGTGATACCAGACAGGATGTCAATTCGAAAAACAGTTCACTAGGACTCTTCCAATAAATATTAAATTAACATTTATTAACGACACTCTTTAACATTTACAAGAAAACACAATATTTAAATAACCGGCAAGGATATAGCAGATCCTGCACTCAATTAAGTTACACTTGGAATACTAGTTATGATTTGGTTAAAACGATATTAAAACACTGTTCTTGTTCTCTTTTAGATGTAACACTACTAGATTTATCTGATATCATGACCACGCTGGTCTCCAGAATAACAGTTTGCCCTGAGGCTTTCTCGTACAAGGCACTTCCAAAAAACAAACACTCGTAGTCAGCTCACAGCACAACCACTCTCAAAACTCAATACAAATTGGTCTCACAGTCTGCCCATATCACGAATGCACTCCAAATTGAACGGCTTCTAATCTCAACTGACAAAGGCTTTCCCATGACTTTCTCATCCTCTTTTCTCACTCCCAATATACGGGGCTTCAAATATGTGAATCTAAAATTTTATCTCATTCCATCAGTAGTTTTTGAGTTATACTCAAACATCTACACACATTGGAGTCTGTTTTGCAGCTATTAAAAATAAGTTTAATACTAGTAGTAGAAAACTTCACAGTTACATTATACAGCCCCCGCCTAAAAGATAACCATAAACCACTTCGTCGAATGACTTCCCATTTGGTATCCCTTGGTAATATTTCTCCCAAAATCTAAATATGATATTAAAATTCGGTGTTCCTTATTAAAAATTACAAAATTTGGTACAATTTCAATATAAAGACTGGATTTTTAATATATATATATATATATATATATATATATATATATATATATATATATATATATATATATAGATTGAAAGAAGGCACAATTCTTAATAGAATGTCTATTTTCGATTCCTCTGAAAAAGCTTTAGCCATTAAAAAATGTTGGGTGTTGTCTTTTTTATTTGATCGAATGTACGTTTCCAGGAGTGTATCATTAGAGAAACTTTCTATTGATTGTTATTAGCTTTAACAAAAGTGTTTACCGGTATTGTTTGGAAATTTTAAAATAGATGAGGCCGTGGCCTCCCCTAGAGAAATTCCCTAGCTACGCCCGTGCAAGAAATCCTCGTTGTTTCAAAAATGTAAAAAAACTGCCATGTGAATATGATAATAGCCGTAAAGCATGGATGAATGCTAACATCTTTTTGAAATTTCTTCAGAGATTTGAAGCAAAGATGGAAAAAGAAAAACAGAAAGTTATTTTATTCATTGACCATGCTCACTCTTCAGACTTCTCAAAGCTCAGCACTACAAAAGTCTTTTTCTTCCCTGCAAACTGCACTAGTAAACTTCAGCCACTCGATTTGGGAATTATTCGTTGTGTGAAAGCTAATTACAGAAAATTTTTGCTTCACTTGAATTAAAAATACAGTAAATGATCTAAAAAAAAGTGTCCATTCTTGATGCAATAAATATGCTCTGTTCATCATGGGAAAGTGTCCATGAAACATGTTCATTCATTTATTCATGCATTCAAAACTGTTGCAGAAAAGCAGGATTTATTCTGAAGGAATTTGAAAATGATCTATATTCTGCTAAAGATCAACCACTATTAGATGAAGAATGGAATTCCGTTTCTGGGGGAATGATTAATTTTAATGATTTTGTAGATATTGATAAAAATGTAATAACAGCCAAAATGAAAGACATACAAGAAATAGCCACAGAAATTCAAGATGATGCCAATGAAGATGAATCAAATAACGAAAAAAACATAGAACATCCACCAACTTTTGCAAAAGTAATAGATGCTCTGGAAACCATCTGTCACTACATCCAATGAACTGGTGCATCTGGTTCAACATATTCATCTTTTAATGAACTTGCTATTTTTAAGACAGACATCAAACTCATCAACAAACTTCAATTTTAAACTATTTAAAAAAATAAGGTATGTAATTAAAATTTTGAGATGTACATATTTTAGATTTGAATTAGTAAATCATTAACTAAGTAAATCGTAGTTTTTTTTATTATTCTGCATGTTATTTAACTATTTAAAGATTAATATTGTCTTATTTATTTCAAATTTAATTTTTACTTTTTCATTTATGCTTCATTTTTAATCAGTCCCTTGCACCGATGTATAAGTGAGGGATTACTGTATTAGAGATTAAATGGTCTCAGGCTTAATTTTTATACCAATCCTCTAACTCAGGCTCAAAGTAAAAATTTTATTTATTCACAAATTGAAAAAACAATTGAGAAACAAGTATGTATAAGTTTCTTAAAATGTTTTAGAATACTTTAAAAATCAGATTGAAAGAGAATTGAATTGCTATTGATGGGTTATAAGGAAAAAATATAATATCTAACTAGCTGTTTAACCCGTTCTACGCACGGGAGTTCATGAATTTTAAAATGTGAATAAAATGAATGTAATTCTCCTGTTAAAGTGTTGAGTTGTTCAATAACTATACGATTTAGAAAAAAAAAATTACTACTGCGCACTTTTTTTTAATGAAACTTAATTTATGTTGCTATGGCAACAGACGATAAAACGATATCTTTGGAATAACGGAATAAATAGAATTAAAATGTTGTTAATGTTTGTGATAAAATGTGTTTCTTTATTTTAAAAAAAAAGAAAAGAAATGAAATAATGAAACGCAATTAAATAATCTCTAATTATTTGCATGTGAGGTAAAAGAATTATCGTAATACCCGCTACAGCTTCTTAGTATTGCAGCGTGGCATCCGTAATATGTATATCTCACATTGCAGTAAACATTTAGAACTCGCGCGATTACGGGTTGACATAAAAAAAGGCAAAAATTCGTCAAAAACATAAAATTTTAAAAAATCTATTTAAAATTTTCGAATTTTTTACCCCAATCGTTCATGGGCTCTCTACCAGCAACCCGTATGCCAAATTTTGTAGCCCTGCGCCCTGTGGTTTTCAGAGTTTTTTAGGTTACATAGATAGATACGTGCACGGATTTTAATAGGGTGGATATTATTCTAGCTGACCCACCCAGCGTTGCCAGGGTCCATGTAATAAACTTAAATCTCTTAAAAAACGAAACTCTGTCCCGGATCTCCGATGGCTTTGGCACTGTATACCGGGCATGCTCAT
Source organism: Maratus michaelseni (assembly GCA_963931845.1). Classification (NCBI taxonomy): domain Eukaryota; kingdom Metazoa; phylum Arthropoda; class Arachnida; order Araneae; family Salticidae; genus Maratus; species Maratus michaelseni. The sequence goes on from OZ007592.1 coordinate 254,153,438, forward strand.
ACGCTCCGGAAAATCTTTTATTTCCACCTTCCACCGCCAGGGGAGCATTCTGTTCCAAACAAACCTCTTTCTGAACGAACATCTGACACAGGTTCCCGTTGCTTACGGCACCGTAATAGTAGACGTGCTACACAACCGGTTTGGAAAAGATGGGAATTTTATTAGCCGAGTTATTGAAATAAGGCACAGTTAGAGAAAATAACCTTGAGGGGGTGCCGGGGGCAGGGGATGTTCAAGTGTCCTTCAGAAAATGACTAATTAGGAGGACTACTATGCATCTTTAAAAATTTCTTCGTTTGGTTAAGCTATGAACTTAATTACAAATTTGGCTAAACTATTATTCGGAAATAGTGGTAACTACTACTCATAAATTTACTTTAATGTTATAGAGGATGATTATTAAGTTAATTATAATGTTTGTAATCAGTTGCGTTGAAATCGGAAAAAGTAGTTGCTGTGTTATGGAAACGGGACATAGTTAGAGAAAAAAACCTTGAAGGAGGTGCCGGGGATGAGCGAATGTTTAAGTTCACTTCAGTAAATTACTAATTAGGAGGACCACTATGCATCTTTAAAAATTTGTTCGTTTGGTTTAGCTAGGAACTTAATTAGAAATTTGTCTTAGACTGTTATTCGGAAATAGTGGTACCTGCTACTCACAAATTTATTTTAATGATATAGACGTTGATTATTAAGTTAAATATGATGTTTGGAATCAATTGCGCTGAAATCGAAAAATTAGTTGCTGAGGTATGGAAACAGGATACAATTAGACAAAAAGCCTTGAGGAAGGGGCCGGGGGGTGCAGATGTTCAAGTGCCTTTCAGCAAATTATAAATTAAAAGAGCCACCATATGCATCTTTAAAGATTGATTCATTTGGTTATGCTAGGAACTTAATTTGAAATTTGGCTTAGACTGTTATTCGGAAATACTGGTAATTGTTTTCTAGAAATACATCTTGAAGCAATAAATGCTGATTTTTACGATAATTTAGTAAAAATGAAACTGAGATTTAAAATAGCAGTATCTTGTATATAAAACAACAATTAAATGCTACATGTGAAGCTAAAAATGTTAAAATTATTAAATGTAATTAGACCCTCAAGCTATGAATGCTGATTTTTATGATAATTTAGCAAAATGGAACTGGTTTGGAGAGGTTCGGAACATAATTACCTGAGTTCTGGAAATAAAGCACAGTTAGAGAAAAAACCTTGAGGGAGGGGCCGCGAGGAGGCGCGCGGTCAAGTGCTCAACAACAAATCACTAACTTTGACTGTTGGTATGCATCAACTGAATACAGGCTCTGTACTTTTATTAGGAACATAAATTTAATTTTTACGAAAATTGTTATTCTAAAATAGCGGTATTATCTATATAAAATAGCGGTATTATCTATATAAAACAGCGATTAAACGTTACAGGTGAATAAAAAAAAATTTTAATTTGTTAAATGTAATTAGTTCAGTTGAAATCAGAGCAGTAGATTTGGATTTATTAATAAGGAGGGTCAATTAATGAAAAAGCCGCTGCCAGGTGGCGCACGGTCAAGTAAAATATATGTGATATTTAATAAAAAGTCGTTGACCCTCACCCCTCCCTATCCCCGCAAATTTAACAAATAATCTGTTAAATAAAGTTTTCTGTATTAATAATCTCTATCATACTAATATATGTCATGTAAAAAAACCCTTAAACCCAGCTAATTATCCTTCATTAAGTCGATAAAATCTTTTAAAATTAAGTTTTTAGCATTTGGCAATGGTCAATAATTAAGTTGATTGTCTACATCTCATATTATCTCTGATTCATAGATTTTAAACACTCGACTGGGAATTGCAATCATCCCTACCCTTGATTTATTTAATTACTTCTGTGGAGATTTTATACAACCAACCAACCGATGAAAAGAAGCGTATTTTTGATGAGATCTCTTTGTAGATGGATTTTAATTCATATTTAATCTATCAAAATTCTATTTAAAATTTTTAAATTTTTTGTCCCAATCGTTTATGACCGCCCTACCAGCTACCTGTGTGCAAAATTTCGTAGCCCTGCGAGTTTTTGAGGCTACATAGATACGCAAACGGTTTTTAATAGTATAGATTCTGGAGCCTTCTCACGGCCAGTGTTAAAAACATAAAGAAGCCATAAAATATCCCTTGTCTATTCTCGCTTTCTGTTTGAAGTCCTTTTCCAGAATTACTGGAAAACAGAACTTATGTCTTTGTACAATGACATTTTATAAGAATAAGAATTGTGACTTTTGTAGATTTTTGCTAGTGATTGGGTATAAATAAGGAATTTGCTATTTTAAACAGATTTTCAAGTATATGAAAATCACGAAATGTTGGCCTGAGGGAGTATTTACGATTAATACTTATTTCTACGTAAGAAGAGATTTCTAAATGAGAAAATTATTCTTGAAACAATTTTAAAGTGTTCTTAACAATTTTCTGCTGCATACTTTCGTTATCAGGATCGAGCAAACTTGTGCTCGGATCTCAAATTATCAGGCTTGGATGAATGCTATCATCTCGCTTCTGCATCATATTTAATCAGTCCCTTACACCAACGTATAAGTGAGAGATTACTGTATTAAAGACGAGATGGTACAATTATTATTCTGGTGGTATAATGGTTATCCCAAAAAAAAGAGCCCAAACTATACTCAGAGAAGGACGAGTACTAGCCACAACCCTCTTTGAAATTTGTAAATCATGAGCACAGTTTAGTCCATTTCCATGACTTTATAAGGTTATCCCTACTCAGGCCTCCGCTTTTGAAATAAAATCCTGTGTATAGTCCTCTCACAATAACTTGGCAGATGACCTTAAAAGAGTTTGCAATGCTACAGGAAAAGTAAATTTCTAACAGAAATAAATGGTGCAGGACATGCATTATTTAATTAAATAACTAGATTCAGCTAGCTGCCACTATTGATTGTCATCATAATTAACAGATATATTCATCTAAATTTACATTACTCACCAGCGAAGTTACCATGAAAGGATTATACTCTACTGACAATTTAGATATTTTACATATTTTTAAAGTTGAATGTGGTCAAGGCAATCAGTTTTAGATATATTCTCAAATCCAAATTTACTTTCTGACAGATGTTTTAATTCATTTTTGTTTGCAAATGCATTAAATTGGCAGGTGCTCTTATTCAGAAACTTTGTAATCAAATTGTTTTTTTCAATTTTTCGGTAAAAGCAGATCTTTTAGAAAATGCAGTCAAAGTTGACATTTTGAACCAAATTTCCAGACATGACAACTGGGGAAAGGGGAAAAAAACTGTCATGAAAAAATATAATCACTTATAACTCAAGATCATGATTATTTTATTGAAAAATTACAAAACTGTTTAATTACAAGTCGCTTCAAAAATCATGCCTGAAAATGTCATGCTTTTGCATTAAAAAATTATTCAGAAAAGATGTCAGAAAGTTTAATGTTGTTGAGCAAGAAGAACCACCTTAACTAATTTCATGCACATAATTTTTCATGTAAGATGTTGCTAGGTGAATAGAAATATTTTTAATAAGTTACAAGTTTAATAGGTCTAAATTTCAGATTTTATTTTCGGCTTTTGCTTCTTTTTATTTATTTATTTTTTAAATTTTTTATATAAGAGAATGGCTTTATTTTTGCTCATAGAAGGGATTTAGGAAAAAATTGAAAAATTACTCTACAACTTACAAATAAAGTTTATTGAAAAGAAGAGAAAATTTATTGTATTGATATAAGATTGAAATTGAATCACTTTCTAATAGTTTCTACATCATCAGAAAATGTTTGAAAATTAGCTGACCTATCTATTTTCTTTCAGAAAAAAAAAATTATTTTATATACAATAGATTTTTCTGGACACACACAAACACCTTGTTTTATTAATGTAGAAAGCTGCATTGTCATGTATCTAAACATTTAATTTCAGATTTATTTATTTTTTTAATTTTGGACTTTTTGCCTGTTTTGTACTCTTATATGACTGTAGAGTCAAAGAAGATAAATACTATAAAGAACTTAAAGCTTGGTCGACGTCGTCTGCTGAATTGTTAAGTAGAAATGTACAGAGGAAAAAACTTGCTGGGACGCTGCTTCCCGCACCTCCGCAACTTGAATGGACAAGGTCTACTGGGATTACAAAAAATTATTTGGCAGTTGCTTTCATTGTTATTCGTGAAATGTTAGCATCGTTTGTGAAACAAAGCATAGAAAAGTACAATTTACCAACATATTAAGTACACAAGAACATTAGTAAATAGTTTATATTTTAAAGAAATTATATAATATATTTTTAAAAAAAATTTATTTGTATTATACTTTAAGTAAAAATAATAAGATGACAATTTTCACTTTTGAAGTTTTCATTTAATTTCTGATAATAAAAAGGGGAGGGGGAGGTTAATATCACAGAGTATTTTTTTTTTTTTATGTGAAAGCATCAAGTTAAAACATATAAACATGGATATTGTTTTAAAATGATAAAAAATAATAATTGTTATCTATATTTAATTTATATTATTATTTATATTTAAATAAAAAAGAAAATCTGACTGTCACTTGTATATATACAATTATAATCTATAAAACTAACATCATATGAATTTTTCATACCTTATAAAAACATAATGGCTATATTATGTTTACCTTAAAGTAAAATAATAAAAATTTTAAATAATAATAATAAATAAACATATTTCTATGACTGATAGAAATTTAAAAGCATTTATTTTCTTGTCAAATTTATTTAGATAAAATATAAAAGAATTGTTAAATTTAGTCTGAATATTTTAATGTAACTTTTTTTTTTTTTTTTTTTTTTTTCACAAAAAAAAAAAAAAAAAAAAAGTTCTGTACAACAATTAAAAGTACACAATAACTATGTTTCCTTCTTCTTTGTATTACAATAATTTAAAACTACATAGATGTGATCACAATAGTTCTTCATCTGAACTTTTTACTGCAAGGCACAACAAATATTTAACTGAGGTTTGTGATTTGGGATCTAAGTTCTATGACTCCCGCACAATAGAAATTTGAAGAGATATGCATTTTCATCGTGAGAAGATAGCAGATGAATGAGAGCCTTCGCCCCAGTCAGGTGGACCAAGAGATTGCTTCTCTTTGTAATTTTTATACCGGTCGGTGGATCGAGCAATTAATTAATTTTTATACCCAACAGATAGTCGGATAATGTCATAACAGTTTAAATTATAATTCTAAATATTTTATATAGTTATATTCTAACCAAGACATTAAAATTCTATGTAATTAACTTTGAAAACGGTGTGGACTTTATTAATTCCCCTAGACTCTGACCGAAATCCCACATAGATATCTAAAAAATTAAGATTACGAAACACTGAAAAGAGTTTGCAAAATTTGTCTTTGAATTAAAACAGCTTTAGTCTTTTGTTTACAAGTTTTATTGGCAGATTTAAAAACACACTCAGATGTTTCATTTCTTTAAAATTTATCCTACTTACTAAGTGGTCTTGGTTAATAATATTTTTTTAAGAGGAGGGTGGGAAGGGGAAGGGGAAGGGGTAAATGATAAAAAATACAATTTTCAAAGTGTTTATTTGAATCAAAATACATTTATTCTCAGGACAAATTTGTTTAAATAAATTGAAAAGGAAGTGGCTAATTTTAGTCTGAATGTTTTTTAAGGCAAAAAATAAAATATAAAGTTTTGTACAATGCGAACAGCGATTTCAAATTCACTGAAAAAATGTAACATTTGGCTATTTATCACTACTATTATTCGCCAGCTTCCACCAAGCACCCACTGCTAATTTCATCCTGTAAAATTGCTTTACTGCCATGGTGTCGGAAGGGAGGGAAGACAGAGGGGAATCGGAGGGAATGCATTTTACCATCACAGCCTATGGAGCTTTTCATTCTTCTCCAGTATTTATCTTCTTTGGTAGAGTTAGTCATCAGAATGAGATAATTCTATTGGTACCACAAAACCAAGCAAAAATTATTTTCAACTCAACAATTATATTTTATAGAACTATACTGGATTTATACGAATAGCATGTAAAATTTTAGTCTTCAAATTACAATGCCATAAAGCTTTCCTTAAAATAATAGACTGCTATAGTGGCCTTTTTATAAAATTGATGATTTCACATTTAATAAAGAATATTCTAAAATTCATCACCATATCAAAGAAATATTTTGATTTATTCCGAAGATTTTAATAAAAACAAAAGACTGATAAATACTTACACATATGCATACACTTTTTGAATATTATTTATTTTACTGTGTCTTAGTGCCATAAATATGAAGTAATTGTGTAAAATTCAAAGAAATAATTTGATCCAACAAAAGTATAGAAGGTGAATAAAAATTATAAAATTATTTTTAAATGTTTATTTTTATTAAACATGTTAAAAACAACAATAATTTATTTCTGAGGAAAGTTTTTGTATGTATATATTAATCATTTGATAACCATCATTCCTTTTGATTTATTTCTGAATGCTGTTCTACATTTAGAGTCCATGTGAACTTTTATCTTCGTCCAGTCATCATCTGTGATATCAAAACAATGCATCAGATGACCTAATTAAATGAAAAAATTTATTTAGTGTTATTTAACATATTATAAAATATATCTGAATTTAATATTCATTTTTTCATATAAAATTATTTACACAATTTTAATATTTCTGAAAGTACTATAATGTAAAACTACAGAAGAAAAAAACTTGCTTTAGTGCTAGTTAAAAGAAACTCATTGACTATGAATCCCGTTTGTTTGTTTTTCAAACAGTTATGCTCAAATGAATCCTCTTAAATCTCATGGAGCTTTTCAAAATTTTAAGTTTAATGTAATACATTTCCCAATTCCAAATCTTATGAACAAGTTACAGTTAATTGTCTGAGCAAAGCAAAGCATATATAGCAATAGTAGATATTAAAATCTTTTATCAAACGTAACTCGAAAAATATTAGGCGGATTTTATTCTAATTTTGATAAAAGATACTTTTGAGGGTGACAACTATTGTGACATATTACCAAGAATAAATTTCAACCGTTGGGAAATTAGATTAAAAAAAGATTTTTAAAAAAAAACTCATATTCAAATTAATCACTTTTTTGACAAATGTCACAAAAGTGAAATGCAGACATTGTTTTCACTGGCAGAAGCTATTTGTAGACATCCAGATTAAAGCACATGCAGCAAAAAAAAAAAAAAAATTACACATGCTCTAATATTACAGTACAATAACATGTATTTCAATTGAATCTAACTGGAAAATAAATCTGGAATTTTTTTTCTATTTGAAAGAAAAGAAAAAAAGGTAATAACTTAGTAGTAGAGATTGAGCGCAAATCTCACCTGTAGCAGCTTCTATATTTTGTGTGTGTAAATTAGAAACAATTCTTTGATGTTGAAATAAAATGTTTTGGTTTATGGTATTTCTTCTTATTTTTTTTCTTTGTAATATTTTAAATGAAATTAGTGAAAGGCATGTATTTTAAATTAAATGAGTGAAAGGTTTATATTTATAAACCTTATTTATATTGCATTCATTTCATTTAAAATATATGGTATGGAAACAATATTTAGTGATTTATCACCTGTGCCCAGCTAACATAAAAGTACCAATATTGCAAATAGTATGTGGAATTTAACAATTTCTTATGTTATAACCACTTTTTGTACAAGAAAAATATCTAATATTCTGCATTCAGATACACAGGCCATGTTAGCATCATCAAGAGCAATGCTAGCAACAATATTGTTTTAACTGTATGAGAGCTATAATTATACTAAATGCAGCAATTGGCTTTAGGCCCAATTGCGGAAGTTTCTCCTAGAAAACAACCATAGAAGAAGTTTTTTACATTTATTTTGAGTGAAGTTCGGTTAACAAGATACTAATTATACAAAAAAACAATCATATAAACATAGAGGCAAAAGTTTAAATTAAAATGTAAATATTTGCCCTCTCTCCCCCCCCCCCCCCCCCCCCCCCTCTCCTATCTCAAAAAAAAGTTACAGGAATGAAATTAAATTGTCTATAAGCCATGGTAGCTGAAATACACGATTGGCTGCAAACCTGTTTATGAAACTTTCCTCCACAACTTGAATTATTAACATACTTCCTTGATATATGGGTCTTGGTGTTTTTAAAAAAGCATTTGCAGATGCAATTTGGATTTAAGAAAGTGAGATTTATTGCCAAATGATATAAAAAAAAACTATGAAAATAAAACTGATAAATTGCTATGCTGGTTTATTTGTGTATTTAAAAAATTGCATCTGATTACACATATTAGATAAATTACTTCTGTATGTATATAATAATGGATAAATAAAAGCCTTATACATGGCAGTAACTGCATGGCCAAGCATGTGTACACAGCAACTACAGCTGTTTCATTCATATTTAAGCTGAAAAAATACAAGTTACAGTCCCAATTAATTACATCTCTGTTACACATTATAAAAGGTTTTGGTTACAGATTAAAAATGACTCAACAGTTTGATAACTACCAACAGATGTTTGTTTACATTTTGAAAATAACATTTGATTTATTTCCTGTTATGTTTAATTAACTTTTAAACTTTTAACCCTTTTTATTTAATACAGTTAACTTTTAGATAAATTACAATTTAACAAAACATTTTCGTGGTGAGTGAAAGAGATTGGGGAAAAACTTACTGGGATTAATTAAGCTTAAAACCTATCTTAATATAAACTCCTACATGCAGTTGATGAGAAAAAGTCGCAAAAAAAAAAAAAAGAAAGAATTTGTTTCTAAGATTCCAATTGAAATATTCTAAACTGTAAATTTTTGGGACATATGTGGTGAGATTAATTATATCATTAATTTAAAATTATCACATATTCTACATGCAAAAATTGTGCGAATCTTTGTTTTTTTACCAAAATTTTCTTTTGAAAAGTAAGGAGTGGGGAAAATGTGTGTGTGTGTGTGTGGGGGGGGGGGGGGGGTGTAGTAAATACAGTATTTTAGAAATAAATAAAGAAGCAGTTTTATATGTAGCAACCTTTTTTCGAATACCTTTTGCAATAATTCTGGATAGAAAGGTCTATTGCCCTCAAAATATGTAGAGGACAATAATAAATCTTAGCATTATTTTTCTTCCATGAACGGAGAAAGAAGAACTTTTTCCCTTTTTGAAAGACTCTAAAATAAGGATCTTCAACCCGTGTCCCGCAGTCTATGAATGGCCTATTATGTTATTTCCAATTTTAAGAATGAAAAGTTTTTAACAATATCGAAGGATTTCTTAAGCATTTTATTAGAGCAAATCCATAGCTGCCAACATTTCTGATTTTTTTATGTACATTAAATAAATCCGTTTTGAACGAGAAAACTTATTTAATAAAATATTTCTGGTTTCTATGTGACTCTTATTTGATTTCATTTATTAAGTAAAATTTCTGATTCAAAATGTTTAACTTTAAAAAAAAAAGCATAAAATTTGGTAGCTTTGGCAAATTATTTCTTTAGATAAAAAATGATCAAGAAATACAGAAAAAAAAACCACTTGGCACAGATAATTTTTCTTCACATCAACTGAAGTACAAAGTAAATTGTTTCTTTTTGTGCCATATAAAGCTGGAATTTTTTTAGACTGGCAATACCACTTTATGCTAACAACTCCCTATGATATATGTATATGTTCCCATGTATTATAATAGTACTGTTATGATTTGAGTGTGGGCCCTTATACATAGTTTTAAATAATAAATTTGTTGATAATTACTTTTAAAATTAAATACATATTTGCATAAAATTTAAACATTAGTATATTAAAAATATATAAAAGAGAAATTAGCATCCAGTGTATAAATATTTTTAGTTGCCTCTGAAGGTGAGAGGCCCCATGGCAGCTAAAAATTATTATGCCACTGTTGATAATTTATTAGTAGAGAGAAAAAATGTTTTTTTCCCCCCTTGTGCTGTATAAGGACTATAGAGTTTAAATACTATAATTAGTATATAAACTATGGTAATAAAAATATTAAACAACCATTGCTAGAAAAGCTGGAAGGTCTTGTTATATTGAAATTTTTGGTCCAATTGATTGTAAAAATAATTATGCATGAATGGCTACATAATAGATTTTTTCAATCAGTTGTTATAATGAATTATCATTATATTGAGTGTCTACTGTACTAAGGAGTTGTTCTTTGTTCAGGTGGATTGTAAACCCATCCTTATGTGAAAACCCCAGTTTATAGTATCGTCCCCTCCTTGGAGACTGTAGATCTGCCCTTGATTTTAACAAAAAAAATCTATTCTTGAGTCATCTAGTAATAGACTTAAGGTTTTTTTTAATTGGATAATTTGTTCAGATATGGCAACAGGAAAGAAGAAAAAGCGTTGTTTAATTTATCTATTCCGGATTTCTAAATAAATGGTTCTCTAAACATATAAACACAATTTAATTAACATTAATCTATTAATTGAGAATTATATTCGGAGAATGTATTGTCTTCAGGAACACACCACTGTGCACAATTTCTAGAATTCTAGTACATCAGGAAGTGGATAGAAAAATGAATTACACACACAATTCTATCTTTACATACACGAACCAAGTTAAGTTAAATAAAAGTGTGTAATCATATAATATTCATCTATTCAATCAGCATCTATCAATGAAAACTATATGTTTCAAATAAGAATCATGATAAAATAAAGAATAGATTATTAAAGTTAAATAATATTATACAAGCAATAACAACAAAAAAGAAACATCTTACATCGTATTCCATAGATCAGAAGAGGATCTAGCTGTTTTTTCTTGTGTTTGCCTAAACCAGATATGTTGGAAGCAGCTTGGGTCTCCTTATCAAATAAATTATCTAAGAGAGTCAAAGCCATTTTAATTGGTGTAGTACATCTCTTATTTATCAGTTGCAGATCCCTAATAAAAGAAGTAAAAAATCAGAAAATGGATCATTCATTAATTATTCCATGCTAATTTTGTGTTTCTTTCACCCCTACCCTTATATCACACATTGTCATGCTCAAAAGATACCCCCCCCCCCCCTCCTGTTTGTGGTGATATCACATTTTATGCAACTATTAATTTAGGGCTAATTTTAAACAAAAAAGTAAGTTACATACAGTTTATTTATTATCTACTGATATATCATTAAGATCTTGTTTGCTTTTATTTCAAGCTGTTGCAATTAAAAGGAAAAATATACTTTGCTAACTGGCATAGAAACCCGATGTGTTGCATTTGCATTGCATGGGATCTTTAGATTTTTCAGGAATAAAAGAAATATAATTTATTTAGAAAAAAATATGTAATATTAGCGAGAAATCATGTTTACAATGTAAATGAACTGAAAATTACATTTTGAAAGCTACGTGATTTTGATGGAATTATAGTATAATACCTTTATAAGAAAATGGTAACATATGGGCAATAAAATTGCATTGGTTGGGTGAGTTTGGATAAAAATTTAGAGCTTATCATCATTGCCAAGCTAATGTCTGTTTACTTGTCTAACCCCTGTAAGCGAATTTGTCCAAGTGAGTATCACTATAGTGTGGGTATGTGTGGTTTAGACAAAAACTTTTAATCTGAGCATATGCCCTGTACATACAGTAGTGGCCAAAAGTTTGGACATTTTTTGAAAGTTTCCTGTTTTTCAACTTTGTGTGCTTGTAGAATATATTAATTTTCACTTAAATACAAACGTTTATATATCAAATTGAAGGTAATTTAATGTAGAATTTAATAATAAAAACAGTATTACAATATCTGTATTACAAAAAAAGTTTTGCTCATTTTAGTAGAACAAACAAACACAAATCGTTTTGAATAAGGACATGTTTTGTAATAAAAGCGTACTAGCCAATCACAAACACTGTTCTGAAGACGAATCAAATGTCTGTAACTATAGTTTAGGTTATTTGAATGTTAAAAGAGTTATTGTTGTGGAAATATTTTGCGGAATGATGCATACTAGTACAATTAAATAGAGTATTGCTGTTTTTGAATATTTAAAGTCCTTTTTTTTTAATTAAACTAATTTTAAACAATGTCATCAACAAGAAGAACTAATTGGACATTACAAAAAGAAGCCGAATTGTCATATTGAGAGAAAATGGCCTCTCTTATGCTGAAATTGCAAGACAAGTTGGTGGTTCAGTGACTTGTTCTGGTGTACGAAAGTTCTGTTTATGTTATGAAAAAACGAAATCAGTGGAAAATAAGGCCGAATGAGGCCGAAAAAAATGCACAAGTGCTACTGCCGATAGAAAAATTAAATGGCTATGCCTTCAAGATAGAAAAATTTCATCAGATGCCATTAGATGTGAAATGAATGCAGCGGGTATTGCAGTAAGTTCAAGAACAATAAGAAGAAGGTTATCAGGATTTGGACTACAAGCTAGAATTCCAAGGGAAAAATCATATTTAAATCAAAAGCAACGCGAAAAACGAGTTAAGTGGGCAAAAGAACACATTAAATGGTCAGAAAATTAATGGAAGCAAGTAATCTGGAGCGATGAGAGTAAAATATCGCTCTTTGGTAGTGATGGTAGAAAATACGTGAGACGTAGAGTAGGAGAAGCACTTCATCCTGATTGCATTGAAGCAACTACAAAAAACCCAACAAATGTCATGATTTGGGCATGTATGTCTGCAGATGGTGTGGGCCGAATTCAAGAGATTGATGGCATCCTGAATGCCAAAAAATACATCGAAACTGCCCATGAACCAAAATTGATACCTTCCATCAGGGATCTCTTCCCCAACAACGCACCATTTATTTTTCAGCAGGATTCAGCTCCATGCCACACCGCAAAAGTATGCAAAGCATGGTTTCAAAATAAAGGCATATATTACCATGGCCAGGAAACCGCCCCGATCTCAATCCGTTTGAAAATTTTTGTACGTATAAAACGTCCATCCAATAAAAGACAACTTATTGAAGCTATAATTGATTCTTGGCACCATGTGATTACGAAAGATGAACTCCAAACAGTCGTTAACTCGATGAAAAGACGCTGTGAAGCTGTATTAAAAAATAAGGGTTATCCTACTAAGTATTGATTGTGTAAGTATCACTTTAAAAAAATGCAAATCTAAAATAGATCTTACTATTAGTTGCATAACTTTTCTTTGTAATACAGATATTGTAATACAAAATTCTACTATTATTAAATTATTAAATTCTACTTTAAATTACCTTCAATTTGATGTATAAACGTTTATATTTAAGTAAAAATTAATATATTTTACAAGCACACAAAGTTGAAAAATGTGAAACTTTCAAAAAATGTCCACACTTTTGGCCACCACTGTATATATATGTTTCAGATGTTTGCCATCACTAACTAGTAAGACCATGGTCGGTGTAACTGTGTTCCAAAAAAGTGTATTTTCAGCATGCATGTTTGAACAACTGATTTAAACATAGGTAAAATGCCAAAGGCTTGGCGGGCCACATGTTTGACATGCCTGATCTACAGGAACATAAACATAATTTCACCGCTAATTCATCATTAACATTACTTTCAAATGTGGCAATATACATTCAAAGCTTTTTAATCATGCAATAGAAACTTACCACATACCATATTTTGAAAATATTAAAATAACTAAATCTAACTGTAGTAATTATAAAAACAGAATATTTTTGGAAGAACAGTTTGCAATTCTTTCAAGGCCCTTATAGTGGAAAAGTACCATATATTTTATTAAACATCTGATTAGTAAATATCCTATTAGTTTTAATAATTCATTCAAACATAATTATATTTAAATATTTGAAAGGTACTTGCATATTGTCCGGGCCAGGTCAGATACAGCTGCACCAAGCATGGCACCATTTATACTAATTACAGTAACCCTTATTTTTCAACAACTATGTAGTTTAGGGATATTATTTATTATTATAGTTTATTTTTTTATTATAAAGTTTATTTTTTTATTATGGTTTATAGTTTTTTATTTATTTATTATTTTTCATTTATTATATTTTATTTATTTATTTAATATAATTTACCATTTTTAACAATGTTCTGTATTTAATAATGTTAACTTACTGTTTCGAAAATCATTGACAATCATTTTTGGCGATCTATCTCCTGGCCCAGATAATATGTTAAGTACCACTTGAAATTCTAAAAGTTATCATACGCATAACATGCTGTAATGCTTATGAGCAATGCATATGAATTTCCTATGTTTGAAGCAGTGATGTTCAATCCAATTGAAAATTTATGGCGACGTTTGAAAATTTTTGTACGAAAAAAACGTCCATCCAATAAAAGACAACTTATTGAAGCTATAATTGATTCTTGGCACCATGTGATTACGAAAGATGAACTCCAAACAGTCGTTAACTCGATGAAAAGACACTGTGACGCTGTATTAAAAAATAAGGGTTATCCTACTAAGTATTGATTGTGTAAGTATCACTTTAAAAAAATGCAAATCTAAGATAGATCTTACTATTAGTTGCATAACTTTTTTTGTAATACAGATATTGTAATACTGTTTTTATTATTAAATTCTACATTAAATTACCTTCAATTTGATATATAAACGTTTGTATTTAAGTGAAAATTAATATATTCTACAAGCACACAAAGTTGAAAAACGTGAAACTTTCAAAAATTGTCCACACTTTTGGCCACCACTGTATATTCAGACTCCATGCTTAATCACAGTCCATTCATTTATATTTTAAACAAATTTGCAAAATATGGTTTCATACTAAATATCAAAATCTTCCAGCTTTTTGATAATAATCTTAATAAATGTGGAAGTAAATCATATGAATATTCTTTACACTACATTTTTTTTTTTAAGAGAATGTAAACTAAAAATATTTAAATCAATTTATTCAAACAAAACAAAAATAAAGATATTTGTTCACCATTTCAGCTATCCCATTATTTATACTTTCTTTCCTTTTTTTTTCACAAAAATGAAAAAAAAAAAATAGTTGCTATATTTAGAGAAACTATGTTAAAAGTTGCAAAAAAATGAATATCTCAGAAACTAATTCAAATTTTTAAATTCTGAAATTTATATGATATGATTAACACCAGTTATCTGCATGAATCCAAGTATATTTCATCGTGTTGCATTCCATATTCTAGGAAGAGGAGTTGTGAAATACAAACAGACAGTCATAATAGATACTTCCAAAATAAAAATACATTTTTTTTAATGAACTTTATTAAGCTGCTTTCAAATAATACCTACCTAATTCTCAGATTTTAATTGTGATGTCACAACATGTTAACCCACCATCTTTGTGGACTTTCTCCCCCCCCCCCCCCCCCACCTCTTGAAGTGTGACGTAATTAATGGATAACCCCTAAATGGAAATATTTTGAAGATAACAATCAATGATAAATTAGTAATAGAAAAGGGAATACTAATAAATCATAGTCTGCTTAAATGCACTATAAAAATGTAAAATAAGCAATTTGTTATGGGGGAATGAATCTTTCTTATTTAGACAAAAGGAATATGCAACTACTATTGAGGGCAGAAAAAAGACTAAGTTCATTTACATGTTTATGGTGCATTTAAAAGTCTATAATTTATTAATATGTTTTACACTTACTGCTTACCATTCGTTTTGCAGAAACGGAAAAAACTTCTCATTTAGATACTGTAAAAACAGAACCTGTTTATAATAAAAACCTGTCTTTTATTTTCCTGATGAAAAGAATGCAATTGAATTATAGGGAGAAGTGTATCCACTGGTGCAGTGAATGGGAGGATTTAGGGGTTAAAAGTTCTCCCAGGTGACTTTAAAAGAGATAAGATAAACTCTTGTATTATGGTGTAAAAAATTACAAAAAGAAAAGCAAAACTAGTTAAAAAAAATTTACATCAAATTGTTTCATAGTTTCATTAAATAAAACATTTTCAGTTAAAATAATAATAATAATAATAAAAGAGATAACAAGAAACAGCAGCAGCACACATACTTTTGTGCTAATGTTTCTTGTTTTTTTTTTTGTTTTTTTTTATAGTTGTTTTTCATTCTAAAACAGGGACTGCTTTATGAAGCCTTGAAATGACTTCAAACTTATTCTGTAACTGCAAACTAGATATATTTTAATGGTGTTTTTTGCTTTACACTGATTATTATACATACAGTCAAGTCTCTATATAACAAAATCCATTGTTCCAGTCAAAAAAATCGTTATATAGAAAATTTCGTTATATAGAGAATAATGAGAAAATTCTTATTTAATGTGTACATTTTGAAAAAAGTTGTTTCTGAGGTATTTAATTAAGATTGTGAAATGTTTATCTCTAAATATTAACTTGATATTGTATTTTTTAATTATTTAAACAGTTTCAAAACAGAAAATAAACATTTATTTGAAAGCATAGTAAAAATACGCATAAGGAAAACTTACAATTGTTTTGGATGAAGAAAGCTGTAATGTTTGGAACAGTATAGAATTTTGATTTCAAAACTGTTACACCCTCGTAAAAATTTTCACACTTTAACAAGAAATGCAGAATTATATAAGAAAATCACTTATTATCATTAAAGTGAAAATGTATGTGCTTAAAGTGATAACAGTATACATAAAGGCTTATAAACACCTTTTAATAAACAGATCAACAAGTTTTGTATGCTCAATCTGTGACATTTTCAAGATCAATAATAATAAACTAATTTCGAAAAAATTTTGTGAAAATGAACTTGATAAACAAAATAAATAAAAAGAAAACTGCCCAGTTAAACTGAGGGCATTGAGCTCACGGGCTATTCACACTAATTGTATATTATACTCTTATTTCAAAGAATTTGAAATAAGCCCCTCGAAAAATAAAGAAATCAACAATATATTAAGGGGGGGTGTCATCCCCCCGTTACCCGCCTCATAGTTAACTAATGAACCCCTTAAACTAATCAGGGAAGTCTCTAATTACAATGAATATATATACAAAATTTGAAGAAAATTGGATAATTCTGCATGAAAAATCCATTTATCTAAATTAAGGGGGATTATCCACCCCCTTTCCCCCTTTATAGTTAACCAATGTACCCCCAAAACTATTCAGAGAAGCGCATTATCACAATGAACCTATATACAAATTTTGAAGAAAATCTGATAATTCTGCATGAAAAACTCATTTATCTAAATTAGGGGGAGGGGGTTATCCCCCTTTCCCCCTTTATACTTAACCAATGAACCCCAAAACTATTGACAGAAGCGCATTATCAAAATGAGCCTATATACAAGATTTGAAGAAATGGGATAATTCTGCATGAAAAACTATTTATCTAAATTATGGGGGGTTAGCCCCCCGTTTTCCCCCTTTATGCTTAACCAATGAACTTCCAAAACTAATCAGGGAAGCGCCTTATCACAAGGAACCTATAAACAAAATTTAAAGTAAAACGGTTAGTTCTATCAAGAGTTATCGCGTTACGTACATACATACATACAGAACCGGCGGGCACATAAGCTCTCAGGCTTTGATAGCCTGTGAGCTAAAAATAAGGTAGATGTACTGAGCTTTGAAATATTAACTAGGAATTAGTGAAAGAAAATTGATTCCACGTGGTTTTGAAGCTTTTTCTGAACAAATGAAGGAACATGTCTGAAAAAAATTCATTATATGGAGTTACATCTTTTGTTATATAAAGATTATTTGTAATGTAATCATGGTAAAAAGTGACCGTTCCGGCTAAAAAATTCATTATATGGAAGTTTGATATAGAGAGATTCGACTGTATTTAGCAAAATAATATATATATATATATATATCATTAAAATATAAAACTGTTCATTAATAAGAATTCAAAACTCCTCCCAGACAAAAAATTTCACTGCATCGTTTTGAGTATACCTACAAAAACTATATATATTTTTTTTCAATACCTTTTGATTACATCTTGACAGGTTTTGTATATCAATTTTACTAGTTTAAATAGAAAAGAATATGAGAATAATTAATATTCAATTACATAGATATTTTGGGAACATTTCACTGAAAATAAGATTATGAAAGTTATAAACTACAGTAAAATAATATTCATTCATTATTTCCTGAATTATATGTTTAACAAATTTTAAATTATCACTGAAAGATATAATATATATATATATATATATATATATACATTTTACAAAAGGCTAATGTTGAAACAATTGCATCTCTGGCATACTACAATTTGAAGAGTACTGAAGTTTTGTAATAATATAAATTGAATAACAAAGCACACTTATATACAAGTGGATAAGTGTGATCGAAGATTGCACAAAGGGTTTTGTTTAATATTCCTTTCAAAACACTTTATCCTTTCTTTAATAAATCCAAATAAATTTCATTTAGTAACAAAAAAAAAAGTCATGATTTTTATAAAGTAAAATTTTACTGGTCTATTTTTTTTGTTTTTTCGAATATCTAAACCAGCCCGATAGCGGGAGAAGCCCACTATTATACTCTGTCATGTGGACTAAATGCGATATTTAAAAAATAATAATTTCAAAATTAAACATGTTGTACACCTTCAAAATGTTAAAATATGCGAATATTTCCATAATCGGGTTTTTATCATGATTCAATATGTTCCTCAAACTCGTTTTTACTATTCTATAATTACTCATATTGATACTCGCTTTGTATTATTCTCAAACATTTGAGAAATCCGTTAAACTTCCAATATGACGTCAGATTAATTTTCTTTTTAATTCTCTAATGACGTGATATTAATCTGCTTTATGTACATACTCATACTCCTTGTATTATTGAGAAATGTTTGAAAATTTCTTTTTTATTACCCATATGACGTCATAATCTTTTTTTTTCAATTGGTGAAACTTTTTATTTCTGTTTCATTTTTCACGTGGAAATCTTTCAATGGAAAATTAATTATTGTAAAAAGAATTTTATTGTGGATTTTTAATTGTTGGCAACTGCTATAACGAAAAATGCTTAAATTTAATAGGAAAAGGCTGTTAGAATTTTGGTTTTTTATCTCTATTTATTAAAATAATACAATTTTTTCAAATTTTAATATTTTGAGCTTCATAGCAGGTATTCAGTTATATATACACAAAGTTTCAACTTTGTAAGTTATATAGGTTCTGAGAATGGCTCTGTGATGGACAGACAATGGAGCGGGAGTAATAGGGTTTCATGAGATTAACGAAACCCTAAAAAAGCACACTAAATAAGTCATAAGTATATAAGTCATTTTAAAAGTATGCAGTGCACATGGTGTTAATTCTGTCGAATTGAAACATGATAAAAAAAAATCCTATTTCAAGTGAATTGTTTAAATGAAAGCCTTCCTATTTCATATGAGATACAAAGACCCTGATAATCATCATTTGAATTGCCTTTGTTTTACTGTTCCAGGAAAGATAATTTTTGAAAAATTTATCTTATATTTACATTAATATATTTTTCAATCTTTTACATTACTATCAGATGTATTATTATTGTGAATAATGTTTTATAATGTGCTTTTCCATTAGTGTCAAAATAAGAGTTAAAGTGAAATTTTAATATGTATTTTTTAATTATCTTAAAGTTAGTTTTAAATTTTGTGCAGTGAAAAGGTTTATATTTTCTTTCAGCTGCACAATATTATACTTTAATTCAGAATGTAATACACAAAAAGAATTAAACCTTAAGTTTAAAAGATTTTTTTAATTTGAACATAAAGAAAACAACTTATTTTTAGGAAACTGTATTTTAAGCTTCAGTAATATATATATATATTCAAAAATTCTAAAAACTAATGAGCGTGGAAAAAGCATTAATGATTTATTATTATTATTATTCTCAAATAATACAAACTGGGAGACACATACTTACAGTGAGTTCTTAAAACAATATAGATAGAATATTAAGCAAACACCCATGAAAATACAAATAAAGGGATTTTTGTAGTTGCAACATCATTATTACACTCTATAAGTGCATAAATAAATTTATAGTATAATACTTATCACCTGGGTTTTATCTTGCAAAAACTACTCAACATAGATAAAAAATTAATGATTTTTTTATAAAAGTTTTCAAATGTAACAAATGGGAGACACATTAATTACAATGAATTGCTTAAAAAAATAGCTATGCAATCAATCAATGGTAAATTAGTATGCAAACACCCATGGAAAAAAAGGGTTTTTTATAGTTGTTATAATATATTATCATTTATAATATCATCATTAAACTCTAGAAGCGCATAAGTTAATTTGTAGCATAAAAATTGTCACCTGGATTTTATCTTGCACCTAACTCTCATTTCAGGATTACTTTCAAATCCCAACCAAGAACCATTAGGGAAATCATCTGTTAATAGAAAAATAAAGCTTGTCGTTTATAATAAAGTAATTATTCTATTAAAACAATATAATTATAAAAGTGTATCCTAAAAAAATCTTAAGAGGCATAAAAGTTTCAGCTTGAAAAATAGACATGTTATTTTATGAGGTACATGTTTTATAAGATAGAAATTTAAAATTTATAGGTTTTTGCATAAAAAAAAATACTTTGAACTTTCAAACACCAAATTTTTATTAAAAAATGTGACTTTTGCATTCAATTTTCTTCGATTTTGCACAGCATGTAGTGTTCTACGATACCAGAGCTTTTTCTAAGTGGTTTCATCTGAAAACAATTAAATGAAAAGAATGTTAAAATATATATAATTGTCTATTTGTGGACTGACAATTTTTTGAAATTTTGCATTTTTAACAAAATAGTGGATTGTCAAATTTTAATGTATCTGTTTTCAACAAAAAATCTGTTTTTGTTTTGTTTCTAAAAAAACATTTGTCAAGGACTAGGAAAATATCTAAGCTTTCATTTTAAAAAAAGAAAAAATCTGTTTAATCATTACCAAGATATCTCTGGTACTTATTTTTAAAAACTAGCTGACCCGCCCGGCGTTGCCCGAGCCCGTGTAATAAACTCAAATCTTTTTAAAAAACGAAATTCTGGCCAAGGTCTCCGATGGCTTCGACACGGTATACCGGGCACGCTCCGGATAATCTTTTATTTCCCCCTTCCACCGCCAGGGGAGCAACCTCTTTCGGAAAGAACCTTTGAGACAGGTCAACATTGCCTACAGTACTGTATAGTAGGCATGCGACAAAATTGAGCTGGTTTCGAGAAGATGGGAACATTATAGGCTGTTATTGAAATAAGGCACAGTTAGAGAAAATAACCATGAGTGAGGTGCCGGGTGAAGGGGATGTTCAAGTGTCCTTCAGAAAATGACTAATTAGGAGGACTATGATGCATCTTTAAAAATTCGTTCGTTTGCTTAAGCTAGGAACTTAATTACAAATTTGCCTTAAACTATTATTCGGAAATGGTGTTAACCACTACTCATAAATTTACTTTAATGTTATAGAAGGTGGCTATTAAGTTAATTATAATGTTTGGAATCAGTTGCGTTGAAATGTGAAAGATAGTTGCGGAGATACGGAAAGGGGCATAGTTAGAGAAAAAACTTTAAAGGAGGGGATGTTCAAATGCCCTTCAGCAAATGACTAATTAGGAGGACCACTATGCATCTTTCAAAATTCGTTCGTTTGGTTAAGCTAGGAACTTAATTACAAATTTGGCTTAAACTATTATTCGAAAATAGTGGTAGCCTCTACTCATAAATTTAGTTTAATGTTATAAAGGGTGACTTAAGTTAATTATAATGTTTGGAATCACTTGCATTGAAATTGGAAAGATAGTTGCTGAGATATGAAAATGGGGAATAGTTAGGTCAAAAACCTTGAAGAAGGGGTCGGGGATGTTCATGTGCCCTTCAGCAAATGACTAATTAGGACAACTACTATGCATCTTTAAAATTTCGTTCGTTTGGTTAAGCTTGGAATTTAATTAGAAATTTGGCTTAAACAACCGCTACTCATAAATTTAGTTTAATGTTATAAAGGGTGACTTAAGTTAATTATAATGTTTGGAATCACTTGCATTGAAATTGGAAAGATAGTTGTTGAGATATGGAAATGGGGAATAGTTAGATAAAACTTTGAAGGAGGGGTCGGGGATGTTCATGTGCCCTTCAGCAAATGACTAATTAGGACAACTACTATGCATCTTTAAAATTTCGTTCGTTTGGTTAAGCTAGGAATTTAATTAGAAATTTGGCTTAAAAAAACCGCTACTCATAAATTTAGTTTAATGTTATAAAGGGTGACTTAAGTTAATTATAATGTTTGGAATCACTTGCATTGAAATTGGAAAGATAGTTGCTGAGATATGGAAATGGGGAATAGTTAGATAAAACTTTGAAGGAGTGCCCCGGAGGGGGGCAGATGTTCAAGTGACCTTCAGCAAATAACTAATTAGGAGGATCACTATACATATTTAAAGATTGATTCATTTGGTTAAGCTAGGAACTTAATTTGAATTTTGGCTTGGGTTATTATTCGGAAATACTGGTAATTGCTTTTTAGAAATACATCTTGAAGCAATAAATGCTGATTTTTACGATAATTTAGTAAAAATGAAACTGAGATTTAAAATAGCAGTATCTTGTATATAAAACAACAATTAAATGCTACATGTGAAGCTAAAAATGTTAAAATTATTAAATGTAATTAGACCCTTACCCCTCGGCATTCCCGCAAATATATAACAACTAATCTGTTAAATAAAGTTTTCTGTATTAATAGTCTCTATCATAATAATATATGTCCTGTTTTACAAAAACTTTAAACCCAGATAATTATAATGCAGAAAAACGTGCTTGGAAATGCCTGAAAATGACCTGGAAACCGAAGAAAAAATGCGTATTTTTAATGAGAGTTCTTTGTGCATTTTAATTAATATTTCAGAAAGTAATTAAAATATTAAAATTCTGATGTTCAGGTGCACCAGGAGAGGGTTTGGTCTACCTAAATCTAGATTTCCAACCTTCTAGGCGGGCTAGATTTTGCTAGCCATCGCAGACAGACAAACAAACACACACACACATACATACAGAGCGAAACTTTCTTTTATTAGTATAGATACATTGTTTTGAGAAAATTGCATTTAAAGTTTCCTTTTAATTATTGTTTATATACATAGAGATTAGAGAACATCTGACACATTTATAGTCATAACCAGAGTAATAAATTTGTGCAGTTTGTTTTAAAATGCCCAGAAAATATTGCTCTTTATTTTTTTGAAGATTAAGATTTAACACAGTCCTATTCCCTCTAAATAAATATTCTAGTAAAAATGTAGTATTAGACCAGGCGATCAAAAACATGCATTTATAATTTTCAATAATTCCTAACAAACTATGTATTAACATTACCAACACTGTCATCTAATGAATAGGTTTAGTACTAATTCTAACTGACACCCTTCCTGTTTTGTTTTGTTTTTAAATCAAATAAACACATTTTGAACCAGAAATTTTTCTTAAGAAATTAAGTCAAACAAGTGACATTTTTAAATAATTTCATTAACTAAATTTTATGGTACAATATATTTTTTTGACTTGGAAAAAAAACAGGAAGATTGGCAGCTATGCTGATCTGAAAATGAACAGGTTCTATGCAGCCTTTATCCAAAATTGTACAATAAAGAAAAATCATGCATCAAGCATAGATTATGAAACATTTTCCAACTATTCTTAACCAATTCACGCTCATACAAAGTAATGCTTACAAATTATTTCGTGTAGCCCTGTTCATGATCTATAGAATTTATACACACCACATAGTATGCAACAATTTAGTTAACTTAAAAACACAAACTGCATCTGAAAATACACTTCCAACTTTTATCGCATATAGACAGTACTATAACTGAAATCTTTTGAGTGTCCCTGTAAATGAACAAAAACTGTTATGAATGTCATAGTCTAAAGTAAGCATCTTGTAGTGCAACTCAACAATGTATATAAATTTCATTTATGTTTGAAATAGTGCAACATTATTAAAATACACTGTAAAAAATTTTCCCCCTTAGACCATTATGTAATCTAATTCTTTTGAGTGACCATGTGAATGAATGATAAATACTTTGCACACCATATGCTACAGAAAGCATGTTTTAGTGCATTTCATAAATACATATCGATTTCATTATATTTGAAATAATGTAACAGGATTCTTTTAAGTGTTCCTGTAAATGAATTATAAATGTTACACACTCCATTTTCCATAGCAAACATGCCATAAACTTCAGAAATGAGTGCATAAATTTTTATTTTTCTTCATAAAAGATAAAATTGATATTAAAAGTATCATTGTAGAACTTTTTCATATTTTTATTAAAATGTTATATTAATTTGCTTTCATTTTAAGTTTTGGGTTGAGATGTGTCATCTTATAGGTTGATGAAAATTATTTTTTCAGGTTCAGGTCGGGTTTTGGTTAAATTTCATATAAAATTTTTGTGATTGGTACATTGCCTTTTGGTTAATGACAACACAGCATATGCAAAAATGTGATCTGCAACAAATGTGGTAAGAGATTAGATACATTTTAATTAACAAACAAACATGTTTACATAATGTAGAATGATAAAATAATATTTACCTTTTGTGTTTAGAGTTATTGGCGTTATTCTTGAATAAAATGGAACAATTTGATTCTGCTTTGAAATACCTTCTATAGCAAGCAAAAAGACACTTTTAATCGTCATAGTATGTAACATAAATAGACAATTAAAAAAAGGATGCCATTCTTACCTGTAAATCTGAAATAAATCAAATTTCTAGTCAGTTTGGAAACAGAAATTTTAAGTAATTAAATATTACAAATAATTCAGAAGATAGATAAATAATTTATTTGTAAATTGTTTACTAAACTGACCATAAATTAGAATTGAGAGTTTAAAATTAAAGGCAGAAATGGCAGGATTCATTTTCAAAATCTCATCCAAGAAATTTCACCAATTTTTGGAAAACCTGATTTTTTGGAACAACAATTAAGTAAAAGAAGCAGAACAGTTACCACTATGAAATTGAGGTCACAAATCTGAACAAATCTAATTATTAAGGCATATAACAGTTGTTTAAAGTTTTCTGAATTATTAATTCTTTCAATGATACTTTACCATGTGTAAATATATATGAACTATATATATGAGCCATGTGTAAATATATATAAGGGCCTTTCAAGTTTCAACCACTATTATAAATAAGCTAGAACCTCAGCATCTTTTATGTCTCTCCCTCCTTTGTCTACTAAAAGTTTGCCTAAAAGATATATGCAAGCTCAGAACGTTTTCTGTCATTGTAATCCAAATCTAAATTTTAAAACACCATAGAATTCAAATTTCAGTTCTGAATGAAATATAAAAACAAATATAAATTTTACATGAAAAAATGATACATTGTTCAAAGTATTTCTTCTAGGTTACGTATAAAGCTGCATATTTCTAACTATAACTGGTAATATTTCAAGAAAATCTTTATTTTCACCATTAGGCATTTATTTTTATCATTATCATATAAAATTGCATTAGTGACATTTTGAATGAGCTTTGTTGCTTGAATTGAGTAAATCTCATGCATAACAAGATTCTTATGAAAATGAGCTTTTGTTCCCTTTTTGTAGCAAGGCCATAAGCAGATAGTGGCAGTGTGGATGAATCCCTTCTAGACTTCATAATCTTTCAAGACTAATATCATCTATATTACATTTTAAAATTTTAAAGCTTTGTATCAAGTTTTATGACAGGGAGAACTTGCCCTCTACTTCTGTCTATATTTATATATCATTAACCCTTTTAGTGCGGGAGCCGACATCTAGGAGTTGGGTGCTGTAGACTACATTAAGCGTCGACAAAAGTCGCCTAGGCGTTCACGGCGTGTATTGTGCTCACTGTAGTGCGTCATGGGCTTAGCAGTGATGACATATTGCGCCTGTGTAGTGCAGTAATTTGGCTATAAGCAAAACCAGTAGCGTGCTTTTCGTATAACCATAAGAAATGATTTTTAGTTTTGTATTGGGTCATTCGGAAAGTCGTGTCCCTTTGGGAAAATCAATTCTAACCAGAAAATTCTGCCCGGTAATCAGATAAATAATGTCACTTTTTTTGGTCAAAATATTCCACACAGGGCATTAACACCCCCCCCCCCCCCCCCCCAAAAAAAAAAAAAAAAAAAAAAAAATCCGCACTGAAAGGGTTAAAGTAGGTGAAAAAAGCCAAACTGTGAATAGCCTCACCAAAAAATTTCAAAGTTCCCTCTCTGACTTTGCCAACTGGTTGTGGCCTTGTTTCTAAACAAGTAATATAAAAAAATGTTTTTAAGTCAATTCCTACTTAGGTCAAAAAGAATTTTTTTCCAGCGATCTACACGCTTCGCCACTGATAGTATTTATTCCTAAATTCATATCCTGCTAAATATCTTATATAAGAGAAATTTTTGAAATGTATTAAAAATTAAATAAAAAATAAATAACTAAAATATCAAAAATTAATAGCTCGGAAAGTATATCTCATAAAATTGTTAGACAAACTGCATTAGAAAGGTAAAAAATTGTATTTTTCTTGATATGAATTTCAAATCTAATGATTATGCCGTTTTTCAAATATTGATTTTTAAAAATTACCAAACTTCACAATGAAGTACCATAGCGAAACCTTCACGCGTAAAAAGATAATGGGGCTGTTTACGGACGAAGATCAGGCGGCGTGCGGGTGAATGGGACTAAAATATGGAGTGGGTCTATATATCTGAACAGAAATGAAATGGAGTGAGTCTATACTTTTGAACAGAAATGAATTATAAAACTAAAATTAATTAATTAAATTTAATTCATGAATTAATATTTGAAAAAATTGTATTAACATCAATTGTCATTCAGTACAAGTTTAAAAAAATGTATTTGAACTTGAATGGATGAAAAAAGAGTATTTTATTAACGACTGAAAATTTGAACAAGATATATAAATATATAGAGGATGTGAGCTATATATAATAGTAGGAATTGGAAAAAGAATGATTGAAAAAATAACTTTATTTAAAATATGGATTGTAAATTTAACAAATCAGTCATGCAATTTTTGTATGAAGAAGGAAAAATAAATGTAAGACAGTGAAATGGGAAAAGAAATTGAAAATTCAACAAAAGAGTTAAAAGAACTTTTTTTTAAATGCATATTAGGCTACTTTATTAGAAAACTAATCAACTAGACTATCTCATGAAATACTCTTTTATTTTTTTCACTAGTGTTTACTAAATTTATTAATTTAAATATACACGGTTGGCCACAAAAAATAAATAAATAAATAAGAACACCCCACACATTTTAATCACCAAATTATTGTAAAGAAAAACTAAAATAGCCATTTGACTGGAAATTATTGAAACTGAATCAAACTTCAAATTTTTCAATATGAACATCTAATTTTGATATCATATTTGGATTTTTCAGAACAATTTAACTTGGAATACCAAAAACAGGAAGTCATTCGATGAAGTAGTTTTGGAATTGTGTTGATTTAAAGTTTTGAACTCCTAAGGTTAAATTCAATTTTAATATTTACTAAACAAACTATAATGTGGGTAGTTAAGCATAACTCAAAAACTACTTGGCGGAATTGATCTGTAATTTTGGTTTCACAGGTTTGAAGCTTCTAGAAATTGATTTCTGTTATGTGTTTTATAGGTTGCAATATACTATCTCTACCAGGGTTAGACAAATGCGGTCACCACTGGCGACTAAGTTTTTTTATTTGGCGACCAAGTTATCTAGAGAGGGTTAATCGCACGAAAATTTGCCTAAGAAATTAGCACAAACGGCATTTTTTTTCTCTCCCACACCTACTCGCACTTTTAATGGAAAAACCAAGTTGTTTTAAACGCATTTTCCATCTCATGCATATCAAACGCCAATCATTTCCGCTCGAGCTAGCTAGCAATCCATGTGATTACAAAACAGGGAAGGGAGATTTAAATAAAACAGTAAGAAATAGGATCAATCTTGCCTCTGTGACATCTAAAATTAGATGCAATGCTAAAGAATTCTGACTTCGACAGGAAAATAGGCAAAAAATTGCTTGACTATTTCATCAATGTCCCCCTTATAAGATATAGTTTTGTAGCATTCAACTATCCGGACATTTGAAGCATTCGGCAATCAGCATTTCCGCAGCATTCCAGTTAATTCAACCTTTATAGTATTTTTATATATTTTTTTAGATCTATATAATTGTGACAATTTTCATTAGAAAAAACTTAGTTTATATTACCTTCCTAAATTATGTACTAACTAACAATTTTAAACTATTCTTGATATTTTTTTCTCAATTAATTAATTCATAAAAAAAACTTTTGCGTTTTTTTCTAAATCGAGGAAGAAGATGGGAGAGGTTAATATTTTTTACTGGCAACTGGAATTTTTTGCTGGCTACCAGATTTTATCAAATTTGTAAAGCCCTGATCTCTACTCATATGTATACATGTCTCTATAAACGAATGATAAATGCTATATATTTTCTTTATTGAACAATCTCGTAGTAGATCTCAATATCGGATATCATTTTTGTTATGTTTGAAGTACTATAATATCATTAAAGTGTATTTCAACAAATTAATGCCCATAGAGAGTAAAATATCTGAATTCTTCCATTTGTACCCTGTAACAGTGATTGCAACACAAATAATTTTTATTAGGGAACATGCTGTAGCAAACCTCATAAAGTATATCACATTTGTGGCAATCCAAGCTTATTTACAAAAATTAGAATGTGGACAAACAAGGATCGATAACACTTTTCAATTACTATATTGTAAAATTCTAAAAAGTAAATATATAATACTACATAATTTTCAAAAAAATTTAAAAGACTAGAAAAAAATGAAGAAATAATTTTGCTCTCCTGAAAGCATCATCTAGCTATGGGCCTGGAGGAGCTACTGTATCACTTAATCTGTGTCCTCAATTTAGAGTGTAGATTGAATCCTTTGACAAAATCTGAATGTAGTTACGTAGTGACTACTTTTGAAAAGTAGTTTGTAGTCGCTACTTTTTAAAACAAGTAGTTGTAGTTAACTACATTATTGATAAAGTAGCTGTAGTTCTCTACAAAATAAAAGTAATTTTTCTGACCACTGCTTAAGAATGCATATACAAATGAATGCGAATATAAAAATCTTGGCTGCACCTCATATAAAACTATAGCTAATAATGAAAGAAATACAGCCAAACATTAATGAAATTACTTAAAACTAGAAAATCTATGAAAAGTCTTTCTCCATCTTTCTGATTCAAACACAAATTTGACCTACTCGGTTAATGTAAAATTTATTTACTATGAAACAGTTTTAGGAAGGCCAATCTTTTGGATTTAAAGAAAGCTGGCTCGATTAATTTTGAAATCAACTATATTTAAGAATAAAAAATCTATAAACAACTAGAAGAAGGTAGGGTAATAAAGTTAGGGTAATGATTACAGTGCATTGCAGTTCAACGTCAGAAAGGAGACGAATGCATATTTTTATAGAAATTGTTCGAAGTTGCAGCCATGAAGGTCATTGCACAGTCAATACCAATGGACGAAAGATTGACGGATGTGTTAAAACATATTCCTATAAAAATGTGTGGTACTTACGTATTATCTGTGCCATTTTTAAGCCAACTGAGCCAGGCATGGAGCCAATATTACTAATTATAGTAACCCTTATATATTTTTTTCTTGCTACATGGTACATGCCTGGCAATAATCTACTTTTTTTAGTAGGGGTAATTTCTATACGTAGTAAGATTAACAAAATTAACTTTCTAGAATATGCTATATTATTTACCATTTCTTATATTAATTATTATTCTTTCTTATTTACTATGTTATTTACCATTTATTAATTTTACTAAAATAATGTTATTTACTATTTTTAACAATGTTATAAATTTTGTAAACATACATTACATTTTATTTATTTTATATTAATTACCATTTTTAACAATGTTATTTGATAATGTTAAATTACTGTGTTTGAAAACATGATTGGCAACGATAAACAAGATTGGTACTTGGCAACCATTTTTGGCGATCAATCTCCTGGCACGGATAATACTTAAGTACCAAATGTCTCAACGTCTCCTTTATAACATTGAACTGTAATGCGTTGTAATCATGTTTTATGTCAAATAAATGTTTTTTCGGTACTTAAGTATTAACGCCTACGCAGCTACAGATTTGGTGGTTTTTAAGTGCTGTCAATCATTAATACATTATATATATATATATAATATTATTTATATATATATATATATATATATATATATATATATACATAATATATTATATTATATGATTGGCGGCACTTTGCCAAATCTGTAGCTGTGGTGGCGTTAATACGTAAGCACTGTTTTTTCTATTTATTATTGCCCTTTTTGTTCCACTCGATGTCACACCCTTCATAAATATTTTTGTGATTTCCTCCCATTAAACATGGTTTGCAACCCTATGTTCAATGGTAAGTTTTTATCCTCTTGATGACCCCTCTTAATTTGTTGATCGAATTTTGGAACACCCTGTATAGATAGATTGATAGACAGTCTTTGAAAAATACCTTCATTTTAAACAATTCAAAAGTCAAGACCTTTTTTCCTCAATAAAATTTTGTAGCATAAAATGGGTTAAAATTTTAGATATAATTGATTTGTCAGTTTTTGACTTATAAGATGTTAATTCCTATTCTACTTAGTTAATTGAGAAAAGTTTATATATGTGTGTGTGTGTATAACAAATTGGCAAAGGGTGATATTTTATTTAGTTAATCTAACAAACTATGTTATTATTATTATATATATATATTTTTTTATGTTTCTTCTATAACCCCAGTTTAACATAATCATTATATAAATATTGGGAGACTTAATTCCTTATTACCCACAACCCACAAAGGATAATTAAGAAACAGATAATTTCAGTAGAATTGAATAAAAATTAATTTCAAAGCTTCATCAAAGAAGTGGAATGTAATATATTTTTGCAAGATTCTTTTCTCATTATAGAAATACGATTTCATTTTTATTTATTTATGTTTTTTATTACAGTACCTTCTCCTATATGAATTGACTTATAATAAAATCTTCATTCAAGTCATTCTATAACATTCAGCAATCACACATGCTTTAGAAATAGTAAACAATAGCAATCAATTATGTACAATGCTTGGAAATATTGACATATTTTTTTTATTCACTTACTTATCTATATTCATATTGTTGCAGAATGAGCTAGACTCAACAAATGATGAAAGCACGTCAATTTTTCCTTCTAGTTTCTCACTATTTTGTGAAAGGATTTCAAGGCTTTTCTCTATTTTATTAATTTTCTCACTAATGACAGTATTCATTGCTTCAAGAAGTTTCTAAAAAAAGGAATAAAAAAGAAACTCAATACAAGTCTCTGTCTATATTTGTCATGAAACATGCATTTTTTTTTATATCATATTAATTTACTTAATATAAAGCACCAACTAAAAGCTTCTGTAATATTCAGCAATCTTAAATGTTTTAGAAATAGAAAACATTATTCATTTAAGTGAGATGATGGTACAAACAACTACATTATGTAATGGTTGATTGGTGGGGGTGCTATGGTCATATTTTACACACAGGGGCTATACATATCAGTACCTCCGTTTAAAGTGGAATCTGACCCACTACACACATCCATGCATAATTGGAATTCAAACCCTGCACATCTTGTCCAGTAGCTGGTGCCCTAACCACTAGACAAGCAGACAGGCTATTATGTATTGTAGTTAAATTGGTTGGTTATATCATATTTTTTTTCTACTAAGCATAATATTTTAACTTAGTTAACATAGAGCTTTAACATTAATTTGATATATAATAGATATTATTTTCTTTTACATTAAACTTAACGACAAAACACTATTAAAACAAGCAAATTCATCTTACAATACAATTTTTTGCTTCACAACTCTTACTATTTGGAACTTACACTATTATTAAATAATGCACATTACAATGATTTAGTAACTAAAACAAAAATTATAGGGATTCTTCTGTAGGATTAACTTTTTTCACTGTAAAATGTTACATATATCAAAATTTAGGGTTTTATTTGTTATGGAGGAAAGAAAGAAATAATTCTTACTTTACAGGACTCCATCTGTTTTCTCGATCGGATAAAATCTCTCGGTTTCTTCATGATGTTATTCGTATCACAATGGTCGTCTTGACTATCACAAATTTCTTCTATGAATAACAGAGAAATAAAGATTAGTAGCATTAAAAAAATTATTTAAAGCTAAATTTTTAATTACAAATACATAATGAAATGCAAACAAAAGTGTTACGTTCTGCTTTAAGATATACTACAGCTGGAAAGTCCGTCATGTTTTAAGATCAACTTTATTGAAAGATTGGGGTTTTTTGTAACAACGGAGAATTTTCATTTGTTTGTTTACTAATAAAAGATTAGTGCTGCCAGATTACTTTTCCTAATACCACAGGAAACATTTTCACCGCCGCTAATTGGTTCAACTCCTAGAACATTTGTCCAAGGCGTTGGCGTTCTATCAGCAGTGAGTGAAGCTCGCTAATAACGCTGATTAGTTGGCTCTTATGATTTAACGCAAACGCCATCACTAGAAATTCAGGTAGTTTCTCAGTTTTGGAAGAAACTAAATTTCACAGAGTTCAGATAATAGATAGAGATACCTTATACCGTAAAAACGACTTGTAATATGAAGCCAGTTACCACTCAAATCACTCGGCTCAAACAAGACAAGCACAAGTTCATTGGACGGGGAGAGGTTTCACGTGGAAAAAGGGCTGAATTCATTGGACGGGGAGATGTTTTCAAAGCAGGGCCGAAACTAGGGGGGGGGGCGGGCGCCAGCAGAACAGAAGGCGAAGGGGGTGCCAAATGCAGGTTTTGTTTGTTTTTTGATATAGAAATGTATATATATATATATATATATGAAATTTGTATAAAAAGTATCGCACACAGCCGGAAAATCCAAAAGAAAAACTGAACCAAATGCATTAAAATAGATAAAAAGATTCGTCTACAATACAAGATAGCAAATGAATAAAAACGAACTGTTTTCTTAGGCTATTTTCTTTCTCCCATTCCAAATATATCATGTCTATGCCGTCTATCATTTAAATCTCTTCCTATAGTTTAGGAGAATCATTAACATTTTTCAAGGTCAGTCCCTACTCATGTCTGTATATGAGACTGTTCAACGTCGTCTGGATACGGTACTGCACTGTCCAGCATGGATAATTGGCAAACGATTCCCTCACTTTGACTTTTCTATTAGATAAAAATATTCCATGAAGGCTGTTCTATTTTTTCCCTTTTCTCACAGCGTGGAGCTTTCTTTTTCCATTTTGTCATGGGCGAGGGGTGACTGCCCTGGACAATAAACAGAAATTGGGGAATGAATGCCCAAAGTAAAATTCTCAGTAAAATCTTTTTCTTTTAAGTATAGCATTTGTAGAGGTACAGTAAAAATCTCGTACAGGGCGCCATGGTTAATAAAGCCGGAGCCGCCCCTGCCTTTATCTTCCAAAAAGTTTTTTACTCGTCTGTTTGCGAAAGTTTTCTAATCGTTTTTCCGTCCTTGGCGGCAACTGGAATATGCCGGCCTGTTACTTTTGCTGAAATTCTTTTTTATCCAGATCCTATCTAGTATTATTAGAGGGGGCGAGGTTGGGCGACTGCCTGGGATACTAAAAACAAATAATATTTGAAAGGATTATTTGAAAAATACGCAAAATAAAACTCTTTGTTAAAAAATTTTTTGAAAAAAAAATATCATTTGTAGGAGTGCAGGGAGAAAACCATACCCAAGTTGCTATGACTAATAAAACCGCAGCTGCCCCTGCCTTTATCCTCCCAAATTATTTTCTCGCCATTTCCAGATAAATAAAAAATGCCGCCATACCATTTGTTACAATTACTTTTTTACATACAGATTCGGCTTTAAAGGATGCGAGGCTATTGCTAACGACACTAAAAACTAAAAGGATGAAACATATGCAAGATAAAATAGTAACCTCTCCTCCCCTTTTTTCTTTTTTAAGAATATAGCATTTGTAGAGACTCAGAAAAGAACCTCGCACATGGTGCCATGGCTAATAAAGTCGTCTCTGCCTTTATCTTTGCAAAAAAAAAAAAAAAAAAAAAAAAAATTCGTCTTTTTCCCATTTTTACGTGTTTTGCCGCCCTATTCTTTTGCTGTAATTATTTTTTTTAGATCCAGATGTAAATTTCCGGGGCAAATACATCGTGTGCCCCTGTAATAGTCAAGCTCAATTTCTTTTTGTTTTTAATATTATCCTACTCTAAAAATGCAAAATATCGATTATAATCAGTAACAAAGTTAAATGCAATCTAAATATCAGCTTTATATGCAAACAGTATACAAAGTGTGGGGGAGCCCTAAATCAGGGACCACAGTGTCACAATCCAGATTTAGACTTATCAGATCTGATTTAATTACACTCTGAGTCTATGTAATTAAATCGTCATAAAAGTGTCTAACAGTAGCAGGGTTCCTTTCAGCTCAGATACAAGTTTGAGTCTCGCCCCAACCTTCTATAACCGTTCACAGTTCTGATAATTGCTAGTTTGAACTATCACTATCTTACAGCTGCGGACAATTTCAATGTGTCAGCTGTTTTTTTCGCTGTCTGCGGTTAGTATCTACATGTACTTTTTTCTTCTCATTCCGTCTGTAGACTTTAGAAAATGTAGTTGTGTTTATCACAGCGGGAGTTCTGCTTCCCCGCATACGTATATATTTCATTTAATTTGTTGTAACTTTAATTATAATTTAATCAAGTCATAAATATCCTGCTTTTCCAAGCTTTGTCGCTGGAGTTATTTACAATGGAATGCAACCACACATCACTAAGATTCTAAAAAATAATTAATATTTTCTTCATTTAGTTATTAAATATGTTCCTTTCTCTTACTTATTATTTTTTTATTGACAGCACTTAATCTTCTACTGTATCTTCGCATTTTTAAGATGCAATGTTTATGATTTTTTTTTCAAAATGTAAGCCTTCTTGAATAAGCTGTTTTAAAGTCACTATACAGCTGTACCTTGGTAAACGATGGTAATCCGTTCCAGAAATACCGTTGTTAAGCAAAACCATTGCTATCGAAGGTGCAATTTTCCTGGCGCACATTACCTTAAATGATTAGTTACTTCTTAAAAGTACCGTTTAAACTTATTTCAAATGTCTTAAAAATTTGATAAATGTATTTTATTTATTATCAGGGCCGTAGCAAGTGTGGTGCAGGCGGTGCCCCCCCCCCCCCCCCCGGGGCGCCAGATACAGTTGTTGTGGTGCTGTTTATTATATTTGTTACAAAAAATATTAATTTCAATAAAATGATCTAACAACGGAGCTTTCTTCATTTAATTATCCTTTTTTTTTCAAAGTGAACTTCGAATTAAATGAACCTGGTAGTGTTGTCCAACTGTTGTCAACAGCGTACACCCGTGCGGGCTACGCCTGATCTGGTCTCGAATCAAACTAACCTTGAATTTTTGTAATTATTTATTTCGACCCAAATTAGTTTAATATTTTGAGCATCGTAGTTCACCTTACGACGATTTTGTATTCTTCCAACTTTAATTTAATCGCAGGAAAGCAAAATTTAACAGAGTTAGTTCTTTCCGTTTCGAAAAAAATAGGTCAAAAATTTGCTGAAAAAGCGA
Organism: Maratus michaelseni; assembly: GCA_963931845.1. NCBI lineage: Eukaryota > Metazoa > Arthropoda > Arachnida > Araneae > Salticidae > Maratus > Maratus michaelseni. The sequence continues at coordinate 254,189,105 of OZ007592.1, forward strand.
AAAAACACTAAAAAATTCGCGAGCAATTCAAAACTTGCAGAGGACAAAAGATACTATGTTGGTCTAAAAGCTTGAAAACGAATTCATTTTACAAGCGTTAAAAAATTGCCGCTAACCGCGAAAAACCGCAGAAAATCGCGTACAATTTTTTATGTACGCAATTTTAATACAATATATTTAAACCGGATTCCTTTTACGATACCTCCCGGATTTCTTTCGCCGCAGAATGCGAAAAAACGCTAAAAATCTCTCTCTCTCTTTTTTCTTTCTTTTTTTTTTTAAATCGCAGAGGACAAAATTTAGTATATTGGGCTAAAAGAATTAAACCCTATTCCTGTAACAATTGTTAAAAAATTGCTGCGAAACGCAAAAAAAAAAAAAAAAAAAAAAAAAAAAAAACAGTTTAAATCGCATGATAAATTAAAATCATTGTACGGATTATGAATAAACTTTATTGAAAAGAGAAAAAAATTTACTGTATTGGGCTAAAAGATTGAAAGTGGATGCTTTTTATGAATGTGAAAATATCTCCACAAGACGTGAAAACAAAATAAAATCCCATAAAAAAAAAGGTACCACGAAAAATTTAAAAATCACAGAAGACAAAATTTACTATATTGTGTTCAAAGATTGAAACCAGATTTCCTTTACGAATGTAGAAAAATCGCCGCAAAATGCATAAAAACGTAAACTTTGCAAAAAATAATCGCAAAAAACTTAAAAATCTCAGAGAACAAAATTTATTACATTTGGTTAAAAAATCGTAGCTGGATTCCTTTTACGAATGTCAAAAAATCGCCGCAGAACGCGAAAAAAACGTTAAAGTCGCATGAGAAATTAAAATCATAGTACGGATTCCGAATAAACTTTATTGAAAAGAGAAAAAAAAATTACTCTATTGGGCTAAAAGTTTAAAACCGGAATCTTTTTACGAATGTGAAAATATCTCCACGAAACTTGAAAAAAAAAAATCACATAAAAAAATTCACGAAAAATTAAAAAATCGCAGAGGACAAAATTAACGGTATTGTATTTAAAGACTGAAACCGGATTTATTTTAGAATGTTAGAAAAATCGCTTCAAAATGCGTAAAAACTGAAAAAAATTCACGAAAAACTTAAAAATTGCAGAGAACCAAATTTATTATATTGGGTTAAAAGATTGTAGCTGGATTCATTTTACGAATGTAAAAAAAATCGTCGCAAAGCGCGAAAAAATGCTAAGCCTCGCATAACAAATTCGCGAACGAATTCAAATTCACTATAACGAGTTCCGAATACACATTATTGAAAAGAAGCCAACATTTACTATATTGGGCTAAAAGGTTGTAATTAGATTCCTATTACAGATGTTAAGAATTTCCACGAAACGCGAAAAAAAACCCGCAAAAAGCCGCATGAAAAATTCGCGATTAAAATCAGTGAGTACAAAATGTAATCGCAGGGTTCAAAATTTAGTACAATGAGCTGAAAGATTAAAACTGGATTCCTTTTACGAATGTTTAAAAATCGCAGCAGAACGCGAAAAAACAGCAAAATATCTCATAAAAAAATCATGAAAAATTTAAAAATCACAGAGGACAAATTTTACAATAATGGGTTAAAAGGTTGAAACCAGATTCGCATCACAAATGTTAAAAAATTGCCACAAAACGCGGAAAAACACTAAAAATCACATAAAAATTTAAGATAAATTTAGAAATCACTTAGGACAAAATTTACTATATCGGGCTGAAAAATTGAAACCAGATGTATTTTACGAATGTTTAAGAAAATCGCTGCGAAAAGCTTAAAATTGCATAAAAAACTCGTGAAAAATCTAAAAATCGCAGATCACAAAATTTGCTATATTGGACTAAAAGATTGAAGTTAGATTCCGTTTACGGATGTCAAAAAAATCACCGCGAAACGCGAAAAATCGCATAATAAATTTTCAAAAAATTGAAAAATCGCAGAGTAGAAAATGTACTATATCGGCTGAAAAAATAAAACCAGATTTCTCGTTACGAATGTTTAAAAAATTGCCTCGGAAAGATAAAAAAAACGCTAAAAATCACATAAAAATTTCGCGAAAAATTTAAAAAAGACAGAGGACACAATTCACAATATTGTGTTAAAAGATTGAAACTTAATTCCTAACACAAATGTTAAGAAATTGTCGCAAAACGCGAAAAAACGCTAAAAATCACATAAACATTTCGCAAAAAATTCAAAAAATTCTGTACGACGAATATTTAAGAAAAATAAACTTTTAGGTCTGGGGGGCTAGAAGATCGAAACTGAATTCCTTTTACCTAATGTGAAAAATTTCTGAGAGGCCGTTTTTACCAAGATACCACTGTATATATATGGGAATGTGTGCGTGTGTTTGATAAACATTTGTGCCCCCCCAAAATTTTTGGTCACGCTACGCCTATGCCAAAGAGCATTCGGCTCGACCTCAATTGGACACCCGGTCCAACTCAATAGCATCACCGAATGAAAAGACTGAACCCACTATCAGAACCAGAGATCGTGAATCAGAAATTAGAGGACTTTATTGCATTTGTTTAATATTCACAGTACTCACGCATTTATTTTATTTTATTTATAATACTGATATCTGTTGGAGAAATGCTTTGTAATTGGATGATTCGAATAAAAAAATATTTCTTCTGAAAGATCGACTACAGTAATACTTCGAGCGTCACCGCTACCAGACCATAAATTATAGATCCCCTGGAGTTATTACAAGAATGCTGGCAGTCAAGGGATTATTAAAGTAGTGAAAGAAACAAGAGTGATAAAGTTTTACAAATTCGGGGCAGAGCAGGACAACTCGTCGAATTTCTTCAGAATCTACACCTGACGAGTGGAACGTTGACAAAGGACAAATTCGGGGCAGAGCAGGAAAACTCGCCGAATTTCTTCAGAATCTACACCTGACGAGTGGAACGTTGACAAAGAACAAATTCGGGGCAGAGCAGTACAACTCGCCGAATTTCTTCAGAATCTACACCTGACGAGTGGAATGTTGACAAAGGACAAATTCGGGGCAGAGCAGGACAACTCGCCGAATTTTTTGCAGAATCCTGTGACCTACGACAGATTCGGGGCAGAGGAGGACGACTCGCCGAATCGAAGAAGACCCACCGAACCCAAAGCGACCCGCCAAATCCAGGGCAGAGACCCAAGCTGATCCGAAGCTGCATCCGCGGAACCAGGAGCAGGGGCATCCGATCTTTGCTGACAGAGTGGAGAGAAACAAGAGCAGAATCACCGCCGAGAATCGCAGACAGAGCTATACGCCAGCGAAGTGTGACGTCACTGTAATGGCTGCTGGAGTCAAGAAGTTTCGGTTTCCCGTTGAACGCTAATGTAAGCAAAAAATAAAGTCGTGTTAACAGTTTTAATAAATTTTTTTAAGAAATTTCTGTTAACAGTTTTGCTAAATCTTAGGTAAGGCATTCATATGATATGCATTCAACAAACTTCTGATTAAGTGCGTCATTTTTTTTGTAATTCATTAAAAAAAAAGTTAAACCTTCATGGAGAGCATCAATGGCGGATGTTTTGAATATTTGAATGTAATTTTAAAATGTTTTTAAGGTTTTAATTTCTTTTAGTTGATATTTCTATTACTGAGGCGTACTCTATGTTAAGTTTCATCTGAGTTGAAATGTGTTTCTGCTATCTTTTATGTTTTTTCCTAACAGCTACAGCACTAATGATAATTTTATCAAATGATTCTTCATAGTTACTGGATTATATTTTTTTGCGCGGTTATCGCATAATTACATGCAGAAAGATTGACTATCTTTATAAAATTTTATTAAATACTAGGAAAGTAAACAACTGAATATAGACATTTTCGGTAATCAAGTAAAATAATAAAAAAAAAAAAACACAAATAACATGAAAACGACTGAAAAATACATTTAAACTGCAGGAATAGCAAGTAAAATATATTAAAATATGACCCTTGCTTTACGATTCAGCAGAGAAAGTTATGTAAATAATACACCAAATGAAGAAAAATTAAAAAGAAAAAAAAAAGAAAAACCCTGCAGAAACACAATTTAACTCAGATGAAACTTAACATAGAGTACGCCTGAGTAATAGAAATATCAACTAAAATAAATTAAAACCTTAAAAACATTTTTAAATTACATTCAAAACATCGGCCATTGATGCTCTGCATGTAGGTTTATCTTTTTTGATGAATTAAAAAAAATGACGCATTTAATCAGAAGTTTGTTGAATTCATATGAATGCCTTACCTCAGATTTAGCAAAACTGTAACAGAAATTTTTTTTTAAAATTATTAATAGTGTTAACACGACTTTATTTTTTGCTAACATTAACGCTCAACGGGGAAACCGAAACTTCTTGTCTCCAGCAGCCATTACAGTGACATCATCACTTCGCTGGCGTATACCCAGGTGAGCACTTGTTTTATTCTCAGTGGAGGCTTAGAGTGTATATTTTAAATTTTGGACAGGAAGCAATTTTTCTTTAATTATTTGTGTTTGGTAATATAAGTAAAAATCTTAAATATGAATTACCAACAGATGTTTTTTTTTGTGTTGAAGGTAAAGTAAGCGTGTAACAAACCTTAAATTCATCTTTGTTTCAAGTAATTGAAAAATTCTTTTAATCTTTTTAATTAAACTCTTTTTTGGTGAAAAGCAAATTCTGACAATTGTATTTTTCGGCCATAATTTTTAATGTCTTTGCTTATTTTGAAGATTGCTAAGGAATTAGATTTTGAATTTGATTTTAAGTTGTAAGATTAAGTTGAAGTCTGTCAGTAATTCAGTCAAATTAAAGTAATATATATGTTTTTCTTTTGGCAAGTTGTAGCCTATCTGTGGAATTGGTTTGCTTGTAATTCAAAATTTTAAAAATCTGTGACCAGCGGTCAAAATTTCATGAATTCATGTATTTTGGTTGTATTTTTATTTGTTTGTAATTATTGTTTATGTTGTGTTTTGGTTAAAAATTCTGAATTTTTACAGCGCATTTATGTATGAAATAGAGTAGGGTAAATTATTGTGCTAGGATTTCAAAATTGTAAATATGTCGAATTTAGCAACGTTCAGAAGATGTGATTTGCAGTCTTTAGCTGCGGAATTAGAAATAGAAGTTTTGCCTAAGGACACGATACCCAAATTAGTAAAAAAAAAATAATGGAGGCGCCTGACTATGAAGAACAAATGGCCCTAAGCCAATTGAAATTTTTTGAAGAGGATAGACTAGAGAGGGCTCGTCTTGAGAAAGACAAGGCTGATAAAGAATTTGAATTGGCTAAAATCAGAGCAGAACGAGAAAGTGATACGATTACATTATCGTCTAGTCAGATAGAGAAAGAACCGAAAATTATCCTAAAAAATGTTTTACCGAAACTTGAATTGGGAAAAACGGAAATTTCTTTATATTTAGACTTGTTCGAGCGACAAGCTTCAAGAGCCCAAATTGAGAAAACGCAATGGGTTACTAATTTGATGGGGTTGCTACCTTTCGATCTATCCGAAGTAATCTTGAGAGAACCGATAGAGCAGGCAGATAATTTCGTATTCGTAAAGAGGAAATTATTGGAAAAATTCCGAATTAGCGCGGAAGATTTTCGAATTAAATTCGTAACGACGAATAGAGCGTCGAAAAAAAAGCTGAAAAGAATTCGCTTACGAAATAACTAATTATTTCGACCAGTGGTTAGAAGGAATTCAGGTGTCCGAATTTAGCCAACTGAGATATTTGATAATTTCGGACCAGATTAAGCGAAAAGTCCCTAGCGAAATGAGACAGCATTTCATAGATTCATGGAGTAATTTAATTACGTCCTTGGATTTAACACAGAAATTAGATCATTATGAGGCGGTTAGAAGAACAGAGAGAAAACAGTCCCCGCCTAGAAATTCAAATAACGGGAAACAGTTTGAGGGAAACAGATTGGTCGATAAACCAGAAACAGAACCCCAAAACGCGAAAATGAAAAGAAATTGGAGGGAGAGGGAAGATAAAAAAAAATAGAGATGTAATTCTCGATAAGCGAAGAGACAGGTCTTGTTTCCAATGTGGAAGTTTTTCTCATATACGAAAATTTTGCCCCGAACTAAAATGGAGTAATGTAATACCCGAAGTGGTAAATCGGTTAGCAGACCTTGACGAATTGAATGAAGTGCTCCCGCCTTATTTAAGACAGGGGATTGTAAATGGGAAAGAAATGAAAATTTTTAGAGACACGGCTACGTCGCTAAATTTAATTATTGCCAACCAAGAACAATACACAGGGAGAGTCGTGTGGGTAAAACAACCATTACAAAATGAGTTAAAATGCCTACCCCTCGCCGAAATAGAGCTTAATCCGTGTGATTTAGGAAAAAGAGTTAAGACGAGAGCAAGCGTTGTCGATGCAGAGGTAGTAATGGATTATTATTTATTGGGAAGCAAAACACAAAATTTGTTAGACAGAATGAAACCGAAACCGCTTGTTAGCTTTGGGAGTTCGGCACAGAAAAAAAAGCGCAGGAGTGACCACTCAATTCCCCCCAACCCCACGAACCGCTTAGTTCCGGCTTATCAAAAGAACGAGGGGAGAAAACCTGACAGGAAGGAAAAGAAAGGTTTTGTTCCCTTCCCCCTTAGCCAACGCGCAGGAGTAACGCATTGTGAGTCCCCGATTAAGACGAAAGTCGCGACGACACCGGTCATTGCATCACCCAAAACAAGGATGAAGGAAAAGAATTATAAAGAAAGGGTGAGGGTGTTTTATTTTAGGAATGAAATCCGGGAAAGTAAGGATGAGGTAAAAAATAAAGACACCGTCTTAAAGCGAAAGGAAAATTTTAGGTTCAAATCTTCGGGACGGAAATCAACAAAAGGGGTAAACCGTTATTGTGCGTTAGGAAGCAAGCGAAAAACGCCTTTCGAATCTAATTGTTTAGAAACCCCAGGATTCCTATCGCCGCAAAACAAAACTAAAGTCAGCCATGTTAAACAGTTGGGAAGCGACGCCGGAAATGATTTCCGATTAATTAGAGATTTTGGAAAATGCAGGATAGATCTTTAGGTTATCGGCCAGGGATACCTAATTCCACATGTAGACTGTTTAAGTAGAATGGAATAAATAATATTCCACTCAGTAAATTTGTATATAGTTTTTAATTTAGTAATTGAAATAATTGAGTATTTGAATTGTGTATGAATATTGAAATTTAATATAACAATGTGAGTCTGTAAAGTGTATTATAAACTTGTGAATAATAATATTTAAGGTAAGCCTATATTGAGAATTAACATGTGTGGTGGGTGTGTATGGAAGGCCAGTGCACCAGCAACGATTAAAGATTTTCCAAATTGCATGAAAAATCTCACCGGCTCGAGGGGGTATTGCTGTGACATTCTCCCATATCCCAGCGAAGGTAGCTTGTTTAACCGTTACCACAGAACTCCGGAGTTGTCGGGTCAAACCTAAAGAAACGATCGATCTCCTATACTGAATGGCTGGAACATTGTAGAAACAATACCTGAGACTGGATGGCGCCTATCCTGACGTTAAAAAATTTATTACTCTTCTTGTGAGGTCGGGGATGGAAAAGTTTTCCCAGACGGTTTTACTCCAAGGGAGGTCCTTTTAATCTGCGAATAAGAACTGAATGTCACCAAGGATAGGCTGTTGAAGGGAGAGGAGGCCGGGATGAATATTTCCTCCCACCTCCCCTTTTTCTAGGGCTTGAGGAAGGAGAGAGGAGAGGAAAGAGAAGAGGATTGGTTTTGGAGCGAGAGGGTGAGACGGAACCCTGAGAAGCCGAGTGTGGCAGGGAAGCGAATAATGAAGGAGACCTAAGGAGATAAATCTTGGGTGAAAACAGAAACGGCCCGGTCTGTGTGATATGAAATCTCACAATGTTTAAATCATGTTATATTTTTATTTCTTTCGGCCTTTCACGTCGATATTATTTGGATTCAATTCCGTATTTATTTTTACGCGAGCGTTTCTTATCAGGCATCGTTCGGCGGCCGTATTGCGCTCTTGCCGATGTGTTCGCTCTCTGCCTTCTCCTCGTATTGTGATGACGTCATCGAAGCGCCGTCTTTCCCCCTCTTGTGACGTACGCATCAGGTAGCTGTGAAAGGAGGCTCATTTTTCGAAGGCGTGGTTTATTTGACGATTGCTGGCGCAAATTAAAATAAATGTTTTTAAATGAATTGTTCGGATTTGTTAATTAAGATATTAGCTATTTTTTAAAATTCTCTAATAGATTTAAGTCTTGTCGTCCGGATACTTATGGTGTCCCCGTTTCTTACTATAAATTAAAAATTTCGTTAATTTTAAATCAGAATCTGTTTTGTTGATGAACTGTCATGATGTAGTTTTCGTTTCAAAAAGATCGCGGGCCCTGCCTGCCTGCGGCCGACGATGCGTGGTCCGGCGAAATTCTACGACGATGTCTCCCTATCTGAATTTATTGCCTGATGGCGCGTAAAAGTTTTAATTGAAATTCTCATCTTTAAAATCTGGATTAATGCTGCATTTTAATTTTTAAAGACGTTTCTTCGAGTGGAAAAGATCATTTTTATGGGCCAACGTTTTTTATTAAAAATAAAAAGGTGACCAACGGATGAAGGCCTCTTTCTTCTCTTCAAAAGATGAATAAAGATATTTGATTTGTATCGTTAACAAGGCTCCTCTTCATTTTGTGTACAGCAGACACCATTCAAGTAAGAAGTTTCTTTTCCTTTTATTTTATACCACTGCTTTGACCAAAAAGAACGCTAAGGGGTCTAGCAAATACAACGCAATATTTTAAATAAAGAACTTCATAACTATTTAATTATATATAACTAGACCTTCATCTACATCAAATAATATTATTTATACCACAATTGGTGCCTGAAAAGGCAGTGGTTTTGAAAGAAAATTTGAATTGATTTAAAGAAAAACGAAATATTTTAGAACTTTTTGTTCTCAGAATAACTTTTTGAAAATTTTTATGATGTGTTTAATAGAATTCAAGAATTGTTCTTTTAATGAATTTTAAAGAGGATTCTTTAAAGATATATGGAATAATTTATTTAAGAATTTTTGTGTAACGACATATGAAAATATTTTAATATTGGAAGTTCTTGTTCTCAAAAATTTCTTGAATTGATTTTTGCTACTTTGTTTGAAGAATTAAATTTCATAATTCTAGAATGAATTTATTCTTTTCCATCTTGAAGAAAAATAATATATTTTGCTAAATTTGCCATATTTTTTTGGAATAATCATTTAAATTGAAATGAATTTCCTTTGAAGAATAATTATATTTTTGATGATGCATACTTATCATTCCATTTAAATAGTTCTACATATTCTTTTTTTTGTAATAAATTATTGTAGATATAATATTTTTCAAGAATTTTTAGTTGGTATATCTATATTTTTGAAATGAATTATGTATTCTTTTTAAGAAAATTTTTATGATTTTGAAATAATGAAATTGTTCTCAAAAACATATTTCATATTTTAAGAGGCTATGACTTTGGGTTTTTAAATTTAAAAAAAAAAAAAAAAATATGGCACTATTGCAACAAATTTACAAATTATATATATTATATTTTAGAAGATTAAATTTGATAAGAAGCATTATTTTTGAAATTATGATTATTGATGCTCAGAAATTTTATTCTTATTATGTCATACTTATTTATTATGGTCACATTTTCTTTCTGAAGCAAAAATTCTTCACAGAAGTTAGTAGTTGTACATATCCTACATAACATTCTTGCAGATTTCTATGCTTCAATTCTACAAATTTCAAATTAAGACATTTTTTTTAACAATAAGTTTTAATGCGAATGGTTTGTTCATAGTGTTGTGTGCTCGGGGTTCAAAAGGACTGATGCCAATATATAAGAACAATTAAAAGGCTTTATTCACTATAAACAGTGCAGTACGAACACCAATATCTTCTGAAAATTACAAGATATTCAGTAATCTTCAAATCCAATAAAAGCACAGCAAAATTTCACACAGAAACAATGCGTTCAATACGACGTATCAACGACAAAATCGATCCGAGAAACACAGTTCTCAATGCAAAGCCTCTCGTATGAATTCAATCGCAGTTGACAGACAACTAACTAACTGAACTGATGGAGGTCCTTATATAGGTTTCAGAGATCTTTCTAGATTATTCCAGAGCCTTCAGATGCTAGAAATTACCAGAAAGTGCTTTAACTTTCGATAGAGAACCCAAGCAAGAAAGGATCCCAATGTATAGGTATAAGGGGGGTGTGGTTGCACAAAAAGTCGCCAAATCCGTCGCCAACTTGGCGACATTTGGCGATAAATCGCCAAATTTGGCGACAAAAATAAGTCGCCAAAACCATCGCCAACTTGGCGATAAACCCATTCCTTGGCGATATTTCAATAGACTTCCATTATAAAGATGAGGGTGTAAGGTTGTTTTCCTTGCAAACCATCTGAGGCCTTTAGCATTGAGTTACATGATGCTCAATAGGAAATACATTAATAATACTGCAATTTTCACAATAATAAAATAAATTTAAACAAATGGAATATTTACAGATATATACAAAATTCATAACAATAGATTTATTCTTATGCCATCTAAATTGTGATGTTAATAATCATACAGTTTGGCTGAGTGCAAAGTCTGATGAAGTCTACAAATTAAGAATATATGCATTTAAGAATATTTTCACAACTGTTCTCATGTTGTTTGTAAAGGAACTCTCAGCTGACAAAATATTATATTTGAAAAATTCAGGTTGCTTCATTTTGTTTAAAAATATTCCTATGGCAAGTTGTAATTGTGGAATTAGACCTTTTCACTTCACTATATGTGCAGGCTGTGACAGTTTTCATCAACCAGCATTCTCATGTTGCTCTCAGAAAAGGAATGAAAGCAACATTATTTTTTTCTACTCTTGAGAAGAAGTAGGCATAGGGCTACTTCATTCCTGTTACAGTTATATTCAAGAAATTCTTTGACATCATCTATAAAAACAATAATAATAAATAAATAAAAGACTGTTTCTCTATATGCTGCTCTATCTTCCAGCATCGTAAAAATTACTTAAAATAAAATAATAAAGAAATAAATTTCTATGCTTCATTTTCAACAGTTCCTTACCTGATGAAGTTGGCTATTCACTGATGAGTTGTATCCATTTGTGCTAACCGCTTCTCTAATATTTTCCTTGTTTTACAGTAAAAATAATAATAATAATAATAATTATACTACACTTACCTGCCTAAATAACTGTTTTAGAACAATAACTTTAAAACTTATGCTTCATTTTCAACTTTAAAGTAACTATTGAAGAAGAGTCATGTCATGTATGTGTATACTATCCTTACAATGTCGGATTCGCTTCAATATCTTTGATGTTTGTGTTGAAAGCTAAAATAAGATTTACAATAATCTTAAATATTTTTCTCAATTAATAGCTGTTTTGGGACCTGATTATAGAAGTTTTGTTAGTTGGCCTTTTCTTTTGTGAGTTGTGCATTATCCTTACGGAATGGATTGGTTGACATATCTACTCCTAAAAATCAGTGTTGCTATTTTTGCTTTATATTTTCAAAATCAAGAAAATTCTTATTTATTATGAAATATTATTAAAAAAAAAAGTTACTTTCAATAGTGATTTTGTATGATGCATTTTCTTATGTTTACCTGTGATTACAAGAGTTGCTATTTTTGATTCAGGAATTCTCAAGATCAATTTATTTTATTGGGCAAATTTCCCATTTTCCAAATATTATATTGTGCCTTTATGTTTTCATTTGTGAATATACCCAAAGTCTCTAAATTTTATTTTGTCATATGCCTCATATTTTTATACAAGAAATAACTAATTGAATTCTGAAGAATTATTATTATTAATGAAGAAATTTGAAGATTTTAAGTGCCAAGTTAATTTATATACAAGATTATATAAAAAGAAAAGCACAGTTCTTAGTACTATTTAACAGCGCCTTTTAATATATAGAAGTGTTCCACGGTGAATCTTCAAAATTTACTAAGAAATTAAAAAAAAAAGTGCTCTTTTTGAATTCATTAATTTTGTCGTCTCAAATTTCTATGTGACTTTCTTCTGTTCCTGATTATGTCGATAAATTTCCCTATTGTGTCTTAAGCCTTATGTGATGGTGAATCTAGTGTTCCCCAAGTCACTAAGTGTATCTACAAAAAGAGAAAAAGAAGTGTGTCATAGTGCTTCAGTGCTAAATATTCCCAATTGTGTCGTCATTTCTTAAAAATTATGGTGCGTCATCATAAGTGATTATGGCCAAATTGCTGTGATTTGAGTGCCATCGTGTCCACCAGTGTGCCATAAATCTGCAAAAGTTATTCTGCAAACATTTTTTACTAGCAGATAATGCATTTAAAGGAGATGTACTGTGTGGTTATTAAAAACTGATTTATTAACTATAACTATCACATCTCATTGTGGCTGAACAATACGCATCCCTCATCTGTAATAATTTTTTTTCTTTACAGCAATAGTTATATAGCTTCTATAGTATTATCAAGTGTACACAATTGCCAATGGTTTTGGAGATCGCTATTGTCTCTTTTGTAGATTTGATTGTTTTATTTTACATTTGTTTGATTTACTGATAATTTGCTGATGGTTGTGTACCAGAGCTATTAGTGTATTTTTGTGAATTATAACAAATGTATATTTATATTTTGATTTTGCTTAATTTGCACGACTGCTGATAGTTTCTATGGCTAGCATTATTAGCACTTATGTGAGTTATGTAGATTCAAATTAGCATTTTACAATAGCCAATTTTTTTTGTTCTCAATAACAATATATATGTATATTTCTGGATGATAATTATGGCCATTACAAAAGGTGCACTGTGTTTTTATTTTCTTCCCATGAAAGTGTCATTTTTTAACTTGTCTTTTTTAATGAAGACTAAAGGTTAAATTTTTTCCGGGGATCCCCACCCACCCAACCAAATACCCACTGATTCATAAAAACCATGATTTATCTATGAGTTTATCTTTATACATATTTAAAATGGTATTAAGTGATGTCTCGTATTTTAATGAATGGTATATATTTTGAAAATTCTTACTGAGTAAATAATCCAGTATTTTCAGAGAAATATATATATTGGTGTTTGTTGATATTACTTTTGCAACACATATTTTCAGTTGTAATGAGAAAAGTGGTAAGAGTATATGTTTCAGCATTAAAACACCTAATTTATTTAGACATGTCTCTCTTATATATATATATATATAGTTGCAACTACCATAACTATCTGTGTTTTAGGTGTGAGTGGTCATTTAGTGCACGATTTGGCTACTTGTTCATGTAGAGTACAGCTGGTTATTTCAAGTCAATTACGTATTTAGTACTAAATAAAATAAAATTACAAAAACAAATTGAATATGGTATTATGAAAATTGTACTAAAGATATTTTTAAGTATGGCCAATTTTTATTTAGAGTAAGTGAAAATAAATGCTCTATTGTAAGTCCTAGGCGGTTGATCAAATACTGAAGGTATGTTGATCTTTGTTGCTTGTAAAGTGCAACTTCTATTTTTAATGGTACCAATTTAAATATTTGATAATGAGCTCATTTTATATATCTCATTTTATATATGCTAGTTCTGATGTTTGTTTAGCATTTGTATTTAAGTATTTTGATGATGAATTTGATGAGATCAGACTAGAAGAAATTGCCATAAATAAGAAGATTTGGCATTTTTATATGTATACTATTGAATATACTATGTATACTTTTGATGTATTTCTTTTTCTTCTCCCATCCAGTTTGGTCACCACTATTAATTTTAATTGCAGCAGTTTAACGTTTGGCTTTACTTTAATATTTTAATTTTTTTCTCTGTGTTTGGTGTGCAAAAATTTTGTCATCCCCTTTCTGTAAAAGGTTTTTATTTCATTTTACCTTTTACATCACTTGTTCTGCCAAAATTTTAATCGGTAAATGGGGGTATTGTGATATGAAATCTCACAATGTTTAAATCATGTTATATTTTTATTTCTTTCGGCCTTTCACGTCGATATTATTTGGATTCAATTCCGTATTTATTTTTACGCGAGCGTTTCTTATCAGGCATCGTTCGGCGGCCGTATTGCGCTCTTGCCGATGTGTTCGCTCTCTGCCTTCTCCTCGTATTGTGATGACGTCATCAAAGCACCGTCTTTCCCCCTCTTGTGACGTACGCATCAGGTAGCTGTGAAAGGAGGCTCATTTTTCGAAGGCGTGGTTTATTTGACGATTGCTGGCGCAAATTAAAATAAATGTTTTTAAATGAATTGTTCGGATTTGTTAATTAAGATATTAGCTATTTTTTTAAATTCTCTAATAGATTTAAGTCTTGTCGTCCGGATACTTATGGTGTCCCCGTTTCTTACTATAAATTAAAAATTTCGTTAATTTTAAATCAGAATCTGTTTTGTTGATGAACTGTCATGATGTAGTTTTCGTTTCAAAAAGATCGCGGGCCCTGCCTGCCTGCGGCCGACGATGCGTGGTCCGGCGAAATTCTACGACGATGTCTCCCTATCTGAATTTATTGCCTGATGGCGCGTAAAAGTTTTAATTGAAATTCTCATCTTTAAAATCTGGATTAATGCTGTATTTTAATTTTTAAAGACGTTTCTTCGAGTGGAAAAGATCATTTTTATGGGCCAACGTTTTTTATTAAAAATAAAAAGGTGACCAACGGATGAAGGCCTCTTTCTTCTCTTCAAAAGATGAATAAAGATATTTGATTTATATCGTTAACAAGGCTCCTCTTCATTTTGTGTACAGCAGACACCATTCAAGTAAGAAGTTTCTTTTCCTTTTATTTTATACCACTGCTTTGACCAAAAAGAACGCTAAGGGGTCTAGCAAATACAACGCAATATTTTAAATAAAGAACTTCATAACTATTTAATAATATATAACTACACCTTCATCTACATCAAATAATATTATTTATACCACAGTCTGCGAGAGAGGAGTCCCAAAGAGCATTCGGCTCGACCTCAATTGGACACCCGGTCCAACTCAATAGCATCACCGAATGAAAAGACTGAACCCACTATCAGAACCAGAGATCGTGAATCAGAGATTAGAGGACTTATTGCATTTGTTTAATATTCACAGTACTCACGTATTTATTTTATTTTATTTATAATACTGATATCTGTTGGAGAAATGCTTTGTAATTCGATGATTCGAATAAAAAAATATTTCTTCTAAAAGATCGACTACAGTAATACTTCGGGCGTCACCGCTACCAGACCATAAATTATAGATCCCCCCGGAGTTATTACAGAACCTATAAACAAAATTTGTAGCAAAACGGATATTTCTATCAAGAGTTATCGCGTTACGTACATGCGTACATACATACATACATAGAGAACGGGCGGGCACATTATAACTCTCAGGCTTTGATTGATAGCCTGTGAGCTAAAAATATTATATTTACATAACATGAAAATTGTGTAGTAATACTAATTTTAAAAAAAGTGCTAAGAAAATCCTTTGATCAAAAAATAATTTTTCTCGTTGAACTCAAAAGAGGATTTTGAGGGCCCTTCGGATGCGGGACCCTCGCGATTGATACCATCGCGATCGCGACCCCTTAAATCCGCCCCTTAGAATATCAATAATTATACTTCCTAAGATGAAAACTTGTATAAAGCGGAATATTTTTCGGTTCCTTTCGATTCCATTTTCAAGGTTTTAATGAATCAGTATTTGACAAAGCTGATTACTTAGTTCAGTGTTACAGATTATCTGATTATACACTTTAAATTTTAGCAACTTAGAAAAAATTCGCTTTGGAAATTTTCTTCGTGGAGGAGGGGGCGCCAAAATCCATGTTTGCCCCGGGCGCCAAAAAGGCTAGTTTCGGCACTGTTTCAAAGCAAGCCGCCAGTTGTTTAGGCTGACTTTAGGGTTACATTTTTAGCTTCATCTGTACATTTCATCTCTATTTATTTTCTTAACTTTATGAGAAGTCTGTATTTCATAGCCGGCTTCTAACGCTAAGTGTAACTCAAGTAGCTGAACGTGAACGCGCTCGTTCTGTGTAAAATGTCTGTGCGAGGATGTTAGAAGCGCTTCAGTGTAATTTGTAATTTTGATAAATCAATTGGAGGCAAAGCATACATTATCAATTTTAAATTAATCTGGTCGTAGTTTAAATATTTTCATGCGGTTCGTTTTTTTCGATTCGAAATTATATAACTTTAAAAGAAATATGAAAATAAGCGGGGAAAATTCTACCTTACGGCAGAATATAGATTGGCCACCCACGGCTTTTATCGTTGAGATTTTTCAGCCAAGTCTAACTCGTCAAAAAAAAAACGTGTTTGTTAGCATAAGCCAGCTTCTCGTGGTTCACGGGATCTTTTTAAATGAGGTCGCACTTGGTAAATTTTTTTTCATTTTCAAATTTCTCCCTCGTCAAAATGTGATTGTCGACGTTCAAAGATAATGCCTGCATCAATGCAGTTCGGCCACAGGCAATGTGACAAATAGAGTCGGGATTCCCCACTGTCGCATTGCGGCATACACACGTTTTTTCTCGTTTTCCCAATGAACAGGTGCATTTTTTATGATTTTGAGGAATTTGTAGCCGTCGTCGTGCTGAATGAGGTCGTTCACAAAACTTTCATCGAGCAAATTTTCGGCCGTGAGTCTTCCATCCAGTGATTTCTTTTTCCGAACGCAAATGTTGATAGCATTCTTAAGACGAAATTGACTGTACGCGTACAGAAAATGAACGGGTCGGACTGCCCGTCGATCCGACCTTCGTATTTCTGAATTGTCGATTTTGGTGTAGGTGTACTCCTTTTTAAGGTGCCTCACTTTCCCACAGTAAATAGTCGGAAAGGACAGTTCTTCGGCATTTTCATCAAAGATTAGCGACTTAGGTATTTGATTTTCACCTGGTGCTAAGCAAATACAGCGATTGTCGGTGAGCAACGTGTGTGTCGCACTCAGGTCTACTTCTGACTCGTCGACCTCCACTTGTTCTTCTTCAAATTCGACTATAAGGAAAGGGCAACTGACGTCACTGTTGGTTAAATTACTGTTGGTTTGGGAGAAAAACCTGTTCGTTCTTTACGACTCCTACAGTATACATGACATGGAGCCATTTGATTGGTCTACGTTAAACTGGTTTGTGATATGATGGGCCTACGTCGCCATGATGATTCCTGCAATAATAGCTGCGACAAAAAAGCAGTGGTAGATTGGTTGATGGAACTGTTTGTTTGTAAACATGCCCTCCCAGTCTTCCGGCAAACGCACTTCAAGGTGCTGATAGAGTTTCTGTCGAATGAGGTGTGATATGAAATATCACAGTGTTGAAATCATGTTATATTTTTATTTCTTTCGGCCTTTCACGTCAATATTATTTGGATTCAATTCCATATTTTTTTTTTACGCGAGCGTTTCTTATCAGGCATCGTTCGGCGGCCGTATTGCGCTCTTGCCGAGGTGTTCGCTCTCTGCCTTCTCCTCGTATTGTGATGACGTCATCGAAGCACCGTCTTTCCCCCTCTTGTGACGTACGCATCAGGTAGCTGTGAAAGGAGGCTCATTTTTCGAAGGCGTGGTTTATTTGACGATTGCTGGCGCAAATTAAAATAAATGTTTTTAAATGAATTGTTCGGATTTGTTAATTAAGATATTGTCTAATTTTTAAAATTCTCTAATAGATTTAAGTCTTGTCGTCCGGATACTTATGGTGTCCCCGTTTCTTACTATAAATTAAAAATTTCGTTAATTTTAAATCAGAATCTGTTTTGTTGATGAACTGTCATGATGTAGTTTTCGTTTCAAAAAGATCGCGGGCCCTGCCTGCCTGCGGCCGACAATGCGTGGTCCGGCGAAATTCTACGACGATGTCTCCCTGTCTGAATTTATTGCCTGATGGCGCGTAAAAGTTTTAATTGAAATTCTCATCTTTAAAATCTGGATTAATGCTGCATTTTAATTTTTAAAGACGTTTCTTCGAGTGGAAAAGATCATTTTTATGGGCCAACGTTTTTTATTAAAATAAAAAAAGTGACCAACGGATGAAGGCCTCTTTCTTCTCTTCAAAAGATGAATAAAGATATTTGATTTGTATCGTTAACAAGGCTCCTCTTCATTTTGTGTACAGCAGACACCATTCAAGTAAGAAGTTTCTTTTCCTTTTATTTTATACCACTGCTTTGACCAAAAAGAACGCTAAGGGGTCTAGCAAATACAACGCAATATTTTAAATAAAGAACTTCATAACTATTTAATAATATATAACTACACCTTCATCTACATCAAATAAATATTATTTATACCACATGAGGTACCGTGCTACTGCATAGATGTTTTGCGGACTAACGATCGCGCTCATGTAGTCTGATTTTAAGTCAAACGTCTTTTTAACTTAACGTAGACTGTATAGCATTCATCTACATTCAGGGCTGTAGCTAGAAGTAAACAATAGGGCGGGCTCAAGAAAATGTAGGGGAGGGGGGCTCATACTATTTCTCTCTCTCTCTCTGACACATACACAGATATATATATATGATCAAAGTATTATATAGAAAGGTAAATTAGTGCATATTCATAGTGAGGCACTATGTTTCTTATTAAATTGTTTATAACTTTATTTGATGCTAAGAAAAGTAAAAGCTGCAGACAGGGATATAATACCTTCTGGATTATTGCCGAAACGTCAGTGAAGGCTTACTGTTGAGACCCGAAAAGTTTTTGGTTTCTGTCTGTTTGTTTGTTTGTTTGTCTGTCTGTCTGTTCCGCGATAACTGCCGCAAAAAGGGTCCGATTAGGTTGATTTTTGGTGGGTATGTTGGCGAGGTACCCGGAATTAGCTGTATAGTTTTTGGTTAAATTTGGTTCATTCGTTCGAAAAATATAGAGCATTTTATTTTAAGTCATAATGCTTTTCAATGGGAAGTCAGACGATTTTTTTTTATTTTAACATTTCGCGAAAAGAAAATCACGCATTGGGATAATTGTAAATGTTAAATTATGAATATTAAATTTACGAAATGGATATCGTAATTTAATTTGATAGGTTTGAAAATTTCCCAATATATTTATTAGAATTTCTAAATTAATTGTATAAATTATTGGGAAATTTTACGCATTAATTTGAAAGATATGAAAATTTTAAATTCTCATTTTTTACAAAAAATTCCATTGCATTTTCTTTCTCTCTTTCATTAAATGGTTGCTAAGCAACTGTATTTCAAAGAATATCAACAAAGGAAAATTCAAGTGAGTTATTTTGACGCGAAATGTTATTAACAAAATAGCTAATTTTCGGGTGATTTAATTTTTTAATATGCTTTTTCTAATGAAATAGATGAGAATTTATTTTAACTACTAAAGAAAGATGACCAAATCGGCTTTCCAAACGAAAAATATAAAAACGTTGAATGTGAAAATGGAATATAAGTCACATAAGAGAAATTTACATTTGTATAAGCATCTTTTAATACACGAAATTTTATTCAATTTTAGCAACATATGATACTTAGTGATTGAAAAAGAAGTATTCTTTTAAGGATAGGATAAAACCTCCTGTATAAAGAAATGGTTAATTTTAATGAAATTAAAATAGTAAATGCACTCAGACATACACTCGATTAATGAAAGCGCACAATTACTGGAAATTGATAATATAAAATTAAAGTGACAACGAGGGGTTCAGGGGGGTCTCCGCCCCCCTGAAGATATGTAATCTTATTCTGAAAAAAATACAGTAATAAGTAGTTTATTCTATAATTTATCCGACATAAAATTGTGTTTAATGTGATACTTCTAAAATTTTTGAACCTTTCAATAAACCTTATATTCTTATAAATGTATAAATAACGTTAAAAAATTTAATTTTAAGCTATCAAATTTTATGCAGATTATATTAAAAATTTGTGAGATTAATGAACAATGATTTGTAGAGCTGACGTTGAGGCTTCTGATCTGTAGATTTACTAGTTTTAAGGAATACCGTATATCCTCTTCTCAAAAACACTATAGCATATACTTTAGGGTATACCCTCTGTCTAAAGCGTATGCCCTCTGGTTTTTTTACTACTACATCACTGGCTGCCGAATTAAAATTTTCAGTGTATAATTAAACTAGTGAAATAATAAGTGGTGATGTCAAAAAAGTAAATAAAAAGCTGTTTCACCTGTTTCAAAAGAGTTGCAACCTTTAATTTTTTCCTGAATATTCCGTGCCCTTCAGGATTCTAAAGTTATATTATTATATGGTAAAAAACCCTAGAATAATCAAGGGTGTATTTTGCATTTTAAAATTATTTTTGTGTCTAGTCAAAAGCTAAAACCACTTGTATTTAAATTGGCTATAACTCATTAGAATAACTTTGTTTTATGCTAATAATGGAAAACGCTGCAAAATGAAAAAGTCCTTCCGGCCTGTACCGGGAGGAAAAGGTAGCTTTCCTATATCTTCGTTATAAAATTTTAGCTAATGTTACACGAAAACAGCAAGCTAAAATGCAAAGAAAACGTTTACAAAAGATTCGTTAATACTGAATTAGAATAAGAAATTCGCCAAATTATTGAGCTATAGCCAAATTGGCTTCATTTATGAAGACTTATTTTGGTCACCAATTATGGCGATATTTTGCCAAATGTCGCCAAGTTTGGCGAGAATTTGGCGCTAACGGATATGAATATATAGTTTTATGCGTATGATTCGGAAAATGATTACAACAATGAAAAACTTTTTAATGTGCTGTCTTGTTTCAAAATGTCAGCCACCCTAGAATTTCAAACTGCTCTATCTCAGCCATTTTTTAAGACAGAGGTAAAACAAAAAATGCTCTGGAATCCTTGTATCAAGGCCTAACACTTAATTAAAAAATAAATGTGAATTTTTAACTTTTTTGTATATTTATTTTAGTTTTAAATCTTTAAGTGGCCGCCATCTGGAAATAAGATGGCGGACCAAGCTGGCCAACGAACTCGGTAGATACATTGGTGAGCTTAATACACACAATTAGTTTCATCGAAATTGATTTATAAATACGAGAGTTATCGTATGACATAAGTCAGATATATATATGGATATATCTATATATATAAATCAACATTTGAACGAAGGGTGGTTTTGGGGTCTGGGGGTCATGATCGGTGAAAATATATCGAAATTTTCGTGAACTGCTTTCCTACGAACGGCTGCAATAGGTAGCTTTATACTCTTTTGTATTGAAAGCTACCTAAAATGTCAGTATACAGGATGTCCTAAAAGTCTCCGTACAACTTAAAAAATTTATTACAAAAAAAATAATAGGCCTAGAGCAAAAATAATTACAACAGTGCATAGAGTAACTTAAAAAGTTTTTTTCTACTGCCTTAGTAAACTTCAACATGAGATCCTTTCGTAGCACGAAGAATATCAATACGATATTCCAATTCAATCCACGAACGTTTTAGCATGCTAACATCAACAGTAGCTACTGCTGTTTGGAACTTTTGTTCAGATTTCATCAAACAGTTGTAACTACTGTTGATGTTAGATGATGTTACTGTTGATGTATGATGCTAAGCGCACGTAGATGGCATTGGAATATCGACTTGATATTCTTCGTGCAACGAAAGGATCTCAAGTACAAGTATACTAAAGTAGTAGAAAAAAACTTTTTAAGTTACTCTATGTACTGTTGTAATTATTTTTGCTGTAGGCCTATTATTTTTTTTTTACTAAATTTTTGAAGTTTTACGGAGACTTTTGGGACACCCTGTATAACTAATGCAAAAGTCAATGTTTGCATAGTCAAAAGGTTGCTAATTCTGAATATGTGCAGATAGGATGCGCACCTGTTGAAGCACTTATTT
This sequence comes from Maratus michaelseni, assembly GCA_963931845.1. Classification (NCBI taxonomy): domain Eukaryota; kingdom Metazoa; phylum Arthropoda; class Arachnida; order Araneae; family Salticidae; genus Maratus; species Maratus michaelseni. Next base: position 254,210,964 of record OZ007592.1, read on the forward strand.
GCAGTTTTTAAACAAATACTACAATTTAGTATTTATGCAAAACTGTAAAGAGCAGGGCCGGCGCTAGACATTTTACTGACTGAGGCGAGTTTTATTTTGCCGCCCCTATGCCGTGATTGTTTTTTCACCACTTCTCAAACTTTTTAAAGAATTTTTTAAGTAAATTAATATGCTAACTATAATTGCCGAAACGTCAGTGAAGGCTTACTGTTGAGACCCGAAAAGTTTTTGGTTTCTGTCTGTTTGTTTGTTTGTCTGTCTGTTCCGCGATAATTGCCGCATAAAGGGTCCGATTAGGTTGATTTTTGGTGGGTATGTTGGCGAGGTACCCGGAATTAGCTGTATGGTTTTTGGTTAAATTTGGTTCATTCGTTCGAAAAATATAGAACATTTTATTTTAAGTCATAATGCTTTTCAATGGGAAGTCAGACGATTTTTTAATTTTAACATTCCACGAAAAGAAAATTACGCATTGAGATAATTGTAAATGCTAAATTATGGAGGATATCTTAATTTAATTTGATTGCTTTGAAAATTTCCCAATATATTTATTAGAATTTCTAAATTAATTGTATAAATTATTGGGAAATTTTACGCATTAATTTGAAAGATATGAAAATTTTAATTTCTCATTTTTTACGAAAATTTCCAATGCATTTTCTTTCTCTCTTTCATTAAATGGTTGCTAAGCAACTCTATTTCAAAGAATATCAACAAAGGAAAATTCAAGTGAATTATTTTGACGCGAAATGTTATTAACAAAATAGCTAATTTCCGGGTGATTTAATTTTGTAACATGCTTTTTCTAATGAAATCAAAGCCATAAAAACGTTGAATGTGAAAATGGAATATAAGTCTCATAAGAGAAATTTACATTTGTATAAGCATATTTAATGCACGGAATTTTATATTTCAGCAAAATATGATATTTAGTGGTTGAAAAATAAGTATTCTTTTAAGGATAGGATAAAACCTCCTCTACAAAGAGATAGTTAATTTAATGAAATTAAAATAGTAAATGAACTCAGACATATACTCGATTAATGAAAGCGTACAATTACTGGAAATTGATAATATAAAATTGAAGTGACAGCGGGGGGTTCAGGGGGGCGGAGCCCCCCTGATGATATGTAATCTTATACTGAAAAAAAATACAGTAATAAGTAGTTTATTCTATAATTTATCCGACATAAAATTGTGTTTAATGTGATACTTCTAAAATTTTTGGAACTTTCAATAAATCTTATATTCTTATAAATGTATAAATAATTTTAAAAAATTGAATTTTAGGATATCAAATATTATGCAGATAATGTTAAAAATTAGTGAGATTAATGAACAATGATTTGTAGAGCTGATGACGTTGAGGCCTCTGATCTGTAGATTTACTAGTTTATTTAAAGGTAATCAAATATATATAAAATTAATTTACATTTAATAAATTTAAGATAATCAAATTACTTAAAAATTTTTGCATCTATTTTCAAAATATAACAACAGTTAACTTGAAATTAAATGAATAAAAATGTTTCCATATTCTAGTAATATTTACAAAAAAGCATATCAAGAATTAAACTGACGCTTGAAAATCTCATTCGCTTTGCTTTTACTTACCCATCATACGTAGTATAGGGTGTCTTGTAATCGTTTTGAAAATCGAAAAAATTTTTTTGACGGATTTACACGTTTCAGACACTGGAGATACCGAAAAACATATTTTTAGAAAAAAAAAATTGCCGTCCGTCTGTGTGTGTGTCTGTAAACGCTCTATCTCCCGAAAAAATTGAGATAGAGACTTGCAATTTGGTATGTACTTAGTATGTAATAATGGGAAGAAGCCTATTTCATTTCAATAACCTCGATTAAACGGAACAATTTTTTTCGGACTCTAGAAATATTCGTTCTGATAAAAGGTATATAAAAATTTTCGAAATTGGTTATTTTAAGAAATGAATATAAAAGACAATAAAAAAACATAAATTTTGCATAAAGCATGAAGTCGATCGGATAATGAGTTGCCGAGATATTTGGAATCCTATTTTCCACACTCTTCGATTTTTCATGACCCTGTATTTCATCCAAATTTCACTTCAAAGATATATTATAATTGGAAATTTGACGCTTAATCAGATGCAATAAACCGCTAGTTAATAGGATTATTATTTTTGGAGTTATAAGGAAAAACCCTTTTCAAGCAATTCAGTATTCGAGCCTTTAAAGTTTGTGACGTCATCAAGCCTCGATTTTATTTGAATTGCAATGCATTTTATAAGTAGTTTACACATTTTCTATTTTAATATTTTACATTATGCATATCCATGTTGGGTAAGTATTACGGTGGTCCCCAACGACTAGTTTCTTTGGAGAATGCATTTATTGTATCGACGTTATGAATATTTGTAAAAAAAAAAAAAAAAAAAAAAAAAAAAAAAGTTACATTAGGTGAAGCTAAGTTTAAAATATACATTATTAAACCAAAATATGTCAAACATTTAAAAACAACCAAATTATGTATAAAATTTGTATAGAATTTCAAATAGCAAAATAATGATATCAATAACAAGCTATATATCTTTTAGAAACATGTACAAAAATAAAATCCCTTATTAGTATTTAAAAGAAAATAATTATTAAAAATAAAACAAAACTTCAAGATCTAATTTTCCTTGTTACTTACCCATCATACGTAGTATAGTGTAAGTCTTGTAATCGTTTTGAAAATCGAAAAAAAATTTTTGACGGATTTACACGTTTCAGACACTGGAGATTCCGAAAAACATATTTTTAGAAAAAAAAATTGCCGTCCGTCTGTGTGTGTGTCTGTAAACGCTCTATCTCCCGAAAAAATTGAGATAGCGACTTGCAATTTGGTATGTACTTAGTATGTAATAATGGGAAGAAGCCTATGGTGGAATGGTAGCATACCATTTCAATAACCTCGATTAACCGGAATTATTTTTTTCGGACTCTCGAAATATTCGTTCTGATAAAAGGTATATAAAAATTTTCGAAATTGGTTATTTTAAGAAATGAATATAAAAGACAATAAAAAAAACATAAATTTTGCATACAGCATGGAGTCGATCGGATAATTAGTTGCCGAGATATTTGGAATCATATTTTCCGCACTCTTCGATTTTTCATGACCCTGTATTTCATCCAAATTTCACTTCAAAGATATATTTTAATTGGAAATTTGACGCTTAATCAGATGCAATAAACCGCTAGTTAATAGGATTATTATTTTTGGAGTTATAAGGAAAAACCCTTTTCAAGCAATTCAGTATTCGAGCCTTTAAAGTTTGTGACGTCATCAAGCCTCGATTTTATTTGAATTGCACTGCATTTTATAAGTAGTTTACACATTTTTTATTTTAATATTTTACATTATGCATATCCATGATGGGTAAGTATTACGGTGGCCCCCAACGACTAGTTTATTTTGTTGTTTTGTGGCGATTTTTCTACCTTAGTAAAAGGATTCCGGTTGTAAAATTTTATCCCAATATAGTAAATTTTGTCCTGTTTTCAATAAAGTTGATTCGGAATTCGTACAACGATTTTTGAATTTTGCTATGCGACTTTTAGAGTTTTTTTTCCCGCGATTTTTTGACGTTGTTAAAAGGAATTCGGTTTCAAACTTTTAGACTAATATAGTAAATTTTGACATTCGTAAGAGGCATTTAGCATCAAACTTTTAGTACAGTAAATTTTGTCCTCCGCAATTTCTGAATTTTTAATGTGATTTTCAACTCGCTTTTTTCGCGTTCCGGGGTGATTTTTTGACATTCTTAAAAGGAATTCTGTTTCAAACCTTTAGCCTAATATAGTAAATTTTGACCGTTGCAAACGGCGAATTGCCTCTGCGAATTTTTGAATTTTTAGCAACTTTAGTGTTGTTTCAAGTTCCGCGATCATAGTAAATTTTGTTCTACGTGATTTTTGAAGTTTTTGTGATTTTTATTGCGATTTTCAATGCAAGCATTTTTTGCGTTTTGGGGCGATTTCTTGATATTCATAAAAGGAATTCGGTTTCAAACATTTAGCCCAATGTATTAATTTTGCATTCAGCTATTTTCAGAGCCATTTTCAATGCAATTTTTAACCTTTTTTCGAACCGATTTTTGACTTTCGGGAAAAAATTACTGTTAGAATGTATCAGTAGTAAATTTTGTCCTCTGCGAATTTTAATTTTTAGCGAGTTCATTTTTGTGTTTTGACGATTTTTCCACATTAGTAAAAGGAATCAAGTTTTAATCTTTTAACCCAATATAGGAAATTTTGCCCTCTTTTCAATAAAGTTTATTCGGAATTCGTTCAGCGATTTTTGAATTTTTTCCAAATTTTTTTTGTTCAATTAGAGTTTTTAGCGTTTTGCGGCTATTTTTGGACGTAAATTATACATATTTTAAATCTCTTAACCCAATAGTAATTTTTTTCCTCTACGATTTTTGTATGCAACTTTTAGTGTTTTTCGATTTTTCTACATTAGTAAAAGGAATCCGGCATCAATCTTCTAGCCCAATATAGTATTTTTTTCCTCGTTTCATTAAAGTTTATTCGGAATTCGTGGCGTGATTTTTATATTTTTCGCGCTTTTATATTACGATTTTTAGTTTTTTCGCACTTCGTGCTTTTTTTTTTATGTGCCCGGGCAACGCCGGTCGGGTCAGTTAGTTAAATTATTCTAGCAAATGAAAATACAAATATTTTTTAGTATTAGAGTGCGTTAGGTAAACGATTTTGACAAAGAAAATTCAAGGCGAATTAGTATCGAATTATTTATTTCACTGTTGATACTTGTGTTTTTGTAAATATTACTGATGTAAAATTAAGTCTTCATGTATACAATTTCAAATGATCACGCAATTTTCAATTCAGATCATAATTTTTCTATTTAATTTCAAGAATGTGATGCGTAGTTTGCGTTACTATGTTTATCTATTTTTGTCTTGATAATGTAATTGCTTTATAATATTGATTTCCGTATTATAATAAAAGACTTCGCCGAAGAAAAACTGAGGCGGCCCTGAGGCGGCTGCCTCACCCCTGGCGCCGGCCCTGGTAAAGAGCCCCCAAAACTAAGTTCAATTTTTGAACAGAGTTTCATTTGGATTTTTGAAACAGAATTTCATTTGGCGGCCTTGGCAATTTTCCCGGGGGGGCAGGGCTGAAAATTTTTCAGGGGGTGCTGACCCCTCCCCCCCTAGCTACGGCCCTGTCTACATTGCGTGGCAGGTGATCCACGGTGGAATCTAATTTTATAGGCACGTTCACCACTGAACCCTTCAATTTGAATTGGCATCCGTAAACGGCATAGATTCGCAATGCCACCAATCGTTCTTCTAACGGATTCAAACATTTCAAGTAGTCAGGTAATAAAATAATAAATTACTATATTGGCATGACAATCAGGAAGCTTAGAAGTAAAATCGAAAAATCAATAAATTTATAAAAAGTCGAAGGTTTGAAAATAATCTGATTGTAGTCCTACAATCTTGATATTTGGCAGAAAGGTAGGGTTTAGGATACAAAATAAAGAAAAATTAAACTTAAAAAAATCAAATAGTTTGATTTATTGAAAATTTTGGCCTTTTTTAGGGTTTCGTTCATTTCACGAAACCCTATTACTCCCGCTCCGTTGTCTGTCCGTCACAGAGCCGTTCTCAGAAACCATATAACTTACAGGCATGAAAATTTGTGTAGTTATAGCTAAATACCTACTATGAAGCTCAAAATAATAAAAATTTGAAAAAATCGTATTATTTTAATATAGAGAGATAAAAAACCAAAAATCTAACAGCCTTTTCCTATTAAATTTAAACATTTTTCGTTATAGCAGTTACCAACAATTAAAAATTCACAATAGAATTCTTTCTACAATAATTAATTTTCTATTGAAAGATTTCCGCGTGAAAAATTTAAAAAAAAGTTTCACCAATTGAAAAAAAGATTAATATGACGTCATACTGGTAATAAAACGTAAATTTTCAAACATTTCTCAATAATACAAGGAGTATGAGTAAATACAGAAAGCAGCTTAATATGACGTCATTAGAGAATTAAAAAGAAAATTAATCTGACGTCTAAAATTTTGAATGTCGCTATACAACATGTTTAATTTTGAATTTTTTTTTTTTTTTTTTTTTTTTTTTTTAAATATTGCATTTAGTCCACATGACACAGAATATTAGCGGGCTTCGCCCGCTATCGGACTTGTTCAGATTTTCGAAAAAAAGAGAAAAATAGACCGATAAATTTTTACTTTATAAAAAACATGACTTTTTTTTTTTTTTTTTTTTTTTTTGAAAATGAAATTTATTTGGATTTATTAAAGAAAGGATAAAGTGTTGGACCGGTTTCAGAATTAAAACTTTGTGATGGAAACTGCTTTAGAATTTAAAAAAACAATAAATAAAACTGTCCTTTAAAGGAAGCAACTGCTTCTGGCATTTTCTTCAAGCTGAGACGTGATAACTAATATTTAATTTTATTGAAAATGAATGCGAATGCACGAAAATAATCACATTTTAACCCTAGCCTCGTCAACTAACAAAGAAACAAAGAGAGACTCACAGAGTAAAACCTTTTTAGGGTTTCGTTCATCTCACAAAACCCTATTACTCCCGCTCCATTGCCTGTCCGTCACAGAGCCATTCTCAGAACCTATATAACTTACAGGCATGAAATTTTGTGTACTTATAGCTGAATAGCTACTATGAAGCTCAAAATAATAAAATTTGAAAAAATTGTATTATTTTAATAAGTAGAGATAAAAAACCAAAATTCTAGCAGCCTTTTCCTATTAAACTTAAACATTTTTCGTTATAGCAGTTGCCAACAATTAAAAATCCATGATAAAATTCTTTTTACAATAATTAATTTACTATTGAAAGATTTCCACGTGAAAAATGAAAAAAAAAAAGTTTCACCAATTGAAAAAAAAAATTAATATGACGTCATATCGTCGGTACCATGTCAAACTATCGAATTTGAAAATAGCTACTTTTCAGGAATGCAAAAAAACTGTTTTAATTATGGATTTAAAATCAGTGCTTGGCGGAAGTAACTAATTGTTATATATTTCTTGTACTGTTTAATATTCTATTTAAGCTTGCTATCGAGATAAATCATTTGGCTAATTTTATTCGCCAAAAAATCACATTCGATACTTTGAAATGCTATGTTTATTTGTACTTTTCCGCAGTTTTTGCAAAATTTTACAAGTCAAACTAGCGAATATGCGTATTCGATAGTTTGATTTGTAAAATTTTGTACTTTTCTCAGTTTTTTGCAAAATTTTACAAGTCAAAGTAGCGAATATACCATATTTGTATCAATATGGTTGTCAACCTAGATAGTCACTTATCAACTTAGTTGAAAAGTGTTTATGACTTATGTTTGTCCGTCTGTCGCTCTGTCCGCGCTCTATCTCTCGTAAATGTACTTGGATTGCCCTGAAATTTTTGTACGTTATTGTCGCTTACTATAGCATGATCTCTTTTGATAATTAAGTATGTAAAATAGTTTTTTTACAGTGACAGTCAAATTTATTCCATTACATCACAGTCAATGGGAAAAAATCGTTTTAAGTGCATTTTGATGATGCTACGTCATTTAAAACATGATGAAATTGATATACAATTGTGAAGTGCACTAAAACATACTTTTTCTAGAATTTGGGATGCAAAGCATTTATTATAATTCATTTATAGGGTCAAACAAAAGAATTCTGTTACACATCGTTCTAAGGGGAAAAATCGTTTGCAGTGTAATTTAGTGATATTTCACTATTTCAAACATAATGAAAATTATGTGCATTACTGAGGTGCACTATAAATAGCTCTCTTGCGTGCATTGCGTTTATTTACAGGGACACACAAAATATATTACTTACAGTACATGTGCAATATTTACAGTCTATGTTAGATAAGTGCGCTTTCAACTTTGGTTTGTGTTTTTAAGTTTAACTAAATTTTTTCATAGTACGTGTGTCTTTATAAACTGAGTTGTTCATATACAGGGCTACACAAGGGAATCCGTAAGACTATGGGAGTGATGTGCTTAAGGGTAGTTTTTAATTGTGTTACGCATTTTTCTGCTGAACTATATTTAGTAGACTAATAGAAATTTGTGGAATATAAATAAATTCATATACAGGGCTACGCAAAGGAAAATATACATTGTCATTTACGGTTGGTAAATGCTGCGAGTGAGTTTTAAGTTGCATTTTAGCTTAATATGTGGTGTGTACAAAAGACTTCAGATAATATACAGGGCTGCACAAAATATTCGAGTGATTTCAATCGATTCGCGAAAATTGCTAAATGTGAATTTTCTAACTGAACTATATTTCACCCTTCATGTATGAAATATCCACATCTATAAATCATATACAGGGCTGCACAAAAAAATTCGATTACCTTTTTGACAATGGAAGGTAATTTTGAACACTGGATATTTCAATGTGTTATATGTGTTCTAAACTGTTCAATTGCGTATCTTCTTTCACCTTATTTAACGGCGAAGTTTTGTTAACGTTTTCTGGATGTGTTGTAAAACGTTTCATAATCTATGCTTGACGAACTATTTTTTGTTCTTCTTAGTTGTTTTACAGGGGAACTGAAATGAATTCTATTACATTACGCTCAATGGGGAAAAATAAGTTTGCGGTGTATTTCAATGATGTTACACTATCTCAACTATAATGAAATTGATATGCATTTATGAAGTGCATTAAAATATTTTTTATGTAGAATATGGCGTGCAAATCATTTATCATTTATTTACAGTATCACTTAAAAAAATCAGTTTACATAATAATATACGGTGCAAAATTATTTGAAGCGTATATTTATAATGTTACACTATTTGAAACATGATGAAATTATACGCATTATTGAAGTTCACTACAAAATGCTAACTGTACAATATGACAAGGCATGACAGTTATCGTTTATTTACAGGTATACACGAAAGATATAGATTATAGTGCTCTCTATTAGCGGTAATTGCTGGAAGTGCGTTTTAAGTTATGGTATGCGTTTTTAAGTTGACCTACTTGCATACTACGTGGCTTATAGCAATTCTGTGGATCATATACAGGGCTACACAAAAGAATTTGTAAGCATTACTCTGTATGGGTGGGAATGCCTTAAAAGTATTTTTTAGTTAAGTTATGCAATTTCGGGCCAAATTATATTTAGTAATTCGTAGTATATAAATAAATTCATAATATACAGGGCTACGCAAAGAACTGGATATATTGTCGGCTATAAATGGTAATTTCTGGAAGTGTGTTTTTAATAGTGTTAAGCGTCTTTCACCTGAATTAAATTCTGCCATAGTACAGTACAGTAAGCTACATGATGTGTTCTGTAGATAATAAACAAGTCTCTACAAAATAATTCGAGTACACTTCCGTTTAATTATCGAAATTGGTGAAGGTAAATTTTTGACTGTGCTATGCATTTTGTAACTAAGCTACATATCTATAGACCGCGTGTAAGGATAATCAAAAGATTTCGGATACTTTTCCGGATATGGACAGTAATTTCTGAAATCGCGGTTTCACTTTGATATCTTCTTTCGCCTTTTTTAAACAGTGTTCTGGATGCGTTAGAAAGCGTTTCATAGTCTGTGGTTGACGTATGTTTTTTCTTTCTTTTTTGACAGAGCAGCATTTTTAAACTCAAATCACTGTACATAAAGTTGTACATTTGCACCAATTTCTGATCAATCAGTTTGATGTTTTTTTGAAAATTAATCGTCAATAATTATATCAATTAACATGACTAATTGTATAATCAATTAACATAACAATATAATATATATAACAATTTAAATTTTATAGTGAAATGCGACATTACTATGTCAAACTATCGAATAAGAATATTAAAACTTTTGTGTGGAGAGCGAGAAAATGTTGTAATTGTGGATTCAACATCAGTGGAAGGCTGAAGTTGATTGTTATAGTTTTCCTAATCTGTACCATTTAATATTGACACCGAAATTTACAATTGCATTGTTTTAATCGACAAAGAATACATTCGTTAGTTGAATCACTAAGCTGTTATGTACTTTTTCAAGGTTCCTAGCATCAAAGTAGCGATTGTGCCATATACGATAGTTTGAATTGTTTTTTTAGTATTTTATTTCTATTTACATATTCACTATCAAACGCATAACAGTTTTCCTTAGTGAATTATTTGTAAGTAAATAATTGTGTACTAATTTAATAGAAAAAATTAATTTATTTTCAAACGTTACATAAGTTTTATAAAATGTAGCAAAAATTAATATTAACTTGAATTATGATAATCAATTCTATCTTCAGTTCTATCAACTAAATTAATCTTAATCAATTTCTTCTTCAATGTCACACCAATCAGGTTCTGCTAAATTATCGCATGCAGTGGAAGAAGGACTGGTATTTAGTTTTCCTTTTCGTTTTTTAATGTATAATGTAATGACATTTTCATCTTGTATGCGTGTTTTCATAAATATTTTGTTTTCGTTGCTTTTTCGGTACTGAAACCAAACAGCGTCACTAAATTTATATGGCTGAACATTTTCTCTGTGATTGTTTATTTCTTTTTTCTCATTACTGTCTCCATATTTTTTGGACTTTTTTTAATGTTGCTTTTCTATTTCAAATTTTGCCTCATGTGGATTAAAATTGAGAAAGTCATCATGAAGTAATCTAATAACATTATAAGGACTAGGTTTCGTGCGAGCCATTCTCACAAGCTGTGCCCATTCTTCAGGTGTATATATAGGAGTATTTTTTGCTTTTTTCTCTATTTTTGAATGCATGGAATCGCATTCCATGTACGAGTGCCCGGGCTCAAAATTAACGTGATCTATGGTGGATAACGTTGGGTGTACTTTGACAGAATGAAGACACATAGCAGAAAAATGGAAATTTTTTTGCTGGCCACCACAACTGTCCGACATCAATTTTACGTGCTCTATTTCTGGATGGGCCATAATGTAATTGAATATGCAAGATGAAATTTCGATGCTGCCTCTTCTTCCTTCGGTTTCATCCCACATATAGCAATGAACACTCGAATCTCCCAAATTATAAATAGTTAAATTATAGATGGCCAATTTTTGAACATAGAAAAAAGGTCCTGCAGCTCCTTTTGGAGTTGATAAAACTGACTGCAGATCAAAATTGAAAGCCAGTACTTTTTCACTTCCTAAAACGGATAGTTTGTCTTCGTTCCTTTTCATTCTTGCGGCTTCTTTTCTTTCTTGATGTCGATCAAATTCTTCTCTGTTTGTATTTTTCTCCGCCTCTGAGCTCGCCTCAAAAGTGGCGCATACTTTACATAAATCTTTTTTGGGCTGGTGGAATTTTAATTTGAAGGATTTAAATGTTTTCTGATATGTTTCATAACATCGTTCTTTTTTACCTTCTGCTTTACATTTTACCTTATACAGTCGATACATGATTTTTATATTTAAATTTGCATCTAAAAATTTAAAATCAGTTGATTTGCGGCAATAATGTGACTCCACAGCAGGAAATGAAAGGATGTGCTGTTTCACATAATCTTCACCATCATTCAAGTTGATCCGCGGGATACTTCCTGGATTTTTTTTTTCTTCTACACCACCCTCTATTATCAGACTCTATGACACCAGTCTTGTTAATTTTTTTAAAGGGTCCCTTAATTAGTCCCTCACTAGTACCAAGGGTATCTAGAAAAAAGGCTCTACAAACAATGTGTTTCTCATTGCCATAAGTTAATGTTGTATGTTTTTGTGGATTCTTTTCTAGATATTTCACTACTATGTATTATGGGTTTTTTCCGAGTGATGTGCCTAACAAAGGATTCTCGCTGCTTGTGTAATGAGTCAAGGGAATGAAAATTATCAAATATAATCTTTCTTTTCTCTTCTGGAAATTTAGCACAACATTGATGTTTTCTATTATTCATGCAAGTAGGTCGTTTCATTGGTTTGGCAGGAATTATTTTATGATTTTCAGTTTCATATGCTGCACCTTTTAATCTTTTGGCTTTATTTATATTTTTTCTCCATTTATTGGGATTGGACTTGTAGCGTTTCACAGGATCGATAATTTCATCTAACGTAGAATCATGTGAACTACAGCTATTTGCAGCAGGACAGCATTCCTTGTTATTTTTGTTGGCAGAAGAGCTAAAAGTATGTTCTGAACCAACGTTTTTCACACATTTTGCAGACTGGGAATGGTCTAGTTCTGAACGGAAATGAACTTTTTTTTTTACTTACAACCTTCGTGGGTTTCTTTTTCTTATGAATTGTGATTTTAGATTTTCCAGCTCCTAAAAAAGCATAACAATTAATAATTATAATAATGAAAACAACAATCATTTACAAGGTGTTTCAAAAGTCTCTTGGCATTTTCCTTAAAAATGCTTTTACTAAAGAACTTGTTAGTACAAATAAGAAGTACAAGGTATAATCAATGCATTAAAATGTGGTTGCCCTGTAAGTCTAAGCCTAGGCTCCATCTTTTATGGGTGGCGCGAAAGACATCTGCTAGCATAAGTGGTGTTGTTTGTGCTGCTACGTCAGTTATTCGTTAATTTATTTTTTCAATTGTGTGAATCTTCATTGCGTACACTTCGACTCCATGAACTTCCACACAAAAAAATCTAGGGGTGTTAAGTCAGGAGAGCGCGGCGCCCACAACCGCGACCTATCCACCTATCGGGGAATTGTTCATCCAGGTTGACTTGAACAATTCATGCGAAATGGATGGTGCAGTATCTTGCTAGAAAACAATTACTCTTTTTATACCACCACTTTCTAATTGCGGCTGAAAAAAAAATTTCAGCATATCAAGGTCGATGTTTCCTGTAACTGTTGGCTCCGAGAAAATAAAAGGTCCATAGATCTTTGTTTTAGATATTACCATCCACACATTCAACTCAGGAATGTCCCTTAAACATTTCTTAAATAACCTGGCAAACAAAGGAATCATTATAAAACGTTTTTACATGAAAATGTCAAGACACTTTTGAAACACCATGTAGAGTATTTAATATTATACATAAAGAAAACCAGAAAAGTGATTAAGCCGAACTCGAATTTTCGTTTAAACATTAAGAAATTTTTATATTATAAAGCAAAAATATATCCGTGAGTAACACTGGCGTCATATTGACGGTGGCAACAACGGATCAATAAATGCTGATTTTACTACCTTTTTTTTAACTTCTAGACACAGAACAATTTCAATTTTTATAACGTCGAATAGGGATAAAAATATTCTTTTAACTACAATTTATTTGAAAACTGTATCTAAAACTGTGTCTGAAAACTCTCTCCATTTTTTATGGCTCTAAAAGTAATGTCTAATGTAAGTAGCGAAACATTTGGTGATTTATTTGGCTATTAAATTCGGGCATGCGGCTAATACGGAAGTATCAGTTTTAATAAATTACAAAAATTTCTTTGAATACATAATTAATATTCTTTATATAAAAATGTATTTTCGCATTGTGTATGTAATATATATATATGTATAATATATATATTAAATACAAAAAAATCTATTAGAGTTTTCAATAAAAAATGATTTTCACCTATATTAAGGTAAAGCCAGGAGAGATGGCGCGGTAGGAGAGATTGCGCACATAGAGGTTCGGGGGGAAGGAGTAGAGTTAGAGCGCAGCGACTCCAGGTATTTGTACAACAACAGTAGTGGAGTGTCTACTTGAAAGTGCACGTTGATTGCTTTGAGCGTCTAAGATAAAGTATTGCTATTTTGATTTGTTTTCCCAAAGTAAGTGCTTGAATTTTCATAGCTGTTCATCAGAATTTCTATACAATGTCAATAGTACAAAATATTTTTATCTTAAACGATTTCTCATAAGCTACTAATCTAGACTAACAATGTGAACATCGACGGTTCGTTTTAGTAGCGGCATGTTTAAATAAAAGGCCGCGCACTCTCTCCTACCAAAATTGGAGAGTTTGCGCATCTGCTACTTAGGACAGATGGCGCATTGTTCCTCAATTGTTTAAATGGTAGGAGAGATTACGCAGCTTATTGGTAATTTTGCATAAAATATTGAAAAATAAAAATGGACTAATTTTAAGTTAAACGTGTTATTAAGTTACATAATTTTATTTTGTAATCTTATCTGGACTTGCTTTTTCAGATTCTTTATTTTTTTTCCTTTAATTAAATTTTTTTAATCATTTTTAAAATTATTTCCTTTTTCTGATTCTTTAAGCATTAGGTTGAAATATTCACTCCTAATACAATAATATTTGTTCAGAAAAACCTTACAACAATGTCATTTAAGTGTAATTATTATTGTTAACAATTTAATTGTAGTTATTATTAGTAACAATCTCTCCTACCCATGTGCGCAATCACACCAACCCTGTAAGGACAGATTGCGCAAAATAACTTTCTTGGTTTTATTACAACTGTTCCATTAAATTACAACATAACAACAAAATAGCAATGGAAATGCATAAAAAAACAAATGAAGTAACAATTATTCATGGATAGTTTAGCAAAAAATTAATATTTAGATTTTTTATTGTTATTCTTTTGAATTGTGCGCAGACTATCCTAGCTTTACCTTACAGAATTTCATTAAAAACGGTTAAAAGAATAAAGTGCGTACATCATTTGGTCCATTCTCGACCGAAAGTATCAACCCTTTTCCCAATGGTTAATAAAAACCGAGCAATAATAAAAAGATTACTGTCTAAACCATAAAAAATCCCTGACGGCTCGGCCTACAAGCACAGGTAGATTTCGAAGATGCAGACCGTGGGGTGCCTGTTTGTCGGGAATTGCGGAAGAAATGACCTTTTTGTGATGATGCAGCAGTTGGAACCGCCTACTTCGAAACCTAACTTGTTTGCAAGCGGAGCCAGCAGGGATTTTTTTTTTTTTTTTAATTATTTATAAGAGTTGGTCTTATAAAAAAACTTGTCAATATAAAAGTTTTAGATAATATTAAGAGAATTTATAATAAATTTAAGCGGATTTGAAATCTTGGGAATTGACGAAGTTATGAATTTTTTTCTTCTAAAACCCCCCTTCCCCCCTAAGGCAATTTTTAATTATATCAAAAATCTGTCATACATAAATTTTCGGCCCTTCTCCTAGAAGTAATAATAAATTTAAACGGATTCGATGCGTATCATAATTAAGAAATTATGGTTTTTTTCTGTTTTCAAAAAAGCCCCCCCCCCCCCTTGGTTCGATTTTGCCCATTAACGAACTTGACCGAGATTTTATGCCCTTGATTTTATGTATCAGTTCCGAAAAGATGCGGGAGTTGGAACCGCCTATTTCGAAAAATAACTTGTTTGCAGGCGGAGCCGGCAGGGATTTTTTTTGTTTTTAATTTTTTTTTTTACTGTAACGGTTGGTCCTATAAAAAACTTGTCAATATAAAAGTTTTAGATAATATTAAGAGGATTTATAATAAATTTAAGCGGATTTGAAATCTTGGGAACTGCCAAAGTTATGAATTTTTTTCTTCTAAAACCCCCCTCCCCCCCCCATAAGGCAATTTTTAATTATATCAAAAATTTGTCATACATAAATTTTCGGCCCTTCTCCTAGAAGTAATAATAACTTTAAACGGATTCGATACGTATCATAATTAAGAAATTATGGGTTTTTTACTGTTTTCACAAAAAGCCCCCCCCCCATCCCCCTCCCTGGTTCGATTTTGCCCATTAACGAACTTGACCGAGATTTTATGCCCCTTGATTTTATGTATCAGTTTCGAAAAGATGCGGGAGTTGGAGCCGCCTACTTCGAAAAATAACTTGTTTGCAGGCGGAGCCGGCAGGGATTTTTTTGTTTTAAATTTTTTTTTTTGCTGTAACGGTTGGTCCTATAAAAAACTTGTCAATATAAAAGTTTTAGATAATATTAAGAGGATTTATAATAAATTTAAACGGATTTGAAATCTTGGGAATTGCCGAAGTTATGAATTGTTTTCTTCTAAAACCCCCCTTCCCCCCCCTTAAGGCAATTTTTAATTATATCAAAAATCTGTCATACATAAATTTTCGGCCCTTCTCCTAGAAGTAATAATAACTTCAACCGGATTCGATACGTATCATAATTAAGAAATTATGGGTTTTTTTCTGTTTTCACAAAAAGCCCCCCCCCCCCATCCCCCCCCCCCTCCTTGGTTCGATTTTGCCCATTAACGAACTTGACCGAGATTTTATGCCCCTTGATTTTATGTATCAGTTTCGAAAAGATGCGGGAGTTGGAGCCGCCTACTTCGAAAAATAACTTGTTTGCAGGCGGAGCCGGCAGGGATTTTTTTTGTTTTCAATTTTTTTTTATATAACGGTTGGTCCTATAAAAAACTTGTCAATATAAAAGTTTTAGATAATATTAAGAGGATTAATGATAAATTTACGCGGATTTGATATCTTGTGAATTGACGAAGCTATGATTTTTTTTCTTCTAAAAAACCCCTTTTTCCCCCCTTGGGGCCATTTTTATTTATATCAAAAATCTGTCATACATAAATTTTCGGCCCTTTTCGTAGAAGTAATAATAACTTTAAACGGATTCGATACGTATAATAATTAAGAAATTATGGAGTGTTTTCTGTTTTCACAAAAAGCCCCCCCCCCCCCCCCCTTGGTTCGATTTTGCCCATTAACGAACTTGACCGAGATTTTATGCCCCTTGATTTTATGTATCAGTTTGGAAGAGATTTATGCAGAATTTTTCCAGCTATCGTGGTCAGAAAAAAGTGACATAGATAGATAGATAAAGTTTCGAACTGGGGGTGTTTTTGGGTTCTGGGAGTCATGATCGGCGCAGATCTGCAAAAATATTTCAAAATTTCCAACTTAGGTGAGAATGTAATAGTTAGTATTTCTTACGAAATCTACCTAAAAACAATATACAATTAAAATTAATTAAATAATACCTTGGTCAATATAGCTGCCATCTGATTCAGTGGTGTGGCTTGGAGAAAATGTTGGGTCTAAATCAGTGTTATCAGAAGAACTTGGATATAAATCTAACAGAAAAAAATGATAAAATCAAGAAAAACGCGTTAAATTTATAAATAAACGTTTATCTGGCTTAATGAGCCACTTACCATTATGCAAAGGAAAGTTTGAAGCCTGTTGATCTGTATAATTCTGTTCAGCTGAATATTAAAAATAGAATAAATACCTGTGTTAAAGAGGATATCGTTTTTATCTCGGAGTCGAGATGACGACGGCGAACTCGATGTATAGACTTCTTTAATTCCAATGTTTCTTTCTTCTTGATATTTTTTTAATAAAATCCGTTTTACCATTTTCGTTACATTGTAATGTAACGAAAATGGTAAAACGGATTTTATTGGATCGAAGAGGATAGAAATGATTGGAATAAAATTTAACAAACTCAACCAGATTTAAGAAATAAGTTACTAACTACCGCAGACGATTTTAAATTTGATGAAATACAAGTGTATTCTAGAATTAAAGTTTCTTAAAACAAAAACCAGCAGAAAAAAAAATTAAATTACCGAGTTGTCGCGATTCAAGAAATCGTACTAAAAGTTTAAATAAGAAAAAAAAACATCATGCGTCAATCATAGATTATGAACCATTTTCCAACGCTTCCAGATTACTCTAACGAAACTTCAACATTTAATATGGTGAAAGAAGATATTTTAGTAAATAATTTAGTAAAAGGCATTATTATAAAATGATTACCGTCTAGCAATTACCGTCTATAGACGGAAAAATAATCGAATTCGTTTGTGAAGCCCTGTATATGATCTGTAGATTTGTATATCTTCTAGATCCCTGTATATTATGAATTTATTAAATTCTACAAACATCTCTTAGAAAAATAAAATTCCGCTCAAAATTCCGAAAAAGAATTAAAAACCTCGTTTATGTAATTTACCACGTATACGAATTAATGCTTACAAATTCTTTTGAGTAGCCCTGTATAGTACGATCTGTGGAATTTTTACACACCACGTAGTATGCGAAGAGTTAAACTTAAGGAAGCATACCATAATTAAAAACGGTTTCCAGCAATTATCGCTAATACAAAACATTGTAACCGAGTTACTTTGTGTGCACCTGTAAATTAACGATGAGAAGCATGCACGTCATATTCTACAGTAAGCATCTTGTAGTGCACCTCAATTACATATATCAATTTCATTTTGTTTGAAATAGTGTTGTAACATTATTAAATTACGCTTCAAACATTTTCCCGTACGCCATTACATAACCGAATTCTTTTGAGTGGCCCTGTAAATAAATGATAAATGATTTGCATACTATCTTCTAAATGAAAAATGTTTTAATGCACTTTAGATATGCATGTCAATTTCTATATTGTTGAAATAGATTAACATCATTAAAATACACTGCGAACATTTTTTCCCCCAATTGAGGGTAATGTAAAAGTATTATTTTGAGTGCCCCTGTAGATGACCTATTAATGCTACACATTCCATTTTCACTAGAAAACATTCTATACTAAAATAAAAAACATGCGTCAATTCTGTTAATTTTGAATCCATAATTAAAAGTTTTAGTTCTTTGCTTTCCTACAAAGTTACTATTTTCAAATTCGATAGTTTGACATGGTACAAATGGTTAAAAAAGTAAAAAAAATTCAAAAATTTACGGCAAAGTATCGAATTTGCCGTATTCGACACTTTGACATGGTAATTTTTGGAAAAAATGTGCAAATTCGATAGTTTGAAATTTGCATTTTCTAAGTTTCAAGTAAGTTCTAAGTAAGCTAGAAACGTGACGATTTTGCAACGAACGTGTCATACACAATATAAGAGAATGGCACAAAATATGAAAAATGCATTTTTTCACATTCGATAGTTTGACATGGTACCGACGATATCTATACTAATAAAAGAAACTTTCGCTCTGTGTGTGTGTCTGTGGGCGATGGCTAGCAAATCTAGCCCACCTAGAAGTCTGGAAATTTAGATGTGGATAGTCCAAGGTCTGGCCATGTGCACCTGAGCCCCAGAATTTTAATATTTTCATAATTAGCCTAGATATTAATTAGATTCTCATTAACCATCGCTTCTAAAATGTCATCTTTTGAAACAAAATGGCAAATGAAACGGGCTGGCGCGTTGGATTTGCGAGCGGAAATTAACAAATTCCAAATTATTTTACTAATTAGCGAATTTTAAGAAAACTAATTGAGATATCAATTTGAAAATTTCTGAGCATATGTAAAAAAATATTCTGTATCTGATTATGTGATTTTTGAAAAATTCGGTTGGTAATTTTTTTTAATTTACGCAAAAAACTGCTGGCGCCAGTGAAAACGATCCCAGAAATTTTCAGACAGGGATCGGCTTTCATTAAAAACTGAACTACAAAGAGATCCGTTTCTCTAGCCGATCCCTCTCATTTAGTTTGCGAAAATGAAAGGAAATAAATGCCAAATTTTACTAATGAACAAATATTTAGGTAACTAATTAAGATATAGATTTGAAATTGAGGACGGGAAGGGGTGTCATCTGCCGGCTATTTTAGCGTAGAGTTTTCGTTATGTTCTAATTATTAGAAAAATGTAATTTTTTTTTTAAATGATCGCGTTAATGTACGTGACGGTGGTTCTCTTGAACAAATTATTCATTATATTTGCGGGTATGGGGAGGGAGGGGGTTAACGTCTTTCTCTGAGATTGTAATTATCTCGGGCTCGGGCAACGCCGGGCGGGTTAGCTAGTTGGTAATAAAACGGAAATTTTCAAACATTTCTCAATAATACAAGGAATAAGAGTATGTGTATGTATAGAAAGGAGATTGAGGATTACGCAATAGGTTTAAATATCTATATAAACTATTTTTTTTTTTTTAATATCGCATTTAGTCCACATGACAGTTATTAAAATGACAGAGTATAATAGCGGGCTTCACCCTCTATCGGGCCTGTTCAGATATTCGGAAAAAAAAAAAAAAAAACGCGAAAAATAGACCGGTAAATTTTTACTTTATAAAAAAAACATGACTTTCTTTTTTTGTTGCTAAACGAAATTTAATTGGATTTATTAAAGAAAGGATAAAGTGTTTTGAAAGGTATATTAAACGAAACCCTTTGTGCGATCTTCGATTACACTTACAAACTTGTTTTTTATTATCCTAAACAGTACTCTTGTGCTAAATATCAAGTATCTAGGCTGTGAGTAATATCTCAGATGGATAGCACCTTTCCTGGAAGCAATTGAGAGTACTTTTGACTCCCCCCTCTCATAACTTAGTGCTGTGGATGATCTCCAAAAAGAAGTGAAATCTCATCAAAAACGTCACCTGTAAAAAATGCAGCCAAGTCTCGTGACTCATTTACCGTAAAAAGTACTGAGATCGTATAAAGCCAAGTTTAGTTATCTTATTAACTCTGAAATTTTCATTCACAAATCACTCCTAGTCTCTACCTCTTTAGTTAAATATTATTTTGGGACTTGGCAATTACGTAGGACGAGAATGTGATGTATATAATGGGTCTTAATCAAATACTGTAACATATTAAGATGTAATAACTTCCCTGTGCTGCGTAATTGCCAAGTCACAAAATACTAATTAACTAAAGATGTAGAGACTAGCAGTGATTTGTGAATGAAAATTCCAGAGTTAATAAGATAGCTAAACTTGGCTTTATACGATCTTAGTACAGTAGAACTCCAATTATCCGAACTCCGACTATCCGAATCGCTGATTATCCGAATCGCTTTCAGAATTTTAGAAAAAATAAGGATTTTGTCTACGCACGCTATTGTCCTTCCCTCCGCGAATCTTGTGTATTCCCAGCGCGAACATTATTGGGATGATGAGTCACCGTCTCATAGTGCAGTTCGATTATTGGCTGTCGTCCGTCACCAGGTGGTCGGCCCGACCCACCTGGGTTTCAGATACTTGGTTTTTAAATTCTAAATGATGATGAACTTATTGAAAGTATGAGAGAAGAAAGTGTCGAGGAAGAAGATGACCTTAGTGTCGAAGTTGAAGCAGACACGGGACCATCAGCTAGTGAAGCATTTGCCGGCCTTGAAACTGCGTTGAAGTGGATGGAGCGTCAACCTGAGTGTGATCACAGTCAAGCGGATGCGCCATTTGGCTGCCCGAAAACGGATGAAGACTGTCAAACAGCTTACTTTCACCGACGTGTTCAGCAAGATACGACTTTAATTTACAGAACGGTACGTACATACTGTACGTACCGTGTACAGCACTTGTAAGTACGCTTAACATGTAAAAGTGTCGCATTTTTAATTAAAGAATCTTTTTCTTTAAAAATAGATTTTTTCCCCCGTTTTCAACATACATACAGTAATTAATTAAAATAGACCCTTTTTTCGGAAAAAATCCAATTATCCGAATTTTTGATTATCCGAATGGGGTACGGTCCCAATTGATTCGGATAATTGGAGTTCTACTGTACTTTACACGGTAAACAAGTCACGAGACTTAGCTGCATTTTTTACAGGTGAAGTTTTTGATGAGATTTTCTGAATTCTAATCACTATCTTCACACCAAATTTTAAGTTTCTAAGATTACTGCCATGCCTCCAGATTTTAATTGTTTGTAAAAGTGTATTGAAACTTAATTTCATAAAATAAAATTAACTAGCTGACCCTCGCCTATGATAAATATAAGTTATTTTATATCTTTAACCTGATTTTGTATAAAATTATACTTTTAGAAAGATCGTTCAAAATTTTTTTTGAGATGAGTGACATTCAAATAGGTTTATATTCTGAGATAACTGTAGTTGAAATTAGGCTGACTGCCCAATATCACATTCCATCAAAGTAAACAAACACAAGAGATTTGTTTGTGAACGTAAAATATTTGACCAATGTGACAAATAAGGTGTGTTCGTACTATAACTAGTGTTATAAGACTTCAGATCTTGGTGCAATAGCTTTTATGTCTGAATACAAAATTTATTTTATGTGCAGATTTTCATATAGATATCTATATATTTAAAGGGAGAAACTCATTTTGCCAATTTCACACGAAAATAGTCTCTTTGTGTATGCTTCAATGTTTTATTGCAGGCTTCTCCCCAGGGGTGATTCTGAGTAAAAAAAAAAAATTCTGAAATTCACAGCAAATTTTCTGAAAAGTTACAGACGGGGGAGGGGGTGTCCACTCACGCCATTTCTTTTTTTTTCGTCCCTTTGACGAAATTTGCGTTTTTTCACGTTCTTTTGATAAAATTTGTCGTTTTTCGCGATCTTTTGACGAAATTTGCCGTTTTTTCGCGATCTTTTGACGAAATTTGCCGTTTTTTCGCGATCTATTGACGAACTTTGCCTTTTTTTGCGATGTTTTGACGAACTTTGCCTTTTTTCGCGATGTTTTGACGAACTTTGCAGTTTTTCCGCGATTTTTTGACGAAGTTTGCAGTTTTTCCGCGATTTTTTGACGAAATTTGCCGTTTTTTCGCGATTTTTTGACGAAATTTGCCGTTTTTTCGCGATTTTTTGACGAAATTTGCCGTTTTTTCGCGATCTATTGACGAAATTTGTCGTTTTCGCAATGTTTTTGACGAAATTTGCAGTTTTTTCGCTATCTTTTTGAGGAAATTTGCCGTTTTTTCGCTATCTTTTTGAGGAAATTTGCCGTTTTTTCGCTATCTTTTTTGACGAAATTTGCCGTTTTTTTGCTATCTTTTTTGACGAAATTTGCCGTATTTTCGCGATTTTCTGACGAAAGTCACGTTTTCCCGCGATCCTTTGACAAAATTGGTGACTTTTCTTCGAACGAATGACAAGATTGATTTTTTTCGGCGATCAATTGCCAAAATACCGATACATTTTATGTCGGAATTTTCGGATTTATGACCGATATTTTTTAATTTTCGGAAATAAAATTGCCTTATTTTTTCGGAAAATTCGGACCAGAATCACTCCTCAGAAAGGGGAAACCTGATTAGCCTAGGGGGATTGAAAACGGATGAAGCCGTAACATTGCATTGAAAGCATAGACCTAATATATTTTTGCTCCAAGGTTTTTTTTTTCTTTTTAAGAATTCCTGTTACTACCAAATATGCATATTTTTTTCGCAAAATTTTTAAGAGAGCTTGGATAGTTATATTTATAACCAATTGAAATGTCAGAGTTTGAACGATGAGAACTATTTTTTTTTTTTTTTTTTTTTTTTAATTGCTATGTTAAGGGAGCCGATGAAAAAAAAAAAAAAAAAAAAAAAAAAAAAAGATAATTTCATAAGTAGATAACTAAACTTTCTGTTTCATAAATCCAAATTCAAAATTTAGCCTAACTTGAATAGTGGCCAATAAATATATGGCAATCTAAAGAATGTTCAACTCTTTATCACATACAATTATTGGTTTAAACATCACCTGTTTGCCAACAAATACAGTTTCGTGTGAAAACAAATATTTTTGCATATAGAGAAATTTCTCGGATTGTCAAGTACATTTACAAATTCCTATATTTTTCACATTTACAAATTTCCATATTTTTCCCAGACTCGCAGGGTTTATTCCAGATCAACAACTAATTTCCCTCACATTTCCAGATTTTGCCTAACAATTAAAAAATATATATTCCAGGTATCGAGATTTTGTGGTGTTACACACAAAAAAGTTGTGTAGTTGAGAGTGGAACTTTCAAAACTGATTCTGAGGCACAAATTACGAATTGTTACATAATTTTTTGCAAAATTTACAAATTGTTGAACATTTTACATGCTAAACATTTTGTATATTTGGTATCAGGTTCTACCCATTTTGCAAATCAGGATGAAATTCTTTAATACGTCAGTCACTGTTAAATACATATTGCTTTGGCATATTTCAATACAAACAATAATTAAATTAAGCTAACAAATGTTGAGTTCCCAAATGAAGATAAGTAAGCAGAAGAGTGAAACACCTAATCAATCCTACAACATTCAGTAGAAAATTTCAGTGAAGCTGGAACTGAAAATCTGAGTTACAAAGGACTGAAAGCATGTAGACAAAATGATTTGCACAAGATGTTGACACTCTTTACAGTGTTTATGAAGAACAAGATTTGATTTTAATGGTACCACAATTTCAAATCCTTTCCTATTCATTCTTCCTTGACACGGGCATTTTTCGGCTCCTAAGGCTGCATCCACCACTGTCTGTGATTAAGTAAGATCACACATTTGAAAATCAGCTTATACAAAATTAAGTAGTAAAAAAAAAAGCCTTCTAAACTTTGATGTCTATTCAGAGAAAACAAGTAAATAAAACCCAAAATAAATTGGCAGATATTGTGATGCTTTGGCTACAAACAATGCAGGTCAAACATTGATAATTGCCAAAACAACAATCACTGCTTTGGGAAAAAAAAAGCAATTTAACAAAACAAATGTTGAATTTGTGCAATTAAAGTATTAATTAAATGCAATTATTTTGCTGAGTTAAGAAAAAAAAAAAGTGCAGAATTGAAACTCTGTGGTACAAATTGACTCTTATTTCAATTTTGAACAAAACTAAATTTTCCCTATTTAATGATTTCTGCACATTAATCATTTTAAAGTTTACTTTCTTTTAATATTCTTGTGTAAATATATTTTTCAATTGTAAAATGTTTGGAAATATTTTGACAGCCTTCAGCATTAAATGAGGGGGTCAGGACAATAAAGTGCTAAGCCACATTTGTAAATTCCAGTGATATATCAGTTTGAAAGTTGGATCAAACACTCAAATCAAAATATATAACTAAGTTTTTTTTGCAAATGTCTTAGTAACATTTGAGATATTCTGAATAACAATATGGAATTACCTTAATGATATAACTATTACGTTCTTTGTAAATTAGCTATCTTCATTAGGGGAAAAAATGAAATACTGTTACCAAGTGACATTAGCATTAGAAAGAAATATGTAGGATATTATAATTTACAAAACATGCAGCTTGGCACTTTCTTGCCATGACCCCCCCCCCCCCCACTCAAATAATACTTAAAATATTTCTTAGATTTAAAAACAGTTCGTTTCAGTGTGTTCTATCAAAACCATCACTTTTCATATGTAATAGTCTTCTTCATACTTGCCAACTTTTCAAAATGGCAAAGTGTAAAATAACGTGTGAAGTGCATATCTTGCAATTTTTTCTTTCATAAGAGCATATTACACATTATATAAAAAAGATATAAACAGCATTTAAGCATGTAACCGATGAATGTTGTTAAATATACTGATATTTTGATATGAAACTTATACAGACAGCTTCTTTTTTTTAAAAAAAGAAAGTAAGCAAAAACATTACACAAAACACGACTTCCATTTATATACAAAAATTAAAAGATTTTGTATGGTATATTTTGAATATGAACACTTGATTCATGATATTAACTACATGAAATATTCCTTTACATTCAGCAACTATCATTAATAAGACACTAAATTGTGAATTCAGACTGTGAATCCCATTTTCTTAAAAGCTTGATACACCAACCAATAATTGAGTCAGATCGAGCATTCAGGTTTTTAGCAAAGAATTAGAGGTCTTATTGGAGAGAAGAAAATAAAACCCAGAAGTTGACATTTCTGAATTAAAAGCAGTAACAGTTACTAATAAACCAGTACAAAATAAAAATCTTAGGAACACTAATGCAGCCAATTTTCATTAAATATAACATCACTTTTCTTTGGGTCAGCTTTTATCTAACCAGTAACACATCTATACTATCAGTTTTAAACCGAATGATTTTTCTATTTCCAAAGAAAGCAAAATTGAGCACTATTGAATATGCTTTTATCAAAGCACTGTACAATTTTACAGCTAAGTATCATTTCACTATTTCTCGAAAAGAAAACTTTCTGAAAACTACATTAACAAGCAAAAATATATTTTAAAAACTAAATTTTAATGTTACTAAATAAATATTTTGTGATATCTTATACTTAAATTTCTGCATTATTTTGTAGTTTACCAATAATTCTACTAAGCTGAATTGAAAGTTCTCTCTCCATGGAAATTAGTTAGCTACAATAAGTTATTTCATTTATAATACTTTAAATATTTTAAAATTATCTAAAACTTTTACATAATTTTTGTCTTCTATCATTGCAGGGCAAGTAGTAAGATTTTGTATAAAAGTTTAGGAATTTTTTAACATGATTTTAGGGGCAATTTTAGAAATCATATGCATTCAGTATGCATTTCCCATTCGAAAAAAAAAAATTATAAAAAGTACTTTATATAACATTAAAATATATATTAAAATAATCAAAGACGTAAAACCTGCTATTCTTTTTCTACAGAGTAAAAATCAGGTAAGATTCTTAAAAAACATCCATGACTCCCAAAAATTTGGTTTGAGTGTATTCTAATTTTATGCAAAAATCCTTTGCCATTGGTATAAACAGCTTTGCGCAGCTGCATGTACATATATATATATATACACACAAAGCAGTATAATTAAAAACCTCATTTAACCTTAAATATTTGCAAATGAGTCATCAGTAAGCTGGAAAACATGTAAACAAACTTTAGAAAAAACACAATGTCCATAATTTTTTTTTTATTATTCATTAATTTAAGCATAAATCTTTATGCAGCAGCTTCTTCTTTTAGCTTGTCTTTCTTCAAAGGACCCTGTAAAAGAAACGAAAATTTTAGAATCTTAAAACATTTATTTATTAAAATCAAATTTAATGTGCTTATATTTTTTATACATACCATAAATGCTCGTTTTTCAGCAGGGGTCTGGAATCTGCCATGTCCAAATTTGGAAGAGGTATCAATAAATTTCAAATTAATTTGCTCTGTAGCAGCTCTCTTGGTATGTGTTAACAAAGACTGCAATAAAATTTGAACTCTCATGAAACAACTATAACAAATATTTTTTTCAATGAAAAATAAAATAAAATGAAACATTTGAGAATTTAAAGTAGTAATTATTACTACTAATCACTGATACATAGTGCTAAGATACACTGAAAAATTAGAGTACAACAGCTTTAAAACATAAAACATGCCTCAGACCTATCATCAATAACCATTATTATGTCTTTATTTTTGGCTCAGATAAATCATCACAAGCTTAGAATTCTTATAAACAGTATCTTTTCATTTAACACGTTGACGGACAGTAGGAAATAGTAAAGTTCGAAAATTGACACTATGTTTTTGTAATTTTTAGAATATTAGAAGTATAGTTTTACTCTTTCTGCTTAAATAAACTTAATTTTGATTAATTCAGCACCTTTAATTAGGTTGCACTACTTCCTTCACAACCATGCCAGGGTGGCTAGTGGTCAGGGAAAAGGTAAAAAAAGTGATAACACCAGTATATTCTTATAGAAAAATTTATGTTGATTATTCGATCAAATAATCAATTTGATTTTTTCTATAAGAATATACTGGTAATTATCCTTTTTTTTTTTTTACTGTATTTTACCCCTGACCACTAGCCACCCTGCAAGTGCATACTGAAGCTGCAACTCTTATAACAGGTGGAAAACAAACTTCAACCTAAAAAAATTGTCTCCAAAACATGACACTGGGCTTCTACTTGTATGCCGGTAAATGCACATTTGTGCTGCTATAGCCGCAAGTGTCAGTCAACGTGTTAATATTTTTCAATTATACACATTTCATTTGGGATTTTCAAACGTGAACCAATTAATTTTAGAGATTAAAATAGCATCAGTTGCCCAAACTTTAAAGTAGCCTCAGACCTATCATTAGGAAAACCAGGGTTTAAGTCTTATTTTTTGGCTCTAATTAGTCATCACAGGCTAGAACATAGAATGTTTGCAAAACAAAATAACTTATTAGCAAAATATCTGGATTGTACTTTGTAACTAATCTAACATTTATAAATGTACCAAATCAAAGAGCTATATTAATTTTTGTACTTTTGTGTTCGTGAAAATTGAGTTTCCCTGCCAAAATCAGATCTCTTAGAAACCTGTCTTTTATGGAAAGTTTATTGTTTTCACCACTTTAAAGTGTATATACGATTAATAAAACAGTTAAAACTAGTCTCAGACCTATCATTATGAGAACCATTGTTTAAGTCTTATTATTTTTGGCTCTAATTAAGTCATCACCGACTAGATTGGTCTTAGAAAAATCAGGATTAACAGAAGGGTCATTCCATGTCAAATCAACCAAAAATTTTCAATTTTCAACCTGACCATTTCAGATTTTACTGAAACCTTCAGGAATCATTCTCCCTGATGATAGAAATGAGAATATACTTTTATAATTTTTTTTATCAGTAAATTTTCATACAATTTCAAAAAATTATTTTTTGGGCTTGTATAAATGTTTTCAATTTCTCAAGTTCTATCAGGCATAGAGAGTTGTTTGACCTTTCATTTTAAAGCGAATTTCATAATGTTTAATTTGATATGAAAGTTGACTATGCATGATTTTAAAAAAGTTAATTTAATTTTTAAAAAAAAAATTTTAATTTTGAAAAAAAAAAATGTTTTTTGTAATATTATAATCTTTAAATTCGGAAAGTTTTAGAGTGGGATCTCAATGGGATCAGCAGTTATAAAAAAAATAATGTTAAAAATGAATAAAACAATGATCTCTTTAGCACAATCATAAAGTTGGCAAGGTGCCAACTTTAAAAAACAGCCCCAATTGATGTTTAACATTAGTTTTTTTTAACTGCTGATCCCATTGAGATCCCACTCTAAAACTTTCAGAATTTAAAGTTTATAACATTACAATAAACATTTTTTTTTCAAAATTTTTAAAAACACTATTTTCAAAATTTTTAAATTTTAAATTTAATTAACTTTTTAAAAACCAAGCATAGTTAACTTGCCTATCAAATTAAACCTTATGAAATTCTCTTTAAAATGAGGGGTCAAACAACTGTCTACGCCTGATAGAACTTGAGAAATTTAAAATTGAAAGCATCTAGTGCCAATTATTAGCAGAATTATTACTTTAACAAATTTAATTTAAACATAAAAGTTGCTGAAAAAATAAATTTGAGATATTTCTAGTTGAAACTCAGCTGACAAGCTAATAGCTTTTCCAAGTAAAGAGATTCATACTTGTTTGAACAAAAATATTAAGCCACAGAGATAATTATTCGCAAAGCAAGTGCAATGATCTGTATCTATCTAAAACTAATGAATGAACAAGCTTACATTATGTAACTTCTGCACATGACTAGAGTTTTTTCCCTTCTGTATTTTGAAATATCTAGCTTAAGTATCCTGTGAAACTACAAAAACTAATGTTTTTCTAGTACCTTTCTGATTGCAAATGTCCATGGTAGTTGATAAAGAGGGTTTTTTTCAGAAGTTAAACTTTAATCTGAAAAAGAAAAACCTATGCTTTGGATTATATAAAAGAGGACAGCCTTAAAACAAAAATTATAAAGCTTAAACTTTGTGGCTTCTTTCAAATAAAAATAAATGAATAATTTCTTTTTAAAGAAATTGGAAGGAAATATTAGCCATAGTGTTTATTTGTGAAAATCCATAACGGCTCAGCCTACAGGCACTGGTAGACTTCGAAGACACACTGTGGGGCACCTGTTTATTCAGAATTGCAGAAGGACCTTTTTACCACTATGTGGCAATTGGGACTGCCAACAACCCTTCATTTTCCTTAGTAACGAACTTGGCCGAGATTTTATGTATGAGTTTGGAAGAGATTTGTGCAGAATTATAGAAGTTAGTGTCCATAAAAAAACTTTTCAACTGGGGGTAGTTTTGGATTCTAAGAATCATGATCGGCATCTACAAAAAATTTTCAGAAATTTGTAATAGCAGGGTTTACAGTCAATTTCCCAAAATAAAATCCCCTGATGTATTTTCTGGGATGAAATAATTTTCACATGTCAACAATTACTACTATATTAAAATTTTAAAAGTTCCAAAAGAAATACGCATGATCTGCTGACTATTTTTAAATCAAAGTAGTAATGTGTACTGTAACAACTTTCTCAAATTTTATGGCAATTGGCTCAGTTTTAGAAAAGTTTGACTGTTCACTGTAACAGGGTTTATAGTCATTTTCCAAAATAAAATCCCCGGAGAATCCCATGACGTATTTTCTGGGATGAAATCATTTTCACATGTCAACAATTAACGACATTTTTTTATCATTACGACGTGACCCCTTTTCCCTTAAAATGTTTTTTCAGACTATACGATAAAATAAAAACAAGATAATCTGAGAGAAAGAGTGGCTACTTTCAAATTCTATATCCTATTATGTTAAAAGGTGTGCCTTAGTTTGATTTCATTATGACACCACAAAGCACACAAAATAGCAGCAATTTCCCCTCATTTCCCAGAGTAGCTGATGGTTTTGTCAGTTTTTCCCCAGGTTGGGGAATTTTTTTAATTATCCTGAGATTCCCCTGATTTTTAAGATTTGATTTTCCCCAGATGAGTATGAACCCTGAATAGGTAGTATTTCTTACGAAAACTACCTAAAAACAGACTAAAGCATGCAATCATAGAGTTCTTAAAATTTTAGAACTTTCAGGTGAGATAATATAGTAAAGACAAATATCTTTTGTACAGAAAACCAGCACCATGATCAAAAGAGAAAAAAATCTTTAGTTAAATTTCATAAGTATAAATTATTTTATCAAAGAGAACCATGAACAAATTAACAAAGTGGGTAAAATAGCTCAATAGTAATAATAAAAACGTATTGGGTCCCATATTGAAACTAACCAATGAAAATGTTCAAAATATCTAGTTGACCAATTATAAATCTTTATTATTCATTAGTCCTAGGAAAATCCATTAGTGACAATTGCAAAAAATAAATAAATTACTTAACACTTACAACATATTTTAAGAAAAGTTTAAATTAAATAAAAACATATCTTACCTTTCTTAAAGTAATAACTCTTTTTTTGGGCCCCATGATGCAACCTTTAAGCATCAAGTAATCACAGTTAACTTCACCATAATGAGGGAAACCACCCTGGAAGGGAAAAAAAATATATATTAGAAACAAAGAACAAATCAGGGATGATTCTAAGACAAAAAAAAAAAAAATTCTGAAATTCACAGCAAATTTTCTGAAAAGTTAAAACATAAGAGGGGAGGGGTTCCACTCCTGCCACTTTTTTTTTTTTTTTTTTTTTTTTTTTTTTTTTTGTGTCTTCTTTGATGAAATTTGCTTTTTTCGCGATCTTTTGACCAAATTTGCAGTTTTTTTCGAGATCTGATAAAATGTGTTTTTTCGCATTTTTTTTAAAAAAGAAATTTGCCGTATTTCGCATTCTCTTGACGAAATTTGCTGTTTTTACAACATTTGTAAAAAGAATCTGGTTTTAATTGTTTAGCCCAATATAGTAAATTTTTGTTCAATGCAATGTTTGAATTTTCTCAGCGAACACTTAAGTTTGTGAATATTCTATGAATTTAGTGTTTTTCCGTTAATTGGTTGGCAATTTTTGACATTTTTACAAGAAATTGGATATTTATCTTATTTTGACTAATATAATACATTTGATCCTCAATGATTTTTGAATCATTGCTAATTTTTTATGCGATTTTTAGTGCCGGGTCCTGGACAGCGTCGGCCAATTCACCAGTATGAAATAAAAGCACATCTGTCTCTTCTGTTCCGTGAGGGGAACACAATTTGGTGAAAAATCACATTACTAGTTACTTTGGAAGAACATTTGTGACAGGTGGAATTGATAAGACAGTGTTGCCAGATCCATATTCCTTTCTCTCCTGGCAGATTAGGCATTCGGTGGGGATCAAAGCAACCTTTCGTTTCTTAAAGCCAAAGAACAGCATTCAACATGGTTGCTTGGAAGAGAAAGCGTAAACTGCAGCAGGTGATCTATTGTTTGAAAGAGAGAAAAGATATACCATCTGATTGCATGAATTTATATTTCATTATTTTTAAAAAATAAGTGATTTATGATCAGTTGCGGTTTTCTCAACTCCGGGAAAATTTATGTTTGCCTGCCAGATGGAAAAAAAGTTTTTTTTATTATAGTTAAATATTTATTTTCAAAATATCAAGATGTTTCTTATTTTCAATATTTGATATTTATTTTCAAAATATCGCTGTGCAAGATATTTGATATTTTAAGTCAAAACAAGTGTAAATGAAATTTTCAACTGATATTGACTGTTCCATTCTGTAGATAAAGAACATTTGTCTCTGGCAGTGACTTTTCTAGCTAAAGAAAAAAACAAAAATCTTATCCTAACTTTGTTTGAAGTTTTTATTTTTAAATTTAGATTATATGGGACTAATAATTATGTAAGACATAATTCAGGACAGATATAGAAAGATAAACTGTCTAATTTAGATAATCAGTTCTATACATCTTCATTAGAAAAGAATAAATTTCTGGTTTTGGTGTTGTTGAGCTTAAATTGTACAACATGTTAGAGAATTAAAAAAAATAAGCTGACATTTATGTTTAAATTTTTCCATTAAAAAAACTATTTTGTACCGTAATTTCTGGCGTATAATCCGCGGATCAAACAATCATGTTTTGACACAGAAATTTTATTTTAGAAAATGTAACTTACTAGATTGCTGTAAATATTTGACTATACTTATTGAATAAAATTTCTGGGTTGAAACAATTGTTTGATTCGCAGATTATATGCCGGAAATTACAGTATTTAATTTTTTGTTTTGTAAATTTCCGATTTCTTGATAGTTAATACTGAGCCTTATAGTTGTTTTATTATAAGTGTATAAAGCAAATTGTTTCTGTTTTGTTGATCTTCAATTTTGTTCAAAAAAAGAAAAGGGGAGGGAAAAAAAAAAGCAGTTTTAGTATATTGTTTAAGCTTTCATGTTGTTAAGTGCAATATATTTTAGTTTCTAATCTATATTATTGCTTGAAAATATTTACAGGGGTCACATTCACTCAGGAAGAATTGGAGCAGGTTTTGGAACAGTCAAAAACGGCTTTTGGAGCAGGAAAGTGAGTTTTTGGAGCAACAAAAAACGACTTATGGAGCAGGAAATAGAGTTTTGGGAAAAGGAAAATGAGTTTTTGGAGGTCGTCCGACGAAAATTGCAGCATATTTCACAGAAATCACAATTTTATTTCGGGATCGGTTGACGAAAATCGTGGTATTATTTCTCGGTCACTTGCCGAAAATAATGGTTTTACTTCGAGGTCGCTTGCCGAAAATAGAGGTTTTATTTCGCGGTCAATCGCCGAAAATTGCAATTATATATCGCGGTTACTTGCCGGAAATAGAGGTTTTATTTCGTGATCATCTAACGAAAATTGCAGTTTCAATTTGCGATTGTTTGAAGAAAATCGCAATATTATTTCTCGGTCACTTGCCAAAAATCATGATTTTACTTCAAGTTCGCTTGCCAAAAATCTAGATTTTATTTTGTGAGAGTCCAATGAAAATCGCTGTTTTTTTTCTGTGATCACTTGACGAAAATCTTGATTTCAGATCGTGGATTTGATTTTTAAAAATTAAAAAAGGAGAAATCTGCCGTTCGGCGGAAAAATGGCACAAAGAAATCAGATTTCACTGTAGAAAAGAAAAAACAAAATGCTCGTTTTGTAGCAAAAATAGTAAAAAAAAAATGCATTTGTAGCAGATATTTTCATTTGGAGCTGTTTGGTGCAATTGGAGCAGGTCTGTGACCCCTGTATTTATTATCAGCAGTAAGTTAACTATTTTGAAAATATCGGATATATATCAAAATATCAGATTTTTTTTTATATTTTCGAAAATATCATATTTACGAGCCCTGAACATTTTTGCAGATAACAGTTTTAGCATCAGGTTCTATTCATTTTGTCTAATCAGGATGAAATTCTTTATCAAATCAGTCACAGTTAAATACATATTGCTGACATATTTTAATACAAATAATAAATATTAAATAAATTAAATTAACAAATGTTCAGCTCCTAAACAAAGATAAGTAAGCAGAATGAAATACATAATCAATCCTACAACATTAAGTTGAAAGTTTCAGCTTCACTGTAACTGGAAAATCTGAGTTACAAAGGAGAACTGAAAGACAAAATGAATTTGCATGAGAGGTTGAAATACTCTTTACAATGTTTATGATTATTATGTACTTAGCAATTTTATTTTAATGGCATTGCAATTTCATGTTCTTAGTTTTATAAGACATTCCCCTCCCCCCCCCTCTTGAAGGATTTAAAATTTTCTAACTTTCTCAGTATTTTCAAATTTTCCTCAGAAATGGTAATTTTTCCTGACTTTTCCAGGTGAATACACACTACTGTATAAAGTTTAAGTATGCCATATTTAAATTAAAACTGTCTTAGTTGCAAGCTATAAATAAAAGAAAGTGCAAAGGGTTCATAAAAGCCAGTATGTGTAAAAAATAA
Source organism: Maratus michaelseni (assembly GCA_963931845.1). Taxonomy (NCBI): domain Eukaryota; kingdom Metazoa; phylum Arthropoda; class Arachnida; order Araneae; family Salticidae; genus Maratus; species Maratus michaelseni. Next base: position 254,245,273 of record OZ007592.1, read on the forward strand.
ATTTTACATCTGAATTGAGACGTTACTATACTTAAATTTTCAGAGCAAGATCACAACTTACTTTCAACATATAATAAAAGAACAACCTGATTCATTAAAAAAAAAATCATATACATGGATTTTTATGTAAGTACCAGAAATGCAAAATTTTATTGCTAAGACATCTTTTGCAGATCCATTTTTAAAAATTAAAACAAACTTAGATCTTCTGCTGACAATTTACATAATGATTTATTGCAATAAAACCACCTTAAAAAATTAAATAAGCAAATTTCAGGGAAAAAAAATTCAAAACTTGCCAGACTATTAAACTTTTACCCCAAATGCACTCTTGATAAATAGTGGCTAGCAAAAACAATTATAAAATAACTCACCATTGGCGTTATTGTCTTCTCAGTCAGATCGTATTCAGTAGATGCATTGTTTTTAACAACTTTTCCATCCTTAGTATGAATACCTTGGGCAATTCGGTAAATCTTTTTATTAATTTCAGTCCTGTGGTGGTATCCTTTTTGACCAGCTCTAGCAACAGTGAATTGAACTCTACTAGGATGCCATGCTCCAATACAAGCAACTTTTCGGAGACCTTTATGGGTCTTTCTTGGCAGCTTTTTAGTGTGCCATCTGCTAGTAACACCTAAATAACAAGATAAAATTTAACATATTTAGACACTCCTTTACTACAATGACATATATAAAATTACAGATATTCATTTTTCAAGGGGAGGGGGAGGAGACTATACTGGAAACTATCTTGTGAAACCCTTTAGGTTTTTTTTTTTTTTTTTTTTTTTGTGAAATAGAAAATTTCCAAAAGAAAATTTAAATTGATGTAATACACAAAGCTAAAATTTATGAAAAAATTTGGTTGTTTAAAAATAACTTTTTAAGAAAATGATTTTGTTCTTTCTAACAGTCAAAATAAAAATCTTCATGATAGATTCCTTTAACATCTGCAATAGAAATCTATTTCAAAGATTATAGTTTGTAGCATGTTGAGACTTACTCAAGATGGGTGGTAAAGATTTCCTGGCTGCAAGAGGTATGTTTTTCCATCACAAAAAAGTTTCAAATGATTTGGTTGTGAAAGATAAAAAAAGACATGAATTTGATCAATTGATAACAAAAAAGCCTACTTTCAGCAACTGCATACATGTTAATCTTACAACTTCACCGCATACTTCATTGTGCATTGTTTAAAATATACATACAGTAAAAAGTGTTTATGAAGGCAGCTGGTAAGGTAATATATGGCGATACAAAATTTACCGATAAATACAAAAATATTGAGTAATTGTTAAAGTTATCTTCATAGCAATCTTCTCACGTTCTCAATTATTTATTAAAATATTTTATAAGTAAAAAAAAAAAAAAAAAACTAATACATTTCTAATTAAAAGCCTCAAAACTTCAATCTTAGTTTTGCATTCAGCATTTCTGCGAGAAATTTTATGACAAAAAATTCCCTGACATAGAATAATGTGTTACGAATAATTATTTGGCTGCCGTGATGTACCATATTGCTAATCACACTTATCTTTATAATAAACACAATGTGTGCATCAATCTTACTCTTTTACTCAATAAATAACATATTTGAAGAATCATTTCAAGTTTTACAAAAAATGTTAGTTTGTTTTAGTAATATTTAAAATCCAAGGAGGAAATCTGCACTATATTTCTTGCATACTTTTTCATTCTTATAGACATCCCTTCTCATCTTGGTAAATGAATAAATATTTGCAGTCATTGAATTGTCGAAATTAATCAATGAATCTGTCAATGTACGTATCACTAAGAAAAACCACGTTCACTCATTAAATAGCATATTTTTTCATGTATGTTTAATAACAGCATAAAGTGTAAGGACTAGCATTTTTTTAATGTTTAAGTCAGAATGTTGAGTGTTTGTACACTGAGCATGAATTTAGCATTGAAATTTAATTTCAGAATTTTTAAAAAATCTAATGCAGATTTAAAAAAAAATCCCTTATGGCTCGGCCTACAAGCACAGGTAGATTTTGAAGACTTAAGACCGCCTGTTTGTCAGGAATTGTGGAAGAAATGATCTTTTTGCCATGATGCGGCATTTGCAAACGCCTACTTCAAAACCTAACTTGTTTGCAGGCAGGGATTTTTTTGGTTTATTTTTTTGCTATAAAGGGTTGGTCCTATAAAAAACTTGTCAATATAAGAGATTTAGATAATATTAAGAGGATTTATAATAAATTTAAACTGATTTGATATCTTCTGAATTGACAAAGTTATGATTTTTTTTTTCTAAATTTCTCTTCCCCTTCCTCCTTTGGGGCCATTTTTAATGATATCAAAAATCTGCCATACACAAATTTTCGGCCCTTTTCTGGAAGTAACTTTAAATGGATTTGATATGTATCATAAAATTAAAGAAATTGTGAGTTTTTTTTCTGCTTTTACAAAAAGCCTCTCTCCCCCTCCCCTGGTTTGATTTTGCCTATTAACGAACTTAACAGAGATTTTATGTATCAGTTTGGAAGAGATTTGTGCAGAATTAGGGAGTTATTGTGTCCATAAAAAAAAATGACATATATATATATAAAGTTTTAAACTGGGGTGGTCGTGGGTTCTGGGAGTCATAATCTGCTAAAATTTTTCAAAAATTCCAACTTAGGGGAGAATGTAATAGGTAGTATTTCTTACGAAATCTACCTAAAAACTGCCAAATGCATAAATTATATGTGATATGTGGTACTTAAAAAAATGTGCTCAAATAGTATTGCTATTTTCTTTTTACAAATTTATTATATATGATCCCTTCCATGCTGGAGGAGAACATCTCTTCCTTCAAAACTGGCAGATTGAGAAAACGTGAATAACTGCTATAAATTATCTAATTTTTGCGGCAAAATCTTGCAAAAGGCAACTAATAGAAAAACAAATATTACTGAAGAAAAATAAAAATCCAACTATTCTTGAATTGCTGAAACATTTTCTTATTTACCTTTGAATCCTTTTCCTTTAGTTACACCAATAACATCAATCATCTCATTTTGGGCAAAAACTTGACTTAATGGAACAGACTTTTCCATGTGTTCACGAGCCCACTGGATTTTCTGGGGAATAGTTCCTCCATTTAGTTGAATTTCCATGATATGCGCTTTCTTTTGACGTTTCCTCATAAGTTTCATCTGTCAGAGAAAAAATTTTAATAAGTTGAAGGTTTGAAATAGAAATAATGTTCATACTCAAATTATTTATAAATATTAAGCCACATAGAAAAAGAAGAATCAGCCTTAAATATATGTAAGTAATAATGCCACACATGTATTATAATCAGGGCTGCCACTGCCTAATGACACTGAAAATAGTAGCTTTAGTAGCCTACAAAGAAAGAAATAGTAGCCAAAATAGTAGCATTTGTACAAAAATAGTAGCCAAAATAGTCGCATACTTACCTAAAAAAAGGACAATATTAAAAAGTTTCCATAATAACTGAAGGGTCTTTATGAATGTCCACATCTTATTTCAGTGTTTATGTTTCTGCCCAAGTCACTTTTTATACTTTTATTATAAAAAAAATACACATTTCTATAAAAATGAATATGATATGAATGAAAAAATGCTACGAATTGTGTAAACAGTTCTGAACTCTCCTTAATAAATATAGACGCCAACATTGTAAAAACTACATCAGGAGTAAAATAGTTACATTTCAGGAGTTTTGGACATCCATCAGGAGTAAAATTTAAGCAATTCAGGAGTCGTTTCAGGAGTCATACGAGTGTTTTGAAGATACACTTTTTTAATAGTTCGGCGTCATTTCGAAGATCAATAATGATAAATAAACTAATTTTGCAAAATTTTTGTGAAAATGAACTTGGTAAACAAAATAAAGAATAAAATAAGAGTCCTCAGCTTTGAAAGATAAACTAGGAATCTGTGAAGGAAAATTGATTCCACGGGGTTTTGAAGTTTTTTCTGAATATATGAAAAAAAAATATTCTGAAAAAAAATTCACCGTTTTTTTAAGATCTTTTGACCAAATTTGCCGTTTTTTCAAGATCCTTGGACGAAATTTGCCGTTTTTTTCAAAATCCATCGACGAAATTTACCGTTTTTTCGATATCCTTCGACGAAATTTACCGTTTTTTCGATATCCTTCGACGAAATTTACCGTTTTCTCGATATCCCTTCGACGAAATTTGCCGTTTTTTGGCGATCTTTCAACAAAATTTGCCGTTTTTTCGAGATCTTTCGACGAAATTTGCCGTTTTTTCGCGATCCTTCGACGAAATTTACCGTTTTTTCGAGATCCTTCGACAAAATTTACCGTTCTTTCGAGATCCTTCGACAAAATTTGCCGTTTTTTGGCGATCTTTCGACGAAATTTGCCGTTTTTTCGCGATCCTTCGACAAAATTAGCCGTTTTTTCGAATCCGATGACGAAATTTGCCGTTTCTTCGACGAAATTGGACGTTTTTCCGTTATCCTTCGACGAAATTAGCAGTTTTTTCCACGATCCTTTGACGAAGTTGGCGTTTTCTCCGTGGCCCTTCGGCGAAATTCGAATTTTTCCGTGATTTCGCTGAAAAACGCGGAAAAATTCGCCGAATTTCCGCCGAAAATGCAGTTTTTTTTACGGCCTTTTGACGAAATTCACGTGTTTTCACGGTCCTTTGACTAAATTTGCGTTTTTTTCGCAATCTGTCAACGAAATTAGCCATTTTCCGCGATCTTTTAATGAATTAATTTCGCGTTTTTTCACGATCATTCAACGAAATTCGCCGTTTTTTTACGATTCTTTGACGAAGTTTGCCGTTTTTCGTGATGCTTCGACAGAATTCGCCATTTTTTAACGATCCTTTGACGAAGTTTGCCGTTTTTCGCAATCCTTCGACGAAGTTTGCCGTTTTTTTCGCGATCCTACGGCGAAATTTGCCGTTTTTTCGGATTATTCGACAAAATGATTTCGCGATTCTTCGAAGAATTTACGCGTGTAAAAATTGCACGTCGCGTAAGAACTATTTTTTTGCGTCCCAATTCCAATTTTTCACGTAATTTACGCGCTATAGCGCGTCCGCGGCATCGCTGTAAAAGACGCAATTTCCGTATTTTCAACGTTATTTCCGTACTACCGTATTTTACCACGCATTTCCGGAGTTGTTGGCATCTATGTATACTAGACACCAAGCTTTTCTGGTCTCCAAAACCACCTACCACCAAACGTGATTTCCACCTACTAAGCCAAACTAGTTTTTCTCCGACCAAAATCTGCTTGGAATTTCCGTATTCCTGCCGAAATTTGAACATTCCCTGGAATTCAGAAACGATCCCATCAGCACAGTACCTGCCTCCCCTAATTTGCAAATAGAAGCAACCGCTTGCGTACGTACGGAAGGAGGAAACAGCGAGGCAGGTGACCGAGTGCGTTTGGGAAGATGACTTTACAGGCGCTTTGAGGGAGAAAAAAAAGATCGATTCTTCACTAAAAATAGTCGCTGGAACCTGAAAAAAGTCGCCTTTTTTTGCGTTTTAGTTGAAATAGTCGCTTTTTAATGGTTTTTGGCCTATAATAGTTGCCATAGTCGCCTGATGCTGAAAATAGTCGCTTTTAGTCGCATTTTAGTCGCAAATGGCAGCCCTGTATAATGGATCATTTTTCTTGTTTATCTAGCACAGCAAAACCTACTAAAACAAAAAGTTTGACAGGTTTTAGTCTTAATAGATATAATTGTATGGAATTCATTCCCTAGAGACCATTATGTTACACATAGTATTCCATTAGACAGGTTCAGTTTTTGAAGGATTTACATATTTTTATGCCCAGATTTAAAAGCAACTGGCTCCTTGTTTTTTTTAGCTCCCTGTACAGCTTTGTGACACACTTGACAACTAACTTTCTTACTAACAAGGGAATTATTTTTGGTAAAGCTTGCACCTAGCACTGAAACCGGATGCATTTTATAGCCCTATGGTCCAAAATTAGAGAAACGATAAAATTTGTCTGTAAAAATCTCATACATCAGCGATGCCGCAGACTCACTATAGAGCGTAAATTACGAGAAAAATTACGACGCAAAAAAATAGTTCTTACGCGTCCCATGGGATGCGTAAATTCTTCGAAGAATCGCGAAATCCGTCCAAAGACTGCGATTTTCACTAAAGATCGCCAAAAAATGGCAAATTTGATCGAAGGATCGCCAGAAAAACAGTAAATTTTGTCGAGGGATTAAAAAAAAAAAAACTAAATTTTGTCGAAAGAGTTTGAAAAAACAGCAAATTTTGTTGAAGGATCGCAGGGGAAGAAAGCGAATATCGTCCAAAAAACAAGGAAAAAATGTGAAATTCACTCAGCCTGAAATAGACTCTAATCAAAAGCAGAGTTAATCTGACCTACAACAACAAAAATAGTGCTGAGAAAGGATTCCCCCTTCCCCCCTTTCTGTTGTTACATAACCTTTCAGAAAAAATTTTTTTGAAGTCAGAATCACTCCTGAAACTCCTTTCCAAAGAAAATTTTTGATTCCAAACACTGATCTATGCTGACAAATAATCCAATGGGAAGTTTAATCAAAGCATCCATTCATTCAACAAAAAGTGCCCCTTTATTCAACAAAAGTTATTTTATCCAACAAAAATGTCCTTTACAATAAATCCGTCCTTCCCCCCTTTAAAAGAAATGTGAATATTAGTGATACTTGTTATCTTCTACACTCAAATAATCATTATTTTATAATTAAGCATTTACATTAAAAAAAGGCAAAGAAAATTTCTAATAGTTTTTAAAAAAAATCTGATTTGATTGGAAATACTGGTTTTGATTATTCATTATTTAATTATTATTAAAACAATAACTATTGAATTTCTCTTTTCCAAATAAACAAGTTCACTTGTTCCTTTAAAATATGAATTATTAAGAATGGGGACCCGCTTTTCTAAAAAAGGGACTCAGATATTTGAAAATCCTGGGTCCCTGGGACCCAGGATTTTTAGGATCCAGTGACATCACTGTATATAATTTAAAAGTAATAAATTTGTAATAGTTAATTTCATGCCAAATATGGTGCTATGAATCCAAACTAGTCCCACAAAGCAAACTACCATGGCATTCGGCCGGGATTGTTGAAGGAAAATTAAAGCTAATTTCATGCCGTCAAAAATGCAATGTTATCAGTTTTTTCAAAATGAAATATGTAGGTTCTTCACAGATTTTAACCTTTTTCAATATTTTATTCTTATATTAATAATTTTCATTTTAAAGTACTTCTTTGTTAATAGTGAATTTTGAGAAATTTGCTGTAAAATCAATAAATGATGATTTTTGCAGACAAATTTTATCGGCTATCTAACATTGGCTTGTACGGCTATAAAATACACCGCGTTTCAATGCTAGGTGCAAACTTCACCAAAAAGAGTTCTTTTGTAAGGAATCTTGCATTTCTGGAATTTCAGCCATCTAAAAAGTTAGCTGAAGACTACTAGTAGTTTCAAAAGAAGCAGAGCCGCCCCCCCCCCCGACAACAAATAAACACATTTTTTATACCCCCCCCCCCCCCCCAAGCAATCTTTAAGATCATACTTTTTTAAAGTTTCTAGGTAAGAGATTTTTTTTTTCTTTTCATAAAATGCATGGTTTTAAAAACATTGACATTTTGCTATTCCATTCTTTAAAATTCGCATTTTTGCTTTATTAAGTATAGTCATTTCAATTTGTGCACATTTGTGTGGTGCCTTCGGGAAGTTGCCACTCCGGGAGACAGAATATAGCACATTCAAGCTCTAAATTTAACAAAGACATGTTTACTGTTCCAGATGTAAAAAGAAAAATTTACCATAGATCTACTAGAAACTATGCAAAAAGGAAATCAACCTAAAAACTAAACCAGGGGTAGTACTAGCTCTAGATATTTCAGGACATACTTTTATCGACATTTCAGGACACATTTGCTTGGCATACTAATGAAAAAAAAAAAACTTAAGGCTGCTTTGTTAATAAACTTCCTGATTCCCTGAGCTAATGTTATTCCTATGGGCATAGGATGCATTCGTATTTTTAAAATATCTCCCCATGAAATCAATATTTTTAACTTCTGTTTTTTGTGTACTGTTCTTAAAAGAATGTCTCTTTTTTTTTTCTTAGTTATCAAAATATTTCTAAACTATATATTTTTATGTGTTAAAATCTTAACAAAACTGAATAAGATTTTAACATTTCATACAAAATTCAGTATATATTTTAGAAAAAAAAATTATTCTTTAAGAACAATACAAAGAAAACAGAAGTTAAAAATATTAATTTTTCGAGGAAATATTGTAAAAATATGAATGCATCCTATGCCCATAGGAATAACATTAGCTCGGGGAATCTGGAAGTTTACTGAGGGGTAGCCTAACTCCCTCTTCAATACATTTTATCATAAATAATACACTATATACAATTTTTTTTTTTTTGTTCTAAAAGTATAGGCACATTTAAAAGAAAAGTAATTTTACCAGAACCCTTTGGCCAAGCTGATAAAAAATTGAAAATTTTTGCATTACCAGGGGTGATTGTGACACAAGGTAAAAAACCCTGAAAATTATTGACACACAAGTGAAAACCCCTGAAAATTACCGATGCAAAATACTGATATCCATTTACACCATAACTTATTATGTAACTGCATGAAACTCAAATAACATAAGAATACCATAATTACTGCTATTTTTTATAATGTAAATTGTAAGAAAACATAATTTGATTAACTTATCTTATTTGCACTGAAAATTGAATGACTTCATTAAATGATGAGTAAACATTGTCTTGCTAAATATGATATGGAAAGTTCAGTCTTTTTATTTTTTTATCATTGAAGAAATTTATTCCAAATATTCATAAAACAAACAAGGTGTCAATTCCAGATCAGCAACAAATTTCCCTGACATTTCTCTGACTTTTCCAGGTTTTCCATAGCAATAAAAAAAAAAATCCAGTTATCGAGTTAAAATGGCTTTGATCATTTTTGAAAGTACAGGATATTTTTGAACATTTGCTTCTTTAAGATCAATCCTCTTTTCTCCAAAATACTGTTAGAGATTTATTTTCGAAATTTTTCAAAGAACTATCAGTCTGATAATTTCTCAGTTCTAAATCCATTTGGAGTTTTTCTGTCTCTGAAATTACAATTGGCAAAAATTCAGCCAATTTCATTAGAGCAGAAAATGTTGATGTTTCACCTCTTAGGTTAGGATAAAGGGCAGATAATTTTATTAATAGAGAATTATACAAGGGAAGTTTTTTTTGCATATATGCAGAACTTTTTTTTCTTTTATTCTAAACTACATTAACTTTTTAATGAATCCTTATTTGAATTTTAAAACATCTAAGACTAAGTAATCATTAATGTTGCTATAGTGTATTTTCTGTCTTGCAAACACATAGTAATTTTAAAATATACCGTAAAATTATCCTATAAATATAGAATCTTAATTGTATGTTAAGAAAATCTGAATTTTTTTAGATATTGAATCAGGGGTGGTTTAGTTGATTTTCCACGGGTTGGGCCTGTTTTCAATGAATTTTGTTTATGGGCCGGGCCAAGCAGGGGTGATTCTGAGTAAAAAAAAAAAAAAAAAAAATTCTGAAATTCACAGCAAATTTTCTGAAAAATTACAAAAAGGGGGGGGGGGGGAGTCCACTCCTGCCACTTCTTTTTTTTGCGTCCCTTTGACGAAATTTGCCGTTTTTCGCAATGGTTTTGATTAAATTTGCCGTTTTTTCACGATCTTTTGGCAAAATTTGCCGTTTTTTCGCGATCTTTTGACAAGATTTGCCATTTTTCGCAAAGTTTGACGAAATTTGCCGTTCTTTCGCGAATTTTGCCGTTTTTCGCAATGGTTTTCACGAAATTTGCCGTTTTTTTGCGATATTTTGACGAAACTTGCGTTTTTTCGCGATCTTTTGACGAAACTTGCCGTCTGTCGCAATGGTTTTGACAAAATTTACCGTTTTTTGCGATCTTTTGATAAAATTTACCCTTTTTGCGATCTTTTGATAAAATTTGCCGTTTTTCGCAATGTTTTTGACGAAATTTGCCGTTTTTCGCGCTTCTCTGACGAAAGTCTAGTTTTTCCCGCGATCCTTTGACAAAATTGGCGACTTTTCTTCGAACGAATGACGAGATTGATTTTTTCGGCGATCATTTTCCGAAATACCGACACATGTTATGTCCGAATTTTCGGATTTCCGACCGATATTTCTTTTAATTTTCGGAAATCATAGCCTCAATTTTTCGGAATTTTAGGAAAATTCGGACCAGAATCACCCCTGGGGCCAAGGTAGCTTTCGTTCGACCCGGCCCTGGAAATTCCGGCCCGTGCAGACCCTAATCTACAGCCTACTTATTTTTTTCTTCTTTTCAAATTATGCTCTACCGAGAGCCATTTCGCCGTAGAAAAGCACAAATTTCAAGGGGAAGAGTATTGAATGAAGGCTTACGAAAAATATGCACTCATTGACATCTGGTGCAGCCATAGACCTTACAATAAACAGATTTCATACATAGATTCTTTCTCTGAGGGTGCAGCCCATAACAGAATTTGGGGGAGGTTCAGCATTGTTAAACGAAAGGGAAGGGGGGGAGGAGATGAAGATTCGTACTCCTGCATCTTTTGAAAGACTGATTTTTGTCTCCTGGTTAGGGGTAGGACAAAGAATATCTTTCGGTATCGGTATTCTCGTTTATATTCTTTGGTTAAAACAAGACAAGGGGTTAGGAAACACTCAGGACAGAGGGTTTGCTAGTTTCCCTCCGATCAGGTGCTGGGTAAGGGTTGCCGTAACTGAAACGTTTATCGCTAATTTGGCGAAAGTTTTGCACTTTTTGCAACATATTTTCAGTTCGTTTTTTCCGCTAAACAGGATGATTTTATGACCCCGGAAGAGCCGAAAGAAAAACCCCGGAAGGGTCGACGAAAAAACCCGGAAATCCGGGGTACCCCCGGAGCACAATCACCCCTGCATTACTGAAAGACAAATAGATTCTTTATTTGCTGATCAATGAAAATAAAGTATTTTCCTTTTCAGGGTTCATACTCATTTCCCCCCAAAAAATCCCCGATGTATTTTCCAGGATGAATGATTTTTCCCCTGTTGACAATTAACAACATTTTTTAAAACTTAGCAATCGCCGATATTGATAAGAATTCATAAGTGAACATGTGCATCCTTCTTTACAACCATTCAATAACGCTTTTGACTTCATCCGTATTTTAATTTCCTCTAATACTTCATATCATGTATTTCAAGATATATTTCTACAAACAACCACCAGATAATGCTGCAAATTCACGAAGAATGTGCATCTATCTTGCATCCGATCGGCCCAATGAGCATTTAGTTTTCAAAACAAATTTGAAGCTGTTGGTAGATTCAGAATTCATGACGAATGAAGAAGAATAGTTATCCATGGAGAAAAAATATATCTCTTAAAGACAGGAGACGCACTTTCAGTTTCGAGACTGGAGTATCTGGAAATGTTGAAGATGTGTCTGGTTTCTGAATGGATGTCGTCAGACATTAGAAGGCTTGGCTAGTTTCTGATTCAATACCTCCCGAGGTTTGAAGAAGTATCTTAGTTCGATTGCATTATGACATCACGAAGCATGCGAATAGCAGTGAGTGCCCTCATTTCCCAGAGTAACCGATCATTTTGCCAAATTTTCCCAGGTTTTTGGTATTTTTTGGAAAATCCCCTGAGATTCTCCTGATTTTTAAGACACAAAATTTATCCCCTGATTCCCAGGTTTCCCCTGATGAGTATGAACCCTGCTTTTTTATAACCAATTGGTAAAAATTGATTTTTTTTTGTATGTGTGTGTGACTGACAGACAAAAATAGCAATCTTTTTTTTTTTTTTTTAAATGACTAATCGATAAAAATTGGGTTTTTTGGTAACTGATCATATATAAAAAAAAATTTAAAAAAATTTGGCACAAATCAGCATTTTTAACAAAAATTGCAAATTTCGTGATATTTTGAATCAGTAAAAAGGTAAACCTACTCCCTATTTGGCGATATCAAATGCCAATATAGCACAAAACTCGCAAAATTTCAGGAATTTTATGAGACTACCATATTTTAATTTTTTTTTTTTTCAGGAATATCAGGACAAGTAATACACCTTCTAAACTCATTACATACTATTCTAATCCTTTTCAAATGTGAATATGATTTTAAGCTTATTCCATAACTCATTAAAATTGTTTCTGAAACTTCAACATAAAATTAAACATAAAAAATTAAAAATGAATTTAAAGAATGAAAAAAAAGCAAGGTACTTTTAACAATCACATGAATATACTGATGAGCAAATGTCAGATATTGTATTGATTACTTATGTAAAAAAAAGTAGCAATAAAACATTTATATCAATAAATAAAGTAATACCTGAGTATGGGCAATTACTCTGATAACCTTGCAATATTTTGCCATTTTTTTGAAATCCTTCTCAATTTCATTTTTACCAACTTCATCTTGCCACTTCTTGGAATACTTTGTGAAAGCTTTCTTTTTTGATTTATACCTGAAATATTAATTACAAATTTTAAATGCACTTATAACAGGCTTGAAACTGTACTATTTTTTTTATTTTTAATACACATTTAACAAAAGTGAAAAACAATTACCAGTTTTTGTAGAATCTTCTACGACAATCTTCACTTAAATGTTCTGCCCAAATTGTCTTGAAAGCTCTTAATCCTTTGGGTGTTTCGATATAGCCTACGGCACCGACAATCATCATAGGTGGTGTTTCTAAGATAGTTACAGGTTCTACAACTTCTTTCTTGTTGACCTCTAAAATGAAACAGAATTTAAAATTAGTTATCAATGTTTATTAAAACAATTGTAGTCCAAAAATACAGTAATATAAATTATAGGCAGGGTTGACAAGTTTTTGACGGTTTAAACTCATGTCAAAAACCATGTCAGACTTCATAGTCAAGACTTATGAAGACTTTGAAACTTTTTGCTATTGGAACTATATTTGTAAAGCCAATGGTTTAAGAAATTGACCAATGGAGTACGATAAGAATTCACACCCTTATATACCATTTTCAAGATTGCAGAAGTTTTTTTTTTTTCTCGTCTTATTATTCGAAAGTTCATAGATTACTAATATGTGTGGGATATCGGATGAGGTGGGGTGGTAGGCAGAACCTGATTACGGCCTAGGCAAACTAACCACACATTTTTGAAAAGTATTTGCCTTTTTTAATCTCTATATAACTTGTTAGTGGTCTCACAGACCGGCGCTTTTTTAAAATTTTCATAGTTTAACTTCTAATTTTCAGTTTCACAACAGGCACTAGTGAAATTTTGTTTCGTTTGAGGCACTAGTACTATCGCTAGAGACTTCCGAATAGGTGAATTTTAATTATAATACTCCTGTGCATAAAGTTTAGCACAGAAATAGTATCCTATGAGATAATCTAAACTTTTATTCCTCATTCGATAGAGCAGTCTCAGAGACCGCTCACAGTAGCTGTGCAACATTTTTTTTTATTAGTTAAGATAGGGGTGCACAACCTGTGGCCCGCGGGCCAAAAGTGGCCCGCGATCGGATTACTGGTGGCCCGCGGATCAATTTCGCCGATCGGAAGCAAAAAATCGCGAATTTCGCCGATAATTTTGCCGATTAGGTGCGTATAAATCATAAATTACGCCGATCGTATGTGTACAAATCGTGAATTTTGCTGATGGGGCACGCATAAATCGTGAATTTTGCCGATTGGACCCGTAAAAAATCACGAATTTTGCCGATTGGGTGCATATAAAAATCATGAATTTTGCCGATCGGGCCCGTAAAAATCGTGAATTTTGCCGATCGGTGCGTGTAAATTGTAAATTTCGCCGATCGTCTGCGTAAAAATCATGAATTTTGCTGTTCGGGTACGTAAAAATCGCGAATTTTGCCGATCGGGTGCGTATAAATCGTAAATTTTGCCGATCGAGCCCGTAAAAATCGCGAATTTTGCCGATCGAGCGCGTAAAATCACGAATTTCGCCGATCAGGTGCGTATAAATCATAAATTTCGCCGATCGTATGCGTACAAATCGTGAATTTTGCCTATCGGGCGTGTATAAATCGTGAATTTTGCCAATTAGACCCGTAAAAATCACGAATTTTGCCGATTGGGTGCGTAAAAATCATGAATTTTGCCGATCGGGCCCGTAAAAATCATGAATTTTGCCGATCGGGCCCGTAAAAATCGCGAATTTTGCCGATCGGGCCCGTAAAAATCGCGAATTTTGCCGATCGGGCCCGTAAAAATCGCGAATTTTGCCGATCGGGTGCGTGTAAATTGTAAATTTCGCCGATCGTCTGCGTAAAAATCATGAATTTTGCTGTTCGGGTACGTAAAAATCGCGAATTTTGCCGATCGGGTGCGTATAAATCGTAAATTTTGCCTATCGCCTGCGTAAAAATCGTGAATTTTGCCGATTGAGCCCGTAAAAATCGCGAATTTTGCCCATCAGGCCCGTAAAAATCGCGAATTTTGGCCCGTAAAAATCGCGAATTTTGCCGATCGAGCGCGTAAAAATCACGAATTTCGCTGATCAGGTGCGTATAAATCATAAATTTTGCCGATCGTATGCGCACAAATCGTGAATTTTGCCGACCGGGCGCATAAAAATCATGAATTTTGCCGATCGGGCCCGTAAAAATCATGAATTTTGCCGATCGGGCCCGTAAAAATCGCGAATTTTGCCGATCGGGTGCGTATAAATCGTTACTTTTGCCGAGTGGGTGCGTGTAAATTGTAAATTTCGCCGATCGTATGCGTAAAAATCATGAATTTTGCCGTTCGGGTACGTAAAAATCGTGAATTTTGCCGATCGGGCCCGTAAAAATCGTGAATTTTGCCGATCGAGCGCGTAAAAATCAGGAATTTCGCCGATCGGATCCGTAAAAATCATGAATTTTGCCGTTCGGGCACGTAAAAATAGCAAATTTTGCCGATCGGTTACGAAAAAAGCGCAAATTTTGCCGATCGGCCGCGCAAAAATCGCGAATTTTACCGATCGGATGCGTATAAATCGCAATTTTCGCCGAACAGGCGCGTAAAAATTGCGAATTTTGTCAATCACTAGGAAAAAAACTATGAATATTGTCAGTCGCGCATGGAAAATAAGTGCAAGATTTTTCTATCCTTGCCAACTGAAATGGGTTATACTGACTAAGGAGGTAGTTGAGTATAGGGAGCTAACTCTCCTTTTAAAATTAGCATTTTTGTGAACTTTTAGGCCGATCCTCCCCCTCCTTCCCTGAAACAAAATTTTTTTTCACCCTACGGACAATCCAGTCATTTTTGTGACTGACTTTCCTCTTATAAAAGTTGTACACCCCTTCTTGATATCCACATTTTATGACTGAATATGTTAAGACGTACAATTTAGAATAATATATGTTTCTCCTTCTCCCCACCTTATGAGAGCAGAATTTTTTTTCGGCACTGGCAATCTTTAAAGCTAAATTAACTCCCTCAAATAAAGTCAAGGAGTATTTTCATTCTTTGAAAATAACTTAGCTATATCTCTTGTATAAATACAAACGTAAACTGTTGATATATCCTTGCCAACAGAACTGAATACGTTGACTGGGAAGGAAGGAACCTAGGGGGCTACCCCCCCCCCCCCCCCCGTCACACCTCCTGTAAACAAAATTCTACTGATGGTGGCCCTCGACAACCTAGTCATTTTTGTAAGTGGCCCTTCGCTTAAAAAGGTTGTGCACCCCTAAGTTAAGAGATTCACAAAATTCTCAGATTTACATTTAGAAAAATATGGTGGAAGTTTGACTAGGCGGTAATCAGATGCAGGAAAGGCAGGGAGATTGGGGGGGGGTCTGAAAGTATCGAAGAAACTTTTGATTACTTCCCTTTCTAGAAAAAAAAATTTTCTTGAGCTTATTAGCTCCAGATGCATAGCAAAAGATAACTAACGCAATATGGACAATATTCTGAAAACTATAATGAAAACTAGTCGTTGGGGGCCACCGTAATACTTACCCATCATGGATATGCATAATGTAAAATATTAAAATAAAAATGTGTAAACTACTTATAAAATGCATTGCAATTCAAATAAAATCGTGGCTTGATGACGTCACAAACTTTAAAGGCTCGAATACTGAATTGCTTGAAAAGGGTTTTTCCTTATAACTCCAAAAATAATAATCCTATTAACTAGCGGTTTATTGCATCTGATTAAGCGTCAAATTTCCAATTATAATATATCTTTGAAGTGAAATTTGGATGAAATACAGGGTCATGAAAAATCGAAGAGTGTGGAAAATAGGATTCCAAATATCTCGGCAACTAATTATCCGATCGACTTCATGCTTTATTCAAAATTTATGTTTTTTTATTGTCTTTTATATTCACTCCTTAAAATAAACAATTTCGAAAATTTTTATATACCTTTCATCAGAACGAATATTTCGAGAGTCCGAAAAAAATTGTTCCGGTTAATCGAGGTTATTGAAATGAAATAGGCTTATTCCCATTATTACATACTAAGTACATACCAAATTGCAAGTCTCTATCTCAATTTTTTCGGGAGATAGAGCGTTTACAGACACACACACACACACACAGACACACAGACGGACGGCAAAATTTTTTTTCTAAAAATATGTTTTTCGGAATCTCCAGTGTCTGAAACGTGTAAATCCGTCAAAAAATTTTTTTCGATTTTCAAAACGATTACAAGACTTACCCTATACTAAGTATGATGGGTAAGTAATAAGAAAAATACGTCGTAATCGTCGTATTCTAAAGAAGGGAAATGGGTTGAGTTGATTATTGACGGCCAATTATCTACACTTGGGATATAGGCCCGGTGGGAGTGCCCTTCGTGGGGGTTAA
Source organism: Maratus michaelseni (assembly GCA_963931845.1). Taxonomy (NCBI): domain Eukaryota; kingdom Metazoa; phylum Arthropoda; class Arachnida; order Araneae; family Salticidae; genus Maratus; species Maratus michaelseni. The sequence goes on from OZ007592.1 coordinate 254,262,160, forward strand.
AGAAGGGAAATGAATAGCACATTTTCTATAACTTGTTAGCTTATCACATATAGAAAAAGATAACTTGGTAACAACCATCATTGTTTTCATTCAAAAAAATATATATATAAAATTTTGAAATAAGTTCAGAACAATACCATGACGTTGCTAACGTTTGAGAAGAACATTTCATTGTGAACATGTGACTGTTCTATTAAATCCATAATTTCTAAAGACTGTTTTGATAGTTAACTTTTTTTCACTCTTTTTGAAAGAAAATGCTTAACAATCCAGTATTTGAAAATTGCCGTTTCTAACAATGCACACAAAATTTTATTAGCAGACCTGCCAACCTTTGAAAATGAAAAATAGTAGCACACACAATTCAAATTAATCTGGAGGTTGGTTGGTTGTTTTTTACGCTGCAAATTTTAAGCGAACAAATACTAATCAACTGAACGTATGTGTAATGAACGCAAGCATGGACACTTGTTTTTGCTTTTTTGGTAGTGGGTGGGATTGATTAAATGTAATTCTTCCCATTCAACTCATGCTCTGTCCACTCTTAAGCTAAATTTCTGAACTTCGCAATGAATTTTCTAAAAGATTCTAGGGCGGAGAGATTCCCCTCCTCTGACGAAACTACTGATATTTTTCCGGAGAAAAATGTCCTGCATCAGGTTGGGTAAGACCCACATATGTTGGCTCTGGGTTAATTGTTTTTTTTTTTTTTTTTAAATTGCAGGTCAGGTTAATCTCATTTTTCAAAAGTTAGTTCAATATATTGTTATGAAAAATTATATCTATACTAATAAACATAGATGTTTGTCTCTGTGTGTGCTATTTCGCGAAGAGACTACTGCGATGCACACAGATCTACAAGATTTAGCAAGAAGGTACCTGTTATGTCTGAAGTTATGCACTTTGTAGCCAGTTTCTGGATTTTTTAATAGAAATAGACTTAAAAAAAAATTTTTTTTTCGTTTTGTGGCGAATTTTCTACATTAGTAAAAGGAATATGATTTCAATTTTTTAACCCAATGCAGCAAATTTTGAAGAAATTAGTGTTTTTTCAGCATTTTTTTTTTTTTTTTACAAAATTCGTGTATTTTCAGCGATCTTTTGACAAAATTTGTGTCTTTTCAGCGATCCTTTAACGAAATTCACATTTTTTTTCATCAATCCTTTAACAAAATGCTCATTTTTTTTCAGCGATCATTTGATAAAATTAGTGTTTTTTCATCAATTCTTTGACAAAATTTGCGCTTTTTCGCCAAATTTCGCGTTTTTAAACGATTTTTCGACGAAATTCGCATTTCCCCCCACAATCTTTCGACGAAATTCACACTATTTACCATGATACTTTAATGAAATTAGTGTTTTTCAGCAATTCCTTGACAAAATTCGCGTTTTTCAGCGATCTTTCGCACTTTTTACACGATTCTTTGACGAAATTAGTGCTTTTTCGACAATCTTTTGACAAAATTTGCATCTTTTCAGAGATACTTTGACAAAATTTGCATCTTTTCAGCGATACTGTGACGAAATACTTGTTTTTTCAGTGATCCTTTGACGAAATTTGTTTTTTCCAGATATCCTTTGACGAAATTCACGTTTTTTTCTGCAATCCTTTGACGAAATTCACTTTATTTCAGTGATCCGTTGACGAAATTCGTGTCTTTTTGCAGAAAATCTTAGTTTTAGACAAATTTTCGTAGCATTGTAGTTTTTAACTCCAAATCGTAGCAACTACGATTTTTTTCGTAGCAGTTGGCAGCTCTGTATTAGCTGCCCCCCCCCCCCACCTTTAATTTTTGACACCCTGAACCAATGTAACATATGCCTAAACTCTGTCCTGATCATGCCTTTTGTAAACTGTATTGATAAAATATATGCATGTTTACTTACAAAATAAAAAATACTTCCAAAATTAGTTTTTTTTTTTTGTTTGTAAAATGGTCAATAATTTTCTTTAATTTGTCAAACTATTGTTTTTTTAATCGATAAAATAGCTAAGGCAATGCTGTTGCATGTTGCTTCGTAAATACATAGGTTTTTCAGCGGTCACTTTTTTGGCTATCACAATTTCCCTACTGTAATCATTATGGTAAATTTTTACAATATTTGAAATAGAAATGTGCCAGGGAGATAGTTTGGAAACAAGGTTCGTTGATATATATATATATGCACAGCAGCAGAATTTTTTTCTACAGTCTGCAACACAAGTAGAAACTTTAAAAACAGTCTGCAGAACTTAAGGACAAACGTCCCTCGCATTACGTTACATGCACTCAACTCCCCCCCCCCCCCCCCCCCAATTATTTATGATTAACATAAAAGGAAAGTACTTTTAAAAATAATTTACCTTTGTCCTCAGAATTTTTAACACCCATACATTGTCTGAAAAATCTTTCATAAAATTTCTGAAGTTAGAAAATACAATAACAGTAAAAATAACACCTGAACACCAACTTCTAAAATTTTTTAAAAGATTGATATGTGATAATATCAAAATTTATATATAGATGGGATAATATTAAATGTTACTTGCAGCAATTTTGACATGCCCAAATCGGGTGGCAGCACTTGCACTGCAGAAGATGTCGATGGAGCAGGAAGAAAAGTGGTTTTCGATTGAGTTGGAGTAGCCACATCACCAGAATTCAGTGGTGGTGATGTTCGAATGAGCATGTCAGTTGAATTCGGTTTCGGGAATCTGAGCTCGTCAATCGCATGTGGCAAGGATCGTATTACTATGGCACAAGGCAAATAATTTCTAGCAGAGTTTTATTTTTCTAAACTCTAACATAAGAGTACACAACCTTTTTAAGCGAAGGGGCACTTACAAAAATGACTGAGCTGTCGAAGGCCACCATTAATAGCACAGAGAGAATTTTGTTTTGAGGTGCTGGGGGTCCGTTCGGCAAAATTTTCAATTTATACGCAATCTATCGGCGAAATTTACGATTTATACGCGCTCGATTGACGAAATTCGTGATTTTTACCTGTTCCGATCGGTGAAATTTGTGATTTTTACCTGCCTAATCGGCAAAAATTGCGATTTTAATGCACCCGATCGGCAGAATTTGCGATCTTTTCACACCCGATTGGCGAAATTTACAATTTATACGCACTCGATCGGTAAAATTCCTGATTTTTACGCGTCCGATTGGCGAAATTCATGATTTTTGCATGCTTAATGGGCAAAAATTAAGATTTTTACACACCTGATTGATGAAATTCGCGATTTATATGCACCCGATCGGCAAATTTTGCGTATTTTACGTGTCCAATCGGCGAAATTTGGCAAAATCGCGACTTTTACGCAGCCGATCGGAGAAATTCACGATTTTTCTGCGTCCGATTCTAACAGTTAAAAATTAGGCTGCAGACCTTCTCAAGAGTCTGCGACGTGCGTCGCAGCGTTGCGCCGATTCTGCGCCCGGGTATATATCCGATAATTATGTGGGATGTAACTAATTCAGGACAGATATAGAAAGATAAACTGCCTTAATTTAGATATTCAGTTCTATACAGCTTCATTAGAAAAGAATCAACATCTGGTTTTAGTGCTGTTGTGCTTAAATTGTACATGTTAGGGAATAAAAAATAAATAAGCTTACATTTATGTTTAAATTTTTCAATTAAAAAAAGCTATTTTGTATTTAATTTTTTGTTTTATAAATTTCTGATTTCTTGATAGTCGATACTGAATCTTATAGTTTTTTTTTTTTTTATAAGTGTATAAAGCAAATTGTTTCTGTTTTGTTGATTAGTTGATCTTCAATTTTGTTCAAAGTGAAAAATAAAAGGAGAAAAAAAAAAGCAGTTTTAGTATATTGTTTAAGTTTTCATGTTATGTGCAATATATTTTATTTCTAGATTAATTTTAGTTTCTAATCTATATTATGCTTGAAAATATTTATTTCAGCAGTAAGGTGATTTTTTTGAAAATATCGGATATATATCAATATCTGATATTTTTGAAAATATCTGATATTTACGAACCCTGTTTGGAAATAGTGGTAGGCTAATAAAGTATATCGCTTGAGAACCCTGTAAATATTATTTTATTATTTAAGATTTGATAAAACTTCGTCAATGACAAAGAAAAAAATTCCTGCATGCTGAAGTAATATTGGATAAGTTATACTTGAGGCTGCAGTATGGCAAGAATTAAAATTAAAACTTTTTGAATAGAAGGAATTTCTTTTAATTGAGTATAAAAACATGTTTTAATTTGTTGAGCTTCAAAACAATTTAAAATATCACATAAATATGCTGATTGTAACAGTTCTGATCCATCCATATCAGATTAATAATGAAAAATATGCAAATATTTTTACCAATCTTTATTTCACCCTTTCTAATTTTGTACGCCCTTAGGATTCGTGTGCCTGGAGCAGTTTGCTCGAACTGCTCAACAGTACCCTGTCTTTGCCTCAGTCGTGTCCATTGAAACTCGTTCATATTTTATTGACTTAGTTTGATTTTTTGTTTTAATTTTTTATATTGGGCCGGTTGGCTCACTTAATTTTTTTATAGGTCCGGCCTGGTAATGGAATGGTGTTTTCCATTTCGGCTAAGCTCTGAGGATTAGCCTGCTGTCTACCATCTTTTTTTTTTTTTTTTTTTTAAATCAAAACATGTTTTGTTTCTTATTTCCAAAATAATTTTCATCTATATTTTTACTTATTATAAACACGTCATTTAAGTTTATTAACTAATAAATATATTTAATAATAAAAGTTAAAAATGTTTTGATTTAAAAAATTGAGATGACTGACCGCAGGCGATAAAATAAAACATTTGTTTTGTTTCTGACATAATCAAGTTAAATCAAAACATTTTAACTTTTATTATTAAATATAAATAAATTAGTCAATAAAATTAAGCATGTATAATAAGTAAATATGGAGGAAAAATATTTTGGAAATGAGAAACAAAACAAATATGTTTTGATTTAAAAAACAAGATGGCAGACAGCAAAGCTAATCCCAAAGCTGTTCCTCCATTTCTTTAAAAATGCAAAAGATCTTTCAAATAATACTGACAAAATTGGCATTTGAATCAAATTTCCGGATGGGATTGCACGGAAAAAGATAAAATCATGTCATTAAACCGCTTAAGTGTAAAACTAATTTTGAAATTGGTATGAGATAGTGAGTGATGAATTGATTTTGTTTCAAAGACTGAAAAAATATAAATTCCAAATATTCTGTATCTGACGATGCAATGAAAAAGTTTCAACAAACGCCCGTACCCGACCCGTGATTTTTATTTGGTCGGCACGGCCCATTTAAAATTGTCACCTAATTCTGCCAGCCAAATTCCAAATATTCTGATTCTGACTATGCAATGAAAAAGTTTCAACAAAGGCCCATACCCGACCCGCAATTTTCATTTGGTCGGCACGGCCCATTTAAAATTGTCACCTAATTCTGCCAGCCTAGCCCATTTGAAAGTTTGCTGTCATTTTGCCAGAACGGTCCGGACAGAACTTAATTAAACATGTATTCACTGTGATTTTAAGATGAAAATTGCCATTTTTGAATATTTTTTGCATGTACAAATGTACAAAAAATGTCAAATTGAGTTATTGAAAAGTAAGTAAACTAATTTAAGTAGTGCTTACCAGAATGTAATAAGAACATTTTTTTGTTTAGTAAAGTTACTTTTAATTAATTTCATGTGGATAAATTGTCAATATAAAACCAAAAGTTTTAAAAATATATAACTGCCTTGGATATTTCATGATCAGGAAATAGAAAGTTCTAGGCTCAAAGGCATAGGTAAAGGAGGTGCTCATGCCATATCCCTGCCTATTCAAAAAGACAATTTTTTAATTAACACAAGTTAAGATTTATTACTTTCTGCCTTCAATGTTGGATTAATCATGTCTGACAAAACAACTCTGTACATAAAAATGTTAAGTATTATATTTATAGAAGTAATGAAACTAGTAAATTTACCGATCAGAATACTAAAACATCAGTTCTAGCCCTGTTTCATTTCTTTCATATTTGTATTACTAATTACTACAAGTAATACAACAAGTAGTTTCAATGAAAGAAAAAAAAGATTCAAGAAAAAATAAAATTGCAAAACTTGAAAAATTAAAATTTATAAACCAGACTTCTATAATATTGAATTTTAGCACTGTTTTTGTGTCATTTAGGGGAAAGAAAAAAAAAAAAAACAAAAAAAAAACAGAAGAATTACGTTTTAAAAGGAAACGTATGCAGTAAAATGTGCCCTTTTCAGATGCTTTACACTCCCATACCGTTGTTTGGAGATTTTTTGGTTGGCGTGATTTTCCAGCCCGCACCTAACCAATAACTTAATACAATTGCTAGGTTGTCATTAAAGGAAAAAATCCCCTAAATATGGCAACTATTTTCCTTTTTATAACAGATAATTTTTTTTTTTTTTAAACTGCGCGAGTGTATGACATTATAGCCAAAAAATTTAGTAATTGCAGGAGAAATAGGATATATATTAATACAATTTTGAAAAACATGATGCGGAAGGTAGAAGAAAAATAGATCATAAAGGCAAAAGGTCAATTATTAGCTCATTCACAGAAAACAAGATTAGTACATAATAATCTTAGGTACTTCTCTATTATCCCGTCGACCACTTTTCATAACAAAAAACTATCGCCAAACTGTAAGATTAAACGCCAAAAATGCAGTCCCATTTTCTTTATGTCAGAAGCATTATACGTGTTTGTTATGTCATCAAGTGGTTTTTAATTCGACATTTGCGTGTATTTTTCATTATGTTTTACTGATTTATTAGTTATTTCATTAATTAAAATAACAATTGTGTCCTTAAATTCTTATATTTTATATATTTATTTATTTTGATATTCCAATGGCAACGTTCTCCCGTTTATTTGGCGCTACAGTTTGGCGATAGTTTTTTGTTATGAAAAGTAGTAACGGGATAATAGAGAAGTACCTAATCTTTTTTTTTTTTTTTTTTAAATTAGGTATCAAGAACTTTAATTTACCAGTCAAGAATTTTTATTTTTTTTTTTTAACTTGCCAAGCAAAATTAAATAAATTAGGGCAATTTACACAACGGCAAAAATAATTTACTACATTGCATTTTAGTAACATTTTAAAGCTATTTTTGTATAAAAATAAGAAACATAACAGAGGAAAGTGTAGTGTATAATAGAACTTTGTGTCATATTTACATAAAGCACACTTACTGGAACCAGGTTTGTCAACTTCTCTGACAATGTGAGTCATACCAGCTTTATAACCAATGAAAGCAGTTAAGTGTATTGGTTTTGATGGATCATCTTTTGGGAAGGCCTTCACTTTACCACGATGTCTCTTGCTTCTTTTTTTGGGTACAAAGCCCATAGACCCATGACGGGGGGCTGAAAATTTCCTATGTGACTGAAAGAAAGAATTTTAAACATAATAAAAACACAGAACAAGACATTTATGCACTATTATTTGAGTGGGGAGCAAGAAGGGTCAAACACCTTTCTGAAACTACTTGGGGGGACACTATACTTTGAAATATGGATAACATATCTCAAAGTTCACCATACACACAGGCAAAAAGAAACATATACAATATACTTAAGGAGAGAATTATTAATTGAAAATAACAAATCTTGAGATAAACAGGGTGAAAATTTGAAAACATTTTCAATAATAATGAACTACACGAAACACGAGAATGATTGCATCATTTAATACTTTTTATACTCTCTTAATATAAAAACTATAAATGTTTAACAGACGATCAAATTTGTTTAGTTTCACCGAAATACTACTAATAATTCTACTTCAATTAACACGCTTTCTTAACATAGTATATTAATAAAAATTAAATAATAATGGAAAGGCCAGTAAATCTTAAATGTTAATTCCTTTTCTACACAATATCTTAATGCTGGAATTTTGTGTTTTCTGAAAAAAGTTACTAAAATGACGAGGTTTCGTATGATATTTAATCGCACCATACCATGATCTTAATTTTCAAACTTATTTTCTATAAATAAATCCTATTTCAGAAGTCGCTCACTCCTGCAAAAGCAAAATATTGAACCAAATGTATAATATTTACTAAGAAGCAAATACAATATATTCTGAATGCTTTAATCAGCAGTTTAAGCTAATTTTACAGTAAAATATGCAATCAGCATCAACCATAACATTTTCACCAATCGTTCAACAAGAGATTAAAGTAAATAAAAACATAAATATCAGAATAAAATTAACATAGCATAAGCTTTTCGTAAATAAATAGCAACTCAATTATTTTTCTTAAATTAAAAAGATTAATTAAGATATTTTACTCACCATGACACGCGTTTATAACTTCGTAATTTTATGTTGCTTGGCCCGCACCATCAGACATGAGGATACTTCACTTCACTTCACCTTCACGTATCAGAAAAAGAAGCTGAAAACTTAATATGTTGCCACAGAAAATTACATTTTTTACTATTAAAAAAGGCTGCTCGTGCTGTCGGAAAATAAAATTCTTTTTAACTAACAGTAAATTTAATATTTATTATAAACTCGTTTGGAAGTTACAGAATTCTGATAAGTTTTACGTTGTCATCTAACTCAAAACTCACTTCGCTTAAAATCACTTGAAAAACATATTGTATCAAAAATAATCATTATGAACAAATTAGAAATATAATAAGGAAAGGGCAGTCGTCCGCAACAAAGGAAATACACGGCCGGTTCATGACTTTTAAAACGTCACACGGTGTGGATCATCTTTACACGGCAAAATGATGGGCGCGCTGCTTTGTATAGGGCTACAGTCTGAATCATCAAACATTTTCATACCCATATTAGAGGTCTGCAAGGGCCCGGGCCGATTTTCATTTAGGAGGCTCGGACCAGGCCGGGCCTAGTCTTGTCTCTTTCCGGGCCGGGCCGGGCCGGGCCCAGGCTTTAGTTTATTTTGAAAACTCGTGCCGGGCCGGGCCTGATCTACACTACTTCCGGCCCGGGCCTGACTTTAATCTGCAGGTTGGGTCGGTCCAGGCCTGGTCTTTACTTCTTCTGGGCCGGACCGGGGTTGAACCTTTCTTTATTCTGCATGTTCGGACCCGTTCGGGTCTGGTGTTTACTCTTTCTGGTATTTACTTTTTTCTGCAGACTCGATTTGGTTCGGTAGGGCTTCGTTTTTCCGGTCCGAACCGAGCCTAAACTTCATTATTCTGATCCTCGTATTCACCATCTACCTCAACCCTCAGTTAAGCGCAATAGTTTCGGTTGACCGCTCAAATGGTATTCACCATTAACCTGATTGAACCTGATAGCAGCTGAAGTCCAATCAAGTTAATAGTGAATACCATTTGAGCGTTCGACCGAGCATTCACGCTTAACCGGGAGTTGAGGTAGATGGTGAATACGAGCGTAAGAGGTCTGCATAGGCAAAAAATTTCCACTTACGATCTAAGTCGTATGAAGATTATTATTGGGTGGACTCGATCAATGCAAAAATCAGTAAAATGAGTCCCGACGGGAGTCCCGACGAATCAAGGGCGGATCCAGCCCTCCATTTAGACGGGAAGACATAGCTCCTTTTTTTTTGGGGGGGGGGTTACATCTCTTAATAAGCAACTTTTATATTAAAGGCTGTTGCCATATCTAAAATGGCTACTTTTCCGAAACTTTTAGAAAGTCATTTTCAGTCGTAAATACAAAAATATTGCATAAATATTTGTAAAAATATAAAATTGACACATTTTATTTAGATACCAAAAAATTGAAGAATTTTAAATTTTCTTATAAAGGCAAAGAATCATCCAGAAAATGAGCAGTTTAACTTGGACCATACTTTTAACATTTATACCGGGCCGGGCCGCGCTGGTCTCGGGCCGAATTTGCAGATTTTATACCGAACCGGGTCGGGCCAATCACTTGTTTTACACGGACGGGCCAATAATTTTTTTGTACGGGTCGGGCCGGGCCCGGGCCTGGAAATTCCGGCCCGTGCAGATCTCTGACCCAGGACCGTGCGAAGATAAAACTGCGCCCGGGGCAAAGTTTAAATTTGGCGCCCCCCCCCCCCCATTCATTTCTCTTTGTGACAGGTGTCAATTAATTGACAAAGTGCTGAAACAGAAATAAATTTTATTAAATAGATATTTCCTGTTTATTTTGGAAATTTAAAATATTTAATTAATTTTACTTCAGAAATTCCAAACAACTAAATAACATAAGACAATTGCACTTATTTCCTAGAGAAATCATGATGTTTTGTGACAGAAAATAAGAGAATTACGAAGAGAGAAACTGAAAATGATCAACGGCCAAAAAATGAATAAATAAATAAATAAAATTGTGGTGGTTGTATAAATTTGGCGCTCCCCTCAATTTCCGCCCCCGGGTCGAAGGCCTCCTTCGCTTCCCTTTTTGCACGGCCCTGCTCTGACCCATAGAGACTAATCAGCGATTGCTGCCCACAAGGTGTGGCCAGTCATTCTTCTCCTATGGGCAATTAAATGGCGGCGGGAGTCAGCCCGGACTGTAGGATTTGTACTAATGGTACTAACTTTGTACTAATCGCCATGTAAAGATGATCCACGCTGTGTATCTCGTTGGCCGCGAGTCAACGTCTTGACTGACAAAAAGGCGTCTTATAAAAAACAGGGCCGTATCGCGACCTACGTTGTACATGGCCGGTGCATGAAATTTAAAACGTCACATGGAGTGGATCATTTTTACACGGCAATTGGTCACAAACGGTGGGCGAGTCGCTTTGCACCAGTCGTCGTGTAAAAATAATCCACTCCATGTGACGTTTTAAACGTCATGCAACGGCCGTGTATAACGTAGGTCGCGGCCGTAAAGGTAATGTAAAGTCATGAAGCCGTAAAAATCTTACAATTAAACAAAGCGTAGGCAAAACATACGCATGCTTACTGTATAGTTGGCTGTGTTGTCTGTTGTGTGCTTATTACCAGGGCTACATTAGAAACCGGGCTGACTCATTCATTATCATGACGTCACAAATGGTGGCTGGCCGCGACCAGCGATTGGTACAAAGCGAAACGAGAAAACGAAAGCCATACTGCGATTGGCACAAAACGATGGGCGCGTCGCTTGTACCAATCGCTGGTTGCGGCTAAGGCTCCTATAAGGGGAGCTGACGCATATCCATTCTGTTGCCCAAAATTACCGCCATATTGTAACCCAGCTCAGCATTAGGAAACCGCCTGAGTAGGTGTTTGCCGTCCCTGTTACTGTCACTCGCCGTCCACTAGTACGGTAAGCTAACCAGTTTTAGCTTGGTTTTTGGTCCGCTGGGTTATTAAATGGCGGTATAAGGAGAGGGCATGTTTACAAACAAACAGTTCCATCAACCAAACTACCACTGCATTTTTGTCGCAGCTATCATTGCAGGAATCGTTATGGCGACGTAGGCCAATCATATCACAGACCAATTTAACGTAGACCAATCAAATCGCTCCATCTCATGTGTACTGTAGGAGTCGTAAAGAACGAACAGGTTTTTCTCCCAAACCAACAGTAATTTAACCAACTGTGACGTCAGTTGCCCTTTCCTTATGATTCAGCCTGTATTAATAGGACGGCCAGCCACCATTTGTGAAGTCATGATAAGGAATGAGCCGGCCCGTTATCTAGGGTAGCCCTGTTATTACTCATATTTTTTATTAATTATTCATATAATTTTGTTGATTTTGTTTTTTCTAATTTGTTATAAAAATGGTAAGCAGCTGTTGTGCATATGGTTGTACTTATAGACCCCAAAAAAAAAAAAAAGGAGATTCTAGGCTTCTCGAACTGTGGAAAAAAACTGTTAAGCGAAAAAACTGGGAATTAACGCGTTCCTCAAGAGTTTGTGGCAAACATTTTCAAACTGGTAAGAATACTTCATTTTCATATAATATAGTATAAAATTATTGTACACTGATTTTTTTTTTAAAATTAAATTTTGGTTTGCAAATCTCATTAAGCGTACTGATGTGCGAATTGTGAATCTTCTGGTATTCTAATTTGTTCAATTCCTTTAAAAAAAGCAAGTTTTAAGTTTATTTTTCTAGCTTCGTACTTGTGTAATTTATTTTAATTCCTTATCTAGAGTACTATTTTAATTCTCGTATATTTTGTTCTTAAGATACAGCTGTGGATTCATGCAAAATTTGGGGCCTATTTAAGGTTTCTTCACAAAATTCCATTTAATAAAACAAATCCCATCACACAATTATTTTTAATAAAACAGGTCCTTCTACAAAGTTCCTCTTAATAAAAGGCCTTTTCACAAAATTCTACTCCATAAAAGCATACTCTTCACTGATTATTTTTTATTTTGTTTGGTTTTAAAATGTATAATTTTCAAACAAAACAAGTTCATCATAAAGGAACTTTAGAGACGCTTTCAGGGTGTTGCTTGGTTACTGACTCCAAACAAACGGTTGCTATGTTTGATTTATTATTAAATATAAATCGTAGAAAATGTTACCACTGTATATAAAGTATTGAAACACTTAACTGTGAGATATAGCTATAAGATATATCTATAATATACAAACAAAATAGAAAATACCACATATCAACCGTTTGTTTGGAGTCAGTAACCAAGCAAAACGTCATGATTGACGTCACGACTGAAAGCGTCTAATTCGATTTTGAGTAACTCGATTTCATCTTTTGTTACAAAATATTATTTTTCACAAAAATAAATTTTACTTTTCACAAAATGTCTCCTCCCCCCCAAAAAAAAAAAAAAGTCTACACCGACACCTGATTACAGCGCCTAGTATACATAGTGTGGAAATCTACTACAAAACAGTACTAAAAGATTGAATCCAATAAATGTACAACGTTGCTGAAAAGATAACGATGGGATCGCAGCGCCATCTGCTAGCTCTTGACATTGTATTAGAATGTTTCGGCTGGTGGTAAGTATTTTAAATACTTAAATTATATCCTTTTCTCCTCTGACTTAGTGATTTTTATAAGCTCTTTTAAAATTATGAAAGCATGGCTAAAAAACGTGATACGCATTTTTTTGTCTCTGGTTGCAACATTATCGTAGGAGTACCGTTGCACATTTATAGGCTACAACTTTTTAGCACTTTTTAAAGCATTACAAGGATAGCCGGTTTCCACACTATTTATTCTAGGCGCTGTAACCTGAATAAATGCTTTTCTCATAGTAATAGACCGGGAGGCGGCAGCACACCTTTTTTTTTTTTTTTTTTTTTTTTTTTTTTAACTGAACACCTAACTCAATTAAACTTTAACATTTCTACACTCCAATTGGACTCTAACAAATTTTCGACAAAAAATAACTTTGTCATTTTTCACCCAATTTTTAAAACCGAACACCTAACTCAAATAAAACTTTAACATTTTCATCACACAATTCGGACTTTAACCTATTTTTGACAAAAAAAATAACTGTTAAAACTGAACACCAAACTCAAAAAACACTTAAACATTTTCATCACACAACAAAAAATAACTTTACAAAAAAATAAATAAATAAAAAAAAAATAACTGTCATTTTCACCCATTTTTTTAAAACTGAGCACCTAACTCAAGTAAATTTTAACTGTTTTACACCCCAATTGGACTCTAACTAATTCTCCACAAAATAACTTTGTCATTTTTCACCATTTTTTAGAACTGAACACTTAACTCAAATTAACTTTAACTCTTTTTAGTACGCAATATACTTTCGAGTGGGCACTCTGCGGGCATGCGTCTTGCTGGTGCTGGCTCTGTTCCAGCCCCTTCTTTTCAGCTTTTCCCATTCTTTCCGTGACCTCTTTTTCCTATTAGTAGTGCATGGCAAACACCCCAAAAATTCTCGTCACTCACCTTCTCTCATTAGAAACATGCTGCAAGCCTATGGAGACATCATGGACAGGAAGAGTGTTGCCCGTGCCCAAGGGTCTGTAGTCTATTTTACTTCATCTCAAATTTTTTCCACAGCTAGCATGAGCCACACTCTTAAAAGCAACACCAAAAATAACAAAGGTTCTAGAATGTCACGCAAGGATTCCTTTCCCACCTTCAAAATACCTTCGGTCGAAGCTCCGTCAAGCACTGGCGAAGACACAGATGACCAGTTGAGAGTCTCACTAAAATCAAAACATCATCATATGAGCAATTCCTCCCTCTATAAGGAGGAGAAGGAAGACGTTACTATTGCTAAACTCACCAACAAAGCCAGGGGAATCCTCATACAGATAGCAGGTAGACTAGAAAGAAATTGTCAGCCAGAAAAACAAAGTCTACCATCACTCAAAACAATTCTAAATCACGTAGATCAAATAGACACACACACCCTAAGAGAAATGCTAGCACTCCAAAATGAGATCACAACACTGACAGAACGGGTTCGATGCCTGGAAGAACATCTAGAAGTCTCACAACAGAACTATCAGCAATTAATGCAGAAGCTCCCCAACACAGCCGAAATCATTGATGCAGTCCAAAACACCATCAGCAAGAAAACACCGGCCACAACAGACATCACACCAGCACTACAAGATGAAACCATAAAGCCCACATCCAGCCAAGCGCACACACAGCAATGCAAGAAGAAACTCCGCAACAACGCCATTAGACACACACTCATAATAAAAGAAAAAGAAGACATCACATGTAATGATATTGATAAAACCCTACAACAAAACACATATATATCCCCAATTCAGCCAAACAACATCTCAAGAAAAAGAAACTGCATCGAAGTAGAATGCAACACTATCAACGATCTCAACACACTGAAAAACGACATACACCGACATCAAGATCTTAATAAAACACTACAAGCAGTCCCAAAAACACTTCCACAGCAGAAAATGATCCTCCTGAATGTACCGACACACACACCAGAAGAAACCATCAAAGCAGCAATAACAACAAGATTTGAAATAACCGCAGAAGAAATAAACATCCTGAAAACACTTCAAAATAGAAGAAATGATGCTGCAAAAGACCTCATCCTTCTAATTCCTAAGACACTAGGGCACTCAATTATAGAGGATGGAGGCCTCATCATTGGCTTCAAATCCTACTTCCTGAAACCACACACCACCGTACCACGCTGCAGACGCTGCCAGTCACTAAAGCACACCGAAAAACACTGCAAGAGTGAGCTACCAACATGTGCCAACTGCGCGGAAAATCATGATGATTCCAACTGCTCCAAACCACCCTGCTGCATAAACTGCCATGATCACAACAAGAAAGAAAGAACCCACTTCAACACACAGCATCAGGCATCTGACTCGACCTGCACAGTGTACAGAAGACTCTACAAATTTTTCAGACGCCAACTTGACGAGGAATTCACCCCAACATCATCTTACACTACATCAGCACCACAGTCACATCAGCAGCCACCAACACTCCACCGACAACAGTTTGCACACAACAACCAACAGAGACGTACCCAGTACATCGACACTTCAAACAATCGTGAGCCACCGTGGGGATACCATTCTCACATGTATGAACCATATTAGCTCACCACTCTACCACCTCCACATCAAACTATATCATCATCTGCTTTCACCGCCCGTACGTGGTCTCAGCGCATTTGGTGTGGCGCTCCTTGTCGCGTGGGTATCACATACGGGTCACTGCAATCACCTGGTGTAGTCGTACTCGAACTGTTACATCTGGTACAGTCGTACCCCCGAACTGCACATCACCCCCTTCACCTTGTCTGTCGCTGCATGTCGCGTGGTGACGCTGGTCACAGCGACAGACTTTTGTTTTGTAAATTTTTTTTTTTTTTTTGTCTGTCTTTAGTTTCTGCCGCCTGTCGCGTGGGGCTTTGCCCGGCAGGATTTTGTACTGCCACGTTTAATCCCTGCGTGCCGGGGAGCTAGCCGGGGAAGACATTAAACGCTCAACGGCTGGGTTCGCCCTCAGCCGAGTGGTCTTCCTCAGGCATTAACATTAAAATTAAAATCACCTCATCGAGTTCACGGCTGAAATTCCAGAATTAGTTAAAACTCGATTCGCATATTAAAACGCAATCGGTCTGCTAAGTCATATCTTGGTGGAAAACTCGTGAAAACCCGATTTTAGCGCTGGACTCGTAGGTTTACCATTGTGTTTTCCTGCACCCAAAAGTATGAAAACATGGAGAACTGGGTGCAGGTTACAAAGTTGTAATGCATAATGATAAAATTAACCCAATGAACAATATTCCCGTGACGTCACAATAAATATGAATTTTTATTCGCTTATAAAACACGCGGATAAATATTTTTACCGAAATTTAACTTGCAAATTAAATAATTCGGCCTAAAAGCCACGTGCTTTTAATATTTATTATTTCTCTTTTATCCTTCGCAACCACAGAGATTAGAAATTAAAGTCTGTGCCTCGCAGCAGGAAGCGTTATCCGAATCCGAATTGCCGACTTTATGACGTCATTAGCAGAAGTAAAAGTTTAATTGAAAATTACGGCTAATTAATTAAATTTTTGAACAAATGAATGCACGATAACAAATCTGTGTCCAAATATCTTTCGTTTAAAAAAAGAATGATGTAATTTGATGCAGTAGTTTGTTCTCACGGATTGTCGAAAGAAAAAACTTAGCGTTTTAAATATATAGATGATTTTATGAAAGTATCTATATATATTGTTGTGAGCTCGGGGTTCAAAAGGATTGTTGCCAATATATAAGAACAATCAACAGGTTTTATTTACTCCAAACAGTTCGGTAAATACACAAGAATCTTCTCTAAGACACAAATATTGAGTAATCTTCAAATCTAATAACAGCACAGCAAAATTTCACACAGAACAATATAGCGTATTGTCAAGGCAACACTAGATACCGGGCTTGCTCATTCACTCTCGAAACGTCACAAATGGTGGCTGACCGCGACCAGCGATTGCTCCAAAGCAACGCGCCCATCGTTTTCTGCCAATCGCTGTATGTCTTTCCTCCTAGTCAGCCACCTTTTGTGACGTCATCATAATGAATGAGCAAGCCCGGTATGTAGTGTAGCCCTGGTATTGTTCAATACGGCGAATCAAATACAAAACCGCTCAGAGAAACACAGTTCTCAATGCAAAGCCTCTCGTGCGTATTCAATCGCAGTTGACAGACAACTAACTGAACTGAACTGGTCGGAGGCCCTTATATAGGCTTTAAAGATAACTGTAGAATTTTCCAGAGCCTTCAGATGCTAGAAATTACCAGAAAGTGCTTTAACTTTCGATAGAGAACCTAAACGAGAAAGGATCCCAATGTACAGGTATAAGGGGGGGTGGTTGCACAAAAAGTCGCCAAATCCGTCGCCAACTTGGCGACATTTGGCGATATATCGCCAAATTTGGCGACAAAAATAAGTCGCCAAAACCATCGCCAACTTGGCGATAGACCCATTCCTTGGCGATATTTCAATAGACTTCCATTATAAAGATGAGGGTGTAAGGTTGTTTTCCTTGCAAACCATCTGAGGCCTTTAGCATTGAGTTACATGATGCTCAATAGGAAATACATTAATAATACTGCAATTTTCACAATAATAAAATAAACAAATGGAATATTTACAGATATATACAAAATTCATAACATTGCCCCCCTCTCAAGGACTGCACGTCCCGGGCAGTTCAACCTTTGATCGGAAAGCAAACCCGTTCCCAACAAATGCTATACTATTCAAAACACTTAAAGCAAACATGCAAAATAACAATTAAACACATTCATAATGCTGAATTATACAAATATGCACTTATTTTAAAAAAAATTAAATTAAATTAAAGCATAGACATCATTACATACAAGTATTTAAATAATAATAACATTAATAATGATAATGCTAAGCAAAATAAATAATTACATTAACTTATATACAAGACTATGGTCATACTAATTTACATTATTTACATTACACTATTTGCAATCAATGCACTATACCATATGAACTATGTACTATGGCCATAGTATGGAGCTAGCCTGTCGTAATGAACGACTCTAGGCTTCGAATTTGGTGACTTTCGGATCCGAATTACGACATCGTTCAGTCTGTTTAGGACTGTATAAGGACCGTCCCAGTGCGATTGCAGTTTGGGAGAAAGTCCTTTGCGTCAAGTCGGATTATAAAACCAAACCTTGTCACCTTCTTTGAATTGATGTCCCGTGACTTTCGTGTCGTACCTGGTCTTCATCTTCTCCGTCTGTATATTGATCCGCTCTCGAGCCAAGTTGTGGACGTCTTCAAATCGTGCCTGGAGATTCTGAACGTATCCCTCTGGCGATGAAGGCGCATCTGGAGGGCGACCAAAAATCAGATCACAAGGTATTATAGACCCATCACGAGATGAGACTTCGGAACACCCATTTTCGGAAGAGTCTATTTTATGAAAGGTATGCACGATGAAACTGGCGGGAAAAATCAACCCCGCTCTTCCAGTGTCGACCAATCACTGCATCGAATAAAGGGTTGCAATGAAATAAATATTCGCCATTCGCGCCAACACTTTTTATGTCACTCCTCAGAAACCTGTTTTCCTGCCTTCGGTTAGCTGTGTTGTATTTCTCTCTCTATCTTTTAACTTATTTTGCAATATTCAAACTGCTTTTTTTTTCAAAACAAATTGTTATTTTATTAACAAAAATGTCCTCAAAAGGGAAAACAATTCATTCTAAAGAAAGAATGATTGTAAATAAAGTTACAGAATTTTTTGAGAAGGAAGTAAATACTCAGAAATCCTTCTTAGTTTTGTTATCCATCTATACTATTATGTAAAGAGAGAACACCGAAGGGGGGGGGGGGGGAGTTGAACATTTTAGGTCATTTCGCCATATCTCAGCAGCAGTTTTAGGCAGGAGCATGTACTTTAGGATAAAAAATCTACTAAAAAAATAGTTAAACACATATTTCTGAGATTTTAGACATTCACCCACTAAGACAGTTAAGCAACGGATGTTACCCGGAAGGCCAAGGTTAACTCGAGCGAAGCCAGGTGGTTCTGCTATATTAGAATAAGTTTATTTGTTTCAATATCTTCATAACCAGAAAAAAAAATATTTATCACATTTTTACAAACTTTTATTTAAAGTTAAAAATTTGTAAGTAATGCAATTTTGTCTCATCTCAGCTTTTATAGGATTTAGAACATTTTTTTTAAAAATTATCTACCCTACATTGTACTCGACATATTGTCCACCCTCGCGAAGCTGGGACAGGCCGCTAGTGTTTTATAGAATTGGAATTGCATTATCTGAAAATTTTATGCACGAATAGATGAAAAAAATAATAAAATGTAAATGACATAAAATAATTAAACACTGAAGCAGAAAAGAAATAAGAATTTTTTTGCACGGAAACTTCCACATCCTCTGTCAAGTGTATTTCTTAATTTAACTTATTTCATGTTTATATTCATCATTTCATAAAAAAAAAAGTCTGCGCTGCGGACGACAGACTCATCTTTTCTTGCCCCTCCTTAGATTTCTTTATGTCAGCACCCAGGTCCATACAGCTAAAATTATACTTGCAAAAAGAATATTGGAATAAATAAATAAATAAAATAATAAAAATAAGAGATAATTTTATATTAGGACTGTTCTCAAATCTAAACTGTCTACTTTCTGACACATTTTTAAAATTCATTTTTGTTCACAAATGTATTAAAATTGTCAGGTGCTCTTATTCAGTAGCTATGTAATCGAACTATTTTTCCGGTTTTAGGTAAAGACAGAAGACTTTTCTGAAAATGCTGCTTTTTGAACCAAATTTCTGGACTCGACAGCGCAGGAAAGTAAAAAAAAAACGCCGTCCCGAGAGAACAATAGCTTACAACTCAAGCTGTAATTCAATTATCGGGAAAAAAACTGTTCGATTACAAATAACTTCAATAATCATGCCGCAAATAGCATGCTTTTATGTTTAAAAATGTGTCAAAGTTTCGCGTTGTTGTGTGTGTGTGTGTGGGGGGGGGGAGAATCGCCTTAAAATTAATTAAACCGTACGTATATTTTTCCTCAGTTTGTAGATTCCACAATTAGAATCACTTACATTTAATTTTTAAAATAACAGTTGCGGTTTTTTCAAGTATTGTGGACTTTTGTATAAAAAAATAATACTTTATTTTATTAGTTTGTTGTTCGGAAGTTCAGAAAGGCAAAGAGAAAGATTTTAGTTTTATTGTTTCTTTCTCTCTTTCTTTTTTTCTTTTTTGTCCTATATAATAGTTGTTTTTTAAATTATTAAAAAATAAAAATAAATAAAAATAGTATTTTTTAACAAAGTTTGTAATAAAGTATACTTAAAATAAAAATAATTAATTATCGTCACTATTTAGAATTTTGTAACATTGTAATGTTTGTGCTGGTCTGGTGTGAGTCATTTGTAATGTTTGTGCTGGTCTGGTGTGGGTTTTGTCAAGGACTCACACTTTTTAAGACATCACAGTTTTAATAATATACAGCACAAAACAAAACACAAAACACAATAGAAAATCAACATTTGGTCTCGGGACGAGATCCATTCTCGAAAACTCACTGTTACAACTCAACTACATCTACAGAGTTACAGAACGGCTAAAAGTTACTCGCTCTCTTCAGTTCAGTTCAGACTTGGCAAAATATCTGCTAAAAGTGGCAATAGCGCCATCTATACGTTGTTTCATTTAGGGAAAGGCAGTTATTTTGTTATAACATAATATATGTATTAATTTTTAACGTTTAATAATATCTTAGTCATCTTAAAACGAAATTCCCCTATTAAGTCAACAATAAGAATAAATAGTACAGAAATGACGCCAAAATGTCGAGGAGCGCCAAATATGGAAACCTTCCAATTTATTCTCTATGCCTATTTGGAGGTAATAGTACCGTCCGCTGCTACGTCACGGATGATTGACAGGTCTCTTCTCGTGAAAGGTCTATAATTGGGACTTAAAACGGCCTATAGAGGCGCTGATTGCAGCCGTCGGTACAGGAAAATTGGCCCTTTAACTAATGCTAAAGTGCCATTGAAGCCATTAATTATTGTAAACGCGTTTAAAAGTGTTAGATATTCAAATTAGGATAACTTTTACTTTGACATATAAACACAGAACATAAATAGCACATGAAATCTGAAATTGTGCATAAAAATAATCATTACGAACAAATTAAAAATGCATGTAACGCAATGGGATTGCAAGGGATTTTCCTGAAGGGAGCAGTTATATCTTTTTTCCACCAGATGGCGTATTCGAGCGCTTGAATTCCCAATAGACGAAGATCACGACCGAAAAGCATCTGAGACGGGGAATATCCGGTTGTTTCATGGACGGCGCTGCGATAGGCGAGAAGAAACAAGGGAAGTTTTTGGTCCCAGTCTTGTTGGTTTCTTGAAACTAGCAGTGAGAGATTGTTGAGGATGGTACGATTAATGCCATCCGATTGTGGATGTAAAGGCGTCGTCCTAGTTTTGTCCATTCCGAGAAGTTGACAGAGACCCTCAATCACAGCAGAGATGAAATTTCTCCCCTGGTCAGAATGCATTTGAAGGGGGACTCCATACCTTGATATCCACTGGTGTACCAAGGCATCCGCAACCATAGAAGCTTCTTGATCAGGGATGGCATAGACTTCAGGCCATTTCGTGAAATAGTCCATGACAACAAGGAGGTATTTGTTGCCATCAGCAGTTCTTGGCAGAGGACCTAGGATGTCAAGGGCGATGCGTTCAAAAGGTGCTCCTACATTGTAGAGATGTAGTCTTTCTCGGCTACGTTTCCTTGGTCCTTTCCGAGCTGCACATGCATCGAAAGATTTGCACCATTGTTCGACGTCAGCTCTCGCTTTTCCCCAGAAGAAGCGCTCTCGGACTCTGTGTAATGTTTTCATGACTCCAAAATGGCCACCAGTGGGACTGCCATGTAATTCCTAGAGGACCTCTGGGATTCGGGATCGAGGAAGTACCAACTGCCACCGAGATGTCTTCCCATCTTCCGATTCGAATTTTCGGAACAGGACACCATTCCTGACGTGGAAGGAGTTCCAAAGAGCCCAATATTGCTTCGTCGTAGGACTGTAAGTCGAGATGTCTTTCCAACTGGGCTTCGTGCTAGAAGATTCTAATAACTCCAAGATTAGTTTGATGTCAGAGTCTGCCATTTGATCTTCTCGAATCTTCTCATCACTCCAGGGATCTGGTGGCGTTGATAGTGAAGTCTTCGTCTGGCGTATGACATATTCGGGATTATACTTGCTCTCCGCTCTGGAACAATAGCGACAGCTCTCGGGACACGGTCTTCTTGATAGGGCATCGGCGTTTCCATGCGATGAGCCTTTGCGATGCCTGATGTCAAAGTCGTATTCCTGGAGCCGTTGTATCCATCTGGCTACTTGGCCCTCTGGGTTCTTAAAATTCATCAGCCATGTTAGAGATGCGTGATCAGTACGAAGGAGAAATTTCCTGCCATAGAGATAGTGATGGAAGTGTTCTATGGCTTTCACTATAGCTAATAACTCCTTACGAGTGACGCAATAATTCCGCTCCGGTTTCGATAAACATTTGCTCCAGTATGCTACGACTCGTTCTTGGCTATCTATTTCTTGGGAAAGTACAGCGCCGACACTTTCATGACTGGCATCCGTGTCCACAATGAACTGTTTGTCGGGGTGTGGCTAGGTAAGGACTGGAGAGGATGTGAGAGCTTCTTTCAGCCGCTGGAAGGACTTGTCGCATTCTTGTGTCCATAGAAATTTCTGCTTGCTTTCAGTAAGCCTATGCAAAGGTCTTGCGATGTTGGAGAACCCCTGAACAAACTTTCTGTAATAAGTGCATAGTCCCAGAAAGCTTCGCAACTGATGGACGTTTTCCGGACGCTTCCAGTTCTTTACTGCAGACACTTTTTCAGGATCTATTCGAACACCTTCAGCTGAGATGATGTGTCCTAAATAGTTTACTTCTCGTTGGAAGAACTTGCATTTCAAAGGGTTCAGTTATAAATTCGCCGCTCTTAGCTTCGTTAACACTTTTCGAATATTTTCTAGATGTTCTTCAAACGTGCGGCCACCAATGATGACGTCATCTAGGTAGATGAGACAAGCTTCAAAAGTCAGGCCTTTTAACACTGTCTCCATGAGGCGCTCGAACGTTGCTGGTGCATTGCAGAGCCCGAACGGCATAACTTTAAATTGCCAAAGTCCTTGTCCAGTAGTAAATGCGGTCTTCTCTTTGTCATCAGGATGGATCTCTACTTGCCAATATCCACTCTTCAAATCCAGCGTGGAAAACCATTTATGTCCTGAAAGAGTATCTAGCGTGTCGTCTATTCTTGGTAGAGGATAGCTGTCCTTCTTCGTGATATCGTAAAGTTTACGATAATCCACACAAAATCTTGTGGAGCCATCTTTCTTTCGGACCAACACGATGGGAGAGGCCCACGGACTTGATGACGGTTCGATGATGTCACTATCCTGCATCTCTCGTAAGAGCTTAGAAACTTCTTCTTGTTTTGCGAACGGCAAGCGTCTTGGATGCTGTTTAATCGGTGGATGGTCGGCAGTATCAATTCTATGACGTGTCAGTGAAGTGCGCCCTATATCACTCTCGTTTTGTGAAAACACATCCTTAAATTCCTGGAACAGTCTTTCTGCGGCATGTCTCTGTTCAGGAGATAAATTTTCATTTCGTCCAATTACAGGTGTTAAACTTGTAGACGGCTCCGATAACGTCAAGCTCGGGTCTTTGCAAACACAGGTGACTGGAGCACAGGTTGCAAGCACTTCACCTTTCTGGATAATTCTAGATTTTTCACTTACGTTCGCAATTCTCACAGGTATGACATCTCTCGACAGATCTACCAGCGCTGATGCTATTAGCACTCCTTTTGGGCTCTTCTCAGGATATCCAACCAAGCCACATTGAAAACTTCTTTCGTTTCCAGTTACTCCAGGTATCATCATTTCGGTTCGAGGAGGGATGATAACATCTGCCTTGGCTGTGATCCGTTGAATGGACCCGGACTCATTTCCAAGTTTGAAAATAGTGACATCTTCTTGAGCAGAGCGTAATTCATTATTCTTAAAATCCAGTGCAAATCCATGCTCTTTTAAAAAGTCCAGTCCGAGTATGAAAGGATCTGAAATATCGGCCACATAGACTGTATGATGGTAAGCAGCGTTCCCAAACTTTATTTCCAGTGTCATTCTTCCAAATATGTCGATCTTATCTCCTGTCACAGTTTGAAGGATTACACGTGGCGGGGTCCAGGAGAGTTTTTCTTTCAGCCGCTGAGCTAGATCTTTCCGAATGATGGTCACATTGGCTCCTGTATCGATGATCATATTACAGGGCAAATCATTCACACTTCCGACTAGAAAAACTCCGTTCTCGCCGCAACTTCTTGCAGAAATTTCACATACTTGAAAATGAGGCTTCTTAAGATCTGGAAACCTCCACCCCGCAAGATGGTCAATAATCAGTTTTCTTGCTCCTCCGTTAGCGGGTGAGCTATTACCTTCGGTGCTGGGTCGTCTTGGGCAGGCGATTTGGATATGGCCTTCTCCACCGCATTTCCAGCACTTGATCTTCCTGTAAGGTTTGTTGGCCATTAAGGAGTTCATCTTTCTCATTATGTCATTCATCTGCTGCTGTAAGCACTCCACAGCTCTATCCGACGTCTCAGGCAGGTTGGCTGCTCGCACAAAGTGTCGATCTTTCCTAGTAGCTTGCTGGGCTGCCTCGAATTTCAGAGCGTAAACCAAAGCCCCTTTTAAATCATTGAGATCTGCAATCCGGAGTGCTGTCTGGATCTCAGGATCACGCACACCATCAATAAAATGTTGCAGAGCTAAACTTTCTCTAATTTCAGTCGGACAGCCAGGATAAGCAAGATGTGAAAGTCTCTCGACATCCGTAGCAAGCTCTTGCAGGGATTCAGTAGATTTCTGCTGTCGAGATTTGAGCTGGAGTCTGCTATATTCCTTCATGCATTTCTCGCCAAAGCGCAATTCTAAGGCACTGACGAGCGTTTCAAAATCCAGCGGTTCATTTGCAGGCAAAGTCTGTAGGACGTCGGCAGCATCAGCTCGTAGAGAAGCAGCTAACTGGCAAGCCTTTGTCTGGGAATCCCATCCATTGGCGTCCGCTACGATCCCAAATTGTGTCTTAAAAACTAGCCATAAGGATTTTCCGTCATAGGTCGAGAGTTTAATAGAGGCCCGAGGAAGCATAGCTTGATACTTGACATCTTCGGGATAGTTTTCGGCAGTTATCTTTTGTTTCTTCACATTTTCCAACTCCTTTTCTACACTCTCAATCCTTTCTTCTACGGTTTTGGAGAACTTTTGAACTTTTTCTTCTACTCTTTCTTCTACGGTATTGGCTGTCTTTTGAACTTTTTCTTCTATTTCCTGAAATTTTCCTTCAAATTTGTTTTCCACGCTGTCAATTCTTTCATTTAAAGATGTAATTTTATTATCTATTAATTCTTTCAACTCACCAAGGTTGGTTGACATATCTTTCTTCATTTCTTCCGACATCTCCTTCATTTCAGCCTGGTTTGCAGTCATTTTCTCATCTATCGCTGACATTTCCTTCTTCATTTCTTCCGATATTTCCTTCTTCATTTCTTCCGACATTTCCGCCTGATTCTCAGTCATTTCCTTCTTCATTTCTTCTTTCAACTCAGCAAGGTTGGTTGACATCTCAGCCTGATTCGCAGTCATTTTCTCATCCATCGCTGACATATCTTTCTTCATTTCTTCTTTCAACTCACCAAGGTTTGCAGCTAATTTCTCCAATAATTGTTTCAGTTCACCCTCCATTGCTCTGGTGATCGGCATTCAACCCCACTCCTGACACCAAATGTTGTGAGCTCGGGGTTCGAAAGGACTGATGCCAATATATAAGAACAATAAAAAGGCTTTATTCACTATAAACGGTGCAATACGATCACAAATATCTTCTGAAAATTACAAGATATTCAGTAATCTTCAAATCCAATAAAAGCGCAGCAAAATTTCACACAGAAACAATGCGTTCAATACGACGTAGCAACGACAAAATCGATCCGAGTAACACAGTTCTCAATGCAAAGCCTCTCGTGCGTATTCAATCGCAGTTGACAGACAACTAACTGAACTGAACTGGTCGGAGGCCCTTATATAGGCTTTAAAGATAACTGTAGAATTTTCCAGAGCCTTCAGATGCTAGAAATTACCAGAAAGTGCTTTAACTTTCGATAGAGAACCTAAGCGAGAAAGGATCCCAATGTACAGGTATAAGGGGGGGTGGTTGCACAAAAAGTCGCCAAATCCGTCGCCAACTTGGCGACATTTGGCGATATATCGCCAAATTTGGCGACACAAATACGTCGCCAAAACCATCGCCAACTTGGCGATAAACCCATTCCTTGGCGATTTTCCATAGACTTCCATTATAAAGATGAGGGTGTAAGGTTGTTTTCCTTGCAAACCATCTGAGGCCTTTATCATTGAGTTACATGATGCTCAATAGGAAATACATTAATAATACTGCAATTTTCACAATAATAAAATAAACAAATGGAATATTTACAGATATATACAAAATTCATAACAATATATTAGGCTATCGTACGTGGCACAGAAATCGCGAATATTTATAATCTGCCGATGGCAACGAGAGGTTTGTTTTCACTAATATGCGAATATTAAGAAAAGTATTTGAGGTATCGATTTAAAAGTCACCACACATATGAAGAAATTTTTTTTGCATCCGAAAATACAATTTTTGTAAAAATTGGCCGGCAATTTTTCTTATTTATTTTTAAAAACTAGTTACTTTTTAAAAAGGAAAGAAAATAAAGCGCGAAATCAAACCAAGAAACGCGCCATTTTGTTATTAATTAAACCATTGACTACATTGTTGCACCTTATGCAGTTTAACCTCATTTTTGTCCGCATCGTTATGACGTCAATGTTACGAATGCGCGTATTTGTTATTTATAATATAGATTGAGTAATAACAAATAAATAATAGTAATAAATCTCTATAATAAAACCGTAAGTCATGTGGCTGTCATCAACAGTTCCGGGATGCCCGCAACGCTTTTTCATATGCCAGGCGGCCATTTTTATTAAAAATATTTTTTTCGAATAAAACTGCATAAAAGTTACATTTTTAGAAAGATCATTCAAAATAAATTAATATTTGAGAGATGACTTACATTCAATTATGTATATATTCTGCAATAACTTCAGTTGCAATTAGCTTCGCAGTTTAAATTCTCTATCCATGAGAGTAAACAAAAAATAAAGATTCATTCGTCGTGAACGATAATATAAAACCATGAAGGCAATAACTTGCAAAGCAAGTTCTCCGCGAATGAATTTTTGGAGCGCTGCCTGGTGTAAAAAAAATAATTTGCACCAGGACCTGTCAGACAATCAAGGTTTACCATAATTCTGTTTGATGAAGCGCTATACAACTCAACTTCATTCCGGATCTTTTCTTGATAACTTGGAATGTAAACAAATATAACTAATGTAATAATATTTAATGAATCAAATTTCGATACAAATTGTCAGTTAATTTGGTATTTATGTATTATACGTGGAAGAGAGATCACCTAAAATGATTGTTAATCGTCAATCATATTTACCGTTGTTGATGACTAATAGCGTTCAAAACAGTAACTTAATATGCATTTATAAAATACATAACATCATTAAGTACTTTTATGGGCACAGATGTCATATACGCACCACGTTGGCGCGATTTTTTCCCCCGACAATTTGGCGAAGACTTTGTTTTTGAATATCAGTTACAAATAGCATGCAATAATAGCACGTGATTTTTTATTCCAATATAAAAATAAAATAACGTAATAAATGAAATAGCTTCTATTATTTTAAAAATAAATAAATGATAGTTTATAAATAAATATTGCTATACATAATAAAAATAATTTATACAAATAGAATAAAAAATAAAAGTAAATAAACAACAATATAAACAAAATAACCGAGTTATCATGTGAGCCATAAAATTGCCATTTTGTTTCAATCGCGCCAGCGTGGTGCGTATATGACATATGTGCCTTTTTATGTTATTTAGCCGCAAATCTCGCCAATAGCATTTTAAAAATCGCCAATACCAGCTTTTTTATTCTTCACGTGTGCAAATTAGAAACGATGCTTTGATTTATGATATTTTTTCGATTTATCTATTTTCTATTTTAAATGAAAAGTGCGAACGGCATGCATTTTAAATTGGTGTCGCAGACGCACCGGGGTTGGCGCGACATTTGTTTTGCGCCATTTTGGCGAGAAAATCCCATTTTCAGGCACCTGTTAGATGTTAGAGATTGTTAAAACAGCGTGTTACTTTTATTTTATTATGAAATAGTTCATTTTATATTTAAAAAACACCCAATTTTATTATAAAACACACGCAGTGATTAATTTATTATAAAACACGCAGTATTTAATTTATTATAAAACATACGGAATCTGCTCTACCAGATTGCCATACGAAGCAAAATCTAGCCGAAACCGCCGGGTTGGCTAGGGATAAAATCGCCATTTTGGAGCTAAAATGATACCCCGGTGCATCTGCAACAACTGTACCCAAAAGGACCCATAATTAAAAATGGTAAATAATATAGTAGCACAGTAAAATAATACAGAAAATACTTTTCGTATACATTTATTAAACACATAATAACGTTATGTGATATCGACCGGAATGAATATGAGATATTCTAATCACATACTATATACCTATGAATATAAAATACATATCTATACCTACTATATCAATAATAATAAAGTCTTTCATATTTCTACTACATAATATTAACTATAGAGTTACAATATAAAGAGAAAAAAACAGGTTGCTGTAATTAGAATTATTGGCGCCAATGTTGGCGTGGCGTATTTTACCTGTTACGGATCTTAATAGTCAGTAAACATTAAGCAGAAATGCCAAAGTAAAGAAAATACGCAATTATAAAAACTCCCGAACTATAATATGAAAAAAGGGGAGCAGAGAAAAACAAAGTCGTACAGAGATCGGCTTCTAGAAGCAAGTTCGTGAATTTTAATCAGATTGGGTCAAAAGTACTGACAGCAAATATGGTTTAAAGGGAATGTGATTATCAAAACCGGCCTTCAAAAGTTCAATGTTTCGCCAAACCATACTCGAAAATTACGTGTAATAATATGCAGTCCAATTATGGCACATTATTCAAGATTTTTAGATGGGAATAATGATAGCTTTTATAATCTTCCGTAATCGAATCTACAGCCAAAGTTAGCGAGAAACAAAAACAAATATTAGCAACCATATGGTTAAGTGTAAATGTGGATATCATTAAAGATTTGCACAAAATAGACTTCATTGCATCAAAACCGTATTAACTAAAATACGCCAATTGGCAATGGACCCAATTACGGAAAATTACTTAATATGTTTAAGAATATCCGCATTAGCGAACATATTGCAACTGATAAGCAAACGGACATGAAGCATAAATGCTTAAGTGGGTTAAGCGGTTTTGTCTAGAAAGATGAAATACATAACGACAAAAAATATGCGAAATGCTACCATGATCGCAAAAGTTCTTGATTTGTCTATTAGAATCTTCCGATTTCGCGAAGGATTTGGGAAAAAAGTTAAATTATAAATAAAAGTAACGTGTTACAATGCTTAACATACATTTAAGGGAGACCAAACTGGTCGCCAGTGGCGGCTAGTTATGATTTAATCAAGCAAACACGTAATTTTTGAGATAAAATTAATTTTGTTTTAAAAATATTTAATAGAAATTTTTTTAAAACCACATTTTTTAAAACCACCACATTCCTGCAAACTACACGACATTTTCAAAAAGTTAATTTTTAAAATGTCATGACAAGTTTTAAAATACCATAAAAAAACACTCTTTACTCAACATTTTTGTTTTCAGAAAATAAACTATTTGTATTGCTGAAAATCTTATTTTTAATTTATGAAATGCACCTTAAGTATTGTCCAAAAAAAGAAAAAAAAATTCGGTATATTTCCGCCGATCATGACCCCCTGACTCCAAAACCACACTCCGTTTTGGGGTCTGGGGGTCATGATCTGTGAAAATATACCGAAATTTTCCGGAATTGCTTTCCTCCGAACGGCTGCAATAAGTAGCTTTATACTTTTTTGTATTGAAAGCTACCTAAAACCAACGATTAATTTATGAGTTTTAGTGAACGCGAATTCTCGTAAATTATTAGCTTTCATTGTTGTAATCATTTTCATAAACATACACATAAAACTATATATTCATATCCGTTAGCGCCAAATTCTCGTCAAACTTGGCGAAATATCACCAAATTTGGCGACCAAAAATAAGTCTTCATAAATGAAGCCAACTTGACTATAGTTGACTAATTTGGCAAATTTTTTATTCAAATTCAGTATTAACAAATCTTCTGTAATTGGGTTCTTTGCATTTTAGCCTGCTGTTTCGAGTAACATTAGCTAAAATTTTAAAACGAAGATATAGGAAAGCTACCTTTTCCTCCTGATACAGGGCGGAAGGACTTTTTTTAATCGGGTTTAGTTTGTGAGTTTTAGCAAACCTGATTTCTCGCAAATTTATTTCCATTGCTGTAATCATTGTTGTTGCTGTCATATGCTTAAAACTCATATCTGCTAATCATATCTGCACATCATAGCCATGTCTGCTAGCGTCAAACCCTCGCTAAACTTGGCGATAGCCGATAAATTTTTCGAAATTCAAATTCAAATTCAGTAGTTACAAAAACTAGGAATCTTCTGTAATTGAGTGCCGCGCATTTTAGCTTCGTGTATTTGAGTAAAATGAAATTATTTTTTTTTTAAAGAGGAAAGCTGGCTTTTCTTCCTGGTACGGTACAAGTCGGAAAGACTCTTTTTTTCGTTTTGAGGAAGGGGAAGTAGAATTTCATCTTGCCCCGCGCGCCAAAAAGCATAGCTACGCCACTGATCCTGCACTGCCTCTGATTTTAGCAACTGATGCATCACCAGTTGGTATAGGATGTGTTTTATCGCATTTATACCCTGACGGAAGTGAAAGACCCATAGCGTTTGCGTCCAGGACATTAACTCGATCAGTACAGAAATATTCCCAAATTGATAAAGGGGCTCTTGCCATTGTATGGGCTGTACAAAAATTTTACTTGCATTTGAAAGGACGAAGATTCACATTGATTACAGATCATAAGCCTCTCGTGTCCATCTTTGGATCGAAACGTGGGTTTCCGGTGTTAACTGAAACTAGATTGTTGCAT
Organism: Maratus michaelseni; assembly: GCA_963931845.1. Classification (NCBI taxonomy): domain Eukaryota; kingdom Metazoa; phylum Arthropoda; class Arachnida; order Araneae; family Salticidae; genus Maratus; species Maratus michaelseni. Next base: position 254,293,373 of record OZ007592.1, read on the forward strand.
TACGCATTAATTTTGCAATCTTTTCAATTCGATATTAGATACCGGATACTAAAGACCACGGTAATGCAGACTTCCTCTATTGTTTACCAACAGCTTCAGAAGAATTCGAAATCAAGGACGTCATCACTTTATATCAAATGTGTCAAATCGAGACCGTCCCAGTTACGTCCAGAGAGTTGCGACAAGCAACTGAAAAAGATAAAGAACTTGGTCCTTAATTAAGATCTCTCCGGGAAGGGCAAAATTTACAGGGAAAGGAAGCGCATTATACAATTGAAGACGGTTGTATTATACATGGACAGAGATTTTGCGTTCCGGAAGTTTATAAAAAAACAGGTTCTCGAGGAATTGCACCAGGGACATCTGGGTATGGTGAAAATGAAGGCCATTACTAGATCATTGGTCTACTGGAAAAGCATTGATACAGACATTGAGGAAGCGGCTAAAAATTGCTCAAATTGCGCGAGATTTAAGGCTGATCCATCTAAAGTTAAAGTGCACCCCTGGGAGTACCCTAGCGCACCCTGGGAAAGAATCCATATCGATTTCGTGGACCTCTATATGAACACATGTTCTTAATAATTGTGGATGCGTACCCTAAGTGGTTAGAAGTGTACCCTGTGAAATCAACCACAGCCAATAAAACAATAGATTGCCTTAGATTAGGTTTACCGGTTGTACTTGTAAGAGACGACGTCTCGCAATTCACATCTTATAAATTTGCAAGATTTATGCAGTGCAATGGAGTGAAACACCTTACTAGTACTCTATTCAAGCCCTCCAGTAATGGTCAGGCCGAGTGCTATGTGTATACTGTAAAACAGGCTCTCAGAGCTATGCAAAATTATGAAGGTAGCATAAATCAAAAGTCTAAATCTAAAGTAAAAAAAGAAAGTCATAAATCAAAAGTTAAGCAGATTCTTGTTGCAATACAGAAAGGCACCTAATATGACAACAACGAACAACGCATAGTCCAGTGATGCTGTTCCTAAAAATAGATATCCGTACCAGAATAGATCGATCTTTTGTTGCCTGATCTCAAAACTTTAATTCAGGGAAAATTACGGAAAGGAGCCTACGATTTTAAAGACAGAAAATTCGAAATTGGAGACTATGTTGCTGTGAGAGATTTACAGAGCGCCAATTTGTAAATGGAAGTTTGGGCATGTAGTAAATCGAGACGCCGCTCTAAAATACACGGTCAATGTGCAGGGAACATTGGTGAGAAGACACGTAGATGAAATGGTCCAATTGGTAATCAAGTAAAAGATGTTTATTCTTCACCATATGTGTATCACCAAGTACCAACGAAATTAGCTCCGAAAAAAAATTCGGAAGCACAGCATGTTGAGGAATCTGTTCCGGATATCTTAAATGAAAAAGCTGCGACTGAAGCGTCAGCAGAAAGTGTTTCACGTATAAGGAAAGGGCATGTTTACAAACAAACAGTTCCATCAACCAATCTACCACTGCATTTTTGTCGCAGCTATCATTGCAGGAATCGTCATGGCGACGTAGGCCAATCATATCATAGACCAGTTTAACGTAGACCAATCAAATCGCTCCATCTCACGTGTACCGTAGAAATCGCAATTAACGAACAAGTTTTCCCCCAAACCAACAGTAATTTAACCAACAGTGACGTCAGTTGCCCTTTCCTTATGCCAAACCCGGTGCCAGAATCATCACAGCTTCATCTCCTGTCTCCTGTGAAGCCCGGTGACTCAACGGCTGAAGGCAGTACTCCGTCCATTTCAGCAAAACCTGAACCAAACTTACTCCGTTCAAATAGAATCCGGAAACCTCCCAAGAGACTAGATCTTTAAGGAGGGAGGAGATGTCATGTTCAGGCTCAATGAGCTACTTGGCTTCTCCGCGAGAGTAACTGTTTTGGTCTTTTCTGGAACTGAAACTAAAACCATGATGTGCTCGCGTAGCTCTTTATGTAGAAGATGTTCGATAGAATATTGCAGCGGTTCCCAACCTGGGGGTACGTGGCAGAATATTCGGGGGTAAGGGAAAATTACGCTGGTAATGGCAGATATTGCAAAAATAATCAGTAAAACACAACGATAAACTTTCGTTTACAAAGAGAGACTTGTGAAAAATAAAATAGGCTATTCGCATAAAATGAAGGAAAATGCCTAAACTTAGTAATTGGTTGATCATTGCTTGGCATTATCTCTGCTCACTCTTAATAACATTTTGCGATTTCGCATCTATCCCTACTATTCTTTTATTGTCTGCTCTTTGTAGTAATTCTAGAAATATTTAGAAAAACATGAATCGTATCGGGTGTTCTGGGTTCGACATTTTCATTTAAAACTCTTTAAAACCAAGTCATCATTTTAGTGTTCAACTGGTCAGTATTAGTAGAAACTCATTAACGTGTATAAATAGATGCATCCCTACTTTGTGAGAGCTTAATTTGAAATATTTCGCTAATATTTCGTATTTTGAGTGGCTTTATATGTTGATATTGTGTTGTGGTTTAAAATGGATAAGTGGTCGAAAATTGAAATTCTGAAGAAAACTGCATCTAATACTGGTAAGTAGGCATATGAACATTACTAATGAACTAAAACATAAATATTTGGAAAGGGTTTATGTGAGAAGAGTACGTAAAAATGAAAAGTCTAAGCAAGGGGTACGTGAGAAAAAAAAGGTTGGGAACCGCTGGAATACTGTAATGATCGTATTGTATGTGATTTGTCTGTATAAGTGTAACTTGTCCTAATTAAAGTGTGATGTTCCATAATATCAAGATTCTTTAATCTGAAGCAATATTTCACCCATACCATGACTAAAATATGTCAGTGACCATGAAAATAGTTTCTTATTTAAATGAAGATTTGATCGAGATGCCTTGAAATTTAATTTGTGAAGGAGATTTAATAAAAGAAGTATTCGGCCAAAAATTATCAAAAGATGATGTGAAACAATTTGCCAACAAAGCAATATTGTGTCCAACAAATGCTGTTACAGATAGAATTAATGAAGTTCTGAAACTCCTCGAAGGGAAAACGTGCACATACCTCAGCTCGGATACTATTAAGGATGCTACTGAAGAAGATAACCATAGGTATCCGGTTGAGTTTCTCAACAACGAAACTCCATCAGGCATGGCCCCCCATACATTGAACTTTAAAAAAGGCGCAATTATCTGCCGCCAAGTCGAGAAAGCACAGCCGTAAGTATCCTTTTCTGGAAGCAACTCAGGGCACTTTTGACCCCCCCCCCCCCCCATATCTTTGCGCTGGAGTTTCCAAAAAACTTGAACATTCATTTTCGAGAGTATACACAGGAGCAAAATTTAAAATTTCAGGTTTCTGTCTTTTCTAGTTCATACAATATATGAACTCAAAGTTTCGATTTTTTGTTACTCACTCACGCGTCATCAAAAAGATAAGGTAGATCCCGTAGTCCTAGAAATTTGAAATTTTCTTTATAGACAGGTTTGTTTTCTTTTACAAGTTATATTCTATTTAATTTGCATATGAAATATGGATTGTTAAATGATGTTAGCCCCACAAAAATTTTCACAGCTCCTCCTTTCTTCCCGACATTACTGGCTAGTTATGGCTTAATAGTCCTTTCTAAATAAAATCATGGTTTCTCTAAGATTGTTTTCATTTATCTCCAAATTGAACCTAAATGATCCTAAGAAGACGAATCAAAGAATTACTATATTGGCATGACAATCAGGAGACTTAAAAAAATATATATAAAAAAATCGAAAGTTTGAAAATAATTTGATTTTTTAGTCCTAGAAGCTTGACATTTGCAGAAAGGTAGGGTTTAGGATACAAATTGAGGAAAAATTTAAAAATCCACAAATAAAAAAAATACATAATAAAAAATCATCGAAAAATCGAATATAGTTTGAAATTTCCGGAAATTTTAATTTTTCTTTTTAACACTTTCCAACCTACTTGAAAAGTGTATGACTTCGGTTTGTTTGCCGTCTGTCCGTGCTCTAACTCCCGTAAATATGCTCGGATTGCCCTGCAATTTTTATATGTTATTGTCGTCAACTATAGCATATTCTCTATTTCAACTGAAGTGTGTAGCACTTATAGTTTTTTTACAGGGACACTCAAAGTAATTCCGTTACATTACGGTCTATGGGGAAAAATCATTTGCGGTTTATTTTAAAGATGTTACACAATTTCAAACACATTGTAATTGATATATATCCCTAAGGTGCATTACAAGAAGCTTAATATGAATAGAGTGTGCATAGCACTTATAGTTACTTTACAGGGACAGTCAAAAGAATTCCGTTACATTACGTTTGCATGATTTTTCGTTCTTGTTTTATCCTAAACAGTACTCTTATGCTAAATATCAACTATCTAGGCCTGCGAGTAATATCTCAGATGGATAGAACCTTTCTTGGAAGCAATTGAGAGTACTTTTGACCTCCCCCCCCCCCTCCCATAACTTAGTGCTTGTCTAGGAACCTGAAACTTCTTTTTATCTACAGGACTTTGCAAACGAAACTAAAGCTTCAAATATTTGGTACTTGCAAATAAGAGGGACAGAGTGTGGGCTTAGAGTAAACCAGCGGATGATCTCCAAAAAGAGCCTGAAATCAAGAAAAGGAGGATTACTTATAAAAATAAGTGAAATCCCATCAAAAACGTCACCTGTAAAAAATGCAGCCAAGTCTCGGGACTCTTTTACAGTAAAAAGTTCTGAGATCGTGTAAAGCCAAGTTCAGCTATCTTATTAACTCTGAAATTTTCATTCACAAATCACCCCTAGTCTCTACATCTTTAATTAATTATTATTTAGTGACTTGGAAATTACGTAGCACGAGAATGTGATGTACATAATTAGTGTTAATCAAATAACACCATCCCATCCCATAACATATTAAGGTGTAATAACTTCTCTGTGCGTATATAATTAGCCTTAATCAAATTATTCCATCACATCCCATAACAAGTAAGGTATAACAACTTCCTTATGTGTATATAATTAGCCTTAATCAAATTCCCCATCCCATCCCATAACATAGTAAGGTGTAATACCTTCCCTGTGCTGCGTAATTGCCAAGTCACAAAATAATAATTAACTAAAGATGTAGAAACTTGGAGTGATTTGTGAATGAAATTTTCAGAGTTAATAAGATAGCTAAACTTGGCTTTACACGATCTCAGAACTTTTTACGGTAAAAGAGCCCGAGACTTGGCTACATTTTTTACAGGTGACGCTTTTGATGGGATTAAGCTCTTACGTAATTTAACCCCTTCGCGACGAGCGTCCTTTACAGAATTTTTAATCTTTTACCACCGGTTTTTTTAAACAGAAATTATCGCCTAATTGAACAACTGAAATGCTATCATTAAATAAGGTAAAGCTTACAAAAAACGTAACTGGTGGGAATAATCGAGGATTCTGAGCATCTTATGCGTCACGTATACGTGTCGCTCGTCCCCAAGGGGTTAAACACTAAAAGAGGACTGATGTGCAACGGTACTAGGCTTATAGTTAAGAATTTAAAACCTAACTTAATTATTGCTGAAATACTTACAGATACCGTTAAAGGAGAAATTGTTTTCATTCCGCGGACTGACCTGTGCCCTAGCAATCCTGACTTACCATTTCAGTTGACAAGACGACAATTTCCGGTTAAACTTGCATTTGCAATGACCATTAATAAGTCTCAAGGACAAACCCTACAATTTGTCGGCATTTATTTGCCTGATCCTGTATTTAGCCATGGACAATTGTATGTTGCATGCTCTGGAGACGACATAGTTGCGACATCAAAGTCAAAATTGATCAAGGACCACAACAAGGAAAATTAATCCCAAACTCTGACAAATAGCTTTCGAAAAATGTTGTATACAAGGAAATCTTTAACAACTAAACTGAAGACAACATATAGGAATTATAAAGTTATTTCAGTGTCTTTGATTTGTCAAAGCTGGGTGATAGTATGCCCTTACTGAAACCTAAAAAATTGTAATCTACTTATTGAGCAAAAATTTTGTAATTATTTGAGGATGTATTGTTTTAACAATACCTGGTTGTGATGGCCCATTAAAAAATATTTTATGACCGGCAACTGTTTTATAGCAGCTAATATTTATGAGTTGGTTACCGATATATGCTTTTAAATATTTGTCATCTGCCACGCATGCTGTCCGTATAACGGACTTTCCACTATTTGGTTTAAAAAATGTAACTTTGTCTCCGGAACCACATATATTCTAAAAGAAAAATGAGGTTATATTATTAAAATATTAGTATTTTTTCCATAAAATATCACTGGTGTCTAGATAATTTTAACCACGTAGTGTGCATATAGAATGTACCGATATAATTCATACCTATATGTTAATAATACTCGATCATAATTATGATAGATTACATCGAAAGCCATCAGATTGCCAGCTTCATCTAGCATGAAATCAGCACCTTTCATTTGAATCACTTTACTGAAGCTTTTATATGGTAAAAATACAAAGTAGTTTTTTAGTTTCCAGCGACTTCCATGTTATTTGATTTACTAGTGGTGCAATCATTAGCTTAACTTGGGGGAGGGGGGGGGGATTTTTAATCATTACTTATAAAATTAACTATTTCTTTCTTTCTTTTTTACACTTTCGAACACAGTTGAAAGTGTTTATAAATTCGGTTTGTCTGTTGTCTTGGCCGTGTGTCTGTCTGTCTCTGATCTAACTCACGCAATTATAGGGGAAGACGGGGTACAATGAAACATTACTTGTAAAATCAGTAAAATTTGTCACAGAATGTTACAATTTATATATATGTTATACAACTATATGTCCCAGTTACTGATGTGATTTGGATACATTCACACTTCTACAACATTAGCAATAGAAGATTATTTGTTTTCCATCAGTGAAAGTAAGTTTCTTTACTAAAAGTAATTTTGTTTCTTTTTCCTTGTTGTTATAAGCAATAATTATTTTTTTTGTACATTGTTATCTTTAGGTTGTTGTCTTCATGCTTCCAAACCCCCCCCCCCCCCCCCAAATAATAAAAAAAAAAATTAGAAGTTTGTAAATCATTTTTTACTTAGTAACCTCAGTGCGGAGTACAATGAAACACTTGCAGACGGGGTACAATGAAACATGTTGGAATATGGCCTTTCAATAGAAAAATCTTTTGTGAAGATTATTTGTGTTCGTATGTGTCAGATAGGCTTTGTACTTCTGAAAATTATTGCCATGGTCAGATTAATGAAACTGAAGAGCTGACTAATGAAGCTGCAGAGCAGACTAATGAAGCTGAAGACCAGACTGACAAAATCCAAGAATCAGAAGCGGTGGATCTTGCCATAAGTTAAGTAGATCATTGCAGGTTGTTCAGCGCAACTATTCATACACCATGCACTAGCTCTATCTAAACTTGTGAGGAAATACATTTCTTCTCAAGAGATAAAACCTTACCCCCAAGGCTGGTACAAGAAAGGAAATAAGAGCACGAAAACATAAAAAAACAAGAACGAAAAATCATGCGTCAAGCATAGATTATGTAACACTTTCCAACGCTTCCAAAATTATTTTACAAATCATTACTGTTTAATAAGCTGAAAGATAACATCTAAGTAAACAATTTGGAAAACGCATAACATATTAAAAAAACGTAATATCACGAATTTCCATCATATATTTCCAACATATACAATATTTGGAAAAGTATCCGAATACTTTTATTCAGCCCTGTATAGGATCTATAGATTTGTATATATACTACATAGAATGCTACATTTTAGTTTAGTTAGGAAACGCGTAGCACAGTTTAACGTTCTCCTTCTGGAGTTTCTGTCAATAAACGGAAATATGTTCGCGACCTTTTGTGCTATCCTGTATATGATCTACAGAATTTATACACACCAAGTAATAGACAAAAAGTGAGTTAAATTCAAAATCGCGTTCAGCAACTTAAAACGCACTTCCAGGAATTATTGTTAACAGACAGTAGAGAATTCTTTTGTGTGTCCCTGTAAATGAACAATGACTGCTATACACACACTATTCTGTAGTAAGCCTCTTGTAATGCACCTTAGTGATATATATAAATTTCAATGCGTTTAAAATAGTGAAACATTATTTAAATAAACAGCAGCGATTTTTCTCCATAGACGTAATGTAACGGTATTCTTTTGACTGTCTTTGTGAAGTAAATATAAGTGCTATGTACACCCTATTCCATATTAAGCTTCTTTTAATGCACCTTAGTGATATATATAAATTTCAATGCGTTTGAAAAACATTATTTAAATAAACAGCAAATGATTTTTCCCCATAGACCGCAATGTAACAGACTAGCTTTAAATAGCTAGTCTTTTGAGTGTCCCTGTAAAAAAACTATAAGTGCTATACACTTCCGTTGAAATAGGGAACATGCTTTAGATAACGACAATAACATATAAAAATTGCAGAGCAATACGAGCATATTTACGGGAGTTAGAGCACGGACAGACGGCAGACGGCCATGCGGCCAGACAAACCGAAGTCATAAACACTTTTCAACTATAGGTTGGAAAGTGTTAAAAAGAGATTTGTTCTAATCAACGCCAGTAAAAAATGCTCTTGTTAGGCAATTAAAAAGTAAAAAGAGGATAAAAACTAAGAAGGGATTGTTTTCAAAACAAACTCTGCCTGTTAGACTCTGAAGATGACAATGATCCAGATTATTTTCCAGCTCCAGCTGATCATCGAAGTACTAAGAATGACATATTTACACATAACAAGTGTGACACAGGCAATATCTGTATAAACGATTATGTTTTAATCAAGGAGGGTGAACTGAAACATAAGGAAATATATTTTGTTGGAGAAATCATAAATTTAAATTAAGTAAAATGTGAAATACTTTATATAAAAATACTTCAACCCTAGCTTTAAATTTGTGCGTTCTGCAGAAACTTACATTTTTGAAAAAACTCAGATTGTGCTGAAACTTTCACCCCCTATCCCTTAGGGAGCAACTGCAAGAAAACCAGAAATGCTAATTTTTGAAACTGACTTGAGTCAATTTGATATAAAATGAAAGATATTTCTTAAACTAATAGAATTTTCTTACTTTTCCTCTAGGACTATAATTTTTATATCAAGTTCCTTTTTTGTCTTTTAAAGAAGTTCATATTTTGTATTTTAATCAAGTTCCTTTTTTGTATTTTATTAATTAAGTTTTGTTTTTGTATTCAGCTCATTGTTCATAAAATAAACTATATTGGGTGAAAATTGCTTGCATCATTTGGAGTGTTTCATCGTTACCCCGGCATACAGGGCACAATGAAACACTGTAATACATTTACTTTTTGTTATTTTTCATGCATAAATATATTGTTTAGAACCTAATAAAAATTTATATAGATGGGGAAAATACAAGATTAAAAGTATGCATTAATTATATTTTTGTGCATGCAAAATTATAGGTAGGAAAAAAAATTAGTAAATTTTGTTTCATTGTACCCCGTCTTCCCCTACTCGGGATTGCCATGTAATTGATATTCGATTTCCCTTTGATGTCCTGCTAGCTGTATATATGAGAGTGACGGAATCTTCGGTTTTGGGCTTTCGATTTTCGGTTTTTCGCTGCGTCACTCGAGAAACTACCGACCCTCATGATATCTTATTGAGCATGTTCGGTATTGAAAATGAAGAGTGTAGCGTTTATAGTTTACAGGGGCACTCAAAATAATTTCGTTACTTTATGGTCTATGGGGAAAAATCATTTGCAATGTATGTTAATGATATTATACTATTTCAAAAATATTGAAAATTATATACGTCACTAAGGTGCACTACAAGTATTGTTTTAACAATACCTGGTTGTGATGGCCCATTAAAAAATATTTTATGACCGGCAACTGTTTTATAGCAGCTAATATTTATGAGTTGGTTACCTATATATGCTTTTAAATATTTGTCATCTGCCACGCATGCTGTCCGTATAACGGACTTTCCACTATTTGGTTTAAAAAATGTAACTTTGTCTCCGGAACCACATATATTCTAAAAGAAAAATGAGGTTATATTATTAAAATATTAGTATTTTTTCCATAAAATATCACTGGTGTCTAGATAATTTTAACCACGTAGTGTGCATATAGAATGTACCGATATAATTCATACCTATATGTTAATAATACTCGATCATAATTATGATAGATTACATCGAAAGCCATCAGATTGTCAGCTTCATCTAGCATGAAATCAGCACCTTTCATTTGAATCACTTTACTGAAGCTTTTATATGGTAAAAATACAAAGTAGTTTTTTAGTTTCCAGCGACTTCCATGTTATTTGATTTACTAGTGGTGCAATCATTAGCTTAACTTGGGGGGGGGGGGGGATTTTTAATCATTACTTATAAAATTAACTATTTCTTTCTTTCTTTTTTACACTTTCGAACACAGTTGAAAGTGTTTATAAATTCGGTTTGTCTGTTGTCTTGGCCGTGTGTCTGTCTGTCTCTGATCTAACTCACGCAATTATAGGGGAAGACGGGGTACAATGAAACATTACTTGTAAAATCAGTAAAATTTGTCACAGAATGTTACAATTTATATATATGTTATACAACTATATGTCCCAGTTACTGATGTGATTTGGATACATTCACACTTCTACAACATTAGCAATAGAAGATTATTTGTTTTCCATCAGTGAAAGTAAGTTTCTTTACTAAAAGTAATTTTGTTTCTTTTTCCTTGTTGTTATAAGCAATAATTATTTTTTTTGTACATTGTTATCTTTAGGTTGTTGTCTTCATGCTTCCAACCCCCCCCCCCCCCCAAATAATAAAAAAAAAATTAGAAGTTTGTAAATCATTTTTTACTTAGTAACCTCAGTGCGGAGTACAATGAAACACTTGCAGACGGGGTACAATGAAACATGTTGGAATATGGCCTTTCAATAGAAAAATCTTTTGTGAAGATTATTTGTGTTCGTATGTGTCAGATAGGCTTTGTACTTCTGAAAATTATTGCCATGGTCAGATTAATGAAACTGAAGAGCTGACTAATGAAGCTGCAGAGCAGACTAATGAAGCTGAAGACCAGACTGACAAAATCCAAGAATCAGAAGCGGTGGATCTTGCCATAAGTTAAGTAGATCATTGCAGGTTGTTCAGCGCAACTATTCATACACCATGCACTAGCTCTATCTAAACTTGTGAGGAAATACATTTCTTCTCAAGAGATAAAACCTTACCCCCAAGGCTGGTACAAGAAAGGAAATAAGAGCACGAAAACATAAAAAAACAAGAACGAAAAATCATGCGTCAAGCATAGATTATGTAACACTTTCCAACGCTTCCAAAATTATTTTACAAATCATTACTGTTTAATAAGCTGAAAGATAACATCTAAGTAAACAATTTGGAAAACGCATAACATATTAAAAAAACGTAATATCACGAATTTCCATCATATATTTCCAACATATACAATATTTGGAAAAGTATCCGAATACTTTTATTCAGCCCTGTATAGGATCTATAGATTTGTATATATACTACATAGAATGCTACATTTTAGTTTAGTTAGGAAACGCGTAGCACAGTTTAACGTTCTCCTTCTGGAGTTTCTGTCAATAAACGGAAATATGTTCGCGACCTTTTGTGCTATCCTGTATATGATCTACAGAATTTATACACACCAAGTAATAGACAAAAAGTGAGTTAAATTCAAAATCGCGTTCAGCAACTTAAAACGCACTTCCAGGAATTATTGTTAACAGACAGTAGAGAATTCTTTTGTGTGTCCCTGTAAATGAACAATGACTGCTATACACACACTATTCTGTAGTAAGCCTCTTGTAATGCACCTTAGTGATATATATAAATTTCAATGCGTTTAAAATAGTGAAACATTATTTAAATAAACAGCAGCGATTTTTCTCCATAGACGTAATGTAACGGTATTCTTTTGACTGTCTTTGTGAAGTAAATATAAGTGCTATGTACACCCTATTCCATATTAAGCTTCTTTTAATGCACCTTAGTGATATACAGCGTGTCCACGTATAACCTGACCGACCTTTATTTTCGCAACCGTTGGTTCTAGATGCATACTTCCAATTACAAAAATGGTTTAAATAAGGTAAAGAATTACTTTTAATGCAATTTGGGTCAAGAAAAACATTTATTAAAAAAATACGAAAGTTAAATTTTTATACGGTCCCCCGGTCCTATAAGTGATATTTAGTAAAAAATTACTGTGACACTAACAAGTACGACAAAGAAAGTCCCATTCATCTAACATTAAAATTGACCGAGTTATGAAACTTTGAAATGCATGACTTATACCACTTTTTTGCATCTAAAAAGAGATGATTTCGGCCATGCTTTCAGGGGTCGTATATAAAGTACTTAAACTTATTTCAAGGTATCTGCGCTTTGAAAGAAATCGTTCCGAAAGAAACTATTACGATTGAGTTAATTTTTATTAGTTAAGTTTCAGATTAATTAAAATAATTGTATTTTAACATATGTTTTATTTTGAAAGGATTTGAGGCTATGATTTCTTTTAACAAAAATTATGTTATTTTCATAAGGTTTTATTTAACTTGCAACGATCGTCTTTCCAGTTTAAAATTTGTACTCGAAGTTTAACTCACTTTCAAATGTCCGATCAAAGTTAAATTTTACATACTGACTTAAATCCGATGACAATGTAATATTATTATGATTTTCGACGCTTACTATCTTATACATACTTATATTAGAGGATAACACAAAAAAAAATTCGGATAGATTATCGTCAACAAGTTTAAGAAAGAGTTTTAGATTAGATAATATAAACCTACGATGATTGTGTTTTTTAACTTTTATAATTACGTTTTATGTATTTTTTAACGCTGAATAAAAAAATTGCCTTCACTTTTAACCATCATGTCAGGATTTTTCGCAAATCGTAAATTTCAAGGTTAAATAGCGAAAAATCTGTTACTATAAAATAGATGTAAGACTTTTTTATTCAGTTTAATTTTATTTAATTCAATAATTTATTCAATTTTTCGACTTATACTAGGTTCGACTTATACAGCTAAACAGCTCAGAGGTCCGATGAGGTTGGAAGGGGAGGAGGGTCAATTTTAACTTTGAAATTTGCGATTTGAGAAAAATCCTGACGTGATGGTTTAAAATGAAGGTCATTTTCGGATTCAGCGCTAAAAAATACATAAGAATTTTCAAAAGCTAAAAAACAAGCCACAACCCAAAATTTGAAAGACAGTGCAATCTAACAGCATTTTATAATCTGTATCATTTTGTAAACAATTGAGGCTGTTGTTTTAAATACTTTTATTTAACAAAAATTCAGTTATTTTTATCCTCTTATATGTTCAGTAGAAATTGTATATTTTGCATTAATATGTCAGAATGATTATAGATTTCACTTTCATATTAGATTGCAATGTTAATTTTGCTCTCAACTATTTTTTTTTTTTTTTTTTTTTTTTTTTTTTTTGATATATCTGAAAATTATTTCTATTTCTACTACATTTGTGAATGACCCCTATTTCGCAGCAAAAAATATACTCCAACTTTAAACAGCTATTACTCGGTGAGTTTTAATGTTAGATGAATGGGACTTTTTTTGTTTTACTTGTTAGTGTCACAGTAAATTTTTACTAAATATCACTTATAGGACCGGGGGGCCGTATAAAAATTTAAGTTTCGTAATTTTTTAATAAATGTTTTTCTTGACCAAAATCGCTTTAAACATAATTCTATACTTTATTTAAACCATTTTTGTAATTGGAAGTATGCATCTAGGACAAACGGTTGCGAAAATAAAGGTCGGTCAGGTTATACGTGGACACGCTGTATATAAATTTCAATGCGTTTGAAAAACATTATTTAAATAAACAGCAAATGATTTTTCCCCATAGACCGCAATGTAACAGACTAGCTTTAAATAGCTAGTCTTTTGAGTGTCCCTGTAAAAAAACTATAAGTGCTATACACTTCCGTTGAAATAGGGAACATGCTTTAGATAACGACAATAACATATAAAAATTGCAGAGCAATACGAGCATATTTACGGGAGTTAGAGCACGGACAGACGGCAGACGGCCATGCGGCCAGACAAACCGAAGTCATAAACACTTTTCAACTATAGGTTGGAAAGTGTTAAAAAGAGATTTGTTCTAATCAACGCCAGTAAAAAATGCTCTTGTTAGGCAATTAAAAAGTAAAAAGAGGATAAAATCTAAGAAGGGATTGTTTTCAAAACAAACTCTGCCTGTTAGACTCTGAAGATGACAATGATCCAGATTATTTTCCAGCTCCAGCTGATCATCGAAGTACTAAGAATGACATATTTACACATAACAAGTGTGACACAGGCAATATCTGTATAAACGATTATGTTTTAATCAAGGAGGGTGAACTGAAACATAAGGAAATATATTTTGTTGGAGAAATCATAAATTTAAATTAAGTAAAATGTGAAATACTTTATATAAAAATACTTCAACCCTAGCTTTAAATTTGTGCGTTCTGCAGAAACTTACATTTTTGAAAAAACTCAGATTGTGCTGAAACTTTCACCCCCTATCCCTTAGGGAGCAACTGCAAGAAAACCAGAAATGCTAATTTTTGAAACTGACTTGAGTCAATTTGATATAAAATGAAAGATATTTCTTAAACTAATAGAATTTTCTTACTTTTCCTCTAGGACTATAATTTTTATATCAAGTTCCTTTTTTGTCTTTTAAAGAAGTTCATATTTTGTATTTTAATCAAGTTCCTTTTTTGTATTTTATTAATTAAGTTTTGTTTTTGTATTCAGCTCATTGTTCATAAAATAAACTATATTGGGTGAAAATTGCTTGCATCATTTGGAGTGTTTCATCGTTACCCCGGCATACAGGGCACAATGAAACACTGTAATACATTTACTTTTTGTTATTTTTCATGCATAAATATATTGTTTAGAACCTAATAAAAATTTATATAGATGGGGAAAATACAAGATTCAAAGTATGCATTAATTATATTTTTGTGCATGCAAAATTATAGGTAGGAAAAAAAAATTAGTAAATTTTGTTTCATTGTACCCCGTCTTCCCCTACTCGGGATTGCCATGTAATTGATATTCGATTTCCCTTTGATGTCCTGCTAGCTGTATATATGAGAGTGACGGAATCTTCGGTTTTGGGCTTTCGATTTTTCGCTGCGTCACTCGAGAAACTACCGACCCTCATGATATCTTATTGAGCATGTTCGGTATTGAAAATGAAGAGTGTAGCGTTTATAGTTTACAGGGGCACTCAAAATAATTTCGTTACTTTATGGTCTATGGGGAAAAATCATTTGCAATGTATGTTAATGATATTATACTATTTCAAAAATATTGAAAATTATATACGTCACTAAGGTGCACTACAAGATGCTTACTATAGAATATGGTACGCGTAGCATTTATCGTTCATTTACAGGGACGCAGAAAACAATTTCGCTACAGTATTGTCTATATGAACAATAATTGCTGGAAATGCGTTTTCAAATGTGGTATGCATTTTTAAATTTAACTAATTCTTTGCATATTACTTGTTGTGTATAAATTCTATTAATTATATACAGGGCTGCACAAAAGAATTCAAGAACATTTTCACTTATTGACGGAAATTGCTGAAGTGAGATTTTCAACCGTGTTATCATATATTATAATACGAGCAAATCTTGTATGCAAATTTTATCTTAAAAACGACTCTAACAATTTTGACGAAATTTTGTATCCTACCGTTTTCGGGCACGAGAAGACCATTGGACTAGGTCACATGTTCGAGAAAATTCGATTAATGGGTCATTTTGGGTCACTGCGGGCCAAGCTAATTTTATCTAAAATACGGCTGTAACGATTTTGACTAAATTTTGCATCTTACCGTTTTCGGGCGCGAGAAGACCATTGGACTAGGTCACTGTTCGAGAAAATTCGATTAGTGGGTCATGTTTGGGTCAAGCTAATTTTAGCTAAAAAAAGGCTTTAACAATTGACAAAATTTTGTAAACTGCCATTTTGGATTACGAGAAGACCATTCGGCTAGGTCACATGTTCAAGAAAATTCAATTAGTGGGTCATGTTTGGGTCACGGCGGGTCAAGTTAATTTTATCTAAAAATCGGCTGTAACAATTGACTAAATTTTTTTACCCTGCCGTTTTGAATTACAATAAGACCATTGGGCTAGATCACATGTTCAAGAAAATTCGGTCATGTTTGGTCACTGCGGGTCAAACCAATTTTATCTAAAAAACGGCTCCAACGATTTTGATTAAATTTTATATCCTGCCGTTTTGGATGATGAGAAGACCATTGGGTTGGATTACATGTACGAGAAAATTCGATTAGGGGGTTATTTTTGGGTCACTACGGGTCAAGCTAATTTTATATGCAAAACCGCTCAAACAATTTTGACTAAATTTTGCATCCTATCGTTTTCGGGCACGAGAAGACCATTGGGCAAGGTCACATCTTTGAGAAAATTCAATTGGCGGGTCATTTTGGGGGGTCACTATGAGTCAGAGTCAAGCAAATTTTATGTAAAAAACGGCTGAAACAATTTTGACTAAATTTTGTATCCTACCATTTTGGATTACGAGAAGACATTTGGACTAGGTCACATGGTCGAAAAAATTCGGTTAGTGGGTCATTTCGGTGTCACTACGGGTCAATGCATTTCAATGTGAATGCATGAACGTTGAAACAGTTATTAATTTGTTGAACAGTTGGCAGTAAACGAAGTCGCACAGTTGACAACATTTCGCCAAATATCGCCAAATTTGGCGGGAAAATCGACTTTCAAGATTAGCAATGCCTAAACGCATGCTTGGCGCCAAATGAAAGAATGTTCCAAGTTTGCGCATTTTCACCAAATTTTGACGACATTTGGAGAAGATATTGGTTTTTAGAATGTGAAAGAATTTTCTAGAAATTCCCAATAGCAGCCGAGATATGAATCAACCAATTTGGATACATAGAATTGATTATTATATGTTGTACAGAGAATTTATTGTTATATTGAATTGAAAACAAAGCTAATTTTAACCGAGCATAATTCGGTCCTCCCCGTTGGTGAGTTTCCTAATAGAGCTAAATTTTTGCATACTATGCAGTATGGGTACAAATCTATAATAGATCATATACAGGGCTGCACAAAAGAATTGGGATATTTTCCGGACTATAGATGGTAATTTCTGAAATTGGGTTTTTAATTGTTTTATGCATTTTCCAGAATGTTTACTTAGACATGAAAATCTAAGTAAAGAGGGAGTATCAATCAAATAATCATGAGAGAAAATTTTGTACTTATTTTTATGCAAGACGATATTTTCATCTTATTAAACGTTTTCTTATAGTATTCTGATTGTTGGAAAGTGTTTCATAATCTATGCTTGACGCATGATTTTTCTTTCTTGTTTTCTGTTTTTTATGTCATAAAGTGGTGTTTAATGATGTGACGAAAAAAAAACAGTAAATAAAAAGCGTAATAAAAAGCACAAGCAGACAAAATAATAAGATTAACATGCAGCTATTTCAATGCTTCCTAAAAGGAGTCCCTTTGTCAATCTTCAAAGCAAATAAAACAAGAACGAAAAATCATGCGTCAAGCATATATTATGAAACACTTTCCAACACTATCGGATTACTGTTAAGACATTTCATTTTTGTTCATTCAGTAAAATGAGATATCTAAATAAACATTTGAAAAAAAAAAAAAAAACCCACAGTGCAGTAAAAATTAATTTTCAGCAATTGATGTCCATAGCCAGTAATATGTGCACATTTTTTGAACAACCCTGTATATGATCTATACACCTCGTAATATACTGAAGTTTTTAAATGTATATCTCAGCTGAAAACGTACATCTAGCAGTTAGGCCTCATAGTTAGTCTGTAACAGAATTCTTATGAATGTCTCTGTAAATAAACGGAAAATTCTACATACGTTATAATCTATAGGAAACATGTTGTAGCGCACATCAGTGGTGCATATAAATTTTAAAATGTTTGAAATAGTGTAACATTATTAAAATGCACTTAAAATTATTTCAATTTCAATATATTTGAAATAGTGTAACATCATTAAAATACACTGCAAACAATTTGTTCCCATTGACCGTAATGTAATGATATTCTTTTGAGTACTCCTGTAAATTAAGCATTAATGCTACACACACTTTATTTTCAACTAGCAGACTACGCCCGCTGCGCTGATCGGTTTCTCCAAAAGAACCTTGAATCAAACGAAATATATCGGTGAATTTAACATTGTATTTTAAAGTAATCTGTACCTTTACCTGGAATATCCTAAAATAACATAAAAGCGGATACTTATTTTACTAAGTTATGTTTTTTTAATACGGTTTATTATTACGTTTACAGTTTATTACCTACCGTTTTCCATTGATTTATATGTCTTATAGCTACATTTTTTAATAGCGTGAATTAACCTATATTATTCACAACTAAAAATAAATGGCGCATCTAGTATTTGTCGAGAATTAAATAAAAATCATGCACTCGTGACATCATAATTCACTTTTATATTTTAACAGAATAATACGGTTACTATAATTTGTGACTCGTGCTGACACGTTGTTATTACTATTGTTTTACGCGAGAAGTTTTCGCTATGGTACTCCATTGTGAAATTTGGTAATTTTTGAAATTCATTATTTGAAAAATGGCATAATCAGTGGATTTGAAATTGATATCAAGAAAAATACAATTTTTTACCTTTCTAACGCAGTGTGTCTAACAATTTTTTGACAAATACTTTTCGAGTAATTAATTTTTTCAGTAACTTCAAATGTTTCATTTTCCGACATTAATCTGTGGCAACGATTAGCGAAAATCCCAGTCGTCAGCAACGCATACCTTTTTATTAAAGAGGAAGGATACCGAACATGCCATGGTAAACCTCAATAACATATATCAATTACATGGCAATCCGAGTATTTACTCAAGTTAGAGAGCGGCCAGATAAACCGAATTCACAAACAGTTTTCAACTATGTTGGAAAGTGTTAAAAACCAAATTATAGTTGATGTTGACATACTGTTCTATACTTTTATTAAGTGAAATTTTTTCTCACAGACGTTTTTTATAGTAAGTTTTGAATGTCCAAGTTTTTTCAAATTATTCAAACGACACAGTGTGAAAAAAATCCCTGACGGCTCGGCCTGCAGGCACAGGTAGATTTCGGAGACGCAGACCATGGGGCGCCTGTTTGTTGGGAATTGCGGAAGAAATGACCTTTTTGCCATGATGCGGTAGTTGAAACCGCCCACTTTGAAACCTAACTTGTTTGCAAGCGGAGCCAGCAGGGATTTAAAAAAATTTTTTTTTTTTGCTGTAAGGGTTGGTTCTACAAAAAACTTGTTAATATAAAAGCTTTAGATAATATTAATCGGATTTATAATAAATTAAAGTGGATTTGATATTTTTTGAATAGATGAAGTTATGAATTTTTTTCTTCCAACCCCCCCCCCCCCCCTTGGGGACATTTTTAATGATATCAAAAATCTGTCATACATAAATTTTCGGCCCCGTTTCTAGAAGTAATAACAACTTTAAACGGATTCGATATGTATGATAATTAAGAAATTATGGTTTTTTTTTTCTGTTTTCACAAAAAGCCCCCCCCCCCCTCCCTCTTTGTTCGATTTTGCCCATTAACGAACTTGACCGAGATTTTATACCCTTTGATTTTATGTATCACTTTGGAAGAGATTTGTGCAGAATTATTGCAGTTATCGTGTCCATAAAAAAGTTAGTTAGACAGACAGACAAAGTTTTGAACTGGGGGTGGTTTTGGGTTCTGGGAGTCATGATTGATGTAGATCTGCAAAAACTTTTCAAAAATTCCAACTTAGGTGAGAATGTAATAGGTAGTATTTCTTACGAAATCTACCTAATTGGAGTTGCACTCAACACATAACGGCCAATCTCATCATGCTTCCAAATGTGAATGCATCCAGATGCCTTTTTGCTAATCATGTCATACACACCATTCTGTTGAATTTGCATCTTTAATATTGCTTTTCACCTTTCTTTTTCTTATTATGTGCATTGCATGTGCCTATCCATAGGAAATTTTCTTGAAATACGCTGAAGTGACTAAACTGCATACATAAATTTCATACTAGGTACTATTCATATTAAAGAGTATCATAAGAAAGATAAGAGATTACAGAATATATTTTTTCTTTGTATAGGAATATGAGGGCTTATGCGAGCCTTTGAAATGTTAATACAGGTCTTTCTGTCATTCTTGGCTATTTGTCATAATATCATACGTATGTCATAAGATGTCTGAAAGAAAAATGCCCCCAATTAGTGGTCATTAAAAGTTTTAATTTGCCTTGTTACAAGGATGATGTCAATAATGAATTTCGCTTGAAAAAAATGGATTACTTAGTTGTTACAGTAAAACTTAAATCATCAGCTTTCTGATGATGTAGTTTTTTCTTTTTTTTTTTTGAGGGGGGGGGGGGGGGCACCCCTTGCATAAATCTTTACAAAAATAAGAATTTTGGTCACTTTTGGCCAATTTTTAACATTTGGCTCCCTTTAACAAAAATCCCACTTATGCCCATGGGAGGCCTAGCAGCAGCTGGCTCGTATGCCCCTGCATTAGTCAGGCCCTGATTATAGTCTGTCCTATAACCAAAGACTTCTGTGCAAATGCAGATAAATGCTACGCACACCTTAATCTATAGAAAACATGTTATAGTGCATCTCAGTGATCCTTTTTCATTTCATTACGTTTGAAGTATAACATCATTAAAATGCATCACAAAAGATTTTCAGATTATAATATAATGGATTTCTTTTGTGCATCCCTGTAAATGAATGTTTACTTATAAATGCTACTTGTTTTATACTCCTAAGCATGTTTTAGTCCACCTCAGTGATGCATATCATTTTCATTATGTTTAAAATATTGTAAAATCATTAAAATGCATGAAAATAATTTCCCCACATAGATCATAATGTAACAGAATTCTTTTGTATGTCCCTGTAAATGAGCTATAAATGCTAGACTCTTCATTTTCAATACTGAATATTATATAGTAAACATAAATAACATTTAAAATGTTTATGGCAATCAGAGTGTATTTATGAGAGTTAGAGAACGGATGGACAGATGGCAGACAAACTGAATTCATAAACACAGCTCTACTACATTGGAGTGTGTTAAAAATTGGGAAAAAATATGTTGTAAAGCATGTAGACAGAAATTACGCTGCATATCGGTAGTCTCTTGTCAAAATCGGGTTGGCATCTGTTTATGCCATTCCATTTTCTTGGTGAAAGTTGTTAGAAAAATTAAATTAAAAAAATAAATAAAAGAACAAAAAATCATGCGTCAAGCATAGATTATGCAATACTTTTCAATATTTTTTAAATACTTTTACAAATCTTTACTGTATAATAAGGTGAAAGATGTCAAAGTAAACAATTTGGAAAAAGCATAACACATTTAAAAACCCAATTTCAGGAATTAACAATATTCAGGAAAACATTCCAATTCTTTTGTACAGCCTTATATATGATCAACAGAGTTGTATATATATTACATAGAACTCTAAATTGTAAATCAGTTAGGAATATCTTGTTATTGTTAGGGAAAAAAAAATATTTTTTGCACCTTAATTAAAATTATACTTAACTTTCTTTGCATCTTATATAATTTTATTGTTTGCATCTTATATAAATTATTTGTTTGCATCATGTCATTTGTCACAAAAACTTTAGGATTCTTGGTAGTTTCAGATATCAAAGTTCACATCTCCCTTAAAAGTTCTACCTCAATGGCTGATGGCTTTTGATGTCAGAGGATCAATTTTCCATTTTGTTCACACACATCACTGATTTAAATTCCGTTAACCAAAGCACACACTGCAACTTTTGCTGTGGCGTCCACATCTTCACTAATGAAACCCGTGGAACAGGTTTTTAGCCTTCATGCCGATTGCTGAATGTATGTGTGGCGGAACAGTCTAGACCCAAAAAATCTTGGAGGGGTTTCCAATCCATGATGGAGCAGCCTACGATATTCTAATGGGTAGTTCTGTAATAATAAGTCATAATTATTGGATACTTTTAGCTGACACATACTAAAAGTATCTTTTTCTCCAATTTCATGTCTATCTGCTTCAAAATTGAATTTTTTCTTAATTTTGCATGTGCATTTTCTTTCTTGAGGAGAGGAGGTATGCTATGCATACTCTTCAAAATTTTATGAATCTAATGAAGGGAAATAAAATTTTAAAATTAATACAGTAGAAAGCCACTAATCCGCAAAGCTTGGTTCCAAGTGCTGTGCGGATGGGAGGCTTTTTGCAGATTACAGGCCATGTCTATTTAATCTTTGTTTACATTTTTTTTTAATTCATATTTTGGACAAATTTAGATTGCTAATACTAAAATATAAATAAATTACACATTTTAATATGTAAAAAATAATTTATTATTTTTTAAATTTCTTAAATATGGCATCAATTGTCTGTTTTAAGACATTTGGTTTATAGTGTTGAATTTTATCTTTAAGTAAGAGTTCAAAAGCAATATATATGTATTTTTTTATGTGTTTTTCAATTTTATAATTACGATTTTATGAAAAAATAAATAAATTATAAAATATATTGTCTAAGTAAGAATTTTTTATCATTTAAAAAAAATAAAAAAATCACAAATGCTCAATTTGTATTTTACAAGTACTGTATGAAGAAATGAATATATAAAATAATATACTAATTAAATGTGCTTTCATTTTAAACTATAAAGAAGAATGTTATATGATATATAATATATATATATATATATAAAGATAAGAAAAATGTTAAAATTGGTGAAAAAAATTTCAAAATTCAAAATTTTGTCACCATTGAAGCATTTTTCAAGAATTAAATTTCTTTGTTTACATTCATAAATTGATTGCGGATTAGAGGCCTTTGCGGATTAGCGGCACTCTACTGTACTACATTAGCTTCAAAGTTAGTGTGGATGATTTGTTCAGTTTTATGCAAAAATTCTTGACAACAAACTTATTTATATTTAAACTCATTATCAATACTGTTTGTTTTTAAAGAAGATAACATTGTTGAGTGTTGAACATGCCTCCGATTTCTGCTTGCATTATCTGTGAATGTTTGAATGCAGACAAAGACAAATCTACAGCTGAGCTAAAATTGCTCGGAGGGAGATTACTAAAAAGGTGACTGTTGAGTCAAACAGAGTATCCCTAAACAATTTTTTAGGAAAAATGCACTGAATCTATGCCTATATACAGGATCGGTGCTTGGTTTACTTTTAGTATGTGCAAATAAATAAATAAAATAATAATAACACACACATATATAGTGCTTTTTAAGTCTTTTTACTTAAAAAAAACAAAACAGAAAGGACTGTACAGAATTACTAATTGGGTTCATTAGAACCCGTATGCCATATGTAAATATATAGAATTATCAAAATACAAATGAACTACTGTTTCATAACAAGTATACTAATAAATAACACAACATAATCTATACAAACAGAAAGAAAAAATTATATTGTAATAAATAAACACTTTTTCAATTTTTTGGTGACATAAGAAAAGGGGACAAAAATTGCTCATGTAATGGACCAGTCTTAGTAGTCAGAAGGTATTTTTGTAGTCAGAAGAAGAATTTTGTAAAAAATTGTGTGCTGCCTAAATCAAATCGGTATCCTTTGACCTAAGGTCTATGTAAGCATCGTACAACAAAAAAATATTTCTTAAATATATTTTATTTTTGGCATTTTTTTTGTACTGAGGGAGCATTTTTCGTGTTTCATATAATTAACTATAGTTACAGCACCTAGAATACATAGTGAGGAAAACGGTTTTAGCGTTTTTTAATTCAGAATTTTCAAATTCAAACTGGAAATTCTGAAACAAGAATTTTTACTTTCAGAAGTCACAAAATATCTGCCATTAAGTAACGAAAAGAACATTATAGGGAATTTCTGATATGAATGCGAAATCTCGGAATTAAAAAAAAGCCAAACTGGTAATGCTTTAAAAAGTGCTAAAAAATTGTAGCCGATAAACGTGCAATGATGCAGTACAATAATAGGACGATCACAGCAGCATCTGCTTTAAAATAGATTTACCTCTAGCAAAAGTAACTATTTCACTATTGACAACATGAACATAATTTATGTTAATAAAATCATCTTGTAAGTGTATATTTCAGATGTAACTGATTTTGAAGTTCGTTTATTATCATATCAAGGAATTAATCTTTTCCACTTTTCTAGCAGAGATTCATCCTTTGGTATGCTAAATAGGGATAGTTTCTAGTTTGCTGTCTTTTATGGAGTACTGCAAACAAGCACAAAATAATGCGTATCATGTTTTTTGGCTGTGATCAATATCATTCATATTTTCAAAGCTTATGAAAATCACTATCCAAGTCAAAGGAAATAGAGTATAATTTAATTATTTAAAATATTTACCCAGGGTTCATACAGAGTTGGGAAGAAAAAATCCAAGGAGTACCGAAAAAATCCAAGGAGTCCAAAAAATGTTAAGGATTTGCAATTTTTTGTTGTTGTTGTTTTTATGTGCTGCATTGTTATGTGGTATGCACACTCCAATTCTTAATGGCCAATTTGGAGACAAAAACAAATTTTACTCTATTAGAATCTAATTGTTAGTGCTGGAATTACACAGTATTCACAAAATATTGCTTACTGATTTCGTAAGTTTAAATACAAAATAGACAATCAACTTTTTTATGCAGCGACCAATGATCATATAAACAGAGATTAGTCAAACCTCAAACACTTATTATGTATATCACATACATGATACATCTTTAAAAAAATTTTAAAAGGTAAAAAAAAAAAAAAAAAAAAATGCTAAACGCAACATACAAGAAAAAATATAACAAGTTTTGAATTTATACTTTTAGAACAGCTGTAATCGATTTCGTTGAAGGTGAAACTTTGACGAAATTCACGTGTTTTTTGCGACCTTCTTTGGGAAATTCGCGATCTTCTGGGAGAAATTAGTGTTTTTTCACGATCTTTTGACGAAAACTGCATGTTTTTAACGATCTTTTGACGAAATTCGCGTGCTTTCTGCGATCTTTTGAGAAAATTTGCATGTTTTTTGCGATCTTTTGAGAAAATTCGCATGTTTTTTTCGATCTTTTGAGGAAATTAGTGTCTTTTTTCACGATCTTCTGGGGGAAATTCGTGTCTTTTTTCGCGATCTTCTGGGGGAAATTCGTGTTTTTTTGCAATCTTTTAATGGAATTCGTGTTTTATTTCGATCGTTTGACGAAACTGGCGTTTTTTTCCAGATCTTTTGATGGAAACTGAATGTTTTTCGCGATCCTTTGACGAAGTTGGCGTGTTTTTTGCGATTATTTGAGGAAATTTGTGTGTTTTTTCGATCTTTCGAGGAAATTCGCGTGTTTTTTGTGATCTTTCGAGGAAATTCACGTGTTTTTTGTGATCTTTCGAGGAAATTCACGTGTTTCGTGATCTTTTGAGGAAATTCGCGTGTTTTTCGCTATATTCTGGGAGAAATTCGCTTTTTTTCCCCATGATCTTCTGGGGGTAAATTCGCGATCTTCTGGAAGACATTCACGTTTTTTTCGCGATCTTTTGATGGAAATCGCGTTTTATTTCGATCGTTCAACGAAACTGACGTTTTTTCGCGATCTTTTGAGGAAATTCGCGTTTTTTTCACGATCTTCTGGGGGGGAAATTCGTGTTTTTGCATGATCTTTTGAGGGAATTCACATTTTATTTCTATCGTTTGACGAAATTGACTTTTTTTTCGCGATCTTTCGATGGAAACCGCGTGTTTTGACGCCGCGTTGACAAAATTCGTGTGTTTTTTACGATCCTTTAACGAAATTTACGTGTTTTTCGCACTTTTTTGAGGAAATTCGCATGTTTTTGGCGATTTTTTGAGGAAATCCGCATTTTTCTCGATCTTTTGAGGAAATCCACATTTTTCTCAATCTGGTGGAGAAATTAGAGTTTTTTCACAATCCTTTGACAAAATTTACTCATTTTTTCCACGATCGATTGATGAAATTTGACAGTATTTTTTGGGATATATTTGCGAAAAACGTGATTTTTCCGAGATTTTTGGCTAAATGCCAAACATTGATAAAATTTAAAGTAAAGTACAGTGTTGAAAAACTGACTTTACGGACCTAATAATTAAAAAACGGACCTAGTGGGAGCCCTGCTATAAGATTATCCTAACCAATCAATGCTGTGCTTCAGATAAATGACGTGTAGTATAAAGGATTTACTGTGTGTTTTACAATCCCGATTTTTTCCCCTCGGCAGCAATATCGCTTGCGTTCGAAACTGCAATACAATTTAAGGAGTTTCTAAGGAGTGGTTTGCTTATCTAAGTAGTTCTAAGTACTACTTGGGAATGTTTTCATTTCTAAGGAGTTTCCAAGGAGTCTGTGAGAACCCTGTTTACCACCAACTGAAACGTTTTCTCAATTCGATTCTTATACAATTTTTCCATTGAAAAGAGCTAGCAGACAGTGGTGCTGCGAGAGAGGGGGTCCAAATGCTCTGGAAACCAGTAATATTATAAAGTTTTTTTCGCCTTCAATATGGCAGAAAATTCTCTAATTAGATAAGGCAAAAATATTTTTATATATTTAGTGGTATCCAAGCCATCTGTACTCCACACTGTCTACGCCACTGCTAGAAGATGTTGCTGCGATCAACCTGTTGTTATCTTTTCAGCATCGTTCTACATTTATCGGATTCAATTTTTTAGTACTATTTTGTAGCCGTTTTCCACACTATGTATTCTAGGCGCTGTACTTTAGTTTCCGCAAGATAGCATGTTAATTGTTTGAAGGAAAAAATAAAGCCTTTTACAGTAAAGATTAAAAATAAAATATTTATTATAAATATTTATACATTATACAATTTTTCAAAATGTATCAAATTAAAAGCTAAAATTCTAACTTAACAAATGCTTAAGTCAGTAAACTATAAAAATAATTGTAAAAACAACAGTCATTTTAAATAACCAATACACAAAGCGGAAAAAAAAACAATGCACAAAACAAGGTGAACTTTTTTATAAAAATATTTAAACAGAATTTTGAATAAATTAAAATGAAGTAAAATATAACTTTCAAGGCAGTTGAGTTCATATAAACTGTACAGCTATCTGGAACAACTAAAATTTCGAGAAAGATTAATTTTACAACTGTAGATATATACATTCACACATATATTCAATGAATAAATTAAAAGCAAAATATTCTTTCTCATATTTTCACAAACTTGCACATATAAAAATATGTTATTACATTCTCATTTCTATATCATTCTTTAAAAAAATTCAATGCTCTGGTATACAATATCATGGATAATTGTTATCATATATGGATGGGATTACAATGGTAAATGAATATGCTTATATATCTTAATGAATAAATTATTTAAGAATTCATCAGTAGTACCATCACACAACAGCACCATAGTTAAAATGCAATACACTTTTCCACATATATATTTAGATTACTGGCACCATTAATTGATATATTTTTAAATATACACAGAATACACATACAAGTGTATATGAGCATGGGTTCTTTCAGGCATGGGTAAGTACAGTCAACTCCCTCAAATCCACAACTCTATAATCTGCAAATGCCTATAATCCACACTGTTTCAGATGTAAACAGTGAAAATTTGGTTGCCGTTAGCTTTGCAAGAGAAATTCCAAATGGTGGCAATTTGATCAACAATCAGTACAGTAAAATCCCGGTTATCCGAAAAGCATGGGACCAGAGGATTTTTGGTTGACCGTGGTTCCATAGGAATTTTCAGATAACCAGGAGGCTTCCCAATTTTATTCTACCAGATGACACTACTCACCCTTCTCACTTCCCCACAGTCTTGTAACGCATTCGGGCATGCACTTGAAGTATTTGAAGTAAGAATTCATATTCTGAGCGGTGTCACCTTCCTGTTTACACCTGTTTTAATTTCCTCCAAACTTTATTTACAATGAGTAATACTTTAAAGCGCAAACCGGTTTTTATAAGCACGACGAGCTCAATGAGTTGATACTGGAAATGAGCACTTCAATATGTTGAAGTGCAGGAAGATTCAATAGTGTCAGATGCGTTGTGGTTTAAAACGTGGGTGATAAGGCAGCATTAAAGTAATACAAAGTTGAAGAAAAAAAAAATCTCAACATATTTTGTAAAAAAATTAAGTGTTGTATGTTTTTAAACAGCACGCTTGTTTAAAAATAAAACTTTTCATGTTTTAAAAAAAAGTTTTAAGGCCTTTCGGTTAGGCCAATTTTCGGAATCTTTTCCTACATATTGTAACTATAAAAAAGCAAGCAATTTTCCCAAAACGATTTTTGACTTTTTTTGATTTGAAAACGATTTTATAAAAGAAGCCTGTATGCATTGTACAAAGATTGGTTTACCTGTAAACTGCAAAATATTATTTCTCTTAGACAACTGTGCTGCACATCCAAAAATATTACAAAAAGACGACATCTCTGCATTACTTTTACCTCCAAACATAACTTCTCTTATTCAGCCAATGGTAATTACTCGTAGCATGAAATGCCAATACACAGAATTATATCCTCTGATTTATTGGCTAATATGGAGGAGTATAGAAGGCAATTTACAATTAAGGACTGTATTTTTCTCCTGGCTGATGTATGGGACTCTGAATGCAAAGACACTTTAGTAGGTAAAAAGCATAATTTGTGGCTAACATCTTTATTTATAGACCGTGATGGTGATAATGTTGGCTTTGCTGACTTTGGATAGTGCAAAACAGAAATCTGCAGAGCTTTTGTGCTTTGCAAAAAAATCATTAACTGTTGCACCTGATTTCTTGAATGGACATAATATAATTGAATGGATGCCCTCCCAAGATGAAGTTCTAGTTACAGAGAGTTTCACTGATATTAACATTATAAGCACTACTCTGTTAAAATCTACTGAAAATAGGAAAATTTTCACACAGAGTATGATGATGAAGGTGAAAAAGAAACTCTTGATATGGTTTGGCTATGCGTTATAAATATCTGAATTTTCTTCAGAAACAGAGTTTTGTTTCAGAACAAGAAATAATGACTATACATAGACCCCAAGAAAAAATACTAGACCAAAAGTCAAAAATTCTCAAACAAATGACAAATGATACTATGTATGAAAATTATAAAAAAAGCAAAAGAAATTGTAAAATAAAATTTTAATAATTTTTCCTTAAATGTGTTTTTTTTAAATTAAATAAACAAATGTTACAATACCTTTCTTTTTTACTAATTCATTCATGCATTAATAATAAATTTACTGTAAAATTACAGGAGAAAAAAATTTAAACAATGTAATGACCTATATTCAGCACCGCAACAACTCTATTTGGCACCTGGTGTGAAACTCTTTGTTAGTTTTTCTAACAATCATTGATGCATGAGTAGTGTTTAGTGTTGGCATAGATTAAGCTTGTCAGTGCCTATTCTAAGTGGGCACTGCCCGCACCACTCTTGTTGCGGCACATCCTTTGGTCCCAAGCTGTGTGGATTTGAGGGAGTTACTGTATAGGATTTTGCTTACTTATAATACTGAACTCAACATCCAATATACTGATATGATAAAAAAAAATAGATATATTTTATTTTCGGATATTTTGTTATGATAGTCAGAACACTCAATAATGAATGGTTATGTAATTTTAATTACATTTTTTATAGAAAGTACAAAATAATATCTACATGAATCGGTCTTCAGTATATCTTTGGTAAATGGTAAGCAACATAAAAAAAAAAATGTAGTACAGAAGATATTTTGTAGGAAAACACTAGGAAA
Organism: Maratus michaelseni; assembly: GCA_963931845.1. NCBI lineage: Eukaryota > Metazoa > Arthropoda > Arachnida > Araneae > Salticidae > Maratus > Maratus michaelseni. The sequence continues at coordinate 254,323,248 of OZ007592.1, forward strand.
TTCATATACTTTATCTGATTTTTCTAAGGGCGTTACTTATTTCTTTAACAGGGTGGCCAGTATTTGAACTTTCCTATTTTTCCTGACTTTCTCTTGTGAAACCATATCACAAGCAGCCAATTTCAACACTGCATTGAAATTTCTATGTTTAAATCAAAATTCCGCGACTTTTCCAGGTTGACTGACAACCCTGTTAAAAATTATGATTTAAGTAAATTTAAAACCTTTCACCTTTTTTTAAAAATAATTTGCTAATTTTTGGGAAAATCTCTGGTTTTAGTAATGTACACTTTGAGGAGAAACAATATGTACGGCTATTGTTCACTACTCATTGAATACAATTAAAATTCTTTTGAGATTCACTATAATAAATTTCAATTTCTCCTGAAACCATGTCATGGAACACATTATTTAAACATTTCAATTAAAGCTAAAACAACACTGAATTTATTCATTTGCGAAATAAACTTCAAGGTCAAGATTATTTTTCTACAGCAAAAAACTAGTAAGGACTGAATTAATTTGTAACTGATAATCTGAAAATTATTAGCTTGGTTATTTAAAATAAATGCCACATAAGTTAAACTATAAAAATATATGAGCATATATTGAATTCATTCTTTAACTATTAAAATATAATATGAAAGTCCTATATTAAAAAAGTCAAGGAAGTCTAAAAAAAATTGGATATTGAAGAGATAAATAAGCAAGTTACTGCCAATTTGCAGCAGTTCATTGTTTTCCTCCAATACACAATACTTTCCTCACAGTATAAATTATAAAAGCATCGGGAAAAAAAATATCAAATGAGAGAAAGACACATAATGAATGGTTTATAGCAGGGAATTCTGATTAATATGTATTTGCAGATCACAAATGAGCATACAAATTAAGTGGCAGGCAGCATTCTCAGTAGTGTAAGCAAACATTTCAATGAATATTGGATGCCATCAGTAAAAAAGTAAGTGGCTTGAATGCACTGATAAATGATCATTGCAAGAAAATGTTTCTCCGCAAGTAAAAAATATTCATTTCTCAAAGGATTTTTTTTTTTTTTTTTAAATACAGTAAAAGAGCAATTGTTACAAAAAGCTCCTCCAGAAGCTACATATGAACTACCAGTTTAGAAAATCCCTGGTTTAAAATATATCCTTTGACAACTACAGTATGGCAAAAAGAAATGAATTGGGGTCAAATCTGAATGAAAGCACATACTTTTAGAGACTGAATGTAATTGGGTCTGAAGTTTTAGTATAAACTTATCCAAGCCTAAAAGCTTCCATTCAAAAGAAAACTTAGATTTGCCTAAGCTAGAAATTGTTAATATAATTGCCAGGGTTTAGCATCCTTGGCAAGAAACTTTCAGATCTAGTTACATAGATTTAAAATACTTTTTCATTTCAGTGCTGAGTCACCTTAAATACTTTTGTTCAATAATTGATTATCATTGTGTCAATATTCAAGTTATATTTATTTTTTGTTCAGCAAATATTGTAAAATTAAATCCACATTTTGCACATTTAAAGTTTTAATATTTTATTATTAACTCAAACTTATGGCTACTACTTTGTATGTAGATAGGTTAAGAACAAAAATATAGTATTAAAAATTATTACTTTATATTGGCAATTAAAGTTATCTAATTATAGTACTTTAAATGTTTGCTTATAAAAATTTAATTTTAATAGAGTACTCCATTTGAAATATTATATTCCATAAAGACACCTAAAGCTAACATTTGAAGATCCCTCTCAAAATAAAAGAGAATTATGTAATGCTCTACAATTTTAAAAACTATGCAAATTAACTAACATTTTATGTGGAGCAATATTAAAATTTTATGAAATAAACATTCAAAATACTGTAATTAAACATTTAAAATTCAATTATCACCACAACCATTATAAAATAAAAAAAATAGTGTTTATAAAAACTGGTATTAAAAAAGGTTCAAAAGTAAGAAAAAGGTGGAGAAATACTAATTTTACATAAATCAACATATAGACTCAAAATATACACAATTAAAATTTTTAATAACTTTTATATATGCTGCTTTTATTGTTTATGCTTTTTATCATTCATTTTATTAAGGAAATTTTAATATACATATAAACTAACATTTTGGAGATAAATATAAAACATGTACTTGTTTGTTATAATCTTTCTTGGTTATTTTAGCAACGTTTGCTTGAAAGAGATTCATGGGTGCAAGAAGTTCATCCAAGCCAAGACTGGAAATTTCTCTGAGCATATTAGGAATAACTGAATGGAACTGGACTAGATTTCTATGTCTTGCATTATGGCTTCGCTCTCTTACAATAAAAGAAACCGATTAGAAGTTCTTAATAGTAAAATTGCTATTATTTAAATATATAAAGTAGAATTTATTATCAGTCAAAAATCTCTTCAAGACTGAAATCAGTCCTGAGACTGAAGGTTTTGCACCCATGAAGTGATTATTAACTAAAATGTATTTTAAATCTGGTTAACTTAAAAAAAGAAAAACTTTATGGAAATGTTTATCATAGCACCTAAATTAGATATAAAACTCAACAAAAATACTATACAGTGAAACCAAATCCAATAATGCTGAAGTTGAAGTTATAAAATTTAATTAACTATTTACACAACCCTGAGTCAAAAACAATACAGATCTGTTCCACAATTTAACAGTAATATTAGGTAATTCTAAAACAATTTCAATGTTACAGGGCATCCACAGTGGCATAGCAATTAAAATAATATGAGAGCAGCTCAGTCAGTCATTTTCAAATAAATTATTTAGGAGAATAATAAATTGTTCAAATAAATTGTTAATCACAAAATCAACATTTTAATTATTTTAGATACAGAATTCTAGAGAATTAAAATTATAAATTAATAAGACAGCAGGAGATTGAGGTAGGTAAGGAGCCCCTTTCCCCCCTCATATAATAAAAATATTTTACAGAAAATAAACACGTATCAATACATATTTGATTTTTCTGTTACAATTCTTATAAGTTAAATCTCTTGAAATCAAGTAAAATCTTACTTGCATGCAATATTATTACTATAAAAGAAATGAAAATACAATTTGAGAGTTTCAAAATATTAAATATAATAAATTCAAAATAAAAGTACAACTTGCAGAGTTGATGTTTGGGCTTTGAACTGTTGATTTACTAGTTCAAAATGTAATATATTTGTAGTGATTCTTTATGTACAGAATTGTTTTTTAAGAGGTTAATTATGAAAAATTTAAGACAGAAAATTTGGAACCTCTCATGTCTAAAAATGTTCTTCCTTTGAATGTCCCTTTCATATGCCTCTGAGATGCCAAATTTTGCAAGTAGCATAATGTGCAGTTCAAGCTTAAGAAAATGTGTCATTTGTAGTAGTATAGTCAATAGAAAATTATGAAAGTGCTCTCAGTAGAAATTTTTTTAATCTAATACTATTAAAAATAAAACTTAAAAAAAAAACCTTCAATTTAAATACAAAACACTAAAATCTCACACAGCACAGAAAGAAATTTTACAAATAAAAATATGAAATTCTTATGCAAACATGCATACATCGATTATTAAAAATTAATTAAAATTTAAAATAATGTTCTGGATTGAAGAGAGTGCCCCAAAGAGTGTAACAAAAAGTTGATTATTTGCTGTAGATAAAATTCATCAGTGAAAAGTATCAGAAGAAAAAAAAAAGAGAGAGGAGAGAATGAAATTTATATAAAAAATAAAAATGGGAAAAGCAGGAACCTTCCTCGAAGAAAAAGGAAGAATTGGCAGGTATGAATTATAAAGAATTATTACTTTTCTATTAAAAGTAAGTTTTAAAAATAATATTCAATGAGTTTTTTATTATTATCAATGAAAAGTGAAGGCATAAAAATGTTCCTAAAAAACTCTTAAGAAAATTTATTTTTCAATCTGAATGTTTTCTTTTTCTTTTTAATTATTGCAAAATTTATACCTTGAAATTTTTATAGTTTAGTCCAATTCAATCTATTGAAGGTAAACTGTTAATAAATGCTGAATAAATGCTTATCAATAGGATATGTGTTTATGAACCAAAATCTAAAAAGTCTGAATAGAAATGGCGGAAAAAAAAAAACTACTATCAAAAATACGTATGAAACATCTGGCAATACAAAAGCTAAAAAAACTTTTATATCAATTCACTGTAGATCACATAACCCAAATACAGTTGCTTTATTTGGTCCCTCAGCAGGGAATCTTTTAAATTCCTATTTAAAAAGTATAATAAAGATAAAATAATAAAATTTAGATTAAAAACTTGTTTGAGCATTCAAATCAGACTGATTTATCCTTGAGAAATAGTAATGCATCAAAGAGTAGTTTGAATGAAATATGTTTGCTGCAGTCAATGAATACACACAAAAATAGTGTTTTGTATAGAGAAACACTTATTATAAACTATAGGACAATAACGGCCCTTAATTTAATTGAAAAATAGATGAGATGGCCAAAACAAAAATGTATATATCATGTATTAATTTTTTTTTTTCATAGCTTGTCATTGTGTTTTACAACCATCTTTAGATTTCTTCGATTTTTTTCCTTTTTCAAGAGATGTTGGTCGCCGTGTTCCTTGAATTGGCATATAAGGGGGTGCAATACTTTCGTCTTCACTACCCACAAATAATCCATCACTTACAGTACCAATAGCATAAGGAGATACTTCTGAAATAAAATAGAAATAAATTGTATAAATACTATAATTATAAATTTGCTTATAGTTTTTCAACCTATTTTAAAACAGTAAATTAATCTCTATTATGCATAGCTTCTAATCAAAAAAAGAGCAAAAGAAAAAAAAAACACAAAAAAACAACACACAAAAAAAATATGAGCATCAGAATATAGAAATTTGGAACTGGAATTTAAAGGGTTAATATCTTTTACATTTTAAAGAACTCTTCCCTATAAATTATATATATATCGTGTGTAGGAAACCAGCCATTTGCACACACATAAAAATTTAAAAAATCGAAGTATATAAAAAGGGAAAATTGAAGGGAAAAGAAAAAAAAAGAAAGCAGGCTTAGAAAAATATAGAAATTATATTGCACCCTAAGAAGAACATGGTCACAACTCAAAAAAGTTTTTGGGTTAACCTCATACCCACAGTCAGTAATTATGAAATGATACCGATAAAATAAAATGTGTTAATAATGTCACATATTTGTTTGCAATACTACTGCCTTATCCCATTCAACAAAATCCAATTAGAATAATATTTTTCTTTTCACTTTAAACAGGCAATTCATGTGCGTAAACAGGGAAGAGGGTTGTCTTGGGTAGCCAGGCATATCACACTTCTCTCCCTCTTGTACCTCTCATGCATACACATGCAGCAGGTGTAAATTTGAGGAGTAAATAATACATATTTTAACCATAATGTCTACTATGCCAAAGAAAGAATAGCACGGGAAAGGATGAAACAAGATTAGAATGAGAGTTACTAATCACTAATTATTTACATTATGGTAGAAAAAAAAAGCTGCTTCTTGAGTATGGTTATAGAAATATTTTGTGAAAAATATATTTTTATTGAATCTGCACTTATTCTTGTTTTTCAAATGCATATTTTAAATAAGACCTCACTGGAACTTGAATGGTAAGTTTTGAGTGTTGGTGAACATTTTTACTATGACTACTTGACTGAGTTCTACAGAAAGTTGTAAAACAATTAACAAGGAGAAAAAAATTGCTAGTTGGAAAAGATTTGGATGTAACTGGCAGGTTTATTGGTTATTTTTAAATTTTAAACATTTAATGTTAATATGACATAAGTTTTAATCTACTTTAAAAAAAAAGCCTTTTGGCATAGCCCCCCCCCCCCCCCCCACACACACACAAAATGATGTAGAATTTTGCAATTTATGTGATATAAACATTATCAAATCCAATACAGTCTTTATTTACTATTTGTTTTCTTCTTTGTTTGTTCAAGGCAAAACTTTAGTGTGCTCTTGGGTGTATTTTACAAATTTCATTAACTTAAAAAAAAAAAAAAAAAAAAAAAAAAAAAAAAAAAAGATGTTCCGAGGCTTAATAAATTTTAAATAATTGCTTATATAGTCAAACTATGTGCCAGCTTTCAGGATGAAATGAAATGCATTGATTTCTGAAATACAAAATTAAATAAAGAAAATAGAAAAAAAAACTTAACTATGCAGTTTTCATAAAACACATTTGTTTCTATTTTGCTTTATATTTTAGGAACGTGACACATTTGAAGAAATAATTAACTAATCTTTATTTATCCTACTTGAGATTTTGATTTATTCTTTTAAAGGGTTAAAAACTGGATGGTGCATGGAAAAAAAAAAAAAAAAACATCTCTGAAGAAGGAAAAAAAAAAAAAAATTATGATTGTTTATCGAGAACTAGAATGCTCTAATAATAAGTTAAAATTAATGTGGCTTTTTAAATCAAATAAAAAATATTGATTTTTAATATCTTGTTCGTATGGGATTTATTTTAAGTTTCCTTGCTTATACTATAAAATCCATTAGAAAATGCAGCCAATTCTCAATCTCTTTGCTTCTATTGTTTAAATAAATAAACCAAATATGAAGAGAAATGCAAATTTGAAGTGATAATGTCTTTGTTACAAACTTGCAATAAAAGTCAACTTCTAGTAAAGGCACCAACACGATGTGTCTTTTGGCCTGTTCAAAGAGTTTTGCTCTGGGGAAAAATTAAATGAAAATAATCAAAATGAATGTTAGTATTCTTCCTTTCCACAATGAATGATTCTTTAAGAACACACTGGTCAGTTTGAAAGTCAATAGTATGAAAAACTTCAGGAATAGAAAAATCTATCTTATTCGTTCATGTGTCATTCTTCAAGGTAAGGAAGTAAAATGGTTTAAAAAAAAAAAATCATTACAAAAAATAAACATTAATTAAAGTTAAATAAATTCTTAAATATTTTCTCATCAATTTCAAGATTTAATTTTGATTTTGGATGAATTTTGAGCAATAATATCCATGGCATTGATATTAATCCTATTTTAAATAAAAATATTTTTTATCTAAAGGCTTTATCCAACACATATCTGAATATTTTCACTATATTCTATGAAAGGTTTTTATTTTTCTATTAAGTAACACACTTCCAGATAAAACATAAATAATGTGCAGAAAAAAAAAATGTTTACATATAGACCAAAGGTTTTAGTAAATATATATAATTTTTCTTTAAAAATTCAAAGTTTAATAAATTTAAAACAAGCACAGACTAAATTATTAAACTTTTATATCTTTATATTGTTATTTTTTAATTACTGGATTGATATAGATAGATTTGATTTTGTTTTAAGAATATTCTCTTCTGTGCTTTTTAACCTTCTCACCGCCGCGACCTCATATATCCGTTCACTATGCTGTAGGTTTCACAGTAATACAAGGTTTGTTTAAATTAATATAATTCTACAAATATAATGCACTTTTAAAACATCAAGTAATGATTGATACTCTCAAGGATTATACTTATATACGTAATTAAGTTTTTTATTTCAAGTTTGAAAATTCAGATTTTTTAAGCATTTAAAAAAATTTTCAGAGAAAACATTACAAATTTGCCCTTTTGCTCGGCGGTCAGGGGGTTAATATCCAATGAGTGCTTCTATTATTATGACCAAAGAATCCCACCCGGCTGCAGAACATATTGCTCACAGTATATGGAACATAAGTGAAAACCAATTTTTCTTATTGAAAACTTTAATACAGATTTTACATATATGTATATTTTAAAATACCCACTAACAAAACCAAAATGTAGCTTTATATGAAAAATATCAATTATGTATCCAAATAAAGTTTTTAAATACATTAAAAGCAATACTTCCGTATTAGCCACATGCCAGAGGTTAACAGCTGAAAAAAATGCTAAAGATTTTGTAACTTACAATAATAATTTTGATTAAGATTATTTCAGTCTTAAACACATTGTTTGATTACATATGTTAAATTTGTGCTTTTTTCATATTATTTTATTTATTGATGAAGTGTTAATTTCATTATGGAATATTAACTGGAAACAAAGGTTGAATTATTTATATTGTTTTAAGTGCAAGCTATCATAATCGAACTGCATGCAATAGAAATAGATTTTTAAGGAATTTGTACTTTAAAATTATTTTAAAAACCCTAAAAATTTCAGTAATTTGGGACACAGTTTTCAAACAAATTGCATTTGAAAGTAGATTTTTTTTGCCATTCGACGATGTAAAAATTAAAATTATGTGATGTTTAGAAATATAAATTTGAAAAAAAAAAAAAAAAAGGGGGAAATGAATTGCTTATATCGTTGTCTCTGTCGGAATGATGTCAGTGTTATTCGCAGACATAATTTTGTTTTTATAGATTTATTATATGGTATATGTGTTTTTCAACTTAATGGATTTTTATAACATAACTCCTATTTTAAAAAGTATTTTTAAGGCTATGGTAATGCATCTAATTTTTTCATTCTGAGTATAAAATATAATAATAAAATATCAATTTTTAATTTTTTGCTTCTTATAATTTAGCATTTTATCATTTATTTTATTATTTAGAATTTTTGTGGAGTAATTCTAACGATACATTGTGTGTGTATTTTACTCGGCAGCTATTAAATTTAACCATTTCGTAAGAACTAAAGTTTTATATATGTATACATGATATTAAAATGTTTCATTATGTTTTTATTCAATAAAATTTCAGGAACATCTGATAAGATAAATTCTCAATCATTTATATCCCAGCATACTGATAGTATCTTTCAATATTTTTAATGTACAAAAATGCTTAATATTTTTTTATGTACTGTAAAGAAATTTCATTATTGTTTTTACCATTATTTTGAATTTTTTTTATCTTAACTTTCTACCAAACAAAATTTGGATATCCTTGAAATTTTTAGGCTTTTCAGTACTCTTCTGAAAGTCATTGGACCAATTTTGAAAAATTCATCTGTATTTAGTGTGTTCTGACATACCAGACCTATCATCCGAAATTCATCATCCTGAAAAATTCTATCCTTAATGGCCTCATAGATCCTGAGATAAGGCTTTGCTCCAAAAAAATCCTCCATATAAAATACTTATAGTCTGAGATTCACTTTTCTTCAAAAAGTCTCCATACTAGCAGTGGCAAGGGTGTTTGTAATGATGGGTCGAATTACATTTTAAATTGGGACATCTCTATTATATCATCAGGTGCAAGAGATGACTGTAGTGAGCTAAGCTGAGCACATTAGGCATGTTTAAGCAGTTGTTTAAGGCGGTGAAAAGGGAAAAAAAAAAAATAAATCAAAAAGTACTAGCAGTAATAGGAAAGAAGCAATATTTTTAATTCCCACCTAGGGTTTCAAAACATTTAGAAGCACCTAGAAATGGCTTTGGTATTATGGGATGATACCATGGATGTTTTGCTTCCATAGAAGACAGGTAATTAAGTTTTAAAAAAAATCTTCCCAATCACATGCCTATGTTCTCAGATTCAACATGGGGCAAATTGGTATCTCTAAGGAAATGAAGGACCCTAAGACACAGTTTTCCCTTCAATAAAAAGGAATTGTTATTAAAATTCTTCTTTAAAAGAAAATCGAAAATTAGGTTTCAGAGTGCTAAAATCAATGTTCCTTTGTACAAAGATCTTACATCTGCTGCTATCAGTCTCAGTGCAATTGCGCACACAGATTAGCCAACATTTTTTAAAAATTATAATTATCTCATTCATATATGTCTATATTAAATACAGCAAGATCTGTGAAAAAGAAATCTGTCTATAACAAAATGCTGATTTAAACAGAAAATTCCCTAGTTTCAGCATCCCCAAATTTTCTAAAGATCCAGCAGCTACACAAATTTATACAGGAATCGTAATAATATAATAAATAGTTATTAGAATTTCAGATGATCATTTTTTTTTCCTCTGAGATCAGAAATACTATATTTATAAATAATCTAATATTTTATGCATAAATTATGCATAGTGAATAATTTATCAGAATTTTATGAATAAATTAATAGCATAAAAATGGAAAATTAGAAGCTATGCTAACACTGGAAAAAAAAAAAAGTGTGAAACAAACCTGCTGAAACTTTTTAAATCATAGGATCTTTTGGATAATTAATATAACTAGCAAAAGCCATTGGATTCGCAAAGCATTATTTCATAAGATAAATATTTGAAAGTAACAATATTTTTTAACATTATTTTTGCATCTTTATTAAGCAAAAACGTTATTTTAAGTTTTGGAGCATTTTGATTTTAGAAATGTAAATTCAGCCAAATAACTAAGAATTTCCTTGGAATTTTTTATTTATGATATAAGACTGGTATAAATAAAAATATTTTCGAAGCAAAATTTTACAAAATATTTTTTAATTTTCAACTAAAAGCTCTTTTAAAGATGTTTTTACATTTTCCAATAGCCTCTGGTGTTTTCTCAAATGGTTTGAAATAGGTACGTTTCCAATCTTTGTAATTCACATCAAATAATCTTTGATAGCAATCTTAGAATAATATATTCGAAGAGAGCTTGAAGAAAGTTACTTCTTCAAAATCCTATTTTCTGGAAGACCATTTGAAATCGGCTCTCGTTGATACTAAGAATTATTAACTGTAAAACTTTTCATTCTAATTTCTTCTTTCTTTCTGCATGTTAGCATATGAGACTTTTTGATATTGTAGAATCTCTCATAAGGAGATTTTCTATTGAATGCTAAACCTTGAAGGGTTTTCACTCTCGAGAACACTACGTACGTTAAGCCAACTGATGTCTCTTTATCCCCAATATCTACAACTGCTTTATCTAATGTTAAACCTTGGGATTTATGAATTGTAACAGCAAAAGATAACTGCAGAGGAAAATGTTTTCTTGAGCAATTTATGTTTCCATTTTTCCAGAATTTAGTTATTGGTGGAATCTGAACGCAGACATTATCATAAGTTGAATGACTGTAGTTTTCCAATTTAACCATGATTATTCGCGGCATCTGGTCTGGTGGCCCGTGATTTTCTTCATTAGGATGAGCGAAGAAATATCTTCCAAAATCATACTATAATTCTTTTAAAATGCGTAACTATCATCTGCGTAAATAATTTCACATAATAAGAATAAATTGTGTAATTGAATTCTTAACACTGAAAAATACTTTTATAATTGAATGTAAATAATTGAATTTTCACAAATTTTAATTCATTAAAAATATGCTATAATTTTCATAAAAAAAGGTATTTTTAAAAATTTCATAAAAGAAATCGTGAAACTATTATATGATTAAAAGGAATAAGCATCAAAATATGTGGCCATTTCCAACCCTTTTTTTTTTTTTTTAAATCATTTGATAAGAAAATAATATTGTCAGAATCTACAGATCATATTTTATTTCTATCAAGTCCAAAAATATTTCTTTCCTTAAATTAAAAAAACAGTTTGAGATTTTATTTGCAAAAATGCGTTCGTAATGGAAAAACATGTAAAATAAATTAAAATGATAAATTGTTTAAGGTTATTCTGTAAAAAAAATACTGTGCAAATCTACAGATCATAATTTATTTTTATGTTTAATTTCAAGTCAAAATACTGAATAGCTTTTTTGTAAAGTGTACGACAAAATGTAATTTATGTAGCCTAGTAGAGGATTCGCTTTGCTCATCCTAATTAAGATACATAATATCAGTAAAAGTTTAAACTAATATTTATACTAATAAAAGAAAGATGTTTGTCTGTGTGTGTGTGTGTGATGGCTAGGAAAATCTACTGCATGCAGAAGTCAGCAAATTTGGATGAGGATAGTCCAAGGCAGATCCTAATATACCTGATTCACAGATTATTCATTTTTTGTTAATTAAGTGAGTATAAATTAAAAAATATAATGAATATAGCAAAATGGCATGAAAAATACCAGCACGGTGGCTGGAATGTCATTCCAGAGAATCTGAAGCAGGAAAGATCTGAAGATGAAAAATCATCCCTTTTTCGTCCCCATCTTCTATGTGCTCATCCACTCAATTATTTGAAATATGAAAAATTTTAAAATAAATGCCGAATTGCCACACTTTTATTTTTTTAGCGATGCAATCTGTTTAGAAATACATAACAATTAGCAACAGTTAATTGTTGCTTAGCTCAGTAATATCATTCATACATTACATTAAATTGACTTTATTTAAACACATTTTTTTTTTTACTTCTTAATCATCCAGACACCCCCCCCCCCCCAACACCTTCCTTTCAAGAAAAAAAAATCCAAATATATAAACACATTCTTTTTTTTTTCTTTCCATCTACAACAATTTAAATTCCTTATAACTTTAAAGCATACACAATAAGTTTTGTAACATATATTATTAAAAATGCACAGAAAATAGCATTACTAGTAAAAGGGTAATAAAATTTAAAACTATGGAAACTAATATAAAGAAAGTATGTGGTATTTAAGGTAGAAAATGTTCTGGCTTAGGAAGTTAGAAGCCAGAGTAAATTAGCTATTTAAAAAATTACATCTTGATCAGCATTAAATGAAAAGAATTTAGTAAATACAATACCAAATCTTGATTAAAACAAAATAGAAAAGCAGCAAAATTAAAATATACTCTCATACAAAATAAGAAAAATCCAAAATAAAAAGATATGAACTTAGAAATCTGATGAAATGAGAAAAGATGTGGAAATAGGTTGAATATAACTAACACAAGGCTCTTGATCAACAGACTAAACAATAACAACAAAACAGGTAAGTTGAATTGAAAAAAAAAAAAAAAAAAAAAAAAAAAAGATGGTTTTACCGTGCTATAAGTGCAAGTATGATTAAATTTATAAGCATTAACACATAATATTTAACACACCACCCATATAGACATACCAAATTTTAATTTAGCTCAATATGCAAGCTTCGTAGTATGTTTTAATTTGAAAACATTACCTGTTGAAGGTGAAGAAGCATGACTACTTGACGATATTCGAGAGGGTGATGTATGTGGTGTGCTTTTAAATGTGGGATCCATGCGTACTGCAATATTGTCAACTGCTGGCTCACCAAGGTAATCCCAGGTATGATTTCTTCGTCCTACAGAAGACCTGGAAAATTAGAAATTTGTAAGTAGGAATTATTATTTTTTTGATATAACCTTATAAAATCTAATGGACACTTACGTTTGAGATGGTGATGTACTGGGAGTATTACTACTTTTAAATGTAGGGTCCAATCGAGCTGCAATGTTATCTACAGGCTCACCCAAAAAATCCAAAGTGTAACTTCTTCGATCTACAGTAGACCTAGATAAGTAAAGATTTCTGAGTAAGATAAAAAAAAAAATTGTAATCTAATAAAATGTAAGCAAAATTGCAGTTATTTAGTTGATACAATAAAAAATGGAATTATAAAAAATGGAGAATTTTGACCAATATGACTTACAACCTTACAATATAAATATAACAGGAAAATATAAAATAAGTTACTTTTCAAAATATAATGTTACAATGTATGAACTGTATTGTCCTAAATTCAATGTTTATCTTGGTACAGTAATAAACATTTTTAAAAAAACCTCCAATTTAAGAAATAAATATAAAATTTCAGTTCTAAAACTACATAAAAATCTGATGCTTAACAAATGCCTCAAGTTTTTATAACTGATGCACTATGAAGATATGGAGAAGATGCATTCTTGAAGTGCTGCATACAATTTATAAAGCACATTTTCTTTTGACTTTAATTCCCACTGTCAACTCAAACCACGAAATACATTATCAGAAAAGAAACATTTTTTTACAGTTCACAAGTTGTGTTTTCATTTACAAGTCATTTTTGTGTTCGTGTTTGATGTTATTCAAAGGGTGCCATGCCCTGCCCTGCCCTTTTTGTTTTGTGTGCTGATGCGATCTGCCCTTTTTGTACATGGAAAAGGTTCCTTTCCTTTTTTTCCCAGTACCTTCTTTGCACCCTCTATTAAAATAAAATAAAAATATTTTGCCTTTTTTTCTTTCTTTCATTTCTGGGAAAACTAAAGTTCTGTTGCTATGAGTGACTCGCATGTTGTGAGTCCTAATCTGCCGTATTCATGGAAAACAAATGCCCTATGAGAGGATTTAGGATTTTATATTAATGGTTTAGAAGTGAACTTCCCCTCTTCCAAAGAGCTGTTTGTACTAACAAGGGAACCACTTTTGGTGAAGCTCGCACCTAGCATTGAGACCTGGTGCATTTTAAAGCCCTACATTATGAAGTTTGAGAATCGATGAAATTTTGTTAAAATCATATTTTTTGATTTTACAACAGCATAACTTTCTGGAAATGCAATTTTCGAGACCCCTTATCAGACTTTATAGAAGTTTTTTAAAAAAAAAGTACTTTAAAATGGAAATTAGTTAATAATAAAAATAAAATATTGAAAAAAGTTTAAAAATTAATTTAAAAACCTACGAATTTCATTTTGAGAAAATATAACATTATAATTGCATTTTTGGCAGTGCGACAGTGGCTTTATTTATTACCATAGAATTTTTACCGGCAACACTGGTCAAATGTCATAATTTTCTGCTATGTGAGTGAGAAATGTTTGGATTCGTAGCACCTTATTTGGTGACTTAACTCACTTTTGGCTTAAAATTAACAATTAAAAATCCAATAATAAAAAAATAGTATAAAAAACATAAAATATGATTTTAACAGAGAAATTTTATCGGTTGTCTAACTTTTATGTATAGGGCTACAAAATGCACCAGGTTTTGATGCTAGGTGCGCGCTGCAGCAAAAGTGGTTCCCTTGTAAGACTAACAAAATAATTCAATAGTGTAAGGAAAGGGACCTTTCATTTAACAAAATATGCCTCTTTACTCAAGAAAAGAGCTCTTTGACCCCACAAAAAGTCCCTTTTTAATAAATCTGCCTTGCCCCTTTTTAAAAGTCATTTACATCGTAACACACGTTATATGTTTGTTTATATTAATCAATTTCAGGATTTTTTTTTTTTTTACAAGTGAAGACAATATTGTATAAAGAATGTACCAAACAGTGAACAGGTTAAGTTTCACGTTTTGAAACAATTTCTATGCATTTAACAAACTGATTTTGAATAATATAAGTAAAATACATTAAAAAAAAAAAAAAAACATTGCACAATAATAAATATACACATATCATTTCATACTCCTTGTTGAACTACAGTGGTGGCCAAAAATTTGGACATTTTTTGAAAGTTTCATGTTTTTTAACTTTGTGTGCTTGTAGAATATATTAATTTTCACTTAAATACAAACGTTTATATATCAAATTGAAGGTAATTTAATGTAGAATTTAATAATAGAAACAGTATTACAATATCTATATTAAAAAAAAAGTTATACTCATTTTAGTAGAACAAACAAACACAAATCGTTTTGAATAAGGACGCGTTTTGTAATAAATGTGTACTAGCCAATCACAAACACTGTTCTGAGGACCAATCAAATGTCTGTAACTATAGTTTAGGCTATTTGGATGGTAAAAGAGTTATTGTTGTGGAAATATTTTGCAGAATGATGCATACTAGTACAATTAAATAGAGTATTGCTGTTTTTGAATATTTAAAGTCCTTTTTTTAAATTAAACTAATTTTAAACAATGTCATCAACAAGAAGAACTAATTGGACATCTACAAAAAGAAGCCGAATTGTCATATTGAGAGAAAATGGCCTCTCTTATGCTGAAATTGCAAGACAAGTTGGTGGTTCAGAGACTTGTTCTGGTGTACGAAAGTTCTGTTTATGTTATGAAAAAATGAAATCAGTGGAAAATAAGGCCAAATCAGGCCGAAAAAAATGCACAAGTGCTACTGCCGATAGAAAAATTAAACGGCTATGCCTTCAAGATAGAAAAATTTCATCAGATGCCATTAGATGTGAATTGAATGCAGCAGGTATTGCAGTAAGTTCAAGAACAATAAGAAGGTTATCAGGATTTGGACTACAAGCTAGAATTCCAAGGAAAAAACCATATTTAAATCAAAAGCAACGCGAAAAACAAGTTAAGTGGGCAAAAGAACACATTAAATGGTTAGAAAATTAATGGAAGCAAGTAATCTGGAGCGATGAGAGTAAAATATCGCTCTTTGGTAGTGATGGTAGAAAATACGTGAGACGTACAGTAGGAGAAGCACTTCATCCTGATTGCATTGAAGCAACTACAAAAAATCCAACAAATGTCATGATTTGGGCATGTATGTCTGCAGATGGTGTGGGCCGAATTCAAGTGATTGATGGCATCCTGAATGCCAAAAAATACATCGAAACTGTCCTGGAACCAAAATTGATACCTTCCATCAGGGATCTCTTTCCTAACAACGCGCACCATTTATTTTTCAGCAGGATTCAGCTCCATGCCACACAGCAAAAGTATGCAAAGCATGGTTTCAAAATAAAGGCACAGATATATTACCATGGCCAGGAAACAGCCCTGATCACAATCCAATTGAAAATTTGTGGCGACGTTTGAAAATTCCTGTACGAAAAAAAAAAACGTCCATCCAATAAAAGACAACTTATTGAAGCTATAATTGATTCTTGGCACCATGTGATTACAAAAGATGAACTCCAAACACTCATTCACTCGATGAAAAGACGCTGTGAAGTTGTCTTAAAAAATAAGGGTTATCCTACTAAGTATTGATTGTGTGAGTATCACTTTAAAAAAATGCAAATCTAAGGTAGATCTTACTATTAGTTGCATAACTTTTTTTTGTAATACAGATATTGTAATACTGTTTTTTTTATTAAATTCTACATTAAATTACCTTCAATTTGATATATAAACGTTTGTATTTAAGTGAAAATTAATATATTCTACAAGCACACAAAGTCTCCTGTGAAAAACATGAAACTTTCAAAAAATGTCCACACTTTTGGCCACCACTGTATGCATTATGCAGAAGTAAGGAAAAACTTTTTACCATTCAGGATCTTTTAATCTTTCTTTTGGATAGCTACTTTCATCTCCAACATCATCTGGATAGGGCTGAATATCAGGTGATATCTAAAAGGGAATATAGAAAAACAGTTTTTATAAAATTAAATTGGATTCAAATTTAAAGAACTATTTGTTTGAATGGCTATAATCAAATCAAATTCAGTTAAGGAAAAAAAAAGAACTTGCTTTAGTTGCTTGTTGTTGTTGTAAGGCTGCTTTCTGCCTAGCTTTTTCTTTTGCTTTCCTTGCTCTAACTCTTTCTTGCTCTTGAAGTACTTTAGCAAGTTCTCTGTCTTGAGCTTCAATAGCTATCTGCCTATCTAGATTACTGTCATTTTGGCCCTGGGAAAACACCTCATAAGATTAAAAGCATTATATTTGGTATGATACTTTATAATAAAATAATAAAATTGTACTATGTATTTATAGTTATCTATGTACTTATAGTTAAGAAAACAGAAATAAAGAATGATAGCATACACTTTTTACAAGGTTCCTGCAGGGTAAACTAAAATTAAATATACATTCTAAACAAGTCAAAAGGAATATACACTAAATATACATATCTAGGCAATAGCACAACTAGCAACCCACACACCTCACAACTGCTGCAGTGCACAAGATATTAACAGGCACAATATATATATATATATATATATATATATATATATAATTTAAAGGTTTAAATTTTAGAACTTTCAAATTTTATCATTTACTATTGAACTTACTTAAAAAAAAAAAAAAAACTTTATGGATAAAATTTTCAGTATTTTATCACTTATTTCCAATAGTAGAATAAAATATATCAGTACAATGGCTACACCTACACTTCTCTGTGTACTTCTCTTAGTTACACTTCTACACTTCTCTTAGTTATTATACATAATTATGAATGAATGAAATATTTTATGGTACATGCATTCAAGAATGTAAAGATAACACTTTATTAATAGTTCAATCAAGGATATCTTTGTAAATCAATGTTTTTGTTTGATCATTTAGAAAAATTTTATGGGAAAAAACTAAACGATAAAAAGGAACAGTTCAATGTAATCAAACACAAACTTTTGTAGAGATGTGGCACAACAATATAAAATTAAATATATGAGAAACCAAAAGAAGACCAAATTCATTGTCTGCTGAATACAAGAATTATTATAAGATAGATATGTTACAGCAAAAGTCATTTGGATAATTTAACAGCTAAAATAAAAGGTACATAATGTAACACCTGATGTACCTGATGTAACATAACTGAGTGCTGCTTTTTAAAAGGAAAAATTATAGAAAGGCCATATAATAAGTCTTACTGATGCACCACGCTTGATAGAAACCTGGAGCGAACTGCGCATGGGCAAAAATAGGCTAGTGCATGTCGAAAATGGGGAAGTCTACACCATCTCGGAATGAGTTTATTTATTAAATATCACAGATATGTTATTTTTTTTGGCGAATATCTTTGGAATATTGGCTTTATTGGAATATCTTTTTGTTTCAGTCATTGAATTATATGTTTTAAAATATTATATTGTAATCCAATCATATTAAAATAAGTTATAAAAAGACAAATATAGTAAAAAAGATGGTTTAAAAATATAATCATAAAACTAAACATAACTTTTTTTCCCCTCACAATATATATTAATAAATGTGAAGTGCAAAACTTAATCTTTTAAGAACAACAACATAAATATTTTAAGAATCAGTAAATAAAAATTTTAAAATAAATTATCTAAAAATACATTTATTAATAGTAATAATAAACGAATCATATTCATTTTTGCAAATAATTTAAAACAATCAGACACTTACTTTCATTGGATATTTTTATTAAATGGTTTTTAGACACTTATGAATCACTGGATTCAGATAATAAATCCGAATTTTCATCTGTTTCAGAAAGATGTATTTCGTGCAGAATCTTTCTCAAAGTTTCCCTTTACCACGAAAAGTTTATTTTTTCTTCTTTTAATACTGGAATCAGTTCAGGAATTGTAGGGACTATTTTATTAACAGCATAAAATTCATGAATTGTTCGTCGAATTACATCACAATCAAAATTATCTAAAGCAATGTTTTCAATGATACTCTCTTTTTTTTTTTGCCGTTTCTTGGGTGATATAAACTTCTCCCTTTGATTCTTTTCAAATTCTTTTTATGCTGGATTCCAATAGACCAGTTATTTCACTCGCACGTTTTATGGACTGCGAAACTGGAACAATAATTTTCTTTCTAAAGCTTCCTTATCGCAAAATTCAATTACATTATGCAAAATACGCTTGCAGTCACTTCGAAAAGGCCTAGTCCGAGAACTAGTACGATCTATTTAATTAAAAATTAAATTTTACTCAGAACAGAAAATAGCAAAAGATATTGAACACTGTTTCCATATACTAATAGTAATCTTGGATAAAGAGCGGTGATTTTAGCTTCTTTTGCCGAGGCTATTCTCCCTACAGTGTGAATGGAATCGGTTTGGCATTCTGCCAACCGGAGTTCTCAGAAGTGTGGTTGAACAGTAAAGTATTTAATATAAACCTTGTAATTCTTAAAGATAAGGATTATTGGAGTTTTTAAATATCAACATTAAGATTCAGGATTCATTCTATGAATATACTATTAATATATTTTATAATTGTTCAAAATCATTAGCTAGACAAACTTAAATTACAGACTGCATTTGAAATATGTATATTGTATTTAAAAACAGGGATTGCTATTTCAACTTTTTTTTTTAAAGTAATCTTTAAATCATCATTTTAAACGAACAACTTATTACCATTAACTGTTGAACCTGACAGCACAAGTGCTTGTATTATATGTATTGCATAGCAAACTATTGTATAGATATAAATGTTTTGAATGTAAAAGATGGTGGCTCTTAATAAAATTTAATGATTTGAATTTCTGCATAATTAGCAATAATTTTTCATTTAGTTTAAACTGTTTTCAGAAAAACTATTGTTATTGGCATATTAGTTATTCTTGTCACTGTTAAATTTCATTTACCAATATGCATGCATGTAATTAAAAAACAAACAAACCTGGTTTATCCCCCCCCCCCAAAAAAAAAAAACTTTTCTGCCAACCCTGATCTAGACTTGAAAAATCTTGCTAAATTTATGAGTACTTAAAAAAAAAAGTGCTGCTGGAACTAGTTTGGTAACACATAGACCATTTTAAAATAAACTAAGACAGTATT
Organism: Maratus michaelseni; assembly: GCA_963931845.1. NCBI lineage: Eukaryota > Metazoa > Arthropoda > Arachnida > Araneae > Salticidae > Maratus > Maratus michaelseni. The sequence goes on from OZ007592.1 coordinate 254,343,407, forward strand.
TTAACAAAAATAATTTACTGCAAAAATTAGTTAAAAACCAAAAATATTTTTTACTCCAAAAAACAATTTTCCTAGTTTTACACGCATGCACTGCACAAAAATAAACCTCATTTTTTTATCTTTTTTTTGCATCTTGCAATACTATGAAATAAAAAAATATTGACTTATTAATTTAGATCATGGTTGTTCTCTTAGTGACTCAGCAGAGAATTAAAAAAAATGTCCGTAAAATATTGAGATTTCAACATAGTACAGTAAAACCTCTAAATAATGGACACCTCAGGAATGCAGAAACTGTCCTCTATTCAGAGGTGTCCATTATTGGGAAAATCTCATAGATTCATAAAATTGCTAAGAAATGCTTAATGTTGCATTAATTGATTTTTATATGTCCGAAAACTTCTATTATATGATTAATCAGAAATGAAAATTTAAGCAATAAAACTGAAATGAAATTGCACAATATTTATCCACTGTTTATTACATTCTTAAGAAAAAAAAATCTGTTACAAAAGTTTGCTTTTGTTTGTGATTACATGTAATTAATTTTTCTATGTGAAGTTTTAACTCTGTCAGTAGTTTTAATACTTCTGAATTATCTTTTTTTACAAAAAAATTTGTATAATTGCATACTGTATTTTGCCACTTCTTGGAAATTCTCAATATTGTAGGAAAATCTCCTGTTTCAGTATCTGTTTCATCATCGCTAATAGAATCAGCTTTTGTCGAAGATTCTGAAGGAATATAATCAAATACATCAACTGATTCTTCTTCAGTAGGTAACTCATCATAAATGTTAAAATTTCAGCAGTTTCTTCACTCCTGATAAATTTCATTAATTCATTTAATTCTTCATTTGTGTCAGAAATAAGTGGTTCATTTCCTTTTAATATAAAGCCAGCTTTTCTGAAACATTGTCGTACACTTTCCGGTTTTATGTTTATTACAGCTGAATAAATCCAAATTATAACATACAGATCATTAACTACTTTTAGGCAGTTCTCAAGTATATTCATAGAATCTAACTTTAAAAGAATGTGGTGTAATAAAAGTTTTCTGTATCAGGCTTTAAAATTCTGTATTACACCTTGATCAAGCGGCAGGCATAAGGAAGTTGTGTTTGGAGGAAAAACACAATTTCAACATTGTTCAATTTCAAAATGTTTTGGATGAGAAGTTGTATTGTCCAAAAACAAGAGAACTTTTCTTTGTTGTTTTTTCATCCTATTATCAAAGGAAGTCCGTTAACTATTCAATCATTAAAAGACTGGTCAACCACGCTTTTTTATTCCCTTTCCACATAACACCAAATTTATGAAATTGGATGTTCTTTGGGAAATACCTGGGTTTCAGAGATTTTTCAATTATAAAAGGAATTTCTAATTCTCTTAATACATTGCAACATAATAAAACAGTGAGTCGTTCTTTTGAAATTTTTTCGCCAATACAGTCATCTTTTTAAAAACACAATGTCTTATTCGGAAAAGAATTGTAAAAAACAGTCTAGTTTCATCTAGTTTCATCATATGTTTCTATCCTCATATCCTTCACAAATTGATTGCAGTCATTCATGCCAATCCTCCACGTCTTGAAGAGCTACAGATTTTGCTTCTCCACTTATTGTTTTGAAAGAGATGTTATCCTGAGACCGGAACTTTTCCAGCCATACACTGGAAACCTTAAAATCATGTAATCCAAATTCTTTAGCAACTTCTAAAGCCTTTCCCTGAATCAAAGGCCCACATTAGGAATGTTTTTTGAACAAAGGGAAGTAAACCAATTCAGAATTATATAATCAATTTCAATGGAAGCAGTCTCCCTCAATTTCACAGTTTTAGTGTTCTTGTTAGAGTTGGTAATTTACAAATTTCCTTTTTTTTTTTTTTCCATAAAATCCTTCCCACCTGTTTTACCCATTTTGAAACGTTTGACAAGTAACCGTAAACTCAATTTCTCTTTCGCAGACACACTTACAATTTCAGATTTTTCTATGAAAGTTAATCATTTTTGTTTTGAGGCAATTCTTGAAACATTAACCACAAACAGGACTCTAAATTCAGAGTGCACAGAACTCAATACTTTTAGAAAACGATAAAAAAAGTGTTAACTTTTTTTGACGCTTTGAATAATGTGTTTTGTGCATCAATTAAGTCTCAAGAATCAAACAGAAATCGACATTGCAAAAGAGTTTTTCCCGCTGCACTTGTCGCTTTCTTGGCACCTTTAGTTCTCACTCCCAAAAAATCAGTATTCAATTCCCCAATAAAAAATAAATAAAATAGACTAACTCTTTTCTTTCTTTTATTAAAAAAAAAAAAAAAAAAAAAAAATGGATTGTTAGGTTTTCAGTGATTTTTTTTTTTTTTTTTTGAGATTATATGACACCATGTGATGTCTGCTTTCTCTCTTCTATGTTATGCAATGATGCAATCCAGTTAATTACTTTTTTTAGTTTACGAATAAACCTTATTAAAATGAAAATATATTCCTTTTTTGGTTTTTTCTTTGTTTTTTGGCACTTTTTAAGATTATCCAAAAAATTGTTTGAGCATGGGTACAAAGAAATAAAAATAGTCAGCATATTATCCAGGGATGAAAGTGCACTAAAGCCATTTTGTAGCAGCTTTGTAGCAGCAAAAATCTAATTTTGTAGCAGTAAAATCCATTTTTGTAGCAGCAAAAAATCTAATTTTGGAGCAATAAAACTGTTTTTGGAGCAATAAAAACTGTTTTGGAGCAGATTGAAATTCTAATGTTAATAAAAATTATTGCTATCTTAAAAATACTCTGAAAAAAATTACTCTGATAAAATTTTGTCACGCTTTTTGCTAACCCTGAACATTCCAAACAACATTTGGGTACTGATTGCAATAATGCATGTATGTTAAAGAAGTACTAAGTAATGTGCAAGTACAGCTGACTATTAAAATTAATAATCTATAAAATCCCCTCCCCACCCCTTAAAAAAAAAAAAAAAAAAAAAAAAAAAAAAGAAAGTGGAATCCAAAATTTTTTGCAAGCTGTGACGTGACTGCAGTAAGAAAAAAAAAATTCTGGCAACCATTTGTGGCGGGCGCGAACAGTCAACCCCGAATCCAGGGGTGATTCTAAGTAAAAAAAAAATTTCTGAAATTCACAGCAAATTTTCTGAAAAATTACAACAGAGGGAGGGGGGGTGTCCACTCCCGTCACTTTTTTTTGTGTCCTTTGACGAAATGTGCAGTTTTTTTCACTATTTTTTGATGCAATTTGCCGTTTTTCGCAATGTTTTTGACGAAAGTCACGTTTTTCCCATGATCTATTGACAAATTTTGTCGTTTTTTCGCGGTCTTTTGACAAAATTAGCCGTTTTTTGCAATGTTTATGACGAAATTTGTCGTTTTTTCGCAATCTTTTGACAAAATTTGCCATTTTTTTGCAATATTTTTGATGAAATTTGCCGTTTTTTTTGTGATTCTCTGACGAAATTTGCCGTTTTTCGCAATGTTTTTTGATGAAATTTGCCGTTTCTTCGCGATCTTTTGACGAAATGTGCCGTTTTTCGCAATGTTTTTGACGAAATTTGCCATTTTTCGCAATTCTCTGACGAAAGTCACGTTTTTCCAGCGATCTGTTGACAAAATTTGCCGTTTTATCGCGATCTTTTGACGAAATTTGCCGTTTTTTGCAATGTTTTTGACGAAATTTGCCATTTTTTCGCGATTCTCTGATGAAAGTCACATTTTTCCCGCGATCTGTTGACAAATTTTGTCGTTTTATCGCGATCTTTTGACGAAATTTGCCGTTTTTTCACGATTTTCTGATGAAAGTCACGTTTTTCCCACGATCCTTTGACAACATTGGCGACTTTTCTTCGAACAAATGACGAGATTGATTTTTTTCAGAGATCATTTTTGCCGAAATACCGATACATTTTATGTCCGAATTTTCGGATTTATGACCGATATATATATATATATATTTTTTTTTTCGGAAATCATTGCCTTAATTTTTCGGAAAATTCGGACCCGAATCACAGTTTATTTCAAGTAAAAAAAAAAAAAAAGATGAACTTTGTACCGTACGGAGATCGGCCGGGCAGGGTTACACACAACAGTGACGTCAAGAGGTAATTCAAGCAGGGTTGCAAGAAATGGCGATGTGGCGCAGGTTTGGTGCAAAATTGAAAAAAATAGCTGTTTTGTAGCAGCTTGGCGCAGGAAAGCAGTTTTGGCGCAGTCGGGCGCAATTGGCGCAGGTCTTACATCCCTGATTATCCATCCTGAAATTTCAAAATGATGTTATCTTAGGCACATTTAAAAAGAAAATGTTCTGATGTATGGTGTATTATGAAATTCTGAGGAAGGGGAAATTGGTACTTCGAGACATTAATCAGCAAAAAATCTAAACTTTTCCAATTAGGGATGCTTTTATTCTCTGACGGGGGGAGGAGATTTTTCCCAGGCCACTCCCTACATTTATGTGGTCACAGAACTTGCGTCAAATTGCCCAGACAAATTTAGAGGATTTTTATCTTTTTCTCCCATTTTCTTTCTCGTTAAAAAATCATTTTTCATCCTTTATCGCCAAAATTAATGTCCACTATTCGGAATGTCTACTATTCAGAGGTTAAACATACAAAAATTTAGGTTTTGGGAGTGCGGATTGGAAAACTGTCCGTTAAATAGAGGTGTCTGCTATTCGGGAGTGTCTGTTATGGAGACTTTACTGTATTTTAAATTCAAGGGTTCATTAACACATTTATTCAAAATATCGCTTCAATGTGACATGATATTTAGCACAAAGAAAATATTTAAGTTGAGTGACCTATGTTGGCATATGTGGTACAAGGCATCTTTGACACTTATTCCACTCCAAGAAGAAATGTAAATAAAATTGGATGTTTTTTGCATGCCTAAGTTAAATCAACAAAACTGCACATTATTATGTGACTAGTTCTAATGTTCTTACTGATGTGTTCCATAATTTAAAAATAATTTCTATAAGAAAAAAGTCAAAGGTTACAAGAAATTTTTCTTAACCACTTCAATGGCCATGAAGATAGTGAAATAATCCTATTAATTACCCCCGACTCATCTCAGGGTTGCTGTTGAAGTGATTAACAACCACTGATAATATTAGCATAGCGTATGTGCTGCCAAAGAAAAAAAAATCTCTTAAAATGGAGCCTAAAACAAATTTTTCAGTGAAAATTTGGCCTGTGGGAGTGAAAAGGTTGCACACCTCTGATTTAGATATTTTTCCAATAGTAAGTGTATTGAATATTTCTCTACATAAAATATACGAAATGATTTTAAAATTTAAAATAATAAACAATTTTTAATGACTACACTGCAAAAAAAATAAAAGATTTTACAGTATAATACTGGCACTCCAGCTGCCAGTATTATACCGTAAAATCAACAATTTTCTTTTGCAGTGTACAACAATGATTTTTTTTTATTTAAAAAAAAATATCTTACCTCCATTTCTTGTTCTTGAAGTAATCTAGCAAGTTCCTAAAATAAATTTCACTTAATGAATAAATTATCATCACAATAAATGTTTGAAAGGAACAATGTAAAATACCTATATTTAGCTTGATAAAAAATTACAGGTGAATGAAGACACCAAGTAACTATTACAAAAAAGTATGAAAGATCTACTCAATGAAAAGAAACTTTTGCTTGCTTTAGTTTTACCAAGATACTTCGGCCAATTCAATAAGAAATGGATATTGGTAATAAAATGAAATCTGGATGACAAAATAAGTTTTAAAAAACATGCATTCAAATTCGATTAAAACAAACTTCCTAGGACTACAAATATCAGTTTTCTGTAATGAAATAGATAATTTTCAAATGAACTGCCATTTTAAGGTTTACATCACACAGAAAATTAATTTGGCTTAGATGTAGAAAAGGGCTGCTTTATTGATTTATTGTAATTTAACACAGTAGAAAGTGGTGATTTATGAGTTTTATTCTTAACATTTCAGAAATACTAATTAAAAAGAAGTTTCACGACTGATGATTTTGACTGATTTTACTTATAACTCTTACATTCCACACTTCAATTCAGTACTTGGAAACTTCACAATAGTGAGATTTGGGATTCCATAAATTCAACTGCATATAACACATGATTCCTATACAAAATTTAATGAGGTACATATGAGGTTCATAACTGTGATACTTATTTTTATCAAAAATTTTATTTGTATGCAAATTAATGAAAGCTTGTTTGCTGATCTGAAATTTTGGTTGGTGTGAATTCACACTAGTGTGGGGTTACCAGGTTAAAATGTAACATTCATGAGATTTTCAAAGAAGGAAAAATGTTACCATTCTTAGGAAGTAAACTTGATTTTAATGATTTTGACATAAAAAATACATAATTTTAAAGAGAAAAATAAGATTATAATTGAATAAATAAGTAATAAAATTTATAGGAACATTCATGAGGCAATAAAAATACTTATGTTGATATAAACTTTTTAATAAATCAAAATATAGCTAGTTTTGCAGCTCTGTGTAGATGAACAATTAGAAGGAGAAATAGTTTCTCTATGCTTTGTTGCCAACTGCAGATATGAAAAACCTGTGTAATTTAACTATAGTAACATTCTTGAGATAACACCTTAGAGATGAGGAAAGGACAAATACTAAAATTAAGTTTTAAACTATTATATAAATATTTTAGAAAGAATAATTATATTTTCACTGAATATAGTATATCACTATGCTTTTTCATTCATGTACAAAAACTAGCCTAGTTATAAAGTTTTGGAAAAATCTTTTTAAATCAGATATAATTTGAGACATGTAAATTTCTGTAGTTTGATAACTAAAATATTCTAATTGTCAAATATTTAGAAACCTATAAATAATTTAATAAATATATTTTATTAATTACAAAGTAATGTACTGACATATGTTTTAACACTATCAAAAGATTACTTTAACATAAAATATGGATTCAAGATTAAAATATTATTCAGTACCTTATTATATTATATAAGTGATAAATAAGACATTAAATAATGTTATCTTGAAAAAACACAAATATTTAGTTTCATTTTTGTCTATTTTTTCATTTTGTAGGAACAGAGTGATTGTAAATTGCTTCTAACTTAAAATCTAAAATAAATAGCTATTAATTAAATACCTGATTTAGGCATGAGACACACAGGCCAAGCCCAAGTGAAGCAAATAAACTTTTAAAAGTATTGATTGTTTTAATTTTGAAAATATGACAACTTTTTAAAAACAGAATCAATAATAATTTAAAGTCATAAATATAGGAAGTTAAATATTGGAACACTTTTCCTGAGAAATTAGCGATTGTTATTAGGTAATTATTATCACATGATCAGATCAAGGAATGGAAACTTTATGATATTGCTTTGAACTTGACAGAGTTTGACTCTTTAAAATAAACCTGTATGGAAACCAACAACTAAACTAATTTAAGGTGTCTTATCTTCTACTGTATGTCAGGAGCTAACAAATTATAGGAAACCTGTTATTAATTCAATTATTTAGGGAGTGAAATATTCAGAGTATTCCTTAAGATTCTTTAAGTAGGTTTTCATTCTATTTAAGCATTCTTTAGATTCTCAATATCACATAACATTCAAGAGGCTTTTGAACTAAAAAAAAAAAAAAAAAAAAAAAAAAGTAATTTAAAGAAGTAATTGTGAGGTTTCTCACATTGTTTTTATTTTGCAATCACCATTTTAATACTCCATTCGAAGCGATCTGTTTCATCTCTAGCGGCATACTGCATCATCGTTCCGGAGCATTTCTCCAAGAGTGTGGGACGTGGCCAATTGCATTATGTATGGATGACGGTGCACTATCGAGATATTTTATGGCTCATTTCAAATGCTGCAGTTTAGGTGTTTGACATATCATTTTAAAGTTTGCCTGATTTAATTTTAGAAACCCAATTAGAGTTTGTACCTTCATTGTGCTTTTCTGAAGAAAACTGCTATTTAAAAAAATTTGATAATAAAGATGTTGGCTAAAAGATTCCTTCAAAAATAATCCTCTGGGATTGCTTAAATTAATTCATTATTTTTTTAATGGCCAAGAGGAAACCCTTCCTGCTATTTATATGATCAAATAAAGAAGATTTTTTTTTTAAATTAAAAATATCATGAATATTTATCACTTTAATTACATTTACATGAAGACTGATAAGAATTTAAATTTTATATATAATATCTCTTTTAATGACCAAAAAGAATGTACATCGGGTTATTGATTTTTAAATTTGTTTGTTGATGTTTAAAATTCCATAACTACTAAAAATTCTATATGACTTTTAAGTACATCATTTTTAACAATGTTTTTGTGAATTACAGAGAGACAATCTATACATTTAAAAAGCTTTTTCTTCTTCTTTAGTCAAAGTTAAAATACATGTACACAGCCAAAAATAGTACTTTGTAATGTACATTCCCCCCCCCCCCCCCTTTCATTTTTACTTTTCATTCAAATGTTACAGTCATGTATCATATGAAAAATAAGAATGCTTTATTAGCATTGAAAATTGCCTTTATAAGACTTAGGGGCTTTAGGGATAACACTGGTGAAAGAAATAATACATTCCAATTTGTAAAAGTTAAGGTATGACTTTGGGAATTTTTTTTTTTATAGCTATAGAAAGATGAGTGACGATAAAGTTATTGGAGATTAAAAGTATATATAACAAAAAACAAAAGTTGCAGTTAAATTATAGCAGTGCACATTATAAGGACTCAGAAACAATTTAACACAGAGAATATATATATAAAGCAAATTCTAAACATTACACTTTTGAATAAACTTAGAGAGTAAGTATATGTAGGCATAAAATAAAGATTAAAAAAAAAAAAAAATGCAGTGAAATAAGTATTGCATATTTAGTATTAAAAAACTGGACAGAAAATTGGTTTTATTATATGTACAAAATGTTTAATATTGAAAATTAAAATTTTACAAACTGCAGTTAAAAACTAAGGATGTACTCAAATGAAGAAGAGAGAGAAACAGAGAAAAGACTCACCGCATCACGCTGTTCAATAAATTTCTGTAATTCTTCAGGTGTAAGATTTGGGGGTGGTTCTAAACTCAAATTGCTGAAACGTTTTTCAAGGGGACTAGTACAAGCTTCTTTTGTAGCAACCAAGTCATCAACTGATTTTATACTTGATGCTATGTAGGAAATACATTAAAAAAATTAATTAAAATAACATTGCAACAAATTTCTATTTATATTATATAAGAAAGATGGCAAATTAAAATAACATTCAACAACCAAGATAATTCTTGGATGCAGAGTTATCTGAAAAAGAAACCATTAGCTGAACATCATAAGTGACATCCAATGTGATGTCCTTTAGCAATTAAAAATAATTATTTGTAGCAGACGAACAGAAGACAAGCACTATTAAATCTGAAGCTATTGTGGCAGTAATAAAGTAAGTGAGAGTCAGTCACTTACTTACTTTAGATGCATTTTAATACATTACATTAATAACAATGATAAGTAGTAATAGCTTTGATGAAGATTCCTTCACCTCAATGTTGTTTTTGAGGACAGTTACTTTAAATATAGACAAGGAGTCACTCATTCTTAAAGGATACAAATATTCTTTAAAATCTAGCATTTCTTTTCCTCGTAGTTATTGCTAATCATACTACCCTGAAGTACAGGTAAAATATTATAAATGTTGAGGAACATTTTAACTGTTCTACACATTTTTCAATTATTTCAAACCAAATTCCTCATTGTAGTGTTTCTCAAATGCCATTTCGTGACCCAGTACCAATCCACAAAAACAAAATGCTGAGCCATGTAAAAAAGTCCTGAAAGAGTGATATTTTGTTTCTGGTTCTTGTTTTCTCATAAAAATAAAATGTTCAATAAATATTTTCTAGGGATTAAGTAGATTAGTCCATTTATGTTTTACATACAAACTTCATAAATGGAGATGAAAGCGTTACAGAATCTGGTTGAAATGGGTTAGAATCTGAGACAGAATTGCTGGATTCAGAAATTGAGTCTAATTGAACTTATCATGTAACTCGGTACTCAATTATATTTTTGACAGAATACCACTGATAGATTTTTTGCTATATTGCTGACAGTAGTACCCAGCTTTATCTGAACAAGCTATACAATTTTTAATGCCTTTTGTCAAAACCTATAAGTGTGGAGCAGACTTTTCAACATATGTATTCCAAGGCAAAAAAAAAAAAAAATAATAATAAACAAAAAATTTAAGTTACTTCAAACATTTTACTGATAAGGTGCCAATAGCTATTAAAAAAAAAAAAACTGTAGCAAAGCTACAACATCCAAACACGAAGAGAAGACAAACAGTTAGGCGGGCGAATGAAACAGCATCTTGCACCGCTACATATACCAGTTCAAAATGAAAATCAACATATCTGTTGCCACTCTGGAAAACAGAAATCTTATACGAAACGCCATTGGTTCAGGGACGATGATGTCAAACTTTTATGAGCAAATGCTATGAACAATGAGTAACATAAATATTAGAAAAAAAAAATGTGGAAATCTGTACAGAACATTTAAATTTTCTTCAAAGTGTCTGAATGTAAAAATTTCTCTCCAAAAATAATTTTTCAGAAAGACATTAGCCAGAGCAGAAGTCAAAAAGAAACTAATTATCTATAAATATTTATATATCAGAATAAGCTCTGAAAAATGCTAAAGAACAAAACTACAAGATGTATGACACAACAGATAGCATTTTTAAATCTTTCGATTATTAACAGATAATGCTTACAACTGGAAGCTCCAGAAAGTTCTGCCCGGGCCTTTTCTGCTTGTTTAAGTTCTCTTTCTTCTCTCTTTTTCTGCAAACGAAGCTTCTCTTTCTTTTGTAATTCTACTGCTATTCTCTAAAAATTAGAATTAATAATAAACTTACTGTGATAAGATACGCACAAAACACATAAATAACCATAAAAGTAAATATGACTAAAGTAATGTTCTATTCCAACATTTAACAACATTAGTGTATCCAGTGTTTAATTTAAGATGTTTATTTTTTATAGGAAAACTATGAAGGCTAGGAAAAGGAGCTATAAAGTTGCTGGATGTGGTTCAGCCTATCAAGAACCTATCATTTGCAGTATTGAGTTAATATTCAAACCAAATTACCTTTAAGATAATTTAGGTTACAGATCAACCCTAAAATTATTCTATAAAAGAATTCTATTTTCAATGTAAATATCTGTACATGAAAATGTTTTTTTAAAAATGAAAATATTGTTAGACAGGAGATAACCACCATCAATCTAATAGTTTTAACACTTTATTTTGCATATTATAGATGCCTTACACTTCTATCAATTGAATTTAAGTAAAATTTGAAAAACTAAAATACAAAAACAGAAGAGATAATTCTGATATAAAACAATATATCTATGTGAAAAGACAATGTATATTATAAAGTAAAATGCCACCATCAATAACACTAAGCATTAAAGTAAAACTAGATGTTGTGACATGCACTATAGCTTTCATTTTGATTGCATATATTTTGGATTCTAAATATTGCATAATTTCAGTTTTTATTCCATCAACAAGAACAAAAAATGTACTTTTAAATAAAGATCACAAGTTTTGCCAAACAGTCACCTATTTCATTACCATGGGCAGTGGCACCAACTTTTGGAAAATAATGGGTGGGCTCAACCATTTTAGTGTTAAATAACATGGACATTTTGTTTCTTTAAGGCGAGGGGAGTGGTTGGAAAAGATGTTAGTTCAAGTTATGGTAAGTCAAATTAGGCTTTTTTTAAAAATAGAATATAAAGTTAAAATTACGTTTTTATTAAACTGTACTCTCATGAGATCTTCATTATATGGACACTAATTAGAATTTTAGAATACCATAAATATGATTACAATCTAAAACTCAAAGGACTAAAACATAACAAAATGAACATTTAATGCAAACATACTGAAGTGCTTTTATTAAAAATATTACATTTGTGCTTATATTAACAATATAAATACTTAAACTACAATGGGTGATCCAAAATAGATTTTAATGGTAATTATCTCTTTAACCACTGATGATAGAAACATATTTCCAATTGCAAAAAGTATACAAAACCAATTACAGCTTTCACATATGGTATTTGTTTAATTTTGGCTGTATAATTTGTTATTTTGGCTGTATAATATTAAAGTGCAAAATTTTATTTTTTATACGACCCCCTTTTCCTGCAACTTATATTTAGAGAAATGTTGCCCTGTGCCTAAAGCCATTAATAAATTCTTTTGCAATCATTCTTTTATGTTCTACCTAGATTATACTTTTAATTTTCTGATTTTTTTTTTCACTAAAAATGTACTTTTCCTTATTTATAGGTACTTAACAAATTAACACATTTATCATTATTTAGCATGTCATGTTCCAAATATGCTTCAACTAACTGCTCTTCTTCCTATAAATTCATCACAAGCATTCCTTAAAATGAATTTTTCAACACTGTCCTCATTCACGTTTGAAATAGCAGTGAAATTTAAGCCTTTTCTGTCACATAGCAAAACGCAAAAAATGTTTTCAGACTTTTTTTGTGGTGAGAAGGATTTCAACATTTATGTTATATTTCATAAAAATACTAAAATCAGATAGAACATTTCTATGCTGAAATTTGATGCACTCTGAGATTCTGTGCAAGTTTCACTGAAGTAACTGAGTTATTCATGCAATTGCTTTCATTAGACTCACTTTAAATAAACCACAGCTGTCCTTGAAAAAAAAAAAAAATTTCTCCGTTCAATAACATAAAACTGTCTGACACAATCAAAGTCATTTGTAAACGTAAAAACATGAAATTTGCAGGCATGACCTCTGAAGTGATTTGGAAATGAATAGAGTTTATTTTTTTTTTAAATGCATTACATCTTTATTTAAAATTTGTTGCTGTCTAAGCTATATGAAAGCTATAGTGCATGTCACAACATCCAGTTTTACTTTAATACATGGAGACAAGTTCTGAGCTGTTACATATCGAAAATAGACTTAAAATGTTTTTACAGCATTTTCTGAAAGATCCTTTAATTTTATAGAAAAAAAATGGAAAACGTTATTTGATTTTTTGGTTTCCGAATAATAACACTAGCAAATTTTGTGCATTTGATTTAAGATCAAAAGTGGATTTGCAAATGTGTCAGAAATCACTTTCGTTACTTTAGATTACAAATTAGACTAAAAAAGACAAGTCTTTGAACATATTCAGAGAATTTCTGTGCAAAGTATATCCATACAATGAAAACATTACTAGGACTTCCCTCAAAGGGATTAGTCTGAGTGATATTGCTGAGAACATAAAGTTAACAATTACGATATAAAGAAGATATCAACAAGAATCTAAGTGAATATACAGCATATGATAGACAAGAGATAGATAAAGATACAACATATGAAAAATAGCAAATTAAATGATATAATTACAAAATATCATATATAAATTCATATACTGTTATGTTTTCATATGCATTTTTTTATAAAATTTGGCAAATAATCTCATTTTCTTAAGCGGGAATTACTCAAAACTTAAAAAAAAAAAAAAAAAAACCGCCGGATCTTTTAAAACGATATTTTTAAAGTCACATAATCAGATTTGCAGATAATAGCGTATTTTAGCAAGCGTAGTTTAACGCAAATTTAATTTAATTTTTGCAACATTTTCTTTGTGACAAATATCTAAATAAAATATTAAAAAATAAATTATTAAATATTAAAATATTAAATCAAATATTTAATATTTGAATTAAAAAAATTTCCTTTGTTTATTTGTATAACTATTTATAGAAACTCGTATACTTCAAACCACATTGATAACATGCTTTGCTACAAACGTGTCTACCAGTCTAACTACTCGTATGTCTTAGCTGTGTCTCTCTCCGAACTCATCTGTCTACTGTCTCTCTACTCTTCTGTATACCCGTCTCAGTATCCGTCTGTCTTCCTACCCGACTCTTTAATCGTGTCTCTACCTGTCTCGCTTCCCGTTACACTACTCGTCTATCAACACGTCTGTCTGTCTATATACCCCTCTCTCTACCCGTCTGTCAAGTCGTCTCTGTACTCGTCTCTCTATCCACCACGCTACCCGTCTCCCTACCCATTTCACTACCCCTCTGTCAACTTTTTTTTGCATCTGCCTCGCTACCCGTCTGTCTATTCGTTTCGCTACCCGTTAGCTTATCTCTGTCGCTATCCGTCTCTCTACCCGTCTGTCTACCCGTTTGTTTACACGTCTATCTATCTCTCGCCAACTCTTCCCAATATTTAAACAATTTAGTAAACGGAAGCCGTTTATCTGTTATTAAATGCAATCAGGAGTAATTTATCTAAAGAGTGTAATCAGATGCAATTTTTTTAAATACATACATAAACCAGCATACTAATTCACCAGTTTTATTTTCATAGTAGTTTATGTCATTTGACAGTAAATCTCAACTTCTTCAAAACGAACTGCGTCAAGTTTTTTAAAAAAGACCCAAGTTCCATATAACTGGGAAGGGGAATTGTCCTCAGGGCTATTAGATACATGTTATTAAGTTAAGTGAAAGTTTCGTAATCGGGTTCGCAGCCAATTTCTTATGTCAGAAAGGGTGGCTTCACGCCATTTTAAATTCATTTCTGTAACTTTCTTTTTCTTTTTTTGGTGGGTGGTTGGGGGGGGGGGGGGAGGGTTCCAAATATATACACTTAAATTCAAACTTTTGCCCCCATGTTAATATTAGTGTTGTTTGTATTATCAATTAATACTTTGTTGATCGAGCTTCATTTGAAACAAATGTAAAAGACTTCTACAGTTGTTTTTTTTTCTAGGAGAAAGTTCCGTAATCGGGTCCTAAGCTAATCGGGGAATTTAATATCATTATTGTTTCTAACTCTTATAGAGTTAAAAAAATATTGTTGCTAGCATTACTCTTGTTTGTGACCAACCTCTTCTGTGTATCTGAATAGGGAAAAGTTCCGTATCATGTACAGGTTGGTGCCAAAGGCAGTTGTAGAATCTTACAAATTTTTCTAGAGAGCGGAAAAACATGTTTTTTAAAATATTTACAAATATACGTTTATTAAACCATGTTTTTGAGCCATTTTAAAAAATTAAGTACGGTGCTAAAATAAAATTTTATTGCCATTTTCGATATTTTAATAAGAAATGAAAATACATAACAAACAAATTTAACAAAACTAAGCCATTTTTGGGTACTTCTCTATTATCCCGCCGACCACTTTTCATAACAAAAAACTATCGCCAAACTAAGATTAAACGCCAAAAATACAGTCCCATTTACTTGATGCCAGAAGCATTATACGTATTTGTTATGCCATCAAGTGGTTTTTAATTCGACATTTGCGTGTATTTTTCATTATGTTTTACTGATTTATTAGTTATTTCATTCATTAAAGTAACAATTGTGTCCTTAAATTCTTATATTTTATTTATTTTGATATTTCAATGGCAACGTTCTCCCGTTTATTTAGCGTTACAGTTTGGCGATAGTTTTTTGTTATGAAAAGTGGTCGACGGGATAATAGAGAAGTACCCATTTTTTGTGATAAATAATTGTTATTGCCAGGGGGGCAAATTGTAAACAATTAATAAGCGAACTAAAAAAATTACCGGAAAAAACTTGTGGGAATCTCAAGAAAGAAATATCTGATATAAATAGCATTTAAAATCTTAAAATGGAGAAGTGGTCCGTATAAAAATGCAAAACATTATACACCTGATATAAGAATTTTTTAATTTTTTTATATTTCCGAAAGCACAGATGAAAGGGTAAAAATCCCGGCACAGATGCCATATACTCACCACGTTGGCGCGATTTTCCCCCCGCCCCTTTGGCAAAAACTGTTTGTTGTGTTTGTTTACTTTTATTTTTTATTTTAATTCTATAGATTATTTTTATATGTATATCAATATTAATTTAGGCACAGATGTCATATACGCACCAGATTGGCGCGATTTTCCCCCTGCCAATTTGGCGAAAACTTTGTTTTTGAATATTAGTTACAAATACCATACAATAATAGCATGTAATTTTTTATTTCAATATAAAAATAAAATAACGTAATAAATGAAATAGCTCCTATTATTCAAAAATGGGAAATAAAAATAAATAAATGATAGTTTGATATAAATAAATATTGATATATATAATAAAAACAATTTATAGAATTAAAATAAAAAATAAAAGTTAATAAACAACAATTGAAACAAAATAACCGGGTTACCATGTGAGGCATAAAATTGCCATTTTGTTGCAATCGCGCCAATGTAGTGCGTATATGACATCCGTGCCTTTATTTATATCAAAATATTATTTATTTATTTTTATTTCCTTTTTTAAAATAATAGAAGCTGTTTCATTTATTACGTTATTTTATTTTTATATTGAAATAAAAAATCACGTGTACTATTTGTCACACTATTTGTAACTAATATTCAAAAACAAAGTTTTCCCCAAGCTGGTGGAGGGAAAAATCGCGCCAACGTGGTGCGTATATGACATCTGTGCCTTGTTTCATTTCACATAGAGGTACTGCTCTATTATCCCGTCGACCACTTTTCATAACAAAAAACTATCGCCAAACTGTTAGATTAAACGCCAAAAATGCAGTCCCATTTACTTGATATCAGAAGCATTATACGTGTTTGTTACGTCATCAAGTGGTTTTTAACGCGACATTTGCGTGTATTTTTCATTATGTTTTACTGATTTATTAGTTATTTCATTCATTAAAATAACAATTGTGTCCTTAAATTCTCATATTTTATTTATTTACGTATTTTGATATTTCAATGACATCGTTCTCCTGTTTATTTGGCGATAGTTTTTTGTTATGAAAAGTGGTCGACGGGATAATAGAGAAGTACCCACATATGTATTGGTACTTTTATGTTAACTTGGCGCAGTTGATAAATTGCCAAATATTTTTCTCATAACATCTTCATATTGCATTCATTTCATTTAAATATAAATCTTTCACTGATTTCATTTGAAATACATACATTAAAAATACACGTCTTTCACTCATTTAATTTGAAATACACGCCTTTCACTAATTCCATTTAAAATACTAAAAAGGAAAAGAAAATAAGAAATAATGCCACAAATCGAAACCTTTTATTTAAACATCAAAGAATTGTTCCTAACATACACACGCGAAATAAAAAAGCTGCTAATGGCGTGATTTACGCCAAATCTCTAATACTAATACTACTCTTACTAATCTCTAATACTTTTCAAACAGAAAAAATTCCAGATTAACTTTCCATTTTTATTAAATTGAAATATATTTTATTGTGCTGAATATTAGTGCTTGCATATTTTTTTGCTCCATGTATTCCATGAACTTTTCAATTCCGATTGTCTACGAAAATCTCCCGCCGGTGAAAATGACATACGCACAAAATTTAGTGACGTATGTACTTTAATTGTGCTTTTTTATCTATTTTTTTAATATAACTTCCAAACGGTTTGACACTTATTCTTGGTAATAAATAGACGACGTTGTCACCTTTATAGGTACCTGCTGTAAAAATTTGAACGAAATCCGTTAAATATTTTTTCAGTTATGCTTGACAAAAGGTTTTAATATCCATCGTAGCTATATATGGGGCAAAGTAATACTGCGCTGTGTATGAGTCTTCGTTGCACTCAGACAACTACCTTTGTCTAAATGATTATGTTTAAATTGGATATTGAGTGGTCTGATAAGAAGCCCACTGATGCGCTGCTCAGTGGCCTCGCTTTTTACATATGCGTCTGCATTTTTTCCCTCTTATCTGGTTTCCTTATTTTGAATGTATTGGATATGTTACTTTTCGTCCAGTTCAGTCAATCTATGGGAGGGGGGAAGGAGTCATTTAGTGCATATTTTTGTACTTACATAAGCCACTGCCCCTAGATGTTAAAGTGGATCTCCAGAAAGAAAAAGGTGCCTTTGTAGAAATATAAAGACAAAGGAATATTGTTAACAGATCACCCGTTTCCAATACACACTCATCAAGCAACACATTTCAGTCACCTAAATGCTTTATGGATGTTGAAAAGCATTAAAATAAATAGTCATTGACCCATACTTACAAAGGAGCTTAATGAATCTCCATGATACTTAGTGGTAAAAATATGCAGGAAGTTTTTTTTTTAAAGAGAAAATTAATTGTATATTTCTGCTGAAAGGTATTTTAGGCTCATGTATTGTCTGTCATTGCTATCTTTCATCTAACAAAACTACTTTGTGAACATCAACAAAACAAAACAAAAAGTTTCTCAGCAATTAAAAAAATAAGTAATGAAACAGAATAATGGAAAATGGGTGAGCCGGGAAGACAAATTATTGAGTGGGCTTGGGCACCCATGGGCCTATATAAGTTGGCACCACTGACCACCAAAGTGATACAATGTGTCTACTGAATAATAGACAGCTAATGGATTTTTTTAAACCAGAATTCATCCAGAGAAGTTAAGTTTTAGTGATTTATTGTGAAGATCTGAATAGCAGATTTATGTCTATAAAATACAATAATATCAAGTTCAGAAATTGTTTAGCTCTTGAAAAGAAAACCCTACAAAGCTATATATGTATCGAAATTGTCATACAAAGCATCAACAGGATTGCTTAAGGAAACAACACTTGCGAAATCCTAGAAAAAATAGCTCTTACTTAAATACAGTAAACCCCTCAATATATCATGCTACTTAGGAGATAAGAAAAAAAGCGCAATATACAGAGGGGAGTGATATAACGAGAGGGGGGGGGGGGGGAGCGAGAAGAGTTTATAAATAAAAAATAAATAGCCCTAAATTAGCTACCAGGTTTCAATATACTTGCTCAAAAAAGCTTGTTGTGTTCAATGGTAAGAAAATAGTGAGGGATTTTTTATCGGAAATGAGCTCTGTTTTGTCAGGATGGGCTTTGCAACTGTCCAGAAGGAGCAAAGCTTTATCTTCTAATCCTTTGTTTCTAAGGTGTAACTGAACTGAAGAAGCAAACACATCATCGAACCACTGCTTAAAAATTTTTTGTGTCATCCAACAGTTTGGTGAGAAATCATACAAAACTGGTAAGGTCTTCCAAATCACATTTTTCAAAAATCTCAGTGTCTTACTTTTGCCAAGTAAAAGCAACTGTAGTTTGAGAGTTCGTCTTATTTGTAGTAAATCTGTCCAGTAAGAGAGTAAATCTGTCCTTTACTTCTATGTAACCTGAAATTCCAGGTACACTTTTCACTTCCCGTATTTTCTTTGGCAAACATTTCCAAAATAAAGCTGCTTCATTAGCATTATAAATCTGTTCATTTACATAGCTTTCTTTTCTTTATTTATAATGCTTCTCAAATCAACAGAAAATTTTTCTACGGAATCATAATCAGAAGATTGTTTTTCTCTGAGTATTGAAAGTTGTCAGATTCCATGTAGTTTCTGCCATCTCCAAAACCGCTCATCACTTGCTATGAATTTGTAGTTTGGATCATCTATTATCATTGTAGCCAAAAGTTTAGCTTTTTTTTTTTAGGATAAGAGCTCTAACGGCTCTTTGTTCCATAAACCACAAAAAGAAAGCTTTGTCAATTTCGCTACGCTCGTCAACCCCCGCTCAGACTTCGAGGCCTCTAAAAACATGACATCGTGCTTTATTTTAAAAATATTGGTAAATCTGTAATTGGGTTGTCATGCTTTAACGTTTTAATGGGGCATTTTTTGATTATCATGGCCTAATACACGGCTGTTGCGACAACTGACGACTGTTTCCGGGATTGATAAGTAAAATCAATTACAACTTGAAAACCAGCTTGTATAAAATGGTTAGGTTTAAATTGTGGCTACCTCTCGGACTTTTATAACAACGATCTGTATTCGATTCTTCCTTTGCGTTTAAGGATGAGAAAAATTCCATCTGCTTGTGAATAACATTAAGATCCACGGTATTGAAAAGTACTATGTTATAGACATTTTCAGTAACAGGTTTTAATTTTCTCTCTATTTTAGTGCACCATCATGCATATTTTCATGTTATTTTAAATATGTAAATTATTTATTTTCATAAATATGTATATACGAATTTTCTAATAATTATTTATCTTACAAAATTAATTAAATATTTTGTGCATGCATCCCTGCATTTATTCGGCATCAATTGGTGGGATATTTAAACAAATTTGCTATCCGCGATAATTTTACATAATGCTATGTCACTTGAATATTGTCCATAAGAAAATCGGGTACTTTTCCAATATAGGATCCTTTGCTTTTAGGTTTGGCGTAATTCGAGTTTCAAAAAGGGATAGATTCGTTAATATACATAGATTTGTTGCCAAAAGTTATGAAAACAAACCCAATGAAATTTGGTGCTTTTCTATCATAGCGATCTTGAAGCTTTTTTAAAAAGTTTGGCGGAAAAAACCAAGCAGGATATTTTATTCTCCTTCCGTTCAGTTGGGCAATTATTATTTTATATATACGTTTCAAATATCCGAATTAGTGATTTTATAAATTCGTTTAATTAAATTTTACAATAAAATAACAAAATGATATCAAAAAATAATAATTACTATTAATTCCTTTTCCCCCCTTTCTTTTGCGTTTACATAAATGACGTCATTTGGACGAATTTATTCAAAATATTTCCAGTTTATAAATTAAATTAAATGCTGACAGACAATTGAATCCTGACGATAGAAATGTGATTTTTTTTTTCAAATTTTCCTTAAAAACATAACTTAATCTCAATCTTGTCTTCATTATCGATTGAAATAAAAGATAAATTCAATTTCAATTTGAAAATGAGGAATAAAAAGAAATCAATAATCCCTATCGGGATCCTTTTCAATTTTTTTCCCTTTTTTGTCACAAAAAACTGAGTAATTAGTTGCCATCATTACAGAAATGTCATTAAAATTAGAAAAAAATTAATATCTCGAAAACTAATTCCAATTTCAAAATTCTATTACCAGTTTTGACATCCGCGGATTTTTATGGACAATTGGTATTAATTTCACCATCAAGCGTTTAATATTTTATTAAAAATAGCCCTGAAACATAATCAGTCGTTTCATAAAATAGTTTCACAAATTCGTTTCATTAGGATTTTATATATATAGGGTAGATATTTATAGTTTTTGTAGTAGCTAAACTACAAATTAGTCATTCGGCAAGAAATAAAAATTAAAAAAGCAATAGTTATACAAGCTAAAAATCTAGGTTTTTATTTTTTTTAATTAACTTTACTAAAAAGGAATTAATTTTATAGAAAAACAAATATTCAATTAGAAAAATGAATAATCGAAAAACACATTTTATACACCTCTCTACTTACTTTTAGCAATGGAAAAATACACAAAAAGAGTGTAAAATATGACAGTAAATACAGTAATTTAAATACCGTAAGAAACAAATAGCTAAAACTTACTTGATCTTCTTCTTCTATTTGCTTCTGTTGTTCTAATTCTTCTTTTAGAAGTTTTTCTTGAAGTTGTTGTGCAATAAATGCATCCCTGTCTTCTCTAAAATATAATTCATAAAAAAATAATTTAGAATCAATGAATAACTCAAATAAAAATCTGGAGTGACTACACTCAACTTTCCAAACACTTTACAGAATACTATACTTTCAAACAAATATAGAATTAATGAAAAACACCTAATTTTACAAAGTTGAAATGTTTTCACGAAAACATCACTTTCATTCATAAAGCTCAAATTTTTTCTAAAATTATGATGTAATTTTCAATGAATTTTCATCCTGCACATTGTTTCAGCTTTGTAAACAGTGAAACTTACAGTTACGATGTAGGGGGGAAAATTAAAGCTTTTTTTAATTTTTATATTATTCCGTACACATTTTAATATGTAATTCTGGTTAATATAATTGAAATCATGCTTTCTCATGAAAGAAGTTGGCGATTTTCAAATTTGAGGCTTTTTTTTTGTCCAACTTTTGTCAGCTCTATTACCAGCTTTATTCAATTAAATGAATGTAGCATTATTATCTGCTTTAGCACACCAAAAGCCACCGTGAGAAGTATTTTTAAGCTATATATTATTCTAAACCTAAAAATTTTACACATTGAAGCCAAACAAAAGTTAATTTGTCAGGTA
The DNA here is from genome assembly GCA_963931845.1 of Maratus michaelseni. Classification (NCBI taxonomy): domain Eukaryota; kingdom Metazoa; phylum Arthropoda; class Arachnida; order Araneae; family Salticidae; genus Maratus; species Maratus michaelseni. The sequence continues at coordinate 254,365,544 of OZ007592.1, forward strand.
TGTTACCCATTAAAAGTAACAGGTCTGATATTTTTTAATTAAAAAATAATATTGCAAATGTGTATAATAATTTTCCATTTGGAACTAATTATCTGATTTGCATATTTATCCATTCAAATAATTGTGATTTCATGTTACATTTTTTTTTTAAATGCTCGGTAACAGACCTAACATTGTTTTGCTTCATAGTTATATATAAGAGCCTACAGGACAAACTTTTAATAAAAAGTTGAGGCTGACCATGTAAACATGTACATATGTAAAAACTAATGTTAATCACAAACAATGGTTATTTTTTTTTTTTTTTTTTTTTAACTCAAAAATGCCTTAAATTTGAAAATCACCCAAATATAAATTTATTTTCGAAAAAAATTCAAGATAGCACTGATATCAGTGGTGATCGTGATCTTTTTATCAAATATACTTATGTATTTATCAAGCTTTTTGGTTATTAAATCTGGCTGAACATGAAATAAAATTTGGTTATTTTACAGTTTTGTTGTAAATTATTAGTGTACCTTTATGAGATGAGTTTCATTGAATAATTCAAGAAAAAAATTATCTCATCATTCTTATGTATATTTAGTCATGCATTATTATTTATTTGACCTTTACTTTTAATATTTTAATTAGTTTTAAATTTTTACTATTTTCCTTAATTATTTTAATATTTTAATTTATTGTAAGCATTCATTAAAATTTCCAGTGCATTATTACCTTCAAATTACTGTTTAAAAAATGTAAACAAAACAGTAACCAGAAATCCACAAAATTCTAAAATCCGCACAACCTCTGGTCCCAAGCTGTGCATATTTGAGGGAGTCTACTGCATTTCACAATTGTTTTTGAATAACATACAATATTTAAATTTATCTACATTTTTATCAGAAAAAAAAAACATGCTCGAACTTTGCTTTTTAAGGGAAAAAAAATGATTTACTAAATTAGGTTACGTTCTAGCAGAATATGACTATTGTACTAGAATATGATGAGCCTCAACAAAAATAACTGAATAATTGAGTTAAAAAAGAAGAAAATACTTATATGTTGTTGTTTTTTTATTACAAAATGGTTTAAATACCAAATCCATTGGCTGATTTGTACAAAAATACAGTTTGTGCAACAGTGGCCTGTAATATATTCTCCAAATGGAAGCTCAATTGAAAGCATACTTTGGGCGCTATCGTGTTCACTCACACACATACATACATACATAGCGACATCATCGTAAGTACACCAAAAACAGACTCTGGAGTGAAATTTGGTAAGGATATAATTAAATGAGTTTCAAAATTTGCTTTTGCTTTACACACAAGAATATTTGAAAGATTGTAAATAATCAGAATTTCATCTTTATTTAAAATGTTAACATTTAACAAACTTTTTATTCAGCTTCATAATAAAACACCTCATATCTTTTGAATTTTAGCATTCATTATTAAGAAATTATTGCACAGGTTAGAATTTATTATTATTAGTATTGTCATGCAAGCTTTCAAATCTGGGCCTAAATAATAACTGACTTACAAAAGAAAAATAAACATATTCTTTTGATTTTCTTGTACGATTTTTCTACAGAGAGTTCTGTTACATAGATGTACTTCAATAAGATTTTATAAATGAATAACATAACAGCCCTTTTAAAGACTAAAGTCATTTTAAGAACTAAGACTTACCAAAGGCAAAAAATGAATAATTACACCAAAACAGATACTTCAACTTCACACAATGCCCTTTCTCTTTGTAGGATAACAAATTAAAAAAATATATATATCTGTATCATTTGTTAAATTTTATACCCTTAAGATAGTTCTAGTACTTAGTTTCCAAAATTTAGGTTTTTTTTTAAAGGCTGTTTGCCAATTCAAACTGACTAATTTTTAACATTTTCACGGTACTTTTATTTTTGTAAATGCATAACATTTACAGGACTTCTTATTCAGATATATCAAGAAATTGAAGAGTGTTTTCGCATTTTCCTATAAAGGCAAATGATCTTTCAGAAAATGGTTCAAAATTGGTGTTTTAATCTGATTTTCATGAAATGACAATCATCAGAGTTGGTAAACAATCTAAAATAATTCAGGAGGTATCACATTCAAAGGAAAATGGAATTATATTTTTTGCCAGATAAAAAGTAATGTCTGCAAAATTCATGCTTGTATGCATAAATATAGCTTTGTGAATATGCCAGAAAAAATTACTAAATTTAAAAAAGAAGGGGAACATGAGCAATGGCAGAAAGAAATCTAGGGAGGTATAAGATTTTGGAACAGATGCGCTTGTGTTCCACAACCTAGTCTGCTTTTTGAAAATGCAGACTATAAACATGAAATAAGAAAAACTATATACCACACTAAGAAATTTTTGTAAGAACTCTGTCAAAACATAGCAATTTATCAGTTTCACCAGACAGAATTTCAACCTTCAAGAAGACCCCCACAACCCAAGAAAATGCAAAGGAATGTCCTGAGATCTTAAAAGAATGAATGAAAGAAGGGACAGATAAGGACATACCACCCCTTTGTAAGATTTACAACTAAACGATCTAGGGTTACGAGATTGTATGTTTTCTCCCTAAATTTAAGCTTTTCAGGCTTATTGTGTGATGCACACTTAAACCCTTTCCTGTATGAAAATTTCTTCTATTTTTCAAAAACATGTTTGACTTTTATAATTTCAACAATTTTTATCACTTTATCTTTTCAATTTGTATCAAAATTTTTACTTTTGATGCATTTTTTACCAAAAAAAGTGATTGCAAAATTAATTAAACTGTGTCATTAGAATAACATAGTACAAATACAGTCGGAAAATAACAATTCTTATAACAATGATTTGTTTTTAAAAAGAATTCTTTAAAGACATTATTGACACATTCAACATAGTTCAGTAGGATGTGGAAAATGACAGTAGTTACATAAAATAAAAACAAACTAGTGTCAATAAAAATCTTCAGTTTTTTTAAGAGAGAAATCTGGTAAACCCAGAACCATGGAAAGAAAGGAGAAAAGAAAAAAAAAAACCTGCATTTGTTTTTTCTTTAAATCCAGACCCTAGGCCATATTAATCAGCCTTTCCATATCTCTTATTGCACTGCTAATTATGTGTGTGTTTTATGATTTTTATTATCTTAACAGGTAATGCGAGCAACGGTTAATATGAGGACTCTGAGTTTAAATAGATTTGCAGAAAGTCTGTAAATCAGTCTAAGTTATTTATTATAGTCAAACAGTGACTTTGTAGACTAATTTCATCATAAGAAAGCTTTTAGTTAAAAAATGATACACTTTCATGTCTACTAATTAATTTAATGCTAGATTATCTTAACCTTAAATAATTAAAAATAAATGTTAAAATTTGTCAACTTTTATAAATCTGTGAAGTTTTTTTCATTAATTAACTTCTGAAACTACAAAAAATGTTTTAACTTCTGAAATTTTTGATACAATAATTTTTACATACTTTGAAACTAAAAATACAAATAATAGTCTATTAATTAAGAAACTTACTGTTCTTTTAACATTTTTTCATAAGCTAGTCTGACCATCGTTGCCTCCTCCTCTTCAGTTTGCTGAGCAGATCGAGCCTCTTGAAAATCAGCTCTAACCAACTGATTTTTCTCTTTATTATGAACATAATGGTTTTCAACTAGAATAAAAGAACTTTTTTTACAAATCTTAGAAAACTTAATGATTATTATTTTTTTTAAAGTAAAAAAAGTAAAAACTGCTCTTATTGAGCATCACTAGTTTTGACTATATTGCCCCAGAAACACATTGTATTTATTACAAAATTTTTAAAAATTAGTCAAAAAATATATATATAACTCAAAATGGCACGTGTTGCATACGTTAAAAACTATGAAGTGAGCTTTAAAAGAGACATAAAGGACCTTTCTAGTATCATTGGCTACAGAATTATTGAAAAAATTGTGCATGTCAGTACTGTGAAATTTGACAGTTTTGACCATTTTAAAATTCTGTAAAAAGAAAAAAAAAACTGCTAAGCCCCCCAAAAATTAAAAATTTGGACTTTTCATATATTCAGAGTACAAAGCTATAAACCAGAAATTATTGAAATCTGAGATGTAAATATCCAAAAATATTATTTTATTTGATGATTTGACATGGACTGACCCATATTTTGTTTTGTTTTTTAAAGCATGACCTAAATATTTTATACAAAATGGAAAATGAAATATTTAAATTTATTTTTAATGCAAATTGTGTATGGCAATAAAGAGTGACAAATTTAAGCAATTTCATATAGAAAACAAAATTGAAAAGCTTAACTTTCATGATATCCTTAGAAAATGATGATATTTCAGTGCAGTTCTATAGAATTAACATGGAGAAAGGAAAACATAGATCTGACTTATCTACAGCCTTAAACAATGTACCTACTTTGTAGAATCAAATCAGGAATTTCAAGCTTCATATTTGTGGCCAGCATGTTAACTAGTGGGCTGAGTAGGTCTTTGAATTAAATATGAAGCAAAAAAAGATAACAATGCAAAAATTAGCTTGAAAATAGTACAACACTTATGATTAATTTCTCTTCCCCTCCCCACCCCCCTAAAAGAGAGAGGTTAATCACCATTATTATGAGGGAAAGTCATTAAGTCACAAAATATAATTAAATAATAACTTAAATGATATTCACTTCAAAACTATTTTTATTTCTCAACATATTCTCCATCAATATTTATGCACTTATATCACCGTTCGTTTTATCAGTGCCCCAACACCAGCTGCATAACATTCTTTGGGTTGCTGTCTCAGCCACATTAGGACTTCAAGTTGAACACAGGAGACCATTCAAAAGTTTGGTTGGCAACTTCAACATCCACCATGCAGCTTCGACTTAGCCCCAAGCGATTTTCATCTGTTTAGTCCACTAAAAAACCATCTTGGAAGCAAGATAATGTTCACGGATGATGAAAAAGTTCAACTGGAAGTCCTAATGTGGCTGAGACAGCAACCCAAAGAATGTTATGCAGCTGGTGTTGGGGCACTGATAAAACAGTGATATAAGTGCATAAATATTGGTGGAGAATATGTTGAGAAATAAAAATAGTTTTGAAGTGAATATCATTGTAAGTTATTATTTAATTATCTTTTGTGACTTACTTAATGACTTACCCTCGTATATGCAAGAAGGAAGTAATAAAAGCAAATGGAGTACAATCAAAATATTATAGAGAAGAATAGGGACAGATGAGGCACATTGGGACAGAGTCTATAATTTTTGAATTATTTCAGAATAAAATAGATAAAAAAATTACACAAGATTATGTACATGGTACCCGTTTGCAACTGTGATTTCAACTCGTTCTTTGAAACTTATTGCTTATGACATGAGCAAAGTAGTTTGGCATTAGAAAAGGTAATTTTTCTGAACTCTCAAAATATTTATATTTTTAATGAAAATAGAAAAATTTAAATTTGAGTTCAATGCCATTTATTTATCAAAGTTTAAACTCTTCTTTTCTACCATAAGTCATATATTTATTTGTTCTACAAATTTAGAATTTGTTCTGCTGAATGTGACCTTATGTGGCATAATGACAGTGGTGTAGTAGTAAAAAAATCAGAGGGCTAGAAAATATTGCGCTATAACCTTACTTGAGAAACAGAGTATACATATCTTCTTAAAAAAATTCAGAGTATATGCCGTATACCTTCCACTATATCCCTGAGCATAGGGACGCTAATGTTTGGGGCATATTAGAACTGTCATATGTTACCAACCATACTTTGCTCGAATATGAGCATAATAGATATTTTATAGCTAGCTTTTTACACAAGTTAAAAGCTTTATTATTTTAGATAGAATTTTTTGAATGACCAAAATTGATCACTAGATTATCAAGAGAAAGTTAACACATTAAGTAGAAATTTATTAGTGACATCAGAATTAGTAAATCAGTCTAATTTATGTAAAATTTGTTTGGAAAGGTACTATAAAACATGCTGATAAAAAAGCTCCTGAAATTGGAATTTTAAGTTCCATCCCTAAAAAGATTAAATTCAAGGTCAAATACATGAGAGAGATGAAAAAGAAAAATGTATATATAATAGTTCTATGGAAAAATATGCAGTAAATGACTAAACATGGCATGAAAACAGATTCAGACAGTGAATTTGAAAGATTTTATCTAGGAGTCTAATGTGAATACAAGCTGAGTAATGTTGATTGATGTATAACAAAATCTGAATTATATTGACCTTTTAATGGATGACTTCATATTAGTGAAGCTTGTTCTAAAAACTTCTGCTGCTCTTAAACCTGTTCATTATGTTGATCAGATTAATGCAAAACAAAAAAAAGACTATATTTTCTAAGGAAAAACAAATGGATTTTTTCCCCCCAGATTGAAGATGTGAGTGCAACTGATGTAAACAACATTGCATTTAAACTCCCAGAACCAACCGTAGAACATTTCACATCAACACAATCTTATACCACTTTGCAATTTTGTGTAGAATTTCTGAATTATGATGTTCATTAAATATAATTCCATATTCATTGAGATTTACTATTTCTTATGCTCTCCAGAAACTTTTTGCTTCATTTGTATTTTAATAAAGTTTTTTGTAAAAAAAAAAAAAAAAAATCTTAGGTAACAAAGATTTTTAAACTTTACAAAAATGGCAGTTTTGTAAAAAAGTCGAAGTTTAATATTTGAATGCAGGAATGTTCAAGAAGGAAGAAGAGGGGGGGGGGGGATTTTTTTCTTCAGAATGCTGCTTGGAGAATTAATAAATTAATATACTGCTTTTAGTGAAATTTTGGAATTACTTTTTTTTTTACACAATTCAAATTCTTGGGAAAAAAAAGGAAGAGGTGACTTGATTAAAATACTGAAACATTAAGAGGAAAAAAAAAAAAAAAAGGCCAAAGTAAAAAGGGCTTTCATTCATTAAAATTAGTTCATTGTATAATGAAATTCCTCTAGAAAAATCACACCCTTTCCCTTGTGTTTTGTTCCAGCTGTATAAATTATTAAATTATGTAACATTATGCATCAATATTTTGCAATATTAATACATATTACACATGTTACACAAATTATTAAATTACGTAATATTTTGCAATATCAAAACTTTACACTTACTTTCTTCAGATTGGAGTTTGTAGGCAAGAACACCATCTTCTCTAACTAGCCATTCACGACACACTAAGAAAATATACAAATAGATTAAAAATAAAGAAAAATATGCAAATTATCAGTTTAACAACACAAAGGAAACTTAAGTAACAATATATATGAAAAGGTTTTATTTTTTTAAATAAAAAGCAAGAAATCGGCAATTATTTCTCACAAGTCTATAGTAAAGTGTGTATAAAATTTATTACATTTACACCATAAAATTCTGACTATAAGCCTCCCACCCACTTTTAAGCAATTTTCATTTTCTCTTCCATTCCCAAATATAATTGTTGTCATACAGATCGGGCCGAACTTTTAGCTTTTATAATGGTCCAGGCCAATAAATTTTTTATACTAGTCGGGACGGGCTTGGAAATTTTGGCTCATGCAGACCTCTTATTTACAGTATTGAGAGTAGCATAAGACAGGAGAAATAAGAAACTTAGAAATGTATAAATATAAAATACTAAATTTAAATTGGGATTTATTTTTTATTTTTCAAAAGACAGATAAATTCTCAAAGTGACAGAATGAGTATTTGAACTAGAACACAAAAAGATGGTCTTCAAAATGTTGTTCTATTTACTTATATTGTACAGCACCAAGTCTCATGTTAAATCAAGGTATGTATATTTTTCTTCTAAATTTGAAATTAATTATAAATTTCAGTGAGAATTCTTACAAAATAAATGCACTTCCCTCACAAAACAGAGAAAAAAAAATTAATAAACACTTACTTATAAGATCTAAAATACAAAGTATGCAAATTTTCATTGGGAATTTGAACGGTTTATGTGTAGTAATTAGCCAGCTGTCAGCTTTTTTGGAAAAGGAAGGATTGGTTGAAACTCTTGATTTCAATTTGTATGTTCACTGACATAAAATAGGTTTTTATGAGTTTTCATGTAAAAATTAAAAACTTTATCAGGAAAGAAATGTTCTTTGACTATGAATGGAAAAGTTAATGATTTAAGAATAAAAGTTTCAATTTGTCTTGTCAAATTGAAAATTCTTGGAAATTTAATGCTTTTATGATTACTGGGAAAATTAAAATCAAATGAGAACTGGATAATCTAAATTCATTTCATGAAAAGACTGTAAAAACATACAAAAGTCAGTGGAAAAAAAATAAAAACTCTTTTATTAGCAAATGTACAATAAGCTAAATATATTGCTTCATGTTGTGATGAAAATAGGAGGTGCCTTGTGAGGAACACCTCTCTCCCAGGGCATTGATCCAGCCGAGTTTGATGACATTTATCACCTAACGATATAGCAAATCCAAAACTAAAATAAAGTAAAAGTTAATGGATTGCATAATTGACAAATCTCCCAATTTTAGCGGAAGGTTAAAAAAAACTTATTTGAAACTGGAATTTAATGAATGAAATCAAGTAGATTTCATATGACTACTGCATAGCAAGATAATTTAAGTAAATATAGTTACACTGGTTATTAAATAAATATATATTCTCGTTCAAAGTATGTTTCATTGATTAAAAAAACTGGAAGGTTGGCAAGTATGGGATTGCAATCAAAATAATTTCATTTTGGCTCAATTTATTACTGTTGGTCAGAAGAGTTTATGTCAATAAGATGATGTCAATGTGTAAAGTAAACTGAATGTAATACAAAGGTAGGGTGTTAGAGTGGAATAACTATATGCAAGAAATTGGTGCTCAGCATTTAATTAAGCAAACTAAAGGACAAATAGGCAGAAAAAACAATAAAAGATCAAAATCAATTAAAGTATTTTGTCTGACACAAGGACACCTCTAGCAGAATTCTGCCAAAGCAATGGATTTTTGATGGGATTTGTTGAGAAATGAAATAGTGTTTCCTCATCCAAGTGTTGGGCAGAGGCCCCCCTTTTAATGATTGCAAAGTATGTGAAAGGAAGAAGGATCAAAAGCATATTTTTATTGTTGGAAAGTGTACAAAGCAAAAGAATCAGAGATTTCTCCAGGTTTGAAAAAAGGTAGGGAGCTGCTGGTGGGAAAATTATACTTTTTTGATTTTTAAAGGCACTAACTGGGCGAATTTCTAAAGGGACTTTTAATATTTAAAAATTGAGGAATTCTTTTCAAGTCATGAAAATCTGTTTTTACTAAGAAAGAAATATTTTTAATACAAAAGACAGAAAAGCTGCCATTTTTAGATAAGGGGCAAGAAGGGTGCTAATTTTTTTTTTTTTAACCAAAGGGCAGGCAAAGTGGTAGGGCACCCTGCTGAATCTGCTTGAAGAAAACTATGAAAGAACTAGAGAAAGCTGAATATAATCATTAAACAGCCAATCACACCAACTTTACTAATATAAGAACTGGCATTCATATGCAAAAACTTAAAAACTATGAACTTCTGCCAAAGGGGAGAAACAAAAAAATATGTGGTAACGCTTATCAACACCTTGAGTTGTACCCGACTGCGGTTATGTGCTGCCAATGTAAAGGATGTGATGACGTAGTTGATGCAATTTTAGCTGATTTTATGGGCATTTGAAAAATAAATTACAACTATTTTTTTAGAAGGATTTTGCATTTTAAGAAAAAGTACATTTAACATTTTTGTTAAAATTTCATTATTTAAATACACTTTTTTCCTTTGGTGTTTAAACTTTAAACCAATGGTGTACAAAAGAAGTCTGATACAGGCCACAACCTCCTGAAAAGATAGTTTAAGTAATGCTTTTTTTCCCCCTTCCTGTTGCAATAACTTAAAAAAGAAACAGAGCAAAAATGATATATTTCTGGTACTTTTCGGTTAGCCGGGCGCTAGTGATATATGTACATATATACATACATATGTGTATGTATATATATATATATATATATAGATAGATAGATATATGCATATATATATGTATAATGTATATATATGTGTGTATATATACATGTAATATCACTGGTGCCCAGATAACCGAAAAATACCATGTTTTTTCCTGCTTTTGATCAAGCATAAATCAAAGCAGCAAAATTTCCATAGTTGGGATCCACACTAAATCAGGTGTCGATGCAAGGTTTTTTTTCTTGTGGCCTATTTTGTAAAAAATAAAAATCATATTTGTGAAATTTATTATATTTTTGTGAAAAATAACATTTTGTAACGAAAGATGAAATTCTGTTACTATTCAACTTTGAACCTAGCATTTATTGATAATAAGTTCTTTAAGTCCTTCTGCTAAAGTTTTCCTTTCTGATGAACTTGTTTTGTTTGCAAATCACACATTTAAAAACCAAACAAAATAATTAATGAAGAGTATGTTTCTTTGGAATGGAATTTTGTAAAGGGATCTGTTTTATGAAGAGAAAATTTGTGATGGGGTCTGTATTATGAAAAGGAGTTTTATGAAAGGGCCCTGTTTTATTAAATGGATTTCGGAACAGATGTGTTACTATCACGCTAAAATGTAAACAAAAGATTGGCGACTGTTTGTTTGGCGCGATTTCCAAGACTGCAACAAACGAATAACTTAATACAATGGCTAGGTTGCCATTAAAGAAAAAAATCCCCTAAATTTGGCGACTTTTTTCTTTTTTTTAACCGATAATTTTTTTTTTTTTTTTAGCGTGAGTGTAAAGCATCTAAGCCTAGAAGTTTTTTGGGAACAACATGAATTTCAGTCACCAAATTAGGCATGCTTTTTAAGATAAAGATTGAATGCTTATAAAAGTATGTGTGCGTTTTTTTTTTTTTTAAACTAATTTTTGCATTTATTGTTTATGTTTTCCCACGCCAAAAATGCTTTTTAGAATTTATAATTGAAAAAGTAAAAAGGTCCACAAAATTTGTCGACAAATTAAAAAAGTAACACAGTCCTAGAAACCAAAAACGATAAAAAAGTAAAGCAAATTCGTGGCTTATTAAAATAGGATTTATGGACTTTGTCAACGCGTATATTTTTTAAGCATATTACACTTTTCTGGGTTTCACTGAAAAACTCGCCGGGTTTTTAAAAAAACAATAGAGCTTAGAAAAAAAAAACTAGCTCGTGTGGCTATTTAGGCGTTTTATATATTAAAAAAAACCCCATGTTTAACAGGATCTAAGTAAAATAAAAAGTGAATTTAATAAAATACATCAATACAACATTAATTAAAATTATATTCGACAACAGTAAAAGAATAAAATCGCAATGTTGACAAAAGACACCATATTGCTCCAATCATTGAAACATTTCTTAATATAAAAAATTATTTTTAAACATACCTGCTTGAACTTTTCCTTCTGGAATAGCAACATCCTCCGCTATTGCAGATGCTGCCATGCTACGGACTTGACATTCCATTTCCTTATGGATGTTTTATATTTACTTGTCACAGTCCATACATATTAATGTAAAACAGGTACAATCTTACTAATTACATAGTATCCACAAACAACGTGCTGAGAACCATGAAGAAAAGCGCAATAAAAACATGAAAATCATACGCTAAATCACAACCACCGTTAAACGACCCACAACAGCTGAGCGTTAGCTGAATGAAAAACTAAACAATATCACATTTTCTCGTCAACAAGTGGAGCGACACCAAAGCTATTGCCAGTTCCAAAAAAAGAAATATTTTATTTTTGATTTTTCCAAATGAAAACCATGGAGTTTATTAAGAGAGTTCATTACGGATAAAGAAATAAGCCACAAAAGGCTTCATTCATAAGGACAATAATAAAATACCAATATTAAAGTAAAAAAATGATAAACATGAGATTTACCATAGTTTGTTCAATAACTGTAAAAAAAAATACCGAATGTAATCGGTCCATTACCTGACTATTTAAGACATAACATTTGATTTAACATAAAATTAGTCTTGTTCTGTGTACTAAGGAGTGATATGAGAGTGGCGACATACGAGATATAAATGTTAATTGCTGGAGACGATTTTGGACGAAAGTGAATGCCAAGCATCTTGGCAAGCCTGTCATTGTCGCCCAGCTAATGCTTGATAAACTTGTCTCACTCGTCCAGGCGAGTATTGCCAAGATCTGGATTCTAGGTTTGTCAGAGTTCAGAGTTTGGACAAAAGCATCTGTCTAATCGCAGACATCATTCTAACTTACGTTTAAAACGTCACACGGACAAGACATGTGAGTTTTGCTCCTGCCTTCAAAGTGGTTGCACGTCTTCTTTGTGCCTAACGAAGAAAGACAAAGTTCTTTCGAAAGTCCTAGCGCATTCCTTATTTTTATGGTGTTATTAAGAAGTTTTTTTATGCTTTTTATGGCAGGCTTGCCAAGATGCGTGGCGAGTTGGTACAGAATCGTCTCAACTAATAAATTTTTTTTATCTCGTACTAGTATATAACCCCCGTCAAAAAATGACGGATTGTTGATCTGCGTTCCATTTTCATAAGACTTCATACAAACAAACAGCATGAAAATTTTATTATTGAAAGGTTTGTATTGTCGAAAAGTACATTTTAAAGCCGGTAGATAGCGCCAAAACAATATTGTTCGCAACAGTGTTCGTTTGTTTACATCTGGGATTCCGATGTTTAATCTGGATTTTTAATTAAGAACTTAAAACATTATAATAGGATACGATATACATGTTTTATAGGGAAAATATGCTGAACAGAGATAATTTCAAGTAGAAGATATTATCATTTAGCTGTCATATGTTAGCATACATTTTTCATTAAGCCTAACATGGCGTTTAACTACGGTTGATTCGCAGAACAGAGTGGTCCCACCCGGAATGGTTACAGACACTTTCTTGCCTTCGGATTTCATTATAAGTAGATAGATGTCACACTCTCATACCGAGGCACTCTACTGTGTGCTGAAGAGTAGGGAGAGTATCTTGCTAGAGAGTTTAGTTTTCATATTCCAAGTGCTCTTCAGACCAGTGAAGCAAAATACTCTTTTAGATATCATAACTGACGTTTCATGGTTGATTTTGGTGCCTTCATCAATAAAAGCAAATGGTGTTTTCCAGTTGAACAAATTCCACTCCAAACCATAATCAACTCGGGGCTTTTGTCGTCTTTCGATAATAACTGATGGACTAACGCTCTTATTCAGAATCTACATCAACTTCCGGTTAAGCGTAAAAACCTCGTCGAAAGTTCAAATGGTATTCACGATTAATCTCATTGGACTTCAGTCACGATCATGTCCAATTAGGTTAATGGTGAATACAATTTGAGCTTTCGAGTGATGATTTTGCTCTCAGTAGTTGTGGTAGATGATGAATACGACGAGTGTTACTGGGTCCTTCGGCCAAATTGAATTGTTCTGTCGAGTATTGCATTGTCTGATTGTGAAATTTTTGAAAATCTTTTTCTGCTGTTTATGAACAGTCCGCTTCATTGGTTCTATCCACTTTTGAAATCTTGCCTTATAGCTGGCCGCAGAAATTTTCTCGAACTGTTTTAGTTTGTAAGGCTGAGATTCCAGGAACTCTTCCAAAATTTCTCGAAACATATCCACCGATTGATGTCCATCTCATTCACGACTCTTCTTTTTGAAACGTTAGAAATGCGTCCAATTTGCATTTGACGGTCACTTTGCATTTCCTGAAAAAGTAACTTTTTTTTTTTTTTTTTTTTTTTTTGTACACTTGTTTTGTTATGGACAAGCTTTAAATTCGTTTCACGGCAACCGACAATGTCTAACTTCGATTTTTCAGCACACTAACGAAATCCTATTGCCTCATGCCTTCAGCATGTAAAGCAAAAATCGCAGTTTTCTTTAAAACCATTATTATAAAGCTAAAACAACCTGTATTAGTGAGGTCCAATAAGTTTTATTTCTCATGAGCAAATAATAAAATTTTAGTGATGAAAGTTAGAAGTATTTTTCTTATTTCAATTTGAAGTTTGTCCGGGTTATTTCCTGTCGCCCTGTATATGTGTATTTATCTTGTTTGAGTGCGTTTTTGACATGAATTCTAGGCGAAAAATAATCTCTCTATATAAAACACTAAGGTACGCAGCGGAGAAAAGGTGGTTATTTATTTATTTATTTTTTGCCGTTTGCAACAAATAGTTTGTGACAACAACTGGGTAAGTGTGATCGAAGATCGCACAAAAGGGTTCGTTTAATATTTCTTTCAAAACACTTTATCCTTTCTTTAATAAATCCAAATAAATTTCATTTTCCAAGAAAAAAAAAAAAAAAAAGTCATGTTTTTTATAAATTAAAAATATACCGGTCTATATTTCTCGTTTTTTCGAAAATCTGAACCGGTCCGATAACGGGCTAAGACCGCTATTATACTCTGCCATAATAATATCTGTCATGTGGACTAAATGCTATATTTTGCAAAAAAATCTATTTCAAAATTTTACATGTTGTATGGAGACCTTCAAACTGTTAAAATATGCCAATATTGCCATAATCTGGTTTGTATCATGATTCAATAAGTTCCTCAAACTCATAGATTTACTATTCTCTATTACTCATATTGATACTCTCTTTGTATTATTCTCAAACATTTGAATAATCCGTTAAACTTCCGATTTGACGTCAGATTAGTTATCTTTTTAATTCTCTAATGACGTCATATTAAGTGGCTTTCTGTATTTACACATACTCTCATACTCCTTGTATTATTGAAATGTTTGAAAATGTCCGTTTTAATACCAATATGACGTCATATTAATCTTTTTTTTCAATTGGTGAAACTTTTTATTTCATTTTCATTTTTCACGTGGAAAACTTTCAATAGAAAATTAATTATTGTAGAAAGAATTTTATTGTGGATTTTTAATTGTTGGCAACTGCTGAAACGAAAAATGTTTACATTCAATAGGAAAAGGCTGTTAGATTTTTGGTTTTTTATCTCTATATATTAAAATAACACGATTTTTTCAAATTTTATGATTTTGAGCTTCATAGTAGGTATTCAGCTATAAATACATAAAATTTTATGCCTGTAAGTTGTATAGTTTCGGAGAACCGACTCTGTGACGGACAGACAATGAAGCGGGAGTAATAGGGTTTCGTGCGATGAACGAAACCCTAATAAAAATGTTGACAATTTTCAACAATTGGCTAACATTAGGAAAAATAATGAAGATATCAGTTTGAAAATTTCAGAGTAAATGTAGAATTTGTTTCTACATCCGAATATCCATTACCCCCTCTTATCCGTCGGTAATGTTTCTTAAACAGTGAACCCGTCCGAGGACACCTACATAAACGTATACATTCTTTTAGTTATTTTCATACAGACTTTAAGATATATCATATATTAAATTTTTCATTCATTCCTATCCTTTTTCTGGACACTCTGTATCTATTTTTTTAAGTGTGTATTGTTAGTCTAAATTTCATCGAAGGTATTTCTGTGATAATAAAGGTGAGGTAGCGCATTAATGCAGTATAATTAATGTGTATTATACAGGACCCTGTATTTTTAACTATAATCTCTATTTAAATAAGACTTGTATTTTAAAACTTAACAGATTTTAGTATATATATGGTAAGTGCATATATGGTAAGTAGCATCTATACAGGGCTATACGAAAGAATTCACATATATTAACGGTTTTAAGTATCAGTCTCGCTTTAGATAGTCACGTGACATACATTTAAAAAATCCATATGTGTTATGGTAAAAGAAAGAACATATATGATATATCTTAAAGTCTGTATGAAAATAACTAAAAGAATGTATACGTTTATGTAGGTGTAAGTCTTTGTATTACTAAAGATTAAATTTAATATTTTATGTTTTAATTTTGTCTACCCTACGTATAGAAAAAATAGCTATTTCTTTTAACATATAATAAAAAGTACTTTAGAAATATATTACTACTAACCTACTAAATATCTACATACCTAGACCTTACAATAAACTTGTATACTTGCTTTAGAAGAAATGAATTGAAATGTGTTTTTACCAGTGAATCTTATCTAGAATGTTATCGCGATCAGTGATGTCATCAAACCACGTGGTGAAGAATCTAGTTGAATTTAGGTAAAGTCCAGTAAATCGTGCTTGAAATTTTTAGGTAATGATAAATTTATATATATATAAATATATATATATATGTTTTGTATAACCAATATGTTTTAACTCATGTGTTAATAGTTCATGTCTTGTTAATATATTTTTATAGGACTTGTTAATATATTTTATGCGATAAGAGAAATTATATTTTACTTAAGTAGTAGTATATATCGAATTCCTATCCTTCTTGTGGTCACTATGTATTTTTTGAATTGTATATTGTTAGCCTAAATTATATTGAAGCCATTTCTATGAAAATAGGGGAGGGTGGTATTAAATTTAGTACAGTGTAATTCATATATATTATAAGGGACTCTGTATTTTTAGTGTAATTTCTATTTTAGCAAGACTTGTATCGAATTAGATTCATTAACCTATTTAATTAACACCAATCTCTTATCCCAAAAATTCATAATGCTACCTTTTAATTACTATTTTTAATTTTATTTCTTACTTATTATTTTTCATTGAATACACAATGAAGCATATATAATGAATCGAGTTGAAGCTTATAAAGGGTAACAGGAAGGAATTCGTATACATTAACGGTATCAATCTCGCTTTATTGTATGAATCTAACTTTGGAAAAATATTTCAAAAACTATGGCATAATGTATAAATATATTCATGTATTTTCATGATGCATACAAAGTTGTAGTTGTGAATATGTTTAGGAATAAATTGTGCGTTCTTAAGTCATTTCGAAACAGGGTCCTTCAAACAGGCCCCTTCACGAAACTTTTAACCCTAAAACAGGACACATCACACAATGTTTCGTCTTAAAAATAGACCTTCCACAAGCATGTTACCTCTCCATTCACACGGGACCCTGTATTTTTTACCATAACCTTTATCGAATTCATTAATACACGTCCGTTTGCCCCAAAAATGTTTAAGTACGCCCATTAAAATTAATTAATGACCCTTTCTAATTTTATTTCTTAGTTATAGGTCGCTTCTAGCTGAAGATCACACCATAAGGCAAAATTCATTTCAGTTCGAAGTTTGTATCATAGATTACTTCAATCTGAAAATCATACTTTCCAGTAAATATAGTAAAATAGTTAAATTCTATCAATATATTTCATTAAATATTTTAAACTATAACTTATAAACACTATTTTTAAACTATAACTTATAAACACTATTTTAAAATATATATATATATATACATGCATATCTAAAGATTAACCCTCTGTATTAATGAAACTATTAGAACTAAAAAAAAATAATAATAAAAGAAATAGCTTTTGTATAACAAACATGTTTTTTTTAAATCATGTATTAATAGTTCAAGTCTTGTGAATATACTTTTGCATAAAGTACATAAAATTTATGATTCTGCTTTATAATATCTATTCATTCTGTATTTTACCCTATGCATTATCCATAACGTTATAATATCCAGTGGTTTTAAGAGATAAGCGAACACGTTTAGTTCTTTTAAGACATGCATGCAGTCGAGTTTGGGTTAAGTCCAGTACATTATGGTTTAAATATTTAGATAAGATACATTTTTATATATTTTTTCAATATTAAAAACAAAAATTTTTTAAATAATGCCCTAACTAAATAGTACAATATATATTTTATAAAAACAAAGTCAAAAGGTTAGTTATTCATTCCTCAAAAGAAGTTTTTAAGTTAGAATAGTAAAAACCCAATTTAGTATACTTTACTATACAAAAAGCATAAACGAATGTAATTGTATGTTATTTAAAATTTAATTCCTATATTTTATAGGAGACCCTGTATTTTTCTACCATAACACATATCAAATTCATTTAAACCCGTCTCTTATACTCAAAATTCTTAAGAGATATTTATTAGTTCTTATTTTTCATTAAATACAGTGTGAAGCCTTTTAAAACATAACAGATTTTAGTATATATATATATATATATATATCACCATATGTATATATATGAAGAGTAGCACCTATATAGAACTACACGAAATAATTCGTATACATTGACGGTTTTAAATAGTTCATTTACCTACAAAAAATGTGTCAGAAATTACGAGTCTCAGGTATTTCTTATCGCGGAGTGACTCATTATCGCATACGGGGTGAAATCAAAGCAAGATCTTCGCTTATCTGCTAATAGGACTCGTTATGATTCAGCGATATGCATGTTGAGGGGGTAACACTCAAATCTTAGTTGCAGTTCTAAATATATTTTTTAAAGCATAATCATTCGAAAATTTAATTATTTTTCATGAAACGTTCTACCCTATTTTACAGATTTGTATGATAAATTTGGTAAAACATGAATCTTTTATCTAAAAACTATATTTTGAATGTTATACTAAAAATGCATTCGTGTAAAACCTATTTCTACATTGCCTGAATTCGTATTCATTTGAGAATAGCAGTCTATTTCTTAAAATATTTTTTACAGGGTACATTGCGAAGGGGCCTTTTCATTCAAACAGTGATCTTGGATTTTTATGAAAGGTCTCTCGTATTTCTGTAGCCATAATATAACATGAATCTATTGAATTTATTTTGTGAAGGGCGCTTAATATCTATAACTATGTATTTTGAACCTATCGAAGCATAAGCTGTATTTTTAGCCTAACTTGAATGTTTCTCAAATACTGGAGCGCTATCAAAAATATAGCGGGCGGTGGAGGGCCCAGTTTAAAAAATATTAATTATTTTCTTATATGATTCCTCTAACACGCATTTCAATTTTTGTGAAGGGGAATCCTACAATTTTTTGTGAAGGGTCACTTTTTCGATTAGAGCATGTATAAATTATTTTATGAAGGGATCCTATAGTCTAATGCGAGTTCACACATCGAAGGGGGGAAAAAGAGGGGTCCATGAACTGAAGGGTTTCCATAATAATTCATTGGATTTTTTGTGAAGGGGACCCATTTAAGGAGATCGGTTCACTATTTTTAATTCACTATGCACTCGATGGTAAAATTACACTTTGTTCGCATACTATTTCGATCCTGTTGGAAAGTGATTCATGAATTATGACGCTACGCATGATTTTTCATTCTTACACTTTTATATATACGTTGAATTCTTCTTTTTATATTTGTCGGAGCAAAGCTCCGGCTTCCCGTAAAAAATTACACTTTTGTGTACACGATAGCGGCCAAAGTATTTGCCGCAATGACACCAAAATTGGACTGGAGGTCGATAGTGCCAAAATCTCGCCGGGGATTGAAAATAAAAAATATTCGTCAATTCTAACGCCCGAAAACGTCTGCCCTAAATTTTTCGATTTTCCCATAGAGATAACATTGCGATTGTTTGAATTAAATAAAAAGAAAATTGAAATAATTTATATTGTTGCCATTTTTTATCATGAAAAACTTATTTAAATAACAATATACTCGGAAACAATCCTTTAGTAAAAGGTCTTAATCTCGGTCTCATATATTTTACTTTTATATATTTTACATATATTTTACTTTTCTGAAATAAGGACCCCATACATTTTTATCTTAAAACACGTGTAATGAAGTTTAAATCGTATTAAGTAAATGAATTTAGTTTTTTTAATCGAACTCAGCAATCTGTGTAATTAAACTTTTTGTTTCCATTTCAAAATATTTTTTTTTTCTTTTCAAGCTTATTGTAAAAACGAAATATAAAGGGTAAATCTGTTTATTTTGATATAGTCCAGCCAATCCAGGATAAACAAATATATATATTAAGAAACATTTTATATATGAACGGATTATATGTTTTATTATATGCAATTTGAAAGAATGCCAGTTAAGAGAAAGCAATCAACTGAAATGAAAAGAATTGCGCAACGTAATTCAATGCGAAGAAGTCAGTTACCTTCAGAATTTTTGCCGAGTAACGATATAATGACAACGTAAATTAATGAAGCAATCAGGTTTGATAGAGTAGCTACATTGAACAAATGATGATAGCTTAAATACATCCAGTGGTTAATCTTTACCGTATACGAGGTTCACAGTATGAATACAGCGGAAATGTAATCAGCTTTGAACAAAATTTCGAGAGTTTTATTTCATGCCTGCCTGCCAATCCGTCAGATATGACTTCAACTGTGTTAGTGACAAAATATCGCATACGGGATATTCAGGATGTGCGGAGTTTTTTGTTCGCTCACAACGCCTTTTAGAAGTACTCAAATAGTTTAAAGTTCACAATCCTTATTATTCAAATATCATAATTGATGAAGATTTGATCGCTACACTACCTGAGAATGGCGACGTATCTCAGATGTTACCGAAATCAGCCGATATTACTGAGGATATTGATATTTTGAACGAGGAAATAAGACGCGAGTCATTTAGACCATAAATATAGTCAACTGCCGGTAGATCAAAACAGCTTAATAAATGACGTAATTCGTGTGCCTCATCCTTCATTAAATTCACAGCCTATCAACGCATTTCAAGAAGATTGTTACATAGCACATGCTTTTCCTCATCTTTTCCCACATGGTACAGCTCACTTACGACAATCTCCTCAAAAGATGTCTCTCCTGATGAGTATTTTAAGTTCCTGATGAAGTATGATGATGGGTGATTTGCTAGAGACCCCCGATTTCGCTACTTTGCCATGAATTCAATTCTTCGGTGGCAGTCTGGCTAAAGAGGGTTTTTTTTGTTCAACGAAATAGGTTCAGTAACAAGACGGTACAGAAGATGCGTGATATTCTAGAATGGCAAAACACATTATTTATGCTAGCAAATTAAGATCCACAAAAGGATACTATAGTGCACGTTGTGGGGAACTCCTTTCCATGGTAGGACAAATTGGAACACCAAAAATTATTTTTTACACTGTCTGCAGCTGATTATCCCTGGCCTGATCTTTTCTGACTTATAGAACCTAACAGAGATCCAAATGAGCTGACTGATGCAGAACGCAGACAATTAATGCACGAAAATCCTCTCTTGACAGGTTGGCTCTTTCAAAAACGTTGTGATATATTTTTAAGAAAAATCTTGACGCCGTTGTTTTTAATCGACGACTACTGGGTTCGGTTCTATTGGCAGTGGCGTGGAAGTCCTCACATGCATGGATTGTTGTGGGTAAGAGGGGAGCCAAACGTGGAAACACTAGACATGACTAACGCGAAAAATGTAGCAGCCGTTACAGCATATTTTGAAAAACTATGCAGCGCTGTTAATCCTAACAAGAACGTCCTCGCAAATGATATACACCGCTGTCGAGTTCGCTTTTCAGACATTTCCAGTGAAAATCGTGAAAAAGATCTCGCTCAGCTCTTAAATCAAGTCCAAAGTCACACAAGACACGGAGATTATTGCCTAAGGGAAAAAAGTGTTACAATTAGTTATAGCGGCAGATTTGGTTTTCCAAAAGCAGAGTGAGAGTCTTCAAAGCTTCAAGTAGGAAATGGCATAATTAGCTTTTTGCCAAAAAGAAACGATTCTGAAATGAATACCTATAATTGCTTCGTGTCACAAGTTTGGATAGTTGTTAACACGGATTTCAGTTCTATTACATCAAAGGATGCTGTTTTGCATTACATTGTCAAATATGCGTCAAAATCAGAATCAGCTTCTGTTCCTTACAAGGAATTGTTATATGAGATTTTAAATAAGATGAACGAAACAAATCCAGCAGTTCAAGCAGTCCAAAAACTCATTTGTCTTCTATTTCTGAAAGGGATTAATCAGCTCAAGAGGTAGTACACATATTAATGGGATGTCCAATATATCGCAGTAGTCGTGAGGTAGTTACAATACGGCTTCATGATAAGAACTCAGAAGAGATCAACTTTTCAAGCGACCAAAGACCATCAAAAAGCATACTTCAGAAATATTGCGTGCTTCCTGCACGCTTCTTAACTTTGCAAACTCAATTTCAGTAAGAGGAGTAGATTATCATCAAAGAAGAAAAGATGCAGTTGTCAGAGTTATTCCTCTTATATCACTCAACCACGACGCAACTCTAGCAGAAGAATACTATAGGCAACAAGTATTACCCAATTATCCTTAGAGTGGTAATTCTGACTCTTTATTGCAAGAATGGCCTTCATCTATGTATCAGTCATGGGAGGAGGCATTCAATGACCTAAATATTGATACACACGAAGAAATGAATTTTCCTGCTGTTAGCAGTATACATGAGCCAGAAATCCTTCAAGAAGAATACCGCGAGATTGATCCCTATATGGCCGCAGCTGCCATTGTTCCTATGCAGACAAACGAAGATACTTTGGAGCAAAGCGTAATTGATCATGCATGTGAGTGGAAAAGGGAGAGTTGCAATTACCGTGATCGTAATTTTACTTCCTTTCTAAATTACTGCAAAGAACAAAAACTTACAGTGCATCAAAATTACGCTAATTCTGAGATCAGATTTACAGATGAGCAGCAAAAGTTACTTCATTTATGCACATAACAGCTTTTGTCTTTGCAATTAAGATTTATAAATTGCCGTAAACGTACTTTTATTATTAGGAAAGCCGGGGCTGGAAAAAGTACGGCAATAAAAGAAATTCGTAAAAGAGTTACCGAACAGTTAGGACCGGAAGCTATTATGGTTTTGGCTCCAAGAGGTGGTGCTGGAATTAATGTCGAGGGCAAAAGAATTCACTCTGCACTAAAATTACCAACATGTTTTAAATCGTTCGCTGATTTAAGAAGTGAAGCACCAAGAAATCTACAGCTCAGCATGAATTCAGTTTCATTTCTCATTATTGACGAATTTTCAATGATCGGATGCCGTCTGATGGCTGCACTTGAGCAAAGATGTCGCGAAGGTAAACCAGACAGCATTGAACCTTTTGGACGCTTATTTGTTTACCTCATTGGGGATATTAGGCAGCTACAGCCTGTAAAAGACAGAAATCTGTATGGGAGACATTCTATAAAAGACATTTTGGCTTTGCGTGGACAAACAGTGGTTAAGATGTTTGAAAAATGTTTCACCTTGGCAAAGTCAATGAGACAAAGCGAGGATCAGAAAAGACAGTTTGGAGAGGCTCTTGATTATCTTTCCGTAGGCGAAGTTACAGGTGATCAATTCGCATCCCTATGCAACGGCGTAAAGTTATACTGCCTCCGGCTGAACTTGAAAAATTTAAAGATGCCATACGCCTTTTTTCCTACAAACAAGCAAGCTGAAGAACATAATCAAGAAGTACTTCGTAAATCAAAATGGCCAGTGGCAAGAATATTAACAGGCCACAATAATCAAATAGCAAGAGGGAGTGAAGATGAGCACGCATATGGACTTCAGGCTGAACTTTTCTTAGCAATTGGATGCAGAGTTATGTTGCGTACCAATCTGTGGACAGAGAGAGGATTGGTCAACGGTGCATTTGGTACGGTAAAAGATATTGTATACGGACCAGGACTACGGCCTCCAGGCTTGGCACAGGCAGTAATGGTTAATTTTGATGATTATAGTGGACTATTTCTCACTGAAAGACCTGTCACACCTATTGCAAAGTCTTGGAAAGAAAACAATGTCTCATGCTCCCGTACTCAGTTGCCTTTAACAGTTCCATACGCTGTCACCATACACAAATACCAGAGTTTAACTTTGTCAAAAATTGCTGCGGAGATTAGTCAAAAGGAGTTGTCACTTGGAGCAAGTTATGTCGCGTTTAGTAGAGTTCGTTGTTTAGAGGATGTTCTCAAGTGCCTTTCGCAAAGAATAGGCTAGACCAAATTAGAAGAATGGGCGCACTTGCTGGCAGATTAGCATTTGAGCAGTATCTGAGGCAACTGTCGACCGAATAAACACTTGAAGATTCAACAGCTGTTATTGTAAATTTTCTTTTATATTATTAAACAGTAAATATAAAAATAAAATATAGATATTATATATTTTTAATGTTATCTTTTATGTTTATCCCACTCAATGCTCCGACATTTCGGCCTGACGGATTCCAGTACTCTATACTTTTGAAAGTGCGTATTGTTAGTCTATCGAAGGGCCCCTCTGGGTAGAAAAAGGGGGGGGGGAGGGGGAGGGGGAGCTATTCAATTGAGTGCAGTATAATTCATACGTAACCCTGTATTTTGTACCCTAACCTGTATCAAATTCATTAATACACGTCCGTTTACCCCAAAAATGTTTAAGTACGCCCATTAAAATGAATGAATGACCCTTTTTAGTTAATATTTTTCATTCACATCCACCCTTCAAACGGCGTACTCTCGTTGAGGAAAAAAAAAAATCTCGCCAAAATTTCTTAAGTACTCCCATTAAAATTAATCACCATTTTTAATTAAACCATTATAGACTTTTAAAATTCACCTCTAATATACCCTAACATGTATATCGAATAGCCTACTCTCGTTGAAAAAATATTTGCTTCGAAAAATGTCTAAGTTCCCCAATTAAAATTAATCACCATTTTTAATTAAACCATTATTGACTTTTAAAATTCTCCTCTAACATGTATATCGAATACCCTACTCTCGTTGAAAAAAAAAAAATCTCGCGAAAATTCTTAAGTTCTGCAATTAAAATTAATTAATTACTATTTTTAATTAATATTTTTAATTAATTAATCATTCACTTCTACTGCATACACTCATAATCAAACTGCATACTCTCGTTGAAAAAAAAAAATTGCCTCGAAAAATTTCTAAGTTCCCCAATTAAAATTAATTAAATTTGTAATTTACTAAAATAAATCCGTTGAAACACACCTCGTACTCTTGTTGAAAAAAAAATTGCTTCGAAAAATTTCTAAGTTCCCCAATTAGAATTAATTCAATTTGTAATTCGTTAAAATTCGCCTTATACTGCAACAGATATTTCTCCGCGAAAAAAAATGTCTCCGAAAAATGTCTAAGTTCCCCCATTAAAACTCATTAAAATAATACTCCTTATCTATATCAACCTGCCTTGAGTCACCCCAATCCACCCTCCCAAGTGACGCATGCCTCTTATCTTATCTACCTCCGCAATCCACCCTCCGAGATCCACCCAGATTCATCCTCCGAAATCCACCCTAATCCACCTCCGAAATGCACCCTAATCCACCTTCGAAATCCACCATCCACCTCCGAAATCCACCATCCACAATCCACCTTACGCCGACGCCGAAGTGGCCTACTATCGTATCTCATTTATCGTTCTGCGTTTTGCATTTGCTTAGAAAAAAGGATGTTGACTGCAGAAGTAATATAGTATAAGGATTTTTGCAAAAAACTGACGGCGATAGTACGGAAATTCGAAGAAAGAAACCACACATGGAAGATGGAAGAGCATTAATTTTCAAATATTTGACAATAGTACAAGTAGCATGAATTTTGAGTAAGTACAGAAAGCAGGTGAATATAACGTCATTATAAGAATTAAAAAGAAAATAAATATGACGTCATTCAAAAAGTATAACTAGCATTTTCGAATATTTGACAATAATATAAGGAACATAAGTAATGAGTAAGCACAAAAAGCACATGGATATGGCGTGATATCTATACTATCTATACTAATAAAATAAAGTTTCGCTCTGTGTGTGTATGTGTGTCTGTTGGCGATGGCTCACAAAATCTAGCCCACCTAGAAGTCTGGAAATTTATGTGTGGATAGTCCAAGGTCTGACCATGTGCACCTGAGTCTCAGAATTTTTATATTTTGATAATTACTCTGGATATTAATTAGAATATCATTAAACATCGCATCGAAAATGCCATCTTTTAAATCAAAATGGCTAATGAAAAGGACTGCTGTTGTGAATTTGCAAGCAAAAATGAACGAATTCGAAATTATTTTACTAATTAGCAAATTTTAAGAAAACTAATTAAGATATCAATTTGAAAATTTCTGAGCATATGTAAAAAAAAAAATTCTGCATCCGTCTATGCAATTTTTGAAAAATTCGGCTGGTAATTTTTCTTAATTTATGCAAAAAACTGTTAAAAATCTACTGGCGCCAGTGAAAAAAATCCGAGAAAGTTTCAGACAGGGATCTGCTTTCATTAAAAACTGAACTACAAAGAGATCTGTTTTTTCTGGCCGATCCTTCCATTTAGTTTGCGAATTTTTACAAATGAACAAAAATTTAGATAACTAATTAAGATATAGATCTGAAATTGAGGACGGGAAGTGTTGTCATCTGCCGGCTATTTTAGCGTAGTGTCTTCGTTATGTTCTAATTATCAGAAAAATTTAATTATTTTTTTAATGATCGCGTTAATGTAGGTGAAGGTGGTTTTCTTGAACAAATTATTCGTTATATTTGCGGGTATGGGGAGGGAGAGGGTTAACGCCTTGCACTGAGATTGTCATTATCTCGGGCCCGGGCAACGCCGGGCGGGTAGCTAGTTTGAAATAAAACGAACATTTTTAAATATTTGTAAATAATACAACAAGAGAAAGTGATGTCATGAATGCCTTTTCATTTCTAAAACAAAAATTTTCATTTCTCTTTCAATTTTTTTCTCCACAATTTGAAGTGACCATTCCGGAGGATAGCTGTGGAAATATGATTGAGATGTACGATTTTTAGTGCAGATGCTTTGCGCGGGATTAGCTAGTCTTATTTCACAAGAAATAAATTACCCTGAATATTCCAGGACGCATTCGTAAAGTCGAAACTCGTTGAATTCGCGCAATAGTTTTCGCCTAACCGGTCACATAGTTTCTCGGTTAGCATTCTCTGCAAATAATTTACGATTAAAAAAAATATAAAAAGATTCGTAAGATTAATTTTTCAGATTACTATAAGTAATTTGAAACAAAAACAAACAAAAAAACATATTGTAAGATGCCATCAGACAACCTATCATCATCCTACATATTATTTCTGTTGTCAACATCCTTTTTTCTAAGTAAGTAAAAACGCAGAACGATAAATGAGATATCATATGAAAGGATTTTGAAGCGGCTTCTGACATAGTACACTCACATTTCGTTGAAAAATGTATTTTGATTAAAAATTGCAAGTAATTAAAATTTAAATCGGCATTGTTTTCATAAATGAAATTAAAGGTTTTTCACACATTAGTGTTGCCACAAAAATAAAATACCCCAATAATGATTATAAAAAAAAATTTCCAATAAAGATGAAGTGGCACATTGTTGCTGCACGGGTTTATTTTATATTTATGATTAAAGCACAAAATATAAATTCAAATGCTCAATTTAATTTTCTTTGTCCCATTTTTTTTTTCGAAACGGTTGATGTCACTTTCTAATGCACTTAAAATACGGTTGTAATTTTTTTTTTTTTTTTTTTGCGTTTACTATTTTCGGTCAATTTTTACTGTAACTTTGATGTAATAAATGAGATGATATTCAGCTTGACTAATGTTGTTTGCAGATATTTTTAGTCCTTAATTTCTTTTAGAAGTTTAAACCTGTATCCAAAAAATATTAGATATTGCTAAAAATATTATATTGCAGTGCGAAATCTTTGCACGGGTCCACTGGTATATATTATTTCTGTTGCCAACATCCCTTTTTCTATGCATTTACAAAAGACACAACAACGAATGAGGTATCATTCGAAAGGTTTTTGAACTGGCTTCTGACATAGTACACTCACATTTCGTTCACACACAAGTCTGATGTATATGTTCAATAAACAAACAAACAAAACTTGTCTCACTCGTCAGCTCGAACTCGTCGAGGCAAATACCACCAATTTCTATAATGTGGTTTTGCTATAGTTTGAACAAAAATTACAGTCTGAGCAGATACGCTGTGCATATGTTGCCACCCACTTATAGAGGCATCCTACAACAGACAGTTTATGACACTACACTGAGCCCCACAATAGAACGGAACGCTAACCGCGACCTACGTTATACTACAGCTCCTATAATACAGGCTGAATCATACCGCCATTTAATGACCCAGCGGACCAAAAACCAAGCTAAAACCGGTTAGCTTACCGTACTAGTGGACGGCGAACACCTGCTCAGGCGGTTTCCTAATAGACCGGGAGGCGGCAGCACAAACAATCATCTCATCGAGTTCACGGCTGAAATTCCAGATTTAGTTCAAACTTGATTCGCACATTAAAACGCAATCGGTCTGCCAAGTCATAACTTGGTGGAAAACACCCGAAAACCCAATTTTAGCGGTTGGCTCGTAGATTTACCATTGTGTGTTCCTGCTCCCAGTCCTCCATGTTTTCATACCTTTGGGTGCAGGAAAACACAATGGTAAACCTACGAGTTTAGCGCTAAAATCGGGTTTTAAGGTGTTTTCCACCAAGATATGACTTGGCAGACCGATTGCGTTTTGATATGCGAATCGAGCTTTAACTAATTCTGGAATTTTAGCCGTGAACTCGATGAGGTGATTGTCTGTGCTGCCGCCTCCCGGTCTATAATGCTAGGTCACAATATGGCGGTTATTTTGGGCAACAGAATGGATATGCGTCAGCTCCCCTTATAGGAGCCTTACGTTATACACGGCTGGTTCATGACGTTTAAAACGTCACACGGAGTTACGGCGATTGGTACAAAGCGGCCATTGTTTTGTGTCAGTCGCCGTGTAAGGATTATCCACTCCGTGTGACGTTTTAAAAGTCATGAACCGTCAGTGTATAACGGAAATCGTGCGCTAACTCCCTAATTCTGTTACGTTGAATGCAGCGGTACGCTCAAGAATACAAAATGCCATAGATTTTGGAGGGAGAATTATGGAAAAACACCGATTTCCTCCCATATAGATCAGTTTCAACCACGTGATCACCAGCCCACCTAATTTTATGCAACCAATCATAATCGTTGATTTGTAACCTGTATTATGAGCCAACCAATCACAATCCAAAATCTTTGAGGGGCAAATAAAACGTCCATCTGATTTCTGGGGTGCGATGCCAGTTGGAACTAATCTATAGTATGTATTTTCAAATTCGACTTTCTATTTAAAATATGACGAAGTTGCTACAATTTTCACTGGCTTATATTTTTTACTTTTAAAAATACAGATTTTATTTAATTTCACCACGAATATTTCATTTGATCCTATTCACAAATATAATTTTATGTAAGCTCAACAAGAAACATGAAAATTTTATGTTAAGCATTGCTCAGAAAAATATGAAAGAAGTGTAGAAATAATCGAAAATGATAAAGAATATGCAGAAAAATTTAAAACACTGCCATTAATATTAAGAAAAGTGAAAGTTCATTACTTGCGCGCATTAAAATGGTGATTCGGTCGAGGCAGAAAGTGGGCCGGTGAGTTACCGTTACATTCTATTATACAGTTCAGTGGTGTATAGTCAGAATGCTTTAATTTAAGAGAATGGCGATATACCAGACAATAAAATTTAACTGGCTAAGAGAATTTTAGTCAAAAATATACTTAGCGATCTGCCTTTATCACCAAGCTTATGTAGATTGATACGCTAGCGGATTTGTCTCAAGCAAATATCTCCAATTTCTGTGAGGGTTACCGTAGTCTGGACAAAAACGACCAATCTGAGAAAGCGCCCTGTGCTAACGTCACCACTGTTTTATAAAGGCACCCTGACCAAAGTGTAGACACGTTCTAACAGGGACTGTTGGTATTTCTCCAAGTTTAGTTTAATTCATTATTTCTTCTCCATGGTTATAATTTTAATAATTTGAACGAATATTATTATGTGACTCGTCATATTAAAACAGACTGTTAAAACAACTAATTCTTAAACAAATAATATATTCTTCATTTTCTTGAATTCTGTTATTACTGTAAAAAAAAGTTTAAAATTTCTAATATTTTCCTCCATAGTCAAAAATCGTTCCATATTTATGTATATTTTATATCCCGTCACAACAGCTTGAGTTAAAATTAAAATATCATAATTCTGGAAAATGCACGAGATATCAATATAGATAGTTTTGTCAAAATAAGTTTTTCGGATGGCTTCTATTTCTCAGTAATTGTTTAGGAGATAATAATAATAATAATAATAAAAAGAACAAGAGTTAGTTTTTAGAGTTAAAATAATGTTTGCAATTTGGGATAAAGGAAAGTTTTCGAAAGTAAATTATAGTTATTATACCTTCTTAAATATTTGAATGAAGTTATAACAGAGAAGGGTACTTCCTCCTTATAGCGGCCCCATCATTTACGATTACGCCAAGTTACAGGTACGATTTTGCCAAGGTCTTCGCTAAGCTTATAGACACAGTATTCCACATAGTGTACATATGTCATATGCGTACAGGTACACCATTTGCCATGTATATACGCCAGAATGTTATATTCATATATGCGCCAAACGCTCGTACAGACGCCATATATACGTTGTATATAAGTCGTACTTACGTCATACGCCATATATAGTATATATGGCGTCCATGTATGTCATATGTATGCGATATTTACGTTCTATATGTCATATATACGTCTTATATGCATATTATATACAACGTCATATATACTTCATTCATAACTATAACTTGGTCATATACGTTACAAAATGCGATATTCGTCTTCTTTAAATATAATGTCATACATGGGGAAGCGTTCCGTAACTTGTGCTGCTTTTTTGGCGAACTGTTTTTGCCGATAAATGTTTGATGTGGTAGTTGCAATCTTCAGCCTTTGGGGTTGCTTTTTTAACTACTGGAATGGACTTTATCTACATGACGTCACACGCTTTTGGCGCCATTTTGGATTTTTTTGTCAATCGTGCCAACCAGCACAGGATCTTACCCATACATGTCATGTAATTTGGCGATACATCTCAGTTGCTTGGCGTTTCATTTTTTTTGAGGCCGCTAAAACAAGAAAGTACCCAGAGAAATACCAAGCAATACAGAAGTACAAATTTTATTTACATAACTTTCATTTTTTATTTAGGTGAAATATGAAAAATTGTTGGAAAGGATGGGTCTAGATAAGTAAGAATTTAAATATTTCTCTTTAGATTAAGTATGTCTTTTGTTGAAATGAAGCTGTGAACTACATTAAAATTGCGGCTAAAGCTCCATAATCGGGTCAACAGCGAAAGTTGGAGTGAAATATAAGTGATGCTAGCAGCAGCATGGGGTATTTACGTATTATCCGGACCAGGAGATAGATCTCCAAAGTACCAATCAACCAAGTACCAATGTTGTTTATCATTGCCAATCGTGTTCCAAACAGTAATTTAATATTATTAA
The DNA here is from genome assembly GCA_963931845.1 of Maratus michaelseni. Lineage (NCBI taxonomy): Eukaryota > Metazoa > Arthropoda > Arachnida > Araneae > Salticidae > Maratus > Maratus michaelseni. The sequence continues at coordinate 254,396,701 of OZ007592.1, forward strand.
ATGCATTGTTCCGTATCTATTGGCGATGGAACATTCCCCCCCCCCCTCTTTTTTGTTTCTGACAACCCGTTAATGTAACCTTGTGTGTGAGCAGGTGTGCTCGGAACTCGGTGGGAACAAGCCGCCGTTGCTGTCTTTCTCTTCATCGTATTTATTAACTAAATAAATACTATAGTTTATATACAGTCCATTTGTTCTAAGTTCGCACAACTAGTACGAAACCTCCGCACATTTTTTGGTCCTAAGCGACCCGGAGGTAATCAGCGCATTATGAAATTAGCAGATAGAATAAATATTGTCAAGAAAAACAAACTTTGTTTTAACTGTCTGAATTCCTCACATTTATTATCATCCTGTGATTCAAAAAATACTTGCTTTGTTTGCAAATCAAAATTTCATCATACTTTCCTACATAAATATTCAGCGCCACAAGCTGATAATTACGAGGTCAGATCAAGCGTCGCAGACACAGCGGCGACGGCCTTTACGCAAAGAGAGAATTCTGAAAACGATACTCCCAAACATTCGTTTTTTTCTCATGTAAACAATAAATCCGTTTTGATAAACACGGCGATAATTTATATTACAGATTCTAATGGGGTTAAAAGACCGTTACGTGGCATTTTGGACTCTGCGTCAGAAAGTAATTTTATCTCATTTCACGCAGCAACTTTGTTGGGATTAAAGAAAGAAAAAATTCATATACCGATTGCGGGTTTGAATGATTCAACAATAAATATAAAGGCGAAAACTGCAGTTTGCTTATCTAATAAAAGCGGGGATTCTTAATGGAATATTGATTGTCTGATCACTCCGAAAATAACAAATTTCAGTCCATCTAGAAAGATAAGCATTTCTAATTTGAGCATTCCACAAAACATAAAATTGGCGGACCCTGAATTCTTCATTCCGCAAAAAATAGATATACTTCTGGGTGCGGAATTGTTTTTCGAATTTTTAAATGCTGATAAAATAAAACTGAAAGATAATTTAATTCTGCAATCAACTTGTTTTGGATATCTGGTATCTGGTAGTGTTTATGATATAATAATATAAAGCATAATGAAACCCATTGTTTTCTAACAAAAAATCTAGAAACACTCAATAAGACCTTGACCTCATTTTGGGAAATAGAGAATGTTGATGATTTAAAGCCGTGCAGCAGTGATAAATTAACATATTGTAATCAACATTTTGATAAAACGCATTTCAGAAACAGAAAGGAGGATGGGAGATACGTAGTTGAAATGCCGTTCAAACCAGAAATTTCTGAAACTAATTTAGGAAATTCTAAAAAAATCGCATCTAAAATATTAGATTATTTGTGGCAACGTTTAGAGCGTGATCCAACAATGAAAAATTTGTACATAGATTTTCTAAATGAATATAAGTATTTGAAGCATATGCATGAAATAGAGGAAAATAGTGATTTTGAAAACTGTTTTTATTTACCTCATCACGGAATCCTGCGACCATCAAACAAAACTACCAAACTGCGCGTCGTTTTTGACGCAACTGGAAAATCTTTAAATGATATGTTATATAAGGGAGGGGTGCTTCAGGAAAATCTCTTTTCAATATTAGTAAGATTTAGAAAGCACATTTACGCATTCACGGCAGATATCAAACAAATGTTTAGAATGATAGAAATTAACCCGTCACAGCATAAATTCCTAAAAATTCTCTGGAAGGACAGTAAGTCATCGCCTGTCAAAGTTTTCCCACTCTCAACCGTTACCTACGGGACCGCCTGCGCCCCATATCTAGCAACCAAGACTTTGCAACAACTTACTTTGGATGAAAAAAGGGACTTCCCATTGGCTTCGAATATTTTATTAAATGATTTCTACATGGACGATTGCTTGTCTGGTGCTTCAGATTTAACCCAGATGCAATTAATTCAGCGAGAATTAACGCAACTTCTCCAAAGAGGAGGCATGAGCTTGCACAAGTGGTGCTCCAATGGAGTACAGTCTAAGGATCAGGAAATATTTCCCCTTGACAGAAATTCCGAGGAAATTGTGACAAAAACTTTAGGAATGCTATGGAATAGCTTCAGTGATACATTTACCTACAAGGTAAACATAAGTGAAAAACAAAACTTTACTAAAAGAGATGTCCTTTCACAAATAGCTCGTATCTATGACCCCCTTGGTCTACTTGGACCGGTGATAGCAAAGGCAAAAATCTTCATGCAACAACTGTGGCTACTCAATGTGGATTGGAACGAAAAACTACCTCCACACGTTTCTCAGCAATGGGAAAACTTCATCGCAACATTACCAGAATTAGAGACAATTAAAGTGCCAAGGTGTTTCTTAAAAGTGAACGTTAAATCTGTGGTGCTGAACGGTTACGCAGATGCTTCTTCTAAGGCGTACGGTGCAGTCATATATATTCAAACTATCTCTAACACTAATGAACTATCTAGTCAACTTCTTTGCAGCAAGTCCCGTGTTGCTCCGACGAAAGTAATGACAATTCCTAGATTGGAATTAGCTGCATGTCTTCTTCTGACAAAATTGACTAACAAGGTCTTAGAGGCCTTAAAACAACCTCTCGACTCCGTCTAGTTGTTCTCTGATTCAACTATAGCACTAGCTTGGATTGAAACTCCTCCAAATTTGTTAAAGACATTTGTGTGCAACAGAGTGTCGCAAATTCAGCAGTTATAAAAAAAACTATAAGTGGTCTTACATTCCATCCGAGAGCAATCCAGCTGACATGATTTCTAGGGGACTTGACGTAAAAGCTCTTGCTGCTAGTGAACTGTGGTGGCAAGGTCCACAACTTTCAACTGTTAGTGAACAATCTTTAGAGACTATTCGTAATCCAGATATTCTGTGTGACAATTTATATGTGAATGAACTGAAACCTCCTGCTAAAATGACTCTTTTTAACATTAATGACTCTAATTTTATGAATGATTTATTTAATTTAACTAATCATTTTTTGAAATTAATTAGAATTCTAGCCTTTATTTATAGATTTATTAGAAATTGTAAGGAGCGCGATAAATTAAAGGGTCCTCTTTCTGCCAACGAGATCCAGAAATCGGAAATTTACTTATTGAAATACATTCAGGTAAAGTATTTTACACATGAAATTGATGCCTTGAAAAAAGGTTCTTCAGTCTCTTGCAAGTAAGTTAAAATTTCTGAATCCTTTTTTAGATTGTAATGAACTAATCAGAGTAGGTGGGAGACTCTCACATGCAAACATAAATTATAAAAGCAAATATCCCATAGTTTTGCCAGCAAAGGATAGGTTAACTAAACTTATTTTTCAATACTATCATCTTCGTGATTTTCATGTAGGACCCCAGGCTCTTTTGAATACTGTACGTCTAAAATATTGGCCACTTAGCGGCAGAAACATTTCACGTAAGGTTGTGCATGAATGTGTACAATGCTTCAAAGTTAAGCCCATAATGGCTAACCAGCTGATGGGGGATCTCCCTCCTGAAAGAGTAATACCTAGCTCTCCCTTTTCTAATGTCGGATTAGATCTATGTGGACCCTTTGAAATAAAATACAAGGGCCAGAGAAAGGGTACCCTCCAAAAAATCTATGTAACTATATTTGTATGTATGGTCACTAAGGCTGTACACTTGGATTTCGTTTCAGACTTAACATCTGAAGCAATAATTGCTACTTTAAAGCGATTTTTCTCTCGTCGTGGGAAAAGTTCAACAATTTTTAGCGACAACGCTACAAATTTTGTTGGGGCTTCAGCAGAACTTAAGCGTCTACGAAAACTTATGAATAGCGAAGAAAACTCTAACCTTTTGGCATCAGAGGGCATCTGCTGGAAATTTTCTCCTCCTAGAGCACCCAACTTCGGTGGCCTTTGGGAGGCGGGAGTTAAAGCATTTAAATATCATTTTAAGAGAGTAGTGGGTTCAGCTCATTTAACGTTAGAGGAATTTCTAACGGTAATTGCACAAATCGAGGGCATATTAAATTCGCGGCCACTTTCTCCTTTGTCGACAGATGCCGACAGTTTTGAAGTATTGACTCCTGGTCACTTCCTCATAGGAAGACCGCTTAATGCGCTTCCAGAACCAAATTTAATTGAGGTAAAGGATAACTTATTAAACAAATGGCAAAGAACACAAAAAATGGTGCAAATTATATGGAAGCGTTGGCAGAATAATTATCTTAGTTACTTACAACAACGAAACAAATGGCTATTCAAAAAGCCAAATATTTTGCCAGGTATGTTGGTATTAGTAAAGGAATCACAACTTCCTATTTGCACTTGATCTCTAGGCCGTATTACTAAAGTAATCCCAGGTGCTGACGGACATGTCAGAGTAGTAGAGGTACGAACCGCGAAGGGCATTTTTAAAAGATCTGTATCTAAAATTAGTATTTTGCCCATGATAGATAATGAAATTAATGCTCAGTAACTATTTAATATTTATTATTATTATTATTATTATTAATTGTATATTTATTGTGATGGTTTTAATTGCTTATAATTGTATCATGTTGTTTTCTTTATTATCTGTGTTACATTTGTTATATATTGAAATACTTGTAATATTTCAACGCCGGGCGGGATGTTCCGTATCTATTGGCGATGCAACATTCCCCCCCCCTCTTTTTTGTTTCTGGCAACCCGTTAATGTAACCTTGTGTGTGAGCAGGTGTGCTCGGAACTCGGTGGGAACAAGCCGCCGTTGCTGTCTTTCTCTTCATCGTATTTATTAACTAAATAAATACTATAGTTTATATACAGTACATTTGTTCTAAGTTCGCACAACTACTACGAAACCTCCGCACATACATAACATTGTTAAAAGTGGTAAGTAACATAAAATAAATTAATTAATAAATTAATAAAATTTGTGTCGCACAAAGGTAGATTTCGACTGCGAATGCCTGGGAATAATCTACTTTTAGGTAGCTTTCAATACAAAAAGTAAAAAACTACCTATTGCAGCCGTGCGGAGGAAAGCAATTCTGGAAAATTTTGGCATATTTTCATCGATCATGATCTCAGAGACCAAACCACCCTCCGTTCAAATGTTGATATATATATATATATATATATATAGACAGGGTGTCCGAAAAGTCTGGAAACGGTCGAATAACTCGAGAAATATACGTCGGATTGAAAAACGGAAAAATGTATGTTCAATATTTTTGAAAAATCTATTTAGGGATATTAAAGTTGCTCAACAACTCGGTCCCCCTGGGGGGAAAAGAGGGGGGGACTTTGAAATCTTAAATGGTAGCCCCCTTTTTTATCGCAAATTCGCATTCTACGGGAAAAAATACGCAACTTTTGTATTTAACATTTTCTTTGGAAAATTTTCTCTGTCATAATAATATCTTTCATGTGGACTAAATGCGATATTGAAAAAAATCAATTTTAAAATTTAACATGTTGTATAATTCAATGATCTGTTGCATAGATTAATGACCTTCAAAATTTTAAAATATGCCAATATTTCCATAATCGGGTTTTTATCATTATTCAATACGTCCCTCAAACTCATATATTTACTATTCTCTATTACTCATATTGAGACTCTCTTTGTATTATTCTCAAACATTTGAAAAATTCCTTAAACTTCCAATATGAAGTCAGATTAATTTTCTTTTTAATTCTCTAATGACGTCATATTAAGCTGCTTTCTGTGTTTACACATACTCATTCTCCTTGTATTATTGAGAAATGTTTGAAAATTTCCGTTTTATTACCAATATGACGTCATATTAATATTTTTTTCAATTGGTGAAACTTTTTATTTCATTTTCATTTTCCATGTGGAAATTTTTCAATAGAAAATTAATTATTGTAGAAAGAATTTTATTGTGAATTTTTAATTGTTGGCAACTGCTATAACGAAAAATGTTTAAATTTAATAGGAAAAGGCTGTTAGATTTTTTGTTTTTTTATCTCTATATATTAAAATAATACGATTTTTTCAAATTCTATGATTTTGAGCTTCATAGTAGATATTCAGCTATAAATACACACAATTTCATGCCTGTAAGTTGTATAGTTTCTGAGAACCGGCTCTGTGACGGACAGACAACGAAGCCGGAGTAATAGGGTTTCGTGAGATGAACGAAACCCTTAAAAAAGAAAACGCAGGAAATTTGTTAATGCGGCGATCACTGAATCGCTTGTATGATCGCTTCGCGAACACGAAAATAACAACAACAACAAAAAAAAAACATCACTGGATGCAGCAACCTCGTTGTATTGGAATCGCAAAAGATACATGCCATTCGTTAATGCAGCTATCATTGTACCGCATGCATAATCGCTTCGTGAACATGAAAACCAAACAAAAACATCACTGGATGCGGCAACCTCGTTGTATTGAAATCCCTCAAAAATACACGAAATTCATTAATGCCGCGATCATTGTATCGCATGTATGATCACTACGCGAACGTGAAAACAATAAAAAATCATCACTGGATGCAGCAACCTCGTTGTTTTGGAATCCCAAAAAATATACGAAATTCGTTAATGCCGCTATCACTTTGCCGTAGGTATGATCACTTCACGAACATGAAAACAAAAAGAAACAAATTGTAAATTATACATCAAATGTGATAAATGAGGTGCGTTCGTACTCAGTGACGGATCTAAGGGGGGGTTAGCCGGGGCAGCTGCCCCGGGTGCAACACTTTGAAGGGCGCAAAAATGAGGAATCATAAAAGATTAAGAATAAAGGGAAATTAAAAATTCGTACGAAAAGATATTCAATTTTATTTTGTTTAACGGCGGTTTACTTTCGTTGCATAAGGATCAGAAATAAAAATAAATTAATTTGTATTACATATACATTATATAAAATATCACATTGCAACCAGTATTTTAAAGAAATTTTTATTTATTTAAAATTCAAAGATTTTGCGTCATTTCTTTTTTCGACACAGTTTTATGTTGTTTTACAACGTGTGTAGTATTTTATTTTGGTTATGTCTAAAATACATTCAGGTGATTGTTACAGGAAGAAGGCTAAAAAAAGAGAAGAGGAATCTTCACAGCTACCATCTAGTAAGTTCACATGGCTTAAGTTGAGCGATATTCATGAAGAAGCAATCAAGTTACTTGTTTTGTTTTTTTATATACATGCTACACCATATAATAATTTATATGTATTATTTCTGTTCTAAAAATCTCCTTTTCTATGGAATAACTGAATTGATATGTAAGAAAATAATTATAAATCGATTTTTTTATTAATTTCTTCTAAATTTAGATATTCGTGTAATTAACAGAAATGTTTGTCTAACAAATGAAAACGAAACCTATACTCTGTTGAGAATTCAACACGTTCTGGCCCTTTAAAGTAATTTTGTAAGTTAAAAAGGTTTACTATCCATGGGAATCAGTTTTATGTTTTTATTTATGTATATCAGTTGTTAATAAGCCTTTTAAATATTTAATTTTCAAAATATCGCACCTATACTTTTTAAAGATTAATTAAATCTTTGATTAGGAATGTTTATCTATTAAAATATGTTAACTTAAGTTGTGCTTCACAGTCACGCCACTTTAACTAATTTTAAAGCAAAAAAGTACTTTAATTAAATTTAAATGGCGTAGGTTAACATAGCCATAAATTTAAACTTTACTTTTAATCGAGATCGTCATGATTGTTTACATTTCTTGCTATGCTTATATTTTCGCTTTAAATCTCCTGTTTCTTTTTACGTACAATAACGAATTAAGTTTATAACAGTTCTACTATAATTTTTAAAAAGTTATAGTTATTTGAAAAAAATGTTTCTTGCTTTTAAAAAAAAATGCTTGGCTTCTTTATTTCTAATGTAGTTCATAAGAGAGGTCGTAAGAGAGGTCAAGTTAGTTACTTTTCACATGGTATTCAAAATGACTTTATAGATATTATTGCGGCGAAAATAAGAGAACATATTGTTAGTGATATCAAAGAAGCAAAATACTTCTCCATCATGTTCGATTCTACTCCTGATGTAAGCCATTTAGATCAAATGTCACAGGTTATTTGATATGTAAAGATGAGTGAAAATGGTCCTTAAATAATCGAAAGTTTTATTGACTTCATCAATGTCCGCCAGAAAACTGGAGAAGCCCTTACTGAACACATTTTATAGAAATTAGAAAATGATGGTCTAGATATAAATAACTGTAGAGGCCAATCCTACGACAATGGCTCCAATCTGTCCGGAAAATATAAAGGAGTCTAAACCCGAATATTGCAAGCAAATGGTGTAGTGTTTTTTTCTCTTGTTCTGCTCATATCCTCAATCTTGTTGGTGTAAATGGTGGCAAAATTTTGCCAGAAGCTGAAACAAAAAAGTCTCAGTTTCTGGTAAAATTGTCTTTGCAATATTTTAGTGTCTCAACTAGTAGATGGGACATTCTAAGAAAACATGTTCCTCTTTCACTAAAATTACAAAGTACTACTCGGTGGTCATCAAAACGTGAAGCTGTAACAGCAATTTATAAACATATTGGAAAGATCATAAATTTTCTAAAGGAATTACAAACTGACACATTAGCAATTCCTGATACAAAAACAGAAGCTTCTTCAGTACTCTTTAATATTACCAAATTTGAATTCATAGAGATGACATGCTTCTGGTACAAAGTGCTGACTCAACTGGATATAGTGAACAAGCTTTTTCAAAGGGACGACATGACGATTTTATAGGTCTGTAAAACACTTAAATGGTCTCATTAAAATGTTAGATTCAGAAAGGGCAAGTATTGCAACTAATACAATACAGGATGCAAATGGTATTGCTACTGATATTGGTATTGAGGCAAAATTTAGGGAAACGAGGAAGACAAAAAATAAGAGGTTTTTTGATGAGCTTTGTGAAGATGAAAGTAGTGCTATTTGTAATGAGGAGAAATTCAAACTAAAGATCGTTGATCTTTAATATATTGATATCTTTCTTGATAATGGTTAACGTTCTATAGAAAATTCAAAACCAGGGTGAAATCGGCAGAGTTACTACAGTTGGCAATTAATTGCACTATCCTTTTAGTATTTACAGAGTGTTGAAATTTTTGGTGAACCAAGAAATAACGGATAAATTGCCAACAAAACAGCAAATGTAAAAGAAAATTAACATTAACCTTCTATCTTTATTCATTGTACCTTAATGAGACGTCGCCATTTTCACATACTTTCTAACCACCACACTTTTATCATCATTACAACTTATTCAACAATTTAGATTTCAGATTCAGGAACAGAATTCTAACTGAATTAAGAGACTATTCAAAATCTCAATGGCATGTTTAGTTTTCTTCATGGAAGGCATTTCCTAAAAATGTCAAAATAAGAATTACAAGCGCAAACTGAGCAGTTGGCAAATATGCATAAAAACGATATAGATAAAGAGGAACTTTTCTGGAAGTCGAAAGCTTCAAATATCATGCACTGGAGTTAGACCAAAAGAGGAAGTCAAGTTCGGCTATTGAACTGCTAAGAATGATAAATTTATGTGGACTTCAGGATTCTTATCCAAATCTAACTACTTGTCTAAAAATATTCATAACACTACCTGTATCCGTCGCTTCTAATGTAAGAAGTTTCAGTAAATTAAAATTGATTAAAAAATATCTAAAAAATTTAACAAAAGAACAAAGATTATCCAATTTACGTATGATAAATTTAGAAAATGCGATAGCTTGCATATTAGCTTATGACGACATAATAAAAACTTTTGCATCAAAGAAAGCTCGCAAAGTAAATATTTAATAGGTATTGTAGATGTTAAAACAGGTATATTTTCTGTAATTTTTGTATTGTGTAATATTGTACTTTTTATATAGAAAAAATGCATAGTAAAAATACAGATTTTGAGTATTGAGTATTAATATTACTTCCTTAAGCAACTGTTTATCCAGATTTTATTCTGATATTCTTGGGAGCAAGGGTGGGGGCGCAAATCTACAAGCTTGCCCCGGCTAAAATTTAGTCTAGATCCGTCTCTGTTCGTACTATAATTAGTTTCAATGAAATAAAGTATATAGTCTGTTATTATCATACTAGCCGCCACTGGCGACCAGTTTGGTCGCCCTTAAATGTATGTTAAGCATTGTAACAAATTATTTTTATTCATAATTTATTTTTTTCCTTAATCCCTCGCATAACTGGAAAAATCTAATAGATAAATCAAGAACTTTTGCGATCGCGGTAGCATTTCGCATATTTTTTGTTGTTATGTATTTCATCTTTCTTGACAAAAACCGCTTAACCCACTTAAGAATTTATGCTTCATGTCCGTTTGCTTATCACTTGCAATATGTTCGCTAATGCGGAGATTCTTAAACATATTTGGCGCAAAACAAAAATCGCGCCAGTTCCGGTGCGTCCGTGACAGCTGTTTCAATTTAAAATACATGACGTTCACATTTTTCATTTAAAATAGAAAATAGAAAAATAATAATTATCATAAATCAAAACATTTGATTTCAAATTAAAGTATCGTTTCTAATTTGCACGCGCAAAAAATAAAAGCTGACAATTATTTTCGAAATTTGATCCATTAAATATTATTACATGAGTTCAACTTACGTCAAAAAAGATCCGGAAGTTGAGTTGTATGGAACAGAATTAAGGTAAACTTTGACTGTCTCACTGGTGCTGATTATTTTTTTTTACACCAGGCAGCGGTCCAAAAATTCATGGTTTAATATTTTAAACGTTCACAACGAATGAATCTTTTTTTTTTTGTTGTTGTTTACTTTCATGGATAGAGAATTTGAACAGCGAACCTAATTGAAACTGAAGTTATTGCAGAATGTATACATAATTGAACGTAAGTCATCTCTCAAATATTAATTTATTTTGAACGATCTTTCTAAAAATGTAACTTTTATGCAGTTTTATTAGAAAAAATAATTTTGAATAAAAATGGCTGCCTGGCATATGAAAAAGTGAAGCGGCATCCCGGAACTGTTGAGGACAGTCACATGACATACGGTTTTATTATAGAGATGATTAATTTTCGTAATAAAATAAGTACATTTTAACTTGGCAACATTTTTTATTTTGTTGACATTTACTGAAAATTCCAACGGGAAACTTAAGCCTAGCTTTCAAAATTTCAGAACTTGAAATCCATATTTAAATTGTTTTTCCATTTAATATCTATTTCTCTGAAACATCTATCCAGAAAACTGTCGGTAGATTATAGAATTGCTATAATTGAACAACTTTAGTATAAAAATTCGGTTTTTAAATCCAGGAATACGGAAATAATATGACTCCATCTTAAATAGGACGTAATCACCATGGCAACATAGAATCATTACCTATCATGGGTTATCATTGAATTAATTACGTATGATGGAATTTAATAGAATGAAGATGAAGAATGTAACTATAACTTGGTCATAGAGGTTATAAAATTTCAGATACGTCATATATGACTATAACGTCATACATGTCAGATAACTTGGTGATACATTTCGGTCGCTTGATGATTAATCCTCGGAAGCTGCTATAACATGGAAGTACCGATTTTTAAAAAATCAAATTACTTAATAAATATTTTTATTAATATCTTTTTAAGTTTTGATTCAATTTTCATGAAATCTGAAATGACTCGACAAAATTCTGTAACGATTATATATATTAAATTTCAAATCATTCGGTTGGGTAGTTTTTGCGCTGTTACATGCGGACTGACGGACAGACGGGAAGACCAGACGGCGACTATAGGTTCTACGTATTTATATAATTGCAAACGCACCTAAAAATCACTGGATGCAGTAACTTCGTTGTATTGGAATCCCCAAAAATATGCGAAATTCGTTAATGCCACGATCACTATACTGCATGTATGATCGCTTCACAAACATGAAAAAAAAATCCCTGGATGCAGCAACCTCATTGTATTGGAATACCAAAAAATACATGAAATTCGTTAATACGGCAATCACTGTACCGCATGTATGATAGTTTCGCAAACATGAAAAAAAATGACTGGATGCAGCAATCTCGTTGTATTGGAATCCCCCAGAATACACGAAATTCATTAAAGCCGCGATCACTGTACCGCATGTATAATCGCTTCGCGAACATGAAAAAAAAAATCACTGGATGCAGCAACCTTGTTGTATGAGAATCGAGAATCCCTAAAAATACACGAAATTCGTTAAAGCAGCAATCATTATACTACATGTATGATCGCTTTTCGCTTCGCGAACATGAAAACAAAAACAAAATCTCTGGATGCAGCAATCTCGTTTTATTGGCATACCAAAAAATACACGAAATTCGTTAATGCCGCGATCACTGAGGAATAGTTTGCGTAATTCCGAGATCTGAAGAAATATTAGCCATGGTCCGGTCCGCATATAAGCAACCTTTACTCGGACATCCTGCGCTGCGATTGGCTAATGGTATAAGCAAACATCTCGCATCATGCCCACGTTTTTCGGCGTAGTGGAGGAGAGAATCGGCAAGTGTAATGACATGGCTTTTTTTGCTGATAAACAAGGATATTTAGATATTCAAATGTGGAATTTCAATGATAACTTACCAATTTGTGGACGATTATTTACATCCGTTTTAAATTTTGCTTATCGTATCTGATATAGTGACTCAAAATCAAATGAACGACAGAAAATCAAAATTAGATGGATGAATATTTACAATGCTTTATCTGTATGTTTACAACGTATCTGTAACAATACGGAATGACCAGAAGGCCCGTGCGAAGATTTCGCACTGAAATCTAATATTTTTTAGGTACTTCTCTATTATACCGTCGACCACTTTTCATAACAAAAAACTACCGCCAAACTAAGATTAAACGCCAAAAATGCAGTCCCATTGATTTGATGTCAGAAGCATTATACGTGTTTGTTACGTCATCAAGTGGTTTTTGATTAGACATTTGCGTGTATTTTTCATTATGTTTTACTGATTTATTAGTTATTTTATTCATTAAAACTAGCAAGCTACGCCCGCTACGCTGGTCAATTTCTTATAACGAACTTTTAATCCAACAAAATATTGACATTTCATAATTCACTTTTATATTTTAACGGAATAATAAGGCTACTATAATTTGTGACTCGTGCTATAGCCATTATACACGCCAGGACACGTCGCCCTTATCATTATCTTTTTACGCATGAAGGTTTCGCTAAGGTACTCCATTGTGAAATTTGGTAATTTTTCAAATTCAATATTTGAAAAATGGCATAATCATTAGATTTGAAATTTATATCAAGAAAAATACAATTTTTTACCTTTCAAACGCAGTTTGCCTAACAATTTTCTGACAAATACTTTTCGAGCTACTATTTTTTTTCAGTAACTTCAAATGTTTCATTTTCCGAGATTAATCTGGGGCAACATTTAGCGAAAAACCCAGTCGTCAGAAAAGCATAGTTTTTTATTAAAGAGGCTGTTGGAGCAGGGATTGTCACCACCAATTTGCCACCATCACTTTTGAAATCGGTTCGGTAGTTCTAGAGATTCCATAGAAATTGTAATTTAGAATGTTTTTAGAATGCTTTTCGCTCATTTCACCCTTTTAAATTTCGATTTTTTTAAATTTTGTTTTTAGAGAGCATTTACATCTTATAAGTAACTACAATGCCAAAATTCATATTTCTAGCTCCTTCAGTATAAAAAAAATCGCAATTTTAGAACGTTTTTCGCTCCTGCACCCCCCTGGAGTTAGTGACACCGACATAAAATATAGCCTATGTTGAAGCAGGGGTTGTCACCATCAATTTGCCACACACCATCACTTTTGAAATCGGTTCGGTAGTTCTAGAGAGTTCATAGAAATTGTAATTTAGAATGTTTTTAGAACGCTTTTCGCTCATTTCACCCTTTTAAATTTCGATTTTTTTTTAAATTTTGTTCTTAGAGAGCATTTACATCTTATAAGTAACTACAACGCCAAATTTCAAATCGGTTCGGTAGTTCTAGAGATTCCATAGAAATTGTAATTTAGAATGTTTTTAGAACGCTTTTCGCTCATTTCACCCTTTTAAATTTCGATTTTTTTTATTTTGTTTTTAGAGAGCATTTACATCTTATAAGTAACTATAATGCCAAATTTCAAATTTCTAGCTCCTTCAGTATAAAAAAATCGCAATTTTAGAACGTTTTTCGCTCCTGCACCCCCCTGGAGTTAGTGGCACCGACATAAAATATAGCCTATGTTGGAGCAGGGGTTGTCACCATCCATTTGCCACCATCACTTTTGAAATCGGTTAGGTAGTTCCAGAGATTACCCCCTACAAACAAACAAACAATCTTTACTCCTTTATAATATTAGTATAGATAACAATTGTGTCCTTAAATTCTTATATTTTATTTATTTAATTATTTTGATATTCCAATGGCAACGTTCTCCCGTTTATTTGGCGATAGTTTTTTGTTATGAAAAGTGGTCGACGGGATAATAGAGAAGTATAATTTTTTATCAATATGTAATATTTATTAGATGCAGGTTTAAACTTCTAAAGAAAAAGTAAGGATAAAAATATCTGGAAACAACATTTAGTTTTTAGTCAAGCCAGAATATCATCTAATTTATTCCATCAAAGTTAGAGTCAAAACTGATCCAAGATTGCAAAAGGCACGCGCGAGAAACAAAAATTAATAATCGTATTTTGACTGCATTAGAGGATGACGTCATCCACTTCGGGAAAAACATGGGACTTAGAAATATAAATCTAAACATTTCAATTTCAATTTCGCTTTTTAATCATAAGTATAAAATAAACCCGTGCAGTGTTTTTTATAATAATTGCTATGAGCATCATATAATGTGGTATTTTATTTTTTTGGCAACAATAATTTCAGGAAAACCTTTCATTTCTTTTATGAAAACAATACCGATTTAATTTTTAATTTTCAGAAAATTTTAATCAAAAACATGTTTTAACGAATTGTTAAGTGGGCTATGTCAGAATCCGGTTCTAAAACCTTTCATATGGTATCTCATTCGTTGTTCTGCGTTTCATATTTTCTTAGAAAAAGGGATGTTGACAGGAGAAATAATATATATGTAATGTGGTATTTTATTTTTTTGGCAACAATAATTTCAGGAAAACCTTTCATTTCTTTTATGAAAACAATACCGATTTAATTTTTAATTTTCAGAAAATTTTAATCAAAAACATGTTTTAACGAATTGTTAAGTGGGCTATGTCAGAAGCCGGTTCTAAAACCTTTCATATGGTATCTCATTCGTTGTTCTGCGTTTCATATTTTCTTAGAAAAAGGGATGTTGACAGGAGAAATAATATATATGATTGCTTAACGAGACTAAGTTTATTTTAATACAGTACTATAAAAAAAATTCCAGCTGGAATGTGCTGGGACCTGGGAGGCTGCCAAATGCATATTTCGTTTCAGTTTCTAAGTGCATACTTGCTATAGTTCATTGGTTATAATAACCAGTTTTAAATAAAATTGACATTTCAATAGTCATTTGACAAATACAAAACGAACCATTCAGCTATTTTCTAGAAATATCATGTTTGTTTTTTACGTAAAGTAATATTAATTCCGTATTTTTTGTATGACTATAATATTTTGTGATGTGTGCAACTATTGCTTATTTGTGTAAGATGATACTGAATGCCCATTTTTTAGTCAGCTACATCTGTAAGCCATAAACTTATTTTAGATGTTTTTTGTTTTACATTGTTAAAGATGCATAAAAATCGTTTTGGCTTGAAATTATGTATTACTTGAACATTTGCATTATAAATACATTATAACATTTCCGTGTAACTATCAAAGTTCTAAAAATTTAAATATGAAGAAATTGTGTTAAATTATTTCTAAAATGATAATTTAAGTCTATATTAAGCCTAATATTGCTGGTTGCGTTTTTTAAATTAACTATATTATAAATATTAAATACTTATAAAAATCAATATTTCTAATGAAAATCTATAAAAATATATCTATTTAATTGATAATTTTGATAAATTATAATTACAGTTTATTATAAGCATTTGAAGTTTCCAAAGAAATAAGAAATTCCAAAGAAGTTTCCACAAGAAATTACTATATTTTTTCATCTCTGTGTTTATAGATGACAGCACCAAACACTTAACTCCTATAAAAAAAAATTTTAAGTCTTTTATTTATGTGGACAATTTATCATTAATGTTAATTTTTTGGTCTGAATTTGATTATATTATCTCATATCTTTGAGAAATTTGGAGAGTAGAATTAAATATTCAGCAATTGCCAGGATATTTATTTATTTATTTTCATTCTAATTCTTAAAATTCTAATAAATATCGCAGGCCAATATTTTTTTGGCACCATCTAGTGACGCTTTCAAACGTGAAAGAATTATGTTCCTTGTTTTAATAAAATTTATGTAAGCAACTGGGGTGCATTTCCTTAGAATTGGAGATTTATTTTATGGATTTTATTTTAAGATGTGTCCCATTTTTATCCCTTTATTGTTATGTTAAATTTATTTTATGGCAGCATATTTCATCTATTTTTTAAAAGATTTAAAATAAAACTTAGTAATTTTTTCTTCTTTTCTTCTTCTCCTCCATTCATTTATGTGTAATTCTTTAGAATTAAATCATTTTAAAATTAAGATATAAATACATATAAATATCTACATTGCTATAAAGTAAGTTCAACATATCAATGCATTGACACACATTTACAAATTTTATGCATGTGTGTTTAAGTACCATATTTATTACTCTATTTATAGGAGCATATTATTTATTATATATTCAGATATAAACAATTAAATTTACAGTTAAGATTTTGAAGAAATTCGGTTTTTTTTCTTTGGGATTTTTAATTTATTTTTTCTTGTTTGTTTCTTGCTTCTCCCTGAACCATAAATTAAATTTTTTTTTTATTACTATAAAAGATTATATTAAATTTTTATGAAATCAGCATTTTATTTCTGTATCGGAAATTACATTTTTGCCTTGTTAGCAAGGTATAAATTACCCCCCCCCCCCCCAACCAAAATAAATAAATAAACTATAGCATTGAAATAAACAACAATTACATGAATGTTTCAGAAAATTAAAACTAACCGATGTTGGGGGCTGTTCAGAAAAGAAGATCCGGCGGCGCGCGGGCGATGGAGATTTAAATATAGAGTGAGTCTATACTGTGAATGAAATTGAAAGGCCTGCGTTCATTATCATTGATTTGGACGTCCAAATCAATGATAATGAACGCGGGCCTTCATTTGACTAATTTGCGTATTTTAATGATATTTTGTTGCAATTTTGAAGTGAACTTGATAGCCGAATGGTTAGAGCACTGCTCTAGATTCTGGAGATTGCGGGTTCGATTCCCCTAAATTTCTATTTGATTTTTCCATTTAAAAATGTTTTATCGGTTGCTTTATATTTTTCATGATTAATGGAATATATTTTATAAAAGTAAAATTTGATATTATTAGCAATTACTTATTTAATTAAATACGACAAATTCAGCTATTTTACGATTAAAATTTTACATTACAGTGCCTTTTAATATTTAAACATTATTATTTTTTTCTTTCTTTCTTTTAGCAAATGTAAAATAAGTAATGAAAATATAATCAATTTGCACGAATTTTTCCAGGTTTTTATAATGAGTACTTCAACAGTGAATTTTTAGTACGAATAGAATGCAAAGCATATTTTACAATGTAAAAAAAATATAAAAAAAAAATTTAAAAAATATACATTATTTTAAACTAGAAATATCAGTGCCTATTTTTGTAAAGAGGTAAAATGCATGTGGTTTACCGTTTTAATGAATATGCATAAAATCTAGTTAGAATGTTTATAAATTTTCTACTGAATGTATAAGTATTTTAGCATTTGTTTCTCGTGTTTTGTGATGTTTATTGCAATATAATAAATAATGCAATTTACATCAAAAAATGAATTTCAAGAAAAAAATATTTTTAGAAATTAATAATTATGTTTCAACAATGTTGTTATCGAAAAATATATTTTAATAAAATGTTCAAAAGCTTTTTTATCAAATTTTAACAAAGATTTTATTTTACTATTACAAATAAAGAAATAAATCTTTTAACATGTTGGTATCACGACCTTGATTTATTAACATTCTATTTATCCCAAAAAATATAAAGCAACTGATAAATCATTTTTAAATTAAGAAAAATAGGGAAAAAAAACTGAAATAAATGGCGAGCATGGACTTTGTATCTATATGGAACCTGGAAGGTATACAATCCAAACGTCAGTAAAGTACGTAACAATTTTTGGTATTTTAAGGTTAGCTGGGCGACAGTGAAAAAATATAAATATATATATATATATATATATATATACAGATATATATCTACATATATGTTTGTGTATATATGTATGTATATGCATATATGTGTGTGTGTATATATATTTATATTTGTTTCACTAGCGCCCGGCAAACCGAAAAGTAACCTTTTTTTTTTTTTTTTTTTTTTTTTTTTTTGAGAGTTTACATTAATTTTATTGAAACCAATACTGTGTTTCAGGAATTCGGTGAACGTCCTCTCCCTTGTTAGTTAAAGGTGCACTGTTTATAGAAAATTAAACTTTATTTTATTATATGCATTGTTTTGTACAATATATATATTTATGTAACTGCTGTCAATTAAACTAATCCATCAGTTTTAGTAGGTGCTGTAGTTTTAGAGACATATAAGTTGACAGCAGTTATGTAACTATATGATGTACACACACACACACACACACACACATATATATATATATATAATTATTAATTTTTCCATATTACTACTTATTTATAACATAGTATTATTAATTTATACATCCATTACTTAGATATTATTCAACATTCTATTTATTAATTAATTTCATTTATTTATTATTTAACTAATGGCTATCATTAAGACAGTAATTTGGTTTAATTATTAAACACTAATTTCCATCCATTCCTTTATATTTACTTTTACCACTAGAGGGCAGCACTATTTTAAGTTGTTTTTTATTATTAATTTTTCCATCTTAATACTTATTTATAACATAGTATTATTCATTAATACATCCTTTAATGTAATTCGATTTTCTATTTATTAATTAATTTCATTTATATATTATTTAACTAATTGGTATCAATTAAGATAGTAATTTGGTTGAATTATGAAACATTTATTTCCATCCAATTCCTTCGATTCAGATTATATTCACTTTTACTAATAGATGGCAGCACTAATGTTCCTGTTTATTTTATAATCCATTATATTTTAACATTATTTCTGGCATCACTGCAAAGCAATTTATATTTCTAAGCAATTTATATTTCTAAAATTGGCAACATGTTATGATTTTTTATGCAATTCATTCCCCAGTCATGTTGGAGTTTTCATGATGGTTCATGAACTGCAAGGTATCTTATTTATATCTCTTTTCATCTTTATGGATTTTATACTTAATGTCTCTATTAAATGTTCTCTCTGTAATTTATAAGTATGGCTTCTTTCCTTTTTAATATTGTATTTTATTTTTTATTTTATCACTGATTTGAATCATTGTATTTGAGATGTAGTCCCAATATCATATTTTTTAGCAATGTATGGCTAATATGATGATGAAACATCTCATTTCATTTTATTTGTGGTATTTAGGCAATTGGGACTTGATAATTCTGTCTAAATTCCACAAATTTCATTTCATTTAATTCCATTTATTCAATTTTTATTTAATTTCTTATTCTTTCAATGTTTTTGATTCCATATTAAGTGTGTTGGGGAATCTTTCATTGTCAACTAATTATTTCATACTTAATTATTTCATTGTTTAAGTTGGTGTTATGATAATGTTTCATTTATGGTTATATATAATATATATACATCATACTTTGGTATTCTATTATTTTTATGTTGGATCATAAGGCTTAAAAAATCATTTTAGAATGTTAAAAAGTTGAAAAATTTCAGATATCCGATCATGCTGCTACAGCTGCATCAATCAACCTACCAAACCAAGTAAAACTATAAACACAAAAAAAAGTCCAATCACGTGATCAAATCATCCACAGATTTTTCCTGGGTCGATCGCGCGCCGCGCGGGCGAAATGTTTGCGAGTTATGAACGCCGATCGGGCTATCTGATCACGTGATGCTTTTCATGAATGTTTCGGGGGGGTTTGTTATGATGAAATAAAAATAGATATTCCTATTATAAGATCCATTTTTTTTTTTAAGGATAAAGATGTGTAGTTGCTAGTTTCACCTAATCCGAGCCACAGAAGCTTAAAATAATTGAAATAATTAAATTATTTCAATATATTAAATTACTTCAATTTCCGATAAGACCTACTCCATAACCATTCTCTCCGTCACCCGCGCGCCGCGCGATCTTCGGTCCTGAACAAAGCCTTGATGAAGGAGCATTTAGATTTGTATAATTAAATATTTATGATTATTTTATTGCTATTTGAAATGTTGAACCGATATTTTTTTCGCAAAACTATTTGAAATCATTATCACCCTTTTTCATTCATGCATTAATAATAAATCATTTCGTATCTGCAAATCTTGTATATTCAGTTATTATATTTCAAAATGTCTATGACAAGTATCAACAAAACAAATGCCTTTTAAAATCGTGTTAAATGGACGAAAGAACCGATCAGCCAATCGCAGCGCAGGATTTTTTCCCCTGTTCGTATCCATGTAAATGTTGTTTATATGCGTCCGGTGTGAGTCGTTATCAGGTAAATAGTAATTAGAAAGAAAACAAGCCATACACGAGAAAATCAACTATCACAAAAAAATAACCAACCTACTAGCATTCAAAACTCGAAGATAAATGAGCAGAAACACGTGCCGACAGGAGCGAGGAGAGGTAGGCTAGACCTTAATTCTCGCCTGCCGATATTTGCTTTTGTCCCCTCTCTTTTCTTTTGCCCCCACCTTCTGTATTGGGAATTCTAAATCACGGAGTAAAGATGAACTGGAGATGAAATATTTACATTTGGCATGACGGCAAAAATGCAACCCTAAAGTTGGCCCAAACAACTGGCGGCTTGCTTTGAAAACCTTTCCTCGTCCAATGAATCCAGTCCTTGTTCGACGTGCAGCCCCTCTCTGTCCAATGAAGTGGCTTCTTTGGGCCTAATGGTTTGAGAGATAACCGGCTTCATATTGCAAGCCGTTTTTATGGTTTACCGCCTCTCTATTCTTTCTCTTTACTCTGTGCCTTTAAATGGACTAATCCACTCCATTGTACGTTACTCTTCGCAAGAGCTGCTAATTGTAGTTACCATGTAGAACGAAAAAAGTAATAAGGGTTTCTATACTTAGAAATATTGGCGCGATGACAAATAATAACATTTTGAATACGGCGTTAATTACAGGAGATATTAATTAAAAACCGTGAAACTTCATTAAAAATTGCGCAGAAACAGCTATAAAGGAACATTTTTATCCAAACTGAGAACACACTTGCTTCGATTTTGACGGAAGTTCAGGGTTGCCGTAAAGAGGTGCGCTTCTAGATTATCATCGAAGTCCCTTTTTCGGAAACACCTCGAAATAATCTGTCTATCAACACAAAAAATTGGATACAGAGGTGTAATGCCTTGAAGATAAATGATAAAGTGCAGCATTCAGTTTGCAGAGGATGTCTGTCACATTCACATTTTGTCTGTCAGCTCGATTTGGTCATTAGAAATGTTTGTCACTCTTTGACATAAAGCTGACTGTGAGTATGTGTCCTCTCACTTGTTCTACCAGATCTGGATAGCAAAGATCATTCATTGTATATGGCAGTTATCCAGTTGCCAATTACCAAAATGCCAGGTTCAACCGAATCCATTGATTTTTCTTTCTTGTTGTTTTTATAAGCAACAACTATAGTAATTTGCATTAAGAAAAATTAAAAATATAATGTGATGCATATTAGACACAACTATTAAAAAAATAATAAAATTACAGACATTTTTACTAAAAGGATACACGTTTCATCAGTAGGGTAAATTAAGCCTATATCTTTCTAGACAGTATGGTGTGTGCATAGTGAACTCGTGTCACAGATGAAGCAGCTGTATCGCTTGTTATTAATGATGATGGCGAAAATAATATGTCTTTAATCTTCTGTTTCTCAGTTAATCTGACATTTTAAACTTTTTCTTTCACCATTCGTTCTTCGTTCTACTTTTCCACTGGAAGAATGAAACAACCTCTTTCTGCTCTTCTGTTGTTCTTACATTGAATTCTTTGTTTTTGAAAACTTTATATTTGCGAAACATGTATGCAATCCTTTACCTGTTAACTATGTATGACGAAATATTTTGTCATACACGAACTACTATCGTAATATTTCGAACTCATTACTTCCACCAGTAAAATTTTAATAGAAATTTTCGTCTTACTATAACGCCCTATTCATGCAAAATTACTGCCATGAATAAGGAAAATATTTCTATTCTTTTTTACTGGTGGCACTGTGTCCCGTTGGTAATCAGGCATATCAGTTGAACAAATATTTATTCCCCGGTTAAAACCCCTGGTATATCGATTAACAGGTTAAATTTGGTGTTGCAGCACACAGAGGTGCACAATTCACTCCTGGTTGTAATATCCAGAACTTTCAGCTGATGAAATTTATTCACTAGTAAGTCCACATTTGATACATGCACATGTATCAAATTGAGATAACCTAGGTTCAACAATCCAAAATGGACGAAGCCTGCAGAAGAAGAGTAGGACAGTTTGATTTTATGGGACTCTGTGTACTTTTGATGCCAGTTCTTTAGTGTGTCAAGTAAAAGTCTTTTTTTGTACTTTCACTGTGTCCTTAGTTTTGTGATCCTTCGCATTCTGCTGTTTACATCCTCTTCAAGGAAACGTCACACTGAACTTGCAACTTCTGTTGAAATGGAATTTGATTTTTTCTTTCGTACATATGTGTCGAACTTTGGAAGCTAGGCTATTACATTGTTCTTTAAAGCTTAAAAATTATTTAGCCTTCACGAGCAATGTATATTTCTTTACAATATGTCCCGAAAGAAGATTTGCAAACAACTCTCTGATCATCAACTTTCTATTTTCTTTTAGCTGCATTACTAAAGCTTCACAAAATAAGCGTTTCTTTACAGCTTTTGATATATTTCTTCTTTTCCCCACAATAGATTTAACCTTAGATTTTGGCGAAGGAGTTGGGACATTTAACTGTCTTAAACGGTGTAAACATTTCTTGTAAAATTCAATTTTTGTATTCACAATTTGCATTTTTTTTGGGCTTTCTGCAATAGTCTATATTAGTTGCTGATTTATTTGCACAAACGTTTTTCCCTCCACACCATTCTCTAAATGATGATGCTCTTCCCAAGTCAGCAATTACAGAACTTGCAGGTAGGTGCTAATTTTTTTGGGAGGTTGGTGAAGTGTTATCTTCAACAAAATTGGCACCCTTGGTAGCAATAGCTTGTTTATCCCTATAACTTTTTGAATTAATTTTCCAATGTTTGCGTATCAACCGCTGATCCCTTTTTGGTTTTCGATGAACATTTGTTACTGTTACTTTTTCCTTTCATTGATAATAGCACTTTCGATCTTTTTCTGTTTTTACTGTCAAAGCTACAGGATCTTTCTTAATTGTCTCACGCTGCTTCCTATTTTTTTCACGCTCCTTACATCGCTATTCCTCAATATGCTTTAAGGAAATGGTGACTTTCTTTCGGGTTTTATGCAATAACTTCTTTACATTTCTCTGACTCTCAGAATTGTTCATATCCATTTTTTTCTGTAAAATAGAAAAGACCTTTTGGTTTCATTTTAAAGTTAATTCAACATATAAACAAGTAATATAAAATTTTTTTAAAAGTCAATTCCTACTTTTTAATCATAAATATATAAAATAAACACGTGCAGTATTAATGTCCCACGTTATCTTTATTGAACATTATTTTATAATCATCGTTGCGGTATTTTATTTCTGTGGCATCACTAATTTGAGATAAATCTTTCATTTCATTTATGAAAACAATGGGAGGAATTTTTTTCTCCCATTTAAAACTAAAATTAATTAATTAAATTTAATTAATGAATTAATATTTGAAAAAACTGTATTAACATAAAGTGTCATCCACTACAAGTTTAAAAAAATTTATTTGAACTTGAGTGGATGAATAGAAAATATTTTATTAACGATTAAAAATTTGAACAAGATATATATATATAGAGAGAGTGTGAGCTAATAGTAGGAATCTCTATAATAAAACCGTAAGTCATGTGACTGTCATCAACAGTTCCGGGATGCCCGGTTCACTTTTTCATATGCCAGGCGGCCATTTTTATTAAAAATTAGTTTTTCGAATAAAACTGCATAAAAGTTACATTTTTAGAAAGATCGTTCAAAATAAATTAATATTTGAGTGATGACTTACTTTCAATTGTGTATACATTCTGCAATAACTTCAGTTTAAATTAGGTTCTCAGTTCAAATTCTCTATCCATGAAAGTAAACAAAAAAAAAAACAAAAAAAAAAAGATTCATTCGTTGTGAACGTTTAAAATATTAAACCATGAATTTTTGGACCGGTACCTGGTGTAAAAAAAATAATCCGCACCAGTGAGACAATCAAAGATTACCATAATTCTGTTCTATACAACTCATCTTCCTTCTGGATTTTTTCTTGACGTAAGTTGAACTCATGTAATAATATTTAATGGATCAAATTTCGAAACGAATTGTCAGCTTTTATTTTTCACGTGTGCAAATTAGAAACGATACTTTAATGTTGAAATCAAATGTTTTGATTTATGATATTATTTCTTATTTATCTATTTTCTATTTTAAATGAAAAATGTGAACGTCGTGTATTTTAAATTGGAACAGCTGTCACAGACGCACCGGGGTTGGCGCGATTTTTGTTTTGCGCCATTTTGGCGAGAAAATATCATTTTCAGGTACACGGGCAAATTAAGAAAAATTACTTAATATGTTTAAGAATCTCCGCATTAGCGAACATATTGCAACTGATAAGTAAAGGAACATGAAGCATAAATGCTTAAGTAGGTTAAGCTGTTTTTGCCAAGAAAGATGAAATACAGAACAAAAAATATGAGAAATGCTACCACGATTGCAAAAGTTCTTGATTTGTCTATTAGATTTTTCCGGTTTGGGGAAGGATTAAGGAAAAAAATAAATTATGAATAAAAATAATTTGTTACAATGCTTAACATGCATTTAAGGGCGACCAAACTGGTCGCCAGTGGCGGCTAGTTTAATAATAAAAATTGTGGCCATTCATCAAATTAAGCTATTTAACCATCATTAAACATTGGTTGGAGAACATTATTACTTGGTAATAACATGATTATGCTTATTTTAGATTTAATTTAAGAATAATTCATTTGCAAAGTATTAATTGCTTATATTATATAAACTAGCCACCACTGGCGACCAGTTTGGTCTGCCTTAAATGTATGTTAAGCACTGTAACACGTTACTCTTATTCATAATTTATTTTTTTCCGTAATCCTTCGCCAAACCGGAAGATTCTAAAAGACAAATCAAAAACTTTTTCGATTATGGTAGCATTTCGCATATTTTTTGTTGTTATGTATTTCATCTTTCTTGACAAAAACCGCTTAACCAACTTAAGCATTTATGCTTCATATCCGTTTGCTTATCAGTTGCAATATGCTTGCTAATGAGGAGATTCTGAAACATATTAAGTAGTTTTCCGTAATTGGATCCATTGGCAAATGACGTATTTTAGTTAATACGATTTGGTGCAATGAAGTCTATTTTGTGAAAGTCTTTAATGATATCCACCATTTACACTGAACCATATTGTTGCCAATATTTTTTTGTTTGTTTGTTTGTATCTCGCTAACTTTGGCTGTAGACTTGATTACGGGAGAATCAAGAAGAAAATCTATCATTATTCTCATTTAAAACGTCTTGAATAATGTGACATAATCGGAGTGCATATTATAACACGTAATTTTCGAGTATGGTTTGGTGAAACATTGAACTTTTGGAAGCCAGTTTTGATAATCACGTAAATATGTCACACCAACATTACCGCCTATAATTCTAATTACAGCAACCCGTTTTTTCTCTCTATATTGCAACTCTATAGTTAATATAGTGCCCCGGCGCGTCTACGACAGCTGTTCCATCAGAACATTTGATTTCAAAATAAAAGTATCGTTTCTAATTTGCACACGTGAAAAATAAAGGCTGGTATTGGCGATTTTAAAAATTCTATTGGCGAGATTTGCGCCCAAATAACACAAAAGTACTTAATGATGTTATGTATTTTGTAAATGTATACTAAATTACTGTTTTGAAAGCGATTGGTCATTAATAATGGTAAATATGATTGGTGATTAACAATCATTTTCGGTGGTCTCTCTTCCTTTCACGTATAATACATAAATACCAAATTAACTGACAATTTGTTTCGAAATTTGATTCGTTAAATATCATTACATGAGTTGTATTTGTTTACATTCAGCTTACATCAAGAAAAGATAAAGAATGAAGTTGAGTTGTATAGCACATAATTATGGTAAACTTTGATTGTGTCACTGGTACGAATTATTTTTTTGACACCAGGCAGCGCTCCAAAAAATCTTTCATGGAAAACTAACTTTACGAACGATTATCTCCATGGTTTAATGGTTTAATATTTTAAACCTTCACGACGAATGAATCTTTTTTTTTTTGTTTATTTTCATGGATAGAGAATTTGAACTGCGAAGCTAATTTCAACTGAAGTTATTGGAGAATATATACATAATTGAACGTAAGTCATCTCTCAAATATTAATTTATTTTGAACGATCTTTCTAAAAATGTCACATTTATGAAGTTTTATTCGAAAAAATAATTTTTAATAAAAATGGCCGCCTGGCATATGAAAAAGTGAAACGGACATTCCGGAACTGTTGATGACAGTCACATGACTTACGGTTTTATTATAGAGATGTTGCAAATTCAACATCACCTCAGTTCCCTTGTCATCATTTCAGTCCCCTTTATCAGTGTAATAATTGGGACTGACGATGGGGACTAAGGTGATGTTTTTGTCGCTGCATAACCATTTTGTTGAATAATTTTGCACACATGTAAATTATTAAATATGCCATGTGACATTTGTATGTTACATAAATAAAGTTACAATAAGCTTTTTTTTTTTATCAATAAAAAGTTAAATATGGGGACATGAATAATGTGATAAAAAATACTCAACCCTATTCAGAAAAAAACTAAATATTTATAAATATGAAACAAAGAGAAGAACAACTTACTTTCATCCATGGTGGCTAGTTAAACTTTAGTTGCTTTCGCAATGGAAATAATTTCACCAGTGCCATCTAATATCTGTTAACCTAAATGTTTGTTTAGAGAGACTGAGATGATGGCCAACACCAGGGACAAATATATTTACTACAATATTTTACTGTACAATCTGTACTAATAAAGCAGAATTATATTTTCCCATACTGTATGTATATAGGTATAAATATATAATAGCAAAAGTTAATAATATTTATTGAAATTTTTACAGCACTAGGGGGTTCTGCCCCTCACAAGCTACGCTCGCCAACCCCCGTTTTGACACCGCAAACTCTAAAAACACGCTAATTTGATCAACTCTAAAATCATTGCGGAAGATTGATTATAATTATAATAATTACAATCATAATTAACCTTAACCTTATTCATAATTAATCTTGATAATTATAATTAAGCGACCAGTGGCGATCAGCTGTGACCAGATTTCCATTAAATTTCCTTTCACTAAGGGATTTTAAAGCCGAATCAACTGCTGCCGAAATCGCTAACATCTGTTTTCGTGATTGATTAAATAAGACCAATTAAACATCTGAAAAGCAACTTGTGTAAAATGGCTAAGTAAACAATGTCGCTGCATCGGGGAATTTTATAATGATGTTATAAAAAATTGAGTACTTAACCGCTATCCCATCGACCACTATCCAAAAAAAAAAAAAAAAAAAAAAAAAAAAAAAACTGTAGCCAAAATATAGGATTTAACGCCAAAAGTGCGTTACCGGGCCGTCACATTCAATATCAGATGCGTTACACTTGTCTGTTATGTCATCGAGATATTTTTATTCGACATTTATCTGTATTTTTAATGATATTTTACCCATTTTTCAGTTATTTCCTTAATTTAAATAATAATAACGATCTTAAACGGCGCGCCATGATATTAAAAGAGAAAGAGCGTTGAAAAAATGTTGCTATGCATAGTTACTCACAAAAGATCCGTTTCAACTGACGTCATGAACACTTATCCATCAGCCGAGAGAGATATTTAAGAAAAAATTTGTATATGAATAAATATTTAAGATTACTTTTTTTTTCTCTTTTCAGTCATGTGTTATAAATTTTATTGTTTAAATTTACTGATAGTTGACACGTTAGTCTTGAGTGAGTTATAAATTTTATTGTTTAAATTTACTTATAGTTGACACTTTAGTCTTGAGTGAGTGGGGCTTCAATGGCAACATTCTTCTATTGCGCTTTTGGGGATTAGAGTTTGGCAAATATTTTGGCGATAGTTTTTTTTTTTTCTTTTACTGGAAAGTTGTCAACGGTATTATTGAGAAGTACCGAAAATTGTTTTCAGTCAGACGTTTTAAATGTATCGTTTCCAATATAATGTAATTTTCAAAGTTTTCTTCCTATTATTAAACGTAAAAATATTTAATTGAAGGGAAATATTATTATTAATGCTGTTTTAAAATTTGCAATAATATGTAAAATATTTTGTCGAAATAAATTAATCTCTCGTGTAAATATATTTTTATATTGAAACTGTTTGGAAATATTGTTATTTGGAGCATTTTAAATATGACTTAAGTTTCCCCATTTAAAGTTTTGAACGCGTAATAATTTAACTATCTTTTTTTTTAAATATTCACACGCAAGTATATTTTTTATTACGTAATTTTCAACAATTACTGCTTTTAACACGTGATAATTTAATTATTTTTTAAAAGTTTTATTTCTGTTTTTGATAGGCACATGTAAATACGTTTTATAATTGAAAGGGAATATTATTATATGCGCTATTTTACAAATTAACAACATTTCAAATATTGGACTTTTTGAAATATGAAATAAATCTTCTTGAAAATAATGAACATTCGAATAAAAAATTGAAATCTAACCTCAAAAAATTACTCAAATTAAAAAAATAATTGCACTCTGCATACCGCAAGCTTGTCAACTATATTCTTTTAAATTATGGTTAAATTACTGTGCATAGTTTTCGTTCCTATAAATTTTTTTAAAGAGAACTATTTTAACCAACTTTAATATTAAATATCTCTTAAATTAATTCTTCGATTTAAAAACTGTCTGATTCAGCGTATTTATCGATCATTTCTTTATAAAACTAACAATTTTCATATTTTTATATGCAATAGTTTTCTGGATATTAGTCTAGAAAGACCCCAAAGCACAAAATTTTCATTGATAGTGGCTGCTGCGGTGGTGGTTACTATTTTACAATATAGAGAGATACATTTAATATTGGATATTTGTACTTGGAGACAGGAATTGAAATGATGATTTAGTTTGTTTAAATCTTACGTTTAATTATTTATACATCATTATGTGTCCATTTATCATTGTTACAACAAATCTTACAACATATTACACTTTTCGGTTTTTGGTTTTAGTATACTTAAAGAAGTATCAATGACAGTGGACGCAAATTGTCCAATTTTCAGATATTGACCCTTAAATCTGACAAGAAGTTGCAACAATCTTCTTTTAGCAGCAATGCATTTAGGACTACTTTTAATTGTAATAAATTAAAGTCAATAACCTATTTTTACATGCCGAAATATTAATTTTAGGAGTGAAGTTACAAATGAAGAAACCCAGTGTGTATATTTCTCCATAAATATTTATAAAGCTGATATTAATCCAAAGATTGTTCCTGCTTGCTTTATGGAGCAAATAAAAAAGAAATTAGATATCGAAGCTCGGGATCTCGTGAACCCATATGTCGAAGTCTCTTTTGGAGGTTTAAAGGTAAGAAAAAATATATTTAGTAATTTCTAAGAAAATTTTTATGCTTGATTAAAACTGAATAAAACAGAGGGGGGGGGGGGTCTTTATATTGTATATTAAGCATTGGCGGCTCGTAGGTAGGCGCTGTGAAACTGCAGCATCCCCTATTTTTTGTTCCATATTATCGATAACATTCAATATAATCTTTTTCTCTATAATTCTTTTTTTTTTATATATACTTGTACATTAAATAATCCTTAAGATTAATCTAAGTAGTTCATGAAAAATTACAAAAATCTTTGTGTGGAACTGCGCGTTTTACAGTTCCAGCAATCCTAAATTTGACTATTGTGCACGGGCGCACATAACCGAGACGAAAAGTAGCTTATTAAGGCCGATCGTCAGTGAACTTCCCGATTCCCCTCGCTAAAGTTATACCTATGGGCGTAGGATTCATTCGTATATTTAAAATATCTACTCAGAAAATTACTATTTTATTAACTTTTGTTTTCTTTGTACTGCGTTCTTAAAGGATGTCTCCTTTTTTCTTAGTTATCAAAATATTTCTAAAATATGTGTTTAATTTATAAATTTATGCGTTAAAATCTTAGTGAAACTGAATAAGATTTTAACACTTCACATAAAGTTAAGTATATGTTTTAGAAAAATTTTGACAGCTAAGAAAAGAAAAGAGAGATCCTTTAAGAAGTGTACATAGAAAATAGAAGTTAAAAAATATTAATTTCCTGAGGAGATATTTGAAATATACGAATGCATCCTACGCCCACAGGTTTAACATTAACGAGGGGAATCAAGAAGTTCACTGACGAACAGCCTTAAGATATCTTAAGGGAGAGATAAGCAGTGCAGTTTTCACAGTTCAGTTTCAATAGGCTGCATTTTACTAGAGTTAATGAGAAAGGTACGGTATATTGTGAGAATTTTCAAGGCGTAGCGCAAATTTCTTTGAGAGTAGATTAGTAAAATTTTTGGTATTTCTTTGTTATAGCGGCCTTCAAGTATGAATTGCCAAACGAAAAAGACATATCGCCAAATTATAAGAAATATTTGACATTATAATCATATATAATGTACATGACATTTCAGGATGTATATGTCCAAGTTATAGTCATATATGAAGTAAATATATGACAAGTAATAACACGTATATGACGTATATATGACATATAAGACGCAAATATTACGTATATACTGACGTACATGGCGATGGCGCATATATGAGCGTTTGGAGTATATTTATGCGTATACATCATGGAAAAAGGAACCTATAGGTTCCTTGCTCGATGGTATGATACATATATAAGCTTACCGATGATCTTGGCGAAATCGTAACTGCAACCTGGCATAATACGTAATTATTGGGCCGCTACAAAAAAAGAAGTACCAAATTCTGCATATTTCTTTATGAGGCTAAGTTTAATAAATTATGCATTATTTTCTTTATTGTTTGTTAATAAAGAAACTTGTTTAAAAATCATTGAGTTTTTGTTTTGAAAGGGTGTTTTTATAACACCATGTTAATTTTCAGACCACTATGTTGATTTTGAGTATATCTTAACAATACATCAAATTCCATTAACAAACTTTCATATCTCTAGCATAACATATCACTCATGATATACAGAGAGTTCAATTTTTCATTAACATGCAAATAATTTGAAATGAAAAAAAAATCATTTAATGAAGTAAATTTTATCAATTGCAGTGATCTGTAGATATTTAACCCAGCGATAAAATAAAAATTCCAATCTTACACATCCAATAGCTAAAATTTTAAAATCAATTTAAGAATACAGTGTGAATTAGGAGCCCTATACAGGAGCTCTAGCGCAGATATTAGGATCCCGCGTTTGACGTAACTACTCAGCCAACGAAAGTGACAAGTCGCGATTCTTTCTCTTGGGTATCACGTGATCAAGATAGGCTTGGTTTTTCAACAATTGTCGAACTGCAATGCGATTAAGGTAGGTTAGAATGTGTTAAATTATTTTTCTCAGTCTTGTCTTTAGTCCTAAATATATCAAGTGGCAAAAAATATTTAGCGAACAGGAGACGTAACACTATTAGTTAATTTAAATGCGTTTAAAGTGCTTTTCTATTTTTGTACTTTTATTTTGTAGATACAAATTTAACAATCTTCAAAAGCAACTTAATGTTGAAAATTTTATCTATTGCATTTTAGAGCACAACTTCTGTACATAAAAGAACCATGACCCCTTGTTGGAATGAACAATTAACTTTTAGTATTAAATTCCCTATCGAGTATCAGCCAGTGGTGGTTCTATTGAGAGACGAAGAAATAATGACAAACAACATTATAGGAGGAACGTCGATTTCCATGGATAAAATCTCGAATCCTAATAAAGGAGGTAAATGGTTAAATTATAATTTCGAAAATTAATCATCTTAATCATCTCATGCATGAGTTTACTTTTAAGTGGATAGAAAACATATTTTGCAATTAAAATAGGTCTCAGATGGATTATTAAGAACAAATAAAGTTTAATTTTTTAAAAATTAACATTTATAAAAGAATTACAAACAGGGCTGTAGCTAGAAGTAAACAATAGGGGGTGCTCAAGAAAATGTAGAGGGGGGGGACTCATGCTGTATCTCTTTCTGTGACACATGCACACACAAACACAGATATATAGGATCAAAGTATTATATAGAAAGGTAAATTAGTACATATTCATAGTGTAGGCACTAGGTTTTTAATTAAATTGTTTATAATAACTTTATTTGATGCTAAAAAAAGTAAAAGTTGCAGACAGGGATGTAATACCTTCTGGATTATTTTACGGAATACCGTGTACCCTCTTCTCAAAAACACTATAGCATATACTTTTTAGGGTATACCCTCTGCCTAAAGCGTATGCCTTCTGGTTTTTTTACTACTACATCACTGGCTGCAGAATGAAAATTTTCAGTGTATAATTATACTAGTGAAATAATAAGTGATGATGTCAAAAAGTAAATAAAAAGCTGTTTCGCCTGTTTCAAAAGAGTTGCGACCTTTAATTTTTTTCTGAATATTCCTTGCCCTTCAGGATTCTAAAGTTATGTTATTATATGATAAAAAAACATTAGAATAATCAAGGGTGTATTTTTCATTTAAAAATTATTTTGGGTCTAGTCAAAAGCTAAAACCACTTGTATTTAAATTAGCTATAACTCATTAGAATAACTTTGTTTTATGCTAATAATGGAAAACGCTGCAAAATGAAAATTTTCAGTATATAACTAATGCAAAAGTCAATGTTTGCATCAGCAAAAGGTTGCAAATTCTGAG
Organism: Maratus michaelseni; assembly: GCA_963931845.1. Lineage (NCBI taxonomy): Eukaryota > Metazoa > Arthropoda > Arachnida > Araneae > Salticidae > Maratus > Maratus michaelseni. The sequence continues at coordinate 254,429,986 of OZ007592.1, forward strand.
TATGTGCAGATAAGATGCGTGCCTATTGAAGCACTTATTTACAGTTTTTAAACAAATACTACAGTTTAGTATTTATGCAAAACTGTAAAGAGCCCCCAAAACTAAGTTCAATTTTTGAAGAGAGTTTCATTTGGATTTTTGAAACAGAATTTCATTTGACAGCCTTGCCAACTTTCCCAGGGGGGGCTAAAAATTTTTCAGGGGGTGCTGATGCTGAGCCCCCTGAAAATTATTCGGCAATTATTTCCTGGCACCCCCCTAGCTATGGCCTTGATTACAAAACGACTCTGACATTTACAAGAGTTAAAAAATTATTACTAATCAGTTATTAAATAGTTTTTTGCGATAATTTAAATTTTGTACATCTTACCACACACACACAATAAATAAATAAATAAATAAATAAATAAAAAATAAAAAAGAAAGTCATGTTTTTGTTTAGATCCATAAACAGAAATACAGTCGAACTCCGTTAGTGCGAGAAGCAAGTGTTAGTTACGAGCCATCACTAATATTAGGGCACATTATTTAGGATGTAACAAATGGAAATCTGGCAAATTACGGCATAATAATCAAGCCTTTAGGCTTTCAAATGCCTTCTATCTTTTAACAAACATAGGATGTAGATTTTCTGAAGTGTGAGCAAAATATTGCATGCCGCAACTGTCTCCGTATTAATGGTTACTCCTAAGTATCTGTGAAGATAATAAAAATCTTAAAAACACACGCATAATTGAACTAATTACTACTGTCAATTGTTCTAATGCTAAAATTAAATTAATATCGTAAAGGTAACATACAACATTCACTCTTACTTATGCGAGAGTCATTTTCTTTAGACAAAATCACGCTATACTGAAGTCAAAGCCTCTAAAGAACTATAGTAATTTCAAAGGACATCGAGGCTAACGAAAAATACAGGCTACTGCGGTGCATTCCACATATCTTTTTTTACAGACCGCTAGAATGACGTATTGCTCTTTTCGCACATCTGTATTGGTGCATTCGAGCATCACGTGACTCCCGCGGTCTGTAAAAAAATATTTGCGTAAAGCACCGAGGTAGCCTTTCTTTTTCGTTAGCCTCGAAAGGACATTAAATGACGTACAGTAATGCAACTAATCACTTGCTTTTTTGGCAGAAAAACTCTGCTAACATTGCAATAGTCACTGCAATTTTCAAGCTTTTGATTTCACATATCCTTTTCATCTCTGAACAGTGTAATAAGAGATGTGAAAAGGCTGGTTAAAATAGCCCCGAATTCGGATTAGAAAAACAAAAACAAATAAAGGATTTCTTCTATGTTTCTTCCCTATCCATGGATCAGTTGTAAATCTTACAACGGATCGGTATTTGAAACGTCCTCATCTCTAGCTTCTTTTTTCATTATTATTTCAAGACCTCAGGGGATCCTTTGCATGTTCTTTGGTGTAAGTGTGTGTGTGTGTGTGTGTCTGTGTGTGAAGGGGGGTCTCCTATAAGGTTTAAATTCTGTTAGGTAAAACTGATAAATTTCTACATTTTGGCAGAAAGTTGTAATGTAGAAATTATATCGCTGAGAGAGAACAGTGTTCGATAAGAAAGGGATTTCTACCCTAATTCTATCCTACTTTTCTCCAAAAATCACATCGATATGAGCAATTGTTTTGCTCGTATTAGTCGTGTCCTGCTTTTGTAGTTCGTAAAAATCATAAAAATCTTAAAATAGTTTAAATGATGCACCATTCTTAATGTGCAAATTGCTCGTTTTAACTGTGTCCTCGTTTTAGCCGTGTTTTTATAAATTCCGCTCATGTGAAGAACGTTAAAAATAGTCAAAGTTAATTTTTCAAACTAAATAATTGAAAAAGAAATGGATCTGCTATCTATTGCTGTATTTCACAAGCAGTAATGAACTTTAAACTTACCATGCATGAGGGTGGTTATTTCTTTTTATCCTCATAATGTATGCAAATGTTTCCCAACAAATATAAATTGTTCATAATGATTAGGAGTTTATAAAAAATGAATGTTATTGTTATTTTTTGTATCTGTACAGGATTTCTACCAACATTCGGGCCTTGTTATGTGAACTTAGAAAATCCTGATGAATCTGAATCATTTCGGGGAAGGTTGCTCCTAAGTATAACAACAGAACTAACGACGCAACCAGACAGAGATAAAGTCACTAGAAAATCAATTTCTCCTTTGCCAGAGGTAAGATTCCAAATTTTATAATTTTTATTTCAAGAATTTTTACACATAATTTGTTAAGCCTATTTTCAACATTTCTTTTCCTTTTCCAATGACAATTTTATCTGCAGCAGTCATTGAAGGCTTTTGTTTATGTCGTCTGTTAAAACGATCAATATCTCTTCAATAAATCTTAAATTCGTTTTCCTCAAAATGTTGTTTTTTAATGTAGATTGAAGCTACACATGAGATATGTACTTATCTGGTAAATCATAAAATTTATTTTTATAATTCCTATTTTTTTGACAAATGGGGCTTCTAAGAAAATCTTTTAAATGTTTTTCTTCAAAATTGTACTTATAAAAAAGAAATATAATAGTATTTTTGGAACTTAATTTTTTGGAACTTAATAGTATAATTTGGAACTTAAAAACCGCTTCGAAGTAACTGCAGTAGAAGCCAGATGTTACAGTAGTGAACAAGAAACTAACCAATACTTTACAGGAAATTTCAAAGGAGATAGTGGGTGAAGCACAAGTAAAGCAAATAAAATATCTGAAGAAATAAGAAGTATTTATTCAAATTTTAATTGCTTAATAGGCGTATAGCCAACATAGTGAAAAAGTACCCAAGCCGGGACTCGAACCCGGGTCATCAGATTAGCGCACTGACGTTCTGCCAACTGAACCACTTGGGAAAGATACCCAGACTGGAACTTTTTCACCATACGTTCTGCCAACTGAACCACTTGGGAACGATACCCAGACTGGAACTTTTTCACCATATGGTGAAAAAGTTCCAGTCTGGGTATCGTTCCTAAGTGGTTCAGTTGGCAGAACGTCAGTGCGCTAATCTGATGACCCGAGTTCGAGTCCCGGCTTGTGTATGCCTTAATCTTAATATTCCAAATGCTTACCATTGGGTACGAGATTGTCCTTTTCGAAAGTAATCTTTAGAGGCCTCCTCTCTAACCCAACAACCAAACATTCAAATCCAGAATCCAAATCAGACACAAAGTGATTTTTCTGCAAACCCAAGTAGTAACCAATGGCAACTAATAGTACCCGGGTACATAGAAAAAAGAAAAGGATCCAAAGAAAACCCAAAGAAACGTCAAATTACTACGCTAGGGATACCGGAAAACTCAATACCCTGTTTGATCGACTCAGGAAGCTCGTTAAGTGTCATTCCATTACATTTAGTCCAAAAATTCCAATTAAACACTTCCAAAATTCGTAAAGGTCTATCGGTCGCTCAAACACAAGGCATTCTCACCTTGCAGGAAAAATGTCGTGTTAATTTGAAAATTGGCCACATATCCAAATATGTTGATCTTTATGTTATTGATAATAAATTACCCTATACCCTTATTGGACTTAACCATTGCCAAAGTTTCCAGTTAAATATTGATTGCGTTAAGATGCAAATTTTCCAAAATAACCAAAGAGAGCCTCTCCTGAACCAATTACGAAATATTCCAACCGTTAATTCCTTACACGTGTCAGAACCTAATGAAGATGTCTCAGAAAAGGAAAATGCAGGGATATTTGGCGAAAATTATGAGCCGGAGTTTGTCAAAGCCACTGAACCTATCCAAGTTCAGTCTGCACCTAACAAACTGCCTACTCTCTTAGCCAAATATGTCGGTATTTTTGCCAAAGATAAATATGATGTAGGATGTGTCAACATGGAACCCCAGAGAATACATTTAACTTCCGACTTACCAATTTCACTTAGAGCTTATCGTACTTCCCCTAAGGAAGAAGAAGAAATTAGAGAACAAGTTCAAAATTTGTTAAAAGCCGGTATCATTAAAGAAAGTCATTCCCCTTATTCTTCACCTGTAACCTTAGTTTATAAACGTGAAGAAGGAAAGAAAACTCGGTTGTGTGTCGATTTCCGAAAATTAAATGCCATAACCAAAACAGATGCAGAACCCTTACCCCGAATCGACACTTTATTGGACAAATTGGTGCAAGCTAAAGTGTTTTCCACTCTCGATTTAGCAAGTGGATATTGGCATATACCTATCCACCCTAAAGATACTGAAAAATTAGCTTTTGCCACAACGTTTGGCTTATTTGAGTGGAAGAGGCTCGCGTTCGGCTTGAAAAATGCGCCTGCAAATTTCAACCGTATCCTTCGAAGAATCCTAAATAAATATAAAATTGACTTTGCATGCAGTTATTTTGATGATATTATTGTATTCTCACAAAATGAAGAAGAACATTACCATCATTTGGAAATCATTTTTGATATTTGTGTCCAGGAAAATCTTAAATTAAAGCTGTCTAAATGTAATTTTGTTAAGAAAACAATTAATTTTCTTGGATATGAAGTGTCGAATGGTTGTATTACACCCGATAACCCAAATATTGAAACCATCAAGAGGTTAAAACCACCAACCAATGTTAAAGAGTTACAACGCTTTTTGGGATCTATTAATGTTTATAATAAATTCATTCATAAATATGCTGAGGTTAGATATCCTCTAAATAATTTGCTAAAGAAAAATGTTCCTTATGTATGGGACCAGGACTGTCAAAATTCTTTTGAAAAATTAAAAGCAGCTCTAATTCAAAAACCTATCTTAAGATTGTTTGATCCCAAATCACCTTGTAATTTATTTGTAGATGCATCAAGTCTTGGAGTGGGATGTGTTGTGAAACAGGCTGATGAAAATGGTATTTTGCACCCCATAGCATATCATTCTAGAAATCTTCGCGACTATGAAAAAAATTATGCAATTACTGAACTCGAATGTTTGGCAATTGTGGATGCTCTAGATAAATTTTACCATTATTTACACGGTCAAAAATTTGTCATTCATACAGACCATGCGGCTCTCACTTGGCTAAAAAATGTTAAAAACCTAAGAGGACGTCTTTTCCGCTGGTCCCTTAAACTGAGTATGTTTGACTATGATATTAAATATAAAAAGGGCTCCACTAATGTAGAGGCTGATATGCTGTCTAGATTACCTGTTTCAGAAGACCCCCCACATCATACACATTTACTCAACTTGAACGATATCAGAGAAAATCAGAAAAAAGAGAATGTCAAGGTAGATGGTAAAAACTATGTTGAAATTAATGATGTTATTGTGATTAAAAAGAAAAGTTTGTATAAGATTGTCGTCCCCATGGCTTTACGTTTACCCCTCTTGGAAAAAGCCCACACAGATTTGGGACATCCTGGAATTTATAAGATGATAAATTTAATTACAAATCAATATTATTGGCCTAATCTTAATAAAGATATTGAAAATTTTGTTAAACATTGTCATACCTGCCAAATCAACAAAAAAAGTAGGCAAAAAAGATTTGGTTTGTTGCAGCTCATGCCCCCAATGGATATACCTTTTGAATGCTTGGCATTGGACTCTGTTGGCGGATTTAATCATTATAACTCGGCAAAGAAATATCTGCATTTGGTCATAGACCATGCAACTCGCTATGTGTGGGGTTTCGCGTCAAAAAGTGTAACAACTGAAACTTATACAAACATTTTGAAACAATTATTTCAAACTCAAGTACCAGAAAAAATACTGATAGAAATGGAGCATTTACAGCTTCTAGATTTAAATGTTTTCTTCGTAATTATAATATCAAACACCGATTAACCTCCAGTCATCACCCGGAAACGAATGGGAAAATTGAGCGTTTAAATCAAACTATTGTCACCAGATTAAAATGTATTGTAAATTCATCACCAACTAAATTACCTTGAACAAAATTTTTAGATGAAGTATTGTACCAATATAATGCTACTCCGCATTCTGTAACTCAGTTTCCACCTAGTTATTTGCTGTTAGGAAAATTACCTTATGATCCTCTTTTGCCAGATAATGATTATTACCCTCCTGTTGAAGAAGCTAGAAAATTGGCTAAGGAAAGAACAATAGCTTACCATAAAAAAAACAAAATCCATTATGATGCTCGTTTTCTTCCTGTAAAGTTTAAAGTTGGTGACATTGTAATGTATGAAGACTTCCACTATCCTAATACACGTAAATTGACTCCACCATATTCTGGACCATATACTATCTTAAAACAACTATCTGATGTAAGTTTTGAAATTGATAAACCCAGTATACATTTTAAGAGAAATTCTGAAATAGTGCACGCCTCCAAGTTGAGATTCTATAACCCCCCTCAAAATTTAAAACTCTACCATGAATAACCCCCGTCTATTTCTTTCATCTTTCAATTTTTTATTTTTGCTTTCCTATCGTCCCTCTATCATTTTAGTGTTTGGATGAGGACCCAGCTGGATGTTAATTTAAAACCCAGCGGTGTAGTTGGCAGAGCAGTTTTAAAGTACTGCTAACCTTTTTATTTTTTTTTAATTACTTATATAATGACAAAACTAGGAACACGTTAGGGGTCCTCCGCTCCGTGGCCTCCCGTCTATAGTCGAACTGTTTTCCCATTTTCTCTTTCCATGTAGAATGGAGAATTTGGCAAAACTGCTTCGCTTTCCCTCTGTAGGTGATTATCGGGCATTCACTTTTCCTTTTTCCTTGTGCAAGAGACACATTTTTTGGATGATAATCACCTCAGAGTTTAGAAATCCATGTCTCACTGAGCATGGTGGAAAGGATAGCCTAATTTTTTTTTATTTTTTGGTTAGAATTTCCTATTTTTACAAAGTTTTCCAGTTCAATCTTTTTTTTTTCTCCTGAGAATAATTCCCACTAGAGTGTCCTATAAGCCCAAAGATGCTTGTAAATAGGTATTTTGGAGTAGTAACAGAGCTTGTAACTGCTCATATGACATTTTCATGTTTGTGTTGTTTTTATTGCATTTGTAGTAATAGTTTTTGTCCTATATTTACAATATATTTGAAATATCTTTTATGATATATTTTTTTAATTTAATGTTTTGAATAAGTGTTTATATCATGTTGAAGTATTTTTATAAGTTTAAGTGCATATTTTAATTGTTTGTGTTTTGTAAATAATATAAGTAATTGCAATATTATATTTCTGTTTTCAAGTATCATATTATTTAGTTTTTATTGTATTGTATGTTTAAAGAAAGGTGCAATGTTTACCTTTCCATATGAACCAACCCCCAAGAACAATTCACACAGGACATGTTGGTTAACAAAAACTTTCGCAATGTGCTAAAAGACTTTCAAAAAATAGCACACAATGTTCTCGAGAAATGTTCAATATTTTTTTTTGCTGCAGCTGTGTTTTGTTTACAGTATATGTCATATGTTTAATCTTCAGTGTATATCATCAAATAGTATCAGTATTTTATGTAAAAGTAAGCCCAAGCAGTTTGAGAGTCTAATTAGAATTCCGTAGAAAAAAAAAATTTGATAGCCTAGTTTAAAATGAGTTTAACTTATGGGGTTGAGCCCCACAGCCCTTGCTGACAAGTACTGTGGTGCTCATTTTTAAAGGGGGGGGATGTGAAATGAATGTGAAAAAGTATGAAAGAATTTTGAATGTGAACGAATGTGGATTGATATGAAAGGATAGTTTAGTTAAACCCATTCCAAATCAGAAACTAAAATATAAAAATTCAAAGTTTAAAATCCCTAAATCGTGTGTCAAAATTTTAAAGTCTTGCCTTCATTTCTAGTTGCCCCTGTAACTTAACTTTCCTTACGATACATTTATTACGAACAGATATCAATTTTGAATCCTAGTTAAGATTTAAAAGTGCTGACGTTAGTGCATCTCTCTTCTTCCGATGGTTAGATCTTGCATGTTAATTATCTGGGCTGCTTACCCAGATATGAGTCAAGGGCTAATTAGCCAATTAAAGTACATTATTTCATGATTTGTAGAGCGGTCTCTGGCGGTTGTCTGGCCGTATATAACGTGCTCCGCGTGTTTTTGCGTGGCTTTTGACTCTAATCACTCTCCACAAAAACTACGGCCAGTATTCTTCGAAGTGCGACGGCATCCTTGCCGGTGTAAGTCCGGCAATTCGCCGAAATATGAACGATAAGACGATGTTTCCCCGGTAAAAGACTCTTCAAACTGTCCCCTGGGCCTAGCTTAAAGAGAGACCTGTAATTAGTTGGAATAAAAGCTAGTTCCCAGGAAAATGTCTGCTGATTTCGCCTACACTCGTACGACTACATACTTTTATCTTCTAGCCTATGAATTACACGGTGATTCGAAGAAAGAGTGCCGTGAAACTACCTTAACGGCGCTAAATATGGTCCTTCGAACATCGTGATATCTAGTAATGGGATGTGTGATAGCGGTGATCGACCGCTCGTTACAGACAGATCGATGTGCGTTCGTTATACCGAGATGCGCCCGTTATACAGAGGCGTATCGATATCTTACATACATATTCTTCCAACAAACAATTTGCGCGTAGCTGATTTTAAACTTTTGTTATCCTCTAGAACTTTCTTGACAAGATCACAGTTAAATTTTCTGATATCTTCTGTAACGCAATTTCTTACGGTTTTACATAATTCTGCATATTCAACTCTTGAGTTGGGATCGTTTTTCTTCCTTTTAAATTCTCTGCGTTTCTTCCTCAACCTTCTTATTTGTATAAATTCATATTTTTAATACTTGGAAATTTTTCCAGAGAAAATTTCTCACGCCTTGCATTCATAATTATTCAAATTTTAATTGCTTAATAGGCGTATAGCCAACATAGTGAAAAAGTACCCAAGCCGGGACTCGAACCCGGGTCATCAGATTAGCGCACTGACGTTCTGCCAACTGAACCACTTGGGAAAGATACCCAGACTGGAACTTTTTCACCATACGTTCTGCCAACTGAACCACTTGGGAACGATACCCAGACTGGAACTTTTTCACCATATGGTGAAAAAGTTCCAGTCTGGGTATCGTTCCTAAGTGGTTCAGTTGGCAGAACGTCAGTGCGCTAATCTGATGACCCGAGTTCGAGTCCCGGCTTGGGTACTTTTTCACTATGTTGGCTATACGCCTATTAAGCAATTAAAATTTGAATAATTATGAATGCAAGGCGTGAGAAATTTTCTCTGGAAAAATTTCCAAGTATTAAAAATATGAATTTATACAAATAAGAAGGTTGAGGAAGAAACGCAGAGAATTTAAAAGGAAGAAAAACGATCCCAACTCAAGAGTTGAATATGCAGAATTATGTAAAACCGTAAGAAATTGCGTTACAGAAGATATCAGAAAATTTAACTGTGATCTTGTCAAGAAAGTTCTAGAGGATAACAAAAGTTTAAAATCAGCTACGCGCAAATTGTTTGTTGGAAGAATATGTATGTAAGATATCGATACGCCTCTGTATAACGGGCGCATCTCGGTATAACGAACGCACATCGATCTGTCTGTAACGAGCGGTCGATCACCGCTATCACACATCCCATTACTAGATATCACGATGTTCGAAGGACCATATTTAGCGCCGTTAAGGTAGTTTCACGGCACTCTTTCTTCGAATCACCGTGTAATTCATAGGCTAGAAGATAAAAGTATGTAGTCGTACGAGTGTAGGCGAAATCAGCAGACATTTTCCTGGGAACTAGCTTTTATTCCAACTAATTACAGGTCTCTCTTTAAGCTAGGCCCAGGGGACAGTTTGAAGAGTCTTTTACCGGGGAAACATCGTCTTATCGTTCATATTTCGGCGAATTGCCGGACTTACACCGGCAAGGATGCCGTCGCACTTCGAAGAATACTGGCCGTAGTTTTTGTGGAGAGTGATTAGAGTCAAAAGCCACGCAAAAACACGCGGAGCACGTTATATACGGCCAGACAACCGCCAGAGACCGCTCTACAAATCATGAAATAATGTACTTTAATTGGCTAATTAGCCCTTGACTCATATCTGGGTAAGCAGCCCAGATAATTAACATGCAAGATCTAACCATCGGAAGAAGAGAGATGCACTAACGTCAGCACTTTTAAATCTTAACTAGGATTCAAAATTGATATCTGTTCGTAATAAATGTATCGTAAGGAAAGTTAAGTTACAGGGGCAACTAGAAATGAAGGCAAGACTTTAAAATTTTGACACACGATTTAGGGATTTTAAACTTTGAATTTTTATATTTTAGTTTCTGATTTGGAATGGGTTTAACTAAACTATCCTTTCATATCAATCCACATTCGTTCACATTCAAAATTCTTTCATACTTTTTCACATTCATTTCACATCCCCCCCCCCTTTAAAAATGAGCACCACAGTACTTGTCAGCAAGGGCTGTGGGGCTCAACCCCATAAGTTAAACTCATTTTAAACTAGGCTATCAAATTTTTTTTTTCTACGGAATTCTAATTAGACTCTCAAACTGCTTGGGCTTACTTTTACATAAAATACTGATACTATTTGATGATATACACTGAAGATTAAACATATGACATATACTGTAAACAAAACACAGCTGCAGCAAAAAAAAATATTGAACATTTCTCGAGAACATTGTGTGCTATTTTTTGAAAGTCTTTTAGCACATTGCGAAAGTTTTTGTTAACCAACATGTCCTGTGTGAATTGTTCTTGGGGGTTGGTTCATATGGAAAGGTAAACATTGCACCTTTCTTTAAACATACAATACAATAAAAACTAAATAATATGATACTTGAAAACAGAAATATAATATGGCAATTACTTATATTATTTACAAAACACAAACAATTAAAATATGCACTTAAACTTATAAAAATACTTCAACATGATATAAACACTTATTCAAAACATTAAATTAAAAAAATATATCATAAAAGATATTTCAAATATATTGTAAATATAGGACAAAAACTATTACTACAAATGCAATAAAAACAACACAAACATGAAAATGTCATATGAGCAGTTACAAGCTCTGTTACTACTCCAAAATACCTATTTACAAGCATCTTTGGGCTTATAGGACACTCTAGTGGGAATTATTCTCAGGAGAAAAAAAAAAGATTGAACTGGAAAACTTTGTAAAAATAGGAAATTCTAACCAAAAAATAAAAAAAAATTAGGCTATCCTTTCCACCATGCTCAGTGAGACATGGATTTCTAAACTCTGAGGTGATTATCATCCAAAAAATGTGTCTCTTGCACAAGGAAAAAGGAAAAGTGAATGCCCGATAATCACCTACAGAGGGAAAGCGAAGCAGTTTTGCCAAATTCTCCATTCTACATGGAAAGAGAAAATGGGAAAACAGTTCGACTATAGACGGGAGGCCACGGAGCGGAGGACCCCTAACGTGTTCCTAGTTTTGTCATTATATAAGTAATTAAAAAAAAATAAAAAGGTTAGCAGTACTTTAAAACTGCTCTGCCAACTACACCGCTGGGTTTTAAATTAACATCCAGCTGGGTCCTCATCCAAACACTAAAATGATAGAGGGACGATAGGAAAGCAAAAATAAAAAATTGAAAGATGAAAGAAATAGACGGGGGTTATTCATGGTAGAGTTTTAAATTTTGAGGGGGGTTATAGAATCTCAACTTGGAGGCGTGCACTATTTCAGAATTTCTCTTAAAATGTATACTGGGTTTATCAATTTCAAAACTTACATCAGATAGTTGTTTTAAGATAGTATATGGTCCAGAATATGGTGGAGTCAATTTACGTGTATTAGGATAGTGGAAGTCTTCATACATTACAATGTCACCAACTTTAAACTTTACAGGAAGAAAACGAGCATCATAATGGATTTTGTTTTTTTTATGGTAAGCTATTGTTCTTTCCTTAGCCAATTTTCTAGCTTCTTCAACAGGAGGGTAATAATCATTATCTGGCAAAAGAGGATCATAAGGTAATTTTCCTAACAGCAAATAACTAGGTGGAAACTGAGTTACAGAATGCGGAGTAGCATTATATTGGTACAATACTTCATCTAAAAATTTTGTTCAAGGTAATTTAGTTGGTGATGAATTTACAATACATTTTAATCTGGTGACAATAGTTTGATTTAAACGCTCAATTTTCCCATTCGTTTCCGGGTGATGACTGGAGGTTAATCGGTGTTTGATATTATAATTACGAAGAAAACATTTAAATCTAGAAGCTGTAAATGCTCCATTTCTATCAGTAAGTATTTTTTCTGGTACTTGAGTTTGAAATAATTGTTTCAAAATGTTTGTATAAGTTTCAGTTGTTACACTTTTTGACGCGAAACCCCACACATAGCGAGTTGCATGGTCTATGACCAAATGCAGATATTTCTTTGCCGAGTTATAATGATTAAATCCGCCAACAGAGTCCAATGCCAAGCATTCAAAAGGTATATCCATTGGGGGCATGAGCTGCAACAAACCAAATCTTTTTTGCCTACTTTTTTTGTTGATTTGGCAGGTATGACAATGTTTAACAAAATTTTCAATATCTTTATTAAGATTAGGCCAATAATATTGATTTGTAATTAAATTTATCATCTTATAAATTCCAGGATGTCCCAAATCTGTGTGGGCTTTTTCCAAGAGGGGTAAACGTAAAGCCATGGGGACGACAATCTTATACAAACTTTTCTTTTTAATCACAATAACATCATTAATTTCAACATAGTTTTTACCATCTACCTTGACATTCTCTTTTTTCTGATTTTCTCTGATATCGTTCAAGTTGAGTAAATGTGTATGATGTGGGGGGTCTTCTGAAACAGGTAATCTAGACAGCATATCAGCCTCTACATTAGTGGAGCCCTTTTTATATTTAATATCATAGTCAAACATACTCAGTTTAAGGGACCAGCGGAAAAGACGTCCTCTTAGGTTTTTAACATTTTTTAGCCAAGTGAGAGCCGCATGGTCTGTATGAATGACAAATTTTTGACCGTGTAAATAATGGTAAAATTTATCTAGAGCATCCACAATTGCCAAACATTCGAGTTCAGTAATTGCATAATTTTTTTCATAGTCGCGAAGATTTCTAGAATGATATGCTATGGGGTGCAAAATACCATTTTCATCAGCCTGTTTCACAACACATCCCACTCCAAGACTTGATGCATCTACAAATAAATTACAAGGTGATTTGGGATCAAACAATCTTAAGATAGGTTTTTGAATTAGAGCTGCTTTTAATTTTTCAAAAGAATTTTGACAGTCCTGGTCCCATACATAAGGAACATTTTTCTTTAGCAAATTATTTAGAGGATATCTAACCTCAGCATATTTATGAATGAATTTATTATAAACATTAATAGATCCCAAAAAGCGTTGTAACTCTTTAACATTGGTTGGTGGTTTTAACCTCTTGATGGTTTCAATATTTGGGTTATCGGGTGTAATACAACCATTCGACACTTCATATCCAAGAAAATTAATTGTTTTCTTAACAAAATTACATTTAGACAGCTTTAATTTAAGATTTTCCTGGACACAAATATCAAAAATGATTTCCAAATGATGGTAATGTTCTTCTTCATTTTGTGAGAATACAATAATATCATCAAAATAACTGCATGCAAAGTCAATTTTATATTTATTTAGGATTCTTCGAAGGATACGGTTGAAATTTGCAGGCGCATTTTTCAAGCCGAACGCGAGCCTCTTCCACTCAAATAAGCCAAACGTTGTGGCAAAAGCTAATTTTTCAGTATCTTTAGGGTGGATAGGTATATGCCAATATCCACTTGCTAAATCGAGAGTGGAAAACACTTTAGCTTGCACCAATTTGTCCAATAAAGTGTCGATTCGGGGTAAGGGTTCTGCATCTGTTTTGGTTATGGCATTTAATTTTCGGAAATCGACACACAACCGAGTTTTCTTTCCTTCTTCACGTTTATAAACTAAGGTTACAGGTGAAGAATAAGGGGAATGACTTTCTTTAATGATACCGGCTTTTAACAAATTTTGAACTTGTTCTCTAATTTCTTCTTCTTCCTTAGGGGAAGTACGATAAGCTCTAAGTGAAATTGGTAAGTCGGAAGTTAAATGTATTCTCTGGGGTTCCATGTTGACACATCCTACATCATATTTATCTTTGGCAAAAATACCGACATATTTGGCTAAGAGAGTAGGCAGTTTGTTAGGTGCAGACTGAACTTGGATAGGTTCAGTGGCTTTGACAAACTCCGGCTCATAATTTTCGCCAAATATCCCTGCATTTTCCTTTTCTGAGACATCTTCATTAGGTTCTGACACGTGTAAGGAATTAACGGTTGGAATATTTCGTAATTGGTTCAGGAGAGGCTCTCTTTGGTTATTTTGGAAAATTTGCATCTTAACGCAATCAATATTTAACTGGAAACTTTGGCAATGGTTAAGTCCAATAAGGGTATAGGGCAATTTATTATCAATAACATAAAGATCAACATATTTGGATATGTGGCCAATTTTCAAATTAACACGACATTTTTCCTGCAAGGTGAGAATGCCTTGTGTTTGAGCGACCGATAGACCTTTACGAATTTTGGAAGTGTTTAATTGGAATTTTTGGACTAAATGTAATGGAATGACACTTAACGAGCTTCCTGAGTCGATCAAACAGGGTATTGAGTTTTCCGGTATCCCTAGCGTAGTAATTTGACGTTTCTTTGGGTTTTCTTTGGATCCTTTTCTTTTTTCTATGTACCCGGGTACTATTAGTTGCCATTGGTTACTACTTGGGTTTGCAGAAAAATCACTTTGTGTCTGATTTGGATTCTGGATTTGAATGTTTGGTTGTTGGGTTAGAGAGGAGGCCTCTAAAGATTACTTTCGAAAAGGACAATCTCGTACCCAATGGTAAGCATTTGGAATATTAAGATTAAGGCATACACGGCATGGCGATGGTGGCAATGTAGCCTGGTAGTGTATATTTGGTCTAGGAGGAGACGGTTGAAAGGGAGTTTTGGAAAGTTCTTTGAGGGTTAGGCACATTTGGGCGATTCTGGGGGTTTTGATAAGGGTATCTATAATTCCAGGATCGCATTGGAAAATTCTGTTCAGTGGTATTAGGGCGATATGGTCGCCATTGTCTGAACTGATTTTGGGGAGTTGGGTCTGGTTTATTTTCAGGACTCTTACCTGCTACTTCAAGCTTAGTAAGTTTAAAAACTAATTCTCTCCATTCTGTGGCAGTTTTAGGGGCATTAGTCACAATAAGTCTCTGCATCGAAATTGGCAAACCTTCGGATAACCCTTCCAGAATGAATTTGTTGTCTAAACCCAGATTACGACCCATTTTAGTTTTCTTTTGGTAGTACTCGTTGAGGTCATCACCTGACCTATACCGAATACTAGCAAAGTCGCTTAGTGATAGTGTATCTGGGGTAGAAAAATTTTCATGGAATAGTGAAACAAACTCATTCCAGTGCAAAACATTAAGACAGTTGTTAATGTACAGGGTAAGGGCGCTATCTTTTAAAAATTTCTGGATGTTTCTTATCTTCCAAACATCATCTTTTCTGGACTCAATACATACAGCCTCAAAATAAGCAAGCCAAGAGGCAAAGATCATCTTAGCTTCCGGCGAAAACGGGATAATCTCGGGGTCTTTTGTTTTTTCCTCACTATTTGCTGCATAGCTACCTACAGCGGCCTTTTTGATTGACTCTATTTCAGGGATTAGGGCCTGATTTTTAACAGGTTGTTGGCTCACTTGACTGATAGCTCCATTCATATTTACAGGGGCACTTTCATGTATTTCCGTATTTGGAGGACTTTCAAGGGGATTCCCATTTCCCTCAATTTCTGCATTTTTTTCCTTTAAAGATTCGTCACCTTCACTCACTTGAGTGGATTTGTCTTCTGCGCTTATTTTTATTACTTATTTTTACAATCTCGTTAAACAAAATATAAAAAAAAATATTTTTACTAGAAAAACTCCTTTTTTTTTTTCTTAATTTTTCATTAAATCCCGCTTAAATTTCCAAAATAATAAACAAAAATAATCTGCTTCATTTAATCACTTAAGTTGTAACATAGAGATAATAATAAAATAATAATAATAATAATAATAATAGTAAAATAATAATAATAGTATTTTTCATAAAAATAACACTTAAAAAATAATAAAGTTTCAAATTGTTTTTCTTTAATTGTTTTTCCCTCGTACTGCTTCAAAAAATAAAAATAAAAAGTTTCTGTCCGCTTTTAAATTCTTCTTAAAAAATAACAAAATCGAACATACCTATTTCTTCTTTTTCTTTTAAATCCATTTGATTGCACAGAATACTCACGTGAAAAAAAAGAAAGAAAAAATTTATCACCATTAAAACGAAACCAAAACAGGAAGCATCAACGAAACTTGACACACGCAAAGAAAGGGAGAAAAAAAGAACATTCCTCCTTCTGCCAGGAGATCGTTGACCTTGAATTTTCCACAAACCATCTGTGAACCATCCCTTTCGCTGGATAGTAGGTCATTTGAGATAACTATTGAAAGTGAATGAACAAAACTGTTTTTCTTTTGGAGTGAAGCGCTGAAGAAAAATTGTTTACTTTAAGTAGGCAACGAAATAAAATGTTTATCCGAGATTTGATAGCTTAATGAGGAAGCAGGAGCTCTTTTATTAACTGATTGTAGATATTTATTTCTTTATTTTGGACACAAACTTTTTCTTTTCAGTTAAACACACTAGTCTTCTGTTATTTTCTTTTAAAGGCCCGGTGATTAAAAATAGTCTTTTTATGGTTGGTTCGATTACGATGTTTCTTATTAATGAATAGTTATTTAAAAGAAAGGATTTTCCCATGACAGGTATTTAATCCTAGCAGACTCACTGTAAGATATCGATACGCCTCTGTATAACGGGCGCATCTCGGTATAACGAACGCACATCGATCTGTCTGTAACGAGCGGTCGATCACCGCTATCACACATCCCATTACTAGATATCACGATGTTCGAAGGACCATATTTAGCGCCGTTAAGGTAGTTTCACGGCACTCTTTCTTCGAATCACCGTGTAATTCATAGGCTAGAAGATAAAAGTATGTAGTCGTACGAGTGTAGGCGAAATCAGCAGACATTTTCCTGGGAACTAGCTTTTATTCCAACTAATTACAGGTCTCTCTTTAAGCTAGGCCCAGGGGACAGTTTGAAGAGTCTTTTACCGGGGAAACATCGTCTTATCGTTCATATTTCGGCGAATTGCCGGACTTACACCGGCAAGGATGCCGTCGCACTTCGAAGAATACTGGCCGTAGTTTTTGTGGAGAGTGATTAGAGTCAAAAGCCACGCAAAAACACGCGGAGCACGTTATATACGGCCAGACAACCGCCAGAGACCGCTCTACAAATCATGAAATAATGTACTTTAATTGGCTAATTAGCCCTTGACTCATATCTGGGTAAGCAGCCCAGATAATTAACATGCAAGATCTAACCATCGGAAGAAGAGAGATGCACTAACGTCAGCACTTTTAAATCTTAACTAGGATTCAAAATTGATATCTGTTCGTAATAAATGTATCGTAAGGAAAGTTAAGTTACAGGGGCAACTAGAAATGAAGGCAAGACTTTAAAATTTTGACACACGATTTAGGGATTTTAAACTTTGAATTTTTATATTTTAGTTTCTGATTTGGAATGGGTTTAACTAAACTATCCTTTCATATCAATCCACATTCGTTCACATTCAAAATTCTTTCATACTTTTTCACATTCATTTCATGTATATTTGCACTGAAGAGGGTAGATGGAATAATTAATAATGAAATCGTAAGTATTATCGAAAAATTCTATAACGATCTGTATAAATATGAAGAACAAACAGAAAGCACCTATCAAATCAGAGAAAAAAAATTACAGAAGTTGAAGAAATAATCCAAGTGGTCACAGGTGAAATTTTACAGGGCATTAGATGTATGAAAAAAGGTAAATTCCCTGGCGAAAATGGGATCACAATTGAACTTATCAAAGAATTTGCAACAATGTTGCCATACTGTTTTCCCATACTGGTTTCTGTATGAAAAGTCAGATGTTCCAGAAGACTGGAATAATGCTGTGATGGTGCTACTCAACAAGAAAGAGGAGAAGGCAAGCATTGAAAACTATAGTCCGATCAACCTACTGTCAGTGATTTATAAAATTTTCACCAAAGTTTTAACGACAAGACTTGAATCAGCTCTGGACTCAGCTCAACCTAGAGAACAAGCAGGATTCCGAAGTGGATTTCGCACAATGATCATAGTCAAACAATAAGGGAACTCATAGAAAAAACATAAGGGATATAATTTACATCTCTGCCTTGCCTTTATTGATTATGAAAAAGTATTTGATTTGGTCTACACATCTGCAGTAGTTGATTCGCCGGAGGACATTGGTATATACAAACCTTACATCAATATCATAAAGAAGATTTACAAGAAAGCAACAGCCACCATCCGTGGACAAAGGAAACAGACAACGTAGACAAAGGAACTTAGCCAAAGGAAAAGTGAAGATCAAGCTTGGAAGAGAAGTAAGATAAAGGAGACACCATTTCACCTAAGCTTTTTACTGCTGTCTTAGAAAATATTTTCAAGAAGCTGGATTGGGAAAACAAAGGAATTAGAATAAATAGGAATACATAAGTCAGCTCCAGTTGCTGGCGACATTTTAATTTACAGTAACAGCAATGAAGAATTGAAAGTTATGTTAAAAGATTTGGCCGAAGCAGGCATTAACGTGGGATTAAAAAAAAATCTCGAAAAGATTAAGGTGAGGTTCAGTTCATTTTGCACTTAAAAAGAAGATTGTCTTGAAAAACATTGAGATTAAGAAAGTGCAGAGTTATGTATACCTTGGTCAGGAAATAACATCGCACAACAGCATCATGAATGAAATCAACGGAAGAATAAGAAATGGATGGAGTGCTTTGGGGAAGAAGAGTATTATTCTGAAGTATTATTATAATATATAATATGTAATTATACGAGTATTATTATAACGTGACTCTCTGCTTGAAAAGAAAAGTGTTTATTAACAAATGTATTTTGCCTGCACTAACTTATGGAGCGGGGACATGTATACAAACAAAACGAATGGTACAAAGATTACAAGCAACACAGAAAAATATGGAAATATATATGCTAAGCATAACTAGAAGATAGAGAAAAAAAATAACCTGGATTAGAAGTGAGGTGGAAGTTTTTGACATCATCAAGACAATTAAACGGTTAAAATGGAAATGAGCTAGGCACATTGCAAGAAGACAAGACGATAGATGGAGTACAAACAACGTAAAGTGGTATCCCAGAGGTGTAAAACGACCTAGAAGGAAGAAGGAAAGATGAGTGACGAAATTAAAAAAGTGACTGGAGTTAATTGGATTAAAGCACTAGACAGGAAACAATGGAAAAATCTGGAGGAGACCTCATCCAGGAGTTGATTGAAAATGTGTTTGTTGTTGATATATATATATATATATGTATTGATAAAATGAATTATTTTAGATATTTCTACGTTCAGTTTAAAAACTTTAAACGGTACTTGTTTATTTTCCCGTTGAGCATGAAAACCTAATCCCATAAAAATAACCTCTCGCCAAACAGCGGCGTGACTTATCGCCAATAATGGAAAAGTGTGATATTAAAACATATTCATAAGATGTTTTCTTTTTTTTTATGTAATCCGGATTAGTTTTCGAGATTTTTAAAGATTTTAAATACATGTGCGGATATCAAAGGGGGAAAGTTCAGTAATCGGGTTTGCAGTCAATTGGCATATTTTAGGGAGTGTCTGTTGGCATAAATTTAATTTCATTTTTGTAACCTGTGTTTCTTGTTCGTGTAGGAAAGATTTACACTGGAATTTAAACATGTGACTACATTTTTGTATAATTGCTATTTTTAAAATTAACTAAATAAGCCATGTTTATATACACTGGAATTATGTTTATTACACTGGAATATAAAAATTTGCTTCCTTAACTGTTCTCATGCACCTGAAACCACAATTTTGCCAACTGCCAATTTCGCTCAAGCTGACGTCACGCTTATGCATTATTGGTGTGAAATCATATTGTTTCGCGAAAGATTTTGTTCACTGTAAATCGTCGACGGAAAAGTAAACGAATACCTTTTAAAGCTTAGTATTTTTCTTTCAGAAGCACCGTTACCAAGCAGCAGTGCCCACCTATTAGAAAGGTCGTGTAGTGGAGACTACGAACCATTTTCTTGTCCTGAGCTTCAGATTAGTTTTATTTTTATGGAATTTATTGGTTAAAAGTTTGTCTAATGTAATGGTGATTTCAGTTAGAAAATTGTTAATCCCTCACTCCCCCTCCCCCCCCCCCCCAAAAAAAAAACTTAACAAATTATCTTAATTTATTGGGCGTTACATCGGCATCTTCCTTTAATCACAGTGTTTAACTGAAAGTAATTCACATCCAAAGATTTCTTAATGATTTTTTGCTATTTATCTTTCCGTTAACGGAAGGTTTTCACAAACCACTAAGTAAAATTCTCCAAGCTGTCCGTAGATGTTTTTTGCATGCAATAATTATTCAGCATACCCCTTTTTATTCCACCATCTGTCAATCAACCCACCACAGTCCAATAAAGGAGAAAGGTAACAAAAGAAAATGAAATCCGGAGCACTAAAACTTTCGTCTGGAAGTGTTTTATTCGAATTCACGGTCTACTGCCCTTGAATAATTGATTTCATTACGAGTGGAATTATTTAGTTGTTTGTAGCCTTGACACAAGGATCTGAATTACGTTACATTCGTTCTGAGGCTTAACTCTTTTTTTTTTTTGTTTGAGTGTACGCATCTGCCTGTAGGTCAATGATAAATAATTTTGGTACTTTTCCGTTAAACGAACACTAGTCATAATTTTGCACCAAAGCGGAGAATGTAATAAACAGTAAATTTCTCGTCGACAAGAGTAGTAACTCGAATATAAATGGTCATTCATAAATAATTTTTTCATTCCAGATTTCCTATTTCGACGGTGATACATATAAACAGCACCGCAACAACTTTGTTTGTCATCTTGTGCGAAATACCTTGTTCCGCATCAAGAACGATAAGTGAAGACGCCGAGGAAGCCTGCCAGCGCCTATTTTAACTAACGATGCTCAGTGCAGGGGCACCGTCAGCAACACCCTTGCTGCGACTCTGCACAATAAATATTTTTAATATTTTAATATGGCTGACGAAATCTCTACGATTAAATTCTACCAAGTCAAATGCATAGCTTATCTTTTGATATTTGCACATAAATGATATACGTAATAATGTATTCTCGATTTCGAAACACCAAAATGGTGCTGCTGGGGTCAAAAAACGAAGTTAAGCACACTGAAATCTTATTTCAAGATTTCCTCATTCTTTTAACAACTGCTACTCTATTTACACACTTTTGTTGTGCATCAACTTTCTCGAATAGATGCATACTATCCTGGTGAAAAATGACCGTTCATCAAAAGTTCTTAAATAGGGCAAATACAATTGTTTTTAGAGTTGATTCCTTTACAACGTCTTCACCATTTTTGTTTCCTCAGAGTATTTCTCAGCCACTTTAGGTGCGGTAACTGATATACTTATCAGAGTTCCCAATTCTAGACTTTCCCAGCTCAAACCAGAGCTGATACAATTTTCCAAAATTTCTCTGGAAATCACCCAGATCCAAAAACGAGCTGTTACTCTTTACCAAACATTTTCTAGAACTGAATCCCTTAGATCCTTAATTCTTTTTTTGCCATTAAATTCAAGAGGGCCTTAACCCGTCCTATCTGAAGGTAAGAAAATGATGCCATTCTCAAACTCTATCAGCACTGGTTGAACGGTGGTGGTGGTGGGTGGGGGGGGTGGGGATTAGATTCTGTCATATCTCATTAAGTTTCACTTTCGGACAGTGCCGACCCCCTGTTCTCGAAGTTTCTAACCACACCACGTAGACCTGGGTGATTTTGTCCTGTCCGGCAACTTTTAAAAGGAAAGGACGATTGGTTATGATAGATTTATGATCATGAAAGCTTCATCACCGTGGGGACATATTTTTCGGACCATCTTGGAAGAATCTGTTCTCATGTTTTAAGAAGATTTATGTATTTCTATTAGTCTTCTAAAGATGAATTCTTTACAATACAATGTCTTACAATAACAAAAATATGGATAACATGATATAAATGAATTCTCTGTAAGGTAGAAAACCACGCCCTTATATAGTCAATGATTTTTTTTGAAAACGAGAATTCTCGTTTCCCAATGCGAATGTGTTAACATGTGAATTTTCAATGAAAATTCAGTTTCGTGATCATTTTTCTTTTTCTTTTTCTTTTTACTTACCCATCATACGTAGTATAGGGTAAGTCTTGTAATCGTTTTGAAAATCGAAAAAAAAATTTATGACGGATTTACACGTTTCAGACACTGGAGATTCCGAAAAACATATTTTTAGAAAAAAAAAAAATTCGCCGTCCGTCTCTGTGGTGTCTGTGTGTCTGTAAACGCTCTATCTCCCGGAAAAAATTGAGGTAGAGACTTGCAATTTGGTATGTACTTAGTATGTAATAATGGAAAGAAGCCTATTTAATTTTAATAACCTCGATTAACCGGAACTATTTTTTTCGGACTCTCGAAATATTCGTTCTGATGAAAGGAATATAAAAATTTTCGAAATTGTTTATTTTAAGAAATGAATATAAAAGACAATAAAAAAACATAAATTTTGCATAAAGCATGAAGTCGATCGAATAATTAGTTGCCGAGATATTTGGAATCCTATTTCCCACACTCTTCGATTTTTCATGACCCTGTATTTCATCCAAATTTCACTTCAAAGATATATTTTAATTGGAAATTTGACGCTTAATCAGATGCAATAAACCGCTAGTTAATAGGATTATTATTTTTGGAGTTATAAGGATATTTATTTCAAGCAATTCAGTAATCGAGCCTTTAAAGTTTATAACGTCATCAAGCCAGGATTTTATTTGAATTGCAATGTATTTTATAAGTAGTTTACACATTTTTATTTTAATGTTTTACATTATGCATATCTATGATGGGTAAGTATTACGGTGGCCCCCAACGACTAGTTTAATAACTTTTTGTCGGATTAAAAAATGAATACACGATTTTTTAAAATAGTCTTTTCAAGAAGAAAAAAGAAAAGAAAAAAAAAAAAAAGATATTTTGAAATTTGGAAGGTGTGAGTCATTAAAAAACTCTTTAAAACTAATTAATGGCTTTAAAATTTTTAATTTTTTTTCAGCAAATTGAAGTTTTTTTAAATACTTATTGAATTCATGATACAGAACACTTCTTTGAAGAATTTCTTATTGGAATAACTTAAATAATGAAAAATAATTTTAAAAGTCTATCGTTTCCTTAATATGCTTAAAAAACAACATGTTTTGAGTTATGTCACTTTAGAAATAAGGATACGATTTGGAGCTTATCAAATCATTAAATTCAAATTTTTATTTATTTATTATTATTTTTTTTTTTTTTTGTGTAACTACTTATACAAAATCAATAATAGACCGAATAATAAACTTTATTAAGGCGTATTAACGCTTAGTGATTCTTCATGCATAATTTTTAAAGGTGTCTAAAACTTCGGAAGCTTTTCAAAAGGAATAGGACCTTATAACATTATGAAAGCGCTTTTCAATGGTGGTGAACATAAAAGTTCGTTCTGGAAAATTTTATTATAATATTTTTTATTTTTTGTTATATCTATTCAATGTTATGTAATATTTAGATTCAATGCAATTGGTCAACAAATTCTTTTAGGGGTGCAAACTTGGCTATTTTTACATTTTTGCTATATTTTTTTCACATTTTACCTATTTATTTTACACAGAACGAACGAACATACGATTTTGATTTTAATATATGTTGATGTTAAGAGTATAAGGCTTTTATAAAACATGAAAATAAAATTCGTGTTTTAATTTGTTCATACTCGAGAAAAAGAAAAAAAATCTCCAATATATTTTGCATATATTCTTTTTAATTTTTATCTATTGATTACACACAGAGCGAACGTAAGGTGCCATTTCGATTTTCATATATGTTTATGTTAGGGTTTTATAAGTATTTTTAATGAAAAAAACTTTTTCGTTTACAAGATAAATAAAGTTTATTGTATTATATTTTGATGTATTTATTTGATAATTACACGTTTTTATCTAACTTAACTTGCTTAATGTATGTAAAGATGGAATACTGTAATTCATTTTTCTACCCACTGATGTACTAGAGTTCTAAAAATTATGAACAGTTGTGCGTTCCTGAAGTACAATATTTTCATAATTAAATTATGCGTTAGTAGATTAATAATAATTAAATTTTGATTATATACCGAGTAAACAATTTAGAAATCCCAAATAGATAGTTTAAAAAAAAAACTTTTTTTATTCTTTTCTGTTGCATATCTTAAAAAGAAACGGAACAAAAATTAATTGTTTTTAATAAATTCACCAGTTTACAGTTTTTACCAAGTATAAATAAAAGCAGTGAATCTTGTGCCATGCCAAATTAACATATTGCAAAAATATTTTGGAGCGACAATCAATTGCAATCATGAAATTGGGCGCGATTTTTATGATAAACATTAAATGTTTATAAAAATGGGTTTCAGGGGGAAAAAACTATTTTTACCTTGTGTATATATAGCTATGTGGTATTCTGTATACACAGTATCATTGATTATCTCTTTGGAGATTTAAGTAGAATAGAACTTGATATGTTTTTTGAAATTCATAGATATTATAATTAATTATATATATATATATATATATATATATATATATATATATATATATATATATATATATATATATATATATATATATTACACATTTGTATAAAATTATATTTTTGTAATATCATTAAATAATATTTCTGTAGTTTCAATAACTAAATTATTTTGCAGTAGTATCAATTTATGTTAACCCATTATATACGTATTATTTTTTTAGCATTTTTAAAATAATTTTCTCATTGCATACAAAGCAAAAAAAGTAAAATAAGCAGTAATACAATGCCGCACAATTTTTTTTTCAGTGTACTTTTAGATAATAATGGTTCTTCTAAGATATACTTTAAAAGTTACATGAATATCGCATTGCCATGTTTAAAGCCTCCTTATTGACCCTTCTTCTAAAACTTCCCGAAATAAGTTCTTTTAAAAGAAAAACCAAAGCGAACATATTTAAATTTGCAATAAGTTGTAAAAACCAGACACTCCGAAACGCCAGTCAACGAACTTTAAATATAACAAAGACTTTTAGATAGGAGGTCAACAAAAGACTTAAAAGCCTCGTTACCGCAAATCTCCTCATTTTCTATGAAAACGTTAGAAATTATAAAAATAACAGCGATTACTGATTCTTAAAATAGCTGAGGTGGAAAACAGTCAAGGGATTAAGTCCGTAATGCACGAAAAACAAAAAGTATATGACTGGAACAATACTGTTATTTGAAAACTATGACGTAGCAATTAAAAAATTATGGAAGCTGCTTAAAATAAATTGAACAATTCGGATTATCAATAATTAATAAAATATTTAGGAGAACAATTAATTGTTCAAGCTAATTATTAATGTCATTATCACGAAATCACTATTTTAATTATTTTATATAGAAGATTTAAGATACTGAATTCTAGAACGTTTGGATATATATTCGTAACACAATAGAGATCCACTTAGAAAATATTATTTGAAATTCAACTCCTGAAAGTTTAAACAGGTTGTCGAATGTTTTTGGTGACTTCGTCATATCTCAGTAGCAGTGTTATCTAAGAGCGTGAAACATACAAATCTTACTAAAAAAATGGTTAAGTATGTTTTTCAACGATTTCCGAAATCTTCCCTAAGGAGGCGAAAGGGTGTGTTGAAAATCAAAAACAAGAAAGTCTTCCGTATTTGGGTTTACAGCCAATTTGTGTATTTTAGCGAGCATGGTTTGTCGCAAAACTAATTTTATTGTTGCAACTATTGTTGTCACTCTCATTATCTTCAAACTAAATTGTTACTAGTGTTGTTCCTCTTTGCCGCCAAACTTGGCTATAGACCTGATTATGGAAGATTCGATGAATAAGACAACTGTTTTTGATTTTTAATTAAATATTTAGTGAAAGGCCTTTTTCAAGGGGAATTTTTGTCAAGTTCTTTTTCATGTTTTATAAATTGTTTGTACACTTTTCGCGTTTTAGCCATCGGATATCAATCTTTTTACGATATATAGTATACTTCCCCCTCTTTTCAAAAAACATATTTTGGAAGTAGAGATTTACGATTTAAATACTTATCGCTATATTAAAGAGTGAGTATCTTGTTTTAACGATTTATGGGATAGAGACACGCAAAGCCCCGTTATAATGATTGCCGTATTAATGAATTAAACAAAACCATAATTTGCCGAACAAATTAAAAAAAAAACAATTTATTTCCCACAATGCTTAGGCCCGAGAAGGGGCAGATATTAAGATATTTCATTCAGATGGTTTTGCATTAGATGTTAAATTTCTGGTATCAAATAAGGTTAAACAAATTGAACTTTAAAAAATAAAAGGAAAATCAATCAATATATTTAATCCACCTGTAAAACTTAGATCTGTTCGAATGAAATTGAAATAAATCTTTGACTGTTTTAAAGGCTTGTATTTTGCAGGTACCTTGTCATTTTACATACACTAATCATAAACATGTTAAAGTTTAATCTGTAATACAATAGTTTGCAGCTTGTGAAGCTTAGAAATGAAAAAGTCAAAGATTTATTTCAATTTCATTCGAACAGATCTAAGTTTTACAGGTGGATTAAATATATTGATTGATTTTCCTTTTATTTTTTAAAGTTCAATTTGTTTAACCTTATTTGATACCAGAAATTTAACATCTAATGTAAAACCAACTGAATGAAATATCTTAATATCTGCCCCTTCTCGGGCCTAAGCATTGTGGGAAATAAATTGTTTTTTTTTTAATTTGTTCGGCAAATTATGGTTTTGTTTAATATGCCACGTTTTTTAATAACTACTGCATTCAGACGAACTCATTTCAAAATTAATAGAGCGTACCATCATCAAGCTTTCGTTTATGCGGTATGGCATCACAATTTGTGATGTAAATTTAGCAATGGTTAATTCAAAATGTTTCACCAGTGCTGTAATGCAAGTTGTTGTAGTTTGGAAAAAAACTTCCAATCTCAGGATAAAAAAAATCAATAATAAAAACATGAAAAATCAATTTTACTTAAATTTAGTTATTCTGTTTCCCAACAAGGACGCTATGAATGCATAAGTAAATTGGGTTGAATTTTTAGAGATTATACTTAACAACAATATAGCTGCCATGCAGTAAAACATTTAAAAAACAGTTTTACTTGAGTTTGGATACCCTATTTCTTCACAGGTGGCGATATAAACGCAAGAAAAAATTATTCCATAATTTTAACCTGGGTATAGTTCCCGTATTGGAAAATGTAAAAAAATCCATTGAGTTTTAGTTAAGCAATTTCCCACCCGGAGCGCTACGTAGAATAAAAAAAGATTGTGAAAATTTTTATCAAAATGTAAACTTTACCGAGGCAAGAACTTTTTCTGAAAACATATTTAAAAAAGGAAAGCATAAATCAATTTTATTAATTTGGTTATCTTATTTCCTCTCAAGGGGGGCTTTAAACGCAAAAGAAAGATTTGTTGAATGTATGTAACATACTTTAACTTAGGATATGATTGTCATATAAGAAAACATAAAAAAGTGATTTTAAAGTGTTAGTTATGTAATTTCCCAACGCTGGTGCTTCAAGAATAAAAATAAAACATACCATGTGAAAATTTCTAACAAAACACCAATTTCAGCCTGTCGGAAGTTTATTATAAAATAAATAAATAAATATTCATTTACCCTATTTTTCTCCAGGGGGCAGTTTAAACGCGAAAGAAAATTATGTTGTATCTTTACTATGCATTTTTAACTTCAGTATAGCTGTCATACAATGAAACATAAAAATTCAATTTTGCAAACAAAAAATAAACCAG
Organism: Maratus michaelseni; assembly: GCA_963931845.1. Classification (NCBI taxonomy): domain Eukaryota; kingdom Metazoa; phylum Arthropoda; class Arachnida; order Araneae; family Salticidae; genus Maratus; species Maratus michaelseni. The sequence continues at coordinate 254,457,983 of OZ007592.1, forward strand.
CTGGTGAGATCGGGCTGTGTTTGGTTAAAATCAGCTTTGTGTTCAACTCGTCAAACTTCATTTTTTCGTAGACTTCTAAGTCTTTTGCAGATCTGAAGATTTTCTGTCCAACTTCAGAGACTTTAGTCTTCGACCGAAGCACTTCCTTAAAGGTGTGGGATTAATTGCGAGAAAGATCTATGTAACCTGATTGGTTAAATTTTGTTTTCGAGAACGTTCTATGGACTCTGATTGGTTGAATCATATATCTCAGCTTCTATTGGAAATTTCTAGAAAATTCCTTCAGATTCTGAATGCCAATTCTTTCGCCAAGCTTCGCCAACATTCTTCGAAAACTCGCCATATTGGCGACATTATTTCATTTAGCGCCAATAATGTGTTTTGGCATTGATAATCTGGAAAGTCATTTTCCGGCCAAAAATCGTACATGTCGCCAAATTTGGAGAAATGTTGCTAACTTTACGAATTTGTTTACTGTCAACTGTTCAGCAGCTGTTCCAACCTTTATTTCCATTGAAATGCATTGACACGTAGAGATCACAACATGACCCACTAATCGAATTTTTCCGAACATGTCGAGTCCAATGTTTTCTCGTACACTAAAACGGTAGAATACAAAATTATCGTTAAAGACATTTTTTAGATAAAATTTCCATACACACACACACGATTTGCTCGTATTATAATATATGAATTGGTTACGCTATTTCCACCCACGGGACACTATACATGCAAGAATAAATTTTGTTGAATCAGTAATACCTAATTTTAATTTGGAGCATGGGTGGCATATGAGAAAACATAAGAAAAATCTATTTTAAAGTTTTAGTTAGGCAATGTTCCACCATGAGAGCTACGAGCGTAAAAAATCCTTTGAAATTTTTTATTAAACATAAATTTGATAATTTCACAACATTATTCAATTAATTTATACAAACCCGCAAAAAATCAATTTAAAAAAAATTTAGTTACTTTATTTCTCACCAGGAGACGCTATGAACACAAAAGAAAATTGTGTTGAATCTGTGCCAACTACTTTAAATTTCAATATAGCTATTATACAATGGAACATAAAATAAATCAATTTTATTTAAAATTGAATATATTATTTCCTCCCAGGGGCGCTATAAATAAATAAGTAAATTATGTTGAACAAGTACAACCTATTTCATAATAATCATCTACGCAATTAATGTATAATAAGACGTCAAATTTCTCCCCAGTGAAATCTCTTATAAACTGTTTGACAGAAAATTTTCTCCTGTATGTAACTGATATTCATCCTTATTAATCAGTATCATTTCCATTTTTTGTTATAAGTATGACATTATATACACCTGTTTCCTGTATTTATTCATACTGAGGTTCCTTGTATTATTAACAAATGTATTACTGCTGCTGAACTCATAAATGCTTTTTTTGTTACAAATATAGCGATATATTCGCCTGCTTTCTGCTTGAATTATAACCAAATATTAGAAAATGTCCGTTTATTTAGAGTATGACGTCGTGTTGATCCCCCCCTTTTTTTAAACTAAAAAAAAATAATTCAATTTTATTTTGAACGTGGAAATCTTTCAATTGAAAATTAGTTGCTTTGGGGCAAATTATTATTACGGTTTTTGAATTGTTGGCAACAATAAAGAAACATAGTTAAATTTTATAGGAAAAATGTCGATTGATTCCCAATAAAAATTGTGAAATTTTGAATTATTATGAAAAATATTTGAATAACGTAAATAAAACATAGCCTATGTTAATTCCTGGATTATAATCCACCTATATTCAATGACATTTAATCATCCGTTTTGATCCTGACGTCAGCCAAACAATTCACTATTTCAAATGTCAAATTTTATTAGAATTAGCCAGAGTAAATATTTTGTGGCAACGCGTACAAAAAGTGGGAAAAACTCTAGTAAATTAACTCGTTCAATGGGATTTGCTGTGTTAAATTAACATTAAGATGTGACACTGGAAATAAATAAGTATTGCGCTGCCGCGCAATACTTAATTATAGGCGTGAAGCGCGCTGCACTCTTTGAACTGATTGTCCACGATTGTCCGATTCAACCGTTTATGTGCGATAAGTTCACAGCACCCTGTTATTGGGATTGTTGTTTCCATGATTTATAATGCGCGGATCATATAGGGCCCAATGATAGTGATCGCCGTATTAACGATTTATGGCTGAAAAGCGCACATGGCACCAGTATTTTGATCAGTGCACTAGCAACTTATAGGCGCGAAATGCACAGATCCCCAGTTGTAATGATAGCCATATGTTTTATGTTTTTTACAATTCATTTTTGTTTATTTGTAGCCCCCCTCCCTTCCCCTTTAAGAATAGCACGGTCAACGCCATGCGGGTCTCCTAGAATAAAAACTCATAAAAACTTATATCCTAATTTTACAAAGGCGAAATGTTCCCACTGGTGAAAATGACTTCATGTTCTAAAGAAACGTGTGCTGCTATCCATAGAACAACGACAACAGTAAAACCCTGAAACATTTTTTCTAAAATTATGACGTAATTTTCAATGAATTTTCTTTCCGCCCGTGCCGAAATTAAGACCTATAAATTAAAATAAATATAGAAATAAAATTTACATAATCATACTATAGGAAATTTTAAGTTGTATTAAATCTCAGAGCAAAGATAGAAGGGTCTAATATATTAGAATATATTAGAATATATTAGAATGAAATATTAGAAGGTCTATGTATTAAATGTAAATATTTCGTCTTTTTCCGTAACAAAATATAGTACTTAAATTTTCATACGCTTTTATCAGATTAATAAAACTCACTGTTAATTTTTTTCTTTGTTTTTTTCTTTAAGAAAAAAATAAGTTTTATTAAATTGAGTCACGTTCTGGTGACACATGATTGTTGCATCAACATAATGTGACCATTTGAAATGAAATATTTTCTTGAATAATTGAGTTAAACTAGAAAGAAAAATCATACGTCAAACACAGATTATGCAACACTTTCCAAAATTTCCAGAATACTGTAACGAAACTTCACTGTTTAATAAGTTAACGAAGATACTACCTAAATAAACAATACTGAAAACACATAACGCATTTAAAAATCCACTTTCAGAAATTACTGCCCACAGTCCGAAAAATAGTCGAATTCTTTTGTACAGCCTTGAACATGATCTACAGATTTTTATTCGTACCATATATTGATCTAAAATTTTATATAGGTAAAAAAACGCATTAACATAACTAAAAACACACTTGCAGCTATTAAAATCCATCGTTTATTAAAAAAAGAATAACTTGGCGTCATGTTGATTGTTTTTTTTTTTTTTTTTTTCAAAATTAATAATATATAATTTTTATTTTGTATTTTCAAAGAAGTCTCAACAGGATGTAAAGATGTTTTCTTTTTTTTTTTTCAGGGTACTTGTGGCCAAGAAGTAGACTTTTTACTCTTCGCTTGCATTCGCGATACGACGATGATTGAACAGAATGCTGGAGAAAAACCACTTCGCTTCTCCCTTCAAATAGGTTTGAACAATCACTCCTTTTGTTTTCTTTGTTTAAATACTCTAAGTAACAACAGATAAATGTATTAAAAATGCGCAATATACTCATTTCGCACAAATTTTATTGCTCCTGATTTATAAATGAATAACGGTATAGGGATATAACAGGGCTCTACAAATTGTACAAAAAAAAAAAAAAAAAAAAATGGTAGCCAGTAGAAATATCTAGCAGCCAGTAAAAAATATATCCCCCTTACTTTTGATAAGAGTTTTACAAACACTTTTTCTGTCAAGGTTACTGTAATAACACTTATTTTTTAAATTCCTACTTTTAGCTCACACTCTCTCTATATATATCTTGTTCAAATTTTCAATCGTTAATAAAATATTTTCTATTCATCCACTCAAGTTCAAATAATTTTTTTTAAAACTTTTAGTGGATGACACTTTATGTTAATACAGTTTTTTTCAAATATTAATTCATTAATTAAATTAAATTAATTAATTTTAGTTTTAAATGGGAGAAAAAAATTCCTCCCATTGTTTTCATAAATGAAATGAAAGATTTATCTCAAATTAGTGATGCCACAGAAATAAAATACCGCAACGATGATTATAAAATAATGTTCAATAAAGATAACGTGGGACATTAATGCTGCACGTGTTTATTTTATATATTTATGATTAAAAAGTAGGAATTGACTTAATTTTTTTTTAATATTACTTGTTATGCCTATTTTCCCACCAAAATATTAAAATAAAAAAAGTTGAGGTACCGAAAATGGATACGAAATTTAGTTAAAATATTTTGGTCACCACAGGCGACCTGTTGACCACATTTGTCGAGCCCTAGATATGTATATATAGATAGATTGAGAACTTAGGGGTGAAACTTTAAGGGGTGGCACAGCAGACAATAACACACATTTTTTCTCTGAGAAACCAGGCTCGCAATCTAGTTATTAAGTCAAAAATACAGTAATACATTCCAAGCTGTAAATCGGCAGATCAGACCTCTCGAAGTAAGATTAGCAATGCAAATTTTTATTTAAAACTCATTCTGTTTAAATTTTGAAACTCACAACTTGCAGTTTTATTTCTTTGATATTAGTATTAATATGAAGTATCAAGATATTCTGGATTTTCTGGATCAAGATAATTCACTCTGGTGAATTAAAACGCGATATGCAATTTTATATACACTGACATTTCATTACTTTTTTTGTCTTTGACAATTTTTTATTGCATTAAAGGGGGGGGGGGGGAGGCTATACCCTCCAGAATCTCCATTGTGTCATTAATTTGATAATCTCAACTCTCTGGAATAAATTCTTAAATTTTCTATCTAAAATAATTAAAATAGAAATTTTGCGATAATGGTATTAACAATCAGTTTGGATGATTAATTATTCTCATAAATAGTTTTACTAATTATTGATAATCCTAATTGTTTAATTTATTTGAAAATGACTACTTGAGCTCCTTTCATATAGGTTTTGAATATCTACGCAACTAAGCGGATGGGAAGTGAGGCTGGTGATGATAATTTCTGCTTCGATATCAATATCATACCCTATAAAAAAATTCCGTGGTTTGAGTAAATTTTTCCGTAAATTATTTTTACCTAAAATACAAAAATCTCCGCGAAATATAATCTATCTGACTATAATTCCTCAATCTAACGTAAAATTTATCCGACATCCTCCAATCTAAAGCTGCGCATTTTCGTCAAATCACAGGTATGCAACTGTTCTGTGTAGCAGAGGTCTGCACGGGCTGAAATTTCCAGGAACGGGCCCGGCTCGATCCATACAAAAAAAAATTGGCCCGAGCCCGGCCCGATTTAAAAGTTAAAAGTTCGGCCCGGTCCGGAAAAAAGTTAAAATCTTGGCCCGAGCCCGTCCCGAGTGAATTTCTACTAAACATTGATTTTTATGTCGATTTGGTTAAAAATTTGCCTCGTAGGAGGAGATCTAACCAAAAATTCCTATCTTAGCCTTTTTTTTTCATGATATAATCTTCATTTTTATAGAGGTGCCGCAACCTGGAATATTTATTTTTTTTAAATAAATCTCTGTTTGTTGTATGTATGTGTTTAAGTTATCATTAATATTGTTAATCCATATTCCATTTATTGAAGTGTTAAAAATCAGAAAAATGCTATACAGTAAAATCTTCTAAGATGGAATTGCATAGGGAAGAAAAAAAAAGAGTTATAGACAATTTCCTTCTTAGCAGGTGTAAATGTATTATATATTCTTTTCTTACGTATTAGTATATTCATTTTTCATGGATCAACACATTTTTCATGGATCAACACATTTTTCAGTTTAACACAGGATTCCGTCATAAGCAGGTTCTTTTTCACACGTTTTACTATATTTTAATTTAGCCATATTTTAATAAGTGTATAAATCTACTATTCTTTAAAAAGAATAAATTTTAATGTTTAATCTCTATAATAAAACTGTAAGTCATGTGACTGTCCTCAACAGTTCCGGGATGCCGCATCGCTTTTTCATATGCCAAGCGGCCATTTTTATTCAAAATTATTTTTTCGAATAAACTGCATAAAAGTTACATTTTAAGAAAGATCGTTCAAAATAAATTAATATTTGAGAGATGACTTGCGTTCAATTATGTATATATTCTGCAATAACTTCAGTCGAAAGATTCGCAGTTCAAATTCTCTATTCATAAAAGTAAACAAAAAAAAGATTGATTCGTCGTGAACATTTAAAATATTAAATCATGGAGGTAATCATTCGCAAAGCAAGTTCTCCGCGAATGAATTTTTGGACCGCTGCCTCGCGTCAAAAAAATAATTCGCACCAGTGAGACAATCAAAGTTTACCATAATTATGTGCTATACAACTCAACTTTCGGACCTTTTCTTGACGTAAATTGAACTCATGTAATAATATTTAATGAATCAGATTTTTAGCATTTTTAAAATCGCTAATACAGCTTTTATTTATCGCGTGTACAAATTAGAAATGATACTTTGATTTTGAAATCAAATGTTTTGATTTATGATATTATTTCTTATTTATTTATTTATTTTCTCTTTTAAATGAAAAGTGTGAAGTATTTTAAATTTATGTAATATAAGCATTTTAGATTAAAGTTAAGTATTTTAAATGAAATGAGTGACAGGTTTATAATTTAAAATTAAATTAATTGTAGTATGAATGACGGTGATGGGAACGATATTTGGCGAATTATCATCTGCTACCTGCTAACAAAAATACTCATAATTAAAAAAAAGAATAAAAATAAATAAATGATAGTTTGTTGTAAATAAATATTGATATACATATCAAAAATAATTTATAGAATTAAAATAAAAAATAAAAGTAAATAAACAACAATTTCCATAACAAAGTTTTCGCCAAATTGGCGGGGGAGGGGGGGGGGGGAATCGCGCCAACGTGCGTATGTGACATTTGTGCCCAAAAATATGCGAAATGCTACCATGATCGCAAAAGTTCATGATTTGTCTATTAGAATCTTCCGATTTGGCGAAGGATTAAGGGAAAATTAAATTATGAATAAATGTAACGTGTTGCAATGTTTAACATACATTTAAGGGAGACCAAACTGGTCGCCAGTGGCGGCTAGTTGTAGAATAATGGCGATTTAAAAATGTATGCATGTTTTGCAAAGAGTTTTGTGCCAGGTCTTATTTTACTGACCTTCGAACGGACCAGGCCATGCCGAGACAATGATTTTCATACGGGTCAAAACCAGGACTGAAAATTTTGGGGCGTGAAGACTAGGAAGAATGAAACCAGTCCCGGCTCTGTATGGAAAAAATAATTTAAGGCACGGACTTATTCTTCAGGAAAAAAGAAAGGCCCGGCCCGGCCCGTAAAGAGTAATCACTAGGCCCTTCCCGGCCCGAGCCTTCAGAAAAAAGTATGTTCCGGGCCCGGCCCGTGCAGATCTCTACTGTGTAGAACTTTCTCGTATTAGAAACGGACCTTTTACCCTCAAAATACGAAAATTTCGTGAACCTAAGCTCAACATTTGTTGAAATTCTTCAGTCAAAAGACAGAAAATTTTCCAAATAACAGAAAATCTCTTCCAATCACAGAGGTGTTTTGGCAACTTACTGCCTGTATTTTACGTTTTTTGACGATTTTTCTTCTTCTTTTGAACGTGTATCTGGACATTGAAGTAATTGTTGAATTTTCTAGATACCAATTCAAAAATCTTACTGGATATGCGGACTTTTGTCGAAAGAATTATCTGAATTATGCAGCTGAAAAATGATAGAAACTTAGTTTAATTGATAAATTATCAACAAAGAGAAGAAGAGGTTTTAAGAACTTTCTGTTTCTCAGTATACATTGCGTGTTTTTTGTAAGATCATAGGGCGATAAAAGGAAAATGCCATTTAAAAAGTGTCTGTCAGCTTCCCATTTTAAGAAACTTTACTTACAATTTCTGAAGTATGTGGGCATTTGTACTGAAATTATGAAAATAGTATTACATTACCATTTTAATTGCGTTTATTCTAGAAATTCATATTTTGATTTGTTACCTCAATAGAATAAATATCAAGGTGTGCACACTCATTAGATTTCCCAAGGAGTATGAAACTACTATTTCAGATTAGAAATCTTTGCCTAATATTTTTTCTACAGATTAAAAATCCTTCTACGATTTATCGCAGAATAAGTAATATTTTTCAGTGATTAAATAAGGTGAATAATTCTATTCGAAAATTGTGGTAGATCTGTATGAACTCTGAATATGTCACAAAAGAGTAGAAACAAATTTTACTTTGGTTATTTTATTTTGAGACCTTCATGTGTTTTCATACTAAACGTCATTTATGCTTATACAATTTTTCTTTAGTTTTCTGAAAAACAATTAACTTTGTAAGTTTTTCAATACTGCAATCTTACTTTTCAGCTATGCAAGTGTTCTTTTAATCATTTATTTTAATAATAAATTAATGACAAAATTCATATACAGTGGACTCTCTCTATTCTGAACACTGATGGGACCGACCAAAAGTGTTCAGATTATGGGGGTGTTCATTATAGAGGGAGATTGGGAAATGCACTGCTACTACTATGTATTGAGTTTATAGACTGTATAGAATACTTAGTCTGGTTAACCATGCAAGTTACCAAGATGGAGGTGCTGAATTTAGAAACTATTAAAAAAAGTTAATTAAAAAAAGTTAATTAAATGTTATATTAAAAATTTTTACAAAATATACAATTACATACTTATAATACATTACTTGAAAACATAATCGGTACATTACTTAAAAAAGTGAGTAATTTTAGTCTGTTTTTGCATTGTGTATGCTCGTGCAGTGTACATGTTATCTAGTTGTTTAAGAAGTGGAAAGGCTTTTGGGTGATGTTCAGCCGCATAGTTCAACAGGTCTTGAATCCCTTGGTCATATTGCTTGAAGGTAATCATTCCTCTTGTTTAATTGGTCACTTCTGGTTCTGCTTCGTCTTCACTACCCTCTTCCTCTTCAACGATGTTTTCGCAAACAGGAAGGCTTCTGTCGGCTTCGAGATAAGCTCCAGGTTCAATTTTATTATGAAGTTCCTGAAGAATTGACCCCAAGTCATTCACAGCTGTTGCTTCTTGATCTTCCGTCCTCGATTGTTCATTCTCACACGGGAATACAGCTTTGTAGAAGCATTTTTGGATGGTGTAGGGGGTTACTTCATTCCAAGCCATTGATATCCAATGGACAGCATCTATGACATTGACCTTCTTCGTTAGTTTGTTTGCCGAATTTGCCTCCTCCATCACCACGGACATTTTCTTCAAAAAATGAATTCAGTAGCAAGCTTTAAAGGTCTTGATTACTCCTTGACCCAGTGGTTGGATTATAGAAGTATAGTTCGGTGGCAGGAACTTCAGGCTCACGTTGCTCAGTTGCACATTTGTATGTGATCTGGCATTATCCACAAACCGAAGAATTTTTCTTCCTTCTCTCTTCATCATTTTGTTAATGCCCTTCAACCATTGTGAGAAAATTGTGAATGTCATCCAGGCTTTTCGATTTGATTTACAGTGCACAGGCAATATTGCTATCTTCACATTTTTGAAGCACCGTGTTTTTTCACTTTTTCCGATCACAAGTGGTTTGAGCTTCTCACCCGTAAAACTGGCACAGAGCATGACGGTAAATCTTTCTTTTGACATTTTTCCGCCCATGCATTTCTCGCTTCTTTCTGCTAAGGTTTTATTTGGAAGAGCTCTGAAAAACAGGCCGGTTTTGTCGGCATTGAAAATGTCAGTGGCATCGAAATCCTTCGTTATATCCGGAAGCTTTCTTTTCCATTCCTCCACAGTGTCAATATTTATGTCTGCAGCTTCACCATTGATTATTTTGAATTCGATGTTATGCCGACTTTTGAAGCGAGTCAGCCATCCTTCTGATGCCTTAAATTCCGTGATTTTCTCCTTTTCTGCAAAATCCAGAGCAATCTGCTTTAACAGGGATCCAGTGACAGGAAGATTCTTCGTTCTCATTTGGCAAAAAAAAATTCCAGACGTGATTGCTTATGTTCTCGTTTCCTATTTTCTTTTCGAAAATTCTACACTTTGAGGAAGATTCATTTGCTTCAAAAGCGGCTATAATTTCTTTCTTTTTCTTGCTGATGGCATTGACTTGACCTACTGAAATTGCAAATTCAGATGCAATTTTTCTTTGACTTACTTTTGATTTTAATTTTTGAACAACTTCGTATTTTTCCTGAAACTTCCGTTTTTTCGTCTTTTTACTTATTTCTGACATATCTGCGCAAGTGTTGTGATTCTTTCCCTACAACGATAGTTAAATAACGAAAAAATTTTCCTTTGCCGAGCAAAAAGGAAGAAAGAAACAGAAGAGATAATGCTGCCAACCAGGTGTGCAGAAAAGAAACCATAATCCTTTTTTAACCACTCCCTCTAACACCTGTTGTCTCTTATCTGTCATTGGGGGGGTGGGCATTTCTGTTGCGCAATCTTTCTATTTTTATCTCAGCTCTGGAGAGGGGAAAAACACGTGACATGTTTTTTACATTATTTTTTCTTGTATCTCTTTGCATAAAAATTGATTGTTTTGATCATTTCATTTAATTTGATTATCGTGATTTACTTTTTCTGAAATGGAAAACAATTTTATATCTGCACTTTTTTATTTATTAAAAATATAATAAGAATGTTCCAGTTAGTTGAGAGCATGTACGGTAAAAAATATATATTCTTTAAATTTATTTATTTATTTATTTATTTTTTTGTTATAATGAATGTTTTTTTTTTTTTTTTTTTTAGTATTGTTAACTGAAGATTTTATCTGAATTATTGAAACAAAACAAATTTCAGCACTGGGTAGATCTTAAAATCCTTATATATTATTTCTCCTGTCAACATCCCTTTTACTCAGAAAATATGAAACGCAGAACTACAGTGCCTAGAATAAATAGTGTACCGTTCGACGCTAAAAAAATGCACGCGAAAGAAAGCCTCCAATAGATGGCGCTGACTGCACTACAGACTGGAAATTTCCGAAAACAGATCTAGTAATCGGATAAATTAATGCTTTTTAGATACTTATTTTGATATTATATAAGAAGACATTTAACTATAGGAACTGATATTTAGATGAAAACAAGTCTGAAATATTTCAACAATAAATATATTATTTACAAACTGTTATTTTAGAACAGAGACACATTTTTTAAATGAAAATTATGTATGAAAAGTAAATAAATACAAATGTTAAATTCGCTTTAGCTTTATTTACAAATATCAACAACTATTCACTCCTTCTAAAACTGTGCAAACATACAATGAATACTTAAAAATAAACTCCCTATAGCAATATTTACGTTGTGTTATTTTCAAAACAAAGGCCCATTTGTTAAATAAATATTCTCACACTGGAAATCACATATTAAAATTCTTAAGAAAAATTATAAACTTTTTTTTCTTTATGAAGTATGTATAGAAAACAAATAATTTCAAAAATAAATTCAAAAGGTTAAATTTGCTTTAGCTTTATTTACAAATATCAACAACTATTCACTCCTTCTAAAACTGTGCAAACATACAATGAATATTTAAAAATAAACTCCCAACAGCAATATTTACTTTGTGTTATTTTCAAAACAAAGTCCCATTTGTTAAACAAATCTTTCTCACACTGGAAATCACATATTAAAATACTTAAGAAAAATTATAATTTTTTTTCTTTATAAATTATGTATGAAAAGCAAATAATTTCAAAAATAAATTCAAAGGTTAAATTTACTTTAGCTTTATATACAAATATCAACAACTGTTCATAAAAAATATTATAAAAAAAATTATAAAAAAAAATTCTTTTACCTCTTTGTATTATGTACGCAAAAGCAACATAGGTTTAAAAATTACATATATTCCCAATTCAAAACAAAGTACAGACTGATTGTACATCCAAAGTTGTGTAAACATATATGGTTATTTTAAAATCAATTTCTGAGTATTTTGTATGAAAAAAACAATATTATTAAAAATGGGCCAAGCAATATAACTATGGGAAAAGTTGATATGCACTTAATGGCAGGGACGTAGCTAGAGGGGTTCCAGGGGGGGGGGGCTCAGAACCCCCTGAAAAATTTTGTGCCCCCCCCCCCCCCTGGGAAAGTTGCCAAGGTCACCATATGAAATTCTGTTTCAAAATTCCAAATGAAACTCTGTTCAAAAATTGAACGTAGTTTTTTTTTTTTTTTAACAGTTTTGCATAAATTAAATTGTAGTATTTGTTCAAAAACTGTAAATAAGTGCTTCAATATGCGCGCATCCTATCTGCACATACTCAGAATTAGCAACCTTTTGCTGATGCAAACATTGACTTTTGCGTTTGTTATATACTGAAATTTTTCATTTTGCAGCGTTTTTCATTATTAGCATAAAACAAAGTTATTCTAATGAGTTTGATAGTAAATATGATGCTTATGATAATCATTATGTTTCCTATTTGAGTCATCCTAGTTTAAATATATATAAGATCCTTAATTTATAAATGATACTAATGAAAAAAGCTAATAGCCAATTTAAATACAAGTGGTTTTAGCATTTGAATAATTTTAAAATGCAAAATACATCCTTGATTTTTCTAATGTTTTGTATCATATAAAAACATAACTTTAGAATCTTTAAGGGCAGGGAATATTCAGAAAAAAATTAAAAGGTTTCAACTCTTTTCAACTGTGGAGCTTTTTATTTACTTACTGTCATCATCACTTACTATTTCACTAGTATAATTTTACACTGAAAATTTTCATTCTGCAGCCAGTGATGTAGTTGTAAAAAAACCAGAGGGCATACGCTGTAGGCAGAGGGAGTATATGCTGAAGAGCTTATGCCCTAAAGAGTATATGTTATAGTGATTTTGAGAAGTGGGTATACGGTATTCCTTAAATTAATCCAGAAAATATAAGGCTTATCCACCGTATTTCCTCCATTACATCCCTGTCTGCAGCTTTTACTTTTCTTAGAATGAAATAAAGTTATTATAAACAGTTTAATAAGAAACACACTGCCTACAATATAAAAAAATCACAGACAGCTCGGCCTACAGGCGCAGGTAGATTTCGAAGACGTAGACCGTGGGGTGTCTGTTTATTGGGAATTGCAGAAGAAATGGCCTTTTTGCCATGATTCAGCAGTTGGGACCGCCCACTTCGAAAACTACCTGTGCCTGTAGGCGGAGTCGGCAGGGATTTATTTGTTTTTATTTATTTATTTATTTTTTTGCTGTAAGGGTTGGTCCTATAAAAAACTTGTAGATAATATTAAGAGGATTTATAATAAATTCAAGCGGATTTAGTGTCTTGTGAATTGTCAAAGTTGTGAATTTTTTTCTTCTTAAACCCCTATCCCCCCCCTCGAGGCCCTTTTTAATGATATCAAAATCTGTCATACATAAATTTTCGGCCCTTTTCCTAGATGTAATAATAACTTGAAACGGATTCGATACATATCATAATTAAGAAGTTATGGGTTTTTCTGTTTTCACAACAAAACCCATTCCCCCTATCCTCCCCCCCCCTTTTTGGTTCGATTTTGCCCATTAACGAACTTGACCGAGATTTTATGCCCCTTGATTTTATGTATTAGTTTGGAAGAGATTTGTGCAGAATTATTGAAGTTATCGTGTACACAAAAAAGTGATATAGATAGATAGGTTGATAAAAGTTTTGAACTGGGGCTGGTTTTTGGTTCTGGGAGTCATGATCGGCATAGAACTGGAAAAATTTTCTAGAAATTCCAACATAGGAGAGAATGTAATTGATAGTATTTCTTTCAAAATCTACCTAATATGCACTAATTTACTTTTATATATATACTTTGATCATATATATCTGTGTTTGTGCGTGCATGTGTCAGAGAGAGAAAAATAGTATGAGGCCCCCCTACATTTTCTTGAGTACGCCCTATTGTTTGCTTCTAGCTACAGCCCTGATTACTGCACGCGTCGTATCTTTAAGCATTTAGCTTTTTGTCTTTTTGCTGGGCGATTTTTATTTATTTGTTTTACATAAAAGTTCAATCGAGTTACGACAAAATTTTTTTGAATTTTCTTTGTGAGAGCACTATTTAGGTCTATTCTCAGCTCCAGAATATCCCGTACGGCAACCAGGCACAAAACAATACCTTTGCTGATATTTCTTCTTAGTTTTTTCACTCATATTTTGTGTCTTAAACAGACATAATTACAACTTTCTAGGAAAAACTCGCGTTTGTTTACAATATGCCTCACTGTCACGGCGCTAAAAGCTTTCAAAATTCCCAGTCGGTGATAACATGAGCGCCATCTTGTGGCATCCTTCCTTTCAAGGCCAAAGAAAAAAGCGTTGGTAACCAACGGACGGCACACTATTTATTCTAGGCACTGTAGCAGAACAACGAATGAGATACCATATGAAAGGTTTTAGAACAGGCTTCTGACATAGCCCACTTAAAAATTCGTTAAAACATTTTTTGATTAAAATTTGCTGAAATTAAAAAATTAAATCGGCATTGTTTTCTTAAAAGAAATGAAAGGTTTTCCTGAAATTACTATTGCCAAAAAAATAAAATACCACATTATATGATGCTCATAGCAATTATTATAAAAAAAACACCGCACGGGTTTATTTTATACCTATGATTAAAAAGCGAAATTGAAATTGAAATGTTTAGATTTATATCTCTATGTCCCATGGTTTTCCCGAAGCGGATGACGTCATCCTCTAATGCAGTCAAAATACGATTGTTAATTTTTTTTTTTTTCTCGCGCGTGCCTTTAGCAATCTTGGATCTGTTTTTAGTCTAACTTTGACGGAATAAATTAGATGATATTCTGGCTTGACTAACAACTAAATGTTGTTTGCAGATATTTTTATCCTTGCTTTTTCTTTAGAAGTTTAAACCTGCATCTAATAAATATTAAATATTGATAAAAAATGATACTTCTCTATTATCCCGTTGACCACTTTTCATAACAAAAAACTATCGCCAAATAAACGGGAGAACGTTGCCATTGGAATATCAATAAATAAATAAATAAATAAAATATAAGAATTTAAGGACACAATTATTATTTTAATAAATAAAATAACTCATAAATCAGTAAAACATAATGAAAAATACACGCAAATGTCGAATGTAAAACCACTAGATGACGTAACAAACACGCATAATGATTCTGACATCAAGTAAATGGGACTGCATTTTTGGCGTTTAATCTTACAGTTTGGCGGTAGTTTTTTGTTATGAAAAGTGGTCGACGGGATAATAGAGAAGTACCTAAAAATATTAGATTTCAGTGCGAAATCTTCGCACGGGCCCTCTGGTCTAGAAATGATTTTGTTTCTTTATTTTTAAATCGAGTTCATCGAACCCTTTTATTCTTCTGCAACAGTTTTTCCGAATTTCCATGATGCAGGAATTCCCCGCATTCCGACTGCAAACACACGTTCAGTTTACGGAGAGGCGGGTTAGAATGCGGATCAAAAATAGCGTTCATTATAGTGGGGTGTTCAGATTAGAGGGTGTTCAGACTACAGAGAGTTCATCTTTTGTTAAGTCTATGGAGTTTCGCCGGGACCATCAGAAAGTGTTCATAATACCGGGGTGTTCACATTAGAGAGTGTTCAGATAGAGAGAGTCCACTGTACTATATTGCACACTGCAAAACTAAATTATCATTTAAATTTTTTTTTCCAAAATCTGTTTGGGAGGGAAATATTTCAATGCCGTATTTTTTTATAGAATTCCCTAACGTATAAAAATTACTTAACTTCATGAAAAACAGATACCTTGTTGAACAAGTGTTATTATTCTGTTACCAAGGTTTGTTTGAATCATTATATTAAAAAGAAAAAGGAAACAAGACCATACTATCATGAAAGCTGTATGAAAATCTGATCTTTTCTATTCAGCCTGTAATGGACGCGTCTTACGTGCTTACATTGAACCTATTGCCACAGTATACAAAATAATTGCTGAAAACACCTGCTCAGGAAGCTTGATCACGTAGTGCTCCCCGCCTCCCTTCGCCATTATACGAAACTAATAGATAAGAGAAGGCCGTATACTGTTAAACATTACTTTCTACAAAAAATAGACACATCACGATATCACAAAATTACGATTATATTCTTGTTACTGCATTTTTCACTTTGCTTTCTTTTTATATAGGATTTTACAAATGTGAACGCACTGATATAGCAATTAAAAAATTGTGAGATGGGTTCAAGTAATTTTCAAATAAATTAAACAATTAGGATGATCAATAATTAATAAAGTATTCTTGAAAATAATTATTCATTCAAACTAGATATTAATGACATTAGCATGAAATCAATATTTTAATTACTTTACATAGAAGATATAAAATATTTAAGTGGTAACGCTACTAACGACGCCTGAAAAATCACTGATGTTTGATAATTGTTTTTGGGAAAATTATACATCGGAAAGAAAATTGGTTTGAAGGTATTTATTATATCGATTTTTAGCGAAAAAAGTTGTTTTTGTTAAGTGTTAGATCGTGATACAAGGATTCCGGAGCATTTTTTGTTTTGGCTTTATCTCTGTAAAAATGGCTGAGATATAGCTGTTTGAAATTCTAGGTTGGCTGATATTTTGAAACAGTCTGATTTTTGTTATGCTGTAACTCTCATGCTGAAATTCGCATTCATATTCAGTATTAACGAAAAAAAGGGATTGAATCTTCAAAAATCAAACCAGATTCCAAGCATTTTAGATTCGAGTGTTTGAGTAAAGTGAGTTGAATTTTTAAAAACATGGAATATGGAAGCTACCTTTTCCTCCCGGTACAGGCCGGAAGGACTTTTTTTTTTTTTTTTTTTTTTATTTAACTTGGTTATTGTATGTAAATATGGAATTTTGTAATCGACTTACTTCCTGATAAGCTAGTATTATAAAAAATGTGTACACAGATGTATTTCCAGATGACAATACAACATTTTAATATTTTTAGAACTTAATTATATATTAATTTAATTTTAAGGCATTTTTTCGTTAGCCCAAAACAGGTGATAATCGCCAAATATTTTTTGGGGTTACAATTAAGTGTTAGACGGTAATACAAGGATTCCGAAACATTTTTTGTTTTACACGAGTTGCAACAGCAACAGATTTAATTATGCGCCAAACCACGTTCACCAAAAAAAGGCCAACTGGCTGTGAAGCAGCAAAAACGAAATATTTTAAGCACTAAAAAGTAGAAAATACAAACAAAAAATAAAGAATATAACTTAAAAAAAGACAATCTCAATTTTGTTTATTAAAATTTAATGACATTTATTTATTAGATTTGCGATTTTTTTGTGTTTTGAGGGAAAAGAAACATACACAAAAAATCCGTTTCTAATACGAAAAGTACTAAGCAGCACAGTTGCCGGAACACTCCTGTGATTTGACGAAATTGCAGCTTTAGATTATAGTCATTTCAGGTGATTTTTACATCAGATTGAGGAATTTTCTGTATTTTAGGAGAAAATGGGCAAAACAAAGCGGAGTTTTTCGTACTTTAATGCAATATAATCAATGGAAAAAATCATTCAATTCGTTCGTTTTTGAGAATGTAAGCTGTAATCAATTAATAGTTTCATATTAATTAAATTAGTATTATACGTTGAGAAATCAATTTAGAAATTCTAAAAAGCTAGTTTAAAAAAGGCTTTTTTTCCCTGTTGCCATATCTTAAAACAGAAATAGAACAGTAATTATGATTTGTTTTAATAAATTCAATAGCTTGCGCTTTCTACCAAGCATAATAATAATAAAAAAACTGGCTAATATTCTATAATAGGATTCGGTGCCCACATATTGTAACGGAATATTTTCGGGAAAATCATGAATTTCAGTCATGAAATTAGGCGTGATATTCAAGATAAGCATTGAGTGCTTATAAAAGAGTGCATTAAAAAAAAAAAAAACTCATTATTTTATTGTAATTTCATGTTAAATTCAAATTTATACATCAAACTTGCAATTCATAGTTGTTGGTGTGTTATGTAACTCCTCTATTTAAATTAATACATAGGAAAATATAGCAGAAAGTTTTGAGAGAATCACAGTAAGTACATAATTAAAAAAATAAGAAACCGCCCAAAGACAGCATTCTTAAATAATAATTAGATTATAATATGATCTTTCGCATTTCGGCTCATTCTATTGCTAACATTTCTTTGAAATCACTTTTGGAGCAAAACACAGGCATTTAGAAAATACGCAGAATTACATTTTAATGTTAAATAATTCATGTTGGCCTTGAGCGTACGTCAAAATAAAACAGTTCAACAAGCAATGGTATTCTCATATTTGCATGAAAATGGTGAAATTAGTTTCAGATGTTCTAAAGAGAAGTGAGGCAGCGTCTTTAGAGGATTTAAATTAAAGTAGCAAATCTTAATTTTGTAAAGCATCACTAGAAATTGCGTTCATTTTCATTTTGAAACACAACGGAAATTATAAAAACCCAAATTTGTATTTTTCGAATCAAATTCAATTTCTAATAAATTACTATTACTGTGCCACTTCTCTCCCAGTGTTACAAATTTTAATGAATAAGCCATCTTACTTAAGTTTTTTTAAAATCTATTTTCTTTAAATGATTTAAAGAATAAAATATATATTATGAAATGAATTAAACAGAACCAGTTTAGTCAATGGGTTTTTATAAAATGGCCATTTTTTAGGGTTTCGTTCATCTCACGAAACCCTATTCGTCCCGATACGTTGTCTGTCCGTCACAGAGCCGGTTCTCAGAAACTAAATAACTTACAGACTTGAAATTGTGTGTACTTATAGCTGAATATCTACTATGAAGCTGAAAATCCTAAAATTAAAAAAAATCGTATTATTTTAATATATAGAGATAAAAAACAAAAAAATCTAACAGCCTTTTCCTATTAAATGTAAATATTTTTCGTTATAGCAGTTGCCAACTATTAAAAATCCACAATAAAATTCTTTCTACAATAATTAATTTTCTATTGGAAGATTTCCACGTGAAAAATGAAAATGAAATAAAAAGTTTCACCAATTGAAAAAAGATTAATATGACGTCATATTGGTAATAAAACGGAAATTTTCAAACATTTCTGATTAATACAAGGAGTATGAGTATGTGTAAGTACAGAAAGCAGGTTAATATGATGTCATTAAAGAATTAAAAATAAAATTAATCTGACGTCATATTGGAAGTTTAACGGACTTTTTCAAATGTTTAAGAATAATACAAAGAGAGTATCAATATGAGTAATAGAGAAAGCGAGTAGATATGACGTCAGCAAGTGATTATAACGTCATGAGTTTGAGGAACGTATTGAATCATAATAAAACCCGATTATGGAAATATTGGCATATTTTAACATTTTGAAGATCTCTATACAACATGTTTAATTTTGAAATTGATTTTTTTTAAATATCGCATTTAGTCCACATGACAGATATTATGACAGAGTATGTCATAATTCTCAATAAAACAATCAACATTAATTTTCTTTAGGTAAGATTTAAAGATTTTCTAATAAATAAAATCTCTTACCTGCGGGTTCGCGATGGGATGCTTAATACGGGTATCTTGATCATATCCGTCAGTAAGGCTCACACACACAAAATACAAAGTCTTTAAATGAAAAAACACAACATTTACTAACGTTAACAGAACACAACACTTAAAATTATAAATCCTTTTCTTAATGATTCACAGAAGCAACAATCATTACATCTTTTTTCTTTGGTCTCAAAGACCCAACTGATTAAAATATTTCTCTGCAAGAGAAAAGAAAAAAATAGTATACAATAGTTCAAAGTACAAATTTAAAAGTCAGTCTTCGCGGACGGAAAATGAAAGTCCCAGAGAAATGTAGAGGCACAGTCTGCGGTTTTCAGAATTCTTTTCTTCACATTCCCCCCTTTGAGTTCACTAGGGGACAAAACTCAACTTGAGCCAACCTCAACTTGCAGTCTATCGGGAGGACGTACTGTCCGCCCTCGACGAGTAGACAGACAGGTTTGCAAAGCGGGAGCATTACGACTTTCTCCTTCCCCACGCACTTCTAGAGGACAGAGTTTTTTCACCGGTCGAATAAGCACTCCAGAAGCTGTTTTTACCTTGGCCACTCGGACAACACCGTCTTTGCTAGGGTAAAGTTCTAGAATTCTGCCAAGTGGCCAATTTATTCTGTTACTGTTGTTAGTCCATATGAGCACAACATCGTCGACACATAGGGATGTAGTCTTTTTACTACTAAATACGGAACACTTGAGCGAACCGAGATATTTATTTCGGAATCTAGATCTTAAATCATTCTTAATTTTACATCGGTAGATGTATCGTTTATTCAGTTTCTTTGGATCGATGCATTCTAATTCAGGAATACCTATCTCTCTTATTTCTTGCAAAAACATAGATGGCGTTATCGGCCTAAGGTCTTCATTATCATCAGAAACATAAGTTAGAGGGCGTGGATTTATTATCCCCTCACAATCGCAAAGTACGGTCGATAGTTCCTCGTAATTAAGCGATGTTTTCCCGACCACTCTTCTTAGCATTCGCTTCAGGATTCCGACGAGTCTCTCCCAAAAACCACCCCACCAGGGCGCAGAAGGTGGTATGAACTGACAGTCTATATGTGAAAAAACACTGACACTTTTTAGTTTCTCAAAATCAATCTTGCTAAATAAATTACGACATCCAGTAAAATTGGTGCCGTTATCAGCGTATATTACTGAAGGACGGCCTCGTCTCGCAATAAATCTTGCGAGTCCAAGGATAAAACTGTCCGTTGAGATATTATACAATAGTTCGAAATGGACTGCTCTAAAAATAGCACACGTTATTAATAAAATCCATACTTTGGATTCATCTTTCAAATAAAGAGGACCGCATAGATCCACCCATTATTTCAAAAATAGCCGCTTCTCGCACTCTGTTTATCAGTAAAACACTTTCTTCAACTTCCGGGGGTTTTGAGGCGTGTTTCTTGCATACAACACATTTACTAATCACGCTTTTAATAGTCTTACGACTTTTTAGAATCCAATATTTTTCTCTTAGCACGGTCATCAAAAATGATACACCGCAATGACCAAATTCTACGTGCTTCGAAAATATGAGTTGTTGTACAACGTGGTGCTTTGAAGGTAAGACGACAGGTAACGTAAAGTTAAATTCATCTTCTCGATGAAAAATTTTAGTTTTCACATGGATGATATCATCCGAATCTGTAAAAGTGCGTAAGCATTTATATCTTTTATCGTTTATATTTTCAAATGATTCCTTTTGTACTAACTTTAAAATAACTGTTTCTGCCTTCTGAATTTCACTGTTAGTCAATTGACCGAATATTCTGTCGTTATTACCCCTTTTCGAATTTTGAATAAATCGCAGAATCCAACCAGTGATTCGCAAAATTTTACTGTACGAAGAATAGCGATTATAAAATTGGGGGTCATTACTTTCTAAATTAGAGGCAGTTACAATTGTTTTTCGTTTTTCAGTATTTACTATTTCCATGTTAGGCAAAATGTTAGACTTAGGCCAGTTTTCTTCGGAATCCAAAAGCCATGTCGGTCCTAACCACCACTGAGACCTAATAAGGGATTTCGCACAACAACCGCGTGACTGCAAATCTGCCGGATTCATATGTCCAGGTACGAAATTCCACGAAGCGGTGGCTGTAAGTTTTCGAATTTCCCTAAATCTGTTTTCTACGAATGTAGCCCAAGGTCCTTCCCGTTTTATCCAATATAACGCGTCCATAGAATCTGACCAATAGAACGTATCAATATTTTCTTGTTTCAAATCTGCTTTAATGCTATTGGTCAATCTAGCTCCAGTGCAACAAGCTAGTAATTCTAGACGCGGAATCGAAATGTCTTTTAACGGAGCTACTCTAGAACGGGCCTGAACAAGTTGACAGGTGACAAAATTCGATTGCTCATTTCTGAGAAAAACGCTTGTAGCATAAGAAGATTTACTCGCATCGCAAAAGGCGTGTAGAGATAATTTTCCCATTTTTACTGAAAAGTCAGATAATTTTCGAGCTATTTCAAGATTTTCTAAATCCTTAATTTGGTTACTCCATTTTTTAAATTCCTTAACTATCTCATCGGGCAATTTGGAGTCCCATGAAGCTTTCATTTTCCAACATTTCTGTAAAAGCAATTTTGGAATTAAGGTCACGGGACAAGTGAAACCGATGGGATCGAATATTTTATGCGTTAAGGACAAAATCATTCTTTTTGTGATGAGCTCATTCTCAACTTTAAAATTCCGGAAATCACACGACAGCGTGTCCTTTTCGGTATCCCATATTAAACCAAGTAACGGAATTTTTATATCATTATCATCGTTCAAATAACCCTTGTTATTATTGCCTAATCCAAATTCCTCGCATTGATTATAACACCAACCACGAAGATCAAATTGTGCTGATGCCAAACGTTTTCGTGCTTCATTTCGAAAATACTCTAACTCTTCCCTCGACTCTACACTGGCTACACAATTGTCTACATAAAAGAATTCTTTAAGTCTTAGAGCAACATCTTTAAGATTTTCCGCAGCCTGATCTAAGTGATGTGTAAGAGTAGCAGCCAAAAGGAAAGGGCTACAACTAATCCCGAAAACCACCCTACAATGTCTATAAATCTCAAGATTTTCGGAATTCCCATCTCTCCACCAAAGAAAACGTAAATAATCCCTGTCTTTTTCATTTAGAGATATCTGCAAAAATGCTTTTCGAATATCACCTACAACCCCTATCTTTCCTATTCTAAATCGACTTGGGACGGAAGGAATTAATTCAATTAAATTAGGTCCCTTTTCTATACAGTCTGTAACAACGGCTGCAGGGTGCAGTATTTCTCCAAAAGAACGCTTGTTTCCTTCTGAACGTTAGAAGATGCTCGCAGAAGTGGGGAGGGGGTTGGTCATTTTGGAGCAATGACCGAGAACTTCCGCCCTTACCCCCAGTGGACAGTGTACACGTAGACGTAGAGAAGCGGGGAGTCTGTTGTTGGAAAGCGAGCGATGAGGTTCGCTTGTAAACAGCTCCGGTTTTTTAGTGAGATGTTTTTTTTAGTGCTTTCCGCTGTGG
The DNA here is from genome assembly GCA_963931845.1 of Maratus michaelseni. Lineage (NCBI taxonomy): Eukaryota > Metazoa > Arthropoda > Arachnida > Araneae > Salticidae > Maratus > Maratus michaelseni. The sequence goes on from OZ007592.1 coordinate 254,481,110, forward strand.
AACAGATATGTGTTAATTGAAAGCAGAAGTGTTTTATTCTGCGGTGATTATGAAGATCACGATTAAAAATTGTAAATCACAAAGAACTTGTACAGAATAATTTTTTTTTAATTAAATAATTTTTAATTGAATCCAGTGGATTCTTTATTAGTTTAGCTGTTCGTGAATGTTTATGTTTGAAATTAACACTCGCTACACCACAGCTTATGATTAATGGTGGCAGTGATCGTTGGGATGTTGGAACTAGATTAATTAGTTCCACGAATCCTTAGCCACCTTCTGCAAAAAAATTATAATTGTAAAAGTCGTGCAGTTATCGTATAAGCAAGCATTTTGTGGGAGAACTTTGTCGACGATTTCCACGAGTTTCGGAACGGCCAAGTATCCAGAGTTTTATTTTCTGACATTTGGAGTCTCTGTAAAGAAGAATCAGTGTTCTGTCCGGAAGGTCAAGGATTCATTCTTGTGAAGTGGAGCGAGTGGATACCATCGATAAAGATCCGGTGTGGAGCTTCATTTCTGTTGGACTGGTTATCTGCCGACCCTGGAATTTGCCTGGAATTTGCTATGTGTTCCCCAGCGTAAACATCAAATATGGAATGGTAAGCCCCTATATTTCTCGTGCATGCTGAATTTTGGGAGGTCCCATTGTTATATATACATGTACATAAATTTAGTAGAAATAATGTTGGGCTAAGTAATTTGAAGTAGGGTTTATTATTATTACTTCAAGGTTCATGCGTACTGGATAGCTATAAGTTATTTTATTTTCTCTGGTTATTGTACTAATGTTCTCAGGTAAATATTTATTGCAGAAGTGGCGGGTTATTTATTTTATATGTGTTTTTTTTTCCTTTTGTGATAAGTGTAAAGATTAAATTACTTTTTATGCACAATTAGAGTGCTAATGCAACTAAACAATATGTGTTACAGTGTGAAAGCATTTGTTTAGAGGTAGAGATATTCATTAAATTAGGAGATTGAATTTATGAAAATTATCACTGTGAAATCATTTTTAAATTTAATTCATATTCCTAGTAGAAAGGAATTTTGTTTAAATTAAACTACTAAGTCTTTTCTTTACTGTGTAGTATTTTTATGAGTGTGTTTTGGGTTTATCTTATCATTTATGGTGTTTTATTTAGGGAGTTACTCAGTTTTGAAAAGAAAAGTAGATCCTTGATTTTCTTTGCTTTTTTATTGCTAATTGTGTTCGGAAAAATTATTGTGCTTTTTTGTATTTTGTGTTGAGATATTTTCTGTGTTTAATTATGGCCAGTTTCTTGAATAAACAAAATAAAAGCGTTCTGCTATTGCTCGCGGCCGATTTTGATACAGAATTACCTGCGGACAGTAAAAAGGTAGCGATAATTCAGGCAATTTTGCATGCCTCTGATTATGAGGAGCAAATGGCTAAAGATATGTTGGAAGGGATATTAATAGAGAGGGAAAAACTGGCAGAGCAAGAACGATCAGACAAATTAGCGGAGCAAGAAAGGTTAGATAAATTGGCAGAAAGAGAGAAAGATAGACAGTTGGAGTTAGAGAAGGCGAAGTTACAATACAATGTAGATACTACTTCTGTAGCTTCCACGGTTTCTGTAGTGGCAGAAAGTAAAGATAAAAAAGTAAGTTTAAAAGATTTAGTCCCAAAATTTGACCCTAAATCTATTGACATTACTTTATTTTTTATGATTTTTGAGAGTCAGGCGTTAAAAGAAAGTTTAGATGAATCTAATTATGTATCACAGCTTATACCCTTGTTGCCTGTAGATGTTGCTGAAATTATTGTAAAGGAACCGCTAGAGAAAAGGGATGACTATCAGCACATCAAAAGCGTTTTGTTAAAAAGGTTTAGATTAGGAGCTGGTGCCCTTAAAACTAAATTTGAAAACCATCAAAGGAATTAAGGTGCACTGTGGTCTGAACTTGTGTATGAGCTGAGAGGGTATTTGGATAACTGGTTGGAAACGGTTGAAGTGAATGATTTCGAATCCCTCAAAGAACTTATACTCACAGAGCAGGTGAAACGTAGAGTCCCTTTTGAAATTAAAGAGAAATTCTTAGACGAATAGGATGAGATGAAGACAGCGTCCTATTTAGCAGAAAAATGCGATAAATATGAGAGTGTGAGAGGGAATTTTAAGAAAATGGAAAATAAATTTTGGAATAATAAGTCATTTGGTAGGGACAGGAACGGTCAGGATAACTTCAAGAGTAAGGGGGAACAGGCAGTAAAGTCGGGAGGGGCTGATAAAAAGGATCACGCAAGTAGAAATTCTTGGAATAAAGATAAGTTTGATAGAAGGAAACCTATTGTCTGTTTCCAGTGTAACCGTGCAGGGCATATCAGACCGGATTGCCCAGATTTAAAACGTAAAGACTCTGGAGATGTAGTTAGTCACCTGGGTGTAGATGTTAGTTTAGGAGAGTGTTTTGCACCGTATTTCAAAAAGGCAGAAATTAATGGAATAGAACGGGATTACTTACGGGATACTGGGGCTGGCATTGATCTTTGTGACCGTAGCTGGATTGATAATGAGGATTTGATTGGTGAAGTTACTTGGATTAAACAACCCCTGGATAATGAATGTAAATGTTTGCCATTGGCTAGAGTTACAATTAAAGGAGATTTTGGAACGGTGGTCACTAAGGCAGCTGTGAAACCTATCGAGTTAGAACAAGGTTATTATTTGTTAGGAAACAAAACGGCTGAGCTTATTGAGGAGTCGAGGGGTAATCCTGTACCGGTAAATGCTGTAATGACGCGCAGTCAGAGGCGTGAACATGAGAGAGAAATGTCCGCTGTGCAAGTTGAGAGTGAATTTGGTTCGGAGGATGGAGAACCGGATGAAGGGGAGTCTAGTGACGGTGAGGAAGAAGATGGGATAGTTATTCCGGAAAGGTTAGAGGCAGAGTCGTGTTTGGAGAAGGTATCCGCAGAGAAATTTAAGGAAGAGCAGATAAATTGTGCTTCACTTAAGCAGTTGTGGGAGAAGGCCAGTAAACCTAACGAAAAAGAATTTTGTGTTAGAGATGGTAAGCTTGTGCGGGTATCGCAGTCACGGAGAGGTGATGATAAAGTGCAGTTATGTGTGCCGGAAGTTTATCGTAGAAAAGTTCTAGCATTGTGTCATGAGCAGGTGTCAGGGCATTTGGGTACGACTAAGTCCAAGGATAGGGTTCTGAGATGTTACTTTTGGCGAAACTGTTATCACGATATTGAGAATTATGTTAAGACTTGTGATACATGTCAAAAAGTAGGTAGCAATCGAGATAGGCGAAAGGCCCCTTTGAAGTTAGTACCGATAATTTCGGAATGCTTTACCAAAATAAATTTAGACGCGGTTGGTCCCCTGCATACTAGTAATAAAAACAACAAGTACTTAATTACATCCATTTGCCTCGCTTCTAATCCTGATGCTATTCCGGTGGAAAACATCACTTCCACATCCGTTATTGATGCTTTGGTACAGATATTCGCTAAGACAGGTTATCCGAGAGAGGTGCAAAGTGACCTAGGAAAATCTTTCACCAGCGAGTTAACATCAGAATTTTTTAATGTATTTGGTATCAAAGTGTCGCATAGCTCAGTTTGCCATCCGGAGTCGAACAGCGTGAAAAGGATGCATTCTACTTTGAAGAAAGTACTTAAAGCTTTGTGTCTAGAGTCCGGTCGAGACTGGGAAGAGGTTTTGCCTATGGCGTTGTTTGCTCTAAGAACTGTGACGCATGAAAGTACTGGGTTTAGTCCTGCCGAGCTGGTTCATGGAAAAAATTTACGCATGCCGCACACTTTAGTTTATGAGAATTGGATGTGTCAAGGTAACACGGATCAAAATGTGGTAGATTACATTTTGTACTTGACGAATAGGTTGAAAAGGTGTCAGGATTTAGCAACTAGGCGTATGGAGGAATGTCAGGACAAAAGGAAGACATGGTATGATAGGAATGCGGTAACTAGAAAATTCAAAGTTGGTGACCAGGTGTTGGTTTTGGCAACATCAAAGCCTCATAAGATGGCCGTAAATTGGGTCGGGCCGGGAACTGTCACTGGAGTGATTTCGGAAACAAATTACACAGTTGACTTGCCAGAGAGGCGCAATAAGGCGACTATCTACCATGTGAATCTTTTGAAACCTTATTACAAGCGGCCTGAATTTGTTAATCTGCTGATTGACATAGATGCGGAAGAGGTGGAAGAAGATGCTGAGATCCCTTATCCCCTGCCAAACCCCACACAAATTGACTTCTGGGAAGTTGTGTATAACAGCGAGTTAGAGAAAAAAGTGACAGATAGCCAAATAAGTTTATTTAAGGAGGTTATAGAGAGAAATAGAAAAGTTTTTTCTTCAGACCCTGGACGTACCCATCTGGTAGAGATGGATATCGAGTTGACAGATGAATCGCCGGTGAGGTCGAAACCTTATAGAATGTCACCTAGGCAGACCGAAATTTTAAGAGAGGAAATTAGGAGACTTTTGGAATTAGGAGTGACAGAGGTAGAGCAGTCCGATTTTACGTCCTCCATGATTTTGCTAGAGGTTCCGGGAAAAGATTCTCGTCTCTGTGTGGAATATTTCACGGGAATGCAGACGGGTTAAGTAGAACCGAATAGTGTAATTTCTTTACTTGATTCCCGAATTAGTATTTGTTTATAATTTTTATTTACGTGTTATTGTTTTTTTTGTTATTTATTACTTGTATATATTTTGTGTGTAATTGGGTATTTTTTGAAAATTTACTTTAATTTCAAGGAATCGCACTGTGTCAGTTGTTGAACTCAGATAAATATCTCATCTGTTATATTAGATTTGATTACGAAAATGTTTTTATTATTTGAATTGTTATGGAAATTCATAAGTGAAATCTAGGATTATCATGAGTCTTTCAAAACTGAGTACGCATGCGTCTGTATGAACCTTGTATAGAGAAAAATTAAAGTGTATAAAGTTATTAAGGTATTAGCAAAAGGTAAAAGTATTAAGGTAAAGTTATTAAGGTATTTCCTTAGCACTTCCAACTGGAGTTTAGGTGTTGGGACCTCTCAGATTTAGTGTGTTAAGAATGAGGGGCTCGGTACCTGGTTCAAATTTATATTTTCATAGGTGTATGCACCGTATGAAAATTCTTTAGGGGGAAGGAGCTGTAACAACGGCTGCAGGGTGCAGTATTTCTCCAAAAGAACGCTTGTTTTCTTCTGAACGTTAGAAGATGCTCGCAGAAGTGGGGAGGGGGTTGGTCATTTTGGAGCAATGCCCGAGAACTTCCGCCCTTAACCCCAGTGGACAGTGTACACGTAGACGTAGAGAAGCGGGGAGTCTGTTGTTGGAAAGCGAGCGATGAGGTTCGCTTGTAAACAGCTCCGGTTTTTTAGTGAGATGTTTTTTTTTAGTGCTTTCCGTTGTGGAACAGATATGTGTTAATTGAAAGCAGAAGTGTTTTATTCTGCGGTGATTATGAAGATCACGATTAAAAATTGTAAATCACAAAGAACTTGTACAGAATAATTTTTTTTAATTAAATAATTTTTAATTGAATCCAGTGGATTCTTTATTAGTTTAGCTGTGCGTGAATGTTTATGTTTGAAATTAACACTCGCTACACCACAAGTCATTTATGGAAACGGAACCCCTAACATGTGCTGAACCATCGAATACCGGTCTAATTTTGGTTGTAGACGTATGCTTGATTACCGCTCTATGAGGGAGATAGTGGATCTTAAAAGGGTTAAATTATTCATCACAATTCACTTTTTCAATGTTCCCCTCCTCTTCCCATTCATCCAGAACTTTTTCGTAATCTTTCAGTAAACCGCAAGAATTAAGATTTTTGATATTATTTTAAGGCGTTTTTCCGCTAAATCTTTATTACTAGAAATAGGGGGGTGTTCATTTATCCAGGGGAGACTAACTTTGTATCTACCGTCATTTTCTCGGCTTACGGTTTCTTTAAAATGTTGCATAACCAATTTTTGAACTTCTTCCTTAGAATGTTTTTCAGCCGGATCTACTATGCCTAAGGAATCTAGATTCCACAAATCCGTAATTTTTGCATCATTTACTAATAACGAAAGGACCAAAAGAGAACTATCCCTTTCGTTATCATTAATTTTCCCCATAGTAGTCCATCCAAGTGAAACTAAACCGCAAGAAAGATTCTCAATTTTCCCCGTAAACAAATTTCCCACAATATCTGCTCCTAACAAAACATGTATTTCGTTAATATCCCGTTCATATAAACAATTTTTACTTTCCGGGCAGATATCGCTCAAAAAAATATTTTTTTCTTTTAATTCAGAAATACAATTAAGATTTCCAATCTTAGGAACAGTAGCGCAAATTTTGTCCTGTTCCATGACCTCAATTTTGATATTTTTTCCTCCCCTCAAACCCCTTAAATGTATAGAATAGCAATTATGATCAACCGTTGTTTCGGTACCTCCAAAAAGCCCATGCGTAATTTTTACTTTTCTTATACCTTCTAATTCCATTTTATTGGCCACGAATTTTGAGATATAAGATTTTGAAGACGCTGTGTCTAAAATAGCACGCACTATATATTCAAAACCGTTATTTCTTATATAAATACACAGAGTTTGTAAATAAATTGAGCTCGACAAATTTTCGTTCGAAAAGAGAGTAGTATCCGACAGTTCGGTTTTTTCTTTCGTTTTTTCATTTGTTTTTGCTTTATAGCAAAATAGCACATTATGGTTGCCTTTACAATGACAGCAGACTATTTTTTCTTTACAAAAACGCGATAAATGTTTCTTCATTTTCAGACACTTAAAACATGCTCCCTTCTTTATTAAAATACTTTTTCTTTCTTCAATAGTTAAGCTAGCTGCGAACTGACATTTGGATGAGCAATGTTTTGAAGTGTTGCAGAAAACACAATTCCTTAAACTTAAATCTTCCTCCGTATTAGTCGCTATTAAATCATTCACAGTCGGATATATTTTATGCTTAGTTCGCGAATCGTGGATGTTCTTATCGGGAAAAACGTGAGTTTTTCGGCTATCTTCCTTAATTGCATTTGACACTAACATCGCTTTCTCTCTGGCGTGTAAATAAGATGATAAAAATTTTATCAGCTCTTTAATTTCGTAATAACCTTTCTCATTTTCCGATTTATTTAATTCAATGAGAAGGTCTTGAGGAATTGTTTTTAATATGGTGGTACACAATACACTAGATATTTCTTCCATATTTGTACCGAGACTTTCTAAACTTCTAAGTTCAACAGATAATTTGTCGAAATATTTTCGAAAAAGATATATATCTGCAGAATTTCGTAACGGCTTGGTTGCCAAAATGTTACTCATATGAGTATGAATCAGCATTTGTTTATTTCCGTATCTATTTTTCAATAGTTCCACTGCAGCATCGTAATTCTTTTCTGATATAGGAAAGCCTTCAATTGTGCTTAACGCCGTAGTTTTTAATTGAGCTCGCAAATAGTTGAATTTATCAATTTTATTTAAGGAATTGTTATTATGAACGGAAAGATTCAAACAATTCCAAAAAGTAAGCCAGTCATTCATATTCCCATCAAATATTGGAATACTTAATTTAGGAAGTTTTACACGTACAGAATTCTCTCCTCTATTATTAAATGCAACGTCCGCAGCATTTTCGAAATTTACTTCCTGTTTTGACTTAAAATTATTTAAAAGTCCTGCTTTTATTTCTCTTATTTTTCTAATTGCGCGCGATTTCCAAGAAATTACGTTTTCAGCATACTTTTCAGCTGCTTCCAATTCTTTTTCTAAATCATCTGGATTAATCAATAATTCTAAGTTATTGTCCGTAGTTTTTAAAGACCTAAATTTGTCTGTAACCGATTCGACATATTCTTCTAATTCTTCAGCAGACACATCTTCTAATTCTATTGAGTTTTCGATTTTGCTTAATGCTTTAGTGACTGCTGATCGTAAAATTGTACGTCTTTTTTTAAGAACGTCTAATGTTTCTGTTTGAGATATATTTTTGTGTGTGTGTGTGAGTCGAAATGATATATAGTTCAAATCTTTTTAATTCGATTTTAAATCTTTCCCAAACAATAAGATTTCAAAATTTTCTAAATTATTTCTTATTTCAAAAAAGGATTTCAAACTATATTCTAAACTATTTCATAATTCACAAATATTTACCCGCACTATACATCCCTTGCAGGGATGCCATGTCAAAAATTCTCAATAAAACAGTCAACATCAGTGGCGCAGCGAGGATGGGGGTTTTGAAGCTCAAAATACCACTATTTTAATGTAGTGAACTTTATCATATTTAATTGTAAATTTTTTTCTATTAAAAAAAGCGAAAAAAACTCGTAGAAATAAGTGGTATCCAGTGACTCTAAACCCCCACCCTGGCTGCGCCACTGGTCAACATTAATTTTCTTTAAGTAAGATTTAAAGATTTTCTAATAAATAAAATCTCTTACCTGCGGGTTCGTGATGGGATGCTTAATACGGGTATCTTGATCATATCCGTCAGTAAGGCTCACACACACAAAATACAAAGTCTTTAAATGAAAAAAACACAACATTTACTAACGTTAACAGAACACAGCACTTAAACACAGCACCTTTTCTTAATGATTCACAGAAGCAACAATCATTACATCTTTTTCCTTTGGTCTCAAAGACCCAACTGATTAAAATATTTCTCTGCAAGAGAAAAGAAAAAATTAGTATACAATAGTTCAAAGTACAAATTTAAAAGTCAGTCTTCGTGGACGGAAAATGAAAGTCCCAGCGAAATGTAGAGGCACAGTCTGCGGTTTTCAGAATTCTTTTCTTCACAGAGTATAATACCGGGCTTCGCTCGTTATTGGACCAGTTCAGATTTTCTAAAAAATGAGAAAAATAGACCGGTGAGTTTTTACTTTATAAAAAACATGACTTTTTTTTTTTTTTTTTTTTTAATGAAATTTATTTGGATTTATTAAAGAAAGGATAAAGTGTTTTGAAAGGATTATTAAACGATACCCTTTGTGCGATCTTCGATCACACTTACCCACTTGTTTTACTTTTTTTTTTTTTTTAGCAAACTGAGAGGCAGTCGTAGATTATTTCAAATGATAATATTCATTTATTTTTGAACTGAAATTGCTTGTCTACGCAAGTTACGATTTTGTTTCAGGAGGTAAAATATGTAGGACAACCAGACTAATCTTGTGGAGAATAAACTATATTTGAATTCTGTCTGAAAAAAAAAAAAAAAAAGAAAAAAAATATATTTGTAATTTATTTTTAAATGAATAATTTTATCCAATTTAGGTTTTAATATTCGTGAGTCAAATCAACCTAGCAATGAATCTGAACACTGTAGTTCTTTTGTGAAGCCGATTAAAGCTAACAGGTAAGAATTTAAAGAAAAAATAGTTTTATTCTATTAAGATTTTGAAAAAAAAAAAAAAAAAGCAATTTGAGGAGAATACCATTAATATATATATGTGTGTGTTGTGTTTTGCTGTTTTTTTTTAGCTTCATCCAGCAGTCGAAGAAAAAATATGACAAACATCTCAAAATTAATGCAGTCGTATTATGAAGTTTAACCAGTAGTAGCCGAGTAAAATGTAGGTAGAAGAAAAAAAGAACACGATTGCAGTATAATCTGTTTATTTGAATTCAATCATAGTGAATTCCGGGTGAATAATCTCTCTCTATAATTATAATCTTAGCAAATCTCGACGTTGGAACATACTAGAACTCTACTAGGTGTCTGATAGCTCACTGCAACGCCATCTACATTTTATTTTAATACTCACTTCGAAGGCAAAATCCCTTCCCTTCCCTCTCTGTCTCTGTCTGTCAGCTCGTTTTAAGCGAGGAGCGCGCAGGCACAATTTCGTAACAAATGACCTATTTAACCAATGCATGCTCAATTTTTTCCTCGCACTATCTTTTATCTGTGAATTAATATTGAAGAAATACGTCTGGCCTATGCTTTTGGCGGAAAAATAATTTTCTAGAACATGGTGGAAATTAAAAAAACGCGGGAAACTAATAGAATACGTTTCGGCTTTTGCGTATTGAGACTACAAGTTTCTCGATGACAAAGCAATTTAAAAGAAGGATTTTTTAAACTATTAGGAAAGGGCAAATGGTGAATTTACACAGATTAAAAGAAATAAAAGAGATTTAAATTCGGGAATAAATAGGAAATCTTTAATATAATAAAGAATTTAAGAAAATAGGTTTTTTTAAGAAGAAATATTCTTATGAAATGTGATTTTTACATCTGATTTGTTGGGAAATAAAACGTAATTTAAGTAGATTAGGATAAAAAATGTTTTAAACATGCACAGTAATGCAATATTTTTGAGAAAGGGAATATTTTAATAAACTAGGGTTGTAAATGGAATATTAATAAAATTAATCTTTTATACGATAAATTTAATAGGGTATGGAATTTTAAATTTTGTAAATAATATATAGGGTGGCCAGAATTAAAACGCCACTATTCCGACCTCTCTATTTATTGAATTACTCAATGTATAAGCTTCAAATTTTGAACGGATACTAGTCAAAGACATGGGGAAACTGATTATGTGAAAAAAATAGTTCCTGGAATCAGCGATAGATGGCGCTGTACAACTGGGCATATGTTAAAAATACACAAAAACACATTTTATGTGAACGTACCAAACATTCATGTCACAAGGACCTTATTAACGCAGAGAGTGCTGCTCAATATGGTCCCCTTCTTGAAGATGTAAAATCTGCAGTCTGTGGTCAGCTTATAAGAAAAGGGCATGTTTACAAATAAACAGTTCCACCAACCAATCTACCACATCATTTTTGTCATAGCTATCATTGCAGGAAATCGTCAAGGCGACATAGGCCAATCATATTATAGACCAGTTCAACATAGACCAATCAAATTTCACCATTTCATGTGTATAGTAGGAGTCATAAAGAACAGGTTTTTCTAACAAACCAACCGTAATTAAACCAACAGTGACGTCAGATGCCCTTTCCTTATTCAACTGCGGATCGTAACTGGTCGACTGAGATGCTTCTCACATGCAGAGTGATACCTTTTTTTCAAGTCTGCCAAGGTTACCTGACGCCCTTGATAAACAAAAATGTTTAAGTGTCCCCAGAGTAAAAAATTACACGGGTTAAAATCCGGAGAACGAGATGGCCAAGTTGTCGGAAACGCATGACTGATTACTCTGCCATTAGTGAAACGCTGCCAAAGAAACTGCTCTGTACACAGAGTTCAATGCGCGGAGGCGCTCCACCTTACATAAAGATAATTGAGTCAAAACATTGCCGATCTTGCAAATGGGGTACAACAAAAGTTTTGAACATCCTTTTGTAACTGTTGGCCGTTACAATGCATGTCACAGGGCCAATACGAATAGCCTGTTCAAAAAAGAAAGGTCGAAGAATGAATGTGGCTGGAAATCCACACAAGACTGTAACTTTCGGTGAGTGGAGTGGAATCTGTTGGAAGGTACCGGGGTTTTCAATTCCCCAAATGCTACAGTTATGGGTGTTCACTGTTCTACTGTGGTGGAAATGGGTCGCATCGCTTCACAGAATCTGTAATGACCACGATGCATCCACTTCAACTTCTCTTTTTTTTTTCATATTTTCGTTGTACAGCGTCATCTATTGGTATTTATGGAACTAACTTTTATTTTTCGCGTAATCCGTCCTCCCATTTCTTGAACAGTATGTTCAGAAAATTTGAAGCCTTTACACTGAGTAGTTCAACATATAGGTAGGTCAGAGTAGGGGTGTTTTAATTCTGCCACCTGGTATATGTGTGTGTATCTAATACTGTATAAATATATATAAAAAATGTAAAAATAACGCAGGATGTCTATTCAAAACCACATAAATAATTCTTCCCGAACAGCTGCTGCGTCCAAAGGACTGGAAAAATTGGCAAACAGCCAAGGTATACGCATATTTTATTTAATTAAGTTGCTAAGTTTAAAGGATATATTCGTAAATTCGTCTTTTGTATACTGTTAAAAAATTTGTTGTACATTGTACCAAAATATGAATAAAAGTTGCTGCAACTTTAATTTGGTAAATTGATGATCTGCAGAAAGACGTTTTCTTTGATTGAAAGTAGCCTTATTTAGTTCAACAGTTTAACACATCAAGGTTGCATCAAATCTTTATAACTGCTAGAAGTAGCGTCAACTTGTATGAATTCGTGGGGTACGAGAGTACGAACCCACTCAATAATTTGCACTGGAGGACTAATTACGAAATGTATGTATTTTACGTGAATAATATTGTTAATATAGGCAGTATTGTTAATATATTATTGTTATACCGTTATACCTGTGGAACCGTGCGATGCTTTCGCAGTGCATTATTTGAGATTATTTGCTGATAAGTTTTTTCATTCATTAGTAGTTAACTGCAATTTTTAATCAAAATCTTTCGAACGATACCTCATTTATCGTTGTGCGCTTGGTATGTGCATTGAAAAACTGATATTGACATAAAAATAATATATATAACCAGTGTACCCGTGTGAGACTTCAGAAATAATATATATGAAAATTTTCCCCCTCACCCTTTAAAGAAAAAAAAAGTGACCGAGCTATTTTAACCAAAAGTTTTTAGAAGGAAGGTAGAGGAGGGGGGGGGGGAAGGTCGAGGGACCACATGGAGTGCTAAAACTAAGCAGACAAAATACATTAAATACTTGGTCGACAGTTTCTTCAGAAGCTACCATTAGTTGGGGAGCTGAAGAAAATCTTGCCCAGATCGCCCTGGCTACTAAAATTGCCACATGATTTTTGAGCCCATTCAATATTTTCCAAAGTTGGCACCATGGATTATATCCATAGTTTGGTTCAATGTAGAACTGAAAATTTTAACAGCGTAAAAAACCAATATTTTGTGCCTTTTATAATTTTAGTCTTATAGCACAGTATAGCACAGTCCATAAAGATTTATACTTTTGTAAGTCTCGTATTGAAGACATCAAGAAAATGCAGTAGTGGAGGGGAGGGGGCTATACAGCAATCGTGGGAGTAGGAGTTCTTATACAGATACCATAACCATAGTAATTCGGCCAGAAATGATCTGTATAAAAATATTAGTGATACTAGACTATTGGTTAATAACAGCTACTATTAAATGCTGCACACGAATTAGGGTTTGGAGTCCGTTTACATTTTAAAAATTGAACCAACATTGTTTTTCAAAATGGTAATACCCACTTTTGACACCCCATTTGAGTTTCTTGGATCAAGATAGCCCGGGAAAAGGTATAATTTATATACTTTTCCTTAAATCTACATAAATTTACAAGATGTTAAAGTTTAAGGATGCTAATGTCAAACGCACGTGACAAACTTTAATCTATATCTTCCCAAAAGTCATCCGATTCAAATGTGTCTATTTTAATGAAAAACAATGAATAGTCTCAAACATATTACAGGCATTTTTTCGATTGAGAACGATATTTTTAATTATGAAAATTAATAAATTCATATTAAAAAATATAAATTATGACCTACACTTATTTTTATGTATTATTATTATCATTATTATTTTTTTTTTTTGTATAAAACAAATCACAATCATAAAAAAAAAGAAAAAAAAAAAAGAAAAAAAAAATGGTGTGTAAGTTTACAGCTCATTGCAAGGTAATTTTCGAGATATAGCTGATTTTCACATGTTTACCTCTGTTAAACCCGCGATATTACTGCATTAATCGAGTTGTACATTGAATGGGAAAAACTGCAATAGATCTACAGACAATTTTCAGAAAACCCCAATATTCATAAAAAGACTATGCGATAATTTACTACGATATTGTTTTTATTGTTAGAATGTACATATTACAGATTGACTTGCATAAATTTGGAAACAGTTTAACTAATTTCCATAAACGTATGCGCTAATTTAATAAGTCACAGTCAAGAAATATTAAAAAGTCAATTTTAATTCTGCACTACTATAATTCTTTAGGTCATTTATGTTAGCTTACTTACCTTTTTAGGTTATTAAAAAAAATTACGTAATTTGATTTAAAACTTATCGTAATACAATTTGATTACTTCAAGCTTACATGCATTTTAATCTATTTAAGAGAAAGCTTATCAATTGCCAATTGCACAGTTTTTTTTCTTATTCTTGGATATATCTTGCGGTAACACAAAACTTTATAATTCACAGTGCATTTGAATAATTCTACTGATGTCTTGGTCTATATTTATCAAATGCTTAGTGAGGAATTCTACTTTTTAAAAAGCTTCTTAGAATTCTTTAATATTATTTCTTTTTTCGGAATTTTCTGAAAATTTCATTTTTAAAAATTCAAAGGGATCTAAATCGAGGGAGCATCTTTAAAAAGCTCATCACACTAGATAAAAATCGCACTAACTGAAACCGCACTAAGCGAGGAAAACTCGTGCTTTTCGACAGTTTCAACTTCGACATGGTCTACCTTTTTGTTTCGCGTGCCGCAAACAAATGTTTGCTAAATTAGTTAGGCCACAACATCCTATACCTATATAATATTGAAAAGAAAAGAACAATTATAATAGCTAAATAAAAAAATAAAAAAATAGTATAACAAAGCAATATTAAAAATAATAAAATAAATAATAACTAATATAATAAGTATAAAACGTAATAATATAATAATGCAGAATTTCCAATTTCTAAAGATAAAATATCAGAAGATTTTCAAAAATAAATCAGTCATTTGCTCCATGCAAAAATCTTTTTCTTTTCAAAATGCAAAACTACATTGCGCAACTTTAATTAATTTTGAATAATATTTGATTAATATTGAAAATTTGAAATATATTATCTGATTTTATCTTCCGAAGAAAATATAGAAAACAATACTAAAAGATTTAAATATCTTTTACGCGCATCTCAAATTTTTATAATAAATATAGATTTATTTTTGTGTCTCGGGTCGCACATAAAAACGGTCACCGGAAAACAGTAACCGTAAAAAAAAAAAAAAAAAAAAAAAAAAAAAAAATTATATATATATACATATATATATATATATATATATATATTGATTTTCCTTTCTTATAAAGTGAGATTAATATATACTTTAAACTTTTAAATATTTTTCTGGTAACTAATTGAATATTCCCAGTACTTCTCCACACTGCAAAAAATAATTGTTGATTTTACAGTATAAAACTGGCACCCCAGCTGCCAGTTTTATACTGTAAAATCAACAATTATTTTTTGCAGTGCAAGGGAGATCTTAATTTTATTTTTCGAAATTTATGGATAAACCAACCCCTAACATATTTTCTTATATATCTATATCATGATTCAAGAAAAAGTATATAAAATATACATTTTTCTAAGCTATTTTGAACCAAGGAACTCAAATCTGTTGTCAAAAGTGGGTGCTTCTGTTTGAAAAATCCAAATTGGTACAATTTTTAATATGTAGACACCCTTAAATCCTAATTCGTGCAAATCATTTTATAGAAGACGTTATCGGTGCACGTGGCATTTTTATATGACGATGTTTGGCCGAATTAGCTTGGGGCATCCTTTTTAACACTTTCCAACATAGTTAAAAAGTGTTTATGAATTCGGTTTGTCTGTCTGCCGTCTGTCTGTCTTGCCGTCTGTCTGTCCGTGCTATAACTCACGTAAATATATTCGAATTGTCATGAAATTGATATATGTTATTGAGGTTTACTATGGCACTTTCGGTATTGAAAATGAAGTGTGTAGCGCTTATAGTTTTTTTACAGGAACACTCAAAAGAATTCCGTTACATTACAGTCTATGGGGAAAAATCATTTGCGGTTTATTTTAATGATGTTACACAATTTCAAATGCATTGGAATTGATATATATCACTGAGGTGCACTACAAGAGGGTTACTATAGAATATGGTGTGCATAGCACTTATAGTTACAGGGACACTCAAAAGAATTTCGCTACATTACGGTCTATGGAGAAAAATCGTTTGTGGTTTATTTTTATAATGTTTCACTATTTCAAACATATTGGAATTGATATAAGGTCCATTACAAGAGGCTTTACTAAGAATATTGTGTGTACAACATTCATCGTTCATTTACAGGGACACACAAAAGAATTCGGTACTGTCTGTTAAGAATAATTGCTGGAAGTGTTTTTAAATTTAACTCATTTTTTGCCTATTAAAAATGTTGTATAAATTTTATAGATCATATACAGGGCATCACAAAAGTTCTCGAGTACATTTCGTTTATTGACGGAAATTCAAGAAGGTGGATTTTAAACTGTTCTACGCATTTTCTAAATGAATTATAATTTAGCATTCTATGTAGCATATATAGAAATCTATACAAATCATATACAGGACTGCCAAAAGAGTTCGGATATTATTCCGAATATTGTTGGCAACTCTTGAAATTGTGTTTTTAAATATGTTATGCGTTTTCCAAATTATTTATTTAGATATCATCTTTCACATTATTAAACGGTAAAGATTTGTAAAAATATTTTGTAAGTGTTGGGAAGTGTTACATAATCTATGCTTGATGCATGATTTTTCGTTCTTGTTTTTTCTTCGACAGTATATTAGTTATGCCCGTGTTTCAAATCCGATTTCTTCTTTTACAGCAAAAAAGATGGCTGTGATCAGACAAAGTTGATTTTGTAATCGAATATATTTAGTTTCTCAGCTACTCAAATATATTAGCTTAAAAAGGTCATTACTCTGTCTTGAAATGAATGCTGAATTAAAAAGAAGCGTAGAAATGCCTAATAATATCTTACTTGTGTTTAATGATGAACAAAACCGTGGTGGGTGATTGCAGTCATTATGTAGGCGTTTCTCGCAAAGCGCGAGTAAATTACAGTTTAAGTGCCTTCTGAAAGTTCCGCAATGACAATTATTTTGCCTCTGGCTTTTAACTTTTATCTAAATGTCGCCTAAAATGGAGTGAAATATGTTGAACTGACTCCAGTAGTGTGTTATTAAAAAATTGAAAGCAGTTTGAATAACATTGCGTATTTACATACTACACATTGTACATTTTGTATAGTAAATAAGTCATGAGCTCAATATGTTGCTTTACTGGAAAACAAAACTATTATAAAGCAAAAACATGCCCGTCACTATTGCTGACGCCATAACGATGGTGGCAACAACATAATTCATCGCCTTCTCTTAAAAGAGAAAGCGATTGACTCCTTTTATAATACATATATTCGCTTCTAAATATTACATAAAATTCACTTTTTGCACCATCGAACCGAACAAAAAGTGTATTTTCAAATAAAATTTGTTTGAAAACTAACTCAATTTACTGATTTAAAAAAAATAATTTTCTTAATAATTTTCGAGCATGATTTTTTTACAAATCTATCCAAAAATCAACATTTGGTTGTACAATGTAAAGTAAAAATTGGAATAATGTAAAAAAATAGGTAAAACTAATGAGAAAGTGTCAGCGTTATCACAATTGGCAATGGCCATTGGTTGTTAGTTGGCGGAAGGTTCCTCTTCCTCCTTCCTCACATAAAGAGGGGGAAAAAGAATTTTCTTTCGTAAGATCGAAAAGTGGCTGAAGTAATTATTTTGAATCTTTATTTATAAAAAAAAACATATTATAAACGAGAATAGGATACAGGCTGCTTATTTCATTTAGACATGTATTTTTAATTACATTTCAAACTTAGTTATTTTAATACATAATTGATATTTTTCACATAAAAACGTTTTACGATTTAGTTGATGTACAATCTAAAATATTACATTAAATGTTAAAAAATATATTAGTTTTTAATTAAAACGCTTTTTACCTATACACCGGTCAGTATATGTTTTGTAACACGAATATTCCAGGTTAGATCCCCTTATTGACTTTTAAATTAGAAAGTAGGAAAGCGTTACTTTAGAGAAAAAAAAAATAAAATGAAATAAGCATTCTTAAAATATACACAGACCTCTAAAAGTTAGATGTAATAGTTTTATGTCTAGTTTGAAATTCAGATGAAAAGTTTACTATATAATTATTTATTGGATTTTTACATTATTGTGCCATCATACATAGTTTTAAAAATGTAGAATTATTTTTTTCTTTCTTTCACATTGTAAAAAAAAAAAAAAAAAAAAAGAAAGAAAGAAAGAAAAAGAAAAAACGTTTCTTGATCTAGCAAGAAAGTTTACGGAAATATAATATAATCTCTTCTGGGATACCCACTATTCCGAAAAGCATTCTTTCATTTTCAAAAACTTCAGAAACCAATAGATTTCCAAGATTTAAAGAGGTATTTCTGAAACAAAAGTTTCTTTTGCGGGCATTATTTTTTTTAAACATTTCCAAATAGTTTTTAGAGTATATATATTAATTAGTTTTCTCAATCCTGTAATCAGCACAAAATATTGTTTTTTTCGGAGAGGCTATCACTTATCTTAATCTTTACATAGCTCGTTTTACCTATTAATTTATATTATTGAAAATTTTATTTTACATTGTACGACCAAATGATAGATTTGTTAAAAAATCATACTTGAAAATTATAAAAAAAAAAAAAAAAAAGAAAGTAAATTGAGTTTGTTCTCAAACAAATTTTATTTGAAAGTACTCTTTTTGCTCTATTTGATGATGTAAAAAATGAAATTATGCAGTGATAACCTCCAAAGTAAATATTTTCATGTTTAACAAACATATTCAACAAACAAGCATCCTAAATTAACAACAGCAATATTAACATTAAAATTAGTTAATTAAATGTTACTCTTGCATACATAAATCGCATACATGTTGTGCATACATAATGCATACATGTTGCGCAATAATAAAAAAAAATATTTGAGAATTGATATCGAACTGAATTACAATATGAATTGATATCACACCAAAAATGATATTTCGTGTTGCGAAAATGGATTCATACACTGTAAAAATGACAGGGAAGAAAAGAAACTTTTGCTTCAGAAATTATTCGTTAAATCTGGGAAATCTGTTGATTTTTGAGGTTTCTGAAAATAAAGGAACGCTTTCTGGTATCGTGAATAACACGGAAGAGGTTACATTATAATTTTGTAAATGTTCTTGCTTAGATCAAGAAATATTCCCTCTTTTTTTTACAGCGTATATACACAAGAAGAAAGTATTAAAACTGTAAAAATTTTCAACTTCCATTTTTTTTTTTTTTTTTTTTTTTTTTTTTGATTTGAAAACGTTTTTTGACTTTCTGAACACGATTTGACTATTTTTGGAAAATGTCTGTCTGTCTGTTATGTACATATAAGGTGCAATCTATCGAAATTAGGCGAAAGAAAATGTTGAAAAGAAAGCGTATGGAAATTTATGTATTAATTTTGTTGAAGAAGAAAGAAAAAATATCCACATTACAAAAAATTAAACGAAATACTTTTTCAAAATATGCTAAAATATACTAAACTAAGTCCCTTTTTAGTGAAAAAAAGGGTTGCAATTCTCATACACTTGAAACTAATTGTTGTTAGGATTGTTCATGTTTGAAGTCAGCTTTGGCTGTGAATCCGATTACGGAAGATTAGCTGTATTTTAGTAGAATAAATTGCATACATTGCGTTAAATTTATTTTTCAGTTACTTTTGAATTACCTAGTATCTGAATGCAAAGTATTCTTATAAAGCGTTCGGAAAGCTGAGTGGAGTCACACCAGATATTTTTTAATTGCAATGAGAAAATGACATCAGTATAGATATAGTAATTCCCATTATGTTCATTTTCTCTGTAACAATAAAAGTAACCCGACTGCCATCATTTTGAAGAAATTTCATTAAAAACTTTAAAAATAAATAAGGTGTAAAAATGGAAATATTTCAAAAATAGCTAGAGCGGGCTCATCTACAAATAAACAGCTTCCAATAAAAAAAAAGAATTATTAAAATTGGTTCAGCAGAAAGCCCTGAGCAAATGACGAAAAAAAAAAAAAAAACAGGCTTTTGTTTTAATTGTAATAGATTATGTGGAAATGCGATGTAGATAAATGCAGATGGCTTGTTCCAATAAGAAAGAACAATTCGTATGCGGGAAGTAGAATCTCATTCACAAATACATTACAGTTTAATGTTTCTGGAGCAAAAACTGACCTCCAATAAATGTTTATTTCCGCCGTGAAGTCCAAGAAAGCGGCCGCGCAAGTCCAAATTTAGTGTATTTTGTCATAGATGTCGGATAACTTATTAAATCAATATTTATTATGGAGATGTTTGATTTTTAGTTGTTCAGATGCTTTTTCTTTAGTCGCGTTTTAGTTTCACTCTGTTTAAGGATACCTTTTGTTTAAAATTTGATTATTACCAGAAGTCTTAGACATCAGTTTAAGTACTTACTAAATTTAACATAAGAAAACATCGTGTTCAACGATGTTTGATTATTTTTGTCGAGATTTATATAGTAGTCTTCCATATAAATTTAGTTACATCTTTCATATAAATTTAGTTAAATCTTTTAATTTGGTTTTAATAATTCTCGAGCATAGTGTTAAAGTTATTTTGAATCAGAAACCCACACGTAAACATAATTGGCGATTGGCAACCATTTTTGGCGACCTATCTTCCTGGCACTGATAATATACGTAAGTACGAAAAAAAAAAAATAGAAACAATAGTTAAACTTATGGGAAATCAATTGAAAATTGTATTTATGCTGCCGCTTTCTTTTTAGTTTTCTATATTGGTTCATATTACTGTAAATGTTACTTTACTTCAACGAAAATCATATAAATCTACAGATTGTTCGAACATTTTTTTGAAGGATTATGATGATATGTAAAAGAATCGTATGTTACGATTTTTTTTTTGAAGATGTAAAATTTTAAAAGGTATAAATTAGTTTTTTTACACTCCTTTTGTTTACTGCGTCAAACTTACTACTTCCTCCGTAATCGGGGTCTTACCTGGATTACGAACAGGCCATTTTGCGATGGCTATTAGCTGCGATTAATGGATAACGGATAAATGTTCGTTGTTGAGGTAGATTTTAAAAAGAATCCTGTGTGAAAATCACTTAATATATAAAAAAAAAACAATAAATTGAGATACAGTTTTCAAACAAATTGCATTTGGAAGTACTTTTTTCCCCTTATTCGACAGTTTAGATACCCTTTCTTAAGTCACATTTTAGTTTTGTTATTTTTAAGAATCCTTCTTGTTTAAATTTGGATTAATAAAGACGACTTCGACATCAATTTAAGAACTTACTTAATAAAATTTAACACATAAGAAAACACAGTGTCCAATGATGTCTGATTATTTTGTCGAGATTTATATACTGGAATAATCTATCAATTAAATTTAATTATATATTTTAATGGGCTTAATAATCTCGAGCATTCCCACTTCTAATCTCTAGTGGACAGTGCTGTGGTCCGCGGCTTACGTTTGATGATTTTTTACGGATTCAGAAATCGATCGCCAAGCTGAAAGTTCGAGGAAACCGCGCTTGTCAAAATGGCGATCACTTTAAAAACTTTCTTAAGCTCGCGTTTCTTAAAAGGAAGACTATAAACACGAAATGTGCAAAACTAAGAATTTTTCGTCATTATCCCCTGCGCAGACATTTTGCAAGCACACGAATATAAAAATCAAAGCAAAAATTTAACAATTAAGAAGTATTAGTCTTATTATATGCCCTTTTTCACAAAGGGGGGAGGGGGGGGGTTCGTTTAAGTTAACTTTTAAACATACAAACGTAAAAAAAAAATATATATTGTTGTGAGCTCGGGGTTCGAAAGGACTGATGCCAATATATAAGAACAATAAAAAGGCTTTATTCACTATAAACAGTGCAATACGATCACAAATATCTTCTGAAAATTACAAGATATTCAGTAATCTTCAAATCCAATAAAAGCTAAGCAAAATTTCACACAGAAACAATGCGTTCAATACGACATATCAACGACAAAATCGATCCGAGAAACACAGTTCTCAATGCAAAGCCTCTCGTAGGAATTCAATCGCAGTTGACAGACAACTAACTAACTGAACTGATGGAGGTCCTTATATAGGTTTCAGAGATCTTTCCAGATTATTCCAGAGCCTTCAGATGCTAGAAATTACCAGAAAGTGCTTTAACTTTCGATAGAGAACCCAAGCAAGAAAGGATCCCAATGTATAGGTATAAGGGGGGTGTGGTTGCACAAAAAGTCGCCAACTTGGCGACATTTGGCGATATATAGCCAAATTTGGCGACAAAAATAAGTCGCCAAAACCATCGCCAACTTGGCGATAAACCCATTCCTTGGCGATTTTACCATTTCCATTATAAAGATGAGGGTGTAAGGTTGTTTTCCTTGCAAACCATCTGAGGCCTTTAGCATTGAGTTACATGATGCTCAATAGGAAATACATTAATAATACTGCAATTTTCACAATAATAAAATAAAATAAATTTAAACAAAAGGGATATTTACAGATATATACAAAATTCATAACATTGCCCCCCTCTCAAGGACTGCACGTCCCGGGCAGTACAACCCTTGATCGGAAGCAAACCTGTTACCAACAAATGCTATACCATTCGAAACACTTAAAGCAAACATGGAAAATAACAATTAAACACATTCATAATGCTGAATTATACAAGTATTTAAATAATAATAACATTAATAATGATAATGCTAAGCAAAAGAAATTATTACATTAACTTATATACAAGACCATGGTCATACTAATTTACATAATTTACATTATTTACATTACACTATTTACAATCAATGAACTAAGTACTATGGCCATAGTATGGAGCCAGCCTGTCGTAATGAACGACTCTAGGCTTCGAACTTGGTGACTTTCGGATCCGAATTACGACATCGTTCAGTCTGTTTAGGACTGTATAAGGACCGTCCCAGTGCGATTGCAGTTTGGGAGAAAGTCCTTTACGTCGAGTCGGATTATAAAACCATACCTTGTCACCTTCTTTGAATTGATGTCCCGTGGCTTTCGTGTCGTACCTGGTCTTCATCTTCTCCGTCTGTATATTGATCCGCTCTCGAGCCAAGTTGTGGACGTCTTCAAATCGTGCCTGGAGATTCTGCACGTATCCCTCTGGCGATGAAGGCGCATCTGGAGGGCGACCAAACAGCAGATCACAAGGTAAACGAAGATCACGACCGAAAAGCATCTGAGACGGGGAATAGCCGGTTGTTTCATGGACGGCGCTGCGATAGGCGAGAAGAAACAAGGGAAGTTTTTGGTCCCAGTCTTGCTGGTTTCTTGAGACTAGAAGTGAGAGATTGTTGAGGATGGTACGATTAAATCTCTCAACCATGCCATCCGACTGCGGATGTAAAGGCGTCGTCCTAGTTTTGTCCATTCCGAGAAGTTGACAGAGACCCTCAATCACACCAGAGATGAAATTTCTCCCCTGGTCAGAATGCATTTGAAGAGGGACTCCATACCTTGATATCCACTGGTGTACCAAGGCATCCGCAACCGTAGAAGCTTCTTGATCAGGGATGGCATAAACTTCAGGCCATTTTGTGAAATAGTTCTTGACAACAAGGAGGTATTTGTTGCCATCAGCACTTCTTGGCAGAGGACCTAGGATGTCAAGGGCGATGCGTTCAAAAGGTGCTCCTACATTGTAGAGATGTAGTCTTCCTCGGCTACGTTTCTTTGGTCCTTTCCGAGCTGCACATGCATCGCAAGATTTGCACCATTGTTCGACGTCAGCTCTCGCTTTTCCCCAGAAGAAGCGCTCTCGGACTCTGTGTAAGGTTTTCATGACTCCACAATGGCCACCAGTGGGACTGTCATGTAATTCCTTGAGGATCTCAGGGATTCGGGATCGAGGAAGTACCAACTGCCACCGAGATGTCTTCCCATCTTCCGATTCGAATTTTCGGAACAAGACACCATTTCTGACGTGGAGGGAGTTCCAAAGAGCCCAATATTGCTTCGTCGTAGGACTGTAAGTCGAGATGTCTTTCCAACTGGGCTTCGTGCTAGAAGATTCTAATAACTCCAAGATTGGTTTGATCTCAGAGTCTGCCATTTGATCTGCTCGAATCTTCTCATCACTCCAGGGATCTGGTGGCGTCAATAGTGAAGTCTTCGTCTGGCGTATGACATGTTCGGGATTATACTTGTTCTCCGCTCTGGAACAATAGCGACAACTTTCGGGACACGGTCTTCTTGATAAGGCATCAGCATTTCCATGATGTCAAAGTCGTATTCCTGGAGTCGTTGTATCCATCTGGCTACTTGGCCCTCTGGGTTCTTAAAATTCATCAGCCATGTTAGGGATGCGTGATCAGTACGAAGGAGAAATTTCCTGCCATAGAGATAGTGATGGAAGTGTTCTATGGCTTTTACTATAGCTAATAACTCCTTACGAGTGACGCAATAATTCCGCTCTGGTTTCGATAAACATTTGCTCCAGTATGCTACGACTCGCTCTTGGCCATCTATTTCTTGGGAAAGTACAGCGCCGACACTTTCCTGACTGGCATCCGTGTCCACAATGAATTGTTTGTCGGGGTCTGGATAGGTAAGGACTGGAGAGGATGTGAGAGCTTCTTTCAGCCGCTGGAATGAATTGTCGCATTCTTGTGTCCATAGAAACTTCTGTTTGCTTTCAGTGAGCCTATGCAAGGGTCTTGCGATGTTGGAGAACCCCTGTACAAACTTTCTGTAATAAGTGCAAAGTCCCAGAAAGCTTCGCAACTGATGGACATTTTCCGGACGTTTCCAGTGCTTTACTGCAGACACTTTTTCAGGATCTGTTCGAACACCTTCAGCTGAGATGATGTGTCCTAAATAGTTTACTTCTCGTTGGAAGAACTTGCATTTCAAAGGGTTCAGCTTTAAATTCGCCGCTCTTAGTTTCGTTAACACTTTTCGAATATTCTCTAGATGTTCTTCAAACGTGCGGCCACCAATGATGACGTCATCTAGGTAGATGAGACAAGCTTCAAAAGTCAGACCTTTTAACACTGTCTCCATGAGGCGCTCGAACGTTGCTGGAGCATTGCAGAGCCCGAACGGCATAACTTTAAATTGCCAAAGTCCTTGTCCAGTAGTAAATGCGGTCTTCTCTTTGTCATCAGGATGGATCTCTACTTGCCAATATCCACTCTTCAAATCCAGTGTGGAAAACCATTTATGTCCTGAAAGAGTATCTAGCGTGTCGTCTATTCTTGGTAGAGGATAGCTGTCTTTCTTCGTGATATCATTAAGTTTACGATAATCCACACAAAATCTTGTGGAGCCATCTTTCTTTCGGACCAACACGATGGGAGAGGCCCACGGACTTGATGACGGTTCGATGATGTCACTATCCTGCATCTGTTGTAAGAGCTTAGACACCTCTTCTTGTTTAGCGAACGGCAAACGTCTGGGATGCTGTTTAATCGGTGGATGGCCGGCAGTATCAATTCTATGCCGTGTCAGTGAAGTGCGACCAATATCACTCTCGTTTTGAGAAAACACATCCTTAAATTCCTGGAACAGTCTTTCTGCGGCATGTCTCTGTTCAGGAGATAAATTCTCATTTCGTCCAATTTCAGGTGTTAAACTTGTAGACGGCTCCGACAACGTCAAGCTCGGGTCTTTGCAAACACAGGTGACTGGAGCACAGGTTGCAAGCACTTCACCCTTCTGGATAATTCTAGACTTTTCACTTACGTTTGCAATTCTCACGGGTATCACATCTCTCGACAGATCTACTAGCGCTGATGCTATTAGCACTCCCTTTGGGCTCTTCTCAGGATATCCAGTCAAGCCATACTGGAAAATTCTTTCGTTTCCAGTTAATCCAGGTATCATCATTTCGGTCCGTGGAGGGATGATAACATCTGCCTTGGCTGTGATCCGTTGAATAGACCCGGACTCATTTCCAAGTTTGAAAATAGTGACATCTTCTTGAGCAGAGCGTAACTCATTATTCTTAAAATCCAGTGTAAATCCATGCTCTTTTAAAAAGTCCAGTCCGAGTATGAAAGGGTCTGAAATATCGGCCACGTAGACTGTATGGCGATAAGCGGCGTTCCCAAACTTAATTTTCAGTGTCATTCTTCCTTGTATATCGATCTTATCTCCGGTCACAGTTTGAAGAATAACACGCGGCGGGATCCAGAAGGGTTTTTCTTTCAGCCGCTGAGCTAGATCTTTTCGAATGATGGTCACATTGGCTCCTGTATCGATGATCATATTACAGGGCAAATCATTCACACTTCCGACCAGAAAAACTCCGTTCTCGCCGCAACTTCTTGCAGAAATTTCACATACTTGAAAATGAGGCTGCTTAAGATCTGGAAACCTCCGCCCCGCAAGATGGCCATTGATCAGTTTTCCTGCTCCACCGTTAGCGGGTGAGTTATTACCTTCGGTGCTGGGTCGCCTTGGGCAGTCGATTTGGATATGGCCTTCTCCACCGCATTTCCAGCACTTGATCTTCCTGTAAGGTTTGTTGGCCCTTAAGGAGTTCATCTTTCTCATTATGTCATTCATCTGCTGCTGTAAGCGCTCCACAGCTCTATCCGACGTCTCAGGCAGGTTGGCTACTCACACAAAGTGTCGATCTTTCCTTGTAGCTTGCTGGGCTGCCTCGAATTTCAGGGCATAAACTAAAGCCCCTTTTAAGTCACTGAAATCTGCAATCCGGAGTTGTTTCTGGATCTCAGAGTCACGCACACCATCAATAAAATGCTGCAGAGCCAAGCTTTCTCTAATTTCAGTCGGACAGCCAGGATAAGCAAGATGGGAAAGTCTCTCGACATCCGTAGCAAGATCTTGCAGGGATTCAGTGGATTTCTGCTGTCGAGATTTGAGCTGGAGTCTGCTATATTCCTTCATGCATTTCTCGCCAAAGCGCAATTCTAAGGCACTGACGAGCGTTTCAAAATCCAGCGGTTCATTTGCAGGCAAAGTCTGTAGGACGTCGGCAGCATCAGCTAGTAGAGAAGCAGCTAACTGGCAAGCCTTTGTCTGGGAATCCCATCCATTGGCGTCCGCTACGATCCCAAATTGTGTCTTAAAAACTGGCCATGAGGATTTTCCGTCATAGGTCGAGAGTTTAATAGAGACCCGAGGAAGCATAGCTTGATACTTGACATCTTCGGGATAGTTTTCGGCAGTTATCTTTTGTTTCTTCACATTTTCCAATTCCTTTTCTACACTCTCAATCCTTTCTTCTACGGTTTTGGCTGTCCTTTGAATTTCTTCTACCTTTTCTTCTACGGTTTTGGCTGTATTTTGAACTTTTTCTTCTATTTCTTGAAATCTTTCTTCAACTTTGTTTTCCACGCCGTCAATTCTGTCATTTAAAGATGTTATTTTATCCTCTATTAGTTCTTTCAACTCACCAAGGTTGGTTGACATATCCTTCTTCATATCATCTTTTAACTCACCAAGGTTCGCAGTCATTTTCTCATCCATCGCTGTCATATCTTTCTTCATTTCTTCTTTCAACTCGCCAAGGTTGGTTGACATCTCAGCCTGATTCGCAGTCATTTTCTCATCCATCGCTGACATATCTTTCTTCATTTCTTCTTTCAACTCGCCAAGGTTTGCAGCTAATTTCTCCAATAATTCTTTCAGTTGACCCTCCATTGCTCTGGTGATCGGCATTCAATCCCACTTCTGACACCAAATGTTGTGAGCTCGGGGTTCGAAAGGACTGATGCCAATATATAAGAACAATAAAAAGGCTTTATTCACTATAAACAGTGCAATACGATCACAAATATCTTCTGAAAATTACAAGATATTCAGTATTCTTCAAATCCAATAAAAGCTAAGCAAAATTTCACACAGAAACAATGCGTTCAATACGACATATCAACAACAAAATCGATCCGAGAAACACAGTTCTCAATGCAAAGCCTCTCGTAGGAATTCAATCGCAGTTGACAGACAACTAACTAACTGAACTGATGGAGGTCCTTATATAGGTTTCAGAGATCTTTCCAGATTATTCCAGAGCCTTCAGATGCTAGAAATTACCAGAAAGTGCTTTAACTTTCGATAGAGAACCCAAGCAAGAAAGGATCCCAATGTATAGGTATAAGGGGGGTGTGGTTGCACAAAAAGTCGCCAACTTGGCGACATTTGGCGATATATCGCCAAATTTGGCGACAAAAATAAGTCGCCAAAACCATCGCCAACTTGGCGATAAACCCATTCCTTGGCGATTTTACCATAGACTTCCATTATAAAGATGAGGGTGTAAGGTTGTTTTCCTTGCAAACCATCTGAGGCCTTTAGCATTGAGTTACATGATGCTCAATAGGAAATACATTAATAATACTGCAATTTTCACAATAATAAAATAAAATAAATTTAAACAAAAGGAATATTTACAGATATATACAAAATTCATAACAATATATTTAAATTTATGTTTCACTGGGGGTTTATACACTGCAAAAAATTGTTGATTTTACGGTACAATACTGCCATCCCAGCTGCCAGTATTATACAGTAAAATTAATAAAAAATACCTAGTGTTTTGCTGTATAAACAGTAAAATAAGCAGTAATACGTTACCGCCCATGCGCGGTAGTGTATTACTGCTTATTTTACTGTTTATTACTGTTCATTTGACGGTATAAACACTGGCAGCTGGGATGTTAATATTATACCGTAAAATCCGCATTTTTTTTTTTTTTTTTTTTTTTTTTTTTTTTTTTTTTTTGTGGCAGTGTAGTCCAGGTAACCCTCTTGACAAAAAAAATAAAAAATAAATAAAAAATAAACAAATCTTAGTTATTTTTTCTTTAAGTATTTAAATACTTTAAATTATTTGGGTGAATAATTTTTACTTAAAAAATCAGAGATAAAGAAAATTTAGTCTATTATAAATTTCAAAATCCAGGAAGGTGCAATACCCACCTTCCCCTTCCCAAAATCCCTTTGACTGTGCGTGTGGAATATTGACTTGGCGTGTGGACTTTGGTATGAATATTCTTCTATTTTATGCGAGCAAGCGTTTAAGGTACTTTAATTATAAAATAGTTATGTTTACTTTCCTGAATAAAAATAACACGTTTCCATTTTTATTTAGGAAATGGTATAACATACCGACCAGCGAAAAGAAAGAATGTTTGTGGTTAATAAGCTCGTGGCCAGATTACAGAAGACGAATGATTATATCAAATATTCTGGATAAAGCTTTGCAAGACATAGTAAGTTATTTAAAACTTTAAAAATCTCTGTCATATACCAAGAAATTTATAATGGTGATTTTAAACTTTCCCTAATTAAAGCGTTTCAATCTAGTTGCCGCAAAGCAAGTGCAATAGCAATTCATAAATTATGGGAAATGCTCAAAGTATTATATTTTAAATAAAATAAACAATTAGGATTATCAAAAATTAATAAAATATTTATAAGAATAAAAAATCATCCAAGCTAATTGTTAATGCCATTATCATGAAGACATTCTCTTAACCCTTTGTAGCGCAATAACTCCGATTTGAGAATTATTTACTCAGATGTTAGAATACATAATTTTAAGCATGTAAAAGAAAAAAAAAAAGGTAGAACATAAAAATACAAATTTATTCACTAAAAGCTGCTTGTTTCATATCTGCAACAAGAAGAAAATGACATATTTCTCATAAATATTGTAAATTTTCTAATTCAAAACTTTAAATTAATATAAACGTATCTTTATGAAAAATCTGTTTTCGAACTACTCCAGCCGTTTTAATTTCACTAAATTTATAAAGTTTATCTTAGCAATAACCACATTAAAAGGCTCAAATGATAAATTAAACTTTGGTATAAAAAATTAACCCAGTATCACCATTTGCTGGAGATTCTATACGAACAATTTATAGTAATTGCAGTTTTGGAAGATAGCAGCAATCAATAAAATCGTCTTTTGAAGCTCACTTTGGAAATAAAATTGATTTTGGGGTATGTTGCAGATATACAACATGTTGACACAAAGGTTAACTTCCACTTGTTATTTGCCAAAACGCAACAAATCATAGGCAGTGTTCTTGCTCCTAGAGTTTTTTTCCTTTTTAGTGAAAACTATAGTTATTTAAGGCTCGAGGACTAAAATTCTTGAAAAAACGGAAATGACAAATGAAAAATAAACTTCCGATAGGACGTCAGATTAATTTTCTTTTTAATTATCAAATGACGTCATATTAAACTGCTTTCTGTATTTACAGATACTCATACTCCTTGTAATTATTGAGAAATGTTTGAAAATTTCCGTTTTATTACCAATCTAACGTCATATTAATCTTTTTTTCAATTGGTGAAACTTTTTATTTCATTTTCATTTTTCATGTGAAAATCTTTCAATAGAAAATTAATTATTGTAGAAAGAATTTTACTGTGGATTTTTAATTGTTGGCAACTGCTATAACGAAAAATGTTTAAATTTAATAGGAAAAGGCTATTAGAATTTTGGCTTTTTATCTCTCTATATTAAAATAATACGATTTTTTCAAATTTTAATACTTTGAGCTTCATAGTAGGTATTCAGCTATAATACACAAATTTTCATGCCTGTATGTTATATAGTTTCTGAGAACCGGCTCTGTGACAGACAGACAACGAAGCGGGAGTAATAGGGTTTCCAAAAAAAGAATAGAAGTTAATTTTTGGAGAAAGCGTTTGAGAATAATGAATAATTTTGAAAGATAAAGTTCACAATGGTACAATAAAATTTAAAATTTCAGATGTTTTACATGAAATTAGCTTCATTTTATAAAGAACTTTGACATATTATTATTTAATAAGTAATTTAATAAGTAGTCCTACACTAGTGATTGATTTTTTTAGTTGTCTATCATTTTTAGGAAAATAGTACATGTAATCTATATTGCAAATTAATTATTTCTTTTAGGAATGTTATTTACATTCATTATATCAATATGGAGATAGCGAAAATTCACTTAAAGAAGGCTTTGGAGTTCTGAAAAATTTAGAATGTTCAACAATGTAAGTTTTTTTTTTTTTTTTTTTTTTCAAAGATACATTGTTTAAAGCAATTTTTGCTTTAAGCCTCAAATGTTTAATTGTAGAAAAAAGGCAAATTATTTTCACTTTTATTTAAAACTTACAGAAATTCTTATAGTTTACTAAGAAAAAAGATTTCATATCATTTAAAATGCTTTCCATTGCATTAAAATAATAATAATAATAAATTGATAATTCATGCAAATTATACTAGCAGAAGCAGAAAGATTCGACTTCTATAATACTGGGGCGCCATTTCAAAACTTTTTTGGGAAGGCAAAATTTTCTTTAAAGGGGGAATTTTTTTTTCTTATTTATCTCGTTCTGATCAGCTAAAAAGCAATGGATACAGTTTTATTGACGAATAGGTTTTTTAAATTATTCAAAATATTAATTAATGATAAATGTGTCTCACTTTGAGAATGTTTCAATAGCAAAACTTTAGAAAATATTATGGATAATTATTAATTTCTACGCTTAAAGTGTTTATTAATTTAAGTTTATTAAGTTAAGTGTTAATTAAGTTTTTTAAGTCAATGTTTCTTTTTTAATCAAATCTGACACGTTACTTCAGCTTTTGTGCAATTTCTGGTTTATTTATTTACTAGCAGATCCGCCCGGCTTTGCCCGGTCCCGTCAAAAAATAATACAAAACGCGAAATCACTCTAAAAATCGCTGCACGAAATCCTTCCTCTGGCAACTCTTTATCTTTCGGAAATTAAATAGAGAGATTTACCCGAAGCGGAAGTAAATTTAATACCACCTCCTCAAATATCTGGATCATTTGATTCAAAACGGGTCAGTTTTTGTTCAAAATTTTAAAAAATTACCGACGGATTTTCACAAAATTTGCATTTTCGGAATCAGAAACATAAACTGTGAGTTTCGATTCAAATAATGCAATACTTTCCTTAATACTTGAGGATGAGTGAAAATGAAACTTTTTCGTTTTCTGGGATTATCAAATCGATAACTTTTTTTTGCGGTTTCAATAAAAATACTCATTTTTGGCGCACGCGCAGGAAATCTTTTAGTTCCACCACCAGGGGATGCATTTTGTTCTAATCAAATTATCCCACACGTGTCCCCGCTGCCAACGATACCGTGTATAGCAGACATGCTAGGCACGCACTGCAAAATCTTTTACTTCCAGTTTCTACCACCTGGTGGAGCATTCTGTTCTAAATAAACCTATTTCCGAATGAAACTCCGACACTCGTTCCTGCTGCTTACGCGCGAAAAATCTGTTAGTTTCACTTTCCACCACCAGACAGTACCGAATCTATGTCTTAAATAATTAGCTATATCTTAATTAGTTCATTTAAGTTGAATGAACCGATTTTCGTTGAAATCGGACCCACAGAACCCGAGAAAATAAATCACCCCCTGGATATTAATATTCATATATGGTCGTTCGTAACCAAGGGCTAAAAAAACTATACCGAAGTTTATTTAGTACCTGGGAGACCTCGGAAGAATGTCAGAAAAGATTTCATTTGAATCGGACCAACTTTGAATGCAAAATCTTTTAGTTACATTGTCATCCGCCAGGGGGTGCACTCTGTTCTAAACAAACCTCTTTCCGATCGAAACTCTGGCACGTGTCTCTGCTGCCTATGACACCGTATTGCAGGCGTGCTGCGCACGCGCTGCAAAATCTTTTAGTTCCATTTTCTACCACCAGGTGGCGCTAAATCTGTATCTTAATTAGTTATCTATACCTTAATTAGTTCGTGTTAAGTTGAATGAACTAATTCTCATTGAAATTGGGCCCATAGAACCCGAGAAAATACCCCTCCCTGGTCATTAATGTTCAGAAATAGTGGTAACCAAGAGCTGAAAAAATGATACCTATATTAGTTTATCTAGTATCTGGAGACATGAGAAAAGGCTTCGTTTGAATCGGACAAAAAATTAAATAGTTCAGATTTTGGAGGCAGGGGAGTAAGGAGGGAGTTTTGATCAGAACATTAACGCGATATTTAAACTACAACCGAACACTCGCCCCCACAGAATTTAACCAAAGACGTTAAAAAATTAAAAATTATCATTAACTTTCTAAACAGAAAGAAAATGACTTTTTTTTTTTTTTTTTTTTTTACATATAAAAACAGTAAGTTACCGTTGTTAATTTCTGAAATCAAATGCATAAATGACGCATACATGAGATAACTCTAAAAATCGCAATAAAACAAATTGCAAAAATTCACAACTCGCTGTTCGAATTGCAATCAGCTGACGACGTTTTCATCTGCCAATCACAACTTCCCGGTTGACTTCCAGCTGTGCCTACAATTCTATTAGCTACCAATCACAACTGCCCTCCAATGATGTTTGACTTGTAGTGGGTGATTTGTGACGTCATTTGAAACAAAAAAACGCTGCAAAACATGAAGAAAAATGTTAAAAAACGCATAAAAAAGGAAATTAAAAGAAAAAATCTAAAAATAAACTCGGGATAATAAATAATCCGCCCTTCCCTTTTAAAATTATGATTTTTATCTGTAAAGCACGGAGAAAGAACCTGGAGGGGAAACTAGAATAGGCGAGGATATCGAAAATGCAAGTCATATTTTTTTAACGAAAGAGGGCGCTGTAAAATTTTGGCGGCTGTCTTTAAACAGAATCTCATTAGATTACATGTTAAATTCTGAAAGTATTTTACTCGATTATTTTTAATTATAGCAATTATATGTCATAAATTTAAGATGGGGTATAAATGTTTTATTCCGGGATGTAAATCGGGCTATGATGATGAGATAAAAAAAGGAAAAATCGAAGGGAAAAAAAATTTAAGTATGTTTAGAGCTCCAAATGTGAGTCCTAAAAATTTCATCTTAATCAAAGAAAAAATGCTTAAAATGTGCTCCTTAGTTTGATAAAACTGTGCTAAAAAAAAAATAAATAAATAAAGTGTCTGGACCAGTTTGGGTCCTGTGACATCAGAATCTTTATTTTATCCATCAATGTAATTCATTTGTAAACTAAAAAGTATTTTGGGGCTTCATTCAGAAGTGCAAATGCAAGAACTCATTTAAATATATATATATATTTGCCTCTCTCATAAGTGTAATTTAAAAATTTAATTTCATTACTTGGCTGTTCAATTAAATCAAAAATTTTTATTGATTGTAAATTAGGAAAAAGAACTAATTTAAATAAATTTAATATTCACAAAGAAAAAAAGATTTAAGTATATATTGTTTTTAATAACTGTATAATTTTCAAATTGTAAGGTAAGTATGTTACCTTTTCTATCTGCAGCAGTGTGTATAAAAGAGGAAGCATTTATGTATGATCAAAAAAAAAGAGAGAGAGAGAGAGAGTTTTAGGACCATTCATAACTAACATTATATTAAAGTCACAATTTACGATTCTTCAAAAATTAGTTAATAGACCCTATTATTTATTCAAGTTTTATTTCCCAAATAATTAAGATAAAAATTTGTTTTTAAATGTGCATAATATCAATTGCATAGATATAAAAAGTTATGAGTTATTAAATTATTCAAAGATTATCGATATATAAGCAAGATTAAAACTTATTTCAGAAAATTTGAATAATACTTTTAATGTGTAAAAATTATACGTCTATTCCGTATTTCTTCGCAGTACAATATCCGTGATATTTATTTTTAAATGACTATTCAGATGTTTTTGTCAGGATGAACTCTTATTTAAAGAGTTATAAAAAGCAATCGAAACGCCAAATATCTATTATCATATATGCATGTTGTGAAGAAAACTTTATTTAATGAAATTTCTACTTGTTTGACTTTTTTAAAGTTCAAATTTTCAATCAAAAACATTTTAAAAATGAATGCTTTTCGCATTAAAAAGCATTGCAGAAGCAGGCTAAGACAGCCGTCAGTTTACCGTAGCGCCATCTATGAGGAGAAAAACTGTATTGTAAAATTTCAACGTTACTTTCCCCTCCATCTATCTTCCTCCGTGCTGTAAAGGATTATCAACGTTCTCCAAGCTAAAAAGAGTAAAAAAGAAAAAAATATGACTCTGAGCGTATCTGAGGCTGAAATGGAAACAACCACCGAACCAATCAAGCATTCTGGGCAAAATTACTTAGTGTCGAAGGAAAAAAATCGCCAAAAAATAAAAAATCGCTGTACGAATTTCGCATGAACTTTATTGTTGTCTGAGTGCAACGAAGACTCATACACAGCGCAGTATTACTTTGCCCCATATATAGCTACGATGGATATTAAAACCTTTCGTCAAGCATAACTCAAAAAATATTTGACGGATTTCGTTCAAATTTTTACAGCAGGTACCTATAAAGGTGACAACGACGTCTATTTATTACCAAGAATAAATGTCAAACCGTTTGGAAATTATATTAAAAAAATAGATAAAAAAGCACAATTAAAGTACATACGTCACGAAAATTTTGTGCGTACGTCATTTTCACCGGCAGGAGATTTTCGTAGACAATCGGAATTGAAAAGTTCATGGAGTGCATGGAGCAAAAAAATATGCACGCACTAATATTCAGCACAATAAAATGTATTTCAATTTAGTAGAAATCGAAAATTAATCTGTATTTTTTCTGTTTGAAAGAAAAATCCCGCAATAACTTGGTAGACTTGGTATTAGAGATTTGGCGCAAATCTCAGCAATAGCAGCTTTTTTCATTTCGCGTGTGTAAATTAAAAAAAAAAATTCTTTGGTGTTTAAATAAAAGGCTTCGATTTATGGCATTATTTCTTTTTTTTCCCTCTTTTTAGCATTTTAAATGGGATTAATGAAAGGCATGTATTTTAAATTAAATGAGTGAAAGGTTTATATTTAAATGAAATGAATTCAATATGAAAATGTTATAGGAACAATATTTGGCGATTTATCAACTGCGCCAGGATAACATAAAAGTACCAATATATCAAACGGTATGTAGTATATGAAATGAAACAATTATATTATAATCACCCATCGTACAAGAAAAAAAACTAATATTCTGCATTCAGGGGGAAAAATCGATCTCCTGTGCCGTAAGATTTGGCGAGCTCTTTTTTGGTGATAAGTTTTTCGATGTGATTGTTGGGATCTACAGGACTTGGCTTACTTTTTCTAAATCTTATTTTTTTGCAGATGTAGTATTATGTAAATATATTTTTTTGCAGATATTTTTCTATTTTGTATATTTGGCATTCTATTTTGTATATTTTCTATTTGGCATTTGGAAAAGAGATTTTGACCTTTTTATCTGTGCCTTCGGAAATATTAAAAAATAAAAAAAGATTTACATATATCAAGCGTATAATGTTATATTTTGCATTTTTATATGGACCAATTCTCCATTTTAGGTAGCGTTCAATACAAAAACGTATAAAGCTACCTATTGCAGCCGTTCGGAGGAAAGCAGGTCCGGAAAATTTCGATATATTTTCACCGATCATGACCCCCAGACCCCAAAACCACCCTTATATATATATATATATATATATATATATATATATATATATATATATATATATATATATATATATATATATATATATATATATATATATATATCTGACCTATGTCATACGATAACGCTCGTATTTATAAATCAATTTTGATGAAACTAATTGTGTGTATTAAGCTCACCAATGTCTCGACCGAGTTCGTTGGCCAGCTTGGTCCGCCATTTTGTTTCAAGATGGCGGCTTCTTAAAAATTTAAAACTAAAATAAATATATAAAAAAGTTAAAAATTCAAATTTATTTTTTAATTAAGTGTTAGGCCTTGATACGAGGATTCCAGAGCATTTTTTGGTTTACCTCTATCTTAAAAAATGGCTGAGATAGAACAGTTTGAAATTCTAGAGTGGCTGACATTTTGAAACAAGACAGCACATTACAAAAATTTTCATTGTTGTAATAATTTTCCTAATCATACGCATAAAACTATATATTCATATCCGTTAGCGCCAAATTCTCGCCAAACTTGGCGACCTTTGCGAAATATCGCCAAATTTGGCGACCAAAATAAGTCTTCATAAGTAAAACCAATTTGGCTATTGCTCAATAATTTGGCGAATTTCTTATTCAAATTCAGTATTAACTAATCTTTTGTAAACGTTTTCTTTGCATTTTAACTTGCTGTTTTCGTGTAACATTGGCTAAAATTTTAAAACGAATATATAGGAAAGCTACCTTTTCCTCCCGGTACAGGCCTGAAGGACTTTTTAGATTTTAAATGCTATTTATTATTTACTAGCCGTTTATTAATTGTTTACAATTTACCCCCCTGACAATAACAATTATTTATTACAAAAATGCCTTTTATTTTTTTTTAAATAAGTTTGTTTATGTATTTTCATTGCTTATTAAAATATCGAATATGGCGATAAAATTTTATTTTAGCATCGTGCTTAAATTTTTAAGATGGTGCAAAAACATGCTTTAATAAATGTATGTTTGTAAATATTTGAAAAACATGTTTTACCACTCTCTTGAAAAATTTTGTAAGATGCTAAATCTACCTTTTGGCAGCATTTTAATTTTTTTTTGCGCCAACCGACATAGGATACGAAACTTTTCCCCATTCAGATACACATTCAAGGCTGGTCTCAAATAAGAGTAAAGCTAGCAACAATATTGTTTTAACTGTATAAGAGTTACTATAATGATATTAAATGCTCCGATTGGCTTTGGGCCCAATTACGAAAGTTTCTCCTAAAAAAACTGTAGAAGAAGTCTTATACATTTGTTTCAAATGAAGCTCGGTGTACAAGGTATTAGTTAATAATACAAACAACACTAATGGCATGGAGGCAAAAGTTTTAATTTAAATGTATATATTTGAAACCCTTCCCCTCCCCCTACCCCCCCCCCCCCCCCGCCAGAAAAAAAAGAAAAGAAAAGAAAGTTACAGTAATTAATTTAAAATGGCGTTAAGCCACGCTTTCTGACATAAGCAATTGGCTGCAAACGCGATAACGAAGCTTTCACTTAACTTAATAATATGTAGCTAATATAGCCCTCAGGGTACTTTGCAGTTATACAGACCTTGTGGTTTTTTTTAAAAGCTTGAGACAATTCAGGTTTAAGAAGTTGAGATTTACTGTCAAATGATATAAACTATGAACACAAAACTGATGAATTATTATTCAGGTTTATGTATGTATTTAAAAAAAAATTGCATCTGGTTACACTTATTAGATAAATTACTTCTGTTTGCATTTTATAACTGATAAACGGCTTCTGTATATTAAATGAATTGTTTAAATATTGGGGAGAGGTGGCGAGAGGTAGAAAGACGAGTAAACAAAACAAACGGGTAGACAGACGGGTAGAGAGACGAGTAGCGACATAGGTAGGCTGACGGATAGCGAAACGAATAGACAGACGGCTAGAGAGAAAGGTAAAAAGAGGGTTGACAGAGGGGTAGCGAGATGGGTCACGAGACGGGTAGTGACACCGGTAGACAGGAATGTAGCGAGACGCATAGCGTGGTAGATAAAGAGATGAGTAGAGAGATGAGTACAGAGACGAGTTGACTGTCGGGTAATGAGATTGGTAGCGAGTCGGGTACAAAAACAGACGGATAGTGAGACGAGTATACAGACGAGTAGAGAGACAGTAGATGGGTACGGAGATGGGTAAGAAAATGGGTACGGAGATGGGTACGGAGATGGGTACGGAGATGGGTAAGAAGATGGGTACGGAGATGGGTAAGAAGATGGGTAGAGAGGCGTATAGCCAGACGGGTAGAGAGACAGATAGACAAGTTGTGAGACAGATAGACAAATCGGTAGCGAAGTGAATAGAGACACGGCTAGACATACAAGTAGTTAGACGGATAGACAGACGGTTAGAGAAATAGATTGGCGGGTAGCGAGACCGGTAGAGAAATATAGAGACAGGTAGCGAGACGTGTAGAGAGATAGACAATCGGTTAGAGAGACGGCCAGAAGAACGGATAGGGAAACAGACAGATTGTGGAGCGACAGACAGACAGGCAAAAGAAAAGTCTGCGGATTGGCGCAGTAAAGGCACAGGGAACAGAGCCTCCTAGAGAATAATCAAGAAGTATCTGTTAAGCTTAACTTTGAAATATATATAATTTTTCAATTTTTCCGATATGGAGATTTAATGTAAAAGTTATTTTACAGTAGTCATCGAAAGATTTTTTGTATACTTTAATAGTAATTTAGACTATAGTTTTGCAATCTGGTTTGTAGCAAAGCATGCTATCAATGTGGTTTGAAGTGTAAGAGTTTCTATAACAGTTATACAAATAATAGATATATAATCAAGGAAGAAATTTTTTTTATTCACACACAAAAAAAGCTGCAACAATGAAATTAAATTTGCGTTAAGCCATGCTTGATAGAATAATCTATTGGCTGCAAATCCAATTGCGTAACTTTAAAAAGCTTGGCGTTTTAAAAGATCCGGGGTTTTTTGTTTTCAAGTTTTGCGCAATACGCGCTTAAAAAAATGAGATTCTTTGCCACATGTTAAAAAAAATTATGACAACCCATCTGATGAACGGTACTTCTTTTCTATTTTTTTAACAGTGTATATGAATTTATATATGATATTTTGTAATTCTATCATTTAATTTGATATTTTCCTTTATATTGTAATTGTTAGCCCTATGTTCTCAGCAATATCACTCAGACTAATCCCTTTAAGGGAAGTCCTAGTTGAAAAGAGGATAAAACGTATTATATTGTACTAAAAGATTGGAACCGGATTCCGATTACTAATGTGGGTAAATCGCAGCAAAACGTCAAAGAACACTAATAATCGCATTTTTAAAATCATGATTTTTTTATATGTAAAGAATTATCAACTTTCTCCAAGCTAAAAAGAGAAAAAAAAATGACGATTCTGAGCTTATCTGAGGCTGAAATAGAAACGCAACCACCCAACCAATCAAGCATTCGGGCAAAATTTCATAGGGTCAAAGGAAAAAAATTCGCCAAAAATTCAAAAATCACTGTATGAGTTTTGCATAAACTTTATTGAAAAGTTGATAAAATTTACTATATTGGGCTAAACGATTGAATCCGGATTCCGGTTAGTAATGTGGAAAAATTGCAGCGAAACGTGAAAAAAAACACTAAAAATCGCATTAAAAATTAAATAAAAAAAATCTATTCAAAAATTCCAAAATCTGGCTTAGAGGTGCAAAACTACATGCATAGAGGCGCGACCTACGTTATACACGGCCGGTGCATGACGTTTAAAACGTCACTTGGAGTGGATCATTTTTACACGATGATTGGTGCAAAGCGGCGCTCCCACCGTTTTGCACCAATCTCTGTGTAAAAATGATCCACTCCGTGTGACGTTTTAAAAGTCATGCATCGGCCATGTATAACGCAGGTCGCGATAGAGGTACCTTCCCACCAAATTTTGTAGCTCTGCGTGCAGCGGTATCTTCAGAACACAACCGAGAAACAGACAGACAAACTGACACACACACACAAACTTCCTTCTTTGTTATAGTTGGAGATTTTACCTGTGCTGACTGAAATATAAAATTATTTGGAGGACGGGATAGCTTCAAGCCTCCTCCAAATCGCACCCCTGTTCTGATAGTCGAATATGCTGATCTTGTAATAGTTAATCTCGTAATAGTACTTTAGCCTGAAGCTCATTCCTATCGAGCGCGTAACTAATTCTATGCTGATTTTGGGTATCCAAAAAGTTGTTGTTTTATACTTTTTCATAAATTGTTAAACTGGTTTATTTTTATTTACACTATTGTTTGTTACTCTAAAATAAATCGCCCCCCCCCACCAACCAAAAAAAAAAAAAAAAAAAAAAAAAAAAAATAAATAAATACTGGCAGCTCAATTGCTGAAACATCTCATGATTTTACAAAATTTCCGTCTTTTGATTGAAGAATTTAAGGGAATTTTGAGTTTAAATTGCCGAAATTTCTGTAATTTGAGAGAAAAGGGACATACATAAATATTCAGTTTCTAAAACGGAAAAGTTCATGCAGGAACAGAAGACCCCATGAGTTGACGAAATGCAGCTTAGATTAGCGGATTTCGAGTAATTTTTTTAGCTTAGGTGGATAAAGTTTCAGTGTAGTGTTTTGAGTAAAAATGGGCAAATCAAATTGGAAAATATTCTGAATTAACAGAAAAATAAATGTTAACTAAAGTCCCCCCCCCCCCCCCTCTAGATTGCACTTCATACTATTTTTATTCTAAATTTTGTATTTGCCAGTATTATTCACACGTCTGCCAATAAATTT
Source organism: Maratus michaelseni (assembly GCA_963931845.1). Classification (NCBI taxonomy): domain Eukaryota; kingdom Metazoa; phylum Arthropoda; class Arachnida; order Araneae; family Salticidae; genus Maratus; species Maratus michaelseni. Next base: position 254,522,219 of record OZ007592.1, read on the forward strand.
AAAAAGAGCAAGTTAAATATATTCAAAATCTGAGAAAAAGCATTATAAAAACACCTGTAAAATTCCAATCGCATTTACATATTCTAAAACTATATTAATTTCAGATAATCTTATATATTATTTTAATCGGATAATTCAACATTTGTAAACATTATTTTACTGCATATAACAATAACCGAAACTTATTAAGCAAATAAAACGGTCATATTGGCAATAAATAATGGTACTTCTCTATTATCCCGTCGACCACTTTTCATAACAAAAAACTATCGCCAAACTGTAAAGCCAAATTAACGGGAGAACGTTGCCATTGGGATATCAAAATAAATAAATAAATAAAATATAAGAATTTATGGACACAAGTGTTATTTTAATTAATGAAATAACTAATAAATCAGTAAAACATAATGAAAAATACACGCAAATGTCGAATTAAAAACCACTTGATGACATAACAAACACGTATAATACTTCTGACATCAAGTAAATGGGACTGCATTTTTGGCGTTTAATCTTACAGTTTGGCGATAGTTTTTTGTTATGAAAAATGGTCTACGGGATAATAGAGAAGTGCCGAAATAATACATTAAAAGAAGTGACTCAGTCATTCAACATTTCAACAATCGAATACCAAACTTCAATTTGGATACAGAACCTAAAATATAGCCCTCAGGGTACTTTGCAGTTATACAGACCTTGTGGTTTTTTTTAAAAGCTTGAGACAATTCAGGTTTAAGAAGTTGAGATTTACTGTCAAATGATATAAACTATGCACACAAAACTGATGAATTATTATTCAGATTTATGTATGTATTTAAAAAAAAATTGCATCTGGTTACACTTATTAGATAAATTACTTCTGTTTGCATTGTATAACTGATAAACGGCTTCTGTATATTAAATGAATTGTTTAAATATTGGGGAGAGGTGGCGAGAGGTAGAAAGACGAGTAAACAAAACAAACGGGTAGACAGACGGGTAGAGAGACGAGTAGCGACATAGGTAGGCTGACGGATAGCGAAACGAATAGACAGACGGCTAGAGAGAAAGGTAAAAAGAGGGTTGACAGAGGGGTAGCGAGATGGGTCACGAGACGGGTAGTGACACCGGTAGACAGGAATGTAGCGAGACGCATAGCGTGGTAGATAAAGAGACGAGTAGAGAGATGAGTACAGAGACGAGTTGACTGTCGGGTAATGAGATTGGTAGCGAGTCGGGTACAAAAACAGACGGATAGTGAGACGAGTATACAGACGAGTAGAGAGACAGTAGATGGGTACGGAGATGGGTAAGAAAATGGGTACGGAGATGGGTACGGAGATGGGTACGGAGATGGGTAAGAAGATGGGTACGGAGATGGGTAAGAAGATGGGTAGAGAGGCGTATAGCCAGACGGGTAGAGAGACAGATAGACAAGTTGTGAGACAGATAGACAAATCGGTAGCGAAGTGAATAGAGACACGGCTAGACATACAAGTAGTTAGACGGATAGACAGACGGTTAGAGAAATAGATTGGCGGGTAGCGAGACCGGTAGAGAAATATAGAGACAGGTAGCGAGACGTGTAGAGAGATAGACAATCGGTTAGAGAGACGGCCAGAAGAACGGATAGGGAAACAGACAGATTGTGGAGCGACAGACAGACAGGCAAAAGAAAAGTCTGCGGATTGGCGCAGTAAAGGCACAGGGAACAGAGCCTCCTAGAGAATAATCAAGAAGTATCTGTTAAGCTTAACTTTGAAATATATATAATTTTTCAATTTTTCCGATATGGAGATTTAATGTAAAAGTTATTTTACAGTAGTCATCGAAAGATTTTTTGTATACTTTAATAGTAATTTAGACTATAGTTTTGCAATCTGGTTTGTAGCAAAGCATGCTATCAATGTGGTTTGAAGTGTAAGAGTTTCTATAACAGTTATACAAATAATAGATATATAATCAAGGAAGAAATTTTTTTTATTCACACACAAAAAAAGCTGCAACAATGAAATTAAATTTGCGTTAAGCCACGCTTGATAGAATAATCTATTGGCTGCAAATCCAATTGCGTAACTTTAAAAAGCTTGGCGTTTTAAAAGATCCGGGGTTTTTTGTTTTCAAGTTTTGCGCAATACGCGCTTAAAAAAATGAGATTCTTTGCCACATGTTAAAAAAAATTATGACAACCCATCTGATGAACGGTACTTCTTTTCTATTTTTTTTAACAGTGTATATGAATTTATATATGATATTTTGTAATTCTATCATTTAATTTGATATTTTCCTTTATATTGTAATTGTTAGCCCTATGTTCTCAGCAATATCACTCAGACTAATCCCTTTAAGGGAAGTCCTAGTTGAAAAGAGGATAAAACGTATTATATTGTACTAAAAGATTGGAACCGGATTCCGATTACTAATGTGGGTAAATCGCAGCAAAACGTCAAAGAACACTAATAATCGCATTTTTAAAATCATGATTTTTTTATATGTAAAGAATTATCAACTTTCTCCAAGCTAAAAAGAGAAAAAAAAATGACGATTCTGAGCTTATCTGAGGCTGAAATAGAAACGCAACCACCCAACCAATCAAGCATTCGGGCAAAATTTCATAGGGTCAAAGGAAAAAAATTCGCCAAAAATTCAAAAATCACTGTATGAGTTTTGCATAAACTTTATTGAAAAGTTGATAAAATTTACTATATTGGGCTAAACGATTGAATCCGGATTCCGGTTAGTAATGTGGAAAAATTGCAGCGAAACGTGAAAAAAAACACTAAAAATCGCATTAAAAATTAAATAAAAAAAATCTATTCAAAAATTCCAAAATCTGGCTTAGAGGTGCAAAACTACATGCATAGAGGCGCGACCTACGTTATACACGGCCGGTGCATGACGTTTAAAACGTCACTTGGAGTGGATCATTTTTACACGATGATTGGTGCAAAGCGGCGCTCCCACCGTTTTGCACCAATCTCTGTGTAAAAATGATCCACTCCGTGTGACGTTTTAAAAGTCATGCATCGGCCATGTATAACGCAGGTCGCGATAGAGGTACCTTCCCACCAAATTTTGTAGCTCTGCGTGCAGCGGTATCTTCAGAACACAACCGAGAAACAGACAGACAAACTGACACACACACACAAACTTCCTTCTTTGTTATAGTTGGAGATTTTACCTGTGCTGACTGAAATATAAAATTATTTGGAGGACGGGATAGCTTCAAGCCTCCTCCAAATCGCACCCCTGTTCTGATAGTCGAATATGCTGATCTTGTAATAGTTAATCTCGTAATAGTACTTTAGCCTGAAGCTCATTCCTATCGAGCGCGTAACTAATTCTATGCTGATTTTGGGTATCCAAAAAGTTGTTGTTTTATACTTTTTCATAAATTGTTAAACTGGTTTATTTTTATTTACACTATTGTTTGTTACTCTAAAATAAATCGCCCCCCCCCCACCAACCAAAAAAAAAAATAAAATAAAATAAAAAAATAAATAAATACTGGCAGCTCAATTGCTGAAACATCTCATGATTTTACAAAATTTCCGTCTTTTGATTGAAGAATTTAAGGGAATTTTGAGTTTAAATTGCCGAAATTTCTGTAATTTGAGAGAAAAGGGACATACATAAATATTCAGTTTCTAAAACGGAAAAGTTCATGCAGGAACAGAAGACCCCATGAGTTGACGAAATGCAGCTTAGATTAGCGGATTTCGAGTAATTTTTTTAGCTTAGGTGGATAAAGTTTCAGTGTAGTGTTTTGAGTAAAAATGGGCAAATCAAATTGGAAAATATTCTGAATTAACAGAAAAATAAATGTTAACTAAAGTCCCCCCCCCCCTCTAGATTGCACTTCATACTATTTTTTATTCTAAATTTTGTATTTGCCAGTATTATTCACACGTCTGCCAATAAATTTAAAAAGAGCAAGTTAAATATATTCAAAATCTGAGAAAAAGCATTATAAAAACACCTGTAAAATTCCAATCGCATTTACATATTCTAAAACTATATTAATTTCAGATAATCTTATATATTATTTTAATCGGATAATTCAACATTTGTAAACATTATTTTACTGCATATAACAATAACCGAAACTTATTAAGCAAATAAAACGGTCATATTGGCAATAAATAATGGTACTTCTCTATTATCCCGTCGACCACTTTTCATAACAAAAAACTATCGCCAAACTGTAAAGCCAAATTAACGGGAGAACGTTGCCATTGGGATATCAAAATAAATAAATAAATAAAATATAAGAATTTATGGACACAAGTGTTATTTTAATTAATGAAATAACTAATAAATCAGTAAAACATAATGAAAAATACACGCAAATGTCGAATTAAAAACCACTTGATGACATAACAAACACGTATAATACTTCTGACATCAAGTAAATGGGACTGCATTTTTGGCGTTTAATCTTACAGTTTGGCGATAGTTTTTTGTTATGAAAAATGGTCTACGGGATAATAGAGAAGTGCCGAAATAATACATTAAAAGAAGTGACTCAGTCATTCAACATTTCAACAATCGAATACCAAACTTCAATTTGGATACAGAACCTAAATTATACTCATTTTAAAATAATTAATTTCTCTGAAACTAATCGTAGGAGTTTCATGATATTTGGTACCTAGGCATAGTTTGAACAGCAGATTTAAAATATCTTGTCCGATTTGGATCTTGCTATTGAAAAAAACAAAGTTTGAGTTTGTTTTAATATGTAGATGGCTCCATAAGAAAATTTTATATAACTCCGCACTGCACTGGAGGCAACTCCGACGGCCTATATTAAAATTCAGTCTAAGCTGCCGACATATAAATGATCAATTTTAATGTTAATTGATTTCTAAATAAAATTGGTAAGATATAAATTTTCTTACCTCTAAATTCCAATCGGGACATCGGTGCTCCGCGCTGTTCATGATTCCTTATATTTCAGCAAAAACAAACATTCTTGAGAGACGAAAAGACTTGACTCAAAATACAATTGCAGAGATTATTAAACACAGCACTATTTAATAACAAATAACACGACGAACACAAATCATTGTTTACAGCTTTCTAATTGAGCAACACGCTCTCAAAATATCATAATCACAAACTAAAAACTAACCGTTAAAGTTCTAATAAAAATTGTTCTGCAAAAGTTACGTAATAAACATAATGTTGCGCGCATGCGTCAAAGTCTCACTGTCTCTTTTCTGCAAATCGAAGTACATCCCTACCTCTACACTGCGTAGATGTAAATAATTGTCTTTTGATCTTGCATAACTTTAAGCAGAAAAGGGGTATGGATGGATGATGTAAATGAAATGCATTCCAAATTACAACATCCTCCCACCTTTGAGTTTCAGAGTCTGGAACTCAAATCTTCCAATTAGTTCGAGGTTTTATGACACGCCCATATCTGGAACGATGAACTGAAACGTCCGACGTACTGTCACTGACTGAACCACTAAGAGGATTACTAGCACCTTTATGTTCATTAAAATCTTGTTTCTTTTTAATGTCCTTGAAATGGTTTCTCATACTGTCGTTATCTTGTGATACTTCTAAGGGTATTAACCTGCTTGTAGGTCTTAAATATTCCCCAGTTTTCATTCTTATTATCACTAAGCGGATGTGTCCATCCTTAGATGGAAAAATTTCAGTCACTTTGGCCAGAGCCCAATCAATTCTTTTATTATTGTCACTGGAAACAATCACAACATCACCTATTGCTAAAGATTTCTGTATTTTCTTCCATCTACTAGGTTGTCGCAATTGGCCTACATATTCTGATCTAAATCGTTTACGAAGGTCTTGTCTTATTTTCTGTTGATAAACAAGCCTTTTGTTCAATGATTTGGCATCTACAATATCAATATCGGTTGTACCACTACCTTTCACTTTTAGCAAGAACATGCACGGAGTGAGAGGTACGAGATCATTTAAATCTTCTGACACATAAGTAAGGGGGCGACTGTTGATAACACTTTCTAGGTCACATATAATGGTTTGTATTTCTTCATAATTCAGAGAACTTTTTCCTAAAACCTTCCTGAGTATTCTCTTGCTTAGGCCAATCAATCGCTCCCACCACCCTCCCCACCACGGAGCTGAAGGAGGTATAAATTTCCAAATAATTTTCCTTGATATACTATCATTTTGTACTGAATTCCAGTTTATTTCTTTCAACAAATTTTTCGCTCCTACAAAATTTTTACCATTATCTGTATAGATAATAGAAGGTCTGCCTCTACGGGCTATGAATCTTCTCAACATCAGTAAAAACACTTCAGTTGATAATGAGGTAGCTAATTCAAAATGAACTGCTCGAAAAACAGCACAAGTGTATATTACAAGCCAGATTTTCCTATTTTCTTTAAGAATAAGCGGACCGGCATAATCCAGACCAACAATTTGGGAAATGGCAGCTTCTCTTACTCTATCTTCAGGTAAGGGAGGAGTGGAAATTTCTACTGGTTTAAAATCGTGTCGTCTACATCCTACACAGGTTCTAATAATTTTTCTGACAGTTTTTCGGAATTTTAAGATCCAAAAATCTTCTCTTAAATTAGACATCATAATTTGTACCCCGGCATGACCTAGTTTCAAGTGTCTAGATCTAATTTATTTTTCAACTACAGGATGGTGATGTGGAAGGATAACAGGAAATCTGAAATTCATAAGATCCTCTCTTAAATGTATGCGTGATTTTCGCAGAACTCCAGCCGAATCTGTCATGGTCTGAAATGCTTTTAGACGTTTATCTTGGGGACCAGTAAACGATTTTTGAACTAATTTCAATAATATATTTTCAGCTTCATTCTGCTCTTCTACAGTTAAAATTTTAAATTATCTCTCTTCTTTAGCTTTCTTACAATTTTTGTAAAATCTGTATATCCACGCGATTACTTTTACTAATTTATCATAGGAAGAAATTCTAGTGTAAAATTGTTCACTGTGAACATCTACATTTGTAGCACTAATAATTGTTTTTCTTCTTTCTGCATCGATAGTTTCGAAATCAGGAAACATTTCTGATTTTGGCCACTCGTCCATTGGTTTTCTCAACCACTGTGGTCCCTCCCACCATTTATCTCGGGCTAAAACCTCAGCGGTACAACCCCTTGAAGGCAGGTCAGCAGGATTCAATTGGCCAGGAATAAAGTGTCATTTTGAAGGATCACTTAATGAGCGAATTTCGGACACTCGATTGTAAACAAAAGGTGCCCAATTTTCATTTATTTTTATCCAGTAAAGAGCATTGGCCGAATCAGTCCAATAAAAAATTCAATGTTATCTAATTTCAAATCAGTTTTAACACTATTTGCTAATCTAGCCCCAATATTACAAGCCAATAATTCCAACCTCGGGATGGAAATTGTTTTCATAGGAGCAACTCGGCTTCTTGCTTGAACCAACTGACAGAAACCACCGTTATCATTTTCGGTCCGTATGAATATACACGTAGCATACGCTACTTTACTAGCGTCGCAAAAAACGTGTAAGGAATGCAACATGTCTGCATCTCGTGAAAAACACCTAGGTATTTCAACAGTCCCTAATTTTCCTAATTGTTTTTTCCATTTTTCAATTTTTTTCTTGATAGAAACAGGTAATTCCGTGTCCCATGTCACTTTAGCTTTCCAACACTCCTGTAATAATATTTTAGGTTCTAATGTTACAGGACATGTGTATCCGATAGGATCAAAAATTCTGTGTACAGACGATAAAATGTTTCTTTCAGTTGCTTGGCGATCATCCTCTGAAATTTCTTTTAAATCAACTGCTAGTGTATCCCTTCTAAAATCCCACATTAGCCCTAAAACAGGGACATTTTCCCCTGTAAAAACTTCTCGAAAACTATGCTCCCACCCGCGAAGCTCGAATTTAGCATTGCTAAGAAGAGTTTTTGACTCTTCGATAAATCTGTTTAGCTGTTCCTTATTATCAACACTCGTAACACAGTTGTCTACATAAAATGACTCTAAAAATTTTAACGCAGTGGTTTTAAATTGTTCAGGTGCATTTTTTAAATGATATTCTAACGTGGCACGTAGAAGGTAGGGGCTACATGAAATGACAAATACTACTCTTCTATGTTGAAGCGTTATCAATTTTTGAGGGTCCCCTTCTTCATACCATAGAAATTTCAAGAATGATCGATCTTTTTCTGTAATGCCAATTTGTGAAAAAGCCTTTTTTATATCAGCAATTGCCCCTATTTTTCCCAATCTAAATCTGTTTAAAACAGAAGGAATCAGTTCTACGAGGTTAGGCCCCTTTTCAATACAATCATTTATCGATGGTGAGTCCTGTTCCCGAGCTGAACCATCAAAAACTGGCCGCACCTTTGTAGTGGAGTTTTCTTTAAACACTGCTCTATGAGGAAGGAAATGTTCACTACCTAACGTTTTTCTTTGATCAACTTTTTCTATTATTTTCTCGTCTAACCATTCATTAAATATTTCATTATAATCACCTAATTTTCCTATCTTTTTTAATGAATCGACACATGTTTTTAATCTACGTCGAGCGATATTTTCGTAACTGGGTAGTCTAGGGTGGCCCTGTATCCATGGAAGACTAACTTCATATCTACCCTCGTCATCTACTCTTATATTACTAAGAAAATGTTCTTTAGTGGCTAACTCTATCTCTTCTCTACCCTTTTTCTCCCCAGGATCTCGAATTCCTAAAGTGTCAAGGTGCCATAACTCGGAAATTTTTGCCTCTTTGACATGCAGCGAGAAAACTAAATTGTTCATATTTTTATTTTCATAACCTTCAGTTTTCCCTAGAATTGTCCAACCTAAACGAGTTCCCATGCAAATTAATCCGCCCTGTAATTGTTATTTCCGGTAAATAATTTTCCGGCGACATCTACACCAATTAACACATGAATTTCATCAGGAGAAAATTCGTATAGTAAATCATTAGCTTTAGTGACTCTATCAGTCAATAAAATTCCGTACCGTTTTATTTCTTTAATAAAGGATCCTTCCGGTATAGGTGAAATTTCAGAACAAATCTTTTGTTGGTCTAATACCTTAAGTTTACATCGATAACTATTATCCATATTTCCCAAATTAATTAAATATCTATGGTGTAGTTCTTCACATTGTCGACCCCCAAATAAACTATGCACTATTCTTTCCTTACTTATACTATTATATCCTAACATGTTAGCAGCAAATTTTGATATATACGACCGTTGCGATCCCGTGTCATATAAAATTCTAATATTTCGTACGATATCCCCATTGTATATGCGTACAACCAATGTTTGGAGCAAAACCCTTTTTCTAGAAGTTGTATTCGCAAGCATACAATCTTTATTAGGAGTAGAATCCTCTTTAGAATTATCGCCTAAATTAATTTTATTCTTTTCTATGCACATGAACTGGTGGTGATTTTTCCCACAATGAGTACAATTAGTTTTAATTTTACAAGCTTTAGCCAAGTGGTTGGCATTGAAGCATCGAAAGCAAGCTCCTTTTTTTAATAAAGCATCTTTTCTCTTCGCGAGTGTCATTTTCCATACCGCTCTACAATTTTGACTATGGTGTTTATTTTCGCAAAAGACACACTGTTCTTCCAATTTTTTATCATCTGCATTATACAGTTCGGCCGCCGTAGGAAGGGAAAATTTTTTATCCTTACGATCGAATCTAAGTTCTCTGTTTACTGAGACATCTTTATCGAAAGAAAACCCACTCTTAGCCAATTTGACCTTTTGCTCCATTTCAACTTCAATTTGTAAAAATTTCATTAAAGTATCTAATTTATTAATTCCCTGATCTTTATCTTAATCATTAGCAGATAAAGTGCCAATATGTCTTTCCCATAATTTAAGAATATCTGAAGGCAATGCTGATTCGACCAATGGATATAAAATCGAAGAATAATTTTCGCTCGAAACTCCTAACATTTTTAATGACCGAAGGTAGGTTTGTATTTTATCATACAACTTAACAAGAGACAGTCTCTGGCCTTGTCCCAAAGAATTATTAATAACTAATCCTAGTACTTCGCGTATGTATACTTCGATTAAAATATCTGTTCTACCGAACCGTGCCTTCAACGATTGTATCGCCTCAGGATAGCTATCGGCTGTAGGGGGGAAAGAATCCACGATTGCCCTAGCTCTAGATCCCTTTTGGGTAGCCTGAATTAGATACTGGATTTTATCTTTGTTTACTATTTCGGGATCTTTGTGGATTTTCTCGAATTGCCCCCAAAAAGATAGCCAATTTTTTATGTCGCCATTAAAGGGCTGAAGTTCCAATTTTGGTAATTTAAACTTTCTTCTGGTGTTCATACCATCTAATGATAGAGAGGTATCCTGATTGCTCTCTTTCTCTAACCTTTTCATGTATCTAGATAGTTTATTTTTTACCTCCCAATAATTGGTGTTATATTTATCTATTTGTTCGTATTCAGCATCGAATGCGTCTTGTGAACAAGTTTTGTCTTCAGATAAAAGATCCAAAATTTGTTTGTCTAAAGAAGAAAGTTCTTTGTATTTTGATTCTAATCTATCCGAAAGGGATGACAAGCTATCTAAATCATCATATTTAGCCTGCAAATAATCTTCTATTTCTTTTATCAACTTTGTGAAGTTGGAACGCACTGGCGTCCTTGATTTCTTTAATTTTTCCATACTTAATATTGAATTTTCTAATTAATTTTCTAAATCTCTTTTAATTAAATTTTAAATTTCTAATTCCACTTAACTACGGAGCATCCGGTCCCGGCAAGGGATGCCACAATTATGTGGCAACTCCGACTGCCTATATTAAAATTCAGTCTAAGCTGCCGACATATAAATACAAATAATCAATTTTAATGTTAATTGATTTCTAAATAAAATTGGTAAAATATAAATTTTCTTACCTCTAAATTCCACTCGGGACATCGGTGCTCCGCGCTGTTCATGATTCCTTATATTTCAGCAAAAACAAACATTCTTGAGAGACGAAAAGACTTGACTCAAAATAAAATTGCAGAGATTATTTAACACAGCACTATTTAATAACAAATAACACGACGAACACAAATCATTATTTACAGCTTTCTAATTGAGCAACACGCTCTCAAAATATCATAATCACAAACTAAAAACTAAACGTTAAAGTTCTAATAAAAATTGTTCTGAAAAAGTTACGTATTAAACATAATGTTGCGCGCATGCGTCAAAGTCTCACTGTCTCTTTTCTGCAAATCGAAGTACATCCCTACCTCTACACTGCGTAGATGTAAATAATTGTCTTTTGATCTTGCATAACTTTAAGCAGAAAAGGGGTATGGATGATGTAAATGAAATGCATTCCAAATTACAACAATACATAATTTAAAAGTAGACTTTATTTCCAATCGTTTGGCACCAGTAACTTTCTTCTACAACAATTTTTTGCAGAGTTAGTAGGGGGTGTTCAGTTTCTTTTTTCCACGACTGTACCTATAACAATCTGTAAATTTATATCTTCTATATGCTGCCAACTACTACAATTTTTGACCACCAGTATTTTCGAAAAGAAATCTTCAACTTATTAAATCGCAGATTTCTGTGATTATAATAACGCAAAAATTACTTTTCAGGATTACTGGAGACCAAAAATAGTTTCAGTTAAAATTGTAGCTATGTATATATAACAATGTCGAAACTTAAAAAAAATATATATTTTATGCATGACTAGCTATTTTATGCAAATACATTATAAGCATTTCTTTTTTAATTACTGTTTATAGTATATATACGTACGTGTGTGTGAAATTTACACAATTTCTCATATAGGTACTATCTTAGACTTTTGAAAGAAAATTGGGGATTTCTTTCTTCGAAAACACAGTTAGACAAAGAAAGATGGAAAATATATGAAAATAAATTAGTAAGTATAACAATCTTCGGAATTAATATTAATATTTTGTCTTTATTTATGGAATTGAAATGCGAAATAAACTAAAAACGACAGAGTTAAACGTTGCGTGTTTTTTTTTTTTTTTTAATTTATAAATAGAAATATGTTTAAGAATTTTAATTTATTTTGTATTTTTACTATTCAAAACCGGTGGAAAATTTTAAGTATTTTCAGTTTTAATCAGTTAAAAAATGAAATTCCAGATGAAATATTTAATTTTTCCCCCTTAATTTATCTTTCTGTAAATCATGTAATTATAATAAGTATCTCAATTGGGATTTCAGATAAAGGAAATTAAATGCAATGGCATGTATCATTAACATAAGATGCAATATGTGATTGGGAAACAAGAAGGGACGAAAAGTAGATATGTTTAAATTTACTTAGGTAATATCGGGTAATATAGATGCACCGGAAACTTTTTTAAAAGAAAACAAAATAAAAACAATTAAAATTAAAAATAAATAAAGCGATAGAAAAACCCCTACAAAAAAGTCAGAATTTTATTAAACAGATAAAATAAAACTCTAGATGAAGGTTATTCGCAGCCCCCACTCCCACTTTTAAATATCTAACACTCACTTGATTTACGCTTTTTACTTTCTTCTATATACATAAGAAGAAAGCATAGAATTTCTGAAAATTTAAACTTCAGTTTTTTGAGGTATTAACACGTTTTGGGCTGTCCTGAATATGATTCGATTATTTTTGGTAAATATGTATCTGAATGTGATACAAATTTTGTGGGGTGTTGTCAAATTTTGTGGCTTGTGTTACAAATTTTGTGACTCAAGAACGGCGGCGAAAAGTTCCGTCAAACTTCATATTTAATAACAGATCTTGATATAAATAGATACTGATTACATTTGGGTACATATCGTTCTACAGGTGGCGCTGCTCTGCTCTATATTTCTTAATTTCTGTGGTAACTATACATATCTAAAGAACTAAAAATCAGAATTTTATAAACCTACATAATCAGTTTAGATCTTGACAAAAATTGGTGCTAATTACATTTTAATGTATATCAATTAAAAGTTGGTGTTGCCATATTGTGTTTTTAAATATTTTTGGGATAGCTACATTTCAAGAAGTAATGCAGGGAATTTCACCAAACTTCATATTCAGTTAGACATATATATAAATTGATTCTGATTACATTTTAATGTACATCGCCCTGTGATTCACGGTTTTAGTGATAGTTATTTCTCATCATCGATTGGATGGAATTGCACCAAATTTAATATGAAATAGGTTTCTCGTAGGAGATATGCTGATTAAATGTTAGCTTTGATCACTCAACAGATGCCACTGCTATACTATGCTTTGAGAAAGTTTCATAAGTGGGTCCACAACCAACTAATGCTATTTAGTGAACATGGTTTGCCCTGTAATTTAATTGCATTGTTTTAATCGTTGATGTACCTCTCATGTACTTACAACTCCATCGTTTTTGTCGCCATTCTTAGCTGTGGACCCGGAATATTAACCCTAAGCTTTTGGGGATGAACATTATAGCTGTAGCTGTATCTAATTTTCTATTGTGTAGAAATTCGCGAAATTTTATATTTGAGGTTAATAATTAAAATATATATGTCGATCCAATTTCGGATTTGGATATCAAACAGGAGACGATTTTATGAAGAGCTTTTTATATTCACTGAACGGCCGTTCAAAAATCAGTGAAATCAAGCCCGGCCCGTGCAAAAATAAATGAAAACAGACCCGACTCATTTTCTACAAAAATTTCGATTTTTCTTAACATACAATTAATATTATTTTAATGAATACTGCATACATATTTATAAGAAATATTTACAGTATACCTTAGATTACTATATGTTCACAAGCCAAAGAACACAGAATAGCAACATTAATGATCACTTATACACTTAGACTATTAAATAAAAAAATACATTAAAATTAATTTAGTTTAGAATAAAAGAAAAAAAAGGTGGTTAAAAACATAACTTTTCAAGCTGTATAATAAAAAAAAAAAATGGTTTTTGAAAATATTTCTTTATAATTTCTCTTCTAGTATATATTTCCAAATATTCCGTTTACAGAAGTTTATTATTGCTATTACTATATTTTTACAAAACTAATTGTTTGCCCGACACGTCCTGGAACAATTAAGTCCAGTTCCTGTCCGCCCCAAATATGTAGAATAAAATGTAAGCCTGACCCAGCCTGGCCCGAGTCTGTTGAAAAAGTTAACTCCGGGCTCAGACATGATGTAACTGTCCGATGCTTATCTCTACGCTGGGCACATGTTATATTTCTGTATTGATGTTATCAAGCTAGCATCGACTCTTGCACCACATTTATACTTATTCTCGTCCCAGTCATGCCCATTGAAAATTGTTCATACTATTTTATCAATTTAGTTTGATCCGTTTAAATTTGTTATATCGGGCCGGTCAACCCGCCTAATTTATTTTTATCAGCCCGACCCGGCCCGTTTAAAAATTTGCCTTCACTTTGCCGGACTGGCCCAATTCGGGTCTCAGATACGGGTTTCATTCCAGACCCGGGCCCTACATCTAACTCTATGTTAAATACAAAGTAATCCAAACATTCTTCCTGTTCATAATTGTCGGTGTGTAATAATACGCTATTAAAAGTACAATGGAACTTCGATAACTTGACACCCCACGAAGATAAAAACAAAACAAAACATGTCACTTTAAGCGGATGTCGGAGTTAACGAGGTTCTATGGAATTTCATACTTAAAAATTTAAAAACATTTATTTTCTAGAATTTTAAAATAAAATATCTATCGTAAGAAAGGAATCCTATTAAATATGCATTAAAAATATTAGAATAATTAAACAGTTGAACAGTTAATAAATGATTTCCATTTATTTGTAGATCAAGGAGTTATAAAAACAATATTAAAATTTTAGTTACCTTATGAAAAATAATCATTCAAAATTATAGAAACAAAAAACTTATTTTAATTAGAAAATACCGATCAATGAAGGAGCAATGTCTAAATATTAGTTATCAGATGTTACAAAATAATTCAAATTGTACTCGATTTAAGCGTTTGTTTCTAAAATATATCGAGTTAACGAGTTTCTTCCTCATTGAAGCCATTATAATATATTTTTATTATAAAAGAACATTTTTTTTTTGTGGCCACAACATACTAATTTGATTTCGATCTGGACCTAGCGTGAGATAAATCACTGTCGAAATAAAGAATTATTAAAGTCGTTTTGTTTTACTTTTGTTGCAATTATTAGTACACTTTTTATGAGTAGAGTAAAGTTTTTAAAAATCTGTCTTTTTTAGGAAACCGTGAAAGAAATTGCAGCACTATACAAAAATGGTAACTATAAATCCACAATAGCTGTCAATTTGTCCAAAATTGAAAAATTGCTTCAGGAGCTCAAAGATATAAAAGATGACGTAAGATATTTTCACTAATTTTTATTTGACAAATATTGACATTATTGGTCACAGTAATAGGCGGTGCGGTAAATGGGGCGCCTCCCTTATTTCATAGGAAGAAAAATCTGTCAATAGTTGTTATAAATGTTATAAATGTTTTTATGTCAATAGTTTACACACACACATATATATCCCTTATGAAGTAAAATACTGACTGAGTCCATAACCAGAATCAAGAATGCTTGGCATTAATGATGTACCAAGTTCATAAACAGAAGCTAGTGTTTTCTACTCTCCTCAATTTTAAACATCGCCATATACAATCATGGGAAAAAAAAAAAAAGATCGTCCCCTATTAACTCTGTTGAAAATTACCGTATGAAAATGATACTGGAACCAACCGATTAATAATAATGTCAACTTAATTAATGCTAAACATAAATTATGGCTTAGTGAGTCAACATATTGAAATTTTAACAACTTTCAAATTTTCAATATTAACACCTAATTTTAACATCATATTTGGATTCTTCGGCAAATTTTACCTTAATAAATTTCATAATTTATATATTCTTAAAATAACATTAAAAAATAAAAATAAAAATTGTTACATATAAAAAATAACGAAACAGAAATCGCTTTCTAGAAGCTTCAAATATGCAAATCGCAGATATCACTTCATTCCGCCATGTAGTTTTTGAGCTATACTTAAAACACTACCCACATTGCAATCTTTTTTTAAGCGATTCTCAGAAGGTCTATGAAGCGATTTAAATCAATTTAATCTTAGCAGTTACAAACTTTACATTTGAATAATTCCTAAACTACTCGATCGAATGACTTCCCGTTTAGTATCTGAAGGTAAAATTGGTCGAAGAATCCAAATAGGATATCAAAATTAAGTGTTAGTATTGAAAATTTTAAAGTTTGTCACAATTTCAGTACATAGATGACCCCTAAGCAAAATTTTAATTCAGCAACAATTAATAGACGTCACTAATAATAGATTGGTACCAGTCAGATTTTTATACGATGATTTGTCGGAGAGTTATTAGGGGATAGAGTATCTCCCCCCCCAGGACTCCCCCCCCATTATGGTAGAAGTGCATACTCAATAAAGGGGGGCATACTTTCTATTGCTGGGAGACAGAAAGTTGGGAAAAATATACTTTTTAGAAAAAATGCTTTAAAGTTTTACATAATAATGCTTAGTGTAAAGAAAAATACTTAAACTATCATAATGTTTCATTTTCTCACTTGACCAACTATACCTTATTCTTAAGAGCTAAAGCTATAATTTTAGTGTTAAAAATTGATTTTTTTTATATTTTAAAGTGGTGTTATCTTTAATTTTAACAAAACATCAATAAGATAAATTAGCAACACTTAGGTTAGCAATACAAAAATTGAGAGGTATAGAAATTCAAACTTTAATGCACTTATATAATTTATAAACTTCTTATATAATTTAGATTATATTTAATGTCAGTAATATATAACACCTTCACAAAATAAATAAATAAAAAAGAAAATAATTTAGCTCTGTTGTCGTTTTACCTTCCCTTTCCCTATTTCTAAATTTGATTTACTTAGAATTTAGCTATGAAACTGATAATGATTTATACATTTCATTGTTTCATTTTCAATTTTAAGACATTATTATAATACTTTTCTATAAAACAATAAATGGATTGACTAGAAAACACCCAATCAAAAAATTCTGAGAGTCTTGGAAACAAAATTGACTATGGCATGATTTAAAACTATACCTGAAACCTGGCTTGCTTTTAAAGTATGTAATTACATTAACCGAAGTTTTTACCGTGGAAACAAATCAGAATGAGCGGTTTTGACTTTACTAATAAAATCCCAGATATTTTAAATGTTTTTACACTTCTCTTTAAAGTCAAATAAGGCATCAAGAAAACTTCATTCTATTTTCTTATCTTTCAGCTAATGTGTTTCTTTCTCTTTTTAATGTGTGTAAAAAAAAAAAAAAAAAAAAAAAAACGAAAACGTAAAATCATTTTTTCTTTTTTTTTTCTTTTTAATGTGATTACACCGTTTTACCATTATGTAGTATTTCAAGGACATAGCGCTCTTGTGTATTCACATTTGGATATAGTTGAGTCAATGAAATAAACCTGTTTTCTAAAGACTTTAGCAAAAATTAAAAAGTTAAAGAAAATACTCTAATGTTATTATTATTATTATTATTATTATTATTATTATTATTATTATTATTATTGTTATTGTTATTGTCATATTATTATTGTGCTTATTGTTTGAGCATTAGCATTCGAAATCTGAACTGCTATGTAATAAATACATAATGTATTAAATCACGCGTTTCTAATTTAAAAGTAGGTCTTTAGACTCAGTCTGAAGAATAGCTTGATTTCTTGATTTTTCTTTTTTTTCACGTTTCTTTCTTTCTTTCACGTTTCTTTCTTTCTTTTTTTTTTTTTTTAAATATAAATACATAAGTTTTAATACAAATTAAACAAATTGGTCTTTCTCCTTCTAAGTTCGCTCTTTTGGCAAGAGAGGTAATTTGTAAGGACAATTTAAATTTGGCTTACCGAATGTAATTAAATGATATGAAGTGATTATATCAAAAATGTTAAAAATTTGTTGAAATCATACTTTCATAATTGTCTATAGGTTAAAATATATTTCTTACACTCAAACAGTGGTCAAACCCAAACCATTCAATGACTGCCAGCAAAATTTTTTAATATGTCGCTCTCACACAAAAAAATCTTTTCTAAAAATTTAATTTAAATCGAAGAAATTTAAATTAATAATAAATTGAAAATATAGTACCACTGACTGTATTAATATTCGTATTTTCAAGAATTCGTTATTTTCGAGTGAATTACCGATTTTTCTTCCTCATCGAACCCATCCGAGATATTTCCAAGATCAACATACAGTCTCCATTTTGTTTGAATTGTCTCTGTATTTCGGACGTTATCGTGATGACAAGTTTTGTATTATAGATATAAACGAAATGATTGCAGTAGGCCGATTTCCAAAGCAATCAACCTAAAAAAATACCATAGAAGAAGAAAGTTTCTAAAGAAGGCTAACATTTCTATTCTTTATGACTTCGTAAGAAAACCTGGCGGCCTGGAACAGGTTTACTTGCACCTGCCGCAGAAAGTAATTATTACAATATTTATTATTCTTTTTTTTTTTTTCCAAGCTGGAATAAACGGTATTCTTTTGATTCTATATTTATTTTTTATATTTTAAATTCTAAACGTGCTAATAATAATAATAATAAAATTATCTACACGTTTTTTTTTTTTTTTTTTTTCACGTCCATTATTCTAACGCTGCACGTCGAACGGGATATCATTTGATTCGAACGTATATAGTGAAATACATTGCATTATCGTTTGGAGTATCTAGCTAAAAGTAGGAATTATAAACTTCAGAAGAAGGTTACTTTGAACGTGCTTGACAATAATTATGGAAATTGTTTTGGTATCGTGATAACGAAACAGCCAGATTTTTTTTATAAAAAGGGAAACCCGAAAGCATTTAACCCATTCACTACCAACGGTACACCCATGTGTATGTACTACTTAAGACAGTAGCCAAAGGCAATTGTTTCTTTTATTATACTTTCGTCACTACTTCCAACCAATAATTTTTAAGGGTAAATTCGCACTAGGAATTTATCACAAAGATCATTATATGAAAATAGTGCTGAACAAAATTTTAAATAAAATAAAATAAAATGAAATAAAATATAATAAAAGAGGCTTTGTACATCCCACAGCTGCAAATCTCCAGTTTTTGACAAATAAATAGATTTCAAACCAGGAAATTTTCCTTATAAATGAAATCAAATAAATACCACATAAAAGCAACACGATTTTTATTAAATAAATTCTATGGGCCAAAATATGCTTATTTAACTTGGGGGATGGGGGAAGAAAGGAAAATTAGTAACTATGCAATCTTGTATCCAAAGGTGTAATAATTGATTTTCTAAGGGTTAAAATATAAAAATTTTATCCAAGTTAAAAAACAAATTTTCTCTGCCTCTGAATGTTTTGCTGACTTAGGAAATAAATTTTTAATAGTAACCGTGATACCTCGGTTAACGAATACCTCAGCTAACGAATGTTTCGGCTGATGAAGATTTCTCGTTGCTGGTTTTTTGACTTGGCTAACGGATGTTTTATGTTTGTGCGCGCTAACATAACGCAAACGCGCTTTATTTTAATTGGGCGGGAAATCACATTTTGGTTAAAGAAGATTTCGGCTAACGAATAAGATCTCGTAACGATTTATCTTCGTTAGCCAGGGTATCACTTTACTGAACATTTATATATCTTTTATCACCTTTTATTTTTAAAACTTTTTAAATGTATATTTGTGATTATTTTGATATAGGATGTTCTGTTTTCGATGATTTTCTTTTATTTAAAAAAGTAAAATCTTACCAATTGCATCATAGTTATGAAGTCTGTATTAAACTGAGATACTGATGTTTATTTATTGAGTATACGAGATTGAAAGTTTCTGATTAACTCGATTTCGTTTAGCTTTAACAAAACTTTTCTTCTTTTAACATAAAAAAAAAAAAAAAAAAATCTAGTAACATTTCTTTTCTTATGAATTTGATTTAAGGTTGATAACTCAGAACTATCAAGATTTTTAAGCACGGACACAGTGGCATGAATAATTCGGGGCTCAAGCACACGCAGAATTTTTTCAATGGGTAGGGAGCACCCACAAAATTTAAAAGTAAAAATTTATTAAATAGGAAAAGAAGAGAAGATCGTCAATATATACAGGGAAGCCCAATAATCCGTCTACATTACAAAAATTCATAAAAAAGAGAAAGAAATTGTCGTATCAGAGTGCGGTTTGCAAAATGTCGGATTTTTTTGTGGCCAAAAAAAAAAAAAAAAAAAAAAAAGTTCAAATTTACACTGGAATTCCACTAGTTTATGGGAATGAGCATTTAAAGGGGGGGGGGGGGTGACTTGTTTTTAATAATGAGAAAAAATGTCAGGAATTTGTGAAAAAAAAATTAAATGAGTTGTAATTTAGATTCAAACTTACGGATTTTTTGAGTTTAACTTAATGATTCAACTTTTGAATCAAACTCAACTCAAAACTCGCAGAAAGTCAAATTCACGAGTTTAAGTCAATGAGTTCGCTTGTGTACAACGCTAAAAAAAAAAAAAAAAAAGTCACCCTGATAAACATTTTTTTCCGCTGAAAATCAAGGAAGTTTTATACAGTCATGTAATTCTCGGTTTAAACCTTTATGAGGGTTAATTCTACCGCATAATTCATGCACTTTTTCATATAATTTGTTCACATCTGCCTTCTCTTATTGTTCTAGCCTCAACCGGCACTGCCAGATGTTGTGGTGTGGATGGAGAACAACCAGAAGAGAATCGGATACTTCAAAATAGCCGCCCGCGACCTCTTGTATGCCGTCACTGATGTGGAGAGAGGAGTGCACTGCGGTAAAATTAGAAGCCTCTTTTTGAGTGTGAGTAAAATATTATAGATAAGTGCTTGATAGTTTCGTATTTCGTTACACAATTAAAAAAGACACTCCACTGTATTCTGACGTGTTCTCTCTCGAATGAGATTAATTTTTTGAAGTTTCAAATAAAATGGTTACTGATGGCTAATGTGTTTTAGTGGTGGCATAATAATTCAAAAATTATGGGAGATGTTTAAGCAGTCATTTCAAATAAATTGAATAATTGGGATTGCTAATAATTAATAAAATATTTATGATTATAATTTATTTTTCAAGCTATTTATTAATGTCAGCATTACGATGTCAATATTTTAATTATTTTATTAGAAGGATTAAGATACTGCATTCAAGTGAGCTACTTTTATAAATTAATGCAACGAAGGGGGGGGGGGGGGGTTGAGAAGGGTAGAACACCCCCCCCCCCTATACTAAAGAGCTTTCATAGAAAATAAGCAGTCAGTTTATGTATTCAACTCGAAAAAAGCGTCAAAAGTGGGCGTTACCTTTTGAAAAATGAAAGTTGGTACAATTTTTAATATGTAGACGACCTCTAGTTCAAAAAATCCCTGACGGCTCGGCCTACAGGCACAGGTAGATTTCGAAGACGCAGACCGTGGGGCGCCTGTTTGTCGGGAATTGCGGAAGAAATGACCTTTTTACGATGATGCGGCAGTTGGAACCGCCTACTTCGAAACCTAACTTGTTTGCAGGCGGAATCGGCAGGGATTTTTTTGTTTTTAATTTTTTTTCTTGCTATAACGGTTGGTCCTATTGTTGTAGAATATTTCGCAAATTCTAATTTTTTAACTTATATTAACATAACCCTTCATTTCTCTAAATTTTCAGTTAATTTTTCTTTCACTTTCTTTTTTTTTTTTAAATGTATAACATGGTAAGTAATGCAGTTCTTTCTTCCAAATTCTAGTTAAATGTTCCTTTTTTTTTTCCTTTTCGTAATATCAACCCCAAGTGTAAATTGTTGTGACCTTGTTGTTCAACCCCACTTATTCCAGGAAAAATACCCGCAAAGTTTAACCTTGTAGGACATGCAGTCAACCTTCCCCCAGGATTTCGGTCAAAAAAGGACCATTAGGTGACCCGTTCCTTCAAGTATTTTTCTGTTACCATGTAGTTAGCGCATAGTAACAGAAGCGATAGGCCCCCGTTCCCCCTTTTTTTTAAATGGGTAGGTCCCATATAGGTTCGAGGAGAGAGAGGTGATATGAGAAGGTCAGTCAGTGAGTAGAAAACAGCTAGTGATGTAGGTGCGAGCCAATAAAATTCGGTACGGGCGAGGGGGTTCATTTTTGGCGGGAAGATGCTTTCCCACTCTACCCCTGAGCTCCGAGAAGGGATCGTGTTTTAGTAGTTGATATGACACCTAGCTGAAAAGAAGTCGAGATTGAATAATCTCTCATAATTAGATTCTAGAATGAGGCATATCGCTTAGTGTGAGTTGAAAACACTTTTTTGAAAGTGACAATTTCCTTTCTATGAAAATATCTAAGGCGAGTCTTGATGCTGTATGATGTTCAGATGATAGAGATGAACATGAGACGACAATTACCAAGTTATCAAAGTATCCCTGAGTTGATAAGTTTGGACTGGTAGTGGAGCAGTATTTAGCTGTGCGAATCTCCAAAAAATTAAGTCCCGGAGGTAATATCGGTAAAGCGGAGTCTTGCAGATAACATAAGAAGGTTCGGCTCCTAAAAAATTTATGAGAAGGTACTCCCTTTTGAAAGGCGGTTGCTGCTAAATATGAGAATTCAAGGAGATAACATCGTTGGATGATGAGTGGAAATAGATATCAGCAGTAGTCTTACCCCATATGAGTGTAATAGGTATCCTAAACTGCCAGCTGGGTGAGTGACCAAGAATACAATGAAAATTGGTTGGTACAAGAAATTTTTGTATTTGTGCAAAGGTGATTTGCTTTGTCTTCAAGAGTGTGAGTAAAATTATTCATTTCTATATGTTTATAATGTTGAATTGTGCTTATCCTATATGTATATGAACTGTTTTTTAAAACTATTTTAAATGATTTCAATATAAGAAATTACAGTATCAATGCCAAATAGAGTGTTCGGATAAATGTTGTCTACATATTATGTGTTAATTAATTAAAAAGAAACGATGATAAAAAAAAATGTTTCCTTTTCTCATTGTTTATACATTTCTCCTTCTCTAATTATTTTAGATAGACTCTCATAAGTAGCAGTATTGATGTTAAATATTTTATTCAAGTAATAAAAACTTAAATGTTAATGTTAAATTTCTACAATAATAACTATGCCCGAATATAATAACAGCAATTAAATATGTGTAATGTGAGTTTAGAATTCTGTTATTGTTTTATTCAGATGTGTTTATAAATATTATTTAACAAGTAATTCTTTTCTGCACTTTTAGTCTAAAATCTGTAAATTAATAGTAAATTAAACCCCCTTTCCTTGTTTTTAGCTTTGTTGCCCTTATATTTTTATTCTGTGAAATAGTCCACCTTCATTGTTTTTTTTTTTAAAACTGATAACAGAATTCATATGGAGTGAAATTCAATCACACATGTTTTCTTTAAAAATATTAATTCTGTAAGAGATATATATATGACAAATATAATTTTAAATTAATGTGGATTTAAGATGAAATATGGTGAAATGTGTAGACCTAATCTAAATATCCAAATGTAAATAGAACTAAATAGCTAAACAGATGATAGTAAATTTTATAGATTAAAGTTTATTGATGCACTTAAAGTAAATTGTTTATTCTGAATTAAGTTAATTGTGAAATTTTATACATTTTAAAGAGAGTTAATAAATTTATGAAGTATTAAGAGAATCCTATTAAGTGAAATATTATTGTTTAGGTAATTAAAAATGTGTCCTATCATCTTGAATCACAGCTTTTCAAATGATTTATAAAATACGTAGTGTGCTCAACTATACGATTTCATTGGTCCCTAAATTTTAAGGGTATAAATGTATTCATAAAGTAATGTCATTTTGGTTTTAACTTGCAAATTTTCTGGGTTTTATCCTCTCAAATATGAGAGTTTGTCTCCATTCAGTTATTCAAAATTAGTGTAATTTTCACTGTTATTCGTCATTATTTATGAATACTTTATGTTTTTGAAATTTAGAAGTAATGGGTGTTTTTCTTTTTTTTAAGGTTGTGAAAGATATGAGAATATTGTTACCTTCTTTGATTTTATTTAAAAGTAAAATTTAAAAGTAAACGAATTTATTTTGCCATTCTCTCCCTTTTCTTATATTTTGTATTATGTGTGTTAACTTGTACTAAATTTTGGTGCCCCTTCTTAAATCTTATTACCTGGTGTTTGTAATAAATTTATGGTAACAATATTCAGTTGGTGGTATGTCTTTCTCACCTGGTGTAATGTTAAATTTAAATTCTTGTATAATTGGATTGAAGTTAAATATTATGAAGTGGTAGAATGTAAGATTATAGTCATAAGATGCATTAAAAATAACTTCTTAAAAAAATAGTAACAAGGAAACGCCCAATAAGATTGGTGCCCATGACATTTCAAACCTGGCTTATGCTTATAGATTTATAAAAATCTAAATTTTTTTAAAAAAATATGAAGCTGTATTTTGTGTTTTTAATTTAATTTTCATGGTTGTAAAAGGTATTTTGATTTAATTTTCATGGTTGTAAAAGGTATTTTGATTTAATTTTCATGGTTGTGAAAGGTAAGTCTGTGACTCTGTATTGCAATTTGGTTAAAGTTTTGACATCTCTGCACTTAGATAGTTCCAAATTTAAATTCTCTCTTGTTTTTATGCTTTTGTATGTGTATTTCTGTGTATAGTTGCACCCCCTCCCACTTAATTTTTTTTTCTCATTGATAAAACTTATCATGGCAGAAGATCAGGCAAAAAACTTGGCTAATATTCAAAAGAAAAATTCCCTTATGGAAAATATTTCTTCAATTCCACCTTTTAGCGGTGTTGAAAATTCAGTTTCTTTTAGTGAATTTTTTGAAAAGTGGGATAGCCTTGCTACCTTTTTCGAATGGGGGGAGGATGAGAAAAAATTCGCTTGGTTTAGCAGAGTTACCGGGGGAGCGGCAAGGTTATTTAAGCTTCATAAAGATAAAAAGGTAGATGAAATTGTTAAAATTTTCAGGGAAAGATACACCAGTCATGTTTCTCCAGATGTAGCCCTTTCAAATTTTTTTAGTTTCAAGCAAACCCCTCAAATGTCGGTGCAGGACTTCTATGACAGAGCCTACGACATGTCGCTTAAAGCCCTAGTTATTGATGGATTAGAAGGGGAGGTAGTTAACAAAAGTAGAAACGCTATCTTTCACTCAATGCTTTTGGGAAATCTGTCCCCAGAAATAAGAAAAGGGGTCATTACAAAAAACCCACAAACGCCTGAAGAAATCCTCACTGTTGCATTGCTTGAAGAAAAAGCGTGCAGGAGTATAAATCCATTCTATAACCTCCAAAATGAAATTAGTGCTCCATTTATACCTGAATCTGTTCCACAAAATTTAGCCTGTGCAGCTATGTATCCCCAAAATGAGTATAAACAATCACAGCAGGACATCAGCAATTTGAAAGACCAGGTAGATTTGCTGTCAGCAAAAATTGACAGTTTAGTTCGAATTCAGGAAAGGCAGAGTGAGGTCCAGAGCCAGGAAAGAGCACAATTCAGAAATTTTCAGTGTCATTTGTGCTCAGAAAGTGGACATTATGCACGAGATTGCCCACAGGCGAGGTACCAGTATAACTTGGGTAGGAGCAGGCATAATAACTATAGGGGCCGTGGAAACTATAACAGTAATTATAGAGGAAATTCAAACCAAGCAGGGAATGGTAACTATAGGGGAAATAGAAATAGAAATGAATATAATTATAGGGGTAGAAACGACTACAGTTATAGAGATAGTGTTGACTACATAAATAGAGGAGATAATAATAGGGACAGACATGAAAACAGTAATGGAAACCAACCGAGTAATGATGCTAATGCCCAAGGTACTCCTGCGAGGCCTTTAAACGGTTAGAGGCCGGATCTTTAATGGTCGAATTGATCCCCCAAAAGCCAAACGACTCACCCCCTGTATATAGTGTGTTTTCACCCCATTTATATAGTCTCCCAGTTACTAAAATTACTGTAAGTAATAAAAATATTACTGCGTTATGTGACTCGGGATCGGCTATCAATTTGTTGAGTAGCACTATGCTCAATTTGTTCACAGGTAGCCCTATAGAAGAGTGTTGCACACCGATTGTGACAGTAACTGGTCAAAAAGTTCATCTCAATCAAAGTGTACTCGCAACATTTAAAATTAATGATACGCTGTGCAAGGCACAGTTTTTTGTTGTACCAGGTCAGCTGGCGGAGGAATTTTCTGCTATTTTGGGAATGCCTTTTTTAAAAAAGTATCGAGTTCTCATTGATTGTTCAGACAATGCTATCACTCTTAGAAGCCCTGAACAAACCCAATGTAAACAAAAAATTGATATGCAAAGTCATTCCAAATTAGAGACAAACAAGGGTTGCCATAATCTTAGTGAGTCTACTGAGAGTGTGGAAAACGTCGAGGAAAATACTGAACAGTGTCAGGATTCTGTAAATAATGTAGGGGTTATAGTAAATAATTGTAAATATAATTGTAAATATATGTATAATAATGATTCAAAAATGTGTAATTGTGATAATTATGACCCTGAAAATTCCCAGTGCAAATATGTCAACAAAGGTGAAAGGGAGCAGAAGGTAGACTATAGTAGTAATGTAAAGACAGTTCAGGGTACCATAAGTAGTATTAGTGGAGAATTCGAGAATGGTGGGCAGAATAAGGTGTCAAGTGAAAGTAATAGTGTCTTACAAAGTGAAAAAGTAGAGGGTACCACAAATAACTACAGTATACCACAGACTACTGAGGCTCAACAAGTAAACCATATTGCACAACATGCGGATAATGCTAGCAAATCTGATGAGACTGTTTTTTATGATATGGAGGAACAATTAAATGGGAACACACAAAATAATGAGAGTGAAAATAGAATGAGTAGCAATGAGAGTAATGACAAGACTATCATAGGCATTGCCGCATTATGTGACAAACTTACAATTCCCCCCCAAACTAAAATTTTAGCTAATGTTAAGTGTAATAAAGAATTAAATGTAAATGTTAATGACCCTATAATGTTAGAACCCCTTGCTAGAAGTATGCATCAAGGCCTCCTTATTTCTAGAACCATTTGCACACAAGAGCATGGTTTATTTTTATCTTTTGCCAATTTCTCAGATAATTCTATTAATTTAAATAAAGGAACATATGTTGCCAAAATTCTTAAATGTAAAGACAACTTAAATTTAACCCCAGAGATATGTAATTTAAATTGTAATGTAAATGTTGACCCCCCAATTGCAGATTTCGACCATGCAGATTTAAAATGGAGCTCTGAAATTAATTTAGACCACTTAGACACCCCTTTAAAAGCACAAATGCAAGATTTCCTGGATAAGAACAAAGATGTGTTCGCAGCCTCTGTACTAGATTTACCTGGCTGTGACACTATTCCCCATACCATAAATCTCACCTCTGATAAACCAGTTCGTTGCAAAGCATATAGAGTCCCTTATAAACTGCGCCAGGAAATGGAGGACCAATTAAACATTTTATTAGAAGCTAATATTTTGTCACCTTCAATGTCAGAATTTTCTTCTCCAGTCATTCTCGTACAAAAAACAGATGGTACATACAGATTAGCTGTTGATTTTAGGAAGCTAAATAAAAACTTGGTAAAAGATGCATACCCCATTCCTAATATCACAGACTCTGTAGACTCCCTTTCAGGTGCCAATTATTTTTCAACTCTCGACCTTACTAGTGGTTTTTTTCAACAAGTCATTAGACCTGAAGACATGCATAAAACTGCTATTATTACGCATAAAGGATTATTTGAGTGGTCGCGCAACTGTTTTGGATTGGCTAATTCAGGAAATAGCTTTCAGAGACTAATGAATGCCATTTTTGGGGATCTCGGAAATTTGGGTATATTAGTGTATATTGATGACATTGTAGTATCTTCTAAAGACATTGAGTCTCATTTTACCAAACTTAACTTAGTATTCGAAAGGCTTCGCCAACATAACTTAAAACTTAAACCCAGCAAATGTAATTTCCTGACAGACAAAATTCAGTATCTTGGTTTTGAGATTCATGGTGGTCAAGTATCCCCCATTAATAAAAATATTGAAATTATAGAAAAGTTACAACCTCCTACAAATCGTAAAGGTGTCAGATCTTTCATCGGCACATTGTCTTTTTACAGACGCTTTATCCCAGATTTTACTAAAAGAGCAATTAATTTAATAGACCTCACTAAAGAAACAGGGCGTTTTGTCTGGAACGAGGCAGCCCAGCGGGAATTTGATGATCTTAAGAAAGCTCTTATCTCAAAACCCTGTTTAGCTTTACCTGATTTTGACAAAGAATTCATTATATATTCTGATGCAAGTAGTGAATCTTTAGGGGCAGTGTTATCACAATTGGATAATAACAAAATGATACACCCTGTCGCCTTTGCTAGCAGGAGACTGAAAGATGCAGAGACAAGATACTCTGCCACCGAAAGAGAACTTTTAGCCCTTGTCTGGGCCACTGCACATTTTAAGTGTTATATAGCCAGTACACATTTTTCCATTTATACAGATCATGCTCCACTCACCTTTATGTTGAAGATTCAGGATCCCACGTCACGCATGGCCAAGTGGATATGCACTTTATCAGACTATAACTTTACAATAAACTATGTCAAGGGAAAATGTAACAGTGTGGCAGACTTCCTATCGCGTTTTGCTAATGTAGAGAAGCCTACAAGTGCAGTTAGCTGCAATTTTAGTATTCAGGTAGCTAAAGAAACATCTTTTGAACCATACTCAAACCTTATGGGAAAAATTTGCGAGTTCCAAAAATCGGACACGAAATGCTGTGAAATTGTAAAAAAATTGGAGCAGAAATTGGAAATCTCACCTAGGTATATGAAATTCTTTTTTAGAGACGATATCTTGGTATGTGAGGATACTAGAGAATCTTTGATTTTAAACAACCCCATCAAGTTAGTGGTTCCTAAGGAACTGGTTTTGCAAGTGTTCACTCTAACACACGACTCTCTAGCTGCTTGTCATCAAGGTTTCCAGAAAACAATTGACCGCATCCGAGAGCACTTTTACTGGCCAGGGATGTCGGCAGATGTCAAACACCTGGTAGAATCTTGTGTTAGTTGTCAAGAGAAAAGAGCCCATAAGGCAAATCAGCTTGCCCCCCTTCAGCGTATGCCCACCCCTGAATTTCCTCTAAATAAAGTACACTTAGATATCATAGGCGTCTTGCCACAAACATTTTCAGGAAATAAATATATAGTCACATACATAGACTCTTTTACCAAATGGCCAGAGGCGTATGCTGTCAGTTCAATTACTTCTGATGTAATAGCGGACACGTTGGCAGATTTCATATCCCGATATGGAGCACCGTGTTATATAACGACAGATAATGGAAAAAACCTAATATCGGATGCGATTGAGCATGTATACAGTATGTTTGGCATAAAACATATCAGAACATCTTTTTATCATGCACCCGGAAATGCTCAGGTGGAACGCCAAAATAGAACGTTAAAGAATGCACTTTCTCATATTGTAAATCAAAATCAAACAGACTGGGACTCTAAACTTAAATTTGCTCTGTTAGCAATGCGGACCGCTGTACATTCATCAACAAAGTTAACACCGGCAGCTGTCATGTATGGTAGAAACTTAAATCTTCCCTATCATGTATTTTCACAACCACCTAAACTTAATTACAACGATGCACCGTCTTTCTGTGAACTTGTAATTCCTGCTCTCCAAAAAGTATATGCAGAAGTCCATAACAATCTAGTTAAAGCAGCTGAAACTCAGGAGAAATACAGAGAAAAAACAGCAGTGTGTAAAAATCTAAAAGTAGGTGATCTAGTGTGGCTTTACACACCTAGAATTGAGCCAGGACAGACTAAAAAGCTAAGTAAATTAAATAACGGTCCTTTTACTATTATTGAACAATTAAATAATGTAAATTTTAAGATCGCTTTAGTTGCTAACCCGAAAAATACCCAAGTTGTCCATGTTGATAGACTAACGTTATTCAAAGACAGGAAGATTACTAACCAAAACAATCCACAACAACAAACGACTAACGGAAATTCGATTCACAATCCGCCCATCGATGAAACAGAACCGATTCAGAGTGGCGAGCAACCAACCCACCTCCGTACTACTAGACATAGACGATATTTCGCATGGGTTCCGCCCCCTTTAGCGCAAGAAAACGAGAATGATTGCAACACTGAAACCGTAACTAAGGAAGACGAGGAGGAGGCGCGCAGCGTTTCAACCGAAATTGGTGCTCTTTCCCCACAACCACAGGTCAGTCCGGGAGGGGAAGAGTCACATCCACAGATTGCTCCGGTAGGGGAAAGTTCGGGTAGCACACAAGAGGAGCCTAATGTTGCTGAAAGAGGCAGAGAGGTTGATCAGTCCGATAGCAACGAAAAAGCAACTGAGGGTGATTCGATACGGCCTGTCGCGAAATCGAAACGCCTCGGTCGTTCTAGATCGACTCCACGGGTCGATTATTCATTTCGGGACAGAAGCGTTCGTCCCATTTATAAAGAGTAACGACTTTATCTGTTTTTCACTCAATGTTTTCTGTATATAGTCTAATTAATTTGTATTTATATGTGTTTTAATCTGTTTTTGAGGAAATTTATCGAAATTAAAACTCGGAATTGAAAATTTTTCAACTTAAAATGGGTTTGTTTTGATTGCTTTCCGGAAGTGTTAGTAAGCGTTTTTGGAGCTTTATATGTACCTTTTTTAGAAGGGTATTGGGTATTATGTTATATTTTGGCATGCATACCGCTCCGCACCCACTTTTTGTAAATTTTTATAAATTTTTAACCAAAATTCGTGCTATTTCTGGGATGTTTGGAGTTTTTTAGGGGATGTTTTGAAAATTACGTGATGCAAGCGAAGGGATTTGGGTAAATTTTTTTTTTCCCCTTTTTTACTTCCTTTTGAAAATATAATTGTATTGTATATATATAGCTAATTCTAACACTTATTTAGTTTACTTATTTGTGTTACCTTCTCGGAAGTTGTAATTTATTGGGTATATGTGCAAATCTTACAGAGATATTTTATACATTTCTGTATGTGGGGTGTGACTTATTTACAGCCGTACATATACACTTTCGGTGTGTACATTTTTATGCCTTCTATATTCTATTCTCTTCTGTAAATTTGGGTAATTGTATTTATATTTTCTTTTTTCCCCCTTTTTTTTTTATATCTTGTTGGCAGAGTTACCTGGTAATAGTGGAATTTGTTTTTCACATTTTTTTTTGCATGTTGTTTTTAGTTTCTGCTTTTTTAAAGTTGTCTAGGCTATGGTAATTGTTCCCATAGGAATACAGAGTTGCAGACATACACTAATGTATGCACAATGATCTGTAAGTGCATTTGTACACTCCAAGTAAAACCCCAACAATCAAAATATGAACTTTTCAAATGAATAGGGGTTCCCTGCTAATAAAATGAACTTGCATTCATGTATTTTTTTTTTTTTTTTTTTGTAAAGCATTTTAAACTGAAAATGAAATATTGCATCTCTGTTGTGTTTTTTTTTTTTGTGTTATGCTATTTACCTGTATGTAACCTAGTGCTATTTCTATGAATTTGATTTAAATACTTTTTTTTATTACCTTTGACTCACACACTGTTATATGTCGAGTAAAAGATTTTATTTGTGTATTATGTATATATATATCTACATCTGCATCTCCAGCCTGTGTCTTGATGTATATATAAAATGTGAAAAGTATCAGTTGGCAGTCCTTCACATGTTAATTAACCTTAAACTTAAATTTATTTAATTTTAGCAACAATTTTGGGGCCTAGCTGCAGTTACACATGGCAATTACGGTGGAGTGGCATACTCACGTGTAGAAAGTAGTAGTGGTGAAATGAGAGTTCACCGTCTGGATATCTGGTCTGTTTCGGGAAGTTGGTGAAAATTTTCAGTAGGTATCATCTAATACAGATAACTGTAGGCAAATCTGAAGGCAAGGGTAGAGGCTCAGTTGGTTGTGATAAACCCCATGGTTACTTATATGGCTCACAGCTTTTACTTATGTATAAATTCCTTTTTAAACTCAATTCCATTTTTCTTTTAGGGATGTGGTCAGGTGGACGGTTCATTGTGTGCAGCTCGAATTGCACATTCCGGAGTGTGACGAGCGGGGTTTCAACTATGTGATGCTTGGAAGCTCTTCGAGTCGCTGTTTGATTTGTTCGAGTATCTTGGACCCACGTAGGTGTTTCTCCAGCAGGCAGTAAACCATTTTACCTTCATTTTTCCAATTTTTTGGTTTTAACAAGTCTAGGTTAACTAACTTGGAGTAGGAAATCGAGTTCTCCATTGGGAGTTAGCTTTATACTTTCTTTTTTTTTGTTAAAAAAAAAAAAAAAAATTTTTTTTTGTCAAAAATTTTTTTTTTTTATTCAGGATAGGGGAGTCTTGTTGTAGAATATTTCGCAAATTCTAATTTTTTAACTTATATTAACATAACCCTTCATTTCTCTAAATTTTCAGTTAATTTTTCTTTCACTTTCTTTTTTTTTTTTAAATGTATAACATGGTAAGTAATGCAGTTCTTTCTTCCAAATTCTAGTTAAATGTTCCTTTTTTTTTTCCTTTTCGTAATATCAACCCCAAGTGTAAATTGTTGTGACCTTGTTGTTCAACCCCACTTATTCCAGGAAAAATACCCGCAAAGTTTAACCTTGTAGGACATGCAGTCAACCTTCCCCCAGGATTTCGGTCAAAAAAGGACCATTAGGTGACCCGTTCCTTCAAGTATTTTTCTGTTACCATGTAGTTAGCGCATAGTAACAGAAGCGATAGGCCCCCGTTCCCCCTTTTTTTTAAATGGGTAGGTCCCATATAGGTTCGAGGAGAGAGAGGTGATATGAGAAGGTCAGTCAGTGAGTAGAAAACAGCTAGTGATGTAGGTGCGAGCCAATAAAATTCGGTACGGGCGAGGGGGTTCATTTTTGGCGGGAAGATGCTTTCCCACTCTACCCCTGAGCTCCGAGAAGGGATCGTGTTTTAGTAGTTGATATGACACCTAGCTGAAAAGAAGTCGAGATTGAATAATCTCTCATAATTAGATTCTAGAATGAGGCATATCGCTTAGTGTGAGTTGAAAACACTTTTTTGAAAGTGACAATTTCCTTTCTATGAAAATATCTAAGGCGAGTCTTGATGCTGTATGATGTTCAGATGATAGAGATGAACATGAGACGACAATTACCAAGTTATCAAAGTATCCCTGAGTTGATAAGTTTGGACTGGTAGTGGAGCAGTATTTAGCTGTGCGAATCTCCAAAAAATTAAGTCCCGGAGGTAATATCGGTAAAGCGGAGTCTTGCAGATAACATAAGAAGGTTCGGCTCCTAAAAAATTTATGAGAAGGTACTCCCTTTTGAAAGGCGGTTGCTGCTAAATATGAGAATTCAAGGAGATAACATCGTTGGATGATGAGTGGAAATAGATATCAGCAGTAGTCTTACCCCATATGAGTGTAATAGGTATCCTAAACTGCCAGCTGGGTGAGTGACCAAGAATACAATGAAAATTGGTTGGTACAAGAAATTTTTGTATTTGTGCAAAGGTGATTTGCTTTGTCTTCAAGAGTGTGAGTAAAATTATTCATTTCTATATGTTTATAATGTTGAATTGTGCTTATCCTATATGTATATGAACTGTTTTTTAAAACTATTTTAAATGATTTCAATATAAGAAATTACAGTATCAATGCCAAATAGAGTGTTCGGATAAATGTTGTCTACATATTATGTGTTAATTAATTAAAAAGAAACGATGATAAAAAAAAATGTTTCCTTTTCTCATTGTTTATACATTTCTCCTTCTCTAATTATTTTAGATAGACTCTCATAAGTAGCAGTATTGATGTTAAATATTTTATTCAAGTAATAAAAACTTAAATGTTAATGTTAAATTTCTACAATAATAACTATGCCCGAATATAATAACAGCAATTAAATATGTGTAATGTGAATTTAGAATTCTGTTATTGTTTTATTCAGATGTGTTTATAAATATTATTTAACAAGTAATTCTTTTCTGCACTTTTAGTCTAAAATCTGTAAATTAATAGTAAATTAAACCCCCTTTCCTTGTTTTTAGCTTTGTTGCCCTTATATTTTTATTCTGTGAAATAGTCCACCTTCATTGTTTTTTTTTTTAAAACTGATAACAGAATTCATATGGAGTGAAATTCAATCACACATGTTTTCTTTAAAAATATTAATTCTGTAAGAGATATATATATGACAAATATAATTTTAAATTAATGTGGATTTAAGATGAAATATGGTGAAATGTGTAGACCTAATCTAAATATCCAAATGTAAATAGAACTAAATAGCTAAACAGATGATAGTAAATTTTATAGATTAAAGTTTATTGATGCACTTAAAGTAAATTGTTTATTCTGAATTAAGTTAATTGTGAAATTTTATACATTTTAAAGAGAGTTAATAAATTTATGAAGTATTAAGAGAATCCTATTAAGTGAAATATTATTGTTTAGGTAATTAAAAATGTGTCCTATCATCTTGAATCACAGCTTTTCAAATGATTTATAAAATACGTAGTGTGCTCAACTATACGATTTCATTGGTCCCTAAATTTTAAGGGTATAAATGTATTCATAAAGTAATGTCATTTTGGTTTTAACTTGCAAATTTTCTGGGTTTTATCCTCTCAAATATGAGAGTTTGTCTCCATTCAGTTATTCAAAATTAGTGTAATTTTCACTGTTATTCGTCATTATTTATGAATACTTTATGTTTTTGAAATTTAGAAGTAATGGGTGTTTTTCTTTTTTTTAAGGTTGTGAAAGATATGAGAATATTGTTACCTTCTTTGATTTTATTTAAAAGTAAAATTTAAAAGTAAACGAATTTATTTTGCCATTCTCTCCCTTTTCTTATATTTTGTATTATGTGTGTTAACTTGTACTAAATTTTGGTGCCCCTTCTTAAATCTTATTACCTGGTGTTTGTAATAAATTTATGGTAACAATATTCAGTTGGTGGTATGTCTTTCTCACCTGGTGTAATGTTAAATTTAAATTCTTGTATAATTGGATTGAAGTTAAATATTATGAAGTGGTAGAATGTAAGATTATAGTCATAAGATGCATTAAAAATAACTTCTTAAAAAAATAGTAACAAGGAAACGCCCAATACTATAAAAAACTTGTAAATATAAAAGTTTTAAATAATATTAAGAGGATTAATAATAAATTTAAGCGGATTTGAAATCTTGAGAATTGGCGACGTTATGAATTTTTTTCTTCTAAACCCCCCTCCCCCCCCTTAAGGCAATTTTTAATTATATCAAAAATCTGTCATACATAAATTTTCGGCCCTTCTCCTAGAAGTAATAATAACTTCAAACGGATTCGATACGTATCATAAGTAAGAAATTATGGTTTTTTTTCTGTTTTCACAAAAAGCCCCCCCCATCCCCCCCCCCTTGGTTCGATTTTGTCCATTAACGAACTTGACCGAGATTTTATGCCCCTTGATTTTATGTATCAGTTTCGAAAAGATGCGGGAGTTGGAACCGCCTACTTCGAAAAATAACTTGTTTGCAGGCGGAGCCGGCAGGGATTTTTTTTTGTTTTTAATTTTTTTAAATTTTTTTTTTGTTTTTAATTTTATTATTATTATTATTTTGTTACTCAAAGTTATCACTCAATAACAATGATCGGCAATCAGTACTTAAAAAACTCGCTTATTTTTCGCACTCCTTAAGTTTCTAGATTGATAAAATGTCTAAAACTGTGCGAAAAATACGCGTCTAATTACGGTATGTTTTTGTAAATTTCATAATAAAATAGATCAACAATTTTTTTTCCAGCCGCTATCCAAGAAGAAAAGTGCTGCGTACCAGGCCAAATTAGACATTTATCTTTGGCTGGGCTTGCAGAAATATTTCAAGCATTGTTTGCAAGGTCTTCCACAAGGATTTGATAGTGATGTGGATGGTAGAGAAATGGGAGAGATTGATTGTATACCACGCATCATTCATTATTATGGTAAAATATTTATGGATATAATTATAAACTTTTTAACCCCCTCCCTTCCCCCCCCCCCCAAAAAAAACCTACAAAGTAATTTGCTTGGGATTTTGATATATTTTTATCGTTTTTATCTGTTTTTAATGCATTTACCTTAGCACAGTGAAAAAAAAAAAATCTAGTCAAACTTGGCCTTTTGATGATAAAAGGGGCTGTAAATCTCATACACTTGGAACTAATTGTTGTTAAACCATTCCTGTAAACCTTTGTAACCCTTGAACCCGACAAGAGGATAGAAGGCATGCATGAATGGATATGGATCTAGGTTCCGTATTTTAATTTCTAACGGACCTCTCTCTCTCTCTCTCTCTTTTTTTTTTTTTTTGGAGGGGGGGGGGGGGTGTCTAAAACACTATTTTGGTTCATCCTGTATTATTGTATAAACTAGCTGTTTAACCCGTTCTACGCACGGGAGTTCATGAATTTAATTCTAAAACCAAAATTAATAATACAAATCAATACAACCAAACTAAAGTTTATGAATATAAAAATTCCTTATATCTATTAAAAATCATTATTTACACAACCAATATGAAATCGGAAAATTAGTTACTGAGATATGGAAACAGGGTACAGTTAGACAAAAAGCCTTGAGGGAGGGGCCAGGGGAGGGGAGCGGATGTTCAAGTGCCTTTCAGCAAATGATAAATTAGTAGACCCACTCTATGCATCTTTAAAGATTGATTCATTTCGTTAAGCTAGGAACTTAATTTTAAATTTGGCTTAGACTATTATTCGGAAATACTGGTAACCCTGGGAAGTACACCCTGAAGCTATAAATGCTGATTTTTATGATAATTTAGGAAAATGGAACTGGTTTGGAAAAGTTCGGAACATGAGTTCTAGAAATAAAGCACAGTTAGAAAAAAAACCTTGAGGGAGGGGCCGCGAGGAAGCGCGCGGTCAATTGCTCAACAACAAATCACTAACTTTGACTGTTGGTATGCATCAACTGAATACGGGCTCTGTACTTTTATTAGGAACATAAATTTAATTTTTACAAAAACTGTTATTCTAAAATAGCGGTATTATCTATATAAAATAGTGATTAAACATTACGGGTGAAGCTAAATATGTTAAATTTTATAAATGTAATTAGTTCTGTTGAAATCAGAGCAGTAGATTTGGATTTATTAATAAGGAGAGCCAATTAACGAAAAATTCGCCGCCAGGTGGCGCGCAGTCAAGTAAAATATACGTGATCTTTAATAAAAAGTCGTTTACCCTCACCTCTCCCCATCCTTTCAAATTTAACAAATAATTTGTTAAATAAAGTTTTCTATATTAATAATCTCTATCGTACCAATATATGTCATGCAAAAAACTCCTTAAATCCAGCTAATTATCCTTCATTTAGTCGATAAAGTCCTTTAAAATTAAGTTTTTAGCATTTTGCAACGGTTAATAATTAAGTTGATTGTCTACATGTCATATAATCTCTGAACCATCGATTTTGAACACTGGACTCGCAATTTGCAATGATCCTTACCTTGATTTATTTAATGATTTCTGCGGAGATTTTATACAACCAACCAATCGAAGATTAAAAAGCGTATTTTTGATGAGATCTCTTAGTGATTGGATTTTAATTAATATTTAATTTACCAAAAATCTATTTAAAATTTTCGAATTTTTTGCCCCAATCGTTCATGACCGCCCTACCAGCTACCCGCGTGTGCAAAATTTCGTAGCCCTGCGCCCTGCGGTTTTCGAGTTTTTGAGGTTACATAGATAGATACGCGAACGGTTTTTAATGGTATAGATCCCTCCACCGTAAAAATATAGTTCTTCAAACCGCAGAAATTTGGGGTGAATTTAAATGCTTTACTTTTTTTTACTAATTGTTTACGTTACGTCCTAAAAGTTTTTAACGATTAAAACTTTTTTTCCTACAACAATCCTAGAAACAAAACCGTATAAAGAGGGAGGAAAATCGCCGGGTAGCGACTTTCTAGCCAAACAGATAACAAACACTACGCAACTGTTTTGTTGTTGTTGAATTTCTAAAAAAGTACAGAACAAATTTTGATGAAATTTAAATGGGACTGATTCGAGAGCATCCTCTTCCAATTAAAAAAAAAATCGCATGAATCGGTTAGTTATTTCAGACAGAAGATTTAATGTACCGAAAATTGTGAAGAGTTGCGATAAGTTATGATTCTAACGAAGGGTTGAGGGGGGGGGGGGGGCAGATCCTCTTCATTACTTGAAAGAAATGATGTTATGAGTTGAAAGTTTCAAAATATTTATTAAAATTAATTCAAAACTAAAATGTGATTTGCAAAAGCTAGCATTGACTCTCCTATCTGCAGATTTACTAGGTAGAAATACAATCAATACTTATTGTACTTTTTTATGTAGAGAGCTGTTCTTTCTTTCCTTTTTTTTTTTTTTTTTTTTTTTTTTCAGAAATCAATTACCAAACATTACAGACAGAAAATATTATTCTTTATTATTACAGCTCATGGTCACTTTAAACAATTATCTTTATTTGAATACTGAGTAGGAGGGGGGGGGGGGGGTTGAGTCGCATGGATTCCTCTCTTTCCTAAGTGTCCCTTGAAACGAAAAAAATCCGTTTTAGGATGGATAATTTCATGATATTCCTTCTGTCGGCACATAAAAATCTTCCGTTTAAGACAATATTACATTACAGACAAGTTCCATATTTACAGGTTTCACTGCATTATTAATCGAAATTTCATTGAAAATATGGATCAGTAACTGCACATTTAAAATTAGATATTTATTAGTTATGTAGATTTTAATTTATAATTTAAATTTTATAGATTAATTTAAGTATTTTTAAGTTTTACAATAACTTTTTACATTTTATTCCCAGAAAAACACTTCTATAATTTGCACGTACATATATATCAAGCTCGCTTTCTACCTTGGAGTGATATGTCTGCGTTTCCCAGTCCTAAAGCAAAGCTATACATTTCCGACAGATGCTTAGAAACACAGGTAATATGATAAATAATAATATGCATGTGAAGAAAATATATTAAAATATATTAATTGAAATTTCACGTAGTTTAAAGCATATAATATAAAATATAAAATACAATTAAAATTTTTCATAAAATCATTTTCGAAAACAAAGAAAATCTAATAAACAAATGGTAAATCTTTTAAATTGACTTCCAACAAAGGAGGTTATATATTTCGTTTGTATGTTTTTTTAATGTGTGTCCACGAATAATTTTTGGATAATGGATGCTCCAATTTCGAAGTCTTTTCTTTTTCTTTTTTCTTTCTTTTTCTTTTCTTTTTTTTTTGGGGGGGGGGGGGGGTGGGAGGAATCGTTTTGTTAGTAGTCTCATTACAAATTTTATCAGAATCCAAAAATGCTGTGCTTGTCTGTTTCCTTGTCATTTTTTAAAATTATATTTCTAGGCTTCAATTTTCATAAAAATTAACGATTGTGTATTTTGTTTCAGTATGTATTATTTTCCGGACACATATAGTGTAAGGAAAGTGTTGTAATCGTGATGTATGTATGAGTATGGTTGAACACGATAAAGTTTGAATGGTGTTTTCGATTGAGCTGTTGGTTGGCATCCTCTTTAATAAAAAGCTATGTGTTGCTTGTGGCGTGATAATTATTGATGATAGGAGGAAGAATAAGGAATATAGTGAACTTTTAAATATTATTGCAGTTGTGATTTAAGTAAAAGCAAATAACCCTGCACGATTTGTGCATGTGTTCTTTTGGTCGATTTCTTTGCAGAGAGAATCACAATAATAAAATAAATAAAACATTCTTACTTGTTCTTTGTTGAAAAATAAGAGACTCATACTCAAAAAGAAAATGCTCCTATAGGATTGGATCCAACATTTTTTATTATCTTCTCATGGAAAAGGAAGGATGAGGATGATAGCTGCACATCTTGGCTTTATAAAGGTTCTGGCTCAAATTTCGTAAAATTCGAAGAATCTTTGAAATATTCCTTCTGGCCGAATCCATTAAGGGATGTAGAATTAATGCAGAATTAATTAAATTACCACTTGATTTAAAACTTTTAAAATATTAAACTTAAAATTTACAACAGCATTTTTATAGAATAATTAAAAACTGAAAACGCGAAATTGATCTCCAAAAGAATCAGCTCCACGGCGATTCTAGGATACGAGCGCCGGCACAGGCCAGCAGGCCTCCAGACCAGACGACGTTTAGCATAAAATTACAGCATCATTTTTATTAAAATTCTGTTGGAAAAATGTGCAACATTAATATATATACCCTTAATAGGGGTGCACAAATGTGAGAGCAAGATTAATTTAAACTAATTTGTTGATTAGGAATTACGTGAAAATTAAAATAACAAATCAGAAACTCATTAACATTTAATAATTAAAAGAACCATTCTAATTTGTATTTGAAAGACACGCCCCTTTCGCCTGCAGCGCCAAAACAAAACAGCTCCCGAAAACACAGAACAAGAGCGACGGTGACGCATGCGCACAACACACGAGCGGAAAGCCGCCGAATGCGATGACGTCACAGCTCAATATCAGCGCCGATTGAAGCGAACGCAGGAGGGTTGCTTTGCCATAGAAACAACATGCACGGCGGCGACGGCTGCCGATAAAATAGCCTTTAAATGAGCGGCAAATAAACTGGAAAGGCTATAAACTACAGAAATACGATGAGCTGAAATATAAAGTAATTAAAAAAGATAAAACTGTGATATATCTTTATCACATTGCTGACGACTGGGAAATTCGCTAATCGTTGCCACAGATTAATCTCGAAAAATGAAACATTTGAAGTTGCTGAAAAAATTAATAGCTCGAAAAATATTTGTCAGAAAATTGTTAGACAAACTGCGTTAGAAAGGTAAAAAATCGTCTTTTTCTTGATATAAAATTCAAATCTAATGATTATGCCGTTTTTCAAATATTGAATTTCAAAAATTACCAAATTTTACAATGGAGTACCATAGCGAAATACAAAGATAATTATAACGGCAATGTGTGCTGTGCTGACGTATGTATACTGACTACTTCACTATTTGCACGAGTCACAAATTATAGTATCCTCATTATTCTGTTAAAATATAAAAGTAAATTATGATGTCACGAGTGCATGATTTTTATTTAGTTCTCCACAAAAAGCATATTTTAGTCCACTTCAGTGAGGCATATCAATTTCATTATATTTGAAGTATAGTAACTTCATTAAAATCTAACAGAAATGATTTTTCCCCATAGACACCATAATGTAACACAATTATTCTTTTTTTTTTTTAAGCTGACATATTCCATAATAGAGTCTACAGAGAATTGGCCTAATTTGGGTCAAATTCAAAGTCAATATTTCTTTTGATTAAAGACGCGTTAAGAGAAATTGACCTGCGTAGCTTGCTAGTATGTTATAGTCCTCTGTCGCAAGAACTCTATTACGGGAAAATTGGCCAATGAGGTCTGGTATCTAAACCATTTTTAAGCTATTTTTCAATCATTTTGTGATCACAAGAAATTGATAAGTACTGTTTCGATAGAGAAAGTCACCAAGGAAATTTACAATATAGTACTTGCATGTAGATAAACACGGACACACGCCCGCGCCACAACTTTTCCCAAAGTTTGATCCCAAATCTTTCATCTACCCATCCATTAGCCTGTAAATGGGAATTCTTCGTAATCGCGTCCAAAACCAGTTGGCGTATGCTATAGCGAGCGTGGTTTGGCACAAAATTTATTAAAATATTGTAACCATTGTTTTAATTCTCATACACTTGAAACTAATTGTTACCAGGATTGCTCATGTTTGACGCCAACTTTTGCTATGGATCCGATTACAGAAGATTAGCTGTATAATTGAAGTATTTTAGTAGAATAAATGGCATATATTGCGTTCAGTTGCTTTTGGATTGCCTGGCATCTGAATGCAGAATATTGTATAAAATGTTTGGAAAGTCAAATGGACTCACTCCAGATTTTTTTTTTTTTTTTTTTTTTTTTTTTTTTTAGTGACAAAATTTTTAATATACAGGCTGTCACAAAAACATTGACCTCGGCTTTTATTCCTTAAATATTGATCATAGACATATATTATAAATTACAAAGTTACGTAAAAATAAGGTATAGAATTTTATGAGATCGATTGAAATTTTCAGGGAGTTAAATTTGAAGAAATACAAAATGAAAAATTTTATACGCCCGTACAAAGAATTTCCCAATTAGTAAAATGTGCATCATACACTAATAAGGTCATGTACAACATTTCAGCATTTTATCATAAAAAGTCGCTGCTATATGTTTAAACCAAGTTGGCGAGGGGTTAATCTTAAATTAAAATGTAAATGTTTACGGCTAGCGTGCAGATACGCAGAAATGCATCATAAGCAAATAAAATATGGCTCTTATCTTTAGTTTTATTTACAAATTTACAAAACTATGGCTTCTGAAATATACCTTAAAATTTTACATGATGAATTACAGAATAAAACTTAGAAATGGTACAGTCAATGAACATTAAAATAGCTTAGAAATATTTGACAGAAATGTAAACATAATGTAAACATTTTGAACAAGCTTTGTAATCTTTACGTACAGTTATTATTGCTACTCAGTTTAGATACTTTTGTGTCAAAAATAGCATAGTTATTTATTTATGCAATCATTGTTTTCTTTTGTAATTTGTGTACGACCCCTGAAACGCGATCATCCGACGTGATTTTTCCCCTTTGCAAACTCATATCCAGACATCGAAAAATATTTAAGTCAGCATTTATGTATGTTCATATCTCTGCGGCTTTTTATGATAAAATGCTGAAATTTTGTACATGATTTTATTAGTGAAGGGGGCATATCTTACTCATTGGGAAATTTTTTGTACGGTGTCCGTATAAAAACTTAAATTTTATATTTCTTCAAATTTAATCCCTTGAAAATTTTAATCGATTTCATAAAATTCTGTACCCTTTTTTTACGTAACTTTGTAATTTATAATATACGTCTATGATCCATATATAAGGAATAAAAGCCGAGGTCAATATTTTTGGGACACCCTTTATAATAACTTACTATGCGTCAACGTGAGTTAGCTACAAATGGGATTTAAAGTTAATGTGGATAATAAATAAATGGTTGCTACAAACATACACTATTTTGTCAAACCACTCTAGCTAAAATACTCCCAATTAGCATTCAATAAGTAAATAGCGGTGCAAATGAGGTAAGAAAGGATCCCTTGAAATGTTTTTCTCCCCTTAAAAAATACTTATCAAAAGTTTTGAAATAACCTTTTTTCTTTTTAATCCTGTCATAAAAATTATTAAAGTTCGCAAAATGTAAGTTTGAATAAATGGAATAATAAAGACTTAAGTGAAGCATTGTAGCAAATAATGAACCCAGGTTTGTTTCAAACTTTGTCATTTTAAACTGTTACTACAAGTACAACCCCCCCCCTCCTCAAAAAAAAAAAGCCCCCCACTACTACTACTATAAAGAAAATCTTGATTTCCATTAAAAAAAAAAAAAAAATGGTAATTTTTTAAAAAAATAAATAACTTTTGAAAATACTATTCTTACAAATTGTCAAAAGTTACTTTCCTGTAGTTATACCGTTATTGCGCTAAAAGTAGTTTTACAGGTTGCTCATAGTTCATAGCGGGGCTTACGTACGGGGCTACCGTGGTTAAAAATCACGTGACAGTCGCGGTCTCATCCAAAACGCACTTTGATGCGCAGCTATCAAACAAA
The DNA here is from genome assembly GCA_963931845.1 of Maratus michaelseni. Taxonomy (NCBI): domain Eukaryota; kingdom Metazoa; phylum Arthropoda; class Arachnida; order Araneae; family Salticidae; genus Maratus; species Maratus michaelseni. The sequence continues at coordinate 254,566,016 of OZ007592.1, forward strand.
AGAATTCAGCTTAGTTTGTTTTCTGTCGCTGTGTTTTTGATTTGATAATTAGATTATTCTTAAATAATAAGTAAAAATAAAGCAAATTTCATTGCGAGTGTGTTATTCTACTGAAAATTTACTTTCATTTATTGAGTGTATGAAAAAATTGTCATCTCTTTAGACGAGGATTATGTAATCTGTCCAATGTAAGTATTAACCCTTTCTCCGTTTCAATGTTATGTATAGGGGATTTTTAAGTGTTCTATGTTATATATTCTAAATCCTTGGTGAATTATAACAATTTAGTCTTTTCACCAGGATGCTGATAATTTTATACCTACGAAATTAAATAGATAGGTAAAATCGTAGTCTAGAAGAATTGGCTAATGTTTAAATAGTTATTAATCCATCCTGCTGTATTTTATCCAATACCTTAAATTTGTGTTACAGCTTTGAATTTTTTATATATTAAAATAATCATTATTAAATAAGCTATGTTAAATTTTGGAGTATTTACTACGACTTCTAGGCTATAAAGAGCCCAGTTGGATATTTTCCTTTTTTTTTTTCCACTTTTGACAACATTTGGGTACAAATTATTTCATTTAATATGCATAAAATTATGCCAGTGCTTCGAACATTTTATTTGACAATTATAATTCCGTCGCCTGAGAAAAATATTGGCGAAAAAAAATGTTATTTTTAGATATTTTGTGTGTTAAAATTGTTTTAGTTCGTTATTAACTCTTATTACATGCTCAGAGGTAAATATTGAACACTTTTTTTTCTTTTTTTTTAAGTACTTATTTTTGTAATACAGCTTTGAAAATTGTATAATATATTAAATAAAATATGTATTCAATGACCATGTATAGTTTTGGTGCAGAAATATTGATATTTAAAATATAAGAGGTCTGCTTGAAAAAAAAATCACTTTTTTTTCGTTTTTTTTTCGACAATCCGTATTGTTCCAACAATTTAAAACTGGGCGACAGCTTTCAAATTTTTATAAGTTAAATTAATTATTTTGAAGTTGTCTGTGTTAAATTTTGGGGTATTTACAATGTTTTCTAGGGTACAAAGAACTCAGTTGGATATTTCCATTTATTTTTTTTTCACTTTTGACAACATTATACCTGGTTGCAATTTTTTTTATTTAATGTACTTAAAAATATGTCTGTGCTTTGAACTTTTTATACTGTTTAACAATTATAATTCTGCTGCTTGGGAGAAATTTCGGGGAAAAAAATATTAATTTTTAGACATTTTGTGTTTTAAAAATTGTTTTATTTCGGTTATTAACACCTACTAGTTGACCTGCTCGGCGTTGCCCGGGCTCGTGATAAAACCTTAAATGAACCCCAAATAAAAAACACTGCTAATTTGTGATAAAAGTTCTCGTAAGAAAACATTAATAAAAAAGCTTTTGTTGTCCAATCCCTTTGAAATTTTTAATGGTTATAAATATACAATTTTTACTGCCCGTGTAAAAATTACGTCAGATTTATTGGTATCTGACTGTAAAATAAATATGTTTTCTTCCCCAGAAAACGACCCTTTTCAAATTCTATAGAAGGGAAGAACTCCCCCCTCCCATTTACCTTTCTAGCCTTCAAAAAAGTGAAAGCGCATCCCTTCCCTTTACCTTTTGCTCACCCTCTCCCTCAAACAAAGCAGGTGAAAGAATGGATGCTCCCGCCAGGAAGGGGGAATAAAAATAGAATGAAGAGGAATTTAGAAGGAGTATTTCCTAGGGGTAGGGTTGTGAGCATTGAAGGCCAATAGGCGAGCTATTCTTTCCCCAACCGTCTTGATCCTTCTTAATTCTATTTCCTGCTTTATCCTCCCTTTAAAAAAAAGTTGAGGCATGCGAAGTAAAGTCGGATTTGCACTGAAAAATTAAGACTTTTGCTTCTTGCTTTAATATATTATATGATCAGAGATAAATATTAAGCATATTTAATATATTTTTTTAAATACTTATGCTAAAACTTTAAAAATATATATATTATATAAAGTGTGTGTGCAATGACTGTGTATAATTTTGATGCAAAAATATTGATATTAGGGTATAAAAGTCCCTAACCGCTTCTCTCTCTCTTTTTTTCCGACAATCGTATTTTTTTCTCAGTAACTTAAATTGTTTTACAGCTTTGAAATTTTTTAATGTTAAATAAATCATAGTATCTAGTATGTGTTATTTTTTTGTATTTACAGTGACTTCTAGGGTACAGAGAGAGCTAGGTACAGTTGAATATATATTTCACTTTTGACATAACTGTTTATAAATTATATTATTATATATACTAAAAATTATGATAGTGTTTTGAACTTTTTTAAGATTCAATCACAATTCCTCTGCTAGGAAAAATTTGGTGAAAAAATATTAATTTTTAGATATTTTGTGTGTTAGAAATATTTTGTTTATCTTATGCTCAGATATAAATATTGAGCACATTTCATTTTTTTTTTTAAATATTTATTTTTCTACTAAAGCTTTAAAATTTTTTATATATTATATAAAATATATATCCCATGAACGTCTGTAATTTTGGTGTAGAAATAAATATTGATATTTAGGATATAAAAGACCTGTTTGAAATTTAAAAAAAATAATCGACAATTTTTTTTTTCCAAAATTTTAAATTGTGCTTCAATTTTGAAATTTTGAAATCTTAAATAAATTATATTTACGTAGTTTGTGTTATATTTTGGTGTATTCACAATGATTTGTAGGATATAAAATATTCAATTATTTGTTTTTCAGTTTTAACAACTTTATACATGGTTACAAATTATTTTAATTAGTACTTAAAATTATCCCAGTGTTTTGAAATATATGTAAGATTTGATAATCATGATTCCGTTCCTTGGGGGCAGTAACGAATTTTATCAAATTAAAGAACGACTCGGATATAATAGCAATCTAAAATGGAGGCAATAATATATTATGTCAATTGGTTTGCTTAGCTCAGCTGAGACCGGCAGCGTCACGTGACTACTCTAAATTGATGAAGCGCGGTAGCCCGTCTTTCTCGTTAGCCCCGGTTCATAGTAATATTGGTGTAGAAGCAGTTGCGGTCGAAACTGGGACCTAGCGTATTAGAGATTTTTGAGACAAATATTTATCTATAAAATACTTGAAATCTAGTATGTAGAACAGTTAGGAGCAAAATTGCTGATAATGTTTAGCATAACTTGAGATGGCGTTTTGTTTCGGTATCTTCTAGAAAACGGGTTTTTGCTAGTGTGCCGCGAAAGTATCTGGGCGGGGCCTCCGAGGTTGCGATGTGTGCTCTTTTTACTGGGTCTGATACTAGTATTAGTGACGTCATAAACGAGATCTAGCCCGGTCAATGTATCCCAGCAGAAAGATTTAATAAAGATAGATGTTTTGAATTTCTGCTCTTATAATTTTTGATTACATAAATAATAGTAGTAAATTTCATTATCGTAAAAAAAAGGGGAAATAATAAACTTATTTTATAAAAGAAAATTAAAAGTTTCAAATAAAAAATGCTAAGATTAATAGATCTGATTGAATACATTGACTTAGCGTTTCCTAAAAACATTATTTTACAATAAATATACGAGTACATACTAAAAGTAAATAAATCTGACAAAAACTTAAAAAAAGGAATCCCATTCCTCCAATTTTACCACTACATATCATAATTTAACTACAATGTAAAAAATATCAATTTAAATCGAGAAATCGGTATTTTTCTACTATAAAAGGCCTTGTCGTTTTTTTTTTTTTAAAGTTCGGCGCAAGAAAATTCGACGCTTCAGAAAGTGAGACTTTTTGCCAAATGATACAAACCTAATGAATTACGTTTGTTTATACGTGAATTTATATTTTAAAACCTTTTACTTATATATTATTGTTTTTATATACAATTTACTTCTGTTTGTATACAAAAATAGATAAATGTCTTCTTTATATTAAACAAATTGTATAAATATTGAAAAATTTGCTTGTGTCTATGAAACAATAGGTTGTCATAAAATATATTGGCAAATTTTCTTTTTCTCGTCAAGAACATTTTCTATATTCTCTCTCATAATCATTCAAATTTAAAACTTTATTTGATAGGTAGGATTTTAAACTTTCGCAAGAGCTTATTGCATACTATTATCTAAATTAGTTAATTTTCTTAAAAAAGATGGAGAAGGTAATATCAAAACTTTACTGTTACGAATTAAAATGTATGCAGCATGAAAGGTTATTTATAGCGTTATAATCTAAATAAAAGAAAAATATTACTAATTACTAAATAAAACAATAAATAATATCACAATAGCATCGTAAACAATCCGTACGAAACAACAAAGTAAATGGAAAAATTTAAGTGCGTCGCATGTCGTTTGGGACATCACGCATGTCACAAACGAATCGCTCTTAGTGCCAGTGTAGGTTCTCTAGTAAAACGAACACGCAGCACCATCTCGGAGGCGATCTGAGGCGTGCTTAAAAAACTTAGTCAAGTTCTGTTAAGATTTTATTAATTAATAGACATGAATTTCGTTTTAAATACAATATGGTATTTTAAGGGATTCACTGAAGTTTAGTGTAATAAAGATGCATGTCTTGCAGGTTTATTTCGGTATTTGAACACTTTTAAAAATTGTGTGTGCTGGAAGTTATAAAAATGTTCTCATACACAAATAAAGTTGAAAGCTGTCAGAGGAAAATTTTGTTCTGAAACGAAAAAAAGTTAAATTAGAGATGAAGTATAAGGTGTGCCCAAATGAAAAGGGACTACGGTTATATCTAAAGAATATTTTAATTGCAGAAAATTTTAATTACGGACTATTTGAATTACAGTTAATATGGAACATGACACCTGCATATAATTACCATTTATATTGATGCACTGATCCCAGTGCGTAAGAAACGAGTGGATGACTTCAGTGTAGAAACTCCTGGGTTGCTTACGGATAATTTTTTCACATATGTGTTCACTTCTTTCATACGGTTCACTTCTTTGACACAAGTGAACCGTTGATCTTTCCGTGATTCTTTAAGGGACCGATGATACTGAGTCACTTGGGGAGATATTGGGCTGTATGGGAAATGTTTGAGGACTTCCTTTTGAAATGTTTTCAGCAAGTTGAGAGTCTTCTGGCCACATGTGGGCTAGCGTTGTCCTGGAGAGCACTGTTCCCTTTGAGAGCTTCCTTTATGTGTTTATTTGTGATGGCCTGTTTTAGAAACGTTATGCAGTTCCGCAAAGAAATTGGTAAACAGCTCTTTGCGCTGATCTGGAAGAATTCACCATGCACCTGACTGCGCAAAACAACTTTCCAGAACTAATGCAACAGAAGACGACGCCGTTCACTACTATTTCAAACTGGGAAAAATACCCCGCTATCTACCGACAAACATGCTTACTTTGATTCGGTACAACGCCGCTACAATCTACAAAAGTCTCCTTAGTCTCCTTTACATTTTGGCAACCCATATGTTTGAACTAGTGAAAATAATTCAAGGTTCATTTAGAAAAACCAACCAGGTTTTTCAGGCTGGTCAGGTCTGTACAGAGGGGGGTAGAGCCGGTACAAATTACCAGGGCCCGTTTATCCTAGGGGGCCCGACTTTTGGTACTGGTTTTTAAATAAATACCAGAAAAAGTGGACTGGTATTTTTTACATAAAAAGTTTAGTTAAAATAACTAACAAATAATAAAATTTAAAAGTCAGAAGTTGCTTGAACGCCTTTACGGACTGGCTAGGAGCGGGAGGGAGGGGGGGGGGTGCTCAGGAGGTATTTTACGTTCGAAACAAAATCAATCTTTTATTAAAAATCAGCAGAACGCACAAAGTAAAGATGCAGTCATTTATTTATTCATGTTTTATAGAACAAATATTTTCTAAATTGTAAAACACAATAACAAAAGTTGCAATAGCGTCAGAAAATATTCTATAGAAGTCCTTATATGAAAAGTGTTGCCAATGCATCATAAACTGTAATACTACTGTAAAATACTGTAAAAGAAAAATAATAAAATTGTAAGAAAATACTATATAGATTTTCTAAAAAAGTACTATCCAACATATTTATTTTCTAATACAGTAAAGGCTGTTTATAATGGGATTCTGCTGTAAACGGAGAAAAATCATGGTCTAGCCAAAAAAATTTCATGCATTTATACCTTTTAAGACGAAAAAATCCTATTTAAAATGGAATTTCCTGTAAGCTTTTATCTAAGCAGGTATTATTTTATCAGGCTTATGGTGAGGGCCCGCATTGGAAATATTACCGGTGCCCGCGTTCTTTCTGTATGGCCCTGTTGCTGGTCGGCTGCTATCGAAGCCTGCTAGTTAGTATTTTAAACTGAAAAATTTGTCAGTCTGTTTGTTTTAATGGATTTTACCCATGTCACGTCATCTGCAGGTATATAGAAATAAACACCATGCGTGTGAAGGATATTTCAATTCTGCTTCCTTGATGCCCAAAATAAACAATCTTTTTTCTGGGGGTATATTCCTGCAGAGGCGTGGCTTGCAATGTCCATTATATATATAAAATTTTATATTGTTATCCGTGTATCAAAATGGCACATTTCGTATTATCCTTATGTCATAAAGACTAATTGCAAAAGATTATGCCATAATGGCGTAATTCTCGAATCTCGAGGGTTCTCTTTTAATTTTGTGCGCTCGTTCCTGGCAAAGAGCGCTAGAAAACAATTGCTGCAGAAATTTGAATCCCAGTTTCATTTTTCTTTTAATGAAGTGTTGAAAAGTTTCTCTACTGCATAACTGCATTTATTTTACATCCAGTAAACGTTCTTCTCTTATTATTATTATAGATTAAATTAAGAAGCTTTCATTTTCGTGACCTCCAATCATAAAGTGGCCCACGTTTATATGATTAATAAGTAGTATTATTAAAATGTCAAGTTTACAAATACCTAATACACATTCCCATTATTATGCCGCTACACTCAGGGCCAAAGAAATAAAACATAATAAGCGGATGACCTTACACCAAGGCTGATTAATTTTGAGTTACAATTGTATTGAGTGGAAGAAGATATACGTGTCTACTATTCACAGTTCAATGTTGAAATTATCTTTAGCTTTTCTTCATGAGATTCCAGAGTAAACAAAACAAAGGAATAAAGGTCAGAATATTGGAAAATATTGAGCAATAGCGTAACGTAACAAAATATAGGTGTGAAAAGTAAGGAGCATTGCCCCTCCCTGGATTTTCAAATTTAATTAATTAAATTTTCTTTACCTCTGATGACTTTGAAAAAGATAGCATAAAATATTCGTCGCAAACGACATAAAATAATTATACACTAAGAATCAAACGCGAGATTTGTAAAAGTCCATTGTAATTCGGTTAGTGACATCGTATTTATTGTAAGCTACATCACTGAGAAAAATGACACTTTTAAATCTGAGTAAATCGATGTTTTCATTTTGTTATGAAACTTTTTGTTTCAAATATGACGATCCAATGCTTTCAATTCTGAAATACCAGAAATACTCAGAATATTGAAACATGGGCATACTCAAAACTGAGCACATAGAGGTCAGTTCATACTCATTTTTGAAACATGGACATACTCAAAAATGAGCACATAGAAGTCAGTTCATACTCATTTTTGAAACATGGACATACTCAAATATGAGCTCATGATGTTTTATTCTTGAGTGTGTGCATGTTTTCAGAAATGAGTATATACATGAGTATACATACAGTAATTTTGATTCGGAGCCATTTTGAGTATGCGACATGCTCAGATTTGAGTATTTTTTGCTCAGTTTTGAAAATGTCGTTTTTTAGAGTGAGTCTGAATTATGGAACGCCTAATTCAGTGACGTGAATGGTGGACATTTATACGGTACTTCTCGTGATAGGATTAAATTTCACATAAAACAAAGCTAGACTTTTGAATATTTCCCTAAAATGTCTTCATTTTTGTTAAAGTTATGAACAAAAATCCTGATTCAGCTTGAAGTGAGACACGTTGTGTTTTTTGACCGAATAATCGGATTTCGACTCTGGTTTCCTATACAAATATTGCTCATCTTGATGAGTACTATCGCCTCTCTTATTTTGTAAAGTCTGTTTGCGAATACCTTGTATATATATATTGTATTAGTTTCAGAAATTCTCTTAACTGATCTTAGTATTTTAACAATGCAGACATGTGAAGATACTCTTAATCCAATGTGGGATGAAACACTTATGTTCAGTAATATGGTATTCTACGGCGCCAAAAATGAAATGGTTTGGAATTTACCAGATGTCGTCATAGAAATATTGAGTTACAACCCAACAGTAAGCTAAAATCTTGTTTGTTTATTATTATTATTATTATTAATTTAAACTGTTCCATTATCTCCCGAAATCAAACATAATGAAAGTGCTTAACTATATGTCTTTAATATTTGTAGGGGAAGTCGACTTGTTTGTGCAGGGGAATTATTCCTGTTATGTGGAACGACTCTTCTCCGCCAATGCTAAAATGGCTAACGATTAATTCTTCGGACTCCAGTGAAACTACTCAGATTTTAGGAGCATTTGAACTATTTTTGGTAAAGTTGTCAATTAGTAAAATGTATTCATTTGGCAGTTTTTACTATATTTCTACTATATTTCTTACTATATTTCTATTTAACAAGTTCTGCTATATTTCGATTTCTACCGTCTTCTGAAATTTTCCACCAAATCGCACAAAAAATAGCTCATTTGATAAATTGCGCATCAAACTTCATTCTAGTGAGAATCAGATTAAAATCTATAATCTGTGCATTAAATTTTACGTGATGCTGTGACAGAGCATAAACAGCCTTATAGTTTTATATAATAGTATGATTTGGGAATGACTAAATACTTAAAAATTTAAATAAAAAAATTATAATAAATATTAAAAAATATATGGGTCACCCAAATGAAAGTGGCACTACACTCGGTTTGGGAAATGGTTTAATGGTATTAATATAAATTAGTATACAAAAAAAGAAGTAATACAGACATAACAGATAGGCTAGACAAAGTCATCTTGTAGGTTGAAACAAGTGTGCCAGCGGTCAACGAGACGATGGATATCCTGGGTGAAGAAGCTCCGGGGATGGTTGTAGAACCAATTTTCAACGGCAGCTTGGACCTCATTATCGTCGGCAAATCGCCGTCCCTCCAGAGCTTTCTTGAGTGGTCCGAAGATGTGGTAGTCACACGACGAGAGGTCTGGGTTGTAAGGGAGATGTCCGAGAACCTACCAGCGCAATCGCCGTAACAATGTTTGGCACGCCACAGCCACACGAGGACGAGCATTATCATGCAAGAAAACATTTTGCATTCGACGAAAGATTTCACTACACTCACATTTTCCGCTGTTAAAAATTGTACGACCACGCGTTGACACCGTTTGGAGGCATCCATGATGCGAATGATGCCTTTTAACGCTATCACACACGCACCTGGCGGGATTTGACTACATCGCATGCATTCCCATGACTATGCACCCTCTATAGGAGCATGCGCAGTCATCTTTCTCTTCAAATGGCGGTGTTATTACAGCAATACCACTTTCATTTGAGCGAGCCTTATATAATTTAAAATTTTAGAGTTTGACTAAACGGAGCAGCTACACAATGTATTTATAGCTTTTGTTGTTCCACTGGTATTTAACTTCTATATAGATATCAAATACAGAATGCAATATAAATTATTACAATTTCATTTTATTATTTTAACAATTATATTTTATCAATTTACTTTAAAATTTTCGCAGAAAAAATGCATGATTTTTTTTTTGTGAGTATATTATGAAATTTTTCTTTATTCTTAACATTAATTTTTAATTTTTTTAGTACCATTTAGAATAATAAAAACCCACATATTTTACAAATTTAAAGATTGCAAACATTTTGTGTTTTGTTATGTTTAACACAAAAACAAAATAATGAAAGCCAACATATTTTTTTATGAAATGTGTATTTTCATAAGATTGTATTTCGTAATACTTGTATTTTCATAATATTAAAATAGCTTTAGAATTTAATATTTGCTTATTTCAATCTGACACCCTGAAATTTAAAGCTTTTTCGGGAATTTGTTTTTAAAGAAATGCGAAGTCGAAATGAGAGCAAATTTATATTAATTTATAATCTATACATTAAAGTAGAAAACGGGTTTTTTTTTTTTTTTTTTAGTTTGCATATTGAAAGATGGTGGGTTTCAATTTTTGGACGAGAGCGCTTCGAAAAAAAGAAAATCAAGCGATGTGGACTATGGACACGTTAACACATAGACTTGAGTTAGAATAATGAAAAGAGGGGAAAAAAAGTTTTTTTTTTTAGTCCAAAAGCTAGTAAAATGCGTAGCCGTTTAAAAATATATAATTTCTTAAAAAGTAAGCATTGATTCAAAGCAAAATGTAAAATTTCATTCAAAAATTAGTTTAGAAAAGCAAGATATAAATTTTTCGGAAAAAAAAATCCTGCGTATTTCAATTAAAAAATATAGGTATGTGACGATTAATTAAAAAAAAAAAAATTCAAGTCGATTGAAAATTTTTACAGCGACATTTTTACTTAACGATTTTATACAAGCTGATTTTCAAATGTGTAATTGATCTTACTTATAAATCACGAAAACAGCCGCCAAATCAAAGGAAAATGCATGGTAACCCGATTACAGAAGATCGCCACTGCTCGTAATAAAATCATTCAATCTTCGGTAACCGGGTTATTTTTTTAAAACAGAGAAAATCAACGTATTTTAGAAGCTGCGGAATCGGGATGGGGGTTTGGAGAGCGTAGCTCGTAGGGACAGGTTCCCCTAGTTAAAAAATAAATAAAATATGTAATTTATTTATGCAGTTACTTGCTGTTGGATTATTATGCAAGATTACTACCTTTAGTCTTATTTTATTTTTTTACATACAGAAGACACTATCCTGCTTTATATGATGTTAGATAAAAATATACCAGTAAGAGGAAGATAGAAGGAGACACAGGTTCCGAATCTACTTGATTCAAAACTTACAAGAAAAAAAAAAAATGGTGGCTTTTATCACAGAGATACACATGCAACTAACGCAGTGTCGCAATAGTAATTATGGTAAAACTAAAACGCGACTAAAGCAAAAAAAAAAAAACACCTGATCAACTTAAAAACAAACATTCCTTTTGTAAATATTTGGTTTAATAAGTTATCTCAGATCTATGGCAAAATGCAAGAAATTTGTACCTGCCACGACCGCTATCTTGGTCTTACCACGGCGGTAATAAAAAAATATTGGAAGTCAGTTTTTTGCTCCAAAAATACTATATAAGCTGTAATGCATTTGTGAATGAGATTCCACTTCCCTCATACGAATTGTTGTTTCTTATTGGAATAAGCTATCTGCATTTATCTACATTGCATATTTACATAATCTATATATTTAAAACATAAGCCGGGTTTTTCTTTTTTCGTCATCTACTCTGGGCTTTCTAGTAAACCAATTTTAATAATTATTTTTCCATTGAAAGCTGTTCATTTGTAGATGAGACAGCACTAGCTATTTTTTAAATATTTCCATTTTTATTCTTTATTTTTAATTTTAAAGTTTTTAATGCAATTTCTAACTTTAAAATCGTGGAAATCGGGTTACTTTCACTGTTACAGGGAAACGGGAAATAATGAAAATTACTATATTGTTACTGATGTCATTTTCTCATTACAATTAAAACTAACTTTAAAATAATGCTTGAACACGAAATGATGTCGCGTTAAAAACAAAACAAAACAAAACATGAATTTTACTCTTAAAGAAAACACATTTTAATATATTTTTCATTCCGCTGATACTGAGTTTGAGACGTTTATCTCAGAGCGAAATTCTCCAGTGAGTAAAGATGACGTCATATTTAAAAAGAAACGACCATTTTCTTTCATAAAACTAAATATTTTACTACGAATGCGTCTAAAAGATATAAATTTCTGGACTTTTTAATCGCCGGTAACTGAGATTAGAACTAGAACCTCAAGTTAAGGATGCAAATGCTCACATGGAAAGCTGTAACTGGCAAACATTGCGTTAAGTTTGGAAATATAAATAGCCTCTTGCGAGTTAAAATATTTTAAAAACAGTAAATATGAAAATGAGAAGTACGCCTGTAAATTTTACGACCGTAAATATGATGCCCTGTTTAGATTTCATTAAAAAAATTATTGTGTTAAAGTGACGTAACTATTGTTGACGTTTTATTCCGAATACCAAAGATAACAGTCTCAATTGATAACTTCATCATAATTACTGATCTTGATTACATGTTACCGATTATTGATGTGAACGAAGTTTAATTTGTTGATGATTTCAAAAGTTGAAATTAACGGAAATAGTAATTTCAAAACTTTGGTTAAAATTAATATTTGTTTTAAGAGTTAGACGAGCCAATGCAAGACTGACTTTTTATTACAATGATTTATGTAGGTTTATTCTAAATTCAGTCCAACAGTTTCTTTTTTAAAACATTTTCTTTCGTCGAATTTCGACGAGTTCCACCTCGTTGTTTTAAATATAGATATTTTGCCATTGTTTCTCAACAACATGCAATACTTAATTTTTACTTTCCGTACACATATAGGGTAAGGGAAGTATTGTAAGCATGATACAAACCCATTATGAAAATATTGGTATATTTTTACATTTTGATATACAAACCCAGAAAAGTTTAGATCGAAAACCCATCGAACGACCGAGAACCCACATCGAGAACGACATCGAACGACCGAGAACTCGCATCGAGAACGACATCGAACGACCGAGAACCCATCGAAAATACAAGTTTAGAAATTCCTGTATTTTTATCGGATTAATAAAACTCGCTCTAATTTTTTTCTTTGAGAAAAAAAAAAGTTTTACTAAATTTAAACAACGTTCTAGTGAAATATGACTGTTGCATTCTAAATAAGAGGAGCGTAAACAATAAAAATATTTAATTGGGTAATTGAGTTAAAAAAGAAAATACTTATCGTTTTTATTTTTATTATTTTTTAAATCACAAAATGGTTTAGATACCAAACAAGTTGGCCTATTTGTACGAAAATGAACACAGCTCTTGCGACATGTGGTCAATAACATATTCATTAAATGGGAGCTCAATCGAAAGGATAGTTTGGACGCAATCGCGTTTACTCACACACACCAAAATCATCCCCCCCCCCCCCCCCCCAAAAAAAAAAAAAAAAAAAAAAAAAAAAAAAAAAAAAAAAAAAAAAACTGGGGACTCTGGGGACCAGAAAACTTTAAAATGTACCAACATACACGCATACTTACATACGTACGTACACATGGAATCATTCTGAAAATAGCGAAGACGGATTCAGGGAACCTCAAAATATAAAAATATACCAATATTTTCATAATGGGTTTGTATCTGGAGGCACGGCAGTTCCTCCGCCAAGTCGAGAGAGGACAGCCGTAAGCATACTTTTCTGGAAGCAACTCAGGGCACTTTTGACCCCCCCCCATATCTCCGCGCTGGAGTATCCCAAAAATTTTAAACTTCAATTATAGAGAGTATTTGGCCCACAAGACCAAAATTTAAAATTACAACTTTCTGTCTTTTCTAGTTCAGGCGATATATGAACTCAAACATTCGATTTTTTGTCACTTCTTACTCACTCGTTCACGCGTCATCAAAAAGATTGGGTAGATCCCGTAGCCCCAGAAACTTGGCATTTGGAAAAAAGGTAGTGTTTAGGATACAAAAAAAGGAAAAATTATAAAATCCAGAAAATTCGAAAAAAAAAACATTCGAAAATTCAACAAATTCCATCAAAATTGAAAATTGAAAATAATACGATCTTGTAGTCTTGGAAACTTAAGATTTGGTGTGAAGGTAGTGTTTAACATCCAGAAAAAGAAAACATCAAAATCACCAAAAAAATCGAAAGCAAAATTGAAAAAATCGAAGAAATTGAAAAAAACCGAAAATTTGAAGACAATCCGATTTTGTTGCGCTAGAAAATTCAAATTAGGAATAAAGGTAGTATTTAGGATACAGAAAAAGAAAAATTAAAAAAATCCAGAAAATTCGAAAAAAAAAATAAAAAAATTCGAAAAAAAATTGAAAAAATGAAAATAATTTGATACGATAACGCTCGTATTTATAAATTAATTTGGATGAAACTAATTGTGTGTATTAAGCTCACCAATGCCTCGACCGAGTTCGTTGGCCAGCTTGGTCCGCCATCTTGTTTCAAGATGGCGGCCATGGAAAAATTTAAAACTAAAATAAATATACAAAAAAGTTAAAAAATCAAGTTTATTTTTTAATTAGGTGTTAGGACTTGATACAAGGATTCCAGAGCATTTTTTGTTTTACCTCTATCTTAAAAAATGGCTGAGATAGAGCAGTTTGAAATTCTAGGGTGGCTGACATTTTGAAACAAAACAGCACATTACAAAAAAAACAACAATAAATTTATGGTCAATAATGGTCAAGCAGGTGCAATCCCGAATGAATACTCCGTGTTATTATAACTGTAACTTTGACTTCGAAATTTTGATACGTTGCATTTTCTATTTGTTGATATTTTTGAACTATGATTTACGCTAAGTGAAATGTTGTTGTTGAAGAGGGATTTTCCATGTAAATCCGAAACGTCCAATTTTAATATGTTTTTAATGTTTTATGAAAGTGAATTGTAATGTCTGTAATTTTAATGATTTTAATATTTTATAAGTTTTAGTGAACGCGATTTCTCGCAAATTATTTTCTTTCATTGTTGTAATCATTTTCCCAATCATACGCATAAAACTATATATTCATATCCATTAGCGCCAAATTCTCGCCAAACTTCGCGACAATTGGCGAAATCTCGCCAAATTTGGCGACAAAAATAAGTCTTCATAAATGAAGCCAACTTGGCTATAGCTCAATAATTTGGCGAATTTCTTATTCAAATTCAGTGTAAACGAATCTTTTGTAAACGGTTTCTTTGCATTTTAACTTGCTGTTTTCGAGTAACATTAGCTAAAATTTTAAAACGAAGATATAGGAAAGCTACCTTTTCCTGCCGGTACAGGCCGGAGGACTTTTTTATGAGTTGTCGGATGCAATCTATGTTTTGCATTAAATAAAGTAAAACATTGAAAAACAAATCCCACAGGATGGGGATAGTTTGTTTTAGATAGATTTTAAGATAATTGTCCTATTAGCTAGTACACCTTCCGTTATTGTTTTGTGTTATTTTCCCCGGATTATGCTTTTCTTTTCTTTTGTTTACGAATTTTCTAATAGAAAAGTTCCGCTATAGACTGGCTACGTTATAGACCTTTTTTTTTATAGACAGGTTCATTTTCTTTCACAGGCTTTACTCTATTTAATTTATATATGGAATATTTGTTGTTAAAAGATGTTGGTCGCACAAAAATTTTCACATCTCTCCCTCCCTCCCGACATTACTGGTTGGTTATGGCTTGATAGTCCTTTCTAAATAAAATCATGGTGATTCTAAGATTCTCTTGATTTATCTCTAAATTGAACATAAACGATCCTAAGAAAACGGATCAATGAATTACTATATTGGCATGAGGAAATTTAGTTGCAGAAAAATGGAGCATATAGCTAACATTAAGTCTAATAGGAAAACCACAGCCTTGGCAAGATCTGTAGGCACGGCAGTGCCTCCGCCAAGTCGAGAGAGGACAGCCATAAGCATACTTTTCTGGAAGCAACTCAGGGCACTTTTGACCCCCCCCCCCGCATATCTCTGCGCTGAAGTTTCCCAAAAGTCTGGAACTTCGTTTTTCTAGAGAATGTGGCAAATAAGACCAAAATTTAAAATTACAACTTTCTGTCTTTTCTACTTCAGACGATATATGAACTCAAACATTCGATTTTTTGTCACTCACTCACTCACTCATTCACGCGTCATCAAAAAGATTAGGTAGATTCCGTAGCCCTAGAAAGTTGACATTTGGAAAAAGGGTAGTGTTTAGGATACAAAGAAAAGAAAAATTATAAAATCCGGAAAATTCGAAAGAAAAACATTCGAAAATTCAACGAATTCCATCAAAATTGAAAATCGAAAATAATACGATCTTGTAGTCTTAGAAACTTAAAATTTGGTGTGAAGGTAGTGTTTAGCATCCAGAAAAAGAAAACATCAAAAACACCAAAAAAAAATCGAAAGCAAAATTGAAAAAATCGAAAAAATTGAAAAAAAACCGAAAATTTGAAGACAATACGATTTTGTTGCGCTAGAAACTTCAATATTGGAATAAAGGTAGTATTTAGGATACAAAAAAAAGAAGAAATTGAAAAAATCCAGAAAAATCGAAAAAAAAAAATTGAAAAATTCGAAAAAAATTGAAAAAATGAAAAATATATATCTTTTAACCTTAGAAACTTAAAATTCAGCGTAAAGGTAGTGTTTGGAATTCAGAATAAGGAAAAATTAAAAACACAATAAAAATCGAAAATAAAATTTAAAAACCGGAAAAATCGAAAAACACCGAAAATTTGAAAATATACCGATTTTGTTGCGCTAGAAACTTTGAATTCGGAATGAAGATAGTATTTAGGATACAAAATAAGGAAAAATTCAAAAATCCGGAAAATTCAAAAATTTGAAAAAGTCTGAAAAATTGAAAATAATTTGATCTTTTAGCCTTAGAAACTTAAAATTCGGCGTAAAGATAGTGTTTAGGCTTCGGAATAAGGTAAAATGAAAAATACAATAAAATTCGAAAATAAAATTGAAAAAATTGAAAAATAAGGAAAATTTGAAAATAATCCGATTTTATAGCGCTAGAAACTTGAAATTTGGAATAAAGGTAAGATTTAGGATGCTATTTAAGGAAAAATTTAAAAACACGAAAAATTCGAAAAAAAAAATCCGCAAAATTCGAAAAAAAAATGAGAAATTGAAAATTATTCGGTCTCGTAGTCTTCGAAACAGAAAATTTGTGTAAAGGGATTCAGAAAAAGAAAAAAAATTAAAAACACAACAAAAAGCGAAAATAAAATTAAAAAATCGAAAAAAACGAAAATTTGAAAAAAAAATCGATTTTTTAGAGCTAAAAACTGGAAATTTGGAATAAAGGTAGTATTTAGGATAGAAAAAAAAGGGAAAAATTAAAAAAATCTGGAAAATTCGAAAAATTGAAAAATAATTGATCTTGTAGCTTTAAAAACTAAAAATTCAGCGTAAAGGTAGTGTTATAGAGAAAAATGAAAAATTAAAACACAATAAATTCGAAAATAAAATTAAAAAAAAAATCGAATTAGATCGAAAATTTGAAAATAATTCGATTTTGTAGCGCTAGAAACTTGAAATATGGAATAAAGAACACAAAAAACAGAAAAAATTAAAAAATCTGGAAAATTCGAAAAAAAATTCGAAAAAAATTAAAAATTGAAAATAATTTGATCTTGCAGTCGTAGAGACTTAAAATGTAGTGTAAAGGTAGTATTTACGATTCAAAAAAGAAACTTTTAAAAATTTGTAAAATTCGAAAATAAAATTGAAATATCGAAATATCTGTAAAAAATCGAAAATTTGAAAACAATTCGACTTTGTAGTTCTAGAAACATGAGTTTTAAGGTAATTGTTCTATTAGCTAGTACACCGCCCCTAATTGTTTTATGTTTTTTTCCCCGGATTATGCTTTTTTTCTTTTTTTTTTACGAATTTCGGTATAGAAAAGTTCCGCTATAGACCGGCTGCGTTATGAGCGGTTTCTTTATAGACATGTTTGTTTTCTTTCACAGGTTATACTCTATTTAATTTGCATATGAAATATGGATTGTTAAATGATGTTAGCACCAAAAAAATCTTCACAGCTCCCTCTCTCCTCCCGACATTACTGGCTGGTTATGGCTTGATAGTCCTTTCTAAATAAAATCATGGTGACTCTAAGATTACCTTGATTTATCTTTAAATTGAACCTAAATGATCCTAAGAAGACGGATCAAAGAAATACTATATTGGCATTACAATCAGGAAACTTAGAAGTAAAATCGAAAAATCAATAAATTTATAAAAAGTCGAAGGTTTGGAAATAATTCGATTTTGTAGTCCTACCAGCTTGACATTTGGCAGAAAGGTAGGGTGGGCTTAGGATACAAAGTAAGGAAAAATTTAAAAAGCCGGAAAAAAAGACAAAAAAAAAAAAAAAAAAAAACGAAAAACAAAAACTTCGAAAAATCGAAAAGAGTTTGTTTTATTGAAAATTTCCGGGAATTTTAATTTTAGCTTTCTTTTTATCCTAAACAGTACTTTTGTGCTAAATATCAAGTATCTAGGCTGCAAGTAATATCTCAGATGGATAGCATCTTTCCTGGAAGCAATTGAGAGTACTTTTGACTCCCCCCTCCCATAACTTAGTGCTTGCCTAGTTACCTGAAATTTCTTTAAGGTAACTTCTTCGAAAATCAGTGGATGATCTCCAAAAAGAGCCCAAAATCAAGAAAAGGAGGATTACTTACAAAAAGAAGTGAAATCTCATCAAAAAGTCACCTGTAAAAAATGCAGCCAAGTCTCGTAACTCATTTACCGTAAAAAGTACTGAGATCGTATAAAGCCAAGTTTAACTATCTTATTAACTCTGAAATTTTCATTCACAAATCACTCCTAGTTTCTACATCTTTAGTTAATTATTATTTTGTGACTTGGCAATTACGTAGCACGAGAATGTGATGTATATAGTTAGTCTTAATCAAATAATACTATAACATATTAAGGTGTAATAGCTTCCCTGTCCGTATATAATTTGCTTTAGTTAAATTATCCCATCCCATCCCATGACATAGTAAGGTGTAATAACTTTCCTGTGCTGCGTAATTGCCAAGTCATAAAATAATAATTAACTAAAGATGTAGAGACTAGGAGTGATTTGTGAATGAAAATTTCAGAGTTAATAAGATAGTTAAACTTGGCTTTATACGATCTCAGTACTTTTTACGGTAAATGAGTTACGAGACTTGGCTGCATTTTTTACAGGTGACTTTTTGATGAGATCATGCTTACAATACTTCTCTTACCCTATATGTGTACGGAAAGTAAAAATAACCAAACAAAATAAAATAAAAAACTTTTATGACAGCCTCACAGCATTGTTACATTTTTATACAATTAATCGATTAAATAGATGAGAATAAATTTAATATTTTATAAAATATATTTCATGTATTTTCACGATATTGATGAAAGTTTTATCTTCAAAAATATTTCATGCATTTTCATTGATGTATTTTTTTTTTATGTTTATCAGATACCTGGCGATAGAGGAGATTCAGCAGTCTTTGAGAACAAATTTTATGATGTTGGACCAATAATACCAATTCCACAGTCCATCCGACCTCGCTTTTCCCCACACAGGATAGAGGTAAATTCATTCAATTATGCATTAAAAAAAATCAAAATACATTTAAACTCTGTTTACATTTCCGCCTGTCTCCCCTCAGTTACTAGAGAAAATTCTCAAACATTCCTACTGATTTGATCGTGGACATGTATTCCTTTACTTAAAGTTAAGATAAATATTTTTGATTAGTGATTATTTTTCAAAAAGTTGAATCATAAATTTTGCTAATTTTTACTTTAGGGGAAAAAAAAACAAACAAACAAAAAAAACAAACAAACAGTATCAGTTATTTTTAAATGTACCCGATTTCAAATACCTCCCAGCCCCACCCCTTTTACCTACATTTGTTCTAAGATTCAAACTCGGAGTCTTCAGAACAGTTAAACACTATGCCATTTCTTAGCTACAAAGGGCATCCAGAAAGTAAGTTCCACTTGCAGTTTATCCCGCAACAGTTTTGTAATCGCAAGAACGCATGTGCGTGCCAAGTGGAGGACTCACCGACAAATACAAACGCCAGAGTTACAGAAGACAGCATTGTAGACGCTTGTTAGTGGATTGCGGTAATGTCCATCAATATCGAAACGTCCGTCGCGTGCGAACAGCGCTTAGTCATACGGTTTTTGAATACACAGGATGGTATTTTTTGACACACAGGATATGCCAGCAGTTGAAATCTAACATCAAATTTATAAAGTGTATAATAAACAAATCATGAGTGACTCATTGATAGGAAATCTGTGTCACAGTTAATCGAACAATGCAACAATCGGCTTGGCGAGGAACGCAGTTACTGACAATCTCTCCATCTCTAGTGACTATTGGTCCGTGCTGTGGGAGAGAAAAGAACCATTTTGAACCTAAGGAATATTCATGCTTGCCAGAGATTTCAGGTAGACCATACTATCGGACAATTTATTAACATTTGGATATCAACAAAGGCATCGTTCTTCGATATGGGGATACAAAGTGTGATATCTCGTTAAGATTAAATCTCAAAAAGGGTTGCAATTATGTTGAAACCTAGTTCAAGGTCATGGTACAATACAGTATTTTGTTCCATTACATTTTGAGTTTTTATAACTGGCCTATGGAACTTATTTACTGAGTGCCTCATTTATTATAACATAACATTTCATATAGTACTATTGTTTGGACGGAATTACGCGGAAAGCTACCAACAGACAAATTAGTATAGACAGAAGAATCGGAGATTTGCATCCTGATTGTACTGCAATTACCATAAAACTCTTAGTTAATTTTATGGTTAGGGGTTTTATGACAGCAAAAAGTAAAGATAGAATTTGCAAGATTAATGCGAATATAAATAACAAAAAATATATAAATGAAACATTTGAGTCCAAACTTGAGTCTTAGCACAGTCTTTTCCCAAGCAAATGAAGGGTTTATATTTCAACAGGATTCAGCTGTACTCTGTTTTGCTACTCAGGCGAAAACTCTGTTCAAAATAAAAATATTATACTGCTGGAATTAGTCAAAAAATAGTTCAAACCTTATACCAATCGAGAATCTTTGGAGCCGACTAAACAAATCTTTTTAGTTACAAGCAATTCAGCAATAAAATCCTATTAATAGAAATTATAGTTCAATCTTGGTTTCACATCATAATAGCTGCTGAAGTAAAAAAAAGTAGGGATGGTGTCCCAAGATTGTAATTTTTATTAAGGTCAGTGGACTATATATTATGAGGGGAAGTCGGTAAATAAGTTTCCTCTCATTTTCTCACAGAGAAATCGTAAAATAATTGATCAAATAACATATCGGTTTAATGCAAGAGCTATCCATACGTCATTTGGCATTTGGTGCCGTACGACCGAGATCATGCAGATAGTGTTGGCGCAGTGATAGCAGAAAGTTGGAATGAGAGGACCAGTCTGTGCCTGGCTGAGGATATGGGCAGCAACATTTTTTGCAATCGGGAACAAAGGAGGGAGTGAGAACTTGAGTGATATGAATGGGCTGAATGACGAAGGGTTATGAAATCCATAAATGGCTCGTGGAAGTGTATGGACCATCATGTTATTGCCACCATCTATTGGGAGCAACCTGGCGCCAAGCAACTTTCACAACTTTTCGGTATTAAAGAAGGTTTTCAAAGGAAAGAAGCACTTTGGCACCAATAAAGAAGCGAAGACAGACGCAAAGACATGAATGGGCTGAATGACGAAGGATTATGAAATCCATAAATGGCTCGTGGAAGTGTATGGACCATCATGTTATTGCCACCATCTATTGGGAGCAACCTGGCGCCAAGCAACTTTCACAACTTTTCGGTATTAAAGAAGGTTTTCAAAGCAAAGAAGCACTTTGGCACCAATAAAGAAGCGAAGACAGACGCAAAGACATGAATGACGAAGGATTATGAAATCCATAATGGCTCGTGGAAGTGTATGGACCATCATGTTATTGCCACCATCTATTGGGAGCAACCTGGCGCCAAGCAACTTTCACAACTTTTCGGTATTAAAGAAGGTTTTCAAAGGAAAGAAGCACTTTGGCACCAATAAAGAAGCGAAGACAGACGCAAAACACGTTTTCCGTATGCAGGGCACACTTATTTAAGAAGGTTTTTAAAATTTTGTTGAGCGTTATGACAAATTAATAACTATACTTGGTGATTATGTAGAAAAATAAAATAATCGTAGTTATTTATGTCCGCAATTTATTACTTTTCTTGAATAAAAGCCCTGTCCATAGTAGCCTAAGGGAAAGTTATTTTTTAATTTCTCGTAATTAATATGATGAGAATGTTTGTACACCTACATTTTTCTGCGTGTTTCAATTTTCTACTTTTTATAACAGTTATTCTAATTTAAAAAATCCTTAATAAAAGTTATTGCTTTACATTCTTGATTAAATTATGTTTCCATTGATATAAAACTTTACAATATTAGTTCAAAATATATATTTTCTTAAATGTTTGTACAATTTAGGCTACTTATGTGTGTAAATGTATGTAAGCCAATCGATACATATAAGCAGATGAATTTACCAAGCGTAACTTTTTATTGAAATCAATTTAAAAAGTCTTAGATTTCGTAGCAATATGATTATTCAGAAAAACATTAATCATTAGTTAAGTCTAAGTTTCATAATTGTAATCATGAATTAAAAATGAATTATATTGCGTTGAATCATTTTTCAGGTGCTATTTTGGGGTCTCCGAGAATTGAAACGAGTTCATTTTGCTCAGATTGAAGCTCCCAGAATTGAGCTTGAATGCGGCGGAACTGTAATAGAGTCCAGTATCATAACGAATTATAAGAAGCATTCAAATTTCAACAAAATGGTTGAAATAATTGACATGGTAAGATTCTTATTTATCAACTGCTGTTTATGGCAGCAGCGGCATCTCTTGTTTGATGACATTACTTGCAAGGCGTCACCGAACAACGCATGGAAGACAATTTTTAAGTCTGTGTACGTTCATGCATTAAAAAGCCCCTTGCTGAAAAAAAAAAATATTTTTTTCACTTCTTCATTTTTTGGGAAAAAAGCAGCAGTTTTCTTTTAGATTTCTAATATGTTTTATTTGTTACCTTTCTATACTGTTTTTTTTTTATGTTGATGTGTGTAAAAATTGTCTTACACATTGGGATTTGACAAATAATTCTTAGTTTACATTATTTTATGTTTAAATTCTCCGCAATTAATAAATAAATAAATGAAACAAATTATCCACGTTAATAACCTTGGCACAGGACTACAGGCAAACCTGTTCCAAACTCTGGCACTTTCCTAGGCTTTGTTCTGTGGACGCCAATGAGTAAGTAACGCCTTTATTTATTTTTTATCGACAAGTCCAACTATTTCTTTCACTACAGACTTTTCTGTCGTCTCCAAAACTATTGTAACTCACTTTTGGACGACTGCCAAAAATCAGTAGCTATTTTAAGAAATGTAGAACGATGGTGGCAGCAACCGGTGTTAATCTTAAATCCTTTCTAAAAATCGCACAATTTCAATTTTTATATCATCGAATAGGGCAAAAATGTACTTTCGAATGAAATTTGTTTGAAAACTGTAGCGCAAGTTTAATGACACTTTATGGCTTTTTAAATAATTTTCAAGCATGATTAAAAAAAAAAAATCTATCTCAACAATGAACACATGTTTGCTATAATATCGCAGAGTAGCTAGTGAAAGAGTTTTCTATTCGTTGCTACAATTGGCTACTGATTGTCCAAAGCAAATTAAAAAGTGTTTTCATTCTTTTTAAAAAATATTAATCTTCAGTAACTGGTTCTACTTCCAGGCGTTGCGATCATGGTTACAGTATCCTTTAAAATGGATGTAAATACTATTAAATATTTTAAACAACACTTTTGTGCCAAATCACATTCGCTCGAGTACCCCTTCAGGGTATGGACCCGATTGCAGAAGATTAATCATAAAATCAGAAATCTATTAACTAAAAAACAAATTGCATTTTTTGCTGCTTTTGTTGTTCATTTTAGTGAATTAAATCACAATTTTTGAACCTATTTTGTTTTTCTTTTAAATATATAGCATAAAGAGTTCATCATACTCCAGGGATTTTTATATTTATTTAACAATCTGTCAATTTTAATGTTGTAATTTTATCTCTATTATATTTAAAGTAATCCTTGCTCTTTTATTATATTCACTTTTTATGATAAATATTATGTGTGTTTTAAAGGAACTTCCAGAAAGAGATTGTTATTTTCCGGCTCTGACAATAAGATTGCTGGACTGCAGGAGTTTCGGCAGAAGGAATGTACTCGCCTCGCACGTAGTTAATCGTCTGCAAAAATATGTCGTCAAACCTAATGGTAAATATTCACCGTTCTCACAAGGAATCTCTTTTAACGCGAACTCTAAAGAATGTTTGGTAAAAATACAGTGACTTGCACTCAAATTAAACTATCATGTATGCAAGAAATCAACGGCAAAATATCAATACCAGATTAGTAATATATAAAATATGGTTTTCATCGTTAAATGTTATCCTATTGGCGGTTAAATTGAAGTATGCTGCCAAAACTTCCGGGCACGATTTTAATAAGGATTCAAGTTAAAAAAAAATCATGCATTAAAACCCATTTATGGATAGCGTCTCCCAAAATTGGAACGCTCAGATTTTTAGGAAATAAATTAATATTTTTTAGACGAATTTCTTTTTCCGTTTTTTATGATTATTTTACAAAATGTACAAATAGAATATTTAGATTAGTATCATATTATAATTATTGTATATACTTAGTAGTTATAATTAAACAAGGCACTGAGAAAGAAAAACAAGTGGGTAAGTGTGATCGAAGATTGCACAAAGGGTTTCGTTTAATATTCCTTTCAAAACACTTTATCCTTTCTTTAATAAATCCAAATAAATTTCATTTAGTAACACAAAAAAAAAAAGTCATGTCTTTTATAAAGTAAAAATTTACCGGTCTATTTTTCTCGTTTTTTCGAAAATATGAACCGGTTCGATAGCGGGCGAAAAAAAAAAATTATATGCCCGCTATTATACACTGTCATAATAATAGCTGTCATGTGGACTAAATGCGATATTAAAAAAAATCAATTTCAAAATTAAACGTGTTGTATAGAGACCTTCAAAATGTTAAAATATGCCACTATTTCCATAATCGGGTTTTTATCATGATTCAATACGTTCCTCAAACTCATATATTTACTATTCTCTATTACTCATACTGATACTCTCTTTGTATTATTCTCAAACATTTGAAAAATCCGTTAAACTTCCAATATGACGTCAGATTAATTTTTTTTTTAAATTCTCTAATGACATCATATTAAGCTTGCTTTCTGTATTTAAAGATACTCATACTCCTTGTATTATTGAGAAATGTTTGAAAATTTCCGCTTTATTACCAATATGACGTCAAATTAATCTTTTTTTTCAATTGGTGAAACTTTTTATTTCATTTTCATTTTTCACGTGGAAATCTTTCAATAGAAAATTAATTTATTGTAGAAAGAATTTTATTGTGGATTTTTAATAGTTGGCAATTGCTATAACGAAATTTTTTTAATTTAATATCAAAATACTTAGATTTTTGGTTTTTTATCTATCTATATTAAAATAATACGATTTTTTTTAATTTTATGATTTTGAGCTTCATAGTAGATCTGTAGCTATACATACACAAAATTTTATGCCTGTAAGTTATATAGTTTCTGAGAACCTGTTCTGTGACAGAGACAGACAACGAAGCGGGAGTAATAGGGTTTCGTGAGATGAACGAAATTCTAAAAATCATGCACAAGTGGGTTTTAATGGACAGTTTTTTTCTGACAAAAACATTATTGGTTTGTAAGAATTAGTCGGTTAACTTAACTTTTTTAATTTATTTCTTTAAAAATGGGTAGTTTGTACACTTTGCTGCTAATTTAATTTTATTTGGATAAGATACCAACGTCTGTTTCGCTTTCAATTTACTAAATGTTTATAAAAGTTATTGCGAAGTGCAAAATTCAAACAACTGTTGTTTTCAAAATTTTTGTACTTATTTAAAGAAGTTCTTAAATTTGAGAATACATTTTCTTGTAAAGTAAAAAAGTTATGAATTAGTCCATTCAACATAGTTTATTGAATAAAGAATTCGTTGCGAATAAGTGAACGAATTACAGTTGATTTTTTACAAAGGGACAACATTTTCAAAATGCAAACCAACACACATAATGTATTTGCCACACTTCGTTTAATAATATGTGAAATTTTTCATGATTTGCTTGCTGATATACAGATACACACCCTGGGTATTTCAAAAATCATAACAATTTTACATTTAAAGCAAATAATATGCTACACTTCTTTAATTTTTTTAGTTTTTAGCGTTAGGTATCATTTACTTTCACAGAAAATGCAATATTTTATTTTACTATCGCATATATTTCATTTGGAATGTATACACATGGGTCATTCTTCGAAAAATGTTAATTTTGAGCATAAACATTTCAATAAATAAATTTAACCCAAAACATTTTATTCTAAACTAGCAAAACCCGCGGCATTGCTCGCGTAATTCTGGAAAAATGCCAAGCGGTATTCGTTGGCCTATTTTCATTAGAGAAAATTTCACTGCTACAGATAATTCAGAAATTACTAATTAAGCCACAATAACGTCGAAAAAAAAATCGAAATTTTAGAACGTTTTTCGCTCTTTCACCACACCCACCCCCTGTGGTGGTGTCACCGAAATATAGCCTATGCTACAGCAGGGACTGTTACCATCACATTTGAAAATGGTTCTGTAATTCCAGAGATTCCATAGAAATTGTAATTTAGAATGTTTTTAGACCGCTTTTCGCACATCTCACCCTTTTAAATTTTGGATTTTTTTAGAATTTGTTCTTACAGAGAATTTACATTTTATAAATAACTACCATGCCAAATTTCAAGTTTCTAGTTCCTTCAGTATAAAAAAAACGAAATTTTAGAACGGTTTTCGCTTTTGCACCTCCCTGTGGTATTGGCACCAACATAAAATATAGCCTATGTTGGAGCAGGGACTGTCACAATCAATTTGCCACCATCACTTTTGAAAACAGTTCTGTAGTTCCAGAGATTCCATAGAAATTGTAATTTAGAATGTTTTTAGAACGCTTTTCACTCATCTCACCCTTTTAAATTTCGATTTTTTGTAGAATTTGTTCTTAGAGAACATTTACATCTTATAAGCAACTACCATGCCAAATTTCATATTTATAGCTCCTTCAGTATAAAAAAATCAAAATTTTTAGAACTTTTTTCGCTTTTGCACCCCTCTTCCCTGTGGTAGTGGCACCGATATAAAACTTTGCCACCATCACTTTTGAAAATGGTTCTGTAGTTCCAGAGATTCCATAGAAATTGGAATTTAGAATATTTTTAGAACGCTTTTCGCTCATCTCACCCTTTTAAATTTCGATTTATTTTTAGAATTTGTTCTTAGAGAGCATATACATCTTATAAGTAACTACCATTCCAAATTTCATGTTTCTAGCTCCTTCAGTAAAAAAAAAATCGGAATTTTAGAACGTTTTCCGCTCCTGCACCCCCTAGGGGTAGTGGCACCGACATAAAATATAGCCTATGTTGGAGCAGGGATTGTCACCATCAATTTGCCACCATCACTTTTGAAATCGTTTCAGTAGTTCCAGAGATTACCCCCTACAAACAAACAGTCTTTACTACTTTATAATATTAGTATAGAAGTATAGATATCCGTAGTTAATCTTTAACCTCTTTTAAGATTTGCGTAGATGTTCATATAGCGTTTTCGTTATTTTGTCTTGGTGCTTAATTTATTTTAAAAGAATTTAGGGGGTAATTTCTTTAATAATATTGTAATGGAAGATAGAACTATGGAGGATACAAATACACAATCTTTTGTTTTATAATGATAGGCTTATTAACGTAGAACAGACTTGGCGGAAGTCATTACATTCTACATGTGACTGAGATATCTGATTTTCTGCCAGCCAGTTCTAAAACTTACCAGTTATAAATCAAAAGGGCGGAATATGTTTCATAAAATAGTTAACGTTATGATTTTTTTTTTTCAAAGTGAACTGATCAAAGCATATTTATATATAATACAAATTTTACTTAATTAAATAATCTTTTACACATAGAGCGTCTGATTTTATAATCACCAGTTTTTTCCCATCCCAATTTCACTGTATTTCTTGGTTCAAGTGGTGAATAGAGACTCCGTTTGCTAGCTTCTCCATCGCCGATGAATATCATAAGAACATCTGATAATCTTGCTGGAGCTAAGTGTGGAATGCAACTTCTCGATGAAAATCATCATTCACGTGCAGCTTCGTTGATAGGAATTGCATATATATGAACTCCATCAATTTCGTAATATTTAGGCAGCATCAGCAGTCCTTTTTGGGAGTTATTTTTTAAAGTTCTAAGTACTATTTCCTGTCCTATTTATACAATGTCATGCATATTGCTGACAAGTAATACATTAGAATTTGTATGCATCTTACATTGATAATAAAAAAAACTGTAAACAGTAGAATATATTTGACAAAGCTATACATTTTAATTCAAACTTTTCTTAAAATCTCAACCGTGCGTGTACATTTAACTTTTACCACAGGAGGTCAAATCTTGTAAGTGGCCTCTTATATTTTTACAAGTAGATGAGAAAATGTAACAAATATGCTACAAAAATGGCGATTTTCGCTTAATTTCGCAGAATTCAGGCACTAAAATAAATTCCCTAAATATCCAAAAATGGGAAGTGTCTCTTCTTGCTTCGCTTTTCGTCATTCTATCCTAACCACTAGCTGGTTCTAGAAAACAACACATGTTGTTCATTACACAAAATGAAATAATCCAATCTCTTTAAAGCGAGTATAATTCAAGATATAAAATTCGTCAACGGATGGTGAAGTATAATTTGAAGAAATACGGCGCAATCCCCTCAAGTATCCGTTTCAGAAAAGGTCTTTCTTCTGTCATCTATGATGTCATTTTGTTTGTGCAAAAGCAATGAATGAGTATCTGTACCATTATTTTTGCTTCAGGTCTCAAGAGGTTAAATTAGCTACTAAATTAAAACTGGAAGGCCGCCGAAACATTTTTAATAATTGCGCCACATCATAGATGACAGAAGAAAGACCTTTTCTGAAATTGATACATTAGGGGACATGTAATTTAGGTTTGCAAATATGGATATCTAAATTTACTAAACCCCTAAAATATAAATTTTATTATCAATAACCTAAATTGACACGATCATAGATTTAAGGGCTTTAAACAAATGAATGATCTTACAAATCGTCATAATTTTTTTATTGTTAAAGTTAAATAATTATGAAAATCGCTTACTTTCTTGGCCACACTGTCTTGAAGGCATTTTAAAAACTCAGATAAAAATAACATTTTATTTTATGAGGAAACCAGCTTCGATGCTGCCATTTATTGGTTTTGTTTTTAAGCACAGAAAACAATCAGCTATTTAGAAGTAAAGTTAAAAAAAAAAATCTAGCAATTTCGTTTTTTCTTTCATTTTTTCTTTTGGAGGAAAAGAATGGAGGTCCAGATTTGTGTACCTCGGATCTGAAGAGGTTAAAGGTTTTGAGAACAATTAGAGATGTTCTTATTTATGCCAGTAAAATTTTGGTTCAGAATTGAAATAGTCAGAAATTCGCGTTGAAAGACCTTCCTTGTCAATGCTTTATTTCTCACCCATCTTTGATAATCAATTCTTATAAAAATACTTTTCTTACCGCAGGGGATTTATTAGAACCCAAATTCGAGAAGACGGATTCAGAAGAAGGTAATTTAATTTTGTGCTGCTGTTGCAATTTTCAATTTATATACTTATGTGCAAAAATAAAGTATTTTTATAATAAAGTATTGTAGCTATCCAATCGACCTCGCGTGACAATGAGGATGCAGGGGCCAGTGTCTTTACTCATTGCAACCAATTTCTTGTAATAAGAGAGTTCAAGGTCAAGCTCTGTTCATTTATTCTTTATGGAAGTATCATGATACAAGAAAGTTTAATTAAATCAGTAACAGCTATTGAATTATGACACTTGTAAAAGTAATTTTATGCCTTTTAATTTGAAATATGAAATTAAATTATTAATTATTGCAGTGTTTATGCAGTGTCATCATGTAAAAATACATTTTCTTCAAAGTAGTTATTTTTTTTTAATTTAGGAAGTATACGTATTTACGGTCTCTCGGTCTCGGTCCTGCAAGTTATATTTATATAAACTTTCTGTATGCTTTAAAAAATAAAAAATAAATAAAAATTCCATTCCTCTACGATGAAAATTTACCGAGTTTGGATACTTTAAATTTTATGAATTTTAACGTTTTCTGGCAACGCCTTTTTAGCCCCCCCCCCCTTTTTTTTAAATTGTTCAAACAAAAATCCTATTTGTTTAAAAACTTTGTTCATTGCAACTACAATTATAGCTCTAAAACTAACGATTTAAGAATTAGCTGCTGGTCAAAGATAAGAAGAGACACCCTGTATAAGCAATAACAATTCAAAAAATACCATTTTTAAAAATAAATTTTATTATAATTAAAGTCATGTAATGTTATAAATTTTATTTGGTTTTGTAAATTACAGAAAAATACTTTTAGAAATTTAGTTATTTTATTTTTATTTATTTATTTTATGCAACTTTAAAGTTGTGATTTTCTTTAGCCATCTTTTTCTGTCACGCTAAAGTACTTTATTTTAAAAATGAGTGTCTATGTATGTAAATATCTAAGTGATCTTTAACATTCTTATTCCATATTCCACGGCTTGTGGACATGTAATCTGAAAAATGCTGTATTTTAAACTTTTTGCATAAATATGTATGCAATATTCTTTTAAAAGAATTGTAGAATAATGTTGATTAAGATATGTCTGTACTATTTTGTAGAAATCGAGTCGGGACTTGCAAAAGTCACCAAGCGGGAACTCATTTGCCGCAAATTTAAACTTGAATCAAGGTTTATGTAAATGTCTAGCTTTTATGCTGCAATTCAGCACATAATATTTAGGCAAAAGTCTAAATATTATGTGCTATCTGTCTGTATTATTTTGTAGAAATCTAGTCCTTACAAAAGTCACCAAGCGGGAACTCATTTGCCACAAATTTAAACTTGAATCAAGGTTTATGTAAATGTCTAGCTTTTATGCTGCAATTCAGCACATAATATTTAGGCAAGAGTCTAAATATTATATGCTATCTGTCTGTATTTTTTTGTAGAAATCTAGTCCTTACAAAAGTCACCAAGCGGGAACTCATTTGCCACAAATTTAAACTTGAATCAAGGTTTATGTAAATGTCTAGCTTTTATGCTGCAATTCAGCAGATGATATTTAGGCAAGAGTCTAAATATTATGTGCTATCTGTCTGTATTATTTTGTAGAAATCTAGTCCTTACAAAAGTCACCAAGCGGGAACTCATTTGCCACAAATTTAAACTTGAATCAAGGTTTATGTAAATGTCTAGCTTTTATGCTGCAATTCAGCAGATGATATTTAGGCAAGGGTCTAAATATTATGTGCTATCTGTCTGTATTATTTTGTAGAAATCTAGTCCTTGCAAAAGTTACCAAGCGGGAACTCATTTGCCACAAATTTAAACTTGAATCAAGGTTTATGTAAATGTCTAGCTTTTATGCTGCAATTCAGCACATAATATTTAGGCAAGAGTCTAAATATTATGTGCTATCTGTCTGTATTATTTTGTAGAAATCTAGTCCTTACAAAAGTCACCAAGCGGGAACTCATTTGCCACAAATTTAAACTTGAATCAAGGTTTATGTAAATGTCTAGCTTTTATGCTGCAATTCAGCAGATGATATTTAGGCAAGAGTCTAAATATTATGTGCTATCTGTCTGTATTATTTTGTAGAAATCTAGTCCTTACAAAAGTCACCAAGCGGGAACTCATTTGCCACAAATTTAAACTTGAATCAAGGTTTATGTAAATGTCTAGCTTTTATGCTGCAATTCAGCAGATGATATTTAGGCAAGGGTCTAAATATTATGTGCTATCTGTCTGTATTATTTTGTAGAAATCTAGTCCTTGCAAAAGTTACCAAGCAGGAACTCATTTGCCACAAATTTAAACTTGAATCAAGGTTTATGTAAATGTCTAGCTTTTATGCTGCAATTCAGCACATAATATTTAGGCAAGAGTCTAAATATTATGTGCTATCTGTCTGTATTATTTTGTAGAAATCTAGTCCTTACAAAAGTCACCAAGCGGGAACTCATTTGCCACAAATTTAAACTTGAATCAAGGTTTATGTAAATGTCTAGCTTTTATGCTGCAATTCAGCACATAATATTTAGGCAAGAGTCTAAATATTATGTGCTATCTGTATGTATTATTTTGTAGAAATCTAGTTCTTGCAAAAGTCACCAAGCGTGAACTCATTTGGCACAAATTTAACCCCTTGAAGGGCAAGCACGTGGTCTAAAAATACTGAATTTTGCGATGTTTCGACACTAGTAACTTTTAATAATGAATTTTTACCTTCTCAATCTGCAAAAATCAATACTTAATATTTCTATTTAATAATACTGGTGGCAAAGTTATATATCAAAAAGTGGTATATATTATATACCGGTGCCCCTCAAGGGATTAAACTTGAATCAAGGTTTATGTCAATTTCTAGTTTTTTTTTACTGCAATTCAGCGCATAATATTTAGGCAAGAGTCTATTCAGAACTCAGCTTATACCAGTACGTTTTTAAAGCAAATCAACGAATTCCGCTTGGAAGAATTTTCTTATATATTTTTTTTAATTAAAACATAAAATCTTTAAGATATTATTAACATTCTAAGTATACTGAAATTTATTACTTTTACTTAGTTTTTAATTTCGGCTAAAGGATGCTGATATAGTATATAAATGAAACAACACATACACACATAAGCAAAATAAGACTCACTAATTTGTGAGTACTTTTTAAAAGACTACAAATGAGGAGTTTATACTTATAATAACAGCACATTTCTCTCTCATATCTAAATAAAACGCTCTGTTTCAACATTCTATCTATTTGTTAAATCTACTCATACAGGGTGTCCCCAAAAGCTTAAAATGTGCTTTAAATTTGTTCCCTGTAGTGGACCCTGGTGGCATGTCCACTGAATGACTAGCGTAGCCATTGACTCAGAAATACATTTAAAACAGTTTATTTAAAATAAGTAAGGGTTGAGGAAAGCAGTGGAGCAGAGTATTTATCTTAATGAAGAGCAAATTAACGTTTAGGTAAATAACACTGAAAGAGATTAACTAAATTCAAACTCTAACTTACGTTAAAATGGCTACCCTGACAGTTTGCAGAAACTGGTGAAAATATCACTAGAAACACTGAAATACTATATAACAATGTCATTCGCACACTACTGCAATAGTACTAAATGAATGTCAACAACAACCCTCGGTGAACAGAGACAGGATACTCTTCCCACCGCTGCACATCAAGCTTGGCTTGATGAAACAGTTCACTAAAGCTCTGGATAAAGATGGTGGATGCTTTACTTACTTGTGACAGGCTTTTCCAGGATTGACCATTGAGAAGTTGAAAGCTGGTATCTTCGATGTTACTCAGATTCGTAAGTTCATCCGAGATCCACAGTTCGAAAACTCTATGAAAAAAGTGGAACTGGAAGCGAGGAAGGTTTTTGTTCTGGTGGTGAAAAACTTTCTGGGTAACAAGAAGGCGACACGAACTACGTAGAACTTGTAACCACTGTGCTGACTGTTTTCAGTAACCTTAGATGCAACATGAGTATAAAAAAGCATTATTTATTCTCACATATACATCGGTTTCCTGAAAATCTGGGATCAATGAGCGACGAGCATGGCAAGAGATTCCATCAGAAGATGAAAGAGGCGGAAACCAAGTATCAGGGACGCTGGGATGCAGTTATGATGGCAGATTACCGTCAGACTTTGATAAGGAGACATCCCTGCTGCTGAGCATTCTAGGCATTCCAGGAAACGTAAAATCAAGAACTGAATTTTGAACAATGATGGCTTAACATACGATTGACATGTACTTAGTAACTAATTACCAATCTCTGTTTATACAATGTACACTGTTAAATTTTGTTTAAAATTTAATTAATAAATTGTGTTTTGTTAGAAAAAGATATTTTCTTCTCAAAAACCGAATTTGGAGAACAAATATTAACAAAATCCACAGGTCATGTCACAAAAATTCAATAAATCTAGTTCTAAGAGCACAGTTTTTTTAAACCGACTTTAAAACACAGTTTTTTCGACCGACAAAAGTCTGATCTGATGAAGAAAAAAGGGTGTCATTTTCGAATTCAGGGGTACAAAATGTTCGGAATCTGGTTCAAAACTTTAAACAATTTTTAAAAATTATTTTTTTTTGTAACCCAGTGTAATTGATATCTTTGCTTGCAGCAATATTAGTGATGAATAACTCAAAAATATTTACAGAAATGTTATTAGAACTTAGTTATGTATAAAGATGCGAAAAAAAAAACACTTGGAAAAAACTTTGTGAATAGCTTTTTTTATAATTATGTTTTTATGATTTAAAACTGCATTTATCTCTTTACACAATCCCTGTGTAATATTTTATTTAGATGTATTTTTGATGCAGTTTTTTTTTTCACTTGTTAACATAGTTTGGATCTAAGATAACACATTAGTCAATTTGTATCAAGCATTTATAGCGTTTTAAATGCTATGAAATATTGGCATAACCCAGCTGCTTTCCATTATTAGGATTAAGTTAATTCTAAAAATAGAAATATGCAGTTTTTGGAGAAAAAGGAACAAAAATCTAATTGACCATTTTTGTCCAGAGGGGTTGTACAAAATTTTAAAAAGTGTAATTTTTTGAAAATTAATGATAGGACTAATTCATTAACACAAACTTACATCCTATCTTATTTTGAACTTTTTTCAACTTACATTTCTACTTATTTCCAACATATCAAAAATTAAAGCGCGTTTCAACATTTTTGGGACACCCTGTACACTTAAATGGAATCATTGAAACATTTTGAAGTAAATTTAAATTTATTGGACAAACATTGCTTTTTGCCTGAAAAAAATAAGCATGATTATGCTTGTCAACTTTGTTTTATGGTTCGAATAATACAGGTACATATCATACATGCATCTGTAGACACGACACGCGCTCATGAATAATATACTTTTGTGTTTCTACCAACAACTTGTTATTTTTTTAATTTAGGTAGTTCCGATGATGTAATAGAAACACCGTTTTTTGGTCCATATACTGTTGAAGACATAGTAAGTAATTTTTAATTTTCCTTCTCTAATTCTCAAAAATGCTGTTGAAGATAAAACTTAGCAAAAATCTTTGAAATTGCAATAAATTTTAACTGCATAAAACTGTTCGGCGAAGTCTTTAGAAATAATGCTTTGTGGAAGGAGAGTTTTTTAAAAGTTTGGACCACATGTTCTAATGTTTCTTTAAAAACCGCCAATATTTCCGAAAATTTTTAGACCGTCCTACAATATATCAAGCACAAAACTTAGAAAAAGCCCTTTAAATTTTGTTTGCAAATTCTCCCCCCCCCCCTCCTTTCCACCGCTACAAGATAGTTTTTGAAATTTGAAGGATTTTTGCCAATTTTTTTTTACCTTTGGTAGATAGTGACGTCCTAGAATTTTTCAGAAATGCTGACAGTTTTCTAATGGAACACATTAATCATCTTCCACCCCCCCTCTCACGAGACAACTTTCTTCTTCACCGATACAGTCTTTCCAATCGCAATCGCGAACTCTCATGTTAACCCATTTCAAAATTCAAGCAGGTGATTGCTTATTACCTAATATAATTATCGAAATTCGTTTTTAAGCACCAGAAAGTAGACATTCGATGCCGACGTACTGCGTATTCAAAAATTATTTTCCTAAATTTTAAATGTTTTTAAAAGAGGAGGCAAATTTTAAATTTTTACTTGAGCAAAATTTTCGCAATTTACCGTATTTATAAAAACAATTTTTCGGTATCGAATGTGTACTTTAGTTTGGTGAAAACCCTATTCCGTTAATTATTTTACGAAACGGGAAATCACCTGTTAAAATTTCTTCACAGGTTAACATGGTATTTAGCGATAGTCGAGGAACGATGATAGCGTCCCCTTAAACTTAATCTCATCGCTTCCCGTGATTCCAATACGCAACGCTTAAGATGTGGCCTTTGTTTTCCAACAATGCTTCTTAGCAACGGGATGAGAATGCTATTATTTGACTTGCGATTGGCTTTTTTGACTTTAATTTTTGGGCCGCGATTAACGCCGGTTGGCGTCGGCCCCAATCTGTCCTTCCCAACAGTCTTGAAGGAAGCGGGCCGCAACTCCGCGACTAACGACGGTTGATAAAAATTAATAATTCGAGAAAAAAAATAATTGCATTTTGGGAAAAAGGGTAAAATGTTGATCGAAAAATGAAAATATCATAATATACGATAACTTGAAAAGATAGATACCATAAAGTAAAAATAATGCTGATCCGCGACCGTTGTTAGTTGCGGATCAGGCGGAGTCGCGGCCCGCTTCCTTCAAGACTGTTGGGGAGAAGACAGTCCCATCAGGGAAGATATCACCGGAAAAATTTAAAAACAAAATTCAATAAATTAAAAGCATCAATCTGCGGATACGGGACGTTTAATATATCGGACGATTGCAGCATAATATAAGATAAGAAAGAAATAGTAATATAAACGCAAAAGAATAAAAAATAATATATAAAAACACTATATCACATGCCAAAATCAACGTATTTCAATGAAAACTTGATTTTATACTAATTTCTTCTAAACATTCCGTTGGATCAAGCAGAACACTTTATTTTCGCGGCGCTGGTAGCGAAAGGGTTAAGAGAACTTGTGCATAATTATTCCATGTATAAGCTCGGAATATGAAATCAAATTTGATTCACACTATAATTTTTCGAAATGACTTTTAAATACAAAATTTTATTAAAAGAAAATACATTTTTCCAAAATACAAATAAATATATATAAAAAATTTTTGCATTTTGACATTTTTTGCATTTTTACAGCGCATTCCTTGGATAAACTCACAGTCTTTAACTGCAGAAGAAGACGATGATGACGAAGAAGAAGTAGATTGGTGGTCTAGGTATTACATTTCAAGTATAAAAACGCCCCAGGCAAGTGCTTCTAATGGAATGTTTTTTATCATTGCATAATGAACTTTGCCACTACTTGTGCTATTTAACGAACTTAGTTTATCGACATACGCATGAGAACAAAAAACATTTGTTTTATCATAATGTAATAGGACATAAAAACACAATTTTCGGAGGTAAAATGTCTTATTAATATTTAGTGATCTTTTATAAAACTTTGATACTGCCCTTTTATTTGTTAAAAGGTAACAAGACATACGTGTTAAAATCATCTACTTATATCAGCAGATATTTGTATTACAAAGGAGAGCTTTTAATAGATTATAATATTTTATTAATATTATGTATTTGCTGAAGAATATTATCCCAGAAAGTTTAAAATTAGAACAAATCTTGTACAGGCTCAACAAGAAATAAGTTATCCCTTTCAAAAGGCTCATCTGCTCTACACCACGTTCTACTGCTCTGATTGAGATGAAATTAAAACTGTAGAAAATTCAAATGATGTATTTGTTGCATTGTTTTTTAGTACACAATTTTTCCGAAAGGAGGCACTGTAGCACAAATGCTCAATAGGGTTAGTAGAGTTATATATTTTAATGTCCTGTATGTCTTCAAATAAATATTTAATATATTACAATAAATGCTCTTTCTTCATTGCCAACAACGTGCAGAACCATATTTTCGATCACCGAGTGCGGTAAGTCTGGTCCAATATCTCGAACATTTAGAGTTGTCACAGATATGAAAATAGGATTTTGTGATTATAGCCCGTTGTTGACGTTGAAGGAGGCATATTGAGAATATATTATATCTTCTATATGTAAAGGCATATTGTGTATTAAAATGTTTAATTAATCACTCATTAGAGTGCTACCACGTCCCCTTTCTTAAATATTTTATACTAAAATTTGACTTTCCATTTAATAAATGACAGGATTTACGTGTTTATGATATGTAGCGTTAATTTCGTCTCAAAACCGGAGCAGTCGAATGCAGTGCAGATGTAGAGCCTTTTGAAATGGCTAACTTATTGTTTGCTAACCCTGTATTTTGATGGCTCAAAAATTACTACGTGGTTAAAAAGTTAATACCTTTTGATTTAGTTATTTTGGATTTATAATCAAGCCTCCTTCCATATAAGTGCGCGTAAAGTCCGTTACATTGAAAGATGGTGAAAGGTTTGCGGAAGCTCAATCTTTAGTTGAATAAATGTGTTTCTATGATTGTACCATCCTTCCTTAAAATAGTTTAGACCAAATTTTACTTTAATATTAGATTTATACAAAAATAATATTAGTTCTGTTAAGTGGGACAAAAGTGGGGGCGTTTTTTTAAAAAAACGAACTAAAAATATGAAGAGACACTTCTAATGCAAGTATCGTTACAAGTTCGGAAATGTATTTATTTCGTATATTCAACTGTGATGAATTAAACTTGAATATCCCACAAATTAAAATTTTTTTTATAACAATATAAACTGGGTTATAACGTGTCGGAAATGGTGAAAGACATTATTAATAATGTATTCGGTGCAACGTTGGTAGAAAATGCCACAGTCTTTCTCCATAATAACGCAAAACATGTGTCACGAATAACAGTACGTAAGATGTTTGAACTAGATTTATGGGATTTGGGATTTGTTCTTTAGGCATCGGTTAGTTTTGGCCATATTGCCATAGGATGGATGCCTCCAGGGAGAATTTTGAAAGGAAAGTGCCGAATTATCGTTTTCGTACAAGGACAATCCTGGAAACCTTACAGTCACTCCGCACCTGCTGGCTGGTTTCGAATCCACGAATATCGACCCAAGCTCCTCATTTTGTGGCCAGCATGCTAACCACTGAACTGAATGAGCCCGAACTAGATTTATGAAATTTCATTTCAATCTTCATAGTCTTGTGATTTAGAATCCATTGACTTTCATTTTTTGAAGCATTTGGGTCCTTTTTTTTGTTTACATTGAAATAATATTCACAAACACAACGGCTACAAAAAATGTTTTCTAAGAATCGAACAGTTTTCCGTGTCCTGGACTCCTGATTATTATTGCGAAGGGAACCGATTCATAAACTTGCTATTTGTCGATAAAAATGCGTAGATTCTGATACTTGTCACTTTGATTAATACAAATTAAGGTGACCTCAGATATGTGCAACTCACTTTAAAGTTAAAACACATAAAATCTCACTAGATGGAACCCGTCAGAATTTGACGGGAAAAAAATACTATAACAATATCAGTAAAATAAGCTTCTTTATTATATAAAAAGGGGTGCATATGAAACAGTCTTTCAAATATTTTATTTTAAAAGTTTTTTTCCCCAGTCAAATACAGTACTATTTCCGATGCAAACTCCAAACAAACAATCCGTAAACGACTGTGTAATGCAAATCAGTTTGACAAAACCGTTATACTCCCCACGGTATGAAAATAATTTCATGGACCTATGAAGTATATACAAATAGTATATTCCTACGGTCATATCATATTTAGTAAATAAAAGAACATAGTAAATAAAGCACACATCTCCCTCCCCCACACCTGTGATAATGCAACCGAATGAGCTCCTATGCGCATGTGCATTGCATCTGCCCAAAAGCACCGTCGAAATTCGACATTAAAAAAGTTTTAAAATGTTTAAATTAAAAGTTTTAAAATGTCCTCTTTAATCATTGTTCGTTTCAAATCCATATCATTTAAAACGCATCCATTGTTTTAAGCTAATCAGATTTTATGTAATTTTTTACAGTAATAAATCAATCGGCCGATGAGGGAGATTTTTAATGTTTTCAAGTGTAATTTATTTGTATTTTTTCTTCGGTTCCTTTACATAATCAGGATGAATATCCCTTTTCCATCACAGTCGGGGATATTTTCCCTCTTATACAGTTGGCAGATGTAATAAAATATAAAAATACAATTCCTAGCATATTCTGATATCTGATGGAACATATACATCAACGAATTCAACATATCAATTTTATGCTATTCAATTCATAAACTAAAAATAGTTTTTTTTTTTTTTTTGACAGATTTTTGTTTAGCGCTAAAATGCTCTATCTTATGGATAATCTGATCTTATGATTTATCACTGTTTTTATTATTATTATTATTATTATTATTCACTTTTTATGATGGTTTGGAAATTCTATTTTCAATTGTGGCAACTTTCCCAAGGGCTATTTTACATTACTGAAGCAAACTGGTGGTCATTGATAAGATAGAATTGAAAAACTCTTCATGCTTGAAAATTATTTAAAAAGTCGTTAAATTAAGCGGCAGTTTTCAAATAAATTTCAATCGAAAGCTAATTTTTTTCTAATTGATGATGTAAGAATTGAAATTGTAAAATGTAGTACAAAATCGAAATTTGTAGTATTTAGAAGTGATGTAACCGCGATGAAAACTAAAGCGATAGCGCCGTTTGTTGTCACAACCGTTGTACATTTCTAAAAATTGCCACTGTATTTTGGCTTACGTCCAAAAGTAGAAAACCATTTTTTGACATAAAAAGAGAAATTCACAGTGAAAGAAATAGGACTTGGCGCTAATAAAGAACTATTATTATTATTATATTTTTTTTTTGCTATAAGGGTTGGACATATAAAAAAACTTGTCAATATAAAAATTTTAGATAATATTAAGAGGATTTATAATAAATTTAATCGGATTTGTGAATTGACGATGTTATGAATTATTTTCTTCTAAAAAACCCCTTCACCCCCCCTTGTGGCCATTTTTAATGATATCAAAAATCTGTCATATCTAAATTTTTGGCCCTTTTCCTAGAAGTAATAATAACTTTAAACGGATTCGATACGTATCATAATTAAGAAATTATGGGGGTTTTCTGTTTTCACAAAACGCCCCCCCCATTTCCCCCCCCCCCCTTGGTTCGATTTTGCCCATTAACGAACTTGACCGAGATTTTATGTCCCTTGATTTTATGTATCAGTTTGGAAGAGATTTATGCAGAATTTTTCCAGTTATCGTGGTCATAAAAAAGTGACATATATATATATATATATATATATATATATAAAGTTTTGAACTGGGGGTTGTTTTGGGTTCTGGGAGTCATGATCGGCGTAGATCAGCAAAATTTTCTCAAAATTTCCAACTTAGGTGAGAATGTAATAGGTAGTATTTCTTTCGAAATCTACCTAAAAAGTAATTGGCAACATGTAATCAAGGTATGCAATCAAGATGAAGAAATCAATGACGGCTCCAATTCTAATCTTTATAATTATGAGCGGAAAAATCAGTTAAAATTAAGTCATGTTGACACAATCATAATCATATACATTTTTCTCTTTAGTTTTATCAATGTTAAAATGAATTTCAAGGTAAGCATAACGTGATTTTCACCGGCGCAAACTTTTCACACTTACTTTAAATCCGTTACATTAATGCTTAAACACCATGCATACAAATAAAAATATATTTTGTATTTAATTGGAATGAAAAAATGGCATCAACAAAGTTATAATGCATAATGGTAAATTAAACCCAATGGACAAAGTTCCCGTTGCGTCACAATAAATATGAATTTTTATTCGCTTTTAAAACACGCGGATAAATATTTTTACAGAAACTTAACTTGCAAAATAAAAAATTCGGTCTAAAAGCCGCGTGCATCTATTAATATTCATTATTTCTCTTAATATCCTCGCAAACCACAGAGTTCAGAGAATAAACTCTATGCCTTGCAACTGTGGGCGTTATCCGATTATGACGTCATTAGCAGAAGTAAAAGTTTAATTGAAAATTACGGCTAATTAATTAAATTTTCGAACAAACGAATGCACGATAACAAATCTGTGTTCAAATATCTTTCATTTAAAAAAAGAATGATGTAATTTGATGCAGTAGTTTGTTCTCACGGATTGTCGAAAGAAATCGCTTAGCGTTTTAAATATATAGATTACTTTTGCATCAACACGGTAATTTTTAACGTATACAAAACTAATAATAATAAAAAAAAAGCCTAGGAAATGGTCTTACAAACAATTTTGTTTATTACTAAGTGATAAAAGTATATTTGTCAATTATACAGTTGTATCTGAAATGATAATCAGAACTTTAAGGGACGATGATAAATGATAAGACGAACATTTTTTTGTGTAGGAAAAAAAGATTGCAATTCACTTATTCAATCCAAAATACAGAATGTCTCTCACCAAGCCGAATCCAAATTTCCGTTCTTAGCTGTAACAATAATGAAGATATTTTAGTAAAATCTTCAACAGTATTACTTTGCTTTCTCTGCAATGTGCTAAAATCGCAACAAGTGCTAGAAATCATCCATCCCTCCTTGTCCAAACAATGCTGAACCGAACAATTTAAAATTTGTAAATTAGCTGACAGTGTCACGCGGGTTCGCAGGGCACTGTCATAATGCATGTGGTGCCAATGACTGAATTACAGTGCAATTCCATCACTTTCTTTGATGTCATGACATTTCACCAGAATGAAAAGTTATCCTGTTGAACATTTTACTAAAATATCTTAATTATTTTTTGCAATGTCCTTATAGACGTATTAGTTTAACCCTTTTTGTTATCGTGAGTGAATTTCTTTCCACTTAATTTTTAACTTCCAAATGTCACAATGGCACCGGAATATCAAAAAATAAGTAAATCGGGAATTTTGTTTCAAAATTCCGATGCCATTGTGACATTTGGGGATTCAAATTAAGTGGGAAGAAATTCACCCACCAGAGTGAAAAGGATTAAAATCATTCGAGTTATAGAAGGCAGTTTTAATTTTTAACATGAAAAATTATTAATTATATTTAATCTTTTGCTTTATATAGACATATTTCATTATCATTTACAAATCTATTTTTAATATTTTATTTACAGTATAGGAGATTTTCTACCATGCATCCAAGGGTTTCTATAGCAGGTATGCTCTTATTAAGATTGAATTAGAATAGAAAGAAAGGAAATTATTCATTGTGTATAAATTAGGCACTCTTTGTAATTTTCACGATGCTGTAACATATGACGTACTATTTCAACATTTTAAATTGTTTTATAGGAAAAAATAATAATAAAAAAAGGTTTCACTCCATTGAAACAGTGGCTTTTTATTCTTTCATTGTGTGTGTGTTGAAGAAATTTAATTGATTCATAAAAATCAGCTGTTTATTGGTTGTATTTAAATTAAAAATTACGTTAAAATCAGCGGTGCTACAATCCATAAAGTATCACGTCCTGCGGTGTCTAACTCCACTCTTTTCGACCACAGGTCCCCAGGTTTTTTTTACCACAGGTCTTTATATATAGCATATATCCCGATCAAGTGGTCAGCCTGACGGGAAACCTCCACCGTTCAGTTTCCAAGCACATTTCATACTATTTTATCGTCCCCGAAGAGATGAAAAGTTGAGCGAAGCTTACCCAATCCCGGAGGCAAATTTCGGATCTGTAGTGTGGCAACGCAATAGCCTAACTGAATTACCGGGCATCAGTATGTATTTACATATGTATGTATCATTAACTAAACCATATGCGCCTAAGTTTGTCTTTGAGCCATTCCATGTCAATTCAACCAGACCTTGTAACACACCGGACAGGGATTTTGGGGAAACTTTTTGAACACACTATCCCTTTCTTGGTATAAACCCATGTAAAAACTTCCTGTTTTTGAGATATGGGAGATCAAAATTTTGGATTTCAACAAATCGCACATTTCTGAGTCTGCATTTTAGATTGTCGTTTTCAAAAAATCGTTTCTCTGTATCTAAAGTCTATATGGACTTTAAAATATTACTGTAAGTCAATAAAAAGATGAAGATTTTAATAAAAAATATTAAAAAGTAAAAATTTGTAATTTTTAAAGGCAGAAAATTAAGCCAAAATTTAAAGTTATTATGATGTAGAGATCATATATATTTTTTGTCATTTTATTCAAAATTTATAATTTCTTAATATTTTCTAAAAGTTAAATTATATCTTTATTTAAATTCTTTTCATTCAAAAGTAAAGTCATAACTATCCCATGATAGATGCTATTTAATCATGTACATGTAATCTTCCATTTATTCTGCAGCTTTCGTTAACCGCATAAAAGTATTTCCCTTCTAAATTAAAATGCGACGACGGTTATTTCACATATACATTGATACATGGTATTCTTTTATTAGAAATATCCGCTCTGTAAATCTATTAAAGTTTATTGATGTTTTACATCGCGGTGCCTTTTTTCTGTCAATCTTCAATTGTCTGTTGCATCTGGAATGCAAATCTATATACTTTCCAGCTGCATGTTTCGCATTTCTCATTAATAGCTATTCACACTCTAAAATTATAAATTCCGCTTTCTCAAAACAAGTCACAGGGTTGCTCCTTTAAAACCTATATTTTGATAACGCGCCTAGCATTGTATCCCTGCTTTGTCATTTCCAAGCAAAATTACCATTGTTATCTATTAAACGGTCTTAAAATTCCGATTGGCGATTAAATTGATGCACGTGCAATCTGGCGATATTGGTATGACTCCTGGTGCACATGTGCATCTCAGAAAGTAGATCAGACTTCTCTTAACCTCCGCTAAAAGAGGTTGTAGTTCTATTGATGTCAAAAGACCACCTCCCAACTTAACCATCATAGTCAAGTACCAATAAACTAAAATCTTGCAAGTATTC
This sequence comes from Maratus michaelseni, assembly GCA_963931845.1. Classification (NCBI taxonomy): domain Eukaryota; kingdom Metazoa; phylum Arthropoda; class Arachnida; order Araneae; family Salticidae; genus Maratus; species Maratus michaelseni. Next base: position 254,610,625 of record OZ007592.1, read on the forward strand.
ATAGACTCTTAATTTTTGTGGATTGATTTTCTACTGACTTTCTTTCAGGAAATGGATTTCGTGGAGTTATTGTGACAACCATCTCTGTTGCAGTCAATTTTTAGTAAATGCCTATCCAGCCATTATTATTGGCCATTTCCTTTCTCCGTCTATAGGACGTGTATTTATTATAAGGAAAATAAATATTGTTGTCTGCATTTTTGAAATCATTCTAGATATTGTGGAAAAGAATTAATAGGCAGACGTGTATTTATTATAGGGAAAATAAATATTATTGTCTGCATTTTTGAAATCATTCTAGATATTGTGGAAAAGAATTAATAGGAAGACGTGTATTTATTATAAGGAAAATAAATATTATTGTCTGCATTTTTGAAATCATTCTAGATATTGCGGAAAAGAATTAATAGGCAGACATGTGACATATAAATGTCTTATTTAGGTATACCATGCACGAATAATGTACTAAACTTTTTGTCATTGAGTACTCATTTATGTATTTACTAGCTGTTACCCGTGACTTCGTTCACGCAACATTAAAAGAAGAATAAATACATTAATTAAACCAAATATTTCACTCCCGATAATTAAAAACGTTAATAATTAACTAACTATCTATCACATTTCATAGGAGACAATACGGTATTTTTTGTTATAGGGACCTTGACATAACTCAGTCTTAAAAAAGGGAAATTTTATGTCAAATAATCGCGAAAAGGAAATTGCAACCAATGCAAAAAGGAGGGCCAAAAAAAAAAAAAAATCGTGGAATTAGACGAATTGGGTAAAAACAAATGTCAATTTTAGCTGATAAAATATTTAACTTTTTAACGCCTTTGTGAAACGTTTTAACAGCCATCCTTCAAAAAACATTAATTGGAAATAGTATATGCTTTTTCTTTAAATTCAATTCGGCCTCCTTTGTTTAATGTATAGCTGAAACAAATCTTGTTTTCTAAATGACAGTATGTTTACAGGCAATTTTTGTTATCCAGAATAAATTGATTCATGAAGTTTGAATATGTGAAAATATATTTTTATTTTTCGGTTAATTTACTGAAATCAAGATTTTGTTTTCAGCATCTATTCAAAGTGAAAATAAATTCTGTTTTTCAGTTTTAATGAGAAAATGGTGTAAAAAATATACTGATCTGTTTTATTTCTCCTTTTTTATACACAAATATGGAGTAATTTACTTTCTGTTTTTAGAGAAACTTCGTTAAAATTTACAAAAAAAAATCTTTGCATCGAATTTAATTTTTTAAATTCTGAGAGTTTGTGTGACATCCTCGGATCAATGATAACCGGTATTAAATAAATCGCGTTGCATTCGATAGTCTAAGAGTAGTTGCGAAATACAAACACACGGTCAGATTTTAATATAATAGATTCGTGTTCATATTCCTTTTCTTAAAATTATGATGTGATTTTTAGCAGAAAACTCTCATCTGTATATAACGGATACTCATGCTTAATAATCAGTATAGATAAAGAAACATTTAAATTTTTCATTATAAATATGGCGTGAAACTCATCTACTTTCTATACTTACTGATCCTTGTATTATTAATGTACGGAAATAATACTCGCGCCTTGTTAAACAAATTTGAAAACTCCCGTTTTATTTCAAATATGACGTCACTTTTTCCTCAGAGAAATCTCTTTTTAATGCCATAATTCTTGTTAATTTTCTTTTTCTGGCAATCAGGACGTAAATTTTAGCGGAAAACTCACATTTGTATGTAACTGGTACTCAAGCTAATTATTAATCAGTATCGATAAAAAATATTTCAGTTTTTCATCTTAAATATTACGTCCATTATCTATCTACTTTCATTATACATTGATATTCATGCTCCTTGTATTATTACGACTATTTTTGAAAATACATGTTTTATTTATGACGTCATATTTGTCCAAGCCGAGAAAGATCCTTTTCATAGTTCCATGGTCCAAGCGAAATCTATTTTTAAGAATATAATTATTGTTCATTTTTCCTTCTAATTATAACGCAGTTTTTTGACAGAAAAAGATCTTTTTAATGTAACCGATATTCATACTTCATGTATAATAACGAATACTCCATATTTTTGTTTCAAACATCACGGAAATTCTGCTTCTTTTGAATTCTTTTTCATTTTCATTTTTCACGTGAAAATCGTTCAATTGAAAATTAATTGTTGAGAAAAAATTATGTTTCCGTGTTTTTATTTATTGGCAACGATCAAAGCCCTAGCAACGATAAAGTAAAATGGTTAAATTTTATGGGGAAATGTCCATTTATTCTCTATGAAAATAACGAAATTTTGAATTATTAAGAAAAATATTTGAATAAAATGAACAAAACCCGGCCTATGTTCATTTGAGGGTTATAATCAACGTATATGCAAAGATACAGGATCATTAAATGCTCCATTTTGACGCTGGCTTCAGCCTAACATTTGCACACAATCAGATTTATAATATTATTAGGATTAGGATTTTCTATTTTTATGTATGGTGGTTTTCGTGTTTTAGTACTTTGTTGTGTATTGAAAATTTTCTATGTTTTTGCAGTTAGTGCACATGTGTGTCAGCTCGGTGTCTATATTTTTTTTCTTGCGAAAGGGGAGATATATATATATATGATGTAGAGATCATATATATTTGTCATTTTATTAAAAATTTATAATTTCTTAATATTTTCTAAAAGTTAAATTATATCTTTATTTAAATTCTTTTCATTCAAAAGTAAAGTCATAACTATCCCATGATAGATGCTTTTTAATCATGTAACATGTAATCTTTCATTTATTCTGCAGCTTTCGTTAACCGCATAAAAGTATTTCTCTTCTAAATTAAAATGCGACGACGGTTATTTCACATATACATTGATACAAACTGGCAAATGAAAATTCCAATTTCTTTTAGTTTCAGTTTACACTTTAAGCTTTCTAGTTATGAAATAAAAATTATGTCTTTCTCATAACTCATAATGAGAATTTTGCCCTACTTCGGGAAACAGTACTGCTGTGTCGAACGAGATTCTCCACGCAGATCCAGAAATAGACGACACAAAGTCCTGTACTTATTTTTTTGTTATTTAAATAATCCCGAACTGTTTAGAAACTTTATTCAATAAGGATAAGGACAAATTAAGATCCAGCCAACGCACAGTCACTGAGGTTCTAACGAATGGTATTAATGTTTAGTTTCATAATGTATTCATTACTTGATTATATTTTAATTATCTTGTATTGTTGTAATGTCATATTCAGTGTTTTTATATTTATCTCGTATGTCGTGTGCTGTGGATCTTTAAAAAAAAATTAAAGAAAACTTCATAACTTATTGGGTTGCCTGGAAAATTCGTTCCGTTTGGGAAAATTAATTCGTATCGGAAAATTCTGCCCGTTAATTATTAAGACATTAGCTATCGGAATCATTGTCTAATAATTAAATATTTTTTGGGCAACCCAATATTTAACAACTTTTGACAGACATTTGAAATATTGGGTTGGGTCCATGCATAATTCCGTAGCGAAAATCGAGTAAATTTCAAACGCAAAATATTTAGAAAAAAAAAAGAAACAATTTTAATCAATCAAATATGTTCCATTCTGTTCAATAACTTTCTGCCATCTCTCCACGAGCTTCATTATCCCTCTTTCATAGAAATCCTGAGAGTTTTTAGGCGAAGAAGTCATCCAAGTGGTTTTTGAGGACGTTCTTGTTATTCGCTGCTCAAACGCCATACAAACGAACCATTTTTGAAGCGGATGATCACTCATGATGAAAAATCGATTGTTTACAATGATGTCAGTCGAAAAAGGTCGTTGTCAAAGCGCGGAGAGACTGCTTAGACGATCGCAAAGGCTGGATTACACCCGAAGAAAATCGTACTCTGTATCTGGTGGGATTGGAAGGGAATCGTCTATTATGAGCTGTTACCATCCAACCAAACGATAGATTCGTCCAAGTACTGCTTACAACTGGACAAATTAAAGCGAGCAATCAACCAAAAGCGGCCCGAATTGGCGAACAGAAAGGGCGTTGTGTTCCACTACGACAACGCCAGACCGCACGTTTCACTGATGACCCGGGGAAAATTATTGCGGCTTGGATGGGATGTTTTGATGCACCCACCGTATAGTCCGGATCCTGTCCCTTTAAATTATCAGTTGTTCCGGGCGCCGCATAACAATTTGAATAAAAATAACTTCAGTTCCCTGGACATCCTCAAAATCCACTTGGATGACCTCTTTGCCCAAAAAATTTCAGGATTTCTATGAAAGAGGGATAATGAAGCTCGTGGAGAGATAACAGAAAGTTATTGAACAGAATGGAACATATTTGATTGATTAAAATTGTTATTTTTTACTGCTTATTTTACTGTTTATTACTGTTAATTTTACGTTATAATACTGGCAGCTGGGATGCCAGTATTATACTATAAAATCAACAATTTTTTTTTCTTTTGCAGTGTATTAGTAGGTTATTGCATATTGTCATCCATTTAATTTTTGCATTGTTTAACATTTTTTCTTTCCTCGTTATGTTTTGCAGGCAAAGAGTCGTTTGGTTTTCCATTACATGATATTCATCAATATGACAGGCGTAAATCATCTGCCATTCCAGATTTCTTGATTGAAAAAGAAGAGTCCGATGTTGAAACAAGCAATTTATATGCTCAGAGTTTCGTCGTAAGTAATTCGCTGATGCTTTATCATGCACACTGGGAAGAGTGAGGTCAGGGCTACGCCATTAACCGTCCGCGAATTTTGAAATATAATAAACTAAACTTTCCATTCCTCTAATGATTTGAAAATAAGATAAAAGTAAAATTTATTTTTTCTCAAATAATTTCAAATAATTAAGCACTAAAAGAAAAAAATAAGTAAGAGTTTTTTTGTCGGGGGGATTTTGCTTCCCTCCCTTCCCTGAAAACCTCGTGTAAGACAATATTTAGTTCAGTTTTCCTTTTACGTTCATGTGTTACGTTCATATACAAACATTTTTTTTTTCTGAAAAACTTAAAAGTTTCAAATACCATGCACATGTAATTTTGTTTCTCTGATTTCCAAGATATTTTGTATGCGATGTGAGAAATCAAATTTACGCCATCAATATTATCAAAAAACGTTATAAATTAATTCATAAATCTGGCTGTTGTATTTGTTTTAAACCAATGCATTCTGTAAATTAACTAAATATCTATGTTAATTTCTGATGTACCAAAATTGTGAATTTTTTTCCTTTTCTTTTCAGGAAAATTCAGAATTTTCAACTATCAGTCAATCTTATTTAAGACCCCTAAATGCACGGCAAAATCCTGCACGGGTGGGGTTGTACACGACCCAAACCCGAAATTCCTTCTTAAAATCAACCCGAAACCTGACCGAATTCTGACAAAAAAAACTCGTTAACCCGAGACCCGATCCGAACCCGATACACTTCAACACGTACCCGACCCAAACCCAAAATATTTAAATCCGAACTCGAAGTGAAAGAAAATTAATACATATTTTAATACAATTATGGCAAAATAGTCTACAATTATACCTCTAATATAAATTTTATCTCTTTTATATAAAAATGAATACATACTAATTGATATTCAAAGATATATATATATATATATATTTTCATTTTAAAAATATTCAGGACCTTCTTTTGAAAAATCGGGTCAACCAGACCCCGACAAGAAAGAGTCAAAATCTAACCTGAAACCGATCCGAATCCGAAGCATTTAAAGTCAACCTGACCCAAATTTGACCCGCAACGAAAAACATTTGTTATCCCGACCGGCCCGAACCGCGGACCGATGAAGGATTCTATGCACGGTCTGCTAAATGCGATCCGAGTGTAAAACGTTGTAGAACAACGTTTTAAAAATACGGTATTTTGTCCGTTGACGGTCCCCCTAAACGCGAGAACCGGGTGCATTAAACCCTTCGTGCCCCCTTTCCTCTTTTGGCCGGCACTGCCCTCAGTCAAATAATTTAAATCCTCCAATTTCTTGAATATTGTGATTGTTCAAATATTAAGTAATATCATGATTAGTATGATTGTTCAAAATCATACTGATCTATTTTAACGATATGATCTTCTATTATTATAGGAATAAATTATAGTTGATCCTTTAATGTGTTTTGTTTTGGTTGTTCATTCAAGGCTATCTTTAAATAAACTAAGTATGTGTGTCTTTTCAGATATATCCTTGTGAACTGGAAAATGTAGCAGATTTCAATGGATTTAAAGAATGGTTACACTCGTTTGAATTAACAAGAGGACGGATGTTTTCACGATTCTATCGCAATACAGAAAAAATAGTTGCTTTTTTTAAAGTATTCCTTTCAATTTATTTTATTTATTTGTTATATTTTGTTTTAATTTAGTTTATTAAACTTATTGATTCATTTGCAATAATTACATACATCTTTAAAATAATTTCTTTCGGTAGCATTGAAATATAACCAAATATTAACTTTATTTTTATTTAACCATTTAAATCTCAAATTAGGAATTAAGGAAAATTTCACCTTCCAAAATACCATTTTTACTGAATTTTTGAAAGTACGTTAGAGGATATGTGTAATTATTAAAAATTTTTTGGAAAGATTTCGTCTAGTAAAAATAGTAAACTAAATTTGTCTTTTTTAAGTGGGGGGGGGGGGAGGGCAGAATATTTACAACTCTACCCAAATCATTTCTTTAAAATACTGTTTTTTATAAGTTATAGAATTAGAAAATAATAATTCACAATTGAAATTTTCCATTCCATATCTTTAGTACGAAGACAGCTGAATTGGAAAATAAATTATCCATTTAAAACTATTTTTGCTGTATACAATAAAAATACTTTTGGAACATAATAAAGTGAAGTAATCTATAATTCATCCTAAATTGAGTTTTTCTATGGAGTTCGAGATACATATGGATGAGTTATTTCTTTCAATCGATGTTAATCGAATCATTGCTTCAATCTAATCATCTATATATTTAAAACGCTAAGCATTTTATTTTGACAATCCGTGAGAACAAACTACTGTATCAAATTACACCATTCTTTTTTTAAATGAAAGATATTTGGACACAGATTTGTTATCGTGCATTCGTTTGTTCAAAAATTTAATTAATTAGCCGTAATTTTCAATTAAACTTTTACTGCTACTTATGACGTCATAAAGTCGGCAACTCCCACTGTTGCGAGGCATAGAATTATTTTCTGAACTCTGTGGTTCTCCAATCTTTTGACATTAGCTAATATCAACTAGGTAATATTTTAACATTATAATATTAAATCTTAAAACTTAAAATTAGCTAAAATATAATCATAACAAAATATCTAAACATAAACATATCAATATGAATAACAAATCTCACGTAAAATATTGCAATTTAAATTATTCCAATTGAAAGAAGATTTGGAAAGCCGAGCTAACATAAAAGTACCAATTTTATTTTATTTATTTACACACATATTCAATTTTATTATAAAACACCAGGTTGCCATACAAATAAAAAATCGTCATTTAGGCGCCAAAAATTAACCCCAGTTATAGCGCCTAGAATACATTATATATATATATATTTAATTTACTTCACTGGCGCCCGTCTAACCGAAAAGTACCCCAAATTATTCGCCAAACTGTAGCGCCCAATAAACAAACAGAAGAATGTTGCCATTATAAATCTCAAAAAAAAAAAAAATAATAATAATTAGGCAAAGCCCCATTTACTAAAGTATCATTTATCAGTAACTTTAAACAATAAAATTTACAATATATTAATGAAAACAGAATAAAAATAATCTTGGATATTTATTTATTTATAATATTTTTCTTAATTATCCCTTTCGACTGTTGGATAAATGTTTGTGACGTCAGTTGAATTTTATCGATTGTACGGAACTACGAATCACAACATTTTTTCAAAGCTTTTTCTATTTTAATATCATGGTTTTGAAGACGTAATTTTTATTTTAATTAATGTAATAACTAATAAATCAGTAAAACATCATTATAAATACATTTAACGTCGAATTAAAAATCACTTGATGAGAACTTTTAGACCGATTTTTTTAATTTGCAAGTTAAATTTCGGTGAAAATATTTATCCACGTGTTTTATAAGCGAATAATAATTCATATTTATTGTGATGTCACCGGAATATTGTCTATTAGGTTTATTTTATCATTATGCATTATAACTTTGTTGATGCCATTTTTTCATTACAATTAAATACAAACTATATTTTTATTTGTAACATTGTGTTTAAGCATAAAAGTAACTTATACAAAGTGCGTGTGAAAAGTTTGCGCCGGGGAAAATGACGTTATGCTTAGCTTGAAATGCATTTTAACATTGATAAAACTAAAAAGAAAAATTAATTGTGTCAACATGATGTAATTTTAACTGATTTTTCAATTTTTAATTTTAAAGGTCAGAATTTAAGCCTTTATTGGTTGCTTCATCTTGATTGCATATCTTGATTACATGTTACCAATTACTTTTTTTTTAAATTATAGGTTAGAAGATTTCATTTTTTTTTATAAAAAAAATCACAAAAGTAAAAAATTTCAGGAAAATTAAAATTATTAAAAATAGTGTTATGGGAAAAAAACTTGAAACAATGATTGTATTTTTAGCTAGAATAAATAATATAAGGCTAATATTTTACAGGGATTATTTTGGTAGGTTTGTTATAAGTTCATTTAACAGTTCCTTATTAGTGGCAAAGTCCTATTTCTTCCACTGTGAATTTCTCTTTCGATGTCAAAAAATGATAGTCTACTTTTGGACGCCAGGCAAAACACAGTGGCAATTTTTAGAAGTGTATAACGGTTATGACAACAAACGGCCCTATCGCTTTAGCTTTCATCGCGCTTACATCACTTCTAAATACTACAAATTTTCAATTTTTTACTACATTTTACTACATTTTGCAATTTCAGTTCTTACATCATCAATTAGAAACAAATTAGCTTTCGATTGAAATTTATTTAAAAACTGTCTCTTAATTTAACGACTTTTTAAACAATTTTCAAGCATGAAATATTTTTCAATTCTATCTCAACAATGATCATCAGTTTGCTTTAATAATGTAGCATAGTCCCTGGGAAAGTTGCCCCATTTGAAAATAGATTTTCCTAACCATCATAAAAACTGAAAAAGAAAAATAATAAAAACCCCTGATAAATCATAAGATCAGATTATCCAAAAGAAAGAGCATTTTGGCGCTAAACTAAAATCTGTCAAGAAAAAAAAAACTATTTATAGTTTATGATTAACATAAAATTGATATGCTGAATTCGTTGATGTATATGTTGCATCAAAATATTCTAGGAAATGTATTTTATTATTTTTTTTAAAGATCCATTGGATATTTAACAGTATAAGAAGGAAAAGATCCCCGACTGTGATGGAAAAGGAATAATCATCCTGATTATGTAAAGGAACCTAAGAAGCCATATACAAATAAATTACACTTGAAACATTAAAAATCTCCCTTATCTGCAGATTGATTTATTATTGTAAAAAAAAAAAAATTCTTCATCTTTACATAGAAATTGATTAGATTAAAACAATGGATGCGTTTCAGAAGATATGGATTTGAAACGAACAATGATTAAAGAAGATATTTCAAAACTTTTAATTTAAACATTTCAAAACTTTTTTTTAACGTCGGATTTTGACGGTGCCTTTGGTGAGATGCAATGCACATGCGCATAGGAGCTCTTTCGGTTGCATTATCACAGGGGGGGGGGGGGGGTGTGCTTTATTTATTATGTTCTTTTATTGACTGAATATAAGATGAACGTAGGGATATACTATTTGTATGATACTTCATAGGCCCAGGAAATTTTCTTTCTTGCCGTGGGGAATATGGCGGTAATGTCAAACTGGTTTGCATTACACAGTTGTTTACGGATTGTTTGTTTGGAGTTTGCTTCGGAAATAATACTGTAATTCACTGGGGGGAAAAAACTTTTAAAATAAAATATTTGAAATACTGTTTATACGCACCCCTTCTTATGTAATAAAGAAGCTTATTTTACTAATATTGTTATTGTAATTTTTTCCGTCAAGTTTTGACGGGTTCCATCTAGTTATAAATTAATTTTATAATAAATTTTTATGACGCTTTAAAGTAGGGGTGTCCAACGCAGCACCCGCGGGCGCCATGATGCTCTTTGGGGATTTTCTTGGTGCCGCTTTCAATGTTTACTGTTTCCATTTCTTAAAAAAAAAAAAAAAAAAAAAAAAAAAAGATAATCGATTTTAAAAGAAGCTTTTCTTTAAAATCATTAAAGTTTGAATGTTTTTTAAAATTATTATTATCGGCGACAATAAAGGTTTTGAACCTCTCCTGCAAAAAATGTTGACATAAAACCCGGATCCGTGCATAAACCTGGGGGCTTATGTCTACCATTGTGCGAATGTACTCTACTACCCGTTTATATATCATGCAGTATGTGCATCTCTAACTCTACCAGTACTACAATAAGATAAAAGTGTTGCACGTTTTCAATCATTTGAATAATGGCGCCCTTCCACGTTTTCCACTGGCTGTACTGCGCCCCTGCTTACTGAAATATTATATTTACATGCCTTCTTTAAAGTACTGTCGGAGAATAGAGGATTAATAAATATAAATTTGGAAGTTGATTTAAATTTTAGCCTCAATTCACTGTCGCTATTTATAAAGGATTTATAATAACTTTTATCGTAAGCATTGCTGTGCGTCACAGAAATTGGATTAAATTCAAAGTTAGTCGCTAGCCAGTAAATTATGAGAAGTACTGTTTTCTGAAATTGGATTCATGCGATTTTACGTGTAGCTATGATGTGATGAGAGTAGGAAATCTCAAAAATTTATTCTGCAGTCGAAAATCTTTTTGTAAAAATAAAGCTCTCATTTCCTTCCTTTTATTTATTTTTATATTTAATATATATATTTTTTCAATTTCTTAATCGTAACAATGGAGGAAACCATATTTGTGTAATAAAAAAATGTGCTTATTTTTCACACATAAATTTCTCGATAAATGTCGAACAAAAGCGATGAATCAAGCTGGCCATAATTAAAATTAACAAACTTGAAAACATGCTAAAGGAATTCATGGCAATATACAGTGACTCCTAAAACTAAACATAACACTACTCATTCTCTTCTTTAAAAATCCAAAAGAATAATATTAAATTCTCATTTTTGCTTAAACCGGCTGATTCAAAATCAGACCCGTAACTAGATGGGAGCACGGTTAACTGATTCACGGCCTACTCCAGTTATACTGGAGTAGGCCGTGGCTAATTCCCACCTTCTCTCCTAGGAACTTCTTGAGCCGCTTCTAGACTTCAAATATTTTAATAATAAATAGCATCTATATTATATTTTAAACTTTAACTTTGTAAATCAGAGGTTTTATGACAACTGGACTTGTCCTCTACTTTTATTGTATTTATTTATCATTAAAGTAGAAGAAAAAGTATTAGACGTCAATTAACCAAATCAGAAAGAAAAATCAAAGCCTTTTCAGAATACATATAATATTAGCAATAATTTATCTGATGATAGAGACTTACTTCCAATTACAAAAAGTATACAAATCATGTATAGCTGTCAGGTATGGCATTTGCTTTACAACAGCTGTATACATATTAAAATAATATATATATATATTTTTATATGATCCATATTTCATTTAAGTTATTCCTGCGTCTAAAAAGGACGTTAATTTTTTTTTTTAATGATTGAATTAAGATACTTTGAGTTTTATAGAATTTCAGCATTTTTCTAAAACGGAAAGACGAGTTTTTAGGCCGGAAATCATTAAAAATTCATCAAATTCAAAATATCGCCAATACATTCGTTTTGAATCACCCGGTATAGAAATGGTAATAATATTCGGAAATATGTATTAGATTGAAAAAAGAAAACAAGGAGTGGATAACATTTTAATTAGCGTAATTTTTACGTGCAAGTTGCAAGTTTCGAAGCCACAAAATTAAGAATGCATTTAATATAATTCATTAATAAAAAGAAAAAAATTCCGAATTAACATTCTGTGTCATATCCTTTTTGCATTAAGAATGACTTCCAAAAAGTGTGGTCTTGTGTGCACAAGTGTTTGTGTTTTCTTTGCATATTTGCCCATTTCGATATTGTAAAACTATTTTTTAAAGGTTCTTTGTTCCTAATATTGTGCTTTTTTAATTGAAACTGTTGACGCATGCGTTGTATGAATTAAATTAACTAATCTCAGCTGTTGTTCAATTTACTTGGAATACAAGGACAAGTGAAATATTTCGCGAATTAGGTGCAAAAAATAAAAGGTTGACCAATTTTATCGTACTGAACCGAAATCACTTCGGATTTCATAAAATTTGACCCAATTTTCGATTCACAATAAACCAATAAGATTTAAAATTTTATTATGTAAATGCTATTTCGTAAATTTTATTATCTAGTAGTGTAAATTTGAATGTGATTTTACTGTCTTTTCATTCAAGACAAGTGTAAAATGTATGCAATCGAGTGTACTAAAATTACCGTACTTTTCCGTGTATGCTGCGTTCTCGTGTACCACGCTAACTCTTTCTTTAAATATACTTATTATTAAAATAACACAGTATACATAAAATATCGCTTCATAGCTTTGTAAACTTAACTCTGAAATGGAACGCCAGTAGAATATAGAAACGGAATAGTGTTGACGTAACGTGGTGGAGGATCCACAAACATTAAAAATAAATCGTATTACGAATTTGCATCAATTATCATCGTCGCGATCACACTTTCTTGCTCAACTTATCGCTTCATCTTAGGAAGGTACCAGAAACTCATCATCATCATCAAGAGTATTCGAAATGGATAGATTTTTTAAACTTCTGGTTTAGATCTTCCGGAATGAACTTTTATGAGATACATTTACAGGATGAAAAGCAATCCAGGCCTTTTTCACCCGTCCTGTCAGCATTGTTTCATGAACAGCACTTGTCGTGTGCAGATTTATATGAATGCTCTTGAATAGATGGATAATGCGAAAGTCCAGACATTCTCTATGAAGCAATTTACAGTCAAATCCTAAATCTCAGTCTCATATCACTTGCATCTAGAATTTTGAAGTAAGTCTTTTGAGGAAAAAACCGCGCGGCATACACGAAAAAATACGACAATTAACGAGATTTGTTTCTATCTCTGAATAAAATTTCACATGCTTTTTTTTTTTACAGGGTTGTTTCCGCATATATGAAACGCCACTAATTCTTTCTTATGTAGTGGATCCTTTTTTGCCAGCGAGTAACAATTCGAAAAGCTTGTTCGCTGGATTACCTGACAACAAACCGACTAAAGTGCTCGTTAGAGTTTATGTTGTAGAGGTATGGATATTTAAATTTTCAAGAGCATTAATTCTAGTAGGAAATTCAATTTTTGAAGTATTAATCCAACAGTATCCCGGAATTCCACATACAAACTTCGGGGGATGTAGAAGGGGTGAAAACTTTCATAGCAACCGTTTTATTCCAGGAAGAAAGACCGTTTTTTACCCCAAGAGATTTGAAAGTGAAATTGGGACGTTTGAAACCTGAATGGTTCAAATTATTAATAATTAAACATTTTTTGATTAACATATGATGATTATATTGTTGTCATAAGAATTATCATTCTAAAAGTTGTTTAATGTCAGCAAGCATACGATAAATAATTAAACTAGAATTTTTTTAAAAATATTTCTGGGTAAATCTATGAAAAAATAAGGTATGCACGCAGTTATTTCTGTAAACATTTACAAACAAACGAACATTCAACATAACGATACGAAACGTTTTACCTAATTTAATCCCATTTAAAAAATAAACCATGAAAAGGTGTGAAAGGCATTATAATTGAAAAGTAATTATTTAACAACAGGAAAATGATTTTTATCAATATTTTTTTAAAAAACAGATTAACACATTTTGGTTGGTTTTACAGATGAAAAGTCAATGTTTCAAAATTAGTTCTCATAGAATGTAAATATTACAATAATACAATTTTATAAGCTAATAATAATATCTGAAAACTTTAAAAAGTTTTATATTACGTAAACACCATTTTATTACTTAAGGAATTTTTTTATTTATTTTTCCCTCCTTAAAATTCCTTTCCCTTGTTTCAAAATTTCTAAGTGTTTTGCAACTCTACGTAGAGCATACTACAACAGAGGAAACTAGAATTGCAATCCATTTACTCAGTCGAAAATGCACGGAGTTTCATTACAATCTGAACACATATTTTTGTTATTAACAATAATGAAAGAATTTTAAGGAAATTTTCAACTCTTACATTTTGTTTTGCGTACATCTTGTTTTGAGAACCGATGATATTACAAAAATGCTGGAAGAACACAGAAATTCTGTCAGTGTCACCGTATGTAATAAATACGTTATAAAACGTGGATCGTCTAGTTCAGCGTTGGTTGAATGCCGATGATAGTTACTTTCACAACTTTTCTGATATGATAAAACTTTACAGAAACGAAGGTATATCTTCTGCAAACTTCGTTAATGTGTCTTCATTAATTTAAAATTTGAGAACAAAACGTAATTCGGATTGGAGTGAAACACTGTGTTTTTTTAATCACTTCAACGGCCGCAGAGATAGGGAAAGAGTCTTTTTACCCACGGCTTATCTCGGGGCTGCCAATAAACTGATTTTAATTTAATAAATGGATAATGACCTTAGTATTCGACACAATATTTTTTTGTTGTAGTCTACTCTATCTCCCCTCGAAGTTTGTGTATAGTATTTAAAGACACTCTGTATTATGGAAATGTATATTTGAATTAACCAATTTATAACAATTGGTTAATTTGAACTTGGGATTATTTTCCTTGAAGGTCGATTGAAAACAGCGTTAAAAATATTGTTAATGTGAAATTGCGAATTACTTGTTTGGATAATCAAAGATCTTGAATTTCATTTATTGTACGAATAATTACTCGAAACTATTTTTATTTTTTATTTAGAGGAATCAATAAGAAAAGTGCTATTTCTGGATTTAATGTAAATGAATGTCATTAATGTTCAGTTAGTCAAAGCAAATCGGTTAGGTATTATTGTTTCTTGGTTGGTTACTAAAATGTGTAAAAAATGACATTTTAACATTCAATTACTCTGGCTTATTCAGTCATGCCATAATTAACACTCGATTACTATTCTAAAGAAACTTGCGATATTGCTGTCATTGTATCTCATCATCTAATACACTTTATACACAAAGCTGGACTTATGTTCAGCCCACTGCGCGTTAGGAAGATACTAGATGGAACCGTCAAAATTTGACGGCAAACAACTTGATAGTACCATACTATAAACATAAAATTTATAGTTGCTTTAACTTGACAAATTTCATAGTGGGGAGCATAATATAATTAAGTGTTCACAGACCGTTCCATCGATATATCACATGAGGGGTGTGTGCAAAATTTAGAAAAGTACCCCTTGGGGGGTCAAAGTGGAGGGATGGACATGGGAGATGCATAATATGATTAAGTGGACACAGACCTTTCCAATGATACATAACATGAGGCAAAATTTAGAAAGTACCCCTTGGGGGGGGGGGGGCAAAGTAAGGAGATGGACATCGGAGTTGTATAATATGATTAAGCAGTCACAGACCTTTCCAACAATATATGACATAAGGGGTGTCAACAAAATTTAGAAAGCACCCCTTTGGGGGGGGGGGGCGGGAAAGTGGGGAGATGGACATCGGAGTTGCATAATATGATTAAGTAGTCACAGACCTTTCCAATGATATATAACATGAGGGATGTGTGCAAAATTTAGAAAGTACCCCCTGGGGGGTCAACGTGGAGAGATTGACATAGGATATGCATAATATGATTAAGCAGTCACGGACCTTTCCAGCAATATATGACATGAGGGGTGTCAACAAAATTTAGAAAAGCACCCCTTGGGGGGGACAAAGTGGGGAGATGGACATCGGAGTTGCATAATATGATTAAGTGGTCACAGACCTTTCCAATGATATATAACATGAGGGTTGTGTGCAAAATTTAGAAAGTACCCCCTGGGAGGGTCAAAGTGGGGAGATGGACATCGGATATGCATAATATGATTAAGCAGTCACGGACCTTTCCAGCAATATATGACATGAGGGGTGTCAACAAAATTTAGAAAATATCCCTGGGGGGGGGGCAAAGTGGGGAGATGGACATCGGAAATGCATAATATGATTAAGGGGTCTCAGACCTTTCCAATGATATATAACATGAGGATTGTGTGCAAAATTTAGAAAGTACCCTTTGGGGGGGGGGGCAAAGTGGGGAGATGGACATCGGAGATGCATAATATGATTAAGCAGTCGCGGACCTTTCCAACAATATATGACATGAGGGATGTCAACAAAATTTAGAAAGTACCCCTTGGGGGGGGGGAGTGGCGGGATGGACCCCGGAGATGCATAACATGATTAAGTGGTCACAGAGCTTTCCAATGATATATAACATGAGGGTTGTGTGCAAAATTTAGAAAGTACCCTTTGGGGGGGTGGCAAAGTGGGGAGATGGACATCGGAGATGCTTAATATGATTAAGCAGTCACATACCTTTCTAACAATATATGACATGAGGGGTGTCAACAAAATTTAGAAAAGTGCCCCTATTAGGGGGGGGGGGAATGGTGGGATGGACCCCGGAGATGTATAACATGAATACGCGGTCAAAGACTTTTCCAGTGATATATCACATGAGCGGTACGTGCAAAATTTAAAAAAGTGTCCTACTTGGGGGGGGGGGGAGGGGGGATGGACCCCAGAGATGCATAACATGAAAAAGAGGTCACAGGCGCTTCAACTTGCAACTTTTTTCTCGAAGGCATTTGACAATATTAAATTTTTTTTACCCAAGACAATTTAACAATATTCTTAATTTTTTTGCGTAATTCGTCAAACGTTCATGGAAAAAATCATGAAATTCGCTAATCAATAGTTGATAAATTATAAAATTCAACAATCGATAGCAGTAAAATTGGTCAATCGATAACGGAAAAATCACGAAATTCATCAAATGGTTGCCTGTAAAAAAATTGTCCTGCACAGTTATGTGATGATTAAAAGGGTTTTGAAATATAGGACAAAATTAGCACTTGCCAAACAGCGAGTAATACTGAAATTTTGGCAATGGACTTTATTGCCACCACTGGTCAAACATAATAGTCACACTCACCAATTGCGATGATTGAATGGAAAAAGATTTTTTTCTCTGCTGTCGCTCGACAAATTTCGAAACCATTTGGCGAATTTCACGATTTTTTTCCCGAAATTGACGGATTGTGATTTTTTTTCTCGAAGCCATTCGACGATATTCGAAAACTTTTCCCCCCGAAATCAGTTGATGAATTTTGATATTTTTCCACCGTCGATTAATAAATTTTGCGATTTTTCCGCTATCGATTGACGAATTTCGTAATTTATTGACTATCGATTAAAGAATTTCAAGATTTTTTCCATGAACGAACAAATTGCGCACTTTCTTTCCGCTAATGTTTGACACATTTCGCCCTTTACTATTCAGCCAATGAGTTGAACGTTGTTTCTTTCCAGAAATGTCAGGAATGAAACAATGATTCTTTAGGATGAATTCCCTTCGTTCGATGCCCCATGGAAGAATGTGTGCGATGCAGCAACGGGCGTCACAGACTTTTTAGGGCAACTACAGACTAAAAACATCTAACCAATCTTCGCGGGGGAAAAATCACAGATTTCGTCAAATGATTGAGGAAAAACACTAATTTCATCAAAGGATCATGGGGAAACATGACTTTCGTTAAAAGACCACAGAAAAAACGTAAATTATGCAAAAGGATTGTGAAAGATAAGCAAATTTTGTCAAACAATCGCAAAAAAGGAGATTTCACCAAAAGATCACGCTTTTTTATTAAATTTCGTCTAAAAATTGTGGAATAAAATTTATTTTATCAAACAATCGCTGGAAAATGCGAATTTCGTTAAGGATCGCGAGAAAAATGCGAAATTCTTCAAAAGATGGCTGTAAAAACACGAATTTCGTCAAAGAATTGCTGAAAAAACATAAATCTCGCCCAATAACAGAAAAATCATGGTTCATAATCATTATATCTAGTAGTATATGTAAATACAGTTTGAGATATAAGACAAAATTAACACTCGCCAATCGGCGAGCAATATTGAAAATTGGTGATTGATGTTATTGCCACCACTGGCTAAACTTAATAGTCACACTCGCCAATTGCGATGATTGAATGTAAAATGAAATTTTTTTTCCCGCTGTTACTCAAAGAATTTTGAAACCATTTAGTGAAGTTATACCCGAAACCATTTTGTGAATTTCCCGATTTTTTCTTCAAAATCATTTGACGAAGAGACTTTTTTCTCGAAGGCATTTGACAATATTCAAAATTTTTTTACCCAGGACAATTTGACGATCTTAATTTTTTTTTTTTTTTTTTTTTTTTTGTGCGATTCGACAAATGTTCATGGAAAAAATCATGAAATTCGTTAATCAATAGTCGATAAATTGCGAAATTCAAAAATCGTTAGCGGTAAAATCGTAAAATTCATCAATCGATAACGGAAAAATCATGAAATTTATCAAATGGTTTCCGGTGTATTGCGTATAAATATCTAGGTGGAAGCAGTTTGCTTATTTTGTCAAATTTTCCAACAATATTCGACCCAATATGCATGCGTAAAAAAAAATCTTCCGGTAGGACCGGCCAATGAGGTGAGGGTCTATTACTGTCTCTAGAAACGTGTTTGGGATCATCTCCTGTTGTTTTGTTCTTGCACGTTGCGTTACACCTAGGAAGGTATTTATATAGAACTCACTGTGGAGTGTTTAGAAGGTATTTATTTTATTTATTTATTTTATTTATTGTAATTTGTATGAATACTTAGTTGTCCATTTCGGATTTACTGATTAAAAATGAATTTAGGCTCATTTAACATTCGCGAAATCAATCCCGATGGAAATTGTCTTTTTAGATCTCTTATCATTTTGTTTATATAGTACAGAAAATAATTATTCAAACGTACGTAAAAATATCGTAGAACACGTAATACAAAATTGGACCACTTATAGATCGGGAATGAATCTTATGGTGTTCCGATTGCTAATGAAAACGATTATGTAAATATATGGTTCTTCACACTTCAATAGAAGCATTGTTTAACTTAATATAATTCTATAAATATGATGCAGTTTTAAAATATCGAGTAATGATTAATACTGTCAAGGAATATACTCATATACGTAATTAAGTTTTGGTACTTCTCTATCTCGTCGACCACTTTTCATAACAAAAAACTATCGCCAGGTTTTTTTTACATAACATTTTTTATATACGAAAGAAAAACCGAAATAACCTCATTGGAATATCAAAATAAATAAATAAAATGTAAGAATTTAAGGATACAATTGTTATTTTAATTAATGAAATAACTAATAAATCAAATAAACATAATGAAAAATACACGCAAATATTGAATTAAAAACCACTTGATGACATAACAAACACGTATAATGCTTCTGACATCAAGTAAATGGGACTGCATTTTTGGCATTTAATCATACAGTTTGGCGATAGTATTTTGTTATGAAAAGTGGTCGATGGGATATTAGAGAAGTACCTAAGTTTTTTTTTATACCAAGTTTGAAAATTTATCTTTTTTTGACATTTAAAAAAAATAACAGAAAAAACATTACAAATTTGCCCATTTGCTCAGCGGTCAAAGGATTAAGTAAATATTAATGATAGCGGAACTGGTTCTAGCTATAAAATATATTATTTTGCCCAAAAACGCCCCAACAAAAAAATAATTACAAAGAATAAGTAATAGTCTTTAAAATAAATATACAAAAAACAATGTGATTAATGGCCAGGTTTTTTTTACATAACATTTTTTATATACAAAAGAAAAATCGAAATAACCTCATCAAATAAACATAATTTAAAATACACGCAAATGTTGAATTAAAAACCACTTGATGACATAACAAACACGTATAATGCTTCCGACATCAAGTAAATGGGACTGCATTTTTGGCATTTAATCATACAGTTTGGCGATAGTATTTTGTTATGAAAAGTGGTCGATGGGATAATAGAGAAGTACCTAAGTTTTTTATACCAAGTTTGAAAATTTATCTTTTTTTGACATTTAAAAATATATATACTTCTTTGTATACATATATTGTTTGTATACATACAAACAAATATAATGTAAACACTATTCAAATATTAAGAGTTTGCAAATCAAAACATTCTAAAGATTTGTATACATACAAACAATATAATGCATACATACTGTTTACAAATAAAATAGCACACTTATGTAATGACAAAAATTTTAAATCGAATAGAGATAATATATTTCTGTTAAAAAATAATGTTAAAGTTCAGAAACTCTTTTAACTTATATATATATTATACATTCACATAAAACTAGTCACATTCCTGTATATTAAATATTTAGTTGCTAAATAAAGAAATAATATTTTATAATTTATATTCAGACACTCAGATTCTGCTTTTTTCGAACACACAATAATAAAAATATTACTACCGTGCGTACTGTATTTTGACATTATATTTACATAATCGTTTTCATTATCAATCGGAACACCATAAGATTCATCCCCGATAATAAACGGGCTATAAGTGGTCCAATTTTGTATTACGTGTTCTACACGTTTGAATAATTATTTTCTGTACTATATAAACAAAATGATAGAGATCTAAAAAGTAATTTCGATCGGGATTGATTTTGCGAACGTTAAATGAGGCTAAATTCATTTTTAAACAGTAAATCCGAAATGGACAAGTAAGTATTCATACAAATTACAATAAATAAAATAAATAAATAAAATAAATACCTTCTAAACACTCCACATTGAGTTCTATATAAATACCTTCCTAGGTTTAACGCAATGTGCAAGAAAAAACAGAAGATGATCCCAAACACGTTTGTAGAGACAGTCACAGACCCTCACTTCATTGGCCGGTCCTGCCGGAAGATTTTTTTGACGCATGCGTACTGGGTCGAATTTTGATGGAAAATTTGGTTTGACAGAATAAGCAAACTGCTTTAAATATATGGATGTGGTTTGAGCGTCCCGAACTCCAAAGACGCCTTTGCATTCAGGAAAAAAAAGTCACTGTATAATATGTATCTTACAAATACAAGGTAGTAATCGAGTGTTAAGTCACTAATGGCACTATTCTTAGGCTAAAATCAACTTGTTTTACGACGCTATCACTAACGCTATTTATTACATTCCAAACTCACTTTATTTAAGCCGATGGTAGTTTTTATTTCACAAATAAAATATTTCATCAAATTCTTTAGCACTCAGCTACACAATGCATGTTGCATGTTGTACTGTTTTCCTGTCTTAGGAAAGCCATTGTTTAAATCCGCTACATACCTGTTAAGGCTCCTAGTCAATCAAACCCCAAATTTTCTCCTATTTTTAACTCCCCCCCCCCCTGTATAATGTTCTTAAATAATGTATCTTACTAGTTTGTTTGGCAAAATATTTCTAAAATATGTACTTAATTTTATTCTTATTCACAACTTGTCAGCTTTTCTAAAATTTTAACACAAAATATTAAATTAAACACAAATTTTAAAAATATTTTCTGAAACAAACCCAGTAAGATAAATCCTTTAAGAGGAGTATACAGAAAAAAAAGTGAGAAATATTTATTTTCTGGTGAGAAATTTGAAATAAATATTAAAATGAGAACGCAATCGATACCCATAGATTGCAGAAGAGAAATTTTGAGATCTGACTGACCAAAACCCTAATCCTCACGTCTTAGCCTTGATCACAATTAGACACACAAGCATCTTTTCTGATACCGTCACAGATATCTTCTTACAATTCTGTCGGAATTCCTATTCAGCTGCATTGTCTTAATATTTGCATTTCTGGTACATAACACTTGTACTAAAATGCTTTTTCGCCATAGAAAGCAGTTTGAGAATTCGAAGCAAATAATAAGATTTTAGAGCATTTTTTCGCACTTTAAGCTTTGGTGACAACTTTTATCTATTCTGCATAAAAATAAGTAGTTCCTTGCATTAGTTTAGTGAAACTTAAGTGTTACGAGACAAAGATAAGTCAGCAATTTTTGTCAGTCAACTGAAAACCCTTGCTACAACGTGGAGCTAAGTAAGTTGAATTTAATTTTTTCCCCAAAAAATTAACAGTAATATAATCATTTATAATTTGCCATTGGACAGTGGCGGCTCGTAGCTAAAATCGCTGGCAGTGCTGCTTTAGAAAATTTCTACCCATTGTTTTATTTTTGTGTAAAACTAACACAATGGTATGACATCATGAAGTTCCGGGTGGGAATTTGCACTTTTAGATCATTGATAGTAACAAAACATCATATCTTCTGATAGGATATTTTAATCCCCCCCCCCCCTTTTACACCTTGAATTCGTTGCTACTTTCAAGTATCCTAGAATTAAAAATGCGAATCAGCGCTGCCTTTGACAACATCACTACTGACATGGCTGTGAAAAGTATTAGATATGTACGATCGTACGTGTCGATATTTCTAACATGTGTATATTGAGTGGCACTCTAAAAATATTGGCCCATAATCTTATCAAATGGATAAGCAATTTCGTCTGGATTTCACTTGCATTACTTGTGGCAAAAGATGCAAACCCCGACACAATAATTTATAATCACCCTGTATAATAAAAATGTTTGTAATTGGAATATATAGATCTTTTTTTTTCTTTTTTCCTTTCAGGCATTTGACTTAGCTCCTTCAGATGTGACAAATACAGCTGATCCTTACATCGTCATTAATATAGGCAACCACAAACTTAGTGACAAAGAAAACTATGTATCAAAGCAACTAAATCCTGTATTCGGAAAGTAAGAACCTATGATTCTTGTAATGTCATTAAGTAAGTTGGATTACCCGTTCAAATGCGAAGTTCAAGAATTAAATAACAGAAACACAATCAATAAGATTTAAACGACTGAATAATTTGGTCACTTAAATAAGTCATGGAATGAGAATGAAAAAAAATTACTCATCAACCATAAACATAATAAAGACGGTTTCCATCGAAGAATATGACATAACATAAAAGTATGTTGGCAATTTAATCCATAAAAGTAAAGACATATTTCAATGATTGTTTAAAGGAGAAACACTTTTTACTTTTATTTTCAGTTTAAATAAAAATTAAAGTCCCACATCACAAGCATAAAGTGATTTAATTTCTACGAATAAACCAAGCTGTGAAACAATGAAACGGATTAAATGACAATATCCGTCGTTTAAATTAAGTCATAAGAAAATTACCATTTCCATATATGAATTTGAAGAATTTTCCTTATGACTGCACACCTCCCCTCCTGAAAATGGGTCATTTCCCCTTCAATCTCAGAATTATTATTATTATAATGTGGAAATTAAAATGATTTTTTTTCGACAACTTTAGCTGCAAATTTAGCGAAACCACTTCACTACATTTTATGAAAAGCTAAAAATATAATAGAAATTACTTTTTTTTTTTTTTTTTTTTTTTTAACAACTTGTAAATTTTACCGTTTAAAATATGTTATCCACCCCGTAAATTGTCACTATCAAATAGTTTCAAAAATTAACTTATGGTCCTAATAGGGAAAGACGAAAGGCTTCTATGGAAAAGTGATGTGGCATTTATCGGAAAATGGACATTTTTATTCACATCATACAAAACATTTATTGACAATAGAGAAAAACTAACATAATGTTTACTCATTTTTCATTACACATGTGCTGAAATTAAGGTACATAAAGTTGAAAGGGTATTAAAATTTAAATTGCAATTACTCTGACATAATAACATAAGCAAGGTATTTAAAATGTCGGTCAAATTCTTTTCCAATGTTACTAAAATGTCAGGATTTCGTCACAAAGCCTAAATTTTAGGCCAACTGAAAGCAAAAATTTTTCGTATCAAATAAGAAAAAGAAAATCTCGAATGATCGATAATTTATGCTACAGGTTTGAAATAAACATCTATTATAAAACACAAATGTGTGTGTCAGTAAAAATCTCTAGAAATGAAATGTTAAAAATTGAAAATTTTGAATACGCAAAGAATATTTAATTATGCCCCTTTTTTTTTCCAGAAAACGGCAAAGAATGAGGCAATTTTTTTAAATAGTTTCTAATAATATTTTTTCATTATTATTCTTTTAGTTGTTATAAATATTTGTACTTATGTCTTATTCTATTGCTCAGAAAAATTGGTGGTAAATTTGTGTCTCACATTGAAGCGAGTAAAATTGATTTTTCTACATTTTTTTCGCCCTTTAAAAGTTCGAAAATTAAAAATAAGTACATTCTTCGCGAGCCACTGCATCCTAAAACCTTATTCCATGTTGAATTAAAATGTTCTTAATCGAAATTTGTAAGCATTTTCCCCGTCTCAAACCTTTAAAATTCGATTTATAAAACTGTTTCAAATATGTTAGAAATAACATACATTCCAAATTTTACGTTTTAAGTGTTTTTTCATGATTTTTCACCTGTTTTCAACCTTTATTATTTTTTTTTTGGTAAAATCTGTGTTTTATCATCATCTGATACCTAGAAGCAACAATCCATTCCTAATACCGTATCCTTAAGTGACGAAGGGTGATCAATACCTGGTTCGTATTTGGGATTCTGTAATACAGGGTGTGGCTTAAGTGACGCCTTTTTATTTCTATTTGGCGATACATCTATTAAAAGGAAGAATACCAATGTTATAAATGCACAAATAATACAGAAAAAAGCAGCAAATAGATTGTTTGTGCATTTATAATGTTGGTATTCTTCCTTTTAATATTATTGCACAAAGGTTTTATTTGCTATTTTTAGATACATCTATTGTTTTGTACTCTGCATACGAACATGTACCGAAAGCTCGTAACTCATAATTGAAGCAATGTCTCTTCCATTATTGCAGTATATGTTTGTTCAGTATATGTTTGTTCATTAATGATTAATGTACATTTCTAAATGGCGTTAAATTACGCCGCATCGGATGAAACACTTCATATCGGGAATAATTAAGCACAATTTCAATTTTTTGTTTTGCGTCACACTATATTTATATTTCATTTTGGTTGTTTTTGAATGAAATCAAGTAATTTGTAATTTTAATTTTCTGTATCAAGTAACATTTATCTTATTAGAAAAAGAACCGAAATTGTGAAAATATGGTTTGGCATTTTTAATTTTCTTGAGATTTAGAGTGAAAAAAAAAATATATTATTTTACCGTTGTGCAAAGAAACAAAAATGGAGAAACAAAACAGTCGTTTGCAGTTTGACATTTATAGAAATTAAACTAAAAACATTACATGTCAGCCTGTATTTATGCTTTGGTTTAGCTGTTTCATATGTCAGCAAATTTTCAATCTTAATTTTTCGTAACCTACCTTTTTTGTAAAAAAATATTCTATCGTGATACAAAGAACCAGAATTGTGCATATATATAGTATTTAATATTTTCGAAAGATTAAAAAATATATATATATATATAAATTATAGAATTTACAGCTTCGTGAAAAGAAAAATATTATAAGAAAGTTGTATGCAGATTGACATTTACCAAATTAAAAGCAAAAAATTATATTCTTGATTTAAAAAAAAATAAATCGCTAAAAATGTGTAAATTACGTAACAGTTTTGAAATAAACTTTATTTGAAAACGCATTTTTCGTTCTCTTCTGTACTGTAAAGAGTGAAATTATGCAACATTTTGGAACGAAGATGTGCACGTTGAAAAAAAATACCTAGTGCAAAAATCTAGTAAAAAATCCCTTAAATTTAATTACAAAAAAATCTAAATCAGATTTTGGAAAAAAAATAGCTCTTCGATGGGTTTTCGTGTGCACCTTTAGTACCTCCGAGCCTAATGTCTTATCCAACATAGCGTGAGAACGTACACAGACAGATAGGCACGCAAACTCTTTGTTTTATTAATATATTAGGTTATCCGGATAGTTCTGCAGTTATATATATATACACTATATTTCCAATGATGACCGGTCACTTGCGATTTTAGACGTTTTGTTAAATATCTGGAAAGATACATGAGGAATTATCCTGAAAATTCAGGAGTGTAAACAACATGATAGACGTCATATATTTCCGTGACGATTTTTTCCCGAAACCCCATAAGGGGCCGTCAACAAATTGAAGAAAAACGAATATCTTTTGGATAACACTGTAAAAACTAATATTGAAAAAGCATTCAAACTGCAGATTGTGATTGTAATAATTATTGTAATAATTTGGGTTCATTTGTATGAAGATAGCATGTATACTCGAAGAAGATATCAGGTTTTTATGAAAACAGTCCCAAATTTTATCAAGTTTTTTCCTTATAATTTGCAGAGTTTTTAATATAAAAACAAGTTATTTTCAGAAAATATGACAAACAAAATTGTACACAATACCCTGCAATCAGAATTAAAAAATAATAAAAAATGTATGAAAAATGAGCAGGTTCACTAAATATTGTTTCACTGCGCATGCGCGAATTCAATCAAAATATACTCTGCATAATATATTAGCTAAATGTATAGACCAACTTTTATGAAAGTCTCAAAAACATAGCTTGAAAATTCTGATAGTAATCGTCGATAGAATAAGCTCGAAATTCGCTGTTCCCAAAAGGAAGCAAAAAGATGAGAGGTTGTATCAAATATAGAATGAGAGACACTTCATTCTTATTATGTCAACTTTCATAAGCTAGTATATTTGGATACAACCCCTCATCTTTTTGCTTCCTTTTGGGAACTTTATTCTATCGACGATTACAAACAGAATTTTCAAGCTATGGTTTTGAGACTTTCCCAAAAGTTGGTCTATACATTTAGCTAATATATTATGCACAGTATATTTTGATTGAATTCGCGCATGCTCAGTGAAACAATATTTAGTAAACCTGCTCATTTTTCATCCAATTTTTATTATTCTTTAATTCCGATTGCAGAGTATTGTGTACACTTTTGTTTGTCATATTTTCTGAAAATAACTTATTTTTATATTAAAAATTCTGCAAATTATAAGCAAAAAACTTGGTAAAATTTGGGACTGTTTTTATAAAAACTTGAATTTCTCTTCGAGTATACATGCTATCTTCATAACAATGAACCCAAATTGTTACAATAAGCCACTTAATCATAATCTACAGTTTGAATGCTTTTTCAATATTAATTTTTACAGGGTTATCTAAAAGATATTCGTTTTTCTTCAATTTGTTGACGGTTCCTTATGGGGTTTCGGGAAAAAATCTTCGCGGAAATATATGACGTCTATCATGTTGTTTACACTCCTGAAGTTTCAGGATAATTCCTCATGTATCTTTCCAGATATTTAACAAAACGTCTGAAAACGCAAGTGACCGGTCATCATTGGAAATATAGTGTATATATATATATTTTGAATCCATAAATGCCACATTGCTACAGGAATTTTAAAATAAAACTTTGCTTTTATAATGTACGTAAAAAAACTGCTTTTACTTATTTTGAAATAAATTTGTTTGTAAATTCTGGTGACATTCAAACATTTCAACATTATCTCAACAGAAGTATACCGCAGAATTTTCTGGATGACCCAATAGATTGCCTAATATCCTTAATAGGATAAATAATTCTAATAATAACAAACATTATAAAAATATTATTTATGAAAAAGGGACATAATGGGCTTTTATTTTTGAAAATTAATCTCAAAATTTGTCATAAAACAATACAAAGTCAGACTAAAGACTTTAGAAAGTCAGATTAAATTGTCTCTATCTTGAAGATATTCTGCTTTCACATTTACACTCAATAAATGAGAAATTTTATGATGGATTTCATATTTTATTGATAGAATATTTTTCTATGCATGTCTTCTCATAACTCATAGCAACCAATGCAAGATTACAAAATAAGCAGAGTAGGCAACTGACTATGGGACACCACCATTTATAAGGGTCCCATTGACTGATAAATTCAACATATCTGATTTTCCGCTCAACCTATTATTATTATTATTATTATTATTTTAGAAAGTTATCCGAATACTGAAACAGTAAAAAAAAATCACTTTTAAAGTTTTTGATGGTGTTTTAAGAAGGTCTTTTAGTTCTTACTGAAACACTGTTATAGGCAAAAATCGAATTATAATGGTTATCAAATTTCAGTGTTTTAAACCCCAAGAAATCTCTTCAGAATATTTTTTAGATGGATAATAGAGGTGTGCGTTTGTGTATGTACACGTCTTTCGCTGATGATATTTTCTAAAAGGAGTAACCAATTCTAGATTTATAATTGTTCAAATATAGATGAATTTTAATTGTTACGATAAATTTACATCTATACCTACACTCGTCCATATACAGGGTGTTTCACAAAGGACCCCTAACTTTAAAAATCAATAACCCGAAAACGGTGATAGATAGAAACACGAAACCAGTGGTATGTTTATTAAAAAAATCGTAAGAATCTTATACGTAAATCTCAAAATTTAGTTAAAAATAGCCCCGATAGATGGCGCTGAGAGCGTTAAGAATCCTTCTAAAGAGAGTTCAGAAGCATAGAAAGACTAGCCGTTAAAGATTTCGCCATTGAAATCTGACCGCTATTTTCGTATAGTGAAAATAATTCGCATCGGCCACGTTGCCTGTCTGTTGAATTTTTTTGAAAAGCTCGCGAATTGTTTTCTCATCTGGGCTTTTTGCGACTTGAAATCGCGTTTGAAAACTTCTCCTTGTGGCAGTAGAGACTCTGAATTAATCGGTGGTACTCCAACACAATAAACACACGTTCCTCCACGGTATACACCACTTTCGGAATTATTTTCACTATACGCTAATAGCGGCCAGATTTCAGTGACGAAATCTTCGACGACTAGTCTTTCTATGCTTTATGAACTCTCTTTAGAAGGATTCTTAACGCTCTCAGCGCCATCTATCGGTGCTATTTTTAACTAAATTTTGAGATTTACGTATAATATTCTTACGATTCTTTTAATAAACATACCACTGGTTTCATGTTTCTATCTATCACCGTTTCCGCGTTATTCATTTTTAAAGTTAGGGGTCCTTTGTAAAACACCCTGTATATACTAATATGTGTGTGTGTGTCCAAAATACAGAAAATTACAACATTTTTATGAAATTAATTTTATTGAGTAAATAATAATAATAACAATAATAAACTAGAAACTAAAATATGTTTTTTCGTTGCTAGAGATTTCAGTTTAGAGCCACAGTGCCGTATTTTATGATTAATCTGATCGTATGGTTGATCTTCCATAATCGGGCCCATTGGCGCAAAAGTGTTGTTTAAAATCGTACTCACACCCATTTTAAAGAACATTGTAGCCATGATGGTAATGCTTTAAAGTGGACCCGATTAATGTTTAAATAAAAATAACAAGTATATTCTTCTTAGTTTGCTCTGAGCAATCGTAACTCATCTGCCATGAGCTATTTTTTATTATTGTAGTAAACATTTGTTTATTGTCCAGATAGATTTTCAAACGAATTTCATTCGAATATACATTTTGTTCCCTATTCGATGATGTAAAATTTTTAAATTATGCGAATTTTAGAAGGGATGTAAGAGCAGTAAAAGTGAAAGCCATGGCGCCAGTCGTTGCCTCCATCGTTATACATTTCTGAAACTAGTTATTGGTTTTTAATAATTGTCCAAAAGTAAACTACGATTTTTTTTTTTTTTTTTTTTTTTTTTTTTTTTTGAGAGGACAGAAAAATCCAGTGAAAAAAATAAGATTTATTCGCTAAAATATGTAAAATTTCTGATCAGTGTTATTATTAGTAATGTGTTGTAAAAAGCATTACACCGCCTACTTGCATGAACCAGTGTAACATTTAAATTAATAACTTTGACTAATATAATTTCTATAGTATTTCATCTGATAAGTGTTTTTTTCTAGAATGTTTTTTCAGACACGTTATTGAAATACTCTTTTCAAAATGATTCGTAATTAAATTGATGCACTATTTATTTATTTTTCCCTTGCCTGATATGAATTACTTGAAAATTTGGTATGTAAAAATTAAATTAAAATCATTGCAAATTAAAATATGATTTTGAAAGCCGGAGATTGGAAAGAGGGACCCCATGCTCCATTTGCCTAAGAGCCTCTAAACGGCTTAATCCGGCACTGACAGAAACATCACATACTTATCTAATTGAATCATTCCTGCATAAGTAAAACAAATATAAAATATCGAGCTGTAAATCTGGAACACAACCTTGCGTGAGCATTAACTTCTGCGTGGCGGAAACGCGTGATACGCTACGCACAGTAACGGTAGTAAAAAATCTGCTATTACCGTCTGGAACTAAATCAGAGCACTGTCATACATAAGTACACAAACACGCATGTGGCACATGGTATCGAAGCATTTGTGTATACATGTAAAACTCTAGACTTTTATAGTCGGCATACAGAAACAGTCGAAAACGTGAGTTCACGGTGTTAGAATTTCTCTTTTTTTTTTTTTTTATCTTTTTTGTTGGTGTCAGTGGTTTGTTTGCAAGTGGCGTGAGAAAGAACCAGTTTTATAAATAGTTGCTCAGCTTTGTAAATAATTGAAGTTCCGGGCGCAAATGAACCTTCTCTTTTCTGTTTTGAAAAAGATTTTAAAACAATGAAGCTGATCGCTGCTGCAAAACTAGAGATTTTTTTTTTTTCATTTGATATAAATTTTCACTTTTAAGCACTTTATTTTATTTTGTTGCCTGCTTAACAACTTAGCATTTTACTGTATTGTTTTGCTACTGCAATACAGAATTATCAAATGTAAAAAACACACGTGACTTCAAAAATAATCCAGAATAGGTGCATTTTTATATGTTACCAAGCATTTCAAAGACTTTCCTGTGTCTTCCAGTATTTCTTTTAATGGATGGGCCTGTGGAGCCCAAACTCAGAACTCCAGACAGGACCCCCCCCCCCTCCCTCCCTCTAAGCTAATAGTGTTCGGATTATAAAACTGCTTCATATATTTACTTTTAAAGTCAAAAATTTATTTACGACTACATACAAAGTAATAATTTTGAATTAACGGTGCATGGTAGTTTTTCGGTTTGAAAAATGAGCATATTTTTTTCTTTTAATCTAATAGGAATAGAGTAAATATTATATAGGTTTTTGCATTTTAAAAAACATATATTTTGTATTCATATGCGTTAATTTTTATTAAATTTTGAAGCTTTCGCCATTAAAAATGGACAAGTGATTTCTTTAGTAGAATTACAGAAGAAAAAAAAATCGTATATTTTCTCTGTTTTAATGAAAAAAACCAATAATAATTACTATTTTAAAAGCATTTTTATGGAAGTTGGATTACGCGTCAGTTTTAAAGTTTTCTGTTTTCTGCATTTTGAAACCGCAGCATTCGCTTCTCGGACGGATACTTACTAAAAAAAAAAAAAAAAAGAAAAAAAAAATCAAATTTTGATTTTGTGTTGGTTTTTGTGTTTTCCTATTCCTTTTAAAGTTTTCTGTTATCTTTACATTTTAAAACTACCGAAATACATAAAAAGAAAAATATACCCACCCGGAGCATCTTTCCCTTTCTAAGGGTGTATAGTTTTAAAAAATATTAATACATATTTACTATTTCTAAGAAAAAAAATTCCGAAGTACAATGCCTTTGTTGTTTTTCGTGTTTTCCTATTACTTTTCAAGTTTTCTATTTTTTCCCTTGGATTGTTTCGAAATATTTTCATTTGATAAACATAAAATCACACAAATTCTAGGTTCGTTTGCAAAAACAGACCGAAGCGTGTGTAGTACGCCCGATGTACGCTGTCGAAGGCAGTGGGTCCCCAAACTGTAATTTTAGGTTCCTTTGAAAATATAAATTCATGCAAATTCGAGGGCTTACGTTGCCTAGGGCAATCGGTCCCCCAACATTAGGTTCGTTTGGAAAGATTTTTATTTAAAAATATAAAATCAATAAAATATAGATATAAATGCTTAAGTGATACAAACAGAACACAAAAAGGCGTATAAAGACTTTTTAATATAATGATCGACATGTTTCGAATGCACAAATGGCGCCATTATCAAGATCTACAACGATAAACAAACTATTCTTGCAAATTTGAAAATAAACATGAAAAATATAATTCACGACATCATCTATGTAATAAAAGCAGGTGCTTAAAATAGTCAACTGTAAACGTAAAATGACTATTTTCTTATTGCTTTTTTAACATGAAAATTAATATTTTCTTATTGCTTTTTTAAGAATGCAATAAGAAAGTATTAATTTTCATTTTTACAGTTGACTATTTTAAACACCTGCTTTTATTACATATATGATGATCTCGGGAATTATATTTTTCCAGTTTATTTTTAAATTTTGCGAGAATAGTTTGTTTATTGTTGTAGATCTTGATTATGTCGCCGGTTGTGCGTTCGAAACATGTCGATCATTATAGTAAAAGGTCTTTATAGGCCTTTTTGTGTTCTGTTTGTATCACACTTAAGCATTTATAGGTATATTTTAATGATAACTAGTAAATCTGCAAATCAGGACCCTCAACGTTAGTTTTGAAAGTCATTGTTTTTTAATCTCACTTTTCCTATTATTTAGAATCTTACAATCCGCAATTTAATTTTTAACACTTTCCAACCTAGTTGAAAAGTGTTTATGACTTCGGTTTGTCTGCCGTACTGCCGTATGGCCGTGCTCTAACTCCCGTAAATAGGCTCGGATTGCCCTGCAATTTTTATATGTTATTGTCGTTATCTATAGCATGTTCCCTATTTCCACTGAAGTGTGTAGCACTTATAGTTTTTTTACAGGGACACTCAAAAGAATTCCGTTACATTACGGTCTATGGGGAAAAATCATTTGCGGTTTATTTTAATAAAGTTACACAATTTCAAACACATTGTAATTGATATATATATCGCTAAGGTGCATTACAAGAAGCTTAATATGGAATATGCTGTGCAAAGCACTTATAGTTACTTTACAGGGACAGTCAAAAGAAATCCGTTACATTACGTCTATGGAGAAAAATCGTTTGCGGTTTAATTAAATAATGTTTCACTATTTTAAACGCGTTGAAATTTATATATATATCACTATGGTGCATTACAAGAGGCTTACTACAGAATAGTGTGTGTATAGCAGTCATCGTTCATTTACAGGGTCACACAAAAAAATTCTCTACTGTCTGTTAACAATAATTCCCGGAAGTGCGTTTTAAGTTGCTGAACGCGATTTTAAATTTAACTCACTTTTTTCTATTACTTGGTGTGTATAAATTCTGTAGATCATATACAGGGCAGCACAAAAGTTCGCGAACACATTTCCGTTTATTGACAGAAACTCCAGAAGGAGAATTTTAAACTGTGCTACGCGTTTCCTAAATAAACTACAATTTAGCATCCTATGTAGTATATATACAAATCTATAGATCATATACTGGGCTAAATAAAAGTATTCGGATATTTTTCCGAATATTGTATATGTTGGAAATATATGTTGGAAATTCCTGAAATTACGTTTTTAAATATGTTATATATACGTTTTCCAACTTGTTTACTTAGATGTTATCTTTCAGCTTATTAAACGGTAATGATTTGCAAAATTATTTTGGAGCCGTTGGAAAGTGTTACATAATCTATGCTTGACGCATGATTTTTCGTTCTTGTTTTATATTACATACATATTTATAGACATATAAAATGCTTTGGAGGTTTCAGAAATTAGAAGCGTTAAATTAAACACGGTTTATGCAATGATATTCTGACATTTTTATGAATTTCTTATTCTTGTAATTTTTTAGATAAAAAATTCATTTCTTCAGGGGGCAGCCCCCCCCCCCTGAACAGGGTTGCTATTTTGTCCACTTTTTTGTAAAAAGTCTTGGACGCCGGAAGAAAGTGGACAAATTGGACAAAATTGGACCAAATGGACAAAATGGACAAAATGAAAATCTGCAAATTTTCCATATGTTTGACAAAAAAAGATTTTAGTTTATGTTGAACATAAAATTGATATCATGTTGAATTCGTTCATGTATTGTGCTGTCCTCTAAAAAAACCCATTTTTTGAATTTATCTTTATATGAAGTCTAATAAGGAATACAAAAAAATTAAACATAGCTATATTTTCACGGCTTGTTCTGACTAAGATTTTAATGCTGGGCATTTTCCATTCTATCAATATGTTACAAAATTACAGCCAATTAAGTAAGAAATTGAAAAAAAAACCCACTCCCCCCCCCCCCCAAAAAAAAAAAAAAAAAAAAAAAAAAAAAAAAAAAAAAAAAAAAAAAAAAAACATGTTACCTAAATAAAACCCGCATGTAAAAATACTTGGAAATAAAATTATTTGCAGCAAAAAATATTTTTTTTTCATTATTATTTATTTTTAAACCACAATTCTGCTAAAAAATATTAAATATTTCATTATTTTGTAAATTAAAGGAATTTCAAATGCAAAATGAAAAATATAATTATTTGTAAATTCGCTCCAGACTTTGCACATTTCTTTGCATACATCTTCAGTAAATTTAAGAAGAAAATTATTAAATAGCATTTGTAAAATCTCCGAGAGTTTATTAATGGAGAAGCATTAGTAATAGCCACATTTTGGTTTCTTTTGTTCTGAATAATATAGTGGTTAGATTCAAACTTGAGTACTCTTAATTTTTGTCGACATTAAGCAATTTATTCGACGATCATCATTTACTTCTTCAGTAATAATAGCATGAAACTTTAAATTATCTTATTTAATAATCACCTCTGGCCACATTGTAACTTCTCCGCTTCTTGTACTGAACAGAATAAATCTTTGTCTTCATTATTGGTAATATCACTTGCGGTGTTCAAAATTGCGGCTTCTTCTGTATTATGCATATCTGTATCTGATAAATCTGAGCTCCATAAAGATTTATTACTTTCCTGACTGCCATCTTCACTAGTAGTAGTATTTTCATTCTCAATGCTTGTTTTTGAATGCAGCGAAGAGTGATTACAATGCTTTTAAGTGCTTGGAAATTAGTGTGATTTTAACACTTCATCTATTTCTTTTTGTGTAATAACTGAAACACTCATCTTTCCTTACATCTTGTACGAGCTGTAGTTTGTGGTTTATTAAATTGATCATTGTCAATCTAGAAAAAAAAATGTATCTAATTGATATTAAAAAAATATTGAGTACTTAGGTAATAAAAGGAATGGATTGGTGCTGTTTCCAGAACATCTGCCAACATTGCTACACAAAATTTTATTTTACTAATCACATTTCTTCAACATTTTTGCATGTGCAGATTTTTAATGCTTTTACTTCTTCTTACCATTGATGCAGTAACCCTACGGGCAGCAAGTATCAAGTCATACGATCTTACCTGAACCTTTAGCCCATATTTGGCACCAAATAAATTTCCATTTCCTTTACTAAATACGTCTGCCAGCGGCCACCTTATGGCACTTTTCCCACAAGGAGAGAGTAAAATTTTCTTGTATTTTATGAAGGATTCTACTTTTGCTGGTTGAAATATGTTTATATTAACATATTTATTTGGGTTATTTAATTTTAGATTAATACTAATAGAAATTTTAACAAAAGTTTACTGTAGTTTAACACTTTTAAATAAAAAAGTGGCTACTAGTTTAAGGTTAGTGGCCACTCATAAAACTGCTACCACTGGCCACTAATGAAATATCCCAATTTTGCCGTTTACTTAATATTATTTGTCCTTGTTGGTCTACCTAATATTATTAGTCCCAGGGTTGTATTGGTTTAAACATGGAAAATAACAGTTTTAACTTTCCTGGTCAAAATATGTTTTGATCATCAGTAATTAAGACTCATTTTGATTTGGAAAAACAGATTAAAATTTATTTTATTAAAATAAATTTAATACAACATGTGTTACTTATCAAGTAACGACTTTTTCTGTATTAAGGCTAACTCAGATCAAACTCTGAAAATTATCTTTATTGCTGAAGAGTTTGCACAACAATTCACCAGGTGCATTATGAAATCCAAAAATTTCAAATGTCTTTTTAATAGAGTTTCAATTACTTTTGAGTGGTTGAAGCAAATTTGACCACGTTTAAATGGTTAAAACCAGTTTTGACCACAATCCTGGTTAAAATGAGTTTTGACTGATCAAAATTACAACCCTGGCTTTACCTTCTCAGATGATAAAGCAAAGATATTGAAGTTCATCGATGAATATAGAAAGGATGCACTCTTGTTCTTCAATGAAAATTTGCTGATTAAATTGCTGCCACTTCCTTCCTGAATTGTATTACGATTTTCTTCTGTGGTATAGTTTAAATTACACGAGCGGGGAAGACCGAGCTATGCTCGGTCAAAATTAAATTTGAGTTCAAATATCATGACGTTGACCAAAATGACCCACTAATTGAATTTTCTCGAACATGTGACTTAGCCCAACAGTCTTCTCGTGCCCGAAAAACATTGGATGCAGAATTTAGTGTAAATTGAGCCGCTTTTTAGATCTTGACCCACAATGACCCAGAAGTGACCCACTAATCGAATTTTCTCGAACATGTGACCTAGCTCAATGATTTTCGCGTGCCCGAAACTCATAGGATACAGAATTTAATCAAAATCGTTAAAGCCGTTTTTTAGATAAAATTAATTTGACCCACTTTGACCCAAAAATGACCCACTAATCGGAAGTTCTCGAACATGTGGACCCAGCCCAATAGTCTTCTCGTGTCCGAAAATAGTCGGATACAAAATTTCGTCAAAATCGTTTGAACTGTTTTTTAGATACAATTAGCTTGACCATGACCCAAATGACCCACTAATTGAATTTTCTCGAACATGTGACCTAGCCCAACAGTCTTCTCGTGTCCGAAAACCATTGGATGTAAAATGTAGTGTAAATTGAGCCGCTTTTTAGATCTTGACCCACAATGACCCAGAAATGACCCACTAATCAAATTTTCTCGGACATGTGACCCAGCCCAATGATTTTATCGTGTTCGAAAATCGTAGGACACAAAATTTAATCAAAATCGTTAGAGCCATTTTTTAAATAAAATTAATTTGACCCGCGTTGACCCAAAAATGACGCACTAATCGAAAGTTCTCGAACATGTGACCCAGCCCAATAGTCTTCTCGTGCCCGAAAATCATTGGATGCAAAATTTAGTGTAAATTGAGCCGCTTTTTCGATCTTGACTCACAATGACCCAGAAATGACCCACTAATCGAATTTTCTCGAACATGTGACCTAGCCCAATGATTTTCGCGTGCCCGAAACTCGTAGGATACAAAATTTAATCAAAATCGTTAGAGCCGTTTTTTAGATAAAATTAATTTGACCCGCTTTGACCCAAAAATGACCCACTAATCGAAAGTTCTTGAACATGTGACCCAGCCCAATAGTCTTCTCATGCCCGAAAATAGTCGGACACAAAATTTCGTCAAAATCGTTTGAACCGTTTTTTGGATACAATTAGCTTGACCATGACCCAAAATGACCCGCTAATTGAATTTTCTGGAACATGTGACCCAGCCCATCATTCTTCTCGTGCCCGAAAACCATTGTATGCAAAATTTTGTGTAAATTGAGCCGCTTTTTAGATCTTGAGCCACAATGACCCAGGAATGACCTACTAATCGAATTTTCTCGGACATGTGACCTAGCCCAATGTTTTTATCGTGCTCGAAACTCGTAGGACGCAAAATTTAATCAAAATCGTTAGAGCCGTTTTTTAGATAAAATTAATTTGACCCGCGTTGACCCAAAAATGACCCACTAATCGAAAGTTCTCGAACATGTGACCCAGCCCAATAGTCTTCTCGTGCCCGAAAATGGTCGGATACAAAATTTCGTCAAAATAGTTTGAACCGTTTTTTAGATACAATTAGCTAGACCATGACCCAAAATGACCCACTAATCGAATTTTCTCGAACATGTGACCTAGCCCAATGGTTTTCTGGTTCCCCAAAACGGTAGGGTACGAAATTTCGTTAAAATCGTTAGAGCCGTTTTTAAGATAAAATTTGCATATATATATATATATATATATATAACCACACACAAGATTTGCTCGTATTAGAATATATGATAAGAAAGGGGGAATGCATCAGATTTCAAGTTTTACCTTTTATGAGAAAGACAAAGTGATAGTTTGCAATTCACTTACTGTGTTTTGCACAAAACTGCAGCTCATCTGTATGCTTAGAAGATAAATAGTACAAATTAGCAGCTATGCATCTATATTAGTTATTCCTACCTTAAGTAAAATATTTTGCATTAAAAAGTTAAAGAGTGAATAAAATAAAATAAATAAAAGTTTGAAAACATCAAAATAATGTGTAAAATACAAGTGAAGGGTATCTGTGCGTAAAAAAGATTGATGGGTTTTAATTTTGCAAACATGGATTTTTTCTATGACATACTAAAAAAAAAAAAAAAATCCTTAGAAGTGCCTTCAATATGTATTAAATTTGCATAATTTAATTATGTTTCTTAAAAATAAATGTCTTTTTATAAAAAAATGTATATTTTATCATTTATTTATTGAAAAATTTTTTGGTTTTTTTTTTATTCCACCATGGGTTTTTTTTAGCTCTATTTTCAAAGGTCGCCAGCCGAGTCCTACATGACATAATCAGCTGAAAATGTAACATTTTATTCATCTTTATATGGTTTAACATAATATCATTTCAAAATTGATGTACATCATTCTAACATAAAGTATTATAACAAGCAAATATGGGGAAATGAAGCTTATGT
The DNA here is from genome assembly GCA_963931845.1 of Maratus michaelseni. NCBI lineage: Eukaryota > Metazoa > Arthropoda > Arachnida > Araneae > Salticidae > Maratus > Maratus michaelseni. The sequence continues at coordinate 254,649,440 of OZ007592.1, forward strand.
TTTGCCAAAATTCTGCATTATTAGATTAAATTCTTTTAAAACTAAATAAACACTCCTTAGGCATTATCAAATGTTTTTACTGTTGCAAATGGTGTATAGAAACAGGGCAAAACCAAAAATTGACTTCAGTGAAATATTTGATAAATTACTAGGGTGGGTTTTTTTAGGAAACATTTCACACTGGGTTTTTTTTAGAGGACAGCACAATACGTGTTGCATCAGAATATGCTAGAAATTGTATTTTATATTTTTTAAAAGATCCATTGGGCACTTCACTGTACAAGAGGAAAAAGATCCCCGATTGTGGAAAACGGATAATCATCCGAATTATGGAAAGGGATCAAAGTAACCATACAAATAAATTACATTTGAAAACATGAAAAATCTTCCTCATCTGATTGTATATTATTATTCTAAAAAAATGTCTCCATCCTTACATAAAAACTTATTAGCTTAAAACAATGGATGCGTTTTAAAAGATGTGAATTTGAAACGAACAATAATTAAATGGGAATTTTAAAACTTTTTATTTAAACATTTTAAAACTTTTTTAATTTCGAATTTCGACGGTGCCTTTGGGCAGATGCAGTGCAGATGCGCTTAGGAGCTCACTCGGTTGCATTATAAAAGCCGCTATCAGATTCACCAAATTTTCGAGCAACCAATTTTTCAGCCAAATTTAACCCCAACTTTTTCGCGCTTAAAGTGAAAGAAGGGTTGCAATTGTCGTTGATAAAGTTGGAGGAAAAACCGGTTACTACGAGTACCAGTTGTTACTATTTATCACTCTTTTGTTGGCGTAAATAAATCGCTCCGTACTATCGGACTTGCTGCAAAACACGTTTTGTTTTCTTCAAATTGTTTTTGCTTTCTTTTGTTTCAATCTTTGTATCGACAATAGTGTAAACAGCAAATTTTTATCGTTGAAGGATAAAAAAAAAGTTGTGTTTAGCAATTTTATTATTAGATTCAGATAGCAGAAAGAAGAAACAGAAAAGAGAAGTTTGGATTAGAAGTTGTATGTAAATTGTAAAATGGAAAAATTATTCTCATGTCCCCCCCCCTCCTCTCCCCTATTATTAATTTGAAAAACTATCATACAATAGCTAAAATGCTTTTAGCAGTTTTCATATTTATTCATTTTTACAATAAGTAATGCCCTCGGAATTTGCAAATACCTGATATCTTTTATTCAATTCCTACTATTAGTTCACACACTCTATATATTTATATATCTTGTTCCAATTTTCAATCGTTAATAAAATACTTTTTAGCTCACAGGCTAACAAAGCCTGGGAGCTAATGTGCCCGCCGTTTCTGTATGTACGTATGTATGTACGTAACGCGATAACTCTTGATAGAAATATCCGTTTTGCTTCAAATTTTTGTTACATGTTTATAGTGATAAGGCGCTTCCCTGATTAGTTTTGGGGGTTCATTGGTTAAGTATAAAGGAGGGAATAGGGGACTAATCCTTCCCCCTTTATTTTTGTAAATGGGTTTTTCATGCAGAATTACCCAATTTGCTTCAAATTTTGTATATAGATTAATTGTGGTAAGGCGTTTCCCTGATTAGTTTTGGGGGTTCAATGGTTAAGTATAAAGGGGGGAAATAGGGGGCTAATCCCCCCCTTAATTTATTGTCGATCTCTTTATTTTTCAAGGGGCATTATACTTTGAAATAAGAGTATAATATACAATTAGTGTGAATAGCCTGTGAGCTCAATGCCATCAGTTTAATTGGACACTTTTCTTTTTATTATTCATTCACTCAAGTTCAAATACATTTTCTTAAACTTGTAGGGGATGACACTTCATGTTAATACAGTTTTTTCAAATATTAATTCAGTAATTAAATTAATTTTAGTTTTATATTTATAAAAAATCGGTGCTTTCTTGTTATACTACGAGCTTCCAAGGTTTAATCGTCAAGCGACCGAGATACTTATTTTATTACAGAAATTAATCTGCAAATGATATAATTCATTTCACGGAATTAAAAATCATCAAGATCTGAATATTTATATAACTAGCTATAGTACGAATGCACCTCATTTGTCACATTTGATGTACAATTTCCAACTTATGTTTGTAATTAAATTAATTAATTTTAGTTTTATATTTTCAAATTTTCAATCGTTAATAAAATACTTTTTATTCATCCACTCAAGTTCAAAGACATTTTTTTAAACTTGTAGTGGATGACACTTTATGTTAATACAGTTTTTTCAAACAATAATTCATTAATTAAATTTCATTTCTATTTTGCCACTTAATATTGTGATTCTGTCATATGTATATACATATTTATATTAATTGTAATTATTTAATAAAAAGTAACTAAAATAAATTTTTTCTTTGATGACTTAAGTAGGAATTGACTTTAAAAAAATTTCTTTTATATTACTTGTTTAATGTAAAACTACAGTGTCATATTTGTTCATAACAAAACATTTTAAACCCATTTTAGCAATTAATAAGAAAAACACAAGGCATAAATATTAAAAAAGTATTTTGATTTTTGTACTCCTTCTTAAATCATAAAACACAGAATTAAATTTTAAATATATATATATAAAAAAGTAACAAGATTTTAAAAACACAAATTATTCTTATTATTTTTCTCAATATTTAAACACAAATAAAAGTTTATCGGCTTTTTCAGTCTCTAGTCAATTGTGCAGTTTGGGCTTGTTTGGCCAAAATTAGAAAAGTTTTTCACTGATGAAGCAATACAGCCATTGTAAAAAAGTACGTAAATACCAAGCTATTTTCAAAAATTTCAAACAAATCCAATATTTTGATTGATATTGAATAATATTTTCATTAGGTTAGCCAACCTATTAAACTTAAAAGCAAGAATTAAAAATTAAAATACTTCACTTAACATAAAAACTGTTATTCTACATTTCTTAATAAAAGATTTTAAATTATTTATGCATTCAACGACAAAATTGTGATAAAATTTAAATATCAACAAACACAAGAATAAAAAATTTTTTTTCTAAATTTTTCTCTTATAAAAGAAGTATTTTAATTTTGAAAATGGGTTTTAAATTTATTTAAATATTATACTTAAATTGAGGATCAGATGTTTGAACTAATTTTTTAAGCTGATTATTTATATATTAACTGGATATTAAATTTTAATTCCAAGTTAAAATTTATCTATGTAATTTTTTACTGAAAATATGGAAAACCTTATACAAACAAGCAATTAAACATTAAAAACATGTAATAGGATACCTATAACTGATTTTACAATGTTTTTGTATGCATCCAGAATAATTATATCGTAGGACTAATAACTACATACAAAACTTTGATTACACTCTAGAGATTCATAACTAGAAGCTTTAAAAATCAATACAGAGCAATACTTTTTATGCAGAATTCATTACATTGCAAAAGTAGTAAAATGAACACTTTCTGCTATTCCTGTAATGCAAGGATCGATCCAGGCAAAATTTGGGGTCTATTTAGGGCTCCTTCACAAAAAGTCTATTTAACAAAAGAGGTCCCTTCACAAAAATCACTTTAATAAAATAGGACCCTAAACAAAAATCAATTTGATAAAATGGTTACCTTCACAAAATTTTTTATAACAAAACAACCCCTTTACAAAATTCCTTTTAATAAAATAGGCACTTTCACAAAATTCTATTCCATAAAAACTTACTATTTATTAATTATTTATTACATTGTGACATTTTAAAATGTGTAATTTGTAAACAAACAAGTTCACCAGAGAGGAAAACTTCGGCAAAAGGATTTTAAAAAGTTTTTGTTAATAAATGCTTTGTTCGAATTTGAGCAAATAGATAACTTTCGTTACAAAAAGTTATTTTTCACAAAAATATAATAAATTTCACAAAAATAACCTTTACTTTTCACAAAATGGGCCCCAAGAAAAAACCCTGCATCAACCCCTGTAATGTTTACAAACACTGGCGATCAAACTAGGCAAGCCAAATCACGCCAATCTCATTTCATAGCAAAAAGGCGTTCCAAACGCCTCCCTCTGATTGGCTGAAATGTTGGAAATTGGATGAAATGTCGCTCCTAGCCACGATTTTTTAGAGCTGTGGCAAATAAATTGGGGATATTCTTGTTTGCTATCACACTGGGTGTTGGGACGATTTTTCACGGAAAATCGGCTCAAATCAAGAGTTGGCTCAAAAGTTGCTCGAAAAGTTGGTGTAACAGGGAGAGAGGTGTGTGCTTTATTTACTGTCTTCTTTTATTTACTGAATATGAGATGGACGTAGGAATGTACTATTGGTATGATATTTCATGACAAATTTCCTTATTCATACTCTCCCCCTCTTAAATAATAAAGAAGCTTATTTTACTGATATTGTTATAGTAATTTTTTCCATCAAGTTTTGACGGGTTCCATCTAGTTATTTGTTATTTTTATTTATTATTACTATTTATTTATTATTATTCATTATTATTATTTATTATTTTTATTTATTATTATTTATTATTTTTATTTATTATTATTTATTATTTTTATTTATTATTATTTATTATTTTTATTTATTATTACTATTTATCTATTATTATTTAATCGATATTATAAGTCACAAATATGTGCATCAGTAACATTGCCGTCATAACGATGCGGACAATGAGGTTAAACTGCATAAGGTACAACCAAGACTCCCTCATAATACTATGATAAGGGGGTCTTGGGTGCAACAATGGAGCTAATGTTTTAATTAATAACAAAATGGCGCGTTTTTTGGTTTGACTTCGCACTTTATTTTCTTTCCTTTTTAGAAATAGCTATTTTTTTTTTGTAAAAAATAAGAACAAACACCGGCCGATTTTTACAAAAATTGCATTTTCGGATGCAGAAAATTTTTCTACATATGTGTGGTGAGTTTTAAATCGATACCTTATATACTTTTCTTATAATATTCGCAAATTAGTGAAAACAAACCACTTGTTGCCATTCGGCAAAAGGGTAATAATCGCTTTTTCGCCGCTACGTATCTTAGCGTTTTATATATATAGACAATTTAATGAATTGTTAACACCAAATCAAATTTCGGCGAACCCATTTTTCATGATTCAATTTTATTTCATTTGGTTTAGTTCACATTTCATTTGAACATAATAAAACCCCGTACAAGCGAAACACACTTCCTCATGCAATTTTTTAAATGTTTTATCTGAATATCAATTGAAAATTTCTTCCAAGGTGACCCACTTTAAACGCTTTAACACTCCACCCTCTTATTCTTTTTCCGTTTAATCTTCATCACCACACAATGATATTAACTCAAATAATCTAGTCGAGTTTATTTTGAATAATAGCTCAGTATATTTTGAAATTCTGTTTGGAATAGCTACTAAGAAAACATATTAATCGTTAACCTTTTACTCTGAATGAATTAATTTTACATACTAAGTAGGTTAGTTTGAAAAATGTATTTTTACCTTTTAAAGCTGATTGCAATAAAGAATTTATAGAAAAGCTTTTCAATGCATGAAGCTCTAAACAATGAATATGCAAAATAAATATTTCCTTAGTCGTTTTTGCCATAAAGACGATTTTTTCCTCCAATTTCTTTTTAAAGAATTATATTGTATGCAAACACAAGAAACTTCTTTCAATGTTTACGTCACAGGTAGTGTGAAAAGGTTAAGAAAATAACATTTGTCACGAGCAAAAGTCACTATCTGCGAATTATAAAATGTGCTTCATCGAGGCCCGCTGGATTCGGGAATTTGGCCCATTGATTTTAGGTACCCCAAAATCATCTTCTAATTGTACCAGAAAGTACAAAATTCCACAGTTCATCTGAAACTTTTTTAATACTTTTCGACAAAGTTGAAAAGCGTTTATGACATCGCTTTGTCTGTCTGCCGTCTATCCGTGCTCTAACTGTCGTAAATATATACTCGGAGTGTCATGTAATTGATATAGGTTATTGAAGTTTACTATGGCATGTTCGCTATTGGAAATGGAACGTGTAGCATTTATAGTTCTTTTCATGGACACTCAAAAGCATTCCGTTACATTGTGGTCAGTGGAGAAAAATCGTTTGCGGTCTATTTTAATGATACTATATTTCAAACATAATGAAATTGATTTGTTTTTATGAAGTGCAATGAAACATGCTTTCTATAGAATGTGGCGTGCAAAAAATTTATCATTCATTTACAAGGTCACCCAAAAAAATTCAGTTATATAATAATAGTCTACGGGGTAAAATTGTTCGCAGTGTATTTTAATAATGTGACACTATTTCAAACATAATGAAATTGATTTGTTTTTATGAAACATGTTTTGTATAGAATATGGTGGGAAAAAAATTTATCATTCATTTAACAAGGTCACCACTAAAAATTCGGTTATATAATAGTAGTCTACGGGGTAAAATTGTTCGCAGTGTATTTTAATAATGTGACACTATTTCAAACATAATGAAATTGATTTGTTTTTATGAAGTGCAATGAAACATGCTTTCTATAGAGTATGGTGTGCAAAAACTTTATCATTCATTTACAAGGTCACCCAATAAAATTCAGTTATATAATAATAGTCTACGGAGTAAAATTGTTCGCAGTGTATTTTAATAATGTGACACTATTTCAAACATAATGAAATTTTATTGTGGATTGTGGTTCAATACAAGATGCTTATTGTAGAATATGACGTGCATAACAGTTATCGTTCATTTACAGAGACACACAAAATATTTCGTTTACAGTCTATGAGCGATAAAAGCTGGAGGTGAGTTTTCCAGTGTGGCAATTTTTAATTTTATAGATCATATACAGGGCACAGGGCTACACAAAACAAAAGCATTACCGTGTATGAGCATGGATTGCTTGAGGATGCTTTTTAATTGAGCTATGCGTTTTCCAGCTAAACTGTATTTAGTATATTAAGGGATTTTTGTAAAACGTAAATAAATTCATATACAGGACTACGTAAAGTACCGGATACATTGCGGATAGTAATTTCTGAAAGTGTGGTGTTGTGCATTTTTTTCCCTGAATTAAATTTTAGTTAAATATGAGGAGTGTATAAAAATCTGTAGCTAATATACAGAACTGTTCAAAATTATTCGAGTGCATTTTAGTGTATTGGTGGAAATAACTGAAGATGAATTTCCGATTGTGTTATGCGTTTTGTAACTAAGCTAAATTTTAGCACACTATCTAGTATATATATAGAGATCTATAGATCATATACAGGGATGCACAAAAGAATTCGAGTCCCTTTCCGGCTGTATATGGTAATTGCTGAAATTTGGTTTCCCTTTTTAAACGATGAAGTGCTGGAAAGTGTTTCATAATCTATGCTTGACGCAGGATTTTTCTTTCTTATTAACTTTGTATTAGACTTTAAACGATAAAGTCCCAACTTCTTACTAGCAGTAAAAACAATGAAAAATTCTGAGTAATCTACGAGGAAAATGTTCTCTAGATTCCATAATATAGACCCTTTAGAAAACTTATATGTAATTAAAGAAAATATTGCACAATGGAACATATAACTTACGTCTTTTGCATAAATTGCCTCCATTGTTAAGCAAGACCTGAATTACTTCACCTGCGCTGTCGATTCAAATTCAATTTCGTCAAAAGAGTGTACATTTTATATATCATATACAGGGTACAGGGCTACACACAATCCTTCCCCAATCCCCACTCCCTTTATCGGATGAAATGTCTGAAGTCAAAAAACTATTTTTTACCTATTTTTTAACATCTTTTACACTCGCCCTTAGTTTTCCACGGTCTCATTTTTGTAGTTCCTCATTCTCACACTTCTCGGCCTTCACAAAATAAAATTAATAATAATAATAATAACAACAAATATAATAAATAGGGGGGAAATACCCAATATCGTTTCCCTGAGAAAACTTCGTTTATTTTGAAAATTAAAAAAGAGCTGAAAATGCCCAAAAAATCAGTTTCAGCAGTTCTGCTTCTTACCAACAGAAGTTAGTATAGTAATTGGGCAGAATTAATCCCCTTTACTTTTAAGTAAGCAAAAACGAAAGTTAACCCATTTTTTTTTTTAATTTTGAGCACGGGTTCCTAATTCCGTCTTTCTACTTAAATTCATAATTCATAGATTATTATTTGAAGTAACGAATATTTGGAAAAGAGGTAAGCAACTCCCATAAAGAAATTTATTTTCTTCGAAATTTAGTTGTTTCTTCTGGTGCTCGTAAAGTTGCTGTTTTTTTTCTCTTTTGAGGCTTTTAGTGACTTCTTGTGGGAAGACCTTGCCCAAGAAAAAGAAAGAAATTAAATGAAATGTTAGTTCTGTGAGAGGTGTAAGCTCGGATTTTAGAAACTTCCCTGATTGATTTTTATGCTAGTTAATTTTTGTTGACCATTTAATAGTGGGATTTGAAAAGCGCGAATTTAGGAATTTGAGAGGGAAGAATTTAGGAGGACTAGAAGTATTAAAAAATTGTTGGCCGCTTCTGACCTAACGACTAACTTCGCAAATACACTGAAAAAAAAAATGTTGATTTTACGGTATAATATTAGCAGCTGGGATGCCAGTATTATACAGTAAAATCAATTTTTTTTTCAGCGTTTTGGAGAGTTTGAATGTGACAAAGACGCTATAATCTAATAATATGATTCATGCAATGCTAAAAAAAAAAATATCTTTAAGCATCAGAATAATGTTCTGAATTTCAATAAAATTATATCTCCTCAAACTATTATTGAATAACACTTCGTTAAAATATATTTCCTTTCCATCTCACTATCAATGTTCGATTTGGAAGTGCAAAAGTGTTTCACAAGCTTGCCAAGAGACTGCAGCCTACAAATGTTATTAGTTTACAAGAGGCACGAATTTAAGCGACGGGACGGATTTTGAGCATTTTAGTCTAAATAAAATTAAAATAAATCAGCTTTGACAGTTAGTTACTCTATTATTTGTAATTTTTTCGAGTGTACAGTAGCCCATTGGAAAAAGCTGTAAAATTATTGCTCTGGAAAACCAAATGTTTTCTTTTAAGTGCTTCTGGAATGCTACGGAATTATTGCTTCTATTTCTTTGTCATGAATTTCTTTATTGTTTTTTAGAAATCACATATCAGTTTTTTGATAATGTTTTGAAACATTATTTTACGTTATGTTTAACTTTAAAACAAGTTACTGTTAAACATGTCATTAAAAAAAATGTTTAAGGTTTTCAAATAAACTTTTTAACTCGGCAATAATTCAAAACAACATGACTGAAAAGAATTAGAGAGATACGTCTAGAATACCGTTTGAATTATTGCTACAACTCTTTACAAAAAATAGATAATGTAGCAATGAAGAGTTATGAATCACTCATCTGCTTTGCAAGAGAGATGGATCTAGTGCACTTCTATCGAGGCACGTTCGCATTCTTGTTTCAACTCGCTATAAAAAATCGAAAAAATTCGCAATAAAGAGTTATGAATCAGCCATCTGCTGAGCACTGATACGTAGCTCCGGACGACCGGGACCGGTAGTCAAGGCAACGGACTCCTAATCTGCTAAGCACTTGCCCCTGTATCACAAAAAAAGGTCCAAGCAGCAATTAATTATTCTCCTTTTCTTTATGTCCTTTTTTTCGATAGCTGAGTAATAATGCTGCATCTCTGAACGCAGAACACAATGATATGCAAGGCTTAATTCGTAATTCATGCATCACACCAAGTATGATTTGTGAGCGCCTGGGCACAGACTTGGCACGAGGCTCCTATGTGTATAGTATGTCGTTAGGTGAAATAATTTTCATGCATGTATCTTTTATGTAACTTTTAAAATGCAATCATAATATGACATTTTCCCCTAGCCTAGACGACTAGATAGTCGTAATAATTATGACTACGTTTGTTTGACGGGCGACAGCTGATTGACGATAAGAGGATAATTATAAGAATAACTGTTTTCTAGATAAATTTATAATGAAATGTTGAGAAGTTCATTATAACCATTTTTAAACCTATTTTCCACATAAAAATGAAAATTTACAGAATTCGTAATTTTTACGAGTGTTTAGTCTTTATCACTATCCCGAGTTATGTCTAGTTATCAAGGGTTAATTTCATAAACAAGATACATTTTTTGTAATAACAAAACGTCAGATTTATGTATAATAGTTAGAGTACACAGTGGTAACAAAATGGAAACCTGAATAAATGCATTTTAGGTCCCACACTCCGTGAGAATAAAAAAATAAATAAATAAAACATTAGCCAGTACCGTTGCGTTAAGCCTGAATTGTCGTACCGGTTTGCAAAAGAGATTATTATTTTGAAGAAAATAAAAATGATTTTCATGATCTAACTAATCACAGTGCAACATAAAATCATGTAAATAATGAAATTCCACTGCAGTTTTTTAATATTTTATTTACAGATTGGAGGCGCCTTAAATTTGGTGCCTTGGGTCTGTAACTCGTATGCGTGCGTATGCGTATGTCTCAATCTAGTCTTGTTTGTACATGCTTAATCTATATTATAGAGCAAAAACATGTCCAGAAGTAACTCTGAACAATCAATTTCGTTTTATCGCAAATTTTTCACTTCTAAACATCGCCCAATTTCAATTTTTACACCGTCGAATTTATAAAAAAATGCATTCCATATTTTTATCACCCTTTCAGCCCACATTAAATTGACATTGCAAAACTCTACTGTATATTTAAAAAAAATGTAAAAATTGTACTATTTGTGTCGGATTGTCACCCAGTTTCATTCCAACAATTATTCATGATTATCTTTAGACTAATCACCTATTTAAATATGAATTCTCTCTAAGATTCTTTTGAGTAAATGCATACGATTTTCTCTTTTCAAAAGGTGTTTCGAGTTTGTCGTCAATTTTCCAAGCGAAACTACACTTCACATCCAAGTTATGGACTGGGACTTGGTGGGTGCAGACGATCTCATTGGCGAAACAAAGATTGATCTGGAGAATAGATTTTATAGTAGACACCGGCCTACTTGTGGACTACCCAGAACTTATGAAACGTAAGTCCTTTAACTGTATTTTCGTTAAAAGCACTAATTAGATATTTTAAATTTAATAATAAGAGTTTAAAAAAAAAAAAAAAAAACACGTTGAAAATTAAGACTTTTTAGAAAGATGCATAAACATGTCCGGGCTGAATCGGACAAACATTGATTTTAATAGAGCAATTCCGTTACCATCTTGCCTCATAACAAATATAATAACAAATATATTCCTCCAGTTAAATCGTTTCACACAGTGGCGTATCAATACAAAAAGTATGGGAGCGACTCAAATAGACATTTTTAAATAAATTGAACAATTGAGATATCGGGTAATTAATAAAATATTCACTAGAAAACTTATTCGTTCAAATTAACTGTTAATGGCATTTAGAGGAAATTTATACAGTAAACCTTCCATTTTACTATACAGTAAAACTTCCACAATCCCGAATAGTGGACATCTCTATTAAGCGGACAATTCCCCAACACCCATATTAATTGCACGTTTTACCTCAGAATAGCGGACACCTCCATATAACTGACAAATTTCATCATCCCGAGGTTTTACTCTATTTGAATTATTTTAGATAGAGGATTTAAGATACTGAATCCTAAAGAGTTAAATTATCAAATTAATGAGACCGGAGGGTTTAGGTAGGTAGAGTTCCCCCCTCCACCCTCCCTTCTGATATAATTAAGATTTTTCACAAAAAAATAAACAGTCCTCGAATATCAGCAAATCATATTTCGCTTTACGATTCGCCAAATTTAAATTTTCTCAAACTACTTAGTAATATTAATATGCAGGAAATAAAACTGGTGGGTTGAGAGTTAAACATTAAGAAATAAGTTAATATATATATATATATATGACTTTCAAAGGTGACGTTGAGGCTCCTGACCAACAAAATTTACATGTTAGAAATATAACCGATATTTATAGTTTTACTTCTTTTACTTGTTTATTATTATTTTTTTAATGTACAGGTCTGTTTTTTTCTTAGATAGATTATCAAACATTCAATACAGAAAATAATAGTTTTTAGGATCTATAATTAGAATAACTTAAAAAATTATCTTTATTTGAATGGATAGGTGTAGAGTCCCTCCCTTTCCTACGCCACTCTTAACTCTTCAATTTATTTCATACCTACATTCCTACTGCAGTTTTTCTCTCCAAAAAGGAAAATGTCTTTTATAAATTACGATATCGTTCGATCATTTACAAAATCTAACAATTCCTCGTAATATGCAGGGCCTGATTATCCAAAAGGCACGCAAAGCACATGAATTATCGAATCCTTCCGGAATTTCTCGTGGTGTCATTACTTTTTACACAAAGCAAAGGAAACATGTTGAAAATACCGATACATTATCGTTAACATTCTTAATTAAAATTAGACTTCAGATTTGAATGAGGCGCCCTGTAATTTTAACCAAATAAGTGAGCTGATACCCTATTTTAGTTTACTTTCATACGCCTGCTTTGCCCTTTCATTTTTGCCATATCGTTTAGAATCACCCTAATATACTGTAAAAAATCAAAAGATAATTCAGACAGCATGAATATTATTTGTAAAAATATTAATTATAATTTAAAAAACTAAGAACATGAACATTATTTATAAAAAATATCAATTATAGACTACATTGAAATACAAAAGTCTTCACCGACTATTTAAACTGAAAATTGCCTTTTTATTACAAGACTTGTACTTTTTATTTTACTATAGTACTATTGTACTTATACTATTGTACTTTTTATTCCAATTAATTTTTATTACCTATACGTGCTTGTTATTCATAACTTTATTAAAAAAAAGGAACCTGCAAAGCAAATTAAAAAAATAAATTTATTTCCATTTTGTTAAGCCCGAGAAGGGACAGATATTAAAATTATTTTATTTAGTCAATGCTACAATAATGTTGCATTTTTATATTAAATCTTGCTCAGTCTATTTAATCTTAAAAAATTAAATTTAAATTTGAAACATGATATTAAAGCAACTTTAAAACATTTCATTTAGAAATCTAAATAAATCTTCAACTTTTTAAAATTATTTGAACTTCTCATGTTTCTTGTCTGTTAGAATTTGCTACAATACAAATTTTGTATAATGCATGTAAAACTGAAAAAAAGTTGAAGATTTATTTAGATTTCTAAATGAAATGTTTTAAAGTTGCTTTAATATCATTTTTCAAATTAAAATTTAATTTTTTAAGATTAAATAGACTGAGCAAGATTTAATATAAAAATGCAACATTATTGTAGCATTGACTAAATAAAATAATTTTAATATCTGTCCCTTCTCGGGCTTAACAAAATGGAAATAAATTTATTTTTTTAATTTGCTTTGCAGGTTCCTTTTTTTTAATATCTCAAGTTTTTTAATAACAATTTAATATGAAGCAGACAAGATTCAAACGAGGCAAGTATGTAAAAGACTGCACGTATCAAAATCAGTATTGGTAATATGAAATATACAGTTCAAACATTGATTATTCTGTAAACAATTAAAATAATAAAAGTAATTTTTAACAAAAAAAATGTATATAACGGACTTTAATGGATTGTTTCTCATCTTCATAATGATAATAAACGAATCATGTTCATTTTTGCAAATAATTTTATTCCATCGTGTAAAATACATTTGCAACCACTTTGGAAAGAGACACTAGTAAGCGGTGTGTGAAAGCTATTAATAAAATCTTATGTTGTTTTATCACATAAGAAGCATAAAAATAATAATGAGTATATATGAAACAACTGTATTCTGATTTTGTTATAAAATGTGTAGTTATGGAGGATGAAATTTTCAGCAAAATATTTCTTTTTGTAGCTGAATAAATATTTTACCTTATATTGACAATTTCTTAATTTAACATTTCTGTAGAAGCAAAATGTAAACATCTGCAAGATTTTTTACAAAACGTGTACGATCTGTTATTTTCTTATCGTCACAAACAGTCCATTTATTGATCTCGTTTTCATTTGTTACAATAATTTCATAACAATAATTTCATTAACAGCACACATTTGATCTTCTTTTATGTAATACGATTTATACTCACAACAATCTATGTTTGAAAATAATTCCTTTGTAGAACTGCCCTGAGAAGAAGCAAATATATGAAGAATATGCAATAATCTTCGAACTGAATTCTCTCAAATGTTACAGAGAGGTCCACATTTCTACATTAGAGTTTTGGGATGATGACCATCAATGTTTTTCTCGAAATGTAAATCACCTAAAGGAATATGTTCTATTTTAGAATTGGAATGACTACTATAATTATGATCTAAATGTATGTGAACTAATGGGTGATATGCTATTTCCCAAAAATAGGGTTCTGCATTGGAGTTGTGAATTCTTTCGCCACCAATTATTTCACATAAATTTTCTGCAGTGATATTTTGAGTTGATTTTGATAACATCTGTTGAAATTTGTTTGAAAAATTTTCTGAAGCCGATGAACTCTTTGCATACAAAACATTTTTAGTATGAATAGCTTTACGCGCAAGTAATTGAGCTTTTATTTGAGTTTTTACAAATTGAATATTTGTTCTTCTGCTTTGCTGAGCTATGTTTGATTTATAACTCTCTAGCAGATTTTTCACTAAAGCAAGCTGTCGATATCTTGAAGGATTAATTTTCTTAGAGGTGAGAATCCTATTATGATTTGAGTATTTTTTTCCAGTATTTTAGCTTATATTTATTAGCCTTTGATTTATTTCGCAAACAATATGAAGTATTACGCTTCTGTATCTGGCTTTTACATTTTTTATAGTATGCGGCTCTTTTATTTTTGATAATTTCACGATTTCCTCGATAATATCGTGAATATTTATTTGATGTATCACTTAACGGTTCAGACAGAGATACTCTTTGTATAGGGTTAGGATACTCTTCAGTTGGGCCATTTAAATCAATGAAATGCCGAGAGCAAACATACCAGTCTCTAGTCATCGTTTCTGTATAAGGAAAGGGCATCTGACGTCACTGTTGGTTAAACTATTGTTGGTTTGGCAGAAAAACCTGTTCGTTCTTTACGGCTCCTACAATACACATGAGATGGTGGGATTTGATTGGTCTATGTTAAACTGGTCTATGATATGATTGGCCTACGTCGCCATGACGATTCCTGCAATGATAGCTTCGACAAAAATGCAGTGGTAGATTGGTTGATGGAACTGTTTGTTTGTAAACATGCCCTTTCCTTATTTGTTATACCACAAGCAGAAAGCCATTCGTTACATTTACTCAAGTTTTTCTGTGGTTTAGGAAAAGGGAAAAACAAAACTCCCAGCATATAGTCTTTGTAAAAGTATCGTGCATCACTCTTGCAACCAGAAAATTTGCATTTTTTCACCATGTTGAATTTTAGTAATCATCGATTAAGAGAGAAATTTAAAAACGCATTTCGTAACATCACAGTATCACTAGATAAGTAAATATCGAACATTCATCCAATTTTGATAAAGACAGTAACATCTAAATTAAAGTCCAAATACTGCTTAAAGTGATAAAAACATAACACGGAATATTTAAAATACCTTTTTAATGTAGATCGTTCACAACTATTGGTGACATCTTCGGATCTTAAAGATAAATACAATATTCTCGTATATTTTTGAAATAGTAAACATATACCACGAGATCGCATGTCCAAGGCTAGCAGGTGCTTAAATTGGCCAAAACTGGGAAACGTGAAAAATTATTATTTGTTTTTATTTTTATTGCTTCTTCAATCTATCGATCATCGCGTGCCAAATTTTAGCTAATTATTTTAAATATTCCGTGTTATGTTTTTATCACTTTAATCAGTATTTGGACTTTAATTTAAAGACTCCACGTTTACTACATTTAGAGTTTTTTGATTGGAGGATTTATTTTTTTACAGAATTAGGTGTTTTGAAGAAAATTTGTGGAAGCGCGTACAAAAAGTGGGAAAAACTCTAGTAAATTAACTCGTTCAATGGGATTTCCTGTGTTAAATTAACATTAGGATGTCACACTGGAAATAAATAAGCCTTGCGCTGCCGCGCAAGGCTTAATAATATTATAAAATTAACGATATAAAAGTTGATTTTTATATTCTTCCTCGCCACCGCCTCTTTCCAGTTTAAATAGTCGGTCAAGACTTTTGTATTTCATTGTAGTCTATCATTAATATTTTTATAAATAATGTTCATGTTCTTAGTTTTTTAAATTATAATTAATATTTTTACAGATAATATTCATGCTGTATGAATTATCTTTTGATTTTTTACAGTATATATAGGGTGATTCTAAAAGATATGGCAAAAATGAAAGGGCAAATCAGGCCATATGGAAGTGAATTAAAATAGAGTCTCAGCTCACTTATTTGGTTAAAATTACAGGGCGCTTCATTCAAATCTGAAGTCGAATCTTAATTAAGAATGTTAACGATAATGTATCTGTATTTTCAACATATTTCCTTTGCTCTGTGTAAAAAAGTAATGACATCACGAGAAATTCTGGAAGGATACGATAATTCGATGAATGACTCAGTGTCCACTACATACCGCAATATGGAGCGTCTGGCTTAATGTTGCTTTTACACGGAGGGTAACCACGTTTAGCACTTATCGTTGATGTCATCTCATTTCACACAAAACATTGTAATTGTTGAAAAACCCACTAAAATATCTTCATTTCTGTTATGAATGAATATTCAGGTTTGGCTCGAACTCAGACACCCTGTATTTTTGACTAAATAAGTGAATCCTGACGCTTTGTTCATAAGTGATTTTTCTTCGTATGCCTGACTGGCTGAGAGGTTTTGCTTTCAAAACTGGTCGACAGGAGATGCAGGATTCTACCCCATGTCACTCTCGTCGGCCTTTCCGTTCGGAGTTTTCCGTGATTTTCTTCGAACCTGCATAAATACGGGTCAGGTTCAGGTTCTTTTAGAAAGACCCCTCTCACGGAAGGCAACAACCCACCCCCCTTTCCCTTCGGCTTATATCCATCGCACAGATTATCCGCCTTAATAAACACTAACCAAACAACCGTATGCCTGAATTGCTCCTTCATTTTTGCCAGATATTTTTGAATTGCCCTGTATGCATAGTTGGAATTGTGCTATGATAACTTGGATCAGTAATTATGTTTTATTTTCCATCTATAAGAATATCTTCTTTCGTAGAAAAATATCGATTAACTGTGACTTTTGTATCTGTACATGGTAAGCAAGCGTTTCTCATGTTTCCCGTAACTTTCTCACATTCCTTTGCCAGACATTATTTTTAGACAAAAACAAAAATATATTCCGTCAGGAAATGTAAACTTATTAGTGTAATTTTACAACAATGGATTATATTTTATGAATGAAATGATTACAATGAAACTCTAATCTTCATATCTTTTTTGAAGGATTGTTACATGAATTACAACATGTCACTCTTGCATTATTTTAGGAGCGGTCCAAATGCTTGGAGGGATGTTCATTCACCAGCAGAGATCTTAACGAAACTATGTCAAGAAAACAGATTAGGCACACCTCTGATCACGAAAAAGGATGTTCGCATTGCAAATATTCTCTACGAATTTAGAAGCAATCCACAAGGTCAGTAGAACCTTATTACGGATTTTTAGACAGACACACCATAAGACACGGCCTTGAACTTATCACAATTATGTAAGATTTATTTTATCAGTTGCTACATAATACGGAATTACGGTTACTTGACGCAGGGATATTTGGTACACCTCCAAACATTTTTTATTATATTTTATTGAAATTTAACATTTTTACTACATTTGAATAGATAATTTTCGACATATATCACAGGTTTTTTATTGTTTTATTTCAAAGACTGTACAATTAGCTATCCAAAATGGTTTGTTTTCTTAGTACTTATCATTGGAAGTGTAGTTAAGGCTGTTTTCGTTTCAGTTCTCGAACAGGAAATGTGTATTTAAGTAACCAGAAATGTGCATTCAAGTAAGCTTAAGAAAGAAAATATGATCTATTATCTTTTAATATTGATATTAAGGTAGGTACACACCATACAAATCTTGACTTTTTAAGAACTTGGGGGTAAATATTTCTAATAGATTTTCAGAATAAAAAACATTGAATGCATTTACTGAAAAAAAAATCACCAACACAGACTTACGAAAAACGTTCTATCTGCAAAAAATATGGATATATTTATATAAGACTAATCTCTTACAACTTATGTTATGTTATGAATGGAATAAACTATTGCTTTAAATATCTCAGAATTTCTTGAAACTTTACAGATATTTTTATAAATTAACATACAGAAAAACGATTAAATAAATAATTAAAATGATATTTGAATGGGTATAGCTAAACTTTTTAAATTTTATGGCTTAGATTGTAGTTCATTATATTTTTAGTAAGTCAAAATTGTATTTTTATGGGAAAAATCATTATTTTTGTTGTGAGGACACTTTTGACTAACATCATCAAATATTGCATTATTTTTTTTCTTAAAATTGAATAAATTAAGAAAAAATTGCATCAAAGTAATTTATTTAACAAATCAGATTGCCATTTTTATACATTAATCTAATTGAAACAATATTACTTTCATTTTTACTTTGTTTAATAAAATGTGTGTCAAACGTAGTGTATAATACCTTAAAAACATCGTCGACCTAACCACGTTTAGCACTGATAGTTACTAATTTCACACATGACAATGTAACTGTTGAAAACCCCACTAAAATATCTTCATAATTGTTATGAAAGAATATTTATGTTTGAATTGAACTGAGAAACCCTCTATTTTTTTACTAACTAAGTGAATCCTGATCCTATGTCCTCCATAAGTGATTTTTCTTCGCTTTCGTATGCCTGGGTGGCTGAAAGGTTCTGCTTTCAAGGCTGATTTTTAGCTATTACTTACCCATCATACGTAGTATAGGGTAAGTCTTGTAATCGTTTGGAAAATCGAAAATTTTTTTTACTTACCCATCATACGTAGTATAGGGTGAGTCTTGTAATCGTTTGGAAAATCGAAAAAATTTTTTACTTACCCATCATACGTAGTATAGGGTAAGTCTTGTAATCGTTTGGAAAATCGAAAAAATTTTACTTACCCATCATACGTAGTATAGGGTAAGTCTTGTAATCGTTTGGAAAATCAAAAAATTTTTTTACTTACCCATCATACGTAGTATAGGGTAAGTCTTGTAATCGTTTCGAAAATAGAAATTTTTTTTTACTTACCCATCATACGTAGTATAGGGTAAGTCTTGTAATCGTTTTGAAAATCGAAAAATTTTTTTACTTACTCATCATACGTAGTATAGGGTAAGTCTTGTAATCGTTTGGAAAATCGAAAAAATTTTTTACTTACCCATCATACGTAGTATAGGGTAAGTCTTGTAATCGTTTGGAAAATCGAAAATTTTTTTTTACTTACCCATCATACGTAGTATAGGGTAAGTCTTGTAATCGTTTGGAAAATCGAAAAATTTTTTTACTTACCCATCATACGTAGTATAGGGTAAGTCTTGTAATCGTTTGGAAAATCGAAAATTTTTTTTTACTTACCCATCATACGTAGTATAGGGTAAGTCTTGTAATCGTTTGGAAAATCGAAAAATTTTTTTACTTACCCATCATACGTAGTATAGGGTAAGTCTTGTAATCGTTTTGAAAATCGAAATTTTTTTTTACTTACTCATCATACGTAGTATAGGGTAAGTCTTGTAATCGTTTAGAAAATCGAAAAAATTTTTTACTTACCCATCATACGTAATATAGGGTAAGTCTTGTAATCGTTTGGAAAATCGAAAAAATTTTTTACTTACCCATCATACGTAGTATAGGGTAAGTCTTGTAATCGTTTTGAAAATAGAAAATTTTTTTTACTTACCCATCATACGTAGTATAGGGTAAGTCTTGTAATAGTTTGGAAAATCGAAATTTTTTTTTACTTACCCATCATACGTAGTATAGGGTAAGTCTTGTAATCGTTTGGAAAATTGAAATTTTTTTTTACTTACCCATCATACGTAGTATAGGGTAAGTCTTGTAATCGTTTGGAAAATCGAAATTTTTTTTTACTTACCCATCATACGTAGTATAGGGTAAGTCTTGTAATCGTTTGGAAAATCGAAAATTTTTTTTGACGGATTTACACGTTTCAGACACTGGAGATTCCGAAAAACATATTTTTAGAAAAAAAATTTTGGCGTCCGTCTGTGTGTCTGTGTGTCTGTAAACGCTCAAGCTCCCGAAAAAATTGAGATAGAGACTTGCAATTTGGTATGTACTTAGTATGTAATAATGGGAAGAAGCCTATTTCATTTCAATAACCTCGATTAACCGGAACTATTTTTTTCGGAAAGGTATAAAAAAATTTCGAAATTGTTTATTTTAAGAAATGAATATAAAAGACAATAAAAAAACATAAATTTTGCATAAAGCATGAAGTCGATTGGATAATGAGTTGCCGAGATATTTGGAATCCTATTTTCCACACTCTTCGATTTTTCATGACCCTGTATTTCATCCAAATTTCACTTCAAAGATATATTTTAATTGAAAATTTGACGCTTAATCAGATGCAATAAACCGCTAGTTAATAGGATTATTATTTTTGGAGTTATAAGGATGTTTCTTTCAAGCAATTCAGTAATCGAGCCTTTAAAGTTTATGACGTCATCAAGCCACGATTTTATTCGAATTGCAATGCATTTTATAAGTAGTTTACACATTTCTTATTTTAATATTTTACATTATGCATATCCATGATGAAGTATTACGGTGGCCCCCAACGACTAGTTTTACTAAAGGTGAAAAAATGGCGTGATCTTAAGAAAGTGTGCACTTTGAATAATTTTTTCTAAAAAAGGAAAATAATGACGTAATTTTTCAATGAATTTTCATTACGCCCATGCTGAGATTAAGGCTCGCAAATTAAAATAAATATTAAAATTAGTTTACATAGTCATGCTAATAGGAGTTTTAAGTTGTTTTAAATGAAGATATTTCACCATATTTCCTTAACAAAATGCAATACTTAAAATTTCCATACGCTTTTATCAGATTAATAAAACTCACTGGTCACTGCACGTCTTAGCCCTTGCACTTTTTTTTCTCCCCCCTTCCTTTTTTTCCTTTAAGATTTTTTTTTTTTTTTTTTTTTTTTTTTTACTAAAATAACTCAATTTTTTATTAAACAAGTTTGATGTATCAATGTAAAATGAATGTGAACAATGAATATATGTAATTGAATAATTGAGTTAAAAAGAAAATACTTATTGGTTTTCGCTGGTCGCAAAACGGTTGAAAAAATGGTTTAAAATGGTTTATATACCAAATCCGATTTGTATGAAAATTAATTAACACAGTTCTTGCGATTGTGGCCTATAACCAGAGTTGAGAAAATGTGCAATTATCCGTAATGTAATTGAAATTTAATTCAATATAATTAAATTAGAGTTACAATTACATGTTGTAAAATAATTTTGCAGCTCTGTAGCCGGGATCGCCCCCATCCCATTATTTGACAAAATTTATGTGCTTGAATATGTGTAACTATAATCAATTGCATACAATTAATTTGTAATTGCATTGCAGATAATTGGGATTATAAATTTGCCCAACTCTGCCTGCAACAAATTCTTCAAATGGGAGATCAATCGAAAGCACAGTTTGGACGCTATACGGTGTTCACTCACACAGTGTTGAATTCAGGGGGTGGCCCGGGGGGGGGGGGACATCCCCCCCCGGAGCATTGAAATGTCCCCCCCGGAAAATTAAAAATTTTATGCTTTCAATGGTCAAAAAGTGAAATTTCCCCCTCGGAACTCTATAATGTCCCCCCTGGAGCCCCAGAAATCCCTCCCGGAGGAAAGTGTCTGAATTCAACACTGCACTCACACACGCACATACATGCCAACATCATCGAAAACCCACTAAAACTTACTCTTGGAACCTGTAAACGTGAAAAAATTCCAATATAGACAGACGTATACATCCACATATGCGATATTCGTATGGAATCATTGTAAAAGTAGCAAATACGGTTTCAGGGAACCTCAAAATGTAAAAAAAAATTACACTTACCTTACACTTTATGTGTATACGGAAAGTAAAAAGGAAATTATGACGAAATTTTCAATGTTTTTTCGTTCTGCCCGTACAAATAAATGTAAATATTGAAACGGAATTCACATAGCCACGATAATGAGTTGTCTTCCTTGGTGGAGTTAGTAGACGAAACCCCTTCCAAATTTGCAGGGTATTTTTTACAGTTTTTTTGTAACCTGAACATTAATTACAACTAAGATACACTTCAGTCATAATTATATTAAAATGATTTATAAAAGGATTTTAGAACGAGACTTTTCCAAAAAAAAAAAAAAAAAAAAAAAAAAAGGAAGACAGAGAGAGAGAGAGAGAGAGATTTTAGAACGAAATTTTTTCAAAAAAATAAATAAATAAAAAGAAGAGAGAGAGAGAGAGATCGGAGTATCGGGTTCAAGAGTTATAAGTAAACATATCTTTAAATGTTTCACTCTATGCGAATTTTCGTCCATAAATTTAACAATATTAAAGATATTTTAACTATACATTAACAACCGACTGTTTTCAAATGTGATAACGTTACGGGCAGTGCTGAGGGTGCGCTTTAATTTTGTTAGTTTCACTGTATTTAATGTCAATTAAGAATTATGGAAGATAAAACTGAATGTAGTTTGAACATGAAACAAGTGGGTAAGTGTGATCGAAGATCGTACAAAGGGTTTCGTTTAATATTCCTTTCAAAACACTTTATCCTTTCTTTAATAAATTCAAATAAATATAATTTAGCAACAACAACAAAAAAAAGTCATGTTTTTTTATAAAGTAAAAATTTACTGGTCTATTTTTCCGTTTTTTCGAAAATCTAAACCAGCCGGATAGCGGGCGAAACCCGCTATTATATTCTGTCATAATAATATCCGTCATACGGACTAAATGCGATATTTAAAAAATATATAATTTCAAAATTAAACATGTTGGACGCCATCAAAATGTTAAAATATGCGAATATTTCCATAATCGGGTTTTTATCATGATTCAATACATTCCTCAAACTCATATATTTACTAGTCTCTATTATTCATATTGATACTCGCTTTGTATTATTCTCAAACATCTGAAAAATTCGTTAAACTTCCCATAGGACGTCAGATTTTCTTTTTAATTCTCTAATGACGTGATATTAATCTGCTTTGTGTACATCCACATACTCATACTCCTTGCATTATTGAGAAATCTTAGACATTTTCCGTTTTATTTACCACTATGACGTCAATCCATTTTATTTCATATTTATCTTTTTTTCAATTGGTGAAACTTTTTATTTCATTTTCATTTTTCACGTGAAAATCGTCTGATAGAAAATTAATTATTGTAGAAAGAATTTCATTCTGGATTTGAAATTTTTGGCATCTGCTATAACGAAAAATGTTTAAATTTAATAGAAAAAGGCTATTAGAATTTTGGTTTTTTATCTCTATTTATTAAAATAATACGAATTTTTCAAATTTTAATATTTTCAGCTGATCTCTTCACAGCTGATATTCTGATTTATACACGAAGTTTCAACTCTGTAAGTTACATAGTTTTCGAGAATGGCTCTGTGACAGACAGACAGCGGAGCGGGAGCAATAGGGTTTCGTGAGGTGAACGAAACCCTAAAAAATGACATTTTCTATTTACTTCTTCTAATGTCATCCCATTTCACTGGAAGGAAGAAATTAAGTATAGATAATATCATCACAATATCTTCATTATTGGAAAAGTTAGGAATGAAAACAGGGATTCAGCTTGGAGTGAGACTTATAGATCTGCACCTGGTGAAGTTTAAGGGACGGGCCCGACCCATTTATTTTTTCGTAGCTCGTATCCCAGCCCGGTCAAAAATCAGTGAAATCAGAACTGATTTTCAAGAAAAGAGCCTATATTTCTTAACTAGCACTATCCTACAAATAAGTCTTTTAAAAGAATATTTCATACATATTTATACAATAAGTACATTTTTCAACTTATTTGAAGGCAAGCCATGAAATACGAATAACAACTTTATTGATTGCTTAGACAAATACATTCAAATGAAGATATTAGAAAAAATAATATGGTTTAAAACCCAATGAGCGTTTGGAACACATAAAATAAACGAATAAGATAACTTGCAAAAAATAAACATGTAAACTATAAAAATAGCAATCTACCTACTGATACTTTGCATAGATATCATTTTATGAAACCTGAAAGAGATATGCAAATGTTTTGCCTAACGCTCAAAGAGTTACAATGAAAAAAAAATAGTAATTTTAAAAAAATCATTAATTTTGAAGCCTGCTCTATAAAGTTTAAAAAGAAAAAAAGCAGATTTATAAAAATATTTTTCTGTAATTTATTAAATCAAAATAAATTTATAAATATTCCGTTAAACAACTATACATCATCACTATTATTGTCTCAAAAAAAAAAAAAAAAAAAAAAAAAAGTCCGCCCGACACGGCCCAGGAAAAATGAGTTCTCGACAGGTCCAACCTAAGCCTGCAGAAAGAAACTAAGCCTGGTCCCGGCCGTTTCTCAAAAACTACTTACATCAGCTCTAGACAAAAATATTTTAAACAAAATTGTATTTTAAGATATATGTAAAATAAAGAGATATGAAGTGTATTTTAGAAACAAACGGGGAAAAAAATTAAATTATTTTAAGTTTTACAAATATTTTTTTGAAAATACAGGAAAGCCCTCAGACGCCCAGAGAGCTAGTGAAAGAAAATGGGTCCCTGCAGACCTGTTGCTGAGACTCCGTGTATTTTTGACTGAATAATATCTCCCTTTCATTTTGTTCAAACAGTTTAACTAGTTTATTTTTTCGTAGGAAACACAGTTTAACAAACAGTTTAACAGTTTGATCTTCCATTTGTAATGTTTTATTTATTTATTTATTTATTTTTTAGCCACACACAGGGTGGCTTATTCTTTCAATCTCTATCATTTTTCATGTTTATGAAAAGTCACAGCAATCCATCGTTGCCACAGATTAATCTCGAAAAATGAAACATTTGAAGTTACTTAAAAAATTAATAACTCGAAAAGTATTTGTCACAAAATTGTTTTACAAACTGCGTTAGAATGGTAAAAAATTGTATTTTTCTTGATATAAATTTCAAATCTAATGATTATGTCGTTTTTCAAATATTAGATTTCAAAAATTACAAAACTTCACAATGGAGTACCGTAGCGAAACTTTTACGCGTAAAAAGATAATGATAAAGGCATTGTGGCTCGACGTGTATCGTGTATACTGGCCATAGCATGAGTAACGAATTATAGTAAACTTATTATTCTGTTAAAATATAAAAGTGAATTATGTATATACATTTTTAAAAAATAAAGAAAAACATTTTATCACAAACATCAACAAAATTTTTTCTTCTATTTATTCCCTTATTCCAAAGATATCGTTTTATCGTCTGCTGCCATAGCAACATGAATTACATTTCATTAGAAAAAAATTGCTCAGTGGTAGAAAAATATTTTTCTAAATCGAATGGTTATTGAACAACTCTTCACTTTAACAGGGAAATTTTTATTTGTTACTTAGATATTTTAAAATTGTTTGTTGTCATTGCGTTTTTATTCTGAGTTACAGCTAGTTTATTTATTTTTTTAAATAAAAGCCGTGTGTGGCAATCTATATTCGGCCTTATAGCAGAATTTTCTCCTCTTGTTATTATTTATTTTTTTACACAAGAAACTAATGCTACTAAATCTACATACTAAAAACTTCCGTATATGTTGTGTATATGGTACAATTTTACTTAAAAATTATTTAAAGTTTATTTTTAAAATATCATCACACCCTATAAGTTATTGTTTTTCCTAATTACATTAATTTTGCTTTCTGCATAGGTGAAATTTAATTTCACACCATTTCTTTGTTTCGTTTCAGGTAAAACTTCCTAATGGTTGTTATTAAATTATATTTTAATTGAACTATTCTTTAATAATTCTTATACATGGTGTTTCCTCTTATCGTTAACCAATAGCTAATTCCTAACCATTAGATTTAGAGGGTTTAGGTTTAGGTTGAGAGTTCTAATTGTAAAAATGTTTCAAATGCTGTTGTTCTTCATCATATTGAAATTACATTAGAGACAAAATAGTTATTTTTTTTTAAAGTTGCAAAATTTAAAATTTCATATAAGGTCCGGGTCCTATAACTTAGATTTAGAAAAACTTTCTCTGTGCTTTTAACAAGTAAAACAATAAAAATTTAATTCTTCTAAGACCAAAACTTACCGAGTTGTTGCATGATACTTTGAATTTTATGAATTTTCAGCGTTTTCCAGCACCAAAAACGTGGTATAAAGTTTAACTTTCGTAATTTTTTTTTAAATAACTATTTTGATGTAAATGGATTTTCATATGCTGATGCTGACGAACAACACTTGAAACAGTTTTGCAATTGGAACTATACTTCTAGAACTAGCGGTTTAGGTAATACTATTGGTCAACGATAAAAAGCGACATCTGTAATGTACCTTTTTTAAAACTAAGTGCTCCAAACATAATTAAATAGCTTAAACCGATGTGGAGAAAGTTGTTTGTTCCCACCTTTACTAATTATGCAAAAGAAATATTCATACAGTGATATGGTTGACTTTTCACATTCAATTTAATAAAAAAAAAACGCTGATCTGATACACTCACAAATAAATAAGTAAATAAGTACAGATAAAATAACGGTTGATAGCAATGCCTCACGTTCAAAAGATACTTCTACAATAATAATTTATTACTGACTTATTATTATTTTTTTTTACTTTTTGTTACAGATGATAGAATTAGTGAAGAGAACATGATTCTTTATCTTTTACATCGCTGGAAAAATATAGCTCCAAGGAAGTATTCAGTGGTACCAGAACATTTAGAAACAAGAACGTTGTATCATCCATCTAAACCTGGTGAATCACGGGTTAGGAATAATTTTTGTTATAATATCATGTCTTTCACCGTAGGTACCGGCAACAGGGCACGGGAGAAGGCCATTGCTCCTCCCTCCATTTTCAAAATTATTTAACTAAATTTAATTTTCTCTGATCGTTTTGAGAAAGAAAAATTAATTCTTCTCAGTAAGTAAACACCAAGAGAAAAGGAACTGGGAATTTTTTGCCAGGGGTGAGTGAAGGACATCCTCGCTGAATCCCTTCCCCTCCCTCGAACTTCTTCAGTGGAAGACAATTTTTAGTTCTGCTTTACTTTGTACGCTTATATGCTTAAAAATTATCTTGGATAAAGAGTTCATCTATGAGGAAGAATCTATTATGCTGTGTTTCTATCATTAAATTAAAAAAAATGTATTTAATATCATTGCTTCTTCTTTTAAGTTCAACTTAACAAAAGCAGGTTTATCATTTTATTGTTTTTGATCTCTGTGCCTGCTGTTGGAAGATTTATATTTCATCTTCAATTTAAAAAATAAAAATAAAAGAATCTGATTTAAAAAAAATCCGCTAATCCTATTATAAACTGATACATCAGTAGAGTTAGAAGTATTTGACGTTAAATATAGCAGTTAAATCCTTCAAGCTTAGCAAATGTATTCGATTTGCTAAGCTTCAAAGATTTGCCTTTTTGTAACTTTCCTTAACGGTGACTTGCCATTAAAGACCATGTTCGATACCTAACATTAATAGAATCTCAATTCATCATTTCTTTAAAAGCTTGTGTGCGTTTGTGTTAATAGAGATTACCGTCTTTTCTTCATCTTTTAGTTTACTTATTTTTGTGTAAATATACTTTACAATGTTTATAAATGCGATACACAAATATAATAATTGCATCTGGTAAATGCTTTTTATTTTATTCTTTTTTTTTTTTTATGTGTACAGTACGTGAAAAAAAAGAAAAAAAAGGAAAAAAAGAAAGAAAGAAAGAAAAAGAAAAGAAAAGAAATCCGAATGATGTCATTATACTCCGATTCTAAAAGTCGCAGAACAAAAGCTGTTTGCATTAAAGTTCCTTGTTTATGACTTTCTGCAATCCTGTTATTGGGAAATTTTCTTGAGGGAACGTGTACATATTTATTTTTAAACGAACTTTGAATTTGAAAATCTCAACACGAATCCCGATGTTTCTTAATTTCATTCGATTTGTCATGTCGCATTTACCCTGAATACAAATTCGCATCGCTCTATCTTGAAAAACATGCGAAATATCAGTTAAGTTTGTTCGGGAACTGTGTCAATGTTGAGATGCGAATTTTGAAAATTGCGTAATATTGCGGCTAAAGCTGTTAAAATAATGATGCAACAGTAATTTGTAAAATAGAGTAACAATACTCCCAGGAAATCCGGAAATATACCGTCCACTTGCCATATTTAACGTGCATGGAATAGCAGTAAAGAGATTTTCAACTTTAATATCTTAAGTGTGGCTACTTAAAGTTGCCGATTTTACATATCTACTTGACATCAGAAGTGAAAGAAAATTTATATGTAGGGGTTTTCAACCATGTGGATTCTAACGATGACGAGAAAAAATTACATGTTCCTATTTATGAAATTGTATTAGTAACATTATTAATTAATACTAGGGGATAAAACACGGGCTTCCTGGGTTAAACAATATCGGTGAAAACCATTTTATTTTATTATTGAAAACTAGATTGCCCAATTTTATATTATGCCCACTGTAACACTAAAAAGCCTTTTCATATGAAAAACATCAATTATGTATTCAAATAAAGTTTTGAAATTTATTAAAAGCGATACTTTCGTATTACCGCATATCAGGATTTAATAGCCGACGAAATCGCCAGAGATTTTTTTACTTACAGCAGCCTTTTTGATTCTGATAATACGGTGATTTAAGTGCGTATTTCGAGTACATGTCTGTTAAATTTGTCTTTTATGCATATTATTTTATTTTATTTTGTTATGGAATATATTAGACGGAAACAAAGGCTGAACTATTTATAGTGTAAACGGGTTAATCTTTCGTAATCGGGCTTCAGGCGATAGAGATAGATTTTTTTTATCATTCTTAAAAAATACTTTCAAAACCATAACAAATTTGTAAATTATGATACAGTTTTCAAACAAATTGTTTTTAAAAGAACATTTTTTCCCCTAGTCGACGGTGTAAAATTGTGCAATGTTTAAAAATAAAATTAAAAAAAAACTGCAGTAAAAGCTACTAAAAGCAGTAAAAGCGAAATTTATTGGTCAGGTATTGCCACCGCCAATAGGACGTCGGAGTTACTCACGTGCATGTTTTTGCTTTATAATGCAGATTTAATATTATAAACATATATTTTGAAAAAATATCCATGCACGTTGCGGTAAATTGGACTTTTACAAAGTATCATATAGAGCAAAAAGCAATGAAATACATAAATTATTGTTCGAGTTATGCATTAATGTCTCACGTTTATCGTTACCGTTTATTAGTTCATATTTCAATAATGTTATATATGATTAATTTATCATTCAATATTCTTGCCAATTTGTATTTTAACATTTTTTGGCATGAGAAACTTATATATGCAATAAAATTATGCTGTTTCTATTGAACTTTTGAAAGTTAGGTCTACATTTAACACGACCCCTTTTGGCAAAATAATAAATCACATATAATTATACAGAATTTCATGCGATTTAAAATGATACTTTCCGTTTGTCTTGCATCAATTAGAAATGTAGTTAAAGCCATCGTTCGGATTTTGTTTTCCCGTACTGTACATAATTTGCACACTTTGAAAGTAATTTTATAAAAATTTTGAAAAAAAAATTGTAAAAAGTATATTTGCATATGCTTATTCAAAGTTTTTTTTATATACAGGTGTCCATTCTTATCCTTTAGCTAATTCCTAAACCGTTAGTTTTAGAAGTATAGTTCCAATTGTAAATATGTTTCAAATGTTGTGCTTTATCATATGAAAATCTATTTACGTCAAAATAGTTATTTTTAAAAAAGTTGCGAAATTTAAGTTTTTATGCGATCTTTGAGTCCTAAAATGATTTTTAGCAAAACTTTCTTCGTGCTCTAACACAAGCATGTCAAACACATGGCCTGCGGGCCACAACTGGCGCCTTTGGCATTTCACCTGTGTTTAATTTAGTTGTTGGAACACACATGTTGAAAATACACTTTGCATGAACACAATTGCACCAACTATGGTCTAACGGATGGCAAACATCCGAAAGATATGCATATCAGTGTTACCAGTTTGACGGGATTTTGTTTATTCAGAATGCTACCCCTATTTTTGAATATCAATAATTGTTCTATTTATTCTGTCATTAAATAAGGGTATTATTTCCCTTCACAATGTGGTAGTATTTTGAATTAAAAAAAAATCCTGCTCATCTGGCGACAGTGATGTATATAGACAGATATAACTCGATTTTATATTTTAGCTTTTACCACATAAATATGTGGATACAAATATAACCAATCGAAACGTAGAAAGAGCGGGATCTAATCTCCTCGATTTTACACCACTTTACAAAAGAATATATATTGATTAAATACAAAGAAATCTATTTTAAAAATAATAAAATTCGGCGCTAATTAAGAACAGTTAAAATTTAAAAAGAATCGAAATATAAAATTAAATAGCTTTTAATGGGTCGCTTTAAAAGTGACACAAATTATCACTTTTGTGCTTAACACAAAAACTCCGAATATGTCATCCAGGTTCTTCCCTTGTTCTTTAGTCAAACATGTGGTTTTTGGATTATTTTCATTAGGTTAGTAGTTGTGTGTGATCTTTCTGGTATCCTGCGTGATCGTTCTATCCTTTTTTATTGATATACACACATTTTATTGACATACTCTCATACATCCCAGGATTTATAAAAAAAAAAAAAAAAAAAATGTTAAAGCTCTTTATCATTATGAATAAATATGATAAACTGAAGATGAACATCGCAGATATTTTTAAAGGTGATTTACTATATAATTATGGTTAAAGGGAAAATGAAATTTGATGTTTGATATGTGGACACTATTGGAGTTTGAAAAGAACGTAAGATTAAGAGCACAAATTAAGATTACAGCACAAAGTATAAACAAAACTCACAAAAATCTGGTTAACACCAGAATGATAAATTGTCAAAATTGAAACTGAAACTTCTTAAAAGAGAATCAAAGTTTTTTCACCAAGCCTATTGAAGAAAATACATTTTCTTTAAAAAACTAATTATAATCTTTATTACATTAAATGACCCGCGAGTCGAAATGATCCACTAATAATTGAAGAAAGGATGTCTAGAGCAGTTAAAGAAAATTGAAAATACTATAAGAAAAAGCATAAGTACTATTGCTAGAAATATTTATATAAAGCGGAAAGATTTATAAAAGCCGGATATGTGCTTAAAACTTATAGTGCTTATAAACTTATATTCGTACTTTTACACGCATAAGCACTTGTTTAATCAACGTCAATCAAGAAACTATCTTGGAAATATGGGTAGTGACGATAAACAGGTCTACCTTTTTATACAGATAATTTTGCGGCTTTCCATCATAAAGTTGTAACTGTTAAATAAGGTTACAATTTTCATTTTAACGCGTTCACTGCCGGGTTAAAATTACCGGAATTTTATTTTATTTCGAAAGTTCGAATTCATACCAGAAAATAGTACCAGTAGCAGTATTTACTTTATTTAATTACAGACATTTCGTGATTACATAAAATAAAAATTCTTCTTTCGAAATTTCCGGTACGAATTCGCAATTTTAGATTGAAAAACCACGAGTATACTCGTGGTTGGCAGCGAATGGGTTAAATCGACAAATTATGAATGTGGATTATTAAAACATCACGAATAGACAAAGTTCTTGGAGTTTTCATTTGAAATTACAAAGCACCTGAATAAATTTCAACTTCGAGGCAAATTTCATAATACTATCTTGTTATTTGATAGTATTAGCGTTTTCAAATAAAAATTATTAGTTTGATAAAACAATTTACAAAAAAAAAAAAAAAAAAAAAAAAAAAAAAAAAAAAGAATGTAATTTCATTTTAATTGTTGCCAGGTATTATTACAAAAACCATCGTAGTGGAAATGTTTAGAATATACTAAAAATGTATTAAAAAATGAATTCAAAAGAAGATTTTTGAATTTTAAGAAATATAAAATTCGGTTTAATCTATTTACTTCACTCGAATAATTAATATTGAAATTATTATTCAGAGTTTATTACTGCAGTTAATCAAAATTCTGTTCGATTTCATATTAGAGCGAAAATATATGGATATGGGGTTTCCAAATTTTTGTGATTATTCATCAATTGGCCGATTTTTTAAAGTATAGTGTGCAATTAGGCATATTTTAGCTATGTCCGGTAGCGCACCTTTATACGATAACTTTGCGTGGCTGCCAACCTTTTGTTATTTTTCAAATCAAATAAACATAATTTGAACCAGAAAATGTATTTAATAAATGTAATAAAATAAGTTGCGCATAAGATACGACACAAACATAATTTCATGATTCAAAATATGTTTATTTTTATTTTTTACTTGAAGAAAACACGGAAAATTGACAGCTATGTCTTTGCTAAATCAAGATTAACAAACCAGCGTGTACAATCAATTTCTAAAATTAATACTATTTAGAAAATTCAATTAAATTTTATAGATTTAGTTAATAAAAATTAATTTTTAGTATTATTTCGAAAAATAAGATAAAATAAACTGTGTATAATAATAACTTTGAAACTTTGCGTGAATATTTCTTTAACATGGCTGTGTTTTGTAGGTGCATATTTTATTCTGTGCAATGGTAATAATAGTATGTACCCTTTCTTATGTGGCCCGTGGCGGTAAACGAAATGCCTGCTCTAACAGGTAAAATAGCAAAATTTCTATTTTTGTACTATCAAAACTTACCGAGCTATGATAATTAGAATTCTTTAAAATTTGAGCGTTTGACAGAAAACGGCGAAAATTCACATAATTTAAAGTATCAGAAGTCAGTGACTTTTAGTCACAGAAAAATTTTATTTTTGCTGTTTTACTTTTTCTAAATATAACGTCTTACTTTTAATAATGTCTTACTTTTACTTTTTCTAAATATATAACCTATAGGACCCTTGAATCGTACAAAAATTTAAATTTCGTAAATTAAAAAAATATATATTTATGTTTACGTAAATAGATTTTCTATGACGAAGAACAATATTTGAAACATTTTTTAAATCGAACTACACCTCAGTTTAGAAATAAGCTATTGGTCAATGATAAGAAGGGGCACCCTGTATATATTTTTGAAACTGACATAGTTTCAAAAGTAATGAAGCGCTTTTATAAATTTGATATATATATAATATAAATATATATTTAAATACACTGCACAAAACAATTAAAGGATATTTGAAGTTTTATATAAAATAAAGATATAAACGAAATTTTTTTTGCCGAAAATAGAAGAAGAGAATCACAAATGCAAATTTTTCTGGTTTTCAAACTGTGGAGTATGCAAATTTTGAGTTCGACGTCAAAAACGACAAAGCGACAGCGAATGAAATTTGACTTTCAACTGGATAAAAGAGAATGAAGACAAGGATGATCGGCATTCAGTGATTGCTTTGTTTCGATGAGTACGATGTCTCAGCGAAGTTTTTTGACAGATTCAGAAGCTTGGAGAATTGTTGGTAGGTTAGAAGGGGGCCAAACTCAAGCCGAAGTAGCGCAAGCCATTGGAGTGTCACAAAGTGTCATTTCCAGGATCTGGAACCGTTTTTTGGAGAGTGGATGTGCAGGCCGAAGACCAGGGCAAGGTCGTAGACGGGCAACAACGCCCAATGAAGATCGGTATTTAGCGTTAACAGCTCGGAGACACCGAAACATGAACGCTACTCTTCTCCAACAACACCTTCGCTCGGCTACAGGCACCACGATTTCAACTCAGACTGTCCGAAACCGGCTCCATGCTGTAGGTCTGTATGCTCGCCGACCGATGGTATGTGTTAGATTAACATCAAGGCATCGTCGCGACCGCAGGGAGTGGGCAACCGAGCATGTCAACTGGAGGATAAATGAATGGAGCAATATTCTGTTTTCTGACGAGTCCCGTTTTTCTGTGCATCCGGATAATAGGCGTATTTTCATCTGGAGGGACCGTGGCAGTAGGAATAATCCTGCGTTAGTGCACGAAAGTGTCAGATTTGGCGGTGGAGGAGTGTTGGTGTATGGTGGCATCTCCATTGACGGGCGCACTGACCTCTACATCATTCGAGATGGAGCTCTGACTGGTCGCCGATATAGGGATGAGATCCTCAGACCTATTGTAGTCCCTTACGCTGCAGCAATCGGAGATAACTTCATTTTAATGGACGATAACTGCAGGCCACATCGTGCAAACCTGGTGGAGGATTTCCTTTTCGAGGAAGGAATCGTTCGAATGGAATGGCCAGCGTGTTCTCCAGACATGAATCCAATCGAGCACGTTTGGGACGCTCTAGGAAGACGAGTTTCTGGCCGCCAACAACCCCCACAAACTCTCCAAGAACTGGAAAGAGCTCTTCTGGAAGAGTGGGGCAGAATACCCCAACTCGTCATTAATAGCCTCATTGAGTCCATGCCTCAAAGGTGTTCAACGTTGCTGGCCGCCCGTGGAAACCATACCCCCTACTGAAAATGATTTTCTTTGAAGAAAACACCTTTTCTTATTCTTTTTTTCTCATATGCACAAATTGTGTTTTTTTCCTTTTGTACACAAATGCGCAATAAAATGCATTTTTTTCTGCCAAACATGTGTAATTTATTCTCATATAACCTACTATGTCTGTCGACCATGTATCAATTAGCTAAAAAGTTTCCCAGATACAAAATCCACCTAAAACTGCAATATCCTTTAATTGTTTTGAGCAGTGTAAATAAACCTTCTCATCATTTAACCATTAAATGTATGGATATATACAAATGAAAAGTACATGCAAGGCGCGTATTATATTTATTAAAGCAGTATAAAGAAGTATTGAAAACTACGAAAAAAAAAAACATCTTCAACATTAAAAATAAAAAGGATAGAACATTACTTCAGAAATCTTTCGACTGCTTCAGAGTGATCTGGAAGATGAAAAAAAAAATGGTTTTCTGTTCTTCTTCCAGTCTCTGCCTTTTTAAAATTCTTTAACTCTTGATTTCCTTTATAATCTATTTCTTTTGCGATTTACGGCTTAATATAAAATTAATTGTCAATAAAATATAGGTATAATTGATGTATATTTCTATGAAATATTTATGATGAAGACTTATCCATATGTTTAAACATTCTAAAAGTACGAGGGGTTATAACTAGTGCTCCTAATGCAATTTTTCAGTTATACGTTTAACCGATATACACATTTGAGGATAATACGTCGGTATGAAATACGTATACCTTAAACTATACGTTTAAACGTATCTGGATACGTATAAACGTATAATTCAAGTGTACGTATATTTCAAGTATACGTATTTAATTTAATACGAATTGATCTCACCAGTCTTACGTCACTAAACGGAGAATAAGCTGGAAATCTGTGGTTTTACCGTAGCAATCTGCATATTATGTTTCATACATAGGATCTTGTTATTTTTCCCTAAAAATATTTTAATTTATGTTACTTCTAATTTTCATTGAATTAAGAGATACAATGTTATATCAATTTTCTGGAACAGTTTAAATAGTTTTATATTTCTTTTTCCTATTTTTTTGCGCAATGAACAAAAAACGTTTAAACGTTTATACGTTTAATCGCTGGGGTAAATTCCGTATATACGCTGTACCATATACAGGTGTCTCAAAAGGTCGTTTACAAACTTAACATGCTGGTCTGTCATATCATGATAAACAAGATTTACATAGGAACTTGTGTTCGAAAATGCAAACTGCGACCGCTAGAGGGCGATGAGCGCAGGCTTACGGGAGAGTGGGAAGCGTAATCATTTCAGGCGAGGACGTTGCAGGAAAAGGATGAATCGGTTTAGTAACGCAAAATTGGCCGATATGCATTATGTGTATGAAGCCGGGGATGGAAATGCACGAGCCGTGGTACGGATGTACCTTTAGCGCTTCCCAAGCACACGTCAGCTAAGTCATGATTTGTTTGGACAATTGCACCGCAGATTGCGTGCAGCAGTAGCTTTCCAAGTACGTAGCCACATTGGTCGAGAAAGCACTACAAGCACACCTGTCGTAGATGAAACCGTGCTACTGGAATTTGACAGAAACCCGCAAACAAGTCTACGAGCAAGCGAACGTATATTGGGTGTACATCGTTCCAGCATTATGCGCATACTGCATGAGGAGACGCAACATCCCTACCATTTACACAGAGTACAGGCATTGTGCGTTGATGATTATCCCCAACGCGTTGCATTCGCACGCTGGTATTTGCAACAGCGGGTCGCACAGCCGGATTTACCATCGTGGATTTTGTTTTTGAATGAATCCTGAACCTGCACAACATGCACATATGGGTGCATGAAAACCCAAGGTGTACACATGCCCATGCACGTCAACAACGTTTCGCCGTAAACGTTTAGGCTGGTATTATCGGTGACATGAAAATCGCCCTCTAGCGGTCGCAGTTTGCATTTTCGAACACAAGTTCCTATGTAAATCTTGTTTATCATGATATGACAGACCAGCATGTTAAGTTTGTAAACCACCTTTTGAGACACCCTGTATACTCCGTATAATACGTATAATCGCCTTGGCCGTATCATACGTATTCAAAATCGGTACCCCGTATAATACGTATTATATGTATACTCGTATAAACGTTTAATAGGGATTGCATGCACATGTAGACTTATGACGACACTTTTGTACAATTTTCAGGAGAGTTTTAAAGCGCATATATTTCATATTCCATCCTGTCACAAGTTTAGAATCTACAACACAATTGTCATGACATATGAAACGACCCTGTTATTTTATAGGAAAAAAAATTTAAAATGAATATTACCTCTATAATTGTACAATGTGTTATTTTTGTGAACTAAAAGAATGAAATTACTGAATTAATAAAGTGAAACTAAATGCAATTTTTGCAATTTCAGGGAAAACTAGTGATGTGGGTAGATATATTCTCAGAAGATTCATTTCCATCCTCTCCTCCAAGAAACATATCGAAAAGAAAGCCAGTGGGGTAATGTTTTAAGTGAATTTTGTTTCTATTTTAAAATGCTTAAGGAGGCAACTGCGAAATCCTATGGAAAAAGTTGATATTGTTGTATTTTTTTTTCTCGCGGAAACTATTGAAGCGATATCAGTATATATATAGCGAATATATATATATATATATTCGTTGATGCCGCGATCGCTGTCAAAGTCGCCATAATCCGGTCCTATATCACTATAATGCGTGTATGAACGATTCGCGCCCATTAAAAATTTGGCTAAATTGTTGCATTGTAATTTCTAAATATAGGAAATTCGTTAAAACCTCAATCAGTATAACGAATATTTAACAAATTCACATTATATAAAGATTTAATATTGTTTTCAATTATTTTTTATACTTAATTATTTCAAAAAAAAATTTCCAGTTTTTTATTCAAATTATTTGTTATGGATATCGAAAAATAAAAATAATAGACATTCTGGCAAGCATTACAGATAAATTCTTTCGAAGCCGAATCCGTCTTAAGAATATATTCTGAAAGAGGATAGACATCATTTATATAAAAACTTCTGGATAATAATGCGAAAAAGATAGGAATTCATTCAATAAATGGCGACTGAAACAAGATATCTACAATGAAATGAAAGGGAGTTTTCTTAAATCAGTGTTGCTGCAAAAATAAAATACCACAAATTTATTTTTATCTTTCCCGTGTTTTTACCTGATATCATGGTCTCTTTATTAGACGGTCAGGGTCTAGACGCTACTATTGATAGAGATCGATTTCGGCAAGATGGCGTCACTGGCGACAAAATTTGGTGCCAAATACTTATTTGGATTCCAGATATTAAGCCTCTACTATGCGATCAATAGGAGCCTAATTGTTAAGAATGTTCCTGATTAACTGCGATGAAATTTCAAGTTTTTCTCCCCAAAGACAGGGTATAAATAAGGATTATCAGATAGTAAGTGGCTGTTGTCATAGGGATATTAGAAACTTTAACCTTCTTGCACTCTCTGTGGTATTAAGAGTGTGTTTTCTTAGCTGATTCTTTGAAAGTTTAGAGATTGAGCGTAGATTCCCTGCACGTTTTGGCACATCTTTCTTTTATGTTGTGATGTGATAAGCATTGAAATGAATGCGTCGTCGTGATTATCGAATATTCGTTAAATAAATCGTACTTTGAGTAGAAACAACTTGTTTATTTACAAAAAAAAAAAAAAAAAAAACGTTCACCAGAGATTTTGTGACACTATTCGCGCATGTTCGAAAGTGTTTCATAATATAATGAGTGAATTTCATTTCTTGTGTAATCTAAAAGCAATAATATATTATTTTGTGCCTCAAGTTCTTTTTTTGTTCCTTTTCTTTTCCTGGTCACAGATATGAGTTAAGAGTGATAATTTGGAACACAGACGAAGTTGTGCTAGCTGATGATGCATTTCTCACTGGGGAAAAGATGTCGGACATTTATGTCAAAGGGTAAGTATTTTTAGCGTCAAAATATTTTTTTCAGCAATAATATTGATTATGGTGATAGTAATAATAAAGAGGTTTGAAGTATGATTGGTAAATTTATGCTGAGAATAATGATAAGAAAGTTTTAATTTATAATATTAGTATAAAAAGATAATATATCCTATTCCAGATTACATAAAAATGTTAATATGTAAGAAAAGTTAAGAAATATTGCACATTAATTAAGATATCCCAGTACATTTAAATAACCAATTTCTGGAAAATATAATACTTTTTTTGTTTTATTTGAATGGAAAACCTATATTCCAGAACGTGGCGATACTCGCCTGGACGAGTTCGCTCAGAGGATGTGAGAAAAGTTAACAAACATTAGTTCGCCAAGATGCTTGGGATTGGGTGTTGTATAAAATAGTCTCAACCAATCAAATTTTATATCCCATGTGTCGCCACTCTGATCTAGAAAAACCTTTTTCTCACTAATAGTACCCTAAGTATCGCTAAATTCTGGAATGTAGATTTGCCATATAGTTTTGACAAAAACGTCTGTCTAAGCACAGTGTCAGCATGTGCCCTGTGTAATACTTTGTGTGCCAATACTTTACATACAGGGCCTAGAATACATAGTGAGGAAACCGACTATCCTAGTAATGCTTAAAAAATTGTAGCCGATAAATGTGCAACGATGCTGTACGATAACAGGGCGATCGCAGCGACATCTGCTAGCTCTTTTCAACGCAAACATTGTTGCAAAACTTTAGTAAATACGTATATGTATTTTGAACAACATTTATAAGTTGATAATCAAGCAATGGCATAAAATAAGTTGCAGAATATCTTTTAAGAGGATAACTATATATCATCATTGCTAAATCGCTTCAGTAATAAACGGAAAAAAGGGATTTGTTTTTGCAAAAATGTGAAAATGAAAATCCGGACAGCTCTAGCCTATTACTCCCCCCCCCCCCCAAAAAAAAAAAAACAAGAACGAAAAAGTATGCGTCAAGCATAGATTATGAAACACTTTCCAACACAGCCAGAAAACTGTAACGAAACTTCACCGTTTAATAAGGTGAAAGAAGATAGGTAAGTAAACAGTTTAGACAACATATAACACATTGAAAAATACAGTTTTCGAAATGATCGTCTAGTATAAAAAAAGTATTAGAATTATTTTGTGCAGCCCTGTATAGGATCAATAGATGTGGATATATAGCATAATTAGATTTAGTTTAGTTAGAATATTCATATTTAACAATTTTCACCTATCGATCGAAATGCACTCGAAATCTTTTGCAAGGCACTGTATATTATCTGAAGACTTTTGTACACAACACATATTAAGCTAAAAGGTAACTTAAAACTCACTCGCAGCAATTATCAACCGTAAACCACAATGTATCTTTTTTCTTTGCGTAGCCCTGTATTCCTGTTTATGAATTTATTTATATTCCAGACACTTCTATTAGTCTACTAAATATAAATTCGTGCAGAGACACATCCGCTAGCTGGTGACGATCCGGAATTCACCCAAAAGGAGGTTGAGGCCGTTTTCAGGACTGCGAATCGAGGGAAAGCCCCACGACACGACGGATTACCAATGGAGGTGATTGAACTAGTCTACAGGGCAAACAAACTACTATTCATAAATCTTATAAATAAGTGCTTGAGGGAAGGAGAGTTCCCCTCAAGCTGGAAAATTGCAGGCTTAGTTCTGTTCAATAAGGTTGAAAAGGATCGCCCGGACCCCAGCGCGTACCGTCCTATCTGTCTGTTGACAGCCTGGAGTAAAGTGTTGGATAAACTTGTGACAAACAGGCTGGTCTTCCATGCCCAGTCACGAGGGTTTCTTCACCCGAACCAATTCGGGTTTACTCCAGGAAAGGTCACAGAGCATGCCCTGCATGAACTGCGCACGACATTCGAAGACTGCCATGCGCGAGACAAAGACTCTTGTCTCATCATGCTTGACGTGAAAGATGCTTTTAACAATTTATGGCGGCCAGCGATCTATGCTCAACTGCAAAGGATGGGTCGTCCTGAAAACCTTTACAGGCTAGTTCGAAGTTTCCTAGCAAATAGGAAGGTGATCTATCGAACGCCTAACGTGTCCCTGGAACGCATATACGACAAAGGCTGTAAAGCTCAAGGCTCAAGGCTCGAATTCAGGTCCCTTTCTCTGGAACTTAGTTGCAAACTCCTTGTTGGAGTTGGATCTGGGAGAGTATGTGAAACTCATAGCTTATGCCGACGACTTTGCACTCCTAGTCGAAGCGCCAAACGTCCACGTTTGTGCGAAGCGGGCAAATCCTGCCTTAGCGAAGATTGCTCATTGGGCGACACTGCATAAACTCAAATTCAGCGTGGAAAAAACCGTAATGGTTTACTTCCGCAAAGTGCGCCAGTTGGGAAGTTACAGGAGGAACACTAAAACAGCTCCCCGACTTCTCTTCCTCGGAAAACCCGTTAAAGTCGCACTAAATACCCGTTATCTCGGAGTAATGGTGGATGACAAGTTGAACGGAATGGCACACTGCGCATATGTCAAACAAAGTCTGGCAAATTATACGAGGGCGACCCGCTCGCTCAGTCAGAGGAGTTGGGGTCTCAAAGGGGAAGTACTGAAGCGTCTATATAAGAATGGCATAGAGAGGCTCGCGACTTATGGTAACAGTTTCTGGTGGACGGGAACCGGTCGCATGAGAGATAGTCTGATCTCAGCACAGAGGTTGGACCTCATTGCGATTACCAGGTGCTATCGTACCACGAGTACGGCAGCGCTCCAGGTACTCGCCGGTACCCTTCCGCTTGATGTGCAAGTAGAGAGAGAATTTTACCAGAGTCGTGCCCTCCGACTAGGGGAAAATGCCAGGTATGGAAGTACTATCATTGAAACAGGAGAAGTGCAAAAACAGGTGAGCAGATGGTCAGTACATCACGCGGAGGCCCCGTCCATTGGCTGGGAGGAAGCACCCCAAAATACCGGGGAAACCCCAAACCAGCAGGGGTTGTCCGTCTATACCGACGGGTCGAAAATAGGAGGAGGTGTAGGATCTGGCGTAGAAATCTTTGACAATGGAGAACTGATTGAAGAGCAAACCTATCACCTTCCGCCCCATGCAACAGTGTACCAGTCCGAACTAGTCGCCATTATTAAAGCCTTAGAGTTGTGCAGAGCCCGAAATGAGCTTTCATTATTTAGTGACTCTCGATCGTCACTAACGGCACTAGCGAATCCATACTCGCAAGACCCACTTTGTGCACGCATTCACGCGGCGAGAGAAGGAATTGAGGTGAAGTGGTTCTGGGTAAAGACCCATGTAGGAATTTAAGGCAATGAAACAGCAGACCGCCTTGCGAAAGAAGGTGCTGGTTGAGATGTCATTGACCCTCTAAGTCTGTCGGCCCGATCCGTAAAACCTAGGATCCGCCAGGAGGCGAAAGCCCTCTGGCAAAGTCGATGGGAGGAAGCGGAAACAGGGAGAAACGTGTTTAACTTAATTCCAAAAGTGTCGGAAGAACGCGCCTGGACCGCCCCTCTAATCAACTGGGCGATTACAGGGCATGGACCATTCCCGGAATACTTTCACCGATTCAAGGTAAGACCTCTCACGCGGGGATGCCCATTTTGCACAGATCCGGATCCAGCCACGAGCGAACATCTGCTTGTGGCTTGCATTGGAACACAACCCCTCAGGGACAGGTTCTGCCCAAAGTTAACAACTTCAACCGTCCGAAACTACTTCTTAGTTCCGGAAGGGAGGAAGGCACTCACGGCCTTTCTCAAAGAAATGGAGCCGCATCGTAGATAGGTTCCATTAATGGGCAGTCCCTTTGAAGTGTGTGTGAAGCAAAAACCTATGGTTTTGGTTCAGGTAAGTAACAGGTAAGTAAAGGGGTGAAGAAGGAAGAAAAGAGTGACAGAGAATGAGAAGAGTGAAGAGAAAGGGAAAGAATTCAAGAGACAGGCAAGATGAATAGAGAAAAGAGTGAAGAGAGAAGAGCAAAGAGAATTAAATGGCAAATGTAAATATGTACATATCAGTGTTTTATCTGTATTCCTGTTTTATAAGTCTAACATGTGTAATAAACGCCACTCTCGTGCGGCGACCAATACCACCCCTATGGATGTAGTGTGTAAAAGTAGCGTAATCCCTATGTAGCTACTTAAAATTGCAGAACATGTATGTAATAATGAAGGACCAATAAAGAGCAGAGGCTCAAATCCTGGGTGGGGCGAGACTTGGCACGTCTTCCTGTGAGAAAGGTGATTCTCATTCAAATAACAACTTGATGCGAGCGAGAGAAGGTGGAAGTCTTAGATCGTCCGTGAGAAAGGTTCTCACATAACAATTTGAAAAGCAGAACTGGCATGTTGGGCAGAACGTGAGGCAGCGGTTAGAAAGTCACTATGCCAAAGTGAAAGGTTAACTATCGTATCGGCTTCAGCAGATCCCATTGCGATGACCTGTAGAGGTTGCATGCAGTAACTAACTAAGTCTACTAAATATTAACCCCTGGGGCTCCAGGTAGGGTACCTTTGTAGGTGTTCCTCCGCGCACCCGGGGGAAAAGCAATTCCATGGGAGATGACCCTGAGCCTGACTAGTTATGGGTCTCTGGTTGCTCTTGTGGGCTCCAGAGATAGCCCAAAACGAGAATGTCACGGTTCAGATCTCAGGGACCGAACCTGACAAAGGCGCCTCGACGCACTACACTGGTGCGTGGACACTGGTGCGTCCTTATGCAGGAAGACGATCTCAAAATACTGCACATGCACAGGCGTGAATTTCACCCAAACCACTGATATGATAAATGATGCTATTTACAAACTTATAATATGCTAAATTTTAAATACACAATATAATTTATGTACAGATGATCCATGAATCAATTCAAGTCACATACAAGTCACTTTTGTTAAATTTTGATTCCGAATGGATGGGGGTGGCGAAATGCTATATTTTCAATAACCTTGATACCCCTTAAACATTTCCGTAAATTAATAGTAATATACTACAAATATGATAATAATAAAAAGCTTCAGGAATTTACCTTGCTATACTGTGAAGGAATAAAATGTTCATGCTTTATTGCACGAATCCATTTCTTCTTACGTTCTTCATTCTTTAGAAACCTAAATATATGAACTGGGGGTCATTTTTTATAATTCCCTTTACATCGGGGAACACAACATGGTGTAGACATGCTTCATACGCAAACAAAACGTTGTTAATTCCACAAAACAGCTTTAAATTAATCGCAAAGACGTGTTACTAAACGTAAGCACACATTTCATGACACATAAGCCGATTCAAAATTTGCTCTCTATTATCTCAGAGGTTGATCTCATGGTCGTGACGTCATTACCGTGAGCTGGCCGTGTATTACGTAGGTCGCTATTGTACCAAGATACCGAATCTTATTAGTCATTCTTTCACATTTCACATACTATTAATAAACTTTTCCCGCATAATTAATTCATCTTGAAAGTCGATGACGTAGTAATATATAGGACATTATAACGTAAAATATTATGTTTATAGTGTCTTATTCTCAATAATATTATAGGACGGTATTTCTGTCACATATTTTAGTTCTTACC
The DNA here is from genome assembly GCA_963931845.1 of Maratus michaelseni. NCBI lineage: Eukaryota > Metazoa > Arthropoda > Arachnida > Araneae > Salticidae > Maratus > Maratus michaelseni. The sequence goes on from OZ007592.1 coordinate 254,693,648, forward strand.
AGGATATTATGCCCAGGCAAACCAAAATATTTAAAAAATACTTTGTTTAAGGTTTAATTTCATCTCGGAACTCTATGACGTGATAGTACCGCCAAAATAGCGAATTGGCGCTTCTTGCTGCTCATATCGTACCAAGATATGCCGGGACAGACCAGTCATTCTGTCATTTACTGTTAATAGTGTTGCTCCACATCATAATTTTATCTCGTAACTCGATGATGTAGTCAATTTTGTCGCCGAGATAATGTAATATAATTCTATAAAGAAGTTATAAGATTTTTCGCCCGTTCATGAAATAAAGAATAACGAGAGAAAAAAAATGACTGAAAATGTGTTTAAAATATTTGAAATTCCTAAAAGTTATCGTTAAATTGTAAAAAAAGTACCGTTAAAGCGGGGATCATATAACATAGAAATAGATAAAAATAAATTCGGACCATAAGAATTTATCATTAAATCAAGTATCTGTAAATCGGGGATCATATAACATAGAAATAGATAAAGATAAATTCGGACAATAAGAATTTATCGTTAAATTAAGTATAGGTAAGTCGGGGTTATACGAAAGTTGCCTTTTAAGTTTTTACAAAAAGTTGGAAGAAAAATAATTTTTTAGGAACAAACTGTTTTATTGCTTTTCAAAATATTCGCCTTTAAGATTTATACACTTTTCAATCCATTCCAACCAATTCTTTTACAGTTTTTCCACTCTGAAATTGATATCTCAGAAACATAGTTTTGGAAGGCATCAACAGCTTCTTGAGGTGATGAAAATCGCTGCCCACGCATTTTTTTGTTTGACATAAGGGAACAAGAAAAAGTTGTTAGGCGACAAATCAGGAGAATATGGGCAATGAGACATTAATTCGATATTTTTATCCTTCAAATAATAAATTGTTTCATGTGCTGTGTGGGAGCTGGCGTTGTCGTGGTGAATTATGATGCGGCGTTTTTGTTGTTTTTCTTGATTTCGTTGATGATTTTTGGCAAACAAATTTTTGTATACCATTTAGCGTTAACAGTTTTTCGATCCTCTAAAGGAATGGTTGCGATATGTCATGTACGGCCGAAGAAACAAGCAATCATTTTCTTGGAAGTGCTTCGTGAACGAACAACCTTCGTAGGATTCGGTTCATCTAGAAACACCCAAACTGTGGATTGTTGTTTAGTTTCTGGCTCATACGAATATATCCAAGTTTCGTCTCCTGTAACGATGTTGTATACGGATTTTGCAGTTCCAAATTTAAATTTTTTTAGCATTTCCTTACACCAATTTGCACAAACCTCTTTTTTGAGCTTCTGTCAAATTGTGCGGAATCTATCAGGAACAAATCTTTTTAACAGCTAAATGTTCGTGCAAAATCGAATGTATTGTAGTCTGTGATATGTCAAGGGATGCTTCTATCTCACGATACGTGACATGCCGATCTTCTTCAATCATCTTGCGCACAGCATCGATGTTGTTTGGAATTATTACCGATTTTGGTCGTCCTTCACGAGATTCATCACTGACGGATGCACGACCACGACAAAATTCTGCAAACCAATTGTAAACAGTCTTTTCTGATGGTGCTTCATTACCAAAAGGTTCACGAAGCGATACTAAGCATTCTTGTCGAGTGAGGCCTTTCTTAAAATCATAAAAAATCATCCAACGGAAACCTTCATGAGTTATTTTCATTTTTATCACTCACTTGTTTCTTTAGAACACTCACTGTAAACAAAATACGCAGACGATTTCTAAGATGCCACCGATTCCAAGATAAAAAAATGTGAATTTTACGAATATCCTGAAGACAAATATATATTAGTAGCGCCTTCTATTGGTTGTTTGTAAAAACATAAAAGGCAACCCTCGTACAAGGACCAAGACGGCCAGTGCTACAGTCGTAAAAAATCCAGAAGGTATACGCTAAAGATGAGCTCGGGCTCTTTTTACGAAGCCCGAGCCAGACTCTTTGAAATCCGAGCCCGAAAAATTTTGTGTCATCAGAATCCGAGCCTGATACCAAAAGTATGCAATATAAAATTGTTAATAACATTTTAAAACAGTTTCATGATTAATTTTCTCATTTAAAAATATCTCCTTATACATAGAAATAATTACTAATCCTAAATACTCCCACATTGGCAAATTGACAACGTTCTGTGATTTTCATGTCCCTGAAAATCTGTTTAAAATAGGAATGTGTTATTTATACTCAAGCACTGGCACAAATATGAAAAGTCACAATTCTTATTCTTTTACAATATCCTTGTACGACTATGGCAGAAAGACATGAGTTCTGTTTTCCAATAATTCTGGAAAAGGATTTCGAACAGAAAACGAGGATTCAATGGCTTCTTTTTGTTACTAACATTGACATTGCCAAGGTTTCACATTCAGATAGAACATTTCTCCTTATATACCATCAATATCAATTCAATCCCCTTTCAAACTGATTTTTAAAGGATTGTAATTTACTTTAAGAAACTTAGATTACATTCTTCTTTCTCAAATAGTAAGTTTTTTTTAATTTTTCAATTTGTGACTACATAAAATTTTAGTTTTTTGAGCCCAAGCTCGAAGACTGGAATAAAAATCGAGCTTGGGCTCAGTTTGAGCCCTCTCATTTCTAGTATGTGCTATAGGCAGAAGATACGCGTTATAGTTTTATTTTAAAACCAGAGGGTATACGGAGTTTCTTAAAAAATTGAAAGGTATACGGTGTGTACAAGTACATCTTATAATCCTCCATTACAGACTTGGTGACGGCGTTTTAAAAGAGCTGGGGCACGGTAATCTGTATTGCTTCTACCTTCTGTCACAACCTGGTAACACAATATTTTTCTGTTCGAAATAGGGTTTTACTGTTATTATTTTTAAAAAACTATATGTTAATTTAAATCACTATGATGATGACAGATTTGGAATCACTGGGAATCAACCTCCGCTCCTTTTTTTTCTTGTTTTAACCGTCGAAAGAGAAATATATTTAACTCATTGGTGAATAATTATATAAAAACAATTAATAGACTGAAAAAAAATAAGAAATTAAAAATAAATCTGTAGTTGTTAATTTGGAACTTTTTATAAATTTGATAAATGTATTAGTTGTAGCTCTAAAACATGAAAACTGGTTTTCTTTATTTTTTAAACTTTCGATTTTTTCCCTTTTTTCAGATGGCTCACTGGCAAAGAAGATTCTCAGAAGACAGATGTACATTACAGGTACTTAACGTGTAACTTTTATAAATATTATAAGAATTTCAAAGAAAAAAAAATCGTCTTAACTTAGCGTCACGTCTAAAGCAGTCACTTATATCTTTATTAAAAGTAATATAGATGCCTGTCACGTTCCTCCTCTAAAATAACCGGCAGGAAATGCTTCACAGCTTGAATCATAGAATGTTTCAGTTTTTTAGAAGTTATTTCTGATATTATCAGAGCTAACACGCATGTTTTGCGTTCAATTAAGTTGTATGAAGTCGGTTAATTGTTTTCTCAGCGTTGTAGTTGTAAATGAGGAAAGAATTTTCTAAGAAGCAGTTTCCAAAAATATACAAAGTACAGCCAATAAAATAAATTTGTGCGAACTAAACAACCTTGAAGGAACAACACAGTTTGAAATTAGTAACCTAAACTTTTTTAACGTTGGGAAGATTAACAGTCAATCATTATTCACTACTGAAATTTAACCCATGTTTCTTTTAAGAATATACCCCTACAGTAGTTGCAATTCAGTAGAAAAAAAAACCTCTTTACTTAAATACTGGCAAGGCATTCCACTAATTAACAACATTTATCATAAATTAAACTCAGCAATCTCATGTGAATTCTAAACATTAAGAAATATGATGTTGGTTGATGCACTTTTACTTAATCATGAATCATACTTAGGTTTGCTTAGAAAACATACCCTTAATCTGATCTTATCTAAAATAAAAATTTTACACTAAAATCTAAGGAGAATCTAGTTATTACACTGCAAAAAAAAAAAAAAATGATTTTATGGTATAATACTGGCATTCCAGCTGCTAGTATTATACCATAAAATGAACAGTAATAAACATTAACATAAGCAGTAATACGCTACAGCGCATGCGCGGTAGTTACGTTGACGTCATATTGGTAGTGGCAACGGCCTGAGTAAACAATTTTGCATTTATTTATCCGTTTCTTAACATCACATAATTAGGTAGCTTTCAATTTCAATACAAACTAGTCGTTGGGGGCCACCATAATACTTACCCATCATGGATATGCATAATGTAAAATATTAAAATGAAAATGTGTAAACTACTTATAAAATGCATTGCAATTCGAATAAAATTGTGGCTTGATGACGTCATAAACTTTGAAGGCTCGATTACTGAATTGCTTAAAAGAAACATCCTTATAACTCCAAAAACAATAATCCTATTAACTAGCGGTTTATTGCATCTGATTAAGCGTCTCATTTCCAATTAAAAATATATCTTTGAATTGAAATTTGGATGAAATACAGGGTCATGAAAAATCGAAGAGTGTGGCAATAGGATTCCAAATATCTCGGTAACTAATTATCCGATCAACTTCATGCTTTATGCGAAATTTATGTTTTTTTATTGTCTTTTATAGTCACTCCTTAAAATAAACAATTTCGAAAATTTTTGTATACCATTTATCAGAACGAATATTTCGAGAGTCCGAAAAAAATAGTTCCGGATAATCGAGGTTACTGAAATTCAATAGGCTTCTTCCCATTATTACATACTAAGTACATTTGGCCAAATTTGACAAATAAAATAAGTTTCCATAAATGAAGACAACTTGGCTATATCTCACTAATTTGGCGAATTTCTTATTCAAATTCAGCATTAACGAATCTTCTGTAATCGGGTTCTTTGCATTTTAACTTACTGCTTTCATGTAACATGAGTTAAAATTTTAAAACGAAGATATAGGAAAGTTACCTTTTTCTCCCGGTACAGGCCGGAAGGACTTTAATTTTTATAGGGGGGAAATGTACTTTCGAATATGGTTTGAAAATTGTATGGCAATTTACTGATTTTTGTTTTAATGAATTTAAAATTATTTTTAAGCAAGATTTTTTTAAAAATCTATCTCAAAAATGCGGGTCGGTTGTCTGTTGTGAAAAAATTCAAAACTAGGGAGAAATCGACAGAGTTACTACAATTGACGATTGATTGCACTATCCTTTTAGTATTTGGGCATTTCCATGAAAAAGTGGACATGAGGGTTGAAATTTCAAATGTCTTTTATTACTACAAATAATATATCAAATTAAAGGTAAAAATATGACACATATGAAATTACAGAGAAATAAGCTCTAAAAATATTTTTTTAATAATTTATCTAAGCTCAAAGTTGGAAAAATTTGAAAAACTTTCAGCCTGTAAAATAGGGTGTTTTCATTCTGCCAGAAGCAATATTTAATACAGCAGCATTTTCCATATATATGAATATATTACTATTTGTGAACTTTGTGTATCTTTTAAAACACTTAATTTTTCAAAAAAATTTAAAAGACCCGATTTTTAATACAAATATATTTACACTGTCTCTCTGTCACACCCGTCACAAAAAAGATGCTTAAGTTATTATACAAAATGCATTTTTCCATGAAAATACATGAAACTTTCGGAAAGTCTAACTATTGCAAGTCTGAATAACTACAAAACGTTAAAACATTCATTAAATTTTTATTTTGTGTGAAATTTTAGTGTGACGGGTGTGACAAAATTCTTGTGACAGGTATGACAACATTTTAAATTGCTTTGAAATATATTTAAATATTTTTTAAATGAAGTGTAAGATTGAATCATTCTTGTTTCTGAACATATTAAGGTCAATTTGCCAGAAAAGAGAAGATAAATCATGATGTATATATTTGAATTATTTTAGCAAATTGAGAGTTGGTAGCAACTTACTTACTTAAGTTAATTCTGCTTTGGATTTTTTTTAATGTGCTCAGGAGATTGGTGCAATAAAGGCATTGTATGTCTCAGCAGTGTAAATACTAGAAACTAAACAAATACTGACAGAAAATGGGAAGGCATCAAGTCTTATCACCACTTTAAAGTAAGTAGTGATAGTACTATCCTTTTGATGGGAAAGACTTCCAAATCAACACTGAGGGAAGTGGCAGTCACTGCTAATTGTGAATCTTCCCCCAGAAAGATTTTGGAAATATCAGATTTAAATATTGGTGATTATGTTTTGGTTTCCCTGGCCAGTAGCAAAAAGCGTAATAGCTTGTGCTGTGCTAATGTCTTGAATATCAACTTCCGTAAGTAAGAAATAAGCTTGAAATACATGCAAGCCAGTGGGCCACACTGGATTTGGCCAGAGAAAGATGACATCTCAATTAAAAAAAATTCTGCTATTGTAAAAAAAGTAGCTTCCCCATTACTTATAATGAGTAGGGGGCACTACAAATTTTAAACTAACTGCATAAATATGTTAGTTTTATTAAATTTCTTTTGTATATTTACTATTGTTCAGTTTACTGTCTATACTAATCACTGTATTTTTTTGGTAAACAACTTCCAAATTGTACACTTTGCACAATGTCACACCCGTCACAGCAGGAAAAAAAATTCTTATACATTAAAATAATTAAAATTCATTATGAAAATTACGTATTAAGTTTAATTTGAATATCTTTCATTAGAAACAAAATTGTTTTAATAATGACACAGTTAAATATTCACAGGAATTTTAACAAATGTGTATGCAAGTAAAAACTCTTGTCCCAAGAGAGTCACACCCGTCACAAGTTTATTGATTTATTTTTTTTTAATATTGAAAGCTATTGAAATTATATATTTGCTCAATTATCCAAGCATATGCATGGAAAAACATAATTAAAGTACTTTTCAGGGATTTCTTAGCTAATTTATTTCCCAAAATATAGATATAAACTCTTAAAATTTTGTCTGGATGTCAAATATTCACAGGAATTTTAACAAATGTGTATGCGAGTAAAAACTCTTGTCCCAAGAGAGTCACACCCGTCACAAGTTTATTTATTTATTTATTTTTAATATTGAAAGCTATTGAAGTTATATATTTGCTCAATTATCCAAGCATATGCATGGAAAAACATAATTAAAGTACTTTTCAGGGATTTCTTAGCTAATTTATTTCCCAAAATATAGATATAAACTCTTAAAATTTTGTCTGGATGTCAAATATTCACAGGAATTTTAACAAATGTGTATGCGAGTAAAAACTCTTGTCCCAAGAGAGTCACACCCGTCACAAGTTTATTTATTTATTTATTTTTAATATTGAAAGCTATTGAAGTTATATATTTGCTCAATTATCCAAGCATATGCATGGAAAAACATAATTAAAGTACTTTTCAGGGATTTCTTAGCTAATTTATTTCCCAAAATATAGATATAAACTCTTAAAATTTTGTCTGGATGTCACACCCGTCACAATGGAATGGCCCATTTACAGAATGTTCGAATTTTTGATGAACCTAGAAATAACGGATAAATTGCCTACCAAACAGCGAAAGTAAAAGAAAATTAACATCGAACTTGTATCTTTATTCATTGTACCTTAATGAGATGTCGCCATTTTCATATCCTTTCTAACCACCACACTTTTATCATCATTACAACTTATTCAACAAGTTCAGATTTCAGATTAAATTAGTCACCTACACAAAAAAGTACATGTATCAGATCACTGTTCATGAATCACAATAAAGTATACCATTTTCTTGTGACGTGTGGATCACCTAATGCTCGAATTTCAAAAATAGAATCAAGCATGCAAATCTATGCGATGACCCATTGTTATTAACATCTATCTAAATTCTCATACCGAAAACCTTTGAAAATCTCCTGCGTGTTACATTTCACCCTTTAATTTCAAAACACGAAAATCAATTTAACAGTTATAAATATGCTTTATGCTACAGATCACGTAATCCATCCAGGTGAGAGAAGAGTGGCTCTGCACGATTTGTGTTCAAACAAGAATTGATCACACTTCACACTTGAAATAAAAATAAGAAAATGAAAGGAAATATTTCAAATAAACTAATCATTTTTGCAATCTGGTCATAGGATCGCTAAAAGTTAAGGTCAACCAGTTTCAAATAAATGTAATAGATAATATGACGGAAAAGTTATAAGGAATAATGCATTTGAAAAATAATTATTAATGAATGAAAAGCCAATCTAAATAATCGTTGTTTTGTAGTTAGTTAGTCAGATATAGCAAAGTTGTAACAGTAAAATTCTAAACATAAACATTTAGAATTTCTTTATAAGATTACTTTTTTATGTACTGGTGAAATAATGATATTAACAAGTAATTATAAACAAAAAATAAAACCAACTTGAAGGGATTGTTTTTTACCTTCGAGTTTTTGTGCAAATCCTGTATTTTTATAATTATTAGAATCCTGCACGGGTCGGATCATACCCATCCGAACCCGAAAATTCTATTTTAAATCAACCGTAAACCCGACTCGAACCCGACACACTTCAATCCCATATTTTAATGTCGTAATTTTAATACATATTTGAAAGCAGTTATGAAAAAATACTCTGATTATATTTCTAATATCAATTTTATATTTTATGTAGGAAAATAAACACACACACACACACACACATATATATATATATATATATATATATATATATATATATACTCATTTAAATTTAAATATATAGTTTTTTCATCTTAAACAATATGTGGAATTCTTCTGGAAAAAAAAAAAACAGATTACCAAACCCGAACCGCAAAAATCAAAACCAAATCCAAAACAATTAGAATCGACTGGACCAACCCGGGTTACTCGAACTGATGCAGGACAGTAATCCATATTCATTTTAAATCTCATTGTTGTCAATATCACTTAATTGGTCGCGCAGTAGACGGTGACATATTACATTTTTAAGGTGTCCCTGTGAAACATTTAAACACGGTATGACAACTATTCTAAAAACGTTAAGTTGTGCTGTGTAACCTTAATACCATATTAAAATTTCATAACGATTGGTGAAATATTTAGAAATAAGCCTTTAAAAAAAAAAAAAAAAAAAAAAAAAAAAAAAAACAGAAAAGAAAAAGAAGACATGAAAACAGACAGACAAACAAAATTTTTAAATCCTAGTACTATAACAACGGGACTACCTGTGATATTGCTGTCACAAGTCTTTTTATTTTGCGTATTTTTATGCGCCGTTTTTGTGCCGATTTTTAACGCGAGCGGCTTTCATTCCCTTCACATGGTCGGCACTTTTCATTTTTAGGTGCGTTCGTAATTATATAAATACGTAGCACCTATAGTCGTCGCTTGGTCCGTCCGTCTGTCCGTCCGTCCGTCTGTCTGTCTGTCTGTCCGTCTGTCCGTCCGTCCGTCTGTCTGTCTGTCCGCATATAACAACGCAAAAACTACCCAACCAAATGGTTTGCAATTTAAAATATATTATCTTTGCAGAATTTTGTCAAGACATTTCAAATTTTATTAAAATCGAATCAAAACTTTAGGAGATATTAATAAAAATATTTATTAAGAAATTTGATTTTTTTTTTAAATCGGTGCTTTTTTGTTATAGGAGCTTCCGATGGATGTTAAATCGTCAAGCGACCGAGATACTTATTTTATTACAGAAATTAATCTGCAGATGATATAATTCATTTCACAGAATTAAAAATCATCAAGATCTGAATATTTATATAACTAGCTGATACATATATATCTGAATATTTATGTAACTAGTTAAGATATTTGTATGAACAGTGTCATAAAATATATACTTAACTAGCTGTTTAACCCGTTCTACGCACGGGATATCATGAATTTAATTCTAAAACGTGCGTACGAACGCACCTCGTTTGTAACGTTTGACGTACAATTTCCAACTTGTTTTAAGTAGAGGTACTAATACTTTACGAAATAATATTAGTATTTAATTTGTTTATACTAATTAATCATACATTAAGAGTGAAATTAATGACATTTCCACATTCTTTTACGATATACTGGGTGCCTCCTTTTACCGTTGTCCAAAAGCTAATTCCGAAACCTGTAGAAAAACTTTCTCAATGCTCCATGCTATCCAGTGTCATATCGGCGGTAAGTATTGTCGAACATAATTGAAACTTTTATTGTTTTGCTTGTTAGAGCATGGAGAAAGTTTTTTAAAAATACCAATTAAAGAACCTCGGGACCAAATAAACATTTAATTTTCATAACTTTTACAAGAATAACTGTTTTGACGTAAATGGCTTTTAATATGATGAAGAACAACATTCGAAACATTTTTGTAATAGTTACTATATCTTTAAAACCAACGATTTAGTAATACAGCCATAGAAAAATGATAAGAGGGAACACCCATGTATTTAGTTACATTCCGCATACGTTCAAATACGAAAAGATCAAATTATCAAAGCATCTCAACACAAACGGTTAGTTGATCTCGCAACTGCATTAGTTTAATTGTGATAACAAATAATAATAGCAAATAAGTTGTGATATTCAATTTGTTTAAGGTAAATCTATAAAACATACTTAAAATTCCAAGAAAATGTTATCGATTTTGACTTAATATAATTAAATTAAGGAATAATATTTTTTCAAGTAGTTACTCTTCGCATGAAAGTTTTAGCACTTTTAGTATACGCTGGTTCCTGTATGCGCGGCACACAACGCACACTGGGTCGGCGAGAAATTTTATTCAAATTTAAAAACCATAACGTCATAAAAATAATTAAAGAGGAAATCCTCATAGACGTCAGGTAGTTTGAAATTTAATGCTATATATAACCTATTATTCTGTTATATCATGATTTTCAAAATAAATTTTCCCGATGTATCCTGAATCAATCATTAAAAGTTAATATTTAATTGAAAAAAAAAATATATATAACGTTTTTCTAAAATTCGTTTATAAAATTGCAGCATTTTGACAACAGTTTACTTTATTTTTCTCTCTTAGTCTTAGATAAGACTAAGTTATATAACAAGCATAAAGAGACATATAACAAGCACTAAGATAAGATACATAAAAAGTAAGTTAATAATAGTTCACTATTGAATATCACAACTAACTTTCAAAAACTATTTCTTACAAAGGAGTTAGTAAAGTTGTACACTCCGATTTTTTTCAAATGTTGGTGATCTGAAGGTGCTACTTACAGACCTGCACGAGTCGGGTTATACCCGATCCGAACCCTAAATACTTAAATCCAAATTCAAAATGGAAGTAAATCAATTCGTATTTTAATACAATTATGAAAAAATTGTCTACAATTGTACTACTTTAGTATCAATTATCTTTTAGGTTGAAAAACAAACATATAGTATGTACTTTTAATATTCAAATATATAGTTTTTTCATATGAGAAAATAATCTAGAATTTTTTTTGTTAATATCGGCTCAACCCGAACCAGACCTGCAAGACTCAAATCCCAACCGAACCCGAGATAATGAAAGTCTCTGGACCAACTCTGGAGCACCTTTTAACAAATCCCTGAATACATAAGACCATGAAATATCACTAAATATTTGATTTTGTTCGGAAATAGAAACAGTAGTTTCAGATACTGGTGATGCCTGAGTGGATGCCATTTTCTGCACTCTGGTCCTAGATTTATTTTGCGTATTTTTTTTTAATAGGCATGAATATGGAAAAGATATACACAAAACATTAAAAGAGGTGAAGGGAGTGCATGAATTGCAAAAATTTAAAATGTCATATCTTCTTACCAATATGATAAAAATGGCATGAGGGTATAAATACACCAGTAAAATACACAAGACCAGATACACAAAAAAGCAAAGAGTTTACTCAAAGCAGTGCATACCTACAGTATAAATTAAAATATCATAACATGAGATCATATTTAGAGTATTTACCATAATATTATTAAAAACTGAATGCAACCCAAAATGTGAATAGTATCAAAATTTTTAAAACACAACAAATACTGATAATTTTTTTTTTTTTTTTTTAAGATTAAAATATTTAAAACATTAGAGATCTCTTAAAATGTTAAGCAGTGTTTTCAAATGCATAAAAATACAACAAAATAATAAAACAAAGCAAAATTTGAATGAAATTTATCAGTCATGAAAAATTCAGATATAAGTGAAATTTAGTATCATTTTAAACCTTGAAAGATCTCTGACAGTTAGAAAACAATCTGCTTCTTACCTGTATGCACCAGCACCATAGAAAACTAATTTCATAAAATTTAAAATTTTAATAAAAATAAGAATTTTCTGCTTTTTCTTTTTCTTTTTTTTTATATCAACACATTAAGAATATAACTCTTACCTGTAACACAAGTATATATCCATTGTATAACAAATTTGAGAAAACACCTAGCAATAGAAAAAAAACACCGAAAATAATATATCTATTTTTTCGTTTTAAGTTAACACAGTTGAAAATAAATTTTGCGATTTGTATCCCTATGAATAAGTATTCCTTTAAGACAATGAAATTGAAGTTTGGAGGAATGAATAAATTTTAACCGGAGATCAACAACATTGCAAGCACAGTTATTTTTTCATAATTGATTGTTACAAGGCAATAAAAAGAAGAGAAAAAAAAAGTTTTCGTTAAAACCGATGGATAGGCATTCAATAACCTTGAATTTGTATCGAAACTAAGTTAGAAAGAGTTTTCCGATTATAAGAACCGCAACGCATGATTAGGAAGTCAATTCGAGGAGCACATTGAGTTTCTTGGTTTTTTTTTCTTATGCCGAAACACAATCAAAGTTTCTCGTGTTTATACGATGAAACCACACAGTGCATAATCATGAGTTGAAATTCACTGAAATTAGCGGCATATTTCATACATGTAAACTGGAGAAATTTAATCGACGAAGACAGATAATCTTTTTGAAATAATGAAAGCATATGTAGAATCGGTTGAATGAAGTTATAATCTTAACACATTGGAAAAATATAAGTTGCACCAAAAAGACTGCGAGAAAATTTTTAATTATATATCCAGCTGGAATTTCTTTCTTTCTTTCTTTCTTTTTTTTTTTTTTTTTTTTTTTTTTTTGAAAGTAAAAATTTTTTGAAGGCAATTTTTTGGCGTATTTATCACAGGCACAGGTTAAAAAAAAACTGCACAAAAGATCCTAGGTTGAAACAATTTATCACTTACGTGGCACGGAAAAGGCATATTTAACTAACATGAACCGCAGGACAAATCTAGGCACATATCGAAGATGTAGAAAAATTCAGGCACATTTCGAAGATGTAGACAAATTCAGGCACATTTCGAAGATGTAGACACAAGAGGAGTCACGACAGCAGAAAAATAAAAAAAATCCACACATTGAGTAGTTGATATAGAGTTCCTTGGCGCACACCCTATGGAAATTGTTTTCTGAAAAATCCAGTTCATCAAAATTAGGCACCAATCTTATATCGAAAAGAAAAAGGAGATACTTCGGAGTAGAATCAAGAATGGTTCGGAGTATGGGAATAGTCGAAGATTTTGTAGTAGCAGCTGAAGTATAGGAAAATTGTTTTCGGTGGGACATAGGCACTTAGGTCCCGAGAGACGTATAGTGAATTCACATGTTGTTTCCCGTAATAACTCAAGTTGACGACATCCTGCTGAGAACTGAAAAAAGTTTGTTTCGACGAGGAAGAATCAAGAAGTATTTGATAAACATCTTTTCTTTATTTTAAAACGATGAAAAGAAGACAAATCCATGAAGTTATTCCACAGTTAATAATCCACGGGTACAAGAAATCACATCTTGTATGATGGGGTGACAATCCAAATTTTTGACAGAGGAGCGAAGTAAGAATATCGAGAACTTAGGCTGCATATCCGAATTTTAAAAAGTGGGAAAGTGCTTTAGGAGGGTACCATAAGGGTGGCCAAGGGGCCGGAATATTTTAGAGATGTTACATCGCTGAGATCAGAGAGGAAAGTGTATTTTTGATAATGACAGCGTGCGTTGGAAAGTATGCCAAACCATTTACATTTTTAGAGCCAAGAGTATTGTATTTTGCGTGGGAATTGTAACCGTTACATATACATCATATCAACTTCATAATTGACGTCATTGGTAGGGAAATCTTTATTGGCGAAGATTGAACTTTGGCAAAAAAGAGAGTGAAACAGAATTTTAGTGGTTAAGTTGTTTTGAGAAAATGCAGGAAAGATATTTCAGAAATATGTTATAAGGCGTCACTCAGACGGAATTAACATCTGGATTCAGTATGAAGTCAAAACTGACCATGAGAAAGGAAACATTTTATGCCTTGGATAATTTCATTTACATTGATGTGTGGGAGACCGAATAAAGTACGTTAATGATAATTTACAAACAATATGTATGATTTTGACTAAAAGTTATCGTTGAAAGAGAATGATCAAAAGGGTGCGCGTTTTAACAGCCGGGAATGTATATAAATTACGATAATACAGAAAGGGGAAAGTCTATTTAATAAAATACTTAAAATATAGATTTCTTTAATTTTTGAAAAAGATATATATGGTATCTTTACCATATTCTATATACGTAAGAAGAAAGTTTTGGAATCGTGAAAGATTTCAACTTCCGTTTTTTGATAGATTTACATGTTTGGCGATGTTCTGAATACAATTTGAGTATTTTTGCAAAATATCTGTCTGTCTGTTTAGTTTGTGTGTGACACAAATTTTGCGAATGTTGTTTTGTTCTTCTTTTAATTCACTGATCACTGCAACTCCGTATTAAATGTGAAGAAATGCATTATGCTTTATATTCATAATTGCTGAGGTTATAATAAATTAATAACTCTAGGTTAGTTTGGATATAATTTCGTTAAAAAATATGAAATACAAATTCGAACGTTGTTTGCAAAAACAGACCGGAGCATGAGTGCCACGTCCGGCTGTACGCTGCCGAAGGCAGTGAGACCAACATCAAATCCCTCCCTGAGCAAAATGTCTGAAACTCTGATTTTAGGTTTGTTTAAGATTATTATCCCAGGCTCGTGCAACGCCGAGCGTGTTAGCTAGTTTAAAATAAATAAGTAACGGTAATTGTTCACTTGTTAAGAACGTCTCATGATTTTTTTTATTCTCTAAAATTTCATATAACAGGTCATTAACTGGCGAGGGCAATTTTAATTGGCGATTTGTGTTTCCATTTGATTACATTCCAATTGAACGGAAAATGGTGGTGATGAAAAAAGTAACCGTATTTTCCTGGGATGAAACTGAATCAAAGCTTACTCCTATATTGAAGCTACAAGTATTTGATGCTGATCACTTCAAGGCTGATGATTTTCTAGGTAATTTTTACACGAACCCTTTTCTTTTCTTTTATGAACTGCTAACATTTATAAAAACTTTACTGTTAAAACAATAATTTAAAAAAAATTCTCAAAGAAAATAAAAAAGCTTTTTAAAAAATCTAAATTAGTTATGGTCTTGTAGTCTTTAAGAAATGACATTGATGTTCTGTCATAAGAATAGTTTTAGATCCGGTATTACATTGCTATATCTATCTATCTATCTATATGTATATATATATATATATATATATACACAAATACATTATAATGGGAAGGACAGGTGAGTACATTTTCAGAAAATTAGGAGATATAGATCCTGAGAAAACACTATCCAAAGCACCCACCTCTGGCCGCAATAACAGCGTTTATCTGCATAACCATGGAGTCAAACAGAGATTGGATGTCATGTACGGGTACATCAGTCCATGCAGCTTCAACACTATGCCACAGTTCATCAACCTTAGTGACGGGCGAGTGGTGGGGGGGGGGGCAGTCGCTCAGAAGCCATTGACAGGACATTTTCAATTGGTGAGAAATCAGGAGAACGTGCTGGCCAGGGCAACAGTCGAACATTTTGTGTATCAAGAAAGGTCAGGATAGTACGTCCAACATGCGATCGTGCATTGTCCTGCTAAACCGTTGAGTTGCGGAGGCATCGAAGATAATACAGAACCATGGGCCGTAACACATCAGAAATGTAACGGCTGCTGTTGAAATTGCCGGCAATGCGAACAAGAGGTTACCGAGACGTGTATCCAATGACACTTCATATCGTCACTCCAGGTGATATGACAGTACGACGATTCGAATGCAAGCTGGCAATGTGCGTTTTCCACGATGCCGCCAAACATGGATGCTGCATACAGAGCCTGGATTCATCAAAGACGACGTGAGACGCCATTCCTGCGTCATATACAGCATCATGATGCCAGCATTCCTGTTTGAAACTAAGATAACCAAGATTTAAATGAAAATTCAACAAAAGGAGATATAATAAACGTAAATATATATAAAAAATCTCACCAAGTAAAATAATCTCAAAGATGCAATCTGAATCCGATCGAATACATGTGCCTTGCACAAGCAAGTTAGCATACTTCAAACGTAATGATGCACATCATTACTTCAAACATAATGATACACATCATTATGATACTTCAAACATAATGAAATTACGGAAGTGCACTACAACAGGTTATCTATAGATTATGGAGTGCATATCATTTATTGTTCATTTACAGAGACATGCAAAATAATTTGACCAATTTCCAGCAATTCGATCTTGACTGATTAAAGATCGATAATTTCTGGAAGTGCGTTTTCCGTTGTGGTGTGCATTTTTAAACTTATCCAATTTTGAGTGTATTAGGTGGTGTGTATAAATTCGATAGATATCATTACAGAAAGAACTCGCAGACATAACCGGGTATGGACAGCAATTGCTTAAAATGGATTTTTACTGAGTTACGTGTTTTTTAAGTTGTTTATTTAGACATCTCATTTCATTCTATGAAAAAATGAAATTTCTTAATCATGTTATGTTATTGTTGGAAAGTGTTTCATAATCTATGCATGAAGCATGATTTTTCGCTCTTTTTTTTCCACGTAGGTGAAATTAATCTGGATCTCCGTCATTTCCCACGCGGTGCTAAAACCGTTTCTTCGTGCAGCTTAAACCAACTTAAAGACGACGGAAGTATTCCACAGGTGTCTCTTTTCAAGCAAAAAAGAGTGAGAGGATGGTGGCCTGCATCAGTTTCGACACCCGATGGAGAAAAGCATTTAACAGTCAGTGACCACTTACAAATCATGCTAATAAGTATGACTTGTCCATCGCTTTTAGCTGACAGTAATGAACAAGCAACTGATCGCATTAATTCTTTCACGATCCCAAAATATAGGGTGTCCCTGTTCAAAATAGAACCAGGTTTAATTAATAACTTAAAGACGGTTATGCATACCTGCAAACTTCCACAAAATGCATTTTTATTGCATTTTCTTGAGTACAATTTGTAAAGAATATTCAGTTACATTTTCTAATCGATATCATAAAAATTAAGAAAGTTACGACGCTTTAATTTATTTTGTTATAGCATACTAGGGGAGGGCTCCGCCCCCCCCCCCCCCTCTGCTTGCTACGCTCTCCAACCCCTCGCGTAATCATTTCACGATTTCGTTCGGTATCGCGCAGCAATCCCTATTTTCTAGAAAAAAAAAGGTCGGGAAGATCTACGCAAATTTTCATTGGTTCATTTCCAAATCGTTTGGTACATTTCCAAACACCATGTATATAAATAAAAATATATTTTGTATTTAATTGTAATGAAAAAATGGCATCCACAAATGCATAATCATAAAATAAACCCAACGGACAATATTCCCGTGACATCACAATAAATATGAATTTTTATTCGCTTATAAAAATAAAGTGCGCGCGGATAAATATTGTTACTGAAATTTAACTTGCAAATAAAAAAATTCGGCCTAAAAGCGTGTCTTTAATATTTATTATTTCTCTTATATCCTCGCAACAGTGGAAAGAAAAAAAAAAGCCGGGAAGATCTATGCAGATTTTCATTGGTCCATTTCCAAATTGTTTGCCACATTTCCAAATCGTTACTTTTTTTTAATGTAGAGGGACATAAATTACAACTATAATCTTTGAATGTGATTATCCCAACACTATGCTTTAAAGTCGATGATCACGATAACTCTAACAAATCTCAACCAATCTCCGTCAAATTTTGGCCAATTTTTCAAAACAATATTATCAAGCGAGCAATCGGCGACCTGATAATTTTTAGGGTTTCGTTCATCTCACGAAACCCTATTACTCCCGCTCCGTTGTCTGTCCGTCACAGAGCCATTCTCAAAAACTGTATAACTTATAGAGTTGAAACTTTATGTGTATAGATCAATACCGGTTTTAAAGAGCTCAAAATATTAAAATTTGAAAAATTCGTATTATTTTAATAAATAGAGATAAAAAACCAAAATTCTAACAGCCTTTTACTATTAAATTTTAACATTTTTCGTTATAGCAGATGCCAAAAATTAAAAATCCACAATGAAATTCTTTCTACAATAATTAATTTTCTATCAGACAATTTCCACGTGAAAAATGAAAATGAAATAAAAAGTTTCACCAATTGAAAAAAAGATAAATATGAAATAAAATTGATTGACGTCATAGTGGTAATAAAACGGGTAATATCTAAAATTTCTTAATAATACAAGGAGTATGAGTATGTGTATGCACACAAAACAGATTAATATCACGTCATTAGAGAATTAAAAAGAAAATTTCTGGCGTCCTATTGGAAGTTTAACGAATTTTTCAAATGTTTCAGAATAATACAAAGCGAGTATCAATGTGAGTAATAGAGAATAGTAAATATGAGTTTGAGAAACATATTGAATCGTGATAAAAATCCGATTATGCAAATATTCGCATGTTTTAACATTTTGAAGGTGTACAATTTGTTGATATTTATTTGAATTTATTAAAGAAAGGATAAAGTGTTTTGAAAGGAATATTAAACGAAACCCTTTGAGCGATCTTTGATCACACTTACCCACTTGTTTTCTTTTTATTTCTTTCTTCTTTTATAAACAATCAAAGTACAAATTTTTTTATCAAAATCGGTACCTTAACTTTGAACGTCCGCCAGTTTGTTCAAAATAAATTTTTCCAAAAGCCGAACGATTATTCCCGGTTTTAAGTGTTCGAAAGTAAAGACATTATGCTTTTTATAACTTCAGATAACATTTGACATAGTTACGGTGATCACCGTCGACGGCTACCAGAGCGGACCATCGGGGGGACAACCAACTGGAGACAACCTGCTGGAGACAACCAACTTTATGTTGTTCTTACAAAAATCGATTTCGTTTCTTTAAAGTGTAAGAAATGAAATACAAAAGGAGTTTTTCACGTATCTTGTTTCATTTTTCTGAAAAAAAATTCGAAAAAATACACGTTTTTTTCCGATCTTGAAACATAACCCCTTAAACAAAGAGGGGAAACATAACCCCTTAAACAAAAGTGAAGATATTGGGAATTCAAGCGCTCGAATACGCCATCTGGTGGAAAAAAGATATAACTGCTCCCTTCAGGAAAATCCCTTGCAATCCCATTGCGTTACATGCATTTTTAATTTGTTCATAATGATTATTTTTTTGCGCAATTTCAGATTTCATATGCTATTTGTGTTCTATTTTATATGGCAAAGTAAAAATTGTCCGAATTTAAATATCTAACACTTTTAAACGGGTTTATAATAAATAATAGTTTCAATGGCACTTTAGCATTAGTTAAAGGGACAATTTTCCTGTACCGACGGCTGTAATCAGCGCCTTTATAGGCCGTTTTAAGTCCTAGGCCGTTTTAAGGTTAGAGCCTGCTGACTATTTCGGATCAGGGAAGCCGAGCCTTTAAATTTCAAGGGTTCCTCCAAAAAGATATCATTATACATGATCACGCGATAACAATTTTGCATTCCATTAATATTGATTTGTAAGGTGACTAAAAAAAAAAAAAGCTCAAAATCTTATGTTTTATAATTTTATAACTTTTCAACAACCAGTGTTTACGTATACAAATTTTTATTGTGATTTTACAGGCGAGAATCTCCAAACTATATTAGGATTAGTTTACCAGATAGATAGCCGTGTTGGATTGTTCTTCTTCCATATAAAAACAGCAATCAATTTGTAGATTTCCATTGTAAATGTACAAGCGGAGCTCCCAAACTGTATCAGGATTGACATATCATGTTGCACTGCCTTTTTCTTATTACAAAATCAACAGCCAATTGCAAATAGTATATAAATTTTAATTGTGAATCCAAACTGCACCAACAAGGAAGGTCTCCATAAGCGCATACTCAGAAATTTTTGAAAAAATTACAGAATATTCTTCTCATGAGGATATATACGTTTATAAAAAAATTTGCTGCGGAACCTCGATATAACGTCCGTAAAAAAAATGAAAATTTCGTGTTTTGGCGATTTATCGCTGGGTTGGCGACACAATGAAAAAAAAAACATGCATTTACGATAAATTCTGTTTTAGGAAAAACGTTTTCTACTCTTTATACTGAACTAGTTAAAGTAAGTTTAACTTAAATAATTTCACTTTTATAACTACGGTTTTGCCATATATATTTATATGTACATCTAAAAGAAAATTAACGATCGCATTCTACGGTTTAGAACAAAATTTGAATTGATTAAAATTGCTTTAAACTAAAAATTCTGTGATTCTGAGCTTTGTCAATTTGTCATCGATATTGTTAGTGCCGGAGACAACTAGAGAAAAGTCTTGTTGCCGTGGAAACCATGACTCATTCAAAGTCGAAACGTATAATGAAAGAGTGTTTAATCGGACATTTACTGTTAAAATACACTTAAAACTTAACCAGCCTTCAAAACTGTATAAAATTAAATAACTTCAGCAATAGTTAATTTGTATATGTATTACATAACTTTATAAAAAAAAATAACAAACTATTTAATCGTTGAAGTTTAAATTCATAAAGTTCTACGCATTTAAACACTCATTTAACCAGACATTTTCAAATACATTAAAATCGCTTGCATTTGGCGACGAAAAAGTTTTGCTCGCCAAATCGCGTCTTTTTGTTTCAAATACTCGAAAGTATTTTATTTTTTTACAGATTTTCTGCTGGGATTCCGCAGCTAAATTTGACTGATCTCTTATTACGTACATGAGTAGCTTCATTAGCAATTTTTTCAAAATATTCTGAGTATGCGCTTTAAGGAGACCTTCCTTGCAAGACCTCATTTTAGATCAATCCTTCGATATTGTACTGAAATATTTCAACAGACTTTATTAGGCATCTATGCACTTGGATTAAATATGTTATTAACATAATGAAACTTAATCATTATGTTGAATAAATATATGTCCACTTATAAAAACGTGTATTTTATGAGATTTACATTTTTGTTAGTTAGAATGGTGGGGTGGTTGGATTGAGGACGTTATGAACAGTTTTCTTTTACAATGGCTAAACAGACTACATCCATAACCTTTAAAAGTATTCCAAACCTCTACAAACAGCCAAGCTCAAGCCGAGAATCGAAACCAGCATCTTCGTGGTCAACATTCTAACCGAACTCAGGATGGTGAGCGCTACGTATTTGGAATGCTTTTTCGGAATTCGATCAACAAACATAATTATACTATCAATTACTTACCAGCAAATGAAAATATCACACGGTATAAGTATTTCGATAACAACATTTTATTCAATAACAACTAGGAAAAATTCTAAATATTTTTGAGCGTATGATTTGTCACTTCGTGCGTTACATCAATTCAGGAAGTTGAAAAATATTGGTATACCAGAGGGCCCGTGCGAAGATTTCGCACTGAAATTTAATATTTCTTAGGTACTTCTCTATTATCCCGTCGACCACTTTTCACAACAAAAAACTATCGCCAAACTGTAAGATTAAACGCCAACAATGCAATCCCATTTACTTGATGTCAGAAGCATCATACATGTTTGTTACGTCATCGAGTGGTTTTTAATTCGACATTTGCGTGTATTTTTCATTATGTTTTACTGATTTATTAGTTATTTCATTAATTAAAATAACAATTGTGTCCTTAAATTCTTATATTTATTTATTTATTTTGATATTCCAATGGCAACGTTCTCCCGTTTATTTGGCGATAGTTTTTTGTTATGAAAAGCGGTCGACAGGATAATAGAGAAGTATCATTTTTTATCAATATGTAATATTTATTAGATGCAGGTTTAAACTTCTAAAGAAAAAGTAAGGATAAAAATATCTGCAAACAACATTTAGTTTTCAGTCAAGCCAGAATATCATCTAATTTATTCCATCAAAGTTAAAGTAAAAACGGATCCAAGATTGCAAAAGGCACACGCGAGAAAAAAAATTAACAATCGTATTTTGACTGCATTAAAGGATGACGTCATCCGCTTCGGGAAAAACATGGGACATAGAAATAAAATCAATTTCAATAGAAATAGAAATCTAAACATTTCAATTTCAATTCCGCTTTTTAATCATAAATATAAAATAAACCCGTGCGTGTTTTTATAATAATTGCTGAGCATCATATAATGTGGTATTTTATTTTTTGGCAACAATAATTTGAGGGAAACCTTTCATTTCTTTTATGAAAACAATGCCGATTTAATTTTTAATTTTCAGCAAATTTTAATCAAAAACATGTTTTAATGAATTGTTAAGTGGGCTATGTCAGAAGCCTGTTCAAAATCCTTTCATATGCTGTCTCAGTTGTCGCTCTGCGTTTCGTATTTTCTTAGAAAAGGGGATGTTGACAGGAGAAATAATATATATGATGGCTACTCACACTCACACTAAAACGTACCAATGAAATAAAATCTCATTGTTATGGAT
Organism: Maratus michaelseni; assembly: GCA_963931845.1. Lineage (NCBI taxonomy): Eukaryota > Metazoa > Arthropoda > Arachnida > Araneae > Salticidae > Maratus > Maratus michaelseni. Next base: position 254,716,349 of record OZ007592.1, read on the forward strand.
TTATGGGACAATCCGTCCCTTTTGAAATCTTTATATACCGGTATGCTAAGAAGATTACAGGAGTGTACAGATGGGGGACAAAATATTACGAACACCTATAAAAAATTATATTACATTTCACACTTACCGTACAGGAGCGCCACCTGGAATAGAAGTTTGCCATCTTGTGGTTGTGAAAGGTAAGAAAAGAGAGACTTGTAGTCTCTCTAGACAGTTGTTCAGAGACTGATAGTCTCTGAACAACTGTCAATATAGGTGTTTCATGCATGAATAGTTTTCTCTGAGTGAGAGACGCTGCAACGTCAGACCGGAATGACTTCCAAAGAAACATGAATGTTGTCGTGCTTTAGCTGAGTCACACTGCCGTAAACAGCAAAACTATTTAGGATGTCCAAAATTTAAGTTGTCAACAATTATGACAACATACATGAAAAACAGTAAGATTGTGTCTTCAAAGTAGATCAGTGGGCGAAAGACAATGATGACAGAAAAGGATATAGACAGGTGTTAAAGGTCACGATGGCCCAAAAAACACAAGCAATTGACAGTTTTGGTTGAAACAGGGCCCTGCAGACGACTTTTAATTTCTGATGTCATCTGGGAAAGCAATTGCTAGTGTTTTCTGGTTATGCCCTTTAACACCTGTCTATCCTTTTCTGTCATCATTGTCTTTCGCCCACTGTTCTACTTTAAAGACACAATCTTACCGTTTTTCACAATTGCTGTAACATTGTTGATAACTTAAATTTTGACACCCTGAAAAGTTTTGCTGTTTACGGCAGTGAGACTCCAGCTAAAGCGCGTCAACAATCATGACTCATTGGAAGTCATTCAGGTCTGACGTTGTAGCGTCTCTCAGAGAAAATTATGCATGCATGGAACCATAGGCGTAGCATGACAATAAATTTTGGGGGACACATATGCTTATTAAACACACACAAATATAAATATATATATACAGCAAAACCTCTCAATAGCGGACACCTCAGGACCGCAGAAATTGTCCACTATTTGGAGGTGTCTGCTTTTCAGAGGGAAAAATATACAAATATGTATGTGTTGGGGATTGAAAAGAGTGTTCACTAAATAAAGATGTCTGCTTTTCAGAGGGAAAAATATACAAATATGTATGTGTTGGGGATTGAAAAGAGTGTTCACTAAATAAAGATGTCTGCTGTTTGGGAGTGTCCGTCATGGAGATTTTACTGGATATATATATATGTACATTAGTAGCTTGGTTAAAGATGTATTCAGTTAGCGATGTATTTGGTTAACGACAAATGGCTGTAGGAAAAAAATCCCTTGGTTGACGACACATGCTTTTGTTAACTACTATTAATTATCCGACGGCACAGTTTTAATAAAATGAGTAAGAGAGAGGCGGTTAGGGCTCACAAAGCAACAGCACATAAATTTGTCATTAGCTGCAAGAACTGTAGATACCTACATCAACAAGTTTACCATTGCAAAAAGATTGGGTTATTTTGGTACAAAATGTCCTGCGCGACATCACTACATAGTATAAAACAAAGCCGCTTTTTCTGTCCCTATATCCCTATGTACGCTTAAATCTTTAAAACTACGCAACGGATTTTGATGCGGTTTTTTTTTAATAGATAGAGTGATTCAAGAGGAAGGTTTATATGTATAATAACATCCATTAAACAGTGGAGAAATACTGTTATTTTTGAGGTTTTTAATGTGATGTCGTAAATATTTTCATTTTTTACATTTGTTATTTTGGCCGAAAAGGTTACCATTGCTATTTTTTTGGCGATCATTATTGTTGCAGAAAGAAATGAAAAGGCTATACATCTCCAAAAATAAAAGAAAAACTGTGTTAAATTAATTTAAAAAAAAAAGAAAAAGAAAGAAAAAAGAGTTTTGATGAGAGAATATTATAAAACGAAAATATTTAATTTAAACATGATTGGGAATCTTCGCAATGCTTAAAAAATTATTCAAGGGGCAAGATTGCTATCGAAACAATATTTCGCGATTTATCTTTTGTTTTTGGCGATTTTGATTTTACTTTTGATCCTAAACAATTGGATTTTAAGCCAAAAGGTGTCTTTTTTTTTTTTGATGCAGAAAGAATTGAAATGGCTATACAGCTGGAAAAATAAAAGAAAAAGCTGTTATTAATTTTATTTAAAAAAAGAAAGAAAAGAAAAACAGTTTTGATGAGAGATTTTAAGCCAAAAGGTGCTTTTTTTTTTTCAAGTGTACGATCACTGGCGCCCGGCTAACCGAAAAGTACCTTTTTTTAAATTCAAATGCAAACTATATTAATGGCAATATACTTCTATTTACTTCTACATATATGAAATTTCGTTCCGGCTGTTTATAACTCGAGTTCTGCTGAATGGATTTTCGTAGAGCTTAAACTGTATAAGATAATTTTTCAGGGAAGGTTTTATTGTATAATATACCGTTCTGCGTAGCTAAGTTATAGAATTATTCTGGGAAGTTCTATAATCAGATCAATCCGTTTATGAAATATTAGCCTTTTTAAAAGATTTTGCCGAATGGATTTCGATGAAACCTACACTGTTCGATGACTTTCTAGGGAAAGTTTTATTATATAACATATCATTCTACGTTGCTTAGTTCTAGAATTATAGGGGGAAATTCGAAAATCAGGTGATATTTTTTTTAATCAAATATTAGCTTTTTCAGTATTTGATTCGGATTATGAAAGATTAGCCTTCTGAAAAAGTTCTACTGGACGGATTTTGATGAGAATTGTATTGTTAGTCAGATGCTATTTCAGGAATGGTTTTAATGTACTACATATTGTTCTACGCTGCTTAGTCAAACAGTTGTGTGAAGGTTATACAGTCAGGAGAACCCGATTCCGAAAGATTAGCCTTTTTGAAAGTTTTTACTGGGCGTATTTTTTGCGACTTGCATTGTTAAGTAGATAATTTGTAAGGATGGTTTTAGTATATTTTATATTGTTCTGTTTTAGAATTACGTGGAAAAGTTCTATAATCAGATGAACCCGATTATAAAAGATTACCCTTTATAAAAACTTCTACTGAATGGATTTTGTTAATTAGTTTGCATTGTTAGTTCGATAATTTTTAGTGATGGTTTTAGTATATTGCATATAGCTTTATCATTCTTTAGCAAACCTTAACTGTAAATGACCAAATAAAAGAATTGGTCCTTAACAGCTAAAATTTTGACTGCACATTAGAAAATATAATAGCGCAATCACGTCATTTTTCAGTAATGTGGAAGGATATTCCAGGTAAATATACAGATTGCTTTCAAATACAAGGTCAAATTAAACGATATATTTTGTTTGCTTCAAGGTTCATTTGTAGAAACTGACCAACGCAGCGGGCGTAGCTTGCTAGTTTATAATAAACGAAGGAAATTTTTTTTCTGAGCATAAACCAGTGATAAGTTAACCAATGAGAGGTTAACATTGCTTCCGGCAGCAAGTTCAAATGGAGACTGGAAGGTCAGAAAACTCCTAGAATTTAAAAAGTTCAATATATTTAAATCCATTCTGTTGTATTTTGGAAGTTTAACAGCAAAGAATAGGTCACAAAAATGAAATCTAGTGATTGTATTCGCGAAGTGTTCGAATCAACTGCCAAAGCCTATCTTAAGCAAAACCGCCTTCCTGTGAATAATGCGGCCAGCATAAGGGAATACAAGAAAATATACCAGCTTAATTAGATTTTACCAAGGTGATTTTTCTCTCTGCCCGAGCTATATCTCTGATTCCACCTAAGGTATGATAGTTACAAATTTTGAAACTCATTGCACAAAGGCACTTTTTAGCAGACGCTTTGGAATGCGTGATGACATGACCCCAAGAGAATTCTTAAAGGAATAATTAAACACTGTCATACGAATTACAATAATTCTAAAGGCTTGGACAGAAATAAGAATCAATTGCCTCAAAACAGCATGTAAGAAACAGTCCCTCTTTTGGTAATGAATAAACTTTAGATAAAGGACACAAATTGATAAAAGATACTGTGGCAACTACTCGTGATATTAACTTGAAAGTAGGGGAAGAAGATGGAGAATTATTGGAGATATATGACCGTTATCTGACAATTGACAAGGTAAACAAATTCATCTATCAGCAATGTGAATAACAGAAAATTAAAATTTCTTCTAAAGATAAAGATGGAAAGAAAAAAAATATTACGACTGCTAAAATCAAAAAGATGTTTTGGCAAAGTTTGAAATGTTGCTTTGAAATGAAATTCTGACAAATTTAAAGTTATCAGAACTACATATCTATTTAATGAAAAATCCATGCGGCTTTTCAGAAACAGCTTAAGAAACAAGCAGTATAAAACAGTCATAGACACGTTTTTTAGAGGTCCATTTATTACAAAACTCCGAAGTGAGCCCGATTGTACTTCCGGTGAAGACTGGTAATTTAAAAATGTTTTCATTCGCAATCTATCTATAATAACAAAGACAAGGTTTTTTTTTAGAGTTTTCTGAAGAACCCGCTAGATTTGACAGGAAGATACCTGCATATCTAAAGTTATGTACCTCGAAGCTAGCTTTTACATTTTTTTACAAGATTTAAAAACAAAAAATCATGCCCTTTTTTAGTGTTTTTTCTCGTTTTGAGGCGATTTTTCCAAATTTATAAAAGGAATCTTTCTGCTCAATATAGTAAATTTTACTCTCTTTTCAATAAAGTTTATTCTGAATTCTTTCAGCGGTTTCTGATTTTTTGATCAATTTTTAGTTTTTCACGTTTCGAGGCGATTTTTAGACTTCCTTAAAATGAATCCATTTTCAATCATTTTAATAAATTTGTTCTCTCCGATTTGTTCAATTTTTCAGAAATTTTTATGCGATTTAAAGCGTTTTCTCGCATTTCGCTGCGACTTTTTGATATTCGTAAAAATAATCTGGTTTCAGTCTTTCAACCAAATTTAGTAAAATTTGTCAGCTGCAATTTCTGGATTTTTCGCGAATATTTTATGCGATTTTTAGCATTTTTATGCATTTTGGGGTATTTTTTTTTAATTCGTAAAAGGAATTTGGTATAATTTTTAAACGAATGTATTAAATTTTATTCTGTGTGCTGTTTGATTTTTTTTTCGCGAAATTTTTCCGTTATTTTTAGCGTGTTTTCTCGTTTTGCGAGACATTTGTAGGAATTCGGTTTAAATCTTTAACCCCGATGTAATAAATTTTATTTATGTTTTCAATAAAGTTTATTCTGAATTCATTCAGCGTTCTTTGAATTTTTCATAAAATTTTTATGCGATTTTACGTTTTTTATTCACGTTTCGAGGCCATATTTAGACATCCTTAAAATGAATCCGGTTTCAATCGTTTTAATAAATTTGTCCTCTGATATTTGTATAATTTTTCGGAAATGTTTATGCGATTTTTAGCGTTTTTTCGCGTTTTGCTGAAATTTTTTTAGTTTCGTAAAAGTAATCCGGTTTCAATCTTTCAGCTGCAATTTCTGAATTTTTCGTGAATATCTTATGCGATGTTTAGCATTTTTTTGCATTACGGGGCATTTTTTAAAAATTCCTAAAAGGAATTCGTTGTAATTTATTAGCTTAATATAGTAAATTTTGTTCTCTGTGATGTTTGATTTTTTCGCGAAAATTTTCTGTTATTTTTAGCATGTTTTCTCGTTTTGCGACGATTTTTTGACATTCGTAAGAATTCGGTTTCAATCTTTTACACCGATGTAAAAGATTTGGTCGGAAATCGGTTTGTCTTCTCCGATTTTTGAATTTTTCGTGAATTTTTTATGCTGTTTTTAGTGTTTTGCGACTATATTTTGACAGTAAAAAGTAAGAGGGAATCCGGTTTTAAAATTTTGACCAATCTAATAAAACAATTTCTGCAATTTTTGAATTTTTACTGAATTTTTTAATGCGATTTTCGACATTTTCTCGCGTTTTGATGCGATATTTGGACAGGCGATTTTTATTGAAATAGAAAGAACTGTCCGGTAATTTTTTTAAATGTCCTGATTAAAATAAAGTTGGAAGAATATTTCTGTAGCAACGTGAACGACGATGCTGAAAATTTTAATTTAATCTCTGCCGGAAAAAAAATAAGAATTCCAGGTTTATTTGATTCGAGATTTGAGCACTAGCGTCTACACCGCGCCCCATCACAACGGCTCTTATCACAAATGCTCCCGAGAAATTCCCTAGCACAGCGCGCAGTCTCGATTTCAAAAAACGGATCACTCTGCGCAGATGCGTGCTTGTCTGATACTTTAAAATTCTGTTCTAAGCCATTTCAAAATGAGTGCGTATAGCTCTGTGGTATGCCATTTCTCTTCAGTTCTGTGATCTTGAGTTCGAATCCCAGCGGCGGAAAGTTTTATTTTTCAGTATTTATTTGAGTTATAAAAAATAATTTGAAAAAAAAAAAAAGATTTAAAGCTTCCATTTTATTTTTCAGTATTTATTTGAGTTATAAAAAATAATTTGAATAAGAAAAATGTAAAGTTTCCATTTTTCAACATATAAGCAATGGAAAGTTTGAAACAAAATGGAAATAAATATGAAATTTGGTTATAAATGAATTTCGTACATTCTAGAGAATGCTGTACAGCGAGTTTCATGCGTCCAGTGATGTTTTTTTTTCGGTTAATGTACGCGAAGCGTACATACACAAGTTATTGACCGCGGCTTGAATGAATTTCGTGCATTCTAGAGATTGCTGCAAAGCGAGTTTCGTGTGTCCAGTGATTTTTTTTAATGTTAAAATTTGTTTTTTGGATGTTAAAAATTTGCTTTAAAACGCTATAAAATCGTTAAAAATCCTTAAAAATTGAAAAATCCGGAGGAATCTTAGAATAAAATAAGTTTATTTTTTCTTTTGGATTTATTTGTACTATCGTCGGGATTCTTTATTTAAACTCGTTTTTTTTTTAATTTTAAACTTTAGACCACGTGTAGTGTAGTGTGCGCAAAATATGGAATAGGGGAAAACAGCTGAGCAAGCTACCGTATTTTCCTTTCAAAAAGGGAAGTTCTCGGAGCAAAGGGAATTTCTCAGGAGCATTTGTGAAAAGAGCCGTTGTGATGGGGCGCGGTGTAGACGCTTGTGATTTGAGCGGGTGTGGCTCACATGGGTGTATGCTCGTGAATACGCTCGTGCGTTCCCTTATCCAAGTACCTTTAGTTAAAAGTTCGTTTAAAAAAACTGACCAGCGAAGCTCCGAAAAATCAGTTTATTAAAGTTGTATAATATAATAAATAAATGACATTTCAAATTACTTTAAACTGCACTTTTAACATGCACCATGGTTGTGGAGAGGTGTCGCACAAAATTATTTAATTATTTTGATGAGAAATCGCGCCTTGGATAACAACAACGGGTTTGGTTAAGAACAGTAATCCTGTAACAGCTTATCGACATTAACCAAGGTACAACTAACTGTACGTTGGCATTAACCCCTTGGGGACGAGCGACACGTATACGTGACGCATAAGGTGCTCAGAATCCTCCATTCCCACCAGTAACTTTTTATTGTAAACTTTGCCTTATTTAATGACAGCATTTCTGAGATTCAATTAGGCGAAAATTTCTGTTTTGAAAAACCGGTGGCAAAAGATGAAAAATTCTGTAAAGGACGCTCGTCGCGAAGGGGTTAAAGCATCTCATTGAAGGTTCATACCTAAAATTCATGATCATGGCATCGCAGAAATACGAAGAGATTCAGATAGTAGATGATTGTAGGAGATTAATTATTTACAATAAATATGAGAGAGGAATATATTTAAATATGCACAAAACGTATTTTGACTACACTGTCAAAAGTGGAATAACTTTAGGGAGGTATGTTTGACTGAAAATCTTTCACAATCACTCCGTTCTGGCCAGCTAGATTTGAACATGCAAAATTAGGTACCAAAAGGGTAATCTACTGAGCTAAGTAAATCCATAAAAAAGTAAGAAAAATAAAATTTAATATAAAATGAAAATAACAGTGTTCATTGTCATTTCGATATCGGACAAAAGCAATTTTAAATTGACTGTATCGTTTTTCAAAATATTGGTGGTCAGAAAGTTGGGGGGCACGTGCCCCCCTGTGCCCTCCCCGTATGGAACACCTAATGGCAGTTGTTGAGAGACTGATACCTTCCCTTTCATGATCGCAAAATGACAGATATTCCTAGTAGCACTCTTGTACTGCAAGTGTGAAATGTGGCAAAATTTTTTACAGGTGTTCCTATTACTTTGTCCCCCATCTGTATTTCCCAAAATAGTGTAAAGACTATTATATAATACTAGGGGGCCTACCCCCTGCGAGCTACGCTCGCCAACCCCCGCTCAGACTTCGAGGCCTCTAAAAACATGACAGCATGCTTTATTTTAAAAATATTGGTAAATCTGTAATTGGGTTGCCGTGCTTTAAACATTTTAATGGGACATTTTTCGATTATCATGGCCTCATACACAGCTGTTGCGACAACTGACGACTGTTTTCGGGATTGATAAGTAAAATCAATTACTACTTGATAACCAGCTTGTATAAAATGGTTAGGTTTAAATTGTGACTACCTCTCGGACTTTTATAACAACAATCTCTATTCTATTCTTCCTTTGCGTTTAAGGATGAGAAAAATTCCATCTGCTTGTGAATAACATTAAGAACCACGGTATTGAAAAGTACTTATGTTATAGACATTTTCAGTAACAGGTTTTAATTTTCTCTCTATTTTAGTGCACCATCATGCATATTTTCATGTTATTTTAAATTTGTAAATTATTTTTTTTAATTAATATGTATATACGAATTTTCTAATAATTATTTATCATACAAAATTAATTAAATATTTTGTGCATGCATGCCTGCATTTATTCGGCATCAATCTTCTAAAATAAAACCGTAAGTCATGTGACTGTCCTCAACAGTTCCGGGATGTCCGTTTCACTTTTTCATATGCCAAGCGGCCATTTTTATTCAAAATTATTTTTTCGAATAAACTGCATAAAAGTTACATTTTAAGAAAGATCGTTCAAAATAAATTAATATTTGAGAGATGACTTGCGTTCAATTATGTATATATTCTGCAATAACTTCAGTCGAAAGATTCCATAAAAGTAAACAAAAAAAAAGATTGATTCGTCGTGAACATTTAAAATATTAAATCATGGAGGTAATCATTCGCAAAGCTAGTTCTCCGCGAATGAATTTTTGGACCGCTGCCTCGCGTCAAAAAAATAATTCGCACCAGTGAGACAATCAAAGTTTACCATAATTATGTGCTATACAACTCAACTTTCGGACCTTTTCTTGACGTAAATTGAACTCATGTAATAATATTTAATGAATCAGATTTTTAGCATTTTTAAAATCGCTAATACAGCTTTTATTTATCGCGTGTACAAATTAGAAATGATACTTTGATTTTGAAATCAAATGTTTTGATTTATGATATTATTTCTTATTTATTTATTTATTTTCTCTTTTAAATGAAAAGTGTGAAGTATTTTAAATTTATGTAATATAAGCATTTTAGATTAAAGTTAAGTATTTTAAATGAAATGAGTGACAGGTTTATAATTTAAAATTAAATTAATTGTAGTATGAATGACGGTGATTGGAACGATATTTGGCGAATTATCATCTGCTCCCGGCTAACAAAAATACTCATAATTAAAAAAAAGAATAAAAATAAATAAATGATAGTTTGATGTAAATAAATATTGATATACATATCAAAAATAATTTATAGAATTAAAATAAAAAATAAAAGTAAATAAACAACAATTTCCATAACAAAGTTTTCGCCAAATTGGCGGGTGAGGGGGGGGGGGGGGGGGAATCGCGCCAACGTGCGTATGTGACATTTGTGCCCAAAAAATATGCGAAATGCTACCATGATCGCAAAAGTTCATGATTTGTCTATTAGAATCTTCCGATTTGGCGAAGGATTAAGGGAAAATTAAATTATGAATAAATGTAACGTGTTGCAATGTTTAACATACATTTAAGGGAGACCAAACTGGTCGCCAGTGGCGGCTAGTTGATGAGATATTTAAACAAATTTGCTATCTGCGGTAATTTTACACCATGTTCTGTCACTTGAATATTGTCCATAAGAAAATCGGGTACTTTTCCATTATAGGATCCTTTGCTTTTAGGTTTGGCGTAATTCGACCTTCAAAAAGGGATAGATTCGTTAATATACATAGATTTGTTGCCAAAAGTTATGAAAATAAACCCAATGAACTTTTGGTGCTTTTCTATTATAGGGGTCTTGACGCTTTTTTAAAAAGCTTGGCGGAAAAAACCAAGCAGGATAGAAAACCAAGCAGGATATTTTATTCTTCCGTTCAGTTGGGCAATTATTATTTTATACATTAGTTTCAAATATCCGAATTAATGATTTTATAAATTTGTTTAGTTAAATTTTACAAAAAAATAACAAAATGATATCAATAAATAATAATTACTATTAATTCCTTTTCCTCCCTTTCTTTTGCGTTTACCTAAATGACGTCATTTGGACGACTTTATTCATAATATTTTCAGTTTATAAATTAAATTAAATGCTGACAGACGATTGAATCCTGACGATAGAAATGTGATTTTTTTTCAATATTTCCTGAAAAACATAATTTAATCACAATCTTATCTTCATTATCGATTGAAATAAAAGATAAATTCAATTTCAATTTGAAAATGACGAATAAAAAGAAATCAATAATCCCTATCGGGATCCTTTTCAATTTTTTTCCCTTTTTTGTCACAAAAAAACTGAATAATTAGTTGCCATCATTACAGAAATGTCATTAAAATTAGAAAAAAATTAATATCTCGAAAACTAATTCCAATTTCAAAATTCTATTACCAGTTTTGACATCCGCGGATTTTTATGAACAATTGGTATTAATTTCACCATCAAGCGTTTAATATTTTATTAAAAATAGCCTTGAAACATAATCAGTCGTTTAATGAGTCGTTTCATAAAATCGTTTCATAAATTCGTTTCATAAAATCGTTTCACAAATTCGTTTCATTAGGATTTTATATATATAGGGTAGATATATTTTGTAATTTAAAAGTTTCTTGAACAAAATAATAATTTAAGCTTTGTCACACAATAACTGTTTTCCTAAGAAAGTGGTTTTTATTTATGTGTTTGCCAATCTCTTTCCTCCCAACAATATAACCGCATGAGTAATATATTCAATTAACTTTTCCAAAACTTTTAGGGAATGCGCTTATAAGAGACCTTCCTTCAAAGACGCAATCAGCTGCTTATGCTGAAGAACACTTTTTATACATTTTCTTTTCATCGTCAGGAAATAATAAAATTTGATAATTAACTTTATACATCAATTTTAGGGGAAAGTGGAAGTAGAATTGCATTTACTCAAAAAAGAAGAAGCTGAGGAATCCCCGGTTGGTTTGGGAAGAAAGGAACCGGATGCACTTCTGAAGCCAAAGTAAGTATAACCGTTCAAATAAATATACTAATTATTTACTAAACCAAAAAATACTAAGTATTATTACAAACTAAGTAAATATCCGTCATGTAAAAAATGTTTAAAATAAATTAACAAAATTTCCATTAATGAATAAAAACATCAAAGTTATCAAACACATAGGGTAAAAGATCCAGTAGTCAGCCAGTTAGTAAATCGTCGGGCAAATTGTTAGTCAGGCAAATTGTTGGACTTTACCCACGGATGGAAACAGCCACGCTCTGCGGGTATATGCCCTCCGAAAAAGACTGTTTATTGGACGAAGGGGAAGCTGTGTTAAAATGTTCTTCACACCTATTGGTGTTTTTCTTCTATATACCCGCAGATGACGTGACATGGGTAAAGTCCATAACGATATCCATAAAACGTTTCCGATGACTGTTGATTTACGAAAGGTAGCACAAATAGAGATGGACATTATTTAAAACAATAAGATAAATAATATTATTGACATTAAGCTTATTATCGGTATATTCTAATAAGAGCAAATCTTGTGTGTGTGTGTGGTTATATATATTGTTATGAATTTTGTATATATCTGTAAATATTCCATTTGTTTAAATTTATTTTATTTTATTATTGTGAAAATTGCAGTATTATTAATGTATTTCCTATTGAGCATCAGTAACTCGATGCTAAAGGCCTCAGGTGGTTTGCAAGGAAAACAACTTTACAGCATCGGTTTTTATAATGAGTTCTATTGGAAAATCGCCAAGGAATGGGTTTATCGCCAAGTTGGCGATGGTTTTGGCGACTTATTTTGTCGCCAAATTTGGCGATATATCGCCAAATGTCGCCAAGTTGGCGACGGATTTGGCGACTTTTTGTGCAACCCCCCCCCCCCCCTTATACCTGTACATTGGGATCCTTTCTCGCTTAGGTTCTCTATCGAAAGTTAAAGCACTTTCTGGTAATTTCTAGCATCTGAAAGCTCTGGAATAATCTGGAAAGATCTTTAAAGCCTATATAAGGGACCTCCACCAGTTCAGTTCAGTTAGTTCTCTGTCATATGCGATTGAATACGCACGAGAGGCTTTGCATTGAGAACTGTGTTATCTATGAGCGATTTAGTATTGAACAATACGCTATATTGTTCTGAGTGAAATTTTGCTGTGCTGTTATTAGATTTGAAGATTACTGAATATTTGTGTCTTTGAAAAGATATTGGTGTATTTATCGAACTGTTTGGAATAAATAAAACCTGTTGATTGTTATTATATATTGGCATCAATCCTTTCGTACCCCGAGCTCACAACATTTGGTGTCAGAAGTGGGATTGAATGCCGATTACAAGAGCAATGGAGGAGCAACTGAACAAATTATTGGAGAAATTAGGAGCTATGGATGAAAAAATGACTGCGAATCAGGCTGAGATGTCAACCAACCTTGGCGAGTTGAAAGAAGAAATGAAGAAAGATATGACAGCGATGGATGAAAAAATGACTGCGAATCAGGCTGAGATGTCAACCAACCTTGGCGAGTTGAAAGAAGAAATGAAGAAAGATATGACAGCGATGGATGAGAAAATGACTACGAACCTTGGTGAGTTAAAAGATGATATGAAGAAGGATATGTCAACCAACCTTGGTGAGTTGAAAGAACTAATAGAGGATAAAATAACATCTTTAAATGACAGAATTGACGGCGTGGAAAACAAAGTTGAAGAAAGATTTCAAGAAATAGAAAGTTCAAAATACAGCCAAAACCGTAGAAGAAAAGGTAGAAGAAATACAAAGGACAGCCAAAACCGTAGAAGAAAGGATTGAGAGTGTAGAAAAGGAGTTGGAAAATGTGAAGAAACAAAAGATAACTGCCGAAAACTATCCCGAAGATGTCAAGTATCAAGCTATGCTTCCTCGGGCCTCTATTAAACTCTCGACCTATGACGGAAAATCCTCATGGCCAGTTTTTAAGACACAATTTGGGATCGTAGCGGACGCCAATGGATGGGATTCCCAGACAAAGGCTTGCCAGTTAGTTGCTTCTCTACGAGCTGATGCTGCCGACGCACAGTGGGTCAATCCTTAAGAAAATGCGAACATAGGGCCAAAAAATAATCATTAAATAATTGAATTTTTTCAATGAAATATTTTAAAAGAATAACTACAAAATACGAATATATGTTTATCTTTTAAATTATACAAAATTATATCTTATTTGTATAGTTCGGAATATACATCTTTCAGCAGAGGAATTTTTCTGCGAATTTTAGTGATTTTTAAATGTGCTCAGAAATGAAACCTAGGTAACCACTAATAATAACTCGTTTAAACTATCGTTATTACTTTCCTAAAACACAGTTTAAACCACTACTGATTGCATTTTGATTGAATTTTATGTATCATTTTACATTATGAACAGCCCATATAAAATTAACGGTATCATAAACTTAAAAATTGTGTAACTTAAATTGCATGAAGTTGCGTGAAATTTCAAACACATCTTTGTGTTCCTAAAAGCCTGTATTTTAATGTGGTATAGGGCAATATTTGCGCAAACCTGCGCATTTTTTAAATAAATGGATTTGAAACACTCTAAGTGGCTATCGCATAATTTTCCATTAACGGAAAGCATAGTAAATTGTCTGTAGACAAAAATATTTTTTAATAAATATTATACTGTAAGAATTTTCTAAGATGAAATAATGTAAAAAAATAATTTAAAATTAAACTATAAAATTAAATTCAATATATACGTATCTTGTGTTAGATAAATATTTACATGAAAATGCTGAAAAGAGCAAAGACTCTCAGAGGGTTAAATCTACTCTAATAAATGGATGCATAATGTGTGAGTGCTAAAGTGTTATTTAAAGTAAAAGTTCTAATGCTTCTGGAAATTTTTTGTTCATTTGAACGTTTCTTACTTTGCGTCTAATACTGGAAATCAACGGGTCAGATTTTATAAGTAAATGGTGCAACAAGTCTTTGTTACATGCTCTTCGACTTATTTTTCTCGTATGGGGGCTCCCGTTACCTCCGAAACTCTTTATTTCGAGCTTTGCCAGCTTCTTCCGATAATTGGCCAATTGGAACAGCAAAATTTGTAATTATATTTTTTCCATGAATTAATAACTTATGAATCGAAGCTGGCATACAATACCACCCGTACTTCGAAACACATTCTTTAGCTGTTTCCAGTGCAAATTCGCCAAATTTTTCACTTTGTCACAGGAGATAACTTGCATTATAATTGCAAAACGTTTAATAAGTTCTTTATCCATCCAGTGATCTCAGCTGTCTTTTCAAACTCAGCAAAAAATGTCCTTGCAGTGTTTCCATCGTGTGTCAAACCACTCCCCTGTTTAACAACATCAATTAGCAAACCTAATTCTTTTCTGAATTCGCATTGAATTTTTCTCTTTGATTCTTCTTTTTGCTTTTTTTTTGGTCCTCAGTTCTAGCACTTAAAGCTTTAAATGATAAATTGTAAGAAATATGAAGCAAATATTCCATAGACCGTATCTTTACATGGAGACTAGATACACCAAAGCTGTATGAGGAAACGTTTACACTTCTTTTAGCAATTTTATCAATGTTATTCATTTCCAAAGGCTTTGCACCACAAATATGACATGTTGAACAGGAGGATGTATTTGAAATTGCCGTAATAATTTTTCCATCAATCATTGTTAAATTCATTTCGTGATCAATGGTTATATTTTTATGTGCTATATCAAAAGATCCTTAAAACCCTCAGATGCTAATTTTTCTTCTGCTGCAATGCAAAAGAGCTTCTCCAGAAGTATCCTCTCTTAAACGTTGAGTTAGTTTTCTTTTATGAGTTTCGGTTACATCTAAAAAAGATTTCCGAGATGTTGATTTCTGCGAATTTTCAACTTCAGATGGTTTAAATTCATTACCAACTTTAAAGGAACACAAAAGCCAAGAATCGTTTTTAGTATTGAAACGATCTAATTTTCGTTGAGATTTCTGCCATCGATCTTTTACAGCTACACAAAACTTACGTAAACGCTTCTTTAAATTTTCTTCATCAATTTCTGAAGCACTTAGCCAACAGTAGAACAGCACTTACAAAACTAAGAATTGATTTCTCATAACTAAAACCATAATTTAAATTATTTAGATACAGAAACAAATCTCTGTTTGTTATCATCTTTCAAAAGAATATTAAAAAAAATGAAATAATCTTGCTTCAAATAAAAAAGAAATATACTAAAATTAATATCACTACAAAATAATTTTATAACATTATGATTATTATATTATTATGATTATTATTATAATCCCGATGTTAAAAAATACGCACTGAAATAGGCTCTAAAATGTTGCAGAAAAATGTTCTGGTTTTGTAGAACGATTTTGAAAAGTTATCTAAACATTACATATTTTGCCAATTAAAAATTAAACAAATGTTTTGAATATTTTGCCAATGTCATTAGGATATAAGTAAAAACATGATAGGTAGTAAAATTATCGTCTGTTAAGCTTTCTCTTTTACTTTGATTTTCAAATTTAATTTAGTTATCCAGTATGCCTCTAAAAGGCCTATTTTAAACAAAAAAAGATTAAATTGCTCATAAAAATCATGCAAATCTATTGAATATAATTTATTTTACTTATTTAAACCTAAATATAACAAAACCAATTATATATATAGGCTTATACTATTGTGATAA
Organism: Maratus michaelseni; assembly: GCA_963931845.1. NCBI lineage: Eukaryota > Metazoa > Arthropoda > Arachnida > Araneae > Salticidae > Maratus > Maratus michaelseni. The sequence goes on from OZ007592.1 coordinate 254,732,457, forward strand.
TCCTATGTTCGACATCTGCTATACTTTGATCCACTGTGCGACGTCCTACAGACTTTGCCTGCAAATGAACCGCTGGATTTTGAAACGCTCATCAGTGCCTTAGAATTGCGCTTTGGCGAGAAATGCATGAAGGAATATAGCAGACTCCAGCTCAAATCTCGACAGCAGAAATCCACTGAATCCCTGCAAGATCTTGCTACGGATGTCGAGAGACTTTCACATCTTGCTTATCCTGACTGTCCGACTGAAATTAGAGAAAGCTTAGCTCTACAGCATTTTATTGATGGTGTGCGTGACCCTGAGATCCAGACAGCACTCCGGATTGCAGATCTCAATGATTTAAAAGGGGCTTTGGTTTACGCTCTGAAATTCGAGGCAGCCAAGCAAGCTACTAGGAAAGATCGACACTTTGTGCGAGCAGCCAACCTGCCTGAGACGTCGGATAGAGCTGTGGAGCGCTTACAGCAGCAGATGAATGACATAGTGAGAAAGATGAACTCCTTAATGGCCAACAAACCTTACAAGAAGATCAAGTGCTGGAAATGCAGTGGAGAAGGCCATATCCAAATCGACTGCCCAAGACGACCCAGCACCGAAGGTAATATCTCACCCGCTAACGGAGGAGCAGGAAAACTGATTAATGGCCATCTTGCGGGGCGGAGGTTGCCAGATTTTGAGAAGCCCCATTTTCAAGTATGTGAAATTTCTGCAAGAAGTTGCGGCGAGAACGGAGTTTTTCTAGTCGGAAGCGTGAATGATTTGCCCTGTAATATGATCATCGGTACAGGAGCCAATGTGACCATCATTCGGAAAGATCTAGCTCAGCGGCTGAAAGAAAAACTCTTCTGGACCCCGCCGCGTGTTATTCTTCAAACTGTGACCGGAGATAAGATCGATATACATGGAAGAATGAAACTGAAAATAAAGTTTGGGAACGCCGCTTACCATCATACAGTCTATGTGGCCGATATTTCAGACCCTTTTATACTCGGACTGGACTTTTTAAAAGAGCATGGATTTACACTGGATTTTAAGAATAATGAGTTACGCTCTGCTCAAGAAGATGTCACTATTTTCAAACTTGGAAATGAGTCCGGGTCTATTCAACGGATCACAGCCAAGGTAGATGTTATCATCCCTCCTCGAACCGAAATGATGATACCTGGAGTAACTGGAAACGAAAGAATTTTCCAGTATGGCTTGACTGGATATCCTGAGAAGAGCCCAAAGGGAGTGCTAATAGCATCAGCGCTGGTAGATCTGTCGAGAGATGTGATACCCGTGAGAATTGCAAACGTAAGTGAAAAGTCTAGAATTATCCAGAAGGGTGAAGTGCTTGCAACCTGTGCTCCAGTCACCTGTGTATGCAAAGACCCGAGCTTGATGTTGTCGGAACCGCCTACAAGTTTAACACCTGAAATTGGACGAAATGAAAATTTATCTCCTGAACAGAGACATGCCGCAGAAAGACTGTTCCAGGAATTTAAGGATGTGTTTTCTCAAAACGAGAGTGATATTGGTCGCACTTCACTGACACGGCATAGAATTGATACTGCCGGCCATCCACCGATTAAACAGCATCCCAGACGTTTGCCGTTCGCTAAACAAGAAGAGGTGTCTAAGCTCTTACAACAGATGCAGGATAGTGACATCGTCGAACCGTCATCAAGTCCGTGGGCCTCTCCCATCGTGTTGGTCCGAAAGAAAGATGGCTCCACAAGATTTTGTGTGGATTATCGTAAACTTAACGACATCACGAAGAAGGACAGCTATCCTCTACCAAGAATAGACGACACGCTAATTACTCTTTCAGGACATAAATGGTTTTCCACACTGGATTTGAAGAGTGGATATTGGCAAGTAGAGATCCATCCTGATGACAAAGAGAAGACCGCATTTACTACTGGACAAGGACTTTGGCAATTTAAAGTTATGCCGTTTGGGCTCTGCAATGCCCCAGCAACGTTCGAGCGCCTCATGGAGACAGTGTTAAAAGGCCTGACTTTTGAAGCTTGTCTCATCTACCTAGATGACGTCATCATTGGTGGCCGCACGTTTGAAGAACATCTTAGAAATATTCGAAAAGTGTTAACGAAGCTAAGAGCGGCGAATTTAAAGCTGAACCCTCTGAAATGCAAGTTCTTCCAACGAGAAGTAAATTATTTAGGACACATCATCTCAGCTGAAGGTGTTCGAACAGATCCTGAAAAAGTGTCTGCAGTAAAGAACTGGAAGCGTCCGGAAAACGTCCACCAGTTGCGAAGCTTTCTGGGACTATGTACTTATTACAGAAAGTTTGTACAGGGGTTCTCCAACATCGCAAGACCCTTGCATAGGCTCACTGAAAGCAAACAGAAGTTTCTATGGACACAAGAATGCGACAATTCCTTCCAGCGGCTGAAAGAAGCTCTCACATCCTCTCCAGTCCTTACCTATCCAGACCCCGACAAACAATTCATTGTGGACACGGATGCCAGTCAGGAAAGTGTCGGCGCTGTACTTTCCCAAGAAATAGATGGCCAAGAACGAGTCGTAGCATACTGGAGCAAATGTTTATCGAAACCGGAGCGGAATTATTGTGTCACTCGTAAGGAGTTATTAGCTATAGTGAAAGCCATAGAACACTTCCATCACTATCTCTATGGCAGGAAATTTCTCCTTCGTACTGATCACGCATCCTTAACATGGCTGATGAATTTTAAGAACCCAGAGGGCCAAGTAGCCAGATGGATACAACGACTCCAGGAATACGACTTTGACATCAGGCATCGTAAAGGTTCATCGCATGGAAATGCTGATGCCTTATCAAGAAGACCGTGTCCCGAAAGTTGTCGCTATTGTTCCAGAGCGGAGAACAAGTATAATCCCGAACATGTCATACGCCAGACGAAGACTTCACTATCAACGCCACCAGATCCCTGGAGTGATGAGAAGATTCGAGAAGATCAAATGGCAGACTCTGACATCAAACCAATCTTGGAGTTATTAGAATCTTCTAGCACGAAGCCCAGTTGGAAAGACATCTCGACTTATAGTTCTACGACGAAGCAATATTGGGCTCTTTGGAACTCCCTCCACGTCAGGAATGGTGTCCTGTACCGAAAATTCGAATCGGAAGATGGGAAGACATCTCGGTGGCAGTTGGTACTTCCTCGATCCCGAATCCCTGAGATCCTCAAGGAATTACATGACAGTCCCACTGGTGGCCATTTTGGAATCATGAAAACATTACACAGAGTCCGAGAGCGCTTTTTCTGGGGAAAAGCGAGAGCTGACGTCGAACAATGGTGCAAATCTTGCGATGCATGTGCAGCTCGGAAAGGACCAAAGAAACGTAGCCGAGGAAGACTACATCTCTACAATGTAGGAGCACCTTTCGAACGCATCGCCCTAGACATCCTAGGTCCTTTGCCAAGAAGTTCCGATGGCAACAAATACCTCCTTGTTGTCATGGACTATTTCACGAAATGGCCTGAAGTTTATGCCATCCCTGATCAAGAAGCTTCTACGGTTGCGGATGCCTTGGTACACCAGTGGATATCAAGGTATGGAGTCCCTCTTCAAATGCATTCTGACCAGGGGAGAAATTTCATCTCTGCTGTGATTGAGGGTCTCTGTCAACTTCTCGGAATGGACAAAACTAGGACGACGCCTTTACATCCGCAGTCGGATGGCATGGTTGAGAGATTTAATCGTACCATCCTCAACAATCTCTCACTTCTAGTCTCAAGAAACCAGCAAGACTGGGACCAAAAACTTCCCTTGTTTCTTCTCGCCTATCGCAGCGCCGTCCATGAAACAACCGGCTATTCCCCGTCTCAGATGCTTTTCGGTCGTGATCTTCGTTTACCTTGTGATCTGCTGTTTGGTCGCCCTCCAGATGCGCCTTCATCGCCAGAGGGATACGTGCAGAATCTCCAGGCACGATTTGAAGACGTCCACAACTTGGCTCGAGAGCGTATCAATATACAGACGGAGAAGATGAAGACCAGGTACGACACGAAAGCCACGGGACATCAATTCAAAGAAGGTGACAAGGTTTGGTTTTATAATCCGACTCGACGTAAAGGACTTTCTCCCAAACTGCAATCGTACTGGGACGGTCCTTATACAGTCCTAAACAGACTGAACGATGTCGTAATCCGGATCCGAAAGTCACCAAGTTCGAAGCCTGGAGTCGTTCATTACGACAGGCTGGCTCCATACTATGGCCATAGTACTTAGTTCATTGATTGTAAATAGTGTAATGTAAATAATGTAAATTAGTATGACCATGGTCTTGTATATAAGTTAATGTAATAATTTCTTTTGCTTAGCATTATCATTATTAATGTTATTATTATTTAAATACTTGTATGTAATGATGTCTATGCTTTAATTTAATTTAATGTTTTTTTAAATAAGTGTATATTTTGTATAATTCAGCATTATGAATGTGTTTAATGGTTATTTTGCATGTTTGCTTTAAGTGTTTTGAATAGTATAGCATTTGTTGGCAACGGGTTTGCTTTCCGATCAAAGGTTGAACTGCCCGGGACGTGCAGTCCTTGAGAGGGGGGCAATGTTATGAATTTTGTATATATCTGTAAATATTCCATTTGTTTAAATTTATTTTATTTTATTATTATGAAAATTGCAGTATTATTAATGTATTTCCTATTGAGCATCATGTAACTCGATGCTAAAGGCCTCAGGTGGTTTGCAAGGAAAACAACTTTACAGCATCGGTTTTTATAATGAGTTCTATTGGAAAATCGCCAAGGAATGGGTTTATCGCCAAATTTGCGATATATCGCCAAATGTCGCCAAGTTGGCGACGGATTTGGCGACTTTTTGTGCAACCCCCCCCCCCCCCCCTTATACCTGTACATTGGGATCCTTTCTCGCTTAGGTTCTCTATCGAAAGTTAAAGCACTTTCTGGTAATTTCTAGCATCTGAAAGCTCTGGAATAATCTGGAAAGATCTTTAAAGCCTATATAAGGGACCTCCACCAGTTCAGTTCAGTTAGTTCTCTGTCATATGCGATTGAATACGCACGAGAGGCTTTGCATTGAGAACTGTGTTATCTATGAGCGATTTAGTATTGAACAATACGCTATATTGTTCTGAGTGAAATTTTGCTGTGCTGTTATTAGATTTGAAGATTACTGAATATTTGTGTATTTGAAAAGATATTGGTGTATTTATCGAACTGTTTGGAGTAAATAAAACCTGTTGATTGTTATTATATATTGGCATCAATCCTTTCGTACCCCGAGCTCACAACAATATATACGAGCAGGGAAGACCTAATGAAGACCCATGATTAAACTGACCCACTAATCAAATTTTTTCGAACCAAGTCCAATTGTCTTCTCGTGCTCGAAACCCGTGGGACATAAAATTTAGTCAAAATAGTCTGAGCCTTTTTTAGATAAAATTAGCTTGACCCACAGTGACCCAAAAATGACCCACTTATCAGTTTTCTAGAGCATGTGACCTAGCCCAATGATTTTCTCGTTCCCAAAAACCGTAGGATACAAAATTTAGTTCAAATCGTCTGAGCCGTTTTGAAGATAAAAATAGCTTGCTTGATCTATAATGACCCATGACCAAAATAACCCACTAATCGAAATGTCTCAAACATGTGACCTAGCCCAATAGTCTTCTCGTTCCCTAAAACTGTACGATACTAAATTTAGTTCAAATCCTCTGAGCCGTTTTTAAGATAAAAATAGCTTGACCCATAATGACACATGACCAAATGACCCACTAATCGAATTTTCTCGAACATGTGACTTAGCCCAACAGTTTTCTCGTGCCCGAAAATCATAGGATGCAAAATTTAGTCTAAATAGTTTGAGAAGCCAGAATTTCCAACAGAATTTAATGTAACTTTGCGTACGTACTCTCTGCACCTGTTATTGTACCATAATATCATTTTAAATATATGTACGGGCTCAGGCACGATTTTTACAGCATTCTTCGGACTTCTAGATATATTCTGTCTGATTCTGAAGCCTTGGCACGGTCAGTGTCAAAGCTAACATAAAGAAGCCACTGGATATTCCTTGTCCATCACTTCTTTCTGTTTGAAGTCCTCTTCCAGAAATAGTGGAAAACAGAATTCGTGTCTTTCTGCCATAGTTCTACAATGATATTTTAAAAGGATAAGGATAAACGATAAGAATTGTTGTGACTTATGTAGATTTTTGCAGTGGTTGGGTATAAATAGCAAATTTGCTATTTTAAAAAGATTTAGAGGCACATGAAAATCACGAAACGTCGTAACGGGAGAGTATTTGGGATTAATAGTTATTTCCATGCAAGTATATATATTTTAAATGAAAAAATTAATCTTGAAATATTTTAAAATGTTATTAACAATTTTCTATTGCGTATTTTTGCTATCGGGCTCAGTCTCTGCTGACACAAAATTTTTTGCGCTTAGATTTCAAATCGTCGAGCTCGGACTCCGAAAAAAAAGCCCAAACTCATCTCTTATCATGAATACGAAATTCCTTAATATTAAAGGGAAAAAAATAAAAGTTATGAAAGCTTTATCTTTATGCTGTGTGTGTTACCCAATTTAACGTAGAATTTCTTCTTACATGAAATCACAAATTTATTAAATTGAAGAATATCACACAAACATTCATTACTGGTAGCAACCCACACAAATCAAAAGAGAAACTTGAATAGAAGAAATTACAAATCAGTTGATGAAACATTTAGCATTCGATAATAATGCTTATTAGAAGTTTTGAATGAAAGTTCCTTTGGAACAATATCTTATATGATTTTATGGAATTTTTACACCCCACAGCTTTTTACGTTTGTTACAACAGAAATATATCATTTAGTGAGATACAGTTTCTCTACTAGAACAAGTCAGAAACATGTTTCGTGATGTCATCTGGTGACTGTTTCAACAAACAAAACAGTCTAACATTATCCTCTTTACAATTTGAGAAATTGCAGAAAAGAAAGTCACCTCTTTGATAGTTTTATAAAAAATCATAATCACTCTTGTCCGCCTGTTCTTCAAACAATGTTTTCGGACTCTTCAAATAATTATTTCCCAATATCTTTTTTATCCCACGTAGGATATCCAGTTTTACACCCTAAGAGAATGTGGATCGGAAAGGAAGCTGTAAAAATGGCCTTTTAAATGCTAGTAACAGTTTCATTCTGAGAAATGAATCCTTATTAAATATGCTACACATACTAATATAAAAAGTTTCAGTAACTTCACATTTGTTCATATTTACAAATCTTAAAACTAGAACAAACTAAAAAAATAATAAAAAGAAAATGAACAAAAAAAGATAAAATAAACTTCTTGAACACAGAAACGATATAAATGCCAGTGTGGATATATCGCAATGGCTGCTGCTTTACCTTCTGGCCTAAAGCTAAATATTTCAATCATTAACCGCTAGAGGACTCAAATTAAATCAAAACTGAGGTATCTGGTTTAACCCGACCATATGGTTCTACCCTACTTTCCCCTATGCAATAGTCTTTTAAAAGAATTTTAATTGTTGGATAATGTTGGTTAAGAAACATTGGCATTTTTTATAGAAATTGAGCCGGATCGTGCCGCGTCAAGGCTGATTTCATTGACTTTTGTTTGGGCAGGACCTGGTCCGAAAATTTCTTCCCATGCAGACCTTTTGCAGGCCTCCACCATGTAATTAGCTGATTTGCAAAATATATTTAGAAAGAAATATATGCAAATATATGCACATTATATATATGCAAATTATGTAGCTCATCTTTCAAAACGTTTTTGACTTTTCAAAATGTTCCTAAAACGGTAAATTTTATGCAGCTTTATTCAAAAAATCAAATCTCTGAAATTAGTCTAAGATGGCCGATTCTCAGGCGATTTTACTACTTGATATAGACCCGTAATGAACATAATCGAACAGGCCTGAAATTTTTTTATAATAATTTTCAGCAATAATGAAGATATTTTAATGGAATTTTCAACAGACTTACCTTGCTTTGTATGGAATGGGATAACATCATGAAAAGTGTTGTAAATGACCACCGTTTATGTCCAAACAACGCTGAGCAAAATCTTTCGAACTTCGGAATGTAGTTGACAGTACTTAACTTACGGTATCACTGACCGAACTACACTTCCAGCACTTTCTTTAAAAACATCTTTAAACACAATCAAAGTTGTGTATTGAAATTTTTGCTAAAATATCATCGTTACACTGTTAAAGTTATGGACAAAAATCCGCATTGGAGTGAGCCCGTATTTTTGATTGAATACGAGGATTGCGACACTGGTTTCTAGTACAAAAATTGTCTTGACGTGTATTATAACCAGTAAACGTTTGTAACCTTCGTAATGAAGTGAAAACCCAATATATGAAAATTTCCTAAGGTGGCTTGTTCCCTTCTGACAAAAAGAAGATGTATATAATAAGATTAATATTTCTTAATTGATAAATTTCAGTATTGTTTTCCGCAACACATCTGTTCTGAAATCTTGCCCCTCCCTGGATCTCGTTCTGCCTGCGCCCATATGGCAACCCCATTGAAACCCCTTTTTACAGGTGTAGAGGAATGCTTTGTAAGATACATTATATTTGTTATATATGTATATTATTCTGAATATATGTGTCATGCACTGTTTAATTAGCTGCTTTCGATAAGCTCAAACACTGTCAGTTTCTCAGAATCTCCAGTTTGACGCCTGAACACCACCTGCTGTGCTTTCATTCGTGACTTCAGCATTTAAAAACACCTTTGTGGACTCGACTCTTCTGATACAAAAGATGCTCTCGTGCTCTACTAATTCTAGCGGTCAAGTGTACTAACAGAGCATTCATAATTAGTTGAAATTACTAGGTAGAAAGGAAAAAAAAATAGGCAAAAGATACGTGGATGCCGCTTTGTTTGATAACTTTAAACAACAACCTATATAATTTATTTTTCTGAGAGGTGGAGACAAAACATAAAAGGGGAAGATTAAGATTTATTTAGTATACTGTAATTGGACATTAACGAATCACAAAAATGATGCAAATTATAATTGAAAGTCTTTGTAAAATTACACTATGGTTCATTTAATAACAACAATTGCTTTGAGTAATAGATAGTAATATTGAGTAATAGATAGTAATATTGAGTAATAGATAGTAATATTGAGTAATAGATAAGTTCATCCGGCAGTTCCTTATTAATTTCCCAACTTTATAGATGTAACCGTTTATAGAAGAAAATGCCTGTTTCCTGTTAATCATGTGTACATGACATCATTTTCATTTAGAGAAGCATATCGCCTTTCTACGATTAAGATCATTTGCAGCAGGCTCGTAGCTAGAGCAAGTTTCTGGGGAGGGCAAATCTTTTTCCATGTGCGTGTGAAGGGGAGGATATTTCTTCTTTTTTTAGGTGCGTTCGTAATTATATAAATACATAGCACCTATAGTCGTCGTCTGATCCGTCCATCTGTCTGTCTGTCCGTGTGTCCGACCGCCTATAACAGCAGAAAAACTACCCAACCGAATGGTTTGAAATTTAATATATATTATCGTTGCAGAATTTTGTCGAGTCATTTAAAATTTTATGAAAATCGAATCAAAACTTAAAAATATATTAATAAAAATTTTCTTTATTCTATTAAATCTTATCGTACGTAATCTGTATAATAAAAGCGCAAGTCATGTGACTGAGGAAAATAAATACGGGCAAACCACTTCTTTTTTCATATGTCAGGCGGCCATTTTTATTCAAAATTATTTTTTTCGAATAAAATTGCATAAAAGTTACATTTTTAGAAAGATCGTTCAAAAAATTTGTTTGCTTGAGAGATGAGTTACATTAAAAAATGTATAGATTCTGTGATAACTTCAGTGAAAATTAGGTTAACAGTCGAATATCTCAATCCATTAGAGTAAATAAATACAGGATATTCGTTCATTATGAGTCATAAAAATATTAAAACATGGAGGTAATCATTCGCAAAGAAAGATCTCCATGGGGGAATTTTGCAGCGCTGTCTGGTGTAGAAACAAAAATTCGCATTTGTAAACGTAGAATACGTAAAAAGAAAAAAAAAAGGCATACTCATTTGGCTCATAGCAGACGATATAACTCATTTCACTGAAATGATAAAGGTGATTGTTTTACATTGTGAAACTACAAGTTTTTTAGTTATGAAACGAACGCACCTCATTTGTCACGTTTAACGTACAATTTCCAACTTGTTTTAGACTTTTACAATCTTTTGAAAATTACGTACTACACAAGTTTCTTCAGTTTAAAAAAAAATCTTTACAAGGCACGAACTAAGTTTTTAAGGTTTGTTCGAACACACAACTAACAACTAACTAAGGATACTGTGGCCATCACAAAACTTTCTTTTATACTATTCTAATATGTTAATTTATAACAACATCATCGATTATGAATGTAAAGCATAGTGCATTTCTTCGAATTTAACACGGAGTTACACTGGAAAAAAAAAAAAAAAAGTTTTGATTTTACAGTATAATACTGGCAGCTGGGATGCCAGTAAATCAACACTTTTTTTTGCAGTGTACAGAGATCAGTGAATTAAAAGAAGAACAGAACAAGAGCTGGGTATTAAAATTTAAAATTAGGTCAACATATTAGATCATCATCATCATCATCTGTAGGCATTTATTACTTAACATGTTTTTTAGTGATGTTATGAGTTTTTAAGAAAACGAAATATTTTTGATACAAAGTTCAAAAAATATTTTCCTCAAATGCAGGTATTATTATTGCTTTATGAAAGAAATTTTACAGTCACGTGAGAGTATGAAAGTATACAGGGAATTGGATGGTACAGAGGTCGGTTTTAGCAATGAACCTGATGACTTGGTGGTAAACGTAAAATTAGGCGATTTTGATAGCGTCTTTGTGATACGGTAACAAAAATCTAAATGCAACGGAGAAATAATAATGTAATGCATGAAGTTTTTGTATATTCTCACTTTATAATCTATGAGTGGCGCATGATTTTCTTTATACTTGTTTATTACTTTGCAGAGCTTATGTCTTTTTCAATGGGACATTTTAGGCCTGACACAAATTTTACCCGATAAATATGGCCTGGGGAAGTAAAAAGATTGGACATCCATGATTTAAAGTGATCAGAATTTTTCAATCTTCAGCAATGTTTTTTTCTTAGTCTTATGTAGAGAAAAAAATGTACTTTCAAATTCTTTGAGACCTGAACATCCCAATCCCAATACCTGAAACAATCCGCATCTTTCTCTACTCATTCATATGAACCATATGTCTAATAACATAATCGCATATTTAAGACAAAATTGAAACAATGTGTACATGCAAAATGTTTTATATTTTATAATTTTATGAAATAATTCAATTTTATTTTCTTTTCTTCTATTCCCAATAATTTTTAAAGCTTATTATGCAACTTTACGAGTTGAATAGACACATTCGTTTCAGTATTTCCAGTTATGGTCACCGTTATGCGACCTTCGCTTTAGCAAGTCAACCGTGTGTACGATTAAGCTCAAGATGCAGGGCCGGACGAACACTCCGTCAATCCGTGCCCCGGCACGGAGTATTAAAAACCGAGGGCGCAAAATTGCCAAAACAAAAGGAGAAAAAAATTTCAGAAAATACGCCCAATAGCTGACTTTCAGATGAAAGAAAATTTATTGAAATCCAACAAGAAGTTCGTTTTTTAAATTTTTTTTCTCGAAAGCCAAAAATTTCTGAATCAATACTGAAACATCGAGTTCGTCGGCGAAAAAGACAATTTGATTATGAAAATCAAGATGAACCCATAATCGATGCACAGGAAAAATACAAAATTAATTCTTTTACCACCTTGTTGACACTGCAATGAATTCTTTAAAACAAAGATTTTCTCAGCTGCAACATCACAACAGTTACTTCTGTTTTTTATATTATATGTATACTAGTGTAAATGCCCGTCCTAGGACGGTGGGTAGAAATTGGGGTTTTCAGTTAAAATTTTAAATAACTGATAAAAATATTCATATACTGTTTATCGACAATAAGGAAAACTGACCTGAACCGTTAAGTAATATAGAGGGTTAATGGTAAATTTTACTGTTAATGGTAAATTTTACGAAACGTAATCTTTTTCTTTATCTTTGATTTTCAACTCAAAATTTCTAAATATTTTTCTGAATAATTAAAATCTCAATCCTAATAACGATCTCAATAATTAATTAAGGTCTCAATAATTAATTATGTTAAGTAAATTATAGGTATTAATTTTCGCTCTCAATAATACGAAAACGATCTTTTAGTTTCTTCATAATCTAAAGGAATGCATTAATTTTTACACAAAGTCAAATATTTTCCTTTCAAAAGTAATAATAAAAATAATTTAAATCATTAAAAAAAGTTGATCTTGTAATAATTCAATACATCCTGAATGTGAACCTTATGTTAATGGTAAATTTTACGAAACGTAATCTTTTCCCTTATTTTTGTTTTTCAACTCAAAATTTCCAAATATTTTTCTGAATAATTAAAATTTTAATTCTAATAATGATCTCAATAGTTAATTAAGGTCTCAATAATTAACTATGGTTAGTAAATTATAGGTATTAATTTTCGTTCTCAATAATACGAAAACGATCTTTTAGCTTCTTCATAATCTAAAAGAATGCATTAATTTTTACACAAAGTCAAATATTTCCCTTTCAAAATTAATAATAAAAATAATTTAAATCATTAAAAAAAGTTGATCTTGTAATAATTCAATACATCCTGAATGTACATACCTTATGTTAATGGTAAATTGGTTTTTCAACTCAAAATTTCCAAATATTTTTCTGAATAATTAAAATTTTAATCCTAATAATGATCTCAATAATTAATTAAGGTTTCAATAATTAACTATGGTTAGTAAATTATAGGTATTAATTTTCGTTCTCAATAATACGAAAACGATCTTTTAGTTTCTTCATAATCTAAAAGAATGCATTAATTTTTACACAAAGTCAAATATTTCCCTTTCAAAATTAATAATGAAAATAATTTAAATCATTAAAAAAAGTTGATCTTGTAATAAATCAATACATCCTGAATTTTCTTATTCTAAAAATATGCTTATGTACATTTTATATTATTTTACAACTTTATTATTATGTAAATTATAATAAAGTTGTATTATTAATTTATTTATTTTTCCAACAGAAACGTATACTTTGTATTTATTGTCAGAAGATGGCGCCAGAATAGTATTTACGAATGAAATCTAAAATCAAAATGCTGGTAGATGCATCGCGCATCGCAAAGCCTCGAAAGGTATCATCGCTATTTCTGAAAAAGTGCTTCAGGAATAAAATGCTTACAGAAATAAATTTAAAAAAATCCTTTAAATATTTAAAGACTTTAAAATGCTTTTACAAATATTTTAAGAGCATAATTGGATATTTTAATGAAACGTTCAAAGAGTCATTCCTTTTTTATTTTTCTAGATATGGGATTTGTGTTTTTGAATGGCAACATTATTCGTTTATTTACATCAGGTAATCGGATGTTTAATCTGTTATTTTTAATTTAAAACTTAAAACATTATAACTGGATATGATATACATGTTTTATACGAAAATATGCTGAACAGACGTTATTTCAAGTAGAAGATATTATCATTTAGTGTTATTATGTGTTAGCATATATTTTTCAGCAAGCCTAACATGGCGTTTACTACGGTCGACTCGCAGATCAGAGTGGTACAACCCGGTACCGTTACAGACACTTTCTCGCCTTTGGATTTTATTATAAGTAAGATAAGTAAGATGAACTAAAAGATGTTTGTTCTACTGTAATTTTGCCAAATGCAAAGATTTAGAAACCATTTTAACAGATGGAGAATCATCGGATATTAACAGCCTGGAACTTTGTGATGAAATATCAGTGGTGTGTTCTCTATTGGAAAAAGATTTACCACCTTTGGAAGTTTTGAAATTCATAACAAAAATGAATTTTGCTCCAAACTTGACCATTGCTCTAAGAATTTTACTTACTCTCTCAATAACTATTGCATCCGTAGAACGTAGTTTTCCCTAACTAAGAATAATCAAGAACTATTTACGAACAACAACATCACAAACAAAATTGTCAGACGTCGCTATTTTAGGAATTGAGTATAAACTCAGTAACAGTTTAGATGTTTCTAAATTAATTAAAGAATTTTCTGAACTAAAAGTTCGTAAAAAAAAGTTTGAATGTTATTCCTGTAACTGTTTTTTAAATGAAGAAATGTATTTTAAATGAAAAAATATTATAAGTATTTGTGTCAATTAACTGAGTGGGAGTTTCCCTGTTATTTTTTGGATTTTTGCTAAAAAATGTAAAAAAGTCCATGTACTTTTTTTTAATGCTTACTATGTATACTTATTATGTAGGGGCGCATTTTTTTACTTTTGCACGGAGTTGTTTAAAGGCTAAATCCGGCCCTGTCAAGATGCGCTTTTCTATTTTGTTCACGCATCATGAAGAAGGTTGTAAAAAAGAAAAAAAAAGACTCAGAAATTGCTTAGAAATGCAGTGATGCAAAACTGATTTTATCTGATACTATTTATTTGTATATATTTTAGCCCCTTGTCATCTTGGCGGTAAGAAACATACACAATGTCGCGGGCTAAACTTTTTTTTATCAGCGTCCGTTCCAAAGAATCCATTAATTTTTAATTATTTTGCATATTTTCCGTCCCTTCAATTTTAGCACCTCAAGCATTCTAACGACCAACCCCCCCCCCCCCCATGCATATATATATAAGATATCCAGGCCTTTCTTCAAACTTCCAAATATTCAAACACCGGATTTAATAAAAGGGTAAATTAAATGAAACACTATAGGCGAACTGACTGGCGACAATATTGTTGAAATATCGTTTTACATGAGTGAAAAGCGCAACACTACACCAACAGGGCCCAGGTTATTGTGATCGAAGAATTGAATTTCATATATTTTATTTTTTTATTAATTACTAGCTGACCCGCCCGGCGTTGCCCGAGCCTGTGTAATAAACTAAATTTTTTTTAAAAACGAAACTCTGGCCAAGGTCTCCGATGGCTTCGACACCGTATACTGGGCACGCTCCGGAAAATCTTTTATTTCCCCCTTCCACCGCCAGGGGAGCAACCTCTTTCGGAAAGAACCTCTGAGACAGGTCAACGTTGCCTACGGTACTGTATAGTAGGCGTGCAACAAAATCGAGCTGGTTTCGAGAAGATGGGAACATTATAAGCCGAGTTATTGAAATAAGGCATAGTTAGAGAAAATAATCATAAGTGAGGTGCCAGGTGAAGGCGATGTTCAAGTGTCCTTCAGAAAATGACAAATTAGGAGGACTACGATGCATCTTTCAAAATTCGTTCGTTTGCTTAAGCTAGGAACTTAATTACAAATTTGCCTTAAACTATTATTCGGAAATAGTGGTAACCGCTACTCATAAATGTACTTTAATGTTATAGAAGGTGACTATTAAGTTAATTATAATGTTTGGAATCAGTTGCGTTGAAATCGGAAAGATAGTTCTAGAGATATGGAAACGGGGAATAGTTAGAGAAAACTTTGAAGGAGGGCCCCGGAGGGGTGGCAGATGTTCAAGTGACCTTCAGCAAATAACTATTTAGGAGGATCACTATACATCTTTAAAGATTGATTCATTAGGTTAAGCTAGGGACTTAATTTGAAATTTGGCTTAGGCTATTATTCGGAAATACTGGTAATTGCTTTTTAGAAATACACCTTGAAGCAATGAATGCTGATTTTTACGATAATTTAGTAAAAATGGAACTAAATGGAGAAGTTCGGAGCATTATTACTGAGATATTGCCGAGAAACTGAGATTTAAAATAGCGGTATTCTGTATATAAAACAACAATTAAAAGCTACGGGTGAAGCTAAAAATGTTAAAATTGTTAAATGTAATTAGACCCCTACCTCTCGCCATTCCCGCAAATATATAACAAATAATCTGTTAAATAAAGTTTTCTGTATTAATAGTCTCTATCATAATAATATATGTCCTGTTTTAAAAAAACCTTAAACCCAGATAATTATAATGAAGAAAAACGTGCCTGAAAATGTCTTAAACAGGTGGCGTTTGTGTAATTTGCCGTGAGTAGATGGCACTACATTAGCTTGGCTATATGCAGGTAACTGCAATCCATGTTGGCACTATTTCGTTATAAGTCCTTATCTATGCATCGTTACTCTGATTTATTTAATGTGTTCTGAGAAGATATTCTACACAACCAACCAACCGAAGAAAAAAAGCGTATTTTTAATGATAGTTTTTTGTGCATTTCAATTAATATTTCAGAAAGTAATTAAAATAGTGAAATTCTGACATAATGGTGCACCAGGAGAGGGTTTGGACTACCTAAATCTAAATTTCCAGCTTTCTAGGTGGGCTAGATTTTCCTAGCCATCGCCAACACACACACACACACACACACACAGAGCGAAACTTTCTTTTATTAGCATAGATTTTTTTTTTTTTTTTTTTAAACAAACATCAGTGTTACTTGCTAATTTGTACTTTTTACTAATTTTTTGCCAAATTCAAGCTTTTGCTCGGGTAACCAAACATATCCTGCCTGATCTCAAAGTTGAGAATGGTGCCTACTGCCTAGAAATCTATAATCTGTCTAGATAAAGATAGAAGTTTGTGTGTGTGAGAGAGAGAGAGAGCTGAGAAGATCGCTGCATAGCAGAATTACAAGATTTGGCAGGAAAGTGCCTGGAATATCTGAAGATATGCACCTCGAATGGGACTTTTAGCCTAATACAGTAAATTTTGTCGACCGCGATTTTTGAATTTTTAGCGATTTTTAATGCGAAGAGTAATCCAGTTTCAATCTTTTAGCCTAATATAGTAAATTTTATTCTTTTTTCAATAAATTTTATTCGGAATTCGTACAGCAATTTTTGAATTTTTTGCGAATACGTTATAAAAGTTTTGAAATGGCGACCCTAGGCTGGAGGTATTGATACCATAGCAACATCACACAGCCTACTGCAAAGTGAAATGAATGGTATAATACATATTACGGAAGATGCCGACGTAGTCGTATTGTAGGAACATCCGTAATCGGAATACGATTTATTTTTCTAAAACTAATTAACTTTTCTCGGAAATTTGGCCATTACAATTATTAAAGCATCCTTTAAGATTTCTTTTTTTTTCAAAAAGTTCAAAATTGCAGAAGCATAATTTAAAATTTTTCTTAATTTTTTTTAAAATTAAAATTTTATTATAAGGATTGCATTTTTCTTGATTCTGATTCTTGATTAAATCATTTTCCTTCATAAAACTATTTAATAATATATCAAAATTGTATTATAAAATACTAAAAAATAAATTAGTTCAAAGAATACCAGCGTTAAATTAAGATATTTTTCTCCGTGAGGGATTTTCGCAGCTGAGGGGAGGGGGGGGGCGGTGTGAACTGCACTTCTAGACCATTAATAATTATAAAATCCCAAATCTTTCTTGGATAGGGGTGACTGTCGATGCTCCGGCGGGAACGCCCCCTCACCCTTGAATCCAACCATGAAGGGTACAGAAGGAGTCCTTTTAACCCCTTCGCAACCAGCGTCAGGTACACGTGACTCATAAAGTGCTCAGAATCCTTGATTAATCCTACCAGTAATCAGTAATTTTTAAGTGAAAAATTTGCCTTTTTTAATCAAAGTATTTCTGCTATTTAATTAGGGGCAAATTTCGATTTTTAAAAACTGGGGATAAAACACTAAAAATTCTGTAAAGGATAATTATCGTTGAGGTTTTAATTTTAACTTAGGTAGGCAAGGTGCAAAGGTGGTTAACTTAATAGGTTTTACCGTAACAGTCAAATGTGCACTGCTTTATGAAAAACACACACAAACCAATGTCTGGCATTGTCTTCTCATCCACAAAGTGTTTAGAATATTTTGACAAGTGTTATCTTAACAGTGATCATGATTAAAAGACAGACTCATTTTTGTTCACGCTTTCACATCTTTCATTCTTGCTGTGGTTACTGTGATGAACGTCATATCATTAATATATTGCCATTAATATATGAATAGAAGACTTCCGTTTCATACCCTTAATTGGCGAAAAGATAATTTTTAAAATCAGATTCCTATTATTAGGTTATTGAACTTGCAAAATATTCATCACCGGTATTGTTTTTGATGGGTCATGTCTTCAGGTGTCATTACTTCACTTCATTATGCGCGACCAATTTTGTCTTTCTTTCAAATGAATGCACAAGCATATTATTTATGATCTGATTATAGTGCGGTTAATATGAACAGTTTTGTTTTACCTGCCATTTTCTATTTGCAATTAATGTTAAGACGGTGGCGTAGCTACGTTTTTTGGCGCCCGGGGCAAGAAGAAATTCTGCGCTCCCCCCTCCTTCTCTAAATAAAAAAATGCTTTTTTTTGGGTTAAGACGACAAAATGTTCTTCCGACTTGTACCATGAGCAAAATGTAGGTTCCCTCTTCCTTGTTTTTAAGAATTCAGCTAATTTTACTCAAACACACGAAACTAAAATGCGTGCAACCCGGTTGTTCAACATGTCTTTATTAGCCGTACTACACATATATTTTGATTGATGTGCTAAATTTCGATGATTTATTTATGGATCTTCGTGAGTTAAGACAGATAACAAGAAAAAGTTTTAACATCACAAAAAAATTGAACATATACATCAAAAGAACTTATAAGGAAATGAAACTTGAGCTTTCTACGTTTGCAAACGATTAAGGAAGAAAACGTGCACCTACAACTGAATAAGAGGTCTGTGCGGGCTGGAATTTCCAGGCCCGGCCCGAACCATACAAAATTTGTTTTGGTTCGGCTCTGTATAAAAGTTATAAGTTCGGCTCGAGTCCGGCACAGCCCGTACAAAAATTTTATTGCCGGGCTCGGTATAAAAACAAAAAGTTCGGCCCGTGCAATTTTTTTTTGTCCCGGTCCGGTATAAAAGCAAAAAGTTCGACCCGGCACGTATATATATATATATATTTTTTTTTGGCCCGTCCCGGTATAAAAGATAAAAGCTCGGTCCGACTGAATTTCTACAAAACATGTCGATATTTCTGAAGCAACATTATCCTAATTATTCAAAAAGCACACAGATTTTATTTTCAGATTATGTTCGAAATGCATGGAATGCGTGATAACAATGCAAAATATCAACAATATTAATGAGCACTTAGACAATTACGTACATAAACATAGATTAAAAAAATTGACTAAGACAATTATATTCAAATGAAGATTCAGTAAGAGAAGAAAAATCCGTTATAGACAGATTCCATTCTTAGTAGATACATCGTCTGCTGTATAATGTATCACGAGCAGGGAAGACCGAGCTATGCTCGGTCAAAATTAGCTTTGGGTTCAAATATTATGACGCATGACCAAAATGACCCGCTAATCAAATTTTCTCGAACATGTGTCCAAGCCGAATTGTCTTCTCGTGCCTGAAACCCGTAGGATATAAAATTTAGTCAAGATACTCTAAGCCGTTTTTTAGATAAATTAAGCTTGACCCACAGTGACCCACTAATCGGATTTTCTCGAGCATGTGACCTAGCCCAATGATTTTCTCGTGCCCAAAAACAGTACAAAATTTAGTTCAAATCGTCTGAGCCGTTTTTAAGATAAACATAGCTTGACCCATAATGACCCACTAATAAAATTTCTCGAACATGTGACCTAGCCCAATAGTCTTCTCTTTCCCTAAAACTGTAGGATACTAAATTTAGTCTAAATAGTCCGAGCCGTTTTTAAGATAAAATAGCTTGACCCATAACCAAAAAAATGACCCACTAATTGAATTTTCTCGAACATGTGACATAGCCCAACAGTCTTCTCGTGCCCGAAAACCATAGGATGCAAAATTTAGTGTACATAGTCTGAGCCGTTTTTAAGATAAAATAGCTTGACCCATAATGACCCACTAATCGAATTTTCTCGAACACGTGACCTAGCCCAACAGTCTTCTCGTGCTCAAAAACCACAGGATGCAAAATTTAGTGTAGTCTGAGCCATTTTTTAGATAAAATTAGCTTGACCCACAGTGACCTAAAAATGACCCACTAATCGAATTTTCTCGGACAAGTGACCTAGCCCAATGATTTTGTCGTGCCCGAAACTCGTAGGATACAAAATTTAATCAAAATCGTGAAAGCCGTTTTTTAGATAAAATTAACTTGACCCGCGTTGACCCAAAAATAACCCACTAATCGAAAGTTCTCGAACATGTGACCCAGCCCAATAATCTTCTCGTGCCCGAAAATGGTAAAATACAAAATTTAGTCAAAATCGTTTGAACAGTTTTTTAGATAGAATTAGCTTGACCCTGACCCATGATGACCCAATAATCGAATTTTCTCGAACACGTGACCTAGCCCAACAGTTTTCTGGTGCCCCAAAACGGTAGGATACAAAATTTCGTCAAAATCGTTAGAGCCGTTTTTAAGATAAAATTTGCATATATATATATATATATATATATATCCTTCTACATATAAAAAAAATAATGGTTTGGAAATAGACTAATGAAAATCTGCGTAGATACCGCGAAACATATCTGATTGGTCAGAGCTTTCTGACTTTTCTTAGGGGGAATTAACATGAAAGTAGAGAATTTAGATAGGATGGGCACTATTAGGGGGATTACCAAGGGGAAGGGACCCGGTTATGTCGCCAAGTTTGGCGGCCAAAAGTTGTGCCAGCTTGGCGCTATTTTCAGTATTTCGCCAAATTTCCATAGACTCCCATTGAAATCCAATAGCGTTTACTCGCTTGCAAAAAATCAACAAATTGAGATATTGCAATGCAACAAAATTAATATTAGCTTATGAATAGAGCTTAATTGAACTATTTACATTATTT
This sequence comes from Maratus michaelseni, assembly GCA_963931845.1. Classification (NCBI taxonomy): domain Eukaryota; kingdom Metazoa; phylum Arthropoda; class Arachnida; order Araneae; family Salticidae; genus Maratus; species Maratus michaelseni. The sequence goes on from OZ007592.1 coordinate 254,753,348, forward strand.
TTAAGCACAAACACTAACTATTTACAATATTCGTAACACTATATATACAATTGGTACTTGTTAGTTATCCTGTCGCCAAATTCATATATATTAAATGAGCAAGGAATTTTCCCAATTATGAATGATATCGTAAACAACTGGGAAGATTTTCACGAAACTTGCCCCCTATACTAAATCGAGCATGAGAAAAAGATCTAGTTAGGTTCCGAATTAAAAAAAATTCGTTTTTACAGGGTTAAACAAACTCAGCGCTGAAAATGTTTTTTGTTATAAATGGAAAAATACACAAACGATTTACACGAAACGCGTTGCCTATACTAATTCGAGCACGATAAATCCATCTATGTAGGTTTCGAATTAGGGAAAGGTCATTTTGATCTATTAAAACAAACTCAGCACTAAGAATGCTGCTATATATCGAAAACGGTTCTAACGATTTTCACAAAAATTGATGACTATACTAATTCAAGCACAAGAAATCGATCATGGCCAGTTGTATGTTGCATTGTCAAGATGTGTATCTGCTAACAATATCAAGATTTTCATTAAGGATGGTCAGAAGTTGGAGAACATTGTTTACAAGGAAGTATTGTAGGAATGCAATAAAAGTTGTATGATGCATTGTCAAGATGTGTATCAGCTAAAAATATGAAGATTTTCATTAAGAATAATCAGAACTTTGAGAACATTGTTTACAACAAAGTATTGTACAAATTCAGTACTATTCAAGATATTGAAATCTAATCATAAAGAAAAATATTTGAAACTTATTTTGGAAATAAATTTGTTTTATTTCAATTTTTTTTCTCTTTTTCTTTCACAAATAATTGAGGTGATAGGCTGCTTTGTTTGGTGATGGATGAAGCTGATTTTTATAATAAATTTAGGTTTCATTTAAATTACAACAATTACGAAGCAGAATCTAAAAATTGAATGCTTAAGGGATCGTGAGGCGATCCAGAATGGAAACGCGAAACGATTACATCTGGGGTTGGCTAGGGCGCGATTACGCGGGGGGTTGGTGAGCGTAGCGAGCAGGGGGGCCGAGCCCCCCTAGTATATATATATATAACCACACACAAGATTTGCTCGTATTAGAATATATGATATTCTTTTTGCATGGACATTTTCCATTTAAGACAGGTTATGTAGCTTTTACTGTATTTTAAAAAGAATTTAAAAAAACAATTTTAATAAATAATTTTAATTGTAGAATAATGGGCATTTAAAAATCTATGTATTTTTTGCAAAAATTGTTGTGCAAGACCTCATTTTACTGATTTTTGCACAGGCCTGAAAACTTCAGCCCGTGCAGATTTCTAGGAAGAATGAAGTCCAGGCCCAGCTTGGCCCGGAAAAAAGTCTGGCCGCAAAAAAAGTTAGGCCCGGGAATGAAAATTGGCCCGAACAGACCTCTGCTTAAAAAAAAAAATTCAACTTGATATAACAAAGAAAGAAATAATGGGCGGCAAAAATATTTTGTGTGGATATTTTGTTGCTGAATGGAAAACAGAATCTTGCTTTTCGTAGAGAAATAAAAGATGTCCTCTAAAACCTTGATGAACCTCCTCTCAATTACGAAAACTCAAAATATTTCTAATTATAATAAGAATTTTGCAAATCTGTGAAAAAGTGTGACTGAAAATAGTAAATTTACTCAATTATTTTAGTGATTTTAGATTACTAAACGATTATTTTGGTTCTACTTTTTCTGTACAAACCTTGCATAACACAACATTAATTCAGCATTTTAAGAATGGAACATAAAGTCACTTTTCTTAAGGAGACAAAATCTCTCTTTACCAAATATTTCCATTGTTTTCACATGAACTTTAAATTATTCCTATAATATGCGATACTTCGTGAAAAGCGAAATAAGCATGAGCAATAGCTTTTATTATTTCTATTTACATGCGGAAAATTATTTTTGTTTTAAACATAAATATTTTTAAAATAAATTTTGCATACTGAATTTTATGTGTGCGTGGTGAGGGCGACCATCTACCATTTAAAAATGCTGTTTTGCTTTATTAATTAGTTAATAAATTAAATTAGTTAATAAACAGCACTTACTTGTCAGATGTTACCAGAAATTGCATTTATCACGTTTATAACTAATTTGACAACTTAATTCATATTAAGTTAAACAGTTAAAGATTATTTTTAATGAAGAGATTGGAACTTTTAGCATTCATATTTTTGTATTTTAAAAATCATAAAAATAAAATTTATTTACGTATTTATTATTAATAGCTTTAAAAATATTTCTTAAAATAAGAACAATCAATGAAATATTTTTTAACTTTTGGTTCTTTCTATTGGGATTAAAATAATTCCAGAATAATGTGAATAGTTTCTTGATTGGCACCCATTGAAAGAGGATTATCCTGATGAAAGAAAATTCTTATAGCCATGACAACTGTGTGTGAATTGTATCTATAACAAAATCTTCTGATAGAGTTTTAAAATGTGACAGGAAGTTATTTTGTATGGATAGCAAGACCCAAAGAAAGGAATTTCGTTGTACTTTGAAAGTGAAAGTAAAAGAACGGAAGGGAACGTTAATCAAAGAAGATAAAGGGATTATGCAGTGGACAGAAGTGGTTTTACTTCTCTATACAAGGGAGTCTGGTCTTGGAGTAAGGAAAGGAGAGAGAGAGAATTGGACCTCGTCTTGATGTTGGTCCTAAAACTGTACGAACATGCGTTGTAAATATTCATCATTTCATTTTTTTCAATTGTTATTTTGGGATAAAAAAATTTTCTTTCAATATATGATACGTTTAATTATGTATGTGTGACCACGACACCACAAAGCAAAGCAAAGAAAAAAAATCGTTAATTTACACAACCATGGTAAACAGGAAATCCTAGCATTGGTATCTGTCAATCTGCTACAACTTAATCTGTGTTCTACTAATTTCTGGAGTTTTGGAATATCAGAGGCCTTGTTTTAGTAAATTGTGTAGCAAATAGACTTGATGGGGTGTCAAATATGCACGGCAAATATAAGCTTCTATCTAAACTTGGAACAATAGCGTCATTCCAGATTTTGCTTGGAAAAGACAAAAATTCATCAATTTGACATATTAAGTACAGAATTTTCACTGCATTCATTTTTACATGCTTTTATTTAACTTAAAGATAGAACTTTGTAATCGATTTTTCACTTACTTCCTGATGCACTGGAGTTTTAAACATTATGTATAGTTGTGTGTTCCTAATGACAATACAATATTTTCAGAATTTAATCATCAATTAATAGATTAATTTTAATTAAATTTTGATTATACGTTGAGGAAACAATTAAATTCTAGATAGTTTAAATAATTTTCAGGCATGATTTTTTTTAGAAATCGATTACCACATGACTCAACAATAACTACTTACTTGTTCCAATAATGTAAAGTAAAATTTGTGGAAATATGAAAATGCCTTTTTTGTTTCCTGTTGCCATATCTGGAGAAGCTGGGCAAAAATCAATTGATTCAACAATAAATATTTGTTATAATAATGTAAAGTAAAATTTGCTTTATTTATTCATATTCATCGTTATTATAAACTTTTATTTAGTCACACATATTTCCATACGAATATTTGTACTGTTATAATTTATTTCAATAGCAATATATTGATTAAAAAAAAGTCAAACTCAGAGAGGGGCAGTTGCTCAACCCTGCCTTTTCTAAAGAAATTACACTTTAACACTAAATTATGCTAAGGCCCCTATAAAAGTAATAAAACATTAAACAATGACGAATGAAATTTGAAAATAATTTTGTTTTAAATTCATTTAGAAATATTAACTTACTTTTACATTACATTTCTTTTTTTGTTTGCATCTTAGATTTATAATCCGCAAAACCTTTGGTCTCAAACTGTATGGATTTCGCAGACTATAAAGAATCTCCTTAAAATCAGCGTTCACACATAAAAAGATGATAAATGTGTCAAACCATCCCATTTAGAAATCAAAATCATACAACTAACTAATTAAAGAATTTATAATTTATAACTAATATTAGAAATATTTTATTTTTGAAACAGGAGACCAGCAACATCATTTGCAAATTTTCTTCACCCATGGAAGACATTTCGTTATGCTTTTTGGAAACGTTACAAGAGATCTTTCATCAAAGTGTTAATATTTGCAGCTTTAGTTTTGATTATATTTCTTTTTGTGTATGCTGCACCTGGTTACATTGCTAAGAGAATAATAGGTGCTTGAATTATTCATATATATGTTGCAAATAAATGTTTATTGAATGTAAACTCGTAACAACTTAAATATGAAAACTTTTTGTACATTTTTTTTCACAAGGAAAAATAAATTCATTTTTCAGATTAATGCAGGTTTTCTTCCTTTTTACATTTTCATATGCACCTGCAGGCATGTCAAACACGTGGCCAGCCAAGCCTTTTGCATTTTACCTGTATTTAATTCAGTTGTTCCAACCTGCATGCTGAAAAAACATTTTGCAGGAACACATACATACACCAACCATGGTTTTAGTGATGGGAAACATCGGAAGCATATGTATATCAATGTTCCCAGTTAGGCGGGCTTTTTTTACATTCAGAATGCTACCACTATTTTTGAATAGTAATTTTTGTCTTAGTTATTCCATCATTAAATTAGGGGAATATTTCTCTTCAGAATGTGGTAGCATTCTGAATAAAAAAAAAATCCCTCTCATCTGGCGATACTGATATATACAGGGTGATTATAAAAAAACTATCCCGATATATGAGCCCCTAACTACCATACCGTTCACAGAAACTGAATGAAACTTTGGTTTAAAGTATTTTGAGGTATGCGCTCAAGAATCATATGAAAGACAACAGTTATGGTTACAGTGACAAAATTTCGAAAATTTCAAATGGCAAACCTACTTTTTTTTATTGGAATGTGATCTTCTTCGTTCATAGTGAAAAACCATAAAAAGCGTTGGAACGGTACCTGTAGTACGAAAATCGCCGGCGCTAGACAGACTAAGAAGAATAGGGAAAACAACCAATAAGGACAGAGAAGCAACAGAAAACAAAACATTTTATTGTGTTTCATACATTTTCCATTTCACACACGACGACACTTTACATGCGGCAGATTGTGGATAGCACTGAACAATAAAATGTTTTACTTTCTGTTGCTTCTCTGTCCTTTTTATTGGTTGTTTTCACTTTTCTTCTTAGTCTGTCTAGCACTGGTGATTTTGGTGCTACAGGTACCGTTCCAACGCTTTTTATGGTTTTTCACTATGAAGATCACATTCCAATAAAAAAAAGTAGGTGTTGCCATTTGAAATTTTCGAAATTTTGTCACTGTAACCGTAACTGTTAGAATTTAACTGTTGTTTTTCACATGATACTTGAGCGCATACCTCAAAATACTTTAGGCCAGAATTTCATTCAGTTTCTGTGAACGATATGACAGTTAGGGGCTCATATATCAGGATAGTTTTTTTATAATCACCCTGTATATAGACAGATATAATTCAATTTTAAATTTCAGCTTCGAGAAATTACGGATACACATATAATTAACCAGAATGTGGCAAATTGCGAGATCTTGAGTCTGAAAATTTAAAGATTCGTAAATTTTTTCAATATTTTACAATGTTTATGAGTTTTATGTCAAAATTACTTCTTTATTTTACTGCTCTCTTCGTTTTACATGTGCTGTATTTATTAAATAAGAAATGTATTGTAAAATTTGGGAAATTCGGAGCTAATTAAAAACAGCTTGAAAATTGGGCTTTAGTCGAACATAGGGATTTTGGATTTAAGTTCTTTAATTATATTTTCATTTCTTAGGTTAGCAGTCGTGACATTCTTAAGGAATCCTTCGTGATCTTTCTTTCATTTTTCATTGATCTACACACATTTTATTGACATCCATCCATCCATCCCATGATTTATTATGATTTTTAAATGTTAAAGCTCTTTATCAGTATGAATAATATGATTAATTGAAGATGAACAACGCAGATTTTTTAAAAAGGGAATTTACAACACCATTATATCAAAAGGAAAACTGAAATTTTATGATCATATGTAGACACCATTGGAGTTAGGGAAGAATGTAATATTAAGAGGTGCTAAAGAACAAATATAAAGAAAACTCAATAAAAATCTGGCAAAACATTGGAAAGATAAACAGTCAAAATTGAAACTTATTAAAATGACACAATGTACTTTCACTAAGACTATTGAAAAATATATATTTGCTTTATGAAACTAATTATTGTCTATATTACATTAGATATCTATCCCGTGAGTCGAAATCATTCCCTTAGAAACTGAAGAAATGATGAGAGCAGTTAAAGAAATTAAATACTATAAGCATAAGTACCATTGCTAGAAAGTTTTATATATAGACGGATAGATTTATAAAAGCTGAATATGCGCTTAAAAACTTATGGTGCTTTTAAACTTATATTTTATTCATAAGCACATATGTAATCATCATCAATGTAGAAAATATCTTAGAAATATTGGGTAGTGAAGATAAACAGATCTACCTTCTTATACAGAAATTTGACGTCTTTCCAGCATAAAGTTGTAACTGTTAATATCGAACTGTTAAAAAAGGTTACAATTTTCATTTTAAATTGACAAATTATGAATGTGGATTGTTAAAAGACCATCAATAGACAAAATATTTGGAGTTTTCAATTGAAATTAAATTACAAACCACCTGAGTTACAAACCACTTTTTACCTCAAGACAAATTTCATAATGCTATCATGTTTTTTAAAAGTATTAGAGTTTTGATATAGAATTTATTACTTTAACAAACTAATAAAAAAAAAAAGGATTTCATTTTAAATGTTGCCAGGCATTATTAAAAAAAAAAAATCATTGGAGTAGACATTTTAAAAATATCTATAAATAAATTGAATAAAATAAACATATTAACCGACTTAAAAAAAACCCACTAAAAAGTATTAAATAATTCTTTAAAATTTTCTAATGACAAAATGTTATCCATTAACCACAAATCCGATATCATGTGTCAGAATAAAAAGGATAGGTTTAATATGTACAGTTTAATACCCACCAAACATGTATTTTCGAGAGAATATATTTTACAAGAGATGAATTTACATACTTATGATTTAATTTAGGAATATATACATATGAAAAGCAGTCAATTACTTTTTAAAGTCTGTGCCAAAATATCTTAAGTATAGTAAGAATTGTGAATATATTGTACATATATTAGTATCTACACTAATTTATCGATTGGGGTTGTTTGGGGCTGATTTCAAAAGGTAATTGACTGCTTTTCATATGTATATATTGAAAAGACACAATTTATAAATTATGATATTCAAAATATATTTAAAAATTTTTACTTGAAAAATAAATCCAGAAGATTGACAGCCATGCCTTTGCTAGATAAAGATTAACTTTTAGAAATGCAATTTAGAAAATTCCATTAAATTTTGTAGATTTGGTTGATAAAAAGTAATGGCAAGTATTTTTTCGAAAAATAAGGTAAAATTAACTATGAATAATGATACCTTTTAAACTTTACATGAATATTTCTTTAACATGACTGTGTTTTGTACATACAAAGTTTATTCTGTGCAATAATACTACCTACTTTTTTTATGTGGCCCTCGGCTTTGTATATAATGCTTAATTTGGCCCATCGTGGTAAACGAGCTGGATATGTCTGACCTAGAGTATAAATACAGCTAAACAGTTTAAAATACAGTATATTATACTTGACGGACTATGAAAATTTCAGTAATTAAATGATAAAGAAAGAAATGTTTTTTTCTATATGGAAAATTATAATAATTTAAGGTTTTTCTTCTTTAAATAACATAAAACATAAATATTACTATTGAAATTGAAAATGAGAGAGTACTCGGCTGGATAATGAACATTTGGTAAAATTTTGTGCAAGATATTCAGTATTCTGGTAGAATCCACATCTGGTGCATCCCCTACTGAAAATACAGGGTCATTGAGAAAGAATGCTGGGATTTCAATACCTTATAAAAAATTAATTCTTAAGCATACAGAAATAATTCTTGTGTTGAAATATAGTGAAAGAATGTAAGCTTTGAATGAGAAGTTCCCCAACTCATGGATAAGGCAAGATGGCCCAATTTCGTGGCCTCCACGAACCCCGACCTTACACCTCTGGACTTCTGTGGATACATTAAGAACATTGTGTACAGTGAAACAATTACTGGTATCAGCCATTTAAAATGTCTAATCATAGCCGCAACTGAAACTAACTTTAGAGATGTTTCACAGGTCATGGAGGGAGATTGAATATCGTCTGGACGTCTCTCGAGCGACTATTGGTACACATATCGAAATAAATATAAAACTTGGTACTTTTCTTAATATTTTAATACTAAATTTAGGTTCCTATGTGTTTCTTTATTTGCGTAATACAAATTTGCAATCTCGGCATTCTTTTTCAATGACCCTGTATTAGTCATGTCTATTTTACAAAAATTGTGCATACTCAAAATGATTTTCAAAATTTTGGGATTATTTTGCAATGATACTTTGTAATAAGCATTACCATTCTTTGACAAAATTACACATATTAGACATTATACTTTTATTTAAAAAATAAAAATTGATAATACATTTTTACTTCAGTTTGCTTGATATCTTCAACTTTATATGCACTGTTGTTTTAAACTAAGCATTAATATCTTGAATTTTGTCTGTAATTTGTTTCTTTTCCAACAAGAATTGAAAAACTGATGCTTGACTGTAATTGCATCTACACTTACAGACTTGTATGACTCATACATAAAAACATATTCATTCACAAAATTACATAAGTGCCAACTTTCTGGGCCTCCCTCCCCCCACTTTAAACATACTTTGAAACAGAAATTTTATTTAATAAAATGTGTCTTGTTTATTTGTGATACTTATTTGAATACATTTATTAACTTTAATATATATTTATTTAATTGGTAAAAAACAAAGAAAAACAGAAGTTGGGCCGCTATGAAACCATATTTTATGAAGTTGGTAATTTTAACCCTTGCCATAAGATGGCTACTTTTAAGAACCAGGAAGATTTTTCACAGACTGAAAACAACAACACTATTAAACTAAGAGCTGGTGAAGAAATTCACTTCAGTATTTTTTGAACGTGGAATCATTTAAAAACAATTTTTCTGGCTTACCTTAAACAGATATGGTTGTTTGGTGTTTAATATGACGAATTACCTGTATGAAGATATAGGCTGAGGGAGGGACAGGGGAGAAATTGACCTCTATGGGAGGATTTCTAAGGGCACCTAACCTGTATTTACACAAGCTAAGCAAGGTTAAAAGAAAACCACAGAAAACTCCAAATGTTTAGGCAAATGAGCAAAACATGGGTTTGAACCCAGTATCTTCCATCTACCAGCTTTGAGAGTAGATCCTCTTAGTTGCTGATGGGGCCAAATAGATATGGATGACCTGACATGTAGCCAGCAGTTTAAATGTACCCATACCAATAATACATGGCCTGTTGCAAAGTGTAAAGAAAGATAAATGGTTGATAGTTAATATTAATCCAATTATGGATGACTATCACTGTAATCACAGTAACATCCATAAATGGGATATCATCCATTCTGTTTTGTAGCAGGCTGTGCAACCTTGTTTCATATACTTTTAAATCCCTAACAATCTGCAAAGTCATCCATATCTATTTCAGGTAAAAAAGAAAAGTAAAGTGTAAAAGTTTCAACCTTCATCATATACTTGAGCCTACACTGGTCATGCGAAGACACTAGCAAGCTAATGTTAAACTCATGGGAGCATTCTTTTCAAAAAAAATTTTTTTTGCTTGCATTTTTTTTTTTGATAGAACATTTGAAGTTGATGACTAACATTATACATTTGTACTTTTTCGATTTTGGTTGTAGATTTTTTTTTCTTATGAGGTCACGTTCTATTTATTTCAGATGTGGTTTCGAAAGTGAAAGTACTTTCATAAAAAACATCTGCAACCAAAATTGAAAAAGGGCCCGATTAGAGATTGACCTCAGCTTTCCTATAAAAAAAAAAAAATAATAATTATAAATATTGAAATGCAAATGAGAAATTTGAGAAAAAAAAACGCTTCTAAAGGATTAACATTAGCTTGCAAGTTTTGTTGTGTGACTAGCGTAGGCTCTTAAGTAAATTTCTTCAGCTAGATTTTTACATCGAAATTGTAAACATACATAGATTTTTCAATGTATTACAGAAACTTTAAGAAAAAAAAAATACATGATTTGCATAGGAGTTGAGAAGTTCAGAAAATGTTATCTAAAATAATATAAAAATTCTGACTTTTCAATAAAAATAATTTAGCAATTTTGCTATTTGACAACCCCAGCACTTAAAATGCTAGTGGAACGGTAGCGGCAGACCTGATCACAGAAGATGTCATGCTAGTGGAACGGACCTGATCACAGAAGATTTCACCGAAAAAATTTAAAAACTAAATTCAATAAGTTTAAGAGACCAAACACCAGAACTCAGGTAGACGGGACATTTAATATGTCTGATGACTTCTGTGACTTCAAGATCATTATAGTTGGCATAATGTTAATTTCAATGAGAGAAAAACCTTATTAGCTTTACATTACTTTTTTTTCTTTTGCAGAAACAACATATATCAATTATAATCAGTATAATATAGAATATTTTACAATTCATCTGTTAAGAAAAGTATGATAGTGTGGAAAAAAAACAGTTCTGAATAAGAAACAAAAATTCCGACTGCAAACTTAGAAAGTTTTGAAAAACAAAACTTAATTAACAAATCACAAACTGTTGATGCTTTAAAAGGCATTATAAGCAGGGTTGCTACTCATATAGAAGAATGAAATTCCCTGAATTTTCCAGGTGTTTTAAAAGAAAATTTCAGTCTAAGATGGTGTAGTATGCGCTAAAAACGCTTAGGGTAAAACAAATATTGCATAACTCGAAAATACTAAGATAACATTGATGGAAATGTTCACTTATAATTGTTGAAGATATTTGATTTATTAGTTATATTAATTGCCACTTCAAGATAACAAATATTGCAGAAAAGTTTCAAAACAGTATTTAATGAATAAAAAAAAAAAAAATAAAATAAACTGTGTGGACCTGCAGGTGGCAAAAGTAGGAAGAGAAAATTTCAGAATCAGGGTGATTTAGATGAAATTTCTAAAGAAAAGAAAACATGGAATTTATAATAATGAAAATCAAGATATTTTACTCACCCATCCTGTCATGGGACAAAGCTTTCACTTATTTGGCAATCACCATTAAATTTTATTAAATTCCCTGACTTTTCCAGATTTTGAATAAAATATTGGAATTACCTGACTTATTTTGCCCAATTTCCAAATTCCCTGACTTTTCCAGGTGGTGTAGCAGCCCTGTACGAGTTTATTTTTTCAATGCAAAAGTAAATAAAACTCATCATCAAAACTTTTTGAACAATAGTTGAGAAAATTAAACCTTGCCAAATTGATATCTGCTTATGTTTTCAGATCCTGTTGAGATGTCAAGTTATCAAAATTCCACTGTATATGTTGTAAAGGAAGATCTTTAGTAGAGTTGATTAAAATGTTTCAGCAATCCTCAGCAGTTAAAAAATCTGATGTATCCCTTTAGGAAATTAAATATAGGAATACTCATTACACAACACATTTTTTAAATTTCTATCAGAGTTGACATCCAATGTGAATTAAACAACATTTTCAAAAATTCTCTCTTTAAACTAAGTATTTTTAAAGAGACTATATTTTTATTTTACAATTTTAAAGTATATTACCTTTTTAAAAATACTTAAAATTTATCAAAACTTTTTTAAAATGCCGTATATTAGTACTAAATCATTGAAAGTCAACTTTCTGATGGTGATAGAAAATCATAATGAGTCATACTGTAGTTAACCTTTCAGCCTGCAAGCTGTCATTAATATTATGATAAATACGATATTGCTTACACCTTATTCTCTCACACATGGTGCTAAAGTTAAAATTTACTTTTTACTACTGGTATGTTTAATCATTTTTCTAACTTGCCATCTTGCATTTGTAATAGCATACCTACTGAATATAAAAAATAAGACACATGCCTCTTAGTACAAACTATTACAGAGCGTCCACTGAAAGGTTAAATTTTCCAATACTATTACTATGAGATTTTATGATTAGTGATGGGAAAACTGTTTCACTAGAATGAAGCGTTAAATATGGAATTTGGTAAAATGTAACATATTTATGCTAAATCAGAAGTACTCACAAATGATTATTTCATTATAAAAAGAAAAGTGCAGAAAAATAAATTCAACTTTTTAATATGCAGCTTTCAATTTACTATACAAACAGGTTAAGAAATATGAAATGAAAATATTCATACAAAACTCATAATTTAATACAAATTAGAAATGTTAAATATATTCACATGTAATGTCTTTTAAGACGCAAGAAAATAAATACAGTTTTGTTTCAAATTCGCTGATACAGGTACAAATATGCTAAGTCTTTTGGAGGATTCTCAGACAAGGCAACTTTATTGTCATTGAAGATAACCCAACGACCTTCCTTTAGGATGTGACACACATAATGCCCTGAAACGGTGGATGTTCCCATATGACTAATAAAGGCAACAAGTCGATATTCTGAAATATAAAAAAAACATTTTGATGAGAAACAGTTTAGAGCACAAAACTCGCCAACCTTTTAAATGGGAATAATTGTACTATTATGGTGGCCTATCATATCTGCATTTAAGTGTAAAATCAGCAATATTCTGGACATATATAAGTAGTGTCATTAATTCCTAACTCTATTTATTACCACGTTACAGTCACAATTGCAAAGTTTTATCTCAAAACTAGCTGACCCGCCCGGCGTTGTCCGAGCCCTTGTAATAAATTTAAATCTCTTAAAAAACGGAACTCTGCCCACGGTCTATGATGGCTTTGGAACCGTATACCAGGCATGCTCGTACACTCTAGAAAATCTTTTATTTCCCCCTACCACCGCCAGGGGAGCATTCTGTTCTAAACAAACTTCTTTCCGAACGAACTTCTGAGACAGGTCCCCGCTGCCTATGTTACTGTATAGTAGGCGCACTACAAAATTGAGCTGGTTTCGAGAAGATTGGAACATTATTTGCCCAGTTATTGCAATAAGGCACAGTTAGAGAAAATAACCTTGAGTGAGGTGCCAAAGGGAGGAGATGTTCGAGTGTCCTTCAGAAAATGACTAATTAGGAGGCCCACTATGCATGCATAAATATTCGTTCGTTTTGTTAAGCTAGGAACTTAATTACAAAGTTGGCTTAAACTCTTATTTGTAAATAGTGGTAACCGCTACTCATAAATTTAATTTAATGTTATAAAGGGTGACAATTAAGTTAAATATAATGTTTGGAATCACTTGCGTTGAAATCGGAAAGATAGTTGCTGATATATAGAAACGGGACATAGTTAGAGAAAAACCTTGAATGAGGGGCCGGGGGGGGGGGGGGGAGGAGGGTTGTTCAAGTACCCTTCAGCAAATGACTAATTAAGAGGAGCACTATGCATCTTTCGAAATTCGTTCGTTTGCTTAAGCTAGGAACTTAATTACAAATTTGGCTTACCCAATTATTCGGAAATAGTGGTAACTGCTACTCATAAATTTAGTTTAATGTTATAAAGAGTGACATTTAAGTTAATTATAATGTTTGGAATCACTTGTGTTGAAATCGGAAAGATAGTTGCTGAGATATGGAAACGGAGCATAGTTAGAGAAAAAACCTTGAAGGACGGGCTGGGAGGGGTGGGGTGGGGGGTTGTTCAAGTGGCCTTCAGCAAATAACTAATTAGGAGGATCACTATCCATCTTTCAAAATTCGTTCGTTTCCTTAAGCTTTGAATTTAATTACGAATTTGGCTTAAACTGTTATTCGTAAATAGTGGTAACCGCTACTCATAAATTTAGTTTAATGTTAAAAATGTTGACTATTAAATTAATTACAATGTTTGAAATCACTTGCGTTGAAATTGGAAAGATAGTTGCTGAGATATGGAAACGGAGCAGAGTTAGAAAAAAAACCTTGAAGGACGGTCCGGGAGGGGTGGGGGTTGTTTAAGTGGCCTTCAGCAAATAACTAATTAGGAGGATCACAATACATCTTTAATGATTGATTCATTTGGTTAAGCTAGGAACTTAATTTGAAATTTGGCTTACTACTTTTACACTACTATTCGGAAATTCTGGTAGCTGCTTTCTAGAAATACACAATGAAGCTTAAATGTAATTAGACCCATGTCTTTCTTAATTCCCGCAAATATAAAAAAGAATCTGTTAAATAAAGTTTTCTGTATTAACAATCTCCATCATAATAATAAATGTCATGTAAAAAAAAAACTTAAACCCGACTAATTGTCATGAAGAAAAATATACCTGCAAAATATTTCAATCAGTGGGACGTATGTGTAATTTGTCATGTACAGGTGGCGTGACATTCGCATGGCTCCTCTACGCTAATAACTTCAATCCATGTTGACACTATTTAGTTAGAAATCCTTATTTGTGCATCGCTACTCTGGTTTATTTAATTACTTCTGTGAAGAATCGATGCAACCAACCAGTGAACCAACCAACTCAAGAGAATAAAAGCTTATTTTTAATGAGAGTTCTTTGTGCATCTTAATTAATATTTCAGAAAGTAATTAAAATATTAAAATTCTGAAGTAATGTTGCACCAAGAGAGGGTTTGGACTACCTAAATCTAAATTTCCAGCCTTCTAGGTGGGCCAGATTTTCCTAGCCATCGCCAACTGACACACACACAGACACACAGAGTGAAACTTTCTTTTATTAGTTTAGATAAGAAAACTTTTGAACAGAATTCTGAAACCTTTTCTTAATAAAAATTATAGATTCATAAATAAATAAATGTTTAGATATGAGGTAATATATAATATAAAAAAACAAAAACAAATCAGAGTTTACCCAAGGTTTAAAAAAGGACGGGGTGCTGCTGACCAGAAAAAGGCACTTTTTACATTCATCAGGGTATATTTTAGATTCTTAAGAGCACTTTTTTTATTTTAAAGGCATTCTTTTGAATTTTAAAGGCACTTTTAATATTTAAAAGTTAAGGCACTCTTTTCAAGGAACAACAATGAGTGTTTTTATTATGCAAGCAAATTTTTTAATACAAAGGCAGTAAAGAACACAATTTTTTTGACGGAGGGGCAAGAAAGGCACTACTTTTTGGATGAGGGGCGAGAAGGGTGCTATTTTCTAAACCAAAGGGCAGGTAGGGTGCATCACCCTCCTGAAAATGTCTGGAAGGGGGGGGGGGGACTCTGAATAATTAAAAGCAATGAACATTACAACATCCAAAATCTGGAAACTGCAAAATTATACATTTGTAATAAATTTATAACAAATTATTTATTTAAGGGTTTAAAAAAACATAAAAGAGGAATCAGGTTCTGTCTAGAGATTCCAAGAATAAATGCCTGTCCTATTTTCTTTCATTTCTTTTTTTTTTTTTTTTTTTTTTTTTTTTTTTTTGCAGAAATAACCCATCTTTACGGTTGGCTACTTCTTTTAGCAACAAAAACTTAATATGGTATTTATTTATTTATTTTTTTAATAACAGCTAGTTAGGCAGTTTCAACTGTAAAACAGTTTAACACGTTCACTACCAGGTTACAATTAATTTATTATTAATGTATTTATTTCCAGAAAATTACACCTGCGCTGATTCTCATAACATCCATCAGGTTGCCTGTCAAAATTACAAGAAAAGCTATAAGTCGCCTAAGCCTGGCAATCTTTTCCTTTCTCCCCCCTCTAAATTAATATACCAGACGCTTAACTGTCAAAAATTCCTACTGGCAAAATTGTCCGATGTACATGTATGATTGGCGTCGTTAAGCAAAGTGTTGGCGCACAAATGTACTGCGAAATTTAATCAGATCTTATTTAAATTCTCTCCGAGAAGGTTCTCCTCCTCCATTGATATTCGGAAAACCACCTTCCTATATTAACATTTTGTGTGCATGTGCTAATAAACGACTTGTAAGTAACTGGAATCCTTCATTTTTACAATATCGCCTCTACTGTACTTTCACAGGTCAACGATTCCTTTGGTACTGTGGAGCAACTTTCAGGAAAATGTACTAACCATATGTACATTTTACGGCTGTTCTTTTTCTCAGATTATTGATTTTTCTCCAGCCATCCATTTGAACTGGTCTTCAGACACTAACACCCTAAAATATCTCTACCAAAAGTGTTAACTACGCCATAACATGGCTATTTTCTTTTCAAATGTTACAAGAGTACAGGTGGATTTCTAACTAATAAATACATCATCAAACATGTCATATACTGAGCTTTCTGTTGAAAATAAAATAAAAAAATCTTTAAATTAGGACCTGGCCTAGATTTGCTTAGATTGTTCATGCTCTAAACTTTAAACCTAATGAAAATAACAGCTTCACAGCAGATTTTAAAATTAAAGCAGTTTGTTTTGCTGGAAAAAATAGTAATAGAAATGTGCTAACAGTAAATTTGTCTTAAATGAAACTCTTATTTGATAACCGAGAAACAAAAATATGTAGACAAAACGAGTAAGAGCAATTTGTACATCTCAATCTAAGAAATATCCTTGAATCAGTGCCGAAACTAGCCTTTTTTGCGCCCGGGGCAAACATGGATTTTGGCCCCCCCCCCCTCCCCTCCCCTCAAGTAAATTTACAAAAAGAATTTTACCAAGTTTCTAATAGCCGACTTATTCTAAACTTAAAATATGTAATCACAAAATACGTAATACTGAACTTACGTAATCAGCTTTGTCAAATATTGATCAATTACTTTCTTAAGTGCTAACCAATAGATTATTTACTACTATTGTTACTAAATTGGAAATTATGTATACAATTTCTCGTGTTAAAATTAAATATTGCGGCAAATATAAATAAATAAAATGTTTTTTTGTGAATCAAGAAGAAAGTAAGAATTCTTTAGTTCCGCAGTGTCTATATACAACCTGGCCCTGGTTTTGAAATCTAGGCGTGTATTCATTTCTTACCTAAGGTATTTGAATGAATAATGACTCGGGGAAATTTAAGAATTTACAAATGTGTCTCTCGAGCATGAAAGATTGAATTGTCAGGATTAGGGTTTTTTATGGTGTTAAAATAAAATTTTGATGATTCTAAATTATGGTAGATATGAAAATAGCCTATTTTTAGAAAGACAATTATCCAAAGTTAATAAGTTTAAAAATTCAATAAATTAAAATTATGATATTTTTTATATTTTAAGTTCCGACACCCTTTAACTTAAAACTATTCACGAAATCATAAATGATTACTTTTGGATACATCGAAGATGTAATTTTCATTCAAAAATGTGACATTCTATTTTAAATACCAAAAAATTTAATAGCATTTTTCATTTTAGAAAATGTTGTTATAAGACAATAATAGAGACGCAGAACGCGACAGATCGTGAATAATCAATCAACAATCTATTACAATTCAAAATGGATGGCCGTTTCTACCATTAGGCAAAACTACGCGGACATCTAGGGCTGAAAATGACATATTTTAGAGGCAGATAGGCTTCTTTACTAGCCATAGCGTACCGGGAGAGATTTTTTTTCTGAACTCCTAGAAATAATTCTTAAAAATAATAAAAATAAAAAAAGCCTTTTACTATTTTATCTTGCATATAATTCACCCCTTAGTTTTTAGTATCGTTGGCTCCCATTAAGGCCAGATCTGTCTGTAAAAAAATAATTGTAGTAAGTGGATTTTTCAGTTGTCGCCTACCTAGAAATGGGAAAATGACGAAAAAATAAATTGACAGATTAAAGGCAGGGGCGGCTTTACTAGCCATGGCTACCTGCGTGAGATTTTTTTTCTGCATCCCTATGATGTATCCAAATGATGTATCCGAAAAAAAAAATGTTTTACTAAGTATTTTATTTTGCGTATATATTTCACCTTTTTGTTTTTAGTATCCCGAATAGTCATCCGACTTCTTCCTGTCTAAACCTGGATCTGGTTGCAAAAAATAATAGCAGCAAAAGGAATGGGGTGTCATTTTTTAGTTGTCGCCTAGGGCGGCCAAAACACAGAAATGACAAAAAAGACGAGAAAAAATAATTTTGGGAGATAAAGGCGGCTTTACAAGCTATAGCGCCCTGTGCGAGCTTCTTTTCTTAACCTCTACAAATGGTATATTCTTAAAAAAACGGTTTTATTATTTATTTTACATTTATTTCACCTCCTAGTTTTTAGTGTCGTGCCCTTTCAAACCGGATCTGTATGTAAAAAGTAATTGTAGTAAAATACATGGGCGGCATTTTTTAGTTGTTACCTG
Organism: Maratus michaelseni; assembly: GCA_963931845.1. Classification (NCBI taxonomy): domain Eukaryota; kingdom Metazoa; phylum Arthropoda; class Arachnida; order Araneae; family Salticidae; genus Maratus; species Maratus michaelseni. The sequence goes on from OZ007592.1 coordinate 254,771,710, forward strand.
CTAGAAATGGCAAAAGGATTTAAAAAAAAATTGGGAGTATAAAGGCAGGGGCAGCTTACTAGCCATGGCACGCTGCGCGGGATTTTTTTGCGTACCCCCACAAATGATGTATTTTATTTTGTGTATATTTTCCACACCTCTGTTTTTGGTATCCCGAAAAGTCGCCTAATCTCACCCCTTCTAAGCACCAAGGCTGGATCTGGATGCAAAAAAAAATATTTCCAGCAAAAGTAATGGGGACGAAATTTTCCATTTGTCGCCTAGGGCGGCAAAACACATAGAAATGGTAAAAAGAGGAGAAAAAATAATTTTGGAGCATCAAGGCTTTAAGCCATGGCGCCCTGTGTGAGATTGTTTACTGTACCTCTAACAAATGCTATACTCTTTTTAGATAATGATTTACTTCATGCGTTCCCTTTTATTTTTATTGTCCTGGCAGTCGCTCGACCTCACCCATAGCAAAACGGGGGAAAAGAAAGCTTCACGCTGCTCAGTGAGAAAGAAAGAAAAAATAGAATACCCTTCTTAGAATTTTTTCACAGGGAATCTCTGAGCAATTATCTTTGTTGGACACTGGACAGTGACACAAAGACATGAGACTGACCTTGAAAAATGTTAGGGATTCTTACTACACGGAAAGTGATTTCCCCGATAGATAGAAGACATAGGACATGGTGTATTTGGAATGGGATAAAAATAAACTAAGAGAACAGTTCTTCCTTCTTATTCATTTGCTATCTAGTACTTTAGGTAAATCTTTTTATCTATTTGTCAAATTTAAGGCATTTGGTTCAGTTTTTTTTTTTCGCCTACGAAACATTTGTATCCAAATTTCACACATATATACATTTTTGTATTAAACGACAAACGAAATTCATTTTGGCGCCCCCTTCGGGTGGCGCCCGGGGCACTTCCCCCCTCTGCCCCCCCTTAGTTTCGGCCCTGCCTTGAATAGAGATAGGGATAGTTTTTTTTTTTTAATTCGAAATTATGGTTGACAATTACATCTAAAAAATTACAATTAGAAGAAGTTAAGATAGCTCTGTACTTGAACATTTCCTAATTAATTTAATTATTCATTAAAACATTACCATTCATCTTAAAAACAATCATTTCTTTATATGCTTCCAGCTTTTCTCCAAGAAATATTAATTTCAATTAACATTTAAAGAAAATAACTCATGTTTTTTGTAGCCCCTACTCTTGGTACAAAAGAAATGGAAAAAAATGTCAGATTAAATTGTAACACAAAAAATTACCTAATGATTTTACTAGTTTTATTTTTTTCCCCCCTCCAAACTAATATTAAAACACTGTTAAAGTATGTTATTCTAATTCAAGATATTAAAAGTTTTTATCTATTCAGAGTAAGAAGTCTATCATACAAGCAAAGCACAAATGTTTTTTTTTTTTTTTTTTTTTTTTTTTTTCAATAAAATTAATGAGACATACTTTCAGACCCATCTCGAAAGTTAACTTTAATGGGCGGTGTTTCAGTTTCAGGGGAATCTACCTCCATTTCTTCAGAGTGACTGAAAATCCAATCAACAGCTCTGCCTAAATCATTATTCTGAAAGTAAGAATATGCATTAATTAAAAACTCTTTAAATAAAATAACAGTAACTGAAATTATAACACATGTATGTGACAGTGATACAACTGTCATTAAATTATGTATGATTTGTGATTATATAGCCCATGAATGTTCATGTTAAATCATTCATGGGCATGTTGAAAATAGCAGCTGGAAAACACAATTGCAAAAACTTTATTAGTAGTAAGTAAAGGTTTGCACGGGTGCGGATCTGGCCGGCAAAATGAAGGCAAATTTTCAAATGGGCCAGGTCAGCAAAATAACGGCAATTGTTTTAATGGCCTGGGCATAGCTGATTATCAAACTAAGCTAATAAAATATGAACAATTTTCAATGGACATGACTGGGACGAGAATAAGTATAAATGTGCTGCACAAGTCGATGCTAGCTTGACAACAACAATACAGAAATAGAACATGTCCAGCATAGAAATCGGCATCTGACAGTTACATTGTGTCTGATCTTGGATTTAATTTTTTCGTCAGATTCGGGCAGGCTGGAATCAGGTTTACTACATTTTATTCTACATACTCAGGCTGGGCCAGAATTGGACTTAATTGTTCCCAGGACATGAAGCAATGTGTTTTGTACAAAAAGTATAGCGATAATGAACTTCTGTTAATAGAATCTTTGGAAATATACTTTAATAAATAACCGAGAAACATTTTCAAAAATCTACTTTTAAAAAAAATTATACAGCAAGAAAGGTTACGTTTTTAACCATCTATTTTCTTTTATTCTAAACTACAGTAATTTTTTAATGTCTTTATTTGAATGTAATAGTGAAAGAGAATAAGTGATCATTAATATTGCTATTCTGTATTCTATGGGTTGTGAATATATATATATATAGGATTTCAGTTGAAACACTTCACGTAAATGATCATCAAATGAACTGACACTCTATTATTATCCATGACTTTGATGCGCGAGTTGTAAATAGTTTGAATCGCGAGATTTGGCTAAGAGCCAGTGTTCTAATTATTATTATGAAGAGAGATATAAAAGGTAACATTAGGCCTCGCCGGATTGTTGTAAGCTAAATTGTTGTTATGTAGTTTTTGCTAAAAGTGTATTAGTTGAAATTAAAGTTAGTATTCTGTTGTTCATCGATTATTTGTCATATTGGTTCAGTAAAGTGACTATTTATATATCATATACTTACATTTTTGGGGGCTCGGATGCCAAGACTATTAAAAGTAAGAGCCACTAGTAGTGAAATGGAAACCAAACGTAAAGTATTGTAAAACGCCAGTATCAAAAGTTGGGTTACGAATTAGCAAGGTGAAACCGAAATTGTATCACTTCAAGTACAATTTTTGAAAGATGGGAACTCTAAATAAAGCCAAGAGAATTGATCTAATAAACCTCTGCGAGGAATGCGGAATTGAAGCACCAGAAAAACAGACAATACCTGTCCTAATAAAGCTGATCAAGAGTTGGGAGAGTTACGAAGAAGATTTTATAAGAGATCGATTGGAAGTAGTGATAGCAAGTAGAAAAAAGAAAGAAGAAAGAGAAGAAAATACAAGCAGAACTGGAAGAGGAGAAATTACAAGCAGAAAGAGAAGAGAAGAAATTACAAGCAGAAAGAGAAGAGAAGAGAAGAAATTACAAGCAGAAAGAGAAGAGAAGAGAAGAAATTACAAGCAGAAAGAGAAGAGAAGAAATTACAAGCAGAGATTGAAGAAAATAGATTGAAATTGAAAATGGAAATGGAAGAGAGAAAATGGAAAATAGAATCGGAGCAAAATTTTGAAATTAAGAAATTGCAGATACAAGAAAATTCAAGAGAACATATTAATGAAGACCCAAAGGCAAATCCAGGTAAGCAATTTGAATTGCTTAGATTATTAACTAAATATGATAGCTCAAATGATATCAGTTTATACTTAGCTATGTACGAAAGGCAAATGGCGCAGGCATTGATAAAAAAGAATGGGTAAATTATTTAATTAATCTAATGCCGTTAGATGTGATCAATATAATAACAAGGGAAAACAAACCTGAAATTCACGATTATGATTATATAAAAAATATTCTACTAAAACGCTACAAGCTATCACCAGAGGAGTTTAGGCTGAAATTTTTCTCATCTAAAAAGGAGCCATCAGCCAATTGGCGAGATTTCGCTTATGAGATAAAGGTGTATTTTCAGCAATGGATTGAAGGTCTTCAAGTAAATAGCTTTGAAGATTTAGCAGAATTAATTGTTGTTAATCAAATCAGGCATAATTTACCTACGGAAACAAAAACACATTTCATAGAGGAATTATTAGTAATAAAGAAAATTGATGACTTAGTTAATAAATTAGATAATTACGAAACAGCACAAAGGGTTTACAATAAACAATCAGTTAAGGACACAAGTAGCGATTTTGATGACAGAAGATCGCGAGTGGCTGATTACGCCAATTTGAAAAGATGCCAAATTGACAATAGACACAGTATGAATTATGGAAGCAAAGAGTCGCATATAATCTGTTTTGCATGTGGCAACCCTGGTCACATGAGTGCGAAATGTGCCATGGCAAAAAATACAGAACAAGAATATTCAAATTTTTACCCGCAACATAATCAAAATTGGCGAGAAACAAAATACCAAGATGAGACCCAAAACCCGCAAAGAAAAATAGTTAATATGGGCAGGTTAAATGGTAAAAAAGGAAGAATCTTAGATATTAGCGGTATAAAAACAAACGTAATAATCGATACAGGAAGCGATATTTCAATCGCCAGTTCAAGATATCATACTGCAATAAATGTGCCAAAACTAACCAGCGACAATACATACATATCAGGCATAGATGGTGAAGAAATTAAGCCAACGGGTTTTTTCTGGCATAAAGTCTACGTGGATGAAACAGAAATCCAGGATAAATTTTACGTGGTACAAGAGATGGACTGCGATTCAATAATAGGTAGAGAAGCAGTAGAAGGCATGACGTTAAAAGTAATGGAAGATGGTGTTAGAATAATAAGCGGCAACAAAGTTCAAGTAGGATACATTAAAACTAACGAAGTACCGACAAAAATTGATGAAGCAAGTATAAACAACGATAATCGAGGTTGGGAAGATATGGTTAAAATAGACTGCGTAAATGACGGGATGAATTTGACTCATGTTACAAATCTAGCAAACAGAGAGAAAATAAGAAAATTAATAAAACCATATAAGCCGAATAGGACAAAAGATACAGGATTATCCGATGAATGGAATGTTGACTATCCATCTCCAGAAGAAAATTATGAAAGTAGTAGTCCTGCACATTAGGGTGTCCCAAAAAAATAAATTTTTAAATATTTGGACTCTCACCCCTTAAAAAGTTTCTTTTGGGGTACTTAAGATCTCTTGTAAAATTTCAGCTGAAAAAAATAATATTTAGAGGTCCCTCAAGGTCGCCAAAACGTTTAAAAAATAGTTTTCATTCCATAATATTTTACAGTTACTTACCAAACTATTATTTTTTTTAATATATATATATATTTTAAGTTACATGCATTTAATATGTTGTTTCTAAAAAAAATGCGCTCCATCGGTAATATTTAGTATAGAAAATCTAAGAAAAAATATGACTAAAAATGAACGTTATTCAAAATTGCAAAATGCGATGTAAAAAGAGAGTTTTAGAGCAAAATTCACCTGTCAAGTTTAACAAGATAATAAAGAGGAAACTATTTCATAACATTATATAAATAACATAATTAATCACTTTTACATATCTTGAACATCTTACGGTTGCACTAATCGAAGTTCTTTCTATGCATGTCAACTACCTGCAATAAATGCTGTGCTGTTTTGTTCCTCTGTTTTTGCATCATTAAAATCTATTAATGCTAGGCCTCGCTTAGCGCAATCATTAACAGACGGCAAATGTTTAACAATTTCTTCAGCTTCTTTAAAAGATTGTGTTTCTGGCCATTTCTCAACAGGCAGGCTTAGGAAGCTGCCGTCTATTTGTGCAGGATGAAAGAAGGTGCGAGAGAAATTTTAAAGGAAGTTTCTTAATTAAGTGCAAATTCTTTTTTTCACTCATTTTATTAACATATATTTCTCCTTGGCACTCCGAAGTTTTGAAAACAAACAAAGAGTGACAATTTCTTCACTTAAATACTAGGAGTGACATAGAATCATCTTTAGCTCTCTTTTTCGTAGTTGTATTTATCATCATATTAATGCAATCTTTGTGTCAGTAAAATGTCGTGCACTGCTGCATCTACAATAGACTGACATCTGTACCATGATTGAATGTATACGCATACAACAAACTGATTGAACCTTTGAAGGCCTTGAAATTGTTGAGGTGTAAATTGCATTATAGATTCATTTCCATCAAACAGTAGTTCAATTTTAATGAATAAATGGCTTTTGTCTCCCAGCAAGCTCTGTAGAGAGCACCTGGTTTCCAAATAATAAGAAGTTAAGTTCACATGTATTTCAATCATAAGAAAGCAAAGATTTAATAGTTCTCTGTAATCATCTCTAGGAGAGTGTTTAGCAACTGTTCGAAGTTGATTCATAATAAAAGTTTTCAAAGTATTAAATGCTGCTATTAATCGCGTTTTTGACATTTTGGATTGTGGTAGTTAAGCTCAGTTCATTTTTCTCTAAATCTTTTAAACATAATAATTTCAGGTCCACTTGACGGTTAAATATATTTAAAAGTAACACTTCAAATATGGTGTCTATAGGCTAACCACAGAAGGTTTCTTCCAGTTTTATATTCAAGAAGAACATATGTTCCTTTCAACTTACCTGTATTTGAGGAAGTTGTGTCGAAACATATACCAATAACCTGAGAATCACATTTTCCTGTCTGTAAAAGTTCAAAAACCACATTAGCTGCTGCTTCTCTTTTACCAGATAACAGCATAGGAATTCCAAGAATTTTTGTACTACCATCTTTTAGAGAGGAAACTAATACTCATAAATGGTCTACCTTTCTTGTTTCATTTAATAATAAATCAGGTAATAACTTTCCATCCCAATGAACTACTGATTTTGAAGCATTAAACTCCATTTTTATCTGTTGCGCAGTTTCATTATGTAAGTGTTGAAAACAGCGATGAACAGTACTTTTTGAACAGTCTCCTTCACTATCACCACCAGCAGCCATGTTCAAGACAGATACAAGTAACAATGTTGACTTTCTTGTACTTATATTATTTCTGTCAAAAGGACAGCAACTTTTGGTGTTATGACAGACCTTCATCTTCGTTCATCTTTACCTGTGTGCTTCTAATGTAACTTTTTTTTTCTGGTGCAATTTCTGCAGCATATTCATCATCAAAGTCTTCTTTAGAGTTTTTACTCTTAGTCTTATCCATTGTTGATGTAAAAGATGCAGTTGATAAAGCAAATGAATTTTGAGATGAAGCAGCTTCTTTCAATTACTTTGCAAATATTTTCTGTCGTTCACCTGATCTTTTCTCACGTGTAGAAAGCTTTCTGTCCAGAGATCCAACACAACCTTTCCTAGTTTCTTTTTGTAATCTGAGAAATAACCAATCCACTTCATTTTTAATAAGCTGCCCCGAATTAGCGTGCGACTTATGTCAAATAAGATATCCAGATTTTCGCTCTTTGATTCTCTTGGTCTTTTGCATTATTCCTTCTTCGATTTCTCATTAAGCCTACTTGTTTACCATATAAATCTTTAATCTTTTTTAAGATATGCTGCTTATGTCTTATTGGCAAACTTGATTTCTCTCAAAAGGGTACAATGTTATTGTATAAAAGAACTGTGCTATCACTGATTGAAAGCTTCTTAGTAGGTACAATGACAACATATAACATTAGCAGGTGTGCAGCTTTTAATTAGATTTTCGCTATACATTCTTTGATTCTCTTGGTCTTTTGCGTTATTCCTTCTTAGATTTCTCATTAAGCCTACCTGTTTGCCATATAAAACTTTAATCTTTTATAAGATGATATGTTGCTTATGTCTTATTGACAAACTTAATTTTTCCCAAAATGGTACAATGTATACAAGAACAGCACTATCACTGATGTATGGTGAAAGTATATAAAATTAGTAGGTGTGCAGCTTTTAGTTATGTTTTTATATTTAAGCATGTTTTTTATTATTTTTTTTTTGTTAAAATAGATACTAAAAATGTATTAATGGAAATAAAATATACAATTGATCAACACTTATACTTTTGATTAAAATTCCATATTTTTACAAAAATCAGTGAACTTGTGTGACCTTGAGGGACCTCTTAATTTTTTCCAAATGAGCTCTAACTTCATATATTTTAATAATAGGAGTAGAAGAAACTATTTAGAGGGTGAGACCCAGCTTTTTTTAAAAAAAGTTTTTTTACATTGAACTTTGGGACACCCTACTGCACATGGTAGAAAAGACTATGTGAAAGATCGCAATAGGATTTTTGATCATAAGGGAAAGAACAGAAATTTTAATAGACCATTTGATAACAGAAGCAATAATAGAGATGGCCAGAGATATTTTAAACAGTCATTTAACCATGGAAATTACAATAAATATGGATATGGGAAACAGAGTTCCGAGAATTATTACCAAAATAAATCTGAGATTCCTGGAAACTTTGTAACTGAAAATTCTTTGATACCTCCAGACATAACAGTAAATGCTTCACCTAATTCAAAAACAAGTTATATTCCAAAATTTTCCCCTAGATACATCAACAGAGGCTACTATCATGGTCAAAATAATTATAATTATGGTGGCCGACGATCGTGCAAGGCTAGTTATAATGAACAAAGATATTCACAACCATCACATAAGAATAATTCTCATCATGGATTTAAAGGAGCTTATAGTGAACGAGATGCTTATTCAAATTCTTATCATTCTAGAAGCAATAGTTATGTAGTTTCTAAATATAGAGAGCAATATCCGGAAAGGAATCACAGAGATATTAGATATGCTGATCCTAAAGACAGAGAGCAATACTCAGAAAGAAATAAAAATCTCAAAAAAGTAACTGTTAGGCATGAAAAAAAACGTAACAAATCAAGATGCTGATGTCGAGACGCCATCACGTCAGGATGACCGATTTGTAGGATTTCAGCTGAAACACTTCACGTAAATGATCATCAAATGAACTAACACTCTATTATTATCCATGACTTTGATGCGCGAGAAGTAAATAGTTTGAATCGCGAGATTTGGCTAAGAGCCAGTGTTCTAATTATTATTATGAAGCGAGATATAAAAGGTAATATTAGGCCTCGCCGGATTGTTGCAAGCTAAATTGTTGTTATATAGTTTTTGCTAAAAGTGTATTAGTTGAAATTAAAGTTAGTATTCTGTTGTTCATCGATTATTTGTCCTATTGGTTCAGTAAAGTGACTATTTATATATCATATACTTACATATATATATATATAGTAATCTAAAATATACTGTAAAATTTTCCCATAAATATGTATGCAGTATTCATTAAAAGAATCTTGTTAAGAAAAATCTGAATTTTTTGTAGAAATTGAGTCAGGTCGGGCCGGAACAGGATCGATTTAATTTATTTTTGCACGGGCCAGGCTAGGACTATTTTCAATGATTTCTCAATGGGCTGGAACCCCGGTTAGAAGCCCAGTTCACTCGTATTTATACGGATGCAATTTTAAGAAGAGGAAGACAAATTTGATGATGTAGTGAGATTGCTATCTTGTTTTTGGCATAAGTTTTTGTTCGATCGGAACTTGCATTTAATATGCTGAAATTCAAATTATTTTTAATTATTCTTAAGATCCGGAAAAGTGATAAAATTTCATAAAGTGATGCCGTGTATTCTATTTTAAATTTTTAAAGAGTTTGCCAAGCCAAACTTAAATTCTTCAATATGTTCTAAGATTTTCATCATATTGTATGCCAAATTTTAAATTATTCTAAGAATTTTCAATGAGATTTCTTTTGAATGGAATGCAGTGACCTAAAATGAAAAGCATTATATGCCTTCCTCTCCAATTCCGATGTCTATAAAGATTAGATTAACTATGAATTATTTGTCATCATTTCTTGCCTGCATTTTACTGTCTTCCTCATATTAAGTAAGATCAACTTATTTTACAATTTCTCTTCAAATAAAGTTTATGACCAAAAGAATGCAAGCACTTAGTGTTGAGTTGTTGTTCCTGATTCACAATGCAATGGTACGAATTTATGATCACCCAATAATGCCAAAAATTTAAATATTATACTTTCTCTGTTCATCATTTTAAGAATAATGTGCATCAGCACTCAAATAATATTTATTAATTTCACACTGTGCAGATCTTTAGTAGTAAGGGATAGGTTTCTTTTTTTTATATGTAATACAGCTGAAATACACTGAGGAATGTTCATCTATAAATCTTAACTACATCAATGCCAATGTTGTACTAATTTTTTGCAAAAATAAACCAACTGCTTGGAGGAAATATATGACAGAAATCTGTTACTAAGGGTGGCCTGAAATTTTTTTAAATCCCCCCCCCCCCAAAAAAAAAGAGGCAACTTTGGCACATATTGGCAAGCAAATGCTTATAAATTGCAGGCATTTTTATTTAAGTGTCTAAGAACTGAATAGTGTTTCATATTTTCCGGCAAATGGTATATACCTTCAATTAATCACTTCATGATGACGTTTAGCCCTGGGCTGTTGCACTTCCGAAAACTGCCTGAAAATGCCAAATCTGAGAGCATTTTCTTCCTTACAGAAAATTAAAAAATACTACTTGACTTTTTAGTATCTGAATAAGAAAAGATATAAAATTATACGTATTTATGAATAAAAATGCCTTCATTCTTGCTGTCAAGAGTACTATCTAATATATCAAAATGAAAATTTGTCTGTCTGCACTTCTATACAAATCCACAGTTTAGAAGCCAGAATTGTGAAATGTTACGTACAAGTGTATTAAAACATGGCCGGGATAACTAAAGTAATCCGGAATCAAACTAAATTATAGTTAATTTTTTATTAATAAAAAACCACCAATCTAACAGCCATTTCCTATAAAATTTAAAAGTTTTTCATTATAACAGTTGCCAACAATTAAAAATCCACAATAAAAAATTTTTTCACAACAATTAATTTACTTTTGAAATATTTCCACATGGAAGATGAAAATGAAATAAAAAGTTTCAACAATTAAAAAGAATATCAATGTGACATTATATTGGAAGTATAACAGAGATTTTCAAACGTTTCTTAATAATATAAGGAGTACAAGTAAGTACAGAAAGCAGGTGGGTTGGTGGGTATGACATCATATTGGAAGTTTAACAGACTTTTTCAAATATTTGACAATCATACAAAGAGAGTATCAATATGAGTGAGTACATAAAGCAAGTGGATATGACGGTGGCAGGTGAATATGTCATTTGAGTTAGAGGAAGGTATTGAATCATGATAAAAACCTGATTATGGAAATATTTTAACACCAGAGGGCCAGTGCGAAGATTTTGCACTGAAATCTAATATTTTTTAGGTACTTCTCTATTATCCCGTCGACCACTTTTCATAACAAAAAACTACCGCCAAACTGTAAGATTAAACGCCAAAAATGCAGTCTCATTTACTTGATGAGTGTATTTTTCATTATGTTTTACTGATTTAGTAGTTATTTTATTAATTAAAATAACAATTGTGTCCTTAAATTCTTATATTTTATTTATTTATTTATTTTTTGATATTCCAATGGCAACGTTCTCCCGTTTATTTGGCGATAGTTTTTTGTTATGAAAAGTGGTCGACAGGATAATAGAGAAGTATCATTTTTTATCAATAAGTAATAGTTATTAGACGCAGGTTTAAACTTCTAAAGAAAAAGCAAGGCTAAAAATATCTGCAAACAACATTTAGTTGTTAGTCTAGCCAGAATATCATATAATTTATTTTATCAAAGTTAGACTAAAAACTGATCCAAGATTGCTAAAGGTACGTGCGAGAAAAAAAAATAACAATCTTATTTTGACTGCATTAGAGGATGACGTCATCCGCTTCGGAAAAAACATGGGACTTAGAAATAAAATCAATTTCAATTTCGCTTTTTAATCATAAGTATAAAATAAACCTGTGCAGTGTTTTTTATAATAATTGCTGAGCATCATATAATGTGGTATTTTATTTTTTTGGCAACAATAATTTCAGGAAAACCTTTCATTTCTTTTATGAAAACAATGCCGATTTAATTTTTAATTTTCAGCAAATTTTAATCAAGAACATGTTTTAACGAATTGTTAAGTGGGCTATGTCAGAAGCCGGTTCAAAAACCTTTCATATGGTATCTCATTCGTTGTTCTGCGTTTCATATTTTCTCAGAAAAAGGGATGTTGACAGGAGAAATAATATATATGATTTTAAAATTTTCTATACAACATATTTAATTTTGAATTTGATTTTTTCTAAGCAAGCATTTTTAAAATTCCGGACAACGCCGGTTACTTCAGCTAGTACACAATAAAAATAAAAGAAAATTAGGTTAGGAACTAAAGGCTAATCATTATTTTAGTAAATTATTACTGCTAAATTAATAAATTTCCTCCAAGATTTGAAAATTAATATATATATATATATTTTTTATTTAAATTAAATCTGCAGGGGTAGTACAGGCACTAAGTGAAATTTCATGACACACATTTTTCAAAATTTCAGGACACATTTACCTGCATACTAAGTGAAATATAACATCATCAAACTATTAAAATTTATTTAAACTTGGAAAGTGAAATACCAATAAACGTGTACACACATAAATTCAAAGACCAATTATCGAAATTCTCAATTTTTTCCCCTGTCAGATTTACAAAATTTGCAATTTTTTTCAATGATTGATCAAGTAAGGTCATAATCCCCACTCTTCCCCCCGCCGAACCAATTAATTAAAATAACTATTTTTTTTAGAGCTCAATTTAAGAAATTCCCGATTTTATTTTTTTTTCAATGGCCGATTAACGAAATTTGTGATCTCCACTCCACTTCTCTCCCCCTCTTCTGAATCTTACACTTATCCTTCCTTTCCTCTCAGGATACAAAATTTAAAATCTTTAAAACTCTTAATTAAAAAATTTGCTATCAAGTAACAATAAATAAATAATCAACCATATCTATCTATCTACCCCAAAACCGTCTGCTTTCTCTACTTTGCTAACCCCTATATAAAAAAAAAAATCTTTAAAACTATTTATAAAAAAAATATTATGTCCTATTTGTTATTTTTCTATATTAACAATAAATAAATAACAAATCATCTAAATTACAAACTCCTTCCTTCGAAATTCATATTTCCCCCTCTTTCTCAAGACTACAAAGTTTAAAATTTATAAGACTCTTATGTGAAGAAATTTTATGTCCTACTTGTTGCCTTCTAGTAAAAATAAATAGATAATTTGTCACCTCAGTTTCCTCTCTACTACAAAGGTGTCTGCCTCCCCCCCCCCCCCCCACATGCACACATACAAAATTTAATATCTTTAAAACTATTTAAAAAAAACTGCTGTATTTATTTCTCTTTAGTAACAATATTAATGAATAATCAATCATCAAAATTACCTCTCTTTCTCCCAAAAGTTCCACCTCCCCTCTGTCTTTTTACCCAGCAAATACACTCCTCAAAACAATTAAAGGATATTTGAAGTTTTATATAAAATAAAGATATAAACCAAATTTTTTTTGCTGAAAATAGAAGAAGAGAATCACAAATGCAAATTTTTCTGGTTTTCAAACTGTGGAGTGTGTAAATTTTGAGTTCGAGGTCAAAAACGTCGCTTCAGCGGCAGCGAATGAAATTTGACTTTCAACTGGATAAAAGAGAATGAAGACAAGGATGATCGGTGTGGTGTCTAGTTCAAAATGTAAGTAATAGATGGCAGCACCACAGCAATCTACGGCAACTAAGGATATTAAGTTTTGTTTACTGTCATGTGTAGAATGTTCTGTTCCGTGTTGTTAGATGTACGTGTTTGTGTAGATGTATGTATTGTGATTTAAATTGTAAATTAAATGTGTTCAAACGTCCACCTCGAGTTATCCATTATGAAGTTGCTGCAATTACTTTAATTTAAGTACTTAATATATTATATTATGGCGACGCAGGTCAAGGTTATTACCGGAATTAATATAAGAAGAAATTCCACCTGATTCGCAAAATGGCGAAGTTTCGTTTTTTACATCTACAATTGTATATGCTGCAGTAATATTTTGAAGGCGTACATCATTTCAAGGGTGGTAAGTGCTGACATTTTTTTTTCTTCTCTGAAATAAATAAAAGTTCATAATGTTTGCAAATTTCAAGGAATACAATGATTCCATTGAAACGTTCCAATCATACGTAAAGAGATTGGAACAGAGTTTTCTATTACATGATGTTGAAGAAAAAAAAAAGGTACCCGCAATTATTTCCTGTATGGGGCCAAAATTGTATAATTTGCTGTCAGATCTAACATTTCCGAAAAATCCTGAAGCATTAAAATACGACGAAATAGTTGAAATTCTGTTAAAGCACCTAAGCCCCGCCCCTAATAAATTTTGTTCAAGAATAAAATTCCGTAACTCTTATCAAAATGAGAACGAATCTATACAAGATTTTGTTTCAAAATTAAAGAAGTTAACCACATTTTGTGCGTTTGCTGATGAAACACTTAATGAAAATTTGTTAGAACAATTTTTACGAGGTTTAAAAAATGAAAATATCCAAAGTAAATTACTTTCACAAATAGATGATTTAACTTTTGAGAAAGCTATTGAAAAAGCAATTATTTTGCAAAATAATGAGCAGGATATATCTGAATTGAAAAATAAAAATGTAAATGTCAATAAATTGGCATATTCTAAAAATATTCAACCGAATAAAATTTCAAATAATTTCCAGAAACCGAAATTAAATAATGTAAATAAAGGGAATTTTGATGTAAATAAAAATAAATTACAATGCTATCGATGTGGAAATCCATCGCATCTTGCTAATAAGTGTAAGAATATCAATACTATATGTAAAATTTGTAAAAAACAAGGCCATCTTGGTAAAGTATGTAAAAGCAGTTCTCAGAAACAAACAAATGTATTGCAAACTGTCGACATTTTATCTGTCAGTCATGATAAAAGTTCTACACCTATAAAAGTATGGGTTTTAATTGAAAATAAAGCTAAAGCTGAAATGGAGGTCGACACGGGCTCAGGAATTTCTGCGGCACCTGTAAATCGTTTTCGGAGAATTTTTCCGAATAATAAAATTTTTCCACCAGATGTTCAGTTGAGAACGGCAACGGGTGAGGTGTTTACACCTGTGGGGTATGTAACAGTAGATGTTTCTTATGCAAATATTACTAAAAATCTTAAATTGTATTTAATTAAAGAAGATAATTTCCCACTTTTATTTGGCAGAGACTGGGTAGCTGCATTTAATTTATTCCCTACTAACTTTAAATCTGTGTATGTCAATGAAATTGCAAATTCTACGGATCAATTGAAAACATTATTAAATGATTTTTCTGATTTATTTTCGGATAAAGTTGGTGAAATAAAAGGTTTGAAAGCAGAACTTTATCTAGAAAAAGGTTCTACGCCCATATTTTGTAAGGCTAGAACAGTCACGTATGCTCTACGTAATGCAGTAAATGATGAAATTCAAAGGTTACAGGATGAGGGTATTATTAAACCTGTCACCAGTAGTAAGTGGGCAACTCCTATAGTTCCAGTGGTAAAACCAAATGGGAAAATTCGCTTATGCGGAGATTTTAAAGTTACAGTAAATAAATTTTTGAAGGTGGAAAAATATCCTTTACCTAGGGTAGAGGACATGTTAGCTACTTTAGGTGGTGGTTTACATTTTACGAAAATTGATTTAAATCAAGCTTATCTTCAGTTACCTGTAGACGAAAAATCACAAGAACTATTAACTATAAATACTCCGAAGGGCTTATTTCAATTTTTAAAGTTACCAATGGGTCTTACTAGCTCTCCAGCAATTTGGCAACGATCTATCGAACAAATATTAAGTGGTATTGATGGTGTCACTGTGTTCATTGATGATATTGGTGTTACAGGGGAAACGGATGAAATTCATTTAAAAAGACTAAAACAAGTCTTAGAAAGATTACGTGAATATAATATTAGGATAAATAAAGATAAATCAATTTTTCTGGCTGACCATATTACATATTGTGGTTATAAAATTGATAATCAAGGTATTCATAAAACGCAAGATAAAATTGAAGCTATTGTCAATGCTCCTAGACCAATTAATGTGTCACAAGTTAAAGCTTTTTTAGGCTTAGTCACATATTATTCTAAATTTGTACCAAATTTATCTACAATTGCCCATCCTTTAAATCACTTGCTCAAAAAGAATGTAAAATTTATTTGGTCTCCTGTTTGTGAACAAGCATTTAAAGATATAAAAAAGGAAATTATTTCAGAAAGAGTTCTTACTCATTTCAACCCTAAATTGCCTTTAGTGTTAGCAACAAATGCTTCTCCATATGGTATCTCTGCAGTTCTTTCGCATGTGATGCCAGATAACGTGGAAAAACCAATTGGTTTTGTGTCCAGAACGCTTACGAATGCAGAAAAAAAGTATAGCCAGGTGGATAAGGAAGCTCTAGCTATTATCTTTGGTGTAAAGAAATTTTTTCAATATTTATATGGTAATAGGTTTACTTTATTTACAGATAGCAAACCACTCGTGTCCATATTTTCTCCAAATAAAAGTATCCCTGTTCTTTCAGCTGCTCGGATGCAAAGATATGCATTATACTTACAAGCGTTTAAATATGATATTCGGTATAAGAAAACATCCGAACATGGAAATGTCGATGCTCTTTCACGACTTCCATTACGTAGTGAAGATTTACCCCCACAATTAAATTCAAGTAATGTAATTGATGAATCTGAATTTTTTCAAATTAACCAAATTTCTACATTGCCTCTAAACGCCAAATCAATTGCTGTAGCTACAAAATCTGATCCTTTATTACGTCAACTTTTTCATCATCTAATTTCTGGTTCTCCAATTCCTAAAAATTTACTTTTTGGTGGCAAACAAGAAGAATTTACTCTTCAACATAGTTGCATTTTAAAAGGATGTAGAGTAATTATCCCAAAAGTTCACCGTAAACAAATTTTACATGATTTGCACTATGGACATTTTGGTATAGTGAAAATGAAGTCCTTAGCTCGCAGTTTTGTTTGGTGGCCAGGAATTGACCAAGATATTGAAGATCTTGCACGAAATTGCACTACTTGTGTCAATTTAAAAAATAATCCTCCTAAGGTAGATACTCATCATTGGGAATGGCCTACAGCTCCATGGCAAAGAATTCATATAGATTATTTTGGTCCTGTGATGGGTAAAATGCTTTTGCTGGTGGTTGATGCTCATAGCAAATGGCCTGAAGTTTTTATTGTCCCTAATACAACTTCAGAACATACAATTACTTGTCTTTCTTCTCTTTTTGCAAGATACGGGTATCCTATATCTCTGGTATCAGATAACGCAAAACAATTTACTTCTGAAGAATTTGAGACATTTTTGAAGAATCATGGGGTTAAACATAGGTTTAGTGCTCCATACCATCCAGCTACAAATGGGCAGGCAGAGAGATATGTGCAGATTCTTAAAAAAGGGTTAAAAACCTTATCTTCAGAATCTGGTACATTGCAGATGAAAATAAATAACTTTCTTTTACAGTATAGGAAGATGCCTCATGTTACTACGGGGGAAAGTCCTGCATCTCTATTTCTCAATAGAAATATAAGAACGAAAATAGATTTGATACTTCCAAGCGTTACAAATTTTGTGCATGATAAACAAAATGCGAGAAAGGCCAATTCTAAAGTAAAAGAATTTCAAATCAACCAGAAAGTGGCTGTAAGAAATTACACTCCAGAAGCCAAGTGGAAAATTGGTCGCATTATTGCAAGAGAGGGCAAGTTGCATTATAGAATTCAAGTTGGTTCGAATATTTGGAAAAGGCATGTTGATCAGATAACTAATGTCGGTTCGAAGATACATCTAAATAATGATTCAAATTCTGAAGAAAGTGGTACAGAAAGTCACAAAAGTGATTCTCAGCTAATGCCTCCTAGTGTCTCAGATCTTCGACCAGCTGACTCTGTTGTTCCATCTACTCCAAATCCTGAACCAGCTGACTCTGTTGTCCCAGCTCCTCCAAATCCTAAACCAGATGACTGTGTCCTCCCAAATACTCCAAGTCCTGCTCCAGTCGACTCTAAAGTGAAATCCATGGTGCCCAATACTTCTAGTGATCATGCTACGGATACTGTAAATACTAACTCTTCTTTTTCCCAACAGGTACCTAGAAGATCCAGCAGGAAAAGAAAATCTCCCACGAAATATCCAGAGTAAGGAGGGGAGAGTCTGTGGTGTCTAGTTCAAAATGTAAGTAATAGATGGCAGCACCACAGCAATCTACGGCAAGTAAGGATATTAAGTTTTGTTTACTGTCATGTGTAGAATGTTCTGTTCCGTGTTGTTAGATGTACGTGTTTGTGTAGATGTACGTATTGTGATTTAAATTGTAAATTAAATGTGTTCAAACGTCCACCTCGAGTTATCCATTATGAAGTTGCTGCAATTACTTTAATTTAAGTACTTAATATATTATAATCGGCATTCAGTGATTGCTTTGTTTCGATGAGTACGATGTCTCAGTGAAGTCATTTGACAGATTCAGAAGCTTGGAGAATTGTTGGTAGGTTAGATGGGGGCCAAACTCAAGCCGAAGTAGCGCAAGCCATTGGAGTGTCACAAAGTGTCATTTCCAGGATCTGGAACCGTTTTTTGGAGAGTGGATGTGCAGGCCGAAGACCACGGCAAGGTCGTAGATGGGCAACAACGCCCAATGAAGATCGGTATTTAGCGTTAACAGCTCGGAGACACCGAAACATGAACGCTACTCTTCTCCAACAACACCTTCGCTCGGCTACAGGCACCACCATTTCAACTCAGACTGTCCGAAACCGGCTCCATGCTGTAGGTCTGTATGCTCGCTGACCGATGGTATGTGTTAGATTAACATCAAGGCATCGTCGCGACCGCAGGGAGTGGGCAACTGAGCATGTCAACTGGAGGAGAAATGAATGGAGCAATATTCTGTTTTCTGACGAGTCCCGTTTTTCTGTGCATCCGGATAATAGGCATATTTTCATCTGGAGGGACCGTGGCAGTAGGAATAATCCTGCGTTCGTGCACGAAAGTGTCAGATTTGGCGGTGGAGGAGTGTTGGTGTATGGTGGCATCTCCATTGACGGGCGCACTGACCTCTACATCATTCGAGATGGAGCTCTGACTGGTCGCCGATATAGGGATGAGATCCTCAGACCTATTATAGTCCCTTACGCTGCAGCAATCTGAGATAACTTCATTTTAATGGACGATAACTGCAGGCCACATCGTGCAAACATGGTGGAGGATTTCCTTTTCGAGGAAGGAATCGTTCGAATGGAATGGCCAGCGTGTTCTCCAGACATGAATCCAATCGAGCACGTTTGGGACGCTCTAGGAAGACGAGTTTCTGGCCGCTAACAACCCCCACAAACTCTCCAAGAACTGGAAAGAGCTCTTCTGGAAGAGTGGGGCAGAATACCCCAACTCGTCATTAATAGCCTCATTGAGTCCATGCCTCAAAGGTGTTCAACGTTGCTGGCCGCCCGTGGAAACCATACCCCCTACTGAAAATGATTTTCTTTGAAGAAAACACCTTTTCTTATTCTTTTTTTCTCATATGCACAAATTGTGTTTTTTTCCTTTTGTACACAAATGCACAATAAAATGCATTTTTTTCTGCCAAACATGTGTAATTTATTCTCATATAACCTACTATGTCTGTCGACCATGTATCAATCAGCTAAAAAGTTTCCCAGATACAAAATCCACCTAAAACTGCAATATCCTTTAATTGTTTTGAGCAGTGTAGCTTAAAATATTTAATGTTATTATTTTTTTTTAAATGCTGATCTTTTTCTTATTTTGTAGTAAGGTAACTCATCTCATATAAGTATCACTCATGTAAAATCATCATCCCTTTTGAAATTTTTGCTCTGTCCTATTCTATCAAAGGAGAGGCGTGGATTTCTAAATATGTGAGAGGAAAGCAAAAATTTTCATCCTTTTTGCAGTTTGACTGTTCTTCCCTGAATCACACGTATATTTGATGTTTTGAAATAAATATGATCTTTAAAATAACTCCCCATCCATTAACAAAATATCAGCTGTGAGAACAGCCAAACTACAAAAAGACTAAAATCTTCTCTCTGCCCCCCCCCCCCTTCCATGTCTAGAAATTCACACCTTTTTCTGGAGATGGAGAATGGAACTTTAAGGGGAGAGTTAGAAGATCATTTATTGTTGCTGCAAAGTAACAATACAGTATAGAATCTTTAAAACATAGTTTTAAAGATTTTAATGTTTGTATGCTGAAGGGGAAGGAGGAGCAGAATTTTTTTGGGTGGGGGAGGAGAAGCAACTTAGATAATTATTTAATTATAGTTGCAAGAAAGTTATAAACAGATTTTAAAGTATGTACTAGGGTGGGGACAAAAGAAATAAAGATGACTTTTTGGAAGAACGGGGGAATAATATAGATTGTTATTTAAATATTGTAGAAAAAAAAAAAGAACAGAAAAAATTAAGAATTTTAAAGATTTTAAGTTTTACTAGATGCATTTGGAGGAGGAAGATCTTCATGAGATAAGGTTAGGGGGCAGGGGGAAAGAAGCACAGATTTTAGAAGGAGGGGTTAATTTAGGTGGTAAGTAGGAGTTATTTATTTTTAATATAGAGTATTTACTAAATCGGAAAAGAAGTTTTAAAATTAAAAAGTTATAAAAACTATGCGTTTTTGGTACCAGAGGAGGGGGCAAAGGGGGAAACAATTTTGAGGGGGAGATTTAGATGATTGATTATTTATTGTTACAATTAAAAAAAATTAAAAAAATGATTAAAAAAACAAAATTGGGGAGGGGGGGACAGGATTTTAGGGGAGGGGATTTATTTTTTTAATTTCCTGATATACAAAAGATTCTCGTCCTTTTTACTTCTAAATTAATGATAAAATCAGGTTTTTAAACCAGAGGGCCCGTGCGAAGATTTCGTACTGAAATCTAATATTTTTTAGGTACTTCTCTATTAACCCGTCGATCGCTTTTCATAACAAAAAACTACCGTCAAACTGTAAGATTAAACGCCAAAAATGCAGTCCCATTTACTTGATGTCAGAATCATTATGCGTGTTTGTTACGTCATCTAGTGTTATTACATTCGACATTTGCGTGTATTTTTCATTATGTTTTACTGATTTAGTAGTTATTTTATTAATTAAAATAACAATTGTGTCCTTAAATTCTTATATTTTATTTATTTTTTGATATTCCAATGGCAACGTTCTCCCGTTTATTTGGCGATAGTTTTTTGTTATGAAAAGTGGTCGACGGGATAATAGAGAAGTATAATTTTTTATCAATATGTAATATTTATTAGATGCAGGTTTAAACTTCTAAAGAAAAAGCAAGGATAAAAATATCTGCAAACAACATTTAGTTGTTAGTCAAGACAGAATATCATAGACTAAAAACTGATCCAAGATTGCTAAAGGCACGCGCGAGAAAAAAAAAATTAACAATCGTATTTTGACTGCATTAGAGGATGACGTCAACCGCTTCGGGAAAACCATGGGACTTAGAAATATAAATCTAAACATTTCAATTTCAATTTCGCTTTTTAATCATAAGTATAAAATAAACCCGTGCGGTGTTTTTTATAATAATTGCTATGAGCATCATATAATGTGGTATTTTATTTTTTTGGCAACAATAATTTCAGGAAAACCTTTCATTTCTTTCATGAAAACAATGCCGATTTAATTTTTTAATTTCAGCAAATTTTAATCAAAAACATGTTTTAACGAATTGTTAAGTGGGCTATGTCAGAAGCCTGTTCTAAAACCTTTCATATGGTATCTCATTCGTTGTTCTGCGTTTCATATTTTCTGAGTAAAAGGTATGTTGACAGGAGAAATAATATATAAGGATGATTAAAAAAAAAAAAATTCTCGATTATAAGCCCCTCTCCCAAATTTAACCCTTTTTGATTTTGAAAAAGGGGGGGCTTACAATCGGGATTTTACTGTATATATACAGGGTTATTCTAAATGATGGACCCATTTTCAAAAAATTGTATTTATGAAAGTACAAATCCAAAATTAACAATCTTTATACCAATGAAAAGAGAAAGTTTCAAAGTTTTTTTTAAAACATTATAAATGTTCAATGTGTCCACCATTTGCTGCACAGCAAACATCTACACCAAACTCGTCCCACACACGAGAAAGCGTATCTGCTGCCTCACTCACAACTGACAGTGAAATGAAATCGCAGCCCTTTGCCGCGCGACTCTGGAACCATCACCGCTTTGAAAGCCGTGCACTCAGTAACAGTAGATATGCTTTCTCGTGTGTGGGACGAGTTTGGCGTAGATGTTTGCTGTGCAGCAAATGGTGGACACATTGAACATTTATAATGTCTTAAAAAAAACTTTGAAACTTCCACTTTTCACTGGTATAAAGATTGTTCATTTTGGATTTGTACTTTAATAAATACAATTTTTTGAAAATGGATCCATTATTTAGAATAACCCTGTATATATATATGTATTGATTATGGAAGAAACAAATGATCATTAAACATACAATATTTAACATGTCATCTACAAAATAAGATATAAAATTTATAGAATTCAAAGTAATATCTGGATCTTTTAATATTTAAATTTATAGAAAATAATGACATTAAACTTAAAATATTACTTTTCTGAAAAAAAAAAACAGCTAATTAAAACACTCTATTAAGTGATTTTTGTTTCTTTTGTACTTAAGTATTTAAGGATGTCTGAGAAAAGTTCTCTAAAAGAATTATGATGGATCAGAGAATTTTTCTTCACTGCTGAAAAACAATGTTAAAAAATATCCAGATTAATGTCCTAAAGAAGAAGGGGGAAAAAAGAAAGGAAAACTCCTTACTGTTGCTTCTAGTGCTTTAGCAGCTTGCATTGGAGTGAATCCCATTGAAACAATAGTGGCAGTGGCCTCAGGATCAGCTTTAAAGTCAGGATTAATTCTTTTAACACCAGGTGGATTAAAAGGTTCATTGAAATCTACAAGTACATAAATAAAAATTAATAAGCTTAAAAAAAAAAAAAAAAAACTCATTTCATGTCTATTTTATTAAAATGTAGAAGCTATAAAGAGAAACATAGTATTTTAGGAGATAATAAAAATAACTTAAAAAGTTAGTTAATATATATATATATACATAACAAAATTTTAAATTTATCGCGATACGCTACAGTATTTTTATTCCATCCTATTCTAACTTACTCTATAATATTTATTTCCTCCATTTATTAATGTATTTTAACTCTATTTATTCCAAAAACCTCATATCTAAATTCAATATTTTAATTGCTGCTAGTTAGTTCAATAAATGGCGTCTTTATCTTTAAATTACAAAAACTCCCTAATATTCATACTTTTAAAAAATCCGCATATTTCACTTTTAATTTTCTAAATTCCTAAAAAGGCTGTATTTATTTTAATAAGTTCAGATATTAAAAATAATTCACCAAATCATAAAATCTTTTTCTTATATTAAAATGTAAAACATTTTATTTTAATTTCATTCTGGCTGTGCTCCAAGTTCGATAAACCATTTTTCTTATTTTCTTTTTTCCTTTTCCTAAAAGTAAAAACCATTCCATATTCTCAAACCAATAACTACCGTAATTTCGGGAGTAAGTGCCGCACTCTCTCAATATTCATATAAAAAAAAAAAAGTTTGCCGTAAGCGCCACACTAAATGCAGATTAAACGCCTAAGCTTAGAAAATTTTTAAAAAAGCACAATTAATAACACAATTAAAATTAATTTAAAGTTTTAAAGGATTTTTAAAATTAATAAGAGGACTTACTTGTTTAGTTTTTATTCCCAGGGACTTGAGGAGACATCTGTTGGTTATTTATAATGTAACCATTCAGAGCGCGGTACGCAAAACCTCCTCATGCCGCTCCTCGTTTTTTAAAGTGGTCGGCACCACTAGGCACGCTTTTTATTAGTGGGTCGCATCCACTATATATGGAACAGCAAAATCAAAAGCCATCAAAATCGCTCGATTCGCTGTCTGACTGGAGTAGTTTTATGATTTCATCACTCAATTCGAGGTTATTTTCCTCATTGTCTGATAGTTCTATATCTGTATCAGCATCCTGACTTGAAGGAATTATTCCTGCCGCTGAGAATCCCGAAATAATGGCACTCGGCTCAACGGCATTCCATGCTGCCAATACCCATTTCGCCACTTCCGCATAAGATGCTTTCTTCAGTTTGCCGCCTTTAGTATAAGAGTGCAATCCACTTGCCAGTCATTTCTCCCACTGTTGTCGCATGTGACGTTTAAAAATGTGATTTGGAGACAAATCTAAGGGCTGCAAGTTTTTCGTTAGCCCGCCGGGAATGATGGCCAAAGATGTAGCAGATTTCCTGGCTGCTTCCTTTACGGGCTCCGTCAAATGTGCCGCCATGGAATCCATTATTAGCATTCCACTTGGCTGGAAAAAAGCGCATTTTCTTTTTTTTCCATACTTCAGAAAGCCAGTCTATCATTAAGTTTTCATTTATCCAACCTTTTTCGTTGCATCTTATCACAACATTCGATGGGAAAGTCTCCTTAGGTAAGGTTTTCCTTTTATAGATTAAGATAGGTGCCATCTTTTCGCCACTCGCGGTACACGATAAAACGCATGTGAATGAAGTTTTTTCATGACCCGTAGTTGCAATGAAAACAGAATTTTCTCCAGTTGAATTGATGGTTCTACTTGGGGGGCAATCAAACGTGAATGGAACTTCGTCCATATTAATTAACTGGGAAGGCTTAAAATTCTTTTCATTTTTCAATTTCATAAACTCCAGGAATTTTGTTTTCTTTTCAACCCAGTCAGCAGGGAGATTCTGCCCCACAGTTGTTCTTTGCCTCACGGATAACTAGTGTCTCTTCATAAAACGGAAACACCAATTTGCGTTTCCCTTAAAATTAGAAATTCCCATATCAGCAGCAATATTTTTAGCTTGCATTCGAATTTTTACAGTTGAGATTGAAAGCCTTTTTTCACACTGTTCTAAAATCCACTTTTTCAGATTATTTTTCAACTCTGGCCAATGAGGTGTACTGCAGCGTCTTGCTTTTTTTAATTTCGGCATTTCTGCAATAACTGATTTTTCTGATCGCCATTGGCGAACACATCTTTCATCTATGCCAAATTCACGCGCTTCAGGGCGATTTCCAATATTCTCCGCTTTCATAATTACTTGCAATTTAAATGCAGCAGTATAATTTCTAAGTCGCTTGGGAGCTATCGTAAAATATTCTAACAATCAAAAGATTAAAAAAGATAGAAAAATAGCAAACCACACTGAAAATGAACGACGCAAAGTGCGATGTATAAGTTAGCAGTGAGGAGAGAGAGACACAAAATAGGATATGGGTTCTGTTGTCTGTGGAGAGAGACAAGTATCCAATCAAATTTACTGACCACTATGTCGCATGCTAGGAGCAACCCACTTTTATAAAAAGGGTGAATGGATAAGTTAAGAGAACAGTAAGGACAAAGAACTTACTCCGTGAAGAAGTTTAGCTCCCATAGGGATAATGTAAATAGAACGTTGAATCAATTCAATGATCCGGATATGTAGTGAGCGATAGACAACTTTACAGGGGAGCAATGCAAATGAACGGCGATTTTTATTTTCCTTTTACCCTTTTCCCGCTTTCTTTGGAGTTTCGTTAGTCATTATTCTGTCATTTTAATTTACGAACATAAATGATTAATTTAAGCAGAAAATTATTTCAAAACATCAGATAATATTGACACTTTGTGAATCCTTAAATCACTAAAATAATAAAGATGGGTATTACTGCATTTTTACCTTTTCATTTGTTCTTATCACGTATTTTGCTTTTTATTTTATTTAATTCTTAGTCTTAGTCTCTCTATATTATTTGGTAAGGAGATGCAAATAAACGCTTTTTTTTGAGAAATGTACGTGAAGCATACGTAATTGTTGGTAGTACGACGACATCTGTTGAGACTTTGAAGAACTTACCTCGGCAAATACATCATTACTGCTGGCGAAAAAAAAAAAATAAAAGATAACTTTTAAGACAATGTAAACAAATGATAAGGATTGGTTTTTTAGTGACCTTAAATAAAAGTCTTCAGGTAAGTTTCACTTACTATAAAAGTTTTAAAATATTTATATTTAACAAACAAATGAAAGGGAAAAGTGAGGATAATATTAGAGGGAGTTTTAATTTTCCTAATACCTTCGACGTAAACAATACGAGTTGGTGCCATCTATTAATGGTGATTTTAACTTTTTTGGACATTCTTTATAAAAAAAAAAAAAAAAAATATCGGAAGTGCTGCACACGTTAGAAGCGCTGCATCGGCAATTTATTAACTTTTAAAGTCATAAGCGCCACGGCGCTTACTCCCGAAATTACGGCAACGATAATCAGTTAGCTTAAAACACTCTGGGTCATAGCTAATTTATCGAACATCGTAGAATCTTCTGGAAATTTCTTTCGTGCCAATTTATTAGCGGAAACCATTTTATTCCAATATTCTGGCACCTTCGCATAGAATCCCGGTTCTCGATTGGTACACAAGCCGTCACGTGACTCATGTATTCCTACTCTTACTGAAATGATATACCGCAGCTTTTTCGCTTCGGAAAGCATTCGAAAGAGGGAAGCTGGATCAGAGCTTGGTTTGTTAAGTTGGTAATCAAATCTCTGCCTGGCATTTGCATAGAGTCCAATGTCTTTTTCTTATACTCCTTCGGAATGGATAATTTAAATAACTAACCAGCATAGTCTGCTGTAATGGGAACCGTGTGATTGAAACTAAAAGATGGCTCGAGTGAAATGAGATCTTCCCTTGATGTCGTTTTAAGCTTCTAAATAAAAGCTTTTGTGTTCTTGGATAAAGTGCCTCCTTATGATTACGCACACACGCCATCTACGATGAATAGTAAGACTGCCAAAATCCTAGCGCAGAAACCTCTTCGGTTGATTTATGAAAAGAACATCTCATATTTAAAAAAAACATTTATTAAAAAAATGGTACTGCTGTTGCACAATCATCTCGGCCCTGAAATCATTATATATAGTTCAGTTGCTTGAATTGCCTCAAACCTAGATTAGAAACATGTTACTAAAAATTTTTTTACACTGGCATCAGGACTGCTGTTTTATATTTTTGTCAATCAGAAAGTCAAATAGTTGTGTTACACTCCAACAAACATATTTGTTTCTGTCAACATTGCAGCAGCATCACGCAGAATTAAATTCAAGCAGGGAGCGGCACAGTGGACATACAGCCAAACATAAATGGGGACATAAAGGTTAATTTGGGGGAAAATTCCATTATAAAATTCCACTCATAACTAGGGCTGTAGTGAAGGACATACTGTAGTGATGGGCGATAACAATATGTTTTATCGATTTTGGTTGATTGTATAGATAACTATTTTACTGATGATAGTAACAATGTTTTTTATTGATGTTTCCAGTCAATTGCTATTCTTATGCAATATCTGATCCATTTTTATCAAGAATCGCCCATGATATAAACAAAAGATGAATCTACAGCCAGACAATCTATTAAGATGAAGTCATGTCGTCACATTTAGGCAGGGTGCAGATTTTTGTTTTGCAGTGAGCTGTGAAAGTATGAATGTGATTCATTTTCATTAGTGCTAAGCTGGGCTATTTTTTTTTTGTTGTTGTTGGTTTAGAATATAGCAAAAGTGGAAATCAAAATATTTTTGTTGTGTGAGGTTGAGGTATCATTTGTTTCATTGAAGAAAATTCATTTGTGCAGGCAGATGCCAGATTTAACAATTTTGGATTTTTTTAAAAAAAGCATTCGATTACATAGTTTCTAAGTAAGAGTGCCTAATTATTTGATACATTTGGAAATGATATTCCCAAATTAATAAGGAGTGTTACAGTTCATTTCTACAGAGATCCATAAAATTATTTGAAATTGATATACATTATTAAAATGTATTTGTCCTATGAAATATGGAATCTATAGCGTTTATTTGTTAGTTTTTATATGGACACCCACCCCCCCCCCCCACACACACAAAAGAATAATTCGTTATTACCATGGGAGTAAAAATAGTTTGGAAGTGAAGAAATAGTATTGTGCTATTAGGATATGGCACAGAATACTCAGAAAATGATGACACATTCCATATACAGGATTAGGCAATAAGAAAATGGCATGGCACACTCTAAAACCGTCAAATTGCAAAAACGTTTTTTAGGCGGGAGGGGGGGGGGGGGGAGAGTGTGAGAGTAATTTAGATGAATTGTTATTTATTTATTGTTATTAGAGGGCAATAAATGTGACAAACGCACAGTTTTAAAGACTTAAAACTTTGTATAATTCTTTTGGGAGGAGTGTGCGAAGGGCGAAGTGGATATTTTAAGACTGATAATTTTGATAGTCGATTGTTTGTTTATTGTTACTAAAGAGCCCCACTTAGAACGTATTTTTTTTTTAATACAGAGTTTTAAATATTTTAAACTTTGTATGCTAGGGGAAGCTTAAATTTCGAGGAGAGGGACTTGTAATTTAGATAATTAATTAAATATTTATTATTATTAGAGAACAACAAATAGGTCAGCAGAATTTTTTTAATAGCTCTCAATATCTTAAACTTTTTCTACTGAAGGTGTGTGTGCGTGGGGGGGGGGAGGGGGTTTGAAAAGGAAGCCGAAATTTTGTGCTGGGAGGGGGAAGGGGTTCATTGAAGTTATAAAAATATGGTGTATGGTGGATATTTTGAAAGGGGGGGGATGCGCATAGTCTATATTTCATGGTACTATGCTATTTTTAAACAATAATGTGAAGGAGCAAGGGAAAGTTTCAATGTGTGTCTGTTTATTCTATTTTTTATTTATGTATGGTTTCAAAGGAACCAATTTAGCTCTGAAAAGAGCTGTTTCTTTTTAGCCCTGAGAAGGACTGTTTAGTTTTAATTGATGGGGAATTTAAATTAAATGAATGCGAATGCAGAGATTTATATGGAGATGCATGGAAGATCTTTTAATTAAATTGGAGTGAGTTTTGATGATTTTCACTGATTAGAAAATGCTGCGTTTGTACGGAATTCTGCAAAACACTTTTTATCTATGCATAAAGCAATGTTGCACTTTGTACAAATTACTTTAACCCGCCTTTGTAACGCCTTGCTTGGAGCATATGACACATCTTATGTACTTTTTCTCATCCAAAGGCCAGTGGTCTGCAGAGGAAGTACTAGTTTTATCAGAGGAAATATTTACATCAGACGACTAATTAATTTTTTATGTAAGTTTCATTTTTTTTTTTACTAGCGTTTTAATTAATAACATACGGAAATCTCAATGGCTTTCAGTGCTTTCTGATATTATGTATGCATTAAGGACGGCAATGTCAAGTAAATGGAAAAATATTTTTTTAGTCCATTTTAATGTGTGTCGTTCGAAGGCATAGCTATTTGCCATCCTGTCACTCAGTTCAACAAATCCCATATTTTCATTATAGTCAGCGACTATTTTTTTTTCCCCCATCATTTGGCACATTTTGGTCTTGGGGTTTGTGCATGCTGCTTAGCATATAAACGTCTCGTTTATCCTTCCAGCGTAAAGCTGTAAGGCCATTTTTTATCTTGTAAGAATATCTCCACATTTTAATTTAGGTTGGGAAATACACTTAGGAAAATGCTTTCTGTTGTTTCTAATGGTGCTGCAAGCATTGATGGGTTTGTCATTTAAAAGATCACGGTAAAGTTCAGGAGATGAAAAAAAATTATCCATGAACAATTTATATTCCTTTCCTTTAATTGTTTCAGCCATAGAACTCACTACATTGTACGATGCAGAATTTATATCAGTTTTCTTCTTATCATTGCCCAGATATACTCTCATATCATAGGTGTACCCTTTTAGGTAGATTTCGTAAGAAATACTACCTATTACATTCTCACCTAAGTTGGAAATTTTGAAAAATTTTTGCAGATTTACGCCGATCATGACTCCCAGAACCCAAAAACACCCCCAGTTCAAAAGTTTATATCTATCTATCTATCTATCTATCTATCTATGTCACTTTTTTCTGACCACAATAACTGGAAAAATTCTGCATAAATCTCTTCCAAACTGATACATAAAATCAAGGGTCATAAAATCTCGGTCAAGTTCGTTAATGGGCAAAATCGAAGCAAGGGGGGGGGGGGGGGGGGGAGAAATGGGGGGGCTTTTTGTGAAAACAGAAAAATCCTCATAATTTCTTTATTATTATACGTATCGAATCCATTTAAAGTTATTATTACTTCTAGGAAAAGGGCCGAAAATTTATGTAGGACAGATTTTTTATATAATTAAAAATGGCCAAAAGGGGGGTTTTAGAAGAAAAAAAATCATAGCTTCGTCAATTCACAAGATATCAAATCCGCGTAAATTTATTATTAATCCTCTTAGTATTATCTAAAACTTTTATATTGACAAGTTTTTTATAGGACCAACCGTTATAGCAAAAAAAAATTAAAAACAAAAAAATCCCTGCCGGCTCCGCCTGCAAACAAGTTATTTTTCGAAGTAGGCGGTTCCAACTCCCGCATCTTTTCGAAACTGATACATAAAATCAAGGGGCATAAAATCTTGGTCAAGTTCGTTAATGGGCAAAATCGAACCAATGGTGGGGGGGGAGGGGGGGGATTTTTGTGAAAACAGAAAAAAAACTATAATTTCTTAAATATGATACGTATCGAATCCGTTTAAAGTTGTTATTACTTCTAAGAACAGGGCCAAAAACTTATGTATGACAGACTTTTGATATAATTAAAAATTGCCTTAAGGGGGGGGGGGGGGGAGGGGGGTTTTAGAAGAAAAAAATTCATAACTTCGTCAATTCCCAAGATTACAAATCCGCTTAAATTTATTATAAATCCCCTTAATATTATCTAAAATTTTTATATTGACATGTTTTTTATAGGACCAACTCTAATAGCAAAAAAAAAAAAAATCCTTGCTGGCTCCGTCTGCAAACAAGTTTGGTTTCGAAGTAAGCGGTTCCAACTGCAGCATCATCGCAAAAAGGTCATTTCTTCCGCAATTCCTGACAAACAGACGCCCCACGTTCTGCGTCTTCGAAATCTACCTGTGCCTGTAGGCCGAGCCGTTAGGGATTTTTTTTATCTGCAATCTTGTACATTTTGATTCCCCATTGCTTGCGTTTTGGGGGAATATACTGCCTAAATGCAACATGGCCTTTAAATTTCACTATTACTTCATCCACAGCAGTAGGTCACCACACTTCTGTAGGTTCGTATGGTTGTTTGAAAGCAAAATTTAAAATATCGAACAGTTTTCAATACTTCCACAATCTGTCATAATTCAATGAATTCTTGGAAGGTTTTTAATCATTATCGGTGAAATGCAAAAATTTTAAATTTGCAATAAACCTATCCCTTGGCATGATTTTTCTGAAGAAAGGTGTTTCAATTAATTCATTAGTGGACCAATAATCATGAATTTTACCTTTGTGGATATGACCCATAAGTAAAACAGCGCCTAAAAATATTTCTATCTCTTCCGGTGCTGTTTTTTTTCCCCCCCATTCAGTGCTGTTTTTTTTCCCATTCTTCTCGGTTCTCAAATCAAATACTTGCTTGGCATATCTGTTAGTTTCCATGCTTACCATTTCTAAAACTTCGCTTGGAAATAATGCCTTAAAATAATAATATGCATTTTTCAATTCTGAAACATCACATGCCTGCATATTCCAGGATTCCCAGTAAATTGCAAAATATTTACTTCATCACTTTCTCTGGTTTCTTTCCATTTAAATCCTTCTATTTTATTGTGTATTTCCACATTTTCTTCGTCTAAGTCGTCCTCTCGTCAACAGAACAATTGACAGATTCCTCAAAATCATCAAACTCACAATCAGAGTCACTGTTAGCATAATTCATGCATAAGCTTTAAAATCTCAGCTTGGCTCAGATCCTTAAATCTGGGAGCCATATAAACGAGATTTCGAGTTTATAAAATTTCCTCTAACAAAATGCGTTCCTACACTAACTTCAAATCTATTGATAAGAACTAATCTATGACCTGTCGAAAGAAGCTATCGCCAAATACTTAACCGAAGAGAGATTCGGTTCTTTCATCAGAAAGATTTGAACTGTAATACGGAAAATATTTTTATATTAATTTCTATGAATATTCTTTTTTATGAACACTTCCTCAACAAGTACCCCAACTTGAGTATCAAAGTAATTTAAGCTATTGCTCACACATACTAATTGAGGAATGAAGTTTCAATTTATTTATATTTTTTGAAAGATAAAAGGAAAAGAAAATAGATGTAAATTTCTCGTTTACATTTCAATATTTTTGATTTTTTTTTTTTTTTTTTTTTTTGGGGGGGGGGGGGGGGGGGATGGTCATAGGGTATCTGAGGTTGACGTCTTACCAGGTATGTTTTTACTTTTTCAATATAAGTTGCAGATTTATTTTATTTTATTTTTCTGAGGACACTTTCAGTTTCTGAACTGGTTTCAAAACTGAAAGTGAACTTAGAAAAAAATCTTCAACCAAAATCTTAAAAGGAAAAACATACATGATAAGACATCAACTTCAGATATCCTATGCAAAAAAATATTTAAAAATGAAATGTTAATGAGAATTTTTAAAGAACGCTCCTATTGGTTAACATTAGCTTGCAAGTGTCTTCGCATTAATAGCCTAGGTTCTTAAGATGTCAAAATTCTCATTTGAGGAAAATTACCAGCATCATTCATGTGTTCCATAACCCAATTCATAGCACCATCAATTCCTTCATTCTGTGTGTAGTATAAGGCTTTTTTACAACCATCTACTGGGAAGCCCATATCACATAACTGATAAAGAAGAGCTTCGTTGTACTCAAAATCTACAAAAGAAAAAAGAAAGACAGCAAGAAATTAACACTGAAGGATTAAAATAAAATACATATATTAAAAATTAGTTTGCATCAAAATAAAAAACATGAATAAATTTAAATACATTTCATAAAATTACAATTCAATTAGTAAATGCTAAGCTAAGTAAAATACTGTTTATCCAAAAACGAACTATATATATATATCTATGTAAACATGGTTATTCACATGATGTTGAGATAATGTGTTCTATGTACTGAGAGGAGGGTTCTTGCTGACTTTTGATCAACTTTAGCAATTTGGCAAATAAGAAATAAAAAAACTGTAGCCAAATGAATGAAATGTTAGCAAAATAGATTCTTCCTTTTATTTTATTTTATTTATTTTTTTAATATGCTCTAAAATAACTTTCAACCTTTTATCCCTTTGGGGTCGATAAAGTGAGTACCAAGTTTGCTTGAGCACTAAACACTGAGTTTTCTGCATTTTGCAAACCACTTGACTAGGTACATATGTTGTATAGCATATCTGGGACCATTGTCAAGAAAACTGGTCTAGGAACTGCAGGCCATGAACATTAATAGATTGTAGAGTTGCATGTTTAGTTTAGTTTTTTGCTAAAATTAACCTAACTTTTTGTAACTTCTTATAGATTAGTTAATCCTCTAAATTCAACTACAGTAGAGCGCCGATTATCCGAACTCCAATTAACCGAACCGTGTTTTTCGACTTTTAAAATTTTTTAACCGAACTTCCAATTATCCGAACAGCGTATTTCTCTTTTTAAAATTTTTTTCCGAACTTCCAATTATGCGAACGGCATATTTTTCATTAAAAAAAAAAAAAAAAAAAAACTTCAAAACCTAAATATTTTTTTTTTCTGTCCCTTCCAATTACATTTCTCTTTTTTCACCCTGTTATCTATCTTTTTTCTTTTCTTTCTTGGCATACAAAATTTAATCCGGAAACTGCAAGGTATTTTTGGGGAGTTTTGTTAGTGGGAAGAGAGAACACAAAAGGTTTGAAGAAAGGGGTTGAGAAACCAAGGTCAAAGCACAAAATTCCTGTTTGTATTTTTCTCCCCTCACCCTCGCTGTGGACACGTGTTGCAATCAATGTCTATGGTTGCAATGCAATCCCAAGGGGGTGGGAGGGTATTTCTTTGAAGTTTCTTATCGCAATGGACAGGTCACAGACCCGGTGTGAAGCCAGGACTAGAGAAAAGTAAGGGCTACGACATTTCTTTGACACCAGGTCGGGAGTGGAGAAAAACTGGTTTGTGTGACGTAGCTACGTTGACAAAGGTTTCTTGTTAGCGGTTGTTGATTGCACCAGCGATCTAGCTCATTTATTTTTCTGCAACGAAGGAGAAAAGATGTCTGGAAAGCGAAAAAGAGTTGTTCTTTCGCTAGGAGACAAAGTAAAGATATTGAAGAGGCTGAAAAATGGTGAAGCAGGTACAAAATTAGCAGTGGAGTTTGGTGTAGGAAAGTCTACAATATCAGATATAAAAAAGAATGAAGAATCAATTATGAAGTATGGAACGGGACTTGAAAGTGAGCAAGGAAGCTTAGATAGAAAATCGATGAAAAAATCCTTTGATGATAAAGTAGATAAAGCTTTGCACATGTGGTTTTTGCAGAAACGCTCATCTGGTCATCCCATTTCTGGACCCTTATTATGTGAGAAGGCTATATTTTTCAACGAAAAGCTGAATGGAGAAAATACTAATGCATTTCAAGCAAGCTCTGGGTGGCTTAGAAATTTTAAGCTACGGCATGGTATACGCGAAATCGGATTGCATGGTGAAAAATTATCTGCATCTACAGAGGCTGCTACGAAATTCGTAAAAGAATTTATTGAATTTGTTGAATCAGAAAAATACAAAGAAGAATTTATTTACAATGCAGATGAGACCGGCCTGTTTTGGAGATCTTTACCCCGAAAATCATTAGCATCTGGGTTCGAAAAAAGTGCTTCTGCAACTAAATTAAACAAAAAAAGAATCACAATTCTTAATTGCGCAAATGCAACCGGTAGCCATCGAATACCATTGTTCGTGATAAGACAGTCAAAGAAGCCTCGATCTTTTAAGAATTGGAAAAATCTGCCAGTAATTTACACTTCTCACAGGAAGGCTTGGATGACATCAGAAGTTTTCATTGATTGGTATGATCACACATTCATTCCTAAAGTTAAGACACATCAAGAAGATATGAAGAAAGAGGGCAGAGTACTCCTACTTCTTGATAATGCACCTCCACATCCGTGTGCAGATACCCTTATACGGGAAAATGGGAAATTCCGAGTAAAGTTCTTGCCACCTAACGTTACATCGCTGATACAGCCCATGGATCAGAGTGTAATAGAGACATTTAAGCGCTTTTATAGAAAGCAAATGTTGAGAAAGATGCTTCTATCAGAAGACACTGAAGAGCCTGATTCCCAGAATGCCATAAAAATTAATTAAAAAGATTGTTGCATTATGGCTGCCGATTCCTGGAAGCTTGTAAAATCATCAACGTTAAAAAATGCCTGGAATAAAATTTTAAACAGAGAAAAAAGTGATACTGGAGCAGAAGCATCTGATAAGGAAAATGAGGAGTGTAAAACTATAAAAGAGATGGGAAGAATCCTAAATTATGAGGAAAAAGAAATTAATGAGTGGATAAATTGTGACATGCAAGACCCTGGATATCAGATTTTAAATGACAATGAGATTGTGGTTGAGATTGAAGGCGAAAATGAAGAAAATGAAAGTGAAATTGAAAATGAATGCTCTGAAAATGACCCAGGTCCATCACATAGCGAAGCCTTTGAATGCTTGGAAACAGCTATGAAATGGCTCGAAAGGCAGAAAGACGCTGATCCTATTCAAGCAATGCATTTAAGAAGCATTAGAGATATGGCAGCATTGAAAAGAATGTCTTCTTTGAAGCAAGAAAAAATCAAAAGCTTTTTTACTTAAACTATAATCTTAAAAAAAAAAAAAGACAAAAAAAAAGTTTAAAAAATGAAAAAAAGACAAAAAAAAAAGTTTAAAAAATGAAAAAAAGGCAAAAAAAAAAAACATTTTTAAACACGCCAGCACTAACAGTGTTGCCAGTCCTAAACCTGGATAAAGTGTGAAGGTTTTTGTATAGATAGGGATATCCTTTAAATTGTCTGTCCAATTATCCGAACTTTTGCTTATCCGAACTAGGGTCAGTCCCGACGTGTTCGGATAATCGGCGCTCTACTGTATCTGCTACAGAAACTATTAAAAACTAGCATATGCCTCCATCAAAAATGACGGAAAAATGATATTTTAAGTTTAGAATGTTAAGTAATATTACTGACATATTATTTCATTAAAACAGATGATATAAAAGGAAATATTGCATGTGTTTTAATTGGAGATCCAATATGGATTTCTGTAATGTTATCTTACTGTCATCTTGTGTTATGAGTGATCATTCCAATAGTGGCAAGTCATCAAAATCACCCGTTAAAACTGTGTTGGCAAAAGTCAACCTTCAGAAGAAAAAAATATACTTCCTATACTTTTAACTGTAATTTGAACATGAATTTTTGCTTAAAGTGGGTAAAAATTTAAGAATGGTTAAAAAGTTTAGGAATACAAAAATCTATATTTTCTCTCTATTAATGCTATTTTTCATTTCTAAAAAGTGAAAAAGTGTTGCTTTGAATCAAGGTTTTTTTTTTTTTTTTTTTTTTTTTAAAAGCAACTTAATCAACTGATTTTTTTTTTTTTTTTTTATCTACTGAATTTGCTTTTAAGTAAACTGGCAGCTATGTGTTTGTAAAGTAGCCATAAAAATATGCATAGGTTAAATAAGAAAGTTAAAAGAAAAAAAAAGGTTTTGCATTCCTTAAACAGAAAATAATTCACAGAAATATATTAAATTCAGCTTAAAATATGCATAGGTTAAATAAGAAAATTAAAAATAAAACAAAAAAAATCTGTTGCAAATCTCATTATAACTATTTTATTAATAACTAGCTACCTGCCCGGCGTTGCACGGGCCCGAGATAATAACAATCTCAGTGCAAGCCGTTAACCCCCTCCCTCCCCATACCCGCAAATAATTTGTTCAAGAGAACCACCGTCACCTACATTAATGCAATCATTAAAAAAAGAATTACATTTTTCTGATAATTAGAGCATAACGAAGACGCTACGCTAAAATAGCCGGCAGATGACACCCCTTCCCGACCTCAATTTCAAATCTATATCTTAATTAGTTACCTAAATTTTTGTTCATTAGTAAAAATTGGCAATTATTTCCTTTCATTTTCGCAAACTAAATGGAGGGATCGGCCCGAGAAACAGACCTCTTTGTAGTTCAGTTTTTAATGAAAGCAGATCCCTGTCTGAAACTTTCTCTGATCGTTTTCACTGGCGCCGGCAGATTTTTGGCAGTTTTTTGCATAAATTAAAAAAAAAATTACCAACCGAATTTTTCAAAAATCATATAGTCAGATGCAGAATATTTTTTTACATATGCTCAGAAATGTTCAAATTGATATCTTAATTAGTTTTCTTAAAATTCGCTAATTAGTAAAATAATTTCGAATTTGTTCATTTCCGCTTGCAAATCCAATGCGCCAGTTCGTTTCTTTGCCATTTTGATTTAAAAGATGACATTTTAGAAGCGATGGTTAATGAGAATCTAATTAATATCTAGGCTAATTATCAAAATATTAAAATTCTGAGGCTCAGGTGCACATGGCCAGACCTTGGACTATCCACACCTAAATTTCCAGACTTCTAGGTCGGCTAGATTTTGCTAGCCATCGCCAACAGACAAACGGACACACACACAGAGCGAAAC
This sequence comes from Maratus michaelseni, assembly GCA_963931845.1. NCBI lineage: Eukaryota > Metazoa > Arthropoda > Arachnida > Araneae > Salticidae > Maratus > Maratus michaelseni. The sequence continues at coordinate 254,809,152 of OZ007592.1, forward strand.
TTTCTTTTATTAATATAGATTAGAACCATTACCAATAAAAGCAGGAAAATGCTATTTAATTATCTATAATGATTAATACAGCTCATATTGGAGGACGATCCAGGCAAAAATTAGGGCCCCTTCAAAAAATTCTATTCAATGAAAAGGGCCTTTTCACAAAATTTAATTTAATGAAAAGAGACCATTCTCAAAATTCTATTTCACAAAAAGGATCCTTAATGCAAAATTCAATTCCAAAAAAGTAAACTCATCATAAATACATCTTAGTAAAATTTCACAGGCATATTTTTATAAACATTAATTTGCTCAATGAAAGAAAAATGTTAAGAACAGGCTTTTAAAAATGCTAATAATAAATTCATAATTTGCAGCATTCGATCTTTCAGTGTAAAATTTTATTTGTCACAAAAAACGCATTAATCCTTGCATATAAATTATGCCCTTGTGAAAAAATAGCATCTTAAAATATTGTATTTTACGCTTAGTAGAAGGCGCTACTAAACTGATGCGAGACCAATTTTTGGAACATTTCATTTTAACTATTGGGACTTAAAAAAGGTCTAAAGAGGGTGCTAATCGCAGCTGTCTGTACAGGTGTCATATAAACACAGAACACTGATTTCACATAAAATCTGAAATTGTATAAAATAATAATTATGAACAAATTAAAAATACATGTAATGCAATGGGCTTGCATGGGACTTTCCTGAAGGGAGAAGTTAAATCTTTTCCTCACCAGATGGCGTATTCGAGCACTTGAATCGGCAATTAACTTCATTTCCCACAAAAACATCAGTTGATATAAATCCGGTATGAAAAAGTGAAAAATGCATTTCAAAATATTTAAAGGCTTTAATATGCTTTTACAAATATTTTAAGAGCACAACAGGATGTTAACCTGTATTTTTTTTAATGAAGTGTTCAAAGAGTCGTTCATTTGTTTCTACATTTGGAATTTGAAATTCTGAATGGCAAGTTTTTGTTTATATCTGGTAAACCGATGTTTAATCTGGTAATTTTTAATTTAGAACTTTAAACATTATAATTGGATGCGATATACATGTTTTATATGAAAATATGCTGCACAGACATAATTTCAAATAGAAGAAATTATCATTTAGCTGTCATATGTTAACATATGTTTTTCATTAAGCCTAACATGGAGTTTAGCTACGGTTGATTCACAGTCCAGAGTGGTCGCACCCGGCATGGTTACCAACAGACTCCTAACACTTGCATTTTATTATAAGTAGATAAATACATTCTAAATATTTTGCGCAATCAAGAAAAAAATTACAAACCGGATTTCAGTCAGGATTTTAAGATATTACATTCAATGAATTCTAAAAAATTCAAAATATTAAACAAAATATTGTCACATTCTAAAAAACAATTTTTCCAGAATTCTTCACTTTTTCATTGAAGCCTATACTTCAATGGCAGTTTCAAAATTATACTGTTGCCTAATGGGCCTGTTAACACATACTGAAATGACATTATTGACATTTCTTGTATACATTCGATTTCTCAATTTAGTTTTTGTTGGGTTCATCAAACTGAAGTCTTTCTCACAGTTCACTGAATGCAGTGGCAAGATTACAGCAAAGTGTATCATTATGCATGTTATACATTATACAATAATGTTGCTGCAGGTCGTTTCTTTGAATGGTAGATAATAGTGGCAAATAATAGTTTCACCTGTACCAACACACACACACATTAAAAAAACCCCAGAAAATTGAACATTTGCAATTTGGCTAGTCTAATCGTTCATTTACTCGCTTTACTTAGCATTTTGTCATGATGTGGCGCAATGGCAAGCGGTAGTGAGAACTCTCACTCAGAGTAATGTTTTCTACAAAGGTTAATCCTGTGCTGCATGCAATTTTCTTCCAGAAGACAGGCTGTTGACATTTTGACAGAAAATGAACATGAACGATTGAGATTAGCTTTTGGTGTGCATTCAGAATATTTACTTTCTGGATGAGCAAATATTTCTTGTTGAATGTGCCTCCTGAGAGCATGGTGACAATGGACACTGTTTTTTTGCTATGTTTCCAGATCTACTTGTTTCTAACTAGGGATTACAATCGCAAAATCCCAGCTGATTTTCAATCTTGAAAATTTCGGAATTACTCTATGCCAAATCCCAGGATTTTTGGGATTGATAAAAATATGACCGTATGCAGAAATCTACCAATACACGTTCATGAAAAGTGAAATAAAAATTAATCTAAAAAAAAACAAAAAAAAACAGAATAATCAAGGAAAAGCTGCTTGAAATGGTTTATCCATACATGGATATTAAAAACTAGAAGATAGCCGTCAGAATGACATGTTTGAATATTTAAAAGAATGATATGACATTGCATTATAAAAAGAATTATGAAGTAATAAATTTAATCTTATCTGATCAATAGGATCATGTGGGGTAAAATAGTTATAAAAACAGCCTATTCTTTCAAGCTTTTTTTTTTCTAATCATAAGAAATTGAAGGTTATAGATTTTTTAAATGCCTGTCCGGACTTCAAAAACAAACACACCATCACTCTAGATTCTGTTATCTAAACCATCATACTGGACTGACTGAAAATTTCGTGGTATCTGTATGAATATGAAATAAGTAGAGGTTACAAAAATTAATGAATGGAAAATTTCTAAATGATTTGGATACTAATTAATGATGAAATTAGCCAGAAAGAAATTAAATTAATTTAGATTAGTAACTCAAATTTCACATGACTGGCAAATGAAACACGTACCCCCAACAATGGCAGAAACCAAAACTAGATCTCTCCATTCCACAGGCGGCACATGTGCAAACCAAATGACTAAGCACTCCGGCCAGGAGTGGAGATGCAAGGAATGCTCCCAAGCCAAACCAACATGGGCGAATGGAGAAATGGCAGCGACGCCGGCCACCGTGAAGGAATAAAATGCCGACAGCACATTTGTGCTAAAATAATGGCACAGAACGACGAATAAAATATGCAAATACAAAAACAATGTGATAGTATTATCACAACATAAGGCAACAGAAAAGTTACACCAACTTAATTTAGTGGTTTTGTTCTCTTATATTAGGAATGACATTTGTAGTTTACAGTTTATATCACCACCGTCTCCCTTTTACATTTAACGATAAAATTAAAGTATCGTGTAATGTTTAAAATAGTTTCTCTCAAGTTTTATGTATACACACAACATAATTCAGTCAATGTGAAATTTTCCAGCTCACTCGCTTCAGCTAGTCAGGAAGAACATAATCTCATCAAGTGGTAAGCTCGTTTTATCTTCTTATTAGGCTGCTTCTTTATGCCATGACAGACAAAATCGAGCAATGTAACCTAAAATTTCTAAAGAGTTTATTAGTACCAACCTAGAATTTCTAAAGTTTATTAGTACCAACTCTATCTTTCAATAAAATAATTATTCCACTAGTTTTCCAAAAATCGACCATGTGATGTTTGTTTAGACCTTCTCGTCGGAGCACATGGAAATGATCATCTTAATCACTTAATAGCCACAGTACTAACAAGATCAATATCATATATACCTCTCCTAAAGAAGAAATCATAGAACAAGTTCAAAATTTGTTGCATGCTGACATTATGAAAGAAAGTTATTCCCTTATTAATCATCCATAACTTTGCATAAACATGTGTGATGATACATTTTTGATTGGTGCCAAAAAATGGAAATTAAAATGTATCATCACAACGTGAAGAAATTTGTTTGTGTGTTGATTTTTGAAAATTATATATGATATAAGAAAAACAGATGCAATACCCTTAGCTAGAAATGATACTCTTTTAGACAAATTGGATCAAGCTGAAGTATTTCCCACATTGGACTTAGCAAATGAACATTGACACATTCCTATCTACCCTGAAGCTACCATAAATTGACATTTGCAACTACGCTTGGCCTTTATGAATAGTTATATTTACTATTTGGATTAAAAAATGCTCCTGCAAATTTTAACTGCATCCTCAGGAGAAACCTTAATAAGAATAAAATTGACTTAGTCTAAAACTATTTTGATGACACAATTGTATTTTCACAAGATAAGAAGGAACATTTGCAACATTTAGAAATATTATTTGATATTTGTGTAAAAGAAAACCTAAATTAAAAAATATCTAAATGTAATTTTGTGAAAACTAATATTAATTTCTTTGGATATGGAGTTTCTAATGGTTGTATCACACCTGACATCACAAATATTTAAAAAAAAATAATAATACAATCACTAACCAATGCAAAAAAGTTACTTTTTAAGGATCCCCAAATACATATAAGTTCCTGGCAAACCATGCTAAAATTAGATAGCCATTAACCCTCTAAGCGTGTGGAACGAAATATTCTGTTTACTAAGCTCCAGGTTTCACTGCAATATATGCAATGTTTAAGATAATATAATTCTATAGATTTAATGAATTTTCAAAACATTGAAGAATGATTAATACTCTCAAAGGTTACATTCATATTTGTAATTAAGTTTTATTTATCATGCTGAAATAATCATATTTTTTTAGCATTTAAAACAAAATGCAGAGACAACAACATTACAATTTTACCCTTTTTCAAAACGCTCAGAGGGTTAATTAAATAACTTGAAGAAAAATGTCCCCTATGTATGGGACCAAAATTGTAAAATTTCCTTCGAAAAATTAAATAATGCTTTAATTGAAAAGCCTACTTTAAGGTTGCTTGATCCCAAAACACTCTCTCACTTTTTAGGTGCGTTCGTAATTATATAAATACGTAGCACCTATTGTCGTCGTCTGATCCGTCCGTCAGTCTGTCCGTCCGTCCGTCTGCCCGCATATAACAACGCAAAAACTACCCAACCGAATGGTTTGCAATTTAAGATATATTATCTTTGCAGAATTTTGTCGAGACATTTCAAATTTTATAAAAATCGAATCAAAACTTTAGAAAATATTAATAAAAGAAATTTGAATTTTTTTTTTTTTTTTTAAATCGGTGCTTTCTTGTTATAGGAGCTTCCGAGGTTGAATCGTCAAGCGACCGAGAAACTTATTTTATGACAGAAATGAATCTGCAGACGATATAATTCATTTCACAGAATTAAAAATCATCAAGATCTGAATATTTATATAACTAGCTATAGTACGAACGTACCTCATTTGTCACGTTTGACGTACAATTTCCAACTTGTTGTTCATGTATCAAGTCTGAGTGGGAACTGTTGTGAAACAAGCTGATGAAAATTTAATTTTACACCTTGTAGATTATCATTCCAAAAACCTCCATGATTATGAACAAAAATATGCAATTACAGAATTAGAATGTTTGGCTATTGTGGATGCCTTAGATAAATTCTACCATTATTTAAACAGTCAAAAAATTGTCATCCATACTGACCACATGGCTGTTATCTGGCTCAAAAATGTTAAACAGTAATGAGGAGATTTTTTCTGCTGGTACCTTAAACTTAGTGTTTGATTATGAAGTTAAATATCAGAAAGACTCCACTAACACTGAAGCTGATAGGCTATGTAGACAACCTGTTTCATAAAATCTTCCAGATAATGCACACTACCTACTTAACTTGAGTGAAGTATAAAAAATTCAGAAAAAAGAAAATGCAATAGTTAATAGTAAAAAGTATACTGAAATTAATGATGTTACTGTAATAAAAAAAAGAAGTTTGTATACAATTGTTGTCTTATGTTTTAAGTTTATCCCTCTTAGAAAGAAAACATGTTGGAGATTCTGGAATTTACAAGATGCTAAATTTAAACACTTCTCTATATTACTGGTCTAATATTAATAAAGACACTGAAAATTTTGTACTACAATGTCATATCTGCCAAGTAAATAAAAGAGATTTGGTCTACTGCAGCAAGTTCTTCCAACAGGTAAACCTTTTGAATGTGTGTCATTAGACACTGTTGGGAGTTTATTATAATTCCATTAAAAAATATTTGCGACCATACAACTCGCTATGTGTGGGCTCTCTTTTTAAAAGTGTAAGTACTGAAGCTTATACAAACTTTTTGAAACATTTTTCAAATACAATTGTTTTCAAAAATGTTTTTGGATTTATAGTAGCTTTATTTTCTTACGATAACAAATTTAGTTTGACTAACCGATTATCTGTTAATGTGAGTTTTAAAAATCAAAATTTGGAAGCATCCTGCTGTACCTTCTTTAAAAACATAAGCTCTTATTATATTAAATTCAACTAAGCAAGGAAAAGAGTAAAATTTAAAGACTAAAGAGAAAGTAACAAAGATTAAGTATTTCACCAAAGAAGTTATGTAAGTGACTCACCACCACCTTCTGGAGGGGATTCTGGCAGTTCTTCCTCATTAGGTTGAATACCTTTACCTCGAAGGAATGAGAGATCAATTTCATCAGGAACATCAAGAGAGATATCTATTAAAAAATAATAACTATTTCAATGATAAAAGCAATTTTTAGAAACTTTAAAAAAATCTAATGATATGACTCCATATGAGAAACGCAACAGAATAAAAAGGAGATAAAAGCATTCATTCTTTTAAATTACAAAGTTATAGATCTAAGTGAGTGGTTTGCAAACTTTATTGTAATGCAATTCGCCTTAAATATTTTTTTTTTTTTTTTTTTTTTTTTTTTTGCAATTCACATAATATGTAAGTATATAAAGCTGTTTGTATAATATGTCTTATGAGAAAGATGAGCTTTGGGACAAAGCATACACACGAGAACAGTAACAGACAGTACTATCATGAAAGTGAAGTTATCAAAGCCTTTTATTATATAAAAAAATATGCTTATTAATGAAAGTTTTATAAAAAGGATTTATGACATTACTTTGCACCAACAATAGAATCTGAGTTTGTATTGAAACTTTTTCAATTTTAAGCCTCCAGTCGATCTCAATGCAACGTTTAATAAAACAATGTCTTAAGTTATTTGTCTTTTCACTAAGTTACTTATTTATGTCTAATCAAAAGATTAGACTATCAAATTTAGATTTTACTTTAAAGTTGTAATATATTGTTTTTATAACATTGCAGCAGGTAAAATTAATTATACATTTTTGAAGATATGACTGATTGTTTCGCAACCCACCACTGGGTTGCAAACCTGAGTTTGGGTAACCACTGATCTATGTAATTTATGGGTACTGGCAGAACAAAATACAGGGAATTTGGAACAGATGTTCTTGTAGTCTGCAGCTTAAAACACATTTTTAAAAATGGATATTGTAAACATGAAATAAATAAGAATTTCTTGTTAGAATACTCGTGAAAGACAATTTTTAAACATATGAGCATAGAGGAGCATTGCCTCTCCCCTTGGAGTAATCATGGAGTAATTATACTTTACCCATCAGAGATTAGTTAAATTAGTATGCATTTTATTATCTACAGTGATGTAACAGAATGAACAGCATTTTGGAGTAGCAAAGCAAAACAGCTTTTTTGGAGAAGAAAATAACTCTTACATTCCAACATGGGCCTATGAAAGAATTTGAGGGGAGGAAACACCACACAGTATTTTTCATTATGTGGGACTTTCCTTTTTTATGCGTGATTGGCACACAAAAAAAAATAATTCTTGATGTAAATATTTACAGAAACACTATTTGTTTTCCATCATGGATTTATAACCCGATGTCGTTTTCTCGTCACTGAGAATATAAGTTTTCCTTAGAATATAGCGCCAAAATAATGAAGTCTCGTCAGCGTTATAAATTTGCTCTGCTGTTAAATTTCCTTCAATAACAATCTCTTCAAACTTTTCTGTATATTGTTCAGCAGATTCAATATCTGCCGAGCATTTTTCACCCGCAGTTTTAATTAAATGCAACCTATGGCGAATTTTAAACTTATTATACCACCCACATGAATAAATCACACTGGGTGGCGATTTCCAATTCCTCGTGAAAAACTTTAGCCTGGGCTATTATCATATTTTTGCCCAAAGGCACGTTTTCAATTCTTTTTTGGCATATCCACTCTATTAATACCTTGTCAACATCAGGGCATTTTGATGAATGTAAAGTTTTTCGTTTTGCCATGATCTCTGGAACATCGCTATCAGAAAACATTTTAAAAATTTGCTTGATGGACTTGATGGATAATGTTTCATCATGCAGATTTTAAAAAAATTATTATTACGTCCGTTCTCAAATGATCTAGTCACTAATATGAATCTTTCTGACGCCGACTTTGACAGTATTTTCTAATGAATCTTTCTGATGCCGACTTTGACAGTATTTTCTAAAAAAATCTATCTTTACCAAAAAATGAAAAATGTGTTTTGATTACATAGTTTCTGAATAAGAACATCTGCTAATTTCATGCATCTCTGAAAAAATGAATTAAAACTTATGTCTGAAAGAAGCCACTTTGGATTTGGGAACGACCTTACAGAAAAAAAAAAACTTACAAAAGCATTCATCCAAAATAGGATATTTTATGTTTTACCATGCTTTTAGCTAATCAATCTAGAAAATGATAAAGATGCTGTGGCGAATAGTTTTGTTTCATTATAGATAAATAATGTTATCATGATCATATAAGAGTTATAAATCAATTTCTGTTTTCCAATGCCATGTGTTTTTCTATGGGGAAAAAAAAAAGTGGTTTTAAAGAAAATACATGGAAAAGAGACAGAGTACAATTTCCACGTCTAAAAAGAGCAGGAGGCATCGGCTCTTAAAACAAAAACGCCAGGGTGCAATGTCCTTTGAAAAAGCCAAACTGTAACACTGAAGAGCATGAAATAGAAATTTGCACATGGCCGGGCCTGGTCTTCATTCATTCCTAACTTTTTACTACAGACTCTGGGACAGGACGGGCCGGGACAGACTTCTTTCTGGCCTGAACAAAAATCAGTTAGATACGGCCCGGCATAACCTGAAAATAAAATCTATGCATAAATAAGTGTGTGTTTGAATAATTTTAAATGTAGAATAATGTTGCTTCAGAAATATCAGCAAGTTTTCTAGAAATTCAATCGGGCCAGGCCGGGCTCCATCTGAGATTTATACCGGACCGGACTCAGGCCAAACTTTTTGCTTTTATACTGAGCTGGGACGGGCTAACAAAATTTTTGAACAAGACAAGCTGAAATTTTAACTTTTTTACTGAGCCACCCAGTGGCAGAAAGTTCTGTAGCTGTCTGCGACAAGCTTTTAAATTTTCATAATCTGTCTGCAAATTTTGTGTGTAATTTAAATGAATGAATAATACACTAAACTACGAATTTTTCATCATTTTATTTAAAATAGGGTATGCTTGATGCATTCTCATTAATTTTGCTTATAACTTTTGATGTTACATATCGTTTCATCATCTCGCTTCTTGTGGGATTTCTAAAATGGGAAGGATAACCTTGGGGGGGGGGGGGGGGGGGGGGGGAGAAATTTCCTTCCCATGATGCAGCTACAGAAATTCTCTCTGGAGAAAAATGTCAATTAAATCTTGCATCAGCTGCAGATCGAGTTAACACTGTTTTCCGTTCGAGCTGAGTTTAGATTCCTGCAGGTTGGATTCCGGTTAACCCAATTTTTAAAAGTTGGTTCTGTATATTGTTTCAGATTAAAAAAATTATGTATTAAACATAGATGTTTGTCTGTGCGTGATGTTTTCTGAAGAGAGCGCTAAGTGCAGAGCTGCAAGATTAGGCAGGAAGAGTCTGAAGTGTTGTTTTGTCTGAAGTTATGCACCTCAAAGCCCACTTTTGGACTAGTTTTCTTAATTTTTTTTTTTTTTTTTCTTTTTGTAGTGAATTTTTTACATTAGTAAAAAAAATCCAGAATTCCTCCATCTATTCTTGAATTTTTTATACAATTTTTAGCATTTCTTCTCGTTTTGCGACAATCTTTAGACAATAGTAATCTGGAACTGGGTTTCAATATTTTAGCAGTCTTTTCATGTAGTAAATTTTGACGATACTCACGATTATTTTTTTCCAAAATCGTTTGATAAAATCACGTTTTTTTACCGCGATCCTTTTCTGAAATTCACGTGTTTTTGCCGTGGTCTTTTGCCGAAATTCGCGTGTTTTTACCCTGATCCTTTGACGAAATTGTGTTTTTACCGCGATCCTTTGACGAAAATCGCGTGTTTTTACCACGATTCTTTGACGATATTCCGTGTTTTTACCGCGATCTTTTGCCGAAATTCGTGTGCTTTTGCCGCGATCCTTTGCCGAAATTTGTGTGTTTTTACCGCAAATCTTTGACAAAAATCGCGCATTTTTATCGCGATCTTTTGAAGAAATTCGCATGTTTTTATCGCTATCTTTTGACGAAATTCGTATGTTTTTACCGCGATTCTTTGCCGAAATTCGTGTGTTTTTACCGCGATCCTTTGCCGAAATTCGCGTGTTTTTACCACGATCCTTTGCCGAAACTCGCATGTTTTTACCGCGATCCTTTGACGAAAATCGTGTGTTTTTACCACGATCCTTTGCCGAAATTCACAAGTTGCAGACAATTTTTTAAATTAATTTCAGTAGTGCAGACAAAAATTGTCCGCAAGTGATTTTCTTTGTACGCGACTACGTCGCCGTGTCGCGGTGTTTCTGCCACTGGGCTGAGCCAGACCAAAAGTTTTCTTCTACAAATCGGGTCGGGCTTGGAAATTTCAGTCTGTACAGACCTGTAGCACGAAAACAAAGAAATTAACCTTGGAGCAATTATTGACACTGTAAAAATTTCGTTAAAGGATGGGTAAAAACATATTCCAACTATACATTTTTAGTATGGAAGAAATTAAGAAAAAAAATGAAATTTGTTGAAAATTGGGGAGGGTGGGGGGGTATTTTTGGTATTTTACGGTAATTTAGATTTAAAAAAATTATTCAGAAGAGGGTAGTTTCGTTTAACTCATCTGGAAACTGTGATACGAGCGCACGAAAGTGACATCTATATACGTTTTCAGAAATTATTTTTTTACAGTTCTATCGCGGTCTGGATTTTGGGTCTTGCAGATTTGAGTCCTGTACTGTATAGAGAATAACAAAAAAAATTTAATATAACTGAAGATATACATCATTGAGAGAAAAGCGAAACATTCTATTTGATTCTTAACTGCTTAAATTAGACATGTCGAGAAATTGCATGCATTTTCGTCAAAAAAGACTTTGTGAACGCATCACAGTTTCATGTTATTAAACAGAGCCCCCCCCCCCCCCCTCCTCCCCCCAGATTAAAGCTATATTTCAAACTTATGACTCAACATCTAAAGTGGAAATGAGACACACTGAATTCGATTATTGAGAATAATTTTTATTTACAGATATGACATTAAAAAAAAAATCACATGATAAACTTTGAAGTATAGAAAAGATAAAATAAGAAATTTTTTTAAGTAGAAAAAGGGAGTACTTTTCGTAAAAGTAAGAAAAATATTAAACCTGTGACTATTGCATAATCTGTAAATTTTCCATTCAATGAAATACTGCATAAGTTTTCTTTCCCTTCCATCCAATGAATACGAGAACGGAAAAATTTTGCGCTTTTCTACTTTTCATCTGTCTTTCTCTTATCTTCTTTTTAGCCTAACTATCTCTACTTAGGCAAGGTCACAGGGGAGGATAATTCTTTTGTCTATCGTATTTTCAGCTTTAAAATCAATTTCATAAGCAATAGGTGAATGAATAACAGGTCTTCAGAGAGAGAGGGGGAGAATGAATTTCAGCAAAAGTTAAAGTAAAAAGCTTCTTCTCCCACTAGGACTGGGCGATATATCGATACATCATGAAATATCGATTTTTATAACATATCGTCTCAACCGATTTCAATCTTTCTTAAATATCGATATATCGGCTCTTGTTATATTCATTCATTAGTCAACACAATTTCTTATTCTCCAATTAATTCTTGAGTGTAAACAACGAAACAGCCAAATAAGAGGTATTTTTCACCTTTGTCTCCTCTTCTCCCATATCTAGAGACCATCCATTTACTATTATGCTATTGAAGTGATTTAGAAATGAATAGCATTTTCCATTATTCGATAAAGGTATTGCATTTTAAGTTATAAGCAAGTTCTATAAGCTGACCATCTATAATGACCATTTCTGGGGTGTCGCGTTACGAAAATTGGTTCAAAACGTTTACTGTGACAGTTTTTTTTAAAATAGACCCTTTACTTTATTGAAAAATGGAAAGCGCTATTCGATTTCGCCGTTTTTAAATAAGTGCACCTTCCAATTTTGTGCGTCTAAGTTTAAGATTGACTTCACAAATGTGTCAGAAAGTTGAGAGCTTAGATTTGAGAACTGCCTTAACAATATATTATATATATTTGTTGAATTTCAAAAGTATAATATATTTGCAAATCTTTTGCATCCCCCCCTCTACCCCCTCCAAAAAATAACCTTAACTTGAATAGTTTACGATTTTTTTCATTTTCAAATCTCTATAAAGAATCAACATCACATTCATTAGAATAATCTACCTTCATTAGAATAGCTTAAGATTTCTGGCATTTTAAAATTCTAGTAAAAAAATAACATGGCATTCCTAAAGAATTGATTTTATAATCTTTAATAATGAAGTACCCGCACTGAAAGGCAAACGCTTATTCATATCGCAATCGTGCCACCTAGAAGAGAAGGAATATCGATAAGCCAAAACAGCCACTCGCTACGTTTCACTCACCGCATATCGATTTACCATGGTTGTACTCGCGAGTATATTCTAACATTCAGATATCATGCCGTTTCACTCACCGCATATCGGTTTACCATGGTTCTACTCGCGAGTATATTCCAACATTCAGATATCACGCCGGTCGCTTCAGGACTGGCATGATTGATATCTGTGAGTATTTTAATATACTCGTGAGTGCGCGATTATAATCCAGCATTCGTGAGTGAAAAAAAGATATTCTTGACATCGTCTATTAGAGATCTGCACGGGCCGGGCCAAGGCCCGAAGCCCGTGCTCGGCCTGGCCCTATTTTTCTTCAAGGCACTCGGGCCGGGCCCGGGCCATATTTTTTTCTGAAGGCTCGGGCCGGGCCGGGCCGGGCCGAGTGATTACTCTTTACGGGCCGGGCCTTAACTTTTTCCTGAAGAATAAGGCCGTGCCTTAAATTATTTTTTCCGTACAGAGCCGGGACTGGTTTCATTTTTCCTAGTCTTCACGCCTCAAAATTTTTAGTCCTGGTTTTGACCCGTATGAAAATCATTGTATCGGCGTGCCTGGTCCGTTCGAAGGTCAGTAAAATAAGATCTGGCATAAAAATCTTTGCAAAACATCCATACATTTTTAAATCGCCATTATTTTATAATTAAACATTAAAATTTATTCTTTTTAAAGAATAGTAGATTTATACCAGAGCCGTCCTTAGCGAAAGCGAGGCCGGGTGCAAGAACTTTTGCGAGGCCCTTCACTTCCAAACTATAGTTAATCTCTCAAATTCCCATACCAACATTTAGCTCTTTTTTAATTCATATTTCTTTATTTAATGGCCGACCATCCGTGATTAAATAAAGTAAAGGTAACTATTCGGAAATTCTGGTAAATATGTTGAATAAAACAATTCCCTAAATTGGCAACACTTCTTGCCACAACGCAATCGCCATTTGATAAAGCTTGCATGACATACACACACAGTTGCGCACCAAGGATTATGCATTTTTGGGGAAGGAGGATAGAGTAGAGATTTATACAGACTCGGGCCAATTTTCTTTCACAATACTTGGATTGGAATAAAATCATATTAAAAAAAATCTTGAATTATGATCGACATTAATTTGCACAGAAAACGAACCATAATTGCAAAAAACATGGGTATTTACAACTCATTCCAATCATTGATTTTCGAGATATAGATAATTTTTTCTTTTTGGGGGCCTAATGAGACTGGTTCCTGTTATCATCAAACCATTCACACACACACAAAAAAAATAGATATTAACCGGAAAAAAAATATATATTATGGTATTTTATTACATATAAATTGATTTTGGTGCACACTAAAAAATTTTGTATAATTTTTCAGGGAACTAATTGAGTGTTCTCAAAACATCTCCTTGTAAGATATTTTTATTTTTCTAAATTTAGGGATAATCTCATAACTCGTTTTTTTTTTATAATTCTATGAAGAATTAAGAAAAAGTATATAAACAATACTTTATTTCGGGCTGCCTTAATTTAAAAAAATATTATATAAAAAGTGGGTGTTATCATTTGAAAATTTAAAGTTGACGCACTTTTTAATATGTAGACGCGGTCTTTAATTCATTATTTATTTTCCTATTCGGAAAGTAGACAAAATTCTGAATCGAAAGATACCCCTCTCAACTGTTCTCCGAAATTTGGCCATTAAAATGTATGCTCTCTCTCTCTCTCACTTTTTTTTTTGTACATTTGTTAACGAAATTTGTAGAAATTTATTTTGACTTAATAAATTAAAAAGAAATATATTTTTTAATCTATTTTTTTTCCTTTAGGAATATAGAGCTTTCCATCATAGAGCGCTTCAAAATTATGACTTTTTTAAACATCCTTTTCCTTCCTTCTAAACTATTTAATTTAAACGAGTCTTCAATTGAAAGTCTTATGTGATCATTAATATTGTAATTCCGTATAACATGGCTGTCGGACATATAATCTAAAAAATTCTATACTTTAAAATGTTTGCTTAAATATGTATGCAATATTATTTTAGAGAATTTTAATTGTAGGATAATACTGGCTCACAAATATCAGAAATTTTTGTAGGTATTGGGTAGGGTCGGGTCTAATTTCAATGATTTTTGCTCTCATCTCAGACCAGGACCGCGCTGTTAATTTTTATACCGGGTCAGGATAGTTTCCTCTGAACCGGGGCGGATCTCGGTCTGAAAGTTTCGGCCCATGCAGACCTCCAACAAGAGGTCCACAGCAAGACCTAACATCGCATTTGTGAGCAGACGATCAGTGATCAACCAAATGCCATTGGACATTATGCAAAAATCAAGCAATTATTAAAACAATTTGATGGAGATAAAAGTTAATTCGTTTCTGATGATTTAAACATAAGCATAAATAAAAAATAATGGCTAAAATATGCATGTATTTGAATGCGCAGAGACATATACGTTCCACGGACCGATAGCAGGGCTGCCACTATTGAATATTTTAAAATTTGATTTGTACTACTATTTACAAAAAGTGGTAGATTTTTTTTTTAATGTCATAGACGTGTACGAAAAAGGTTTTTTTTTTTTTAAAGAAAGTGCTCCGAGTAAAATATAAAAAATAGCCGCCAGTGGTGAAATTTCCATTAAAAAATTTAATTTGTAGTAAAAGGATTAATCTATTAAATTACTCGATCAATCATCGTAACCTGTTTAACGTTTTTCATTTAATTAGCAAATATTAAACATGTTAATATTTTCAATTTAATAAAAGAATTTCAAAATAGGGGAAAATCTGAGTCAAAATCAACATTTCCCAAACTTTCTAAGAATCTTTAAAAACTTAACCTTTCATAACTTTTAGAGAATTTAAATCTTCTGTTTGTCTGGGGGAAGTGGTTTCAATTTCCTTGCCTCACCGACGTGTTTACTCGACGTCGACATATGCGTGGGAACATCATATTCGTATATAATAAAGTTGCTGTGCAAGAAGGAAAGCAAACCAGTGCTGTTACAGTCATTAAAATAATAGCGAGCAGTTTGGCTGAATTATCATCATCAGCACCGATCACGTAACAATTCACATTCCCTCGATACGCTTGTCTAGATTTATTGTACGGTTACTGCCTAGGCTAGAGAAAATTAATGCCTGTAGATTGAATGTAAGGTACAAAAAAGTATTCGCTTCTCGAGCGTCCACTACTTGCCCGAACATTTTATTGATAAAATATATACGTTTTATAAATAAGCATGTTTACACATACAAATTTTATTAAAAAATAAATATTCACAACAAAGGTAATAATAAGTATTTAGCTATCTGTATTAATTTTTTTTTCCGGCGCGAGGCCTTCCTAGGCGCGAGGCCCTGTGCGGCCGCACCTGTCGCACACCCCTAAGGACGGCTCTGATTTATACACTTATTAAAATATAGTAAAACGTGTGAAAAAGAACCTGCTTATGACGGAATCCTGTCTTAAATTGAAAAATGTGTTGATCCATTAAAAATGAATATACTAATACGTAAGAAAAGAATATAATAATACATTTACACCTGATAAGAAGGCAAATTGTCTATAACTCATTTTTTTCTTCCCTATGCAATTCCATCTTAGAAGATTTTACTGTATAGCATTTTTCTGATTTTTAACACTTCAATAAACGGAATATGGATTAACAGTATTGATAACTTAAACACATACATACAACAAATAGAGATTTATTAAAAAAATACACATTCCAGCTTGCTTGCGGCACCTCTATAAAAATGTAGATTATAAACATGAAAAAAAAAAGGCTAAGATAGAAATGTTTGGTTTAGATCTCCTCCTACGGAGGCAAATTTTTAACCAAATCGACGTAAAAATTATGTTTTGTAGAAATTTACACGGGCCGGGCTCGGGCCGAGATTTTAACTTTTTTCCGGGCCGGGCCGGGCTCGGGCCGAACTTTTAACTTTTAAATCGGGCCGGGCCGGGCCAATATTTTTTTTGTTCGGGCCGGGCCGGGCTCGGGCCGAACTTTTAATTTTTGTATCGGGCCGGGCCGGGCCAAATTCTTTTTTGTATGGGTCGGGCCGGGCCCGGGCCTGGAAATTTCGGCCCGTGCAGACCTCTATCGTCTATATTTATTGGACTCGCTCATTCACAAATCCATTTACGATTTTGATATATTAAGTGAAACTCCATGAATAGGTAGTTAAATTAGAGGGCCTGGGTCTAACATTTTTCTATAGGCTCGGACCGGGCCGGGCCTAGTCATCACTCGTTTCGGGCCGGGCTAGGCCAGACTTTTTTCCGGGCCAAATTGGGCCTGGACGTCATTCTTCCTAGTGGTGTGCGCGGGCCGAAATTTTCAGGCCCGTGCAAAAATCAGTAAAATGAGGCCCAGCACAATAATTTTTACAAAAAATTGCATAGATTTTTAAATGGACATTATTCTACAATTAAAATTCTTTTTAAAGAATAATACGTACATTTCTAGGCAAAAAAAAAAAAAAAAAAAAAAAAAACTACAGTAAAACCTCTTAAATAGAACCTATCTATGATGGAAATCTGCCTTAAATAAAAAAATTTCTTGATATGTGCTAAATGAAAAAATACAACAAACGATGTACCTGCTTGCTAAGAATGGAACCTGTCTATAACGGATTTTTTTTTTCCCTGATTTTTCTTCTCTTACTGAATCTTTATTTCGATGTAATTGTTAGGAATTAAATATGTTAAGCTTCTCCTTGTCTCAAAGACATTAAGTTATCCATACAGAATCAGTACTAAGTTTAAATTACGTTTTCTTAATTTCATTTTTACATATGTTTTTAACATTTAAATATTATTTAAATATCGTTTACGTACGTTTTTCTTTTGCTTTTGGCCTTTGTTTAATTTAGAAATTCCTTTTTATCTTTCATTTATTTACTTTAACTTAAAGCTAAACTTTCGTTTTCACCGGCATATCGGCACTCACTATCATAAACAATATCATATCTAACATCGGCACTTTGCTCATCTGCGATCGTTAATCGATTCACCCGTTTTTCTTTCGCAAGTAGAGCTTTTGCAGATCGCATCTACTTGCGTGCGATTCGATTCAGCGTTCGATTACGCTTTAATCGATATCGCGATGACGTTTCGCCGCATGTTCTGGAAAGTTTGTTTTGAATGTTTAATGAGATCTCGCTACTATAAAAAGGCTGTATTGTTAATGTTTAATCAGTTTCTAGTTGTAGGAGAATGATTCTCGAACGTGAGTGAAGCTTAGGCTTCCTCATTATAAGGAAATAGTTTTTGTTTATGTAATTGGTATTTATTTTAATAGATTGCCATCATGCTGTGAAACATCGTTTGGTGAGTTATACTTGTGTTTATTTTTGGTTCAGTTACTTCATCTTAAAGTTTGTTTTCCGTTTTTATTATTGATCCAATATGTGTTACAGTGACTCTTCTTATATTTGACTTTTATTTGAATAAACTATTTAAAGTGAAAACCTGCTTCCTCAAATTACTTAATCACTAAAGTCTTACACATCCAGCTCATGCTTTCCAGTGCGTATATCTGCTGTATTAAGTTCTTAAAATGTTCAGCATCATTACTTCAATGTTCCAATTAGATGTTGAACAAAAACAGTAATTGTCCAAGTGAATTTTTTTAATCAGCGTTTATGTACTTAATTGTCTAAATGGTCATAAATATTGTTGATATTTTGCATTCCATGCATTTTGAACATAATTTGAAAATAAAATCTATCAAGTAAGTGTGCTTTTGTAATACTTTTAATTTTAGGTTAATGTTGTTTCAGAAATATCGGCATTGTTCTGTAGAAATTCAGTCGGGGTTAGGCTCGGGCTGAACTTTTGGTTTTTATACCGGGCCAATAAAATTTTTATATGGGCCGGGCTAAAAAACAATGTGTGGTTCAGGCCGGCCTGGAAATTTCGAACCGTTCAGACCTTTAAGTTGAATATGAGTATAAATGAATGTTGGTATGTTAGTACCAAACCTAAACTGTAAATAGAATAAAAATTAGAAAAAAAAAGTTGTTTTTTTTCTTGCGAATGGGTATCATCAGTGGAACTGTTTTTAAGCAAAGGAATAGGACTTAGCGAAACTGGATGGTCGGCTATGTTATAACGGCATGCACGCCTAACAATATGTGTTTCGTATTTCTCTCTCTCTCTCTCTCTCTCTCTGTGTGTGTGTGTGTGCGCGCGCGTGCGTGCGTCTGTCGCCGGTGGGGGAAAAATGCTTATTCGGTATTTGGACAGGGGGACTCATTAAAATCCTTATCTGCTATTGCATAAAATTATTTATTGCGCTTCATATATACAGCATACATGAGCGTCGACCCGTCGACAGAACGAAATCAAGAGTGAGATAAATTTTGAAACACGTGGGACTGTGGCTCGCAATATCGGCCGAGTTTTTATTTATTTATTTATTTAATGGAGAATATAAAAATCAATTAAAATAAACTAAGAATTTTTTTGTCGGAGATGCCGTACAAGACAAGGTTTAAGCATACCAGCATTAAAGCAATATAGAAATTTAACAAATATAAAATATAAACAATTCGAAAATATACCTTAGCCGGATTTTTGTTTTCCGTCTGTCAACGGAAAAGTTTCATTTTTTATTAGAGTTTAATTATTTCAATTCGCTCCTAGAAAGAATAAATTGTATTTTTTCCATATATTAAAGAAAATTAATTTATTAAATTTCAGAATCCAGGGCGGAGTAATGGCCCTCCTTTACATCCCTTTTCCGGTGCCCCATGGAATCATATATTACATTAATACAGCAGCTACACCTTATATCTCGCCTATTTATATTGCTGATTTGGATATATCGCCCTTTTCACGTGTATCCCGAAAACTAATGCGTTTTACTTTAGCGGCAATTATAAATAGTTATGTAATTCGATTATAATAAGTGCATTGGTTTATCGTTATTTATTAAAATATTGTAAGATGATTATAAAGTATTATTTGGGAGACAAATATAAAAATTTTCTTGTTTGTTATCATATTTCTTAATGTTTTCTCGGTTATATCGCACTTTCTTCCCGTGTCTTTCAGAATGCGCCAGGTAACGAAGGTCTACTGTATTTAGAATTTAGACGGGGTACAATAAACAAATAAAAAAAGAGAGTATGGAATTCGCATATTTTACTTTTATTACTAGTACAGGCTAACGAACGAATGCGGCATTTTCGGCTTTTTTGCGTTCTCCTCTCTCTCTGAAAACACATCTGAAGTCACCCGATACTTTTTGCAGGTGTTAGCAGGGACGAAGGGTTCAGATCCGAAGAGGGGTATAGTTCAGATTTGTTAATGATGCTATTGGAGATAGACGGATTTTATTGGAGAGAAACGAAATTGTTTTTCAGCTGATCACGTATACAACTGCAGTTATTGTCTAACGGGAAATAGACTAGAAATATTGGTTGCGCGTTTAATTTTCAAAATTACGAAATATTCTTAAATGTGGCATGGCAGATATGAATTATCATCATTTAGTGCCAAAGAAAAAAACTAAGAGTAAGGTTTGGGCAACTTTTGGTTTGCCTGCCAATGAGCATGGCACTATTCTTAATTATGATATGTCAGTTTGTAAACTTTGCCAAAAATCTGTATGCAGTAAAGGAGGGAGTACGACAAATTTACTTTCTAATTTGAAAGTGCCCCATCCTCTGAAATTCACAGAAATTACTTCGAAGAGGACAGCTTCTTCAAATTAGTCTTCACCTATTTCTGCAGTAAATGATCCTGACAATCCATCGACAATGAATACAGCCAGTACTGCTGATGAATCTCCCCCCGCTCCCTCATTTAAAGTGCAAAGAACTATGATGAATCTTGAAGTATGTTGTTAATTATACATTGGAAAGTTTTTAATCTCAAATAATTTTTCATAACAAAATTTTTTTTAATATACTGTAATATCAATAATTTTCATTAGTTTTTTACATAACTTGATATTTTACTACTTTTTCTTTGTTCATGTATCACAATATCGATATATCGGAATATCATGATATAAAGATGCCGATTTATCATGATATTGAATTCCAGACATCGCCCAGCCCTATCTCCCACAATGATCATTTCACAGATATTTTCACAAATTTTAAATTTGATTGTAAATATATACCTAAAAAAAAAACAGCAACACAGATGTCTTGTCAGTTAATGATGAGCATGAAGAAACATTTAAGGTCAGCTACATGGAATTTCCCCATTTTTTTTAACAGGAGGTTGGTTAGGAGAAGATAATTGATATGGGAGGCAAAACAACCAGCACGCGACTGCTGCCGGGTTAAATAGACAAAGGGTATATAAATTATAAGTTTTCAGACTTATGTAAAATAATTAAAAGATTAGTGAAGATTTTGCATAAAAATTAATTTCCTTTGATAATATGTACACAGTTCTAGCACAAAAGTTTACAAAAATAACAAAGAAAAAACCCCAAGATTAACTTACCTAATTTTTTGGGCACCCAATCATCACCAATAGTAAACTTTTTGAGATGAAGTAATAAATAATCTGGAAATGTTTCTAATCTAGTAGTCCTAAAAGATAAAACATCACATTAAAAACCACAACAATAATATATATATATTTTTTATTATAATGTCTTAATTTTAATGCATTATCAGTGCACTACTGCTTTCAATATAGGAATGCAATAAAATAAAGTCCACTTTAAAACTCAAAATTTAAATTAAATTCCCAAATTATTTTTCTAACTTTAAATCTAATGCAAGTCAATCTTCTCAGGAATTACTGTATGGGTTGGTCCATATATCAAAAGATCCAATCATTAAGAAATTAATGTCTATTCTCCACCCTAGCCCTCTAGTTGAAGAAATTAGAAGTGCAGCAATGAAAGTGAATAACACAAGCTGAAGATACTTTTCTACTAGAATGGTTTGCTAAGAAACTTACAGACTTTCAGGGAACTGGGCCCCGATTTAAAAAAAGACTACGTAATTCAAAGGTTGATAAAAGTCGGTCACAAACAAACCTGGTTTTTGTGTTTTAGTTTTGCTAAAGATATACGGCATTACAACTACCTGCAGTTAAATTAAATTGGTATTTGAGAAAGATATTTTACACACACACACATATATATATATAAACCCACTTGAAAAAACCTGTTTCAAAATCCTTATTTAAAATTACATTTATAATTAATAGTAAATGTATTTATTTAAACCAAATATAATATACATTTTATATCATGGAGGTAGTTTTCAGAAAAAATGATTTGGATCAAATTTCACTACATAACAAAAGCTTGAAAATTTCTCATGGAAAAATCAGTATGTCATTGAAAACACATTTAAAAAAAATTATGTAGAAAGGTGCAATACAGTCGAGCTCGTTTATAGCGAGCCTGCATTTAACTAGATTCCGGATTTAGCAAGGAAAATGTCTTTTGGTTGGTATAATGTTTATAAATGTATTAAAGTATACTCCTTTAGCGAGCAAATTTTTTGTACTTTCCTCGGATTTAACGAGGGAAATAATTATGGACTCACGAAATAATTACAGAAATAATGATTAAAAAAGTGACTTCATTTATGACGACTCCTTTCTTCAATGGCTTGATCCAATCTAAATCAGATGTAATTAATTGTTTCAGAAGTATGTGTAATAAGAATTTATTTTCAACTTGTGCCTTTTCTTGAGAGTGTGTTTTTTATTCTGAGTTTAAAATATTGAAAAGAAAAGTTTTATCCCCAAGAGAAAAAGAGTAAATTATAAAACTCTTAGATAAAGGTGAAAAAAAGGTTGCAATATGTGAGCAGTATGAACTTTTTTCTTCAACTGTGTCAACTCTTTAGAAAAACAAGGAATCCTTAATGAAAGCATATGAAGCGAATGTGATCAATTGCAAACGGTTGAAGAGGTATGAAAAAGAAGACTTTGATGAAGCTCTGTTAAAATAGTTTGTTCAGCAATGGAATTCCTGTTTGCCAAAAACTGGGACCATCATTAAAATCCAAGCTGAAAAATTTGCAGCTCAGCTAGTTACACAGATTTTTCATGTTCTAATGATGGCTACATTGTTTCAAGCAACGTTACAACATCTTTGTAGGAAAAATTATCGGCGAGGCCTACAGTGTGAAAGACTGGTTTGGATTGCACATAGAAAGATTTACGTGAAAATTATGCTGAAGATAACATCTACAATGCTGATGAGGTCAACATCTTTTACAATCTAACCCATTATCAAACGAAGAAGTTTAAACGTGAAGAATGTGTGGGTGGTAAGTTGCTGAAAAATCGCTTAACTATGTTAATGTATTGGCAACATCTCAGGCAAAGACAAGAAAAAAACTTTTTATCGTCAGTAAATCTGCAAATCTAAAATGCTTTAAAGAGGTAAAAAGCCTACTAGTGACTTACATATCGAACAAAAAAGCATGGATGACTTCAGAATTATTTTTTATCCTATTTGCACGAGTGAGATAAGGTGCTTCAAAAACAGGAAAGAAAGATTGCACTCATCATTGAAAATTGTTCTGCTCACCTGCAGGTCAGCAATTTAAAAAAAAATAAAAATTGTTTTTTTACCACCTTACCTCAGTGTTACAGCGTCTCGACCAAGGTGTTATTTACAGCTTCAAATGCTATTACAGGAAGCAATTGGTTTTCCTGAAGTTAGAGAGAAATGAAAACAAGTGGGTAAGTGTGATCGAAGATTGCACAAAGGGTTTCGTTTAATATTCCTTTCAAAGCACCTTATCCTTTCTTTAATAACCCAGTGGCAGAACTATCTTCAAGTGTCTGCAACGCTAACAATGTTTTCAAAAATAGTCTGCAATACGCAATATATCATATAAATTTATTCTTGCTGCTGTTGTAGTTGTAGTGCTAATTAATTAAGGCATCAGCCTTTCTGAGTAAAAAAAAATTCTGAAATTCACAGCAAATATTCTGAAAGGTTACAGCAGAGGGGGGAGGGGAGAAAATCCCCTCTTGGCAATAATTATTCTTGTTGCAGGTCAGACTAACTCTGCTTTTGATTCGAGTCGATTTCAGGCTGAGTGTAGATTCTTGCAAATTGGGTACGGTTAACCCGATTTTTCAAAAGTCAGTTCAGTATATTGTTTCAGATTAAAAACTATGCCTATATTAATAAGCATAGAACTTTGTGTGTCTGCTGTTTTCTAAAGGAATGCTGCATCTTTTCCAGGACTATTTCACAAAATTCACGTTTTATTCATGAACCTTTGACGAAATTAGCGTTTCTTTTTTCCCCCGTGATCCTTTGACGAAGGTTCACGTTTTTTTTCGTGGCCCTTTGACGAAATTCACACTTTTTCTGTGATCCTTGGACGAAATTAGTAGTTTTTTCCACGATTCTTTGACGAAATTTGCGTTTTTTCTTTTGCCCTTTGATGAAATTCGTATTTTTTCCACGATCCTTCAACAAAACTCATGATTTTTTTTTTTTAGTCTTTTCACAAAAATCAAGTTTTTCCGCAGCCCTTTGACGAAATTTGCATTTTTATCGCAATCTGTCACCAAAATTAGCCATTTTCCCAGATCCTTTCATGAATTTCGCGTTTTTTTCTTTGGCTTTTGGACAAAATTCGAATTTTTTCCACAATCCTCTGATGAAATTTGCCTCTTTTTTTTTTCGAGATACTTCGACGAAATTTATATTTTTTTGACATCCTTCGTTGAAATTTACCGTTTTTTGACGATCCTTCGACGAAATTTGCTGTTGTTTGACGATCCTTCGACGAAATTTGCCGTTTTTTTGTGATCTGTCGGCAGAATTTTCCGTTTTTTTCTCGATCCGACAACAAAGTTTGCCGGCGAAATTGACCTTTTTTTATGATCGTTTGACAAAATTAACAGTTTTTTCCACGATCCTTTGATGAAGTTGGCGTTTTCTCCGTAGCCCTTCGGCAAAATTCACATTTTTCCATGATCCTTCAACAAAACTCCTGTTTTTTTTACGGCTTTTTGACGAAATTCACGTTTTTTTTTCACAGCCTTTTGATTAAACTTGCGGGTTTTTTTTTGTGATCTGTCACAAAATTAGCCATTTTCGCGATCTTTAAATGAATTTCTCGCTTTTTCCGCGATTCTTCAACGAAATTCACTGTTTTTTCGCGATCCTCCAACGAATTTTGCCGTTTTTTCGCGTAATTTACGCACTATAGTGCATCCGCGGCATCGCTGTATGTTTTTAGTCTGCAGATGCCCTAAAAAGTTTGCAACGCCCGTCGCAACGTCGCGTACATTCTGCCACGGGGATCCAAATAAATTTCACCTACAAAAAGTTTTTTATAAAGTAAAAATTTATTGGTCTATTTTTCTTGTTTTTTCGAATATCTGAATATCTGAATAGGTGCGATATTGGATGAAGCCCGCTATTATACTCTGTCATAATAATATCTGTCATGTGGACTAAATGCGATATTAAAAAAAAAATCAATTTCAAAATTAAACATGTTGTATAGAGACCTTCAAAATGTTAAAATATGCTAATATTTCCATAATCGGGTTTTTATCATGATTCAATACGTTCCTCAAACTTATATATTTACAATTCTCTATTACTCCTATTGATACTCTCTTTGTATTATTCTCAAACATTTGAAAAATCCGTTATGATGTCAGATTAATAAAAGATTTTTAATTCTCTAATGACGTCATATTAAGCTGCTTTCTGTATTTACCCATACTCATACTCCTTGTATTATTGAGAAATGTTTGAAAATTTCTGTTTTATTACCAATACTAGTATATAACCCCCCGTCAAAAAATGACGGATTGTTGATCTGTGTTCCATTTTCATATGACTTCATACAAACAAACAGCATGAAGATTTTATTATTGAAAGGTTTGTATTGTAGAAAAGTACATTTTAAAGCTGGTAGATGGCACCAAAACAATATTGCTCGGATTTTTAATTAAGAATTTAAAACATTATAGTAAGATATGATATATATGCTTTATAGGAAAAATATACTGAACAGACATGATTTCAAGTAGAAGATATTATCATTCAGCTGTAATATGTTAGCATAAGCTTTTTCATTAAGCCTAACATGGCGTTTAACTACGCAGACCAGAGTGGTCCCGCCCGGAATGGTTACAGACACTTTCTTGCCTTTGGATTTTATTATAAGTAGATAGATGACATCATATTAATCTTTTTTTTTTTTTTTTTTTCCCCAATTGGTGAAACTTTTTATTTAATTTTCATTTTTCACGTGGAAATCTTTCAACAGAAAATTAATTATTGTAGAAAGAATTTTATTGTGGATTTTTTTTAATTGTTGGCAACTGCTATAATGAAAATTTTTTTAATTTAATAGGAAAAGGCTGTTAGATTTTTGGTTTTTTATCTATATATATATTAAAGTAATAAGATTTTTTCAAATTTTATGATTTTGAGCTTCATAGCAGGTATTCAGCTATAAGTACAGAAAATGTCATGTCTGTAAGTTAAATAGTTTCTGAGAACCGGCTCTGTGACGGACAGACAACGAAACGGGAGTGAAAAGGTTCGTGAGATGAACAAAACCCTAAAAATCAGGATCTTACAATTTCTGTTCTTGACGCTATACACCTTATGACAGATGCTTGGGGAAGTGTGGACTCAATCTTATATCCAAAACTGTTACAGGAAAGCTGGATGGATTGACAAAAGTGATGGCGAATTAGAAGATGAAGATGACTTGCGACTCTCAGTCTGGTTGCAATAAAATAACATTGAGCAGTTTACCGATGTTTTAAACATTGATGAGTACAATAACGTTGATGATGATGTCTTAACGTCAGGCATACTATACACCGAAGATATCATTGTGGAAGAGATAAAAGCCCATGAGCAGGAAAATGCAAGTGATAGTGACTCGTAAGAAGAAATTGTACGTAAAATGCAACACGTGATGGTGCTGCAGAGTCATTAAAAATCATGAACAGTTTTTTGAAGCAATGAAAAATATTGATGATGCTACATTTAATGCATGTATTTTAAAAAATAAATTAAATGAAACAAAATTTTGTAAAGTCAAACGATCAACTTTGGATGGATATTTTTCCACTTCTCAAAAAAAATTATCAAGCAGCAATTCACGTAAGTTGTTTTTTATGTACATACTAGTTATTAACTTGGATTCGGATTTAACGAGCATTTCTATGTGTACCGAGCTCCTTGTTAAATACGGGTTCTACTGTATTAGGAAACAAATTGAATGAATGTTGTTCCTGTTTGGTAACTTTTCAAGTTAGAATTGGTACGTTTTCCAAGCTTTTTGTATGTTTGAACTGTTCATTTTTTCCGTTTTTCCCAATATATCTGACCTTTAATATTTTCGAGTATTTTCTCAGCTTGAACATTTTCAATTTGCTTCAGAAGTTTCACCTTTTGATTAAAAAACCTCAATGTTGAAGACACCCTCTTTGTGATATGGCTCCACAGTATTTCGCTCTAATGATGACTGAAAAAAAAAGACTGATATTTATTTTATTGTCTTGTTATCTAAACTTGACATTTTTGTAAGCTAAAAGCATCTTTACATTATAAAATTTTTAATTTAGTATATTTATTTTATTTTAATGTAATTATTATTTTCTTGTTGTTTGTTTGTTTACAGGTCAATTCACCACTAACCTTCAACTCCCCAGTTCAACTCTCAGTTGAATAACCCCAGGTTCGCAAATGTAACTGCTGGTTGATATTTCGAATTCTTCTTTCACTTTAGAAGCATGGTTATTCGACTCTCGGTTAGTGAACGAAAGGTTGAAATGTGTTTAGCTCATTGGCCAAAGGGATCACATGACGTAGCAATCCCTTTATCAGTTCTGTCCTCCTTTGAATCATTTTCAATAACGAAACAAAACAGAGTATTGAAAGAGCATAATTATGGTGTTTACTTTTAGATAAATAAAACAAATAAATATCGAATTAACATTTTGATTTGATGGTTTAGAGATACTGTCACAGTCATAAGACGCTCATTTTTACAAAATTTTACAGTGATTCTTTTTTTCTTCTTTTTAGTTACTTGATTAAAGGGATATATATATATATATATATATATATATATTATCTAAGTTTAATAAACAATTTTATGTCCAGGCTAACAGTAACAAGTGGCATAAAAGCAAATAACGAGCTATGCTTATTTTGCAAAAATATTATATAAAGAAAAAAACATTTTCATATATTTATTTCTAATATATATATATTTTTTTATTTAACTAAAATAATTTATTACAGATTCAATTAATTTATCTCGGATAAAATAAAATTGCATGCTTTGTAGTCTTTCTCTCTTATACCAGTAAGAAAGTTTTTTTTATTTTGTTTTTAATTTCATGTGTAAATTATTATAATATATATATATTTTTAATTCCTTGTATAATAATTTTAGAAGCTGTTTGAAAAAATTCTCGTAAAGTGCAAAAAGTTTCAAGAAATCCTCTGAAAAATGTTTCTTTCAAACAAAAATAATTATTTTTAACTTACAAGTATATATTAGTTCAAATTATTTATTTACTATAAATGGATAAACATACATGATATTTTAACAGAAAATTCAGTCTTCTATGATTTTATTCTTTAAACAAACATAAAATGTAGGAGTAAATCTGAAATTAAAAAAAACAAAACAAGCTTTTCTTTATTTTTCAAAAGAAAAAAAAAAATTGAATCATACAACAATATTTGAGGTGTAAGAACATTTGATTTTGAATTCGATAGATGGCGCTACCAAATATTCACAGTAATTATTTTAGGCCTTGAAAACTTTGTCAAAAATCACTATAATCTTGACATCACAGAGTTAAAATATCCTAAAAGGGCTAAGAATTAAAAGTAACACATTCTTTCACATTCATTTTTTTTTTTTAGATTAACATTTCGTTTTCTTATTGCATCACAAATAGCGTTGATTACAAAATAAACATCAAACCCTTATTCAAAGCGGCCGCCATCTTTGCTTCAACTGCACATGCGCACGTCGACTAACGTGAGCTCAATACCTTAGTTCAGTTACTCAACTCAACTATCGTTTTTCGATCACTTTTCTCCAGGTTGAGTTAGCGGAGAATTAGATTTCAGAATCAACCGAGAGTTACAGCTTAACTTGCCAGTTGATGTTTACGGTGAGTTAGCGGGTTAAATACCTTACTTTGATACTAAATACAAGCTTTTTTTTTATGCCCATTACTAAAATTTTCCTGACCATTACTGAATTTTAGGATATTTTGATTATATCTATTGCCACAATAAATTTTCGATTCATAATGGGAAATATGATGGCAAACTTAGTTAAAGAGAATAATGTAATGCAAATACAACTGAAAAATAATAATTATAACTATTAATTAATAAACTATTTTTCTGAAAAATTTCCGAAAGAAGACATTATTTGTTCTGACAATATAGTTTAATAGGATGTAAAAAATGCCCATAAAACCAACTAGTATCAATTTTTTTTTTCTTTTGAGAGAAAAATATCTGGCAACCCCATTGTGAATATTCACTTTTCATTTAAAGTGAAGGGGGGGAGGGGGTTCTTTTCAAGAGGAAATATGTGAATTATATTATCACCTGCTTTCTGTTACACAGAATAAGACAAATTCTTTCCACAAACTGCTGCTCTTTTATTGTCTGCTATCTCAAGATGACAAGAACAAGAAGAAACACATGATTAAGGGTAATAAGACAAAAATCTTTATTAATGGGTTATTGATAATTGACTAGCCATAATATTTGTTTCTTTGCATATGTTTAAAAATCTTTACTTATATAAATAAATCATTCCAATTGAAATTATTCTTTAAATATAAAGATGTTTTGAACTTTAAAAAACTGATAACATTAATGAAAAACAAAAAATCTAAAAGCATATTTATTAATTTGGCTTCCATCTGTCTTAAATGAAGTACATTGTATATGTATTTTTAAACAGACAAAATATTTATAAATAACAATTAAAAATAAGTAAATGTGAATGAGAATAACTTCTATGAATAACTCTAGTACTTACCATCACATATAAATAACAAATCAAGTAAGAAAATATTTGAATAATTTAACAACAAAATATTGCTAATTAGTATTACAGCAATAATTCAAAATATTTTAAGGAATTCTATTAAATTAGAAATATCCAATAAAAGAAAACTAAATAATTGATTATTTAAATCAAATTTTTATTTGTAAAAGACAGACATAAAATTTTAGAATAATAATTTTTTTTTTACTTTCAAAATTTCCTTTCAACTGAATCATAAAAAAAAAAAAAAAAAAAAAAAAAAAAAAAAAAAAAATACAAATTTCAAAACTAATTTAATTTTTTATATTAATAAAGAATTAATATTTAACCAGTAGACTTGTGCAAGGATTTTGCTCTGCAACCTAATATTTTTTACCAATCTATCCTAATAAAAGAAAGTTTCACTCTTTATGTCCGTGGGTGATGGCTAGCGAAATCTACCACACATAGAAGTCTGAAAATTTAGGTGAAGATATTCCAAGGCCACTACTGATGCACATGAGTCTCAGAATTTTAATAATTGGATAATTAGCCAAAATATTAATTAAAAACTAATGAATAACTCATATCTTTCTTCGTGACATACCCACAACTAGATTTACGATCTCAGAGGAAATGAAAGAACCAAACTGGCAGTTTTTTTTTTGTCTTATTTCGTAGTTTTAAATCAGCTTAAATCAACCAAACCACTCGGTACAGTTAAAATTGGAAGACATATTCAGAAAGATAAAGCCGAAACCTTCTTTTAATTGATGGTGCAATCGTTTTTAAAATACAAATTTTAACCCTTTCAGAAAAACTGCCAAATGCAGGTCTCTTTTTGCGCCTCACAGAGATTATCTTTTTTCTACGCTAAAAGTAACTAAACATCCGTATTTCGATACAACCTTTTTAGAGCATCTGTGTAGATTACATTTACATCACCTGTAAAATTTTTATAACAATCGGACGTGTAGAAATATTTAAAACAAATAAAATCTGAAAATTTTTCGGGGCATACATATCTCTTTCGGGGGATGCATTTTTGGGGCAAAGGGCAAAGCATACATTTTAAGCTACATGCGAAATACCTTGCTTTGAACAATTAAAAAGGGATGTTGAGAACAGAAATAGTATGATTTTTTTTTTTATCATCCTATACATCCACGTACAAAACAACAAGAAAAAAACCTGGAAAAATCCCCAAAACCATGAAAAAAAGAAAAACACTGGAAAAATATCAAAACCTTGAAAAAACTCGAAACTACCTGCAAAACCGAGAAAAAACCCGATAAAACATAAAAAACCCTGAAAACACCCTGGTTTTTGCCAATCCTAGTAATGGATAGCCAAAAATTACACCAAGTTTGTTTGGGATCTGACTTTTGTTGTTAGTTCTTCGGTTACTTGGTTGTCTGTTCCCATAGTCTAGAGCAGGGGTTCCCAAACTTTTAGACCGACGTACCACTAAATCGAAGTTCATACTTCCGCGTACCACCAGGTAAGAAACGTAAAGATAATATAGAAAAACCTGTAAAAAGAAACCTGTCTAGCACGAAATATATCTCCGGTCTTTTGTGCATCCATCATAGCAGGTTTTACTGTATTGAAAAATGAATGATTACATTACTAAATTAGTACTTAGATTGATTGCATTATAGTAACATTCAAGTAAAGAGTAGTGCCATCGTTAAATTATAATAATGCATACAATATAAAAAAAATTACCATGAAATAGGTTTTGGTATAGAAAAAAGCCACAATATTTAATGACATATTGGCGCACACTGATTCATGTGTTATAGAAGGCTGATTGCATTAATTTGCTTTTATCGCTAATGAAAAGTGTAAGCTTGTTTTATCAAGCACAGCTTCCTCATGTTTGGCTGAATATTAGGTAGTTTTAGTCATAAGTCAGATTCGATGTTTAGTTTATTCCAGTATTTGTTCTTCTATAAAGTAGGGGGAAAGCACATTCACAGAGATATGTTGCGCTAAACACAAGCAGACTTTGACAATATCAGACGGTACTCTGATATTCTCACCAGTGAAAATTCCGTTACATTCATCCTTTTGAATGTGGACTCCAGTAATCCATTACAGGAGAGGTGAATAAGTTCACTTCTTTCCTTTCTCGTGAGATACAACGGCAGGGTATCTCAACTGAGAAACAAATTTATTATCCAAAGTTTAGTTAGCGGATTTAACATAGGCTAAATACAATTGTATTAATAATCAGCGTACCTTTAAATGCTACAATAATGTTGCGCAGTAGGCAAACACTTGCAAGTTTCTTCATACATTTATGCATATGCCACCTCAATGCATATGTACAATGCTTTACCGTAAGTCCACACTGCATATTACTACAGTTTTTGTTAAATTTCAAATCACCATTTTAAATAACCTTACTCTGTTAAAATCTGATTTCCATGAAATAGGAGGAAACTATAACACGTTTTGTACAAGAGAAGAAAAATATTTCCATCAACAGAATGAATTAATTTATGAATTATGTTTGACATAAAACTTTTATTTCAACACATCCTAGAAGCTCTTCTAGCACAAAGAGAACAATGGGTTATAAACTAAATTTCGAATTTTATTTTGTTTTAACTCCTCCCACTCACACAAGCTCCTCCTACTTCTAAACATCCAGACTTTACCTTATATACCTTCAATTTATAAAGCATGTTTAAAAACAGTTCTTCCGCTAATTAAAAATACTTAATTCATTAATTTTAAAATTAGGTCTTTATTAAAAAATTCAATTTTTATCCATATAAATCTAGTAATTATGTTTATAATTCTGGAAAACTGATTGCATCATAAGCGGTGTGTGCAAATTGCAGCAAGTATGCTATAACAAACATTTCTCGTAACCAAAAAAATTGAAAAAGGGTTTACAGATCCTAAATCGCATTCGATTTTTTTTTTTTTTAAATTTCCAAATTAATAAGGACAAGCCGGTTTTGATTCCATAATAATGTGCTGGATTTTGTATTTTATTCCTCGTACCAGTATCGGACTACTACGTACCAGTAGCCAGAGCTTCGCGTACCAGTACTGGTACGCGTACCATAGTTTGAGAATCCGTGGTCTAGAGAGATAGTGATTATTAGACAAGCATTATATCGAACAAGCCCACAATTTCTTGCGTTTGCTGCCCCTTGCGTTTGCTGCCCATCACCATAATTTTGATTTTTCCAGTTGGAGGGAAAGCATCAAATATAGGTGGAAACTTAAATTTTAAGTTAAATAAGGTGAACAATATTAATAGGAAATTGTGGTGACAAATAACTTTCAGGAAAAGGTTGTTCAAGCCTCAGTTTAAATAATAATTTCATGATATGAATAAATGAAAATGAGATGAAAATATTTTGTAACACTATATTATGTAAACAGAGTAAAAGTAACTATAGAAATTGCAAAATAAGATTATTATTATTTAAGAGGGCAAAATATTACTAACTTGTAAGCAATTGATTTTGTTTTGAGAGCTGTGCTATAGAAATCATCCACACTTTCAACGGCTGCAAAGTGATCTAAACAAGCTTTTAATGAGATTCTAGGTCTAACCAAATCATCAGGGTTCCTTTAAAAAAAGAAAAAACAACACTATACAACTACATTTACATTAATGAAATAAAGGCTTTATAAAAAAGTAATAAAAGGCTAGTATGATGCTTTCTAGACATTAATATAAACAGAATAATGATTCTGAAATACATACATTTTCTCTCCTTTTGAAAGCACTTCAGCTTTTCTTTTTTCATAAGCTTCCACTTCATCTGAAATAAGTACACCACAAATGAAAACTGGAACTCTTGAGAAATATCAAGTAATTCAGATATAATTATATTTAAGTTTTATAATAATAATGAAATACCAGGCACATAATTATGCCAGACAGCAAACAGAAACACAGTCATACACAGAAAGGTAAAATGGGATAATGTAAAAGTTAGATCAGCAGTTCTTATACTCTTAGTTACCATGACCCCTTTTCATACTTTTCCAGTCTTTGCGGACTCCCAGGATTTAGGACTAAATTACATATTCTTTAGAATATTGAAACAAATGCAATTTTTAGTTTATCTGTGTGAGTAGAGTATTGATTCTAAAACATCTAATACTAGAATTTGGAATTGATTCTTATTGTGATCGATTCTGTTTTATATGATATGATGTGGATGTTTATCGATACTCTAGTCTGCAGTTATAACATTCCATTCTCAACTTTAGTTGAATATTTCTGTGTAAATATATTTAGTTATCTTAACATATTAATAGCAATAATGAAAATGGAATATATAATGGCAAAATTGTTTTAAATATAAAGAGTGAACTAATTCTATACAGTTTTTAGAAGATGCTGTTTATTAGAAAAAGGTGGAAGCCATCTTTCTTTTATTTTCTTTCTCCTCAAAAAAATAATCTATGTTGATTTGACAGAATACGGTTCATTAAATAGTTTTATATGATGATATACTCTGAAGTACTAGAAAAACTGGCAAAATATATAGGTATGTCGCTTATGTGCTTGCCTCTGCCAATCTACAGAGTGGCTGAAAAGTACGAGCATGCAGAAAAATGCTATATTTTCAAAAATCTACTCCACCTGATGACATTTTTTATTCTAACAAAACAAAAATATAACTAACAATATTTTAGCAAACTGTTCAAAATGATCACCATTCACTTTTACACAAGCTTGAAAATGTGAGATCACAGAATTGACATTGCGCTGCAGGCAGGGATGCAGAAAATGTTTTTACTACCAACATTTCCCCCAATCCATATCAAAATTTCCCCAAAATAAATTCTGTATTACCGTAGGTATAGAAAATTTTGC
The DNA here is from genome assembly GCA_963931845.1 of Maratus michaelseni. NCBI lineage: Eukaryota > Metazoa > Arthropoda > Arachnida > Araneae > Salticidae > Maratus > Maratus michaelseni. The sequence goes on from OZ007592.1 coordinate 254,843,628, forward strand.
AATATACAAATCGTCTCTTTAAAAACCTATAGACTGAACTTGTAAGTTCTTCCAAGTAACTTCCAAGTCTAGTTATTGGAAAGGTAAGTTAATGCATGTAAGTTTTAATCTAATTCTTATGCCTAATATTTATTAATAAATGCAATTTTAACCAACAAATACAATGTTCTTGATTACCTTTTCTGATAAATCGTCAATTATTGAGAAACTTATCTTCCACTGTCTTTGTGGATGTTGTCAATCACTTTTGATGTTTTGTAGGTCTTGGAGTCTGTTTCTTAGAGCAAATCTAGTGAAATGATAATTTCCACCATGAAAATTATGCCTGTTTAAGGATGATTTTATTAATTCCATAGCTTTATGCACTGGAGGTTCATTCCATGACAGAGATTATCAGATTTTAGAGTTCAGTTATAAATGTGATTTCCAATAATAGAGCCAACAGATTCACAAACACATTTCACTGCAAATTTTCAAGTAGTTTTCAAGGAGGTAAACTATTTCTGGTCCATCAGCGTACACATCACAACTGGTAAAAGCTTCTTTATAATACTGCTGTCTTGATCTAGAAGCGATGGTTTCTTTTCAGCATTCAGGATTGTTTTTTATTAAATTCAGCTTTTAGAATGTTTTTCTTCAAAGTTGTCCACTGATTAAGAAGACTTTTCTCATTATTAAATTTAAATTATTTTATATTTTTGCTCACCCATTCAGTGAGAGCTTGTAGTGAGTTTTCCCACCAATGGTAATGTGAGATCATCTTGATTTAATTCTCTTTCTAAAGATGGGATAGAGCTCAAAATGAGTTTACTACTGAAGCATAGTCTCATATGTTTTACAATTTTTAGTTCACATATTCTTTGTTTAAGCTAAGCAGAGGCTTTTAATATTTTTCACCAATGGTGGTGTGGGATCTTCTTGATTTCATTCTTTTCTAAAGATGGGGTACTACTGAAGTATTGTCTCATATGTTTTACAATTTTGGGTTCACATATTCTTTGTTTATGTTGTTTAAGCTGAGCAGAGGTTTTAAATATATTTTTTCTTGGGAATTTGAAACACTCACTTTTTGTGATGTTTTCTTGTGCAATGTTAAAATTCCTGGTCGCCATCGGCTACAGGGCGACTAAATGTAAAAAAAAAAAATTTGGCGACTTTATGCTATGCAACTGATCGCCAAAGAGGCGATTTCTATTTTTCATGTAGCAGTACTTACGATTTCTTAGTGCCATTTTGTTTCCAGGGATGCCACTTGCCCGCTGAACGGCAGATTTTTGCTTCTTAACTTTAAAAAAAAATCTAATGGGAGATTTTTGCAGAAAACAATCACAATTTGTGTCAAGTGATCGCGGAAAAAATGTACGATTTTCTTTAAACTATCACAAAATAAAAACGCGATTTTTCGGCAAGTGACCGCGATATTAAACTTGGATTTTCGCCAAACGATCGCGAAATAAAACCTCAATTTTCGTCAAACGCCGGCGAAATAAAATAACAATTTAGGTCAGGCGATCACGAAATAAAACCACGATTATCGTCAAACGATTGCGAAATAAAACCGAGATTTTTAACAAGAGATCGCAAAATAAAACCACGATTTTCGTCAACTAATCGCGAAATAAAACCGTGAATTTCGTCAGGCGACAGCGAAATAAAAATCACAATTTTTGTGTGACGATCGCGAAATCAAACTTTGATTTTCGTCAAACGATCACGAAATAAAACCACGATTTTCTTCAAGCGATCGCGAAATAAAACTGCGATTTTCAGCAGGTGACAACAAAATAAAACTGCAATTTTCGCCAAACTATCACGATATACTGGGATTTTCGCCAAATGACAGCGAAATAAAACAACGATTTCCATCAGGTGTTCGTGAAATAAAACTAATTTTTGTCAGACGATCGTGAAATAAAACTGATTTTCATCAGACGATCGCCAAATAAAACCATGAATTTTGGCAAGGGACTGTGAAATAAAACTGCAATTTTTCGGTAAACGATCGTGAAATAAAACCGCAATTTTCTATCTCGAGAAATTATGTAATTCATTGTTAAAATCGAAATCAATTGTATATTTTCTCACAAAATTTCCCCAGATGGCTAAAATTTCCGCCAATCCTAGATCGCCAGATCAGGCATATTCTGCACCCCTGGCTGCAGGTAACTCTGATCTAAATCGTCCCAAGCCTTAAAAATTTCACGCTGCATACAGTCCAAATTGGAAATTATCTTGCTATTTAACATTCCTAAGTAACCCCGAACACAGAAGTTGAGTTGGTTAAGGTCCGATTGTTTGAAAGCCATTCATCCTTTGTTAAATATCCAGGCAGATGGATGTCAAAAAGGGTCAGTGCCATTTTTGCTTCATGTGAAGGCCCAAATTCTGCTGGAAGATACCATTAGGGTTATTTTGCTTCCTTGAAACCACAATCTTAGCCAATACTTTGTCTTGCTATTTTTTAGCATTAATCTTTGTGTTTTTATCAATAAAATTTAAAGGTGTTTTTCCAATGACAGTAACTCTTACCCAAACCATTAATCCTTAAAAAAAAAAAAGCAATTTCGTGACAATTTTTCTTCTGTTTGCATTTCTCTGCATTGAACATATCAGTTGCCGATCATTCTGATGGTTGTGTACCGTCTCAGTGGTGCAGATTTTCTCATTTGTCCACAAAACATCTTTCATACAATGCATCTTCTTTCATCTCGTTAGTCTCCTTAGCGTGACAAATATTCTCCGCGGTAGTACAAACAATAATTATGAAGTCTGAGAGTGTTTTTAACAATGTTCTGGACACTTTGACTAGAAATATCCAGACTCTGCAAGGGATTTCAAGCTTACATCCCGGGAAATTCTCTTCTTGATGACGTTGCGAATTCTTCAGGTGCTGACAGAGGGTAGTCAGCCTGATTTATTTTTTACATAAGCATTTCCTAATGATTTCAACTGCTTAAATGACGACAGTTTGAAGTGGGACTTTCAACTGAGATGTAAACCGTGAAGTCTTTTCTTCATTTGCCGCCTGTTCAGTGATGACTAGATGATGAACACAAGTCTTCATAAGCCGCACGTAGAAGTCTGAAAATTTGGGTGTGGATAGTCCAAGGCAAGTCCTGATGCACTTGAGGCTCGGTTTAATTTTTCTTTTGACCTGGGCCCCTTTAATATTTTTGCTGTAAATTGTTAATAACTTGCTCCATTTTTGTCTGATCCGCTTAGGTTTTGGGGCCCTTTCTCCATTTCTACGTTCCAGTTAAGATCCTGGCTCCCAGGGGTCTGGTAAGGGGCCCATTGAAATTTTTGTTTCCTAAACTATTAATAACTTGCCCCCTTTTAATCAGATTTTCTTAGTTTTTGGGGCCTTTCTCCATTTAGTTATTCCCCATTTCTACTTTCCAATTAGGACCCTGCTCAAAACTATCAACTTGTCCCTTTTGGGCTCCCTGCTATAGTTCCTTTAAAAATCGTCCGATTCACTAGCTTTTTTTATTTTTTCTTCTAACAACTTCTTACAAGAGGACCGCCAAACATGATACACAAAGATTTTGATGATTTTAAAGAATGTTGTAGGAGCCATACCTCTAATTATTCAGATCAAAGGTTTCCTTCAAATGGGCTTTAGTTTTCTAGAAATTTCGGGTTAAAGTTCTGTATGTGTTTCAAAAACCCATTAGTTTGTCTGAGCAAGGTCTCTGTGGCTCAGAGCTAGCGTTCTCAATTCGAGATTTGCAGGTGAGGGTTCTGTCCTCGCATGTGCCTTTTATCTTTTTTAATTAATTCTATATATTTGACACATTACAAGTTTTATGCAGAATTGTGAATTCTGCATCTTTGAACTTTTTGATATTTTCGTAATAAGTTCCATTTACATTTTCGAATTTTTCATGAAAACCTACAATTTTTTTTTTTGCAATTTTGCAATTAATATTTTTATTGATGAAATTTCAAATTAATTTTTATCTAAATTTTGTTTAAAATCTATTATTGTTTACATTTTATATTTTAATAACTATTCTGAAATAATACTTTTTTGTTTTTATATAACTTATAGAAAATATTTCTTATCTGAAATCTTCTAAACATATGTATGATTAGGTAATTTCAATAGCATATCTTGAAAGGAGTAATAAAATATTAAAGCAGTAACGCTTATATGGAAGTTTTAACCAGTTATATATATTTTTTATTTTATCTAAATACTCAAACTCAATGTCATATTACTTTTTTTTTTATTTATTTACACAAATTAAAAATAATTTATTGCAATTAATTTTTTTTTTCATTTTAAGAAGTTGATGCCATACAGAAAAATTCAACTAGAAATGAAAAATCGTCTGTAAATTACAATACAAAAAATCGTCTGCGACTTTTGAGGTAATTTCAGAATAAGTAAAATTTTTTTTTTAATCATTTCGTTTACCTTCCTTTGCAGAGAATTACCACAAGTAATTTATTTTTCAACTTTTAATGCATTTTTTTAATATATCTATCAAAATTTAAGTATTTAAAGGATATATAGTATGTTAATTTATCTATTCTTCCACTATTGTTAAAAGAATTTACGTAAAGAAATTATTTAATGGTATTTTTTAATGCGATATTTTGTTTTGAATATTTTTACGATATGTATCGCACAATTAATTCCATATTTAATAAACTAAAAATGTCGATGTCGGTGATGGTAAATGTTTTAGTATTTCACCAGTTAACATATTGCAATATATTTAGAACAAATCAAATTTTAAAAAGGATATATCATTTTGTTAATTTTTTCTTAATCATATAAATTTTTTTAAATAGGAACTTCAAATAAAAAAATATGCATTTTTTCGTAAATATGATAAATAAATAGATATACATGTAAACAATAATTGTTTTAAAAAGACGACATATCATGACGTTTGGATTTTCGTAGACAGAAATATTAGGTTAAAAATTGCACAAAAAATATAAATTTTCACGAAAAATTAGAAAACATAAATGGAATTTATTAGGAAAATATCAAAAAGTTCAAAGATACAGAATTCATAATTCTGAATATAACTTGTAATGCATCAAATATACCGAATTAATTAAAAAAGGTTAAATGTACATGAGAGGACAGAACCCTCACCTTCAAATCTCGAATTGTGAACGCTAGCTCTAGGCCACAGAGACCTTGCTCAGACAGTCAAACTAATGGGTTTTTGAAACACATGCGGAACTTTAACCCGAAATTTCTGGAAAACTAAAGCCCATTTGAAGGAAACCTTTGGCCTGAATAGTTAGGGGTATGAACACTACAACATACATTAAAATCATCAAAATCTGTGCGTATCATGTTTGGCGGTCCCCTTGTTAGTACTTCCAGCTACTACATGAACGACAAAAAAAAAAATTTCGGTGATGATCCGAGCCCCCTGTGCCCCTTGAATATTTTGTTCCTTAAATTGTTAATAACTTGCAACTTTTAATCAGATCTTCAGTTTTGGGATCTTTTCTCCATTTAGTTATTCCTCCATTTCTACATTCCAGTTAGGGCCATTCATGTCAGGGTCCTGCTCAAAACTATCAGCAGCCCTTTTTGGGCCTCCTACTATAGCAGGGCTCGAAAATTTTAAAAACTTTAGGGTTACCAGAAAAATTTATGTGTTTACAGTTTTTTAATAAATTCAGAGCTTAATGAATGAAGATATTGTGTCACATAGACACAGTTTTGAATAATAAACAAAAATTTTTGTTTTATGCTGCTAAACAACATCTAGGTAACCAGCTATCTCTTTAAACTCCCTTTTTTGTTTTGGAGAATACTGATAAAATTTTATTATACCTTTTACAGTTTTGTTAAAGATTTTTAAATAAGTACAATTGGCAACAGAATCCATTAAACTTAGTTCTAATTTGTGGGCAATGCAATAAATTGCAAGCAGGTGTGGAATTTCTTTCTGTAAAAGAGTACTTACACCAGATTTACATTCCAAGTTCACTGCTGCTCAATCCATGTTTATGCACACAAGTTTCTCTTTTAAGTTGTTCTCGCCAATTCTAAAATTTCCCTATCCCAAGTTTTATTGCAGGTAGCAATCCTGGTGCATTTCCATTCCCTACTTCTGTAATTCTAGCAAAATTTGTAACTGGAATTCTATTTTTCACAGTTCTAATATAAATTATCTCCTCTTCTGTTTGACAAATATCAGATGACCATCGGCCATAATTGTAAAAAACCTTATCTGTAGAAGATGTTCCTTTAACATATTTTCTTCAACTAATGCAATACGGTGAGTAAAATTCTTTGCTTGTTTATCATTCATATAATTTGAACCAAGTTCCAGACCATTTTTTTCATTAAATTACAATTTTGTAAAAGATAACTCTTCTTTTGCACAGAAATAAGCAGTGTAAAATAGTGATGTCATATTCTTCAATTATTCATCACTTAACCGAACAAAACATCGAGGCAATGGAGTAGCCAAAGGATTTTTTACAGCTAATTCTGCATTAGCACAATCTTTATGCTTACGTGAATTATTATGATTCCTTACTGATTTCAAACAAATTGCACTTGAAGTTACACCAGATTCTGATATGAAAGCATTATTTGGATCTGCGATCTTAGGATTTTTTTTACAAATAGTACACCACATAGCACTTCTATCATCATTCATCTCCAGCCAAGGAAATTCTTGAATCCAACTGCACTGAACGAGATGAATTCTCCCTTTTTTTCATCATTCTGGTCATCATTTTCAGTTGGTTTTAGTGTCTATTTTATTTTCTGGTTTGCAATCTTTTCCTTCTGTAGTATCAATACCCTTTTCATTGCTACAGCTAGCTCTGGCATCATCTTGAACTTTCTTCTCAGTTTCTTTTTATTTGCATTCTTGTTGCATAATGTTGCAAAATCAATCTCTAATATGGAAAAACAAAATTCTAAACAAACGAACCGTTTAGATTCGATAAAAACCATGTGCACTACAGTTAATGAGAAAACAAACCCGAAGTATGATGTCAATTCACACAAAGCCCATGGTGAACAAGAGCGCAACTAGTTAGCGCACAATCAAAGCAAAGAGGAGAAACAAGAGAAATCCCAGAAATCCCCTCCTCCACACACAGAGGCATGGAAATGCAACTCCCATGTGTACTCGGTGCTCTACGCGTTCCTTGTCCCACCTCCCCCTTCCAAAAATTGCTGCAGTATGTTACAAGATGTAACATTTTACATCCTTTTTTTTTAAATAATTTTCAAAATTATAATATTAATTAGTTTTCAGATCATCTTTAATTACGGTAAGGAATTTTAATTGGGCTCTAAATTATAAAGTTCGGTTCATCATATAAGCATATTTCGTTTTAGTTCAATATCACTTTAACAAAAGTTTATCGCAATTCTTTCTTTTAAAAAAAAAACAATAAATAAATAAATAAATATCTCGATATTTTTCATTAAAAAAAATATATATATAAAATGCGTGCTTAGTTTATTACCGTTTATTTAAATTATCTTATTTTTAATATCTTAACGATCTTTAATCTAATATCCTATAATAGGAAAATAAGCATTAACTTTCTAAGTTATTTATTTTTATTCGAAATCTTAATTAATAATATATTTCTCGCTTTAATCTTATTTTCTAGTCATGTACTGGAAATAATGTTTCTTTTAACAAATTTTCCATTTATTTAAATCAATTTTAAGTCTAACAGTACACAAAATTAATTTGCTAGCTTTTCTGAATTTCAAAGCACGCGATCCTCCTAAAATGGCTTTTTCAGATAGCCATCTTGCTTAAACGTAAGTTTTTTATCTTTCTCTCTCATTCAGAGGTTTGAGAAAGCATTTTTCTGTTCCAGTTCATCGAACTATGAGTCATCTCAACATATTTCTGGATCTCCCACAATGTAAACAAAATTCCTTTGAGTTAGACTGTTGCCAATCTGTGTAACAAGACGGAGAAATCTTTCAAATCGCTAGCATGAATGGCCGTTTTAAAGATAATGAACAGAGCGGCGCGTGGCTGCACGCGTTAACAGCAACCTATCAACCCCGGTTTTCGTGAAGTTTGCGATGTTGATAGAAACTGGCAACAGCTATACGCCTTTTCATTGGTTAAAATTTTAAAAAGAAGTTTCGGTTGGAGATAGTGTGGCCTGCTTGAAGATATCTGTCAGTCTGAGGGATTAGTGAAGAGAGCAAGAAGTGTGTAAAACTTCGGGAGGCCGGTTTCCTTAAATAAGGGGGGCACCGGTCGCCCAGCGTCAGTTGTTTTCAAATTTTCAGTAAGACTGGTAAAAGAAGATTCGTAAGAGCATATATTCGAAATGATAGAAGCTCCAGCGTGTCTGACAACAGAAAGAGGTTTTGCTTATGATGTATAGCATTCTGGTTCAAGATAAATTGCTCTAGCACTTTCATCCATTATAATAATATTCTATGCTGTTCTACTCTACATTTCATCTATTTAAAGTTCTTAATTTTGCCAGTTTAAGTTATTATAGAAGATTTCGGCCTGATTCTGATGATCCAGATGTGTCCGAGCTTTTATAGTTGGCTGACATTTTCGTTGGTATTACGCCTGACAGCCGCCACCTACTATCATCAATTTCGGCTGCATTACGCCTGAGAATCTCACTATTAAATCATCATTCATTTACTGCAAGTTCACCAAGATTAATAAATAACTTTGTGATTAAGCCTCCATTTGTGCAGCAGTAAGTTCGACATGAATTTTGAAATAACTTTGTGATTTGACTCTCATTCGTTCAGCTATATTTTTAATAAGACTATTAGACTTTTGCAATTTCATGTTCAAACGATTTTTAGCGTCGTCCCATTAGATGATTTTCGTTGTTGTTCCACGAGTCTTAATTATTATGCATAATCTTACTGTCAGAGTTTAGGTTTGAAGTAATTAATTTTATGTTTTTATATTCATATGCAATCATATTAATTTGCTGGATGCATCCAAAAGGTAAAAGTGAATACTAATATATTTATGAAGATGTTAAAATAAAAATTGTTTGATGTTATACAAGTGTCATCTCTTCCACTGATGAGTTTGTCTAATTTCTTATTTTTCTTTCAGCTCAACTAAAAAGTTATAGGAATTTCTTATTCTTGAGAGTGTAGTTTATTTAAGCATTGATAATTTTATTTCAGATATTAATTTTTGAACACTCTCAATTATTCCAAATTTTGATTTTGATATAAATAAATTTAAAGCTCCTGATAAATATAGATAAAAGTTTTGGTACATCTCGATTTAAAGTTATTTGGAAGAAATCTTAATAATCGTTCATAACGCAAGTAATGTACTATTAACCACTATAATGAACACTTTGGCTTTACATGAGGTGTGAGTAGAGATGTGGGGTGGAAAATTTTCTAGAAAATTTTCCACTATGTTTTTCCGGAAAATTTTAAATGTGTAACTGGCAATTTTTTAGTAAATTTTTTACAGGACATATGTGAACTTTCCATATTTTCTTTTATTATTCAATTTCTGTACCATTTAAACAAAAACTACATGTTATAATTCTAACTTAAGATTTGTCATATTGTTTAACATAACAAGTCAATTCACCCTTTCATAATAAAAGAGCACTCACAGAAAATGAATCACCCATTTCTCTTGTTATATGATATTTTGCAAAATATGGTATTTTTTAATTAATTACTGAGACATTATACAGAGGTAATTAATTGTGTTCAGGTTATATACCTGAATTTAGGTATTTTTTTAATTTTCAATACAGAAGTTTTGTTTTTTCTGATAGTTGAATTCATAAAATAAAACTAAGATAGCAATTTCATATGATTGCTAAACCTAATTAAAATTCACATTTTTCATATTTTGACCTCCCTGTAATAATTTATTTGTTCCCTCCCCCCTCTCTCCATACAGAAATATTTTCTTGCTAAAATTTCAGGTATTTTTTCATGAACCCACAATCACCCCTGATTATATATGCATAATAGTTATTAAGGCTGTTCTCAAATCCAAAGGGGCTGCTTTCAGACACATCTTTTAATAAATTTTTGTTCAGAAACGAATGAAATAGGCATGTGTTGTAATTCAGAAACTTTGTAATCGAAATAAGTCTTCCATTTTTTGGTAAGGACAGAAGATCCTACAGAAAACACTATCAAAGTTGGCGTTTTGAGTAAAGGTGAAAATAAGCACTAGCCAGTCGCCACTCGGCGATTAAACTTGAAAAACTGCCCATTAAAAATATGGAAAACACTAGCCAAATGCAAGATTTTCCTTTTTTCCCTAAAATTCATGATTTTTCTGTGCCCGTTCGACAAAATTAACGATTTTTACGCACCCACTCGACAATATTCATGATTTTTAAGCACCCATTCGATGAAATTTGTGATTTTTACTTGCCCGATTGACGAAATTCATGATTGTTACGCTCTTGAATCATGAAATTCATGATTTTTACGAACTTGATCAACGAAATTCACGATTTTTCCGCTCTCAATCGGCATTATTCATGATTTTTCCACTCTCAATCGGCATTATTCATGATTTTTACGTACCCAATCAACGATATTCATGATTTTTACACACCCGATCAACGAAATTCATAATTTTTACATGCGTGATCGATGAAATTCATGATTTCCACGCTCCTGAATGACAAAGTTTGCAATTTTTTCCGAAACTAATGGGCGAAATGCACACAATTCCTGAATTTCTGGAGATGTTGGTCACTTTTGGCCTGCTGACCACAGATTGTGCATGTGTGATATCATGCTGTGGGTTATTATTTAGTGCATAAATATACCTATTTTATTATTTTCAAATATTAATTATACCAAAAAAAGTACTTACGTAATTAGCTACGCAAGTACCTAAGCTTAGTGTGACTTATGTAGTTAGCTACATAAGCATGTTGTGTATAACTTTGCTGTTAACTTATTTTTAAATTTAAAATAGATTGAAAATTAATATCTAAAGTTTATTCAAAACAATATAAATTAAAATATTTTTATTTAGTACATAAATTACTTGTTTACTGGGAAGTCATATTTTTAAAAAATTAAACATTCAGTGACATAAATGTACTTACTGGCTACTAAAGAAATTCCTCACTAGCCAGTTATTGGCTACTTAAAAAAATCAACCTACTGGCCAGTGGCTACTAAGCGAAATTCTTTATTTTCACCTTTAGTTTTGAGCCGAATTCTTGTGCCAGAAAGGAGAAAAATGTGTTGTCACGTGACACTAATTGCCTATAACTCGATAAGTAATTTATTTATCAAAAAATGGAAAACTCGTTTCGTTTGCAAATCGCTTCAATAATCAGGCCTGCCAATTTTATGCCTTTGGGTTTACAAATGAGTAAGAAATTGTGTCAGAAAGTTTCGTGTTGTTCAGCTGATCATTTGAGAACCACCTTAAAGAATAATTGTATTTTAACTTTTCAGCTTTACACATGATTGAAAACTTATAAATCACAATTTCTATGATTTACTAATTATTTAATTTTTTTGCTTATTGTTTTTTGTTGGAAGGGGAAAGCTCAAAACCGCATCACATCCAGAGTTGATGAAAATACTCCAGTTTTGTTTACTTGCAGCCTCTAGTGAACGAGAGTTTAATTTTACAATACTTTATTAATTTAGTGGCTTAGAAAATTTTCTGGAAAATTTCCCAGAAAATTTTCCATTTTAAAATTTTCCGGAAAACCCACAACTCTAGGTGTGAGTGTGGAATTTTGGATGAATAATTTTATTCAAATTGATTTTTAATTAAGTTAAATTGGTTAATTTATTCAGATTATTTATCCAATAACCCAGACTCACATTTCGTTACATATTAGAATAAAAATTCATTGCTGATGGCGGCAGCCACGGTGACTTGCGAGCACTTCCGTTTAGGCTCCCGGTCGGGAACCTGAGTGGAAAAGATACGTTCCCAGAAATGATTTCTCTGTTTCCCGGAAACACTATTTTTTTTAGCCCTGTATAGCTTCCTTAATATTCGTCCGATTCGCTAACATTTTTTTTTTTTTCTAACAACTTCTTAGGACTTCCAGCTACTACATGAATCATAAAAAAAAATTCGGAGAAGATTCAAAGCGTTTTTTTGCATTTTGCAGCGATTTTTTGACATTCTGAAAAAGAATCCGGTTTCAATCTTTTAGCCCAGTTTAATAAATTTTGTCCTCCTTTCAATAAAATTTATTCGGAATTCATACAGCGATTTTTGATTTTTGGCTAATTTTCTATGCAATTTGAGTTTTTTTGTGCTTTGCAGCAATTTTATGACAGTAAATTTTGTCTTGTAGATATTTGAATTTTAAGTGTCTTTTAATGAGATTTCCAATGCATTTTTTAATGTTTTTCTACATTCCGTGGCATTTTTTTGAGATTCGAGAAAGAATTCCGGTTACAATGTTTTAGCCCATTGTAATAAATTCTGTCCTCTACGATTTTTTAACTTTTAGCAATTTTTAAAGTTTTTTGCATTTTGTGGCAATTTTTCCACATTCACAAATTTTTTTCCAGTCATAAAAAGGGGACTAAAGGGACCAAAATGCATAAAAGGGAACTAAAGGGGACCATTTGGGAGTCCTGCACAAGCTCTGAGCACAGAGAAAACAGCGATGCACAGCACTGGAATGACCTGTCGGGAATGTGCCAATCGATGAGAAGGCGTGAAAGCTAGCTTGCGATAACATGTAAAGAGAGCAGAACTGAAATAAAAAATACATGAAATCGAAACAATGTGATAGTAATATCACAGGGAGACCTACCAAGTGTTCTAGCTCTTCATATATACTTATTAATCTATTTCAGCAGGAAGAGATTTTTTTCTCCCATGTATATCTAGAAATCAGAGATGAGGGAGAAGCAGAAAAATGGATAAACTCTAACTTTAAATTATTTAACAGAAGAGAAACATTGAAAATTGTATCCATTTAAGTGTCATTGTAATTTATAACTACAGTACATTTTAAATGCTTTTTTAAATATACTAAGCAGATTTTATTTATTCATTTAAAACACGTTTTGATAAAAGTGTTTTAATAAAATTTTAAACAGAAAACAAATAGTTATTATTTTTTAATGTTAATACTTTTGTGATAAATTGTCTAACAATTTAAGCTGCATTCAAACAAAATGCATTACTTTGTAAGACTTTCAAAATTGACTTCCAGATTTTCCAGTCTCATACAAATAGTGTTAAGTAATTTATCACTTCATGAAAAATAAATAAATAATAATAAACGCAAAATAAACAAACAATAATAATAATAAATAAAATAAGCAATTATACCTTTATTAGCGGCAGCATCTAATGGTATAGGGAGGGATAGCAAATAATCTGTTCTAGAGGTATATTTCACTTTCCTGGACTGAACACACTGCAAGCGCTCTTCAACGTTGAATTTGAGAGATTCTGCAGGATTTTCACGGCCTCTAGAATTCCTCTATAAGAAAGCAAAAATATGTACTCTGATACAGAAGTAATATGAGAACATAATTTGCACAATGACACTATTATATAATTTACTATATCTAAATACAGCTACACAATATTCAAAATTAAGATACTGTCAAGCATTCCCATTTTATGCCAAGGAGTTCTACTTTTGAACTTATTAATGGAAAACAATTGTATGAACATTTTTTGGAGCTAAAACAAATGCATTAGACGAAAATTTATTTATTGAGAATGTGTTTGTTTAAATGATTATTTTCTTCCAGAATTTTTTTAAAATTTTAAATTTACTGAAAAATAAAAACATATTACTTCAAATTAAATACAATAGTACTTAATAGAGATTAGAAATATTATAGTAATGAATGAATGTGATATGAATTAAATATGATGATAGTGATAAATCACCAAATATTCTTTATGGTTACTGTTAGGAATTAAATATGTTAAGCTTCTCCTTGTCTCAAAGACATTAAGTTATCCATACAGAATCAGTACTAAGTTTAAATTACGTTTTCTTAATTTCATTTTTACATATGTTTTTAACATTTAAATATTATTTAAATATCGTTTACTTACGTTTTTCTTTTTCTTTTGGCCTTTGTTTAATTTAGAAATTCCTTTTATCTTTCATTTATTTACTTTAACTTAAAGCTAAACTTTCGTTTTCACCGGCATATCGGCACTCACTATCATAAACAATATCATATCTAACATCGGCACTTTGCTCATCTGCGATCGTTATTCGATTCGCCCATTTTTCTTTCGCAAGTAGAGCTTTTGCAGATCGCATCTACTTGCGTGCGATTCGATTCAGCGTTCGATTACGCTTTAATCGATATCGCGATGACGTTTCGCCGTATGTTCTGGAAAGTTTGTTTTGAATGTTTAATGAGATCTCGCTACTATATAAAGGCTGTATTGTTAATGTTTAATCAGTTTTCTAGTTGTAGGCGAATGATTCTCGAACGTGAGTGAAGCTTAGGCTTCCTCATTATAAGGAAATAGTTTTGTTTTTGTAATTGGTATTTATTTTAATAGATTGCCATCATGCTGTGAAACATCGTTTAGTGAGTTATACTTGTGTTTATTTTTGGTTCAGTTACTTCATCTTAAAGTTTGTTTTTCCATTTTTATTATTGATCCAATATGTGTTACAGTGACTCTTCTTATATCTGACTTTTATTTGAATAAACTATTTAAAGAGAAAACCTGCTTCCTCAAATTACTTAATCACTAAAGTCTTACACATCCAGCTCATGTTTCCAGTGCGTATATCTGCTGTATTAAGTTCTTAAAATGTTCAGCATCATTACATCAATATTCCAATTAGATGTTGAACAAAAACAGAAGGTTATGGGCGAGTTGTAAGACCCATAATTGAAAATATGTGCTATGATGGAAAATGGCTCCCTTATTATAAAAAGTAATGAGATTAAAAGAGGGGGGGGGGGCTGTTTTGTGAAATAATGCATATGATATATGAAAAAAAAATGGAAGCTGATGAGAGATGTTTTTAAAAATTCAAAGCAGAGACTTAAATTTTAACATTTTTTTCTTGATTTATACATCGTTTTTCAGTGACTCTTTTTAACATTTTACCGTTTTCATAAGAAAAAAAAAAAAAAAATTTTTTTTTTGGAATCAATATGGCTGTTGTAAATGTTGAAAAGCTGAATCACCGGAATTATGCTAGTTGGTCTTCAGATATGAAATATCTTTTACTTGAAAAGGGTCTTTGGGACATTATTGAAGGGGGAAAGCTCGTTTCTGGTTCAGAAGATGATAAAAACTTTGTTTCTCATGCAAATCAAGCACTATCAATTATTTATTTAAATATTGATATTGACTTTAAGCGTATTATCGATGGTTGTAAAGAGCCAGTTGGTGCATGGAAAAAGCTGAAACAACATTTTTGTCCTGATACACGAGCTTTCCATATGCAATTGTTTTCAGAGTTAATTGAATGTAAAATTAGATCCAACGAAACGGTGAATTTATATGCTTGTAGATTGCTAAAGATATACAATGACATCAAGTCAATTGATAAAAATTTCAATGAATGGTATCTCAGTTATCAATTACTACGATATCTTCCAGCACATTTTGATTCTACAGTTCAAACAATCCTCCGGTGGAAGGACTCAGAATTTGTTTTTGACAAGATAGTGACCGAAGTTGTGGCAGAGGAGGTGAGATTGAAATTACGAGACTTAGACAGCAATAGAGCCAGTGTTTCCAATGTGCAAATGCCGATTCCTTCAAATTTTAAGTCTAGAGGATTTGAATCAAACAAGCCTAGGAACGGAGTAATTTGCTGGAACTGTGGCAAGAAAGGTCATGTGCAACGTAGATGTAGACTTCCTCGACGGAACTCTCAACATCGTTCTCCTGGACACTCTTGATACTCATCGCCTTCTTCGAGGTACTCGTCACCTGATAGCCGAACCCGGAGATCTTTTTCTTCAGACGGCGACGCTTTCTCTGAGTCACCTTCCTATGGATCCAGACAGTATGATGGTTCTCATCGTGGCAACTCCTACTCTGGTCGTTCTCATCGTGGCAACTCTTACTTTGGTCGTTCTCATCGTGGCAACTCTTACTCTGGTCGTTCTCATCGTGGCAACTCCTATTCTGGTCGTTCTCGTCATGGCAATTCCAACACCTATTCTGATGGCTCTGGGTCTAGAAAGCATCGACATTTCCAAAGGCATGAGGACTATGATGGACATTTTTCAGATAGTTCACATAAGTCGGTTCTTTACATTTCCCATTCTAGTGTTTGTAATGTAAATGAGCGGGCGTCCTGGATACTGGACACCGGTGCTACGCACCATTTTTGTTCTGATATTGAAATGTTTTCTAAATATGTTCCTTTGTGTCATGAGAAAATGTCGGTGGCTATCAAGGATGTGTCTTTCCCAATTGAGGGCAAAGGGGAGGTAAAGTTGCGTTTTGGGCAACGTATTTTTACTTTAACAAATGTCATGCATTCCAGTAAATTACGTCGTAACTTGCTCTCAGGTCCTCAATTGGACATAAATGGTGTTGAGTTTATTGGGGGTTGCGGCGAGGTGAAACTTAGGCGTAATGGGGTTTATCTTTTCAGTGCATATCTTAAAAATAGAATTTATCAGTTATATCCCAAAGTAGTTCCTCCTGACAATAAATCTGTTTCCTTTGAAGCCAGTGCTGTGAATAAATTAGAGTTAATGAAAACTTGGCACCGACGTTTTGGACACATTAGTCCTTCTATGTTAATTCATACCAGTAGGAAACAGGGTGTAAGGGGGCTACCTAACTTGGGAGATATTGATTATTTTTGTGACTCATGTAAATTGGGAAAGTTCCGTAGTGTATCGCATAAATCCATAAAGCAGGTTCGATCATCGCATCCATTAGAATTATTGTTTGCAGACGTTTGGGGGCCCTGTGCAGTTACTGGTAGACAGAATGAAAGATATTTTCTTTCAATTATTGATGACTACTCTCGCCGTGTTTCTGTGTACCCCATGAGATTTAAATCAGATGCTTTTGAACTTGTTAAAAATCATATCACAAAAGCAGAAAATTTTCTTGGTAAGAGGGTTAAATTTTTCAGATCAGATAACGGCAGAGAGTTTCTGAACAATAATTTTGAAGAATATTTTACCAGTAAGGGAATATCTATTGAGGTCACCAACCCATTTACTCCCCAGCAAAATGGTACTGTGGAGAGATATATGCAAACTATCACGAATGGAGCCTGAACCATTCTTTTAGAAAGCAAAATGGATCCCAGTTTTTGGCCAGAGGCCATGCGTTACTTTGTTTACACCTGGAACTGTACCTGTTCTAAAAATTTTTCTAAGACACCATTTGAGCTTTATGGAGGCAGGAAACCATCAGTCAGACATCTTAAACCTTTTGGTACCATAACTTATGTAGGCGTACCCAAACAAAAACGCCATAAACTTGAACCAAAAGCTAAGCGTGGTGTAATGGTGGGTTATGCATTCAGAACACGGGGTTATAGGATCTGGCTACCTGACACAAACCAAATAATTGAAACATCTAATGTAAATTTTAATGAAAAAGATTTTGGGGATTTTGGACGCAGTGGAGTCGTGATGGGCCCGGATGATTACAACCTCTTTCCACTTGGTTCTGAAGGTAATCATGAGCAAACTGTTGAGGTTGAATCCAGAAACTCCTATCTGATTCCCTCCAGTAGCCAAAATGATTCCCAGTCCAGTGAGGGAGAGGATGTTGATTCCGGACCCAAAACACCCTCGTCCGTCATTTTCTCGTTAAGAGAAGTTGACTGGATAAGGAAACCAATCCCACGTAAGACTGGTAACAGGACTGATATTTATTATTTTGAAGCTGGCAAAAACCTACGTCTTAGATCTCATACAGAAATCAAAAAATATTGTGAAGAAAATAAAATAAAGTACGATTCTTCCCTGTTTGATTTCAGTAGTTTAAATAAATATTCTGGTCCAGTTACAAATAAAACCATTGCTGATCCTATTTCTGATGATGAAGACTAATGAATCTGACTCCGTGGTTTCAAGTGTTTCTTACCCCATAGCATGACTAGGCGTGGACAGCATCCCCCGAACATATAAACAGGCCTGTAAGTCCGAACAGCGTGCTGCCTGGCATAAAGCAATGCAAACCGAGATTCAGGTAATGCGAGAAAGGGGAGTTTGGCATCTAGCTGATTTACCGAGCGGCGTTTCCCCAGTAGGTTGTAGATGGGTTTACACGGTGAAAAGGGATGAAGTAGGAAGGATTGCCCGATACAAAGCCCGGCTTGTTGCCCAGGGATTCAAACAGGTGAAAGGAGAGTCGTATGACGAAACCTTTAGCCCTGTGGTCAACTTTGCGGTAATCCAGTACTTCTTCTCCCTTCTCGTTTCATGTTGCGGGTGGACTCACATTCAGTGTGACGTCACTAGCGCCTATCTTTATGCACCTCTACGGGAGAACGCTTTCATGTCACAACCTCCCGGTTTCGTAGTTCCTAGATTGGAGCATAAATACTGCAAGCTAGACCGCGCGTTGTATGGTTTACATCAGAGTGGCCGTGAGTGGTTTTTGGAAATTCATCAGGTCTTAATTAAAATTGGTTTTAAAAAGTTTGAATCATGTAACTGTGTTTATATTTATGGCACTGACATTGTTTTACTACTATATGTGGATGATATCATCATTTTTGGCAGACAACCACATTTTGTTGATAAGGCCATAAAATTGCTGAAAAACCATTTCGACTTAAAATTATTAGGTAGAACCAGGAAACTATTAGGTGTTGAATTCAGTGAGAGAAATAATGATCTTGAAATCCATCAACACCAATATATTGCTGAAGTCTGTGAAAAGTTTAGTAAATTTAAGTTTCCTATTTCTTCTTTACCAATAAGCAAGGGAATGGTTTATTCTAAAACAGATTGTCCTAACACCAGTGCTGAAATAGAACATATGTCTCACTATCCATATCGTAGTTTACTAGGATGTTTGTCTTTCATTGCCAGTCGAACAAGACCTGATATATGCTATGCTGTAAACATATTCTCTCAATTTCAAAGTAACCCTGGAATGCCTCATTGGGATGGTCTGTTGAGACTGCTTGGATACATCAAGTACACTAGTAATTATAGTCTTAAATTATCATGTAAAGCAAATAATATTACAGTATACTCAGATGCAGACTTTGCCGCGAACCGGGACGACCGAACCTTGATCGGCAGCCAAATAGTCATGGTGGACAACTCACCAGTCGACTGGCGCACTTTTAAAGAAAAGTGCGTCAGTTTGTCTACAATGGAATCAGAGTTTGTCGCCATGACTGAGGCTGCTAAGAGCCTGGTTTGGTTCGACCGGATCCGGCAAGAATGTATAGATTATAATATTTCTCCACCTAACAATAAATCTGTTATGAAAGTTGATAACCAAGCAGCCATAGAATTTGTTCGCTCACCAATAGAAAATTACCGTTCCAAGCACATTGACATTAAATTATTTTTCATACGTGACCTGGTTTATAATGAGGTATTTTCATTAAATTTTGTACGTAGTAAATTAAACTTTGCCGACGTTTTTACCAAGCCGCAAACCCGCCATGATTTACTTATATTTATTAAATTATTTTTCAATATATAATTATCATGAATATATTTTTGTGTAATGTGATACATGTTAAAGCCTATTTATATATAAAATTGTTAGAACATTGTTTTATTTAAACATGTTTTTATACCATCATCTGACCTTTTAACATTTTTCTTTATAATTTTTCAGTTAAAAATTTTTCTTTATTTAAAGCTTTTAACTTAATTTTGAATATTTAATGATATATATACAAAAATGTAATTTCTATACTGTGATATTTTGAATTGTTATACATCTGTATTCATGTACTGTTATTCATGTGTAATAGGTTTCTCTATTTTTGCAGGCATCTAGGATATCCATCCTCTTTTTGTGAGTTAATGACATGTTATCCGTATTTGCATTTAGCAGCGCTGCATACGGAGGTGTGACTGGAGAGTGCTTGACCTAAATAGAATGGCTGAATTTAGTATGTGAGGAACGAGCAAGTGTTCCGTGGGTTTTGTCCTATATTTTGGATGCCTGGCGAAGTTTATGGAGAGATAATATATTCAATCAGTTTAATCTGAATCTGAATATTGTAATTTTTGAGGATACAGTATGATTATTGTACAATAAAAATGAACTTTTTTATATTTTTGAAATTGTTATGTTGTAATCAAGGTCAAGATGGTGTTGTTGGCTTGTTAAACCCTTCAAATGGAAGGTATTGTGTGTCATGTATCACAGCATGGTTTGTAGTTAGTTTTTCATTGGTTTAAAGTTTGTTAATATTAAAAGTTTTTGAAATTACTAGCACTTTTCTATTTTGGCAAGTTTTTTTTGTCAAAATTATGAATTTAAAAATTCATTTTTGGAGAAGGAAAATTTTTTTAGCGGTTTTTAAGCAGTGTTTAAAATTTCAGTTAGTTGGGATGCCATGATGGTTTGAATTACTAATATCTAATTACAGTTTAAATATTGAATTTTTGAATTTAAGTTTTAAAAACTTGGTTCAGTTAATGCTAAGTGTTTGGTTTTTTTTTGGTCTTGAATTCTGTTTTTATTGGATGGCTTTAAAATGTTGAGACAACGAGAGGGGGGGCTTCTGTTAGGAATTAAATATGTTAAGCTTCTCCTTGTCTCAAAGACATTAAGTTATCCATACAGAATCAGTACTAAGTTTAAATTACGTTTTCTTAATTTCATTTTTACATATGTTTTTAACATTTAAATATTATTTAAATATCGTTTACTTACGTTTTTCTTTTTCTTTTGGCCTTTGTTTAATTTAGAAATTCCTTTTATCTTTCATTTATTTACTTTAACTTAAAGCTAAACTTTCGTTTTCACCGGCATATCGGCACTCACTATCATAAACAATATCATATCTAACATCGGCACTTTGCTCATCTGCGATCGTTATTCGATTCGCCCATTTTTCTTTCGCAAGTAGAGCTTTTGCAGATCGCATCTACTTGCGTGCGATTCGATTCAGCGTTCGATTACGCTTTAATCGATATCGCGATGACGTTTCGCCGTATGTTCTGGAAAGTTTGTTTTGAATGTTTAATGAGATCTCGCTACTATATAAAGGCTGTATTGTTAATGTTTAATCAGTTTTCTAGTTGTAGGCGAATGATTCTCGAACGTGAGTGAAGCTTAGGCTTCCTCATTATAAGGAAATAGTTTTGTTTTTGTAATTGGTATTTATTTTAATAGATTGCCATCATGCTGTGAAACATCGTTTAGTGAGTTATACTTGTGTTTATTTTTGGTTCAGTTACTTCATCTTAAAGTTTGTTTTTCCATTTTTATTATTGATCCAATATGTGTTACAGTGACTCTTCTTATATCTGACTTTTATTTGAATAAACTATTTAAAGAGAAAACCTGCTTCCTCAAATTACTTAATCACTAAAGTCTTACACATCCAGCTCATGTTTCCAGTGCGTATATCTGCTGTATTAAGTTCTTAAAATGTTCAGCATCATTACATCAATATTCCAATTAGATGTTGAACAAAAACAGAAGGTTATGGGCGAGTTGTAAGACCCATAATTGAAAATATGTGCTATGATGGAAAATGGCTCCCTTATTATAAAAAGTAATGAGATTAAAAGAGGGGGGGGGGGCTGTTTTGTGAAATAATGCATATGATATATGAAAAAAAAATGGAAGCTGATGAGAGATGTTTTTAAAAATTCAAAGCAGAGACTTAAATTTTAACATTTTTTTCTTGATTTATACATCGTTTTTCAGTGACTCTTTTTAACATTTTACCGTTTTCATAAGAAAAAAAAAAAAAAAATTTTTTTTTTGGAATCAATATGGCTGTTGTAAATGTTGAAAAGCTGAATCACCGGAATTATGCTAGTTGGTCTTCAGATATGAAATATCTTTTACTTGAAAAGGGTCTTTGGGACATTATTGAAGGGGGAAAGCTCGTTTCTGGTTCAGAAGATGATAAAAACTTTGTTTCTCATGCAAATCAAGCACTATCAATTATTTATTTAAATATTGATATTGACTTTAAGCGTATTATCGATGGTTGTAAAGAGCCAGTTGGTGCATGGAAAAAGCTGAAACAACATTTTTGTCCTGATACACGAGCTTTCCATATGCAATTGTTTTCAGAGTTAATTGAATGTAAAATTAGATCCAACGAAACGGTGAATTTATATGCTTGTAGATTGCTAAAGATATACAATGACATCAAGTCAATTGATAAAAATTTCAATGAATGGTATCTCAGTTATCAATTACTACGATATCTTCCAGCACATTTTGATTCTACAGTTCAAACAATCCTCCGGTGGAAGGACTCAGAATTTGTTTTTGACAAGATAGTGACCGAAGTTGTGGCAGAGGAGGTGAGATTGAAATTACGAGACTTAGACAGCAATAGAGCCAGTGTTTCCAATGTGCAAATGCCGATTCCTTCAAATTTTAAGTCTAGAGGATTTGAATCAAACAAGCCTAGGAACGGAGTAATTTGCTGGAACTGTGGCAAGAAAGGTCATGTGCAACGTAGATGTAGACTTCCTCGACGGAACTCTCAACATCGTTCTCCTGGACACTCTTGATACTCATCGCCTTCTTCGAGGTACTCGTCACCTGATAGCCGAACCCGGAGATCTTTTTCTTCAGACGGCGACGCTTTCTCTGAGTCACCTTCCTATGGATCCAGACAGTATGATGGTTCTCATCGTGGCAACTCCTACTCTGGTCGTTCTCATCGTGGCAACTCTTACTTTGGTCGTTCTCATCGTGGCAACTCTTACTCTGGTCGTTCTCATCGTGGCAACTCCTATTCTGGTCGTTCTCGTCATGGCAATTCCAACACCTATTCTGATGGCTCTGGGTCTAGAAAGCATCGACATTTCCAAAGGCATGAGGACTATGATGGACATTTTTCAGATAGTTCACATAAGTCGGTTCTTTACATTTCCCATTCTAGTGTTTGTAATGTAAATGAGCGGGCGTCCTGGATACTGGACACCGGTGCTACGCACCATTTTTGTTCTGATATTGAAATGTTTTCTAAATATGTTCCTTTGTGTCATGAGAAAATGTCGGTGGCTATCAAGGATGTGTCTTTCCCAATTGAGGGCAAAGGGGAGGTAAAGTTGCGTTTTGGGCAACGTATTTTTACTTTAACAAATGTCATGCATTCCAGTAAATTACGTCGTAACTTGCTCTCAGGTCCTCAATTGGACATAAATGGTGTTGAGTTTATTGGGGGTTGCGGCGAGGTGAAACTTAGGCGTAATGGGGTTTATCTTTTCAGTGCATATCTTAAAAATAGAATTTATCAGTTATATCCCAAAGTAGTTCCTCCTGACAATAAATCTGTTTCCTTTGAAGCCAGTGCTGTGAATAAATTAGAGTTAATGAAAACTTGGCACCGACGTTTTGGACACATTAGTCCTTCTATGTTAATTCATACCAGTAGGAAACAGGGTGTAAGGGGGCTACCTAACTTGGGAGATATTGATTATTTTTGTGACTCATGTAAATTGGGAAAGTTCCGTAGTGTATCGCATAAATCCATAAAGCAGGTTCGATCATCGCATCCATTAGAATTATTGTTTGCAGACGTTTGGGGGCCCTGTGCAGTTACTGGTAGACAGAATGAAAGATATTTTCTTTCAATTATTGATGACTACTCTCGCCGTGTTTCTGTGTACCCCATGAGATTTAAATCAGATGCTTTTGAACTTGTTAAAAATCATATCACAAAAGCAGAAAATTTTCTTGGTAAGAGGGTTAAATTTTTCAGATCAGATAACGGCAGAGAGTTTCTGAACAATAATTTTGAAGAATATTTTACCAGTAAGGGAATATCTATTGAGGTCACCAACCCATTTACTCCCCAGCAAAATGGTACTGTGGAGAGATATATGCAAACTATCACGAATGGAGCCTGAACCATTCTTTTAGAAAGCAAAATGGATCCCAGTTTTTGGCCAGAGGCCATGCGTTACTTTGTTTACACCTGGAACTGTACCTGTTCTAAAAATTTTTCTAAGACACCATTTGAGCTTTATGGAGGCAGGAAACCATCAGTCAGACATCTTAAACCTTTTGGTACCATAACTTATGTAGGCGTACCCAAACAAAAACGCCATAAACTTGAACCAAAAGCTAAGCGTGGTGTAATGGTGGGTTATGCATTCAGAACACGGGGTTATAGGATCTGGCTACCTGACACAAACCAAATAATTGAAACATCTAATGTAAATTTTAATGAAAAAGATTTTGGGGATTTTGGACGCAGTGGAGTCGTGATGGGCCCGGATGATTACAACCTCTTTCCACTTGGTTCTGAAGGTAATCATGAGCAAACTGTTGAGGTTGAATCCAGAAACTCCTATCTGATTCCCTCCAGTAGCCAAAATGATTCCCAGTCCAGTGAGGGAGAGGATGTTGATTCCGGACCCAAAACACCCTCGTCCGTCATTTTCTCGTTAAGAGAAGTTGACTGGATAAGGAAACCAATCCCACGTAAGACTGGTAACAGGACTGATATTTATTATTTTGAAGCTGGCAAAAACCTACGTCTTAGATCTCATACAGAAATCAAAAAA
The DNA here is from genome assembly GCA_963931845.1 of Maratus michaelseni. NCBI lineage: Eukaryota > Metazoa > Arthropoda > Arachnida > Araneae > Salticidae > Maratus > Maratus michaelseni. The sequence goes on from OZ007592.1 coordinate 254,868,232, forward strand.
TATTGTGAAGAAAATAAAATAAAGTACGATTCTTCCCTGTTTGATTTCAGTAGTTTAAATAAATATTCTGGTCCAGTTACAAATAAAACCATTGCTGATCCTATTTCTGATGATGAAGACTAATGAATCTGACTCCGTGGTTTCAAGTGTTTCTTACCCCATAGCATGACTAGGCGTGGACAGCATCCCCCGAACATATAAACAGGCCTGTAAGTCCGAACAGCGTGCTGCCTGGCATAAAGCAATGCAAACCGAGATTCAGGTAATGCGAGAAAGGGGAGTTTGGCATCTAGCTGATTTACCGAGCGGCGTTTCCCCAGTAGGTTGTAGATGGGTTTACACGGTGAAAAGGGATGAAGTAGGAAGGATTGCCCAATACAAAGCCCGGCTTGTTGCCCAGGGATTCAAACAGGTGAAAGGAGAGTCGTATGACGAAACCTTTAGCCCTGTGGTCAACTTTGCGGTAATCCAGTACTTCTTCTCCCTTCTCGTTTCATGTTGCGGGTGGACTCACATTCAGTGTGACGTCACTAGCGCCTATCTTTATGCACCTCTACGGGAGAACGCTTTCATGTCACAACCTCCCGGTTTCGTAGTTCCTGGATTGGAGCATAAATACTGCAAGCTAGACCGCGCGTTGTATGGTTTACATCAGAGTGGCCGTGAGTGGTTTTTGGAAATTCATCAGGTCTTAATTAAAATTGGTTTTAAAAAGTTTGAATCATGTAACTGTGTTTATATTTATGGCACTGACATTGTTTTACTACTATATGTGGATGATATCATCATTTTTGGCAGACAACCACATTTTGTTGATAAGGCCATAAAATTGCTGAAAAACCATTTCGACTTAAAATTATTAGGTAGAACCAGGAAACTATTAGGTGTTGAATTCAGTGAGAGAAATAATGATCTTGAAATCCATCAACACCAATATATTGCTGAAGTCTGTGAAAAGTTTAGTAAATTTAAGTTTCCTATTTCTTCTTTACCAATAAGCAAGGGAATGGTTTATTCTAAAACAGATTGTCCTAACACCAGTGCTGAAATAGAACATATGTCTCACTATCCATATCGTAGTTTACTAGGATGTTTGTCTTTCATTGCCAGTCGAACAAGACCTGATATATGCTATGCTGTAAACATATTCTCTCAATTTCAAAGTAACCCTGGAATGCCTCATTGGGATGGTCTGTTGAGACTGCTTGGATACATCAAGTACACTAGTAATTATAGTCTTAAATTATCATGTAAAGCAAATAATATTACAGTATACTCAGATGCAGACTTTGCCGCGAACCGGGACGACCGAACCTTGATCGGCAGCCAAATAGTCATGGTGGACAACTCACCAGTCGACTGGCGCACTTTTAAAGAAAAGTGCGTCAGTTTGTCTACAATGGAATCAGAGTTTGTCGCCATGACTGAGGCTGCTAAGAGCCTGGTTTGGTTCGACCGGATCCGGCAAGAATGTATAGATTATAATATTTCTCCACCTAACAATAAATCTGTTATGAAAGTTGATAACCAAGCAGCCATAGAATTTGTTCGCTCACCAATAGAAAATTACCGTTCCAAGCACATTGACATTAAATTATTTTTCATACGTGACCTGGTTTATAATGAGGTATTTTCATTAAATTTTGTACGTAGTAAATTAAACTTTGCCGACGTTTTTACCAAGCCGCAAACCCGCCATGATTTACTTATATTTATTAAATTATTTTTCAATATATAATTATCATGAATATATTTTTGTGTAATGTGATACATGTTAAAGCCTATTTATATATAAAATTGTTAGAACATTGTTTTATTTAAACATGTTTTTATACCATCATCTGACCTTTTAACATTTTTCTTTATAATTTTTCAGTTAAAAATTTTTCTTTATTTAAAGCTTTTAACTTAATTTTGAATATTTAATGATATATATACAAAAATGTAATTTCTATACTGTGATATTTTGAATTGTTATACATCTGTATTCATGTACTGTTATTCATGTGTAATAGGTTTCTCTATTTTTGCAGGCATCTAGGATATCCATCCTCTTTTTGTGAGTTAATGACATGTTATCCGTATTTGCATTTAGCAGCGCTGCATACGGAGGTGTGACTGGAGAGTGCTTGACCTAAATAGAATGGCTGAATTTAGTATGTGAGGAACGAGCAAGTGTTCCGTGGGTTTTGTCCTATATTTTGGATGCCTGGCGAAGTTTATGGAGAGATAATATATTCAATCAGTTTAATCTGAATCTGAATATTGTAATTTTTGAGGATACAGTATGATTATTGTACAATAAAAATGAACTTTTTTATATTTTTGAAATTGTTATGTTGTAATCAAGGTCAAGATGGTGTTGTTGGCTTGTTAAACCCTTCAAATGGAAGGTATTGTGTGTCATGTATCACAGCATGGTTTGTAGTTAGTTTTTCATTGGTTTAAAGTTTGTTAATATTAAAAGTTTTTGAAATTACTAGCACTTTTCTATTTTGGCAAGTTTTTTTTGTCAAAATTATGAATTTAAAAATTCATTTTTGGAGAAGGAAAATTTTTTTAGCGGTTTTTAAGCAGTGTTTAAAATTTCAGTTAGTTGGGATGCCATGATGGTTTGAATTACTAATATCTAATTACAGTTTAAATATTGAATTTTTGAATTTAAGTTTTAAAAACTTGGTTCAGTTAATGCTAAGTGTTTGGTTTTTTTTTGGTCTTGAATTCTGTTTTTATTGGATGGCTTTAAAATGTTGAGACAACGAGAGGGGGGGCTTCTGTTAGGAATTAAATATGTTAAGCTTCTCCTTGTCTCAAAGACATTAAGTTATCCATACAGAATCAGTACTAAGTTTAAATTATGTTTTCTTAATTTCATTTTTACATATGTTTTTAACATTTAAATATTATTTAAATATCGTTTACTTACGTTTTTCTTTTTCTTTTGGCCTTTGTTTAATTTAGAAATTCCTTTTATCTTTCATTTATTTACTTTAACTTAAAGCTAAACTTTCGTTTTCACCGGCATATCGGCACTCACTATCATAAACAATATCATATCTAACATCGGCACTTTGCTCATCTGCGATCGTTATTCGATTCGCCCATTTTTCTTTCGCAAGTAGAGCTTTTGCAGATCGCATCTACTTGCGTGCGATTCGATTCAGCGTTCGATTACGCTTTAATCGATATCGCGATGACGTTTCGCCGTATGTTCTGGAAAGTTTGTTTTGAATGTTTAATGAGATCTCGCTACTATATAAAGGCTGTATTGTTAATGTTTAATCAGTTTTCTAGTTGTAGGCGAATGATTCTCGAACGTGAGTGAAGCTTAGGCTTCCTCATTATAAGGAAATAGTTTTGTTTTTGTAATTGGTATTTATTTTAATAGATTGCCATCATGCTGTGAAACATCGTTTAGTGAGTTATACTTGTGTTTATTTTTGGTTCAGTTACTTCATCTTAAAGTTTGTTTTTCCATTTTTATTATTGATCCAATATGTGTTACAGTGACTCTTCTTATATCTGACTTTTATTTGAATAAACTATTTAAAGAGAAAACCTGCTTCCTCAAATTACTTAATCACTAAAGTCTTACACATCCAGCTCATGTTTCCAGTGCGTATATCTGCTGTATTAAGTTCTTAAAATGTTCAGCATCATTACATCAATATTCCAATTAGATGTTGAACAAAAACAGTTACAACCAGGGCTCTAAAGTAGCACGCTACAAGTAGCGAAACTACAGTAGTTGCCACTTTTTACAGTAGTTTGTAGTGTAGCGCGCTATATTTTAAACAATGTAGTGTAGCGAGTAGCGCGATACAAAAAATCAGTAGTTTGTAGCGAAAACCTGCTCTACTTTTAACGCTACTTCATGGAAAAAAAGTGCCATTCTGCAAGTCACATGGCCGAAACTTGCTTCTTTTGTGCAAAATTTGTTCTGCTCAACAATTTGCTAATGGTAACTGCAGCGTATAGGAACGCATCCCATGAAATCATAGATTTTTTTCCATTGACACTTGCTCCTAAAATTAAAAAATAACCCACCAAAAGAATTAATTTTCTCGCTGGCAACACTTCTCTACTTACTCGTTATTAGGTTTTCATATTTTAACACCAGGTATCTTATTATTTGGAATCGCTTTATTTACAGATTTATTTCTTGTTTGCATTGTTTTTCTGTAATTTTCTAGATTATAACTAGAGATCGACCGAAATTTCGGTTTCGGTTTCGGCGCAAAATCGGAGTTTCGCCGAATATTCGTTTTCGGCGAAACTGCTGCCAAAATTTCGGCCTGACCGACCGAAACTATCTGTATTTCAAAATATCGTTCCTTCTTTTGGAAATTTTCAACTTTACTCATTGATATGAGTTGTATCGGCTCAAATGAGACACTATTTATTGCTGTGAACTCCACTGTTAATCATTATCCGCCATGACTGATTCATGATGCGAGTGTAAATTATAAAGCAAGCAATGCATATATGACTAAACTCAAAAGACGCTTCTGACGTGATCTTTAAAAGCTGCATACTTAACAGTAATAGAAAATTTTTACTTTGAAACTCCAGATTGTTTCAAATTCTTTATGAGAAAGGTGTTGTTAAAACATATGAAGATTCACGAAATTTATTACAAAAGATATATCGAGGTATGTATACTTAAAATATTTTTTTATTAGATGAAATTCGTATAATTGGAAACTATTTCTGTCTTATTGATAAATTAATTACGTTTTATTTTATATATGAAAATAAATAGTTTTGGATAGTGGCACAGAGAGTCAACTTGGCACCGGAGATAAAATTTTCAAACAGGGTGCCATTTCAATACTTTCTTAGGGAGGCAGGGAGTGGCAAAGCTTTTTTTTAAGTAAACATGTAATTTAAACATATGTACCATAAAAATGTTTGTACAAAATAAAAATAAAAATTAATAATAATATTCAGCAATATCCTTCTATATATAAAAAAAAAGTAATGGCTTGGAAATGGACCAATGAAAATCTGCGTAGATACCGCGAAACGTATCTGATTGGTCAGAGCTTTCTGACTTTTCTTAGGGGTTATTAACATGAAAGTAGAGAATTTAGATAGAATGGGCGCTATTAGGGGGGTTACCAAGGGGAAGGGACCCGGGTCTGTCGCCAAGTTTGGCGATATATCGCCAGATTTGGCGACCAAAATTAGCTGCCAAAAGTGGCACCAACTTGGCGCTATTTCCAGTATTTCGCCAAATTTCCATAGACTCCCATTGAAATCCAATAGCGTTTACACGCTTGCAAAAAATCAACAAATTGAGTTATTGCAATGCAACAAAAATTAATATTAGCTTATGAATAGAACTTAATTAAACTATTTACATTATTTTTGAGCACAAACACTAACTATTTACAATATTCCAGAATGGAAACGTGAAACGATTACGTCTGGGGTTGGCTAGGGCGCGATTACGCGGGGGGTTGGTGAGCGTAGCGAGCAGGGGTCCGAGCCCTCCTAGTTTAAACATATATCTATATTTAAACGTCTATTAAATTAATAATTTATAATTATAAAATGGTTGAAACATATTCAATATTAATTTCCTAAAAAACAAACTTTTAAGTACTTTATTTCAATCTATTTAAATGCAAAATATTAACGAACTGAAAATATGAATATATTTGAAAATGAAATATTCATTATTGAATTTGTTTTACATTATTTAATTACATTGTTAATTAATTATTGATAAATGCCTATAGTTATTGGTTGTTATAAAATAGTAAAATATAAAAGTTGCATTATTTACATTATTTATGTTTAATTTTGTTTGAAACTTATACACATACATATATATGTACGTTTGTTTGTTAAAAATGTGGTACAATACACGTATAATTAATAAATTAATTAGTAACATAATTATTTTAACACTAGCCGCCGCTGGCGACCAGTTTGGTCTCCCTTAAATGTATGTTAAACATTGCAACACGTTACATTTATTCATAATTTAATTTTCCCTTAATCCTTCGCCAAATCAGAAGATTCTAATAGACAAATCATGAACTTTTGCGATCATGGTAGCATTTCGCATATTTTTTGGGCACAAATGTCACATACGCACGTTGGCGCACGTTGGGCATAAAAAGGACACTAGTTTCAGCGAAAAAGGGCATTGTTTCATAAAAAAAGTATACTTATTCGGAACCAATATAAGAAACTCATTATTGTTCATCATATACTCATCAATGTTTGTACACACATTTAGTAACATAAATTATAGAAATACATTTTTATTAAATTGATATTTTAAGGTTCTAGTAAGTAATTAGGTTAACATATGTGGATATAAAATTATTAGCCGCCTCTAAACTATGAATTTTAAGGGGGAAGCAGAAATTTTGAACTTAAGATGACAGATTTAGTTACCTTACTAAAGATAGGACAAAAAAAATAGGACAAAAAAAATTTAAATAAAAGAGTTTTAACTTTAAATTTCGTGTGCTTGGAAAGAAGGGGTGGGCATCAATTTTGGGTGAGGGTGTGGAAAATTACTTGATCGATTATTTGCTATAATAAAGTGACAGAGCAGAAAAAAAAAAAAAAAAAAAAAAAAAAAAAGATAAGGCTGTTAAGCTTGGTGAGCTGGGAGAGCAAAAGATGAGTTTTTCCCCCCCAGGCAGGGTGTTAAGGGGGGTGGGGGGTGGCATCTCTTTGACGAAATTTGCGTTTTATCGCGATCTTTTGACGAAATTTGCAGTTTTTTCGAGATCTGTTGATAATTTTTGCGATTTTTTTCGCTATTTTTTCGACGAAATTTGCCGTTTTTCGTGATTTGTTGACAAAATTTACCGTTTTTTCGCGATATTTTGACGAAATTTGCTGCTTTTCGCAATGTTTTTGACGAAATTTGCAGTTTTTACACGATTCTTTGACGAAAGTCACGTTTTTCCCGCAATATGTTGACAAAATTTGTCATTTTTTTGCGATCTTTTAACGAAATTTGCCGTTTTTTGCAATGTTTTTGACGAAATTTGCCGTTTTTTTTTTCAGATATTTTGACGAAATTTGCCGTTTTTCCACAATGTTTTTGATGAAATTTACCATTTTCTCGCGATTTTTTGACGAAATTTGTCGTTTTTCGCAATGTTTTTGACGAAATCTGCCGTTTTTACGTGATTCTCTGAGAAAAGTCACGTTTTTCCCGCGATCTGTTGACAAAATTTGCAGTATTTCGCAATGTTTTTGACGAAATTTGCTGTTTTTTCGAGATTTTGACGAAATTTGCCGTTTTTCCGCAATGCTTTTGACGAAATTTGCCGTTTTTTCGCAATTCTCTAACGAAAGTCATGTTTTTCCCGCGATTTGTTGACAAAATTTACCGTTTTTTCGCGATCTTTTGACGAAATTTGCCGCTTTTCGCAATGTTTTTGATGAAATTTGCCTTTTGTCGCGTTTCTCTGACGAAAGTCATGTTTTTCCCGCGATTTGATGTCAAAATTTCCCGTTTTTTGTGATCTTTTGACGAATTTTGCCGCTTTTCGCAATGTTTTTGATGAAATTTGCCGTTTTTACGCGATTCTCTGACGGAAGTCACGTTTTTCCCGCGATCTGTTGACAAAATTTGTCTTTTTTTCGCGATCTTTTGACGAAATTTGCCGTTTTTCGAGGGCGCATTTTGCCGATTTCAAAAAGGGCAGGGCGTTGCGCCCTTCAAAAAAAGGCCTAGCGGGAACACTAATTATATGCAGCTATGTATGTATTAATCAGTTGTAAAAAATTTTTACACTTTCGGTTTCGGTTTTGGCCGAAAGTGGAAAGATCACCGAAATCCGGTTTCGGTTTCTGTTTTGGTCTTAAAAACCTGTTTCGGTCGATCTCTAATTATAACATCTCTCTTAATTTTGCTATGCAATTTGCAATATGTGTATTAACTAACATTTTGCAGATGAACACAAAATATTTTCTTGTATATTTTTTAAACATTTTCTTTCTTAATTTTTTTAATGCCCTCGGTTTTTCCGCTTTTATTTCATTGCATGCCAGCAGATGCGATATAACGAGGGGTCGCTTTATTATTTAATCCGTGTCTTCAATTTCCAGTGTAAAGTGAGCCTTTTGACAAAATCTGAAAGTAGCGAAGTAGTGACTACTTTTGAAAAGTAGTTTGTAGTCGCTACATTTTAAAACAAGTAGTTGTAGTTAACTACATTTTCTGTAAAGTAGTTGTAGTTGTAGTTCGCTACAATTAAAAAGAAGTTTTTCCGACCCCTGGTTACAACTCTAAAAAAGTTACAATGGAGTTAATTATGTGCCAAAACATGCTTTCTAAAATATGCTAACTGGCTCTAAAACTGCAACAATAAAATATTTTAAACACTAAAATGTAAAAAAAAAAGTCAAAATTTTTTAAATATATGCTTTTATTAACTAATAGTTAATATCACTTAAATTATGATTATACATTGAAAAACAATTTAGAAATACTGAATAGGTAGTTTAAATATTTTTTCCCCTTGAATGAACTTAACTACTGCTAACAACTGCATTCCTTCACATTAGTAACAATTACGTTCATTTTAGCATGTTTAAACACGTTACTGCATCCTAAAGTCTCTTGACGTGAGGGAATACAGTTATGTAACTCCCTATTTTTAATATTTTACTATGAGCGCAGCTTTGCAACACTTTTATTTTAGGTAAATTTCGTAAGAAATTCTCTACTTATTACATTCTCACCTAAGTTGGAATTTTTGAAAATTTTTTGCAGATCTACGCCGATTATGACTCCCAGAACCCAAAACCACTCCCAGTTCAAAATTTTATCTATCTATTTATGTCACTTTTTTATGGACACGATAACTCCCATAATTCTGCATAAATCTTGGTCAAGTTCATTAATGGTCAAAATCGAACCAAGGGGGAGGAAATGGCAGGGGGGGGGGGCTTTTTGTGAAAACAGAAAAAACCCCATAATTTCTTAATTATGATACGTATTGAATCCGTTTAAAGTTATTATTACTTCTAGGAAAAGGGCCAAAAATTTATGTATGACAGATTTTTTATATAATTAAAAATGGCCCCAAGGGTGGAGGGGGGCAGGGTTTAGAAGAAAAAAAATTCATAACTTGGTCAATTCGAAAGATATCAAATCCGCTTAAATTTATTATAAATCCTTTTAATATTATCTAAAACTTTTATATTGAAAAGTTTTTTTAGGACCAACCATTATAGCAAAAAAAAAATTTAAAAACTAAAAAAATCCCTGCCGGCTCCACCTGCAAACAAGTTAGGTTTCGAAATGGGCATTTCCTAATGCCGCCAGGGGTGCAGAAAATGTTTTCACTCCCAGCATTTCCCCTAATCCATATGAAATTTCCCCCAAAATTTTATGAAATATCTTATAGGCTCACATAAATTCTGTATTACCACCGTAGGTAGGTAGAAAATTTTGTAATATACAAATCACATTTTTAAAAACCTATAGGCACAACTTGTAACATGCCTAGTTATTGGAAAGGTAAATTAAGTTAATGCATTTTTAATCTAATTCTTATGCCTAATATTTATTAATAAATGCACAGTTTTAAAATACAATGTTTTTGACTTCCTCTTCTGGTAAATGGTCAATTATTGAGAAATAGCAATCTTCCAATGTCTTTGTCGATGTTGTCAATCACGTTTGATGTTTTGTAGATCCTGAATCTGTTTCTTGAAGAAATACTAGTGAAATGATAATTTCCAACCTTGAAAATGCCTGTTTAAGGATGGTTTTAATAATTCCGTAGTTTTATTCACTGGAGGTCCATTTCATGATATAAGCACGTCTTGGAAGAGATTATCAGATTTTGGGGTTCAGCTATAAATGTCATTTCCAATAATAGAGCCAAATAGATTCACAAATTTACAAGCAGTTTTCAAGGAGGCAAACTATTTTTGGTACGTAAGTGAACATATCAGGATTGGTAAAAGCTTCTTTTATAATACTAATCTCTTCATCTAAACGTGATGGTTTGTTTTCAGAATTTAGGGTTTTTTTTGTTAAATTCAGTTTTTAGAATTAGAATGTTGTTCTTCAAAGTTATCCACTGAACCATTTATGGATAAATGTGAATGCCCTTGGATATTTCAAAAATCGATCCTATGTATGAGAACTCTGTATTTAATACGATTTTACCCTAAACCGATCTGTTGGTTCGATTAACTGTACTTTTTTGCTGTGGATAGGGTTGACTATCTTTTTCACTGCGGTTCAGGTTGTTTTTAATTTTTTAGGTTTCAGGTTGGGAGATCGAAATAAATATGATAAATATCAGCTGTGAGAACAGCCAAACTACAAAAAGACTAAAATCTTCCCTTTGCCCCCCCCCCCCCCCTCCATGTCTAGAAATTCACCTCTTTTTCTGGGGATGGAGAATGGAAATTTAAGGGGAGAGTTAGATGATTTATTTATTGTTGCTACAAAGTAACAATACCACATAAAATCTTTAAAAATTAGTTTTAAAGATTACTAAGTTTGTGGCTGGGGGAGGGGGTACGGAGAAGCAAATTTTTTGGGGTGTGGGGGGAGAAGCAATTTAGATAATTATTTAATTATAGTTGCAAGAAAGTTCTAAATAGATTTTTAAAAAAACTTTAAAGACTTTAAAGTATGTACTACAGGAGGAGGAGGGGGGGGGGGGGCAAAGGAAATAAGGAGGCCTTTTTGGAAGGGAGGAGGGAATAATGTAGATTGTTATTAAATATTGTTGGGAAAAAATCACAAATAGAGCAGAAAAAATTAAGAAGTAAACTATGCATCTCCTAACAACTATGCATTTTTGGTACCAGAGGGGGACAAAGGGGAGAAGCAGTAATTTTGAGATCAGATTTATTTTATTTTTGTTTTTATTTTTTGGAAGGGGGGGGGGGGAGGGCAGGATTTTAGGATGGGGGATTTATTTTTATTTTATTTTATTTATTTATTTATTAATCTGCCGAAATACGGAAGATTCTCACCCCTTTTTTTGAATTTTACAGATTTTAATTTTTACGAGATACATTTGGAGCGGGAGGATCTTCATGAGATAAGGTTGAGGGACAGTAGGGGAGAAGCAGGGATTTTAGGAGGAGGGGTTAATTTAGTCGGTAGGTTGGAGTTATTTATTTTTAATATAGAGTAGTTAATAAATCTGAAAAGAAGTTTGAAGTTAAAAAGTTATAAAGGTTAAACTATGCATTTTTGGTACCAGAGGGGGGGGGGCAAAGGGAGGAAACAGTAATTTTGAGAGCAGATTTAGATGATTATTTATTGTTAGTATAAAATAAGAAATAAAGAAAAATATTTAAAAAATGTTTTTAGTTGTGGGGGGGGGGGGGGGGGTGGAACAGGATTTTAGGGTCGAATTTATTTTTATTTTATTTTATTTATTTATTTTGTAATCTGCCAAAATACAGAAGATTCTCACCCTTTTTTTTTATTATTATTTTACGAGATGCATGTGGAGGGGGAGGATCTTCATGAGATAAGGTTGGGGAGCAAGGGGAGAGAAGCAGAGATTTTAGGAAGAGGGGTTAATTTAGGTGGTAGGTTGGATTTATTTATTTTTAATATAGAGTATTTAATAAGCCTGAAAAGAAGTTTAAAATTAAAAAGTTATAAAGGTTAAATTATGCATTTTTGATACCAGAGGGGGGGGGGGGGACAGCAATTTTGAGAGCAGATTTAGATGATTGATTAATAAAAAAATTGTGGTGGTGGGGGGGGGGGGGCAGAATTTTAGGGTTAGGAATTTTTATTTTATTTATTTATTTTTTAATCTGCCGAAATACGGAAGATTCTCACCCCTTTTTTTGAATTTTACAGATTTTAATTTTTACGAGATACATTTGGAGCGGGAGGATCTTCATGAGATAAGGTTGAGGGACAGTAGGAGAGAAGCAGGGATTTTAGGAGGAGGGGTTAATTTAGGTGGTAAGTTGGAGTTATTTATTTTTAATATAGAGTAGTTAATAAATCTGAAAAGAAGTTTGAAGTTAAAAAGTTATAAAAGTTAAACTATGCATTTTTGGTACCAGAGGGGTGGGGGGGGGGGGCAAAGGGAGGAAACAGTAATTTTGAGAGCAGATTTAGATGATTATTTATTGTTAGTATAAAATAAGAAATAAAGAAAAATATTTAAAAAATGATTTTTTTGGGGGGGGAGGGGGAAGACAGGATTTTAGGGTCGAATTTATTTTAATTTTATTTTATTTATTTATTTTGTAATCTGCCAAAATACAGAAGATTCTCACCCTTTTTTTTTTATTATTTTACGAGATGCATGTGGAGGGGGAGGATCTTCATGAGATAAGGTTGGGGAGCAAGGGGAGAGAAGCAGAGATTTTAGGAAGAGGGGTTAATTTAGGTGGTAGGTTGGATTTATTTATTTTTAATATAGAGTATTTAATAAGCCTGAAAAGAAGTTTGAAGTTAAAAAGTTATAAAGGTTAAATTATGCATTTTTGATACCAGAGGGGGGGGGGGGGGACAGCAATTTTGAGAGCAGATTTAGATGATTGATTAATAAAAAAAAAATAATAATAATAATAATAAAAAATTTTTTTTGGTGGTGGTGGTGGTGGGGGGCAGGATTTCAGGGTTAGGAATTTTTATTTTATTTATTTATTTTTTAATCTGCCAAAATACGGAAGTTTCTCGTCCCTTTTTTACTTCTAAATTAATGATAAAAACAGGTTTAATTTTTTTTTTTTTTTTTTAAATCCTGATTATAAGCCCCCTTTCCAAATTTAACCTCTTTTGATTTTGAAAAAAGGGGGCTTACAATCGGGATTTTACGGTAATAAAAATTAAAAGCCTAATTTCTAATAATAATAATAATATAACAGTAACAGTCGTGGGTGGGATTCAAATAATTTAACCGCAGTTCGATCCCCTTATAGCCATTTTGAGTATGAAAACAGGAAAGAAAAATTATGTGCTACATATAGATTATTGGACATTTTCCAACATTTTGACATATGTGTAAAGCTGCATATTTTAGGCTTTTTTCTGTTTAATAGATTTATGTTAAGATTAAATTAAACTAGTTTTACGATATACGTATATAGTAAAAATATATAGTAACAAAAAAATTAACATAATTTACAGTAAAGACATTTGTTTCTTTTCTTTTCTTAATTGATTTTAGTGCTAATATAATTGTATAATTGTGTACGTGTATACAGATTAATAGACATTTTTATATTTTGCCAAAAAAGGAACAGCACTATTACGCTTATTTTTTCTTAATTATTAATTGCTAAAGAATGCAAGTTGTAATTTTGTATAGTTTTCTTTTTAAATTTTGTCATTTTATTTCTATTTCTTGCTAAAGAATTAGAAGTTAAATATCTTTGACTTTGTTTTAATACAACGTAAAATAAAAGCAAGACAAAAATCGTTTTCATAATAATTTCTTGTGACAATCGCGATTGATACTCGTAACTCCCAAAATCAATTCCCGGAGTAATGCTTGTTACCTGTGGTGGTGGATAACAGACATTTGGGTTCTGGAAAATTTTGGTTCCATATTTCTGGGAAAATTATTGTAGTTGTATTCTGTATTCTTTTTGTGTTTTCACTTATTTTAATTTTCGACTGTTTTGATCACTTTTGCATTAAAATTCTGTTATTATAAATGTTTACATACAAATGTTAGTATATATTTTATGTATTATAATTAGAAAACATTCTAATTTTTTCTCCATATATTACAAGTTTAAGAGAGTTTTGGAATTATATAGCAGTAATTCTTAATAAACAAAAATTATTAGAAAATATTTTTTTTTTTTTTTTTTTTTTTTTGTTTACACCAATGAAAATTTTTAGAAACAAATTACCATTCCTGATTATTTTATATTATTGATGTTAATTTTCTTTACTATCATGAAACTGTTGTTGAATTATTTGTTGTACTAACATTTTAGCTTGCCAGGGTTCCCAGCAAAACATGTCTGGCAATTTCCCTGACTTTCCATGATTTTCCCTGACCCAATCCAAAAAAATTCCATGACCAACGGACATACACAAAATTTGCTTTAAGTAACACAAACATGCCTGTTTGTAACACTTGATGAAATCTCCTGAAAAAATAAATCCCCATTTTTGAAATAAGATGCAACTTACGAAAGTATATAACTCATATAATAATCAATTAACTTCATAAGAATCCAATGAGTCGCTACATAGAATTGTCTTTAACATGCAAATCTTTTATTCTTTTGTGGATTCCTCACCCCCCCTCCCAACACACACCAAGTATTCCGGTTTGATCCAAAAGGAAGACCGTTAAATGATCATTAGTGTCAAGTGACAGGTATACCTTTCAGAAATTGAAAAAAGCAGAAACGACGCCATTTTGATGCGTAATTACTTTCTCTATAACTTCCGGTGTTGCTGGTCATTAGCGAATGATTGATCTCCTTTCGAAAAGCAGGAAATTTCTCTTGGTTTTTACCTTTTTTATTAAATGTACAGCCCCTTCTAGGACTCTTCCATTCTGTTTTCACTGTCACACCTGTGAGACAGATGTTCACATACTTCTTCGCACTTGTATTAAAAAAAGTTCTTAGTTACAATGCTTCTTTAAATAAAGAATGCAAAACTGCAGCAAGAAAAATATTTTTATTTATATCACGTCATTGCTTGCACTTATTTTAAACTTAAACAAACAAACAATAAGATTTTTGAACAATTTAAAACTGAAAAATAGTATTATGAGTTTTTTTTTTTTTTTTTTTTTTTTTTTTTAAATGTTGTATTATTATTCGGCAATATTTTGAATTTAATGTATTTAAGCATGTTCTTGAAAGAAATAATAATACTACTAAACATTGCGAATCTTCTTGGTACTTTAACAAAGTCATTTAGTTTATGAAATTTGCAGAAATTGATATCCAAATGCTTTAGAATTTAATGTTATTTTTTATTTGACTATAAATATATTTTTATCTATAATCAATTGATTCTAATAGATGTGTTTATAACACCTTTCTTAATCTCCAACTTTGACACCATTTTCTAAAACTTTCTTAGCCTTTAACGAAAACAGAGAAATGCTATTCGATTTTTTAGTATATAAATAAGAAGTATCAAAATGACTGAATGAATGAATGTGTCAGGAAATATAAAGTTTAGATTTGAGAAAAACATGATTTAATACATATATTATAATACATATAATATATATATATATATATATATATATATAGAATTATTCACCACTACATTAGATATGTCCGTTATGTTATGGAGGTATTTCTCATTATCTTTCAATATAAGGGTAGGGAATAGAGATACACGTGCATTACTTATAATGTAGAATCGGAGTGAGAGTGAACAAAGAAATTTTCTACTTTTTCAAGATGTTACACTCACATCTTTATGCATAAATGTGTGGACCTAGAGGCATCCACAAATCGGTAAAATTTGGCCCGGCCCAACAATTTTTGCGAAAAATGCATATATTTAAAATCGCCATTAGTCTACAATTAAAATTAATTCATTTTAAAGAACAAATTTAAAACATAAGATAACATATACTTAAAAAATAATATTTCTAGGAAAACCTATAAACCATTGAAAAAGAACCTGTCTATGACTGAATCCGTTCTTAAACGAAAAATGTGTTGATTCATGCAAAAAGAATATAATAATACGTGTGACTTACTATTGACTTTCTCAATATAATATTATTTATGTAAATCACACAAAAGCCCCCGCTAGTTATTTTTGATACTACTTCTATTTTTATATTTTAACTAGGGGGCCTACCCCCTGCGAGCTACGCTCGCCAACCCCCGCTCAGAGGTCGAGGTCTCTAAAAACATGACAGCGTGCTTTGTTTTAAAAATATTGGTAAATCTGTAACTGGGTTGCCATGCTTTTAACGTTTTAATGGAACATTTTTTTATTATTATCATGGCCGTAAACACAGCTGTTGCGACAACCGACGACTGTTTTCGGGATTGATAAGTAAAATCAATTACAACTTGAAAACCAGCTTGTATAAAATGGTTAGGTTTAAATTGTGGCTACCTCTCGGACTTTTATAACAATGATCTGTATTCTATTCTTCCTTTGCGTTTAAGGATGAGAAAAATTCCATCTGCTTGTGAATAACATTAAGAACCACGGTATTGAAAAGTACTATGTTATAGATATTTTCAGTAACAGGTTTTAATTTTCTCTCTATTTTAGTGCACTATCATGCATATTTTTATGTTATTTTAAATATGTAAATTATTTATTTTAATTAATATGTATATACGAATTTTCTAATAATTATTTAGCATACAAAATTAATTAAATATTTTGTGCATGCATGCCTGCATTTATTTAGCATCTATTGATGAGATATTTAAACAAATTTGCTATCCATCCGCGATAATTTTACACCATGTTATGTCACTTGAATATTGTCCATAAGAAAATTGGGTACTTTTCCAGTATAGGATCCTTTGCTTTTAGGTTTGGCGTAATTCGAGCTTCAAAAAGGGATAGATTCGTTAATATACATAGATTTGTTGCCAAAAATTATGAAAACAAACCCAATGAACTCTTGGTGCTTTTCTATTATAGGGGTCTTACGCTTTTTAAAAAAGCTTGGCGCAATTCGGGCATCAGAAAGTGAGATTTGGTGCCAAATGACATAAACAGCCATGGAAACAAATTCGACGATTTTTTTGTTTATATGCGTATTTTAATTATACGTATATTTTTATTGTTTTTTCTACATAAATTACTTCTGATTATATATAAAATAGGATAAATGACAATTTACGCTAAACAAATTCTATAAATATTGAAAAAATGCTTCTGTATACGAAATGACAAAGTGAATAGGTTGACAGAAAGTATGTTGCCAAATTTCCTTTTCCGCCAAGGCTATTTTCCCTATTTCGTCAAGTCCCCATATACTGGAAAAGCACCGAATAAATTAAATTAAATTCTGACAGACGATTGAATCCTGACGATAGAAATGTGATTTTTTTTTCAAATTTTCCTGAAAAACATAGTTTATCCACAATCTTGTCTTCATTATCGATTGAAATAAAAGATAAATTCAATTTCAATTTGAAAATGACGAATAAAAAGAAATCAATAATCCCTATCGGGATCCTTTTCAATTTTTTTCTCTTTTTTGCACCAAAAAAAAAAAAAAAAAAAAACTGAGTAATTGGTTGCCATCATTACAGAAATGTCATTAAAATTAGAAAAAAATTAATATCTCGAAAACTAATTCCAATTTCAAAATTCTATTACCAGTTTTGACATCCGCGGATTTTTATGGACAATTGGTATTAATTTCACTATCAAGCGTTTAATATTTTATTAAAAATATCCGCTGAAACATAATCAGTCGTTTAATCAGTCGTTTCATAAAATCGTTTCTTAATTCGTTTCATAAAATCGTTTCACAAATTTGTTTCATTAGGATTTTATATATATAGGGTAGATTTGAAATGTTTATAAGGCAATTTCTTCAAAATGGTGGCAATCCTTTTACTTTCATTTTTCAGAGACAAAAGAAATAATGGAAAATATTCAGACACATGGCTTTTTGGATGTTTTTTTTTAAATTTACACGTAAAGTTTCGGTAAAAATATTTAAACACGTGTACTTTATTTTTATAAGCGGATAAAAAAAATATGTTTGTATTTACTGTTATTTCGCGAGAATATTGTTTTACATCATTATTTTATCTTTATCATTCCTTTTTTACTTTCTTCTATCTTTACAAGAAGAAAGTATTGGATTCATGAAAATTTTCGACTACCGGTTTTCGACGAATTTATACGTTTTAGAAGCTCCTGAACACGATTTGACCATTTTTAGATAATGTCTGTCTGTGAGTCTGTTTGTCTGTCTGTCTGTATGTGACAAAAATTTTGTGGGCTCTCTATCTCAAGAACTAATGCATTAAATTTAATAAAACTTTATATTCAGTGAGTTCCTGATATAAATTGGTGCTGATTAGTTTTTGGTGAAAATCACCCAGCAGGTGGCGCTGCTATGCTGCATTTTTCCCGATTTCTGCAATAGCTGTATCTCAAGACCTAATGCACTTATTTTCATCAAACTTCAGGTTTAGTTAGATCTTGACATAAATAGACGCTGATTACGTTTTGGTGTAGATATCCCAACATGTGGCGCTGCTATACCACTTTTTTCTCGATTTTTACGATAGCTATAGCTCAACAACTAATACACGGAATTTCATCAAACTTTAGATTCTATTAGACCTTAACATAAATAGATGCTGCTAACGTTTTGGTATAAATTGCCCGACAGGTGGCGCTGCTATGCTACTTTTTTCATTATTATCACGATAACTATATCTCAAGAACTAATGCACAGATTTTCACCAAACTTCAGATTCAGTTAGACGTTAACATAAGTTGTTGTTGATTAGGTTTTGGTATAAATCTCCCAACAGGTGGCGCTTCTATGCTGCATTTTGCAGGATTTACACGATTTTAGCAATAGTCATATCTCAAGAACTAATGCACGGAATTTAATAAAACTTTAGATTCAGTTAGACCTTGATATAAATGGGTGCTGATTCTTTTTAGTGTATGCGAAATGTTTGTGAGATAGAAGAAAGTTTTGGGATTGGCACATCCGACTAGTTTCATTATAAAGAAAAAAATGTTCTAATATAATAGGTTGTGTTTAAGACCATCAAAGAGTCTCCAGGTACCTAATAATTAACTGATATCATTTTCAAAAGAAAGAATTCATTACTAAAAAACACGAAACTGCTATATTTCCCATAACTGCGTCAAAATTATACATAATTTTCAAAGATTTTTCAATCCACCAGATCTGAAATTAGAGGGTAAATTTTCAAGAAGACAACGCCTTCACCTGTATAAATGCCATCATTTTAAATAGGCATTCAATTGAAAACATATATTTTAATTAAGGAAACTGACATGTTTTTCTACATTTATGTCTAGATGAAGCAATTTGAATCGGCTCTTCATTCATCCTATATTGAGATTAGGATAATTTATCAGGAATTTTTCACTTGGACTTTTCTGTCGACGAAAATCGTAGCCCACTTTTTCTCACCCGAAAATACTCAGTTGTTATTGTTAGACACATTTTATCGCACAACTTCTAAATATAGCAGCAAAGTTAGACACAACTTCTAAATATAGCACAATTTCAATTTCAACATCATCATCGAAAAAGGAAAATATAATGTGCTTTTGAATTAAATTCATTTTAAAATTGCAGGTCAATTTAGTGATTTTAATAGTTTCCAAGCATGGAATATTTTTTAATTTTAACTCAACACTGAGCATCGGTATGCTTCAATAATGTTAAGTAGCTACTGTCAAAGTTACCACAGTTGACAATTGATTGCTCAGACGAAAAAAAAAATCATAAGATCAGATTACTTTTTTGATACAGCACTTTGGCGCTAAACTGAAATTTGTCACGAAAATGCAAATTTTCATTTTATGTTGAACATAAAATGATTACTAAATTAAATTGAATTGATTGAAATATATGTTGCATCAGAATATGCTCGGAATTGCACGTTTATTTAAAAAAAAAAAAAGAAAGGAAGAAAGTTCCATTGTGTATGTCAAGTTATAAGAGGAAAATGATTCCAGATCGGAAAAACGGACAACTATCCCGATTATAGAAATGGAATGAAGAACCCATACAAAGAATAAAAACATTAAAAATCATCCTCATCTTCAGATCATATATATTATTTCTGTTGTCAACATCCCTTTTTCTATGCATTTACAAAACGCACAACAATGAATGAGGTAACATTCGAAAGGTTTTTAACCGTCTTCTGACATACTTACACTCACATTCCGTTAAAATATGTTTGTTGGTTAAAAATTGTAGTTCATTAAAAATGAAATTGACATTGTTTTCATAAAGGAAATGATAGGTTTCTCAAATCAGTTGTGATAATAAAATACCGCATTATATCATGCCCATCAAAGATTTAAAAAAAAAAGCACAAAAAAGGTAAAGTGTGATATATCCGCACACGTTTATTTATTATCTATGATTGAAAAGCAAAATTGAAATGGAAATGTTTAGAAGAAAAATACACTATTGATTGATCGAGGCAGTGGTATTTCACGTGTAGTCTAAAAGGTATGCTTTGTTATATTAGATTACATTGTATATAATATGTATTCAATTTATTTTTTCCCCATGTTTTTCCCAACGCGGATGATGTCATCCTCTAATGCAATTAAAATACGATTGTTATTTTTTTTTCTCGCGCATGTCTTTTGCTATCTTCGATCAGTTTTAACTGTAACTTTGGTGGAATAAATGGTATGATATTCTGGCTTCACAAATGTTGTTTGCAGATATTTTTATCTTTAATTTTTCTTTAGAAATTTGAACCTGCATCTAAAAAATATTAGACATTGCTAAAATATATCAGACTGCAGTGCGAAATCTTCGCACGGACTGGTTTATTATTATTATTATTGTTTAAAGAAAATACAGTTTTACATAAACATTCATTAGCTGAAAAGAATGGCTCCGTTACAGACGATATGAGTTTGAAACGAAAGTTTATTGAATAGGACATTTTTAAAATATTTTATTTATTCGCGTTTCGACGTGTTCCAACTTGCGTTTAATAATGTTTCAAAATGTTGAGTAAAGGATAAATGCTTTCTAAACGTTATAAAAAAAAATTGCGCCGCGAAACTATTTGGCTCTGGCAGGCAAGAATATTGGAGTGATTTCGAATCAAATAGATTTTTCATTTTTCGATAAATAACTTATATTTTGAGTGATAAGCAAATTTTGTCTTATAAAGATCTTAATCAGACTGTCGCACCAAACGTTAGCTTTGACAGCGTTTATTAAAGACCTCCAGCCTTTATGGAAAAATGGAAAAACTATTCGATTTCATAGCTTCTGAATAAGAACACCTACTAGTCTCAGGCGTTTATAGGAAAAAATGGATTTAGGAATATCTCAGAAATTAGCTACTTTAGATTTGAAAGCAGGCTCATCTCATCTTGCTACTTTCTGACGCATTCGTGATTTGTAAACTGTACATGAATACAATTATGTATATTATTTCAGATGTCAATATCCCTTTTTCTACGCATATACAAAACATACACGATGGTTAAGATATTATTTGAAAGGTTATTGAACAGGCTTTAATGAGTACATTCACATTTCTTTAAAACATGTTGTTTAATCAAAAATTTAAGTTAATAAAAAATGAGTGCAAAAAACGCATCGACAAAAAATATCAAACTTTGAAGTGAGGAAAAACCTACTGGCTTTCAGATATTTGTATTAAGATTCTAAAATTGTAGTAATTTTTCATTTTTATCTAAAAATATAGCGCCTTTTATAAAATTTGAACTTTTAAAGGATTTTCGAAACATGTGAAAATAACCATGAATTGCAAATGTATTATTAATGAGATACAGATGTCTCTTGTTGGCAAATCAAAATCGCAAGCAATATAAATTTTTGCTTTTTTTCTGAAATGTTATTGAGTTAGCTCGGCTCTTCAATATTAATAATAACTTATTATTATTTATGTGGTTTTTAGTATAGGGTATTGTTTATTTATGTGAGCTGGAAACATTCTAAATTTTAAGCTATGTAAATAAATACCTATTACACTAAAAATATAACACATGCTTGTACTACGTAAAAAAAATAAATATTTGTTTATGTTTTAAAATTATACTATCGGGCGTGGCCCCCCAATATGTTGCATTTGCGTGGCATGATATCTTTTTCTAAGGGGGTGGGGGAAGGGGGATCTAATTAAATTCAACATTTAGAAAACATTCAAAATATTAATTTTATTAAATTTCATATTATAAAAGTAATCATGCTTACAATCTTCAATATGAATGAAAGAAAATTACATCTTGCAAGTTACGTGATTGTGTTGAAATTAGAGTAGGATGCATTTGTAGGAAAATGGCGACATACGGGCAATAAAATTCCATTGAACTAGATGATTTGGGATAAAAATTTGGAGAGCTTGATTGCCATCTAATGTTTCTTCATTTGCCTAACTCGTTTTCAGGCTTTTCTCAGATGCAAACTGACTAATTTCTGGCACATTTTAGGTAGATTTCGTAACAAATACTACCTATTACATTCTCAAGTTGGAAATTTTGAAAAACTTTTGCAGATCGTCGCCGATCATGACTCCCAGAACCCAAAACCACCCCCAGTTCAAAACTTTATATCTATCTATCTATCTGTCTATGTCACTTTTTTATGGACACGATAACTGGAAAAATTCTGCATAAATCTCTTCCAAACTCATACATAAAATCAAGGGGCATAAAATCTCGGTCAAGTTTGTTAATGGGCAAAATCGAACCAAGGGAGGAGGGGGGAATGGGGGGCTTTTTGTGAAAACAGAAAAAAAAC
Organism: Maratus michaelseni; assembly: GCA_963931845.1. Classification (NCBI taxonomy): domain Eukaryota; kingdom Metazoa; phylum Arthropoda; class Arachnida; order Araneae; family Salticidae; genus Maratus; species Maratus michaelseni. The sequence goes on from OZ007592.1 coordinate 254,890,647, forward strand.
CATAATTTCTTAATTATTGTACGTATCGAATCCGTTTAAAGTTATTATTACTTCTAGGAAAAGGGCCGAAAATTTATATATGACAGATTTTTGATACAATTAAAAATGGCTCCAAGGGGGGAAAAAGGGGGGTTTTAGAAGAAAAAAAATCACAGCTTCGTCAATTCACAAAATATCAAATCCGCGTAAATCCTTATATATTATTTCTCCTGTCAACATCCCTTTTACTCAGAAAATATGAAACGCAGAACAACGAATGAGATACCATATGAAAGGTTTTAGAACAGGCTTCTGACATAGCCCACTTAACAAATCGTTAAAACATGTTTTTGATTAAAATTTGCTGAAATTGAAAAATTAAATCGGCATTGTTTTCATGAAAGAAATGAAAGGTTTTCCTGAAATTATTGTTGCCAAAAAAATAAAATACCACATTATATGATGCTCATAGCAATTATAATAAAAAACACCGCACGGGTTTATTTTATACTTATGATTAAAAAGCGAAATTGAAATTGAAATGTTTAGATTGATATTTCTAAGTCCCATGGTTTTCCCGAAGCGGATGACGTCATCCTCTAATGCAGTCAAAATACGATTGTTAATTTTTTTTCTCGCGCGCGCCTTTAGCAATCTTGGATCAGTTTTTAGTCTAACTTTGATGGAATAAATTAGATGATATTCTGGCTTGACTAACAACTAAATGTTGTTTGCAGATATTTTTATCCTTGCTTTTTCTTTAGAAGTTTAAACCTGCATCTAATAAATATTACATATTGATAAAAAATTATACTTCTCTATTATCCCGTCGACCACTTTTCATAACAAAAAACTATCGCCAAATAAACGGGAGAACGTTGCCATTGGAATATCAAAAAATAAATAAAATATAAGAATTTAAGGACACAATTGTTATTTTAATTAATAAAATAACTACTAAATCAGTAAAACATAATGAAAAATACACGCAAATGTCGAATGTAATACCACTAGATGACGTAACAAACACGCATAATGATTCTGACATCAAGTAAATGGGACTGCATTTTTGGCGTTTAATCTTACAGTTTGTCGGTAGTTTTTTGTTATGAAAAGTGGTCGACAGGTTAATAGAGAAGTACCTAAAAATATTAGATTTCAGTGCGAAATCTTCGCACGGGCCCTCTGGTTTATTATCTAAAACTTTTATATTGACAAGTTTTTTATAGGACCAACCGTTATAGCAAAAAAAAAAAAAAAAAATTAAAAAAAAAAAAAATCCCTGCCGGCTCCGCCTGCAAACAAGTTATTTTTCGAAGTAGGCGGTTCCAACTCCCGCATCTTTTCGAAACTGATACATAAAATCAAGGGGCATAAAATCTCGGTCAAGTTCGTTAATGGGCAAAATCGAACCAAGGGGGGATGGGAGGGGGGTGCTTTTTGTGAAAACAGAAAAAACCCATAATTTCTTAATTATGATACGTATCGAATCCGTTTGAAGTTATTATTACTTCTAGGAAAAGGACGGAAATTGATGTATGACAGATTCAGGGTTCATACAGAGTTGGGAAGAAAAAATCCAAGGAGTACCGAAAAAATCCAAGGAGTCCAAAAAATGGTTAAGGATTTGCTATTTTTTGTTGTTGTTGCTTTTATGTGCTGCATCGTTATGTGGTATGCACACTCCAATTTTTAATGCCCAATTTGGAGACAAAAACAAATTTTACTCTATTAGAATCTAATTGTTAGTGCTGGAATTGCAAAGTATTCACAAAATATTGTTTACTGATTTCGTAAGTTTAAATACAAAATAGACAATCAACTTTTTTATGCAGCGACCAATGGTCATATAAACAGAGATTAGTCAAACCCTAAACACTTATTATGTATATCACATACATGATACATTTTAAAGAAAATTTAAAAAAAAATGCTAAACGCAACATACAAGAAAAAATATAACAAGTTTTGAATTTATACTTTTAGAACAGCTGTAATCGATTTCTTTGATGGTGAAACTTTGACGAAATTCACAGTGTTTTTTGCGACCTTCTGGGGGAAATTCGCAATCTTCTGGGAGAAATTCATGTTTTTTCGCAATCTTTTAATAAAATTCACGTTTTATTTCAATCGTTTGACGAAACTGATGTTTTTTTCGCGATCTTTTGATAGAAACTGCGTGTTTTTAGTGATCTTTTGACGAAATTCGCACGTTTTTTGTGATCTTTTGAGAAAATTCGCATATTTTTCGCGATCTTTTGAGAAAATTCGCATGTTTTTCGCGATGTTTTCAGGAAATTCGCGATCTTCTGGGGGAAATTTGCGTCTTTTTTCACAATCTTCTGGGGGGAAATTCGCGTTTTTTCGTGATCTTTTAATGAAATTCACGTTTTATTTCGATCGTTTAACGAAACTGACGTTTTTTCACAATCTTTTGATGGAAATTGCGTGTTTTTCGCGATCCTTTGACGAAATTGCCGTGTTTTTTGCGATCATTTGAGGAATTTTGCGTGTATTTCGCGATCTTTTGAGGAAGTTTGCATTTTTCGTGATCTTTTGAGGAAATTCGCGTGTTTTTCGCTATATTCTGGGAGAAATTTGCGTTTTTTTTTTTTTTAAACGATCTTCTGTGGATAAGTTCGCGGTTTTTTTTTCACGATCTTCTGGGGGTAAATTCACGTTTTTTCGCAATCTTCTGGGAGACATTCGCGTTTTTTCGCGATCTTTTAATGGAAATCGCGTTTTATTTCGATCGTTTGACGAAACTGACGTTTTTTTTGCCTTCTTTTGATGGAAACCGTGTTTTTTTCGTGATCTTCTGGGGGAAATTCGTGTTTTTTCGTGATCTTCTGGGGGGAAATTCGCATTTTTGCATGATGCTGTGCTTCAGATAAATGACGTGCATAAAGGATTTACCGTGCATTTTACAATTACGATTTTTTTCCCTCGGCAGCAATATCGCTTGCGTCCGAAGCCGCAATACAATTTAAGGAGTTTCTAAGGAGTCGTTTGCTTATCTAAGTAGTTCTAAGTACTACTTGGGAATGTTTTCATTTCTAAGGAGTTTCCAAGGAGTCTAAGGAGTCTGTGCGAACCCTGCAGATTTTTGATATCATTAAAAATGGCCCCAAGAGGGGGTGAAGAAGGGGGGTTTTAGAAGAAAAAAATTCATAACTTCGTCAATTCAGAAGATATCAAATCCGTTTAAATTTATTATAAATCCTCTTAATATTATCTAAAACTTTTATATTGACAAGTTTTTTATAGGACTAACCCTTATAGCAAAAAAAAAAAAAAAAAAAAAAAAAAAAAAACCCTGCCGGTTCTACCTGCAAACAAGTTAGGTTTCGAAGTAGGCGGTTCCATCTGCCGCATCATGGCAGAAAGGTCATTTCTTCCGCAATTCCCTACAAACAGGCGCCCAACGGTCTGCGTCTTCGAAATCTACCTGTGCCTGTAGGCCAAGCCGTCAGGGATTTTTTTAATTCCTTTTTTGTTCGTAAACGTATTAAATTGGCAGGTGCACTTATTCAGAAACTATGAAAGCGAATTTTTTTTCCATTTATCGGAAAAAAGAAGCGGATTTTTCGAGATATATAGTCAAATTTGGCGTTTTGAACCATTCTTTCGGACGCGACAGCGAAGGAAAGAGAAAACCACCGTCCTTCGACAATAGTAACTTATATCTCAAGATTTTATACATTTATCGGAAAAAGAAAAAAACTGTTCGATTACAAATAAGTTCAATGATCGTGCCTGCAAATATCATGCAAATGAGTCAGCAAATGTGTTATAAAACTGCGCATAGTTGAGCGGGAAAAAATATTTTTTTTGAGAACCGCCTTAAGTATGAATTCGACCATGCTAGTTAAGTTCTGAAGGTGGCCCACCAATTGCTTTGGTTTCGACATAAACGTTTAATATATATGCTCTGTAAAATGCTCTGTCGTTTAATATATATGCATGTTCAATCCATTCTTAAAATTCCAGGTGAATTACATGGTCATGATACATATTGTTCTACATCATGTTATTTAAATTTTAAAAGTTACAAGAAAACTAATATCTCGGAAACTAGTTAAAATTTTAAAGTTCTGTGAGTTATTATGACATCCCCGGATTAATGCAAAAAACTGCTGCTAATTTCATCGCACTGCATTCCATATTATGTAGGAGTTATGAAATGCAAACAGACAGGCAGATTTTCATATAATAGATATAAAAATAGTTTTTTTTTTTAAATTCTATGCTGAATGAAATTCATATACTATATGAAATTCATCGTTACTTGACAACATGAAAACATGAAAAATTTTACTTACAAAAGGGGAAACATTTAATGTTTTATTATTGTTGTAATTTATTTACTTTTTAAATATATTTTTTTTATTATTTCAGCTATTCAAAAATATGAGAAATAATACTATTTAGAAAGTATATTGAGTCTATCTTAAGATGGCTAATATACTATTTAATAAATATTAAAAAATATCTTACCATACTTTCGAAAAAGGACCGATAAAATATTTAAAATAATACATATTTTTAAATCAAGATGTTTTCAACTTTCTGACAGGCAATCAAATTTGATTTTCTTCTTGAAATACAATCCAATTTTTAAAGAATTAATGAAAAATTATTCTGTAATCATATTTCTAATATTAATTACAAATACATATATTATTCACATTACTTATAATTAAATATTGTTTTCCATTTAAAATAAAATTGAGCCTTTTTTAGTTTCCGGACACATATAGTGTAAAGAAAGTATTGTAATAAAAATAAAACCCCGATTATGGAAATTTTGGTTTATCATTACATGTGTTTCTGAATTGGAAATGTTTATTTTACAATGTTTCCATATGTGTATATGTGAGAATGCATGTACGTAGGTACTTTGTAACATTTTCATGTCCCCAGATATCATTTATGTTGGTTTGCGATTACAATTATGGGTGTGCGTGTGTGAATAAACACGATAGTGACTAAACTGTGTTTCCGATTGAAGTCTTATTTGGTGAAGATGTTATAGCTTTCCTATTTATGAAAATTTCCTTTTATTGAAAAAGACTAATTCTTGACGTTATTTACTCTTATAGAATATGAAAGAAGTGATACACAATAAGATTTCATCAGATCTATGCATTTTTAAAATCTGCGAAAAGGGAAATAAAATTAATAGATATCATTAAAATTGTTTAAAAAATATTTTATTTTTTATTACTTTCTTTTAAATAATTGATTAACATTGGAATCATAGTATATTTTTGTTTGACATCTGTTATAGTCTTGTCGCCTTATGCGGTCACCGTAGTACTTCTCCTAGCCTTGAGACCTTAGTCTTATGGTATTTGCTGCCACCACCGGTGTTAGACTGATACCGGACACGGATATACAGTATGATAAAATTTTGTTCAGTTAGAATATTCACATTTAGCAATTTTCGCTAATCGATGGAAATGCACTCGAAATCTTTTGTACAGCCCTGTCTATTATCTGAAGATTTTTGTACACACCCCCTATTAATCTAAAAGGCAACTTAAAACTCACTTGCAGAAATTACCAAACGTAAACGACAATGTATCTTTTTTTTTTTGCGTAGCCCTGTATATGAATTTATTTATATTCCACAAACATCTATTAGTCTACTTAATATATAGTTCAAAAGGAAAATGCGTAACCACAATTAAAAACTATCCTTAAGCAATTCACGCCATAGTCTGTAATACTTACGAATTCCCTTGTGTAGGATGTATATGATCAACTGAGTTTATAAACACACACGGACTATGAAAAAAATAGTTAAACTTAAAAACGCAAACCAAAGTTGAAAACGCACTTATCACACATAGACTGTAAATATTGCACATGTACTGTAACCAATATCTTTTGCGTGTCCCTGTAAATAAACGCAATGCGCACAAGAGAGCAATTTATAGTGCACTTCAGTAATGCATATAATTTTCATTATGTTTGAAATAGTGAAATATCACTAAATTACACTGCAAACGATTTTTCCCCATAGAACGATGCGTAACAAAATTCTTTTGTTTGACCCTGTAAATGAATAATAAATGCTTTGCACCCCATATTCTATAAAAAGCATGTTTTAATGCGCTTCATAATTATATATTAATTTCATTATGTTTTAAATGAAGTAGCGTCATCAAAATGTACTTGAAACGATTATTCCCCATTGTGTGTCATGTAACGGATTACTTTTGACTGTCCCAGTAAAAAAACTAGAAGTGCTACACACTTCAGTTGAAATAGGGAACATGCTATAGATAACGACAAAAACATAAAAATTTCACGGCAATCCGAGCATATTTACAGGAGTTAGAGCACGGACAGACGGCCAAACAAACCGAAGTCATAAACACTTTTCAACTAGGATGGAAAGTGTTAAAAAAGGTCTAATATGATTAATTGGTATCTGAGCAACACCAGCAAATTTTACGGGTTTACGAGTAAAAATAATTTGAAGAGTTCTCGAAATCTGAATTAAATTTACAAAGTATAAATAAGAAATAAATAAAAGATGATATAATAATTTTAACTACCGATGCATTAGATAATTCTCAATTGTTTGAAACACAAAAAGATTCATGTAACGAAAAGAAAAAAAAAAGATTACTACAATAAATTCTACATACTAAATTTAAGAATGTTTTCTTGCACTTATAAAGCAAGAGATTAAATAATAAGGTATAATTTATTTATCACCTTTTTATTTTATATTTCTGTGTTTCTTTAGATATATTAATTAGTTGTTCAAAATATTGAACTCAACATTATAAAACCAATGGAAATGTATATGATTACATATAATTAGTGTTAGGCTGTTCTCAAATCCAGACTGGCTACTTTCTGACAATTTTTAAATTCATTTTTATTCGCAAATGCATTAAATTGATAGGTACTCTTATTCAGAAACTTTATAATCGAAATACGTTTTCCATTTTTTGATAAAGACAGAAGATTTTTCAGAAAATACTGTCAAAGTCGGCGTTTTGAGCCGAATTTCTGACACCGCAGCACGGAAAAGGGAGAAAAAACGTGTCATGTGACAGGAATCACTTATAAATCGATAAGTAATTTATTTATATAAAAAAATTGAAAACTCATTTCTATTCCAAATCGCTTCAATAGTCAGGCCTACCAATTTTATGCCCCTGGGTTTAAAAATGAGTTAGAAAATGTGTCAGAAAGTTTGGCGTTGTTTAGCAAGTCATTTGAGAACCACCTTAATGAAACTAGCTGAAATACACTAAATTCTGAATCCTGCATTTTTACAACAAAATAACCGTATTACATTCTTTACTATTATGCCACACATCCAGAGAAGTTCATAATAATACATTGAAGTTCCTTGACACATGTATGCACCGAAGGCACCGAATTTTAAGCGATAACAAACTGAAAAAAAGATTCACCTGTCCCTTTTAAGTTGTTCTAATAACTAAAACCTGCTACTGATCAATCTTTAAAAACAGGAAGAAGTATGTCCGTGGTAAGGGGGCGTATATCAAGTTATTTTCCGTTGCACCGGAAGTCTCAATTATCTGAAGTCTTAATGAGTTTTCGCGGCAGGGGATGAATTGGAAAACCTTTCTCCGTAAGTTCGCAAATCACTGATGTTTGTCCAAAAATGGCGCGTTTTATGGCTTGGTTTATCCAAGTTTTTTAACGGAAATCTCATTTATCTTCTATTTTCTCACACTAGTTTGAGTGATCGTTATTGGGTCAGATCGGAAGGAATCACACACACACACACCCCATAATAGTTATGAACTATAAAAACATCAAAAAACTTCAATTACCTTTTTGCCCCCCTTGCACATTTATTCTTATCCACCAAAAAAGAAAAAGCTCCATAAATCTGATGCAATCATTCCGTCATCACTTTGGTCGGATGTAAGCACAATTATCACAATAGTGTTTTAATGAAATGCAAAACATGCAGCATTTAATTAAAATTTGCCAAAAGAAGTAAATAATGAAATGTGTACTGTTTGTAATCGGTAATTTAAAAAAATGTAAAATTATACTTTATGAATAATCTTAAGAAAATATTTTACAGTTGCCTTAAAAATGAATTGCAAAATTAAATTAAAGTAGAGTCACTTCCATAAAATTTCCATTGCAGCAAAAGTAATAAATTAACATTTTGACATTTTTTAAATTTTCTTATCTCAATTACGGTTTCAATTTAAAAAAAAAAAAAAAAAAAAAAAAGTAAAATTAACTGTTTTATTTCAGGATTAACATACAATCCAAAGAAAACAGTTTAGAAGATTTCTTGAAGCTTAGATTTTAAATCCAAATTTCATTTATAAAAAGTACAACTTGAAAGTAAATATTAAAAGAAATAAATGAAAAATTACATAAATTACTTTATGGATAATATCGTATCAAGAGAAAACAATTGAAAGATGTCTTAAAAAATATAACATTAATATACAGTTAATACAATGAAAAATATACAAGTTAAAAAAAAAAGGGGGGGGGGGGATTATTTTTTTGTAAAAAAACAATCTAATTTTTTTTTGTTTCTTAGAAGAAGAGTTTATGGAACTGATTTTTCTTTTCATTTGATTTCCAGATGTGGAAGGTTTGTTTTCGTCATTAACCAGATCAGGAGACATACTTTTAAAGCTAAATGTATGCGTAGTGAGTGTGATTTTTTTGTTTTCGTATTTTGATATCAAACCGGAATGCAGAATTTTAAAGTATGCATAAAAAATGAAAGTCACCAAAGTTAGTTTCGGAAAGGAATTTTTTTAAAGGGTTGTTAAATTATCCTTTTTCTATCAGGAACAAAACCCAGCAATTCAGCAGTTTCTTACACAATAGTAAGCATAAAACTGAGCAAACGCGAGAAGTATCCGGATTAAAATGAAAATATCTTAGATTGGATAATAATCCACAGCTCTCTTATTTATATTATAAAATACAGACTTGTCTGTTTTCGCTTAGTTATTGGAACACGTTGATATGAATCATTTTCTAGGCATTTTTACATTAAAGCCTGTTAGAATAACAGAATAACTAAAGACCTTCACGGAAAGAAAGTTTCCATGCAGAACGGTACATTACTACGTAAACAAGAGAATCTGTCTGCCAGGTGACGTAATGCGCATGAAGTCAAGAATTTCTCACAACTAGCGCATCGAACAAATGGTTCTCCCCTGCGCAGCGTAAGAAATCGAACTGGATTCTGGACTGGCGTTTCCGTTCTCCTCTACCTCTGCGCTCTGGAAGATCATACCCTCTCCTGCCTGCTATTGGTTGACACGCGGAGAGCGATAGTCCACCCTTTCAGTGTGAGAACACAAGGTGAGATTTTGACGCGATCTTTCGAACAAAAGCTACTAGACCTTAGCAGCTAGGAAACTTGGTTTCCGAGTAACCAATCAGAATCCGTTAGTGGTGAAAATGCCTTTCGTCACTATGACGTAGCTTATCCGCTTGTTTGCTGTGATTTGTTGTTTTCGAATCGTGCTTCTCAGCTATTAACGTCTGGATGAAAGATGATTCTAGAAAAGTAAAAAAAAGATGCCGATCAGCTGCATTGTAACTCCGGAATTTCCGGGGCACTTTTTGTCAAATCCCCGGAACACAAACAGGCATGCACAAAATAACACGCAACAAAAAAAAAATCAGAAATTTGTATTGTAATAACAGGGCTCATACTCTATTCCCAGGAGAAAATTCAAGCACCTTTCAAGAAAATTGCAAAATAAAATTCTATAAGATACTATAATGCAAAAAAACTTCACATTTGCCAGTTTTCAAAGGAATGCCATACAATAAAGTCTAGAATGTGAAATGTTATGAAAAAGTCTAAAAAAATGTAGAAAACTTTTGTTCATATTATGGTTTTTCTGCATTGCATTTGGAGGAATTTCATGATCTTGAAACCGACAAGTGTCTAGAGATATTTCAGAGGCGTGGAAAATATAGTGGGAAATATAGTAACACTTTTCTAAAAAAAAAAAAATGATTTAAAATTCAAACATTTCCGCCCCCAAACCTTTCCATGACTTTTCAGGAAATATTTGTAAATTCCCTGACTTTTCCTTTATATTTTAAAATTTCCATGACCTTTTCCCTGACTATTTTGAAATTCCCTGACATTCCAGATTTCCCATGACTTTCCATGTTGCTGAGAACCCTGCTTGCTTTTTTGCTGCGGATTATTTTAGGATTTCACCAAATCAACAAATTTTATATTATTCCTATTTCTGAAATAAAATCTGTTTTAAAAGTATCGTATTTTGTATTTTCTTATTTATTTTGTGTATTTGAAATCGTATTTGTATTAAACTATAAAGTTGACAAAAGTTAGTTAAGTTATTGACACGTATTGAACTATATAGTTATGATTTTGTTTCTTATCTCGATATCCACAGTTCTAATTATATGCAATTTCTAAATTTAAATATAGTTGTATACCTTTTCAAAAACTTTCAATCACCTAAAAGTTAAATTTCAGAAAACACCCTTTTAATGGATTTTTATGTCATAACAGAAAGTAACAGCTAAAATTTTACGATTTCAGGTGCAGGCATTTAGGTTTCGGCTGTGTATTGATGATGCAGTCAGGCCGGACGTTATTATATTAAGACTCTCAAATATACTTCATTTAATAAATTATGTTTTCCCCAAATCGACAGGTATCCAAATTTGATTGTATAAAAGATTCTATTCACGCATGAACTTAATACTAAAAGGAGATAATCCTGGGAATTGTTTAGAAATGGGCAGACTGAGAAAATGACCGATTTCCGAATAATCATACCGAAATGGACAGACTCTGAAAACAGCTGGTTCCGAGGACTGACATGTAAATGAATGGTTGGTTACCTTGGGGTGGATTTTGAAGAGGGATCTTATTATAAGGCTTAAAATTGCATAGAAACAACAGACAAACATCAGAACTAGAATAAAGATTCCTGCATAAAATAATTAATAGTATAAATGGAGGGACATTCTTTGGTATATTTTCAAGACGAAACCTGATTGCACTGAAAATCGAATGGGTCGCCACACACTGGTGGCCAAAACAAACAGCTACAATAAAATTTCTTTGATGAACTATAGCGGTAAATGAAAGGTCACCCAGGGGTAAATTTTCAAGAGGAATTGAGTTTAATGCCATAAACCATAAAATCAGGGAATACTTGTATTATGGTGATTAGAAATAATTGCTAATTAATTTCACATTCATCAATGAAATGAACTCTTGAAAACAAAATCATCTGTCCAATAAATTTAAAAATAAGGCAGATAGATGCGTAAGAAAATGGACATATACGTAAGGAAATAAATTAGTACTTTTAATATTATGGGGTTCATGTTCGTTCCTATACTTCCGGATTCGTTCCTTTTTTAAAATCATCCCTTTTATCTTGAAATCTTCCTTTTTATCTTTGAAGCGTTTCTTTTTCTCGGAAACCTTTCTTTTTTTTTTCTCAGAATCATTCCTTTATCTCGGAATTGTTCCTTTCTTTGGAATAGTTCCTTTTTTTGGAATGATTCCAAAAGGAACGACTCCAAAGAACTTGTTCCTTTCAGTGAACGTTTCTGGGGAACAATACCTTAAAAGGAACGATGTTGCTCATTTCTAATGCATACTTCAGGAATCTATAGAGATACTAACTAAGGGAAGGAACTCATGTAATGATATGTTATCGTGCAATGTACCATATATTTGGTTTAAATTACTTGGTGTCAATGCCGTATTTGGTTTTGAACAGGCCATGTCGCTCAATAGACTCACCCCCCACTCCTTTTCAAGGTTTGGATTCACCCTCTGATATTTAATCAGTGTGCATTCTGGAAGTTACTGCACCCGGGAACTCAAACTTTTTAATATCTGTCAATTGATTTTAATGTTTTAAAACCTTTTATATTGCTTTAGACCTATTTAAGTAATGAATAAATTATGAATCATTTTAAATGTTTTCATGTTTTGATTAGTGTATAAGTACTAAGTGAGAAAAACTTTTTCTCCTGTTATATATTTTTCATTTGTTACGTTTTACTTAATGATGTCTTTCTGCCATAGTTATACAATGACATTTTAAAATAACAAGAATAGTGATTTTTGCAGATTTCTACCAGTGATTAGGTATAAATAACAAACTTGCTATTTTAAGCATTCAGAGACACAAAAATCTCGAAACATTATAATGTGGAATGGTTAATACTTATTTCTATGTAAGAAGATATTTTTAAATGAGAAAATTAATCTTGAAACAATTTTCTACAGCACACTTTCAGTATTGGACTTAAGCTTCGATGACACAAAATTTTTCTGGCTCAGATTTCAAATTGTTGCGCTCAGGCTCTATAAAAAAAAAGTCCAAACTCTTCTCTACACCACATACAAAAATTGAAGGACTAACAAATAACTACTAAAAGAATGAAAAATTACAATCATCTGTTTTGTTTGCATTGATTGTGGCTAAGACATTAGCCATGTCACCAAATCACACAGGATTTTGTTTATTTCTACTATTTCTTTATTTTGAAACAGTGGACAAATTTTGTTCACACAAAATATAAACAAGTTATTAGAGGATATTACTTCTAATCAATCAACATTAATTAAAAAAAAACAAGAACGAAAAATCATGCTTCAAGCATAGATTATGTAGCACTTTCCAACGCTTCCAAAATAATTTTACAAAACATACTGTTTAATAAGCTAAAAGATAACATCTAAGTAAACAATTTGGAAAACGCATAACATATTTAAAAACATAATTTCAGGAATTTCCAACAGATACAATATTCGGAAAAATATCCGAATACTTTTATTCAGCCCTGTATAGGATCTATAGATTTGTATATATACTACATAGGATGCTAAATTTTAGCTTAGTTAGGAAACGCGTAGCACAGTTTAAAATTATCCTTCTGGAGTTTCTGTCAGTAAACGGAAATGTGTTCACGAACTTTTGTGCTGCCCTGTATAGGATCTACAGAATTTATACACACCACATAATAGACAAAAAGCGAGTTAAAATTAAAATCGCGTTCAGTAACTTAAAACGCACTTCTAGGAATTATTGTTAACAGACAGTAGAGAATTCTTTTGTGTGTCCCTGTAAATGAACGATGACTGCTATACACACACTATTCTGTAGTAAGCCTCTTGTAATGCACCTTAGTAATATATATAAATTTCAATGCGTTTAAAATAGTGAAACATTATTTAAATAAACCGCAGACGATTTTTCTCCATAGACGTAATGTAACGGAATTCTTTTGACTGTCCCTGTAAGGTAACTATAAGTGCTATGCACACCCTATTCCATATTAAGCTTCTTCTAATGCACCTTAGTGATATATATAAATTTCAATGCGTTTACAATAGTGAAACATTATTTAAATAAACCGCAAATGATTTTTCCCCATAGACCGCAATGTAATGGAATTCTTTTGAGTGTCCCTGTAAAAAAACTATCAGTGCTACACACTTCCGTTGCAATAGGGAACATGCTATAGATAAAGACAATAACATATAAAAATTGCAGAGCAATCCGAGCATATTTACGGGAGTTAGAGCATGGACAGACGGCCATACGGCAGACAAACCGAAGTCATAAGCACTTTTCAACTAGGTTGGAAAGTGCTAAAAAAAGGGAGGTGGTTGTTAACAGTACCTACAAATTTAATTACAACAATAAAACAATTTTGATTTTTATATCATATCTGAAATTATGATTCAAAAGTACAACAGATACAAAAAAATATACACAAAATGTACATAATATAAAATAGTACCTCTAAAATACTAATCAGATGCAAGAAGAATTCCTGTGCATCTTGTTGCTTTTTAGTAGAAAATTCAGGATGACCTTGGCCAATTAAGTTTTTAAACATATGAGGCTTGATACCAGGTAATTCCTATAATAAATTATGAAACAACAAAGTTTTAGAAACACATTATTATTTGATACATATATACATACATGCCATCTGATACATACATATATATAATTGTGCTGTCCTCTAAAAAAAAAAAAACCATTTTTTAATTTATCTTTATATAAAGATCTTTATATAAACATAGCTATATTTTCACAGCTTGTACTGACTAAGATTTTAATGTTGAGCATTTTTGATTTTATCACTTTATTACAAAGTATCACTTTATTCCAATTAAGCAAGAATTAAAAAAAAAAAACCACTTATCAAAGATAACCCATGTTACCTTGAAAAAAAAATACCACCAGACATTATCAGCTGAAAATGAAGCATTTTATAACATATTAATGGTTTGAGATAAAAAGACTTCTCGCTTGGTACGAGCAGGCTCGTGCATCATATATTCCTGTGAATGGGAACATTCTTCGAGAGAAGGCACTTGAAATAGCTGCCTCATATGGCATGTATACTTTTTCTGCATCAAATGGTTGGATTCATGTTTTAAAATTCGCCATGGATTGGTATCCATGAAATTATGCAGCGAAACCGCAGGGTTGGCACGGTTTAAACCAAATGGTTTTTTTCTGAAAAAAAACAATTGGTTTTTTTGTTAATTTTTTTAAAGATTTTTTTCTTATATAATTAAGTTTTCAAATTATTTGATGTACAAATAACTTCTACTTCTAACTGAACAGCTCAACTCATTTCAGCAGTCAACCTGCATAAGTCACAGTTGCATCATAGTTGCACCTGTGTATGAATGGTCCAAGAGTTAGCATTTGAGAACAAAAAATGTCTAATTTTGGTAGAAGAAAAGATTTAGTTTGGTTATATTTTAATGAAGTAAAAAATGATAAAAGGAAAGGTTGTAGAGCTAGATGCAAAAATTGTAATAAAGAAATGGAAGGTCAAGTAGCTAGGATGAAGAAACACATTGAAACTTGTAATAATTCTCATCATCATTCTGATTCTGATTCTGTTGATAATGGTAAGTACTTATTTTATCATTATTATTGCTGCTATTATTTTTAATTTTGAAAGAAAATTGTTAAAAATTTGTTAATAAGTTAAATATTTGTTAAATTCAAAATTTTTAATTTATCTGTAAAATTACAAGTAATGCATATTGAGAACACATTATGTATATCTTCATTCAGATGATTCTAAACTCTTATAAAAAATTACATTATTATTTGAAATGCTATTTGATTGAGAAGATAAATTATAAAAATCACATATATTATTATTTAATTTGCATATGCTATTTCATTTTAGAAAGTTATATTCTATGAAATAAAAAATATTTATGTAATTCTAAGTAATGAAATTTTGGAAAAAACAAGAAAATTTTAAATAGACATTTTTTTGTTAGAGAACTTTATTTTGATAATCTTAAAATTACATTTGATAAAAGTTTGAAAGTTTTACAAATTAATCATATTATTAAGAACAAATTATGTGATCAGAACTGTTATTAAATGAAATTGTTAATTTTTAATTTATGCATGGCTCTTAGAGATTAACTAAGTTTTCACCAATCATAAATATCCAAAATTATAAAAGACATGGTAATTTTATCTCAAGTATTAAATAAATTATCAAAAATAAATATATCAATATGATAGAGATGTTTACTTTGCAGTAAAACAAAGAAAAAAAATGTCTTTGTATTGAATTATTGTTAATTATATGATTATGATTTTTGAAGTAATATGTTCTGTATCATTAAGCAATTCTTATTTTTATTTTTGTGTAGATGATGTGTCAGTGTCACTATCCAGTATTTCAAGTTCTTTGGATTCAGCAATAACACAAAGAGCAACAAGTGAAATTGGTTTTTTAAAAAGGAAAAGAGATACTATGGACTTTTTTGTCAGTAAATCAACATCATCTCAAAAGCAAATGTTTGATGAACAAGTTGCTAGGTTTATATATGCTACAAATACGGCATTTAGCACTGTAGAGCATCCTGAGTTTATTAAAATGGTTCAGAGTTTCCGCCCAGAATATTCTCCACCATCAAGAAAACAAATTGCTGGGGATTTATTAGATCATACTTACAGCAAAGAAAAATGTGCAAATATATTAAAAAATGAAGTTGTCACATTAAGATTAGATGGATGGTCAAACATTCACAACGAACCTGTGATCTGTGTTACTTTAACAACAAAAGACGAGAATACATACTATACATCGGGAATTGCTCCAAGTGAAAATCTGTATGATATTGCGACTACAACCATTAATAAATGCCAATCGGAATTTCAATGTTTAATACAAGCATCAGTGACAGACAATACTGGAAATGTCCGAAAAATGAGGGATATGTTTGATGAAAAAGAAGAGTTTAATATTATTACTTATGGATGTGCAGCCCATATTTTAAATTTACTGGCAAATGATATAAGTTATCCAAATGTAAAAGAACAAATTTTGCATGTAATCAAATACTTCAGAAACAACCAATATGCAAATGCGTGCTTCAGAAAAGATGCAAGTACATCAAAACTAATAATGCCTTGTGAAGTTCGCTGGAACTCATTTGCTGACGCTTTAGACAGCTATCTGAAATCATGGTCAGTTCTTGTAACTATATGCGAAAATAATAAAAATATCCAAAGTCTAGTTTCAAACATTTCATTGAAAAGAAATGCTGAAGACTATTTTCAACAATTAAAGCCAATTAGTGTAGCTTTAGATAAAGTACTAAGCCAAAATTGTACAATTGGAGAAACTGTTTTTCTTTTTAAAAATTTAAAAAAACAGATGGAAGATTTGAAACTGAATAAAGACATTATGAAAAAACTAGATACTCGTTATAAAATGGCAATAACACCAGCCCATCTTCTTGCTTATCTGTTGGATCCAAGAGCCAAGGATGCTGATCTCGAATTGTCATCGGAGGAAAAAAAAGAAGCATTGGAATATGCTAAAACAAAATTTCCCAAAAACAATTTATTATCTCTGATACTAAAATTTTGTGCCAAAAGTTCTGCATTTCAAAGATATCTTTTTGAGAATGATTTTAGTAAAGATGTATCAGCTATAGAATGGTGGCATATTCAAGAAAATGAAATCAAAAAGTTCAATGATGGTGTGTTGAAAGAAGTTGAAACGATTCTTACTGCAAAAGCGACTACTGCAAATGTAGAGAGAATTTTTTCTTCATTTGGTGTTGTACAATCAAAGTTACGCAACAGACTGGGTTTACAAAAAGCGGCAAAACTTGTTTTTTTGTTTAAAACATTAAACCCTAATAATCCTGTTTATTAACATAGAATCTTTATAGACATGTGTCGTACTTCCATTTTCTTAAAATTTTGAAAATTTATTCAATTTACATGTTTTTAAAATGTTTCTTTTATATATATTTTTTAAATATATTTCAATTTAATTTTCTTACTGAAATTCAATTTGTTTTTTAAATTGAATAAAAAAGTAAGTCTCACTTTCTTTTCTTTGCATTATTTTTATTTAAAAAAAAAATTAGTATAGCATACCAAGGTAAAATTCTACATTATATCTTTATATTCTTATGTAACACAACTAAGTGTTGCTTATTAAAATGAAAAAATATAGGAAGGCAATAGATTAAGTCTTTAAAGAATTTAATATAAATCTTGCAATTAAATACTATTAAAAACTTTTAAGTATCAACATTAAGATACAGAATCCATTCTATGAATGCAATATGAAATACATAAACATATTAATATGTTTTATAAGTGTGCTAAATCATTTGGTAAACATGAATTACAGGTTGCATTTGGAAATATGTATATATAAAACAGCAATTATTTCTTCAACTTTTTTAAAAAGTAATCTTTAAAAATTATTTAAAACTTATCACCATTACTGTAGAACCTGACGGCACAAGTGACCATGTTCTATGTATTACATAGGAAACTTTTGTATATATATAATTGTTTTGAATTTGAATGTAAATGATGTTAGCTCAGCTCTAAATAAAATTTAATGATTTGAATTTGTACATAATTAATAACAATTGTTTATTTATTTTGTTTAAACTGTTTTCAGAATATATATATATATATTGTTATTGTAATATTAATCATTCTTGTCAATGTTAAATTTTATTTACTGATGTGCATATATGTAATTAAAAAAGATACAAAAAAAACCCGGTTTAAACCAAAAAAACCGGTTTTTTTGGGTTTTTTCAAAAAAACCCGGTTTTTTGCCAACCCTGGTTTTGGGTCGGCCGCTTGAACTATACGGGTTCGGCGGTCGGTACCCTATCTTAATCTTAATATTTAAAAACAACTTAATATAACTAATATTTTTAATAAAAATAATGTGTATATTGACGTGCTGTAGAAAGAGAATTAAACTTCTAAGTGGCCTGGCTGTCATAAACGAGTTATCATCATTAAAGAGCATTAGCCATTGGATTTAGCATCACCATTTACAATCCCAGTGATGAAGAACCGATTAGTGATTGATACTTATTGTGTTCGAATTAAGATGTACTCTGTATGCAATATTTTTGATGAAGGAAAATCTTGAAGATGCTTCCGATGTCCTTAAGATTTGGTAAGAATTGCTGCGAGATGTTTCTGATGATCTCTACAGAAGGGGTAAGAATTTCTTCTTCTGTGTTTTCCCAAATGATCTTCAATCATCATTAAACGGTGATGATCTTTGGATTGAATCCTAGCTAAAATAACGTTGAGTAACTATGAATTTCCACTCTTCAATGATCGTCGAACTCTTGTGCTTAATAGAGTGAGTTCTTGCAGTGATAACGATAAGTAACTTTTACAGCTCATTACGTGTTTAAGGATAAACTCTTTTACCAATCATGATTCTGAAGAGATAGTATATTCTCTTTCCAGTTACAAGAAACGATTCAATCAAATGTTGATTTCATATGGCTACTTGCTGCCCAAGTCAATTATATATTATTTTATAAATTTAATGCCATCAAAATATTAATTAAATAATCAAAAAAAATTGTATATATTCTGTTATAAATTAAATTATATCAAACCCATATTCTATTATTAAAATAAGTTTTGTAAGAATTTCTGATCAGATAATTCATCTTATATTTCTAGAATTATATTATATAATAATTCATCTTATATTTCTAGAATTATATCATGTAATATTATTTCAATAAAATATAATTAAAATGATTTCTGTGTTTTATATTGTGTTTCATCTTACTTGATTATGTCTATATTTATATATATGCTGAAAGGATTCTATGTGCCTTTATTTTCAATTTTAAGACAAACTCATTCAACACTTTAAATGATGATTAATAAGATTATGTCGAGTGGTGATTGTAGGATTTTATATCAAGATACAGAAATATTTAATAATATGAAGATTTTAATGTAACACTGATTTATATTTATACAGTAAATATTCAGTTTAGATTTCTTTTGATAATTCAACTTTCACTCTTAAATTGTTTAAATGTAATTTCTAGTGGCACTATAAACATTGTTTATAATATGTTTTCAGCTGTGCAGATTTCTCAGTTCAGGTAAGAATTGTTTGTATATTTTATCATGAAGAAATCAATAATTGATTTTAATATATTCTAAATTTCTTTCTTTTCACAACGCATTGTTTTTTATTTATATTTCCTACCACTTTCGATCATTGGCTAAATTATTGTACATCTATTTTAGGAAAATACAAAATTTAAAATTACGTTTTAATATTCAAAATTCTCTGTTAATTTCTTGGTCAGAAAATACATTAAATCCAACTTTCCCTATTCCCCTTTTTTTTTTTCTATTTTTTTTTTTCATTACAAGAACCTCATTCGTTGGTGCTCAATCAGAAAGTAGGACGGAAACCACGTTTCTCTATACTATAAGAAACTATAAAGAGCATATCAAGTATATGCTAATAATTGCAACCACCTTAAATAAATGATAGAACAGAGTTCCCACCCTTTTTTTAAATAAAAATTAAGTTTTTAAGGAATTACAGATTTTTTAAGGACATTATCAGTGCCACCAACTATAGTCAGTGCCGTGGTTATTCCAGATTCCAGGTTATTTTTACCAGTCAGCTTGAAGCTAGTTTTTAATTTTTTTAATAGATTTTTTTAAATTTAATCTGTTTTTGTATCATAGCAAATTTTCTACATTACTAAAAGAAATTTGGTTTCAATCTTTTAACCCAATGCAATAAATTCTGACGAAATTCGCTTATTTTCAATGATGATTTGATGAAATTCGCTTATTTTCAGCGATCCTTTGACGAAATTCTCTTATTTTTGGCAATTTTTTTTTGGCTAAATTCTCGTTTTCACGATTATCTTTTGTCTAAATTCACGTTTTTTACGGCGATCTTTTGGCTAAATTCGTGTTTTTTACGGCGATCTTTTGGCTAAATTCGCGTTTTTACGGCAATCGTTTGGGTAAATTCGCGTTTTCCTGACGATCTTTTGGCTAAATTCGCGTTTTTTATGGCAATCTTTTGACTAAATTCGCGTTTTTACGGCGATCTTTTGGCTAAATAGTTTTTGACGACGATCTTTTTGCTAAATTCACATTTTTTACAACGATCTTTTGGCTAAATTTGCATTTTTACGACGATCTTTTGGCTAAATTCGTGATTTTATGGGGATCTTCTGGCTAAATTCACGTTTTTACGGCGATCTTTTGCCTAAATTTGCATTTTTACGACGATCTTTTGCCTAAATTCGTGTTTTTATGGCGATCTTTTGCCTAAATTCGCATTTTTACGACGATCTTTTGCCTAAATTCGTGTTTTTATGGCGATCTTTTGCCTAAATTCGCATTTTTACGGTGATCTTTTCGCTAAATTCGCATTTTTACAGCAATCTTTTTGTTAAATTCGCATTTTTTCAGCAATCCTTCGACGAAAATCGCGTTTTTTCAGCGATTGTTTTGCTAAATTCACGTTTTTTTCAATGATCCTTTGGCTAAATTCACGTTTTTCAGCAATCCTTTGACGAGATTTGCGTTTCTTCAGCGATCTTTTGGCGATTTTCACACGATCATTTGAAGAAATTCGCGGGGGGGTTTTTCGCGATCTGTAGGCAAATTTCGCATTTTTTCGGAAAATCAGAAAGTGGCGAAAAAGCAAAAAATGGAAAATGACAAAAAAGCGGAAAACCGCGGATCCGCAGAAGAATCTCATGCCTGGTGGAGTGAATTTTGTATAATTAATCCTTAACGATTTGAATAAATTTGTAAGTAATTATTGTAATTAATTTAGGCTGTTTATTCTTTTAAAATTACATACCCATTTTATTTAAGATGGGACCCCCAAAAAGCTCCGGTGAGAGGGGCCCCTCAATTCATAAATCCGCCTCTGAGTATGACTGACTATTTGTAATTCTTAAATACATAAATTTCTCCTAATTTCAAAAC
This sequence comes from Maratus michaelseni, assembly GCA_963931845.1. Taxonomy (NCBI): domain Eukaryota; kingdom Metazoa; phylum Arthropoda; class Arachnida; order Araneae; family Salticidae; genus Maratus; species Maratus michaelseni. Next base: position 254,911,952 of record OZ007592.1, read on the forward strand.
TCTTTATACATAAATATTTGTCAGATTATTCTTTCTTTTTTTTTTTTTTTTCCTAAAGAGATGAGGATTTATTAATCCGAAAAGAAAGATTGCTATGCAATTTATATTTACCAAAAAATCACTTCTAGATGTGTATTTTATTTTAAAATGATGAATTAATTAAACAATATATATAGATTAAAATCTCACATGAAAATAAATGTTCTATATCTTTATAAATTACTATAAATATAAGGAGAAGTTTAAAAGGGTGGGATTTTCACAGTTAGGAAACCACAAACACAAGAGGACAACAAATCTAGTAGGGGGCAGGGGGAGGAGATTGGAGAACAAGAAAATGGCCTGCGATTCAGTCGGCAATATGTTCAAAAGCCCTACACAACTTTTCAGGACAGGCAGTTTGCCGAGTGGCTAAGTCTCTACAGCCGATCTCAAGGAAGGAGGTCATCTTGGTGAAAAGTAGTCGTGGATAGGATATTCGGAAGAAGTTCGGCTGGGGATTATTTGCTGCTCGGGCAGATCATTCGTGACACTGATACCAGAAAATATTGCTTTCATCAAGAAGGAAATACTGAGTGACAAGAGATTAAAAATCAAGAAGCAGCAGCAAGATTGGGTCTATTTAAACACATTTCTTGTGCATTCTACACATGCACACTTTCACATGAACAAACTTTCTGTAAAATAAATATTTTGACTTCTTTCCGCAATTCAAAAATTGTAGATATCAATGCCAAAGTGCTAAGAGAAATTTAGATTTTGAGATCTTAATCAATCCCTTTGCAACTCAAATTTATTATCAACTGACTATTATCAGTAAATGAAAGTGAAATATAATTATCATAGACTGTCAAGACCTATCAGTAATTTTAAAATAAAAGATTGTATCACTAAAATTTTATATAAACATTTATCCGTTATCTTCATGCCCCAGAATGAACATAAAAATAGTTATATAACAGTTTCACACTGATAAAACTAGGACCATTTTAGAAGACTACATGCTCCACTGATGCAACAAAGCCATAAAAATATTATCGATTTATTAAAATTTTCTCAAGAAAATTATCTCTCTAACATTATTTTGCGTAAAAATAACAATTTTATTACATAATATACAAATTTTGCACTTTATTTCTTAATTTTTAATCACTCACCTCAGTAGCTGTATGCAAAAGTTATCAGGGATCAAAACAGATGAGATGTCAAGCAGCAGAAAATAAATGAAGAAATCAAAGAAAATGCATAAAAAAAAAGGGAAAGAAGAAATGGAAAAAAGCAGAAATAATAAAACATTTAAATATGCAGAGGTCAGAGAAAAGTTCAAAACAGGGTTGGGGAATTGCAGAGTGGCAGAAGATTTTCATTCTTGTCACACTTTAAAATGATGGAACATAGAAACTTTTTTATTTGGTGATAATTTTTTTAAAAATTAAAGCACTGTAATAAAACACTTTGTGTTGGGCCTGCACTTAAGATTACAATTTCATGAAAACTATGACAGGGGTCTGTCCAGACTTTTTTCCCAGTGTCCTGTTTTTGTGAAATTGTGAACAGCTTTTTATATTTGAAAAAAATCTAGACATAATTATGTGAATTTGAAATGATCGTTATATTCAGGTTCTTATTTATACATTTTTAAGAAGATATATGGATGTAAAATACATATATTTTCTTTATATATGTAAAAGTGACAGGTACTTTTAAATAATTAATTTGTGAAATGTTCGGTTTAAAATTAGAAAAATTTTGTGAAAAACCTATTTTTAAAGACAAAGAATTTTGTGAAGGGTCCTGTTGTAGGGAAAATAAATTTGTGAAGAATCCTGTTTGGAAATGAGAAATTTTGTGAAGGGTCCTTTAAAGGACCCAATTTTTTCCTAAACAGATCCTTGCTATGAGAAATTGTTTTAAAATTAATTTTGTTTATTAAATATTAAGTTCAATATACTAAATCATTTCCTAATCAAACTTGTTAAAAACTTTAAAATTTTCATAATTTCTAATTAATATTTTCTTTCAAAGCACTAAAGCAGCTTAATATGCTAGTCAATATACAAATAAAATTAAAACTTTGATACTAAAAGCACTAGGATAATAAATTACACTAAAAAACACTTTCTAGAAACAGAAATTATTTTTAAAATAATAATTTGCAGATTCATGTTTTAGCCTTTGGTGTTCAAACAGATGCTTTTCTAAAGCAATTCTGAAACTAAGAAAATTCATTTTCAATAAAAGTGCATTGTTTAAGGGACAAAAAACTTACCTCCACCTCGTCTTTAGAGTCGTCTGACTTCCCTTCAGGTGGTTTGGAATAATCCCCACTGAGTAATCCATATGCTAATTTTGCCCTAAAAGAAAATGTAACAAATAAATAATTCCCTAAGAATAGGTAGGAAATGCAGTTTTACAAAATAGCTATCCAGATAAAATTTTAATACAGCTAGAGGAATGAGGGAAATTTAGATGAAAGCTTTCATAAAAGCAGACTTGAAATTTTCTGATTTTTACTGACTGAATATGAATTTTTTTGTGATTGAGTCAAGACTTTACAGCAATAAAGTTTAACATTTTAGAGGGAATGCTAAAATCTTTCCCTCAAGCGGGCACGCTTTGTACTTTTTAATGACACAAGTGTTTTGTTTAGTTATGCCGTTACAAATGCATATTTTATAATAGTAACTAGCTGAACAAAATTTAATGAAAAAGATAAACATAATCATCAAATTTCGGATAATTAAAAAGAGATAATAGTTAAAATTTTATATGCGATGCTTCTCCTATGTATATAGAATATTTTTTAATTGTTAAACTTCTTTTCACACGAACATTTCAACTGATATTTTTCAATTAAAAATAGTGTGTTTCTAATCCAAATCAATTGGAAAACGGCATCCAGCATGCTTGATGACCAGACTTGTATAATATAGACGCACGCCATGTGCAGAAAATTATGGTAAGCTATGTCTTCTTTTTTTTTTTTTTTTTTCTGGGGGGGGGGTCTAGTGTCCAGATACTAATCAGTGTCGAATGTTGTTTTTGACGAAAAGTCTAATGGGCATTTTGGACGCTGTAGAGTTGCGATGGGCCGTGGTTGATTACACTCTCACCTGGTACTGAAGGAAATAAAGAACCAATGGTAACTGTTGAAGTAGAAGGTTTGTTTGGGTCGACGTTGAATACAAAGCAAGAATTCAATTAGATTCGAAGCCCCGATGTAAATTAGGTGCCCCGCTAGCAAGCGAAGCCAGCTAGTAATGTTTATAATTCTAGATTGAAATTTTCAAACAAGTATAAATACTGCATAAACACATACAAAATACCTTAAAATTAAATGAAAGACATTTCTATAATGATGCAAAAGCTAAACTTAGCTTAAAATGAGACAACAAACAAAAATAAAACAAAATTTTGCAGTGTAAATATTATGATTATATAATGAGCAGAAAATATTCATACAGTACTTACATTTGTACAGTGAAGTCTTTTGGAGCATTTCCAACATTACAAGACTGAACTATTTCGTCATATTTATCAAAATAACTAAAAGGAAAAAAACAACAAAATAATAATACAGAAAGCATTAATAATAAGCTATCAGAATTCCACAAAATGTAAAAATGCTTAACAATTAGAATATCTACTTTAAATCATACAGTAAAAATAACAAAATTGAGAATTTAAGCGAAGTTGATTGTGATCTTACTAAAAAATTACATAAGATAAAATGAATACAGGTAAAATTTCATGAATTTTAATAACTTAGATTGTAATTAATAAAATAAACTTTTAAATGTAATAAAATAATAAAAAAAGATTTAAAATGTTAAATTTGAAACACACATTTTCATAAACAAAATAAAACAGTTTCATCCCAAAAATTACTTACAAATAATTAAAAAATATACAGAATATCAGGAGAAAATTCTAGAAATGTAAAGGAGCAGGGAAACGTAATTGCAGAAAATAAATAGATCACTCTCTTCGTTTTCTGATTAAAGAAATTTAAAAACCACATGGACTTAGTTCCAAAAAGTAGAAAAAAGTATTTTAAAATACGTGTTTTAGGGGAAAAGCACAGACTTAAGACTTTTTTTTTGTATGAAGCATTACCTGATATTGTAGCTAAAGTTTTGCCTACCTTGTAGCATAGTGACTAGCTACTGCTTTCTGTGGTCGAGTGAGTTTTGAGTTTTTATGTGTGATCTTGATGTCCTGAATTATAACATTTATGTGTGAATGAGCTATCTATTCTATCATTTAATTAAGTCTCGCAAAATGTTTCTGAATCTCCAGGACTAATATTTTCAGTTATTTCTTGTAATATAATGATAACTATGTATCAGTGGTTGTTTAGCTGCTATATATACTATGGTAGGAATTAGATTCAGTGGATTTAGATGCATCTTGCCTAGAGATGGGAATGCTCGGAAAAAAACCGGAAACTTTGGGAAAAAAACTGTTTTTTTTCCCGTTTTTTTCCGAAGCTATATTTTTCAATTTTTCCGAATTGGAAAAATTGAAATTTAATTTATAAAATAATACATTCAAAATTTTATTATGGCTGCAGATTGATATTTTTTCATGTTCAGTGTCTTGCATGAAATTTTCTTTACTGGTAATTAAAAAAATGCAACTGAAAAATCATTTCAACAGAGACATGATAGATTACAAACAATGATGGTAAATTAAGCAAGAAAAGCTACTATGAAATTCTGAGATTGAAAGGCTAAACTTTTAAAAGTTGACTTCTTTTTTTGTTTTTTTGTTACTATATTCATGTAAAGTGAAAAAAAAAAAAATTTTAATATGCAGAAATTTTAAAAAAGTTTATTATTTTGTATATTTTAAGAAAATGTGGCTTATTTTTGAGAAGCATTTGTAAGAAATCAATTTTTACAAAATTTCCAATTTTTCCAGAAAAAAAAAACGGGAAAAAAAAACTGGTTTTTTTCCCGCCACTTCAAAATTTCCGGAAATTTTACATCTCTAATCTTGCCATAGTGGTAAATCAGTCTGGAACCGCATTCTACTTTTGAACATAGAATTCCATGTGCTGAGTAGCCAGCGAAGTCTTCATTTAGCAGTTTTTGTAGCGGTCTTTGACTATGAGTTCACTAGCATGGTAAAGTGTCAAGATTCAATATTTTGAATAAAAGATTATTGGAATCCATGGAATTCCCTTTGATAGTCATATAGCCATGTTTAAAGTGACATTTTATAATTGCAATGTTTCAAGTGATATTTTATAGTGAGATAAAGTGAGTTGCTTTGATTTCTGCAGAGTAATCAGAGAGGCCATTTTATTTTCAGCTATAAAATTGAATTTAGAGAGTACTTTGGGAAAACATAACACCCTCTGTGTTTCAAGTTTATTTTTGATCATGTTTATTTGAAGTTTGCCCGCTCCACTGCCAATCTCTCTTATTATTGCTTTTTGAATAAACTGTTGTTATTGTTAATTTTGTGTCATGGCTACTTTCAAGTTAACTGCTCGGATATGTCACAACCTTATCTTGGATTTGGAACATAATCAAAACCTTGGCATTAAATGAAAAGTGCTTTGGATGAGTTGTTGGCGGTCATAAAAGCAGGAAATTTGTAGAAAGTGTCTTTTGGCACTCAATTTTCAAACTATCTTGTATGATTTAAAATGTACTATTTAAAAAAATTAAAAGAATTGAGCGATCTTATGACTTAAATAATGTGTCCAAATTTAATGCTTTTTATAGAATAAAAAGGATTTTGTGAATGGATCTCAAATATTTACATTGTTAAGTGAGAAATTAAAATTTGAGAATCAGAATCAAGCATTATAAGAATTTTGTTAATAAATAAACTGGTTGCTCAAATAAAATGCTTCTGAAAGCTATGTAGACATCAGAAGAAAAAAAATTCCATAATAATTTGTACAAGACTGTATACAGCAAGAAAAAGGGGAAGGGGAAAAAATGCAAAAAAGAAATTTTTAAATATTACTAACCATTTTATAAAGTCAGGTATCATAAATGTAACCTGAATAACTGAATTCAAATAGCAGGAATTTCCTAAATTAGCAAGACCAGTGTAACCAGGTCCATAAAGAGGAACCAGTTTTGTTCCAGCTTCTTGTATAGTTGCCCATTCCCCAATTCGTTGATTCATGTCAATTTCTAACTCAACCATAGATTTATCAGTCTATAAAATAAAAACAATAGCAAATAAACAATTCATAAAAAGAAATAATTGGCTGCCTTAACAATATTTAATAAAAATATACATATTTTTATAAAATCAAATTTAATAACAATTATTTTTGTTAATAAAATTATAATTTTAATATAAGTCAATAATAATAGTTTACCTAAGTATTCACTGAAATTACATCATTTTCATATAAAAATAAGAGTGAAGTTCTCTTCTTCCTTTACTTTTACTAACTTATAAACATAAAATCCTCTAAATAGGTCACTGTATTTTTTTCTTATTTACAAAATCTATATACAGTGGACTCTCATTAATATGTATCTGTTAATGATACATTTCCAGTTAATGACAATTTTGTATTCTCCAGTATTTTCTATTTGCAATTAAAAGCATTTAATGCATATAAATTTTTCACAAATTGACTGGCAAAATCAAAGGAAATTGGTTTTGCATATTATTTCTTCAAAAGCAACTGTGATACCATATATAGTCTGAAAAGTCTGGAAACAGTCGAATAACTCGAGAAATAAATAGATTGGATTGAAAAATAGAAAATACATATTACAAAATTTAAAGTTCCATACCCTATTAAATTTATTGTATAAAAAATTCCTTTTATTAATATTTCATTTACAACCCCAGTTTATTAAAATATTCCCTTTTTAAAAATATTCCAATACTGTCTATATTTAAAACATTTTTTATTCTAATCTACTTAAATTTATTTTTTATTTCCCAACAAATAAGATGCAAGATTCACATTTCATAAGAATATTTCTTCTTAAAAAGCCTATTTTCTTAAATTCTTTATTATATTAATTATTTCCGCATTTAAATCTCTTATTTCTTTTAATCTGTGTAAATTCACCATTTCCCTTTCCTAATAGTCTAAAAAAATCATTCTTTTAAATTGTTTTCAATACACAAAAACCGAAACTTTATTCTACCATTTCCCTTTCCTAATAGTCTAAAAAAATCATTCTTTTAAATTGTTTTCAATATGCAAAAACCAAAACTTTACTCTATTAATTACCTTTGTTTTTTTAATTTTGATAATGTTCTAGAACAGGGGTTCCCAAACTTTTAGACCGACGTACCACTAAATCAAAGTTCATACTTCCGAGTACCACCAGGTAACAAACATAAATCTGATATAGAAAAACTCGCAAAAAGGAACCTGTCTGAAGCGAAATATATATCCGGTCTTTTATGTTTCCGCTTTAGCAGATTTTCCTATACCAAAACACTGTATTTTGATATTGTATGCATTGTTAAAATGAATGATTTCATTATTAAATTGATACTTAGACTGACTGCTTTATAATAACATTCAAGTAAAAAAACAGTATCATTATTCATTTTTAACAATGTATTACAATATCAAAATACAGTGTTTTGGTATAGGAAAAAAGCTACAATACTGAATGATATATGGGCGTACACTGATTCATATACTGTTAAAGTCGGATGATTAAATTGCTTCTATCGCTAATGAAATGGGTGGGCTTGTTTTATAAAGCACAGATTCCTCCTGTCTGGCTCAATATTAGGTAATTTTAGTCATAGGTCAGATTCGATGTTTAGTTTATTCCTGTATTTGTTTTTCATATAACGAAATATTTTTGAAAATTTCTAAATTAATAAAAACAAGCGGTTTTGATTCCATAATAATATGCTGCATTCTGTATTTTATTCCACGTACCAATATCGGACTTCTACGTACCAGTAGCCAGAGCTTCTCGTACCAGTACTGGTACGCGTACCATAGTTTGGGAACCCCTGTTCTAGAAGACTCTTTTCCAACCAGAAGCATAGGAGAGACGTATTTCTTCAATATTAATTCACCGATAAAAATGAGTATGAACCGAAAGTTTAACATGCATTGGATAAAAAAGTCATGTGTTACGAAATATTTCTTGCACGCTTCACTTAAAACAAGCTGACGGATGAAGAGAGGAAGGGATTTGTGTCGTCGAAGCAACTGTTAAAATAAAATGTTGCTGGCATTCTAATATGTTTTAACATAGAGAATTGCTAAGGGAGAGCAATCCCGTTTAATTTAAAGATGAATGTGTTTAAATAAATGAATTCGAGTGCCATGGTGGTGTGTTCTTTCCTTCATTCTACATACTACTGGGCCTATTACTGCTAAAAGTTGATACCACGACTGCATAAATTTGGAGATGTTTGTCATCTTTTTTCTTCGACTGTTGTATTGGAGCTAAAATATAGCAGAATGCAACAATTAGTCTCACAGAATTAACTGTGTGATAAATTGCATATGAGGACTTCGAAAGTGAGTGATGAAGTTCTGTGAGTGGAAATGGAATATTTTTTTTAAAGTGTGCTGTGATCAAAATAATAAAAGGTGCTTTTGCTCAATGTGGCAGTTGCTTTAAGAGCAATTATTTCTTGTGTTAAAATAGTCTTACTACCAGAATTATGTTGATGAATCTTGGAGTTAACCGTCCATCCGCAGCTTTATCAAGATTAAATCAGCGACAGATTATAAATGTTGATTTTCAAAACGCAAAAATTATAGTTCCTACAAATAACGAGTTTACAGCTAAAATCAGAGAGTCTTTGGAGATTTTATGTAAAGGAAATCGAGTCTGTAATGATTGCTTATCTTATAATGTACCTAAAATCCGGTTTAATATTTTGAAATTATCAAGAACCCCAGCGCTGGAACTAATGGACTTTTCCTGATACACCCCTACAGAATAATAGACTGGCCCCGTTAAAACTCCGTTACATATTAGCACAGTGTAAGCGAGAAGCGACATTTGTACACTCAGCTCAGTCAACAGAGCACCACTGAAAAAGATCACGTTAGTGATCGAAAGTCTCGGGATGTAAATGTTTGTATTTTGTCACCTTTTAAGCATGTTTTAATGTATATTTTATTAACTTTAAATACAAGGTGAATATTTCATTCCACTTCAATTTCATTTTGAAAATTTTCTGTTCCTGCAAATTGTTGAACAAGTTTAAAGATCGGAAAGTAACAATCGAAGTCAACAATGGAGAAGTTTATAGAGGTATAGTCGCAATATTTTAAAAAAAACTTGCTTGTGTCTCTCGATGAAATGAAAGCTACTATAAAAATATGCAATATAATGGAAATACATATTCATGACTTTGAAGATTTATACAACAGTATTAATTTGAATGATTTAAAGAGAAAAATTATGGATTTTTTTAAAGTGCTAATACTACAAATATAAGCTTTGAACAGTTCCCTAATCTTTATTTTGTTGTTAAAGAAAATCATTTATATGTGGTGACTGGAAACGGACTCTGTACCACAAAGCTTAGCAGATTCTTTAGTGAGGCTCTTGATGATAAACCTTAACTACCGAACAATAGATTTTGATGAGCAAAGTAATTTTTACTGTGAGAACGAGAGCAGAAGCAGTCGAGATTCAGACTTAGTCAGACGGACTCAGAGATGCTGCGAAATCTCCGACCAGCCGGACGAGCTGAGCTGAGCTGAGTAATGTTTTATCGGCAGACGGCCTAGACGAGCTAAAAATCTCATTGATATCGAGAAAACGAGAAAAGCCAACAGACGATTGGCCATGTTGTTAAAATTATCTTTAAACTATAAATATCTGTGTTATTTCAAATATATCCAAGAATATTAAAATTTGTAAGATTTCGTTAAAGATCTGCCTGGAATTTTTAATGCTCTCTAGACACCGACATATATCACTACATATATGATGGTAAACTGGTTTATACACAGATTAAAGGTATACCCATGTGGGGGGGGGGGAGGGGGGGAGCTGTAGCTCCATCCTAGCTAATATATATTTATATACATATGAAACAAGTGTTACTTTAAATAAAAACTAAATATATTATAGATACATAGATGATGTTCTATTGGTTGGGGTTACCGATTCCTTTAAAAGTTACAGCTTTAAACACTATCCAAATAGTTTAGAGACTGAAAAGTGTGTCAAATAATTCTATATGTGTTGATTATCTGGATGTAACTATAGACATATCTAATGGTGGATGGGAAACAAGTATTTATGATAAGAGACATTATTTTAATTTTGATACTATTAAAATGTTACATTTCAGTTCAAATGTGCATTTGTCTATTTTCAAAAATATTTATATAAATGGTTTATGCAGTATTGAGAAATTGAGCTCTAGCTGTGCAAATACTGCTAGGAATATAGCTGATTTTTATTGTATGATGATAATGCAGAATTATTCAGTTCAGTTGTTGATCGATTTGACAAACAAATTTATAAAAAATAAAGGTTATTGTGACAAGTTGATAGGAATGTCGAAGTGATAATTGTGATAGTGTCGGCGCCGTGGGTTATTTGCCATGATGAAAGTTGAGAGTGTGTTGTTGTAGTGTGGCTTAGGTTTTCTTCCTTTCGTTATGTGTGTTTCATTCATTTTCAGTCTGTATTTGTCAGGTATGGGGAGTATTGCATGAGTAAAACTAGTTAAACCCAGCAGTGCATGTCTCAAGCCATGCTACCTGCCAAGGGCCGTTTTTTTCTATCTCTATTGATTTTTCATTATTGCTGTAATTTGTTGTGTTCTATAGTTTTGTGTTAAAGTAGTTTATTGTGATTTCTAGTTCTGTGTTTAAGTAGTTTGTTTAGTTTTCTTGTTTTGCAATTATCTGGTATATAGATTTTAGTTTGCTTTTGTGATATTGGTTCTGCAAGTGTTTTATCATTGGAGTTTATTATTATGATATATACTAGACGGAACCCATCAAAACTTGACGGAAAAAAATTGCTATAACAATATCAATAAAATAAGCTTCTTTATTATTTAATAGGAAGAGAGTATGAAAAAGAATTTCAGAAATTTTATTTTAAAAGTTTTCCACCAGTGAAATACAGTTCTATTTTAGATGCAAACTCCAAACAATCTGTAAACAACTGTGTAATGCAAATCAGTGCAAAATTACCAGGGTTGTAGTGGGTAGCTGCCCGGGTACCCACCCGAGCTGGGTTTTTAAAAAAAACCAGGTTTTTTTACAACCATAAGGGTTGTAGTGGGTAGCTGCCAGGGTGCATTGCATCAGCTCAAAGGCACCGTCGAAAATGTTTTAAAATGTCCTCTATAATCATTGTTTCAAATCCATATCTTCTAAAACGCATTCATTGTTTTAAGATAATCAATTCTTATGTAAAGATGGAGAAATTCCCATACAGTAATAATATGCAATCTGGAGATGAGGCAGATTTTTAATGCTTTCAAGTGTAATTTATTTGTATTGTAACGAACGACAGCGTCAAAGTTTGAGAAATGTTAATCGTATTTTCAAACAAATTAAATATCTATGCCCTTCAATTTCATACGATTTATAAGAATTTTGGTACTACTCTGTTATCCTGTCAACCACTTTCCATTTTAAAAAAAAAAAAATTATCGCCAAACTATAGAATTTAACGCCAAAAATGCATGTTGCCGTCAAATGCGTTACACGTACTTCCCAACAAATACGAGATTTTTGGCCACCTGTTGTAAACGTTGTGGCCAAAAAAGTTTGCGGCAATTTGTATCCAGCCATTAATGTATTTTAACTGAAGCGCCCGCACACCGGATGTCTATAGCCAAATCGTTAACGGGCAAATGGCGGGGAAACTTAATGCAATTTCAGTGCCCAATAGCAAATGAAAGTACGTTTGCGGCCAAGATATACAAATCTATCATTGTTTAAAAGTCAGTGGCCCAGTATAATCTTCTCGACATTTTTATTATAAGAAATAAAAAGTATCTTTACTTCACATTTTATAAGATGATTTTCGTTATTTTAAACCTGGATTTATGTGAAACTATAAAATATGCTGCATTTAAATATTTTATGCAATAAAAAATACACAAAAAGTACCCTTCTTTAATTTAAAGTTTTTATGGAAAAAAAAAATCATAAAAACTGTTAATGTTTTTGCTTTTAAAGTATGCATTAATATCTTTAAATGAATATTTTTTGTGAGCACCTAGAATGAAAATGAATATTGCAATCTTTAGACATACATATTATATAAACATATTAAAAAAATTAATGATAAATGGGAATTTATTTCAATTTCAATGAAAAAATATTTGTCAAAAGAAATAAATGCCACTTTACCAAAAAGCAGTTACTGTTAAACGAAAAAAAAAAAAAAAAAAAAAAAAAATTCTTTTTTTTCTTGGAGGGGGGGGGGGGGATTTTATATTATCTGTATATTATCTATAAATCAGTTCCAAAAAATAAGTTATTTTCATTTTTTGAAACACTCAAAATTTAGATTTAAAAGAAAAAAAAATCTTAACTATCTTAAATAAGCAATAATAGCAAATACCGATCCCCCCCTCCCACTCCTTTCACACGGCAAGCCGGGAGTAATGCAGGGAAAGATGAAACAAGATTTCCCTTTTCCGACACATTTTTTTTTCCCAGTGGGGATTTTTGTAAATATATTTTTAAATGTTTTCCGCTTTGTAATAATCAGCATTGAAAAATTTCCACTTTTAAAATTATTTAATGTTGTAAGAGAAATTTTGAAGATTAAAAAAAACCTTGAAAAAATAAATCTATTGAAATATAGCTTTTTTTCTGCGGTCTCGTAGGGATTTTTATGTCTTTTTGGCAGCGTCATCGCAGCATTGTTTACATTTCCCTTGCCTGCATCGTGGCGTCGTCTATGTCTAAGTCTCGTCATTCACTGGTTTTTGGATATTTAGATTTACAAATTAGGTAAGATTATTTTTCTATATTATTCCAAGAGTTAGTTAAAAATTAGTTTTCATCATTCTCAGGGACAGATTTAAGTTCAAGATAAAGAAAGCTGAGAAAAAGCATCAGCAATTGTGTAAAATTAACTGCATTGCTTTGCTTATTATGCGACTTAATTCTACAGAAGTGAATAAAAAAAAAAGTTCTTTACTGATCTTACATCTGCCCTGAATATGCTATTAATAAGTTGATTGTAATTATATATATATATCAGAGTAAAATGTGTCCGTAATGAACAATCTCGGAAGTTTTTGGTTTATAAAAAAAATTAACCAATAAAAATTCAGCTTTTATTTTTTTCATAATTCTCCGTTGCCTGTTTTATAATTTGCTTTATTGCTGACAATCTTAAACCAGTCAGGAAGCGGAAATTAATATTTTACAGCTCCAGTGTCTTTCAGTGAAATTATACTTCATATGTTAAGATCTGGTTTTAATTAACTAATATATATATATTCTGTATTTTCTGATGATACTGGCATATTTTTGTTTTGATAGTAATAGAAAAAAAACTTCGAATTTTATGTACTAATTAATGACCATTTGCAAAATTTCACTTTATTTTTAAGATTTTAATAAAGTAGGTAATTTCTTTTTAATTCATTAATGTGATTTTTAATTAGTCATGGCAATAGTGCCCAAAATGTTTTGGTTTAGCCGAAAAGCTAAGTAATCTGATTTAATTTTTAAATTCCACTTATCAGAGTGTAATAGGAACACAACTTGGTACTTTTCTGTTATACCAACACATGCCAAAATATACGCTAATCTGCCATTTATTTCTACCCTAACCGTGTAAAGAATTTTTTATTGCAAACTGTACCAAACATTCTGATTGGACTATTTATTGAACATGAATCTTTTATTATTATTATTATTTAATCGTAACCTCATAAAACATCTTAAACTTGCTACTTTTCAAATAGAAAATATTTATTAAATTATAACTTGCATTTATTATTGACACTGAAATGAATTTTACCATTAAGCTGTTACTTGATGATGTAGAAGCGGCAATAAAATTGTTTTAGGACTTTAGATACATTAAAAAAAAGTTTTTATCAAAAAAACTCATAAACATCTTCATTCAAAAAATGAAATGTTTACAGCAATCCTAAGAGACATTTACAATTTCAAGCCTGTAGTTTAAATAGAGTTTTATTTTATTACCTTATGTAATATTTATTTGTTCTTTTATTTTAAGTGCATATTTTGTATTGCAATTTTCAAACGTTTTATTTTTAAGTGCTTAAATTCGTGCCAACAATGTTATTTTTGTTTTCAAATGATTCGTTTCATGTGAATTTCCTTTTGTGCCGATTATTATGCTTAGCGACAATGGTGTTGGTATAGCAGAAAAGGACCCAAACTTTTTATAAACAGTTGCTTTTAATATATTTTCATGTTGTAAATATTTTTTTAATAACAAACCAGATTAATTTTTAATGGTTTTTTTTTTTCCTAATGAAAGCACATAATTTGTTTGGGTACATTTCGGTTAGCCAGGCACCAGTGATATATATACAAGTATTATATATATACATATATGTATGTATATACATATATAGGTATATACATTATGTATTTATATATGTTGATATATATCACTGGCGCCCGGCTAACCGAAATGTACCTTTTTTTGTTTCAAAGTATTGCATCGTCCCTTACCCCTCATGCAAAAACAAATTTGTCTTTAAGGACGTCTTCCTTTTTAAAACTTGTTTTAAGCCTTTGTAAGTATTTTTTTTTTAACCTCATCTCCCCCGAGTCTGAAATTTTCTTTCTGTGTTTGTGACAACATACTCTCAAAGCATGCAATTTCTTTCTTGGAATCCAAAATAGTTGCACACTGTTATACTATACTGTTACATTTTTTTTTTTTTTTTTTTTTTTTTTTTACACCCATCCAAAATATTAAGAGGAGAGAGCCTGTCTGATATTACACTTTTAATTTTATGTTAAATAAAACATTGGGTACTTTTCGGTTAGCCAGGTGCCAATGATGTGTACAAGTACATACATGTATATATATTACTGGTGTCCAGCTAACCGAAAAGTACCAAACATTGTATCAATTATCTTCCTTAATTACTTTCCTGGAACTATAATTTATCTCCATCTTTTATATTATGTTCTGCAGTGTTTTTCTTTTTCAGTACCATAATTTCAGTAAAAAGTGCTATAGTGCATATGCGTGTAAAAATTTAAAACAGTCTAAGTGCACAGCACTTCTGCTGGTGTGGCTGATTCAGTAATTTTTTTTTTCTTTTCCTCCCCATAGCAATATTTAGATAAGATGCCATTTTATTTAATGCAAATTATGTGTGTGTGCATGTTGAAATAAGTTTTGATTTAAAAGAAGAAGAAAATGATTCACTGACATCAGTTATATACATTAATCAGTTGTACTTTTTCTTTTTAATTTTCTAGTTGAATATGATAAATGCTTAATATTGCAACCTATTACAATTTATTTTCATATTTTTCAGGAGACTGCGGTGGTGCAGTTCAGAGATGGCAGCAGAGATAGATGGTGTAGAAAAGATGACTGTGCAGCATAAACTTGTTTGGCATTCAAGCAAAGGTAAGTTGTCAATTTACTCAGTTTGTAACGCAGGGCTTTTATCTTAGGGCCCATTTTGAAAAAAGTAAAAGTTATTTGTGTGAAATTTCTTCTTTTTTTTCTTTTTTGTGAAAGATAACATTTTGTAATGAATATGAAATTTAGTTACTCAAATTTGAACCAAACGTTTATTGATAACTTCTTTAAGTCCTTCTGTTAAAGTTTTCCTTTCAATTTGTTTGCAAATTACACATTTTGAAACATAACAAAATAAAAATGAACAATGAAGAGTATGTTTTTATGGATTGTTTATAAAATAGGCAATTCAGAAAATTCCAGATTTTAAAAGTATTGCTACCCCACATGCAAAAACAAATTTGTCTTTAAAGACTTCTTCCTTTTTAAAACTCAATTTTTTTTAAGTTGCCTGTGTTATTTAAAAAAAAAAATGGGAAGAGATCCTGTTTATTAAAAGGTATATTGTGAAGGGACCTGCTTTACTAGGAAGAATTTTGGGATGGTCCCCTAAATAGGCTCCAAATTTTGTCTGTATTGATCAATTTACATTAGTAAATTTAATTTCACACATTCATAAAATAGAAGTGTACTCTTGTATTTTAGCTGCATACAGTTGGTAAACGTTAAAGCTCTTTACAAAGTTTTCCAACCTTTGCACTTTAAGTGTAAAATTTACACTTTTTAACCTTTTTTTACAGCTAGAATGTACTTATTTTTTACTCTTAAAAGTTATAGAAAAAAAAAAGCTATTAAAATATTTTTCGGCAGAATCCTCGAATAAGCGAGGGTCCCAATTTGGCGATTTTTTTGACGCACGCCAAGGAACGACGCGCACCAACCGAGAAATCGGCAACCTCCGAATTCTACCCAATCAGAACACGAGCTTTTCGGCAGACGACTTATTACTTACACACATCGTCAAGCAAATTCTTTCACAAAGTACACCGTGAACGTAGCATTGATTTTATTTCGTTTTAAGAATATTTACAAAGTTTTAGTAAATTTTACCGCCACATTTTTCGATTTTTACATACTTTTACCAATATTTTCCTTCAGATATTTCAATTTTTACAAACTTTTACCGATATTTTCCTTCAGATATTTCAATTTTTATAAACTTTTATCGATTTTTTCGTTCCGATTTTTTCCATTTTTACAAATTTTTAGCTATTTTTCCCGCCGGATGTTTCTGTTTAAAAAACTATTTAGCTATTTTTCACTCCGTATTGTTTCATTTTTAGCAATTTTTCTATCCGAATTTTTCAATTTTTACAAATTTTGAACTATTTATTCCTCCGGATATTTTTATTCTTACAAATTTTTTCCTCCGGATTTTTCCATAAAAAAAAGTTCTACCCTATTTTTTCCTCCGGATTTTTCAATTTTAACCTACTTTTTTCATTTGGATTTTTCGTTTTTACAAGTTTTTAGCTATTTTTCATCTATTTTTCATTTTTACAAATTTTTCTCTGGATTTTTCCATTTTTACAAATTTTTAGCTATTTTTTCCTCTACATTTTTACAAATTTTAGCTACGTTTTTATTTAATTTTTTTTGTTTTCATTTTTATAAATATTTAGCTATTTTTTACTTTTTTTTTTTTTTTTCATTTTTATAAATATTTAGCTATGTTTTTACTTTTTTTTCCATTTTTATAAATTTTTAGCCATGTTTTTCCTTTGTTTTTTTTGCATTTTTTGAAATTTTTAGCTATTTTTTCCTCTGGATTTTTCCGTTTTTAAAAATTTTTAGCTACTTTTTCCTCCGGATTTTTCCGTTTTTAAAAATTTTTAGCTACTTTTTCCTCTGGATTTTTCCGCTTTTAAAAATTTTTTAGCTACTTTTTCTACCGAATTTTTCAATTTTTAAAAATTTTTAGCTACTTTTTCCTCCGAATTTTTCAATTTAAACAATTTTTAGCTACTTTTTCCTCCGGATTTTTCAATTAAAAAAAAATTTTAGCTACTTTTTCCTCCGGATTTTTCAATTAAAAAAAATTTTTAGCAATTTTTTCTCCAAATTTCTCAATTTTTTTAAAAAAAATATCTATTTTTTTCATTTGGATTTTTTATTTTTACAAATTTTTAGCTATTTTTTCTTCCGTATTTTACCATTTTTACAAATTTTTAGCCATTTTTTTTCTCCAGATTTTTCCATATTTTTAATTTTCTTTCTTCTGTATTTTTCATTTGTATAAATTTTTAACTATTCTTTTCTCATCATATTTCCATTTTTACAAATTGTTAGCTACTTTTCCTCCAGATTTTACAATTTTCACACATTTTTAGCTATTTTTGCCACCATATTTTCCCACATTTTTAGCTATTTAGGCCACCATATTTTCCGAATTTCCAATTTTTTTGCTATGTTTTCCTCCAATTTTTCCATTTTAAACTATTTTTCCCACCGGATTACTCCTTTTTTTTTATGAATTTTTAACTATTTTCCCTCCAGATTTCTCCTTTTAAAAAAATTTTTAGTTATCTATTCCCTCTAGCTTTTTCAATTTACAAATTTTTAGCTATTTTTTCCTCCGGATACTTCATTTTTACAAATTTTCGGCTATTTTTTTCCTCTGGATATTTCCATTTTTACATACTTTTATCAAATTTTTTCTATTTTTGCATATTTATAGCTTTTTTCTTCCATCTGTATCCATTTTTACAAATTTTATCTTTTTTTTTCTATGAATTTTTTTGAAATATTTATGAAGTTTAATAATTTATTACCTTTAACAATTAAAAAATTTCTAGTAAAATAAGGCTTAAACTTGAAAATTGTCACAAAACGGAATAAAATCAACGTTTACTTCATGAAAGAAATTCTCATAAAAACTATGTAAATAGTCAATTCTCTGCATAACACCACACACGTTATAATTGAGGAAAATTTCGATATTCTTCATTTTTCTAATACATGCAAGACGCGGTTGACTATGCTTCGCGTACATTAACCAAAAAAAAAAACATCACTGGACGCATGAAACTTGCTGTACAGCATTCTCTAGAATGCACGAAATTCATTCAAGCCGAGGTCAGTAACTTGTGTATGTACGCTTCGCGTACATTAATCGAAAAAAAAAACATCACTGGACGCATGAAACTCGCCGTACAGCGATCTCTAGAATGCATGAAATTCATTCAAGCCGCGGTCAGTAACTTGTGTATGTACGCTTCGCGTACATTAACCGAAAAAACATCACTGTACGCATGAAACTCGCTGTACAGCATTCTCTAGAATGCACGAAATTCATTCAAGCCGCGGTCAGTAACTTGTGTATGTACGCTTGGCGTACATTAACCGAAAAAAAACATCACTGGACGCATGAAACTCGCTGTACAGCAATCTGTAGAATGCACGAAATTCATTCCTGCCGCGGTCAGTAACTTGTGTATGTACGCTTCGCGTACATTAACCGAAAAAACATCACTGTACGCATGAAACTCGCTGTACAGCATTCTCTAGAATGCACGAAATTCATTCAAGCCGCGGTCAGTAACTTGTGTATGTACGCTTGGCGTACATTAACCGAAAAAAAACATCACTGGACGCATGAAACTCGCTGTACAGCATTCTCTAGAATGCACGAAATTCATTCAAGCCGCGGTCAGTAACTTGTGTATGTACGCTTGGCGTACATTAACCAAAAAAAAAACATCACTGGACGCATGAAACTCGCTGTACAGCAATCTGTAGAATGCACGAAATTCATTCCTGCCGCGATCAGTAACTTGTGTATGTACGCTTCGCGTACATTAACCGAAAAAAAACATCACTGGACGCATGAAACTCGCTGTACAGCAATCTGTAGAATGCACGAAATTCATTCAAGCCGCGGTCAGTAACTTGTGTATGTACGCTTCGCGTACATTAACCGAAATTTTTTTTTTTCCCCCCAACAATCCATTGACTAATTTTAAGATTTTTTACCACGATTGGCTGATAAATTTGGCGATATCTTTTAAATGGCCAAAAAATCATTTTGTAAACTTTTTCATATTAAAATTTAGTTAAATTGTAATATTTTAACAAAACTGTATTCAAAAAGTTATCATAAAAAAATCTTCGTCTATTACATATTGCATAGGAATTGTTCATTTTTATTAAAATTATTTTATTCAAAATTGTTATTTTACAGTTTGTTAAAACAGTTTAGCAGAGTTTCATGAAATGTAAACATCTTGTACAATGGGTCCTTCAAATTACTCAAAATTTTGATGCTTCAGCTCATGTGCTTAGAAAATGTTTGCTTTAAATATTTTAATATTTGTTTCAAGAGTGATGATTCAGTTTTGTGATTATTGTGACACCTCTGGAAATATAGTGCATCTAATCTGGATTTACATTTAATAAAAATTAAATTAATTTAAATTTTTGAAATGTAAATTTAATAGAAAAAGTTTGAGTATCTTTTAAAGTTTTGCAGAAATGTGTCAAATAATTTTTGTTAACAGGGTTTTTGACTTTCATGAACTTTGACAATACTTAAGATTACACAGATTTATGCTAAATAATTTTTTTAAATTTATGCTATGTATGTAGAAGAGGAAGGTAGAAGGTGATAAAATTATTTAATCTTCTGACCTATAAATTAAGGATTTTTTTTTAATATGTTGTCATATAAATTAATTTGGATTTTGATTATATGTATAATTTTTAACAAATTAAAAATAAAGCAGATTCTTTGGAGAAAGGAACCTTCTTTAATACTTTCTTTGACCCTTTTTTCTTAAGAAACTTTAAAAAATGATATTTAAATTCAAGGTATTTTTAAAACATTCTTATGTTTTGCCCAAAATATTTTGCAAATGTAAGATTCTGGAGAGGAGCTGTAGGCTCAAATCCATGTTTTTAAATTTTCCTTTAAATCAAATATCAAGTAATAAAAATGGTGATTTTTTTTTCATTGCTAACTAAGCGTAAAACTGACAGTGTGAAATATGTTCGAGCCTGGAAGCTTGGTTACGCTTAGTTAGCAGTGTAAAAATTCACATGTTTGTTATTCAATAATTTCGAGTTAATTTCACTGCTGAAAATTAATTAAAATTACTCAAATATCAAGTTTTCAGAATAAAATAACTGTGGCAATATTTGTATTGGAGTAATTAGTGTTTCCCCTAGACGTTTTCGAGAGGGCGCAGCACCCTGCCCATTTTTTTATAGTTGTAAATGCACCCTGCCCGTTTTTATATAGCTGGAAATGTGCCCTGATTATTGTGGATTCACAAGAATTTGCTTTCGCGAATTTCACCAAAATTTAGCGGGAAAATATCACAAAAATCATCTAACGGTCATGAGAAAATATCGCAAGATTCGTCTATCGGTCACAGTAAAATATCACAAAATTTGTCACTTGGCCGCAAGAAAAATTACAAAATTCAAAAATCTCAAAATTCGGCAGTTTGTTGTAGGAAAAAAATTGGGAAATTTGCTTATTTGTCGCAAAACCTCCCTCCCTGCACAATTCGGCAATTGGTAGCAGGAAAATATTCTGAAATTCATCAGTCAGCTGCGGGAAAAATCACGAAACTATTCAGTCAGTCATGGGAAAAAATAGCGAAATTTTTCCATTGATCGCATGAGAAAAATTGCTAAATTTGTCAATCGATTGCGGCCAAAAATAGAGAAATTTATATATCTGTCATGGGCAGGGCATTCGGGGCACGGGCCCAGGGTCCCCGATTTTCAGGAGTCCCCAAATGCTACTAAAAATTTTTGAATTATTGGCCAAAACAGTTTTAACTGTTAAAAAAACAAAATTAAAATGGAAAAATCTGTTTGTCAGAGATTGTCTATGATGTGTCAAAGCAGGGTTGGCAAGTTTCTTCCAAAGTGGAAAAAACCGGCCTGAAGAAATAGGTTTCTTCCAAGTGGAAAAAAATGGAAGAAACTGTTTTTCTTTAAGAATTTACCATATAAGTTACAACTTTGTAAAATACAATAAAAATAAATGTATTTTCTAATAGATAACCTTACATAAATTTAATTAGACTTATAAAAATTTAATTATGTATGATAAATTGATAATTACACCAGTTTTTTAGCCAAGATCACACACCTGTCTAAAGCTTTCCAATCATTGTGTACCTGAATAAAATAAATGGGACTTTTCTAACACCATGCCAAAATGTATGCTAATGTGCTATTTATTTCAACCCTGAACGTGTAAATATTTTTATTGCAAACCGTGCCAAACATTGTGATTTGCTATTTATTGAACATGACACTTTTTAATTATTATTATTACTTAATTTACTCTGTAACCTCGCAAAACATCTTAATTTGCTATTTTTCAAATAGAAAATATTTAATATTAAGTAGTAACTTATATTTATTGTTGACACTAATGTGGATTTTACCATTAGGCATTTACCAGATGATGAGGACGCTGCAATAAAATTGTTTCAGGACTTTGGATACAAAAAAAAGTATGAATGTCTTCATTCAAAAAGTGAAATGCTTACTGCAATGCTAAGAGACATTTACAATGCTATGCCTGTAGTTTAAATTGAGTTAATTTTATTAATTTATCATATAATATTTATTTGTTCTTTTATTTTAAGTCTATATTCGTGTCGATTTAATAAAATAGTTCGTGAAAGTCTGTAATTTTCAAATGTTATATTTTTAAATGCTCAATTTTGTGCCAACATTTTTTTTTTTTTTTTTTTTCCAATTGAATCCTTTCACATGAATTTCATTTTGTGCCAATTATTGCACTTGGTGACGACAATGGTGTTGGTATAATGGAAATGTACCAAATAAATTTATCCAAAATACACAAAATCAATTAAATGTAATTCAATTCAAAAGAGGCACATTTTTTTTTTATATATATAATTTAAACTTCTGTAACCAGTAGTAAATAGTATGTGGATCATTTACCTATTGTAGAATGAAACTCTTTTAAATAAAAGACAGTGCTTTGAATTTACGCCCATTTTATTAAGGAAACTAATATACAGTAATTACTGTATTGAAGGATTTCATTAAAATCTCCATTTTCCTTACTACAGTGCAACATTGTATAACAAAACAGAAGTAATTTAGCTTTAAGATGCTGCAATCAATTTCTCAACTTAGAATGGATGAATGCAAAAGATGAAAAAAATTCTTATCCCTGTAGAGTTTATTTTTAGAACATTTATCTTTTAAATCAGCATGCTAGTATACATAATTACAAATTTGTTTGTTTTAAGTTTTGCACAATAGTTTTTAAAATATTGCATTTTTATATGATAAATAAGGAATTGGTAGGGTTTTTTTTTACAGAAATTATATAAACAATAAAAAAATATCCCCTACCTCTAAAGTTGTAAAAAACATAACCTGTAAATACCTGCTGAACCTGAAGTTTGTTATTAAAAAATAACTTATTTTTGCATAAATAATATTTTTAATATTAATTAAAATTTCCAATTTAAATTTCATATAATTAGGTTTTGAATTTAATTCTTTTATATAGTTAATATATTTTAATTTTGAGCATCTGTTTTGTTTTCTGTTGGTTTCTTCCAGTTTTTTCCATTTCTTCCAGTTTCTTCCAGAAGAAACCCAACCCTGTGTCAAAGTAACTTCATTTTTTCTTTATTGTCTTTTAACCCTTTGAGGCGTGGTGGGATATATTATATCCCACCTAATTTTAATATGATTCGAACCAGAAACTTTGAATTAAATTTTACTTTTTTAACTTTGACGGGGAAAAGTTGAAAAATTGCTTTTCCTTATTTTGAACTAAATTACGGTGAGAATTGAAATGCTATTGTTTTATGAGTGATAATATCAGATTTATAGCTTGGAGGTACACAATGTATTTTCCTACTTTACAAAGCCATTTTGAAGGAAATGTTATGTGAAAAAATAAGGTACACAATGTATTTTCCTACTTTACAAAGCCATTTTGAAGGAAATGTTATGTGAAAAAATAAAGTGAAGAAAATAAAGAACTGCTGGTTTCTAGCAATACAAATTCTAGAAACATTTACAAAGTGAGCAATTCGACTTTTATGAAATGAACAGAAAGAGCACCCATACATCATATGTAAAGAATATGAATTTATATATTTGAAGTTATTCAGAAGAATTTATAGAAAGCCTGTTTTTATTTTGTTTTAGTGATTAACACAGAGATAAAGTATTTAATATATACAGCCCCCCCCCCTGCTCTTAACACATAAAAATAGAAACAATATTATTGTTAACATGGTTGCAAAAAGAAATGAGAGAATATGATATAACATAAAATTGCCACCATGAAATGCAGTTTCGCACCTAGAAAAAAAGGAATTAGGCGTCATTTGACAACGCTGCCCTTTCATGAGTTTTTGTTAAAAGCAAATATAGGTATACTGCAATAAAATAGTTTCATTTTGTA
Source organism: Maratus michaelseni (assembly GCA_963931845.1). NCBI lineage: Eukaryota > Metazoa > Arthropoda > Arachnida > Araneae > Salticidae > Maratus > Maratus michaelseni. Next base: position 254,935,862 of record OZ007592.1, read on the forward strand.
CAAATAACTTGAACTACAAAGCTTTTTGTAAATAGTTTTTTTAAATTATAATTTCTTTTCCGATTATATTTATAAATGGCTAATTAATAAGTGGTGTTTTTAAAGTAAGGCATTTTAATTTTGTTTTATAAAATTTATTTTTTGTTTTTCAGAAGAAGAAGAATAAAAATCTGGAAAGAAAAAAGTTCTCTGTGAAGATGACTGTAGATTTTCAGCTCTTATGAAGATGAAAAAAATTCTTATCCCTGTAGAGTTTATTTTTAGAACATTTATCTTTTAAATCAGCATGCTAGTATACATAATTACAAATTTGTTTGTTTTAAGTTTTGCACAATAGTTTTTAAAATATTGCATTTTTATATGATAAATAAGGAATTGGTAGGGTTTTTTTTTACAGAAATTATATAAACAATAAAAAAATATCCCCTACCTCTAAAGTTGTAAAAAACATAACCTGTAAATACCTGCTGAACCTGAAGTTTGTTATTAAAAAATAACTTATTTTTGCATAAATAATATTTTTAATATTAATTAAAATTTCCAATTTAAATTTCATATAATTAGGTTTTGAATTTAATTCTTTTATATAGTTAATATATTTTAATTTTGAGCATCTGTTTTGTTTTCTGTTGGTTTCTTCCAGTTTTTTCCATTTCTTCCAGTTTCTTCCGGAAGAAACCCAACCCTGTGTCAAAGTAACTTCATTTTTTCTTTATTGTCTTTTAACCCTTTGAGGCGTGGTGGGATATATTATATCCCACCTAATTTTAATATGATTCGAACCAGAAACTTTGAATTAAATTTTACTTTTTTAACTTTGACGGGGAAAAGTTGAAAAATTGCTTTTCCTTATTTTGAACTAAATTACGGTGAGAATTGAAATGCTATTGTTTTATGAGTGATAATATCAGATTTATAGCTTGGAGGTACACAATGTATTTTCCTACTTTACAAAGCCATTTTGAAGGAAATGTTATGTGAAAAAATAAAGTGAAGAAAATAAAGAACTGCTGGTTTCTAGCAATACAAATTCTAGAAACATTTACAAAGTGAGCAATTCGACTTTTATGAAATGAACAGAAAGAGCACCCATACATCATATGTAAAGAATATGAATTTATATATTTGAAGTTATTCAGAAGAATTTATAGAAAGCCTGTTTTTATTTTGTTTTAGTGATTAACACAGAGATAAAGTATTTAATATATACAGCCCCCCCCCCCCCTGCTCTTAACACATAAAAATAGAAACAATATTATTGTTAACATGGTTGCAAAAAGAAATGAGAGAATATGATATAACATAAAATTGCCACCATGAAATGCAGTTTCGCACCTAGAAAAAAAAAAAAAAAAAAAAAGGAATTAGGCGTCATTTGACAACGCTGCCCTTTCATGAGTTTTTGTTAAAAGCAAATATAGGTATACTGCAATAAAATAGTTTCATTTTGTACAAATAACTTGAACTACAAAGCTTTTTGTAAATAGTTTTTTTAAATTATAATTTCTTTTCCGATTATATTTATAAATGGCTAATTAATAAGTGGTGTTTTTAAAGTAAGGCATTTTAATTTTGTTTTATAAAATTTATTTTTTGTTTTTCAGAAGAAGAAGAATAAAAATCTGGAAAGAAAAAAGTTCTCTGTGAAGATGACTGTAGATTTTCAGCTCTTGTTTATCAACTTAAATTAAGAAACATCAGAAATTTAATTGTAACAGGATTAAATTTTCTTGTAAAATATTTCTGATAAATTTTGAGCATCTTGTAAATACATAAATAAATGTTTTTTGGTTGGTTTGTTTTACATTTGTTGTGAAAAATAAAATTTATATGAAAAAAAAAGCATTCAGTTCTAGTGTTTTTAAATATATATATTTATTTATGCAAGTGATGTTGTTAAAAAGGATGTACTATATATTTTCCCCTTCTTTCTCATTCTGAGAACATTCCCCCTTCTTTTTACAGGTTAAGATATAATTGAATAAAAGTGTTTTATGTAGGCTATATTTTAAAAACTGATAAACTGTTTTTGTTGGTTGATTATAAATTAGCATTGCTTGGAGATCAGGTATTAAAAATAATTTGCTGTATAAAAACTTTTGAAAATTAATAAAAATTTCATCATAATCTCATTAGAAGTTGAGATTAAAATTTTAATGTACATAATATTGTATGAATCAGTTTGAAATTTTGTTAGTCAAAAAGTCACATACCTCCTGCTGGAAGGAAAAATATTTTAAAGATTTCTTTATTGGTAATATATTTAAAAAAAAAAAAAAAAAAATATTCAGTACTCATTACTTGCTAATCTTTAAAAAGTAAAAACAATGATATATTATTATTTATGAGTAATGTTTAGTCCATTTAAAAAAACAAACAAAAGATTTAGTGTATGAATGGTGAACCTGCCGTGTTCTAGAAGGTCAACTGCCACTACTATTTTGAAAAAATATTAAACTTATTTAATAAGAGAAATTTTAAGATTACATAAGAAGGAAAATAGTGACAATTGGCTTTCTGTCAATTAGTAATATTTTGTAAATATATATACATTGAAATTTTGTTCTTTGATGTGTATAAAGGGGGGGAAGAGTCCTTAACAGACTAAAACATTACTTTATAGGAATACTGCTACATTTTTCTGATATTATATGCCAAAGAGATGAAGATAGTGAAATGACATTTTTTGAACGGACCTAATTTACATATATATATATAGTTACATCATTAAAAAAAATTCTTAAATTTCAATGATCAGTAATGTCAACATTTTACCAATTTTATAAAATAGAGTTCCTGCGTTTTTGTTTTATTTTCAAGCTGGATAATTGGAAGAAACATCCAGGTAAGAAATTGTATTATAAAAGCACCAGTGGACCCATGCGAAGATTTCACACTGCAGTCTAATACTTTTTAGCAATATCTAATACTCTTTAGATGCAGGTTTAAACTTGTAAAGGAAAATTAAAGACTGAAACTATCTTCAAACAACATTAGTTGAGCCAGAATATCATCTCGTTTATTCCATCACAGTTACAGTAAAAACTGATCGAGCATAGCAAAGACAAAAAAATATATATATCTATAGTTAATTAACTGCTTTAGAGATGACATCATCTGTTTCGGAAAAAACATGGGACAAAGAAAAATAAATTGAGCATTTCAATTTTGCTTTTTAGTCATAAATATAAAATAAACCTGTGCAGCAACTATGTCCCACTTTATCTTTTTTGTAGTATTTATTTTTTATAATCATTTTAAGCATTATATAATGTGGTATTTTATTTTTGTGGCCACACTAATTTGAGGAAAGCCTTTCATTTCTTTTATGAAAACAATGCAGATTTAATTTTTAATTTACAGCAATTTTTAATCAAAAAATATGTTTTATCGAGATGTGAGTGCACTATGTCAGAAGCTGGTTCAAAATCCTTTCTTATGGCATCTCGTTCATTGTTGTGCATTTCATATTTTCTGAGAAAAGGGAATGTTGATAACAGAAATAATATATACTAGTGGGCCTGTGTGAAGATTTCACACTGCAGCCTAATATTTTTTAGCAATATCTAATATTTTTTAGATGCATGTTTAAACTTCTAAAAAAAATAAAGCCAGAATATAATTCAATTTATTCTTTCATACTTTACAGTAAAAACTGACTGAAAATATCAAGAGCTATATATATATATAAATTGTATTTTAACTACATTAGAGGGTGACAATGTTTTGAAAAAAAAAAAAAAAAAAGGGATAAAAAAAAAAAAATTGAGCGTTTGAATTTAAATTTTGCTTTTTTATCATAAATATAAAATAAACCCATGCAGCAACCATGTCCACTTTATCTTTATTGAACATTTTTTTTATAATCATTGTTGTGGAATTTAATTTTTGTGGCAACAGTAATTTGAGGAAAAACTTTCATTTTATTTCTGAAAACAATGCCTATTTAATTTATTACTTGCAATTTTAACCAAAATACATGTTTTAAAGAAATGTGAGTGTACTATGTCAGAAGTCGCTTGAAAATCCTTTCATATGGTATCTCATTTAACATTATACATTTTTTATTTGCTTCGAAAAAGGGATGTTGAATATAATCATTAGATAACAATTTTCAATGGAAATTCTGGCTGGACAATCCACCTGGTGAATTAGCTTGAAGAAACATAAATTGAAACTACTTAAAAATTTACTCCTTTGAATAGAATGTTTAAACCTATAATTTAATTAAAAATTGAAGAAAATTAGTTTTTTTTTCGTATTCTCACCATCATTGGTAATTTAACGCTCAATATATATTTTACACCTTGTGTTACACCTTATTTTACAACTTTTTTTTTTATTAATTACAATTATGGCTTTTGCAACTTTTTCAGAATAACATTAAAAAATAAATCATAACCATATGGCCTTTTATTCCGATCTAATGAGATGAGTGGATACGGCCAATTTTTGCCTCCATTGGGACACTTTAAAAAAAAAAAATTACTATTGTTGCTTCCAGATTGAAAGTATTCTATACAAGATCTGAAGCACTTTTGATTTTATTGTATTTTGACCTTTTTAATATGGGGTGCTTATAACACCATTGCAGTTTTTAACTGAAAAATATTATAGTAAAGTGAAACATGTATGCATAAAAGTCAGGTTGGTGTTATGAGCTCTTGTTAAGAAAAATATTCCAATAGATTAATTTTTTTTTTTTTTTCAAATTTTGAATAAAATATTTAGAGTTTTCAGACAAAAATTATGGACCAGTAAATTTAGATTCTAAAGTTTAAAATAACTTAAAAAAAGAAAAAAAATTGTCCCTGCCAAAGGAGTAAAAATGGAGATTTGTTCAACTTTACTTTTTTGAGGACCATAAAAAGTATAATTCTGGCCAGCTTCCATTCATGATATCTAATAGTGGCATGAATATGGCTAGCTTTGGGCTATCATTCATTAATGATGCCCATTGATGGCGACAAAGTGGCTAGCTTTCGGCATGCATTCATTAATGATTACCATTGATGGCAACAAAGTGGCTAGATTTCGGCTTGCATTCATTAATGATGGCAACGAAGTGGCTAGCTTTCGGCTTGCATACATTAATGATGCCCATTCATGGCAACAAAGTGGCTAGCTTTCGGCATGCATTCATTAATGAATAGCATTGATGGTATGTGGATGGCTGGCTTAAGGCTAGTTTACATTTATGATGACCAATAAATTAACATTTATGGCCAGCTTTGGGGTAGCTTTTATTCTTAACAAACGCAGGTGGCATGGCTGTGGCGATCTTCTGGCTAGATTTTATTCACGATGATCGTTAATGGCCAAACTGTGGCTAGTTTTCATTAATAATTGCCACTTAAAGTATAACTGTGGCCAGTTTTAGGCTATCCGTCAATTATGATTAACCACTTGTGGCACAATTATGGGCATCTTAATGTAGTTATGGCCAATTCTGTTGCGGCCACAATGTGGCCGGCGTGACAGTTTTTTTAAGTTGCCGTTACGGCAAACGATTGCGGCCCCTCATCTACTAGTTTGGGCCAAGGCTAACGTAGCCATCAGTGGCCCGCAAGTTCTGTGTTAGTTGGGTTGTTATCTCATATCAAGTGATTTTTATTTTGACGTTTAATGTATTTTTAATGATGTTTTACCGATTTATTAATTTTGAAATTTGGTAATTTTTGAAATTTAATATTTAGAAAACAGCATAATCATTAGGTTTAAAATTTATATCAATAGAAATACAATTTTTTACCTTTCTAATGCAGTTTGTCTAACAATTTTCTGATAAATACTTTTCGAGTTATTAATTTTTTCAGTAACTTCAAATGTTTTATTTTCTAAGATAAATCTGTGGCAACGATTAGCGAAAAAGCCAGTCGTCAGCAACTCGTAGTTTTTTATTAAAGAGGATATATACTGTCTTGACAGATGGCTTTGATTGGGAATGGGAGAAGAGGATGCTATCACCTGCAAGTTATCTCTAGCAACTACATGTTGCGGATGAATTTTTTTTATAACATTATTGGTAAAATAAGATCTGTCTGATGAAGACACAGTCATTAATTTTCATGTTGTGAAAGCTTTTGTTGAAATGGGTTCGTCTAGCCATGTCTCTTTCAAAAAATATTTTGCCATTAGATGATAAAAACAAAATTATCAATATAACTGAAGCAGGGTTAATAAGCAGACTGATGTTAGCCAAAAGATCAAACTTCCACAGATAACAGTAAATTTGTTATAGACACTCAGAGAAAGAATTTTTAAAAACTTTGTAGGTAATGGAAGCTCTGAGATTCAGAAAATGACTTGGGGAATCAAAGCATCCTGAACTTGAAAGTGTTCGTCTTCAGTGGTTCAAACGAGTGCAGCTTAAAATAATGCCAATTTTAAAAGCAAAAGCCAAGAAAATCACCAAAAATATGAAAATCACAAATATTTCTCATAGTGAATACTGGTTCAGTCATTTTAAAGAGTGGCATGGAATCTTGTTTCACAACATCAATGACGAGTCTGGATGTGCTCAAAATGCTAATTAAAAGAAAACTTTAAAAAGTGACCTTTCAAATGTCTATACTTTTATTGAATAAAAATGCATTCATGGAAGTATTCTAAATTTAGAATTTTTATTTTGGCTGGAAATCGTTCTGAGAAACACTCTATTCGACATTTTCAAATCAATAATAAAACAAAGGTACTTTAAAGGTATCAAAAGCTTAATGATGAAATGCGAAGCCAGCAGTAAACCTAGATGAAAAAAAAAGGTCTCTGAAAAATGTTTGTGAACTAGGTAAATGATTTAACAAAGAAAATGCCAAGTTTTTTTGTTTTTTAACAATTGCGTTGCTCACTCATAACAGATTCCTGGATTGAAAAATCCATAAAGCTTATTTTTTATACGAATTGACACTATTCAAAATGAGTCAAAAAGTGTCCTGGACAGGAGCTGTACACAACACTTCTGGCTTAAATTGTCAATGATCTGCCTGTTAAGCTATTTGGACGGACAACCGGTCAACACAATTCACTGACAACCTATTGCCAATAGCATCTGGTCTGTTATCTAAACAGCTCAACAGAATATACCTTAGAAACACCATTAAATGATGGATACATAGATACACTTTGTTATTTTCAAATATAGATTGGTAAAGAAGTTCATAATACTATTTTTTCATACCTAATTGCACATTGGTAACCTACAGACCAATACATTAACAAGTTTTAAAAACATTATAGAAGGATGCTCCTTGTTCCCATGAATCATGCAATTAATAAATCAGAATTTTGAGATTTAAGCATTTTGCAAGTAATATAATGGATTCAATGAGTATATTCAGAAGTATCCTCCCAAACCATCTCTAAATGTTTCCAGCATTCTTGGTTTTAAAAAGGCAGCAAAACAGATTTGAATCCAGAAAATATGACTTGACTCACTCACTCTGACTTTGACAACTCAAAAGAACACTAGAAGTAGCAGCTTTAGCTGGGTGAGATATATTATAAAGATTAGTTACAGAAACCTTTGTCTACTTTGATGGTAAATTGATGATTTCAAGAAAACTGTAGATTCTCAAATGAAGAAATCATAATTTCTGTACAAAGATATCATGAAATTGTCAGCGACAGTGACGAAGAAGAAAACATTCCATCATTGATAACAATTTATTTTAATAAAGTTAAATTATGTAAGTATGTCATTTCTTTGCATATTTTGTTTTTGTTCTGAGTAATTATTCTTTTGTATTAACAATATTGTCATCAACTTGCTTTTTTAAAAAACTAAAATTATTAAATTAAAGAAAAAAGTTTAGCATAAAGTAATACACTATTATTTTTTAAAACAATTAAATTGTTTTTATATCATTAAAATGTTTATATCAATTAATGGAGACTTTGGCTAGTGCAGACAAAAAATGCAGGCTCCTGGAAGTCTGCATTTACAGGAGTTCCTGTACATTTACTTTAAGAAAGAATTATCTTTATTTATTTATCAGACTAAAATGAAGCCAAAAGAGCAATTATAAATTATACAATATAATTTACCAAAAACACACTATTATTGAACATACACACTCTAGTTAAACAACAAACCTTTGTTAATTCTTTAATGTTTATTCCAAAATGAGCTAAATGAGCTGGAAGATTAGGATCTAGCACCATGGCATCTTCATCATAAGAATACACATCTGGATAAAAGAAGAAATGATTACATTAATTTTTGTTCTTGATTTTTGGATATTTGTTTACTTTCCTGTGAGTCTTTTATTGCTAATCCATGTTTACTTAACCATTTCAACAGCCGCAGAGATAGGGAAACAGTGTTACTCCCAACTTATTTAAGGCCTGCCATTGAAGTTGTTAATGCCAACAATGGACAAGCATAACTTTAGAACATACTCATTTTTTCTTGGTTTTTTTCTAACCCCAATAAATTTGGATAAGCCAATTTGTAAAGGTTTTATATAGATGCATATATTATCTTTATATGTACAGTTGGGAAATAAAAAAGAACACCCCATACATGTTAATCATCAAATTGGCCTAGAAAAAAACAAACAGCCATTCAACTGGAAATTATGTCTTCTTTCAATTTATATTTAAAAATTAAGCTTAGGATTAAGCTGCCTTTATACTGAAATTGCACCAAACTCAAACTTTCAATACAAGCTTAATTTTGACACATAAGGCTTTTTTGGTAATTTTCCTTAGGATAACAACCGAGAAGTCATTCGCTCAAGTAGTTTACGAATTATGAAGGTTTAAAATTTGGAACTCCCAATGTTAAATTCATTTGTAATCATTGCAAAACACACAGTAATGCTGGTAAATTTTTAAGCATAACTCAAAAACTACTGGACAGAAAGAGTGAGCTGCAATTTTGGATTTGCATATTTGAAGCTTCTAGCAATAAATTTCTATTAAAAAAATTTAGAGATTACAATTTTTTTTCGAAAATTAATTTTAAATACATATATTTTTGAAAAAAAAAAAAATATATATATATATATATATATACTAGGGGGCTCTGCCCCCTGCTCGCTACGCTCACCAACCCCCGTTCTGATTTCACAGCCTCTTAAAACCTGGTAATGTATCCTGTTTTAAAAAGTTGATGGTGATATCACGAACGGCGACTTTCTTCTGTAATCAGGTTATAATGCTTTTTCATTTAACTGGTTATAATGCTTTTTCATTTAATTCATCTTTTTTATTTTTAATATTCATGTGTAAACCCGATTTTTATGACGTAATTTTCTTTTTTTCCTGCTCACTCACCAAATTATACAAATTGACATAATTTTTATTTTAAATAACGAAAAAACAAATAAATTAGTATAACATTAATAAAAATATAAATAAAACGTCGAAATAAAAATAACTTGATGACGTAAACACGTGTTGTCAAGTGAATGTGACATTTTCGATCAACCATTATTGGCATTTAATGTTATAAGTACCTAGTAGACCAATCCTCGCTCGGTAATTTTTTTCAACAGGTATTATTTTATTTTATTTTATTTTATTTTTTTTGCTAGCTTATTTTAATTACTTTTTTTTTATTCATGGAATTTTCCAATCGATTTTTAACACAATTCCTGATAGGCAAGAATTATATAAATTATGTTGAAAAGTGTTTTGCCGATGACAATACAACATTTTAATATTTTTACAACTTAATTATAAATTAACCAGGGGGCCCGTGCGAGGATTTCGCGCTGAAATCTAATATTTTTTAGGTACTTCTCTATTATGCTGTCGACCACTTTTCATAACGAAAAACTATCGCCAAATTGTAAGATTAAACACCAAAAATGCAGTCCCATTTACTTGATGTCAGAAGCATTCTACGTGTTTGTTAAATCATCAAGTGGTTTTTAATTCGACATTTGCGTGTATTTTTCATTATGTTTTACTGGTTTATTAGTTATTTCATTAATTAAAATAACAATTGTGTCCTTAAATTCTTATATTTTATTTATTTTGATATTCCAATGGCAACGTTCTCCCGTTTATTTGGCGATAGTTTTTTGTTATGAAAAGTGGTCGACGGGATAAAAGAGAAGTACCATTTTTTATCAATATGTAATAGTTATTAGATGCAGGTTTAAACTTCTAAAGAAAAAGCAAGGATAAAAATATCAGTAAACAACATTTAGTTGTTAGTCAATCCAGAATATCATCTAATTTATTCCATCAAAGTTAGAGTAAAAACTGATCCAAGATTGCTAAAGGCACGCGCGAGAAAAAAAAAAATTAACAATCGTATTTTAACTGCATTAGAGGATGACGTCATCCGCTTCGGGAAAAACATGGGACATAGAAATATAAATCTAAACATTTCAATTTAAATTTCGCTTTTTAATCATAAATATAAAATAAACCAGTGCAGTGTTTTTTATAATAATTGCTGAGCATCATATAATGTGGTATTTTATTTTATTGGCAACAATGTTTTGAGGAAAACCTTTCATTTCATTTAGGAAAACAATGCCGATTTAATTTTTAATTATCAGCAATTTTTAATCGAAAACATGTTTTAACGAAATGTTAAGTGTGCTATGTCAGAAGAGTTTTCAAAATCCTTTCATATGCTATCTCATTCGTCGTTCTGCGTTTCGTATTTTCAGAAACAAGGGATGTTGACAGGAGAAATAATATATATGATACATTCACTTGAAATTGATTGTTCTTTTTCAATTAGGCGGTCACAGGTGATAAATCGCCAAATATCTTTGTAACTCGTGCAATTGTATGGGAGTTGAAAAAAAACGGATTTAATTATGTGACAGTAAATTGCTCGCCAAAATAGACCAAACCGCTGTGCAATGGCAAAAGTCAATATTTTAAAGAGTTAAAAGAAAAAAATAAATTGTTAAAAAAATGTAACATACAGAATACGCTTTCATCAATTAATAATTAAATATCAATAAATTTACGATTACACGATGACAAATAAATTTAAAAGAGTAAAAAGATAATTTAAATAATGTTCCATTTTTTTTCTGATTATCTTTTGTTGATAAATAAACAGAGCAAAAAGTATATATTTCAAATAAATTCATTATTTTGACCTTCCTGGCAAACGTATAAAAAAGAAGTGAATTTTCATAATAGAGGTCTTTGCCCAGGCCAAATTAATGCATTGTAATAGATATTTTACGTAAAAAATATGAATTGCGGTTAAAAAAATTCCGCGGTATTTTCAAGATGACCATTGGTTGCTTATAAATGTGTGTTTTTAAAAAACTATTTTTGATATTTCTGCATTATCGCGTCAACCATTTTCCATAAAATAAACTATCACCAAAGTAATCGCCAGACCCAGACTCTAACGCCAAATAAACAAATGGGTAAATGTTGGCATTGGAATTTAAAAAAAAAAAAAAAAAAAAAAAAAAAAAAATCGGAAAAGCTGCATTCACTCAAGTGTCAACTATCAATATTTTATTAAAATAAATTTTAAAATGTATTAAGGAAAACAGAAAAAAAATAATATTGGATATTTATTTATTTACAATATTTTTCATAATTATCCCTCTCGACAGGTGAATGTTTGTGACGTCAGTAGAAACTGATCTAATCTATGTAACTATGCATCACTAAATTTTTTCGATTCTTTTACCGCTTTTAAAATTTTGTCGAGGCCTTTTAAAAACACAATTGTTAGTTAAAGAGGATACTACACTCACACAAAAATACTCGCTGGCTTACTTTAGTCCTGTGGGATATATTTGTTTTAATATCTCGTTTGCATTTCAATATTTATGAATGTTTCTTTCCTTTATTTCTATTTTTGGTACATTTTGGTTCGAAAAGCATCCACTTTTTTTGGCACAGGATAGCTAAAGTCGATCTGGACAAAGAACTTTCTGTACTTTTTCGATTTTGTTTCAAGACTTGTTTTTTATACCACGTCGAGTTTTAAACACAGAAAACGAGTTTTCTCGAATTAGTGACCTAGCTAGATCGATTTCTTATGCTCGAATTAGTGTAGTCATTAAATTTTGTGAAAATCGTTAGTACCGTTTTCGATATATAACAGCATTCTTAGTGCTGAGTTCCTTTTAATAGATCAAAATGACCTTTCCCGAATTCGAAACCTAGCTAGATTGATTTCTCGTGCTCGAATTAGTATAGGCAACACGTTTCGTGTAAATCGTTTGAGTATTTTTCCATTTATAACAAAAAACATTTTCAGGGCTGAGTTTGTTTTACCCTGTAAAAACGAATTTTCTTGTATTCGGAATCTAGCTAGATCTTTTTTTCGTGCTCGATTTAGTACAGGGGACAATTTTCGTGAAAATCTTCCACATCGTTTACGATATCATTCCTAATCAGGAAAATCTCTTGCTCGTTTAATATATATGAATAATCGGGAAAATCTCTTGCTCGTTTAATATATACGAATAATCGGGAAAATCTCTTGCTCGTTTAATATATATGAATTTGGCGACAGTAATTTGGTCGAAAGGATAACTAACAAGAACCAATTGTATATATAGTGTTACGAATATTGTAAATAGCTAGTGTTTGTGCTTAAAAATAATGTAAATAGTTCAATTAAGCTCTATTCATAAGCTAATATTAATTTTTGTTGCATTGCAATATCTTAATTTGGTGATTTTTTGTAAGCGAGTAAACGCTATTGGATTTCAATAGGAGTCTATGGAAATTTGGCGAAATATTGGAAATAGCGTCAAGTTGGCGCCACTTTTGGTAGCTAATTTTGGCGATATATCGTCAAGTTGGCGCTAAAATTGGAGACAGACTCGGGTCTCTTCCTCTTGGTAACCTCTCTAATAGCGTCCATCCTATCTAAATGCTCTACTTTCATGTTAATTCCCCCTAAGAAAAGTCAGTAAGCTCTGACCAATCTCATACGTTTCGTGGTATTAGAAGGATTCATGTGTAAACACAATTTTTATGACGTAATTTTCTTTATTTCCTGCTTTCAACATGTGATCCTTTAATTATTATTTTAAACTTTCATTATTGTTTTTAATAGTCTCGCGCAAATACATTTTTTATTTGAGATAAAATATAATCATTTGCGCTTTTTTGGCAAAATATAAAAAATGACTTTTTCAATAAAAGATTTTTTACTCGATTTTTAAGGATTTTTTTAGTTTTTATTGTCCGACCGTGATAATTTTTTGAATTTCTGAAAGCTTGTTATATTTCGCGTCTGGTGGTATGATTTTCGAATCCATAGGATGGTTAGAAAAAAAGTAATCACTCCTCAAAAAAGTCCCTAATAAAAAAGCGATGAGACTAACCCGGAACATCTACGCAGATTTTCATTGGTCCATTTTTAAGCCAAAACTTTTTTTTATATATAGAAGGATATATATATATATATATATATATATATATAAAGTACAACCAATGAATTTTTTAAAAACAGAAATCAATTTCTAGAAGCTTCAAATGTTAATTTAAAATAACAGCTCATTCAAGAACCAACCTTCAAGAAACACTCTACTCTTAATATTATTGCAGCTGGATCTGATTACTTGATACTAGTGAAACCCAGAATATGGTAAGTATCCAAAGAATGCTGTACTAGTTTCGATTGAAGGCTACCAGATTTATAGGCACGTTTATGCTCAACAAGATGAATGGCACAAGTATAACCCATTTCGCCAATATAGACTGAGTCACAGACCCCACAAGGGATGCTGTAGACTAGAAATGAGTTTGGGCTCTCTTTTCAGAGCCCGGGATGGCCAGAGCCCAATGATTTTAAATCCTAAGCCCGCCCGAACCTGATGATTTTAAATCCTAAGCTCGTCCGAGCCCGAAAAATTGTGTAAATAGAGCCTGAGCCAGATACTGAAAAAAATTGTATAATATTTAAAAATTGCAGGGGTGATTGTGTTCCGGTATATTGTACACCACTAAATTTATATAGCAATATTCTTAGTCTATCAGCGCAGAATTTATCGAATAAAGTGGAAAAAGTTTGCTATATAAATTTAGTGGAGTATAAAATACCGGAACACAATCACCCCTGAAATTGTTTTAAAAGTAATATCTCATTTTTTATAACTTCGTATGCGAAAAAACTGTTTATCCCATGCACATAATTAATTTTATGGAAATTTATATTCGATTTTATCAAAAGATAAGTTTGGTATCAAATAAAATATACTTCCTTAAAAGGATGTAAATATTTTTCTCTCCCCATAAGCAAATCTGATGGACACTTTAACAAAGTGCATTTTATAAATAAATGAATGAAATTTGAACAAATTACTATTTCTATGCGGAAGAATCGAACAACGTTTTCTATTTCTTATAAAAGGATTATTTCATAATTTATAATTGATTCTTGAATTAAAACAATATTTCGTGTTCCTGAAAATCAGCTTAAATTTAAAATTTGACACCGTTATCAGTAACGTTGTTTTCATATGAAGAGCTAGTATGACCCGCACACAATAGAAGACTACAAATTTGCAAACCTAAACTAATGCTGATTAACTAAAAACGAAAAAAAAAATATTCATCTCGCATTAGATCTCTAAAAAAATAAAATAAACATTCCAATTAAAAAATATCCTACTGTTACAAACGAAAATCTAGCAACAAATATTATTGGTGCCACTTCGCATTGGCGCCATATCACCCAGTTGTCAGTCACGTCATAAATATCGTAAATTTTCTTTTAAAGTAACATTCTAATACTAGAAAAGAAAATTAATATTTCTGTTTCTCCTTCTATTCATTCTGCTCAAAATAGCATTAAAATTACTTGAAATGGAATATGTAATTTTTTAGGGGGAAAATTTATTTTAATTTTTTCTATATGAGAATAAATAAAATTGTCAGTTTCAGAAGGTATGAGCCTGAGCCCGAAGGCTGGTATAAAAATCGAGCCCAAGCCCATGTCGGGCTGAACCTGTCTCATCTTGACTGTAGACCACGCTGGTTTTAAGTAGGGGAGGGATTCTAAGTTTAAACTTACAAAGCAAATCTTTTAAAACATTCTGTGGTTTGAAGGCTGTACTGATATTACTAGAGCTAAACAGACTAGAAAATTATTTAGAAAGATCCCTGTAATAAGGAATAGATACATAACCGGTGGGGCTTCTACAAATTATAGAGGTTGATGTGCGATGCTCAGAAGCTTGTGTCATTAGTCTTGCCGAGCATAAACATGCCTATAAATCTGGTAGCCTTCAATCGAAACTAGTACAGCATTCTTTGGATACTGACCATATTCCGGATTTCACAAGTATCGCAGCAATCAGATCCAGATGCAATAATGTTAAGAGTAGTGTTTCTGGAAGTTAGTTCACCCGTAAACCGATTTCGCCAATTAATGAATCTTGTGTTGTTCCACCTGAATATACAATCTTACTCTAATGTAGGTTCGTTGAAGTTTTCAAGTTTTAACTGGTTAAACTAGTGACTGTAAACATGGTTGAAAACTGTCCGGTTAGCATATGTAATTGTCCTGATGAGGAGCTAAGCTATAGCCCGAAACATTTGCATGTAATTTTTAATTGTATTGTATGTAATTTTAACTTTTATGTCTGATTAAATATGATATTTTATTTGAAGACTTTTATATATCAGACGTTAAAAAATGTTTAGTTATTTTAGTATTTAACTTATATCCTTCATTACAGAAAGCAAACTGTCTTACATAATTAAAACTAGCTGTCTCCTGTGACTTCATTCATATAAGACTATATTCTATGCATTAATTGAAACAAAAATTTAATTCCTAATACAGTAGAAGACCACTAATCCGCACAACTTGGTTCCAAGCGTTTTGCGGATTTGAGACTTTTTGCGGATTACAGGTCATGTCTATTTAATCTTTGTTTACATTTTTTTAAATTTACACTTTTGACAAATTTAGATTGTTAATGCTTAAAAATAAACATTTCCACACTTAAACACACAAAGTAAGAATTATTTCAAAAATAATTTATCTATATTGACATGTTTTAAATCTAACATCAATAGTTGTTATTAAAACATTTGGTTTAAGTTTTTGTATTGTATCTTGCAGTCTTATAAATGACCATAATTGTCTGCTGAATCACAAAAGTTTGTTTCTAGAAATTTCGATATCCTTGGCAAATTATTGTTAAAAGTATATGTCTAAGACATAAGACAAATAAATTTGTAAAAGGAAATATTATATATAAATATATTTCCATATTAATAATTAAATAAAATATTTTTATATGTACTATTATTTTAAACTATAACAAGTAGTATTAAATGATATGTGGTAATATATATCAGAAGTAAAATTAAAATTGGAGGGGAAAAAAAAAATTGCTATTGGTAAATAGTTTTTAAGAATTAAATTTCTTTGTTTACATTCTCATATGCTGTGCGGATTACAGGCGTTTGCAAATTACAGGTTTGTGAATTAGAGGTACTCTACTATAATTAAAAATATATATAATCAAACAATACTTTATAATCACGGACGTAGCTACAGGGAAATGTGCGACACCCGTTCCTCCACATTTGGTAAACTCATATACATTTGGTAATTTCACTTTCATGAAAAAATTGCATCATTAAGCGCTGTATTTTTCCCTTCTAAGAATTTTTAAAAACATATTAAAAAAATTTGTTACTAAATAGAAAACAATGTCAAAACATATTTAAAATTATTAAATATTTTCTAATTAGTAGCGATGGGAAATATAGTTATTTTTGGTTAACAGGTTCCATCGTTCCACACTTGCACAGGTAACAATTTCCAACAACCTGTAATGTATATTTCTGTAATGTATAACTAAAAGCAGTGTATGCTGTCAAAGGATGTTTTAATTAGAAAAGCCTTTAAACAATATGTTTGAAATAATTATGAAATTTAAATATAGACACTGTTTCTTGTTGAGATGAAATCACACCATTAAAATCAGTTTATGGCTAAAAATTTAATTTTTGCAGGATTAAAAACATACCTAGTTATGATACTTTGAATTTCATGCATTTTCAGATTTTCTGGCACTAAAAACATGTTTTTCAATTTATAATGTCTAGAATGTTGTAAATTCATAAAATTCTAAGTTTCATAGCACAGAAGTTTTAGCCATAGGAGAATAAATGAATAAATTTTCACTTTGTTAAAACATGGAGGAACTTTTCTAAAATAAAACTTATAGGACCTGGACATTGTAAAAAAATTTAATTTCTTAATTATTTAAAATATCTGCTGTTTTAATGTAAATTGAATTTTAATTTATGCATAAAACAATTTTCTAAACATTTTTGTAATTGAAACTATTTTTCTAAAACTAATGGTTAGAAATTAGCTTTTGATAAATGATAAGAAGAGACATCCTGCATGAAAATAAAAACAGTTTTAGTAACATGATTTGTAAAAAAATGAAATTTGGCTCCCCTACTATATTGCGGCCATATCTATCACCATATTCATAGTGAACCTTGCAAGAACATGAAAATAGTATTTATACACTTTTAATAAAATACTGTTTATCGTTGCAATTTATTAATGCAATACTAAAAATAAATTTTTCCATTTTTGATGACAAAATGCTGAAAACTCATTAAATTTCAGATATCGTACTCAGTAAGTTTTGGTCACAGAAGAATAAATTTTTACTTTCTTACATCTTAGAACATGGAGAAATTTATAAGACCCAGGCATTGTACCCAGACACACAACTAACTTTCTTTTATTAGTATAGATAACTTTTCAACCAATTTACTTATATATATTTTTTAATAGAAGCACCAGTGCATAGCTGTCAACTTTTATGCTTTTTTGTTACCACTAAAATTTAATAGAATTTCTTATCTTATTTAATCACCAAAATGGCGATTAAATAAGATATATAAATGATTAAATAACAAATTTGCATGTCTTTGTACAATGTTATAGTAATCATGTTTTGCCAAGTACTTTATGAAGCTATTTTAATAAATTTATAATCTATATATATGTAATAAAATTAATTCCATGAAAAATCTTATCTACTATTTGTTATCTAAAAAAATGTTTTTGTTCTAAAGAAAAACATTTAAAATTCTTTCAAAATTTGATCAGCTATAAACATCTGTAGACCCACATCCTTCATTATTTTTATTCTGCTTTTTTGTGCTCTTATAGTTTGTAACAAAACAATGGATAAAACAGTTGCAATATATTTTAAATTAAGTTCAAAATATTAATTTACCAAGCAAATATCATCATAAATACCATTTAAGTGATGCATATAATGCTAATAATGGCCTTGGTGAAGAAAAGACTATAAAATGAACAAATGAATTTTGGGATATTTTTTTATTGTGGAAAATACCATGAGGGATCTCTCTCCTATGATAAATACTAGTATCTCTTCAGTTAGTGAGTGCTCAAAAAAAAAAAATAATAATAATAAAAATAAATAAATGCATACATACTATAGGTGCAGATTCACGGCCGCCAGTCGCCACGTGGCGACTAAATTTTTTGCTGTGGCCACTAACTTTCGGTGTTTAAGTCGCCATGTGATTTAAAAAGTAATACATTTCTGGTATTCCCAGTCCCCATCGTGAAATGTTGATATATTTTTTAAAGATTAAGACCAAAACACACACATTATAGTTATCTTTTAATAACATTTCAGAATGATCTGTTTAACACAGCAAACTATAAAATATATTCGAATAGCAATGTTATTCGTAACAGTTTGAATCTGATAATTTTATTTTACATAGACTGTGATTTAAATATATATATATAAACAAATGTTTGAAGTGTGTTTTTATTTTTATAGTGCAAACTATTCTCACAAATTCAGATTTTCTTTCATATGTACTTATGTCTGGCAAAATCAAAATAAGAAATATTGTTTTTCTGATATTCCCCGCTATCATGATTGCTTAGCTTATCTACATATTTTTTTTAAACCGTATCTTGCCCAACTTTACCTTCTGACTGTACATGATTTAAGATTTAATTAATATTCAAATTTTGTTGTACACGTGTTTATATTAAATAAATTACTTTACACTTTGAATTATTTTTTTTTTTTAGTTTTTTACCCTATATAAACACTATTGTTTTTATGCATTTGTTTTACAATTGTGGCCACTGGATTTTTTGGGTTTAGGAGCCAGTGACTCCTTCTAAATGTTGGGAATCTGCACCTATAATACATACATATAACTAAAATTGGGAATGTAAAAGAGTCATTCTTAGGAATCCCCAAACCCTCCCTATTTTAGCTTATTTGATCTAAATAACATGCAGGTTGTTTAAATTTTATTACATTCTAAGTCAAGACAAAACTGCATATTCCAAAAGAGTAAAATTTCAATATTGATTTAAATAAAAAATTAGATTGGTTTTTAGAAAACCTTATTTAAATTGGTGTAGTTACAACAATTTAATTAATCACATTGGTGTTTCATAATTTTTTGCATTTAGAAAAAAAAAAAAGATTTACAAAAAAAGATTTCAGAAGTATCCATGAAATAGAAAATAATTTAGTGACTTTTGAAGCATGTGCTGTGAGAATACTCTCATATTGTTTTCATTTTGGCATACATAAATTGCCAAATTCTGCTCCATTTTTTAGCGAGAGCGATCTATCGGCATTTCACCCCTCCGCACAACTGGCATCTCCAGCCTTTTTCCGTTCCACTGGTAGGCAAGCATACAAAGCAACAATTGAGTATACATCCGATCTCCGTGAGAGCATTGAGTCTTTTGATATGCACATACACCTGTGCCATGCTTTGCCAATCCTGAGTGGACGGGTTTCGTTGCAGCTCTCCCTGTATAAAGACTAAAGAGGCATGTTTTTCAATAGCCAAAGCGTATTAAATTCGCCTTAATATTCAAAACTTTATTTGATTTGTTTCTTGATAATTTCAGCAATAATTAATCATTTCGAAAGTACCATTCGTTAACTTTTATAGTCTCCGCTCATTCCATTTATATGCATTACAACTCAAATTTCAATCAGAATTTGGTTTAATGTATTGGTAGGATGCAGTCTTTTACTTTTGGCATCAGAGCATATCGATAAGCTTTGATTAAAATTGCCACTTAAAAAAGGCTTCAAGTATTCTTAAGACTGGGTGATGTCATCAAAAGTGGAAGCTTGCCATAATCCTATTTTTAATAGCTTTAAGATAATCACTGGATATTTTACATTGCTACTATTTCCTATGGAATTTATAAGAGGAATTTCAACATTTCGAATTTCATCATGATCTATGTGACCAAAATTAGAAATTCAACATACCTTATTTTTTTATACCAAATAAAAGAAAAATTTAATCCATTAAAGTGTCATCATTTAAGTCTATGATTTATTGTCTCAACACTTTAAAATAAGAACAATTTTTATTATTTCTACTTTCTCTGTTTGACCATTAAGAAGCATGTACTACAGTACGAGGTTATTGCGTATACAAATGCCTATTCACAGCTTCTTCTTAAAAATTCTTTTATAATACTTTATTAAAATTATACGATCTACTCTCAAGATCACAGCTGCTCTCATCATTTTTTACAACTATATTCATTTATTCATACACCAATAACTCAAATAATTTTAAAACAACGTCAGATGAACATGTGTCAAACGATTCAAATCAAATAATTTACAAAATAAAACAAGTTGAGAGACTAGTTAGGGATTATTTGCAAAACACTTACATAATTTAGGAGATAGGAATTCTAGAGATTAAATAAAATATCAGGAATAAGTGAGTTGGTAACTATGACACATTAAATTTAAAGCAGTAGCTTGATAAAAATACCAAATTTAAATTTCTCACCAGAACATTCTGAGGTAACAGTTCCTAATTTCACAACAAGAGGGTACTTTGTCCTTTCATAATGCTCCACGGCATGATTATTACCACCAAGACCATTAAAATATTTTCTACCACAATGGATTGAGCCATCAGTCAAATTTAGCCATAAATTTTCTTTTAAACCACAAGTTTGACAGTGCCAGTCCTTTGGAGGAATTTTAACTCCATTGTCTAACTGTTTTAAAGTATAGGCATGCCTGAAATAAAAAAAATAAGTATCAGAAATAATTTTCAGAAACTTTTACTGATTTAAAACCAAACAATTTTCAATTAATTATAATTTTTAGGCTATTAAAATTGTCATCAGTATGAATTTCTAATGTCAGATTAAGAATGAATATGTAATGGAATGTTGGAAAGTGGATAGGACAGTAATGAAAGAACACTATTATTCTATAAAATTACCTTAAGTTTATTCATGTTTATAATATATAAAGATACCATGTTCCAACTCTCCACAAAAGGACAAATGACCGTAATAGCATCTAAAAACATGAATCAATATTATCAATGTATTGTGAAAAATAAAAATTGAAAAATAATCATAGTATTTAAATTAATCTCCCAGATTTAAACATTTTATTTACATGCGCCAAATATTAAAATTGATAATTAATATTCTAAATTGTTGAAAACGTGTAAAAAAATTATCATATATATTATTTCACCTGTCAACATCCCTTTTTCTAAGAAAATACAAAACGCAGAACGATGAATGAGATAGCATATGAAAGGATTTTGAACAGGCTTCTGACATAGCACACTTAACATTTCGTTAAAACCTGTTTTTTGATTAAAAACTGCAGTTAATTAAAAATTTAATCAGAACTGTTTTCATTAATGAAATGAAAGATTTTCTTCAAATCAGTGTTGACACAAAATAAAATACTGCATTATCAGATGACGTCATCCTTTAATGCAATTAAAATATGATTGCTAATTTATTTCTTGCATGTACATTTTGTAAAATACAGAGCTTTTAATCGTATTTTCATTTAATTTTTACGCATGCGTCACTTATTGTTTATTTGTTTAATCATGGCTGTGTATATACGTACTTTATCGGAGCACCAGTAGATTACGTAATTTAAGGATTATCTTCCACAGTTCATTAGGATTCACAAAAATTGTAAGTATTTATTTTTTAATATTTCATTAAGCTGTTAATATTTCTGACGTCACTTACTTAAATGGCTGCTGGACACATAGTTTGAACATCCCATGTTTAAGTTCCCATAAGCTTGCAAAAAAGTGGTGTACCAAATATTGATTTATGTATTTAAGACATTTCTGGAACAGTTTTGCAAAGTATGAGGAAATGCTTTCATATGAATTCCCTAAATGTCTGATTCAGTGTTTCAATTTTTTTTTATGTATAGGGGTCTTGACCAACCTAGAGAAATAACCTTGGCGAGAGAAGAAAATTTGGCAAAAAATTTTTTGGCAATCTATTCCCATTTTTTTATACACAAGCAGTCATCATATATATTATTTCTGTTGTCAACATCCTTTTTCCTATGCACATACAAAACATACAACGATGAATAAGGTATCATTCGAAAAGTGTTTGAACAAGTTTCTGAGATAGTACACCCACATTTCATTAAAACGCGTTG
This sequence comes from Maratus michaelseni, assembly GCA_963931845.1. Taxonomy (NCBI): domain Eukaryota; kingdom Metazoa; phylum Arthropoda; class Arachnida; order Araneae; family Salticidae; genus Maratus; species Maratus michaelseni. The sequence goes on from OZ007592.1 coordinate 254,958,289, forward strand.
TTTGATTAAAAAAAAAAAAAAAACAGTTAATTAAAAATAAGTGCTAAAACGTACCAGGAAATAATCTGAAAGATTGCAGTACGAAAGCTTCGCACATGTCTTTCTGGTAAAAGATATACTTACATTTGCAATCTTTTTATAATGTATATAGCCATAACTATAAAATAAAATGTGCTCACCCCATGAATGGTTATAGACCAGGCGGAGGCAACAAAAGTGACTATGTCATAAAGTTATGGGATGAAATTATGATGTAGGACAAGATTATTAGGAGTAGATTAAGGAATGACTGGTCTGCCTTGTCATACCTTGGTACGATGAGCAGCAGAGGACGCCAACTCGTCATTTTGGCAGTAATATCATGTCATTGAGTTACGAGATGAAATTGGTGCCAAATTAAAGGTTAAATATAATGTGTTTTAAATAATTTGGTCTGCCTGGGTATATCCTGGTAGGAACCCCCTACAGACAAAAATTTATGACAGAAAAATACATCATGTAGTACAATTGAGACACAATAAACATAATATTTTACATAACATACCCCTATATATTACTAACTACGCTGTTATGCCACAGGACATACATTCCCTCAATTTAGTTATTTCAAAAATAAATATTTCTATTTTCATATTTTAAAATTAATTTTTTTTAGTTTAAATTAATTATTTTATTTCCTATTTTTTATTTTTACTACTGTAATTTCAGTTTTCTAAATGTATTTAATTATCGGCATTTGTAATTAAAGCTCTTTTCCATTTATTTTAAGAATGTAAATGTCATTTTTTTTAACGATCGTCTTTCTGGCTTATTTTTAAATGTCTTACTCTGGTTGCCAATTTTATTATAATTCCATTTTGCAAATGCATTCAACCATTTTTAATCTCTGCTTTGTGAACGCATCTCTTATTTCTATGTAGCACAGATTAAGTTTAAGGCATCTATCCCTCTCTGTGGTATTCTATCGTATTTGCATTGTATTGTTCTACCTTTATGGCATGGAGTCCGTTGACTGGCTTAGAAGTTTTGGGGCGAAAAAGAGAAGTTGAGTGTCACTTCAGGTCTCTCTCTCTCTCTTCTACGATAAAACTCCAACAATGTAACATCATAGATTTGAGTGCTCCCTTTTAGGGGGTACTTAGCCATTAACATGGCTAATGCCATTTCTGTTTTGTGACTTCTGCTGAAAAAATATCGTCGTAATAAATAAAATAAAATATGCTAGTCAATAAATAATATTTTTACCATGTGCAACATAATAGTAAAAGAATTTTAGAAAACGGCTTCTTCATTCAAAGTATGTGATGCGACTCAGCTACTAAGGCCTAAGAGAGACAGAAAATCATATTTCTGTAAGGCGGTGGATGATGACAACAAATAGATAATACAGAATATATTTATATGCCTTCTTTCTGAGATTTCAAACTTCTAAATATGGGAATTTTATTATGCAGTAATGAGATAGATCTACTTATTCAATTCTACCTGGAATTTTCATCAAAGATGATCTGGTGTTTCACCTTCAGTGTGCTCATAGTAGCATTTGTTATTTATACAGCATCTAATTATGTTCTTTTTGAACGAATAACTTTTCAATACAAATCTTTTATTTGAAATGAACTCAAACTGTAAAATTGGAATAAATTATTGGTTATATTTGCGAGTATGAGGAGGGAGGGGGTGAACGCCTTGCTCCGATTTACACAAAACAACTTCCATTGTAGAAATTTAACATTTTTAGCTTCTTTCATAATGTTTTATATACATATGGAATAACGGAAATTTCAAATGACGACTTTCGTAAAAATTAAATTTATGTTCATAATAAAAATACACAACCCGTATTTATTTGATGTATACCAACAATCAAAGTAAATGATTTGTTGTTAAGCACTTGCATTCTTATATCTGGTTTTATGGGTGCGATCACAACTGGGTTTGGATGATTCGACTTTGTTTTCGATCTCGTTGCAGATTTTAGTTCCACCTTCCACTGCGAGAGGGCACATCATTTTCTCGAGTTCTATGGCCCTGATTTTTGACGTCAATTGGTTCATCCAACTCCCTTGATTCAATGGGTACCCATGTTAAATGTTCGTATAGAACAAATTGCACCCCCTGGCGATGGAAAGTGGAACTAAAGGATTTTGCAGCACGACACCTGCTACACGGTGCCGGAGGCAGCGAGGACAAGTGTCGGAGAATCATTTGGAAGGTGGTTTGTGTGGAACAGAGTGCGCCCTCTGGTGACGGGTGGTAAAGCTAAAAGATTTTGCAGAGTGTGCGCTGTACTATACGGTGCCGCAGGCGGCAGGAACATGTGTCGTAGTTTCGTTTATATCAGAATGCACCCATATCGGCTGAAAGTGGAAATAAAGAATTGTCCTTGCATGCGCAGCACTTTCAAATAAATATTTTCCTACTAAATCGGGTTACAGATGTGAAATCATACAAAATTTAAGTTTGTTTAATTTTATCACGGGCTCGGGCAACGCCGGGCAGGTTAGCTAGTATTTATTAAAATTATTAATAACTGCTTTAATATTAAATTTTTAACACTACTTAAAATGAATAATTATTAAATAATTAACATTTTTATGCTTTAATTACTAAAATGACAAGTAGTATTCAGTCTACAAAGAAAAAGGGGCACAGTGCTAGTTCCTAAAAAAGGCACTAGTTCAGTAGAAAAGGAGATTATTTAATGAGGAAATATATTAGTAATGTGTTTAGTAATGATATAAGGGGAAAAAGTATAATTTTTAAATATGATAAATAAAGTGACATTAATTTTTAATGTTTTTTATGAATTACAAATCGAAAAATATAATTAAATTAGAACATGATTTAGTAACTTCTTGTTTTTTGAAAATAAATAAAGTTCAATATTTTTGCAAGGTCTTAAGCACACTGATTTAGAAATACTGTGGTATGGAGAAGTTTTTTACAAGAAATAATATATATATATATATATATATATATGTGCGTGTGTGTGTGTGTGTGTGTGTATTTTGCCAATTTAATAAACGGTAGGGTGCTGCACTCTTAAAAAATGGCTTAGAGGGAACAGTAAGCAATTACAAAATTAATAAAAACTGCAAATAAATAATTTCATTCGTTAGTAGCACAAATAACAAAACAAACAAATATTATTTACAACCTGTTTTAAATTTGTACCGTTAATCATCTAAATTAAACTCTCGCACATGTATGTGCATGATGAAAAAATTATGAAAATGGGTTACTCATTCAATAACACATACAGACACAGAGTAAATATAAAAATAACCAATTATATCTGAAATTCTCAAAATATTAAACAGCAGCATTGTTACTAATCAGTGAGGATTATTTGCATTCAGCATTTCATATTTAAAAAAAAAAGGATTGCATCTCTTTAAATCCCAAACTAATTTCTTTATTTAGTGTATACATAAGTTTGAAATTGAAAAAATAAAAATAATAAAATATTCAATCTCTAGTGAAGAAGCTGTTGCTGTGCTTAACATTTTTATGCCTATTAGATCCTTTTCTCTTAGACATTGTTTTACAATGGCCATTGAGCAGATGTCATTCTTTCATTCTTCTTTAGTTCTAATTTGCTATAAATTTATTATTGCAAAAATAAGGTACTGGCTAGTTATTCTCTTACTAGTGGAAATTTATACTTTATATTCTTATTTTATGCAAAACAAGGAATAATTTGAGCATTTAAAAGAAATTATGACATTGCAAATTTTATTAGATTTAAATAACGTTTTTAAATAAAATGTTTTTAATGCCCAATTAAAACTTACTTTTTACAAACTTACTGTACTTAATTTTTTACAAGTCTAGGGAATTAAGCTTAGAAACAATTATTCAAAGCTTTTTTTGTTTATTCATAAAGTAAAATATCCATAGAAACTTTCCAAATTATGTTCATGTTAGATTTTGTTATTATTTTTGTCATTTTAAACATTTAGAAAATTTATGATTTAAAAAAAAAATCAGCTGATTTAAATCAATGATTTTTTTTTAAAATCAGTTGATTTAAATCATGATTTTTTTTAAAAAAATCAGTTGATTTAAATCATGATTTAATCGCTGATTTAAATCAATGATTTTTTGTAAAAAAATCAGTTAATTTAAAACTATGATTTAATTACCGACTTAAATCATCTGCTTAAAAATCATTAGCATCCGAATACCTTGTCAATATATATATATTTTTTTAAAATCTTTTTTCAGAGTTACTGGAAGACAGAACCTCATGTCTGCATTCAATAGTCATACAGACTGTAATCAGTTCTTTTGTGGGTCCCTATAAATAAACAATAAATGTTAAGCACACCAATTTCTATAGGAAACGTGCTGTAGTGTATGTCAACAACACATTAATTTTGTAATATTTTAAGTAGTATAACAACATTAAAATGTGTTTCAAACAATTTTCACACTAAGACCAAGTGTATCTGAATTTTTCCTGTGTTTCTAAATGACCTATAAATGCTACATTTTCAATAGGAAACATCAATACCATATATCAATTTTGTGGGCATCCAAGCATAATTACAAAAATTGGAGCATAGAGAGACAGACTGAAGTCAAACATTTTTCAATTATGTTAAAAAGTGTTAAAAATGAAGAAAAAATAAGTGCCATTGTAGTATTTGGTACCTTGAAATGAAAAAAAAAAAAAAAAAAAAAAAAAAACAAGAAAAAAGTGCTAATTAACCCATTAACAACGACTTATTTTACACTTCTTTTAATACTTCGATAGCAGTTGACACAAGTTTTTCCATACTGTTATTTTAACCGATTGAATCTCTGACGGTTTCATATTAGATAATATGATTTTTTTTGTTACTAAGATACTGGTGTTCATATTTAAAAGTTTCTTATCACTTAAATGGTAAGTTTTCATACCAACCGGCATTAATGATTTAAGATTAAATTTACAAATGGCAAAAATAATTATTCTGCTAAACTTGCAAATGCAAATGTTAAATCTGAATAGTACAGGTTTTAAAAAAAGAATTACAAAAAATCAATTTTAAAGTGATCACTAGAAAAGTTTAATTGTTTAATAATCAGATAATTATGCTTGGAAGAACTATCAAACAATTATATTTGCTGCTCAGGCTGCAATAAAATAAATTACTTAAATTGTAAAACACTAAACAATTATATTAATTTATCCGTATTACATTTGTTAACATATTATTTAAAATTCTAAAATTTTTATAAAGAATGTACTTTGTTATTTCTCTCTGCATTCCATCCCACGTTCCAGCCATGGCTTCAGCCTCTTCCCGCAAACTGGCTGCATCTGCCTCCAAAATGCAGCTAATGCTAAACTGAAGCTGATAGAAAGAAAGAAAAAAAATATATCAGTAATCTTGTTTTGCTGCAAGCTACAGTTTGCATTTAAATAGCAAGGCACTCATAACAAAAAAATAAGAGCAAAACACAAATATTGAAATGGTAGTTGACAATATTAACATTCAGTAAGAAAAAGATAACTATAGTCTGTCCACAATAAGTTGGCCAATAACCTTAAATGATTTCAATATGCTAAAGGAAAGCGTTTTGCTAATGGAACCAATGGAGAAAGAAATGCATTATCTATATTATAAAGGACAAATGTGTCCGTCCATAACGCTGACGTCATTTTGCAAATGGCAACAGTTGACTATGGGATTTCAGCTATGCGATTTTTGCTACTGCAATTTTTTTATTTTCTAAACATCGCACAGTTTTATTTTTTACACCGTTATATTGGAAAAGAAATCTACTTTCAAATGCAATTTGTTTGAAAACTGTTCCTTAATTGACTAATTTATTATAGTATTTAAATTAAATTTCAAAAATGATTTTTTAAAAATCTATTTTTATCGCTTGCAGACGATTACAAAATATTAATCTGTTTGCAGTTTAAACAATATAAAAAGTTTAGCATTTGTTTCCAGTTAATATTCAATAACGAAATTAAAACTTAATTTGGGAAAAAAATAAAATCTATACTAATATTATAAAGGAGTAAAGATTGTTTGTTTGTTTGTTTGTAGGGGGTAATCTCTGGAACTACCAAACCGATTTCAAAAGTGATGGTGACAACCCCTGCTCCAACATAGGCTATATTTTATGTCGGTGCCACTAACCCCAGGGGGTGCAGGAGCAAAAAAGTTCTAAAATTGCCATTTTTTAGCTATCAAACTGGCTGTCAAGCCCTGAGAGCTTGCCAGCCAGTTCTGTATGTATGTATGTACGTACGTAATGCGATAACTCTTCATAGAAATATCCGTTTTCCTTCAAATTTTGTTTATAGGTTCACTGTGTTAAGGCGTATGATATGAGAATCATATATTAATTTTAACCTATCCTATCCTTCATTTAAATTATATTTCCCCTTCCTTTTTCAAAATTTAATTGAGTTATCTTTAACTACAAACAATAATCCGGCTGTAATTTATACTCTTTCCCTTTTCATTTTCAGTTATGCTCGATCACTAATATCTCACGGCTTTTCGATTAAAATAACAAAGAAACGAATTAAATCAACACAGATGCCTTTTCGTAATTTTACTTTCCGAAACCAAGCTTATAACACAATATGTGCATAATGCATTTTTGTGGCAGCTGCAACAGTTAAAATTATGTCTATCTGTTCATACTGCTCAAATGCATGCCCTTATTTGGTAGTGGTAATAACTCAATCACTCACACCCATGTCTAAAAATATATTCTGATTGTTAAATGCACAAGTTGTTTTGTCTCTCAAAATTCTATTCGCGTGAGAAAGATATTTGTCGGTTAAAATCGCCGTGGCGATATTAATTTTTGAAACAAAATTCGCCCTTTTGCCAAAATCTGGTAACCTGACTCGGCAAATACAATTATTTATCCATACCTCTGTCTGAAAGTATTCACGCCTAGACACTCTGTAGCAACCCTATTTTGGCGAGATTCTTGTCAGTGCAATTCCAAGTTGTATCGTGGAAACAACTCACTTCGCCTCCTGTCTTCGCATAATAATGACCGTTTAAGAACGGTTTTCTTGTTCCCCCTCTTCTGCCTTTGAACATCTTATGTCTACTAAATAAAAATTCTGAAGTTATACTGGAATTTTTCTTTTCCCATTAGACATGAATCTGGGTAATTTCTTTGCTCGATCACAGCCGTTGAGAATGTGAACTATCTCGAACAAATAACAACTTTATAAGGCGCTTCCCTGATTAATTTTCGGGATTGATTGGTTAAGTATAAAGGGTGGGATCGGGGGGCTAATCCCCCCCCCCTTAATTTATATAAATGGGTTTTTCATGCAGAATTATTCCGTTTTCCTTCAAATTCTGTTTATAGGTTCACTGAGTTAAGGCGCTTCCCTGATTACTTTTTCGGGATTGATTGGTTAAGTATAAAGGGGAGAACGGGGGGCTAATCCCTCCTTAATTTATATAAATGGGTTTTTCAAGCAGAATTATTCCGTTTTCCTTCAAATTTTGTTTATAGGTTCGCTGTGTTAAGGCGCTCCCCTGATTAGTTTTTCGGGATTGATTGGTTAAGTATAAAGGGGGGAACGGGGATGGCTAATCCCCCCCTTAATTTATATAAATGGGTTTTTCATGCAGAATTATCCCATTTCCTTCAAATTTTGGTTAAAGGTTCACTGTGTTAAGACGCTTCCCTAATTAGTTTTCGGGATTGATTGGTTAAGTATAAAGGGGGGAACGGGGGGCTAATCCCCCCTTATTTTATATAAATGGGTTTTTCATGCAGAATTATTCCGTTTTCCTTCAAATTTTGTTTATAGGTTCACTGTGTTAAGGCGCTTTCCTGATTAGTTTTTGGGATTGATTGGTTAAGTATAAAGGGGGGAAACGGGGGGCTAATCCCCCCCTTATTTTATATAAATGGGTTTTTCAAGTAGAATTATTCAGTTTTCCTTCAAATTTTGTTTATAGGTTCACTGTGTTAAGGCGCGTCCCTGATTAGTTTTCGGGATTGATTGGTTAAGTATAAAGGGGGGGAACAGGGGGATAATCCCCCCTTAATTTATATAAATGGGTTTTTCATGCAGAATTATTCTATTTGCTTCAAAATTTGTTTATAGGTTCATTGGGTTAAGACGCTCCCCTGATTAGTTTTCGGGATTTATTGATTAAGTATAAAGGGGGGGAACGGGGGGCTAATACCCCCCTTAATTTATATAAATGGGTTTTTCATGCAGAATTATCCCATTTCCTTCAAATTTTATTTATAGGTTCACTGTGTTAAGGCGCATCCCTGATTAATTTTCGGGATTGATTGGTTAAGTATAAAGGGGGGAACGGAGGGCTAACACCCCCTTATTTTATATAAATGGGTTTTTCATGCAGAATTATCCCATTTGCTTCAAAATTTGTTTATAGGTTCATTGGGTTAAGACGCTTCCCTGATTAGTTTTCGGGATTGATTGGTTAAGTATAAAGGGGGGGAACGGAGGGGGCTAATCCCGCCTTAATTTATATAAATGGGTTTTTCATGCAGAATTATCCGATTTTCTTCAAATTTTGTATATATATTCATTGTAATTAGAGATTTACCTGATTAGTTTAAGGGGTTCATTAGTTAACTATGAGGGGGGTAACGGGGGGATGACCCCCCCCCTTAATATATTGTTTATTTCTTTATTTTTCGATGGGCTTATTTCAAATTCTTTGAAATAAGAGTATAATATACAATTAGTGTGAATAGCCTGTGAACTCAATGTCCTCAGTTTAACTGGGCAGTTTTATTTTTATTTTTTATACTGAAGGAGCTAGAAATTTGAAATTTGTCATTGTAGTTACTTATAAGATGTAAATGCTCTCTAAGAACAAAATAAAAAAGAAATTGAAATTTGAAAGGGTGAAATGAGCGAAAAGCGTTCTAAAAACAGTCTAAATTACAATTTCTATGAAATCTCTGGAACTACAGAACCGATTTCAAAAGTAATGGTGGCAAATTGATGCGGACAATCCCTACTCCAACATAGGCTATATTTTATGTCGGTGCGACTAACATAAATGGGGTGCAGGATCGAAAAATGTTTGAAAATTGCGACTTTTTTATACTGAAGGGGCTAGAAATTTGAAATTTAGCATTGTTGTTACTTATAAGATGTAAATGCTCTCTAAGAATAAATTTTTAAAAAAATCTAAATTTAAATGGGTGAAATGAGCGAAAAGCGTTCTGAAGTCATTCTAAATTACAATTTCTATGGAATCTCTGGAACCACGGAACCGATTTCAAAAGTGATGGTGGCAAATTGGTGGTGACAATCCCTGCTCCAACAGCCTCTTTAATAAAAAACTATGCGTTGCTGACGACTGGGTTTTTCGCTAATTGTTGCAACAGATTAATCTCGGAAAATGAAACATTTGAAGTTACTGAAAAAAATGATAGCTCAAAAAGTATTTGTCAGAAAATTGTTAGACAAACTGCGTTTGAAAGGTAAAATATTGTATTTTTCTTGATATAAATTTCAAATCTAATGATTATGCCGTTTTTCAAATATTGAATTTCAAAAATTACCAAATTTTCCAAATGAGTACCATAGCGAAACCTTCATGCGTAAAAAGATAATGATAAGGGTGACGTGTCCTGACGTGTATATTGGCTATAGCATGAGTCACAAATTATAGTAGCCTTATTAGAGTTTAATCTAGGAAAAAGAGATTTGTAGTTTTTTGGCTAATTGAAGCCAATAACTGTTAGCCAAATAAAAATAGGTTTAGTCAAGAAACAAAAACTTTAATTTATACAAAATTTCTATGTAAATGAGTATTATTTTTAATTATGTAATGTACAAACAGTACATTACTCTAAGATTGACCCTTTGCGATTTGGCCATACATTACACATCAAATGCTTTTTTAAATGGAAATTCTTTTCAAACTTCCCCTTCCAAATTAATCATCATTAAGTTACTTAAATTTTTTATTGTCAATCTATTTCTCAAGTCAGTTTTTGTTATATTCACGAGACTCAATCCCCTTTGACAATCTGCTGTAGTCAACAGAATTGTTGCTACAAATTCATACAAAGAAGTAACATTGGGAAACATGTCAGTAATGCCATTCTTATGGAAAAAAGAACACAATCAGCTAGTTTAATGTCTTTACCCATTGTACCCAGAACCTACCTGAACAACTTCCATTCATGAACCGTTTTAGTTTCATTTCCTAAGTTGGGATCATCAACAAAAAATAAACTCTTAATTTCCTCAATACATCTAACGGTCCAACGTAAAAGGCGTCACACTATTTGCAAGATGCTTGCACAGAGAGGACGAGACAAATTTTAAAGTTAGTTGCCGGGACAGAGGCAGTTTGAGATTTTTTTTTTCTTTTTCATGCGGCAGCAGCAGGTTTACGAAAGGCGGGAACAAAAAAAAATGTAAATGATATATATTTTTTGGCTGTCGCTATTTGGCTAATCCACTAAATGCTGTGCTGGCAAAAGGTGCTTTCAGTTAGCTTTTTGGCTATTTGGCTAGCTCTAGATTAAACCCTACTTATTATTCTGTTAAAATATAAAAGTTATTTATGAAATGTCAATATTTTGTTTGATGAAAGGTTCGTTAAAAGAAATTGACCAGCGTAGCGGGCGTAGCTTGCTAGTAGTATAAATAAAACACTAATTAAACAGACATGTAATTGAAATAAGTGCTTAAAACCGCTGAAATTATCAGAATAATAATAATAAAAAATTGCTGTAGATAACGAAATTTTTAGCGATTTCTTCAGTAATTAACTTCTGGCACAAGACCAATACGAAATGACCGGTTTTATTAAATTTCAAATTTTTATTTGAACATATAATTGACATATTTCATATAAAAATGCTCTTTGGTGTTGTTAGCTGGCAATCTAAAAAATTATTAAATGTAAAAACTCTATTGAAGTTTTCAATAACAACAAAAAAAAAATGGTTTTCACAAATATTCTCTATCCCGGGAAGCCCGGGTTAAATGCCCTAGTTTAATTAATAACTAGACCAGAAGGACCCGTGCGAAGCTTTTGCACTGCAATCTTTGAGATTATTTTCTGGTATGTCTTAGCACTAATTTTTATTAACGGATTTTTTTTTAAATCAAATAACACGTTTTAACGAAATGTGGGTGTACTATCTCAGAAACTTGTTCAAGCACTTTTCAAATGATACCTCATTCATCGTTGTATGTTTTGTATATGTATAGAAAAAGGATGATGACAACAGAAATAATATATATGATGATTGCTTGTGTATAAGGAAATGGGAATAAATTGCCAGAAAATTTTTTGCCAAATTTTCTTCTCTCGCCAAGGTTATTTCTCTAGGTTGCCAAGACCCCTATACTGAAAAAAAAAACGAATTATAAAAAAAATTGAAACACTGAATCAGATGTTTAGGGAATTCATATGAAAGCATTTCCTCAGATTTTGCAAAATTTTTCCAGAAATTTCTTAAATACATAAATCAATATTTGTTACACCACTTTTTTGAAAGCCTATGGGAACTTAAACTTGGGATGTTCAAACTTTGTGGTCCAGCAGCCATTTAAATGACGTCAGACTTCGCTGTCTTATTAACAGCTTAATGAAATATTAAAAAATAAATACTTACAATTTTTGTGAATCCTAATGAACTGTATATCTAAATGAAAAATAATCCTTAAATTGCGTAATCTACTGGTGCTCTGATACAGTACGCATATACACAGCCATGATTAAACAAATAAACAATAAGTGACGCATGCGTAAAAATTAAATGAAAACACGATTAAAAGCTCAGTATTTTACAAAATGTACGTGCAAGAAATAAATTAGCAATCGTATTTTAATTGCAATGTAGGACGACGTCATCTGATAATGCAGTATTTTATTTTTGTGGCAACACTGATTTGAGGAAAACCTTTCATTTTATTTATGAAAACAATGCCGATTTAATTTTTAATTAACTGCAATTCTTAATCAAAAAACATGTTTTAACGAAAGGTTAAGTGTGCTATGTCAGAAGCCTGTTCAAAATCCTTTCATACGTTATCTCATTCTTCGTTCTACGTTTCGTATTTTCTTAGAAAAAGGGATGTTGACAGGAGAAATAATATATATGATTCCGCTAGTTGCAAGTAACAATTCTCACCTTAATTAATAAATAAATTCATCTAATTTTGGGCTACTCATTGGCCAACTTAGCATGGATAGACTGTAATAAAGAACTACATGCAGACAAACATAAAACAGAATTTATTTATTAGTAAACCTGTTAAAGAAAGATATTGTTTCCTGAACTGATGACAGCACCAAACAGTTTGCTCTAATACAGAATTATCTCCTGACAGTTGGGAAAATGGCCTTGATGAGTAATGTGGTAAAGTGCTGTGTAGTAAAAAGAACCCATAAAAATGTTGAATATTTATGATTTTGTTCCAAAAACTCTTCAAAACTGCTAAGCATTTTTGCATTATTTTAAAATTTAAAATAAGTAAAGTTTATTTTAAATTTAATAAGTGCTTTTGCTTTTAGCATTAAGTGTTTTACTTATTTTAAAACATTCGGAAAGTATCCGTAAACTATTTCTGTTTTTCAGATTCACTTACATTTACAATTTCAAATTTTTCTTTTAAAGTAAATCACTTTCGTTTTGAGGTCATTCTCGAAACATTAATCACAAACAAGACACTAAATTCAGAATACGCAGAACTGCATATATTTAGAAAACGATAAAAATGGTTTTAACATATTTTGAAGCTTTGAATATCGTATGTCAATTAAATCTGAAGAATCAAACAGTAATCCATTACGATATTGGGGGATTCCCCAGGCCATTGGGGATTTTCTAGAGACCACCCCCTACATTTATCTGTGGTCAAAAAATTTGTGACACATTGCCTTGATAAATTTCTAGGCTTTTTAATTTTTTTTCCATTTTCTTTCTTGTTAAAAAATCATTTTTCATCCTTGATCGCCAAAGCTACTGTCCGCTATTCGGAATGTCCGCTATTCAGAGGTTACACATACAAAAATTTAGATTTTGGGAATGGGGATTTGAAAAGTGTCCGTTAAATAGAGGTGTCCGCTATTCGGGAGTGTCCGTTATGGAGGTTTTACTGTACTACTATAATAGAAATTAATGCATTACTTACAGAATAGTTAGGAATGTACAGTACGGTTAGGAATGTACAGTACGGTGTTTGAAATACTCATTTATGCAGGTTTGTCTTTGCTTCGGTTTCACTGTTGTTAGCACTCCCTTTTCAAGATTATTAACAGTTTTAAAATGTTCTTCTGAAGCTTTTGAATGCGCAAAAAAACACCTAACAACGTTCAGTGCCTTGAGAGCTTCTGCCTGAGGTACAGGCTGAATTTCCAATTCACCATCACTCTCTTCATCGTTGCTTCCGGAAGCATTTGAATTTAACACTTCGGAGACAATTCCAGTAATGGACACTTCAGAAGATGTAGCTAAATCATTATCAATAGTTACGTAATCCATTTCATCAGGTACGGTGCATCCATAATTTTAAAGACGCTTTGCAAGTTCAGATAGAGGCACATCCTCATCTTCGTCGTCCGATAATTCATCATTTTCAGAGGGGCAAAAACCAGCATGTCTAAAACAATTTGAAATGGTTTTCTTTGATACCTTATTCCAAGCTTTGTCTATATAAAACAGCGCATCCAACACGGACACATAAAACTTCTCATTCTGATAAATTGCAGAAATCATGCCATTAAGGAGTAACTTCCGGTAGTTTACCTTAAAATTTTGAATTATCCCCTGATCTAGGGGTTGGGAAAGACTAGTGCTGTTTGGAGGTAAGAAAACAAGTTCAATGGAATCTAATTGAGGAATGTCGACCAAAAACAGGTGAAACAATTTTAGAATTTTATTGGCATGAAGGTGACACTTATTCCACACGTGTTCTTTTTCCTAAAGATTAGTGAACAAGGTTGGTTGCAATCCCGTTTTCTAAGAAATGAGAATGGTATGAGTAACTTCCGGTAGTTTACCTTAAAATTTTGAATAATCCCCTGATCTAGGGGTTGGGAAAGACTAGTGCTGTTTGGAGGTAAGAAAACAAGTTCAATGGAATCTAATTGAGAAATGTCGACCAAAAACAGGTGAAACAATTTTAGAATTTTATTGGCATGAAGGTGACACTTATTCCACACGTGTTCTTTTCCCTAAAGATTAGTGAACAAGGTTGGTTGCAATCCCGTTTTCTAAGAAATGAGAATGGCATGTGAAATTCTTTCAGTAGCAAAGTGAAGTGTGTGGGGGAGGGTAAGGAGAAAAGTCCTTTTGTAAGGGAGTCCCTGTCTCTTTTAAACGTTTGTCTCCTCAATAAATCATATTGACAGCATCCACTCAGCTATACTAAAATGGAAATGAAAGCGAACTTTTTCATTGATCGGAAGTATGGCTAATCGTTTCCTGGAAGAAAGATATTTTCACAAATAAAGTGACCATATAAGCGGGTACAGGTATTCTGAAATGACCATATATGCGGAAACAAAATACACAGAATTCCTATTAAGTCAGCCGGGACTTTTCAAAAGTGACCATATATGTGGGATGACCATATAAGTGGGTGACCATATAACGAGGTTTAACTGTACTTACGTCTTCATATGGAATAACATTCCTACAAAACCAACCTTATTGCACTTCATTTGTTACATTTTTTATTTGAAATTTAAAGAGCATTCGCAAGAAAATATATTAATGTTTTATACAGAAGAAAGAAAATGTTTATATGAATAGAATAGATAAATGTAGGTTAGTTTGTAAAAATACAACAGTATCTGAATTATTAAAATCAGAGAAAAAATAAAGCCCTCAGTTATTAACATACTGCACTTGCTATATACTACTGCTTACTGCATACATGCACTTACTCAGTTTTCCCATATATAAAATAGAATAATTATAAAAATACTAAAGGTGATTGCATCACTTTCTATTATGTTAACTTAATAGTATAAAGATTGATATCAGTGTATAAAACATCTGTTTGATCATATTGCATTCTCAATTCTCAACAAGTCATAAGTTATATTTATTTAGATTTTTTAGTCAAATGTTCATTAAAACACAATAGCCATGTATCCACTACACAAAGTGCAAAAGTCTTTCAATTGATGCCTCATAGATATATGTAATGACTCTGTTTTTGTGCTGATAAAAACCAAAATAATATGTTTATCAGAGTTTGATTTAGATAGAAAAATCTGTGAGTCAAATTCACATGCTATCCCCAAAAATGCAAAGCAAATTCTAAAAACAAATTCAAATTTTAAAGTTGTGAATCAATATTGGTATATTTTATTTTGATAAATATAAAATAGCATTTTTATTTGTATATTCAATAACTTTTCATTCTAATATGAGACTATTCCATTTCACTTTTTAGCAAAATAGTTCAAATATTACATCCAAAAACTGAATTACCATTATTTTAACTGAACATGGTCTTTATATTTAAACAGTACTAAAGTCGTACGTAAAATAATGAAATAAATCTACAAAAATTGAGTAATTCAAAGGTATTTACGTGGAAATTATATAAAGAAATCAGTGTATCTATACTAATAAAAGAAAGTTGTGTGTCTGTGTGCGATTGCTAGCGAAATCGACCACACGTAGAAAGACTGAAAACTTGGGTGTGGAAGCAGATCGTCCAAGGCAGTTCCTGATGCCCCTGAGGCTCGGATTTTTTTTTCCTTTTTAGACGCGGGCCCCCTGGAGCCCCTTTAAGATTTTTACCCTAAATTGTTAATAACTTGTCCAATTTTTATCCGATCATCTTCGTTTTTGGGGCTTTTTCTCCATTTAGCTTTTCTCCCACTTCAACATTCCAGTTAAAACACTGGCCCCCTGGGGCCTGGTACGGGGTCACGATGAAGTTTTTGTTTCCTAAATTGTTAACAACTTGCCACTTTTTAATCAGATTTTCTTAGTTTTTGGGTCCTTTTCTCCATTTAGTTATTCTTCCATTTCTACTTTCCAATTAGAACTCTTCATCTTATGGCCCTGCTCAAAACTATAAGCTGGACCCTTTTGGGCCCCCCTTACTATAGTTCCCTTCATCAGATTCATTAGCTTTTTTTTTTCCAACAGTTATTTAAGCTACTACATAAATGACAAAAAAAAAAAAAAAAAAAAAAATCAGAGAAGATTTAGGCCATCTGGACTCCCTGAAGTTTTTGTTCCCTAAATTGTTAATACCTTGTCCCCTTTTAATCCGATCTTTGTTTTTGAGGCTTTTTCTCCATTTAGCTATTCCTTCATAAGACCGTTCATCTTAGGGCACTGTTCAAAACTATCAGCAGCCCCTTTTGGGCCTGCTACTATAGCTCCCTTAAAAATTGTCTGATTCACTAGCTTTATTTTCTAACAACTTCTTTGGACTTCCAGCTACTACATGAATGACAAAAAAATTTCTCTGACAAGACCCAGGCTCCCTGGGCCCCTTTATGTTTTTGCGTCCTAAATTGTTAATACCTTGCCCCCTTTTAATCCAATCTTTGTTTTTGGAGCCTTACCTCCATTTAGCTATTCCCCCATTTCTACATTCCAGTTAGGACCATTCATCTTAGGGTCCTGCTCAAAACTATCAGCAGTCCCTTTTGGGCTCCCTACTATATCTCCCTTAAAAATCATCCGATTCACTAGCTTTTTTTCTAACAACTTCTTAAGACTTCTAGCTACTACACGAATGACAAAAAAAAAAAAATTCGGACAAGACCGGGTCCTGCTGGGCCCTTTTACGTTTTGTGCAATAAATTTTTAATAACTTGACCCTTTTTATCCAATCTTCTTCGTTTTTAGGACTCCTTTCTCCATTACTACATTCCATTTAAGACCCTGGCCTCTTGGGGCCCAGTACAGGACCCCTTGAAGTTTTTGCTCCCTAAAATGTTAATAATTTGTCCCTTTTTAATCAGATCTTCGTTTTTGAGGCGTCTTTTCTATTTAGTTATTCCCCCATTTCTACATTCCAAGGATCATGACTCCTTGGGGCACCGTAAGGGGCCCTTGAACTTTATGTGTGCCATGCATTTTCCACCCCTTCCTAATTGTGTCACCATCTCAATGCATAACTTTAAGGTTGAGTCTTGGACTTCTTTCCCCGTGCCACCACACTCATTTTTATTAGGGCCCTATGGCCCCTTTTTAAGCATTTTTTTTTTATTATTATTCTATTAATTTATACTCTATGCTTAATTTCAACTAATTAAAGATCTAAAGCGCTAAGTACTGGGACTTTTTAAGATGTTTTCCTCTTAAGGTCCTGCTCAAAACTATCAATTGACCCCTTTTGTGCCCCCTATTATAGTTCCTCTAAAAATTGTCCGATTTACTAGAGTTTTTTTCCTAGCAATTTCTTAGGACTTCCAGCAACAATCTGCATGACAAAAAAATTTCTCAGACTTCAGCTGCCACCAAATTTGAATATTAATCTCTTTCTTGGGGCCCTTCGTGCAGCTTCTTTAAAAATGATCCGTATCTCTTGCAATTTTCATTTACACAATTTTCTAGGGCAGGGGCAATTCTGAGTAAAAAAAAAAAAAAATTCTGAAATTCACAGCAAATTTTCTGAAAAGTTACAACAGAAAGGAGGGGGGGGGGGGGGGGGGGGGGGTCCACTCTCGCCACTTTTTTTTTTTTTTTTTGCGTCCCTTTGACGAAATTTGCTTTTTTTTTCGCGATCTTTTGACGAAATTTGCAGTTTTTTCGAGATATGTTGATAGAATTTAAGTTTTTTCGCGATTTTTTTACAAAATTTGCCGTTTTTCCGCAATTTGTTGACAAAATTTGCCGTTTTTTCACAATCTTTTAACTAAATTTGCCATTTTTCACAATGTTTTTGACGAAATTTGCCTTTTTTTGTGTTTTTCTGACGAAAGTCACGTTTTTCCCGCGATCCTTTGACAAAATTGCCGACTTTTCTTTGAACAAATGACGAAATTGATTTTTTTCGGCGATCATTTGCCGAAATACCGATACATTTTATGTCCGAATTTTCGGATTTATGACAGATATTTTTTTTTAATTTTCAGAAATCATTGCCTTACTTTTTCGGAAAATTCTGACCAGAATCACACCTAGTCTAGGGTACTCCAGCTACTTTATAAACTACTAAAGATTTCCTTAGACCCCCAACTACTGCCTTTTTTTAAAAAATATTAATCTTTTTCGGCATCAACTTACGTTTACTCACTACAGCCGTAAATTAAAAATCGCGTTAATGTTAAAGATAAGTGGTCTTAAATTTAGAGAGAGGCGGATTTCATCCGTAAATTAAATATTGGGTTAAAGGAAATTCGTTAAATTTACAAGGGGACACATTCCACCGCCTAGGGGCTCATGTTTTTCTTGGGTTCTATGGGCTCGATTTCAACAAGGTTTGGGTCATTCAACTTGATATCGAAAACTTGGTGTTTTTTTTATTATTACTATTTGTTATCACGGGCCCAGGTAACACTGGGTGGGTCGGGTCAGCTAGTGAAATATAAAAAAAATTATTATCATAGAATAAATAGAAATATAAATAGTTCATGAATGCATTTTTAATTCTACATTGTTTATGCATGATCAGACACTAAAGTTTGTCAGCTTCTGTCAGGTAAAATAAATAATCAATGCTTGTATGGTCAGAAAATCTTCAGTTTCTTTGATCTCAAACCCAAAGGTAAAAAAAAAAACAAGAACGAAAAATCATGCGTCAAGCATAGATTATGTAACACTTTCCAACGCTTCCAAAATAATTTTACGAATCATACTCTTTTATAAGCTAAAAGATAACATCTAAGTAATCCGAATACTTTATTCAGCCCTGTATAGGATCTATAGATTTGTATATATACTACATAGGATGCTAAATTTTAGTTCAGTTAGGAAACACGTAGCACAGTTTAAAATTCTCCGTCTGGAGTTAAATAATACGGAAATGTGTTCCCGAACTTTTGTACTTCCCTGTATAGGATCTACAGAATTTATACACACCACGTAATATACAAAAAGCGATTTAAAATTAAAATCGCATTCAGTAACTTAAAACGCACTTCCAGGAATTATTGTTAACATACAGTAGAGAATTCTTTTGTGTGTCCCTGTAAATGAACGATAACTGCTATACACACAATATTCTGTAGTAAGTCTCTTGTAATGAACCTTATATAAATTTCAATGCGTTTAAAATAGTGAAACATTATTTAAATAAACCGCAGACGATTTTTCTCCATAGACGTAATGTAACGGAATTCTTTTGACTGTCCCTGTAAAGTAAGTATAAGTGCTATGCACACCCTATTCCATATTAAGCTTCTTCTAATGCACCTTAGTGATATATATAAATTTCAATGCGTTTAAAGTATTGAAACATTATTTAAATAAACCGCAAATGATTTTTCCCCATAGACCGCAATGTAACGGAATTCTTTTGAGTGTCCCTGTAAAAAAACTATAAGTGCTACACACTTCCGTTGAAATAGGGAACATGCTATAGATAACGATTATAACATATAAAATTTGCAGGGCAATCCGAGCATATTTACGGGAGTTAGAGCACGGACAGACGGCAGACGGCAGACGGCAGACGGCCAGACGGCCAGACGGCAGACGGCCAGACGGCCAGACGGCAGACGGCCAGACAAACCGAAGTCATAAACACTTTTCAACTAGGTTGGAAAGTGTTAAAAACTGTTCATGAGTAAGATATCATACCTTGGAATTAGTTAAAGCAGAGATTACTAATACAGGTACTTCTCCATTATCCTGTCAACTATTTTCCATTTAAAAAAACTATCGCCAAACTGCAATGCCCCAGAAACAAATGGAAGAATGTTGACATTGGAATCTCAAAAATATACAAGAAATTTGAAAAACACTTAAGAAAAGTTGCTTTAAAAATGAAATTTACAATATCTATATTATAAAGGACAAACGTGTCCGTGCGTAACACTGACGTCATTTTGCGAATGGCAACACTTGACGATGAAATTTCGGTTATGCGATTTTTGCTACCGCAATTTGTTAAATTTCTAAACAGTGCATATTTTTAATTTTTACACCGTTATATAGGGAAAAAATCTACTTTCAATAGCAATTTATTTGAAAACTATGTCACAATTTACTCATTAATTATGGCATTTAAATTAAATTTCTAACATATTTTTTTTAATCTATTTTTATCGATTGCAGACGATTACAAAATATTAATCCGTTAACACTTTAAACAATACTAAAAGTTCAGCATTTGTTTCCAGCTAATTTTCAATAACGAAATCAAAACTTCATTAAGCAATCATTAAATTGTATAAATAAAACACAAATTTAACAGACATGGGGGGAAGGTTAGGGACGTTGTCACGTGACGTCGTTCATGACGACTCCTCCCTTCAATGGCTTGACCCAATCGAAATCAGGTGTAATTACCGGTTTCACAACTACATGTAAGAAACAATTATTTTCGGCTTGTGCCTTTTCTTGAGAGCGTGTTTTTTATTCAGCTGTTTAAAATGTCGAAAAGAAAAGTTTTATCCATAAGAGATAAAATGGAAATTATAAAACTCTTGGATAAAGGTGAAAAAAAATGTTACAATATGTAAGCAGTATGGACTTTCTTCTTCAACTGTGTCAACTCTTTTAAAAAACAAGGAGTCCTTAATGAAAGCATATGAAGCGAATGTGACCGATTCCAAACGGTTGAAGAAATGTGAAAAAGAGGACTTTGATGAAGCGCTGTTAAAATGGTTTGTTCAGCAACGGAATTCTTGTTTACCGATAACTGGGTCCATCATTAAAATCCAAGTGGAAAATTTTACAGCTCAGCTAGATTACACAGATTTTTCTTGTTCTAATGGATGGCTACATCGTTTCAAGCAACGTAGTAACATCTGTGCAGGAAAAATCATCAACGAAGCCTCCAGTGTGAACGACAAGGATGTGAAAGATTGGTTAGAATGCACATGGAAAGATGTACGTGAAAATTATGCTGACAATAACATCTACAATGCTGATGAGGCCAGCATCTTTAACAATCTAACTCCTTATCAAACGATGAAGTTTAAAGGTGAAAAATGTGCGGGCGGTAAGTTGCTGAAAAATCGCTTAACTGTGTTAATGTGTTGCAACATGTTAGGCAAAGACAAGAAAACTTTTTATCGTCGGTAAATCTGCAAATCCAAGATGCTTTAAAGGGGTAAAAAGTCTCCCAGTGACTTACAAATCGAACAAAAAGGCATGGATGACTTCTGAATGATTTTTATCTTATTTGCACAAGTGGGATAAGGTGCTTCAAAAACAGAAAAGAATTGCACTCATCATTGATAATTGTTCTGCTCACCTGCAAGTCAGCAATTTAAAAAACATAAAACTTGTTTTCTTACTGCCTAACACAACCTCAGTGTTACAGCCTCTCGATCAAGGAGTTATTCGGACCTTAAAATGCTATTATAGAAAGCAATTGATTCTCATGATTGTTAGATATTGTAATGTTTACAGTTAGATCCACCAGATGGCTGTACCAGCTAGGGAACACAGCAGTAGAATAAAGAATGGCGCCTGATAGAAAAACGTGTGTTTCTTGATCTCCTAATATGCATAAGCTAAAAGCTTATAAACGATATCTTTAAGAATAATATATAACATATTTGACATGGTGTCAGAAGTTTTAAGATACTTCACGTGATCAACGGGAAAATTTATCGTAAAATACGAACTTTTTCGCCGAATAAAAAAGGCTTCAGAAATCGAAAGTAATGGCTAACAGCTTGCCGACAATCTCGCCGTTCGTAACAAGTACGAATCCATCAGAAGCATGGAGATATTGGAAAGCAGATTTTGAAGATTATCTGGAAGCTTTAAAATATGGTACAGAATCTGAAAAAACAAAAACCGCACTCTTTCGTCATGTATGTGGAGAAGAATTAAAAAAGCAGTTACGCGCGTTTGATCTTCAACCAGCCACTGACACGGAACATGTTAGTTTAAAACAGATCTTAGAAGAATTTGATAAATATTTTAAGGATTATCAAAATGAAGTCTATGCATCCTTCAAGTTTTTAGAAATTAAACAGGCAAAAGGAGAATATTTTTCTGACTATTATTCGCGACTTCGTAGCGCGGTAGTCGAATGTAATTATGGTGCTTTGCAAGATAGAATGCTCCGAGATAAGATAATTCAAGGTCTATGGGATAAGCCGCTACAAGAAAGATTAATACGAGAAACCAGTAAAAAAGAGAAAAGTCTTACAGATATCGTAAGTGAATGCAAAGGAGCTGAGCACAGCAAAGCTCAAGTTTCTGAAATGAATGCTGAGAACAATTCTGTAAACGCTATCAAGAAAGCTAAAAATAGCTCGACACCGCCTCATTTTTCTCAACATAAAAATAATCATAATCAAAAGAAGACTTGTAGATATTGTGGAAAATATCATGAACCGAGAAAATGTCCTGCATATGGTACAAAATGTAAGCGATGTGATGGGAATAACCACTGGGCGATCGTGTGTAAAACGAAAATAAACAAAAATCGTAATTCCAAAAAAGTGAACACGATTGAAGAAGCAGATTCTGACGTTGTTTATATTGGTGAATTAAAATCACTAAATCAGTTAAATTCTGAAAATTTGGGTTCGGTTTGGCTTCAAAAGCTTACAGTCAACAATAAACAAGTTATATTCAAGCTGGATTCTGGATCTCAAGTAAATGTAATACCAAGAGCAGAATTGCTTAAGTGGAAAGAAAAGCCAGTGGTAAGAAAAAATCACACTCCAGTTTTAGATTACAGTGATAATGTTGTTCCTATAATAGGTGAGTGCTATTTAAAATGTAAAACTGATAAATTTGAAAGTGATTTTAAATTTTTAGTTACTACTCTTGATTCTTGCCCTATTTTAGGCCTTGATGCTTGTAAAAAGTTAGGTTTGATTAAAAGATTGAATTTAATTGATAAAAATCCAAAGTTGTTTGACACACCACGACAAATTATTAAAGAATATTCTGATGTTTTCACTGGGTGTGGACGGTTAAATAAAACGGTTCATATTAAATTAAAAGATAATTCAAGTCCTCATGTTGCAGCACCTAGAAAAATTCCACTAGCTTTACATAACAAAGTTAAAGAAGAACTTAAAAGAATGGTTGAGACTGGTATCATAACTAAAGTTAACGAACCAACTGAGTGGGTTAGTAATATGGTTATTGTTAATTCACCTAAGAAATTACGCATTTGTTTAGACCCCAGACCCTTGAATGAGGTAATTCAAAGACCTCATTACCCAATACCCACTGCAGATTCACTCATAACAAAACTTCAAGGTTGTAAAGTTTTCACAATATTAGATGCTAAGAATGGCTTTTGGCAATTGCCACTTGATCAGGAATCCTCTTATTTAACAACTTTTACTACTCCTTGGGGAAGATACAGGTTTCTTGTTTTACCATTTGGGTTAAATAATGCTCCCGAAGAGTTTCAGAGAGCTATGGATGAAATTTTTGAAAATGAACCAGAAATAAATCCCTATTTTGATGATATTGCTTTAGGTTCATCCACAATGGAAGAACATTGTAAATTATTGCACAGAACACTTGCATTGGCAAGGAAAGCAAATTTAAAATTTAACATATCAAAAACTCAGCTTTCTTTAACTTCTGTGAATTATTTAGGACATGTACTGTCTGATAAAGGTATTGAACCTGATCCAAATAAAGTAAAGGCCATTCATGAGTTTGCAACTCCCAAAAATAAAGAAGA
The DNA here is from genome assembly GCA_963931845.1 of Maratus michaelseni. Taxonomy (NCBI): domain Eukaryota; kingdom Metazoa; phylum Arthropoda; class Arachnida; order Araneae; family Salticidae; genus Maratus; species Maratus michaelseni. The sequence goes on from OZ007592.1 coordinate 254,982,041, forward strand.
TTTACAACGATTCTTGGGTATGATAACATATCTCGCAAAGTTTACTCCACATTTGTCTAATTTGACTCATTCTCTACGTCAACTTCTGAAAAAAGACACTGAATGGTTGTGGGACAGTAATATTCAAAAAGATTTTCATCTCATAAAAGAAACCATAATTAAAGCTCCATGTTTACAATACTTCGATGAAAATAAAGTTGTAACTGTGTCTGTTGATGCTAGTAAAAATGGATTAGGTGCTACTCTTCTACAGGAAAATAAACCGGTTGCTTTTGGGTCAGCTTCTTTAACTGATGCGCAACAACGTTACGCACAAATTGAAAAAGAACTCTTAGCTGTCATCTATGGATTAGAACACTTTAATTATTATACGTATGGTAGACCTGTTGTAGTACAGACTGATCACAAACCTCTATTAGACCTTAGTAAAAAACCATATGATTTAATTGTAGAAAACTAATCCATTCATTTCAATCACTTAATATTTTCCACTCAAAGTAAAATAAATAAATAAAGAAAATGATGAAGCACGCAGATAAAAACCCAACGATAATTTTTCTCTCATCTCTTCAAAACAAGTGACCTAATTTATGACTCTTAAGTTTCAAGTTTATCAAGCAATAGAGATTTATTACCTCGTTATAATCGTTCTCTTCTAATAATGTGAAATATGTTTATAATTTGTTATTTGTGATTATGCCATTATAAACTTATTACAGAACTAAAACATTTAAAAGGACAATTATTCAACGTCAATTTGTTTCAAAGAAATGATGCAACTTTACTCGTAACTTTCCAAACTTTGTGAAAATGAGTCAGTGTATTACTATCCTTCATTCTGTAAAGTCACAGGAAAAAATGTTTCCTGATGCTATAATTAATATAATTCTAAATGTAAACCTTTTAAAATTTTAAGTAATGTAAAATATAATTTTTAAAATCAATCCAAACGTGAACTTATTTATTCAATGTGAATTGTGCATTAATATTATTTCTTACAAGTTTTATTTCAGCGGTGGTGCATCTAAATAGAATTATTCAAGAAGTGATTATAATAAGTTATCAATTATTGGAAGTATATAAATCAGTGGATACTACTAAAATTGGATAAACCTTAGAAAAGGTAAGCAATTCCTTTTCTTTCTGCATGTTGAAGACCAGAGTTAATTTTAATTTGAAGAATTTAATATTCTGATGTTACGCGCTTACCTCGTTGGCCTCGCCCCTTCAACAGTGATCATGAGCCTGATGAATATATGAACTCAGAATTTATTCTTAAGGATTAATAATTGACTCTAATTAATAAAAATAATACTCAGCTCTTATGCTAGATTAAAAATTCAAGAAAACATAATTGAATTTAATAAACTATTTAAACTAATAAAACTTTAAAAACTGTATAAACAAGTTCTCCGAGATGGCGACAATAAAGGAAATGCAAATAGTAGATAAATTAAACAATAATAATTATTCTATATGGAAGTTTAAAATTAATATGTTGTTAATTAAGGAAGATTTGTACGAACTCGTAACTCAGGAACCCCCTACACCAATTAACGAAGATTGGAGAAAAAAGGATGCAAAAGCTCGCGCTTTAATAAACCTGAGTATAGACGATACGCAAATAGTTCATGTAAAACATTTAGAAACAGCAAAACAGACATGGGATAGTTTAAAAAATATTCATGAGAGAGCCAATTTGTCCAGTAAATTGTATTTGTTACGAAAATTGTATAGTGCAAAACTTCCCGAAAATGGGAACATGCACAAACACATTACTAATATACTGGAAATAAAAGATAAGCTCTCCGCAATAGGAGAGAACATAACCGACTCGCATTTATCTGCACTTCTATTGTGCTCGTTACCTGCGAGTTATAATACTCTAATAACAGCTCTCGAAGCCCGAAATGAAATTGAATTAACTCCCGAATTCATCAAGAGCAAACTTACTGATGAATTTAATAAACGGGTAGAAAATAGTGAGCAAGTTGAAAACTCACAAAAGGTGTTTAAAACACAAAAGAAATACACTCAAGATTATAAAGGACAAAACAAATATTGTACCTACTGTAAACAATCAAATCACACTTACAAACAATGCTGGCATCTCAAGAACAGAAACACACAGACCACTACACCTAAAACAAAATACAAATACAAAAAGTACACATCGTTGTGTTTTGAAAATATAAAAGGTGATAGTAAAAATAAAATGAATCAATCAAAAACAAATGAACAGGTACAAATAAATAAAAGTGAACATAAAGATGCAGCATTCATAATTGTAAATCCCGCTAATAAAACCTGGTTAATTGACTCAGGAGCGTCTTCGCATATAGCGAACGATAGGGATATATTTACAAAATTCAACGATACTGAAAAAACTACAGTAACAATTGCTAATGGGAATACATTAAATTCTTACGGAACCGGCGAAACACAAATAATGACAAAGACATCTGATGGATGTATAAATAGAATTACACTTAAAAATGTGTTATTTGTTCCACAATTGGAATCAAATTTAATTTCCGTAAGTAAAGCCACAGAACATGGATATAAAGTATTTTTCGAAAATGAAAAATGCATACTATCGTGCAATGGAAATATATACTTAGAAGCATTTAAGAAACATAACTTATATCAAGTTGAAACACTAGAAGAAAGTTCTCAAAATAAAATAAACATTGCACATGATTGCAGAAATAAAGATTGCCTCGAAATTTGGCATAAACGCCTTGGCCACAGAAATAATGAAAGTATAAAAGAATTAGTCAAAAATGACTTGGCCAGTGGGATAAAAATAAATAACTGTAATCATAAAACAAACTGTGAAACCTGTATAAAAACAAAGCCAACAAATGCACCGTACTCTAAATCTATCGAAAATAAAACAACAAAAGTATTAGATTTAGTACATACTGATTTATGTGGGCCTTTTAAAACACCCACAATAGGAGGAAAAAATTACTTCCTTACATTCATAGATGACAGTTCTAGATTCACAGTTATTTACTTATTAAAAAGTAAAGATGAAGTTTATGAAAAAATAAAAGACTATGTACAAATGGTCAAAACCAGACAAGGAAAATATCCGACGGCGATTAGATCGGATAACGGTGGGGAATACATAGGAAATAAAACAGAAGCCTTTCTAAGGGAACATGGTATAAAACATGAATACACAGTTCCATTTTGTCCCAGCCAGAATGGCATTGCTGAGAGAAAAAACAGAAGTTTAATTGAAATGACACGAAGCCTATTATCCCAAGCAAATTTACCTCATAGGTTCTGGGGTGAAGCGATAAATACTGCTAATCACCTCCAAAATAGGCTCCCCACTAAATTGACAAATAAAACGCCATATGAAATTTGGTTCAAAAGAAAACCAAATCTCTATTATTTACGTGTATTTGGCTGTAAAGTATACACTTACATAAACAAACACAAAAGATCTAAACTAGATGACACAGCAGAAGAGGGTATCTTCATGGGCTATGATAATAATACAAAGGGATACCGCGTTTTCACTAAAAATGGTGAAATAATAATCTCCAGATCTGTAAAATTTCTGGAAGAAAAACTGAACAATTTAAACGAGAAAATTAATGATCACGAACAATTAATTGAAGATAAAAAATACATTGAAATAGAAATAGGTGACACACCCTGTACACCTGACGCGCCCAAACAATCAGAAACACATCAACCTCGTAGATCTGAAAGACAAAACAGAGGAGTACCACCTCAAAGATATACTTCCGACAATTTTATTGCTTTAGCAAATGATTGCGATACAACAGAACCTGAAAACTGGAAACAGCTTATCAAAATAAACAATCCACTAGAAAAGAAAAACTGGCTTAAAGCCACTGAAAACGAAATACAATCGTTAATGAAAAATAATACATGGGATCTAGTCGATCCTCCTCTTAATAAAAGAATCCTCGCGAAAAAGACTGGCAAGCCGTAAAAAGAATAATAAGATATCTATATCATACTAAAGAACTAAATTTAATAATTAACACTAATGAAGAACCAATATTAAAGGTATTCGCTGATGCCGATTGGGCAGGTGATACCAAAACCCGCAGATCAACATCGGGAATATTATATATGTTGGGCAACAACCCAATTCAGTGGACGACGAAAAGGCAAAGTTGCATTGCCTTATCTTCAGCAGAGGCTGAATATGTGTCCGCAGCACATGCTAGCCAAGAAATAATTTGGTTATTGAAGTTACTTGACGATCTAGGCTTTCCACAGCAAAAACCAATCACTTTATATGAAGACAATCAAAGTACCATAAAAATGGTTGAATCAGAAAAATTCACGAAAAGATCAAAGCACATCGACGTCAAATTTAATGCCATTAAACAATATAGCGAAGAAGGCATTATTGAATTGAAGTATCTTCCAACAGAAAAAATGATAGCTGATGCACTTACCAAACCTTTACCCAAGCCTCGATTCATCGAACACAGAAATTCAATGAAAATATTAGTTAATCCCCATGAACGGATTAAGGGGGAAATTGTAGAAAACTAATCCATTCATTTCAATCACTTAATATTTTCCACTCAAAGTAAAATAAATAAATAAAGAAAATGATGAAGCACGCAGATAAAAACCCAACGATAATTTTTCTCTCATCTCTTCAAAACAAGTGACCTAATTTATGACTCTTAAGTTTCAAGTTTATCAAGCAATAGAGATTTATTACCTCGTTATAATCGTTCTCTTCTAATAATGTGAAATATGTTTATAATTTGTTATTTGTGATTATGCCATTATAAACTTATTACAGAACTAAAACATTTAAAAGGACAATTATTCAACGTCAATTTGTTTCAAAGAAATGATGCAACTTTACTCGTAACTTTCCAAACTTTGTGAAAATGAGTCAGCGTATTACTATCCTTCATTCTGTAAAGTCACAGGAAAAAATGTTTCCTGATGCTATAATTAATATAATTCTAAATGTAAACCTTTTAAAATTTTAAGTAATGTAAAATATAATTTTTAAAATCAATCCAAACGTGAACTTATTTATTCAATGTGAATTGTGCATTAATATTATTTCTTACAAGTTTTATTTCAGCGGTGGTGCATCTAAATAGAATTATTCAAGAAGTGATTATAATAAGTTATCAATTATTGGAAGTATATAAATCAGTGGATACTACTAAAATTGGATAAACCTTAGAAAAGGTAAGCAATTCCTTTTCTTTCTGCATGTTGAAGACCAGAGTTAATTTTAATTTGAAGAATTTAATATTCTGATGTTACGCGCTTACCTCGTTGGCCTCGCCCCTTCAACATTAATTTCTCCTCGTCTGCAACGCCTGTTGCTTAGGCTAAATAGATATAATGTAAAACTTGATTATGTTCCTGGAAAGCAACTTATCATAGCCGATACTCTTTCTAGAGCACAGTCACCTACAGAAACTTTTGATGAGGGAGATTACCTAGAAACATTTGCCAAAATTAATCTTTTGACACAAGCTTCTGAAGAAAAATGGAATGAATTGGCAGAAATGTCAGCTAACGATGAAGAATTACAAGATGTTCTATATCATATTAGGAATGGCTGGCCTGAAAAATGCAAAACAAAAACAGCTGCAAAAGCATATTGGCATTGTAAAGAAGAATTATCTGTAACAAAGGAAGGTATAATTTGTAGATGACAGAAACTTGTTGTACCAGCTGCAGCTAGAGAAGAAATTTTGAAAAGATTACACATTTCACATAAAGGGGTAGTATCCACTAAAGTTAAAGCAAGAGAATATTTTTATTGGCCTAACATTAACAAAGATGTAGAAATTTTTATCTCCAAATGTAAAGTCTGTCAGATGTATCAACGAGCAAATCAAAAAGAAGTCCTACTAGATACCGACCTACCAGAAAGACCATGGCAAAAAGTATCCTGTGACTTTTTCTATTTGAAAGGGCAGCAAAATCTTTTAATGGTAGATTATTTTTCGAAGTATGTTGAATTGAAACCTTTGAAAAGCACAACAGCCCAAGCTGTTATACCTGTTATGAAGTCTATTTTTTGTACTCATGGAATACCTGAAGAACTTGTCAGTGATGGCGGTCCCCCCTTTGATTCTTATGAATTGCAGAAATTTTTTAAAGAATGGAAAATTTTGCCCCGCATAACTTCACCACATTGTCCACGAGCACATGGTCAGGTTGAAAGAGCAATTCAAACCATAAAAAATTCTCTCAGAAAAGCTGAAGAAGATGGAAAAGATATTTATTTAGTACTACTAGATTACAGAATCCAACCTGCTAAAGATCTTCCCTCTCCATCTGAATTGTTAATGGGCAGAAGATTAAGATCCTTTTTACCAGCTCATCCTGCACTGCTAACACCAAAGTTTGATATAAAAGAAGCTTCTAAATCTTTGAAAGAGAGGCAGGTAATGCAAAGTAAATATGCCAACAGACAAGCAACTCATCTACCAAAAATATCTGACAATAAAAAAGTATGGTTCCGGCATAAAATGAAAAGTCCTTGGAAGCAAGGTACTGTTGTTCAAGTAGGACCTCAACCTAGATCTTACCTAATAAAAGGAAGAGATGGAGGACTGTACAGAAGAAATAGATATCATATTAAGCTGGATCATTCCAAAGATGATGACAACAGAAAAACACCAACAGTTGAAGATCTTTATCCAACTTCATCAGATGCAGAGCCAGATCCCAATTCCAATATAAATAATTCAACTGATTCCTCAACTGTTAATACCCAAACAACATCTCCGGATCAAAGAAGATCAAAAAGAAATATTGTTAAACCTATCCGCTACAGAGACACTTAAGACATTTGAACTTCTTATTAATTTGAAATAATTTAGCATTAGAACTCTAAGATAAAGTTAACTTAGTTTAATCTCGCTTAAAGACTATAAAGGTAAATAATTTAATTTTTGTTTGTTTAATTTAAAGTTAAATATCCAGATCAGGTAATTAATGTTAAGTTTATTTGTGTATGTACTTTTCCTGTTTTTGTAAAAAGGGCATGTTAGATATTGTAATGTTTACAGTTAGATCCACCAGATGGCTGTACCAGCTAGGGAACACAGCAGTAGAATAAAGAATGGCGCCTGATAGAAAAACGTGTGTTTCTTGATCTCCTAATATGCATAAGCTAAAAGCTTATAAACGATATCTTTAAGAATAATATATAACATATTTGACAATGATGTCAGAGAGAAATGAAAAAGATCAGGATCTTAAAATTTCTGTTCTTGACGCTATATACCTGATAACAGATGCTTGGGGAAGTGTGACTCAATCTTGTATCCAAAATTGTTACAGGAAAGCTGGATGCATTGACAGAAATGAAGGTGACTTCGAAGATGAAGATGACTTGCCACTCTCAGTCTGGTTGCAACAAAATAGCATTGAGAAGTTTTAGTTTAACGATATTTTAAACATCGATGAGTACAATAATGTTGATGACGGTGTCTTAACGCCGGGCTTACTCTCCACTGAGGATATCGTCGTGGAAGTGGTAAAAGCCCAAGAGCAGGAAGATGCAAGTGATAGTGACTCGGAAGAAGAAACTGTACTTAAAATGCCGACACGTGACTGTGCTGAAGAATCATTACAAAATCTAGAATAGTGTTTTGAAGCAATGAAAAATACTGATGATGCAATATTTAATGCATTAAGTGTTTTAAGACGAAAATTGAAAGAAACAAAATTTTGGATGAATATTTTTCCAATTCTCAATAAAGATTACCAAGCAGTAATTCATGTAAGTTGTTTTTTATGTATATACTATTAGTTATTAACTAGGATTTGGATTTAGCGAGCGACCGGATTTAACGAGCATTTTTTTGTGTCCCGAGTTCCTCGTTAAATACGGGTCCTACTGTGTGTGTGTGTGTGTATATATATATATATATATATATATAGAGAGAGAGAGAGAGGGGGGGGGAGAGAGAGAGAGAGAGAGAGAGTGGGAGGGGAGGGGGGACATCTTTGGTTTTGGGCTTTTCTGCATCACACAAGGTACTATTATATCTCATGATATTATAAATACTAAAAACTAAAATAATCATAAAAATAATTGTTAATAAAAATTTTAAAAATAAGATTTTATATATATATATATATATATATATATAGACACAGTATTATGTGAGAGCTAAAATTTTGGAATTTTTTTTCAATGTTCAGGGATTTGTCCAGATTTTTCTCAGAGGGTCCTGTTTTAGTAAAACTGTGAAGCTTTTTTTTAAATTTATGAAAATTCTAGTCATAATTTTGTGAATTTGAAATTATCGTTATATTCAAGTTCCTGTGTATCTATCCTTTACGTATAAGAAAGCTAAGTAATGTGTTCTTTGATGAGTTCAATTGTTTTGCGACAGGTCGAATTTTATTTTTTAAATGATTAAATTTGTGAAAAGTTCAGTTTGTAGGTGAAAAAATTTTGTGAAAGGTCTATTTTTGTGATAAAAATTTTATCCTATTTTGGGATGAAAAATTTTGTGAAGGGACTTGTTTTCAGATAAGAATTTTTGTTTTAAGATTGAGATCTTTGTGAAGGGTCCTTTTAATATGACCCAAAATTTTCCTATTCAGATCCCTGATGTATATTATAACTTTATTAATGATAAATAAATTCCTGATAAAATACTCTGTTCAGGCATTATTCACTTTATTTGTACAAAATGCTGTAGGTCATAAATTTTTATTTGGCACAGATGTAGTTTTGCTTAATCAAGCTCAACACTATTATTTCTTAAAAAAAAAAACCAATAAACGGCTATATGTAAGGGAGGGAGAGGAAAGTTATCCTTGCTTGGGTAGGATCATTGTAGAAAAGTTTGGAAACACTGAATTAGTAGCTAGTGGATATAAATCTTTAAAAATGAATTTAATACCAACAAAAATTGCTAGAGTAACTAACAATTGAACAAATCGTCGATCTGGACATGAAAAGGAAAACTATATACATAAAAGGACAAATAGTTTTTCAGAATAAATACTCACATGACTATCAAGATTAGCTTTCATAGCACAAAAATTCATAATTAAATTTCATACTTTGGAGATATTTTTATTTAATTGGCAAAATCTATAAAGTAGGTAGAAATCAGTTTAATTTAACTGCAGAAATAGGGGAACATCCATGAGAAGTAAGTCACGATAGGAAATTCATTTAAAAGAGTCAATAAAAAAAGCAACAAATATGGTATAAGCAAGAGAAACTGCAAGTAGAGAATAGTGAAAGACACTTGTACAATGTGAGCAATGACAAAGATTGCTCTGTCTGATATATCTTAAAATGTTATTCTAGATCTGCCAGTTATATTTAATTATTTACAGAAAGAAACAACTGTTTTTACAAGCCATTTCGATGAGTTCATTTTGGCATTTCATATGGAAATTAGAGAGGGAAGGGAGGGGGTGATTTAGAGGGTTGATTTATCTATTGTATCAAAAGTAACAAAAAGGGCAGAAATATTTTTTTTAATTAAGAAGTTTTAATGATTTTAATTAAACCTTGTGTAAGGAAGAGGGGCAAAGGACGAAGCGATTTTTTTAATGAAGTTTATAATATACATTTTTTTTTTTTTTTCTTTAAGTAGAAATCCATTGAAATGCAGAAGATTCTCACCCTTGAAGGTACAAATAAAAACTTTAAAAACCTGCATAAAACAATCATATTACATATTCAAAAAATAGTTATATGCCTGAAAAAACTTACAGTGTCAGGTAAATCAATACAAGGAAGAGGGATGACATTGAAATCTGGTAACAAAACAACGTTATTATGTTCTTCAAATTCATATTTCTTTCCAGTTACATCAAAACCGCCTTCGATACCTAATTGGAAAAAGTAAAGAACTTTCAAATACAAGCTCAAACACATTAAAATAAAACATACATATATACAAAAACATACTTAGATAAATCCGAATTTAAGTGTTAAAAAATATTTTTATTAACTAATTGAATACCAAATTAATTTAATAAATTCTCAATACAAGTTTTAATTAAATACAGAATGTATCTTATTGACTAAGTTATTTTGTAAAATTGATTATGACTAAATATTCCAAATACAATTTCAATAATACAATAAAGTAAAATTTGATTTAACCTGGCATGTGTTGCACTTCTCTTGTGCCTGAACTCTACAAAAATATGCCTCAGTAATTCTAACTAAAACTATATTAGAATTTTTTTTTTCAACTTTACAATTTCTACTAATGGGTGTTATTGTTATAATTTTGCATGTAAATTTTCATATTTAATGCATTTAAAATTAATGTTTTCATGTTTTCTGAACATAAGAAGGGTGGAAAAAGAAAAATCATCAGAGTGCAGCTAATATAAAAAAAATTAATATATTATTTTATAAATAAAAATTAAATTTTAAATTTAAAAAAAAAAAAGGCTTTTTCTTGAAAGTTGCCAGGGTTTTCATTTTCACGAAGCATTCGTCCCATTTTCACACAATATACAGCAAAATTAGGATTAATTACAAAATTACAAACAATATTACATAGAATGCACCTGTGAACTTACATGAAGATAAAAATTATTGCATTATTTAGAAAAAATACATCGTATGACAAACTTTATGCTATATTAAAGGTCTTACCAATCGCTAGTTTTGTAGGAGTCTTTTCAGGAGCAGGTTTTGATTCAAGCTAATTAAAAAAAAATATATATATATGAATAAGATTTGGAATTTTATGGTTACATTGAGAAAAATTACATTAAAAAAAGAACAGAATGGCAACATATTTTAATAAGTACATTTATAAATTACAGTAAAACCTGCTAAAACAGAGTATCAAACACTGGAAAAAAAAAACTATTTTAGATAGGTTTTCGTTTTAGCAGATATAATTATATGGCATTCTCTTTGCCAAGGCCATTAAATTCGTCTACTTAAGGCAAGATTCCATTACAGACAGGTTCTGTTTCCAAGGGTTTTACTGTACTGCAGTTGTAAAGCATTATATCAATTTAAAACTATCATTAAAATTTTAGGTACTTTCCTTTTTATAGTGACCATTAGCATTAATTCTGGCAAAAAAAAAAAACTTTTTGAAAAAATATTATAAATAAAAATAATATGATAATTCGTTACCAAATTCCTAATCTGCACATTTATGTTTCTTAGCTCAAGAAACCTGTCTATTAAATTAACTTTTTTGTTGTTGTTATTTCTTAAATTTCCAATATGTTTACTATTCTTAATTTGCCATAGATATTTCTTAAAAAGAGTGCTATGGCGTTTTGCAAAGATAAAAATTTTTACCTTTTGAAAGAATCTGAAAATGGTTATAATAAGTAACTGTATTTTGGAAAAGAAATCATCTGAAGATGTAGTATCAGAAATTGAAAAAGAAAAAAAAAAAGTTTGTATGACTAGCTTGTTTAATGGTTTTATTTCTTATTTATATATGTATTAAATAAACTGCTTCTGTACATATATATTAGATAAAGTGCTTGGAATGTACATGTTATATTTTACTGTAAAAGCCCGAAATTTGGTAAATCCTAGTATTTACCAATGTCAGTTGGTAAAAGTCCAAAATATGCTTCTAAACGCTTCCAGGACTTCAATATCATGGCGGATAGTTTGATTCGTGCCAAAAATTTTTAAATCCCACGCAAAAAAATATTTGCCCAAAAAATTTTTTGCACTGGATTTAAAAATTTTCACCATTTTCTGAAGAAATTTGTGTTATTTAATTTTCCTGCAATCGATCGATGAATTTCTTGATTTTTTTTTTCCCCTACAACCTATAGTCGAATTTCCTGTTTTCCCATGACTGATCGACGAATTTCAAGTTTTTTCTGCGACTGATCAACGAACTTGGAGTGTTTTCAGCAACTGTTCGGCAATTTTTTTGTTTTTCTGCAACCATTCGACAAAATTCGTGGGGGGTTTTTCCCTATCGATCGGTGAATTTAGCTTATTTCCATGACTGATCGCCAAATTTTGCCATTTTTTCCCTATGACCGATTGATGAATTTCGCAATATTTTCCAGAAACAATTTGTAAATTTCATGGTTTCTTCTTGCGACAGATTGATTAAATTCACGATTTTTTTCTCTGGTTCAGACTGAAAAATTTGGACATGTTAGCGACTGCGACCGACTGACGAATTTTCAAATATTTATCTGCGACCAATTGGCAAATTTCATGGTTTTTCTTGCGACAGATTGATGAAATTCACGATTTTTCTTTCCTGCGTCCGACTGACAAATTTATAGATTTTTTTCCCTGCATCTGAATAACAAATTTCACTATATTTTCCCATGACCAGCTGACGAATTTCACAATATTTTTCAGTGACTGATTGACGAATTTTGCGATATTTCCTGGTGAGTGATCGACAAAAATTTCACAATATTATTCCGGCGACTGGTTGACGAACTTCGCAATTTCACTATATTTTCCCATGACCAACTGACGAATTTCACAATATTTTTCAGCGACTGATTGACGAATTTTGCGATATTTCCTGGTGAGTGATCAACAAAAATTTCACAATATTATTCCGGCGACTGGTTGACGAACTTCGCAATTTTTTTCCATGACCGACTGGCAAATTTCGCAATTTTTTCCATAACCAATTGGTGAATGACACTTCTTCTGGTGACAGATTGACAAAATTTACTATTCTGTTTCCTCGACTTCACTAAAAATTTGGACAACTTTTTCTGCAACTGACTGACGAATTTTGTGTTTTTTTTCTTGCGACCGACTGACGAATTTTGCATGATTTTCTTGTGACCAATTGACGAATTTTGTAGTTTTTTCTCGCGACCGATTGGCAAACTTCGCTGTTTTTTCCTGTGACTGATCGATGAATTCAGCGATTTTTTCTAACGTACGACCATGAACATAGAAATAGATAAGGACTTCTAATGAAACAACCTTTTGAAGAAGAAAATCGTTCCTCGAAAATGTTTCAAATACAATGTCTGTGTAGACAGTTGTATTAGTTTGCGTGCTTATTCAAATCATCTGCTTGACAGTCATCGTCTGGTAGGTATCATAGATTTATTCTATGGCATTGGCATGTATCCATATTGTTGTTGGTAAGTGGCGTTAACTTAGCACAGTTGTACACCGGATGCAGTTTAGTTACAAAGTTACAAATAAATATTAGCACTATTTCATTAGAAGTCCTTATCTATAACTATTTTCATGTGTACGACGAATTTCATGATTTTATTTTCTCAACCAATTGACTAAATTCACAATATTTCCTACGACCAATAGATGTATTTAAACATTTTTTCTGCGACCGAAAAGGGAAATGAAAAAAAAAAAAAAGACAGTAAGAGCCATCTGTTCCTGCACCCTGTCAAATTGGCCTAGAGTCAGCACTAAACAAAAATGAGATTAGAAGAACTGCAAAGATCTTATGGTGCCCATGAAGAAAAAAAAATTCTGAACTCCAAGAAAACTATTTAGAAACAGCAGACTAGTTAATCCTTGCAATTCTCAGAAATTAGGACTTGAGAATTTAAATTTAAAGCCAACCTACATATCTTGTGTAATGGAAATAATGAATCAGCGGTTTCCCTTTCAAACATTGGACATGGGTTTAAAATTTCAATGTGTATAATCTAGTTCAATCAAAGAAAATACCAGGGGTTCCTTGTGAAAGAGTAAAAATGTACTTTGAAGGAGTAGAAATGAAGGAGTGAAGTGGGTAATAGTGTGAGGAGTTAACACTTTTACTCCTTGAGGTTAAGGAATAAATTCTTTTAATCTTTGTGAAGGAGTAAAAGTGTACCTTGTGAAAGAGGCTTCAGCACCCTAAATTGAATAAAATCTAAATTCAGAAATTCATTTAATAACCTAATTGTTAAGGGCCCATAATATTTGGTGAAAGTTGAAAAATAGACATTGCATATATAAATATTTGGTGAAAGTTGAAAAATAGACATTGCATATATAAATATTTGGTGAAAGTTGAAAAATAGACATTGCATATATAAAGTTTAACTTTCTCCTTTTTTTTATAATAAAAATAAACATTTTACATAATTATTCTGAGATGACTTAAAATTTTTTCAATGGTATTTTTATTTTGTCATGTCTGTATTGATGTAGTAAATTAATGTAGCTTTAAATAGCATGTAAAATAATAGTGGGGTTTAAAGATTTTTTTTTCTCCCTCCCAAACAATAAGGTGCCATGGCAATCTTACATTATGATGTGGTACTTACTAAGAGTCATGTTTTATGAATTTTCTGAGATTTACACAAAAAATGTGAGCAAATGCAAACTCTGAATCTGTAAACTTTATTACAGTATAAATTTAAAGATAATTACATGAATAGTATTGTAAAACTTACTTCTTTTCTAATACGCTTTAAGTTTAAGAAAACATACATGGAAGCTCGAGAGGAATATGTTTCAACATGTTTTCGACAGAAGCCCAAAAAGGAATTCAGACAAATGTACAATCCATTTTCTGATTCCTAAAAAATAAAATTAGAATAAAATTCACATTTTAAATGAAAAGCTAGATATTCAAACTATGACAATAGTCAAACATTAGATACATAACATTAGATTAATTTTAACACAATTATTCAAATTGGTAAAGAAATCATATAAGTTGTAATTTTCCAACTGAACGAAATCCTGGCCCGGACATTTTCGTCCAGTTGGGCAATTACAACTTATATAAAGATAACATGTTGAAAATTAATAAGTTTATATTACCATTGAAAGCAGGAAGAAACATTCATAAAAAATATTACAAAATACACATCAAAATGAAAAGAAATTTTTACCACAAATTGTTATAAGTTCTGTAAAAGATTAGGTAAATGTACCAACCAATAGTGGGCCACTATAGAACATTTATGTAATTACTAAAATATTAGTGAACTGAACTCCAGAAGATATATATTGTTTCAGCCAAGACCTAACCTTGATGATCTATCAGAATAAACATTCAGTTTCAAAATATATTCCTTGAAAAAAAAAAATTTAAATGTTACCTTCCTCTATGATCCAATTGTGGGCATAGTAAATTTCTGATGCACCAGTAGTGCCTCCCCCCCCCCCCCCTTCAGAAGTGAGCCACTGAAGTCTTGAGTTTAGTGTGTACCATACAGAAGTTATAATTTGTTTTAGAGTTCTAAAATTAAATATGCACAATAATGAAATCATATTTAGAAGTTAAGATGGTTACGTTAAATAATTTCACTTGTAAATCTATCAGTCAGGGGCCTCAACTTCAGTTCTGCCAATCTATGTTATTTTGGTCTCACTTCACGTAATAGCAAATATCCTAAATTCTGCAATGTAATTTTTTTTAAGGTTATATACTATTCTTATAGTTGACCAATAGATAATTACTAAGCCGCTAGTTATAGAGGAATAGTTCCAAATGCAGAAATATTTCAAATGTTGGTTTTCATCATTATGAAAATCCATTTACCTCAAAATAGTTACTTTTTTTTTTATGTTAGAAAACTTAAATTTTTATACGGCTCCTAGGTCCTATGAGTTACATTTAGAAAAATGTCTTTTATATTCTAACAAAAGTTAAATAGTAATCTTCTAAGACCAAAATTTACAGAGTTATATGTTGAACTTTGTGAATTTTCTGCGATGTGCGACACTAAAAATGCAGGGTTTTTTTTTAAGTATACTAGAATTGTACAAATGGTCAGGGGAAAAAACATGAAATTTGTCATGTTTGTTACACCAATAAGAATAGTAGGCACTAGAGCAATTTTTACTGTCCAAAGGCGTAGTTTTTTTCTCTAAGTACTATTCGATTATTTTGTCTTTTCATAATTTCTAACTTTCAGAAAGAAATCTTCTGTGTTGCGGCAGATTTTTGCTTTTAAAAAAATCTTTCAAAACTCTCAGCCCTTCCTCTTGCCAAAATTTTTACTACTCCTTTGTAAAGGTGAAAATAAGCACTCGCCAGTCGCCACTCGTCGATTAAACTTGAAAAACTGGCGATTAAAAATATGAAAAGAACCGGCCAAATGCAGGATTTTCCTATATCCTTACTCTAAAATTCGTGATTTTTTCGCCCCCGCTCGACAAAATTCATAATTTTTTCGTGCCCAATCGCCGAAATTCATGATCTTTTTCGCTCCCCTTCTTCGAAATTCATGATTTTTCTGTATCCGATCGATGAAATTTATCGCGTCCGATCAACGAAATTCAGGATTTTTTTGCGTCCGATCGACGAAATTCATTATTTTTCCGCATCCGAGCGCCGAAATTCCTGATTTTTATGCTCTCGACTGACGGAAATTCATCATTTTTAAGCTTCTGAACAACAGAAATTCAGGATTTTTATGCTCCCGATTGACGAAGTTTGGAATTTTTTCCGGACTAATTGACGAAATACACAATTTCTGAATATGTTGGCCACTTTTGGTTCGCGGGCCACAGGTTGTGCATGTGTAATGTATATCATGTTGTGGGTTATTATTTAGTGTATAAACTAGAGGTGCACAACTTTTATAATGGGAGGGCCACTCACAAAAATGACTGGCTTGTCGAGGTCCACAATCCGACTCGTTCAACGAAATTCTCGATTTTTATGCGCCTTATCGGCTAAATTCGCGATTTTTATGTGCCTGATCGGCGAAATACACAATTTTTGCACGCCCGATCGGTGATATTAACGATTTTTGCATGCCCACACGACAAAATTCATTATTTTTACGTGCCTGATAGGCTAAATTCGCAATTTTTACTTGTTCTATCGGCTAAATTTACGATTTTTACGCGTCCCATCGACGAAATTTGTGATTTTTACCCGCTGATCGGCTAAATTCACGATTTTTACACGCCCAATCCGCTAAATTCACAATTTTTATGCTCCCGATCAGCGACATTCGCGTTTTTTAAGAGCCCGATCGGCAAAATTCGCGATTTTTATGCACCCGATCGGTGAAATTCACGATTTTTCGTGTCCGATCGGCTAAATTCATGATGTTTTTATGCGACCTATGGACAAAATTTGAAATTTTTTTCGCAACAAATTGGTAAATTTTGAAATTTTTGGAGATGTTGGCATTTAGCGTCCTTGCGGGCCGCTTTTGGCCTGCCGGCCACAGGTTGTGCATCCCTAGTATAAACATACCTATTTTATTATTGTCAGATCTTAATTCTAGACAAATATTTTTTTTAGTAAAAGGTACTTATGTAGTTAGCCACACAAGTACCTAAGCTTAGTGAGACTTATGTAGTTAGCTACATAAGCATGTTGTGTATAACTTTGCTGTTAACATATTTTTAAATTTTAAATTGGAAATTAGTATCTCAAGTTTATTCAAAACAATACAAATTAAAATATTTTTATTTAGTACATAAATTGCTTTACTGTAAACTAATTATACATTTTAAAATTAATTATTCAATGACATAAATGTACTTACTGGCTACTAAATAAATTATTCTCACTCGCCACTAACTGGCTACTAAAAAAATTCAACCTACTGGCCAGTGGCTACTACGCTAAATTCCTTATTTTCACCTTTACTCCTTTGCATTCTTCAGCATACAAAATTTTTAATTTAAAAATTATATTACATTTTCTGTTCTATTTGTTACTTTGTGGTAAAAAAAAATAAAATAAACTATCATCTAAATGACTATTTTATTTCCTCCCTATCGTAATTTCTGCTTCTCTTTATTGTTCAAAAACCAATTACAGAATTTTTTTTATTATTGAATGGGATTTAAATTGTTTTTCTGCCCATAGAAAAAAAATATTGACTGTTTAATATTCTGATATTTTTTGCATATAATTAGAACAGAAATAAACTGATTCTAAATTTCAGAAGGGAAAAAATGTTTTAGTGCAGCAAAAAACTAATTCAAGTTAATAGGTATAGATTTTTTTCAATTAACTTATAAACCAGGGTTGACAAAAAACTTTTTTTTTGTAAAAAACTAAATTACTCAGGGTTTTTTTTGGTTTAAACCTTTTTGTTTGTTTGTTTGTTTCCTATTACATATAGAGGCATATTCATTCATAAAGATAAACATTACATAAGTAATATAACTTCATTTGAAAATTATTCAAATTAAATAATTACAGTTATGTAAAAATTTGAAATCATTTGTAATTTAAACATTATTAGTAATAGCTATGTCTTATGTTCAAAGAATAAACTGCTTTACACAGTGAAACAAAGATACCTTGAAAATCTTATCAAGAATCTTTTGATTAATAATAATAAATATTTGATGCAGTTTCATAAATATAATATATTTTTCACGCTATTCAAAACATTTCCTTTGACAAATTTGTTACTAGCAGTCCGTCCCATCTATGATGTACAATGTAACTCTCCTTGGGAAAATGTTTTACACAAAATATCTAATCAAAAATCAGCAATAGTTGTCTAATCTTCCATAATCGGGTTCATTGTCGATGTTGGCGACAAAATCGCTAAAACAGCTGAAGTACATGTTTAACTATTTTTTAGCAGATTGGTTTAGCGGTATTTTATGTATTTCATTGTTGTAACTATTGCTGTGACTTTATTTTTGTAACTATATTGTTGTAAGATTCATTCTTTTAGGTAGATTTTATTACAAAAAACTACCTATTGCAGCCATTCGGAGGAAAGCAATTCCAAAAAATTTTGGTATATTTTCACCAATCATGACCTCCAGACTTCAAAACCACCCTCTGTTCAAATGTTGATTTATATATATATATATATATATATATATGTATCTGACATTTGTCATGCTGTAACTCTCTTATTTATGAACTGATTTGGATGTGACTGAATATGTGTCTAGGGCATACCAAGGTCTCGACTGAGTTCGTTGGCCAGCTTTATCTGCCATCTTGTTTCAAAATTGCAGCCAGTTAAAATTTTTAACTTTTTTTAAAAAATCAAAAAGATGTAGAAAAAATAATAAATTGAAAAACTTGTTTTCGTTAAGTGTTAGAACATGATACAAAGATTCTGGAATTTTTTTTATTTTGACTATATCTTTAAAAAAAATCCCTGACTGCTGGGCCTACAGGCACAGGTAGATTTCGAAGACGCAGACTGTAGGGTGCCTGTTTGTTCTGAATTGCAGAAGAAATGACCTTTTTGCCATGATGCGGCAGTTAGAACCGCCTACTTCGAAACCTAACTTGTTTGCAAGCGGACCCAGTCGGGATTTTTTTTTTTTTTTTTTTTTGCTATAAGAGTTGGTCCTATAAAAAACTTGTCAATATAAAAGTTTTAGATAATATTAAGAGGATTTATAATAAATTTAAGCGGATTTGAAATCTTGTGAATTTACGAAGTTATGAACTTTTTTCTTCTAAACCCCCCCTTTCCCCCCCCCTTGGGGCCATTTTTAATTATATCAAAAATCTGTCATACATAAATTTTCGGCCCTTCTCCTAGAAGTAATAATAACTTCAAACGGATTCGATATGTATCATAATTAAGAAATTATGGGGTTTTTTTCTGTTTTCACAAAAAGCCCCCCATCCCCCCCCCCCCCCCTTGATTCGATTTTGCCCATTAACGAACTTGACCAAGATTTTATGCATCAGTTTCAAAGAGATGCGGGAGTTGCAACCGCCTACTTCGAAAAAAAACTTGTTGTAGGCGGAGCCGGCAGGGATTTTTTTTGTTTTTAATTTTTTTTGCTATAAGTATTGGTCCTATAAAAAACTTGTCAATATAAAAGTTTTAGATAATATTAAGAGGATTTATAATAAATTTAAGCGGATTTGATATCTTGTGAATTGACGGAGTTATGAATTTTTTTCTTCGAAAACACCCCCTTTTTCCCCCCCTTGGGGCCATTTTCAATGATATCAAAAATCTGTCATACATAAATTTTCGGCCCTTTTCCTAGAAGTAATAATAACTTTAAATTTAAATGGATTCGATACGTATTATAATTAAGAAATTATGGGGTTTTTTCTGTTTTCACAAAAAGCCCCCCCATTTGCCCCCCCCCCTGGTTCGACTTTGCCCATTAACGAACTTGACCGAGATTTTATGCCCCTTGATTTTATGTATCAGTTTGGAAGAGATTTGTGCAGAATTGTTGCAGTTATCATGTTCATAAAAAAGTGACATAGATAAATAGATAGATAGATAGATAGATAAAGTTTTGAACTGGGGGTGGTTTTGGGTTCTGGGAGTCATGATCGGCGTAGATCTGCAAAAATTTTTCAAAAATTCCAACTTAGGTGAGAATGTAATAGGTAGTATTTCTTACGAAATCTACCTAAAAATGGCTTAGATATGGCAGCTTGAAATTCTAATGTGGCTGAGATATTGAAATAATCTGACATTTATTATGCTGTAACTCTTGTATTTACGAACCGATATGAATGTGACTAATCATGTGTACAGAACATACCTAGGTCTCGATCAAGTTCATTGGCCAGCTTCATGCGCCATCTTGTTTCAAAATGTGGCCAGTTACATTTTTTTTTTATTATTCAATAAGATGTATAAAAGATTATAAAGTGAAAAAGTTGTTTTCGTTAAGTGTTAGATCGTGATACAAGAATTTCGGAGCATTTTTTGTTTTGGCTTTATCTTAAAAAATGGCTGAGATATGGCAGTTTGATATTCTAGGATAGCTGACATTTTGAAACAATTTGATTTTTGTTATGCTGTAACGCTCATGCTGAAATTCACATTCAAATTCAGTATCAACAAAAATCGGGATTGAATCTTCTATAATCGGGTTCCAAGCATTTTAGCTTTGGGTGTTTGAATAAAATGAGTTGAATTATTATAAACATGGTCAATGAAAGCTACCTTTTCCTCCTGGTACAGGCCGGAAGGACTTTTTTTAAACCTAAAACTGTTGCTGAGATATGGCAAAAAACTTCCGACCCCCATTTAACCCACTTAGGGGTGAATTTCTAAAATCACTGAAATAGGTGTTTAACCCATTGTTTTAGTAGATTCGTTTTCCTGAATTTCACGCTCCTACCTAAAACTGATGCTGAGATATGGCGAAATGACCTAAAACTTTTTACACCCCTTAAACTCCTTTTTGGGGAAGAGGATTTTTAAAAATAGGTCATAACAGCAATCTTCTGTCCAAATTTCATGATACTGTCTTTAGTCGTTTGAGCTGGGCGATGATGAGTCAGTCAGGCATTCTCTCTTATATTATATAATAGTATAGATTTGGAATGTCTGATTTTTCTGTTAGAACACTAAATGAGCAATGATCTTTTATTTTTTTTTTAAAAAAAGCTTTTCATAAGGAATTCCTTGAATGATTTGACATTTAGCAGTTGAGTTTTTACACCTTCTTTCAAAAAGTATTGTGTATTGAGACTTGACACTCCTCCTCAGAAACTGCCAGGTTTTCAAATTAAAATAAATCAGTCAAGTAGAAGTATAACTCGCACTCAAAGTTTTCCGTACGTTACATTTATTAATTAATAAAGTCCTACTACCCTAATTTTTTCATATTTTTTTGGAAATAGGAGTGGTGGGGTGGGACATTTTTCCTGTATACTTTCGACGATATCGCTGAAAATATAATACCTAAAATTAAAACAAATATATTTTTGTGTTTTAAAAGGCAAAAATAGGAAATTTCACTGGTGGCCAGTGTCCAGTAGTAGCAGTTTTATAAGTGGATACTTTCTTTAAACTAGTGGCCACTTTTTTATTTAAAAGGCCTAAACAATAAACTTTTGTTAAAATTCTAATTACTATTAACCTAAAATTAAATAGCCCAAATAAATGTTAATATACACATATTTCAACCAACAAAAGATGAAATGCAAAAAAATTTTACTCTTTCCTTGTAGGAAAATGGCCATAAGGTGGCTGCTGACAGACAATTTTTAATGCCACTTTTTTTCATTTAGTTCAAATGCATGATTTTATAATTTCAAAAAAACATACATTCAAGAGAAGTTCTTTTACACAAATAATAATCCTTGTTATAGCGCCCTTTCCAGAGTTAATCACCAAGTTGTGGGACATATGACATTATAGTAATAAAAGACCGAAATGACATTTTATAATGTATTTGACCCAGATACGGTCCGGTCATATATACCATTATATACAGGGTGGCTGAAAAGTATGGGCGCACAGAAAAACGCTGTATCTTCAAAAATATACGCTACCTGATAACATATTTTATTCTAACAAAACAAAAATATAAAAAATAAGAATATTTTAACAAATTGTTCAAAATGTCCACAGTCCGCTGTTACACAAGCTTTAAAAGGTGGGATAGCAGAATTGATGGTGCACTGCAGGTAACTCTGATGTAAATCCTCATAAGCCTCGATAATTTCTAGTCGCATACAGTCCAAATTGAAGATTTTCTTGTTCTTGAACATTTCTTCTAAGTAATCCCAAACACAGAAGTCGAGTGGGTTAAAATCTGATTGTTCAAAGGTCATTCATCCTTTGTTAATTATAATTTATAATCCAGACCAGACAGATGAGCCAATCTCATTTTTGTTCCATGTGAAAGTCTCAATTTTGCTGGAAGATTCCATTAGGGTTATTTTGCTTCTATGGGGCCAACATTTCGTCTTTCTTTGTTTTAGCATTACTCTTTACATTTTTATCAATAAAAATTAAAGGTGTTTTTTCCATGATGGTAACTGTTGCCCAAACCATTAATATTGATCCTTTCAAGAAAAGCAATCGTGTGATGATTTTTCTTTTGTTTGCATTTCTCTGCATTGAACACATCAGTTGCCGAACATTATGATGGTTGTGCTCTTTCTGGATGGTGAAGATTTTCTCATTCGACCACAAAACATCTTTTATGCGGCGCATCTTCTTTCAACTTGTTTGTCTCCTTAACTTGACAAATGTTCCCTGTGGTACAAACGATAATTATAAGTCAGAGAGAGTTTTTAACAATGTTCAGGAGACTTTGACGAGAAATATCCAGACTCTTTGCAAAGAAATTCAAGCTTACATCATCGTTTCAGGAAATTCTCTTCTTGATGATGTTGCAAATTCTTCGGGTACCGACAGAGGGCAGTCGGCCTGATTCCTTTTTTACATAAGCGTTTCCTACTGATTTCCACTGCTTAAATGACTTTCTGGGTGGTTTTAAGTGGTACTTTCAGGCAAGATGCAATTATTGAAGTCTTCTCTCAATTTGCCGCTTGTTCAGCAATGCACAGTGTGGTATTTAGTCCCAAAACCTGGCCAAAATTATTTTATACTTCTAAAAGCTACACATCTACGTTCTTATTAGCTCACAGGCTATCTAAGCCTGAGAGCTAATGTGCCTGCCGGTTCTGTATGTACGTACGTATGTGTGTATGCATGTACGTAATGCGATAACTCTTGATAAAAATAACCGTTTTGCTTCAAATTTTGTTTATAGGTCCATTGTGATAAGGCGCTTCTCTGATTAGTTTTGAAGGTTCATTGGTTAAGTATAAAGGGGGGGGCGGGGGGCTAACTCTCCCTTAATTTAGATAAATGAGTTTTTCATGCAGAATTATCCGATTTTCTTCCAATTTTGTATATATATTCATTGTAATAAAGCACTTCTCTGGTTAGTTTTGGGGGTTCATTGGTTAAATATAAAGGGGGGAATGGGAGGATGATCCCCCTTAATATATAGTCAATTTCCTTATTTTTCGAGAATCAAGAGTATAATATACAATTAGTGTGAAAAGCCTGTGATCTCAATGTCCTCAGTTTAACTGAGCAGTTTTCTTTTTTATTTGAATTGTAGAGTGAAAACGGTAAAATAAAGTCTTATTTATAAATGAAAGCATTTATTCATCAGTTTCATCACTATTACTGTCTTTAAGAATATTAACATTTGTAATATCACTTTCTGATAACAGATGTAAAATTTCAGAAGATAAGGGCTTTCTTTTCTAGTCTATGTTGCATTTCATGCCAGTTATTATTGGGTCAGAAATTAAAAGAAGCCTATTCAAAACATCAATGTACAGGCCACTCGCGAAAAATTTCTTCTGTAGTTTAATTTAAATGACCTAATATGTTTATTGCGAGCTTCTGAAGCCTCTTCAGATAGTTGGCCTATTGGCAGAATAGCCTTTTTTATAAAGTCTGCTCCATGACGAAGTACCTTGTGCATTGTAGGGGACAGGGGATAAAAACTATATAGCGACACATACAGTTCAGCCGTCTCTTAGCAATATTTTTCAAATTCTTCTGTATTAATTTTGTATTAGTATTGTTTTCTCCAAATATTGTCCTTGTTTTTATGAGTAGCTACCCATTTTTGTTTGAAGTGATTTTTAATAACGGAGAGCTTTTGCTTAATCTCAACTATCCTTGGATCACTTTCAGAATAATTTCTCAATAATTCTAGCTGCATAAATTGATGATTACCATCAAATGTTGACTCATTTGAGCATTGTATGATGGTATACAACTCATTTCGAGTCATAGATCTCAATTCAGAAGGCCCTGTTACCGAAATAAAAAAATAAATAGCAGTAATTTATATAAAAAATTGTAGGAACTAACAAAAAAATTCGTTAAAAATAGGGGGGGTGGTTTCAGGCGGCTGATTTTTTTATAATTGCCTTATATACTAAGTACTGCATATTACACAATAGTTTTCATCGCTTAAATATGTTTAAAAATATAACAAAATCCTTTCTAAATATTATAAATAATTATTTATGCCACTATGAACTATACCTAAGTTGTCGACCGTATAAGACAAAAAATCTGCAGGATATTCATTAGGTAAATGTAGTGTGTATAAAGTACATACCCATTTCAGAATAATCCATCACAACAACAACCACTAAATTGTTTAGACAATAAACAACAAGAGATTTTAAAACACTAAAATCTGAGCACATTGTAAAATCACAGGACCACTGGAAGCGAACGGCAACTTCAGACTGATCGCGTGGTGCGCTGCGTCATGCTAGCGCATTGCACGTTTCGCCTTTGGATGCAGTAACTATTAAGCTTTTTGAGGAATAATATACAGGGTAGGAAACAGATTTTTAAAAAAATCATTTTTGGCCATGTTTTGCGACTAAATACCACACTGTGCAATGGCTAAACGATGAACGCAGGTCTTCATAAACACCTCTAAAGTAAATTAATAATATATTACAAGAAAGTTAATAAAAAATGCTACTATTTTTTTTTTTTAAAAAGCATGTTTCCTCCGATTTTAGTTGTGAAATATCAACATTAAACAATGCACCCATACTTTTCAGCAACTCTGTATATAGGCAATGACGAAACTAGGCTAAATTTTATCCAGGGTAAGGAAGTAGATTGGCACTCCTCTGCCTCTCCTCCATGATTATTTCTTTCTTCTATCTTTACAAGAAGAAAATATTGGATTCATGAAAATTTTCGACTTCCGGTTTTCGACGGATTTATACATTTTAGAAGGTCCTGAACACGATTTGACTGTTTTTAGAAAATGTCTGTTTGTGAGTCTGTCTGTCTGCATGTGACAAAAATTTTGTGGGCGCTCTATCTCAAGAACTAATGCTCGGAATTTAATAAAACTTTATGTTCAGTTAGTTCCTGATATAAATTGCCGCGGATTAGTTTCTGGTAAAAATCGCCCAGCAGGTGGCGCTGCTATACTACATTTTTCGCGATTTCCGCAATAGCTCTATCTCAAGAACTAATGCACCTACAGTGGTGGCCAAAAGTGTGGACTTTTTTTAAAGTTTCATGTTTTTCAACTGTGTGCTTGTAGAATACATTAATTTTCACTTAAATACAAACATTTATATATCAAATTGAAGGTAATTTAATGTAGAATTTAATAATAAAAACAGTATTACAATATCTGTATTACAAAAAAAAGTTATGCAACTAATAGTAAGACCTATCTTAGATTTGCATTTTTTTAAAGTGATACTTACACAATCAATACTTAGTAGGATAACCCTTATTTTTTAAGACAGCTTCACAGCGTCTTTTCATCGAGTGAACGAGTGTTTGGAGTTCATCTTTTGTAATCACATGATGCCAAGAATCAATTATAGCTTCAATAAGTTGTCTTTTATTGGATGGACGTTTTTTTCGTACAAGAATTTTCAAACGTCGCCACAAATTTTCAATTGGGTTGAGATCAGGGCTGTTTCCTGGCCATGGTAATATATCTATGCCTTTATTTTGAAACCATGCTTTGCATACTTTTGCTGTGTGGCATGGAGCTGAATCCTGCTGAAAAATAAATGGTGCATTGTTGGGGAAGAGATCCCTGATGGAAGGTATCAATTTTGGTTCCAAGACATGTTTCGATGTATTTTTTGACATTCAGGATGCCATCAATCACTTGAATTCGACCCACACCATCTGCAGACATACATGCCCAAATCATGACATTTGTTGGGTTTTTTGTAGTTGCTTCAATGCAATCACGATGAAGTGCTTCTCCTACTCTACGTCTCACGTATTTTCTACCATCACTACCAAAGAGCGATATTTTACTCTCATCGCTCCAGATTACTTGCTTCCATTGATTTTCTGACCATTTAATGTGTTCTTTTACCCACTTAACTCGTTTTTCGAGTTGCTTTTGATTTAAATATGGTTTTTTCTTTGGAATTCTAGTTTGTAGTCCAAATCCTGATAACCTTCTTCTTATTGTTCTTGAACTTACTGCACTACTGCATTCATTTCACATCTAATGGCATCTGATGAAATTTTTCTATATCTTGAAGGCATAGCCGTTTAATTTTTCTATCAGCAGTAGCACTTGTGCATTTTTTTCGGCCTGATTTGGCTTTATTTTCCACTGATTTCGTTTTTTCATAACGTAAACAGAACTTTCGTACACCAGAACAAGTCACTGAACCACCAACTTGTCTTGCAATTTCAGCATAAGAGAGGCCATTTTCTCTCAATATGACAATTTGGCTTCTTTTTGTAGATGTCCAATTAGTTCTTCTTGTTGATGACATTGTTTAAAATTAGTTTAATTAAAACTAGTCGTTGGGGGCCACCGTAATACTTACCCATCATGGATATGCATAATGTAAAATATTAAAATAAAAATGTGTAAACTACTTATAAAATGCATTGCAATTCAAATAAAATCGTGGCTTGATGACGCCACAAACTGTAAAGGCTCGATTACTGAATTGCTTGAAAGAGGTTTTTCCTTATAACTCCAAAAATAATAATCCTATTAACTAGCGGTTTATTGAATCTGATTAAGCGTCAAATTTCCAATTAAGATATATCTTTGAAGTGAAATTTGGATGAAATACAGGGTCATGAAAAATTGAAGAGTGTGGAAAATAGGATTCCAAATATCTCGGCAACTAATTATCTGATCGACTTCATGCTTTATTCAAAATTTATGTTTTTTTATTGTCTTTTATATTCACTTCTTAAAATAAACAATTTCGAAAATTTTTATATACCTTTCATCAGAACGAATATTTCGAGAGTCCGAAAAAAATTGTTCCGGTTAATCGAGGTTATTGAAATGAAATAGGCTTCTTCCCATTATTACATACTAAGTACATACCAAATTGCAAGTCTCTATCTCAATTTTTTCGGCAGATAGAGCGTTTACAGACACACACACACACAGACACACAGACGGACGGCAAAATTTTTTTTCTAAAAATATGTTTTTCGGAATCTCCAGTGTCTGAAACGTGTAAATCCGTCAAAAAAATTTTTTCGATTTTCAAAACGATTACAAGACTTACCCTATACTACGTATGATGGAGTAAAAAGAGGACTTTAAATATTCAAAAACAGCAATAATATATTTAATTGTACTAGTATACATCATCCCGCAAAATATTTCCACAACAATAACTCTTTTACCATCCAAATAACCTAAACTATAGTTACAGACATTTGATTGGTCCTCAGAACAGTGTTTGTGATTGGCTACTACGCTTTTATTACAAAACACGTCCTTATTCAAAACTATTTGTGTTTGTTCTACTGAAATGAGCATAACTTTTTTTGTAATACAGATATTATAATACTGTTTTTATTATTAAACTCTACATTAAAAAATCCCTGACGGCTCGGCCTACAGGCACAGGTAGATTTCGAAGCCGCAGACTGTGGGGCACCTGTTTGTTGAGAATTGCGGAAGAAATGACCTTTTTGCGATGATGAGGCAGTTGCAACCGCCTACTTCGAAACCTAACTTGTTTGCAGGCAGAGCCAACAGGGATTTTTTTTTTTTGCTATAAGAGTTGGTCCTATAAAAAACTTATCAATATAAAAGTTTTAGATAATATTAAGAGGATTTATAATAAATTTTAGCGGATTTGAAATCTTGGAAATTGACGAAGTTATGAATTTTATTCTTCTAAAACCCCCCTCCCCCCCTTAAGGCAATTTTTAATTATATCAAAAATCTGTCATACATAAATTTTCGGCCCTTCTCCTAGAAGTAATAATAACTTCAAACGGATTCAATACGTATCATAATTAAGAAATTATAAGGTTTTTTCTGTTTTCACAAAAAGCCCCCACCCCCCTGGTTCGATTTTGCCCATTAACGAACTTGACCGAGATTTTATGCCCCTTGATTTTATGTATGAGTTTCGAAAAGATGCGGGAGTTGGAACCGCCTACTTCGAAAAATAACTTGTTTGCAGGCGGAGCCGGCAGGGATTTTTTTTGTTTTTAATTTTTTTTTGCTATAACTGTTGGTCCTATAAAAAACTTGTCAATATAAAAGTTTTAGATAATATTAAGAGGATTAATAATAAATTTACGCGGATTTGATATCTTGTGAATTGACGAAGCTATGATTTTTTTTCTTCTAAAACCCCCCATTTTTAATTATATCAAAAATCTGTCATACATAAATTTTCGGCCCTTTTCCCAGAAGTAATAATAACTTTAAACGGATTCGATACGTATAACAATTAAGAAATTATGGGTTTTTTTCTGTTTCACAAAAAGCCCCCCCCCCCCCCCCCCCTGGTTTGATTTTGCCTATTAACGAACTTGACCGAGATTTTATGCCCCTTGATTTTATGTATCAGTTTGGAAGAGATTTATGCAGAATTTTTCCAGTTATCGTGTTCATAAAAAAGTGACATAGATAGATAGATAGATAGATAGATATAAAGTTTTGAACTGAGGGTGGTTTTGGGTTCTGGGAGTCATGATCGGCATAGATCTGCAAAAAATTTTCAAAATTTCCAACTTAGGTGAGAATGTAATAGGTAGTATTTCTTACGAAATCTACCTAATTACCTTCAATTTGATATATAAACGTTTGTATTTAAGTGAAAATTAATATATTCTACAAGCACACAAAGTTGAAAAACATGAAACTTTCAAAAAATGTCCAAACTTTTGACCACCACTGAATTTCCATGAAACTTCAGATTCAATTAGACCTTGACATATATAAATGCTGATTATGTTTCAGTGTAGATATCCCAACAGGTGGCGCTGCTATGCTACTTTTCCATGATTTTCACAATAGCTGTATCTTAAGATCTAATGCACGGAATTTCATCAAACTTCAGATTCTGTTAAACCTTGACATAATTAAATGTTGATTATCTTTAGATGTAAGTAGCCTAACAGGTGGCACTGCCATGCTACTTTTTTCATGATAGCTGTATCTCAAGAACTAATGCATAGAATTTCATCAAACTTCAGATTCTGTTAGACCTTGACAAAAATAGATGTTGATTACATTTTAGTGTAAATAGCCCAACAGGTGGCGCTGCTATGCTACTTTGTTCATGATTTTCTTGATAACTATATCTCAAGAACTAATGCACGGATTTTTACCAAACTTCAGATTGAGTTAGACGTTGACATAAGTTGTTGTTGATTAGGTTTTGGTCTGAATCTCCCAGCAGGTGGCGCTGCTATACTGCATTTTTCAGGTTTTACACGATTTTAGCGATAGTCATATCTGAACAACTAATGCACGGAATTTAATAAAACTTTAGATTCGGTTTGATATAAACAGAGTTGTATAATATAGACAAACACACGTCCGCCATGCGTGGAAAATTTTATGCAAAAATCGAAATTTTGCAGTTTTTTTTTTTTTTTTTTTTTTTTTAATACTGAAAAATTATAAATACAGTAAAATCCTGTTACAACGAATTCCATTACAACAAAAAATCCCGTTATAACGAAATGCAAGCGAGTCCCGTTTTGAAATGTATTCAAATAATGTTAACATAATCTCAGTATAACGAAATATTCAATTTTTTATAATCTCGTTAGAACGAAATAATATGACACGGCAAATACTTTCAGTTGTACATTTTTATCGCTTGACAATTTTTGTTTTCGATGCCTAGTCTTAGGGACAATCAAGCTTATCTCTAAAGCAATCGCTTTTCTCAGAGCTTTGTTGTAAAATCGGTGTGCATAGGCATTTCACTGCAGAAGGAATGTTTCCTTTGTTCGCTCTCCCCTTTTCTCCACCCCTTTTTCTTGGAAGTCCAAGTAAGCTGTAACCAATGTAGGCAAACTTAACAAAACATGAAATGAGTATTGCACATTCCCCTTCCCTCTCCTCCCTACCTGAATAACTTTCGCAAAGGAATTTCCAAAGCTCGAAATCAGTTTGAAAATTTTCATCTTACCAGTAGGTCATAAAATGGCGGCTGTTAAGCGAAAACAGTTTAGTTTGGAAGAAAAAAAAGCCATAATTTCTGAAGTTGAGAAAGGAATGAAAAAATCTGATGTTGCTAGCAAATATGGAATTTCGCCGTCTACTTTATTCACTTTTCTAAAAGATAAAGAAAGCATTTTGAAAAAAATTCAAGTTAAAGTCTTTGATCCAAGCAGAAAACGAATTCGAAATGCCCAGTTTCAAGATGTGGATAGTGCTGTTTACAAATGGTTTATGGATGTTCGTTCTAGAAACATCCCTCTAAGTGGCCCTTTAATTAGAGAAAAAGGTTTGGAATTTGCAAGAATGCTAAACATTGAAAATTTTCAAGCCAGTGTCGGATGGTTGAATCGATTCCAAGAAAGATATGGTATAGTGGCAAAATGCATTTCAGGAGAAGCAAAAGACGTCCCAGTTGAATTTGTAAACGAATGGCGTAAAGGTGAAATACAAAAAATAATCAAGACGTATAGTCCTAACGATGTTTTTAATGCCGATGAAGCCGGAATATTTTTTCAGTTAGAACCAAGGAAGACTTTAGCGTTAAAAGGAGACAAGTGTATTGGAGGAAAGCTTTCCAAACAAAGGATTACAGCCCTATTTTGCTGCAACAAATCAGGAACAGAAAAACGAAAAGTACTCATAATCGGCAAATCTGAAAAACCCCGTTGTTTCAAACATTTTAAGTCCTTACCATGCATCTACAAAGCCAACAAAAAATCATGGATGACGCAAGGATTCTTTAATGAATGGCTGATAAATTTTGATAAAGATATGCAAAAACAAAAACGTAAAATTATTCTACTCATAGACAACTGCACAGCACACAATGATCCTCCTATATTGAATCACATTCGTGTAGAGTATTTCCCGCCTAACTGTACTGCAATACTTCAGCCTCTTGACCAAGGCATTATCAGAGCCGTAAAATCACGATACAAAACTATGTTATTAAAACGCATTCTCTGTGATCTGCAAAATAACGTAAACAGAAAGTGCAACATGAAAGAGGCAATTGATATGATCTGTGGATCGTGGGATGATATAAGCCAGAAAACAATAGCCCACTGTTGGAAACACGTGCAGATTGACCAGGATTTAAATAAAGAATCGACGGCTCAAGGATCTAGCGATGTAGTACATGATGAGGAGCAGACAGTCGAATATGAGATCGAATCCACTTGGAACTTAGTAAAAGAAAAATCTGGTGTGTCTCAAAGCATAAGCTTTAAAGATTTTTTAACTGCAGATGACAATGCTGCAACTTGTTATTCATTAACAGAGACAGATATTGTGCAGTCTATTGTTGATGATCGCATTTTAGAAAATGATGAAGAAAGTTCTGAAGATGAAGAAAATGAGGTTTCAAAAGTTACATCTGCTGAAGCCTTAGAAAGCTTAGAAAGAGTGCGCAATTTTATTTCTTTACAGAGCAGTGTACCAGATAAAATTTTTTCTAATATTAATCATGTACATAATTTTGTATTGTCCGCAGCTTCAAACTCCCTTGTACAAAAAAAAATCACTGATTTTCTGCATTAAATTTTTTCTTGTACAATTTGAAGATCATTGAAATGGTGGTAAGTCAATTTTTCAGTTCTATAAAAAATATTATACATTGTATTATACTAACTTTACGTTATTAGAAGGTACTACTAATTTTTATTACTATTTTTAATAATTAATTATCTACTAATTTGTATTATACTACTATATTTTTATAATTAACTATGATATGAGGATCTGAATTGAAATGTTTAATTTTCTATTGAATTCCGTTACAACGAAATTCCCGTTACAACGAATAAAATTTGCGGTCCCGTGAAGTTCGTTGTAACGGGATTTTACTGTATTCCCCAATTTTATGTACAATTTTTTTACTGTTTGCGCACAATTCAAAGTTTAAAGACACAAAACATTGTTATGACATGATAGACGCTTTTATTTCTATTTTTCGCCGACTAGAGCTTGGTGCCGATCGGTTTTCCATCGGCAGCTGCAAGAACTTTTTAGCCTGGAGGCGGCAGTTAAATCTTATACTTTTGTAGTGTAGAAAACATTTTTAATTGAATTTCTTTAAAATTATTAAAAACTAAATTTAAATATTTCAAAATGCATCAAATTTTAATGAACATCAATGACTGAAAGGCGACTAGCCAAAAAAAAAAATCTGTGGACTGGCTGGAAAATTTTCACAATAGGAATAAAAATAATAGAAAAAAAATATATCATAAATGACACAGAAGAAATGATGTATTATTTTTAGGCACGTGTTTTTTGGGGGGGGTTCTCAAATTAGATTCTGCAGAAAATTGTTTACTTTCGAATGGCAACTCAACTCTAAACACAGCCAAAGCCACCGCCAGGATGTAGCACATATCTTAGCACACCATCAAACACAAACACATGCAACTCGCTCCAAAGTGGTATTTAGTGTGGCCCATACGTTCGTTCTATTGAACTTTAGGATTATTCTTCATTTATTTTATTTAAAATTAATTTTAAATATATTGTGATGAGGAAAATTACAGTGTGCATTTACAACGTAAGCACAGGCAAGCGAGTTCTGTTGATAAAAGAAGTGCAAATCAAACATCAATAATTGCAGCTTTTGTCAAACCTCAAAATAAGCCTGGAAATGGAAATATTGATCCCATTTCTGAAAATATTGAAGGCGGGAGTATTTCCCCTGAATTAACCGTTTCCTGGAGTGAAGAAACTCTTAAAGTCTTAGATGATATTTCTATGCCTGCTCTCTGAGAAAATTCTGAAATGCTTGTTTCAATGTTGTCTGAAACGTTGTATTGTTTTTTTAACCAAAATATTTATTCTTTAATTAATATTAATTAATTTTTAATATAAATGGGAATTATTTTAAACTACTGTTTTTAATTCAATAACGTCAAAATAATATAACACGTAATTTTATTAAACATTAAATTATTTTGCAGAAAGTTTTTGACCCAATATTTATGAGTGCAGAAAGTTTTTGGATTTATACAAGTCTGGATATAAATTAATGCTGATTCGTTTTTAGTGTATGCAAAACCTGTGTGAGATAGAAGAGAGTGTTGGGATTGACACATCCGACTAGTTTTGCTTGTTGTTGCACTATAGTTGCTTCGTTGTCTAATGCTTAGTGTAAGAATTGTTATAGCTCTCCCTCCCCCTTGTCAGAAAATATATAAGCAAACACTGGATGCCCCTCCCTGCTTGCTTACATAATACTTGAACAGCCCCATATAAAAATAATGACGCTTAGTGTTTAGTCTAATTGGCCTACTTCTATAAGTTAAGTGAAAGTGTGTTAAGAAAGAAGCACACAGCAGAAAGAAAATTTTGATATCTCAAATAACACAAGTTATTTAATATTTTAAAACACTTTTCTATACTATAATCTAGTTTTTGTACCCCCTTCATTGTTTTATTTAAGTATTAACTATATGAAATAATAAACTACCTTTTTGAATATATTTTTTAATACTTTTCAACATCATAAATACAAAGTTATTTGCAGTACAAGATACCCAAAATAATTCAAATTTGTTTTTGCTGGTTTCAATTCAACTAAATGGGGATAGTGTGCTGATTCATTCCATCAGCAACTTTTACCCAAGTGCAGTTATATATTGTATGAAATCTGAAATGTTTTTAAAAGATGTTGCATGTTTTTAAATTGAGCTAAATTTTATTATTGATACAAAATTTCCAGTATCTTCTCCTCATAGGGATTATTGTTACTATACAAAACAGTTTTAGAGGCATTGTGATTAGTTATAGAAGTTAACAATGACGAATATCTCAGTGAAATTGGTGACAAATTCTAGCATAAAACATGCATTAAAAAAAATCCAGAAATCAAGTGCCTACCACACATATAGCTCTCCCTCCCCCTTGTCAGAAAATATATAAGCAAACACTGGATGCCCCTCCCTGCTTGCTTACATAATACTTGAACAGCCCCATATAAAAATAATGACGCTATAAAATATCAAGTGCCTACCACACACAAGAGCAGATTTATCGAGATTATTGCAGACTAACTTTGAAGAAGTTATAAGCATTTCTTATCAAAACAAGGATATAAATAGGAATGCTCAACATTCAGCTAATTAGTATTCTCGGAACTGATGCTTTACACTCACGCAAACATGTAAACAAAAGTTTGGCAACTTTTTAGTTGGCGCGATTTTCAAGACTGTGCCAAACGAATAACTTAATACAATGGCTAGGTTGCCATTAAAGGAAAAAATCTCCTAAATTTGGCGACTTTTTTCCTTTTTTTAACAGATAAATTTTTTTTTCTGCGTGAGTGTAAAGCATCTTAGCCGTATTCTCACTAACTTAGAGACTTCCAGCAATATTCCGTTCTTTCTATAGTTAGTGTTTTTAATACCTAACTGCTTGCAACTTTAGATCAAGGGAATAGGTTAATTCTTGTGCTTGAATTTCTGCTATTTTTGCGTTCGGTTTATTGTATTAAGCTGTTATGATTCATTTTCCGATAGAAATTTTGACAAGGGTTTCATGATTTCTGACTATTTTCTTACTAAATTACATCGTTTTATCAGGAAACAACATGTTGAGAACAATTTTTCACTATACCAAAAGATCAAAGTTTTTTAACAATGCTCTTATAATGTTGGAAAGTGTTCAAAATCCATGTGTAATGCTTCATTTTCCTTTCATGTTTAAACATCAAAAATCATTGGAGCAGAGAACCGGTTGTGAAATTATTTGGATCCCACCATGTTGTAAATATTTTAGCTTTTTATGATTATATTCCCCATGGTTAAAATGTAAATATGAAAATTTATGTGTACAATTATTTTTTGGCATCAGTACTGAGTGTTTTTTTTTTTTTTTTTACTTTATTTTTAAGCAGCAGAAAGTGTAGTTTTCCTTGTGATGTTTTGATATTTCTCTAAATTATATTTGTCTGGTCGTATAAGATGAATCTCATTTAATTGCATTGCGTTTTTTGTGCGCTCCGATATATTTTAAATATCACTGGTGCTATCACCTCTTATTTTGTAAAAGCAGTTTACAAACATCATCATATATAGCTATTATTAAT
Source organism: Maratus michaelseni (assembly GCA_963931845.1). Taxonomy (NCBI): domain Eukaryota; kingdom Metazoa; phylum Arthropoda; class Arachnida; order Araneae; family Salticidae; genus Maratus; species Maratus michaelseni. Next base: position 255,017,686 of record OZ007592.1, read on the forward strand.
TACAATGAAATCAAATTCATATTAATTATAGTGATTTGATTGGAATTATTCTATTTCGAAAAGCAAATGAAAGAAATAATAACATTATGCTTAATGAGTACATGAAACAAGTAATTCATGTGATCCAAAATCTTATTTTTAAAATTAAAAAAAAGGGTTATTTGAAATTCAGATCTTATGAGCTGGGAAAAATTCAGAAGAAATAAACAGGATAAATTTCACAATATTATTTTTAAATGTTGTAAACTGAAGGTTAAAAAATAATATCATAAAATATAAAGCAAGCAATACGAATTGGCAATTTAACAAAGTAAACATTACATAATGCCGGCAAAATTTCAGGCTTAATCATATGGCCCTTTAAATATCGGTTTACATACAAATAATAAATATTTCTACATACAGGAGTATCAAAACAAAAGATGCAGTCATCTTTATATACTCTGTCTGTAGGAGTTGGAATTCTAACTTTTTGAACTTGCTGGATAATCCTTGATTGAATATCAGAATCCGACATGATTATTTAAAATTTTCAAGTTTCTAAACGATGATATCAAACAACATGACAGGCACACTCACGGTAAAATTAAAGAACCGCATAGAAGGGTGTGTCCACTTCAAAATTAAACTATCTATTTTCTTCGATAAAATGAAGTATTTAGTTTTTACACTGTTAAAATTATATTAAAAATTATTTCTCTTTTGAAAAATAATATTTATGAAGTACTGATATATATTTTTTTTCGTCAAACAGCAATTACAGTGTTGATATTCACTGCAACTGTAACTGTAACTGAACAAATTTTAATGTTTATGTTTTAAGCAACTTATTGATATTTTGCATTGTAGCTTATTTTTTTAATATTTGCTCTTTTTCAAATATATAAATATAATGGCTTCTGTTGCTGAACCTTTAACACTCGAAAGAGATGTCAAGAGAGCTATTGAACTACTTGAAAAATTGCAAAAAAGTGGAGAATTACCCAATCAAAAATTAGCTGCCCTACAAAAAGTGCTGCAGAGTGATTTTTGTACTGCGGTAAGGGAAGTTTATGAACATGTTTATGAAACTGTGGATATTTCTGGAAGTCCCGATATTAGAGCTAGCGCTACTGCTAAAGCTACTGTTGCTGCTTTCGCTGCTAGTGAGGGGCACGCCCATCCTAGAGTTGTGGAGCTTCCAAAAACCGATGAAGGATTGGGATTTAACGTCATGGGAGGTCGAGAGCAAAATTCACCTATATATATATCGCGAATTATACCAGGTGGTGTAGCTGACAGACATGGTGGTTTGAAAAGAGGTGATCAATTATTATCCGTGAATGGAGTGAGTGTTGAAGGCGAAAATCACGAGAAGGCCGTTGAACTTTTGAAAGCAGCACAAGGAACTGTTAAGCTTGTTGTGCGCTACACGCCTAAAGTTCTTGAAGAAATGGAATTGAGATTTGATAAGCAGAGAGCTCTCCGAAGACGTCAAAATCATTGAAATCTGATCATTTGAATGCTAATGATGAACTAAATTATATCCATTAATGTTACATCTTTCTCTCTTTTCTTACATGCATTGTACTATTTTATTTGCTGTTTTAATATTATAGGAAAACAGGGTTTTAATATGTTTTATTCACTGAAAGACAGAAGTGTAAAAATAAGATAAAACTGAGCTTTTGCCCCTGCTTGGCACGATTTTCAAAATTCCAACTTAGCTCAATTTCTGGGAACAGATGTGTTACACTCACGCTAAAATGTAAACAAAAGATTGGCGACTGTTTGGTTGGCGCGATTTCCAAGACTGCGCCAAACGAATAACTTAATACAATGGCTAGGTTGCCATTAAAGTTAAAAATCCCCTAAATTTGGCGACTTTTTTCTTTTTTTTAACCGATTAATATATATATATTTTTTTTTAGCGTGAGTGTAAAGCATCTAAGCCAATTTCTGTTTAGCATGTCCTGCAGCTGTAACCATACAGAAAATTCTACACAGAAAACACATAATTTGATTATGACAAAACACATGTGATTAGGACGAAACAGTAAAGAAATAAAAATTTCACTTCTTCAATTTTAGAAAATGCTTTACTTTTAAAATTTATTAAGTTAAAGATTTTTTTTGGTACTTTTCGGTTAGCCGGGCGCCAGTGATATATGTACATGTATAAATATATATGTATATGCATATATATGTATATTCATACATATGTGTGTGTACATATATGTATGTATATATATGTGTATGTAGATATTTTTGTATCTATATATCTGTGTGTATATATACATGTATATAAATCACTGGCGCCCGGCTAACCGAAAAGTACCTTTTTTTTTTTCTCATGAGTTCATTTAAACTATCAATTATTCTGAAAAAAATTATAAAACAAATTAAAAACTTTTTATAGAAAATTTCACTTGAACCTTAATATTGAAATGGACTTAAAATAGTCAATTAAGTGGGAGTTTTACTTCTGCACAAAGAGTTCTGTACAGTACATTTATTAATTACTAACTGCAATATTACAAAAAATTCTTGCTAAAAGAATAATAAGACTTTGTAAAAAACTATACAACGTAGCGTTGGGTATTAGCTATATACTAGCAAAGTATAGATGGATTATACCATGAACATTCGGAGAGATATGAAGCCTCACCTTACCTAAAACAAAGACCTTGTACAATGTTTAAACTTGGCATTGTGCCAAACGTGCTTCAAAAGGAGACAGGTTTTTAATTAATATCTCAGCTAATTACCAAAAAAAATTTGAAAATCATTATCAGTGATCCTTGGATGATTCTGCATCGATAGGTACCTTGAGCGCCCCTCAACTCCCTCGTTGAGTGCCTGCAAAAGAAAGTTTGTGTGTAATGGAAAAAAAAATGTGATTTTCTCAAAAACTATGTCACTAGAATAATTGCTATAGTTTTCTTACAAGGTTTAAATAAACTACTACTACCCCTAACTTTTTCATAATTTTAATATCAGTAGATTCAAAAATAGGGAGAGGAGGGCATATTTTTGCAGTACATTTTGGCAAAATCTAAAACAAATATGTTTTTGAGTTTGCTGTTATGAGATCTTTTGAACAATACCCCACATTATATGCAATTTTTTCTTTTACAAATAACTTAATTAGACCCCCTAAATTTTCCTAAAGATATCTTTGAATGGCTAATAATCTATGAATATGTGTAATGCCTTTATAACTCTGCTAAGGGTACTTTCATGTTATAGCGGCTCCCAAGGACGAATTGCCAAGCGACCAAGATTTATCACCAAATTATAAAGCATATATGACATTGTCATATATGATGTATGTGGACATAAATAATGTGTATATAATGATCTATATGGCACATATGAGTGTTTGGAGTATTATATACTTATATATGAAGCATATAAGCTTTGCAATAATCTTGTCGAAATCATAGCTGCAACCTTGGCATATTTAAATGTGGGGGCCACTATAACACGAAAGTACACTGCTAACTTTGAACTTTGCACGTTCCATATTTTTCAAGAAAAAAGGCCGTGACAGATAGACACAGGAGTAATCTTTTAATGGTTCCATTTTTACTTTTTAAGTACGGTATCCTAAAAAGAAAAAAAAATTCTTTGCATCACTTTTTTTAAACTTGAAAAAATTGATCAGTTTTCATAAATGAAATTAATTTATAACATTTTACATTTCAGCAAAAAATAAATCATTTCTGATAATTTTAAAGAAATGTTAATAAATACACTTTAAAACACAAATCAACCTATTTTTAAAATGCAAAATTCATTAATAGTACTTAATACTTAATTACAATGGTCCACAATCAGATTTTTTAAAAAAAAAACACTAAATTTCATTTGTAAAGTTTTATTTTCTGTTATATGTTATTTTGTGTTAATGAATCAAAAAGCGAAATATAAGGAAATTAACAGCACATGTTCCACAAAAGTTGAAATTGCTCTTCATTACAAAATAATAAGTTTGCCAGTATTAGACTCAGAAATGGAAAGATCAGCTTTAGCATGATTACCATCAAGTGGGGAATAATAACACATTACACCCCAAAAAGGTGTTCCTGGTTTAAAGTGTGATGGTTTGCAGCTCACGTTCAGTTGAATTCTTATTAATATACATTGGTCTTCTTTTTTGCTGTACTTATTTATTATAATTTTTTGCTGAATTTTACCAGTATTGTTGATTTATCGCTATTTTAATATGGAGCAGCTTTTTAGACCTATTCATCTTAAATGTTTACAATATTTTTAAAAAATGACTATGTTATAAAATCTTTAAATTTTTCTCTTATTTAATGTTTTTTTTATAATATATCTCTGAAACTGTCTTTTAAATTTATGTTTTTGCCACAAGTCTATATGATGCTAAATTTTATATGGATGTAATAAAAAGAGCCACATTTTTATTTATTTACTTCTTGAATTCTGTATAGTTAGAGCCCGCATATTAAATTTTATTTCATGAGGTGAATGCAGGGTTCTCAATGGCTTTTGAGGAACCTTATCTATTTGGTCAATCAACAAATAAAAACTATAGCCTAATGAAAATAATAGGTACCTTGTCTACTTTCCTGTCGACCACTTTTTATTAAAGAAAAAAAAAACTGTCTCCAAACAATGTGATTTTCATTTAATGACAATAATACAAAAGTGTGATGTTTTAAATTTAACTTAATTTAAAATGCAGCGCTAGCCTGCGATTTACGTATTCCATTTTTATCTTGTGTATAAGCCAGTTTAACTTTTCTAATGAAGGATATAAGTTAACTGCTATTTCTCTGTTTTCTCTCGCATTTTGAAAAAGAAAATGGGATTCATATTTAAGTGAGTTTATGTGGTGGCCGAATTCATAAAAAAGGATGACTTTTTTGTTGCTATTTTTAATAATGGCGTTAGAGCCTTTTGGTCGCCAGAATGATTTACTGGAAATTTAAATATTTTTTTTCTTTTGCTTCATAAATTCTAGGCTTTATCTAACTTATGTACATTTTTTATGTTTTATACTGTTATTTATGATTGTTATATATGTTTATGTTATATCTGTTTACATTTTCTGCCTAAATAGAGAACAATCTGTTCTTTACAAGCTTCCGTTATTATTGTGTATATTGATCTTTCCAGAAAACTTTAACTGTAGCAATAGTATACGAAACCATAAACAAGAAATTTTGGAGCAAACCACTTTATCCTGCAACTTTTAGGATGAAAATCATGCCAGTTTTTTTTTGTTTTTTTTTTAATCAGCAGGTATTTTCTTGACAGTTTTCCGTAGTCTGATATATGAACAAGGAATTTGGCCACTGTTATTGGCCAAAAATTGATAATGTGTAGTGAATGGGATGTCACGCTTTTGGCGATGAATCCCATTATTTAAGTGACAGTTTTTTTTTTATAGAAAGTGACCGACAAGCAATGGATTTGTCATGAAACACTGATTCTAATGAAATTTTTTACCGCCTAAAATTCCCTTTTTTTCCTTTTCTTACACCTGGTATGTATACAATATGTATTCTGTTCCAATTTTTTGTAATTGTTTTTGGATCTATAATTGATTTAAAATTAACTATCGGCAATGGGAAAACAAGTTTATTTTAAGTGCTTTGCAAAGTTGAAAAAAAAAAATCTAGTTCAATTTATCTGTAAAATTGGATTGATAAATTACATTTAACAAAAATTGATGTGATTAAAAAATTTTTAATTAAAAATGTTGCTGAAAGAGAAGATTTTTTTTTTTTTTTCGCAATTTGACAATTTTAATCTTTTTTCTTCTCACCCTAATAAAACATTTTAGTACAATGGCAATCGACTATGAGAACCTTGGAAGAATGTTATCTTGCTGCCTCTATAGTTTTATATAATCCACTATTACAATATAAAAGCAGGGCTGGCCCCTGTCTAAAGGAACCCAGGTGTAAGAAATTTTTAAAGGCCTTAAAATTACTTCTAAAAGTTCACAGAAAGTAATTGTGCTTTATAATGTTATTTTAGTCATCCTATAAACATGAAGACAGAAGTGTAAACCTTTTTTTTATTTCAAAGGTTTGAAAAAAAAAAAATTAATGTTCCATAAGCACAGGGTCTGGATGTATTGTACCCATGCTCTAATTAAACTTAAAGGTGCATTCACATTATGGCATTATTGTCCTAAGTCTTGCCATTCCTGGCATTAAATCATAAGACAAAACCAATCACTGAGGGCATAAACAACCATTTATGCATGCAGATTTGTTGAGTCTATGATTTAATGTAGGAATGTCAACACTTAAGATGATAATGCCATAATGTAAATGTGATACCTTTATAGCTGGCCCTATATCTGCATTGGTGTAAGTTTTCGTCTTTCTGATTCCATCTCTCTGAGCCATATTTGCCTTGGTATCTCATGTCTGGCACCAGCCCTGTGTGTTGTTTTAGGAAGGTTTGAAAATCTTAAAAAATCTCTTTTGTTTTAAATGTATGAAATATAATTAGGTGTACCACTTTTTTTTTTTTTTTTAACTATGATGATTTTTCTAGTTTAATGTATTTAAATATTAATACATTGGATTTTTCTTACAGAACTAATAGGGTTTCATATTGTTTAGTTATCTCCAATCACCTTTTCTTTCTAAATTATTTGTTGACAAGAGAAATTTGTGCTGCAGAAATGTGAAATGTCATACATTTTATTATGAAAATGTATTAATAAAAATAGGCAGATTAAAACTCTTGATACAGTCTTGCTGTATTGTTATTGAAACAATCCACTTTGTATTAGAGCATTTTACTTCTGTTACATTATGTCTACTTTCATGAAAACATGCATTTTGTGGCAAAAAGAAATAGTTGTTAATAAAAAGAAAGATTTATAAGAGAAAATTTCGTAAATACTTTTTTTTTTCTGCAACAGCTTTTGCCAGCAATCTATTGTAAACAAATAAGATTACAGAATAAAATTCACTGAGAAAAATAAATCTAAGAAGTCACTAAAAAATGTCTTTGGGATAATCAAAAAGTACCTAGATTGTCCCAAATAATTAAACTACATATATAATTGTTAATAAAATATATACATATATGTATGTATTTCATATGGGTTTTAGATTTTAGGAATTTTTAACCTCAATAAATTGTTTATTTTGCAAGAACTTAGCAAGCAAAGTCTCTAATGTCACCGAATACTTGGTCATATTTTAATTCATTCGAAGTTTAAAATGTAAGTTGAAATTTGGCTTCCAGTATCTCAAAAGCAAAAGGCCTTTAGAAAAAGTATTTTGACCAGGATAGTTAAAAATAGATTCTGCAAGTTCAGTTTTATCAAAATGTATGTGTTACATGTTTGGTTCTCCTCTTTTAAGTGGCCAAAGTTGATGCCATGATATGCATGAGAGCATTTTAACTCTGAAGAACAGAATATAAATTTTGTATAATATAGTCTTAAACTAGTGTAATTCATCTAAGATTTTTCCAATGAAAAACAATTATTATGAACTATATACAGTTAATCTGCAGTATTATGTGATATTTGTTTATTTAATTCATGTATCTTATCAGAATTTTTTATTCAAATAATTATTTTTTTAAGTTGCAGCTATTTTGCTTTCTGTAGCGACCATATTTTTGTTATACAGTCTGTATTTAAAATTGATACATTTATAAGAATTTTTTTATTGCATCTTTTTTTTATTATTAATTATATTATTTTAAGATTTGCTTTTCCTGAATTTTTCATTACAGAATACTCGGTATTTTATTGTGTTTAAGTTTAAAACTTGTTTTAAAAATAAGCATCTTAATTCATAAAGTTGAAAATGGGCTTTTATCGGTGTCTGTTCAAGTATGATTTTTAATATTGTTGTATTTATTACTTTGTAACTATCATTTATATAATTATAGCATTTATATCATTAATTGTATTCCATGTCCTTAAAGTAATAATCATATAACTGTTTATACCCAGTGCTTTTTTTTTGCCATTGTGGCTCTCCTGAGTTCAGGGATGAAGATTTACGTAAATCTACCTACCACTAGCGAGTGGAATTTCTGACAAGATGATGGAATTTTTAGGCAGTCTTTAAAATACTGCTAGTTGTAAAAACTATACCAAAAATGTTTATATATTTTTATTTTAGTTGGCCATATTCCATGTTTTTAAAATTGTCCGGTGTAAAAATGGCATTAAATTACATTCTACACTAAACTTTCCTCTGTTGCATACCTTTCTTAATTTTATCTTTAAATGCTAATGCATCAATGCATTATAAAAATAAATTATATTTGCAGCCGCATAAATTTTGCCATAACAATTTTCAACCGTATATTACATCTTACCTACAGGTAAGGTTTTGTGAAAATTGTCTGAGCTACCATTATTTGCACGTGTCTCTCCTGTGGACAAACAATTCATTTTATATGTCACTGTGATGGAGGAACATGCAATATGTTTTGCATGCTTATTTCCTATTGACTGTTCGTATATACTATAAAGCCATTACATATGACAGAACATGTTGTCAAACCTAGTGTTACTCTAGAAAGAAAAAGGTAGGATGCAAAAAGGGCATTATTCCAAGAGAAATTCTATTACTGTGTTTAGCAATTATGAAAATAAAAATAAAAATTTGCAATTTTTAGGTATTATAAAGTAACGTTAATTTTGAATAGTTTTTATAAATTAATAATAACAAAAATACAATTAAATTACAATTTGATTTAATAGTCTCTTGCATTTCTCCTAAAGAAGTGAGGAATTTCTATAATTTCTGCAAATTCCCTGGTATGCAGACTTAAAAAAAAACTTCATCTTCAATACGGGGAAGATTTTTACAAAAGAGCTCTGGGTATAACTAAGGGTACATTTCACTATTTTTGAAAAGGACAGGGTGCTACACCCTTAAATAATGACCTAGAGGGAATACTAGTCAAATCTCAATACCATTCATATCAGTAGAAAAGAGAAAATTTCGAGAAAAAAAATGTTTTAGAAGCATCAAAATTTAAAGGCAATATTATTTGCAAAATTGCAGGCATTAAATACACTAGTTAAAATAAAAAGCATTAATCAATGATTTACTTTAATTAAGCAAAATTTTAAACTAAAGTTACTAGCTCTTTCAACATTTAAATTTTGTTATTCAGTCAAATAAATAAAATAATGCATATTGGCACTTATCTTAAGATAATAATAATACTTTGTTAGCCAAGTCTGGGGCTTGAGTTTGGGAATGGAGAACTGACAATAAACAGGGCCGTAGCTAGAGGGATACCAGATGGGACTCAACCGCCCTAAAAATTTTGAGCCCCCTCTGGAAAAGATTCCAAGGTCACCAAATGAAACTTTTCAAAAATCGAACTTAATTTTGGTGTTCTTTTACAGTTTTGCACAAATACTAAATGATAGTATTTGTATAAAAACTGCAAAGAAGTGTTTTAAATTAATTTAAATAAGTGTTTTAAAAACAATAATAATTTGAAAATGCAAAATACATCCTTGATTTTGTTAATGTTTTTTATCATATCAAATTACAACTTTAGAATCCTTAAGGGCAGGGAATATTTAGAAAAAAAATTAAAGGTTGCAACTCTTTATGAAACAGGTGAACTGTAAGCTTTTTAGTTACTTGTTGACATCATCACTTATTATTTCACCAGTATAATTATACAATAGTTATACACTGGAAATTTTTATTCTGCAGCCTTTTTTTTTTCTTAGTATAAAATGAAGTTGTTATAAACAGTTTAATAAGAAACATAGTGACTACAATATGAATGTGCACTAATTTATCTTTCTATATAATACTTTGATCACATATATCTGTGTGTGTGTGTGTTTGTTTGTGCGTGCATATGTGAGTTAAAGAGAAAAAATATGAGCCCCCCCCCCCCCCCCCTATTATTCACTTCTACCTACAGCCCTGTCAATAAAGCAGTAACAGATATGACTATTTCAGAACCATTATTTTGTAGCAAACATTGAAGTTTATATATAACATTTTCTACTGTGGTCTGTTTGGTCAACTTATTTCAATTGAAATCTGGTAATCTGCTGTAAGCCCAAAAGAGATAAAATAGTGGGCTTTTGGGAAACAAAAGATAAAGACTGAACTGCTAAATGTTGAATTTTCAAAAAAAAAAAAAAAATTCCAAAATGTAAATTCCTTGACAATGGAAGAAGATCAAAGATAAGAACACTTTTTTCATGGATAATAACTTAGTTCAAGTTCAAAGTAATCTGAAGAGTTCTCAGACTTTAAAAAATGCTGTATTCAATAACTGTATTATTTAATAGCGTATTTATTTAATAATATTAAATTCAACTATATTTAGTGTGAGGGTGGGGAGTGGTCACTGTCAGAGCAAGTTTGTAAATGTTGACTGAGCAGTACATTAGAAATGCATTTGAAATAGCCATTATAAAGATACGTTTCACATTCCCTGGAAAAATCCTTATAATTAAAATATAATTCCATTATAACAAAAGTTCGATACACGGACACATTTTTGCTGTCCTGTAAAGTTTGTTCTGACGGAATTTAATTGTATTAGATTTGGTGCAACATGGTTTAATCTCTTAATATATTTTATGACATACAAGTTGAACATCTCATATTCTTTTGGGATAATCTAATGAAGGGCTGTCCAACCCATGGCTGTAATAAATGTGACTAGCCAAGAATCGAAAATTTCCTTTAAAAAATCAATATAATTTAGTTTTTCAAATGCTAGATTAGCAAATTCCTACAAATAAGGAATCTTCCTAAAAGTCTATTCATACAAAGCCAGAAAATGTACTATGAGGAGCATGATAGTGATTTCCATTAATGCCCTGCTCTCAATTCATTTGATAATGGAGCAGCATTTCAAAACGGAATTTGAGGGATATATGCTCGTACATTTAGTACAGTGGTACAGTCTATATTCAGCCTTTTATCTTCTGTACAAACAATGCTGTAGTCTTGAAAAAAACAGATGTTATACAGAGTTTCTTTTAAAAAATCTTTAAGGTATATTATATATACGACTGTATTAACTACTACTGCATACCAAGAAGAATCACAAATATTTTGCATATCTAAGTTGGGTCAACACAATTTGAACATTATTTTCTTCGACATTTTTTTATTAGGTTGGATATTATACATTTTCTAACATTTTTATTTAACAACTATCATTAGAATTAGTACTGTGTAGGGGAGACTGGTACACAGTGGACCACTTTTTCAGTTAAAATTTTTTTTCTCTTTAACAGACAAACCGATCTGCATGAAAATATTTTTGAATATTCTTTAAACCTTTATACATTCATCATAATTTTCTCAGAACAAAGTTTTCAATACATTTTTCAAAAAGAATTTTTTTTACATGCATCCGTAAAGTGGACCACTATTAGGTATTATCTGAAATACATTCTAAATCTATTTTTCATTAATATAATTCTTTTTTATTTCCCCTTTATCCGCAAAATAACATAGTAATATAAATTTACAAGTAACATTTGAAACAAAAACAAAATTAATTATATTTTGAAAATAATAACAGATTAATACAGGAACAATTGCAATTTAGTTGAAGTTATTACTTAGGTACAAAAAATTCAGCACACATTAAAATTTGCAAATGAAATTCCAAAATACTTATGAGTAAGATTGAGCCTGGAATTTTCCTGAAATACTTTTAGCTCTGGGAGCAACATTATGAAATCATTGACATCAACAACAGATTTATCAACAGTTTCAGGAGAAATAAACTGATTTCCATTCAATTTGCATCTCATGAATCTTACTTGAATACAATCATCACCAATTAGACTACAGTTATATTTATCAAAGGCAGTAAATACAAAACAAAAATTTTCTTACTATGTTAAATAAATTGTTATTTTTCTTTGTTTACTTTATTTAACAGTTAAATAACTACTTTAAAACAATATTTCTTTATAGAAAATAAGCAATTATTAAATATTTTGAACATTCTGCATTACAGGAGCAGAGTGGATTGTGGACCACTGTACCCCAGAAGTGGGTGGTCCACTGTGCCCCATGTTGAAGTTCAATAAATAATCATATTAATATTGTTTATAGCTTTCTTTTAAACATCTTAACTTTAAAGTTAAATAAAAACAAGTATCTTAGCTTTGCAAAAAAGCTGTTTTATCTTATTTATCTACAACCTCTAATTACTAAAAAAAGAAAAATATGATGATGAAAAACTTTACTTTTAGAAGCTCAAAACAAACAATCAGGATAAAATAGTTCAATCTGAGCTAAACATATTTTCTGAAGGCTATAAATAATCAGTGCAGTGCTGTTGTCTATTAGGATAAAAGAGAAGCTTAAAAAAAATGTAAATAAATAAAATATTATGGGGTGGTCCACTGTGTCCATAGGTCCAGTGTGTGCCGGTCTCCCCTATGCCTGAAACAAAATTTTCACCTCAAATGCAGCCTGTAGTAGCCAAAAAGGTTGGATGCCCCTGATCTATTGTATCATTTACCATTCACTTAAATAAATAAGTAGAAGATTAAACCAAACCAAATTTTTGAAATGTGCTTTATGAAACAGAATTGTACTTACAAGTTTGATATATTCATATGTACAAATTTTTTTAAATGTCACTATATTAGGTATTTGGTTTTTCTCATTTTAGTTGGTGCACATATTTTTACTGCATTTTTATATTACTTATTGGACTAGGGTATTTTTATTGAATTGTGCTTTGTTCTTATAAATAATGTATAGAAATTCTTAATAAATATTTATACGTGTTAACTGATTTGTGTGATTGATATATATTTGTTTTATTATATTCTCAAGGATCTTTTCACTCCTATTGCTCAGATCAGTAATGAATTCAGGGGGTAGCCTGAAAAGGGAACTCTGAACCACAGAGCATCAAAATGTCCACCACTGCCAAGAAGATTTGAGAATTTTTGTTTGGTAATGGTATAAAAATGCAGATTTTTCTTCTGTACTTCATAATGTCCATCCTTCAGAAAAAATTATTCATCCAACATTGACTAAGACAGGGTGGCAACAAATTAGGGAAAAGTTTATCTGTCTGGAAAATTCAGGGAATTTCGTAAAAAAAAAATACTCAAAAATCAAGAAAACTGTCAAGATATAAAAAATATTTGTTTTCACTTTCATAATGAAACTGATTATTGCTAAACATCTTTTCTTTAGCCACTGTGTATGAACTAGCAAAAGCAGTTTTTCTTTTAATCCATCAGTGACTTTGAAATTATAATAACTAGATAGTACCCGTCAAGATTTGACGGTAAATAACTTGAAAGTTCCTTTAGAAATATCCTTTTATTTTTCATTAGCTGCTTTTAAATTAATTAAGTACTGAAATTTTATGAACTGTTATATTGTGTAAACGATTCCTATAGATATAAGACGATAGATTGTGTTATCAGTACAGCCTACTCAACTAACGAAATGAAATAATTTTAAGCTTGTAATTTACTTCCTATTATACTTGAATTAATTTAGCAAGAATTTAACCAAAAAAATTAATTGAATGATTTATTTTTACTTATTACAGTCTCAAAATTAAAAAATATATACATCATTATTTAGTATTTTCTAATTTTTTTTTTAATTATACAACTTTTAAAATTTTTCATTAATTTTATTTATATTAGTCTGACTCTAAAACCCAGATAAACCACGGATATCAAGGTGATTTCTTTTATAATTCTTACATGGATATTTTTGCTTCTTTCTTTTTTCTCTTCTTTTCTTTTCATTTTTTTTTTTAAAGAAGAATAACCACATACTTTTCTTAGTTATACAAATATATCATATTGTTGGAATGTTATTCCATATTAAGGCATGAGTAAGTGATTCCTCAAATAGCAAATAATCAAAAAGTTAAAAATTTTACCTTTATGTCTTGTGAATTATTTATTAGGAATATATTCTTCTTAAGGTGAACAAAACATATTTATTAGATGAGAAATATACATGGAATATAGAACTGGGATAAATACTTGAAGGACAGGATCAATAACAAAAGAATTTTTGAACTATGTACTAAAACAGAAATATGAAGAAATACTTTAAATTATACAGTCCCAATATTTTGAAAAAATAACAATATTTAGTGTTTCTAATTTTTTTATTTTTTTTTTTTTAATTACACGAACTTTAAAATTTTTCATTAAATTAATTTTTATCAGTCTGTTTCTAAAACCCTGAATTTAAACTTTGCTGTTTGCAGCTAACGATTTATAATGCATATTTTTAAATTATTCGAATTTATATTTTCTATTTTCACACTTTATTTAATTGTTAAATAAAGTGTTAAATAATTGTTCCTGTATGAATATTTTTCCTTCTTTTTTTTCTCTTTTATTTTTCCTTTTTTACAAAAAATAATCACATAGTTAATTTAATACTAATGACATTTTGATAATGGTCATACCAAATATAATAAAAATTGTAGACCAGTTCAATTTATTTAATCGATAATTACATGCACAATCTTTTAATTTAAATACTTTTAATATAAAGTTAGTAATTAAAACAAAATATTCTTGGTTGTTAAATTTTACTTAATTATAAAGCTTTCGAATAAAAAAAAAATACAAATTATACAACTTTTCCTCCTGAATTAAATATGAATTATTGCCAATAAACTAAGAAAAATCATTCTGTCCTGAGTGGGCTTCGAAGCGACAGGATGATCGGAACAGAAAAGCCTCACACCTTATACCACTCGGCCAGCCTTTTCTCATTCTCACTCGAGTCTACTCTAAAACTGATTTAGGTTCTAGATTTAATCTTACACGTGCGGAAATGGGTCATTTTCATTTGAAAAGTGGATTTGACGGAAATCCCTTTTCGTTTTAATATATTTATATAAGATTATTATACTTGATTTTTATTATAATGGGGATAAAGGGCACACAAAATTTAGTAACAGGGTGCTTGTAATAATCAAGTTGAAGATTTCGCATTTCTAATGGTTTATATAACTCAAGAGTCTGCTGAATGGATTTTAGTGGGACTTATTCTGTTAATTAGGTAATGTTTTGGGAAAGGTTTTAGTATATAACATATTGTGTGCTACGTTGCTTAGTTATAGAACTATGGGAAAAGTTCTAAAATTATTAAAAATTATTTCAAACATGCAAATAAAATCTATGCATAAGTAAGTGTGCTTCTTTAATAATTTTAATTACAGGATATTGTTGCTTAGAAAATATTGGCATGTTTTGCAGAAATTCAGTTGTGCCGGGCTCGGGCTGAACTATTAGCTTTTATACCGGACCAGCCCGTGATCGAGCCAAATTTTTTGTTTTTATACCGGGTCAGGCTAGGCTGAACTTTTAACTTTTACAATGGGTTGGACCAGGGTCTGGAAGTATCGGCCTGTGCAGACCTCTACTGTATATCTTTCACACTTTGCATTCCACATCCCATCCTGTTTCAGAGAAAGTTTTACAGACTGATGTTTCTAATTTGTTTATCTTTTAGTAGACGATGCAATAAAGATGTCAAGATCAAGTTGTGGTTGTGACATGTCCATGTGAAAGTGATATAAGTAAAGTTCTCAAACTGTTTTGTAGAAGTTTTTGCACTCCTGAGGTATATCATTTCATATTCGCACCGTTATCTTATCCTTGTCTACAGATGTTTTTAACATCTAGTTCTAATGTATCAAGTTCTTGTTGATGCATCAAATTTATGTTGCACAAATTTTCACCTGTGCTACTTCCTGCCTCGAAAAACTTGACAAAATATGCTCTTATACTCAGCACCGTATCTAGGATTTAATTTCGGGGGCGGGTGGGGGGGGGCTAACTTAAATTTCGATAATGTTCCGAGTTTTCCGAAACATGTTGAACTGTGTTATAAACAGAAATCATGTTTGACAATAAGGCCGTAGCCAGAGGAAAATGGGGGGGTACCGCTCTGAACCCTCCCCCCCACACCGAAATAAGTTGAAAAGTGATAATAGATTGTTTCATATACTTTCATTCAAAAGAAAGTAATTGTAGCTTATAATCTATAAAGTTGTCTCCCTTAAATTCTGGCTACGATTCTTGCTTGACAATAAATTAATTTTGCTTGGGACAATCTCAAGCAATTTTTTTTTTCATAATTTGTTTTCTATTTTAGGATCAATTCCCTATTACTGCCAAGGCACGCAGGGCACATTCCCAGAACCCACATATTTAAGGAGCCCAAAAATTTATGGTGTTTCAAATCAATTTTATTGTGAACAATCTTAATAGAATAAGAAATTAAAATTTCTAGATTCATTACACAACTTATGTAAGCTAAAATTGTCAGTGATATCATAAGTGTATTTATAATTTTTCTTCTCATTTGAAGATTAAGTTTCTCATAGTGCACCCAGTTTATTTCAGTTCTTCATATGTGTTTTAAACTTGTTTAAAAATGTTTTAATTTTATTACTATCTTATTTATAAAATATCATTTTCTTTGTTAGGTATGTTTTTAAAAAGTTCATGCAACATTAGTTCATGTTTATTTAACATGATATTTGAATCTGTCAAGTTAATTTTTATGAAGAAATTTCAATAATAATAATAATCCAACTTCAGTTCACATTTATTCTCAGTCTTTCATTTAAATGGGTGCATTACATAGTTATATTCATACACCTCTCATTCACAGTATTTGTAAAAATGTGATAATCTACAATTTGGGCCAAAAATATTTTCTGTTGCCAGGACCCAAAATTTTGATGTTTTGATGACGAATGATGCAAAATTTTGGCTATGTTCAGGATAAACAAACTTTCTTTGCAGAATCTCTTTTTAATACCAACAAAAGTTTAATTTAAAATCTTAGGGGTAGCAAGCATTCCTTCTTGATCTCCCCCTATACATGCTTCTGGGATTTTGATCAAACGTATGGCTATTAACCTTCAAGAAATATGTTAAAAAACACTCATCAAATTTGTGAAGGAACGGACAAGTTAAGAATTAATTGGAAACTAAACATCAGATTTCCTTTTTTAAAAAAGAGTTAAAGTTATTGTATTATGGCTAACGATATTACTGGATTTTTTTTTTTTTAAACGGGTTTTGGGGAATTCTTTTAGGAGCCTTCCTTGTGTGAGTAACCCAAACGGCTTGCCGTAAAACAGGCTCAATTTATAGATACTCAGTGAGTATTCAAAACGTCTTAACATTTATGCGAATTACAACAGGTTTTAGAATTGAAAAATTATTGAAGAAAATATTTCGAATAATATGTGTAATTTAATGTATAATTTAATATATGTGTAATTTAAATATTTTGACTACATGGATTTCTTTTTTTTAATAGAAAAATAGTATGAAATACCAATGTTAGTTAAAAAAAAAAAAAGCCTGTTCTTCAATACCCAGTGCATAGATTAATTTTGCAAATTTTTCCGTATAATCAAAATGTCCGAAAATATATATACACCATTTCTATTTCAACTTTGAACAACATACAATTTGCTTCAAAGTAAAATTGTAAGAAAATTTATTTATAACCTGTGCTTATTATAAGATGTTTACGTTGACTGTGAGATAATTTATTTAATGCTTCTCTTGTTAAATATTCCAAATAGTAAAAAATGGAAAAATACCAATACTAAAGTGTGTCATGTCAAAATAAGAGCGATTAGAAAAGAACACTATTCATAATATTGTACTTTCATAGAAGAGTAATTAAGAATTTTTATCTTTTACTGGATCACTCGTACACTGAAATATTGAAAAAGGAATCTTCCTTTAAGATAGTTCTCAAATGATCTGCTCATCAATGTGAAACTTTCTGACACATTTTTAAACGCAAAGGCAGGCCTGACTAAGGAAAAAATTTGAAATCGAAATGTGTTTTCTATTTTTTGATAAATAGATAACTTATCGAGTTATAAGTGATTCTGGTAACGTATTAATGGCTTGTTTTTTGTGCTTCTCAGGCTGCCGCGTTGGGAATCAGATTCAAAATGCCAACTTCAACAGTACTTTCTGAAAGATTTTCTGTACTTTACAAAAAAAGGAAAAACGTGTTTCAATTGCAAAGTTTCTGAATAAAAAGATCTGTCAATTTCATGTGTTTCCGAGCAAAAATGAATTAAAAAAAATATGTCAAAGTAGCCAATTTGTTTTTGAGAACAGCCTTAAATCTAGAAAAGCACGTAACGTAAATAAAACTAGTTTGCTAGTAAAAAGACCAGGAACAAACAAATCAACAGGAGATATTGTTTTAGTATTACTAATGGTCCTCTTTAAAAGACCCTTCCAAAACCGAAAATCAATAATCTTGCTTGACATTGTCATTCACAAAAAAAATTCCAGTTCGTACACTTGCTGATTTGGCAATAATGTTTAACGTCACTGTGCTCTATTATATACCTCCTTACACTGTTAAAAATTTGCAGCAAACTGTCCAGTCATTCGACAGTTTTTATAGAAAACGATTACATAACCGCTATTCTGACTATAGTATGGACAATAATATTGTCAGAATAGAGTTAAATTGCAATTATGTAACCGTTTTCTATAAAAACGGTCAAATGATTGGACAGTTTGCTGAAAATTTTTAACAGTGTAGTCTTGGCATCATCTGTGGAAGAGACTTAAAAACTCTTTAAATTAATTAAACTACTTCTAGATCTTGCCAATTGAGCATATTATACGTATTCATTTATCCACTAAAACATGTATGGAGCTGTTTTTCAGTCATTTGAAAATAGATTTTGTGGTCTAAAGTAATTTTGATCGCAGGACTGAGAGGCATATGGGTCTAACAAGAAAAAAAGTTTGTTGCGTGCCAAGAAAATAAAACAAATTTATCTCAAAAAGAAAGAAACAAAGTCAGCCTTTTTTTTCACTGCAAACCACTTCAGAAGGGGAATGGAGCTGTTACCCCATAACCCCCACCCCTTGTGTACTAATATGGGAATGGGACTAAAGAAAAGAGAGTGGGTTGTTCATTGCATGACAGAAAAAATAATTACAATTTTATCTCAAACATAAAGAGAAAAATCAGCACTTTTTTCATTCCATTTTCAACCATTTTGGGAGGAGGGGGTCTGTGCCCCATCAGCCCCTTCCCCCTCTTTAGATATGCTGTGGTGTTACTGTGTACTAATATGGGAGTAAAGAGAAGAAAGTGGGTAGTCCGTTGTACAACAGAAAAAAATACAAATTTATCACAAATAAAAAAATGAAAAACTAGTACTTTTTTTTCATTTTCGATTATTTCGAAAGGGGACTGTACGCCTTTCATCCCCCTTCCCCCTCGTTGGGTATGATGTGGTAATACTGTGCATATGGGGATAAAAAAAAGAGAGTGGGTAGTCTGTTCTGTGACAAAAAATTGCATACAAATTTATCTCAAAGAGGAAAAACAGCACTTTTTCATGAGATTTTCGACTATTTCGGGAAGGGGGGGGGCTGTAACCCCATCAGCCCCCTTCCCTTTTTTAGGTATGCTTTTTTTACCTTTTTGTGTATTGCCCTTTTTAGGTATGCTCTGATGGCAATGTGGAGTAATATGGTGCTAAAAAGAAGAGAGTGGATAGTCTATTCTATGACAAAAAAAATACAAATTTATCTCAAAGAAGAAAAAAACCACTATTTTCATGAGATTTTCAACTATTTCGGGAAGGGGGGGGGGCTGTAACCTCATCAGCCCCCTTCTCCTTTTTAGCTATGCTCTGATGTCAACGTGGACTAATATGGGGTTAAAAAGAAGAGAGTGGGAGAGTGGGTAGTCTGTTGTATGACAAAAAAAAATACAAATTTATCTCAAAGAAGAAAAAAAACAGCACTATTTTCATGAGATGTTCGAGTATTTGGGGAATGGGGGTGATATAAAGAGCAATATAGTTTAGTTTCAATGTCCATCGCTAAGGGGCGGAAAATCACCTTACTCAGTTATCTATATTTTAATTGGTTCATTTGAATTACTACTATCTTTTAATAAGTTGAATCAACCAATTCTCGTTGAAGAAGATTCCAATCATTTTTTAGAACACATTAGACGAAATATGAAAATGCCTTAGGTCAACCACCCTATCTCCCCCCCACCCACGGCTACCGACATGCAACCACCAATAGTGCACGATGGGAGACTCAAAGAAACTACCACATACAAACACCAGTGGTCTGCGCTCATAGTTGTGGCTGCAAAGTGAAATATAAATCAATATTGTTTAGTTTCAATTTACACCGCTAGGGGGCGCGAAGTCATCTTAAATCAGCTTACTTGTTATCTGTATCTTAATTAGTTCATATTTAGTTGAATAAACCAATTCCCGTTGAAGAAAATTCCAAACATTTTTTAGAACACTTTGGTCAAAACACCCTAGGTCCACCACTTTCATCCATTCTATCTCCCTCACCCTCACAGCTACCGACATGCAACCCGTACAGTGCACGATGGGAGACTCGAGGCAACTACCACACACAAACACCAGTGGTCTGCGCTACATAGTGGTGGCTGCAAAGTGAAATGTACGCCAATGTCGTTTAATTTCAATTTCCAGCGCAAAATCATCTTACTGAGTTATCTATATTTGAATTAGTTCATGTTCAGTTGAATGAACCAATTCCCGCTGAAGAAGATTCCAATCATTTTTTAGAACTCATTGGTCGAAATACGATAACGCACTAGGTCGACCACTTTCAACCACCCTATCTCCCACAGCTACCGACATGCAACCACCATAGTGCATGATGAGAGACTCGAGGCTACTACCACACACAAACACCAGTGGTCTGTGTGGGTAATTCTGGCTGTCAAGTGAAATGTAAGGACACACACGTCTACTCTTACATTGAAAATGCCCTCGGTCGACCACTTTCAACCATCATATCTCCCACCTTCCCACAACTACTGACATGCAACCACCATAGTGCACGATGGGAGACTCGAGGCAACTACCACACACAAACACCAGCGGTCTGTGTGGGTAATTCTGGCTGTCAAGTGAAATGTAAGGTCACACACGTCTACTCTTACATTGAAAATGCCCTCGTCAACCATCATATCTCCCACCTTCCCACAGCTACCGACATGCAACCACCATAGTGCACAATGGGAGACTCGCGGCATCTACCACACACAAACACCAGTGGTCTGTGCTGAGTAGTTATGGCTGCAAAGTGAAATGCAGAGCAATATCGTTTAGTTTCAATTTCCACCGCTAGGGGGCGCAAAATCATCTTACTTAGTTATCTATATTTTAATTAATTCATGTTAAGTTGGATGAACCAATTCCCGTT
Organism: Maratus michaelseni; assembly: GCA_963931845.1. Lineage (NCBI taxonomy): Eukaryota > Metazoa > Arthropoda > Arachnida > Araneae > Salticidae > Maratus > Maratus michaelseni. The sequence continues at coordinate 255,038,915 of OZ007592.1, forward strand.
GAAGAAGATTCCAGTCATTTTTTAGAACACATTGTCGAAATATAACGCCCTTGGTCGACCACTTTCAACCCCCTATCTTCCACAACCCCTCAGCTACCGACATGCAACCACCATAGTGCACGATGGGAGACTCGATGCTACTACCACACACAAACACCAGTGGTCTGCTTGCGTAGTTGTGACAGACAGCAAAGTGAAATGCATGGACACACACGTCTATTTTTATATTGAAAATACCCTAGGTCGACCACTTTCAACTACCATATCTCCCATAGCTACCGATATGCAACCACCATTGTGCACGATGGTTGACTTGAGGCTACTGCCAAACACAAACACCAGTGGTCTGCGTGGGTAGTTGTGGCTGCAAAGTGAAATCTAGGGCAATATTGTTTAGTTTCAATTTCTAGCGCTAGGAGGTGCGAAATCATCTTACTTAGTTATCTATATCTTAATTAGTTCATATTACGTTGAATGAACCAATTCCCGTTGAAGATTTCAAACATTTTTTAGAACATTTTGGTCGAAATATGAAAACGCCCTAGGTCGACCACTTTCAACCACCCTATCTCACACACTCCCACAGTTACCGACATGTAACCACCATAATACTATAGTGCATGATGGGAGACTTGAGACTACTACCGCACACAATCACACAATCATCAGTGGTCTGCGTTGGGTAGTTGTGGCTGCAAAGTGAAATATAGTGACACACACACGTCTATTTTCATATTGAAAATGCCCTAGGTCGACCACTTTCAACCACCCTATCTCCCACATCCCCACAGCTACCGATATGCAACCACCATAGTGCACGATGGTTGACTCGAGGCTACTACCACACAGAAACATCAGCGGTCTGCGCTGGGTAGTTTTGGCTGCTAAGTGAAATATACGAGCACACACGTTTATTTATATACACTATACACTAGCCTCCAAAAGTTAAGGTACAACCAGTCTTTTGTGTCTAATTTGAAAACAAATGAAAATAAAAACATGGAATGTAGAAGAATTGTGCTTTAAACAATTATTTATTGAATTTTATTTAATGTTAACATCAAGCATAATTTACAAAAAAAAAAAAAAAAAAAAATGCAATTTTAGCAAAAATCCACTGTTTGATAAAAAAAATAAATAGTAGTTTTTTGTGAAAAAAAAATTAAATAAATGGATTTTAATAAGGCATGTGTCCGGCCCTACTTGTAATGCCTTTGTGGCATCGACTTTCCATACTGCCAAGTCCATACTGTCAACCATACTAAGTTGTCGGACAATGGAAAGGGAAACAACTCCCATACATAGAGCAACGCTTGTTCCAGCTCATTTAACGACTTTGGAGGAGGAATTTACGGCAGCCACGTGTCTGCTGAAATAGCCCCAAAGATGCTCTATTGGATCAAGGTCCGAAGATTGTACTGGCCAATCCATTCGCTCCAAACCTTGATCCTCTAGATATTCATCAACGACTCTAGCTCAATTCGATCGGGCATTATCAACCATTCAGATGAATCACCAATAGCACCACCATACGGTGTGACAAACGGAGCAAGGATCTCGTCTCGATATTTCACAGCAGTCATAATTCTTCCATGGCACACATGGAATTTATTGTGACCAAAAGAGAGTTCCAGCCCAAACCATGATTCCACCTCCTCTATAACTGTGTCTTTCGAGAATGTTACATAGGTAGAATTTTATGCCTTGTTCTCTCCAGATCAGCACACGAACTGAATCACTCTCCAAAGCAAATCGGGACTCATCTGTGAACAGTGTGGGAGCCCATTGTTGTGTGTTCCAGGTAACGTGCTCTCTTGGCCAACATAAACGGGCACTTCTGTGTTGTCGATTAAGAGGGCCACACACAACGGGTCGTCTTGCATAAAGCCCTTAATTGTGAAGGTGTCTATGAATCGTAATCGCAGGTATTATCATCTCTGTTGCTTTACGATGATCTGAAATGAACTGAGCCACATTAATGATGCTCCTCCTTCGGGCCAAAAGAGCCAGAAAGTGATCTTGTACAGGGGTTGTAACCCATGAGCGCTCTGGAACAAGTCTTCTTAATACTGAATTTTTAAATTCAAATTGATCTTAGAACCTTTGGACCACACTACGAGACACGTTAAGACGTCTAGCACCAACTTGTGATAAGCCCCATTTCCATCCATCAGATTACCCGCCATCTTAACGAATGACATCTCTTAGATATGATGGCGGGTCCCTTTCCGTGGTCCCGACCCGACTCCTTCGGTGGAGGAGGTGACCGGGAGCGGAACAGTGCGCGAGCACTCCATGGTTTGCGTTCGTTGCAAGACGGGGACAGGAGACGACCGGTCTGGGTTCCTCATCGTGGTCCGCCAGTGGAAGGGATTTCTGAAAGCCGAAGACACTGCGCCATAGCCCACATGGGCGACAGCTCAATGAGGACTGTGGGCCGTGGGTCTTCCCCTCGTAAGCGCAGGTTCTCTGCGACGCGAGGATCGGCCAGTGCTCGGAGCCTCCTCCGTAGGTGGTGGAAAGATATCCCGTAAGACCGTTCCCAGAGACTGCGAGGGTCTGTGGTTCAGCGGTTGGAGCCAATGCCAGCCGGATCTCTCCAAAAACTTGACCGAGGAATTGACGGAAGCAAGGATCGATCTCTGTAGAGTACGATGGTGGTGACTCTGTAGTGCGTCGAGCGTCGGGGGAGTTTCCACGTCCATCGGAGTCCGATAGTGGTTCTTTAGGATTCTTCCGTTTTTTGAGTGATATTACATGTGGATGATCTCGTAGTTCTGGAGTTGTCGCTGGGTTACCGGCTAGTTCCGCCTAGTCGGGTTCAACCTCGCGCCAGACTGCGTAGGGACGACCTATCCGAATCCCGTCTATGGGAAAGAACCGAATTTCCTCGTGGTTCTGGGTCGGAGAGAGGCCTCTTCTGCTCTTTTTAGTGCATAACATGTGAACCTCATGGCCGATGAGACCAGTAGTATGCTCTTCCATGCATGTCTATTATCGGAAGACGTGGGAAAGCAAGAGCAGTCGGAGTAACTCGACATATGACCGAGGGACCGTCTCCCCCTATGGGGTTTCGCGAACGAAGTCGTCGGGGGTTCTTCGGCGGTTCATCAGGTGTTTGTTCCACTCGGAAGTTTCCCCAGAGCTGGGTTACTGCCGTAACGACCTATGAGGTCGATACCTGGTAAAATGGTTTAGGGTCTGCATTGGGGAGCGATCCTTGGCCGATCACAGCGCCGGGCGAGACAAAGCCCTAGTGCGTAATAAGCCCTTTAGAGGCTTGGGCGCGATGGTCGTAATCGTGCCGCAGGCTACCCCCGTGGGCGCCTGGCGGCGCAGGATAGTTTTATCTCTTACATATGGACAGCACTATTTTTAACCGTCTTAAAAAAAGGAGGAGGTTATCAATTTGACTCGTATGAATATATGTTTTATGTTGTTCACGCATAACTCTCGTAAATGTGCATCGATTTTGCTAATAGTAGTGGGAAAACAAGAGTTTGAGGTCAGGAGGTGGAGGGATTGAGGGATGAGGCACCGACCCTCCGATCGCCCCGCAACGCACCCTAGCGGGAAAAATGGAAATTGGGAAAAAAAGTGTTAATTTTCTACTGTAACACGAGGGGTGAAAATAAGAACTCTAAGAAAAGGTTAAATGAACAAGATTATCATACTATAAGATGAATATTGATTTTATATACTAATTTTGAATGATTAACACCTTAATGAGTATAACTAATTAAGCGAAACAATGGAAAAATATCAACTTTAACGAAAAAAGCAGATTTCTTAAGAATTTTTCAACTATAAGATGACGATATCAACTTATATGAAGAAATTTAAACTTACATTTTAGTTTTTGAACAATGGACACCTTAATGAGAATAATAATTAAGCAAAATAAAATAACAATTTTAACGAAAATGCTGAAAATAACAATTTTGACGAAAATGCTGATTTCTTATGAATTTTTCGACTATAACATGAGAATATCAAACTATAAGATGGATTTTAAACTTATATTATAGTTTCTGAACAATGGATACCTTAATGAGTATAATAATTAAGCAAAAGAAAATATTACTTTTAACGAAAATGATGATTTCTTATGAATTTTTCAACTATAACATGAGAATATCAAACTATAAGATGGATTTTAAACTTATATTATAGTTTCTGAACAATGGACACCTTAATGAGAATAATAATTAAGCAAAATAAAATAACAATTTTAACGAAAATGCTGATTTCTTATGAATTTTTCAACTATAACATGAGAATATCAAACTATAAGATGGATTTTAAACTTATATTATAGTTTCTGAACAATGGACACCTTAATGAGAATAATAATTAAGCAAAATAAAATAACAATTTTAACGAAAATGCTGATTTCTTATGAATTTTTCAACTATAACATGAGAATATCAAACTATAAGATGGATTTTAAACTTATATTATAGTTTCTGAACAATTGACACCTTAATGAGTATAATAATTAAGCAAAAGAAAATATTACTTTTAACGAAAAAGTTGATTTTTTAAGACTTTTTCAACTATAAGATGTGGATATCAAATCATAAGCCGTAGAATAAACATATATAATTATTTTAAATGACGAACATTTTAATGAGTATTACTAATTAGACGAAACAATTGAAAAATATCAATTGTAAGGTATAAAGCTGATTTTTTAAGAATTTTTCAATATAAGATGAGAATATCAACTTATAAGAGGAAATTACACTTATATTTTTTAGTTTTTCAACCGTAATACACAGAAAATATTCAAAATTTGAATGAATTTTATACCTAATCAATTGATTTTCCGCACAATAATAGGAGTTTTAACAACCATTATCTAATTTTACTGTGTATACTTGATTTAATTCTGTTTAGACGTACGTAATATAATCTTTTTATATCATTTAGACTTGAAATAAGAACCATATTTAAATAAAAACCAGTTGTTTATTTATTCTTAATACGCAAACTTTTTTTCTTTCCTAAAATGTAGCATTTCTGAGGAGGGATAATAATTGCACCCCACATTCTAAGGAAAAGGGGAGCGTAACTTTTACTATAATATAAATATTATTCGCTATCAATGTTTACAAAAAATCCATGTTGGGAGATAGATATGAGTTATATTTTAATAAAGTTTACCCTCCTCCATCTTCTACACGATGCTAACAATTATACAAAACAAAAGAAATACCGATTTTTAACGAAAAAGGGTGAATTTTAATGAATTTTACACAAGTTTTCGGTATTATTGTACACTAACAGGTATGATTTTATTTCTTAGGTGATTACAATACAGAGAAAAGTGTTCACCTTTAGATTACTTTTCGTGAAATATTTAACAGTAATTATATAAACTCCTGTTTACATCACTAATTTACATTTGAAAATAAGGATTTATAGGATAAAATAAAAAATCTTAACTTATACTTAGTAAATTTTAAGCAATTCCAATGATTTTATACCGTGTTTTTCACGAGTTTTATATTAATTAGTAATTTTATATTAATTAACTTTGAATATTTTCTATGATATGGTTAATCCATTTTTATCACAGAAATACCAGTACCTAAATTTTCACTTAAACTCATATTCTAAGTATTAATATTCACTTATAACTTTACTTTTAGTTATACTTTTACTTGAAACCATGTGAACTTGTAGAACCCTGCTTACGCATATGGAGTTTAGTACATCACACTGTTATCTAAACGAATATGAATACCTTATTGTTTTAAATTTTCCAATTTTAACAGAATATGCACGAATATAAACTTTAATTTTATCTAAACATTTTATTTCAAATAGCGTAGTTTATGAAAACGATACATATTACCAAATATTAGACAACATTTTAACATGAACTTAAATACTGATCACATACCTATTTTAGCATAATTTATTAGCATACATAGCATTTCATCCATTCCTTTCAGAAATATACATATAAATATATGGATTTATCGAGTAAATATCCAATTTTAGCTTGCATTTAGTGATTTTTTACACCATTTCAATGATTTCAAGCTATTTTATATCACAGAAACGGAAACATATTTGAACATAAACGCCTGTAAAATAATATTTGAACTGTGTTTCCTATTCAAAAATTCAAATCTCAAGTTAAAATTTATGTTCTACCACTTATCAACTATTTATCCCACATAATTTTTACCATAGAAACATCGTAGAAATTAAATATACGTTAAATGAAAATAATAAATTGTAAATATCTAAAAATATTAAACACAAAAACTATTAATCAAAACTTAAAAAAAAAAATTAAAAATTAAAAGTTTTTACAAAGTTTAAAAAAAAAATTACAAAAGAAAAGAAAAAGTTTTACAAAATAAAAAAAAAATGTTTTCTCAAAAAAAGGTTAAAAAAATTACAAAAAAAATTACAAAATAAAATAAAAAGTTTTTTACAAAAAAAGTTTTTACAAAATAGAAAAAGTTTTTTCAAAATAGAAAAAAAGTTTTTCTCGAAAAAAAGTGTTACAAAAGTTTGAAAAATTTTCAAAAATTATCCATTTTTTACAAAGTTTTAAAAATTAGAAGTTTAACTGCTACCACATTGCCACTATCACTTCTCAGAATATTAGCAGCCTAGACTTTACTGTAAAGAAAATTTCAACTGCAATTGTACCAACACTATTATTAACTTCGCATAAACCAAATTTTATACTGTATTTAGCGAATTTCCAATTAACATCTTCCGTGTAGAGTAACTTTTTCCTCTAACATTTGAAATCGTGTATATCTGCTACTTTCATATTTATAATTAATATTTCAGAATTAAGACCATACTAACCATTTTAATATAATACCAAGCAAGATTCCATGATAAAGCTTATTATGCTGATTATTTTTATTAAGTACGCATGCGCAGTTTTGTCACATGATCACTTTAACTGATAATAATATAAAATTTTGAAAAGTGATGCAGAGGTTCTCATTTCCCAAGTAAAATTCTTGCATGAAGATGACTGTATATGTGTAGCTCCAGTAAATTTCCTGAACTTAACCCAGTTGGAGAAACAATTTCTCTGTTTAACGAATAAAGTAAGTTGTACTATATCATTGTAAAACATCAATAAATGATTATTTACCTATTAAATATCTTCTAAGTATATATTTCTTTTATTGTATAGATGTTACGCCAAGATGAATCAAAACAGCAGAAACTCTCTTTACCAGAAATGGATGGTTCGTCATCAACACATATAGAGTTAAAGAATAATATACATGTAAGTACTTACATTTACATGTGATATATTAGAATACATACGTATATTAAACATAATTAGAGTGAATTTACAATAAAATATTGTATCAGGTGTTCTATAAAATGTGATGTTTTTCAGTCTATAGTGTTAGAAGGAATTCTAAATATATGCATTTATTTCTCTTACAGATGTGTTCCACTTGTAACAAATACTTTTCAAGTAAATGGAATTTAAAAGAACACATACAAATCCATACTAGTGAAAAACCATATACTTGTAATCATCGTCAAAAATCATCTACAAGAAATCGTGAATTATATTTTACTAGAAAATGCAGACTATCAGTTCATATGAAAACAGATCCTATTAAAAAATTGTTTCAGTGTGAAAAGTGTGAGAAAATATTCATTATTCGTAATAAACTGAATAGACATATGACTGTTATGTTGAACTTGTCGAAGACAGTATCCCAAATCATATTGAAGATGGATATTCAAAAATTAACCAGTAGTTTGAAGAATTTAACAGTCAAAGATCAGATTGGATACTTCGAAAAATTGACTGTATAGAACATAATATATAACCCCTAGCTAGAAATTAAGTCTACGTAGTGAAAAAGATACATTCTTAAATCACTGAATTAAATTATTCTATTATAAAATTTTAGAACATTTACCCAAACTACTCACGCAGCATTATAGATTTGACATATGATACCCAAAAAGTGAAATTTGTATAGAAAAATCCAAAGTGTTGTAAAGAATTTTATTGATATAATTGATAAAATGTATTGAAGAGAAATTGATATAAATGTAGACAATATTCACAATGTATTGTTTAAATACCCATAATAAAAAATTTATCTATACATATCTGTGTTTATTTTTATAAAACATATTTCATTCTTAAAATATATTGTATGATTTTTAACATGAAATTTCTATATGACAGTAAATAACTAATTCTGCTTTACGTAAGACTTGAGATTTATCATAACTTGTTCAACGAAACAACATTTTCACAATGAATATCAGTTTACACACATACATATGAAAATCAACTTTTGATAATACTATACATCAGATTAATGAAAAATATATAGAAGTCATTAAAAAATTATTTTACAAATAAAAAAAAATTAAAAGTTTTTACAAATTTAAAAAAAAAGTTTTTTTTTACAAAAAAAAAAAAAGTTTTTGCAAATTAAAAAAAATATTTGCAACTAAAAAAAAAGTTTTTACAAATTAAAAAAAAGTTTTTACAAAGTTAAAAAAAAAGTTTTTACAAACTAAAAAAATATTTACAACTAAAAAAAAAGTTTTTACAAATTAAAAAAAGTTTTTACAAAGTTAAAGAAAATTTTTTACAAACTAAAAAAAGTTTTACAAAGTTTTTACCAAATTTTAAAAAATTAACAAAAAAATTACAAAAATTTCAAGTTTTTCTAAAAATATTTACATATAAACAAAAATTTACACAAAAGTCAGGACCAGATCTACGTCTAACATAGCATTTTTTCCAGTTCAGCTGTTAAAATCATAGTGTTAGCACTGTGAAAATATAAAATAATACCGTCAAATGATAATCTATGTTAGAACCAATAAATGGTATATTTAAGAATCATATGTGATTTGGAAAAATTTAACATGCATGAGAAAACCATTAATGTATCAGCAACTGATGGGACACATTTTGCTGATGTTATTTCAATCAATAAATCTGAAAGTTACCGACAGTAACAGTAACCAAAGACTAACAGATAGAGATGCTTTAAGGGTATTGACATTACAAACAGATACAAGAAACAATTTATATCTATCTTAATCTAATAAATAAGCTTCAGAGTTTCCTTTAGACTTACCTACTGAAGTGTAGATAAAAACATATCCATCGGTTCAGAAGTGACTAATATAACAGCAAAGGATACAGATAATGAGTATAGTGGACTTTTAGTTTATGTTATTGCTTCAAATGATGAACACAGTTCATTTCGGATATATGTGCATACAAGTAAATTATATGATGAGTCGAAAATGTACCGAGAATTCATATCGGAGTATAACTTAAACATATGTATCTGCTTATGACTTGAGAAATTCACGACATTCTACAAGGAGTGATTTCAAATTACACAACCAATAAAATATTTACCTTAAGGAAAGAACCCATTCAACTGTTTCAGATATCCAAGCTGATCACAAGATCGATGTTGAACAGCAGGGCCAGACCTAAATTTAACATCACATTTTTTTCTCGATTTTGGTTGTTTAAAGTTCTTATTTTAAAGAAATGTACAATGGTTGGGTAACCATTATTCTCTGTATTGTAATCACCTAAGAAATAAAATCATACCTGTTAGTGTACAATAATACCGAAAACTTGTGTAAAATTCATTAAAATTCACCCTTTTTCGTTAAAAATCGGTATTTCTTTTGTTTTGTATAATTGTTAGCATCGTGTAGAAGATGGAGGAGGGTAAACTTTATTAAAATATAACTCATATCTATCTCCCAACATGGATTTTTTGTAAACATTGATAGCGAATAATATTTATATTATAGTAAAAGTTGTGACCTAGACGGTCATTGTTATGCTCCCCTTTTCCTTAGAATGTGGGGTGGAATTATTATCCCTACTCAGAAATGCTACATTTTAGGAAAGAAAAAAAAGTTTGCGTATTAAGAATAAATAAACAACTGGTTTTTATTTAAATATGGTTCTTATTTCAAGTCTAAATGATATAAAAAGATTATATTACGTACGTCTAAACAGAATTAAATCAAGTATACACAATAAAATTAGATAATGGTTGTTAAAACTCCTATTATTGTGCGGAAAATCAATTGATTAGGTATAGAATTCATTCAAATTTTGAATATTTTCTGTGTATTACGGTTGAAAAACTAAAAAATATAAGTGTAATTTCCTCTTATAAGTTGATATTCTCATCTTATACTTGAAAAATTCTTAAAAAATCAGCTTTATACCTTACAATTGATATTTTTCAATTGTTTCGTCTAATTAGTAATACTCATTAAAATGTTCGTCATTTAAAATAATTATATATGTTTATTCTACGGCTTATGATTTGATATCCACATCTTATAGTTTAAAAAGTCTTACAAAATCAACTTTTTCGTTAAAAGTAATATTTTCTTTTGCTTAATTATTATACTCATTAAGGTGTCAATTGTTCAGAAACTATAATATAAGTTTAAAATCCATCTTATAGTTTGATATTCTCGTGTTATAGTTGAAAAATTCATAAGAAATCAGCATTTTCGTTAAAATTGTTATTTTATTTTGCATAATTATTATTCTCATTAAGGTGTCCATTGTTCAGAAACTATAATATAAGTTTAAAATCCATCTTATAGTTTGATATTCTCATGTTATAGTTGAAAAATTCATAAGAAATCATCATTTTCGTTAAAAGTAATATTTGCTTTTGCTTAATTATTATACTCATTAAGGTGTCCATTGTTCAGAAACTATAATATAAGTTTAAAATCCATCTTATAGTTTGATATTCTCATGTTATAGTTGAAAAATTCATAAGAAATCAACATTTTCGTCAAAATTGTTATTTTATTTTGCTTAATTATTATTCTCATTAAGGTGTCAATTGTTCAGAAACTATAATATAAGTTTAAAATCCATCTTATAGTTTGATATTCTCATGTTATAGTTGAAAAATTCATAAGAAATCAGCATTTTCGTTAAAATTGTTATTTTATTTTGCTTAATTATTATTCTCATTAAGGTGTCCATTGTTCAAAAACTAAAATGTAAGTTTAAATTTCTTCATATAAGTTGATATTGTCATCTTATAGTTGAAAAATTCTTAAGAAATCTGCTTTTTTCGTTAAAGTTGATATTTTCCCATTGTTTCGCTTAATTAGTGATACTCATTAAGGTGTTTGTCATTCAAAATTAGTATATAAAATCAATATTCATCTTATAGTATGATAATCTTGTCCATTTAACCTTTTCTTAGAGTTCTTATTTTCACCCCTCGTGTTACAGTAGAAAATAAACCCTTTTTTTCACAATTTCCATTTTTTCCGCTAGGGTGCGTTGCGGGGGCGATCGGAGGGTCGGTGCCGCATCTGTCCACCTCATCCCTCCACCTCATCCCTCAATCCCTCCACCTCCTGACCTCGAACTCTTGTTTTCCCACTACTGCTAATTTTTCTTTTGTTTGAAAGAGTAAGGCCCCCAGGTGGTCCCATTTCAATTTCGTCAAAATCTGATCATTAGAACAAATTATTTCAATTTTTTATTCAAATTTCCATTATAGTACCAACACTTCAAGATCATCAACCATAAAAAAAAATTCACACAAATTCCCAAAGTGGAATATTCCCAGTTCCTCCGGACAAACATATAAGTATCCAATACTTCAACATAATTGAGATGGGTATAATTTTATCATAAGATTTTATTGAAGTTACTTATGATCATTCATATAAACCATATTTGTTACCTTTATTTTCATTCTTTTAATAGTAAGCGTCAAAAACCTGCTTGTACCTTAACTTTTGGAGGCCAGTGTATATATATATATATATATATAAGATTTCCTACAAGAGAGTCAATATTTAATGTATGATCACGTTTAGCTTTGGATTTGATAATTCTTTTCTTTTATTTTTGTTGTTGTTCGAATGGGCTTGTTCTGATGATTCTTCTTCGGAGAACTAAAACATCAATAACAAATGAGAATAACAAAAATTAAATTTGTTGAAGATATCTTATCATCCAGCTACTTTTATAAAGCAATTGAAATTCAACTCGCATATTTCCGATATCTTTCTGAATTTTCACATTATTCGACTGTCCTTTTTATATGAGTTGCCCTAGTTGTCTACTAAATTATGTAGAAACATTTTTGTTATGTTTAATGCTTGCGCCAGTTAAAAATTATTTCATACAAATGCTCATATTTTATTCAATATTTAATATATTTATATTTTAATTGTGGTATATTGATTCTTGCTGTACTTTATTGAATTTCTGAAAGCGGCGTGAAATTTGTTGAAAACCCTGCGTGCTATAAACAAAATACGTGTGGAAATTTCTTTAATTTTTAAAAGAAACCTCTATATCTCCATGAATATACGTGCTATTCTTATACAAATGTTGCACAAGATCCACATAGTTATTATAGATCCACATGTATATTTATTGTAGAAGTGTTAATTTCGTTATGAAGTAGTAGCTGGAAACAAACGTTGAACTATTTATATTGCTTTAACCCTTTGAGGGGCGGTGGTATATATTATATACCACCTAATTTTAATCCGATTCGAACCTGAAACTTTTAATTAAATTTTACTTTTTTAACTTTTACGGGAAAAGTTGAAAAATTGCTTTTCCTTATTTTGAACTAAATTCTTTCGTAAATACCGGTGTGAATTATATGTTACAGGAACACAATTGCTTGCCTCTCAAAGGGTTAAGTGCAGACGGGGTAATCTTCCGCACATAATAGAGACAGTTTAAAAAAAAAATCATGCTTGAAAATTATTTTTTTAAAACATTTAAAAAAATCTTTAAAGTGAGAAAGAGTTTTCAAGTAAATTGCTTGAAAGTAATTTTTCCCCAATTCGACTGTGTAAAATTTGAAATTATGCGATGTTTAGAAGTAATTAGATTTGCGAAAAAAGAGAAATCTATCGGTTAGGTCATCATTGCCACCGTCGATATGACGACAGCGTTACTCAAGGACATGTTTTTGCCTTATAATATAGACGAATTATTAAATTTGAAAGTTAGGAAGTTCTTTATGAAAAAGCCTGTATGCTATTTTAAATTAATGTAGGCGAAAGGAGTCAGGAATGGGACATTTTTTATGAAAACATTTCTTATTTAATGTGTTTGTCTCAGTTTTAGATGCAATTGTGCTATAATAACGTCTAGTCAGTGTTATCTGAAACTGAGAAAACTATAAGATAAGTCAAAGTATTTAAAAATTTTAATTTCCAGGCCGTTTTAAAATTTGAGAAAGGTTTGTCCCACTTCTTCTTCAAGTGAGAGGGGGGAGGGACAAAGGGTTCACGCTGCCGATCGCCGTTGCGCTAAATCGCGACAAAATGCTTCATTTGGCGAGGAAAGGCAAGATCAAAATCACCAAATTACGAGAGCTGAATTTTCCCCCCCTTATATATAGACTACAGGTACGACCCACGTTGCGGAACGATTGATGTTGCTTATCGCATTCAGCCGCATTCTTATATGACTCTATTTTCACCCCCACTTTGACAAACTTTTTTTTTTTTTTTTTTTTTTAATTTATTGAATTTCTTTCTCATTGCCTGAAAATCCGCTTTTCCCCACTTGTAAAACACAAAAATGACATTTATCATTTACTTGATTTTATTATTATTATTATTATTAATTTTACTTTTTCTGTCCCTTTTTTTTAGGTGCGTTCGTAATTATATAAATACGTAGCACCTATTGTCGTCGCTTGGTCCGTCCGTCTGTCTGTCTGTCTGTCCGTCCGTCTGTCTGTCCGTCCGTCCGCATATAACAACGCAAAAACTACCCAACCGAATGGTTTGAAATTTAAGATATATTATCTTTGCAGAATTTTGTCGAGACATTTGAAATTTTATAAAAATCGAATCAAAACTTTAGGAGATATTAATAAAAATCTATATATTTAAAACGCTAAGCTTTTTCTTTCGACAATCCGTGAGAACAAACTACTGCATCAAATTACATCATTCTTTTTTTAAATGAAAGATATTTGGACACAGATTTGTTATCGTGCATTCGTTTGTTTGAAAAGTTAATTAATTAGCCATGATTTTCAATTAAACTTTTACATCTGCTAATGACGTCATAATCCGTTAACGCCCACTGTTGCGAGATACAGAGTTTATTCTCTAAGCTCTGTGGTTCCGAGGATAAAAGAGGAATAATAAATATTAAAAGCACGTGGCTTTTAGGCCGAATTTTTTAATTTACAAGTTAAATTTCTGTAAAAATATTAATCCGCGTGTTTTATAAGCGAATAAAAATTCATATTTATTGTGACGTCACGGGAATATTGTCCATTGGGTTTATTTTATCATTATGCATTATAACTTTGTTGATGCCATTTTTCATTACCATTAAATACAAAAAATATTTTTATTTGTTAACATGGTGTTTAAGCATAAAAGTAACGTATACAAAGGAAAATACGTAAAGTTTGCGCTGGTGAAAATGGTGTTATGCTTAGCTTGAAATGCATTTTAACATTGATAAAATTAAAAAGAAAAATTTATATGATTGTGTCAACATGACGTATTTTTAACTGATTTTTCAATTTTTTATTTTAAAGATTAGAACTGGAGCCTTTATTGGTTGCTTCATCTTGATTGCATACCTTGATTACATGTTACCAATTACTTTATTAAATTATAGATTAGAAAACTTCATTTTTTAATTAAAAAAATCACAGAAGTAAAGGATTTCAGGAAATTTAAAATTATTAAATATAATGTTATGGTAGAAAAAAAAACTTGAAATAATGATTGTATTTTTAGGTAGAATAGACAATGTAAGACAAATATTTCATAGGAATTATTTTGGTATATTTATTATAAATCATCTAACAGTTACTTATTAGCGCAAAGTCCTATTTCTTTCAATGTGAATTCCTCTTTCGATGTCAAAAAATGGTTTTCTACTTTTGGTCGCCAGCCAAAATACAGTGGCAATTTTTTAGAAATGTACAACGGTTGTGACAACAAACAACGCTATCGCTTTAGCTTTCATCGCGCTTACATCACTTCTAAGTACTACAAATTTCTATTTTTTACTACATTTGACTACATTTTACAATTTCAATTCTTACATCATCAATTAGAAAAAAATTAGCTTTCGAATGAAATTTATTTGAAAACTGCCACTTAATTTAACGACTTTTTAAATAATTTTCAAGCATGAAAAGTTTTTTTAATTCTATCTTATCAGTGACGACCAGTTTGCTTCAATAATGTAAAATAGCCCCTGGAAAAGTTGCCACAATTGAAAATAGATTTCCCTAACCATCATAAAAAGTGAATAATAATAATAATAATAATAAAAACAGTGATAAATCATAAGATCAGATTATCCATAAGATAAAGCATTTTGGCGCTAAATGAAAATCTGTCAAAAAAAAAAAAAAAAAAAAAAAAAAAAACTAATTTTAGTTTATGTTGAACATAAAATTGATATGCTGAATTCGTTGATGTATATGTTCCAGCAAATATTAGAATATGCTAGAAATTGCATTTTTTTTTTAGATCCATTTGCCAATTGTATAAGAGGGAAAATATCCCCGACTATGACGGAAAAGGAATAATTATCCTGATTATGTAAAGGAACCGAAGAAACCATACAAACAAATTACACTTGAAAACTTAGCTTAAAATAATGGACGCGTTTTAGAGGATATGGATTTGGACAACAATGATTAAAGAGGACATTTTAAAACTTTTAATTTAAACATTTTAAAACTTTTTTAACATCGAATTTTGATGGTGCTGTTGGGCAGATGCAATGCTCATGCGCCTAGGAGCTCATTCGGTTGCATTATCACAGGGGGAAGGGGGGGGGGGAGAGAAAGATGTGTGCTTTATATACTATGTTCTTTTATTTACTGAATATGAAATGAACGTAGGAATATACTATTTGTATGATTCTTCATAGGTCCATGATTTTTTTTTTTTTTTTTGCAAGGGGAAATATGTCGATAATGTCACAGTTGTTTACGGATTGTTTGTTTGGAGTTTGCATCGGAAATAATACTGTATTTGACTGGGAAAAAAACATTTAAAATATAATATTTGAAAGACTGTTTCATACGCACCCCTTCTTAAATGATAAAGAAGCTTATTTTACTGATATTGTTATAGTATTTTTTTTTCGTCAAGTTTTGACGGGTTCCATCTAGTATTTATTAAGAAATTTGAATTTTTTTTTCTTTTAAATCGGTGCTTTCTTGTTATAGGAGCTTCCGAGGTTTAATCGTCAAGCGACCGAGATACTTATTTTATGACAGAAATTGAATCTGCAGACGATATAATTGATTTCACAGAATTAAAAATCATCAAGATCTGAATATTTATATAACTAGCTATAGTACGAACGCACCTCATTTGTCACGTTTGACGTACAATTTCCAACTTGTTTAATTTTATTGTAGCAATAATTAATCAGCCATCAACCCTACCCCCCTCTTAAATTATATAACCAAAAAATATTACTTGGAGCCCCCGAAATTCGGATCCTAAAGTGTGCCTTGTAGGCTTCTGCTAAGTATTTTAGTGAAATATCAAGTAAAAGCTTGCATTTTACGCTTGAAAAGCTTATTTGTTGTTCTGTAGTTGGTGTACCTCAGAAAATATTTTGTGCAGAAGATTAAACGCACTATCAAATGGAAATTTGATAAAATGACAAGATTAACATTCTGATGGAAAAACACTGAATAATTTTCTTTGAAAAAGTTATTGGATCCCAAGTCTCCCATTATCTCCCTCTGAATGAGGCGGTTTTTCAGCCTGAATATTTCATTCAGCTAGATCTATGTTCTGGTTGATTTATTTATAAAGAAACATGTATCCAGACAGAATGTGATAGGATTCTCCTATATTTATTCTATAAATTATTCACTACAACCAACATATTTCATCTTTCTAATCTAGAACCATAAAATATGTATTCTAATTTATCTTTTTAATGGCAAAAGATATAATATTCTCGAAATTCCCTAATATTTCACCAGAATATTTAGTAATATATATGAAAAACTGTTGTACTCTTTTACACATATAAAATCAAGATTTTAAAGTGTATTACAGCTTTTGTTTAGTATTATTCAGATACAGCTTGCAGGTTCCTTATAGCTGATTTTATAGATTAAAGCAGTAAATTTCTCGACTTTTTCGCATTGTATTTTGATTTTCATAAAATTTTGCGTCTAGATATTAAAAATTGTATCAACTTTCTTTTTTCAAATGCCATTTTATTAGAGCTCCTTGTATTAAAGTAGCCCGAAAAGTATATAATTTATGCACATTTTAAAAAAGTATAGACAAACTTATATCCCCCCCCCCAAAAAAAAAAAAAACTCTTTGAATGGAAATATTTTTTTTTTTATTATTTAGTTTATGAATTCAGTTTGTATGGCCGTCTGTCCGTCCGTGCTCTAACTCGTATAAATATATTCGGATTGTCATGCAATTGATATATGTTATTGAGGTTTACTATGGCATGTTCGGTATTGAAAATGAAGTGTGTAGCATTTATAGTTTTTTTTACAGGAACACTCAAAAGAATTCCGTTACATTGCGGTCTATGGGGAAAAATTATTTGCGGTTTATTGTAATAATGTTTCACTATTTCAAACGTATTGAAATTTATATATATCACTAAGTTGCATTACAAGAGGCTTACTACAGAATATTGTGTGTATAGCAGTCATCGTTCATTTACAGGTACACACAAAGGAATTCTCTACTGTCTGTTAACACTAATTCCTGGAAGTGCGTTTTAAGTTGCTGAAAGCGATTTTAAATTTAACTCATTTTTTGTCTATTACTTGGTGTTTATAAATCCTGTAGATCGTATACAGGGTAGCACAAAAGTTCGCGAACACATTTCCGTTTATTGACAGAAATTCCAGAAGGAGAATTTTAAACTGTGCTACGCGTTTCTTAACTGAACTAAAATTTAGCATCCTATCTAGTATATATTTAAATCTATAGATCATATACAGAGCTGAATGAAAGTATTCGGGTATTTTTCCGAATATTGTTAGTAATTTCTGAAATTTCGTTTTTAAATAAGTTATGCATTTTCCAAATTGTTTACTTAGATGTTATCTTTCAGCTTATTAAACGGTAATGATTTGTAAAATTATTTTGGAAGTGTTGGAAAGTGTTACATAATTTATGCTTGACGCATGATTTTTCGTTCTTGTTACTATTACAGATAATGAAGAGTTGTTGTTATTACAAAGTACTTTATAGCCATCAATATTCTTCTAATCGACAAACAATGAAAGCATGAATGAAAAATACTCGAAAGCTGTGCATGGGTTGTTCTATAGTCAAGTCTTATGAGATCCGACAGCGGTTTCGGTATTTACCGAAAATTCGGCTATTTTTTCACCAAAACCGAACTTTCGGTTTGTCTCTGTTACCCCCCCCCCCCCCTCCGCAAAAAAGGGGGGTTCTATGCCGTTTCCCCAAATGAAGAATTATTAAAAAAGTATTTCTTTTTTTTTATTTGACAGGGCAAGACGCACTTTTCTCATTGAACTCTCCATTTACGATCATTTTGAAGCACATAAGCGTCAATAATAATATAATAGTAAAAATCGTGGGAAGTATAAGGCATAGAATAAACAATTTTAAGTTCCTAGTTCTATGGTATAAGGGGCCAACGTGTAAATACAGCAAAAACCGTATGAGGAAGTTCCCGAATCCAACACTCTCTTTTTATGAATGCAGAAGAAAGTAAAAAAGGTTGCTAAAATATCCTCCGTAAAAAATAATCTTCACAATTTTTATACTTTTGAATAAATTTCCTTATTAAGTAATCAAAGGTTTGTGACTCTTGCAGGCACTATGTTTTTGGCGCTATTCCACATTTTGCTAATGCTGCTTCACGCATTAATTAATAGGTTGGAACTTTTCCCATAAGGCAGATGTCAAATTTAGAGGGGAGAAAAAGGTTAGTAATCTAGCTATTAATAATAATAATAATAATAAAAATCCGAGTAATAAGATTTTGAGTTTTATGTTCCATTCTTTTACAACGTCCTCTTTTGCTTTATCTTTTTAACGTTTTACAACATAGTTGAAAAAACAACATTTTTTTTTTTTTTTAGTATTTAAATATAGTAAAATCTCGGAGTAGCGGACGCCTCATTATCGGGGTCGGGTTGTTCTTATCCCTAATTTCCGTTTTACTGGTCAGACTAAGTGTAATTTGATTTTCTGTGCATCGTGTGTACTTTAAAATGTTTCTTGCGGGTCAGATTTAGGTTTTTGAAAATCGGGATGCTGGGATTTTCAGAAACAAATTAATGAAAATAAGCAGAATTATGTTTCAGATGAATTGAGTTTGTTGTAATTTTTTTTTTTTTTTTTTTTTTTAACACTTGCTATAATTAATGTTTTAATTTTATTCGTATATATTAGTAGATACTTTTGAATTATTAAAAAATATATTTTCCAATTTTAAACGAATATTAATTGGATATCCTGAAGTATTAATCTATTGCTACTAATTTAGTAAAAAATTTTAAGAAATGTTTTATTTGCTTTATATTTAAACGAACTATTAGTTTCACTATATTTCGGGATGCAGTTCGGGTTTGGGTTGAAATGTATTGGGTTTGAGTCAGGTTGCGTGTCGAGAAAAAATATTTTTTCTTGTTCTGATCAGTTTGCGATTTAATGGAACTTTTTGGGATGACTTCAAATGGAATTTTCAGGTTCGGGTCGGGTCGGGTTGCGTGTCGACAAAAATTATTTTGTCGTGTTCGGATCGGTTTGCGGTTCGGTGGATTTTCTTGGGTTCAGGTTGACTTCAAACGGAATTTGCAGTTTCGAGTCGGGTTGTGTGTCGCCGAAAGTTATTTTATCCTTTTCGGATCGGTTTGCGGTTCGATGTAACTTTTTTGGGGTGTTCGGGCTTAATTCAAATGGAATTTTCAGGTTCGGGTCGGGTTGCATGTCGACGGAAATTATTTTGTCATGTTCGGATCAAATAACTGTTTGATCTTTTTTTTTTTTTTTTTTGTTAAGTTCAGGTCGGATTGCGGGTTGATTTCAAATGGAATTTTCAGGTTCGGGTAGGATACAACACGATATTTGGACAAACATGCTGATCAAAATCAGGCTGATTGAGAAACAAGTGGTAATTTTTTAATTAGCCTAACGCTATCTAGAATCTTTGCAATTAGCATAAAAAATATCAGGCTGATTGAGAAATAAATGACCATATTCTAATTAGCCTAACACTCTCTAAGGCTCTTTGCATTCAGCCTGAAAAACTCCTATGACTACCTATCTTAACTTTCCCAACTCTCAATTTATAAGAATTATCTACTTAAAAAAAAAAAAAAAAAAAAAACCTAGGAATTATCATCCTACATAAAAAGAAAAAAAATCTATGACCCTGATTTGTGTTTTTTCCTGTCCTGTATCCTTGCCCCCTTCTTGTTAGCTTCTGCTTCCTGCCATGGTGAATTATTACTGAACTAGTGCTAACATAAATTTTTGACTTCTTTCTTTATTAAACTTTTTTAGTAGTTCCAGTAACTACAGCTATACTTTCAGTCAATCCCCTTATCATTTTTTAGTCTTTATATTCACTCATTTATATTTTAATCTTAATTTTAACTTCTTTATTTATTTATTTATTTTTTATTTTTTTTACTTATTAAATTAATTATTAACTTTAAATTATAATTTTATTAAATTCTTAAATGTTAAATCATTCTTTTCTTCTATAGTAGTTTTAAACTACAGTTTTACCTTATTCAATGGCTCACAATATAATAAGACATCTCATCAATAGACTGGGCGTAGTTGACAGCAACTAGGAAGCCCCTCAATGCTGCTCCACTGTTCAGCACTGTTCCATGCTGATCGCTGATTGGAGAAAGGGAGATGATTTTCCAATTATTCTCCAACTTTGCAAAGAGCCGGATTTCTCAATTAGCCTATGACATATATATTATATATAAATAAGATACCAGAATCTTACCTTTATGCGTTGCTCTCAGTTATGCACCGGCCTTTTTTCTATCGCGCAAAGGTGAGATGTCACTTCAGTGCTTAAAGTTATTAAAATTAATAGAAATACCGGAAACATATTAAATATCTTTAGCATTTAAAATGTAAAAATGCAAGAACATGTACACATTTTTTCAAATTTCTGTAAATTGAGAATATTTATTATTATTATTATTATTATTATCATTATCATTACCATTATTATTATTAACTTTCTATTATAATTACGTTTTCATTATAATTTAGTCTACATTTAACTAGCTTTTATTTATTAAGAGACTAGAGCCTCCCCCATTCCCCCTCTCAATTCCCCGTTGTCTCATAATTTAATAATTGCAAATCTCTACAATTAGTATTATTAGATTATAATTAACTTATTATACTTATATTTTTATTATAATTTATTATATAATTAACTAGTATCTATTTGATGAGGGAGCAGAGCCGCCCTCCTCAAACCCCCGTTGTTTCATAATTTATTAATAGTAACTCTGCATTTTCCAGTATATTAAATCTTCTATTTAAAATAACAAAATGCTTATTTCGTGATAATGGTATTAATAATTAGTTACCCTCATAAATATTTTATTAATTATTAATAATCCTGATTATTTAATTTATTTGAAAATACTATTTAATACCCTTGCTTTTTTTCCGTACATCACATGAATCGGAGTTGTTGCTTTGGAAACATAAACACTTCCTGCAAAGGCAAAATGACCTTACCTCTCTATTTTTCTTATTTTGAGATAAAAAGGCTGAAAGGGTAAAAGGATATACTTACGTCTTGATTAATGCAGTACAGTGAATTGCAAGTGTTTTTACTCGAAAAGGACAATAATAAAATGTTTTCCTTAAAGTAAAAAAACAAGAAGAAGATGTCTACATTTTCCTAGAAAACGTAATTAAGATTCTTTGTGCTTGAAATAACAGAAAGATTTTATGGAAATCATATAAATAGGGCAAGAATTGTTAAATGTAAAGCTTAACTCTTCTGAATCAAGAATAATTGTTTGCTGTTTTTCAATCGCTGAATAAATTAATCTTATTAAAATAATGACAGTATTAGATGATTGAAGTTCAGACAAAACCTTTTACAGAATGCAACAAAATCTTGTCTCGTTGTTTGTGGTTGGACCAAATAACTCAAAAAGTGCATAAAGAGAGAGGAAATTCTCATTATCTGATTTCGGTAAAACCAAAAGAATTGCAATAGTTTTTTTACTTAATAGCAATGAAAAAAATTCTAAAATGTTCCAGAAACACAATGCGTTTCGAAAGAATATTTCTTCCTCAGACATAGGTGGCAGAAAGTAAGATTGAAAGGAAAGAGAAGAGCAAACAGGTGGCACTGCACAGCCAATAAGAAAGCAAAAGATAAAGAGAAAACAGCCAATTAGAAAAGAGCTACCATGACAAACATATTAAGAAGAAAGGGGATATTTAAATGATATAAATTATTAGAAACTAACGAAAATAAATATTAAATAATTAAATACAGTAAAAAGCTAAAATAATTGAACACGCTTTTTATTATATTTAAATTAATTAAACTTGGTTCATGTATGTGAAGATAATATATTGTAATCAATTTTTCATAATTTTTTGGTGTTCTGTAATTCTAGAAATTATGTATAGTTGTGTACAGTTTGTGTTTTATCTATACAGTTCCCGATAACAATACAATATTTTAATATTTTCAGAATTTAATTATTAAATAATAGATTAATTTTAATAACATTTTTATTATATGTTAAGTAAACAATTTAGAAACCTTAGCTAATTAAATAATTTTCAGGCATGATTTTTTTTTTCAAATCTATTGCCACGTGACTCAACATTAAATAGTACTTGTTTGTTACAATAATGTAAAGTAACATGCTCACTAACATACAAATGTTCTTTTTCATGTTTGCCGTATCTTAATAAAGAAACTGAACAAAAATTGATTTTTTTTTTTAACAAGCCATTAATTTTTAATCTTTAATATACATTTTTTTATTGAAGGATACGACGTCACATAAAGAACGTGAATTTTCATTTATAAAATATAAATCAAAGTTTGATATACCATCTAGATTAAATCATGAACACAAGAAAATTTCAAATATTAAATTCAAGAAACAATGCAAATATACTTGTATATATTCCAGTGATACTTACATACCTTCTTCAATAAGCACAAAAACAAATTACAATATCTTCTACTAAAAATATAAAAAGAAATAGTTAAAGATATTATTCATGTATATTCTATTATCAGGTAAAGAATTATTTTAGAAAAATTCAAAAAGGATAAGTAAGAGAAGTTAAAGTCCAATACAAATATCATCAAGAAAAAATTTAGAGTCTTTTGAAAGTAAAAAAAAAGTTTTTTTTCAGTTTTTCAAGTCACTAATTTCAAGATTGTACAACAGATTTATTGGTCTTTTAATAATGGAATTGTTTGTTTTCACTTCACAAGACCTTATTCTACCATCTCTTCCAACAAATGTTTTTGTAATTTTTCCCAACTTCCAGAAAGCTCTAGGTAAATGTTCATCATGCACAAGCACAACATCATCTATCTTGAAATCAGATGTTTTATTTTGATCCGTGCAGTGAGCAGATTTTAAGTTGAGGAGATATTCATTCTTCCAGCGCTTCCAAAAATGGTTTAAAATAGTCTCACGTAAACGAAAACATTTCACTAAAGTTTCTTTGGTTGCTGGTAAAGTTAAATCGTTTACTTTTACAGTTGGTAAACACAAAACTCGTTTTCCTTAATAAAATGAGCAGGTGTTAGAGGAAATGGTTCATCTAGTTCAGAATAAATGTAAGTCAATGGACGAGAGTTAAATTTCTTGCAGATTGTGCAGTTGTTGAGAACTGATTTTATGCACTGTCTGCCTCTTAAAATCCAAAACTTTTCACGAGTTTGTACCAGTGTGTCTGATACTCCTGCATGCAAAACCCTTTCATGGGAATCTTTAATAATCAGTTCAGTAAATTTATGTTTGGGAGGAAGCACGATAGGATGTTTATCATAAAATGGCAAGTTATCCTTTTGTAACCGCCCTCGTACCAAGAGTAATCCTTCTTCTGACAACACAGGATTTAGCTGCAAAAGGTTGGATTCTTTAGGGATATTTTTGTTAAGCTTTAAGCATTTTATAACCTCAGGAAAGCTTTCTTCTTGAACAAGCTTTACCCAAAAATTTTCGGCATTTTTTATTTCATCAGCTGATAATTCCGCAAGATTTCATTTTTCTGTTTTTACTTTTATATTGAAAATAAATCTAAATACCCATGCAGTTACTCGATACAACTTCTTTAGTGAACTATACCTTGACAAATTTAAAATTTGAATTTTATCAGCATTATTTGTGTTAACTACACAAGAAATAATTTCTGCTTTTCGAAACCACTCTTCAGAAACATTAGACACTTGAGTTGCGGGTATTTTAACTCTGGGCCACCGATCTTCAGGCAAAGAAAGAAATTCGGGACCGTACCACCATTTTTTAGAATTGACCAATTGTTTTCCGGAACAACCTCTAGTGATTAGGTCGGCAGGATTAAGTTTGCCTTCGCAATGTCTCCATAAACTAGGATCAGACAAGTCATGAATTTCTGAAATTCTATTCGCGACAAATGGTTTCCATTTTTCTTTTGAACCTTTTATCCAATAAAGGACAATTTCAAAATCTGTCCAGAAAACAAACTGGAATACCTGGAGAATATTTTTTAGATAATTTGCTACTCTTGCACCAATAACTGCTCCCATCAATTCAAGGCGAGGGACAGTTAATTTCTTCAAGGGGGCAACTCTAGATTTAGACATGACAAAACTAGTTTTAAATTTTTCTTTAGATGTTTGATATCGTAAATATACTACTGCGCCATAGGATTTAGGATTAGCATCTGTAAAAATATGTAATTGGAGACCCACTTTTCCATGATCAGGGTGCTAAAATAATATCTGGGAAATTTCAGTTCTGAGAGATCCTGTATTTCTGAAATCCAAGTTTTCCAATCATTTTCTAACTCACCAGAAAAACTTTCATCCCATGATATGCCCATTACCCATAAATGTTGCAATAAATATTTAATTCGAATAATAAAAGGAGTGATTAACCCAGCCGGGTCAAACAACATAGCTGCAATTTTCAAGACATTCCGTTTTGTACAAGAATCATTATTTAATTTTGATAACAATGGACGTAATTCTAGTCCCAAATTATCTTCATTATTGTTCCAAGTTAAGCCTAATACTTTTAGAGAGTTATTTGGTGGATCGGAATTAGAAATAGGTATGCTCTTATCAATCCATCTTTTTCTAAGCTCCTCGGAATTAGTTTCAAATTTTCTTAAATTCATTTCCCCTTCTTTCAAAATATCAACAGCTTCTTTAGATAAATTAAAAGCCTCTACAACATCATTTTCTCCGGTAAACAAATCATCTACATACAGGGACGAATTAAGGATTTCAAATGTTTTCTTATGAGAGTCTTTATATTTATTGATATGGTTTTTAATAGTACAGGCAAGGATAAACGGACTGCAGGTGACACCAAAAGTAGCCCTAGTCATTCTATAGGGAACAATTTCTTTACTTTTGTCAAAATCTTCATAGTATAAAAATCTTAAGTAGTCGCGATCTTCTTCCGCTATAGATATCTGGAGAAAGGCTTTTACAATGTCAGCTGAAAGGGCAATTTTGTGTAATCGGAATTTTAAAATAATATCCAGAACATTTGGGTTCAAGTTAGGACCCGGATTCAGGCATTCGTTTAAAGATAAGGAATCCGCTTGTTTAGAGGAAGCATCGAAAACAATCCGAGTTTTTGTTGTAATTTTATCCTCTCGGATGACAGGTCTATGGGGCATGTAATAACAGTTATTTTCGGAAAACTTTTTAGGGCACAATTCTACTATACCTTCATTAACTTGGTCAAGCAAAATAGAAATATATTCTTTGAATAATGACTCATCTTTCAGGAATTTATTTTCCAAACTAGAAAACCGCTTTTTTGCTACTTCAAGATTATTTTTAAGCGAATCACGAGAATTTTTCCATAAAAGGCGTGTTTCATAGTGACCATTCACGAATTTTAAGTTTTCTTGAAACTCATTTATTACTTCATAATTAGAAATTTTCTTTTCATTACTTTCAATAATACCAATTGCTTCAAGTTCCCAAAATGCTTTTAATTGTGTATTTAAATTTTCACCCGAAACATTCAAACATGTTAAATCTCTTTCTTTCGAATAGCAAATTACATTTAAACAAGAAATGGAATTCATCGAATAATTATCTGGCATTTGTCCAACTAATGTTGTTCCGAAAATAGACGTTTGAAAGTATAATTGCTTGTTTATTTTGGTAAGCGATCCACACAATGTTTCATAAATATAATTAGCTCCTAATAAAATTTGGACTGGTAAATTTACCTCTAATAAATCAGCTAATTGATATTCCTTTGAAATAAGGTTTTGAACCTGGGGATTAATATTTTGACATAATTGGGTACGGCAGATTTCATCCGTAATTAATGCCTCAACATTAACAAAATTATACGGATGATATCTGCTTCTCAAGGTTATTAATACACATTCAAATTCTTTTTATGTAGGATTTCTGTTAGAAAATGTATAAATGAAAAGTTTTTCTTTTCTTAATATTTTAGCATTTAATGCCTTTGCCAAATCACTCCGAATAAATGTTTTTGTGGAAGCAGAATCATATAGTATTCTGGCAAATAATTTTTTAGATCCACTTTACACCTGAACACAAGCCGTTTGCAGTAGAGTGATATAATTATTTCTCAAATTTTTTGACTTATGAATAGATTGCATTACTGTTTCATTTTCAGGAATTTGGCTAACTTGTTTTAATTTTGGATCTTGATTTTCAACCAATTTTTTACATTTTGTTTGTGGGCAAAATAAGTGATTATGTTGTGTGCTTTGACATGTTTGACAGGGCTGAATTTTTACTTTACAAGCTGACTGTAAGTGTTTGAAAAAGCATTTATAACAGCGTCCGTCTTTCTTTAACTTAAATCTTTTTTGTTCATTGGTTAGGATTTTGCATCCTAATCCAGTATGGGAATTAGAATTGCAAAAAATGCAAACACCTTTAGTAACAGTATTTAATGCAGCTGCTGTCGGGAAATTATTTTTTATTTTAAATTTCTCTTTAGAATATTCCCCCAGGGGAATACCATCTTTAGGTATTTACGGGTTTCGCGACCCCGGATTCCCGAGCGATCTTTCTCCTTTCCTGTCTTCTTCTCTTTTTAGTTGTCTATCCTTTTCTCTTTGTTTCACACTTTTTAATCTTCTCTTTTCAGTTTGTTATACCTCTTTGTTCTTGTTCATGTTTGATTGTTTTACTAACACTTTTGTTCACTTTGTTCTTTGTTTGCTAACGTTGTTTTCGTTCTTTTGAAAAAAAAATAAAAAAAGGAAAAAGAGTTTGAAAAGACAAAAAATACACCTTGTTCCCAAGTTTTCTCTCACATTGCTTCTTTATTATACAATAGTGGATTTTTTTATTTTCACGTGAGACACTCTGAGTGCTGAGGTTTTTTAATCTCTTCGACTCGGTTCTACCTTTTTAGGCTGATCTTGAGTCCCAGAGTGCAGGGCATTTTCCGAATTCCGGTTCCGTGATCGGAGGACGCCATACATTGTATGGTGGCTGTTAGGACCAACACCGGGAGACTGGTGTCTTTCGGTGAAAGGGGTTGTAGGTTGGACAGAGCTGTAAAGGCTTACCTACTGACTACCTGATTCCAATGTGAAAGAACTAGATATTAGGAAATGCTATCGAGTTTAATCCAACGTTCGAAAAACGTGGAGGCTTGTTGATAGTTTTCACCCTTTTGAAACCTGCGCCCAGAAGTAAGGTTAAGAAGAAGGGTCGGTGACCAGGCCCGACGCCTGGCGTTCAAAAAAAAATCTAAACTATGACTACAACTAAAGGAAATAAGATATGCGATGTGGAGGCCCCACAACCAAATACATCCTGGGCTAATATAGTCGAGGAAAATATTTCTTCCAATTTGGAAAATAAAGGTGCATCCGCTGATGCAACCAAAGCTTGTAGCCACTTGGTTTTGTCATATAGAAATGCACGTTTCTTTATTGTAAAATGTGTTGAAGGCAATTTTTCCCTCAAATCACCTTTCCTAATACAAAAAGCTATACAAGGACTTGTTGGTGAACCAAAGACTATTAAAAAGCTAAGATCTGGTGACTTGCTTATTGAAGTTAAAAATTCAACTCAAGCTGAAAATATAATGAAATGTAAATTCTTTGGAAATATACCAGTTACTGTATCTGCTCATAATTACTTAAATAGCTCACGTGGTGTCATCTTAGAACAAGACCTCACATATGTCTCAGAATCAGAAATACTTGAAAATCTAAAAGAACAAAATGTTACAGGAGTTCGAAGAATAACAATTAAAAGAGATAATAAAATCATCCCAACAAAACATATAATACTTACATTTGATATACCTAACCTACCCACACGCATAAAAGCTGGATACTTAAGTTGCCCAATACGAACATATATACCAAACCCATTGCGCTGTTTCAAATGTCAGAAATTTGGTCACTCCAAAAATAGCTGCCGTGGAACCCTAGCATGTGCTCGTTGTGGAGAAAAAGGACATGAGAGTGAAAGCTGCACAGCTCCTCCTCATTGTGTAAATTGTGAAAAAGAGCATCCGTCATACTATAAATCCTGTGAAATCTGGAAGGTTGAGAAAGAAATCCAAACAGTGCGCACAAAACAGAACATCTCATATCCAGAAGCAAGGAAAATAGTCAAGTCTCGCACACCAAACACAGGCATAAGTTACTCTGCTGCATTAATTGGAAATAAAAAATATAAAACAATTGCCACTCAAACAGAAACAACTGGTCAGGAAAACATTGTAAATCAAAAAGATGCTTCTACAATAAAATCCTTGCTGGTTAATAATAACTCTCAATCTACATCTCTAGCAACAAATAATAGTAAAAATAAAGGAGGAAAAGATGCATAAAAAACTAATTCAAATAACAATTCTCAGAAAATTAACTCCTACATCTCTTGCAACAACAACTCTAAACTATGCATTTTAAACTATGCAACTATGCAAACTAAGCAAAAACTACATTCGCAATACAGAAGATGAAATTCATAAATTACCTGTAAAGTCCACTCCCAACAGCTTACGAAAGAGGAAAAAAAACATACCAAAAACCACTCCACCAGATAAAAGACTATCTAATGCTGAAACACCAACTAAAACAGGGAAATCAATCTACGAAGATCTCGAAATTGATCTTCACCCAACTCCTTCTGATGAGGAAGGAATGTCCACGTCATCTGAAACAGAGGGAAATGGTGTTGACGTTTCCATTTAATTAAAAAAAATATATATATATTTAAAATAATGAGTAATATTATTTCTTGGAACTGCCGTGGCTATTGCAACAAATACGATGAAATCCGTTGTATTTTCTATGATCACCAACCTCTATGTTTAACCTTACAGGAAACTCATTTAAAGCCCAGTGACAAAGCAAAATTACGCTGCTATGAGATCTATAGAAAAGATTTTACAGGGAATGATAGGGCCACTGGTGGTGTGGCTCTCTTCGTTTCTCGCAGCTTACCCCACACACATATATCTTTAAATACAAATCTACAAGCTGTTGCAGTCCGTGTATTTATAAAACAACTCATAACAATATGTACCATTTATTTACCTCCAAACCAAACTATTCAGTCAGCAGATCTGAATAATCTTCTTCTCCAACTCCCGACTCCATATATCCTTATTGGAGATTTTAATGCACACAGCCAACTTTGGGGCAACCGTGATTCTAACCAACGTGGTGATATTATTGAAAAATTTATTTCTGACAACGGCTTATGCCTGCTCAATAACGGTGATCACACTTATTTTCATGAGCCAACCCGTACTTTCCATGCAATAGACCTTACAATTTGCTCCCCAATACTCTATCCAATTTGGAATTTCTGGGTCTCTAATGACCTGCACGGCAGTGACCACTTTCCGACTTTTATTGCACTGACTACTCCTGATAGGGATTGTAACAATTTCACAAATCGTTATATATATGACAGAGCCAACTGGCCAACATTTACAGCACTTGCCAATATCACAGCTGACATGATACAGGGGAATATTGACAATGCGCTTGATAATGTAACTCAATGTATTATCAGTGCTGCAGAGTCTAGCATTCCTAAAACATCATCTAAACATAAACATAGAAAGCCATGGTGGAATAGTGATTGCCAAAATGCCAAGAAAAAACAACAGAAGGCTTGGGGTCTATTTCGGAGGTACCCAAATAATATTAATTATATGGCATATAAAAAAGCAAAGGCTGAAGCTAGAAGAGTGCGACGCAAAAGCCAACGTGAATCCTGGATCAACTACATCTCAAGCATTAATTCCAATACCTCAAGTAAAGAACTGTGGAACAAAGTAAAAAAATGTATGGGTGTCTACTCTGATCATCATATTTCTCTTTTAAAACACAACGGTCAAACCATCGCATCACCTAAAAACATCGCTGAGACAATAGGGAGTACCCTAGCATCAATTTCATGCTCTGACTCATACCCAGAACCCTTTTTAACATACAAAAGACAAACTGAAAGAACCAGGATTAATTTTAACTCTCATCATTCATATGCATATAATGAGCCATTTCTTAAATCAGAGATGATAAAATGCTTGAGAGACAGCCATTTATCTGCCCCAGGTCACGATGGGATTACATACATTATGCTCAAGCACCTTTCTGCTCTATCCTTGAATAATCTTCTCTCCTTTTTTAATAGGATATGGATGGAGCAGACTTTTCCTAATGCTTGGTGCAGAGCTATAATTATACCATTTCCCAAACCAGGAAAAGATGCTACCAATCCCAATAATTACAGGCCGATTGCACTCTCTAGCTGCCTTTGCAAACTTCTTGAAAAAATGGTAAATTGCCGCCTCATGCATATTTTAGAAACAAACAATTGCCTTGCTGCATTTCAAAGTGGATTTCGACGTGGTAGGTCTACTATCGATAATTTAATTCATTTGGAAAATCACGTGCGAGCAGCCTTTCTAAAACGCAACCATTTGGTGTCAGTATTTTTTGACATGGCGAAAGCTTATGATAGAACATGGCGTTACGGGATACTTCGCGATCTTTTTAATCTGGACTTTCGTGGGAACCTTCCAATTTTTATTAAAAACTTTCTTGCCATTCGACGATTTCAAGTTAGAATTGGAGGAATACTATCTAGTTTTTATGTACAAGAAGAGGGTGTACCTCAGGGTAGTGTCCTGAGTGTCACCCTCTTTGCTATTAAAATTAATGACATTATTAAACAACTCCCTCCTTCTGTGAAGGGCGATCTCTATGTTGACGACTTCCGCATTATGTGTATGGGACAGGATATTCGTTTTATTGAAAGACAACTGCAAATAGCAATCAAAAGTATTCTTAGCTGGATTAACAAAAACGGTTTCTTAATATCTCATGACAAAACATCTTGTGTGCATTTTTGTAGACGTAGGGATCTGCATCCAGATCCTGAAATTTTTATTGGTTCATCTCAAATTCCTGTTGTGGACAATGTTCGATATCTTGGCCTACATTTTGACAAGAAACTTACATTTTTACCACATATTTTACAATTACGGACAAAATGTGAAAGATCGCTTAATTTATTGAGGGTACTGTCAAATACTTCATGGGGAGCAGACCGTACCTCGCTCTTAAAAATTTATCGAGCTGTGGTACGATCTAAAATGGACTATGCCTGCCAGGTCTATGGTTCGGCACGAAAATCTGTTTTAAAAAAACTAGACACTGTGCACCATAGTGCACTCCGTGTCTGCTCTGGTGCATTTCATACATCCCCGGTTTTGAGTTTATATGTTGACTGTAATGAACCAGCATTAGACCATACTCGTGAAAAACTTTCATTAGAATTGTATTACCGTATCCTTTCTCATCCTGGTCATCCTCTTCACACCTATCTTTTAAATATTGACAATGATATCCTTTATCAGCATCGACCATCTTGCATCCCATCTTTTGGAGTCAGAATGAGAAATATTATCAATAATGGCCCGTTTAATAATATCGAGGTGAGTCCATGTCCTTTGCATGTGCTCCCTCCTTGGAATCCTCCTAAAATTTCCTCTCTCCATCCTTTTAAAGGTTATGACAAAAACAATTTGGCTTCTACTGTTTTCCAACAATTATTTGCTGCACATCGTGCAAAATATAATAACCATACTGGTATTTACACAGATGGTTCCAAAAATGGGAATATAGTTGGTTGTGGGGTTTTTATAGATAACACTAAATTCAGTTATCGGCTTCACCCTTCAATTTCGGTCTTTACGGCAGAGTTGATTGCGATAGAGAGAGCCATGTTGCACATATCTCATCATCATAAAACATCCTTTATCATATATACTGACTGAAATAGTTCTATTGACGCAATCAAATCTTTTAAAAAGCATCCTTATGTCTCAGCCATACTGGATTTTTATTATAAATTGACTACACGGGGTTATAATATTTTATTTTGCTGGGTACCTGGACACATGGGTATTCCTGGCAATGAAAAAGCAGATGAGGCGGCAAAACTTGCTCTTAATCCATTACACCATAAAATTCCATTCTCAGACGTTAAACTATTTATAAAACACTTTGTTTATAATAAATGGCAAGAAAGTTGGGATTTGGAATACAATAATAAGCTGCACCATATCAAACCCACAATCATGACCTGGCCTCCGATTTATCCAAGAAAAACTGATGTTCTTCTGACTCGTCTGAGAATTGGACATTCAAGGATCACTCATAAACACCTCTTACTTCGGGAGGATGCACCCATGTGTCCACATTGTCATTTTGATCACCTGACCACTTATCATGTTTTAACTGACTGTCCGGGCCTCCGGCACTTGTATAGAATATATTTTAATTCATCATCACCAATCTTGACAAACCTCATTGGGGAACACCTCATGGGGCACTCTTTCACTTTTTAAAACATTCTGGGTTTTATTTTGAGATATAGTTTTATACATCCTTCATGTTTTAGCTATAACAATATTAATTAATACTTGTTTAACTTGACATCTGGATGGGGTAACCCCATCCAGATAGTATTTCTTAGTATATTACTTTTATACTTTACTTTTTTTAAGAACTCATAATATTTGTTTTAAACATTGACTATATCTGGATGGGTGACCCCATCCAGATGTTTTGCCCATTATGCTTTGTATCTCTTTTGTAGACTAGTCTTTGCTTAACTTTTACTTTGGCGCAGCTGGTCCCCAATGGGACCTTGCGCCATTAAACCTTATACAACCAACCAACCATCTCTTTAGAATATTCAGCTTTTGAACGAAACGTTTCCTGACCTTTCAACGAAATTCCTGACACTAGATCTGCAGCCTCCCTAGATTCAATTCCAAACTTGATGAATTTCATTAATTCCCCTACATCACCCACTTTCTTAAGATCCTTTTTTCTGTGAAATTCTACCACTAAATTATGTGGAAATTGTTTTAACAAAATAGGGATTAATATACACTGCTCAAAACAATTAAAGGATATTGCAGTTTTAGGTGGATTTTGTATCTGGGAAACTTTTTAGCTGATTGATACATGGTCGACAGACATAGTAGGTTATATGAGAATAAATTACACATGTTTGGCAGAAAAAAATGCATTTTATTGCGCATTTGTGTACAAAAGGAAAAAAAAACACAATTTGTGCATATGAGAAAAAAAGAATAAGAAAAGGTGTTTTCTTCAAAGAAAATCATTTTCAGTAGGGGGTATGGTTTCCACGGGCGGCCAGCAACGTTGAACACCTTTGAGGCATGGACTCAATGAGGCTATTAATGACGAGTTGGGGTATTCTGCCCCACTCTTCCAGAAGAGCTCTTTCCAGTTCTTGGAGAGTTTGTGGGGGTTGTTGGCGGCCAGAAACTCGTCTTCCTAGAGCGTCCCAAACGTGCTCGATTGGATTCATGTCTGGAGAGCACGCTGGCCATTCCATTCGAACGATTCCTTCCTAGAAAAGGAAATCCTCCACCAGGTTTGCACGATGTGGCCTGCAGTTATCGTCCATTAAAATGAAGTTATCTCCGATTGCTGCAGCGTAAGGGACTACAATTGGTCTGAGGAGCTCATCCCTATATGGGCGACCAGTCAGAGCTCCATCTCAAATGATGTAGAGGTCAGTGCGCCCGTCAATGGAGATGCCACCATACACCAACACTCCTCCACCGCCAAATCTGACACTTTCGTGCACGAACGCAGGATTATTCCTACTGCCACGGTCCCTCCAGATGAAAATACGCCTATTATCCGGATGCACAGAAAAACGGGACTCGTCAGAAAACAGAATATTGCCCCATTCATTTCTCCTCCAGTTGACATGCTCGGTTGCCCACTCCCTGCGGTCGCGACGATGCCTTGATGTTAATCTAACACATACCATCGGTCGGCGAGCATACAGACCTACAGCATGGAGCCGGTTTCGGACAGTCTGAGTTGAAATCGTGGTGCCTGTAGCCGAGCGAAGGTGTTGTTGGAGAAGAGTAGCGTTCATGTTTCGGTGTCTCCGAGCTGTTAACGCTAAATACCGATCTTCATTGGGCGTTGTTGCCCGTCTACGACCTTGCCCTGGTCTTCGGCCTGCACATCCACTCTCCAAAAAACGGTTCCAGATCCTGGAAATGACACTTTGTGACACTCCAATGGCTTGCGCTACTTCGGCTTGAGTTTGGCCCCCTTCTAACCTATCAACAATTCTCCAAGCTTCTGAATCTGTGAAATGACTTCGCTGAGACATCGTACTCATCGAAACTAAGCAATCACTGAATGCCGATCATCCTTGTCTTCATTCTCTTTTATCCAGTTGAAAATCAAGTTTCATTCGCTGCCGCTGAAGCGACGTTTTTGACGTCGAACTCAAAATTTGCATAATCCACAGTTTGAACACCAGAAAAATTTGCATTTGTGATTCTCTTCTTCTATTTTCGGCAAAAAAAAAATTCGTTTATATCTTTATTTTATATAAAACTTCAAATATCCTTTAATTGTTTTGAGCAGTGTATATCCAAATTTATCTGACGCAATACCCATAGATTGCAAATTCCTAATACGGACTTCACTTTCATCATAAATATGTTTGAGGACCTTAATATTTGATGAAGATTTAACAGGTTCGATTTCTAATAGTTTATTAACAAAACAACTAATTAACTGGTCTTGTTTTCCGTATCTTTCTTTTAATAAGGTTAAACAAGACTTATAATTTTCTTCTTTTAAAGCAAAACCAGCTACTGATTTGTAAGCTTCACCGGTTAAGAAAGATTTCAAATATAAAAATTTATCAACTGTAGTTAATGATTCATTTAAATCTATAGCCCTTTCAAAACTATTATAAAATTCCAAGAATTTACTTGGATCACCACTAAAGGTGGTTATATTTAGTTTGGGCAAATTGACAGGATTCTGTGATGCATTATTTAAATTAGAAATACTATTATTACTTTGACAGATTCAGCTTGCTCGACCTTGAATTGTTATAATTTACTTCTTATATTGGTTTTCGAATCAGATATAGCTTCATCATACTCAAGTGACTTTTGAATTTCGTTTTCAAATTGTGTTTCATCATCAATTAATTCTTCAATTTTTTCATTTAAATTTTTAAGTTCATTTCCTTTTTCTTGTAAATTTATTAAATATTCTGATAGTTTAAAATGGTCATTGTCACTTTGAGTATCAATAGTTTCCAGAAATGTATCAATAGAAGTTATCAATTTCGTTCATGAAGTTCGAGCAAGCTTCCGTTTTGCCTTCAACTTTTCTATTTTTTCCATTATAGAATAATAATAATAATAATAATAAAGTTTTTACAGTACCTTTTATCCGAGCTTAGTCCACGAGAAGAGAAAAAAAACTTACATTAAATATTTTTTCCTATACAGTCACATCGATGAAGAATTCAGAACAATTTCTAAAGCGTATAAACATATTCTTGTATTCGCAGGTTTCCGCACCATGAGAAAATATGATAATATCAGCAGATTTCAGAAAAACGTTATGTCGAAAGCACAAAACAAAATAATAATATTCTGGAGAAGTGTGAGGATGATAGTTGCATAATAATATTCTTGATGTCTTTTCTTGTTTTTAATTAACAATAAAACTTAACAAAACAGTAAATTAAATAAAATATTAGACTGAAAGAATAATAAAATTTCAGGAGAGCCGCCAAGAAGCTCCATCTTCAAGATACAAAATTATTCCAACTGAAAATACAAAACTGTTTTCTAATCGGTTCGGGGTTACATCACATTACGTAACGCGCGCCGTGAGCTTAACTCCGCCCACAGAACATGTGATCAAGGATTTTCTCAACAATGATATAAGTAGTTATAACATAGTTATGCTTTTTAATATAGATATGCTATTATAGATTTATTTCTTTAACTATCTTACGTTTTTACTGCCTCTTCGTTCATCTCACCAAACCCTATCCGTCCCGTTACGTTGTCTGTCTGTCACAGAGCCGGTTCTCAGAAACTATTTAACTTACAGGCATGAAATTTTGTGTATATATAACTGAATATCTGCTATGAAGCTCAAAATATTAAAATTTGAAAGAATCGTATTATTTTAATAAATAGAGATAAAAAACCAAAAATCTAACAGCCTTTTCCTATTAAATTTAAACATTTTTCGTTACAGCAGTTGCCAACAATTAAAAGTCCACAATAAAATTCTTTCTACAATAATTATAATTTTCTATTGAAAGATTTCCACGTGAAAAATGAAACTGAAATAAAAAGTTTCACCAATTGAAAAAAAGGTTAATATGACGTCCTATTGGGGATAAAACGGAAATTTTCAAACATTTCTCAATAATACAAGGAGAAGGAGTATGAGTATGTACAGAAAGCAGATTAATATCACGCCATTACGGAATTAA
This sequence comes from Maratus michaelseni, assembly GCA_963931845.1. Lineage (NCBI taxonomy): Eukaryota > Metazoa > Arthropoda > Arachnida > Araneae > Salticidae > Maratus > Maratus michaelseni. The sequence continues at coordinate 255,076,002 of OZ007592.1, forward strand.
AAAGAAAATTAATCTGACGTCATTTTGGAAGTTTAACGGATTTTTCAAATGTTTGAGAATAAATACAAAACGAGTATTAGTATGAGTGATAGAGAATAGTAAATATATGAGTTTGAGGAACATATTGAATCATGATAAAAACCCGATTATGGAAATATTCGCATATTTTAAAATTTTGAAAGTGTACACCATGTTTAATTTTGGAAATTATTTTTTTTTATAGATAGTATCGCATGTAGTCCACATGACAGATATTATTATGACAGAATATAATAGCGGGCTTCGCCCGCTATCGGGCCGGTTTAGATATTCGAAAAAACGAAAAAATAGACCAGTAAATTTTTACTTTATAAAAAAACGACTTTTTTTTTTGTTGCTAAATGAAATTTATTTTGATTTATTAAAGAAAGGATAAAGTGTTTTGAAAGGAACATTAAACGAAACCCTTTGTGCGATCTTCGATCACACTTACCCACTTGTTTTAACTTACTTCTATTTTTCATTTCAATTAATTATTTTAAAAATTTTATTTTATTTGTTTTGCTTCAAATTTTTTTAATCTCCTGTTTTTAACTTTTAAAATCCATTTAAATATTCTCGGGAGAACGTGATGTTTATGCAGATAAAACCTTAGTATAAGCGTGACTTCCGGGTGAAAATGAAAATGAAAATGAAACTGCATTTTTGTAATCCTCTTTTATCGGTCCAGCTCAATCAGTTATTTCGAAAGTTCGATATCAGTTAATTTCGAAAACAATGTAATGTGGAAAACGAAACTTTTTGTTATCTAAAACTTTACAAAATTATCATTGCCAGGTAAGAAATCAAAGATTAATGTTTTGTCATAGGTTATTAGTTTCAAAATTCTATTATAACTAACTGTTTTACTCGGTATTTTTTTCCCTCTTTTTTTTTCACCTTTTGTGCTACTTCCTTCTAAATAGAACAATGATTGAATTATTATTACTTCAAGTTATTTTATGACAGCTGCATTCACGTTTTATTTCAAAATAATTGTGACTCTCTACATTTAGTTATTGTTCTGTCAAAACACTTGACGCAGACTGCCACATAAATAAAAAATAAGGTCAATGGTTTTAACTTCAGATATGAAGAAAATCCAAAGAAAACGACATGACTTTTTATATTTTTTTAATCAAATTTAGATAGTATCATTATTAGATATTGTAAAAAAGAAATGACTTAAATGTAGACTGTAGAATTTCTGGTAGAAATCGATTGTAGAAATCTTGAAAATTCCTGAAAATATTCACCCAGTTAAATAATATAAATCTTAATATACCTTTAATAAATTGTAAAAAAGGAATGACTGAAATATAGACTGTAAATTTCTGGTAGAAATCGATTGTAGAAATCTTGAAAATTCCTGAAAATATTCACGCAGTTAAATAATATAAATCTTAATATACATTTAATAAATTGTAAAAAAGAAATGACTGAAATATAGACTGTAAAATTTCTGGTAGAAACCGATTGTAGAAATCTTGAAAATTCCTGAAAATATTCACCCAGTTAAATAATATAAATCTTAATATACATTTAATAAATTGTAAAAAAGGAATGACTGAAATATAGACTGTAAAATTTCTGATAGAAATCTATTGTAAAAATCTTGAAAATTCCTGAAAATATTCACCCAGTTAAATAATATAAATCTTAATACACATTTAATAAATTGTAAAAAAGAAATGACTGAAATATAGACTGTAAAATTTCTGGTAGAAACCGATTGTAGAAATCTTGAAAATTCCGGAAAATATACACCCAGTTAAATGATATAAACTTAAAATACATTTAATAAAATAAATTATAAAATTATTATGAAAATTAAATAACTGTTTTAAAAACTATATGTACTGCTAACAGTATACATTCACAAAAATCTCTAAATTTCTTAAACCTCTCGTGCATGGCAACCTTATGTGAGGTAGTATCGAAAATGACTCTCAGCGAACTATGCATAGGTTATTTTTATTCCTGTGTCACATATAAACTTCATATAAAGTTCAATAATGTTTGTGAAATGCAGCAACAGATAGCTGGGTTCTATAGTTCATTTTCGAATATTCAGTTGGAAAATCAGCCTTTGACCATTTTTTCCCGTTCTGCACGAAAGAAGATTTTCTCAATTTATATTTATGGGTCAAAACAAAGACAAAGAGAAGATTTTCTCAAAGAATTTCGGTTTATGGATCTAAACAATGACAAAACAATGTTTTAACTTTTTACTTTGTGGTAAGGTTTCCAATGTTAAAATTATCACAAAAAACTATTTAATAATTTTAATGATCATGTATATTATTTCTGTTGTAAACATCCCTTTTTATGTGTGTGTGTATATATTTGTGTGTGTATGCATGTATGTATATATCACTGGTACCTGGTTAACATAAAAGTACCCATAATTTTTCAAAATGATTAAGTAACACGTATAAGCATATGTAAAGTCATTTCATATTCATTTTGCGCATCCTGTATTTCTTAATTTTTGCTGACAAAAGGAAAAGAAAACAGAGCAAAAATCTTACGTAAGAAAAATAAAATTATGGGAAATAGAAATTTAAGGGAAAATTTAATAATAATAAAAAAAAAAATATATATAAAAAAAAAAAAAAAAAAAAAAAAAACCTCTTTTTGGAGGAGGAGGGGGAGTTTGTCAGTTTTCTTATTATATCCAACAAAGGGGAAGAGTGGCTCTAAAATCAATGAATTTGTGCTTACGTAACACTTGAACCCTCTCTTACATTCAATGCATCCTTTCAAATTTCCCATCCTTCTTCAAACAATAATAGCAATTCCTCGGGGCATGAAGGAAGTATTGAGACACAGTTTTATCCCTTAAATGGCCGATTAAAAAAAAAAAAGATTTTAAAATATTGTTTCACTTTTACTTCTCATATAAATCTTTGGGAAAATACTTTCGAAAAAAAAAATCATCGTTTGTTTGCAGCGTGGCTGGGAGTATAAAGACAATTTGTTGCTGATCTACAACGTTTGTTTAAATTATATTCTTCTGCTTTTATCTTTATACCAGGGGATCAAACTTGGACTTGCAGTTAATATACACTATATTGCCAAAGGTGACCGGTCACTTGCGATTTTAGACGTTTTGTTAACTATCTAGAAAAATACATGAGGAATTAACCTGAAACTGCAGGTGTGTAAACAGTATAATATAAGTTATATATATTTCCGCGAAGATTTTTCCCCCGAAACCCCATAGGGGACTGTCAACAAATGGAAAAAGAACGAATATCTTTTGGATAACCTTGTAAAAACTAATGTAGCAAAAGCGTTCAAACTCGAGATTATTAATAAGTGGCTTATTGTAATATACTGTGTTCATTTTTATGAGGATAGCATGTAGACTCGTAGAGAAATTAAGGTTTTTATAAAAACAGTCCCAAATTTCGCCAAGTTTTTTGCTTATAATTTGCTGAGTTCTTAGTATATAAAAAGTTCTTTTCAGAAAATATGACAAACAACATTGTACATAATACTCTGCAATCAGAATTAAAAAATAATAAAAATTGGATGAAAATGAGCAGGTTTACTAAAAAATGTTTCACTGCGCATGCGCGAATGCAATCAAAATATAATATTCATAATGCATTAGCTATGTATATAGAGCAACTTTTGTAAAAGTCTCAAAATCATAGCTTGAAAATTATCGTCGATAGAATAAGCTCGAAATCCGTTGTTCCCAAAAAGAAGCAAAAAGATGAGTGGTTGTATCAAATATCGGTTGATTAGTGCCAAGATAGCGTACACAATTGGATACAACCCCTCATCTTTTTGTTTCCTTTTGGGAACAACGGATTTCGAGCTTATTCTATCGACAATAATTTTCAGAATTTTCAAGCTATGATTTTGAAACTTTCACAAAAGTTGCTCTATATACTTAGCTAATACATTATGCATATTATATTTTGATTGCATTCGCGCATGCGCAGTGAAACATTTTTTAGTAAACCTGCTCATTTTTCATCCAATTTTTATTATTTTTTAATTCTGATTGCAGAGTATAATGTACAATGTTGTTTGTCATATTTTCTGAAAAGAACTTTTTTTTATATTAAGAACTCTGCAAATTATAAGCAAAAAACTTGGCGAAATTTGGGACTGTTTTTATAAAAACATTAATTTCTCTACGAGTATACATGCTATCCTCATAAAAATGAACACAGTATATTACAATAAGCCACTTATTAATAATCTCGAGTTTGCACGGTTTTGCTACATTAGTGTATACAGGGTTATCCAAAAGATATTCGTTCTTTTTCAATTTGTTGACAGTCCCCTATGGGGTTGCGGGAAAAAATCTTCGCGGAAATATATAACGTATACTATACTGTTTACACACCTTCAGTTTCAGATTAATTCCTTATGCATTTTTCTAGATAGTTAACAAAACGTCTAAAATCGCAAGTGACCGGTCACTTTTGGCAATATAGTGTATTTTTTAGATTACCTACTAACTAAAAATCCTTTTTATATGGAAAATATCAATTATGTATTAAAATAAAGTTTTGAAATATATTATGAGCGATAAAGCTTTTAGTATTACCCACATATCAGTGTTTAATAGCCCAAGAATTTCACAATTTAAAGCAATTATTACAGCAATGATTATTTCAGTGTTTAAGTGTTCGATTACTTATCTGTTGAATTTGTATTTTACTTACATTATTTTATTCATTTATTTACTTATGAAATTTTAATTTAATTTAGGAATATTAGCCGAAAATAAATGTTTTATTTATATTGTTTTAAGCGCAAACGGGTTAATCTTCTGCACGCGATATAGATAGATTTTTAAAAATCTTTATGCTTGAAATTTATTTTTAAACCACGAAAAATCAGTAAATTCGTGTATAGTTTTCAAACAAATTGCATTTGAAAGAATATTCCTCGCCCCCTATTCGACGATGCAAAAATTGAAATTGTGCGATGTTTAGAAGTTCATAAATTTTCGTTAAAAGCTAAATTGAATGCTCAGATAATTCCGTGCTCGATATGACGTCAGCGTTACACATTGACATGTTTTTTCTTAATAATATAGACATATAAAAATCAGTGTGAGGGTGCATGTTCCTTATACAAATCTACAATTTTTGACGGATTTGCACGAAACTTGATATACATGCGTTTCAGAGCAAGAGTAAAATTACTAGCTACTTAAAAAGTTTCTCAGACCACTATGTTTTACCCCTTTTATCAACCACCGGCCATAGTTTATCTTTATGCAGATCTATTTTTTTTTTAATGCAATTTTTTCTTGTCTGTTGCCACACCCGAAAAAACGGCTTTAGAAGTTTAAAAAAAAAACAGCATGAGTACTTAAAAAATATATATAATAATAACATTTCAGACCCACTTGCTCTTTTTTTCGCATCCGAAATTGACGTCATTCTGAGTAGCAGATAATGAGATATTTTCATATATAAAGTTTGAAAATCTTACTCTAAGTGTGTTAGAATGACACAGTACCTTCATTAAAATCTAAAATATATTTGGAGTTAAAACATCTACTATAATACAGAAATTTCAATTTCAAGAAAAAAATTCAGGAAAAGAAATTTACTAAATATGACGTTATATTTACTTTGAGACGCTTTCTGTGTGACATCAAACTGACTCTAAACAAACGGTTGCTATGTTTTATTTCCTATTTCTTTTGTATGCTAGAGCTATATCTTATAGCTATACCTTATAGCTAAGTGTTTTAATACTTTAGACGCTGTGGTAACATTTTCTACAGTTTATATTAAGTAGGAAATGAAACATAAGTAGATGGGAAATCGAAATGAGAGTTCAACCCCAGCAGCGCAGGCGGCGGCGGTGGAAATTTTTTTGTCTTATAGTACGATGCATAAATTCGAATTTAAAATCTAGGTTGGGGCGAAAGGGTGTGCTATAAGAGAGGGGGTTCTGAGAGGGGGAGTCTACTATAGTAGGGGGGGTATTTTTTTAGGGGGGGCTTAAATTTGAGAAATACTGTCTTAGAATACGAGGCATCCGAACAGAATCACTCCTGCTCCCTCATGCCCCCCTCCCCCCTCGTTCCCCCCTCCTCCCCCCCCCAATTTTTTTTTATTTTAGGGAGAGAAAGTTCAAGGTGGTGTCACCCTCTATTGCTAAGTATGAAAATTATGGAATTCGAAAAAGATTGTTTCTGAAATTTAAGTTATAGCATACACTAAATTAAATGTCTCGCCAAACTGCTTACAATGGAAATATTTAGTTATAGCATACAACTAAATAAATAATTTTAAAATGTGTTACCATACTGCTTGCAAAGGAATATGAAATAGAAATTTAAGTCACAGCATACCACTAAATAATTAATTTTAAATTTTTTTACCAAACTGCTTACAATGGAAATATTTAGTTATAGCATAGCACTTAATAAAAATTTTAAAGTGACGCATGTAAATAATTATTCTTATAAACCGACATATGGGCAGATAGGCAGCCACACAGACAAGCAGGCAGGCAGGCAGACAGACAGACACAGAGAGAACTATTTGTCGCATACACACACAAACATGTATATTCGAAGTGAACTAATAAAATACAAGACGTGCATACGTCTTAAAACATATTTTTATGCACAGAATGTAAGAAATTAAGAAATTAAGAAAATATTAAATTTCGATAACCACTTTCACTTTGAAATAGCGTAGTCCCTTTTTAAAAATTATTAGCTTTTAACAAACATTTAAATGAAGCGGGGTTCGGACCTGACAAAATGATCTCATGATGTGTTGATTTGCAGTAGGTTTAAACGAACACGCCATGAGATCATGTTTCTTAGACGCGATTTAAGATATATAAGAAAAGGTGTCACGTGATTGAACATATTGGATTATTACTATACAGTACTAATGATATTATAAATTTAGAAAAATAATTTAAGCTTTACGATAAACTTTAATGTTTAAACATACAAACACATTGGAATGTATTTATAACATATAAAATAACCTTGTAAAAGGTTGGTTGGTTTTATAAACATATAAAAGTAAAGCGTATCTTACCAATTTGCATACAAGAGAGATTCTGTAACATAAATTATACAATATAATAAAGCAAATTTTAACTTACCAAGTGGGGTGTAAGGATACTGTAATAGAATTTTTAATTATATATTTTAAAAAGGAAAATTTAACTTACCATTATGTTTATGGTCGGATTCGAACTGTCAACCCTTTGGCTAGCATCCCAATGCGCTCCCAGTTACGCTACTAAATAATGAAACCTAATATTACTTCTTTTAAAGATTTTTGAAAAATTTATAAGTTAATAAAACAGGATATGACGACATTTGTAGAATAACATCCTGTTTTACAACGATAAGAATAGCAATATAATAAGAAGCTTGTACACCACAATGAATTTACTGTTTAAATTTCTATAGCCTGACTTAGACGATTGTTCTTTTAATTACCTAAAACCTTGCTGCATATTTGTTTGATCACCTGTCTGCTTTTTGGATACTTCTAAACCTGAAAATGACTACTTCGCTTAACACATCTTATTATGAAATTTCAGAAATCAGCGAGTTCAGTAGAATATTTCAGTATTTTGACGTTTTTACCCCATACCATTGGGACTTAGGTGAGGATACGATTGTCGAAGTGCAAATGAATAAGGACTGTGAGTTCACATTCAGAAATATAATGAATTTGAGATTAGTGGTAAACTGTTCCCTACAAATGAAGGAATTACAATATCGTGCGCAAGCTTTGATAAAATTGAAACGAAAATGGCTAAATTTAATTTTAACTCTGCAGAAGAAGAAACATTCGTATGTAACAACGATTTACTAACGATTTATGTGGATAAGGAATCATGCATACTGCAAAAACTATTGAAACATGATTATTTACTACTTACAAAAGAACAATTTCTCAAACTAGAGAAAAACTGCATGCGAATGTCTTATTCAATTATTAGCGAATGCCTTATTCAAACTTTTTTAACAAAGCTTTTACCTGTTTATGTTTTAAAAAACTTTAAAAAAAATGTAAATGTTCTCACTTTACTGAGAAAGAGGCGATGGACTATTTTTTAGAATGCTTCGATCATGAATTAGAGAGATCAGTATATCGCACGTTTGACTGTTATTTATGTTCAATCGGACATCCAGCTGAAATGGATCACGAATGTATGAGATATAATTTAAGAAAACAATTTAACTGGTGTACTGACAGTGCTTTGTTAAATTTCAACATTAAGGAATTTGTGAAAAACCTGTTAGAGAAATGTACATGTAATTATACTTATTTATTTTTTGAATCTATGAATGTGGACTTTTATGATAAGCATTTGAGCAATGTATTTATAAATTAAAGTAATTATTTAATAAATAATTGTTTAGTTTTTTATCATGTGTCTGTTTTTATTTACGTATAAGGAAGAAATAAGTATAGTTTTCGGAAAGTTTTACATTTTTTCTTCAGAAAATGTAGAAACTTGTTTTATTTTTATACAAAAATTAAGAATTTGAGACAATTTTATACTATTTCATTAAACATGTGTACCATCATTATAATACAACTTACATATTGTATGCAAAATACTACCGTTTTCTTGATAAATTATTTCAGATTTTAAACTAAAATTGAACAATTATCGAGTTTGAAAATTGATCTGTTGTTTACCAGAGCAAAAACAGGAAACTACTTATTTGCGGATAACATCCCTATGTTTTCTTACTGATAACGATACTTCTTTTGTGTAGTTTAAGGTATAAAAATTATTTCACTAAATTGAATATTATGTTTTAATTTCTCGTGATATATAACTGAATTAGCAATACCATGTAATGAACATGAACGAGCATTTTAACACATTTAAATTTACATTTTAAGCCACAATGAATACATAATAAAACATTACTTGTATACTTTTACATAAAATCTGGAAAATAAATTTATACTTAACTTTTGAAATCACCCACTGTATAATAAAATATACTTTACTTAATTACTTATGTTTAACGTACAGGCTAATTTCTGTGTAAGATACATAGCACGTGACGCTATTTTTAATTATTTTAATTACTTATGTTTAACGTACAGGCTAATTTCTGTATAAGATATATAACACGTGACGCTATTTTTATTTATTTTAACCCTTTTAGTGCCATACATAGTTTACCAATATTTGCTAAAAATGCCAGTAAAAAAGTGCATTTTTATAGATAATTTATATGAACAAGAGAAATATTCACCATTTCCGTTACAATACACCAATATTCATAATTTTTTCTACATTCTCTTCAGAAGATTTTATATTATGATAATAAAAACACAGAGCGAGAGCTCCTTGGCACTAAAAGGGTTAATCATGCGCGCCCTCTACAATTAAATAAATATTCATGAAAAGTTTTATTTGAAATAATATACATACTGTTTCTGCACCGTTAAGACGTTCTAATTTTTTCTCCGTTTAAGTGATCTGCGATTTTAATTGATATAGATTAAATAAGTACAATGCAAGACATAGTAATAGACGAACCAACTAAAATAAGAAAAGCCTTGACATCGGAGTTTAAGGAACAAATCGACTCTACTATTTTAATGAAACCTGTTTTGAATAAGGAACCGATGGGCTCTTCATCAGATCAAGTCGATCAAAAGTTACCTTTTACATGTGATACGTATAAAAAAGTATTTACTAAAAAATATATGTTATTAAGACATATGAAATTACATTTAGAAAAAAAACCTATAAGTGTGATAATCTGTTTACTACAAAGAGTGCTTTACGGGATGATATGCTAATTCATCCCAAGACATCTGCCACATATAAGTGTGAGAAATGCAGTAAGACTTTCTCTCGAAAAAAATGTATTAGTTAGACACATGAAATTTCACTTAGAAAAGAAACCTTTTAATTGTAAAATGTGTTCGAAATCTTTTGTGCAGAAAATCATAACTTAATACATTCTAAACAAGGAGTTATGCATAACTGTAATCAATATGATAAGACGTTTTCGCGGGAAAAAAAATTTAATAAATCATACTATGATTCATAACACCCCTCAGCAAAAGCAAAGGCATATTAAACCGTTTACCAGACACTATAAATATGTCGATTGTTCTGAAATATTTAATCACAGATTTGACTTAGTGAAGCATAGAAAAATTCATCTCTCACCCAAAGAACATATAACTGAACAGCGCACTGAACTTTTAAACCATTTACAGAATTTATTACAACGTATAGACACTTTACAAAATGCTATAAAAAAGTCCTTCCGGCCTGTACCGGGAGGAAAAGGTAGCTTTCCTATATCTTCGTTTTAAAATTTTAGCTAATGTTACACGAAAACAGCAAGTTAAAATGCAAAGAAACGTTTACAAAAGATTCGTTAATACTGAATTTGAATAAGAAATTCGCCAAATTATTAAGCAATAGCCAAATTGGCTTCATTTATGAAGACTTATTTTGGTCGCCACATTTGGCGATATTTCGCCAAATGTCGCCAATTTTGGCGCTAACGGATATGAATATATAGTTTTATGCGTATGATTGGGAAAATTATTACAACAATGAAAGAAAAAAATTTGCGAGTAATCACGTTAATGTGCTGTTTTGTTTCAAAATGTCAGCCACCCTAGAAATTCAAACAGCTCTATCTCAGCCATTTTTTAAGATAGAGGTAAACCAAAAAATGCTCTGGAATCCTTGTATCAAGGCCTAACACGTAATTGAAAAATAAATTTGAATTTTTAAATTTTTTGTATATTTATTTTAGTTTTAAATTTTTAAATGGCCGCCATCTTGAAACAAAATGGCGGACCAAGCTGGCCAACGAACTCGGTCGAGACATTGGTTAGCTTAATACACACTATTGGTTTCATCGAAATTGATTAATAAATACGAGCGTTATCGTATGACATAGGTCAGATATATATATAAATCAACATTTGAACGGAGGGTGGTTTTGGGGTCTGGGGGTCATGATCGGTGAAAATATATCGAAATTTTCCGGAACTGCTTTCCTCCGAACGGCTGCAATAGGTAGCTTTATACTTTTTTGTATTGAAAGCTACCTAAAATGAAACTATACCTTTTTGAAATATTGACTTTACCAATTTATTTGAACTATACATATTCTTGTATATACTAATGTATCTGTTTAAATAGTTAAATAAATAATAGATAAGTGACAAAGCTTTTGTGTTTTATTTTTCAATATGATTATATTATATCACTATTATGTGAGTGAATGGACTTGTAAATTTATACACTAGGTATAAAAATAAATTTCTTGGAAATTTACAAAAAGTAAAAATTTAATACAAGTTACTTAAATTATATATTTAATTTTTTTTTAATATATTATTATTTCACATATGATAGTTAAATTAATATGCTATTAAACATATAATTTTGTATAATCTATATTGTTAATTTTCTTTAACACATATTACTTTTATACAATAAATCGATTTAACTAATTATACATTTGCGTAATTAAACAAACTTATTTTACTAAATATACATATTGGTAATTAATTTTTATTAATTACATACGCCTGATTATACTTTTATCGTCCGCGATTAACTATTTATACATTTAATAAGTAACTTTCGTTGCCATACCCGCTTTTATAAATCATTAGATATTATATGTATCAAGCAATATTAATTAAATGAACAATTTGAATCTTTAACCTATAACGTCATATTTACTTTTAAACTTGCTTTAAACTGTAACCATCACTCTTTTTTAACCTATGTTAGTAACTGTTTAGATATAATCAGTTTACTGTTGACTTTTGTCGGGACAGAACCTTTTACTGTTTGTTATTTAAAAAATGACTTGTGAATTAGATAGGGTTTAACGGTCGTGTGAAGAAATGGCTTCTTCAACAACGTTTCAACGTTTAGATAAACCTGTAGAAAATTCAGATTTTTATAAAAGTGAATTTTTACCAAAATCTAATATGCAGGAGAACTAGGAAACACTATCCCCTATCATGGGGAGCAATTACATGAGCAATTACAAAAACCATCAACTAGCATTACACATATTAGTGAACAATTATATAACATATCCCCTCCCATCGCATGTGTGAATGACATTTCCAAAACAAAACATTGTAAATCTCGCATTTTTGTCATGTTTCGGTATGGCTGCAGAACCTTTTGCCAAGGATTCTACAACCCCAATATTTACTAACTGTGATAATGACGAAACGTCTTTCCCCGACACATGCTATGAGTCTACCTCAACTATAGGCTTTTTGGATACAGTGTTTAAGGACATAGATTTTAAAAATTTGGAAACATACCTTACCTCACCGCCACCGTCTACAAGTGGTTTAATTTTTTCAAATGAGCAATTACAAGAACCATCAACTAGCATTACACATATTAGTGAACAATTATATAACACTAGCAAGCTACGCCCGCTACGCTGGTCAATTTCTCTTAACGAACCTTTAATCAAACAAAATATTGACATTTCATAATTCACTTTTATATTTTAACAGAATAATAAGGATACTATAATTTGTGACTCGTGCTATAGTCAATATACACGTCAGGACACGTCGCCCTTATCATTATCTTTTTACGCGTGAAGGTTTCGCTATGGTACTCTATTGTGAAATTTGGTAATTTTAGAAACTCAATAGTTGAAAAATCGCAGAATCATTAGATCATTTTTCTTTAGAAATTGTTCTTAGAGCGCATTTAGATCTTATAAATAACAATCATGCCGAACTTGAAGTTTCTAGCTCCTTCAGCATCGTAAAAATCGCAATTTTAGAACGTTTTTCGCTTCTGCACCCCCCTCGGGGTAGTGGCACCGACATAAAATATAGCCTATGTTGGAGCAGGGATTGTCACCATCCATTTGCCACCATCACATTTGAAATCGCTTTAGTAGTTCCAGACATTCCATACAAATTGTAATTTAGAATGTTTTTAGAAAATTTTTTGCTTATTTCAGCCTTTTAAATTTCGAATTTTTTTAGATTTTGTTCTTATAGAGCATTTAAATCTTGTAAGTAACGACCATACAAAATGTCAAGTTCCTAACTCCTTCATTATTGAAAATATCATAATTTTGGAACGTTTTTCGCTCCTGCACCCTCTGCGGGCAGTGGCACCGACAAAAAATTTAGCATATGTTGGAGCAGGGACTGTCACCATCCATTTGCCTCCATCACTTTTGAAATCGGTTCTGTAGTTTCAGAGATTCCATAGAAATTGTAATTTAGAATGTTTTTAGAACGCTTCTTCCTCATCTCACCCTTTTAAATTGCGAATGTTTTTATAATTTGTTCTTAGAAAGCATTTACATCTTATAAGTAACTACCATACCAAATTTGATACTTCTATCTCCTTCAGTACACAAAAAATCGAAATTTTAGAACGTTTTTCGCTCCTGCACCCCCCTGGGGGTGGTGGCACCGACATAAAATATAGCCTATGTTGGAGCAGGGATTGTCACCATTAATTTGCCACCATCACTTTTAAAATCGCTTCAGTGGTTCCAGAGATTACCCCCTACAAACAAACAAACAAACAAACAATCTTTACTACTTTATATATTAGTATAGATAAGGGGGAATTAGCCCCTTGTTCCCCCCCTTTATACTTAACCAATCAATCCCGAAAACTAATCAGAGATGCGCCTTAACACAGTGAACCTATAAATAAAATTTGAAGGAAATGGGATAATTCTGCATGAAAAACCCATTTATATAAATTAAGGGGGGTATTAGCCCCCCGTTCCCCCCCCCTTTATACTTAACCAATCAATCCCGAAAACTAATCAGGGAAGCGCCTTAACACAGTGAACCTATAAACAAAATTTGAAGGAAAACGGAATAATTCTGCATGAAAAACCCATTTATATAAATTAAGGGGGGGATTAGCCCCCCGTTCCCCCCTTTATACTTAACCAATCAATCCCGAAAAGTAATCAGGGAAGCGTCTTAACCCAATGAACCTATAAACAAAATTTGAAGGAAAACGGAATAATTCTGCATGAAAAACCCATTCATATAAATTAAGGGGGGGAATTAGCTCCCCGATCCCCCCCCCCTTTATATTAACTAATCAATCCCGAAAACTAATCAGGGAAGCGCCTTAACACAGTGAACCTATAAACAAAATTTGAAGGAAAACGGAATAATTCTGCATGAAAAACCCATTTATATAAATTAAGGGGGGGGGGGAATTAGCCCCTTGTTCCCCCCTTTATACTTAACCAATCAATCCCGAAAAGTAATCAGGGAAGCGTCTTAACCCAATGAACCTATAAACAAAATTTGAAGGAAAACGGAATAATTCTGCATGAAAAACCCATTTATATAAATTAAGGGGGGATTAGCCCCCCCGCCGATCCCCCCCCTTTATACTTAACTAATCAAACCCGTAAACTAATCAGGGAAGCGCCTTAACTTAGTGAACCTATAAACAAAATTTGAAGGGAAACGGAATAATTCTGCATGAAAAACCCATTTATATAAATTAAGGGGGGGGGGAATTAGCCCCTTGTCCCCCCCCCCTTTTATACTTAACCAATCAATCCCGAAAACTAATCAGGGAAGCGCCTTAACACAGTGAACCTATAAACAAAATTTGAAGGAAAGCGGATATTTCTATGAAGAGTTATCGTACATACATACATACAGAACCGGCTGCCAAGCTCTCAGGGCTTGACAGCCAGTGTGATAACTGAAAAATCGCAATTTTAGAACGTTTTTTGCTCCTGCACCTCTTGGGGTTAGTGGCACCGACATAAAATATAGCCTGTGTTGGAGCAGGGGTTGTCACCACCAATTTGCCACCATCACTTTTGAAATCGGTTCGGTAGTTCCAGAGATTACCCCCTACAAACAAACAAACAAGATTTACTCCTTTATAATATTAGTATAGATATCCCCTCACATCGCATGTGTGAATGACATTTCCAAAACAAAACATGGTAAATCTCGCATTTTTGTCATGTTTCGGATTAAATTTGCTGATTTTATATTTTTAACTTTAATACGACATTATAAACAGTATTATGTACATATTGAAGAGATCAAACACAATGTATTTACAAATGAAGAAATTTCATCAACAAATAGAATTTTTATGGATATTTCAACATAGTATGAATTCCAATATAAAATTTTTGGATTTAATTTAAAATATAAAAGTTCATCGTTTATTGCTAACAATACAGTATTAGTGTTAAATTATAATAATTCTATTATGCAAATTAAAAATTTAAATAATTATTCGCATTGTGTTTTAAACGTTTTTTAATTAGAAAATTTAAAAGAAAAAGCTATTGATTTTAATAGCAAACTTATTAAACACTTGTATACAGTTCATCTACCACAGTTAATTAAGCAAAAATGCACACTTGTTAATTTACCCTCTGAAATCGATTCTGTTTTATTAACGAAACTTATCTCTTCTATTGAGGATAATGTACTGACAATATTAAACCAAATTTATGAATGCATATGATGTATTTTTAGACATCAATCCCAAAGTCTACATACATGTTTAACATTTAGTAAACGTGAAAGATTTAATCACTTAGGGGATATGATTTTAATGCTTGTAAATTTTGATTATGTTATTTCAAGTTTTTTTAAACGGAGTTGAATGTATCAGCGAAAACTGTTTACGTAACATTAATGTGGAATTCATTCGAAATGTATTATTTAAGTCCTGAAAATAAAATATATAAACAATTTTCTATTAATAGATAACAGATATCAATAGCTTAATTAGCAAAAGAAAAACAGTCTTTATATGGAAAACGAAATTTGTTTTCTTAAGATCCGACTTTGTGGTCTAATGAAACCCATTAATTAAACATAAATGTTTCCTAAATAGGCGAAAAGAGTTATATCAGCACTATTATAAATTAAATAAACAAAATCTTATTTTTTAAATTAAATTGTCTTTTTAATTTTGTAAAAATTACTAAAGGAAACTTGATTGAGATCTTTATTACCTTCTCATGCTTTTATTGAAAGTTAATATAGTAAAATGGTATTAATTTTAATAGATACAAAAGCACATTATGTTTTTTATACACAAAACGTATCATTTAACATAAATTTTAGCTGCAGTGTTTTTATATAATCCACCCCCCGCCCACACATCCGATCTGACATGTCTAATTAATCTCCATACCAATTTGAACTGCATTTATGATTATTGTAAATTCTACCACTAACACAAAATGAAGATTGCCTATGAATGGTATTGATTAAAAACTTAATCCTATGCAATATTGTTAAAAACAGCATTAATATTTATTAAAACTAGTACTTATTAAGCATAAAAATATCCCCCACATTTAAGCGTAGGAATGTTTTGCTTCTTACTTTGCAACCAGCTAATGGAGTGGCTAATGGTGTTCAATATATATTCTTGTGTAATGCTGGTACTGCTATCTATTGATAAAAGTCTGGAAGCTGACTTATTTTTAGACTTAATTTTATTTATTTAACTGACTTATTTTACGAGCAAATCCACTTGTTCCGTTAGCCCTCAGTCTCCCCTACACTACTATCACCTCTTAAAATTTCTCATATCTTTTTTGAAACACTTTGCAATAGTTATACAATATGAAAGACAGCCTAAACTATAAATTTCGCAGACTACATTTAAATATTGCTGTAATTGGAAGTGTATATTTATAACTAAAGGTTTAGAAAAAAAAGTTATTAGGCAACGATAAAGTGATACATCCTCTACTTTAGGTTCGAATGGAGTAATGTTCAATTTATTGAAGCCGATTAAAAATATGACAGCAATCAAAATATTTTATCGAAATTATCTCTGCAGATAATGATTACACGCAAGAGTATCAATCTACTTAAGATTATGAATAATAATATGAAAAATTAACATAATTATGTTTTTTTTTATATACATATTTATGACTTATATGTTATATCTATATAATAAATTTATAAATATTAATTTATTTCAACTTTTTTGTTCTGTACTCCCGCAAGCTGTTTGCATTGTTGAATTTCAATTACATGTCTAATCATTCTTAATGATTTTTATCTGTAAGTGTAAAAGTTAATTTGACATTACATAGGCAGAGAAAGTGAATAAATTAGTTACAGCAGTACCATCATCCTCATTCCTCTGGGTCAGAGGTCGCCAAACATACGACTCGCGAGTAGTGTTACGAGGTCCTGTATGGCAAAAAGCTGGATGACAGCTTCTCAATCGCGGTATATGCAAACCTACGCATTAAAAAAAAAAAAAAAAAAAAAAAAAAACTAATGAAATTTATACAGGACTTAAGAAAATAAACGAATTATCAATATACGTTTTCTCATACAAAGAAACTGTTAGTTGTTAACATACCGATAATTTCCGCTAAATTGTATCGACATTTTCTGTATATTAAATAAGCACGTTTCCAACCAGAACAAGAACGAAAAAGCATGCATCATGGCATAGATTATGAAACTTTCCAACACTATCCGAATACTGTTAAGAAATTTCATTTTTGTTCATACAATAAAATAAGATATCTAAATAAACATTTAAAAAAAAAAAAAAAAAAAAAAAAAAAAAAACACAACGCCGTAAAATTTTATTTTCAGCAGTTCTTATCCATATTCGGTAATGTGTGCAAATTTTTTCGTGCAATCCTGTATATCATCTACACATCGCGTAATACATTAAAAATTCAAATTTTTAAATGCGTATCACAGCTGAAAACGTACATCCAAGCAGTTATGGCTCATAAGTCAATCCTGTAACTGAATTCTTTTGAGTGTCTTTGTAAATTAATGATACATTCTACGTATTTCATAATTCCTTAGAAAACATGCTGAAATGCACCTCAATAATGTATATCAATTTCATTGAATCAGTGTAACATCATTAAAATACACTGCAAATAATTTTTTCCCATAGATAATAATGCAATGGAATACTTTTGTGCGCCCTTGTAAACTAACTACAATTGCTACTTACTCTATACTCTATATAAAGCATATTGCCATCCACTTCAGTGATGCATATCAATTTCATTAAGGTTAAAACTGTGTAAAATCCTTAAAATGAAGATTTTTGAAACGATTTTCTCCACTGAAATGTAATGTAACAGAATACTTTTGATTGTCCCTATAAACGAATTGTAATTGCTACTTATTCTTTACTGTATTAGACAACATGCTGTCGTCTACTTCAGAGTCTCATATCAATTTCATTAATGTCTGAAATAGTGTAACATTATTAAAATGCACTGAAAACGATTTTTCCCCCATTGACCGTAATGTAATGGAATACTTTTGACGACTGTTTCTGTAATCTAACCATTAATGGTACACACTTCGTTTTCAATATGGAACATTCTACCTTGTAACCCTCAATTACATATATCAATAACATGGCAATCCGAGTGTATTTACGCAAGCTGGAGCACGGACAGACAGGCGGCCAGACAAACCGAATTCATAAACTAAACACTTTTTAACTATTTTGGAAAGTGTTAAAAAATGCGTCTTGTTTCTTTGTGGTTGTAATTGAATTTCGTTCATTAAGAAAAATTTCCGGATTAAAACATGTTTATTTGACTTGGGTCAAATTGACGCAATTTTAAGGAAGTTATCAATTTGTTCGTAGCTATACAAATTAGCTTTTATAAGTTCAATTTACTTTTTTTAACCGATATAGCAGAATCAATCTACATTAAGGAAATACAGGGTTTCCCAAAAAGATTGAATGGCGTTTTAATTTATTTTCTGTTTGAGATACGTAGTAGGCAATATAGATTGCAAAAGTGTTCAAAATAAAGTAGGAGTTAAGATTATATTGATGAAATACAGTGAAATACGTTTAACACGAAACTCAGGGGACCGATTTTTTTTTCGTGAGTAAAAAACTGATAGCTTTTATACGGTACCGTGTAAAAGTATTTGGATACATCACAATCTGTAGGCAATTATTGCAGGAAATGCTCTTTACAGTGATGTTAAATGTTTTTTTCACTGAATGAAATTTTAATTATGACATATATTACTAAAAACGGATTTTCTGCAAATGTGCTAACCGTTGCTGCAAAAGTATTTTTACGGGCATGTGGGAATAATAAGCTTTATGTATAGACAGGGATAGAAGACAACCTTGACGAAAAACTCGGCAAATGACTAAGATTGATAAAACTATGTAAGTGCCAGAGAGCCGCAAATGGCGACTATTTTTCTTTATTATGTTACCTACCACTATTTATAAAGAATAATATTCCATTGAAGACTTAGAAATCTACCACAAAGATTGTTGATTTGAAATACTGGTAGACTAAATAATAAAAAAATAGTCACTAGTGGCAGGACTGAGGTGGTTCCTTTCAACAGGGGACGGGGGACGGGGGGGGGGGGCATAAAAGTTTCTTTAAGAAATTCTTCAATTAATTATTGTAAATGTTATATAATATTTAGGTGCATTGTAATTTTTAAACCGGTCTGGCGGCCAAACTTGGCTATACTTTACATTTTTACTTTTTTTTTTTTTTTTTTTTCGTTTTATTACCGTTTAAAAATTTATTTTATTAAAATTTAAGTTTTATTACCAATATGACGTCATATTAATCTTTTTTTCAATTTGTAAAACTTTCTATTTCATTTTCATTTTTCACGTGGAAATCTTTCAATAGAAAATTAATTATTGTGGAAAGAATTTTATTGTGGATTTTTAGTTGTTGGCAACTGCTATAACGAAAAATGTTTAAACTTAATATAGGAAAAGGCTATTAGATTTTTGGTTTTTTTATCTCTATATATTAAAATAATACGATTTTTTCAAATTTTATGATTATTGAGCTTCATAGTAGATATTCAGCTTTAAGTATACAAAATTCCATGCTTGTAAGTTATATAGTTTCTGAGAAACGGCTATGTGACGGACAGACAACGTAGCGGGAGTAATAGAGTTTCGTGAGATGAACGAAACCCTAAAAAAAATTGTATTCCTGTAGTATCCATAAATAAATTATTTTACTGTGGTATCAATTTATATTAAGTCATAATATTAATATCCATTATATATTATATATGTAGCATTTTTAAAATAATTTTAAATGTGTATATTGTTAGTTAATAATTGTTCTATGATATACTTTAACATAAACATGAATGCCGCAGGTTTAGTCTTTTATATAGTCTTATCGACCGTAGTACTTCATCAAAAATTTGACACTGAACACTTATTTGGAAATTTCCAAAAATGAGGTCTCTGCTACTCGTAGGGGAAGAATTATTAAGAACTGGTCCACGTTTCAGGTAGCAGTTTTTTTTATCGCCGAAGCAGTGTTGCCAGTAGGCTATTTTTTTTTTTTTTTTTTAATAAGATTGCTTGATTGCCACCACTTTTTGGAAATAGAAATATTCGCCTTATTTATTGACAGATTAATTTATGCGAGAATAAGGCGAATTATACTATTTTAAAAAAGTGGTGGGAATCAAACAATCTGAATTTTAAAAAAGTAAGCATACTGACAACACTGCGCCGAAGCAAAGGTATGAATAAAATATAACCGCTATTTAAATGATTGAGCCGTTGCTTGCTATGTTAGAGATTTAAAAGACATCTTGCATTGTTTCTCGATTGATTTGTTGCTAGCAAATTGAAGATGAAACTGGAGATTTCGTAAACAATATGCTCGTATGTTGCAGAATATTTCATAATTTATGAATGATGCATGATTTTTGTTTCTTCTTATTCTAATTCTGTGCCTCACTAACGTTGTTTTTTACACAGTAGATTATCACGAAACTTGAAACCACTAAGGCATTTTGGATTTATCACTATTCGTTATACCAAAAGTCTGTCTTTGCCTGAAAAAAGGCACTTTTCCTTATGGAAATGGAAAGAAATTGCTTCTCATTCTGGCTTTTTTACGCAGGTTGTTTGGTAAGTTAGCTGCCTAACCTATACCGAATTCTTCACAAGGTATCAATAAAATTTAATAACTTTAGAACAGAAAAAGTTTTCATTTAAACTTTTTTTGGATTTATACATGAGAATAAAGTAAATTAAAATCTGAGTTTATCAAAATGTTTTCCATGTGAAGGAAGAGACTGCGAAACGAATTGACCGCTGGGAGTTCTCGATGCACGTTTGAAACGAAAGGAAACTTTTACACTTGTTATTGCTGTTTTCAGTTGCTCTATGCTTCTTACTCGATCTCTATAGACTTTTAACGCAGTCCGACAAGCAGTCGAGTGACAATGTCTGGGTTATAAGAGGCCAATTAATCCTTCACGAAAGTGTTTTCTTTGCTACAATTTTTTGTGCAATAATTTTTGACGCCCCTAAAAATCATGCGCCAGGTGCAATGGCCTCGCATGAACCCCGTATGTTAGGCCACTAGGAACGCTTTATGCAATGTCACAATTGTCATATTGAATTATGAGAAAGTTCAGGACGCCGTTTGTTGAATGTCGAAGAGTTCCATCCAACTGAAACCATGTGTCTTGGATCTTTAGGCATTAGAAATACGCCTCGTCAAGAACTCGCAGGGCGATGGGCTTGGCCTAATTTTAAAGGCTATGTATTACTTTCTGAATATTTCGACATATCTCTGTTGATAATGATAACATGTTTTGGGGAAAAAAAATGGACAGATATTTTATGCCACAGCGAAGAGCACTAAATTTAGCGACACTATCTCTGCTCCTTGACGAATCATTCAACTAACAGATTAACGAAACCCACTCGATTCTTTCTCGCACTTTATCGTAAAAACTTGTGTGATTAGTCGTAAAAACTTGTGTGAAGTTCTTTAGTTGATGTCTCTTTTTTTATTATTATTTAATTACTTAATTAAGAGAATGTAGTAGTAGCTTACAAAGATGAAAAATATTTAATATTGTGCTATAATAATGCATTTTACGAAAAAAAGGGAATGCAAATCCAATAAAAATGATAGGTGTCAAACTGTAGAACAGTAAACATCTTCGTATTCGACCGTGAAAAAATATAGGCATTTTTTATAAAACAAAGTAAATTGAGTTTGAAAGACGATCTTCTCGCAGTGGTCGGCCTTCAACTTAATAAAAGAAGAAACCTTTGAAAAAATTCATGATATGTTATTGAAAGATCTCCAAATTTAAGTGCGTGAGTTACGTGACATTATGTAGATTTCAACAGGTACATCAGCTTGACTCAGGAAATGAGTAGTATGTAAAAGGTTTCAGCAATGGGTGCGGCGCGGCGCGCGGCGTTTGTTTTAACTAACTCTATAAAACAAAGACGCCGACTAGGGGGAGGGAGCAGGGGAGAGCCATTGTCCCTCCCTGAATTTTGAAATTTATTTAGATCACTAATCTTTTTCTCTGATTGTTTTGAAGAAAAAGAAAAGTAAAACTTATTAATTCCTAAGTGATTTGAAATAATTAAATATTAAGAGAAAGAGGAACTATAAGACTCTTTTACCAAGACGGGAAATGCTTTTCCTTTTATGTTCCCGTGTTTAAAGTGTACCCTAAATGGGGTTTGGGGGGGGGGAGCGGTTAGTCATCCTGATGAAAAAACGAAGTGTTTCAATTCTCCATTTTGATATATGCTGGAAGAAACTTATTCTTGAATACTTAAATATTTCTTATTTGATAAATTTCTGTATTGCTTTTTATAGTCGTATGTTTAAATTTTGCCTTGTACGGAGGAAGGAAGGGATTTTGAGGAGAAAAAAATTACTTAGCTTATTTCGCGTTTATATTTCCCATGTTAAAAAACGCAGCACAGGCTGCGAATTACAGGCACACCCTGTTCCAAAATCTTGTTCCACCTAGGATTTGTTTTTTCCGGCACCTATGCTATAAAACTAACATTTCCGGTGTAAATATTTAAACTAATGCTTGGAACTATTTCAAATAAATCCATCCTATTATTTGTAATTGTTTATAAACGTTGACATCGGCGCCTGCTGAACGAAATCCAGGGATTGGTTCGATATGAGTTGTAATTGTCCGGCCCAGGATTCGAACCTGGGATCTCTTCGCTGAAGCTGCCACGCTCTACCTACTGAGCTATCCCGGTCGAATCTGGAGGCCATAATTCATCCAGTTAACCTTATTGATCATAGCATCTGGTCTGATATTTTAATCAGCTCAACAGAATAGATCGCATAGGTAAAGGAACTCCAGTAAACGCTGGATACGTGATTATCATGGATTTATTAATCATTACAACTCGTATGATTTCTTTACCAATTTGGATAATTGTGTTAAAATTAATCCATTGGTTCGATATTTTGAGGAATTTTACTATAAGCCGATATTTTATTATCAACAAATAAAAACAATTTTACCTTTAATCATAATATTTTTTGTCTTAATGTTTAATTATATTTAGTCATTTGAAGAAAAAAATACTTTTAAGAAATCCTCAAAGCTTGCTTTTCCCTCCTTTTGACAATGGTAAAAATAATATAATAACAGCAGTGAAAAAGGAACCTGTTTATAATGGAAACTTTCCTTAAATGAAAAAAAATGTTATTGTCCCGGCGAAAAGAATGCAATACAGTTATAGTTATAGGAGACGATGTATAGGTTGACACAGCCGTCCCAAGCGAAAGCAAGGCCTATGGTGCAACAAATTTTGCGAGGCCCCTTCTCCTAACACAATCAATCACCTTTCGTAAAAACTAGCAATTTATACGTATGTGTGTATACAGGAATGGTGGTATTCAAATTCAAATAACATAAAGGGAAACTTCATGGTAAAATAACTTTTACTTTTACAAAAATGTAAATATGTGTTATATTATAAATAATCATAGAAATAACAATTGCCGGTTATGCTTTTTTTTTTTTTTCTTTTAATTCATATTCGAATTTCACAGTAAAATATAAGTAGACGACTACTTATAATTTAATTGAGACTACTACATATTTATTCATTGCGCGCTTACCAAAACCATCTGTTGCACTGTCATTGAGGACAATTGAACAGCTTTTCATCATATCGTCAAATTTCGCCGTTGGAAGTTAACCTTCAGCTTCACTCAATCTTGTTAGTTTCACCTGTTACGCTTTAGTACTGTGCAAAAAAAAAGACTGCTAGCAGAAGCACAAGTCGTTGCCACCGCACACACGCACACAAATACTCTGAGAGATTCTCTACTGTTAAAAATGTACCGGTTTTGTTTCAAAAGTGAAACACGTTAATAATAATAATAATCTATATTATAAAGCAAAAACATGTCTGTGAGTAGCGCCGACGTCATATTGACGGTGGCAACACTTTGCGCCAACAATTTATTTTTTTTTCTCAATTTTTTTAACTTCTAAACATCGCACAATTTAAATTTTTACACCGCGGAAGATGAAAATGTTCTTTCAAATGCAATTTGTTTGAAAACTATATCTCAATTTAGTGATATTTTATGTTTTTAAAAATAATTTTCAAGCATTAATTTTTTTTTAAATCCATCTCTATCGCGTGCAGCCAGATTGCGAAAGATTAACACGATTGCACTTAAAACAATATAAATAATAATTCAGTATTTGTTTACAGTTACTATTCCATAACGAAATTAAAACTTCGTCTATGAATAAATAAAATAATATAAATAAAACACAAATTTAACAAACATGTAATCGAAATATGAGCTTAAACCGCTGAAATTATCGAAATCAAAAAGGCTGCTGTAAGTAGCGAAATCTTTGAATATTTCCTCGGCTATTAACTTCTGACAAGCGACTAATGCGAAAGTACCTCTTGTAATAAACTTTAAAACATTATTTGAACACATTATTGACATTTTCATATAAAAATGTTTTTTGGTGTTGGTGTTGTTAGTGGGCAATATAAAAATATATATATTAGAGTTTTCAATTTAAAAAAAAATTGTTTTTCACCTATGCTCTGTAACCCGAGAAGTCCGGGCTGGGTTGGATCTCCTAGTAATAATAATGATAATAATAATAAAATCTGGTATTTGGAGTGACATGAGGTTTGCAGATTAATATTAATTGTGATAGAGGATTTTGCATCGCATGAAACAAACAAACAAGCAAACCTTGTAAGACTTTTCAAGTCAACGAATAAACGATAGTAAGCATGACTGGCCGATTGGTTGGCCCACTTGTTTGGTAGTCTTTGAGATCATAGGCGTAGCCTCGTGGGGGGGGGGGGGGGGGGAGGAGCACGAGAGTTCTGAACATCAATTTCTAAAATATGTTGATACCGTCAATTAAGACTTGTCTTGTATTGACCCAAAATGGAAATGAAATAACTACTTTAATTTTCATTTTATATTTCTTCATTTTTTTTTACTTAATCAGATGTCAGATCAGTACAGATAGCTCAGCTCTTTTTCTTTGAATTAATGAATTTGGTAGCAAAAATTGTGTTGTGCAGTACAAACCCTGATACGAACATTCATTAAACGAAAGTTTGAAGTATCACTCTCATACAGCTGCGGACAATTTCAATGTGTCAGCTGTTTTTTCCGCTGTCTGCGGTTAGTATCTACATGTACTTTTTTCTTTTCTTCTCATTCCGTCTGTAGACTTTAGAAAATGTAGTTGTGTTTATCAGAGTGGGAGTTCTGTTTCCTCGCAATATATATTTCATTTAATTTTTTGTAACTTTAATTATAATTTAATCAAGTCATAAATATCCTGCTTTTCCAAGCTGCGTCGCTGGAGTTATTTACCAATGGAATGCAGCCACACATCACTAAGATTATAAAAAATAATTAATATTTTCTTCATTTAATTATTAAATATGTTCCTCTCTCTTGCTTATTATTTTTTTATTGGCAGCACTTAATCTTCTACTATACCTTCGCATTTTTGAGATACAATGGCTATGATATTTTTTTTTCAAAATGTAAGCCTTCTTGAATGAGCTGTTTAAAGTTAATATACAGCTGTACCTTGGTAAACGATGGTAATCCGTTCCAGAAATACCGTTGCTATCGAAGGTACAGTTTTCCATACAATTTTGCAGGCGCACATACATTAAATGATTAGTTACTTCTTAAAAGTGCCGTTTAAACGTTCAAATGTCTTAAAAGTTTCATAAATGTCTTTTATTTATTATCAGGGCCGTACCACGGGTGGTGCCCCCCCCCCCTCTCTACCAGGCGCCAGATACAGTTGTTGTGGTGCTGTTTATTATATTTGTTACAAAAATATGAATTTCAATAAAATGATCTAGCGAAGCTTTCCTCATTTACTTGGTCTTTTTTTTTCCAAGTGAACCTCGAATTAAATGAAGCTAGTAGTGGAGTCCAA
This sequence comes from Maratus michaelseni, assembly GCA_963931845.1. Lineage (NCBI taxonomy): Eukaryota > Metazoa > Arthropoda > Arachnida > Araneae > Salticidae > Maratus > Maratus michaelseni. The sequence goes on from OZ007592.1 coordinate 255,102,278, forward strand.
CAGCTGGCTACGCCTGATCTGGTCTCAAATCAAACTAACCTTTAATTTTTTAAATTTTTTATTTCGACCTAAATTAGTTTAATATTTTGAGCATCGTAGTTCACGTTACGACGATTTTGTATTCTTCTAACTTTAATTTAATCGCAGGAAAGCAAAATTTAACAGAGTTCTTTCCGTTTAAAAAAAAAAGGGTAAAAAATTTGCCGAAAAAAGCGAAAAATCACTAAAATATTCGCGAGCAGTTCAAAACTTGCAGAGGACAAAATATACTATATTAGACTAAAAGCTTGAAAACGAATTCATTTTACAAGTGTTAAAAAATTGCCGCTAACCGCGAAAACCGCAGAAAATCGCATACAGTTTTTTATGTAAGGGATTTTAATACAATATATTTAAACCGGATTACTTTTACGATCCCTCCAGGATTCCTTTCGCCGCAGAATGCGAAAAAACGCTAAAAATCTCTCTCTCTCTCTCTCCTTTTTTTTTTTTTTTTTTTTTTTTTTTTTTTAATCGCAGAGGACAAAATTTACTATATTGGACTAAAAGATTGAAACCCGATTCCTGTAACAAATGTTAAAAAATTCCTGCGAAATGCAAACAAAAGTTTAAATCTCATGATAAATTAAAATCATTCTACGGATGATGAATAAACTTTATTGAAAAGAGAAAAAAATACTGTATTGGGCTAAAAGATTGAAAGTGGATTCTTTTTATGAATGTGAAAATATATCCAGTAAACGTAAAAAAAAATCCCATTAAAAAAAAAAAAAAAAAAAAAAAAAAAAAAAAAAAAATCCACGAAAAATTCAAAAAACGCAGAAGACAAAATTTACTATATGTTCAAAGATTGAAACCAGATTTCCTTTACGAATGTAGAAAAATCGCCACAAAACGCATAAAAACGTAAAATTTGCAAAAAATAATCGCGAAAAACTTAAAAATCTCGGAGAACAAAATTTATTAGATTAGGTTGAAAAATTGTAACTGGATTCCTTTTACGAATATCAAAAAATCGCCGCGGAACGCGAAAGAGTGTTAAAATCGCATGAAAACGTAAAATCATAGTACGGATTCCGAATAAAGTTTATTGAAAAGAGAAAAAAAAGTTTCTCTATTGGGCTAAAAGTTTAAAACTGGATTCTTTTTACGAATGTGAAAATATCTCCACGAAACGTGAAAAAAAAAATATCACATACAAAAAATTACGAAAAATGAAAACAAAATTGACGAAATTAACGGTATTGTATTTAAAGACTGAAACCAGATTTATTTTACGAATGTTAGAAAAATCGCTTCAAAATGCGCAAAAACTGAAAAAAAAATCACGAAAAACTTAAAAATCGCAGAGAACTAAATTTACTATATTGGGTTAAAAAATTGTAGCAAGATTCAATTTACGAATGTCAAAAAAATTCATGAAAAATTTAAAAATCGCAGAGGACAAATTTTACAATAATGGGTTAAAAGGTTGAAACCAGATTCGCATCACAAATGTTAAAAATTTTCCAAAAAACGTAGAAAAACACTAAAAATCACATAAAAAATTTAAGAAAAATTTAGAAATCACTGAGGACAAAATTTACTATATCGGGCTGAAAAATTGAAACCAGATGTTATTTACGAATGTTTAAGAAAATCGCCGCGGAACGCTTAAAATTGCATAAAAAATTCATGAAAAATCTGAAAATCGCAGATTAGAAAATTTGCTATATTGGAATATAAGATTGAAGTTGGATTCCGTTTACGGATGTCAAAAAAATCGCCGCGAAACGCGAAAAATCACATAATAAATTTTCAAAAGTTAAAACATCGCAGAGTAGAAAATGTACTATATCGGCTGAAAAAATAAAACCAGATTTCTCGTACGAATGTTTAAAAAATTGCCTCGGAAAGATAAAAAAAAAACGCTAAAAATCACACAAAAATTAAAAAAAAGGCAGAGGACAAATTTTACTATATTGTGTTAAGATTGAAACTTATGTCCTAACACAAATGTTAAGAAATTGTCGCAAAACGGGAAAAAACGCTAAAAATCACATAAACATTTCACAAAAAATTCAAAAATTGCTGTACGACGAATATTTAAGAAAAATAAACTTTTAGATCTAGGGGGCTAGAAGATTGCAACTGAATTCCTTTTACCCAATGTGAAAGATTTCTGCGAGGCCGTTTTTAACCAAGATACCGCTGTATATGTATATGAGAATGTGTGCGTGCACGCATGTGTGTGTTTAATAAACATTTGTGCCCCCCAAAATTTTTCGATCACGCTACGCCTATGTTTGAGATGTAGTTCCAATCTTAGCCGATAGGATGCACCTCTTCACTACTAACTGCAAGTCCATATTACCACCGCTTCCTCCATACAATAATTCAAACAAGTCTCAAAAAATGTATTTCATTGTCCAAAACTTCAGCATAAACGAGGGCTCCACTAATTTAATGTAAAATTTATGTATCTGCACTGCAGATCTTTTAGCAGCAGTTCACTGTTATACTATTATCCGAAATTACAATACTGGAAGACGCAGTTTGCTGAAAATTCAATCCTTCACCGTTAGAAATTAACCTATCTGTATAATAAAAGTTGTTTTCATTCCTTTTATAAGATATTGTGGGCAGAAGAAGGCTGTCCCTTAAACCTTTAATCTAATTATTCAAATCCGTGGAAGCTGAGACAAGAGCATATTTTTTTCTTCTTGTGAATATTCCGTTTTTTAAGTAATGATCTAACACGTATTCTTTGTACACACACAAGTCTCAAGGTTAATTGTAGATGTTGCAAAAGAACACAATTTCCATTCTCACTGTAATTCTATTATTTAATCATATGCTTGAATAACAGAATTATAATAAGAATGGAATTCGTGTTAATCAACGGAAGATATACTTTTACATTTCTACCTCTCGTTCCAAGCTGGATTTAACAATCATCAACTCTGTGGGCTTAGCTTATTTAGGTTAAGATTTAATGCTGTGTGTATGTGGGGAGGGCGGGGGGGTATCTGACTCTGAAATGCCCATTACATTAAAATAAATTTCTTTGGGGAATGGGGAACAAGTACACAATTAATTTTCAAACAGAAAGCGCAATTAGATTAGACAAACGTTAAACAACAAATACCACAAAAATAAAATTATTCTAATCATCAAACGGGAAGCTCGAGAGCAAGACAATGATTCGTGGTTCCCATCACAGGACCCTTCTGACTGGTTTACACCTTAGCACTGCTGCGTGGTAACGGTGGTTGTGAAACAAACAAGCAAGTGTTTAAACATTTTAAACTGAATGTGGAAATCTGACAAGCAATTCATTTTTACAAAAAATATTATAAAATCATTATTTTTCTTTAAATTTTTAGTGAAATTTGTGGGTAGAAAATGTTTAAGATTATTTTTAGAAACCACGTTTGTTCAAATTTAAAAAAAAAAAAAAGAGTTATGAAGACAAATTTAATGGTTCACCAGATAAACATATGTACTCTGTATCTTCACGATTGTATGTAACGATTTTATGAAAAGAATATATGCTAAACACGAGGTTTCTAGGGTTCACACGAGGTTCAGTTTTAGTATTTTGTTACAGTCATCTACAGCATGTTTCTTTCTTGAAGAGGATGTATATAGCATTTATAACTATTTTACAGGGCAGAACAAAATAATTCAACTACACAACCGTATATGAGCGGAATTAAAATGCCATAATTGCGCCATATGTTATTTGAAACTCTATACCAAATTTGTATATGTTAATAATACGTATTTCAGCATTTTCTCCATTGTAAATATGGAGTGTAACATTTATAATTCTTTTATAGAACAACACAAAATAATTCAGATGCATTACACTTTCTGATCGTCAATTACTATTGGAAGAGCTATTTTCTATTACCTTTATTTAATTTATAAAGTTTAATGTATCTATGTCTTTAACTAACATTTCGAATGCATTTTAAACTCACTTCCCAAGGGAGAATTTCGTTCAAATCTTCAGAATAAGATTTTCGTTTTTAAGTATTTTTCATTGCGTATTGTTAGCTAATAATTGCTCTATGATACACTTTAAAAATTGCTCGAATGTCTCAGAGGCTACTTTTATAGTTTTATTGACCTTTGTATTTAGTATCAAAACTCACTTTTCTTTTCTTTTGGTAATTTAATTATTTCTTTTCAATTATCCATTTATTACTAAATTTAATTTACTGTTGAAACAAAAATAACGCCATTCTATTGCTTTTGAATTAAGTGAAAGTTTAGTATACAGCACGCTTGCTATTAGTCAAGAGGTGCCGAGTTTGAACGCAACTATCAAGAAATGTATCTTAAAATTCATATAATTTATCCTAAAATCTACTATAAAAACTGCCTTAATTCTGAAAAGAAATTTTAGCGACAAAATAGTTTGCCGATTTTGAAATATCATAAATTACTGGAGAAAAAATATATATATTCATCCTTGTATATACAAAACTTATTTTTTCCTTTAACTGATGGATATTTTAAAAGAAATAGGAAATAAATATTTAATAGATCTATAATAAAAGAAAAAAAATTTCTCTCCGAAAACAAACAGCATGTAGCACAAAATAACTCTAATGAATTTATTTTATTAAATTTTATTTATTGAAAGCTATTAGTATGCAATGGGATGGCACAATGCAGCTTCAAAAATGATTGAATTTCTTCTTTTATTAATGAGTGACAAATATGACAAATTCAATATTGATTAATTAAATATCGCATTAAAGTGTTATAATTTGTTACTAATTAATTAAAATGAAGAGTATATTTTACATTTCTCATTCAATTTATATTCAGTTTTAAAAATAGCACATCATTTAACTTTATTCAATAATTTCAACAATGTAAGGATAATGCTTCATTTTCTCACAAAATGTTTTAATTAATTCGATATCCGTAAACACCACCAACAATAATAATACAGTTTTCTATTATCAGTGTAAATGTATACAAATTCTAATGTATTACAAGCGCATAGCCAGGTAGGGAGGAGGGGGGGGGGGTGCCCTGGTGCCCGTGTTAGTCTATCTTATCTCTGAACACACTATCATTCTTCAGACAAAGAAAAAAAATGTAAAGTTTATATTTGTTTTTGGCTTCATATTTTTGAATAAAACAAAGAACCTACTAGTCTGATTGGGGTCAAAAACAAAGTTAATTGAATACATCCTGTGTCTGACTCAAAATATTAAAAATAACCAGCAATAAAGCGATCATTATGGAATTTGGGGCTCTGAAAAGCTGTTCAGAGGATCTTAACGACATCTGTATCATGTTAATGATTTTATAGTGAATAAATTTACTCATTTACAGTGAAGTCTCGATAACTCGACACTCCACGAAGATCAAAAATCAATTCGACTCAAGCGGATATCGAGTTAGCAAGGTTCCTCATGATTTAATACTCAATGAAATATTTTAACGGTCATTTATATAGTATGGTTTAAAACCTCAAAAAAAAAAAATGTATCGAAAGTAAAGATGTGCTATTAAACGTGTATTAAATATCAGACTTACTATTAAACAGTTGAATGACTCCATTTTATAAACTGATTTCCATTTATTTCTATATCAGGCAGTTATATAAACTGATAAAGAAAAAGCCGTGGAAATGTTTCTAGAATACAAGAGAAGTTATTTTGAATAAAAGAAGAACTTAAATTGAACTATAGAAACAAAAAATAACTTCTATTAAAAAGTACTGATCAATGAAGGAGCAATTTCTAAAGATTAGTTGTGATAGAATCACAACTAATCTTTCGTATTAAATCTTTCGTACAAATCTCTCGTATTTATCAACCGATACGTGACTGAGCATGTGTACAGGACATACCAAGGTTTCGACTGAGTTCGTTGGCCAGCTTCATCCGCCATCTTGTTTCAAAATAGCAGCCACTTAAATTAAAAAAAAAAAAAAAATTCAAAATTCAAAAAGTTATACAAAAAAAATATATGAATTAAAAAAGTTGTTTCCATTAAGTGTAAGATCTTGATACAAGGATTCCGGAGTATTCTTTGTTTTGTCTTTATCTTAAAAAATGGCTGAGATATAGTTGTTTGAAATTCTAGGTTGGCTGATATTTTGAAACAATCTGATTTTGTTATGCTGTAACTCTCGTATTTATGAACCAATTTGAATATGACTGAGTATGTGTACAGGACATAATAAGGTCTCAATCGAGTTCGTTGGTCAACGTCATCCGTCATTTTGTATTAAAATAACAGCCACTTAAAATTTTCTGAATTTTTTAAATTGAAAAAGATGTACAAAAAATTTTCAGAAATTAATAATGATTTTTCCTTTAAGTGTTTGACTTTACTGCAAGGATTCTGGCGAAATTCTCATTCAAATCTAATATTAACGAAAACTGGGATTGAATCTTCTATAATGGGGGGGGGGGGCAGGACACTTCTGTCGAAACAGCCTTAGTTCATTTTCTCTTGGTGTTTAATTATTTTAAGTCACTTTGGAAGAATTTTACTTTTATTATATTTTTTAAAACCGTCAACGGAAACAAAAATTAATTAAATTTGAAAATAAAGGGAGGGGGAATTGCTCCCCATAGCCCCCTCCCGCTTGTAAAGGACCATGCCCCCTTTAAAACTAATCTATATTGTGGTAGCGTGCAATCAATATACGAAGCAGCCATTGACCTATCTAGTCTCTAACGTAACTGTTGAAAAACTTTTTCTGCATTCTTTACATTTAATATGTCTATTGGCCTGTCATTTCATGTAAAATATGAATACTAAAAAATAAATTTGTATTTGTAGATAATTTAAGAATGGAAAACGTATTTGGACAGAAGCCAAAAGGAAAAGAGGAAGGAAAAGAAATTTTAGCATCAGTGGTCACGACATTTATATTATTCAAAACGGAATATAAAAACTACAAACAAAATTTCAAGCGGATGACATGACTCGAATCAATTACTAGCCGCGTGTCATTCACATTTGACTTCATCGATTCAGTGCTAGTCTTTCTGGCAATGGTGAATTGATATAGATCGCTTTACAGAATTCTAACACTAATAAGCCTACTGCGACGCCGACGGGTCATTTGATCCGTGCGCGCATAGTGGAAAATATCTACGAATAGTTGCCACTCAAGAAAAAAAAAAAAAAAAAAAAAAAAAAAAAGATAAAAAGATTTTTATTTTAAAAAGTGGGGATAAACACTCATAAAATTTTATAGTTATGCGGACAAGTATCTAATGACTTGCCTCGGTACTTTTAGTGTTATCCAAACCTAAAAAATGCATAAATGTAAAACCTGGGAAGAGGTTGCTTAATTTCTCATGGTATAAACCGGTTCTTAAATCATTTTATATTTTAACTGTGCCGCATTGGTGTAGCAATTAAAAAATCATGGGAGAGGCTTAAGTATTAATTTTTAACTAAATTTAACAATTAGGTTTATCTATAATCAATACGATATTTATTAGGATAATTAATCGTTCAAACTAATTGTTAATGTCATTATCACTAAATGAACATTTTAATTATTTTACATAAAGGGGGAGGGGGTGTTAAGCATCGGCCCGTTTTTGACCATTTAATATAGGAAGGATGCCTTCAGCGAGGACTTTTAAAGGGAAAGTCAATCGAAATGTTGTTCTCGTAGAAGGTAAAACCTGAAAACCTTGTGCAATCAACCCTCCCAAACTCCGCTTGGTATCGAACTCGCGAACATCGGCCCAAGCTCCTTTTTTGGCATGTGGCCACCGGCTGAGTGGACCCTTTTAACCATCATACGTAGTATAGGGTAAATCTTGTAATCGTTTTGAAAATCGAAAAAAAATGTTTGATGGATTTACACGTTTCAGGCACTGGAGATGCCGAAAAACATATTTTTAGAAAAAAATTTTTGCCGTCCGTCTGTGTGTGTGTCTGTATGTCTGTAAACGCTCTATCTCCCGAACAAATTGAGATAGAGACTTGCAATTTGGTATGTACTTAGTACGTAATAATGGGAAGAAGCATGGTAGAAGAAGAATGGTAAGAATGGGAAAATTTCATTTCAATAACCTCGATTAACCGGAACTATTTTTTTCGGACTCTCGAAATGTTCGTTCTGATACAAGGTATATAAAAATTTTCGAAATTCGTTATTTTAAGAAATGAATATAAAAGACAATAAAAAAAAACATAAATTTTGCATACAGAATGAAGTCGATCGGATAATTAGTTGCCGAGATATTTGGAATCCTATTTTCCACACTCTTCGATTTTTCATGACCCTGTATTTCATCCAAATTTCACTTCAAAGATATATTTTAATTGGAAATTTGACGCTTAATCAGATGCAATAAACCGCTAGTTAATAGGATTATTATTTTTGGAGTTATAAGAATGTTTCTTTCAAGCAATTCAGTAATCGAGCCATTAAAGTTTGTGACGTCATCAAGCCACGATTTTATTTGAATTGCAATGCATTTTATAAGTAGTTTACACATTTTTATTTTAATATTTTACATTGTGCATATCCATGATGGGTAAGTATTACGGTGGCCCCCAACGATTAGTTTTATTTGCAAGATTTAATACAAAGAAGATATACTGTACTATTACTTGTATTTCTGCTATATTACTTGTATAGAAATATAATTATCTAATTATGAATAGAATAGGGGACGGAGACCCGTTCATATAATAAAAAGTTTTCATAGAAAAAAAAGGAGGGGGGGGGGCTTCTCGTTACAATTCATAAGAGTTATAACTCCTGAAAGTATACTTGAAATGTTACTTGCAGTAATACTTATGTCGTGAGAGAAATGTAACAACTATAATTGTAGTTGAAAGTTTCAAAATATTAAATCTCATCAAAAAGTTATCTGTAAAAAATGCAGCCAAGTCTCGTAACTCATTTACCGTAAAAAGTAGTGAGATCGTATAAAGCCAAGTTTAACTATCTTATTAACTCTGAAATTTTCATTCACAAATCACTCCTAGTCTCTACATCTTTAGTTAATTATTATTTTATGACTTGGCAATTACATAGCACGAGAATGAGATGTATATAGTTAGTCTTAATCAAATAATACTATAACATATTAAAGTGTAATAACTTCCCTGTGCGTATATAATGTGCCTTAATTTAATTATACCATCCCATCCCATAACATAGTAAGGTGTAATAACTTCCCTGTGCTGCGTAATTGCCAAGTCACAAAACAATATTTAACTAAAGATGTAGAGACTAGGAGTGATTTGTGAATGAAAATTTCAGAGTTAATAAGATAGTTAAACTTGGCTTTATACGATCTCACTACTTTTTACGGTAAATGAGTTACGAGACTTGGCTGCATTTTTTACAGATGACTTTTTGATGAGATTTCACTTCTTTTTGTAAGTAATCCTTCTTTTCTTGATTTTGGGTTCTTTTTGGAGATCATCCACTGATTTTCGCTAAGTCCACACTCTGTCCCTATTATTAACAGGTATAAAAAATTTGAAGCTTTAGTTTCGTTTGCAAAGTACTGTAGATAAAAAGAGATTTCAGGTTCCTAGGCAAGCACTAAGTTATGGGAGGGGGAGTGTCAAAAGTACTCTCAATTGCTTCCAGGATAGGTGCTATCCATCTGAGATATTACTCGCAGTCCTACATACTTGATATTTAACATAAAAGAACTTTTTAGTATAAAAAGAAAGCCAAAATTAAAATTTCCGGAAATTTCCAATAAATCAAACTATATTCCTTTTTTCGATGGTTTTTTTTTTCGTTTTTTTAGTCTTTTTTTATTATTTACGGATTTTTTAATTTTTCCTTACTTTGTATACTGAACCCTACCTTTTTGCCAAATGTCAAGCTTCTAGGACTACAAAATCGAATCATTTTCAAACTTTCGCCTTGTTATAAATTTATTGATTTTTCGATTTTAATTCTAAATTACCTGATTGTCATGCCAATATAGTAATTCTTTGATCCGTCTTCTTAGGATCATTTAGGTTCAATTTAGAGATAAATCAAGTGAATCTTAGAGTCACCATGATTTTATTTAGAAAGGACTATCAAGCCATAACAAGCCAGTAATGTCGGGTGGGTAGGGGGAGCTGTAAAAAATTTTGTGAGGCTAACATCATTTAACAATCCACATTTCATATGTGAAGTAAATAGAGTACAACCTGTGAAAGAAAACAAACCTGTCTATAAAGAAATCGCCCATATCGTAGCCAGTCTATAGCGGAACTTTTCTACAACGAAATTCGTAAACGAAAGAAAAGAAAACCATAATCCGGGGGAATTAACATAAAACAATTAGGGGCGTTGTACTAGCTAATAGGACAATTATCTTAAAACTAATGTTTCTAGCAGTACAAAATAAAATTGTTTTCGAATTTTCGATTTCTTAAAGATATTTCGAGTTTTCGATTTTATTTTCGAATTTAACGAATATTTTAATTGTTCGTTTTATTGAATAGTAAATACTACCTTTATACCAAGTTTTAAGTTTCTTAGACTACAAGTTAAATTATTTTCAATTTTTGATTTTTTCGAATTTTTTTTTTTATAATTTCTGGATTTTTTAATTTTTTCTTATTTTGTATCCTTTATTACAAATTTCAAGTTTCTAGCGCTACAAAATCGAATTATTTGGAAATTTCCGATCTTTTTCGAGATTTTTATTCTATTTTCGAATTTATTGTGTTTTAATTTTTCCTTTTTCTGTATCCTAAACAATAAGTTTACGCCGAATTTTAAGTTCTAGAGCTACAAAATCAATTTTTTTCAATTTTTCGAATTTTCGATTTTTTTTTCGAATTTTACAGATTTTTTATTTATTTCTGTTTTTTTGTATCCTAAATACTACCTTCATTCCAAATTTTAAGTTTCTAGCTTTACAAAATCGAATTATTTTAAAATTTTCGTTTTTTTTTCGATTTTTTGATTTTATTTTCAATTTTTGTTGTGTTTTTAATTTTTTCTTTTTCTGAATTTTAAACACTACCTTTACACCAAATTTTCAGTTTCTAAGACTACGAGATCATATTATTTTCAATTTCTCTCATTTTCTTTCTTTATTTTTATTTATTTATTTATTTATTTTTTTGAAAATTTCGATTTTTTTTTTAATTATCCATATTTTTTAATGTTTCCTTATTTAGTATCTTAAATATTACCTTTATTCAAAAATTTCAAGTTTCTAGCTCTATGAAATCGAATTATTTTCGAAATTTCCTGATTTTTCGATTTCTTTCGATTTTTTTATTTTATTTTCGAATTTTATTGCGTTTTTATTTTAACTTATTCTGAATCCTAAACACTATCTTTACCAATTTTAAGTTTCTAAGGCCAAAATATCAAATTTTTTTAAATTTTTTTCGAATTTTTGATTTTTTTTCGAATTTTCTGGATTTTTTAATTTTTCCTTATTGTTTATCCTAAATACCACCTTTATTCCGAATTCCAAGTTTTTAGCGCAACAAAATTGGATTATTTGAAATTTTTCGATTTTTTTCGATTTTTCGATTTTATTTTCATTTTATTTTTTGTGTTTTTGATGTTTTCTTTTTCTGAATTCTAAACACTACCTTCACACCAAATTTTAAGTTTTTAAGACTACAAGATCGTGTTATTTTCAATTTTCAATTTTGTTCAATTTTCGAATGTTTTTTTTTTTTTTTTTTTTTTAATTTTCCGGATTTTATATTTTTTCCTTTCTTTGTATCCGAAACACTAGCTTTATTCCAAATTTTAAGTTTCTGTGGCTGCGGGATCTACCCAATCTTTTTGATGACACCAGAGTGAGTGAGTGTGTGAGTGACAAAAAATCGAAACTTTGAGTTCATATATCGTCTGCACTAATTTATGGGTATTTTTTGAATTATCCATATTTTTTAATTTTTCCTTATTTAGTATCTTAAATATTACCTTTATTCCAAATTTCAAGTTTCTAGCGCTATAAAATCGAATTATTTTCAAATTTTCCTTATTTTTCGATTTTTTTAATTTTATTTTCGAATTTTATTGCGTTTTAGGTAGCTTTCAATACAAAAAAGTATAAAGCTACCTATTGCAGCCGTTCGGAGGAAAGCAGTTCCGGAAAATTTCGATATATTTTCACCGATCATGACCCCCAGACCCCAAAACCACCCTCCGTCCAAATGTTGATTTATATATATAGATATATCCATATATATATATATATATATCTGACCTATGTCATACGATAACGCCCGTAATTATGAATCGATTTTGATGAAACTAATTGTGTGTATTAAGGTCACTAATGTCTCGACCGAGTTCGTTGGCCAGCTTGGTCCGCCATCTTGTTTCAAGATGGCGGCCATTTAAAGATGTAAAATAACTTAAAATCTAAAATAAATATACAAAAAATTTAAAAATTCAAATTTATTTTTTCATTACGTGTTAAGCCTTGATACAAGGATTCCAGAGCTTTTTTTGGTTTATCTCTATCTTAAAAAATGGCTGAGATAGAGCAGTTTGAAATTCTAGGGTGGCTGACATTTTGAAACAAAACAGCACATTAACGCGATTACTCGCAAATTATTTTCTTTCATTGTTGTAATAATTTTCCCAATCATACGCATAAAACTATATATTCATATCCGTTAACGCCAAAATTGGCGACAAAATTGGCAAAATTGGGCGACATTTGGCGAAATATCGCCAAATTTGGCGATCAAAATAAGTCTCCATAAATGAAGCCAATTTGGCTATTGCTCAATAATTTGGCGAATTTCTTATTCAAATTCAGTATTAACGAATCTTTTGTAAACGTTTCTTTGCATTTTAGCTTGCTGTTTTCGTGTAACATTAGCTAAAATTTTAAAACGAAGATATAGGAAAGCTACCTTTTCCTCCCGGTACAGGCCGGAAGGACTTTTTTATTTTAACTTATTCTGAATCCTAAACACTATCTTTACTGCGAATTTTAAGTTTCTAAGGCTAAAAAATCAAATTATTTTAATTTTTTCAATTTTTTTCAAATTTTTCGAATTTTTAATTTTTTTTTCGAATTTTCCGGAATTTTTAATTTTTCCTTATTTTGCATCCTAAATACTACTTTTATTCCGAATTCCAAGTTTCTAGTGCAACAAAATCGGATTATTTGAAATTTTTCGATTTTTTCAATTTTGCTTTCGATTTTTTTGGTGTTTTTGATGTTTTCTTTTTCTGGATACTAAACACTACCTTCACACCGAATCTTAAGTTTCTAAGACTACAAGATCGTATTATTTTCAATTTTCAATTTTGATGGAATTTGTTGAATTTTCGAATGTTTTTTTTTCGAATTTTCCGGATTTTATAATTTTTTCTTTCTTTGTATCCTAAACACTACCTTTTTTCCAAATGTCAAGTTACTAGAGCTATGGGATCTACCTAATCTTTTTGATGACGCGTGAACGAGTGAGTGAGTGAGTGACAAAAAATCGAATGTTTGAGTTCATATATTGTCTGAACTAGAAAAGACAGAAAGTTGTAATTTTAAATTTTTGTCCTGTGTGCCAAATACTCTAGAAAAACGAAGTTTCAAATTTTTGGGATACTCCAGCGCGGAGATATGGGGGGGTCAAAAGTGCCCTGAGTTGCTTCCAGAAAAGTATGCTTACGGCTGTCCTCTCTCGACTTGGCGGAGGCACTGCCGTGCCTCCAGATGAAATGAATTCAAAATAAAAATGCTACTTGCTTAGTTGACGTTGAGGCCCCTGACCTTCAGCTTTACCAGTTAGAAATGTAATCAATATTTATAGTACTTATTTAAATGCGTTTCATTATATAGTTAAAGGAGTAAAAATTTAGCGCTAAGCGGTCACGACTTTTATATTACTATTCAAAACAGAATATAAAAACTACAGGCAAAATTTCAAGCGGATGATTTGGCTCGAATCAGTTACTGGCCGTGTGTCATTCACATTTGAATTCATCGGTTCAGTGATGTAATCTTTCTGGCAATGCTGAATTAGGGATCGCTTTACAGAATTTTAACATAGCTTGCAAAGAAAAACAGGAACGAAAAAAATCATGCGTCAAGCATAGATTATGAAACACTTTCCAGCACATCCAGAAAACTGCAACGAAACTTCACCGTTAAATAAAGTGAAAGTGTAGTAAACAGTTTAGAAAACATATTTTTTTAGCAGATTGGTTTAGCTGTATTTTATGTATTTCATTGTTCTAATTCCATTGTTATAATTTCATTGTAGTACCTAATGTTGCGACTTTATTTTTGTAACTGTATTGTTGCAAGATTCATTCTTTTTCTACATACTCTCCCCCCCCCCCCCATGTAATTCCCTTAAGAGGCAAATTTCTAAAATTGCTGAAAAATGTGTTAAACCATTTTTTTAGTAGATTTGTTTTCCTGAATTTCGAACTCCTACCTAAAGCTGCTACAGAGATGTGGCGAAATGACCTAAAACGTTCAACCCCCGCCCCCTTTAACACACTTTGGAGGGGGGGGGGGGTATTTTCAAAAATCCTTTCTTATTGCTTGTCTAGGTCATAACAGTAATCTACTCTCCAAATTTCATGATCCTGACTTTAGTCGTTTCAGCTGGGCGTTGATGAATCAGTTTTGTCAAAGTGGTGTAATTTTTGCTGATGTTTCATTCCGTAATACTGAAGATCAGTCTCAATTGATAACTTCATCATAATTATTTATTTTGATTACATATTACTGATTACTTATATGAACAAAGTTTAATTTTTCGATAATTTTAAAAGTTGAAGTTAAACCGGTAGTAGTCGCAAGTCGGTCTTACTTCCACCCATACAAATTATCTTATCCTAACTCATCTTCCGTTACAAATACAACGGGACAATTCCGTGTAACTGACCTTAAATGTTTCTCCACCGCCATAGTCAAGTAACAAGACGTCTCTGTTTTTGTTTTTTTTCCCAAGTACATTATTATAAGAAATGTTGAAATTTGTAGAAAAGTCTGCTTTATTATTCAAATCTCGTGAGAAAAATGTTTAATTTAACTAAACTGCAAATTTATAACTTCATTGAAATATAATATTCGAATATTAAATGGAAATTGTTTCTTCTTTTCTATTTTCTGCATGCGCGGACCGGCGGCGCGGCGGCTGAAAGACCGAACGCGACCAATTGCGTTCTAACAAAAGACGCTACTCTCGGATACGGACATAATATTTTCGTAAGTTAGGTTTAAAATAATATTTATTTTAAGAGTTAGATTAACCAATGTAAGATTTATTGCTTATTGTAATTATTTTTATTACAATAATTAATCTTTCAATCTATTTATTAATGACATTATCACAAATCAAATTATTAATTACTTTAGATAGATCAAGCAGGGCGGTCGCTCTGCCAAGCCAAGCTTAAAAAAAAAAAAAAAAACGCCACACAAACAACGCCAAGAACTGGAATAAAGACCGCTAATGCTTATATACAGAAAGCAACTTCGCAATGTTAAATCGACAAAACATGCCAGATTAAAATATCAGATATCAAACAAACCAAGCGTCGTAGGAAAAAAAAACGAAAACTAGAAAAATCTAAGGAAGAATTTCTTCAATTTAAGACCAAACTCATCTTCATAAGTGATTTATAAACAGAGATATAGCTTTTTTTTAAAAACGTCGAGTTACTTAAAATGATCACTATTTTCTTCGTCAAACTTTTTTTTTCAAACAAGCTACAGGCCTTAATATTGGGCAAAATAAAAAAAGGATTGCATTTTTGGACAAGTAATTACGTAATCTATGTGCTTTTATAAAATTCAGTGTAAAAAAAAAAATATTTTCTATCCTTAACTAGCAAAAAACTGTTAATTAACTTGGCGATTAAAAAATTATGCCAAAACAGAGATAAAACCCGCCAACGACCATCTACCATCTGTATTAAAATAGCACAAATCAGTTACAGGTTATAATATAACCACATCAAATTTCATCTGCAAGTCAGCCATTTTCTTCTGAAGATATTTTTTTTTTTAAATAAAACTTCACAATTATAAGAACACATATTTTATCAAATAATTAAATATGACTGCAAACTGTGGTAGATGATTGTTTCTAACATGAATAAGTATGAGAAATTGCCGGTTACGGATATGGATCTGGGTAGCTCAGTCGCAGAGCGTCGGCATGGTACGCATAAGGTCCCAGGTTCGAGTCCAGGCCCAGGTCAATTTTTCACTCATGTTTGTTTAGTGTATTTAATTGTCTGATAAAATGCGTGTTCTTATAAATATTGTAAAATAAAGTAATCAGACGTAGTGTTTATGCTTTAAAAATATTTTAAATATATAATTTACGTTTTTAGAAAGATCTTTAAAAATAAATTAGTTTTTGAGGGAAGATGTACCTTCTAAAATGTATACATTAAGAGTTATCGCCATTTAAAATTTCTTTCCAAACGTAAACAAAAATTTTGAAATGAATTAAATGTGATTAATTTATTTCTAAAAATAAAAAAACACGGTAAAGGACAGGCATTTCGTTCGCAGGAATACCTTTCACGTCATCTACTATATATACTCGCTATATATATAAAACACAAACGGAAATTTCGTTCCGTTCCTTTATAACTCGAGATCTGCTGAATGGAATTTGATGGAACTTGCACTGTTCGAGAGATAATTTTTCAGGGAAGGTTTTAGTATGTAACACAACGTTCTACGTATAATAGCTATCGAATTATGATAGAAAGTTCTGTTATTTTGGCCGAAAAGGTTACCATTGCTAATTTTTTGGCGATCATTACTGTTGCAGAAAGAAATGAAAAGGCTATACATCTCGAAAAATAAAAGAAAAACTGTTACTAATTTTATTTAAAAAAAAAAAAAAAGAAAGAAAGAAAGAAAGAAAAAAAAAAGAGTTTTGATGAGAGAATATTATAAAACGAAAATATTTAATTTAAACATGATTAGAAATGTTCGTAATGCTTCAAACATTATTCAAGGGGCAAGATTTCTATTGAAACAAATTTGGCGATTTATCTTTTGTTTTTGGCGATTTTGATTTTACTTTTGACCCCAAACAATTTGATTTTAAGCCAAAAAGTGTCTTTTTTTGTTGCAGAAAAAATTGAAATGGCTATACATCTGGAAAAATAAAAGAAAAAACTGTTACTAATTTTATTTTTTTTAAAAAGAAAGAAAAGAAAAAAAAGAAAAACAGTTTTGATGAGAGATTTTAGGCCAAAAGGTGTTTTTTTTTTCAAGTGTACGACTGCATTTTCGCAGTATTTTTTTTTTTTTTGGTACTTTTTGGTTAGCCGGGCGCCAGTGATATATATATATATACACACATATATCTACACAAATACATGTATATACATACATATATATATATATATGTGTGTGTGTGTGTGTGTGTTCATATATCACTGATGCCCGGCTAACCGAAAAGTACTTTTTTTTATTCAAATGCAAACTATATTAATGGCAATATACTTCTATTTACTTCTACATATATGAAATTTCGTTCCGGCTGCTTATAACTCGAGTTCTGCTGAATGCATTTTCGTAGAACTTAAACTAAGATAATTTTTAAGGGAAGGTTTTAATGTATAACATATCGTTCTACGTAGCTTAGTTATATAATTATTCTGGGAAGTTCTATAATCAGATCAATCCGATTATGAAAGATTAGCCTTTTTAAAAGATTTTGCCGAATGTATTTCGATGGAACCTATACTGTTAAATAATTTTCTAGGGAACGTTTTATCATATAACGTTGCTTAGTTCTAGAATTATAGGGGGAAATTCAAAAATCGGGTGACCATTTTTTTTTATCAAATATTAGCCTTTTCAATATTTGATTCCGATTATGAAAGATTAGCCTTCTAAAAAAGTTCTACTGAACGGATTTTGATGAGAATTGTATCGTTAGTTAGATGCTATTTCAGAAATGGTGTTAATGTACTATATATTGTCCTACGTTGCTTAGTCCAACAGTTATGTGTGAAGGTTATATAGTCAAGTGAACCCGATTCCGAAATATTAGCCTTTTTGATAGTTTTTACTGGGCGTATTTTTTGCGACTTGCATTGTTAAGTAGATAATTTGTAAGGATTGTTTTAGTATATTTTATATCGTTTTGTTGTTTTAGAATTATGTGGAAAAGTTCAATAATCAGATTATCAAAGATTAGCCTTTATAAAAACTTCTTCTGAATGGATTTTGTTAGTTAATTTGTTTGCATTGTTATTTCGATAATTTTTAGTGATGGTTTTAGTATATTGCATATAGTTTTATCATTCTTTAGCAAACCCTAACTGTAAATGACCAAATAAAAGAGTTGGTCCTTAACAGCTAAAATTTTGACTGCACATTAGAAAATATAATAGCGCAATCGCGTCATTTTTCAGTAATGTGGAAGGATATTCCACGTAAATATACAGATTGCTTTCAAATACAAGGTCAAATTAAACGATATATTTCGTTTGATCCAGGGTTCATTTGTAGAAACCGACCAGCGCAGCGGGCGCAGCTTGCTAGTTTTCCTATAAATTAATGAAATCCAGTTGTTAAATTATTTTTGTTTTAGAAGTGAAGTTTCCATTTAAATTTATTGTAACAGTACAATGTTTAATTGAATAAAATAAGGTAAATCTAAGAAATTGCTAAGAAATTCCAAACATGCACAGGGCAACGCAAAAAAAATAAAATAATAATAAACAAAAAATAAAAAATAGATAAATAAATAAATATAAATAAATAAAAATCAGCTTTCAGAAACTCTAAAAATTGTTCCGCTATTCATATTATGTATCTTCGGGGTCCATCCTCCCACTTTCAGCCCTCCCACCCACAGGGGGCACTTTTCTAAATTTTGCCGACACCTCTCATGTGATATATCGTTGGAAAAGTCTGTGAACGCTTAATCATAATATGCAGGGGGGGGGGGGGGGTATTTTCTAAATTTTGCACATACCCCTCATGTGATACATCGTTGGAAAGGTCTGTGACCGCTTAATCCTATTATGCGTCTCCGGTGTTCATCCCCTCTTTTGCCCCCCAAGCGCGATTAGCTTTCACCACCAGGGGATGCTTTCCTATATATGTTCCTACGAGTCGGATCACGACGGGGTATGGCTCATTCGACTCGACATCAATAGAGCTTTCCGATTTTAGTTCGTTCTTTCACCACCAGGGGGCACTTTTCTATCTGTGGTTCTATGGGCTAGATCACGACGGGGTACAGTTCATTCGACTCGACATCTATAGCCTTAACGATTTCAGTGCCCGAGGTTCATACAGAACAGATTGCGCTACCTGGTGGTGGAAGATGGAACTTGAGCGTGCGCAGCACGACTGCTATACGGTGCCGAAGGCAGCGGGGACCCGTGTCGGAAGTTAGTTTGGTTAGAGGTTTATACTATTCGATGTGCAAATTAAGGGATTATCCGGTGCCGAAGGCAGCGGAGAACCAGGTCGGAGGTTCGTTCGGTTCGAGGTTTTACAAGATTCGAGGCCCCGATATAAATTAGGGGTCCGCTAGCGGGCGAAGCCACCTAGTGCTAATAATAAAAGAGCGTGATATCACGTTTGATTTCAAATGCAGCGCTGACACGCTATGTACGTATTGCATTTTTATTCTTTTCATCGATAAGTCAGTGATATTTTTTAACGGGGGATAACAAGTATTATAACAAGCCACATTTAGTATGTTGTTATTAGTTTAATTTAAAAATCTACTGGTATTTCTAGTTAACCTTTTAAACAATGACTGAAAGTAAAATGTAATTTTAAATTATTTCTCATGTTTAGATTATTTAAATTATGTTTATTCTGTTTTAAAAAAAATAAATGATATCTACAAAAACAACTTTTCAAAAGTAAAAAAAAAGCCAAGCGTAAAAAAAAAAAAAGTTGTGGCTAAAAAATGGTGTGATATCAAATTTCCAAGCTATTATATTACTTTTTTAACTTTTTTCCATTAAATAAGTTATCATATATATAAGTCGAGTGCCTACGTATATGTTAATAGAAATCGTTTTCTCCTGTACTAAATACATCCTAACGAGTTTCTGAAAATTCAATATTTTTCAAATTATGCATGATGGGCTTGGCGGCCATCTTTTCATATTTCTAAGCACCCAAATTTCTAAAGTAAAAGCGTAATATGTTTGCAATGTAATATGTTTATAACAATTTCGAACTTCAGATTTTAACTACGGACAAATAAATTAGATAAGGCTGATATTTTGAGAAATTGATTTTTACTAGTTTGAAATTATTAATTACTGTAAAAAATAAATCATAAGATGAATCTTTAAGATAAGTCATCATTATCTTAAGACACAATTTTCAGATCATACAAATCTATAAATGAAACGCTTAAAATATTTGCTTAAATAACAATTTTGAACTTCGGATTTTAACTACGGATTTGGATGCTTAGAATTTTGTGAATAATATGCAAAGATGGCCGCCAAGCCCATCATGCATAATTTGAAAAAAATTGAATTTTCAGAAACTCGTTAGGATGTATTTAGTACAGGAGAAAACGATTTCTATTAACATATACGTAGGCACTCGACTTATATATATGATAACTTATTTAATGGAAAAAAGTTAAAAAAGTAATATAATAGCTTGGAAATTTGATATCACACCATTTTTTAGCCACAACTTTTTTTTTTTTACGCTTGGCTTTTTTTTTACTTTTGAAAAGTTGTTTTTGTAGATTTAATGTACTGAAAACTGTAGAAAGTTACAATTATTAAATAATGAAACAACGAAAAGTTGATGGGGCAGAAACCCCCTCATATGAGAGTTTCACAGTTTTCACAGAAAAAAAAAAAGAAAGAAAGAAAGAAAACAGTCTTTTAATATCCATATGTGTAATCTTATTGATTTCGGTATTAAATGAACACTAAACTTTTAATATGTTAGAGGAAAAATTAACTATCTGCTGTCACCACATCATTCAAAGTACAAAAACTACAAATAAAATTTCGAGCGGATTATATGACTCGAATCAATTACTGGCCGCGTGTCATTTACATTTGACTTCATCGCTATAGTCTTTCTGGCAATGGTGAATTGATATAAACAGCTTTACAAAATTTTAATATAGCCTGCAGGAGAAAAAAAAAATCAAAGTAAAAGATAGGATGATATATATTTTTTTTATTATTCATGACTAGCTGACCCGCCCAACGTTGCCCGGGCCGGTGATAATAAATTTAAATAAGAAAGACCCCCCCCCCCCCCCCTCAGTCTTTATGATTTTACATCTTTAAACCGATTTTGTACGACATTATATTTTTTAATGAAAAATTCGCGAAAAAACATTCATATTTAGTGATAAAATCGCTCGTAAGAAGACATTTTCATATTTTTTCAGTTAGGGTCTTTTTACAGTTTAAAAAAGTTCTTGTTCTCCGAGCTCCTTGAAATCTTTATCGGTTGTAAATAAAGCTGTTGTATAGCCTGTGTAAAAAAATCGTGAAAAAATATTGTAATGTAGTTATAAAATAAATGTTTTATTCTCGCTTTTTTGTTTGTTTGTTTGTTTGTTCGTCGGCTCCTTGAACATAACAATAAAAAAAATATTTCTAATCTTCTGAAATCTCTGAAATTTCCATAGGTTATAAATATAACTGTATCCAAGCTCTCTTTATAATTTTGTGAAAAATATTCATATTTAGTAAGTGAAAACATGAGTCTAAACAGAGCGAGCCATACCGAAACACCCCGCTTTTTCGCGTTTATTTTTTTTCGGAAATTGCTC
Source organism: Maratus michaelseni (assembly GCA_963931845.1). NCBI lineage: Eukaryota > Metazoa > Arthropoda > Arachnida > Araneae > Salticidae > Maratus > Maratus michaelseni. The sequence goes on from OZ007592.1 coordinate 255,123,980, forward strand.
AGATTTTATTTTATTTAAAATAATTCTGCACGTCCGAAAGCTTCGAAAATTTTGTAAGTGGAGTGAATCTTGTCTCCCGATATTCTCTAAAAAAAGTGTGTCGAAATACGGACGTTTAGTTACTTTTAGTGTAGAAAAAAAATTGCCTCCGTGAGGCGCGAAGTGTTCGCTGCTTTTTTTAAAATAAAACTCATATTCTTAAAAACCGATTTCAACGTAGATTAGAGGAAGGTAGCTTATTTTTTGTTTGTTGATACCTTTAAAATTGCGCCCTGGAGGGGCATTGACATAAGGCAGAAAAACGTCCTTCGGGAAAACGATATTTTTGAACAAAAAATTTTAAAAAGTTAGCAAAGATATTTTTTCGAATTGATTGCAGCATTTGAGACGTAAGAGTACAATCTTTTTGAATATGTTATCCAATTTTAATTGTACCGAATGGTTTTACCGATTTAAAACTACGAAATAACACACACAAAAAAAAACACGTGTCCGCTTCTTCTTTTTTCTCCGGATGGATGCTTAAATCGTGTTCTGGGCATAGGCGAATGCTTTTGCCGGATTGCAAAAAAATAGATGAATTTTTGATGAGTTTTTAATTAATAACTCGGTTAATTATCAAAATATTAAAAATCCGAGACTCAGGTGCATCAGGACATGCCTTGGACTACCTAAATCCAAATTTTCAGACTGTGCGAGTTGTAGATTTCGTTAACCATTGCCAACAAACACACACACAAACAAACAACGTTCTTTTATTAGTATAGATTAATTTTAAATCAATGTGCTTTAATCCCTTTGGGACGAACGTTCTGTGCACAATTTTTAATCTTCTCGAAACAGTATTTAAAAATACAAACTTTTGCATAATTTAATCGCAGAAATTACGTAATTAAATAAGGCGAAATTACTATTTACAAATTCTGGCAGGAAAAATTAATGATTGTACGCACATCTTGCGTCACGAAGTGGTTTAGTCAAGCGTATCCAATCTGCAGACCGCAAAACTATACCACTATTTTCATAAAGATGGTTGTATGAGGTTTTATGGCACAAAGTCCCTTAAGGGACATGCTGTGCCACATTCATAAATTCATTCATTTCATAAAGAATAATTCGCCTTATGTAAGGACACATAATTTGCGATTTAATAAGCCCAAAATTTAATTCCGGAAATAGTGGTGACAAATGCTTTTCAAGCAAAAAATTTGGACGCCCATTTCAAGGGCAAAGTACTCACGGGAGTTGGTAAAATGTTGAAATAATTGACTGCCACCAGAATTTACGAACAAATTAGTTTGGAAATATGCCTTAAATGTACTTTAAATATGGAATGAGTAAATTTTACGCATGGTTAGTATTTAAGTACTAAATATAAAGGTTAGTATTCTAGGGTTAAGCATCCATAACTGTCTTTCTTTGCATGCATTATACATAACTGCCAACTTTACGCCTCTTTTATTCATTTATTTATTTATTTATTTATTTATTTTGCTACCACTAAAATTTAATAGAATTTTTTGGGTTATTTAAATTGTAGACTTCGACGATTAAATAAGACAAAATTTACTATTTTAGTGGCAACAAAAAACGAAAAAATTGGCAAGTATGATTATAAAAGCAAATTGTTTTTTAAATATTCTGGAGCAATGCCAGCACTTTGAATTTAAAATTCAGTGGTATAAATAATGTACTACCGCTCTTCAAAGGGTTAGGAATTTCAATCTTGAAGCAGATCACTCGCTCCCCCTCACACCCAAGAAAATGTAAAGGAATACCCTGAGGTCTTGAAAGATTGAAGGAGAGAATGGAGAGATAAAAACTTTTCAAATACCGCCTCTTTGTAAGATTTACAATTGAGCCATGGAAAGGAATGAGCTTAGAAGAAAACTTTTATTTGTTTCCTTCTTTAAATCCGGATTCTGGGTTCTTTAACCAGCCTTTTCATGCTGCATTGTTAAAATAGAAAGGATGTGTGAAATCAATAGCTCGAAAATTGCAGTGACTATCGCAATGTTCACAGCTTCGCTATTGCAGTTTAGTTTTCTGGGGAAAATTCTGATATTATATTAATTTTAGCATTGCGATACATAGACCCAAGTAATATTTGTAATTTGTTTATTTGTATGTGAGTTTATAAGATTTTTATTATCTTCACGGGTATTGTGCTTAACGGTTAAAACGAGGACTTTTATAATTCTCTTATTTCTCGTAATAACCGAATTCGACTGTATATTTATTTGCAGTTGCCTAAAAATATTGTTAAGTTATAACAATGGACATTAAACTTTTAACACGTTAAAGAGCAGGGGGGGGGGGAGGATTTTAGTGTCCGTAGACACGACATATATGTACTAAAACAAGGGAAAACGCGGAATCTGTCTATAACGGAATCCTAAATTAAACGGAAATTTTTCATGTTCCCAATGAAAATAGTACAATGCAGTTAAACTGCTAAGACGGAAACGTATGTAAAACGCATTTTTTCCAGTATCTTGCGATCCTGTCTTGTCAGACTAACTATATTATGCAAAAAGAAAGAAAAAATGTAAATAAAATTTTAAGTGGAATGATGCGATTCGAATCAATTACAATCCACGTGTCATTCACATTTGACTTTATCAGTTCAGTGCTAGTCTTTCTGGTAATCTTGAATGGTTATAGATCGCATTACAGAATTTAATACAGCTTGAAAGAAAAATATCTTTAAAAGTGAAAACTGGAAAAGGATACTAATTACTTACTCATGACTGATTGAGCCTGTTCTTAAATGAATGCATGCTTTAAATTTGCTTAATAACAATGCAAACAAGTATTTATTTTTAGAAAAGTTAAATTTATCAGGGTATCACTCAAGTGTGACAACATGTGACATAGGCGGGGGGTGGGGGAGGGTATAAAACAACTCCAAATTTGTATGACGCAATTAATGGTTGACACCTTACACGCATTTATGTAAATTGTGAGTTAATAAGTAAGACTATTGTTTAAGGTTATTTCTGAATAAAACAATTATGTCTGGTTCACAAATGAGTTTTTGTATGTGAAAATAAGACGTATTTTAATTCAAGGCCACGGGGAACATATCTGTTTACGAAACTGTATCATATTTAGTAAATATTAGCTCAATATACAAAGTGTTTTAAAATTATTAGTGCAAAAGTTTAAGAATAATAATACACTTCAGGACAATGTTTGTTTAGGAAACCAATGAATGCCTTGCAATGCATTTATTCAGCGAAAAATACAAGAAAAAGTAAATAAATACAATAAGAATAAAATACAGTAAAATAATACTATATAAAAATAATAAAATACAATACACTAATAAAATAATAATAATAAAATACAACAATAATATAATACAATGATGTTAACCTTAAAACGCAGTACAATAAAATACAATAAGAATAAAATTACAAAATTGCAATGAATAAGCTCGAATGGTCCTATTTAAACAAACGCCCCAACCCTCCCGAGCCCGCTTGTTGATGTTTTTAACTTACGAGGCTACTTCAACTCAGTCGAAAACGCCCGCTCGCTAATGTTAATCCTATGGGGGAAATATTTTACAATATCTCGTTCGCATTTCAATATTTTTAATTCGAGTTTGGTTGCAATTTTTGTTATTGTACTTTCACTTTCGAAACCGGTTCCGAAAGTGAAAGTATCTTTATAATAAAAACTTGTGATTAAAATCGAAAAGTGCAAAAGGGCCTGCATAGAGATTAACCTCAGCTATCCAATGAAAAAAAAATCATTTAAAAATATTGAAATGCGAACGAGATATCGTAAAATATTTCCCCATAGGATTAACATTAGCGAGTGGGTGTTTTCGACTGAGTGAGATAGCCCCTTAATGAAAATCGCTTTTAATAATAATAATTACTATTAGTTGGAATGAATAAAGGCCTGTATACAGTCTGTCTCACTTGAAACAAAACATTGACATTCATGATTAGTGCCTCAAACATAATTCAAAATATGACATTAAAGATTATGCCACAAACGTTTTTTTTTTTCTTTTTTTACTTTCACACAATTTCAATATTACAGCATTTAATTCATTTCTAAACTTCAATTGTAAAATTAATTACATTTTATTATCTCTAGGGGGCGTTTTAAAAAAGGTGCAGGAAACTTTAAGAAATAATAAACACTACAACAAAATTTATTATTATTTTTTTTTTTTGTTTACAATAAACCAAGATCACAATCTATTTATTCATTCAATGCAACAGTATTGAATTCAGCCTTTTCCCTTTATTTCTGCGCCTTCGGGAAAAAGGAGGAGGGGGAGGGGTTAATTTTGAAGTTCCAATTGTGAGGATACTTGCCCTTCTACAACATTAATAAGCAGAGAGTCTAAAATCTTCTGGAGAACATTCTGGACGCCTGAGGTCACACCCCTCCTCCCCGGCTACTCCCCGAATTCTTCACTGGAATACAGGGTGTCTCATCCCAAGCCGAACACGGAGTTTGATTTATAATTTTACCAATAAGTAAGATATCATTACGCTAGTTCCAACAGACTTCTTTGTTTTCTGTGGAATGAGATTACATCACGAAAAGTGCTAGAAATGAATACCTTTCGCGTCCAAACAGTGCTGAACTAAGCGCTCCATATTTCGAAATGTAGATGAGATTACATACGGTGTCACTGGTCGAATTTCTCTGCACTTACATCGCTTCTCGTGATTTCGTTTCATTTTATACAAAGCAAGAAACATATATTGAAAATTTCTGTTAAATATCTTCATTATTGGTAAAGTTGGGAGGAAAAATCCGGATTTAACTTGGGGGATGGGACACCTTGTGTTTTTTGACTGAAAATGTGGATTTCAAACCAGTTTATTATTATTATTATTATTTTCTACACAATAATTGTTTATTATGCCTTGTGTTGTTCCTCCTAAACGTTTATACTAATAATTTTAAATAGTGTTGAATTCAGAGGAAGGGGGTGACTCGGGGGGTAGTAATATTTCCATCCGGAGCATTGAAATGTTCCCTCGGAAGATTTGAGGTACAATTTCAGAGCAAAGATAGTATTATTAGAAGGTCTATGGATACAATCTTTCTTACCAGTATTTTCAAATGATAATTTTCGCCTTACTTTATCACGAAATTTTTGCGATTAAACTAGGCAAAGCTTTCTATTTTGAAATGCTGGTGCTGAAAGAGGTTAATGGTTATTTATTTATTTATTCCTAAAAGTGCAAATCCCCCTCCTGGCCTCCATCCCAGAACTTGAGAAATCCCTCCAGGAGAAAAATGTCTGAATTCAAATATTGGTTTTAAGATACCAGGTATACAAAATTTTGCGAATTTAAAAAAAATGGGTACTTACGTATTTTCCGTAAAAAGATAGATCGCTAAAAATAGTTGATAATTTTGTTTATCGTTGCCAATCACGTTCAGTAATTTAACAGTAATTTAACAAATACATAACATTTATTACAGTAATTTAACATTATTAAATACATAACATTTAAAAAAATAGTAAATAATATAAAAAATAAATAACAAAAAACTATAAACTATAATAAAAAATAAACTATAAACTATAATAATAAACTATAGTAATAAATAAATTATACGGTTGTAAAAAAAAAATAAGGGTTACTGTAAATAGTATTAATGGCGTAGCGCCACTATTGGCACAGTTGTATCTTCAGGACACGGATAATGCAAGTACAGGCATCCCCCGACTTACGTAATTAATGCGTTCCGCAGACTTTTACGTAACTCGAATTTTACGTAAGTCGAATGTGTAATTTGCTTAAGTAAAATTTCGTAAGAAACTGCAATATTTATTATTATTACATCATATATATATATATGGATTATTTACACAGTATTAATTTTTAACTAAAGCATCATGCAGCAGTATTTACTCGGATATAAATTATACAAGTATGAAAAAATATAAAGGTAAACTGAATAAACACTTTTCAAATAAAAAATATCTTGTGGAATTCGGGATTTATAAATTTAACATTGATGGAGTGATTTATAACAATTTTGAGATTACTTGAAATGACTATAAAAATAAGAAATAATTAAAGAGACTTACCTCTTCTCCACGAATTTTCGGTGACAAGAACAAGACAAATGAATAGCACTCACAAAATAAAATAATTCTTGATAAGTACAAATTGTATTTATTAAGAACTAGCGGCCCTCCCTCGCTTTGCTTCGGGTTAACCTTGAAAACCTTCATCTCTTTGTGTTTTCTGTAGACCTTTTTAATGTGTACAATAATTAGTACATTATTTTGATAAATCTTGTAGGGTTCAGCCTGCGTTTGCAATGTATAAGCGGAAAAAATGAAATTATTTACGACATCACATTAAAAACCTCAAAAATAACAGTATTTCTCCACTATTTAATGGATTTTATTATACATATAAACCTTCCTCTTGAATCACTCTATCTATTAAAAAAAACCGCATCAAAATCCGTTGCGTAGTTTTAAAGATTTAAGCGTACATAGGGATATAGGGACAGAAAAAGCGACTTTGTTTTATACTATGTTAAGATTAGATGACAACAATGAATAACGAACAATAAAGATTCGTTGTTATGATAATACTGTATATTCCCAACAAAAATATAACTCTCTCTAATACATAAAACTATATTATAAGAGTTATAATTTTTATATACATATTTTATTTATAAAATAATTATCAAAAGTATGCAAACGCGGGTCAAATGCGCTAGTGAGTTCATAAATGTAATTTTCAAAAAAATTTTACGTAACTGCGAATTTACGTAAGTCGCAGTATACGTAAGTCGGGTGATGCCTGTACCAAAAAAAGTTTCAGGTAAAAAAAAAATCTCTTTAAACAACTGATGGAAAAGAAAATATGAAAGAAATAACTAATATCATTGACTTCCGGACTCTATTTTTAAAAAACTGCCAATACATTCAGTTTAACGACTGTAGAATTCCACCATCCAATCAGAAGAACAAAAAAATTAATAAGTTGCGTTAAAATAGTTTAAATAACCAAGTTGGATTCCCATCACAATTATCTCACTTAGCCTCAAACAAACAAACAAAAAAGAAAATAATAATAATGATTCAATTCGCTACGCTTCTTCAGAACAAATTAATTACATTTTCTTATCAAACCCTTCTGCGAAGTGTTCCTTCCGGATAAATTGCATTGTCTTTATTTTTTGATGGATGAATCTTTCTTTTGTTGCATCCAACTTCCTGTTTGTATGCGATACGGACTGGCACACAAAACAGCAAACAGAGACGAAAATGGAATCTTACGAAGCTGTTATTCTGAAGGATATGTTTAGTCATCATAAGGTGTCATCGTCATTGTGTGTAGGTGTCTGTCTGAATTGTAATTTTATGCGTGAGAGTTGACGCATATTTGTGAAAGTGGATGTTACCTGCTGAATTTTATGCCTTGTTTGTGGATTTTGAAACTTAATTGACTACATTTTCTTTATCTCTGTATATATTTAATTTTTTTTTCTGCATAAATGACTTACAATAACTATGCACTAAGAGAAAGATAAAATAAGAATTTTTCGTCAGCGGGGCTCTGACCATGATCCCCTCCCCCTCCCCCATCATCAGGGCCCGACTACCAAGTTTTTGTGCCCAGGGCACTTTGAATTTTTCGTGCCCCCTTCGATTGTTTGATTTACTAATACTAGTTTTTTTTTTATATATATATTTTACACACTTATTCAAAAAGTGTCAACTCAAAAATTTAAGTTTTCCGGAAAATTAAAATCGGTTCCAGAAATTAAGAAAAAAAAAATCTATTATTTATTAAAATGTGCTTTTAATCCTATATTGAGATATATTTTTGTCATTTCATTGTATTAATATATGAAATATCACATTTTCTTCAGTTGTGTCACTTTTCGAATAAATGTGCTAAATATGACAAAATTGAATGACTTGATAAATACAGTACATCAATTACTAGAAATTAATGATAAGAAGTTATTAATGAATGATGTTATTGATATTAAATGATAAAACCAAACTGATACTGAATGCAAAAAAAAAAAAAAAAAAAAAATGCTAAAAGAAATAAAAATGTTGGCGCAATTATGATTTTTCTAATGGAAATTTAGAAGAAATTATAAAAATTTTTGTGCCCCTCAAAAATTTTGTGCCCAGGGCATGGGCCCCGGGTGCCCGTGCGATAGTCAGGGCCTGCCCATCACGAAAGTCAATCTTTATTTCTATTTTCCTTTTATGTCCATGAGTCTAAATGTGGATGGTACTTTGATGCTCACCCAATTTTGTGCCTCCTCGCATAGATTCTGAAATTTCATTAACTACATTTTTTTTTTTTAAATCTCTGATTAAATATATATAGATATACTCTGTATAAGTGTCTTAGAATAATTAAACTCTAAGAGAAAAATGAAATAAGAATTTTTCCTCTGGGAGGCTCTGACCCCCTTGACGCGCCCCCTCCATGAAAGTCGATCTTTATTTCCATTTTTCTTTTATGGGCATGTGTCTGAAAGTTTTATTTTTAACGAAGAATTCAGGAGGGGGAGGGGCAGAACCCCACCCCCTAAGGAAAAATTATTATTTCAATTCTTTTTGAAAAACGCTGATACATATTTGTTTTTGAATATTTAATATTTTTTAAATCCTCAAATTGCTATTTATGATGATGCTATTTATGCTATTTATGAACTTCCTGTTTGGGCAAACATAAAAGATGTTTAGTCATCATAGCTGTCATCATCATTGTGTGTAGGTGTCTGTCTGAGTCGTAATTTTATTTTATGCAGGAGAGTTGAAGAGTATTTGTGAAAGTGGATGTTTCTTTCAAATGCTGAATTTTATGTAATTACTACATGGGCTTCCATAAAGGGGGAGAGCAGGGGAGGGCAATCGCTTTTGCCTGGATTTCCACCAATTCAATTAACTAAATTAAGTTACTTCATTCGAATAAGTTACTTGAAAATAATACATTTTATTATTTTTTCATAATCATCAATTTTGAAAAATAATATTTTTTACTTTTTTTCTTTTCAAGTATCGTGAAGTAATTAAACATAAGAGAAAAGGAATTAAGGATCTTTCGTCAGGGGAGCGCTGCAGCTGCACACTTCTGAAAGTCCCACGAAAGACAATATTTAGTTATGTTTTTATTTTATTTTTATTTTTTTTACATTCATCAGTTTATTATAAATTACAGTAAACGGGGGTTAAAAATGTATTATTTTTTTTTTTTTTAGTTAATTTTCGAAAAATTTATGAATTGTAATCGATGGATTTTTTAGCAGAAATCGATTTCTAGAAGTTTTTAAATGTGTGAATAAAAAAATTACAGCTCATTCCGTCAAGTCAGTCTTCGAATTATGCTGAAAAAACTACCCGCGTTGGAATCTGTTTTGCAATGATTAAAATGAATTTAAAATTAGTAGTTCGAAATTTTAAACCTTCCCTTCCTAATTGATTAAACTATTTGACCGAATGACTTCGTAAGCTTTTTTACAAATTCTATATATGGATGATCCCTAACCAATATTTAAATATTAAATAGCATTAAATAGTAGACATTATTACTAATCGATTGGTACCAGTCATGTTTTTATACAATATTTTTCGCAGAGTTAGTACACTGCAAAAAATAACTGTTGATTTTACAGTATAAAACTGGCACCCCAGCTGCCAGTATTATACCGTAAAATTAACAGTATTAAATAGTAAAATAAGCAGTAATACGCTGCCGCGCAAGCAGTAATACGCAACCGCGCTGTTAATTTTACGGTATAATACTGGCAGCTGGGGTGCCAGTTTTATACTGTAAAATCAACAGTTATTTTTTGCAGTGTAGGGAATGCGTTAGAACCTATAGTATTTAGTCCGCTGTTTATTGTGTTTCAACATTTGATGAAGTAGCTGAGCTTTATTTTATTTATTTATTTATTTAGAGCATCTTTTTTGCTGTATTGAACTTTGTAGCAGATATTTTCCCGACGATTCTAGATACAATCGATTCTTTTAAAGGTTTTTATTGCAGAATAGTTCATTTAATCCAAATATGACTTTCAGAAAAGACAAATGGAAATTCATTCATGATAAATAATAAAAATATAATAATTTAATAAATGGCCTTAAAATTTTTGTGGCCTCAGATCTTTACACAGCCGACCAGTGTGCCGCAGCACACTTGTTAAAAACCAGTGAATTAGAGAAATGAAGTGGGGGGGGGGAATGGAGTTTTGTGCTACCTGTATTACACTATATGGCCAATGATGACCGGTCATTTGCAATTTTAGACGTTTTGTTAAATATCTAGAAAAATAAATATGGAATTATCCTGAAACTTCAGGCGTGTAAACAGCATAGTCGACGTCATATATGTTGGTAAAGATTTTTCCCCGAAACCCGATAGGGGGCCGTCAATAAATTAAAGAAAAACGAATATCTTTTGGTTAACCCTGTAAAACTAATTTTGCAAAAGCGTTGAAACGGTAGTACATGCTTAGGAGGCTTCTTTTAATAAACTATATTCATTTTTATGAGGATAGCGCGTAAACTCATGGAGAAATTAAGGTTTTGATAAAAACAATCCCAAATTTCACCAAGTGTTCTTCTTATAATTTTCAGAGTTCTTAATATAAAAGAATGTTCTTTTTAGGAACGATGGATGACAAACAACATTCTATACAATGCCCTGCAACCAGAATTAAAAAATAGTATATATTGGATGAAATATGAGCAGGTTTACTAAATATTGTTTCACTGCGCATGCAATCAAAATATACTGTGCATAATATATTAGCTAATTCTATAGAGCAATTTTTGTGAAAGTTTCAAAAACATAACTTGAAAGTTCTGATAGTGATAGTCGATAGAATAAGCTTGAAATTCGCTGTTCCCAAAAGGAAGCAAAAAGATGAGGGGTGGTATCCAAATATACAATGAGAGACACTTCATTCTTATTATATATATTACATATATATATATATATATATATATATATATATATATTATCATTCTTATCATATATATGTCAACTTTCATAAGCTAGTATATTTGGAATTTGGATACAACACCTCATCGTTTTACTTCCTTTTGGGAACAGAGAATTTCGAGCTTATTCTATCGACGATTAACTATCAGAATTTTCAAGCTATGTTTTTGAGACTTTTACAAAAGTTGGTCTACACATTTAGCTAATATATTATACACAGTATATTTTGATTGAATTCGCGCATGCGCAGTGAAACAATATTTAGTGAACCTGCTCATTTTTCATCCAATATTTATTATTTTTCAATTCTGATTGAATGGTATTGTATATAACGTTGTGTGTCATTGTTCCTGAAAAGAACATTCTTTTATATTAAGAACTCTGAAAATTATTTGGAAATTTGGGATCTTTTTTATAAAAACCTTAATTTCTCCACGAGTATACGTGCTGTCCTCGTAAGAATGAGCACAGTTTATTAAAAGAAGCCTCCTAAGCATGTGCTACCGTTTCAACGCTTTTGTGATATTAGTTTTTTCAGGGTTATCCAAAAGATATTCGTTTTTCTTCAATTTGTTGACGGCCCCTTATTGGGTTTCGTGAAAAAATCTTCACGGAAATATATGACGTCTATCATATTGTTTACACTTCTGAAGTTTCAGGATAATTCCTCATGTATCTTTCCAGATATTTAACAAAACGTCTAAAATCGCAAGTGACCGGTCATCATTGGATCACTAACAGAGTTTAAATAAACAGACAGATTGTTCTAAAATATTGGGAAATACTGTTCATAGACATGCATAGACGAATTGAATAACCTTTTCTTTCTTCCCTCTCTCTCTTTTCTTCTTTTTTTTTCCTCCTTCCATCTTCCTTTTTTTCTCCCCTAAATTGGTCGAAAATTAATAATTAAAAAAATTATTTTCTTTAAATTATCATTTACACCTAATAAGAGATTAAAAAGATCCGCTTTAGATTTGCTCACACAAAAATAAAGGATATGGACACGGATCAATTGGCTCTCGCGTATTATATACGGATACAAATATCTGACACTCGCTAAGTGATATAGCTCTTCAAAATCTGTCAATGTATCCCGCGGATATGCGATAAAAAGAGATATCATTTTGTTTAACATAATATTTTACAAATCATAAGGATGAAACAGAAGGGGGAGGCGATATTCAAACTTGTTGCCACGCAAGGATGAATGAAGTGGCATGTTACAATCTCCCTGGTAGAAAGAACTCCGCAGTACAGATTAAAAAGAAAAATTTTAATTCAAATGCTCAATTTATTTATTTATTTATTTATTTTGTCCCAGTTTTTTTTTTTTTTTTTTTTTTTTTTTTTTTCCTGAAACAGATGATGTCTTCGTCTAAAGCAGTTAAAATACTCTTGGTAATTTTTTGGGGCAGGGGGGTTTGCTATGCTCGATCAGTTTTTACTGTAACTTTGATGAAATTAGTAAGATGATATTCTGGAATGACTAATGTTGTTTGAAGATAGTTTTAGTCCTAAAGTTTCCTTTAGTAATTCCTGTTAATAGATTACCAAACGCATTTGTATACCTTCTTTATATTTGCGAAAAGGAAAATTCTTATCCCCTAAATTCGTTGTTAATAGATTACCAAACGCATTTTTATACCTTCTTTATATTTGCGAAAAGGAAAATTCTTATCCCCTAAATTCGTGTAATTTGGTCTGTTGAGGGTTTGAAATCTTTGAAAATTTCCGTTTTATTACCAATATGCTTCAATCATTTTTATTTCATATTAATATTTTTTTCAATTGGTGAAACTTTTTATTTCATTTTCATTTTTCACGTGGAAACCTTTCAATAGAAAATTAATTTTTGTAAAAAGAATTTTATTGTGGATTTTTAATTGTTGGCAACTGCTATAACGAAAAATGTTTAAATTTAATAGGAAAAGGCTGTTAGAATTTTCGTTTTTTATCTCTATTTATTAAAATAATACGATTTTTTCAAATTTTAACATTTTGAGCTTCATAGCAGGTATTCAGTTATACATACACAAAGTTTCAACTCTGTAAGTTATATAGGTTCTGAGAACGGCTCTGTGACGGACAGACAACGGAGCGGGAGTAATAGGGTTTCGTGAGATGAACGAAGCCCTAAAAAAAAGCACAAAAAAATACACTGGAAATAAACGAAATCCGAGGCATTCGACGAAAACCGGAACAAATTTTTCGCGGAAAAAATCGACGATGACCGAAGTCAACGAAAACCGAGTTATTACTGCAATTTTATTTTTTTTAATCATAAAATAAACTTTATTTAATATGAAAAGAAAGGACATAAGAAACAACTCATATAGAAGTAAATATAGCAAGCAAGCACACCTTTCAAATCTGCATAGACATAGACCTAAAAAAAAATTACCTTTTCCAAAAATTGTGGTATTACGATTTTTTTTTTTTTATAAGAAACTTGCCTTAAGACAATTCTAATAAAATGTGATTTTCTTTTTTAATTTATTATTAAATTTTTCTGCAGAAATGTGCTAATCCTTTCTTTTTTTTTTTTTCTTTTTTTTATAATATATTAAAATAATGGCTAAAAGTTTTTCGGATTCAGCCAGTCCTACCAATTTTAGCTATGCGCCACCACTGATGTTAGATAAATCCAATTAATTAATTAATTAATTAGTTAATTAATACAAAAACATATTTTCTTCACCCTTAATATGAATTTTATTTATTCATATTTTCAGAAAATTTAGCACTGAAAATGTATGTTTCTCGGAGAATGACTTATAAGTTTTGTTTAACGTAAATTACTTTACATAACATCATGAAAAATCTTTAATAAAAGGATTTACATTTGTTTCCGCTACTTTTTCTATAAATCAATAACAGATGATAAGAATACATATCTTTTAAATAAATGGAAGTAAATATTTATTTATAATATCTTTCAAAGATAAATAATAACTATCATATGAAATTCGTTTTTATGGCGTTATACTGAACTTTTGGTCTGCTCCTTTTTGAAATTCTATTGAATTACACGTTTCAAAGGAAATGGGGTCGATCATACAAAACATTACTCATCACTGTATATAGTGGATGGCGTTTTTATTTTATATTTCTTCAGATGTTTTATTCTTAAACAGATTGAAAAGATCAGAACAGGTTATTTACACAAGTGTTATTTGTATGCATATTCCATATGACAGAAGATGAAAACCGGAATTTCAATTCTTTATTTTGCTGAAGATATCCTGATTAATAATAGTTTTATAAATTCTATAAGATGTAGCTGTCTGGTTTATTTACCATTTGACCTTTTTGTTCTGTAACTTAGATTTTTTTTTAGTCTTAAGATGATTTTTGACATAATTTTAGACTCATTTCGCCTGAACTAGAAATAATGAATGTGATAATGGAACTGAGGGGGGAAATGGAGTTATGATTAATTTCCTGTTTATACAATGAAAACAAATGACTATATAATTCATTCAAAGATTCATTCAAAGAATATATACAAAATTAGTGGAAAAGATATGTCGTACTATGTAAAGCCGGCCAAAAAACTATGAGAAAAAAAAAACAGTCATTCGACTGGAAATTATGTCTTTTTTCAAATTGTATTAAAAAATAAACTTAGGGGTCGTCTTTATAGTGGAATTATACCAAACTGTGATATTTTCAATAAGAATTTGAAATCACATTTTTTTTCTTTTTCTTTTTTTTTTTTTGTAAATTTTACATTAGAGTATCAAATGGGAATTCATTCGGTCAAATAGTTTACGAATTATTAAGGTTAAAGTTTGGAACTCCTAGTGTTATATTCATTTTAAATAGTTCCAAAACAGATTATAATGCGGGTAGTTTTTTAAGCATAATTTCAAGAACAACTTGGCGGAATGAGTTGTAATTTTGGATTCGCATATTTGAAGCTTCTTGAAATCGCTTTATGTTAAAAATTTTATTAGTTAAAATTCATAATTTTTTCGAAAATATATACTTTCTGAAATTAATTTTTGAGGAAAAAGAAAAGAATTGTAACCTATGATTTTTTTAAACATAAATCAATTTCTAGAAGTTTCAAATATTGGAATCCAAAATTACAGATCAAGAGATTAAAATGTTTTTAAAATCTCTCTCTTTTTTTTTTTCCGGCCGAATGTACAGAGTGTTTCATAAACGAGTGTCTGAGTTTAAAATTCTGCAATGTATTAACTGTAATAAATATAAAGATGGAATAAATTATTCGTTTATCAGGTAGCTGATAAAGTTTGTATACAGTCTTCTAAAAATATAGTTACAAAATTCCTCAACAGACAGCGTTGCACTGTGTTATACTATAAGACTGTTTAAATTTACGTGTAAACTTGCATCAAAAGTATTTCAGTTTGCACTTTTTATTCTATTTAGATATTGAAACACAAAAAATAATTTCGTATATTTTGAAATATTGAAGTTAGTTTGAGCATTCTTACAGTTTGAGACTGCGCAGCTGCATCTACTGACTAAAACATGAACTATTTTTTTTTTTAAGTTCTGTACACAAAATTTATGATTTAGTTAACTGATAAACATGTCCCTTATATCACCCCCTTTATATTTATTATACTTTATACTTAATATATTACTGAATTGTAAAATTAGGGACTCCTTTATGAAACACCCTGCATATTTTTACAATGCGTAACTTACTTGCGAACAAGTTCCCAAAAATGTTTTTAGGAATATGTTTTGTTAAAAGTATAAAAATTAATTTTGTGGTAAATAAGATTGTGCAACATCAAAACTAAATGATAGAAAAAGTTTGGAATATTAAGTTTTAAACGCAAAAAGCAAATTTGCTACCTTTTCAAGATTGCAGAGAGAGTCTGAGAGCTCCGACAAAGATTCGAATACGGACCCTAAGGTATGGTATTAGTAAATAAACATGTTGAATAATTACTTTTTTTAAAAGGTAATGCATATTTGCTAAAAATTTAAATATCACTATATTAACAACATATGGGGGGGGGGGGGAATTGCATCCGCGGTCATATATAACCATTTTTAGCTGCTACGGGGGTCTCTCAACCTGAACATTTTGACATCTTAGACATTCGATCCTTGCTTATATAATTTTTTAGTAGATGGAAAAAAAAATTTTAATGCTTTTCCTTAGTACTGTGTAAATTTGTGTAATTAATTACGGAGAGACTTTTGTGATAAATAATTTGGACTCGGGACCTCGCTTTTGGATCGAACTCATTTATTATCCATTCCATCATATAATTGTAGTCGTGAGTTCGATCGTAGGCCCAGCGAACCATTTATACGTTAATTTTATAGAGCTACACGGTCGTAGCTTTTACAGGTCTCTCAAATCTGCAAATTCTCTTGGCGGGAGCACGTGAGTTTTGTTAAGCATTTGGGATATTTTGCAGCCGATGGCGAAGATGTCAAACAGGGAGGGTAATTTAATTTAATTGGTTGATTAGCTTGTGATTGATGTCTGGGTCTTATGACGAAACAAGACCTGGGTGCATCACTAACCACAAGAAAGGAGAACCGCGTAAAGCTCAGTACTTTTAATCTTATGACTGTTTAATTTTGAGGTCTGAAAATAGTAAGTGCTATGCTGTAAAAGAAACTTATCAAGGGCAAGTTAGCTTTATGCATTAAAGTTAAAGTTAAAAAAGGCTGGGAATTTAAAATTTTTAATTTAAAATTATGAATTTTAACTTTAAATTTTAAAAAGGTTTTTTTTATATATATATATCATTCCATATATATATATATATAGACTTTGAATTTATTTTTTCACTTGCTAATTATTTTAACTCGAAGATTTTACACAAAAAATGATACTTGAAAATCTACATTTTGCTGAAAAAACAGGCTTTAAAAGAGTCAGGCCCCGGTAACTTTAACCGGCTCCGTTACCGTCTTTGAGATTTTATGCCATATATTTCGAATTCAAACATAAATGAAGGGAAAAACTGACTTTATATTAAAGCAGTAATAATAAGAAGAAACTGCTCTATTAGTATACTTTCATTTACGCGTCAGAGGAGGTAAGATTGATAAATACTTCTAATTTTTAAATTTACCTTTATTTGAAATATTCTTCAAAATCCTTCCTTTGAAAGTACCTGAGTTACAAAAAGTAGTCCAGAAAAGAAAAATACGATTACCCTTTACTAAATCCCCCAGGGGGATACCTTCTTTAGGTATTCACGGGCTTCGCAACCCCGGGCACCTGGGCGATCTTTCTCTTTTCTTTTTTCCTATCCATTCTCTTGTCTAATCTTTCTTCTTTGTTTCACTTCCATTGTGGTTTCCTCTTCTGAGGTGAGGGCGATTCTGCATAAGCCGATATCATCCTGTTTATATCGACTTATGGAGAATTGTAAACCACCCACGCGTTTGCCGTGCATGGAAACCCGTGTCCCTGGAAAGGAGGATCCTGGCAGTTGAGGGAAACCAACACACTGCTTTGGCCTCAGCTTCAGGTAGACGGGAGGTGCATATTGGTCCCGTATGCATCAATCGGCTGGTCAGCTGACTTGTCACTGGCTGGGGATCAAGTGAGCGGGCACATATTAATCATCTCGTTAAGGGTGGAGACTGAAATAGGTGTGTCTTGTGAACGTATAGAACTCTTTTGAACTCTTTTCATTTAAATGTGTTATTTTCATTCATCTTGTTTTTATGATAAAAGTTTTAATTCATTTTAAAATTTTAATTTGGCGTTCTTATTCTAATTTTTTTTGGCGCTATTTGTTTTATACACATATTTGTTTAATACATGTTATGGGTAACCCCATCCATATAATTCTGTCATTAAGCTTTGTTTCTTTTTTAGTTTTTATATTTCAATTTGACGTTCTTATTTTAATCTTTTTTTTTTTTTTTTTTTTTTTTGGTGCAGCATGTCCCTAAAGGGACTTTGTGCCATAAAACCCCAATCAACCAACCAACCAACCCTTTACTAAATCTGCTGAAAATAATCGTATAAAAAAGATAGGTACCAATCGACTGGGTTAATGTTATGCATAAATTATACTTCTGAAGGTATCTAGATATTAAAAACTGCACCAAAACTTTTAATTTTGCAAAAGGTAATATTCACTTTTGACACTTTGGGTTACTTAGATCAAATCACCCCAGAAAAGTACGTAGTTTATGCATTTTTTCTTAAATCTTCATAGATTTATATTTTTTAAAAATATATTTTTTGGTTTATCTTTTAATTTATAAAAATAAAATTAAGATCGTACAGGAAAAAGTACCATAAATATTCAATTATTCACTAAAAAAGTTTTACAGAAATTTGAAATATCAAATAAACAAACGACAAGTAAAAGAAAGTTCGGTGTAATTTTGCCGACGACTTTCTAAGATTTTCTTTCCTGAGATGCAAACGATAACGGGCTATTAATTTGGGGGGCGGGGGGGGGGGAGAATTTAAAAAGTTAACAATTCTGTCATTAATTTGGAGGAAACTTTAAGTCCAGAAATGTTGTCATTAATATTGAGGAAACGTAAAATCCGGCAGCGTAAAAACAAAGATCCAATGTATCCAGTGTCATTTGCAAAGCTTTTTTGTGGATTTAATTTTCTCAGATCATAAAATTCAATTGTGTAAAAACTTTATTTGTGCTACATTAATTTTTCTTATCTTTATGTAACAATATCTCTTCACCTTTTCTGATATTATCTATTTATTTTCCCTATCTTCTGTTATTGAAAGGAGTAGTTGCTTTTCTTCATTAACCTTAATTAATTTTAATGTATTCTTCCTGTTCTTGAATTCATTATAAACTTTTTTTGTGAGTCCGCTGTAGTTTCTCTATTGCCGCGATTGTTTTAATATTCATAGATTTTTGACGACTTCAGAAAATTATCGTTGAAATTCATCGATTTCTTAAATTGGGTTAATGAACATCACAATATACCTACCATTGTCAGTTGTATGGTTTTTCTATGATTTGACTCAAGAAAGTGACATGACCCTATAAGCAGACACCACATGGGTGCCAGCAGAATGAAATCCACAGAAGGGCAAGATTTTCAAACAGAAATGCCTATCGTCCACCGCATTTTTAAAATGAAGAATATGAATATAAAATAAACTAAACTGAGAATTTTTTTTTTTTATGAAAATACCCTTAAAAGGCAATTTTTAAACATACCATTGTAAAAAGGAATACGCAGAAATGTAACAAATGAGAAATAATTCAAAATAACAAAAGTAAATTTTCACAGGTTTTTTTAATTTCTTTTATCTTTACACAAGAAGAAAGTATTGGATTCATGAACAATTTCGATTTCCAGTTTTTGAAGGATTTGTACGTTTTAGAAGGTCTTGAACACGATTTGACTTTTAAAAAAATGTCTGTGAGTCTGTATGTCTGTCTGTATGTATAATGTATGTATATCACACAAATTTTGTGGGCGCTCTAACTCACAAACTACTGCGTAGAGTAGAAAGAAATTTCATATGAAGTTCTATCCTTATCTGAACTGGTGTGATTAGTTTTGGGCGCAAAATACTCCAAGAGAGTCGAGCAAATCGATGATTTGTTCTATTTATGCAATGCTTATATATCCAGTTCATGTACGCAGAATTCAACGAAACATCAAATTCGGAATCTTCATGATAGGAATAGGTTGTCATTTCATTTTGGTTGCGGTCATTTAAGAGGGGGGTGCCGAAATTCAAGGATCTGTTCTAAATATAGATGAAAGTTTTGTGATGGCCATAACATACTAGTTTCAAAATGGAGAGTTGAAACAGTTTTTTTTCTGTTTTTCTTTTTTAATAGAGGAACTCTGATTCCCCAAACTCGTCATTTAAAATAATTTTTAAACACATAAACATGAAAAGAAAAACTGAAGTAAATACTGTTTTTCATGAGGGGTTCAGGGAGAACCCTCACGACGAAAAACTTTTGTTTACTCTCTCTCTCTCTCTCTCTCTCTCTCTCTCTCTCTCTGTGTGTGTTATTTTAAGTCAATATATTTTACTGCTTTTACTTACCCATATACGTTAGTATAGGATAAGTCTTGTAATCGTTTTGAAAATCGAAAAAAAAAAATTGAGGGATTTACACGTTTTAGACACTAAAGATTCCGAAAAACATATTTTTAGAAAAAAAAAATTCCCGTCCGTCTGTGTGTGTGTGTGTGTGTCTGTAAACGCTCTATCTCGCGAAAAATTGAGATAGAGACTTGAAATTTGGTATGTACTTAGTATGTAATAATGGAAAGAAGCTTATTGAATTTCAGTAACCTCGATTATCCGGAACTATTTTTTATGGACTCTCGAAATATTCGTTCTGATAAAAGGAATATAAAAATTTTCGAAATTGTTTATTTTAAGGAGTGAATATAAAATACAATAAAAAAAAAATAAATTTTGCATAAAGAATGAAGTCGGTCGAATAATTAGTTGCCGAATATATTTGTAATCCTATTTTCCACACTCTTGATTTTTCATGACCCTGTATTTCATTCAAATTTCAATTCAAATGTATATTTTAATTGTAAATGAGACGCTTAATCCGACACAGTAACGTGTTAGTTAATAGGATTATCAATTTTGGAGTTATAAGGATGTTTCTTTTACGCAATTCAGTAATAGAGCATTTAAAGTTTAGGACGTCATCAAGCCACCATTTTATTCGAATTGCAATGCATTTTATAAATAGTTTACACATGTTTTATTTTCATATTTTATACTATGCATATCCATGGATGGGTAAGTATTACGGTGGCCCCCAACGACTAGCTTTGTTCAGTTGAAAATCCTTATAAAAGAGGAAAATTTGCAACCTTGATTGAGAATTGTAACTTTATCCACTACTTCTCATAATATCTTCACTTTCATTATTGAAAGGAAAAGTTACTTTTCTTCTTTAATTTTTAATTAGTTTTAATATATTCTCACTGTTAATGAATGCAGTATAAAATTTCTTCCTTCACTTTCATCCGCGACAGCTTCTCGATTGCCGCGAGTGTTTTCAATATTCATAGATTTCTTCAGAAAATTATCGTGGTCATTTACCGGTTCGGTCAAAGTAGGTTAATAGACGCAAAGTATCCTAGTTTGAATCTGCTTGTGCGAAGAGTTCATCAGGTAAACTGGTTTCTAAGCCTTTTTTTTTTTTTTTTGCTTTGATTTTTACTTTAGTGACTTCTACGAGGAGATAAAAGAGTGAAACAAAAAAAGGGGTCTCTGGTACTATTTCCCTAATGATATGATGCTTGCGTGTGCAGACATCATCTTTGGCAGGGGAAAATGTATATCGATTATGTACATTTCAGATGCTTTTACATAGTAGCATGTCATGTAGCCGTTTATTTAGCGATATATACACTATACAGTAGAAATGCAGAGATATTTCATATTTTAACGATACAGATTGCGACCTTTGTGATAAAAGACAGTCACATGGCATGGCATAATATGGAAGTACATAAAATAACGCATTATTGCTATATAATCTACAGAAATATAAATCATTTAAATTATATTCAAATTATTTCGAAAATTGTGGCAAAAGACAGCCGCAAGCACAATAAGAAAATACATAAAATAATGCGTTATTGCTATATTATAATCTACAGAAATTAAATCGTTTAAATTATATTAAAATTATTTTGAGTATTGTGGCAAAAGACAGCCGCAAGCACAATAAGAAAATACATAAAATAATGCGTTATTGCTATATTATAATCTACAGAAATTAAATCGTTTAAATTATATTAAAATTATTTTGAGTATTGTGGCAAAAGACAGCCGCAAGCACAATAAGAAAATACATAAAATAATGCGTTATTGCTATATTATAATCTACAGAAATTAAATCGCTTAAATTATATTCAAATTATTTCGAGTATTGTAGCAAAAGACAATCATGTGAGTAGTTAAAAAGTATATAAAATAATACTTTATGGCTTTTAAATATATTATTGCTGCTGATATATTTTTGTATAATCTACAAAAATATAAATCATTTAAATTATATTAAAATCACTTCGAGCATTGTGGCAAAAGACAATCATGTGAGCAGTTATGTGAAAAATGCATTATGGTTATATAATCTACAAATATATAATACATTAAAATAATTTTGAGCATTGTTTCAAAAGACAATCCTATGAGCAGTTAAAAAGTATATAAAATAATGCATTATTGCTATAAAATCTACAGAAACATAAATCGTTTAAGCTCTGCAATCAAGTCTTTGCGGGCATTGTGACAAAAGACAATCACATAAACAGAATCCGACTTAAACAATTTGAAGCTCAAGGCACATCATGAGTTTCAAGGCCTCCTATTCTCATTTGTTTGCCTTTTGGATATTTATTATATGAATTTAAAGCTAAGTCTTCGTAACTGGACAACATTTGTACGTAGTTTAGAGAATTATTAAGTATTATATAATAAAATCTTTTTAAAAGTTAGCTAAATCGATTTCAGCCCCTCCCCCCAGCCCCCCGAAATTCCGGAAGCCCAAAGATATAGATAAAAATCAAGCAATGTATATAAGAAAGAATATAAAAGAATATAAAAAAGTATATACAAAAGCATTATTTCTATATAAAGTACAAAAATATTATAGATCATTTAAATGGTTTGATTTCATTTTGAGCATAGTAACGAAAGGCAGTCACTTGCACAATCAAAAAGTGCATAAAATAATGTATTATTGTTATATAAGGTGTCCCAAAAAGGTTGAAACGCGCTTTACTTTTTTACCGCTTGGAGACAAGTAGGTAATATAAATTGCAAAAGTGTTCAAAATAAGGCAGGAATTAAGATTATGTTGGTGGTATAGTCCAGCCAATAATTTTCAAAAAGTTACACGTTTTATATTTTTTATACGATTCTTAGGTCCTATAAGTTACATTTAGAAAATCTTTCAACATGCTCTATCAACAAACAGTACAAATTCTATACTGTCAAAACTCACCTAGTTATGATACTTTGAATTTTAGGAATTTAAAAACAGAAAAAACGTGTTTTTAGCGCCGAAAAGCTCCGAAATTTCATAAAATTAAAAGTTTCTTATCTTGGTCAGTTTTAGTCGCGGAAAAATAGATATTTTATTGTTTTACTTGTTAGAGCATGAAGTCAATTTAGGGACCGTACAAAAATGTAAAACGTGTAACTTTTTGAAAACTAATGGCAGGACTAGTTCATCAATATAATCTTATTATTACACAGAAAAAAATAAAACCCAATTTGGGTCGAAAGATTCTTAGGTATGTGCCCAAATTGGGTCATGCATGTTTTGGTTACCACTGTGTATCCATTTTGGGCACTGTTAAATACCCATTTTCAGAAAAAAAAATTATTATTATTATTATTATTATTTAAATGGGTATTTAACAGTGCCCAAAATGGATACACAGTGGTAACCAAAACAGGCATGGCCCAATTTGGGCACATACCTAAGAATCTTTCGACCCAAATTGGGTTTTATTTTTTTCTGTGTACCTTATTTTGAGCACTTTTGCTATTTACATCGCCTACGTATCTCCAACAGCTAAAAATTAAAGCGCGTTTCAATGTTTCTGAGACACTCTGAATTATCTACAGAAATATAAATAATTTAAATTGCAATCAAATCATTGCGAGCATTGGGACAAAAGATGTGAACAAAAGAAGGCACGTGAACAATTAAAAAATATATTAAATAATACATTATTACTATACCATCTACAGAAATATAAATAATTTAAAGTAAATAAATAAACGTCTCAACTTATTGGTAATCAGAGTATATCCCTAATTAAACTCATCAGTGTTATAATTAGTCAGTGATGAACATATATAGTAAGTTGTATTTTGAATCATCGTCTAATAAATATTTTTTTTAATAATTAACTGGAGATTAAGGCTGTTCTCAAATCCAAATTGGCTACTTACTGGTACATTTTTAAAAATTCACTTTTGTTCACAAAAGTAGAAAATTGGCAGGTTCAGTTATTCAGAAACTAATGTAATCGAACTGTTGCTTCCGTTTTTCGGTAAATGCAGAAGATTTTTCAGAAAATGCTGTCAAATTTGGCGCTTTAACTCCGCGCGACAACGCAGGAAAGAAGAAAAATTTAATGTTCCCAGACCATCAATCGCTTATAACTCAAGTTGTAATTCATTTATCGGAAAATGAAAAAAAATGTTTGATTACAAATCACTTCAATAATCACGCTTGCAAGTCTCATGATTTTATGTTTAAAAATGAGTCAGAAAATGTGTCAGAAAGTTTCACGTTGTTGACTGGGGGAAAAATCACAGAAAAATACATTTTTTGAAAACCGCCTTAATTAAAGGTTGCGGAAATTTACTTTGTTTATATATGGGTTGCCAAATTATTTTGACCGTTGACCTCTTCAAGAATATATCAACTATTTATCGACCCCCTTCACTTTACTATTTCCTAATTATAATGTAACAATAAAAAAAGTTTTAGATTGATTATTATTTATATCACTTATGTTTAACATAGTATTTATGTAATATCAGATGAAACTTTTATTGAATTTCTAACATTGGTTGAATTTGTCAATGTGATGGATGCGATTGGCGATTCTTGACAGTGGATTCAAAATTCGAGAATTTCAACTTTAAATCCTCATAAAATCTAATGTCTAAAATACTTATTTGTTTTTGCTAGGATAGAATTGTTATCGCTGAAACCAGATTCGAGTTTGAAGGTACAAGTGAAAATTAGAGTACCATTTCAGATATTTTTTGGCATTTCCATACAGTATTTATGTTCGTCCCAGTGACATATTTAAAGAAGTTGAAAATTGTATGTCAAACGTGACAAATGAGGTGCGTTCGTACTGTTTTTATTTCAGTGAATTGAATTATATCGTCTGTTATTATGATGGGATTAATTTCCGTACTAAAATAAGTACATTTTAAGTTGGCAACATTTTATCTTTTTTGACATTCACTGAAAATTCCAATGGGAAACTTAAGCCTAGCTTTGAAAATTTCAGAACTTGAAATCCATATTTAGACTCTTTTTCCATTTAATGTCTATTTCTCCGGAAACATCTATCCAAAAAACTGTCGGTAGATTATAGGATTGCTATAATTAAACAATTTTAGTATACAAATTCGGTTTTTAAATTAATGACTATAACGTCATTCATGTCAGATAACTTGGCGATACATCTTGGTCGCTTGACGATTAATCCTAGGAAGCTACTATAACAAGGAAGGGCCGTTTTTAAAAAAAATAAAATTCTTTAATAAATATTGTTATTAATATCTTTTTAAGTTTTGATTCGATTTTCATAAAATTTGAAAAGATTCGACAAAATTCTGCAACGATTATATATATTAAATTTCAAACCATTTGGTTGGGTAGTTTTTGCGCTGATATATATGAGGACGGACCAGACGACAACTATAGGTGCTACGTATTTAAATAATTACGAACGCACCTAAAACGCATCTTAGCTTCAAGATCAACTAATCATTAATTGCACCCTGTGATTTAAATTCGATAATTTCAACTGTTGTAGAAAATAGGGTACAATAATGTAAACTGGGATGTGCATACAGTTTTTGGTATTTTATCCATACATCCAATCCAATATCAACTGTGGCGTAACATCATGCAAGTGAAGACAGAGTGAAAGTGTGACATACACTTCCGTTTTTTAGTCCTTTGTCATAATGTATGATTTTTAAATCTACATCATTGACTTCCAATCGACCTTTTGAATGTCATCTAGGCTCCTAGGGGTCGATGTCGACCACCCTTTAGAAACCCCTGATCTATATGATCTTCTGAAACAATTAAGGAGAAAAGAATTCATAAAGGCAAAGGCTAGCGAGAACTAAACAATACATTGCTTTCCTCAGAACCTTAAACTTCCTTTCCTTTCATTTCCCTATTATAGTCATTGGTTTTAAAATACCCTTTGTAATCGAATCAGTTGCTTTCATAAATCAAACAATTGAGAACACAATGAAAGTATACTTTTACACAGAGATTTTGCCAGGTAACTGAATCAAAACATTCATTCTTGGAAAGTTCTCCAAAAATTCGAAAAAGGAAAAAAGTAGCATTTTTAAATTTTGAAAGTGTTTAAAATATGACATCAAAACCCTTTTTCGTTTCATCCATTATTTATGTCGTGGCGTTATGGGTTTTATTCTGTTTTCACAAAAACCCTTCCCATTTCCACCCCTTTGGTCCGATTTTGCCCATTAACGAACTTGGCCGAGATTTTCTTCTCCTTGATTTGATGTATTAGTTTGGAAGAGATTTGTGCAGAATTATAGGAGTTATCGTGTCCATAAAAAATGATATATATAGACAGATAGATAGATAAATAGACAGACAGATAGAGAGATAGATAGTTAAAGTTTTGAACTGGGGGTGGTTTTTGGTTCTGGAAGTTATAATCGGCGTCGATCTGAAAAAATGCTTCAAAAATTCCAACATTAGGTGAGAATGTAATAGGTAGTATTTCTTACGACGAAATTACGTACGTATTGACGTATTTACGTACGAAATCTACCTAAAAACACGCTAAATGGGCAACACTGCGGTCGATAATGTGTTGATTATGGATTTTTACTCGCAAATTTTCAAGACGAGAAGGTTATTTTATTCATTACATTTATTACTTTGCTAACTTTTGCTAACTTTTTCGGATATTTAGTTAGAGTAATGCAGCTTATAAATATTTTATAGTTACAGGCACAGCTTTAATTTTAGCTCTTAAAATTAGCTAGGAAGAATTTCGTCGTAATTGAAGATATCCCCATTAGGATTATTTAGATGAGACCGGTGCAAAGTAATGCTTTACAACATTTAGATGAACATGATTTCAACTTCATAAAATGATCGGGGATTAAAAGGAGATTATACACGGATGAAATGCAAGATATTTTGTTAGAACTAATGCCAAGGTATTTTACAATTTTTTTGCTTTTTAGTAAAAAATTTTATTTTTATAACACTTTCATATTAAAAAAAAATAATAATTGATACGGTTTATTATCATAAAAAAAATAATAATAAAATATTTTTATTGACATGGTAGTTCGGATATTAATAAGAACGAAAAATCGTGCATCAGGCATAGATTCTCAAATACTTTCCAACTCTAGCAGAATATTGTTAAGAAACTTCATTTTTTCATACGATGAAATGATGTATCTAAATAAACAATGTAAAAGACACATAATTCAGTAAAAATCCAGTTTCAGCAATTACTGTCCATATCCGGTAATATGTGTGATTTCGTTTGTGCTGATCTATAGAATTTATACACACCGCGTAATGTACTAAAAATTAGTTAAATTTAACCCCTCGCCTGTCATGCCCGAACTCAGTTCGGGTGACGCAAATGCGCCAATTTTGGAATACCCGACCTGAGTTCGGGCAAGAGAAAAATCGGTGTTTCAATTCCGTGAAGCCCAAACTAAGTTCGTCCAATGCTTAAAAACAATGCAAAGAAACTTTTAACTTGCGAAAAATTTATATACCTGCCGAGGCAGGTATATAAATTTTTCGCAAGTTAGGCAGGTATAGGAATTTTTCGCAAGTTAAAAGTTTCTTTGCATTGTTTTTAAGCATTGGACGAACTTAGTTTGGGCTTCATGGAATTGAAACACCGATTTTTCTCTTGCCCGAACTCAGATCGGGTATTCCAAAATTGGCGCATTTGCGTCACCCGAGCTGAGTTCGGGCATCACAGGCGAGAGGTTAGAGAGCAAAAAATTTCCATTTTTGGCACGTTTTTCTCAAATATATTCCACAGTGAAGGGGTTAATAATAAGCTGAAAACACATTTCTAGCAATTATCGATGGAAGCCAGGCCTCTAATCAGATTTTATTTGTTTGGCTTTGTAAATGACGCTAAATAATATGCACTCCATAATCTATAGACAATATGTTGTAGTACACCTCAGACCTCAGCGATCCATATCAATTCCTTTATGTTTGAAGTATATCTTACCATCATTAAAATGCACCGCAAACGAATTTTCATAGTAGATAATGTAATGGAATTCTTTTTGCGTCCCTGTAAACGACCTATAACGTCTATTTTATATTCCACAGAAAGCATGTTGTAGTGTTGTGTTTTAAAATACGTTTTTTCCCTGGTGGCAAGTTTATGTTTTAGTGTGTGTGTGGGGGGGGGGGGGGAGATATTGAGAACAAAAGTGTAGGATACACATATATCTTGAGATCAGCTGATCTTTCTAAAATTAAATTATGCTAGTAAGAAGCCTCAGAATAGGTTTGAAAAAGTCCATATTTGTGGATAAAAATAGGGAGAAATATACAGTGTTTCAAAAGTCCTTGACACATTTTAAAATTCAATAAAAGATCAGGCAATTGGCGTACGAGAGTGCGGTTTGGACGAAAATGCTGCTTATGATCTGAAATTTTGTTTAAGCAAATATAAAAAAAATAGTTCCAAAAAGTTCTAATAGATGGCACTCTTCTGGAAAGTTATCGAATAGGTAGAATGCCTTTATGCATAACAATGGCGAAAGACGCGCAATACGTATGCACAGTTTTTGTTCAAACTATGGCAACCCACATTCCAGAAGTTAACATTACTCGTCTTATCCATACTCACACGACTAACCGAACTCGGGAGGGCGAGTATCATTAAGTTCTGAAATGTGGGTTGCCATAGTTTGGACAAAAACTGTGTTTACGCACTGTACAACTTTTGTTATTGTTATGCATAAAGGCATAACAATATCGATTACTATTCGATAACTTTCCAGAAGCAGCGCCATCCATGAGAAATTGTTGGAATATTTTTTTTTTATTTGCCTAAACAAAATTTCAGATCATAAGAAGCATTTTCGTCCAAACCGCACTCTTGTACGCCAATTGCTTGATCTTTTATTGAATTTTAAAATGTGTCAAGGACTTTTGGGATACCCTGTAGAATATGTATGTCAAAATAGCTGATTCAGTTTTTTGGACAACCATAGGATTGAAATTTTGCCTTTTGAGTGCATTTGTCGCCTGCCAAATTGAGTTGATTTTTTCATGTTAAGCTTGGGAAATAACAAAGCCAAGTGTTCTCCCATTTTACAAATAAATTTATGAAAAATAACACATAGCAGAGTCAGATTTTTTTCAGACTTAAACTTGCATGCAAATGAAGAATGGTCTACATCAGAGCACGAAATTTCCGCTCGCCAGCTCGTCATTGGCGAGTAAGTTTCGTCTTTTGAAATGTTGTGCTTCAAATCAAATTGTATACGCTCAGAATATCGTGCCTCAATCTAGCGACACACAGATGTGTTTTAAAATCAAGCGACGGCATTCATCTTCCAAAAGAAAAAAAAATGCGGCGTCACCCACTTCCATTTCTCTCCTACGGAGGAACAAACTTTTCCCGTCAGCATTCGTTCCCCCGCTTTCGCATCGCGCAAGCGCCAAGGCTGCTTTTTTCGCTTCCGAGGCCGAATCTGATCGCTCTTCACTCCTGTGCAAAGTGAATCAGGTTTCGCCACCTAAGCTCAGCTGCTTGAAACACGGTAAAAATTATTCGCTTTCTCCCGAATTTTTAACATTTTAAAAAATTGTTTATATTTTTCATGAATGTAAAATATTTTGGATTTAACAGACAGCTCCTTCTAGCAATGGTCAATTTAAATTCAGTTTGTCATAAATAGTTCATTTTCTGGGCAGGTGTGGCGGCAGACGTTACTGTCTGAATGAATGTAAAATAGTGGCGAACAAAAATTTTAGTCTGGCTAGTACCTTTTCTTTTCAACTGAAATTTCATGCCCTGGTCTAACATATTACGTAATACGTACCATAAAATCTGTAAAAATGATTTGGTTTGTCAAAAGCAGACTTCCTTCTAATAGTCGTAGCCAAATCATATATTATATCAGTAAATTTAATATAAATTCTTTAAACGTAGTATACAATACCTCACAGATTATAATTAAAAGCAAAGTAGAAAAAAATCTGCTATGGGCTAATCTCATGCTAATCTCATACTTACACACACACACATACACATGTATATATTGGTAATAATTTTCCCTGTTTTATTCTTCTTATTATTATTAATTTTCCTGGAATTTCAAGCTATTTTTGCCCATTTATTTGACTTATTCCCGCATTTTCTCTCTCAGCTACTAAATATTATAAAGAACAGGCTTTATCACAGATCGTCTTCCTGTGTAAAATCACATTATCTAAATAAATTTATTATTTTTTTCTGGAATTACTCATCTAAACATGCGCTTTTTAAAAAATCTTAATTGGAAAAATGTGTCTATCAAAAAAGTGGTATCTTATCGACAAATCACTATCGTACATTTTTTGGACATCTTGAAATGTCCAATTAACGGTTCAGAGTCTGCGCACTTATCAGTTTTGTCAGCCAAATTTTATGGGAATGAATTATGTTTCTAGTAATAGATATGTCTTGATACGGAATTAGATTTCATAATCGAATGAAATGTTTAAAAAAAAATGTGAAATTAATCAGTAAACATAAATACTTCATGCGCAAAAAAATGTGTCAAATATTAAAAAAGTAACGTTATCATAATACAAATTAGAAAGAGAGTTTCATCAGTTGAGAGCGATAAGTAATGTCTCCAAGTGTTCATATTATCCTCAAAATATTTTTCGTCCAAGAATTTGTTTCTCAAAATGAATAGAGGACTCTTTTCAGTTTCAATCGCACTATAAAAAAATAAAAATATTTCTTAATCGACGAAAATGTAATATAAACACAAACGAAAATATAAAACAACCTCTTCCAAGTTGCCCATAATCCCGAAAAGCGTTCTATATCATTAGAAACCTTAGAAATCAATATATTTTCGAAATTTAAAGATTCATTGTAAAATCGAAGTTTCTTTTGGCGTCACTTATTTTCGGAAACGTTTCCGAGTAGTTTTTATATAGTATTTTGGTATTTTCTCAAACCGGAATATCGGTTTTTATAGGATGCTATTTATTCTCTATTAAACATTTTCAGCTGTGTAATTAAATGTTATACTTTCAAGAATAACAAAATAATATTCATTTTAATGTTAATGTTAATGCTGTTAATTTATCATGTTTGTCTGCGTAAAACATGTTTGTTGAACATGAATATGTTTACTTGAAAATGGATAGCATCTGAAAATCCTACGTTCCAGGTTGAGAAAACTGATTAATACACTAGAAAAACTACTCGGAAACGTTTCGGAAATCGTGGCAGAAAAGGTAACTTTGTTTTTATAAATGCTGCTTTAAATTTCGAAAATGTATTCTTATTTAAAGTTCCTAAAGATAAAGAACGCTTTTCGAAATCGTGGGTAACTCGGAAGAGTTTATTGTATATTACTTACCCATCATTACGTAGTATAGGGCAAGTCTTGTAATCGTTTTGAAAATCGAAAAAGAAAATTGACGGATTTACACGTTTCAGACACTGGAGATTCCGAAAAACATATTTTTAGAAAAAAAAATTGCCGTCCGTCTCTCTGTGTGTGTATCAGTAAACGCTCTACCTCCCGAACAAATTGATATAGAGACTTGAAATTTAGTGTGTACTTAGTACGTAATAATGGGAAGAAGCTTATTGAATTTCAGTAATCTCGATCATCCAGAACTATTTTTTTCGGACTCTCGAAATATTCGTTCTGATAAAAGGTACATAAAAATTTTCGAAATTGTTTACTTTAGGAAGTGAATATAAAAGGCAATAAAATAACATAAATTTTGCATAAAGAATGAAATCGATCGGATAATGAGTTGCCGAGATATTTGTAATCCTATTTTCAACACTCTTCGATTTTTCATAACCCTGTATTTCATCAAAATTTCATTTCAAAGATATATTTTAATTGGAAATGAGACGCTTAATCTGATGCAATAAATCGTTAGTTAATATGATTATCATTTTTGGAGTTATAAGGATGTTTCTTTCACGCAATTCAGTAATAGAGCATTTAAAGTTTATGACGTCATCAAGCGACGATTCTATTCGAAATGCAATGCATTTTATAAGTAGTTTAAACATGTTTTATTTTCATATTTTATATTATGCATATCCATGATGGGTAAGTATTACGGTGGCCCCCAACGACTAGTTTTCGTTCGTGGTTATATTATATTTTACTAGATTAAGAAACAGCTGTCTTTTTTTGCAGTGTATAAATAAACGCATATATTCGAAATGGTCAAAATTCCAATAATCAGAAACATGAACATTTAAAGAAAATCAATATGCAATACACTAACGAATAAAATCTTTCAGCATACACTATGCACTATATGATCCAAAATTACTGTAAACAAAAATAATAAATAATATAAACAAACAAAATAATAATAAAACTGACTTTTATTCAACAAAAACGCACCAAAAAGTAGAAAATATATGCAGGGTGCGTCATAAAAATGTATATATATATATACACTTTGTATGATTATAACTCCAGTTTTTATTCACGTATAATTAATATTTAAATTGCAAAATAATATACATAAAATGCATAACTTTACATTCCTGGTCAATGCACTGCTTATAACGGTGGGCTATTGATTCACAAACTTTCAATAAACATTTAATTTGGTGTAGTGGCGCATTTTTTTGCTCAATTGCGGTTCCGGAACGTTGTCTATGAACTAGTGATGGGCATAACGATTATTTTGATTATTCGAATGAATCATTCAGGCATGTGCAGAAGCATATCTGTCAAACTTAAAAAAAAAGTTTCTGTAGAAACTTTTTTTTTTTTCAAAATTTCTGGTAGTAATTGAATAAAAAAAATTTTGAAGTTTGACAGATATGCTTCTGCACATGCCCGAATGATTCATTCGAATAATCAAAATAATCGTTATGCCCATCACTACATGACCATTCGTTTCAAACATATCTTTTATCCGATTAATTGTAAGTTGCATAGGTAGATCTATCTGAAACTCCCTGCGATATTGTTTTCGTACTTCTGCTACATTTTCATACTTACAACAGTATTTTAAAATAATTTTTCTTTTTTTAAAAGTCAATCTTGGTCCACTCATTATTTCCAATTAATTACACTTTGAAAAAAAAAAGAAAAATTAGAAAGTTATGATCCGTTAAACAGTGTATTTACACTGCAAAAAAAAAAGTGTTGATTTTACAGTATTATACTGGCATCCCAAGCTCCCAGTATTATACCGTAAAATTAACAGTAATAAACAGTAAAATAAGCAGTAATACGCTACCGCGCATGTGCGGTAATTTGCTTACTTTTAATTAACTTGCTTACTCAATTAACACAAATTTGCTTACTTTTTTCTTGCTAGGAGGCGTTATCGGCATTAAAGAAAGTTAAGATGGATCTGTCCAATCTAATTTTAACTTGGGGTATAGTCGAAGAAAAACATTTTTAAAAATATTTAAATTTGTTAGTTATGCAATTTCTCTCCGGACGCTACCAGAGTTAAATTTCCCTAATAGCAACTACACATATCTCCTCATTAAGCTTACAATGAACTTTCAAATTCAAAAAAAAGAAAAAAAAAAGAAAGAAAGAAAGAAAGAAAAGTAAAGAAACCTTTAAAATATCTGGATGTTTTTTTTTCTTTTATTCATAATAATAATATTTATGACCACAGTTTCCAGTTGCAGAAAAAAAAAATGATTACGAGCATTTTTTTTTCTGTGATATATTTTGCAGCGATTAAATAAGATAAAAAAATTATTAAATTTTAGTGGTACAAAAAAAAAAAAAAAAATCGTAAACGTTGGCAGCTATGCTTTTGACAGGGCTGCATTAATTTATTCCCTCTGAGAATGGTTATTTTTGCAAATGCAATGGCTTTTACAAATTTTAATCAGGAATTACTCTGCCTTAGAGTATAATAAATATACAAAAATATACAAAATGCTCATCAAAATTTTATTTCAGTAATACAACATTAATAAATGTGAGTCACTCTTTCCACTTTTCCAACGACAAAGCATTTATGTAGAAAATATTCTATAATATTTACAGATCTTACTTCTTAATTAAAAAAAAAAAAAAAAAAAAAACTCTCAAAGGTGTTGTGGAAAGTTTATTAAATCATTAGAAATAAATTTAGATACTGAATGATAATATACAAAACCAGCCTGCAAAAATTATAAAATTTCATATTTTCTTCTTTCTATAACATATCTTCTTTCAGTTTATTTCATTAAATTCGATTTTAGTATAAGTTATAAAATACATATAAATTTCCATAACTTGAAGCAAAATTGGTCCGTTTGCCTATGTATATCAAAGACATATCTTTGAGTAATATTGATGAGTATATGTTTACGTGACAAAATTTTGATATTCCAAGTATTATATAAAGATTTATTAATGGATCTGAAAACTGGCTGTATATTTATCACAAATGCATAAAAATCTAGGAAATTAATCATAAATAATATTAAAACCTTTATTCATAGTTAAAATAGTTAAAAAAAAAAGATGTCCAGCATTTTAAAAATGTTCCATTTGCATTTCATTTTTCGAATTTTATTGAAATTTCTGGCAGATGCTCCCTATATACGTATAAACATAAGCTACTAAAAATATCATTTTAAAGTATTTAATTTTTTATTTTTTAAATGCGAAATAAAAATTTAGATAATTTTTACTTAAAATCTATGGAATTCAAATTAAGTTCCTTTTTATTAGCTTTATTTATGAAATTAAAAAACAAAAATAGTACTTTCATCTCTATGTATAAAATGGTTATTATGAAATGATTTTGAACCTGTGTATGAAAATGAAACGCACAATAGAACATTTTGAAGATTGTTAATTATTCGGGATTTTAAAATTTTTAATTTTTATTATCTCAAGAACCATTAAAGATATTTTAACCTAAATTTGGATACTGATATCTAATTACACTATAAACATTTTCTGTAATTTTCAAAAAAATTCATCGATAAATAAAAAGTTGATTTCGATGATCCACTGTGTTCTTAATTTAAAAGGAAATAATAACTTTTTTTTTTTTTTTTTTTTTTTTTTTTTTAAGTCCAATCATGTAAGTTTATAATCTTAGGCTGCCAATTCACAAGTGAACCCAAAATTTTTTGTTCATCATTATACCGCAATTGCAATTGCAAACATAATTGCAAATTTTCTCTATATATTTGTTACCAAGGCCTTAGCCAATAGGGTAATATCACAAGGGTTTTATCCCAACCCGAAATTTCTGTCAGGATGACATAATTATGATATTAACTAAGTGGAGATGGTTAAGATACAAAAATCAAAATTCTAAGCTAACATATGTTTATTGTTTGATTTACGTTAAGGTTTAAAAAATAAATGCATTTTCTAAGATATCTTTAAAATGTATTCGAATTTGTTGGAGTGGGACTCTGTAAAAGTAGAATGTGAAAATAAAGTGTCTACAACAGCTTGATGCAGATCGTCAGGCTTTTTTAGCCCAAATTCTTGAAGAATTCAATGCAAATCATTTAAAATATCCACAAGCTCAGATGTTCCGGATGCTATACTGGGAACACATTTTTGTCAATAAAACATTTGGAGGCATATGTACAAAATTTCAAACATTAATTTGGTTGACACTAACCAGGGTTGGCAAGTTTTTGACGCATGACGGTTTTTACCGGTTTTAACCATGGTTTTTACCGTCATGTCAAAAACATCCTTGTCAAAAATGTCAAAAACTGTCAAAAACCCATTTTTTAGTAGTTTGTTTTTACATTTTTTTTTTCATTCTATCTTTAATATTAAGTTGTTTTACATAAACTATTCAGAATCAAAAAGACTCTAAAGTATATTTATCCATCCAAGAAAAACAAAAAAGAATTGCATTAGAGAAATACGTGTACATCTCTGTTAGAAGATCTCTACAATAATCTTAAGCTATTTAGGAAAGTCTAAAAAAATTAGATTTTTTGAAGAAATCCTGTAACCTTTAATCCTGTAACTTTAAGTATTAGATTAAACAATGTGTATAATTTCGGTACAATTTATTACAATGTTGAAAACAAAACTTTAAGATTCTACTTATTGAAGTGCAAATGAAAATCACCATAATTGCATTTATGAAATACATAAGATATGCATTTTAAAATATTATATCGAAGAATATTCAAATTTATTCACTGCCAGTCTATGCTTAACATCTATTGTCATACAATGTAACAGCATTTTTGCATCTCTAAAATAATTTTGCATATAAATTTTGTATAACATTTTGAATAAAAATGTATATTGAATGTTATTTAATAATTATAATAACCTTTTATTATCATTTAATATTAATGTTAATTGCAGTTAGTAGAATTAGTGAAGATTATGACAAATATTGTTTTTTTCTTTTACTCTTGTATTTTTAAATTTTTCCCATATTAGAAAATGATCTTCTTTTAAATAAATTTAACAAATGTAATTGTAAATAATAATAAGAAGAAGAACAGCAAGGTAAAATCAATCTAGAAATGTGTTGTATGCTACACTTACACCATAAATTGGAGGACAATCGAAAATGATAGGTTTTTGACGGAATAAACCGGTAAAAACACGGTTTTTACCACTGTCATGTCAAAATCCAGTTTTTGACGTCAAAAACCCAACCCTGACACTAACGTCAGCGAAAAAGCATTTTAATGAGATTATAATTTTATTTGCAATGAAAAAGACGACACTAAATTGAATTATTTGAATTCACAATGAAGCTTAATAAAGATTCTTTCCTCTGACTGTCCAGCTATATAAAGGGCAAAATTGTAGTATTGTTTTCGCTGGTTTTTATTTGAAATGCTAAAAAAAGAAGAATATTCCAGCATTATATAAAGAACTTAATTATATATACGTATATATATATGAATGTAATCTTTTACAATATTAATCGTTACTCAATGTATTAAAACTGTATTATATCCGTAAAATTATATTAATTTAAATAGTTTTTATATTGCAGTGAAACCTAGAGCTGAGTGAACGTATTAACACGGGCGTGTTAGTGAGAAGGTTAACACTTGCCTCTATTCTATTAGTAAAAAACAAATCTAAAATAAGGCACGAATAAAATTCGGGGACACAAATCTCCCTCCGAAAATTTTTCTGGCCACGATCTTGTTTGTTACTTTACTTGTAGTATTTTCTTACTTTTCAGTGCAATCCCATAAGTTTAAGACAATGAATGTTACATATAACATATTGTGCATTATATTATACATATGAGAATAAGTCTATTCTGATATAAACCCCATAACTGTCTCATACATTTTGTGCATATTATCGTATATCAACTAATGCCAGAATGAATAAAACAATCATATTTTGACGTATATTGATTTACGTTTATCTACAAGACTCGGTAAATGACTGCCTATCATTTTTTGACATCGAAAGTGGAAAAATGTACTCGCATTTAAAAAAATAGTACCCTGAACCCCCATAGCAATACGTTAAATAAGGTTTCTTCGAAATTGAGAGGTTTCTCGCTTTTGACAATCACGATAGTCGCAACTGAGGGGAGGTATGGAAGAGCTCTTTCAAATAGCTTGACTCTATCGGGGTAATTTGAACTCTGATAACAGTGGGTGGAATAAAAAATGCTACAGATATCTTTGTAAGATCTACGATCCCGTGGTAAAGGGTAGGGGAGCTGGGAAAGGGATTTTCTTTCTTGTTTTCTCGAGGTGTTTGCATGGAGAAAATGCAGAGATTTTAACAATATACCGAGATAACGTCAATATCGATTTCTTTCCGACATATTGACATTATTATTTTACCGTCTTTGTGTACCAAACTAATTTAGGGATTTAGAAATTTTTGAAAAAAAAAAAAACTAGTGTACTGTGGCCATGAAAAGACTTTCTTCTATATAAATCAAATCAATTAAATGAATTAAATAGTGCAAGAAATTTAGCAAATATATTTTTATATCTATATATAAACGTTGTAAAGGTTTGTTGAATTGTGTGTATTTAAACCTATCGCATATTTTGAACAAATCATTGAATTTCGGCACCCCTCTTAGATGCCTGCAACCAAAATGGAATGACAACGTATTCCCGCATATTCAGGATGTTTTGCGTGAAGTTTCGTTGAATTCTGCGCATTTAAACTGATGGTATAAGCATCGCATATTTCGAACAACACCTCATACACGCAAAATTAGATCAGTTTAAAAAGGCATGCTACAGAGGAAAACGCACTTCTAGCAACTACCGATCTTAGTCAGTCCTTTAACCGAATTTTTTGTGTGTGTCTCTGTAAATGAACGATAAATGCTATACTCTCAGTAATCTATAGAAAACATACAGTGCACTTCAGTGATTTCGTTATTTTTGAAGTATCATGACATCATTAAAATGCACCGTAAACGATTTTCCACCATAGATCGTAATGTAATGGTATCCTTTTGTGCGTCCCTGTAAACGAACTATAAATGTTACTTATTCTGTACTCCTGAGAAAACATATTGCAGTCCATCTCATTGATGTATATTAATCTCATTATGTTTGAAATATCGTAATATCAATAAAATGCACCATAAACGATTTTTCTCTACAGAGTGCAATGTAACAGAATTATTTTGTGTGTCCCTGTAAATGAAAAATTCTACGCATTTTATTTTCAATACTGAACATTCTATAGTAAACCTTAATAACATATAAACATTTCGTGGCAATCCGACTATATTTACGGGAGTTAGAGCACGGACAGACAGACAGACAAACCGAATTCATAAACATAAACACTTTTCAACTATGTTGGAAAGTGTTAATAAAAACTAACACTTTTTCATCAACTACATCACCCCACATAAATCTGTCTTATGATGATTTTTTAAAGATAACTAAAAAATTGCTCGGAGGAAAAATTTAACTGTTTGTATAGACATATAGAAAGCATTTATAAATCAACTGCAAATATTTTTTATATAAATTACAATTCATATTTGTTTTTGAATATTAATTTCCTAATTCATATTTCATACAATAACTTTAAGGTTCTCACATGACTAAGAAATGTCTGTTTGGATTTTTAAGTAATATGTTTATACAAAAAATAGCATGTTAGGCTTATAATTTTAGGAAATACGTATAAATGAAAATATACAAAAGTAATGTAACATTAATAGGTCAAAAGTTTTGATCCACATGACTTAAAATTTGGTATTGTGGGCGTATATTTAAACGTGGAATAAAAATATTTTGCCAAAATTGAATATTTCTATTAAAAATTTAAAATTCAGTTCAAATGTTATAATGTAAGCGACTTCTTAATTACTGCTTACAGTTTAATAGTAGATTATATTATCAATCGATTGGTGCCGCTATCATTTATATATTGCGGCAGAATTAGTGGTGTTGTTTATTTATTTTTCCCCAGGACTATTTTTAAAACATGCGAAAAAAAAAAAAATCTAAACTGGACGGGTGTACTTTCTTAAAGCTCTTAAATGAAATATGCATACAAAATTTTCAGTCTAAATTAATTTTCTTATATTTAGGTAAATACTTTAAATTCGGATGATCATTCAGGAGTCACATAAGACTAGAGTATACAAAAGAGTATAACTTGTACGTATTGCAAACACTAGGCAGGATGTAAAAGGATCGACGTGTCATGAAATCGTATTTTTTTTTTCTCTATATGAAATTAAGATTTTGTCGTTTTGCACGAATGTTAAATAAACCTAATTAAATTGATTTTGCTAACATTTAAAAGATCCTAAGTAATTAAAAAGTTTTTTGGAGGCATTTACAGGTTTACATTTTTCATTGCGGCTGAAAAGAATGCTAGAACAAAAGAACCTCATCCTGTTTTGTTTTTTTACAAACAAAATAAGATTTTATTAAATGTAAAGTGATTTAATAGAGTTAAGAGTAACAGCCAGGATATTTGTTTGGTTTTGAGTCATGAAAAATTATATTGGTTTATATCTGTATAAAAATAGTTGTTTAGTGACTACGTGATGTATAAAAATCAATTTAAGGAAAAACATAAAAACTCAGAATAAATTTACAGGGTTCGTACGCTTTTATCATAATTTTTAATAGAATATTTCGCCTTATTTAAATGCAGAAAAGTATTACAAATCCTGCAATAAAACGAGGCGTCTACAATGTCTGCTATTTAAATATTGAATAGAAATTTTCTATTAAAAAACTGGTAAAAGTGTACGAACTCTGATTTAGGATGCTAATATTTCAAGACTTCGTAGAAGAATCTTCTACACTTCCCTCCCCCCCCCCCCCACCTTCTTCAGGAAAAAAATGAAAAAGAGAGCGAACTGCTTAGGGGTTAGAAATATAGTTATTTTTGGTTAACAGGTTGCATCGTTTCATAGTTGGATAGGCAACAGATCCCAACAACCTGTTATTTTTATAACGTATAACTAATCGCTATGTATGCTACCAACGTACGTTTTAATTGAAAGATATTTAAACAGAATGTTTGAAATAATTTTGGAAGTAAATATAGACGCTGTTTACTGTTGAGATGAATTCACACCATTAAAACCAGTTTACATGATTAAACTTCATTTTTGCCCGATAAAAACTTACCTAGTTATAATACTTTGAATTTCATGCATTTTCAGTTTTTCTGCTACTAAAAATCCCTTTTCCATTTTTAGTGAACTCAAACGCTGAAACTTCATAACATTTTAAGTATCATAACTCGGTAAGTTTTGGTCATTGAAGAATAAATTTGTATTGTTTTACTTTTTAGAACACTTAGAAACTTTTCTAAATAAAACTTATAGGACAAGAACATAACAGAAGGATAGGTCAGAAGGCATTGTATACATTTTTTTAAATTTCTCAACTATTTAAAAAGCAACCATTTTAACGTAAATCGATTTTTATATGATACAAAACAAAGTTTGAGACATTTTTGCAATTGGAACTGTACCTCTAAAACTAATTGTTTAGAAATTAGCTATTGATACACGATCAGAAGAGACACCCTGTATAAGAAAAAACACATTTTTAACAACATCATTTGTGTCGTCTAGTTGCAAAACCGGCCAACTCCTCAAAAATTGAAAATCTGTTTTTTCAGCTTTTTAAATTCTAAGTAAACGTTTCTACCATCTGGAAACAATGAACAAGCCTAAGCTGGTCAAATCCCTGTGTTATATGCGTTTGAAAATCACGATGTGCTGCAAAACCGGCCAAATCCATAAACTAGTGAGATTCAAAAACGGCCATCTCCATATCGGCTAGATGGCACTTCTGCTTCTCCCCACAGTAACCTCTCACTTGTTGATTAGATTAATGTTATAGTGATTTCTCTCGCTAGTGACTACTCCTCCTTGGTGCATACAAAGTTTCTAATAATTTAGTTTCGTGTTTTCTCTGACTATGGAAAAGTTTGTGGAGGAAGTATTTCCTAATCAATCAAGGAAGAAGAAAAGTGACCCTACGACGTGGAAAAGGAAAAAAAATCCTACGTTCACCTTGTGATAACCAGGGGTGGATTAACATATGTTTTTATGCTCTAAGCAAAATACTTTTCCACGCCCTCTCCCTTCGCTTTCATAAAACTGTAAGTGAATTTTCCCTGATAAATTTAAGAATTTTTTAATCTATTTATTTTTTAAATAAAATATTCTTCCATTTAAATTTTTTTTATAAATTTTAGTTTTTTGAGGATTGTAGATGCGGAATGAACGGGTTTTTGCTACAGTTAAAATCTGAGAGAATACATTTGTGATTACATTTTCATAATTTCTGGCATTATTTTTTTCAGGTACTGCCCTACTGGTAATCCAAGAAATCCAAGCTGTGGGCACTCTTCAAAAGCTTACCAATGCTCCTCAACGCTTCCACGAACATTTTTGTGTGTTCGCTACCCCTAAAAACCTAATGTCACATTAAATTTAGCAAAAATTAATTTCTGGTTTGTTGCAAAACCGGCCAACTCCAAAGTAAGTTGCAAAGGTGGCCAAATCCAGTGGTGCAGCCAAGGGGGGGGGTTAACCCCCCACCCCACCCCAGAGCTAAAAAAATTACTATAATTGCCGCTTATATGAATCAAAACTAAAGTTAAAATTAAGTTTTTTGGCCTTTCCGCCTTGGCGGAATCCGACGCTTTATTAAATCAAATTCTATTCAACAATGTGATTCAATTAAGCGGCGAAAATTCTACTTAAAACTGTGAAAACGCATATTACATGCATCGGTTAAGTCAAAACTGGTTATTTGGACTGCGTCACTTTGTCGAGACATCTTATAGTAAAAGAAGGGTGATATACTGCCACACAGACGCTTTGAGTTATTATATAATATACATTGGGCCGTTTCTTAATTGCATTTTTGTCTTTGTTCCATGTTCGAACCAATAACAGACCATCGAATTCCAAGGGAAAAAATAAAACATACACTTTGTATGTCTTTCTCAGTTTCAAACGGTTTTTTTTTTTTTTGGCTGCCAGTTAGATCTAAGACCTACCAAAGTGCTTACATATGTGACATAGCGTGTCGCACACGTTGGAGCATGTATCTATCTAGCGATCGTAGATGTAGTCTCAATTGTTTTTTGTCTCAATGGTTTTCGAACAGCAATGAGAAATGCCAAAATTAACCATTAATTAATTGTATCTGCTATTTTTACTCGTGGTATTGTTATGTTTAGTCTCTGTAATTTGCCCGTGTTTGTAAAACATTGTAAACTTGCCATGAAGCTCACAGACGCACAGCTCCAGTTTTATGTTTTGCTAGTTTATGTATAAACAGTGTTGAATTCAGACACTTTTCTCCAGGAGGGATTTCTGTGGCACCGGGAGAAAAAATTCCACTTTTTGACCATTTAA
Organism: Maratus michaelseni; assembly: GCA_963931845.1. NCBI lineage: Eukaryota > Metazoa > Arthropoda > Arachnida > Araneae > Salticidae > Maratus > Maratus michaelseni. The sequence continues at coordinate 255,166,734 of OZ007592.1, forward strand.
AGCACAAAATCTCAAATCTGCTGGAGGGAGACACTTCAATGTTCAGTGGGGAATGTCCCCTCGGGTCACCGCCTGAATTCAACACTGTATGTAAAGATATCCTTGGCGAGTAGGATTTTCTGAAAATTCCTTATTTCCAATTTCAATGTTTTTTGCTCTATTGTTATTTTTTTTGGGCTCCATATTTTGCTTATTTGTTTGCTTACTTTCTGATCTATTCATTTACTAAATTTTATTATGTGTAATTGGATATAGATACAGTCAAAATGTATCATTATTATTTTTTTACAAAAGACGAAATTGCTTTAAATTTTACAAATAATGTATGAAATATAAATATGCGGATGGGATAACAACCATAATGCACCCCTCCTTCTAATGAAAGTGGGTTTGGGTTAATGGTTGTTATTACTGCTGAAAATTAGAGCTCCGGTACTCTTTTTGCTAGAATTTAAGCCCTGACTTTTACTATGGATTTTGAAAAAAGAGGCGTTAAATGTGAGGCATTTTCTTAGAAAAATACTATCCATAATTACACACAATTTTACGCTAATCATGCATTAATTAAAATTGATCAGTAATAAATTAGTTATACATTGATTTACACTTATTACATTTTAATGAATGCTACATGCATGTCATTAAAATTATACTAGCTGACCAGTCCGGAGATGCCCGGACCCATGATAATTACCTCAAATTTGTATGATTATATATCTTATATCGATTTTATATTTTAAAATGAAATTTTCACTAAAAAAAATATTGATTATTAGAGGGAAAAGCATTTTTAAAATACACTTTCTTGTTTGTCTGTTTTTGTTTTTTGTTTTTTTTTTCCCTCGTAAGGGTCTTTTGTTTTATAGTTCTTAAAAAAATAACCCCTGTTGTCTGAATTCTATAAATTTTTCATCAACAGACTGTGGAAAAACATTGGTATCTAGCTGTAAAAAAGTGTTTTCTTCTCGTTTTTTTTTTTTTTTTTTTTTTTTTTTTTTGCGACGCGTCTTTTAAAATAACAGCAACAAAAAAAAGTTATTGCACGAACTCTCTGAAATTTTATTCAAATATAACTGTATCCAACCCCTCTTTAAAATTCCGTGAAAAAGTCTAAGTCTTTGACTAAAGTTGAAGAGAACAGACTCACAGAAGCACAGTCACATAAAAAAATACTAAGTGACAGACTTAGTCACATTTAATAGCGAAAACATGAGCTGAAGCCAAACGAACCCACGCCGAAACATTTTCCGAACTTTTCATAGAAAAATTCTCAGATTTTTTAAAAAATACTTTTACTTATTAGAGTGTTTCAAAATTATTGTAGGCACTGTAAATTTGATCTTCAGAGATGTTTTTGAAAGATTGTGTCGAAATACTGACGTTTAGTTACTTTTAGCATAGAAAAAAGATCGTCTTCGAAAGGCGCGATATGACGTGCGGTTCTAAATAAATTGTAATTTAGAATACTTTCAGATGTTTCACACCTTTAAATTTCCCATTTATAATAAACTCTTTATGCTGAGCATTTGCATCTTAAAAGTAATCTCTATTCTAAATTTCAAGTTTCTAACATTAGCAGTTTCAACTAAATCACAATTTAGAACACTTTAGAAAGTTTTCCGCTCATTTCATCCTTTTAAATTTTGAATTTTTTTTTTAAATGTTCTAAGGAAGCATTTACTACATAAAAGTAATCATCATGCCAAATTCCAAGTTTCCTTACCAATTGTATCACATAAATCGCAATTTTAAAATGCTTCTTACTCTTGCATTTTAAAAATTTGGAATAGAAAAAATAAATTCTGGGCTAGAATTTACGTCTCTTAAGTAACATCCATATAAAATTTCAAGACTCTAGCCCTAAAAGTTCTAAATATAGTACGATTTAGAACTTTTTTGCTCATTTCATTATTTAAAATTTCGAATTTTTTAAAAACAGTTTTGAACGAGTATTTATGTCTTAAAAGTAATTACTATGTCAAAAACCAAACATTTATACCAACTGTATCAGACAAATCGCAATTTTAGAACTTTTCTGTTCCTGCATCCTTTTACATTTTTAATTTTTAGAAAACTGTTCTGGATTATCATTTACATTTCTAAAGTAACAGTCATATCAAATTTCACATATCCAGCATAAACAATTCCTAATTAATTGTTTTTAGATCATTTTCAGACCGTTTTCCGCTCATTTCTTCATCCTTTTAAATTTAGAATTTCTTTAGAAATCGTTCTTAGAGAGCATTTACATCCCAAAAGTTACCACCAAACCAAATTCCAAGCTTCTATACCAACTGTGTAACACATATAGCAATTTTAGAACTTTTTTTGCTCCTGCAAACTGTTCTGGGCTAGCATTTAAGTCTATAAAGCAACAACCATGCCAACTTTCATATTTTTAGCCCTAACTGTACAAATAAATTGTAATTTAGAACGTTTCCTGCTCCTTTCCCATTTTTAAATTTCGAACTTTTTAGAAACCAATTTTAGTGAGCATTTACATCTTTTTAAATTAACCACTATTTCAAATTTCTAGAACCAACAATACTTTAGAAACCGCAATTTTAGAATGTTTTTTGTTCTTGCACTCCTTTGGAAATTGTTGTATAAAATATAGCCTATGTCAGAGAGGAGATGGTTCCAGTATTTTGACAGCATTATTAAGGTTCCATACTTAAAAAGTAAAAACGGAACTATTATAAGATCACTCATGTGTCTTATTTTTCTATCGCTCAGCGGGGGAGTTAAAGGTTATCAACGCAGAATCGTCTAAGGATTGTTGGTAATGATTTTCGAAAAAAAAATGTGTCTGCAATTAGCTGAGATATTAATTAAAAACCCATCTAGAAGACAACGGAATGTATCAAAACAGTGTTGCTACTTTGCGACCACCTTTTGAAGCGTGCTTGGCACAATGCTAAGATTAAACTTTGTACAAGATCTTTGCGTTAGGTAAGACGAATCGTAGTGATAGGCCACATTATTCATTCCAACTGAATTCAATTATTGAAGGCAAATACTGAAAAATAATTCATAGAATAATTCCAAGACATTAAAAGTCAGTAATTTTGATACAACAATCGTTTATAATAAATTCAATATATAATTTACTTATAATGAAAAAACTTTTCGCTAGCAAATCACTTGAATTTTCATGCCTGTATATGCTTTCATTTTTGAAAATGAATCGGAAAGTTTCGCGTTGTTCAGCATCCTTTTTTTAAATGCTTTAAAATTGTCTACTATTACGTCAAATATGATTGACAAGTAACTTTTCGTGTGAAACTCGGCGACTTCTTCCGAAACGTGATTGGTTCTCTGCCAAGTTTAAACTTTGTACAAGGTCTTTGTTTTAGAAGGAGGTATATTCATTGTTTTTCATTCCAATACCAATAAAATTAAATTATGGCATGTGGTATTGTTTTAGGTATGTGAGTATATGGTCTTTGAACAGTTCTGATATTTTGTGTGGAACCCTTTGTACACGAATAAAACTCGCATACGACCAATTACTTTTTTTAATCCGTTCTGTAGTTCCAGAATTAACCCCTGCAAAAAGAACAAACGTTGCTGTTTTATAATATTAATATAGATACGACTTCAATTCAAACTCGGATATTTTTAGAGAATTTTAACAATAATAAAGAAATTTAAAGAAATTTTCATTAGATTTACATTACTTAATGTGAAATTTGATGTCATGTAAAGTACTGGAAGGACACAGTAATTTAGTCTATAATACCGCGTTTATTATCAACTAAATTCCAAAACATCGATTACCTAATTGAGTTTTTGCATTTGGCAAAAAGCAAGGTAAGTAAGTGTATTGAAAATTTTGTTAAAATTGCTTCATTATTATTAAAGTTATGAATAAGAATTCGCGATTCTCTTGTAATGAAACCTTGTGTATTTTTGATTGAACAAATGGATTTCAACTCTGTTATTTTCTATGTAAAAATTATTTGATGTACTGTGCTTTTCCGTCTTAAAGTTTTCGCCTCACACTTTATAAATCTAACCTAGTTTTGCTTTATTTCATTGGAGCATTTTATAGTTTGTAACTCTAATATTGTATAAACGCTTTTTAAATCATTCATAATCAACGTAATTGCGAAGAAAAGCATTATGATTTCATTCATTTAAAAGACTTATTCCATTAACCAGTGATTCATATAACCGGCGACTACCTACATCAGAAACTCAACCCCCCCCCCCCCTCCCTAGAACCGAATTCTGGCTGCGCCACTGCCAAATCCAAAACAAAGACTTAAATAACCCCCTCATTTCATGTGCCCCTGCCATCTTATTTTGTGTTTTCAAATATACTGCCTTAATGACTATAAAACTAAAGTGTTTTGGTTCTTATCTTATTTTGACTAAGTGTGGAAAAAAATCAGCTTTTCCTCGAAATTTTCCTTTTTGGAGATGGACGGTTTTGCAACTAGATGACACATTTGTAAAAAATTAAATTTGATCCCCGATTCATTGCAGTCATATCTGTCAACGCATATCCAAAGCGAATCCCATATAAATATTATTTATACACTTATAATAAAATTCAATGCATCCTAACAATATCATTTTCAAATTAATTACAATTGATTTAAAATTAAGTTAATTTGCCACATACCGCACAATTTATACCATGCTATTTTCTTTCTTTCTTTTTTTTCAGTAAAATAAAATCGCAGAAATTTTTTTCCCCGTTCTCATTTTCTAAAAACGCAGTAATGATAAAGTAAAAAATAAAAAATAGAATAAAATAAGCAGAAACACATAATCCCCCCCCCCCTCTCTAAAAAAGCGTCAGAATAAGCCCTCTTACTCTATAAATATATAGCAGTATCTCTTATAAACATTCAAATTTCAAAGAATCCGCCATCCAGCAACGCCGGCCAAAGATGTTTGCTCTGTAATATTAAAAAATTCAACGAGATTGGAATTAAAACCTTCCCAATCCATCCTTACTAAAGAACATCTTTTACTTTTCATTCCAAAAATAACCCTACAAATACAAATGATTTCATGAAATTAATATGCATCAACACCACAATTTATAATATTTTTAAGTTACATCACTGTAAAGCATGTAAAATGATTTTTTTATGCTTACTGAACGGCAGCAGTTACATTATTAAAATCAAAAATAACGATTATTTGCAATAAAATAACTGTGAAGTTATTTATGTTTGCTTGTAACTCTAAGAGCTGCATAGGTTATATTTTGACGAATAACAAGAATGAAAAAGAGAGGCGGATTCTGATCGGTTACTCGTAAGCCAAGTATCTCAACCGATAAGGTCTATAACGATTTCTCTTTCGCTTAAAGATTTGAAAGGAAGGATTTTGTACTGCGGTTTCATTTGTTGGTTGCGATTTCATTTGGCTTTGCTTTTTTTTCGCTTTGACACTTTTATAAGTGTTTAAAATAGGACATTTTTTAGGGTTTACTCCCGCTCCGTTGTCTGTCCGTCACAGAGCCGTTCTCAGAAACTATATAACTTACAGGCATGAAAATTTGCGTACTTATAGCTAAATACCTACTACGAATCTCAAAATATTTAAATTTGAAAAAAATCGTATTATTTTAATATAAAGAGATAAAAAACCAAATATCTAACAGCCTTTTCCTATTAAATTTAAACACTTTTCGTTATAGCAGTTGCCAACAATTAAAAATCCACAATAAACTTCTTTCTACAATAATTAATTGTCTATTGAAAGATTTCCACGTGAAAAATGAAAACAAAATAAAAAGTTTCCCCAATTGAAAAATAATAATAATAATAATAATAATAATAATAATATGACGTCATATTGGTAATAAAACGGAAATTTTCAAACATTTCTCAATAATACAAGGAGTATGAGTGTGTGTAAATACAGAAAACAGCTTAATATGACGTCATTAGAGAATTAAAAAGAAAATTAATCTAACGGCTAACATTTTGAAGGTCTCTATACAACATGTTTAATTTTGAAATTGATTTTTTTTTTCATTAATATCGCATTTAGTCCACATGAGAGATATTATTGTGACAGAGTATAACAGCGGGCTTCACCCGCTATCGGGAATAATGAAATTTATTTGGATTTATCAAAGAAAGGATAAAGTGTTTTGAAAGGAATATTAAATGAAACCCTTTGTGCGATTTTCGATCAGACTTACCCACTTGTTTAAAATACTTTGCAAATAATGCATTTGTTGTAGAATTTTTCGCAAATTCTAAATTTTTAACTTATATTAACATAACCCTTCATTTCTCTAAATTTTCAGTTAATTTTTCTTTCACTTTCTTTTTTTTTTTAATGTATAACATGGTAAGTAATGCAGTTCTTTCTTCCAAATTCTAGTTAAATGTTCCTTTTTTTTTCCCTTTTCGTAATATCAACCCCAAGTGTAAATTGTTGTGACCTTGTTGTTCAACCCCACTTATTCCAGGAAAAATACCCGCAAAGTTTAACCTTGTAGGACATGCAGTCAACCTTCCCCCAGGATTTCGGTCAAAAAAAAGGACCATTAGGTGACCCGTTCCTCCAAATATTTTTCTGTTACCATGTAGTTAGCGCATAGTAACAGAAGCGATAGGCCCCCGTTCCCCCTTTTTTTTAAATGGGTAGGTCCCATATAGGTTCGAGGAGAGAGAGGTGATACGAGAAGGTCAGTCAGTGAGCAGAGAACAACGTATGATGTAGGTGCGAGTCGAAAAAATTTGGAGCGGGCGAGGGGGATTTTTGGCGGGAAAATGCGCCCCGCTACCCCTGAGCTCCGAAGCATGAGCGCAGAAAAAAAGGCATTTGTACTACAGAAGAGGCTAACTAAAAAGGATGCTGGTCCTATAAGTATTTTTTGCTATCTCCATTACAGAGGTTTTTAGGAGATATGAGCTTTCCTCAACTTTGAGCCGAGGTAGTACATGAAAGTTCGGAATGTGTTGGATGAGGATCGAATTAAAGAGCAGAAGGAGGAATTAATGTTATACTTCAAATAATCCTGCTGCTACATTAAAACTTAATTAGTGTAAGCGGAATTTCTTTCGATATTATCAACACGAATGTCATCGGTGTTACAAATACCAACCCCGATAGTGTAAGCGGAATTTCTCTCGACATCATCGACACAAATGTCATCGGTATTACAAATACCAACCCCGAAATAGCATGTGAAAGCAGTACGTGACCAGTGAGATGCGGTTTTAGGTGGTAAAGAATTTCTCTTTCGGCAAAGTGGGGACTGCCGATGAAGTAGAGGCCATCTTCGACGATAATGTGGTGATCTGATATAAAATTGTTAATCTGTCATCCTGATGAAAATCTCTATAGATGAGATAACTGTTGTGGTCTAAGAAAAATATATGTGAGTAAATTTTGGTTTGTCTATAATGTCATACTATAATTATAATATTCTTTCTAGTACTGATATGAAAATGTTTACTTGTAAATAAACCCACAATTAACCAAGAATCTGTTTTTCCCTTATTAATTTGCATCTATTATTCTGATTAATTTAAATACATTTCTCATGTATTATAACAGTAGCTTAAAAGATTTTATTCAAGTTATCAAACTTTAAATGGTAATGTTAAATTCTACTTTAATAGTAGTCTGTTCGATTATAATAACAGCAAATACATGTGTAAAAAATTGAATTTAGAATTCTGTTATTGTTTTATTCAAATGTGTTTATAAATATTATTTAATAAGTAATTCTTTTCTACACTTTAAGTTTGAAATATGTAAATTAATAGTAAATTAACCCCCTCCCCTTTCCTTTTTATTAGCTTTGTTGCCCTTATATTTTTATTCTGTGAAAAAGTCCACCTTCATTGGTTTTTTTTAAATTGATAACAGAATTCATATGGAGTGAAATTCAATCACACATGTTTTCTTTAAAAATATTAATTCTGTAAGAGATATATGTATGACAAATATAATTTTAAATTAATGTGGATTTAAGATGAAATATGGTGAAATGTGTAGACCTAATCTAAATATCTAAATGTAAATAGGACTAAATAGCTAGACAGATGATAGTAAATTTTATAGATTAAAGTTTATTGATGCACTTAAAATAAATTGTTTATTCTGAATTAAGTTAATTGTGAAATTTTATATATTTTAAAGAGAGTTAATAAATTTATGAAGTATTAAGAGAATCCTATTAAAGTGAAATATTATTGTTTAGGTAATTAAAAATGTGTCCTATCATCTTGAATCACAGCTTTTCAAATGATTTATAAAATACGTAGTGTGCTCAACTATACGATTTCATTGGTCCCTAAATTTTAAAGGTATAAATGTATTCATAAAGTAATGTCATTTTGGTTTTAACTTGCAAATTTTCTGGGTTTTATCCTCTCAAATATGAGAGTTTGTCTCCATTCAGTCATTCAAAATTAGTTTAATTTTCACTGTTATTCGTCATCATTTATGAATACTTTATATTTTTGAGATTTAGAAGTATTGGGTGTTTTTCTTTTTTTTTGGTTGTGAAAGATATGAGAATATTGTTACCTCCTTTAATTTTATTTAAAAGTAAAATTTAAAAGTAAATGAATTTATTTTGCCATTCTCTCCCTTTTCTTATATTTTGTATTATGTGTGTTAACTTGTACTAAATTTTGGTGCCCCTTCTTAAATCTAATTACCTGGTGTTTGTAATAAATTTATGGTAACAATATTCAGTTGGTGGTATGTCTTTCTCACCTGGTGTAATGTTAAATTTAAATTCTTGTATAATTGGACTGAAGTTAAATATTGTGAAGTGGTAGAATGTAAGATTATAGTCGTATGATGCATTAAAATAACTTCTTAAAAAAATAGTAACAAGGAAAGACCCAATAAGATTGGTGCCCATGACATTTCAAACCTGGCTTATGCTTATAGATTTATAAAAATCTAAAATTTTTTAAAAAATATGAAGCTGTATTTTGTGTTTTTAATTTAATTTTCATGGTTGTAAAAGGTATTTTGATTTAATTTTCATGGTTGTAAAAGGTATTTTGATTTAATTTTCATGGTTGTGAAAGGTAAGTCTGTGACTCTGTATTGCAATTTGGTTAAAGTTTTGACATCTCTGCACTTAGATAGTTCCAAATTTAAATTCTCTCTTGTTTTTATGCTTTTGTATGTGTATTTCTGTGTATAGTTGCACCCCCCTCCCACTTAATTTTTTTTTCTCATTGATAAAACTTATCATGGCAGAAGATCAGGCAAAAAACTTGGCTAATATTCAAAAGAAAAATTCCCTTATGGAAAATATTTCTTCAATTCCACCTTTTAGCGGTGTTGAAAATTCAGTTTCTTTTAGTGAATTTTTTGAAAAGTGGGATAGCCTTGCTACCTTTTTCGAATGGGGGGAGGATGAGAAAAAATTCGCTTGGTTTAGCAGAGTTACCGGGGGAGCGGCAAGGTTATTTAAGCTTCATAAAGATAAAAAGGTAGATGAAATTGTTAAAATTTTCAGGGAAAGATACACCAGTCATGTTTCTCCAGATGTAGCCCTTTCAAATTTTTTTAGTTTCAAGCAAACCCCTCAAATGTCGGTGCAGGACTTCTATGACAGAGCCTACGACATGTCGCTTAAAGCCCTAGTTATTGATGGATTACAAGGGGAGGTAGTTAGCAAAAGTAGAAACGCTATCTTTCACTCAATGCTTTTGGGAAATCTGTCCCCAGAAATAAGAAAAGGGGTCATTACGAAAAACCCACAAACGCCTGAAGAAATCCTCATTGTTGCATTGCTTGAGGAAAAAGCGTGCAGGAGTATAAATCCATTCTATAACCTCCAAAATGAAATTAGTGCTCCATTTATACCTGAATCTGTACCACAAAATTTAGCCTGTGCAGCTATGTATCCCCAAAATGAGTATAAACATTCACAGCAGGACATCAGCAATTTGAAAGACCAGGTAGATTTGCTGTCAGCAAAAATTGACAGTTTAGTTCGAATTCAGGAAAGGCAGAGTGAGGTCCAGAGCCAGGAAAGAGCACAATTCAGAAATTTTCAGTGTCATTTGTGCTCAGAAAGTGGACATTATGCACGAGATTGCCCACAGGCGAGGTACCAGTATAACTTTGGTAGGAGCAGGCATAATAACTATAGGGGCCGTGGAAACTATAACAGTAATTATAGAGGAAATTCAAACCAAGCAGGGAATGGTAACTATAGGGGAAATAGAAATAGAAATGAATATAATTATAGGGGTAGAAATGACTACAGTTATAGAGATAGTGATGACTACATAAATAGAGGAGATAATAATAGGGACAGACATGAAAACAGTAATGGAAACCAACCGAGTAATGATGCTAATGCCCAAGGTACTCCTGCGAGGCCTTTAAACGGTTAGAGGCCGGATCTTTAATGGTCGAATTGATCCCCCAAAAGCCAAACGACTCACCTCCTGTATATAGTGTGTTTTCACCCCATTTATATAGTCTCCCAGTTACTAAAATTACTGTAAATAATAAAAATATTACTGCGTTATGTGACTCGGGATCGGCTATCAATTTGTTGAGTAGCACTATGCTCAATTTGTTCACGGGTAGCCCTATAGAAGAGTGTTGCACACCGATTGTGACAGTAACTGGTCAAAAAGTTCATCTCAATCAAAGTGTACTCGCAACATTTAAAATTAATGATACGCTGTGCAAGGCACAGTTTTTTGTTGTACCAGGTCAGCTGGCGGAGGAATTTTCTGCTATTTTGGGAATGCCTTTTTTAAAAAAGTATCGAGTTCTCATTGATTGTTCAGACAATGCTATCACTCTTAGAAGCCCTGAACAAACCCAATGTAAACAAAAAATTGATATGCAAAGTCATTCCAAATTAGAGACAAACAAGGGTTGCCATAATCTTAGTGAGTCTACTGAGAGTGTGGAAAACGTCGAGGAAAATACTGAACAGTGTCAGGATTCTGTAAATAATGTAGGGGTTATAGTAAATAATTGTAAATATAATTGTAAATATATGTATAATAATGATTCAAAAATGTGTAATTGTGATAATTGTGACCCTGAAAATTCCCAGTGCAAATATGTCAACAAAGGTGAAAGGGAGCAGAAGGTAGACTGTAGTAGTAATGTAAAGACAGTTCAGGGTACCATAAGTAGTATTAGTGGAGAATTCGATAATGGTGGGCAGAATAAGGTGTCAAGTGAAAGTAATAGTGTCTTGCAAAGTGAAAAAGTAGAGGGTACCACAAATAACTACAGTATACCACAGACTACTGAGGCTCAACAAGTAAACCATATTGCACAACATGCGGATAATGCTAGCAAATCTGATGAGACTGTTTTTTTATGAGATGGAGGAACAATTAAGTGGGAACACACAAAATAATGAGAGTGAAAATAGAATGAGTAGCAATGAGAGTAATGACAAGACTATCATAGGCATTGCCGCATTATGTGACAAACTTACAATTCCCCCCCAAACTAAAATTTTAGCTAATGTTAAGTGTAATAAAGAATTAAATGTAAATGTTAATGACTCTATAATGTTAGAACCCCTTGCTAGAAGTATGCATCAAGGCCTCCTTATTTCTAGAACCATTTGCACACAAAAGCATGGTTTATTTTTATCTTTTGCTAATTTCTCAGATAATTCTATTAATTTAAATAAAGGAACATATGTTGCCAAAATTCTTAAATGTAAAGACAACTTAAATTTAACCCCAGAGATATGTAATTTAAATTGTAATGTAAATGTTGACCCCCCAATTGCAGATTTCGACCATGCAGATTTAAAATGGAGCTCTGAAATTAATTTAGACCACTTAGACACCCCTTTAAAAGCACAAATGCAAGATTTCCTGGATAAGAACAAAGATGTGTTCGCAGCCTCTGTACTAGATTTACCTGGCTGTGACACTATTCCCCATACCATAAATCTAACCTCTGATAAACCAGTTCGTTGCAAAGCATATAGAGTCCCTTATAAACTGCGCCAGGAAATGGAGGACCAATTAAACATTTTATTAGAAGCTAATATTTTGTCACCTTCAATGTCAGAATTTTCTTCTCCAGTCATTCTCGTACAAAAAACAGATGGTACATACAGATTAGCTGTTGATTTTAGGAAGCTAAATAAAAACTTGGTAAAAGATGCATACCCCATTCCTAATATCACAGACTCTGTAGACTCCCTTTCAGGTGCCAATTATTTTTCAACTCTCGACCTTACTAGTGGTTTTTTTCAACAAGTCATTAGACCTGAAGACATGCATAAAACTGCTATTATTACGCATAAAGGATTATTTGAGTGGTCGCGCAACTGTTTTGGATTGGCTAATTCAGGAAATAGCTTTCAGAGATTAATGAATGCCATTTTTGGGGATCTCGGAAATTTGGGTATATTAGTGTATATTGATGACATTGTAGTATCTTCTAAAGACATTGAGTCTCATTTTACCAAACTTAACTTAGTATTCGAAAGGCTTCGCCAACATAACTTAAAACTTAAACCCAGCAAATGTAATTTCCTGACAGACAAAATTCAGTATCTTGGTTTTGAGATTCATGGTGGTCAAGTATCCCCCATTAATAAAAATATTGAAATTATAGAAAAGTTACAACCTCCTACAAATCGTAAAGGTGTCAGATCTTTCATCGGCACATTGTCTTTTTACAGACGCTTTATCCCAGATTTTACTAAAAGAGCAATTAATTTAATAGACCTCACTAAAGAAACAGGGCGTTTTGTCTGGAACGAGGCAGCCCAGCGGGAATTTGATGATCTTAAGAAAGCTCTTATCCAGGGGCGTAGCGAGCGGGGGGGCAAGGGGGGCAGCTGCCCCCCCAATGTTTGGTAAAAGGATTCAGTCGGCTTATCAGCAGTTTTAATTAGTGTCTCTGTAGTATGTCAGTAGGCCGATTAAAAAAAAACAATTTTGAAAAATTCTGGTTGGCAGGACTTAAGTCTTCAGAATGCATTTCACTACACCCTTACAATCATACGGCAAAAGCTAGTCGGTCTGTCAATAGATATGTTATGAGTAAAAAAAGTAATGGTTTCAATAGATCTATCTGGTCATCCGGTATGAAAGTCACGTGTTCTGTCACATTTTCGAATCACATAAATAGCTAGTCGGCCTACCCACTGAAAAAAAATTATCATGTATAAATCTTGTCTGCAGAGCCAGAAATGTTGGACATATACTATACCTTACCCACACAAGGAAAAGCTAAATCGGCCGTCGATACATAGGCCAATAGGGGAAAAAATGAATCTGATTTATTGATTTGAAAATATCAGAAATTTGTCCTACAGTAACACTCGCAACTTACATAGATAAAAACTATCAGTATATAAACTAGGTCGACCAAATGCAAAAGTCGCTTAAGAAAATTCAAGAAATTTTATACTTGATACATAGTACAGAGCTGCCAACTCTCCCGTTTTTCGCGGGAGACCCCTGTTTTTTAGTCCAATCTCCCGTTTTTACGTTTAAGTATAATTTTCTCCCATTTTTCACTCGTACTTTAAAATTCCTAGAAACGTACTTCTGAAAAAAATAAAATTTCCGATCTCGTTAGAATTTCGCCATAGGATCGCTAAAAACGCGAATTTCGTCAAAGGATCCCGGAAAAAAAGTAAATTTCGTTAAAGAATCGCCGAAACCCCCCCCCTCAAATTTCGTCAAAAACCGGCGAAAAAACTGCAAATTACGTCAAAAAATCGCAAAAAAAGCATACAAATTTCGTCAAAAGATCGCAAAAAAACTGTAAATTTCGTCAAAAAACGACGAAAAAATGCAAATTTCGTCAAAAAATCGCAAAAAAAGCATACAAATTTCGTCAAAAGATCGCAAAAAAACTGTAAATTTCGTCAAAAAACGACGAAAAATGCAAATTTCGTCAAAAAACGACGAAAAAAATGCAAATTTCGTCAAAAAACGGCAAAAAAACTTCAAATTTCGTCACAAAATCACAAAAAAAAACACAAATTCCGTCAAAAAATATTGAAAAAACTTAAATTTCGTCAAAAAATCGTGAAAAAAAAACACAATTTTCGTCAAAAGAGCACAATTTCACAATTCAACGAAAAAACGTAAATTTCGTCAAAGAATCGCCGAAACCCCCCCCCTCAAATTTCGTCAAAAACGGCGAAAAAAACTGCAAATTTCGTCAAAAAATCGCAAAAAAACGGCGAAAAAAATGCAATTTTCGTCAAAAAAATGGCGAAAATACAAATTTCGTCAAAAAATGGCAAAAAAACTGCAAATTTCGTCAAAAAATTACAAAAAACACACACATTTCGTCAAAAAATCGCAAAAAAACACAAATTTCGTCAAAAGATCGTGAAAAAACACAATTTTCGCCAAAAGATCGCGAAAAAAACGTAAATTTCGTCAAAAACTCGCAAAAAATCCCCTCAAATTTCGTCAAAAAACGGGGGAAAAATGCAAATTTCGTCAAAAAATCGCGAAAAAACACACATTTCGTCAAAAAAATCGCGAAAAAACTCCAGAAATTACGTCAAAAGATCGCAGAAAAAACCCAGTAATTTCGTCAAAAGATCGCGGAAAAAAAAAAACACATTTCGTCAAAATATCGCGAAAAAAAACACAAATTAAGTACTAATAAATATTTTCTTTTTATTTGAAAAAAGTTTGTTTCATTTGTTGATATCTTAAGATTTTTTTTGTGTAATTTATAATATATGAAAGTAAGTGTTCGACCTTGGCTACGTATAATGGACGATCCTTATCTTCTGAAAGTCGTTTACAGGAACTTGAAGAAGAATTAGAAAGAATCAACTGGGACATTCTAGGATTATGCGAAGTAAGAAGAAAAGGTGAAGAGAAGATTGATCTTGCCAGTGGACATGTATTGTACTACAGAGGTACAGAAGATGGAAAAACAAGTGGTGTAGGATTTCTGATTCATAAAAGGTGGAAGAATCAAATCGTAGAATATGATAATGCATCAGATAGAGTTGCAAGGTTAGTTATACAAGTGTCAAAAAGATACAAGCTGCAAATTACCCAAGTTTATGCACCAACAATTAGCTATACTGATGAAGAAATTGAGGATTTCTATGAAGAAGTAGCTTCAATGCATCAAAAAGGAAAATGCTACATAAAATTTATAATGGGAGACTGGAATGCTAGAATTGGGGAAAAAAAGAAAGGTGAATTCTCAGTAGGAAATCATGGATATGGGGTGCGTAATGAAAGAGGAAACAGATTGATTGAATTTGCAGAATGTGAACAGATGTATATCATGAATTCATTTTTCAAGAAAAAGCCACAAAGAAAATGGACATGGCGTAGTGCAAATGGCTCAACAAGTGAAATCGACTACATCTTGACAAACAAAAAGCATCTTATTCAAGATTGCAGCGTTCTCAATAACTTCAATACAGGAAGCGATCACAGGTTAGTTAGATGCAAACTGCTTTTAAATACTAAAGTGGAAAGAATGAAGCTTTTGCAATGCTCAAAGAAATCAGTCGATATTATAAATCTACAGAAACATAAAGAAGAATTTAATTTAGAACTTAAAAATCGTTTTCAAGTACTTCAATCAATCTTAGAAGAAGAACAAGATGTTACAGTAGTGAACAAGAAAATAACAAATACTCTACAAGAAATTGCAAGGACGATAGCTGGTGAAGTACAAGTAAAGCAAACAAAGAAAATAACAGAAGAAACAAGAAGATTGATGAAGAAACGCAGAGAATTTAAAATGAAGAAAAACTATCCTAAATCAAGAGTTGAATATGCAGAATTATGTAAAACGGTAAGAAAATGTGTTACAGAAGATATCAGAAAATTTAACTGTGATCTTGTCAAAAAAGTTCTAGAAGATAACAAAAGTTTAAAATCAGCTAAGCGCAAACTGTGTGTTGGAAGAAAAGGTATTTTTGCACTGAAGAGAGCAGATGGAACAATCACCAAAATCAATAATGAAATAGTACACATTGTCGAAAAATTCTATAACGATCTATATAAATGTGAAGATCAAAGGGAAATCAACCTACGTGATCCACTAGTAAACATAACAGAAACTGAAGAGATAATCCCAGTGATGACAGATGAAGTTGTACAAGCCATTAGAGGCATGAAAAAAGGTAAATGCCCTGGCGAAGATGGAATTACAATTGACCTTATCAAAGAAGCAGGAGAAGTATTTGCAAAAATGCTAGCCATACTGTTTTCCAAATGTCTCGAGAAATCAGATGTACCAGAAGATTGGAATAATGCTGTGATGGTGTTACTTTATAAGAAAGGAGAAAAGGAAAACATTAAAAACTACCGTCCAATCAGCTTACTGTCAGTGATTTATAAAATTTTCACCAAAGTTTTAACGACAAGACTTGAATCAGCTCTGGACTCAGCTCAACCTAGAGAACAAGCAGGATTTCGAAGTGGATTTAGCACAATGGATCATATTCAAACAGTAAGGGAAGTTATAGAAAAACATAAAGAATATAATTTACCTCTCTGCCTTGCCTTTATTGATTATGAAAAAGCATTTGATTCGGTCTACACATCTGCAGTAATTACTTCTCTGGAGGACATTGGTATAGACAAACCTTATATCAATATCATAAAGAAGATCTACAAGAAAGCATCAGCCACCATCCGTTTAGACAAAGGAAAAGCGAAGATCAAGCTTGGAAGAGGAGTAAGACAGGGAGACACCATTTCGCCTAAGCTTTTTACTGCTGTCTTAGAAAGTATTTTCAAGAAGCTGGATTGGGAAAACAAAGGGATTAGAATAAATGGGGAATATTTAAGCCATCTCCGGTTTGCTGATGACATTTTAATTTTCAGTAATAGCCCTGAAGAATTGCAAAATATGCTAAAAGATTTGGCAGAAGCTAGCATTAATGTGGGATTAAAAATAAATTTGGAAAAGACTAAGGTGATGTTCAATTCATTTGCATCAAAAAAGAAAATCATCTACAACAACACTGAGATTAAAGATGTTGAAAGTTATGTGTACCTTGGACAAGAAATATCATCAGACAACAGTATCATGAATGAAATCAATAGAAGAATAAGAAATGGATGGAGTGCTTTTGGGAAGAACAATATTATTCTGAAGAGTAACATGCCTCTTTGTTTGAAAAGAAAGGTGTTTAACCAATGTGTTTTGCCTGCACTAACTTATGGAGCAGAAACTTGGACACTAACAAAACGGATGGTACAAAGATTACAAACAACACAGCGAAGTATGGAAAGATGTATGCTAGGCATAACCAGAAGAGACCGAAAGAGAATAACGTGGATAAGAAGTCAGACGAAAGTTTTTGACATCATCGAGAGAATTAAACGGCTAAAATGGAAATGGGCTGGGCACATTGCAAGAAGACAAGACAATAGATGGAGCACAAACACCCTACAGTGGTATCCCAGAGATGTAAAACGACCAAGAAGACGACCTCAAGTAAGATGGAGTGACGAAATCAGAAAAGTGGCCGGTGTTAATTGGATGACTAAAGCACTAGACAGGCGACAATGGAAAAATCTGGGGGAGACCTACATCCAGCAGTGGATTGAAAACGGTTGATGATGATGATGATGATATATATATATACATATAAAGAAGCGTGGCTCCTTCGGTGGGTCCTCAATCGCTGTTTCGATGGGTGTCGGGCCAGTAGAGGCTGCCGCGCGGACCGATGACGAGTCCGTACTTACGTGTGACCGCTCACTCCGATTTCCTTGCATATTCCTGTAGTCATGGGCCGTGAGCGCTATCCAGGATTCAGTTAAAGTCCACGTGAATGTATTTTTTGTTTAAAGAAAGACATCGTCTATTACGGAACCTGGTTTATTTCTTTTTATTACATAAATCCTTTTAAACCAGGCCCACACTGGCGTGAGAGCTGCTAAGTTAAATCTTTCTGGACATCGGGATTTAGTTACGCGGCACGGCAACCCCTGGAGAGCCGAGGCTAACGAAAAAGCCAGGCTACCGCGGTGCATTCTACTTATCTTTTTTTACAGACCACTAGAGTGACGTGTTGCTCTTTTCGTACACATGCATTGGTGCATTCGAACATCACGCGATTCTCCCGGTCTGTAAAAAAAGATACGCGTAAAGCACCGCGGTAGCCTTTCTTTTTCGTTAGCCTCGCTGGAGAGCATATTGGCGTGAAGTCAGGGCATGGTTGAGATCGGAAAACTTCCCTCCTGATAGCCATGCAACTGTATAAATATGAGGTTTTTGCATTATTTCTGCTAGAGGTCGTCGAAGTCAAAAGAGGCGTATTTCTAATTTTAATTGGCCGCGAGCTGAGTGATTGATTGTGCAGGACAAAGGCGTTGGCTCAAATCGGCCGATAGGATGCAGCGAGACTTTAAAGTTGCGCTACTGTCAGCAAAAATATTCTTATGAAGAGTGAGAAAACGATCTTTGAAAGTTATAAGATGCGATGCAGGGAAACTAATTTAACAGGGGCGACGGCAATTTCAATCAATTGAGACACAATTACTAAAGCATTTACAAAGTTTTAATTTAAATTTCTATTTTTTAAAACGGTAATTTCAAATTTTAAAAGGGGCAAAAAGGAGTTTTACATTTTAAAAAGGGGCTTTGCTTTTATCCTTTCATATATATATATATATATATATATATATATATATTAATGATTATATTTAAGTTATTGAGTCAATCATTAATCTATTCTAAATGAATTATAAAATAAGTTTTTATTCTTACGTAAATTCACTTTAAAAAAAATATTCTTTTTCTCCCTTTAAACTGCGAAGAATCTCCTGTTTTTTCTCTTGCTAAGGTTGGCAGCTCTGCATAGTAGGTTCGGTTCTAGCAACGATATGATGTTTACGCCCTTTGGAACTGTTTTAGGAACGTTTGGAAAATAAAAACGAAGACTTTTTAAAACTATTTAAAAAAAGAAAATGAATAAATTTTAAAAATATCCTTGCGTAACACATTTAATACCTAAAAAACTTCTTACTTTTTTTTTTTTTTTTTTTTTAATATTCAATCAGTAACAGAAAATATCTTCTTTATAAGACAAATCTTCACACGTATTTTCTTTGACATGTAAAGCAAAATTCTTTCCAGGCCCAGACCACTAGGGATAGATATAGAAAAGGTGTTAGGTCTGGTGTAGATAAGTCTTTTGTTTATGATCTCCAGATAATCCTGCAAATCCAGTTTTGCACTAATTTTCTAAACTGTACATTGTCGGAATTCTACAACTTCCGACTTTCACAATAATATATTTCTTAAACTTATAGAAAGGGAGGAGACGGATTTGTCCTGTCGGTGCCGAAATGTCTGTGCCTCTACTGAAATTTTTGTAAACTCGGTTCCTTTGGTTAGATGTTTACCGTTCACTTCACTCTATCATTCTAAACAAATTGTGTTTTTCACAAATATAACTGTACGATTTTCTCTTATCAATACATATTTTCTTTCTTTTTTTTTCCTCCAGTAAAGTTCTTGGTAAATCTTTTAAATGATTACTGAGTTATATATAAGAAACATTTTAGGAATACAAAATCATATATTTTATTTTTAATTATCAGTTAAAATTAATTGTAAAAACTATTAATTAAGAAATAATGCGACAGATTGACTATTTTACATTAGTCGGATTTGAAACATTTTTGAGTCGGCCAATCTTGCCTTTTGCCCCCCCAAAAATTTTCTTTCGCTACGGCACTGCTCTTATCTCAAAACCTTGTTTAGCTTTACCTGATTTTGACAAAGAATTCATTATATATTCTGATGCAAGTAGTGAATCTTTAGGGGCAGTGTTATCACAATTGGATAATAACAAAATGATACACCCTGTCGCCTTTGCTAGCAGGAGACTGAAAGATGCAGAGACAAGATACTCTGCCACCGAAAGAGAACTTTTAGCCCTTGTCTGGGCCACTGCACATTTTAAGTGTTATATAGCCAGTACACATTTTTCCATTTATACAGATCATGCTCCACTCACCTTTATGTTGAAGATTCAGGATCCCACGTCACGCATGGCCAAGTGGATATGCACTTTATCAGACTATAACTTTACAATAAACTATGTCAAGGGAAAATGTAACAGTGTGGCAGACTTCCTATCGCGTTTTGCTAATGTAGAGAAGCCTACAAGTGCAGTTAGCTGCAATTTTAGTATTCAGGTAGCTAAAGAAACATCTTTTGAACCATACTCAAACCTTATGGGAAAAATTTGCGAGTTCCAAAAATCGGACACGAAATGCTGTGAAATTGTAAAAAAATTGGAGCAGAAATTGGAAATCTCACCTAGGTATATGAAATTCTTTTTTAGAGACGATATCTTGGTATGTGAGGATACTAGAGAATCTTTGATTTTAAACAACCCCATCAAGTTAGTGGTTCCTAAGGAACTGGTTTTGCAAGTGTTCACTCTAACACACGACTCTCTAGCTGCTTGTCATCAAGGTTTCCAGAAAACAATTGACCGCATCCGAGAGCACTTTTACTGGCCAGGGATGTCGGCAGATGTCAAACACCTGGTAGAATCTTGTGTTAGTTGTCAAGAGAAAAGAGCCCATAAGGCAAATCAGCTTGCCCCCCTTCAGCGTATGCCCACCCCTGAATTTCCTCTAAATAAAGTACACTTAGATATTATAGGCGTCTTGCCACAAACATTTTCAGGAAATAAATATATAGTCACATACATAGACTCTTTTACCAAATGGCCAGAGGCGTATGCTGTCAGTTCAATTACTTCTGATGTAATAGCGGACACGTTGGCAGATTTCATATCCCGATATGGAGCACCGTGTTATATAACGACAGATAATGGAAAAAACCTAATATCGGATGCGATTGAGCATGTATACAGTATGTTTGGCATAAAACATATCAGAACATCTTCTTATCATGCACCCGGAAATGCTCAGGTGGAACGTCAAAATAGAACGTTAAAGAATGCACTTTCTCATATTGTAAATCAAAATCAAACAGACTGGGACTCTAAACTTAAATTTGCTCTGTTAGCAATGCGGACCGCTGTACATTCATCAACAAAGTTAACACCGGCAGCTGTCATGTATGGTAGAAACTTAAATCTTCCCTATCATGTATTTTCACAACCACCTAAACTTAATTACAACGATGCACCGTCTTTCTGTGAACTTGTAATTCCTGCTCTCCAAAAAGTATATGCAGAAGTCCATAACAATCTAGTTAAAGCAGCTGAAACTCAGGAGAAATACAGAGAAAAAACAGCAGTGTGTAAAAATCTAAAAGTAGGTGATCTAGTGTGGCTTTACACACCTAGAATTGAGCCAGGACAGACTAAAAAGCTAAGTAAATTAAATAACGGTCCTTTTACTATTATTGAACAATTAAATAATGTAAATTTTAAGATCGCTTTAGTTGCTAACCCGAAAAATACCCAAGTTGTCCATGTTGATAGACTAACGTTATTCAAAGACAGGAAGATTACTAACCAAAACAATCCACAACAACAAACGACTAACGGAAATTCGATTCACAATCCGCCCATCGATGAAACAGAACCGATTCAGAGTGGCGAGCAACCAACCCACCTCCGTACTACTAGACATAGACGATATTTCGCATGGGTTCCGCCCCCTTTAGCGCAAGAAAACGAGAATGATTGCAACACTGAAACCGTAACTAAGGAAGACGAGGAGGAGGCGCGCAGCGTTTCAACCGAAATTGGTGCTCTTTCCCCACAACCACAGGTCAGTCCGGGAGGGGAAGAGTCACATCCACAGATTGCTCCGGTAGGGGAAAGTTCGGGTAGCACACAAGAGGAGCCTAATATTGCTGAAAGAGGCAGAGAGGTTGATCAGTCCGATAGCAACGAAAAAGCAACTGAGGGTGATTCGATACGGCCTGTCGCGAAATCGAAACGCCTCGGTCGTTCTAGATCGACTCCACGGGTCGATTATTCCTTTCGGGACAGAAGCGTTCGTCCCATTTATAAAGAGTAACGACTTTATCTGTTTTTCACTCAATGTTTTCTGTATATAGTCTAATTAATTTGTATTTATATGTGTTTTAGAGGAAATTTATCGAAATTAAAACTCGGAATTGAAAATTTTTCAACTTAAAATGGGTTTGTTTTGATTGCTTTCCGGAAGTGTTAGTAAGCGTTTTTGGAGCTTTATATGTACCTTTTTTAGAAGGGTATTGGGTATTATGTTATATTTTGGCATGCATACCGCTCCGCACCCACTTTTTGTAAATTTTTATAAATTTTTAACCAAAATTCGTGCTATTTCTGGGATGTTTGGAGTTTTTTGGGGGATGTTTTGAAAATTACGTGATGCAAGCGAAGGGATTTGGGTAAATTTTTTTTTTCCCCTTTTTTACTTCCTTTTGAAAATATAATTGTATTGTATATATATAGCTAATTCTAACACTTATTTAGTTTACTTATTTGTGTTACCTTCTCGGAAGTTGTAATTTGTTGGGTATATGTGCAAATCTTACAGAGATATTTTATACATTTCTGTATGTGGGGTGTGACTTATTTACAGCCGTACATATACACTTTCGGTGTGTACATTTTTATGCCTTCTATATTCTATTCTCTTCTGTAAATTTGGGTAATTGTGTTTATATTTTCTTTTTTCCCTTTTTTTTTTTTTTTTTTTGCATTTTTTTTTTTAATTTTCCCCTTTTTATATCTTGTTGGCAGAGTTACCTGGTAGTAGTGGAATTTGTTTTTCACATTTTTTTTTGCATGTTGTTTTTAGTTTCTGCATTTTTAAAGTTGTCTAGGCTATGGTAATTGTTCCCATAGGAATACAGAGTTGCAGACATACACTAATGTATGCACAATGATCTGTAAGTGCATTTGTACACTCCAAGTAAAACCCCAACAATCAAAATATGAACTTTTCAAATGAATAGAGGTTCCCTGCTAATACAATGAACTTGCATTCATGTATTTTTTTTTTTTTGTAAAGCATTTTAAACTGAAAATGAAATATTGCATCTCTGTTGTGTTTTTTTTTTTTTGTGTTATGCTATTTACCTGTATGTAACCTAGTGCTATTTCTATGAATTTGATTTAAATAGTTTTTTTTATTACCTTTGACTCACACACTGTTATATGTCGAGTAAAAGATTTTATTTGTGTATTATGTATATATATATCTACATCTGCATCTCCAACCTGTGTCTTGATGTGTATGTAAATTGTGAAAATTACCAGTTGGCAGTCCTTCACATGTTAATTAACCTTAAACTTAAATTTATTTAATTTTAGCAACAATTTTGGGGCCTAGCTGCAGTTACACATGGCAATTACGGTGGAGTGGCATACTCACTTGTAGAAAGTAGTAGTGGTGAAATGAGAGTTCACCGTCTGGATATCTGGTCTGTTTCGGGAAGTTGGTGAAAATTTTCAGTAGGTGTCATCTAATACAGATAACTGTAGGCAAATCTGAAGGCAAGGATAGAGGCTCAGTTGGTTGTGATAAACCCCATGGTTACTTATATGGCTCACAGCTTTTACTTATGTATAAATTCCTTTTTAAACTCAATTCCATTTTTCTTTTAGGGATGTGGTCAGGTGGACGGTTCATTGTGTGCAGCTCGAATTGCACATTCCGGAGTGTGACGAGCGGGGTTTCAACTATGTGATGCTTGGAAGCTCTTCGAGTCGCTGTTTGATTTGTTCGAGTATCTTGGACCCACGTAGGTGTTTCTCCAGCAGGCAGTAAACCATTTTACCTTCATTTTTCCAATTTTTTGGTTTTAACCAGTCTAGGTTAACTAACTTGGAGTAGGAAATCGAGTTCTCCATTGGGAGTTAGCTTTATACTTCCTTTTTTTTTGTTTAAAAAAAAAAAAAAAAAATTTTTTTAGTCAAAATTTTTTTTTTTATTCAGGATAGGGGAGTCTTGTTGTAGAATTTTTCGCAAATTCTAAATTTTTAACTTATATTAACATAACCCTTCATTTCTCTAAATTTTCAGTTAATTTTTCTTTCACTTTCTTTTTTTTTTTAATGTATAACATGGTAAGTAATGCAGTTCTTTCTTCCAAATTCTAGTTAAATGTTCCTTTTTTTTTCCCTTTTCGTAATATCAACCCCAAGTGTAAATTGTTGTGACCTTGTTGTTCAACCCCACTTATTCCAGGAAAAATACCCGCAAAGTTTAACCTTGTAGGACATGCAGTCAACCTTCCCCCAGGATTTCGGTCAAAAAAAAGGACCATTAGGTGACCCGTTCCTCCAAATATTTTTCTGTTACCATGTAGTTAGCGCATAGTAACAGAAGCGATAGGCCCCCGTTCCCCCTTTTTTTTAAATGGGTAGGTCCCATATAGGTTCGAGGAGAGAGAGGTGATACGAGAAGGTCAGTCAGTGAGCAGAGAACAACGTATGATGTAGGTGCGAGTCGAAAAAATTTGGAGCGGGCGAGGGGGATTTTTGGCGGGAAAATGCGCCCCGCTACCCCTGAGCTCCGAAGCATGAGCGCAGAAAAAAAGGCATTTGTACTACAGAAGAGGCTAACTAAAAAGGATGCTGGTCCTATAAGTATTTTTTGCTATCTCCATTACAGAGGTTTTTAGGAGATATGAGCTTTCCTCAACTTTGAGCCGAGGTAGTACATGAAAGTTCGGAATGTGTTGGATGAGGATCGAATTAAAGAGCAGAAGGAGGAATTAATGTTATACTTCAAATAATCCTGCTGCTACATTAAAACTTAATTAGTGTAAGCGGAATTTCTTTCGATATTATCAACACGAATGTCATCGGTGTTACAAATACCAACCCCGATAGTGTAAGCGGAATTTCTCTCGACATCATCGACACAAATGTCATCGGTATTACAAATACCAACCCCGAAATAGCATGTGAAAGCAGTACGTGACCAGTGAGATGCGGTTTTAGGTGGTAAAGAATTTCTCTTTCGGCAAAGTGGGGACTGCCGATGAAGTAGAGGCCATCTTCGACGATAATGTGGTGATCTGATATAAAA
This sequence comes from Maratus michaelseni, assembly GCA_963931845.1. Classification (NCBI taxonomy): domain Eukaryota; kingdom Metazoa; phylum Arthropoda; class Arachnida; order Araneae; family Salticidae; genus Maratus; species Maratus michaelseni. Next base: position 255,191,663 of record OZ007592.1, read on the forward strand.
TTGTTAATCTGTCATCCTGATGAAAATCTCTATAGATGAGATAACTGTTGTGGTCTAAGAAAAATATATGTGAGTAAATTTTGGTTTGTCTATAATGTCATACTATAATTATAATATTCTTTCTAGTACTGATATGAAAATGTTTACTTGTAAATAAACCCACAATTAACCAAGAATCTGTTTTTCCCTTATTAATTTGCATCTATTATTCTGATTAATTTAAATACATTTCTCATGTATTATAACAGTAGCTTAAAAGATTTTATTCAAGTTATCAAACTTTAAATGGTAATGTTAAATTCTACTTTAATAGTAGTCTGTTCGATTATAATAACAGCAAATACATGTGTAAAAAATTGAATTTAGAATTCTGTTATTGTTTTATTCAAATGTGTTTATAAATATTATTTAATAAGTAATTCTTTTCTACACTTTAAGTTTGAAATATGTAAATTAATAGTAAATTAACCCCCTCCCCTTTCCTTTTTATTAGCTTTGTTGCCCTTATATTTTTATTCTGTGAAAAAGTCCACCTTCATTGGTTTTTTTTAAATTGATAACAGAATTCATATGGAGTGAAATTCAATCACACATGTTTTCTTTAAAAATATTAATTCTGTAAGAGATATATGTATGACAAATATAATTTTAAATTAATGTGGATTTAAGATGAAATATGGTGAAATGTGTAGACCTAATCTAAATATCTAAATGTAAATAGGACTAAATAGCTAGACAGATGATAGTAAATTTTATAGATTAAAGTTTATTGATGCACTTAAAATAAATTGTTTATTCTGAATTAAGTTAATTGTGAAATTTTATATATTTTAAAGAGAGTTAATAAATTTATGAAGTATTAAGAGAATCCTATTAAGTGAAATATTATTGTTTAGGTAATTAAAAATGTGTCCTATCATCTTGAATCACAGCTTTTCAAATGATTTATAAAATACGTAGTGTGCTCAACTATACGATTTCATTGGTCCCTAAATTTTAAAGGTATAAATGTATTCATAAAGTAATGTCATTTTGGTTTTAACTTGCAAATTTTCTGGGTTTTATCCTCTCAAATATGAGAGTTTGTCTCCATTCAGTCATTCAAAATTAGTTTAATTTTCACTGTTATTCGTCATCATTTATGAATACTTTATATTTTTGAGATTTAGAAGTATTGGGTGTTTTTCTTTTTTTTTGGTTGTGAAAGATATGAGAATATTGTTACCTCCTTTAATTTTATTTAAAAGTAAATGAATTTATTTTGCCATTCTCTCCCTTTTCTTATATTTTGTATTATGTGTGTTAACTTGTACTAAATTTTGGTGCCCCTTCTTAAATCTAATTACCTGGTGTTTGTAATAAATTTATGGTAACAATATTCAGTTGGTGGTATGTCTTTCTCACCTGGTGTAATGTTAAATTTAAATTCTTGTATAATTGGACTGAAGTTAAATATTGTGAAGTGGTAGAATGTAAGATTATAGTCGTATGATGCATTAAAATAACTTCTTAAAAAAATAGTAACAAGGAAAGACCCAATACATTCCAAATTTAACAGGGACTTTCGTTAATCTTTTACCAAATAACAAACTGTAAAACAATAACTTTGTTAGTTATCCTAATACATTAAATACCGCCCATCTCTAGAACTTCTTGTATTTTTGTCTTCATTTTGCATTTAATGAGCTATGATTATGCCTATATAAAAATTTCTGATAGAAATGCATCATTAATTAGATAGTCTCACCGAATATATATATATATATATATATATATATATATAATTATAATATCTTTGAATTTCAAAAAACATATCAAGTTCTTGTAACATTCTAATTAAATCTCCAAAGAGATAATTAATGATAATGTGTAGACAGAATACCACATAGTTAATAAATTAACAAGTGCAATCATAATTTTACCATAGCTTGTGCTTCAATGGTATGGCCAAAAATACTGAAAATATGAAGATTATTTAAAAAGAGAGAGACATAATAATAAACCATATAATAAACCATATAATAAACCATAAAATGTTAATAATTTGGAGGTTGATATCAAGTATATATATATATATATATATATATATATATATATATAGTGAAACCTCCTTGAACGGTCACCTCTAAACAACGACAACCTCCGAACACCGGCCACATATTGATGGAACCAAACAGGTTCCATAGCATTAACATTAGTACGAACCTCTAAATAAGGAATTCTGAACAACGGCCGCTCAAAAGTCACGAGGAAAAAAAAAATAACAGCTCCTGGTACAATTTCATATTTATTTGCAAATCGAAATGTGAAGCAGATCAAACAAAAGTTACTTGATATGTCAACAAAAAGTCACTTAATCTCTTAAAAACTTAATCCTTTTCCAAAAACTAATCTCTTAATCTTTCTGATAATCACTTCTGCCTCAAGATGTCATAAATTCCCAAGACTCAAGAGAGAGAGTGGACAGAAGGACCAACAACAAATTATCTGTTAAACGAACAATGTGACCACCCAGTTTTTTTTATACGTTTTTTCTTTGGTGCGGGGTCTTGAAATTCTCATTTTGTCCATAGAAATTGTCATGAAAGTTTCATTGGAGAATTAAAAAGCATTTCCGTTTGGCAACAACGGATAGATGATTTTTGTAAACATTAAACGTCTTTACAAATTTCAGTTTTCTGGAAACTTCCGAACAAAAATGTTAAAAATTGATCATTCTTTTGTTCAACTTTTCTGCAGTCTGTCTTATTGGGGCTCCTTCGTATAACTTGAGAGAACACTTCTTACTTGTTCGTGATTCTTCGTGCGTTGTTACCATAGACCTTCTAATAATACTATTTTACCTTTGAGGTTGTTACCAACTATCGTATTAAAATTCATCATTTGATTACGAGTGGAAAATTACGATGAATTCTAAAACGAAAATTCCAAAATTTCTAGTATTAACACATACGCCGAAGTTTTGACGAACCTTCGTGAAATTCCAAATATTTTGATTAATTAATAATGATGATAAGTTGTATAGCAAAATGACTCATATTGTTATTTCTTTGGAGAAAGATATTTGCAGAAAAAAAACTGATTTTTTTAATGTATTAAAACAATAAGGATTAATTAAAATGTCTGTGTATTTCTATTTAAATTTATGTATTTTGATTTTTTTTTAATGAAACCTCTGAATAACACCCACCTCTGAAGAGCGGTCACTTTTCACCGGTCCCACGGGTAACCGTTATTCAGAGGTTACACTGTATATATATATATATATATATATATTCATTTGAAACTTTTATGAATGTTTATATATTTAATACTATAATGAAATATTGATTAGTTACTTGCGGAAACAGTTTGGAAAATTAAAAGCTTCAACAACTAGAAAAAAAAAAAAAAAAAAAAAAGAAAAAAAAAGAAAAAAAAAAGAAACGGTTAAATATCAGTGAAGGATGTTAATTTATGTATTAATAATGAAGACATTGACCTCAAGATGAAAAAATATAATAAATTAAGCACTTTTTGTGGAATAATTTAATAATAATTACTTAATGATGATAAAAACAGTTTTTCAATTTCTATTCTTTTGAGATATTTTTTCTTACTAAATATTTATAACTTCTTTGCATTACGTGAGAGGGGAAAAAGTTTCACGTTAATCTTTAAGGGTAAATGCTACGTACTATTAGCTAGAAATAGTTTAATTTTTAAATTAACAATTACAAGTAAACTAAGTAATTTGTAAACACACCCGTATTAAAAGTTTTACAACAAATTTTATGAAAGAAACTAGCCTTTTTCAAAGCCAAATTTTTCGCCCGCGTTAATCATGTGGGTCTTCCAAGTAAAATAAATGAAAATGCAATATCTAAAAGATGCGGCAATCACATGAACATAGCTCTGTGCACCATGCGCCCCAAAAATCGCTAAAACGACAGTCAGAAATAATGACGTGACTTTGGTACAATAATAGTAAAATCTTTCATCTTTAAAAATGAAAATGCGCAACTCACTAACTCAAAATATGGCAATGAAATTACTGTAGCACAGACCACTGTTTTGGTGCGGTGGCTTGTTTTTAAAATTAAGCAAAATAAACTTGAGTCATGAAAAACACAACACTCAATTGAATCAAATTCACCTCTGTCTATAAATAATTGTTTAAAAACAACACAAAATGTCACAAAAACATATATGCATCATTTATTAAAAACTTTTACTTTAGGTGTTTTAAAAATATACAAAACTGCATTTCACATTAAAAACCTAGCGCTTTCGAGCCGTCCTGGCTCATCATCAGGGTTAAAACATCACCACGCAGATACACACAAAAAAACACACAACTAGTCTGAAACACTGTAAAAACATCAATGTCTGCTGAAGACAAGGTCAAACCATTATAAACAGGGTGGGAAGCATAGGGAGGGATGTGCCAATCTTATTCATTCTTGAACTATCTGTAAAAGATTATACCATACTTTAGGGATATTGTACGAAACTGAATCATTGCATGTTTTATTTTTCCTGGTTAAAATTTCTATTGATTCACTTATTATTGCTTCATAAAAAGAGGATGTGGGTTTAATAATTTTAGCGTTATCAAAATCTATTATAATCGACTGCTGTTGTTTTAATCTGGAAAGGGCGGTTTTACTTCTATTATACTTGACATCTGCAATATGTTCTTTTAACCGAATTTTAAATTTCCTTAAAGTCATACCAATGTAGTCTTTAACTTTATAAGATTTTATCCTATTTTCAACTATTTCCATAATAACTGGGATTCTATAAATTCCTGCTAAATCTTCAATCGGTATGGGATCAATCTTCTTATGTAGTAGCGCATTCAATTTAACTGGAGGGGATGCTACCAAATTTATTTCATATTTCTTTAAATTATATTTTAATTTTTCAAAAAGTTTCGGAATATATTGGAACTTGTAAAATTTAGTTGGTTTTTCTGTTAATTCTTTTTGTTTTTTACCCTGATATTGATATTGACAAATTAACTTATTAATTAACCTCTCTGAAAAACCATTTTCATTTGCTATAATTTTAACTCTGTCAAGCTCCTCATTGATATAACTATCAGTACACACTGAAAATGCTCTATGGATGTAAAACCTATATGCAGCCAGTTTATAACTTAAAGGTTTTTAATAAATGATGCATATATGTTTTTGTGACATTTTGTGTTGTTTTTAAACAATTATTTAAAATTAAGGTAATTTACGTCTTACTAAACACAAGTTTAAATTGCGTAAACGAAAATATGTGTAATGTAATGTAAATAAATTATAAAAAGCATATGTAAATAAATTATAAGCAAACGTATATAAACATTAGCGAAGGTAAATTGCAAGTACTGCTGGACACAAATGAGGGTGGGGGGGGGGGGGGGAAAGACACCAAAAGATCTAAGCACGTTAACAAAATATGTTTTCAGGATATTTTTTATAGAATTATTATCTTAGATACACTGCAAAAAAAAATTGTTGATTTTACGTTATAATACTGGCAGCTGGGCTGGGATGCCAGTATTATACTGTAAAATCAGCATTTTTTTTTTTTTTTTTTTTTTTTTTCAGTGTAGCGAAAATACCTGTTTCATGTTTTCATTTGTATCTAACATTCTAAATTAATATAACAGTCCTTCATTATTTTTTATTATTAGAAATCTGTTTCTCAGAAAAATGCTGCGTATTGGAGCAATTTGAATGATGCCATATTACTTACGTCAGATCTATATAGTTCACATATTTGTTTCGCAGAGGAGGCTACATTTTTATTTATTTATTTATTTATTTATTTATTTATTTATTGCGGACCAGTGTAATTAAAACTAACTAAAAGTTAAACTAACTTAAGCATAACAATTAAAGCGGTTGAATATTATTAAAAACTTTCTTTCAGCAGCGATAGAGAACTATTGTGTACGATAATAGTTATTTATCAGAAAAGATTACCCGTACGTATTTTCAACTGTTGCTATTTTAGAATTGCGTGTTGAAAATAAGAACGTGTTTCCTGTGCAAATTTAGTTTGGACTAGATTCTTCTCGACGCGGTTGTATTAATGCAATAATCCTATACTTATATTCTTATTCAGCTTGCATAAAGTCAGTGGTGGAATTTAAATAATTTAACAACCGGTTCGCTACCCGAGGTCGCCCAACACATTTTAGCCCCCCGAAAGGGGAACATTTTTACATGAAAAGGGACTTAGGGGAACCATTTATATTTAAAAAAGGGACTAAAAATTGATCATTTTTCTAAAAATACTTTACCCAGTTTCCCTAATTATACAAGCAAATTTTTAAACATTACTCCAGAAAACATGCTAATTGGTCATCTTTTAGCCTCCCGAAAGGGGAACATTTTTACATGAAAAGAGACTTGGGGAACCATTTACATTTAAAAAGGGGACTAAAAAGTGATCATTTTTCTAAAAATACTTTACCGAGTTTTCCTAATTATATACAAGCAAATTTTTAAACTTTACTCCAGAAAACATGCTAATTGGTCATCTTTCAGAACCGATAAATCAGAGGAAAAAAGAAAGGAAAAAGAAAAGCCAAAATTTTACAAATTCGGCGTTATTTTAGGATGCGCAGAAAGTGACATTTTATTATTTTGACACTATTTCAAGTCCCACTTAATCGAACAAAACCCCGAAAAAATTTTATAATTTCGTTCTTATATCGGGTCCGGCTAGCTCGGGAGGAAATAAACAAAAATTTCACATTTTCAGTGTTAGGTCCAAAAATCCGAGGAAAAATAAGACGAGGAAATTTTATTATTTCAAATCTCGCGGACTTGGAAAAAAAAAAAAAAAAAAAAAAAAAAACACAGGCGAAATTTTACTATTTTTGTGTTATTTCAGGTCCCGCTTACTCAAAGAAAATAAGTGTAGAAATTTTACAATTTCAGCTTTATTTTGGGTTCCGCGGATTTTTGAAAAAGGGTACAAATTTTTCGATTTTGGCATTATTTTATGTTGCGAAGAAGAAATGTAGAAAAGAAATAAATCCGAGAGGAAGGAAACAATATATATATACTAATATCTGAGTAATTTTGGGTCCTAAAAAAAAAGAAAAAGAACATTTTCCAATTTTTTGCGTGATTTCGGGCCTTGTGCGCTCGAAGAAACGTCCATAATTTTGCAATTTCTGTGTCCCGCAGGCCCAAAAAATCCGTGAAAAAAAAAAGAAAAGAAAGCGAAAATTTTACGATTTCGGCGGTATTTCAGATCTTGCAGTCTCAGGAAAAAAGAGCAACAAATTTACTAGTTCGACGGGGAAAATGCTCTCTAAGAACAAATTCTAAAAAAATTTGAAATTTAAAATTGTGAGGTGAGCGAAAAGCGTTCTAAAAACATTCTAAATTACAACTTCTATGGAATCTCTGGAACTACAGAACCGTTTTCAAAAGTGATAGTGGCAAATTGATGGTGACTGTCCCTGCTCCAATATAGGCTATATTTTCAGGCCCTGACTATCGCACGGGCACCCAGGGCCCATGCCCTGGGCACGAAATTTCTGTGGGGTACAAAATTTTTGATAATTTCATCTAAATTTCCATTAAAAAAAAATCATAATTATGCCAACGTTTTTATTTCTTTAGGACTTTTGTTTACATTCAGCATCAGTTTGGTTTTATCATTTAATATCAATAACATCATTAATAAGTAGGCTTCTAGTCATTATTTTCTAGTAATTGATGTACTGTATTTATCAAGTCATTCAATTATCATATTGCACATTTATTCAAAAAGTAACACAACTGAAAGAAATATGATATTTGAGATATTAATACAATGAAATGACAAAAATCTATCTCAGTCTATGGCTAAAATCACAATCTATGGCACATTTTAACAAATGAAAGAAAAAAAAAATATTTTCATTCAACTTTCCGGAAAACTTTTCGAATAAGTGTGTAACATGTAAAAAAAAAAACTAGTATTAATAGATTAACTAATCTGGAGGGGGGGCACGAAAAATTGAAAGTGCCCTGGGCACAAAAACTTCCTAGTCGGGCCCTGTATATTTTATGTCGGTGCTACCACCCCCAGGGGGGTGCAGGACCGAAAAACGTTCTAAAATTTCGATTTTTTTATACTGAAGGAGCTAGAAGCATGAAATTTGGCATGGTAGTTACTTATAAGATGTAAATGCACTCTAAGAACAAATTCTAAAAAAATTCGAAATGTAAAAGGGTGAGATGAGCGAAAAGCGTTCTAAAAACATTCTAAATTACAATTTCTATGGAATCTCTGGAACTACCTAACTCTTTTCAAAAGTTATGGTAACAAATTGATGGTGACAGTCCCTGCTGTAACATAGACTATATTTTATGTTGGTACCACTACCACAAGGGGGGGCAAAGGCGAAAAACATTCTGAAATTTCAATTTTTTTTTTATACTGAAGGAGCTAGAAACTTCAAATTTGGCATGGTAGTTATTTAAAAGATGTAAATGCTCTCTAAGAACAAATTCAAAAAAACATTCGAAATTTAAAAATTGTGAGAGGAGCGAAAAGCATTCTAAATTACAATTTCTATGGAATCTCTGGAACTACCTAACTCTTTTCAAAAGTTATGGTAACAAATTGATGGTGACAGTCCCTGCTGTAACATAGGCTATATTTTATGTCGGTGCCACTACCACAGCGAGGTGCAAAAGTGAAAATCTTTCTAAAATTTCGATTTTTTTTTATATTGAAGGAACTAGAAAATCGAAATTTGGCAAGGTAGTTATTTATAAAATGTAAATGCTCTCTAAGAACAAATTCTAAAAATATTCCAAATTTAAAAGGGTGAGATCAGCAAAAAGCTGTCTAAAAACATTCTAAATTGCACTTTCTATGGAATCTCTGGAACTACCGAACTATTTTCAAAAGTGATGGTGGCAAATTGATGGTGACAGTTCCTGCTATAATATAGGCTATATTTCATGCCGATTCGACTGCCCCCAGGGGAGTGCAAGAGCGAAAAACGTTCTAAAATTTCGAAAGGTGTTAGAAACATGAAATTTGGCATGGTAGTTACTTATAAGATGTAAATGCTCTCTAAGAACAAATTCTAAAAAAATTCGAAATTTAAAAGGGTGAGATGAGCGAAAAGCATTCTAAAAACATTCTAAATTACAATTTCTATGGAATCTATGGAAATACCTAACTCTTTTCAAAAGTTATGGTAACAAATTGATGGTGACAGTCCCTGCTGTAACATAGGCTATATTTTATGTCGGTGCCACTACCACAGCAAGGTGCAAAAGTGAAAATCTTTCTAAAATTTCGATTTTTTTATACTGAAGGTGTTAGAAACATGAAATTTAGCATGGTGGTTACTTATAAGATGTAAAGCTCTCTAAGAACAAATTCTAAAAAAAATTCGAAATTTAAAAGGGTGAAATGAGCGAAAAGCGTTCTAAAAACATTCTAAATTGCAATTTCTATGGAATCTCTGGAACTACAGAACTGTTTTCAAAAGTGATGGTGGCAAATTGATGGTGACAGTTCCTGCTATAACATAATACTACATTTCATGTCGGTGCTACCACCCCCAGGGGGGTGCAGGAGCGAAAAACGTTCTAAAATTTCGATTTTTTTATACTGAAGGAGCTAGAAGCATGAAATTTGGCATGGTAGTTACTTATAAGATGTAAATGCTCTCTAAGAACAAATTCTAAAAAAATTCGAAATGTAAAAGGGTGAGATGAGCGAAAAGCATTCTAAAAACATTCTAAATTACAATTTCTATGGAATCTCTGGAACTACCTAACTCTTTTCAAAAGTTATGGTAACAAATTGATGGTGACAGTCCGTGCTGTAACATAGGCTATATTTTATGTTGGTACCACTACCACAAGGGGGTGCAAAGGCGAAAAACATTCTGAAATTTCAATTTTTTTTTTTATACTGAAGGAGCTAGAAACTTCAAATTTGGCATGGTAGTTATTTAAAAGATGTAAATGCTCTCTAAGAACAAATTCAAAAAAACATTCGAAATTTAAAAATTGTGAGATGAGCGAAAAGCATTCTAAAAACATTCTAAATTACAATTTCTATGGAATCTCTGGAACTACCTAACTCTTTTCAAAAGTTATGGTAACAAATTGATGGTGACAGTCCCTGCTGTAACATAGGCTATATTTTATGTCGGTGCCACTACCACAGCGAGGTGCAAAAGTGAAAATCTTTCTAAAATTTCGATTTTTTTTTATATTGAAGGAACTAGAAAATCGAAATTTGGCAAGGTAGTTATTTATAAAATGTAAATGCTCTCTAAGAACAAATTCTAAAAATATTCCAAATTTAAAAGGGTGAGATGAGCAAAAAGCTGTCTAAAAACATTCTAAATTACACTTTCTATGGAATCTCTGGAACTACCGAACTATTTTCAAAAGTGATGGTGGCAAATTGATGGTGACAGTTCCTGCTATAATATAGGCTATATTTCATGCCGATTCGACTGCCCCCAGGGGAGTGCAAGAGCGAAAAACGTTCTAAAATTTCGATTTTTTTATACTGAAGGTGTTAGAAACATGAAATTTGGCATGGTAGTTACTTATAAGATGTAAATGCTCTCTAAGAACAAATTCTAAAAAAAATCGAAATTTAAAAGGGTGAGATGAGCGAAAAGCATTCTAAAAACATTCTAAATAACAATTTCTATGGAATCTCTGGAACTACCTAACTCTTTTCAAAAGTTATGGTAACAAATTGATGGTGACAGTCCCTGCTGTAACATAGGCTATATTTTATGTCGGTGCCACTACCACAGCAAGGTGCAAAAGTGAAAATCTTTCTAAAATTTCGATTTTTTTATACTGAAGGTGTTAGAAACATGAAATTTAGCATGGTGGTTACTTATAAGATGTAAATGCTCTCTAAGAACAAATTCTAAAAAAAATTCGAAATTTAAAAGGGTGAGATGAGCAAAAAGCTGTCTAAAAACATTCTAAGTTGCAATTTCTATGGAATCTCTGGAACTACAAAACTGTTTTCAAAAGTGATGGTGGCAAATTGATGGTGCCAGTTCCTGCTATAACATAATACTACATTTCATGTCGGTGCTACCACCCCCAGGGGGGTGCAGGAGCGAAGAACGTTCTAAAATTTCGATTTTTTTATACTGAAGGAGCTAGAAGCATGAAATTTGGCAGGGTAGTTACTTATAAGATGTAAATGCTCTCTAAGAACAAATTCTAAAAGAATTCGAAATTTAAAAGGGTGAGATGAGCGAAAAGCATTCTAAAAACATTCTAAATAACAATTTCTATGGAATCTCTGGAACTACCTAACTCTTTTCAAAAGTTATGGTAACAAATTGATGGTGACAGTCCCTGCTGTAACATAGGCTATATTTTATGTCGGTGCCACTACCACAGCGAGGTGCAAAAGTGAAAATCTTTCTAAAATTTCGATTTTTTTTTTTATTGAAGGAACTAGAAAATCGAAATTTGTCAAGGTAGTTATTTACAAAATGTAAATGCTCTCTAAGGACAAATTCTAAAAATATTCCAAATTTAAAAGGGTGAGATGAGCAAAAAGCTGTCTAAAAACATTCTAAATTACAGTTTCTATGGAATCTCTGGAACTACCGAACTATTTTCAAAAGTGATGGTGGCAAATTGATGGTGACAGTTCCTGCTATAATATAGGCTATATTTCATGCCGATTCGACTGCCCCCAGGGGAGTGCAAGAGCGAAAAACGTTCTAAAATTTCGATTTTTTTATACTGAAGGTGTTAGAAACATGAAATTTGGCATGGTAGTTACTTATAAGATGTAAATGCTCTCTAAGAACAAATTCTAAAAAAATTCGAAATTTAAAAGGGTGAGATGAGCAAAAACCGTTCTAAAAACATTCTAAATTACAATTTCTATGGAATCTCTGGAACTACCTAACTCTTTTCAAAAGTTATGGTAACAAATTGATGGTGACAGTCCCTGCTGTAACATAGGCTATATTTTATGTTAGTACCACTACCACAAGGGGGTGCAAAGGCGAAAAACATTCTGAAATTTCGATTTTTTTTTTTATACTGAAGGAGCTAGAAACTTCAAATTTGGCATGGTAGTTATTTAAAAGATGTAAATGCTCTCTAAGAACAAATTGAAAAAAACATTCGAAATTTAAAAATTGTGAGATGAGCGAAAAGCATTCTAAAAACATTCTAAATTACAATTTCTATGGAATCTCTTGAACTACCTAACTCTTTTCAAAAGTTATGGTAACAAATTGATGGTGACAGTCCCTGCTGTAACATAGGCTATATTTTATGTCGGTGCCACTACCACAGCGAGGTGCAAAAGGGAAAATCTTTCTAAAATTTCGATTTTTTTTTATACTGAAGGAACTAGACAATCAATATTTGGCAAGGTAGTTATTTATAAAATGTAAATGCTCTCTAAGAACAAATTCTAAAAATATTCCAAATTTAAAAGGGTGAGATGAGCAAAAAGCTGTCTAAAAACATTCTAAATTACACTTTCTATGGAATCTCTGGAACTACCGAACTATTTTCAAAAGTGATGGTGGCAAATTGATGGTGACAGTTCCTGCTATAATATAGGCTATATTTCATGCCGATTCGACTGCCCCCAGGGGAGTGCAAGAGCGAAAAACGTTCTAAAATTTCGATTTTTTTATACTGAAGATGTTAGAAACATGAAATTTGGCATGGTAGTTACTTATAAGATGTAAATGCTCTCTAAGAACAAATTCTAAAATAATTCGAAATTTAAAAGGGTGAGATGAGCGAAAAGCATTCTAAAAACATTCTAAATAACAATTTCTATGGAATCTCTGGAACTACCTAACCCTTTTCAAAAGTTATGGTAACAAATTGATGGTGACAGTCCCTGCTGTAACATAGGCTATATTTTATGTCGGTGCCACTACCACAGCAAGGTGCAAAAGTGAAAATCTTTCTAAAATTTCGATTTTTTTATACTGAAGGTGTTAGAAACATGAAATTTAGCATGGTGGTTACTTATAAGATGTAAAGCTCTCTAAGAACAAATTCTAAAAAAAATTCGAAATTTAAAAGGGTGAAATGAGCGAAAAGCGTTCTAAAAACATTCTAAATTGCAATTTCTATGGAATCTCTGGAACTACAGAACTGTTTTCAAAAGTGATGGTGGCAAATTGATGGTGACAGTTCCTGCTATAACATAATACTACATTTCATGTCGGTGCTACCACCCCCAGGGGGGTGCAGGAGCGAAAAACGTTCTAAAATTTCGATTTTTTTATACTGAAGGAGCTGGAAGCATGAAATTTGGCATGGTAGTTACTTATAAGATGTAAATGCTCTCTAAGAACAAATTCTAAAAAAATTCGAAATGTAAAAGGGTGAGATGAGCGAAAAGCATTCTAAAAACATTCTAAATTACAATTTCTATGGAATCTCTGGAACTACCTAACTCTTTTCAAAAGTTATGGTAACAAATTGATGGTGCCAGTTCCTGCTATAACATAATACTACATTTCATGTCGGTGCTACCACCCCCAGGGGGGTGCAGGAGCGAAGAACGTTCTAAAATTTCGATTTTTTTATACTGAAGGAGCTAGAAGCATGAAATTTGGCAGGGTAGTTACTTATAAGATGTAAATGCTCTCTAAGAACAAATTCTAAAAAAATTCGAAATTTAAAATGGTGAGATGAGCGAAAAGCATTCTAAAAACATTCTAAATAACAATTTCTATGGAATCTCTGGAACTACCTAACTCTTTTCAAAAGTTATGGTAACAAATTGATAGTGACAGTCCCTGCTGTAACATAGGCTATATTTTATGTCGGTGCCACTACCACAGCGAGGTGCAAAAGTGAAAATCTTTCTAAAATTTCGATTTTTTTTTTATTGAAGGAACTAGAAAATCGAAATTTGTCAAGGTAGTTATTTACAAAATGTAAATGCTCTCTAAGGACAAATTCTAAAAATATTCCAAATTTAAAAGGGTGAGATGAGCAAAAAGCTGTCTAAAAACATTCTAAATTACAGTTTCTATGGAATCTCTGGAACTACCGAACTATTTTCAAAAGTGATGGTGACAAATTGATGGTGACAGTTCCTGCTATAATATAGGCTATATTTCATGCCGATTCGACTGCCCCCAGGGGAGTGCAAGAGCGAAAAACGTTCTAAAATTTCGATTTTTTTATACTGAAGGTGTTAGAAACATGAAATTTGGCATGGTAGTTACTTATAAGATGTAAATGCTCTCTAAGAACAAATTCTAAAAAAATTCGAAATTTAAAAGGGTGAGATGAGCAAAAACCGTTCTAAAAACATTCTAAATTACAATTTCTATGGAATCTCTGGAACTACCTAACTCTTTTCAAAAGTTATGGTAACAAATTGATGGTGACAGTCCCTGCTGTAACATAGGCTATATTTTATGTTAGTACCACTACCACAAGGGGGTGCAAAGGCGAAAAACATTCTGAAATTTCGATTTTTTTTTTTATACTGAAGGAGCTAGAAACTTCAAATTTGGCATGGTAGTTATTTAAAAGATGTAAATGCTCTCTAAGAACAAATTGAAAAAAACATTCGAAATTTAAAAATTGTGAGATGAGCGAAAAGCATTCTAAAAACATTCTAAATTACAATTTCTATGGAATCTCTGGAACTACCTAACTCTTTTCAAAAGTTATGGTAACAAATTGATGGTGACAGTCCCTGCTGTAACATAGGCTATATTTTATGTCGGTGCCACTACCACAGCAAGGTGCAAAAGTGAAAATCTTTCTAAAATTTCGATTTTTTTATACTGAAGGTGTTAGAAACATGAAATTTAGCATGGTGGTTACTTATAAGATGTAAAGCTCTCTAAGAACAAATTCTAAAAAAAATTCGAAATTTAAAAGGGTGAAATGAGCGAAAAGCGTTCTAAAAACATTCTAAATTGCAATTTCTATGGAATCTCTGGAACTACAGAACTGTTTTCAAAAGTGATGGTGGCAAATTGATGGTGACAGTTCCTGCTATAACATAATACTACATTTCATGTCGGTGCTACCACCCCCAGGGGGGTGCAGGAGCGAAAAACGTTCTAAAATTTCGATTTTTTTATACTGAAGGAGCTGGAAGCATGAAATTTGGCATGGTAGTTACTTATAAGATGTAAATGCTCTCTAAGAACAAATTCTAAAAAAATTCGAAATGTAAAAGGGTGAGATGAGCGAAAAGCATTCTAAAAACATTCTAAATTACAATTTCTATGGAATCTCTGGAACTACCTAACTCTTTTCAAAAGTTATGGTAACAAATTGATGGTGACAGTCCGTGCTGTAACATAGGCTATATTTTATGTTGGTACCACTACCACAAGGGGGTGCAAAGGCGAAAAACATTCTGAAATTTCAATTTTTTTTTTTTGTACTGAAGGAGCTAGAAACTTCAAATTTGGCATGGTAGTTATTTAAAAGATGTAAATGCTCTCTAAGAACAAATTCAAAAAAACATTCGAAATTTAAAAATTGTGAGATGAGCGAAAAGCATTCTAAAAACATTCTAAATTACAATTTCTATGGAATCTCTGGAACTACCTAACTCTTTTCAAAAGTTATGGTAACAAATTGATGGTGACAGTCCCTGCTGTAACATAGGCTATATTTTATGTCGGTGCCACTACCACAGCGAGGTGCAAAAGGGAAAATCTTTCTAAAATTTCGATTTTTTTTTATACTGAAGGAACTAGACAATCGAAATTTGGCAAGGTAGTTATTTATAAAATGTAAATGCTCTCTAAGGACAAATTCTAAAAATATTCCAAATTTAAAAGGGTGAGATGAGCAAAAAGCTGTCTAAAAACATTCTAAATTACACTTTTTATGGAATCTCTGGAACTACCGAACTATTTTCAAAAGTGATGGTGGCAAATTGATGGTGACAGTTCCTGCTATAATATATGCTATATTTCATGCCGATTCGACTGCCCCCAGGGGAGTGCAAGAGCGAAAAACGTTCTAAAATTTCGATTTTTTTATACTGAAGGTGTTAGAAACATGAAATTTGGCATGGTAGTTACTTATAAGATGTAAATGCTCTCTAAGAACAAATTCTAAAAAAATTCGAAATTTAAAAGGGTGAGATGAGCGAAAAGCATTCTAAAAATATTCTAAATAACAATTTCTATGGAATCTCTGGAACTACCTAACTCTTTTCAAAAGTTATGGTAACAAATTGATGGTGACAGTCCCTGCTGTAACATAGGCTATATTTTATGTCGGTGCCACTACCACAGCGAGGTGCAAAAGGGAAAATCTTTCTAAAATTTCA
This sequence comes from Maratus michaelseni, assembly GCA_963931845.1. NCBI lineage: Eukaryota > Metazoa > Arthropoda > Arachnida > Araneae > Salticidae > Maratus > Maratus michaelseni. The sequence continues at coordinate 255,207,953 of OZ007592.1, forward strand.
ATTTTTTTTTATACTGAAGGAACTAGACAATCGAAATTTGGCAAGGTAGTTATTTATAAAATGTAAATGCTCTCTAAGAACAAATTCTAAAAATATTCCAAATTTAAAAGGGTGAGATGAGCAAAAAGCTGTCTAAAAACATTCTAAATTACACTTTCTATGGAATCTCTGGAACTACCGAACTATTTTCAAAAGTGATGGTGGCAAATTGATGGTGACAGTTCCTGCTATAATATAGGCTATATTTCATGCCGATTCGACTGCCCCCAGGGGAGTGCAAGAGCGAAAAACGTTCTAAAATTTCGATTTTTTTATACTGAAGATGTTAGAAACATGAAATTTGGCATGATAGTTACTTATAAGATGTAAATGCTCTCTAAGAACAAATTCTAAAATAATTCGAAATTTAAAAGGGTGAGATGAGCGAAAAGCATTCTAAAAACAGTCTAAATAACAATTTCTATGGAATCTCTGGAACTACCTAACTCTTTTCAAAAGTTATGGTAACAAATTGATGGTGACAGTCCCTGCTGTAACATAGGCTATATTTTATGTCGGTGCCACTACCACAGCAAGGTGCAAAAGTGAAAATCTTTCTAAAATTTCGATTTTTTTATACTGAAGGTGTTAGAAACATGAAATTTAGCATGGTGGTTACTTATAAGATGTAAAGCTCTCTAAGAACAAATTCTAAAAAAAATTCGAAATTTAAAAGGGTGAAATGAGCGAAAAGCGTTCTAAAAACATTCTAAATTGCAATTTCTATGGAATCTCTGGAACTACAGAACTGTTTTCAAAATTGATGGTGGCAAATTGATGGTGACAGTTCCTGCTATAACATAATACTACATTTCATGTCGGTGCTACCACCCCCAGGGGGGTGCAGGAGCGAAAAACGTTCTAAAATTTCGATTTTTTTATACTGAAGGAGCTGGAAGCATGAAATTTGGCATGGTAGTTACTTATAAGATGTAAATGCTCTCTAAGAACAAATTCTAAAAAAATTCGAAATGTAAAAGGGTGAGATGAGCGAAAAGCATTCTAAAAACATTCTAAATTACAATTTCTATGGAATCTCTGGAACTACCTAACTCTTTTCAAAAGTTATGGTAACAAATTGATGGTGACAGTCCGTGCTGTAACATAGGCTATATTTTATGTTGGTACCACTACCACAAGGGGGTGCAAAGGCGAAAAACATTCTGAAATTTCGATTTTTTTTATATTGAAGGAGCTAGAAACTTCAAATTTGGCATGGTAGTTATTTAAAAGATGTAAATGCTCTCTAAGAACAAATTCAAAAAAACATTCGAAATTTAAAAATTGTGAGATGAGCGAAAAGAATTCTAAAAACATTCTAAATTACAATTTCTATGGAATCTCTTGAACTACCTAACTCTTTTCAAAAGTTATGGTAACAAATTGATGGTGACAGTCCCTGCTGTAACATAGGCTATATTTTATGTCGGTGCCACTACCACAGCGAGGTGCAAAAGGGAAAATCTTTCTTAAATTTCGATTTTTTTTTATACTGAAGAAACTAGACAATCGAAATTTGGCAAGGTAGTTATTTATAAAATGTAAATGCTCTCTAAGAACAAATTCTAAAAATATTCCAAATTTAAAAGGGTGAGATGAGCAAAAAGCTGTCTAAAAACATTCTAAATTACACTTTCTATGGAATCTCTGGAACTACCGAACTATTTTCAAAAGTGATGGTGGCAAATTGATGGTGACAGTTCCTGCTATAATATAGGCTATATTTCATGCCGATTCGTCTGCCCCCAGGGGAGTGCAAGAGCGAAAAACGTTCTAAAATTTCGATTTTTTTATACTGAAGGTGTTAGAAACATGAAATTTGGCATGGTAGTTACTTATAAGATGTAAATGCTCTCTAAGAACAAATTCTAAAAAAATTCGAAATTTAAAAGGGTGAGATGAGCAAAAACCGTTCTAAAAACTTTCTAAATTACAATTTCTATGGAATCTCTGGAATTACCTAACTCTTTTCAAAAGTTATGGTAACAAATTGATGGTGACAGTCCCTGCTGTAACATAGGCTATATTTTATGTTGGTACCACTACCACAAGGGGGTGCAAAGGCGAAAAACATTCTGAAATTTCGATTTTTTTTATATTGAAGAGCTAGAAACTTCAAATTTGGCATGGTAGTTATTTAAAAGATGTAAATGCTCTCTAAGAACAAATTCAAAAAAACATTCGAAATTTAAAAATTGTGAGATGAGCGAAAAGCATTCTAAAAACATTCTAAATTACAATTTCTATGGAATCTCTTGAACTACCTAACTCTTTTCAAAAGTTATGGTAACAAATTGATGGTGACAGTCCCTGCTGTAACATAGGCTATATTTTATGTCGGTGCCACTACCACAGCGAGGTGCAAAAGGGAAAATCTTTCTAAAATTTCGATTTTTTTTTATACTGAAGGAACTAGACAATCGAAATTTGGCAAGGTAGTTATTTATAAAATGTAAATGCTCTCTAAGAACAAATTCTAAAAATATTCCAAATTTAAAAGGGTGAGATGAGCAAAAAGCTGTCTAAAAACATTCTAAATTACACTTTCTATGGAATCTCTGGAACTACCGAACTATTTTCAAAAGTTATGGTAACAAATTGATGGTGACAGTCCCTGCTGTAACATAGGCTATATTTTATGTCGGTGCCACTACCACAGCAAGGTGCAAAAGTGAAAATCTTTCTAAAATTTCGATTTTTTTATACTGAAGGTGTTAGAAACATGAAATTTAGCATGGTGGTTACTTATAAGATGTAAATGCTCTCTAAGAACAAATTCTAAAAAAAATTCGAAATTTAAAAGGGTGAAATGAGCGAAAAGCGTTCTAAAAACATTCTAAATTGCAATTTCTATGGAATCTCTGGAACTACAGAACTGTTTTCAAAAGTGATGGTGGCAAATTAATGGTGACAGTTCCTGCTATAACATAATACTACATTTCATGTCGGTGCTACCACCCCCAGGGTGGTGCAGGAGCGAAAAACGTTCTAAAATTTCGATTTTTTTATACTGAAGGAGCTAGAAGCATGAAATTTGGCATGGTAGTTACTTATAAGATGTAAATGCTCTCTAAGAACAAATTCTAAAAAAATTCGAAATGTAAAAGGGTGAGATGAGCGAAAAGCATTCTAAAAACATTCTAAATTACAATTTCTTTGGAATCTCTGGAACTACCTAACTCTTTTCAAAAGTTATGGTAACAAATTGATGGTGACAGTCCCTGCTGTAACATAGGCTATATTTTATGTTGGTACCACTACCACAAGGGGGTGCAAAGGCGAAAAACATTCTGAAATTTCGATTTTTTTTTTATACTGAAGGAGCTAGAAACTTCAAATTTGGCATGGTAGTTATTTAAAAGATGTAAATGCTCTCTAAGAACAAATTAAAAAAAACATTCGAAATTTAAAAATTGTGAGATGAGCGAAAAGCATTCTAAAAACATTCTAAATTACAATTTCTATGGAATCTCTTGAACTACCTAACTCTTTTCAAAAGTTATGATAACAAATTGATGGTGACAGTCCCTGCTGTAACATAGGCTATATTTTATGTCGGTGCCACTACCACAGCGAGGTGCAAAAGTGAAAATCTTTCTAAAATTTCGATTTTTTTTTATACTGAAGGAACTAGAAAATCGAAATTTGGCAAGGTAGTTATATATAAAATGTAAATGCTCTCTAAGAACAAATTCTAAAAATATTCCAAATTTAAAAGGGTGAGATGAGGGAAAAGCGGTCTAAAAAAATTCTAAATTACAATTTCTATGGAATCTCTGGAACTAACGGAACCATTTTCAAAAGTGATGGTTTTACATTTCGATTCTACATTTTTGATTTTTTTTCGACATTAGCGAGGCTTAATTAGTAATTTCTAATTTATTTGTGACAGTAAAATTTCCTCTAATGAAATGAAAATAGGCCAACGAATACCATTTGGCATTTTTCAAGAATTTTCGTGAGCAAAGCCGCGGGTTTTGCTAGTAACTAATAAATGGGTAAAATATCATTAAAAATACAGATAAATATGGAATAAAAATCTCTCGATGACATAACAAATACGTGTAACGCATCTGATATCAATTGAATGTGACGCCACGGTAACGCGCTTTTTTCCCTTATATTTTGGTCCCTGCGACGTCATAAGAGTCATGGTTCGGCCATGTATAACGTAGGTCACGACACGACCCTGGAAATGTTTACCGCTTAATTAAAGATTTAGGAAGGGTGCAGGAAAATCGCCGTTCCATAGATTACCGTCCAGGAAGACGAAATTCCACATACTGACTGCATGAGTCGTGTAGAATTATACTCTGCGTAACAACGTGTGTATAGTTCTCTAATTCATTTATTTATGCAACTTGTATTGTTTTAATTGTGAAATAGTATTTATGTGTTTATGATAATATATTGAGGAATGTAATTTACAATTAGTGACAGTATGAGCCCATATTGAGCCTCTGTTGGGAATGAAACATGTGTTTTGGGGGCTCGAGTATAGATTTTTCCCTATTTTTCCTATCAGAAAAAATATCTTCGGTGTGCGCGGTGATGATCTGATATCTTGAGAAACTTAAATATCTCAGCTAATATAGGCTCTCGCCTAAGATCTTTTCCCACGTTAGAGAAAGTACCACCTAGGCAGGTCGGAAGATCAAACGCACTCATCGGTCTTTTACTAGTGACCGTTTCGGTTACTAATTTGAAAGAGCTAGACTTCGTGGCCACTGATAGGACTTAAATGGATGACACAGACCCCCAGATCTTACAATTGCAGCATTTGGATGCCAGACGCGGTCCAGGTCATAATGAAATCGCCGTGACCCAATGGAGTAGAAGGGTCGCTCTGATAGGACCAAAATGTTACGGAGTTCACCGCCCAAGTCCCCTCTCCGGGACAGTGGAGAGAAATTTAGAAGAGAGGAGACTCATTCTGGTTTTGGAGAGTGAAAGGAGAGGGAGTCCCTTCTCCCTGCTTCTCGGAGATTTTGAGCGGACAAAGGCTAAAGTGCCGCGAGGTGTCTTAAACCCACAACAATAAGGGTACATAATTGCTAGTATTTAGCTATACCTGTCGTGTATTAAAATGAAGGTATTACACTAAAATGGCAACGCGCGAATAGCCAAGTTTTATCTGCTGTGTTTTGGCAACGAGCAGAAACTTTCGAACTGGGATAAAATGTTGTTTGGTTAGATTTATGTTTATTGTTAAGTGTTTGTTTCTGTGTAATGTAGTTAATAAATAATGTGTGTTATAGAAACGAATCTTTAATAAATAATTATAAGACATATAAAGATATACACTAACTAACAAAGAAGCGTCACACTGGCGACGAGTTAAACGTTGATGCTTCTAGTTTTGTAATCTTGCTACTTTAGATTACTACTTCAATTTCGGAAGATTGGAACAAGGTAAGAAAATCTTATTATTCTATTAAAGTGGAACAATTAGTTGAAGAATTAATTAAACAAAATAAGGCGTTAATGGATGCGCTAAAGGGGGATAGCACCCAAAAGAATAATAAAGTTTCTGGAGCACAATTTGAGAAATATGATGAATCACTAGAAAGTTTTGATACCTTCATGGATAGGTTTGAAGCCTTTCTAGATATACAAAATGTTCCTAAGGAAAAACGCGGAAAAACACTAATATCAAGTTTATCTGCAAAGCTATATAACTTGTTAAAAAATCTTCTTGCTCCACAAAATCCCAGTGATCAGGAATATGAAGCGCTTAAACAAATTTTGCAAGAACATTTGAATCCGAAACCATTAATAATACCTAGTAGACACACGTTTTTAAACAGGAAACAACATGAAGGGGAAAGCGTCAGTTCTTATCTTGCTGAACTTCGCTCTTTAGCAATTCCTTGCAAATACACTCAACTTATGTTGAATACTATGTTGAGAGATGTTTTCGTTAGTGGTTTACGAGATAGGGCAATCGTAGATCGGCTATTTGAAGAAGACGATATCGATCTCGATAAAACAGTTAAGATCGCTTTAGCAATGGAACGAGCTAATAAAGGAGTTAATGATATAATTGGTAAGCCACAAGGAATTAAAGCCGTTGGTGTATATAAGGGAAAAAATATAACACCACAACCTAAGAACACACAAAAGAAAAATAACATAGTACATTGTTCTAGATGTAACGGATCAAATCATAATAAATTTAACTGTAAGTTTAAAGCAAGTAAATGTAGAGTTTGCCAGCGTATTGGCCACATTGAACGAGCTTGTTATTATTCTAAGGAGGCTAAACCAAACAAAATGGTGAAGCAAAAACAGTTTCATGTAAATGATTCAGAAGTTCAAAATTCAATTCCTCGTCATAGTTTAGAAGTAGAGAGCGTTTGCATGAAAGAAGAATTTCCTAAAAGACCTCCCATAATAGTAACTGTTGAAATTGAAGGTAAATCGGTTGAAATGGAAGTCGATACAGGCGGTACAGTATCAGTAATGAGTTTAAAGAGATTTAAAGATATTTCGAAGAAAAAAATATGTCCTACAGACTTGAAATTTAAGACCTATAATGGTGAAACCCTTAAACCCCTGGGTTACTCAACAGTTAAAGTAAAATATAAGAATCAAACAGAGTACTTAAATATATATATTGTTAAAGAAGACTTAGACACTATCTTGGGTCGAGAATGGCTGTATAAAATCAATTTAGATTGGGTAAGGATTAAAGCTCTGTAGCGATCTCATCTCACATGAACAGTATAAAGCGAGTTACTAGCTGAAAGTAACTGGCTTGGCCTTTTGCTTGACGCTAGCGCTCTCGCCTCCTGTTCATGAGATTCCTGGATCGAATCCCGGCAACGCCAAACGCAACACACCTCCTTGGCGACCCGGACAAGAGCACGCAATCAACCTTCTCCAACAACCACAATCATCTCTTCTCATATCCAACAGATGGCAGCACTAAATAATCATCCCCAGCATCAAATCAACAAAGCCTGTGAACATCACTCACAGCACAAAGCCTGTCGCTCACGCCGCGCTTCATATCTGCGCATGGCAGCACGACAGCATCACTCACGAGTGCATATCGCTCGTCTGGCGTCAACAAAACGTCTTCCTCACTGGGGATGGAGTGTGTAGCGATCTCATCTCAGATGAACAGTATAAAGCGAGTTACTAGCTGAAAGTAACTGGCTTGGCCTTTTGCTTGACGCTAGCGCTCTCGCCTCCTGTTCATGAGATCCCTGGATCGAATCCCGGCAACGCCAAACGCAACACACTTCAGCTCTTACAGTTGTAAATCAGGGAAATCTTACAAAACTGTTAGAAGAATACGCAGACATATTTGATGAAAAATTGGGCGAAATAAAAAATTATGAATGCAGTCTTGAGTTAAAACCGGATGCCGTTCCAGTTTTTTTCAGACCGAGACCATTACCGTTTGCAATGAAAAAGCGTGTTGAAGAGGAATTAGAACGACTTGAGAAAGACGGAGTTATCAAAAAGTCGAATATTTCAGATTGGGCGACTCCATTTGTACCAGTAGTTAAAGCAAATGGGAAAATTCGACTATGTGCTGATCATTCCATCACTCTTAACAAAAATCTAAAAATTCAAAGACATCCTCTTCCAAAAACAGAAGAAATTTTTGCTTCACTGAATGATGGTAAGATATTTTCAAAGATTGACTTTAGTCAAGCTTATTTACAAATGAAGGTTCACCCTGACAGTCAAAAATTATTAACGATTAATACTCATAAAGGACTTTATGAATGCAGAAGACTAATGTTTGGAATTAACTCAGCACCTGCTATATGGCAGAAATATATAGAAAGTGTATTGCATGATTTAGAAGGAGTAGAAGTATTTTATGATGATGCACGGATCGCAGCATCAGATTTCCAGACACATTTGTCAAGATTACGGAAATTTTTCGATAGATGTCGTCAACATGGATTGAGAATAAATAAAGATAAATGCAAATTTTTCCAGAATGAAATTGAATTTTTGGGATATAAGATAAATGCACAAGGATTATCTAAAACAGATGAAAAGATTGCTGCAATTAAGAATGCTAAAATTCCTAAGAACGTTCAAGAAATTCAGTCTTTTATGGGATTAGTTAACTTTTATTCTAGATTCTCAAACAAACTTGCTACTTTAGCATATCCATTACGCAACTTGACAAAAAAAGGTGTTCCATGGATTTGGGATAAAAAGTGTCAAGAAGCAATTCAAAACATAAAAGATGAAATCTGTTCAGATAGAGTATTAGCACACTATGATCCAAAACTTCCTATTTTCCTTGCAGCTGATGCATCTCCAGTCGGTTTGGGGGCAGTGCTCTCCCACAAATTTCCAGATGGTTCCGAGAGGCCTATTGCATTTGCTTCAAGAACACTTTCACTAACTGAACAACGCTATTCACAGATTGATAAAGAAGCTCTAGCTCTAGTCTGGGCTGTGAAAAAGTTTTATCTTTACCTAAAAGGAAATCGATTCACTCTCATTACTGATCACAAACCACTCGTGGCAATTTTTGCTTGCAAAAAGGGTCTTCCAGTTTTGTCTGCTACAAGACTTTTGCATTATGCTCTAGTACTACAGTCTTATCAGTTCGACATAATTTATCGGAATACTAAGGATCATGGTAATGCAGATTGTCTTTCACGATTACCCTTAAGGTCTGAAGATTGAGAATTAAAGGATGACGTTTCAGTTTTCCAACTTTCCCAAATTGAAACACTTCCAATAACAGCAAGAGATTTAGCCAAAGCAACTGCAAATGACGAAGATTTGGCACCCTTGCTAAATGCTTTAAAAAAGGGAACTTCTCTAAAGGGAAGGAAGTCGAATATACTCTCCAGGATGGTTGCATTATGTACGGCCAAAGAGTCTGTGTACCTAAAAAATACCATAAAAAAGTTTTGGAAGAACTTCATCAAGGACATTTAGGAGTTGTTAAAATGAAGGCAATAGCCAGATCCTATGTCAATCGGAAAAACATAGATAAAGACATCGAAGATGTTGTTAAAAATTGTACAGATTGTTCCAGGATTAAAGATTATCCTCCAAAATCTAAAACACACCATTGGGAGTATCCAAGTTTTCCATGGGAAAGAATTCATGTTGATTTTGCAGGGCCAATTTTTGAGCATATGTTTTTATTAATTGTAGATGCACACTCTAAATGGCTCGAAGTCTATCCTATGAAATCGACAACTGCCTTGAAAACAGTAGAATGTCTAAGAGATTGTTTTGCTCGTTTTGGATTACCAGTCATCAGTGACAACGGACCACAGTTTTCCTCATATGAGTTCCAAGAATTTATGCAAAATAATGGAGTTTTTCATAAAACGAGTGCACCTTTCAAGCCCTCCAGCAATGGTCAAGCCGAAAGGTATGTACACACTTTGAAACAATCCCTTCGAGCAATGCAAAACTACCCTGGTAGTATCAATCAAAAAATCAACTGCTTTCTGTTACAATATCGGAAATCACCGAATATGACTACAATGCAGTCTCCAGCAAGTCTGTTCTTAAAAAGAGAGATTCATACGAGAATTGACCGCTTAATTCCTAATACTAAAGAAAGAATTCAGAATAAAATTAGGAAGGATATATATTTCAATGATCGGTATTTTGAAGTGGGTGAAAAAGTAGCTGTACGAGATTACACTGCAGCTAATTCAAAATGGAAATTCGGTCGTATCATCAGCCGAGATGGTGAATTACATTATACCATAAATGTTCAAGGCAATTTGGTTAGACGACATGTTGATCAAATTCGATCAGCAGGTGAAGAAGTGGACAATGATGTTCAGTATAGACCAAGAGTAACAAATATGAACGTGCCATCTGATTCAACAACGACATCAACGGAGACAGATGCAGCATCGACTGAGCCACCTACGACCTCCGAGGATATCGCCAAAGATATGCCTCCATCACTGCCAACAGTCACACCTCCTTCAGTTAGCACACCCCAAGTTGTCCAAAATCCAGTGCAACTAAGACGATCTAAAAGGATCCGGAAACCTCCAAAAAGATTGTGCTGTTAATTTGAAAGGGGAGGAAACTGTCGTGTATTAAAATGAAGGTATTACACTAAAATGGCAACGCGCGAATAGCCAACTTTTATCTGCTGTGTTTTGGCAACGAGCAGAAACTTTCGAACTGGGATAAAATGTTGTTTGGATAGATTTATGTTTATTGTTAAGTGTTTGTTTCTGTGTAATGTAGTTAATAAATAATGTGTGTTATAGAAACGAATCTTTAATAAATAATTATAAGACATATAAAGATATACACTAACTAACAAAGAAGCGTCACAATACCCTGTAATTATGCAGGTTAATACATTTAACTGTTTTAATAGTTAAACTGTTCCTCGTGTTTATACGCTACCGCAACTCACAGATCTCGCTCGAAACACAGCGGTTATGACAACAGTTTTAATTTCTTCCGTTGCATCCATTACGTTTCACGCCAAACGTAAACATTTGATCTCCAGTTCCTCTTTACTCCGTGATAGAAACCGGAAAAAAAAGTTACCGATTTGATAATCCCACACAACGAAATATTCTCATTTTCATTCATTATCGAGTATTAAGAAAAGTATTGGAGATATTGATTCGAAACTTACAGTCTATACGTAGTTTATTTTTCTGATTACGAAATTGCAAATTTTGTGAAAATCCGACGGTAACTTTTTTTAAATTTTGACCAAAAACTGAATCGTTCTGAATCAAATGACCCACATTTTTGAGGGGGTCGTATTATATTTACTCCCGCTTCGGAGTCCGCTTCTCTATTTACTTTCCGGCAGACGAAAGAGTTACCAGAGTGTAAAGAATTGAGTCTCTTCACCCAGGTGCAGTGTGTGTCATCCTAGTCTTTCCTGTGAGAACGCTTAGAAGGGACCTTTTCTTGCATACCTCCACGCTAGCGTAGCTTTGAAGAAAGGCAAAACGCGGAATATCTTTTGTGCTGCGAGTGAAACGCTCGGACATTGATGCATCGAAAAGGGTCACCCAAGTAGGGGCCATATGCTTTGATCTATGCCGGAGCTGGGGCAGAGATAGCATCTGCAGGGGGAGACGAACTCTGCACACGATTTTGTGTCTGCACACGATTCTATGCCCTTTGTCATAGAATATCCAATAACGGACTTGTTATAAATGGGAATGACGTATTCCAAAGCTGCTGAGAGGCTGAAGAGTTTCAAGATGCTCCGCCTCGACAAAATCCCCCCCCCCCCCTAGTGAAAAATCCCCTGTGAGAGATTAAAAGTTAGAGAGATGAGTTTTTGGAAAAGATCTCAACAAGATAAGTTGCTCTCTGGTGAGAGGGTAAGAAACATCTGTTTCGAACTTAGCGTAGAGACGCTAGAGAGGTCGATCCTCTGTTGTGTGATTACATCACGTATCCAAGAAAGCCCCGATTAAGAGAAGGCACGACAAGTGCAAGTGAAGGAGTTCTTAACTCTGATTCATCGTAGCAACGAAGATATTCCGAGGAACGAAACGGGTACATCTCGGCCCGAGCGAACTTAACACTATAAATACGGCAGACTGTGCTGTGCAGAAGACTTTGTTGTGCGAGTTAAACTCCGAGTCAAGGGATCATTAATTGAAAGTTGATGATCCACGAAAAATAATTAAATGATGTAACTACCCCTTGTATATATTAATATTAGAATCGATATTATTCATAATAAAAGTTCTATTTTCTAATTCTACAAAAATTCTCTTTGCCATTGATTCGATTCGCTACCATTTACCAACATTATCGGGTCGGCTTAGAGGAGGTGTTACAAGAGGAACGATTTCGTGCAGCGATTTTTAGAGTGCTTTCATGTTTCGTACTATTTTTTGACAGGACCGAGCAACACCGGGCGGATCAGCTAGTAATAACAATAATAATCTATAAATTTCTATAATAATAAAGTAAGAAGTTTGTCTGTATGTGTATGTGTGTGTCTGTTGGCTGTGTTCTGAAGAGACCGCTACATTCATAGCTACAAAATTCGGAAGGAAGAAGGTACCTCCATATATGTAGTTTTGCACCTCCCGATTTTGGTATTTTTGACTAGATTTTTTTTTAATTTAATTTTTATGCAAATTTTAGCATCTTTTGCGGCGAGGCTCACAACCAACCAATGGGATTTCTTCTTTCACCGGGACTCCGATATTGTCATTTTCACACAGATAAAATGGCAGACTAGTTCTTATGGACCTCTTTCGAAAAACATCGAAATAATAGCTCTATCGACACGAACATTTGCAAAACGGAGATTTAAAAAAATCGCAATTTCAAAAAACCAAAATTTATAAAAATCCATCAATTAGAACCAAAGATATTAAGTATTATTTCATTAACGTTTCATCAAAGTTCGTTTATGGGCAAAATCGGACCGGGGGGAAGGGGGGGGGTAGAAATAGGTTTTTTGTGAAAACAGAAAAAAAAAACATTTTCTTAATTATGATACATATCGATGGATGGGGCTTGTGAGTGATTAAGCCATTTGGTAGGCCTCCCTATCCAGCTGACTCTCTTATGATACATATCGAATCCGTTTAAAGTTATCAAGCAGGGCGGTCGCTCTGCCAAGCTAAGCTTTAAAAAAAACGCCACACAAACAACGCCAAGAACTAGAATAAAGACCGCTAATGCTTATATACAGAAAGCAACTTCGCAATGTTAAATCGACAAAACATGCCAGATTAAAATATCAGATATCAAACAAACCAAGCTTCGTAGAAAAAAAAAACGAAAACTAGAAGAATCTAAGGAAGAATTTCTTCAATTTAAGACCAAACTCATCTTCATAAGTGATTTATAAACAGAGATATAGCTTTTTTTTAAAAACGTCAAGTTACTTAAAATGATCACTATTTTCTTCGTCAAACTTTTTTTTTTCAAACAACCTACAGGCCTTAATATTGGGCAGAATAAAAAAAGGATTGCATTTTTGGACAAGTAATTACGTAATCTATGTGCTTTTATAAAATTCAGTGTAAAAAAAAAAATATTTTCTATCCTTAATTAGCAAAAAACTGTTAATTAACTTGGCGATTAAAAAATTATGCCAAAACAGAGATAAAACCCGCCAACGACCATGTACCATCTGTATTAAAATAGCACAAATCAGTTACGGGTTATAATATAACCACATCAAATTTCATCTGCAAGTCAGCCATTTTCTTCTGAAGATATTTTTTTTTTTAAATAAAACTTCACAATTATAAGAACACATATTTTAACAAATAATTAAATATGACTGCAAACTGTGGCAGATGATTGTTTCTAACATGAATAAGTATGAGAAATTGCCGGTTACGGATATGGGTCTGGGTAGCTCAGTCGCATAGCGTCGGCATGGTACGCATAAGGTCCCAGGTTCGAGTCCAGGCCCAGGTCAATTTTTCACTCATGTTTGTTTAGTGTATTTAATTGTCTGATAAAATGCGTGTTCTTATAAATATTGTAAAATAAAGTAATCAGACGTAGTGTTTATGCTTTAAAAATATTTTAAATATATAATTTACGTTTTTAGAAAGATCTTTAAAAATAATTTAGTTTTTGAGGGAAGATGTACCTTCTAAAATGTATACATTAAGAGTTATCGCCATTTAAAATTTCTTTCCAAACGTAAACAAAAATTTTGAAATGAATTAAATGTGATTCATTTATTTCTAAAAATAAAAAAACACGGTAAAGGACAGGCATTTCGTTCGCAGGAATACCTTTCACGTCATCTACTATATATACGAGGCTAGCGAAAAAGAAAGGCTACCGCGGTACTTTACGCGTATCTTTTTTTACAGACCGCGGGAATCACGTGAGGCTCGAATCCACCAATGCAGGTGTACGAAAAGAGCATCACGTCACTCTAGCGGTCTGTAAAAAAAGATAAGTGGAACGCACCGCGGTAGCCTGTCTTTTTCGTTAGCCTCGCTATATATATAAAACACAAACGGAAATTTCGTTCCGTTCCTTTATAACTCGAGATCTGCTGAATGGAATTTGATGGAACTTGCACAGTTCGAGAGATAATTTTTCAGGGAAGGTTTTAGTATGTAACACAACGTTCTACGTATATTAGCTATCGAATTATGATAGAAAGTTCTGTTATTTTGGCCGAAAAGGTTACCATTGCTAATTTTGTGGCGATCATTACTGTTGCAGAAAGAAATGAAAAGGCTATACATCTCGAAAAATAAAAGAAAAACTGTTACTAATTTTATTTAAAAAAAAAAAAGAAAGAAAAAAAAACAAGAACGAAAAATCATGCGTCAAGCATAGATTATGTAACACTTTCCAACGCTTCCAAAATAATTTTACAAATCATACCGTTTAATAAGTTAAAAGATAACATCTAAGTAATCCGAATACTTTTATTCAGCCCTGTATAGGATCTATAGATTTGTATAGTTCAGTAACTTAAAACGCAGTTCCAGGAATTATTGTTAACATACAGTAGAGAATTCTTTTGTGTGTCCCTGTAAATCAACGATGACTGCTATACGCACAATATTCTATAGTAAGCCTCTTGTAATGCACCTCATATAAATTTCAATGCGTTCAAAATAGGGAAACATTATTTAAATAAACCGCAGACGATTTTTCTCCATAGACGTAATGTAACGGAATTCTTTTGACTGTCCCTGTAAAGTAACTATAAGTGCTATGCACACCATATTCCATATTAAGCTTTTTGTAATGCACCTTAGTGATATATATAAATTTCAATGCGTTTAAAATAGTGAAACATTATTTAAATAAACCGCAAATGATTTTTCCCCGTAGACCGCAATGTAATGGAATTCTTTTGAGTGTCCCTGTAAAAAAACTATAAGTGCTACACACTTCCGTTGAAATAGGGAACATTCTATAGATAACGACTACAACATATAAAAATTGCAGAGCAATCCGAGCATATTTACGGGAGTTAGAGCACGGACAGACGGCCAGACGGCAGACGGCCAAACAAACCGAAGCCATAAACACTTTTCAACTAGGTTGGAAAGTGTTAAAAAAGAGTTTTGATGAGAGAATATTAAAAAACGAAAATATTTAATTTAAACATGATTAGAAATGTTCATAATGCTTAAAAATTATTCAAGGGGAAAGATTTCTATTGAAACAAATTTGGCGATTTATCTTTTGTTTTTGGCGATTTTGATTTTACTTTTGACCCTAAACAATTTGATTTTAAGCCAAAAAGTGTCTTTTTTTGTTGCAGAAAGAATTGAAATGGCTATACATCTGGAAAAATAAAAGAAAAAACTGTTACTAATTTTATTTTTTTTAAAAAGAAAAACAGTTTTGATGAGAGATTTTAGGCCAAAAGGTGTTTTTTTTTCAAGTGTACGACTGCATTTTCGCAGTATTTTTTTTTGGTACTTTTTGGTTAGCCGGGCGCCAGTGATATATATATGTATATATATACACACACATATATACACATATATCTACACAAATACATGTATATACATACATATATATATATATACACTTATATGTATGAATATATATATATATATATATATGTGTGTGTGTGTGTGTGTGTGTGTGTGTGTGTGTGTGTGTGTGTGTGTGTGTGTGTGTGTGTGTGTGTGTGTGTGTGTTCATATATCACTGGCGCCCGGCTAACCGAAAAGTACCTTTTTTTATTCAAATGCAAACTATATTAATGGCAATATACTTCTATTTACTTCTACATATATCAAATTTCGTTCCGGCTGCTTATAACTCGAGTTCTGCTGAATGCATTTTCGTAGAACTTAAACTAAGATAATTTTTAAGGGAATGTTTTATTGTATAACATATCGTTCTACGTAGCTTAGTTATATAATTATTCTGGGAAGTTCTATAATCAGATCAATCCGATTATGAAAGATTAGCCTTTTTAAAAGATTTTGCCGAATGTATTTCAATGGAACCTATACTGTTAAATAATTTTCTAGGGAACGTTTTATTATGTAACGTTGCTTAGTTCTAGAATTATAGGAGGAAATTCAAAAATCGGGTGACCATTTTTTTTTATCAAATATTAGCCTTTTCAATATTTGATTCCGATTATGAAAGATTAGCCTTCTAAAAAAGTTCTACTGAACGGATTTTGATGAGAATTGTATTGTTAGTTAGATGCTATTTCAGAAATGGTTTTAATGTACTATATATTGTCCTACGTTGCTTAGTCCAACAGTTATGTGTGAAGGTTATATAGTCAAGTGAACCCGATTCCGAAATATTAGCCTTTTTGATAGTTTTTACTGGGCGTATTTTTTGCGACTTGCATTGTTAAGTAGATAATTTGTAAGGATTGTTTTAGTATATTTTATATCGTTTTGTTGTTTTAGAATTATGTGGAAAAGTTCAATAATCAGATTATCAAAGATTAGCCTTTATAAAAACTTCTTCTGAATGGATTTTGTTAGTTAATTTGTTTGCATTGTTATTTCGATAATTTTTAGTGATGGTTTTAGTATATTGCATATAGTTTTATCATTCTTTAGCAAATGATGGAATGCTACAGAGTGATCAATTAAATTATTTGAATTTAAGTCTGACTGCATAGGATTTACCACTATATTGCTGTTAATTGATTAATATGAGTATTTTAAATTATCCGAGACGTATAGTATTTATTTTGCACCTATGACTCTAAGGATCTGATATGATAATTTATACTTAGAAAATTTTATTAGACAAATTATCAATTAATTATAGAAAAGAAAAAGTTGCGTTGTGAATTATTTTTGATGTTCGGATCCTCTTTGAGCCAATTACAATCATCAAAGGTTACCTGCAGAGAGTTATGTAACATTAAATATATAATGGCTTATTTTAAAACCTAGATTGTAATATTAAAGAAAACATTTCCTAAAATAAAAGACTTAATATTAATTCAATAAATTAAGTAAACAAAAGGAAAACTGACTAAAATTAATTGAATATAAAATTGAGTTTATTTACAAGGTAATTATAAGCATATGATTAAAAACAAACATAAATGTTTAAAAAAAATAAAAATATTCAATCCTAGTTGAGAACTGTATTCTCAACATTTATTTTCTGAGAATTACAGTTTATCTTACTGAATTAAAAAATTTCGATTTTGAAAGGCAGAGTTCCATACCCTAGAAGTGTTTATTTGATTAGCCTTTTTATGTTTAGATAGGGGTAGGATCTTCATACACACTTAAATTCGTATTATTAACAGAATATAGCTTAATTAAATAAAATGGAACAATGGTGAAGGAAGATTGTTTGTTACCTTATATTACTAGATAACGTTGACAGCAGGAGGTAATGGCTGACGCGTTTTCGCTTTTTCTTAGCGCGTACATTTCCATCTATTGGCACACACACTCAAAATCTGTTTTTTTAGTTAGAGAGCAGTCAACCTTCTACTTTTCCATCTTTTTTGAATCTGAACTCTCAAGAAAAATCACATTCTTTTCGTGGAGCAAAAAAAAAGGGATGGAACCATTTTTCCCTTTTCACATAAAATTAAGGCCTTATACGTTTTAACTTCTTGAAAATTTGCATGTTTCGGCCATACCTCTGATTTTAGAGAGATGACCATTGGCATGCGGGAGAAATTTGGTACTCCCCTTGAGTGTTTCATAGGTCCGTCGGTACAATAGCGATTCCTCTTGACGCCGTGCTGTGTCTGGGAGGTAAAGATGCTTTTACTTGTGAGGTCTTCGTGCCTATTTAAGCTCTCATAAATAAATGTGTCATATTATTGTTCTGACAATTTTCTCCATGACATTTTTATTAGGTGTAGTTAAATCATTCGTGGGAACGGAAAACCAAATATTTCCTTGACTGCCGTGGTTCACTTTGTTCCACAATTATCTATCTGTATGCGCTGATCCTAAAATGGATCATTAATTTGTATTGTTCACTGTTCACTGATTAAAATGATACCAAATACTCTGCTAATATGCAGAAAAAAAACCAAATACTTTTTTTTTATAGTGTGTGCTAGTTTAGATCTAGATGGTGGTATTTCTCACCATCATCTCTTCCCCCGACATTAGAAAAAAAAAGGTCCACAGTATCTTTTTTTATATATATATATATAGCCACAAAGTACTCGATGAAAGTCCATCGTCGTATTATATTGAAGATCAAAACTGAAAATGTTCACATGGAAAAGTCTAGGAACTTGGGATAAGCTGGGGTGTCACTAGGTTTGGAGTGTAAGTAGGTTTGCAACACCAGAAAAAAGTTTTACACATTGGTGAAATAAAGCGTAATCAAAAGTTCACTGTTGAAAAATCTGATGAAAGACATGACTTCTTCAGCAAGTTATCATGTGTAGTTGGTTTCAATTTCCATTGTTCCAAAAACATTTATTAAAATTTTGAGTTTTAATAGGTCCAAATCCAAATAAAGCAGGAAAATTTGAATAAGCCAAATAATAAAATAAAATGCCCGAGAGAAGAAAGAAAAAAAAATTAATTTTCTTTTCCACTCTTATATTTTTAGTTATTACATACATATAAATTGGCAAATCTTTTATTTTAATTATTACAGGCTAATTAGGTACCCATACGTTGAAACACAATATACAGAATCATTTAAAACAAATACTCAATATAATCAGTAAGCTGTATGCATTGATAATGAATACCATACAATTAAAAAAAAATTATATAATATATGAAAAACATTGAGAGAAAACACATCTATATAATCACATGTCTGTTGTACTACAATCTGTATTATAAACATTATAATCTAATTCTCACATGAATTATTTTCTCTTGAGCAGAAAGGAAAACTTCTTTATTTTTTTTATATATATATAAAGAAAATGTTATGTTAAAAAAAAAAAATCTTATCATTCTTACTAAAACAATTGTTTTGGAATATGTGAAAAGGCTACTTTTCTGAATGAAAGATATTCTCAATAATAATATATTTTCATAAAAGAAACAGATCGAAAAAATGAAAATTTGTTTTCTTCTTTCGATACCAAAAATTTAAATATCCATCTATAAAGTCAAACACAATACCCTTTTAAACTGCCTGCCTTGGAATGGACGGGGTTGGGAAAAAAAAAAAAAAACAAGGCAGAAGAAGAAAAAGAAAAAAAACAGTAATCTTTTCTCCCTCTAATCCATCACCGCTAAGCGGAAGGATAGAGAATGACAGCTAGATGACCCTACCTGTGGACAATGACTCATCTCCCTACCTTCGGATTCAGTTGTACCCAGGGGACGATTTGCGAAATGATAAGCCGTGTATTAGGTATCTTTCCTCACCTGTGGGTGACGTTTACTAAACTCCTGTATTACTGACAGTGGGGAAAAAAAAAATCAGTGAAACGATTTGATTGCACGTGTGTCTGTGCAGATTTTGGATTACTCGCCAAAATTCAGCTATCTGTATTTTATTGTTGAAATAAGATTACAGGTGTGATTAAAATAAAAAAAGTCGTGTATACCCGGCTTGGATTTAAAAAAAAAATGAGGTATGTTTAAATCTGTATATCTACTTAATATTTTCTACAAAAAAAAAAAAATCGGTACACGTGTAACGTGGTCAAATCCGTTTGCATCGCACTATCTTCTCGTCAATTTATATATTTACTTATTTATTTATATTGTGTATAAAAACGTAATGTATTATAATATATATATTTTTTTAATATAATATTGATTTTCTAGTTACAATTTAAGTTAGCGAGAACAAGCGAGCGTTGCTTTGCACAAACGAAAATGTGCATGCAATTGTAAAATATTTATTTAATTATTTATTCTTCTTATTATTATTATTTTAAAATATATTAACGTGTAAATATACATATTTAAGGAATCGAAAGCGAGCGTTCGCTTTTCTTTTCTCTTATTATTTTTTGTTTTATAAAATATTACATATAATAGTTAGAAAAAAAAAAGATTAAACAAATTCTTTTTTTTTGTAAAGTTTGGAAATTTAGTTAATTAGAAATATCTCAGCTAAATGCATTATTAGATGCTCTGCGCAGATAGTCTCAATTTCGCCTGCAAAAACGAGACTTTAACATCCAATAAATTGCTGAAATGATCGTTGACATGTATCCAACACCTTTTTATCATTATTATTTTTTAAGTATGAAATAATTTACCTAAATATTTAAGGTATAAATTAAACATCCAATTTATGTTTTGTAATAATTGAAACGTTCAATGGTATTTTTTTTTATTTATTATTTTTTTTTGTAATTAAATTATCTGAAATGTTAATCCTTAGGGACAACTAATAATTTTTTTTTTTTTTTTTTTTTTGTTTTATAATATGAAATCGTACGATTATTCTAAAATTAAAATTGAAACGCGTTGTTCTAACCAAGTTATAGATTATATCAAATATTAAACTAAAATAATTTTGTAAAATCTGACCGATTTTTTTTTTGTTATAATAATTCAAGTGGATTCGTCAATCCGTGGCTTTAAGCAAAGGATGAATTATTATAAATATTGGTCAATATAAAATGTTGTATTATTATTATTTATATTTGTGTCGCCGAGTGAATAGATGTTGACTTGTAATTTTAAATCGATTAGTTATATGTTTTGTGCTACATATAAAGACTTTTATTTTCACTTTTAGTAGAGGGGGTAAGGTTATATATTAAATTTTTTTTTTGTTTTGTTATATAAATTAGTATAAAATGGGTTTGAAAGGGTGATACCCTGGCAAGGCTGCCTCTGTTTTTATTTTTACCGTAATTATTATTATTTTTTATTTAACGTGCATGTTTGTTCATAACTCCCTCTGACGAGCCAAATCCCTCAGTAGTACACTGTGTAGCAAAGAAAAAAAACTTGCAGTATCCTCCCTAAATGATCTTTTTTTTTTTTTTTTTTTTTTAAATAGTAACCTGTCCTCAATGTACTGTAAATAAACAATAATGGAAAATTATAAAATGTGTACTAAACTAAAGAAAAATAAGACATCTATAAACGATAAAAATTTAAAATAAATATATACATATTGCCTCGAGAGCAATAAAAGAGAAAAAAATTTTCTCGCTTCCCTATCTAGGAATTTATGTGTATAGTCTGTGATTCCACTGTCGTTGGTGAGAATAATTTATTTATGTGACGTTTAATAGTCGCTTTATCTGGGAATGCAATTTCCTTTAATAGGTAATTGTTATTCCTAAGCTTCCTTACCACCTCGAATGGTCCCAAGAATTTTGGCTGAAGTACACCTGGTTTACCCACGACTTTTAAGTAGCATTCTTGTCCCGTTTGTAGAAATTTTACTTTTTGGACTGGAGTACTGTCGATGTACTCCGCCATCATTTTTTTTTGGTTTTGTAAGGCTAATTTCTTTATTTCCTCAATATGTTGGACTCTATTTTTAACGTAGGTTTTGACAATTATGTCTTGGTCAGGCAAGTGTATGGAAAAAGGAGTTCTTATTTCTCTACCGAAAAATAGAAGTGCCGGAGAAAATCCCGTAGCTCTGTGCGGCGTACTGTTATAATTAATTTTAAAAAAATCAATCCTGGTATCCCATTCTAAAGAGTTTTTACACATAGCCACAATTGAATTTTTTAATATTTTATTACTGATTTCACAGAGCCCATTACTGCGTGGATTATTCACGGACGTAAAATCTAGGTCTATGTTAAGAGAATCCATGTATTCTTTGAATAAATCAGAGTGAAAATACCGGCCATTATACAATTTTATGGATCGCGCCAATCCGAAATTACTAAAATAGCGATTCAATACATTTAGAAGTGTTTGTGATTCACAATTGCGAACCGGTACAGCCTCCAAGAATCTTGATATGGAATCAATAATCATAAATACAAATTTATTTTTGCGTAGCGTCATTGGAAGCAAACCAATTAAATCTATATGCAAAACTGATCCGATTTCTTTATCTTTGATTATTTTTTGTGTGGGAACTTTAATAGTTTGATGTTGTTTAGTCGTGTTACATGGTATACATTTAGTACAATAATTCTTTACATCCCTGTACATCCCGTACCAGTAGAATCTAGCTTTTATTATTTGATAAGTTTTAAAAAATCCGAAATGTGGTTTATGAGCTTTCTGTATTATTTCAGCTTTAAGTTTATCCGGAGCAATTAACAGTTCATTTGTATCAGAGCCTGGCTTTAATATTAATATTTCTTTTTGATTGAGAGTGAATTTTTTTGTGGTTTTGTTTTGTTTGTCAGTTTTAATTTTGTTTATTATTTTATTTAATTTTTCGTCTTCTAATTGTTGTAGTTTAATGTTTTCATCTGATAGAGCTTTGTTTACCGTAAACAATGAATTTTGCAATTTTTCTCTTGAAATTATATTATTAATGTTCCTCGAAACATAATCAGCAGGATTTTTAGATCCCTCGATATGCTGAAAAGAGTAGTTAAAAGGGGACAAATTGTCCAACCACCTTGCTACAATGTCTGGTTGCTTTTCCAAATTTAAAAAATACGTTAGCGCTTTGGAGTCTGTATAAATATTAAATTTTCTCCCTGCGAGAATATGCTTGAAATACATCACCGCTTCATGAACCGCCAGTAGTTCGAGTTTGAAACTGGGGTAGTTCTTTTCGGGATCCCTTAATTTTCGCCCAAAATGTTCAATTGGCAGCTGTTCTCCGTCGTATTCTTGTGCTAAAATTCCAGAAATAGCTGTTTTAGAAGCGTCTGTGATTAAAATGAAATCTTTTGAGAAATCCGGGGGTTTTAATGTGGGATTTTTAACTATCGCTGCTTGGATTTCTTTGAAAGCATTTTCTTCTATGTCAGACCATTTAAATTTCACTTTGTCTTTAGTAAGATTAATTAATGGGTCAACTATTTTAGAATAGTCTTTAATAAGCGATCTAAAATAATTCGAAAGACCAAGTAGAGATTTAACTCCCTTCTTATTTTTAGGTTTAACTAAATTTTGAATTTTATCTATGTTTCTTTTTGAAGGAGAGTATCCTTCGCTGTTTAGGGTGAAACCGAGAAATTCGATTTCTGACATACAGACTTGTATTTTAGTAGGCTCAATAGTTAAATTATTTTCAATAAAAGCTTTAAGGACTTTGTCTAACAGATCTAACATTTCTTCGAGTGAGTCGGCTGCTAGGATCACATCGTCAATAAAATAAGCGACTTGATCTTCATTAAAGTGGCCCAACACTTTATCAATTAATTCTGCAAACACCGCAGTACTGAGTCGCGTTCCGAAAGGCAATCTTAAAAAGGAGAATTTACCGTGCTCCGTTATGAAAGCTAATTTTTCAGTGTCTTCTTCACGTAAATTTATTTGGAAAAACGCACTGTGTAGATCCAGTACTGTATAATATTTTTTTCCACTCATTCTCCGCAGAATCTCTTTAATTTCGGGTATGGGGTACGCATAATTTTGAAGTATTTCATTTAAAAGTCTATAATCGACCGCCATACGATATTTAACTTCATTAGCCTGTTCGTTTTTCTGCAAAGATTTTTTTTTAACGAAAATAACAGGGAAAGCGTAATCAGAGTTGGATTTACGAATGATATTTGCTCTCAAAAGTTTTTCAATTTCTTTTTTAGCATACTCCTTAACATTGTGTGCAGTTTTGTATGGTTTAGTCTGCAGAGGATAATTATGTATTAAATTAAATCTTGGGACGACTAATGAAGATTGTCCGAGTGTATCGTAATTCTTAGAAAAGGCATGTGCATTATTTAGAAGTATTTTTTTTAATTTTTCTGCTGTGTCCGAGTCTAAATGTTGTAAATTAAAGTCGTCTGATCTAAGTTCTGCTTTTCTCCGTTCACGAACTTGCTCTAAATTCAGATTATTAATGTGCACTACCTGCTTCGTTACTTCTTGACCCTCAGTGTCAACTGATTTTATTTCAAAATGTTTAGAAATTTTGCCAATGTTCATTCCCTCTGTTAAGATTAATTTTTGTTGTGATTTGTTAGTGATTATTATATGAATTTTATTATCCTTGGCAATTTCGTGAATTGATGTTTTATAATAAATTTTCATATTATGTTTAATCGGTTCCAAGAGTATTGTATTTGTAGTTGCGAATTTATCTGGATCTAATAGTAATGCAACAATTTTTTTTTCGCCTGGTAGTAACTCCGTTGTCTGTGTTAGTTTTGCTGTAACAAAATTTTTGTGCGAGATACGTTTTTTTTTCTTTTTGTGTATTGTTTCTTTATTTTGATTCTCATTAGAGTTAGCAGTTAAGTTACTTATCAGACTTTGAGGTTCATTTTCTAGAAATTGAAGTGCAATGTTTTTGTTTTTTAATTTCATGGTTTTATCTTCAAAATCTAGGATAATATTATTTGTTTTGAGGAAATCGAATCCCAATAGCATATTGTAGTTCCGACCAAAATCTTGAGTTGTAACATAGAATGCCCCCGATACAAAAACGTTTTCCAATTTGAAAGTTAATTTAATGCATTGCTTAAAAGAGATTGTCGAATTTGTTAATGTTTGAATTTTTACCTGGTTACAGAGATTTTTATATTTTACGTGTGCATTCTTTAATTGTTCGAACAATATAGGTGATGCCAAAGTTACTGCCGCCCCACTGTCTGTCAAAGCATTAATCTTAACACCATTAATTTCAAAAGTAATAATCGGAAGTTGAGAATTGTCATTACTTTTGACACTAGCAATAATTTTGTTATTTTTTTTAGACCCGCAGTGAGACTTACGCGGGTGCCTTGTATTTGAGAATGTAAGTCCCGACTTTAGTTTCCCTTATTGTTACTAGAATTCTGATCATGATCTTTATCTTGTTTATTGTTTTCAAATTTCTGCTGTGAATTATTTTTTTTTGTATAATCATGTTTTTTATAATTATTTTGCTTGTAGCCCCCTCTATGCCCTCTATAATTTCTTCGCTGGTCATATGATCTCTGTTCGTTGAAATTGCCTCCATAATTTCCGAAACTGGGATATGATATCGGCATAAATTGTTGGTGGGGTGGGGGTGGTGCATAGTACATGTACTGAGGAGCAGAATATTGCATAGGGTTGAAGTTTTGGTGCGTGTAATTTGGGGTTTGCTGAAAGTTTCCCTGAGCTTGTTGGTTTCCCCCTTGATAAAAATTTGGTTTTTCGATTTGAATATTCTCAGGAATTTTTTTATTTTCGTCCACGTAATTACTGCTGTTTTGTTCGTTGCCCTTGTAAAACCAACAATGTGGGTTCGTATGGGATGTGGATTTACAGTACTTGCAAAACCTAGTTGTATCATTGTTAGTGGCATTTACCTTTAATTTTATGTTATTTAATTCCGCGGTTAATAATTTTATATTCTCTGCACTTTCTACATTGAGTTTAAGCAGTTCATTTAACAAATCAGAATCTTTAGTTTTGGAAATGTTGTTGATGTCCTTTAAATTGACATGTGAATAAGCCTCCTCTAATTTTAAGGCTATGTTGCACGCTGTTTTAAAGTCCGGCGGAGAGTTTTTTCTTACTTCCAGACTTAAATCACTACGAATTGATTCCAAAAACTGAGATAATTTGATCATTTCCATGAATGTAGAGCTGTTGTTAGCTCCTATATCTTGCCCACTTTTTTTTAGATAAAGGTCTGCTGCCGCATTAAACTCTAATATAAATTCGTTCATGTTTTGTTCCGGTTTTTGTTTGAGATTGCAAAATTTCTTTTGCGCTTCTAGAAATGTGGTTTTGGGTTCGAATAATTGTTTTAACTTTGTTTTAAAGGTTTCTAAGTTCTGTTCCACGAACAAATTTTGATCCCTCATCAATTTATCTTTAGCAGGTCCTACAATTTTCGCCTTTAATATAGTTAATTTAGAATCATTATTCAATTCAGTTTTATTGATGAGATTGTCAAATTGTAAGAAAAAATGGTTAATATTTGCTTCCTTTTTTCCATCATAGTATGGAATCAGATTAATTAGGCTATCTGCATTTGGGGTGTCCATTGTAGTAATTTTAGGAGTAGCTTTTTCAGAATTTATAATTTTCTTCTCTTTCTTTTTTTTCTTATTATTATTATTACTATTATTACAAATAATATTAGTGTCTACAGTTTGATTATTTAATTCGCGTAATTGTTGTCTAGTTTTGACACCAGTATCTATTCTACTAATTCTTTGACTTTTACGCTTATTCATCCAATTAAAGTACAAAAATCATAAAATAGAGAGAGAGCAAAAAAAAAATTGTTTAACATAAAATAAAAGATACCCAATGGTGAATTGTTATGCACTGTTCGAGAAATTAATTATATATAATATATATCATTTCAATATTTGAGCATTATTATGTATTTATTTTATATTTGCTGCTGTTGCAGTATATGTAACACAAGTCATATTTTCAATTCTTTGTTAATACAAATCAATCCAATAACACTTATTATTATTTAATATATCATTATATATTTAGTGAGGTACCCAAAAAGAATTGCCAGGTATATGCATGTTACAGAGTGTATGAAGATTCCCCAATGAATGCTTAATTTTTTTTTTTTTTTTTTTTTTTTTTTTTTTTTTTTAATTAGTTGTTGAAAAGAGGAAAAAAAAAATTTTTCAAAAGAATTAGAATTAAGAACATTTATGTTAGCAAAAAAAAATTTTTTTTTGTTAGTCTTAATATTGCATATATATTTTTATATTTAAAAAATTATACAATAACCTAAAGTTCTATTTCTAAAATTAAATTAATATATTAAAATAATTTAGAAAGAGGTAACGGTACCACTTCTAATTCGGTAAACCCTATGATGGAATGCTACAGAGTGATCAATTAAATTATTTGAATTTAAGTCTGACTGCATAGGATTTACCACTATATTGCTGTTAATTGATTAATATGAGTATTTTAAATTATCCGAGACGTATAGTATTTATTTTGCACCTATGACTCTAAGGATCTGATATGATAATTTATACTTAGAAAATTTTATTAGACAAATTATCAATTAATTATAGAAAAGAAAAAGTTGCGTTGTGAATTATTTTTGATGTTCGGATCCTCTTTGAGCCAATTACAATCATCAAAGGTTACCTGCAGAGAGTTATGTAACATTAAATATATAATGGCTTATTTTAAAACCTAGATTGTAATATTAAAGAAAACATTTCCTAAAATAAAAGACTTAATATTAATTCAATAAATTAAGTAAACAAAAGGAAAACTGACTAAAATTAATTGAATATAAAATTGAGTTTATTTACAAGGTAATTATAAGCATATGATTAAAAACAAACATAAATGTTTAAAAAAAATAAAAATATTCAATCCTAGTTGAGAACTGTATTCTCAACATTTATTTTCTGAGAATTACAGTTTATCTTACTGAATTAAAAAATTTCGATTTTGAAAGGCAGAGTTCCATACCCTAGAAGTGTTTATTTGACTAGCCTTTTTATGTTTAGATCGGGGTAGGATCTTCATACACACTTAAATTCGTATTATTAACAGAATATAGCTTAATTAAATAAAATGGAACAATGGTGAAGGAAGATTGTTTGTTACCTTATATTACTAGATAACGTTGACAGCAGGAGGTAATGGCTGACGCGTTTTCGCTTTTTCTTAGCGCGTACATTTCCATCTATTGGCACACACACTCAAAATCTGTTTTTTTAGTTAGAGAGCAGTCAACCTTCTACTTTTCCATCTTTTTTGAATCTGAACTCTCAAGAAAAATCACATTCTTTTCGTGGAGCAAAAAAAAAGGGATGGAACCATTTTTCCCTTTTCACATAAAATTAAGGCCTTATACGTTTTAACTTCTTGAAAATTTGCATGTTTCGGCCATACCTCTGATTTTAGAGAGATGACCATTGGCATGCGGGAGAAATTTGGTACTCCCCTTGAGTGTTTCATAGGTCCGTCGGTACAATAGCGATTCCTCTTGACGCCGTGCTGTGTCTGGGAGGTAAAGATGCTTTTACTTGTGAGGTCTTCGTGCCTATTTAAGCTCTCATAAATAAATGTGTCATATTATTGTTCTGACAATTTTCTCCATGACATTTTTATTAGGTGTAGTTAAATCATTCGTGGGAACGGAAAACCAAATATTTCCTTGACTGCCGTGGTTCACTTTGTTCCACAATTATCTATCTGTATGCGCTGATCCTAAAATGGATCATTAATTTGTATTGTTCACTGTTCACTGATTAAAATGATACCAAATACTCTGCTAATATGCAGAAAAAAAACCAAATACTTTTTTTTTTATAGTGTGTGCTAGTTTAGATCTAGATGGTGGTATTTCTCACCATCAGCAAACCCTAACTGTAAATGACCAAATAAAAGAGTTGGTCCTTAACAGCTAAAATTTTGACTGCACATTAGAAAATATAATAGCGCAATCGCGTGATTTTTCAGTAATGTGGAAGGATATTCCACGTAAATATACAGATTGCTTTCAAATACAAGGTCAAATTAAACGATATATTTTGTTTGATTCAGGGTTCATTTGTAGAAACCGACCAGCGCAGCGGGCGTAGCTTGCTAGTTTTCCTATAAATTAATGAAATCCAGTTGTTAAATTATTTTTGTTTTAGAAGTGAAGTTTCCATTTAAATTTATTGTAACAGTACAATGTTTAATTGAATAAAATAAGGTAAATCTAAGAAATTGCTAAGAAATTCCAAACATGCACAGGGCAACGCAAAAAAATAAAATAATAATAAACAAAAAATAAAAAATAGATAAATAAATAAATAAATAAATAAAAATCAGCTTTCAGAAATTCTAAAAATTGTTCCGCTATTCATATTATGTATCTTCGGGGTCCATCCTCCCACTTTCAGCCCTCCCACCCAAAGGGGGCACTTTTCTAAATTTTGCCGACACCTCTCATGTGATATATCGTTGGAAAAGTCTGTGAACGCTTAATCATAATATGCAGGGGGGGGGGGTATTTTCTAAATTTTGCACATACCTCTCATGTGATACATCGTTGGAAAGGTCTGTGACCGCTTAATCCTATTATGCATCTCCGGTGTTCATCCCCCCTTTTGCCCCCCAAGCGCGATTAGCTTTCACCACCAGGGGACGCTTTCCTATATCTGTTCCTACGAGTCGGATCACGACGGGGTATGGCTCATTCGACTCGACATCAATAGAGCTTTCCGATTTTAGTTCGTTTTTTCACCACCAGGGGGCACTTTTCTATCTCTGGTTCTATGGGCTAGATCACGACGGGGTATAGCTCATTCGACTCGACATCTATAGCCTTAACGATTTCAGTGCCCGAGGTTCATACAGAACAGATTGCGCTACCTGGTGGTGGAAGATGGAACTTGAGCGTGTGCAGCACGACTGCTATACGGTGCCGAAGGCAGCGGGGACCCGTGTCGGAAGTTAGTTTGGTTAGAGGTTTATACTATTCGATGTGCAAATTAAGGGATTATCCGGTGCCGAAGGCAGCGGAGAACCAGGTCGTAGGTTCGTTCGGTTCGAGGTTTATCTATTCGAGGTTTTACAAGATTCGAGGCCCCGATATAAATTAGGGGTCCGCTAGCGGGCGAAGCCAGCTAGTGCTAATAATAAAAGAGCGTGATATCACGTTTGATTTCAAATGCAGCGCTGACACGCTATGTACGTATTGCATTTTTATTCATTTCATCGATAAGTCAGTGATATTTTTTAACGGGGGATAACAAGTATTATAACAAGCCACATTTAGTATGTTGTTATTAGTTTAATTTAAAAAGCTACTGGTATTTCTAGTTAACCTTTTAAACAATGACTGAAAGTAAAATGTAATTTTAAATTATTTCTCATGTTTAGATTATTTAAATTATGTTTATTCTGTTTTAAAAAAAAGAAATGATATCTACAAAAACAACTTTTCAAAAGTAAAAAAAAAAGCCAAGCGTAAAAAAAAAAGTTGTGGCTAAAAAATGGTGTGATATCAAATTTCCAAGCTATTATATTACTTTTTTAACTTTTTTCCATTAAATAAGTTATCATATATATAAGTCGAGTGCCTACGTATATGTTAATAGAAATCGTTTTCTCCTGTACTAAATGCATCCTAACGAGTTTCTGAAAATTCAATTTTTTTCAAATTATGCATGATGGGCTTGGCGGCCATCTTTTCATATTTCTAAGCACCCAAATTTCTAAAGTAAAAGCGTAATATGTTTGCAATGTAATATGTTTATAACAATTTCGAACTTCAGATTTTAACTACGGACAGATAAATTAGATAAGACTGATATTTTGAGAAATTGATTTTTACTAGTTTGAAATTATTAATTACTGTAAAAAATAAATCATAAGATGAATCTTTAAGATAAGTGATCATTATCTTAAGACACAATTTTCAGATCATACAAATCTATAAATGAAACGCTTAAAATATTTGCTTAAATAACAATTTTGAACTTCGGATTTTAACTACGGATTTGGATGCTTAGAATTTTGTGAATAACATGCAAAGATGGCCGCCAAGCCCATCATGCATAATTTGAAAAAAATTGAATTTTCAGAAACTCGTTAGGATGTATTTAGTACAGGAGAAAACGATTTCTATTAACATATACGTAGGCACTCGACTTATATATATGATAACTTATTTAATGGAAAAAAGTTAAAAAAGTAATATAATAGCTTGGAAATTTGATATCACACCATTTTTTAGCCACAACTTTTTTTTTTACGCTTGGCTTTTTTTTTTTACTTTTGAAAAGTTGTTTTTGTAGATTATTACTTCTAGGAAAAGGACCAAAAATTTATGTATGACAGATGTTTGATTTCATTAAAAATTACTTCAAGGTGTGTGGTGGGGGGTGGGGTGGGGTGGATAAGGGTTTAAGAAGAAAAAAAAGCATAACTTCGTCAATTCACAAGATATCAAATCTGCTTAAATTTATTATAAATCTTCTAAATATTATCTACAACTTTTATACTGACAAGTTTTTGATAGGGTTCAATTATTATAATTATCCTCTTACAGCAAAACAAAAAAATTCCTGTCGGCTCCATCTACAGGCACAGGTAGATTTAGAAATGGGCGGTCCCAACTGCCGCATCATGGCAAAAAGGTCTTTCTTCTGCAATTCCCAATAAACAGGCGTCCCATGGTATGCGTCTTCGAAATCTACCTGTGTCTGTAGGCCGAGCCGTCAGGTTTTTTTTTTAATTTCACGGGACAGGGCAACGCCGGGCGGAATGTTTGTGTATCTACGTGTCTGTCAGTTACGCTCTGAAGAGACCGCAGCAGGCAGAGCTATAAAATTTGGAAGGAAGGTACATCTATGTATGTAGTTTTGCACTTCGAAGCCCGTATTTGGCATTTTGAATAGATTTTTTTTTAATTTAATTTTGTATACGATTTTTAGCGTTTTTTTTACATTACGAGGCGATTTTTCTACATTAATTAAAATAATACGGCTTCAATTTTTTTTTAAATCTCAAAATAGTAAATTTTGTCTTATATACATTGTTTCAAATTTCCTAAAAATTGGTCCATAATTACTCGATATATTAATTAAAAACTCATAAAAAATCTTCCGAAAATGCAATGTTTTTATCTCAAAATTTTACCTCGAAGGAAATAAAACACCTGCCGAGGGATCGGCTTCGTCTTACATTTACTTCCGCAACGGGGTCCGTCTATCCATTTACTTTCCGATACGAAAGGTCAGAAATTACAAGGTAATTCAAATTTTTAAAATTATTTCTGGTAAGGATTTGAAAATTGGCATACATACGCAAAAAAAAATTTCTATTTCAAAAAATCTCATTTTTGACAAAATCGGCCGCAAACTTTTTTTTTCTTTTGTTAGTAAATTGACAATCAATGGATTGAATTAATAAAGAAATGTAAATGTATAAGTCAAAATAAAAAATTGCGTCATTTTGTTTCTGTTTCAAAAGTTAACATAATTGATAATGTTAAAGGACCTCTGTTTAATTTTGAGGGGAGAGGGGCGGAGGGTGTTTGGTCGTAATTTAAATATCGCGTTAATGTTCTGATCGAAACTCCCCACCTCCCTCACAAATCAGATATTTTTTAATATTGGTCCGATTCAAACGAAATATTTTTTAACATTCTTCCCGGTCCCCCAGGTACTAAATAAACTTCGGTATCACTTTTTCAGCTCTTGGTTACCATTATTTCAGATTATTAATCTCCAGGAGGAGGATTTATTTTCTCGTGTTCTATGGGCTCAATTTCAACGGAAATTAGTTCATTCAACTTATGATGAACTAATTAAGATAGAGATAACTAATTAATACATAGATTTTGCGCCCTCTGACTAAACGATTTTGTAGAGCGCGAGCAGTATGCCTGCTATACGATGCCGTAGGCAGCGGGGACCCGTGTCGGAGTTTCGTTCGGAAAGAGGTTTGTTTAGAACAGAATACGTCCCCTGGCGGTGAAAAGTGGAACTAAATGATTTTGCAGCGCATGCACAGCACGCCTGGTATATGGTGCCGTAGGTAGCGTGGACCAATTTCGGAGGTATTTTTAGAACAGAATGCGCCCCTGGCGATGGAAGGTGGAACGAAAAGATTTCCCAATGCGTGGGCTGAAAACGGCTATTTTTACCGAAAAGAAAATATCGGAGCGTGGATAGACGGACAGACAAACTGAATTCATAAACATTTTCAACTATGTTGGAAAGTGTTAAAAAATCGGATAAAACAAAATTCAAAACTTTTTTTTTTCTGATCCATAAAAGTATTTTTATTTTAAAAAATTCAATTTATAAAATTTGAGTTATCTAAAAGATAAATTAAAAAAGTCCTTCCGGCCTGTACCGGGAGGAAAAGGTAGCTTTCCTACATCTTCGTTTTAAAATTTCAGCTAATGTTACACGAAAACAGCAAGTTAAAATGCAAAGAAACGTTTACAAAAGATTCGTTAATACTGAATTTGAATAAGAAATTCGCCAAATTATTGAGCAATAGCCAAATTGGCTTCATTTATGAAGACTTACTTTGGTCGCCAAATTTGGCGATATTTCGCTAAATGTCGCCAATTTTGTCGCCAATGTCGCCAATTTTGGCGCTAACGGATATGAATATATAGTTTTATTTGTATGATTGGGAAAATTATTACAACAATGAAAGAAAATAATATGCGAGTAATCGCGTTAATGTGCTGTTTTGTCTCAAAATGTCAGCCACCCTAGAATTTCAAACTGCTCTATCTCAGCCATTTTTTAAGATAGAGGTAAACCAAAAAATTCTCTGGAATCCTTGTATCAAGGCCTAACACGTAATTAAAAAATAAATTTGAATTTTTAATTTTTTTGTATATTTATTTTAGTTTTAAATTTTTAAATGGCCGCCATCTTGAATCAAAATGGCGGACCAAGCTGGCCAACGAACTCGGTCGAGACATTGGTGACCTTAATACACACAATTAGTTTCATCAAAATCGATTTATAAATACGAGCGTTATCGTATGACATAGGTCAGATATATATATATATATATATATATATATATGGATATATCTATATATATAAATCAACATTTGAGCGGAGGGTGGTTTTGGGGTCTGGGGGTCAGGATCGGTGAAAATATATCGAAATTTTCCGGAACTGCTTTCCTCCGAACGGCTGCAATAGGTAGCTTTATACTTTCCTCCGAACGGCTGCAATAGGTAGCTTTATACTTTTTTGTATTGAAAGCTACCTAAAAGTATAAAGCTACCTATTGCAGCCGTTCGGAGGAAAGCAGTTCCGGAAAATTTCGATATATTTTCACCGATCATGACCCCCAGACCCCAAAACCACCCTCCGTTCAAATGTTGATTTATGTATATATATATATATATATATCTCCATATATATATATATATATCTGACCTATGTCATACGATAACGCTCGTATTTATAAATCAATTTTGATGAAACTAATTGTGTGTATTAAGCTCACCAATGTCTCGACCGAGTTCGTTGGCCAGCTTGGTCCGCCATTTTGTTTCAAGATGGCGGCCAATTAAAAATTTAAAACTAAAATAAATGTACAAAAAAGTTAAAAATTCAAATTTATTTTTTAATTCAGTGTTAGGCCTTGAAACGAGGATTCCAGAGCATTTTTTGTTTTAAATTTATCTTAAAAAAGTCCTTCCGGCCTGTACCGGGAGGAAAAGGTAGTTTTCCTATATCCTCGTTTTAAAATTTTAGCTAATGTTACACGAAAACAGCAACTTAAAATGCAAATAAAACGTTTTCAAAAGATTCGTTAATACTCAGTGTTGAATCCAGGGGGTGGCCCGGGGGGGAATGTCCCCCCCGGAGCATTGAAATGTCCCCCCCGGAGTATTTGAGATTTTGTGCTTTCAGTGGTCAAAAAGTGGAATTTCCCCCCCGGAACTCTATAATGTCCCCCCCGGAGTTACAGAAATCCCTCCCGGAGAAAAGTGTCTGAATTCAACACTGGTTAATACTGAATTTGAATAAGAAATTCGCCAAATTATTGACAATAGCCAAATTGGCTTCATTTATGAAGACTTATTTTGGTCGCCAAATTTGGCGATATTTCGCCAAATGTCGCCAAGTTTGGCGAGAATTTGGCGCTAACGGACATGAATATATAGTTTTATGCGTTTGATTGGGAAAATTATTACAACAATGAAAATTTTTGTAATGTGCTCTCTTGTTTCAAAATGTCAGCCACCCTAGAATTTCAAACTGCTCTTGCTCAGCCGTTTTTTAAGATAGAGGTAAAACAAAAAATGCTCTGGAATCCTCGTTTCAAGGCCTAACACTGAATTTAAAAATAAATTTGAATTTTTAACTTTTTTGTATATTTATTTTAGTTTTAAATTTTTAATTGGCCGCCATCTTGAAACAAAATGGCGGACCAAGCTGTCCAACGAACTCGGTCGAGACATTGGTGAGCTTAATACACACAATTAGTTTCATCAAAATCGATTTATAAATACGAGCGTTATCGTATGACATAGGTCAGATATATATATATATATATATATATGGAGATATATATATATATATATATATATATATATATATAAATCAACATTTGAAAGCTACCTAAAACGGCTGAGATAGAGCAGTTTGAAATTCTAGGGTGGCTGACATTTTGAAACAAGACAGCACATTACAAAAATTTTCATTGTTGTAATAATTTTCCCAATCAAACGCATAAAACTATATATTCATATCCGTTAGCACCAAATTCTCGCCAAACTTGGCGCCATTTGGCGAAATATCGCCAAATTTGGCGACCAAAATAAGTCTTCATAAATGAAGCCAATTTGGCTATTGCTCAATAATTTGGCGAATTTCTTATTCAAATTCAGTATTAACGAATCTTTTGTAAACGTTTTATTTGCATTTTAAGTTGCTGTTTTCGTGTAACATTAGCTAAAATTTTAAAACGAAGATATAGGAAAGCTACCTTTTCCTCCCGGTACAGGCCGGAAGGACTTTTTTTCTAGTCATTTTACCACTGTTAAAGAAAATCTTTGTACTCTTTCTCTGGACAATAGTACGAACACGAACCAAGAAACACACTCACAAACCATTAATTCAGATGCTGCAACGTCATCCATAAGGGTTTATTGTATGTCTTAAAATAATTTCTCGATATTTTTTTCTATCTGGAGCCAGTTGTAAACAAATTACAATATGTAGATTAAGATTTGCATCCGGTTTATCAGAATTTAAAGATGGAACTTCTTGAGATTTTTCTTATGCACAGAATGGAATCAGAAGAAGATTTTTCGGAAAATTTCATGGAGCTAATGGAGAATTGTAATTGTAAGAAATTGATATCAAAATGTATAGAACATCTACTAGATAATCCTACTGTTCGAATTTTCCTATGGCCACTCCTCTTGAATATTACAGAGCAGCATTTCTAAATCCATATTTAGACTCTTTAATTATATCCCTTGAGTCAAGGTTTTTGAATCGAAATGAAACGTCATTCGAAACAATTTTACTTCCTCTCAATCCCAATATAATGAAAAATATGAAAAAAAAAATGTTTTTGTCAAAGAAATCAAGGAGCTATCTCATTTTTATAATATTGAGAATTTGGAGTCGGAAGCAAGAACATGGTTTGATTTGTGCAAAAGCAAAGATTGTGGTGAAAATACAAGAGAAAAATACTACAAAATCTGTTCTTTTTTTTAAATAGTGGTGTAAATAGAATAGAAAAATAGTCGCCCGTGGCAGCCCTGTATATGTCATCTGTTTACAGACTATGTTTACTGTGGGAATGGATAAAACAGATTTTATGCACCTTCTCAATGGACTATGTCATTTCTTTTCAAAATGGACTTTGTCTACTATGGTTGTGAGCCCCTTATTCAGTACTCTCAGGCCACTCGTGAAGGTGATTATGTTCCGAATTGTCTGAAAATTTAAGGCATTTGGTTCCGAAAATTCGAACATAAACAATATCATGGAAGAATATCACAAATTTTGACAAATGGCCACAGAAAACACCAATTTCGTCAATCGTTCGCAGAAAAAAATCGCCAATTTCGTCAAAGGATCAAGGGAAAAAGACGAATTTCGTCAAAAGATCACGATAAAAACGCAAATTTCGTCAAGGAATCGTGGAGAAAACGCAAATTTCGTCTTTAAATCGTAGAAAAATGAAAATTTTGTCAAAGAATCGAGAAAAAACAAATTTCCTCAAAGGATCGCGAAAAAACCGCAATTTTCTTCAAAGGATCGCGAAAAAACCGCAAATTTCTTCAAAGGACCGCGAAAAACGCAAATTTCGTCAAAGGATCCCGGGAAAAAACTCAAATTTCGTCAAAGAATCGCGAAAAAACAAAATTTCGTCAGTCCTGGGAAAAATGCAAAATTTGTAAAAGAATTGCAGAAAAACGCAAATTTCGTTCAAGAATCACGAGAAAAATGCGAATTTCGTCAAATAGTGGAAAAAACGCAAATTTCGTCAAAGAATCTCATAAAAAACGTAAATTTCGTTAAAGATTCGTAGAGAAAAACGCAAATTTCGTCAAAGGATCGCGAAAAAATGCAAATTTCGTCAAAAGATTGCGGGGGAAATAAACTCTAATTTCGTCGAAGAATCGTGGAAAAACGAAATTTCGTCAAAGAATCGCAGAAAAAACGCAAATTTAGTCAAATATTTGTGAAAAAAAACGCAAAGTTCGCCAAAAGATCGCGAAAAAATGCAAATTTCGTCAAAAGATCGTGGGATAAAACTCAAATTTGGTCAAAAGATAGTAAAAAAACGCAAAGTACCTTAAATATTTACTAAAATGTATGATAGCTTTGGTGGAAGTTGAGATTTTTCTCAGCCCCCCCCCCCCTTAAATTTAATCATATGGGCGCCCTTGCAACTGCCCCCTCTCTCTAGTTTCGTCATTGGTCACAACCTGGTCCCGTATTAATGAGAAACCATGCACGTGTCAATAAATATAAACCTATTGTGGAAGAAGTAGAGCTTATTGAACAAACCCAGATTACGCTCACGTTAAACTTCCGGATGGTCGTGAAATAACCGATCATTTGGTACCAAAATGAGATTTTGCTTTACATGGTCATGACGTGGAGCATATAGATGAAAACCAGAAACCCTCTGAATTTTTTGCCCATTCGAATGAAAAACTGGCTACTGGAGTTCTCGAAATCTCATTAAAGGTTCTCAGAAAATCAACAAAAGAGAATTCCCAAGACATAGCTTTCCCTTATCCTAGCAGTCCAGATTCAGAAGGTCTTGAGGAGACATCTGATTGGTATTTGCACAGATGATGTGAATCCTTGCATCCTAGAAAGGAAAGATTCTACTTACCGCAGGAAAGACATCGGCCCTCTTATTTATCAGACAATAAATAAGAGGGCCGATATCTTTCCTACGGTAAGTAGAATCTTTCCTTTCTAGGATGCAAGGATTAATATCATCTGTGGTATAATTATTGATATTTGACAACACTAAATTTATTGTATATGATTGGCAACATTTAAAATTTTTTCATTTGAATTTTATATTCTGTAACTTGCTCTTTGAAATTTTAGATGATTAAAGCTTTGCGTTAGCTGCAAAATGTTAATTTAAAAATTCTCATCACAAAATAACTTTCACGTGACGTGACTAACTAACATATAAAACTACTTTTTTTAAAAATGAAACAAATAAATGTTACTTTCTCAACTAATTAAGGAAAAAAGTTGCCAAGATATTGGGCGTAAAAAAAAAAAAAAAAAAAAAAAAAAAAAAAAAAAAAAAAAGAAAAGAAAACAATATTATCAGCCCAACATGGCCTGAAAAAATAAAATATAGGCTCGTTACAAAAATGAAAAAAAAAAAAAAATTGTAAGGTCAAGTCTTAAAGAATGTAAGTCCGAACTTTGGCCTAGCACGGGTCTTCAGAAAAAAAAAAAAAAAAAAAAAAAAAATTCATTGCGCAAGTCTAATGAAAGAAAATTGGCCCAAGCTCAGCCGTTGGGCCGAGCCAAATTCGAGCTTTGGGCCACGTCTGGGCCCGTGCAGACCTTTGATATATATTACCTATTTTGCTCCCTTATCGGTAATACCATGCCCTCCCGTTAGGAAAATTCTGGCGCAGCCCCTGCTTACAGAAGTTTCTATATTTTTAGTATATCTACGTACATATATATGGTTCTGTTTATCCATTTGTTATTATTATTATTTATGTTCGTGGAATTCTGCGTAAAATAAATTAAAAACAAAATTTCTGTGATAGATTTAATATTTCGTAGCTAATTAGCATTCTATGCTTTGAAATTTTAATTTAAATGGTATTAATTTTAAGCTTAATTCTAGCCAACCACCTGTTCGCCTTCTTATTTTTCTATTTATAAATCATTATACAGAAAGAATCTTCTTCGAATAAGAAAAATAACATGCTACTATTACGATTTGAAATTCTGACAACCTTACTTTCGTATTTAATGCTTAAAGTTAAAATTTAAAAAAGATTTTTAGTATATTTTGTCCCCAAATAATATTATCACCATAGAGACTATCTCATCTGAAAGAGTCGATGCATGCATGCATACATACATTTCTGTTTATACGTCATCCCCAGTCAGCAATGAAGATAGCTATAGGTTAAAAGCTATATTGAAGCGTGACGTCAGGCTTCCCAGATAAATCTGACAATTAGAATTTCTTTCATTAATAAATGAAATTTTAACTTCTTGTCAATCAATATATTAATTCCGATGCTGTTTTTGCATTTTGACAGCATATGAGTGATTGTTGAGGTTTATTATTTCCTTCCGTAGGGTGGGGCATAAATATCCTTCCGCAAAAGCGGTACGGTCGCACCGCAGTGCTCTGTGATTTGATGCTTATGTTGTTTCTGTGTTGACCTGTCGGTGGATTTTCATATTTGCGAGTTGTGAGGTTAAAGGTAAGGAAAAAAATATATTATATATAAAATTATTAAATATTATGTTTTAATCTGTTAAACACGCTTAAAGGTTACAATCATTAGGCTTAAAATTGTGTTGATTTTAGAGATCCAGGCCCTTTTAATGGGTGGGGTCAATACCGGGATTTAAACTTTTGTGTTCATATCAATTTCCTGTAAAAGAAATTAGTTTCGAATCGCGGTATTCGTTAATTTAAAGTAAATACAAAAAGGAGATATTAATTGATTCCATAATATGGGGAACTGTTTCAATGCACACTACCGTTTATGTGTATAGATGTTTCTAAGTAAATTTATAACAATTAACCCAACGCTATATGTAAAATTTAGACTGTAATTGATTTTTCGAGTACTTATATGTTTTTGGCAAAATACTAACCAAGCGGTTTAATTTGCATTTCTGATTTATTCTCTTGCTCTATGAGATAAATATTTTTTTATACATAAAAAACATGCCTTATAATTTTTATCTTACAAGGAACCCTTCTTAGAGTTATTCTTCATGGCCTTCATTTTTATTTAAAAATGTTTTTATACAGTCACTTGCTATCACACTACTTGCTTCCTAAGTAAGGATAATTTTCACTGGAGAGGAAAACTAGTGGTTACTAGGATAAACAAATGCATATAATTGTTTTTATTGTTATTTAATGTCTAAGCTAGTATTAAACGATCGCCATGTATTTTAAAAAGTGTAACAATTTTATTACTAAAAGTGAAACTAACTAGTGAAAAGAATAAGTAACATTGAATAATAAACTTTCTTCAAGGAATTCAGTGTCTGTTATATGATAAAGCATGTACTTAACATAAAAAAAAAAAAAAAAA
This sequence comes from Maratus michaelseni, assembly GCA_963931845.1. Classification (NCBI taxonomy): domain Eukaryota; kingdom Metazoa; phylum Arthropoda; class Arachnida; order Araneae; family Salticidae; genus Maratus; species Maratus michaelseni. Next base: position 255,248,123 of record OZ007592.1, read on the forward strand.
AAAAAAAAAAAAAAAAAAAAACTACGCTACATTTTAAAGTTTATAACTCTAAACTATCAATAATTTTATTTATTTATTTTTCATAAAAAGGCACAACAAGAACATGTGTGCTGCTCAGACCTTCAATGGAAAATCATAAACAAGTGCTATTTGGGTGAGGCTGGGGGGGGGGGGGGGGGGAGCAGTTGCCTCACCCCTCAAGGAATTTGATATTTCAGAATATATCAGTCATCACAGGTCAAACTAAAAAAATAAAATAAAAAATAGCCCAAAATATTAAGTAATTTGTCAGATTTGATTAAAATAGAAATATACCATTAAATAAACTTCAAGTTGAGAAATTAATAATTATCAATATTTGCTGAAGCCTTGGTATTGCAACATTTTTAAAGCGAGATACATTTATCATTAATGAGTTCTTTGACTACTTTAAAAAGTATACATACAGTAGACTCCCTAAGATCCACACATTGTTGCAGATGCAAACAGTGAAACTTACAGTTAAGGAGTAGGGAAAAGATTTCTTGATTTAAAAAATTTTATATCATTTCGTACTCATTTTAATATATGTAGGTGATTCAGGTTAATATGACTGAACTCATACTTTCTCATGAAGGAAGTACAAATTTATTCCCGAAAAAATTCAAGATTGCACTGATGTTTTTACCAAATACATTTACGCATTAATCAAGCTTTTCTGTTGATTATGACTAAACATGAAATAAAACTTAGTTATTTTGCGGCTTTGATGTAAATTATTAGTCTATCTTTGAGGCAAGTTTCATTGAATAGTTTAAGAAAAATTTCTCAATATTATTATTATGCATATTTAGTTATATGCATATGATCTTTATTTTTAATATTTTAAATTTTAATATATTTTTTAATTTTCTTATTTTCTTTAATTTTCTTTCTTATTATTTTACATAATTATTCTAATAATTTACTTATATATTTTCCTTATTTTAAAGATTCATTATAATTTCCAATGCTTTACTACAGCCAAATTACTGTTTAAAAAATCTAAACAAAACAGTGACCAGAAAGCCACAACATTTTAAAATCCATACTACCTCTGGTCCCAAACTGTGCAGGTTTGAGGGGGAGTCTACTGTATGAAAATAAAACCAGGGCTGGCCATACCAATTGCTTCTAATTGGGCTCCGCACTAGAGTGTAATTTATTCTCATCTTTTTAAGCACACACCAATGCATTACAATATATCATATAATTTCATGCATTTTGTGTTTTACAGAAAACAGCAGTGGTTTGTGTAATAATATTACACAATGCAGGGCGAGATTCGCACCCAAAATTTTGAAATCCTGCCCAAAATAATATTGTGGGAGGGAGTCTCCCACCCAAAATATTTTACCTTTTTCCAGAGAAATTTGCTTTTTGAAATGACGATCAAGTCCTGCGACCGTCTGACGAATATTGTAATGTTTTCTCGTGACTGATCGACAAATTTTGCAGAGACTGTTGCCCACAACAGATCGATGAATTTTGCATTTTTTTCCCACGACCAAATGACAAATTTTGTGATATTTCCCATGAATGATTCGCGAAATTCATGATTTTTTCCTGAATCCGACTGAATAATTTTGCGATTTTCCTCTGCGAACGACTACCGAATTTCTTGTTATTTTCCCGTGACAGCTTGACTAATTTCGCAATATTTTCCTGCGACCAATTGGCGAACTTATCAGAGTTTTTTCCCTGTGACGGATTGACGAAATTTAAGAATTTTTTTTCATGAACAATCAACAATTTTTATGATTTTTTTCTGAAACCAAATGACAAATTTCACGATTTTTTCCCATGACATATTTTTCGAATTTCAGTTTCTTGCAAGAGAATGATGAAATTCACGATTTTTTCCTCGCGTCCAACTGAAAAATTTTAAGATTTTTAGGGTTTCGTTCTCACAAAACCCTGTTATTCCCGCTCCGTTGTCTGTTTGTCACAGAGCCATTCTCAGAAACTATATAACTTACAGGCATGGAAATTTGTGTAGATAGCTAAATAGCTATTATGAAGCTCAAAATATTAAAATTTGAAAAATTGTATTATTTTAATAAATAGAGATAAAAAACCAAAATTCTCACAGAATTTTCCTATTAAATTTAAACATTTTTCGTTATAGCAGTTGCCAACAATTAAAAATCCACAATAAAATTCTTTCTACAATAATTAATTTTCTATTGAAAGATTTCCATGTGAAAAATGAAATAAAAAGTTTAACCAATTGAAAAAAAAATTATGAGATCATGATGATAATAAAATGGAAATTTTCAGAGATTTCTCAATAATACAAGGAGTATGAGTATGTGTATATGTACAGAAAGCAGATTAATATCACATCATTAGATAATTAAAAAGAAAATTAATCTGACGTCATATTGGAAGTTTAACAGATTTTTCAAATGTTTGAGAATAATACAAAGCGAGTATCAATATCAGTAATATAGAGAATAAAAAATATGAGTTTGAGGAACTTATTGAATCATAATAAAAACCAGATTATGGAAATATTCACATATTTTAACATTTTAAAGGTGGACAACATGTTTAATTTTGAAATTAATTAATTTTTTTTAAATTATTGCATTTAGTCCACATGGCAGATATTATTATGATAGAGTATAATAGTGGGCTTCGCCCGCTATCGGGCCTGTTCAGATATTCTTAAAAACGGAGTTTGCTATAAAGAGAGTTACATATGTTTTTAATTACCAGGGGTGAAATGTTTTTCTTAATTAATGCATTTAGTTTTCTTTTAATGTTACGTGAACGATGTCATGGATAACAGCTAGTAAAATATAAAATAACTAATCTTCCGTAATCTGTGGGCAAGGTTAGCTCCAAACATGGGCGTTTACTAGCAACAATATAGTTTAAAATCAATGCAGATACTTTTAAAGAACTGTCACAAAAAGTCTCACTTTCTAAAATACGCAATTTGGCAGTAGGACCTGGATTACAGAGGATTACGCCATAGGTTTAAATATCTATTTTATATAAACAATTTTTTTAAAAATATCTCCTTTAGTCCACATGACAGATATTATTACGACAGTATAATAGCCGTCTTAGCCTGCTATCGGGCCGGTTGGGATATTTGAAAAAACGGAAAAATAGACTGGTAAATTTTTACTTTATAAAAGACATGATTTTTTTTTTACTAAATGAAATTTATTTGGATTTATTAAAGAAAGGATAGTGTTTTGAAAGGAATATTAAACGAAACCCTTTGTGCGATCTTCGATCACACTTACCCACTTGTTTTATTTCCTCTGCGACTGACCGACTGACGAATTTCGTGATGTTTTTCCATGACTGTTTGACTAATTTTGCAATATTTTCCCGCGACTGATTGACGAATTTCACAATGTTTTCCCGCGATCAATTAGCAAACTTCTCTGAGGGTTTTTCCGCAACAGATCAACGACATTCACGATTTTTTCCAGAGACCAATCGACAATTTTTTTTTTTTTTTTCTGCAACCAATTGATAAATTTCCAATTTTTTCTGCAACCAAGTGATAAATTTCCAATTTTTTCCCACAACCTATTTCTCTAATTTCACAGTTTCTTGCAAGAGAAGGATGAAATTCAGGAATTTTTCCTCGTGTCTGATTGAAGAATTTTGCGATTTTCCTCTGCGACAGATTGACGAATTTTTCGACTTTTTCCCTTGACTGTTTGACAAATTTTGCATTTTTTTTTTTCTCTCAACAGAACGATCAAATTCATGAATTGTTTCCCATGACTTATTGCTGAAATTTACAATTTTTTCCTCGTTAACTAAAGAAGAATGAAAGAATGACATCTGCTCAACAGCTAATTGTAAAAGAATGTATATAAGAGAAAAAGAATTAATTTGTATAAAAATATTAAGCACAGTAAGAGAGTGTCTTCAGTAGAGGGTTTTTTTTTAAAAAAACTTTTAAACTACCATACACCAAATAAAGAAATTAGTTAGCGATTTAAAAGGATTGAATACTACTTTAATTTTTTAAACACTGAATGGTAATAACATTGCTATTTAATATTTTGAGAATTTTAGGTATAACGGACTATTCTTATATTTGTTCTGTATGTGTGCATGAATGGGTGTAACTCATTTTCATTTTTTTTTTCAGCATACATGTGTGTAAGTTTAGATTTAGGTGATTAACAACAATTTTTCACAGTAGAAATGCAAAACAAGCTTCAAATCATATTGATTTGTTTTGTTATTTGTGCTACAAACTAATGAAATTAATTATTTCGGTACTTCTCCATTATCCCGTCGACCACTTTTCATAACAAAAAACTATCGCCAAACTGTAACACCAAATAAACACATGTAAGAATGTTGCCATTGGAATCTTAGAAAAAAAACAAGAAATTCGAAATTGCCTCACTCACCAATGTGTCAGCTTGTCAACTTAGTAGCTCTTAAACTATAAATTTACATTATTAATGAAAACAGAACAAGAAATCTTGGATATTTATTTATTTACATTGATGATGCAATGAACCTTGAATCGAACGAAATGGTGAATTCAGACTTGTATTTTAAAGTAATATGAACCTTCACCGGGGAAAGTCCGTCCACATTGCTGAATATAATGCAAATGCCATTGCGCTATTATATTATCTTATGTGTTAGACAAAATTCAGGATATTAAGCAGCAACTCTTTTAGTTGATCATTTATAGTAGAGTTTGAAAGGGAAATGTGACCGTTATGACCAACAGAAATTAAAAGGTTCTCTAGTCATCACACTACTAAAAACGAGGGCATTACAATTATTTCAGAGATTGACCATTGAAATTAAATAATGTTCGGGTTATCCATTTTCGTTTATTTCTTGAACTCCGGGCTTCTCAGCATGGTAGGTATTAAGTGTGATTCTGGTAGCTTAAATACAATCTCATTCTATGTTACATTATGTTTCATAATATACATCTTCTTCTGGCAGGTCTGCTACAGTTTTCTTTCTCTGTATTCCAGCAGAGTAAAGAAGACAAAAATTTAACAAATTATTTGCACACAAAGAACAATGGTTTAACTGTCAGATTTAAACGAATGTGAATCATAAAATAGTGGATTTTTAAAGCTGAATTGTTTGGATAAAATTAAAATATCATTTTCACTGACTTTTCATTTTATATACCAGTTGCAGTCATGTTACCATCAACCTGGATAAAACTCAATTACTGATTCTGGTATAAAAATAAACCTCTAATTTGCATCCAATAAAATCTTCCATAATCTGATCTACAGCCAAGTTTGACATCAAATATTAGAAATGTTTGCAATGATATGGTTAGAAATGTACCAGAGTTAGCTACAAAATGAAGTTAATTACGCTCATTAAATAATGTCAAATTGCTGTTGACTGAATTATAGCTCTTTCCTCAACAAAACTCCTTGAGAATGATAATTAGTTATGCAAAATTTTTAGTAATAATCTTTTTGGTGAATACTTGAAACAATTTTTTTTTTTTCATTTCTCTAATAAGCATAATAACATGGAGAAATAAATAGGCTTGCTATTTCTTTTATTTTCAAGATTACATTATTCTTCAGTCTGCTGCCTAAATAAACCCTATATTGAAAAAATTTGTTAATTTGTCACTAAGTTTAGCTGCTAGTGCTGTGCATCAGCTGAAATTGCTTTATAATGATGAACATGTTATCTAATCTGAATTTAGGTACTCTTTTAATCAACCTTTTTAATCTTATCTAGGCTAAAATGATAAATCAACAAATATTGTTCCATTGGCCATTATTGGCATTTAAGCATTTTTTTGTACATAGAAAATTTGCTTTTTTAGTGATACTAAAATAACTGCAGATGACAAATATATAATAGTAAATCATCTTTTGTCGGTTTGCTTCATAATCAGAGCCGTCCTTAGCGAGGACGACTTAAAGCGAGGCCCGGTGCAGGGATTTTGCGAGGCCCTTTCCTTCCAGATTCTTAACATAATCTTATCTATACTATCAATATAAAAGAATGGTTTTCACCTATATACTGTGACCCGGATTCGATCCCCTAGCTACTATAAAGAAGTAGCATTTGTTTGTGTGTTTGTAGGGATGATTTCTGGAACTACTAAACCAATTTCAAAAATAATGGTAGCAAATTGATGGTGAAAGTCCCTCTTCCAACTTAGACTATATTTTATGTCAAGATCACTATCTTTTCTTAACTAAAATCATAAATTTATATTAAGGATTTTCTTCTTCATTTTATTAAAGAAAAAATATTTTGCGTCAGTGTGCGAGGCCTCTTTAGGCACGAGGCCCTGTGCGGCGGCACCTGTCGCACACCCCTAAGGACGGCTCTGTTCATAATGAAACCCCCTAAATTTACTAATCGCTAAGTACAAATTTAGTCTAATTTTCTGCAATTGAATTCACTACCAGACAGAGTCCCCTTAAAATATAAAAGAAACTTGCAACAATATAGTAAATATGCCAATTGGTGGGTGACTCGATTATGGAAGATTAGTCCAATATATCTTTTAAAAACCTTCAAAAAGAAGAAAAGATATGCAAAAAAAGAAAAAAACTAAAGAAATGACAAATTAAAAAGAATATCAAAAGTTTATTTCACCAAGCAATTCTTATTGCATAATGTTTTCTTTTGTGATAGTAATTATGCATGATTGTATATATTTTCTTAAGAATAATCTTTAGTTCTTAACATTGGAAGCAGTGACTATTTCTATAAGGAAAATTGGCAATATGTTGAAAAAAGAAAACTTAAAATTACACTAAAATTTAAATATGACTCCCTTTTTAATATATCAACTGCTATTTATATAATTTACATTTCAATATAAAAAATTACTCCAAAAATTCTGTCGTACACTTGAAAAAACACCATTATAGTGAACAAGACCTCCTTATATACATACTTTTGGCTTAAAATCAAATTGTTTGGCGTCAAAAGTAAAATCAAAATCGTAAATAAACAAATAATGTGTAACTCACAAGTACAGTCATTTTTAATATTACATCTGCTAGTTTCTCCTGTAAGTCATATGCAGAGTCAGATAATACAGACAAACACGCGAACACCGTTCGCAGAAAATTTTCAAAGTTTGCAGACAGTTTGATTTATTTTTACTTTGTGTAAAAAAAAAAAAAAAAAAAATCAAGACCCTGGGCGGAGAATTGGTGCGACGCACGTCGCAAACTCTTGAGAAGGTCTGCAGACTATTCTTCAACTGGAGAAAAAAAAGTTTGCTAGAAATTATTTGCCATGGTACATGGTACAGTATTTTTTGGAAGAAACACCACAGTGTATACGAGCTTAAAACTTAAAAATATTGTAAGTGCGGTGCCTTATGCCGCAACGGCGGGTACGATGCTTTTTTTTCCCCCCTCCAGCCCAGGGCCAGTAGCAGAAATAGTGCAGTACTGAAGCGGTGGCTGCAGATTATTTCAGGCTTTGCAGATTAATTTAACAGATTAAAAATAAATTTTCTGTTAAATAAATATTAAATGTTGATCTCTTTTAAATAAAGTTTATTTGGTTGGAAATTTTAGCGAATGTTTATGCACTTATTTAGCGTTTTTCCACGATTTGTTTACATTCCAAAGGGGAATTCAGTTTTAATATCTTAGTAAATATTATCCTCTTTTCAATAAAGTCTAATTCAGAAAAAATTGTCCTGTAAATTAATATTTTTCTTTCAGTGGTGTTGCTTATTGGCACTCCACTCGCATATAACTTTTCATTTTTGCTGTTAGCGGCGATATAGGACTCGGGAGGGGCACAGCGTTTTTTTTGCAGAAAATATTTAAGAAATTATTTGAGTTCACAGACAGTTTTACATTTTATCTAAGTCTGGTCATATGACAGAGAAGTTAGATAAAAATTAAATTTAAAAGGAAGAACAAATCAAAGACAAAATTGTTACTCAGATTTTATCTAATCAAATTTTCAGATGCATTTTTCTTAACCTGATACAAAAGATAAATCGCCAAATATTGTTTGAATTGCAATCTTTCATATTGAATACTTTTTAAGCATTCTGAAAATTCCCTTTCACATTTTAAATTAAATACGTTCATTTTACAATATTATCTCACATCAAAACTGTTTTTTATATACATGTATATATGTTTGTTATATTTAATATAACTGTTAAATAAATCTAAATTCCAGAAAATTTTGGGTGAAACTTATTTTTTTTTTTAAACAAAAGAAAATTGATTTTAATCCCAATTTAAAATAGATAATGCAGCTGAAATAATCCTTTAATCATATCATTTGAATGGTATATTATAAACAATGAGTATTAAATTAAGCAAGGAAACCTACTGTGGAAATTCTGAGACTAAAATGCTAAAAAACTGTTCTTTTTTTTTTTTTTTTTTGTTTTTTTACTTTGAACCAGACTTGTATTAAACTAAAAACTTTCTGTGCACATAAATATTGGGTCAAAAACTTTCTGGAAATTAATTTAATGTTGAATAAAATTACGTGTTATATTTTCTTGATGATATGAATTAAAAACAGTTTAACATTATTACCATTTAAATTAAAAATTAATAATTAAAGAATAATTATTTTGGTTAAAAAAAAATGCTAAAAATCCATGATGGGAAGGGGCGAATTCTTATCAATTATTTTGTCAATACATTTAGAAACAGCCCAATCCTTAATATTGTGACCTCTTCGCACAAAATGCCAGTCACTCTGTTCGCAGAAATAATGTGGCATTGCTTCTGAAACAACTTAATCGTATTTTGTTAGGGAGAGGTCCATTCATAGAATCTAATTTGAGAAAAAAACCCCAAAATCACGTGTCTGGTGCCTTAAAATAATACGTCATTTCCTCTGTGTCATTTATGATGTTTTTTTTTTCTATTATTATTTTTATTTCTATTTGAAAAATTTCCAGCCGTAGATTTATTTTCGGCTAGTCGCCAATCAGTCATTGATGTTCATTAAAATTTGATGCATTTTGAAATATTTAAATTTATCTTTAAATCATTTTAAAGAAATTCAATTTAAAATGTTTTCTAACACTATGAAATTATTCGATTTAACTGCCGTTGCCAGGCTAAAAAGTCACTTCAGCCGCTGATGGAAAACCGATCGCTAGTCTGTTGAAAATAGAAATAAAAATGTCTGCGATATCACAACAATGTTTTGCGTCTTTAAACTTTGAATTGTGCACAAATGGTGAATAAATCGTACATAAATTTGGAAATATTTTTAATTTTTCGGTATTAAACCAGTTGTATGTGCCAATTTCAAAACTTTCTTCTACCTCATACAGGTTTCACATACACCAAAAACGAATCAGCACCAATTTATATCAAGGTCTAACTGAATCTAACGCTTTATTAAATTGCGTGCATTAATTCTTCAGATATGACTATCGCTAAAATCGTGTAAATCCTAAAAAATGCAGCATAGCAGCACCCCAAATTTACACCAAAACCTAATTTTTACATAATTTAGATTTACACCAAAACCTAATCAACAACTTATGTCCCCGTCTAACTGAATCGGAAGTTTGATAAAATTCTGTGCATTTGTTCTTGAGATATAGCTGTTGTAAAAATCATGGAAAAAGTAGCATAGCAGTGCCATCTGTTGGGCTATTTACACCAAAACGTAATTAGCGTATATTTATGTCAAGGTTTAACAAAATCTGAAGTTTGGTGAAATTTGGTGCATTATTTCTTAAGATATAGCTATCATGAAAATTTTCGCATAGCAGCGCCACCTGTTGGGCAATTTACAGTAAAAACGAATCAGCACCAATTTATATCAGGAACTTACAGAATCTAAAGTTTTATTAAATTCCGAGCATTAGTTCTTGAGATAGAGCACCCGCAAAATTTTTGTCGGATACAGACAGACAGACATTTTCTAAAAACAGTCAAATCGTGTTCAGGACTTTCCAAAACGTATAAATCCGTCGAAAATTTTCATGAATCCAATACTTTCTTCTTGTAACAATAGAAGAAAAAAAAAAAAAAAAAAAAGTTACTAAAACAAAAATTACGTTTTTCTTTTCTAAAATTTTTTCTGCAATGTTCCGAATTTTGCAGAACATTTTCCACGCACGGCGTGTGCAACACTCTATTATACAACTCTGGTTGGAACTTATACCAGTTAAAATTTTGACAAATATTTTTCTTTTTACTCTTTCATTTTTGGTTATTCCCCATTAGGAAATAATCTTTCAGTTAAATTTTAATAATTAAAATTGTAAATAATAATCACAAGAAGGAAATTTTAAATCTGGAAATTTATTCTCTACTACATTTTATACATTTAAAAAATATTACGTTTTTAATAAAATAAACGGATAAAAACTTTTTTACCATCGTCATGTTCATAAAGCAAAAGCATTTTAGGTTAAACAATTTCGAGAATGTTGGATTAATTTAACCAGCATTAACATTTAGTTTGAATTTGAATCTCTAAATTTTCTTTAATATGTGTTATTAACAGATTTCATAGTTTACGGTAAAGATGTCTTGAATATTCAATGCTTTTAATCCTTTCAATAATATAAAGTCAGATATAATTTTAAATAAAGTGACAAATCAGATTTTTTCCCTTCCCATTTAACAAAGGACTATTTTGCCTCCATGTTTAAAATGTGCTGTTGATATCCTTCCCCCTGTTGGTTATCTGAGGTTTATTTATGTATTTTTGCTCCTTATGATTATACTCAAGAAAATAAGTATAGAGCCTGTCAAATGAAGTTTGTGATGCAAGAATGTCTTGTTTTATTTACAGAAAAAAGTTTTTATGGTACTTTTCGGTTAGCCATTGCGCCAGTGATATATGTACATATAAATATATATACAGTCGAACCTCCATATATCGAAGTAGCAAATTTCCGGAAAAAAATTAGATATATGTAGAAATTTCTATATATAAAAGCGATCTGAGTTTTATAATAAAATTATTCCTAAAACATTAAAATCAAAGCTAATTTTTGTATACGGAACTGCATTTCTAATGCGAATTGCATTAAATGAAAGTTAATAATGAATAAAATGAATTAGTATGAAAGGTTTATTTAATTACTACATACCTTTTATAAAAACAATAATCCAGACAGTGGTTACAATGCTCACAGTTACATTCTGTTAAAAAAACTACGAATATCTTGCTGAACAGCCACTTTTGCGGAAAGTTCATCAAAGAAATGTTCGCATTTATTCAGTCCACTAAAAACTTCATGAGGAACATTTTCCGCGAATTGAAGTCAACGACATATTGTTTCAAATGCCTCTTGCATTTTTTTTGATGGCTTGGAAATGTTTTCAGATTCATTTACTTCCTCTGGTTCTTTGATTTCTGTTTCAGATTCATGAAACGAATTCAGTATGTCTTCGTCTGTAGGATAATCAGCAATAATTAACTTATCGACTGTCAGAAATTCGTTAAGAAGAATACCGTCTATAATGTGACCTTGGGAACGCAAATTTTCCCAAGACTGTTGAATTTGCGGGAACATGTCCTGTTCTTTGATTTCCGGTAATACACTGAACCCAGCTTTTGCGAAACAGTTTTTTATTGTAGATTCAGAAACGTCATTTTCCCAAACTTTGGCTAATTCTGTCACACATATCCTCAGATCAATCACCTTATGTAAAGGTTTTTCATTTTCAAATGTCTAGATAAGTCGTCTTTGAATGCGTTTTCTGTAATGAAATTTCAGGTTTTTTATTACACCCTGGTCCATTGGTTGCAATTTTGAAGGGGTGTTCGGGGGAAGAAAAAACAAATCGACATTTGATAATTTTGAAGACACATTAGGATGAGCCGGGCAATTGTCTACTAGTAAAGCAATTTTTCTATTTTGATCACTCATTTTTCTATCCAATTTCAAATTCCACTTTTCAAAAATTTCACCTGTCATCCATGAGTTTCTATTGGAACAATATTCAACCTCTAAAGATGTTATATTTTTGAATACTCTAGGGTCCTTACTTTTACCTAACTACCAATAATCGAAGTTTTTCTTTGCCACTCATGTTAGCACCTCCCAGTACTGTTATTCTGTCCTTACTGTTCTTGCCTCCATGACAATTATTGTCTTTGAAAGTCAGAGTTTTGTTGGGTAAACACTTATAAAAGAGTCCCATTTTATCAGCATTAAAAATATCATCGGGCTGATTAATCTTTTAGAATTTTTTTCAAATTGCTGCTTTTCCAGTCATCACAGACTGCTTCAGATTATAGGTGCAGATTCACGGTCGCCAGTCGCCACGTGACGACTAATTTTTTTGCTGTGGCCACTAACTTTCGGCGTTTAAGTCGCCATGTGATTTAAAAGTAATCAATTTCTGGTATTCCCAGTCCCCATCATGAAATGTTGATATTTTTTTGAAAGATTAAGGCCAAAACACATAACAAACATTATTATCTTTTAATAACATTTCAGAATGATATGTTTAACACAGTAAACTATTAAATATATTCAAATAGCAATGTTATTCGTAACAGTTTGAATCTGATAACTTTACATAGATAAATAATATTATAATAAAAAAATAATATTTCTTATTTGGATTTTGCCAGACAAAAGTACATATGAAAGAAAATCCGAATTTGTGAGATTATTTTGCAGTATAAAAATCAAAACACACTTCAAACATTTGTTTTTATATATATATATATATATATATATAAACAAATGTTTGAAGTGTGTTTTGATTTTTATACTGCAAAATAATCTCACAAATTCGGATTTTCTTTCATATGTACTTTTGTCTGGCAAAATCCAAATAAGAAATATTATTTTTCTGATATTCCCCGCTATCATGATTGCTTAGCTTATACATATTTTTTTTAAACCGTATCTTTCCCAACTTTATCTTCTGAATGTACATGATTTAAGATTTAATTAATATTCAAATTTTGTTGTACATATGTTTATACAAATTACTTTACACTTTGAATTCTTGAGGTTTTTAAGTTTTTTACCCCGTATAAACACTATTGTTTTTATGCATTTGTTTTACAATTGTGGCCACTGGATTTTTTGGGTTTAGGAGCCACTGGCTCCTTACAAATTTCGGGAATCTGCACCTATACTTCAGATACACTTTTACTTTCTCTGGAAATAACCTTTTCCTTGATGCCATACCTTTTCTTAAATTTGTCAAGCCACCCGGAACTTGCTTGAAATTCATCACATCCAAAATATTTAGCATACTCCAATGCCTTCTCTTTTATGAGAGGACCAGAGATCGGCAAGTTTTAGTCTTGAACACTCTTTATCCATTTTAAAACGGCCTCATCCACTATATCGTAAGTGCATGTTTTCGAACGTTTTCTGTTAGGTTCAATACATTCATAGGATTTCATTACGGCATTCCGATTTTTTATAATAGTCGACAATGTGCTTGCGGGAATACCAAATTTAGAAGAAATGTCTTTTTTGCGCATTCCACTATCTACATCCTTCAGCAATTCAACTTTATCTACAACACTAAAGGAATTTCTTTTTGACATTCTGATCGAGAGAAAAAGTAAAAGTTCAAAACGAATTTATAAAACACTACTTAAATTTTCACTGAAATTAAGCAGACTTAGGAGTGAGGGCCAACCATCAGACAAAAGGGAATGCTAGAAACTGGTTTCACCACAGAGACCCACATTTGGTAACCTTTTCTTGAAGCATGACAGAGGGCAGAGATGCGCGCCAAACCAGCTTTTCTCCCGGCAAAAGCTCCTCGGAATCTCTCGCCGGATCAAGAGTTGACCCAGAATGAAATCCGAAAGTTGCCAATAAAGCGATCACCGCCAAAAAAGATATCCTTTTGCTGATGAAAAAGCGAAAACATGTTGGATTAAAGTTCTGGCTGAAAGAACAATGGGGTTCGCGTTTCACTACAGGACAGGTCGCAACCGAAATTCGAAAACGAGTTTGGGGAACAACAACCTGTTTGTCCACCCCTCATCCCCAGCTGGAATGTGGGGTTTGTAGTGATCTTCAATAAACTTCCTTTATCCCCTGACTTTCATTTTTCGTGAAACAACAGGTCTAAAGTGGAATAAAATCTCTCAATATGACTTGAAAAAAGTTTCGATGTACAGAGGTTTTTTTCGATATACAGAAACAGTTTTTCTACGTAATGAACATAGAGATTTGCTAAAAGTTCGATATATAGAAAATTTCAATATGTGGAAGTTCGATATATGGAGGTTCGACTGTGTGTGTGTGTATATATATATATATATATATATATATATATATATATATGTACAGGGCTTGACAAATACAGCCTCCATGTCGCCACTGGCGACCAAATATTTTTATCTGGCAACCAAGTTATTTAATCTAATGGGATTTTTGTTTCTTTTTTGTACAAAAATTGACTTAAGCTTTCTTGAAATGAGCACAAATGCCATCCCCCCCCCCCCTTTCCCAATATTAAAAAATAAACTTTGAAACTATATTCACACAAAAAATATTTTAAACTTTAGTTTTTAATTTGGCAAAAATCAGTTCATCAAATGTAAGTTTTAAAATAATCCAATCAGAATTATTTGAGACTTCAACTGAAAAATAGGCGAAAACTTGTTTTCCTGCTTCACTATTTCGTCGATGCACTCCTCAACAGATATAGGTTTTGTAGCATTCAACAATCCGGACATTTGAAGCATTCGGCAATTAGCATTTTCCAAACATGCCGGTTAATTCACTCTTTTTTTGAAAGATATAGGATTTTGATAAGTTTCATTAGAAAACTTTGTTTATATTATCTTTCTAAACTATGTAACTAATAATTCTAAACAATGCCTGTTATTATTTTTCCTCAATTAATTCATAAAAACTTTTATGCTTTTTGAAAATTAATGACGAGGAAGGAGGGGGTGTTAAATATTTTTTACTGGCTACTAGATTTTATCAAATTTGTAAAGCCCTGTGTATGTATATACGTATATATTTATATATGTTCATATATCACTGGTGCACGGCTAACCAAAAAGTACCGTTTTTATTTTTTATTCTAGCTGTTGGGTTTCTTCATTGACTTTATTTTTAAATTTGGTATTTTTTCTTTCAAAGTAAATAAAGCAATAAATGTAATATAAAAAATAAAATTTTCACATTAAATTTTCTAAGAAATTTTATTAATTTAAATTAAAAAAATAATGGTTTTTAGTGTCGAAGCCAATTTTCAAATAATTTTTTTTAGAAATAATAAAATGTGTTTATATTTTCACAATAATTTGCTTAATCATAATAATCATATCTCAATAATTTAATTAATCCATATACACATTCAGAAAACTCAACCTGTTTCGTGTAATATTTTATGGAAGGAATGTTCTGTATTTACAGTATTGATTTAAAAGCACAACTATTTAAGATGTTTTTATAGAAAACTATGAAACTGGTCAATTAAGTAAGTTAATTGAAGAAAATTTAGAGGTTAAGCTAAATGTTAAAAATGCCGTTAAACTAAACCAACATTCTTAAAAATAAAACAATGAAATGTTCATAAAACATTTTTAATTTATTAATTAAATGTTTTATCGAAAAATGTGGTAGTTAAACTTTAATAATGAGTTATATTTAAATATTAAATGTTGATAAAACATTTCTAATTAATTAAATGTTTTATGAATGAATGAGGTAATTTAAACTTTAATAATGAAAGTTATATTTTCATAACATTAAATTTTAGTTACTGATTTTACTTAATTCAAAATTTATAAGTATACAGTGCAAATTTATATGCTGAATATAAAAATTTCCTTGATGTATTCTACATGGCAGAATCATGGCGACAATGTCGCAGAATGCAAAAGATTTCTTGCAGAAAAAAATTTTCATTTGGGGGAAAAAAAAAAAAAAAATTGAGAAAGGGAGAAGATCCATACAACAGCAAAAGGATCTTTGTTTCAATTCTGCAGAACAATATTGGTAAGAGGTGACAACCCTCTGCGTTTTGGCAGATTTTCATCCCCTCCCTCACGCCCCAATCCTTAAAGTTGAAAATCTGTAAAATTCTAAGCTCTAAGTTCTACCCAGTTTTTACTTTATTCTATCTTTACAAGAGGAAAGTATTGGATTGATGAAAAATTTCGACTTCTAGTTTTTGACGGATTTATAAGTTTTAGAAGGTCCTGAACACGATTTGACTGTTTTTAGAAAATGTCTGTGTGTCTGTATGTGACAAAAATTTTGTGGGCGCTCTATCTCAAGAAACACAGAATTTAATAAAACTTGATACAGTTAGACCTTGATATGAATTGGTACTGATTAGTTTTTGGTGTAAATTGCCCAACAGGTGGCACTGCTATGCTGTACTTTTCACGATTTCTGCAATACCTCTATCTCATGAACTACTGCACGGATTTTCATCAAACTTCAGATTCAGTTAGACATTGACATAAGTTGTTGCTTATTAGGCTTTGGTGTAAATATCTCAACAAGTGGCACTGCTATGCTGCATTTTTCTGGATTTACACGATTTTAGTGGTAGTCATATCTCAAGACCTAATGCATGGAATTTAATAAAACTTTAGATTCAGTTAGACTTTGATATAACTTCGTACTGATCAATTTTTGGTGTAAATCTCCCAACAGATGGTTCTACTATGTTACAATTTTCACGATTTTTGCAATAGTTCCATCTCAATAACTAATGCATGGATTTTCATCAAACTTCAGATTCAGTTAGACATTGACATAAATTGTTTCTGATTAGGTTTTGGGCCAGCCCAACAGGTGGTGGTGCTGCTATGCTGAATTTTTCAGGATTTACATGATTTTAGCGATAGTCATATCTCAAGAATAATGCATATAGTTTCACCGAACTTCATATGCTGTTAGACCTTGACATAAGTTGGTGCTGATTAGGTTTTCAGGTAAATCATATAACAGGTTGCGCTGCTACACTGCATATTGGGTTCTAAAAAGCATAATTTAAAAAATACACTTTTTGAAATATTAACATAGATAGAAGAAAGTTTTGGGATTGGCACATCCAATTAGTTAATATTGATTTGCTCTAGTTGTTACTTTGAAACACTGATACATAAATAATGGATCATCTACATTCCCCCCCCCCCCCCAACTGAAATTTCCTGTCACCCCCCCCCCTTCCCTCTTCACATTGTTTAAAATATTTAAGCTTTAATAAACTGATCTATTTATTGTTTTGAAGTAACAATAAATGAATGATCAATCATCTACCTCCCCTCGAAAATTTTAGTTCCCACTCTTTGCTCCTTCCTCTCCAGCATTAACCCTTAACTGTTGTGAGGCTGTGACAAAACTGTTGCATAGATACTGTGAGCGGTTTCTGAGACCGCTTGTTAGAAACATGAACAAAAGGCTCTATTAACTTATATGATACCGCAGTGGCGTATCCAGGGGGTGGGCTGATGGGGCTGCAGCCCCCCCACCCCCGCCCCCGAAATTGTCAAGAGTAAAATGAAATAAGTGCCTGTTTCTTTCTTTTTTAGATAAATTTCTAATTTTTTTTCTATTATACAGCGGATTAGCCATTCTCGTTAGTCCATATTAGTCCGCATTGACATCACAGCATAAATATGGTAAGGGGGCTGATGGGGTTATAGCCCCCCCCCCCCCGCCCAAAATAGTCGAAAATCTCATGAAAAAAGTGCTGTTTTCTTCTTTTTTCAGATAAATTGTAATTTTTTTTTTTTGGTTATACAACAGACTACCCACTCTCTTCTTTTTAGCCCCATATTAGTTCACATTGACATCAGAGCATATCTAAAAAGAGGAAGGGGGCTGATGGGTTTACAGCCCCCCCCCTTCCCGAAATAGTCGAATATCTCATGAAAAAAGTGCTGCTTTTTCCTTCTTTGAGATAAATTTGTATATATATATCTACATTGTCATAGAATAGACTACCAACTCTCTTCTTTTTAAACCCATATTAGTTCACATTGACATCAGAGCATACCTAAAAAAGAAAAGGGGGATGATGGGGTTATAGCTCGCCTCTTCCCGAAATAGTCGAACATCTTATGAAAATAGTGCTGTTTTTCTCTTGATGGGGTTTACAGCCCCCCCCCCCACTTCCCGAAATAGTCAAACATCTCATGAAAATAGTGCTGTTTTTTTTTCTTCTTTGAGATAAATTTGTATTTTTTTTGTTATACAACAGACTATTCACTCTCTTCTTTTTCTCTCTTTATGTTTCAAATAAAATTAGAATTATTTTTTCTGTCATGCAATGCACAACCCAATCTATTTTCTTTAGTCCCATATTAGTATACAAGGGGTGGAGGTTATGGGGTGACAGCTCCATCCCCCTTCCGAAGTGGTCGCAGTGAAATTTTAAAAAACTGACTTTGTTTCTTTTTTTATGAGATAAATTTGTTTTATTTTCTGGCGTGCAACAAATTTGTTTTCTCGTTAACCCCACACGCCTCCCAGTCTTGCAATCAAAATTACTTGAGACCACAAAATCTATTTTCAACTGACTGAAAAACAGTTCCATACATGTTTTAGTGGATAATTGAAAACTTATAATATGCTCAATTGGCAAGATCTAGATGACAAGACTAAGGAGGTATATTAGTGCGAAATGACATAAAACATTATCGCCAAATCAGCAAATGTACGAACTGAAATTTTTTTGTGAATGGCAATGTCAAGCAAGATTATTGATTTTCGGTTTTGGAAGAGTCTTTTAAAGATGCCCAGTAGTAATACTAAAAAAATAATCTCCTGTTGATTTGTTTGTTCCTGGTCTTTTTACTAGCGAACTAGTTTTATTTACGTTACGCGCTTTTCCAGATTTAAGGCTGTTCTCAAATACAAACTGGCTACTTTATGACATATTTTTAAATTCATTTTTGCTCAGAAACTCATGAAATTCACAGGTATTTTTATTCAAAAACTTTGCAATCGAAATATGTTTTCCCCTTTTTTTGTAAAGGTAGAAAATCTTTCAGAAAGCACTGTCCAAGTTGGCGTTTTGAATCTGATTCCCGACGCGGCAGCTTGAGAAATGCGAAAAACGAGTCGTTAATACGTTACCAGAATCACTTACAACTCGATAAGTAATCTATTTACCAAAAAATGAAAAACTCATCTCGATTCCAAATCTCTTCCATAGTCAGGCCTGCCAGTCAGATGACTGGCCTTTGCGTTTGCCTTTAGTGACATATATTGCGCAATATTGCGTTTGCCTTTTGCAATAGTTGCCTTTGCGTTTAAAAATGTGTCAGAAAGTTTCCCGTTGATGAGCAGGGAGGAAGATGCCTTTTTAAATATTTCAGTGTACGAGTGATCCAGCAAAAGATAAAAATTAAAAATTCTTAATTACTCTTCTATGAATGTACAATATTACGAATAGTGTTTTTTTCTAATCTCTCTTATTTTGACACGACACACTTTAGTATCGGCAGCATTTTTACCATTTGGAATATTTAACAAAAGAAGAATAGCATTAAATAAATTCACAGGTTAAAAATAAATTTTCTTACAATTTTACTTACCGTTTTTTAAAAAAAGTCCAGTAATATTGTTAGCCATAATTCAATAGCTTTAACTCTTTTTAAAAAAAGGGGAATCTGATGTTTAGTTTCCAATTAATTGTTAACTTGTCCCTTCCTTCACAAATTTGATGAGTTTTTTTTAACATATATTTCTTGAAGGTTAACAGCCATACGTTTGATCAAAATCCCAGGAGCATGTATACGAAGGGAAGGGGGAGATCAAGAAGGAATACTTGCTACCCCCAAGATTTCGAATTAAATTTTTGTTGGTATTAAAAAAAGAGATTTTGCAAAGAAAGCTTGTTTATCCTGAATAGACCCTGACCATCAAAATTTTGGACCATGGCAACAGAAAATATTTTTGGCCCTAATCGTAGATTATCACATTTTTACAAATACTGTGAATGAGAAGGGTATGAATATAACTATGCAATGTACATATTTAAATGAAAGACAGAGAATAAATGCAAACTGAAGTTGGATTATTATTATTTTTATTGAAATTTTTTCTTAAAAATTAACTTAACAGACTCAAATATCAGGTTAAATAAACATGAACTAATGTTGCACGAACTTTAGAAACATACACAACCCAAAGAAAATGATATTTTATAAATAAGATAGTCATAAAATAAAAAAAATTTAAAACAAGTTTAAAACACATATGAAGAAGCTGAAATAAATTGGACGCACTCTGAGAAACTTAAATCTTCAAATGAGAAGAAAAATTATAAATATACTTATGATATCACTGACAATTTTAGTTTACATAAGTTGTGCAATGAATCTAGAAATTTTAATTTCTTAATATATTAAGATTGTTTTAAATAAAATTGATTTGAAACATCATAAATTTTTGGGCCCCTTAAATATGTGGGTTCTGGGAAAGTGCCCCACGTACCTTAGCAGTAATAGGGAATTGATCCTAAAATAGAAAAAAAAATTGTTTGAGATTGTCCCAAGCAAAATTAATTTATTGTCAAGCAAGAATCGTGTCCAGAATTTAGGGGAGAAGGAGGCAACTTTATAGATTATAAGCTACAATGACAATGACTTTCTTTTAAATGAAAGTATATGAAACAATCCATTATCACTTTTCAACTTATTTCGTCGAGGGGGGGGGTGCTCAAGTTCGACCATGTACCTCCCCCCCTCCGTTTCTCCCCCCCCCCCCCCCCTCGGTCTTGTTGTGAAACATGATTTCTGTTTATAACGCAGTTCAACATATTTCGTAAGACTCAGAACATTATCGAAATTTAAGTCAGCCCCCCCCCCCCCGAAATTAAATCCTGGATACGCCACTGTGATACCGTTTCTGTACAGAACTTTATGTACAGGACTATTATAATGAAAATTCCCCTATTCGGAATTCTCTAGTGATAGTACTAAAGCTCCAAGCGAGAAAAAAAAAAAAAAAAATCACCATTATGTATAGTTTAACTGCAAAAATAAACAAAAAAATAAAAACAACAGTCTGTGAGACTGCTAACAGAAGTTAAAATACTTTAAACACTAAAAAGTAGAAAATAAAATATAGATAAAAAATAAAGAGAGTAATAAATGTATTACAGAATATGCTTTTATTTAAAAATATACATTAGTTAGCAATCATTGTTATTTGCTATGTTTTGTCATTGATTTTAGAAAATGAGTATGAATTCTATAAATGTATGACATATTCTGATACATACGAATAATTGAAACACTAAAGTTGTGGTATGTCAATATTAGTTTTTTATACTGGAATTTTGGGTACTTTCTGTTAGCTGGGCGCAGCTGATAAATCGCTAAATATTGTTTCAATCACCATCTTTGGATTGCACGTACTTCATTAAAAATACAAACATTTCATTCATCTCATTTAAATGTATATATTACTTACATTTAAAATACTTATTTTTAAAATACATATCTTTCATGCAACCTCAATTTCATTTGAAATACACAAGAAAAAAAAAAATGTTTTAATAAAAATTATTATTATAATGTAAAATCATTTTATTTCAGTATCAAAGCATGGTTTCTGATTTACATGCACACAAACACAAAAGCTGCTATTGGCAAAATTTGTGCCTGGCTAACAGAAAAAGGTTCTGCCAAATTTTGCTAAGATTTTGTCAAGGGACATAAGTTCATCAAATTAGTCAGATTACTGAAGTAAATAAAATACTAACTCTCGCTTGCATTTCTTTTTCACCAGAGTATGGTTACAAGTTGCAAAATACTCCACTAATAATTACAATATGAAAATGAAAGGTTTCTAACAAATTTAATATTTTTTTTATTTGGCCAATTCTGTCTCTTAAGTTGATGATTAAGTCAAGTCATGATGTGTCTTGTTTTCCTGAGATTTGTATATTGAACAAATAGTTTAAATTGTTGTTTCATATATTTAAATAGCTTCACTAAGTGTGTTAAGAGAATGATAATATAAAATAAAAAATAGAATAAAATATCTAATAGATGTTAGAATGCAGAACATTTTGGACATCCATGTGTTACTTTAAAAATGAGTCTTCAGAAATAGCATGTATTTCACATGTCTTGAAATACAACCTCAAAAAAGCTTATAAATTCCCTTTCATTTTTTTTTTTTTTTTTTTTTTATATCCTTCCCCTAGGTAAAGATGTTATAGAATAGATTATATTTAATGTAGTATTTGTATTGAAATATCTTATTATTAAAATTGTCATTTGCATGAGTTATTTTATTTATAAAGATGGCTTGGTTTAGCAATTTGTGTATGGTCCCTTTTATACAAATCTTTGTCTTAATAAATGGGTCATCATTTTATTTCTTCTTGTTAGACTAGCTTCAGTGAGTCAGAACAGAAATTAGGTGTGGGTTGAAATAAAAAGCTTTGTTGTTAAAAATTTTACTCATCTTTATTGAGCTATTTTTATATTAAATGTCAATTTTTTCATTTTTCTACTCTTTTTCCTTTTCTTCTCAATTAAGTGTAAAGGTTAAGTGCATTGGAAAACAATGCATTTCATAAACAATTGACTGAATTTTCTTCACTTTAGTTACAAAAAGAGTTGCAAGTTTTCTTTTTAAAAACAAGATTGTTTACAATTTGTTTTCACTATTTTAATTATAAGGTTCTTTAAGGGTTGTTTTTTTTATGCAGGATATCTATGCAGAATTTCTGTTTACTTGTGCATTATCTTAAAATAATGTAAATTTACATTAACATTCATTGTTATTTAATTCTTTATGAAAATAAACAAACTTATTTACTTATTTTCATTTTATTGGAGTTGTCAGAAAAAGAGGAATGGGTTACTTAATTGATCTTAATTTGTAAACTTTTATACTGCAAACAATTAAATTTTTGTTTTAGTATTTTTTAAAACTACCTTCTCCTTCCACACACATTTTTCTCCATAGATTATTATTTTTTTAAAACAATTTCACATACTTATAAGAGGCATGGCAAAATTATTAGTGAGAAAGAGAAATGTTAATTTGTGTTTTGATTGCAATTCTTAATTACTTACCCATCATACCTAGTATAGGGTAAGTCTTGTAATCGTTTTGAAAATCGAAAAAAATTTTTTGACGGATTTACACGTTTCAGACACTGGAGATTCCGAAAAACATATTTTAGAAAAAAAATTTTTGCCGTCCGTCTGTGTGTCTGTGTGTGTGTGTGTGTCTGTAAACGCTCTATCTCCCGAAAAAATTGAGATAGGGACTTGCAATTTGGTATGTACTTAGTATGTAATAATGGGAAGAAGCCTATTTCATTTCAATAACCTCGATTAACCGGAACAATTTTTTTCGGACTCTCGAAATATTCGTTCTGATGAAAGGTATATAAAATTTTTCGAAATTGTTTATTTTAAGAAACGAATATAAAAGACAATAAAAAAACATAAATTTTTCATAAAGCATGAAGTCGATCGGATAATTAGTTGCTGAGATATTTGGAATCCTATTTTCCACACTCTTCGATTTTTCATGACCCTGTATTTCATCCAAATTTCACTTCAAAGATATATTTTAATTGGAAATTTGACGCTTAATCAGATGCAATAAACCACTAGTTAATAGGATTATTATTTTTGGAGTTATAAGGAAAAACCTCTTTCAAGCAATTCAGTAATCGAGCCTTTAAAGTTTGTGACGTCATCAAGCCACGATTTTATTTGAATTGCAATGCATTTTATAAGTAGTTTACACATTTTTATTTTAATATTTTACATTATGCATATCCATGATGGGTAAGTATTACTGTGGCCCCCAACGACTAGTTTTTTATTGCAAACCTATGCTATTTTACAATTTCAAACATATTTTACTCAATGTAATACAATTTATTAGTGATACTTAACAAAAAAAAAAAAAAAAAAAAAAAATCTGAAATTCATTGAAAGTTCAACATTTAAAAGAATATATAATTTCAGGGGAGAGAGAGCAGCCATGACAACAGATATATCCGTGGCTGTCCGGTGGGATCCTGTTAATCAACAGGAGCTTGATGACTATGACTATGATGGTGGAAATAGTTCTTCCAGGCTTTTTGAGAGGTCTAGAATCAAAGCCTTGGCAGGTTTGTTCTTTTATTAATTTTAACTTAAACCTGTTATTACATTTTGTAAATAGTTTTGTTTTAACCTTATTTATACCTTTTTAACAGGGGCGTAGCTACCGAGGAGTAGTTCGAGCAAACTGTTCCAGGTGCATGATCTGAAGGGTGCAAAATTAGAAAGGATAAAATAGAGATTTAAAAAAAATTCCATATGCATATAAGCACATAAACATTTCTAAAATTCACTCAAAGTGCATATATTCATTTGGTAAAAAAAAAAAAAAAAAATACTTTCTCAAATCCTCATCAATTCCTAGTCAGAAAGTCGTTTAATGCGTGATTATGAAATGAAACTGGCGGTCAAGAAATAATTCTTATATAGCACCATCCTTTCATATGTTAAATGCTTTGATTTGGAAAAATGTAAGGGGGGGGGGGGAG
The DNA here is from genome assembly GCA_963931845.1 of Maratus michaelseni. Classification (NCBI taxonomy): domain Eukaryota; kingdom Metazoa; phylum Arthropoda; class Arachnida; order Araneae; family Salticidae; genus Maratus; species Maratus michaelseni. Next base: position 255,272,578 of record OZ007592.1, read on the forward strand.
AAGTAGGGAATTTATTTCATTTTTGAAAGATGTTCATTCATTATCTCAATTTGACCATTTAATAGTGTAAAATTTCATCTAACACAGTTATTTTCACTAATAAAAAACTGTCATGTAGAAAATGCCTAAAGTAAAATCAGATAATATTTATTTAATTCAGATGTGTATAAAAGTATACAATGAAGAACTTGTATCTGGTTGTGAAGTTACACAGTGTATCATATATATGTGAAAAAAAAATGTACCTCGTGAAAAGGAAGTTTCATGTAGAGGACCAGCATTTAAAAACTTCAAGTAACATATCCAAAAAGAGTAAATAAACGTTCAAAGATGCAAACTTTTTATGAAATCGATCACTCTCAAATAATGAAAGGAAAGATAACTTTGCTGTGGATTAATGTGTGTAGTAATGTTTGGGAGTAATATACCATTAAACAAATTGAATAATCTGAATTTCAAAAACTTTCTGAAGAAATACTGCATTAATCAGTCTATACCTGATCAATCATCGCTTAGAAAAAATTATATAGCTATATTTTATAAGGAAGTTATGAAAGAGATTCAAAGTGACATAGTAGATAATTCAATATAAATAAGTGCCGATGAAACAATTGACAGGTGTGGTCAAGAGATGAGACGGGTTCATGTTCGATGATTTTTATATCCGTCTTCGTGCTCAGGCTCAATTTTTATACCAGTCTTCATGCTTCGGCTCATTCTTTCTGAAGCTGAAAATTTTATTTATTCGCATATCTTCTATCTTATAATAATAAGGAAAGAAGTTTGTGTGTGTACGTGTGCTGAAGAGACTGCTGCACGCAGAGTTACAAAAGTTTGGAATTGGGTTCCTCTATATCTTAAGTAATGGACCTCGAAGCTCTATTTTGGAAATTTTGAATAGTTTTTTTTAATTTAATTTTTTATGTGATTTTTAGCATTTTGAGCCGATTTTTCTACATTAGTAAACATAATCTGGTTTCAATCTTTTTGCACAATATACTAAATTTTGTCCTTTTTTCAATAAAGTTTATTCAAAATTCGTACAGCAAATTTCAGATTTTTCAATATTCGTATAAAAAATTTTGTTTTAATCTTTTAGTCCAATATAGTCAATTTTTTAAAACACACATAAAAAACGCCTGCATTCAGCATTTAAAGATATAAAATTATTATACAGACATCGCTGTGGACCCAGGTTCGATTCCTGACTCTGGCTAATTTTTCACTCCATGTCGGATTATTGCTTGTAATGTATGTTTGTCTGTATAATAATTGTATATCTTTATAGTCAATTTTGTCCTCCTGGGATTTTTCATATTTTAGCATTTTTTTGTAATTTTTACGCAATAGTAAAACGAATCTGGTTTCAATCGTCTAGCCCAATACAATAAATTTTGTGCTTTTTGTCAATGAAGTTTACTCGGAATTCGTGCAGCTTTATTTTTAATGAGACCTTGCAGGTCAGCAAGTAGAAAAAATAACTTTTTTGTTTTTTTTCCCTTTAAAAATTACTTATTTCATTTCAAGTCAGTTTAATGTTATTTTGATCAGAATGAAGGCGAACAGAAATAGTGATTTTCTTTTCTAGTATTAGAATATAATAATGCTATTTTAAAATAAAATTTTTGATATTTGTATGTCTGGCATTGACGTCGGTAATCTGTTGACATGGCGCCAATCGGAAGAAACTGGAATAATTTATTGTTCGATTTACCTTTGTGACAGTATATTTTTTAATTGGAACGATATTTTGTAGAGATTTAATGCAAAATGAATATTTTCTTTTTGTTTTTAGTCAACCAGCATTAGCTTAAGGTTAGCCAAATTTTTTGTTTTCTATTGTGTAAGAGTCATAATTGCTCTTCATATGAAAATAACGTTAATGATTCTTATACCTATTTAGCATCATGAACCATGTTCATGCTGCGGCTCTGCTCTGCACATTCATGAAGTCACTTTCTTTCATAAGTATATATAATTGGCATGTATTGTTTTTTCGAAAGTAAGCAATCAAACAGTGTTTCCTCTTTTCCTATAAAATCATTGGATCTTTCAGATAACAGTGTCAAATTTTTAACGTTACATGATTTTCAGGGACACAATAATCATGAAAGATAGTTATAAGGAAGGAATCTATTATAATTTAAGTTGTATACCTTCTATAGGAAATTGGAAAACATTGTTTGATTCTTCGGCATATAAATAGTAATTTCTGCAAATTTAATGCATTTATTCATAAAACGTGCTTCATTAATGTGTCCATCAGGTTTGTTTTTGTTTGTTGAGGGAGAAAAAGTATGAGAATCCTTTTAAGTATGAAATATATTTTTATTTGATACTAAACTTCTCTTTTGATAAGACTGAATGAAAATTTTCATAAAATTAATTGTGTGCTAGGGATTACCAGTTATTTCTATGTGAGAAGTTCTTTAAACTTTAAAAATGAGATATTAAATTTGAAACAATTTTTAAATATTATGCAATTTTTTTTTTCTGTTGCATACTTTCAGGCTCGAGCTCTGATGACACACAATTTTTCAGTCTTCGGCTGCGATTTAAAATCGTTGGGATCAGACTCCGAAAAAAGAGCCTGTACTTATCTCTACCCCTTTCTACTCGATGTCGTATATCATTATCAATGAACTTTCGAATTATAAGATGGAAAAAAAACTGCAGTCTTGAATGGCATATAAGGCATAATATAATGGCAGTCTTGAATGTCAACTCTTATCCATTGTCTAATTTCTTAAACAACTGGCTTTGCAAGTTTAGCTGCAATAGCAAAAAAGTTTAAAATTTTTTCTTTATTGTGTTAAAGATATTTACATCTAAATAGCTATTTTTTAAAAGTTACGAACTTTAAATGTTTATACGGTCCCTGGATCTTATAAGTTATATTATATACTTTCTTTTAGCTTACATTTCTGTATGCATGTGGCAGTCAAATCTTATGACTCATTTTTCACCCACTTCTTTTTGACGTAGAGCCTTGAAATTTGGAATATATTCCTGAGGACAATACATGAATTGGATATTATTTTTAAAAAATTAGATCCCTAAAGAGGGGGGGGGGGGCAATGTCGGCCCAAAACGTGCATTTTCCCCATAAAAATAATGTTATGAACAATTGTTTAATTGAAAAAATAGCTCCATTGTTGCAATATTCATCCATTTTCACCACATTGTTGTCCATATCATTATGACGTCAGCATTGAATGACGCACACATTTGTGCTTTATAATATAAGTGGACTTTTTTTTTTTTGTGAATTTTAATGAAAGTATGTTTTTTTTTTTTTTTTTCCTACAAATTTTTATATTTAATTATTTAGAAAAATATTTTACGTACTCTAACAGGTAAAACAATAAAACTTGTTTTTTTGTACCATACGACCAAAACTTATGATACTTTGAATTTTGGAAGTTTCAGCATTTTCCGGCACAAAACGGGTAAACATGTTTAATCCAAATGCAACAATTGAAAATAAAAAAAATTATTAACAATAGTGTGTTCCTTTATTATCATTCTATATTAGAGGTTTGTATGGACGTGGGCTCGGGCCAATTTTCATTCACGAAACTTTGGCCGGGCTTTACTTTTTTCTGCAGGCTCCGGCCGGGCCTAGTCATCACTTTTTCCGGGCCTGGGCCGCATCTAACATTTTTCTGCAGACTGGCGGGACCGTGCCTGGACTTCATTCTTCCTAGAGGGTTGAAGGTCCTGGTCCGAAATTTTCAGCCCAGTCCCGACTCAGCCCATATGAAAATTATTGGCTCAGCCTGGCCGTGCAAGAATCTGTAAAATGAGACCCGGCCCAACAATTTTTGCCAAAAATGCATGGATTTTTAAAAATATTATGGCAAAATATTATTTAATGTACGACTAGTGTGTCATTTTGATTATCTGTACATCCAGTTTGGAGCAATAGAATGCACTCCAGAGTCCTCTGAAATAAGAAACTTTTATTTTTTTCTGAATTCTGAATTTATTATTTTATTTTTTTTATTAGCATTGTGTTATATGTATATTTTACATTTTGTATAGATGAGAGAGAAGCTGTACAAAAGAAAACCTTCTGCAAATGGGTTAATTCCCATCTTGTCCGTGCCAACTGTAGAATAACAGACTTATACACAGACTTAAGAGATGGCAAGATGCTTATAAAGTTGTTAGAAATTTTATCTGGAGAAAGATTAGTGAGTATATTTTCAACTATGCATTTCATTTTATATGAGTGTATTTGAATATTATTTATTTACTTATAATTAACTTTTTAATGTTGGAAGTTGTAAAGTGCTAGTAAAAATTGTAAATTAATGTTTTCATAGCTCTTATTATTTACAAGGGTCACACTGAAAAATTTTAAATATAGCTAAATGTTACAAGTTAAACTTAAAAACTCTTAGGAGTGTTCAAAGTAGTTCCTTCCAAGATCAATGCACTTTTGTGGGTGAATTTTCCAAAGATTAAATGCCTCATCCATTTCTTGGAATGGATAAAAAATACGCTTTTATAGCCTGAACAATCACATCTTTGGAATGAAAACTATGCCCACTTATTTATATATTTTTTCGATTAAAAAATAGCCAAAAGTTGGGAGGAGGATAGAGGAGAATAGAATGGTTTCTATCACTTGGATGGTTTTTGTTCAGGAAATTTCACTGTATTCCCTGCTGAATGAAAAGGTGCATTGTCATGGTGAAGCATGAGTTTCCTAACATTCACCTGTTGAAGAATTTCTGGAATACACTTGGTGGTGTACCAGTTAGCTGTAACTGTTTTCTGTCCCTCTAGTTTTATTTATGGCTTTGATCAGACTGTACTTCTGAAGAACAGGGTATACATTACTTTTTTCGTTGCTCATAGTCTTTTCAGTATTGTTCGTTTGGAGTCATTTTCAAAGACCCATACTTTACTTTCTTGATGTGTTAGAACATCAAAAGAAGGTATGTACGGTACGTCTCATCACCAGTTATGAATTAAAAAAAATACTGCCCACCATCATCAAGTAATTTTAGGGTTTCTTTATTCATTCTGACATGCCCTGTTTTTTGGTCTCCTGTTAAATTATGGGAGAGCCAATAACAAATAATTTTTTTGTATGTAGTTCTTCATGAATAACTTTATGCATAGCTGCAAATCCAATGTTAAGTTCCTTCTGTATCATTTGGTAGGTACTTTGATTATCATAGATTAACATTTTTTTGTACAGTTGACACATTTCCTGGGGCTACAGCTGACAAAGGTCTTCCTGTGTTGTGTTCTTCATCCAGGAGAGAATTTCAACCTCTTATAAATTCTGTAAACCATCTGAATACAGTTGTACAAGATGGAGCTTCATTTCCATATGCTAATTGTAGACGTTGAAGGCATTCTTCTTGATTTAGCCCCACTTTAAATTCATATTAAAATCATAGTTTCAAAATCTGTATACAAACTTGCTGAAATTCAAATGCATTATATATATTTTTGAAATTGTTTTTATTATGAATATTAATGTGTAACTAATTCCTAATTTTTTTTTTTTTTTTTTTTTTTTTTTTGTTTTTTAAATCTTAGATGGATTTTAATTTTCTACTGCTGATATTAATTTAATATTTTAAAATATTTTCTACATAAATAATTTAAAATTTAGCATTCTAGAGATAATTCATATTGACTAAAAAAAGTTCAGTTCTATTTAAGTATTTTTCAAACAACTGATTAATGGTAGCATAAACATTAAAAAAAGTAATAAAACAAGAGGGGAAAATTCTGCTATAAGGCAGAATATAGATTGCCACACACGGCTTTTATTTAAAAAATAAATAAACGCAATGACAACAAACAATTTTAAAATATCTAAATAACAAATAAAAATTCCCCTGTTAAAGTGTTTAGTTGTTCAATAAACATTCGATTTAGAAAAATATTTTTCTATCACTGAGCAATTTTTTTTAATGAAATTTAATTCATGTTGCTATGGCAGCAGACGATAAAACGATATCTTTGGAATAAGGGAATAAATAGAAGGAAAAAATTTGTTGATGTTTGTGATAAAATGTTTTTCGTTATTTTTTAAAAATGTATATACATAATTCACTTTTATATTTTAACAGAATCATAAGTTTACTATAATTCGTTACTCATGCTATGGCCAGTATACACGATACACGTCGAGCCACAATGTCTTTATCATTATCTTTTGACGCGTAAAAGTTTCGCTACGGTACTCCATTGTGAAGTTTTGTAATTTTTGAAATCTAATATTTGAAAAACGATATAATCATTAGATTTGAAATTTATATCAAGAAAAATACAATTTTTTACCATTCTAACGCAGTTTGTAAAACAATTTTGTGACAAATACTTTTCGAGTTATTAATTTTTTAAGTAACTTCAAATGTTTCATTTTCCGAGATTAATCTGTGGCAACGATGGATTGCTGTGACTTTTCATAAACATGAAAAATGATAGAGATTGAAAGAATAAGCCACCCTGTGTGTGGCTAAAAAGGAAACAAAATTGAATGTATATTGTTTGCCTTTGAATGGTGATGATTGGTTTGTAAAGATAGATAGAAAGAGGGTAGAGGGTTGAAAATAATTTTTGGGATAAATAATGTTTTTCTAAATATTTACACTAACTAAATTTAAAAGCACTGTTCATTACAGTGCGATGGTAACTCTGAATGAAATTCTTAAGAGATTGGAGTAGGTTTTGTGTACATTTAAATATACTATTTATGTTATGGAGAATAATTCTGAATATGTAAACTCACAACACACAAACATACTGTTGTAATAATATAAAAAAAATGAAGATGTCTGTTGAATTAAGATGGTAAATCTAACTTTGTTATAAACTGTGAATCAATGCCCATATTAAATCTTTAAAAGTTTTTATTAGTTAGTTTCCATTATTTGAGTTCAGTTTTTAGAAACAATATATCAAACTAATCCTGAATTATTTGGCTTAAGCTTAAACTCTGAATAACACATGATGTACACAGATGTTTAAACTGACAGCTTTTTCTTTTATAATTGAAAGGCTTTGTTTTGAATGGAAAAAAAAATAACAAAACATAGTAATTTTTTGCATTCCATGATGTGGAATAAAATGAAAATTTGTAATTTGGCAAATTTGATTGTTTGTTTATTATTTGGCAATTTTAGTATCCACTATGATTTGGCAAAAGGATAATTGGTAGGATGAAATCTGGCTAGTTGCAATTTTAAGGATCAATCAGTGTTAACTAGAAAGTATGAGAAGCCATATAAATATTTACTTGAGTACTAAAATAAAAGATGTCGCTGGAGTAGTTTATTTTAAGAGTTTAAAATTTTGGAATGTTTAGTTCTTTTTTATGTGCATAAAGCACTTTGGTGTAAGACCAGAAAAATAAGTAAATAAAATCCAAGCATAATAAAATGAAAGAATTAATATAATATTTGCTTCACAGTAATTGCTTGGCCAAAATTTGAATCTTAGCAAAGTACAAGTACTTATGAAGAAGGAACCTAGTCAGAGGTGCAGTCATAAAAATAACTTGAGGGTATAATACTCTATGGTCAGGGAGCATACCCAAAGGGTATACACTATAGTTTTATTTGAGAAACAGAGTATGCAGAGTTAAAAAAAAAATCCATAAGGTATATGGCATATACCTCCCTGTACGTGTACACCCTCCACTACACCCTTGAACCTAGTAAACATATCATGGGGAAATGATAAACCATGTTTAGAAATTAGAATCTCAGAATGAAAGTTATAGTTGCATATTATGACTAGTGACTACTTATTTTGAATTCTGGTTCTTTTATCTTTTACACCTTGCTATACTGATATAAATTTAGCTTATAAAATAATATTTAAAAAATCATTGTTATTTCTCCTAATTTAATTAATTGCTATAATATTTGGTTTTAAAAAGCTACTTAAAAAAAAAAAAAAAAATCAAAATTATATATTTGATTTCTTGTGCCGTTAAATTTATAAAATTTACTTTTATTTTGCTTCTTATATTTTGTGTTCAAATTTTCATTTTTATTGATTTTTTCCCCCTTTAAAGCATTATAGTTGTTCTTCTGAATATTTTAAAGTGTACTCTATGTTCTTGTCCTGGCAGACCTTATTTCTTCCATAGTTTTAAAGTGTAAGTAAATGATATAAGTGATGAGCATGGAATTTTGTAGTTAAATACCATTACAAGCCTGCTAACAAAAAGTCTGATATCCCTTTTTCGTATTTTAAGATCTTGTGAATTTTAAATAACTTTTTACCATTAGTTTGGAGTGTGTTGAAACTAACCATGCAATTTCTTTGTTTATATAACTAACATTTGATTAATATAACAGGAATAGTTTCTTTGTTGAAGATAACCCTGTATTTTATTTAGCCTGTTATTTTCTCTTTTGATGAAATGGTGCATCCACTATAAAACTAAATATAAATGCAAGAATAATTATTTCCTTCTTCAAAGATGTTTTGTTCAGTTTATTTTAAATTGTGTAATTTCTTAATTTTACTTTCATGATATCAATTTTTTCGACATCTTTACATTTGTTGAAATATAATTTTGCTACTAAGGTTTTGTTTTCCTAATAAGAAATTTAGAGATGCAACATATGTCAATTTGTCTGGATGGCAGATATATCTGGTGAAATTTATTTTCAGCTGGATATCTGACCATCCGGCTGCAATAGGTTTCTCACGTTCTTTATTTTATTTAAATTTTTTTAGATTAGTTAGCTATTTATTTCTTTTTGAGCTTATTTTTTTTAATGATTTTTTAAATGATTTTTATTTTTAGTACCAATATATGAAATTTTTTTATAATATTTACATTCTCTTAAATCATTAGTTATGTCAGCATTATAATTAGTTTAGTTTAGTAATAGTAGATTATTTTTTTTAACTCATAAATAAATAATCGTAACTTCTCAAAATATAAATTACCTTATCTATAACATATATAGTATTCTGCATTTTTAAATACCACATATGGATATTTTATGTGTTATTGAAGTTTAAAAACAACTATCTGGCTAATTTCTTAACATTTGTGGAAGTACAAAACATATCGAACAAATGCATTTATTTAAGTGTGCAATTTCCATGTTTTATAAAATGGATCATAAATATACAATTTGTAGAAACTTCCTAAAAAATAGAATTTTAATTAAAAAATAAAATAAAATTTCTAATATTACTGTTATTAGTTATGATATTTTTATTTTTTTCTCAGTGTATGATTTCAGTCTGGATGATCTGCTGGATAATTAAGCTTGACACTAAGATAATTTGAATAATAGTTAAACAAAATCTTTATTTACTCGTTTATTAAAAAAAATATTCACCAAACTCTTTTTAATAAAATCAAAGTGATCATTTGGCTTTTCACATGTCCTTTCTCTTCTTGAACTATTGCCGGATTTTACAATTATGCAGCATATTGGCTAGATATTCTGAATGCTGTTTGCCAGATATTTGTTGCATCCCTAAAAAAAAATTAGTTCATTAAATATAAGATAAAATAGTATTTATTTTAATCATTTATCAAATATATAGAAATATTTTTATCCAACTGTTTTAAAATCTTTGAATTATAAAATGTCATATGCACAATATTTTCTGTTTCTTGAGAAATAATAGCTTAAAGTTTTCACAGACAGCAATTTTGTTCAGATTTTAGGTAGCTTTCAATACAAAAAACGTATAAAGCTACCTATTGCAGCCGTTCGGAGGAAAGCAATTCCGGAAAATTTCGATATATTTTCACCGATCATGACCCCCAGACCTCAAAACCACCCTCCGTTCAAATGTTGATTTATATATATATATCTATGTCATACGATAACGCTCGTATTTATAAATTAATTTTGATGAAACTAATTGTGTGTATTAAGTTCACCAATGCCTCGACTGAGTTCGTTGGCCAGCTTGGTCTGCCATCTTGTTTCAAGATGGCGGCTACTCAAAATTTTAAAACTAAAGTAAATATACAAAAAGTTAAAAATTCAAATTTATTTTTTAAGTGATAGGCCTTGATATAAGGTTTCCAGAGCATTTTTTGTTTTACCTCTATCTTAAAAAATGGCTGAGATAGAGCAGTTTGAAATTCTAGGGTAGCTGACATTTTGAAACAAGACAACACATTACAAAAAACCAACGATTAATTTATGAGTTTTAGTGAACGCAATTTCTCGCAAATTACTTTCTTTCATTGTTGTAATCATTTTCCCAATCATACGCATAAAAGTATATATTCATATCCGTTATCGCCAAATTCTCGCCAAATTTGGCGACCAAAATAAATTTTCATAAATGAAGCCAACTTGGCTATAGCTCAATAATTTAGCGAGTTTCTTATTCAAATTCAGTATTAACGAATCTTTTGTAAACGACTTCTTTGTATTTTAGCTTGCTGTTTTCGAGTGACATTAGCTAAAATTTTAAAACTAAGATATAGGAAAGCTACCTTTTCCTCCTGGTACAGGCCAGAAGGACTTTTTTAACTTGTTTTGCTTTGATAGTGCTTGTTACACATACTCTGCATTTGTTTACTGCTAAATGTTTGGAAAGTCAACTTACACATGTCCTGAAAACTTTTGTTCTGTTGTGTTTGTAATACAATTGTGTTTGTAAACAATTCATTCTAACATTCTAAGAGAAATTTATGTCATAAAGTTGAATGTTATTTTAGAAACTACATGTGTCACATATAAAAAACTTTTCAGGAATCTATAAAAACTGTGCTAGATTTTTAAGAACTTTTCTGTACTCTCTGTATTTCTTGAAACTTTAAATTTGTGTTTGTTATCCATTAATTATTTGTTTTATATGAATGAAAGAAAAAATAAAACTTTTGAACTTATTGTTTTCGCTGGAAGTGAGATTTATTGCCCACCAAATGATACTTAGAAAGGTATTAATCATATTTTTATTATGTATTTGACAAAATAGACATTGTTATGATTTAAAATCTCATTCTAAATTTTATTCAGTATTTTAATATTTAACTTTAATTTATTCATCCATTTAATTAAACTCATTAAATTCATTAAGCTAAATTTCGTTATTTCATTTTAAATCAAACATTCTTTTTAAATTGTTTACTTTTGGTGAGAGTATAATTTAAATTAAGAATCTTTCCATTACATATGTTTTAGGATATTAATTTCAAATTTCATTTATAATATATTCACTTTACAATATATACTTTAAATCGTTCCTTTTAAATAGACATCGCTTCAAATTATATAATAGAAAAATATTTCTAACTTACTTTTTCTAACTTTTAAATAATATCCATTGTTCTTAAATTACAGACAGTCTAAAATAAATAATTATTCTAAAATATAGTGTATTTCCTTTTCAATAATATTTATTAAAAATGGTTAATCGCTAATTTTATTCTTTTCGGAAAGTCAGATTCACTGATTTTGATCAATGCAAAATCTTTCAGAATCGCGAAACTTTCATATATCGTTTCAAAATTTCTAAGTACAATAATTACTTTTTCAAAATTCCTTAAATTAAATATTTTTACTTTCAAAACATATCTGGTGGAAAGAACTTTTTATTTTATTTCAATTGCTAAAATTTCATTTATTTTCATCCATAAGTTTAACAGTTATCTATTTTTAATTCTTTTCTTTTATTTTATTTTGAAGATGGTACATTTTCGCTACGAGCGGATATTGACAGATTTTCAGATGTCTTCATGTAAACAAGAACCCTTTTTCCCGCGTATTTTGCGCAAGGTCGTTTTGGTAGCACTCCAAGGTAGCGATCGAATGTTCGAAATACTATTTAAATGCTGTTGCTAGGGGTAGACGCATCAGTGAGAGTTCTAGCTGTAACTTTGACTACGGTCTGTTGCGGCTTGTTCAGTAACATTCATCTGGTTCCTATTTTCTCATTGGTTATTCCGTAACCGCCGGAATTTTTTACCTGAGTGGGAGATTGTAAAGAGTATTCAGTTCTACTCAAGATTCAAAAAGATGTAGTCACTGCGATTTTTCGTTATCCGGGCTTTTGCCATTTTCTTTGGCGAAAGTCAGGACTCAAGGATGATATTAATGTGTGATTTTAGTAATACAATGTATCCAGATATTGAATAATTTTTTTTAACGTAATGAATTGAACAATATGTTAAATTTAAATCTACAAATGATATCTTCCTGATGGATGGAGATGCTGGATCTCAGATATAAGCTGTGATTGGATCTTCACTTGGTATGTTTGTTCATTAATTCTTGGATCTTCACTTGATATGTTTGTTCATTAATTCTGTGGCTGAATCAGCAATTTAAATTTTCTTCAAGTAATTCTCCTTCAAAAATTCTACTTCTTAATCTTCATACATGCCTGATTCAACAGTTTGATTGTCAAGTTTTACTGACGGAAATTTGATTTCTTAAGTGTTGAGACTTAGGAGTGTATTGATGAGATATCCGTACCCATCTGTCATCCTGTCACCAAACGTAGCTGCTTCTCAGAAATTAATCTAGCTTCCTAATTTTTGCTGTTCATATCTTAAAAACCTTCATCTTCCTTTGATCAGTAACAACTTATAAGAACTTTCAAAGATATCTAAAGCATAACTGTATACACTGGACTGTGCCAACAACACTAATTCAATATAACTTTATTATATCTACTAAGAACTGCAAATTTTATTTAAAGAAAATATAATATTATGATAATAAACTGTATCTAATATTTGAAATAATATATCCTAAAGATATTAGATTACATTTGTCAGTGACTTTACAATCCTTTTTATCCTTAATGCATTCGTATTATTAGAAGAGCACGTATCGCTACATATATGAGTAAGATGTTTGCGTTGATGTTAGTTAGTGATTTGTTTATTTGATTTTGGTGCACTTATATTCGAATAAATATCAGATTGACTTCATCTGGGTGAGTTTGTCTTCTTCTTTTATTTATTATATCATTTATCAATTTCATATTTAAACCAACGGTGAAGTATTAATTTGTATCTGATAAAGACTAACTAAGGTCTAACTTATAATTTATACTTAAACTTTAATTTTTATGACTTCGCTTCGTGTACTACCACTATCGTTCGCGCCTATAATGATGTTTGGGAAAAGTGTTGAATATATGTTTCGTGAAAATTTTTAGGTTTTCGGAATCGTACCAGTGCTGGTCGCTGGCGATTCACCTTTTTATTAATGTTTCCTTTTATATTCTTCATGATCCTCAAATATCGTTATAGACATATGCTACTTACTTGAAACTAAGAAGCACCTTTTTTCTTCAAAATCGAATCTATTTAACTGGGGGTGTTTTCCATTTGAATGCAAGACAACTTACAACACTGTAGACAGAACTAATCTAGATGTTGTGTCTGGAGTATAGGTGCAGATTCACGGTCGCCAGTCGCCACGTGGCGACTAATTTTTTTGCTGTGGCCACTAACTTTCGGCGTTTAAGTCACCATGTGATTTAAAAGTAATCAATTTCTGGTATTCCCAGTCCCCATCGTGAAATGTTGATATTTTTTTGAAAGATTAAGGCCAAAACACATAACAAACATTATTATTATCTTTTAATAACATTTCAGAATGATATGTTTAACACAGCCAAACTATTAAATATATTCGAATAGCAATGTTATTCGTAACAGTTTGAATCTGATAACTTTACATAGACTGTGATTTAAATATATATATATATAAACAAATGTTTGAAGTGTGTTTTGATTTTTATACTGCAAAATAATCTCACAAATTCGGATTTTCTTTCATATGTACTTTTGTCTGGCAAAATCCAAATAAGAAATATTATTTTTTTTATATTCCCCGCTATCATGATTGCTTAGCTTATACATATTTTTTTTAAACCGTATCTTTCCCAACTTTATCTTCTGAATGTACATGATTTAAGATTTAATTAATATTCAAATTTTGTTGTACATATGTTTATACAAATGACTTTACACTTTTAATTCTTGAGTTTTTTTTTTTTTTTTTTTTTTACCCCGTATAAACACTATTGTTTTTATGCGTTTGTTTTACAATTGTGGCCACTGGATTTTTTGGGTTTAGGAGCCACTGGCTCCTTACAAATTTTGGGAATCTGCACCTATAGTCTGGAGGACTGACTTTCTGACTTCAGCCGCTTGGTGTATGCATAAATAGACCTTTTAAATCGGTAATTCACTTGCGTTGTTATGCAGGACTTACATAAGAAAACACAGAACTGATCAAAACTTAATATTAAAAGACTGTATGAAGACACATTTGTAACAAAAAAATAAAAAAAGCATTTCAGAAAAAATTGGACTTGTGTAGTTTTTAAAGTGACAGATTCAATTATGATCAATATACAAACTTTCTAATCTCCAAATTGTTTGCCTATAAATTTCTTATGTTTATATTTTCAGCCTAAACCAACAAAAGGAAAAATGCGAATACACTGCCTAGAAAATGTGGACAAAGCTTTGCAGTTTCTTAAGGACCAAAGAGTCCATCTTGAGAACTTGGGTTCCCATGACATTGTTGATGGAAATCCTCGATTAACATTAGGCCTTATATGGACAATTATTTTAAGGTTTCAGGTAATTACATATTATTTCTTTTATTTACTGCTATGATCTTCATAGCTGGTGTATTTTCTAATTAATGTTTCCTTCTGTAGCATTATTTTGATATTACTTTCTTTTTTACATCTTTACATTAAGGCTTCGCTGGAAGTTCTTTAGTTTCAAGTTTTGGCAATAACTTGTTAACTTCTGTGGTAAATACAAATATACCAGAGGTTTCAACCTTTTGCAAGTTCTTAAAACGGCTGTATATTCAATAGTTATACCTACTTTTTAGTAATTTGGTGAGTAATTAAAGATGAATAAGATTTTTTTGTATAAGTGGGTACATGCTTCTGATTTTATGGAGAAAAAAAAAAATCTAACGACTACGAAAAATTGTAACAATTTAGTAGCTCTGTGTATGTATTTTATATTTTGATTATAGGCAATTTAATTTCATTTGTAATCAAAGTTAAAGTAATTTTCTGGTAGTAATAAAATTATATCTGTATAAGGAAAACTTGCTCTCTAATTATATCATACCTTTATTTAAAAAAAAAAAAAAAATCTACTAAATTGTAAGTGTAATAAAGATTACATGTTTACCGTATTTTTGACCATTTACAGTGAACAAAGTCTGTTTCCAAACAATGCGATTTAACACCAATAATGCATAAGCATGACATCACATTCTTTGTTGTCAGTTGTGGTGATGCATGTCACATGCGACATAGATAATCCATTTTTATGTATTTTGTGAATACGCCAGTTTTATTTTTTAATGAAGCGTATAAGTTAATTGCTATTTCTGTTTTTTTTTTCTATCTCATTTTGAAAAATGTTACAAAGATTTGGTACCTTCAGTGTATGGAATAGGATGTGTTGAAATTTTAAGGATATGGATTCTGCCATCCAAAAAAGAATGTGCATTAAAACTTCTGAAAACCGATTAACAATGGCAATTCAATGTGAAAATTTGTGACCAGTTAATCTATTTAATGAAGAATGTGGTTTGATGACTCCAAAATTGCATTTGTAACTGCACTAAGGTTTATTTACAACTAGTCAAAAGAATCAATACCTGTTACTTAATTTGTTCATTTTCTGAATAAATAAAGATCAGTCTGTTCATTCAAATTACCAACATTATTTGGGTTAATCAAATTGTTTGGTGACTGGTTTTGTTTAATATCAAAATGTTTATCTGAAGTCTTTAAACAGGGTTCGTACGGTCCTTGAAAGTGCTTAAAAGTCCTTAAATTTTTTTAAAGATTTTTTGGTCCTTGAAAGTACTTATTTTTATTCAAAATTTGCAAAAAGTGCTTGAAAGTCCTTAAATTTTTCTTTGATTTTTTTCCCTTAATTTTTGTCTGAAAAATTTCAATGATAATCATTTTTCTAAATTGTCTGCCTTCTTTTTGTCTTTATTACTATCGGTAATACTTTAACAAACACCCTAACCTTAACCAGACAAAGCGGCGACGTCCCCCCCCCCCTTCCTAGTCGGCGCCCATGCCCTCGCGGCCAGGAGCGCTTTCGTATCTCTGGATCTATGGGTCCGATCACGACAGGGGTATGGCTCATTCGCCTCAACATCGATATTCTTAAAGATTTCAGTTATGTTCATATAGAAGAGATTGCGCCCCCTGGTGGTAGAAGGGGGAACTAATGGATTTTGGAGCTATTTCGGGTTCTATGGGTCCGATCACAACGCGGTTTGGCTCATTCGCCTCGACATCGATAGCCTTAAAGATTTCAGTTATGTTCGTATAGAAGAGAGTGCGCCCCTTGTGGTGGAAGATAGAACTAATGGATTTTGGAGCTATCTCTGGCTCTGTGGGTCCGATCACAGCGCGGTTTGGCTCGTTCGCCTCGATATCAATAGTCTTAAAAATTTCAGTTATGTTCGTATAGAAGAGATTGTGCCCCCCTGTCAGTGGAAGGTGGAAGTAATAGATTTTGCAGCTATATCCGATCACAATACGGTTTGACTCATTCGACTTGATTTCGACAAAACTTAATGATTTTAGTTCCGTGTTTCACCACCCGGGGCAATAGATTTAAGGTTATTACACAGGACCAGGTATCGCCGGGCGGGTCAGCTAGTTTTCTATATTTTAAAATAAATTTATTCTAGGTTTTTATTTATACTTCAGACATAAAAATAATTACATCTTAATTGATTGTATGCTTACATGTGTGATGTATTTGTAGATTATTTCTGATGTATTTTTATATTTCTTACACGTGGCGAACATTCTAAAAACCTTGAATCTAAAAAAATGAAAGATTTCTTCTCAAAAACAGCATCTACTTCAAACAATTTAGATGCCAATACATCAGAAAAAATAGATGCTAGTACTTCAAAAAATTCTGAAAAAAATAGAATTCACACATTTGTTTCTAAAAATGATGTACTAGATGCTGAAATATTGTGGGCCTTAAAGTGCATTAAAAGTCATTATTCATATAAGCCTTGTGAAGATATTGCACAATTACTTTCCAGAATGTTCTCAGACAGTAGCATCGCTAGCAATTTTTCATGTGGAGAAAAAAAAATGTGCATATATATGCCATTTTGGTCTTGGCCCTCATTTTCAAACGCTTTTGGTAGGTAACTGCAAAAATGCAGAGTTTTTTACTCTGCTCTTTGATGTGACTCTAAATCAAACTAACCAAAAAAAGCAGCTTGATATTCATGTACGATATTGGCACCAGGAGGAATGTAGAGTCAGGATAAAATATTTAACATCAGCATTTATTGGGCATTCAACAAGTGAAGACATTCTCTCAGCTTTGTATGAATGTGTTGTAAAATTGGATTTATCAAAACTTCTACAAATATCTATGGATGGGCCTTATGTTAATTGGAAATTCTACAACAGTTTACAGGAAGACTTATCCAAGGAATATGGCATACAATCTTTGAATTTAGGTTCATGTGGTCTCCATATCCTAAACAATTCCTTCAAACATGAAATTTCATCCATCGGGTGGGACATAACTTCAGTTCTGTCAAGTTTGTATTGGATTTTTAAAGATCCTCCAGCAAGACGTGATGATTTTATAAATATCTCATCAATGAAAAAATTCCCTGTAAAATTCTGTTAGTTACAGGTGGTTCGAAAATGTCCCAGAAGCCGAAAGGGCCATAGAAATAGGGAATGATATCATAACATATGTAAAGAAGATTGATATGGGTATTTTGCTAAAAATTACATCTAAATCATTTTGTATCATTAAGGAAGCAACTAAAGATAAAACATTTTTGATAAAATTGAATTTTTTTCTATCGCTATCAAAAATACTTTTACCATTTTTGAAGCTATATCAGAGTGATAAACCAATGATTCCATTTTTTGCCACTGACTTGTTGAAACTTGTAAATGATTGTATTCAGCATTTTAAGGATCTGAAACCTGAAAATCAGATACAGAAAGTTGATGCATTATGCAAATTTAATTTTAGTGATCCAAATATGCACAACGACAAGGGTAAAATATATTTAGGTTTTGCTGCAGAGCAACTAATAAAAGAAAAGAAAAGGAAAACAGAAATAACAGAAAATGATATATTTTCACTTAGACAAGATTGTCTAAAGTGCGTTACAACAATGATAAAACATTTAATGCAAAAATGTCCAGTTAATTATTCATTAATAAGAAATGCAACTAGCATTGACCCACGCATGATGGCTGAGCATCCCGAGAAAGCAAGAGAAAAAATGAAAAGCATCTTTAGTACTATCTCAAAATAAGCGTGTTTTAGAAAAAAATTGTGATGAGATTCCTATCCAGCCGATTTCCTATCCAATGTTGTCAAGCCGAATTCATTCGATTTTGCTTCATTTGACCCAAACAATCTTTCCTTGGATACATTTTTTCAACCTTACTTTTCTGGAAACAAATATGAAAACCTATGGAAGATTATTAAAATGATTCTTATACTCTCCCATGGACAAGCATCTGTCGAAAGAGGCTTCTCAGTTAATAAAGCCCTTGAAGTTGAAAATTTGAAAGAGGCATCTTATATTTCTCAACGTGTGATTCATGAATATATCAAGCTGTCTGGGGAAATTCACAATTTGCAAATTACAAAAGAAATCAGAATAGCTGCTTCATCTGCTCGTTCAAAGTACATGCACATGCAGCATTTGGAAAAGAAAAAAAACGAAGCTCAGGCTGAAACAAAACAACTGAAACGGAAAACTTTAGAGGATGAGATCACCTTCCTACAGAAAAAAAAAAGATTTTTCTTGAAAAGGACATGCAAAGTACAAATGTAGAAGCTAATAATTTGGCTGATAAAGTTGAAACATCTAAGAACATAGACTTGTTTATGCAATATCATGAACTGAGAAAAACTATCAAAGAAAACGAAATTCACATTAATAGCCTTGATCTAAAATTGTTAGAAAAAATTTCAGAATTAAAGAAAATTTAATTGTGTTTCTCATTTCATAATTTGTATTATTAAAATTATTACTGATATTTTCAATTAAATACATTATACGTTTTTTGTAAAGTTCAATTCGTTGTACATCTAATGTACTTATATTTACTTAAAAAGTTCTATGTATTTACAAAAATGAAAATTTCAATTCAAACATGCAATTCATTAGTTTATTCAATTTTTAGGTGCTTAAATTTTTTTGGTTTTGGTCCTTGAAAGTCCTTAAAAGTCCTTGAATTTCATGTAATGAAATGTGTACGAACCCTGTTAAAAATTGACTTGTTGAAAAATAATTCGGATTGCACAAAATCCAGGAAACATTTGAATTTATTTTGATGTTATGTTTATCCATTATTGCCAATAAGTCTCACTTGTTTGGTGATAAATACTTTTTATACGATAGTTTTTATAATTTGGAAAAGTAAACAAGTACCTTAATAGATACTATTGATGTAATTAGACATGCAATGCTATCTATAACTAATTTTGTCTCTTATTTTATATTTACCCAACAAAAATATGTACAATATTGTCACTGCAATGAATTAAGATAGTTGAAATTGCAAACCAATGAAAAGTTATAAGAAGTAATTAGAAATAGGCATTATTTAATGTATTAGGATAAATAATATTATTGTTTTATAATAGCTTATCATTTAGTAATAACGGAAAGACCCTGTTAATTTTGGAACACATTACCTGCAAAGTATTGAAAATAAAAATAGCTAAAAAAGTGGTATTTTAGAAATGTGGTATTTATTCAATTCAAATTGTAATAGAAACAAATTTTGGTAATTTTATTTTTATCTTAATAATAAATCTTTAATATATATATAATGTTATAAAATAGCTGAGATGCTCTACTAAATTCACTCCAAATTGCACATTCAGTGTTATGTTTTAAAACCTTGGTTCTCTCTTTCCTCAAATTTTATAATTAATATATTTCTCTTTAACTAAAATGCTGACAAAAATCTCCTTTTTGATATTAAGTGCCATAAAGTCTTCTCTACTTCAAGTCTCAATTAAAATTACAAGTATACTAAATATCAGTGTCAATTATCCCATATTTATGACTATTTAAATCTATACTCATAGCCACTCGTACCATATACTGAAGTAAAATCATATATACACACACACATATATATATATGTGTGTGTATGTGTGTATTTTTGCGGAAAAAGTTCTATTTTAAACATTTATGAATGTGTCAAAGTAAAAATATACAAACACAACCGTAATGATAGACTAGCAGTGCTATCAGCTCTTTCCCAATTTAAGACAGAGATTATCTTCTCTCTTCATTCAGTAGTCATGTGCATCACAAAGAGATTCCAGAAAAAAACTCAAATCTTGCTTATCTCTCTGCACTTGAAATTCCGAACAACCATTTAATGCTTAGACAGGTGTTTCTGATCAGGGATTTAGTGTTCTTTCATTCCACTATGTTTTGGCTACTACTACAGAGTTGTCCAGCTTAATAGTGTTTAAATTAATGAGAGTTTGCTGTACTATATATTTTTGTTTTTAAAACATAAGTGAGTGTTATTAACTTTTTAAAATTCTTTGAGTGTTTGAAATTGTATTAAAATCCGTGATTAGAATGTTAATTTCCAATTATTTTCTAACTATATCTATTATTTTTTAATCTTTCTTTCTTTTTAGATTCAAGATATCACTATTGAAGAAGTTGATAATCAAGAAACAAAATCTGCTAAAGATGCTCTACTTCTGTGGTGCCAAATGAAAACTGCCGGCTACTCAAATGTTAATATTCGAAATTTCACTACCAGTTGGAGAGATGGGCTGGCATTTAATGCCATTATCCACAAGCATAGGTGATTATTCTTATTAAAGCATTTAGATTGTGTTATTTAATAGAAGTTTTGATTGTTTATTAGCTCAATTTAAGGTTTTATTTTAGAAAACTTAATGCAATAGTTGTCCTGAAACAAATTTAAAATCTTGTGTTTTTCTAAAAAAAAATTATCCTTAAAGATAGAAAATGCTAATGTGAATTTTTATACACTTTGAAATTATAGTTAATTCTTTCCATTAAAAAAAAAAAAAAATAAAATAAAATAAAAATAAAATTAGTTTAAATAAAGTTTTGTGTTTTAAGCTAATAGATTTTCCAGTTCTTTTCCATTAGATGGATCCATCTCAATTTTGCCACAAATTGGTAAACTTATAATTTCTTGTCAATAAGTGTAGTAATTAGATTATAAGTCACCACTTACAAACTATTTTCTCTTTCAATATATCTTTTTTGATGATTTTTTTTCTTTTGAAATGTGTTAAAAGGATTAATACAATTTGGCAACTGCTAAATGATGAACAGGCTGTGATTAAATTCTTTTAAAGCAAAGGTATCTATAGTCTGTTCAGGGAAAGGAGGTAACGAAAGTAAGCAAACAGGTTGCAGAAAAATTGCCAAGGAGCCACACATTTGGCACAAATCCCTAGGTTGGCGAATTTTATTTTTTCTTTCGATTTGAAAAGGCAAAAGTTCAAACACTTCAGACAGTCTGTTTGGCATTTCTGGCACAGCGCCAGGTTTAAGCATCGCCAATCCGCATGTGCATTTGTTTACTTCTGTTATCTTCTTTCAGCGAATGGAGTATAGAGCTTGATGACATATATATATCTTGATATATATCATAATATTTTCAAAATATCGTGGTGTTTGATATTTTCATAATTGTGTATGATATTTTCAGTCAAAACAAGTGTAAATAAATTTTTCAACTGTTATTAACTGTGTCATTCTGTAAATAAAGAACTTTTGCTCTGGCAGCAACTCCCCCCCCCCCCCTAAAAAATAAAAACAATAATAAAATAAAATAATAAATAAGTAAATAAAAATAAATAAAATAAAATATTTTCCAAACTTTACATTTGAAGCTGATTTGTTAAATGTAGAACCAATAATTTATGTTGGATATATTGCTTAGAGCACCCACTGAAAAATAAACTGTCTAATTTACATATGTTATTTACATCTTCATTAGAAAGAATCTTTTCTGGTTTTGGTTTAGCTCAGTTAAAACTGCATGCACTACATGGTAGGAAATGAAAAAGCAGACAGTTTTGCATTTGTTTAAATTTTTAATAAAAACAAACTTTTTTTGCATTTCAAATTGTTTTGTATAAAACATAAAATTTTCTTGATACTTGATGTAGTGAGGACTTGGTTCAGGAGATAGAGCAAGCAGAGATTCTAAAAAGAATGCTTAAAAATAAGCCAGAAAAATAGAATAGATGTTTACTCTACATCCCGCTCCAAATCCTCAATACAAGACGATAACGTAAAGTGGTTAGCATAATCACGTTGTAGAATTTTGTACTAAAGAAACAAAATTAAACCGTCAGAATAATTCCGAAATCTGAAAATTTAATATAAATTATTTAGTAAAATATAATTTAGAGTAGTTGATCTGGAATATATGCACGAATTTTACTCTGAAAGAAAAAATAAGAAAAATACGACTCACCCACAGAATGAAGATGACAGAAGTTATAGTAAATGAATCATTTTATTTCAAACAACATATTTAATTCACTTTCACCATATATACCACTTCATAGATGTTAATTAATTACTCAATTACCGATGTATGTATATTTATCCATCAGGATTTCAGTTCAAATCTACATCGTTTTTGTATCTTAAATGAATATTCACTAAATTTAAATAATCCTTATCTTATTAAATATTTCACAAATCTTTACTTGTTAATATACTTCTAACTTGAGGAAAAAGGTCTCTTAAATAAAACAGGCTGTTTTGAGATTACAAGTTACCTTTTTAATTGTTCTATTGTCTTAAAATAGTTCGTAAGATTATTTATGTATTTATTCTTGCTATATTCGTTGGAACTTGAATTATATAATGAGGAACACGAATGGAGAAATTGTAGATGAACCTTTGTCATTCACACCAAGATGAAGAATCGATAAGGTTGTAGATAGTGTGCGATGCTGTAAATCTATATATATATATATATTATGATGTGCAGATTACCTCCTATGTTACCGAGAGAATATTTATTCCCGCTGGAACTTAGACTTTATGAAATGAGGAGGAACACGCATGTAAAGTTGACAAGAACAGGCATTTATGTAGAGATGACAAATTGATGAGATAGACGACAGTTTATGGTATATTAGCTTCATAGCAGAATGATGTTGTTTCTATTATATGCAGTGCAGATTGGATCCAAAGGTGCCGAAATAATATTTGAAACTTCATCTTCAAACTTGCGATCAAAACTTCATGAACTATAAAAACTTGATTAAATATTAACAGTACATTCACTGAATTATATACAAAAATTTTTACATAATGTCAGGCCTTACAGCCCTGCCACGGCGTTTTTCTCTCTCGACTACATCCTCTTTCTAGTAAAGCAACGCAACAGACTGAAGATATTTGAATTCCAACTCCAACAGATCTCACCAACGCCTTCGGTCAAACGAACCAATCAGAAAACTCGAAATTCCATCTATCTCTCTTCGTACCGTTTAACTCTCAACCGTAACTGCTAAAAGGCATGCCGGCTACAACTCAACTCCACACGCGAAAGCTCCTGGCGAAACGAAAACAATTATGCCTTAGCAACAAGCAGTAGAAATTGAGATCGCACGTTCGCGAATGTTCCAGAAAGAATTTCACATCCCCTTTTTCCCCACTGAAAAATGCACCCCCTAACCTTGGAATGTCTGCTCGAACGACCCCTACACCAAAATGGGTGACAATTACCTCTTAAGTTGTTGTTTTTTGAACGCACGAAGATGCGATTCAAAATGGCCAGGCATCATAGCGAAAGCAAACGAAGTAAACATTGAAATTAGAGAAAATGTTTAAAAATACATATCTTCCAAGATTTAAGTTGAATCTTGCTAGAATTTTGGCAGACTGCATAAAATTTTTAGTTTAATCTTTTGAGATAGGTTATAAGACAAAATTAATTAATATTAAAAAATGAAGAAAATATATTTTAACTTAGAAGAAAACACACGCTACTTTACCGGAATCGATGTAAACAAACGGAAATTTTTTTATTCTTTTATCCAGAAACTCAATGCATGATTACAAGTTAATTTAAAACTATTATTGATTTAAAAAAATGATTTAATTATAGAAGTTGATTTTAATTAATAATAAAATATCTTAGAAGAAAAGTTAAAAAGATTAATTTTAAAAAGATAGAAAATTTTGACTGTTTAAATAATGATTGTTAAATAATTAATTTAAATGTTAATTAAAATTACGAGAACTTATAAATGAAGATTAATTACGATTAAATATTTAATTTAAATAAATAAATTATTGAAAATTATTTAATTTAAAGTATAAATGGAATGTATCATAACATTTACCCCTAGAATATGGGAAAAAAAATTAAAAAAAAAAATTGTTGCCAAAGGGAAAAAAAAATTCCAAATGTAGAATTGAACTGAAAAATCAGTAATACAAAAGTTTCACAAAGTGAAAAATAAAAATTTGACACAGCAATCATTACCTCCATTCCTACAGTTGGCGAAGAACATATTTCATACCAGTAGGAACAGAGTTAACAATAAATCTGAAATAATACTTACAATCTTTAAAAGGATATGAATAATTTTAGAGTCCAACATGTTGCCACGCAACCACAAAAGGTAGTTTTTTAGGAACTACATATACCTTTCTTAAAATTTTCTATATTTTATAGATTTAAACACTTCGACTCAGTACATACAAATGCAAACACTAAAATTAAGAATATCGATGCAAATAGTAAAAATGAAAACACGATGCAATACAGACGAATATGAGCACAAATACAAACAATTGAATAATATATATAATGCAAGTACAGTTTACAAAATGCAAATAAAATATATACAAAACAAGAATAGGGTGAGTTTGTAAAATTAAAACCTGAAATTAAACCTATCTAACCATTGCACTTAAAAATTTAAAATTTTCCTACCAGCAAAGAAAATATGGGATATCCATGTGCAGATATAAAACAGTGAAATTCAAAATACCTTTTAAGAAATGTAAAACCGCAGTAGTACAACATAGCAGAAGAACATATTTATAAATATAAACAAATTGTTGAGATATATTGTTTAGACAAAAGAAAAATTGAAGTACACTTCATATCATTTGTGTTCATTAACTAATTCCTGAAAATTGAGAGTCAAAGAAAAACTAAAAATTATAATAATTTGCTTAGTACCTGTCACAAATTTGAAATTTAAAATTTACCACATTTAAAAGAAAAAAAAATATATATAATAGCTATTGTCTTTTACTGAGCTTAATTAAAATCAAATTTTAAGAGAAGTTAAAAATTTTGTAAATTTTACAGTAAATATTAGGAAAGATGCTAAATTAAAACCCTTCACAAACTGGAACCCTTCAACAACCAATCTAGGAATATAAGCAGATAAAGAAAAATTAAAACTCAAACATAAATCCCAAATATTAATAAAATTTACCCTGCCTGATAGTCCTATGCATCATTATCGGGTACTTTTTAGAAACTAGCAAGGAGAGTACCACTTAACCAGGATGACATGGTGTCTATCAATGAATAATACCGACCAAGGCATTATTTAGACAAAAAAAATTTTTTTGGAGGTAGTATAGCTATGGTAAAAAAAAAAATTACTTATAAAGATTAAAATTAGCATGTTGAATACCTCACTCTCAAATAGACAAAAAAAATTTACTTATAGTCATATATAAATGGTTTCACAGAAATTAAAAATATTGTTAAAGTTTAGACAAAATTGTGCCATAAAATCTTCTACACCTCATGCAGTTGTAAAACATTTGTAAGTATTATTCGTATTACATGAATATTGCATAATTTCTCATTAAAATGACAACAAAAATAAAAACCAGATTGATCATGTCTAGTGATAAAATTGCATATCATAATTGAGATATCATTTTAAAATAATTAACAAATTTTAATATATATATTAGGCTTTTTGATATTGTATTTGATAAAGTAATAAATTGACACTTTAAAATAAAGAATATATATTTCTTAATATATATAAATATTTAAAATTCAAAATTATATATTAAACCAGGTAAGTAATTTATACACATGTATATATATATATATCTATATAATATGACCAATAATCAAGAAAATCATTTGTAAAAATAGAAGCAATGTAAAATAATAAAGTTCTGAAAATGAAGAGCTTTCACTTTAAATTTATCAAATTTTGGCACATAATCAGATTCCTCCAGAGAAGTTAATTGGGCCTTTATTTATAACCTCTCTAGCATTTTTGTCAAAATATCAAAGAGTTATCAAAATATGTACGTGAAATTTGGAAAATTTTTTAAGAAAAGAACAACATATAAAACTTTAAGAGTATTTAAATATTTTTTATCACATGAAAGTTAATATGCTGAGGAGACTCCAGACCTAAAAATTTTGAGACCAATATCAATATGATGCATAACACCAATTGTTATCTGGCAAAGAACGAAGGAAGTTTCCTTGTAGTATTGCCTAACAATGGTGCAAAAAGTAGGACATGATTTTGTACTAATATATCTCTCTATATACATGTGATTTTATTAAAGAGTGCACTCTGTGAAGAAAGGTTAAAAAAAAATATTGTATGCTCAACCAAAATTCAGAGTAGCCTGCGCATGCTATTATCTCTAAATCTAGCAGAACTAACAAAATCTTCCTTATTAAAAAAAAATAGTAACTCTTCCTCAATTTGAAAATACTATCCGAACAGACTAAAGAGATATACTCGAGACTGCAAGATAGCCTGAGGGCAGAAAAAAAAAATTTAAACAAATCATGCTACTATTATCCTATATTTATCATTTTTCACTTTTTTTCATTTATTTCTATATACATTTCATTTATTTTTTATTTTATATATATATATATCTTGTCTCAAAAATAAACTTTTTATCATTTGTTGTTGTTTTGTTTTTATTCTTTGAATAGGATGTTAAATGAGTATACTCTTATGATAAAAATTCTTTATAAACAATTTTGCACACTCCTCAGCAATAAATTATATCTATTAACATTAATGAAAAATTTAAACTCATAAATAATTTTATGAATTGGACTGCAATTCTCTAACTGTGACACCAGAAAAAATAATTAAACTCTATTGTAAAATTGAAATACAAATAACTACAACCTAAAAAAAAAGGAATCACTATAGCAAAAAAAAATTAATAATAAAGATTCTATCAAAAATCTACTTTGCCACCCGAAAACTGGAGAGCCCCAAGAGACATTATGCTCTTTTTGTGCGGAAACCCATGCAAGCCAGCTAGAATGCAAGATTCTTACATCTGAGTCGAAAAAATTGTGCCTTTATAGTGGCCAAATATCTATGAAATTTTTCCACCTGAGTTATCAAAATGATCAGTCTCAAGGAACACAATCTAATTATAAAAACTCCTGACAAAATAAAAATTCAATAAAATAGGTAATTAAAATTTTAGCTATTTCATACGGAATTCTTTAAAAATTTCACTCTGCCTGCGTTATCACAATGATCATTCACAAGGTACACAATCAATAAATTGTGCCTTTATAGCAAAGTTAGATTTAAAAAAACTTTCCTAGTAAACTTTAAAATTAAGGAGGATATTGAATTATTGCTATAGTAAAAAAAAATATATCTAAGGGAAATTGATGTCACGAGAGATTTTACTCAAAGTTTATGCATAGATTTTGATATAAATCTAACTAATAATTAATAAAATTTGCTTTGTATAAGATATAAAATTTTTGAATAAATGAATTTTCCTAAAAGTAATTTTAACTGACATATATCTTGCTCAAGATGAAATAAACTGCAATAAAATTTGTAGTCATTGAGAGAATACAATAATTTTCTAAAAATTTTATAAAAACACAAATATTATCAGTTTTTTAACCAAACTTTAAATAGTTGTACCAACATATTCAAAATTTTATATAAATATATTATACAACCAGATATTATAGTATTGAATTATTTGCCACGTTCTTTTAAAATTATAATACATTATAAATAAGATTCTGTGAGAGAAAAAAAAAATTGGCACATGGACACCAAAAAAAATATATAAACTTTTGCACAACATTATTATTTAGTATTTATTAAAAATTAATTATTTAAATTTTGTGCAAATATTGTCATATTAAATTTAACTTTAAGCAAAAACCTACAAAGAACGTTTCACTGAGTTGCGGCACCATTTAATGTAGTGAGGACTTGGTTCAGGAGATAGAGCAAGCAGAGATTCTAAAAAGAATGCTTAAAAATAAGCCAGAAAAATAGAATAGATGTTTACTCTACATCCCGCTCCAAATCCTCAATACAAGACGATAACGTAAAGTGGTTAGCATAATCACGTTGTAGAATTTTGTACTAAAGAAACAAAATTAAACCGTCAGAATAATTCCGAAATCTGAAAATTTAATATAAATTATTTAGTAAAATATAATTTAGAGTAGTTGATCTGGAATATATGCACGAATTTTACTCTGAAAGAAAAAATAAGAAAAATACGACTCACCCACAGAATGAAGATGACAGAAGTTATAGTAAATGAATCATTTTATTTCAAACAACATATTTAATTCACTTTCACCATATATACCACTTCATAGATGTTAATTAATTACTCAATTACCGATATATGTATATTTATCCATCAGGATTTCAGTTCAAATCTACATCGTTTTTGTATCTTAAATGAATATTCACTAAATTAAAATAATCCTTATCTTATTAAATATTTCACAAATCTTTACTTGTTAATATACTTCTAACTTGAGGAAAAAGGTCTCTTAAATAAAACAGGCTGTTTTGAGATTACAAGTTATCTTTTTAATTGTTCTATTGTCTTAAAATAGTTCGTAAGATTATTTATATATTTATTCTTGCTATATTCGTTGGAACTTGAATTATATAATGAGGAACACGAATGGAGAAATTGTAGATGAACCTTTGTCATTCACACCAAGATGAAGAATCGATAAGGTTGTAGATAGTGTGCGATGCTGTAAATCTATATATATATTATGATGTGCAGATTACCTCCTATGTTACCGAGAGAATATTTATTCCCGCTGGAACTTAGACTTTATGAAATGAGGAGGGACACGGATGTAAAGTTGACAAGAACAGGCATTTATGTAGAGATGACAAATTGATGAGATAGACGACAGTTTATGGTATATTAGCTTCATAGCAGAATGATGTTGTTTCTATTATATGCAGTGCAGATTGGATCCAAAGGTGCTGAAATAATATTTAAAACTTCATCTTCAAACTTGCGATCAAAACTTCATGAACTATAAAAACTTGATTAAATATTAACAGTACATTCACTGAATTATATACAAAAATTTTTACATAATGTCAGGCCTTTACGGCCCTGCCACGGCGTTTTTCTCTCTCGACTACATCCTCTTTCTAGTAAAGCAACGCAACAGACTGAAGATATTTGAATTCCAACTCCAACAGATCTCACCAACGCCTTCGGTCAAACGAACCAATCAGAAAACTCGAAATTCCATCTATCTCTCTTCGTACCGTTTAACTCTCAACCGTAACTGCTAAAAGGCATGCCCGCTACAACTCAACTCCACACGCGAAAGCTCCTGGCGAAACGAAAACAATTATGCCTTAGCAACAAGCAGTAGAAATTGAGATTGCACGTTCGCGAATGTTCCAGAAAGAATTTCACATCCCCTTTTTCTCCCACTGAAAAATGCACCCCCTAACCTTGGAATGTCCGCTCGAACGACCCCTACACCAAAATGGGTGACAATTACCTCTTAAGTTGTTGTTTTTTGAACGCACGAAGATGCGATTCAAAATGGCCAGGCATCATAGCGAAAGCAAACGAAGTAAACATTGAAATTAGAGAAAATGTTTAAAAATACATATCTTCCAAGATTTAAGTTGAATCTTGCTAGAATTTTGGCAGACTGCATAAAAATTTTAGTTTAATCTTTTGAGATAGGTTATAAGACAAAATTAATTAATATTAAAAAAGGAAGAAAATATATTTTAACTTAGAAGAAAACACACGCTACTTTACCGGAATCGATGTAAACAAACGGAAATTTTTTTATTCTTTTATCCAGAAACTCAATGCATGATTACAAGTTAATTTAAAACTATTATTGATTTAAAAAAATGATTTAATTATAGAAGTTGATTTTAATTAATAATAAAATATCTTAGAAGAAAAGTTAAAAAGATTAATTTTAAAAAGATAGAAAATTTTGACTGTTTAAATAATGACTGTTAAATAATTAATTTAAATGTTAATTAAAATTACGAGAACTTATAAATGAAGATTAATTACGATTAAATATTTAATTTAAATAAATAAATTATTGAAAATTATTTAATTTAAAGTATAAATGG
The DNA here is from genome assembly GCA_963931845.1 of Maratus michaelseni. Taxonomy (NCBI): domain Eukaryota; kingdom Metazoa; phylum Arthropoda; class Arachnida; order Araneae; family Salticidae; genus Maratus; species Maratus michaelseni. The sequence continues at coordinate 255,302,996 of OZ007592.1, forward strand.
AATGTATCATAGCACTTTACTAAATTCTGTACTTTTATTTATTTATTTATTTATTTATTTATTTTTTTGTGAGTGTAAAAAAAAAAAAATGCTTTCAATTAGTTGATCTTCAATTTTGTTACTCAAGTGAAGAAAAAAACCCATTAAAAATATTGTTTTAAGTTTTCATGTTAATTGCAAAATCATTTAGTTTATAATTTGTTAAATCTGCAAATATTTAAAATTATCAATAAGCTGACTATTTTGAAAATATCAGATATACAGGATGTCTGAAAAGTCTGAGAACAGTCGAATAACTCGCGAAATATACATGGGATTAGAAACGGAAAATAGGTGTTCAGTATTTTTGAAAAATCTAGGAATATCAAAGGTGCCCCTCCCAACTCTGCCCCCAAAGGAGGAAAGGGTAGCAACTTTGAAATCTTAAATGGCAACCTCCCTTTTTACTGCAGATTCGGATTCTATGGAAAAAAATACGTAACTTTTGTATTTAACATTTTCTTCGAAAAATCGTAGATGGCGCTGTAATCGAGTAAAATGCAGTGAGAATCGTTTCCATTGAAATGTCTGGAAACGGTCAAATAACTCAATATATATCGGATTGAAAAACTGAAAAATACGTATTCAATATTTTAGAAAAATCTATTTAGGAATAATAAAGTTCTCCTACCCTTTCCTCCCTTGGGGCAAGTTTGATATCCCTAAATAGATTTTTCTAAAATAATCCTCACTGCATTTTACTCAATTACAGTTCCATCTACTATTTTCTGAAGAAAATGTCAAATACAAAAGCTATATATTTTTTCCTGTAGAATCCAAATCTGCTATGAAAAAGGAGGTTATTTAAGATTCCAAAGTTGACCCCCCCCCCACATTCCCCACAGGGTGCAGAATTAGAGGGACAATTTTGATATCCCTAAATAGATTTATAAAAAATATTGAACATGTATTTTTCCATTATTAAATCCGATGTATATTTCTCGAGTTATTCGAATGTCGGAAATGATTCTCGCTGCATTGTACTACATTTTACTCGATTACACGCCATCAATGATTTTCTGAAGAAAATGTCAAATACAAAAGTTACGTATTTTTTCCTGTAGAATACGAATATGCAATAAAAAAAAAAGTGGGGTTATCATTTAAGATTTTAAAGTTCTCCCTTCTCCCCCCCCCCCAGGGGGCTGAGTTGTGGGGGGGGGGGGGGCAACTTTGATATCTCTAAATCGATTTTTCAAAAATATTGAACACATTTTCTGTTTTCAATCCGATGTATATTTTTCGAGTTATTCGACTGTTTCCAGACTTTTCAAAGGAAACGATTTTCACTGCATTTTACTCTATTACAGTACCATCTGTGATTTTCCGAAGAAAATGTTGAATACAAAAGTTATGTATTTTTTCGTATAGAATCCGAATCTACAATAAAATATACCTTTGTTAACATATCTTTTTAGTGCAAAGGAATGTCCATCTAATGTAAAAATACTGATTTTTCTGTAATTTATCATAAAATTAAAATAAATCTATAATTTTTAAATTTTTAAAATTTAATTAAATTTTAAATTAATTTTTTCTGTTTCAGAAATTTGTTAGCAGAATGAACACAATCATAAAATGTAACTTTTATTTTACAGGCCTGACTTAATCCAGTATGATAAATTGAGTAAAAGTAATGCAATGCACAATCTTAATAATGCATTTACTACTGCCGAACAACAGCTGGGTTTGACTAGACTTTTAGATGCAGAAGGTAATTTGATATTTGCTTATAATTATTTGTTTTTAAAGTTCATTCAAAATAGAGTGACTCGTAATAAACTTAAGGATTGCTAAGTTACACCAGGGTATTCCAGTTTTGTGATTTTGTTTGCAATGATTTGGCGATTTTATAAAAATATATAAATGAATAAATATTTGTTTTCTAAATATTTATTTCAAAGTTCAGTTGTAATTCCATTTTACAATTATTTAAAATCATTTCCTTCTCAGCTTTACTTAAATGTGATGTTCTTTTGAAGGGGGTGCAGTAAGGGCTTATTTTTATAGATATTTTGTGTTTTGCTTTCTCTATCCCTGTTAAATTATATAAACAAACATAGAAGTAACAAAAGGCAAAACTTTCTTCTATATAAAAGCAATGAATCATTTGCTTGGCTGATGTTGATTGTAGTCACAAATGTTGCCACTTTTAATCTCACTTTATTTTGAATAGACTATAATCTTGCATTTTAAATTGCCTGTAAAAGTGTGTCTTTAAGGGTGTTTATTGAAATCTTTTTATATTTTCGGAACTCTTGAATAATGTATTTTTGTTATCTCTTAATATCTTATATATATTTTTAAGAGTTAATTAAAAAGTGATTTTTATTTAGCAAAATTTAAAATGTATTTGTAATGATTTTAACCATATTGCATTTTTTTGACACATAGTATTAAAAAATTATGCCTAATACAGTAAAAGCAGCAATAGTGGGCCTTGCAACAATTAAACATAAATAGCTGATTACTTGCTCTATAAAAATACCTGCAATTCTTTGCTGTTGGCTCATGATTGATGAAGGGATTATGAGGATTGAGAAATTATAATATTTCATTTGGAAACAAACATAAACTATTAATAAAGCATTTTATTTCATGACTGACTACCGGGAATTAGCAGACTATAGGAGCATTTATCCTATATGTCCTTAAATACTTCTATTAATGCGTTATGTGATAAATAACTCTAATTTAATTCATAACTGTTTTAACCTAACACTGAGTATTACTTGTGCTCCAATAATTGAGATATGTGTAAGCTTCTGAAGATTTTCCCGTGTTTTTATTAAAATGCTTTTAAAATTCAGGTTAATACTAATTAAATTTCTTAATAAATTTTCGTCTACAGCTGAACTTGAAAATACCTTTCATATCAGTTCATTTTCTTTAAAAACACTGTTAAAAATATTAATCTTAATTTAAATGATGAAGGCCTGAACCCCACCTATTCCTACGCCCTGTAACGACAAAAAAAAAATGGTGGTACCGGGGGTGAATTAAAATTGCATTAAAATTTAGAGAATTACTTGAAAGTGGGGGGAAAGTAAAAGAGAGGGGGGAATGTTTAAAATTTGGAATATCAAAAAGGAGAAGAATTTGAGATTTTTGAAGAGCCAGTGATCTAAATAATTATTATAAGTATAGTGGTAGAGCACATAGAAAATCATTATAAAGTAAATGATTATGGTGGTTAAAACATGGTGAAATTACAACAAGAGTTTCTTACCTGAACCTGAAACATAAATCGCCGGGAAATCAATGTCGTACTTAGCATTGAAATGCTATACCTATATTCCATACGATTAATCATCTCACTATATATTTGTAGATAATAAAAATAATGGAATACTAAATGAACAGACATTACATTTAAAACACATATTTTATTTAAAAATATTCACCTAATGTAAATAGAATCATACTCAACGAATTATCTGATCAGATATATTCTTACATGTACAATTTCTTAAGATAAAACAAAAATATAAAAATACTATCATTTAAGTGACAGTAGTGTAGGATATATTCCATAAAATTCAATATTATGCATATTCATAATAGTATTGGGAAATATAAATATTTACTTTACATTGATACTGATAATTATATTATTGATAGTTGTGATATATGCAGCCATTATGCTGAAACTAGATAAAGTCCATAGTGCAGATAAAGTTCCATTGTCATCGTGAATGTATATGAGTTCATTGAGGATTTATCAGTGTCATGAGAAATACATGATAATAAAAATTCACTTCACATTATATAAAACAATGTGTAATTATACGGCAGGCTACAATGTGTAATTATACGACAGGCTTCGAAAATGAAATATCCGCCACTGGGTGATAAAAGGGAAGATACAAAAGAACCATCTTACCAAGCGTTGAGACCTTCACACATTCCCTCTGGGAGAGATATATTATATTTTGTTGAAACCAGTAGATTGTACACAAGATCTAATCAGCTAGTAGTTGTTAGACGTTCACAAGAACTATTCAGCTTGTAGATACAGCTTTGAACTCAACGAAGAACAGCGATTATCTTGCTCCAAATGGTATATATGCCAGACCGTCTATAATAGCATCCGTGATGACTACTTGCTTTCCGCGGTTATCACTTATAATTTCAGCATCACGCTAACATAAGTATTTTTTGGAACGTTATATTTAAATAAATATTTTAGATTTTGTATTTTAATTTTAAAGTATAGCTAGACATCTTAAATGGTACCGATCGCCGAACCCGTTTAGTTCGAACGATCGACCCTCATAGAATTTTTTAAGACGCTCAAAATTTACGTCTTTACTGCATGATGATCATTTTTTAAGAGAGAGAACGCTACGAAAAATTTAAAGAAGTCGCGGGAAACACTAGCCGTTAAAAGCCAGTTAAATTATCTCAACCGCTGGGACTGAAGAGTTCCTCCAATCAGAAAAAAGTATTCGCGATCGGGTTAATCGCAATTAACCGATGCTGTGTTCAAAATCCCCGAACGGGTGCATGTCGCTGAAGCAGTGAACCGTAAGTCAATGACCTCAGCAGCCGCCCAGACACGCTAGGATGAAAGGAATGTTACTGAGAGGCGAAAAAGGGGATTCTTCCTTTCTAGACTAAACAGAAACGTTAGATAAGATATTGAAAAAGGAAGATGCAGAAATATTATGAATGTAATAGTATTTTATAAAGAACTATCTTTTAAAGTGAAAATTGAATAATAATATTAGAAATAAATAATTTAAAATGATTTAAATTAGGACTTAATAAAATATTTAAATTGCAAAAGATTTAAATTAAAGATATTTAAATTTTAAAATAGAATTAATACACCGCCGTCGCGTAACACGCCCTTGTATCATATAATGATGATCCAATATATTGCTCCAACATATTGGGGGATCCACATTAGTAACATTTTGCATTTAGGTTTCAAAATCAGTCGTTAAAATACAGCTACAGTCGCTTAAAGCTGATAGTGCAATCCAATGTTCTACTGTGCTCCCCTATAAAAAATATTTTGTTATAAACATTATTTTCAATTGTGAAAATGATGCTCTCTCTGTATCTTTCGGTAATATATAGTAAGACTTCCATAATGGACACTTACGGATAGTGGATACTTTCTAGAACCCCAACACCTATATACAGTATAACTTCTTTAATCCAGAATCATCGGGACCACGGGGATTCTGGATTATAGAAATTTCAAAACTCCAATGCATTTAGATTAATATTACTATTAATATTGTAATACAAAAATGCAAGCAACTTGATTTGCGCAAGCAATTGGAATAATTAAATAATACTAAGAAATTTCAATTCAAAATTTCCTAATTTTTTTTTTTTTAAATAACTTATTATTTTACATGGTGTCATCTGTTGTACATCAGAAGAAACAATAATGATAGGATTTTTTTTTTTTTTAGGTTTTCGTTCATCTCACAAAACCCTATTTGTCTCGCTTCTCTGTCTGTCACAGAGCCGGTTCTTCGAAACTGTATAACTTAGACTTGAAATTTTGTGTACAGCTGAATACCTACTGTGACGCTGAAAATCATATTTTAATATAGAGAGATAAAAAACCCAAAATCTAACATCCTTTTCCTATTAAATTTAAACATTTTTCGTTACAGCAGCTGCCAACAATTAAAAATCCATAATAAAATTCTTTCTACAATAATTAATTTTCTATTGAGAGATTTCCACATGAAAAATGAAAATGAAATAAAAAGTTTCACCAATTGAAATAAAGATTAATATGACTTCATATTGGTAATAAAATGGAAATTTTCAAACATTTCTCAATAATACAAGGAGTATGAGTATGTGTAAGTACAGAAAGCAGGTTAATATGACATCATTAGTGAATTAAAAAGAAAATTAATCTGACGTCATATTGGAAGTTTAACAGACTTTTTCAAATGTTTGAGAATAATACAAAGAGAATATCAAAATGAGTAATAGAGAAAGCAAGTAGATATGACTTCAGCAAGTGATTATAACGTCATATGAGTTTGAGGAACGTATTGAACCATGATAAAAACCTGATTATGGAAATATTGGCATATTTTAACATTTTGAAGGTCTCTATACAACATGTTTAATTTTGAAATAGATTTTTTTGTAATGTCTCATTTAGTCCACATGACAGATATTATTTTGGCAGAGTATAATAGCTTGCTTCGCCCGCTATCGGGCCAGTTCATATATTCGAAAAAAAAAACAAGAGAAATAGACCGGTAAATTTTTACTTTGTAAAAAACATTACCTTTTTGAAAAATGAAATTTATTTGGATTTATTAAAGAAAGGATAAAGAGTTTTGAAAGGAATATTAAACGAAACCCTCTGTGCGATCTTCGATCACACTTACCCATTTGTTTTTTTAATCAAGATTTCTGATTTATAGATACTGAATTATGAATAATACAAATCACAGAAATGATAGATATTGCAAATGAAACAAATTTTCTAAAAAAAAAAAAAAAGCAAAATGTTAAAATAAGAAATTTAAATAAGACTTATAAAGAAAAATCTTTATTACATTAACATATTTACAATGAAACCCACATCAGGTTGATGTTAGGAAAAATTAAATATAGGGTACTTTCATCAAATATCAAATTCAAACAGAAAAAAAAAGGAAATAAATATCTGTATTTTGCATTGTTTGGTGTTGTCTGTCTTAAATTTGAAGTATGAAAATAACAAAATGATACAAAAAAAGTATTATTCTGAATTTATATTTAAAAAAAAATTTCATACAAATTACAAGTATGTAGTATAAAGTATAATAGAAAAAACACAGCCCTGGCCAGATTATATCAAGAAGAAACCATCCAAATAAATTTCAATGAAAGTAAGATAACTTTTCCCTCCAATCTATACAATCAATCCATATAAGAGAAACCATACAGACTTTAACACATAAAAAGCCAATATGTAAGGTCAGTATGTAGCGATACAGCATCATTTAACTTACCAAAATTATGGCTCAAATTAATCCATGGTTACGAATATAGAAATAAACATCCAAGTTAAAATAAGAAATAACATGCTAATCTGAAAGAGTATGTGAAAAATTGAATGATGGTATTTCAAATTACTACATCATAAATCATTCAACTATAGAATATTCTTATTTCTTTTGATAATGACTTTGAAGGAGCTGAAACTTGTAAACAATCCATTATTATTATTTTTTTAAGTTTTTATTTTACACCTTTTAACAATTAGAAGTATATTATTACTAGGTGTTGTAATTTGTTATATATGCTTAGTAACATAGCTAAATTGGCATCAAAGATTGTTTCCATTCTTTATTAACTGACTTAAACATAATTATTTTTTAAAAAGGACAATCTTTCATGATCAGGTTCACCTGATTATAGAACTTTCCACCATAGCTGTAACTAACAAGGAAGGTCTCCATAATTGCATATTCTGAAAAATTTGAAAAAAAAAATACAGAATGTTCTTCTGATGAGGCTATTTCTTATAGACATATATGTCTATAAAAGAAAAAAAAATATTCTGCAGAACCTCGATATAAGGTTTGTAAAATTTTTTTTTATGAAAATGTCGTGTTTTTGGCGATTTGTTGGTGGTTGCCGACACCATGGGGAAAACATGCTTTTATGATTAATACTCTTCCAGGAGAAACTTTTTCTATTCTTCATACTCAACTAGTTTAAATAAGTTTAACTTAGACTTAAAGATGGGGGGGGGGGGGGGGTTCAAAGAACCTAGCACTGCGACCAGAGGTCTATTGTTCTAACCCCAGAAAATAGTCCTTAAAAAGGCCAGTGGCTGAAGCAAAATTCAGCAGACATCTCAAAGGAATGTCATAAAGCTCCCAAGGCTCAATTATATGGCAACCAATGTGATCAAACCTATAGGCAAAAAACCCCTCACACTCACATAAAATGTGCATAGCCGTTTCTTCCATATAAAGGCAACCCTTACTCGTTGGGTCATTTTTTACATCCATAATAGTAAGGTGTCTTTTAACAGGGCAATGCCCTGTTAAAAGACAAATGGCTTTCCTAATGCCATTCCTACTGAGCATTAAAAGTTCCTTAGGCCTAACACTAGGACAACCACACTTAAGTTCCTTTGCTTGCCGCTGTCCTTTAATGTTATGCCAGTCGGAATACTGCTTCTTTCTAAAGATCTTAAAGACAGTAGTCCTAATCAGATTACTTGAAATCCCATAAGTTTAACTTAAATAAATACACTTTTATAACTACGGTTTTGCCATATACATTTATATGTATATATAAAGAAAATTATCGATCTCGTTTTACGGTTAAGAACAAAATTTTAATTTATTAAAAATGCTTCAAACCAAGAATTAAAGTCCGATTCTGAGCATTGTCAATTTCATTTTGATATTGTTAGTGTCGGAGACAATGAGAGAACTATTGTTGCCATGGAAACAAAGACTTATTCAATGTCGAAATGTATATTAAATGCAATTTTTAATCGTTCAGTTATTGTTAAAATACACTTAAAACTTATCCAGCTGGTAAAACTGTGTAAAATTAAATAACTTCAGCAACACACAACTTATTTATATATTTTATAAGCTTATAGAAAAAATAAATTATTTCCTCATTTAAGTTTAAATTCATAAAGTACTGTGCATTTAAACAATCATTTAACCAAGAATTTTTTTAATGCAATAAAATCGCTTACATTTGGTAAGGAAAAAGTGTTGCTCGTCAAATCATGTCTTTCTACACCAAATACTCGAAAAGTATTTTATTTTTATACAGATTTTCTACTGGGACAAATCTGTATATTTTAGCAGTCAAATTTGCAGCAGCTAAATTTGACTGATACTTTATTACGTATATGAGTAGTTTCATTAGCATTATTTTCAAAATATTCTGAGTATGTGCTTTAAGGAGACCTTCCTTGTAAGAAATGAAAAATGTGTTATATAGTAAAAGCATCCCTGAAAAATTATGACTAACTGTGCAAGTCTTACCAAAATCCATTCACTATAACCTAATAAAAAGGACTAATATTTTATAATTGGGTTCACCTGATTATAGAACTTTCCTCCATATCTCTATAACTAAGCAATGTAGAATGATGTTTTATATATTACACCATCCTTGAAAAATTATGTAATTAACAGTGCAAGTTCTATTAAAGTCCATTCAGTAGAGCCTAAATTATAAATGCTCGAAATGAAATTTGAATTTTCATTTTATATATATCAGGGGATCCTACCCGAGTTAAAAAACATATCGCCCAGTGTACAGAGTATAGGTAAAATTTCTTGAAAAACTACCTATGTTATTTTAATTTAAGTATATTTGCATTCAGGATAGATTGTAAATAATCAGTTATATTTAATCTTCAAATGAAGACTAAAAGTAATGACCTTTTTGCAAGCTTAATCTTAAAATAATCTTAAATCGCCAAAATGAGTGCTATATTGCCAAATGTGGCAATTAACCTTTAATGCTAAGGGAGTAAGCAGGCTCTGGTGAAGCTTTTGCCCTCTGTTTTCTAAGGCTTACCCCCCACTATAAGTTACTTGTACAGCAATAAAAGATTTACAGTGTGACTTTTAATTAACCTACAACTTTAAACTGAAATAACTTCTCAGAGCCTCACTAGATGGCGGCACGGATGCGTGCAGTGAGAGAGGGCCTAAAAGAAATTTGTTTAGTGTCAGTTTAAAGTAATTTTGAAAATGTCTCCCAAAGCGTCATATTCAACTGAAGATCATATTTTTATTGTTAAAAATTGATATTTACATGGTGAAAATGCAACACTATTTCTACGGAAGTGGTCTTCAACATTCAGAAACCGGCCTAAGCCTTCTAGAGCATTGGTAAGAGATCTGATAAGAAAATTGGCTACCTTATTCACCAGATATGAATCCATACGATTTCTATCTTTGGGGTCATATGAAAGTTTTGGTTTACAAAAAGAAGCTGACAGACCTTATTAGCCTCAAAAGTTTCATAACTGACTCATTTTCGAGCATAAAAAAAGAAACGTTCGATTTTGTTACTGACAACTTTGACTAAATTTCACAATTGTATCACCTCCGAAGATTCTCACTTTGAAAACCTTATCCATTAAATTCCTTTTCCACGTTCTTTTTTAATGTTTGTAGTGCTATCTGCAATAACTCAAGAGTTATTTCAGTTAAAAGTTGTAGGTTAATTAAAAGGCACCCTGTATTTTATTTTATAGAGTGTGGTATATGAATTTTTAGGATTATGATCTTCTGATAACTAAAATATTTCTGTCAAAATAGTGTAGTTAATGTGCTTAATTGTAAAATTTAAAAAAAAAAAAGTATTTTGTTTCTTGTTAGCTTTGTAATATGTTGGTATTTTCTTATATGTATTTGCAGTTATTCAGACTTAAATTTTCCAAATTTTTGTAATATAAATATATAATTTTTAAGTAAAAAGTAAGTTTGAATTTTAAAAATATCATCGCCAATATCTTATTTTTGTTCACAAAATTAATGAAGATACATACGTTTCAAACGTCTTCATGTTTTATTCGGTACCTATATTAATTTAGGCTGTATGTTTTGTTCCTTAATTGTCACCCAATATTTGCTAATGAGTATGTATTTAATAATTTAATACCATAATATTTACTCTAAAATCTATTTTGCTTACAGATGTTTATGTAGAAAATCCTGATGAAAAGTCAATTATTACTTATGTGGTTACATATTACCATTACTTCTCAAAGATGAAAGCAGAAACTGTTCAGGGTAGAAGAATAGGAAAGGTAACACAGTGTTTATTTAAGAAGAAAAGAGTTATTACCGTATTCATTTTTTAGTTTTTCTCATTGTATGACATTTGGTTTTAGGTTGTAGGATTAGCTATGGAAAATGATCAACTAATAGAAGAATATGAATCATTAACATCTGACCTCTTACAATGGATTGAGCAGACAATCAATGCTCTATCAGATCGAAAATTTGCCAATTCTTTAACTGGTGTTCGTCAACAGCTATCAGCATTTAATAATTACAGAACTGCAGAAAAACCACCAAAGTAATTTCTTTCTTTTTTTTTGTTAATTTTAGTACATAAATAATGTTATATTTTGAACTTTTTATAACTTTAAATATTTCTTTTATAGGTTTGTAGAGAAAGGCAATCTTGAGATATTGTTATTCACAATCCAGAGTAAAATGAGAGCAAATAACCAAAAGCCTTATTTTCCTAAAGAAGGTCAAATGATATCTGACATTAATAAAGCATGGGAAAAATTAGAAAAAGCTGAACATGAGCGAGAATTAGCTCTTCGGGAAGAATTAATTAGGTATGTATTAAGCTAAATACAAAATTTTCTAATGAGAGCTTAGTTTAGATTTATCAAATATATTTTATATGTATATAAAAAATCACTGTGTATCTTTATTTTTAAAAGTATGTTAATATTTCTAGATTTGTTAATTTGCAAAGTAGGATAAATAGCAGTTGTCTTACAGAGATCTGTTTACGGCAAATTCGGGACCTTTTAAAAAAAAAAAAATCTTAAAACAGGACCCTTTGCAAATTTTTTCCTTTTAAAACCAAAGCAGGACCCTTCAAAAAATTTTTTTGTTTAAAAAAAAAGGACTTTCACAAAACTTCTTTATCTCAAAAATGGATTTTTTACAAATTTAATTATCTTAGAATAATAACAGATTGTCACAAAACAACTGCAATCACAGAAGAACCTATTATCTGCCTATAATTTAAATTAAATGTGTGTACATATAATTTTGTACAACTAAATTTAATGCTTTTAAAATTAACCATCACATTTTTAACAAGGTCTTGCTTTAAAGAACAATCTTTAAAGCAAGACCTTGTTAAAAATTTCTAAACAGGAATCCGAATATAATACTAATTTCAGATTCACAAAAATATTAGATTTTTCACAAGTGTAAAAAGAGGTTCACAAATCTCATAGAAACAGGACCCTGTGAGAAAAGTTTGGACGTACCCCTGCTCAAGTAGGATAAATACTTTATTTGAAGATGATTACTTGTTATTTTTCCTTTGAAAAGCATAACATTTTTTTTTGTTTTGATATATTTCCTTGATGCGCGGCATCAATTTGGTTTGGCTTCTTTCTTGGTGAAAATTATCTACAAAACCATCACATGTGCAATCACATTTAGCATCTAACTTTAGCTGGACTAGATACAAATCTTCTAATTTATAATCTATCAAATAAAAACATTTCATAGTAAGTTATTTTTATTTCATCGGTCCAGGCATTGGATGTCATATCCAATGTGATCTTAAGCGAAAGCTTGCCAATATAATGCTGAAAATGCTTGATATGGTTTTAACAGAAAAATACCAGTAGTATTTAAAAAAAAAAAAAAAATAATAATTGGATCTCATTGTCTTTTTAAAAAAAGTCATCTCTGAAAATATATCCTGCTCATTTTGTTTGTCATATTAATTTTTATTGCAACTGAACTTAATCTTCTTAAGTAATGTGCAAATTAAAATACTAATATGTGTCTTTAGAATAATGAGGTTTCAAATTTTGTTTTAAATCTAAGCAATTGCATTATTTATTTTGCCTATATAATCTTAGATATGCTTTATGAAATGCTTTATGAAAGAAATTGAGAAAATTGTATGGGTAGTACACATTAAAATTTCTGTTGATAGTATTTAAGTTACTTTTTTATGTGATGTAATCAGCTGTAAATTTGCAGATTACATTAGTAATTTGCTTATTACTAGTAGAATTTGTATTCATTATACACAATTATCTTACAATTTATAAATTATATTTATTTGAAAAAATCATTACATCCTAAAATCTTACTGTTTTAGAAAAGCTCTAAGACACTTTTATAAAAGATTTTAATAAAAATAAGGTTAAAGATTGTCTATTGTCGTACCATTATTGTGCGTGTAATTAATATGATCATAATTTTTTAGTGTTCTCCAGAATTTTTATTTTCTTCTATATACAAGAAAGTATTGGATTCAAGAAAACTTTAGATTTCTGGTTTTTGACTGATTTATATGTTTTAGAAAGTCCTGAACACAGTTTAAAAGTTTTTAGAAAAAATGTCTGTCCATGAATCTGTTTGTATGTGACACAAATTTTGTGGATGTTCTAACTCATGAACTACTGCACTGTACAGAATTTAGTAAAACTTCAGATTCTTTTAGACCTTGACATAAATTGGTGTTGGTGTATATCGCCCAACAGGTAGTACTGTACTGCTGTGCTGCATTTTTCACAATTTCCAAATTAGCTATATTTCAAGAACTAATGCACGGAATTTCACCAAATTTCATACGTTAGACCTTGACACAAATATATGCGGATTAAATTTTGACTTAGATCAATCAACAGGGGGTTGGGGAAAGGGGGGGGGGCTGGTATCCTGTGCTTGGGGAAAGATTCCCAATCTTGTCCAGAATCAATTGATGCAATTTAGCAAGTGTTATTTTTCTTATTATTCATTGATCACTGTAATTTTATGCTAAATTCAAAGAAAGGCATTATACTTCATATCTATAATTGTTGCTGTGTGAGTATGCTATTTAAATCAATGTATTATAATGATATAGAAGACTGTTTTGTGATGGCCACATCATACTAGTTTCTAACTGGGGTGGCAAGAGTATCTTGGTGGGAACTAGTGTGTAGATTGTTCATGTAATAAAAAATCCAGATGGCCAAACATGTAAAAATGTTATTTTGAATGGAAACATTATGGACTCCTAGCCAAATAGATGACTAAAAAAATTTCCAGCCAGTCCAGTGAAATTGTCCTGGGAAGATCACTGGATTTGTATATTATACATATGGATATATTTATGCTCAAGAAAGGATATTGTAAAAATTAGTATAGCTTTAAAACATCTGTTTCACTCTAGCAGCATCACTTTACAATAAATGAATGAATTTATAAAAAAAAAAAACAATAGTGGTTATGATGCTATATATTTTTTTCTAATGTACAATATAGATATGAAAAGTTAAATGTAAAAGTGCATAAGAGTCTAAAGCTATGTTCATTGTTATCTTATCTGGTTTCAGTCTTGAATTGCCTAACATTTACTTTGACAGCATAAATGATGAACCAGGCTTTATGATTTTCAAATTGTGCTTGTAAATGGATATCCATCTTAATCCCTGACTTAGCAGTTTTAAGTAGGAACAAACCCTAAACATAAGAAGCCGCCACTGCTTTTATTTATTTATTTTTCATTATTCAACTTATGCGAGCCAGATATGGATTTTCTGGAGGCAGATAAATATGGTGCTGAATTCAAGGAGTGATCTGGGAGAACATTTTTGCCCCCCCTTCCTGGAGCTGCAGAAAACTGTCTGAATTCAGCACTAAAATAATGTATTCTCTAAAGCAGCCTTTCTCAATATAATGAAATTTCGGGATAAGATAGAGTATATAAAAAAATAAAGTTGATTCACCAGTAACCAGCACCGGAGTAAATCAGATATACCTAAAATAATTTTGTGAAAAATACATGTATTTTATCCCAAAACCTCACCATATAGCCTGATGTATAGTGGAGTCATTGCTTAATAAAATAATTTAAAAGGAATTTGAAATTTTCTAATTAATCTTTTAAATGTAATTATATATATATTTATTTACTTAAGTTTAAATTATAATCAACAGTTATAAAGGAAAAAATAAACTCACCAAAACAGAAGATACATATAACTTGAACTTTTATTGCACTGAGAATATTTTATTTGGTATAAAGTATAGAAGTAATTGGAGCTCCAAAAGTAACAGAATTACGTAAATTGAATATTTCAATCAGCTTTTCAGAATAAATTCTGTTATGCTTAATAGATCAGTGCTTTAAAATTCCCTTTTAAGTTAAGTTTTAATAAAAAAAATTATTCATATCAAAAGTTTAATTCCCGGAATCAGTTCGTTAAAATTATAGTCTTAGTTCGTCGAGATATGACATAGAAATCTTAGCTAATACTAAAGATGAGAGGCAGATTCTTCTGTTTTGTTATTTGAATTCAGTCTGATAGCTTATTGGAGTTAAAGTTCCTTGGAATTAACTTCATAAAAAGAGTTGATTTCTAACAAAGATTATCTTGATTAGTACTATTGGCAGCAAAACATCGAACAAGCAGGATGAAAATATAACTTAGAAAATTTCACTGACACTAAAGAATAGAGGCGAATTGTTCCGTTTTATTATTCGAATTCAAAAGTTTGATAATTCATTGGATTTAAAAGTTCCTTGGAATTAAGTTCGTTAAAAGAGTTGATTTCTAACAGAAAGATTATCTTGATTAGTACTATTGGCGGAAAATATTGAACAAGCAGGATGAAAATATGATGTAGAAAACTTCGCTGAGACTAAAGATAAGAGGCGGATTGTTCCATTTTTATTTGAATTCAAAAGTTTGATAATTTACTGGAACCACTGGTGGAAGACAAAAAGAATAAGGATGATAACGGTGATGGAATCATACTGTTTCTTCTCCCAAGTTGTGCTAACAAATCTGCTGATTTCAAAATTTCATTGCTTGAAGTTCTGCCGGTAGTCGTAGTTTTTTTATTCTATCAATTTGACGGAATCACATACAAAGGTAACGTTTTACATTTTCTTCTCTGCTGAAATTAATCTACCAATGCCTGAAGTAATTAAAAAACCATGAAGCTGAAGACTGCAGAACAATTTTCAGTCGTCCAAAACAAAATGGCAAGTCTGTGATAAAAAGCAATTTCCCGCCGAGGCCCGCAGCCTGGCGTCTATATAGGCACAGCTCTAATCCTACTTTGATGACTGATTCAGAACAGACCTCAATTTTTGTCAGTTGCATTTTGAAACCGTAACTTTTAGCCAATGAATGATAGTGTGTTGGTAAACCACCCCCATACGAAGTTATGACGACAACAGCGAGTGCCACAATACTAGCACCACCTGACGAAGTTGAAGAAGCAAATCTCCAAACCTTCCTTAGCAAATGCATGCTTGCGGTTAAAAATAGACTTTCACTGCTGTCAAAATCTAACTTAAACGCTCAAAGAATGCAGCAGAAAATTCTATTCCGTCCTTGAAGCCGCGAAATTTAACCTTGAGAGCCTCACGTCAATGACCCGGTCACATCATGGACACCGAAAAGAGTAAAAGTTGTTGTTTTTATGCAAGAAAGAAGCAAGCAGAATGGAGAACTCACAATGGCGTCCAAAACACAAAACTTGCGCTGAATTCAAAACGGAGATTGATGAAAATACATAACTATAAAAGTTATGGTCAAAATGCACTTAAATTTTAAGTACGTACATAAAATAAATATTTCTTTCCATTATAAATGATTTGAAAAATAAATTATTAAATTTAAAAGATTTGAGAAAAACTATATATTGTACTTATAAAATTAACGGATCGTACATCGCGATTTCTTTTTAACCCTCTGAGCGTTTTGAAAAAGGGTAAAATTGTAATGTTGTTTTCTCTGCATTTTGTTTTAAATGCTAAAAAAATATGATTCTTTCAGCATTATAAATAAAACTTAATTACAAATATGAATGTAACCCTTGAGAGTATTAATCATTCTTCAATGTTTTGAAAATTCATTAAATCTATAGAATTATATTATCTTAAACATTGCATATATTGCAGTGAAACCTGGAGCTTAGTGAACGGAATATTACGTTCCACACGCTTAGAGGGTTAAACTAACTTTTGAGCAAGCCAAAAGAAAGAAAACACTTACGTTCTGATGTGATTAAAATACCGATTAACCATTTTTAATTTAATAAGTAAAAAGGAAATGCGCTGTATTATTGAGATATTAATTTTAATAAGAGAAAATTAAGATTAAAGTTTTGGAAAAAGTAAATTAAATTATTTCTAGAAGTAATGTTTACTGAAATTAAAAAAAAAGCTAAATTTGGAATATTAATTTAAAATGTAAAGAATTTGGAATATTAATTTAAAATGAAAAGAAATTGGAATATTAATTTAAAAAGAAAAGAATTTAATATTTAATTTACCTAGCAATAAAAGTTATAATTTTAAAAGTAAATGTTTGCAGGCCTGGACTGGCTCCTTTGTGGGGCCTCGGCTAGAGACTGAAAAGGGGCCCCTTACCTGTAAATTTAGAGAACATAGAATATTAGAATATTTACTTTATGAAGATTAGGTTTACATGCCTAAAAACCACATTTAGCTACTTTGTCACTTGGAAAATAGTTGGGTTATAAGTAAGCTTTCTCCGATGTAGTTTGTTTACTTTCACAATAAATATTTATATTATTTTTATATACCGTACCTAAACTAGTTCCATGCTAGAAAAAAGTAAGTATACTAATTAATTACGAGTTGTTTATTACATAAAAACGAGAGTGAGAAATACTTTTAGTTTTAGGCAACCAAATAACAGAAGTTGAAGCTCTAACGATCTAAATCCTTCTGTAATACCTAAGTAAATATTAAAAAGGGACACAACGTTAATAAAAAAATCATATTGAAAAAAACAAACAATGTCCTCTTTAATTTAATTGTTACAGATTGTAAAATAGGTTTTATAACAAAAAGAAAAATGGCTCTAAAATACCTTGATACAGATACAGCGAACTAAGAAAGTTCATGTGATTGTAGACAGCTGTTTACTAACCAAACGCCTTTTTGGTCAGTTCATCTATAATAGCATCTTTATCCAAGTTATAAAAAAAAATCTTTCTACATTCATGAAAAGAAGATTAGAAATAAGGTATTGGTTTAAAGTAGATCTAAGTCAATTCTTAACTATTTTAAATTTAGAAAACACGCTTTCACAGGTGTACAAACTTGTAAGCTACATACAGGTTGGTAAACATTCCAGATTCTGAGAGTTCAAAAACAACAGAAAAAGAGCATGATAAACACAGAAAACGTTGTTTCTTGTCAGAGCAGTAACCATAAAGTCTTTTGTCTTTTTCAAATTCAGATTCTACCTCGTCATACTCACAGATTTCTTCAGCTCCATTCAGATTGTCTTGTTTTCTTTTAATGATAGTTTTTTCAGCCATTGTAAAGCTTTCAGACTGATCTGCAAACTCTTTCAGCTCTATATAGTGACTTCTTTCAACTTTACAAAGATTAGAAATGCTACAAAGGACTTCTGCAGGAAAACTATCAAGCAATACAATTTCATTAAATTTCTTTGGGTCTAACCAGAGACAATCTACTGAAATTTCTTTGTTTGGACTAAATCTTTCTTCGATACTTGCCCTGGCACAATCTAAAACACTGAAAAAGACCAATTTATAGTTTTGAGCAAGTTGAGATTCCAGAAGCCTCGTCTATTGATTTTTCACCAGGCATTACCTTTTTTCTTTTAAGTTTTTTTTTTCCTTGAAATCTAATTCTACTTCATCATCAATACTGCTATCTTCTAAGTTGCTGTTAACTATACTTGTATAATATTTTGTTTTGGAATACAGAGCATGAAAGTGTTTATCACTGCTTTTATCCCTTATTTGTTGAAGCAGCTTCTCTACCAAGTTCCAAGCTGTAGCATAGTCAATGGTTTTACTTTGTAAATATTTTAAATAAGAGATATAACAAGAAATAAATCTAATAAAACAATAGACATAAATAGGATTACAAATTTATTTTCACTACAAAGTTTCTAGTATGTTAAAATACAAACTTTTATTTGCATTGATATAATTAATATATGTAGTACATGGCATTATATATTCCTTATATTCTAATTACGTTTTATAAGAAATATTAATTTTATTTACAATGTCTTCAGAATTCATAACATGCATAGCAAAGTATAATTTCAAAAGAAAATTCCTTTATTTATATTAATTACCGACAGATGGCGCAAAAATTAGAAACGAAGCATGATTTGTGTATGGAAGCTCTGAAATCCGCTCTCAGTCACGTGATTTGGACTTTTATTATAATGATTTTAGGGGCAAAAACAAAACATATAGTCCAGCATTAAGTGCTCAAAAAGGGCAAATTAAAGAAAGTTTTGGTGAAGTTTTGATATTTGGTACCTTTTATGTTTTTTAGGTCGCTGAACACAAATAAGAGATTTTCCAACAAAATATTTTCTGGTAAATACGTTATTTTTACAAAAAACGCATAAAAACGGACTTGCCTCTGCTTTTCTTTTTTTTTTTCTTTTTTTTTAATAACTCCAAAAATGTGCATTTTACGTGAAAGACGAAAGTATATGAATTAAAGAGGATAAAATTTCCTACATTTTATGTGTTAAAAGTTTTTTTTCCTGATCAATAGTTTATCCGTGAGAGTGCCACAAAAATGGTGGTTAGAAGCAAAAAAGTGTTTATTAAAAGAAAAAGAGAAAATAACGAGAATTACGACCCTATACATCGAGTAACATGAAAACTAATCATTTTACACAAACGTTGACCATTAATGATACGAAGGACTATGTGATTGATTACATTTTACAATCAAGTTGTCTGATAACAAATATGACGAATCATTATGAATCATTAATTAATTATAAATAATTATGTTTATGTACATTAGTAAGTACATTTACATAAAATCAAAAATCTTATTTTCGCATTCTTTTATGTGAAGATCTCTGCTGTTCATCGACATCTACAACATAAAAAATAGATGTATGGAATTAGTGGGGAATTTTATTACTACCAATATTATAGAATAAATGTTTTCTTAATGGTAAATATTTCTTTCCTTGTGGCATGACTTGTTCCTCTTCCATTGGGTCCACGGATTCAGTGGGTGGGCAATGCAGCTACAGTTCGGTTTCAAGGTAAACTCGTCTTCCTCGTCTTGACTCACCACTGCGATGTTGTTGAAGTTCCCCTCGCAGTTGAGGCACATGTTAGAACAACAAAGCCCTGCCTTCTTACACCCAAAATTTCGGTTGCAGTTCTCTGTGCATTTGCAGGATACAAGCTTCAACAAAGCAGGGGGTAGTACAGTAAATACAGTCTCAAGGCCAGCACTTGTTTTCTTCCATCCCCACTCATCAGCATTTTCTTTAAACCCCCAGCCATTGCTGGACTTGGTGATATAGTACTCTTAAAGAGAGCTGTTGCGCTGCAGCTACAGATGGTGGTAAAGCAGCAATATTAGAACTGTATCTAAAGGCTGACTTCTTGTACGAAATATAGTTTAGGTAGTTCAGCGAAGGCACATTCGTCCTACAATAGCCATACAGTGAGATAAGGAAACGTTCCGCAGCAGCTGCAACCATCTCCTGAGTAGCGATTGGGTATTTGAACACTTTAACAATGTCTGCAACATATGGATTATTCCCAAGAATTTTGAGGAACTTCATTTTCCCTTGCATAAACGGTGCTGACTTTGTATCGCACCCGCTCATAGCATGTAGGAAGAGAATGTTTTCAACAACCATTGAACTCTCAGCATTTGATGAAAAAAATGTCAATGGAGAAACGGTGTCCTTCCCAGGTTTTAAAAAGAAAATGTTTTCAGCTTTGCAGAGACCTAACAAAATGACCAAGAGCTTTACATACCCCCCCCCCTCCAACTATATTCACCATCTCATTTTATGGAGCCAAGGACAAAGCAGTGTTTACAATAAAGGTGTCTGCATATTCTTTTGCTTGCTTACATGTAATATCTGGTAATTAAAACTTATCAATCATCATAGATATTAACCGGCCCTTGTTTTTTGGGTCAGCAAGAAACTTTTCTTTGAACGTGGTAGGTATTGTTATGCCGTCAAACAATACGTCAGTCAAAGCATGCTTCCTTAGTCGTCTCATACGTTCATCAGTTTTTTTACCACTTTGTACGTCATCAGGGTAGCCATCAAAGACTATACTGCCTGTGGTTGATATTTTGACTGCACGTACTCAACATATTTGTCGGATATTAAAGAAAAAGAATGATTTAGACCAAACAGCCCTATGAAATTACAAACCACTATCAATGATGAATTGAACCCTGCCGCTGAACCGCTTGATTGTTAGGGGTTTGAATGTCTTATAGAGAGTAGATTAGGTTCTTTTTCTTAACCCATTGTCGAATAGCGACTCGGAATAAGGTCCTGGATCGTGCGTCAAAAACTCCTCAATACCTTCATCCGAGGGCTTTGCAACCAAAATTCGTTAGAACAAAGTTGTGGGATTAATAGAAACCAATTCGTCGTCTACTCGTATTACAGTATCACACTGTTCATTACAACAAGAGGTTTTATTCTGTCGCTCCGTTTAAATGTTACAGTTCCAAAGTCACCACCAACAAAACTGTTCACGTCTTTAATGTCTGATTACCTAGACTTATGGCAGTTGATCCATTTAGGTTAAAAATAAAACTTTTAGGAACTAAAGTCCGCGTCAGCTTTTATTAACGAAAGTGTGTTTTAGTTATTTTATTTTGTGTTATTTAAAAGGCAAAATAAAGTGTTATATTTTTGTAAAAGCAAATGGAGATTTTGATCCGATCCCACGTATGCTCATTTTTATTTATTTTTTAGTTATGAAGAAAACAATGAACATCAGATTCATAAAATATAGTCAATCATATAATTTTTAGTATCATTAATGGTCAACATTTGCGTTATAACGTCCTTTCAAAGATAATCCGCGAAGTAATGATTTGGTAGCGAAAGGATTAAACTTCGAAAATATTTCTTACATCCGAAAGATCACTTTATTGAATAAACAAAGATTTTCTTGGTAGATAAAAAATAAAAAGAAGAATAAATTTCATGAGTTCGTCGATATGACGATCGTTCGTTTTGATTTATCGCTCATTAGACTTCAGTGTCTGTTCAGTCCACTATAATTGAAAGTTAGATTTGTTTTATATTAAGAGTTTTAGTACTCTTCTCGATTCGTGAAAAGTTCAGAATTCTCTCTCACTCTAGTAGGATTTTTATCCAGATCATGCTTTGCATCTCAAAAGGTTTCTCGTTCCCTGTCCGCACAAAACATCTTGCGGCCGGACTTTCTAGCATTCGCCCGGGTACTCGGCGTACCCTGTATTCTCGAACAGAGGTCTAGCACCTCTCTGCGTTTCTCTCGCAGTCACCCGGGTACTTGGCGTACCCTGTATTCTCGAATAGAGGTCTGGCACCTCTCAGCGTTTTTCTCAATCTGAACTCTTAATTAAAATCCTTTCGCTCATGGTTTTCTCAATGGGAGAGGATTTTGTCAGAGAAGAGGCTTATCAGGACAACTTGTACCGTGGGACCATGACATCGCCTGCAAACCAGTGCGGTATTGGTTCCTTTCTAAAAAGGGGAAAATAAGTAGTTGCACTTTGTGGTTTCTCACGCAGATCTTTCTCTCACCAAGACAGGCCACCAGCAAAAAGTCCTGTCATCCTTGGTGGATAATGCTATCAACTATAATTCTAGTTTTCCTCTATTCACAAAAGAAGTTCGGGATCGCCACTATTTCAAAGCAACGCCGATGTGAGAAAATATGCTGGAAATGTTTTTTTAGAACTTTTCACACGAGAGCTCTCGGATGCCAAACACGGGTTCTCATGCACCGGTACGTAAAAGTAAAAATGGATTCTTTATAGCGTCAAATGGTTAGTTTCCATGTTACATCGATGCACAGTGCCGTATTTCCCGTTGTTTCAGTTTTTTGCTTTTAACACATATTTCTGTGGCACTCTCATGGCTAAACTATTGAGCAGAGAAAATTTCAAATTCATAAAATGTATGATTCATATACTACTGATTCATATTTGATTCATATACTGCAATGGCGGATCTAAGGGAGGGGCGATGGGGCGATCGCCCCCCCCCCTTGAGCTAAAAAAGGGTCGGTAAACCGACATTAGAGGCCTCCACGGAAAAAGGCCTCTGGCGAAGCCCGGCCCGACCTAGGTCGGGCCGGGACAGGTCTTCACTCTTTAAGGGTCGGGTCGGGACCGGGCCTTATTTTTTCTGGAGACTTGGGCCTGGACTGGGCCTCGCATTTTCTGAAGACTGGTGCCGGGCTAGACCTCTTTTTTTTCGGGTCGAGCCTGGCTTAGATTTCATTCTTTCTAGAGGTTTGCAAGGGCCGAGATTTTCAGGCCTGGGGCCAGCATAAAAGCTGAAAATTCGGCCCGGTTGCGACCAGTGGTGGATCGATCATATCCCCCCCCCCATCTCCCTTGCGCTAATAAAAGGTCTGCATCAGAGGTCTGTGCGGGAAAGGGTCGCGCCCAAAGAAAAATCTCGAGACAATTTTCATTCACGAAACTCGGACCTTGCCTGTTCTCTGCTCTTTCCTGGCCGGGTATTCATTTTTTCTGTAAACTCGAGCCGGGTCGGGCTAGACTTCTTTTTTCCGGGACGAGTTTGGCATGGAATTCATTCTTCTTAGAGATCTGCACGATCCGAAATTTCCAGACTCGGGCTCGACCCGATATAAAAGCTAAGAGTTCAGACCGTGTCTGACTCAACCCGTATGAAAACTTTTATTGGCTCGTTAATACATACCTCTAAATTCTTCCCCCCCCCCCCCGAGCCTATGTTCGGATGGCATTTTTGACTTTCTTCTATCTTTACAAGAACAAAGTATTGGATTAGTAAAAATTTTCGACGTATTTCTACAATTTAGGAGGTCCTGAACACGAATTGACTGTTCTTAGAAAATGTCTGTACATGTGTCTGTCTGTCTACATATATGTGACACAAATTTTGTGGGCGCTCTACCTCGAGAACTAATGCGCCGAATTTAATGAAAATTCATATTCTGTTAGACCTTGACAAAATTGATGCTGTTGAGGTTTTGGTTTAAATTACTCAACAGGTGGTGCTGCTATGCTGCATTTTTTGCGATTTTCGCGATAGCTATATCTCAAGAATTAACGCACGGAATTTCATTAAACTTTAGATTATGTTTGACCTTGGCATAAATAGATCTTTATTAGAATTGGGTATATACCGCCCAACAGATGTCGCCAGTATGATCTGTTTTTCACGATTTCCGCATTAGCTGTATCTCAAGAACGAATAGATCGTCATTTAATTTTTACTGCAAACGATTTGATTTATATAGAAGAAAGTTTTGTGATAGTCACAACATACTAGTATTTATTTGTTTTCGTAAAAATTGTAGTGATGTTGTGCATTTTTTAACATAATTTTTAGAAATTTAATTTGGTTTAATAAATCAAAGAGAGATATTTTTAACTAGTCAGATGTGCCAGTCTCAAAACTTTCTTCTATCTCATACTTGTTAAAACTTCAAAATTCGTATCACAGAATTCTGTTTTACGTCAGCTGCTTGCGAAGTGCGAGGTTACCTTCGCTGCATGAACAACTGATGTTAAACTGCGAAAAATTACACAAAAATCGGTATCACAGTGCCCCCTTCCGGCTGAATATCCCTAAATTCAATTAGGACTTGCTGGCCATAGTTGAAAACCCATAAATAAAATTTTGTTCAATTCATGCATAACTTCCTACACTTTCCAATGATACAATAATGAAAATGTCACAAAAATCGCTATTACAGAGCCCCCCATCCGGCGGAATATCCCCAAATTTAAGTACGACCTGCTAGCCGTTAGTCAAAAACCTATTAATGAAATTTGGTTTAATTCTATGCATAACTTCATACACTTTTGATGATATCAATTTAAATACTTTCTTCTGTTATATATATAGAAGAAAGTAAAAATGTACTTTTTGCTTTGTAAAGCTTTAAAATTATAACTTTCTTTTATTATTTGTTTCTTTAATTTTAAACTACGTTGATATTCTTACTGAATATTCATCTGAATGTAATTATATAATTCAAATATTTAATGAGTGTTTATATACACAATTATCTGTCAATATTGTTTCCATTCTGTAATCCATGAATTTCAAACATAATTTTTCTAAAAAAAATCTGCGCATAAGTGGGCTTTATGAATAATTTTAACTGTAGAATAATGTTGCTTCCGAAACATCGGCATGTTTTGTGGAGATTAAATCTGGCGGTGAAGTACCAATTAAGTTTTTGTACTGGCAGATCCGGGCTTGGGACAAACTTTTAGCTTTTATACTGGCGCGGGCCGAGTCGAGCTCACGCTTTTATGCCGGGCCGGGCCAATATTTTTTGTACGGGTCGGGCCTGGCCCGAGGCTGGAAATTTCGGCAAGTGTAGACCTCTAACCGAGATATCTAAACTAGTTTTAATGTTTTTTCTAAATGCTTCTTTCAGCCAGCGTCTCATAACTACTGAATATATGTTTCGTTAATAAGTTTCAAAACAGTCTTTACTGAATAAAAACTGATCTTTGATATAAAGAAACAAGCAGTCTTATACCCAGTTAGTATTTTTTAACAGAATTTTGGAATGTGGCGATCAATTAAAGCCTAAAAATGTCTCCATGATTATATTAGCCTTAAAAAAATGAGCCTTTATGCGACTTCTGTAAGGTATCTTCCCAAGTGCACAGAGATACACATTGCCTCTAAAAAAAGTCTGTATGAATGCTTTGTATATTTTTCGTCCTACCGCTATATACTTCTAATAAAAATCTGGGCAACCATTTTATTAGTACTGTAATGTGATGTCGTTCTTCCTTATAGTTTTATCTTTGAAGCGTTTGTTGTTTCTTTGGGCGTTTTATTACAATTTCCAATACATTGATTGCGTTACAGGCGATGTTACAGGGAGAAGAGCTCGCCCAGCGATGGTCCCGCGTTAGGCTGACAACCTGACAGGGGCATTATAGCACCTCAGGGCCCATAGTAAAAAACAAAAGCAGGGCTCGGTACTATAGGCCATAAGCCTTAATGAATTGAAAGTTTGGTTCTCAAAAACAAACTCACTTTTTTCTGGCACATTTACAAAATCATTGATATTCATACACATATAAGAATACAAAATCAGTAGCAAAGGCTGTGTTTTAAGCGCGTGTAGCAATTCAAAAATTTTCTCTCGCTCCCTAGAGACTACTGTAGTTTCTTATACCGTAATTTTTAATACAGTGAGGTTTTGGAGTTCCTAAAAAATTTAGCGCACTGGGCAATTTTTAAGATACTACAAAAATCCCATTTAAAATAATTCCACCTTTTGAACATGCAACTTAAAATTCCACCTAGAGACCTGCGCTGATCGGGTTGTCTCAAACTGAACCCGAAAATTCCATTGTAACCAAACCGAACCCCGAAAAAAAAAAAATCTTCATCCTCCCAAAACCGAAATGAATGAAAATTAATCTATATTTTAATAGAAGTATAAAATGTAGTATATATGCAATTATATCTCTAATTTCATTTTTCTTTTATATAGAAATATAAACATATAGTATATATATACTCATTAATATTCAAATACTGTAAAACATTTAAATAACGGACACCGAGGTGCCGTCGAATTTATCTCTTACTCGGAGGAGTGCGCAAAAATATGAAATATTTGTATTGGGGCTGTCTTCGCTCTTCAGGAGTGACCGTACGGAGGTCTTACTGTACATGCTATTACTTCTGAATTTGCGGATAAACTCGACGGCTCCAAGGTGTCCGTAATTCGGAGGTTTTACTAAATAAAAGATTTTAAAAGTATTTTCTACATAAAGCTTTCCGCTATTTGGGACTGTCCGTTATGAAAGTTTTACTGCATATAGATTTTATCGGGAAAAAATATTTTAGACATTCTTTTAAAAAATTGTGTCAACCCGAGCACGACACCGCAAGCAGGGCCGTAGCTAGAGGGGTGCCAGGAGAGGCTCAGTACCACCTGAAAAATTTTGAGCCCCCCCCCCCCCCCCCCCCTGGGGAAGTTGCCAAGGTCGCCAAATGAAATTCTGTTTCAAAAATCCAAAAGAAACTCTGTTCAAAAATTAAACTTAGTTTTGGCTTTTTTTTTTTTACAGTTTTGCATAAATTAAATTGTAGTATTTGTTTAAAAACTGCAAATAAGTGCTTCAATATGCGCGTATCCTATCTGCACATACTCAGAATTAGCAAATTTTTGCTGATGCAAACAATGACTTTTGTGTTAGTTATATACTGAATTCTTTTCATTTTGCAGCGTTTTCCATTATTAGCATAAAACAAAGTTATTCTAATAAGTTTGATAGTAAATATGAAGCTTAATGATAAACATTGTTTCCTATTTGAGTCGCCCCACCAGTGGCTGAGAGGTTGTGCTCTCGAAGCTGGTAGACGGGAGGTGCTGGGTTCGATCCCAATCGCGCCCGTCGGCCTAATCGTTCGGAGTTTTCGTGGTTTTCTTCGAGCCGTGGATTTATCCATGCGTAAATACGGGTTAGGTTCCCTTTGAAAGACCCCCACGAAGGGCACCCCCCCGGGCCTATATCCCAAGTGTAGATAATTGGCCGTCAATATTCAACTCAACCCAACCTATTTGAGTCATCCTAGTTTAAATATATATAAGATTTTTAATTTATAAATGATACTAATGAAAAAAACTAATAGCCAATTTAAATACAAGTGGTTTTAGCATTTGAATAATTTTAAAATGCAAAATACATCCTTCATTTTTCTAATGTTTTTTATCATATAAAAACATAACTTTAGAATCTTTAATGGCAGGGAATATTCATAAAAAAATTAAAGGTTGCAATTCTTTTGAACTGTGCGATTTTTATTTAATTACTGACATCATCACTTATTATTTCACTAGTATATTTTTACACTGAAAATTTTCCTTCTGCAGCCAGTGATGTAGTTGTAAAAAAAAACAGAGGGCATCCGCTGCAGGCAGAGGGAGTATATGCTAAAGAGCTTATGCCCTAAAGAGTTTATGCTATAGTATATGCTATAGTATATTGTTTTTGAGAAGTGGGTATACGGTATTCCTTAAAATAATCCAGAAAATATACGGCGTATCCACCGTATATCCTCCATTACATCCCTGTCTGCAGCTTTTACTTTTCTTAGAATGAAATAAGGTTATTATAAACAGTTTAATATGAAACGCAGTGCCTACAATATGAAAAAATCCCAGACAGTTCAGCCTACAGGTGCAGGTTAGATTTCGAATACGCAGACCATGGGGCTCCTGTTTATTGGGAATTGCAGAAAAAATTACCTTTTTGCCATGATTCGGGAGTTGGGACCACCCACTTCGAAAACTACCTGTGTCTGTAGGCGGAGCCGACAGAGATTGCTTTGTTTTTAATTTTATTTTGCTGTAAGCGTTGGTCCTATAAAAAATTTGTAGATAATATTAAGAGGATTTATAATAAATTTAAGCGGATTTAATAACTTGTGAATTGACAAAGTTGGAAATTTTTTTCTTCTTAAACCCCTATCCCCCCCCCCCCTTCGAGGCCATTTTTAATGATATCAAAATCTGTCATACATAAATTTTCGGCCCTTTACTTAGAAGTAATAATAACTTTAAATGGATTCGATGATACTTATCATAATTAAGAAGTTATGGGGATTTCAGTTTTCACAAAAAGCCCCCCCCCCCTACCCAGTGGTTCGATTTTGCCCCCCATTAATGAACTTGACCGAGATTTTATACACCTTGATTTTATGTATTAGTTTGGAAGAGATTTGTGCAGAATTATTGAAGTTATCGTGTCCATAAAAAAGTGATATAGATAGATAGATAGATAAAAGTTTTGAACTGGGGGTGGTTTTCGGTTCTGGGAGTCATGATCGGCATAGATCTGCAAAATTTTCCAGAAATTCCAACATAGGGGAGAATGTAATAGGTAGTATTTCTTACAAAATCTACCTAATATGCACTGATTTACTTTTATATATGTACTTTGATCCGATATATCTGTGTTTGTGCGTGCATGTGTCAGAGAGAGAGAAATAGTATGACCCCCCCCCTACATTCTCTTGAGCACCCCCTATTGTTTGCTTCTAGCTACAGCCCTGCACGCAAGAGTAAAAAAACCCAACCCGATAATGTGAGTCAACGCGACCCGCAGGAAAAATGTAGAAGTCAACCCGACCCGCAGCAAAAAAAGTAAAAATTAACCCAACCGGAACCCATCTCGTACCAAAAACAAGTTAACCTGATCCAAACCCCACCTACAGTAAACAAGTAGGAGTCAACCCGCCCCAAACCCGACCCGTAGCAAAAAAGCAGAAGTAAACCTGACCCGCAATTAAAAAAAATTAGGCCCGACACGACCAAGATTGCGGGTCGGATATTAACTTCCAAATTTCTGATATCGCCCCCCCCTTGAAGACTCTCTAGATCCGCCCTTGATATACTGTCGACTTTCACGTAAAATGCATAGTCTTAGAGTTATTTTGGTAAAACAGAGAAAAGTCAGTTTTTTTTTTACATTTTTGTAAGAAGAAAAGTATTTTCCGGAAAAAAGTTTGATGGAAAACTTCAGATTCGTGCTCAGCAACCCCAGAAAACATAAAAGTACCAAATATCAAAACTCCACCAAAACTTTCTTTTATTTTCTACCTAATGACTGGAATAATAATAGGCAAGAAACACAAACACGGAATTGGCGACTCAAAATACTGAGTATGTGCAAAGTACTTATGAGCTAATAAACTAATTCAATTTTTCTTACCTGTATTTAATGTATCACTATTGTCCCTCAAAGGCTG
Organism: Maratus michaelseni; assembly: GCA_963931845.1. Classification (NCBI taxonomy): domain Eukaryota; kingdom Metazoa; phylum Arthropoda; class Arachnida; order Araneae; family Salticidae; genus Maratus; species Maratus michaelseni. Next base: position 255,332,517 of record OZ007592.1, read on the forward strand.
ACTTTGCGATTGAGAAGTGACACTAGTTAACCAAGTATTTTAACTTTCGAACTTTTTTCAACATCTAAAGATTTTCTCTTCTTTTTTTTTCTTTTCGTAGCGCCACTATGGTACACTCGTTTTGTGTTGACACAACTGTGACACTGCGCTAACTACAACCATACTACGATACTGAGCGAATGAGCGTCGTAATGCGCCATGAATCAAAGCCTATAAGCACTACACTACACAGAGCTCGATATGTAGCTAGCAGCCGTCTTCCGTCTGGCCAGCGACACGACACAGCGCCACTACGGAGGCTACCATAAACAAAAAACAACTGGGCGCTGCTTAAAATTGATTGTAAACGCGTAAAATTAGTGGGAAACAGTGAAATTTGTCTAATGTAACTAATTATAAAGTTGAATATCCATTTTTGGGGGGCCCCTTTGGGCCGGTGCCCTCGGCAATCACCAACCAGCCGACCTGGCCAGTCCGGGCCTGAATGTTTGATTTTAAAGTATTTATTTCCTATGTATTATTTATTTATGTAATTAATTTTAAGAACTGTTTTAAATAAATGAATAAATTAAAGTTAAATATTTTAAATCATAACACTCAGCTTTCATGGTTTTGCAGAACATTTGAGATAAAAATTTTCTAGAAGATGAAGATTATTTATTACTTCCATATACAATTATTGGCGTCTTTCATTATTATTCACAAAACAAATTGCTTGCAGAGTGATGTCAAGTGGTATCTAATTTTGAAATGTTGCTCTAAACAGTGCTAATGAGTAGTCTGCTGCAGATTACTCGCAGAATTTGTGCCCTTGTGTATTTTGCACAAACTGCAATTTGGAAATAATACTTAGGTAAAAAACAGATTCTCAATTTTTGCCTCAAGATTATGAGATAATGAAACGGCATGTATCCTAATAGTTTTTTATTTTTCGATATTTCAGCTTGGTTTTTAGAATAATTTTCTTTCTTTCTTGATCACTTTCCTTCAGCTGCTACACAACTGTGTGCAGTTGGTATTATATTCTGATAAAGCAATATCATCAATACTGTGATACATAATCACTGATTTCTTTACACTGAAAATTTCTTATTTCTGGTAGACTGTTTTGCTGAATAAAAAAGCCATAAAAAGGGCAGATGGAGGAGGATTCGGTGTGAATGAAACAATTATTTGATAGTAACATAAACAGTAATATCTGCTAAGAAAAATTATTAAAAGTGAATGTTCTTGCTGTGAGTCTGGAAAAAAATCTCATACAAGATATTAAGCTTTTATGTTTCAAAGCATAAAAAGGTTTTTTCCATATTTTATTGTATAATGCTTCAAAAACCTAAAAAAATTATATTATCTCAGTTGAAAAATTTATCTACAAACTTTTGAAATTGTTATATACTTTGGTTAATCTTAATTATTCATTTATTAAAATGTTACATTCCTCTGATAAAAGGTCATTTTTCTTTTTATTCTAAGTTGACTTTCGAGAAAAATTAGCAGTATAAAAAAATCTATTTTTGCACCCCCACTTTAAAGAAACAAAGAAATCGTGAAAAAAGTGCAGAAAATATGAGAGTAAATATGGTAAATAAATAGATAACGAATAAATAATAATAAAAATTGTGTTTTTAAATCATAGGGGAGAAATTTCCGATAGCAATTTTATAAGACAAATTTGCCACAAATCTAACTACAGCTTAAAAATTTCATTTCTTGAAAATTCTAAAAATATTCTTAGATGCTATTGGTTTGTTTTGTGTTGGACAAATATGTATTTTTGAAGGGGGAAAAAAATAGAATCTCTCAAATAATTTTTTTTTATTAACTTTAAAATATTGATATTATATTTCTAATGTGTATAATTAATGTGTATGATAATAACCAATAAAATTTCCTCCCTAGACAAGAGAAATTGGAACAACTTGCTGCACGTTTTGATCGCAAAGCTGGAATGAGAGAAACATGGTTGAGTGAAAATCAAAGGCTTGTTTCGCAAGATAATTTTGGATTTGATCTTGCTTCAGTCGAGGCTGCAGCTAAAAAACATGAAGCTATTGAGACTGATATTTATGCTTATGAAGAAAGAGTGCAAGCAGTTGTTGCTGTCGCTCAAGAATTAGAAACAGAAAACTATCATGACATAGATAGAATAAACGCAAGGTGAGATTTGACTATTTTCAACTGTCTATTGTCTATATCAGTATTTCTTAAACTGTGGTGTGTGAGATCTAACCCTGTAGTCCTATTTAGTTTAAAAAAAAAAAAAAAAAAAAAAAACTAAATATCCCAGTCTTTGGAAATTCATATCACAATTTGCATGTGGTCCACAGAGGAATCTGAATTTATGAAAAAAAAAATCAGAAATGCTGGTCTATATACAATACCTTTCTTTATTATCAGTGTTTTCAAAGATTTCATTTCTGCAGAAAATATGTCATGAAAATATGTGCCACTCTTGTTGTGTTTTTAAAATTTGTTCTTTTTTTAGTTATGTATACTAATATTATAAGTTATGTTTGTTTCTAGCGGGTAATCTCTGGAACTACCGAGCCAGTTTAAAAAATAATGGTGGCAAAATGCTGGTGATCAATCTGCTGTAACATAGGCTATACTTTGTTGGTACAACAACCCTCAAGGGGGTGCAGAAGCAACAAATGTTCTAAAATTGTGATTTCTATGATATAGTTGGGGCTAGAAACTCAAAATTTGGTGTGGTTGGTTACTTTTAAGATGCAAATATTCGCTATGAATGGTTTCTAAAATATTTGAAATTTAAAAGGATAAATGAATGGAAAATGTTCTAAATTTTGATTTATTTAGAACTGTTAGGGCTAGAAAAGTGAAATTCAACATGGCTGTTACTTTTAAGGCATAAATGTTTGCAAAGAACCGTTTCTAAAAAAATTCAATGTTAAAAAAAGATAAAATGAGCAGAAAATGTTCTAAAAACTTTCTAAATTAAGCTTTTTTGGAATTGTTAGGGCTATAAACTTGAAATGTATAACAAAACTAGATTTATTTTTTCCTAAAACAATCAAAAGACCTTATGCAAATTAAATACAATACAATGTGTTGCCTCACAGCCAGTTATTAATAAAATGTCACATAGCCTGGTATCTTACTTGACAAGTTTTTCTTTTTTAAGGGAGACGTCTGTATTTTGAGACATCTCCCATATATTTGTACATAATAAAAGAAAAAAGCTCTATTTTGTAAATTTTATACAGGAGATGGTCTCAAATTACAAAAGTATCTCTTAAAGAAACAGAAGATTTTGACATATATGGAATATATGTGTATTTGGACGGGCAGTATTCATTAAATATGGGTGATCATTTAATACTTTTTCAAACTACAAAAAATTCCAAATATTTATACTACTATTCTTTTAAAAAATGAGTGAAATGTTTTAAAAAAACTCTAAACCATAGTTTACTATAGTTTTATTTTTGAAAATTTGATCCTTATATTTGAATGGTTTAAAAATCATAATGACGTAAAATTGTAATATATACAATTACGTTATTGATTCATCATTGAATCTGTAAACACAATTTTTATGGTGAAAAAAATTAAAAACTCTCTCAATTTTTTTTTCTAACATACACGTGATTAAACAGCTCAACTTTCAAGTACATTTTATTAGCGTAATTTTAATTATTCCTAGTTAAATTAACAAATTTGTCTTTTTATCTACTTGTGTGTCATTCATTTATGAAGCACTAATACTGTCATAAATTTTTGATTTTCTTTACTTGATAACATGACACGCAGAATTATTAGTATTCCTAAATGCTTGAAATTTTCAGATATTATTTAGATTCAGCTTTGCTATTTTAACATAAATATGATACTTTGATTACATTTAATTGTTAACTGATAATGACATTGTAAAGATGTATTGAAACATCAATTTTGATAGTATTTTCTGAGGGATGTGTTACATTTATAGGTAAACAAAACAATTTTCGTGTTTTGGAATGGAATGAGAATAATTGAATATAGAAAATATAGGAAAGGAATGAAAATGATTGGATGATTGTGTTGAAATTGCAAGTTTAGATTAGACCTTGAGGAAGAAATTAGAAATAGTCGAACATTATCAGTTTTTCTATTTTAGCTAAATTGCTTAGTTGTGATGCACTAACTTACCTCACTTCCTTCTTAAATCGTGTTTAATATTTTATTGTTCCAATAACATTTAGGATCTACCTTAACTTTGTCTTGTAAGATAAAGTATCAATGGTTTAAACTTTTATGGGCTTGAATCCCTTAATTTGATATATTTTAAATTTATCTACTGAAAGAAGGGAGGGGGGAGGACTATTAAGGGGTAACACCACTTTGACCAGTTAAGAAAATTTTTTGTCAGCTTTGGCTCTTTTTAAAATAATTAAAATAAAACTATACAAAATAATTAAAAAAAAATTAACTTATTATATTTATATCTATTAAGATATTTACTTATAGAAATGAACATGCTGAATACAACATGTTGAATAATTTTTCAACAGCATTTAAGAAGTAACACTACTTTGATGGCCTGAAATTTATTTGCGTATATAAAGCACTCTTTATATACACAAAAATCATATTTTATTAGTTAGAAATCAGTATCAAAAGTGAAAGGGCAATTTTGGATAATAATGAAAACCTTTTTTTCAGAACAGCGTTTTTTTAATCGGTGGACACTCTGCCAACTTTTAATCAGTTAACTTTATCTTTTTTGAAAATTGTCACGTACTTTCTTATTGAAATATGTTTTCAAAATATTGATATGGCTCTGTTCTGTGGACTTGAAGTTTTCAACCACAAATTTCAGTACTTAATTTTACTTTGAATCAATGCCATTTTACTAAAAATGCATATTTTAAAAAATGGCTACATATTTTATTGGCCTTTGAACTCAAAACTAATATTTTTGTTACATTGTTCTGGGTGAAGTCTACGATAAGTTTGTGTCCACTGCTTGACTTTTAAAGAGTGCCTGCCCATCCTCTGTCAAGCTGCCATTTTAAAAAATATATTAACTAAACAAAAATACAGTTTTGTACTTTAATATGTACATAATAAATTAGTGTAAATGGATTTTTATAAGCACTTTACACTTAAGAAAAAAACTTCCGACAGAACCTTAAATTTCAGGCCATCAAAGTAGTGTTACTTCTTAAATGCTGTTGAAAAATTATTCAACATGTTATTTTCAGCGTGTTCATTTCTATAAGTAAATATCTTTATATATATAAATATAATAATTAGTTAATTTCTTTTAAATTATTTTCTATAGTTTTATTTTAGTTCTTTCAAAAGAGCCAAAGACACTTGCAAGTTGTTAAATGTATTATTTGTTAGTTACATTTAATTTATGCTCAACATATATCAAAACTAATTTATATTTTTGAAAAATAGAATAACTGAATTTATTAATAAGCTAATTAAAAAATATTTTTTTTTCTATTGAAATTTTAATGTTTTTGTAAAAATTGTTTTTAAATTTTATTCTCTGAAAGTAGAAGATGAACGAAGATCATTATTATACCAATAAATTGGTATTGGATTGTCTTCATGAGTTTTAAAATCTTTTATTTATGTTGTAATTTTGTGATATGTTTTTTTTCATTCTTTTACTTTTTTTTGAATATCAGTTGAATTCAGAAACACTTTATAATACAAATTTTCAATTTTTAGGAAAGATAATGTATTGCGATTATGGAACTATTTGCTTGAACTTCTAAGAGCTCGTCGTAGCCGTCTTGAGAAGTCCATAGCTTTGCAACAGACATTCCAGGAAATGATATTCATTTTAGATTCAATGGAAGAAATCAAGGTAACTTTAAAATTTCTAAATATTTTAGTTGCAACTTAACCCGAAAATAAAATGTAATAAATACAGCAAAACACCCTCTATCCAGATGGTAAGTTCTGGACGCAATTCGTATAGTTATTTCAATACAATTGTTCGAAATATATGAGTTTCAAACATCCGATTTTCCTTTTTGCTTGTGCAGGTATCTCATTCCCCCGATAGCTTTTTTTTTTTTTACAGTTCCCTATTAAAATTGCTGCATCATACCACTCTTCCAAGATTTTTCTTTTCATTTTTTTTTTCATTTTCTTTAAATTTTGACACTTTATTTATTTGTTGCCAGATTATATAAATGTTTTGAATTTTTACTTATCTTTATATTATAATCTTCTTACGCATCTTTCAGTGCATTTTAAACTTGCAGAATATCTTGCTGAAGCTGTGTAACCTGTGTATGATAAGCAGAAATTATTGTAAAATTTCTATAACACCATAACAAAATTAGTGCTATTTTTGAATGTTCCATTAACTGTAAGAGAAGTCTAATAATTAACTAATTTGATCTTGTATTAAAAAGATTCTAAAAATGAGTTTCAATCATTTAAGCAAATAAAAATTGAATCTCTAATTTTTCACGAAACCCAATTCGTCCCGCTACGTTGTCTGTCCATCATAGAGCCGGTTCTCAAACTATATAACTTACAGACATGAAATTTTTTGTACTTACATCTGAATGCATACTATGAAGTTCAAAATCATAAAGTTTGAAAAAATCGTATTATTTTAATATAGAGAGATAAAAAACCAAAAATCTAACAGCCTTTTCCTATTAAATTAAAACTTTTTTGTGTTAGCAGTTGCCAACAATTAAAAGTCCACAATAAAATTCTTTCTACAATAATTAATTTTCTATTGAAAGATTTCCATGTGAAAAATGAAAATGAAATAAAAAGTTTCACAAATTGAAAAAAAGATTAATATGACGTCATATTGGTAATAAAACGGAAATTTTCAAACATTTCTCAATAATTCAAGAAGTATGAGTATGTGTAAATACAGAAAGCAGCTTAATATGACGTCATTAGAGAGAATTAAAAAGAAAATTAATCTGACGTCATATTGGAAGTATAACAAGACTTTTTCAAATGTTTGAGAATAATACAAAGAGAGTATCAATATGAGTAATAGAGAAAGCAAGTAAATATGATTTCAGCAAGTGATTATAACGTCATATGAGTTGGAGGACCGTATTGAAGCATTAACCCAATTATGGAAATATTGGCATATTTTAACATTTTGAAGGTCTTTGTACAACATGTTTAATTTTGAAATTGATTTTTTTGTAATGTCTCATTTAGTCCACATGATAGATATTATTTTGGCAGAGTATAATAGCTTGCTTCGCCCGCTATCGGGCCAGTTCATATATTCGAAAAAAACAAGAAAAATAGACCGGTAAATTTTTACTTTGTAAAAAACATTACCTTTTTGAAAAATGAAATTTAGATACATATGAGTTTGAGGAACATATTGAACCATGATAAAAACCTGATTATGGAAATATTGGTATATTTTAACATTTTGAAGGTCTCTATACAACATGTTTAATTTTGAAATAGATTTTTTTGTAATGTCTCATTTAGTCCACATGACAGATATTATTTTCACAGAGTATAATAGCTTGCTTTGCTCGCTATCGAGCCGGTTCATATATTAAAAAAAAAAAAAACAAGAAAATTAGACCAGTAAATTTTTACTTTATAAAAAACACGACTTTTGAAATTTATTTGGATTTATTAAAGAAAGGATAAAGTGTTTTGAAAGGAATATTAAACTCAACACTTTGTGCGATCTTCGATCAAACTTACCCGCTTGTTTTTTCATGTTGTCAATTCCTAAGCAGTTTTTATTTCTTCTGCTATTGAAAACATTCTTAATAAATATTTTACACCTTTATTTATAATACACCTTTATTTATAATACACCTTTATTTATAATACACCTTGCTTGAGTTGTACCAAAGAAGATTGCAAGAGTGTATTTCTCGAAATGGTGAAAAGATTCAAAATGAAAAGGTGATATGTTTTGTAAATTAGTTTCGTCAATTAAATAATAAAAGCTTTGTTACCATAAATGTTTTCTCATTAAATTTTTTTTTTTTTTTTTTTTTTTTTTACATATAATTTTTTTGCTCCCTATTAGGTCTTTGATGAATCTAAAGAAAACTATTTTTTTAAAGATGAATTAATTTAATTTTCTTAGACAAAGAGTAGTTCTTGAAAAAAATGTTTCATCTTTTTAGATAAGTCATGAAAAACTTAGTCAGCTACAATATGATACAACTGTTAAACTAATTTATTTATATAAAGAAACAAAAATAAGAATTATTTGCAGAAAAGATTTTCCTGCAATTGCTTATTTTTAGTTGTTGGGATACATATACAAATATGGTATAAAGATCAGGGGTTACCAAACTTTTTGATTTATGTAACTAAATCAAAATTCATGATTTTACTTTACCACCATTATCAGAGATAATTCAAACATTTAAAATTATATACTTACATATCTAAATGAAGATTACCTTCTTTTATTGATATTTAAATAAAGAATATCATGATTATAATTTAATGCAACACCCACTTAGTCAAAGGCTAAATAACGATCGAAAAACATTTTGCATACCATTGATTGACATCCTCTTGCATTATTTGCAACTTTTCATCCAGAATACAATCTGAAAATTATTGCAAGCACAATACTTTAGTTCTTTCGATAGACTATTGATATTGAAAAATAAATGATTTTTAAAATGGGTTTCCAGAAAATTACCAGACAGTAAAATGTTTTGAGAATCTCAAAATTCAACACTTTAAGGACCTCCTAAATTTCCCAGACTTCAGTTAATAATTAGTAAATAATCAGTAAAAAAAAAAGCCTTTTTAAAGAGGATTTAATCTGTATTATGGAATAAAAACTCCTTGCTGTGGATTTATGGGCCAATATGTGACAATATCAACATTTCTGCATCAATTTATAGGTAATGAGCATTGACTGTTCATTACCGGAACAATCAAGCAAATGTACATTTCTTTTCTTTGCACCTATTCCATTTATTATAATAAATTTAATTACTAAATTCTTATGTTATTGTTATGACACTTACATAATTATTTTAATTTATCTATATGGCAAAAGTAATTCATAGCAAATATGAAATACTGTCATGAATAAAGTAAAATGCAACATGAATTTTGTAATTTATGTAAGAGTCTTAATTTCAGATGAGTTTTTATTTTCCTTATTTTGTAGCTTATTTTTATGTATGTAATATATGTATTTTCTATGCATTATACATTTTTTTAAATAGATAAGTATGTTTCCAAAACATTTCTATGTGCAAGTGCATATTCTGCATGATACATAAATTGTAGCATAAATACATGCAACTTATTTTTATTTCCTTTTGAGAAGTCGTGTATCTTAGGAAAAACAGTTAGTTAAATATGAGATTGCGTATATTTATGCTGCTATTTATGTATGCAGCAGATGTATTTGCTTTGTACAAATTTTACAAACATTTTACAAATGTTTTGAAACATTAGTATATATAAAAACATGTTTAATGACATGTGAAACTACAGCTATTTCATATCTAAAAGCATTACTGATAGTAAAATGTTTTATAGTACTTCTGAACACTAACATAAAAATATTTTTTTTAGGCCAGATTGCTGTCTGAAGACTTTGGTAAACATCTCATGGGTGTTGAAGATCTTCTACAGAAACACAGTTTAGTAGAAGCTGATATTAATGTACTTGGAGAGAGAGTTAAAGCTGTAATTCAGCATTCTCAAAAGTTTGTGGATGAGCAAGAACAAGGTAATACTAACATAATATTTAAACTGTATGAGTGTTAAACAAATTTTGATACCTTAATCCTTTTTTTTTTCACTTCATGTAAACTTCAGCTGGATTTTTTTTCAATGTATTGGATATTTCTTTTTTCTACATTCTTTTTAAATTATGACTGCAGTTTCTTTTCATGCTACATAATGTAAAAAAATCATAAATTACACTGGTTTACACGGTTTATATACTTTCCCCGAGATGTGTATTTTTTCATAGATTCTAGTGCACTGAGTACGGGAAAATTATTGAAAAAAAATTTGTCACGTCTAGTTGAAAAAATATTAATTACTTAAAAGTAATAATATGAAATATAAAAAGAAAAAATTAGAAATGATTGATTTTACTCTTTATTTTATAAATTTCTTGATCTGTTTCTCTTAAAATAGACAAGCAGTAGTTCCCTAACATACTTTTTGTCCCAAAAACCTTTGTGTCTGTCTTCAGACAGTTTAAGGTCTTGGTGAAAACGCCCGCCCTGCTCGTCACTCACGGCGACCAAGTTTTCAGGAAAAAATCCGGGTGTAAATGGAGAAAATGTACCTTCAGAGACATGATCACACTCATTGCATGATAGTTTTTTAATTAAACAGCAATATGTTTTTCATAATTTTCATCTTTATGATTTCCTAAGAATCCATGGACGACCGTCCTTTTTGGGGAAATAACTACTGAAAACTTGACTCAGATTTCAGTAATAAGTTAATTTGATATTTGGTGTCAATAAGTTCGAGAGGTTGTAGACGAGAGGCAAGAATCTCTGCCTTAGATCTAGATAGTTGCAAGTCTCGCACAAGGTCGTTCAACTCATTTTGGTTTATTAAATGTGGCGTTTTATCATCTTCGATTACGAATTCGTCATAATTTTCATCCTCCATAAACAGATCGTCACTTTCTTGGCTACTCGCACTTGACGTACCTGGACATACGAGATGTGACAGAGTTTCCGAATGCGATATCGGTATTGAGACTGATGTAATGTCAGGATATTAAATTTTATGTTTATTTTTTAAATTAAAGCTTGCAGTTTTTGTCATAATGATTTATGCCATTTTTTTCTTTTTCAAAAATTTCCCACCATTTAGTTATTTAAAAATTACTCTTCTTGGAAATTAAACTCTTCCAGATTTAATATTCACATTAATCTTTTATTCACAACACATCCTATTTAGATCACGCTAAAATTTAACTTAAATAACATAAATTAACTTCGTTTGTTTGTAAAGAACCTGAACTACTTTGTTCAACTTAATTTTGAATTATTTGTACTTTAAATTAATATTTTTTACTTTTATTCCTATTTTAAAATAGTATTGAGAATGTCAGCATTCATTACATGCTTTTCCCCCCTTCCAAAACGTAATTTTCCCATAACGTAAATCTTAAATTTCAAACTTCTTTTTATTCTAATTCTCAGGCCAAAGCATCCGTTTTTGGTTTTTCATCCCTAGCCATCTTGAAGTGTGAGTGACAGGAGGCTTCAGCGACCATCCCTCAAGGACACATCATTTAGGGTTGCCGAGAACGCTATCATCGGCGCGATGCTCCGGACAGCTGCGTTGCCGCATTGGGCGAATTATCGCTCAGACGTCCCAAGCTGTGGACACTGTCAGGAGTAAACGCCAAGCGATGGAATGGGATGGGTTTGGCAGGGAATTTCGGTTTCTTTTTCCCGCGCGCTTGACAGTCAGTGATGTGTTAGATCTCAGGGAAAGAAGATGCTCTTCCTGATGAGAGAAATTCAGTTTTTTTATATCCCTTATTTAAAGCTTAAACTATTTAATACTAACGTACTTAAATGAAATTATGCTCCAGTATATTTTATCCCTTGGGCATATAGCCTAAAACTAATAATTATTAAATTCTTTGAAGGTGTTCACTTAAAAATTAGTTTGATTTTTTTATCAAGTTTCGGAGTCTGTTAATTAGGTATCGAATCACCACAATGCCAAAGATATGATGTACCATTACCTAGGTAAACATCCTTCATCCCTATCATCCGAATTCATAAAACAGGTATGTTTTTTTTTGCTTCATTATATTACTTATGAACTAATGCACACTAGCGAGACTACACTCAAGAACCTGGTGTAAAGTTGTAAGAAGTTTATATAGTAATGTCCATTTTTCAAAATGACTCTTATACCAACTCTTAACTAGTAAAAATATTGCTACAGTTTTGTCAAACAAAAATAAGTCATTTTCGTGATTTGAAGGTTCTCTCCACAGCATTGGTGATCCAAATTGAAGATACTTTTTTCCTCCCGAGGCCCAGCATATAAGAGTAAGCCTACAACTTTCACAAAAAACATGTGGGATCCACTTTTTATCTTGATTAATCACTGAGAATTCAAAACAATGCACATATGCTGTTTTAGAACATTCCGATATCACTTTTCCTTTTTTTGCGAATATACATTGTCCACAAACGTAACAAAAACGACCAGAATTTAATTTACACACTCTATTAGACATTTTATCAAAAACAAAACCACTTTAGTTCTCAAAAACACACAAAAAAAACAGAATATAGAATTAAAAATATGAATATTGAAAAATGTAACAATTTTAAAAATGTGACGTGATAGATTTTTTTCGAATACCGCCTTTCATTAGTAAAAGGTAGTATAATAAGGAAATAGGTGTTTCATCAAAAGTATATAAAAAATGTTTAAATTTGTAAACCAGTGTTATTTGTCTGAAAATGTTTGCATATGCAATATCTGTCGTGTGTCTTTTGTTTATGATTTATATCTGTCATTTGTCTAATTTATCGATTTGTTGTATCAGATGAGATAAAAATAAACAACAAACATTATACAAAATGCATTTGTTCAACTTCATCTGGAAGTTGCAGAAGCTGAAAAAATGGGTTATCATAGTTCTTAGTAGGATTATGTTGAATGAATAGGATCCAGTAGTATAGCCAGAATTTGGTTCTAGGGAAGGGGAGGGGTTGAGTTGTTAATAGTTAGTCCAGTGTTCATCACTTATTTAAATCAATGATCAATTAAATTAGTTAAAAAAAATATATAATCGTAATCACTTTCTAGATATTAGAATCAGTAGCTATTTCGGACATGATATATTTAAACAATATTTACTATATTAGAGTGAAAAAATGTAAAATGCACCAATGAAATAACAATGATTACACAACGATAGATTTATGCGAAATATTTAAAAAATGAGACATACTTTAAGAGATTGGGGAGCACACTACAGTAAGAAATTTTAGTATAGGAAACCAAGGTTGCAATCCACTTGTTCAGGCAAAAATACAGAGTGTGTCACCAAAAGGCAAACCTGAATTCTTGTTTGTATTGCTGTATTCACATAAGTTTCATTGCATGTAACAAATTTACTAATCGATACTGGATGCTGATTTTGTTATCCTTGTACTAATCGAAAAAGTTAGTGCATTTTAAACACCACTGTATTTTTTAAATCAAACCATAAAATGGATTAGGTTGTCTGTTAACTAATGTCATGAACATAAACATTGTTCCATCAATAATACAATTGAAAATATGCATCAGGTACAATCAACTCTAACGGCACCCAAGTGTTGTTGCCAAAGCAAAGATCATAGTTTTTTTTTCTTTTTTATATCTGTATTTGTTTATATTGCTTAAATAACATAAAGTAAACAAACAAAAATATTAGTCCTTCCAAAAATAATGCACAAAAAAGATTACATTTTAGCAAAGCTGAGAAGGAAATGGATTTTAAAACTTATAAAATAGTATTGGAACTTAATCCTCATTACTTAATGGTTCATTTAAAAAATCAATGTTTAATTTGTATAATAAAGGTATCAATTAATATAATTGTTAATTTGCTTAGTTGAATTTTATTATTAAACATTGTCAGTGAATTTTTCCTTTTTTCTCCTTTTTTTTTGAAAAACAAATATTTAGTTTTATAAAATTTCCAAATAAGTGGGAAAAAAAAACACTGAAGTGTTCTGTGTAAATAGGCAACACTTGTGTATGCTTAAAGTCTCACTTTATCTTGAATGAATTGTAGTAGAAAAGTTATTGATTTATTCTTCTAAAAAAATATTTATATCTTTTTAAATATTTAGTTTAATTGTAGTTTGATTTTATTTTCAAATTTAGGTTATCGTCCTTGTGATCCCAAGATTGTTACAGAAAGAATCAATCAACTTGAAGCTGCATATTCTGAATTGGTACACCTTGCTCTTGAAAGAAGAAATAGACTTGAAGAATCTAGGAAATTATGGCAATTCTACTGGGACATGACAGAAGAAGAAACTTGGATAAAAGAGAAAGAACAGATATTATCATCTGAAGAAATTGGTCATGATCTGACCACTATACACCTACTTATCAGCAAAAACAAGGTAATTATATATATATATATATCTGAAACGAAGCGGGACTCCGTCGGTGGTTGGGCGCCGCGCCGGTGGCTGCGCGGACTGATGGCGGCTCCGTATTTACGTCAAAGCGCTCATTCTGATTCCCTTGCATGCTCTTGTAGTCCTGGGCCGTGAGCGGGATTCGGTTAAATTCCGAGTGAATGTATTTCTGTTTAAAGGAAGACACCGTCTATTACGGAACCTGGTTTATTTCTTTTTCTTACATGCATCCTTTTAAACCAGGCCCATATTGGCGTGAGAGCTGCTTTTTAAGTCTGTCTGGACATCGAAGGTTCGTCCATCGCGAGGCAATTCCGAGAGAGCAGATTGGCGTGGATTTGTTTAGATGAGGGAAATCGTAAAAAGTTCGCTCCTGATAGCAGTGCAATGGTATAAATATGAGGTTTTTGCATTATTTCTGCTAGAGGTCGTCTAAGTCAAAAGAGGCGTATTTTTAATTTTAATTGGCCGTGAGCTGAGTGATTGATTGTGCGGAATAAAGGCGTTGGCTCCATCGGCCGATCGGATGCAGCAAGACTTTAAAATTGCGTTAGCATCAGCACACATATTCTTATGAAGAGTCAGAAAACGATCTTTGAAAGTTATAAGATGCGATGCAGGAAAACTAATTTAACAGGGGCGACGGCATTTTCAATCAATTGAAACACAATTATTAAAGCATTTAAAAGTTTTGATTTAAATTTCTATTTTTTAAAACGGTAATTTAAAATTTTAAAAGGGGCAAAAAGGGATTTTGCATTTTAAAAAGGGGTTTAGCTTTTATCCTTTCATATCCCCCCCCACTAAAACAAGAGCCACAGGGCTCGCCTGCAAGACCTGTGGGTCTTATCTCGTGAATTTAACCCATGTTTTTTTTTTTTTTTTTTTTTTTTTTAGATTCTTATTTTCTCCAGCTCTTCAGTATTTACTTCAGCTCTCAAGTCAATTGGACCTATTTTTACATTTATATATCAAATTTACATAAAAATATTGGTTACACTAAAATATTGGAATTCTTTCAATGGTGCTGCAGCAAAACAATAATGTGTCTCGAGACGACATATCTTGATTATAACAGTTGTCATAACATAACTGTGTTTGTAGTGTTTCCCTTTCTTTCCAGTTTTTGTTTTAAAGTTTTTGATATAGTTTGTTGGGAAACATCCTTTTGTGTATAATTGCAAATTGCAACCATAAACTATATAGTATATTAAAATATTCACAGGTAAACATACTGAAAACTATACAACATATGCAAATGTAAAAAATATTCAATAATAGACAATGTTCAAATGTAAAAAAAAATATTCACAAATACAAAATATTAAAATGTAAAATATATTCACAAATACAAATTATTCAAAAATATAAAATATTCAATAATACAAAATATGCACTAATACTATCAACAAAATATATTGTATCTCAAATGCAATTTGAAAAGCTTGCATTTCTAGAAATATTGAATTTTCACACTGAGATAAAATAACAGTAAAATATCCTAAAATACTAATAACAAAAACAAATTATATTTCTTCGTATACCTTTCCGTTTTGTTAGGGACTTAGCTACTTCTATGATGCAGCCTTAGGTTTATATCCATGAAAAAACAACACTAAGTTGTTTAAAAAAAAAGAAAACTACAGCTAATAAAAACTAAATATACACTTGCTATAATTTTCACCATGCGCAGGGTCAGTGCGATATGGGTTTTAATATTCTGAGGGGAATATCACCCAAAAATGTGCCACTCGCACGACAGAAAAAGAAAAGTGGGTAATCGATATTCACCTGCAGAGGGGAAGCGAAGCAGTTTTGCCAGATTCTCCGTTCAACCTGGAAAGAGAATCTGGGAAAACAGTCCGGCTAAAGATGGGTGGCCACGGAGCGGAGGACCCCTTCATGTGTCATCAATTCGTCATTATAATATTTAAAAATAAAAAATAAAAATTCTAACAGTACTTTTAAACTGTCACCATCATTCTACACTGCTGGGGAGATAGGTTACACGCCCAGCTGGGTCCTCATCCAAATGCTACGAGTAAGGGGGACGATAGGAAAGCAAAAATTAAAAAAAAATTGACAGCTGAAAGAGATAGATGGGGTTTATTCATGGCTGAGTTTAAGATTTTGAGGAGGGTGGTAGTATCTTAACTTGGAGGAATGGACAATTTCGGAATTTCTCTTAAAATGTGGGCTGGGTTTATCAATTTCAAAGGATACATCAGAAAGTTGTTTTAAAATGGTGTATGGGCCAGAATATGGTGCAGTCAATTTACGGGTATTCGGATAGTGAAATTCTTCATACATCACAATGTCACCAACTTTAAACTTTACAGGAAGGAAACGAGCATCATAACGGACTTTATTCTTTTTATGGTAAGCAATTGTTCTCTCTTTAGCCAATTTTCTAGCTTCTTCCACAGGGGGATAGTAACTATTATTTGGTAAAGGGGGATCATATGGTAAATTTCCTAAAAATAAATAGCTAGGGGTGAATTGGGTTACAGAATGAGGGGTGTTATTATATTCATATAAGACTTCATCTAAAAGCTTAGTCCAAGGTATTTTCTTGGATGTGGAATTGACTTTACATTTTAATCTAGTGACAATAGTCTGATTTAGTCGTTCAATTTTCCCATTCGTTTCCGGGTGATGGCTGCTCGTCAATCTGTGTTTTATATTGTAATTACGAAGAAATCTCCTAAACCTGGAAGCCGTAAATGCTCCATTTCTGTCGGTTAACAATCTATCTGGTACTTGTATTTGAAATAATTGTTTCAAAATGTTTGTATAAGTTTCGGTAGTTACACTTTTTGACGGAAAACCCCACACATAGCGAGTTGCATGGTCAACGACTAAATGCAAATATTTTTTTGTAGAATTGTAATAATTAAATCCGCCAACAGAGTCTACTGCCAAACATTCAAAAGGTATCTCTGTTGGGGGCATTAATTGCAATAAGCCAAATCTTTTTTGTCTACATTTTTTGTTTATCTGACAAGTGTGGCAGTGTTTTACAAAATTTTCAATGTCCTGATTAAAGTTAGGCCAATAATATTGCGGAGAGATTAAATTTATCATTTTATAAATTCCAGGGTGGCCAAATTGTGTGTGGGTTTTTTCTAATAGGGGTAAACGTAAAGACATGGGGACCACAATCTTATACAAACCTTTCTTTTTAATAACAACAACATCATTTATCTCAGTGTACTTTTTACCATCAATTGTTACATTTTCTTTCTTCTGATTGTCTCTTACTTCATTCAAGTCAAGGAGATGTATAATATGGGGTAAATTTTCTGAAACAGGTTGTCTAGATAGCATATCAGCTTCAACGTTAGTGGAGCCTTTCTGGTATTTAATTTCATAGTCAAACATACTAAGTTTTAGGGACCAGCGGAAAAGACGTCCTCTTAAATTTTTAACACTTTTGAGCCAGGTAAGTGCCGCATGATCTGTATGTATGACAAATTTTTGACCGTGTAAATAATGATAAAATTTATCTAAAGCATCCACAATCGCCAAACATTCTAACTCCGTAATTGCATAATTTTTTTCATAATCGCGAAGATTTCTAGAGTGATATGCTATAGGATGTAATGTTCCTTTTTCATCAACTTGTTTCACTACACATCCCACTCCATGACTTGATGCGTCTACAAACAAATGACAAGGTGTTTTGGGATCAAACAACTTTAAGATTGGTTTTTCAATTAAAGCATTTTTTAATTTTTCAAAAGAATTTTGACAATTTTGGTCCCACACATAAGGGACATTTTTCTTCAACAAATTGTCGAGAGGGTATCGAATGTTAGCATACTTTGGAATAAATTTGTGATAAACATTTATAGATCCCAAAAAACGTTGTAATTCTTTTACATTCGTTGGTGGTGTTAACTTCTTAATCGTCTCTATATTAGGGTTGTCAGGTGTGATACAACCGTTCGAAACTTCATATCCTAGAAAATTAATTTTGGATTTCACAAAATTACACTTTGACAATTTGAGTTTAAGGTTTTCTTGAACACAGATATTAAATAATGCCTCTAAATGACATAAATGTTCCTCTTCATTTTGGGAGAATACAATAACATCATCAAAGTAACTACAGGCAAAGTCAATTTTGTATTTATTAAGAATTCTACGGAGGGTACGGTTAAACCAAGCAGGTGAGTTTTTCCATCCAAACGGTAAACGATTCCACTCATATAATCCAAAGGTGGTGGCAAATGCCAGCTTCTCAGTGTCTCGAGGGTGGATAGGAATGTGCCAATATCTACTAGCTAAATCAAGAGTGGAAAAAATTTTAGCATGCGCCAATTTATCTAACGGGTGTCGATTCGAGGTAAGGGTTCTGCATCTGTTTTTGTAATGGCATTTAATTTTCGGAAGTCAATACATAACCGGGTTTTCTTCCCTTCTTCACGTTTATACACCAAAGTTACGGGTGATGAATAAGGGGAATAGCTTTCTTTAATGATACCGGCTCGCAATAAATTTTGAATTTGTTCTTTAATTTCCTCTTCTTCCTTAGGGGAAGTGCGATATGCTCTTAAAGAAACGGGGAGATCTGAGGTTAACTGTATTCTCTGGGGTTCCATGTTTACACAGCCTATATCATATTTATCTTTGGCGAAAATACAGACATATTTGGCTAGAAGAGCAGGTAATTGTTCTCTGACAGACTGAACATTTTGCACATGGTCAGTGGTCTCGAACAACTCCGGCTCAAAATTTTCTTCGAATATCTCTGCATTTTCAATTGCTGGCTGGTTAGTATATACTTCTGATAAATGTAAAGTATGGTGAGACGCATTTGTTGGAATATGGTCCATGAGAGGTACTTTCTTATTATCTTGAGTTATTTGCATTTTAACACAGTCAATATTTAATCTAAACAGTTTGCAATGGGGTAGCCCAATCAAAGCATAAGGTAACTGATTGTTAATTATAAAAAGTTCAATTCTCTTAGAGATACGTCCTAATTGCAAACTAACAAGGCATTTTTCTTTCAAAGCAAGAACACCTTGTGTTTGGGTGACTGGTATACTCTGCTGAACTTTACATATTTTTAGGTTAAGTTTATGGGCTAAATGACAAGGAATAACACTAATCGAACTCCCAGTATCGATCAAACAAGGTAGTGAGTCTTCATTTTTTACATAAGTAACTTTATGACAATCTCTATTTGATTTTTTATAGCTAGCTTTTTCTTTTTGTATATGTCCGGACATAAGAAATCGTCATTGATTACTAGATGTATTTTGGGATGACTCATTAGCGCTATGATCTTGGTTGGGGTTCGGCAAAGTCATATTGTGACTAGGGGTTGGTACTGCTAACACTTGTTGTCGAAAAGGGCAGTTTCCCACCCAATGATACGCATTTGGTATTCCGATATTAAGACAAACTTTGCATGGATAGGGCGGCAAAGTGGTCTGGTGGTGTACATTAGGTCGTGGTGGAACATTTGAAGTCGGTCTAAACGTATTTTGGGGATTTCTGGCTTGATTTGATGGAAAAGGTCGAATGGGGTGTGTTTGATAGGGAACTCTGTAGTTCCACTGCCTGTTAAAATTCTGTCCATTCTCATATGGAGGTCGGTTTGGTCGCCATTGGCGATACTGATTGGGGTTTTCGGGGCTTGCTTCAAATTTGCTCTCATTTCCCTTTCTGTCCAGTTGCAGTTTGCTAATTCTGAAAACTAATTCACGCCATGCATGTGTAGTTGAGGGGTTGCCTGCAATAACTAACTTCTGCATTTCTAATGGCAAGCCCTCCGTTAACCCTTCCAGGATAAGTTTCTGCTCTAAACCTAAGGTTCGGCCTACTTTAGTCTTTTTTTGATAATATTCGTTCAAGTCCTCTCCAACTTTATATCTAATACGTGAAAAATCAGTGAGAGAAAGGGTATCTGGAATTTCGTAGTGTTCATTAAACAAAGTGACAAATTCGGACCAATGAAGTACATTTAGACAATTATTAATGTACAACGTAAGTGCACTGTCCTTTAAATACTTCTGTATGTGCCTAATTTTCCAGCACTCGTCTTTTCCCTGTCCTATACAGACACTCTCGAAATAGGCTAACCATGGTATCCAAGACATTCCATCTTGCGGAGAAAACGCAACGATATCGGGGTCTACTGACATTTTTGGGTTGGCGGATACTGAAGTGTGACCAGACCCAGCTTGAGCTGACAGGGTCTGTCCACCTAACATTGTTACACCAGATGTCTCTGGTGCACCTCCAGATTCCTGACTAGACTTCTGATTATTTTTCTCTTCAGGATTATTAACGGGATTATCATCTTTGCTCGAAATTTGATTTTTTTCTTTTTCGGGGTCACCTGATTTGTCTGTTAAATCCTCTACTTCTTTAGGAGGGGTTGGGCTACTCATGATGGATATAAATACTAAATATCACTGAATTACACAGAAATATAATACACCATTAAAGCACATAAGAATAAAAATGAAAAAATCTTTCAAACTATTTAAAATTTGTAACACTATATCTGTAAAAATCTGTTAAAATCATCTTTTTAAAATTAAAATCCACCTTAATAATTTTTTTTTTTTTTTTTCAATAACTTGAATTCAATAAAAAAAAATTTAAATAACCTCACTAACTATAAAGTACGTTGCATATAAATCATCTTTAAAAAGTTTAACACTTAATAATAAAAATATTATAATAATATAATAATAATAAAATTTTCACTTCTGCTAAAATATTTTCAAACTGTCTAGAAAAATGATTTTAATATGAGGTTTAGTTAATGTTATTTTTCATTAAAATCGTAATTATCAGTTCAACACAACTAAAGAATTTTCATAAAAATCACCATTCTTACTCTTTCATCTCTTTAAAATTACGTTAAACACAATACATAAACAATTATATATTTGAACTTAAATAGCTGACTTAAAAATAATTAAAATTTTCACACAAGTAATAGCATAATAAAATAATCCTCTTTAATTTATTTTTGGCATGCATAAAAAATTAAATAAAAAGTTTGAGAACCACTGCCTCTCACTAAAAAGATCTTTAAAAAAAAATTTTTTTTTTTTTTTTTTTCTGTACGTTAATATCAAAAGTACATACCTTTATACGGCTTTGCTTTAAATAAATCCATGAAAAATTTACCTCTTACTTTTTTTTTTTTTTTTTTTTTTTTCACCGCGACGCGAAACAATAATAAATTAATTTCACTGAAATATTTATCTCTATATCTTCTTGCACTGCCCACAAAAATACTTTTTCCCGTAGTCACGTGGTTTTTGTTTTTGCTGAGCGCAGTTCTGATTTATTTTTCTAAATAGTCCAGAAACCAGAAACCGAAACATCTGAGTCACGAGTTCATTTCTTTACCGGCGCGCTCTTGAAAATTGAAAACAGCTGTCTGGTTGACCTACTTCTCTCTGCAGATAAAACACTTGATTCTTGCCTGCAGAATGAAATACAGCACAAGATTGAGAATGAAGAGAAAAGTTAATGATTCACTTTCCTTTTGACGAAGGAAGATTAAGTACTTTTGAGTTCTTGGGATAAATTCCGTAAGTCTTTCACCGTATGCTGTAAGAATTTTTCACGGAGGTATTCGCTGTGATTGACGGGCGTAGATTACGTAACTGTTTAGTTTTTGGGATTTTTCCGTTGAGATGAACTGTCCTACTCAACTTCTGAAACGAAGCGGGACTCCGTCGGTGGTTGGGCGCCGCGCCGGTGGCTGCGCGGACTGATGGCGGCTCCGTATTTACGTCAAAGCGCTCATTCTGATTCCCTTGCATGCTCTTGTAGTCCTGGGCCGTGAGCGGGATTCGGTTAAATTCCGAGTGAATGTATTTCTGTTTAAAGGAAGACACCGTCTATTACGGAACCTGGTTTATTTCTTTTTCTTACATGCATCCTTTTAAACCAGGGCCATATTGGCGTGAGAGCTGCTTTTTAAGTCTGTCTGGACATCGAAGGTTCGTCCATCGCGAGGCAATTCCGAGAGAGCAGATTGGCGTGGATTTGTTTAGATGAGGGAAATCGTAAAAAGTTCGCTCCTGATAGCAGTGCAATGGTATAAATATGAGGTTTTTGCATTATTTCTGCTAGAGGTCGTCTAAGTCAAAAGAGGCGTATTTTTAATTTTAATTGGCCGCGAGCTGAGTGATTGATTGTGCGGAATAAAGGCGTTGGCTCCATCGGCCGATCGGATGCAGCAAGACTTTAAAATTGCGTTAGCGTCAGCACAAATATTCTTATGAAGAGTCAGAAAACGATCTTTGAAAGTTATAAGATGCGATGCAGGAAAACTAATTTAACAGGGGCGACGGCATTTTCAATCAATTGAAACACAATTATTAAAGCATTTAAAAGTTTTGATTTAAATTTCTATTTTTTAAAACGGTAATTTAAAATTTTAAAAGGGGCAAAAAGGGATTTTGCATTTTAAAAAGGGGTTTAGCTTTTATCCTTTCATATATATATATATACACATACATACACACCAATGTATTTTTAAAATTCATTTTGTAAAATATTCCATAGTAAATTTAGTTTTCCCATAAAATTTTACTCTTAAAAGCAGTGACATAGCAATTCAAAAATTGTGGGTCGGGCTCATATAGTTATAGTTAATCCTAGTAAAATTGAACAACTAGGATTATCAATAAAAAATAAAATATTTATTGGAATAATTAATCTCTCAAACTGATTATTAATACTATTATCACAAAATAATATTTTAATTGATTCAGAGAGAAGATTTAATATACTGAAAATTGTAGAGTTACAGTTATCAAACTATGAAGCAATGGAGGATTGAGGAGGTGGGGTGGGGCAGAGCTGCTCTCATATAATAAAAAGCTTCTCAGAAAATAAAGTATTAGTGCATGTAATTGTATTTTCTGTGCAAATCATGAAAGTTAAATCTCTTGAAACTGCTTGAAATCTTTCT
Source organism: Maratus michaelseni (assembly GCA_963931845.1). Classification (NCBI taxonomy): domain Eukaryota; kingdom Metazoa; phylum Arthropoda; class Arachnida; order Araneae; family Salticidae; genus Maratus; species Maratus michaelseni. The sequence goes on from OZ007592.1 coordinate 255,355,569, forward strand.
TGCAATAATATGAAAAAACTGAAACTGCAGGTTGAAAGCTTCAAAAATTTAAACAAAATGTATTTAAATTAAAAATATGATTTGCAGAGCTGTTATTAAGGCTGTGTTCCCAGAGATGAATTATCAGACTTTCAAGCCAGAAAATAATCTTTAGAACAGCTTGTAACTTTTATTAAAAGAAAAGAAAATCTTATTTACCTTCACTTAAATTGTTTGATTTAGATGAATTGTATTTTCATATGCAATAAATACTTGCATCACATGCAATAAATACATCATTTAATGAAGTAATTCTGACTTAAGCAATATACAGTGGACGCTCGTTAATTCGAATTAATCCAAAAGTCCCCAAAAACTTGTATTGGAATTAATGTTACAAATATCTCATTAATTCGAACTAAAAATTTGACAAAAAAATTTTTCTTTTTCTCATTTAACGTAGAAAAAAGCCTGCTGTATTTATTATTTTGTGTGTCAAAATCATCTGTATTTCTTTTCCAAGCACGCCATCTGCGGTAGTTAGAAACTTAATCTAAAAACACTCCAACGTACTTTTCCTTCCCACCCGCGTGAGTAGAAACAGAGCAGGCAGGAAGAAGAAGCACAAGGGGGGGGGGGGTTAGGGGGTTGCGTCAGTTATGATTACAGTACAGACTTCTTCCTCAGTGTATGGTGTGACCGTGTAAAAATTTAGGATGGATGGCTACACGTGGAAAATACAAAACCCTAACTTTGGAGACAAAGGTAGAAATTTTAAAGAAAGTAGAGAATGGCGAATGTAAAACAAAGTTAGCAGCTGACTATGGAATTAAAAAAAGTACCTTGTCAACTTATTTGAAAAACAAGGAATCAATTTTAGATTCATGGCATAAATCTAAATTTGCTAGAGGAAGGAAACTCATGAGAAATGCGTCCCAAGAAAATCTAGAAACAGCTCTACTGCTATGGTTCCAGGATGCTAGATCTCAAAACTTTCCGATAAATGGACCCCTACTGCAGACGAAGGCGGTTGAATGGGCAAGTCGAATGGGTATTGAAGATTTTAAATGCAGTGATGGATGGCTTTCTGGATTTAAGTCAAGGCACAATATTTCTTATAAAACTGTATGTGGCCAAAGCTCTGATGTAAACGAAGACGTATGTACTAATTTTGATAGGAAACTGGCAGGGCTTTTATCTACTTATCTACCGAAAGATATTTTTAATGTGGACAAAACTTCACTTTTTAATAAACTCTTGTCAAACAAGACATTACATTTTAAAGGGGTAACTTGCGTAGGAGGTAAAAGCAGTAAAGAGAGGATTACAATTTTGGTTTGTGCTAATATGGATGGGAGCGAAAAGCTTAAATTATTAGTGATTGGAAAGTCCAAGAATCCACGGTGTTTTACAGGAATTAAAACACTGCCAGTTGATTATGTATCCAATGCAAAAGAATGGATGACATTAGACATCTTCAGTAGCTGGTTAAAAGGAATAGATAAGCAGTTTTCGAGACAAAAGCGTAAAATTCTCTTATTTGTGGATAACGCAAGCTGCCACAATAACCTTCCTGAACGGAGTTCCATACAGGTTGAATATCTGCCGCCAAACACAACTGCGAAGCTACAACCAATGGATCAAGGAATCATCCAGAATCTTAAAACAAATTATTGTAAGAGACTCTTAAAACAAATAATTTTTTCTTTAGATTGTGGAGAAAATTACATTACTCAGCTGACAGCTATAAAATGATTTATACGCTGCATGGGACGCTGTTAAAGAAAGCACAATTAGTAATTGCTTTCGTCATGCTAAATTCCTGCACGCCGAAAAAAACAATCATATTGAAGAATGTGACAATATTGATACTGATTTTCCTGAATTCAAAAAATTTAAATGTGATAACGTTACCTTTTCTGATTATGTAAGGGTAGACAAAGATGTAGAAGTCTGTGGAAAACTGAGCGACGATGACATAATAAAAACTATCTGAGACGAAAAAGCAGAGACCTTATCGGATTCAGAAGAGAATGCAGAAACTGTTAATCGTCCTAATGACCAAGCCTTAATGGACTCTATAAACACTCTGAAAGCATTTATTCAGATGGAACCTTCCTCTGAAAATGAATTGAAATATTTGCTTCAAATCGAGAAGCTGGCTGAAAAATGTAGGCATAATAAACAAAACCAAACATCCATTTTACAGTTTTTCCTAAAAGTGTAATTCATATTTTAAATTAAAGTTTTCTTTCTACTACGTACCTACTGCTTCCCTTTATGATTAAGGTAAGTCTTTATTGCTTTTTAATGTGTTTAATTTTAAATAGCATAATATATTAAATAGTATAATATATTTTCTTGGGGGGGGGAGGGGGGGGGGGTTATACGTACTAGGAGATTTTTCCTTTTCAGTGATAAACTTTTTAAGTTATATTTTCTCTTAACATCAGATAATTCGAACTTATTTCTGAAAGCCTTTGAGTTTGAATTAACGAGCGTCCACTGTATAAAAAAAAAAGTACTCAAAATACATTTCTTTTGATATATGTTTCAAGCAAACTTTACATTGAAATAATTAGATTGTATTGTCAAAGTTAATAATTAAAAGTCAGTATAACGAAAAAGTTTTCTTGAATCTTTTATTGTCTGTAAATAAAGCATGGCTATTTCAGTAGAAAGATGTAAAACTTTCTTTTTCTTCTTCAGATGAATTTAAAAATGCTGCACTAGTGTATCAGAAGTAAAACTAACAATAGAAAGAGACATTTTAACTTTACAGACAAAATTTTAAAGAGCGATTTAAAAACATACTTAAATTTATTTGTAACCATAGCCAGAATTAATTTATTAGTTTCCCAAAATTTTTGCTATTATTTGAAGGCATCTTTTAAAAGTTTTCTTCAATATTTTCACATATGAAATTTGAATTAAATTTTAAATTAATTTTAAATCTCAAATTTTATACAATGTTATCTTATAAAATTTCAGCAATTTCTGTTGGTGATTTTCCATGCATATTAAAATGTTTTACACTTTCTAGGCTATGGAAGATGAAATTGTTTCTCATGAACAGCAGCTCCAAGATGTAATACAAATTGGTGAAGATCTAATAGCTGCTAATCATTTTGGCTCTGACAGAATTAGAGACCGAATCACTGAAGTAAATAGCATGTGGGAACATCTCAAAGAGTTGCAGTCCATGCGTAAACAAAGACTATATGATGCTGTCGATTATCACCAGGTACAACTTTTTCATTTATTTTATACAGTGATAAGCAGATGATTTCATTTTCATAGTAATAACAAAATTTTAATTTATTTCCAACAATGATAAATAATGCTTTGATTGTTCTTTCTTCTATACATATTGTATATATAATTTTAATTCTGTAAAGTTATACAAAATATCATGCAATTTCAATTAGATCTTATAACTGTAGCTGAATATTTATAATTTTTTTATGTTCTTCTGTATGCATAATTAGAAAAGGTACTTGTGTTTTGTCCATGCGTTTTGTAGGGTGTTGCATGGTATTTCTGCAAATTTTGAAATATATATATATCTGCGTGTGTGTGCATGTGTGTATGTATGTGTATATATATATATATATATATATATATATATATATATATATACAGTCAAGGATCAATAATCCGCATACCCGTAATCCGCAATTTTCTATAATTCGCGTTGCTTAACAAATGTAAACAGTTAAACAAATTTACAAATTATTGATCCAAAAAAATGATTTTTGAAAAGAAATAATACAAAATGCAGTAAAAGTTAATAAATTATCTAATTATTTTTTAATATACATATATATTTTTTATATACCAGTAAAAACCAAACTGCATTACAAAACACATGTAGGCTAACAGGGCATTCTGAACGCATGCACATGTTTTACTGCTTTTCATTCATTGCTACTTTAATTTGAGTAAGTTCAGGAGAGTAAATAACCAATGAAAACGCATCATTTTGTGTGCTTGTCGCACCTGGTAAATGCATGGCCTAATATATGGATTATTTATTGTTTATTGTTATTCCATGTGACAATGGAGAATTTCATGGGTTTAAGCACTTGCATGTCAAGACAAAAACTGCAAAACTTTTACAGTATGTGCCAAAAGTTGGAAGTAATGTCTCTAAATCTGTACAGAAGATTTCACAGTGAATCTGCTGACAGCAGATGATAAAGCATCAATTACTGAACATGTAACAGATGCTGAAATAATCCCTAGTGTTTTACATCCTACTGATTCTGAAACTGAATCAGATTCTAAAAATGCAGAAAAAATTTCAATTGATCAGGGACTAGCTTTGGGTAGACAATACTTGAACTTTTTAAAGCAACAGAGTTGCATTTCTCAACAAGATATAATGACTGTTCATAGAATGCAAGATAAACTTTCTAAGGAAAAATTTAAAGTTTTAAAACAAACAACATTTGCCTCTATTTTTGTTATATAAAACACTTTATAAATATTATTCAATATTCCAAGATTTGATATTGAGATGTTTTTCATCCTTCTTCATAGTTTATTGAACAGTTCCTTTTGCAGTTTTAATCATTCTGCTCATCAATATCTGTTTTGAAATTATTTTATACTTTCCCATTATTATAATTTTCTGTATTTATTTTACTTTTTTATTGGTTATTATTTTTTTGTGCGTACTTTAATGCATTTTTGCTATACTTCTTGCTGAAAATGCTCCTGGGGAAAAAATCCTAATTCTCATATATCAAATTATCAATGTAATTATTCTTTAAATATACATAAATTTTTTAATAAAATTGCATTTTTTGAGGTAGGGTATTAAATTAATTATTTGATTTCATATTTAACTTTTCATGTCATTCTGAAAATGAAATTAAAATGTTGTCCAGAAAAAAAAAAAAAAAAAACACATAATCCATAATCCACAATATTCTATAATCTACAACCTTTTGTCCTAACTTGTGCGGATTAAAGAACTTTGCCTGTATATATATATATATATATATATATATATATATATATATATATATATAATAAAACTTCGGTAAATAATAACCATTAAACCACATAAATAATTGACAAAAGATTATTACAATAATTACCAATAATTACCGATAATTACAATATAATACATAAATATATCCAAAAATTTAAGATTATCAAAATTAAAATGAGTGGGAAAAATACTTAGATATGTAGAGAAAAAATCCAATATGCAGAAAGTGAAAATTATAACTAGAGCAATTGGAAACTTATATAGTGGAACACTTTTTCAAGAGCAATATTCCACTAATATAAGTAAAATGTAATTGATTTCTGTTTGAGTTAATAGCTATGAGCTTTGTTTATTAACCCAAATTGCCCAATCAATTATCAAATAAAATTTAAAGAGAATTGAATAAAAATGGATAATAAAATATTGTTAATAAAATATTGTTTATCTTAAAAACAGTTTCATTAAATCTGCAAAGTTCCCGCGCTCACCCTGTGAAAAAATAATATAAACTGTTAAAGAAAATAACACTCATATTTTTTTTGTTCTCTCTAATTTTGGTACCAAAGAATATAGGAAAAAAAGTGCAAAAAATACATGAGTAAATATGGTAATTTTCATTTGTAATATTTTAATAGTGCTTTATTTCCTAAATAATGCTGGACTTTAAATTATTCTTTAATGATGTACTAAAATTGTTACTTGCCAGTTAATTATTTACATAACTTGTTTTTAAAATATTGGTGTAATTTAGTCGCATAGTTTTTGTATTAAAAAAAAAAAATTACTATCAAGTGGTTTTCTTTGGACTAATTTTTAATGGCTTTCCATATTCTTTAATGAAACTTAAATGTATTAAAGTAAGCTTCAGATTGCATTATTTTGAAAATTCATAGATTTGTTTGTTGCAAACACAATTTTTGAGAGAGAAATTCATACTGTCTGTTTAATTAAATATAATTTGATTATCTGTTTTAATAGTTCTTCGCTGATGCTGATGATGTTGATACCTGGATGCTGGATGCTCTCAGGCTTGTTTCAAGTGAAGATGTTGGTAGAGATGAAGCTAACGTACAATCTCTTTTGAAGAAACACAAAGTAAGTTGTCATAATATGAATAGCATCAAGTAAAAAAATGATATATAGATATATATATTATTTTGTATAGTTAATCAGGGAATGTTGATACAGGCAAAAATTGTATCATTTTTTATAAAATTCCATTTCTTACAAGAAGACTCTTCATTCCACAAGAGCAACATCTTTATAAAATTTTTGAGACAGATTTAAGAAGTTCCAGGTACTTTCCCAGTCCTAACAGTGTCTGGTATTAAATGGTCTTTATTTGTCTAAAAAATATTAATATTTATCCTTAAAATTCAAACACCAATTTCATTATTATTTTTTTTTTGTGTGTATTTACAAGTCTGCATCTGTTTTCCTGATTGAATAAAATAAAAATAATAATTAAAAAAAATGTTTATCCATGGTGGTACTTTTGATATTCTAACAATGTTTTTTGTTTTTAAAAATATTAATATTTAGTTTCCAAAAAATATTTTCTAAATGCCGATTTTCTTTTTAAATTTGCTGCAGATTTATAATTCTGCTTTCTGCTTTCCAAATAGAAATACAAAATATATATATATACATACAAATAAATAAATAAAATACCCACTTATTCCTTGTACAGGCCTCCCAAATGGTCCCCCTTTTCTCCCAAAAGTCTCCTTTCTAGAAAAAGGTCCCCACTTTGTCCCTTTTATGTGTTTTGGTCCCCTTAATCCCCTTTTAGTGACCGGGGAAAAAAATATTTGCTAAAGTGAAAAAATTGTGGCAAAAAAAAAAAAAAATTATAATTTTTAAACTTTTAGAAATTTTTAGAGGACAAAATTTACTTTAATGGGCTAAAACATTGTAACCAGAATTCTGTCACGAATGTCAAAAAATGTTGCAAAATGTGGAAAAACTTTAAAAATCACTAAAAAAATAAAAAATCTTGGAGGACAAGACAAAATTTACTGTCAAAAATCACTGTAAAGGGCCAAAAAAAAAAAAAAAAAACCTTTATTAACATTGTAACCAGAATTCTTTCACAAATGTCAAAAAAGCACCCCCAAAAGCGAAAAAAAACCCTTTAAAAATTGGTAAAAATTCAAATCAAAGGTCACAATTGCAGAAAGACAAAATATATTACATTAAGGCTGGTAGTTTGAAACCGAATTCTTTTTACAAATGTCAAAAAATTATGTCACAAAAAAAGGCTGAAATTTGTATAAAAAATTCGAGAAAAATTAAAAAATCACTATGCAAATTTTGAATAAACTTCATTGAAAAAAGGAAAAAAAAATTACTACTAGGCTAAAAAATTGAAACTGAATTACTTTTATTAATGTGAAAAAATTGCCATGAACGTGAAAAAAAAAGAGGTAAAAATCATATAAACAACTAAATTAAAAAAAAAATCCCATAACTAACTCTAGACATACAGATACCTTCATGTCAAATCTTGTAATTCTACACGCAACAATCTCTTCAGCACATAGACGAACTTCTATATTATTATAGATGTAATTTTGTTTCGATTTTGATGGAGAAGTATATCTCAGCTGTTAAAGGAAATCTTAATTTCATTTTCTTCTTCTTTTTTTATCTTTAATATATACCTATCGGGGGGGGGGGGGAAGTATTGGAATCATGAAAATAATTTCCATTTTTTGATGGATTTAAATGTTTTAGGTTGACCTGAATATGATTTGATAAGTTTTTTAAAATCTCTCTTTAGTAGATAAAAAATGTTTAGCTATTCTATACCAAAAGCTGAAGCATGGAATTTCATCAAATGCCATATTTAATTAGACTTTAGCACATAGATGTGCTGATTATGTTTTGGCATATATGGCCCAACAGGTGGCACTGCTATGCTGCATTTTTTACATTTTACATGAGGTATAAGGCAATCTCGGCATCTTTGGGGTGAAATTTCATCAAACTTCACATTCAGTTAACCATTAACATAAATTTATGCTAATTGGATTTTGGTGTATTTCACCCAACAAGTGGCGTTACTGGGTTACATTTTTAACGATTTCTGTGATGGCCAGATCTCGGCATGTTTGGGATAGAATTTCACCAAATTTAATATGCAAGATGATTACAAATAACAGTTGATTCAGTATTGGTTTTGATCACTCCCCAGGGGACATTAGAGCTTTCAGCTTCTATTGTGAAGAAAGGAACGGAATTTTATGTTTGAGGTTAATGATTAACAGTGAATCTAATTTTAAATTTTATTACTCAACAGAAGCCTTTGTTATGCTGTACTTTTTTTGTTCACTACTCCGCGTTAAATTCCAAGAAATGCACTATACTTTTATAATTGTTAATGTGTAATTCCTCTAACAATTGATTTATGTATTATTTTCTTAGATGTGTTAATTTTTACTGTTTATATTTTATTCCAAATAATTTTTTGCTGTTCTAAATATTGCACATGTTGCAGTAGGATATTTAAGTATGTTAAATAAAGCCGTGTACATTGTTTAATGACATCTTTGTAAAGATAACCAAAACCAATTAACATTTTTTCTGAGTAAATTTTAAAGAATTTGCATATTTAGGAAAACTTGGTGCAGTATTTTTAGACGTGGTCCCATTTTAGCCCCCTTTTTAAATAATAATGGTCTTCAAAAGTCCCCTTTTTAAATAAAAAGGGTCTGCTTTCCCTCTTTTGGAGGACTAAAATGTGTTGGGAGCCCTGCTTGTACTTTTCTGATGCCAACGATGTCTTTGATTTAAAAAAATATTAATATTTACTATTTCAAAAGAATTATTTGGAAGTCCTTTCATGAATTCGCAAGGTTTTTTTCCTCAGTACCTTACCAGATATCATTACGTGTTGCATCAGAAACGCATCTTGCAATTTTATGAGGGGGGGGGGGGGGAGTGTTATTTAGGTTTTCTCAGGAACCTTTTGTCAGAATTGAAAGTTTAATATATCTAAATGTTAGAAATTAAGTCGATTATCAATATAATGGGGAGAGTTCATTTGGATAGATTTCTGTTTAAAAATATAAAATCATACAAATTGAATGGTGTATGCTGCCAAAGTCTCGTTTGGAAAGTTTTTTGTTTAAAAATATAAAATCATTCAACACTGATTGTAGGTATATTTAAGGTTATCATTACAGTCCCAAACAGGTCAGCTATTTAATAATAACAAAAAAAAATGTGTGTCTATTGGTGATGATAGAGAAATTCATAGCATGTAGAGGTCTATAAATTTGAATAAGGATAGATGATGGCAGGTCTTAATGCACTGGAGACTCGGATTTCTAATTTTTTGATAATTAGTTGAGATATTATTGAAAAACCTGCATTGAACACTAATGAACAAACTTAAATTTTTATCGGTCTGCTTTGCATTGTGATCACTTCCACACATGTCTAGGGGAAACATTTTTCAAGCACATACCTTGAATGCTTGAGGAAAACACTCCATTTTTTTTGTGTTCTTTAAAATCTCAATTGCCAAGGCCCAGATGAATTGTTGTAAAAAAAAGTGCATGCTTAGATAGTACTTTTGTAATAGAATAATATAAATAAAAAATTTATATAAAAATATATATATATATATTCTGAAGTTTCTTTTTATATTTTATAATTTTTGAGTAATTTAAAAATCACAATTCCGATCCCTGATGGAGTTATAAAAAAAAAAAAAAAAAAAAAAAATACCTACCTGTTGTCAGTACTTTCATGGTATTGATGGTATTTTTCATTTAAAAAACAACTGAGTATTTACCATTTAAAAAAATGTTTCTAAAGATAATTTTCACATTTTCAGTTTTTGTGCATTTTAAAATTGCAATTGTTGGGCTTGAGATGGAGTTATGAAAAAAAACTAAAAACACCTATTTGTTGTCAGTACTTTCATGGTACTGATGGTATCTTTTATTTGATATGAATATTTACTCTTTCAAAAAATATTTTTTCTTAAGTTTCTTACTTTTTGCTGCAGTTTTTACTTACCCATCATACATAGTATAGGGTAAGTCTTGTAATAGTTTTGACAATCTAAACATTTTTCTTGACGGATTTACACGTTTCAGACACTGGAGATTCCGAAAAACATATTTTTAGAAAAAAAATTTTGCCGTCCGTCTGTGTGTCCGTGTGTCTGTAAACGCTCTATCTCCCGAAAAAATTAAGATAGAAACTTGCAATTTGGTATGTACTTGGTATGTAATAATGGGAAGAAGCCTATTTCATTTCAATAACCTCGATTAACCGGAACTATTTTTTTGGACTCTCGAAATATTCGTTCTGATAAAAGGTATATAAAAATTTTCGAAATTTGTTTATTTTAAGAAATGAATATAAAAGACAATAAAAAAAAAACAAATTTTGCATAAAGCATGAAGTTGATCGGATAATTAGTTGCCGAGATATTTGGAATCCTATTTCCCACACTCTTCGATTTTTCATGACCCTGTATTTCATCCAAATTTCACTTCAAAGATATATTTTAATTGGAAATTTGACTCTTAATCAGATGCAATAAACCGCTAGTTAATAGGATTATTATTTTTGGAGTGATAAGGATGTTTCTTTTAAGCAATTCAGTAATCGAGCCTTTAAAGTTTGTGACGTCATCAAGCCACGATTTTATTTGAATTGCAATGCATTTTATAAGTAGTTTACGCATTTTTATTTTAATACTTTACATTATGCATATCCATGATGGGTAAGTATTACGGTGGCCTCCAACAACTAGTTTTAAATTGCTATCCCTGTGCCCTGGATGAAAGTAAATACAAAAAAACAAAAAATACCCATGAATAGAAGGTACTTTTCTGCACTCCACAATACTTTACATAAAAAAAAAAATATTAACATTTTGTGTTTATTATTTTCTAAAGGTCATTTTCATATTTTCTTGTTTTTCTGCAGATTAAAATTGCCATTCACATGGCTCAGATAGAAGGGAAAAAAAAATATATACTCATGGTTAGACGGTATCTTTTTTGTGGGCATGGCAATGCCAGATGGGTTTGCTAGTAAATCTTCCTGAAAAAAATCTATAAACATTAAGTTTCAGAAATTCAACAAGCTTGCTTAAATTGACCAACAAACAACAAAATATTTGAGCAAAGTTCATTAAACAAGATGTCAATAGAATGCATTGATGAAATGATAGATTGAACCAGAAACTATTCTATGAATTTTCCTATATATATTCATATGACGATTAAATTAAAACATTTTATTTTGGAATATATTAAAACTAAACTGAATTTATATAAATCTAAACTGCAGTTCAGAAACAGAGAGAACTTTATATATTGATGATTTCATTATTTGATTTGTTATAGTATGTAAAATTAAGCTGGTTAAACTGGATTTGACTTATAGTAGTTTTGCTTTTTTCAAAAATATAAATTTTAGAATTTTTTTCTTTTTACACAAAATGGTGGACTCAAGAAAAAAAAAAAAAAGAGAAAACCCTGCCTTTTTTGTGATGCCTGTGTTATAATCTGTTAATTCTATTGATCTATCCCCTTTTTGGATTATTTGTTACTTTTGCAGTTAATTATTGCTATAATTAAATGCAAAATATTTGTATAAACTAGAAGAGTTTGAAATGTTTATTATTGATATGTTAATTTTTTATAGGATGTGACAGATGAATTGAAGAATTATGCCAATACAATTGATGCCTTGCATTCCCAAGCTGCTGGTCTAGGAGAAAAGGTTAGTACTGAATTATTCAAATATTTAATGTTCCTTAATTTAAATGATGTTGAACATTATTTTTTATTTCAAACATTTAACACCATTATTTTAAAATTGTTTTATTGATGAAAATATTTGAAGTTTAATGGAATAATGTTATTTTCCCCAAAAGTTGTTTTAAATTATGGATGAAGGTGCTATCATATTGTAAAGCTAAAACACCTGGATAATTAGTCTTAAAGATCTGAGACATTATTTATTAATATTTAGATATTTAATGATTTAAATATTAATAATTTTTAATATTTGTAAATTAAATGTTAACAATTTTTTCTGAGAGTTTAGTATCACCTGCTAACATATTAAACATATGCTAACAAAAAGAAAATAAATTAATATAATTTACAACAAAAAGCTCAGGGATCGTATTCGCCCTGTAATTCCTACAATTCCTAAAATTTTTTTATCTCCCTAAAATTCCTAAAATTCTACTAAAATTTTTTTTGTTTCCCTAAAATTTGCTTCTGATAACTATTTTCATTTACAAATGACTGATAAACAAAGTTAGTTTTGCTTTGTATCATGATCGCCAAAGCTGATTCTTATTGAGACATTTTCATTTGTTGTTCAAAAGTAAGTGGTAAACAACAACAAAGAAAGTATCGTAACTTTTAAGTTTAATTAAAACTGCACTTGTTTTACCTCATGGTAATGCTGATCCTAAGAGGGGATTTTCTATAAACAATTGTATGCTAAAAGGTGGTTTCAATGAACATGCAATGAAAAGTTTGAGATTTGTAAAAGATGCTGTTAAAAATTATGGAGGTGTGAGTAAAGTACCTATTTCAACTTCTTTGGTAAATGATATTAAGAATTCACATAAAGCTTATCAGCAGTATACATGAAAAATAGAAAGAAAAGAAAAGCTCAGAGATTGAAATGGAGAAAGTTCAGATTTTAAAGTAAATGTGAAACTAAATAAAATTGAAATTTATTTTCTATGATACAATACAGCATTTTTATTTATTTTTAAACAATTGACTATTCTTTGTGTTTCATTTAACTATGCCTTTGAGATGGTAAAAATTTAGCAAGGGATACATTTAGCCTCAGCCAAATTTAAATAATTTTGTTTTTCATTCAAATGTACAAAATTCAAGTATTTAAAGAAAGTTTTTTGTAAAAATACTGAACAAGATTGCAAGAAATCATATAAGATTTATTAAAGAAACATCTTTTAAAACTGTTAGATATAGAAAAATTAATTTGCAGGGCATTTGAGATATTTTTAGAACATTTGAATGTTTACTTTAAAATTTTAAACATGACAAAAAATTTTAATCAAGAATTTTTTAAGAATTTATTTGCTGTGTTTCTTGAATTAAATTACTTATGTTATAATACAAGTGCATTGAAAAATCACCGGGGATGGTGGATGTAAATTAGCCCTAAAATATCCCTAAAATTTCATTGTCTAATCCCTAAAATTCCTCCCTAAAATTTTTTAAATATTTGCTGCACACCCTGAAAGCTTTTACTTTAATTTTCTTGAAATTAAATTTTTATTGCATAAGATTTTCCACTAAGCTCTTCATATATTGATATAAGTGGGAAGTAGCCAGTCATTTTGAAATTCCTTTATCATTCTTAAATATACTGCTAATCTTTGATTTACAGCAACTTAACCTATAGGTAAAATGTATACCAGTTACATACATGAAAGTACTGAAATGTTTGCAAAAGTAAAAAAAAATCTATCTAATAACTCATAACTGATTCATATCCTATCTACTATATATATATAAAATACAAACGAAAATTTCGTTCCAACTGCTTATAATTCGAGTTCTGCCAAATGGATTTTGATGAAACTTGCATTATTAGATAGATAATTTTTGAGGGAAGGTTTTAGTATATAACATAACGTTCTACGTAGATTAGTTATAGAATTATGATGGAAAGTTCTGTTATTTTGGATGAAAAGGTTACCATTGCTCATTTTTTGGCGACCATTATCGTTGGTGAAAGAATTCAAACAGCTATATCATTTAGAAAATAACACAAACACCTAGAAAAATAAAAGAAAGACTTATTTTATTTAAAATTATATAAAAGAAAAAAAACAGTTTTCATGAGAAATAGTGTTATAAAATAATATTTGATTTGAAAGAGAATGTTCGCAATGCTTGAAAATTTATTCAATGTGAAATATTGCAATTGAAATCATATTTGGCGATTTATCATTTGCGTCAGGTTAAGAAAAATGCATCTGAATTTTTATTTTTATCTAACTATTCCATCATGTGACTTTCAGAAGAACTAGCAAATGTAATTATAAAAATGATGTATTTGTGAGTTATATGTTATTTGTTTATTTTTGATTCTGATTTTATTTTTGTCGCCAAACGATTTGATCTTAAGCCAAAAAGGCATAAGTGTGACATCAGTTCAAGCGATGTTCACAATAATGGAGTTTTTTCAAGTGTACAAAAGCATTTTTGGAATATTTGTTTATATCGAAATGGAAATTACCAAAATAACAGTTAATATTATAAAAAGGGAGCCAGATATTTAATTTTTTTGTGTAAATGTTTGCCACACACAAATTAATAACACTTTAAAAAAAAAATTCACAATTCATTTCTTTTTAGTTTTTTTTTTTTGCATCTTTTTATCTTATTGAATGTTTATAAAAGATATTGGACTAATCTTTTGTTATCAGGTCATCCGTCAATTGGCGTATTTACTATATTGTTGAAATTTTTTTATGTTTGAATGGGACTTTGGACAATGAATCTGATTGCAGAGATTACACAACATTTGTACTCAGTGATTAGTTAATTAATGTTTTTCATTATGAAGCAAATGGACAAAAGATTTACTAATATATATTTTTCATCTGCAGTTATTTTGCTATCACTAAAAAAGAAATACTTGCAATGTACGAAAGAGAACTTTGAAATGCCATTGGGGGCCAAGAAATAACATTTGCTGTTTGTCATTATAGCTTAGATAAGAAAAAAATGCACCTGGAATTCAGATTAGATAAAATTTCAATCACTATAAATCAATTTCAGCTGACGTTACAGCCCTAGCCGCTAAACTTAGTAACAAATTAACAATTATGTTCATTATTTAGACAACAGACTGAAGAATAATGTAATCTTGAAAATAAAAGAAATAACAAGACTATTTATTTCTCAGTGTTGTTATACTTATTAGAGAAATGCAAAAGAATCTTCGGTTCATGTATTCACTTAAAAGATTATTACTAAAAATTTTGCATAACTAACTTTATCATTCTCAAGGAGTTTTATTGGGGAAAGATCTATAATTGAGTCAACAGCAATTTGACATTATTTAATGGAACATAGTTTGGCGGGTAATTAACTTCGTTTTGTAGCTAACTCTGGTACAGATGCACCACGCTTGATAGAAACCTGGAGCGAACTGCGCATGGGTGAAAATGGCTAGTCCATGTCAAAAATGGAGAAGTCTGTAAGCCGTAAGTACGCTGCCTAAGATAAAGAGCGGTGATTTCAGGTTCTTTTGCCGGGGCTATTCTCCCTACAGTGTGAAAGGAATCGGCTTAGCATTCTGCCAACTGGAGTTCTTAGAAGCATGGTTGAACAGTAAATTTGTAACCATATCGTTGTAAAACCTTCTAAGATTTGACTTCAAACTTTGGCTGTGGAACCGGTTACGTAAGATTAAAAAGATTTTATTTGATGCAAACTAGAGGATTACTTTTCTACTAGAACCAGTTATTGAGGGTTTTTCCAGGTTAATGGTTATATGATTAGGCAACTGGTATATAAAATTAAAAAAAACAGTAAAAATGTTTTTTATTTCAAGCAATTCAACTTTAAAAACCCACTTTTTATGATTCACATTACTTTTAAATATAAAAGTTAAACAATGTTCTTTGTGTGCAAATAATTTATCAGATTTTTCACTGTATTTACTCTGCTGGAATCCGAAAATAGAAAATTGTAGTAGACCTGCCAGAAAATGACGTATATTACGAAATATAATGTAACCTAGAGTGAGATTGTATTTAAATACTAGAACCACATATAGCACCAAGCTGAGAGGCCCATAGTTAAAGAACTAACCAACAAAAATGGATAACCCGAACATTATTTAAGTTCATTGGTCAATCTTGATGACCAACAGTGATTGTAATGCAGTAATGTATTAGTAGTGTGATGACTAGAGAACATTTTAATTTCTGTTGGTCATAACGGCCATATTTCTCTACCAAACTCTACTATAAATGATCAAATAGAAGAGTTGCTTCGTAATAGCCCGGATTTTGTCTAACACATAACATAAAATTATAGCGCACTAACATTCGCATTGTATTCAGCAATGCGGAAGGATTTTCCAGTTGAAGGTCTATATTACTTTAAAATACATGTTCCAATTCTCCGTTTCGTTTGATGCAAGGTTCATTTGGAAAATGAACCCGCACAGCCTGCAAGTTGTTTTATATATGGATTTATATATGCATCATGTTTAATGTTAATTAATATATCATTTAATTAACATAATTAAATGATCATGTGTTAAAAGCAGGAAATGGGGGAAATTACGTCATAAAAATGTATTTACATGTGAATTTCAAAAAGAGAAAACTTTAAAATGATAATTAAATTATTACGTGTTAAAAGCAGTAAATGGTGGAAAATTATGTCATATTTAAAATGCTCAAATAATATTACTAAACAGTTTCATTTAAAAAATACATTTCACGAGAGATTTATTTCATATTTTGAAAAGTCTTTTTACCTATTGTTGTCAATGTTAAAATAGCACAAATAAAATTTCCTTTCAACTAAAAAATGTATTTTCATGTGAATATTAAAAAGAGAAAGAAAGCTTTGGTGAAAATTACATCATATTTAAAATGTCTTATTTAAAATCTCATTTAATCAACTGCGAAAACAACTGCTAGCTGTCGCGACAGCAATTGATTCGGCCTTAAAATCCCTCAGTCAAAGGGAAATGAATAGAAACCTGATTACAGAAGATTGCCACTGGTCGTTTAATTATAATTCAGTCTTCAGTAATCTTTTAAAAACAGCAAATTAGCATGTTTTTAGAGTGTGGTGTCTGAACGAGGATTGGTGAGCGTATCTCGCAGGGGGCAGAGTCCCCTAGTTTTCTAAAACTTATCATTTCAATGCTATTGATATTGTGACTCTAATCTAGAGGAACGAGATGCTGCTACCTCTAAAAATCATGTTACATTTAAAAAAGCAAGAATAAGTGAAAAAAGGGATTTTGTACAACTTATTCATGTTATTAATTAATAATTTAATAGCATAAATAATTGAAATTTAGATTTTAAAATAATTACTTTAAACTAAATACATATTGTCTAAATGTTTCATCTGGTCATGATTGAGTGCATATTTAAAGTTTGGATGGCATCTAGGAGTTTATTTTTAAAAAGTGAGACAGGATTTTTTTCGGGGTAGGGCTTTTATAAAGGAAATTCACTAACAAAAAGAATTTTAGTGAAACAACACAAATAGAAAATCTTTTTAAAAGCAAATATCGGATGTTATGTTACAGACATACATCTACCTTTTAATTCTTTTTCAATATTTAAAATTTCCACTTTTAAAAGTAAATATTTATTTATTTATTTCTAAATTAAAAATATTTTATTTCCCATTTTTATTTAATTTACGATAATTCCCGTTTTCTAAATTTATTTATTTGATCGGCAACCATATCATTAATTTTATCTCTTTCCATTTGTAAACAATCGCCATCTTTATTTTTAACATCTTCTTCCTGGCCATTTTCAAATTCTTTACATGGTTGTCAATCACACATTAATTTCGTTTCACTAATGTTCTGCTTTGCGAGCACAAATCTGAGTTTGCGCGTCACTCTTTCAAATATTTAAGCATTTTCTCTGTGGCATCATAGCGTTTCTGGAGTTATTTAAATGCTATAGTAGCGTTGGAGCCCTCCGATTGGCTGAGAAGTTTTGGCACGCGAGCATCTAGTTGTCAGGGTAGCCATCTCTCTCTTCTGTGGAAAAAAAATCATGTGAGACAGACGTCCCTCTCGGCATCCAAGAAATTTGGACCAGCCGTTAGAACTATATAGTTTCTGCGGTCGGTACCATTTTTAAATATTTATTAATATAGTGTTTAAACTTAATCTTCAATAAAATTAATATCGCATCTTATATTTAAAAATATTTTGGCATGGCGCAGATAGTATAATTGCTTCAAAAATTGTCTCCGGCTGTGATGTCCTGGCATTCAAGAATGAGAAGTCTTCCCGAACTTATCCGGGTTTACAGCCTTTTCATCTTTCCTGTATTGATATTCAGCACATAGTGGAGAATCTCTCCCTGGTATGGAGAAAGACAGTAATAACATCACTGACAGACTGAAGAATGATTTATCTGTCATTTAGTTAATTGCTGGAAAGAAAAGAGGATGAGATGTTCGCATTTTCAACAAAGGAATTTTCTTGTGGCCGTTTTTGAAGATCTGATTAATTGGTAAGATTAATCCAACGTAATCTCTTTCGTCCTTTTCTGCGGTATCACAAATCCACTTCAATAATGCTAAGTTGCTGTACACTTAGGATTAATTCCTATCTTGAAATTATTTTATCAACTTATCATTCTAAAAGTGATTTGCTTAAAATAACCTCACTCGATATCTATATTTTTTAAGGCAATGTGATCGTTATTACTCAAAAATGGGTAGCAGATGCAGGTCTTTACTTTTTAGTTTTATAAAACTGTTTTTTCAATTTTGAATAAAATGCAGTTAATGGAGCTTTTAATGTGAATGTATGATTTTTGTGTAAAGAGGAACTTTCAATTCACAAAATATAGAAAGTGATCTTTCGTCCATTTCATGATTCAAATGCAAAATGTAATTAAAACTTTTCCATTTTAAATAAACAAAAGAGAAGGTAAGTATTTCAGATATGTATTAAATGCATCAAAAGTTAATTTTCTTAAATTAAGAGAAAAACAAATTGCATGAAACACAAATTTAAAGAGTAATTTTTAGTTACAATTTCAAATTTATTGAAAACATTAAGAAAAATCTTATGTAAGACTAACTGTGTGATCCAGAACAAATTTTCATCAAAGATGGAGCCACAAAGTTTAAAAAAACCATTTATATTGTTCTTGCAATTGTAGAAAATTTTCATCACAGTTTGTTTTAAGACATTTAAATATAAGCATTATGCTTCTTGCTGAAAATACTTACTGATATTAAAGTAATTTTGTATTGTACTGTTAAAACCTTGATTAATTATATCAGTGCTTCCCAAGTGCTGAGTTAAAAAAATATTGAAATTATTTT
Source organism: Maratus michaelseni (assembly GCA_963931845.1). Classification (NCBI taxonomy): domain Eukaryota; kingdom Metazoa; phylum Arthropoda; class Arachnida; order Araneae; family Salticidae; genus Maratus; species Maratus michaelseni. Next base: position 255,374,631 of record OZ007592.1, read on the forward strand.
AAAGGTTATAATAAACTTTGTGTTTGTGGGCTGAGTTTTTTTTTATATTTTTGCCAGTGACCAAAAAGAACAGTGAATTAATACTTTGAAGGCCTTTTCTAGTTAGACAAAATATACTTGCAGCAAACTCTTAACAAATTGAGGAAATACAGAAATGTAGCAAATCTTTTCACTCCCTTTCTCTTGTACTGCAAGATTCATTCTGTCAGTTTTGTTGAGCTGAATTATTTTTGTTTTATAAACTGGTAAAATACAAAACACAGAGTATCGAGCCAGACAGAAGTCAACTATATGCAAGATAGTTATTTGATTGTGTGATATATATATATATATATATATATATATATATATATTTTTTTTTTTTTTTTTTTTTTTTTCCCCTTCAAAGTAATTTTGTAATCTCTATTAACTAGAACTGAGATATTCATCTGTGAACAAAATTTAAAGCAATAAAATTTCTGTAAATATGATTTTGGAGCTTATTTCAGTATTTATCTTCAAATAATACAATTATGTGAAAAACAACAAGCGTAAAATGCTGGAATTAAAATATTAATTGTTTGTGGAATAATTCTGTGTAATGATTTCATTGTTTGATAAATCTATATGAATTAAGTGTTATTTTTTTATTATTATTATTTTAATATAACTATGTGTAATATTCCCCCAAATAGATGATTCATAATATCAATATTTTATGTTTTAGGACCGTGAAGCTCCTGAAGTTCTGGAACGACTTGCTAGTATTGACCGTCGTTATAAAGATCTGGTAGAACTTGCCAAATTAAGAAAACAGAGATTGATAGATGCTCTTTCTTTGTATAAACTATTTAATGAAGCCGATGGTGTGGAACAATGGATTGAAGAAAAGGTAAATTTTCATTTGAAATACATACATCAAACTATTTTTGATTATATGAGTAATATTTCGAAACACATTTGTAAAAATTAAGAATAAAAATAAGTTTAATATTTTGGCTTGATTTAGTCAGTTTAAACTGTTTCTAAAATTTTAAACATCTTAATGCTTAAAGAGATACTTAAGTATATGTTGATGTTTTACTTACCACACTAAATATAAATATTTGAATTTGAGTTTTTGGGCATTTTATAATGTACCAGGCAATCAATTAAATACTTAAAACTAAATAAAACAAGTAATTAATATTGTTTTAAATTTGCAGGAATTGTATAAAAAATTTCAGTAATTAAATTTAAATTTTTATATTTAGTTATTCTAAAGTTTAATTTGTTCTTTCCTTTTGCCATATTTTTTTTTTCTTTTCTTATTAAAACTATTTAATCTTCCAGAACAAGATGATTGAGAGTATGGTAATGAGTCGAGACATGGAAGAAATTGAAATTATGAAACACAGATTTGAAGGCTTTGAACAAGAAATGAATGCCAATGCTAGTCGCTTAGCAGTTGTAAATCAGCTAGCTCGCCAATTGCTCCATGTTGAACATCCTAATTCTGAAGAAATCTTGGCTCGTCAAAATCAACTTAACCAAAGGTAAGTGTATAAATTAAATTTACATGACTGGCAGAAAGATTGTTTTAGATTATTACATCCCAGATTCTTTGGAGTTAATCCAGTTACATTAAATGAGGTGGTATCTGGCCTTTCAGGTGCAGAATAATTTTGTTTGTAAAAAAGTAAAATGATTGACTGACAAGAACAACAGAATTTACTAACAAATTTATCAGAAAATAAATATTTGCTTTTCTTCGCATACATTATGAAAGCTAAATTTTATTAAAATATTCTGGTTGCCATTTGGCAGTTTGAAATTAAAATTAGGTGGTCACATTTGCAACGGGTTTGGTATCTAAACCATTTTTCAACCCTTCTGTGATAACTGATAAACATGTTTTCTTATTTCAATTAAATTATTTTTATTGCTCCCATTCATCTTGTATCCATACAACTATGTTTCACCAGAACTTGACTTAATTTAGTAAAATCCCCTTTTTAATTTACTATTTTTACTGTGTTTTGTAAGAAAAAAAGATTTTATTAAATAAAAGCTTATGGAGATTTCTGGATTAATTTTGTTGAAAATAAAAAAAATTATCCAGATTTAAAAAGCCAAACTGAATACTTTTGAAAAATATGTTAAAGTATATTAAAATTGTCCCTTTTACACTTGAAACTAATTGTTGCCAGAATTGCTCATGTTTGAAGCAACTTTAGCTGTGAATCTGATTACAGAAGATCAGCTCTATAATTGAAGTATTTTAGAAAAATAACTTGTATCTGTTATTTTACATATTTTTTCCCAGTTACTTTTGGGTTACCTGGTATCTGACTGCCAAGTGTTTGGAAAGTTGCTACAGATTGATTTTTATTAAGATGCATGCACATCTGCAAAATTTAAACACAAGTAATAGTCTTGCATGCTGCAAATCATCTTAACCCATCAATGTATGGTGTAACTGATCAGCTTTATATTAGATTTTAGCACATATATCACAGGAAGCATTTTTTTTTTTTCATATATACCCTTTTATATTCTTTTGAATGCATTCTTAATTCACCTTCTAGTTAAAAGAGAATGGTCACGAATTGTAGTATAAGATTGTTATGATTGATTTTTTGTGTATGTAGCTGCATTAATGATAAGTTGTGTATATTTTTACAGAAAGACTTTTGAAAGGGAAAAGTGTTATTTGATTTCTTGGTATCTGATTAAAAAGAGTTTCACATTTTATACATTTATGAATGAAAATGATTTGGTGAATGTGTTAAAATGTCGCCAATTTAGATTTGAGAACAGCATTATTGAAGTGATATCTTTGACAGTTTAAGATTTGAAGGATGGTTCTTTATCAAGTTGTTTATTGTTTGTAAATTCAGATCCAGCAATTGGCTTGATAAATTAGAACTTTGATGTCAGACAATGATGAAACCATTCACCTGTCAAGGCACTCCAACATCTCTAGAGGTTTTTGCAGCCATGACAGGTTTTTGCGTCCACTAAGCAGGGCTTGAATAAGATTTTTGTGCCCCTGTAAATAAGTTGGCTGGTTTGGAATTGGTATTGTCATTTATTTTAAATGCTGCATGTCTTGACTAATAAAATATAACCTAAGCTACTAAAAATGATAATGAGTTACTTGTAAATTGATATTCTCTATAAACATTTTTATGTCAGAATAATAATGTTTGTAAAAAAAAAAAAAAAATCATAATGCCTTTAAAATAATAAACACAATTTCTGTATTATCTTAAATTTTATATGTGTTTTCATTTTCTTCAAACTGTTAAAAATTATCTTTTGTAAAAATCATGGGAAAAAAAATATATATGTGACAGAGGTGGTATTTTCAGCAATGTGATTTAAAAATTAAGGTTTATGGTATAAGACTTTAGAACAGTGAATCTAACATTGCATGATTTTGTTAAGATAACTTTATCCTATATATTAAAAATTGCAGCACAAATTCGATATTTTTGCACATGTGGGAGATTAAATCTAAAACATGTTTAGTTTTAAGGTACACTTGAATATAATCAGCGTAGCTGAGTGGTCTAAGGCGTTGGTTTAAGCTCTGGCTCTCTGCAAAGAAAGTGGGTTCGAATTCTGCTTCTGACAGAAAGATTTCTGCATTACTTTTGGCTGTAATTGATTTCAATTACTATTACATTTTCAGGAGTAAAAGTTACATACGTAATTTGTATTTTTTTAATTTGAATGCTTTTGAATTAAGTAAAGTTTAACACCCTACAATATTTTTACAAATTAAATTTGTATTATAAATATAAATAAAAAATATTTGTATTAAAATATTTTAATAAAAAAAAAATTGCCTTCATAGTCTATAGCTTTAAGTAATACTAGAAAAAACTTTTAGTTTATAGTTTATGAAACATTAAAATAAAATATAAAGATACTGAAAATCATTATTTGAAACGCAGAGGAGAAATAAATTTGAAATAGACTTTGATTGAATCTGTAGTGCTGCCCTCTATTGCCTAATACTAAAGGTATCCAAATGTACATGAAAAAACAAGAAAATGTCTTCTCACGAGCACTTTTACCACTAAATATCAATATTTTTTTTGTGAATTTTTCATTTAAATATTTTTTATCAAAAATGTAAATTTATACAAAATCTGGTTAAAGATATAAAGTAATACAAATTTGAGGTTTATTTAAAGTTATCATGAGCTGGGCAAGTCAACTAGTATTGTTTTAAAATAGCTTGAAAGTCTGCTTGTGTGGAATAGAACAAAAAGTTATAAAAGAGGTATATATAAAAAAAAGCTTTTATAAATTGGTTACTTTGAAAATGGAAGTGCTGACTTTTTTATTTTTCTTTGTAAAGTTTTTAATAACTATGTTAAATGGCATTATAGAATATTTTTGTGTCCAGGGCACAGGCCCCATGTGCTCATGCAATAATCAGCACAGAGTGTCATCAGTTACATTGTTTACAAAGTAACTGATTTACAGCTTTGTCATTGTTTACAAAGCTGAAAATGGAACCCACAACTATAAGGGTGAGATTATCTATCAACTGGTCTACTTAAAAATGCTTAATTTGTTTAGAATGTTATAAAACTACAGAAATTGATCTTAAATTAATAATAAAACATTTGGAAATGTTGTTCATTTTTATTAAATGAATCTTTTTATAAAAGATCAGTAATCTTGTTTTTCAAAGTATTTTTCCAATAAATTTATGACTTGACTTATTTATCTCTAATTTAGATGGTCTGCTTTGCGTGAAGTTGCAGATCATAAAAAAGAAGAAATTAACTCTGCTCATGGTGTACAGACATTCCATATTGAGTGCAAAGAAACTATTGTAAGTATTTCCCTCCCAGAAAACTACCTATTTAAATAGTGGTTTATTAATTAAATTATTGTGCTTAGCTGATTTCAATTAAATAATTATATTTGGTAATTTTTAATAAAACTAAAGTAATAAATCTTTTGTATTGATTAAAGAATATTTTTAGCATACTTTAATTTTTTCAGTATGTTATTAATTTTGCGGTGTTATGAAAATAAATTTCAGGCATTATCTCCATTAAAATTTATTTCTTCCTCCTATTATATATAAATGGCTTTATTATTTCTAACTTGAAGGAAATAATAAAGTCTAATAAAATACTTTTGATAGCAATATTTAAGCTAATTACATAGTTTATTTGCCTAAAGAAATTTAAGTTGATGTATTTTTATCTGAATCACAGAAAAAATATTTTGAAATGTTTGACTACATAAACAAGAATCTGATGAAAACATTCGTAGTAATATATCATTAATTAAGTCTTCATTTATACTCATTCATGTACTAAATTCTGTATGTTGTTTTTTGTTTCATTGTCCTAACAATTCTGTATCAATAAAGGACTTTTTTGCTCAGTGTATATCTCAGCAGCTTATTATTATCAAACTCTTTAAAATTATGTCAAAATTGCATTTTTTTTTTTTTTTCAAATAGGTGTGTTATAATTGAAAGATATTTGCTTTGATCTTGAATAGGGTAATCATTTGATGAAGTTAGTTACTAATTATAACTTTTTTTTTTTTGCTTAATCTGTTTAAAAGAAATTGAAAAAAAAAAAACATTTTTTAAATGGTTAAAAAAAGTGTTTTATTGAAAAATGGGTGGTTACAGCCAGTTCTGCACTCATAAATGTTTTTTACTAAAAACTTTATAAACTATTACCAAGTAAATTAAGCCTTTATGACCATTAGAAAAATACTATGAGGCAATATGTCTAAAAGAAAAATATATAAGAGAATGTATTAAGTTAGACACCAACATGATATTTTGAAAGTTTATATTACATAACCCTCTATATACTATACATTTTACAGATTATATCTAGTTAAACAATGAGAAATCACATCTAAAAAAGAAAAGAAAAAAGTACTGTATTTTACTTTTTAATATTAAAGTAAAATAATTTGTTATTTGAATAAAATTATCAGACAATATTTGAGATCATCCATATTTAACAAACAGTGGGTTTTGATGACTTATAAACATAATATACATTATATATATATATATATATATATAATATAATTTTTTTGGCCTCTTCTGCAGCTAAGCGTTTTGTAACATATTCCAGATAAGTCTATATGAAGAGAAATTTCTCTTCATATGTTGAGAATATTCAATGTTGAAAAAGGAATTTGGAAGAAGGTAATATTTGAGGAGATTTTGGCACATCTAAGTTTAGAACAAAAGAGCACACTATAAAAAATAAGTTAAAAATTGTTCTCCAAATAAAAATTTTAAAAACTTGTTTCTACTTGAGTTCTTCATGCAGTATTATTCTTAATACTGTTTTCAACAGGGAGAAATAGTTTATTGTTAATCATGCATAATTCATTTAATAAAGTCCTTAAAATTAGCCATCTAATACATTATATAATTCAGAAATTACTGTCCTAAAATAAAATATTTAATAATATCAATAACTTTAAAAAAAATAGCGTTAAAAAGGAGCAATGTAAACCAAGTAAAGCAATTGGTATGCCTTTTTTAAATTTAGCTGAATTTTTGCAACCTTGACTACAAATCACTATCAGGTATGTATTATTACAATATTAGTGTTTTGCTAAATGAGAAATAATGTTATTAACTTCTAACTCGATAAAATATCTTTAAAATTAATCAAAAAATATTTAAAAATTTAGGGTTTAAAGTTAAAATAAGTCACTGAATTAAAACCAATTTTAGCCAAAAAGGTCAATAAAAGCCACTGGTGTGGCTTTTTGGCAACCCTGATAAAAATGATATGACTACTGATGGGTCACATAATAATGTAATAGTTTTACCTGTGTGCTCCATATCTGCCAGTAAGCATGTACATGTGTTGCTAAATATTTGTTCACAAGCTTTATGTGTTGGTAAAAGAATGGTTTTATTACATTCTTTTATTTAACTCAACTTGGTTTTTGTATGCAAAGATGAGTTTGGTAATCAATTTTTCACTAACTTTCGCATATGCTAGAATTAAAAAAATTATGTGCAGATGTGTTTCTGAGGACATTACATTTTAATATTTTTAAAACATTATAAATTAATGAATTAACGTTAAGGCATTTTTCTTTTTATTTGCCACAGGTGATAAATCATGAAATATTCTTGAGGGTTACAATTGTATACAAGTTACAACAACCTTGGATTTAATTATGTGCCAAAACACTCTCTCCAAAATAGGCCAAATGGCTGTGCAACAATTTAAATTGCAATAATTCAATTTTAAACACTAAAAAGGAGAAAATAAAATATAAATGAAAAATTAGCGTTAATTAAAAAAATATGCTTTTAATCAATTAATAGTTTTATATTAAATTATGATTATATGTTGAAAATCAATTTAGAAATCCTAAAAAGATAGTTTAAATGTTTACTTTTCTTTCCTGATAGCCATATCTTAAAAAGGAAACAGAAAAAAAAAATTAAAATAACTTCACGAGTATCTCTTTCTATCAAGTATAAATCAAAGTGGTAAATTTTTGAGTTTGGTGCCCACGATGTAATCATGTATTTTAACAGAAAATTTTTGGAAAAATCATGAATTGCAATCATGAAATTAGGCATGATTTTCAAGATAAGCATGGAATTTATATAAGTGTTTTTTTAAAAACCTATTTTTACTTATATATATATTTTTAAGACATGTCTCGATAGCAGTCGGCAAAAACTGTTTTACCAGGTTTGGTTTTGGCTTGATTTCAAATGGAATTTTTAGGTTTGTGTTAGGTACAACTTGACCTGTGGAGGTCTCTAGCCTACATAACCGTACTAAAGATACATGTTGAATTGGAAGCAAATATAATTTCATATGGCAGATCGATCTGAGACAAACTACTGACTATCTGAGACGAAACCTTAGTTTAAAAAGGTTGTAGCTTTTGTTTGTGATCTTTACTTTAATTTTAAAGTGCATTGAATTTGAAATTTAAATGTTTTATTCATAAAATAAATTATAACTTGCCAAATATTATAATATTAATTTTGTTGTTAGACTTGGATTGAAGAAAAATCAAAACTACTTCATGCTACTGAAGAACTTGGCAATGATTTGACAGGAATAATGACTCTCCAGAGAAGGCTTAGTGGCATGGAGAGGGATCTGGCTGCTATTCAAGCTAAGGTAATTTACTAATATTGATTGTTTTTTCCCCCTAACATTAATTTTTGTCAAATATTAGAATTGATTTACGCAATATTTTTTTTCAGTTGGATTCATTAAAACAAGAAGCTGAGAAGATTGAAGGAGACCATCCAGAGGTATGTCTTTTAATTCAAGAGCAAAAGAAAAAAGATTGTGTTATTTCATAGAATCCTTAATTAAAGATTGTAATTACAGTGAATATTCCTTCTGATTCTTCTAACTTTAAGGATTAAATTATTAACTGTTTAAATTAGGGATGAAAATCTGCTGTTTTTTGGTTGAATTCAGTTTTTATTATTTAAATCTATTAAAATCTCTCTTGTAAAACTTATGCTCCTCTTTTGGCCCCTACCCCCTCAATAGTGAAAAAACTTGTTTAAATGTTTTAAAAAATCTTCTGACTTTGGTTCCTAAGAATAATAAATAGATACTCAAGCTTCTAAATTAATCTCACCCCCCCCCCCTCCCTCTGTTGTCCTAGCAACACATTTTGAAATATTTCAAACTATAATTAAAAATATATGTATATGCCTTATTTGCTGCTTCATAGTAATAATAAATAAATATCAATCATCTAAATTTCTATCATCCTTGAAATTTCTGCTTCCTCTCCCTGAAAATAAGAGGGATGGAATTTCAGAAAGATAAAAAAATGCCTCTTTTCTTCTGTTTGGTTACTTTTACCTCTGTTAAATACATCACATATTTTAAATACTAATGATCTTAATATGTGGAATTTAATTCGGTTTGTTTCAAAACCTTCTATAAATTGTATTTATTTTTGTTTCTTAATGAATTCATTTATAACTTTTAGGAGGCTGAAACAATTAGAGAAAGGATCACCCAGATTAAGACTGTATGGGAGGAATTGACACAATTGGTAAGTACTTTGATCTTTAGCTTTTGTATACAGAATATTTTTCCTTGTGAAATACTTTTGATGCTTTATAATTTTTTAATGAATATTTTTAAGATACTTATTTTATAAAGCATATATATATATATATATATATATGAAACGAAGCGGGACTCCGTCGGTGGTTGGGCGCCGGGCCGGGCCGGTGGCTGCGCGGACTGATGGCGGCTCCGTACGTCAAAGCGCTCATTCTGATTCCCTTGCATGTTCGTGTAGTCCTGGGCCGTAAGCGGGATTCGGTTAAATTCCGAGTGAATGTATTTCTGTTTAAAGGAAGACTCAGTTTATTATGGAACCTGGTTTATTTCTTTTTCTTACATGATTCCTTTTAAACCAGGCCCATATTGCCGTGAGAGCTGCTTTTTAAGTCTGTCTGGACATCAAAGGTTCGTCCATCGCGAGGCAATTCCGAGAGAGCAGATTGGCGTGGATTTGTTTAGATGAGGGAAATCGTAAAAAGTTCGCTCCTGATAGCCGTGTAATGGTATAAATATGAGGTTTTTGCATTATTTCTGCTAGAGGTCGTCTAAGTCAAAAGAGGCGTATTTTTAATTTTAATTGGCCGCGAGCTGAGTGATTGATTGTGCGGAATAAAGGCGTTGGCTCCATCGGCCGATCGGATGCAGCAAGACTTTAAAATTGCGTTAGCGTCAGCACAAATATTCTTATGAAGAGTCAGAAAACGATCTTTGAAAGTTATAAGATGCGATGCAGGAAAACTAATTTAACAGGGGCGACGGCATTTTCAATCAATTGAAACACAATTATTAAAGCATTTAAAAGTTTTGATTTAAATTTCTATTTTTTAAAACGGTAATTTAAAATTTTAAAAGGGGCAAAAAGGGATTTTGCATTTTAAAAAGGGGTTTAGCTTTTATCCTTTCATATCCCCCCCCACTAAAACAAGAGCCACTTAGCTCGCCTGCAAGACCTGTGGGTCTTATCTCGTGAATTTAACCCATGTTTTTTTTAGATTCTTATTTTCTCCAGCTCTCAAGTTATTTCTCCAGCTCTTCAGTATTTACTTCAGCTCTCAAGTCAATTGGACCTATTTTTACATTTATATATCAAATTTACATAAAAATATTGGTTACACTAAAATATTAGAATTCTTTCAATGGTGCTGCAGCAAAACAATAATGTGTCTCGAGACGACATATCTTGATTATAACAGTTGTCATAACATAACTGTGTTTGTAGTGTTTCCCTTTCTTTCCAGTTTTTGTTTTAAAGTTTTTGATATAGTTTGTTGGGAAACATCCTTTTGTGTATAATTGCAAATTGCAACCATAAACTATATAGTATATTAAAATATTCACAGGTAAACATACTGAAAACTATACAACATATGCAAATGTAAAAAATATTCAATAATAGACAATGTTCAAATGTAAAAAAAAATATTCACAAATACAAAATATTAAAATGTAAAATATATTCACAAATACAAATTATTCAAAAATATAAAATATTCAATAATACAAAATATGCACTAATACTATCAACAAAATATATTGTATCTCAAATGCAATTTGAAAAGCTTGCATTTCTAGAAATATTGAATTTTCACACTGAGATAAAATAACAGTAAAATATCCTAAAATACTAATAACAAAAACAAATTATATTTCTTCGTATACCTTTCCGTTTTGTTAGGGACTTAGCTACTTCTATGATGCAACCTTAGGTTTATATCCATGAAAAACAACACTAAGTTGTTTAAAAAAAAGAAAACTACAGCTAATAAAAACTAAATATACACTTGCTATAATTTTCACCATGCGCAGGGTCAGTGCGATATGGGTTTTAATACTCTGAGGGGAATATCACCGAAAAATGTGCCACTCGCACGACAGAAAAAGAAAAGTGGGTAATCGATATTCACCTGCAGAGGGCAAGCGAAGCAGTTTTGCCAGATTCTCCGTTCAACCTGGAAAGAGAATCTGGGAAAACAGTCCGGCTAAAGATGGGTGGCCACGGAGCGGAGGACCCCTTCATGTGTCATCAATTCGTCATTATAATATTTAAAAAAAAAAATAATAAAAATTCTAACAGTACTTTTAAACTGTCACCATCATTCTACACTGCTGGGGAGATAGGTTACACGCCCAGCTGGGTCCTCATCCAAATGCTACGAGTAAGGGGGACGATAGGAAAGCAAAAATTAAAAAAAATTGACAGCTGAAAGAGATAGATGGGGTTTATTCATGGCTGAGTTTAAGATTTTGAGGAGGGTGGTAGTATCTTAAATTGGAGGAATGGACAATTTCGGAATTTCTCTTAAAATGTGGGCTGGGTTTATCAATTTCAAAGGATACATCAGAAAGTTGTTTTAAAATGGTGTATGGGCCAGAATATGGTGCAGTCAATTTACGGGTATTCGGATAGTGAAATTCTTCATACATCACAATGTCACCAACTTTAAACTTTACAGGAAGGAAACGAGCATCATAACGGACTTTATTCTTTTTATGGTAAGCAATTGTTCTCTCTTTAGCCAATTTTCTAGCTTCTTCCACAGGGGGATAGTAACTATTATTTGGTAAAGGGGGATCATATGGTAAATTTCCTAAAAATAAATAGCTAGGGGTGAATTGGGTTACAGAATGAGGGGTGTTATTATATTCATATAAGACTTCATCTAAAAGCTTAGTCCAGGGTATTTTCTTGGATGTGGAATTGACTTTACATTTTAATCTAGTGACAATAGTCTGATTTAGTCGTTCAATTTTCCCATTCGTTTCCGGGTGATGGCTGCTCGTCAATCTGTGTTTTATATTGTAATTACGAAGAAATCTCCTAAACCTGGAAGCCGTAAATGCTCCATTTCTGTCGGTTAACAATCTATCTGGTACTTGTATTTGAAATAATTGTTTCAAAATGTTTGTATAAGTTTCGGTAGTTACACTTTTTGACGGAAAACCCCACACATAGCGAGTTGCATGGTCAACGACTAAATGCAAATATTTTTTTGTAGAATTGTAATAATTAAATCCGCCAACAGAGTCTACTGCCAAACATTCAAAAGGTATCTCTGTTGGGGGCATTAATTGCAATAAGCCAAATCTTTTTTGTCTACATTTTTTGTTTATCTGACAAGTGTGGCAGTGTTTTACAAAATTTTCAATGTCCTGATTAAAGTTAGGCCAATAATATTGCGGAGAGATTAAATTTATCATTTTATAAATTCCAGGGTGGCCAAATTGTGTGTGGGTTTTTTCTAATAGGGGTAAACGTAAAGACATGGGGACCACAATCTTATACAAACCTTTCTTTTTAATAACAACAACATCATTTATCTCAGTGTACTTTTTACCATCAATTGTTACATTTTCTTTCTTCTGATTGTCTCTTACTTCATTCAAGTCAAGGAGATGTATAATATGGGGTAAATTTTCTGAAACAGGTTGTCTAGATAGCATATCAGCTTCAACGTTAGTGGAGCCTTTCTGGTATTTAATTTCATAGTCAAACATACTAAGTTTTAGGGACCAGCGGAAAAGACGTCCTCTTAAATTTTTAACACTTTTGAGCCAGGTAAGTGCCGCATGATCTGTATGTATGACAAATTTTTGACCGTGTAAATAATGATAAAATTTATCTAAAGCATCCACAATCGCCAAACATTCTAACTCCGTAATTGCATAATTTTTTTCATAATCGCGAAGATTTCTAGAGTGATATGCTATAGGATGTAATGTTCCTTTTTCATCAACTTGTTTCACTACACATCCCACTCCATGACTTGATGCGTCTACAAACAAATGACAAGGTGTTTTGGGATCAAACAACTTTAAGATTGGTTTTTCAATTAAAGCATTTTTTAATTTTTCAAAAGAATTTTGACAATTTTGGTCCCACACATAAGGGACATTTTTCTTCAACAAATTGTTGAGAGGGTATCGAATGTTAGCATACTTTGGAATAAATTTGTGATAAACATTTATAGATCCCAAAAAACGTTGTAATTCTTTTACATTCGTTGGTGGTGTTAATTTCTTAATCGTCTCTATATTAGGGTTGTCAGGTGTGATACAACCGTTCGAAACTTCATATCCTAGAAAATTAATTTTGGATTTCACAAAATTACACTTTGACAATTTGAGTTTAAGGTTTTCTTGAACACAGATATTAAATAATGCCTCTAAATGACATAAATGTTCCTCTTCATTTTGGGAGAATACAATAACATCATCAAAGTAACTACAGGCAAAGTCAATTTTGTATTTATTAAGAATTCTACGGAGGGTACGGTTAAACCAAGCAGGTGAGTTTTTCCATCCAAACGGTAAACGATTCCACTCATATAATCCAAAGGTGGTGGCAAATGCCAGCTTCTCAGTGTCTCGAGGGTGGATAGGAATGTGCCAATATCCACTAGCTAAATCAAGAGTGGAAAAAATTTTAGCATGCGGCAATTTATCTAACAGGGTGTCGATTCGAGGTAAGGGTTCTGCATCTGTTTTTGTAATGGCATTTAATTTTCGGAAGTCAATACATAACCGGGTTTTCTTCCCTTCTTCACGTTTATACACCAAAGTTACGGGTGATGAATAAGGGGAATAGCTTTCTTTAATGATACCGGCTCGCAATAAATTTTGAATTTGTTCTTTAATTTCCTCTTCTTCCTTAGGGGAAGTGCGATATGCTCTTAAAGAAACGGGGAGATCTGAGGTTAACTGTATTCTCTGGGGTTCCATGTTTACACAGCCTATATCATATTTATCTTTGGCGAAAATACAGACATATTTGGCTAGAAGAGCAGGTAATTGTTCTCTGACAGACTGAACATTTTGCACATGGTCAGTGGTCTCGAACAACTCCGGCTCAAAATTTTCTTCGAATATCTCTGCATTTTCAATTGCTGGCTGGTTAGTATATACTTCTGATAAATGTAAAGTATGGTGAGACGCATTTGTTGGAATATGGTCCATGAGAGGTACTTTCTTATTATCTTGAGTTATTTGCATTTTAACACAGTCAATATTTAATCTAAACAGTTTGCAATGGGGTAGACCAATCAAAGCATAAGGTAACTGATTGTTAATTATAAAAAGTTCAATTCTCTTAGAGATACGTCCTAATTGCAAACTAACAAGGCATTTTTCTTTCAAAGCAAGAACACCTTGTGTTTGGGTGACTGGTATACTCTGCTGAACTTTACATATTTTTAGGTTAAGTTTATGGGCTAAATGACAAGGAATAACACTAATCGAACTCCCAGTATCGATCAAACAAGGTAGTGAGTCTTCATTTTTTACATAAGTAACTTTATGACAATCTCTATTTGATTTTTTATAGCTAGCTTTTTCTTTTTGTATATGTCCGGACATAAGAAATCGTCATTGATTACTAGATGTATTTCGGGATGACTCATCAGCGCTATGATCTTGGTTGGGGTTCGGCAAAGTCATATTGTGACTAGGGGTTGGTACTGCTAACACTTGTTGTCGAAAAGGGCAGTTTCCCACCCAATGATACGCATTTGGTATTCCGATATTAAGACAAACTTTGCATGGATAGGGCGGCAAAGTGGTCTGGTGGTGTACATTAGGTCGTGGTGGAACATTTGAAGTCGGTCTAAACGTATTTTGGGGATTTCTGGCTTGATTTGATGGAAAAGGTCGAATGGGGTGTGTTTGATAGGGAACTCTGTAGTTCCACTGCCTGTTAAAATTCTGTCCATTCTCATATGGAGGTCGGTTTGGTCGCCATTGGCGATACTGATTGGGGTTTTCGGGGCTTGCTTCAAATTTGCTCTCATTTCCCTTTCTGTCTAGTTGCAGTTTGCTAATTCTGAAAACTAATTCACGCCATGCATGTGTAGTTGAGGGGTTGCCTGCAATAACTAACTTCTGCATTTCTAATGGCAAGCCCTCCGTTAACCCTTCCAGGATAAGTTTCTGCTCTAAACCTAAGGTTCGGCCTACTTTAGTCTTTTTTTGATAATATTCGTTCAAGTCCTCTCCAACTTTATATCTAATACGTGAAAAATCAGTGAGAGAAAGGGTATCTGGAATTTCGTAGTGTTCATTAAACAAAGTGACAAATTCGGACCAATGAAGTACATTTAGACAATTATTAATGTACAACGTAAGTGCACTGTCCTTTAAATACTTCTGTATGTGCCTAATTTTCCAGCACTCGTCTTTTCCCTGTCCTATACAGACACTCTCGAAATAGGCTAACCATGGTATCCAAGACATTCCATCTTGCGGAGAAAACGCAACGATATCGGGGTCTACTGACATTTTTGGGTTGGCGGATACTGAAGTGTGACCAGACCCAGCTTGAGCTGACAGGGTCTGTCCACCTAACATTGTTACACCAGATGTCTCTGGTGCACCTCCAGATTCCTGACTAGACTTCTGATTATTTTTCTCTTCAGGATTATTAACGGGATTATCATCTTTGCTCGAAATTTGATTTTTTTCTTTTTCGGGGTCACCTGATTTGTCTGTTAAATCCTCTACTTCTTTAGGAGGGGTTGGGCTACTCATGATGGATATAAATACTAAATATCACTGAATTACACAGAAATATAATACACCATTAAAGCACATAAGAATAAAAATGAAAAAATCTTTCAAACTATTTAAAATTTGTAACACTATATCTGTAAAAATCTGTTAAAATCATCTTTTTAAAATTAAAATCCACCTTAATAATTTTTTTTTTTTTTTTTTCAATAACTTGAATTCAATAAAAATTTAAATAACCTCGCTAACTATAAAGTACGTTGCATATAAATCACCTTTAAAAAGTTTAACACCTAATAATAAAAATATTATAATAATATAATACTAATAAAATTTTCACTTCTGTTAAAATATTTTCAAACTGTCTAGAAAAATGATTTTAATATGAGGTTTAGTTAATGTTATTTTTCATTAAAATCGTAATTATCCGTTCAACACAACTAAAGAATTTTCATAAAAATCACCATTCTTACTCTTTCATCTCTTTAAAATTACGTTAAACACAATACATAAACAATTATATATTTGAACTTAAATAGCTGACTTAGAAATAATTAAAGTTTTCACACAAGTAATAGCATAATAAAATAATCCTCTTTAATTTATTTTTGGCATGCATAAAAAATTAAATAAAAAGTTTGAGAACCACTGCCTCTCACTAAAAAGATCTTTAAAAAAAAAAAATTTTTTTTTTTTTTTTTTTTTGTCTGTACGTTAATATCAAAAGTACATACCTTTATACGCCTTTGCTTTAAATAAATCCATGAAAAAATTTACCTCTTACTTTTTTTTTTTTTTTTTTTTTTTTTTTTTTCACCGCGACGCGAAACAATAATAAATTAATTTCACTGAAATATTTATCTCTATATCTTCTTGCACTGCCCACAAAAATACTTTTTCCCGTAGTCACGTGGTTTTTGTTTTTGCTGAGCGCAGTTCTGATTTATTTTTCTAAATAGTCCAGAAACCTGAACATCTGAGTCACGAGTTCATTTCTTTACCGGCGCGCTCTTGAAACTTGAAAACAGCTGTCTGGTTGACCTACTTCTCTCTGCAGATAAAACACTTGATTCTTGCCGGCAGAATGAAATACAGCACAAGATTGAGAATGAAGAGAAAAGTTAATGATTCACTTTCCTTTTGACGAAGGGAGATTAAGTACTTTTGAGTTCTTGGGATAAATTCCGTAAGTCTTTCACCGTATGCTGTAAGAATTTTTCACGGAGGTATTCGCTGTGATTGACGGGCGTAGATTACGTAACTGTTTAGTTTTTGGGATTTTCCCGTTGAGATGAACTGTCATACTCGACTTCTGAAACGAAGCGGGACTCCGTCGGTGGTTGGGCGCCGGGCCGGGCCGGTGGCTGCGCGGACTGATGGCGGCTCCGTACGTCAAAGCGCTCATTCTGATTCCCTTGCATGTTCGTGTAGTCCTGGGCCGTAAGCGGGATTCGGTTAAATTCCAAGTGAATGTATTTCTGTTTAAAGGAAGACTCAGTTTATTATGGAACCTGGTTTATTTCTTTTTCTTACATGATTCCTTTTAAACCAGGCCCATATTGCCGTGAGAGCTGCTTTTTAAGTCTGTCTGGACATCAAAGGTTCGTCCATCGCGAGGCAATTCCGAGAGAGCAGATTGGCGTGGATTTGTTTAGATGAGGGAAATCGTAAAAAGTTCGCTCCTGATAGCCGTGTAATGGTATAAATATGAGGTTTTTGCATTATTTCTGCTAGAGGTCGTCTAAGTCAAAAGAGGCGTATTTTTAATTTTAATTGGCCGCGAGCTGAGTGATTGATTGTGCGGAATAAAGGCGTTGGCTCCATCGGCCGATCGGATGCAGCAAGACTTTAAAATTGCGTTAGCGTCAGCACAAATATTCTTATGAAGAGTCAGAAAACGATCTTTGAAAGTTATAAGATGCGATGCAGGAAAACTAATTTAACAGGGGCGACGGCATTTTCAATCAATTGAAACACAATTATTAAAGCATTTAAAAGTTTTGATTTAAATTTCTATTTTTTAAAACGGTAATTTAAAATTTTAAAAGGGGCAAAAAGGGATTTTGCATTTTAAAAAGGGGTTTAGCTTTTATCCTTTCATATATATGTCGTATTTCCAAGTTCAAATCCGGGATGAAAGGCAGTCGTGCTCGTTGATAAACAGGGTTAGCTATGTGATAGGTTTCCCTTTTAGCTCGCATCAGGTGGCCGTGTGGTATCATCAACAACAACAAGAAAATTCAGTTCATTTTTTTGTCGAAGAACATTTTATTTCCAGTTTAAGACATCTCTTCAGGGAAAATGCTCGTTAGCCAACGCTAAACAAAATAAAAATACAACGTTCCATTATTTTCTAGAATCCGTCCCGATTCTTTTAGCAAACACCAGCGTCAAAAAATTCCTCTCCGAATCTGGAGGATCATGTTTTTAAACTAGCTTGCGTAATAATACAGAATACGTCACGTGACCCACTTCTATCGAATTAAAAGGTCTCTTTAGGAACTTTATCAGTAATTCCGGTGGATTTATTTTGTCGTAAAATGACTTCCTTACCGCCAAAAACTTTCTACGCCCTTCCAGAATATTCCATAATCTCGTACCAGATGCCTGCCATATCAACAAACGAGCTTATCTGTTTTGAGGCTGTAGCTAAACTTCGAATTTAATACGTAATAAAAATAATAAGAAGAAAAGAAAATGAATCTTTATAAAAGGGGGAAAAAAAAAGAATTAAAGTTTTTCGGAAATATTTTAATAGACATTTGATATTTAATAATAGGATAACTTTATGAAATAAGGTTTTTGAGCGGAATATTTTAAGAGATACGATATTTTAGCATTTAAATAAAAAAGTTATAGCAATTTGACCACACGGGAATAATACTAATGAATTTTAATAATGGATTAAAATAAAGATGTTCTATTTAAAGAATAAATTAAAAAAGCTATCGCCATTTTTAGACTAACTACTTTCGAATAAATATTAAGTAGATTAGGACAAATTGACTTTACATATGGATAGTAAAAGGCTATTTTAAGAATGAGAATTATTTTAATAAGCTGGGTTATATACCGAATATTATTGGATGGACAAATTTTATAGAATAATTGCGGAAAAAAATTAAATTTTGTAATATTATCCCCCCTCCCTAAAGATTTTGGATAAAGTTAATAGTTAAGTAACTATAAATTCAGACAATATAAATTTAATACTTTAGAAACTTGAATTTTGACTAGTATAAATTTAGAGACTGCCAGCAAGGAGATGGGAAATTTCTGAAGAACTGGAAGACAAAAACAAAAAATAAAATAATAGTAATCAATTAAAATTAATAGATAAATAAAAATAAAGCTACGAGCATTTCCCCTGTAAAATAATACAAGAAATGGTTACAATCTCACTTACCATTTGTAAGTGCGCAAGAAAAATACAATAACAATAAATAATAAATATTAATAAACAAGAAAAACAGGATAATAATAGTAACAGAATTTTGCTTTTACCAAGTTCACAAGCTTTAGAATAAGTAGTCACTAGCAAATTGTTAAAACAAAGTTAAAAAAAAAATTCGACTTCATTCAAATTTGAGTTCATTAGATCCAACTGTTTTATTTCAGTCTCTTGGATCGTGATAAGTCCTCATTTTGTTTTTAAAAATGATTACTGCAGTCCCTTTCTTAAAAATACAGTTTTTATGTAAAGGCTGAAAATAAAGACATTACTCCATCAAAATTTTAAAACTGTAGTCATTCTTACCAATACTTTATAATGCTAGCATTTTTCACAACATCTTTCTCTTTCTCTTAAGTATCACAGTAAATTTCTCACATAATAAACAAGTCAAATTATCTGTTGGTCGTTTATTGTACTTGGAATATGTTATCTTTGTTATATTCCTGTGGGATCCCAACATCTTTAACTAATATTTGTCAAACATTTTTTCACTAATAAATAATATTACTCTTCAATAATATAAATAAATGCTATAATAAAATTCAATTCATAAACATAACAATAATAACTTTCAATATAACTAATACTTCTCAACATATGTAGTAATTCATAATATAATTCAATAGTAGAAATAATAATAATATAATAAAATTAGTATAATTTAAGAAAATATCACAGTTTGTTTATTTATTGTTAGGGAAAATATTGGTTGAGGAATAAAATAATTACATAGCAAATAAATAAATTTCTTATTTTTTAATCATATAAGAAAGTATTTTTGCCAGTCGAAAGTATACAAAAAATAATAATTTCAAAATCCAAATAAATTTAAATCTAAATATTTAGAAATTGAACTCTCAACCAGTAGTTCCTTACAATAATTTTTTCCTCTGATACCCTTTTACAAAATTATAGTGTTAAGTTATAAGTATTCATCCTAAATGTAGAGAGTTGTTTTTTTGGCAAACTTAGAATAAATAAAGACAATAAATAACAAATAAAATATGTTAATTTTAGTTGAGAAATGGAATACAAAGGCAATTAGTTTAGATACTTAATTTTCTATTGTCACACCAAAACAATCACTGTAAAATCATATCATCACTATCCAATCATTTATATAATTATAGAAATACTTATAAACAGTTACTATTTGATTATCTATTGAAGTAAATAACATAATATTAAATTTTGAAACAATTGGTTTAAGAAAAAGTAAATAAAGTAAAAATAGTTTATTTTGATATAGAATTAAAACATTTAATTTCATTTTTCAACATCAATTTGACAATTCCTAAAATCAAAATACACATCTTATGCCTGCATAAGGTGTCTACTCAACCTCAAAAACAAGTAAATATTTTAGTTGATCAGGCTAAAATATAACCACAATGTTGAAATAAAAGCTGTGACATTTATTTTAAAATTTTAAAATATTAAACTTTCAAAAATGGGTAATATCTCTGTTGTACACCAAAGACATACCTGATAATGTTGAAACTAGAGTAATAAGAGATATTTAAAGAATTAGAATTTATTCTATTGTTTTTACTTTAGTTTGATTTTGTGATGGTGATTGTGATGTCTGTGGTGATTTTGATTGTTGTTTGGGTTGCTCATGAAATAGTCTGAAGTTATCTGGTGAAAAATATGGTCTTAATTTAGACACATGTACAATAACTGAATTTAATTTAGTCTCATAATTAAATTTGTCTATTTCATAGGTCACATCAGAAAGTTTATTTTGTATGGTCCAGAGAAAGTAGGTTCTAATTTTCTAGTGTTAGGATATTTAAATTCTTCACAAATTACATAATCTTGTATTTCTAGTGGAGATTCGACAAATTTTTTATCATAGAGTCTTTTACTTTTAAGGTGGAATTCACAAGTTCGCGCTTTTGCAATTTTGAGTGCTTTATTAACAGGAGGGTAATAATTTTGTTTTAAAGGAGATTCCTAAGGTAATTGACCATAAAATAAATAGGCAGGTGGGAATTTGGTTATGGAATGTGGTGTGTTATTGTATTCTTGGATGACTTGGTCTAATAATCTAGTCCAAGGTATTTTAGAAGAAATGGAATTAACTTACATTTAAGTCTAGTAACTATAGTTTGGTTAACTCGTTCTACCTTCCCATTGGTTTGGGGGTGATGTGATGATGTAAAACGTTGTTGAACATGATATTTTCTGAGGAATTTTTTTAATCTTGGAGACCTAAAAGATTTATGTCTATCGCTAAGTATTGTTTTAGGTGCTTGAATATTGAAAATTTGTTTTAAACAGTTAGTATATGTTTTGGTAGTAACACTTTTGGATGGAAAAGCCCAAACAAACCTAGTTGCATGATCTATTATTATGTGTAAGAATTTTTTTGTTGAATTGTAATAATTAAATCCACCCACAGTATCAATAGAAAGACATTCAAAAGGTTGATCTGTGGCTGGCATAGCTTGTAACAAGCCAAATCTTTTTTGTTTTGGTTTTTTATTTCTCTGGCATCTATCACAATGTTTAACAAATTGTGTAATATCTATTGTCATGTTGGGCCAATAATAGTTTGGAGATATTAAGTTAAGCATTTTTTGTATTCCTAAGTGTCCAAAATTATCATGAGCAATATGTAATAATTTTCTCCTGAGTGACATTGGTACTACTATTTTTTTTAATTCTTTTCTCTGAATAATTATAATCCCATTCTCTTTTTTGTATTTTCTGTCACAAACATTATCTTTATCTTGCATCGCTATAATTTCTTTTTTGTCCAATAATAAACTTACATGTTGATTAAGATAAGCAACAGGATTTCGTGACAACATGTCCGCTTCGACATTTGTAGAACCTTTTTGATACTTGATCTCATAATCGAACATGCTAAGTTTTAAAGACCATCGAAAAAGTCTACCTCTTAGATTTTTAACATTCTTTAACCATACCAGAGATGTTGGTCGGTATGGATTGTGAATTTAGTACCATGAAAATAGTGATAAAACTTATCAAGAGTATCTATGATAGCAAGGCATTCCAATTCAGTTATAAAGTAATTTTGTTCATAACTCTTCAAAATTCTAGAATGGTAAGCAATAGGATGCAAAAAATTATCTTTCCCTGGTTGTTTTAGAACTGCACCTACTGCTGCCTGAGAGGCATCTACAAACATGTGGAGGGGTAATTTTGGGTCATAAATTTTTAGAATTGGTTTTGCAATTAGAGTATTTTTAATTTCTCAAAAGAGTTTTGACATTCTGAGTTCCATTCCCATATTGTGTTTTTCCTAAGTAATTTATTGAGGGGGTATCTAATTTCAGCATATTTATCTATGAATTTGTGATAAACATTAATGGAACCTAAAAATCGTTGTAGTTCTTTAACATTAGAGGAAGGTTTCAATTTTTTAATTGTCTCAATATTGGTATTAGCTGGAGTTAAAGTCCCATTGGTGATCTCATAGCCTAAGAAATTAATTTTATTTTGATTTAGTTTACATTTAGAAAGTTTAAGGTTTTCTAATTTACAGATTTCAAAGATTTTCGCTAAATGATTTAAATGTTCTTCTAGAGAGGAGGAGAAAATTATGATATCGTCAAAATAATGGCAAGCAAAATCAATTTTATACTTATTGAGGATTCTTCTAATGGTTCTATTAAATATCGGGGGCCCTGTCTTTATACCAAAGGGGAGCACCAGCCATTCGAAGAGGCCAAAATTGGTGGCAAAAGCTAATTTTTCTGTATCGGATGGATGTATTGGTATGTGCCAGTAGCCAGAGGCTAAGTCCAAAGTGGAAAAATACTGGGCACTACTCAATTTATCTAAAATTTTATCGATACGAGGTAAAGGTTCTGCATCATTTTTAACTATTGCATTTAATTTCCTATAATCTATACATAGTCGGGTCTTTTTACCTTCCTCTCTTTTCATAGCCAAGGTGACGGGGGCAGAATACGGGCTATTGCTTTCTTTTATGAGACCAGCCGCTAATAAAGATTGAACTTGATTTTTTATTTCTTTTTCTTCTAAGGGGGAAGTTCTGTAGGGCCTCAAAGATATAGGTAGGTCAGATTTTAGTAAAACGCGTTGTGGTTCAATGTTTATCTTACCCACATCATATTTTATGTTTTGCAAAAATATGCCTATAAATTTGAACTATTTCCCTTAAATCCCCATTTTCAATTAAATTTATTTCCCCAATTAAATCTGAATCATAATCATTAATATCGCAAAAATTTTGAGGAGTCATTGAACTTCTGTAATCAGGCTGCACGTTACAATCATTGTAATTAGCTGCAAAAAAGTCCTGAGTATTCACAAAATTTTCATTAGTATATGGTGATACTTTGTCATCATTATATCCATTTAAACTCTCATTACTATCACCATTTGTTAATAACTCATCTTTACATGAAATAGTATCTTCATTATAAGTTGTTATCAAGTTACCATCATTAAATAAATTCAAATTGTCACAATCAGAAGTTATCAAGTTATCCTTACCTTGTTGTAGTTTTTTTACAGTTACAGTATTAAAATGAAGTGATCTCTCATCATGTATAGATATACTCCTATTTATAATCTTCCTTCCCTGTTTTACTGTACAATTCTTACAATTTATATTTAAATTACATTTTGAACATTCTTTTAACCCCAAGATGCAGTAATCCAAATCTGTATCACATACTAAAAAGTTAACATATTTTTGGATTTTACCCACTTTAAGAAGAATACTACACTTTTGATTAATTTGTAAAAATCCCTTTGCCTGACCAATAGTAACTGGAGGAACAATTTCAATTTTAGCATTCAATTTTTTAACAAACTTTAATGGTAAAATTGCGATAGTTGAACCGGTATCGACGACACATGGTAAATTATAATTATTCGTATAGCCATACACAATTAATTGTCAAACATTAGGAGTACCAATTGGAAGAGTATCAGAGGGTGTTGAGTTGTTATTAAAAATACTCTTTTTCCCAGTGAAAAGCATTCATTACACCCTTGTTTACACAAATTCTACATGGCCTAGATGGGTACTGGTTCTGAAAATAATTGTTTTGTACTCTGTTTTGGAAATTTCTAGGTCTTTGAAAATTATAGTTTGGTCGAGGAACCCAGTTTCGAGGAGAATTAAATTGATTATTGAGCCGATTTGACTGAATCCAATGCCTAGGAGTATTAATTTGTTGAAAATTTGGTCTATTAGGCTGCACACTATATCGAGGAATGTCAAAATTAGTTGCATTAGGTTTACTTGGTAATGATGGACTTGTAACAGCAGGGGTGGAAACTTCCACAAATTGCTTAACAATTCTATACCATTCTGTCGTACTCTCAGGAGGGTTAACAATTAGATAATTTTGATATTCTGGTTTTAAACCATCGGTTAATCCTTGTAGTAATATAGTTTCACATAAATGCAATTTCCTACCAATTTCAATTTTCTTTCTAAAATAAGTTTCTAAGTTACTTAAACTATCCAATTTCAAAGCAGAAAATTCAGAAAATTTCGGGATATTTACCCTAATAAAATTCTCAGTTAAGATATCAGCTATCTGTTCGTATTTAGTGCAATTAAGGCAATCATTAATGTAAATCTTAAGAGCTTCTCCCTTTAAATTTTGAGAAATATTTTTAAACTTCCAATCATCATCCTTCTTTTCTTTTTCACAAGCATCATCGAAGTATTTTAACCACGCTTGTATTTCAACTCCTAAATCTGGATCAAATGCTAAAAATTTTGGTTCTGCCATAATATTTAATCTAACAAAAGAGTTAACTCGATCTTCTTTTAAATATCCGGATCTTAAAAACATTAAATGTTAAACTTATAACACTATATACCATACAAATAACGAAATAGATAAAAGAGTAAGTAAATATGTAATTTACGATCTCAGTAACATTTTAAAAATAATAGATTTTTTTTTTTTTTTTTTTTTTTTTTTTAAGAATATCTGTTCTTAAAACATGAAAATATAAAATTATATCGCTGTCTATAACATTACAATGACGTATCACATGAAATCATCAAATAAATTAAATTAATTAACCTTAACAACACTTAAATATTTGCAACAGAAATAAATTTTAAAAACAAAAATTTAATCAGTATAACATAGTATATAAAACCTTTAAATTTCAAAGTAGACTATTAAATAAATAAAACATTTTAAATATAACATAAACTAATAAATATCAATAAATAAAAATACCAACTTACAGTTACTCTTGAACATATTTCACAGGAAAGTTTCACACCTCTAAAAATCTTTAATTTCCTGATAACACAAAAGTTCTGCTTTTTCGCAATCCTTTAAACCCAACACCATGGAGACGCTTATGAAGATGAATAGTATATTCTCTAGCAACAACTTCACTTAGGGCAGATTTTCCTTTGTTTTCTCTTTTAGGCTTGACCATTTTTAATCTATACTAATATTATAAAGGAGTAAATCTTGTTTGTTTGTTTGTAGGGGGTAATCTCTGGAACTACCGAACCGATTTCAAAAGTGATGGTGGCAAATTGATGGTGACAACCCCTGCTCCAACATAGGCTATATTTTATGTCGGTGCCACTAACCCCAGGGGGTGCAGGAGCAAAAAACGTTCTAAAATTGCGATTTTTCAGTTATCACACTGGCTGTCAAACCCTGAGAGCTTGGCAGCCGGTTCTGTATGTATGTATGTACGTAATGCGATAACTCTTCATAAAAATATCCGTTTTCCTTCAAATTTTGTTTATAGGTTCACTGTGTTAAGGCGCTTCCCTGATTAGCTTTCGGGATTGATTGGTTAAGTATAAAAGGGGGGGAACAAGGGGCTAATTCCCCCCCCCCCCCCCTTAATTTATATAAATGGGTTTTTCATGCAGAATTATTCCGTTTTCCTTCAAATTTTGTTTATAGGTTCACTGAGTTAAGGCGCTTCCCTGATTAGTTTTCGGGATTGATTGGTCAAGTATAAAGGGGGGGGGGAACAAGGGTCTAATTCCCCCTCCCCCCTTAATTTATATAAATGGGTTTTTCATGCAGAATTATTCCGTTTCCCTTCAAATTTTGTTTATAGGTTCACTGAGTTAAGGCGCTTCCCTGATTAGTTTACGGGTTTGATTAGTTAAGTATAAAGGGGGGGGATCGGGGGGGCTAATCCCCCCTTAATTTATATAAATGGGTTTTTCATGCAGAATTATTCCATTTTCCTTCAAATTTTGTTTATAGGTTCACTGAGTTAAGGCGCTTCCCTGATTAGTGTTCAGGATTGATTAGTTAAGTATAAAGGGGGGGGGGATCGGGGGGCTAATCCCCCCTTAATTTATATAAATGGGTTTTTCATGCAGAATTATTCCGTTTTCCTTCAAATTTTGTTTATAGGTTCACTGAGTTAAGGCGCTTCCCTGATTAGTGTTCAGGATTGATTAGTTAAGTATAAAGGGGGGGGATCGGGGGGCTAATCCCCCCTTAATTTATATAAATGGGTTTTTCATGCAGAATTATTCCGTTTCCCTTCAAATTTTGTTTATAGGTTCACTGAGTTAAGGCGCTTCCCTGATTAGTTTACGGGTTTGATTAGTTAAGTATAAAGGGGGGGGGGATCGGGGGGGCTAATCCCCCCTTAATTTATATAAATGGGTTTTTCATGCAGAATTATTCCATTTTCCTTCAAATTTTGTTTATAGGTTCACTGAGTTAAGGCGCTTCCCTGATTAGTGTTCAGGATTGATTAGTTAAGTATAAAGGGGGGGGGATCGGGGGGCTAATCCCCCCTTAATTTATATAAATGGGTTTTTCATGCAGAATTATTCCGTTTTCCTTCAAATTTTGTTTAGAGGTTCACTGTGTTAAGGCGCTTCCCTGATTAGTTTTCGGGATTGATTGGTTAAGTATAAAGCGGGGGAACGGGGGGATAATCCCCCCCTTAATTTATATAAATGGGTTTTTCATGCAGAATTATTCTATTTGCTTCAAAATTTGTTTATAGATTCATTGGGTTAAGACGCTTCCCTGATTAGTTTTCGGGATTGATTAAGTATAAAGGGGGGGAACGGGGGGCTAATACCCCCCTTAATTTATGTAAATGGGTTTTTCATGCAGAATTATCCCATTTCCTTCAAATTTTATTTATAGGTTCACTGTGTTAAGGCGCATCTCTGATTAGTTTTCGGGATTGATTGGTTAAGTATAAAGGGGGGGAACAAGGGGCTAATTCCCCCTTATCTATACTAATATATAAAGTAGTAAAGATTGTTTGTTTGTTTGTTTGTAGGGGGTAATCTCTGGAACCACTGAAGCGATTTTAAAAGTGATGGTGGCAAATTAATGGTGACAATCCCTGCTCCAACATAGGCTATATTTTATGTCGGTGCCACCACCCCCAGGGGGTTGCAGGAGCGAAAAACGTTCTAAAATTTCGATTTTTTGTGTACTGAAAGAGATAGAAGTATCAAATTTGGTATGGTAGTTACTT
This sequence comes from Maratus michaelseni, assembly GCA_963931845.1. Taxonomy (NCBI): domain Eukaryota; kingdom Metazoa; phylum Arthropoda; class Arachnida; order Araneae; family Salticidae; genus Maratus; species Maratus michaelseni. The sequence continues at coordinate 255,402,090 of OZ007592.1, forward strand.
ATAAGATGTAAATGCTCTCTAAGAACAAATTATAAAAACATTCGCAATTTAAAAGGGTGAGATGAGGAAGAAGCGTTCTAAAAACATTCTAAATTACAATTTCTATGGAATCTCTGAAACTACAGAACCGATTTCAAAAGTGATGGTGGCAAATGAATGGTGACAGTCCCTGCTCCAACATATGCTAAATTTTTTGTCGGTGCCACTGCCCGCAGAGGGTGCAGGAGCGAAAAACGTTCCAAAATTATGATATTTTCAACAATGAAGGAGTTAGGAACTTGACATTTTGTATGGTCGTTACTTACAAGATTTAAATGCTCTATAAGAACAAAATCTAAAAAAAATTCGAAATTTAAAAGGCTGAAATAAGCAAAAAATTTTCTAAAAACATTATAAATTACAATTTGTATGGAATGTCTGGAACTACTAAAGCGATTTCAAAAGTGATGGTGGCAAATGGATGGTGACAATCCCTGCTCCAACATAAGCTATATTTTATGTCGGTGCCACTAACCCCAGGGGGTGCAGGAGCAAAAAACGTTCTAAAATTGCGATTTTTCAGTTATTACACTGGCTGTCAAACCCTGAGAGCTTGGCAGCCGGTTCTGTATGTATGTATGTACGTAATGCGATAACTCTTCATAAAAATATCCGTTTTCCTTCAAATTTTGTTTATAGGTTCACTGAGTTAAGGCGCTTCCCTGATTAGTTTTCGGGATTGATTGGTCAAGTATAAAGGGGGGGGGGGAACAAGGGTCTAATTCCCCCTCCCCCCTTAATTTATATAAATGGGTTTTTCATGCAGAATTATTCCGTTTCCCTTCAAATTTTGTTTATAGGTTGACTGAGTTAAGGCGCTTCCCTGATTAGTTTACGGGTTTGATTAGTTAAGTATAAAGGGGGGGGGATCGGGGGGGCTAATCCCCCCTTAATTTATATAAATGGGTTTTTCATGCAGAATTATTCCGTTTTCCTTCAAATTTTGTTTATAGGTTCACTGTGTTAAGGCGCTTGCATGATAATTTTCGGGATTGATTGGCTGAGTATAAAGGGGGGAACGGGGGGGGGGGGCTAATCCCCCCCTTAATTTATATAAATGGGTTTTTCATGCAGAATTATTCCGTTTTCCTTCAAATTTTGTTTATAGGTTCACTGAGTTAAGGCGCTTCCCTGATTAGTGTTCAGGATTGATTAGTTAAGTATAAAGGGGGGGGGGATCGGGGGGCTAATCCCCCTTAATTTATATAAATGGGTTTTTCATGCAGAATTATTCCGTTTTCCTTCAAATTTTGTTTAGAGGTTCACTGTGTTAAGGCGCTTCCCTGATTAGTTTTTGGGATTGATTGGTTAAGTATAAAGCGGGGGAACGGGGGGATAATCCCCCCCCCTTAATTTATATAAATGGGTTTTTCATGCAGAATTATTCTATTTGCTTCAAAATTTGTTTATAGATTCATTGGGTTAAGACGCTTCCCTGATTAGTTTTCGGGATTGATTAAGTATAAAGGGGGGGAACGGGGGGCTAATACCCCCCTTAATTTATGTAAATGGGTTTTTCTTGCAGAATTATCCCATTTCCTTCAAATTTTATTTATAGGTTCACTGTGTTAAGGCGCATCTCTGATTAGTTTTCGGGATTGATTGGTTAAGTATAAAGGGGGGGAACAAGGGGCTAATTCCCCCTTATCTATACTAATATATAAAGTAGTAAAGATTGTTTGTTTGTTTGTTTGTAGGGGGTAATCTCTGGAACCACTGAAGCGATTTTAAAAGTGATGGTGGCAAATTAATGGTGACAATCCCTGCTCCAACATAGGCTATATTTTATGTCGGTGCCACCACCCCCAGGGGGTTGCAGGAGCGAAAAACGTTCTAAAATTTCGATTTTTTGTGTACTGAAGGAGATAGAAGTATCAAATTTGGTATGGTAGTTACTTATAAGATGTAAATGCTCTCTAAGAACAAATTATAAAAACATTCGCAATTTAAAAGGGTGAGATGAGGAAGAAGCGTTCTAAAAACATTCTAAATTACAATTTCTATGGAATCTCTGAAACTACAGAACCGATTTCAAAAGTGATGGTGGCAAATGAATGGTGACAGTCCCTGCTCCAACATATGCTAAATTCTTTGTCGGTGCCACTGCCCGCAGAGGGTGCAGGAGCGAAAAACGTTCCAAAATTATGATATTTTCAACAATGAAGGAGTTAGGAACTTGACATTTTGTATGGTCGTTACTTACAAGATTTAAATGCTCTATAAGAACAAAATCTAAAAAAAATTCGAAATTTAAAAGGCTGAAATAAGCAAAAAATTTTCTAAAAACATTATAAATTACAATTTGTATGGAATGTCTGGAACTACTAAAGCGATTTCAAAAGTGATGGTGGCAAATGGATGGTGACAATCCCTGCTCCAACATAAGCTATATTTTATGTCGGTGCCACTACCCCGAGGGGGGTGCAGAAGCGAAAAATGTTCTAAAATTGCGATTTTTGCGATGCTGAAGGAGCTAGAAACTTCAAGTTCGGCATGATTGTTATTTATAAGATCTAAATGCGCTCTAAGAACAATTTCTAAAGAAAAATGATCTAATGATTCTGCGATTTTTCAACTATTGAATTTCTAAAATTACCAAATTTCACAATAGAGTACCATAGCGAAACCTTCATGCGTAAAAAGATAATGATAAGGGCGACGTGTCCTGACGTGTATATTGACTATAGCACGAGTCTCAAATTATAGTATCCTTATTATTCTGTTAAAATATAAAAGTGAATTATGAAATGTCAATATTTTGTTTGATTAAAGGTTCATTAAGAGAAATTGACCAGCGTAGCGGGCGTAGCTTGCTAGTTTATTATAAAGCTACAAAATAGCAACACACCAGACGTAAACGTGCTGTAATGGCGTAGACGTCCTCGTAACATATTTTTCCAATCGGCAAATTTCACGTTTAAACTACACAAACTTTCTGTTGATCACCAGCTGTTTATCTAATGTCCAATCCTTATCCTGTTCGACTTATTATATTAATGTCGTATTTCCAAGTTCAAATCCGGGATGAAAGGCAGTCGTGCTCGTTGATAAACAGGGTTAGCTATGTGATAGGTTTCCCTTTTAGCTCGCATCAGGCGACCGTGTGGTATCATCATCAACAACAACAAGAAAATTCAGTTCATTTTTTTGTCGAAGAACATTTTATTTCCAGTTTAAGACATCTCTTCAGGGAAAATGCTCGTTAGCCAACGCTAAACAAAATAAAAATACAACGTTCCATTATTTTCTAGAATCCGTCCCAATTCTTTTAGCAAACACCAGCGTCAAAAAATTCCTCTCTGAATCTGGAGGATCGTGTTTTTAAACTAGCTTGCGTAATAATACAGAATACGTCACGTGACCCACTTCTATCGAATCAAAAGGTCTCTTTAGGAACTTTATCAGTAATTCCGGTGGATTTATTTTGTCGTAAAATGACTTCCTTACCGCCAAAAACTTTCTACGCCCTTCCAGAATATTCCATAATCTCGTACCAGATGCCTGCCATATCAACAAACGAGCTTATCTGTTTTGAGGCTGTAGCTAAACTTCGAATTTAATACGTAATAAAAATAATAAGAAGAAAAGAAAATGAATCTTTATAAAAGGGGGGAAAAAAAAAGAATTAAAGTTTTTCGGAAATATTTTAATAGACATTTGATATTTAATAATAGGATAACTTTATGAAATAAGGTTTTTGAGCGGAATATTTTAAGAGATATGATATTTTAGCATTTAAATAAAAAAGTTATAGCAATTTGACCACACGGGAATAATACTAATGAATTTTAATAATGGATTAAAATAAAGATGTTCTATTTAAAGAATAAATTAAAAAAGCTATCGCCATTTTTAGACTAACTACTTTCGAATAAATATTAAGTAGATTAGGACAAATTGACTTTACATATGGATAGTAAAAGGCTATTTTAAGAATGAGAATTATTTTAATAAGCTGTGTTATATACCGAATATTATTGAATGGACAAATTTTATAGAATAATTGTGGAAAAAAATTAAATTTTGTAATATATATATATATTGAAAAGGTTAGAATTATTAACTCTTTCATTAATAGTTCTAATATAACCATTAAAAAACAAAAAAAAAAAAAAAAAAAAAAAAAATTCTACTTTCTTTCTGCTTAAAATACAAAGATAGCAGAAAAAAATCTTTCAGTTTTTAAAAGTCCTTTTTAAGAGTATCTTTAAATATAAAATATACCTACATTTAAAATTAAAACTTTGAGTAGAAAAACTGAGATTGATCATTACACACCTACTATCATATTTGCAAAAATTTTCAATTTTAATGTGGAAGTATATTACTAGGATGATTGTATTCCAATTACACATTAAAATTTTAGTGTTTTTTTTTTCTGTTTTAGAAATGGAATTCCAGTTATTTTAAATGGAACATTCCTTCATAGGTACAAAATCTTTAAAATCAGCCTTGTATGAATTTTACTTAAAGGAGAAAATCTAATTTTAATACTTTGATAGCTTTCTATCCAATAACCCTTTTCTATAAATAATTCTCAGCACCTTAAAAGTATAAATCTGAGTTATTTGTGTCCACTTTAATTTTTAGATAATATTGAAGAAAAAGTCTGAAAATAATGTATAAGTTAAAACTTTCTAATTTTGTTGATAAATTTAATCTAATACTTTGAGTTATATTTTCATTATGAATGGTATCACCCATCTAGACATTATTAAAACATTTGACATTTTTCTGTATTTTAAAAAGCCTAAAAGTTTTAATTTAGCAAAAAATCATCATTCAGGAACTTCAAAATTCCACATAAAAATTACTGAATATATTTAATACTCAAAGGATTTATTTTAAATTCTATAAGTTTGTGAATGTGTCAAAGTTAGATTTTACAGGTCATAGTAACTCTGACGGAGCAAATAGCTTCCCCCCCCCCCCCTCCAACAAACTCATTTTAAGTCTTATCCATTTACCTTGAAAAGTTTTTTTTTTTTCCCCCACACTTGACATGAATCATATATTTTTTTTTTTTTTTTATAGAAAATAATTTTAAATTTTAGGATTCAGGTGCATAAAAATTGAATAGTATTTTTGGTCTCTTATAAATCCAAAATATTTTCAGTTATGGTGGATTGCTACCCGTTAACCACCAATCCATCATTGTAGTATCCAGAAAATCTGTTTAAAACACCAAATCTGTCAGCACTCTTTGAAAGATTCATTACCTTTATAATGATATGGAAAGTTCTATTGAGCTCCTTAGGACCTGAATGAGAATATTTACAAATTCTATGCCTTTACTGATAAAAAATATTTCTTGAATGTGTCAGAAAGTAACAAGTTTAGATTTTAAGACATCGTTTTAAAATAAATAAATAATAATGCTTGAAAAACTTAATTTATTTTGTAAAGATTTTTTTTTTTTCATTTTTAAAAAATAAAGTGTGATTCATGTCAAGTCTGAAAATAAATTAACTTTTAACGGTAAATGATGAAAATCACTGAGACAATCTGGAAACTAACTTTAAAATTTACAATCTACATTGTTAATCAAAATATTTGTAAACCAATGTAAAAAAATATGTAAACTTAATACATTGATGATGTTAAAAGGTCACAAGGTTAGTGTGATTCGTGATGGTTAGTTTTCGTCTTTTACAGAGGAAGCCTTGGACGTTATTCTTGCATGCTACATTATTTAATGAAATTTTCTGAGTTTGTGTTTGTATTATAAACTAGCCGGTTTTCACCCATTTAGACAGTCACACAGGGAGAGAGGGGGGGGGGGGCTCAGATGCATTCTGCAGTGTATAGCCCGGGTTTTTCATTTTCTTAAGGCCCACAAACTACATTTTAGAGGCAAACAAAATGAATAAATAAATAAAGTACATCATTTTAAGTTATACGAAAATAACTAATAAAAATATAAGAAAACCATGTAAATAAAGATTTTGTGACATAAATGATAAATTTTCTTCATGAGCTCCCTGACAAAGATCTGTTCGCCTGTGCTCCTGCCAATCTAGGAGGAAGGGAGAGCTTCTGGATGAAATGAACAAAATTGGGATAACCTAAGATATATAGCAATCATTGTAAATGAGCCCTATGGATTTCTCCCCATAAATTGTTAATAGGGAGATTAATAAAACGAGACACCATGTGTTTAGCACGTCATAGATCATTAAAATGACAATCACTATAATGGGTCTCTGTGAATATTGCGTACATAAACAGTTAAAATGACATTTTAACAGAGTCCTGTGAGTTTCACGCCTATACACTGGTAGTATGTGAATCACTATGACGAAGCCTTGTGCATACTCGAGCCCATAAATATGATGATCAGTATTTAAATTGTAAATCTCTACTTCCAAATAATGTCTTTTGAGAAGAGGAGGAAATTTACTATATTTTGTGTAAAGATTGAAATCAGATTGTTAAAATACGAAAAGTGCAAAAACAATTTATAAAATATGAAATTTAAACAACTGAACAAAATTTTCCTTGGAGAATGTTTTGTGCAAAATATCTAATCAAAAATCAGAAGTAGTTGTCTTATTTGTCTAATTTTCCTTTTAAATTTGTCCGGTTTCAATTTTCAGATTTTTTTTCCCCTTTCTACCTGGCTTCCGCAAGTGTCTCGGTATAAAAGGGATGTAGCAAAGGAACATCATGTTAAATGACGCGCTCCGCCAATTCTGCGGCGGTTGGCCAATATGATTGATGTAATTTCAAGATTATGAGAATGACAACAATGATTACAACAATAAAATTAGTTTAGCGCCAAACCACACACATTTAAATACAGAAGTTGACTATAGACTCGATTACGGGAAAAAATCTTTTGTTTTGGATCTTTAATATTCTCTTTCACCCGCTTGGTGGTTGAATTTCTAAAATCGCTGAAAAACAGGTTTAACCATTTTTTTTTAGTAGATTTGTTATGCTGCATTTCACGCTCTTATCTAAAACTTCTGCTGAGATATGCCAAAATGACCAAAAACTTTTGAGACACCCTTTATCCCTCGTAGGAGTAAAAAAAATCTTTTCTTAATGGATCCTTATTATGTGTTACAAATATATACACAGGAGTTTAAATTTCTAGCTTCAATAGCTCCTGCTTCACCTGTGCATTTATGAATCAGTCAGGACAAAGCCTTTTGTATATAAATAAACAGATATAATATTTCTGATAAAAAGAATTTTTGTTTCATTTCCATGGAAAAGTACTTTGTGTTAATTCCAGACAACAGTGGATGGAAATATTCTCTACATTTTTTTCCTACATCAGTAAAACTGATTCAGTACTTTTCCATTACACCAATACCATTGTTGCAGTACATAATACTTGAAGCCAAATAAAACATTTTAAGAAAAAAAAAAAAAAAACATTGTTGATGCCAAAGTGATCATTAAAAAAAAAAAAAAAACATTTGAAAATTCAGACTTTTATGAACTATTTTATTAAATCAATTCAAATATATACTTAAAATGAAAGAACAGATAAATATTATACAATAAAATATTAAAATAAAACTCAATTTAAACTTCAGGCATGAAATTATAAAAGTCTCTTAGTACTGCAGTAAACATTTAATTTTTTGAAAAAAGACATCGCCAAACACTAACTCTGAGATAGAATTGTTAATAATCACATTATGCCATTTTGTGATGTCCCATAATCTTGTATCAGATCTGGTATGACATCCAAGGTTAGGATCAACAACATTACGTTTGTGGTTTATTGTGAAAAGTTCGTAGCTGGCATCTAAAAAAAAAATCCCTTATATATAATTCCTGAAACGGTCCTGAAACAATTTTATTGCAGCTTCCGCATCATCAGGTAACTACCAAATGGTTAAATTCATATCAGTGTCAATAAAGAATGTAATTTATAGCTTTAAAAATATTTTCAATTCGAAAAACAGCAAATTAAGATGTTTTGCTTGAATACCATTAAATAATATTAGTAAAAGAAACGGTTCATGTTCAATAAGTAGTGAGTAACAATGTTTGTCACACTTTAAAAACTAAAACTAATTTAATTGGTTCATAGGTGAATAACCTAAAGGTATTTTTAGATTTTATTCTCTGCAAGCAAACTAAGTCTGTATATTGGTGTATCTAGTATATTCTCCATGGTTTGAGAACAGTAAAAATCACAAGCGATTCAATTCTTTTTGAAGTGGTCAGTCCGTATTTGTTTTCTTCAGTCACATGACTTGTGCTTTTATTATATAGATGAATGCATGTAATAATGGTACAGTTTCTAATTAAAGTATTTTTATGCATAGTATACTACTAATTGTATAAATATCGTGTACATATTTGAGAAATAATATTGAACAATTTGGGAAAACATATAAAATATAAAAGTACCGCCTGTGGGTGAAGTTATAAATATCTAAAAAACGAGAAATCTCATTAACTGGCACAAATGTGTTAACATAAAAAAAAACTACTCATCATGATAGTTTTAACCAGGAGGCATTTCGACCTATACAGGTGTTTTTAAACTTAAGAATATGCATAAATTAAAATTTTGCATAAGTTTAATGTTTGTAACAAATTTTGAATTGGGAAAAGTTTTTGCATATACAATAAAATCTTTTAAGACAAAATCCCAAGAGACTGAAAAAAAATTCAGTTTTTTTACATAAAATTTATCATTTGCCGATGTTTTTGTCAAGGTGATGTTTTGTTGTGACGTTGGACGTTGGCCATAAGTATTGATATATGGCAGAGTGTTACTGAAAGAATTTGTGTTAACAAATCAGGATAACATAGCTAAAAAGTTTATTTTCATTTATTTATTTTTTTAAATTAAGCTTTATACTCTTTTAATATTGACAAAATGTTTATATGCCCTTAATAATTGGGTTTCATTCATTTTTGGTAGTTTTAATTTCAGAATGATTATTCCATTGATTCTCTCACTTGATTGTCAAAAAAGGCAATTTTTCAAAAATTGGCAAAATTTTTTTGGGTAAGAGGCTACTGCCTGCTAAATTCTTTTGGATAGGATATCAAATTTTGGACACAAATTCCACTATTTTGTCCTGATTTTCAGACCCTGATCATGGAAGATCAGTTTAATATTTATTCAAAATGTAATTACTATGCATAATGTCATTTTTCTTAAAGTAGCGAAATTTCTTTCCAATTTCCCTACCACAAATATTTTCAGGTATTTTCACATGAACTCACAATCTACCCTGATATTGCTTTTGGAATTTCTTTCTGAAAAGTTTTACGTGTTATAAAAATACTGTAATGCAATATATTTTTCTAATTCAATATCTGCTTGTACGATTTCTTACTGTTAGCTTAACATTGATATTTTCTTACTTTACAGGAAAAATTTTGTGTTATGTCATCTTTATTTAATCTTTGTATGATTTAAAATTTTCTTTAGCTCAAAGAAAGGGATTCTAAACTTGAAGAAGCTGGAGATCTACATAGATTCTTAAGAGATTTAGACCACTTCCAAGCCTGGCTCACCAAAACTCAAACAGATGTGGCATCTGAAGATATACCAACAAGCTTGTCAGAAGCAGAGAAATTGCTCAGTCAGCATCAGCAAATCAGAGATGAAATTGATAATTATACTGAAGATTACAATAGCATGATGGAATATGGTGAAAATGTTACCCAAGACCAGACAGATTCCCAGTATATGTTCCTAAGAGAAGTAAGTCTAATATTTTAGCTGCTTTAATTTTTTTCTTTTCTTCTTTTTTTTTTAGTTAATTATTCATACAAAAATTTTGGTTTTTCATGCATAGGTTAAGTACAATATTTTTGACACAGCACACGGCTCATCCTATGAATGCGATTGCTTCAGTTATGGAGGTGTGCCAGATGACATCACATCTTATTTTCGTATAAAAAATATTCTCTGGTGTTGAATTTAAATTAGATTTGATTTCTAATATTTGTTGTTATCTGACTTTTGACAAATTATTTTAAAATTTTCTTTTTATCACATTTGAAAGCTCTGTTATTTATATACCATGACAATTTAACATTTAATAGAATTAATGGACTGATGGGTTGTCAAGATGTGTTAAAGTCTCCGTATCAAAATTATGAATATGTTAAATAGTGCTTCAAAATGCTAATTCTTTGACGATATTATTTTAATTAATCCGATGGTATATTTGGTTAAAAGTTCCTTCGTTTAAAATAATAAGTGGTCATCTAGGATTCTTCTCTTTAAATGTTCAAGATTAAATACAGAAGATTCATTTTAATATTAAAAAGTTGTGTTCATTTTGTCTTCTCTTCATGTCACACTAATCAAGTAAGAACATCCTTTTTTAACATTTTCCAGCATAGTTGAAAAATGTTTATGAATTCAGTCTGTCTGTCCATGCTCTAACTCGTGTAAATATATTCGGATTGTCGTGAAATTGATATATGTTATTGAAGTTTACTATGGTATGTTCGGTATTGAAAATGAAGTATATAGCATTTATAGTTTTTTTACAGGGACACTGAAAAGAATTCCGTTACATTGCAGTCTATGGGGGAATTTTTTTTTTTTAATGATGATACACAATTACAAACATTGAATTTGATATATATCACTGAAATGCACTACAAGAGGCTTGCTATGGAATATGGTGTGCATAGGACTTATAGTTCCTTTACAGGGACACTCAAAGGAGTTGCGTTACATTACGGTCTATGGAGAAAAATCATTTGCAGTTTATTTCAATAATGTTTCACTATTTAAAACATATTGAAATTAATATTTATCACTAAGGTGCGTTACAAGAGGTTTACTGTAGAATATTGTGTGTATAGCATTCATTGTTCATTTACAGGGATGCACAAAAGAATTTGCTACTCTGTTAGCAATAATTGCTGAAAGCGTTTTTAAATTTAAAACTCATTTGTTGTCTATTGTTTGGTGTGTAAAAATTCTATAGATCATACAGGGTAGTGCAAAAGTTGTAGAGTACATTTCTGTTTATTGGCGGAAATTCCAGAAGGAGAATTTTAAACTGAGCTACGCATTTCCTTACAGAACTAAAATTTAGCATTCTATGTAGTATATATACAAATCTATACATCATATACAGAGCTGCACAAAAGAGTTTGGATATCTTTCTGAATATTGTTGGTAATTCCTGAAATTAAGTTTGTTATGCGTTTAAATATGTTATGCGTTTTCCAAATTGTTTACTTAGATATTACCTTTCACCTTATTAAATAGTAAGGATTTGTAAAATTATTTCGAAAGCGTTGCATAATCTATGCTTGACGCATTATTTTTGGTTCTTGTTTATTTATTTACTAGCTCTACCCGGCTACGCGTTGCTGTAGCTCAGTCTGGTTTAAATGGAAAAGAAAGAAAAGAGAAAGCGCACGTTTCTAATATGTTTAATTTCACAATGTTTGATACTTAAAATGTATGTTTTTATATACGTAATATTCCCCCTCCCCCCCCCCCTCGCCTCAATTAACCCCCCTACAAAGCCCTTTGACCACTCTTTTATATTATGCACCTCTCTTCCCCTCCCCCCACTTTACCCCAAATATTTCATTAGTATTTTTTTTTGTTTTGTTTTTTCTTTGTTTTTTCAGCTTGTGTTTTTTCTTTTTTTAATATTTTGCAATTTTATGTGTTTGTTTTAACTTTCTTCTTTTTCAGTGCAACTGATTTGCTTTAGTTCATCCAAATATCAGGCCAAATCGTTCTTTGTTTTTTAGTCATTCATTCTGTTGAGAACAAACCAAATCTGAAGCTGCAGAACGCACTCGCCATTCTCGCAACCGTGCATCCATCCTCAAGTATGGCTGCATATCACTCTGCTGCTTCCTCGACACGTATTTGAGCCGTTCTTTGTCTGTTTCACTTGTTCGCCGATGCTTGTTCTTCCACAGTTTGATTAGCAGTTACTCGTCGCACTGCTTCTGCTCCACAAGTACGACGACCTAAGTTTGATCTTCTGGGAAACATTATTTGGATGAACTAAAGCAGATCGATAGCATTGAAAAAGAAGAGAGAAAGTTACAATCGCATATAAAGTTACAAAACATTAAAAAAGGAAAAACCAGGAACTAAAAAAACAAAGAAAAAACATCTGTATTCTATTAATGGAAATATGACTTTTTTAACGTAATGACGTCTTCCTTTCTTTCTTTCTTTCTTCAGAGATTGAAATCTTTGCAAGATGGCTGGACCGAACTTCATCAAATGTGGGAAAATAGACAACAATTACTCTCTCAGAGTTTGAATCTTCAGATGTTCCTCAGAGATGCTAAACAAGCTGAAGTTATACTTAATCAACAAGAGCATTATCTGTCAAAGGACGAGACTCCGGTAAGAACAATTTCTTTCTTTTCTTCTCTAAAAGTCTAAATGTTAGTATAAAAAACATTTTTTGCTTATTAGCTTTCATAAATATTTAATAATAGTATAATATATTTTGTAATTTTACAATTTCATACTTTGTGGGTCTGATATGATATATTGGGTTTATACAAGCAGGGCTGAAATTAAGTGCAGGATGGCAAGATTCCTTCAGAAAATTATGAAATCTTCTAAAATGTCAGGGTGGGAGATTTCTGTCCATGGTAAGCAGCATGTCTACTAGAAACAAAAATTGTGAAAATCTCAAATTAAGTTATTTGGTTATCGAAGCCACAAAATCAAAACTTTCACCAGTATGTCATAAAGTGCCAATTTCGTCAACAGCTCAAGAAAAAGTTGTGAATTTCAGCACCTAAGTCTTAACATCATGCCAAGGCTTATGCTAATCTTTCCTTCTCTATAACATTGAATCTTTACATTTATCTTAAGCTTATTTTATTAAATTCTAAAACCAAATGGAAATAAAACTGCGCTATATTTCTTGCATATTTGTTCTAATTTTTCGCATTTTTTTTTGTCATGGCAAATGAATAGTTGAATTCATTATTGAACTCATTGAATCTATATGTCATGTTGTTTTACCTCAATAAATTTGAATTGCTGTGTCACTGAAGTAAAAACATTTTTGTTTATTAAATAACATATGTTTTGATGCATGATACATAACCAAATTAAAAAGGTAGGGAATAACAGTTTCTGTATATTTAAGGTTTAAATATTAAATATTTTTAACCTGTCAACATGGATATCTCCCCTAAATAGATTTAAAAGTAAATTAAGAATTCAATAACTAATTAGAATTCCAATATTCTGATGAATATTTGAGAAAATACATCCCAAAAAATTTACGCAGGCATAAATTGCAGAAGCTTTTGACATGTACAGTCAATTCCCTCAAATCCACACAGCTTGTGACCAAAGGTTGTGCAGATTATAGATTGTTACTTTGTTATATTCTTTTCTCCTGTAATTTTACAGTAAATTGACTATTGAGACATAAATTAATTGGTAAAAGAAATATTGTAACACATTTGGTTATTTAATTATATATAAGGGAAAATTATTAAAATTTTATTTTACAATTTTTTTTTGTTTTTATAATTTTCAAACATAGTATCAACTGTCATTTGCTTGAGAATTTTTGATTTTTGGTCTAGTATTTTTTCTTGCAATGTATGAGTGCAAGAGAAAATCACAACCGTTCCGTAACCAATGTATGAGTGCAATGTATGAGTCAATGTATAGTCAATATTTCTTGCTCTGAAATAAAACTCTGTTTCTGAAGAAAATTCAGATATTTATAACCCATTGCTTAACCCTGCTCAAGAGTTACTTTTTCACCTTCATCATCATACTGTGTCAGAATTATCCTGATTTTCAGTAGAGTTTAACGAGAGTAGTACTTATGTCCTCACTTGTGAAACTCTCTGTAACTGAAGCTTTATCTTGGGAGGACTATCATTCAATTATATTTTCTCCATTCAAGAAATCAGGCACAGCTGTTAAGTTAGTGAATTTTCTGGAAAACATAAAAGTTCTGCAGATTTCGTTTTTGCACTGTCCAAACTGGAGCCACCAAAATAAATATCATCACTATCACGGTCTATAAATAAAGATGCTGGCCACAAATTATGCCTTGCACCTCCTATAGTGTTTTTGCATACAGAGTTCCATGCATCAGCCAAGAGAAAAATACAATCCTTAATTGTAAACTGCCTTCTATATTCCTCCATGTTAGCCGATAAATCAGAGGTTATAATTCTGCGCATAAAATCCATTTTGTATTGGCATTTCATGCTATGAATAATTCCCTGATCCATTGGCTGAATAAGAGAAGTTGTATTCGGAGGTAAAATAACATAGAGGCTGTAATTTTTAAACTAAGCAGATTCGTTTGTCGAATTTAGCACATGTAACTTTATGAGATCAACACTGTTACTTTCTACCTTCACAAAGATAGCTTCAAAGGCTCCTTTTATCGTTGTTGGAGAGATTTAATCTTCAAACGAAATTTTTTTTTGTGCGTTATCTTCCACCATCGTCAAACGTCAATGATCAGTGTTAAATAACTTATATGGTGTATAGTTCCAGTGAAGAAGATTTCTCCATCAGTGTTCTACGAATTATAATTAAATTTCACAACCGTTCCTTTTCACGATTTTAACTCCAATGAACTATTAAACTCTTTAAGTTTGAATATTAAATCTCTGTATTCCGTTTTCATCTATAGTTACAGTAAAGAAGAATTCTCCATCAGTGATCTACGAATTATAATTAAATTTCACAACCGTTCCTCCTCATTATTTAACTCCAACAAACCATTAAATTCTTTGAATCTGAATATAAAATTTTTAACTTTATTTTCATCAATGATAAAATAATAGTTACCGATCTTTCGATTTAATAACTTTGAACAATTTTGTATTATGATATAAATTTGTAATATTATATTACTCTTAAATCTACGCTCTCTACTTCAGTTGGCCAACTGCTTTCAATATCTTATATAAAATGTTACAGTGAATACATTCTTGTGTTTTCCTATTTCTGACAACTTAATTTTAAAAGTTCTATACTGAGGTTAGTCTCTTTGATTTATTACATATTTTTATTAGCAATTCTAATTTTGGTGATCAATGTATTTTTATGATTTATATTATAAATTATTTATTCAAATATTTATCAAGTATTTTAATATTATTTCTCATCCCAATTTTAAAGATTTAAACTTATTTTAATATTCTACTTATACAGGATTATTCTATATGATGGACCCATTTTCAAAAAATTGTATTTATTAAGGTACAAATCCAAAATGAACAATCTTTATACCAATGAAAAGAGGAAGTTTCAAAGTTTTTTTAAGACATTATAAATGTTCAATGTGTCCGCTGTTTGCTGCAAGGCAAACATCTACGCGATAGCCAAACTTGTCCCACACACGAGAAAGCATATCTGCTGTTACTGAGTGCACGGCAGCAGTGATACGGTTCTGCAGATCATTCAGAGTTGTTGGTAGCGGCTGGATGTACACAGCTTCTTTAACATAACCCCAGAAGTAGGCACATTTGCTTTCTCGTGTGTGGGACGAGTTTAGCTATCGTGTAGATGTTTGCCGTGCAGCAAACGGTGGGTGCACTGAACATTTATAATGACTTAAAAAAAACTTTTGAAACTTCCTCCTTTCATTGGTATAAAGATTGTTCATTTTGGATTTGTACTTTAATAAATAAAACTTTTTCAAAATGGGTGCATCATTTAGAATAGCCCTGTATATTGATTGCCATGTTAATTACAACTATACGATTGCGTCCAGTGACATTGTTTCGGAGTTGTCCTTTTGTAATATTTTTGGATGTGCAATATGCAGCACAATTGTCCAAGAGCAATAATATTTTACAGTTTACAGGTAAACCGACCTTTGTACAATGCATACATGCTTCTTTTACAAAATGGTTTTCAAACTATTTTGTGAAATTTACTGGGTGACTCATGCTTTTTTATTGTTACAATATGTGTCAGGCAGAAAGTTCTTAATTTTTGGCTTTTTTCAATTCGGGGGAAAAAAAAAATTATGGGGGGGGGGGGGGGGGAACTGAATACAGATTGTCGATCAAATTTCCCCCATTTTGAATTTCTTGTGCAAAGTTACCAGTAACAGAATTTTCACTGTTTACATCAGAAACAGTGTGTGGATTATAGGCATTTGAGAGCGTTCACTGTATCAGATAAAAAAAGTGACAAAATATTCTCTGACATAAACTTGTACACTGATACATTCAGCAACACTTCTTTATGTATTATGTATTTATTATATATCTTCATTACACATAAATAAATTTGTTTAGGCTTCTTTTACTCTTTTGTTACAAATTCTTTGTTTTTATCCATGTTGTGTAATTAGAATTGTGTGTTTATTACTTTTGTGCATCATGAGTGCACAGAGCTAAGTTTACCAAATAGCATTGCTACTTTCTCTCCCTACCAACTATTCATGATCCCCTTTACTTACAAAATTCTGTTTATTATAATTAACGAAAATATTAAAATGAGTGCCAGCTTACTTGTGATATAAATTCTCACTTTGTTTATTTTTCACTGATCTTTTTTATTTATCGTCATTCTTTTTCAGCTTTCTGCAAACTCATTACAATGTTTTTCAACGGTCATTCTATTTTTCATTGCCGGCAGCCTTTAGCTATTATGCTTTGCCTTGATGTTTTGCCACGTAGCACGTACCACGTTTTGTACATGCATCCACGATTTCCTGGAGTTTTCTCTCTTACAGCATATTCCATTCTCCTCACATTTTTACACTGTTTTCTCTTTGCATCATTTGAATTTTGCTACTTGGCATATTCTTTTCTCTTCAGGGGTGTGTCTTGTGACATTATAGCATACTGGGGGTTTTGTTTCAAAAGAATGCAGATTTGGCATTTTTAAATTTTGTTGTCTTTTAAATTTGGCCAGTTTATTTAAATATTTCTTTTGATTACTTTTGAGTCTCCCGTAGCTCCGATTTATGCTTGATAGTTAATTTTTTAGTCAGTTGAGTTCTGATGGAATATCGAAGAATTTGTGTGAATTTTAGTGATATTTTGCTGTTTATTTTTTTAAAGTGTTCTTAAAAAATATATAAAAGATTCTTCAAATATAGCTCAAATTTAAGTTATGGCGACTTAAGTTTTTTTAGTTCACAATTTAAATTACCAAAAGTGGCAAGTATAGATGTCATGTTCCTTTTGAATTTTTCAAGACATAATAAAGACTTAATTTTAATGTACTTAAAATAGTTGTTCTTGTATCTAGCTTTACACTGCATTTTAGAAAGTACGAAAGTTCCATTTAATAATTTCTCTAGTTAAGTGACATAAAAGAACTACTTTAAAATTATTTAGAAGGATTACTGCATCTTACATTTGAAATTTTATGTTCTCCACAATCTGCAGTTGTACAATTTTGATAATAGCTAAAGTAATTCCCACTAAATATCGTCACAATGCTGTCTAGTAATTTTTTTGCCTTTAAAAAAAATTGCATGTAGTTTTTAAAATTCAAAGAACATTTTGGGCTGTTTTCTTTGTAGAATTCAAAAATTACTTACTATACTGTATCATAGATTTAAAAAAAGAAAAAAATTATAAATTCTGTTGCCTTTTATCATAGTTTTTTGTAGTCTAAATGATGAACAAGTGTATAATTTTAATCTAAGGAGATCCCAAGCTTAACTTTCTCAAATAATTTTCTTGAAGTTTATGTAAAAAATTTCGCTTATTTTTAGATGTAAATTTTTAAAAATCTTATTCAAAAGCATCTGTACTTTGAAGTACTGGTTTAACAGCTGATCAAATCCATATTTGATCAGACTTAATATTTACAGTTTGGGTTCCAATTTAATGAAATTTATTACTATTTGCAATAATGAAATTTCATTACAATGGAAATTGCTTCTAACCTTTTTTGGTACAATAAATATTTGCTCTATCTCACATTTTAGTACTTGACTTACCATTAAGTTTTGATCGTTCTTGCAGTATAGAGATTTTTTCTTATACATTTCTTGACTAGAGAATTTGATGGGAAAATAAATTTTTAATTAATAATTTTTCATTCTGTGGAATTTGTCTTTAATGGTAATTAAAGAACCAGTTTAAATTATCACTTGAATGCTTTAAAGTATGATTTCTTCAACAGATGTGCCTAAAAAATATACAGAAACTTATTGAATAAGTAACTTCAAATATAGCAAATGATATTTCTCCTTCACCCATTTCCTTCTCTTGTGATTTAACATTACAGGTTTTGTTGATAAAAAAAGTTCTAACATTACCTGAAAAGAATAAAAAAGCTTTTTGGGTTTATCAGTGAATCAAGAAGAATATTTTTTTTTTTTTTTTTTTTTTTTTTTTCGAGAAAGCTGGCAAAGTGTTGAACAAGTCTGCATTCTTTTTGTTCACTTCAATTTTATTTTTTAATTTCATGCTTTTCAGTTTTTGTAATATAGTTCCTTAACCTGTCATTGGTTACATCTTTTTTAATGATGCTGTTGGTCACATTTTTCCTCACACAACCCTTCCCCATTGTATAAGCAGTGCACATAATGAAAATAGTTATAAAATCATTTTTTAGGTGAAATACATTATAATTTATGTGTGAAGACAAATTTGGGAATTTGAAGGTAGTTTCTAAATTAAATGCATGCTTTTTACGGTTTCGTTCATCTCACGAAACCCTATTGCTCCCGCTCCGTTGTCTGTCTGTCACAGAGCCATTCTCAGAAAGTATGTAACTTACAGAGTTGAAACTTTGTGTATAAATCAGAATATCAGCTGTGAAGAGCTGAAAATATTCAAATTTGAAAAATTCGTATTTTAATAAATATAGACAAAAAACCGAAATTCTAACAGCCTTTTCTTATTAAATTTAAACATTTTTGTTATAGCAGATGCCAGAAATAAAAAATCCACATGAAATTCTTTCGACAATAATTTTCAATCAGACTATTTTCACGTGAAAAGTGAAAATGAAATAAAAAGTTTCACCAATTGAAAAAAAAGATAAATATGAAATAAAATTGATTGACGTCATAGTAGTAATAAAGCAGAAAATTTCTAAGATTTATCAATAATACAAGGAGTATGAGTATGTTTATGTACACAAAGCAGGTTAATATCATGTCATAGAGAATTAAAAAGAGAATCTGACGTCATATTGGAAGTTTAACGAATTTTTCAAATATTTGAGAATAATACAATGTGAGTATGAATATGAGTAATAAAGAATAGTAAATATACGAGTTTGAGAAACATATTGAATCGTGATAAAAATCCGATTATGGAAATATTCGCATATTTTAATATTTTGAAGGTGTACAACATGTTTAATTCTGAAATTATTTTTTTTAAATATCGCATTTAGTCCGCATGAGAGATTATTAAGACAGAATATAACAGCGGACGCTTAGATATTAAAAAAAACGAAAAAATAAACCGGTAAATTTTTACTTTATAAAAACATGACCTTTTTTGTTGCTGAATGGATTTATTAAAGAAAGGGTAAAGTGTTTTGAAAGGAATATTAAACGAAACCCTTTGAGCGATAATCAATCACGCTTACCCACTTGTTAGATCTAGGGTGAGGAATATTCATAGCGCGACCAAAGACAAGTTAAACTGCCTGCCAATGCTAAATTCTAAAACATGGAATATTTTTATTTCTATCATACTTAATGATTTCAGTCTTTTTTCCTACGTTATAAGAATTATTAGAAACAAAATTATCTGAAAATGTTAAATATATTATGATAGAGTGCAATGATGTTTCTTATTTGGTTAAACTTAAATAGTTATCACCTGCCATTGATTGAAGTATTTTTACCTAATTGACAATTTGTCATTTTTTAAAATCATCTTTTTTATTGAACTTTTCCTGACATTTTGTAAGTCTCATTTACTCTTGTAAAGGTTTTGGTCTCTAAAATAAAGTAGTTTTTCATCTTAAGACTGTTAGTCAGTGAACTCCCCAATTCCCCTCGCTAATGTTAAACCTATGGGCATAGGATGCATTCGTATATTTAAAATATCTCCTCAGCAAATTAATATTTTTAGTTTTTTTATTTTTTTTTTTACTGTGTACAATTCTTAAAGGATATCTCATTTTTTCTTAGTTGTCAAAATATTTCTAAAATATATACTTAACTCTCTAATGTACATGTTAGCACATATGCTACAATCAGTGTTGCCAATTGAGCAATTTTTTTTATTCAAGTACAGTGGGTGATCGGTTTACGAACAGATCGGTTAATGAACACTCCCCCCCCCCCCCGATAGATTTTTATGTTCGGATAATGAACACTTGTTCGGTTAACAAACACCTCACAAAATAAAGCCAAGAAGAAGCAATGCTGTGTTTCAGATTTTCAGAGCTGTATTTAATTGCATCTATTATTGACTTAGAGAACATTTTAACAGTTGTATACTTATG
This sequence comes from Maratus michaelseni, assembly GCA_963931845.1. Lineage (NCBI taxonomy): Eukaryota > Metazoa > Arthropoda > Arachnida > Araneae > Salticidae > Maratus > Maratus michaelseni. The sequence goes on from OZ007592.1 coordinate 255,422,488, forward strand.
GTCTAATTAATTCATGAGCTACCGGGGGTTCGAGCCCTACATTTTAGCCCCCCCCCCCTCCCAAATTAGAATGAGCAGTATAAAATCATACGAGTTGTAATTTTCCAACTGGACGAAAAATGTCCGGGCCAGGATCTGGAGGGCACAAATCTGGAGGGCATAATTCATCCAGTTAACCTTATTGATCATAGCATCTGGTCTGATATTTTAATCAGCTCAACAGAATAAATCACAAATAATGGAACTCCAGTAAACGCTGGATACGTGGCTAGTGCAGTATAAAATCATTAATTTTTATATTTTATGTTAATTTTTAAAGAAATATTTTTAATTGGAAATTAATTAATTTAACTGAAATTTAGTTTCTTAATTATTAACAGGCTCTAGGCTCTACATGAGCTTTATTGGGCTCTGTAGTAAATATGATCTTTTAGAGAACTAATGGGGTTTTTGATAGGTCAAAGTGATAAACTGATATGATTTAATGCTGTAGTCAAATGAATGTGATCATAAAAGTTTTTACAAAGAGCATGTCATTTATTTTTTTAAGTACGGCACGACAAGGACAAAGCCGTGAAAATACGATCTGTCTATATTAAATACAGACGTATATTAACCCTTTTAAAATGGAAAGATTGAAACTCCAGACAGGAAAAATAAGCTTTTGTTAAATATTTAATGCCCCACAAACTCAAAAAAAGAATGACTGAAGGAAGGACAAGACTATGTAAGTATGTAATGTATGTTTTATTATTATTACATTTAAATAAATTTAGGGAGAATTTATATTTTTATATATTATTTAGCTTTTAAGAACAAATTAATTTAATTCCCATACAAATCTATACTAAATCTATGATCGGTTAGCGAACAATTCAGTTAGTGAACATTGTTTTGGAACGGATTAAGTTTGTTAACAGATCACCCACTGTATTCCAAATTCATGCCAGAAATTTTAAATAGTAATTTTTGCTTTATTTTATGACAGACATTCCATGTTTAAATAAAGCAAAAATTACTATTTGTTATTTCGGCAGTAAATTCTGAATTTTCTGGCATGCATGATACCTAGGGCATTAGATGGTTAATTTTATGTGAAGTGTTAAAATCTTATTCAATTTCGCCAATATTTAATACATAATGTTATAAATTATGTATCCTACACCCTTAGGTTTAACATTAGCAAATGGAATTGGGGAGTTCACTGACTAACAACCTTAACTTGTAACTCACTATAATATGTAATCCAATGTCTATACTTTAAAATTATTTTTTATCATAATATTAAATGCATGTAACCAGGAGGCACTATCTTTCTGTCTATCTTTATGATAGATACAGAAGCATCCGTGTGCGCGCATGTGTGTGTGTGTGTGTGTGTGTGTGTGTGTGTGTGTGTGTGTGTGTGAGAGAGAGAGAGAGAGAGAGAGAAAGTGTGAGTGAGTGTGTTAAAAAAGCCATACATTCATTTTCTGTGTATAGAGCAGTTCCAAGTGCATGTAATATATGAAATAATCATATTAAATACTTGCAGCAGTAGCCTGTAAAGTTTTTCTTATGTATGTTTCTTAAATCAGTTTTGCAGAATAATAAAAATGGCTAATGAGCATACAAAATATTTTAGACTAATTTGGAGCAAGCTGAGGAACTTGCCAAGAGGCACGAAACATACTTAGCTACCATGGAAGCTAATGATGAAAAGATAAATGCCGTGGTTGCATTTGCTCAAAGGCTTTGTGATGAAGGTAATTTTGAGGCTGATAAAATTCACAAGAAAGCTGAAAACATTACAGAAAGGTAAGTAACTACAGTAAAAATGTTTGCATTTATATATATTTTTAAATATTTTTTATAAAATATTTCTCTAAATGCTATTATACCCCTAGGTAAGTATTTGATTTTTCAATTATAATGATAACCTTGACTGCAGAATCTTTGAAATGCTTATAGCATCATACAATCCCAGTATTTATTTATAAAAATGTTTGGAATTTTTTAAATTAACTTTTTAAATTTAAAGTATTATTTTGTTCTAAACATGTAATATTTATAAAATATTTGTCTTTTTTACTTTTTTTTTTGTGACACTAAATTTTTCTATTGGTTTATATATAATTGCTTTTATTTTGCACTCCTTTAACTTTATTCATATATGTAAAAACGGAATTTTATAATAAGTTTTTCACTCATTTCTTGATATGCTAGAATTAAAAAAATTATGTACACAAGCATGCTTCCAATGACATTACAACATTTTTAATTTTTAGAACTTAATTATCTATACTAATAAAATAAAGTTTGTGTGTGTGTGTGTGTGTGTGTGTGTGTGTGTGTGTGTGTGTTGTTTGCAATGGCTAGCAAAATCTAACCCACCTAGAAGTCTTAAAATTTAGGTGTGGATAGTCCAAGGTCTGGCCGGGTGCACCTGAGTCTGGGAATTTTAATATTTTGATAATTACCCAAGAAATTAAGTAAAATCTCATTAACCATCACTTCCAAAATGCCATCTTTTTCTGAAAATAGTGCAAAAGAAATGTGAAACCGCGAAATGACGTGTGTGTTGGGAGAGGGAAGAAAGATTTTAGGTTTACTGGAAAAAAGTTGGGTTACCAAGATGACTTTTAACTATGCCTTTTCGAAATAATAGAAACTATTATGTCTTTCGACACAAATATTTGCAGATCTATATAAACAAAAAATCACAAACTTAAAAAGTCAAATTTCAAAAAATTCCATCCACAACTTTCAGAAACATTAATTAGAAATGTTTAATTTTTCGAGCAATTTAATCTTGCAATGAACAAACACGTTTTTGATAAAAATTTGAGCCACTACAGGTGTCTGGATAATGAATCTTCAAAGAAAGAGGTACTAAGAGATTTTTTTAGGTGACTCAAATTAACAATTCTAATTAAGCTACGATTTTAAAATTAACACCGTTCGAATTCTCTCTGTTTCCACATTACAAGTTTGTAAAAATTAAGATTATCCGATTCTTATAACTGAAGATATTTATTATTTCACATTAATTTGATTGCAGAAAAAAAAATTATTTTAACTGTTTTATCTACGAGCAAGCATTGCAGACAAGATGTCTGTTATCTCTTGAATAAAGAAAGATACAAAACAAGTAATAAAAACTTGGAATGGTGCTGTATAAAATTATTAAAAATCTTGGATTTTTTTATTTGAAAATTATGTATCCTTTCTTAAAACAGGCTGAGAATTAAATTTTCAAAAAATCAAAATAACCCAATAATTTTTTATTTTATGAAAATTTTGATTTTTATGAAAAAGAAATAAAAGCTTATGACAAGGGAGTAATAATTTAAAGAAATGTTTGCATTGGGGTTTTCTTGAACAAATTATCGTTATACTTGTAGGTATGAGGAGGGGGGGAGGTTAACACCTTTTGATTTAGTATCACATTTATTGTACTTCGTCGATGCATTTATTATACTTCGTTGTCCCCTGATGGCGACTTTTTCATTAATTGAGAACTCTTATTAATAATAAAAAAAATTTATTGATCTGATTTAGACAATACAAATTTCATTTAAGAAATTGAACCACTCCCTTTATATAATGAGTACCTGTGTTGAATGTTCGTATAGAACAAATTAGTGTCTCCTGGCGCTGGAAGGTTGAACTGTTGGAAAAATTAGACATTTTTCCCCTAGCTAGTTCTTATCAGTCATTCAAATCCTATCTTAATTGACCTGTTCATCTATTCATCTCTTATTCTATTTATTCTGTTTATTTAATATTTAACTTTACTCATTTATATTCAGTAATAAGTTCAGTCACATTTAATTAATTAAATCCTTCAGTCTAATAACAAATCATGTATGAAAGTATATTTTTATTTAGAGTATTTCATATGATTTTAAATCAAAAATATCTTTATTGTTACTTACCATTTGGCCATATTAGTTATTCTAACTCTCCAGGCTTTTTCCATTTACTTTCATCTCATTTTTACTTGTATCACGTTTTCGCTTCCTCCGGATATCACTCAAGCATGTTTGCATATTTCGTATCTCCCCATTCTCGCGGTTTTCGGCGGATCGATTATGTCACGGAACAAATTATTACGGCGGTTGTAGGCAGGTGTCTCTGATAAACTGCCTTCACCTGCATTTCTACCTGTGACTGTGATCGATCGTCACGTAACCTTCAAGAGGCCCGAAGTGACATGTTTACTGCAGGATGGGGGGGGGGGGGAGATTACGTCATCGGTACGGGCACGAGGCAGTAGTGTATTTAAAGGAGAGGCCGTTGTGTGTTGTTGATTCTAGCTGGCTGGAACTCGCCTCTGTTGTTTTTAAATGTTTCGTCTAGTGATGTCAGTAATGTTGTTTTAATTGGGGGAAGTCTTTTTAACATGTGCTATGTGATACGCTTTAAAGGATAGACTGGATGATGATCTTGTTTCGTGAAGTGATATCTGCAAAAGGGAGAAGTTTATCGAATGCCATGTCTTTCATCTTTGGAAATGGAACTTTTGGATTCATCACGTTTTGGAGAAACCTTTTGAGAAATAGTTAATAAATAATAAGGCAGTTCTTCTTGTTTTATTCAGTGCAGCTAATTAATATATTTCGTTTTAGTTTTTATTAGTTAGAATGCTTTTTATTTGAAGTGAGTAATGTTTTTTTCTTTGTCCTGATTTCGTGGTTTTTAGACTTTTTGATATCGGTTTTCGTTTCATCAAAAGGCTACCGATGTTTTAACAGTTCATAACATGATTCCATTTTGAGTATGTTGATACCGTTTATCTGTTATTCTTGCAACAGTAATTTTGGAAGCCAAAATTACTTGTTACCGTTTCGTTATTGAAACACTAAATTCAGTGATTCGGTTTGGGTTTCAGTGAATAGTACTTCATATCGGTAGATCGTTTGCCATTAGGACTATTACTAAATGTAAGGATAGTACCCTGGAGTGGCATGTTTTGTCCGGCGGTTCAGCGTACGACTGTTTCGGGTTCGAACAGGTATGTCTGGCCGTTACTGATAAGTTGATGAATGGAGGTTGTATTTGGGAGGATGAAAGCATTGGATCAGGGGGTGATGAGAGATATTATTTTGTGTTTAATTAAAGTTTGGTTTTTATATTAATGGAATTTATTTAATATCAATATATATTTTTACATAATTAAGTTTATTTATTTAGAAGAACGTTAAAGTAAATGTTTCTTTTGAGTTAATTTGTTAAAACATTTAATTAAAAGTAACTTTGTTTTTCTTTTAAAGTTAATTTGGTAATGAGTTTAATTTAATTAAAGTAAATTTATTAAAGAACCTTTTCCATATTTTCTTGTTGGTGCTCCAGCTTTCACATCTGAACTATGAGATGTAAATTTGAAGGTCTTGATATATATTGTGTAAAATTTAAGCCTTCTGTTTTTTGACTAATGGAAATATAAAGTCAATGTTAATGTTACATCGTATTGGTTCAAGAACATTGGAGATGTATTTTATTTTGAACTTGTTTTTACGTGGCAACTTGAATAAATATTGATTAAGTTTAATTCCTTTTGTTTGTTATTCTTTCATTCATCAATATATTAGAAACTTTCAGTTAGTTATCTTTATTTGCTTTTGAACAATTTAAACCTTGGTCAATTACAGCATTAACACACCACATGTGCCGATGCTCTGCTAACTATAGTCATAAATTACCTTAGGGTTAATTATAACATGAACTAAAGGACTTTGTAGCACTTGCACAGCATGCCTGTTATACAGTGCCGGAGGCAACGGGACACGTGTCCAAGTTTCCTTCGGAAGGGGGTTTGTTTGGAACAGACTGATCCCCCTGGCTGCAGAAGGTGAAACTAAAAGATTTTGCAATGCGTGTGCATCACACCTACTATATGGTACCGCAGGCAGCGGGAACACGTGTCGGAGGTTCGTTTAGATCAGAATGCGCCCCTGTCGATGGAACGTGGAAATAAAGGATTTTCCGTCGCATGAGCAGTAATTTTAAATAAATAATTTCATACAAAATCAAATTAAAGATGTAAAATCATACAAACTTTAGGTTTGTTTAACTTTATTATCATGGGCCTGGGCAACACCGGGCGGGTCAGATAGTAAATTAATAAACTCATTTTAACACCTTTTTTAGATAACCGATTGCAGATGATAAATCACCAAATATTATTTATTGTTACAACTGTATACCAGTTACAAAACCAAAGAGTTAATTAGGCTCCAAGCCATGCTTGCTAAAATATGCTAACTGTCTGTGAAACTGTAACAATGAAATATTTTAAATACCAAAAAGTAGAAAATAAAATACAAATAAAAAATAGAATGTAATATATATATTTTTTTAAATACTCTTTTATCAATTAATAGGTTAATATTAATTAAATTATTATACATTGAGAAAACATTTAGAAATCCTGAATAGATGGTTTAAATAATTTTTTTTTTCTCCTTTCCTGTCCTCATAGTTTAAAAAAAAAAAAAAAGCAAAAATTGTAATTTATATAAAAAATTCACTAGTTCGTGCTTTCTAACAAGCGTAAATCAAAGTGGCGAATTTTCCATAATTGGGATCCAAGCTAAATTAATATATTGTGACAAAATGTTTTTGGAACAACACGAATTGCAGTCATGAAATTCTATGTGATTTAATGCAATTTAATTCTATGTGATTACTAAAATAAACATTAAATGTTTGTCAAAGAATGTTGTTAAAAAAAAATTTTTTTTTTTTGCTTTTATACTTATTTACTATAACTACTATTGAATTGAATTGTTACACATGTAACACACATATGTACATTTATATACTTTTAAAATTATATGTACATTTGTAATTTTAAATATGTACTTTTTAAATTTAAGTTCCCTCTTGCCAATCCCTTCCTTATTTTAAATAGAATTTTTCGTACTTTTTACTACAAAGTATGTTTTTTAATATGCATTGTTATTAAAGTAAAGAAATTGATGAGGAATGTATATTTAAACTTAAAAGAATAATTATCTTTTCAGTTAATTGAATTTATTTGGATGAATGACATCCTCTGCTTATTGTCTTATAACATTGTTTTAATAATTTAAAGGTTCATAAGCCCTTTTAGTTATTTTAATGTGCGTCGAGTTTAAAACTTTTTATTATTATTATTATGATTATTACTTGGAATCTAATATAAAAATTTTATTAATTTTCAGTGTTAACTTTTTGTACTAAAAATATATTCTTTTGAATTCTGATATAGTTTGAAACTAATATACTGTATAATGTGTAACAAAATGAGAATATGATTTTCTTTTGGGGAAACCTTTTTCAATTTCTAGGCGCAATGCCAATCATGCTCGAGCAGCTGAGATGATGGAGAAATTAAAAGATCAGTTAATGCTGCATCATTTCTTGCAAGATTGTGAAGAGGTATTAGTTTAATTTATTTTATCATATTTATTAAAGCTTTTTCAATAGTTTATAGATTTTTAAAAAAATGCAATATTTCTTAAAATAATATTTTTATTGTATTAAAAGTTCAAATATTACTTTTAGTTAAATGAATGGATTCAAGAGAAATCGATTATTGCTCAAGATGAAACTTACCGTTCGGCCAAGACTATTCATAGCAAATGGATGCGGCATCAAGCTTTTGAAGCTGAAGTAGCCTCTAATAAAAATAGATTGTATCAAGTAGAGCAGGTAAATTATGTTTTTCCTCAAATCATCTTAGCATCACTTCTTATATAGATATACTTAGCAATTTTATTCTAAAATCCATTGAATAATTTAAAATACATAAACTGAGCACTAAAATGGCTTTAAGAAAATTGAATTTATAACCTATTTGTATTTGAAAGTTTGATAAAGTGATATATAGATTAACAGAGATTTTTCTTACAAGATATCAAATTTATAAAGTGCTTGTATTGTTTCTGCTCTAGATTTAACAAAATTCATTGTTGTTAAAAATTCTCATACTCTTTATTTGACTGTGAAAAAATAATGGAATTAAAAATAAGTGTTGTCAATTCAATGAAAAGATAGTAGTTTGAATTTCAAATTTAACATTCTGGATTATTATACTTTACTCATAATTTTTTTTTTTATCAAATTAAGATTGAAGTTTTTTTTACTGTGTAATAGCTATAGCAGATGGTAGAAAAAATAAACAGCAAACTTTATACAAAGCATTATTCAACTTCATCCAAAAGCTCTAGAAAACTGAGCGAACAGCTTCTTCCAGTTCTTTGTAGGATTATCTATGGTGTGTTGAATGGGTAGGGATACTGGATAAATATGTATATATTTGAGGTGATGAGATCCTTCTTTCCTATTGCTTGAATTTGGTGAGCAATGAATGAATGGACAACTATTTCAACTGGAGCACAGAAAAGTTGCTCAAGCAAAAATATGATCTCATACAACAAAGTCAAACAAATTTTGTTGACCTTAATGTTGTGTTGGGTGAAATGTTGTACAAATGACTCAATCTGCTACAGCCATCGCAAGACTACAGAATATTAAAAAAAAAAAATTATGCACAAAACATATTTATAAGATGAGATTTGTGCTGGTTATTGTATTTGTAGCCTTAAATCCCTTTACATATTAAATTATGAATTTACCCATTAAGATAATCTATCAAAACAATAGAAAGGGTAAAAATATTTGGCAACAATGTACAAGCAATTAAATTTGCAAATACTATTTTTTATAACATATGCAATATATTTCTACATTGAAACAAGATGGATCTTTTTTGAAACGTGACTGATATTAAAAAATGCTTCACATATTAGTTATTGTGTCAAACCAGTCCATCATCAAAGTAATACAGGAACAAAATTGACCAAAAATTGTTTCTTGAGATATTTTTGGAGAATTTGAGTACTATGAAGTGATTCAACAAAATCATTCCTAACCTACACAAATTGCAAAAATCAGAGTTAATGATTAGAAAAGATTGTGCTCCTCCACTTGTAAGAAAATTATCTTGTCTTTAATACGTCATACTTTTGTTATCTTCCATAATACACCATACTTGCATTACTTTACTGCATGTTTTTCTCTCCTCAAAATTCATTTATAAAGTGAGGTGCACTTGATATGTGAACATTTGGGATTTAAATGGTCTCTTTCTGTATATATGACCATTGACCACTTAATAAAATTATTGGGCATCAATTCAATATTTAAATTTATAAAGCAATACACTGTGTGTGAGAATTCTCACATTATTTCTTTTGTCATGCTTTTATTTTTTTTTATCAACATTTTCATATGATTTGCTTTGGGATACTTTAATGTTTATCTTTATCAGCCTTCTTGTTTTTATTAAATATCTCTTCATTCATTCTTTACAGCGATAATTCGTACGTGTTGCTCTTGCTGCATGTAGTAAGTTAGCATTGTTCGCTCTCCTTGGCCTTTTCATTTCTCCTCTCCCATTTCGTCAACGTCCCGCGCATGCTCAGTATCCATGGCTCTGTCCTTGAAATCATTGCTCGAGCGGCATTTTAAACTTTGAAATTCGTATGTATGACAAAGTTTAAAATACCACTCAAGTGATGATTTTAGGGACAACCATGTATACTTAGCATGCACGGGACAGCGGCGAAACAGGAGAGGAGAAATGAAATGGCCGAGGAGAGTGAACGATGCATGCGCACCACACACGGCAAGAGCAAATGATTCTTCGATGAAAATGTAAACAAACGCGTACGAATTATTGCTGTAAAGAATGAATGAAGCGATATTTAATAAAAACAAGAGGTCTGGGATAAAGATAAACATCAAAGTATCCTAAAACAAATCATACGAAAATGCCGATAAAAAAAATAAAAGCACAGCAAAAGAAATAATGTGAGAATGCATCTCACACTGTGCAATTTTAGTGCTAACTATTACATTTTAATAAAAGAAAATCTATTTGAAATGGTTTTCTTCTATTTTGTATCAGAATTCTTTTCCCCAAATAAATTATAAAAAATCAGGGTGCACATGTTACATAGGAATGCAACATACACATAAAAAAAGGTATTTTATTAACTTAACATAGCATCATCTAATTGATTTGTTCTGCTTAAACTGGAGGGGGAATCCATGTCAACTAATTATCTCTTAATGGGTTCTAATGTGCTCAAACAAGAATATAAATATTTTTATTTGTAATTCTGGTTTTGCTTATGCATCGGAAGTCTTCCAATGATGAGTAATTTTCTTCTTTCCTTCCTTCAGATGGAATTAGTTTTTTGTATAAGGATTTTTTTTCCCCTTTTCTCTGCAAACTTATGTTTTCTCACTTGCTATGAAAAATGTTGAGAGCTTTATAAACATTCACATCTTATTGTTAAACTTTTAAACAAATATATGACAATTTAAATTTAGGGTATTATATGAAAATGACCTGTGGGGAATTATTCTGCTAGACTTTTCAAAATATTCGAGCTCTCATTGAGATATGTAACATGAACATGCTATGTACAAAAGATACTCTTTAATAGTATTAGTTTCAAAATGTTAAAGCAAATAGTAAAAAAATGAGCATTTAATGAATAGCTCCAATAACAACTGGCTAACATATTTTTTAAATTGTTAAATCATTCCTAATAGAAAAGCTTCAATTATCAAGTTATCTTTTTCTTTTAATATCACATTTTTTTAATTTACCTTTTTATACAAATTTTTAGTTTCAGGTGTTTAAATTTTTGTATTTTTTAAAAATAATATATTTGTATAACTCTTTTTCAGGCTGGTCGTGATTTAATGGCTGAAAAACCTGAGCTTGCACCTCTGATTGAACCCCAACTTCAAGAAATTGCTCGCCAGTTTGAAGACCTTGAAAAAACAACTTCTGAAAAAGGTGGCAAATTATTTGATGCCAACAGACAAGTCTTATATGAACAAACTTGTGGCGATATCGATGGATGGATTAGCGAACTTGAAAACCAAGTATTGTCGTCTGATACAGGACAAGATGCTGTCAGCCTTACAGGAGTTAATCTTATTCTGCAAAAACAACAAGTATGTATATATATATATATATTTTTTTTTTTCTTAAAAAAACAAAGACTTTTTTGGAAAAGCATCTTCTGTCTTAATACTATTCTGAATATTGGTATTTGGTCTTTAGCTATGACCTAGCAGATAATTCTGAAGTATAGTATATGCATTATAAGAGTGTAACACTCTTTCAGATTCGCACTTACAAATTCTGTTAAACAAAATTAAATAAATGACTGTTAAAGTAAATTATTTAATTATAAAGTTAAAATTAATTAAATTTATGAAATCTATCAGAGGATGCAATTCCAAAACGTCACTAGACGTAACCGTATAGTAGTAGTAATCATGGCGATTTGTAATCTAATAAAATTATATATTTAATTCTTTAAGAGTAGGCCGGAGAAATTAAATAAATTAATATAAATTTGAATAAACAACTTAACATAAAAATGATGAAAGGATAACAATTGCCAGAATTAAAACTACTAATTAAAATTATGATCAAATAAAGCACACACTCCAGTGTAGAACTTGTATACTAAATGAAGACACAATATTTTTTCTAAGATCACTATTTATTTGAAGATATATATATATATGTAACGAAGCGTGTTGCTCCTTCGGTGGGTCCTCGATCGTGGCTTCGCTGGGCGCCGGGTCGGTGGCTGCGCGGACTGATGGCGGCTCCGTACTTACGTCAAAGCGCTCACTCGAAGTTACGAGCATATTCCTCTGTAGTCATGGGCTGTGAGTGTTTGTTATTCGGGATTCAATTGTTAAATGAAGACACAGTTTATTACGGAACCTGGTTTATTTCTTTTGATTACATGAGTCCTTTTAAACCAGGCCCATATTGGCGTGAGAGCTGCTTTTTGAGTCTGTCTGGACATCGAAAGTTCGTACATCGCGAGGCAATTCCGAGAGAGCAGATTGGCGTGGATTGGTTAGATGAGGGAAATCGTAAATAGTTCGTTAAATCGCGCGGCATGCCTGGAGAGTGGAGAGTCGATTGTCGTGAACTTAATACAGGGTGGAGATCATAAAAACTTCTCTCCTGATAGCCGTGCACTGGTATAAATATGAGGTTTTGCATTATTTCTGCTAGAGGTCGTCGAAGTCAAAAGAGGCGTATTTTTAATTTTAATTGGCCGCGAGCTGAGTGATTGATTGTGCGGAATAAAGGCGTTGGCTCCATCGGCCGATGGGATGCAGCAAGACTTTAAAGTTGCGTTAGCGTTAGCACAAATATTCTTATGAAGAGTCAGAAAACGATCTCTGAAAGTTATAAGATGCGATGCAGGGAAACTAATTTAACAGGGGCGACGGCATTTTCAATCAATTGAAACACAATTATTAAAGCATTTAAAAAGTTTTGATTTAAATTTCTATTTTTTAAAACGGTAATTTAAAATTTTAAAAGGGGCAAAAAGGGATTTTGCATTTTAAAAAGGGGCTTAGCTTTTATCCTTTCATATATATATATATATATATATATGATGAATATTAAAATTTTGATTGGTCAACCATAACAAATATAAATCAATAATTAAAATAAATATTGCTTCTTGACATAAATAATCTTTCTTAAATTTGAAAATAGTTGAAATCAACCTGAAATTACAAATTGGAAATATATAAATTAATTCGACCATTACAGAATTATAGTTCCTATTGAATAGTTGAAATCTGACTGAAAGTTCTATAGTCAATATTTATTTATTCAGTCTGTAAAAACTTTTATGTCTGTGAAATAAAGAAATATTTTAAGATGGTGAGGTATGGTTGTTGAATTATCAAGTAATTTGGCATGAAATAAGGAGTAATTTCTTCGATGAAGACAAAAGATTAATATCCATGCTCCAGTCAATGAACACAATTATTGAACACTAATCTTCCTGATACTAAATAATCATTGTTGATATGACGAATACTAGAAAATACAAAGATAATATTCATAGTATAAATGATGACTGATGATCAGTTGGTGTTATATCCACAGAGAAACAGCTCTGACATTTATGATGACTCATATCTCTTCATCAGATTTAAAAATTATGTGAAACATCAACAATTTAATTACATGATGAAAGAATGAAATGTTCTATAGTTGTTGATGAATTTTATGATGCAATACTGGAACGTTGAAATCAATCTAGATGAAACATTTCAAAAATTATGAAATGATAAGATGAGTAATTTAAGATTTTTGAAATCGTAAAATGCATCTCCTAGTAGGAGAAAGAATCAACTTTCATTAACGAAGTTTACCTCGAAACTGCCGAGGACTGAGGCCGCATAGCCCGAGGAATGCTTACTTTTTGCTGCTTTCACAATTCAGGACTGTTGATAGACTAACTTTTTCCAGATGTTAAAAAATTCGTTACAATTCAAGCTCGCTACAATCAGCCAATTGTCATATGCGAACCAAATATGGTCACTCCTCCATGATTATTTGACGTTGTAGCCGCACCAGAGTTGAGGAGTTTTGAACCAAAATTATACGCTAGAGGCAATAGTATGTTGCAGCGTAGTTAAGTAGTGGCAACAGCATAATTCCTTGAGACATGAGGTTAACGTATGACTTGAAATCTCGTGGGTTAAGAAGAGTCAATGAACCTCATCAAATCTTTTAGGACAAATTCTGTCAACTGGATGCAAGATGGCGAACGAGAACAGATCATGTGATCTATTTGTTGTTGTTGACTGTAGGAAGAAAAGGAAAGATGGCTTAATCTAAAACATTATGGCACATTATTTAAAAGAATGAAAATGATTATTTCTTATTTTTATCATAACTACCGGAGTTTTTAACAGATTTTTAAAATGGTAAGAGTTTCTGAAAGGAAATAAAAATCTCTATCCATTGAATATGTTTTCGAGAGAAAATAATTAATAAATTTGATTTAAAATTTTTCCATTTTTTGGAAAAATTTTACTGATGCACTTTTATTACGTGAAAAACGAAAGTTTTGCTTCGATTAAATTACAGAATATTTGAGAAATAAATTATTAAATGAAGGCTTTTAAAATAAAATAATGAGTAGTAATTAATAATGGAATATATTTAATTTTAACGGATTTTTTGAATTTTAGAAAGATTAGTTGAATTATTGAAAAATGAATATTAATTTTAACCTAAAGGAAAATTACCTAAACTTATTGAAATAGAGGAAATATACGATGACGTAACAAAGAGAATTGGTGCATACTACATTTACTTGTGTAATTTTCAGATCTTAATATTTTTAGAGTGGATCGGAGTTATTCGGAATATCTTAAAGAAATAACTGTCTGTAGGATGAATGTAATACTTTAATAAATTCTTAATATTTAGTAGAATGTATAACGATATTTGGGGATCGTAATGAATATAAAAAGGGAAGTTAATAAAGGATGAAAAGCCAGTGTCTAGCACCGGAGCTATACCGAATACCTAAATAATTTTGACCAAACATATATTCAATACTTTCCCCAAACATCATTATAGGTGCAACCGTAAGTGGCAGTAACATTGTGAAGCCATGAGAAAGTTAAAAGATAAATATTAAGTTAAAATTCATGGTATTATTTAGCAAAGTTAAAATTCAATGTTTAGTATATTAAATTAAAGACTTGAGCGTACAAAAATTGCACCATACATTTTACTCTGAAATTAATCTGTCTCATCACTTGTCCTGATAAAAAAGAGGTAGATATAAATAAAAACGAAACTCACCAATTAGAGGAAACACACACTTTTATTATAATCATACCGATCAAATTATAAATAACTGTAAAACTATGACAAATTATCACCATCATCTATTAAGATATATTTCTGTTTTCAATATTATAATATGCATCAAATTTTTATAATATCTATATATATATATATATATATATATATAATATATATATATATAAAGATTTCAGTTCACTTTAATTACTTCATTTAATTTCGGTATGACTGATATTATAATTCATAGGTATACTATCATAATTTTTAATGTATATGATTTTCACTGAAGTTCAGTTCTAATGAGATAATTATAGTCGTAAAGGCAATGTCTAGAGAATAAAAGTTTTTCCAATGATAAGTTCATAAATACAGTCATTTGGATGTTAATGATGGAGAATACTGCATGTGATGGAACTTTATTATTATTTACAGGACATTAGCTGAGAAAACTGAAGTTTCATTAGACTTCTCTAGGTCGATTCAAACGCAATCATATTACACGGATGCCTGGAATAGATGTTACTCGCCTAGATCGATGTCAACTGGAAATTCAAACTATGGATCCGTCTAGCAAGAATGAAAATTTATACTGAATTGTACGCTTCTAGTTGCAAACGTCATTCCAAGGAGTGATGATCATTACTATGAGACCAATAGATTGCAGTTTAAGTTATAAGAATTAAGATGCAGTTTAAGTTATAAGAATTAAGATATTGTCACTAATGGTCTCAAATTCTAATCTCCATATTCGATTAAGAATTCAAAGAAGTTGACGCTCGATAGAATGCCTTTTCCGCATCCAGCTACCCGCTACTGGGCAAAAGCCCAGCAGCCTGAGAAAAATTGGTTCCTTACTCGCCGGTATCTCGTTCTGAAGAGAGTTCACACGGCGCTTCCGGAATACTGGAAAACTTACTGTTTTCAAATTCTCCTCCAATCAGGTGACAGGAATGCCCAACGACTTCAAAATTCTCTGTCGCGTGCCTAGCACCACCTGACGGAGTATTAGCAGAAGCTTACCCATGGGGTCAAAGTTAAATATTAACTGTATCTCACCCCTTGACAACACGTCATTGAAGATGCTCCACGCGCTTCGATCTGTCACCTTGAAAAAGACCTTGCCCTCCTGAGTCATTGACACAGACAAAATGCGCTCGAAAAGGGTTCTTGTTTACACGAGAACATCTGAGAATCTCTCAATGGCTGTCCCTAGCGTAAATCCACTAACTTCAAAACAAACTTTAAAAAAGTAATGAAAAATCCATATCTCCCAAACTTATGGATGAAAATAAATGAAATTTTAGCAATCGTTATAAAATAAAAAGTTCTTTCCAATAGATATGTTTTGAAAGTAAAAATATTTAATTTAAAGAATTTTGAAAGAGTGATAGAAATTTTGAAACGATATGTGAAAAAGTTCGCGATTCTGAAAGAGATTTTGCATAAATCAAAATAAGTGAATTTGAACTTTCCGAAAAGAATAAAAATTAGCGATTAACCATTTTTAATAATTATTATTGAAAAAGAAATACGCTGTATTTTAGAATAATTATTTATTTTAGACTGTATGTTATTATGATGGATATTATTTAAAAGTTAGAAAAATTTAATTTATACTCTTATCAAAAAATAAACAATTTTAAAAGGAATGTTTGATTTAAAACGAAATAATAAAATTTAGCATAATTAATATAATTGAATTTAATGAGTTTATTTAAATGAATGAATAAATTAAAGTTAAATATTAAAATACTGAATAAAATTAAGAATGAAATTTTAAATCATAACAGAGTGTATTGTTTTTATAACAGCCTTTTAATTGTTTTTTTTAATATAAAAAAATGGTGAATATAATCCTTTTTTAATTTTTAAAAACATTCTAAAATGGGTGAGAAAAAAAAAAGATACCCTTAAATAATATTATAATTTTTAAATACTTTACCATTTAATACATTTAATATAACTGAATCCTGTTTTGTATAACCATTAAAACATACATCATTTTCCTACATATTTTAGTTGAATCTCATTAATAAGGCTGTGCAGGCTTTGTATACCAAGACAAAAATGTTTGTTATCTTACATGTTTGTAATAGCAATATTTTGAGTGATATAGCGCAGACATCATTTCAGATTTTTTACAAATTCTGTTCTGATAAATTGCTCTTCTGTTTGAGCATATTTCTAGATTTTAGACCATGAAGTGCTTTTACTTTATTTTCTTTACTTAATGCATATTTTTATTTACATCAATATCTTATTTAAGTCAAATTCATTATTAGTGGTTCTATTAACAGTAAAACAAAGTACTTTGAATTTTAAATTTGTTTTTAAATTATTTTTCATCAGCTTTATAAATTTAGTCCATCAACATTTTAACGGTTTTGAGGATGGATGTTTTAAGTGTCAGCGATGTGTCATTCCTTCTTAAGACACAAATTAACAGTAAAAGCCAGCAAATCCCTTTTTTCATTACAATTATTGTTAATATACCCCCCATAGCACAGTTAACAGCAACTGTGGAATAAAAGAAGTGCTTGGTAGATTTTAATATCATCATCATCATCTTTTAAGAAGGGATATCTACTGGTCGATATTAAAATCATCTGTCCTGGAAAGGTTAAACAAATTCAGGAGAGTGTTAACTTACTCTCTTGATTAATTTTCAGCAGGAAACATTAAATATGACACATTTGATGTAGCACTGTTGGTTAGAATATCACCTGCACTTAATAGCTGAAAGGAAAAAAAATGTATGAAAAATTACAGAAAATTTCTCTTTAATACACAGAACCAAACTAAAGCCTGATTTTTAAACAAATTGTCAAATGCAAGACTTGCACAGTTAGATTAACATGAAATCTAATTTCATTAATTCAAATTATCTCATACTAACATTTCATTTAAAAATTTTACAAATATATATTTTTTACCAAATTTTTCCTTCAAAAGTAAGGATGTGTGAAAATCATGGGAGTAAATACAGTATATTATCTATCCATCAATACTAGTTTAAGTAACTAAAGATAATTCTTTTTTTTTTTTTTAAAGAAAAGCAAACAAACAAAACACTGTGGCAGGACTAGATTGTGGATCTTTTCTTATTAAAACTTTCAGTAGAACTTATTTTTATTTAACAGATTTTATTTGCTAGATTTATTTTTTGTTTCAATTATTCAAATAAACCAATTTATGTATTATTTTATTAATTACAGTGAAACTTCCATTTAACGAAGTCTCATCGTTACAGTTAAAAACTTCGTTATGAAGAAAATTCGTTAAATAGAAATAAACTTAAATTCATGAAAATTTTCCTTCAGATATGACAAACAGGCATTGGATTAAGCATTTGATTCAGTTTCAATTATGAAGCCGTCTTTTGCAAAACAGTTGTGTACGATCGATGAAATCACGTCACATTCCCAAACTTTGGCTCAAGCTTTCATCAGATCTGATACACAGGTTAACAAACTAATGTTTTCACTACATTGTCCTTTTTCTGTCTTTTTTGATAATGTACTTCAAGATTTTTTATTATTCCATAGAGCTTAGACTAATGGCTGAAGTTTAGAAGTTGTATTCAGGATTCGTACCCTTTTACCACAATTTTTTAATAGAATTTTTCGTCTTATTTAAATGCAGAAAACTATTACAAATCCTGAAATTATACGAGAGGACTACAATTTCTGCTTTTTGAATATAACATAGAAAATTTTTATTAAAAACTAGCTAACCCGCCCGGCGTTGCCCGGGCCCGAGATAATTACAATCTCAGAGAAAGGCGTTAACCCCCTCCCTCCCCAAACCCGTAAATATAATAAATAATTTGTTCAAAAGAACCACCGTCACCTACATTAACACGATCATTAAAAAAAGAATTACATTTTTCTGATAATCAGAACATAACAAAGACGCTATGCTAAAATAGCCGGCAGATGACACCCCCTTCCCAACTTCAATTTCAAATCTATATCTTAATTAGTTACCTAAATTTTTGTTCATTAGTAAAATTTGGCTATTATTTCCTTTCATTTTCGCAAACTAAATGAGAGGGATCGACCAGAGAAACAGATCTCTTTGTAGTTCAGTTTTTAATGAAAGCAGATTGTCTGAAAGATTTCTGGGATCGTTTTCAATGGCGCCGGCAGATTTTTGGCAGTTTTTTGCATAAATTAAAAAAAATTACAGACCGAAATTTTCAAAAATCACATGGTCAGATGCAGAATATTTTTTTACATATGCTCAGAAGTTTTCAAATTGATATTTCAATTAGTTTTCTTAAAATTCGCTAATTAGTAAAATAATTTCGAATTTGTTCATTTCCGCTCGCAAATCCAACGCGCCAGTTCGTTTCTTTCGCCATTTTGTTTTAAAAGATGACATTTTAGAAGCGATTGTTAATGAGAATCTAATTAATATCTAGGCTAATTATCAAAATATTAAAATTCTGAGGCTCAGGTGCACATGGCCAGACCTTTGACTATCCACACCTAAATTTCCAGACTTCTAGGTGGGCTAGATTTTGCTAGCCATCGCCAACAGACACACACACACAGAGCGAAACTTTCTTTTATCAGTATAGATTGTGGTAAAAGCGTGCGAACCCCGGTATTGGCAGGAACAAAAATAACTGTGATGTTCTTTGATTTGCATTTTGTCTATTGAAGCACATTATTGTGGATGCACAAAGAAATTGTCTATCAGGAATGGAAGGTCAAAATGGTAACTGTCTGACTGTAATTGATATTTTTTGCTTCAATGCAACTGACGTCACTGCCACTGCATCTTCTATATCATTGTATGTAGAAAGGGGATTTAGACATCCCCCAACTGAGTCTCAGTGTAGGAGAGTAATGATAACAAGTGTTTTCCTTAATGTGAAAAAAATTGTTTTATTTATCACCAATCAGAATGGAAATTATTTAAATGTGTTCATTTTCATACAATCTGCTGAAATAAATTCACATATCCATCGCAACAGCAACCTCTTAGTTTGAATTCTGCATAGGTACAAAAGTGGAATAAACTTCATTATATAGAATATATTTTTCGTAATATGGAGATTAATTTACATGCTAATGGTGTTCAAAGTCAAAGTTCTTCAGAAAATTTCGTTAAGTAGAAAACTTCATTAAATAGGGACTTTGTTTAAGGGAAGTTCAACTGTACTTAATTGATTTTTTAAAAAGCAGATTGCAGAAATTGTAGAGACTTTTACTAAAATTTATATTCCTTTATATTGTAAAATATTAAAATTTTTTGTCCAAAATGGTTATTTTTTGTGCTTGTCTAAATGATAATACGAAATTAATTTTGACAGAAAATAATAAATCTGAAATTGGGCAGCAAAATTTTAAATATTTTGCATTTTTTAGCGTTATTTATAATAATTTTTATACTCGTGATATTGAATTTCGTTATAAAATAAAATGCATTAAAGTATAACATATTTTAAGTGAATAAATCTGTTTTATATATGAGGTGTTTAAAATCAAAGTGGTTCAAGCCCATAAAACATTATCCAGAGATATTTGGAGTTAATGAATTCTGATGGGAGCTCATAGAAATCACAGAAGCACTGTTGGTTTCTCACATTTTCAACTTACGACTTGGTTTGCTATGGCACTATGGGCATAAATTGTCTATAGAGCAAGAATTCATCTCAAACTTGGTTCAATGAAAAAGGGGATTTGATCTATTCTGGTTCTGAATGCCCCAAACAAATACAAAATAATTGTGTACCAAGCTTTATTTTGAAAAAAAAATATTTTTTAGATGATTGAAACTCAAATGGCTGTTAAAGCTCAACAAGTGACTGAACTTGGAAGTCAGGCTGACTACTTGAAGAAGATGGCACCTGAAAAGGAAGAAGAAATTATTGTAAAGAAATCATATGTTGAAGAGAGGTAAGACTAATATATATATTAGAGATTCTCTTTTTTCTTACTTATTTTTAGTATTGTATTCTTTCTTGAATGTTTAATGTATTTTTACTGTAATAAGTTATACATTAGCTTTTGTGTGTGTGTGTTTGTGTGGAGTTTGTCATGTCTTATTAAAATTTCTTGAAGTAAAAATAGATAATCAACATTTTACAATATGGAGAAAGTAGCTGAAACTTTGTTAAAATCTCTAAAATGTTTGCAGTTTCTTTATATTTGTAGATTTTTTTTTAACCATCTGAGACTAGAAAACTTGTTGTCATATCCTAAAAATAAAGGTTATTTGTTTTAAATACAGATACCTGTGTAGCTTAACTGTCTAGGAAATTCATTTAATTATTCGATATGACTAATTGTGCTTTACATAGTCATCTTTCTAAAAATTTGGATTTTGAAAAAATTCTTGCATAAAAGTACATTGGAGAAGCTGTTGATATCGTGGCCTGTTCCTAACAGTTAAAATGCATGTTTTTGCACTCTCTCCATTGCTTTCACAATCTTTTTTATCTGTTTTCAGAATATAGGTTTAACAAACTTTCAGATCTAAAGCAAACAAATTAAAAGGGAAAATTCAGATTTTGTATTTGGAAATAAATGATAGGAAGGCAGAATTCTTAACTGCTATGGATTTTCTTGTTTTCTTATTCATTCTTGGTACTCTTATTGGGTGGATTTAGATTCTGATATGTTTGCAAGAATAGTTGTCTATTTAAATAAAACATTTTTATTGCCTTAAATGTTAAGTAGAACTTAATGAACTCTACTAATTTTCACAACCAAGAATTATGCGCCAACTTTCACAAAGGCATTATAACAATGTTATTATTTTTGGAGTATAACATGGGTCATTCCATGTCAGATCACCCAGAAAAATTTCATTATGACACCCACTGTCTCAGATTTTCGTGAAACTTTGAAGACTTGTTACTATCACATAGCTACAAACCCATCTAAAATATTTCTTCTCTGGGCCTCATGGTTTTTGAGATATAGGGGGTCAAAATTTTGAAAAATTACTCGAAAATGCCACTCGTGATGCTCCATTTTTAGTGTGAGGTGTATCAGAAAAAAATTCACATTTCAGTTCCTAATCCACATATCATTTTGAAATTTTTATTCTTTGTCAATCAAAATATGGAGATTCCAGAAAAAAATGTTTTATAAATCTTGTTTGACTCTGAGAGTAATTAAAAATTTATTTAGTTCAAAATTTATTCATTTTTTTGTGCAAAAATACTTTCTTGTTCAATGAGCATTATCAACCTAAGGCAGTGTAGTTACCATACCCATTTTTTTTTAATTGAACCTTAAAGTATACTTTAAAAGGCTATTAAAGAAAAATAATGGGATTTTGATTGCCTGTATTAGTATTTTAAGGTTTTATTAAAATTCTCCCTATAAAAACAAAATTTACCATATTCATTATAATTTTGGCCACAAGGAGTATTTTAATTTGACTATTTCAATATATGTTCAGATATCTCATTATACATAATCTGGATATATTCATTCTAAATAAAGAACTTTCAAAAATTAATTTTTATTAATGCAGAAGTAAAAAATAACAGAATAGAATAGTGATATATTCATGAATTGTTGCAAAAAATGCAATTTTCATTTAAAAAATTATTTTTAATATATAGTAAATTTATCAGAACTTGTAATAAAACAATATTATTACCGATTTATATAATAATAAGGCCTATTTCATAAACTAGTTCAAGTTTGAAATACATCAGCTCATTTAATATTACTTTTTTTTTTTATCGGAGATGCGTGATGGCTAGCTGAAATTTAGACTGTACTGCTGTTGTGCATATTCAACTTCCTTTTCAGGAAAGTAATATATTCTTCCAGTGCCTGTTGTAATAGGAGGGCTGACACAGGAAATGACATTGCATATAGGAACATAACATATGTCGTCTTTCTTCTGTAGAGGCCAGTGGAATGATCGAGCAGGGCCATAGGGGTGCATGAATTTTACTTTAACATCACATTTCTCTTCATCTTTTGATAGTACCAAACCAAAGTACCAATGGCTATCATAAACACAAGCAATGTATGAATTTGTACTAATTTGTGACTTATTGACTGGTGATGGATTGATCTGATGTGAGAAATGGAAAATCGTACTGAAGTTTTTGTCTGAACTGATTCGTTTTGTTCCTAAGGAATCTTCAGATAGAGGGGTAAAGTAATGAAATCCTCTTGTACCAGGTACTGTTTTTGCTTTGGAAAATCGGTCTTCCAGCTGTTTGCGTGTTTCTGAAAGTGCTTCTTTTGATCTTAGGCTGAACTTTATATTTGAAACTCGTGACTTGCAGAAATTTAATACTTTTTCAGCTGAGTCAATCACATCACCTGTTATTCTCTGAAGGCTCTCTCTGGCAACCAGACGCTTAATTGTTCCGCCAATGCCATCACAAGGAGATTTACCGTGGCTGGTTGCAAAAAATGCCCATGATGCTTTCAAAGCAAAATCTTGATAATGGCAGCACTATAATCTTGATAATGGCAGAAAACCATCGCCAACTTGCCGATAAACTCATTCCTTGGCGATTTTCCCATAAACCTCCATTGTAAAGACGATGCTGTAAGGTTGCTTTTCTTGCAAAGCACCCTAGGCCTTTTGCATTGAGTTACATAATTTTCGACAGGAAATACATTAAATAATGCTGCAATTTCACAAAAAAAAAAAATAAAATATGTACAAAATTCATAACAACATAATCAATAAACCTGTTACTGCAGACTGAAACATTCACCAGTTTGCCTTGATTGACATCACCTTTTGAGAATGCTCATAATCTGCTCTTGCAGAAATTACAAAAAAGCAATATATGGGGGCAAGTGAGTTTTATTGGAGGAATTTTTATGAGGAATTTAATGCTGGTATTTAAAATTACAAAAGGGGTACACCTGGTGGCCAAAATTATAACTAAAATGATAATTTTCATTTTTAAAGAGAGAATTTTAATAAAACCTTAAAATACTAATACAGGCAATCAAAATCCCATTATTTTTCTTTAATAGCCTTTTAAAGTATACTTTAAGGTTCAATTTAAAAAAAAATGGGTATGGTAACTACACTGCCTTAGGTTGATAATGCTCATTGAACACAAAACTATTTTTGCACAAAAAAATTAATTTTGAATTAAATGGATTTTTAATTACTCTCAGAGTCAAACAAGATTTATAAAACATTTTTTTCCTGGAATCTCCATATTTTAATTGGTAAAGGATAAAAATTTCAAAGTGATATGTGAATTAGGCACTGAAATGTGAATTTTTTTCTGATACACCTCACACTAAAAATGGAGCATCACGAGTGGCATTTACGAGCAATTTTTCAAAATTTTGGGCCCCTATATCTCAAAAACCATGAGGCCCAGAGAAGAAATATTTTAGATGGGTTTGTAGCTATGTGATAGTAACAAATGTTCAAAGTTTCATGAAGATCTGAATTGGTGGGTGTCATGGCCTGGGTGAACTGACATGGAATGACCATACCAAAGAAAATATTTACTTATTACATTGCATAATTAATTGTTATGCATTTTTAGGGGTCATAAAGCTTTAATTGTATCTAATAAGCAAAATAAAATATATTTTTATGGAGTATGTTAAAGTAAAATATAATTTTTTAAGCAGTTTAAAGTACAGCTGTTAAGCTGTACATTAATCTGTTTATAATTTTGAGTGCAACTATAATTTATATTACATCTAAGTATAGTTACAATGTGACATTATTATTCAAATTTGGCGATGAAAATTAGCAGTCTGTATAAAGTGTAAGTACTGAATGTTATCTATTTTTGTCTGTCAGACTTTTTAATTTTGGAGTAATTTTTAGAAAAAATTAAAACATGAAGTTTTATATTTCTTAATTCAATCAATCAATTCTGTATTATACAGTGGCAAAGCAATTCAAATTTATGGGAATGGCTCAAGTAGTCATTTTCAAATAATTTTGACTAATTATGATTATCAATAATTTATAAACATTTGAGAATAATTAATTGCTGAAACTAATTGTTGATGTCATTATTATCACAAAATCAATATTTTAATTATTTTGGATAGAAGATTTAAGATGCTGAATTCTCGACAGTTACAATCTTCAAATTAATGAAAAGATAAGGGAGTCTTCCTGTACCCTTCAATAATAAAAATGCTTTTATAGAAAATAAACAGCTCTTTAATAAGTGCATGCAATCATATATCGTGTTTCATTTCACAGGAGTTAAATTCCCTAAAATTAATTACTACTACAAAAATTAAAACAAAAATTACACTCCTGGTTGCAATTTTTAAATGTTATACAAAAATGTAATTTACAGAGTTTATGCTCTTGATCTACAGATTTGCACTGTAGATAGACCAATGTTTACAGTACTTCCTTATGTACTAGTTTCAGGGTTGTCATGTTTAAAGTATTTTGTTTAAAACACGTTTAGTAATTATTTGTAAAGTTACAGAAGGCAGATGCCAAAAAGCTAGAGTTGCCATTAGATGTCAAGTAGAACTCCATGGTACACACATTAGAATCTTATCTGAGCAATATGCTTTGCACAGGTAATCATGAGAAATTAGACTGATATTGCAAAGAGAGTTGTAGGCTTTCAAAAAAATTAATTAGAAAACATTGAATTCATGATTTTTCATTTTCCCCATTTACGAACCTCATATCTGCCAAACTAAATTAAGTACGGAAAAACAGACTACACCAAATTAAAGAATGTACTATGTTGTTTCAAATGCCACTTTCGATAAAAAAAAATATTAATGTTAATCCTGTGAAAAAATTTATTTTCCATACGCTATTTTACGATTTTTGCGATTTCTGCAATCTTTAAAAAGTGTACTAGTGCTTCCAATCAAGATATGAGTAAAATAAGAATACAACACCATATCTATATTTACTCTCCTTTCGAAATCTGCAATTTGTTTAAAAAAATATGAATATTAACCCTGTGAAAAAAAATTATTTGCAAAACTCACTTTTACAATTTCCTCTTTTCTGCAACTTTTTAAACTGTGTATTGGCTTCATAAATAAAAATACAAACAAACCAAAGACACCTAACCATGTCTATGTTCATTTTCATTATGATGAAGTCTTCGGTTTGAAAAAAATATTAATATTGACTCTTTCAAAACATTCATTTCGTGAGTCCTTTTTGCGATTTCTGCAATTTTTAAGTATCTGAATCTGAGTTTCTCATTAAGATACAAAAAAATTAAAAATATCAGACTACATCTACTTTTATTTCATTTCTAAATCTGCAATGTGTTTTGAAAAATTTGAATATTAACCTTTTGAAAAAAAAATTGTTTCTGAAAGTCACTTGTGTGAATTTCCTCTTTTTGTGCCATGTTTAAAAATCAGCATTGGCTTCAGAAATCAAACTAATAATAAACCAAAGATACCAGACTATATCTACGGTCATTTTCTTTGAAATGCAGTCTTCGGTTTTTAAAAATATGAATATTAACCCCTTCAAAAAAATTCATTTCCGTAAGTTATTTTCATGAGTTTGGTTTTTTTATTTCGCAATGTTTAATCTTCTGCCCCTGGAATTTTTAATCAAAGTACGAAAAAACAAATCACACACACTTAATGATCGTGCCCTCAAGCTTTCAAAAGACGGCTTTGATTTAAAAAAATATGAATATTAACACATTCAAAAAAATTCATTTCCGAAAGTCATTTTTGCTGAATTTTTTTTTCTGTGCATTTGCACATAAAATTTACATTATGCACATTTTGTTTAAAAAAATACATTTAATTTTATACAATCGCTCTGAAATTCTAATACAATGTACTAACCTTCTAGATAATGATCCAGTATAAATTTGGTTCAGAAATTTTGAGGTTTAGGGGGAAAATCTCTATGAAAATAAAAAAAAATTCCATAGGGTTAACATTGCATATGCTTATTTACACTTATAACATAAACTTATTTTTGTGCTATTGCTCTAAAATTTTAATACCCTAAACTAATCTTTCAGCTGTAGTTCCAGTAAAATTTTGGTTTAGATATAACAACATTTTGGTGTAAATTAATCAGTTTGAATATTAAAAAAATTCATGTAGGATTTCCATGTGTTTGAAAAAAAAAAAAAAAACTTTATTTTTTACAACTAAATATCAATTTTTTAGTATGAAAATTATTCACAAGCTTTGGTAATATTATAACTCATAAAAATTTCAAAGTGTTTGGACAGTAAGAACTATTTTTTTTTTTTTTTTTTACATATTAAATGATTTGATATGAAAAAATAAATAAAGTGACAAGAAAACACTTTTTAGCTGCCGAAGGCAGTGGGGCTCCCACTCTAAGTTAGTTTGGATAGATTTTCATTTGAAAATAGAAATCGTACAAAATTGAGGGTGTATGCTACTGAAAGCAGTGGGGTCTTCAGCATTAGGATCATTTAGAAATATGGTACTTTTCTGTTATACAAATACCATGTCAAAATGTATGCTAATGTGCCAATTATTTCAACCCTGACCATGAAAAGGATATTTATTGTAAACTGTGCCAAACATTATGATTTGCTATTTATGGAATGTGAATCACTTTTTTATTATTATTTAACCATAACCTCACAAAACATTTTTAATTTGCTATTTTACGAATAAATTTTTTTTTTAATTGAGTTATAACTTTTACTACTGATGCTAATATGGATTTTACCATTTGTTAATTATTAGATGATGAGAAAGCTGCGATAAAATTGTTTCAGAAATTTTGAATTCTGTATAAAAAAAGGTTTTGTTCAAAAACCATGAAATGAAATTAGGGATGAGTTCTGGATTTCATCTGCAATGGAGATGTAGCTTACGATCATGCTGAGAAAGCATAGGAATACGAAAGAAAACATGGTTTGAAGCATCATGATTGTCTTTTCTCAATGCTTTGAGATTTATATATTTATGGTGCCAGGAGTTGACATAGATTCAGTTTTGTGAGCTGTAACTCGAAATGAACCACACCACAACACGATACTGGACTGGAATAGCTATTTGAGAGAAGTTTGTGCCAATGCTTTGTGTTCACGACCAAATGGAAAAATTGGTAGACCTAATAAAATCATAGAAGTAGATGAAAGTCTATTTACCAGAAGAAAAAAGCAATGTAGAACGTGTTCTTCCTCTTCGGTAGGTATTAGATGGTTTATGTCGTGAAACACAGGGATGTTTCCTTACTTCCTATTCTCGATCGTACAGCTAAAACTTTAATGGTGGCAATAGAAAACAATGTAGCTGATGGAAATATTATCTACAAAGATTGCTGGATAGGTTATAAAACAGATGAACTGCAAGATGCTGGATACATACATTTCACAGTAAACCACAAATAAAATTTTGTTGACCCTAACACTGGATGTCATACCCAAAATGTGGAGAGAATATGGGGGTCCGCAAAATGGCACAATAAAAGCCATCGGGGGACTGTTCGACATCATTTAGAGTCTTATCTCATAGAATTCATGTGGAATTTTATTCATGTAGAATCATTGTCTTCATTCAAAAAATGAAATGTTTACTGCAATGCTAAAAGACATTTGTAATTTCATGCGAGCAGTTTAATATGAGTTTTATTTTATTAATTTATTGTCTAATAATTATTTGTTCTCTTAGTTTAAGTATATATTTGTGTTTTAATAAAATAGTACGTAAAAGTCTATTTTTCAAATGTTCACTTTCCTATCAACAGTGTCCTTTTTTTTTTCAAATGTTTCGATTCACGTGAATTTTATTTTGCGCCAACTATTACGCTTGCCGACAGTGGTGTTTGTATAACAGAAAAGTACCAAAAATATTTTCATTTAAATATATAAAATGATTAAACATTGATTTTAGGTATATGTAAGGTTATTATCATGAGCCCGGGCAACACCGGGTGAGTCAGCTAATTAGTAATATATGTTCTTTGTCCTTTATAAACTGGTCTTAACATGAAGGACAATAAAAAATAAACTTACTTTTATCCCCTCTACAGGTTTCAGAGGTTGCAAGCTCCATTGTTAGAAAGGAAAGCTATGCTTTTAAAGAAAAAGGAAGCATATCAGTTTAGAAGAGATGTTGAAGATGAAAAGTTGTGGATATCTGAGAAAACACCTTTAACACAATCCACTGACTATGGGAATAGCTTGTTCAGTGTCCAAATGTTGAAAAAGAAAAATCAAGTAGGCAAACTATTTATAGTACTTTTTTTTTTACTTTTTATGTTTGTGCTTTTAGGCTTTCAAGGCCTTCACTGAATTAATGTTTTTTATGTTCTAGTCACTCAGAACAGAAATTGAAAATCATGAACCCAGGATTATGAACATCTGTGAAAATGGTCAGAAACTAATTAGTGAAAGTCATGAAGATTCTGAAGAATTCCAGAGGCTGATTGAAGATCTGCTAGACCGATGGAGTGATCTTAAGAAAGCACTAGAAGCAAGAGAAGACAAATTATTGGAATCTGAGAAAGCTCAGCAAGTATGTTGTTAGATACAACTTATGAGTTTTTTACAATTTTCATAAAGCTTATACAAATATTTTTATTTTTTTCTTAGTCTGTTTTATAGATTGTGACCACACAACAGCTATTGCTAAGCATAACAAATGTATCAAATTTAAAATTATTAAATACATTTTTTATTTCAGCTGAAAAAAAAAATCTCCAAATTTCTATTTATAGGATTTTTCTTTATTTTAGGCGAAAAATCATTCTGCAGAATTGCCTGGCATGTATTTTCTCTTTTTTAAATATGAGTCTTATGCAAAGATCCAACAACTGTAATAATGCTCTTAAATGTTTAATAAAGTATTAAATATAATATTGTGTTACATTTTAAATTAAGAATTTGTTTCTTTTAATTGTGAGAGGAAAATACATGTTGAATTTTGACATGTGTAACAGAGCTTTGTAGCATATGACATAAAATTAGCCAATAAAACAAATTTTAAAACTAATAGTAAACAGCAAGTCTCCCCCCCCCCCTTCGAAAAAAGAAAACAAAAAAACTTGAAGTTATTTAAGCAGAAAAAGCTTGTAGAATTTCCAGTTGCAAGCAGTGTTTTTGCTTGTTATAGATAAAAAACAAAATCAAATGTATTTTATAGAAAATTCTTATTTTATTTAATTATAATAAACAAATAACATTTATTCGCTATCATTAATAACCAATAACTTTTAAAATAATAAATAGCTGTTTTGGGGAGTATGTATTTACCTAGCTGTTTAGTATTCCTGCTATTTTCATATGGTCTTCACATTTGAATGCACAGGGTAAATATTTATTTTTTCAGTGTGTAAAAATTTGTGTTAAAACAATATTTCATTGTATTTGACCTGTTGTTACTTAAAGTGTAATCATATGCATATTTAAGGAATTTTTAACTGACTTAGAAACAACTGAGATTTTCAATTTGGCCTTTGTGCATCAGTATGTTCATCATTTGGAATAGCACATTTCTCAGATGTTCAGATGTTCTCATACAAGTTTTTTTTTTAATTTTATTGTACTTTCTCTAGTTTTCTAAAATGTGTACAAAATGATTAAATTTTTAAGTATATTTAAGTGAATCAAAGTATTTTTTTCTATTTAAAAAGGGACACTGTAATTTGCATAGTTCTTTTATAGAATCACATACACAAATTTTAAATATTTAATGGATATCCATGCAACTTCGCAACATATATGTTAATACTTAAGATTTTTTTTTTCTTTTCAAAGAATGTTTTTCTGATAATCTGAATTTTATTTAAATCTTAGGCCTGGTCTATCCATTAATGATTTTAGCTTTGTAAAAATGCTAAATTTAACTCTAAATATGTTTTTTATTGAAACTTAATAGCTCTTTTGGAATAAAAATTATTTTCTCTTCTCCAGAACAGTCACAGTAGCATGTTATTCAGTAGGTAACTCATCTAAAACCCTCAGTTGGCTGTCTGCTACATTGATGAGTATTTTTGACCCTTAACAGTTTTGCTCAATTATCCCTTGGGTAGTTCAGTAAAGATTGGAATGCAAAACATGCATTATCAATCTGGAGGCACGGCAGTGCCTCCGCCAAGTCGAGAGAGGACAGCCGTAAGCATACTTTTCTGGAAGCAACTCAGGGCACTTTTGACCCCCCATATCTCCGCGCTGGAGTATCCCAAAAATTTTAAACTTCAATTATAGAGAGTATTTGGCCCACAGGACCAAAATTTAAAATTACAACTTTCTGTCTTTTCTAGTTCAGGCGATATATGAACTCAAACATTCGATTTTTTGTCACTTCTTACTCACTCGTTCACGCGTCATCAAAAAGATTGGGTAGATCCCGTAGCCCCAGAAACTTGACATTTGGAAAAAAGGTAGTGTTTAGGATACAAAGAAAGGAAAAATTATAAAATCCAGAAAATTCGAAAAAAAACATTCGAAAATTCAACAAATTCCATCAAAATTGAAAATTGAAAATAATACGATCTTGTAGTCTTGGAAACTTAAGATTTGGTGTGAAGGTAGTGTTTAACATCCAGAAAAAGAAACATCAAAAACACCAAAAAAATCGAAATAAAAATTGAAAAAATCGAAGAAATTGAAAAAAACCGAAAATTTGAAGACAATCCGATTTTGTTGCGCTAGAAAATTCAAATTAGGAATAAAGGTAGTATTTAGGATACAGAAAAAGGAAAATTAAAAAAATCCAGAAAATTCGAAAAAAAAAATAGAAAAATTCGAAAAAAATTGAAAAATGAAAATAATTTGATACGATAAAGCTCGTATTTATAAATTAATTTGGATGAAACTAATTGTGTGTATTAAGCTCACCAATGCCTCGACCGAGTTCGTTGGCCAGCTTTAGTGCAGACGATATGTGAACTCAAAGTTTCGATTTTTTGTCCCTCACACACTCACTCACTCTCGCGTCATAAAAAAGATTGGGTAGATCCCGTAGCCATAGAAACTTAAAATTTGGAGTAAAGCTAGCGTTTCGGATACAAAGAAAGGAAAAATTATAGAATCCGGAAAATTCCAAAAAAAAAAAAAAAAAAAAAAAAAACATTCGAAAATTCAACAAATTCGAACAAAATTGAAAATGGAAAATAACACGATCTTGCAGTCTTAAAAACTTAAAATTTGGTGTGAAGGTAGTGTTTAGAATTCAGAAAAAGAAAACATCAAAAACACACAAAAAAAATCGAAAATAAAATCGAAAAATTGGAAAAAACGAAAAAAAAACGAAAATTTACAAATAATCCGATTTTGTTGCGCTAGAAACTTGGAATTCGGAATAAAGGTAGTATTTAGGATGCAAAATAAGGAAAAATGAAAAAATACGGAAAATTCAAAAAAAAATTCAAAAATTCGAAAAATTCGAAAAAATGAAAAAATGAAAATGATCTTTTAGCCTTAGAAACCTAAAATTCACGGTAAAGATAGTGTTTAGGATTAAGAATAAGTTAAAATAAAAACGCAATAAAATTCGAAAATAAAATAAAGAAATCGAAAAATAAAGAAAATTTGAAAATAATTCGATTTCATAGTGCTAGAAACTTGTAATTTGGAATAAAAGTAATATTTAAGATACTAAATAAGGGAACATTAAAAAATATGGATAATTCGAACAAAAAAATCGAATTTTTCAAAAATTAAAAATTAAAAAAAAAAAAAGAAAGAAAGAAAGAAAAAGAAAAAAAAAGTGAGAAATTGAAAATAATATGATCTCGTAGTCTTAGAAACTGAAAATTTGGTGTAAAGGTAGTGTTTAGGATTCAGAAAAAGAAAAAAAATAAAAACACAACAAACATCGAAAATAAAATTAAAAAAAAACGAAAATTTGAAAATAATTCGATTTTGTGGAGCTCTTGGAATAAAGGCAGTATTTAGGATACAAAAAAAGAAAAAAAAATCTGTAAAATTCGAAAAAACTTATTGTTTAGGATACAGAAAAAGAAAAAATTAAAACACAATAAATTCGAAAATAGAACAAAAAAACTCGAAAAAGATCGGAAATTTAAAAATAATTCGATTTTGTAGCGCTAGAAACTTGAAATTTGTAATAAAGGATACAAAGAAGAAAAAATTAAAAAATCCAGAAAATTGTAAAATAAAATCGAAAAAATCAAAAATTGAAAATAATTTTTTCTTGTATTCTTAGAAACTTAAAACTTGGTGTAAAGGTAGTATTTACTATTCAATAAAAGGAACAATTAAAAAATTCGTTAAATTCGAAAATAAAATCGAAATATCTTTTAAAAATCGAAAATTCGAAAACAATTTGATTTTGTACTGCTACAAACGTTAGTTTTAAGATAATTGTCTTATTAGCTAGTACAACGCCCCTAATTGTTTTATGTTATTTCCCCCGGATTATGGTTTTCTTTTCTTTCGTTTACGAATTTCGTTATAGGAAAGTTCCACTATAGACAGGCTACGTTATAGGCGATTTCTTTATAGACAGGTTTGTTTTCTTTCACAGGTTATCTATTTACTTCGCATATGAAATATGGATTGTTAAATGATGTTAGCCCCACAAAAATTTTCACAGCTCCCCCTACCCTCCCGACATTACTGGCTGGTTATGGTTTGATAGTTCTTTCTAAATAAAATCATGGTGACTCTAACATTCACTTGATTTACCTCTAACTTGAACCTAAATGATCCTAAGAAGACGGATAAAAAAATTACTATATTGGCATGACAATCAGGTAACTTAGAAGTAAAATCGAAAAATCAATAAATTTATAAAAAGTCAAAAATTTGAAAATAATCTGATTTTGTAGTCCTAGAAGCTTGACATTTGGTAGGGTTTAGTATACAAAGTAAGAAAAAATTAAAAAATCCGTAAATGTACAAAAAAAAAGCCAAAAAAAAAAAAACCGAAAAAAAAAAACATCGAAAAAATGAATATAGTTTGATTTATTAAAAATTTCCGGAAATTTTAATTTTGGCTTTCTTTTTATACTAAAAAGTTCTTTTATGCTAAATATCAAGTATCTAGGACTGCGAGTAATATCTCAGATGGAAAGCACCTATCCTGGAAGCAATTGAGAGTACTTTTGACACTCCCCCTCCCATAACTTTGTGCTGGCCTAGGAACCTGCAATCTTTTTATCTACAGTACTTTGCAAACGAAACTAAAGCTTCAAAATTTTTATACCTGTAAATAATAGGGACAGAGCGTGGGCTTAGCGAAAATCAGTGGATGATCTCCAAAAAGAACCCAAAATCAAGAAAAGGAGGATTACTTACAAAAAGAAGTGAAATCTCATCAAAAACGTCACCTGTAAAAAATGCAGCCAAGTCTCGTGACTCTTTTTCCGTAAAAAGTTCTGAGATCGTGTAAAGCCAAGTTTAGCTATCTTATTAACTCTGAAATTTTCATTCACAAATCACTCCTAGTCTCTACATCTTTAGTTAAATATTATTTTGTGACTTGGCAATTACGTAGCACGAGAATGTGATGTATATAATTAGTCTTAATCAAATAATACCATGCCATCCCATAACATATTAAGGTGTAATAACTTCCCTGGCGTATATAATTAGCCTTAATCATATTATCTCATCCCTTCCCACATAACATAGTAAGGTGTAATAACTTGCCTGCTCTTTGGGGGGATACAATAGGGTTTAAGTTTATTTACACTGAGGAAATGAGTCCAGGATACTCATGAAACGTGCGTCTGTTTATTACACGATGTTATTGTGTGTCAAACGTTGATATTTTTAGTATACTTATATATTACGTTTAAGTGAAATATCAGCTATATCAATGGTGGGATAGACATCATAAAATAAAATTAACAGCAATTTCTAATAATTTAATTTAATCATAATTTAATAATTATCATTTTCCCTGGCTGGCATGCTGGAGTTTGAGAAAGACATAGCTTGGGGATAATTATTTTTACTTTTGTCTTTTTAATAAAGTACAGGCAAACTTCCAACCAGTATTTCTAAATAGTAATTTTCTCACATTATTTAAACAAGAATTTCTGTCAAGGCAAAAATAATTAATAGAAATAAGTGGCAGAAGTTTGCTCTTATGGTAATTTGGCTTAGACTACCAGTATGTATGCTAATGTGTGGGAATACTGAAATTTAGTAATAATTTTTTAAATCATCATAATTTAACGTATTTAGAAAAATTTAGCACATTTTGCCAGCAGAGGTATCTATGCTAACAATGATAGAATATATTTATCATTTGGTCTTGTATAATTTAAATTGAGAAATATAATGAAACAAATCAACAAAATTGTTCCCAACAGCTAGCTGAATTATTTTTATTTCTTAACAGTAATAATTAAAATTAATTTAATGTGTGTTTTAATAAAGTCAGGAGATTTTTAAAATTAAAATTTTTGTTAAATTTCTTTTTCCCTTTTTTTGGTTTCTAAGTAATATATCCGGTACTGTTTACAGAAGTGTCTAAATATATTAATATTTAAATTACAGTATTTTAGAAAACAAAATAGTTTGTCTTATTTATAAACAATAAAAATTACATCTACTATTCATGAATTATAAAATAACACTAATTTATTTTTAATATGTGGTATCACTTAATCTCATTCTAAACAATAATAAATAATAAATAGGTTATCAAAAAGCAATTATAATATGGATTATTACTAAAAAGACACTTAAAAAAAACTTATTTAAAAAACAACAACAACAACAAAAAACCCTGGGTTTTCGGGGTGTTTTAAGCAATTTTGTTTACATGTTACAATTGATTCGATATGATCTTGATTAAGTTAAGAATAATCTGAAATAAATGTGTATGCATTTACATTTTTAATAATTTTTCTTCAATACATCAGGAAAAATGTATTTAACATCTTTCACTTATAAAAAACCTTTATTCTTCAGTATTACTTTGATGCCAGTGAAGCTGAAGCATGGATGAGTGAGCAAGAATTGTATATGATGGTTGAAGATAGGGGTAAGGATGAAATCAGTACACAAAACCTGATGAAAAAACATGAAAGCCTTGAAAATGCTGTTGAAGATTATGCTGAGACTGTGAGACAGCTTGGAGAAACAGCTAAGCAATTGTCATCAGAGGGTCATCCTGAGAGGTAAGCTTTAATGATTTATTCCAGTGATAATTTTTAATAATTATTCTTTATATTTCTTATCTGTACTAATAATTGCTATATAAAATTTATGACACGCTTGTGTGTATGTATGTGGCGGGAGGAGGGGTGAAGTAGAGTAGTCATGGGCGATAACGATATGTTTTATAGATTTTACTGATAGTATGATGTTTTATCAATAGTATAAAATTTTTTTATCGATGTCTCCAATCAATAAATTTCTATTCTTGTCTGATATCAGATCAAATTTTACCAAGAATCGTCATTAAAAAAAAAAAAAATTAAGACTAGTTTCGCTGTAAGTTGATAGTTTTGCATGTTTCACATCAAGACTAGTTTCGCTGTAAGTTGATAGTTTTGCATGTTTCACATCACCTCTTGAAATGTTAGAGATTTGTTCTAAGTTTCCAAGTTTAAGTTATGCATGTTTAAGTTTCCAAGAAGAGGTGCAGTAAGTCAAAATGCTCAAGGGAAGCTTGATCCACCGAAAACACATTGAAAATGGGAACTGAAGACAATACAGGAAATTGCAGTGCCCCCTGGCAGAAAGAACCAGAACTAAAATGGTGTGTGTTTGGGGTGGGGGGGGGGGGGGGCAAACCAAGATGAATAATCCAAGTTGTGTGAGGATTGGACCCATAGAACCTGAGATATCAAATAAAGAAGAAATGTACACTATGCAGCAATGCCACATAGTAAATGGGGTAAAATGCTCAAAAAACGTTTAAAATGATCATTAAAATTATAGAGAAGTTAAAGAAACTCACAGAAGCCTAGCAATGATAAAAGAAAGGGTGGGAGAGGCCATAAAGGGGAGGTGGGGATTGAAAAAAATTGCTGTTTCTATCTTTAAAAAATATCAGAGATTTAAGATTAATAGTGGAAATGCATCAGTGGCACATGGGGGGGGGGGGGGGTAAAAAGCTAAAAACATATTTCAGAGGCCAATGAAAATGGTTGAAAAAACTAAAAAAATGCCTAAAATGAAAAAAGCTGAAGTTATAAACCTCAACAGAAACTAAAGGGCCTAGGGTCCAAAGGATCCCAGAATAAGGTTAACTCAATAGTTCAGAGTTAGATGATACCATGAATATCAAGTTTGTGCATATAAGCATTATAGGTATTGCATGTGAGATGAAATCTCACATTGTTAGTTTTTGCCATTCTTCTTGTATTTTTTTGGCATTTGCACATGCAATCTTTTGTCGACTCATACTCTTTGCGATGTAGTCATATCATATTATTCCTGGCTGCATATTCTTAGCAATAGCTCCGGCGACATTCAGTCATTGTATTCTGTTTATGTTACACATGCATCCAAGCTCTCCCAGCATTTCTTTTCATTACGGTTTCTCCTCTCCTCGCATTTTGGGCATACATGCTCAGTAGGTAACCATCAGTGCTATCTTTGAATTTGTCCTCTCTGTACGTATGTTTTCAAACAACGGTGTGCCATTTGTTGTGTAGTGGATAGAAGTTTAGTTTTGTTTTCAAAGCATGCTGTTTGCTTATTTAATTACTGTGCTTTTAATGTTTAATCAATTAATTTAATATCCGTTTTAATAGTTTGTTGAATTTTCGAGAATCGCCCATCACTTGTGTAGAGAACTGCACTGGACGTGAAAAATTGCTAACTTTCTTGTTGATTTTTAAATTTAATGACTTTTAAGTAGTAATCATTCTTAAATTAATGTCAAAAGAATGCTTTTGTTGCAGCTATAAAATTTTTATGTACATATTTTTCTCTATCAATGCTTATTTTTTATTTATATGATGTGCAAATTTACCTACAATAATTGAAATTGTAGGTTGTATGTAAGCATATATTTACCTTTGGTGAGTATAGCACTGAAAGAATTCTCCATAAAATTTCTGTTATGGGTTATCCAATAATTATGTGGCACTTCAAGATGGGAGTGGGTTTAATAACACATTGTAGCCACTCATCTAAAATATGATAATAATTAGTTAGGCATTATTTGCCAGCAGTATGGTAAAATTCAGTTTTTTTTAAATGTATTTTTTTATTTGGTTATTAGATACATTTTTTCTTTTAATTTCAACAGTAACACAATAAAAACTCAAGATTTTAATGTTTTTTTAGTATTTATGTCAGTAAGTAACAGATCACATATAACTTTTTTTTTTGTATAAAATTATCTCAAAATTCAGCTGCAAAAAATGTGATGTCACAACAGCAGGGAGAGTATCATTTGAGCATGACAACCTGTGACATGGGAAGGGCAGGGGGTTAAAAATCAACAAAATATTTGTGTGGTACAGTTAATGGATGACCTATGAATATTCTCAAATTTTTAATGATGAATTTTGCATTTGATAATTGTTTAATTTAAAATTGTCGTAGTTGCAACAAATTTTTGTATACTTATCTTTTATCAAAAAAAATTTCCAGTGACCAAATCATTGTTCGCCAATCTCAAGTTGACAAACTATATGCTGGTTTGAAAGACCTTGCTCTTGAGCGTAGAGCCAAGCTGGATGAAGGCTTAAAATTATTCTCTCTAAATCGTGAAGTTGATGATATCATGCAATGGATTGCAGAAAGAGAAATGGTTGCTGGTTCTCATGAACTTGGTCAAGATTATGACCATGTTGTTGTGAGTATAGTATTTTCATACGTTTTTTAACTATTTATAACAAACAGATTTTTTGCCTTTTATTTTCTGTAATTTTTCTTCCTAAATGGCTGTAATGAGGGTATAACAAGGTAGTATTTTTCAATGCTTGAATGTTGTTCCTGGAATTGTATATTTTCGATTTATTTTCTATTTTGAAATAAGTATTGCAAATCTGAAATGTTGAATTACTCAGAGTAAATTATTGAAAACTTAGATTAGTTGTAAAAAGTTTATTTGGTCATCTCTAATATTTACTTTGTTTGATATTTATTCCTTCAGTGATTTCTGCCCCCCAATTCCCCCCAAAAAGGATATAATATATTATCACTGTTTCTCTACAACCTATAATCATTTTAATAAGAGAAAATTTGGGGTTTTTAACATTCTTTAGATATTGGGGTTTTTATGTTATTTTTTGTAGTTAAAGTAAATGTTCTATTTTGTGCTTAAAAATAAATTGTATAATGTTGTACAATAAATAGAGAAATTACACTATTTTATTTTTGAATTAGAGAAACATTTTTCATTACCTTTATTGTAATTAAAATACTTTTTCTTTTATTTCTTGTACCAGTCTGTAATGATTGCTATAAAATTGTTGTATGATGTGAAATATAAATTTTGGTCTGAACTGTTTTGTGTTTTGCCAATGATTCCTACTCAGTGAAACTATTGAAATTAATACAGAATATTGCTGAAGCTATAAAAAAAAAAAAAAAAAAATGCAAGTTATGCAATAATTTTAAAACATTGTACATACAATGTTGTTTCGGATGCATTATAGTGCATCATTTATGCAAAAATTCAAGAAAGGATGAATAAACAAAATTGCGATGGGGCCCTTTAGGATGCATAAAATTTTTCGTGGAATGAATAAAAATCTTGTAATCAATCATAGAAGAGACATTTTTGGCAGGTTAAAATTGTTTTATTACTCAAAAAAAAAAAAAAAAAGGTCCAATTTTGAAAAAGGATCCAGGATTTGGATATGTTGGGGTCCAGAAGACCTAAGATTAAGAATGTTTAATGGCATCACTCTACATATTAGGGTCCAAAACAATCAAATATTTTTTAATAGTGTTCTAGTCTTATGGTGAAAATCATTTTTCAACAGATGCTGCAAGAAAGATTCAAAGAATTTGCTCACGACACTCAAGTAATTGGAAATGAGAGAGTTGCTGAGGTGAATGAAAGTGCAGATCAGCTCATTGCAAGTGGACATTCAGATAGTGCAACTATTGCTGAATGGAAAGACAGCTTGAATGAAGCATGGGATGACTTATTAGAATTGATAAATACAAGAACACAGATGCTAGCTGCATCCTGGAAACTGCACAGATTCTTCCATGATTGTAAAGATCTGTTGGGTAGAATATTAGTAAGTAAACAGTTTAATCTGTAGATTGTATTTTGTAAACAAATAGATGATTTCCAATGGCTACAAAATAGTGTCAACTATTCTCAAAAAGATTAGGCTGTTAATCATTAAAATAACCAAAAAATACTGTTTTGGCAGTTATTTTTCAGACCTGTTATTATAAATATATGCAATTCAGTGTCTGTTAAAAAAAATTTTAATGCTTGAAAAAAATCAATAGTAGATAAATTGTTCTTTATGTAGGATTAAAATGTTGCTATATCTTATGTTATTTATAAAAAATTGTGGCACTTTTTTGAAGATTGGAATTCTTATCATTTAACAGTCATTATAATGTAATAAAAACAATATGTTACATTTTTAAAGTAAAATATCATAAAGATGTATATGAATAACTTTGTGAAAAGATACTGCTTTAATAAAGTATGTGTAGATAGCAGCTAAAATTTAAAAAAAACTCCAATCTTGATGCAGACAGTGTCATTTGTGCAAAATTGTATTTAAACTAATACATTCATTAATAAATGCATTTTCTTTATCTAATAAAATGTTTTGATAACTTCCCTTTCACAATATAATTAATATTACTGTTCTTGTGTGTACCGTAAAATACCGTTAATCCGCCCTTCCCGATTAAGCGCCCCCCTCCAACTTTGTAAACAAATTGGAAAATTCAAAAAATCCCGAGAAAGCGCCCTCCCCCAAAAGAAATTTCGCCGTGCACGTCAAGATCAACACCAAAAATTTTATCTCCCGAGTGTTTGTTTTTTCCGACGGATCAGAAAGGCGTGACAATTTTTTGATATATCGCAAAAATGTACAAACACATTGTCGATCTGAGAAAGCAATGTAACCAAACATTAGTTTTGCTGTAAATTTATCTCCATGGCGATATGAAGGTAATGAAAATATCGATAGTGAAAGTTTCTCATGAAATAAGTTAAAAAAATGTGTATTTGATGCTGTGTGGAAAATATATTGATTATAAGAGAATTTATTTATTTTAATAAAGAATTTATAGTCGTATTTAACATTATTATGAAAACCAATCACAAAAAAATATCGATTAATCGATCAGAACAATCGAATTGTCGATACACAGTCGAATTTGTAGTGTAATTTGTGCTTTCTTTGTGGTAGTAATGTTTTTTGTTTTAATAATCAGATAACACTACCAATTCATTCTATATGTTCTTAATTTTTGTGACTTGTATTATTTATTTAGCATTTATAGATAGGAAATCATGATTTAAAAAAAAATGGTTATTTAATCTTCCTAACTTACAACAGATGGCGACACCACATAAAATGTTACTAGTTCTCGAAATTACTTCAGGACATTTTCAACTGCAATTTCTCAGTGTTTTTTACTGATTTTAAATTATTAAGTTCTTTTATTTTTCTGTTACCATATTAATGACAGATATTAGTGTTATTATTTATCTAAATGCATTCCACTTTCAAAGCTTCTGAATTCCAGAATTTTCTATAATCTGAAATCGCCATTAATCGTGCAGTTATGCTGTTTTTTTATTTTGTCTACCATTTTTTTTCAAAATGATTCTCTTTTGTTACTTTATTAAAATAATGCATGCTTTGCGATGATCAGACATTAGCATCTCCCACCCCCTCCACCACCCATAAATATCATATACTACAGTTTTAATACCGTGTAAGCGCCCCCCTGCTTATTTTACGATTTTCCGTCGTGTTTAGGGGGGGGCGGATTAACGGGATTTTGCGGTATGCTTTGTGCCTTAGGATAAATTATAAAAAAGCCTCTATATACATTTAAATGTTTTTTGTGAATCAACTAATATGTAACTTTAGAGGTGGATCACATACCAAAGCTTAGGAACCACTGCAGTAAATGAATGCAAGTTCATACTTCTTTTGAAGTCTCTATTTGACAGTGATAAGAATTGATCCAGTATTTAGCTATCTGCTATCTGAGGATATAGTTCTGATGTTTGTCTGAAGGAAAGTAATTTTTCCTTACATGTTTAGAATTATATAGTTATCTACTTGAGCATATGCAGATCCTAATTATTTTTAAACTAGTCGCCACTGGCGACCAGTTTGGTCTTCTTTAAATGTATGTTAAGCATTGTAACATGTTACTTTTATTCATAATTATTTTTTTTTTTCTTAATCCTTCGCCAAACCAGAAGATTCTAATAGACAAATCAAGAACTTTTGCGATCATGGTAGCATTTCGCATATTTTTTGTTATGTATTTCAGCTTTCTTGACAAAAACCACTTAACCCACTTAAGGATTTATGCTTCATGTCTGTTTGTTTATCAGTTGCAGTATGTTCGCTAATGCAGAGATTCTTAAACATATTAAATAGTTGGGTCCATTGCTAATTGCCATATTTTAGTTAATATGATTTGAAGCAATGAAGTCTATTTTTGAAAGTCTTTAATGATATCCACATTTACACTGAACCATAATTGGGCTGCTTATTATTACACGTAATTTTCTAATATGGTTTGCTGAAATATTGAACTTTTGGAAGCCAGTTTTGATAATCAAATTCCCTTTAAACCATATTTGCTGTCAGCACTTTTGACCCGTGGCGTCTAATCTGATTAAAATTCACAAACTTCCCTCTAGATGCCGATCTCTGTTCGACTTTGTTTTTCTTTGCTCCCCTTTCTTGACATAGTTCAGGAGTTTTCATAATTGCGTAATTCCCTTACTTTGGCATTTCTGCTTAATGTGTACAGACTATTAAGATCCGCAACAGATAAATATGCTGCACCATCCTATAATTCTAATTACAGCCACCAGTTTCTTTTCTTTATATTGTTTGTAACTCTATATTTAATATTATGTAGTAGAAATATAAAAGACGATTGGAGACGCTTTCATTGATATAGTAGATATAGATATGTATATTATATTCATAGGTATATAGTATGTGATTAGAATATATATCTCATATTCATTCCGATGGATATAACATACCGCCAATAAAACTACTATCATATCTGTTTAATAGATGTATACTGAATTATTTTGTGTATTTTACTTTGATTCTATATTATTTACCATTTTTAATGATGGGTTCTTTTGGGTACAGCTGTCGCAGATGTACCGGGGTATCATTTCGGCGCCAAAATGGCGATTTTATGCTTGGGCAACCTGGCGGTTTCGGCTAGATTTTGCTTCATATGGCAACCCGGTAGAACAGATTCTGTATGTTTTATAATAAATTAAATATTGTGTGTTTTTATAATAAATTAATCATTGTGTGTGTTTTACATTAAAATTGTGTGTTTTTTAATATAAAATAAACTATTTCATAATAAAACAAAAGTAACATGCTGTTTTAGCAATCTCTAACAGGTACCTGAAAATAGAGTTTTCTCGCCAAAATGGCGCAAAACAAAAATCGCGCTGACCCTGGTGCATCTGCGATAGCTGTTCCATCAAAACATTTGATTTCAAAATCAAAGTATCGTTTCTAATTTGCACACGCAAAAAATAAAAGCGTGGTATTGGCTATTTTAAAGATGAAAATTTAGCAAGATTTGCGCCCAAATAACATAAAAGTACTTAATGATGTTATGTATTTTATAAATGTATATTAAATTAGTGTTTTGAACACGATTGGTCATTAACAATGGTAAATATGATTGGTGATTAACAATCATTTTCGTTGATGGTACGTATAATACATAAATACCAAATTAACTGACAATTCGTTTTGAAATTCGATTAATTAAATATTATTGCATGAGTTGTATTTGTTTACATTGAAGTTACGTCAAGAAAAGATCCGGAAGTAAGTTGAGTTGTATAGCACTTCATCAAACAGAATTATAGTAAACTTTGATTGTCTCATTAGGTTCTGGTGTGAATTTTTTTTTTTTATACCAGGCAGCGCTCCAAAAATTCGTTCGCAGATAACTTGTTTTGCGAATGATTACCTTCATGATTTTATATTTCTATCGTTCACGACAAACAAATCTCTTGTGTTTGTTTATTTTGATAGAATAAGATACTGGACTGTCAATCCAATTTCAACTGAAGTTTTCTTAGAATATATACATATTTGAATGTAACTCATCTCACAAAGATGAGTTTTTTGTTAACAATCTTTCCAAAAATGGAACTTTTTTATGCAGTTTTATTCGAAAAAAAAAAATTTGAGTAAAAATGACCGCCCGGCATATGAAAAAACGATGCAGGTATCGCAG
Source organism: Maratus michaelseni (assembly GCA_963931845.1). Taxonomy (NCBI): domain Eukaryota; kingdom Metazoa; phylum Arthropoda; class Arachnida; order Araneae; family Salticidae; genus Maratus; species Maratus michaelseni. The sequence continues at coordinate 255,466,449 of OZ007592.1, forward strand.
AACTGTTGATGATAGTCACATGACTTACGCTTTTATTATATAGATTTCTTAATATGCAGATATTAATTTTCTTCCTAATTTTCTCTATGTTTCTCTCTGTTAATTTTTTATTCAGGAAAAACAAAACTCTCTGTCTGATGAGCTTGGTAAAGATGGAGTCAGTGTTTCCAGCTTACAGCGTAAGCATGCCAACTTCGAAAATGACTTACAGACGTTAGGATCAGCAGTAAGTTTATTATTATTATTTATGTATGTGAATTATTTGCTTTTATTTCTCTGTTGTCAAATGAAAGTATAAACTATGTTTTATGAAATTTCTTTGTTTATCACAATTGCTCATTGTTTTATGTCATTTAAGTATTGCGTGTCAGCACAATACTTTTTATTTCCAGTGTTACTTCTTAATGTTAATTTAACACAGCATCTTCCGTTGAACGAGTTAACTACTACACTTTTCCCACCTTTGTATGCATTGCTACAAGATTTTTACTCTGTGCTAATTCTAATAAAATTTAAAATTTGAAATAGTGAAATTGTTTGGCTGACATCAGGATCAAAATGTATGATTAAATGCTGTTGCATATAGGTGGATTATAATCCAGTAAGTAACATAAGCTATGTTTTATTTACGTTATTCAATTACTTTTCTTAATTCAAAATTTCATAATTTTCATTGGGAATCAATGAACATTTTTCCTATAAAATTTAACTGTTTCTTTATTGTTGCCAACAATTCAAAAATGGTAATTTGTCTACAGCAATTAATTTTCAATTGAAAGATTTCCACGTTCAAAATGAAATTGAATTAAATTTTTTTTATGTTTTAAAAAAAGGATCAACACGACGTCATACTCTAAATAAATGGACATTTTCAAATATTTGGTTATACTTCAAGCAGAAAGTAAATGAATATGTCGCCATATTTGTAACAAAAAGAGCATTTTCTTAGTTCAGCAGCAGTAATACATTTGTTAACAATACAAGGAGCATCAATATGAATAAATACAAGAAGCAGTATTATATTTATAACAAAAATTGAAATTATTTTTACCAATACTGATTAATGAGGATGAATATCAGTTACATACAGGAGAAAATTTTCTGTCAAACAGTTTATAAGAAATTTCGCTGAGGAGAAAATTGACGTCTTATTATATATTAATGGCATAGATGATTTTTATGAAATAGGTTGTACTGGTTCAACACAATTTACTTTCTTGTTTATTGTGCCCTTTGGGAGGAAATAAGGTAACCAAATTAAATAAAATTGATTTTTTTTATGTTTCATTCTTTAATAGCTATATTCAAATTAAAAGTAGTTGGCATTGATTCAATACAATTTTCCTTTGTGTTTATAGAGTCTCCTGGCAAGAAATAGGGTAACTAAATAAAAAAAAAAAAAAAAAAATGATGTTTTACGGGTTTGTATAACTTATTTGAATAATGTTCTGCCATGATCAAATTTATGTTTAATAAAAATTTTCACATGATTTTTTACGCTGGTGTAGCGCCCATGGTGGAGCATTGCCTAACTAAAACTTTAAAATGGATTTTTTTTGTTTTCTTATATGCCATCCATGCTTCAAGTTAAAATTAGGTAATACTGATTCAACAAAATTTATTCTTGCATGTATAGTGCTCGCTGGGTGGAAATAGCGTAACCAAATCATATATTATAATACAAATAAATCTTGTGTGTGTGTGTCTATATATGCAAATTTTATCTAAAAAATGGCTCTAATGATTTTGACTAATTTTGTATCTTACCATTTTGGGGTACGAGAAAACCATTAGACTTGATCACATGTTCAGAAAAATTTGATTATTTGGTCATGTTGTGGTCTCTAAATGTCAATGCATTTCACTGAAAATGAATTTTGAAACAGTTGGCAGTAAACAAATTCGCAAAGTTGGCAACATCTCGTCAAATTTTGCGACATCGCTGATATTTGGTGGGAAAACGACTTTCAAGATTACCAATGCCAAAACACATGATTGGTGCCAAATGAAAGGATGTCTCCAAAATGGCGAGTTTTCGCTAAATGTTGGCGAAATTTGGCGAAAAAATTGACATTCAGAACCTGAAGGAATTTTCTAGAAATTCTCAACAGGAGCTGAGATACATGATTCAACCAATCAGAGTCCATATAACGTTCTCAAAAACAGAATTCAACCAATCAGGTTACATAGATCTTTCTCGCAATTAATCCCACACCTATATAAGGAAGTGCTTCAGTCGAAGACTGAAGTCTGTGAAGTTGGACAGTAAATCTTGTGATCTGCAAAAGACTTAGAAGTCTACCAAAAGAATGAAGTTTGGCGACTTGAACACAAAGCTAATTTTAACCGAGCACAGCTCGATATCCCCAGCTGGTCTTTAATGTTGAATATACAGGGTGTTTCTCAAAGGACCCCTAACTTTAAAAATCAATAACCCGGAAACGGTGATTGATAGAATCATGAAACCAGTGGTATGTTTATTAAAAAAATCATAAGAATCTTATACATAAATCTCAAAATTTAGTTAAAAATAGCACCGATAGATGGTGCTGAGAGCGTTAAGAATCCTTCTAAAGAGAGCTCAGAAGCATAGAAAGACTAGCCGTCGAAGATTTCGCCATTGAAATCTGACTGCTATTAGTGTATAATGAAAATAATTCCGAAAGTGATGTATACCGTGGAGGAACGTCTGTTTATTGTGTTGGAGTACCACCGATTAAATCGGAGTCTTACTGCCACAAGGAGAAGTTTTCAAACGCAATTTCAAGTCTCAAAAGGCCCAAATGGGAAAACAATTCGTGAGCTTTTCAAACATTTTCAACAGACAGGCAACAGGAATGTGGGTCAGACACACTCCGTCGTTACACCTGAAAATTCAACGACACTTGCTGCAGTTACTGAGCGTAATCCGAATAAATCTGTCCGCAGACTTGCAGCTGAATCCGGAATCAAGCAATCCTGCGAGATCATTCTGAATGACAACGAGAGCATTTCTCTAACAATATGCTCAAGAAGATTGATTGTTCTAGTTTCAATGTCGGCCGAATATGGTTTACGGCTGCGTCTATTTTTATCTGGATGGTGTTGTTAACAGACACAATTGGCGATTTTGGGGTACAGAAAATCCACATTTGACTCACGCACAACCACTCTATAGCCAAAAACTTAGTTTGGGCTGCAATCTGTCGCAAAGACATTATTGGGCCCTTTTTCTTGCGAGAATTGATGATGACTGTATGGCATATTGCGCTTTTGAAACAATTTGTCACACTCAACAAGTGTTAGACGATCGACCAGGCACGGCATGGTTCATGCAAGATGGGACTCGTCTGCATTGTACACAAGACGTTTTTGATTTTCTGGACGAATAATTCGACGATAGAGTTATTGCATTGAACTATTCGACAGTGAAAGGAAAAGGAATGGAGCGGCCTCCGTATTCACTCGACCTCACTCCCTGCGATTACTTTTTGTGGGGCACATTAAAGGACATTGTTTACCGGAACAATCCTTTAACACTCGACTGGCTCGAAGAGGCTATTTGTCAAGCTTGTGTGTCGATTTCCGCTGACACACTACAGAGAGTCATTGACAATTTCATTCTGCGTTTGCGCCATATCTGTTGTGTAAAAGGTGCACAAAGTGAATCGCTTTTAATGTGATACGTCTATTTATCGCAGTGCCATCTATCGGTGCTATTTTTAACTAAATTTGAGATTTATGTATAAGATTCTTAAGATTTCTTTAATAATCATACCACTGGTTTCATGTTTCTATCTATCATCGTTTCCGGGTTATTGATTTTTAAAGTTAGGGTTCCTTTGTGAAACACCCTGTATTAGGTTTTTGTTTGCAAAATTGAATTTTTATGTTTCACTGTATGACAGCTATACTGACAGATGCAACATAATTTTCTTTCACATTTAAACCGTCCCCTGGAGGGAAATAGGGTAAATGACTCTTCATTCATTTATTTATTTATTTATTTTATAGTAAACTTCATAATAAACTTCTGACAGGCTGAAATTGATGTTTTGTTAGAAATTTTCAAATGGTATGTTTTTTTTTTTATTCTTGATGCACCAGCATTGGGAAATTACATAACTAAAATTTTAAAATCGCATTTTTATGTTTTCTCATGTGACAACCATACCCCAAGTTAAAGTATCTTATACACATTCAACAAATCTTTCTTTTGCGTTTAAAGTGCCCCATGAGAGGAAATAAGATAACCAAATATTAATAAAATTGATTTATGTTTTCCATTTTTAAATATGTTTTCAGAAAAAGCTCCTGCCTCAGTAAAGTTTATATTTTGATAAAAATTTTCACATAGGCTTTTTTACTCTTGTAGCGCTCCTGGTGGGAAATTAACTAAAACTTTAAAATAGATTTTTTTTACGTTTTCCAATTTGAAAACCATACCCCAAGTTAAAATTAGGGAATAATTTTTTCTTGCATTTATATCGCCCCCTGTGAAGAAATAGAGTATCCAAACTCAAGTAAAACTGTTTTTTAAATGTTTTACTATATGGCAGCTGGCAGCTATATTGTTGATAAGTATAAGCTCTAAAAGTTCAACACAATTTACTTTTGCATTCATAGCGTCTCCTGGTGGGAAATTGGATAACTAAATTTAAGTAAAATTGATTTTCATGTTTTTATTATTGATTTTTTATCCTCAGATTGGGAGTTTTTGTCCAAACTACAACAACCTGCATTACTGTACTGATGAAACATTTTGGATTAATCATTGTTAAATTTACATCACAAATTGTGATGCCATACTGCATAAACAAAACCTTGTGGATGGTACACTCTATTAATTTTTAAATGAGTTTGTCTGAATTCAGTAGTTATTTTAAAAACTTGGCATATTAAACAAAAACATAATTTGCCGAACAAATTCAAAAAACAATTTTTTTCCCCACAATGTTTAGGCCCGAGAAGGGGTAGATATTAAGATTTCATTCAGTTGGTTTTACATTAGATGTTAAATTTTTGGTAATAAATTAGGTTAAACCAATTGAGCTTTAAAAAATAAAAGTAAAATTAATCAATATATTTAATCCACCCGTAAAACTTAGATCTGTTCGAATGAAATTGAAATAAATGTTTGACTTTTTTTATTTCTAAGCTTCACAAGCTGCAAGCATTTGTATTACAGATTAAACTAACATATTTATGATGGGTGTATGTAAAATAGCAAGGTACATGTAAAATACAAACCTTTAAAAAAGTCTTAAAATTTATTTCAATTTCATTCGAACAGATCTAAGTTTTACTGGTGGATTAAATATCAGATTAATTTTATTTTTATTTTTTAAAGCTCAATTGGTTTAACGTTAGATGTTAAATTTTTAGTAATAAATAATGTAAAACTAACTGAATGAAATGTCTTAATATCTGCCCCTTCTCAGGCCTAAACATTGTGAGAAATAATTTTTTTTTTTTTTTTAATCTGGCAAATTATGTTTTTGTTTGATTTATTAAGCTGTAGTTCTTCTTTGAATGCTCTGTCAGTAATGTTAACCCCAATGTGTGACTATTGTTTAGTCTTTTTCCCATAAATAATGATATTGTTAGTGAAAGATTGAAATAAATTGACTGAGCAGCATATTTTTGTGAAATTTATTACAAAGCATATAATTTTAAGGAAATAGAATTTAATTAATATTTAAGTATCTTGTGTTAAATTTCTAAGCCACATATCCTGCTGTTGCTGTATTTCTGAAAAAGCCTTCTGTTCTTAATCAGGGTTGGTATTTTTGCCGGTAAAAAAGTATTTTTGCCAGGACAGTGGCAAAATCTGAAAAAAAAAAAAAAAAAAACAGGACAAAAATGGAAAAAAAGGGCAAAAATGGCAAATTCTTATTGGCCTTGAATGTGTATTAAGATATATAAATTAATAAGATCATAATGGTATAAAAAACAATTAGGTATAATTAAAATAGTTTTATATATTTTAAATGTTCGTAAAATAGGTGGGATTCAATCTAATACATAGGAACTTAAGAACCAAATAAAAATTGGATATCTATTTTTTTTTTCTTAAATAGTATTTTGTCAGCCATTAATATCTTATTATCAAAAGGTTTTATATAACTTTGCTACTTTTGTTTTATGTAATGAGTCCTAAAAGTATGTAGATATTTAAGTCTTTGGTACTAATTTATAATTATATATCAAATGAAACTAGTTTGTTACAAATAAAAAAGAAATTAAATTAAATTATATATTGAAAATACCTCTCTGTAATGTCTTGTTAGGAAACTAGAATTTTTTTTCTCAATCTTACACTCCAAGAAAGGGACAAAAAGTTACATTCTTTACCTTCAGTAAATAGCCTGTAGCTATTTTATAGTGTTCTGCTTTAATTATAAATTTATATTAAAAATTTCAATTTAGAATATAAAAGTTTATTTGAATTTCTTACACATATAAACATAAACACTTTACCCATTTACAGTCTGCACATTTCTGTTGTGTAAATAATCATTAATAATTATTGTATAAACATGAATAAATAATTAAGTTTTCTATTTATTTATATAAGATTAGTATTTTTTTTTCATTTATAATTTTGTTATAAAAGTTAGTATTCTTTCATAAAATGCATAATTATACTTATTTCCCTTTAACAAAATAAACTTAGAATATTGATTTTTATAATTAAGTATTAAGTTTTTCTTTCTTTCATCAGATATTTCAGTATCTTTTTTTTCTGGTAAAAAAATTAAATGGACATAGCTCATTTTTGCCACCACTTTGGCAAAAACCTATTTTTGCCGAGACTGTTTTTACCAGGTTTTTTCCACCTATGGCAAAAACTTGCCAACCCTGTTCTTAATTTGGTAAAATGGATATTTGGAATCTTCTTAGCCAGAGCTGTGTAAAAGGCTTATGCACATAATGAGATGCTTAGTCAGATGTAAAATTGATATTTCCCAATTTGAGATTTAATCAAGAAGTATTAATTTCTGATTGATCAACTACTGTTTGTCAAACAGACATTAACATATCTGATTAAGCTAATGATCTTTTCAAAGTGAATGGGTATGGAATATCAATTTTTTGTCTGTTTCAGAGATAAAATTATTAAAAACAGAATTAGTAATGTATGTTAAATTTCCGCATTGTATTTGAATTTGTATTCAAATTTGTGTTTTCTCCTCCAATCAAATAAAATCCTGAATATGAAAGTTTTGCTTTTTCAATTATCTTACAAGGATTTTCATCAAACTCACAATTTAAATGTAAAGTTTTGAAATTTTATCTGATATTGTGTTATTTGAAAGCTAAAACAAAGAAGTGAATTAAGAAAAAAAAAAAAAAAAAAAGCCAGAATAATACGGGGTGATTGAAAAGTCATACAACCCAAACTTTAAAATATTATGCAAAATCTAAAAATAACAATAGGATAATTTTTTGATTGACAGGAGCACTATCCTGTTAAGTCATATAGCAGTTGAAATTTCAGTGGAATTTTAAGCTTTTACTTGTATGAACCGTTTGTTTGGTGCAAGATGTTGGATAAAATTTTCTGAAACACAAAGAAGTTAGATGTTGTGACAAAACAATGTTCAAACATAGATCATTAAATTCATTCAAGTATTTATAAAAACATACTTAGATATTCCTGAGCTGAACAAGATAACAATTCAAAATATTTGATTGTCAAATTTGGTAAAACTCATTTGTATAGAACCAGGAAATGGGTCGCATTTTGAACATCTCTTGCGGCATTGTTAATTTTTTTTTCTGTTTTCTTTCTCAAAATAGTCACTCATTCTGTTTACTCAAACAATAATCATCAATATTAACTAATAACTTTATCTGAGCAATTAAATCAAGAAATAATCTAAAGAAAATATTCATCAACATAATCATTCAAAGATGTAATCGTCTAAACACCTACTCAGTTCAACAAACTGATTATGAACTCAGCTGCATTAATTCGAACTTCCCCCAGATATTCCCGAACTGTATTGTACTTTAATGAAAATACTCTTAAAATGAAAGTGTAACAAATCAGACATTAAATAGACCACATGAAAGGCATTCGCACATTGATTTTACTTGCTGATTATTAATGTATTCACTGCAATATTGTTGCATACTGGATTACATCTTCGAAACAATGTTACTCATGCGTCATCCGACGCAAGGATGTACACACAAACAAATGTCATTTTATACATATTTCAATATGTTTGTGAGTGTAAATAGGTTATTTTTTCTGAACTTTAATGAACATACTCTTAAAATGAAAGTGTAACAGATCAGACATTGATTAGACCACATGAAATGCATTCGCACAGTGATTTTACTTGCTCATGATTAATGTATTCACCGTAATATTGTTGCATACTGGATTACATATTCGAAACAAAATGTTACTCATGCATCAACCGACGCAAGGATATACACACAAATGCCATTTTATACATATTTCAATATGTTTGTGAGTGTAAATAGGTTATTTTTTCTTCTTGACGACACACACACATGGATACACAAACATCTGGAGGCACTGAACTTCAATATGTTACTTGAAAATGTGATTCAACTACTCAAGTGACACATTCAATTTTGTTCATGTTTGTAGTTTTAAATATGTATATATATATTGGGGTGGGGGTGCAACTTTTTGATCACCCTGTTTGTATTTGTTTATAACTTATAAGATTTTAAAAATTAAAAATAGAAAACATGTCTATGTTTCAGAAATTGCTGATAAGATGTACAGGAGTATTTCAGGCTACATATTTTATCCACAGTAAATATTAAAATATTCCATAAATTTGTGAAATGTTTTAAATCCTTTCTAATTTTTAGTTCTGTGCATTTTGTAGCTGTTTCTCAAATACTTTTAGAAATTTAAAAAATCCCTATATATGTTAGCATGAATTATTCAAATCTTTTATTTATTTTTTCATAGTTTCAAATAAAGAAAATTTTCCTAAAAAATTTGATTAACCCCTGTTAAATTATTTTTAAATGGATGATTTTGTACTCAAAATGAATTTAAAATGTATTATTAAGAACAAATATTGTGGAATTTTTAAAAATCTTAAATTAATTACAAAGAACCCTGGTATAACATTTACAAATACTATTGTTATGATTTAAAATTTTAATCTTATTTTATTCAGTATTTTAATATTTAACTTTAATTTATTCATCCATTTAATTCAACTCATTAAAATTCATTTAAATTAATTAAGCTAAGTTTCATCTTTGCATTTTAAATCAAACATTCTTTTTAAATTGTTTACTTTTGGTGAGAGTATAATTTAATTTCAGAATCTTTCCATTACATATGTTTTAGGATATTCATTCCAAATTTAATTTACATTTTATTCACTTTGCAATATTATTTAAACTTCATTTCAAATTATCTAAAATAAAAATATTTCTGACTTACTTTTTCTAACTTTTAAATAATATCCATTTTTCTTAAATAACAGACAGTATAAAATTAATAATTATTCTAAAATATAGTGTATTTCCTTTTTAATAATATTGATTAAAAAATGGTTAATTGCTAATTTTATTCTTTTCAGAAAATTCAAATTCATTTATTTTAATTCATGCAAAATCTTTCAGAATGGCGAAACTTTTCCAAATATCATTTCAAAATTTCTAAGTCCAATAATCATTTTTCAAAATTCCTTAAATTAAATATTTTTACTTTCAAAACATATCTGGTGGAAAGAACTTTTTATTTTATTTTATTTGCTAAAATTTCATTTATTTTCATCCATAAGTTTGGCAGTTATCGATTTTTAATTACTTTCGTTTATTTTATTTTGAAGTTCGTCAAGATTCGCTAGGGACGCCATTGACACAATTTCAGATGCTTCAAGTAAACAAGAACCTTTTATCCCGTGGATTTTGAACAAGGTCGTTTTGACAGCACTCCAAGGTCGCGATCGAATGTTCTAAATACTATTTAATGCTGTTGCTAGGGGTAGACGCGTCAGTGATGAGTTCTAGCTGTAACTTTGACTACGGTCTGTTGGGGCTTGTTCAGTGACTTTCAGACGGTTCGGATTTTTTGATTGGTTGTTTCGTAACCGTCAGAAAGTTTTGCCTGAGTGGGAAACTGGGAAGACTCTTTCAGTTCCTGAAAAAACTTTGAATGATGTAGCGTAGGCTAGATCTTGCTTTTCGGAGCGTAAGTCAATTTTGGTATGCGGTGAGAATGAAGAAAGTCATACATCTAAATATATTGCTATTTATAATTAATTCTTCCTTCTGTTCAAGTTCAACCAACTAATAAGAGGAATGCTACCCTGGTTGTTATTGGCGATTTTTCAAGGAAAGTATACTCCCTCTAATTTATAATAACTTACTTTGGGCGTCACAGTTAACTACAGAAACTTTGATTCTTTCACAGAGCTGAGTGATCCTGATATTTTATATCTTTCTAACAGATGATTGCTACTTCATAATGTTTGACATTCCGTTTGCAATTTAAATTCTCGACATACGGTTGAAGCATCTATAAAAGAGTGCTGAAATATTTCTACTTTATAATGATTTACATTCTATCAGCAATATAGAATCTCAACATACGGTTGAAACATCTTTATAAGAGTGCTGTAATAATTTATTGTCCTCATTGTTATACACCTGTTGGTGGCCAAGAAATCATCATCTAGTAAATCTTAAACATTAAATTCCAAAGCTCTACATTTAACATACAATGAACAAATTGAACTAATACAACGAGATTATCATTATGACAAACCCATCTTATTACTTGCAAGTTGAGCACTGAACAGAATCAATACAATTATCAATTAACATCATGATATTTTCTCATAATCTATTACAACGTTTGTGAATGATGTAAATTTTGTTAAAAAGAGTAACAAATTAAATGATAATAATATAACAGAATATAATTTCGCATTTATGTATATTTCAATAACAAAATAATTTATATCGATATAACATCTTATAAAAGCAAATATATTGGTTGTAAAAAGTGTATAAAAGAAATTTTCAAGTTGATATTTATACTTTATTTACGTGAGTGCTCTATGTGAATAAACAAGAATTTACTTTGATCTTGGTGAGTTTGTCTTTTTTCTATCATTTCTATCTGTGTATTTCAGCTTTTATTGAAGTTATGGAATAAGTTCGATTTTATATATTATTAAAGAATATTTTAATGTAAGTATTAACTTTAATATTTCTCAGATGTATTTAACGTAATTTTAAACTTCAATTTTTATGACTACGCTTCATGTACTACCACTATCGTTCACGCCTATAATGGTGTTTGGGGAAAGTGTTGAATATATGTTTTGTCTAAATTTTTAGGTTTTCAGAATCACTCCGGTGCGAGTCGCTGGTGATTCACCCCTTTTATTAATTTTTCCTTTTATATTCATCACGATCCCCAGATACCGTTATAACTATTAAATAGTTTGTCTTAATTTAAAGTTTGAACATCTTACTGCAAGGTAAAAAAGGAACTCTTTTTGTCATGTTTTTGTTTAGATTGAACAGCAGAAATTCTTTGAGAAAATCTTCTGTCGTTTAAAACAGAAAATAAATTGTCAAAAGCAGATTTTCTAAGTAAATATATACATATTGAAAAAGGCTCTGCTATCTGTTGCTACTATCTACTGCTGTATTTCACAAGTATTATTTAACTTCATATGAATGATGCAGGAATAAATATAAAATATATACAGTTCACTGGAGATGGGTTTCCATGTATGGGAATTTCCATTCCATGGATTAACTATATTTTCAATTAGGCAACTTAGCAAATTCAATTAAAACTTAAAGATATTATGTGATAGTTCCTATTTATTTTGTTCCTCTGAATTTCCGTTTCCACCTTCTAAATGTAAGATGATAAAAATGTTAAAATTGATATTTTAATGTAATGCTGTAATAATTTTGTGACTGTCTTAATTTTCAATATTTGGTTATTAATTATATTAAATTTCGAAGGTACAACAAATTCAAGAAGAATCTACCAACTTACAAAGTGCTTATGCTGGTGATAAAGCTAAAGAAATTACCAACCGTGAAGGAGAAGTTGTGAATGCATGGCAGAAACTTTTATCTATTTGTGAAGGTAGAAGAATAAAATTAGTTGATACCAGTGATTTATTCAGATTCTTAAATATGGTTAGAGACTTGATGCTATGGATGGAAGATATAGTAAGACAGATGAACACATCTGAAAAACCTAGGTACATTGAAATAAATTTTTGTAATTAATTATTTAGTATGTGATAAACCTTTGAACTTTTGAAAACTTCTGGATTGCCTAACATCTTTAGTGAGGATGATGTAGCATATGCATGATTAAAAGTTTTATCCTGTCACCCATTATCTTTAATAGTAATCATAATTTTTACATGTTGTCAGAAAACTAAGAAAAGGTACTTTTCTTAATATGAATATTTTATTAATATTCCTAAAATTGAAATTAGTTAGGTAGACAAATTTAAGGTGAGAGACAGCTGCTTCACCTGTGTTAATAACAAAGGATTGAGTTAAAGGTCAACAATGTTTATTTCTACATATATATGAACATTTTCATAAAACAGCTATGAAATTCAGACTTCATGGGTGAGAAATTATACAATTAAAATTTGCTCAATAACTTCACTCATTGTTATTGTCATTATTGATACATGATAAAATTATTTCAAAATTTTGCTTCTAAAAGAAGTGTTCAGAATGCTTTTGAAATTGTTTTGTTGTATGAATGCGAGGTTTCCTGGTGTTACTTTTCTTTACTTCACATTTGGACTTAACTTGTAGTTGTGGCTAATGTTAAATAATTCAAACACATAGACAAGTTCATTGGCACTTGACTTAATTATTATTTCTTTTTAATTTCCATTGTAACCCTTTTTAAATCGGGCATGTTGTCCCAAGTGTCCGGATAATTTTAACACTGCATTTTACCAAAAAAGTCTGCATTTTGCTCGTGCAAGACACTTTTATTCACGTACTTCTGATTTTTCGCAGTAGGAGGCTAGAATGAAGACAATTTGTTATACTATTACTGACTGGATTAGGAACTTTTGATTAATCTTTCAGATGGCCAGATTTGGCCAGATTCAGATTTGATTAATATTTCAGATATTTCAATAAGCCAGATGGGCAATGTTTTTGCAGGTCTAACCACAGAAAATGTAGATTTGCACTTAACTCAGCAGTTTTTATCTTAAAGTTTGTTACAATTTAATATCTGAAACTAACATTTGTTGGACTGAGAAACAAAGTTAACAGGGGCAAATTAGTTTTAAGCATTAGTTTTTAAAGTTAGAAAAATGAAATGTGAATTTTAATTTTGAATTTTAAAAAGGCTTTATTTTCTTATCCTTCCATGAATATTTAAAAAGATATAATTTTTGTAAGAATTCTTTATTAATCAGTTATGTAAGCTGTAGGATTGTTTTCTGTGTTAAATGTTTTTATAGTAATTGCCTTTCTTGTAAATAATATCTTCTAGATTTTAAATTATTTTAAATTATCCAGATTTAATAAATTAAGATTTAAATGTATCTAACATTTTTTATATAATTCTAATTCTTGAATAATTTATATGTATATACAGTAGAAAGCCACTAATCCGCACAGCTTGGTTCAAAGTGTTTTGCAGATTTGAGACTTTTTGCGGACTACAGGTCATGTCTATTTAACCTTTGTTTACAATTTTTTAATTTATACTTTGCACAAATTTAGATTGTTAATGCTTAAAAATAAACAAATTACCCACTTAAACATATGAATTAAGTAAGAAATAATTAAAAAATATTTTAATGAACATATGTTTTAAATCTATCATCAATAGTTGCTGGTATTAAAACAAATGTTTTAATACCAGCAACAGTTTGTTATTTTATATATTGTAAATAGCAGTCTACAAATGGCCATAATTGTCTGCTGAACCGTAAAATTTTGTTTTTAGAAATTTTTATATTCTTAGCAAATTATTGTAAAAAGTATTTGTGTATGGCAAATACATTTTTAAAAGGAAATATATATATTTTTTAACCATATGAATGATTTATGAAATTTTTTTTTTTGATGTACTATCATTTTAAACTATAAAAAGAATTATTTAAATGATATATGATAATATATCTCAGAAGTAGGATTAAAGTTGGAAGAAAAAAAATCGAAGAATTGCTAAGAATGCTATCGGTAAGTGATTTTTAAGAATTAAATTTCTTTGTTTACATTCACATATGCAGTGCGGATTACAAGCATTTGCGAATTACAGGTTTGCGGATTAGAGGTACTCTACTGTATATATATATATATTATTTATTATTCTTATCTTATTTTCTTTATTATGTATGAAAAGTTACAAAGTTGCTTAGGTTTTAAAACATGAAGTATCATAAAATGAATTTTAAAATAAGAGCACCTTTTTTTAGAACGAAAAAAATTAAGCATTAAAGTGCTTTATCTATTTTTTTTTTAAATGTTCTAAACAACTTATTATAATTTTATTCCATTATAAATAAAATACTAAATTCCATTGTGGCCATTTCTGTTACATCCCAGGTGAGTTTTTATTTTTGGAGTAATTTACGTGTCTATACTAAAACGTTCCATATTCACTATTGTGATTATTTTCTGGGGTATTTGGTAATAGTAGAGGAATTTTCATTTATGTGTATGCTATGTCATCCATTCAAAAAGTCAATTTAATTTTTCTCAAAAACCATGAGCTGTTGAATTTTTGTTTTCACCCTTTAATGCAATAAGATTTATCACAACTCAAAACATAGACTAGAACTTTATTATTTGTATTGTTGTTATAAGTGTCTATTCACATCTTACTGTTATAATTTTTCAGTTGTTTTTTTTTTTTTTTGGGGGGGGGGGGGGGGGGGGGGGGGCTCTTGTTTGCAATTTGTTTTTTCGCTCCCTATTTCTTCCCTTTAGCATATTAAAGTATTGAATAAACTGGTGTGATACTATAAAAGCATAAAAAACTTCTTAATAACATCATAAAATAAGGAATGTGCTAGGCCTTTCGAAAGAACTTTGTTTTTCTTCGTCATGTGCAAAGAAGACGTGCAACCACTTTGAAGGCAGGAGCAAGACTATGCTTTTATTTGGCATATGTTTGATATATCATATGAATTAGCTGATTAGAACAGTTTACATGCTTCAGACTGTCACTAGTTTCATTGAATAAAGTTTAATGTTTGGACAATTGCCTGTTTGTTTCTCATCAAACTGGTGATTCAGTCATGACCTTCGTATTCCTATATAATTAGAACATAGAACAATCAAGAACTGAATCCTTTTCTGCCCTTCTTCTTTCTCCCAACTAATAAGAATCTGGAGTATAACTGGTAGAGCATATTTGGAAAATGTTTAAACCTTAATAGTTCAAAATTCATAAAGATACAAATAAATGTAAATATATTGCTTGAAGGTGCATAAAAACATACATAAAAACATTTAAAAGTCCTTTTAAAATCAAAACGTTTTCAACCGAACTTACTCGGTCATCATCAGTGAAAAACTAATAGTTAAGTTGAATTGTTGTCTCTTCGCGTCTTCTAGCTTGCCCGGAACAAACCATTTTACTTCAAGGGTGTGGAATATAAAGTGGGATGGAAAAGGTCATTCAACATTTCAGAAACAAATACAGGTTAATCAATCATGTAATTGGTGAATGACATTTCCCATGCCACCTTATATTCTGCACCCTTGAAGTAAAATGGTTTGTTCCGGGCAAGCTAGAAGACGCAAAGAGACAACAACTCAACTTAACTATTAGTTTTTCACTGATGATGACTGAGTAAGTTCAGTTGAAAACGTTTTGATTTTAAAAGGACTTTAATGTGCTTTTAAATGTTTTTATGTATGTTTTTATGCATCTTCAAGCAATATATTTACATTTATTTTTATCTTTTATGAATTTTAATTATTAAACCAGGTTAATTTGCACTGAAATTTTAACGTTTTATTGACTTAATGGTTCAGCTTTTAGAGAATAGTTAACTTAAGAAATCTTGCATGCTTTTGTCGCTATTGTTGCCATATTTCAAAGCTTTTTATTTATTGATTAAAATTGATCTTAATTTTTATTTACAGTAAGATGGAATATATATATATATATACCTGTGAATGTGCTCACAGTTCTATTCTCTCCCTTCATGCATAATTTCTGTGTCAATAAAAGTATTGTTTCTATCGTTCTTGCTTTTCTTTAAAGCATAAATATCCTCATGCAAAATTTCTCATTTTAATAGCCATTTGTAGTTCGACACGAATGTTTAAGTCCAATTAAATATGAATGGACACAAACATGTCAGTATTAAATTATTGAATATTACATTTTGAGATTGAAGATGTGCCTGTGTTCAAGATCAACTGCCATTTGTGTATTAAATTATTAATTGCTCTAATCCCAATTTAAAAGAAAAGCAGTATCTATATTTTATTTAAAATAGATTTTTTTCCCTTTGAATTAGGTATTTGTACTATTTTGTTAATGTTAAATTTTGAAATTTTTATTGTGCATATTTTTACGTACATGAAAGGATAAAAAAGAAAATCTTTTTAAAATTTGAAATTAAAATTCCCAGGTTTTTTTTCTAACTCTTAAGTCTAATACTCAAAACTAAACTTGCCCCTGTTTTTTTTTCTCAGTTTGACATTTAGTACTTCAAGCCTCAAATTTGAATTAAATTTAAGATAAAAAGGGATGAGCTAAGTGCAATTTTCTTTTATTTGCAGTTTGTGGTGCATCCAAGTTCAGGCCAAGCCCTGTTGTCATCACAAGCCCAGATGTCAATAAAAAAATCCAAATCAGATTATATTTAAGTTCCTCCTATTTTAACACCTTCATCCCTACTGGGAAAAATCAGATATATGATCTTAAAAACTGCATACATGCAGAAATCACTTACTTTTTTGGTAAAAGGATTGCTAATACACTTCATGGCACTCTTTTGAAATAATGAAGAGATAAAAATGTTGTGATTCCTAAACAACGAGCCTGAGTTATAAAGACTACGATGTAACAAAAGGACTAATAAAAGTCAGGTTTCAAACAAGCTTAGTGTCTTCATTTAATCTATACCTAAAAATAAGTTTTATAATCTAAATTAAATCAAATGATGAAGTAGAAACAGTAACAAGCCCTTTCGTTACGTACATATTTGTCCTATTTTTTATTTTGATTGTGTCTTGTAAATCTTTAAAACATAATTAATCCCACACAATGCTAATTTTACAGAGATGTGTCTGGAGTTGAACTTCTAATGAACAATCATCAAAGTTTAAAAGCAGAAATTGATGCTAGAGAAGATAATATTGGTGTGTGCGTCAATTTGGGTAAAGAATTACTTGCAAGGAATCATTATGCTTCGGACGAGGTTAGTATTATGTTAAACTTTGTTCTTATTTTAAAGATATTCTTCTGATAGATGTGACAGCAGTGTTAATCTTTTTTTTTTTTTACAGATTAAAGAAAAACTTTTGTGCCTAACAAATCAAAGGTCATCAATGATGGGCAGATGGGATGAAAGATGGGAGCATTTACAACTTAGTAAGTTGTACCTTATTTCAAAATTTAATCAGTTTCATTTATATCCAGATTTTATAGAAATATTCCAATTTTATCTAATTAAGTTTTAACATATATATGTCTGATAAAGCAGCTTACCCATAAAATGGTTATGAGTTTCACTGTCTTAATAACAAATTTGCTTGCCTTATTTGTGCCCTATTTATTTTTCACACTCTCTACTTTTGAAATAAATTTCTTAAAAAATCCAGAATTGCAGATTTCAAATTAATGAAATGTGATTTTGTACAATTCTAACTGCATTTGATGTGAAAATTTTCATTATGCAGGCATGTGATTTACCCGTTGAAAATTTGATAACTTCAACTGTTATTTATTTATTCATGTCCTTTAAGTTCTAAAAATCAAATTTATAATACATAAGAAAAAAGTTTTGCCTCTGAAGTGTAGAACAGTCTGCTTTGTTAAAAAAAAAAAAGAAAAGGGGGGGGGGGGTAATGGAAGAGTAAATTAAGCATTTATTACATATTTGTAAAAGCAAAATTTTGCACTAAGTAAAATAAAAATGAAAATAAAAATAAATATTTCATGTTTTCAAAATTGAAGTACCATTAATTACAAGAGAAAAGAAATTTTTCAATTGTTTAAGAAAACATCAAATTTAAGCATCCTATAAGGGCATTAAATTTTCTACTAGTATTCTCTTGTTAACTTAGCCTTCCCTCCTCCCTTTATTTTAGAATACTTCTGAGTACTTTTTTTACCAAATTAGTCTAAAAACTGGGAAATCGGTAATATTTTATTCAGCATTAATTATTTATTAAAATAGATTCATTGTAAGCATAATTTCTCCTGTTATTTCAAGTTTTGTCTCTAAAAATGAATATGAATGAATATTTTATTTATTAATTTATTTTTTATGTGTAATTTTTTCATGGGGGGTGCAAAAATGTTTGAGTAAAATGGTATGCTTCAATAAATGTCTAATATGAAATTTGGAAAATAAGATGGATTTTTTTTTTCTTTTTAATTAGAGGCATAAATCTATTTAATATATATATTTTTTGTCCTAAATGGGTATTTTTCCTAAATCTCTGTATATTCTCTAAATATTTTCCTAATTATTGATAACAATTAAAAGTTTAAACAATATTTAAAAAAATGTGTTTCTAAAACCTTTGTTCTTTAACATGCAAAATTGTCTTCTGTTGCTTGTAATTGTTATTTCCTTTATCTTATTGATAGTCACAGTCACAGCATTTATATTTGGAGCAAAGGAAAGTTATTCCTAGAATATTCATTATTTTGTTTTTAAGGGTTAAATTGGTTCTAAAAAATAACTTTTGAAGGGAAGAAAAGATTGCATACATGTATCATGCTTGAAAATATCCTTTTTTATTCACACTGAGTAAATTCAAACTAGTTTTAGCTTATATCACTGTTTTAGCTTTTGTAAAATTGTTTATATTCAAGAGTGTCTATTTCTTAAGGAGAATTTACTGTATATTACATTTATAGCAACTTTGTGTTATATTTTACATTTATGTAATGTTGATACATTTATTACATTTATATAATATATTATTGTAATATTCATTTTAAACTAAGATTTTCCCCTATTGCACATGCTTTTAATCTCCATTTCTGCTTGTTTTATAATGGTTTGTTAATTTTTCAGTCCTTGAAGTATACCAATTTGCAAGAGATGCAGCTGTTGCAGAAGCTTGGTTAGTTGCACAAGAACCATATCTATTGAGTCAAGAACTTGGGGTACTTACATATGCTTTAAGTGTACAATATCAAATATTTCATAATTTTTTCAGTTATGTTTCAATTAAATCTTTTAATATTTGTAGCACTCAATTGATGATGTCGAACAACTAATCAAAAAGCATGAAGCATTTGAGAAATCTGCTGCCGCTCAAGAAGAAAGGTTTGCAGCTCTTGAACGAATGACGACGGTATTTTATTTTATTTTATTTTTCATGTTATCAGTTTTAAAGATTCTTTATTGAGCTATTCAATTTCATAATGTACTTTTTTATCATGAGGGTGTAAAATAAGTTTGTAGATGAAATAATTTTCATGATGCTTAAACCTTTAAGCACTTGCGTTGCTTTTTTACTTTCTTCTATATTCATAATAAGACTATTTGAATCATGAAAATTTCCAATTTCTGTTTTTTGATGGATTTACACAATTTGGAATGACCTGAACACAATTTGACTATTTTTGGAAAATGTTAGTCTGTGTGCGAGACAAATTTTGTGGTTGCTGTATATCAAGAACTAATTCATGAAATTTCATCAAACTTCATATTCTGTTAGATCTAGATATGAATTGGTGCTGTTTACATTTTGGTATATATCGTCCATCAGAGAGCGCTGCTATGCTGTCTTTTTTATGATTACCGTGATAGCTGTACAGTGCACAGCAAAAGTTTAGACAATGGTCAATTACGCTTCTGTACTGAGATGTATGTAATGAATTGTTGTAAGTCAACTGTCATATATTGCTTGGAACTTATCGTTTATTCACAAATAATACATTTTAAATTATACGCTTTACATAATATATAATGACAAAAAAACAAAATTAACATTGTTGCAAAAATATAGACAATCTGTATATTTACATTAAAATAACCATAAATTAAAATCGAATTGCACCTCCATTGTTTGCAATTAGTGCAAAAATGCGACTTTCCATCAAAGAAATTAAATCCTGCATCACTTGGATCCTATGGACTCCTGATCAACCTTGTCTAAAAGAGCATAAGGGATTGGACGTGCCTTGAAAAATTTAGGTGTTGCAGATACTTTCTTTATCAAATGCACTTTGACGTCTTTCACAATACCTAATTCTGGTGAAAATAAATCTTTGAATCTTTCTAAAAGATTATGTAACATCAGTTCAGGTGTTGGCACATTGTTTGTGGCATAAGACTGGTTCGGGTTTTTAAAAATATCCATCAACTGCAATGGATAAATCCAGTTGCGGCCTGCTAAATTAATGTTTCCTTGCCCAACAATCATCAAAGGTAATAAGCAAGACTTTGATTCATAGGACACATTAACGTGTGTCATTCCTATCACTTCAATAGGATGCTCTGTATAAGAATTTAACTTAATTGCAGTTGGCTTCAAAGGAGAAAAATATTCTTCTACACTATTAAATATACTTAATGGCATTAAGGAAAAAGGGGCACCTGAATCCACTTCAAAAACGAATGGCTTGCCCTGGAGTAAGCATTCAACTTTAGCAGGTGGCAAAGCTTCTCCCATCCCTGATATGTTGAATAGCGTGTAGACTGATGGCACCTTATTTTCTGCTTCCTCCACCTGCAAATTTTGCACCCGAGTTCCCTGGTTTCTCCTCTTAGACCGGCACACTCTAGCGATGTGCCCGGTTTTTTTATAAGCATGGCAAGTAGCATCTCTAAAACGGCATTCGTTCGCCACGTGACTACCTCCACATCGATTGCATTTTTCAGCATTCTGGCTTGTCACATAAGGATCTGGTCTTTCCTCTGCATTACTATTCCTGGATTGAATTCTGTTTACCTCAGAGCCGAAATCGGTCATACGCAGATTTATTGTGTCCCTGGCTGCAGTCTCCATCGTCACCGCGATCTCTGTGGCCCTCGTTAGGGTTAGCATGCTTTCCGGCAGTAGTTTTCGCTGGATTCCTTCATCTTGAATCCCACAAACGATTCGATCCCGTAACATTTCATTGAGCGATGCGCCGTAATTGCAATGCTTTGCCAAGCTACGTAGTTCTGCAATGAAATTAGCGACTGATTCGCCGATGTATCGAACTCTATTAAATTTGTACCTTTCTACAATCACAGAAGGTGCCGGGTCGAAGTGCGAATTTAGCACCAGAATTATTTCTTCAAGCGTCTTTGTAGTAGGCGCCGCTGGTGACAGGAGATTGCAGATCAAAGCATACGTAGTTGGGCCAACGATCGTCAGGAAAATAGCTCTCTTGCGATCATCATTCACAATCCCATTTGCGATGAAAAACTGTTCAACCCGTTCAGTATACAATGTCCATGATTCAGTAGTAGAATCGAGCTCTTTAATTTGGCCAAAAGAGCCCATCCTAAGCTATTTTCTACAGCTTACTGCAAGGAGCACGAGCACGCACGCACTGGTGCTTTAGGCTTCGTTCGACGAGCGCTACCGGCAACTGATAACTTTGCGACCGCATGTTAGGCTTAGCACGGCGCGGCTTAAGATCGGCTGTGTAGATTCGCCGAAAAAAACTTCTTCTAACATCACCATAACCATCCTCGTCGTCAACTGTTACATCTTAAGGTTCGTGGTAGTGTAAGAACTCATGCCGGTAGGCAGCTAAAAACATAAACAATATTTATTCAGATCTGAACAACCTCGTTACATCACGGCTAGTGCAAGACTGGCGACCGACCGACGGACGATCTGCCGATCACATAAGCGCACTGCAGTGGTGCCATCTATTGTGGACAAGATCAAGTATTACACTCGTAACAACTTCATATTCAGTTAGACTACATAAATTAATGCTGATTACATTTTAGTATATACAACTCAACTGATGACGCTGCTATGCTATATTTTTCAGGATTTCTGCCATATCTATATGTCGGCATCTGTTGGTTTGAATTGCACCAAATTTTATATTTAAGTTGCTTTTTCTGAAAATCTGATTCAGTTTTGGATGTTGTTATACTATGCTTGGGGAAAGTTTCATAATCTTCCCACAACCAATTGATGTAATTGAGCGATTGTGGTTTGCCATATAATTAACTCCATTCATGTAACTTTTATGCAGTTCCACTCCTATTGTTTCCATGATCGCATATTTTTGATGCCAACTTTGGCTATGGAGATTATGGAATATTAGACTTATGTTTTTTGCGATGAACATTATAGCTATATCTCATTTCCTATTGTGTAGAAATGCATCAAATTTTATATTTGAGATTAAACATGAAAAATATGTATATTGATTAACATTAAATTTTAATACCCAACAGGAGACTCTATTGTTCTATTAATTCATTGATCACTAACTTCATGTGTAATTCAAAGAAATGCATTATGCTTTATATTCATATTTGTTGATGTTATTACTACATGGGGTGAAAAGTCCGGGACTCGTCACTAGATGGCAGCATCAAACAAATATCCATATTATGTTTTGTTAGTATGAATCTTCGAAAGACTGCTGTCAAAGTTTCATGCTATGTCGGCCATTTTATTACGAGTCGTGGTCATGTAAGTGATGTTACTTTTGATTTTGTGTAAAGAATGGATCATAAAGAATTCAGTGTCTTAATCAAACATTGCTTTTTTATGAAGAAAAATACTGTCCAAACCCAAGAATGGCTCGAAAAGCATTATGGCACATCTGCTCCATTGAAAACAACCATTTGTCGATGGTTTAGTGAGTTTAAATGTGGCCGTATGAACACCGAAGATGCTAAACGTTCTGTACGTCCAGTTGAAGCAACAACTCCAGAGAACATAAAAAAAAAAGTCCACCGAATTGTTTTGGATGACCGCAAAGTTAAAGTAAGGAAGATAGCTGACATTGTAAAGATATCAACAGAATGTGTGAGACATATTTTACATGAGTATTTAAATATGAAAAAGCTTTGTGCAAGATGAATGCCGCGTTTTCTAACAATTGACCAAAAACGGCAATGTGTTGATAACTCAGAGCACTCTTTGGAACGATTAAAGCGTAATCCAAACGAGTTTTTTCTGCCGATTCGTAACAATGGGTGAAACATGGATCCATTACTACACGCCCGAGTCAAAACGGCAGTCTGCAGAGTGGTTAGAACCCGGTGAAAGCGACCAAAGACACAATTGGCTGGAAAGATCTTGGCCAGTGTTTTTTGGGATCTACGTGGCATAATATTCATTGACTATCTTGAGAAAGGTAAAACAATCACAGGAGAGTATTATGCAGCATTATTGGACCGTTTGAACAACGAAATAAAGAAAAAAATGCTGCACATGGCGAAAAAAAAGTGCTGTTTCACCAAGACAACACACCGGCTCACACATCAATGAAAACAATGGCAAAATTGAATGAATTAAATTATGAGTTGCTTCCTCATCCCCTCTGTTCTCCAGATCTGGCCCCCAGTGACTATTATTTGTTTCCTAACTTAGATTGCTCCAGGGGAAGAGATTTACATCAAATGAGCATGTCATATGCGAAACTGATGCATATTTTGAAGGCCTTGAGAAATCTTACTATATGAAAGGTATTCAAATGTAAGAGGACCGTTGGAAGAAATGTATCACTCTGGAAGGAAACTATGTTGAAAACTAAAATCAATTTTTGACAAAAAAATATTTTTTCATTGTTAGTCCCAGGACTTTCCACCCCACTTAGTATATATTAATATATTAGAATGGTATAGAAGAAAGTTTTGTGATGGCCATGCCATATTAGTTTTTAAATTAAATGTACATAGGTTATCTTTTTCATATTATTTAGTCATTTGGTTAGATTAAAAACATTAATATTTTTTCTCAGTTGTATGTTAAATAAATTTGTTTTAGAAAATTTAGTATGCATATTATGTGCTAAGTAGTCTATATATATGTGCTATCCTATATGTGTATGTGAGATCCAAACTTGAATTCAATATAATTAAAAATTTTAAATCCATAATTTTAAAATTAAAAAAAACATTAATATTGAAAATTTGTAATTTCTCTTTCTCTTTTTTAATATATATTTTTAATTTCACTTAGTTTGAACTCAAAGAATTAAGGCGGAAAGAAGAAGAAGAAGAAAAGCAACGGCAAGAAGAACTCGCAAAACTTGCTGCAGAAAAAGAGCCACCACCTCAAACTTCAGCACCTACTGATAGGTATGAAAAAAATAATTCCTGTCTTTTTCACAATTGAATTGTTTCAGACATTCATTTCCCTCTTTTGATTGTGCCTAATGCTCCTAATCTGAATTAATAGTTAAATTGCAACCAGTGGTATAGCAATTAAAAAAATTATGTGGGAGGTTTAAGTAGTCATTTTCAAATAACTTTAATAATTAAGATATTCATAATAAGTAAAATATTTATGAGAATAATGAATTGTTAATTTTTAATCCCATTATCATAAAATCAACACTTCAATTAGTTTCGATACAAGATTTAATATGCTGAAAATTATAGGCAGTTACGTTTATCAAATTATGAGATAACTATGGGTTAAGCCTCCCCCTTCATATAATTAAGAGATTTCAAAATAAACTGTATTAGAGTATCAGTGCATGTAATTTTATTTTGTATTACAGCTGACAAGAGTTAAATCTACTTTGTGATATGAAAGGAATGAAATTGCAGATTGAGAATTTCAAATATAATTATTTCAAAATAAAAATGCAACTTGTAGAGCTAATGTTAAGGCCCCTGATCCACAGATTTATATGCTAGAAATATAATCACTATTTATATTACTTCTTTATGTACAGAATTGTTTTTTAGAAATGAATTATCAAACTTTGTACATAGAATGTAATCTTTTTAGAGGCAGCTTATGTGACTTTTAAAAAACTGTCTTTGTTTAAATGGAGAGGACTTGAGCCCAATGAGCCCCTTCCTTTCTTATGCCCCTGATTACAATAGACATATTTTTTTTTTTATTATAAACAGAAAATGCATGTCAATCTTGAATTTATGACAAGACACATCTTTATTTGTTTTAATCTAATAATTCATGGAGGCCTTATGATTTAACATCCAGACTAAAGGGAGGAGGTGTGTGTGTGTGTGTGGCGGGGGGGGGGGGGGGGACATGTCTGAAAAATTAAATGCTTAAACATTTTTAAAACCCCTGAGTTTCAATCTGTTGGTTTTTCTTCATGCTCTGCTGAACTGTCAGATCAAAAGTTAGTTTATGTTATGGGCAAGGTTGTGTTAGCAAAAGTTATGTATATGAAAATCATGTCCTGATGAATCAGAGATAAAAGTAAGACTTAAAAAGGAAAATTAATTCTACTAAAGTTCTTTTTGAGTTAGAATGTTGTGTCCAATTTGTAATCTAAACACCTTTGGATAAACCTTATGGATTTTTCAGTGCATTGAAGATGCTGGGAGAAATGTGTTACAGAGGTAGAGGTATTTAGCATAAAGATTTTTTTTTTTTTGTTCCCCTGTAAGGGAAGAGCAAATTCTAGTCTTAAAACGAAGTAAGAGCTGAGGACATTATTAGCCAGTTAGTAAGTACAACACTTCTGCTGTGTAAATAATCATTAAAATTAAATTAAATTACAAGAATTTGTTGTCATTGTATAGCATGGAATTTTCACAAAAACATTTATTATCTTTCTTTTTCCATTTAATATAAATCAAAGAAAATGTTACCACTGCATCTAAAGTAATAAAACACTTAGCAATATGTTAGCTGTAGTATTAGAACAGAATAGGAAATAAAACATACCAACAGTTTGTTTAGAGTCAGTTTAACATCATACTGAAAGTGTATCATAGGAAGTGACATCATATTTTGTCAATTATTTTTTCTCCCGAATTTGAATTGTCTGTATTATAGTTGATGTTTTAACTCCAAATACAGTTAAATGAAGGTACTGTGTCCTTTCAATGCATTTAATAATAAATTTTAAAATTTGTGTGAAAAATGCACATTATCTGTTCAGAATGTCAATTTTGAATGTGATAATATAGCGAGTGGGTCTGAATGTTTATTTGCTTATAAAAACAGTCTACCACCTGCTATCATTTTTGTTTTTTAGGTGCATTCATAATTATATAAATACGTAGCACCTATAGTCGTCGTCTGGGCCGTCCGTCTGTCTGCATATAACAGCACAAAAACTACCCAACCAAATGGTTTGAAATTTAATATATATAATCGTTGCAGATTTTTGTTGAGTCATTTCAAATTTTATGAAAATCTAATCACAACTTAAAAATATATTTATAAAAGTTTTCTTCATTCTGTTAAATCCTATCATACATAATTTATTCAATGATATCCCATGATATGTAATGATTCTAGTTGTCATGGTGATTACGTCATATTTAAGATGGGAGTCATATTATTTCTGCATTACTGAATTTAAAAACCAAATTTGTATACTAAAATTGTTTAATTACAGCAATCATATAATCTATTGACAGTTTTTT
The DNA here is from genome assembly GCA_963931845.1 of Maratus michaelseni. Lineage (NCBI taxonomy): Eukaryota > Metazoa > Arthropoda > Arachnida > Araneae > Salticidae > Maratus > Maratus michaelseni. Next base: position 255,493,145 of record OZ007592.1, read on the forward strand.
GGATAGATGTTTCCGGAGAAATAGATTAAATGGAAAAAAGAGTCTAAATATGGATTTCAAGTTCTGAAATTTTCAAAGTTAAACTTAGTTTTCCATTGGAATTTTCAGTAAATGTCAACAAAAGATAAAATGTTGCCAACTTAAAATGCACTTATTTTATTACAGAAATTAATCATATCATTATAACAGACTATATAATTCATTTAAAGTAATAACAATGATTTTTTTACATTGTCTTGTATTGGATATTTGCACATAGTACAATTTTAAGGTAACAGAATAATAATTGTTTGTAAAGGTGTATTGAAACTTAATTTCATAAAATAAAATTAATATCTATAATATGAAAATCTGCACATAAAATAAATTTTGTATTCATGCATTTTTGCATAAGAGTGCCACAGCTATTGCACTAAGATATGAATATTTATAAAACTAGTTACAGTATGAATGCACCTCATTTGTCACATTTTACGAACAGTTTCTAACTTTACTTCTTGCACTCTTTTTTAGGGTGTAGCAAAAGAAAAGTAAAAATTACATTTAGAAAATTAAAAAAAATAGATTTGTATAAAGACTAACTATGGCAGGTGGTTTCAGAAAGGGGTAAAGTTTTTAAAGTAGCTAGTAATTTTACTGTTGTTCTAAAATGTATGTGTATCAAATTTTGTGCAAATTGATCAAAATTTGTAGATTTATGTAAGAAACATGAACTCAAACATAGATTTATATAAAACTACAGTTAACAGATTTAAAATAGATTCATTAATTATTTTGATGACTGACAGGAATAGGTGCAAAGAATAATTGATTGGCTCATAAAAGCATTTTTAAAAGTTTATGTAAAGTGTGTGTACATATGTTTTCCAATATATATATATGTGTGTGTGTGTATACACTTTATTGAATGACTCAATTGGAATGTTTTCTTCCTGCAGAGTTGATGGTGAAAAATCCCCTGAAAAAGAAGCACAAGCTGCTGCAGATGGTGAACAAGCTGCTGCATTAGAAGGTATAGTTACAGGAAGTATTTGTGGCTATAATTGTGAGATGTTTATTTTTCATTTGAACATTTTTTATTGCCAAGTTTTAAAAAATTATATTTGATAGTGAAATTATATAAACATTTATTTTTTCAATGTTTGATAGATATGAAAATATTGTTTAAAATATAAAGAAATTAATTTTACTTGTCAATTTTACTTTCAAGAAAAGGTTGTGTTGGATTAGCACTCTCTTTGTCCTTAAATTTAATATGCTTAGTAAAAGTGTTGCAAGTAGTATGTTGTTATTTGATGAAAGTTTTAAGCAGACGTGTTCCAACATTGTAAAATCTAGTATCATAATTTAAAGATGTATTTTTAATTAAATATAGTTTAATTTATTTTATAGTAGATGTAATAGTTTTTTTTTTAAAAAGCAGTAATTATAATAGAATTTGAAGGATAGCTTTTTTTTTCATTTTTAATTTGCTAGAAGTAATTCAAAATATCCTGTATATGAGTAATTTTCAATATAAATAATAAGTACCATCAAGAAAAATTCTTAAATGTTTATTTATCCTTATATCCTTATTATTTTTTTTTTACTTGTAAAAAATATTATTTCAGTTCTTTCCTTTCTTAATATACATATCCTGATTTGTTTAAAATCTAAATTTTAATTTTTATAGAGGCTGAATATATTTTTATATATTTACCCATTTATTGTATAATTAGCATTTAAAAAATAATTTATAATTACCCTCTTTTGTTGGGCATTTGACTTTAAGGTACCATTTCTTTCTTCTATGGGAAAATTATGGATATATTCAGCCATTTTATTTGGTTTATTTCTTTCTAACGTTTTTCAGTCTTCCAAATTAATTTTATGTCTTTATTTAATACTTTTTTGGAACAAAGTTATTTTTCTAATTTTCTTTGCATACTTTTGAGTCTGTTGCATGCCTATTTTATTTGCATGTTAATCATTTTGCATGTCTGCATGTGTTTTCTTCATTTCACACTCAGAGTCGAAAAAAGTTTCTCAGCCAGTTAAGAAGGAAACATCAACTGTGCAGTCTAAAAGGCCAGGTATCCATTTTTCTGAAAATCACTGTAGTTCATAGAAGTGTGCACTGTCTTCAATGTAGCTTAGTAATTGTATTTCATATGTGTTATATGTTTTTGCTTGAAAAATATTGCAAATTTTAGTTGTTAACTAGGAGTTTAAATAGGAAATTGTTATGGGTTTATGTCTGATATACAATTCTTAATGAAACGTGGCAAACAATTGTATATCTTTAAAGTAGTGATGAAATGAAAGTTATTGAACATTATATAGAAGTATGGATTAGATTCAAAGTATTTGATATATTTGTTTATCTAATACTGTTGATAATTACATACTTTTGGAGGTATGGATAGTTAAATGGCTCTCAAGTTAATACTGGAGGTTTGTGGGTTTCAGCCTTTGATTTTAAAATATGTGAATTCCACAGATATAATTTTACTAATATATTAAGCCTTAAAACTGTGGCATTTCAAATTCTTTTATTTGGAAGTAAACAGTAAACTATAATTATGGCCAAGCTTTTTTTTTTTTTTATGTGATGGAAATTTTAAATTCTATGATAAAAATTATAATTGATAATTTGGTTGTTCTTTAATCAAGTGTCCTGCATTTTTATGATTATATGAACAACTAATTTTAACTAGCCAGAACTGTTCTTTTTATCTGACTTTTAGGACATCTGAAATGTCCATATTATCCAATAATTGGATAGTTTTGCAACAAAGAGAAAAGTAGAAAAGTAGAAAAATTACATTTTTTTCAGTTGGTATAGTAATATATTTTTGAAACATATTTTAAATACTTTTAAGAAGGGTTTTGAAATATAAAAATATATTACAAAGATTTTTAAAAATGATCTGATTTTGAGTTTATCTTTAATCTAATATAAGAATATCATGGTTATTTCCATGATAGCCCTGTGAACTCATATGCCATTATTTTTTTGTCACTTGGAAGATGAGCTTAACTATGCAAATTAATGTGTAAATTTTCTGTAATAAGGATAGAGTGAAAGCAAATAACCCATTTACATTTTATAAGTAAATAATTCTTCCCTTAGGATATTTTAGACACACACACAAAGGTATGCTTCTCAACATCAGATTTGGTGAATTGTCTTGATGGGAAAACTACATATTTTTGTACCTTTTTCTAAAAAGGGAAACAACTGTTGTATGCGCTATACAAACAGAAAAGTTAAAGGCAAAAATAAATTGGCACTTTACTTTAGCAAAGCATGTGAAAAACATTCCTGTATATTTAAAATTATTTTAAAAAGTATCAAATTCATTTTATAAAATAATGAATGCAGTGAATCTAAAAACATTGTATTTTACTGCAGTAAATTACTTTGCTTGAAAATGAAAGTAAGTTGACATATAACACTGTTGAAAATAAAGTTCAAAGGAATAATATTGTTTTTTAATTATAGGCCGAAATGTTTTAATAATTTTAAATCTTAAGAAAATTTAAGATAAACTTAACATTCATCAGTATTGCCAAAACATTTTTGAAAAATCATTTTTGGATAGTTGGCAATAATGACCCTTTAACTGTTCTTGTAACTACTGCAGTTTGTATTACAGAAATACATAGTTAAAATATGATACTTATTGAGTACAAATACACCTTTAGCGATGGTAGCTGTGTAAATAAAATTTGGACTTATCAGTTATTGTAGGAAGTAGGTCTAATGTTTTCTAAACATTTTCTACTAACTTCTAAAAAGTTCTAATTATTTTGAAAAATGCCATGAGTATCAAGTTAGGTATTGGGGAGAAAAATGTAGATGCTATATTACCTGAACCCTCCCACAATTTTGCTAATAATCTGACCAGAACTGGAAATGGAATCATATATTTAAATAAGAAAATACTTTCTATTTTTAAAATGCTTCTGTGTTGTTGGTATTATAAATTCTTGAACTTAAAAGTATGAAGGAATGAAAAGGCCTTGAAAAACCAGGCCAATTCTTTATAAATTATTTTGAAAAACTGCCAGAACTCTGATCACCTGCCACTTGATTTTTTTAAAAATATTTTATTTTATTAATAAATATAACTTTTAAAGTATATATCGTTTATGTTCACTTGCTTATGTGGCAATATATAATAAAGTAGTCTTTGTAGACTTTCGAGGGTTCAAATTAATGCCTATACAAAAGGTTAATTATATTGCAGTTTTAGATTAGTTAGGAAGCTTACTGGAATAACATATTACTTCTTGAGTGTTATTCAGTCTCTTATCTTAACCTTATTTACCTTACCAGCTGCCACTACATCACATGGTGGAGTTCCTCAAGAGTCACAGTCAGCCCCTAGCAGTAAGATTTGTTCATTTTCTTATGTAGACATAATGATCTGCACTATATTGTATGTGAACTGCACCATAGGATTTATTAAAGCAGAGTTGGTTTGTCTGTTTTTAACCTTGTCTTAAGAAGTTTTCAAATTAAGGGAAAGAAACAAGTATATGTATATATATATATATAGCTAAATATAAGAACAAAAATTAGTGTTAACTTTAAGAAAGAGTATGAAATGGCACATATTTTAATGAGTTTTGAAAACTTGCATGCAATATTGATTTTAATGCAGCTAGATTCCTCTAATAATGAGGTATTGTAATTTTAATATTTTCAGGTACTAATATGAAAATCTTTACTAATTTATCTTCATAAAATAATTCTTTTAAGCTTCTAAAATAATTTTTTGTAAAAGGGAAAAAAAAAAAAAAAAAAAAAAAAACTGTGTACATATACATTATATTGTGAGGCAGAGAGGAGAGTTGCAAAAACTTACCAAAAATAATTTTAGAAATTCAAAATCTCTACAAATTGAAGGTATAAATAATAATTGTTTAAAAACAACACAGAATGTCACAAAAACATATATGCATCATTTATTAAAAACTTTTACTTTAGGTGTTTTATAAGAAGATTGATCCCATACCGATTGAAGATTTAGCAGGAATTTATAGAATCCCAGTTATTATGGAAATAGTTGAAAATAGGATAAAATCTTATAAAGTTAAAGACTACATTGGTATGACTTTAAGGAAATTTAAAATTCGGTTAAAAGAACATATTGCAGATGTCAAGTATAATAGAAGTAAAATGGCACTTTCCAGATTAAAACAACAGCAGTCGATTATAATAGATTTTGATAATGCTAAAATTATTAAACCCACATCCTCTTTTTATGAAGCAATAATAAGTGAATCAATAGAAATTTTAACCAGGAAAAATAAAACATGCAATGATTCAGTTTCGTACAATATCCCTAAAGTATGGTATAATCTTTTACAGATAGTTCAAGAATGAATAAGATTGGCACATCCCTCCCTATGCTTCCCACCCTGTTTATAATGGTTTGACCTTGTCTTCAGCAGACATTGATGTTTTTACAGTGTTTCAGACTAGTTGTGTGTTTTTTTGTGTGTATCTGCGTGGTGATGTTTTAACCCTGATGATGAGCCAGGACGGCTCGAAAGCGCAAAAAAAATAAAACACCTAAAGTAAAAGTTTTTAATGAATGATGCATATATGTTTTTGTGACATTTTGTGTTGTTTTTAAACAATTATTATAGTACAGAGGTGAATTTGATTCAATTGAGTGTTGTGTTTTTCATGACTCAAGTTTATTTTGGTATAAATAAGCTTATGTATTATGTTAGCAAATGTTATCAACCACACATGAACTTTCACTTTAAAATTAACATGTATATATTTAAAACAATTTCAGTCACCTCTGCTTTAATATGTGTATTTGTTACTGGTTAATAACACTTTTTTTTTATGGAATTAAGAAAATTTTTTTGGATTGAAGGCTGATAATTTTTTAAATGTCTGGAAATTTTTCTTAAAAATATCATTGATTGCTTAAAACTAACAGTGCTTCAGCAATATTATTTTTGAGATTTGAGATTTTGCTAAATTTTATTCCAAAACAGATAACTTTTTTGTAAACCTTACAATTTGATAGTTAAATAGTGCATTTCATATGTTCACTAATGGTATTTTTCAGCTGTAGTTTTATTAAGAAATTAACCCATTTGTATTTGTACTATTTAATTGGTGTTTATCTTGACTTACTCTGTAAAAATGACTTTTGAAAGCCCCTTCTCCTGCAAAGGACAAGAAAAAAAGGTCGCGGTCAAAATCACCATTTAGTAGCTGGCGGAAAAAGAAGTCACCTGCCACTGATGATGAAGAAGGAGGCTTTTTTGGTAAATTCCCATAGTAGTGGTTTTGAGGTGGTGGTTCTGGGTGGCAATACTTTCTCTTTATGAAGAAATGAATGAAAAAAAAAATTATCCTATTCCTTTTCTACATGTTGTTCTGCCTTTAGAAGATTGCCAGCTGTAGTTTGCATCGGTGGTATTTCTTAAAGTTTTTTTTTTAAAATTCCCATAATATGAAACCTTTATGGTATATTAGTTTTAGGGAATGTAAACTGCTTTCAGGGTATAAAGGTGCTTTTTAAGTTTGTGGAGTATCTATTTTTTACTGATGTATTTCCTATACTACTTATGTGTAAATCTATTGGCAGTTTTGTGTGTATGCTTTTGCATGTTTGGTATTTACCTTCTATCTGTTCAGTTCTGCTCAGTTTCTCAATAATTATGCTTATTTGAGTGTTTCTTATTTCTACTATAAATTACATAACTTTTGATTTCTAGTTTACACTTATCAAATTGTTTTTTGTTTTTGTTTTTTTAATTTTAACACTGTTCCTATTTTAAAAAAACATCAGATGTAGCGTTCATTACATGTACTGTAAGTTTATTATTTTTTGTGTTATTAATGTATATTAATGAGATTTAGTATATTTCTTGGATTATTTTATGAGCAGCAGCATTCTCAAATAAGAAAATATTTTAGATAACCCTTTGTATTTTATTATTTTCAAGACTTATTATTTAAGCAGTTTGCTATTATAGTTAACATTTCTTCCAAGCCCTTGATTTAAACACAAAATCTATTTTATGCTAATTAATAATTTAGGCTGTATGTGTATTTTAACAGTAATAATAATAATCATAATCTGGAAATTTTGTGTATTTTTGCAAATTTGTAGAATTATTGACATTTCACAATGTTTAACAAGCTATATACAGTATATTTTTTAAGCAGTGTCTTTGGTCATCAATCTCCCTGTTGATCTCTGTTTATTATTATTATTATTTTTAATTAATTTTTTTACTTTCTCCTGTAAAGTATTACTGCGTGTTGTGAATAAATTTAATGTTTGAACTTTTTTAATGTTCTAAAAAATAATATAGTCTGCATCAATATATGGGGTAATTGGTGTCAATTAAGCATTAAGAAATAATTGTTAAAATACTAAAATAAAAGATAATTCAATTTAAAATTGAAAATAACCCAGTCCATCAAGTTGGTTTAAAATATGCACAGTGAATAGTATCACAGGCTTTGTAAAATAGAAAATATCCTACCAGCCATAAACCAAAGGGAGAGAATGTTTCATAAAATAGTTTTCATAATGTGCATACAATTAAAAAAAAAAAAAAAAACTGTTTAATGCATATTTATTGTATAATACAAATTTTATTTGCAGTTATTTGAAATAAAATCGTGTTTTATAGTTAGATTCCTAAATTTAGCATCACTAACTTTATTCAGCTTCATAATTTTATTGCTTTTATTGATGTATGAACTAGGGGTACACACATTCTGTATGTATTTGGTATTCGGCCATATTACCGAGCTCCAGCGGCTAAGAGGTTTTGCTCTCAAAGCTGGTAGATGGGAAGTGCTGGTTTCGAATCCATATGATGCTCGTCAACTTAACCATTCAGAATTTTTTGCGTTTTTCTTCAAACCTGCATGAATATTAGTTAGGTTCCCTTGGAAAGATGCCCCCGTGGAGAAGTACTCCCTCAGCCTTATCCCTCATGTAGATAATCGTCCATAACAACCTTCAACCTGCCACATTACAGAATATCATAACTAGGGATGCACTGAATAGTGATTTTGTCCGAATATCAAACATTTGGCACATAGGTAAACTGAATACTGAATATTTGGCCAGCCAAATACTAACTGTTTGGCAGAATACTGAATATTTTGTTGGCTGTGAATACTTCTGTATTTCAGAGTTTAAATGTATTAAAAATCTGAAATTTAAAACCATTTTGCATCTTATATAACACAAATACTTCCATTTTGATGAACAAGGCATTTTCACAAGTAAATACTTTGAGTTATTTTTTAAGAAGGAGATAGTCTTTAAACTTTTTTAAAATTTGACAGTCATATAGTATTTATTCGTCAGGAAAAGACTCAAGTAAAACAACAATGTAACGTGGTTTCGGATTATGCAAATTTTAAATGACTGAAATAATTTAGAAAATGGAAATATTAAAATTAATGAAGTTAAATCAGAGAAATAGCCTAAAATTTGCTAATCCAAGACAACGTCACGGCCCGCGATTGTATAGTGGTATTTAATCCAAAAATCGACATAACGGTAAACAAACTGCGAAAATATTTAAGAATAAGGCCGGAAAAACAATTAAATTATTAATATTAATTTGGTGAAAATATTTTGAAAAAGAAAATTAATTAAGAATTCGATTATTAGATTAAGGATGCTAAAATATAAAAATAGGAAAATGACAACTCACCCCTGTGGTAAAGAAGACATTGAAGATAATAAACACACTAATTTATTTATTTGCACTCACGGAATATTTCACAACAATTTTCACGGAGGTTGGCCAACCAAAATACTTACAATTATGTAATAAAATACTTAAACAGATATGAGACAGGGATTCTTTATTATAATGGCTGAAGATTCTAAAATCTTTAAGTTTATGCACCAGATAGTAGTAGTGATGATTTTATTAAAGTTTTTATAAAATAAATGTAGAGGATATAATTTAAATAATGTACGTCTTCTGCTGTACTTATATTAGAGAACGATAAAGTTTATGTAGGAGCACTATAGTTCGAAAAAGGTGTACTGCTAAAAAAAATTAAACCAAGCTTGAGGAAGTAATATATACTATCGAATATGAGGCTGAATTAGTAGACAGTTAGGCGAAGTTCATTAATAAAGAACGGCGTTGAAATTGATCGGAACGTGTGGATCGTCGAACTATTGAGAAAGAGCGGCGTAGTAGATCATCGAAGACGGTCAGGCAATGTTCATTAATAAAGAACGACGGTGAATTTCGCAGGTGCTTGTAGATCCTCGTTTATGTAGATCAATTTTTTCAAGGAACTCTGTAGATTATCGAATTGCAGATAGTCAGCATTTAAAATTCTTGCAACATACTGTATAGGTCTGAAGAGTCTAGATGACAACTGCGGGTACCGGTTTATCTTGAAAAAGTTATGTTGAGTTCATTAGAACGTCAAATTAATAGCATTAGTAGATGCCGGCCAAATCTTGCTCAAGTTACAATTATGGATTCAAACTTCGGATATTACAGGACATTATTTTAAAAATTGCAGGCTGGAAATTGAAGACTTTGGCAGAGTTTCCACTCCGAATAAAAAAAGCCTTGGATGAGCTGGAAAACGAAGACTGCGGGACCCGAAGGTCCGCAGCGCATATATATAGCGCGTCGTCGATCTCAATCCCTGAGCGGTGACTGACAATAAACATGACATTCGAAAATCAGTTAGAATTTTGAAAGCAAACTTTCAGCCAATGAGCATCGAGTGTTCACGAAGCCGCGTAACGCACGCAAGAGTTGAGATGTATAATATTAAAGTTATTCCTGAATGGCAACGACGTCGACAAAAGACCCATATGGACGCAGACTTGAGCTAGCGTCACTGCTGAAGTGCAATGAACTTCAAACTATTTTTCCGGAGAAATCATATCACGTGATCTCAAACAAGTATTTTGAAGAAGAAGCCTGTTCAAGATGTCTAGAAATGAGCAAAACAAATAGCGCGATCTTTAAATTGAATAAATACAATCTCTTGCCATAACTTCTGAAGTAAATCTCGTATTTAAAAACCGTAAATGGATTCTGAATGTAAAAATTTAGATCTATAGATTGAATATGATTTTAAGATAGAATAATTATGATTTAATAATTATGATTTTCGTTTCTGAACTTAGAAATTTTTAGCAGATGTTTGTTTTGATACGCGAAAAACGTATCTTTTACGGAGATTACTTTTACTGAATATTATAATAATGATTTTGTTGATTAAAGCTTTTAAATTATTAATTAATATTATTATTTAATAACAGAATAAAATTACTTTAACAGAATTTTTTAATTATTTGAAAGAAAAAAGACTTTAAAGAAAAATTATTATAAAATTAAGTGGTTAATTAAAATAAATTAATGAATTATTATGAATAAATTAATACAGAGGCAATGTACGATGGCATAACAAACAATAAAACTACATTCAAATGGTGGCAATTCAGCAAGAATAACTTACCTGTTTTTTTAAATTTATTTATTTAGCAAGGAAGTTCAGAAATGCAAAAGAAAGCAATGTCTAGAGTGGGCAATTATTTTAGAAGGCTATAAACATACAGGGTGTTTCTGAAATTTTGGAACATTTTTTCAGGAGAAATAATCCAGTCAAGACAAATCGTTTTTTGTACAGGAAGCCAGCATTGCAATTCATTTATTGAAACAAAAATTCAGGATGTCTCATTGCAAACTGATCCCAAAATTTCATTCGCTTTTAATATTAATGAAGATATTTTAGCAAGATCTTCATCATATGAAATGGGATGATATCATTAGAAATGACAGAATTGTGGCCAGTGACACTGTGCATTTTAAATAATTGAATGTCTAGCTTATTGTTTGTATGTCAATCGTTGTCCTTTTCAGAGAACCTCTTGTCATGTCATCATATATCACAGAAAGCAAAATAAGTTTATTGACGATATTGTTACAATATCGTTCGTTATTGGATCTTCATTATTGTTAAAATTACAAAGGAAAATCCAAGTTTGGTTTGGAGTGAGATACACAGTATTTTTGACTGTTTAAGTGGATTGTGATCCTTCTTTTCTTTACAAAAAAACTGTTTGTATTTTTGCCTATTATCCTCCTTGAAAATTTATTACATTTTACCTAGAACCACCCTGTTTGTGAAAAAGCAAGAAACAGATTATTACCAGACAATACTCAGGAACTTTCAGCTATCATATATATTATTTCTGTAGTCAACAACCCTTGTTCTATGAATTTACAAAACACACAGCAATGAATGAGATATCATTCGAAAGCTTTTTGAGGCTATTCATTCATAGTACACGCACATTTCATTAAAACATGCTTTTTGATTAAAAATTGCAGTTATTTAAAAATTAAATCTGCATTGTTTTAATTTGCATTGTTTTGAAATGAAATGTTTTCCTCAAATTAGTGTTGCCACAAAAATAAAACACTGCATTATATGATGCTCGACAATGATTATAAAAAAATAAATAGTACAAAAAAGATAAAGTATGATTTCTCTACATGGGTTTATTTTATATTTACGGTTAAAAAGCAAAATTGAAATATTTAGAAGAAAAAGACACCATCGATCGATCAAAGCAGTGGTATTTCACATGTAGAATATAAGGTGTGCTTTTTTACATTAGATTAAACCATATTTTAAATGCATTAAATTTATTTTTGTTTGTTTCATGTTTTTCAAGAAGCGGATGACATCATCTACTAATGCAGTTAAAATACGATTGTTATTTTTTTTTTCTCGCACATGCCTTTTGCTACCTTCAATCAGTTTTTACTGTAACTTTGTTGGAATAAATGAGACTATATTTTGGCTTGACTAATGTTGTTTGCAGATATTTTTTTTTATCCTTAATTTTTCTTTAAAAGTTTAAACCTGTTTCTAAAAAATATTAAATATTTCTAAAGATTATTAGACTGCAGTGCAAAATTTTCGCACATGTCCACTGGTACATCACTAATTCGTATGAGTGTTGTCATTAATAGTTAATTTTTTTAAGTGTCATTTACCAAGCAGACTATTACAAGGGGGAATTGTGACTACCTCTCCACATTTTCACGTCCCCCCAAGTTCTGGTAGAGCAAGTGCAGGTCGGGAAAACCTGACTTAAGGCCTAGGACCTGGCTCCGTTTTGGGTTCCCAGACCCGAAGCTGTTGGGTTATCCCAGCTCAACCCCCAAGTGTAACGTGGTGGCCTCTCAAGAGAGTGGGAGCCACCGCAAATCGCAGCGGCCTATGTCATCCTTCACTTGGGTTCAATGGGAGTAGTCGGCAGTTAGCAGCACTCCCATTGCCATACAGCACACAAGAACTCAACTGGTCGTGCTTGTTTAAAGTTCCTCAGAACTTGGGAACGGTGATTGATGTGCCTAACGGGTGTCCTCAGGCACCTGGCGGTGCAGCTCAGTTTTACCAAACAGGCTGGCAGCTTCAGGGAGATTTCTACATCAACCAGGTCCTGGTGGGTCATGGAAATCTTCGGCGATCACCAATCCCATTTCTTTAGAGACAATCCTGCTTGCTTCTGCAAGACAGGGAACATCACGATTAGAGACTGTTTCTATGAATGTCCCTTGTAGAAGTCAATGAGGGAGAATCATTTTCCCCATGACTTTCACTCTCGAATGCTTGACAATCTTTCCCTCGATCATTACACCAGGAGAGAGGTCGCTGACATCGTTAGCGATGTTCTTATAAGGACCTTAGATCATGTTGGTGGTCGTGGGGAGAACTAGGCTCTCACTCACCAATTCTTTGAAGTATTTGAACACAGATCTTGAAATCGCTCAAACGCATGTTTGAATGCAGCCACTCACTATGCGGTCGGTGGTAGTAGTTACTTGGCCACTTAGATGTGGCAGATGACCGGAAGCAGAATTTTATAGGGACGGGGTGCAGCTGCGTCTCATTGAATGCTACATGTGTAGTCTTGAGCCATCATTACAATGTGCTTTTGATGGGGTGGCTGCACATGGTTTTTCCATATGTGTCACAAAAATTCGGGTCACCTACTCATAGTCTTTCTTAAAGGCAGTCTCTGGCCGTTGTCTTTTCTTTAGGGCCTGCGTGGACGGTTTCTTCTGGCAGTTTCCCATCTAGACATTGGTGGGTGGGTGGTGGGCTCCTGCGCTGCTCACTAGGTGGTGGTGCCTTGTATTTGGCAGCTGGTTGGTTCTCTCCTCTCATCTAGTGGAGCTTGTCATTTCAGCTGGGCTTTGCCCAGGTTAAAGGTCGATTTGAGGTAATCTCTGATCTGGTACAGCCTCACTTCACTTTGCAAAAGAGCAAATAAATTATGTAAAAGTAATCTCTTTTATTTAAATGGTTCTATTTGACTATTCTGAAAATCTTTAAAAGTTTTTTTAAATATTTGGTCTTGCCAAATATAAAAATATTCTGTCTTGCCAAATATAAAAATATTCTGTCTTGCCAAATATAAAAATATTCTGTCTTGCCAAATATAAAAATATTCTGTCTTGCCAAATATAAAAATATTCTGTCTTGCCAAATGTGATGTAACTATTGATGGATGTAACTAAAGATGATTAGTGCTGTTATTAATTTTATTTTTCATATAGTGGAATAGTGAAAAAAGGGTACATTGCTGTTGAAGGAAGCAATAACCCCAATCTTCAAGAGATAGTTCTTTTTGGTCAACGTTAAAGATTAATAATAAAATTTAATAAAATAATTCATCTTACTTTAAAAAAGAGACACACAGCCCGTTGTAAAGAAATGAAGTCATTCTTGCTTTTTAAATCCAAATTCTTTATTAAAGATCTTTGTAGCATATAGAAGGCTTTATCCAAATAAATCCAGTTGGCCACTGTACCATGAGAACCGAAAGTCTTTAACTTTAGAAGGACGAAATATTAATTTTTCTTACAGCATTTATCAAGATGTACTCCAAACTTCTTGAGAATACGAAGAAGATATTTCTATTGGCAAGCTCGTTTTAAATAAATTATTAACAATTTAAATCATTTAATTTAAATTATCACTGCATCAAATTTAAAAAGCTTAAAATTTAACTATTAAAAACTTTAATGAACTTAAAGAACAAACTCGGCATGAAAAATGCGAATCTCCGTTACCGGAGATCGCGCCGATAAAAATAAAATTTCTGCGATCTTACATGATCGAATTTTCGAATACTTCGGACACAAAATGCCGTTGCACCGATATAAATATGACCACCACGGGGATCACACAGGTAAAACAAAGAAAGAATTAAATTGATTTGATAATTAATTATTGCCAAATAAAAATAAGAAAACTTTAGATTCCATAGAAACGGCACTTGAACGCCGCGCCGTACATTGTATCGGCGGAAAACAGAACCAAAACATACGATGCAGTAGGCTGCGCGCATGCGCAAAAGAGATTGTCGGGCGCTCAGCAAAGCGTGGGTGAGAGGGGGAAACGCTACCAAGGAGACAGCGCTATGCGCAATGCAAAAAGCGTGCCGGCGAGGACAACAGCATACCTAGTAACATAAAAATTACAGAACGGCGAATAAAAATTATGAAATTGTGATATTTCATATCACACCAAATATAAAAATATTCTGTCTTGCCAAATATAAAAATATTCTGTCTTGCCAAATATAAAAATATTCTGTCTTGCCAAATATAAAAATATTCTGTCTTGCCAAATATAAAAATATTCTGTCTTGCCAAATATAAAAATATTCTGTCTTGCCAAATATAAAAATATTCTGTCTTGCCAAATATAAAAATATTCTGTCTTGCCAAATATAAAAATATTCTGTCTTGCCAAATATAAAAATATTCTGTCTTGCCAAATATAAAATATTCTGTCTTGCCAAATATAAAATATTCTGTCTTGCCAAATATAAAAATATTCTGTCTTGCCAAATATAAAAATATTCTGTCTTGCCAAATATAAAAATATTCTGTCTTGCCAAATATAAAAATATTCTGTCTTGCCAAATATAAAAATATTCTGTCTTGCCAAATATAAAAATATTCTGTCTTGCCAAATATAAAAATATTCTGTCTTGCCAAATATAAAAATATTCTGTCTTGCCAAATATAAAAATATTCTGTCTTGCCAAATATAAAAATATTCTGTCTTGCCAAATATAAAAATATTCTGTCTTGCCAAATATAAAAATATTCTGTCTTGCCAAATATAAAAATATTCTGTCTTGCCAAATATAAAAATATTCTGTCTTGCCAAATATAAAAATATTCGGTCTTGCCAAATATAAAAATATTCGGTCTTGCCAAATATAAAAGTGTTCGGCCAAACTGAATATTTTGATGTTCAGCCAAACTGAATATTTTGATGTTCAACCAAACTGAATATTTTGATGTTTAGTCTAACCGAAAATTCAATAGCGTAGCCAAATATATTGTATATTCAATGCATCCCTAATCATAATTGATAGTCGGCCACGTTTAATTGTAAACAGTTGGTTCCACTAAATTGTATGCATTTAAGCGAGGAAAGCAATTAATGTTATCAGTATATGTTATCATTTGATTATATACCACAGATATGATAAATATTAGTGGACAATAACTATTTACATAATTTAAAAATTAATTACTGTATTAATAATTTTAATCAATAACACTGCAAAATGATCTTAAAGCTTGCTGCACATAGCGCTAGGTCTCCCAAGACAGTACTATGGGGGGGGGGGGATGCAATTGTTGTCCAATGAGGAGGGAAGCACTGGCACTAAAACATTGTTCTTTTATTCTCTTGACCGTCTCGATTGCATTTTCCTCCAATTCTAGGATTTTCTAAGAAGTACCCCAGCATTTTGTAGTCATTATATATGGCAAGGTTTAAAAGAAAATTGCACCTGATCTGTCCCAAAATCAACACTCCCATGCACTTCCTAGAATTAGAGAACAAAGTCTTTTTTCATGACAATTTCTGCTCTTCGATTGTAAAGATAACAAACCATTGTTACAAAAAAATATATTTCCGTTCTTCCCAGCCATCGCTATCACCTGAGTTCTCAAAATCTGGATTACTAGATTGGAGATATTTTATGCGACTAACCAAGAATTGTTATGCAATAAAAGAAGTATATTTAACGTTAACCTTATGTAGACAGTTTCTGTTCCATGGCATTCTATCCATATAAGCGGAGTATGCAATTAACCGTTACCCGATTAAATGGGGCCGACTGTATTTTTAACTGTCAGTAATAAAGATATTAATTCAGAATAATTAAAAAATGGAATTTTATTTAAATAAAAAGAAATTCTTTATCATTATTAATTTTGTTGTTTGAAAAATAACAATTATTATTAACAATATTCATAGGAGTTGATGTATAAATGCAAGTTCCTAAATATTTCCTGATAACAATCTGTTTCTTGCTTTTTTACAGATAGTATGTTTTTAAATTAATTGGAACAAATTTTCAAGGATGTTAATAGACATCGAGGCAAATTTATTTTGTGTAGAAAACCAGGATTGTGATCAACTTATTCAGTCAAAAATACAAAATATCTCACTCCAAGCCAAACTAAAATTTTTGTTTGTAACTTTAAGAATAATGAAAATAGGGTAACTATTTTTTTAACATACTTACCTTGCTTTCTGAAATATGATGCCATCACTAAATGTGCTGGAAATGGCCACCATTCACATTCAAACAACACTGATGCTGTGTTATTTCTAATGCAGCTGACAGTACTTACTATATCATTTACTTAAATTCAGGGCATTTTTCATAATGTCATCACATTTCATACAAAGAAAGGTTAATCTGATGAAAATCTCGTTATAATATCTTCATTATTGTGAAAATTATGAATGGAAATTAAGGTTCAGTTTTGTTTTGTATGAGACGTAATTTTGACTTAATGAGTGGATTTGTTGCTGGTTTCCTGTAAAAAAATTGTCTTGACGTGCATTATCACCTCTGAAAGTTTGTCAAAATCTCAGATACACCCTGTATATTTCTAACCTCTAAAATTAGCTCGCTCCAGACACTGTTTGCTGGTGCACTTTAAAACTTTTTTGCCAAATTAACAGGAGCCAGAAAGTTATACTTGCTGCATTGCCATTATATCAATGTGTTTCATTAATATTAGTCCCTTTCTGACAAATAAACACTTTGACTGTAAAATTTTCCTTCTAATTCCTTTCAATCAGTCATAATTAGTTTAAAGAAAATTAATTAGTTTTATTCATTCATTTTACTTCACAGATGAACTGAAGTTTAAAGTTTCATTATTTAAAAATGTTTTAAGTTCTCTTCTTAAATTATTCAAAACATAGATTTTTTTTTTAATATAATGTTTGTGAAAGGTTCTGTTCATCAAAATGGAAGTATTTATGCTAAATATTATGTAAAATTGTTTTTAAAATTTAACTTTTTAATATCTTTAAAACTTTACACCGGGTAGTAGTTAAAAAAATGACTGTCATTTAGTTTCAAGATGAAATTATAATGCAGAATCATGCGCCTAATCGAGATAAGACTGTTTGGAAGGAATTAGCCTGATTACAGAAGATACCAACACCAATAGAAAAAGATTATAAGCAATTTTTGGCAACTTAAAGACATTGACTGGCAGATCCACGAGGGTTGGGATGGTTAATATATCAGACAACCAAAGCAGTTTCATGCTTATTCATTGTTCTGAGGGGTGTGGAGCTGACAGCCAAAATTTGCAGAACAGGCAGAATTGCTGGCCTCTTTGAGAAAAGACTGTTCGGAAGGAGGTAACTCTTGAAGACATGATATTACTGCCAAATTGAAGAATTAATGCCCCATTCAGCTCATATAGTACGAAAGTATCACAAGACAGACTGAAACATTTGTATTGTACTAATTGATATCTTTAATGTGTTAAAAATTTCATGCAGAAAGAATTTCTTTTTGCCTTCTTACTCACTGGTAGAAAACATCTAAAAATAGCGAACAGTGTTTGTTACACAACTCTCAGATATATGAATAGATCACTTGCCGCAGTGGCTGGTATGGGTAAATTTTTACTAGCTGTACCTAGATTTCTACTTGCCATTTGGCAAGTGTCAATTTCAAAGCCTGGTTAGCATAATGCAGAATTTTGCCTGTTATTCAGTTTCCTCCCATCCCTCTTTTTTTGTTAATTTGATGTAGTACTGAATATCTTTTTTATGTACACAAAGTTAATATAAACATAACAAATACTTATTTACTTAGTCAGAATGGTCTATTCTAATTTATAAAACTATTTAATTTTCATAGTTTGTCCCAGTTATAATTTTCTTTTCATAAACTTTAGTATTATTTTCATAATTTTTGTTCTTTAAGTGTTTATGATGATTTTGAAAGCAATTTCTGTGTAGCAGTTAGGGAATAAAAATTTCATCAACCAATTCAGCTGTTTTTATTTAATGAAATTATTATCAAGTTATAAGATTGTTGTCTTTATTGTGTCAAATGTTTTTGGTTATCTGTCGTAGAAAAAGGAAGCCCAACAGCTGCCTCCCCAGATGAGGAGGTCCAATGCGAAGGCTTGTTGGGTCGTAAGCATGAATGGGAATCTACCACCAAGAAGGCATCTAGTCGGTAAGTAAACATATATCTTTAATTCAATTGCTTTCACAATACTGTTCTGTTTCTTTTATATTTGAATATTCGTTATCAACCAGCATTTCTCAAACTTTTTTCCAGTGAATGCCACTTTTAAACTCTTGAGTTTTTTCAGGACTACTTTTATACTACTTTTTTGTTCTTTTATTACTCTGAGATTTTCAGCTATAATGGATGATATGCAATTTATTTTATTTATTTATTTATGCCTTTTTTCAGAAATTGAAGAGGGTCACTTGTGATCCGTGGATGGCAATTTAACACTATTATAATAAGCCCTTCTTGTGTATAGAAAAACTTGTGAATCTGATTAGCTAAAATATAAATCAATGATGGGGGCGGAGGGGGGAACGTCAAAATCCATGTTTGCCCCGGGTGAAAAAAAGCTAGTTTCGGCTCTGAATCACAGTATACTATTTCATTCTGACCGTTTATAACTCCAGTTCTACTGAGCAGATTTTGATGGGAGTTGCACTTGTAGAAAATACTTCAAGGATAGTTTTAGTATATTACGTATTCTACATTGCTTAGTTATAAAGCTATGGGGAAAAGTTTTATCAGGTGAACATGATTATGCAAGAAATATGTACTGTCTACTTATATAGTAGAGTGTTGTAAACATACCAGGGGCAAATGCATGGTACACATGGAAAATCATTGCAAAGTAGTGTACATAGATAAATTCCAAAATCCATGTTTGCCCCGGGTGAAAAAAAAAGTTAGTTTCGGCTCTGAATCACAGTATACCTGCTAGAATTAACATTTATTACAAAATGTAATGGAATGTAGGGTGAGACTGCATTTAAACTACCAGAAGTAATGGACAATCTCTGCAATCATTGTAATATTCTCCATTTCATTTATGTAAGGACTAGAGAACATTTTAATTCCTGTTGTCATAATGGCCTTGTTTCTCTATTAAATCCTACTGTAAATGATCAACTAAAAGTGCTTGTCCTTAGTAATCCAAATATTGTCCAACACATTAGAAAATATAATAGAGCAATGGTATTCACATCATTTTTAGCAATGTGTAAGGATAAGGACATTCCATTTTAAAGGCCATATTGCTTTAAAATACAAAGTCAAATTCATTGATAAATTTGATGGAAAATCATTGATTTGAAAATTTTTCGATTTCGGCCCATAATTTTCTATTTTAGCAAAATCAAGAGTTTTGTATAGAAATAAAAAAGAAAATGCTAAGGATTTCACTATTTCTTTTCAAATTATCTCGAGTCGTATCGGTCCCATTGCGACTCTGTTTGGTTCATTCGAATCGACATCAATAGAACTTACCGATTTCAGTTCAGAGTTTCACCACCATATGATGAATATAACTTTGTAAATGTCCTAAAGAGATTCGCTTTGTTAAGCGGGTAAATAATAAAAAAAAGACAACACCATTAATCTGCTTTTAACATGCTATCTACTTTTCTATAAAACAAATAGTCTTATGGAAATCAACAGAACAAATGTGTTGCTTTTTTGTTAGCGTAAGAAGATTAAGATTAATACTATGATAAAACAGTCTTCAACTGTTATGATAATTCAAATTCTTGTATTTTTACAGTTGTTTTTTGCAGAAGAACAGTAGGAAAAACAGGATCAGGGACTCGCGTCTTCTAGTGTTATGGCAATGAATGAATGAAGCAGATTGGATGGGTGTCCTTGAGAAACCATTTGAAATTACAAAGAGCATAATATGGAAAATTCCTGGGGGGTGAGATGAAACCTTATTAGGAATTCAAGTGCTCGAATACGCCATCTGGTGGTAAAATGATATAACTTCTTCCTTCAGGAAAATCCCTTGCAATCCCATTGCATTACATGCATTTTTAATTTGCTCATAATGATTATTTTTTTGCGCAATTTCAGATTTCATGTGCTATTTATGTTCTGTGTTTATATAGCAAAGTAAAAATTATCCGAATTTGAATATCTAACACTTTTAAATGTTTTTATAATAAATAATGATTTCAATGGCACTTTAGCATTAGTTAAAGGGACAATTTTCCTGTACAGACGGCTGCAATCAGCGCCTCTATAGGCCGTTTTAAGTCCCAATAGACTTACAATAAATGGGAAAGAAATTTTTTTTTTTAAATGACTTAGTTTATACATAAATACTCTATGTGCAATAGAATTAAATAGGTTTGCCATTTTATCTTACAACCCTGAACTGTTATCCATTAAAGGAATAACATTTTAAAACTGTTCTTGCAATATTGTACTATTTGTTTACAATAACAATTTTCAGTTTATTCTTAATTGATAAAAAATATATATTTTATCTTTCAAAATATCTCTAAAACTCTGGAAAGTAAAGTTTATGTTTGAATTTTAAATGGATAACTTAAACAATCTTTAAAATAAAGTCTATACATGATAAGAAGCTTATTAGAAACATTCTATATTTATTTCCGTTATTCACACTATTCCTTGTTTCTCTTGCAGGTCTTGGGATAAGATTTATGTTGTACTTCAGGGGAATAAATTATTTGCTTATAAAGATCAAAGGCACTACAAACAAGTAAGACTTATTTCTTTATTTTACATGCAGAACTAATCCCTGCAGCTTTTCAGCAAATCATGTCTTAATTATGGATAACTCCTAATCTAGAAAACTTGGGTTACTAATTCTAGTTTTCAAAAAATTTCATTTAAATCTGTGTTTACAAATCTTCTAAAGCCTATTGTTGCATTGACATAAGAAAGAAAACTGACCTATTAATCAGATTTCAGTAAAACTTAATTTTTGCTTTTGAAATTGATTAGACGTGCAAGATTTTTAGTTTTTGTTATGCATTTTAATTTGATTTTGAAAGTCTTATGAAAATTTGTTTATAGAAGTAGTATTTTGCTTTATTAATAATTTCAGGCAATTTTTATTTTTGTGATTCTCAGTTAAGTTTCTGATGTTCCTGTATAATAGTTAAATTTTATTGATTTGATGTATATCCAACAAAACAGAGGTGTTAACTGTTTAGAATGGGTTTATTCTTAAAAGGTGTTAACAAAGCATGGGTGCCGGCAGAAAGAAATGCTAAGAGGGGCAAGATTTTGTAATAGATGTATCTGTAGTCCTTTGCAAAGGGGCTTTTATTATTTATTTTTTTATGCAAACTACAAACTTTGATATATTCCACTAAGAACTTATTATCGGAACCCAAGATACAAAACAATTTTCAAACATATCAACATAAAAGAAATACATTAATGTAACAATAAAACATTTAAAAAACAAATGACTTTTTCAAAATGAAAAATTTAAACAGCTTATTATTTTTTTCATCATGGAGATTTCCCCTGCTCCCTTTACCCATTTAAGATAGTATTATAATTTATAACACGTAAACATTAAAAAAAAACTAAAAATTGTCTTTTCATTGAGGATTTAGGAGACCTATGTGCCATGACAAATTTTTGAGTTCCTTTTTTCTCAGTATTTAATTATCTTAAATCATTTTAAAATAATAAATTTTATTTATTTTTTCCAGTCCATGAGAGAAAAAGGAAATAATATAAATCCAGGAAAGGGCAATTTCCCTCACTTACTCGGAGATGCCCAGTGTTTCAAATAATTGCTGAAACGTCAGTGGAGGCTCACTATGGAGATGCGAAAAGTTTTTGGTTTCTGTCTGTCTGTTCCGCGATAACTGCCGTAAAAAACGTTCAATTAGGCTGATTTTTGGTGTGTATGTTGGTGAGGTACCCAGAATTAGCTGTATAGTTTTTAGTTACATTTGGTCCATTCGTTCAAAAAATATAGAAAATTTATTTTTATGTCATAATGCTTTCCTATGGCGATTCAGACAATTTTCAAATTTTTCATTCTTTGAAAAGAAATTGAGCATTTGATTAATGGATTTAAATGATAAATTATTGAAGTTAAAATTTTCCAATAAGGGCCTTAAATAATTTCTTTTAGCTTGAAATTTTGTTAATACATGTGTCAGATTTTTGAAATTATGTGTGTAACATTTGAAAAAATTTTATGCATCGGTTCAAATAATATAAAACATTTTCTTTTATCACTTTATTTATTTGACATATTTCATTTTTCCCCTTTTATCAGTTCTCCAGCAACCGTATTTCATAGCCTAAATAAAATCATTTAAAAAATCCGCAATTATAAAAGCAGAAAATCTGCATGCGGGAAATAAAAGGATTGTTAATTTATTTAATTAAAGGTTCATTAAATTTCACAATCTGGCCTGCTCTGTAGGTTTGTGTCAAATATAAATGAAATTAGTAACATTACGGTTTAAATTGAATGTGGATACTATTAAAAGGCTATCACAAAAAATTATTTATCGTGCCAAATAGCATTTGCTATTTAGTCAATTGATAGTAGATGCGATTAGGAATGATTACCCATTAGATTTTTTTAATTTCCAAATATGCTTATTTTGGGATGGTTTTAGTATGCTGTTGCTATTGTGTAGATCAGGGATGTATTTAGATAAGATCTTACATCTAAATATTATGGAATGACTATCAAAACTCTTTTTCTTCAACAAAAATTGTAAAAACATCAGATTTCTAAATCAGATATATGTGAAATATAGTAGATTACATTTCCATAAGTTGCTTTAGCACATGAGATTTTATTCAACTTATCCATCAGATGCAGGTGTTTCGTGGTTGACAAGTAAGTAAATATTGCTATTTGAATATTAAAATAACATGAAATCTTTTATGAAACTGATGCTTACCATAATAAAATCACAGTGTAAAACAGAATCCAAGATACCGGATCCATAACTACGGGGGCTGAAGAAATGTACTTTTTTATCTAAAAAATTACATTAATAAGCAGTTCATCAGGATTTCAGAACATCATTGCATAGCACTGTGTTTAATTTAATGCTTCTAATTTCTGAAACATTCGAAGTATTTTATTTGCTTATAAATATTTATGTAATTTTTAAAGTTTAAATTGCGATTTGTAGGAAGTTGTATCTTGTGAAAGGTGTGTTAAAAAACAACGAATTGGAGAACTGACGTTGAGGCACCTGATCTGTTGATTAGTTAATTTTGAATAAACAAGAATCTGCTATGGTCTGTAAATACTCTGGTGCTCTAATATTTTCTCTAAATACTTCATTATTGTATATATTTCTTTAATAAATGGAGTCTCTTGTTACATTTTTTTGCCAAAACGTCAGTTGAGGCTCACTGTGCAGAAATGAAAAGTTTTTGGTTTCTGTCTGACTGTCTGTCTGTCCCGCAATAACTGTCGCAAAAATGATCCGATTAGGTTGATTTTTGGCATGTATGTTGGTGAGATACCTGGAATTAGCTGTATAGTTTTTGGTTAAATTTGGTTCATTTGTTCGAAAAATATAGAACATTTCTTTTTAGGCGAGTAGTAATTTTCCAACTGGACAAAAAATGTGCGGGCCAGGATTCGAACCTGGGATCGCTCATTTTTCGTCCAGTTGGAAAATTACTACTCGTATGATTTATTTACCAATTTGAAATAATTGTGTTAAAATTAATCTATTTCTTTTTAGGTCGTAATACTTTCCTATGGGAATACAGACAATTTTTAACTTTAACATTTATCGAATAGAAAATGATGCATTGGGATAATTGACATATGAAATTATGGATGCTGAATTTCCAGAATGGAGATCTTAAATTAATACAATTGCTTTAAAATTTTGCCAATAATTTCTCAGAATTTCGAAATTAATTGTATAAATTATTGGGTAAATTTTATGCATCAATTAGAGAGATTTAAAATGATTTTAATTTCTTATTTTTTACAAAAATGTCTAATGCAATTTTTTCCCTTTCTTTCATTAAATAGTTGCCTAGCAATGTATTTCAGCATTTCAAAGAATATCAAAAAAAGAAAATTCGAGTAAATCGCATTACTTTGATGCAAAATTTTATTAACATAATAGCTGATTTTCGGGAGATATTAGTTTTTAATATGCTTTTTCTAATGAAATAGATGAGGGTTTATTTTAACTATTAAAGAAAGATGATCAAATCAGTTTTCCAAACGAAAATTATAAAAACGTTGAATGTGTAAATTGAATATAAATATCATAAGAGGAATTTACATTTGTATAAATATATTTAGTACATGAAATTGTATAAAGTTTAGCAACATATGATGATTCTTAGTGGTTTAATAGTAAGTATTCATTTAACCTTCCTACCCTGAAGGGGTCGAATCGACCCCTTTCTATAATTTATTTCATTTGATTCTAACCAAAAATTTCTTCATAAAGTAAGTTAAATAAAAGTTACAGAAGACTTAGTTAAATAAATATGTTAAATAATTATGGTGTGAAATGTTTTTATCATGGATGAGTAACTTTGAACAGGGTAGAAAGGTTAAGGATATGAATATGATATAATCTCCTGTACAAGTAGATGCTTAATCTAATGAAATTACAACAGTAAATGCATTCAGACATATACTCAAGTATGAACTATCACAATTACTGGAGATAGAAAACATAAAATTAAAGCGAGAACGGAGGGTTCCAGTGGTTCGGAGACCCCCTGAAGGAATGTATTCTTATTATGAAAAAATACGATAGTAAGTAGTTTATCATATCATTGCATAAAATTGTGCTTAATGTAATACTTCTAAAATTTTTGGAAGCTCCGATAAATCTTATTACAAATGTATAAATAACTTAACAAAATTGAATTTTACTATATCAAATATTATGCAGATTATAATAAAAATTGGTGATATTAATGTTAATTGGTGATATAAATGAATGATTTGCAAGTCTGACGTTGAGGCTTCTGATCTGTAGATTTACTGGTTAGAATATATTGTTTACTTACTACTATAAATTAATTGCATTTATCTGTATAGGAGCCTGAGACTTACTATCGCAGTGAGCAGCCTATTGATTTAAGAGATGGAACAGTCCAAGTTGCATCAGATTACACAAAGAAAAAACATGTTTTCCGACTGAAGTAAGTTTACAAAAAATGAAAATTAGTGACAGAATGGTCAAAATATTGCTACAATGAGTGGTGTATAATTTAAGTCCTAATTTTAAGTTTGATTGTATCTGGAAACTTTGAATCTGGATTTTGTTTTATTATTATTAATTGTCAGTTGAAGACATTAATTAAAATCTGTTTCATATTGCAGATTTTATTTACACATCAGTGTAGAAAAATATTTTTAATTTAAAAATTAAAATGTGCTTATTAAACTTAGTCATTAAATAAAATCTGCTTGCAAAGCAGTTCTTTTTTTATACATAGATGTAAATTACTTGTTAGCGTTTTTTTTTTTTTTTTAAAATTTTTAAATAAAATGAATGTTGGTTATTGAAAAAAATGCAGTTTGATTGTAATTTTAATAATGTTTGAAATACTACTAAAGAGTTTCAAATTTCTTGTTTTCTTTAAACTTAATATGCTTATCATATGAAACACATTCTAATTGTTGGAAAGTTTTATTATGTCCTTACATTTTAACAAATACATGTTATGCTCTATGTAAATGATTTTGAGGTTTTCTAGTTTTAATTTCATTATTATTTAAATTCTTTGTTAAAAAAAAATTAAATATTCAATTATATCTGTATGCCTATTAAACAAATAAATAACATAAAAGTGCTAGTTGAATTTTAGGGGAGAAAAATAGTTGCAATATGGGTCATTGAATGTTTCCTTTTAGAGCATGTAAATACACATGTACAATTTTTAGAAAATTGGCTTTCAGTTTGCAAGTAATATTTTATTTTGAGAAATGTGCTATTTATGTTCCATATTGTATCTTAAACAATTTATTTTCTATTAAATAGATTAGCTACTGGTGCTGATTACTTATTCCAAGCTAAAGATGATGTAAGTTTTTTTTTTCTTTTAAGTGTAAGTGTTTGATTGCGTGTTAATTTGTAATTATGTTTCTGTAAAATATAATCACTTAAAAAATAGCATTTGTAAAATTTGAGGACACTACTTTTAAATTTTACCTTAAAAAAAAATGCTACCTGTAAACTTGTTTGTATATTTTCTCTGGAAAAAGTACTTATACTTAGGAGCTAAATATTGA
The DNA here is from genome assembly GCA_963931845.1 of Maratus michaelseni. Classification (NCBI taxonomy): domain Eukaryota; kingdom Metazoa; phylum Arthropoda; class Arachnida; order Araneae; family Salticidae; genus Maratus; species Maratus michaelseni. The sequence goes on from OZ007592.1 coordinate 255,519,788, forward strand.
ATTTTTATAACTAAAATAAACTATTTTATTTTTCAGTACTTCACTAATGCTTTTAATTCTGCATACAAAATTTGTCTTATGAATGTAATTTTTAATTTTTGCATGTATATATATATATTATGAAAATATACTTAAATTATTTGGTACTTTTAAAATGTCCTCAACAAACCAGGATTAGAAGAAACTGACAGAAACCAAAAGAAGGATGGCCAAAATTTAAATATTAACTATGTATGTTAGACCTGAAATGGGTTTGGGCTCATTTTTTATACCAGTTTTTGAGCTCTGACTCTGAAGCTTTTGCTCGATCAATGTTAGTAACATAAAGAAGCCATGGAATATCTCTTATATATCCTCACTTTCTGTTTAAAGTCCTTTTCCAGTATTACTTGAAAATAGAATGTCATAGTTGCACAATGATATTTTAAAAAGAATAGGAATTGTGACTTATGTAAATTTTTGCAAGTGGTTGGGTATAAATAACAAAATTTGCTATTTTAAACAGATTTTCTGGGACTTAAAAATCACAAAACGTTGTCATAAGGGAGTATTTAGGATTAATATTTATTTCTATGTAAGATGATAAATGGGGAAATTCATCTTGAAACAATTTTAAAGTGTTATTAACAATTTTCAACTGCATACATTCAGTATTTCATGACACAAAGATTTCCGGACTCTGATTTCAAATCTTCGGGCTCTAAGAAAAGAGCCTGAACTCATTTCTAATGCATATAATAAATTTTCAATCTATTTCAGACCCAGATATACCCCCCTCCCCAAACACACACACAAATCTTCACAAACTGCTTCTTGCATTCATCAGCAATATTTTACTCTCCCCTATGTTCTATAGTAAAGATAATATTGTACTGTCAAGTTCGCTGCCTTCACTTTAAAGGGACCTGAATGCAGGAAAGTTTTGGAGACCCTAAAATGTTTTCAAAGTTTTAAAAAAGTTCCTGTAGTCTTAGGTGCTTTAATTTTTTTGTTATATATATAACAAACTGCTAAGGGAGACAGTGAAAAGAAAGAAAGATGATCATAAAAAGGGAGGCTTTTCGCTGTGTGTGTGTAAATGTAGTAAAAAAAATTGTGATGATATTTTTAAAAATATTTTAATTATGTATTAGTTTTTTAAATAACACTATAATACTGTCTTTTTTTTCTCTCTCTTCTTCAAATAATTTGTAAAATAAATTACCAGTGTTATCCCTTGGTAGGAAAGAGATACATGATATTTGTCGGATTCCACTCCTCCGTCCACACAACTTCGAAATAAATCCGGTCTTTTGATATGCTGCCACCACCGATATGAATACGTGATATCGGACACAATACGTGATGTATATTCAAGAAAAACCTAACTCTTTCTATTACACTTAAACAAACACTTTATTAACAATATTTACACTTAAACTCGGAGGTAAAGTATCCGGTTTAATATTAAATCAAAATAATTATAGAAACGCTTTACGTGTACCGTTATACTACGTTCATTTATTCCACACTGAGATTTCTATTCATCTCACACCCGCTCTCAGCGCTCATTCCCCGAGCAACCTTCACACTTCGCTGCTCCGTCCGAACTCAACACCGGTCTCAGAGCTCCAACTCTGAACGACCTTACACCTTCGCTTTCTACGTTAGAACTCGCCTTCTCTCTCTCGTAAACTGCAGAACACCCTCCTTTCTACGGGGTTTCTCCTCTGTTTCCAAGGGTCCTTGACAACCCTTCCTCCCTCTTGACGGATCTGTTTTCCTAAATAAAAGGGTGCACTCTCTTTCTTATCTATCAAAGACCGCATTGCAATGGAAATACCTTTCATTATGTCCAAGTCGCCACCCTTCGGATTAAGATTTTTCTTAAACCAGACTCTAACGGTACACAATAGATACAGATACAATACATACAATATGCTAATCCCTTAAGAATAGCTTTCAACTCTTGCCTCTGCGAGAGAAACCTGACACCCCCCACCTTAGCGGAAAATATGCCTTTTAGGGGCTAATTTTCCTCAAACTATGTAATGTCTGAGAAGAGTTCAACAGTTCCTTGATAGGTTTCTTCATTACTACAATTACATAAATATTTCAAGGTGTCTGAAAATTTAACTACTGACATCTCTAATGAACCTTATACTAATGTGATAACTACAGAAAAAAAATTACACGATATGCTAATACACTGTTATAAACACAAGATGCACATACAATTATAAATACACAAAAAAAATAAAATTACACTAGTATTATGTCATTTTAATGTCAGTCCTTAGGCTGAGATTGCTGGAGGCGGAACTTTTTCCTTCCAGTGCTTCCTCGTAAACTTAATTGGTACATCCCTTTCCGCAATGCACCCGCTTGAATGGCTAACTTCTGCCTCTGATGTCCCAATTAAATCTTCCTCTAACCAATCAGGCACTTGCCTGTCCAAGTCCTCTTTGTACGTAATAAAGACATTGTACAATTTCTGCCTTATTTTACCCCTCTCCGGTTTACGACCAATCCGATTTTTCTCCATTCCTACCAGTTCGATAGGACCCATAAATAATTCCTTATTTTTCCTTAAGATTGATTTTATGTCCCCAACTTGAATATTTGTTAGCCCTTTTATCTCAAATCCCTTCCTGTCTTTATTTTCCGGTTGTTCTCGGTCTAACAACAGATCTTTCCTACAGTCTTCAAACTCCCCGTCACTATCCAAGACAATATCGACTACTTTATTTTTAGCCATAAATGCTCTCATTTCATCTTGATACATCAGTTTCTTACTCCCGTCCCCTAACTCAACTATAACTGCAGGTCGACATATTTCCTCTTTCTCCTTATTACTCACATTCATTTCCCTCGTTAATCGACATTCTACACATGATTCGCAATATATTTTAGCTTCCTTCGCCATATTTTCCCAATAAAATGAATGCTTGATTCTTTCTAACATTTCCTTAACCGCGTGATGTTCTCCATATAAGGAGGTATGCGCTAGTTTTAGAATTTCCTCCCTTCTAATTTTAGGTAATACTAATTGAGCTACAGTTTCATCTACTAATTTCTCTTTATGATATAACATCCCATTCACAATATAATAAGACTCTCTCTCATTTTCAGCCAATTCCCAAGCTTTCTCTAAATCCTTACAACTCATTTGGGATTCCTGAAATACATTTAAACTACTTTCCGTAACTTGATTAATCTTACTTTTCTCTACCTCGGCTTTTTCCTTCTCATGACTTTGTAAATTTACCGATCTCGTTTTTACGACATAACAGTTATTATTATCATTTCTAATCCTTTCCCCTTCCTTCACTTTGTTCCTACTATCTTCCTTACATTCCCTTTCTACCGATTCTCTTAATGATTTCTCGTTGTTTAACCCTGACAATTCATTAGCCACGTCAGGATGTAAAATTACCTGTTCCTTACTATTATCAATTATCGCGCAAAGTACATCCTGATGAATTACATTAGTTTCTCCGCGTTTTGGAATAGCTAAAGGTAACTGAATTAATGGCGATTTCACTGCCTTACCAAATATCCCTTGTAAATAGATGCTCCCAGCCCCTCTTAATTTTTCTGCTGGTACTAAATCTTTATGAACGACGCTAATTTGGCAACCAGAATCCACTAATCCTTTTGTTATCTTCCCATTTACACTAACTTCCACTTTCTCGAGTTGATTTAACTTCTCTCCAATAACTTTAGTTCTCCATTTCCTTTTTGCTCAGATTCTTGCCCTACTCGCTCCCCTTGGTAATTCTTTAATTCCTCGCACTGAGACATTATTGATACTAGCCCTTGGTTCTTGTCGGTTATTAATTTGATTACTTCCCTCATTATTTCCTTTTGTACAATATCGCTGAACATGTCCTCGTTGAGAACACTTGAAACAGATAGGCGTCATATCATTAGGTTTCTTATATTCCGGTTTTCTACCCAAAAATGGACTAACCTCATTATTCCCATTTTGTCTCCAATTACTACTAAATCCCTCATCTTTTTCTCTTCTAGAATTTCCATTATTTACATACCTTTCTTTGTCTTTATAACCCTTATAAGTTACCGCATAAGATTTTTGTTTTAGCATCAAAGAAATTATCACATTCCTTAGCAATTTTCGAAACTTCTAACCAATTACTGTGCTGAGTTAATCCAATATGCGTCGCGGTTTCCTCATCTAGAGTAGTTAACAACTTATCCGTGACAATTAACTGATTAACCTTCTCATACGTATCTGCACCTCTAATCTTACAGTAATTTTCCCACGTTGCTATTAAACGTGACACAAATAATACATGAGTTTCATTTTGATTCCTTCTAGCCTTCTTGAAATTTTCCAAGCACGCCTTCGGTGTCGGCTCGTGTTCCCTTAGAACTAATTCCTTTAATTTCTCATAACTCTCAATTTGTTCCCTAGTAGTGTATATTAGCAAGTTATCGGCCTTATCTCCTAACATATTTAGCAGAATTTCGGCCTGCTGGGTTTCCGGTACATTTTTTGTTTGGAATGCCCGTTCTAAACTGCTAAAAAACAGATTCCATCCCTCAGTCCCTTCTGGAACCTTGATAGACAAAGTTTTAACACTTTTAATCAATTTCTCTAGGCTACTCTCATTATTATATTCTCTAGACCCATTAGAATTATTTGCCGAACTTTGAATTTTTATCCTTTCCAACTCTAACTCATGTTCCAATCTCAATTTTTCAGACCTTTCTTCTCTATCTAACTTTTCTCGTTGTAACTTTTCCTCCCTTTCTACCTTTTCCCGTTCTAACCTCTCATCCCTTTCTAACTTTTCCCGTTGTAACTTTAAATTTTCCTCCCTTTCTACCTTTTCTAACCGCTCCGTAACAATAGTGTTAGATAATTCCATAACGGCCCCCTCTTCATATTCGTCGCTCTCCACTATCTTTTTCTTAAGCTTAAACCTGGTATCATCTTCCGAGACTTCAATCCCTAACTCTTCACATATCGCCTGAAGATCCACCCTTTTTATTTTTAGTAAGAAAGCCATACCTTCTACCGATAATTATCACCACCCTACAACAATACTTAATCACAATATCAAATTAATACTTCCTCAAATCCTACCCTCATAAGTTACCTCCACATATTATACTATTTAACATATTTCAAATAAGTAATGATACAATAATAAATTTCCTTAGACAATGATACCCCACAATTTGCTTCCAATAACAAAGTAACAATAATCTCAATTTGACTATTATGCAATACAGATTTTAAATTTATACCATTAAATAATAAAATACAATTTACACAATAATACTGATACGTTGCAATTTGAATAAAACACTGATGCTAATCACTACATAAAGATATCCCTCTAACAAAAATTTGCATGACATACACATAAATTCCTAAATTTATTCTCAATAAAATATTTCAATTTCAAAATTAGTTCTCACATTAAAAAGTAAATCACAGCACTTTTTTTTTTTCTCTGGGCCTTCAGTTCTTCCTTGAAGGTTATTTCAATTTAATTTAATTTCTACACAAATTTCCTTTCCTCATTTACTATCAATATTTCAAACATAAAGCAAACAATATCACTTAATTTAAATATTACTTTAATAATAATTTAAATTTAAGAAATTTCAATTATTCCTTCCAACTATTAATACAATGCATTAATTTTAATCATTAATCTTATCCGTTTAAAACAATTAGAAAATCACTTCTAGTAATTAATATAAGATCCTTTTCTTAAAACAATAGTGTAAAATGGTTGTTAATATCTCATTTGATTTTGACCAATTATTATATTGCACATAAATTATTATAAATTAATCACAACATTAACCCAAATTACCATCAATTATACACAATAAAATAAAAAAAAATAGGTTCGAGAATGTCAGTAGAGTAAAATGATCAAAACACCTTACCTCGTACTTTATTCGCTGGGCAATTCTCTGCTCACTTTTCCACATGGTAAATCTTGCACTCTCGGGCAACAATCACTGTAATTTGAAACACTGTGTCCACTAACACTACACACAAACACTGGAACTAACACTACACACCGCACCAACACTTCCACTGGACGATCCGGCAAGGCACTCTGTAACAAGGCTAGCTGGCACTGGTCTACGATGATAGGGCACACACACTTCCGCTAGACGATCCGGCATAAACTGACTGTAACACGGCTAACTGGCACTGGTAGTCTACGACGATCCGGCACAAACACTTCCGCTGGGCGATCCGGCACAAACTCTCTGTAACACAGCTATCTGGCACTAGTCTACGATGATAGGGCACGAACACTTCCGCTGGGCAATCCGGCACAAACTCTCTGTAACACGGTTAACTGGCACTGGTCTTCGGTGATTCAGATCCCGTCGCTGCCAACATTATCGGATTCCACTCCTCCGTCCACACAACTTCGAAATAAATCCGGTCTTTTGATATGCTGCCACCACCGATATGAATACGTGATATCGGACACAATACGTGATGTATATTCAAGAAAAACCTAACTCTTTCTATTACACTTAAACAAACACTTTATTAACAATATTTACACTTAAACTCGGAGGTAAAGTATCCGGTTTAATATTAAATCAAAATAATTATAGAAACGCTTTACGTGTACCGTTATACTACGTTCATTTATTCCACACTGAGATTTCTATTCATCTCACACCCGCTCTCAGCGCTCATTCCCCGAGCAACCTTCACACTTCGCTGCTCCGTCCGAACTCAACACCGGTCTCAGAGCTCCAACTCTGAACGACCTTACACCTTCGCTTCCTACGTTAGAACTCACCTTCTCTCTCTCGTAAACTGCAGAACACCCTCCTTTCTATGGGGTTTCTCCTCTGTTTCCAAGGGTCCTTGACAACCCTTCCTCCCTCTTGACGGATCTGTTTTCCTAAATAAAAGGGTGCACTCTCTTTCTTATCTATCAAAGACCGCATTGCAATGGAAATACCTTTCATTATGTCCAAGTCGCCACCCTTCGGATTAAGATTTTTCTTAAACCAGACTCTAACGGTACACAATAGATACAGATACAATACATACAATATGCTAATCCCTTAAGAATAGCTTTCAACTCTTGCCCCTGCGAGAGAAACCTGACAATATTTATTACCCGTAATTAAAGAACTTACAAATTGTAGACTTTGTCAGTTGTTAAGTTTACTTTTCTTTTCTGTCATTTTTATTTAAGTATCTTTATGCCCCAATCTCTCAGTTATTTTACAAGCTGAGTAGTACTACAACATTTATACTTTTCATGAGCAGTAGCACATTTGATTTGGTTGTGTTTTAATCTGACAGTGATCAGGCAAATTACAGTATACAGTGATACCTCAGAAAATGAATATAAAACACCCAATAATCACATTCAGCTGAAATGTCATTTCCCAAAGGTATCTATAGATTTTTATTTGTTCTGGAAGTTGATCACAATTATAAGATGTTTATAAAATTGTAGAAAATATACTATAAAAGGGCAAAAAGTCTGACATTAACAGCTTCTTAATTTGATGAAGGAGGATGGAAAGCAGAATGAAAAACTAGCAATTTTATACTTACACAATGTTTTAAAATTTTTCCAAATTTTCATAGTTAATTCCAGTATGATGAGATGTAAACGAAGGTTAAAAATGAAAAAACATTGTAGAACTTGAAAAGAAAGTTGACAAAATGGGGTCGCATATTTTAATGCAAGGAAAACTCAGAATATAAAAAATTTGATCCAAAACTTTAGAAATTTAAAAAAGATTTAATGTAGAAAATTGTAAAAATGAGATGAAATGTAGATGAAAAAAAATATAATGCAGTGCAGCTGTGTATTACATTAGCATATGCATACTGTAAATTATGTGCTAGCAGAGTCTAAAGAATAAATCTTCATTAGCTGAAAAATTCATTAGTAGGGTCATTTGTTAGGTGAGGTATCGCTGTAAAGTACGTATTCAGAGTTAATCTTTAAACTATGTTTTCACTAAAATTATTTAATCATTCATTTTTATTAGATGCATGCTTTAAGTTACTTTTTTTCAGTTTGAGTAATTGCTAACAAGACTTTAAACTAATCTTGCAGGAAGAGATGAATCTTTGGCTCCAAAAGCTACAAGTTGCTGTGAAGACTGAAAGTTCTCATGAAGGTCCATCTCGATCACAAACATTACCCGCTAAGGGAGACAGTGAAAAGAAAGATGAGCATAAAAAGCGAGGCTTTTTCACTCTCAAAAAGAAATAATTTTATTAAATTTTGAACTCTCCCGACCTCAATTACTGACTTGTGTCAGAAGACTTGTGAAACATCTTTTTCTGACATTTTTTGCCAGAACTGCTTCAATGCAGACAACTTTCTCATCTGCAATCATTCCTCTACTAGGCGGTCCAAATCTCTCTGCTGTTAGTGTGGAGAAGACATCGTTAGAGACAATGAATTCTTCTGCTTTTTTAAGCAATCCAATCTTCTCACAATAAATTATATATATAAATATATATATATATATACATATAGTGTTCTACTGATTCTAAACTGAACTGTCATTCTAATTGCTTATTGCATTTATTTTGTTCACTTCATGTTTGTTGTTGAATCATTATCATTGAATATATCTAATGTGCATTAAATTAAAAAGAACTTCAACAATGTCTGTAAATTTCACTTGAAGCTGTTTCAGTCCCGAAACTGTGCTTTGTTTGTTGTTGATATATCTTAAAAACTTTATTCGACATCATGTCATTAAATTGTGTTGTTAGGTTGAAACTTGTTTTGCATGTTTAAACTGTTGAACAGTGTAAATGTTTGGCACTGGCACACAACTGAAGTAAAACATACAATTTTCATATCAGTGTAGTATAGTCAGCCATTTATTACTCTGTGAAAATAAATTCCATTTGTTACTAAAGTGATTGCATGTTTCACTTCCACCTTTGTGCTTATTTACACTGAATCAAAAAAGTTTGAATTCAGATGTCCAGTTTTGGTATTAAAAAGGCTTTGACTGTTTTACAGACATTGTTAAAACTTCCTTTTTACACTCGAGTTTAGTTGTCTGCACACTGAAGTTGCGTGTTCTTGGAGTGCTGCTGAAAAAAATGTGTAAATATTCATAATTGTCGAAGAAAGTGTGAAAAAAAAATATTTTTCTTTTTTGAATAGTTTACACATTATAAAAATTCATATTGTCACATAAGTATTAAGTTAAAAAAGAAAATTATAAATAGTTAGAATTTTGTAGTTTATTCCTTTTCTTGTTATTTCTAGTTTGATATGAAAAAAAAATTAAGCTCGGTGTCACTTAAAATTTCTTTGAAATTACTGTTTTTATATCATCTTGTCTTTATTCCTTTTTTATGTGAAAAGTTGCCAGAGTGTTCAGAGTGTTGTCATTAGTAAATTTGTTTTCGCTTTCAACTTGCTTTTATTGCTTTGTTTCTTTGATTAAATCTTCTGAATTGTTTATTGCACCGATCTTTTAAAAGGTTGTTTGATGTTCTTTATTTTATTTTATTTTTTTTGTCTTCACGAAGATGTTTATATTTTGAACATTTCTTTTATGTGAAAACGCTAAGCTTTAAATTTATTTTAAATCTATATATATAAAGAAATAGGTATACTTTAAAAGCTTGTGGCAGCTTTACAGTATTTTATTGTATACATACTTTGAAAATAAAAGTTGATTAAATGCATTTGGAATCTATTATATTCTCTACCACAAAGAAAATTACACTATGTACTTTGTAGACTAATCTTCAACTAGGGATGCACCGGATATGGATTTTGCCGGATATCGGATTTCGGATATCCGAAGCTGTTTGCCTGCCGGATATCGGATATCCGGCACTAGATATTCTGCTTTTAGTTATGGTGTATGCTTATTTATTTCTTTATATAATGCCATTTCAGAACAATAAATTATGTACATGTAATGTATGTACATAAATAAAACGTGTTTCACATATCATTAAAACATTTTAAATATATTGAAATATAATTTACAAAAACTATATCTCTTTAAATATATGTATATTAATAATGCTGCATAAAAAATGTAAATTAAACATTAAAATATTTTGTTTATTTGTACAATGCTGGCAGAAGTAAACAAATTTTAACCATAACACATTTAATTAATATACCTATAAATGTAGAGTATTTTCACAAATAAACACATACTTTTTTTTTAATTTAAGCATAAAATATCTACTAATATGGTTGAAGAGTTATTTTCTTCAAATATAGGTTTATTTGATGCTTTATTCTGTTTTAATTATTTAATACTGTTTTACTTTAAGTCCCATTTAGTTTTATTTTAAGTTAAATTACTTTTAGAGATTTATAAATAAAAAGAAAATTACTTTTAATTTTAAATATTTATAATGAAGTTATATTTCCCCTAGTAGTTTTATACAGGTATGAAACAGAATTTCAGGTTATGCATTAAAATTCTTTTATTAAAAACTAGCTGACCCACCCGGCGTTGCCTGGGCCCATGATAAAAACCTTAAACAGAACTCAAGTTTGACTGATTTTTTTAAAGAAGCTGCACCAAGGGCCCCAAGAAGGAGATTAATATTCAAAATTGGTTGTAGCTGAGGTCCGAGAAATTTTTTTGTCTTTTAAGGCACAAAAAAGACAATGGCCCCGAACCGGGAAGCAGAGTCCTAAGTGGAATGTAGAAATGAGGGAATAACTAAATAAAGAAAAATCCCCCAAAACGAAGAAGATCGAATTAAATGGGGCACGTTATTAGCAATTTAGAGATAAAAACTTCAAGGGTCCTTGTACTGGGCCCCAGGGATCTAGGGTCTTAACTGGAATGGAGAAATGGGCCCTAAAAATAAAGAAGATTGGATAAACAAGGGACAAGTTATTAACAATTTACGGCACAAAAACTTAAAGGGTGCCTGGGTCTTGTCTGAGAAATTTTTTTGTTGTTCATGTAGTAGCTGGAAGTCCTAAGAAGTTGTTAGAAAAACAAGTTGGAAATTGTACGTCAAACATGACAAATAAGGTGTGTTCGTACTATAAATAGTTTCATTGAAATAAATTATAGTGTGTGTTATTATGGTATGATTAATTTCTGTAATAAAATAAGTGCATGTTAAGTTGGCAACATTCTTTTTTTTGTTGACATTTACTGAAAATTTCAATGGGAAACTGAAGCCTAGTTTAGAAAATTTCAGAACTTTAAGTCCGTATTTACATTCTTTTTCCATTTAATATCTATTTCTCCGGAAACATCTATCCAAAAAACTGTTGGTAGATTATATAATTGCTATAATTAAACAATTTTAGTATAAAAATTCGGTTTTTAAATTCAGCAATACGGAATTAATATGACTCCATCTTAAATATGATGTAATCACCATGCCAACCAAGAAACATTACCTATCATGGGATATCATCGAATTAATTATGTATGATAGGATTTAATAGAATGAAGAATGTAACTATAACTTGGTCATAGAGGTTATAAAATGTCATATATGACTATAAACGTCATACATGTCAGATAACTTGGCGATACATCTCGGTCGCTTGACGATTAATCCTCGGAAGCTGCTATAACCAAGAAGTACTGATTTTTAAAAAATTCAAATTACTTACTAAATATTTTTATTAATATCTTTTTAAGTTTTGATTCAATTTTTATAAAACTTGAAATGACTCGACAAAATTCTGCATTGATTATATATATATATATATATATTAAATTTCAAACCTTTCGGTTGGGTAATTTTTGCGCTGTTATATGCGGAAAGAACAGCAAATTAGGTGCTACGTATTTATATAATTACGAACACACCTAAACTGCTAGTGAATCGTATGATTTTTAAGGGAACTATCGTAGAGGACCCAAAAGGGGCCAACTGATAGTTTTGAGCAGGACCGTGAGAAGAAAACATCTTAAAAATTTCTTAGTACTGGAATGTAAAAATGGGGGAATGTTTAATCTTCAATTATTCGAAATTAAGCATAAGGTATAAATAAATCATTAAAATAAAATTTTAAAGAAATGCTTAAAAAATTGGGCCCTAGGTTTGAGGGTAGTGGCCTGGAGAAAGGTGTCCAAGACTCACCTTTATAGTCACCATACATACTCGACTCCCGAATTCAAGATGAAAAACATGTATAATTCAGAATGGTTTTCTACGCCTTATTTCACCTCATTTAATTCTAAATAATTTAAGGTGCGGAGAAAACTACTGCAAAATATTCGTATTAAAACTGTTTTCATCTCGAATTTGGGGGGCTGGCTTATACGTGAGTATATACAGTATGCATTGAGAGGGTAACACAATTGGGGGGGGGGGGGGTAAAAACGCATGGCACACAATAAGTTCAAGGGGTCCCGGATTCTAACTGGAATGTAAAAATGGGGGAATAACTAAATGAGAAAAAAGGCCCCAAAAATGAAGATTGAATTAAAAGGAGGCAAGTTATTAACAATTTAGGGAACAAAAACTTCAACGGGGGTCCCCATACCGGGCTCCAGGAGGCCAGGGTCTTAACTGGAATGTAGAAATGAGGAATAGCTAAATAGAGAAAGGACCCCAAAAACGAAGAAGATCGGATAAAAAGGGGGCAAGTTATAAACAATTAATGGCAAGAAAATGTAAAGGGACTCGGGTTACAAAAAATTAAGTCTGAGCCTCAGGTGCATCAGGACCTGCCGTAGACTATCATCACCCAAATTTTCAGACTCCTATGTGCGGTAGATTTTGGTAGCCATCACACACACACAGAGCAAAACTTTCTTTTATTGGTATAGATAATAAGTATAAAGTTTTTTTAACATACAAGATAAAAAACAAAAATAGGTCTGTTTAATTGTTTATCTTAAAAGTAAGAAAGAAAATTAATAAAGTCCTACTTTAATAAACAACTTCAAATTTTATTTTACAATCTGACAGTAAAGGTACAATTTTCTAAAAGATGTGAACATAATTTTTTTAATTTATTATACAGAGTTCAAATATCTATATTAGGAAAGCTGACAATTCTTTAAACTTTTGAGAGTTAGGACCTTTTACACGTAGATAGGGAACTTACTAATATATTTTATATTTTGCATTATAAACAAAAGTTATAACAAAATTATAACAAAAGCTATTCCCCATTCCATCCGTACTTTTATCAAGGATGTTTGAATACAATTTGCCATCATGTCCTATGCATATTATTCATAGAACTTATGTACTAGAAAGCCGGATATCCGGCAGAGAAGTCGGATATCCGGTAATTGTGATTCAGATATCCGATGATATTTCGGATATTGAAAAATCAGCCGGATATCCGTTGCATCCCTATCTTCAACCTTATGCATATAACATGTTAATGAATCCTCTGACTCATTTGAGCTTATATTACAGAATATATATCATATATTCTAATACGAGCAAATCTTGTGTGTGGTTGTGGTTATGCAAATTTTATCTTAAAAATGGCTCTAACGATTTTGACGAAATTTTGTATCCTACCGTTTTGGGGCACGAGAAAACCATTAGGCTGGGTTGCATGCTTGAGAACTTTTGATTAGTGGGTCATTTTTGGGTCAACGCGGGTCAAGTTAATTTTATCTAAAAAACAGCTCTAACAATTTTGATTAAATTTTGTATCCTACGAGTTTCGGCCACGAGAAAGTCATTGGGCTAGGTCACATGTTCAAGAAAATTAGATTAGTTGGTCACTGTGGGTCAAGCTTAAAAAATACAATTGCCATCATGTCCTATGCATATTATTCATAGAACTGTCTGAGCTATTTAAAAAACAGCTCAGACTATTTAAACTAAATTTTGCGTCCCATGGTTTTTGGGCACGAGAAGACTGTTGGGCTGGGTCACATGTTCGAGAAAATTCAATTAGTGGGTCATGGGTTATTATGGGTCAAGCTATTTTTATCTTAAAAACGGCTCAGAGGATTAGAACTAAATTTAGTATACTACAGTTTTAGGGAACGAGAAGACTATTGGGCTAAAACACATGTCAGAGAAATTTCGATTAGTGGATAATTTTGGTCATGGGTCATTATGGGTCAAGCTATTTTTATTTTAAGAATGTCTTAGACGATTTGAACTAAATTTTCCTATGTTTTTTGGGCACAAGAAAATGATTGGGCTAGGTCACATGCTCGAGGAAATTAGATTATTGGGTCATTTTGGTCATGGGTCGTTATGGGTAAAGTTAAAAAGTGTATCTTAAAAAGTGTTGATGACATTGGCGAGATTTGGTGGGAAAATTGACTTTTAAGATTACCAATGCCAAAATGCTTGGTGCCAAATGAAAAAAATATCGCCAAATTTGGTGAAAATATTTGTTTTTAGAATCTGAAGGAATTTTCTAGAAATTACAAATAGGAGCCATGCGAGTCATGCTTTACCATGCGAGTCATCATTGGTGAATATCCTAAAATGAGTCTTGGTATTTTTAAAAACTAAATGAAATTGGAATATTATGATATTAAATAAAAACTAGCTGGGCTTCACACATCTAGACGGTCAGATTTTTTTTTGTGTGTGTGTAAAGGGAGGGGGATAAATGAAGCACAAAGATGATACAAATTTCAGAGAGGAACTACTGATTTTTGGTTTGGCTCCAACCATATGCTTTACAGCAGGGGTTCCCAAACTATGGTACATGTACCAGTACTGGTACACAAAGCTTTGGCTACTGGTATGCGAAAGGGCGATGCTGGTACATAAAATGAAATACATAATATAATAAAATCAAAAACGGTATGAATTTATCACTTTGGAAATTTTTGAATGAAAATTAGAGACTGCAAACGCTTCTTTAGTTGTTGTTGTTACTAGAAATGTTTGTTATAGCAAACTGTGTAAAATCAATACGCTGCTTTTGATGCAACCAGTTTTCTAGAATTAAACACATGTAATTATTGCATTTATACCGAAAAAATTAAAATTTGTAAATAAAGACCTAATTTAAAAATTAATTAATGAAACAGTTAATTAACAGAAAAACTGTTTTAAACATGTTTTTTAAATTGTATTATCTGAAGGTAAAGTCTAAATCCGTGAAAGTAGGAAGAGCTTGATGAATAGGAGGAATTAATTTTTTTTGTACTGATGTTGAAGTTTTATTTGAAACATAATTCATTATTTATTTAAGTCTGTTAATTGAAATTTTTCTCTTCTTCTGTACTAAATGTGCAAGTTTCTTTCTACTTCATGGAACTCTGTTTTTAATACAGTAAAGTTATTTAAAATGGAACAAAATATAGGAAGTTCCACTTTCACAGTTTTTCCTTTATTGGCATTACGTTTGATGCCTGATAGTACACGGAAGTATGAACTTCCATTTAGTGGTACATTGGTTTAAAAGTTTTGGGAACCCCTGCTTTACAGTGTATTTCTCTCATTTCTTTTTGTTGTTCTTAAAAGTATTTAACCCTTTAATCCTGATATGAATCATATACGATTCATATGCTAGATTTGTTCACTGTGCTGCACAGCACATGTCAGTATTTGCTTCTCGCCTTGTAGCTCATAGCTAGCGTTGCCAAGTGTCCTGATTTTCAGGGGTCCCGAGACTCATCCCATGGAACCCCTATGCAGAATGCTAAATTTCCCACTTTTTCACTATACCCAAATTGCATCAAATGATTGAGTTTAAAATTTTATTCCTTAGTTTGAGACCAGAGAATTCAACCACATGCTGGTCACATTCAATCACCACGATTCAGTCCACAATCAACACATTCAGTCACCACAGTGTTACTCAATTCCTTATATTTTGTCTAGAATATTCATGTGTGCTCCTGTTCAAAGTTCATTTGATTGACCACAAACATTAGACACCTGTAAGAAATAACATTCAAGAAGGGACATGACAGGGCTCTGAAGTAGCGTGCTGCAAGTAGCGAAACTACAATAGCTGCTACTTTTTCCAGTAGTTTGTAGTGTAGGGCGCTTCATTAAAACAAGTGTAGTGTAGCGAGTAACGCGATACAAAATATCTGTAGTTTGTAGCGAGCAATCGGCGCTACTTTTCACGCTACTTTATGGGGGAGGAAAAAAGTGCCAATCACTTTATCATAACTCTTTTCTTTTGTGCGAAATATGTTCTCTGCAACAATTTGCGAACGTCAGCGACAAATCTCAGTTGCAGTGTCACAAATTAACTGTCATTTTCACAGTTTGGGTATCAGAAACTTCGTGTGTTGTTATTTAAATCCATAGAAATCTTCTCAATATAATGTATTTTTATACGACTAAGATTGTTTTTACCAAAATGTAGTCGTCTTGCTTGTTCTTTATCAGAATAATTTCTTCTCCCATTTGCCTCCCACCCCCAGCAAGCAAAGAAATGTAAAATCTTTATTTAAAAAAAAAAAAAAACTGATTTATCTAAACATAAATCATCTAAATTATCCCTAACCTCTCAAATTCACGCTTCTCTCTAGTAGCATACAAAGGAGTTTAAAATATTTTTAAATCTTTATTTTTATACAAAAATAAAATCTTTCACTCAATTTGTTGCTTTCTAATGAATAAAAATTATTTCCTTTTCCCCAAAGTCTATGCTTCTCTTTTTGTCCCTCCGCCAGCATACAGTTTCAAATATTTAAAACTCTTTATTTAAAAAAAATGGCCACATTCATTTCTACCTAATAATAATATATAAGTAACCATCTAAATTCTCCCATAACCTCCCTCAATTTACTCCCCTCCCCCCCCTCAAAGCATACAAATAAATCTTAAATCTTTAAGTTATTTTTATTTTTGTATAAAGAAAAAAATCTTCTGCCCTAAATAGTGCTCTATAGTGACGATAAATAATCAGTATTATAAATTATCCACCTTCCCCCCACCTCTCCAAATACAAAATTTAAAACTTATTATTATTATTATTATTTAGTTCCGTTTTCTTTGCTGTCTGATAACATTAAATAAATAATCAATCATCTAAAATATTCCCCTTCGAACAAAATTTCTGCTCGCTTCCTGCCATTTTAAAATCGTTAGAACTGTAACTAATATATATATATATATATATTCGAAATAGCACAGGAAAAGTACAAGTACACCATTTTATTATTAAAAGTGCACTTAGGAAGGAATGATTTCTGCCTTCAAACGCTTCAAACAAACTAGCAGCTGAAACGTAAAGTGTCAGCATGCCCGTGATCTATTATTTGCTGGATTTGCTGATAAAACCGCAATGTACTCACTCATCAAAATAATTTATTTTCTTGCTGCCAACCCTTTGTCTTCTTACTCATTATTAGATCTTGTGTTTTAATGTGGGGATGCTTCTTTTGAGATTAACGTAATAGAATGGCAGACAAAAGTAGTATAGAACTGCCCTGGTCGGCATATAATGAATATTTTGAAGTTCTAGAACAACAAGAAAGTGGTAATTATTCTGTAACATGTAAACTTTGTCCAATTAATAAGAAGTTATCAGTATCAAAATCATCTGCTGACAACTTGAAGTTGAACATAGAGGTGAGTTAGCATTTTCTGTATTAATAATAATTACTTTATCGCATCTTGCACCGAATATCTAAATCGTTATTCACTAAAATTCATAAATCATTAAAAAGAGTATTTTCAAATTGAGATCCTTGGTTCAGAAAATATTCTTATCAAACTGTTTATTATCGCAAAAAATTATTTTATTAATACGTCTTTTGATTGTTGTGAAATAGTTGTCCAGTGTATGCATGCAAATTAATTTACTGCATGTTTCCTTTTGAAGATTCCAATAGATAAAACAAAGGTGGTTGTCAATAAAAAAATATTTTAAAAAATGCTTAAGAATGCTTAGTTTTATTTTTATTGCTATTTATTTTTACTTTAGCTGCACCGGTTTTTATCGCTAAAATAATTGATTGCACTTTTTAAGCATTGAAAGTATAAAATCTCAAATCTTCCGGGGGGACATTTCAATGCTCCGGGCAGAAATGTCTCCCCCGGGCCACCCCCTGAATTCAACACTGGCTCTTAAGGTTGCACTCAAATCCAAACTGGCTACTTTATGATATATTCATTAATTCATTTTTGTCTGGAAACGCATGAAAATGCAGGTGTTCTTATTCGAAACTGTGTAACCAAAAGATGTTTTGCACTATTCGTTATTTTTATTTTTTGTTAAAGGATTTTTCAGAAAACAGTGTCAAAGTTGGCGTTTTCAACCGAATTTCCGACGCCATAGCAAGGGAAAGGGAAAAAACGTGACACAAATCACTTTTATAACCCGATAAGTAATTTATTTATCAAAAAAATGAAAAACTCATTTCGATTCCAAATCGCTTCAGTAGTCCTGCCAATTTTATGCCTTTGTGTTTAAAAATGAATCAGAAAATATATCAGAAAGTTTCGAGTTGTTGAGCAAAGAATTTGAGAACCACCTTTAATCACTCTCATAAATTTGTAAGATTATTACAATTTTTGCTTTCAAATTTCCCCTTTTTAACACTTTCCAACATAATTAAAAAGTGTCTATGAATTCGCTTTGTCTGGCTGTCCATGCTCTAACTCTCGTAAATATAGTCTGATTGCCATGAAAGTTTTATATGTTATTGAAGTTTACCATAGAATGTTCAGTATTGAAAATGAAATATGTAGCATTTATATCTTTCTTTCAGGGACATTCAAAAGAATTCTGTTACATTATGGTCTATGGGGAACAATCCTTTGCGGTGTATTTAATTAGCGATAACTGAAGTAGCGAAGTAGTGACTACTTTTGAAAAGTAGTTTGTAGTCGCTACTTTTTAAAACAAGTAGTTGTAGTTAACTACATTTTTCATAAAGTAGTTGTAGTTGTAGTTCGCTACAAACAAAAAGTAGTTTCTCCGACCCCTGGGACAGGATATATGAAAATCCATATGCTCACTTTAATTGTCTTATTAAAAAGTGTTTTTGTGAGTATTTTTAGCTACACTAATATTATAAAGAAATAACGATTGTTTTTTTGTTTGTTTGTAGGGGATAATCTCTGGAACTACTGAAGCGATTTCAAAAGTGATAGTAGCAAATTGATGGTGACAATCCCTGCTCCAACATAGGCTATGTTTTATGTCGGTGCCACTACCTCCAGGGGGGTGCAGAAGCATTAAACGTTCTAAAATTTTGATTTTTTTATACTGTAGGAGCTAGAAACATGAAATTTGGCATGGTAGTTACTTATAAGATGTAAATGCTCTCTAAGAACAAATTCTAAAAAAATTCGAAATTTAAAAGGGTGAATGAGCGAAAAGCGTTTTAAAAAACATTCTAAATTACAATTTCTATGAATCTCTGAAACTACAGAACCATTTTTAAAAGTGATGGTGGCAAATTGATGGTAATAGTCCCTGCTGTAACATAGGCTATATTTTATGTCGGTGCAACTACCACAGGGGGGTGCAAGAGCGATAAACGTTCTAAAATTTCAAATTTTTTTATACTGAAGGAACTAGAAACTTGAAATTTGGCACGGTAGTTACATATAAGATGTAAATGCTCTCTAAGAACAGTTTCTAAAAAGGTCGAAATTTAAAAGGATGAAATGAGCTAAATGTGTTCTAAAACATTCTAAATTACAATTTATATGGAATCTTTGAAACTACCGAACAGATTTTAAAACGTAATGCTTGCAAATTTATAGTGACAGTCTGTGCTCTAACACGGGTTATATTTTATGTCAGAGCCACTACCCTCAGGGGGTTGCAAGAGCAAAGAACGTTCTAAAATTGCAATTTTTATTGTACTGAAGAGATTAGAGATTAGAAATTTGAAATTGGGCAAGATAGTAACTTATAAGATATACACATATCTCTAAGGACAATTTTTAAAAAATTTGAAATTTAAAAGAGTTATATGAGGGAAAACTGTTCTAAAAACATTTTAAATTAGGATTTCTGTGGAATTGATAAGGATAGAAACTTGAAATTTAACATGGCTGATACTTTTTAAAACACAAGTGCACACACAGAATAGTTTTTAAAAATAAATCTAAATTTAAAAGGGTGAAAATGGAAAAAAGGTCTAAATTAAGATTTTTTATTTTTACTAACAGGATTAGAAACTTCAAATTTGGCATGGCGCGGTTACTTTTAAGATGCAAATGCTCGCTAACAATGGTTTGTGAAAAAAATTCAAAATTTCAAAGGGTGAAATGAGCAGAAATCGTTTTAAAAGCGTTCTAAATTGCAACTACTATGGAATTGTTAGGGGTAGAAACTTTAAATTTTACATGGCTGCTGATTTGGTCGCACAGAACAATTTGAAAAAAAAAATCTAAATTTAAAAGAGTAAAATGTGTGAGAAGTGTTCTAAATTATGATTTATTTGGAACTATTAAGGCCAGAAACTTAAAATTTCGCCAGGCTGTTACTCACGTAAATGATCACCCAGAACAGTTTACTAAAAATGCGAAATGTAAAAAGACGGGAGCAAAAAAAAAATGTACTAAAATTGCAATTTATGTGATACAGCTGTATAGAAGCTTCGTATTTGGTATGGTGGTTACTCTTAAAATGCAAATGCTCGCAAGATCAGTTTCTAAAAAAAAAAAAACTAAACAGGCTGAAATGAGCGGAAAATGGTCCAAAACCGTTCTACATTATGATTTAATTGGATTTATTCGGGTTAGAAACTGGAAATTTAGTATAGTTGTAACTTTCAAAATGCAGACGCTCGGTAAAGATGTAAACTGAGCGAAAAATGCTATAAATTGTTTTTTTCTAAATTGTTAGCGATAGAAATTTAGAATTTAACATGCCTGTTATTTTTTATATGTAAATGCTTCTGCAGAACAGTAGAAAATTCGAAATTTAAAAAAGGTGCAGAAGCAAAAAACATTCCAAAATTGCGATTTTAGTGATGCTGCTGGTATAGGAAGTTGAAATTTGGCATGGTGGCTATTTTTAAGATTTCAGTGCTCGCTAAAAACGGTTTCCATAAAAAAAAAATCAAAATTTAAAATAGTGAATTAAGCTGAAAAAGTTCTAAAAACTTTCTAAACAATGATTTATCTCAAATTGTTAGAGATAGAAACTTGAAATTTTACATGGCTGTTACGTTAGACACACAAATGCATCCATAGAACAGTTTTTAAAATTTTTGAAATTTTATTGTGAGCAGGAACAGAAAAGTTTTAAAATTGCAATTTCTGTGATATAGTCATTACAGAAATTTGCTTAATTAGTAATTTCTGAATTTTGTGTGGCAGTAAAAATTTCCTCTAATGAAAATAGGCTAACGAACACCACTTGGTATTTTTCAAGAATTACTCGAGCAAAGCCGGGTTTTGCTAGTAAATAAATAAGTAAACAGAACGTTTTATTATTATTATTCAAATTAGTACTATTAAACTAAAAGTTGCATCTTTGTTCATTAATTTCAACATACAACAGTCTCATTTTATTATATTTTTAATTTATAGATCAGAAATGGAAAATATAAACGAAAAATAATTTTTGAAATGTTAGTTGAGGCTTACTGTGGAGATATGAAAAGTTTTTGGTGTCTTTCTGTCTGCCCTGCAATAACTGTTACAAAAGGCATCCAATTAGCTGGATATTTGCTAAATAAGTTGGGGTAATACCCACAATTAGCTGTATAGTTTTTGGTTAAATTTGGTTCATTCATTCAAAAAATATAGAACATTTCCTTTCCTGTCATAATGCTTTTCCATGGAAATTCTGACGATTTTAAATTTTATCATTCAGCTGTAAAAAAAAAAAAAAAAAAATCTCATTTGAATAATTGATTTAAACTTTAAATTATGGATGCTAAATTTCCAAAGTGGAGATTAAACCGATCTCTTTGAAATTTTGCCAATGTATTTATTAAAATTTTGAAATTAATTGTATAAATTATTAGGAAATTTTATTTATCAATTCGAGAGATATAAAACGTTTAATTTCTCAATTATTACTAAATTTTCAATGCATTTTTTTTCTCTTTTATTAATTTGTTGCTTAGCAACTGTATTTCAAAGCATATCAAAAAAAGAAATTTCATGTAAATTTCATTATTTTGATGCAATATTTTGTCAACAAAATAGTAAATTCTTGTGTGATTTTAATTTTTAATGTTTTTTTTTTTATTGAAATAGATGAGAATTTATTTTAACTACTAAAAAAAGATGACCAAATTGGTTTCCCATTTGAAAATTATAAAAACGTTGGATGTGTAAATTGACTATGAGTGTCATAAGAGGAATTTACATTTATATAAATATAGTTATTAAATGCAATTTTATTAAATTTCAGCAACATATAATGATTTTTCATGGTTGGAAAATAAGTACTCATAGAATAAAATCTCCTGCACAAGGAAATGGTTAAATTACAGTAGTAAACACATTCAGATATATACTCTAATAATGAAACTACAGGGACCGATTTACAAATTTGGGGGCCCTGGGTACAGATGATTATGGGGGCCCCCTTGCACCTATGCTTACAGCGGCCTTGAGTTAAAAAATATATTATTGAAAGCGGTACTTATTAAGAAAACCACTGCTGACTTTAATAATTTTGTGATATTTAATGATGTTTTTATAAATTTTCTGCTCAATTTTTTAGCAGTAAAAGTTTTTATAACATCCACATAATCTTAAGTGTTCTATCTCGCTGACGATTTTTCAATCTTTCGAAATCGGTTCTGAAAGTGAAAGTATCCTAATAAAAAAACCTGTCAGCAAAATCAAAAAAGTAAAAAACGGCTTTTGTAGAGATCGATTTTAAATATCCAATGGTAATTTTTTTTTTAATATTGAAATGCAAATGAGATATTTTTTTTTAATTTCTCCCATAAGATTAACATTAGTGAGCAGGTGTTTTCGTGTGAGTGATGTAGCCCTTAAAAAGTTATTTTCTATGTTATGATAAAAATTTTTTTTTTTTTTTAATTCCATATTAATTTTGTTTTTTAATAGTTAAAACTTCATAAGATTTTGGCCAATAATTTAAAAAATCTTCAGTAGCATTTGGGGGCCCCAGAAAATCGGGGGCCCTGGGCCCGTGCCCCGAATGCCCTGCCATAAATCAGGCACTGTGAAACAGCACAATTACTGGAAATTGAGAACATTAATTTTAAGGTTGTCACTTTAATTTTTAGTGACATAAAATTAAACCATAGGGATTTTTGTAACCATTCATGATAATAATAAACCTGTTTAATAATAAAACAATTGCTTCAGAAGGCTCTACACTCCTTGAAGGTCCTGGACCCTCCTTGTATTCTATTTCTGAAAAAAAAAATACAAGAATAAATAGTTTATCATATTGCATAAAATTCAGTTTAATGTGATACTTCTAAAATTTCCACAAACTTTGATAAATCTTATTTGTTTATAAATTTACATGTAACTTAAAAAAAAACTGATTGTAGGATAAATATTACGCAGATTATATTAAAAATTAGTGAGATTAATAAACAATGACTTGTAGAGCTGACGTTGAGGCTTCTGATCTGTAGATTTACTACTTACAGTGTCTCACATAAGTGATGGGACACTTGTGCTTTACAAAAGGAAACTAATCAAATAAATTAAAAAAACATGTACACATTTTTTTGTGGGTGCGTTTCATACTTAAATTTAGTAAAGATTATTACATAACATACATTTTGTCAAAATATTAAAATATTAATTTAATAAAAATACAAATGTTTAGAACGGAGCAAAAAATAGCTCACATAAGTGATGGGACACCATTATATATGCAACAAAAATCGTCTGAAATAAGCAATAAAAATATTTTTTGGGGTTTTATTTTTACTTAAAAGCAATTGGCAATAATTTATAAAATCGTCTGCAGTATTTCTCTCCAGTTTGTTTTGGAATTTTTGTGTTTTTTAGCTCTGTGTAGCCATGAATGCTAAACGAAAAGAAACTTCGCCTGAAATTCGAAAATTAGTTATTAATTTGCATATTGAACGTGGAAAATCTGTTAGAAAAACTGCTGAAACAGTTAACTTGAGTCGTTCAACAGTTTTCAATATCATTAAACGATATAAAAAGAATCATATGATTCAGGATAAAAGAAGACCTGGCCGACCATCAAAGCTATCCAATGGAATAAAGCGAATTATCGTTCGAAATATTAAAAAAAATCCAAGAATTAGTGCTTCAAAAGTTGCTGCTGATTTACAAGCATTATATGGAATAATTGTTAATCCTGAGACTATTAGAAGGGTAATTCGATCTGCTGGATATCACGGTAGAGTAGCCAGGAAAAAATTCTTCGTAAGTGAAAAGAATAGAAAACTCAGACTAGCTTTCGCAAAATCCAACATAAATAAGAATTCTGATTACTGGAATAAAGTTATATTTGCTGATGAGAGTAAATTTAATATATTTGGTTCTGACGGTAGAATCTTGGTGTGGAGAAAACCCAGGGAAGAATTTCGCAAACAGAACTTGGTACCAACAGTAAAACATGGTGGAGGAGGAGTTATGGTATGGGGGTGTATGTCGTCCGCTGGAGTTGGTAATCTTGTTTTTATTGACAGTATAATGGATCAGTACAAGTATATTGATATTTTAAAGCAAAATTTGAAATCTTCAGCACGAAAATTGAACCTTCATAACGATTTTAAATTCTACCAGGACAATGACCCCAAGCACACTGCTCTGAACGTTAGACTCTGGCTGCTATATAACTGTCCTGAAATAATAAAAACACCACCACAATCTCCAGACTTAAATCCCATAGAGAATATTTGGCAAGAATTGGAATCAAGAATTCGCAAACACACCATTTCTTCAAAACAACAACTAAAATCGGTGCTTCAAGAAGAATGGGTTAAATCACTCCAGAAATCACAAAAAAATTAGTCGAATCCATCCCAAAAAGATTAAATCATGTTTTAAAAGTAAAAGGAAATCCAACAAAATATTAAAACCTTTTAAAAAGTAAAATTTTTGGATAAATATTTGATGGAAAAGTAAGTGTCCCATCACTTATGTGAGCCATTTTTTGCTCCGTTCTGAACAATTGTATTTTTACTAAATTAATATTTTAATATTTTGACAAAATGTATGTTATGTAATAATTGTTACTAACTTTAAATATGAAACACACCCAAAAAATTTTTGCACATGTTTGTTTATTTATTTTATTGCAGTTTCTTTTTATAAAGCACAAGTGTCCCATCACTTTTGTGAGACACTGTATATCTCCACATTATTGTAAACTGTGGGAAGATGTATATTTTGTACCACTGTATATATAGCAACAACTAGAGTCCTACATTTGGTCACATAACCTGATTCTACTCAAACATGTTGGCCATTGGCTCTAAATTTTTTTGCTGCGTATCGGGTTGACTTACCCCCTAACACACCGTCAACCTCAACTGGCGAGTTACGCTGTAACTCTGGGTTGACCCTGAAATCAAATTCTCCGCTAACTCAACTAGCCGAAAATGGAGGAGAAAACGAAACATAAGTTCAGTAACTGAACTAACCTATTCGTCTACAGTTATTCGACACGCGCATGTGCAATTGAAGCAAAGATGACGGTTGCGTTGACAAGTGTTTTGACGTTTATTTCGTTTTCAATGCTATTTGTGATGCAGAAAGCAAACGAAATGTTAATTTAAAAAATTATAATAATGTGAAAGAATGTGTTACTTTTAATTATTAGCCCTTTTAGGATATTTTAACTCTGTAAAGTCAAGATTATAGTGATTATTAAGAAAGTTTTCAAGACGTAAAATATCTACTGAGAATATTTGGTAGCGCCATCTAACGAATATAAAATCAAATGTTCTTACACTCAAATATTATATATAAGATTCAAATCTTTTTTTTTTTTTTTTTTTTAAGAATAAAAAACAGCAGTTTTTCTTAAATTTCAGATTTATTCCTACACTTCATGTTTGTTTAAAGAATAAAATTATAGAAGATGGAATTTTGCGTTAAAATATCGTTATAATATATAAAAATGTTTATCCGTTTGTAATAGATAAATAATTTAAACTAATATGTAGTTGTTAGTTAAAAATAATTATTTTTGTTTGAAAGAAACATTTTTAAGAGGATTATTTGAAAATTTTCGCAGTTCACGAGAATTTTTTCAAACAGCTTTTTAAATTATTATATATGAAATTTAAAAAAATATATATATATATATTAATTATAATAATTTACACATAAAAAAAAAACCCCACCTTTTTGGGTCTCGTATAAGGGATAAATGCTACCAAGCATGCAATTTCACCCAAGATAATTTAATTGAATCTGTAATCAATTATTTTAGTTAAATAAAACACATACATTAGAAATAAATATATGAAAATATCTTTTTATATAATATTCTTGCAAAATAAATAAATCTAGCTCGCTATTTGCTTTTATTCCACTTATTAGTGTTAGCATGGTCATAAAATTGTTTATTAAACGTAGATAATATATATATATATTCTTTAATCAAAAAACTTTAAAAAAAAATCCTATAAAATTTTGTAAAAATGAGCATTTTATGACTGTGACAATATTTTTAAACCACCAAATCAAAATGTTAATTCAAAATTTATTTGTAAATTTATTTATCAAAAAGTAAACACTCCAATTTCCCTTTAATCAAATAACTAAAAAAAAAAAAAAAAAAAAAAAAAAAAACCTTGTTAGTTAAAAATAATTATTTTTGTTTGAAAGAAACATTTTTTAAGAGGCTTATTTGAAAAAATTCGCAGTTCACAAGAATTTTTTCAAACAGCTTCTAAAATTATTATATATGAAATGAAATATATATATATATATATATATTAATTATAATAATTTACACATAAAAAAACACTTTTTTGAGTCTCGTATAAGGGATAAATGCTACCAAGCATGCAATTTCATCCAAGATAATTTAATTGAATCTGTAATCAATTATTTTAGTTAAATAAAAAACATACATTAGAAATATATGAAAATATCTTTTTATATAATATTTTTGCAAAATAAATAAATCTAGCTCCCTATTTGCTTTTATTCCACTTATTAGTGTTAGCCTGGTCATAAAATTGTTTATTAAACGTAGATAATATATATATATATATTTTCTTTAATCAAAAAACTTAAAAAAAAAAAATAAATAAAAAAAAAATAAATAACTATAAAATTTTGTAAAAATGAGCATTTTATGACTGTGACAATATTTTTAAACCACCAAATCAAAATGTTAATTCAAAATTTATTTGTAAATTTATTTATCAAAAAGTAAACACTCCAATTATGCTCTTTCAATATTCTGTTTTGTTCCGTTATTGAAAACTGAATCAAGGGAGGACAGAACCCATAAAGACTATTGCTACGTCATGTGATCCCTTTGGCCAATGAGATATACACATTTCAACCTGCCGTCGAGTAACCCAGAGTCGAATAACCATGTCCCTGAAGTTAACGAAGAATTCGGAAATATCAACCGGCAGTTACATTCGCGAACCTCGGGTTACTGAACTGAGAGTTGATCGGGAAGTTGAAGGTTGGTGGTGAATTGACCGGTTAGACGCTTTCAGTGTGACGTCAGTGATGACGTTTTGGTTGGATACTGACTCCAAACAAACGGTTGCTATGTTTCATTTCTTATTAAATATAAATCGTAAAAAATGTTACCACTGCATATAATGTATTGAAAGACTTTACCGTGAGATATAGCTATAAGATATAGCTACATATATAAAATATAATAGAAAATACAACATAGCAACAGTTTGTTTGGAGTCAGTTTCCAAGCAAAACGTCATGATTGACGTCACGACTGAAAGCGTCTCTTTGAAGTTGTCTCAGGTTAGAGTTTTTCTTCTTGCAAGTTGAGTTCGAGTATGCGCAATTATTTCAAAGAAAAGTACAGAATAGTGTTTCAAATGCTAAAAAAATATTTGCATATGAATATATTTATATATATACAGACATTCATTTTTTTTTTTTTTGAGAAATGTAAAATTGATATTTTTGAGATATGATTGTAGACTGTAACAAAGTCTGACTCACTAATTGGAAGACTTAAGTTGTATACAAGATGTTAAGAATTACTTCCTTCAACTGAAACTGCAAATAGATTCCAGATGCACACGTATAAAAATTCTCAAGAGTTTAATAGACTTGCCAAGTACATATAAATTTAATCTCGCTTCTTCTGATCTGACACTATACAGACTTTCATTGCACGATAAATTCGTAGTACTTAAATCCATGAGTTTAACATCACTCAACCACTTCAAAAGCCGCTATAACTGCTTAACATGGGTTGTTAAGCCCTTGAACTACTTGAAATTCTTCAACGAGATATACTCAAATCTTGAAGGGCAAAAGAAGGCAATTCTGTTGTGATCTTTGAGCAGAGGAGACCAGTAGTTTTCTCGAGAGAGAGAGAGAAAAGCATCCTTCGGCTCTTGTGCCGTGGAATCTAAGTTTTGCCCGGAAAGGTAAAATGGGCATCTTGACATAAAAAAAACTTTAGAACCTACCAACTGGAAAACTACATGTATGTCGCGTCTTGTATGTTGTAATTTTGTTGTGTAGTATGAAGTAGTCTAATTAAAGTTAATGTTGCGCCAGCAAGCAGAGCCATCCTTAGGGGTGTGCGACAGGTGCGGCCGCACAGGGCCTCGCGCCTAAAGAGGCCTCGCACCCGGACGCAAAATATTTTTTCTTTAATTTTTTCTTTCGAGAAATTATCCCTACAAACACACAAACAAATGCTACTTCTTTATAGTAGTTAAGGGATCGAACCCGGGCTCCCCGGATTACAGTATATAGGTGAAAACCATTCTTTTTTATTGATAGTATAGATAAGATTATGTTAAGAATCTGGAAGGAAAGGGCCTCGCAAAGTCCCTGCACCGGGCCTCGCTTTAAGTCGTCCTCGCTAAGGACGGCTCTGAGAAAGCCTTTTAATTTAATTATGCGCAACTGGCGTCAGAATTTGGGATTTGATTTTGATTGAGTTGTTTTTTTAAGTCAGTACACGGAAAAGAAGAAAAGAAGCATTTTAAGTGCAAGAAAATTGCTGCTAATTTGGATAAACTTTTGTTGTTTACTTGAAAAGAAAAAAGAATTTGTTTCCAGAAAGAAAAAGCACGTTTGGCTTTGGAAAAAAGAAAAAGAATTTGTTTCCAGAACTTGGTTTCTGTCTTTCGCTGAGAAAAGATAAGAAAAGAATTATCATGGACCTAAAAGAAAAAATATTTTTGCTGAATTGCTGTGGGATTATTTTTTTTCCTGAAGAGAAAGTAGAAGCAAGGAAAGGCCCAGTAGTTGACCATGGTATTTTCCGATTCTCGTGCTGTTTACGTAGAAAGAAAAAAAAGAGGGATTCCCCGACCCCCTGAATGTGAGCTGTGTCTGGTTTGCTAGCTGTGTGACTGCGGAAGAAGATAAGGCAGACCCCCTCCGACCCCTTTTTTCATTCTGACGGTACAGAAGGTGATTTTCCCTCATCAGCTGTTGCGTGAAAACTGACCCACTTTCCTTTTCGAGTGAAGAAAAAGAAAAAAAGAAGTAGCGTATCTTGGAGTGATTTGTGATTGTGCAGTTCATGAAAGTGAAGGTATTGTACCCTGGTGTTGTTAATGTGGGCAAATAATTTTCTGAAAAAAAAATGTTAGTGCTGGTGTGTGCCTTGGATATTAAAATCTTCAATCTACAAATCGAGTGAATAACCTTTCTATTTTAGAGTTATTATTTTCTTAAAAGTTATTTATTTATTTAAGGATTGTAATGTTGAAATTTTTTAAATTAATACTAGTAGAATACGGTTTGAAAGAGAAGAATTATTTATTTTGATGAAATTGTATTTTTATCTGTTCTTTTTTCTCTTTTAAATTTTATTGTTAGAATTTAGACTTATCTTAAAAGACGATAATGTCTTATTTTGGGAAAGGAAAAAAAAAAAAGATAGTTGAACTTGCCTGGGAATTGGAAATTCCGCTAAATGGGACCGAAACATTATTAGAAATTAAAGTTTTAATTACAGGAGATGAAAATTACGATGAAGATATCGTAAAGGGGTTGTTTGAGATGATATTGGAGGAAAAATTAGCTAGAGAGGAAAATGAAAGGCTAAGATTAAAGAATTTTGAGCGAGAAGAAAAATTACAGTTAGATAATTTTAAGCGAGAAGAAAAATTAAGACAAGAAAATTTGGACTGAGAATAAAAAAAATTGGAAGCTGAAAAGGAATTAAAACAAAAAGAATTAGAATTAAATTATGAGTTAGAAAAACTAAAAATAGAACAGGGCGTGTCCTCCCCAGAATCTATATCTAATGATAATGCACGTACTAACGACTTAAGTTTAAAAAAATTGATACCTGAATTCTCTCCAGAAAAAACTATATTAGTTAGTATTTAGTAATGTTTGAGAGACAAGCGAAGCGGGCGAAAAATTAATAAGGAAAATTGGGTAATGCATTTAATAGGGTTGTTGCCAGTCAACATAATTGAATTGATTGCAAGAGAGTACGAACCGCAGTCGGAAGACTATGATTTTGTAAAAAAATTATTACTTGCCAGATTTCGTATGAATGCAGAGAGCTTCAGGCAAAAATTCGTAACACATCAGAAAAATGTTAGTGCTAATTTTAAAGATTTCTGTTTCAAATTGAGGAATTACTTGAATGAGTGGCTGAATGGATTACAGATTAATTCTTTTTTGGAACTGAAGGATTTAATGGTGACAGATCAAATAAAAAAAGTGTTAAACCAGAAATTCGAGAACATTTTATAGATAGATGGTCTCAAATTAAAACAGAGCAAGAGATAGTAGAAATCCTCGATGAATATGAAAGTGTAAGAGAAAGTAATCAAAAGGTTAGGGATGTTAGAGATAGTTGAGTAGAAAGAACACATCCGATCATTCTGGAGGAAGCTAGGGAATTTAAATCGCGTTTCTCTCCCCCCCCCCCCCCCCCCTGGTATTACGGGCGCATGCGGTCAGTTAAACCGTAACAAGGCATTCGAACGAAGAGTGAGATTGAAATGTTTCTGATGTGGTTTAGAAAACACTTCCGAAATTTTTGCCCAGAGATTCTGCGAGAAAAAAATTCTGGAGCCGTGAATAATGTCGAAAAAGAAACAATTGCTAAGAGTAGAATTAGTTACGTTGGAGCAAAAGTTTGTATAGTAGAAAAGGAAGTAAGGGGAAAAAAAAATCTCGTAAAGATAGCTTACCAATAGTTAAATTGAACATTTTAGGTAAGAAGATAAGTTCTGTAAAGGATTCTGGAACAGAACTTAGTATTTTTCGGAAGGATGCTTTCATGCTTATGCTTTTATGATACTTCATGCTTTTTAGCATGAAGTCTGTTTTGTAAGTTTTAAATGTAAATTATCATCTAACATTAATTTCTTTCTAAAAGATAAGATAAAATATATTTACTATCTTTATCAATTATAGTTTCTCATGTAACATAAGATTTATTTGAATATTTTTTATTGCTAAGAGTAGAATTAGTTACGTTGGAGCAAAAGTTTGTATAGTAGAAAAGGAAGTAAGGGGAAAAAAAAATCTCGTAAAGATAGCTTACCAATAGTTAAATTGAACATTTTAGGTAAGAAGATAAGTTCTGTAAAGGATTCTGGAACAGAACTTAGTATTTTTCGGAAGGATTTAATATCGGAAAATTTTCAACGGGTGAAAAAATAGATTTAATTCCCGCGATATGAAAAATTAAAAGGGCTGCAACATTCGTGCGCCAGTGCTAACCAGGGCCCATACGTTCACAAGACATACCTATTTCAGTCTCCACCCCATGAACCTAGAAGAGATGGGCCGGACTCCAACGTTACAGATATGGTCCTCTTTCAACATCGACAAACGTCGAAACTATCGCTGCGGGGCGCAGCGCCATCTACTGAGTTTTATCTCATAAAATTAACATTATCAAATTAATCATTTTAAAAGTAAAATAAATGCATGAATTTGAGAAGAAAAAAATATTTTAGACTTTCGTGAAATTTATATTCGAAGAAACTATTTAGCTTATGCTTCCCTTTACTTCCAGAACAATGAACTATGACTTTTATTATTATTATTATTTATTTATTTTTTTTTTTTTTTCGCAAGAAAATTTTTAGATAAAGTCATTGTTTACTTCACCATTTTTACTGAGTAAACAATTAAATAATTATATTTAAAATGTAAGAATTTGAAACACAAAAAACGAAATAATTTAAAATTAGTGAAGTAAAGTAGGTTATATTCAACACAAGCTTTTTAGCATGAAGTCTGTTTTGTAAGTTTTAAATGTAAATTATCATCTAACATTAATTTCTTTCTAAAAGATAAGATAAAATATATTTACTATCTTTATCAATTATAGTTTCTCATGTAACATAAGATTTATTTGAATATTTTTTTTTTTTTTTTTTTTTTTTTTTTTTAGATGATGAAAGTTAAACTTTCTACTCAAAATATTTCCTAAATTACCTATATAAAACAAACTTGGATTATTTCCATACTTTTCTGGGGTTTTTTTTCCTTCCCTCCCAATCTTAAAAATAGATATAATAATTCCAATCTTTTAAATACATAATATTAACTTGCAGCTTTTTATAACTAATATTAAGAGTTACTGCTGCATTATAGTGTAAATCATAAAATTTTTGTTCACTTGACAGATAACCATTATGAAGTGAAAAATTTCCCTGCCTCTCTTTTGCCACACAAAAGATTAATATATATGTATATATTTAAAACACAAGGCTGTTGTTTTAGTCATCTGCCCTGAACTTTCTACTGAACCAATTTTAATATATATATATATATATATATTTTAAACAAAAGCTGTTCATTTGTAGATGTTTTTTAATAGTCTCATTTTTATATTTTAATTTTAAACGTTTTTTATGATATTTTTTCAAAATGGTGGAAACTAGGTTAAGATTTTCTCTCCAAAACATAAAATAAATAACAGTAAAGTTAAATAAGTACATAAAAAATAAGGAAATGTTTTTATAGTCTGAATTAAATGAATGTGCATTTCTTACAATAGTCAACGTAGAAATATTCATTAGGAAACATTTAGAGAGGGTTTGACAGGAACATTTAACATTTTTGGTCAATATGACACCTTGAATTGTAAAATCTACCCTATATATATAAAATCCTAATGAAACGAATTTGTGAAACGAATTTATGAAACTATTTTATGAAACGACTGATTAAACGACTGATTATGTTTCAGGGCTATTTTTAATATAATATTAAACGCTTGATAGTGAAATTAATACCAATTGTCCATAAAAATCCGCGGATGTCAAAACTGGTAATAGAATTTTGAAATTGGAATTAGTTTTCGAGATATTAATTTTTTTCTAATTTTAAATGACATTTCTGTAATGATGGCAACTAATTACTCAGTTTTTTTGTGACAAAAAAGGGAAAAAAATTGTAAAGGATCCCGATAGGGATTATTGATTTCTTTTTATTTGAATCTACTTTGAATCTATATTCTTTTTACTTTGAATTTATCTTCTATTTCTATCATTAATGAAGACAAGATTGTGATTAAATTATGTTTTTCAGGAAAATTTGAAAAAAAAAAAATCACATTTCTATCGTCAGGATTCAATCGTCTGTCAGCATTTAATTTAATTTATTCGGTGCTTTTCCAGTATATGGGGCCTTGACGAAATAGGGAAAATAACCTTGGCGGAAAAGGAAATTTGGCAACATACTTTCTGTCAACTTATTCACTTTGTCATTTCGTATACAGAAGCATTTTTTCAATATTTATACAATTTGTTTAGCGTAAAATGTCATTTATCCTATTTTATATATAATCAGAAGTAATTTGTATAGAAAAAAAAACAATAATAATATGTGTATAATTAAAATACGCATATAAACAAAAAAATCGTCGAATTTGTTTCCATGGCCGTTTATGTCATTTGGCACCAAATCTCACTTTCTGATGCCCGAATTGCGCCAAGCTTTTTAAAAAAGCGTCAAGACCCCTATAATAGAAAAGCCCCAAAAGTTCATTGGGTTTGTTTTCATAACTTTTGGCAACAAATCTATGTATATTAACGAATCTATCCCTTTTTGAATCTCGAATTACGCCAAACCTAAAAGCAAAGGATCCTATACTGGAAAAGTACCCGATTTTCTTATGGATAATATTGAAGTGACATAACAAGGTGTAAAATTATCGCGGATAGCAAATTTGTTTAAATATCTCATCAATTGATGCCGAATAAATGCAGACATGCATGCACAAAATATTTAATTAATTTCTTATGATAAATAATTATTAGAAAATTCGTTTCTACATAATAATTAAAATAAATAATTTACATATTTAAATAACATGAAAATATGCATGATGGTGCACTAAAATAGAGAGAAAATTAAAACCTGTTACTGAAAATATCTATAACATAGTACTTTTCAATACCGTGGTTCTTAATGTCATTCACAAGCAGATGGAATTTTTCTCATCCTTAAACGCAAAGGAAGAATTGAATACAGATCGTTGTTATAAAAGTCCGAGAGGTAGCCACAATTTAAACCTAACCATTTTATACAAGCTGGTTTTCAAGTTGTAATTGATCTTACTTATCAATCCCGAAAACAGTCGTCAGTGGTCGCAACAGCTGTGTATGAGGCCATGATAATCAAAAAATGCCCCATTAAAACGTTAAAAGCATGGCAACCCAATTACAGATTTACCAATATTTTTAAAACAAAGCACGCTGTCATGTTTCTAGAGGCCTCGAAGTCTGAGCGGGGGTTGGCGAGCGTAGCTCGCAGGGGGTAGGCCCCCTAGTAATGCATATAAACTTAATTATCAGGAACTTCAACCTCCCATAACACACACTGTTGTATGTGTAACATAAGTGACACACAACATAGGAAAAACTTTTTGATATAATAGTTAAATACACTGCTCAAAACAATTAAAGGATATTTGAAGTTTTATATAAAATAAAGATATAAACGAATTTTTTTTTGCCGAAAATAGAAGAAGAGAATCACAAATGCAAATTTTTCTGGTTTTCAAACTGTGGAGTATGCAAATTTTGAGTTCGACGTCAAAAACGTCGCTTCAGCGGCAGCGAATGAAATTTGACTTTCAACTGGATAAAAGAGAATGAAGACAAGGATGATCGGCATTCAGTGATTGCTTTGTTTCGATGAGTACGATGTCTCAGCGAAGTCATTTGACAGATTCAGAAGCTTGGAGAATTGTTGATAGGTTAGAAGAGGGCCAAACTCAAGCCGAAGTAGCGCGAGCCATTGGAGTGTCACAAAGTGTCATTTCCAGGATCTGGAACCGTTTTTTGGAGAGTGGATGTGCAGGCCGAAGACCAAGGCAAGGTCGTAGACGGGCAACAACGCCCAATGAAGATCGGTATTTAGCGTTAACAGCTCGGAGACACCGAAACATGAACGTTACTCTTCTCCAACAACACCTTCGCTCGGCTACAGGCACCACGATTTCAACTCAGACTGTCCGAAACCGGCTCCATGCTGTAGGTCTGTATGCTCGCCGACCGATGGTATGTGTTAGATTAACATCAAGGCATCGTCGCGACCGCAGGGAGTGGGCAACCGAGCATGTCAACTGGAGGAGAAATGAATGGAGCAATATTCTGTTTTCTGACGAGTCCCGTTTTTCTGTGCATCCGGATAATAGGCGTATTTTCATCTGGAGGGACCGTGACAGTAGGAATAATCCTGCGTTCGTGCACGAAAGTGTCAGATTTGGCGGTGGAGGAGTGTTGGTGTATGGTGGCATCTCCATTGACGGGCGCACTGACCTCTACATCATTCGAGATGGAGCTCTGACTGGTCGCCGATATAGGGATGAGATCCTCAGACCTATTGTAGTCCCTTACGCTGCATCAATCGGAGATAACTTCATTTTAATGGACGATAACTGCAGGCCACATCGTGCAAACCTGGTGGAGGATTTCCTTTTCGAGGAAGGAATCGTTCGAATGGAATGGCCAGCGTGTTCTCCAGACATGAATCCAATCGAGCACGTTTGGGACGCTCTAGGAAGACGAGTTTCTGGCCGCCAACAACCCCCACAAACTCTCCAAGAACTGGAAAGAGCTCTTCTGGAAGAGTGGGGCAGAATACCCCAACTCGTCATTAATAGCCTCATTGAGTCCATTCCTCAAAGGTGTTCAACGTTGCTGGCCGCCCGTGGAAACCATACCCCCTACTGAAAAGGATTTTCTTTGAAGAAAACACCTTTTCTTATTCTTTTTTTCTCATATGCACAAATTGTGTTTTTTTCCTTTTGTACACAAATGCGCAATAAGATGCATTTTTTTCTGCCAAACATGTGTAATTTATTCTCATATAACCTACTATGTCTGTCGACCATGTATCAATCAGCTAAAAAGTTTCCCAGATACAAAATCCACCTAAAACTGCAATATCCTTTAATTGTTTTGAGCAGTGTATTTAATTTTTCCCTTCACCAATTTATATACTTTTAATGGTACTATTTGTACTTTTTTTTTAAAGGGACATAAAAACAGAATTATAAGAAACATTCCTATTTATTTATAATAGAAAAAAAAAATCTGAATTTCGAGGGGGAAAAAAAAAACACTTTACAACAGTATTTGTAATAATGTAAATTGTTCAGCTGTAACTAATTTTGTTAGATTGGAATTATAGAAAAAAAGAAAATTTAAACTACATAACTTGTATAAATTTTTCCGTTACACATTGCGCCGATGAATATTTAAAATTCATATTTTGAAAAGTCAGAGGGTAAAAAGAAAGTAGTTATAGAATGCACACGACAGTCTGTTATAACATTGTATACAGTCTGAAAATAAACTCGGATTCTTCTTTCCTAAGGCTTTATTTCTCTTTAAAGAGCTGGGATATCCAGTATCACAACCCGGAGCAAAACAATTTCTGGCCATAATGTGTTTCAGAGCTCTTTAAATTAATTAAAATTTGAAAAATTTGTAACTTCTCCTATGCTTTGCATGTAAATCTGCTATCGCTGCAAATCGTTGCGCCCTCTGATGGCTTATAGATTAACTAAATTTCAAGGACTATTTTTCAAGCGAAATCCCCATTATGGATTCCGGTCCAGGTATCTAGGTTCATGCTCCACCCTTAACGAGATGACTAGTATGTGCCCGCTCACTTGATCCCCAGCCAGGGACAAGTCAGCTGACCAGCCGATTGATGCATACGGAACCAATATGCACCTCCCGTCTACCTGAAGCAGAGGCCAAAGCAATGTGTTGGTTTCCCTCAACTGCCAGGATCTCCCTTTCCAGGGACATGGGTCGCCACGCACAGCAGACGCGTGGGTGGTTTACAATTCTCCATAAGTCGATATAAATAGGATGCTATCGGCTTATGCAGAATCACCCTTACCTCAGAAGAGGAAACCACAATGAGAGTGAAACAAAGAAGAAAGATTAGACAAGGGAATGGAGAGGAAAAAAGAAAAGAGAAAGATCGCTCAGGTGCACGGGTTGTGAATCCCTAATGAAGGTATCCCCCTGGGGGCTGTGTAAGTCTCGGATTGCCCTGAAATTTTTGTATGTTGTCGTCTACTACAGAAATATACACAAATCACCCACTCGTGGACAGTCAATGCTGAGGTATAGGCTCAAAAAGTCCACGAGAGGAAACAAAAATTTCTGCCACTTACCGGACCACAGCCAGAAGACTGGACCCAGAAAGTAACGGGGAAAGGAAGACCCCCCCCCCCCCCCAAATCTGACCTCGCCAGACACCCGAGAGAGTCTGATAGGTAAACGGTTGGTCTCCGTTCCGATGACGAAATTAAATTGAATGTAAAGATATATAGAATATTATACAATATTAAGATACATACAATAATAATCACATGCGCTGCCCAATTCGCCTATGGCTGGGCGAGCGAAATTGTAAGTTGCGCATAGATCTTGATGTAAGATTTCGATATTCTGATACAAATTATTAGAAAAGCTGTAGTTAAAAAGCATTTACACAGTATTTACCAATTAAAAAATATATATACTAAAGTTTCTACCAATAGTTGCAAAGTATTACATATTTGCATAACATAAATATTCAAAGATAAATAGCTTTTTACAAAATTGCTAAGATGAGTATGAGTTGATATCACTAACAATTCATTTGTACATTGAACAGCAAGAGATTTTAAAAACAAATGAAATTAATTATAGTGATATTCATAAGCAACTACACTTGTACTTACATCAAACATGAATATCAACGTTCATCAAAATTAACAAATTCAGGAATTATATTTCAATATTTTAACTGTAAGTTTTAACAATCATGTTAACTAAATATAAACTATCCAGAAAGATTAAAGAACAATTATACAGAAATTTTCATTTAAGAATTTTCAAAAGTCAGAAGCAGAATTATTGTGCAATGAAAAGGTAATAGTATCTAAAATTAACAGGAAATCAAATGAATTTGCATATTACAGATTTTTTAAATATATATAGTTTATGACAGTTCTTATAAACTTTTAGAGATATATGAAAAGTTTTTGTTTAGAATGTTATAGTTCTCTGTGAGCTTAATATAATTGATTGGATCCAACAGAGTTCTTAGTAAGTTCTTTCTGAGTGTTTTATTTTGTTGAATTTGAATTGAAATTTCATTAGCGGACAGTTTCCGAAGATATAATGAATTGAATTTCCTGAAGATTTTCCACATGGACACATAGCTGATTTACGTTTACTTATTTTATGTAAGAAGTCTGGAAAACTGCCATGGTTGCTTAAGTTATAACCTAAGACTGGGTGTTCACAAATAAAATCTGGATTCACTTTGTTAAGAATAATGTAGGTATCTGTTCCTTTTAAGGAGTTAGTCCATGATCGTTGCCAATCATCGAGAGCTTTTTTAGTAAAGAAACTTTTGATTACTGAAGTTGGAATTAAAAGATCTAGTTTTTCGTTATACTCATTTTTCGTTATTGCATGTTTTGCGAGAGAGTCCGCTCTTTCATTACCCACAGTTCCGACATGAGATTTTGTCCATGAAATAGAAATCCGTTTTTCAGGAATGGTTAAGAGGGTTTTATAGATATTTTTGATTATGTAGTTTCGCGGAAAAGCCGAGTTAAGAGCTGCAATATTCCCTATTTGAAATGAAGGGTAGCACTTAGTTTTTTTACAGGGACAGTCGAAAGTATTCCGTTACGGTTACATTACAGTCAATGAGAAATAATCGTTTCAAGTGCATTTTGATGATGCTACGGCATTTGAAACATGATGAAATTTATATATATTTATGAAGCACATTAAAATATGCTTTTTGTAGAACATGGGGTGCAAAGCATTTATTATTCATTTACAGGGTCAAACAAAAGAACGCCACGAATTTATACTCCCCCACCAAACGTTCGCGAATGCTGTTACACTTTACAAACTTAATTGGCTAATATTTTAAAACTTTAATAAAAACTATAATATATTTTCTATTTCAGATAGACTTGGCAAAAGTTACAAATCTAATTGGGAATATTATTAAACTTTTTACAAATAAGAACTATATTACATTTTCTAATTCTGGTAACTTGGAAAAATTACAAAACTAGTTGGCAAACTTGTTGAATTGGCGAGAACTATTTATTTTTGCTTCTCAATGAATTGGCAAATACTGAAATTTGACTTGGCAATTTAAGCTGCTCTCCCCCCTCAATAAAAAATCTTAGCGATGGCCCTGCACACAACATAATTCTTTTTCTCACTGACTTCATTCCAATTAAATTTCAATGGGAGGGGAATCTGGGACGCCGTCTTACGGGACATTTAAATTTTACCAATTTTAATAATCAAACAAGAACAGAGTTTACTATATTGGGCTAAAAGGTTGAATTTGTATTGCTTTTATGAGTGGCTGAAAATCGCCGGCGAATTGAGAAAATAGAGGAAATAGACGAATTTTTCCCAGCAATAAAAAATAAAAAATCTAATTAGAAATTTGAAAATCTGAGGGCCAGGTGCATTCGGACCTGTCTTCGTCTATCCGGAACCAATATTGCAGACCTTTATGTGCGACAGATTTCCCTAGCCAACGCGCGCGCGCACGCACAGACAAACATATTTATTTTATTAATAATTATAATATAGATAAAATATATAGTTGTGATTATATTTTAATTCGCAAATAACATTATGAGCTTCCATCTCTTCACTTTGTCTTTTTAGAAGCAAACGAAAGGAATGATTATTTTCATACTTAATATGGTTAAGCACAAAAAATGATCGATATGATAAAAAAAAAAAAAAAAAAAAAAAAAAAAAAAAAAAAAAAACTGAATATGTTATCACTTTCAACAGCATAAGGAAAATGTTGATTTTTGCCTTGTTCAAGGACAAGATCTGATTTCTGCGTTTTAATCTAGCTAAAAAGGAAACGAGAAACACGAGCGTTACCATGCGACACTCAGGTTTAAATCAGTTTATTGGATGTAACATATATGTTGTTGTTTGTTCTTTAAGATGCGTGGTGAATATCGTATTTGGAATTTTTATCATGTGCCCTTTGGAACAATATACAGTGTCTCACAAAAGTGATGGGACACTTGTGCTTTATAAAAAGAAACTGCAATAAAATAAATAAACAAACATGTGCAAAAATTTTTTGGGTGTGTTTCATATTTAAAGTTAGTAACAATTATTACATAACATACATTTTGTCAAAATATTAAAATATTAATTTAGTAAAAATACAATTGTTCAGAACGGAGCAAAAAATGGCTCACATAAGTGATGGGACACTTACTTTTCCATCAAATATTTATCCACAAATTTTACTTTTTAAAAGGTTTTAATATTTTGTTGGATTTCCTTTTACTTTTAAAACATGATTTAATCTTTTTGGGATGGATTCGACTATTTTTTTTGTGATTTCTGGAGTGATTTTACCCCATTCTTCTTGAAGCACCGATTTTAGTTGTTGTTTTGAAGAAATGGTGTGTTTGCGAATTCTTGATTCCAATTCTTGCCAAATATTCTCTATGGGATTTAAGTCTGGAGATTGTGGTGGTGTTTTTATTATTTCAGGACAGTTATATAGCAGCCAGAGTCTAACGTTCAGAGCAGTGTGCTTGGGGTCATTGTCCTGGTAGAATTTAAAATCGTTATGAAGGTTCAATTTTCGTGCTGAAGATTTCAAATTTTGCTTTAAAATATCAATATACTTGTACTGATCCATTATACTGTCAATAAAAACAAAATTACCAACTCCAGCGGACGACATACACCCCCATACCATAACTCCTCCTCCACCATGTTTTACTGTTGGTACCAAGTTCTGTTTGCGAAGTTCTTCCCTGGGTTTTCTCCACACCAAGATTCTACCGTCAGAACCAAATATATTAAATTTACTCTCATCAGCAAATATAACTTTATTCCAGTAATCAGAATTCTTATTTATGTTGGATTTTGCGAAAGCTAGTCTGAGTTTTCTATTCTTTTCACTTACGAAGAATTTTTTCCTGGCTACTCTACCGTGATATCCAGCAGATCGAATTACCCTTCTAATAGTTTCAGGATTAACAATTATTCCATATAATGCTTGTAAATCAGCAGCAACTTTTGAAGCACTAATTCTTGGATTTTTTTTAATATTTCGAACGATAATTCGCTTTATTCCATTGGATAGCTTTGATGGTCAGCCAGGTCTTCTTTTATCCTGAATCATATTATTCTTTTTATATCGTTTAATGATATTGAAAACTGTTGAACGACTCAAGTTAACTGTTTCAGCAGTTTTTCTAATAGATTTTCCACGTTCAATATGCAAATTAATAACTAATTTTCGAATTTCAGGCGAAGTTTCTTTTCGTTTAGCATTCATGACTACACAGAGCTAAAAAACACAAAAATTCCAAAACAAACTGGAGAGAAATACTGCAGACGATTTTATAAATTATTGCCAATTGCTTTTAAGTAAAAATAAAACCCCAAAAAATATTTTTATTGCTTATTTCAGGCGATTTTTGTTGCATATATAATGGTGTCCCATCACTTATGTGAGCTATTTTTTGCTCCGTTCTAAACATTTGTATTTTTATTAAATTAATATTTTAATATTTTGACAAAATGTATGTTATGTAATAATCTTTACTAAATTTAAGTATGAAACACACCCACAAAAAAAAATGTGTACATGTTTTTTTAATTTATTTGATTAGTTTCCTTTTGTAAAGCACAAGTGTCCCATCACTTATGTGAGACACTGTAGATTAAAAGAGGTAATTACACGTTTTTTCTCTTATGAATGAAAAGTTTGATAAAATAATTTCTTTCATTAGCAGTTCGTTTATGGAAAAAAACTATTTTTGTGTTTATCTTAAAATGTTACTTAAGTGTTGCTCATTGCTTTGAATCGCCGGAAAAACGTCAGGGCATTTATCAAAGTTGAACTGGCCGTAAGGGGGCGGAACAATTGCACTCGGAACTATGAATTGTATTCGTCCCCTAGAGCTGCCCCCTTTTCTTCCAACGAGACTAAAAGGCCTTTTTTTGTGGGGGGTGGGGGGATCATCCATTATAAACCTTCAAAAAATCCTTTTATTATTATTATTATTATTATTATTATTATTTATTAATCAATTCTTAATCGAACAAAACAAACCGCATGAAAATATTCAAATTAAAACGAAGTCTATTTGAATTTTATTCAGATTCCGAATTTTTAACTTTGATAGAACTGTGTTTTTGTTACTTGCACGCACTGTGAAAAAAAAAAAAAATCATTTGCAGGCAGATATATATATATAATATATCTGCCGTGTAAATATATATATATATATATATATATATATATATATATATATATCGTGTAAATATATATATATATTTACACGGATATTATATGTATAAATTAATCCTACCTGTAATCTCCACCTACAGTTTTCTCAATTAATCGACGCAAATTTTAATTGTTGCTATTATTAGAATGTGCTTTCTACACCTTTAGCATTTATACACACCACATAGTATGCAAAAATTTAGTTAAACTTAAAAATGCATACCTAACTGAAAGCGCACTTCCAGCAATTATCGCTTATAGACAGTACTGTATCTGAATTTTTTTGTGTGTAAAAAACGTAAATGAACCATAATTGCTATGCGCATCATATTAAACAACAAGTATCTTGTAGTAAATCTCAGTAATGCATATCAATTTCAATATATTAGAAATAATGTACCATAATTAAAATACGCAGAAAATAGTTTTTCCCCGTAAGACCATTATGTAACCGAATACTTTTGTGTGGCCCTGTAAATGAATGATAAATGCTTTGCACTCAGTATTCTACAGAAAACATGCTTGAGTGCACCTCAGAAATTGATATCAACTTCATTATGTTTGTAGAAGTGTAACATGATTAAAATGTACCGCAAACGATTTTTCCTCGATAGACCATAACATAACGGAATTGTTTTGAGTACCCCTGTAAACTAACTATAAGTGCTACACGTACCATATTCGATAGTAAGCATCTTGTAGTGCACTTCAGTGATGTATATCAATTTTAATATATTTGAAATTGTGTAACATCATTAAAATACACTGCAAAGGATTTCCTCCCCCTCCCCCCCCCATAGACTACAATGTAACGGCATTCTTTTGAGTGCCCCTGTACACGAAGTATAAGTGTTACACACTTCATTTTCAATACCGAACATTTTATTGCAGACCTCAATAACATATATTAATTTTGCATGGCAATCCGAGTATATTTACGCAAGTTAGATCACGGACAGACAAATCGAATACATAAACACTTTTCAACTATGTTGGAAAATGTAAATAAATAAAATAAAATAAAATAAAAGATCCCTTAAATCTATTTACACCGTTGGGGATTCTTTTACTTAAAAACATACGTTTCATTCTTTAAATTTAAAATATGGGCTATTTCTCCAAACTATTAATTTATGATAAAAAATATGAAAAAATACTAGAAAGTCATGTCGGTTTAATCCTGTTGTAATACGCCGTTTTCCCAACGTCTTCAAACATTCTTCCTTAGCCGAGTTATAACTATTAATTAATAAACTATTTTTATGAAAAAACTAGCTGTTCCGTCCGGCGTTGCCCGGAAATCAGTAACTTTCTTTTGTGGTTTCGATAAAAATATTCATTTTCGGCGCGCATTCTATTCTAAACAAACCTCTTTTCGAACGAAACTCCATCACTCGTCCTCGCTGCCTATGGCATTGTATGGCAGGCGTGCTACGCACGCGGTGCAATACGGTTTAGTTTCAATTTCCACTGCTAGGGGGCGCGAAATAATCTTACTTAGTTATCTTAGATATCTTAATTAGTTCGTGTTAAGTTCATTGAACCAATTCACCTTGAAGAAGATTCCAAACATTTTTTAGAACACTTTGGTCGAAATATGAAAATGCCCTAGGTCAACCACTTTCAGCCACCCTATCTCCCACACCCCCACATCAACCGACTTGCAACCACCAGCACAGTGTACGATGGGCTACTACCACACACAAGCACCAGTGGTCTGCGCTGGGTAGTTGTGGCTGCAAAGTGAAATATAGGGACACTAACTTGTGTCATATTAATAGTACACAAAATAACTGTAATCGTTCAATTTCACTAAATTACATATATATTTATATTATAAATATTAACTTTTGTGATTTGGATAGCTATTTTTTAATGTATAAATAATTTACACCCCCCCCCCCCTTTCAAAAAAAAAAAAAAAAAAAAAAAAAAAGTGGACCTGAAAGGTTTAATATAGAAAACGTGTACTAACTTTTAAATTGAGTTTAAATTGAGGAGTAGTAACACCTATTTTTGTCAAAATGTTTTTATTCTACATTTGTATTTCCTCTCAGATACCAGATTCTCATTTCATCTAACTCATTCAGATTCTACTCATTTGGACGAGAAATTCTTAAATTATAAATATT
This sequence comes from Maratus michaelseni, assembly GCA_963931845.1. Classification (NCBI taxonomy): domain Eukaryota; kingdom Metazoa; phylum Arthropoda; class Arachnida; order Araneae; family Salticidae; genus Maratus; species Maratus michaelseni. Next base: position 255,564,641 of record OZ007592.1, read on the forward strand.
CGAAATATTGGGTTTCTAATATTTAGTTATTTTTATATCTTTTCTTTCATATTTTCCGAAATTATAATCTAATCATGCTGAATTTTTATAAGACTAAAAAACTGACATCCAAACTTTAAGTTTTTTTTTTTTTTTTTTTTTTTCATAATGTGAAATATGAATTCTGAAATTAATATTAGAAAAAGTTTATGAATTACAAAATCATTGAACAATCTATTCATAAGCACATTCTACATGCAAATACAAAATGTTAGCCTATTCTAAAAGTAATTCATTAATTATGTTTATACTATTATAACATAGGTTTAAGAGATGTTGTAAAAGCTATTGATTTGATTTAATTATGATTTAATAGTTCTTAAGGGGATATACTATTGTTAAATCTCCAAAAATTTCGTTTCCCTTTTAAAAATTCAGCTAATTTAACTTGAAAACACGATAGCTAATATGCCTGGAACCCGATTATAGAAGATTCACAGTTTTCGCCAATACTGAATTTGAATGGAATTTCGAGAAATCAGTCAGCTGACACCAAGTTGGCTTCATTTAGGTCTGCTTATTTTATCGCCGAATTCGGCGCTAATCCGCTAAGTATCGCCAAACTTGGTGAGAATTTGACGCTGGTGGACATCGTTAAGTATGTATGCGTGCGCGTTTATGCGTCTGTGCGAATATTTTATGAATACTAATCTTAATCTGTATTATAATAGCGAAATCATGTGACTATCCTAAACAGATATGGGGCTAATCGCTTCGCGTTTTACATGCCAGGCGGCCGTATTTACTCAAAATTATTTTTTTCAAATGAAACTGCATAAAAGTTACATTTTTAAAAAGATTATTTTATTTTATTTTATTTTATTTTATTTTATTTTATTTTATTTTATTTATTTATTTATTTATTTTGGGGGGGGGGGGGGAGCTACTTTTTAAAATGTGTGTATTTGGAGTTATCGGCATTCAAAATTTCATTCCTAACTAGAAATGTAAAATTTCCAGAAATTTTGAAGGGTGGAAGAAAATTCTGTTTTTTCCAGTTGTTTTCTGAAAAAAAAAAAATGGAAATTTTGGAAAATAAAATATTTGTTTGCAATTATTATTCTTAGAAAACATAAAATAAACTTTTTTTAGGCTTATGCACACTAAAAGAATTGTTTTCAGTTTATTTCTAGAAAATGTTTTCACTTAATATAATATTTATTATTATGTTAAATAATAATAAATAAATAAAAAAGTATAATAAATAAATAAAATATAAATAAAAAATAAATAAAATATAAATAATAAATAAATAAAATATAAATAATAAATAAATAAAATACAAATAAATAATAAATAAAAATAAATGATTTTTACTATTAAAAATTTAGGCTTTCAGTTTGAGTTTCCACAGCAATTTTTCTTGCTTAATTAAACACTATTGTTTTGAAACATATGATTCGGTTGTTAAAATAATGTCGACTTCAGTTGCATTTACCAGTTTAAATTGCAATTAAAACAAATTTTAAAATTTAAAGTGGAGATAAAAACTTATAACTTTCATCTGCTATCACTACAGTTTGAAAGAAAATTTTAACTGCACTGTATGTATATCCCATCTACCACAGCACAGTAAAATCTCCATAATAGAGACGTCTGAATAGCAGACACCTCTATTTAGCGAACACTTTTTCAATACCCAATACCTCCGAATAGTGAACACTTTGAATAGCAATAATGCGTATTATGTTGATGTTGTTTAAAAATTGTCTTGCACGTGGGGTTTGACAAACAATTCTAAGTTTAATGTTTTTTATGTGTATATTAGTTGCGCTAATGCGCCAATAAAAAGCAATCTTGTTGTTCGCACGCTGGATTCCTTGTTGCCTTGTTGTTTGCTGATTTTTGACGCCATTTTTTAGTGCTACGAAAGATTGGCGGCACTTAAAAACCGCCAAATCTGTAGCTGCGGTGGCGTTAATACGTAAGTACCTTCCATTTATTTATGCAAAAGAATATGCACTTAAAATTTTATTCAAAGTTTAATAAAATGTCACCTATTTATTCATTTTTTTTTTCTTTTCTGCTGTTCAATAGAAAAAAATATTTTTTTTCTCCTGTTTTATCAGATTATATGTATTTTTACAATTATGAACTAAGGTATACTGTCACAACTAAACTTCACAGCTTGGCTTGGGGAGGGTCTGGATGACGACCGTGTCTATGGCTTCCTGTATTTCTAGAATTGGTTTCAGGACAAGGAATTTTTTTCAGATAACTATTTCTGTGAGCCAATGTACGTGGTGGATATTGAGCCTTAATTTTGGAAGACGCTGGCTGCCTCACTTTATTTATCTTGCCCATTGATTTGAATTGCGATTGATCCAATACTTGGTGTTTGTGAATCTCCTCTTTTCTTTTTGTTTGTTGCTTTTGTGAACTGACCCTGTTTGTCATTTTGCAGAATTTCTTCTTACAAATGTTTTTCTTTTGAACACCTGATGCTTCAGTGTTGATTTTAATGTCTTTATTAGATGCCAATGGTGGAGAGCAATCTTGTTTAGACTTCATAAATACATTTAAATTACGCAAAATTTGCTTTCTTTGAACCGAATCACCGTTTTCAGCAGGATTTTCCTGATGCTTTATATGTTGATTGTCTTTTATCAAATGTTCTTTATTTTTCACCAGTTTACTGAACTTTATCATTTCACGCAGCATTTCAGGTTGCTTTTTGAATGGGACTGAGGATTTGTTAGAAGCAGTGGTTTTTCGTTGTACAGTAGCGGGTAATTCAACAGATTTCGAAAAATTGCTTGTTCTTATCCTATTAGCAGTCCGATAATGGAGGTTTTTGTTAGTTGGAGATTTCACCTCTGTAAACTGCAACTTGTTGGTTTTTCTCAAACTGCTTTTGAGTTCATCCAAACTGCGTATTATCATCCGGTTTTGCCTTTCTAATTCAATTAAACGCTGTTTTGTATCCTGAACTTTCGTTATTTCTAAAGCACATTTACAAGCTGAAATATTTAAAGCGTCTTTTAGTGGAACCATTTGACAACCCAAAGTTTGAACATCAGTTCTTTGATTTGATTTTTTGTAAGCATCAATATTCTTAACAGTACCGCATTGATTCATTAGTCCGAATGTCAAATGATCATTCGGACATTTTGTTTGTTTTTTCTCACAGCTACTGTCACATTTCAAGAGTTTAATTTCATCCTCTGTTTCGTCATAATTATCTAGAATTTCTCGTAGTGATTCAATGAATGTTTTTAGTTTATTTTTTGATTTTTCATTCTCTTCAATTATTGTTTGCAACACTATTTGCCTGTCTTTAATAAGTAGATAACAATTATCACTTGAAACGTTTTCGTCACCATGTTCTGATTTCGATTTAACTTTGTTATCGTTGTTACTTAAGGGACGCAAGTCATTTCTTTCTTTTAGCCTAGAATTAGTTTTAAGATAGTTAGGATACTTGATTCTATTAGAAATTGAGTTATTGTTTTTATCACAAATGTCTTCATGATTTTTATCTAGACATTTTTCTTCAGATTTCGGATCTAACTTTTTATTATGAGAATTTGTAATATAATCGTTCTTTGAAGATTTAATTTTTCTCCTAGATTTTACTTTCTGAATGTAAGTTCCTTTTTCTGTACATAAATTTGTTTCTATTTCAAATTCAGCACTAGCTTTTAGATTGTTTGTATACTTGTTTCTATTTGAAACCAATGTCTGGCGTTTCACCTTATTACCTGCGCATTTTTTTGCTGTTTTGCATGTTTTAATAAAAATGTCTCGGTTTCTCGGACATTTGATGTAAAGCAAACTATCTTTAGCCGTGTGAAATCTTTTTTCAGAGTCATCCAATGAGCTATTTTCCTCGGGGAAATCTGTTTTATCAACATTCTTGCAATTCATCCAGCCTCTTCATTTAATAGTTTTCTGAAATCAAAAATTTAGAAAATATTCAATTTAGAAATAGCTGATCACCAAAACATTTTACGATTACCAAAACAATTTTGGAAAGATTTCGGAGTGTTGCCAAACAGAGAATTTCAAGCTATTGATCAAGACAGTAGCGTACGTAAACTGCAGAAAGGCGAATTCATTTCGCCGGAAGCCGGGTTTAACCACGTGGTTAAGCACAAACCCTGCCCAAATTATCATTGAATCAGCTGATTCCTATCCTTTCCAGACAGCGGATTAGTCAAAGTCAGACTTTGGTTTTGCTTCAGTGTTTGCACTATACTTCACACATTATAATAAGCAAATGAGTGTATCTTTTTTCATATCGTATGCCTTGATTGTTACATCACATTCACTTGACATCCCATTCGTTACACGTTCACGATTTTCGGCCAATAACCGTGGTTGAATGCTTCATGTGTGTATCCCGAATACGGAAGATTGTCAAGAAGGTACCCGCCGAAATTTTTTTTAAAAGTTGATCGATTTTTTTCGCTTTGCAAAAAGACCTTTCCTTCAAGACTCCTTTTATATCACGTCGTATGTAATACTATAACGTACGTTAAATAATAGCACATGTTATTACGTCACGCTTGCATATCATATGATATATGATAAAGAGATTTTATTACTATTAATTATAAGAAGTAAATACTGTTTAGAAAACTATGCATTTATTCAACAAAGACTAATTGACAGCATCTCCAATGATGTTCCGGAATTGATCCGGCCTGTATCGGGAGGAAAAGGTAGCTTTCTTATTTGTTCGTTTTAAAATTTTAGCTAATGTTACTCGAAACAGCAAGCTAAAATTCAAAGAACCCGATTACAGAAGATTCGTTAATACTGAATTTGAATAAGAAATTTGCCAAATTAGACAACTATAGCCAAATTGGCATCGAAGACTTATTTTGGTCGCCAAATTTGGCGATATTTTGCCAAGTGTCGCCAAGTTTGGCGAGAATTTGGCGCTAACGAATATGAATATATAGCTTTATGCGTATGATTGGGAAATTGATTACAACAATGAAAGATGATAATTTACGAGAAATCGCGTTCACTAAAACTCATAAATTAATCGTTGGTTTTTTGTAAGGTGCTGTCCTGTTTCAAAATGTCAGCCACCCTAGAATTTCAAACTGCTCCATCTCAGCCATTTTTTAAGATAGAGGTAAAACAAAAAATGCTCCGGAATCTTTGTATCAAGGACGTACGCAAAAAAATAAATTTCAATTTTTAACTTTTTTACATATTTATTTTAGTTTTAAATTAAGTGGCCGCCATCTTGAAACAAGATGGCGGACCAAGCTGGCCAACGAATTCGGTCGAGACACTGGTGAGCTTAATACACACAATTAGTTTCATCCAAATTGCTTTATAAATACGAGTGTTATCGTATGACATAGGTCAGATATATATACACTGCTCAAAAAAATTAGGGGAGCAAGCAAATAAAAGAAGACAACCTTGCGAGACAGCCATGCATGGGTATAAAATGGAGAGTACAAGTGTATCAATGCGTAATACAGAAAATAAGACGCAAAAAAATTGTAAGGGAGCTTTAATTCTTTGAAAGGATGGAAAGAACATGAAAAGATGGTTTAGGGCAACAATTTGGTTACATGTAAATTACAAAAAAAAGTATTGTTTAGTAATGATGCAAGTTGTTTAATACCGCGTGTGGTCCCCTCTAACAGCTAAGACTGCTGCACACCTGTTTTCCATGGATGTGATGAGGTTATCGATAAGACTTTGAGGAATACTGTTACAATCTTCAAGAATTGCAATCTCCTTGTCCCAGACGATAAACGAAAACCTTCGTCTTGCTGCAATGAGTCGTCTGAGTATGTCCCAAACATGCTCTCTCTGATTCAGGTCAGGAAAGCATGCTAGAAATTCCATACGCTGTATTGTTTCAGTTTCAACCATGTTCTCCAACAGACGAGCTGTATCCAGTCAGGCATTATCATGCATGAGAATAACGAATCACCATGGGTGAAGCGTAAGGCATGGCATGAGGTCTCAGTATCTCGTCTGTATACCTTTAGGCCGTCAAAGTGTCATTTCAAATGATATGCAGGTCCGTACGTCCACCTATGCTGATTCCAGCTCATACCATCAACCCACCTTGTCTATAATGTGATCTTTCACGAACAAATGTGGGGTTATTTCGAGTGCCCCTTTCCCTACGAACAAAAACACGTCAAGTGTCACACTCCAGACTGAATAGGGAAGCAGCATTTGACTCCAATCCGTTGCCTTCAATCTTGATGTTGAGCAGCCCAACTTCTTCGGGCCGCACAGTGGCTTGTAGGCAACGGAACACAGATCATTGGCCTACGTGCATAGAGACCACCCTGATGAAGTATATTTCGTACTGTTTGGCTGGACACCTTTCATCGTGTTGCCAAGATCTATCGTTTTTGCAACTGAGTATCATCCCCTTTTCTGTCTCGACGAGCTGTTAACAGGATATATTGGTCATCAGTTGCTGTGATACACGTGGTCGACCTTGCCCTGGTCGACATCTAACATTTCCTGTTTCTTGGAATCGATTCCACAACCTTGCAAGGACATTTCTTGCAACTCCAACAGTGTCCGCTACACTTCGTTGTGTTTGCCCGGATTCAAGTCTATTTCCAATACGCCAAGCCATGGATTCCGGTAAATCACGTTGTTGTGACATTTTGATATCACACCTTTCTCAAAACAAAAGCTGAGCAATTGAATTTCGCAACTGAGACAGTGTAACAGATATTTCTGTGAAATCCTGATTTCTTCACTTATCTCCTTTTTCTGGTTTTTGACGTCATGAACTTTGATTTGCATATGAAGTTTCATTTTTCTGTTTTCTGCTATGCTTTAAATTATGGATGTTTTAATTTAAGTTACTTATTAGTGTAAGTATTTGTGTAATTTCGTTAAAACCATGTGCTCCCCTAATTGTTTTGAGCAGTGTATATATATATATATATGGATCTATCTATCTATCTATATATAAATCAACATTTGAACGTAGGGTGGTTTTGGGGTCTGGGGGTCATGATCGGTGAAAATATACCAAAATTTTCCGGAATTGCTTTCCTCCGAACGGCTGCAATCGGTAGCTTTATTCTTTTTTGTATTGAAAGCTACCTAAAACCAACGATTAATTTACGAGTTTTAATGAACGCGATTTCTCGCAAATTATTATATTTCATTGTTGTAATCATTTTCCCAATCATACGCATAAAACTATATATTCATATCCGTTAGCGCCAAATTATCGCCAAACTTGGCGACACTTGGCAAAATTTTCCCAAATTTGGCGACAAAAAATAAGTCTTCATAAATGAAGCCAACTTGGCTATAGTTGACTAATTTGGAAAAATTTCTTATTCGAATTCAGTATTAACGAATCTTCTGTAATCGGGTTCTTTGCATTTTAGCTTGCTGTTTCGAGTAACATTAGCTAAAATTTTAAAATAAAGATGTAGGAAAGCTACCTTTTCCTCCCGGTACAGGCCGGAAGGACTTTTTTCGGTACTTTTCCGTTATACGGACACCATGCCAAAATGTATGCTAATGCATAATGTAAGTAAATGTATGTAAACGTATGCTTGGCGACAATGGTGTCCGTATAACGGAAAAGTACCCTTTTTTCAAATGCATTCATTCGTTATTTTATTGAAAAATTATGACAAATTACATTAAGAAATAAACAAGAGTTCGATAGTGAGAGCCAATGGATGCCACTGTCATGCCACTGAAATACTACAATCGAATTCCCAACCTATTTTGAAAATTTAGCTAATATCCCGTTATTCTTATTCATTATCGGTCATTCTATTTTATGTTTGCCACACGGTAATAAAATGAATAATACAAAGTAATCACACAATATTTGTTAATAATCACAACAAACTTTGTTACAATAATATACTTTTTTTCCAAGCCAGATTCGCTAAAATAATGCTAATTGGCTGTTGATCCGATTACGGAAGATTTCCTATCATCTACAGCGATTGATTTTTGAATAATAATATACACAGTTAGTCACTATGTCATTGTGGTAGGCGTGGTGGATTATGATGTATGCAGGTCGTTTAATACAATGGTATAGGGTCTAAAAGACAATTCTACGAAAAGCTAAGACATTATGAAAACTTCGAGCTTTGTTTGTCTTTAAGGCGTGAGTTAAGAGAATAATATAAATGTGTTTGAAGTCGATTATATCTATTTTTTAATAATTACTTCTTTTTATGCTTATTACTTAATTGAAATAAAATAATTTAACTCATTTTTTTTAAATTACATTTGCAAACACAACTTATTTTTCCTGGCAAGGACTGTTATTTTCGACTTTTTATTCAGCCCACAGATAAAACAAGATATTTTTCCGATATTTATACATTTATTAAGATATTTAATATGTTATACAGTACAGTTATCCGCAACATATCTATATTGTCCATCGTATTACATATTTATTAAACACATATTTTGGGAGGTGAATGAATTTGTCTCAGACCAAACACTGCGAGATGAACGTTTGAGTTTCTTTACATCAATAGTTATATTCCACAGTTCGTTTTCTATTTCTCTTTTGAATAACATTTTCTCTGCAAGATATTTCTCGTATTTGATTGCTTTGGAACTCTCTTTTTGTCTTGAAATGTCTGGTATTTGTGGCAAAAGAATGCCTCTTAATTTGACAACAAGTTTATTGAGTCTTTTTTGTAGTACGAATATGTCGTGCGTATCATGGTGATATTTCGGTTTAGGCAGTACTTTCAAAGGCTTCAAAATTTCATATTGATGTCTAACTGAAGCAAATATTAGTTCAGAATTCTTTTGTCTGAGGTATTTTATTGTGTTTTCCATGTTGTTTATTGTCAACAGGTAATTACTGGTCTTTTCTGAACTGTCTACAGAGCAATATTCTAGTTCTAATCCATCTGTTTGCTGACTTGCATCTTTTTTAGCCAAGGTTATCTTATTTATTGTATGTTTTGCTCTCTGTAAACTTTCGGTTAAAATGGCGTTTTTAAAATTATAATTTGAAACCTGATTTTTCAACTTACTTATCATCTCGTTTCTTTCTTGTCTCTTGCTTTCTGCCCAACTGTAAACTGGTGAAAAGACAGGATCTGGCGCATATTCAACAAAATACTCTCCATCGCTTAGTTTTTCATGAAGTTCATGCAAATCTATGTCAACTGTTATACATTTCCGAATTATTTCGTTTAAAGGCATTTTTTCTTTATCTTTCAAATCATTTATGGTAAATCCATCGTCTTTAATCAATCGTCCATATTCATTTATAATACAATTCATTATTTCTTGAACTATTTTCCAGTCATTCTTCACTATTTCTTCAACTATTGGACTCAAAGATATTCTTTCATTTTCATCGTTTTTAATGATATTCATTATTAATTTTCCGTTTACTTTAAATGAAGCAGCCTTTTCCTTTACTAGATTTATATCAGACTTGAATTCTGGAGAGTTATTGTGATTTTTTTCCAAAGCCATACAATATGTCAAAAGACATTTGCAATTGCTTTGAATCATATTCAAGTAACAAGTTAGATATATCATAGTCTTTTCATCATCTGTAGCGAATTCTGTATGTAACAGTTGAGACAAAGAGCAACACCTGTTTTTAATATTATTAACACAATATTTCCTGTTAGTATCTCCGTTGGCTAGAGAAGTAAAATAAGAATCGATTTCTTTACATTCCTTTTCAAATGCTTCGTGATACTTGCTTAAAGTTAAAAGCTGTTCAGGGTTAATGCGGTCGCTAGACTTGATAAATACACTAATACAGCCACAAAGTTCATAGACATATGTTAGAAATGTTGTATCCAAAGCTAAGTTTTCAAGTTCATCGGATTCTGCATCATCATAACAGACTGACTTCAAAAGTTTTGTGAGCAAGTTTAACTTTTTTAAAAATTTCGATGCAATCAGCTTTACTTGTATTGCAGAGTTCTCCCCACCTTGTCTAAAAAAGTCATCTGGCATAAATGGCAACCAGTAATTCAGTTCATCTTTAGTACTTTCTAAATCATACTTCATATTTTCTTTTTCGATTAAATCTTTTCTAGCATTTCGCTTTTCTCGTTGAATTTTTAATTTCAAGTTTTCGGCAGTCAGAACAGCTTCTTTTCTGTCTTTGTTAACAACTTCCAAGTCTTCTGCTAATTTATGATTTCTTTCACGAAGTGTGAAAGTTAGTTCTCTATATTTGTTAATTATATCTTCCCGCTCTTCAATAAGGATCGTCTTTTGGTCTATAGCTGTCTGCTTGTGTCTAAGTTTTGTTTCTAAGCATTCTAGTTTGTCTCTGCACGTGAATCGTATTTCCTGAAGTTCTTCTTCTGTCTCTTCGCTTACTTCCAATAGATTTTCAGTGTCGTGTAATGCTTGATAGAGGTGATTGATTTTTTCTTCCGACTTAAAGTTTCTTTCTGTAATTTCAAAAATTATGTCATCAACATTCACCATACTGTCTATTATGTCGTACAGTTCAGAAGTCTCTGTTTTGTATTTACAGAGAGTGTCTTCCATTGCCTTTTCTGCACCTTTCAAGTCTTCAATTTCGTTGGAATATTTTTCCACTTCATTCTTTGAATTTAAAAATTGATGATGTAAATTTTCGTATAAATTTCTTAATCTGAGTAAAGCACATTTCAAAATTTCATTTTCATTTTCTATTTTCTTGACATAATGAACTGCTGGAACACCATTAGCGCTTTGAAGCTTCATTTCGTCTTTCATAGTATCTAATTTAATTTCTAAATCCTTACATTTATCAGCTTCATCCTTTAAAAGAAGCTCAATTTGTTCAATCTTTTCTTCTGCTATCTCTTTTTCTATAATGGCATGTTCAGTTATTTCACTTAGCCCTTCAACAGTTACCTCCAACTTGCTTCGCTTATTTTCTGAAGATTGTAAGCAAATCTCAGTTTTACACAGTTTTCTTTTTAACAACATTAAATCATTTTTCATTATTTTAATTTCTAATTTAAGATTATTTTCTCTTTTGGCACTATTTTTCAATTCGTCGTACAGCTTCTGCTTTTCTGTATGCATGGTTTTAAGTTTATCAACAGCTTCCTTCTTCTGGTTTTCCAAATAAAATATTTCTTCGGTTTTATATTTCAAACTGTCTTTCAGGTCTTCAATTACTCTATTCATTGGATGAATTTTAGGTGCCTGGGATTTAGAATTTGCTTTCAATTTATTGTTTATTTTCTTCTCAGATTCACTTTTCATGGAAATGGAATTTACTAAATAATTTGGATAAAGTACTTTTTTTGCATTAGAACATGGATTTGATTCACCTTGAACGTTTTCCTTTTGCAACTGGCAAGATCGTACAAAGATTCCATAATTTCTTGGACATTTGAAATAATGCTGACCATCAATGGAACCATTATTTCGTCCCTTTGGCTCGTCTAGCTTTACACCAAACCATTCACCCTCCGAAAAATGAGTTTCACCAATAAATGATATTTTTCCAGATATGTTTTTTCCAATAATCTTTACTCTGTCATCCAATTTAAATTTCTCCATGCTTGTATTTCAGAATACGAATTACTAAGCCATTTTAAGATTTAGATTTAAAAAATAATCGAAAAATTGACATTACATGAAACTGTGGTTGTAATTATTAGCAAATTTAAAATATAAAGATCGTTGTAATGAATCATAAAAATACTGATGCCAATATCCAATAAAGTTTTATAACAGAATCAATGAGTTAAAAATAAAGGATTTTATTGTTTTCAGTCACAGTGAATCGGTAAATTTCACGAGTGAATCAATGAACTTTAAGTATTAGTTTTTAAAACAGCCATAAAAAAATGGTCTTTGAAAATATTGTTAAGTAGCAAAATACAAGATTATTTCTGTTATACGTTTAACATTTATTGTATTATTACATATTTTTAAATTATTGCTACTGCTACGGGAAAGGGTCAACTGACCTTGCATTCATTCCCAATTTTGTTGAAAAACAGTCCATCTGCCCGTGACCTACGTTATGCATGGATATGAAATAGCAGTTCCTTTTTAAGTATTAACAGATGCTTGTAAATTGATATTAAAAATAATTAAACACATATATATATAATTTGTGTAATTTGCTATCTAGCAACCGACAGATGGGATTGCTTGTAGATCACCATTAGTAAATTTAAGAGATTTTTAAAAATACCTGTTGTATATTTGTAAATGTTTTACTTGTGTCCATCCCAAAACCATGTATAACGTTATTCGTGTTTCATCTCGCCGTTTAAAGATGATCCAGTCCCTGTGACGTCATAAGAGTCATGATGCTACCGTGTATAACGTAGGTCACGATCTGCATGATGCGACCGTGTATAACGTAGGTCACGATCTGCCCCGACCATCTTCTGACTTGAATAGGTCAGCTGCCCCGGCAAAAGACTGATTATGAATTTAAGCCAGAGTCTCTAGAGAAGAAAATGTAGGAAACATGGAGTTGTAAAATAATCTAAAAATATACATGACATTGGATAATGCCGCAATCACTATAAACCATGAATGATCACTTCGAATTTGTGAAAATAACAACACCACCACCAACAACAACAAAAAAACATTATGTAGTAATTCCGTTGATAGGAATCTCAAAATACATGAAATTTAGTAATGTCGCAATCATTATAACGCATGTATGTTCACTTCGTACCTATGAAAAAAGATAAATCCCTGCATTTGCGACTAAGCTGTATAGGCATGTCAAAAACGTACAAAAATCAGTAGTATCGTGATAACTATAACGCATGTATGAACGCTTTGCGCCCATTAAAACAAAAGAAAAAGTGTCAAGGGATGCAGGTAGCGTTATTGTATATATATAGGAATCCCAAAAATACATGAATTCGGTAATGCTGCAATCACTATGAATTAAAATTTTACTAATTTTCAACTTCTAGTAATGAAAAGAAAGGTGTGTGTCGCGGGACGCACTACTGTAGTGAAAACAATCCAATCAGATTTTTTCCAATTTTGAGTGAATTTCTAAAAGTATGCGTGATATACAAAGCCACCCTTATTCGCTTTAACATCTGAAAATAGCGATAATAATGTAACGATTCTGAATAAAATTGCGATAAAAAAAAAAAGCATCATCTAGCGCCTAAATTTATGGGCTGTACTCGGGATAGCATATAGTGGGTAAAAATGTGTAACTACTAAAAATGAATTGATCGTCCAGAGGATAAACTATTCATAACTTATTAACATTCGTACGTTATATCAATTGAAGGACAAGGTTTTAAAAAAATTAGTAGATTGCTACTTTGTGAGTAAGAAATGTTAAATGAAATCTTTTAAGGAATTATTTCAATAAATGGCTTATAACTGATTATAAGATCAAATATAAGCATCTAGGGAAGTTCTGTAATCGGGTTTGCAGCCAAATGGCTTTACGAAAATTTAATATCGTTGTTGTAGCCTGCTTTTTTTCGTTATTTTGTGTGTGTCTATGTGTCCGTGCGTGGTTTAGTCATGTGGTACAGATTTCCCAAATCCACTCTCTGCTGTATTTAACTTAACAAAAATAGTTAAAAAATTTTCGGATGGGATCTACCGTAATCGGGCTACCACCTTCCCATCATTATAGAAGGAACTGAAATTCCGTAATCTGTTTTGCAGCCAACTGAGGTATTTTACCGAGTTTAACTTCACGCAAATAAAATTTCATTGTTTTAATCTATTTTTATGTATTTATTTATTTATTTGTGTGCATATTGCTGGCAAACTTTTACATATAATTTAAATATATGCCTCCATGCTATTTGCATAATTAATTATCTAAACCATTGTATAATTTATACATGAACATAAACATTTGCCTTCATGTTTATATAACTGTCGTCATACATTTTAAATCACATTTTTGTCAACATCGCTCGTGTTTGGATCATTATCCAAATCATGAATTTGAAAATCCATTGAAAAGTTCATTTAAATCTTAAATGTATGATCCATATCACAGAACATTTGATTATCTGGGAGCACGGCAGTGGGTCCGCCAAGTTCGCACAGGCCGTAGCTACCTTTTCTTGAACTATTTCGGCATGCTTTTCACTCCATCATAACTTCCTTTTGGGGAGAGCTACAGTTTTCCCTTTTAACACACATTAGTATAATCAAACTGAACTAGGTTCCACGATTTCGTACGTCTGTATTTAATATTTTTCGAAATATGCGGTTCCGAAAAAGGGCTTTTTTGTCACTGACTCACAGAGGATCATCAAATAACTAAGGTTGATGATCATCAAATAACTAAGGTACTTCTAGCAGTCGTAGAGTCATGGAATTTGACAAGTAGGTAGGTTTATTAGCACAATTAACCAGAAAAACCTGAAAACATAGAGTTTCTGCGTTTAAACCCTTGAAATAGGAGATACTGATTTGGCTATATACAATTCGTAACACATTCAATTGGCAAATTAAACTAATTACATTGTTGCAACCATTTATGTTTTTTGTTGTGCGATAAACATTTAAGTAATAATAGTTCCGTAAACAATCATTTACTCGCTCATATTTCACGCCAGAGTTGGTCGCCAAAGCCCGATTACAGAAAATTACCCTAAGTTTGAAGGTGTTATATGGTTTCAAACAGAATGAAATTTGTATATGCTTTTCCAAAAATGTTGGTAGGGCAATTCTTTTAGTTTATCTGTAAGTCTTTCTATCTTTTACTTCCTTAAAATAAATTTTATTATAAATGTCGGTATTCTAATCGCAATAGCACTCTAGTCAATTGGCAAAATTTCGGTGCTATTTATGGGTTGTTACTTCTTTAAGTGCAATTTAATGATGTTAATAAACTTTATGTATGTAGGTACACACGGGATTTTATTTCTTTACTCTCTTAAAAGTTTATTATAGAAAGAGAATTTTCAGAATTAAAGCATCGAAACTACCAGTTCTCCTTATGATTATTAAGCAACAAATGGCTGCTTGTAAAAATTATCTGAAGGAAAAGCCATCATTTTAAAAAAAGAGAAAGTGTTTCTTCCCATCCGAAGTGGGGAGAATGACGAATGGGGTTCTCATTGTGTGGGTTTGAACAGTGCTCCGTAAAGTAGAATCAAACCCAGGTTCTTTTAGGAAAAACTTACCAGTAAAGCTAGCGAAGTTCCGTTGGTATTGTTATAAATGAAACTCATATGGCAAATTCAATATAAATATTTCTCCAAAACCTGACAGGGAGGGGAGGGGACGAATTCTTTTTTCTTTGGGGGGGGGGGCGGAGTCAGAACACCTTCCTATGGCCTTAGATTGAGTAAATCTCTTATAAAATCTCGTGTATAACATAAGGTTATGAAAGGAGATTGTGTACAAGGAATGTCTAATAAAGTTGATTATCAAAAAATGAAATATCTATGCCTCAGGTGTATTTGCATCTGTCTTTCCTTATCCAAATTTGCAAACGTTTACGTGCGATAGATTTAGCATGGCCTCGTCATCTAACAAAGAAACAGACAGACAGACTCACAGACAAAAACCTTTTAATTTTTTTTTTCAAAATACTTTTACTTAATGTAAATTTATTAGATTTTCATAAATAATTATACAGTATTTATCATTAATATGAACATAACATACATTTTAGATTATTAACCCCTTTCGACAAACGTCACTTAAAGAATTTTTAATCTTTTATCCCCGATTATTCAGAAAATAAATTCTTGTTCAATTTAATTGCAGAAATGCTTCAATTGAATAAGACAAAATTTTATATTCAAATTTACTAGTATCAATAATCAAAGATTTTGATAACCTTATACGTCACCTATACGTGACACTCATCGTGAAGTCATTCATGTGGTTCCTTAATATAAGTTTGTATTGATTTTTATATGTCAGTTATGAGTTTTGACATTAATATTCGAAAAAAAAATATGTATACCTATCAATATAAATACGGGTCAAAATTGTGTTTGAAAGCAATTTTTGAGATATGAAAATTATGAGAAAGTTGGTCATGAGGTAGCAATTGATTATAAAGAATGCATCCCATTTATAGGGGGAGGGACACATTTTTTAATTCTTTACCACCTGATAGAAATTAGCTGAAATTTCCATTTTTGCTTGCAAACGTGTCAGAGACGTTGGGTTTGTCAAGTGGGTAAAATGTAAAATTTCAGAATAACTTTGCCTTTGAATAAATTATTTTATGGCAAGATTGATCAAAGTTTGATAGCCACCTTTTAAATTAATCATGTTTGTAAAGCGGAGTCTGATTGAATTAAAGGGGTTGTGATGCAAAAATGCGACAATTGATGTTCTGTTTTTAATTCTAAAAAAAGAAACTTGATTTGATTATACATTGATTCGTATAAGCGACGGATTTGCACTCCTTTCTTGTAGGGGACCCGTACTTTTGGTCTGCCCAGTGGCCCTGTTAAACCTCACACCGGCCCTGAATAGCATTCTAAAACCGATACAATAATCTGTTTTGTTAACACTGATTTGCTCAGCTTAGCTGAGAGACTCCGAGTGTCACGTTACTACTCTTATATCGAATGATTGTAATAGCCCGTCTTTTTCGTTAGCCCCAGTGAATCCTCAACTCAACTGACGTTTCGTCTATTACTAGTAAGTTTTAATGAATGTATAAACTGTTTGACATGCGTAATATGTTTTCTTCCCATAATTGAATGTTATATGTTTTAACTGCTGATACTCGTTTAAGTGGAGTCGCCATTTAAACTCAAGTTCTAAAACGAACGATAACCTTTTATTTATATGATTTTTATGAGATAGCTTATCTGATTTTTACTCTCGGAAGTATTTTAAAATAAATCTAATCAGTGTTACGGCAAGATTCGGCAAGGTAATTCGGTTATCTAATAATGAAACAGCACTTTTCATATTGAAAGTTTATCATTCAATAAAGCAAAAGAGTGTTACATCAAATGCCTTATTTAAATGTTAAAAAGACGGTAAAACTTAAGTGAGTATTTATTAATTTCTACCTGTGTTTTATTTTTACCGACTATGGTTTACTTCAAGTGTAAGAATAGTTTATATTTTATAAAATGGTTCCCAAGCTTTACTTTTATGCGGCCCATTTTAAAGTTTGAAAAATTTTCGAACTTTTGACCTAATTATAGGTCAAAGGCGATCTTTCGTACAAAGCATGTATACGAAAATAGTAATAGGAAATTCTAATGTGAATTATCCTAATAATAATAATTTGGTATAATAATAAAACATATCATTTTTTTTAGTAAGCATGAAAAAATTTGTTTATTATAATAATTGTATTATGAAAAAAAAAGGATACATTTTGAAAATCAGTGATTTATAACATCGTTTTGCACCAATGGCATTTTCTATATCAGGGCTGAAATTTGTTAGTTTAAGATTAATAAAACACTGTCATTTTACGAAGTTGGTTACCTATATTTCCTCAAGATTTTTTTCTTTAAAGTTGTAACATATATTTTGGATTCATTATATATAGTTATTTTACAGTAGGTAAAATTAATATATTTTTGGAGAACTGATAGATCATTCTGAGACCAATACTTTTGGGAACAGTTGTTTTTCAGTATTTCATTTTTTTAAGTTAAAAAAAAAAAGTTTGTTTTTATGTATTTTTTTTTAAGTCGAATATAATAGAAGGTTGTTTGACTTAAGGTAAGGTTGTTAATATATTCGATCGCTGTAAATCGGAGAGTTTTCTAAAGTTTGCATAAATGTACTAATAATATTTTCATACAGTTTTAGATTGGTTCTTACAGTTTCTTCTATTATTACGTAATTAGATGTTTTATGCAACTAATAATTAGAAAACTATCGAGTATATCCAAATATATTTTTCGCTATTTTTGAAACAATTTAAAAAAATCACAAGCCTACATTTTTTTCGAAAATTTCGCAAAATACAGGCTTTTGATTGGTCGTTTTGTTTCAAAAATAGGAAAAAATCTATCTGGATCCCTGCCTAAATTTATCTAAATATTATTCTGATAGCTCAGCAGACGATTTTTAAAAATGAAAATTTGTTTTTAACACTTTCCAACATAATTGAAAATTGTTTATGAATTCGTTTTGTCTGTCTGTCTGCCGTCTGTTTGTCTGTATGTCGTCTGTCCGTGCTCTAACTCGCGTAAATATACTCGAATCGTTATAAAATTTATATATGTTATTGAGGCTTACTGTGGCATGTTTGGTATTGAAAATGAAGTGTGCAGCACCGATAGTTTTTTTACAGGGACACTCAATAGAATTCCGTTACATTGCGGTCTATGGGGGAAAATCATTTACGGTTTATTTTAATGATGTTACACAATTTCAAACATATTGAAATTGATACATATCACTAAGGTGCACTGCAAGAGGCTTACTATAGAATATTGTATGTATAGCTTTCATCGTTCATTTACAGGGACACACAAAATAATTCGGTTAAAGTACTGCTTATTAATAATAATTGCTGGGAATGCTTTTTCAGTTGCTGAACGCATTTTTAAATTTAACTCATTTTTTGTCTATTACTTGGTGTGTATAAATTGTATAGATTGTATACACAGCAGCACAAAAGTTCTCGAGTACATTTCCGTTTATTGTCGGAAATTGCAGAAGGGAAAGTTTAAACTGTGCTACGCGTTTCCTAACTGAACTAAAATTTAGCATTCTATTTAGTATATATACAAATCTATCGATCATATACAGGGCTGCCCAAAAGAGCTGAGATATTTTTCCGAATATTGTTGGTAATTCCTGAAATTGGATTTTTAAATATGTTATGCGTTTTCAGAATTGTTTAGTTAGATAACATCTTACACCTTACGGTAAAGATTTACAAAATTATTTTGGAAATGTTGGAAAGTGTTACATAATCTATGCTTATCGCGCGATTTTTCATACTTGTTTATACTTGGGTTTATATCACATCCTCAAACGATTTCTATTTTGTAGTTAGCACAGTTAAAAAGTTAGTCACCAGAGCCGATTATAGAAGGCAAGGGGGAAAGTAAACTTTTTCGTAAACTGTTTAAATAAACAAAATTAAATATAAATAATTGTATAATATATTCAGAAATTAATAATATTTTGTTTAATAATAAATTAATAAATAATAGCTTATTAAAAATGAAATTAAAAATAAAAATATGGAACTGTATGTCATTATATCAATTTATAGGAAAATCCATCAAAAGCCTATGGCGGATAACAGACC
Organism: Maratus michaelseni; assembly: GCA_963931845.1. Lineage (NCBI taxonomy): Eukaryota > Metazoa > Arthropoda > Arachnida > Araneae > Salticidae > Maratus > Maratus michaelseni. The sequence continues at coordinate 255,583,818 of OZ007592.1, forward strand.
CTATGTATATTTCTCTTACGGAGATTCAGTTTGAAAATGGGCAAGCCTCCAGTAACGCTGAGGTGAACGAATTTCTCGCCGGCTACAAAATCGATCCACTGAAGTCACAGGCACAGTTTTACTGCGCAATCTCATCTTGTACTCCATCGTTTCTCTAAAAAAAAAAAAGATCTTTGTTTCTCCATTGCTTTTCCCGCTGATTTTTATGTTTTAGTATTCCTTGTGAATATTATCGTATGATGAGGACCTTTGTCAACCAATTTAAAATGGATTCAGCTGACGGAATTGTAAGTAAAGATGTTATTTCTTCTTTACTATAAATTTATTTCCCGGTGAAAGTGATATCGAGGGATGTGTAATACTTTGTGTACCAAAAGTTTAAAACTTTAAAAATGCATTGAAAAGGAACAAATGATGATAAAAAATTTTGGTTTTCCCGAATGTGATCAGAGGGAGATTGATTATTTTCATCAACCAGAAAAGTAGTAATTCTAAAAATCCCCGATAGAAGGCGCTGACACGAAATATATTAAACCGACTTATGCGAATCAGACTTTCAATTAAATGCAATGAGCAGAAACAGTGGCGCAGCCAAGGGGGAGTTTGGGGGCTACCCCCCCCCTTCCCCAGAGCTAAAAAAATTACTATAATTGCCGCTTGTATGAATCAAAACTAAAGTTAAAATTAATTTTTTTTTGTCTTTCCGCCTTGGCGGAATCTGCCGCTTTGTTAAATCATTCTATTCAAATATGTGATTCAATTAAAATGTGAAAATTCTACTTAAAACTGTGAAAGCGCATATTACATGCATCGGTTAGGTCGAAACTGGTTATTTGGACTGCGTCGCTTTGTTGAGACGTATAGTAAAAGAAGGGTCATATACTGCCACACAGACGCTTTGAGTTATGTAGTATATAGTGGGCCGTTTCTTAATTGCATTTCTGTCATTGTTCTATGTTCCAAACAATAACAGGCCATCCAGGGAAAAAATAAAACATACACTTTGTAAGTCTCTCTCAGTTTCAAGCGGTATTTTTTTTTTTTTTTTTTTTTTTTTTTTTTTTTTTTTTTTGCTCTCAGTTATATCTAAGATCAAGCTATGTGCGTACCCAGGAAAAAATCTTTGCAAAAGTAAGAATTAATAAAAAGTACTTTAAAGTTATAAAAAGCTATTTTTTGATTATGAGCAGATTTTGCAATCAGTGTTTCTTTCGAATCATTTGTTTTGTAGGGGGTCTGTACACAAATTTAAAGACTATATTCTATTTGAGTGGTAATTTTGCAACTGGACGAAAAATGTCCTGGCCAGGATTCGAACCTGGGATCTCTTGGCTGAAGCTGCCATGCTCTACCATCTGAGCCATCCCGGTAGAATCTGGAGGACCTAATTCAACCAGTTAACCTTATTGATAAGGTTAACTGGATTCAATAAGGTTAACTGGATGAATTAGGTCCTCCGGATTCTACCGGGATGGCTCAGTTTGTAGATCATGGCAGCTTCAGCCAATAGATCCCAGGTTCGAATCCTGGCCTGGACATTTGGAAAATTACCACTCATATGATTTCTTTACCAATTTAAATAATTGTGTTAAAATTAATCTAGTGTATATTCCATTTGTTGGTAATGTAGCAACGACGTCTTGCTCTCGGGGAGGCACTGCATCCTGATCCTCGGAGGAAAGAAGCACTAATTGTAATTTCATTTCAATCGCTGTGAGCAGTGCTTAATTTGCGCCGGAGCTCGGCTCCGATACTTCTTTGTTTTTAGTCAATGTTTAAGTATTGGTCAGACTTCATCGGAGCTCATAAATATTGCGCTCCAGTGCTCAGCGGAAGAGCATTTCTGAAAAATTTAAGCTTAAATTATGTTTTCCTTTTCTCCCATCACCAATACTTTGCGTCTTTTCCTACCAAGGCGCTTACATATGTGGCGTAGCGTGTCACACACGTTGGAGCATGTATCTATCTAGAGATCACAGATGTAGACTCAATTGTTTTTTGTCTCAGTAGTTTTCGAACAGCGATGAAAAATGCCAGAATTAACCGCACCGTATCTGCTAATTTTACTCGTGGTATTGTTATGTTTAGTCGCTGTAATTTGCACGTGTTTGTAAAACATTGTAAATTTGAGATGAAGCTGACAGGCGCAGAGCTCCAGTTTTATATTTTGCTAGTTCATATAAAGACATCCATAGAGAGTAGGATTTTCTGAAAGTTCCTCATTTCCGATTTCAATGTTTTTTGCTCTATTATTATTTTTTTGGCTTTATTTTTTGCTTATTTACTGCTCTATTCATTTATTAAATTTTATTATGTGTAATTGGATATAGATACAGTCAAAATGCATTATTATTTTTTTTTTCACAAAAGACGAAATTGCTTTAAATTTTACAATGTATAAAATATAAATATGCGGGTGGGATAACAACCATAATGCATCCCTACTTCCAATGAAAGGGGGTTTGGGTTGATGGTTGTTATTACTGCTGCAAATTAGAGCTCCGGTACTCTTTTTGCTAGAATTTAAGCCCTGCCAGTGGGTATGTATTTCGAAAAAAAAAAAAAGGCATTAAATGTGAGGCATTTTCTTTAGAAAAATACTATCTATAATTACATATAATTTTATGCTAACCATGCATTAATTTAAATTGATCAGAAATACATTGATTTACACTTATTACATTTTAACAAATGCTACCTGCATGTCATTAAAATTATACTAGCTGACCCGTCCGGCGGTGCCCGATCCCATGATAATTACCCCAGATTTGTATGATTATATATCTTATATTAATTTTGTATTTTTAAGGGTCTCTTGTTTCATAGTAACCCCAGTTGTCTGAATTCTATAATTTTTTCATCAATTATAAATATAATGGTTTTACAGACCGTGGAAAAATTTTACTATCTAGTTATAAAGGAAATGTTTTCTTCTTGCTTCTTTTTGTTTGTTTTGCGATGGGTCCATTAAAATAACAACAACAAGAAAATGTTATTGTCCGAACTCTCTGAAATTTTATTCGATTGTAAATATAACTGTATCCAGCCCCTCTTTAAAATTCCGTGAGAAAAGTCTAAGTCTTTGACTAAAGTTACACGAAGAGAACAGAGTCACAGAAACACAGAGTCACATCAAAAAGACTAAGTCACAGACTTAGTCACATTTAATAGAGAAAACATGAGCGGAAGCCGAGCAAACCCACGCGAAACACCTAAATTTCTTTTAGCATTTTCATCGAAAAATTCTCAGATTTTTTTCAATACTTTTATTCATCAGAGCTTTTCAAAATTTTTGTAGGCGCTGTAAATTCGATCTTCCGAGATGCTTTTAAAAGATTGTGTCGAAATACAGACGTTTAGTTATTTTTAGCATAGAAAAAAGATCGTCTTCGAAAAGTGCGATATGACGTGCGGTTCTAAATAAATCGCAATTTAGAATGTTTTTAGCTGTTTCACAACTCATCTTTAAATTTCCCATTTATAATAAACTCTTTATGCCAAGCATTTACATCTTAAAAGTAACCTCTATACTAAATTTCAAGTTTCTAACACTAACAGTTTCAACTAAATCATAATTTAGACGCTTTTAGAAAATCTTCCGCTCATTTCATCCTTTTAAATTTTGAATTTTTTAAAAAATGTTATAAGGAAGCATTCATTTCATAAAAGTAACCATCATGCCAAATTCCAAGTTTCCATGACAATTGTATCACATAAATTGCAATTTTAGAATGCTTCTTACTCTTGCATTCTTTTAAATTTCGAATTGAAAAAATAAATTCTGGGCGAGCATTTACGTCTCTTAAGTAACATCCATATAAAATTTCAAGACTCTAGCCCTAAAAGTTTTGAATATATTATGATGTAGAACATTTTTAGAACGTTTTTCGCCCATTTCACTTTTTTAAATTTCGAATTTTTTAAAAACCATTTTGAACAAGTATTTATATCTTAAAAGTAACCACTATGTCAAAAAACAAGCATTTATATCAACTGTATCACACAATTCGCAATTTTAGAACATTTTTGTTCTTGCATTCTTTTACATTTCGAATTTTTAGAAAACTGTTCTGGATGACCATTTACATTTCTAGAGTAACAGCCGTACCAAATTTTACATATCTAGCACAAACAATTCCTAATTGTTTTTAGAACATTTTCAGACCGTTTTCCGCTCATTTCATACTTTTAAATTTAGAATTTCTTTAGACATCGTTCTTGGAGAGCATTTTCATCCCAAAAGTTACCACCATGCCAATTCCAAGCTTCTATACCAACTCTATCACACTAATCGCAATTTTAGAACTTTTTTGCTCCTGCAAACTGTTTTGGGCTAGCATTTAAGTATTTACCATGCAAATTTTATGTTTCTAGCCCTAACTGTACAAATAAATTGTAATTTAGAACGTTTCTTGCACTTTTCCTTTTTTAAATTTCGAACTTTTTAGAAACCATTTTTAGTGAGCATTTACATCTTTTTAAAGTAACCGCCAGACCAAATTTCAAATTTCTAGAACCAACAATATAGTAGAAAGTGCAATTTTAGAATGTTGTTTGTTCTTGCACCCCTTTAGAAATTGTTGTACCATAAAAAAATTGTTTGGAAATTGTTGTATAAAATATAGCTTATGTTAGAGAGGAGATGGTTACCAGAATTTTGACACCATTATTAAGGTTCCATATTTAAAAAGTAAAAACGGAACTATTATAAGATCTCTCATGTGTTTTATTTTTCTGACGCTGAGCGGGGAGTTGGAAGTTATCGATGCAGAATCATCTAAGGATTGTTGGTAATGATTTTCGAAAAAAAAAAATGTGTCTGTAATTAGCTGAGATATTAATTAAAAATCCATCTAGAAAACAACGGCATGGATCAAAATAGTGTTGCTACTTTGCGACCTCCTTTTGAAGCGCGGTTGGCACAGTGCTAAGATTAAACTTTGTAACAAGATCTTTGCTTTAGGTAAGACGAATCATAGTGATAGTCAACATTTTTCATACCAACTGAATTCAATTATTGAGGGCAAATATTGAAAAATAATTCATAAAAAAATTCCAAGACATTAAGAGTCAGTAATTTTGAGACAACAATCGCTTATAATTCAATATATAATTCATTTATAATGAAAAATCTTTTCGATAACAAATCGCTTGAATTATCATGCCTGCATATGCTTTCATTTTTGAAAATGAACTGGAAAGTTTCGCGTTGTTCAGCATACTTTTTTTAAATGCTTTAAAATTGTCTACTATTACGTCAAATATGATTGACAAGTAACTTTTCGTGTGAAACTCAGCGACTTCTTCCGAAGCGTGATCGGTTCTCTGCCAAGTTTAAACTTTGTACAAGGTCTTTGTTTTAGAAGGAGATATATTCATTGTTTTTCATTCTAATACCAATAAAATTAAATTATGGCATGTAATATTGTTTTAGATATGTGACTATGTGAGTATATTGTCTTTGAACAATTCTGATATTTTGCGTGGAACCCTTTGTACCCGAATAAAACTCGCATATGACCAATTACTTTTTTAATCCGTTCTGTAGTTCCAGAATTAACCCCTGCAAAATGAACAAACGTTGCTGTTTTATAATATTAGTATAGATATGACTTCAATTCAAACTCTGATATTTTTAGAGAACTTTAACAATAATAAATATATTTTAACGAAATTTTCATCAGATTTACATTATTTAATGCGAAATTCGATGTCATGTAAAGTACTGGAAGGGCACAACAATTTAGTCTACAATGCCGTGTTTAATATCAACTATATTCCAAAACATCGATTACCTAATTGAGTTGTTACATTTGGCAAAAAGCAAGGTAAGTAAGTCTATTCAAAATTTTGTCAAAATTGCTTCATTATTATTAAAGTTAGGAATAAGAATTCGTGATTCTCTTGTAATGAAATCTTGTGTATTTTTCATTGAACAAATGGATTGCAACTCTGTTATTTTCTGTTTAAATTTTTTTGCTGTACTGTGCTCTTCCATCTTAAAGTTTGCCATTCATCATTTTTAAACACTTTATAAATCTAATCTAGTTTTGTGTTATTTCATTGGTACATTTTATACTTTGTAACTCTAATATTGTAAACGGTGTTTAACTGAATGTAATTGCAGAGAAAAGCATTATGATTTCATCCATTTAAAAGACTGATTCCAATAACCAGTGATTCATATAACCGGGTATACGTATAAACGACGATCACTTTTGTAAAAAAAACTCCCCCCCCCCCCACCTAGAACTGAAGTCTGGCTGCGCCACTGAGCAGAAACACAGTAATAGGATGAAACTGAATACCAAAGATTTATTCAAGCAGCAGGTATGTTCAATATAAACTCTACCAGCAGGAAATAACTAATCGTCCAGACATTAGAGGTTAAAAAAGGGCAAATAAAAGAAAGTTTTGGCGTAGTTTTGATATTTGGTTCCTTTATGTTTTTTGGGTCGCTGAACACGAATCTGAGGTTTTCCAACATTTTTTTTTTTTTTTACCAGGAAATACGTTTTTTTACAAAAAACCTGTGAAAAAACAGTCTTTTCTCTGTTTTTTTTTTTTCAAAATAACTCAAAACTATGCATTTTGGGTGAAAGTCGACAGTCTATGAATTAAAGAGAATAAAATTTCCTACATTTTATGCACTGAAAGTTTTTTTCATTGATCAATGGTTTAGCCGTGAGAGTGCCCCCCAAAATGGGTGTTAAAAACAAAAAACTGTAAAAAAAAAACGGGAATTACGGAAATGTACATCGATGTAATATGGAAACTAACCATTTTACTCCAACTTTAACCATTAGTGATACTAAATATTATATGATTAAATATATTTTATGCATTTCAGGTAAAGGAAAAGTGAGTATCCGGCGCCAGGGGAAGGTGGGAGCAGTGGAGCTGCACCACCTCCTCTCATGAGTCGAGGGTGCTCCTCCTCCGGAGAGCTCGTACTCAAAAAGGGAGGTGAAATTGGGAGGGAGTAAAAAACAAAAAAGGGTAAGAAACGGGAATTACGGCCCTGTACGTCGATGTAACATGAAAATTAACCATTTTAAGCAAACGTTGACTAATAATGATACTAAAAACTATGTGATTGACTACAATTTACAATTAAGTTGCCTGATAATAAATACAACTCATTATGAATTATTATTTAATTATAAATAATTATGTACATTAGTAACAAACATTAGTAAGTATATTTACATAAAGTAGAAAAGCAAAAATCTTATTTCCGCATTATTTTATTTGAAGGCCCCTGCTGTTCATCGGCATCTACGTACAACATAGAAAAAAGACGTATGGTATTAGTGTTTTTTTTTATTTAACTACCAATATTATAGAATAAATGTTTTCTTAATGGTAAATATTTCATACCTTGTGGCACGGCTTGTTCCTCTTCCATTGGGTCCACGGATTGAATGAGTGGGCAATCCAGCTCCAGCTCGGTTTCAAAGTATAAATCGTCTTCCTCGTCTTGATTCACCAGTGAGATGTTGCAGTTCCCTTCGCAGTTGAGGCACATGTTTGAACAACAAAGACTTGCCTTCTTGCACCCACAATTTTGTTGGCAGTTATTTTTGCACTTACAGGATGCAAGCTTCAACAAAGCAGGGGGAGCAGGGGGTAGTACAGTAAGTACAGGCTCAAGGCTAATCTTTTGTTTTTTTCCATCCCCACTCTTCAGCATTTTTTTCAACTTGCAGCCATTACTGCACCTGGTGATATACTCTTAAAGAGTGCTGTCGTACGGCAGCTGCAGATGGTGGTAAAGCAGCAATATCAGAACTGTATTTAAAGGCTGAGTTCTTGTACGAAATATATTTTAAGTGGTTCAGAGAACTTTCATCCAACTTCCAACTTTCGTCGAGAAGATTCGTTCAACTATAGCCATAATACAGCGAGACAAGAAAACGTTCCCAGCAGCTGCAATCATCTCCTGAGTTGTGCTTGAGTCTTTGAATACTTTAACCACGTCAGCAACATCTGGATTCTTCACAAGAAATTTGAGGAACATAATTTTTCCTTGCATAAACGGTATTGTACTACCCCCTGCTTTGTTGAAGCTTGTATGCTGTAAGTGCAAACAGAACTACCAACAAAATTGTGAGTGCAAGAAGGCAGGTCTTTGTTTTTCCAACATGTGTCTCAACTGCGAAGGGGACTACAACAACATCTCAGTGGTGAATCAAGACGAGGAAGACGATTTATATTTTGAAACCGAGCTGGAGATGGATTGCCCACTCATTCAATCCGTGGACCCAATGGAAGAGGAACAAGCCGTGCCACAAGGTATGAAATATTTACCATTAAGAAAACATTTATTCTATAATATTGGTAGTTAAATAAAAAAAAACACTAATACCATACGTCTTTTTTCTATGTTGTACGTAGATGCCGATGAACAGCAGGGGCCTTCAAATAAAAGAATGCGGAAATAAAATTTGGCTTTTTTATTTTATGTAAATATATTTACTAATGTTTGTTACTAATGTACATAATTATTTATAATTAAATAATGATTGATAATGAGTCGGCGTATTTATTATCAGGCAACTTCATTGTGAAATGTAGTCAATCACATAGTTGTTAGTATCATTATTAGTCAACATTTGCTTAAAATGGTTAATTTTCATGTTACATCGACGTACAGGGCCATAATTCCCGTTTTTTACATTTTTTTGTCTTTTACCTCCTTCCAGTTTTACCTCCTTTTCGATTACGAGAGGAGATGGTGCTGCTCTACTGCTCCCACCTTCCCCTGGCGCTGGATATGCACTTTTCCTCTACCTCAAATGCATAAAATATAGTTAATCATATAATATTTAGTATCATTAATGGTTAAAGTTGGCGTAAAATGGTTAGTTTCCATTTTACATCGACATACAGTGCCCTAACCCCCCCCCTTTTTTTTCCAGTTTCTTGTTTTTAACACCCATTTTTCGGGCACTCTCACGGCTAAACCATTGATCAGAGAAAAAAACTTCCAATACATAAAATTTAGGAAATTTTATTCTCTTTAATTCATAGACTGTCGACTTTCACGCAAAATGCATAGTTTTGTAGTTATTTATAAAAAAAAAAAACTGAGAAAAGTCCATTTTTTACAGGTTTTTTGTAAAAAAAAAACGTATTTCCCGGAAAAAATTTTGTTGGAACATTTCAGATTCGTGTTCAGCGACCCCAAAAACATAAAGGAACCAAATATCAAAACTACACCAAACCTTTCCTTTATTTTCTGCCAAATGACTGGACTATAAGACGTGTTACAATATCTGAGCGCAGCATAGATTTCACAGACACTCTACTATGAACGGCATCTTTCAGTTTCTTTAATGTAGAAGGGGAGAGGTCGGTACACAAGTGTTTTTAATCCTTTAACGTTTTCATGATGTTTTAACGTAAGAATTTAAGCTGAATTTTTTAGAATATCTTTAGAACGTCAAAAAATAACAATTCCTGAAATTCCAAGGAAAGATTCTTCTTAAATACACGATAAAGAAGAAGCTAACGCAACGCCTATTAAGATATATGAAAATAAAGAAGTGATATATGAAAAGAATTATGAAATTAAATATATGAAATTAAGTGATATATGAAAATAAAGAAAATCATTCCAAGTGTTTTTTCAGTTACAAATGTTCGATGTGTGAAACTTTCGTAACACGACAAACATCTATGTAATCAAGTTCGTTCCACTCTTTTTGGATTTTTTTTTTTTTTTTTTTTTTTGTCAACAGTTCTTAATGCAGTACTAATGTGTTCTTTAAGTTCTTTGAGTGTTTTCGGCAATAGTGACTCATAAACAAGATCTTTGATGTAACCCCAGAAAAAGAAATTACGTGGCGTAAGATCCGGAGTATTTGGTGGCCATGTGAATAAGTATAAATCATCGTTACCCGGACGTCCTTTCCAGCATTAAGAGACGGCAATAAAACTTTGAGTTTTTCTTTATTTTCATATATCACTTATTATAATATGTGTAATAGTTTTAAAAATATATATTTTTAAAATCCGGTCATTCATTTATGCTAACCTTCTATGATGGATTTCGCAAATAAATCAACAGTCACGGCTTTTATTTTAGATTAATTTTTATGTCACTTGTGTCTTCCATTGCGTACATACTTCAGTGATATTTCTGATTGGACTTGCTTAGATTCATTTATAACATATACATTATTTATGCCTGTTTTTTCAGGTCTTCCCAGTTCTCAAAGAAAACTCTATAAAGAACGCAGGAATCTAAAATGGAGGCAATGGATATAATTTTAGCTACTTTCCGGGACACGTCTTACGTGATTGCGAACCACCCTGTATACTCGATTCTAGGTTGCGTTGTACTGTCAGTTGGAATGCTGAGATTTTATTGCAGGCTAACGGTTGGAATGTGCAACAGTGACCAGGACATGGCGGGGAAAACTGTTCTTATTACTGGAGCAACTGCAGGTCTTTTTTACACTCTTTTATTTAACCTAACCTTTAGGGACACGGGCGGTTTGTACTTAAAAAAAAAAAAAAAAAAAAAAAAAAAAAAAAAAAAAACAGGTGGCGCATTGTATGCGCCATTAACTTTTAAAGTCTAAATAACAACCTTTAATTATATCCTTGTTTATAGCAATGTCTAAGCAGTAACAGTATAAAAGTAGTAAACATGAAATTGTTAAACAAAAGACTAATTTAATTAGAATTAATATAACACGGACGTTTGTAATAACATAAATACGCGGGTGCCGTATTCCATGCGACAACGCCTTTTAAAGTCTCCCTAAATGTCAACTTTTGAAGCTAAAAAAGAAGAATAGAGTCTAATGTATGATAATAATATAAAAGTAATAGACATCACATTTATATAAAAGAAAAGTTTAATTAAGACGACTAATTCTATCAAAAGGAAATAGAATATATTACACAAATACGCAGGCGGCATATTCCGTACACCAGTAGTGACCATGGCCGCTGCAATGTCGCGCGGGGTGCTTGCAAATTACTTAGCGGGGCCCTACGTCTCTGACTACAATATTCAACTAATAAAAATCATTTTTAAAAATTGCGTATATCATAGATTAATTTATAACATAGAGTATAAAATGTATGAAAAATAACATATAAATTCTTTTACATGTAATGTGTGTAATTTTTAGTTTCTAAAAATCTTCTCTCTTTTAAAATATTTATTTATTTATTTATTTATTTATTTTTTTTTTTTTTTTTGGCGTTTATTGTTATTTTCAGGATCCTCACAGCTATAAATTCCCCGACAATTATGTCAACTTTGGCTGTAAAAAATAAAGTGAATAAAAACATTTAAAGACAAATGTATAGCAATAACATCATTATTTTACACAGAATAACGCTACTTTGAATTGTATAGAGAGGCTCGGGGCCCTAACAAGATTACAACTGGTGCGGGACACTAGGCAGCTGCCCCTTTCACCCGATGTTTGCGCCGGTCCAGGTAGTGGCTTTCAAATAAAAATAATGAAACAGAGCGGAAAAAATTGCAAACTTCAACTTTAAACATTGGTTGAACATTAAACGGACTTTGGGAAGGGAGTAAATGTTAATCACGTAATTATTTTGGAACTCTTAACTATTTTTTTAAATGAGTGGCGCACTCAGTAAGCCGCCCGTGTCTTTAACGGTTAACTTGTTTTTTGTATGTAACGATGAAATTTTGTATTCAATTTTTCTCTATGGATTTTCATAGATTCGAGGCCCCGATGTAAATTAGAGGCCCGCTAGCTGGCGAATCCAGTTAGTTAATACATTAATTTTAAGGCATTTTACGTTTACCTGCCAGATGTGATAAATCGCTAAATCTTCTTGAGGGTTACAATTGTATACGAGTTACATACAGCGACAATGGACTTAATTAAGCGTCAAAACACGCTGCTCTCCAAAATATTTAAAATGGCTGTGAAATTGCAACGATTCAATTTTAAGCACTAAGAAGGAGAAATAAAATATAAATAAAAAATTAGCGTGTAAAAAAAAAAAGCTGTTATCAATTAATAGTTTCATATTAATTAAATTATGATTATACGTTGAGAAATCAATTTAGAAATCCTAAAAAGATAGTTTAAATAATGTTGGTTTTTATTTCTGTTAGCCATATCTTAAAAAGTAAACAGAGCGAAAATCATAAATTTGTTAAATAAATTCACGAGCTCGCGCTTTCTATCAAGCGAAAAAAAAAAAAAAAAAAAGCATAACATTTTCGGGTTTGGTGTCCAAGTATATATTCACATATTTTAGAGGAATTGTATTGGAAAAATCATGAATTGCAGTCATGAAATTAGCGATATTTCACGATAAACATTGAGTGCGTTTTAATGAAGAGTGTTTTTTAAAAAAGCTATTTTTACTTTGTTTATTTTAACTTAACTTGTTTTTTGTATGTAAAGATGAAATTTTGTATTCAATTTTTCACTCACTTGCTCATATGCTAGAATTGTAAAAAATATGTACACAGGTATGTTTCCGATGACAATACACCATTTTAATTAGTGATGGGCATAAGGATTATTTTGATTATTCGAATGAATCATTCGGGCATGCGCAGAAGCATATCTGTCAAACTTCAATTTTTTTTATTATTCAGTTGGGATCGCTTATGATGAAATACATCTATGATGACTAAATATCCTTGATGTATATATATTGTAATTATTTTGTAATTTTCCGTTATAAGAAGATTTCAAAAGTGTGCCTTCTGTATGTTACACTGCATGGATTTTTTTTTTTAATTCTTGTATTTATATATATATGCAAATATATTTTATGTTGCGTCAATGGCGAATCCAAGGACAGGAGGCGATCGCTCCTCCATATTGTGATGACAAAATGTCTACAAACCGAGATAGTCAGAGTCAAGCGAGTTTTAACATCGTAAGTGCTTAAAACGTTAGAAAAGTATAGTCGTAGTATAGAAATTTTAAAATACAATAGTTACCGAAAAATTTATATAAAAAATGATTTATTAAAATGACTAATTTAAATTAAAAGATAACTTTTTAATTTTTCCGTTATTTTTTTTTCTTTTTAATGAAAACTAACAATTGTGAATGAATCCGATGACCAGAACAGGACAGAAACATATCTGCCAAATTTCAATTTTTTTTTTTTTTTTTTTTTTTTTTTTTTTTTTTTTTTTACGAAACACATTTATCTTTTTTTATCTGGCGTCTAATCTAATTCTAATTAAAATTAAAAACTTTTCAAGAAAAAAAAATCTGGTAGTAATAAAAAAAAAAAAAAAAAAAAAAAAAAAAGAAGTTTGACAGATATGCTTCTGCACAAGCCCGAATGACTCATTCGAATAATCAAAATAATCATTATGGCCATCACTAATTTTAATATTGTTAGAATTTAATTACAAATTAATAACTTAATTTGAAGGCAGTTTTCAATCAGCCGGCCGCAGGTGATAAATCGCTAAATATTCTCTGTAGTCCCAACTTTTTATGAGTTACAACAACAATGGAGTTAATGATACTCCAAACCACTCTCGCCAAAATAGTCCAACAAGGCTGTGAAACTGCAATAACGAAATATTTTAAAAACTAAAAACTAGAAAATATAAATAAAAAAATAAAGAGTTTAAACATAAAAAAAAAGAAAATACTCTTTTATCATTTAATAATTGAATATTAATTATTTTTTTATAATACGCTGAGATACGCTGGAAATCCTGAATAGATAGCTTAAATAATGCTTTTTTTTTTCTTTCCAGTTGCCATATCTTAAAAAAGAAACACAGAAAATATTATATATTTGCTCTCAATATTATATTTTTAATAAATTCACTAGTTCCTCCTTTTTACTAAGCTTAGATCAAAAAGGGTCGAATTTTCCATAATCGGAGCCCACGACAAATTAACGTTATTTTAACGGAATTGTTTTGGAACTACATGAATTGAAGTCATGAATTTAGACGTGATTTTTAAGATTAACATTGAATGCTTATAAAAGAGAGGGTTTTTTAGGGTTCCGTACTTAAAAAGTAAGAACGGAACCATTAATAACATCACTCTTGTGTCTGTCTGTCCGTCTGTCAGAGTCCTTTTTCTCGTAAACAATGGAACATGGAAAGTTCAAAAGCCATTGACAAATGAGGCACTGACAGGGAAAAGGTAGTAAGTCAAGAAAAATTTATTTTTAGATTTTTAATAGAAGAAGTAGTATTTACTTTAAAATAAGTATGTTGATTTTAAAAAAAAGTTGTAAAGCTGAGATTATCCATACATGGATCTCATATGCTTATTTTTGCGAGTAAAACTTTGTAATTCAGCAGTGTAAAACTGTTTTTGGCTTCCATTGTAAAATTAGGTTTTCTTGACTTACTACCTTTTACATGCCAATGCCTCAAATATGTTTAGGAAAATTAGAGGGCTAATAAAGTTACTTGGAAAAAAGGTTTAATTTTTGTATATCATGTGGGGTATCTTGTGAATGATCTCGTAATATCGAACTCAAAAATATATTTGTTTTAATTTTAGGTATTATATTTTCAGAGATATTGTCGATATTGCACTGAAAAAATATGTTCCCCCCTTTATTTCCTAATCTATTGAAACTAAAATTATGAAAAAATAGCAGGAGTTTATTTAAACCTTTCAGGAAAACTATAGCGATTTTCCTAGGTAAAATAGTTTTTGAGAAAAACGCATTTTTCTGTTATACACAAACTTTACTTTTCGGGTGGTCAGCGGGAGAGTTGACGGGCGCTCGAGGTATCAATCGACGCAGAATCACCCAAGGATATTTGATGATGATTTTCGAAAAAACTGTCGGTAATAAACCGATATATTAATTGAGTTACTTGAAAAAAAAAATCTTTTATATATCATGTAGGCTATTGCGGGAGTTACACTCGTACTTGATCGATTTTTTAAAAAAGTATTTTTTCTTAAAAAAAAAAAAAAAAAAAAAAAAAAAAAACTTTATTAAGTTCCGGGACACAAAAATCTCGAAAATAACACTTAAAAAAAAAAAAAAACTTTTTTTGGCTTACAAACAACGTTAAAGTTTTTAGGATAAAATGATAACAGAACGCAAACCACATATAAATACATTATTAGTTCATATAGCATTTTTTGTTTGTACTGTCTGTGGTTTCCTAAAAGGAGTTACTTTACAACTTTAAATCCATTTCTCACAATGAACTTTTTTTTAAAGATCCGTGATATTTAAATTGACATATCTAAATTTCTAAAAAGGTAAAGTTATGAAACTTCGTACAGTTATTTTCAGTTATTATTAATTAAATTGTCTCTTGTGTTTTTTGCTTCGAGAGAAAACTTTCAAAATATAACTATCCTAATAAAAAGTACTCATAAATAAAAAAATATATATTCAATTTTTATAAATAAATATTTTTGTAAATCCTAAAGGCAAATTATTGTTTATTATTTTCTGTACTCAAAAATAACTAATAAATAAATAAATAAATAAATAAATAATAAAAAGCTTAAAAAAAGTTATTCTTTTAGAAGATACCAAAGGATCAAACACGGGCTTCCCGCGTTACACAACATAGGTGAAAAACTTTTTTTTTCTTTTTAATTAAAAACTCTAATAGATTTTTTGCATTTAATATATTTTCTTAGACTGCCCACTAACAACCCCAAAAAGTATTTTCATATAAAAAATATCAAGACTGTATTTAAATATGGTTTTGAGATTTATTAAAAGCTATGATGCTTCATATTAGCCGCATATCAAAGGTTAACAGACGAAGAAAACGCCATAGAATTAGCACAGCAGCCTTTTCTATTATGACTATTTCAATATTTAAGCTCGTAGTTCGATTACATATGTTTTGAATGTTTTATTTGTATTATTTTATTAATTTATTAGTGAAGTGTTAATTTCGTTATTGAATATTAGCCGGAAACAATTGTTGAACTATTTATTTTGTTTTAAGTACAAACGGGTTAATCTTCCGTAATCAAACTGTACGCGTTACAGACAGATTTAAAAAAAAAAATCATGCTTGAAAATTATTTTAAAACCCATAAAAAATCAGTAAATTTCAGATACAATTTCCAAACAAATTGCATTTGAAAGTACATTTTTTCATCGTGCAACATGCAACCCATCCAATAATGTTGGGAAATGGTGCAAGAAGAGATATCATCATTTGTTTTTTTTTGGCTATTTAAATTTGAAGTATGTTTTATTGGCGTTTTTTTTTTTTGTTTAATCCATATTTTCTGCTTCAAATTTATAAAAAAAATAAAGTAATAACGTTTTTTTTGTTATTATTTTAAACTTTTATTGCTATAGTTTATTTTTTAAATTTTACTTCAAAAAATATCTGCGTTTATTTATTGTCTTATATTAGCTTATGAAACTATATTTATTAAATTACAAATGAATATATCGTTTTCTTCTTCTCAACATAATGAAAACTGATCGAAGATCCTGTAAACACATGACCACTATATTATATACTTTAGTCAAAATTTTTGCCTTTGTAAAATTTGATCGAATAAATAATTTTAATATTTTAGGGGTCTAACACACACTTCTGAAGGGGTACAAATACCGATTTGAAATCAATGAAAAACACCCGATATTTATATTCCATTTTCTCGGCAACCACTGAGTATATTTGAATAATATCTATCTATCTATCTATCTATATATATATATTCAAAGATATTATAATTATATATATATATATATATATATATATATATATATATATATATATGTGTGTGTGTGTGTGTGTGAAGTTTTTACGAAGATGATTTTTTATTCCACGAGAAAATGGCAGTTTGTTAAAGATGGTGCATTATTGCAGTCGTAATCAATAATCATGTCGAGGAGGTTAGGCAATGATGAGACACCACAAGAGTTTCTTCAATAAGGAGCAGCCAATTTCCAGATAAATCGTTTATTAATGTACAGGAGCGATGCCAGTAACAGTTCCCACAGTATCCGGTATAAACTTATAGCCCTCAGGCTTGCGATGGCTCACTACATCATTTAATAGATCTTAAAGAGCGGTATGAAATTCTAAGTTAGTTGAGCACCAGATAACTCTTTGGTCAGCACTTCCAAACACGACTAAAATCTGCGCTCCAAATGCTTGCTAGCGAATTTTGTTCACGGCGCGTAGGGTTACTGACAACGACGTAACGAGCGCACGATCCAATGAGTGAGAGGCAAATTTAAGCTAAGCGAATGAGGTGCGAGGGAGAAGATTTAACATGAAAGAATCCCCATCGTAGCTGCGAAGTGAAAAATACCCAGCCCGCGAAGCAAAGCATGGAATAAAAATGAAAAAAAAATGGCTTTTAAAAACATTCGAAATGACACAAGCGTCTCTCAGAATTTTATAGATTGGGGAGTTGATAAAAGCTACGAATGAACTTAAAGTTTTAGATTAAGATTTGGAATAAGATAATTATTAATATACGTGTTATTACTTTTAAAAGGACATTAAATAGGAATAAATATTATTAAGAATTAAAGAAATAATGACTATGTCAGAAGTTAGATTAATTTAAAGGAATAATGCGAAATAAATGCGAAGGATATGTGAAGGAAATAAAACTTTTATATAACACACACGCACACATATATATATATATATATATATATATATATATATATATATATATATATATATATATATATATATTTATAATATCTATGAATTTCAAAAAACATATCAAGTTCTATTATCATTCTACTTAAATCTCCAAAGAGATAATTAATGATATTGTGTATACAGAATACAACATAGCTAATAATTAACATGTGCAAACATAATATTACCATAGCTTGTGCTTCAATGGTAATTGGCCAAATTTTACTCATACCTAAAGAATATTGAAAAAAGAAAAAAGAAATAGAGAGAAAGGGAAAAAAATTATAAATTGGAGTTGCAATTAAGTAAATACAAATGGATTAATAAATTAAATATGAACCATATACAATGGAAAATTGGATCACATGAGAATTAAATATGAATTGGATATGAAAAAGCACATGCACATGTACTCATCAGCTGGATGCACCCACATGTGTTTTAAATAATAATTCAGTGTTTCATAATTCTACTGGCATAATGCTAAGATCAGTAGAATCATCCAGGTACACTGAATTATTACCAGACAACAATTGGAAATATTAAAATTTGGAAATATTTAAATAGGAAATAAATATTTGGAAATATTTAAATAGGAAATAAAAAACCATTAAGAATATACAATATATTTCACTCACATCGATTATCCCAAAAACTGTATTTAACACCTCACGAAATTACCACGAGATAACAGTTTTGAAATAATAAAATTGGAAATATGAACGCGTAAAGTGTAGATAGAATATTTTACTCACAATAATTATACAGAATCCTTAAAATGTCACAACTTCTGCATAATATTCACATCCACATGGCAATGCATCATACATGTTGACTAAGTCGAGTTGAGAGAAATGATTTGAAAGACAAGTTGAGAGCACACTTTTTTTAAAACACATCCCCATCGATGACACCCAAACACAAAATGATTCAAAAACACACAAAATAATTCTGGTTTCAATACACTTATAACAAAATTATATCCGTGAATATATATTACTCCATCCAATTTTAATTCCTGAAAGTAAAATTAATATACAATCAATAGCTCCCTCTATAGTTAAATTAAATATAATATTAACAATATTATCAACAACTACCTGAAAGGTAAAGTGTCGCCATCTATTGGTATTATAATAATTCATAATTAATATTTAGTTAGATATCCACTTTATTAGTTACATACTCACTTCATTAGATTTAATTATATAAATAAACTTTAAAAAACAATACTAACTTGTAGTTTTACTTTAAATTCAAATAAAATATAATACTACTATATGAATAAATCTACACAGAATTAATTCAACATGCACAGCATTTCAGATATTCTTAACAAGAATATATTATGTAAAAGATATATTATTTTAATTCAAATTGTTTTTGCTGCCAGCTGTGTTAATCCACTGATATTATAGACATATTATTAAAAAATTAATGTTTTATTTTTACTACTACTTAAATATATATTAGACTTGTTATTAAATAATTAATGTTTAATGTATACTACATTGTAAATATATTTTATATTTCATAGATTAATTTAAATATCTAATTAAATAATTCATAAACAATTCAAAATATATCAAAATTTATAAAATTGATAATTAATAGTATTACTACTGTTTTTCAATCAAATTAATGCAATGCAGTAATTAAAATACTTGTTAAATTTAATTATTCATAGACAAAAATAAAAACTATATCTATTTATATTTATATATATTGCAAATAGATATGTTTATGAGTTATAATCACCAATGTTATCCATGAATAATTTAATTTGTTATTGTATAAGTTAATTTATAAATGTATGAAAACTGCACATCAATAACACCTTAAACAGAGGTGATCGGCAACGCACAATCACAACTATACAAAGTGTATATAATGTTCAATCAAATATTAAATTTCCTAATATGTTATAATTGTAATTATGTATGTTATAATTGTAATTATGTATGTTATAATTGTAATTATGTATGTTATAATTGTAATTTTCTATATAAAGTGTATATAATGTTCAAACAAATATTAAATATTAAATTTCCTAATATGTTATAATTGTAATAATGTATGTTATAATTATTATCTATATCTTTTGTTATATGTTATCGCACACTAATACAATAATTTATTACATACCATGTTTATATTTAAATAATATAATAAATGTTATTTAAAAGAGTTGATGATTGAATTTATCATAAAAATTGGATAACCATATATTTTTGCTTGATCTCGAATATATCTAATATTTTTGTTTTTATTTATATCTGAGCATAAGTATTTTATACGATGTAGATAATTGATAATTATATTTTTATAAACAGATTTATGTAAACATGAAGCAAAATTGGTAAAAATATTTACTTTAAATGGGAAATCAAATCTCTTATCATAAATATCAAAAATTAATTTATAATTATTAGTAATATTAATTTTTAAATCAAGAAAGTTTATATTATTATTAATTAAATCATTTTCGCTTAATTTAAGCTGAGTAGGATAAAAATTGAGTGGTGATGTGCAATTTTTTTCATTGAAATAAAATATGATAATGTCATCAATATAGCGATAAAATACATAATCATTGTTCGGACTTATATTTCTTTCATAATAATATAAGTAAAGGTCAGAGAGAATACTAGATGCGGTTCCGCCTTGCGGAATTCCCTGGCATTGTTTATAGATAATATTGTCATATATAATGTAATTATTATGCAATGTAAAATTTAGTAAAGTTTTAAAAAAATTTACTGAAATATGTTCTTTTAATTTTAATTGAGATTTAAATTCTTTAAATAATATACACATTGTTTTGTGTAAGTCTTTTAAATCAATGTTATTAAATAAATCATTAAAGTCCAATGTTTTTATGAATTTTACCGGATTGATATTATGTATTTTATTAATGAGTTGAAAACTATTTTTTAGGCAATGTTGGTTATTATGTTTTAACGTTATATCATATATCTGCTTTAAAATATTAAGTAGTAAATTGCTTGCATTTTTATTATATGTGTTACAACCGATGGTAACAGTGCGAAATTTAATAGGATTTTTATGAAATTTTGGAATTATAACAAGATAAGGATAATTAAAATTATTACATTTGATTTTTAGTAATTTGTGATAATTTAATAATTTTCTGTTATTTATTTCAATATTTAATTTAGTTTTATTAAAAATATTACTTGTGTTGATTGCATTGTGAATTAACACTTTATAGTATTCTTTACAAATGATAGCATAATTATTTGGAGATTTATCTACATAAGTAATTATAAATTTATTTTGTAATTCTGATATATGTTTATTTATGTTTTTAAAAGCTGCATGTGTAATATGAGGATAATTTTTTATAATTTCATTTTTTAATTTATCAATTACAGAAAATCTCCATTCACTGAAATATTCGATTGGTTTATTGTAATCAACAGCAATTTTATATATAAACAAATCAATATCTTGAATAAACTGCAATATTATGGATTTGATATTACACTTATATGGAAGACGAAATTTTGTGCCATTATGCATTAAGTTTTGTAAAATAGGTTGTTCTACAATATTAAGATCACCAGTAATGATATGACCATGTGTTGTATTTATATACTTTTGATATTTTGGGTCATTACAATAACATGGGTAATTCTTTGAAGAGACCAAATTTTTTGCAAAAGAATTGTAATTAAAAATTTTACGTCCAAACGTGCGATTATATTTATATGTCTTGTGAATGGTAAAATTTTTTATTGGAAAATTATTATTAATGTTGTTTATTATATTGTGTAAATTTATATTATTAAATACATGATTGGAAAAATTTATAATTAATTGTGTATTATTAGTTTTATATTTAGGTTTATTAGAAAGACTTGTATTTAATAGGTTTGCTCTATAATGTAGAATATCATAAAAGATATCACAAAAATGTGGAGAATATTGATTCTTTTTAAATACCTTGAAATATTGGTTTATATATTTCTTTTTTATACTAAAAACATGTTTTCTTATTGCAAGCCAACAATAATCATTACAAAATTGTGCCTCAAGATTATCAAGCTCCTGTTGAATCACAATATCATCAGTGTATTTTTTGTTATTATGTTTACCTCTACCAGATCTTGAAGTTTTTTTTTAATTTGAAAAATTTAATCCGGAATAAAGATTTTTATAATTTTCATATTTAGTTAAATCTGAAAATACAGGATGTGATTTTTTGTATACTAATTGATTTAATCCATAAGGATATGTAGTATTAAAATGTCTTATATATTTAGATTCTAGAAAAAGTCGTTCAGTAAAATTTTTTTGTATTTTAAGTATTTTAATAGTAATATTTTTAAAATCATGATTTTTGAAATGAGTATATTCAATATTATGAGTTGTTTGAAATTTAGAATTTTTATATTTATCAATATGAGAACGATGTAAATTTAGCCGCTTATGTAATTTTTGACAAGACTGTCCTATATATTCCATGTTACACGAATTGCATTTCAATGAATAGATTACATTGTATGCTTTGCAAAATTTTACCAAATTAAGATTGTTATTATTTGAAATCTGTGACTTATCAGCTAATGGACATGTAAGACAACGCTTAGATTCACACTCTCGAAAACATAGTACAGGCTTGGGACAATAGAATAGGTTATCTGATAACAATCCAGGAAGATCCCTGATAGTCTTCCTGTACCGAGCATTAGTCCTGGATCCACCAAGGCCTAAATTGCCAGTATCTAACATTTTACTAATAACTGCCATATTTGTTTGATAGCAATAAAACTTGCAAGAAATACATATTAAATATATCTATAACATATTTAAAACATTTTTTATGAATCAATCTTATTATTACTTGAATATCCATAAAAAAAAAAAAAAAAAAAAAAAAAAAAAAATATTAAGATTGACTGTTTAATACTTGATTAAATATAATAAAGCTATATAATAAAACTATTTACATATATACATAAAGTCCCATTAAGCAAACTAACATCAAAAGACAACAATATAAAAACCCCTAGCAGTCATAAGTCAGTACAAAATTAATGTTGGTGAAAAAAAAAAAAAAAAAAAAATCAATAGAACCTGAATAAGATTTTATAAAGATGCCTTTGAAAATTAAATAGATAAACAAATGATACCAAGAAATAATAGTAATACTAAAATATTATTATTATTAAATTATTATTAAATACACCATTAAAAGCGCCATGCAGCTATAATAACTATGTATTACAAACAGAAGTTAATCAAAGTGATTTGTGAGCCAATTAGGCTTAATTATGGTATCATATAAAAATCAATATTTTAACTAGCTAATTGTTGAAAAGAATATTGAAAAGAATATGTAAAAACCATTCCATACCAATTTGCGCAATGCAGCATAATTTTATAGAATGTTAAATAATTATAATATCTATGAATTTCAAAAAAACATATCAAGTTCTATTATCATTCTACTTAAATCTCCAAAGAGATAATTAATGATATTGTGTATACAGAATACCACATAGCTAATAATTAACATGTGCAAACATAATATTACCATAGCTTGTGCTTCAATGGTAATTGGCCAAATTTTACTCATACCTAAAGAATATTGAAAAAAGAAAAAAGAAATAGAGAGAAAAGGGAAAAAAAAATTATAAATTGGAGTTGCAATTAAGTAAATACAAATGGATTAATAAATTAAATATGAACCATATACAATGGAAAATTGGACCACATGAGAATTAAATATGAATTGGATATGAAAAAAACACATGCACACGTACTCATCAGCCTGGATGCACCCACATGTGTTTTAAATAATAATTCAGTGTTTCATAATTCTACTGGCATAATGCTAAGATCAGTAGAATCATCCAGGTACACTGAATTATTACCAGACAACAATTGGAAATATTAAAATTTGGAAATATTTAAATAGGAAATAAATATTTGGAAATATTTAAATAGGAAATAAAAAACCATTAAGAATATACAATATATTTCACTCACATCGATTATCCCAAAAACTGTATTTAACACCTCACGAAATTACCACGAGATAACAGTTTTGAAATAATAAAATTGGAAATATGAACGCGTAAAGTGTAGATAAAATATTTTACTCACAATAATTATACAGAATCCTTAAAATGTCACAACTTCTGCATAATATTCACATCCACATGGCAATGCATCATACATGTTGACTAAGTCGAGTTGAGAGAAATGATTTGAAAGACAAGTTGAGAGCACACTTTTTTTAAAACACATCCCCATCGATGACACCCAAACACAAAATGATTCAAAAACACACAAAATAATTCTGGTTTCAATACACTCATAACAAAATTATATCCGTGAATATATATTACTGCATCCAATTTTAATTCCTGAAAGTAAAATTAATATACAATCAATAGCTCCCTCTATAGTTAAATTAAATATAATATTAACAATATTATCAACAACTACCTGAAAGGTAAAGTGTCGCCATCTATTGGTATTATAATAATTCATAATTAATATTTAGTTAGATATCCACTTTATTAGTTACATACTCACTTCATTAGATTTAATTATATAAATAAACTTTAAAAAACAATACTAACTTGTAGTTTTACTTTAAATTCAAATAAAATATAATACTACTATATGAATAAATCTACACAGAATTAATTCAACATGCACAGCATTTCAGATATTCTTAACAAGTATATATTATGTAAAAGAGATATTATTTTAATTCAAATTGTTTTTGCTGCCAGCTGTGTTAATCCACTGATATTATAGACATATTATTAAAAAATTAATGTTTTATTTTTACTACTACTTAAATATATATTAGACTTGTTATTAAATAATTAATGTTTAATTTATACTACATTGTAAATATATTTTATATTTCATAGATTAATTTAAATATCTAATTAAATAATTCATAAACAATTCAAAATATATCAAAATTTATAAAATTGATAATTAATAGTATTACTACTGTTTTTCAATCAAATTAATGCAATGCAGTAATTAAAATACTTGTTAAATTTAATTATTCATAGACAAAAATAAAAACTATATATATTTATATTTATATATATTGCAAATAGATATGTTTATGAGTTATAATCACCAATGTTATCCATGTATAATTTAATTTGTTATTGTATAAGTTAATTTATAAATGTATGAAAACTGCACATCAATAACACCTTAAACAGAGGTGATCGGCAACGCACAATCACATCTATACAAAGTGTATATAATGTTCAATCAAATATTAAATTTCCTAATATGTTATAATTGTAATTATGTATGTTATAATTGTAATTATGTATGTTATAATTGTAATTTTCTATATAAAGTGTATATAATGTTCAAACAAATATTAAATATTAAATTTCCTAATATGTTATAATTGTAATAATGTATGTTATAATTATTATCTATATCTTTTGTTATATGTTATCGCACACTAATACAATAATTTATTACATACCATGTTTATATTTAAATAATATAATAAATGTTATTTAAAAGAGTTGATGATTGAATTTATCATAAAAATTGGATAACCATATATTTTTGCTTGATCTCGAATATATCTAATATTTTTGTTTTTATTTATATCTGAGCATAAGTATTTTATACGATGTAGATAATTGATAATTATATTTTTATAAACAGATTTATGTAAACATGAAGCAAAATTGGTAAAAATATTTACTTTAAATGGGAAATCAAATCTCTTATCATAAATATCAAAAATTAATTTATAATTATTAGTAATATTAATTTTTAAATCAAGAAAGTTTATATTATTATTAATTAAATCATTTTCGCTTAATTTAAGCTGAGTAGGATAAAAATTGATTGGTGATGTGCAATTTTTTTCATTGAAATAAAATATGATAATGTCATCAATATAGCGATAAAATACATAATCATTGTTCGGACTTATATTTCTTTCATAATAATATAAGTAAAGGTCAGAGAGAATACTAGATGCGGTTCCGCCCTGCGGAATTCCCTGGCATTGTTTATAGATAATATTGTCATATATAATGTAATTATTATGCAATGTAAAATTTAGTAAAGTTTTAAAAAAATTTACTGAAATATGTTCTTTTAATTTTAATTGAGATTTAAATTCTTTAAATAATATACACATTGTTTTATGTAAGTCTTTTATATCAATGTTATTAAATAAATCATTAAAGTCCAATGTTTTTATGAGTTTTACCGGATTGATATTATGTATTTTATTAATGAGTTGAAAACTATTTTTTAGGCAATGTTGGTTATTATGTTTTAACGTTATATCATATATCTGCTTTAAAATATTAAGTAGTAAATTGCTTGCATTTTTATTATATGTGTTACAACCGATGGTAACAGTGCGAAATTTAATAGGATTTTTATGAAATTTTGGAATTATAACAAGATAAGGATAATTAAAATTATTACATTTGATTTTTAGTAATTTGTGATAATTTAATAATTTTCTGTTATTTATTTCAATATTTAATTTAGTTTTATTAAAAATATTACTTGTGTTGATTGCATTGTGAATTAACACTTTATAGTATTCTTTACAAATGATAGCATAATTATTTGGAGATTTATCTACATAAGTAATTATAAATTTATTTTGTAATTCTGATATATGTTTATTTATGTTTTTAAAAGCTGCATGTGTAATATGATGATAATTTTTTATAATTTCATTTTTTAATTTATCAATTACAGAAAATCTCCATTCACTGAAATATTCGATTGGTTTATTGTAATCAACAGCAATTTTATATATAAACAAATCAATATCTTGAATAAACTGCAATATTATGGATTTGATATTACACTTATATGGAAGACGAAATTTTGTGCCATTATGCATTAAGTTTTGTAAAATAGGTTGTTCTACAATATTAAGGTCACCAGTAATGATATGACCATGTGTTGTATTTATATACTTTTGATATTTTGGGTCATTACAATAACATGGGTAATTCTTTGACGAGACCAAATTTTTTGCAAAAGAATTGTAATTACAAATTTTACGTCCAAGTGTGCGATTATATTTATATGTCTTGTGAATGGTAAAATTTTTTATTGGAAAATTATTATTAATGTTGTTTATTATATTGTGTAAATTTATATTATTAAATACATGATTGGAAAAATTTATAATTAATTGTGTATTATTAGTTTTATATTTAGGTTTATTAGAAAGACTTGTATTTAATAGGTTTGCTCTATAATGTAGAATATCATAAAAGATATCACAAAAATGTGGAGAATATTGATTCTTTTTAAATACTTTGAAATATTGGTTTATATATTTCTTTTTTATACTAAAAACATGTTTTCTTATTGCAAGCCAACAATAATCATTACAAAATTGTGCCTCAAGATTATCAAGCTCCTGTTGAATCACAATATCATCAGTGTATTTTTTGTTATTATGTTTACCTCTACCAGATCTTGAAGTTTTTTTTAAATTTGAAAAATTTAATCCGGAATAAAGATTTTTATAATTTTCATATTTAGTTAAATCTGAAAATACAGGATGTGATTTTTTGTATACTAATTGATTTAATCCATAAGGATATGTAGTATTAAAATGTCTTATATATTTAGATTCTAGAAAAAGTCGTTCAGTAAAATTTTTTTGTATTTTAAGTATTTTAATAGTAATATTTTTTAAATCATGATTTTTGAAATGAGTATATTCAATATTATGAGTTGTTTGAAATTTAGAATTTTTATATTTATCAATATGAGAACGATGTAAATTTAGCCGCTTATGTAATTTTTGACAAGACTGTATTAGAAATATTAACCTCATCCGACTAATTTATCACCAGAAAAAACACTTTCATTTCCTTTTTGCAAAGTGGAAAGAAGGAACGACCTTGAAAGAAAATAGCTTTCAAAGTGATCAACATTTCTTTCGACTCATAATAAATTGCTTAGTGAGATTTATGACCCTACTCAACTCTAGATAAATGTTTCAAGAGATCTACTAAATTAATAAACTGTTATTATGTGAAATAGACTAAAAAACATTTGTACAATAATTATAAACATTGTTATACTGATTACACTCTTACGTTCAGACCCTGCAATATGTGTTTTTTTTTCTTCTGACGTATGAGTAATTCCAATGATGCAATCATGAACTATGAACTCATTCTTTTTTTACTTTAATTTTCTCAGTCCTCTCCAAAATGTAAACGCGTAAACAACTAGAGCGAATAATCTCTAAAATGTCATATGAATATAATCTAAACCTAATTGTTAAATGTTAACGTTATTGTAATGTCCATCTGTTCTAATTTAGTGAATTAAATAATCAAGAATGTGTTTTAAAAGAAGTTTAATTATTTGCAGTCAAAGCCTAATTAAATACTTAGTTTTTCAGTGAAGTGTTCCATATGATCGATTTACCGATCCCTTGAATTTACGAGGATTATCTTACACTTTAATGGATACACAATTGGAGATTAAATCATGAGATGCACCTTCAGAAAAGGTAAGAAAATTTATCTTATCCTTTTTAATCTTCTTGAGATAACATCAGCACTCGATCAGTGATATCGAACTCCTCCTTCAATGATTATTGAGACTGAAAAATTGTCTCAGAAGGAAGGTGTGAATTAAAAACTGAAAAACTGAAAAACATTTTAAAACTCATTTAGAAAGCACATAGAACTAATTTCAAAAGAAAGAAAATAAATATAAGAATCTTTAAAGAAATAATTAAATAAAACTTAATAAAAACAATAAAGAAAAATTAATCGAAGAAATGGCTTTCTCAAAAGAAACACAGATAATTGAAAAGTTAAACCAAAATAACTATTCTATATGGAAGTTTAAGGTCCAAATGTTATTAATCAAAGAGGATTTATCTGAATTAATAACAGAAGAACCACCAAACCCAATAACACCTGAATGGCAAAAAAGGGACAAGAAAGCAAGGGCAATAATTAACTTAAGTATTGAGCACTCACAAATGGTTCATATAAGAAATTTAACCACGTCAAAGGAAACATGGGACAAATTAAAAAATATTCACGAAAGAGGCAATCTGTCAAGCAAACTTTATTTGCTCAGAAAATTATATGGAGCTAAATTACAAGAACATGGCAATATGCAACGTCACATAACATACATTCTTGAAACCATCGACAAACTCACCGCAATTGGAGAAAATATGAGTGAATCGCACATATCAGCACTATTACTGTGCTCACTTCCACCTAGTTACAACACACTCATAACGGCTCTGGAAGCCAGGCCGGAAAATGAATTAACACCAGATTATATTAAAAATAAACTTGTCGACGAATATACTAAACGAGTAGAAAACTCGGAACCAACCGAAAATTCGGCAAAAGCGTTTAAAACACAGAAAAAGTACGTAAATAATGATTACGAAAATCATAATAAATATTGCACGTATTGCAAACAAAATAATCATAACTATAAAGAATGCTGGCACTTAAATAACAGAAATTGACAAAAATCTACACCGAATAAACAATCATTTAAACCAAAGAAGTTTACATCGTCGCTCTGCTTCGAAAACACAATCGGTGATAGTGAAAATGATAGGTACGAAACGAAAGAAAAAATAAATAAAAACGTACAAATAAATCATAACAAAAATCAAGATGCAGCATTTATAATCGAAAAGCCCGGAAAACCAACCTGGATTATTGATTCCGGAGCATCTTCCCATATTGCGAACAGCAAAGAAATATTTACTGAAATAAACAACACCGAACAAACATCCGTAATAATCGCGAACGGAAACACACTCAATTCCTATGGATCCGGTGAAGTTATGATTACAACAAAAACATCAAACGGGGACTCAAATAAAATAAAATTAAAAAACGTGTTATATGTTCCAGATTTGGAAACAAACTTAATTTCTGTGAGTAAAGCAACTCAACACGGTTACAAATTAATATTTGAAGACGAAAAATGCATGCTATCCTGTAACGGCAAAACGTATCTGGAAGCGAAAAAGAAAAATAACTTATATGAGGTAATTCTCTCAGATAAAGATATCCCAAACACAGCAAATATCGCAAACGACTGCAAAAATAAAGAATGTCTAGAACTTTGGCACAAACGCCTAGGTCATAGAAATTACGAAAGTATAAAACAAATGATGAAAAACAACTTGGCCAATGGCATAAAATTAAATAACTGCAGTCATAGTACACACTGTGAAATATGCATAAAGACAAAAACTACTGATGCACCATATCCAAAATTATCTGAACATAAAACGACACAGGTACTCGACCTGATACATACAGACGTCTGTGGACCGATAAGAACAACCTCTTTAGGGGGAAAAAGGTATTTCGTCACATTTATTGACGACCACTCAAGATTTACTGTTATATATTTACTATCTCACAAAGATGAGGTCTCAGACAAAATAAAGGACTATACTCAAATGGTTCACACACAATTCGGGAGATATCCCAAAGCATTCAGATCGGATAACGGGGGCGAATATATCGGTAAAAATACGGAGGACTTTCTTAGAAAAAGAGGTATAAAACACCAATTTACTATTCCACACTGCCCGAGCCAGAACGGGATTGCTGAAAGGAAGAATAGGAGCCTGATAGAAATGACCCGAGCTATGCTCTCAGAAGCTGGGTTACCCCACAGGTTCTGGGGTGAAGCAATAAATACAGCAACACATCTCCAAAACAGACTACCAACAAAGGCTACAAATAAAACTCCGTACGAAATTTGGTTCGAGAGAAAACCAAACTTACATTACCTTCGAGTATTTGGCTGTAAAGCTTATATATACATAAACAAGATACATAGAGGAAAATTAGATAACACAGCCAGGGAAGGAATATTTATGGGATATGATAACCACTCAAAAGGTTATAGAGTATACACTAAAAATAATGAAATCATAATCGGGAGAACTGTAAAATTCCTAGAGAATAACACACATATTCTGAATGAAGAAAATAATGAACCAGAATGCCTGCTTGATAACAAAAATTATATTGAAACGGAAATAAACAATACAGAACAAACACAAGCAGAACCCGATCAAAACATTCCTACATTAAGAAGGTCAGAAAGGACAAATAGGGGAGTTCCACCCAATAGATATACATCCGATAGTTACATCTGTATAGTAAAAAGCGATGAAACAATAGAACCGAAAAATTGGAAAGAAATCAACGAAATAAAAAATCCTAGAGAAAAAGAAAATTGGCTCAAAGCCACAGATGCGGAAATAGAAGCGCTAATGAAAAACAAAACATGGGAACTGGTAGAAACACCACCAAATAGAAAAATAATAAGATCAAAATGGATCTTTAAAAGAAAAGTCGATAGCTCAGGAAAATCACCCATATATAAAGCAAGACTTGTTGCACAAGGATTTAGCCAAAAATTCGGTGAAGATTATGACGAAACATTTGCATCAGTAGTGCAACATACCACCATTCGTGCATTTTTAACCGCAGCCGCTTATAAAAATCTAGATGTACACCATATTGATATAAACGCGGCATTCCTTCACGGAAATTTACAAGAAGAAATTTACATGCAACAACCAGAGGGTTACATAGATAAAAACTCTAATCATAAAGTTTGTAAACTAAACAAGACCATATACGGTCTCAAACAGGCAACAAGAGCCTGGCATATGAAAATAGAAACTTCATTAAAAGCACTTAATTTCACGCAAAGCACAGCCGATACATGCTTATTCATAAGAAAAGAAAAAGAAAATTTCACATACGTAATAATCTATGTAGATGACATACTTATTGCAAGTAAACCGGAAATAATAAAAGAAATCGTGAAAACATTAAACGAAGAATATGAATTGAAAAATTTAGGACAAATAAAGAGATACTTAGGAACCGAAATAGAAAAATTACCGAACGGTTACGCACTAAACCAAAAATCAAAAATTGAAGAATTAGCTAAGAAATTTAACCTTGAAAATGCGAAACCATACAGTACACCAATGGAACCCGGTTTTAATAAAATAGAAGATGAGGAAAATTTGTTACCAAACAACACAGAATATCGAAAAGCGATAGGATCACTTCTTTACATCGCGACAGTTAATAGACCAGACATATCAGCACCAGTCAACATCCTTAGTAGACGTAATGAAGCACCGCGAAACAAGGACTGGAATGCAGTAAAGAGAATTATCAAATATTTACACTGTACGAAAAATTTAAATTTGGTTTTAAATACAAAAAAGTTACCTAAATTGGAAGTACATACCGACTCAGATTGGGCCGGAGATATAACAACGAGAAAATCAACTTCAGGCAGTATTTACATTTTGGGAGACAATCCAATACAGTGGATCACAAAAAGGCAGACATGTATTGCCTTGTCATCTGCTGAAGCAGAATATATATCTGCAGCAAATGCTTGTCAAGAAACTTTATGGTTAATTAAATTACTGGAAGATTTAGGATTAACTCAAGAAAAACCAATAATAATGCATGAAGACAATCAAAGTTGTATAAAAATGATACACAACGAAAAGTTTGGTAAGCGTACCAAACACATTGACGTCAAATTTCACGCCATAAAACAGCTTAGAGAAGAAGGAATTATAGAATTAAAATATTGTCCTACAGATCAGATGATAGCAGACGCGTTAACCAAGCCCATACCCAAACCTGCACTGGAAAGACATAGAAATTCAATGAAACTTTTTATGATCAATTCCTCGGAAGAGCTTAAGGAGGAATATTAGAAATATTAACCTCATCCGACTAATTTATCACCAGAAAAAACACTTTCATTTCCTTTTTGCAAAGTGGAAAGAAGGAACGACCTTGAAAGAAAATAGCTTTCAAAGTGATCAACATTTCTTTCGACTCATAATAAATTGCTTAGTGAGATTTATGACCCTACTCAACTCTAGATAAATGTTTCAAGAGATCTACTAAATTAATAAACTGTTATTATGTGAAATAGACTAAAAAACATTTGTACAATAATTATAAACATTGTTATACTGATTACACTCTTACGTTCAGACCCTGCAATATGTGTTTTTTTTTCTACTGACGTATGAGTAATTCCAATGATGCAATCATGAACTATGAACTCATTCTTTTTTTACTTTAATTTTCTCAGTCCTCTCCAAAATGTAAACGCGTAAACAACTAGAGCGAATAAGCTCTAAAATGTCATATGAATATAATCTAAACCTAATTGTTAAATGTTAACGTTATTGTAATGTCCATCTGTTCTAATTTAGTGAATTAAATAATCAAGAATGTGTTTTAAAAGAAGTTTAATTATTTGCAGTCAAAGCCTAATTAAATACTTAGTTTTTCAGTGAAGTGTTCCATATGATCGATTTACCGATCCCTTGAATTTACGTGGATTATCTTACACTTTAATGGATACACAATTGGAGATTAAATCATGAGATGTACCTTCAGAAAAGGTAAGAAAATTTCTCTTATCCTTTTTAATCTTCTTGAGATAACATCAGCGCTCGATCAGTGATATCGAACTCCTCCTTCAGACTGTCCTATATATTCCATGTTACACGAAAAAGAACATATTTCAGTAAATTTTTTTAAAACTTTACTAAATTTTACATTGCATAATAATTACATTATATATGACAATATTATCTATAAACAATGCCAGGGAATTCCGCAGGGCGGAACCGCATCTAGTATTCTCTCTGACCTTTACTTATATTATTATGAAAGAAATATAAGTCCGAACAATGATTATGTATTTTATCGCTATATTGATGACATTATCATATTTTATTTCAATGAAAAAAATTGCACATCACCACTCAATTTTTATCCTACTCAGCTTAAATTAAGCGAAAATGATTTAATTAATAATAATATAAACTTTCTTGATTTAAAAATTAATATTACTAATAATTATAAATTAATTTTTGATATTTATGATAAGAGATTTGATTTCCCATTTAAAGTAAATATTTTTACCAATTTTGCTTCATGTTTACATAAATCTGTTTATAAAAATATAATTATCAATTATCTACATCGTATAAAATACTTATGCTCAGATATAAATAAAAACAAAAATATTAGATATATTCGAGATCAAGCAAAAATATATGGTTATCCAATTTTTATGATAAATTCAATCATCAACTCTTTTAAATAACATTTATTATATTATTTAAATATAAACATGGTATGTAATAAATTATTGTATTAGTGTGCGATAACATATAACAAAAGATATAGATAATAATTATAACATACATTATTACAATTATAACATATTAGGAAATTTAATATTTAATATTTGTTTGAACATTATATACACTTTATATAGAAAATTACAATTATAACATACATAATTACAATTATAACATATTAGGAAATTTAATATTTGATTGAACATTATATACACTTTGTATAGTTGTGATTGTGCGTTGCCGATCACCTCTGTTTAGGGTGTTATTGATGTGCAGTTTTCATACATTTATAAATTAACTTATACAATAACAAATTAAATTATACATGGATAACATTGGTGATTATAACTCATAAACATATATATTTGCAATATATATAAATATAAATATATATAGTTTTTATTTTTGTCTATGAATAATTAAATTTAACAAGTATTTTAATTACTGCATTGCATTAATTTGATTGAAAAACAGTAGTAATACTATTAATTATCAATTTTATAAATTTTGATATATTTTGAATTGTTTATGAATTATTTAATTAGATATTTAAATTAATCTATGAAATATAAAATATATTTACAATGTAGTATAAATTAAACATTAATTATTTAATAACAAGTCTAATATATATTTAAGTAGTAGTAAAAATAAAACATTAATTTTTTAATAATATGTCTATAATATCAGTGGATTAACACAGCTGGCAGCAAAAACAATTTGAATTAAAATAATATCTCTTTTACATAATATATACTTGTTAAGAATATCTGAAATGCTGTGCATGTTGAATTAATTCTGTGTAGATTTATTCATATAGTAGTATTATATTTTATTTGAATTTAAAGTAAAACTACAAGTTAGTATTGTTTTTTAAAGTTTATTTATATAATTAAATCTAATGAAGTGAGTATGTAACTAATAAAGTGGATATCTAACTAAATATTAATTATGAATTATTATAATACCATTAGATAGCGACACTTTACCTTTCAGATAGTTGTTGATAATATTGTTAATATTATATTTAATTTAACTATAGAGGGAGCTATTGATTGTATATTAATTTTACTTTCAGGAATTAAAATTGGATGGAGTAATATATATTCATGGATATAATTTTGTTATAAGTGTATTGAAACCAGAATTATTTTGTGTGTTTTTGAATCATTTTGTGTTTGGGTGTCATCGATGGGGTTGTGTTTTTAAAAAAAAAGTGTGCTCTCAACTTGTCTTTCAAATAATTTCTCTCAACTCGACTTAGTCAACATGTATGATGCATTGCCATGTGGATGTGAATATTATGCAGAAGTTGTGACATTTTAGGGATTCTGTATAATTATTGTGAGTAAAATATTTTATCTACACTTTACGCGTTCATATTTCCAATTTTATTATTTCAAAACTGTTATATCGTGGTAATTTCGTGAGGTGTTAAATACAGTTTTTGGGATAATCGATGTGAGTGAAATATATTGTATATTCTTAATGGTTTTTTATTTCCTATTTAAATATTTCCAATTGTTGTTTGGTAATAATTCAGTGTACCTGGATGATTCTACTGATCTTAGCATTATGCCAGTAGAATTATGAAACACTGAATTATTATTTAAAACACATGTGGGTGCATCCAGGCTGATGAGTACGTGTGCATGTGTTTTTTCATATCCAATTCATATTTAATTCTCATGTGGTCCAATTTTCCATTGTATATGGTTCATATTTAATTTATTAATCCATTTGTATTTACTTAATTGCAACTCCAATTTATAATTTTTTTTCCCTTTTCTCTCTATTTCTTTTTTCTTTTTTCAATATTCTTTAGGTATGAGTAAAATTTGGCCAATTACCATTGAAGCACAAGCTATGGTAATATTATGTTTGCACATGTTAATTATTAGCTATGTGGTATTCTGTATACACAATATCATTAATTATCTCTTTGGAGATTTAAGTAGAATGATAATAGAACTTGATATGTTTTTTGAAATTCATAGATATTATAATTATATATATATATATATATATATATATATATCTGACACATGTCATGCTGTAACTCTCTTATTTATGAAGCGATTCGGATGTGACAGAGTATGTGTATAGGACATCATGCGCCATCGTGTTTCAAAATGGCTGCAAATTGAATTTTTTAATTTTTTTAAAAAATTTAAAAAGATGCATAAAAAATTATAAATTGAAAAAATTGTTTCCGTTAAATGTTAGATCGTGATACAAGAATTCCAGAACATTTTTTGTTTTGGCTTTATCTAAAAAAATGCTTGAGATATGGCAATTTGAAATTCTAGGGCATCTAGGGTGCCTGACATTTCGAAACAAACTGATTTTTGTTATGCTGTCACTCTCATGCTGAAATTCGCATTCAAATTCAGTATTAACGAAAACCGGGATTGAATCTTCTATAATTGGGTTCTAAGCATTTTAGCTTCGGGTGTTTGAGTAAAATGAGTTGAATTTTTAAAAACATGGACTATGAAAGCTGCCTTTTCCTCCTGTTAAAAAAATTCCAACATTTTGAAAATTTTCTGGGATTATCGAAGTGTATCTACATTTATGGAAAATCTAGATATACGTCCCTTATCCCAAGTCTCCGGTGTGCATCGTACGCACTATAGTACGCACAAGCGCTGCATATTGATGTGATATTTTTTTGTCGTAATCTATTATATTTATTTTTTAATTAATTTAACTTGATAATTTCACTGTATTTAAATTGCTGTTAATTTTAATGTACTTCTTTTTTTCCCCAGGAATTGGTAAAGCAACAGCCGAAGATTTGGCTCGAAGAAATGCTCGTGTTATAATGGCATGTCGCAACACAGAAAAGGCCAGCCGTGTAGCCGAGGAAATCATATCCCGCACAGGCAATGAGAATGTAATTGTAAAATACCTGGATCTTGCATCGCTCAAAACTGTCAGGAAATGCGCTGAAGATATTCTAAACACAGAAGAAAAATTACATGTCCTCATCAATAATGCTGGAATATTCAGTAATTTACTATTTATTTATATTTTGTTATTGAATAATAAAAAAAAAAACTGCTTTATTTCTGAACTTTTAAAGAACGTATGTCTCGCTCGTATTTAATCTACATCTTTAGTGAATCGATTTAAATTCTGCCGGAATTATGAAGAATATTCTCTCCACTTATTGAAAATCTGACGTAACATTCTTTAATTTTTAACACTTTCGAACGTAAAACTGGTTACAGCTTCGGTTTATCTGTCCGTCCGCGTTACAACACTCGTAAATATGCTTAGATTTTCACAACATTCATATATGTTATTGAGGTTTACTATAGTACATCCCATATTGAAGATGAAATATGTAGCTCTGAACATTCGTTTACAAGGACACGCAAAAGGACTCCGTAACATTATGGTCTATGTGGAAAAATTGTTAGCGGTGAATTTTAATGATGTTACCATGCTTCAAACACAATGAAATTGATATGCATCACTGGGGTGGACTACGACGTGTTTTCTATAAAGTATGGATTGAGCAGAATTTGCAGTTCGTTTACTCTTTACAGGGACGCACAAACTTATTACAGTACATTATTGTCTATAGGGGAAAAATGTTTGCAATGAATTTCAATGATGTTAGAGTATTTAAAACATGACGAAATTGATGTACATTACTGAGGTACACAACAACATATTTTCTGCAGATTACTGAGTGCGTAGCATAGGCATCGTTCAGTTACAAAGATATAAGAAAAAAAAATCGGATACAGGACTGACTATAAACGATAAATTGCTCCAAGTTTTCAACTGTGATTTGAATTTTTAATCTTTAAATTTTACGTAGTATATGCATGAACTCTAAGATCATATAACAGGGGTGCGCAAAAGAATCTGTAAATATTAATGTCTATGAGCTTAAATTACGTAAGCTTTACTTAAATAAATTTACCTATTAGTTTATACGAACTCATTAATTTTTAAGCATGTAAAAATTAAAAAAAAAAGTTTAATTTTTAAATGTCAGGATTTTTTTTTTCTTCTTAACTTTCCTGCGATTACTTGATCAACAATTTAAGATAGTTTACAAATCCTTTATTTTCAGATTAATTGCTGAGGAAGCTATCATATATTCCACCGACTGAAAAGAGATTTTTTATGACCGTGAAGAATTACTTTCATTGCTTAAATATTTATATGTATTAAATAATCATATAATTATTTTTATATTTAATGTATATACAAAGTCTGTTCGAAAAGTAATGAGAATTTTTTTGCCACACATCTGGCGTCTAGCCATATAATTGCAACTATCGAGAAACGTCATAGGCGGGGTTAGCTTTGAGGAATAACGGTCACCACTCCGTTCCGTGTCGAGTCATTGGAACTGTGAAATACTGACGCTCTGAGTCGTATTTGTTATCTGACGCTCTGTATCGCAGTGTGGAGTAATTCACAAGGAGTTTGAGCCACCAGGGTGAGCAAACAGTAAATGTTAATTGCTATGTGGAAGTACTGGAACGATAGAAGAAAAGGGCCATCAGAGGCCGACGGAGATTGCCAGCAGCTGGATCCTCCACCATGACAACACGAGGGTTCACACTGCTTTGATGATGCGACGATATTTTTTGTGCAAAAATATATGTATATTTTTGCGCTATCTTCCCCAACCATCGTACAGCCCTGATTTGGTCCCTTGTGACTTCTTTCTGGTTTCGAATGCCATGAAGGATCTTAAGAAACATTACTTTGACACCGTAGTAAAAACTCAAGAGGCTGTGACCAGAAGTCTGCACAGCATCTCGAAAGAAGCGTTCGGGCAATGTTTTGACGGTGAAAACAACGATGGATTCCCTGCATCGATGCCCAAGAATATTATTTTCAGAAATATTAAATATATTTGCATTTTACTTTCCTCTGTTTTCCATTAAGAATGTCTTCTCATTACTTTTGGGACGGACCTTGTCTAACAAAGTATAAAAATGACAGATTGCGATCGTCTTTATTATTTATTTTTTTTTTTAAATCGTAAAAATGTCCTATTATTTACAAATCTGATCTCGAACCTTTTCTTAAAACTACCTGAATTCAGATGAATTTTATTGTCTGTATTTGAAATAATTTTTGATTCAAAATAAACTAAACTAAATAAATCCTACAGTCTAAATAATGTGAACAAGAGTTGATATGAACAGTCATGATAACTGCATTAGTTGCTTTCGATGGTCTTTACTGGACAATTCTCATTCGGGATTTGACCATTAACAGTTTCACTGTCAACTAACTTGACTCGATTGGCTTGGCTGGATTCTTCGTAGTGGTAAATCTTCTATATCTTGCCCTGTGATCAAATTATCTATCTAAAGTTAGACATTCACAGTGATTTTATTTTTTGAAAGTCTGTACACTGTTTTCATAATATAACGATTTATACAAATAATTTATAAAAATCATTCCGACAGTTTAAATTAAAAATAATATTTTATTTAATCTTTTAGAATCAAATTGTAATATATTCAAAATAACACACCTTTGAAATTATCAAAATAACATCTCTGAATTCAGACACCTCTGAAATTTCCCCTGTTGTTGTCTGTTTTGTAAAAGTTGAAAGCTCTTGGGTTTTAACATCTTTTGGTGATTTTTATGTTAAAAAACTTTTTATGTATCTTTAGCACCTTTTTAGTAAAATAAATCATAAGTTTCAATTCTTATATATTTCATTTAATAATCAAGGTGAACATGACATCCGAAAAATTATAGTTAAATTATATTTTATAATATTCAACAAATTCATTATGTTTTGTTGTTTAATATACACTCAATTTTACTTTTAGGTAGTGATAAAAAAATAACTGAAGATGGGTATGAGACAGTCTTGCAATCAAACCATTTGGGACATTTTCTGCTGACGTTATTGCTTTTAGGTATATATCATTTTTAATCCTGTGAAATGTTTTAGTACAACGAACATTTAAGAGTTTTAATGTGAAAATAAGCAATAAAATTTTGCATCTTTCTGTTTTAATTCAAAGCGCGTTTTTATCATTTTTTGGAGGTCTGAACAGATTATTCTTGTCATAAAATGTTGCATGGCGGCCCGTCGTATAGGGCACTTGGGGCACGGCCCCACCTATACTTCTCTATTAAATTTGCTAAAATTAAATATAATTTTTTATTAAAATATCAGCAATTTCGACTAGTTTCGACTCCAGCCAGGATAAAAAATTTCCTCACGCTCGCTCGCTCGCTTCTATTCTCGAAGAACATTATCATTCCCTTCCACAGGGTTATGTTTCGGAAGTCGTAAATCACCCTTTTTGACAACTGACCGCTCACTGCTCTCGTACTATTGAGGGCCCCAGAAAGCTGTGCCCGTCTCGTGCACATAGCTACATGGTATTTTGTACAACCGCGCATCTTGGCGTCTTCCTGGTATTTATCGCCAAACAGTGTGAAGGAACAGCTTGAATAGGACACTGTTTGGGGCAAAATCTGCCTGGCCCCATATAGGAAAAGATTATGTTTGTTTAGGAAAATATCAGCGTGAAAGACTTATCGACATAATTGATGACTTTTTCTGATGGGAATCAGACATTTAAAAAAAAAATATCCGAATCTTATTTTTCAATAGCAATAAAAATTTCTCCATTTATTTATGGTTCATTTAATACTTTAAAAACTTTTTGAATAATAATAAAAATAATTTTAATTAAATTTTTGACTTTATATAGTAGAATTTTTTTCTTGTGCATGATGAATTTTTTCTTTTTTAATTAAACTAGGTTTGATAGCCAGAAAATCTTTTGTCATCTTCTAATCGTTAACTTGATGTTAAATAATGTAGCAGTACAATTGGATTTATGAGTTTGAAACTACATATTTTTAACTTATATAGAATCTGTTGACTTTTTCATTTACAAAATAATTATTGTCAAAATTGACAGAATAAATGAATATAAATAATTGAATTACTATATAAATTTACATTTAATCGTTTTTTTTAAATAAAATTTTGTTTTTAAATAATGCTGTAATGAATAATTTTTAATTAAAGAAGATAAACTGTTATTTTTCGGTAGTTTTCGTACGTGTGTTGCGTGTTTTTTTTTCCCAGTAAAATTTACTTTAAACAATCGAAATTTAGTTTATACATGAAGATTTTGGATTTGACATTGTAATTGGCATCTGTAAAAATTATCATTGGCCTTCAAAATTCTGAACGAGTCGCGTTGTACCCGACCTGAAACTGAAATTTCTGTTTAAAGTCAAATCGAAACCCGATAAAGAAAATTTTGTCAATCCGAGACCCTTTCAGTTCAACGCAAACCCGGACCGAAAACAAATTATTCAAACCATAATTATTATAATAAAAAAAATCATATTTTAATATGATTATTGAAAAATAGTCTAAAATTATATATCTTCTCAATTTGATCTTTTTTCTATGAAAATGAACACATATACACTCACTAATATTCAACTGTTTAATTTTGTTCATTGAAAAATATTCAGGGCTTTCTTATGAAAAATCGGGTCAACAGCTTCAAAAC
Organism: Maratus michaelseni; assembly: GCA_963931845.1. NCBI lineage: Eukaryota > Metazoa > Arthropoda > Arachnida > Araneae > Salticidae > Maratus > Maratus michaelseni. The sequence goes on from OZ007592.1 coordinate 255,625,195, forward strand.
CTAACACAAAACAGACCCGTACCCGAAACATTTAAAGACAACCCGACCCACAACAAAAAATAGCGTCAGCCCGACTCGACCATTCGGGTTAAATCATTTTACCCGACACGATGCAGGATTTGGTCATTTCACATTTACATTTTAACAGAATAAATTTTAAATGTTTTCTCTTATTTTTTCTGGAAATTTTCTCCCGAAATGTATTAAAAATTAGAGTGCACGTTTTACTTGAGAGCGCGGCAGACACGGGGAAAAAATAGTAATGTTGATTTAGATTTTAAACCTTTAAAATAAATAATATTTTAATTATACATCTATTGAGAATAATTGTTTTGTTAGAATAACAGCTTTACATTAAACATGAGTAATATACATTTTTTGAAAGTGATATAGTGTCAGTGTCATATTAGCAGTAATAACTCTATGAAGTTTTTTTTTTTTTTTTAATATGTTTTAATAAGTGTGGCAGTGACAATTTTACTGCATGACTGAAGATCTCATCTCAAACTTCAATTTATATTTCTTTATTTTCAAAATCATCAAAACTTTATAATTTTTCATAGTATGAGAAATGTTGGTATCTAGAGGTTTTCAATTATCTAATACGTAAAATAAACACTCGCAATAGTTTTAATAAAATGCAAAGTGTATTTTTTTTCTTTTTACGAAATTTGGTTGCTTTATTGCTGCGAAAATCTTGTTTTCTCAAACAGTACTATTCGCATTATAGTAAAAAATATAGTATAGGATTTGATTCCAGTTTACTGACATCTACTACATTGTCACACTTATCATATAGGTGTGAAACAGGGCACGAGCTGCCAATGGCAGATAAAGAAATTTTGTGAGTTACTGATTCAGAACAACTCAGTTAGATTTCTGTAACACTTTTAATAGAAATAATTTCTAGTCTAAAACTTACAAAAACTTAGAGATTTTTAAAAATTAATAATTCGGAAAGTATTTATTTAAACTTCCAGTTCCAAATACTATCTCCAAGATGTGAATTCGGCGAAAAATTCATAATCAGGATGTGCTGCTCACAATTTGTATCACAAAATGCACGAAAACAGTAGGATACAATACAGTAGACTCCAGTGGTAATACAATACAGTAGACTCCAGTGGTAATACAATACAGTAGTACTGCAGTAGACAGATTATAACCTGATTGGACCTGATCGCGAACGTACCATTTGAGCGTTCAATCAAGTCTTTGGAGCTTAAACGATAATTAAAATAGATGTTGAATACCAACCTTAGTTCTCTTGTGCATAGGTTATTTAGTTACAGTTTTTTTTATTAACAAATTATTAAACAGATGCATTTGAAATAAATGAAATCTTACAGTATTATATTTATAAATGAAGATTTTTCCAGACAAAAACTAATTCAGATAATTTTTAATGTAAAATGGAGGTGTGTTCAACCTTGTTCATATCGTTACAGATCTACTGAAAAAGAGTAACCCTAGTCGCATCATCAATGTATCATCAGGTGCATACAGAAGGGGAGAGCTGGATCTCGAGGATATGGAAGGAAAAAAATGTAACGGTGCATTAGGAAAATATTCTCGATCTAAATATGCTAATGTCTTGTTTACTATCGAGCTTGCATCACGACTCGAAAATTCAGGTACACTTTTTTCTCTTTCTTATTTAAGTAACAGGTGGACTAGTATTATATTTTAGTTCTTTTTTTTTTTTTTTAATATTGATATAAATTACACTATTAGGTATTGAAATAAGTAAAGTAATTGTAATTTATTTTATTTTTATTTATTGTTATTTCTTTGATAAATTTACTAATCCAATTACTAAAAATTTAATAGTGATAACTTATAATAAGATGAAAAATGGGAGGGTTGACTCGGACCCGACTAAAATACCCACAAATACAATGGATTATGCATATCACAGCTACCACTTTGGAAAGAACAAGTATAAAAACGCATGGCAATACGCATATCATGTTCTGATTAACTATGTTATCTTTTAAATCATTAAGTAGAATACACTTTAAATCAGAAATATCTTTGTTACATTTCTTTACAACCAGCATAAAATGTTAAGATCGGTAAATGAAAAATTTATTTTTTGGAGGGAAATTTCGACATTCTATTTTTGTTATACGTGCAAATGGCTGAAAAATAATATTAAATACACTGGCGGGAAAAAAATCCCAACACCAAGAAAAAATTATTGTAGAGTAATGAAATTTGGACAATGCATTTGTCTAGTTAACATGTTTAATTGATTTGATTTTCAAGATCACGGGTTAATTTAAGCTCAAGAAAATGCATTTCAAATGTGAAATGACGTTACATTAATAGCCGGTGTAACCTCCAGAATTTTTAGTGCAAGACTGCAAACGTGCATGCATTGTGTCATACAGGTGCCGAATGTCATTTTGTGGTACGGAGTTCCATGCTTGTTGTAATTGTTGTGTCAATACTGGGACGGTCAGTGCTGGCTGTGGATGATGCTGGAGTTATCGTCCAATGATATACCATACTTGCTCAATTAGAGACAGATCTGGTGATCTCGCAAGCCAAGATTACATGTCGACATTCTGTAGAGCACGTTGCGTCACAGCAGCGGTAGGAGGGAGAGCGTTATCCTGCTGGAAAACTCCTCCTTGAATGCTGTTCAAGAATGGCATCACTACAGGTTAAATTACCAGACTGACGTACAAATTTGCAGTCAGTGTGTTGGGGATAACCCCGAGAGTGCTCCTGCTGTCATAGGAAATTGCTCCCCAGACCATGACTCCAGGTGTAGGTCCAGTGTGTCTAGGCCGCAGACAGTTTGGTTGCAGGCGTTTCCCTAGCCCCCCCCCCCCTGACCAACAAACGGCTATCACTGGCACCAAGACAGAACCTGCTTTTATCAGAAAACACAACAGATCTCCACTCCGTCCTCCAATGAGCTCTGGCTTGTACCACTGGCGACGCAAACGGCAATGGCTTGTAGTCCATGGAATACACGTTACAGGGCGCCTGGCTCGGAGCTGTACTTGAAGTAACCGATTTCTAACAGTTCGTTATATCACAGTGGTACCAACTGCAGCTCGAATTTCTGCCGCAGAAGTACGATGCGACACAGCCGTATGCCGAATACGGCGGTATTCCCTCTCAGTAGTGACACTTGACCGGACGGAACCCGGTCTTCTTGATGCAGTACCATCCATTGACCACTGTTACCAACAATCATGCAGAGTGGATACATTCTGTCCAAGTCTTTCTGCAATATCGCGTAAAGAAAATCTATCTTCTCGTAGCCCTATTGTACGACCTCGTTCAACCTCGGTGAGCTGTTGATAATGGCTTCTTCATCTTCTTAAAGGCATTCTTGGCTAACATCAACTCAATACGCCAAATTTCGAAGATAAATAACGCTCACGAACTTTACAGCACGCATTTAAAGCAAATCTGATTTGCAAGTTCTGACTGGCGCTGCTAGCGCAACACTTATGCGCGAAGAGCGAAATTTGAATCGATGTGATCTTTCAGATGTATAAACACGCCTACCAAATTTCGTTTATCTATCACAAGTCTTTCTTGGTGTTGGGATTTTTTTTCCCGTCAGTGTAGTAGAAAATGCTTGTACTATGCTATCATCTTGTACTTGTCAGCAAAAACATAAAAAAGGGCAAATGGGTCAAACCTCCACTATGGTCAAACATTCCAAGTTTCCACATCTTATGTTTTAGCATGCCATGCATGAATTAATATGATACAAGTAATTGAAGAAACGAAAAGACAAAAAAATCTCCAAGTTCTCTCTCATTTTTAGGTGCGATCGTAATTATATAAATACGTAGCACCTATTGTCGTCGTCTGGTCTGTCCGTCTCTCCGCATGTAACAACGCAAAAACTACCCAACCGAATGGTTTGAAATTTAAGATATATTACCTTTGCAGAATTTTGTCGAGACATTTCAAATTTTATGAAAATCTAATCAAAACTTTAGAAGATATTAATAAAAATATTTATTAAGAAGTTTTAATTAAAAAAAAATCGGTGCTTCCTTGTTATAGGAGCTTCCGAGGTTTTATCGTCAAGTGACCAAGATGCTTATTTTATTACAGAAATTATTCTCTAAACGATATAATTCATTTCACAGAATTAAAAATCATCAAGATCTGAATATTTATGTAACTAGCTATAGTACGAACGCACCTCATTTTTACGTTTGACGGACAATTTCCAACTTGTTTAAATAGATTTTCTTAACAACGGATTCAGTTCTGATTAGATGAAATTTTCTATTTTAAAGGATTGTAGAATTTTTTATAAACATATAACATTTTATACAAAAAATGAAGAATAAAATTGTGAAAGTTACGATTTGATATAAATTTTTCGACAACAAGGGGAAAAGCATTTGCATTATTTTTTAGAGTTACATAACAATTTACATAAGAACTGAAAATGAAAAGCTGCTTCAAATCAACGCTACAACGGCTAATATATATTATTCATTGATCAATTAAAAATACCTGTCTTATGCATGTTAAACTAAATAATTCTTCACTTTTTTAGGTGTGACTGTAAATGCCTTGCATCCAGGAGTAGTGAAAACCGACATAATTCCAAATAGAAGTACATTGTTCTTGCATTTTGCAAGACTTTTAACATGGCTTGTAGGAAAGGTAAGTTTTATATAGCTACACTGCAAAAAAAAAATTGTTGATTTTACAGTATAAATGCGCGGCAGCGTATTACTGCTTATTTACTGTTTATTACTGTTAATTTTACGGTATAATACTGGCAGCTGGGGTGCCAGTATTATACTGTAATATATATCTCTATCTCTATAAAAGAGTAAGTGTCTGTCTGCCTGCCCGCGGATTTCTCCGTAATTATAACACCTAAGACTCAGAAATTTTTGTCATGTGTAGATGTTGTCACCGGATAGTATACCTCGCGGCCGGATTTTTAAATTTTAATTTAGATTTTTATAAAAAAATTAAAACGTGTATATGGAATTTTGGGTTCGAGGCTATTTCAAGCTCCTCCCATGAAATAGCCTAGGCAACGAAGCAGCCAGCCAATGAGAGACCGAACCGATCGAAGAAATCTATGGCCTAGCCTGACTCGTGAGTTGCTGGCCTAGAGTTGTCCAGTTTTTGTCCATGGTTTTGTCGCCTAGCTTCGGAGGTTGACTGCCATGTAATCGAATCGAAAGGACAGTTTTCGATATGCAAAGAGACTGCAAGAGATGTTAGTTGGCAGGTCAAAAAGAAGTGAATCTAGCTAAGCTAAGAGAGATGCAGAGAGAGTTGAACAGACGATGGTGAGCGGAAAATGATGTGTGCGCGTGAACAGTATATGATGATTGTGTACGCTGGGGTTTTGATGGCAGAGTGTAATGTTTTTTAATTGTTCATCTTATTTTAACTTGTGTATCAACGATGCCTAATAAAAAGTGCTGGATGTTAATCATCACCTTGGATCACTGGAGTTCGTTAAATCATTACAGTATGGCTCTTTCCACCCGACATCAATAGAGCTTACTGATTTTAGTTCGGATTTTCATCACAGGGGGCGCTTTCGTATCTTTGGTTCTATGGGCTGGATCATGACGGGGTATGCCTCATTCGACTCGACATCGATAACCTTAATGAATTCAGTTATGTTCGTATAGAACATATTGTGCCCCCTGGCGGTGGAAGGTGTAACTAAAGGATTTTGCAGCTAACTCGGGTTCTATGGGTCACATCACGACACGGTTTGGCTCATTCGACACAACATCAATAGAGCTTACCTATTTTAGTTCTGAATTTCACCACCAAAGGGTGCTTTCCTATCTCTGTTTCTATGGGCTGGATCACAATGGGGTATGGCTCTTTCCACTTGACATCGATAGAGCTGACTGATTGTAGTTCGGATTTTCACCACAAGGGGTGCTTTCCTATATCTGGTTCTATAGGCTGGATCACGACGGGGTATGGCTCATTAGACTCTACATAGATAGAGCTTTTCGATTTTCACCACCAGGGGTGCTTTTCTATCTCTGGTTCTATGGGCTGGATTATGAAGGGGTATGGCTCTTTCGACTCGACTTACGGTAATATACGGGAGTGTGTATGGCACGCCCAGTGTTTGCTGTCTAAGGTAGTGGGGCCCCCAACATTAGATTTGTTTAAAAATAAAAAAATGTTCAACACTGATTTCAGGTACATTTAAGGTTGTTGGCACGGGCAACGCCGGGCGGGTAAGCTAGTATATATATATATATATATATTTATTTTTTTTATATTTTTTTTTCAGTGTAAGAATAATTAACGTACACGTACATTGATCCAATTATTACTTTTATTTTTATTTTTTTGCATATTATTTAGAATGCTTTGTTGCATATTTTATAACACAGGCCTTGGATGAGGTTATTTTGTCCACTGCAAAAAATAAATTGTTGATTTTACGGTATAATGGCATCCCAGTTGTCACTATTATACCGTAAAATGAACAGTAAAAAACAGTAAAATAAGCAGTAATACGCTACCGCGCATACAATTTTTTTTTTCAGTGTAGAAATACTAATGTTTACTGGTTTAGGAAAAAAATAGACTAAATATTCTATCATGTACAGTTTTGGCACAAATTGAGAATTTCTCTCATGCTCATAAATTATTAATTTAATCATAAAAATACTAGGCATTATATTAATATAATAGGAGACTACTATTGTTTGATTCATATGGGGCGGAATATTTTTATGTTTCATTTCATCTTTTGACAACTCTTGTGCACTTTTTACGGTTTCTCCAATGTTTTCCACACGTGCGAAAAGCGGGTATTGCATGTAATTTCTGTTTTATAACCATTTTGTAACACATAATAGCAGAATTTTTTGTTTCTTTTTCGTTTAATAATAAAATGATAATTAGAAGAACATTGGTAAAAATGTTTTATATAGCTAAAAATAATTAACGTGACCCAATTAGTTTTTTTTTAAAAAGTTTTTTCAAACTTTATTTAGTTGTTAGTTATTTTAGTTACTATGTTGCATATTTTATAACATAGGCCTCCGGTGAGGTTATTTTTTTTTATAGAAGAATTTCATTTGTATAATATTTGTAGAAGAATTTCTAATAAGAAATTTGCATAATATTTATAAATTTATTTGGAAGAAATTTGTATAATATTTATAGAACAATTTCATTTGTATTTTATTTGTATTCATAGAAGAATTCAATTTGTGAATTCTTTGGAAGAATATTCTTTTAAATTGAATACTGAAAAACACAAATCTTGTTAATGCAGTAGAATCATAGATGCCAACATTTTAGTATTATTCTGGAGTGTGACCCAGTTCAAACAAGTTTTTAACCAAAAATTTTATTTAAAAAATAAAACACATAGAATTTCCTTAAATCATTTCTACATTTTCTTTAACACATTTTCTGATTCAAAACATGTTTGGCATGGCTCAGACTGGTGATGGGCATATTGAACCATATTGACATTCGAATGAATCATTCGGGCATGCGCAAAAGAATAGCTGCCAACCTTCGTATTCTTTTTAATCAATTTATACCAAAAATGTTGTAAAAACTCTAGTTGTATGTGCCAATGTCAAAACTTTCTTCTATGTTCAAACAGCGCATTTTTTCTTTAAATTATGCACTTTAGAAACAAACAAGATGCTGAAGTGTGGGTCACTACACAGAAAAAAAATAAAACCCAATTTGGGTCGAAAGATTCTTGGGTATGTGCCCAAATTGGGTCATGCCTGTTTTGGTTACCACTGTGTATCCATTTTGGGCACTGTTAAATACCCATTTTCAAAAAAAAAAAAAAAAAAAAAACAGGCATGACCTAATTTGGGCACATACTGCACTGACTTTGTTTTTTTTTTAATTACTGCTGTATTTTATTAATTGGAGTAAATACAAGTTAATCTCGATCGTAGTTTTCAATAAAAATCAATATTTTTCGTCATTGTGTTGTACGTCAACTACTTGAATCGCTGGATTACCTCGATGCGAAGCACCCTTCGCTGTACAAGCAGCCAATTTACAACACTATAAAAACTTTTCGTAAAATTTCAGTAGATGTACTGTAAATTAACGGTACGTGTACCGTTTTCACTCTTTACGGTATGAGTACCGTACTTCTAAGGTATATTAAGCGTAAAAAAACCGTATATGTGCCATTTCGATTATAAACGGTATTTATACCGTTAAACGATTGTTTTTCAGTAAAAAATCGCTATTTATACCGTAAAATAATTATTTTTCAGTAAGGAAAAAGTTGGTAGCCCCGCCTCGGTGTACGGCAACCCCTGAAGTGATGCTCTTGCTCTTGTAACGTAATGCGTGCAGGCCTGAGAAGAGGGGGGGGGGGGGGAGTGCAGTCGGTACATACAATTTAAATATTTTACCGTACATATACCGTCCAGTTAAATTACGGTATATGTACTGGTCACAAAGTTGCCAATATATGTACCGTAATTTTTGACCAAAATTTTTTACAGTGAACACAACTACAAAAAATTGAGAAAATGGCACAGAAATCGCTTATCACAGCGCCCCCTTATAGGAGAATATCCCTAATTTCAACTGGGACTTTTGACGGTCATAGTAAAAAACATAGTTTGTTAAATTACTGCTTCATTTTATTAATCGGAGTAAATACGAGTTAATCTGAGTGATACTGTTCAATATGCGAAGCACCCTTCGCCACGAGCAACCGATTTACAACACAGCTATAAAAAATCGAGAAAATCGCACAGAAATCGCTATCACAGCTGTCCCTTTTAGGGGAATATCCCTAATTTCCCGTAGGACATAGTCAAAAACATATATACGAAGTTTGGTTCAATTATATGCATAATTTTATACATTTTTCGATGATACAATAATGAAAATGGATCAAAAATCGCTATCACAGTTTCTCCCTTCCCACGGAATATCCCCAATTTCAACTGGGACCTGCTGCCCAAAATCCTATAAATGAAATTTGGATCAATTCTATGCATAACTTGATACACTTTTCGATGATACAATGAGAACAGACAGACATTTTCTGAAAACGTGTTTTTTTATTTTTTATCTCTGACCCCTAAAACGCATAAATCCGCCAAAAAGAAGTCGAAAAAAAAAATCTCGATTACAGTACTTTTTTCTATTATAAATAGAACAAAGTAAAAAAATAAATTAAATTAAGAGCCACGTAAAAATAAACTCCTAATTTAATTCTTTTTTTTTTTTCGTTTTTTTTTTTTAAACAAAATTTCTAGCTTTAATTTTATTAAAAAGAATACGAAGGTTGGCAGCTATGCCAACCTGAGTGATTCGCTCATGTTCGAAAGATTCATTCGAATATCAAAATAACTCATTATGCTCATCACTAGCTCAGACTGTAAGAAGAATGCCGAAATGATCTTATGCTATAATATTTATACTAACAATATTTTATTACTTAAGATTTTTTTTCTTTTCATTTTTCTAATTATCTAGTCATCTGAAGAAGGAGCCCAGACTACTATATATTTAGCCGTCCATCCTAAAGTAGAAAAGACTACTGGAAAATATTTTACTGATTGTAAAGAAGAAAAAATATTGCCAAAGCAGTTGAACAAGGATTTGGCAAAAAGACTGTTTGAAGTTAGTAAGAAAATGGTTGGTCTTGATGTTCAATAGAAGTGATATACTTTTACAATTGGTTGCAATCTTTTTGTAATTGAGAATGGCGTAGAATTAAATGCTTGAACAAACAATAAATGTCTGTGAACATAAGTGAGGTGTATTTATTATCTGTTTTTCATCTATGTATATAATATTATAAATAAAACTTTTTAGCAAGAAATCTGAGTTTTGAATATTTTTTTTTCGTGTTTTACAAATAACACTTCAATTATCAGCGTTTACATATGAGGACATAAATTTCAAAACTCGCCTTATTCCGCAAAAAACTCGTTTTACCATGTATTTCTGGCATTGTAAAAACTTGATTTAAAATGATAACCAATGGATGCAGTTACAGGTTTTTCGTGATTTCCCACAATTTGATTTTCTGAATAAGGCGAGTTTTGAAACTCACGTCCTGATATAAATTTACGTATGTTTGCAGAAAGTTCACTCTCGTAAAAATTTCAGTGCTACATTGAAGCAAAATATAATTGCTGTAACCTTGTAAGTTCTGCAAGTTGGTATAACATTGATGTACAAATTTCTTGAACAAAATAAACACGCTTTGAACTAAAAAAGATTATTCTTTGTGGTTACATTGATGTACGAATTAATGTTTGTAGAAACTTTCATGCAATTTTGTTTCAATGCATAGTACGAAATTTTTACAGTGCAGTAAAGAACGTCCAGTTTTAAAATTAAACAGTTAAAAAATGGTTATTGAGAAAATGTCAACAAAATCTGAATATTGATGGACAAATGGCATAAATTGGAGATAATATATTTGTTGATATTCATTGCAAATTTTACTGAGAGCTGCTATATTTCCCTGATTTAATTATTTTACGATAAATTGCTTTTAACTTCATAATATAATATTTTCTAGGCAGAAATTTAGCGGATTCTTGATATGGTGTCTTTTAAAAACATTCTATAGAGCGAAAATAATACATGACTTGAAAAAAAAAAATTAATAGTATTCCATGTATGCAATGTAACCATTCCCGCCTTCAAACTATAAATAACGTCTGAAAATTTCCCGCATCTTCTGTGATTGCCGCTTATAGAAGACCCATAAGAAATATCAAAATGGGAAATTAGCATCAATTTCTCTTGAAAATAATAAAATAATATGTTACAGTGCTCTGTGTTTTTAAAATTTGGAACTAATACCTTTCTTATTTAAAATTTAGCTTACTTATTTACAAGCACATCATTTATACATCAATTATTAATTTCGATAATTTTTTTTATTGTAACATTTGAGACATCCTTTTCTAAACATTTCTTTAATGCTGAAGTTCTGGGCCTTTTACAGACAATATGAATAGATGGAAAATTAGTTCTGCGGCAGGGTTAAAATCCATAAACGAAAGAATTAGGAAAACATTTCAAAACTTCTGACAAAGGGCTTTCGACACATACAGACAGATGCCCATCACGGTATTTAATAGGATAAACTTTCTTTTTTAAGTCCTAGATAGAGTGATCTTTTAGATAAATTCTTTAAATCTGATGGTCTAGGGTTCGAGAACTTGTTTTGGCGAAATTTTGTCATAACAAAACACCCTAGAAAGTCCAGGTCTTTTCTTCACAGATAAACAGAAAAGTGACGTTTTCGCCGTTACCTTTCATTTATTGATGTTAGATGAATAATAATTATTTATTAAAACCCCTTTAAAATTACCGTTTTATTAGAATACAAAAGTAGAAAGAGGCTTAAGTGTATTTAAAAAAAAATGTTTTTATTTTATTAGCGAACTAAAAAGTAGACATTTTTTTTGTTTAAGTCAAACATCTGGTGGTCAAAATTTTGAGGCTCTAATTGGAATTTTCATTGCTTAAAAATATATTTTAACGAATGTTTAGAAATGTTCTTTGTTATAATATTCATCGTGGCTTAATTTTCTTATCGTATTCTCTTCAGCACCTCACGCTTTTACGTTTTTTGTTTTAACCTCTAGATTTTTTATTTAAAAAAAATATTTTCTACTTTTTAGTACTCAATAAAAGCGCGCTTTTTTTTTATGTCGCTATTTATTTTATTCTTCTTCTACAAAACTTATATATAATACACACTGTGTTCTGTCAAGACCGGATAAACTAGAACAAAAACTTTCGCTTGGAGTACATAATAATTGACCAAAGAACCATATATCTCAACCATATTTCGTTTTCGAGGAAAATGCCAAAAGATAAATGGGAGTCACATCCGATGCCTTACTGGAAACAAAAACATTGGTATTGACATTATTATACTATGTTTACATAGACACTCGAAATAAGTTTTGCAGGCATTGAAACATACTTGAATACATACGTTATTGAATGGTCAACATTTTTTGATTTAAAGAAAAACATTTACTGATTTTCGTGTCCATTACGATCATGAGTAGTAGGGAAACGACAGTTCGAGGACAGCCGGTGGCACTGTGGCACCGTGCCACCGGCCGGAGGCACCGTGCCACCGACCGGAGGCACCGACCCTCCGCTCCTCCGGCTGCACCGATCCTCCGGCGGGGAAAAATAATTTTCTACTGTAACACGAGGGGTGAAAATAAGAACTCTAAGAAGAGGTTAAATGAACAAGATTATCATACTATAAGATGAATATTGATTTTATATACTAATTTTGAAATACAAACACCTTAATGAGTATCACTAATTAAGCGAAACAATGGAAAATATGAATTTTAACGAAAAAAAACTGATTTCTTAAGAATTTTTCAACTATAAGACGAGAATATCAACTTATAAGAAGAATTTTAAACTTACATTTTAGTTTTTGAACAATCATTACATTAATAAATACTGATAATTAGACAAAATATCCATTTTTAACGAAAAAAGCTGATTTCTTACAAATTTTTCAACTATAAAACGAGGATATCAAATCATAAACCGAATATTAAACATATACATTAATATTGAATAACAAATGTCTTAATGAGTATTACTAATTACACGAAACAATGAAAAGAATATCAAATTTTAACGTAAAAGTTGATTTCTTATGAATTTTTCAAATATAAGATGAGAATATCAAACTATAAGATGGATTTTAAACTTATATTGTAGTTTCTGAACAATGGACACCTTAATGAGTATAATAATTAAGCAAAAGAAAATATTACTTTTAACGAAAAAAGCTGATTTTTTAAGACTTTTTCAACTATAAGATGAGGATATCAAATCATAAGCCGTAGATTAAACATATATATTAATTTTGAACGACGAACATCTTAATGAGTATTACTAATTAGACGAAACAATCGAAAAATATCAATTTTAGGGTATAAAGCTGATTTTTTAAAAATTTTTCAAGTATAAGATGGTAATATCAACTTAAAAGAGGAAATTACACTTATATTTTTTAGTTTTTGAACCGTAATACACAGAAAATATTCAAAATTTGAATGATTTTTACCAAATTAATTGATTTTTTCATACAATAATAAGTGTTTTAGCAGCAATTACATAATTTTATCGTACATAACTGATAACTGTACATAATATAATCTTTTTATATCATTTAGACTTGAAATAAGAACCATGTGTGAGTAAAAAAACAGATGTTTCTTTATTCTCAATACGTAAACTTTTTTTTTTTCATTCCCCAACTGTAGCACTTATGAGGGATGGCAATAATCCAACCCCCCCCCCCCCCCCCATACATTCTAAGAAAAGGGGAGACATAACAATGACCGTCTAGGACACAACTTTTACTTTGACGTAATATAAATATTATTCACTATCAATGTTTACAAAAAATCCATGTTGGGTGATAGATATGTGTTATACTTTAATAAAGATTACCCTTTTCCATCTTCTTAACGATTGCTAATAATTATACAAAAGAAAAGAAATATCGATTTTTAACGAAAAAAGGTGAATTTTAATGAATTTTACACACGTTTTCGGTATTATTATACACTAACACATAGGATTTTATTTCTTAGATGATTACAATACAGAGAAAAGTATATACCTTTAGATTACTTTACGTGAAAAATTTCATAGTAATTATATAAACTCCTGTTTACATCACTAATTTAAATATGAAAATAAGGATTTATAGGATAAAATAAATAATCTTAACTTATACTTAGTAATTTTTACGCAATTCCAATGATTTTATACCATGTTTTACACGAGTTTTATATTAACTTCCAATATTTTCCATGATAAGATTAAATATTTTTTATCACAGAAATAACACTATCTAAATTTTCACTTAAACTATTATTCTAAGTATTGATATCCACTTGTAGCATTGCTTTACTTAAACTTTTACCTGCAATCATGTGAACTTATATAATAATTACCCTGCTTACGCATATCGAATTTAGTAAACAACATTCTTTTCTACACGAATACACGAACCTTTTTTTAAATTTTCCAGTTTTAACAGAATATGCCTAAATATAAACTTTTATTTCAAATAGCCTAGTTTATGAAAACAATACGTAGTACCAAATATTAGACAACATTTTAACCCGAACTTAGATACTTTTCACATACCTATTTTAACATAACTTAGATGATTTAATATTATTTTACCCATTTCTTTCAGAAATATACATATAAAATTATGGATTTACCGAGTAAATATCCAATTTTAGCTTTCACTTACCAATTTTTTACACCATTTCAGTGATTTCGAGCTATTTTCATGTCACAGAAACGAAAAAATAATTGAATACTGACGCGAGTAAATAATATTTGCATTGTATTTTCCATTCAAAGATTTGAAACTCAAGTTAAAATTTATGTTATAAGTATTGATATCCACTTTTAGTTATACTTTTACTTGAAACCATATGAACTTGTAGAACCTTGCTTACGCATATTGGAGTTTAGTACACACTGTTATCTAAATGAATATGAATACCTTATTGTTTTAAATTTTCCAATTTTAACAGAATATGCACGAATATAAACTTTAAGTTTATCTAAACATTTTATTTCAAATACCCTAGTTTATGAAAACGATACATATTACCAAATATTAGACATTTTAACATGAACTTAGATACTGATCACATACCTATTTTAGCATAACTTATTAACATGCAATAGCATTTTATCCATTCCTTTCAGAATTATACATATAAATATATGGATTTAACGAGTAAATATCCAATTTTAGCTTGCATTTTAGTGATTTTTTACATCATTCCAATGATTTCGAGCTATTTTATATCACAGAAACGGAAACATATTTGAACATAAACGCCTGTAAAATAATATTTGAACTGTGTTTCCTATTCAAAAATTCAAATCTCAAATTAAAATTGATGTTCTATCACTTATCAACTATTTATCCCACATAATTTTACCATAGAAACATCGTAGAAATTAAATATACGTTAAATGAAAATAATAAATTGTAAGTACCTAAAAATATCAAACACAAAATCTATTAATCAAAACTTAAAAAATTAAAAAAAAAAAATTTACAAATGAAAAAAAAATTTACAAATGAAAAAAAAAAATTTACAAATGAAAAAAAAAATTTACAAATGAAAAAAAAAATTTACAAAATAAAAAAAAAAGTTTTTACAAAAAAAGTTAAAAAAATATTTTACAAAATAAAAATAAAAAGTTTTTACATAAAAAAGAAAAAAAAAATTACAAAGGTTTAATATATTACAAAAAGTACCCATTTTTTTTATAAAATTTTAAAAAAATTACAAAAATTTTTAAAAATTAGAAGTTTAATTACTATTATTGTCACTATCACTTCTCAGAATTTAGCAGCCTAGACTTTTGTACACTATATATTTTTAATACTATAAAGAAAATTTCAACTGCAATTGTACCAACACTGTTATTAAGTTCGCATAAACCAAATTTTATACTGTATTTAGCGAATTTCCAATTAACATCTTCCGTGTAGAGTAACTTTTTCCTCTAACATTTGAAATCGTGTATATCTGCTACTTTCATATTTATAATTAATATTTCAGAATTAAGACTATACTAACCATTTTAATATAAGACCATATTTAAGCAAGATTCCATGATAAAGCTTATTATACTGATTATTTTTATTTAGTACGCATGCACAGTTTTGTCACATGATCACTTTAACTGATGATAATATAAAATTTTGAAAAGTGATGCAGAGGTTCTCATTTCCCAAGTCAAATTCTTGCAGATGACTATTCAGATGACTGTATATGTATAGCTCCAGTAAATTTCCTAATTTTAACCCAGTTGGGGAAACAATTTCTCTGTTAACGAATAAAGTAAGTTGTACTATATCATTGTAAAACATCAATAAATGATTATTTACCTATTAAATCTTTTCTAAGTATATAATTATATTTCTTTTATTGTATAGATGTTACACCAAGATGAATCAAAACAGCAGAAACTCTCTTTACCAGAAATGGATACCTCGGATGATTCGTCGTCAACACATAGAGTTAAAGAATAATATACACGTGAGTACTTATATGTGATATATTAGAATACATATATTAAACATAATTAGAGTGAATTTACAATAAAATATTGTACCACATGTTCTATAAAATGTGATGTTTTTTCGTCCATAGTGTTAGAAGGAATTCTAAATATATGCATTTATTTCTCCTACAGATGTGTTCCACTTGTAACAAATACTTTTCAAGTAAATGGAATTTAAAAGAACATATACAAATCCATACTAGTGAAAAACCATATACTTGTAATCATCGTCAAAAATCATCTACAAGAAAGCGTGAATTATCTTTTACTAGAAAATACAGACCATCAGTTCATATGAAAACACATCCTGTTAAAAAATTGTTTCAGTGTGAAAAGTGTGAGAAAATATTCGTTATTCGTAATAAACTGAATAGACATATGACTGTTATGTTGAACTTGTCGAAGACAGTATCCCAAATCATATTGAAGATGGATATTCAAAAATTAACCAGTAGTTTGAAGAATTTAACAATCAAAGATCAGATTGGATACTTCGAAAAATTGACTGTATAGAACATAAACCAACATAACATTTACCCAAACTACTCATGCAGCATTATTGATTTGACATATGATATCCAAAAAGTGAAATTTGTAAAGAAAAATCCAAAGTGTTGTAAAGAATTTTATTGATATAATTGATGAAATGTATTGAAGAGAAATTGATATAAATGTAGACAATATTCACAATGTATTGTTTAAATACCCATAATAATAAAAAATGTATCTATACACATCTGTGTTTATTTTTATAAAACATATTTCATTGTTAAAATACATTGTATGATTTTTAACATGAAATTTCTACATGACAGTAAATAACTAATTTTGTTTTACGTAAGACTTGAGATTTATCATAACTTGTTCAACGAAACAACATTTGCCCCAATGAATATCCAGTTTACACACATACATATGAAAATCAACTTTTGATAATACTATACATCAGATTAATGAAAAATATATAAAATTCATTAAAAAAATGTTTTTACAAATAAAAAATTAAAAAATTTTTACAAATTTTAAAAAAAAGTTTTTTACAATTAAAAAAAAAGTTTTTACAAAAAAAGTTTTTATAAATTTAAAAAAAAAGTTTTTACATATATAAAAAAAGTTTCTAGAAAGTTAAAAAAAAGTTTTTACAAACTAAAAAAAAATATATATATATATTAAAAAGTTTACAAAACTAAAAAAAAAATGTAACAAAAAAAATATTTTTAGTTTTTCTAAAAATATTTACATATTAACAAAAATTTACTCAAAAGTCAGAACCAGACCTATGTCTAACATAGCATTTTTTCGACTTCAGTTGTTAAAATCATAGTGTTAGCGCTGTGAAAATACAAAATAATACCTTCAAATGGTAATCTATCTTGGATCCAATATATGGTATATTAAGAATCATTTGTGATTTCGAAAAATTAATTATGCATGAAAAAACCATTAATGTATCAGCAACTGATGGGACTCATTTTGCTGATGTTATATCAATCTATAAATCTGGAAGTTACCGACAGTAACAGTAACCAAAGACTAACAGATAGAGATGCTTTAAGGGTGTTGACATTACAGACAGATACAAGAAACAATTTATATAAGTCTTAATCAAATAAAAAAGCTTCAAAGTTTCCTTTAGATTTACCTACTGAAGTGAAGATAACTGAAAACATATCCATCGGTTCAGAAGTGACTAATATAACAGCACAGCATACACATAATGGGTATTGCGGACTTTTAGTTTATGTTATCACTTCAAGTGATGAATACTGCTGATTTCGGATAGATATGCATACAAGTAAATTATATGATGAGTCGAAAATGAACCGAGAATTCATATAGGAGTATAACTTAAACATGTGTATCTGCTTATGACTTGAAAAATTCACGACATTCTACAACGACTGATTTCAAATTACACAACCAATAAAATATTTACCTTCAAGGAAAGAAAATGAAACCCCATTCAACTGTTTCAGATATACAAGTTGATCACGTGATCGATGTTGAACAGCAGGATCAGGCAAATCTAACATCCCGTTTTTTCTCGATTTCGATTGTTTAAAGTGTTATTTTAAAGAGTAGTATAATGGTTGCCTAACCATTGTACATTTCTTTAAAATAAGAACTTTAAACAACCGAAATCGAGAAAAAACGGGATGTTAGATTTAGGCCTGATCCTGCTGTTCAACATCGATCACGTGATCAACTTGTATATCTGAAACAGTTGAATGGGGTTTCATTTTCTTTCCTTGAAGGTAAATATTTTATTGGTTGTGTAATTTGAAATCAGTCGTTGTAGAATGTCGTGAATTTTTCAAGTCATAAGCAGATACACATGTTTAAGTTATACTCCTATATGAATTCTCGGTTCATTTTCGACTCATCATATAATTTACTTGTATGCATATCTATCCGAAATCAGCAGTATTCATCACTTGAAGTGATAACATAAACTAAAAGTCCGCAATACCCATTATGTGTATGCTGTGCTGTTATATTAGTCACTTCTGAACCGATGGATATGTTTTCAGTTATCTTCACTTCAGTAGGTAAATCTAAAGGAAACTTTGAAGCTTTTTTATTTGATTAAGACTTATATAAATTGTTTCTTGTATCTGTCTGTAATGTCAACACCCTTAAAGCATCTCTATCTGTTAGTCTTTGGTTACTGTTACTGTCGGCAACTTCCAGATTTATAGATTGATATAACATCAGCAAAATGAGTCCCATCAGTTGCTGATACATTAATGGTTTTTTCATGCATAAATAATTTTTCGAAATCACAAATGATTCTTAATATACCATATATTGGATCCAAGATAGATTACCATTTGAAGGTATTATTTTGTATTTTCACAGCGCTAACACTATGATTTTAACAACTGAAGTCGAAAAAATGCTATGTTAGACATAGGTCTGGTTCTGACTTTTGAGTAAATTTTTGTTAATATGTAAATATTTTTAGAAAAACTAAAAATATTTTTTTTGTTACATTTTTTTTTTTTAGTTTTGTAAACTTTTTAATATATATATATATTTTTTTTTTAGTTTGTAAAAACTTTTTTTTAACTTTCTAGAAACTTTTTTTATATATGTAAAAACTTTTTTTTAAAATTTATAAAAACTTTTTTTGTAAAAACTTTTTTTTTAATTGTAAAAAACTTTTTTTTTAAATTTGTAAAAATTTTTTAATTTTTTATTTGTAAAAACATTTTTTTAATGAATTTTATATTTTTTTCATTAATCTGATGTATAGTATTATCAAAAGTTGATTTTCATATGTATGTGTGTAAACTGGATATTCATTGGGGCAAATGTTGTTTCGTTGAACAAGTTATGATAAATCTCAAGTCTTACGTAAAACAAAATTAGTTATTTACTGTCATGTAGAAATTTCATGTTAAAAATCATACAATGTATTTTAACAATGAAATATGTTTTATAAAAATAAACACAGATGTGTATAGATACATTTTTTATTATTATGGGTATTTAAACAATACATTGTGAATATTGTCTACATTTATATCAATTTCTCTTCAATACATTTCATCAATTATATCAATAAAATTCTTTACAACACTTTGGATTTTTCTTTACAAATTTCACTTTTTGGATATCATATGTCAAATCAATAATGCTGCATGAGTAGTTTGGGTAAATGTTATGTTGGTTTATGTTCTATACAGTCAATTTTTCGAAGTATCCAATCTGATCTTTGATTGTTAAATTCTTCAAACTACTGGTTAATTTTTGAATATCCATCTTCAATATGATTTGGGATACTGTCTTCGACAAGTTCAACATAACAGTCATATGTCTATTCAGTTTATTACGAATAACGAATATTTTCTCACACTTTTCACACTGAAACAATTTTTTAACAGGATGTGTTTTCATATGAACTGATGGTCTGTATTTTCTAGTAAAAGATAATTCACGCTTTCTTGTAGATGATTTTTGAAGATGATTACAAGTATATGGTTTTTCACTAGTATGGATTTGTATATGTTCTTTCAATTCCATTTACTTGAAAAGTATTTGTTACAAGTGGAACACATCTGTAGGAGAAATAAATGCATATATTTAGAATTCCTTCTAACACTATGGACGAAAAAACATCACATTTTATAGAACATGTGGTACAATATTTTATTGTAAATTCACTCTAATTATGTTTAATATATGTATTCTAATATATCACATATAAGTACTCACGTGTATATTATTCTTTAACTCTATGTGTTGACGACGAATCATCCGAGGTATCCATTTCTGGTAAAGAGAGTTTCTGCTGTTTTGATTCATCTTGGTGTAACATCTATACAATAAAAGAAATATAATTATATACTTAGAAAAGATTTAATAGGTAAATAATCATTTATTGATGTTTTACAATGATATAGTACAACTTACTTTATTCGTTAACAGAGAAATTGTTTCCCCAACTGGGTTAAAATTAGGAAATTTACTGGAGCTATACATATACAGTCATCTGAATAGTCATCTGCAAGAATTTGACTTGGGAAATGAGAACCTCTGCATCACTTTTCAAAATTTTATATTATCATCAGTTAAAGTGATCATGTGACAAAACTGTGCATGCGTACTAAATAAAAATAATCAGTATAATAAGCTTTATCATGGAATCTTGCTTAAATATGGTCTTATATTAAAATGGTTAGTATGGTCTTAATTCTGAAATATTAATTATAAATATGAAAGTAGCAGATATACACGATTTCAAATGTTAGAGGAAAAAGTTACTCTACACGGAAGATGTTAATTGGAAATTCGCTAAATACAGTATAAAATTTTGGTTTATGCGAACTTAATAACAGTGTTGGTACAATTGCAGTTGAAATTTTCTTTATAGTATTAAAAATATATAGTGTACAAAAGTCTAGGCTGCTAAATTCTGAGAAGTGATAGTGACAATAATAGCAATTAAACTTCTAATTTTTAAAAATTTTTGTAATTTTTTTAAAATTTTATAAAAAAATGGGTACTTTTTGTAATATATTAAACCTTTGTAATTTTTTTTTTCTTTTTTATGTAAAAACTTTTTATTTTTATTTTGTAAAATATTTTTTTAACTTTTTTTGTAAAAACTTTTTTTTTTATTTTGTAAATTTTTTTTTTTCATTTGTAAATTTTTGTTTTCATTTGTAAATTTTTTTTTTTCATTTGTAAATTTTTTTTTTTTAACTTCGTAAAAACTTTTAATTTTTTTTAATTTTTTAAGTTTTGATTAATAGATTTTGTGTTTGATATTTTTAGGTACTTACAATTTATTATTTTCATTTAACGTATATTTAATTTCTACGATGTTTCTATGGTAAAAATTATGTGGGATAAATAGTTGATAAGTGATAGAACATAAATTTTAATTTGAGATTTGAATTTTTGAATAGGAAACACAGTTCAAATATTATTTTACAGGCGTTTATGTTCAAATATGTTTCCGTTTCTGTGACATAAAATAGCTCGAAATCATTGGAATGATGTAAAAAATCACTAAAATGCAAGCTAAAATTGAATATTTACTCGTTAAATCCATATATTTATATGTATAATTCTGAAAGGAATGGATAAAATGCTATTGCATGTTAATAAGTTATGCTAAAATAGGTATGTGATCAGTATCTAAGTTCATGTTAAAATGTCTAATATTTGGTAATATGTATCGTTTTCATAAACTAGGGTATTTGAAATAAAATGTTTAGATAAACTTAAAGTTTATATTCGTGCATATTCTGTTAAAATTGGAAAATTTAAAACAATAAGGTATTCATATTCATTTAGATAACAGTGTGTACTAAACTTCAATATGCGTAAGCAAGGTTCTACAAGTTCATATGGTTTCAAGTAAAAGTATAACTAAAAGTGGATATCAATACTTATAACATAAATTTTAACTTGAGTTTCAAATCTTTGAATGGAAAATACAATGCAAATATTATTTACTCGCATCAGTATTCAATTATTTTTTCGTTTCTGTGACATGAAAATAGCTCGAAATCACTGAAATGGTGTAAAAAATTGGTAAGTGAAAGCTAAAATTGGATATTTACTCGGTAAATCCATAATTTTATATGTATATTTCTGAAAGAAATGGGTAAAATAATATTAAATCATCTAAGTTATGTTAAAATAGGTATGTGAAAAGTATCTAAGTTCGGGTTAAAATGTTGTCTAATATTTGGTACTACGTATTGTTTTCATAAACTAGGCTATTTGAAATAAAAGTTTATATTTAGGCATATTCTGTTAAAACTGGAAAATTTAAAAAAGGTTCGTGTATTCGTGTAGAAAAGAATGTTGTTTACTAAATTCGATATGCGTAAGCAGGGTAATTATTATATAAGTTCACATGATTGCAGGTAAAAGTTTAAGTAAAGCAATGCTACAAGTGGATATCAATACTTAGAATAATAGTTTAAGTGAAAATTTTGATAGTGTTATTTCTGTGATAAAAAATATTTAATCTTATCATGGAAAATATTGGAAGTTAATATAAAACTCGTGTAAAACATGGTACAAAATCATTGGAATTGCGTAAAAATTACTAAGTATAAGTTAAGATTATTTATTTTATCCTATAAATCCTTATTTTCATATTTAAATTAGTGATGTAAACAGGAGTTTATATAATTACTATGAAATTTTTCACGTAAAGTAATCTAAAGGTATATACTTTTCTCTGTATTGTAATCATCTAAGAAATAAAATCCTATGTGTTAGTGTATAATAATACCGAAAACGTGTGTAAAATTCATTAAAATTCACCTTTTTTCGTTAAAAATCGATATTTCTTTTCTTTTGTATAATTATTAGCAATCGTTAAGAAGATGGGAAAGGGTAATCTTTATTAAAATATAACACATATCTATCACCCAACATGGATTTTTTGTAAACATTGATAGTGAATAATATTTATATTACGTCAAAGTAAAAGTTGTGTCCTAGTCGGTCATTGTTATGTCTCCCCTTTTCTTAGAATGTATGGGGGGGGGGGGGGGGGGTTGGATTATTGCCATCCCTCATAAGTGCTACAGTTGGGGAATGAAAAAAAAAGTTTGCGTATTGAGAATAAAGAAACATCTGTTTTTTTACTCACACATGGTTCTTATTTCAAGTCTAAATGATATAAAAAGATTATATTATGTACAGTTATCAGTTATATATGATAAAATTATGTAATTGCTGCTAAAACACTTATTATTGTATGAAAAAATCAATTAATTTGGTAAAAATCATTCAAATTTTGAATATTTTCTGTGTATTACGGTTCAAAAACTAAAAAATATAAGTGTAATTTCCTCTTTTAAGTTGATATTACCATCTTATACTTGAAAATTTTTTAAAAAATCAGCTTTATACCCTAAAATTGATATTTTTCGATTGTTTCGTCTAATTAGTAATACTCATTAAGATGTTCGTCGTTCAAAATTAATATATATGTTTAATCTACGGCTTATGATTTGATATCCTCATCTTATAGTTGAAAAAGTCTTAAAAAAATCAGCTTTTTTCGTTAAAAGTAATATTTTCTTTTGCTTAATTATTATACTCATTAAGGTGTCCATTGTTCAGAAACTATAATATAAGTTTAAAATCCATCTTATAGTTTGATATTCTCATCTTATAGTTTGATATTCTCATCTTATATTTGAAAAATTCATAAGAAATCAACTTTTACGTTAAAATTTGATATTCTTTTCATTGTTTCGTGTAATTAGTAATACTCATTAAGACATTTGTTATTCAATATTAATATATATGTTTAATATTCGGTTTATGATTTGATATCCTCGTTTTATAGTTGAAAAATTTGTAAGAAATCAGCTTTTTTCGTTAAAAATGGATATTTTGTCTAATTATCAGTATTTATTAATGTAATGATTGTTCAAAAACTAAAATGTAAGTTTAAAATTCTTCTTATAAGTTGATATTCTCGTCTTATAGTTGAAAAATTCTTAAGAAATCAGCTTTTTTTCGTTAAAATTCATATTTTCCATTGTTTCGCTTGATACTCATTAAGGTGTTTGTATTTCAAAATTAGTATATAAAATCAATATTCATCTTATAGTATGATAATCTTGTTCATTTAACCTCTTCTTAGAGTTCTTATTTTCACCCCTCGTGTTACAGTAGAAAATTATTTTTCCCCGCCGGAGGATCGGTGCAGCCGGAGGAGCGGAGGGTCGGTGCCTCCGGTCGGTGGCACGGTGCCTCCGGCCGGTGGCACGGTGCCACAATGCCATCGGCTGTCCTCGAACTGTCGTTTCCCTACTACTATCATGGATTTTGTTTTCACTCGCCTACTGCGTGTTGTGCTCAAACATTACTCGATATGCGTGATTGTCATTTTGAGCCTCTTCTCACGCTACGATCATGTGACATGCATTAATTCTCATCCACATTTTGAATATACCTTAATTTATGTTAATAGTATGTGACGTCAAACTTTTATTTTGCATTTTTCTGAAAAGATAATGATCACAGAAAGTCAACTTCGGTCAACTTTTATGCACAAGGAGCAAAGATTCTTGTTCTGCACAGTTCATGCGGTGATAACTTCTTGACAAAACAAACTGTAGTATATATCAGGGTTGGGTCGTTTATCTGAAAAATCCTGATAAAATCTTGGAAATACTATTAGACTCTGTATGTCTGAATAAATTTTAGTCTGTAATGTGGGTGTGTATATACAGGGTGCCCATAATTAAACGACCCTACTTTGAAGTTGTTTACAGACGAAACTATTGGTCAGAAAGTTGTGACATTTTTCTACATAATCATAAGGACATAATCAAGGAATGGGAATTTGCTTAAGCGGGAAAAAAATGTAGTTCAAAATTTCGCCACCAGAGGGCGTTTTAAAAAAATAAATTACACATTTAGCATACATTTACGATAGTTTACATATTTTATTGCAACAAAACATGTTCCATATGACGACGGCCATCATTTTCAGCTACCATCTAGAATCGTAAGATAGCATGTCCACAGCTGACCGCAGTGTATTCTAGGAAATGCTAAAAACATGTCGCGAAGAAAGTTTTGTTCAACATGTTTTGTTGTAATAAAATTTGTAACCTATCGTAAATGTACGCTAAATGTGTAATTCATTAAAAAACGCCCTCTGGCGGTGAAATTTTGAACTATTTTTTTCGCTTAAACAAATTCCCATTTCTTCATTATGTCCTTCACAAAATTTCACAACTTTTTGACCAATACTTCCGTCTGTAGACAACTTTAAAGTAGGGTCGTTTAATTATGGACATCCTGTATATATATATATATATATATATAAAACTTTAAGTAAAATTTAACCATTGAAACATAAGAAACTGACCACATACACTGAAATCCCGATACCAAAGAGCCCTGTCAATTTACAAATTAAAATTGTAGTCCTAATAAAAGTAACATTATTAATTCAATATATATATATATATAGGTCATTGGTATATCATTTCTATATAACTAATTATTCAATATATTTTATTCTTTTAAATTTATTGTTTCATGAGTGGTCAATTAAAATAAATTGAGAATTTTATAATTCCAATCCTAATCCTAATCCTAATCCTAATAATATTATAAATCCGATTGTGTGCAAATGTTAGGCTGAAGCCAGCGTCAAAATGGAGAAATTAATGACCCTGTATCTTTGCATATAGGTGGATTATAACCCGGAAATGAACATAGACTGGTTTTTGTTTATTTTATTCAAATATTTTTCTTAATAATTCAAAATTTGATTATTTTCACAGAGAATTAATGGACATTTTTAGATACAATTTAACCATTTTACTTTATCGTTGCTTGGGCTTTGATCGTTGCCAATAAATAAAAATGCGGAAAAATAATTTTTCCTCAACAATTAAGTTTCAATTGAGCGATTTTCACGTGAAAAATGAAAATAATTCAAAAGAAGGTGAATTTCTGTGATATTTGAAACAAGAATATGGAGTATTTGTTATTATACATGAAGTATGAATATCGGTTACATTAAAAAGATCTTTTTCTGTCAAAAACTGCGTTACAATTAGAAAGAAGAATTAACAATAATTATATTATTAAGAAAAAGATTTCGCTTGAACCATGGAACTATGAAAATGATCCTTCTGGGCTAGAACAAACAGGACGTCAGAAATAAAACACGTATTTTCAAATATTCGTAATATTACAAAGAGCATGACTATATCAGTGTATAAGAAAAGTATATACATAATGGACGTCATATTTAAGATGAATAACTGAAATATTTTCTGATACTGATTAATAATAAGCTTGAATATCAGTTACAAACAGATATGATTTTTCTGCTAAAATTCACGTCATTATTGCCAGGAAAAGAAAATTAACAAGAATTATAGCATTGAAAAGCGATTTCTCTGGGATCAAAGTGACGTCATAATAAAACGGGATTTCTTAAATATGTTTCAAATGGAGCGTGTATCAATTTCATACATTAATAATCACTGTGTACAGTGAGAGGTAATGAAACGTAAAATCGGCTTGCAATATGAAGCCGGCTATCGCTCAAATCATTAGGCCCAAGGGCTGACTTCATTGGATGGAGAGAGGCTGCACGTGGAACAATGACTGGATACATTGGACGGGGAGAGGTTTTCAAAGCAAGCCGCCAGTTGTTTGGGCCGCCTGTAGGGTTGCATTTTCAGCATCACGCCAAACATGAACATTTCATCTCTATTTATTCTCTGAACTCTGTGATTAATAATACAAGCATCAGTAAGATTATTAGGAAAAGAAAATTGAACACAAGTCTATTAAGTTAAAATCTGACAGTGTGTATTTCGCGACTACTCCTCTTAATGCAACGTGATTTACTTAACACCGGTTATCATTGACTCGAGGATGTCATATAAACTCTGAGAATTTAAAATTTTGAATTAGATTCCGAGATATTAATATTTTTTTGTAAATTTTAACGAAATTTCTCTAAAAATGGTACTTAAATTACTTCATTTTTGTAGATAAAAAAGGAGAAATAAAACGGATTAATATATTTTTATGCCATTTTCTCATTAAAACTGAAAAAAAAAAAATATTTTATTTTCAATTTGAATAGTTGGTGAAAAAAATCTTGATTACAGTAAAATTTCCGAAAAATAAAAACATATTTCCACATATTCAAACTTTATGAATCAATTTATTCTGCAGAGCAAAAATCGCCTGTCAGCATATTGTCTATAGATTTATCTATAGATTAAACCAAGGACACAAATTTTCTGTCACATGCAAATGTAGCACTTGCATTTGCAAAGCTTTTTGCAACCCCAAATTACATGCAAACGTAACATTTACATGTAATTTGCACCCAAATTAATTTTAATTTGAACCGTAATAAATGTTAATTTGCAATAAAAATTACATGCAAAAGTAATGTTTACATATAATTTTGAGTTGCAAAAAGCTTTGCAATTTAAGTGTTATGTTTGCATGTAATTTTGGGCTGCAAAAAGCTTTGCAATTGAAGCTCCTTGCATTTAGGTGTAGAATTATTTCTCCCTATTCACAAGAATTGAATTTAAAGAAAAAGCATATACTATTTCCAATGAATTATTATTAAATGATGGCTGTTAAAACGTTTCTCAAAGTCGTTAAAAGTAAAATGGTTTATCAGGTAAAATTGACATTTCTTTTTACCCAATTCGTCGGTTTACACGATTTTATTTGGCCGTCCTTTTTCCATTGGTTGCAGTTTCCTTTTCGCGGTTATTTGGCACAAAATGTTACCTTTTTTAAAGTGATTTATGTCAAGGCCCCTATAACAAAGAAATATCGTAATTTCTTCTATGAAATGTGATAAAGATTTAGTTAAATATTTACGTGTTTAATTATCGGGAGTGAAATATTTTGCTTGATTAGTACATTTATTTTTATTTTAATGTTATGTGAACGAAGTCACGGGTAACAGCTAGTAATATTATAAATCTGATTGTGTGTGTGAATGTTTGGCTGAAGTAAACGTCCAAACGTAGGATTTAATGGCCCTGTATCTTTGCATATAGATGGATTATAACCCAGAAGTGAATATAGGCTAGATTTTATTTATTTATTTCAAATACTTTTCTTAATAATTAAAAATTTCGTTATTTTCATAGAGAATCAATGAACATTTTTCCTGTAAAATTTAATTAACTGTTTTACGTTGCTAAGTATTACCGTTGCCAATAAATACAAAACATGGAATAATACTTTTTTCCTCAACAATTATTTTTCAATTCAACAATTTCCACCTAAAAAATTAAAGTTAAAAAGAATTCAAAAGAAGATGAATTGCCTTGATATATGAAAGCAAATATGGAGTATTTGTTATTATACATGAAGTATGAATCTCGGTTACGTTGAGAAGACATTTTCTGACAATGACTAAGTTATACTTACAAGGGAAAATGAACAATAATTATATTATTAAGACAATATTTTGCTTGGACCATGGAACTATGAAAAGGATCCTTTTTGGCTTGGACAAATATGACGTCATAAATAAAACATGTATTTTCATATATTCGTAATAATACAAGGAGCATGAATATCAGTATATAATGAAAGTAGATAGATAATGGACGTCATAATTAAGATGAAAAACTGAAATATTTTTATCGATACTGATTATGATTAATAATAAGCTTGAATATCAGATACATACAGATGTGAGTTTTCTGCTAAAATTTACGTTATGATTGCCAGGAAAGGAAAATTAACAAGAATTATATCAATACAAAGGATGTGAAATATCACTTTAATATACAGCGTACAACCACGAAAGTAGGGTATAAATGGGGATATGAGGCCACTGCAGCTGCGGCGTAAGTGGGTGGTAGATATTGGGGGATTGCGGCGGTAGATTAGGGTGGAATACGGAGGGTGGATTTGGGTGGATTGCGGTGGTAGATAAGTTAAGAGGCGTCTTACAGTACGATAAGAGATATTCGCCCCCTTTTGAGGGTGGATTCGTGCGTCCCCTCCCCATTTGAGGGTGTATCTTGGCGGCGTGAGGTGGTAGATAAGAGGCATGCGTCACTTGGGAGGGTGGATTGGGATGACTCATGGCAGGTTGGATTAGGTGGATTTGTGAATAAGAAGCGTCTTATAGCATGATAAGGGGTATTTTTAGAGGAGATATGATTTTTGGACTGCGCTATAGAGTAGGGATTAAGGAAATAAAATAAGAATTTAAACGAAAATAGGAATTGGGATTTAAGAAATTGCATACGATTCATATCTTGAAGTCATTTGGATGAGGCCCATGAAAAAATACATAGCTAAAAGAATTGCTCACAAAGAATTCTCAAATGGATTGAAATATAAAAATAGGTTTCACCGGAATACATTTTTTAATTTCGCATGCAAAAATAGTTAAAAGTTATAGGGAAGCCTTCGAATGGAATGATTATATGTTATGGAGACCCTTCAAAAGAAACTGGAAAGAGTTACAGATATAACCCTTCATAAATTCATTTCATTTATCCCCTTCGAAGTGTGGACTGACATTAAACTATACGGTCCCTTTATAAAATAATGGGATACGTGTCCTATTTGAATTAAATCCCCTTCACAAAAATTGCATACATCCCTGTTTGAATAAAAAGACCCAAGTTCTCTACAAGCCCCCTTCTTATATTCAGTTCATTTACCCCCCTTTTTTTCCTCTTCGAAGTGATGGTTATGACGGCCGATTATGTACACGAGGGATATAGGCCCTGGGAAGAGTGCCCTCCGTGGGGGTCTTTCTAAGGAATCCTAACCCGTATTTACGGCAAGGTTCGAAGAAAACCACGGAAAACTAACCCCTTCGAAGTGAGGTCTCACATTAGACTATAGGGCACCTTCATAAAATAATGGGATACGTGACCTATTCGAATAAAAAGGCCCCAAAAATTGTAGTAGTCTCTGTTTGAATAAAAAAGGGCCTTCACAAAAAAATTGCTTTCTTATCACTATAGTCATCGGAGGTAATCCCCAATACTGAGTCACTGATAACAGATTCTATAAAGCCCGGTTTAATGGCTGTTCTCAAATCCAGAACAGGCTACTTTGTGACACATTTTTTATTTCATTTAGGTTCGCAAATGCATAATATTGAGAGATTTCCTTTACAGAAACTATGTAATCGAAACATGTTTTTCAGTTTTTAGATTTTTCAGAATATACTATCAAAGTCAACGTTTTGAACCGAATTCTCTAAGCAGCAAAACAGAAAAGTGCGAAAAACTTCTCATCATGGAACACGAATCACTTATAACTCGATAAATAATTTACATTTGCACTATAATATTGTTACCATTATTAAAGTTTCTATATAGATTTTACTGATAGCATTTATTTTACTCACACAAACCCACGCATACTTTTTATACTTTTAGTTATTTTTATATGCACACTTTAAGATATATGTACTTTTTCTCTTAAGGCTGCTCGTCAGTAAACTTCCCGATTCCCCTCGCTAATGTTATTCCTATGAGCGTAGGATGCATTCGTATTTTTAAAATATCTCCTCGGAAAATTAATATTTTTAACTTCTGTTCTCTTTATATTGTTCTTAAAGAATGTCTCTTTTTTTCTTAGTTGTCAATTTTCTTCTAAAATATATACTTAATTTTATATGAAAAGTTAAAATCGTATTCCGTTTCGCTAAGATTTTAACACATAAAAATATAAATTAAGCACATAGTTTAGAAATATTTTGATAACTACACCGGGATTTCTTAAATATATGTCACATGGCTCAATCTTGTGAGACTCAAAATAATATTTGAATATTGAATGGACACCTTAAGGTAAAAAATATAGGGATCCTTCATTAGATTATATAGTGTACCTAAAAAAATTTAGAGTATTACAATGTTATATACAAGTGAAAAATGAATGAGTTCCATTTATGAGTTAAATTATGCGCACTGCAAAAATAATATGCTTCATTTTTTTTATAATTATGCAAAAGATATGAATAAAGCACGCATATGTTTTACAATGAATACATTTTTTAGCATAGCATGCAAATAAAATCTAGTAGCTTTTCGAATAAATGTTACTAACATATTCTAACATATAAAAAATAATCGCATAACTCAGATTTTTTTAACTACTAGTGAATCATTAACACTTTTTTTAATTAGAATTCAAAATAATATGATAGGAATGAAATGTATGTTTAAAATTTTATGTGAAATGTATACGGTTTAGTTTTAGATCGACAGTATCTTATTACATATTAATTAGTAAAACAAATTCGATTTTATGCTTATGGATACAGAAATTTTAATAATACTGCTTGAAAAACATTTTTAAGTAATCTATATTTTTGTTTATTAAAACCTCACACTAATGTTTTCTCAAAAATTTATACTAACTGAAACAGTGACAATTAAAAAATAATAATTACTTATGCGAGAAATTATTTATTTGGAAGTTTGTCTTTTTCATACAATAAGTAAACCTGTAGCATTGATTGCGTATGTTATGGAATAAAAAACAAAAAAACAAAAAAACAAAACAAAAAAAAAAAACATGCGAATACTTTTACTTAACATAAATAGTTAAGATTAGAATTTGCATTTAACTTACCCTATAATACATATGCGAAAAATTTTAATTAACATAAATAGTACATAATTAGTATAGTAGTTTATACCAATGTGATTATAATAGCATGAAAATAAATTAATGAATAATAATAAGTACAAACTATGTCACTATAATGTGGGCATATTTTAAACTGTAATAGGTTAGCAGATATGGCATAAAGATTTACATATGAATGTTTTTTTTACTAGGATATCATTTTACTCCGATATAAAATAAGCAATTTTAAAATAAAACATAATTATTAATAAAACATATATTATTATATATATATACGTATATATATACGTATATATATATGCGTGGGCTGTTTAATAGCCTCTGCTTGTTAACTAGGAGAAGACCCTTTAAATGCCTCAGAGGAGGACTTAAAGGAATCGACTGGGAGCAGGGACTTGATGTCCAATCCGCACCTTCCATCGGTGCAGCCTGTTAGTACCCTTGCCTAGTGCATGGGGAACGAACGCGGATGGGCTTCCTCCAACCCGCTTGGCCAGCGTGGAGGAATTTGGCCACCTCCCCCCTTATTTTACCATGAATTCACAAAACAAATCACGGCCCTCAATTCCCGGCAGTCTGCATGTTCCTGATTACGGCAGCGATCAGAAAGACATGAAGACAGAGGGTGCTAAGAATCACCGGGCTCGGTTTGGCTGCCATAAGTTGATGACCTTGGCTACGTATAATGGACGATCCTTATCTTCTGAAAGTCGTTTACAGGAACTTGAAGAAGAATTAGAAAGAATCAACTGGGACATCCTAGGATTATGCGAAATAAGAAGAAAAGGTGAAGAGAAGATTGATCTTGCCAGTGGACATGTATTGTACTACAGAGGTACAGAAGATGGAAAAACAAGTGGTGTAGGATTTCTGATTCATAAAAGGTGGAAGAATCACATCGTAGAATATGATAGTGCATCAGATAGAGTTGCAAGGTTAGTTATACAAGTGTCAAAAAGATACAAACTGCAAATTACCCAAGTTTATGCACCAACAATTAGCTATACTGATGAAGAAATTGAGGATTTCTATGAAGAAGTAGCTTCAATGCATCAAAAAGGAAAATGCTACATAAAATTAATAATGGGAGACTGGAATGCTAGAATTGGGGAAAAAAAGAAAGGTGAGTTCTCAGTAGGAATTCATGGATATGGGGTGCGTAATGAAAGAGGAAACAGATTGATTGAATTTGCAGAATGTGAACAGATGTATATCATGAATTCATTTTTCAAGAAAAAGCCACAAAGAAAATGGACATGGCGTAGTGCAAATGGCTCAACAAGTGAAATCGACTACATCTTGACAAACAAAAAGCATCTTATTCAGGATTGCAGCGTTCTCA
Organism: Maratus michaelseni; assembly: GCA_963931845.1. Classification (NCBI taxonomy): domain Eukaryota; kingdom Metazoa; phylum Arthropoda; class Arachnida; order Araneae; family Salticidae; genus Maratus; species Maratus michaelseni. Next base: position 255,658,274 of record OZ007592.1, read on the forward strand.
ATAACTTCAATACAGGAAGCGATCACAGGTTAGTTAGATGCAAACTGCTTTTAAATACTAAAGTGGAAAGAATGAAGCTTTTGCAATGCTCAAAGAAATCAGTCGATATTATAAATCTCCAGAAACATAAAGAAGAATTTAATTTAGAACTTAAAAATCGTTTTCAAGTACTTCAATCAATCTTAGAAGAAGAACAAGATGTTACAGTAGTGAACAAGAAAATAACAAATACTCTACAAGAAATTGCAAGGACGATAGCTGGTGAAGCACAAGTAAAGCAAACAAAGAAAATAACAGAAGAAACAAGAAGACTGATGAAGAAACGCAGAGAATTTAAAATGAAGAAAAACTATCCTAAATCAAGAGTTGAATATGCAGAATTATGTAAAACGGTAAGAAAATGTGTTACAGAAGATATCAGAAAATTTAACTGTGATCTTGTCAAAAAAGTTCTAGAAGATAACAAAAGTTTAAAATCAGCTAAGCGCAAACTGTGTGTTGGAAGAAAAGGTATTTTTGCACTGAAGACAGCAGATGGAACAATCACCAAAATCAATAATGAAATAGTACACATTGTCGAAAAATTCTATAACGATCTATATAAATGTGAAGATCAAAGGGAAATCAACCTACGTGATCCACTAGTAAACATAACAGAAACTGAAGAGATAATCCCAGTGATGACAGATGAAGTTGTACAAGCCATTAGAGGCATGAAAAAAGGTAAATGCCCTGGCGAAGATGGAATTACAATTGATCTTATCAAAGAAGCAGGAGAAGAATTTGCAAAAATGCTAGCCTTACTGTTTTCCAAATGTCTCGAGAAATCAGATGTACCAGAAGATTGGAATAATGCTGTGATGGTGTTACTTTATAAGAAAGGAGAAAAGGAAAACATTAAAAACTACCGTCCAATCAGCTTACTGTCAGTGATTTATAAAATTTTCACCAAAGTTTTAACGACAAGACTTGAATCAGCTCTGGACTCAGCTCAACTTAGAGAACAAGCAGGATTTCGAAGTGGATTTAGCACAATGGATCATATTCAAACAGTAAGGGAAGTTATAGGAAAACATAAAGAATATAATTTACCTCTCTGTCTTGCCTTTATTGATTATGAAAAAGCATTTGATTCGGTCTACACATCTGCAGTAATTACTTCTCTGGAGAACATTGGTATAGACAAACCTTATATCAATATCATAAAGAAGATCTACAAGAAAGCAACAGCCACCATCCGTTTGGACAAAGGAAAAGCGAAGATCAAGCTTGAAAGAGGAGTAAGACAAGGAGACACCATTTCGCCTAAGCTTTTTACTGCTGTCTTAGAGAGTATTTTCAAGAAGCTGGATTGGGAAAACAAAGGGATTAGAATAAATGGGGAATATTTAAGCCATCTCCGGTTTGCTGATGACATTTTAATTTTCAGTAATAGCCCTGAAGAATTGCAAAATATGCTAAAAGATTTGGCAGAAGCTAGCATTAATGTGGGATTAAAAATAAATTTGGAAAAGACTAAGGTGATGTTCAATTCATTTGCATCAAAAAAGAAAATCGTCTACAACAACACTGAGATTAAAGATGTTGAAAGTTATGTGTACCTTGGACAAGAAATATCTTCAGACAACAGTATCATGAATGAAATCAATAGAAGAATAAGAAATGGATGGAGTGCTTTTGGGAAGAACAATATTATTCTGAAAAGTAACATGCCTCTTTGTTTGAAAAGAAAGGTGTTTAACCAATGTGTTTTGCCTGCACTAACTTATGGAGCAGAAACTTGGACACTAACAAAACGGATGGTACAAAGATTACAAACAACACAGCGAAGTATGGAAAGATGTATGCTAGGCATAACCAGAAGAGACCGAAAGAGAATAACGTGGATAAGAAGTCAGACGAAAGTTTTTGACATTATCGAGAGAATTAAATGGCTAAAATGGAAATGGGCTGGGCACATTGCAAGAAGACAAGACAATAGATGGAGCACAAACACCCTACAGTGGTATCCCAGAGATGTAAAACGACCAAGAAGACGACCTCAAGTAAGATGGAGTGACGAAATCAGAAAAGTGGCCGGTGTTAATTGGATGACTAAAGCACTAGACAGGCAACAATGGAAAAATCTGGGGGAGACCTACATCCAGCAGTGGATTGAAAACGGTTGATGATGATGATGATGATATGCGTATATATATATATATACAGACTATAAAAAATTAAGATACATACATATTTGCAGAATTATATAAAAAAAATCACATTACCTCTTATTTTAAATTCAGCAAGCGGTAGATGATTCATTTTCCACCGAACTTACTTGGTAAATACCTTAGAGAAATAACACATGCTTATACTTATCGCATGACTAATAAATGAATCACAAGGGAGAATTTCGTCTAAGGCTCTTCTCAAATCCATACAGTCCTCTTTCTGACACATTTTTTCATTTATTTTTGTTCGCAAATGCATGCAATTGGCAGATTTTCTTACTAAGTAACTATGTAATTGAAACATGTTATTCATTTTTTGTTAAGGCAAAAGATTTTTCAGAAAAGACTTTCAAAGACGGCGTTTTGAATCAAATTTCCGAAGTGGAAAACATCTCATCACGGAAGACGAATCGCTTTTAACTGAAAAAAAAAAAAAATAGAAAACTCATTTCGATACCAAATTGCTTCGATGATTATTTTTAATGATTAATATATAATTTTCTATATAAAATATACCTCATGCATATTATTTTCTATATAAAATATACCTCACGCATGTTATTTTCTATACAAAAAAATACCTCTTGCATATTATTTTCAACAAAAAATATACCTCATGCATATTATTTGCACTATTATAGTGATAACATTATTCTAGTTTATGTAGATTTTACTAATACTATAGTATTATTTTATTATATTCACACAACCCTATGCGTATTTTTTTGTATACTTTTAGTTAGTTTTATTTTGTAAACTTTGAGATAAATGTACATATGGATTTTTTTATTTTAATGAATGTCACGTAGTTATCTAAAATTAATTCACTAATAACAAATGTACATTTTTAACTAATCACCGATGATAACTTAAAAAAAACATGCTCACCACCTATAATTATATAAATTCCAAAAATTTAGACATATTGTAAAATAATATTTTGTTCTCGAATAATACTTCTTTCACGAATTAGACTCTCTTTTACATTTATTAATCAGGAAAAAACTAGTTCTATAAAAAAAAAAAAAAAAAAAAAAAAAAGAATGCGTTCTGAATAGAAGTTCCTCTTTAATTCACTTTGCATTTAACACATGCAACGAAATTTGTAGAATTTTTCAATGCTGCCATCTGTGGGTTATAGTTTAAGCTTTTCAGTTTTACATGACAAACTGCGAGTGTCACGTTACTACTCTTATATGGAATGATTGTAATAGCCCGTCTTTTTCGTTAGCTCCGGTGAAGTCTAAACTCAACTGACGTTTCGGCTATTACTATTAAGTTTTAATGAATGATGTATAAACTGTGTGACATGCGTAATATGTTTTCTTCCCATATATATGTTTTAACCGCTGATACTCGTTTAAGCGGAGTCGCCTTTTAAAATCAAGTTCTAAAACGAACGATAACCTTTTATTTATATGATTTTTATCAGATAGCTTATCTGATTTTTATTCTCGGAAGCATTTTAAAATAAATCTAATCAGAACTACGGCAAGATAATAAGTAATTCCGTTATCTAATAATGAAACAGCTTTTTTCATATTGAAAGTTTATCATTCACTAAAGCAAAAGAGTGTTTCATCAGACGTCTTATTTAAATGTGGAAAAATCGGTAAAACTTCAGTGAGTATTTATTAATTTCTACCTATGTTTTATTTTTACCGACTATGGTTTACTTCAAATGTTAAGAATAGTTTATATTTTATAAAATAGTTCTCAAGCTTTACTCTTATGGGGCCCATTTTAAAGTTTGAACATTTTTTGAGCTGTTGTCCAATAATAGGTCAAAGGCGATCTTTCGTATAAAAAGCATGTATACGAAAATAGTAATAGGAATTTCTAATGTGAATAATCCTAATAATAATAATGTTGTATAATAATAATAAACCATATAATTTTTTAGTAAGCATGAAAAAAATTGTTTATTAATAATTGTATAATAAAAAAAAAATACATTTTAAAAATTAGTGATTTGTAACATTGTTTTACACCAATGGCATTTTCTGTATCAGGGCTGAAACTTGTTAGTTTTAGCCTCATGTCATTCTTAAGGTAAAGTTTAATAAAACGCTGTCATTTCACGAAGTTGATTACATATATTTCCTCGCGATTTTTTTCTTTAAAGTTGTAACATATTTTATATTCATTATATATTTTTTACAACAGATAAAATTAATAATATATTTTTGGAGAACTGATAGATAATTCTGAGACCCATAGTTTGAGAACAACTGTTTTACAGTATTTCCTTTTTTTAAGTTAAAAAACAAACCGTTTGTTTATATATGTTTTTTAAGTCGAAGATAATAGAAGGAAAATTGTTGTTAGTCTTCGATCGCTGTAAATCGGAGAGGTTTGCTAAAGTTTGCATAAATGTAATATAATATTTCTATACGGTTTTAGATTGCTTCTTACAGTTTCTTCTATTATTACGTAATAAAGATGTTTTATGAAACTAATAATTAGAAAACTATCGCGTATATCCAAATAGGTTTTTCCCTATTTTTGAAACAATTTTAAACAATCACAAGCCTGCATTTTTTTCGAAAATTTCGCAAAATAGAGGCTTTTGATTGGTTTCAAAAATAGGAAAAAATCTATCTGGACCCCTGCCTAAATTATCTAAATATTATTCTGATAGCTCAGCAGATGATTTTTAAAAATGAAATTTTTTTTATATACCTCTGTTTATATGACATCGTCAAACGACTTTTTTTTTTGCACAGTTAGAAAGTCAGTCACCAGAGGCGATTATAGAAGGAAAGGGAAAGTCAGCTTTTTTCGTAAACTGCTTAAATAAACAATATAAATTAATAATAATTGTATAATGTTTTCAGAAAATTAATAATATTTTGTTTAATAATAAATTAATGTTTATTAGAAAATGAAATTTAAAATCAAAATATGGAACTTTATCTTATTATATCAATTTATAAAAAAAAATTCATCAAAAGCCTATGGCGGATAACAGGCCCTATATATATATTTCTCTTATGAAGATTCAGTTTGAAAATGGGCAAGCCTCCAGTAACGCTGAGGTGAACGAATTTCTCAAAGATATTTGTTTCTCCATTGATTTTCCCGCTGATTTTTATGTTTTGGTATTTCTTGTGAATATTATCGTAGGATGAGGACCTTTGTCAACCAATTTAAATTGGATGCAGCTGACGGAATCGTAAATAAAGATGTCATTTCTTATTTACTATAAATTATATTTTCCGGTGAAAGTGATATTGAGAGAGGTGTAATACTTTGTGCACCAAAAGTTTAAAACTTTAAAAGTGCATTGAAAAGGAACAAATGATGATAAAAAATTTCGGTTTGCACGAATGTGATCAGAGGGAGATTGCATTTTTTCCATCAACTAGAAAAGTAGTAATTCTGAAAATCCCCGCTAGAAAACGCTGACACGAAATATATTAAACCGATTTATGCGAATCAGACTTTCAATTAAATGCAATGAGCAGAGGCAATGAGACAGTAACAGGAAGACACTGAATTCCAAAGATTTATTTAAGCAACAGGTGTTCAATGTAAACACTACCAGCAGGAAATAACTAAGGTGTTAGAATGTTTGAGCTCCGCGTAAATTTCACAGACACTCTGCTGAACGACGTCTTTTAGTTTATTTAATGTAGAAGGGGAGGATCGGTACACAAGTGTTTTTAATCCTTTAACATTCTCATGATGTTTTAAAGTGAGAATTTAAGCAGAATTTTTTAGAATATCTTTAGAACCTCAAAAAATAACAATTCCTGAAATTTTATCTTATAATACCAAGGAAAGATTCATCTTAAATACACGATAAAGAAGAAGCCTTAATAAGTGATATATGAAAATAAAGAAAATCATTCCAAGTGTTTTTTCGGTTACAAATGTTCGATGTGTGAAACTTTCGCAACACGACAAACATCTGTAATCAAGTTCGTTCCACACTTTTTGGATTTTTTTCGTTGTCAACATGTCTTAATGCAGCACTAATGCGTTCTTTAAGTTCTTTGAGTGTTTTCGGCAATGGTGGCTTATAAACAAGATCTTTGATGTAACCCCACAAAAAGAAATCACATGGCGTATGATCCGGAGTAATTGGTGGCCATGTGAATAAGTATAAATCATCGTTACCCGCACGTCCTTTCCAGCATTAAGCGACGGCAATTAAACTTTGAGTTTTTCTTTACTTTCATATATCGCTTATTATAATATGTGTAATAGTTTTGAAAAAAAAAATTTTTTTTTAATCCGGTCATTCATTTATACTAAGCCTGTATGATGGATTTCGCAAATAAATCACCAGTCACAGCTTTTATTTTAGATTAATTTTTATATGTCATTTGTGTCCTCCGTTGTGTATACCTCAGTGATATTTCTGATTGGACTTGCTTAGATTCCTTTATAACATACATTATTTATGTCTGTTTTTTCAGGTCTTCCCAGTTCTCAAAGAAAGCTCTATAAGGAACGCAGGAATCTAAAATGGAGGCAATGGATATAATTTTAGCTACTTTCCGAGACATGTCTTACGTGATTGCGAATCACCCTGTGTACGCGATTCTAGGTTGCGTTGTACTGTCAGTTGGAATGCTGAGATTTTATTGCAGGCTAACAGTTGGAATGTGCAACAGTGACCAGGACATGACGGGGAAAACTGTTCTTATTACTGGAGCAACTGCAGGTCTTTTTTACACTCTTTTATTTAACCTAAACTTTTTAGAGACACGGGCGGTTTTTACTTAAAAAAAAAAAAAAAAAAAAAAAAAAAAAAAAAAAAAAAACATAGGTGGCGCATTGTTTTTCGCCATTGAATTTTAAAGTCTAAATAACAACCTTTAATTATATCCTTGTTTAATGCAATGTCTAAGTAGTAACAGTATAAAAGTAGTAAACATGAAATTGTTAAACATAAGACTAATTTAATTAGAATTAATATAACACGGACGTTTGTAGTAACATAAATACACTGGTGGCGTATACCATGCGCCAGTGCTTTTAAAAGTCTCCCTAAATGTCAACTTTTGAAGCTAAAGAAGAAGAATAGAGTCTAATGTATGATAATAATATAAAAGTAATAGACATCACATTTATATAAAAGAAAAGTTTAATTAAGACGATTAATTCTATCAAAAGGAAATATAATATATTACCCAAATACGCAGGCGGCATATTCCGTACACCAATAGTGACTACGGGCGGCTCAATGTCGCGGGGGCGCTTGCAAATTACTTAGCGGAGCCCAACGTCTCTGACTACAATATTCGACTAATAAAAATCATTTTTAAAAATTGCATATATCATAGAATAATTTATATTTATAACATAGAGTATAAAATGCATGAAAAATAACGGTACTTCTCTATTATCCCGTCGACCACTTTTCATAACAAAAAACTATCGCCAAACTGTAACACCAAGTAAACGGGAGAACGTTGCCATTGAAATATCAAAATAAATAAATAAATAAAATATAAGAATTTAATGACATAATTGTTATTTTAATTAATGAAATAACTAATAAATCAGTAAAACACAATGAAAAATACACACAAATGTCGAATTAAAAACCACTTGATGACATAACAAACACGTATAATGCTTCTGACAAAGCAAATGGGACTGCATTTTTGACGTTTAATCTTACAGTTTGATGATAGTTTTTTGTTATGAAAAGTGGTCGACGGGATATTAGAGAAGTACCAAAATAACATATAAATTCTTTTACATGTAATGTGTGTAATTTTTAGTTTCTAAAAATCTTCTATCCTTTAGAATATTTTAAATATTTATTGTTTGCGTTTATTGTTATTTTTATAATCCTTACATCTATAATTTCCCTGACAATTACGTCAACTTTGGCTGTAAGAAATAAAGTGAATAAAAACATTTAAAGACAAATGTATAGCAATAACATCATTATTTTACACAGGATAACGTTATTTTAAATTGTATAGCGAGGCTTGGGGCACTGGGAAGCCGCCCCTTTCGCCCGATGTTTACGTCGGTCCAGGTCGTGGCTTTCCAATAAAAAAAATCCCTAACGGCTCGGCCTACAGGCACAGGTAGATTTCGAAGACGCAGACCGTGGGGCGCCTGTTTGTCGGGAATTGCGGAAGAAATGACCTTTTTGCGATGATGCGGCAGTTGGAACCGCCTACTTTGAAACCTAACTTGTTTGCAGGCGGAGCCAGCAGGAATTTTTAAAAAAAAATTTTTTTGCTGTAAGAGTTGGTCCTATAAAAAACTTGTCAGTATAAAAGTTTTAGATAATATTAAGAGGATTTATAATAAATTTAAGCGGATTTGAAATCTTGGGAATTGACGAAGTTATGAATTTTTTCTTCTAAAACCCCCTCCCCCCCCCCCTTAAGGCAATTTTTAATTATATCAAAAATCTGTCATACATAAATTTTCGGCTACTTCGAAAAATAACTTGTTTGCAGGCGGAGCCGGCAGGGATTTTTTTTTGTTTTTAATTTTGTTTTGCTATACGTTTGGTCCTATAATAAACTTGTCAATATAAAAGCTTTAGATAATATTAAGAAGATTAACAATAAATTTACGCGGATTTGATATCTTGTGAATTGACGAAGCTATGATTTTTTTTCTTCTAAAACCCCCCTTCTTCCCCCCCCCCCCCTTGGGGCCATTTTTAATTATATCAAAAATCTGTCATACATAAATTTTCGGCCCTTTTCCTAGAAGTAATAATAACTTTAAATGGATTCGATACGTATAATAATTAAGAAATTATGGGGGTTTTACTGTTTTCACAAAAAGCCCCCCATTTCCCCCCACCCTCTTGGTTCGATTTTGCCCATTAACGAACTTGACCGAGATTTTATGTCCCTTGATTTTATGTATCCGTTTGGAAGAGATTTATGCAGAATTTTTTCAGTTATCGTGGTCATAAAAATGTGACATTGATAGATAGATAGATAGATAGATAGATAGATAGATAAAGTTTGAACTGGGGATGGTTTTGGGTTCTGGGAGTCATAATCTGCAAAAATTTTTCAAAATTTCTAACTTAGGTGAGAATGTAATAGGTAGTATTTCTTACGAAATCTACCTAATAATGAAACAGAGCGGAAAACATTGCGAACATCAACTTTAAACAGTGGTTGAACATTAAAAGGACTTTGGGAAGAGGGTAAATGTTAATCACGTAATTATTTTAGAACTCATAACTGTTTTTTAAATCAGTGACGCACTCAGTAAGCCGCCCGTATCTTTAAAGGTTATTTTTATTATTATTATTTTTTTTTTTTAATGCAAAGATGAACTTTTGTATTCAATTTTTCTCTAACTTTGTTATATGCTAGAATTTAGAAAAAAATAGGTTCACCTCTGTGTTTCCGATGACAATACAAACTTTTAATACTTTTAGAACTGAATTATAAATTAATATATTAATTTTAAGGCATTTTCCCTTTACCTGCCATATATGTGATAGATCGCTTAATCTCCTTGAGGGTTACAATACGAATTACAACGACAATGGACTTCATTAAGCGCCAAAACACGCTGCTCTCCAAAATAGGTAAATGGCTGTAAAACTGTAACGATTCAATTTTAGCCCTAAAAAGGAGAAATAAAATATAGGGGAACTGGGGGATGAATGGGGCAAGGGATGGATGGGACATTCTCAATATTTCAGGCAATAAACATTTTTTTTTTTTTAGTTGCTTCCTATCCTTATAGATGACACTATTATAGTGTGCTTCAGAACCAAAAGCAAGACCACATTTCTGTTTTCAATTTCCTTCAAAGTTGGATTTCCTGAAAACTTTGCTTAAAAGTAATTTTTATTATATTTGAAATTGTTTACATACTTTATGCATGTAAACAATTAAGATATGTTATAGTTATTTATTTAAAGACTCAATATTGGTAATGAAAATGAATGAAAATTAACCATTGTGAAAAAATAATTTCTGAGACAAAATGGCTGACAATTGAATATATGCATCATGGGGATGATTGGGACATTTCAAATGGGGATGAATGGGACTGATTCATTCATCCCTAGAAGATACGGAATTTTTTTTATTAACTAAATAATATTATGTAAGTTGATAAAGTAATAATTTATGTTAATTATTCTTTTAACATTTCCTCTTCATTGTAGCCACCCTCGTCTTCAGCCATTGGATGTTTCTGTTTATGGGCCTTTAAAGGCAAAGCTGAGATCAGTCCAAGATGATTGGCTGACAAATAATCTTGGAGAGATTATTACAATTTATAACCTCTCAGCTTTTGCCAAGGAGGCATTTTGTCAGCTTTTAGTACTAGCAACATAAACATAACAGTGGTTTTAGGAAAACTGCCATTTTCCTTTTTAACAGCAATACCTTCACTGAAACTGATTTTATACCAGCTTAAGCGACTGACAAACCACATTTAGACCATTTTAGACAGACCATATTTATTGTGTTACTGATATTTGATAACTTTAACTTTGTAATTCATTAAAATTTCAGTTAAAATATATAATATAAAATACAGTTTTTTAATGCATAATTAACTGTGTTTTCACTTCTTAGATTACTAACACTGATATATAACAGCCATATAAGATCATATATTACAAATAGAATTACATATAAGTTTGTAATTATAAATTTTAATTTGGTATCATTGAATACAGAGAGGAAAATATTTGTGTCCCATCTATCCCTGCTGTGGAGATGATTGGGACAGAGAGGAACTTTTTTTTTAAATTTCATAACATATTTCTGTATAATAATAATCTTGAATAAATATTGTGCATAAGATCTAGACAAGCACTTAATGTACGAAATGCTATATATAATATTAATAATAACTTAAATAAAATATTTAAAATAATATTTCCCTATCTCCCCTAAATAAAAAAAATCAGCGTGTAGAAAAAAAAAAGCTTTTATAAATTAATAGTTTTATATTAATTAAATTGTGATTATACGTTGAGAAATCAATTTAGAAATCTTAAAAAAAAAAAAAAGTTTAAATAATGTTTGCTTTTATTTGCTGTTAGTCATATCTTAAAAATTAAACAGAGTAAAAATCAAAATTTTTTAAAAATAAATTCACGAGTTCGCGCTTTCTATCAAGCGTAAATAAAAACTGTGAATTTTCGGATTGGGTGTCCACGTCATATTTACGTATTTTAGAGAAATTGTATTGGAAAATTCATGAATTGCAGTCATGAAATTAGGCGAGATTTTCACGATAAACATTGAGTGCGTTTTTTGAAGAGTGTTTTTTAAAAAAGCTATTTGTACTTTATTATTTATTTTAACTTAACTTGTTTTTTGTATGTAAAGATGAAATTTTGTGTTCAATTTTTCTCTAACTTTGTTATGTGCTAGAATTTAGAAAAAAAATATGTTCATCTGTGTGTTTCCGATGACAATACACCATTTTAATTAGTGATGGGCATAACGATTATTTTGATTATTCGAATGAATCATTCGGGCATGCGCAGAAGCATATTAGTCAAACTTCTTTTATTATTATTATTATTATTATTATTATTATTATTATTATTATTATTCAGTTGGGATTGGGTCTTCAATTGGTATTTGCTCTCAATATTATAATTTTAATAAATTCACTAGTTCCTTCTTTTTACTAAGCTTAAATCAAAGGGTCGAATTTTCCATAATCGGGGCCCACGACAAATTAACGTTATTTTAACGGAATTGTTTTGGAACTGCATGAGTTGCAGTCATGAAATTAGACGTGATTTTTAAGATTAACATCGAATGCTTATAAAAGAGAGTTTTATTAGGGTTCCGTACTTAAAAAGTAAAAACGGAACCATTAATAACACCACTCTTGTGTCTGTCTTTCCGTCTGGCAGAGACCTTTTTCTCGTAAACTATGGGACATGATAAGTTCGAACTTGGGAAAGTTATAAAGCCTTTTTACCCACATATTTTCAGATTATTAGCCATTCACAAATATCTTTAGAAAATATTTAGGGGGTTAATTAAGTTACTTGAAAAAAAAAAGTTTTACTTTTGTATATCTTGTGAGGTATCCCGTGAATGATCTCGTAATATCGAACTCAAAAATATGTTTGTTTTAATTTTAGGTATTATATTTTCAGAGATATTGTCTGGAAAAATATTCCCCTCGATATTGCACTGAAAAGATATGTAAATATGTTCCCTACTTTATTTCCGAATCTACTGAAACTAAAATTATGAGGAGTTTATTTAAACCTTTTAGGAAAACTATAGCGATTTTCCTAGGTAACATAGTTTTTGAGAAAAACGCATTTTTCTGTTACACACAAACTTTACTTTTCGGGTGGTCAGCGGGGGAGTTAACGGACTCTCGAGGTATCTATCGACGCAGAACCATCCAAGGATATTTGATAATGATTTTCGAAAAAACTGTCGGTAATTAGCCGATATATTAATTGAGTTACTTGAAAAGAGAAACTTTCTTTTATATATCGTGTAGGGTATCGGTCGAAAGACCTCGTAATACCAAACTCAAAAATATATTTGTTTTCATTTTGGGTATTATATTTTCAGAGATATCGTCTGGAAAAATATGCCCCTCCCCTCTCCTATTTCCTAATCTACTGAAACTAAAATTATGAAAAAATTAAGGGTAGTAGGAGTTTATTAATTAATAAATAGTAATTAATAAATTTAATGTACGGAACCCTTTGAGCGGGAGTTACACTCGTACTTGACCGATTTTTTTAAAAACTATTTTTACTTAAAAAAGTCCTTTCGGCCTGTACCGGGAGGAAAAGGTAGCTTTCCTATATCTTCGTTTTAAAATTTTAGCTAATGTTAATCGAAAACAGCAAGTTAAAATGCAAAGAAACGTTTACAAAGGATTCGTTAATACTGAATTTGAATAAGAAATTCGCCAAATTATTGAGCAATAGCCAAATTGGCTTCATTTATGAAGACTTATTTTGGTCGCCAAATTTGGCGATATTTCGCCAAACGTCGCCAATTTTGGCGAGAATTTGGCGCTAACGGATGTGAATATATAGTTTTATGCGTATAATTGGGAAAATTATTACAACAATGAAAGAAAATAATTTGCGAGTAATCGCGTTAATGTGCTGTTTTGTTTCAAAATGTCAGCTAGAATTTCAAACTGCTCTATCTCAGCCATTTTTTAAGATAGAGGTAAACCAAAAAATGCTCTGGAATCCTCGTATCAAGGCCTAACACTTAATTATAAAATAAATTTGAATTTTTAAATTTTTTGTATATTTATTTTAGTTTTAAATTTTTAAATGGCCGCCATCTTGAAACAAAATGGTGGACCAAGCTGGCCAACGAACTCGGTCGAGACATTGGTGAGCTTAATACACACAATTAGTTTCATCAAAATTGATTTATAAATACGAACGTTATCGTATGACATAGGTCAGATATATATATATATATATATATATATATATATAAATCAACATTTGAACGGAGGGTGGTTTTGGGGTCTGGGGGTCATGATTGGTGAAAATATATCGAAATTTTCCGGAACTGCTTTCCTCCGAACGGCTGCAATAGGTAGCTTTATACTTTTTTGTATTGAAAGCTACCTAAAAGAAAAATCTTTATTAAGGTCCGGGATACAAAAATCTCGAAAATAACACTTTAACCCTTTCAGTGCGGAATTGTTTTTGGGAGGTTAATGTCCTGTGCGGATTATTTTGACCAAAAAAGCGATTTATTCAAAAACAACAGGAAACTCCGTGAACCCCTAGGTGACTTTTGTCGACGCTGATACAGCTGATGTAGTCTACACATAGACCTTACAATAAACATGTAAGAAATAAACTTGATAGATTAATACATACAATGAACATGATAGATTCTTTCTCTGAGAGTCTACAGCACCCAACTCCTAGATATAGAAATTAGTCGACTCCCGCACTCGGACCCTTATGTCGACTTTTGTCGACTCCCACACTAAAAGGGTTAAAAAAAAACTTTTTTGGCTTAAAAACAGTTTTTAGGATAAAATGAAAACAGGACTCAAACCGCATGTAAATACATTATTAGTACATACAGCATTTTTTATTTTGTACTGTCTGTGGTTTCCTATAAGAAATTACTTACAACTTTAAATCCATTTCTCACAATGATTTTTTTTCTTTAAAGATCCGTCATATTTAAATTGACATATTTAAATTTCTAAAAAGGAAAAGTTATGAAAGTTCGTACAGTTATTTTCAGTTATTATTAATTAAATTCTCTTCTGGATTTTTGCTTCGAGAGAAAACTTTGAAAATATAATTATCCTTATAAAAAGTACTCATAAATAAAAAAATATATATATTTAATTTTTATAAATAAATATTTTTGTAAATACTAAAGGCAAATTACTGTTTATTCTTTTATGTACTCAAAAATAAATAAATAAATAAATAAGTAAATAATAATAATAAACATATAAAAAAAAACTTATTCTTTTAGAAGATACCAAAGGATCAAACACGGGCTTCCCGCTTTACAGAATATAGGTGTAAACTTTTTTTTTTTTTTTTTTTTTTTTTTTAAATTAAAAACTCTAATAGATTTTTTTGTATTTAATATTTTTTCTTAGATTATCCACAAACAACACCAAAAGGTATTTTCATATAAAAATTATCAAAACTGTATTTAAATATGGTTTTGAAATTTATTAAAAGCTATACTTCGTATTAGCCGCATGTCAAATGTTAACAGACGAAGTAATCGCCATAGAACTTGCACTGCATTTCTATTATAACTATTTCAATATTTAAGCTCGTAATTTGATGTTTTAAAATTGTGTTTTATTTATATTATTTTATTTATTTATTAGTGAAGTGTTAATTTCGTTATTGAATATTAGCGAAAAAAAATGCTGAATTATTTATATTGTTTTAAATGCAAACCGATTAATCTTCCGTAATCGAGCTGCACGCGATAAAGACAGATTTTTAAAAAATCATGCTTGAAAATTATTTTAAATCTTATTAAAAGGAACAGTACAGTAAGACACAATTTCCAAACAAATTACATTTAAAAGTACATTTTTTCATCACGCAACATGAAACCCATCCAATAATGTTGGGAAAGGGTGCAAGAAGAGATATCATCATTTGATTCTTTTTGGCTGTTTAAATTTGAAGTATTTTTTATTTGAGATTTTTTTTTAAATTCATATTTTCTGTTTCAATTTTTGTTAAAAGTAAAAAATAAAAAAGGTTAAAAAAATTAATTAATGACTTTTTTT
Source organism: Maratus michaelseni (assembly GCA_963931845.1). NCBI lineage: Eukaryota > Metazoa > Arthropoda > Arachnida > Araneae > Salticidae > Maratus > Maratus michaelseni. The sequence goes on from OZ007592.1 coordinate 255,673,699, forward strand.
GTTATGATTTTAAAGAGTTTATTACTGTAGTTTATTTCTTTAATTTTCCCTCAGAAAATATCTGTGTTTATTTATTGTCTTATAATAGCTTATGAAATTATATTTATTAAATTACAAGTAAATATATCACTTCCTTCTTCGCAACATAATGAAAACTGTTCGAAGAGTCTGTAAGCACTTGGCCATTATATTATATTATTAGTCAAAATTTTTGCCTGTGTGAAATGGGATACAATAAATATTTTTAATAGTATAGGCCAGCGGTTCCCAATCTGGGGTACGCGTATCCCTGTTGTTACGTGGTAGTCCAGTTGGGGGTACATGAAAACTACATTGGCAATAATGAACAGAGGAAAGTATATTCCAACTAGGTAAATTATATCCAATGGTTGGAGTATCATAGTTGAGAATTTTCCAAAAGAGAGAAAATATGCTGGGACCAGGACCCGAACCTGGGCACCCCGGTCTGCCGTACCAACGCTCTCCCTACTGAGCTATCCCGACGATATCCTGTGGTATTTGTGTGTATTTGTACAATAAATAAGAGTGAAATGTGCCAGCTAGGATATCGTCGGGATAGCTCAGTAGGAAGAAGAGCGTTGGTACGGCAGACCGGGTGCCCAGGTTCCGGTCCTGGTCCCAGCATATTTTCTCTCTGTTGGAAAATCTCAACTATGATACTCTAACCATTGGATACATTGGTAATGTTTGAAAACTCAAAAAATAAGAGTTAAAATGAAAACAGAAAAACGGTAGTCTAAACTTTTCGTTTACAAAGAGATTTATGTAAAAGAAAAATATGCTATTCGCATAAAATGAAGGAAAATGCCTAAACTTAGTAATTGGTTCATCATTTGTTACCACTATATCCGCCCACTCTTACCTTGCGATTTTGAATGTGTCCGTACTTTTCTTTTATTGTTCATTTCTTTCTAGTAATTTCAGAAGTATCTGTCGGCGGCGCAGTTAATTGAATGTGTAAAATAGTTTCTTTAATTGTATAAAAACATTTCTTCAAAAATAGAGTTAAGTAAGCATGCATTCGCTTACCTGATTATAAGGTGAAACCTTCGTAAAGAAATGTATATCCGAATCGAGCGCTACGTCTCCGTTAATTCACACACAATTGTATTCCTTTGTATAGTCGCACATTATCGTAATCCATCGATCTGAAACTTTATTACTTTGCTGAAATTAAAATGTTTATTAACATGTGTTTTAATTAAATTAAGCATCCTTCACTTTTATATTTATATTATATTTAAACATTTAACGGTATCTTGATTACAAGTTAACAGAGCATTTACATCGCTCTGACATTTTCACACGCTACATTTTATAAAGAAATTCACACAACAACTGACTAAAGTCTAAAGAGTTTTTTCATGTCCTTGGTAGCCTTGGATGACGTCACTGGGAAAAACACATGATAGCACGTGATAATCATTCTTTCACGTGGGCGTTTATTCCATGTACTTAGCTGAGTTGAAAACAGTTTATGAGTTGGTATATCCGACGAGATAATTAAAGTTGTTTACTGCAAATTTAAAGTACTTTATTATTATCTGACGATTGAAGAGTAGTTGATTCCGAATAGAAGATTACCCTTTAATTGGAATTTCCGTCACTCCCCCTTAATCTTCTATGTAGGATAAGGAAGTAAGTTCAGATTGTTTCGGTGTTTAATGAATTCAGGTTTGGGGTTGGGCTTGGTGAGTGAATCTGCGGTCATAAATTCTGTGGGACAATACTTTAAATCTATTATTCCATCTTCCTTGAGTTGTCTTATCGCGTGGAATCTGATATCTATATGTTTACTTTTTCGAGTATGTTTTTCACTTTCAACCATTTTTATACATGGCTGATTGTCCTCGTATATTGTTATGGGTTTTTGTTGTGGTAATTTTAAATCTTCCAGGAGTTTTATCATCCATAGTATTTCCTGTGCTGCATTACTTACAGAAATGTATTCAGCTTCTGCTGATGACAGAGCAACGCACGTCTGTCTTTTCGTTGTCCAATGTATGGGACATTTTCCTAACATAAATATATTTCCGCTGGTGGATCGTCTAGTTTCTGGATCACCTCCCCATTCTGCATCTGCGTAAACTTCGAGAATAGGCTTATTTTTCGAATTTAGCGTCAGGTTGAGGTGTTTTGTGTTGTTTAAGTATGTTACGATTCTTTTGACTGCTTTCCAGTCTTTTTCTCGAGGGGTTTCATTTCTACGGCTGAGTATGTTGACCGCTGCTGAAATATCGGGCCTGGTTAATGTTGAGATGTAGAGTAATGTTCCCGTTGCTTGTCTGAATTTGATATTGTTAGGTAATAGATTTTCATCATCGTTGAGTCGATTGTAACCTGCTTCCATAGGTGTGCTGTAAGGTTTTGCGTTTTGAAGATTGAGTTTATCTACCAATTCTTCAATTTTTGAATTTTGGTTTAAGTAGAAATTTTTATCGTCTCTTTTTATATTTATTCCGAGATAGTTATTGACTTCTCCCAAATCTTTCAATTCATATTCCCTTTTGAGATTGTTTATTAATTCAATTATATCTTCGTTTTTTCCGGCGATTAACAAATCATCCACATATACTATAATGTATGTCGAGTTTTCACCATTTTCGCGTATAAAAAGACATGAGTCAGATGTACTTTGTACAAAATTTAATGCTTTAAGACTCTCGGAGATTTTCGTGTGCCATGCTCTGGCGGCTTGTTTGAGCCCGTATATTGCTTTTTGTAATTTACATACTTTGTTTTGTTGATTTGGAGCTATATAGCCTTCCGGCTGTTTCATGTATACCTCTTCTTGTAGGTTTCCGTGTAAAAACGCTGTATTCACGTCGATATGATTAACTTTAAGGTTATGATTTAATGCTGCTATGAGAAATGCACGGATTGTGGTATGAGAGACAACTGGAGCAAAGGTCTCGTCATAATCTACTCCGAATTTCTGACTGTATCCCTGTGCCACGAGTCGTGCTTTATAGGTTTGCACTTGGTTTAGGTTGTCGCGTTTTAATTTAAAAGTCCATTTTGAACCTATCACTTTCTTGCCTGGTGGCGGATCGACTAATGTCCAAGTTTTATTTTTAGCTAGGCACTTGATTTCATTTTCGGTGGCTTTGAGCCAATTTTCCCTATCGTGTGGATTTTTCATTTCCATGATATCGTTCCAATTCTTTGGTTCATTTGATTGTGTGTCTTTAACTAAACAGACAAATCTATCTGGTGGTACTCCTCTGTTAGATCTATTTGACCTTCTTGGTTCTATTTGTGTTTGTTTGGACTCGCATGGTTGTTTTTCTTTATCATTAATGTCAATTTCAATGTAATTTTTATTCTTCTCTTCTTGATTTCTATCATCAGTGGAGATTTCTTCGAGATTTGAATCTTCCTCAATGTTGTTTGAGTGTTTTATTTCATGTTCTATGAATTTTACAGTCCTGGCAATTATTATTTGTTTGTCTTTTGTGTGTATGCGATATCCTTTGGAACGTGTGTCGTAACCTAGAAAAATACCTTCTTGCGCTCTATTATCTAGTTTTCCTCGATGTATTTTATTAATGTAAACAAATGCTTTACATCCAAAGGTTCTTAAATGTTTGAGATCAGGTTTGATACCTTTCCATAGTTCGTATGGAGTTTTGTCGTTCGCTCTTGTTGGCAATCTGTTTTGTAAATATGTCGCTGTGTGTATTGCCTCTCCCCAAAATTGTTTATTTAAATTTGCTTCTAAAAGCATGCTACGTGTCATATCGAGTAGGCTTTTATTCTTCCTTTCTGCCACGCCGTTCTGGCTCGGGTTGTGTGGAATTGTGAATTGGTGTAATATCCCGTTTTCCTTTAGATAATTGTCTATTTCGTTGCTATTATATTCTCCTCCATTATCTGATCTTATTTCTTTTGGTTTTCTACCGAATTGATTATTTACCATTGCAATGTATTCTTTTAATTTATCAATTACTTCGCTTTTCTTAGATAGTAAGTATATAGTTGTATATCTCGAGTAATCGTCGATGAATGTGAGAAAGTATTGTTTTTCTCCTAGTGTTGGTGTACTTATAGGTCCACAGACGTCGCTGTGTATTAAATCGAGAACTTTGTTTGCTCTATTTGTAGCCGATTTTGGATATGGCGCGTCGTTTAATTTAGATTTGATGCAGGTTTCGCATAATCTATTATTGTGTCTGCAGTTTTTAATTTTTATTCCGGTAGCTAGCTGTTTGTTAACAATTGTTTTGATTGCTTCATAATCACGGTGTCCTAGTCTTCGATGCCATACTTCTAAACATTCTTTGTTATTATTACAGCTTAGTGTGACGTTTGCATAGTTTTCTGCATTTTCTGAGTGGTTTGTTTGTTCGATTATGTATAAATTATTTTTGTTCTTCGCTCTTATATAAATTTCACCGTCGAACGTTAAATCGCATTTGTCATTTTCAAAGATTAATTTGCATCCATTTTTAGTTGCTTTGCTTACGGATATTAAATTGGATTCTAGTTCTGGGACGTATAGGACTTCCTGTAGTCTTGTGAGTTTTATTTCTCCATTTGGGGATTTCGTTTTTATTAAAACGTCGCCTGAACCGAATGCTTCGAGTTTGTTGCCGTTTGCGATGGTGACTGATGATTTTTCAAAATTGTTAAATTTATCAAATAACCTCTTATCATTTGCAATGTGTGAGGTACTGCCACTGTCGAGTATCCAGTTTTGTTTTCCTAATTTTTCTGTTATTAGTACGCGATCTTCTGATTGATTAGTTTTTGAGCTTATTTTCTGATCATTCGCGTTATCGTGACAGTCAGTATTCTCTTTATAATTCTCTGTGTTTTCATAGCATAGTGATGATGAAAAAGGTTTAGCTTTGTTTTTATTATTAAAGTTATTCACATTTTGATATGTGTGTTTGTTTTTGTTGTGCTGTGTGTATCTGCTCTTGAGGTGATAGCACTCGCTATTATTATGATTTGTCATCTTACAGTGACTGCAATATTTTGAATTTCTTTTGTAGTCGTTATAAGTGTGTTTTCTTTGTGTTTTAAATGCCTTTTCAGAGCTGTTGTTTTGTTCAGACATTTCTTGTCTGCGATTATACTCATCTATGAGTTTACTTCTGATAAAATCTGGGGATAATTCGGCTTCGGGCCTTGCCTCTAATGCTGTGATAAGCGTGTTGTAGCTGGGCGGTAATGAGCATAGAAATAGTGCAGATATGTGTGAGTCATTTATATTCTCGCCTATGGCGGATAATTTATCTACTATTTGTAGAATATTTGTTATATGAGTAATCATATTGCCGTTTTCGGGCAGTTTAGTACTGTACAGTTTTCTCAATAAATACAGTTTGCTACTCAGATTTGCTCTTTCATGCGTACGTTTGAGACCTTCCCAGGTTTGCCTGGCTGTGGTAAAATTTTTTACATGCACAATTTGTGCATCATCTATGCTTAGATTAATTAAAGCTCTTGCTTTTCTATCTTTTTTGTTCCAATCCTCATTTAAAGGAGTTGGCGGTTGATCACTTATTACTTCAAATAAATCTTCTTTAATGAGAAGCATTTCGAGCTTAAATTTCCAGTTGGAATAATTGCTCGAATTTAGTTTCTCGATGAATTGGCTTTCTTTAAATGTAGCCATTTTTATTTTCTATCTTTAATTATTTTTAAAGATATTTAATTTAATTTTATACGAATCGCTTTTCTTTGCGTTCGTTTTTTATTTTCTATAAAGCGAGTTTTTCCAGCATATAGCTAATGTGCTTAAAATTTTTATTTAATACATACTATCAGTCTTTCATAATCTGTCGGCGGCGCAGTTAATTGAATGTGTAAAATAGTTTCTTTAATTGTATAAAAACATTTCTTCAAAAATAGAGTTAAGTAAGCATGCATTCGCTTACCTGATTATAAGGTGAAACCTTCGTAAAGAAATGTATATCCGAATCGAGCGCTACGTCTCCGTTAATTCACACACAATTGTATTCCTTTGTATAGTCGCACATTATCGTAATCCATCGATCTGAAACTTTATTACTTTGCTGAAATTAAAATGTTTATTAACATGTGTTTTAATTAAATTAAGCATCCTTCACTTTTATATTTATATTATATTTAAACATTTAACGGTATCTTGATTACAAGTTAACAGAGCATTTACATCGCTCTGACATTTTCACACGCTACATTTTATAAAGAAATTCACACAACAACTGACTAAAGTCTAAAGAGTTTTTTCATGTCCTTGGTAGCCTTGGATGACGTCACTGGGAAAAACACATGATAGCACGTGATAATCATTCTTTCACGTGGGCGTTTATTCCATGTACTTAGCTGAGTTGAAAACAGTTTATGAGTTGGTATATCCGACGAGATAATTAAAGTTGTTTACTGCAAATTTAAAGTACTTTATTATTATCTGACGATTGAAGAGTAGTTGATTCCGAATAGAAGATTACCCTTTAATTGGAATTTCCGTCAGTATCTAGGTAAAACATTAATCGTATCGGGGGCTTCTGGTTTCTACGATTTCATTCAAACACTATTTTGTAAACAAGTCCTCATTTTAGTGTTCAATTTGGCATCATTAGCATAAACTCATAAACGTGTATAATGAGTGTAGCTTCAATTGCTTCATCCTACTTTATGAGTGCTTAGTTCGAAATCTTTTGCTAATATTTAGTGTCTTGAGTGACTTTTTTCGTTTTGTGGCTCAAATTGGTTAAGTGGTTGTAAACAGGAATTCTATACAGAACTGTATCTAACATTGTTAAACAACATAAGAAAATTACTAACGAACGAAAACAAACATATGTGGGATGAGTTTATGCGAGAAGGGGTACGCATAAATGAAAAGTCTAAGCAAGAGATACGTGGGAGAAGAAAGGTTGGGAACCACTGGTTTAGTCTAACACACACTTCTGAAGGAGTACAAATACTGTTACGAAATCAATGAAAAACACCCAATATTTATTTTCCATTTTCTCGGCAACCACTGAATATATTTCAATTATTGATATCTGGTGGTTATATAGTGTGGTGATTTATAAAGATTTTGGATAATCGTTGTAAGTGATATATTATATATTTCTTAATGGTTTTTTATTTACATTTTACATATTTCCAATTTTAAATTTTTCCAATTGTTGTCTGGTAATAATTCAGTATACTTGGCTGATTCTACTGTACTTAGCATAATGCCAGTAGAATTATGAAATACTGAATTATTTTTAAAACACATGTGGGTGCAGCCAAGCTGAAGAGTACATCCACATATGTTTTTTCATATCCAATTCTTGATTGGTTCTCTTGTGGTCCAGTTTTTCCACTGAATAATGTTCATAATTAATTTATTAATCCAATTGTGTTTACATTATAGCAACTCCAATTTATAATTTTTTCCCCTTTCTCTCTCTTTCTTTTTAAATGTTCTTCAGGTATGAGTAAATTTGGCTAATTACCATTGAAGCACATGCTATGGTAATTTTATGATTGCACAAGTTAATTATTAGCTATGTGGTATTCTGATTACACAATATCATTAATTATCTCTTAGTAGATTTTAGTAGAATGATATTAGAACTTGATATGTTTTTGAAATTCATAGATATTATAATTATATATATATATATATATATATATATATATATATATATATATATATATATATATATATATATAACTTTAAGTAAAATTTAACCATTGAAACATAAGAATATATATATATATATATATATATGTTTTTGCTATTGTAATTAACTATACTTTGATCATAGTATTTTTTATGGAAAACCCGTTGCGGATAAATTAGGTTAATTTAAAAAAAACAAAAAAAACCTAGATTTTGTTTAATTATTTTACAATTGTGTAACTATTGCATGGTTATTTTTATTTGTTGCTTAGCGATCAAATTATACATTAGTTATCGCCAAAAAAATTAAAGTTATTGAAATCGCTCCAGTGGAGCTGTACATATATAATGGTATCAACTTTTTGACAATTTCGGATACAGATATGGTTATACATTTATTATTCGCATACTTTACTGATTCAAGTGACGAGAAATCAATAAAATACCACTATTATACATGAAATAACTTTATATAAAATAATGCCTAAAAGAGATAGTTTCTATTAAAAAGTATTTAATAACAGCTTTTTTTCTTACATATAATGTATTCACCAATAATATGAAAAATATGGGAATCTAGGTTTCACAGAATATCTTCCAATGTGAGAACTAGCCCATTACGGGGACGCTTTCTGTCGAATATTGTAGTTATTTCAGGTACTTCATCAATATCATAATCCATTTAATCTAGAACTTCAAATCATATCATTTAATAGCTTTAAAAATAACTTCGTATTTTCATAAAAATAGATAACAGACTAGGAAAAAATACAAAAAATAAATAAATAAAATAAAATAACAAATAAAATAAAATAAAATGGTTGTATAAAAAATTATAACGATATTAAGAACCCCCCTCCCTCCTCACCCAACGATCAAATTATAGATTAGTTATCGCCAAAACAACTTATAAAATTATTGAAGTCGTTGCAGTGAATCCCTAGAGTATTCATATATATCAAGCACCAGACCGCCCCCCCTCCCCCCTAAAGTGATAACGTCATATATGATTTCATAAGAACAAGAAATAGAAAAATTTACAGGAAATTTCACTAAATATTTCAACTTCATCGTAGCTTCTAGTGTTATTTACTTGATCAAAAAATTGGTTTATTTTTGTTGAGTAATATTTCGTATTATCTGATTCATTAGGGACTTTAAACACAATGCCTAGAGCGAGGGGGCGAGCCTATGGCATGCGTGCCATTGGCGCCACGCGACAGAATATTTTCAACACGGCATTATTAAGGTTTTAAACCAAAATATAGAGAAATTACACAAAATACACGATTTTTTTCTGAATTCAATTGGATGGAAATTGAAATACAATTTATGGAATTCCGATCCACTTCAATATAGGTTAAAAAAATTATGAAATTAAAAAAACAAATTTGGAGACTATCGGAAACGAAAGAGTATCAGGCATTATAAGCAAAAACACCGATGAAAAAATTTGGCAATTTGGAATTTAATTCCAGGTGCATAGAGCTTTTTTATGAAGCTGACGTTTGCAAATGTTTTTAGGTAGATTTCGTAAGAAATACTACCTATTACATTCTCCCCTAAGTTGGAATTTTTGAAAAATTTTTGCAGATGTACGCCGATCATGACTCCTAGAACCCCAAACCACCCCCAGTTCAAAACTTTATCTATCTATCTATCTATCTATCTATGTCACTTTTTTATGGACACGATAACTCCCATAATTCTGCACAAATCTCTTCCAAACTGATACATAAAATCAAAGGGCATAAAATCTCGGTCAAGTTTGTTAATGGGCAAAATCGAATCAAAGGGGGGGGGGGGATGGGGGGAATTTTGTGAAAACAGAAAAAAACCTCAATTTCTTAATTATGATACGTGTCGAATCCGTTTAAAATTATTATTACTTCTAGGAAAAGTGCCGAAAATTTATGTATGACAGATTTTTGATATCATTAAAATTGGCCGCAAGAGGGGGAAAAAGGGGGGTTTTAGAAGAAAAAAATTCATAACTTCGTCCATTCAGAAGATCCGTTTAAATTTATTATAAATCCTCTTAATATTATCTAAAACTTTTATATTGACAAGTTTTTTATAGGACCAACCCTTATAGCAAAATAATAATAATAATAATAATAATAATAATAATAATAATAATAATAAATCCCTGCCGGCTCCGCCTGCAAACAAGTTAGGTTTTGAAGTAACTGCTTCCCAACTGCCACATCAGGGCAAAAAGGTAATTTCTTCCGCAATTCCCAACAAACAGGCACCCCATGGTCTGCATCTTCGAAATCTACCTGTGACTGTAGGCCGAGCTGTTACGGATTTTTTTTTTTTTTTCACTTTTATCTAATGCCTGCGGATCATATTTTCGAAAATGAAAAATATGGAAAACTAAAGTAGAAGAAAGCTTTGTCAGATGACTCCAATCAACTTGCATTCTGTTAAAAGTAACTAAGTAATGTGCCTGAAATCAGTTAATTGGAATCCGGGATGCAATAACAGAAATCACTTTAATTTTACTTACCCATCATACGTAGTATAGGGTAAGTCTTGTAATCGTTTTGAAAATCGAAAAAAAATTTTTGACGGATTTCCACGTTTCAGACACTGGAGATTCCGAAAAACATATTTTTAGGGGAAAAAAATTGCCGTCCGTCTGTGTGTCTGTGTGTCTGTAAACGCTCTATCTCAAATCTCCCGAACAAATTGAGATAGAGACTTGAAATTTGGTATGTACTTAGTATGTAATAATGGGAAGAAGCCTATTGAATTTCAGTAATCTCGATTATCCGGAACTATTTTTTCGGACTCTCGAAATATTCGTTCTGATAAAAGGTATATAAAAATTTTCGAAATTGTTTATTTTAAGGAGTGAATATAAAAAACAATAAAAAAACATAAATTTTGCATAAAGCATAAAGTCGATCGGATAATTAGTTGCCGAGATATTTGGAATCCTATTTTTCACACTCTTCGATTTTTCATGACCCTGTATTTCATCCAAATTTCAATTCAAAGATATATTTTAATTGGAAATGAGACGCTTAATCAGATGAAATAAACCGCTAGTTAATAGGATTATTGTTTTTGGAGTTATAAGGATGTTTCTTTTAAGCAATTCAGTAATCGAGCCTTCAAAGTTTATGACGTCATCAAGCCACGATTTTATTCGAATTGCAATGCATTTTATAAGTAGTTTACACATTTTTTATTTTAATATTTTACATTATGCATATCCATGATGGGTAAGTATTACGGTGGCCCCCAACGACTAGTTTTATTTCTTTCTAAAATATTTACACATATGATACAGATTTTGTTTTAATAAAATTAACAAAGTTTCGAGTAATTTGGATTCATTATTATTTGATCCACTGAATATCTTTGTTGTTGGCACGACGTGGTCACGTCAAGTATTTTTTGGAAATATTTGGCATGCTGACGTGGAAAGATTCGCCAAACCCTGGCCTAGGACCTAGAGATTTTTTCTTTATTTATTTATTTCTGTCTTTTTTTCTTTCTTTCTTTCTTTCTTTTTTTTTTTTTTTTTTTTTTTTAAAGACGTTACGGGAATTAAAATAATATATTAAATTTCTGTTTAACCGATTTAATTTATGTTGACTTTTCATGTTTTGTATGTAAAATCTTATATCCTTCTCAGATGTCAGCTGCATTAAATTTCCAACTTCGATCAAAAGCGCGAATAAATATGTCATATTTTCAGTGACACAAATTAAATCTTAAGCAATTTTTAATGCGATTAAATCTTGAAAATGATATTTCTTTATAGAATTTGATTTTTAGATATCTAATTGTAATAGCAATATTCATACCAGAAAATCTAGAAGTTAACTTACGCTCGTTTTGCAAACTACAATTTTTATTATACTATTCATTTAAAAAATAAAAATAAAAATGTGCCTAGGGTATGCAAAAAACGTAATGTATGTGTTTTTCCGACAACCATCTCCAGAAATACAACCACGATTGTATTTCTGGAGATTAAAAACAAAATAATTATAATATTATAGTTTTGGCTCTTTGCAAAAAATGTAACGTGTCTGTACATACAAAGTACTTTGAAATAATTAATTAATAATTAAAATTAAAATTAAATTTCCATGATTTTTTTTTCATTTTAAAAAGAATTCATGCAACCATACTCTTGTTTTTCTGGGGTTTTTTAATATTTCATTTACAGTTTTCTGATAATTCTAGCCAAAGGTGTGATTTTACAGCGTTTTATAATAATATAAAGTTAATTTTTTTCTTCGTGTTTTCTCAATAGTATGACATTTTCCGAAATAAATTAATATGAAGATAATATTTTGATAAAAAGTTATTGCTGCAGGGAATGAGTTATTAATTTTTTTTTGTTCTTTGTGTTTCTTTCATTTTACCGTATTTTTTAAACATTGAACAAAAATTTAAAAATCTGTAAAGTTGCTAAAAGATTCAGAATACTTTTTCATTGAAGTAATTGCGGTGGAAAGTGAAATGTCAAAAATATATATATATATACTTTAATTTTTTATTTTTTGGTTTAATGTGTTCAAGACTGTTTTGTTTATCACCGAAAAGATTTCGCCGTCTTCGTACTCTATACTCAATCATTCTGCATATAAGAAAAAAAAAATAGCATACAAAATACTTTCGAAGTGATTATTAAAATGAATAAAAAATTCTGTTATTTTCTTACATTTATCTCAGTGGAGAAAATGCTGTTTTCATATCTATATTATCTAATTGCAACAATACCACCGTTCAACCTATTTCATTAATATCTCAAGCTCATACACGAAATTAAAATTGTTCAATTTTATAAGCGCACCATTACAATGGTTCATTTTATTCAAGTACATCACATTTTATAAAAGAATCAGCGTTTTTATTTTCCTATAAATTCATTCTAATTCCACAGCAGGGAAAATGCTGAGAGCAATTTAATTATGCTTATTGAAACCATGTTACATTTAGCCCGTAAACAGTTCTACTTACTGCAAAAACTTCACTTGTTACTTCAAAACATTTTACAGTCCAAAAAAAGAATAAAATCCTTGCTCAAATTACGTAATCATAAATTACCCAAATTTATGTAAATGCTGCGCAAGAGAAGTTGTCAAATTTTTTGTTAAAAATTCTAAAGACACAATATTTTATTTGGCCTTTGGAATTTTAATGTAACCACAAATATTACATATTAAAGCATAAAAAAAAAAATCTCCAACATTTTGAAATTTTTCTGGGATTATCGAAGTGTATTTACATTTATGGAAAATCTAGATAGTCTCCGGTGTGCATCGCACGCACTAGTACGCGCAAGGGCTGCATATTGATGTGTATATAGAAATTTTTGTCGTAATCTATTATATTTCTCTTTAAATTAATTTGACTTGATAATTTCACTGTATTTAAATTGTTGTCTATTTTAATGTACTTCATTTTTTCTCAGGAATTGGTAAAGCAACAGCCGAAGATTTGGCTCGAAGAAATGCTCGTGTTATAATGGCATGCCGCAACACAGCAAAGGCCAGCCGTGTTGCCGAGGAAATCATATCCCGCACAGGCAATGAGAATGTGATTGTAAAATACCTGGATCTTGAATCGCTCAAAACTGTCAGAAAATGCGCTGAAGATATTCTAAACACAGAAGAAAAATTACATGTCCTCATCAATAATGCGGGAATATTCTGTAATTTATTATTTATTTATATTTTGCTATAAATTTATAAGTTGTAGTTATGAAACTTCCGTATTTTAGAGTCTTTGAACAGCACTTTTCGTTTCTTTCATGAATAATAATAAAAAAAAAACTTTAGTTTTGAATTTTTACAGAACGTATATCTCGCTCTTAATCAATCTATACATCTTTAGTGAATCGATTTAAACTCCACCGGAATTATGAAGAATATTCTCTCTACGTATTGAAAATATGACGTAACATTCCTTAATTTTTAACACTTTCCAACGCAAAAGTGTTTATGACTTCGGTTTATCTGGTCGTCTATCTGTTCGTCCGCGTTCTAACTCTCGTAAATATGCTTAGATTTTCACGACATTCATATATGTTTTTGAGGTTTACTATAGTATGTTCCATATTGAAGATGAAGCATGTAGTTTTAGCGTTCGTTTACAGGGACACACAAAAAGATTCCGTAACATTATGGTCTATGTGGAAAAATCGTTGGCGGTGAATTTTAATGATGTTACCGTACTTCAAACATAATGAAATTGATATGCATCACAGAAGTGGACTACGACGTGCTTTTTAAAAAATATGGAGTGAATAGAATTTGCAGTTCGTTTACAGGGACTCACAAACTTATTACAGTACATTATTGTCTATAGGGAAAAATTGTTTGCAGTGAATTTCCATGATGTTACAGTACGTAAAACATGATGAAATTGTTATACATTACTGAGGTATACGGCCACATGCTTTCTACAGATTATTGAGTGCGTAGCATAGGTATCTTTCATTTGCAAAGATATACAAAAAAAATTCGGTTCAGAAATGAGTATAAACGATAATTGCTCCAAGAACCGTTTCAACTGTGATTTGAATTTTTAGTCTTAACTAAATTTTACGTAGTATGCATTAAGATCATACACAGAGCTGCGCAAATTAATGCGTAAATATTAATGTATGTGGGTTTAAGTTTATGCGAACTTATTAATTTTCATTAATGAAAAGAAAGAATGTGTGACTTAAAATGTCAGGAAAACATTATTTTTATTCTCATCTTAACTTTCTTGGGATTACTTGCTGAGCAATTTAAGATAGTTTAAAACTTTCAGATTAATTGCTGAGGAGCTAAATATCCCACCGTCTGAATACATATATATTTTTTTAATTACCGCAAAGAAGAACTGGTTTTAATGCTTAAATATTTATATGCATTAAATAATCATATAATTATCTTTATATTTATTGTATATACAAGGTCCGTTCAAAAAGTAATGAGAATTGTTTTTGCCACACATCTGGCGTCAAGCCAGATAACTGCAACTATCAGGAAACGTCATCGGCGGAGTTAGCTTTGTAGAGTAACGGTCACCACTCCGTGTTGAGTCATTAGAGATGTGAAATACTGACGCTCTGTGTGTAAGTATCGTCACAGAAGGAGTAATTTACAAGCAGTTTGTGCCTCCAGGGTGAATAGTAAATGAGACTTGCTACGTGGAAGTACTGGAACGATAGAAGAAAAGGGCCGTCAGAGGCCGACTGGAGATGCTAGCAGCTGGATATTTCGCCATGACAACGCTAGGACTCACACCGTTTTGATGATGCTGCGATATTCTTTGTGAAAAAAAAATATATATCGCCGCGCTTCCCCAACCACCCTGCAGCTCTGACATGGCCCCTTGTGTCTTCTTTCTGGTTTCAAATGTCATGAAGGATCCTAAGAAACATTAATGTGACCAGAAGTTTGCACAGCATCCCGAAAGAAGCGTTCGGTCAATGCTTTGAACAGTGAAAATAACGATGGATTTCCTGCATCGATGCACAAGAGTCTTATTTTTAGAAATATTAAATATATTTGCATTTTACTTTGCTTTGTTTTTCTTTACGGATTTCTTCTCATTACTTTTGGGATGGACACTGTATACCAAAGCATAAAAATGACAGATTGTGATCGTCTTTAGTTTTTATTTTTTTTTTAAAAATCGCAAACATGTTCTATTATTTACCAATTTGGACTAGAACCTTTCCTTAAAGCTACCTGAATTCAGATGAATTTTATTGTCTGTATTTGAAAGGATTTTTGATTCAAAATAAATTAAACTAAATAAATCCTACAGTCTGAATAATATGAACAAGAGTTGATATGAACAATTACGATAATTACATAGTAGCTCTTTCGGTGGTCTTTACTGGGCAATTCCCATTCGAGATTTGACCGTTTCACTGTCAACTAGCTTGACTCGACTGGCTTGGCTGGATTTTTCGTAGTGGTAAATCTTCTGTATCTTGTCCTGTGATCCAATGATCTATCTATAGTTAGACATTCACATTCACAGTTATTTTATTTTTGGAAAGTCTGTGCATTGTTTTCATAACATGACGATATATACAAATAATTTATAAAAATCTTTCCTCCAGTTTAAAATAATATTTTATTTTATTTTTTTAGAAACAAATTGTACTAATTTCAAAATAACACACCTCTGAAATTTCCTCTGATTATGATTGTTTTCTAACCGTTGAAAGCGCTTGGGTTTTAACATCTTTTAACATCTTTTGACGGTTTTTATGTTTTAAAAAACCTTTTTTTTTCTATTTTTAGCACCTTTTAAGTAAAATAAATCATAATTCTTATATATTTCATTTAATAATCAAGGTGAACATGAAGTACGAAAAATTATAGTTAAACTATATTTTATAATATTCAAAATATTCATTATGTTTTGTTGTTTAATTTACATCCAATTTTATTTTTAGGTAGTGATAAAAAAGTAACTGAGGATGGGTATGAAACAGTCTTGCAGGCAAACCATTTAGGACATTTTCTGTTGACGTTGCTGCTTTTAGGTACCTATCATTTTTAATTCTGTTAAATGTTTTAGCACAACGAATGTTTAAGAGTTTTAATGTGAAAATATGCAATAAAATTTTGCATCTTTCTGTATTAATCCAAAATGCGTTTTTGTCAATTTTTATAGGTTTGAATAGATTATGCATAAAATGTTGCAGATAAAGAAATTTTAAGAGTTAGTTATTCAGAAGAACTCAGATTTCTGTAATATTTGTAATAGAAATAATTTCTTGTGTAATACTTACAAAAAGTTAGAGAACCTTTTTCATTAATAATTTGAAAATATTTAAACTTCCAGTTCCAAATACTCTCTTCAAGATGAGCCTCCTTTCTACTCTATAATTTTTGAAAAAATTGCCACAAACATGTTCAGGCTATTTACTGGCTTCTTAAAGAATTGATAAAGGTTTTAATATCTAATGAACACTTGCTGGTATAACCATATGCTCTTTATAACTTTCCAAACTTCCTTGTTCTCTTTTGACTCACGATACTTTGATGGTGTCCAAGTTTTATGCTCATTTTATTTCAAAAAATATGTACTGACATTCTTTTCACTATTTATCGTTAATATAATAGATTTAGAAGACTTGTGTATAAAAATTGTTGAGGAATGTTATTTTTTTACTGTCCAATGCATATTCCGGTAGATCCTGAAGAGTTGAATGAAATAAAACTAATTAACACAATATTGAATAACAAGCATTGAATATAGTACCAAGAATTTAGATAAATTTAAAAAAAGAATTAAAGCATTAGCAGTTCATTTACCGTGACCAAAAATATGTACTTTTCTATCTATATATACTATCTTTAAATCAGAGACTCTCAAACTAAAAAACATAGCTAGTTAATACCTTGTAAGTGTTCCTCAAAATAAGAAAGTTTAACTATCCAGTTTCATTCATCACTTATCTTTGTTTATATCTTGAAAAACCTTCGCAACGAAAGTTATGAAACCTGACAGTTTCTTCAAATTTCGGGAGAGGAGGGTGCCAAAGAACTCTAGCATAATGGAAGGAAAGGCTCGGTAGATGTAATGTAAATCCCTGCTAGCCAACGAAACAGTTCATGGAGTAAAGAAGTAGAAGGGGACGAAAGATAACAACGGTGTTCACTTGGCGTGATCATCCGGCGAAAGACTTCTAAGTTCTAACGCAAGTTCACGAATTTCCTGTCTGCAATTTCAATTTTTGTTCCTCATCCGTTTTTGACTTCCTGAATTTATTCGTCAAACATAAATAGAAAGTATCTTACAAAAAAGGAAACTTATTTAAAAAAATTATAGGCAATTAGGTAAAAGTATTATTATTGTTATTAATATTTATTCCTTCTTCTAGATATATTTATTAGTTTATTGAATAAATTAAGAACAAAAACTTCATTTTTGTTAAACATCGGATACTGTAATGTACTTTCTCTGTTAAAATTCAACAGAAAGCAATAAAATAAATAAAAATAAAAACAATTAAAATTTTAAAACAAACGCGGCTCTACGAAATCATACCTGAGCGCACTCGGTTTGGTTTGCTCCGGTACAGCTTTGGTCTGATTTGCTTCCTGTAATAAAGATATCACATTCTTTATTTTTAGTTACTTTTTATTTCAGCTCAGCACAGTTTTGCATTTTTATTATGCGCTAACTTATTAATATTTTTCCGGTAGTTCGCCATTCCTTTAAGCCTATTATCGGCTGCCGACGGATTGACGATATTGTTTTTCACTGGAGAGTTTTTCTCTCTTTGCATCGTATCTTTAGTTTCCTTTTCGGCGCAGAAGCTTTCCCCTCGCCTTGATCAAGGCTGCTCCGCTTGTGCGTACTACGCATGCGCCACACATCCTACAGCCATGGTGTTACAATTTCTGTTTCGCCGCCGATAATTTTAGAGCTTGCTCTTTCGTGTTTCGGCTTTCGCTCACTGTAAGTGCTACAATCAAAATGGATGTGTCTGTTTTGATTAGTGTTGCAAAGAGTGGAAAAAACCGGGCTTATTCCCGGGAATAAACCGGGTTTTTTGGGAGGGAAATATTAAAAATTCCCGGGAATTTTCAGAAAGTTTTTGACATGGAATTTTTTTATTTGTAAAAAAAAAATGTTTTTTACAAATGTAAACAAAATCAATAACACAAATGCAGAAAAATAGCACAGTTTACATGAAAACTCACGACATACATGGTTAAGCTGCAGAAATATTAATTAAGATAATTAAATATCATAAGTAATTTAATATTTTAATCATGGATAAGTAAAAAGTGCTAGAGGCAGATGACAGATTCATCTTGCCTGACATGAATATAAACATCACCCCTGTTCTCCGATTCAGGCAATGTAAAAAAAAAAAAAAAACAAGCAAAACTGATAGAAATCAATGCAAAATTTCACTATCTCACAAGCAAATTAATCTAGAGTCTGCCTAAATACTAAATATGCCAGCTAACAGAAATTAAACAATTTTAATTTTTTAAGAAGCATTCAAATCTTTACCAATTCACAGTCGCCATTGTTTTAAATCAAATGAGTTATATTATAATAAATTATAAAAACTTAGAGCACAAAGTCCTAAGTTCTATGAATTCATAACGAAAAACTATTTTAAACTTTTCAGAACTGTGCTCGAAATTTCTTAAAAATAAAAATAATTAAACTGAAAATGACTAGTTTTGTTTACTTTCAAAACTCCTTCAAAATTTCCAATATTCCCCCAAATTTCGGGTTTATTCCCCAAAATTCCCGGGTTTATTCCCGTCCCTCAAAAACTGCGGGTTTTTTGCAACTCTAGTTTTGATCAATTAAAGCGCTTCTTTTAATTACAAAATCTTAATGAGTTTTTCATTTGCCTTTTTAATTTTAGCGTCATCCGAAATCAACTAATAAATTTGAAATAGCCTTGCTTTCACTTTTGTATTCCTCAATCATTGGTATAAATACCAATGCCACTGGTTTTCACATCAGAATTTTAATGAAAACGATGCCGTAAAAAATTATTGAAAAGTGTGTTCCGATCCGGGATTCCGACCGTTGGTCGTGAATTTTTCCGGAGTCGTTGGCCGCTACTTATAATTTTCAAAGTTCTAAAAAGTTTGCAATGTTATTCTGTTGTATATAATTTAAATTTAATATTTTAAAAGTTTAATAAAGTAATATATAGATTATTAAATTAATTAAAATGTCTTCATGGAATCGGCCAGAAAAGATTTAGAAAATGCTTCGAATCACATTGGTTCTTCTATGAGAGCCAAATTTTTAAAGATGATGTGGAGTCTCTATATTTCTCATCTAAATTCTATCTCCCGCTACTTAAGGAAATAAAGATGGATTTCTATTTCAAAGGAGCCTCTTCATTTTTGTTTACATGTCTTTGTTAGAAGATTAAGTAAGATTATTTTATTCATTTAATTTGATTGTTTTCTCTTCCAAAAGTTTGACCTAAAGAACGCAAGCACACTTTGTTGTGTTGGGTTTATTTCATTTTAAATCACAACTGCAAATTTAGTTAACCTATACGATCTATCTCATCATCCATCCATAAATATTTTATTAATGCCACACTCCCAATCTGTAGTCTCCTGCCTTACCAATTAGTTATAAGGTCTTTGGGGGAGCCTGTAGCCCCCTATCAGCCCTCACTTCTTTAGTTAAGCTTCTAATCAATATAGTGTGACGAAATCTTCCTTTTTCTGTGCGGTGACATGAAATTCGTAAAAATATTTGCAGGTTCTTGTTCTTACTATATTTCTTATTCGGAGAAAAATCCATAATCATGACGCGCTATTCGCAATTTGTATCACAAAATGCACGAAAACAATTAGGATTCAATACAGTAGACTCCTGTAGGAATACAATAGAGGATTGCAGTATTAATGCAATACAGTAATATTGCAGTAGACAGGTTACCCAACATCCATTGTACGAAAACTACCTATTAAACTTAGCTATTCACCATTAACCTGATTGGACCTGATCGCGAACGAAGTCCAAACAGTTTTAATGGTGCATTGAATACCATTTGAGCGTTCAGTCGAGGCTTTGGAGCTTAAACGACAGTTGAAGTAGATGTTGAATACCAGCCTTAGTTCTCTTGGGCGTCGGAGTAACAGGTTTTCATTAAAAAAATATTAAACAGATGCAATTCAAATAAATGAAGTCTTATGAAAAATTTTCCAGTATTTAACGTACAAAAACTCAATATAATTAAGATCATTTTTAATGTAAAATGAAGGTTTATTCCCAACCTTGTTCATATCGTTACAGATCTGCTGAAAAAGAGTGCCCCTAGTCGCATCATCAATGTATCATCAGCTTCATACATAAAGGGAGAGCTGGATCTCGAGGATATGGAAGGGAAAAAATGTAATGGTGCATTAAGAAAATATTCTCGATCTAAATATGCTAATATCTTATTTACTATCGAGCTTGCATCACGACTCGAAAATTCAGGTACACTTTTTTTCTCTTCCTTATTTAAGTAATAGATGGACTAAGTATGGTATTGTAGTTGTTATTAAAAATATATTGATATAAATCACGCTATTAGCTATTAAAATAAGTAAAGTAATTGTAATTTATTTTTATTTATTATTATTTCTTTGATAAATTTAAATCCAATTACTAAAAAAATTTAAAGTGATAAATTAAAATAGATGAAAAATGGGAGGGTTGACTCGGCCCGATTAAACTACCCACAAATGCAATGGGTTGGGCTATGCATACCCTAGCTATACCATTTTGATAAGAGCAAATATAAAAGCACATAGCAATACGCATATCATGTTCTATTAACTGTTATATTTTAAATCATTAAGTAAAATACACTTTAAAGCAAAAATATATTTATTACTTTTATTTACAACTAGCATAAAAGGTTAAAGTCGGTAAATGAAATATTTACTTTTTGGGGGGAAAATTGCAAAATTCGACATTCTATTTTTGTTATGTGTGCAAATGGCTTAAAAATAATATTAAATAGTATAAAAAATTCTTGTACTGTGCTTTTATCTTGTACTTGCCAACAAAAACAAAACAAAACAAAAAGGGCAAATGAGTCAAACCTCTACTATAGTCAAACATCCCAAGTTTCCCCTATACTTACATTTTAGCATGCCATGCATTAGTTTATATGATACAATTAATTGAAAAAGATAAAAGAAAAAAAGTGTTCAAGTTCTCTCTCTCTCTCTCTCTCTCTCTCTCTTTTTTTTTTTTTTTAAATAGATTTTCTTAACAACGGATTCAGATCTGAATAGATTACATTTATAAACACATAACAGTTTATACTGAAAATGAAGAATAAAATTGTGAAAGTTACGATTTGATATACATTTTTCGACAAGGGGAAAAACATTTGCATTACTTTTTAAAGTTACATAACAATTTACATAAAAACTGAAAGTGAAAAGCTGCTTCAAATCGACGCTACAACGGCTTAATATATATTCATATAATACATTTATGAATTAAAAATGCATTTCTTATGCATGTTAAACTAAATAATTTTTCACTTTTTTAGGTGTGACTGTAAATGCCTTGCATCCAGGAGCAGTGAAAACCGACATAATGCCGAATAAAAGAACACTGTTCTTTCAATTTGCTAGAAATTTAACAAGGCTTATAGGAAAAGTAAGTTTTATATAGCTAAAAATAACACTCTAAAAACGACAATTTCAAAACTAAGTAGAAAATACTCAAATCTGAGTATGTTGCATAGTCAATATGGCTCCGAATCAAAATTACTCAAGTTTGAAACATGTATATACCAATTTCTGAAAACATGCACACACTCAAGAATAAAACATCATGTGCTCCATATTTGAGTATGTGCATGTTTCAAACAACATTAAATAACAGGTAGAAAAAAAGCGCTAGTGCTGCCATCTCTGATTCTATTTACGATTATGGAAGGATAACTAAATTTACGCTTTTAACCCAAGTCAGCATCGAACCCGAGTCCTACTAGTTACAAGTCCATTGCCGTATAATTTCCATCCGATCGACGATTGGGATTGTTATGCTTTCCGATTGGTTGTAAAAGCGAACGCTTCGTAAGTAATTTCTAGTATTTGAGAGGATTATGAAGATAAGAAATAAATAGATATTATTGGATTATATAGAAATTAGATTATATGAAAATTAGATTATATAGATAATATAATAAATTACATAAACTAATATTTTATATATTATATTATATATTAATGTTATATTAATTATATATATTTATATAATAAATATATATTATATATTATTTTATATATTATATATTATTTATTATATTATATTATGTATTATTATATTATATTTAAATTAATAGCTAGTATATAACAAACCAAGTGTAACCGGATATGACAAAAGAAGTGTTCGGTTTAACAACCAGTCAGAAAGCGTGATAATCGCAATCGTCTATTCGCGGTGGACAGGGAAATTATGCTCCATTGCTCCACTTCGCCATCCAGATCATATAAGTGAGTTATTTTAAATGCAAGTGATCGAATGATTCGGACGCATGTTGATATTTAATAGAATTTATTAATTTGTTGCTGAGAAAATTACAAATTTTTAACGGGATTTCGGATAGATTTGGTCAATTTGAGATCGTGATTAGGATTGTACAACTTTATTATTTATGTGGTATGAATTATACAAATTTTCAATTCGATTGTTATCAGTATACTTCTTAAAGGAAAAAGTGCTCCCTGGATATTGAAATTTAACTGACTAAATTTTCTTTTTGACACATTTTAACCCATTAACGCCACAGTTATTTTTTTGTTGAAAAACGGAAATATTGCATTTCATTCAAATAAGTATGAACTGACTTATATGTGCTCATTTTTGAGTATTGTAATGTGTCAAAAATGAGTTTGAACTGATTCTAATTATGTTTGAGTATGTCCATGTTTCAAAAATGAGTATGAACTGACCTCTACGTGAACAGTTATGAATATGTCCATGTTTCAATATTCTGAGTATTTCTGGTATTTCAGAATTAAAAGCATTGGGTTGTCATATTTGAAACAAAAAGTTTCAAAACAAAATGAAAACATCGATTTACTCAGATTTGAAAGTGTCATTTTTCTCAGTGAATCAACGTACACGTACATTGATCCAATTATTACTTTTTTTTTCTTTTTTTTTCTTTTTTCACATATTATTTAGAATCCTTTGTTGCATATTTTATAACACAGGCCTTCGATGAGGTTGTTTTTTTCCACTGCAAAAAATAAGTTGATGATTTTACGGTTTAATGACATCCCAGCTACCACTATTATACCGTAAAATGAACAGTAATAAACAGTAAAATAAGCAGTAATACGCTACCGCGCATACATTTTTTTTTCTTTTGCAGTGTAGAAATACTAATGTTTACTGGTTTATGAAAAATGTACTCTAAATATTCTATCATGTACAGTTTTGGCACAAATTGAGAATTTCTCTCATGGTCGTAAATTATTAATTTAATCATAAAAATACTAGGCATTATATTAACATAATAGGAGACTACTAATTGTTTGATTCATATGGGGCGTAAAATTTTTATGCTTCAGTTCATTTTTTGACAACTCTTGTGCACTTTTTGTTTTCTCCAATGTTTTCCACCCGTGCGAAAAGCGGGTATTGCATGAAATTACCGCTTTATAACCATTTTGTAACACATAATAGCATAATTTTTTTTATTTAGCTTTCATTTAATAATAGAAGGATAATTAAAAGAACATTGGTAAAAAGTAAGTTTTATATAGCTAAAAATAATCAATGTTTATTGACTCAATTAGTTTTTTCAAACCTTATTTTAGACTTATTAGTATTGAGTTATTTTAGTTATTTTGTTGCATATTTTATAATGTAGGCCTTCGATGAGGTTATTTTTTATAGAAGAAATTTATTGTATAATATTTGTAGAAGAATTTCTAATAATAAATTTGTATTATATTTATAAATTTATTTCGAAGAAATTTGTATAATATTTATAAATTTATTTGGAAGAAATTTGTATAATATTTATAGAAGAATTTCATTTGTATTTTATGTGTATTCATAGAAGAATTTCATTTGCGAATTCTTTGATGAATTTTTTTAAAAATTGAATACTGAAAAACACAAATCTTGTTAATGCAGTATAATCGCAGATGCCAACGTTTTAGTATTATTCTGGAGTGTGACCCAGTTCAAACATGTTTTGAACCAGAAATTTTATTAAAAAAAATAAAACACATAGAATTTCCTTAAATCATTTCTATATTTTCTTTAACACATTGTACTGTCTTCGTTAATATTTGAATTGAAGAATCCCATGTGGCTTTAATTATTTTATTGAAGACAAAACCACATACACAGACACAAATACAAATTACGATGACACATCACAACTTCATAGGCTATCCGAACCAGCGAAACCAAGAACGAAACTGGCGAAGGAATTTCATACTGCTGATCGCCCCATCTATATAGTTTTCACCTCATCTTTCTTTCCATTCGACCAACACCCGTCGAGACTTCGCTCTTATGCTAGCTGACAGAACTCTCTAACCTTACCTAGTAGTCGTCAACTGCCACTCCCAGTGCACAACTCCTACTCAGTCGCTGCTAATTGTCGCGAAAAGAATTCTGCCCTAGCCAGGGCTGGCTTATGTATGATCTGGTCGTTGACCATAGTTTGTATTTGTCTTAAACTTTCAATCTCGCTCCTTGTCGCGTTTAACGGCGGGACCAGCTTCGGCTGTAGATTGTAATTTTTGTAAAGGGGACCGGGAGGGACACTATGCTCTACAGACTTCTACTAGCCTGAGCAGTCCTTCTTAGGCTATCAAATTAAATCAAACACATGTCAAGGCTCAGCTCGAACTCACTTGCTCTTCTCCTCGTCGCAGGCTGCCAGATGGCGCAGTTGTTACAACATTTTCTGATTCAAAACATGTGTGGCTTGGCTCTGACTAGGGATGGGCATAATGAGCCATTTTGATATTCGAATGAATCATTCGGGCCTGCGCAAAAGCATAGCTGCCAACCTTCGTATTCTTTTTAATCAATTTAAACCAGAAATACTGTAAAAAATCTAGTCGTATGTGCCAATGTCAAAATTTTCTTCTATCTCAAACATATTCAAATAGCGCATTTTTTTTAATTATATGAACGTTAGAAGCAAACAAGATGCTGAAGTGTTTTCACTATTCAAGCATCCTGTGCATAACATAACTGCACTGACTTCGATTTTTTTTTATTATTATTATTACTGCTTCATTTTATTAATCGGAGTAAATACGAGTTAATCTGGATAATACTGTTCAATATGCGAAGCACCCTTCGCCACGAGCAACCGATTTACAACCCAGCTAAAAAAAAACGAGAAAATCGCACAGAAATCGCTATCACAGCAGCCCTTTATGGGGGAATATCCCTAATTTCAACTGGGACATAGTCAAAAACATATATACAAAGTTTGGTTCAATTCTATGCATAATTTTATAAATTTTTAGATGATACAATAATGAAAATGGAACAAAAATCGCTAACACAGTTCACTCCTTCCCACGGAATATTATCAAATTCAACTGGAACCTGCTGGCCATAGCTAAAATCCTATAAATGAAATTTGCTTCAATTCTATGCATAACTTAATACACTTTTCGATGATCGAATGAGGACAGACACACATTTTGTGAAAATGTGTTTTTTGGTATCTCTGACCCCTAAAACGCATAAATAAATCAGTCGAAAGAAATGTCGATTACGGTACATTTTTCTATTATAAATAGAACAAAATAAAAAATGAATTAAATTAAGAGCCACGAAAAATTAAGCTGCTATTTTTCTTTTTACAAAATTTCTGGTTTTAATTTTATTAAAAAGAATACGAAGGTTGGCTGCTATGCCAACCTGAGTGATTCGCTCATGTCCGAATGATTCATTCGAATATAAAAAAACTCATTATGTTCATCACTTAGTTCAGACCGTAGAAGAATGCCGAAATGTTGGCATCTTATGCTATAATATACTAACAATATTTTAAGCTATAACTTAAGTTTTTTTTTTTTCATTTTTCTAATTATCTAGTCATGTGAAGAAGGAGCTCAGACTACGATATATTTAGCCGTCCATCCTAAACTTGAAAAGACTACTGGAAAATATTTTTCCGATTGTAAAGAAGAAAAAATATTGTCAAAGCTGTTAAACAAGGAGTTAGCAAAAAGGCTGTTTGAAGTTAGTAAGAAAATGGTTGGTCTTGATGTTCAATAGAAGTGATATATTTTTAGAATTGGTTGCAATCTTTTTGTAATTGAGAATGGCGTAGAATTAAATGCTTGAACAAATAATAAATGTCTGTGAACAGAAGTGAGGTGTATTTATTATCTGTTTTTCATCGATGCATACAATATTATAAATAAAAAAAATTAGCAAGAAATCTGAGTTCTGAATATTATTTTTCGTGTTTTACACGTCATTATCTACGTTTATATATAAATTTACTTATATTTATAGAATGTTCACGCTCTTAAAAATTTCAGTTCTAACATTGAAGCAAAACGTACTAATTGCGGTAACCTTGTAAGTTTTGCAAGTTGTTATAACATTGATGTAGTAATTTGTTGAACAAAATAAACGCGCTTTGAACTAAAAAAGATTATTCTTTGTGGTTATTTTGATGTACAAATTAATGTTTGTAAAAACTTTCATGCAATTTGGTTTCCAATCACAAAATTTTTACAGTGCAGTAAAGAACGTCCCTTTTTTAAAATTAAACAGTTAAAAAATGGTACGTGAGAAAATTGCAGTACAATTTGAATATTGATGCACAAATGGCATAAATTGGAGATAAGATACTTATTGATATTTATTGCAAATTTTACGAGAGCTGCTATATTCCCATGTTTTAACTATATTACTACAAATTGTTCTTAATTTCATAATATAATATTTTCTAGGAAGAAGCGGATTCTTGATATGGTGTATTTTAAAGACATTCTATAGAGCGAAAATAATACATGACATTAAATAAAAATTAATAGTATTCCAGGTATACACGTAACCATTTCCGCCTTCTAATTATAAATAATGTCTGAAAATTTCCCGCATCTTTTTGTATCATGTGATTGCCGCTTATAGCAGACCAATGAGAAATATCAAAATGTGAAATTAGCATCAATTTCTCTTGAAAATAATAAAATAATATGTTACAGTGCTCTGTGTTTTTAAAATTTGGAACTAATACCTTTGTTATTTATATTTTACCTAGTACTTATTTATAAGCGCATCATTTATACATCAATTATTAATTTCGATAATTTTTTAATTTTTACATTTGAGACATCCTTTTCTAAACATTTCCTTAATGCTGAAGTTATGGGCCTTTCCAAGACAATGTGGATAGATGGAAAATTAGTTCTGCTGCAGGGTTAAAATTCATTAACGAAACAATTAGGAAAACATTTCAAAGCTTCTGAAGAAAGCATATACAGACAGAAGCGCGCGGTATTTAATAGTATAGACATTTAAAAAAAAAAAAACCTCCTAGATAGGGTCATCGGTTAGATAAATTCTTTAAATCTGATGGTCCAGGGTTCGAGAACATGTTCTGGCGAAATTTTGTCATAACGAAAAACTCTAGAAAGTCCAGGTCTTTTCTTCACAGATAAACAGAAAAGTGACGTTTTCACTGTTACCTTACATTTATTGATGTTAGATGAATAATAATTATTAATTAAAACCCCTTTAAAAATACAGTTTTATTAGAATACAAAAGTAGAAAAAGCTTAAGTGTATTTTTTTTTAAAGTTTTTATTTTATTAGCGAACTAAAAAGTAGACATTTTTTTAAAATCAAACACCTGGTGGTTAAAATCGTGAGGCTCTAATTGGGATTTTCCCTATTCTTTAAAATATATTTTAACTTTTAATGAATGTTTAGAAAATTTCTTTCTTTTAATATTCATCGTGCTTAAATTTCTTATCGTATTCTTTTCAGCACCTCACGCTTTTACGTTTTTTTTCCCTTAATTTCTAGATGTTTGATTAAAAAAAAATATTTTCTACTTTTTAGCACTCTAATAAAAACGCAATTTTTTTTTTAAATGTCGCTATTTATTTTATTATTCTTCTATAAAACGGATTAATACACACTGTGTTCTATCAAGACCGGATAAACTATGCAGAGCAAGAACTTTTGCTTGTACATAATAATTGACCAAAGAACCATATTAAAATATTGGAAATATTGGCATATTAAAATAAGCCAATATTTCCATAATCGTGTTTTCATCATGTTTCAATACGTTCCTCAAACTCATATGGCGTTTCATATTCATCTGCTGACGTCATATTCACCTTCTTTCTGTACTTACTAATATTTATGCTCCTTGTATTATTGAGAAATTGTTAAAAATGTCCATTATACTTCCAATATGACGTCATATTCACCTTCTTTTTCATTCTTGAAACTTTTTATTTCATTTTCATTTTTCACGTAAAAATCTTTCAATCGAAAATAATTGTTGTAGTAAGAATTTTATTGTGGATTTTTAATTGTTGGCAGCTGCTATAACGAAAAATGTTTAAATTTGATAGGAAATGGCTGTTAGATTGGTGTTTTTTTATTTATTAAAAATTAACTAAAATTTCTTTCGATTTCGTATTACTTTAGTTGCCACAGCTGTATTTTAATACGAATGTGCCTATAATTTCACAATTCTAGCTTCTAAACTGTCGATTTGTTTAGAAATACCAACAGACAAAGGATCAGGGTCCATAAGCCGTATTTTTGGCCCGTGAAATAAGACTAAATATTTGGTTATACTGACTTAATTATTTCACTTTTTAATGTTATAAGGTTTATCCTGTACGATATCAACAGTAGTTTTTGCATTTTGTTCGGATTTATATGACTTACACAAACTCAAAGTTCGTATTATTTGTAGTTTTTGATGAAAAATACGCAATTTCTCCTAATTTTACCTCAATTATTTATATGAGCGCACTCGTGCTACACTTTCTTCGTTACATATATTATAAAATGCATCAAAATGTATAATATATGTAAAAATAAAAGTGTTACAAAGTTGCGCTCATAGTAAAATATTAAAAATAGAGAGTTAAGTAACTGCATATTCTCTCACGTCACTAAGAGACTTTAGGATGCAGCAACATGTTTAAACGTGCTAAAATGAACTTAACTATTGCTAATGTGAAGGAATACAGTTATCAATAGTTAAGTTCATTTTAGCACGTTTAAACACGTTGCTGCATCCAAAAGTCTCTTAGTGACGTGAAGGAATGCAGTTACATAACTCTCTATTTTTAGTATTTTACTATGAGCGCAGGTTTGCAACACTTTTATTTTTACATATATTGTACATTTTGATGTACACTGCTCAAAACAGTTAAAGGATATTGCAGTTTTAGGTGGATTTTGTATCTGGGAAACTTTTTAGCTGATTGATACATGGTCGACAGACATAGTAGGTTATATGAGAATAAATTACACATGTTTGGCAGAAAAAAATGCATTTTATTGCGCATTTGTGTACAAAAGGAAAAAAACAAAATTTGTGCATATGAGAAAAAAAGAATAAGAAAAGGTGTTTTCTTCAAAGAAAATCATTTTCAGTAGGGGGTATGGTTTCCACGGGCGGCCAGCAACGTTGAACACCTTTGAGGCATGGACTCAATGAGGCTATTAATGACGAGTTGGGGTATTCTGCCCCACTCTTCCAGAAGAGCTCTTTCCAGTTCTTGGAGAGTTTGTGGGGGTTGTTGGCGGCCAGAAACTCGTCTTCCTAGAGCGTCCCAAACGTGCTCGATTGGATTCATGTCTGGAGAACACGCTGGCCATTCTATTCGAACGATTACTTCCTCGAAAAGGAAATCCTCCACCAGGTTTGCACGATGTGGCCTGCAGTTATCGTCCATTAAAATGAAGTTATCTCCGATTGCTGCAGCGTAAGGGACTACAATAGATCTGAGGATCTCATCCCTATATCGGCGACCAGTCAGAGCTCCATCTCGAATGATGTAGAGGTCAGTGCGCCCGTCAATGGAGATGCCACCATACACCAATACTCCTTCACCGCCAAATCTGACACTTTCGTGCACGAACGCAGGATTATTCCTACTGCCACGGTCCCTCCAGATGAAAATACGCCTATTATCCGGATGCACAGAAAAACGGGACTCGTCAGAAAACAGAATATTGCTCCATTCATTTCTCCTCCAGTTGACATGCTCGGTTGCCCACTCCCTGCGGTCGCGACGATGCCTTGATGTTAATCTAACACATACCATCGGTCGGCGAGCATACAGACCTACAGCATGGAGCCGGTTTCGGACAGTCTGAGTTGAAATCGTGGTGCCTGTAGCCGAGCGAAGGTGTTGTTGGAGAAGAGTAGCGTTCATGTTTCGGTGTCTCTGAGCTGTTTACGCTAAATACCGATCTTCATTGGGCGTTGTTGCCCGTCTACGACCTTGCCCTGCACATCCACTCTCCAAAAAACGGTCCCAGATCCTGGAAATGACACTTTGTGACACTCCAACGGCTTGCGCTACTTCGGCTTGAGTTTGGCCCCCTTCTAACCTACCAACAATTCTCCAAGCTTCTGAATCTGTCAAATGACTTCGCTGAGACATCGTACTCATCGAAACAACGATCATCCTTGTCTTCATTCTCTTTTATCCAGTTGAAAGTCAAATTTCATTCGCTGCCGCTGAAGCGACGTTTTTGACGTCGAACTCAAAATTTGCATACTCCACAGTTTGAAAACCAGAAAAATTTGCATTTGTGATTCTCTTCTTCTATTTTCGGCAAAAAAAATTTCGTTTATATCTTTATTTTATATAAAACTTCAAATATCCTTTAATTGTTTTGAGCAGTGTATTTTATAACATATGTAAAGAACAAGGTGTTGCACGATTGAGCTCATATAAATAATTGAGGTAAAATTAGGAGTAATTGCGTATTTTTCATCAAAAACTACGAATAATACGAACTTTGAGCTTGTGTAAGTCATATAAATCCGAACAAAATGCAAAAACTATTGTTGAAATCGTACAGGATAAACCTTCCAATATTAAAAAGTGAAATAATTAAGTCAGTATAACAACATCGAATTTTAGACTTATTTCATGGGCCAAAAACACGGCTTAAGGACCCTGATCCTTTTCATTTTTATATATTAGATAGGCGGCATTTCTTAACATTTGTGATAATCCCGAAATTGATATTGATATTAAAATTCAAGGACTACTTAATGATTATAACTTATTCAAAATTTTTAAAGAACTCTTTCAGAAGCTACAATCTGTAGCTAAAGCATTAAACAACCTCCAATTCTAAAGTGATAATGCAACAATAACAGATTCTTGTTTTGAATGGCTGAAATTAACAAATTTTGCTGAATTAACTACACATAAAGATCTGGTTATATAACATGAATGGACTTGGCATTACAACCCTTTCACTTTTTGGTCTTTATGACTGATCCAATACGTAAAAAATGATCAAATATAAGCCTTGTAGTTTTTGCATGAATAGAACGAATTTTTTCCAACTTTTCATGCATCCGCAATAACTTAAGAAACAGATTTGGTGACACAGAAAACAAACCTGGATATTGAAATTTAATTAACTAAATTTAATTTACATCTGTTTATTTCGAAAAAAAAATCAAAAATAGTAGGATTTATTTTTTGCAAGTAAAGTAAAATAATAAAATAATTAAGCACTAAGGGTAATTAAGAGTAATAAATTTTTCGTCGTAGGTGGGTGCAGTTTTCTCTCCCCCCCTCCCCCCCCCTCCGCCCCCCGTCCCAAGGAAGTCAATTTTTAAATTTTTAATTTAATTCTTTTTTAACGTTCATGTGTTTCAAATTCATCTTAAACAAGGAGTTCGGTGTGAGGGGGGAGAGACTCCCATGACGAAAAAAAGAATGAACTGTTTCAATTTTCAATTTTTTAAAATGTTGGTAGAAATTTATTTTTGTATATTTATTATTTCTTAATTGTTCCGCATTACTTTTTATGTTTATATGCTTAAAAATTATCTTGCAAGGAAAGTTCTAACAAAAAATTCTTAGTTTTGCTTATTTCAGTTTTATATTCTCCATTAAAAGGAAAATGACACGGTCCTGGTTGCAGATATAGGCTTATCCTTTCCAAAATCTTGATCTGCTCTAGACCTCATTTTGTCGGCGCTTATGATCAAGTACTGAAAAAATGATAAATTTATATCATACGACTGCTTATCTGATTCCATTTTAAAATAAATATAATCAGTTATTGCGACAAGATAACAAGTAGTTCACTTCACTTACCTTTTAATGAAACATCACTTTTGATATTGAAAATTAATCATTCAGTAGAACAAACAAAATCGTAGCAAATGAGCATTGTTTCTCAGATTAAATGTTATGAAAGAGTTTAGTAACTGAGCAGTTATTATAGATATATCTATGTTTTGCTGAATGCTACCCTAAAGTGCAAGGAGCACGGGCGTTCGCAAGAGGACAGGGCAATTGCTTCTCTCTGGATTTTCAAAATTTAATTAACTAAAATTTATTTTTCTCAGCATTTCTTTAAAAAAAATCAATATTACTTACCCGTCATACGTAGTATAGGGTAAGTCTTGTAATCGTTTTGAAAATCGAAAATTTTTTTTTTTTTGACGGATCTACACGTTTCAGACACTGGAGACTCCAAAAAACATATTTTTAGAAAAAAATTGCCGTTCGTCTGTCTGTTTGTGTGTGTATGTGTCTGTGTGTGTGTCTGTAAACGCCCTATCCCCAGAACAAATTGAGATAGAGACTTGAAATTTGGTATGCACTTAGTATGTAATAATGGAAAGAAGCTTATTGAATTTCAGTAACCTCGATTATCCGGAACTATTTTTTTCGGACTCGAAATATTCGTTCTGAGTATACAGAACGAATATATAAAATTGTTTATTTTAAGGAGTGAATATAAAAGACAATAGAAAAACATAAATTTTGCATAAAGAATGAAGTCGATCGGATAATTAGTTGCCGAGATATTTGGAATCCTATTTCCACACTCTTCGATTTTTAATGACCCTGTATTTCATTCAAATTTCAATTCAAAGATATATTTTAATTGGAAATGAGACGCTTAATTCTGCGCAGTAAACCATTAGTTAATATGATTGTCAATTTGAAGTTATAAGAATGTTTCTTTCACGCAATTCAGTAACAGAGCGTTTAAAGCGAGGCTAACGAAAAAGACAGGCTACCGCGGTGCATTCCACTTATCTTTTTTTACAGACGTGATACTCTAGATCAGTGTTTCCCAACCTTTTTTAGGCCGTGCCCCCCTAAATCATATCTAAAACCTCGAAGCCCCCCCCCCTCCTTCCGCCTGTGACAAATAATTCTTATTATATAAAAAGTGAACTCTTATTCCACTAAAACAGTCCTAAACGTCTTTTAATTGGATCTAAATAATAACAGTACATTCACAAAAGAAAAAGAATTAACGCAAAGAAAGTACTTTTGAAGAAATCGTTAATAATAATAATAGTAATAATATTCAGCGATGTAAAAAAGCAAATTAACTTTTTATCATTTAATAGAAAATTGAGATGCATAAATAAAAACTTTAAATTTAATTGAAGCTTTTTCTATGATGCTTCTATAATTTTAATTACTGGCAGTAGAAAGAATACCTAATAAATTCAAAATAGACTTGACATGAAGAGAAAAAAATTAATGAGATCCTTATGCTTCATCAGGCTCTAATTTAGTCGACTTTAATCTCAAGTCCCCTTGTTTAGTTATTTCCAGTCCATTTCTTTTCTTCAGCAGTAAATCATTTACTGCACTAAAACCACATTACACTAGGTATGATGATGGGAATGATAACAATATTTATTTCTTAAATTTTCCTGCATTTGGATATTTAGATTCTGTCTCAGCACAAAGCCATGCCATCACTCATTTTATACTGAATAAGGTTTTAACTGACTCATCGTTTTGAATTTCAGAGAGTTCTTCTGGGCGTATTGAAACATTAGATGATAAGTCCATACTAACATTAGCTGCATGACCCATTATGGGAAATCCATTTTATTTAAATCAGAAAATCTATCGTTCAGATCAGAAGCCAACATTTTCAAATGATCCACAATAATAATTATAGCGGCATCGGTCATCTCGCAAAATAGATCAAACTTTCTCTCAGAAATAGTATGTTTCTGTCATACCTCGCTGAATGTAATAAAGCCAAATATTTTTGCTTTTGCATCTACAAGTAGTTATCTTTTTTTTTTAATTGTTTATTCAAGTTATTTAGTTTTTCCAAGATATCTGCGAAATAACTAACAAATGATTTTCCATCAATGGCTTGTAAGTGTTTCATGTCAGACTTCTTATTTAAAAACTCACCAAGGACATCAAACAACTCCATGAATCTTTTTAAGCATTTTCCATTTAAGAGCCATTTTACATCAGTGTGAAGTAAAATACGAACATTGTCTGCGTTTTTACCTTCACAAAACTGCTTTAATAGACGCTCAAATTTGGCGTTGGATATTATGGAGGCGATACATCTTACAACAGATTTCAATATATCATTAAGAATAGGTGAAATGTTTTTTGATTCTAAACTCTTGGATGACACAATGCACAAGAAGCATTTCTGGATTTTCATCTTTCATTAGTTTTCAACATCTAGTTCTCTTATCCATCATAACTGCAGCACCATCTGCTTTGCAAGATGCTATATTTGACATTTGTATACTACTTATATCTAAGTAACTTTTCATTGTATTAAATATCAGGCAGTAGTGGTGCTCTCTAATGAGTTACAGAAAATCAATTATTCAGTAAATTCAACTATATCAACATACCTTACATAAGTAAGCAATACGACTTCACTATCTCT
Organism: Maratus michaelseni; assembly: GCA_963931845.1. NCBI lineage: Eukaryota > Metazoa > Arthropoda > Arachnida > Araneae > Salticidae > Maratus > Maratus michaelseni. The sequence goes on from OZ007592.1 coordinate 255,708,734, forward strand.
TAGAGTTGATTCGTCCATTTGTATGGAGAAATTTTTTGATTTCAGATTTTCAACAAGTTGTGCTTCAATGTCTTCACTCATTTCATCTACTATTCTACTAATAGTATTGTTACTAAGTGGCATGGATTTCACTCCTCTGCCATCTTTGCCCAGGACTGTTTTAAGGAATATTGATATTGAGGGTAATCAAATTTTCAACAATAGTGTGGTTTTTTCCAGATTTAGCAATGCGTAAATATATTTCATAACTAGCCTCAAGAGCATAATTTTTTGTAGCAGTTTTTATGTGAATAGAGACTTAACCGTTGGTCTTTTTACAATTTTTTCTTTTGAAATTCTAAAATAACTTAAATTTGAATTCATATACTCACTATGATTTGCTTTCATATGTGTTTCACTTGTTGCATGACGAAAAATACGACGATTACAAAACAGAAGGCTCTATCGAGTAATTTGGCCCAAGGGATTATCAAAGAAAACTACAGAAACAGTTTTTAAAAACAATAGCCGAATATACAGTACAAAATAGCTTGCACACATATTCAGAACAAATTTTCCACGCACTTATTTATTCATAAAAAAAAAGAAAAGAATGAAATAATTTATTTAATTACTCGGCCTGTTTAAAGTCTATGCAAACTTATACTACATTTAAAAAAAGAAAAGGAAAAAATCCTTATTTAATTGTAGAATTTGCGATTCAATAACAGAAACATTTCTTTTCATAAATAGTGGTGGGAGGTGGGAGTTAATCTATGTGTTCCTCGAGCCTTATATATTCCAAATAACTACTTCTGTTCAAAACAAAAACAAATTATGGAAATAGTTGCATTAACTGAACCTGATTACTTCCAAACATCACAATTTCCATTTATCACTCAGAACAAATTTTATTTTAACCTTCTCAACGCCACAAACTGACATATCTGTTCACTAAGCTGTAGGCTTCACTGCAATAGCGGCATTATTTAAATTAACTTAATTCTGTAAATATGATGCAATTTTAAGACATTGGGTAATGACTAATACTATCAAGGATTACATTCATTTATTTAATTAAGATTTTTATATTATGTTCCAAAATTCAGCTTTTTTTTTTTTGTATTTTAAGAAATTACACAGAAAACAACATTACAATTTTGCCCTTTTGCTCGGTGGCCAGAGGATTTTAATAAGCAGTATAAAGAATAAATTATGAATTATAAGAAAAGAAGTGGTAAGTATATTAAAGCTTATTTTAAAACTGTAAACTAGAAAATGCATATGGAATAAGAAATTTTGAATATAGTTCAATTAATTGAATGATGAATCAATTAATGAAATTTGAATATAGCCAGTTCAATAAATTTAAGTTTTAAAATTTTATGAAATCAGAAAATGAAAAGTTATTGATTGAAATTATCATAGAAAATATGTTTATTAACTGAAATTCTTATTGAACTATTATAATTTCCAATATAGTCATTGCTAAGTTAAACCGCTACATCCGTAATGTAACGGAGGTAGCGGTTAAACACATTAAAATAAAAATATTTATGGCATCAAACAAAAAGAAAAAATCTTGAAATAATTAACGAAAATAAAATGCTATTATACAGTTTCAAAACTTATTTTAAATAAGTGTTGTATTTATATTACTATTAGGAGACACCACAATGAGATGCCATTCCCACTGAATTAAGATATTTGTATTTCTTTCCGAGAACTATTAAAAATTTTTGTCCCTGACTATAATCCAGAATCAGATATTCGCTCTAGGATCCTAAAATAGAGATCTCTAAAAAAATTTGTTTTAATTGGTTGATAGAACTTCTGGTCATGTATCTGACAGTAGCGCTTGTCTTGTGTTTTCCCAAGTATCAATTTAAAACAGTTTAAAAAAATGTTTTAAAACAGAAAATTTATTTCTCAAAATGCTTTTTAAATTTTTGTTTAATTTTTGTTATTTTAAAAAAAATCTTTCAAACTGTTTTAGGATTTAAAGAGCTGACATCTGAATTTCTCCAAATTCTCAAATTGCCCCCCATAAAAGTCAAATTGCCCCCCTGTGGGGCGTACGCCCCCCGTTGGGAACCACTGCTCTAGATCTAGAGTGACGTGATACTCTTTTCGTACACCGGCATTGGTGGATTCGAGCATCACGTGTCTCCGGCGGTCTGTAAAAAAGATATGCAGAAAGCACCGCGGTAGCCTTTCTTTTTCGTTAGCCTCGGTTTAAAGTTTATGACGTCATCAAGACACGATTTTATTCGAATTGCAATGAATTTTATAAATAGTTTACACATGTTTTATTTTCATATTTTATATTATGCATATCCATGATGGGTAAGTATTACGGTCGGCCCCAACGACTAGTTTTTTCTGCAATGATTTAAAATAATTAGTTAAAAAATTGTCTTAAACGAGGTATTAAGGGGAGCGAAACCCACCTGATGAAAAAAACAATTAAACTGTTTCAATTGTTCATTTTAAAGAACAAAACTGGTACTAGCTTATTTTTGGTATGTCTTGTTGTTACATTTCTGTAAACGTTTTGATCAATTTTGTATAATGCAATAGTATTTGAAGGGTCAAGGGGGAAAACTGTGATATTCACAGATAGTTAGATGATAGTTATTCATTGTTCTCTCCTTAACGCGTGAGGACTTTCAGAGCCATTACCCCTTTTACACTCATATTCAGTTGTGCTTTGCAAAGGACTTTCATCGTTCTTTCCCCTTTATACTTATTTCTGAAATGGCATTGCAAAAATTCATCTTGTACACCTTTTTGTTGAAACAACGCGAATGAACAGAAAGTGAACTTTATACAATTAATATATTTGTAACTGTTCATTGAAAATACATGAATTATAGTTTATATTAAAGCTCTAATCAAGTGCTTTATTATATATAAATTTCTTATTTTTTTCATTAATATGTTCTATATGTTTATAATTTTAATAGGTGCCTCCATAGACCCGTATAATGCTAAAATAAATGTTTAGTTCAGCTGTTGTCCGAGTTTGGCGACAGCTGGATAATGTTTCCGACTTTAAAAGCAGCATAGTACAATATCAATATTAAGTTACCTCTGAGAGGTCAGTTCTGACCATCCCATCACCGAAGTCCAGCCTTATTACGCCAGAAACAGGGGAGCACTGGGGACGAATTTGCTTGAACTATTAGAACCAAATAATAGGGGGTTTTAGACTGATCTATTCAAAATACACGGGATATGATAGTAATGCCCCCCCCCAAAAAAAGTTACATATCGTGATGCAGACAGTTTTTACAGACTATTCCCAGATTTAGATAGCTTTTGCAGAGAATATAAGATTTTACAGCATAATCTTTGGGTTTTTTAAGCTCTCGTAATTTTTCTCGCTTTGAAATAATAATAATTAAAAAAAAACTTACAATATGTGACTTTTATGTGACTCTTCTCTGTGAATTTTAGAGATTACTTAAGAATCATGTCGATGCTTATTTTACTCTGTAAATAAAAGAGCTAAATTATGGCTGATCATTTAAAAGCCAAATTCGTAATTCCAATTAATGGAGATTATTGATTTAAAATAAAGTTCGACCTTTTGGGTCCAGTCAACAATATACAGGGTGATTATAAAGAAACTTTGCCAACATCTGCACTTCTAGCGGCCGTTCTATTTAACCGATCAAGATGAAATTTTAAATATAGTTGTTTGAAGGTATGCGCTCGAGATTCTGTGAATGGCAATACAGTGGTGCTCACGGTTACGGTTATAGTTACAGAAACTCGAAAATTTCGAATGGCAACGCCTACTTTTTCCTGTCTCAAAATGTTCAGCGCATGCGAAAACCCTAAATAGCGTTGAAACGGTACCGATATGTCCAAAAACAAACGTGTTATGCATACACAAAGAAGAGTTCTGAAAACCGGCCAACAAAACACGATCTGTGCGCACGCAGTAACTTTGCATATGACACAGGCAAGATACCAATCACAGAACGCCGTTCGCCAGATATTCAGCGGAGGAAGCCTATAAAATACCAAGCGGGTATGCGAAGTCGTCATTCATGAACTCGCACATGCCGACGATATGACTCTTCCTGGGAAAGTTCGCGGTGAATTGATCAAACTCTATTATCTAAATGGGATGAACGCTGCGGAAGCCTTGCGTGTGTATCGCCGCAATCATCGACAACGACGTGGGCCATGTACTCTGCAAGCTGTGCGTGATTTAGTGCGCAAATTCGAAGATACAGGCTGCACCTGTGACAAACCGCGCTCCGGACGGCCAACAGTTTCTGAGGACGTTGTCATGGAAGTGCATCATACAGTGACTACAGGGCACACAGAAACTGCAAGAGGATTATCGCGCTTGTTGGATATTCCGAACACAACGGTCCGCAAGCTCTTGCGCTCAGTACTTCACATGTTTCCCTATCGATTTCAGCGCGTCCAGATGTTGCAGCCGGTTGACCCACAACAACGTCTGGACTTCGCAAATGAATTTTTATTACGATATGATGCTGATAACGACTGGCCACTTCGCATACTATGGACGGACGAGGCGCATTTCACCTTACATGGCAACATTAACACAAAGAATTGTGTGCACTGGGGAGAGACGAATCCTCACGCTGTGGCACCAGTACCATTATTTGACGCCAAAGTGACTGTGTGGTGCGGCATTACAGCTACATTTGTTCTCGGCCCGTTCTTCTTTGAGGAAACGACCCCAGCGGGTCCTGCAACATGTTCTGTAACAGGCTCTCGGTATGCAGCCATGCTGAAAAATTCTGTACTACCGGAGTTGCGTCGGCGGAATGCACTCAATGACGTTGTTTGGATGCAAGATGGTGCACCTCCACATATAGCGAGGTCAGTTAAAAGGCTCCTAGATCAGCATTTTGGTGATCGCATCATCTCACGCCATTATCCTATTCCGTGGCCTGCGCGATCCCCAGATCTGACGCCTATGGATTTCTGGTTTTGGGGATATCTCAAATCCAGAGTTTACCTGTGCAATCCGCAAACATTGTCGGGCTTGCAGGATTCTATACGGCGTGAGATTAGAAACATTCCTCGCGTCATGTTGCGTTCAGCGGTATTGTCCGTCGTCTCCCGCATGCAATGCGTAATTGCTTGTGATGGCACCCATGTGGAAAATGTTTGATGCCAATAAAGGTTTTCTTTTGTCTGATATGTGTTCTCATCATTCAGCAGTTTCTTGTCTCTGTCGAATGCATTATTGCTCGGTGCGCCTTAAAGAACGGTTTGTATGTCTATAACACGTCGGTTTTTGGACATATCGGTACCGTTTCAACGCTATTTAGGGTTTTCGCATGCGCTGAACATTTTGAGACAGGAAAAAGTAGGCGTTGCCATTCGAAATTTTCGAGTTTCTGTAACTATAACCGTAACCGTGAGCACCACTGTATTGCCATTCACAGAATCTCGAGCGCATACCTTCAAACAACTATATTTAAAATTTCATCTTGATCGGTTAAATAGAACGGGCGCTAGAAGTGCAGATGTTGGCAAAGTTTCTTTATAATCACCCTGTATATTTATTATGTGCATTCCATTGGAGTCCTTGACAATACTTGATGTCGACCGCCACGACTATGATGATGATGTCACAACATAAGCCTCTGTGTTTTGTAAAGGCATTTTCTATTTTCTTATGCTTCTTAAATGAAATTATACTTTATTTCGAAAGTAGGGCAAGACAACTTGTCATTCTTATTTGATTAATGGATAGGTTTGATTCCATATTAGTTATTATTATTTTAAATTAAATTAAAGAAGCGATTAAATATTACGAGGAATTAATTAAAATAAGTAATCTAGCACATGATTCATATATCGAGTAAATGTAACATTGAAGATAAATATTTGGATCATGTGATCCTTCATAAACGCTACAATGGTAGCAATTTGCAGTTTTATCTTTTAAACTAATTTTGTAAATCTGCTATGTAAATAAATATTTGTTTTGTTACTTAACTTTGTTTTTCTTATTAATTCTGCATCATGTGTACTTTAATTTCTTAGTGTAGGTATACAGTAATTTTTTAGTTAATGTCTAAGTCAATGAGCAAGCTTATTTTCATTTGCTAGTGATTTATAAGTGGGGGTTCGTCGAAATCACACAACGCATGCTACTTATGTACTGTTTTATTAATTTATTTGGGAATTTTTATTTATTATTGGCCATTTCCATTAACCCCTGCCAGAACTCGCGTTCACTTACTATTAATATTTACTTTATTTATTATTTACTGTATCCTTATACCGTAATGGCAAAGACGTTGGTTTGAGTGTTTTAGAAGATTTTCTGAAAACGTAACCAATTATTTCGACTTACACAGATCCTTCCAACGCATATTTATCTTTTTCAAAGGATTACTTTCGATCTAAGGTTGCTAAACGATAGTGCGCCTTTTACGCTAACAAATTGCTCTATAACCTAAAATCTAACAATTTTTTTGGATAAGTTTTGTAACAGTGCTAGATTTTCTTCTAAAATTACAACACTAGATATTCAATGATTTATAACTGAATCTGAAGTTTGATGAAAATCCGTATATTAATTTTTCAGATAGAGCTATTGCAAAAATCGTGAAAAATACAGCATAGCAGAGCCACCTGTTTGACGATTTACACCAAAAAGTAATCACAGCTAATTTATATCAAGGTCTAACAGAATCTCAAGTTTTAGTAAGTTCCGTGCTTTAGTTCTTGAGATAGAACGCCCAGAAAATTTTTGCCACATACAAACACACAGACAGACATTGTCTAAAAGCAGTCAATTCGTGTTCTAAACCTTCTAAAACGTATAAATCCGTCAAAAACGGAATTCGAATTTTCACACGGCTCCAATACTTCTTGTAAAGATAGAATAAAGTAAAAATCATGCGTCAATCAAGCTACGAAACACTTTCCAGCACTAGAATACTTTAACGAAACGTCGCTGTTTAATAAGGTAAAACTAGGCTGCGCCGCCAGGCACCTGAGGGGCGCCCGGCGCGTCTTCGACCACTGAATCCAAGTCCTGAGGGACTTATAACGCGCACGACCGGATTTGTCTCTCCGTATGCGCTTCCGACGGTCGGGGGACCGCCACCTGCGGACCTCCCGAACCCTTATACCCATGTGTGGATGACATAGGTCGCTGCGATACGCGGTGGATCCCATTATCAGAGGAAACCACCACGAAACACTTGGAGACAGGCCGATGTCCCCCAACAGCTTCGGTGCTGGACACCAATGAGGCAGCCAGACCCTAAGCCTTAAGTCAGGTTTTCTCGACCAGCACTTGATTTACCAAAACTCGAGGGATGTGGAGACCTACAAAGGTAACCACGGTTCCCTTTTGTAATGGACTGTTTAATAAGGTAAATAAGACACCTAAGTAAACATTTTAGAAAATGCATAGGACATGGAAAACCACATTTCAGGAATTATCCAACCATACCCGGAAAAATACTCCAATTCTGTTGTGTAGTCCTGTATTTGGTCTATAGGTTTGTATGTATCCTACATAGTATGCTAAAATTTTGTTTAGTAAGAAAACGTACAATAGGTTGAACATTCATATTCAGCAATTTCTACCAATAGATAAACACATACCTGAATTATTTTGTATAGCTCCCTATATTACCTACAAATTTCTATGCACGCCACATAATAAACTAAAATTTAATTGAGGCTATTGAAAACTACTGAAATTACACTTCCAGAAATTATCATCCATAGGCGTCTATGCGCATCCAGTTCTTCCCGTGGCCCTGTGTATGATTTTATCTATATTCTACAAACATATCTTTATGCTATTAGTTTGAAAATACATAACACAATTAAAAACCACCTTTAAGAAATTCCGAATCATACTTTGTAATACTTACGAATTATTTTGCGTAGTTCTGTATCCAATCTATATAATTTATACACACGACGTAGTGTGCAAATAGTTAAACTTAAAAACGCATACAGTAATTGAAAACGCACTTCCTACAATTATCGATAATAGACAGCACTGTAACCGAAACGTTTTATGTGCCCCCTGAACGATAACTGTCGAAAACTTTCCGTGATTGCTCACCCCTCTATATTCTGGGTTAGTTATTTGTTTTCTTATATTTTATAAAATTTACATAACGCCTAAATATAAGTTTTTCCATTTATCAATTTACAGTAAGCTCGTTTTATTAATTATTAAAAAAAATTGCTAATTGTTTTATATTTGTCGCAAAACACCGAACTCCATGAACTGGACATTTTTTTGTGTGTGCATAGACTCTAAACATTTGCCTCCATGAACATTTTTTTTATTGCTAAAAGAAACTTTTGTTTTTGTCATTTGGCAACTCAGAGACTTTATTATTATTCTGAGAAGTAACTTGAGTGAACGATGTCGGTTTTACCGCGAAATAAGAACGAATGTCTTAAATTCAATTTAATTAATGTTGTATATAATGTAAATAGAAGAATGTAAATAGGTGTGAATTAAAGTAATAGAAATTTGTACCAGAGTCTCTTCATCATGTCTTGTGTTTAAAAAATCCACAAAATGACCGTCTCTATTTAAAATCGAAACTCCTGATTCTTAAGAAGGCGTCCTACCTTGGAAGGGTGAGTAATTTTACCTATCCTATTTTTTGAACTGTGTAATAATTTATCTTGTGATTACACTTCATCTGGCGCCCGAACAGGGACTGCCTAGAAATAAATTGAATCAGAAATATCGTTATTGTAGTTTCGTAGTGCTTTGAATATGAGATAATTGCAATATTTTTATTCGATAAATTAATAGTGAATATTGATTTAAAATAATGGATGCAATTAATAAAGCGAAGCGCACTACTGTCAGATCACAAACTACTAAATTAACGAATAAAATAGAGGCGGCAATTTCAGAAAACAGTGCCGATGAAGAGACATTAGTGTCAAATAACTAATATGCACACCGGCATTCAAGTTCTTTGCTTGATTGAGAATTCAATGAAAACGTAAAACTGTAATAAACATAAAATAAAATGTCTCTATTCAAATTAAAAACTATAACGTTTACACGTTTCGTTAAAAAATACTATTTATCTTATTCTATAGAGACCTATATTAAAAAATCCTTTGGCTTTACTTTTCATAGTTTTATTTCACTTCCTACATCTTTGGAACACAAAACAATTATACAAACATAAAAACTATTGTTGCCAACAACATCAAAAAGATATAAATAAAATAAATGAAATAAAGTTAAGGAAACCTTTGAGTTTGATTGATTACGTGACATCCTCCCAGCTTGAGTTGGTGAAAGACAACTCAACTGGTCACGAAAAGTTCTTACAAGTCTAGCTTTTGAGGCACTTTAATTACCCTCCCACATCGTGTACGCTTTTCAGGTTCATCTTTGGACATAGTCTGAATAGTCGGAAATGAATAGAGTTCCTTTCGTTCCTCAGGCCATTTTGAACATACTTCTAGGGGATAAATTCTCTGAATCGGTCGTAAAACTTCTGATGTTGAGGTTCGTAGACGGACTAATCTGGTGACACCATCTTTTCCTGGAATAAGTTCTATGACACGTCCTAAAGGCCAGTTGATACGTTTGGTATTATCGCTGCCAATTAACACGACGTCACCAACTTGAATTTGTTCTTTACATTTTTTATATTGAGGACGTTGGATTAACAGTCCCAAATATTCTGAACGAAATCTGTTTCGCAGATCAGTTATTAGTTTTTGTCTGTATTTCAGTTTCCTATTCAATTTGTTTTCATCCACAACATCAAAATCTGGTGTACCCATTTGCTTTACATCTTGCATGAACAAAGCAGGATACAGCGGGACAAGTTCACCATTGCTTTCAGAAATATAAGTAAGAGGTCGGGAATTAATTATCGATTCTGTATCGCATAGAATGGTTGTCATTTCTTCATAAGATACATTAGACTTTCCTAAGACTCTTCTAAGAATAGATTTCATAACACCAACTAATCTTTCCCAAAACCCTCCCCACCATGAGGCTGTCGGTGGGTTGAAAAACCACTCTATTTTCCTGGTAGTACTATACTGAACGACTTTATCCCAGTCAACCTCTTTAAGTGCATTTGAGGCTCCAACGAAATTAGAACCGTTATCACAATAAACAGTGGAGGGTCTTCCTCTTCTTGCTATAAATCTCCGAAAACTCTGTAGAAATACTTCTGTCGACAAAGACGACAAAAGTTCAAGATGTACAGCTCGGTATATCGCACATGTGTACAAACAAATCCATGCTTTCGAGCCTCCTTTAAGGTACAAAGGCCCAGCCAAGTCGAAGCCTATAATTTCAAAAACTGCTGCATCCTTAATTCGATTTTCTGGAAGTGAAGCAACTGGAGCGTTTAGAGATTTTCTCTTGTGTCGTATACAAACAACGCATTTCGATATCACTGATCTGATTGTTTTTCTTGCATTTAAGATCCAATAGTGTTCTCTCAAAATATTTAGTAACATTTGCGATCCAGCATGAGAATTTTTTAGATGCTCTGTCATGATAAGTCTTCTGACAACAGGATGATCCGAAGGTAGAATCATTGGACGTCGAAAATCTTCAGCATCTTTTCTGTACACAATCTTGGTCTTCAATCTGAGGAGACCGTGTTCGTCTTTATAAACATCTAACGTTTCTAATTTACTTTTGTTTTCTGGAGTGAAAGATTCTTCCTGAATAAGTTTCACAATTATTTTCTCAGCTGCATTTATTTCTTCAAGGGATAATTCCCCATTCAACCTCGAGATTTTGGTTACCTTACAATTATGAATAAATCTGTGAATCCAAGCCACCAGACGAATAATTCTATCATAATTTGAGAAAAACCTAAAATACCAACCAAGTCCATGGTACTTACAAAGACTATTCTTCTCATGTTTAGGGGAATTGCACCACTCACAAAATGTTGTCTGATTCGTTAAACATTTGACTAATTCTTCATCAACAGGAATCTTTGACTTTCTCTTTTCTTGAGCAATGGCGTTTTCATCAGTGACTATGTTAGATGAAGGCCATTTATCTTCAGGTGCTTTAAGCCAACTTGGACCCTCCCACTATTTTATTTTCAATAGATGTTTCACAGAACATCCTCTGCATGGAATATCAGCGGAGTTTTTAGTTCCTGGTACGTTTTTCCATGAGTTTGGATCTGTTGTTTTTCTAATCTCTTTTACTCTATTACTTACAAAAACAGTCCACAATTCTTCTCTTTGAATCCAACTCAACATAGTAGATGAATCTGTCCAGAAGTGCAATTATATATTTTTCCACTGCAGCCCTTCCATCACTGATTTACACAGCCTAGCTCCCACCGTGGCAGCTATCAATTCAAGACGTGGTATTGTAATCATTTTGACGGGAGCTACTCGGGATTTTGCAGCTAACAGATGTACTTCGACTCCGTCAGCAGTATTTATTCTAACGAATGTTGCGGCGGTGTAAGCGTGCTGACTCGCATCGCAAAAGGTATGTATACTAAGGTTTTCACTGTGTTCATCAACGCGAAGCCACCTTCTTAGACATATTCGTTTCAGACAGCTAAGATCTCTAAACCAGCTGGAGAATTCTTTTCTCACATTATCATTAACCTCTTCGTCCCAAGCCATTCCATTTTTCCACATTTTCTGCAACAAAAGCTTCGGCAACAAGAAAACTGGACATGCTAATCCAACTGGGTCAAACACTTTATGTGCAATGGAGAGAATGGTTCGTTTTGTAATTTTTCCTAGCTCAAAATTCTCTAGCCAGCCCAAATTTAGAGCTAAAGTATCTTCTTGTCGGTCCCATAATAAACCTAGTACAGGTGAAATTGTAGGCTCGATATTATCTTCAGAATATTGCCAACCTCTTAAATTGAATTTACCTTCCTCCATTACATTTCTAGCTTCCTTTATAAATTTTAGCAATCCGTCTTGATTAGAAAAACTCGTTACAACATTGTCAACATAAAAACTGTGAAGAAGTTTCGTTAACATCTCTTTATCATAACAAGGATTTTCGGTGCATTTCATTAAATGAAATTCAATAATGGCTGCCAAAATGAAAGGACTACACTTTAAACCGAAAACTAATCGTGCATGACGAAATATTTTCAATTTTCTTTCATCGTCACCACTCCACCAAAAAAATCTCAATAAATCTCTGCATTCCTGTCTGATGCTTATTTGTAAAAAAGCTTTTTCTATATCCGCGATGACACCGTATTTTCGTTCGCGGAATCTAAAAAGAATATCAGGGATGAGCTTCATTAAGTTCGGTCCACATTCGAGACATTGATTCAACGACGGAGATGACTTTTCTCTCGCAGATGCGTCAAAAACTGGACGAACTTTCGTTGTGCTGTTCTCTTTCACCACTGGTCTATGAGGTAAGTAATGCACAGAGTCTACCTTTGAATCCACAGAAACTTCTTCAATTATGCCCAAAGTCAACCACTGATTAAAAACTTCGTTATAAGATGTAAACAAATTATCGGAGTCAAGTCTTCCAGTCATGGTTTCTAATCTTTTTAATGCTAACTTTTCATTGCTAGAAATAGGAAGATGTTCTTCAGTCCATGGGAGAGAGACTTCATAACGCCCTTCGTTATTCATAGTAATTGAATCCATGAAACTCATTTTTGATTCAAGTTCCTTCTCTTCTTTGGACTTCTGAATTACAGGATCCGTTATGCCGATTGCATCAAGACTCCATAGGTCTGTGATAGTAAATTCTTTCACAAATAAAGATGTTAAAACCATTGCACCAGACATCTCATGAACGTCATTCAACGGAAATTTACCCATCAGTGTCCAGCCTAAATATGTTTCAATTGCAACTAAATTGCAGGATAAATTTCTTTTGCGCCCAGTTAATAATCTTCCGGCAACATCGGCACCGATTAAAACTTCAATTGGTCGTGGATCTTCTTTTGTATCACTTAATGAAATTTTCATAACTTTTAGTTCATCTATCCAAGGACCTTTCGGTACCGAAGGAATATTTTCACATATAACAGGCTCATCTAGAACATCAAAATTACATAGAAATTTCCCATCTAAACTTTCTAAATGTATTTTGTAACACATGTGCTTAATTCTACTAGTTTTCTTGCCCCCAAACAAAGAATGGGTAACTAGTTCTTCTCTCAATGGTTCGTAATTCATATTTTCAGCAGTGCGTTTTAAAATATAAGACTTCTCTGAGCCTGTATCGATCAATGCTCGTACATGTAAACACGAATGAGGTCCTTTTAATTTTACTATCAAAGTTTGCAAAATTACCTTTGGAGATTGAGATAAACTAGATAAATTAACAGCTTTCTGCTCAGGTGTTTTCTGTGAAGATGGTTCTGATTTCTCGTCTTTTTTATTCCTTTTATCAATAGGACCTTTCGAAACAATTTTATTTGCGCATATTTCTGGACACATCAGAGTGGCATGTTCTTTGTTACAAACTAGACACCTTATGAATGCATTGCACTTATTTATGCAGTGCCCCCTTTTAAAACATTTAAAGCAACAACCCTTTTGTTTTAAAATTTTCTGTTTATTAATCAAATTCATTTTCTGCGCGTTAAAGCAGTTAAAACTTTCGTGCTGTCCGTTACAAAACACACAAATTTTAACGATCGTCGGACTGGTGGATAATAAACCAGCAGCGGTAGATATTTTTTCTTCTACTGAAACACCCTGTTTTTTAATCTTAGGTTTCAGTTCAAAACCAGATAAGGCTAAATTAATTCTTTCTTCCGACTCTACCTCAGATTTTAAGAATTCCATTAAATTATCTAACCTGTTTTTAGGTTCTGCCCCATCTATAAACTTAGAACTTCTTTGCCATGCTCTTAAAAATTCTTCTGGCATGCATGATTCTACTAAAGTGTATAACATAGCGGCACACTTTTCTGTAGTGACATTAAGAGTTTCCAGAGCTCTAATATGCGATTCTAAACTATCATAGAGTGTACACATGGAATTAGAGTTATTTCGTGAAGACGAATTCTTCAAAACTAATTTTAATAACTCTCGGATATATACTTCTACTAACGGATCTTCTCTACCAAATCTAGTTTTCAAACTATCAATTACCTTGGCGTAATTATCTCCAGTTGGCGGGAACGACTCTACGATTTCTCTGGCCCTGGATCCTTTTACTGTAGCCTGAATAAGGTACTGAAATTTATCAGAGGGAACAATATCTGAGTCTTCATGTATTTTTTCGAACTGGCACCAAAATTGCAACCAGTTTTTTTATTTCTCCATCAAATTTATAAAGTTCAAGTTTCGGAAGTTTAAACTTTCTTTTAATGTTAGCTTCACTAATACTGGAACTGTTATCTATATCATTAGAAGGTACATTAATTAATTCATAAACACTAACCTGTGTTTCAAGAAATTGTCGCACATAACCATCAGCCACTTCAGATTCTTCATCTAAATCGTCTGCGTTCGTTTCGATTTTCATAAGAAGAATTTTATAGTTAAGCTCGACCAATTGCTTGTGTTTATCCTCTAACATCGAGAACGAAATTTGTAATTTCTTCTTATCCGGTGTATCTTCTTTCATTTCTTCTTTTATGGAATTCAGTTGTTTTGTAAAACCACTTCTAACGGTTCCTCTTAATTTAACATTATCACTTAAACTTGCTAAAGCCATCTTATTCTCAATACAAGTCCTGTTTCGCGGACGCCAATAAATGTCAGATAACTAATATGCACACCGGCATTCAAGTTCTTTGCTTGATTGAGAATTCAATGAAAACGTAAAACTGTAATAAACATAAAATAAAATGTCTCTATTCAAATTAAAAACTATAACGTTTACACGTTTCGTTAAAAAATACTATTTATCTTATTCTATAGAGACCTATATTAAAAAATCCTTTGGCTTTACTTTTCATAGTTTTATTTCACTTCCTACATCTTTGGAACACAAAACAATTATACAAACATAAAAACTATTGTTGCCAACAACATCAAAAAGATATAAATAAAATAAATGAAATAAAGTTAAGGAAACCTTTGAGTTTGATTGATTACGTGACAATTAGAACAATTTCTCGCTGAGTTAGAATTGAAGGAAAAAGAGCTTCAATATCTCGATTCTGAAATTCAGAAAAATCTTAAATTAGACGAGATAGAAGCTGAGGTATTAAAATGTGATGAATATAATTCGAATTTAGTTATTTTGAAAACGAAAGTTAAACGAGCCAAATTGAAATTAGAATCTCAATCTAGTTTAAATGTTTCTACTACAACAGTAAATAATTCTGAAGAAAGAGTCGTATTTCGGGGTTTAGAATCCATTCGCATAAATTTACCCAAACTAGTAATTGAAAAATTTAACGGCGATCCTTCAGATTGGCAAAGATTTTGGGACCAATACGAATCTACTATTCATAAAAATACAGACTTATCGGATGTCGAAAAATTCAATTATTTGAAGTCATATCTAACTTCAGATGCAGCTAGTTCGATAAAAGGCTATAGTTTAACTAATAGCAACTATTTATCGGCTATAGAGACTTTAAAAGAAAGATTCGGCAAAAAACATTTAGTTATTAATTCACATCTCAATAAACTGTTATCGCTTAATTCAGTAAAGAAATCCAGTGATGTTTATGCATTACGCAGATTACTGGATATTTGTGAAACCGAAATCAGAAATTTGAAATCTCTTGGATTAGAGATAGAAAAATATTCAGCGCTGCTCGCACCTATTCTAATTAAATTATTACCGTCTGACATAATATTACAGATAACAAAAAAATGTGGAAATGACGAAGAATTAAAAGTTGCGGAAATAATAGATTTTCTAAAATTGGAAGTTATTTCACGTGAAAGAACTGCGTTTTTAATCTGCAATCAAGATTCTTCGAATGTCGACACTGTGTCTGGGAAGCAGGTGCGAGAAAAACAGGCGTCAAAAAATATTCCGACTGCTTCTGGTTTGATCAATGAAAGTGTTTCATTTTCTAAACAGATTCGATGCCCAGAATGTAAAGAGAAACATTTTTTGATTGAATGCGAATTATTTAAAAATAAATCGTTACAAGGTAAAAAGGAATCTTTGAAGCAGTTTGGATGTTGCTTCGTTTGTCTCAAGATGGGGCACGTTGCTAAAAATTGCAGAAAATATGTTAAATGCAACGCTTGTTTAAAACGACATTATAGAATTATGTGTCCTGAAAAAGAAATTGCGCCAGAAAATAAGGAAAGTGCGTCATTATCAAACAAAACTTGTAATCGTGAAGTGTTAATGCAGACTTTAACTGTCCGTTTAGAATTAAAGGATAAAAATAAACAAATGTTAGTGCGATGTTTGATTGATTCTGGCAGCCAACGGTCTTATTTAACGAAAGATATTATTAATCGTATGGGATATGAAGCGGTGGGAGAAGAAAATATGGTTCATAGTTTGTTTGGGGGTATTCAAGAGACACATGTTCATAAACGATATAAAATATATTTAAGTAACTTAGAGAACACTTTCAATTGCAATTTCGATGTCTATGATCAAGACAAAATATGTACTGAAGTTCCTAAAATAAAATATGGGCCTTGGATTAAAGAAGCTAGAAGAAATGGGATAAAATTCTCAGATTATGGTACATATACAGGGATTCCAAAAATTAAAAATGAACAGGAAATAAGCTTACTTATCGGAGCTGATATCTATGGGAAATTAGTAACAGGAAAAATAAAATCCTTGAATAGTGATTTAACTGCAATCCATACCAAACTAGGGTGGACATTGATTGGTAAAACTAATGAATATAACGATTCTACGAAAGTAGTTTTATCGTTACATGTAAATGAAGCAAAATTAACGGATTTATGGCGATTAGACACTTTAGGAATTCCTGATCCAGGTGATAAAGGATCCAGTTTAGAACTCGAAGAAGCTGTAAAAGAGCATTTTACTAAAAATGTTCAAATAAATAATGAAGGGCGATATGAGGTTAGTCTCCCATGGATTGTAGGTCACCCCCCTCTTCCCAGTGCTGGGAAAATTTCAGAACGTAGATTAAAAAACTGCGTAGATCAATTAAAGAAATCCGGCAATTTGGCTGCCTATGAATCAGTATTTAATGAGTGGCTTCAAGAGGGTATTATTGAGGAGGTCGAATCAACTCCGGGAACGGAACCTGAATTTTTTCTGCCACACAGAGCTGTCATAAAAGAAAATTCCACAACTCGAATACGTCCTGTTTTCGATGGATCAGCGAGGGAAAAAGGCTCACCATCTATTAACGATTGCTTGTTGAAAGGCCCCAATTTAGTAGAACTCATCCCTTCATTAATAAATCGGTTCCGATTGAGGAAAATTGGTGTAATATCAGACATAAGAAAAGCCTTTTTACAAATTAGTTTAAATGAAAAGGACAGACCCTTTTTAAGATTTTTATGGTGGAAGGAGGGAAATTCTGAAAAAACAAAAATTTTCCAACACAGAAGAGTTGTTTTCGGGCTTACCTGCAGTCCCTATTTGTTGGGAGCTACTTTACAATACCATTTAAGAAAGTCACCTCCCTCTATGCAGGAAACAGCTTCTAGACTTTCGGAATCATTTTATGTTGACAATTGCGTCACTAGTCTGGACAATGAGGAACAACTCAATGATTTTATAACAGAATCGAAATACATTCTTAGTCAAGCTAAATTTGACCTCAGAGGATGGGAACACAGTTATTCCCATTCTCGATGAAACAAATTCCCTCCCCGGAAAACAAAATTGTTCCAGTTTTAGGCCTACGATGGCTATTACCGGCAGATATTCTTTCCATAGATATAAGAGAAATTAATAAGGACGATGAACCCGTCACTAAAAGGAAAATATTGTCGGAAGTTCACAAAATTTTTGACCCCATCGGTTATACTTGTCCAGTTACTCTTTTCCCTAAAATACTATTGCAAGAATTATGGAAAAATAAAGTAACTTGGGACTCTGAATTACCAACATCAATTTCCCAAAAATTTCGGAAATGGAAAAAACAATTATGCTCACTTAAAGATATTGTTATACCGAGATGTTTAATCGAAGATCCAGATAACATTGGTAATTTAAGTTTACATGTATTTTGTGACGCAAGCAAAGCAGCCTATGCTACATGCATATATTTGCGGAATGAAAATCAAAAATCAATCTCCTGTCAGCTGATACAAGCACGATGTAGAGTAGCCCCGCTGAAATGTATTACCATTCCCAGACTGGAACTTCTCGCGTGTACGATTGGTGCATGATTGTCAAAAGGGGTTAAGTCCGATTTGAAATTAGAAAATATTCCAACACTTTTCTGGACAGACTCTAGCAATGCATTATACTGGATAAAAGGAAGTGAAAACTGGGCTCCATTCGTATACAATCGTGTTAAAGAAATTCGATCACTGAGTAAGCCAGAAAATTGGTACTATGTGCCCGGAACTCTTAACCCGGCCGATCTACCTTCCCGGGGATGTTCTGCAGAATCCCTTACACAATCCCTCTGGTGGGAGGGCCCCAACTGGTTGAAAAGTCCTCAAGAATTTTGGCCTAAAGGTAGTTTAAATAATGATTTTGAAATAATTAACTCTGAAAAAAGAAAGACAGTTATTACTTCAGTAAACGTCTCTCAAACCCCAATTGAGTTATACGAAAATACATCTTCATATTGGAAAATGCTAAAAATAACTGCCTGGATATATAGATTTTTTGAAAATATCAGAAAGACACGGAATGATCGAAATTTAGAGAAAATGTTAACAGTTGAAGAAATAACTCACGCAGAACACGTTGTATTGAAATATGCTCAGAGGTGTTTAATAGGTGAATCCAAACCGTGCTACACCTCTTTACAGACTTTTACTGATGATCAAGGTTTAGTCCGAGTAAAAACACGAATTGCAATGAGAAAAGATTCCCATTCTTTCCGATACCCGATAGTTCTGCCTTTCGATCATAATATCACCTATTCGCTCATAAGAAGAAAACATATTGAACTTAGCCATGCAGGAATACAAATTGTAATGTCAGTTTTGAGAGAACAATTTTGGATATTAAGATGTAGAAGAACGGTTCGAAAAATAATAAAAGGTTGCGTGACATGCAGGCGATTCAGTGCATCACCCGCTGAGACACCTAGTGCCCTTCTTCCGGAAGAACGAGTCAAAGAAGCTTCAGTTTTTGAAATTGTTGGTCGCGATCTATGCGGACCATTATTTTTAAGGGATGGCTCGAAAGTTTGGGTAGCACTTTTTACATGCGCCGTGTTTCGCGCGATACATCTAGAATTAGTATCTTCGCTCTCAACGGAAAATCTCATCTTAGCTATGAGAAGATTTATATCAAGAAGAGGGAGACCGTCTACTATTATTTCTGATAATGGAAAAAATCTAGTGAAAGCATCCACAGAATTAAAGTCAGTAAATATTGAGAGTTTGCAAAAATTCGCTATTGAAAGAAAAATTCAATGGAAATTTAATCCACCTTCAGCTCCCTGGTGGGGAGGTTTTTTTGAACGCATGATAGGAATGTTGAAAAATATTTTACGAAAAGTGCTTGGAAAGGCCAGCCTAAATTATGAAGAATTATACACTGTTTTATGTGACGCTGAAAGCGTAATAAATTCTAGACCGCTGACATATGTTGCAGATGATGATGATCTTGATCCTCTTACCCCCGCAATGTTCTTGCAAGATCTCAAAGATTCGAGAGTTCCCGAATTCGACATAATTGATTCAACAAAAATTAGAAAAAGATTTGCTTATCAACAAAAGGTTAGAGAAGATCTTAGAAAACGCTTTAGAGTAGAGTACCTGGGACAACTTCGAGAGAGTGCGGAAAGAAAGAGAGAAACTGAATTAAAAAGGGATGACATTGTTTTAATTGGGGATGATAATTCAAAAAGAATTAATTGGCCTTTAGGCAAAATTGAAGAATTATATGCTGGTAAAGATGGCAAATTTCGTGTAGCCAAAATTAAAACAAAAACAGGTTCCTTTTTGAGACCTATTAAAAGACTATATCCTCTAGAGATTAATCATGAACTAATCTATCCTTTTTTAGTAGATAGCGTTCCTGTTTCTGTAGATGACATGGCTGATCCTGCTACTGTGACCAAGTCTTCCGTACCTGATGATGCCTCTGGACCTGATCTTGAGAATGAGTCTTCCGTGCCTGCTGGTGCCTCTGTTCCTGATCTTGAGAATGAGTCTTCCATGCCTGATGGTGCCTCTGTTCTTGATCTTGAAAATGAGTCTTCCATGCCTGATGGTGCCTCTGTCCCTGATCTTAAGCACGAGTCTTCTGTGCCTGAAGGTGTCAATCGGCGATCTCAAGCTGGTAGAAAGCTGAAGCAAGCAGCCACAGAGACTTGATTTGTAAATATTTTGAGCTTCGTTAGTTTCCCGAACCTCAAGGTGGGAGGATGTCGCAAAACACCGAACTCCATGAACTGGACATTTTTTTGTGTGTGCATAGACTCTAAACATTTGCCTCCATGAACATTTTTTTTTATTGCTAAAAGAAACTTTTGTTTTTGTCATTTGGCAACTCAGAGACTTTATTATTATTCTGAGAAGTAACTTGAGTGAACGATGTCGGTTTTACCGCGAAATAAGAACGAATGTCTTAAATTCAATTTAATTAATGTTGTATATAATGTAAATAGAAGAATGTAAATAGGTGTGAATTAAAGTAATAGAAATTTGTACCAGAGTCTCTTCATCATGTCTTGTGTTTAAAAAATCCACAAAATGACCGTCTCTATTTAAAATCGAAACTCCTGATTCTTAAGAAGGCGTCCTACCTTGGAAGGGTGAGTAATTTTACTTATCCTATTTTTTTTAACTGTGTAATAATTTATCTTGTGATTACACTTCAATATTGAATATGTAAATACGAAAATTTTACAAGTCAGACTATCGAATATGGCATATTCGCTACTTTGACTTCTAAAATATTACTGAAACTGAGAAAAGTACAAATAGACATAGCATGTGAATCTATTGAATGTGATTTTCTGGTGAATAAAGTTATTCAAATGATTTTTCTTGAAAGCATGTTTAATAGAATATAAAACAGCACAAGAAATATGTAAATATTGGTTACTTCCGAAAAGCACTGATTTTGAATCCATCATTAAAATAGTTTTTTTTTGCCTCCCTGAAAAGTAGCTATTTTCATATTCGATAGTTTGCCATGATACTGACGATATATATCAATTTGAATTTGTTTGAAATAGTGTAAACCATTAAAATACACCGCAAACGATTTTTCCCCATAAACCATAAAATAACGGAATTCTTTTGAGTATCCCTGTAAAGCCCGTGCGAAGAGAAAACTGCGCCTGGGAAAAAGTTTCAATTTGGCGTCCCCTCCCCCCACCACACACACACACTCACTCTCTTTGTGGAAAGTGTCGCAAAATTGTTAAAGTGCAAAAACATAAATAAATTCTATTGAATAAATATTTCGCATTTATTTTGGAAGTTTCAATTCAGGACCCCCCAGGGGGATACCTTCTTTAGGTATTCACGGGCTTCGCAACCCCGGGCACCTGAGCGATCTTTCTCTTTTCGTTTTTCCTCTCCATTCTCTTGTCTAATCTTTCTTCTTTGTTTCACTCTCATTGTGTTTTCCTCTTCTGAGGTGAGGGCGATTATGCATGAGCCGATATCATCCTGTTTATATCGACTCATGGAGAATTGTAAACCACCCACGCGTTTGCCGTGCGTGGCGACCCGTGTCCCTGGAAAGGGGTATCCTGGAAGTTGAGGGAAACCAACACACTGCTTTGGCCTCTGCTTCAGGTAGACGGGAGGTGCATATTGGTCCCGTATGCATCAATCAGCTGGTCAGCTGACTTGTCACTGGCTGGGGATCAAGTGAGCGGGCACATACTAATCATTTCGTTAAAGGTGGAAACTGAAATAGGTGCGTCTTGTGAACGTATAGGCTCTGGTTAGCACTGGTGCACGAATGTGCATCCCCTTGTTGGGCTTGGTAGTGGGTGGTGCGGACGGGGGTCTGAATTTTTTTCTCTCTCTAATATGGATGGAAATACTTCAAATACTTCTATTTCTCTCCCATGTGGAGAGCAACAAACTGTGCATATGTTTCATTCACACGTTTTTTTTTGTAGTTCATCGCACTGATAGTCTCTCAAATAGTTCTTTTAAGAGAACTTCTCCATTTCTTATTGCAAAAACATTTCAGTCAATTTTTGGAGATGGTCATTCACTTAAAAAAATATAGTCTGGGGATTTGCTGGTGGAGGTTTCTTCAGCGAGTCACTCAGAATTTCTCTCAAAGTGCACAGAATTGGGTTCTTTTTCTGTTTCTGTTCAGGTCCATCAAACTCTCAACACAAGCCGTGGTGTAATATCAGAACCAGATCTTTTGCTCTCTACGAAAGACGAACTCTTGCTTAATTTAAAAGATCCAAATGTTATAGACGTACGCCGTATCACTATTCGTCGGAATGAGCAAGTACTTCCTACAAAGCACATTATTCTGACTTTTAATAGCCCTACTCTACCAATTAGAATTAAAGCTGCATACCTGAGTTGCCCCGTCTGGCCATATATTCCTAACCCTCTCCGTTGCTTTAAGTGCCAGCGTTATGGCCACAGTAAAACTACCTGTCGTGGATCTGTTACTTGTGCAAGATGTTCAGAAGTCGGCCATGAGAGTAACTCATGTGAAAAATCCGAATGCTGTATAAACTGCAAGGGTGACCATGCAGCATATTCTCGTTCTTGTCCTAACTGGATCCGTGAGAAAGAAATAATTCTTGCCATCAAAATCACTCAGAAACTTTCCTATCCTAAAGCTCGAAAACTGGTTGAATCTAGAACACCATCTGTAGGAGTTTCTTATTCTAGTTTAACTCAAGCAACAAATAAAATCCTTAAGACATATAAGCACCCAAACTGATATCTCTTTAACACCAGATTCTTGTACTACACAAACCAACGAAAAAAACCCGCAGCATGGCTGTTTCCGCTAGAATAAGACCTATGACTGCTCTAAAACTTTTGCTACCATCATCAGAACCCGTGAAAATAGAATATTATAATCATGAAAATAACCAGTTTATTAAACGTGAGTCAGGTCAAAAATCTGTTTCATCTGCAAACAATTTGAAAAAACCTATTTCCACTACACAAAAAGCAAAACTCAAATCATGTGCACAGAGAGAGAAAACCTCAACCCAAGCCCCTTCACAGTGGAAAACTGTGAAGGGCAGAAACAACAAGAAATTTTGTCTTGATACACCGCTTCCTACTACAAAGGATTCCAAACAGCTGCTGCACTATGCAGAAGAAGATATGGATTCAGAATCTGACAGCTCTAATTCAAATGATGATAATACTGTTTTTAAGGAATTCGAGCCTAGGTGATTGTAAATGTAATGCTTGAAACTTTAAAAATTTTACCTACTGTCAGTTTATTGAACATTTTACCAATTGTTAGTTTAAAGATTGTTTATATTTTAATTGTGAAAACATGTGTTTATTTCTATCAGACGTTGTGTTATATTTTCATTGAATGATTTTAATTATACATTTATCATCATATCACTCTTTGTATTTATTGTGTTATTTTCATTCATCTTGTTTTTATGACAAAGTTTTAAATCGATTTTATATTTCAATTTGATGTTCTTATTTTAATCTTTTTTTTGGCGCAGCATGTCCCTAAAGGGACTTTGTGCCATAAAACCCCAATCAATCAATCAATCAATCAATTCAGGAAGTTTTCATTTTGGAAGTTTCAATTTCAATTCAGGAATTCCAAACAACTAAATAACAAAAGAGAAAATTGCACTTATTTGTTAGAGAGATCGTGATGTTTTGTTGCAGGAAAATAATAATAATAATGAGGGAGTAGATTCAGATTCAGATTCAGATTCAACCAAGCAGGGTGGCCTACCATGCGGCTTAAGCTCTACAAGCCCTGCTTGGCAAGTTTATTAAAAAAAAAGAAAAAAAAAAAATACAAGTGAGGCCAATAGGCCATTAGGCTTTTACATAGTACTGAATTGAAAGTTTACAATGATATATATACAATTCAGATATGTTTTAAAAGTTTTTACAAATGATTTTAAGTCTTTGTATGATGCAGACATAGTCCATAAATATATTTTAAAAGTTTTTACAGATGATTTTAAGTCTTTTTATGGTGTAGGCATAGTCTATGTATTGAAATGTTCGGTGATTATTAGTCTACAACGTTTCTAGATTAATTGAAGTATTTTGAGCTTTGAGTTTATAGTTTTTCACTGATTTTTGTGAGCGCTGTTATAATCATTTTTATTCTTCGTCATCTGAGGACTGGATGTTTCCTAATAAATGCGCTGGAGGCATCTGAAAAAGTTGTTGGTTTTTTTCCAATAGGTGTACACATTCTATGATTTTTTGTTTTAAGTTTGGAGTACTAAGGACATGATGAAACCACACCGATGTTCTCAGTGAAGCCGGTTTTTTTATGTGGAAAGCGGATGTCAGAGGGCAGTTAAGAATGTAGTGAGTGGCGTCTCCTCGTTTGCCACATGTGCAGTATGGAGATGGTGCTTTCCCAAAAAGATAAAGGTATGACGGGAATGGACCATGATTTGTTGTGTATAAATAAATATTCCGGTGTGATATTAGAAAATCTTCTGTGACTTTGGGACAGTGGCTATATGCTTTTCTTCCTCTGTGTTCCATCGTCCATTGATCTTGCCATTTAGATAAATAGTATTGTTTAAGTTGTCCTCTGAGGTATGATGGAGGTGATGGATGGAAAATTTGTTTTATTGGAGTATCTGGTTTCGTAGCTTCTTTAGCTAATCTATCTGCATGTTCATTACCTTCGACTCCAGAATGGCCTTTCACCCATTTGAAGAAAATCTTTGTTGTCGTTTGCTGCAAGTTCTTTATTATTTGACCTATTAAGTAGTTGTCTGTATTTATATCCGTTAACGCCACTAAGCTAGAGCGGCTATCTGAGTTTATTGTTGCTTGACTGTATGCAGATGTTTGCAGCCAGGAGACTGCGTCCAGTATTGCCAACAGCTCTGCTTGATATATCGAGTTTGACGTTCCTAAGTGTATTTGATGTTCCTTTATTAGGTTTTGATTTTCGTATATGCAGAAGGCATATCCTACTCCTTCTTCTGTCTTTGAACCGTCCGTGTATACCTGTATTCTTGGTTGATCTTCCACATCCTCCGCCCAATTAAAATATGTACTGTGTGGTATTATTTCCGTCGGAATGAATTTAGGTTGATATAGATCCGGTTGTATGTCGATCATCGGGATGCCCAGCCTGAGGATTGCTCCTTGCGCTGCTATTTTTTCGGCCCTTAATGAAAGTGGCATTATTCCCGTAAGGACACAGAGAGCAGATGTAGCAGTTTTCTTGTATGCACGAGAGATTAATAATAAGCACTGTGCTTGAATCGCTGATAATAGTCGTAGACCATGAGATTTTTGAAGTTTAGGGTACCACGTTGATGCTGCATAGGTTGTTTTCTTCTCTAAAATTTGATTGTACCATATTTTTAGGATGGATTTTGAAATACTTCGTTGTGGGGCTGCGAATTTCATGAGGTTTTGAGCTATTGTATTAATTTCCGTTCTTTTTGCATGAAGGTGTGGAAGAAAAGAAAGTGTACTGTCCAAGACCAAACCAAGATACTTTAATGTAGGATTGTGTTTAATGGATCTATTGTATATCTTTAAAATGGGTGGACGTTTCAAATATTTCCGGTTCTTGATTTGCAAGGCTGTCGTTTTTTCATGTGTAATTTGGATGTTGTGAGCATCTGCCCAGTCCTGAACCAATCGAAGAGCTTCATTGCCTTTTTCTTCTATAATTCTTCTGGTGTGACCTGATATTATTAGGAGTAGATCGTCGGCATATGCCACTACTTTAAGTCCATTTTCTTTTAGAATTTTTAAGATTTTGTTTATGAAGATTCTCCATAGAAAAGGGCCAAAACACGACCCTTGGGGACATCCTTTTTTAAACCAGTGTAGATCTCCTGAAAGCCAGTTTGTGTATGCCGATCTAAGCGATAGAAAAGATCTCGTTATGTTTACATAGGCTTTACTTATATCCATAGTCTCGAGCTCCTCCATCGTCGCATCCCAGGGCAGGTTGTCGAATGCATGGTGAAAATCTAAAGATATGAGGAAGGTATATTTTCCGTCTTGCTTGTTTAAATCTATAGTGGACATCACTTCTTGAATTGCTGTTTCGGTAGACTTACCAGGGACGAAACCGTGCTGGGATGGTTCTAATTTTGAAGTATTATGTAATTCATGTAATATGCGTTTGAGTATTAATTTCTCGTAGATTTTCCCCAGGATTGGCAGCAAGGAAATCGGTCGATATGAGTCTCCCTCCGTTGGTGATTTCCGGCTCTTCAGGAAAAAGACTAATTCACCCCGTTTCCAAGCTGTAGGAAAGTAGTTAAGTTTTAGTAGTATATTATACATATCTTGTACTAATTGCTGGTGATTTTTGAATATTTGTCTTACAATGTAGTGATCTATATTATCAATTCCTGGGGCTTTATTTTTATTAAAGTTGTATATCGCTGTTTTTATTTCATTTATGGTAAATGGTGGAGCCGATTTATCTGGTGATGGTGGTCTTATATCTGTAATTTGTGATCTTCCATATATATGTTCCGTGAGTTCTTGATAAAAGGATTTCTTAGTATGTGTTATTGTTGTTGAATTCGCTAGAGCATAGGTCTCTTGTTTGTAGAAGTCTTGAAAAGCCACTCTCTTTGTTTTCCCGTAGGGATCTGTAGTTGATTGGCAGAATCGTAACCATGCATCGCGTTTGGCCTTATGGATTTGGAGCTTGTATTTGGTTCGCTCTTGTTTATATTTCTGTTTTTGTATCTGTGTGGCAGTTGGAGATT
This sequence comes from Maratus michaelseni, assembly GCA_963931845.1. Classification (NCBI taxonomy): domain Eukaryota; kingdom Metazoa; phylum Arthropoda; class Arachnida; order Araneae; family Salticidae; genus Maratus; species Maratus michaelseni. The sequence continues at coordinate 255,735,619 of OZ007592.1, forward strand.
TTATTTGTCTTCTGAGTGCTCGTACATAATTTCTTGATTTCCTGAGATCCGGGGACCACCATTTAACTGAAGGTTTGTGAGTACTGCTTTTTTTCCTTAAATTGTTTTCACTGGTTTCTTGTATTATTTGCATTAGTTCTTCGTAGTGTTTGTCGAAATCTTCTTTACTATTTATTTGTTTAAAATCAATGTTTTTCTCTTTTAGACTTGAGTTTAATTGTTGGTTAAATCTTTTAAATGATATATTCTTAGTTCTGTATCGTCTTTTTGGGAGTGTCGGAGTATTTATGTTTAGATCTATTGTTATCAGACGATGATCTCCGTAGTTCATATCTTCTTCTACAGTCCAATTTTCCAATTTGGAAAACAACGGGAACGAAAGTAGCGAAACATCTGGCCATCCCTTCGATCTCTCTGTTTGAAAAGTTGGTGAACAATTTGGGTCATTTGCTGAGATTAGATGATGTTGACTCATATGTGTGATCAAGTGATTTCCTCTATCGTCATCTGATGGGTATCCCCAGAGTTGGCTGTGAGCGTTGAAATCTCCTAGATGAATGAGATGTTTACTCATACCCTTCTTATCTGTCCAATCTTGAAGATCTTGTTTTAAGTCTGCTGACGGTGGTGAATATTGATTACCTATTGTTAATACTATGTCTGGAAATATTATGTTAATAAATACTGAGTTTTGATATTGCTGAATTCTTATGTGTTGAAGATTATTATCTAATACAATTATATGACAATTATTGGATTGCGAAGCATAAGATGGCACTGACGAAGGTAATCCGTGTGGTCTTTTATTTGTAACTGCGCAATCCTGTAGGCAGGCTATTGAATAATTTTCTTCTATTAGGTAATTTATAAGGTCTGAAGTTGCTGTCTTGATTCTTTGTAGGTTTATTTGTGCAATTTTGAATTTGTTCATTGTTATGATTGATGTTGTTGGACACATTGACGTTGGAATTTTTTATAAGATATGCAGCAACTTTCAAAGGAATAGTGATGGGTATCAAGGTGTTTTTCAGAGCTGGATTTATTTTGGTTGTATTCTTGACAATTTATGCAACATTTTGTTTCAGAGTCACAGTTAGCAGTGTTGTGAGAATCTGCGCACTTTGCACACGTTTCTTTCTGGTCGCAGTTTCGCGACATGTGACCCAGCCGCTGGCATTTGAAACAACGTGGTGTGATTATGTATTTCCGAATGTTGCATCTATTAAAGCCTATGTTAATGGAGGTTTGTTCTAATATCTTTGCATCTCTTTGTTGAAATTCCACTATTAAATTTACTGTGTTTGTATTCCTTGTTGAGTGTTTGATTTTGTTCAGGCAGAAATTTGGCTTTTCAACTCGTAGTGCTCTTTGCAATGCCGGTTGCAATATTTCTTCCGAATATTTCTCTATGTTTTTTGTTATATCTTCCTCTTCTTCGTCGCTTATTATCGGAGCTCCAAATATGATGAGTTTTTGTGTTTTAGGTTTGATTTTATCAAACTGAATTTTCTCTGTCAATCTTTCATTTCTTTTTAACTGTTGTTGTAGTTCTGTGAGGTCTTTGTCTGTATTACAGGTTACAACCAGATTACCAGCTTTTGTTTGTTTGCAGCTTAGCTTTGTGAGAACTGATCTCCGAAAAATGATCGACGGTCAAAAAATGAATAAAATAATAAATAAAACTGTGGTTGGCAGTATAAATTCGGCGCCCCCTCAATTTCCGCGCCCAGGGTATCCTCCCCATTCGCCTCCGTCTTCACACGGCCTTGGTCTCTGTAAACGAACTATAAATGCTACACACTTCATTTTCAATACCGAACATGCCATAGTAAACATCAATAACAATTGCATGGCAATCCGAGTGTATTTACGAGAGTTAGAGCACGGACAGGCGGCAGACAGACAAACCAAATTCATAAACACTTTTCAACAATGTTGGAAAGTGTTAAAAAGGGAAAATTTATGGATTTATTTTAGTTTTTATTTGTCTCAAAACCAGAAACAAGTTTTCTCCTCCTCTCTGAAATTTTTTTCACTAAAAAGAAATTAAAACGTAGCGAAACATATTTTTTTAGAAAGTCGAAAGGATTTAGAAAGTATTTTTTTACTGTGTATAGTTGTAAAATAATAATAATAATAATAAATAAATAAATTAAACGTTCATAAAACACTAATACACAGCTAAAAAATGGAAAAATTATAGATTTTTTTTTTTAAATTTTATTTTATGTTTCAAAACCAGAAGCGAGTTTTTCCCTTTCTCTGAAAAATCTTTCACAATGACCTAAACACAGCAGAAATCTTTTAAGCACCTATTGTCCGATTTACTTGCAATAAACCAAATCATGTTTTTATGTTTTGAGGTCAGGCGACAGTATTCTTTCGCCAAATTACTGTTGGCCATAATCGTTGGCGATATGATAAGGAACCACAATTAATTTTTTTCAAGCAAATCGGGCTGACTTTCCTACACTTTCCCCAGGTAAGATTTGCTTCTTTGCTTCAATTTAAGAAGACCTTTTTAAAATGTATGGTGTTTCAACGATGCGTATTTTTTGCTTTCATTTTTCTTTTAAAATGATTTTAATGTAAATAGTCGAGCAAGCAACTCATATTCCTGATAATTTATTTTGACAATCATCTGTAGTATATTCAATTTAAATGGTCTGGTAAAGTCAATAAAACAGAAAGTCTTTAGTAAAGTTAATAAACGAACTCCGTTTCAGGAAGTATTTCCTTCTATGAGCCAATTCGTATGCAAGAAACCCACCATTAATCTTTTCATGTAAATCAGACTGTCTGTACTTAACAAAAAAAGCTTTGCAGTCAGTTCATCCCAACTCCCAACCTTCACAGGTAAGATTTGCTTCTTTGCAATTTAAGTTCTTTTTCAAAGTTTATCGTGTTTCAACGATGGTTATTTTGATTTTCGTTTTCAATTAAAATATTTTAATGTAAATAGTCCAACAAACAGCCTTGAGCATTCGCAAGCCGAGGCAGGGGAGTGCGATTGCCCCTCTCTGGATTTTCAAATTTGATTACTTTTTATTTTTTTTTAATCTGATGATGATTTTGAAAAAAATATATGTATTCTTCTGGAATAAAAATACTGAATCATTACGAGAAAAAGGGATTTTTCGTCAGGGGAGTTTTTCCACTCTAATTTTCATCCCCCCCCCCCATTCCCGAGGAAGACAATATTTAGTTTATTTCTTTTTACATTGATGTGTTTAAAATTTATCTTAACAGTGATATTCAGGATACAGCCCCCCCCCCCCCCCCCCGACGGTAAATATAATAAGCTGGTTTAACTCTTTATTTTGAAAAAAAAATGTCTTTGTAGAAGCTTACTTTTGGATTTTTAATATTTCTTATTTGTTGCTGAAACGTCAGTGAAGGCTCACTGCGGAGACGCGAAAAGTTTTTGGTTTCCGTCTGTTTTTCTGTCTATTTGTCTGTCTGTTCCGCGATAACTGCCGTAAAAATAGTCCTATTAAATTGATATTTGGTGTGGATAAGTTTGTGAGGTTCCCGGAATAAGCTGTATAGTTTTTAGTTACATTTAGTTCATTTGTTCGAAAAATGCAGAACATTTCTTTTTAGGTCATAATGCTTTCCTAAGAAAATGCAGACGATTTTCAAATTTCATTTTTAACTGAAATGAAAATCGCCTATTTGAATAATGGATTTAAACGTAGAATTACTGATACTAAATTTTCGATGTGATGGAGGTCTTAAATATATGCAATAACTTTGAAAATTTGCCGATACATCTATTAGAATTTAGAAATTAATTGTTTAAATTATTGGAAAAGTTTTTGAAACTGTTCGGAAAATATAAAACGTTTTATTTTTCTATTTTTTACAAATTTTAAAATGCATTTGTTTTTCTTTCCTCTTTATTTAATTAGTTGCTTAGCAACCATATTTCAAAGAATATCAAAATAAGAAATGCAATTTTTTATCTAAAAAATTACAAGAATAAGAAGTTTATAAGAATTTCAGAATATCATTGCATAAACCGTGGTTAATTTAACGCTTCTAATTTCTGAAACCTCCGAGGTATTTTATATGCCTATAAATATGTATGTAACATTAAAAAAAATTAAATTGCGGATTGTAAGATGCTAAATAATATGAAAAGTGAGATTAAAAAACGATGACTTTCAGAACTGACGTTGAGACTCCTGATCTGCAGATTTACTATAGTTATATTTCTGTATTGCGTTTTATGTTGATATGTTTTAAAATTGTCTTGCACGGATGCACCTTGCAAATTCTTAATTTAGCTTCTTTCGTGTTTATCTTCTCCATTCTAAAAAACGCGGCCTTGGCAGTAGACTACAGACACATGTGATTCAAAATCTTGCCCCTCGTTCGATTTTGTTTTGTAGGCGCTCATGTAATTAACTTCTATTCCGGATTCCACCCACCTGTTAAATTATTTTGACGATCACCTATATTGTATTCGATTTAACTGGCCTTTAGTAAAGTCCATAAAACGATTACACGTGTCTCTGTTTCATGAAGTCCTTGTAGAGCCAATTGGTATGCAAGAAAGCACTTCATTGTATAATCATAGCTGCCAACCTTTCGATTTTTAACGCTTCCCAATATAGCTGAAAAGTGTTCGTGATTTCGATTTGTCTGTCTGTCCGCGCTCTAACTCGCATAAATATACTCTGATTGCCATGCAATTGATATATGTTATTAAGGTTCATTATGGCATGTTCGTTATTGAAAATGAAGCAAATTAGAAAATGAAGAAATTTATACTTTGCTTACAGGGACGCTCAAAAGAATTCAGTTACATTACGGTCTATGGGAAAAAATCGTTTGCGGTGTATTTTAATGATCTTACACTATTTCAAACATATTTAAATTGATATATATCACTGAGGTCGTACTACAAGATGGTTACAGTAGAATGTGGCGCATCACATTCATCGTTCATTTACACACTGCAAAAGAATTCGGTTACAGTACTGTCTATGAATAATAAATGCTGGATGTGCGTTTCCAGTTGTGGTATGCGTTTTTAAATTTAACTAATGTTTTGCATATTACTTGGTGTGTATAAATTCTATACATTATATACAGGGCTGAACAAACGTATTCGATTACATTTCCGTGTATTGACAAAAAATGCTGAAGGAGAATTTTTAACTGTGTTACGCGTTTCTTAAGTGAACTAAATTTATATATAGTACAAATCTATAGATCCCATATAAGGTTGCGCAAAAGAATTCAGATATATTTTCGACTATACAGGGTAACTGCTGAAATTGTGTTTTCAAATGTGTTATGTGTTTTCTAAGTTGTTCACATAGACATCATCTTTCATATTATGGAATGGTGAAGCTTTGTTACAGTGTTCTGAATGTGTTGAAAAGTATTTATAATATGCTTGACGCATGATTTTTCGTTCTTTTTTTTAACACTAGAACTACCGGAAATTTTACTCAAGTTTTTTAAAACTACTTAACTTATTCATTTTACTTATTTCTGTAAGTTTTCTATTTAATTTATTTTAAAAAGAAATTTTTGGTTCGAATCGGAATATATTCATTTAGTACCCATCAAAATGACGGCTCATGGTAGTTCTGGTGTTGAAGTCAAATAAACATATTTCAACCATGGATTTTATTTGATTAATGAAAATATATAATTATCATATAGATGGAAGGTAACATTTTATTAAACAAATTTTCTGGTACAAAGTATGTTTATTTGATTTTTAAAATACCGGAATGTTGGTAGCTATGTATAATAAGTTAGTCAGTATAGTCTTACTGAGTAATATTTTTTTATTATCATATATTTTTTTCTTTATTATTTAACCATATTCTTTATAACGAAGGAAACGTTTTCAACAAATAGATAAATTTATTGTGATTTTATTTTATTCTAGTATAATATGAATTGAGCTTACATAACAGTATTCACGCTGATATGTTAACCCTTGACTGCTTTGACAGAAATCGTCACATAACTACTTTGAGCGGTCTCTGAAATCGCTTGATCGTAAGATATAAGGCTCGATTAACTTATAGGATACTGCTTCTGTGCTAAACCGTACGTACAGGAATGTTGTAATTAAAATTTATCTATTCAGAAGCCTCTAGCGATAGTACCAAGACTTCAAACGAAACAAAATTTCACCAGTATCTATAGTTAAACTGGAAATTAAAAGTTAAACTCTGAAAATTGGGGGGGGGGGGGGGAAGTTACAAAAAAGACAAAAGGTCTAACAAGCAATTGTAAAGTTTCAGAGTTGCACAGACGACTATTTCTTTTATTTCGTGTACCACTATTTCCAAATAAATCTTTGTTGTAAATTTCTAATAGAAATCAACCACGAAAATTATTGTTCGGAAATAGTTGTAGACTAAATAGTGTCGTCTCTGGCAACTCTGAAATTTTGATAAACTGTGAATAACTAGGTATCGTTTTAAAAATTAGAAATAAATGGCTGACAGTTTAAAATTTAGTCTGTGTCAATGGCTGTAAGTTTAGTTCTCTTATGGTAGTTCCTTTTTACAACAACGTAAAAATATTAAATGAATTCACATGTTCTTTTAATAAAGTCAAGCTTTAATTCAAAGAAGCTAATGTTTTATCGATTATTCAGAAGAAAAAAATAATTTAAAGAATATTTCAGAATCTAACTATGTTTTCATCTTTATGAGCTGTCTTTTTAAGTCACTTCAATCTGTTTTCTACTAAAAAATACAGATACTGCGTCAGATTTTGCTGCAATTAAATTCGAGCCTCCGACATCATCGTTGAAATTTTCATCAGAACTATAATTATTTGAAAACGTGATTTAGATCATTGAGTTCAAACAAGCAAGTTGGGCACTCATAGATGAAAACTGCGGCAATTTTATAGAAAAAGTTAATTTTATATAAAATATCATACCAAATTCTGCTCCATGAAATAATTGTTTTTTCAGCTAGACATTTTGCCTGATATTTGAAGTGTTCATTCAGTTTTGAAAAGTCATTGCACATTTGATACATCATATACTTCAAGTAAATAATTATCGAGGTTTTAGGTCATCTATTAGACTTACTCACTTACTGTGTTTTAGATAATAGCTTTAAATCATATATGAGTAGTTAAAATATTCCATTGACAAATAGAAGAGCGGGAAAATGTACAACTCTTGTACTAAGGTAAAGAAACCAATAGTTTCATTACTGGTATTCGCAGTCTCAATGACGGTCAGGCTCAGTGAATGGTTTGAACATATAGGACATAAAATGCACGGAGTTTTAAATCAAATTCTTTTTGTAAACCTGTATATTTGCCGCAAATATTAGAGCCATTATCATAGTCTCAGACTCTTAAATTAGTTATTTAATTTTTTTAATTTAATTTTTTCAATAAATCAGTGAAAAATAGTGTCTATAACGTTCCTGTTATCTAAAATTAGGTAGTGTGTTGGAAATTGTCCATATATTTTAGCACTTTTTTGTTTTGAATTGAAAAGAACGAACCCGACTATCACAATTATTTGATCAGTATGCGATAGGTCCAGAATACAATTTAAGGTAACTGAACAATATTTGTTTTCTTGACACAGTTATTTGTATTGTTTTTACTATTTGATATCACTAAAGAGAGTATTTTATCTTCACTATTACTTCGAATATTTCTTTTGAGATTTCATTATCTTAATTGTACGTATATATGAGAGCACTTTAAATTTAAGATCATTAATTATACGTCACCTACGTCAAACATTACAATATTTCAACACAAATTTCATTAGTTAATCTTACACTTGCATTATCTCAATTGTACTAAAATAGATACTTAATAAAAGTAAATAAAAATTATGTTTTTATTATCATTATTATTATTTTAATCTGTGGTCGGCGGGAAATTATATTATTAGTGAACCGTGCCATTTTCATCTTCAGTTTTCCACTGCGTCGCGTCGTTTCCTTTCGACGCGATTGTTCATAGAATTAATTGCTCAAACATTTTACTTCAATTAGCTTATAACCGAAGACAAAAAAGTAAATAATTTTTTAAGAAGCTACAGAAAACTGAAAAGCATTACATTAATATAAAATTGAAAAATTGCATACATAAAATAGAATAGTGTACTTAGAATATTAAATAAATGTAATTAAAGCATTCATACTTTACAGAATTCAAAATTGTTTTCAGCAATATATGTTCTAGTGAAAAGGCATGTTATAACAAATCTGTATGTATAAATATATACAAAAAAATTTGAGGAAAAAGAAAATATCAATTTAATAAAATACTTTAAAGAAACTTGACGACATAAATGCATTACCGAATTCCGCTAAGTACTAAAGTTAAATATCATCCGAATGTTCCAGTTTCGCTTAGTAATAAAATCAAAATTTATTTTAATTGAAAAAAATCACAGAAATAAGTTTAATGGATTGTTCTTAACAAATAAGACCGATGCAACTTAATTATAAATTGCAGTGACCAAATGTCCTCATTTTTTTTTTTTTCAGTTCATGCACTTTTTGATTTAAATCACTTATTACATTTTAAGAAAGTGATAAATTCGTGGCGTTTAAAAATAATAAATCTTAAAAAGTTTTAAATTTTAAATAAAGTATCGTTAATATATTTTGTCTTACTTATAAAAATAACGTAGTTCTTCAATTTCTATTAGTTTAAAAAAGAAGTTAAACAAGCTATCGAGCTAATTATAATAAAATTCAATAAAATAAGACAAATTTTGCTAATAAATTTTAGTGTTATGAAAAAAGGGTAAAAATAGGCCGTTATGCTAGTATAAGAAATAAAATCGCAAACAAGGCTTAGGGCTCTGAAAATTCTTGATAAGAATGTGCAAAACCGCCTCTGATAACATTATTTTCAATCGGAGCAAAAATCATAACGTTAGACAGCGGAAATTTACAAAACTGCCTGACGCGACTAGTGCCTCACCTAAGTCAATCACAAATTGCCCCATAGCTGACACCAAACTTACCAATAGAGGTAGTGTAAATTAAACAGCAAACTTATACAAGTTCTAGTTTTGACTTTTTGTCTCTAAACTTGTGGGTCAGCATAAAATTAAATTAAAAAGAATAATAATTATGAATAATTTGTTTGAAGTAAATCTATAATATATTATTAATATATCCCAGAAAGTGTAGTTAATTTTAATATAATTAAATTAGCGATTTTTTTTTCAAGTATTTCATCCTCGTCTCAAATCTTTGGCGCCTGTGTGCGCCGCAAACATGGCACACTGGGTCGGTCGCAGGGCCGAAACTAAGGGGGGGGGGGCAGAGGGGGCACGTGCCCCGGGCGCCAGCAAAACAGAAGGCGAAGGGGGCGCCAAATGCAGGTTTTGTTTGTTGTTTGATATAGAAACGTATATATATATGAAATTTGTATAAAATGTCTCGCAGCCGGAAAATCCAAAAGAAAAACTGAACCAAATGCATTAAAATAGACAAATAGATAAAAAGATTCGTCTACAATACAATATAGCAAATGAATAAAAAACGAACTGTTCTCTTAGGCTATTTTCTTTCTCCCATTCCAAATGTATCATGTCTATGCCGTCTATCATTTAAATCTCTTCCTGTGGTTTAGGAGAATCACTAACATTTTTCAAGGACAGTCCCTACTCATGTCTGTATATGACACTGTTCAACGTCGTCTGGATACGGTACTGCACTGTCCAGCATGGATAATTGGCAAACGATTCCCTCACTTTGACTTTTCTATTAGATAAAAATATTCCATGAAGGCTGTTCTACTTTTTCCCTTTTCTCACAGCGTGGAAGCTTTCTTCTTTTTCCATTTTGTCATGGGCGAGGGGTTACTGCCCTGGATAATAAACACAAATTGGGGGATGAATGCCCAAAGTAAAATTCTCAGTAAAATCTTTTTCTTTTAAGTATAGCATTTGTAGAGGTACAGTAAAAAAATCTCGTACAGGGCGCCATGGATAGTAAAACCAGAGCCGCCCTTGGCTTTATCTTCCAAAAAGTTTTTTACTCGTCTTTTTGCGAAAGTTTTCTAAGCATTTTGCCGCCCTTTGTGGCAACTGGAATATGCCGGCCTGTTACTTTTGCTGAAATTATTTTTCTATCCAGATCCAATCTAGTATTATTAGAGGGAGTGAGGTTGGGCGACTGCCTGGGATAATAAAAACAAATAATATTTGAAAGGATAATTTGAAAAATACGCAAAATAAAACTCTTTGTTAAAACTTTTTTTGAAAAAAAAAAAATCATTTGTAGAGGTGCAGAGAGAAAACCATACCCAAGTTGCTATGACTAATAAAATCGCAGCCACCCCTGCCTTTATCCTCCCAAATTATTTTCTCGTCCTTTGGTCATTTCCAGATAAATGAAAAATGCCGCCAGACCATTTGTTACAATTACTTTTTTACATACAGATCCGGCTTTAAAGGGCGCGAGGTTGGCTATTGCTAACGACACTAAAAACTAAGGGGATGAAACATATGCAACATAAAATAGTAACCTCTCCTACCCTTTTTTCTTTTTTAAGAATATAGCATTTGTAGAGACGCAGAAAAGAACCTCGCACAGGGTGCCATGGCTAATAAGTGCTAAGAAAATCCTTTGATCAAAAAATATTTTTTCTCGTTGAACTCAAAAGAGGATTTTGGGGGCCCTTTGGATGCGGGGCCCCTCGCGATTGAGACCATCGCGACCCCTTAAATCCGCCCCTGAGAATATCATTAATTATACTTCCTAAGATGAAAACCTTTATAAAGCGGAAAATTTTTCGGTTACTTTCGATTCCATTTTCGAGGTTTTAATGAATCAGTATTTGACAAAGCTGATTACTTAGATCAGTATTACAGATTATCTGATTATATACTTTAAATTTTAGAAAATTAGAAAAAATTCGCTTTGGAATTTTTCTTTTCGGAAGAGGGGGGGGGGGCGCCAAAATCCATGTTTGCCCCGGGCGCCAAACAGACTAGTTTCGGCACTGGGTCGGTGTGTCCCTCTGTATCAATCGTGATGTTTTGTGCTATTGTATGTATTGAAAAATATGGCTACAGATTTCTAATGTAATTTGCCCTTTAAAAGTATACTAATATTGTAGTCTACCTTCATCGTGCATGGTTTACAGTGTTATATGTGATGCCCCACTATATGAAGTACAACGGGATATTTTTAAGCTTTAAAAAAGTACTTTTTCTTTCGATTTCTGCTTTGAAAAAGTAAATGTAGATAAAGAACTAAAGGTATATTAAGGAATTTTTTCATGCTGATTGATCTTTAAATTTCAGAGCAAAAAATAAATTCAAAAGCGGTTCAGTGCGTCCCATCTTCCCCTAGTTGCAACTGAAGTTTGTAAACTGTAGCTCTACTTTCTGATTTTTTAAATAATTTTCAAAAATGATTTTTTTTAATATCTTAACAATGAGCATTTTCTTTCTTTCTTTGTTTTAAACATTCGATTAATCTTCTGCAATTGGGTCCACTTCCAAGCGCTTAAATCATTGTTCCTTTTAATGTGGATAAGAATTATTTTTAAATTTTTAAGATACTCTTGTGTCAAATCACGTTTTCTGAACTACACCATTTTATTACGAACCCGATTACGGAAGAAATCAGATTGATCATAAGATAGCGTGCTTGAAACTAAACTAAAGTCTGCCAACGAAAAGACCTATTTTCATTTTATGTCAAACATAAACTTAATATTATGTCAAACATAAAATTAATATTATGTCAAACATAAAATTAATATTATGTCAAACATAAAATTAATATTATGTCAAACATAAAATTAATATTATGTCAAACATAAAATTAATATTATGTCAAACATAAAATTAACATTAATAACAAGAAAAGTGTAATTGTTTAAAATATACGTGGCAGCACAATATGCTCAGAAGTGTCTTTATTATTATTATTTTTTTAATCTTATTACATTTTTGTTTTTTGTGTGTTTTGCATTTATTAACAAGTTTCAGTTTCTGGCCTTCAGAAATTGCTTAAGGCAGGGATTTTCAAACCTTTTAGCTTTCGCAGCTTCCCAGAGCTACTAAAATCAGCATGTTCTCTTCTCCTTTTTTCAACCTTGAATTGAGTTAATATGTAACCATGAAAGACAAGCATGAACAGTGTTACATATATTTCTTTTCTGTTGCATTTAAAAAAAATTTCAAGCTAATTGGAAAGTGTTTGATTTCGGTGCGTCTGATTAGCTGTCCGTGCTCTAACTTCACTAAATATTCTTAGATTGCTATGAATTTGATATTTATTACTGAGGTTTACTGTAGTTTGCTCCCTATTGAAAATTAAGTGTCTATCATTTATAGTTCTCTTACTACAGGGACACTCAAACGAATTCAGATACATTATAGTCTATGGACGACAATTAGGGTTAAATGTTTGTCGCCGCGATCATTTCCTCGAATTTTGTAATTTTTTCACTATTTTCGCGAATACTGTAAAATTATGCATGATAGGCTTGGCGACCATCTTTCCATATTTTACATAAATTTCTTAGCACCCAAGTGTGTAGTTAAAATCCGGAGCTGGAAATTGTTACTCAAAGAAACATTTTACGCCTTTCATTTGAATATTTTTTATTTTTAAGCAGTCCGCCGAGCCCATCATGCATACTTTTTAATTTTTTTCATTTTCAGAAACACGTTATTATGTATTTAGTGCAGGAGAAACTATTGCTATAGCCGTATCATACGTAGGCGATTGACTTACGTATGATAACTTAATTAATTGAAAGCGTTAAATAAGTGCCAAGAGTACAAGCTTGGAAATTCGATATACCATTTTTAGACACAACTTTTCATTTCATAGAGTAATTAATCAATTAAAAGCAGTGAAAATAATCCTTTTTCAGACACAATTTTTCATTTCATAGAGTAATTAATCAATTAAAAGCAGTGAAAATAATCCCTTTTCCCTCAAAATATCAACTTTTCTCAATTTATGTTATTTAATTTTGAGGATGGATAGAAATTAAGTAAAAAACTGATGGAATCGAAATAAAATAAATATCTGTGGTTGGTCAGTTAGTTAATTGTTCAATGATTAACCTTTTTTTTTTTTTCTCCACAAAATTTTGCAGAAGATTTTTGTCATTGCAAACACCCACTGAATTAGAATGTCTTAATATTTATGCATATAGGTATAATAAACATTACATTGTGATTTTGACGCAAAGTTTTCTAGAAAACCTGTTTTTGAAAGTGACGAAGATGAATCGCTTTAGGATAGGTTTCATCAAATCCTTGGCTAGAAAAACATGAAAAAGTAATTGTTTTAACCGCACATAATCTTATGATGCGCTATTACAGCATATCATTTTCTAAATCAGTAAACATTGTTTAAATTCAGCAGCATTTCAAGTGCCATCTGTATATAAACAATGATAAAAATTAAGAGAATATTTTTAGAAATGATTGCACATAATTACTTAGACAATTACAGTTATGTGGAAATGCCATCTACTTAGTAGCAGATTATGATGTTAATGAAATTTTTTAAAGGGAAAAAAAAAGGAAATGTCACTTATTTTAAAAGGCGATCTAATACATAGTTGTGGTTGCCATAAATTTGTTTTTCCTGTAGAATTTTATTCAAGCATCACGAAAGAAACTAGTAAATACTCTCTAATTTTGTTTGACTTAAGTTTCTCTGTTATAATCATGCCTTGCATCAGACTTTCTTTGGATTATGAAAGATAAATTTACACCAGTTTTTTGTATAACTTAAATCTACTATGCACAGGGGTCCAGATTGCGTCCTTAGCATGGATTTGTTTTTGTGTATGAAAGGGGGGGGGGGGGACCCTGCAAAATTATCCTTTCGATGATCATCCTATATATTATTTCTGTTGTCAACATTCCTTTTTCTACACAAATAAAAAACGCAGAACGATAAATGAGATATAATATAAAAGGATTTTGAAGTGGTTTCTGGCATAGTACACTCGCATTTCATTAAAACATGTATTTTGATTAAAAATTGCAAGTAATTAAAAATTAAATCGGGATTGTTTTCTTAAATGAAAAGTTTTCCTCAAATTAGTGTTGCCATAAAAATAAAATACTACTGTAAAAGCGCCACATGCATGCAAATGCTAAAATATATCATAGAATAGAATAATTAAGTAAAAAACAATACGCAATTAATATTATTTTAAAAATGCTAAGTATAATAATACGATAAGTCATCACCGGTGGACAGTGTATTAGTGTTTGACAGTTCGAGAATTCGAAACAAAGAAGATTTTAGAGCATTTTCAAGTTTTGGTGACAACTTCTGTTCATTCTTATCTGCATGAAATTTCTTTTTTTTTTCCTTGCACTGGTTTGTCGAACATTACGTAGTAGGAGGGAAATATGAAAGCAAAATTATTGTCAGTCAATTGGAAGCGTAGCTAAGTATGCTGAGTATTTATTTTTTTTTCAACCGTAATATTAACAATAATCAATTACCATTTATAATTTGCCATTATGAGCCATTTAAGATACAACGTTTGGTGTGATTTGAGGTATTGAGGATATCGACTACTAAAACACATTTCTCATAATGTTGTTCAGTTTTTAACATGGGAATTTAGTTCCACGGTACATTTTGCTTTTTTAATGTAACAAGATTCTTTTAGATATTGCCCCATAGCATGACTCGTACGTGGGCAATAAGAAAAATTGAAAACCGGAATGGATAAACTCTATTATATTTAATGAATATCTGACAAGGTTATTTCCATCCTCGGTTGCTAAAGAAGAGATTTCTTCCTAATTTCGTTAAAATGAAAGGTAAAATTAAAAAATATATATATATTTATTTCATAGCTGTTAATTATGTTTTTAGATATTATTTGCTATTTTATCTTTCTTGATTCATCATCTGAGCTTGGTTTCTAGCCTGCACTCAATTTTTGTAATTTTCAACTACTGATGACGAAAAAAAAAATAATAATAATAATAATCACTTTTGAAAAATACATTAATTTTTTTCAACTCTGAATCGATACTTCTGTGCTTTTTGCGCTGTAAAAAAAAAAAAAAAAAAAAAAAAAAAAAAGATGTTTCTTAATTTATGAAAATATAATTATGCAACGAACAAAATTATGCTATAACCTCTTCCGAGTTACCCAAGATTCCGAAAAGCGTTCTTTGTCTTTAGAAACCTCAGAAACCAACATATTTTCGAGATTTAAAGGAGAATTTATGAAAACTAGGTTTCTTTTGCTGCCACTGATTTTCGGAAACATTTCCCAGTAGTTTATATAGTGCATTAATCAGTTTTCTAAAACTGGGATTGTTTGGATGTAATATCATTTTGTAGGCATACTATAATTTATTTGTTTATAAATTGATTATAATGGGAAAAACCCTCATGTAAATACATTTTGAACTAATAGAGATAATTTATTATTCTATAATGATGTTCACATAATTTATTACCTTATAATGACTTTCATATAATTTATTACTTTATGATTTTCATCTAATTTACTGTTTATAATGTTTTGATATAATTTAATGTTTATAATAGTAATATAATGATTTGAAGGTCATTTAATATAGATTTATTAGCTTTATACTAATTTTGGAATCTTAATGATTTATTAGTAATTTAATAACTTTGGGATTTCTTGATATAAATTCATTTTGGGATCATTTAAATAGATTTATTAGTTTTATAATTACTTGATGTCACTGAAATGAAGATTTATAGCCTTTTATAATAATTTAGTTTAATGTGTTTTATGATATTGGAAGTGAAACTGATTATAATCATGCATATTATAAATTGATCTTGATTTTTGTTAAAAAGCTCAGTCCTGACTCTGCAACCAGGCAGAGAATACATGTTTTTTGGCTCTGTTTCATACAGAGAATTTGTACTTGAATATGGAAAGTTTAGCATTTGAAGCTAAACTAATTATGAACAAAATAGTTCAACCTCATTCTTGAAAACTTCTTAATTCTTTATATATTTAATAATAAACTATATTAATCTTATTCAAATGTGCTCTCCCATCTTTTGAATTCGTGGATATACTACTTATTTCGCTTGGATACACGATACATACATATACTTTTGTCCATTTTGGTGCCAGAAACCACAAGATGGATTATTAGAGATATTGTGTAACAGTGCATCAGCATTACCTGGAATTACCACTTGAATCAATATTACCTGGAATTAACAGGTAAGAAAGCTTCTTTCATTTATGAATTATATATTTTTTGAAAAATAAAAATTGTGTATTAAAATGGAAAATCTTGAGAAGCTTAAGTCAAAGCGCTCAGTTGAGCGATCAAGTTTCTCTAAATTGATAACAAAAATGGAAACATTATTAGCTGATGATGTTGATAATACAAAGGTAGATGATTTACTAGAAATTCAAGAACTATTAAGTTCAAAAGAATCTACCTTTCAAAGTTTGAATCGTGAAATTGAAGAACAATTTACTGATCTTAAAGAATATGAAAAAGATCTTGCTAGTACTGAAAAGTACAATGATCAATTGATAAGTGCTAAATTTAAGATAAAAAATAGATTAATTAAATGTAATAAAGATAATGTTACATCTATGATAACTGGTAGTTCCATAAATGGTTTGAATAGTTCTGTCAGTGGAACAGAAATAAATTCGTGCACAATGAAATTGCCTAAATTAAATATTCCTAAATTTTCTGGGGATATTGAACAATGGGTAGAATTTTTTAACTGTTTTGAAACATCGATTCACCAGAATAAATCATTAACTAAAGTAGAAAAATTTGCCTATCTGAAATCCTTGTTATGTAACCAGGCCTATAATGTGGTAGAAGGATTTCCATTGACAGAACAAAATTATGATACTTGTATTGATTTACTAAAAGATCGCTATGGTAAAGTTGATATTATTATTAATAAACATATGACTAATTTGTTAACTATGGAACCAGTTAAAAATTGTTCGAATTTAAATGCTTTACGAAAGTTGCATGATATGTGTGAAATTAATATCAGAAGTTTAAGAAATCTAGGTGTAACATCCAGTTCCTATGGACAATTGCTAAATCCTATTTTGTTAAAGCTTTTACTCCATGAATTAGTAATAGAATATCATAGAAAAAGGGATCTTAGTCATGAATCAGATGTAACCGATTTAATTGCATTTCTTAAATGTGAAATAGAATGTAGGGAAAAGGCTTTGTCTATGACTAATTCTAAAAATGATGCAAGTTCTTCATTCACACATAAAAACAAATCTGAATATCGTGAAAAGAAAATATCAAATAAATATCATGCCAGTACTTTAAGTGCTAATATTAAAGTTTTCTGTGTATTTTGTAAAACCAATGATCATTCATCGTCTGAGTGTAAAAATATAGCTGACGATAAAAAAAGATTAATGTTAAAGAAGGAAGGAAGATGCTATCGATGCTTTCTTAAATCGCATTTATCATCACAATGCCGAATAAAATTACAACCACGTGTAAATTGCAAAAGTACTGAACATAATAAATTATTTTGTTTTAAGAAACCTTTGAAACCAGAACTTTCGGAAAATCAAACTATCGTTTCTAATTCTCATTGTAATTTGAAAAATTCTAAGCATGCTGTTTTATTGCAAACATGTTGCGTAACAGCTCAAGGTAACTCAAAATCAAAAGTAGTTCGTTTATTGTTGGATTCGGCAAGTGAAAAAAGCTTCATAACAAAAGAACTAGCTAGTGAATTAAATTTGCCTGTTTTGAGGAAAGAATATTTAACTGTTTTTGCCTTTGGCATTAATCAAAGTCGCGAAGAAGAATATGATGTTTTTAAAATTAAATTACGAAGCAAAATGAATTATCATCGTTTCATAAATGTTGAGGTATTAGCTACCGACTTGATTAGTGCAACAACTTTGAAAGTTCCTAATTCTGACCCTGAAATCAAAAAATATGTCGAGGGTAAGAGATGGAGGTTAGCAGATCCCTCCCCCAATGAATCAGAAGTACAAATTTTACTTGGAGCTGATTATTTTTGGAATGTTCAGAGAGGAATCGTTGAAGAAATTAACGATCATTTATATGTAGCTAACACACTTTTTGGTTACACAATAGTAGGAAAAATAAACACTGAAAGTACTGAAACAATTAATGCTCATTTTGTATCGGTTAATGAAGCAGAAAATTTTGATTTGCAGCGGTTTTGGAATTTAGAATCTTTGGGTATTTGTGATAGTAAAAGTGAAAAATTTTCACAAAAGGATTTAGATGCTATTGATTTCTTTAATGAAAATTTAAATTTTGTTAACGGAAGATATGAAACAAAACTTTTGTGGAAGTTAAATAAAAATGAATTAGAACCCAATTTTGATATTGCTAAACATAGACTTTGGGGATTAAAATCAAAACTGTGCAAAAATGAATGGTTACTTAATCAATATGAGAAAATAATAAATGAACAATCTGGTTTGGGTATAATCGAAGAATGTAAATTTAATGAGAATGAAATAAATACCTATTACATTCCTCACAGACCAGTAATAAGGGAAGATAAATCTACAACTAAAGTTAGAATTGTATTTGATGCTTCATCTAAAGATAAGGCTGCAAAATCTTTAAATGATTGTTTATTTTCTGGTCCTAATTTAAATCCCAATCTCTTGGACATTATTTTACGATTCCGCCTTCACAAATTTGCATTCTCAGCAGATATAGAGAAAGCATTCTTGCAAATCCAGATAGAAGATGAAGATAGAAATTTTTTGAGGTTCTTATGGTTTGACAATATAACAAGTAACAATCCCATTTTGAAGGTTTATCGCATGACTCGTGTAACTTTTGGTGTAACAACCTCACCATTTTTCCTTGCTGCGACCATCAAACATCATATTAAGGGGTATAAAGATTTGTTTGAAAAAATAGTTAATATGCTGGATACTTCTTTATATGTGGATGATCTGTTCCATGGTGCAGATTCAGTAAATGAAGCGTTCATTTTATCAACTGGTGCAGAAAAGATATTGGGTGAGGCTAAAATGAAACTTAGAAAATTTAAGAGTAATTCTAGAGATTTAAAATTTTTATGGAAGGAACATGGGATAAACTTTGAGGAAGACCCTCTTGAACAAAACCTTTCAAAGGTATTAGGTATTATATGGGTAACAAATAATGACACATTGAAAATAGATATACAACCCCTTTTGGTAGAACTTGATAATAAGATTATCACCAAACGCCTAGTTTTGCAAACTGCGGCTAAAATTTATGACCCTATTGGTCAAATCTCTCCCTTTGTGATAAGAATTAAATTTTTAATGCAAGAACTTTGGGAACATGGGATTGACTGGGATTCTGCATTACCAGATCCTTTAGCTGAAAAATTCTTGAAATGGTATCATGAAATCAAGGACTTAGCAAATTTTGAAATTTCTAGAAAATATTTTGTAAATATTGCAAAATTAAATCCTGGAACTGTTCAACTTTTTGCATTTTCTGATGCTAGTTTAAAGGGATATGGTTCAGTTGTTTATATTCGTGATCCTCTCTCCTGTGAAACTTCATTTGTTATGTCTAAAACCAGAGTATCACCTCTCAAGAAAATAACCCTGCCCCGACTTGAACTTCTTGGAGCACTCACAGCTGCAAGATTAGCTAATTATTTAAAGGGAACATTAAAAATCTTGAATGAAAATATATTTTGTTTGAGTGATTCATAAATTGTCTTGCATTGGATTAAGGGTAGTGCTAATAACTGGAAGCCCTTTGTGGCAAATCGTGTTGTGAAATACAAAATCTTGTTGCTCCAGTACAATGGAAATTTTGTAAGGGAAAAGAAATCCTGCAGATGTTCTCTCTCGTGGTTGCTCTGCATCTGAATTAATAAATAATAATGTATGGACACATGGCCCCTCCTGGCTGAAAGAAAAATCTTTACCGATATTTTCTCTTGAAACTCCAATAAATCTGCCTGATGAAGAGATCTTGAAAGAACAACGCAAAACACTTGTTTGCTCTGTAGCCCAAGATATTCCTAAATTTGAACTTTTGTTTAAATTTTCCTCTTGGACTAAATTAAAACGAATTATGGCTTGGTGTCTCAGATTCATCAAAAATATAAAATGTCCATCTGAACGAGTCACTGGTTTTTTAACTGTTCCAGAACTTGAAAGGTCAACAAATACTATTGTGAAATTGATTCAAAGGGATGAATTCGCGGAAGAACTGAAAGTTCTAAAATCAGGAAATAGCTTAAATTCTAAAAGCAAGCTACTTCCTTTACATCCTTTTACTGACGGCAATGGTATTTTTCGTGTTGGAGGCAGGTTAAGAAATGCCAATCTGTCTGAATACCAAAAGCATCAAATTATTCTTCCTAAAAAGCATCATGTAACAAACTTGCTAATAAAATATTTTCATGAAAAGCATCTGCACAGTGGCACTCAATTAACCATATCAGCTATTCGACAAAAATTTTGGATAATTAATGCTAAGGAAGCTGTGAAAAAAGAAATAAGGAAATGCATGAAATGTTTCCGAAACGTATCTAATTTGTCATCTCAGTTGATGGGAAATTTGCCATCAGCACGTGTGACCCAAGCTCGAGTATTTTCAAAAGTAGGCGTCGACTTAGCCGGCCCCTTTTTGGTCAAACCTCGTAAAGGACGGGGTGTGAAACCTTTTAAGCATTATGTTTGTTTGTACATTTGTTTCGCAACAAAGGCCATTCATCTTGAAGTTGTCACTGACCTTACAACTGAAACTTTTCTTGCTTCTCTAAAAAGATTTGTTGCTCGACGTGGAAAACCTCTAGAAATATTTTCAGATAGAGGTACAAATTTTGTAGGGGCAGACCGAGGAAATAAAGAAAATGATGTATAAAATTGCATCTGATGAAAGAATACAGAAATACTTCACTGATGAAATGATAATATGGAAATTCAATCCACCTTCCGCCCCTCACTTTGGAGGCCTTTGGGAGGCGGGAATAAAACAAATGAAAAATCACCTCAAAAGAACTATTGGTGAACAAATCCTTACTTATGAAGAATTTCTTACTTTAATTGCTCAAATTGAGTCATGCCTGAATTCAAGACCCCTTGTGGCTGAATCTTCTGATCCCAGGGACATGACTGCTTTAACGCCAGGACATTTTATCATAGGAACTTCAATGACCTCCTTGCCTGAACCTGATGTGTCCTCTACCTATATAACCCCTTTAGAACGGTGGAAACTCCTGCAAAGGATTTTCCAAAGTTTTTGGAAAAGGTGGTCTTGTGACTATCTCTCGCAACTTCAACAACGAACTAAGTGGTTGAAAAGTAAGCCGGACCTAAAAATCAATGACTTAGTGTTAATAAAAGAAGAAAATCAGCCCCCATTAAGGTGGAAATTAGGCAGAATAGTCGAACTGTTTCCTGGAGATGATAACCATGTGCGGGTGGTTAAATTAAGAACTGCCTATGGAGAAATGAAACGTCCGATCACAAAACTTTGTCCACTGCCCATAGACAATGATGATGAATAGAACAATGTGTTTTATTATTTTTTTGTACATGTCAAATATTGTAAATTTTGTATTATGTATATTAATGTTCTTTTTCTTTTTCTATTTTCAGTAGTGAATTATGAAGCATAGTTATGGCTGAAGTATATTTTAATTATTATATTCTTATACTTTAGTACTTTATTAATAATGAAACTTAAAGGTAAAAATGTTTAAATTTTATAAGTTTTATTTCAGTTTATATCTAGTATTTAATTATTTAAGTTTTAATGTTTGATGAACTCCGTTTGTTCATCGTGGCGGAGGATGTTTGGATGTAATATCATTTTGTAGGCATACTATAATTTATTTGTTTATAAATTGATTATAATGGGAAAAACCCTCATGTAAATACATTTTGAACTAATAGAGATAATTTATTATTCTATAATGATGTTCACATAATTTATTACCTTATAATGACTTTCATATAATTTATTACTTTATGATTTTCATCTAATTTACTGTTTATAATGTTTTGATATAATTTAATGTTTATAATAGTAATATAATGATTTGAAGGTCATTTAATATAGATTTATTAGCTTTATACTAATTTTGGAATCTTAATGATTTATTAGTAATTTAATAACTTTGGGATTTCTTGATATAAATTCATTTTGGGATCATTTAAATAGATTTATTAGTTTTATAATTACTTGATGTCACTGAAATGAAGATTTATAGCCTTTTATAATAATTTAGTTTAATGTGTTTTATGATATTGGAAGTGAAACTGATTATAATCATGCATATTATAAATTGATCTTGATTTTTGTTAAAAAGCTCAGTCCTGACTCTGCAACCAGGCAGAGAATACATGTTTTTTGGCTCTGTTTCATACAGAGAATTTGTACTTGAATATGGAAAGTTTAGCATTTGAAGCTAAACTAATTATGAACAAAATAGTTCAACCTCATTCTTGAAAACTTCTTAATTCTTTATATATTTAATAATAAACTATATTAATCTTATTCAAATGTGCTCTCCCATCTTTTGAATTCGTGGATATACTACTTATTTCGCTTGGATACACGATACATACATATACTTTTGTCCAGGGATATTAGTTTTTAGGATATGATATCCATTCTCAGTAAAACATTTTCAGAAGCACAATTGAATTTATACACGCAAGAGTCATAAAGTAATGTTAATGCTGTTAATTTATCGTGTTTGTCTGTAAAACATGTTTGTTGAACATGAAAACGTTTACTTCAGAATTGATAGCACCCGAAAAACCTCTATTCCGGTTTGAGAAAATGGATTAGTACACTATAAAATCTACCCGGGGGCGTTTTCGAAAATCAATGGGATCAAAAGAGACTTCGTTTTTATAAATGCTTCTTTAAAATCTCAAAAATCTCAATTATATTATATTTTCCTAGATTAAGAAACATCTGTCTTTTTTTACAGTGTGTAACGCTCTGTTAAAGATAAATTTGGTTGATAAGAAAAAAGCAGAAAGTAGCTGCTATTTCTAAGAATCAGGAAAATGCCAACAAAATAGTGTGAATTGAATGCTTAGGCTGCACTCACGCGAAAACACCCGTTAATCCTATGGGAGAAAGTTTTTGCAATAACTCGTTTGCATTTCAATGTTTTTAAATGATTGTTTTTTGGCATTGGACAGCTGAGGTCGATCTTATATGCAGGCTATTTTTTACTTTTTTGATTTTGTTTGCAGTTTTTTTTTTTCATGAGGATACTTTTACTTTCGAAACTGCTTCCGAAAATAAAAGTATCTTAATTAAAAAAAAAAAAAACTTGTTAACAAAATCGATAAAAAGAAAACTGCCCAGTTAAACTGAGGGCATTAAGCTCACAGGCTATTCACACTAATTGTATATTATATTCTTATATCAAAGAATATGAAATAAACCCCTCGAAAAATAAAGAAATCGACAATATATTAAGGGTGGGATCCTCCCCCCTTTACGCCTTTATACTTAACCAATGAACCCACAAAACTAATCAGGAAAGCGCCTTATCACAATGAACCTACATACAAAATTTGAAGAAAATCTGATAATTCTGCATGGAAAACCCATTTATCTACATTAAGGGGGGGGGGGGGTCAGCCTCCTGTTTCCCCAACCCCCGTTACACTTAACAAATGAACCCCCAAAACTAATCAGGGAAGCGCCTTATCACACTGAACCTATATACAAAATTTGAAGAAAATCGGTTAATTCTGCTTGAAAAAACCCATTTATCTAAATTAAGGGAGGGGGGGTTCATCCCCGTTCCCCCCTTTATACTTAACCAATGTACCCCCAAAACTAATTAGGGAAGTGCCTTATCAGAATGAACTTATAAACAAAATTTTAAGAAAAACGGATATTTCTATCAAGAGTTATCGCGTTACGTACATATACATACAGAACGGGCGGGCACATTAGCTCTCAGGCATTGATAGCCTGTGAGCTAAAAAAGTAAAAAAGGGCCTGCATAAAGATCGATCTCAGCTATCCAATGCAAAATCATTTATTTAAAAATATTGAAATGCAAACGAGATATTGTAAAAACTTTCTTTCATAGGATTAACATATTACGAGCGGGTGTTTTCGCGTAAGTGAAGTAGTCTCTTAATCTATCGAGCACTGGTGTCTTTACCCTCTAAAATGGCTATTAAAAACGACATAATATAAATCGATACTACAGTAAAATAATTTATTTATGGACATACGAAAGAAATATAGTCTATTTATTTAAGTATACAAAAATATAAGATTATATAAAACTAATTCAAAATATTTAACAAAGTAAACTTTTTATTTGGAAAATAAAACTTTTTTAAATACTTTTTTGTTTTAGTATGAGCGAATCGGGGTACTAATTTTATTTTAATCTTTTATAAATCTTTATACCCTGATATAAACATATATCAAAATTAGATTTGCACCTTTGTTCGTTTGTGCAAAAAAAATTAAAGTAAAATGTAAAGAA
The DNA here is from genome assembly GCA_963931845.1 of Maratus michaelseni. Lineage (NCBI taxonomy): Eukaryota > Metazoa > Arthropoda > Arachnida > Araneae > Salticidae > Maratus > Maratus michaelseni. Next base: position 255,760,077 of record OZ007592.1, read on the forward strand.
ATAGCCAAGTTGGCCACCAACAAAGGTCTGTTTAATAATTGCAGTGAATTTAAATGCTGTATAATATTGAATAGGTAATATAATAAACAATATAAAGTTTATAATAGATGATTTTTTTCTTTTACGAAAAAAAATAACTTTTTTATCTTTAAAGTGATATTTTTATGTTAACTATTAGATCAGGCCGCTTTCATAGTGCCCATGATCCGTGTTTCATGATCTTAGTCCTTTCAAACTAATTTTGTTCATGGTAAATGTCCAAATTCTTTATCAGTAGAATCCATAAAAATGAAACAAAGTTTTTTGCATCTCTTTGACAAAATTAATTTTCTTATCTAAAGAAACTTTTATGTTCACCATTAAAATAGGTCACTTTCAAAGTGTTATCGATCCTAATTCTTTCAAACTAATTTCGTTCATGGTAAATGTCCCTACTTTTATATGCAGAATGCATAAAAATGAAATACAACTTTTTTGATTATTTTTTGATAAAAATAATTTTTATCTAAAATGTTTAAATGTAAGTTTTATATAAAGAGTTTCTAAAATTTATATCATTTAAAAAAAAAATAATAATAATAAGTTTCTACAATGATATTCGCATTTTTTCCCACCATTACCATAACAATAACTAAGAAGGATTTTGTCATCCTTGCCACACTAAAGCTAAATTTCTTAAAACACTGGCCAAAACTCGGAAATACGTTACACACTTTCTATGCACAACTTTGCATAATTTTATATCAAAATCTTTAAAATATATTTAGCTGAACAATAATGCGTAAAGTAAAGACATTATACTTTATTTTAGTTCATAGCACCATGATATTGTATATTTTCAGAAAAAATATTTTTATTGTTCCAGACGATATACTGAAAATTAATCTTTTCTGGTGATAATTTTAAATGTTTTATGATAGACCCTGTTTCAGGAAATATATATCACTAGGTTTTGAGCGTGAGCATTTACTACAATGCCTGAAAAAGCCATTGCAGAATGAACAATTTCAGACTATTGCAAAACGGGTTGTAATGCGGGTGGTTTCTTTTAAGCTTAACTCAAACTACTTGTGGAGGAATGACCTGTAATTTTGGATTCTCATATTTGAAGCTTCTAGAAATTCTTCTTACATATCTTTTATGGAAAATTTTTGAAATCCAACCGAATCCAGTAAGATTAATAAACCAGAGAAATAGTTTTTAATGATATCTTTAAAGGTGATTTTAATTGCTACTTTTTGCTATCTTATGAAAACATGCTATTTTATTATTTATTTCACTCAATAAATGCACGAAAATGGCTTGAATTTTGTACCGAAATTCATACGAGTATTTCCGTCCGATCGAATTGTCGGAGCTATGTTGTAAAGACGTACTAATATGAAATACATATATATATTGGGAATAATCGAAAACTTTTATTAAAAACAGGTTAGTAAGCATAATTAAAAGATTTGCTCGTTTAATAGGCTGTTATTTTGCTTTCAAAATGGTAGCCACCAAATAGCTCTAGAAGGTTTAGTCTTTTGCAGCAGTTTTCAATCTTTCATCATATTACAAATAATTATCGTTAAAACGTCAGTAATCAGGATCTACTTGGACACTATAGCGAGCGGGGATGACCAAACGAATGAACAACAGAAGTTAAGATTAGCTGTCTCAAGTTTGAATGCTGTGTTCTGCCATCAATATTAATAGCTGCAATACCAGAGAACTAATATAACGACATAAATTCAGAGTTTACTCTTTCGGAGGTAACTTGTACCATTTTTTAAATTCACCACAGCGTTTTCCAATATCAGCCTTTTCTAGTATTAAAATATGGCTTAGGATATTCCTGATCACATCTGTTGAGTTTCCTGGTTTCCCGCTCACAAAGTCACAGAATTGTCTACTGTTTAGCATAGAGAAACTGATGTTTCGATAACAATCAATGCAAATGACAAGATGCTTATGCGGGGAATTCAGAACACGTCCCCTGTCCACAACAGATTTTTCGCACTTTATTGAGCACCAATATTCATGGATAATATGTTCGCTTTCCCATTGCTTTAGATTTTGGAATGCTCTATAAAGTGCGAAAAATCTGTAGTGGGCAGGGGACGTGTTCTGAATTCCTTGCGAAAGCATCTTATTATTTGCATTGATTGTGTCGAACGATCTTCAGCAGTGGCATATAGGATGTTTAAACATCTAAATGAAAAAAAAAATGTAAGTAGACAAAATATAGGTGCTAAAATTCTGGCATAAATGATAACTTTATATGATACATGGAGTGTTTGCACTTAAAAATAACCAGAAATCAAAACAATTATGCAAGAAAAAAAGTAACTTCTGGTACTTTCATATTATCCGTTTATGCTATTGGCAAACTTTAAAATTCATTATTATCAAGAAATATTTTTTTGTTTTAGGCAGAAAATATTTATCAGTTGTTCTTAGGATACAATCATATAATTAAAATAATAATACATACATGAATACATACTTATAATGAATTAATACATACATATTTGAATATATTCATAGACTAAAGCTACGTAATTGAGTTCGTAACACGATTGGCATCAAACACGAACGATGGTGGCAATAATCTGGTTTAATGTGTATATGAAAGCAGTTATATCGCAACCCCCCAAAAGACAGTACACGATACTTCCACCATTCCTGGCTGTCACATGATAAAGATAGGTTGTATTTCACCAGCTGTTAAACTGCCATGTGATCAAGGTAGGCTGAAAAGTAGCCGAGATCGGTGGAGTGCCGCTGCCTGGTCTCTTTTGTTGACTGCAAGTTATATAAACATGACGGCATATGTTTATATTCAAATGCAAATTATATGGACATCGTTTATCCAATTATTACATATACAGCAATTATACAAACATAGAGGCACATGGTTAAATTCAAGTGTAAATGTTTGCCGTACACACAAAAAAGAAAAAAACAGGTTAGTACAATGAAATTAAATTTGTTACAGGTCGCACTCAGTAAAATACACTAATTGTCTGCTAACCCGATTACAGAATTTTCCCCTATACAAACATACATACATATGATTATATACGTACATAAACACATAGATACAATGAATACATACATGATAGAGGTGAGTTCGCGATCTCTTTTCGGTGCCCGAACCCAACTATTTTAAATTCGAGCCCGCCCGATCCCGAAATATTTTATATCATTAGAGCTCGAGCCCAATACCGAAAGTATGTAATAAAAAAATGCATAATATTTAAAAAATGTTTTAAAAGTAATATCTCATTTTTAATCAATTTCTTACATGTGACTGTTAATCACCAGCACACAATTTTATGGAAATTTACGTTCAATCTTATCAAAAAAGAAGTTTGATATGAAATAAAAATATACTTTCTTAAGAGGTCCAACAAGCAAATCTGATGGGACACATTAACGAAGTGCGTTTTATGAAAAAATGAATGCAATTTGCAGAAAATACTATTATGCCGAAGAATCAAACACGTCCTTCTATATCCTATAAAAGGTGCACATCTTAAGTTGCAATAGATTCCTTCCTCAAAACAATCTTTCGTGATCAACGTATCCCTGAAAATAAGCTTAAATTGAAACTTTGACATTGTTATCTGAAAGATCCGTTGCTTTTATAGGAAAAGGGGAACACTGCTCGATTGCTGTCTCTTGAAATAACAATACATGTCAAGTATATCTACTTACGATACGATATACGAATGAAAGTGACTTCGTGAATGTGCAGAGCAGAGCCGCAGCATGAGCAGAGTTCATGATGAAAAATAAATTAAATAAAAACATAATTTGTAGAACAAATTAAAGAAAAAAAAATATTTTCCACATTGTTTAGGCCCGCGAAGGGGCAGATATTAAGATATTTAATTCAGTTCCTTTTACATTTGGTGTTAAATTTTTGGTAATAAATAAAGTTAACCAATTAAACAAAAAAAAATCAGTCTATGATATTTAAAAAACTCGTAAAATTTAGATCCCGTTCGAATGAAATTGAAATAATTCTTATATAATTGCTGCTATATTCTGTACTCTATAGAAAACATGTTGTCGTCCACCTCAATGATGTATATGAATTTCATTGCGTTTGAAATAGTGTAACATCAATAAAATGCACTGAAAACGATTTTCCCTGTTGACTATAATGTAACGGAATACTTTTGTGTGATCCTTTTAAATAACCATAAATGGTATACATTTCATTTTCATTACCGAACATGCAATTGTAAACATCAATAACATACACTGTAAAAAAAAAAAAAATCCTGAAAAAAAAAACGGAAATTGTTCTGGCAATCGAGACGCCAGTACTATTTCCGGTTTTTAACGAAAAAAAAACCCCGTAAATTCCAGGAAATTTTCCGTGATTTCTGAAATATCCGTTTTTAAATTTCCGTTTTATAACGGATATCTCCCGTATTTTTTAGAAATTTTTATAATATTAAAATAAACATCATAGGACTGGACCAAAAAAAAAAAAAAGTTTCTTCTCAAGAACAACCTTATAAAGGACAGATATACTGTTTTTTTTTTCTCATTTCTGAGTGAGTTTTGTGTAAACAACCAACCCCTGCCTCGATGAGAATCGAACCCGCAATCTTTCGCTTATTGAACCAGAGGTCCCAACCACTACGCTATGATTAGATATTCAACTAGTTCAAGCGTTGCTACTTATTTCAGCCGCTTTTTATGATGCAAAAACTTGAGTTGGGTTGGGTTGATTATTGAAGGCCAATTATCTACACTTGGGATACAGGCCCGGGGGAATGCCCTTCGTGGTGGTCTTTCTAAGGGAACCTAACCCGTATTTACGCATGGATAAATCCACGGCTCGAAGAAAACCACGAAAACTCCGAACGATTAGGCCGACGGGCGCGATTGGGATCGAACCCAGCACCCCCCATCTACCAGCTTCGAGAGCAGAACGATGCAAAAACTTAAAGGTTCCATGGATTTTTTTTTCAGTTCCAATGTTTTTAATATTTTCTTTTCATATTTTTCAATATTTTACTTATTTTAGTTTATTATGTATTATATGCGTAAAACATTGTATTAAGAGTCATTGTATAATTGCATCCTTTTGTAATAGTACAACATTTTCTTTTTTTGAACATATACTTTTTAAAATTATTTGTCTGATGATCTATTTATCAATTCCAATAAAAACAATAATTATCTGAAGGAGACGTATTTATTACATGCTATTAAAATAACTTTTATCTCTTACTTAAAAAAACTTACGTAAATAAACAATTTTATAATAAATTAAATTATTATATTTGAGCTATGCTGAGAACTTTTATGTACGGTTCTGTCAAACTGAATAGTTTTAATAATATTAAAACAAAAAAATGATATTTAAAGACAATTTCGAAATTAATGATGTTGTGATAGGTAAGTTTAAATTTGGACTTATTGATTTAGTTTAAATTAATTTAGTTTAATTTATAAAATTATAAGCTAAAGAAATAAATTATAAAGTTAATAAAATTATAAACTTCATTTTTATAAAAGTAAAGAAAAAATATTAACTATTTTTATAAATTTAAGGAAAAATTATAAACGTTGTAAAATTATAATTTATAAAATAATAAATTTTAGTTTAATTCATAAATTTATAAGCCAAATCAGTTTAGTTTAATACAATTTACATAGCGATAACTTCCAGAGATATTATGTTATGAAACCTTTAAATAACCCAATATTGCCTCACGTTAGAAAAGTTAAATAAAATTTTAAAAAATTAGGGGGAAAAAAAGTCCTAATTTTGAAGCACTGATATTCACAAAAAAATTACTGTCCAGACATGGCCCCGGTTAGAATGGGCCAGCATGTCGAGCCGGGTCATTCCTGGATCCTTCAAGAACTCTAGTAAATACAACAATCTTAATTCCCATTTCAAACAAGGCGATTTCTGTACGCAAACCTCTAAAAGTTATTTACGGAAATTGCACTGTTTTGGAAGAAATACGGACATTGTACTGTTTTGAAAGAAATACGAACAAAATCCATTAAATTTACGTAAATTTTTCTGTATATTTACGGATTTGAAATCTCATTTACGGAACTAATGTCATTTACGGAAATCGTACTGTTGTTTTGGAAAAATGAAACTTCTCCGTGAAATTTTACGGAAAATGTCTTGTATTTTCACGGATTTTTTTTAGAGTGTATATTAATTACATATCAATCCGAGTATACTTACGCGTGTTAAAGCACGGACGGACACAGAAAGACAGACAAACCGAATTCAATCACTTTTCAACTACGATGTTAGAAAGTGTTTAAAAAGACTGGAGGCGGGGACGCCAGGCATATGTAATTCTTCCAGGGGCATGTGAGGCATTAAAGTTTGAGAACCACTGCCCTAACGCATCAAAATCATGTAATATTTATCGATAGAATTACAAAACTTATGTTTCTTATCTGGGCGTTCCACTTCGTTGCAAAATATTTTCATAAGTACAATAACATAACGTAACCTTTCACCTGGAACAAAACCTGCTTCTTTATTTTCTCGGCCAAGACAATTTCTGAAAATAACAGCGTTTGTAGACTGTATTTAGCTTAATCACATTTCATTACATACTAAAGGAAAAGGAAACGATCTTTTTATGGCTCAGAAACCTAAAATGACTGCATAAAATATTCTTTTGATGTTTAAACTGCAATCTAAATGTTAGTTTACATTCCCCAGTCGCGTTTTCTAACTTAAGGTAAGTATTTATTTGATGAAGTGTTTATAAAATAGTGTCGGATATCGATCTTGGATGAGACTTCAAAAAGAAAATACATAAATCGTCTATTCAGATAGCTGATAAAATTCTTTCAAGCCTGTTGGAAATTTGAATTTTTAACTCATTACTAGTTACGTTAACTAATCCAGAAATATTTTGTGATAAATGCTTTTTTATATTGCATGCTTTCTTAGTTATTGTTAAAGTTTAGTATGTTATGTGATTTCTGTCTCCAATATATATATATCTATTGATATGCATAACTATTTTTTTTAACCTTTCCGACATACTTTAACAGTTTTTATGACTTCGGTTCGCCTGTCTGGTTGTCCCCCTGCCTGTCCATCTGTTTGTCCGTGTTCTAAATTTCGTAAATACACTTGGATTGCTACGAAATTTATATATCTTATTCAGGTACTTACAGAAAGTTCTTTATTTAAAATGGTATGTGTATCATTTATCTTTCGTTTACAGGGACACATAAGAGTCCAGATACGTTAAGATCTATTGGCGATAATTGTTTGAAGTACATTTTAATGATATTACTCTAATTTAAATGTTAAGAAATTGATATGCACAAGAGTATGTTGTTATTAGAAAATTCTAGTTTATATTCTTAATTTCTATTTGTTTTATTGTTCATGCGCAAGCACATAAAAAAAAATCTGTAAGTAGCATCTGTTTAATACTATATTTAATCAAATATTCTATAACACGAGCAAATCTTGTGTGTGATGGTTATGCAAATTTTATCTTAAAAACGGCTCTAGCGATTTTGAGGATAATTTTGTATCCTACCGTTTTGGAGCACCAGAAAACCATTGGGCTAGGTCACATGTTCGAGAAAATTCGATTAGTGGATCATTTTGGGTTACCATGGGTCAAGGTCAAGCCAATTGCATCTAAAAAGCGGTTCAAACGATTTTGACTAAATTTTGTATCCTACCATTTTCAGGCGCGAGGAGACTATTGGGCTGGGTTACATGTTCGAGAACTTTCGATTAGTGGGTCACTTTTTGGGTCAACGCGGGTCAAGTTAATTTTATCTAAGAACTGGCTCTAACGATTTTGATTAAATTTTGCATCCTACTAATTTCGGGCACGAGAAAATCATTGGGCTAGGTCACATGTCCAAGAAAATTCGATTAGTGGGTCATTTTTGGGTCACTGTGGGTCAAGCTAATTTTATCTAAAAAATGGCTCAGACTATTTAGACTAAATTTTGCATCCTATGGTTTTCGGGCACGAGAAGACTGTTGGGCTAGGTCACATGTTCGAGAAAATTCAATTAGTGGGTCATTTTGGTAATGGGTCATTGTGTGTCAAGCTATTTTTATCTTAAAAACGGCTAAGACGATTTGAACTAAATTTTGTATCCTACGATTTTGGGGCACGAAAAAATCATTGGGCTAAGTCACATGCTCGAGAAAATCCGATTAATGGGTCATTTTTGGCTCACTGTGGGTCAAGCTAATTTTATCTAAAATACAGCTCAGACTATTTTGACTAAATTTTATATCCTACGGGTTTAGGGCATGAGAAGACAACTGGGCTTGGTCACATGTTCGAGAAAATTTGATTAGTGGGTCATTTTGGTCATGGGTCAAGTTAATTTTATCTAAAAACTGGCTCTAACGATTTTGATTAAATTTTGCAACCTACGAATTTCGGGCACGAGAAAATCATTGGGCTAGGTCACATGTCCGACAATATTTGAACTTAAAGCTAATTTTGACCGAGCGTAGCTTGGACTTCCCTTCTCGTATAATTAAATTGATATACGTTACTGAGTTGTCGGTTTGCGAATAAGTTTGCTACATAGGGAGGGATGGGACAATTTTAACAAAAATATTTTTTATGTTTCACTAGTTCAAAATGGAAATTTTCCGAATAACGTCTTGAAACATTTTAAAATATTTAAAAAATATAAATTTGATAATAATTAAAATTCTAGGTTAATAAACCAATTAAATTAACGAGAAAATTGTCCGATCTCTCCTTCATGTGAGGGAGGGATGGGACAAGCTTTTAAAATGAAAATTCATATTTAATTTTCAAAAATGTGGTGAAAAAATGACAAAGATAGTGTGACATTTAAATTCCTAAGGTTTATTGTAAATCACAACATTTATTTTGTACTTTGTAAAATCCAAATCAAGTGAAAAATATGCTTGTGCCCGACTGTTGACGCCAATTATTTTTGGTGGATAAATGCTAGTTTTGGTGGGCTTTGCAATTATGTTTTTTTTTTTCATCAATGATGGAAGAGTCATTTTCTTGCAGGAAGATAAAATTTCCTTTTTTCATTTCTCCTCATAAAAAGTATTTTAAAGCTCAAATCTTCCTCATCTTCGCTTTCAACTCTTCCAACATAGTGAATAACAGATTTTTTTTTTAAATTAATCATTCATCTTTACAGCAATCAATTTCTTGTATATTTTCATGCTCATTTAAAATGATACCAATACTTTCATCAGAGGTGTCATGTACAGAAATAAAAGTAGTAAAAATTTCCTTTTAACTTGCAAAAAAAAAAAAAAAAAAAGTTTGTTACACTATTTAATTCCGAAACAAGATAGTCTTATTATAAAATACCAAAAAATTGGATGTAATTAAACATAATTATTTGGATAGAGGTATCGTTTGGGAGATATCTCCCTTAGAGCAAATAGGTTTAGAGGTCCCTTAGAGCAAATAGATTTTTACAACAAGCATGTGGCTTTTAGGCTTAACTTAACTGTTCATTCATAAAAGATATATTGTTAAGTTTACAAAACATTAAAAACATCCAAGTTAGCAACAAAGAGTGAGATTGAAAATTTGCATTAAAAATCTGAGTGGTTAGTTACTTTTGCTATTGTAAAATTGTCTTTTTAATTCACAAACTCATAGGTGCTTGAAACTAAAAAGATTTACAGCAACAAGTATGATGCAATGATTACTCCATCTGGTGGAAGAGTCATAAATTAAAAATAAAGCTTATTTTATGCATTACTGCAGATGTCCCATCTCTCCCAGTGTCCCATCCCTCCCTAATCTCCCGTATAGTGTTTAGTATTTTTGTATTATTATATTTTCATACCTTAAGTTTATTTTGTCAAGATAACTTAAAATATATTTTTTTTCTCTTTTCAGATAATCTATTGAAATTCATCTATGTAACTTCTGTATACCATCGCGTCCAAAAACTATAATATGGTTTTATCAACTTTTATCGTACTTGTTTTGTCAGCAATAATTGTTATTCTATTGCTGAGATTGTACTGTAGATGGACTGTGGGAATATGTCTCTGTCAACAGGATATGACGGGCAAAATAGTTCTGATAACTGGAGCAAGTGGAGGTTTGAAATTTTATTAAATTCTTTTAGCTTTTAGAAATGCTAGATTTTTTTACATTTAGGTCATTTTTCGCATTGACAACGTCAAAAAGCACTTTTATATGAGAAATATGGAGTATATATTCAAATAAAGTTTTGGATTTTTTAAAAGCGGTTCTTTTGTGTGTTAGCTGCGAGATAGAGGTTATAATTAAATAAATTAACAGTCAAATGTTTCAATTTTCACAGCAACCTTTTTTTATTCTGATTATTTCAGTGCTTAAGGGTCCTCTTTCCCCGCTTGCTAATGTTAATCCTATAGGGCATTATTTTTCAAATATATCGTCTGCATTTCAATATTTTTAAACGATTTTTTTGCATTGGAAAGTCGGTTCTGAAAGTGAAAGTATCTTCGTAAAAAAAAAAAAAAATCCGCAAAGAAAATCGGAAAAGTAATCAATGGCGGAAATAGAAATTGATCTCAGCTATCCAATGAGAAAAAAAATCGTTTAAAAAATATTGAAATGCAGGCGATATATTAGAAAAATAATGCCCCATAGGATTAACATTAGCGAGCGGGTCTTTTCGTGTGAAGGGAGAGGATCCTTAAGCACGTAGTTCAATTAGTAGTAGTTCACGCGTAGTCTGTTAATCTTGTGTTGTTGCTATTTATTTATTGATTGATGAATTTTAAATGCGTTATGGATACAAGCACTAAGCAATTTATATTATTTAGAGTGCAAAACGGATTAATCATCCATAATTGAGCTGCACGCGATTGAGATAGATTTTTAAAAACTTTCAAGCTTTAAAATTATTTTTAAACCGTAAAATATCAATAAATTGAGATACAGTTTTCAAACAAATTGCAATTGAAAGTACATTTGTTTTCCTAATCGACAGTGTAAATATTAAAATTGTGCGATGTTTAAAAGTAATTAAATTTTCAATAAATATGGAAATGGATTACTTAGGTGGTTGATACCGTCAGTATGACGTCAGGGTTACTCACAGGTATGTTTTTGCACTATAATATAGTCCCCACCCCTTTTTTTAAATCTATTAATAACAGCTTGGCTAATCACCAACTACGTAAGAACTTGTGAACATACAGTAAGGATTCCGACAGTGTGTTACTTCCCATTGTTATCCTACAGCTAATTCTTAACTTTTTGTTGCATACTGTCCACCACAGAGGACACAAATGGTATTTATTTCCTAACCAACATATTTTATTTACAGTTCCTATTCAAAGCTTATGCTACTCTGTGACATCTTATGCTTTCAGTAGAAATATTGACATAGAAGCACAATAACGGGTAACTTGCGTGTTGAGATATCATCAATATGGATGTCCCTTCAGAATGCCAGCAAGTTATTCCGCATAAACTAAAAGGTTTCTAAACCTACAATAATCTATATATTCAAAACGAAAAGCGTATTCTGTCAAATCCATATGAAAATCGCCTCTTTGCGGATGCGTCAACATTTTTTTTGAAGGCTTCTACCCTCAGAAACGGGAAACCTGATTGATTAACCCAACCCTCACCTGTTTAGCCTAGGGGATTGAAAAGGGTTGATTGAAAATGGATGAAGCCGTACCATTGCATTGAAAGACTTTCTAATTTATATTTGCTCTGAAATTGAAATCTAAAGGGTTTTTTTTTTAAGAACTCATGTTTTCACTACTAAATATGCATATTTTTTCATAAAATTTTAAAGGAAGCTTGGATACAGTTACATTTACAGTCCCTGGCCAAATTATTAGGCGCAATTGTGTTTATTATAATTTATTAAATATCTGGAAAGATACATGAGGAATTATCCTGAAACTTCAGGAGTGTAAACAACATAATAAACGTCATATATTTCAGCGAAGATTTTTTCCCGAAACCCCATAAGGGGTCGTCAACAAATTGAAGAAAAACGAATATTTTTTGGAAAGCCCTGTAAAAACTAATGTTGCAAAAAGCATTCAAACTGTAGATTATGATTAAGTGGCTTATTGTAATAATTTGGGTTCATTTTTATGAAGATAGCATGTATAATCGAAGAGAAATTCACGTTTTTATAAAAACAGTCCCAAATTTTACCAAGTTTTTTGCTTATAATTTGCAGAGTTTTTAATATAAAAACAAGTTATTTTCAGAAAATATGACAAACAAAATTATACACAATACCCTGCAATCAGAATTAAAAAATAATAAAAATTGTATGAAAAATGAGCAGATTTACTAAATATTGTTTCACTGCGCATGCGCGAATTCAATCAAAATATACTGTGTATAATATATTAGCTTAATGTATAGACCAACTTTTATGAAAGTCTCAAAAACATAGCTTGAAAATTCTGATAGTAGTCGTCGATAGAATAAGCTCGAAATTCGCTGTTCCCAAAAGGAAGCAAAAAGATAAGGGGTTGTATCCAAATATACAATGACATACACTTCATTCTTATTATGTCAACTTTCATAAGCTAGTATATTTGGTTTCGAATCCTGGCCCGGACTTTTTCGCCCATTTGGGAAAATTGCAACTGATATTAAAAACATAGTTTTCAGATAATCACGTTTAATGATTCAAGTTATGATTTATGTATATTAAATATGATTTGCGTATGTTATATGTTAAAGTGGCGTAACTTTCTTAATTTTTATTAGATTGGCTAGAAAATGTAACTAAATATTCTTTACTTTCGGAAAATGCAATAACAAATGCTTTTTTTTTTAATTTGCAGGTAGATATAACATTTTTAATAAGCTTTTGGAATGAATGTTAATAATTTTTTTTAGAAAGCCAGAAAGATGCATAAAGAAAATAAAATGTTAGATTGAGAGATAGAATACTAGTATTAGAAATTTGAAAATGAACACATATTTGCCAATGTCATTAGTGAAAGATGTAAATGCTAAATATAGAAAATGATTACAAACAATTAAGGAAACCTTAAAACAAAGTTAATTTGAAGAAGAGCAGATAGAGTAATGGCATAACTACAGGATGGCTGGGGGTAGCAAATACTACGGGTCTCAAAGGCAACGAAGAAAATTTACTGAAAAAGATGTGGATAATGTAATTTTTGGCATTTGCAGTCGCATCTGCTTAATCTCTTTCTAATTAACAAATAATTCACAAAGAGCTGACTTTTAAAATTCAATACGCAAGCTGACCCCCGCCCGGCGTTGCCCGAACGCCTGATAATAAATTTAAAATAAAAACATCAAGATTTTATTATTTTATATCTTTAACCCGATTTTGTATCGAATTATATTTTAAAATGAAAAATTCGCTAAAAAATATTGATATTTAGTGATAAAAGCATTCATTTTCTTGTTTCACAGTTTTAAAATAAAAAATTATTTTTGTCCGAACTCTTTAAAATCTTTATTGGTGATAAATGAAACAGTTTTAGAGCGAGAAATTTCGTGAAAAAATATTGCTATCCAGTTGTAAAAAAAAAATGTTCTTCTCTCTTTTTTGTTTGTTTGTTTTCGTATCGGCGCCTTTAACATAGCAATAAAAAAAGTCCTTCCGGACTGTACCGGGAGGAAAAGGTAGCTTTCCTATATCTTCGTTTTAAAATTTTAGCTAATGTTACACGAAAACAGCAAGTTAAAATGCAAAGAAACGTTTACAAAGGATTCGTTAATACTGAATTTGAATAAGAAATTCGCCAAATTATTGAGCAATAGTCAAATTGGCTTCATTTATGAAGACTTATTTTGGTCGCCAAATTTGGCGATATTTCGCCAAATGTCGCCAATTTTGGTGCTAACGGATATGAATATATAGTTTTATGCGTATGATTGGGAAAATTATTACAACAATGAAAGAAAATAATTTACGAGTAATCGCGTTAATGTGCTTGCACAAAAGTATATGTATGTATGGTGTGTATCCATGAGAAATAAGTATTATGTCCACAATTTCAAAAGATGGGAGAGCACATTTGAATAAGATTAATATAGTTTATTAAAGATATGAAATAATATATATAATTCCATGCATCATGAGAAATTAATCATTAAAGTTATATTTTCTTCATATCACATATTCTCAGTATTAAACAGAGCCAAGATACATGACTTCTCTGCCTGGTTGGAGAGTCAGGACTGAACTTTTTAACAAAAATCAAGATAAAATTACAATATGCATGATTATAATTAGTTTCACTTCCAATATCATAAAACACATTAAATTAGATCTAAATAATTATAAAAGGCTATAAATCTTCATTTCAGTGACATCAAGTAATTATAAAACTAATAAATCTATTTAAATGATCCCAAAATGAATTTATATCAAGAAATCCCAAAGTTATTAAATTACTAATAAATCATCATTAAGATTCCAAAATTAGTATAAAGCTAATAAATCTATTAAATGACTTTCAAATCATTATATTACTATTATAAACATTAAATTATATCAAAACATTATAAACAGTAAATTAGGTGAAAATCATAAGATAATAAATTATATGAAAGTCATTATAAGGTAATAAATTATGTGAACATCATTATAGAATAATAAATTATCTCTATTAGTTCAAAATGTATTTACATGAGGGTTTTTCCCATCATAATCAAATTATAAACAAATAAATTGTAGTATGCATAAAAAACTGACATCACATCCAAACAGTGCTGTTTTGTTTCAAAATGTCAGCCACCCTAGAATTTCAAACTGCTCTATCTCAGCCATTTTTTAAGATAGAGGTAAACCAAAAAATGCTCTGGAATCCTTGTATCAAGGCCTAACACGTAATTAAAAAATAAATTTTAATTTTTAATTTTTTTGTATATTTATTTTAGTTTTAAATTTTTAAATGGTCGCCATCTTGAAACAAAATGGCGGACCAAGCTGGCCAACGAACTCGGTCGAGACATTGATGAGCTTAATACACACAATTAGTTTCATCAAAATTGATTTATAAATATGAGCGTTATCGTATGACATAGGTCAGATATATATATATATGTTTTCCTATAAAAAATCTTCAACTTTCAAAGACATTTAAATATCCTACTACAATTGGAAGAAAGATTTTTAACTATAATGCATTTTCAAAAAATACATCTGATGCTAGTACTTTTCAGTGTAATTGCAATGACCCCACTCTAAAAAAATTCATTAATAATGATCATGGACATATAATCACTGGTAATCTTAATATTGTGAATGATTATAAACTGAAAAAACTCATGGGTTATGGTACTAAATATAGACTTCCTTCTAAATTTAATGTAAATTCTATTATAAAACAGTTTATATATGATATAGACATTTTTATTTATAAAATTTCAATTTCATATAGTAAACCTATTGAATATTTTAATCAATGGAAAATACTGGTTATTGAAAAATTCAGTTCGTCTTTAAAACAAAATTTATCCAATATGGTTAAAATTAACACAAAACATTTGTTCCAGCAAATTACTAAATTACAAAAAAACTATGTAATAACATATATTGACAAATCTCCTAATAATTATGCAATCATATGTAAAGCTTATTATCACCAACTACTTACATCCTGTATTTCTACTAACAATTCTTTTAAAAAAACTAATGAAACTGTAATTGTAAATAATCGTAAAATTCACAGTTATTATAAATTATTAAATATTAATTCTACTAACTTTAATTATCCTTATTTAGTTCTTATACCCAAATTTCATAAAAATCCAATTAAATTTAGGACTGTAACTATAGGATGCAATACATATAATAATATAGCCAATAAATATCTATTAAAAATTCTCAATCAAATTTATACACTGACAACATCCACTGATAATACACATTGTATAAAAAATAGCTATCAACTCGTCAATATTTTGAAAAATCTTAAATGTGTTAACAATATAATGACATATGATTTCAAAGATCTATTTAATAATATAGATTTATTAGATCTACATATTATTATAAATGCATTATTTTATAAGTATCAACATTCACTTAATTTACCAATTCATATAGATACAGCTTATTTTAAAACTTTAACAAATTTTATTATATATAATAATTATATAATGCATGATAACACGTTATATTTACAGAAAGTCGGTACACCACAAGGGGGATGTACATCTAGTATACTTTCAGACTTATACTTGTATCATTATGAACGTACATTTATTAATAGTAATATACATTTATATCGTTATATTGATGACATTATTTTAATTGCTACTGATCACACTAATATTTCTATATTTCCAGTTGATTATCCTACTAATTTAGAATTAACGGAAAACCTCTTTCTAACAATACTATTAACTTTTTAGATCTTAATATTACACTAAAAGATAACAAAACAACAATAGATCTATTTGATAAACGTAAAGAATTTAAAGTTAATTCATTTACTAATTTTAAATCATGTCTTCATAATTCTGTATATCGTAATATACTCCTTAATCATATTTATAGAATAAAAAGTTTATGTTCCTCTCAACTTATTAACAAAAATATTAAAAAACTTATCTTTGACGCATTACAACATGGTTTTCCAAAAAAATTCATTTATTCCTTAATATATAGTTAGTTCCTATTTGATCTTTACAACCAAATTAACACATGCGTTTAAAAAATGTATAAAAAAATCATATAATCTTATAAATATTTACAAAAAAAAAATATATATATAATAGGACGGTTGGGTGGGTAGACGTTGGATTGAGGAGGTGTGTGGCGGCGTTGTATGGAAAAATACGCATGGTTAATTTATATATTTAAAAAAAAAAAAAAAAAAAAAAAATGGGGGCATTTTGATTTACACAATTGTTTGATCATACACATTTTATAATGGACTGCGATGTGTTATTCTTATGTATATTCATTTAGTTAGATTTACTTATTCATTATTTAATTATTTTAAATGAATTTATATTCATTAATATTAAGAATGTATTTGATCTAATGATTTGGATTAATATATTTGGTGGACAATATCATATCTACTTCTAAGATAATGTTTACTTTTATACAGTGTTGATATAATATGTTTTAATTTTATTTAGTGTTTTTATTTAATTTAACTTTGTTTAAAGCCACATTTTTGTGACTAATTCATTTCAATATTTACTCAATATTAATTTTAAATTCTTTGATTCTTAATTCAAATCTTTAGTATTTTAATTTAATTTATTTTAAATGATGTTGCATTTTTAGTACAGTTATTTAATCGTTGTTGACATTTAATGGTACATTTTTAATGTTGCATTAATTATTAATTTTTTCATATTACTATTTTTTTATAACATAGTATTATTAATTTATACATCCATTACTTAGATATTATTCAACTTTCTATTTATTAATTAATTTCATTTATTTATTATTTAACTAATGGCTATCATTAAGATAGTAATTTGGTTTAATTATTAAAAACTAATTTCCATCCATACTTTATATTTACTTTTACCACTAGAGGGCAGCACTATTTTAAGTTGTTTTTTATTATTAATTTTTCCATCTTAATACTTATTTATAACATAGTATTATACATTAATACATCCTTTAATGTAATTCGATTTTCTATTTATTAATTAATTTCATTTATTTATTATTTAACTAATTGGTATCAATTAAGTTAGTAATTGGGTTGATTTATAAAACATTTATTTCCATCCTATTCCTTCGATTCAGATTATATCCACTTTTTTTTTACTAATAGATGGCAGCACTAATGTTCCTGTTTATTTTATAATCCATTATATTTTAACATTATTTCTGGCATCAGTGCAAAGCAATTTATATTTCTAAGCAATTTATATTTCTAAAATTGGCAACAAGATATGATTTTTTATGCAATTCATTCCCCAGTCATGTTGGAGTTTTCATGATGGTTCATGAACTGCAAGGTATCTTATTTATATCTATATTCATCTTTATGGATTTTTTTATAAGTATGGTTTCTTTCCTTTTTTATATTGTATTTTATTTTTTATTTTATCACTGATTTGAATCATTTTATTTGAGATGTAGTCCCAATATCATATTTTTTAGCAGTGTTTGGCTAATATGAAGATGAAACATCTTATTTTATTTGTGGTATTTAGGCAATTGGGACTTGATAATTCTGTCTAAATTCCACAAATTTCATTTCATTTAATTCATTTATTCCATTGATTCAATTTTTATTTAATTTCTTATTCTTTCAATGTTTTTTGATTCCATATTAAGTGTGTTGGGGAATCTTTCATTGTCAACTAATTATTTCATACTTAATTATTTCATGTTTAAGTTGGTGTTATGATAATGTTTCATTTATGGTTATATATATATATATAAATCAACATTTGAACGGAGGGTGGTTTTGGGGTCTGGGGGTCATGATCGGTGAAAATATATCGAAATTTTCCGGAACTGCTTTCCTCCGAACGGCTGCAATAGGTAGCTTTATACTTTTTAGTATTGAAAGCTACCTAATAGTTCTCATCATCTTCCGACTCTCTGACATTTCAATCAGTTATAAATATAACTGTATGCAAGCTCTCCTTAAAATTTCGTACGAAATTATATTTTAAAATGAAAAATTTGCGAAAAAATAATGATATCAAGTGATAAAAGGACTCATTTTCTTGTTTATTTACGAAGGGTCGTTTCATAGTTTTAAAATAGAAAGTTATTTTTGTCCCAACTCTTTGAAATCTTTAGTGGTAATAAATAAAGCGGTTTTACAGCCCGTATAAAAATTTCGTGAAAAAATTTTGTTATCTAGTTGTAAAAGAAATGTTTTCTTCTCGCTTTTTTATTTGTTTGTTTTCGCGTCGGCTCCTTTAACATAGCAATAAAAAAAATAGTTCTCATCTTCCGAACTCTCTGGCATTTCAGTCGGTTATAAATATAACTGTATCCAAGTTCAACTTTAAAATATTTCGAAAAAATATGCATATTTAGTAGTGAAAACATGTGTTCTTAAAAAAAAAAGATTTAGCTTTTTAACTTCAGAGCAAAAATATATTAAAAGTTCTATGCTTTCAATGCAATGGTACACCTCCATCCGTTTTCAATCAACGTTTTTCAATCTTTAGGCTAAACAGGCTAATTAATCAGGTTTCCCGTTTCTGAGGGGAGAAGCCTTCAAAAAAACGTTAACGCACGCGCAAAGAGACGATATTCGTGTGGAAAATTTGACAGAATACGCTTTTCGTTTTAAATTTATAGATAATTGTTATTTACATAAATAAAGGGCCACTTTTTTGCATCAGATTTGTGAAATGTATTGTAAAGCATGATTATAATGGGCTGAGAAATCATTTGGGTTATATTATGAAAAACATTGCCCAGTTATGTATCGTACTATATTTATTTGATAAATTGTAACTTTAAGAAACTGAAATTGAAGATCTTCTAAGATAGTGGAGCAGACGCTAACATTAAAACTGAGGCCTACCAAACACAAATATGAACAATTGAAATCATACCTTTTCATTTCTATATTTTAAACCTTTTATTATCTTTTCCTGGATGGTCAAGTATACAATATTTTGTTTGTAACACGTTTTAAAAGTTTTACCTCAAGCAAATAACTGTTGGGCCTTGTTTTAGCCTTGTATATAATGAAAATTTCCATTCTTTGGCATAGTAAAGGACCTAAAAAGCAAATTATGAGGATTAAGATCTCATAAAAGCTAAATTACCTATTCAAGTTATTTAAGTTTAAAGATACGGTGAATAACAGAATAGAGGAGACCCCAGAGTGCTGTTTTGCGACGGTGCGCGATTGCGCCACTGGGGAAAAGAATGTAATTGACTTTTTGAGGAAAGAAGTTGACGAAGTGAACAAATATTATTGCATTATCTCAATGACAAATTGAGCTAAAAGTATAATAGTCGATTGGTAGAGGAAAAGATATGCCACAAATAGTGGGGTCAAATCCTTTTGAGAGAGGCCAAAAAAATAATACTGTAAAATATTTAAAAGAAGGAAAATGGAAAGCTTCTGTTTCCAATTAATATTCACAGTACCAAGTCAAAGTAATTTCACATTTGTTAAGGAAATGGATGATATTCAATGAATGTTTCAAACATTATTGATGTTTGTATTAACCTCTGGGAGAATTCCTGAAAACGACTCTTACCTTCAAAAATATGGCATGTTTTCAGCCTGTAAATATGTATAGTTAAATATTTATTAAAGCAATTTTTTAAAAATAATTTTCAAATTTATGTTAAGCGCACTTCTTTAGCTTACATATAGGCAAGCAATTCAGATTTTATTCTTAAAAATTCCGTTCAATCTTTTAAACAAAAATATTTTTGAAATTGGTCTTCCTATGAAATTTCAGATTGCTGCAGTGCAAGTAACTATGCTACTGTAAAATTACTAAATTGTGTTACAAAATTGAAATTTATTTTGCTACGAAACTGCTACGGAAACAGATTTGGTGTAACACTATTACCTATCCATGTCCGATCTTTCTTTCTATGTGAATATGGTTCATGCGATCTTGGAGTTTTGAGATTTTTGCAGGGTGGGCCAAGAGTCCTTGACATACATTAAAATTCAATTAAATGTTTACGAGAGCGCAGTTAGGGTGGAAATGCTTCTCATGATAAAGTTTAATTTAGCAATATGCAAATTTCTAATATTTCACATTTCCCAATTTATTCCTCAAATTTCCAAGGTTGTTTTGCAATTCTATTTCGTAATGTTAGTGTTTTTATATGTCTGCAAAACTATTCATTTTATATTTTCGTAGGAATTGGCAAAGCTACAGCATTCAATTTGGCTCAAAGAAATGCTCGGGTTCTTATGGCTTGTAGAAATTTGGAAAAAGCTGAAAAAGTCAAGTCAGAAATAATATCCGCTTCTGGTAACACGAACATTGAAATCAAGCATTTGGAATTAGAATCGTTCAGCTCTGTCCGCAAGTGCGCTGAAGATGTGATAAAGACAGAAAAGAGGCTGGATGTTCTCATCAACAATGCTGGAGTGGCTCGTAAGTATGGCGCAAATTACAGAACTTAATATCTGAAAACCATTGTATATAAAAATCAAAATTTGATAGGTAACACTGCACAACAAATATTAAGGGAAGGTTCTACTTCTGTGGCCTGATTATTTTTTACTTTTATTTATTTATTTATTTATTTATTTACAAAGAAAAGATATATCACTTTCGGATTTTTTTGAATTATATTTATTCACATTTCACTTACATATCTAAATTTGTGTGTGTTAGAAAAAAAAAATACGCCTTGTGTGACGGGGAGTACTTGAAGGTGCTCGCCGTGAACTTCCAATCGGTTGACCGTTTTTCGCCAGTCACTATAGCATCTGAAAAAAAAAATGTCGCCAAATTATGAAAGGGCATTAAATTCTTTGGAGCTTAAACCAACATTTAGTTTAAAAGATTGATTTTTGACAAAAAGCGGATGTTTAAACAAAAAAAAAAAAAAAAATTCGCCTTTTTTAGGGTTTCGTTCATCTCACGAAACCCTATTACTCCCGCGCCGTTGTCTGTTCGTCACAGAGCCATTCTCAAAAACTATGTAAACAGAGTTGAAACTTTGTGTATATACACCCAGAAAAAGGAATTGATTAAAACTACAAAACATGTTTTGTTGAGTACATTTTGGTTGTTTTAGCAAAATTCAAGTAAAATTGAACCAGTTTACTTGAATTAACAAAACATTTTTTGCTGACGATACAAAATTTTTTTTTTTAGAATTGCAAAAGAAAAATTTTTTTGTTGATTCAAACAAAATTTCCATTGACCTATATTTAAACAAAAAGTTTTGTTGGGTCAACCAAATTTTCGTTGATTCAACAAAACTTTTTTCTGGGTGTAGATGAATACCAGCTGTGAAGAGCTCAAAATATTAAAATTTGAAAAATTGGTATTATTTTAATAAATAGAGGTAAAAAACCAATATTATAAGAGCCTTTTCCTATTAAATTAAAACATTTTTCGTTATAGTAGATGCCAAAAATTTTAAATCCACAATGAAATTCTTTCTACAATAATTAATTTTCTATCAGACGATTTCCACGTGAAAAATGAAGATGAAATAAAAAGTTTCACCAATTGAAAAAAATATAAATATGAAATAAAATTGATTGACGTCGTAGTGGTAATGAAACGGAAAATGTCTAAGATTTCTCAATAATACAAGGAGTATGAGTATGTGTATGTACACAAAGCAGATTAATATCACGTCATTAGAGAATTAAAAAGAAAATCTGACGTCCTATGGGAAGTTTAACGAATTTTTCAGATGTTTGAGAATAATACAGAGCGAGTATCAATATGAGTAATAGAGAATAATAAATATATGAGTTTGAGAAACATATTGAATCGTGATAAAAATCCGATTATGGAAATATTCGCATAATTTAACATTTTGAAGGTGTACAATTTGTTTAATTTTGAAATTATTTTTTTAAACATTGCATTTAGTCCGTATGACGGATATTATTATGACAGAATATAATAGCGGGCTTCGCCCGCTATCCGGCTGGTTTAGATATTCGAAAAAACGAAAAAATAGACCGGTAAATTTTTACTTTATAAAAAACTTGACTTTTTTTTGTTGTTGTTGTTGATGCTAAATGGTATTTATTTGAATTTATTAAAGAAAGGATAAAGTGTTTTGAAAGGAATATTAAGCTAAACCCTTTGAGCGATCTTCGATCACACTTACCCACTTGTTTTTTTGCCATTACGAGTTTGAACAAATAATTAATCAATGAAAATTATACTTTTCGGGGGTAAATTTTAACGCATGTTCAAATTTTTAAAACTGTATAAGATAAGATTTGAAAAATTAGTGTATATATACAAAACCATATTCTATTTAAGAAATTCGAAAAATCGACCTGTAAATT
Organism: Maratus michaelseni; assembly: GCA_963931845.1. Taxonomy (NCBI): domain Eukaryota; kingdom Metazoa; phylum Arthropoda; class Arachnida; order Araneae; family Salticidae; genus Maratus; species Maratus michaelseni. The sequence continues at coordinate 255,782,986 of OZ007592.1, forward strand.
TTTATTTTATAAAAAACTTTTTTTTTTTTTTTTTTTTTTTTTTTTAATGGAAAATGAAATTTATTTGGATTTATTAATTAAAGGATAAAGTGTTTTGAAAGGAATATTAAACAAAACGTTTTGTGCGATTATCGATCACACTTACCCACTTGTTTTTCTTTGAATAAAGGAACATCTTTTTTTGGAGTTTAATTTTAGACAGTACCGGGCCGCATATAAGCAAAACGTACATTGATTCATGTACAGAGAAAAATAGACCAATCGCCTGGCGCTCTGGCGTTTCAAAACTCCGCCCCTTGCTTCGCTGGCGTGTGGCGTGGCATGGGATGTTGGTTAGAAGTTAGAACTAATGTTGATGTCACTACTGTACACTTGCACTTCATTTGTTTTCTTTGCCAAAAATGTTGTGAGATCTGATATAAAGCTGTAATTAGTTACAAATATTTTCAGTCTCAATAAAATCTGGTAGCTGCAGAAACCTGAATAACATTAGGGCAATTAAATTTTGCCCAAATTCTTAAACAAGTTGTTCAGCATGATAATTAATCTGCATTAGTGTTGAATGTTTATGAAATATTAGAGTAAGATTATTTCAATATTAATACATTTCAAATGTAAAGTATTATATTTTCTTGGAAATAACAGTATGTAATCAAATTATAAGGTCAAGGTCATATGTTTAACTCATGAATTCACAAACAATATCTTTAATCGAAACCCACTGCAGTCTTACATTTAGTCTTTATTATGTTATTTTAAAATTTTATCTATGTTGTTTCTTGTACTGTGATTAATTACAGTGGTTGTAGTTAATATTCACTTACAGTTTATTAAATAATAACTTTTGTTTATTCAGATAACCTCACTCTAGTACTACATCAAATGTTTCACTAAAGTATTTTTTGATGCCCAAATTGGAATAATAAAAATAGTTTAAAATATCTAAGAAATGCTTATTTAATTTTAAAATAATGTAAACTAACAATTGCAGAATTCTGGCAAACATGAGCTTCATTTTTACAGATTTTCTTGTTATAATAGAAATTTAGAATGATCTACATATATATTTTTTTAATGTTAACCCATTAATAAGTAATAAAATGCTTCATTTTTAGCTAATGGGTTGCTATTTTGTAATAAAGTGATAAAATGAAAAATGCTCAACATTAAAATCTTGGTCAGAACAAGCTGTGAAAATTTAGCCATGCTTAATTTTTTTTTTAATTCTGTATTAGACTTTATGAAAAGAAAATTTCAAAAAATGGGGTTTTTTTTATATATAGGGGAGACCGGTACACAGTGGACCACTTTTTCAGTTAACATTTTTTTTCTCTTTAATAGACTGACCGATTTGTATGAAAATATTTTTGAATATTCCTTAAACCTTTTTACATCCATCATAATTTTCTCACAACATAGTTTTCAATACATTAAATATATATATATATATATACACTGGTCCACCCACCGGGGTACAGTGGACCACTATTAGGTATTATCTAAAATACAATATAAATCTATTTTTCATTAATCTAATTCTTTTTTGTTTCCCCTTCACCCGCAAAATAACATAGTAATATAAATTTTGAAACAAAAACAAAAAATTAATTATATTTTGAAAATAATAACAGATTAAGATAGGAACAATTGCAATTTAGTTGAAGTTATTACTTAAGTACAAAAAAATCAGCGCACATTAAAATTTGCAAATGAAATTCTAAAGTACTTATGAGTAAGATTGAGCCTGGAATTTTCAAGAAATAATTTTTGGTCTGCGAGCAACATTATGAAATCATTGACATCAACAGCAGATTCATCTACAGTTTTGGGAGAAATAAACTGATTTCCATTCAATTTGCGTCTCATGAATCTTACTTGAATAGAATCATCAACAATTAGACTACAGTTATATTTATCAAAGGCAGTAAACACAAAACAAAATATTTCTTACTATGTTAAATAAATTGTTATTTTTATTTGTTTATTTTATAGTTAAATAACTACTTTAAAACAATATTTCTTTATAGAAAAAAAAGCAATTATTAAATATTTTGAACATTCTGCATTACAGGAGCAAGTGGGTTGTGGACCACTGCGCCTCAGGAGTGGGTGGTCCACTGTGCCCCATATTGAAGTTCAATAAATAATCATATTAATATTGTTTATAGCTTTCTTTTAAACATATTAACTTTAAAGTTAAATAAAAACAAGTATCTTAGCTTTGCAAAAAAGCTGTTTTATCTTATTTATCTACAACCTTTAATTACTAAAAAAATAAAAATAGGATGATGAAAAATTTTACTTTTTAGAAGCTCAAAACAAGCAATCAGGATAAAATAGTTCAATCTGAGCTAAACATATTTTCTGAAGGCTTAAGGGGTCAGATAACCTTTAAAGTGTCAGAAATTCTGAAATTTTTTTATTAGCATATAATTAAATATGATTCTTTAGGAACAATTTAAAATAAACCCCATGCAAAAATTCACTTTAGAAGTGAAGTTATGTCTAAAACAGTCTGAGCTTTTCTTATACGATCAACGGTCAGTTTGATCTTTGAAGTCAATTTTCTCAAAACGACGATTTTGGTCTTTGCGCGCACGATTTAAGAAAAATGGTTGGTTAGAATTTCATCAAATTTTGACTGAATGTCTTAACCAGACAGATGCACAAAATGACCTACGATTATGTTTCTCAAGTAACAAGTTTAGAATTTATGACTACTTTTGTAGTAAAAAAAACTCGATATTTCGAATTTCTCTAAAAAAAAAATTTTTTTCCTCAAGATCTACACATGTTATTTTTTTCATCGTAGGTCATTTTAAGAAAACATTATATATGTACTCATTAAAAAAATTTTGGCTGGTTTTAGCAATTCAAATGTGAAAAATCATGCGCGCAGTACATGCAAGAATAATTCTTTCGTAAAAAATTTATTATATTTTAAAATAAATTTAAAAGCTTTATATGAGTGTATACATTTTTGGAGAATTTTAATTTATAAAATAAATCTTTAATAATATGTATTTTAAATTTTGTAATTAAAAGTCAAATAGTTACGGAGTTATGGTAATTCTTATAGAGGTCCCTTTTTCATGTATTTTGTGAGTTCAAAGGTTACCTGACCCCTTAAATAATCAGTACAGTGCTGTTGTCTATTAGGATAGAAGAAAAGCTTAATTTTTTTTTAAATAAATAAAATATTAGGGGGTGGTCCACTGTGCCCATAGGTCCAGTGTGTACCGGTCTCCCCTACTTTTTGGGGCTGAAACATTAAGAGGAACTTGGCACTTTTTTTTTAATAGAAATTTTTTGATGGGATTTTATACTTTTCTCTGGAATAATGATAAATGTGAAAAAAAAAATAGTTTCATTTGTTGAAGCAATACAGTAAAAGAATTCTGAGATGATAAATCACAGAATGTGAAGAAAACAGGGTTGGCAAGTTTTTGACAGTGTGACGGTTTTATCCGGTTTTAACCATTGTTTTAACCGTCATGTCAAAAACACCTTTTTGACACAGTTTTGACAATGACTGTCAAAAACCTAAAATTGAGTCCAAAAACGAATTAAAATTATTTTTACAACAACATTAAATTAACAATTTTCATAATTTTTAGTGTTAGATACATGGGTAAACTTTTCGACAGTTTTAGACATTAAAAAAGGCCTATCTAGAACCCCTTTACAAAAATCGATTTAATAAATCAGGACCCTTCACAAAATTCCTCTTAATAAAACTGGTCCCTTCACAAAATTCCATTCCATAAAAACATACTCTCCATTAATTATTTTTATTTTGTTAGATTTTAAAATGTATAATTTACAAAAATAACAAGTTCATAAGAAAGGAAAACTTTAGCAGAATGACTTAAAGAAGTTATCATTAAATGCTTGGTTTGAATTTCAGCAGCTGGATTTCATCTTTCGTAAAAAAATTAATTTCACAAAAACAATTTTTAGTTTTCACAAAATGAGCCTCAAGAAAAAAAAAAAAAATCTGTGTCGACACCTGAAAACTCAAAACATGATTTTGGTTTAACAAATTACTTTGAAAATAATTATAAGCTATAAATATATAATAAAATAATAATTAAAAGTATCGTTACATAAAAAAAATCAAACTGTTAAATAGTACTTTACTTGTATAATTTAATGTATAAAATTTCATATAAATAATATACTTATTTTTATATTGTTTTAATGTTTGTCCCCCCAAAAAGGTACTAATGCACAGAGGAATGTTTTTTCAACTAGGTAAATCATATTTAAAGGTTGGAGTAGCATAGTTAAGATTTATTCCAACAGAGCAAAAAAGGCCAGGACCAGGACTCGGACCTGAGTCTGTTCATTATGACCTAATTACATGTGACCATAGAAGAAGCATGGTACACAGGAATTAGTTTCCGCGTTGTATCACATTCATCATGTAAAAATGATATAGTTATAGCTCAGATGAATAAAATTAGCATTGCAGTTCACAGCCATGTCCAACAAATAAGAGTGAATTATGCCAACCAGGGTATCATTGAGATATGCTTAGTAGGAAGAGTGTTGGCACGGCAAGCCAAAGTACCAAAGTGCGAGTCCTGGTTCCAGCATTTTTCGCTCTGTTGGAATAAATCTCAGCTATGATACTCAAACCTTTGAATAATAATAAAAAAAAGATACTATTTTATAATGTATGAAAAAGAAATTTAACATAAAGAAATAGTTCTAAATAATTAAACTGAAACAAACATGTGTAAATATTGAAAATAACAAACCATTTTCTTTTAAGTTATTGATTTAAAGAACATTTAATTATGTAGATTTCATATTATAATTAATTTAATTACTTAAAGAACATTTGTGTTGCAATTGTGGTTTATATTTATAAAGTTTTATGTACAAAAACAAACATTTAGAATCATTAAAAGCCTAGGTAACTTATGAATAGTCATTGAATAGTGGCTACTTTAGCTTTACACAAGCCTTTATTTTATTTTATTTTTTTTTTAAGCATAAATCAGATTGCTATTTTTTTTTTTATAATAAACCAAATACTTAATAGTAATATAGTTATAAAAAGTATTTTGAAAAATGCATTTAATAGTAGTTTCAATATTTGTTTCTATTTTTCCTAGCATGGCCCCTAAATACCCTATCTGCCAACATTGACAAATATTTTGAATAATAATATATAATTTTATTACAACTTAATTACAGTATGACTAAATAAAAATTATTTATATAATATATAAATCATTATTTAATCAGTTTTTAGCTTGATATAATATAAAATATCACTAATAATTGCTAAAAAAAATGTGTATAAGGTTTTTGACACTTTTCGACAGTTCTTGACACTTTTCGACAGGATATCAAAAACCACTTTTTGACGTCAAAAACCCAACCCTGGAAGAAAATGTATTGATCTTTTTTCCGAATATTTTAAAGTAATGTAAATGTTAAGAGTATCATATTTTGTATAAAATTCAATAATTAACCACATGTTTCATTTGACCTTATTACAATTTATTGACAATACATCCAAAATCAATTCATTATGCAAAGTAATTTCTTTCTATATTTATACAAATAATTACTATATTAAAGGCAGAGTATATTGACACTTTCAAATTTAGAAAATAATTTTTTTTTTAAAGCAAACAGCAAAATATATTTTTTAAATGGATTACGTACTGATCATGTAAAAAAAAAATTCATAAACTAGCACAAACAAGGCGAGGGGGAGGGGGTAGATAGGATCTATATTAATTTCCATTTATTTAAAAAATATATAATTTCCAGTTGAATAATAATAGTCACATATTTACATTGGATGGTTTACATACACATATAACAAATAATTAAACATTAAAATTAAATAAGATTAAATATTTTTTACTATCTAATAATAAAACGTAACAAATATTATATTAAAAAAAAAAAAAAAAAAAAAAAAAATACTGAATATGTATGGTGAAACGCTGAAAAATATACAGATATATATGTGGGAAAATTATGGAAATCAAACCTACTAATTAGTATTTTTGTTTTTTATGAATCGCCCCTCACTTTGGATACAGGCACGATGACACATAATCACAAGTTTAGCAGGGTAGCCAATTTAATCAGTTTATCGGCTTAATTAATAAAACCACATGGTCTTTTGAACTGATAACTCTTCGGAGATGAGGAATTTCTAATATACTTCTACCCCACTTGCTGCGTGAAAACCATCATATATGCAACCATGAAATTCTACTGCCCGTAGCAGGCTTTCCTCTAATAAAGGATGTTATATTTAAATCACCCGAATGCTGTCATTTTCTGAAAAATGTGACATATATATATACTATATTGTTATAATTATATCATACTATCCTACTTAGCATTTAATTAATGGATTACCAAAATTAATGAAAAAGGCAATAATATAAATTTATTGACTAATTAATTAATTACAGTGAAAGAATAGTAATTGTATGAGAAAAAAATTAATTCCAAGTATAGCACTTCAACATGGACTTTGTGGCATATTTTTAAAATTATTATCCTTACATTCTTTTATGTTGAATTTATTTTTATCTAAAAGTGGGGGTATGTAATTTGCATCCTTTGGTTTCAAGCTCTTTTCGCACAATAAATACCCTATCTGCCAACAATGAATCTCCTTTTTCGAATGATTCTAAAAGATTTGATTTCAAGAAATTATCTCTGTCTGAAACAGTCCCTCCCTATGCATCCAACATGAATGATATTGCACCAGAAGATGCAATACCTATGACACTCTTAATTGTTTCTATTTTTACAGCAGCTCAAAGTGACTCCTAGGGCCAAAGGGATTTGAATTCAGTGTTATCTACAATTAGGGCACTTATTCTTAAACAGATGGGGCATATAATTTTGAATTTGTTGTTTACTGGACCAAATAATATTTACTATTTTGTTGTAAATTAAGTCTGTCATCATAAAAATGATACGGGAAATTGTACTTTGGCAGCCTCTAAATATTAGTGCCAACATTTCTTTTATCAGAACGGTTTTAATCTCACCAAAAAACAAAATATTTATTTTATAGACAGCGATTTATCATCATTATCACCAGAAAAATTTAAAAATGAAAACATATTTTCAAATGGGATTTTGCCCCACCAGTGGCTGAGAGGTTGTGCTCTCGAAGCTGGTAGACGGGAGGTGCTGGGTTCGATCCCAATCGCGCCCGTCGACCTAATCGTTCGGAGTTTTCGTGGTTTTCTTCGAGCCGTGGATTTATCCATGCGTAAATACGGATTAGGTTCCCTTAGAAAGACCCCCACGAAGGGCACTCCCCCCCGGGCCTATATCCCTAGTGTAGATAATTGGCCGTCAATAATCAACCCAACCCAAATGGGATTTTATTAAATCCTATTATAAGAACTTTTAAATCCCCATCTGTAACATATTCACCTGTAAAAAAATAAAATTGAAACTTTTCTTTAAGATACGTATTTTCTTCCCTCAGTTGCTGATTTTTTTTTATAAAGAAGGACAATATAATGCCATCTTCAGTTTGACATTCTTTATCTTCTGATACAAATGAAAATTGAGCAAATGACACAGGAGATATGGGGAGAGGATGTTCTGAAATGTAAAAAATGTGTCATAAAAAATAAAAATAATAAATTTAACATTCGATTAAAAAAACGATGGCTATGATGTCTTACAGTCACGCACAGATTTTTTTTTTTATCGGTTATAAAAAGGAAAAAAGTCACCAAATTTTGGAGATTTTTCCTTTTAATGGTAACCTGGCTATTGTATTAAGTTATCGGTTTGGTGCGGTCTTGGAAATTGCGCCAATCAAAAAGTCGTCACACATCGGCGCGTGAGTGTAACACATCTGTTCCAAAGGATTTTTCCCTCTGTTCTCAAATCCAAACTGTCTACTTTATGACATATTTTTAAATTTATTTTTCTTCTGAAAGGCATGAAATTGACAGGTGTTTTTATTCAGAAACTTTGTAATTGAGACATGTTTTCCATTTTTTGATAAAGGCAGAAGATGTGGCAGTGCAGACAGTGCTGGGTTCTTTATCCTAACAAACTCAAGGTCTTTTTGGGGAATATAGGTTTTTGTTTAATGAAATAAAACAGTATTTCATTTGAGTACTTTTTGAAAATAGAAATTCAAAAGTGAAACATTTGTTTACATACAAACATAGGTACATACTTTTACATTAGCTAGGCACAGGTGATAAATTATCAAATATTGCTCCCATCACCATCATTTGTATCCATTTATTTAATTTAAAATATAAGCCTTTCACTAATTTCATTTAGGATACATAACTTTCATTTACAATACATATATTATATAAATTAGATTTAAAATACATGCATTTCACTATTTTTTTAAAATACTCCCCCCCCCCCCCAAAAAAAAAAAAAATAAATAAATAAATAAATAAAATAATGATACCACAAACCAAACATTTTATATCAACATCAAATAAGTGTTTCTAATTTAGACACGTGAAAAGATAAAGCTTCTATCGATGAGATTTGCGCCTGGTTAACATAAAAGTACCCAAACATATACTGGTTCTGATTTCATTCAGAAAAGATTTATTTTTGATGCAGACACAAAACATGCTTTACGAAAATTAATACTGCTTTAATTTTTACTTTTGAGAGGTAAAATTTGATAATATTTAATTTATATAACATTGATAAAACTCAGACAAAATAAAGTGTGAATTCTAGCCAAATATTATAAATAGCCAAGGAAATGAAGCTGTAAAGAATAAAAAAATATCCAATTTGCACCTATTTTAAATTTCTGCAATTAATAACATTTATTTTTCAAAAATTAACATTTTTTTTCATGTCTAAAATTTTAAATGTTTACTATTTCCAATTCGTAAATTCAAAATACATCAAACTTCAAAAACACAGTACTATAAGTTTATAAATTATAGATAATTGCCAAATAACAGAATTTCCTGAGTGGGACCAGAAGAAAAGTACTATTTTAGGCAGGCTTCCACATCAGCATTTCTTCCTTTCACTCGGCAATGAAATTCTCCACTTTAAGCAGGTAACATTCCATTATAAACAGGTTCCATTTTCACGCTGCTTACATTTTCCTGGTGAACTACCTGTAATGCAAAGGCAATCATTTATGAAGGCTCTAAGACATCACAAGAGTTCACCGGGCCATCAGATCTGATCCCCTCGAGATTTACTTTAATTTGATAAGCATCCATAATTTATAATCTTATACTATACTTTTTGAATATCAGTGCATTCTGAATTCAGTACTAATAAGAATGTATAAAAAATATATATTTTGTTGCAATTACCTCTTTTCAGTTTAAGTTAAAATATAATAATAATTAAGAAAATAATAAATTAATTCAGAAAATAAAAAAACTTTAAAGTGCAAATTTTGTCCTTTAACAGGTGCATAAAGAGCAGAAATCAAAAAACAAACATATAAATGGAGAAAAAGTACAAGGGATCTGAATAAACAAAAGTTATTATTTAATAAACTATAAGTGAATAATAACTACAACCACTGTAATTAATCACAGTACAAGAAACAACATAGATAAAATTTTAAAATAACATAATAAAGACTAAATTTAAGACTGCAGTGGGTTTCGATTAAAGATATTGTTTGTGAATTCATGAGTTAAACATATGACCTTGACCTTATAATTTGATTACATACTGTTATTTCCAAGAAAATATAATACTTTACATTTGAAATGTATTAATATTGAAATAAACTTATTCTAATATTTTATAAACATTTAACACTAATGCGATTGATTATCGATGCTGTGTTGTAAACAACTTGTTTAAGAATTTCGGCAAAATTTAACTGTCCTAATGTTATTCAGGTTTCCGTAGTTATCAGATTTTATTGAGATTGAAAAGCAGCAAGAGATAATATTTGTTTTAAACCTTGTGTTGGTGCAAGAAAGCATTTTTATTTAAAATAATATTACTTACAACTCATAAACAGAAAAACCTTAATTAGAATACATTATAAACATGTAGTATGCATGTAACATGTAACATGTTATATTACCAGCAAACATTTTATTTCAATTTGGTTGAGATGAGTAGATGATAAAAGAGAGTTCTGCGCCAGCGCAGTTCGCGCAGTTGACCTCAAGGTTGAAGGAAGGTCACCGGAAGGGACAGGTGTGGGCACCGGAATTTGTGCGGCCTGTGAAGGTCACCGGAAGTCGCAGGTGTGGATAACAAAGATGTTGAGACAGGAAACCGGAAGGAATTTGGAGATAAGGACAGGATGAGACGTATTTTTTATGGGTTTTGAACAGGTTATTTCGTGACAGGAAAAATTTTTCTACACCAGATGTGCTAAACTCTCAAGGTTAGCGGAAGGGACAGGTGGTGATAACAGACATGTTTATACAGGAAGTGATTCCGTAAGTAAGAAAGAAAAAAATTAGAAGATAACGTTCGGATGTTCTACACCAGATGTGCTAACCTCGCAAGGTCATAGGAAATGACAGATGTTGATAATACACAGGTTGAAACAAGTATCTTTAGACAGGAAGTAATTCCGTAGGTAAGACCGGAAGGGATCAGGAAGTGAAATGTGATAAGACTTTCTGACTTTATAAAAGTTTAATATGAATTTTTCTTTTCTATAAAAAGGGTTTTAATTAGATTCTTTCTTGAGAGGGAAAAAAAATTGTTTTTTAATTTCATTTTTTTTTTTAATTTCATAAAAGTTTTTTTTGTAGCGTTTTACGTATTATTTTAATTTTTAGTGACATTAGAACTTGCAATGCTCTGTATCACACATGTCTTATCTTAGGTTACCAAGGATGTGTGTGTTGTTATCTCTTCAAATGCATACCATAGCAAGGAATTTCAGACCTGCGTTTAATTATCTTTATCATAGTTTTAATGAACTGCAGGAAATTGTCTTTCACTATTGAGTAATTCGCGAGTTTTGGTTTAATATGAATGCTATTACATCTGTTTGTTTAATTTACAAGCACATTTCTCTTACAACATTCTGTCAACAGATCATTTCCATATTCGAAATAATAATTTAGAAGGAAAATTTTTATATGAAAATACTATGAAATGTCATTTATAGAGATTGACAAAAATAGCATGCTTGATTCTTTCTTGTATTAACCTTATAATCATTTATTTTAGAAATATAGGTTTATAGTTTTGTTACGAAAAATAACGTGTTTATACATTTTAAAAACGAAAGCAAAGTGATTTTTACAAATGTAACTATAAGCTATACACCCACGCATTTGTGTTATTGAATTAAATTACAATGCTTAATATTGTATTCACCATACTATTTTCCTGCAAAAGCCGTTTCACAAACTTGTGTACTGAAATTAATGTATCATTTTTAGGGAAAAAATTAATTCAAGTCTTTGAGACTAATCTTTCAAAGGAAAAAAAAAGATTTGTCATACTTTCTCTTACATTATATCTTCCGTTTTTTTTAAGTTTACAAATTTGTGGAGTAACTTAAATAATCGTTTTTATGCTAATTAAACAATATATTTTTTAATTATATGTTTTTTTTTTTAATTAACTTGTAATAGCTTCTTTTTTTTTCTTAAAAGGGTACTGTAGAATAACTTATGTCACAAATACTACATCCTTCTTTAGTTAAATATGTTTCACTTAAGACATGACAAAGTGTCTTAGAAACATTTCATTTTGGAGTTAAGTGATTAAACAAGAAAAATATTATTTATAAAAACACAACACATAAGACTAGCGGCTGCGAGGTTCTACTCTCAAAGCTGATAGATGGAAGGTGTTAGGTTTAAACCGTACGAAGTTTTCTTTGAACCTTGTGTCAATACGAGTTAGGATCCCTTAGAAAGACCTACATGAAGACACTTATCCCTAACGTAGATAATCAACACTATATTTAACTAACCAGTTACAACACACTAGTATACCTGTAAAAGAAAAATAATACCTACAAAAGGAAAAAATAATATCTGTAAAAGAAAAATAATACCTACAAAAGGAAAAAATAATATCTGTAAAAGAAAAATAATACCTTTAAAGTTTGAAAAAACAGAGATACAATTTTTTTTTTAATTCGAACCTTGTGTCAATACGAGTTAGGATCCCTTAGAAAGACCTACATAGAGACACTTATCCCTAACGTAGATAATCAACCCTATATTTAACTAACCAGTTACAACATACAAGACATAATCGTTACATTCAGTTAATAAGTGATTTGATATGTAAAATATTAGATATAAAAACATGCAATATGATATATACAACACACAAAAAATTTTAAAGATTTTTTTCCCTACAATTTTTAACAAGAATTTAGCAATAATTTAACTTGAGAGCAGGTATTTTGTTTAGAGTTATACGATTATAATAAATTTTAACCCTATTTTACTTGATACAACTAACATTTAAAAGCAGTCGAAAGATTTTTACTTTTAAAAAATAACTAACAGAATTATAATTTTTTAAGCATTGGGTAAATGACACTAACTTTGAATTAACTTTTTATAGGTCACTTTAAATAAAATACATATTTTTTATTATTATTAAAGAAATTTAAACTACTCGCACATTATTATTATTATGCTGCATTTTAACATAACAACATTACAGTAAATTATTTAAGACATGCGATTAAGACCATTGGAATTTTCTAGAACCTTTAGCTGACATGTGGTCACAGAGGAAATCTTTTCATATATAGAAGACAAAATAAGATAATAAATTGATAAACATGATTCGTTATGCATATGTTTAAACAGGAAATTATTTAAGACGTGTGATTAGGATCATTTTACATGGTATTACAGAATAAATCTTTTCATAGGATGCAAGATAAGATAATATCACGTAATGATTTGATAAACGCGATTCGTTACGCATATGTTTAAACAGGAAATTTGTTTTAAAGATAACATTACTTTACTTATATGAAGTGTCCAATTATAAATTTTGCTGATATAATTAATTTAATTTCGAATTTGAAAATAGTATTGACAGAACATTCAAATGTTACTTTTACACAATATTTTTAAAAATTTAAATAAGGGAAATTGTGCACATTATTTAAAAAAAATTAATTAGCGAACTTAGAAAATGTTGTACGCGAACTCACTCATTTAGGAAAATACGTTACGATTAAAACTTTTAGAATACATTTCAAAGTATTGTAAACTTTATCGAATAAAGAAATATACGTTACGATTGCTACACTTTTTTAATACATTTCAAAGTTTTATAAACTTTACCGAAAACTTTTTGCATGTGACTTTTTTTAACCAATAAAATGCTAGTATTTTGAAATTTTACGAACAATACTTTGTGATTAATGTAAAAGGTTGTGATTTTCGTCTAAGTATTAAAGTTGATATGGAACGTGTCATGCAGTCTTGTGAAGGTGATAAAATCATGTCACCTAAAGCAATTAAAAAGGTACCCTATTTCTGCAAGTCGTGTAACAAAACATTTCCTCGAAAAGTTAACTTAGTGTTTTTTATGAAAAGTAATTTAAAGGAAAAGTGTTTTCGCGAAAGAGTGATTTACAAATTCACGAAAAGATTCCCGAATCGCCCAAACAGTTCAAGTGTAGTGATTGCAACGAACTGTTTTCAAGAAAGACAGACTTATTGAAAGATAAGAAAACTCACAACTTAGGAAATCAACATTCATGTACAAATTGTTGTGAAATATTTAATTGTGAATCGTATTTTTTACAACATTGTGTTACTTTTCATAAAGTTTTACCTAACATTGCAAAATCACCTTGTTTAAAAGATTAGTTATTCGAACTGATAGTGAAGCTTATAGATTAGTTCGAACTCATAGTGAATTAAAAGACAAAATTATATGAAAAATATGTTAAGTGGAATTAACAGATCGAAACGCGCATGTATATGTTGAGAATGCCTTTTTCAAGTTGTTTAACTGATTTTCAGATTTCACTGAACGAGTGTTTTATTGGTCATTACAAAAATTTTGAAATTAGAGTTGTATACATCTTATTTAATGTGTGTTATTTTAAATGATGAATAAAATAGTTTGATTGCGAAAAAAGTGTTTTCTTTAACCTACACTGTTAAAACTGATGTTGTGTATTTTGAATGACTTAGACAAAATGTTAATTTAAAAAAAGATTTTAACATGAGATAAGAGAGTTATAATTAAAACTGGACTTACCTAAAATTTTTTCAAGATAGTCTCGATATCCTTTCCATTACAATTGTTTTAAGGAAATAGAATTCAATTTTATTGCGAATAACACTTTGTTGTTAACATCACGTGGTTTGTCTTATCATAACTATGAGATCACTTCCGATTAACATGATAACGAAGAGTATAAAAATGACTAATGCAAACCGATTTTCCTGCCTAAACTTGTTATCAGCTTGCATGAGTGACTCATCTTTACTTGACCTATATCGCCACCAGCTTGTGATATTTCAAAACTTTGAAAATGTATATCACATTTTAAGAATAAAACTTAAACATTTAAAAACTTTAAAAATTTGAGTTAGCGAAATTTGTTAGATGGTAACATTTTAAAAACTTTAAAATTTCGAGTTAGTGAAATTTGTTGGATTGACACATTTTAAAAATGAAACTTAAACATTGGACTTTGTGAAATTTGTTAGACTGACACATTTTTTTTTAAAAGTCTGTTAAACATTTGAAATTGAAAAATCAACATGTCATTTTCAAAGCAGTGAATAGATGTATACCTTTAAAAATTCGACTTAGTGGAATTTAATAGTGAAATTTATTAATCTAACACACATGCTAAAAATAAAACTTTATAAATTTTTTCCATTTTTAAAATAAAACTTATTAAAAAAATAAATAAGCAACTATTAAACATTTTGAATGTCTTAGACAAAGTGTGAATAAATTTGTTGAAATTATATAAAACATGAAAAATTTCATTACTTTTAAAGGAAATTTTATTTTTGGTGAAATAAACTCGAGGTATTTATTATATGTTACTTAAACTACATGAGAATTGATTGAAAATGTGTTACTTTTAATCACTCACAAGATAAGACATGATGTTACAACATACACATAGGAATGACACAGGAATTATAGATGGGTTTTTCTCCCACACATGACGTCACTGATAACATATTTACTGATCAAGTCATAAAATCATAGTTTAGGGTAGGTTTTTAAGCACGAAGTTTAGTTGAGATTTAAGATATTTGAGAAATATAAACTACAACTTTGGCTACTTTTTGAAATTTCCCCCTACATAAGAAAAAGAACATAGAAAAATAAAATGAAAAGTCGTATTTGAATGGAATCGAATTATTATTCTTTCACTTAACAGCTGAATGCGTCGTTAATTACATCACAAAGGCACTGATAACAACTGATTGAATATATTGTGTTTCTTTTTTAAGGTTAAATTGATTTAATATTCAAGTTATTTCTTAATGATACACTTAAAAACAATAAACTTAATTAGCATTCAAAAAGCAAACGATCACATTATTGTGTAAAACAATCAAATGTTTTAAAAGTCACGAGTTAAAATTTGAAATGACTTAGAGTTTAAGTAGAATTTAGATGTGAACCTTTTAAAATGAATTAATAGTTTTTTGTATCGCCCTCTATCGGTGGGTAATAGAATTAAGAGATAATTAAAAGTTTTAACTTGAATTCGAGCCCACAACAAAAATTATTTTTCGGTTTTATAATTTAGGGTAGGTTTAACTGAGCAAGCCATGATATTTCAGTATTTATAGACGATTTAAGATATTCGATAAAGGAAATCATCTGAATTTTTAATTTAATTGAAGGGTTTACTGCTTAAAGTACTACAAAATGAGTACAACATGATGCATAGTTTTTTAATTAATTATATTTTTCGAAAGGTTAAATTGACTTATTGATAAACTTAGGATTTATGTTTAAAGTGAATAAATTTGATATGTTAGGTTCACTTAATAACAGAGGGTTGAATAAGTTATTTTTAATAAAAATAAAGTTTACTAAAAGTTTTTAAAGTTAAAAAAAATATAGTTTTAAAAAATTTAAAGTTTACAAAAAGTTTAAAAATCTTTAAGTAAATCAAAATTAACTTTTTAATTTTAACTATTGAGAGACTATAATCTAACTGTTTATCCTTGTAACCAACTGGTGCATATCAACTATATACTCTGTATCTGCATATGCGCAGAAAAACATAGACATTTAATCTAACTTGAGTTCGACTTTAAATTATTTGCCAACTTTTAAGTTTAATTACTATACACAACTCGATTACCTTTCCCACAAAACACCTTTCAGAAACAAAACAGAAATTAATACTTACCGAAAAACACGTCAACTTCTTGTGCTTGCTTTCACTCAACTAACGTTTCTCCCTTATCTTTGCTAGGGGGCGCTGCAATCACCGTTAGAGGCGCTAGCAGTCTTCAGGTGT
Source organism: Maratus michaelseni (assembly GCA_963931845.1). Lineage (NCBI taxonomy): Eukaryota > Metazoa > Arthropoda > Arachnida > Araneae > Salticidae > Maratus > Maratus michaelseni. The sequence goes on from OZ007592.1 coordinate 255,799,424, forward strand.
GTGATAAGAATAAACTTTAAATCCAACTTACACTCGCTCAGTCATTCTTGCTTCTCTCTACCTTGCTAACAACCGTTTGCTGCTGGCTCATTGTTTGGTTGTTTAAACTTGTTGAATGACGTCATCATGTGTTTGTCTGAACTTGTCCAGGCTTGTTTTTATGCAGTACGTCTATTTAGATGAGTCATCACTCGCTTATCTTAGTTGACTTGTCCAAACTTGTTTTTGTGTGGCACGTCTATTTGGGTGAGTCATCGTTCGCTTATCTTGCTTTACTTGTTTGAACTTGTCTCGTATCCACCACCTCATGTCTTTTGTCATAGCTTGAATATACTTTACACCAATCGCTTAAATATAAAAGTCTTGTCACAACTTACTTAAACTCTGATAAAAATATTAATTATTTATAAATTTCATCAAATTCTTATTTTTCTGATACATTTACTATGTAATTTTCGTTCAAAAATATGGTAAAGCCCGATTTTAAATCGAAGTCTAAGATAAATTCCCCAAATTTGTAACATTTTAACACTAATAATAAATACTGTAAGCACCCAGTACATACAAGTTTTGTAAAAATAATATTACTTATAGCTAACTCGTTCAGTTCCATGATACGAAACTTCAATATAGCTAAAATCAGTGTTAAACGAAAGTCTAATCACGTGTCTTTATATATTATTTTGAAATGTAAAGCATTATATCTAAACGAATGATATAAGGAGTAGTTAGAATAGTTCTTGTATTTTTATTAGTAAAAAATGTATACACATTATCTTACAAGGTTGGAATATTCAACACACGGTTCACCATATTTAAAAACGATTCACCATGATTTAAAAACTTAGTAACATATTTTAAATTTATAAATTTAAGTTAAAAATATTTAAGTATTTATAAAAATATGTTTTAATTTAAATTTATAAATTTAAAATATGTTACTAAGTTTTTAAATCATGGTGAATCGTTTTTAAATATGGTGAACCGTGTGTTGAATATTCCAACCTTGTAAGATAATGTGTATACATTTTTTACTAATAAAAATACAAGAACTATTCTAACTACTCCTTATATCATTCGTTTAGATATAATGCTTTACATTTCAAAATAATATATAAAGACACGTGATTAGACTTTCGTTTAACACTGATTTTAGCTATATTGAAGTTTCGTATCATGGAACTGAACGAGTTAGCTATAAGTAATACAGTAAAACCTCCATAACGGACACTCCCGAATAGCGGACACCTCTATTTAACGGACACTTTTCAAATCCCCACTCCCAAATTCTAAATTTTTGTATGTTTAACCTCTGAATAGCGGACATTCCGAATAGCGGACAGTAGTTTTGGCGATCAAGGATGAAAAATGATTTTTTAACGAAAAAGAAAATAGAAAAAAAGTAAAAACCTCGAAATTTATCAGGGCAATGTGTCACAAATTTTGTAACCACAGATAAATGTAGAGGGTGGTCTCAGGAAAATTCCCAGTGGCCTGGGGAAACCCCCAATATCGTATGTATTTTGTATCGATTACTGTTTGATTCTTCAGATTTAATTGACATGCGTTATTCAAAGCTTCAAAATATGTTAAAATAATTTTTATCGTTTTCTGAATATATTGAGTTCTACGTATTCTGAATTTAGTTATTTGTGATTAATGTTTCGAGAATGACCTCTTTTGAGGTAGGGAAGGGATTAACTTTAAAAGAAAATTTGAAATTGTAAGTGTAAGGGAATCTAAAAAACAGAAATTGAGTTTACGGATACTTGCCGAATGTTTTAAAATAGGTAAAACACAAGAGGGAGAGATTTTACGAAATAAGGAATTTGTGGATTACTAACTCCAACGAGAACACCAAAAATGTGAAATTGAGGTATACTGATTCCATTGAAATTGATTCTATAATTCTAAATTGGTTTACTTCACGTCGTTAAAAAAAATTCTTGTCAGCGGGCCTTTGATTCAGGAAAAGGCTTCAGAAGTCGCCAAAGAACTCGGATTACATGATTTTCAGGCTTTGGGTAGATGGCTGGAAAAGTTCCGGTCTCGGAACAACATCTCTTTCAAAACAATATGTGGAAAACGAAAATCTGCAGCTCTGATAAAAGTGGAGGATTGGCATGAACGACTGCAATCAATGGTTATGAGGAGAGAAAAAGATTTCAATGCCGAGGAAAGCGTATACTCTTTTTCAGATTTTTTTCGTATAAGACGTTGTGCTTTAAAATGGATGGCTGTATCGGCAAAAAATTGAAAAAAGAGCGAATCACTATTTCATTATGTTGCAATGTATTAGGAGAATTTTAAATCTTTGAAACCCATGTGTTTCTCAAAGAACATCCAATTTAATAAATTTATCAATGTATGATACACAACACAGATATGTGATGTGGAGAGCGCATAAAAAAGCGTGGGTAACCAGTTATTTACTGATTAAATGGTTAACGTCTTTCGATAATAGGATGACAAAACAAAGAAAAGTTATCTTGTTTTGGGACAGTGCAACTTCTCATCCAAAATATTTGAAATTGGACAATGTTACAACTGTATCCCCCCTCCCCCCCCCCAAACACAACTTCCGTATGTCAGCCCCTTCATCAAGGCGTTATACACAATTGCAAAGCCTGGTACAGAAAGCTTTTATTAAGCCACATTCTTTCGAAGTTAGATTCTATGAATACAGTTGAGAACAGCCTAAAATTAGTTAATGTGCCTCATGCTCTCGAATTTCTATTTCTTCAGCTGTAAAAAACGAATAACCGGAATGAGTACGACAATGTTTCAGAAAAGCAGGCATTAAAAGAAAATGAAATATTTATTTCCGATAGAAATGAAGAACTACCGCAATAAGTGAATTAATGAAATGTATCAGGAGTGAAGAAATACCGAAATACCCAACAACATTGGTGATGACCTACTGAAGAAGAATCAGCTGACGTAGGCGATTATATTCCTTCAGAATTTTCGACAAAAGCTGACTCTATTAGTGAAATGAATCCGATACTGAAACCTGCCAATCCTGCAATATCGAGAATTTCCAAGAAGCGGCAAAATACAGTGAGCAGTTACACATTTGTTTTTCTTTTTGCAAAAAAAGATGATTTAGAATGATTAAAACTACTGATAGCTTTAAAACGTCACACAAAAAAACTAACTACATGTAATCATAAGCAAAAGTAACAGATTTTTTCCGTAAGAATGCAATAAACAATGGAAAAATGTATGTAACAATTTCATTTCAGTTTTATTGCTTAAAAAAGTAATTTTAACTAGATGGAACCCGTCAAAACGTGACGGAAAAAAATACTACAACAATATCAGTAAAATAAGCTTCTTTATTATTTAAGTAGGGTTTATCGTATGAAACAGTCTTTCAAATATTTTATTTTAACCCCCCCCCCCCTAGTGAAATGCTATTTCCGATGCAAACTCCAAATGAACACTCCGTAAACAAATGTGTAATGCAAATCAGTTTGACATTACCACCATATTCCCCACGACAAAAAAAAAAAAAAGTTTATGGACCTATAAAGTATCATACAAATAGTCCTATCATAAAGTATCATACAAATTTCCAACTTTCATCTCATATTCAGTAAATAAAAGAACATAGTATAAGCACCCCCCCCCCCTGTGATAATGCAATCGAATGAGCTCCTATGCGCATATGTATTGTATCTGTCCAAAGGCACCGTTGAAATTCGACGTTAAAAAATGTTTTAAAATGTTTAAATTAAAAGTTTTAAAATGTCCTCTTTAATCATTGTTCGTTTCAAACCCATATCTTCTAAAACGCATCCATTGTTCAAACGCATAAAACGCATCCAGCTAATCAATTTTTATGTAAAAATGAAGAATTTTTGTTAAAAATAATAAATTAATATGCAGATGAGGGAGAATTTTAATGTTTTCAATTGTAATTTATTTGTATGGTTTCTTCTATCCCTTTACATAATCAGGATGATTATTCCTTTTCCATCACAGTCGGTCTCTTATACAGTTAAATATCCAATGGATCTTTAAAAAAATAATAAATAACAGTTCCTAGCATATTCTGATTCAACATATACATCAACGAATTCAACATATCAATTTTATGTTAATCATAAACTAAAAATAGTTTTTTTTCTTTTGACAGATTTTATATTAGCGCCAAAATACTCTATCTTATGGATAATCTGATCTTATGATTTATCAGGTTTTTATTATTATTATTTTTTTTTTTCACTTTTCATGAAGGTTAGGGATACCTATTTTCAATTGTTGCAACTTTCCAAGGGGCTATTTTACATTATTAAAACAAACGGATGGTCATTTTTGAGATAGAATTGAAAAATATTTCATGCTTGAAAATTATTTAAAAAGTCGTTAAATTAAGAAGCAGATTTCAAATAAATTTCAATCGAAAGCTAATTTTTTTTCTAATTAAGGATGTAAGAATTGAAATTGTAAAATGTAGTAAAAAAATTAAATTTTTAGTATTTAGAAGTGATGTAAGCGCGATGAAAGCTAAAGAGATAGTGCCGTTTGTTGTCACAACCGTTATACATTTCTAAATATTGCCACTGTGTTTTGGTTGGCTTCCAAAAGTAGACTACCATTTTTTGACATCGAAAGAAAAATTCACAGGGAAAGAAATAAGTCTTTGCCGCTAATAAGGAACTGTTAAATGAACTTATAACAAACCTACCAAAATAATTCCTATAAAATATTAGCCTTACATTGTTTATTCTAGCTAAAAATACAATCATTATTTCAAGTTTTTTTTTTCCTGAAATTCTTTACTTTTGTGAATTTTTTTATTAAAAAAGGAAATCTTAATAATTTAAATCCTATAATTCCTATAACTTAATCCTATAATTTAAAAAAAGTAATTGGTAACATGTAATCAAGGTTTGCAATCAAGATGAAGCAACCAATAAAGGCTTCAGTTCTAATCTTTAAAATTAAAAATTGAAATATCAGTTAATATTACGCCATGTTGACACAATCATATAAATTTTTCTTTTTAGTTTTATCAATGTTAAAATGCATTTCAAGCTAAGCATAACGTCATTTTCACCGGTACAAACTTTTCACACGTACATTTATGCTTAAGCACCATGCATACAAATAAAAATATATTTTGCATTTAATTGTAATGAAAAAAATGGCATCAACAAAGTTATAATGATTAATGATAAAATGAACCCAATGGACAATATTTCCGTGACGTCACAGTAAATATGAATTTTTATTTGCTTATAAAACACACGGATAAATATTTTTACCGAAATACTTAAACATTTTAACTATATTTTAACTTACAAATTAAAAAATTCGGCCTAAAAGTCACGTGCTTTTAATATTTAATATTTATTTTTTATGCTCGCAATCATTGAGTTCAGAAAATTAACTCTGCACGTCGCAACAGTGGGCGTTAATCCGATTGCCGACTTTATGACGTCATAAGCAGAAGTAAAATTTTAATTTAAGATTACGGCTAATTAATTAAATTTTCGAACAAACGAATGTACGATAACAAATCTGGGACCAAATATCTTTCATTTAAAAAAAGAATGATGTAATTTGATGTAGTAGTTTGTTCTCACGGATTGTCGAAACAAAACGCTTAGCGTTTTAAATATATAGATTTCTGATTAATCATATAATAAGAGTTCTCGGACATATAAACGCCAATTAATGAAATGGTAAGCATTTCTTAGCGATTTTGTGAATCTCTGAAGTTTTCCAAATAGCGGACACCTCCGAATAGCGGACAATTTCTGCGCTCCCGAGGTGTCCGTTATTTAGAGGTTTTACTGTATTATTTTTACAAAACTTGTATGTACTGGGTGCTTACAGTATTTATTATTAGTGTTAAAATGTTACAAATTTGGGGAATTTATCTTAGACTTCGATTTAAAATCGGGCTTTACCATATTTTTGAACAAAAATTACATAGTAAATGTATCAGAAAAATAAGAATTTGATGAAATTTATAAATAATTAATATTTTTATCAGAGTTTAAGTAAGTTGTGACAAGACTTTTATATTTAAGCGATTGGTGTAAAGTATATTCAAGCTATGACAAAAGACATGAGGTGGTGGATACTAGACAAGTTCAAACAAGTAAAGCAAGATAAGCGAACGATGACTCACCCAAATAGACGTGCCACACAAAAACAAGTTTGGACAAGTCAACTAAGATAAGTGAGTGATGACTCATCTAAATAGACGTACTGCATAAAAACAAGCCTGGACAAGTTCAGACAAACACATGATGACGTCATTCAACAAGTTTAAACAACCAAACAATGAGCCAGCAGCAAACGGTTGTTAGCAAGGTAGAGAGAAGCAAGAATGACTGAGCGAGTGTAAGTTGGATTTAAAGTTTATTCTTATCACACACCTGAAGACTGCTAGCGCCTCTAACGGTGATTGCAGCGCCCCCTAGCAAAGATAAGGGAGACACGTTAGTTGAGTGAAAGCAAGCACACGAAGTTGACGTGTTTTTCGGTAAGTATTAATTTCTGTTTTGTTTTGAAAGGTGTTTTGTGGGAAAGTTAATCGAGTTGTGTATAGTAATTAAACTTAACAGTTGGCAAATAATTTAAAGTCGAACTCAAGTTAGATTAAATGTCTGTTTTTCTGCGCATATGCAGATACAGAGTATATAGTTGATATGCACCAGTTGGTTACAAGGATAAACAGTTAGATTATAGTCTCTCAATAGTTAAAATTAAAAAGTTAATTTTGATTTACTTAAAGATTTTTAAACTTTTTGTAAACTTTAAATTTTTTAAAACTATATTTTTTTTAACTTTAAAAACTTTTAGTAAACTTTATTTTTATTAAAAATAACTTATTCAACCCTCTGTTATTAAGTGAACCTAACATATCAAATTTATTCACTTTAAACATAAATCCTAAGTTTATCAATAAGTCAATTTAACCTTTCGAAAAATATAATTAATTAAAAAACTATGCATCATGTTGTACTCATTTTGTAGTACTTTAAGCAGTAAACCCTTCAATTAAATTAAAAATTCAGATGATTTCCTTTATCGAATATCTTAAATCGTCTATAAATACTGAAATATCATGGCTTGCTCAGTTAAACCTACCCTAAATTATAAAACCGAAAAATAATTTTTGTTGTGGGCTCGAATTCAAGTTAAAACTTTTAATTATCTCTTAATTCTATTACCCACCGATAGAGGGCGATACAAAAAACTATTAATTCATTTTAAAAGGTTCACATCTAAATTCTACTTAAACTCTAAGTCATTTCAAATTTTAACTCGTGACTTTTAAAACATTTGATTGTTTTACACAATAATGTGATCGTTTGCTTTTTGAATGCTAATTAAGTTTATTGTTTTTAAGTGTATCATTAAGAAATAACTTGAATATTAAATCAATTTAACCTTAAAAAAGAAACACAATATATTCAATCAGTTGTTATCAGTGCCTTTGTGATGTAATTACCGACGCATTCAGCTGTTAAGTGAAAGAATAATAATTCGATTCCATTCAAATACGACTTTTCATTTTATTTTTCTATGTTCTTTTTCTTATGTAGGGGGAAATTTCAAAAAGTAGCCAAAGTTGTAGTTTATATTTCTCAAATATCTTAAATCTCAACTAAACTTCGTGCTTAAAAACCTACCCTAAACTATGATTTTATGACTTGATCAGTAAATATGTTATCAGTGACGTCATGTGTGGGAGAAAAACCCATCTATAATTCCTGTGTCATTCCTATGTGTATGTTGTAACATCATGTCTTACCTTGTGAGTGATTAAAAGTAACACATTTTCAATCAATTCTCATGTAGTTTAAGTAACATATAATAAATACCTCGAGTTTATTTCACCAAAAATAAAATTTCCTTTAAAAGTAATGAAATTTTTCATGTTTTATATAATTTCAACAAATTTATTCACACTTTGTCTAAGACATTCAAAATGTTTAATAGTTGCTTATTTATTTTTTTAATAAGTTTTATTTTAAAAATGGAAAAAATTTATAAAGTTTTATTTTTAGCATGTGTGTTAGATTAATAAATTTCACTATTAAATTCCACTAAGTCGAATTTTTAAAGGTGTACATCTATTCACTGCTTTGAAAATGACCTGTTGATTTTTCAATTTCAAATGTTTAACAGACTTTAAAAAACAAAAATGTGTCAGTCTAACAAATTTCACAAAGTCCAATGTTTAAGTTTCATTTTTAAAATGTGTCAATCCAACAAATTTCACTAACTCGAAATTTTAAAGTTTTTAAAATGTTACCATCTAACAAATTTCGCTAACTCAAATTTTTAAAGTTTTTAAATGTTTAAGTTTTATTCTTAAAATGTGATACATTTTCAAAGTTTTGAAATATCACAAGCTGGTGGCGATATAGGTCAAGTAAAGATGAGTTACTCATGCAAGCTGATAACAAGTTTAGGCAGGAAAATCGGTTTGCATTAGTCATTTTTATACTCTTCGTTATCATGTTAATCGGAAGTGATCTCATAGTTATGATAAGACAAACCACGTGATGTTAACAACAAAGTGTTATTCGCAATAAAATTGAATTCTATTTCCTTAAAACAATTGTAATGGAAAGGATATCGAGACTATCTTGAAAAAATTTTAGGTATGTCCAGTTTTAATTATAACTCTCTTATCTCATGTTAAAATCTTTTTTTAAATTAACATTTTGTCTAAGTCATTCAAAATACACAACATCAGTTTTAACAGTGTAGGTTAAAGAAAACACTTTTTTCGCAATCAGACTATTTTATTCATCATTTAAAATAACACACATTAAATAAGATGTATACAACTCTAATTTCAAAATTTTTGTAATGACCAATAAAACACTCGTTCAGTGAAATCTTAAAATCAGTTAAACAACTTGAAAAAGGCATTCTCAACATATACATGCGCGTTTCGATCTGTTAATTCCACTTTACATATTTTTCATATAATTTTGTCTTTTAATTCACTATAAGTTCGAACTAATCTATAAGCTTCACTATCAGTTCGAATAACAAATCTTTTAAACAAGGTGATTTTGCAATGTTAGGTAAAACTTTATGAAAAGTTACACAATGTTGTAAAAAATCCGATTCACAATTAAATATTTCACAACACTTTGTACATGAATGTTGATTTCCTAAGTTGTGAGTTTTCTTATCTTTCAATAAGTCTGTCTTTCTTGAAAACAGTTCGTTGCAATCACTACACTTGAATTGTTTGGGCGATTCGGGAATCTTTTCGTGAATTTATAAATCACTCTTTCGCGAAAAAACTTCACCACACACCTCACAGCGAAAACACTTTTCCTTTAAATTACTTTTCATAAAAAACACTAAGTTATCTTTTCGAGGAAATGTTTTGTTACACGACTTGCAGAAATAGGGTACCTTTTTAATTGCTTCAGGTGACATGATTTTATCACCTTCACAAGACTGCATAACACGTTCCATATCAACTTTAATACTTAGACGAAAATCACAACCTTTTACATTAATCACAAAGTATTGTTCGTAAAATTTCAAAATACTAGCATTTTATTGGTTAAAAAAAGTCACATGCAAAAAGTTTTCGGTAAAGTTTATAAAACTTTGAAATGTATTAAAAAAGTGTAGCAATCGTAACGTATATTTCTTTATTCTATAAAGTTTACAATACTTTGAAATGTATTCTAAAAGTTTTAATCGTAACGTATTTTCCTAAATGAGTGAGTTCGCGTACATTTTCTAAGTTCGCTAATTAAATTTTTTTAAATAATGTGCACAATTTCCCTTATTTAAATTTTTAAAAATATTGTGTAAAAGTAAAATTTGAATGTTCTGTCAATACTATTTTCAAATTCGAAATTAAATTAATTATATCAGCAAAATTTATAATTGGACACTTCATATAAGTAAAGTAATGTTATCTTTAAAACAAATTTCCTGTTTAAACATATGCGTAACGAATCGCGTTTATCAAATCATTACGTGATATTATCTTATCTTGCATCATATGAAAAGATTTATTCTGTAATACCATGTAAAATGATCCTAATCACACGTCTTAAATAATTTCCTGTTTAAACATATGCCTAACGAATCATGTTTATCAATTTATTATCTTATTTTGTCTTCTATATATGAAAATTTTCCTCTGTGACCACATGTCAGCTAAAGGTTGTAGAAAATTCCAATGGTCTTAATCGCATGTCTTAAATAATTTACTGTAATGTTGTTATGTTAAAATTTAGCATAATAATAATAATGTGTGAGTAGTTTAAATTTCTTTAATAATAATAAAAAATATGTATTTTATTTAAAGTGACCTATAAAAAGTTAATTCAAAGTTAGTGTCATCTACCCAATGGTTAAAAAATTATAATTCTGTTAGTTATTTTTTAAAAGTAAAAATCTTTCGACTGCTTTTAAATGTTAGTTGTATCAAGTAAAATAGGGTTAAAATTTATTATAATCGTATAACTCTAAACAAAATACCTGCTCTCAAGTTAAATTATTGCTAAATTCTTGTTAAAAATTGTAGGGAAAAAAATCTTTAAAATTTTTTGTGTGTTGTATTTATCATATTGCATGTTTTTATATCTAATATTTTACATATCAAATCACTTATTAACTGAATGTAACGATTATGTCTTGTATGTTGTAACTGGTTAGTTAAATATAGGTTGATTATCTACGTTAGGGATAAGTGTCTCTATGTAGGTCTTTCTAAGGGATCCTAACTCGTATTGGCACAAGGTTCGAATTAAAAAAAAAAAATGTATCTCTGTTTTTTCAAACTTTAAAGGTATTATTTTTCTTTTACAGATATTATTTTTTTCCTTTTGTAGGTATTATTTTTCTTTTACAGGTATACTAGTGTGTTGTAACTGGTTAGTTAAATATAGGGTTGATTATCTACGTTAGGGATAAGTGTCTTCATGTAGGTCTTTCTAAGGGATCCTAACTCGTATTGACACAAGGTTCAAAGAAAACTTCGAACGGTTTAAACGTAACACCTTCCATCTATCAGCTTTGAGAGTAAAACCTCGCAGCCGCTAGTCTTATGTGTTGTGTTTTTATAAATAATATTTTTCTTGTTTAATCACTTAACTCCAAAATGAAATGTTTCTAAGACACTTTGTCATGTCTTAAGTGAAACATATTTAACTAAAGAAGGATGTAGTATTTGTGACATAAGTTATTCTACAGTACCCTTTTAAGAAAAAAAAAGAAGCTATTACAAGTTAATTAAAAAAAAAACATATAATTAAAAAATATATTGTTTAATTAGCATAAAAACGATTATTTAAGTTATTCCACAAATTTGTAAACTTAAAAAAAACGGAAGATATAATGTAAGAGAAAGTATGACAAATCTTTTTTTTTCCTTTGAAAGATTAGTCTCAAAGACTTGAATTAATTTTTTCCCTAAAAATGATACATTAATTTCAGTACACAAGTTTGTGAAACGGCTTTTGCAGGAAAATAGTATGGTGAATACAATATTAAGCATTGTAATTTAATTCAATAACACAAATGCGTGGGTGTATAGCTTATAGTTACATTTGTAAAAATCACTTTGCTTTCGTTTTTAAAATGTATAAACACGTTATTTTTCGTAACAAAACTATAAACCTATATTTCTAAAATAAATGATTATAAGGTTAATACAAGAAAGAATCAAGCATGCTATTTTTGTCAATCTCTATAAATGACATTTCATAGTATTTTCATATAAAAATTTTCCTTCTAAATTATTATTTCGAATATGGAAATGATCTGTTGACAGAATGTTGTAAGAGAAATGTGCTTGTAAATTAAACAAACAGATGTAATAGCATTCATATTAAACCAAAACTCGCGAATTACTCAATAGTGAAAGACAATTTCCTGCAGTTCATTAAAACTATGATAAAGATAATTAAACGCAGGTCTGAAATTCCTTGCTATGGTATGCATTTGAAGAGATAACAACACACACATCCTTGGTAACCTAAGATAAGACATGTGTGATACAGAGCATTGCAGGTTCTAATGTCACTAAAAATTAAAATAATACGTAAAACGCTACAAAAAAAACTTTTATGAAATTAAAAAAAAATGAAATTAAGAAACTAAATTTTTTTTCCCTCTCAAGAAAGAATCTATTTAAAACCCTTTTTATAGAAAAGAAAAATTCATATTAAACTTTTATAAAGTCAGAAAGTCTTATCACATTTCACTTCCTGATCCCTTCCGGTCTTACTTACGGAATTACTTCCTGTCTAAAGATACTTGTTTCAACCTGTGTATTATCAACATCTGTCATTTCCTATGACCTTGCGAGGTTAGCACATCTGGTGTAGAACATCCGAACGTTATCTTCTAATTTTTTTCTTTCTTACTTACGGAATCACTTCCTGTATAAACATGTCTGTTATCACCACCTGTCCCTTCCGCTAACCTTGAGAGTTTAGCACATCTGGTGTAGAAAAATTTTCCCTGTCACGAAATAACCTGTTCAAAACCCATAAAAAATACGTCTCATCCTGTCCTTATCTCCAAATTCCTTCCGGTTTCCTGTCTCAACATGTTTGTTATCCACACGTGCGACTTCCGGTGATCTTCACAGCCCGCACAACTTCCGGTACCCACACCTGTCCCTTCCGGTGACCTTCCTTCAACCTTGAGGTCAACTGCGCGAACTGCGCTGGCGCAGAACTCTCTTTTATCATCTACTGAGATGTTCTCACATTCAAACTAGTATTAGTTTTCATTCCTATTATAGATGAGTTATCATTAATCTTGATCATTTCATTCTTAAAAGAATGGGGTAAATCACCAATAGTAAATATCAGTCGATCCTTAATAAGATAATTAATTTGTCAACAAAAGTAAAAATTTCCTTCTCACGCTAACGAAAGATCAACGTTCCGTACTATGCCAAGCCACGCCAGCGAAGCAAGGGGCGGAGTTTTGAAACGCCAGAGCGCCAGGTGATTGGTCTATTTTTCTCTGTACATGAATCAATGTATGTTTTGCTAATATGCTACCGGGCCTTATCAGTTTGCACGGCGCAACACACATTTTGTCTCAATAAAACTAGATATTTTTAATGTAATTTTGCCTGAAATTCCAAATATGACCGCAGTTTTCTTCAATCATCCTCGGATTTTATATATAACTCAATTTTTAATGCAATTTATTATGGAATTTTCAACGCGTACGGTTATTTTATAAATTTTCAAAATTCATCCATCTTTAACTGTATAGTTTATATGATGACAGTGTAACACAAGACATAAATAATCTATTCAAATTAATTTTCATTTCTCCTGCAATAAATTTCCGGATGTTACCTTACATTTTAATAAGAACAAATTTATACATTGACGTTATGGGCTTAGTCGACATTAAGAATTATGAACTACAGAACGAATTTCTTTGAAAGTGAAAACAATCCGGATTAGTGAACTAGTAATTACCAATGAAATATAAAAACTCCCGAAAACAAGAATTAATGGGTATATGTTCTAACTTTAGTTGTTAAAAAATACATCTAACATCCAATTAAATGCATTTTTACAAATTATAGTTGCAATTAAAGATGTATTTGAAGATTAGATACAGTGTGTTCGAAAAGTCTGGAAACGGTCGAATAACTCGAGAAATACTCGTCAAATGGAAAAACGAAAAAATACGTGTTCGATAATTAAAAAAATCTGTTATTTAAAAATCTATTCAGTAATATCAAAGTTGCCCCCCCCCCCACCCCTGTGGTGGAAGAAGGGAGGTAACTTTTAAATCTTAAATGATAACCCCTATTTCTTATTGCAAATTCGGATTCTACGGGGAAAAATACATAATTTTTGTATTTAACGTTTTTTCCGGATCATTGTAGATGTCACTGTAATCGTGCAAAATGTGGCGTTAAACAAGAACCGCTAACCGTGAGAAGCAATAGTACGAGAACTACAGGGTGGCTACTAAATACTGTTACACTGCAAAAAATAAGAATTAATTTTAATCTATATTAATTTTAACACAATTATTCCAATTGGTAAAGAAATCATATGAGTTGTAATTTTTCAACTGGACGAAAAATGTCTGGGCCAGGATTCGGACCTGGGATGTCTTGGATGAAGCTGCCATGCTCTACCAGTGCTCTTTCGTCCAGTTGGAAAATTACAACTCATATGATTTCTTTACCAATTTGAATAATTGTGTTAAAATTAATATAGTGTAATCACGTATCCAGCGTTTACTGGAGTTCCAAATTACCTGCGATTTATTCTGTTGAGCTGATTCAAATATCAGACCAGATGCTATGATCAATAAGGTTAGCTGGATTAATTAATTCCTCCAGATTCGACCGGGATGGCTCAGTTGGTAGAGCATGGCAGCTTCAGCCAAGATATCTCAGGTTCGAATCCTGGCCCGGACATTTTTCGTCCAATTGGAAAATTACAACTCATATAATTTTAATCGTTTGGTAAAACAGTATATTTCTCTATTTCAGCGTTTAGCAATTTTCTGTTAGTGCAGACGATTTTTGTATAATGCAAATATTTAAAATTATTTTAAAGATAGAAGCAAAAAAAAAATGATGATTAAACATCTCTTTGATCGCGGATTTTCCGCAGGTAATTTTTTTAAGTAATTAAAATGCCTTGGTTTTAATAAAACATTTATATATAGAACTATAAATTGATTATTGGTATTCTAATAGCTGTAAAGATCGACCTAGGTCTGGTCTTCTACCATTTCGCACAAAAGAGCGCATCAAAATAATTTGTGAAAAGATATCCACAACGTTCTGCAAATAAAATGGTTGCAGAAGAGAACGTGCGTCGCAGAACTGTGCAAGTAATTATAAATGAAAACCTAGGTTTTCTCCCTTATCACAAAAGAAAATTTTAAGGTTTAACTGCTGCACAAAGAATAAAAAGATTACAAAGATGCAGAAATTGCTGAAGCGGCATGGTAGGAAAAGTGTTGACAGAATATTTTCTGATGAGAAGCTATTTTGCACTGAACAGTGTTATAATGTTAAAAATGATGTTGTATATTCAGCAACTTTCGAAGGGGGGACGCTGATTAACATCCCCATGATATATGCCCCCATACGTCATTTTTACGTCACGAGAAAAGGGGATATAAATCCAGTGCTTGAGCATTTCACTTTTCACAAAATCCTGATTAATGTCCCCCTGATATATGCCCCCATATCTGAAAGGAACACAAATGTAAAGCTACAGAAATTTCGTTTCGTTGAGAGCTTGATTAACGTCTCCAGGATTTATGCCCCCATACGTCATTTTGGCGTCCAAAAAATGGGGGTGCAAATCCGGTGTTCGATCATTTCACTTTTCAAGAAATCCTGATTAATGCCCCCATGATATATATCCCCATATCAGAAGGGGGCACATATCCAGTGATAGAGAATTTTCCTTTCATTGAGAGCCTGATTAATGTCTCCCTGATTTAAGCCCCCGTACGTCATTTTGACGTCACAAAAAATGGGGGCACAAATCCAGTGCTGGAGCATTTTACTTTGAACGAAATCCTGATTAACACCCCCATGATATGCATCCCCATACGTCATTTTGATGACGTCACAGAAGATATCACGTCACAGAAGACGGGGACTTAAATCAGGGGGCACAAATCCAGTACTAGAACATTTTATTTCGTCGAGAATTCCTG
This sequence comes from Maratus michaelseni, assembly GCA_963931845.1. Taxonomy (NCBI): domain Eukaryota; kingdom Metazoa; phylum Arthropoda; class Arachnida; order Araneae; family Salticidae; genus Maratus; species Maratus michaelseni. Next base: position 255,815,105 of record OZ007592.1, read on the forward strand.
ATTTACGACCCCATGATATAAGCCCCCATACGTCCTTTTTATGTCGCAACAAAGGGGATTCAGATTTCATGTAGGATAGGCAACTAGAGTTTTGCACGGGCAGGAATTTCCAATCCGATCCCGGAGCAAAAATTTAATGTTCGACCCCAAAAATTTTTGTGTTAAAAAGAAATAATCTTGCGTAATCACGTGTTCAACGTTTTCTGGCGTTTCCATTACCTGCGATTTTATTTTGTTAAGCTGATCATAATTATCAGACCAGAATTATAATTAGTAAGGTTAACTGGGTGAATTAGTCCTTCCAGCTTCTCCAGGATGGCACAATTGCAAGATCATTGGCGGCTTCAGCCAGGATATCCTTGGTTCGAATCCTAGCCTGGACATTTTTCGCCCAGTTCGAAAAATTAAATCTCATATGATTTATTTACCTATTCTAATAATTGTATTAAAAAAAAAAAGATTCTTGTATAATTACGTGTCCAGCGTTTTCTGACGTTTCCATTACCTGCGATTTTATTCTTTTGAGCTAATTCATAAATATCAAACCAGATTTATAATCAAGAAAGTTAACTGAGTGAATTATTTCTTCCAGCTTCATTCAGGATGGCTCAGTTGGTAGAGCACTGGCGGCTTCAGCCAGGATATTCCTGGTTCGAATCTTGGCCTGGACATTTTTCGCCCATTTAGAAAAATTAAATCTCATATGATATATCAATTATTCTAGGGAAAATCGGGGAAATGTTTTGCAATAAAGAAAGTAAACATTGTTTACGCAGACAGCATAAAGCTGTTTCTATCCCACTTGCTACAAATTAGAGTATAGATATAGAATTAGATATTGTTTGTGAGGCATGATTGTGAATAGATTTTTTTCCGTAAATTGTTTTAATAGTTCCATATTCAAAATTAGCAAATTTTGAATTTTGATTATGTTTTTGTCATTAAAATGTTAAATGTAGCATTATTATTATTTTCCTTCACACTAACACACTAAATAAATTAAGTATGTAATTTCATATATTGGACTGGACAATAATCAAATGCTTATATATATTACAATTCTTTAAAAAAAAAAAAAAAAAAAAAAAAAAAAACTGTGAATTTTGTAGCATTTTGTAAAATAATTAATCAAACAAAACTTAGGGTTTTTTTAATTTATTGTATAGTAAAAGAAAAAAAAATGTTACAGAATATTTACAGCTGTTTTCAAGTCCAAAGAAGCAACTTTCTGCTAGGTGACTGCCTGGGACAAGAAAAACAAAGCGGGTGGAAAATACACAAAATAAAATACTTAATGATAACTTGATATATATATATATATATATATATATATATTTAAGAACATATCAATTGCTGAGGTGTAGAAATATCTCACTCAGGGTGAAATGGCTAGTAAAACCGCCCCTGCTCTTACCCCCCCCCCCCCCCTTCCCACAAATTATTTTTCCTCGTCATTTTGCCATTTCTAAACCAAACAAGTTGGAAATTGTACGTCAAACGTGACAAATGAGGTGCGTTCGTACAATAGCTAGTTACATAAATATTCAGATCTTTTCTGATTTTAAATTCTGTGAAATGAGTTATATCGTCTGCAGATTAATTTCTGTAATAAAATAAGTATCTCTGGTCGCTTGACGATTAAACTTTGGAAGATCCTATAACAAAAAAGCACCGATTTAAAAAAAAAAAAATCAAATTTCTTAATAAATATTTTTATTAATATCTCCTAAAGTTTTGATTCGATTTTAATAAAATTTGAAATGTCCCGACAAAATTCTGCAAAGATAATATATTTTAAATTGCAAACCATGACAGACGGACGGACCAAGCGACGACTATAGGTGCTACGTATTTATATAATTACGAACGCACCTAAAAAAGCCATTTTTTTTTCTTTTTAACACTTTCCAACCTAGTTGAACAGTGTTTATGACTTCGGTTTGTCTGCCGTATGGCCGTCTGTCCGTGCTCTGACTACCGTAAATATGCTCTGATTTCTCTGCAATTTTTATATGTCATTGTCGTTATCTATAGCATGTTCCCTATTTAAACGGAACTGTGCAGTACTTATAGTTTTTTGACAGGGACACTCAAAAGAATTCCGTTACATTACGATCTATGGGGAAAAATCATGTGCTGTTTATTTTAATGATGTTACGCAATTTCAAATACATTGTAATTGATATATATCACTAAGGTGCATTACAAGAAGCTTAATATGGAATAGGGTGTGCATAGCACTTGTAGTTACTTTACAGGGACAGTCAAAAGAGTTCCGTTGCATTACGTCTATGGAGAAAAATAGTCTGCGGTTTATTTAAATAATGTTTCACTATTTTAAACGCACTGAAATTTATATAGATCACTAAGGTGCATTACAAGAGGCTTACTACAGAATAGTGTGTGTATAGCAGTCATCGTTCATTGACAGGGATACACAAAAGAATTCTCTACTGTCTGTTAACAATAATTCCTGGAAGTGCGTTTTAAGTTACCGAACACGATTTTAAATTGAACTCACTTTTTGTCTATTACATGGTGTGTATAAATTCTGTAAGTCCTATACAGGGAAGTACAAAAGTTCGCGAACACATTTCCGTTTATTGACAGAAACTACAGAAGGAGAATTTTAAACTGTGCTAAGCGTTTTCTAACTGAACTAAAATTTAGCATCCTATGTAGTATGTATACAAATGTATAGATCATATACAGGGCTGAATAAAAGTATTCGGATATTTTTCCGAATATTGTATAGGTTGAAAACTTCTGAAATTATGGTTTTAAATATGTTGTGCGTTTTCCAAATTGTTTACTTAGATGTTATCTTTCAGCTTATTAAACAGTATGATTTGTAAAATTATTTTGGAAGCTTTGGAAAGTGTTACATAATCTATGCTCGACGCATGATTTTTCGTTCTTGTTTTTTTACATTTAGATTACGGGCGTAGAAACTGCGTGGTCGTGTGACTGCACGGAAACCTAAAAAATAAGGTGTGGAAAATTCACAAACTAAAAAGTAATATCTTAAGGTGATTCTTAAATTCCTTGCTGAAGAACATGAAACTTTCTGACTCATTTTTAAACGTAAAAAAAATAAAATTGGCATGTCTGACTATGGAGGTGATTGGAAATTGTAAATAAATTACTTATTGAGTTAAAACGATTGTTGTCACCCGACGACCATTTTTCCCCTTTCCCGCTTTGCCGCAACAAGAAATTCTATTTAAACCGCCAACTTTGACAGTATTTTCTCAAAGAAATTCCTGTCTTTACCAAAAATAGAAAATGCCATTCGATTATATAATTTCTAAATAAGAGCATCTCTCAATTATTTGATTTACACTCAATTACTATTAAACGTAATCACCGGAATTTAATTACATTTACTTCACCGAAAAAAGATAATTTACAGCGCTGTATTTTTAAAATAAGATTAAGATTTCCATACAAATTTAGTTACTGAAAATTATCTATTTATTATTATCATGAGAGACGGCAGTATCTCGAGTGACGCAGCAAAAACCGAAAACCGAACGCCCAAAACCGAAGATTTCCGTCACTCTATATATACGCCTAGAAGGACATCAAAGAGAAATCAAAACGCCGAAATTTAATATCTCAGCAAATATGAGGCATACCGTTTTGATTTTTTCACATTAGTCTTATATCTATGGTCTAATTCAATCCTGAAATGCAGTAGATTTTAAGAACTGGAAGTCCATTTTTAACTAAATTTGGGTAAATGTAAGACCCCTGAAAATTATCTCGAAAATGGCTCGGGCAATTTTATTTTATTAAATATTAGTTCAGAATCTTATTATGAAAAATAGGACCTTTCAATATATTCTTTACATTAAATAACTTAAAGATATTATATATTTATAATTTAATTACATTATTATTTATTATATAATATTATTATATAATATTATTATATAATATTATTATATAATATTATTATATTATATTACATTATTATTTATTATATTATATTATATTGTATTATTATTATATTATATTATTTTTATATTAACCATTATTTTAAAGATATTATTCAAAGATAATTATTTTTTTTAATTATACATTTCTTGTTTGTTAACAAGATGAAAAAATAATGAATTAAAAATATTCTTAAAAAATAATAAATATTTATATTGTTTCTTCGGTGAGTACCCTTAAACCTTTCCATTTATTATATGACATCATAAGCATTTTATGACAATCACATTTATATAGCTTATTGCTGCTTAATGCTGGAACCAAAAAGTTCATTTTTTTCCGGGTGTTTGTTTCTGACGTGTCGCTTTAAAGACTCGTATAAACAATCACTCTCTCGCTGCATAACTTTAAAGTTGAGTCTTGGACTGCTCTCCCTGGGCCACCACCCTCATATTTTTATTGGGGCCCTAGGGTTCCTTTTTAGCATTTCTTTAAAATTTTATTCTAATGATTAATTTATACCGTATGCTTGGTTTCGACTAATTGACATTTTCATCAATAACCACGAAAAAGTAATGATATCAGTACAAAAACCCTTAACGGGTTAAAAGTTGTGACGCAGCACTTTCTTTTGGCTCTAAGAATTTTAAATATGGGTCTTAAAAGCAATTATATCAAATTTGAGTTACGCTATGTTAATAATTAAAAAATATATCATCATTTTCTTTGTTGTTTTATTTACATTCACAGATGCAATTATTATTTTTGACATGAAAAAATATATAAAATTTATTGGCTGATGCTTTTTCATTCACATCTCTCATGAATTCAAAATATGGGTTTTAAAAGAAATGATATCAAAATTCGAGTGACACCTTCACATGAATTTAATAGTATTGTTTTAAAATTAAAATTAAATTATTTTTGGTTTGTCTTCTAAAGTATATTTACACATACAAAAAATGCTTATAATTTTCCAATACACTGTTAAATATATTACTTTCACTGAGCGTATCTTATGCATTGAAATGTATTTATTTCAATAAATTGATTTATCTTTTGTGCCACGCTATGCAAAATCATAAGTAAAATTTATGTAAATGATTATTTTGCGTCATATTATCCACTTAAATACATCACCCTTTGTTTGGATACTATGACGCAAAATAATCATTTACATAAATTTTACTTATGATTTTTCATAGCGTGGCACAAAAGATAAATCAATTTATTGAAATAAATACATTTCAATGCATAAGATTAGTGAGCAAGTGACCGAAATCACCGACTCGTGGACAGCCACTCGTGGACAGCCACCCGTGAGGTATAGGAACAATAAGTCCACGAGGGGAAAAATAAACGCTACCGGACATCGATAGCACCCATCCGATCCAACCCCCACCGCAGGAGGCGCCTGTTTATTAGATTTGAAACAATAAATATAATTACATAACAATAATAACATATAAAAGGTTATAAATAATGTAAAAAGTGACAATTTTTTGTAAATTGAAAGTTAAATATAAAATATTTTCGATGTACTATAAGTTCATGATGTCCTAAATTTATGGTATTTTAGTTAAGAAAGCCAATGGTCAGTTCAGTCAAATTTTTTAAAATTCTTTCGTAATGAAAGAGAAATTTTTATTGAGAATATTATAATTCTTTTGAGAGTTTGAGGGATTGAAAATGATATTACGAAGGTTATATCTGAGAGTTTCGTTCTTATCAAAAGGGAAGTGATGGATCATAAGAGGGCAGCATCCGAATATGTAGTGAACTGCATCTCCTTCTGCTTTATCGCATGGACATCTAGGTGGGGCTCTTTTTCTTATTTTATGTAAGTATTGTGGGAAACTGCCATGGTTACTCAGATAATACGGCAGTGTTGGCTGTTTGCAGAGATAATTTGGATCAACTTTATTTATAATTTTATAGGTATCTCTGCCCTTATTACATGAGTCCCAAATGGCTTGCCAGTCAGAGATGGCCAATTTTGCTATTAAAATGGGGAAAAACAGATCTTTTCTTGATTGATATTGGTCTTGTCAGATGGCTTGCTTTGCTAGGAGATCAGCTCTCTCGTTGCCAGTGTCACCCACATGAGATTTAGTCCATGTTATTATAATGGATTTATCAGGAATTTGAAAGGGTCGGAGGTTCGTTCGGTTAGAGGTTTGTACTATTCAATGTGCAAATTAAGGGATTATCCGGTGGGTGTGTAGCACGACCGGTATACGGTTCCGAAGGCAGCGAGGACCCGGGTCGGAGGGCCGTCCGGTTCGAGGTTTTACAAGATTCGAGATTTTCTACAATTCGAGGCACCGATGTAAATTAGGGGCCCGCTAGCGGGCGAAGCCAGCTAGTACGTTAATAATGTCTAGAGAGGACTCAAACTCAATGCAAATGTTTAGGTAAAAACGTCAACGGTAAAAACGTCAACGGTAAAAACGTCAACGGTAAGAACGTCAACGGTAAAAACGTCAACAGGTAAAAAGTTCAACGGTAAAAACGTCAACAGGTAAAAAGGTCAACGGTAAAAAGGTCAATGGTCAAAATAAAGATAATGCATTACTTTATTGAACATAAAATTGAGATATGTTATTTATCGCTTTCGGATTGGGTTTTGACTCTTGCGTGTCGGATTTGGGGAGCATGGGTATAGGAGGGGAATCCCGGAAAAAATCACTCCGGTAAAAATCACCACGTAAAAAATCACCCCCGGAAAAAAGCACCATCGGTAAAAATCACCCCCGGAAAAAATCACCACGGTAAATATCAGTAAAAAGGTCAACGGTAAGAATAAAGATAATACATTTATACATTACTTCATTTAACATAAAATTGAGCTTATATTATTTATTGAGATATATATATGTTCAGCTATAGAAAACCGATTCTATATTTTTTCAAGTAAAGCACGTGTATCTGTGAATATGTCTAACATTAAAAGCATTATATTATACATATCTTTATACTAAAGCATACAAATAAATAGGAGTTGTGTACTGCATAAATATTCGCTGACCGAGACGTCGGCTATTCATTATGGGATCCCTGGAAGGGGGGAGGGTTAAATAAAAAATACAATCTATATAGTTTCTATCAAAACACTACATACAGCAACTTTTTTATATTTATGGGAACTTTGACCGAGGGTATTCTTTGTGGGGGGGGGGGGTGGCGATGAACATTAAATTAAAGACAAATAAATGACATTTTTTAATTCTTTTTTTTTCACCTTTACAAAAGAGGAGGGGGCAGAGTTAAAGGGGAGCAACAGAAAATATTATGAGTCAAAATTTGGAGATTTGGTCAAAAAAAAAAAAATGCAACGTACGAAATAAAAATGTTTTTCCAAAAGGTGATTTGAAAGAAAATTTAGGATCTAAATTAAATGGTTATGGTAACTGTAAAAAAAAAAAAAAAATTCTCGGCTGACAACTAGAGACTTTAAAAGCATGAATTTTTCATTTTTTTTTCATTTTTTGACAAATGAAGTCTGAGTTATAAGTGAGTTTTTCCCCATGATGATATTTATCGGGCTGTCGCGTGCAGAAAGTCTCTTCAAAAAGAGAACTTTCACAACATTTTCTAAAAGACATTTTTCGAAAAATGGAAAAAACTGTTCGACTTTATAGTTTCTAAATAAGAGCATCTGCCAGTGTCATCTGTTCCATGGGTTTATGAACGAAACTGAATTCAGAAATCTATCAGAAAATAATTAATTTGTATTCCAATATAGTTGAAAAGATTATACGATTTATCTATGGGCAAGTGTGGCATTTGTCCAGAATCCCTCATAATTTAGTGTTCAAAAATTAGAAGTAGTTGCAATTTTATTAGTATACTTTTCTTTTCTGCTTTATTCGAAAAACACAAAAGACATTTTAATATATTTTATGTGATATCTAAGTATCGTCTAATAAAAGTATTTTTTTAACTATATTTGTCATACAGTATTCACAAATGTACTAATTTACTAAGTGTACTAATTCTAATCATATGTCCATGTGACATGCCTATGTGAGACAGGGGGGTAAAAAATTGGATTTTCAAGATTTAATTTGTCATTTGAGCAGCATGATTGTGAAAAGCAAAGTAATAATAATAATAATATAATAATAATAATAATAATAATTTTATGATATATATAATGCTTTCGTATGTGTTATTGCTAGAATCTGTATGATAGCGACCCTGTTTTTACTTATATTAAAAAAAAAAAAAAGAAAAAAGAAGATATATTTACACTTATTCATATCTGTAATTTTAATTGCATTTAATCTACTGATATTTGTGAATAATTTCATACTTGTACTGAGCATTAGCATCTTTATTCATATATAGTTGCAGCTTTACAAAGAATTTTTGGGTCTAATTGTGAGGGATTTCACAGAAACTTTTGCTCGCATCTTAGAAGTTCTTTGTTTTCAGAAAAAAATATGTTAGGTAAATACGTACTAAAACCAAAAACACTGGCATAACAAAACAATTAAAAAAAAAAAAAAAAAAAAAAAAAAAAAAAACGTAAATAGTTTTATTATTCAAATAACAAGAAATCGAACAATGTTTCTCTCTGTCCTATAAGGACATCGTGTCTTTTGAAAGTATATTATCAAGTTGATATCTTATAAGCCAATTTTTGGCGCACAATTTTCAGAAAAAGATCGGTATCGGGTAGCAAATCAATTATAAATTTGGGGGATCAATTATAATATGTATAAGAAAAGAAATATATTTTCAAATCTTTTGCAACTAAATATTAATACTATCTGAAATTTCCATGTAATTTAGTAACAACATCAGTTTTGAATTTTTCCTATTAAGTCTATGTGCATTAGAACAATATTTCATAAAAGTTTTTATAAACACGTGTAAACTGTTTCACCTAGTTGATGAAATCCTGAAATACATTTAATAAAGTTCTGTTTTCCTTCTTTGTGTGTGTCTGTTATTTTTATCTTCAAAATGTTACTGCTTCCTCATATATTTATTTAAAAAGGATTTCTAGTTGAATATTATACCACATGTAAAAGATTTAAAAATCGGATTTTTAATAACATTTTATTTATTTATTTTCTTTCTCCCGCTTTTAAAATTTAAATATATTATCATTCATGATTTTTTTTCTCCTGGGGTTGCTTTGTTTTTTTCTCTTAAACTCTCTATTAGACGAAAACTATCCCTTCAGGCTCTTCTCAAATCTAAAAAAAGCCACTCTCTGACACATTTCTAAATTCATTTTTGTTCAGAAACGCATAAAACTGGAAAGTGTTATTATTCAAAAACTTTGTAATTGAAAGAATATTTCCATTTTTTGGTAAAAGTAGAAGATCTTTCAGAAAATACTGTCAAAGCTGGCGTTTTGAACCAAATTTCCGACGCCACAGCACGAGAAAGGGGAAAAACGTGTCGTCACGCGACACAAATAACTTTTAACTCGATAAGTAATTTGTTTATCAAAAAAGAAAATCTCATTTTAATTCCAAATCGCTTCAACAGTCAGGCCTTCCAATTTTATGCCAATGCATTTAAAAAATGGGTCAGAAAATTTGTCAGACAGTTTCTCGTTGTTGAGCAGGTCATTAGAGAAATCACCTTAAAAACAGGGTTCTGTTCCGATCCCCCTTTTCCTTTCTTCAATGCTTTTCAATATATAGGGGAGATGTTTATTTTAATGACAAAAATCGTTATTTTAAATATTTTATTTAAGTTATTATCAATATTATATATCACATTTCATACATTGAGTGTTTGACTACATCTTATGCACAATATTTATTCAAGATTATTATTATACAGAAATGTATTATGAAATTAAAAAACAATTCCTCTATGTCCCAATCATCCACACAGCAGGGATGAATGGGACATAAATATTTCCCTCCCTTTATTCAATGTTAAAGACTAAAAGCTGAAAAAAAATGCCTTCTTGGCAAAAGCTGAGAGATTGTAAATTGTAATATGATCTCCAGGATTGTTTGTTATCCAATCATATTGTACTCATCTCAGCTTTCCCTTAAAAGGCCCATAAACAGAAGCATTCAATGGCTGAAGACGATGGCTACAATGAGGATGAAATGTTAAAAGAATAAACCATAAATTATTAATTTATCAAACTTTTTATAAAAGCTTTTTATTTATCAAAGCTTTTGGTTCTGAAGCACGCTATGGTAGTGAAATCTATAAGGATAGGAAGCAACTAAAAAAAAAGTTTATTGCGTATAATTTTAGAATTAAAAATTCTGTTGAAAGTAACAATTCACAGAAATTTGAATGAGGTTTTGTGAAGTAATGAGCTTCAATAAAATAACGTTAAAGGGTAGAATAAAACGAGTCTTTAAAACAAATTGATATATCGAATATAAAATTGGTTACCTCAAAAAAAAAAAAAAAAAAAAAACAAAGTTTTCGTCAGTATCAATAGGTTTTTGTGCATTGTATCCCTACGAAAAAATTTATTTTTTTATTAAATTGTTGGCGATTTAAATGGTAATAATTTTTAAATCTGGCATTGCTGTATTTTTTAGTTGCGGTAAATTGCCCGAAACTTTTTCGATCTTCCATGTAATTACTCTCTTAAATGATTTATTTTTTGATCCAAGATGTACCAATAAGCACGCAGCCCTTTCAGAATCAGAATCCGATTAGTATGATTCTGAAATGGATGCGTGCTTATTAGTATATCTTGAATAAAAAAATAAATGATTTTAGGATAGTAATTACATGGATGATCGAAAAAGTTTCGGGCAATTTACCGCAACTAAAAAATACAGCAATGCCAGATTTAAAAATTATTACCATTTAAATCGCCAACAATTTAATAAAAAAATAAATTTTTTCGTAGGGATACAATGCACAAAAACCCATTGATACTGGCGAAAAACTTGCAGTTTTTTTGAGGCAACTAATTAGGTAGATTTCGTAAGAAATACTACCTATTACATTCTCCCCTAAGTTGGAATTTTTGAAAATTTTTTGCAGATCTACGCCAATCATGACTCCCAGAACCCCCCCCCCCCAGTTCAAAACTTTATCTATCTATCTATGTCACTTTTTTATGGACACGATAACTGCAATAATTCTGCACAAATGTCTTCCAAACTGGTACATAAAATCAATTCGCATAAAATCTCGGTCAAGTTCGTTAATGGGCAAAATCGAACCAGGAAGGGGAAATGGGTGGCTTTTTGTGAAAACAGAAAAAAACCCATAATTTCTTAATTATGATACGTATCGAATCTGTTTAAAGTTATTATTACTTCTAGGAAAAGGGCCGAAAATGTATGTATGACAGATTTTTGATAGCATTAAAAATGGCCCCAAGGGGGGTTTAAGAAGAAAAAAAAATTCATAACTTCGTCAATTCACAAGATATCAAATCCGCTTGAATTTATTATAAATCCTCTTAATATTATCTAAAACTTTTATATTGACAAGTTTTTTATAGGACCAACCTTTATAGCAAATAAATAAATAAATAAATAAAAAATAAAATAAAATAAAAGACATCTAAAACGGCCCAACCTATTTTGATATAACCTCACACCAACAGCTTTAGGTATGTTTTGGCGTCAAAATTAGCGACCCCCCCCCCTTCCCACAAATGAACACATAAACTGACGTCTTAATTCAAATGAGCTGGGTATTCCACAATTCCTTAATGATAATGCAAGTTATAATACCAAGACTCTAATTTTTTACAAGATATTGCTATGTAAACTTGGTGTAAATTTTACCTTTGAAAGAAAATTTTAAAAGTAGATAATTTCTTAGCATCCGAAATTGCGAATATCTAAAAACTCTTTATAAACGGTATCTCTTTCAGCGTTTTAAACAACTTCTGATTTACAAGTTGAAAATACTTATGTGTCATGTAATTAAAATATATAGATAACTGATAAATCCCTGAAAATTCTACAGGTCGTATCACAAAAAGAACTGGTGGAAATAAGAAGTAATGAGAAGCCCAGATGTGTTTGTGTTCAATTTTTCAGTACTGCTATAGTCAATAGTTTAGGCGTTTCTAAGAAAACAAATTACTATTTCGGAGCGGTTTCAAGTTATTTATATGGGTTCGTTAGTTTCCTATGACTGGTTTCTTTGGTGATACCAGATGCGAAACTTTTTATTGATTGTACCGTATTCTGAAGTCTTCTTCTGAAGTGATCTATGCTTTCTTCAGGACGAAATAGAAATCGGATGTGAAAGAATTTTTCATGATATGCCAATTAATATACACTCGGTTTCAGCGTACGGGCGTCTATCAAGCAAAAATTGTTAAAAACAATTGTTATAGCAGATAAGTGTTAACGGAGGAAAAGTGCGAAAACAATTCACTGCACTTAAAATAACTTTTCGTTTAACTGTTGTTCTTTCCATATTGAAAGATGAGAAAAAAATACTTTTATTTTATTCCAAGATGCAGAATATAACTAGTTTCAATTTAAATTTCGTCAGAGAAAATATCAATTAAAGAAAATTTTGAAATAGTAATCCTTTGTGTAATTACACGAGTCATGCATTACACAAAATTATTCCTCACTCGGTTATTCTTAATTGTTTTACTTATGTTTAATGAAATTATAAGATACATAGCAACATATTACATATCTTCAAATTTTCAGATCAAGTAAAAAGAAAAATAACTTTGCCAATAAATTTGATCTTTTTTTTTTTTTTTTTTTTCAAGATTTCGTGTAAGAAAGAATGCCTATACGCACAAGGCGCATGTGGTAAAAAAAAAAAAAATGATGTATACTAAAAAATTAGTATATGTATTTTTTTCCTGTTCATCAGGCAGTTAACTATTTGTGTTTTCTTTGACTTTCATTTTTATTAGGGTTTCGTTCATTTCACGAAACCCTATTACTCCCTCTCTATTGTCTGTCCGTCACAGAGCCATTCTCAAAAACTATATAAGTTACAGAGTTGAAACTTTGTGTATACATAACTGAATATCTGCTATGAATCTCACAATATTAAAATTTGAAAAAATCGTATTATTTTAATAAATAGAGATAAAAAAAAAAACCCAAAATTCTAACAGCCTTTTCCTATTAAATTTAAACACTTTTCGTTATAACAGTTGCCAACAATTAAAAATCCACAATAAAATTCTTTCTACAATAATTAATTCTCTATTGAAAGATTTCCACGTGAAAAATGAAAATGAAATAAAAAGTTTCCATAATAGAAAAAAAAGAAAGATTATGGCGTCATATGGGTAATAAAATCGAAATTTTCAAAGATTTCTCAATAATACAATAAGTATGTGTATATACAGAAAGCAGATTAATATCACGTCATTAGAAAATTAAAAATAACATTAATCTGAGGTCATATTTGAAGTTAAACGGATTTCTCAAATGTTTGAGAATAATACAAAGCGAGTATCAATATGAGTAATAGAGAATAGTAAATATATGACATTATAAATAGGTGTTCATTTGTTAATGTCTGTAAATTTACTATGTATTGTCTATTTTACAATTTTCATTTTTTCACTAAAAACGTCTCCCATTTAAAAAAATTCCCTGACGGCTCGGCCTACAGGCACAGGTAGATTTCGAAGACGCAGACCGTGGGGCGCCTGTTTGTCGGGAATTGCGGAAGAAATAACCTTTTTGCGATGATGCGGCAGTTGGAACCACCTACTTCGAAACCTAATTTGTTTGTTTGCAGGCGGAGCCAGTAGGGATTTTTTTTTTTTTTTTTTTTTTTGGCTATAAGAGTTGGTCCTATAAAAAACTTGTCAATATAAAAGTTTTAGATAATATTAAGAGGATGTATAATAAATTTAAGCAGATTTGAAATCTTGGGAATTGACGAAGTTATGATTTTTTTCTTCTAAAACCCCCCTTCCCCCCCCCCCCTTAAGGCAATATTTAATTATATCAAAAATCTGTCATACATAAATTTTCGGCCCTTCTCCTAGAAGTAATAATAACTTCAAACGGATTTGATACGTATCATAGTTAAGAAATTATGGAGTTTTTCTGTTTTCACAACACCCTTCCCTATCCCCCCCCCCCCTTGGTTCGATTTTGCCCATTAACGAACTTGACCGAGATTTTATGCTTCTTGATTTTATGTATCAGTTTCGAAAAGATGTGGGAGTTGGAACCGCCTACTTCGAAAAATAACTTGTTTGCAGGCGGAGCCGGCAGTGATTTTTTTTTTTTTTTTTTTTTTTTTAACGATTGGTCCTATAAAAAACTTGTCAATATAACAGTTTTAGATAATATTAAGAGGATTTATAATAAATTTAAGCGGATTTGAAATCTTGGGAATTGCCGAAGTTATGAATTTTTTTCTTCTAAAACCCCCTCCCCCCCCCCTTAAGGCCATTTTTAATTATATCAAAAATCTGTCATACATAATTTTTCGGCTCTTCTCCTAGAAGTAATAATAACTTCAAACGGATTCGATACGTATCATAATTAAGAAATTATGGGTTTTTTTCTGTTTTCACAAAAAGCCCCCCCATCCCCCCCCCCTTGGTTCGATTTTGCCCATTAACGAACTTGGCCGAGATTTTATGCCCCTTGAAATTAGCAAAATGTTAATAACGTTATATATGTACAGCCCCCCAAATTGGCCCCTTCTGGCTATCGCTCAATTGATTTGCAATCTTAAACTGAAATATCTTCAGGTATTGCCATTCACAAACTAAAATCGAATAGTGGTTTCCAGTTTTTGATAAAAGTAAAGTAAGTTTCATAAAATCTGTGAAATTTGGCTATTAGGATTAAATTTCTGGATAATACTGATCAACAGAAGTCAGTGTGTATGATCACTTATAACTTAAAATGTAATACATTTATGGAAAAATGAAAAATTCCCTTCGATTTTTAATCCTTTTTAGCCTTAATTGCATATTTTCCACTTTTCCGCAATCGTTTAATAGTTTTTTACTCAAAAATAAGAAATTTAGATACATTACTGTACGAGTAATTTGAAGTCGATCGATAATTCTGAAAGCGCAACTTTTTAAAACAATGTCCGCAATATCGAAAAAAAAAAAAAAAATTAAAACAAGGGCTTTCAAATATTGTTTGACTGCAGCACTAACTGAAACTCCAAAATTTTAATTGATATTTTTTATTGCTAATAATAATAGTAATAATAAAAATTTTCTTACTGAAATAAATTTTCTGCACCATCAAACATTAGGATAAAATTATTTTCGATTTTTGAGGATGATGTTTTAAACTCAACTAATTTTTAGTATATTACGTAGTTTAAATAGCCATCTATAGACGTGAATGTCTTAAAAGTGCATTTCGAACTGTGTTATTTATTTTCCAGCTGAAATATATTGATTATATTCTAAGGAATGTTTGTAGAATATAATAAATTCATATAGAAGCCTTCTCCCAGAGAAATGAGGCACATTGCCGTTTATGAATGATGATTGGCAGAGCTTAACAAATGCGGTCGCCAGGTCGCCACTGGCTACCAAGTTTTTTGATCTGGTGATCAAAATGATTGGATCTTTCGGGGTGATTTCTGTAAAAAAAACTGACATGCACAGATGGCATTTTTTCTCTCCCCTACTCCTACTCGTGCGCGACAAGCAGTGATCTTCCTCTTCTCTCGTACTTTTAATGGAAGAACTAAATTTAAAAGACATTTTCCAATTCGTGCACAGAAAACACAATTCTTTTCAGCTATAGCCAACTAGTATGTGTCACGTGATTGGAATGTGAGGGAGAGAAGATATTTCAATAAAACACTAAGCAATAGTGTCAATTCAATCTCTGAGGCATCTAAAATTGGATAATATGCTAAAAAATGCTCGAGTTTTTTTTTTTTTTTTTTTTTTTTTTTACGTTTCAAATCTGATTTATGTCTTTATATAAGTTGTCAACATAATATAAGTGATTAAAAGTTTTATAAGTTTCATTAGAAAACATAGTTTATGTTTTCTTTCTAAACTACGTAACTAATAATTGTAAACTATGCTTGTTATTATTTTTTCTCAATTAATTCATAAAAAAACTCTCATGTTTTTTTTTGTTTTTAAATCGATGAAAGGGAAGCGGAGGGGGGGGGGGGGGGGGGGGGGGATAAATTTTTTTTGCTGGCGACTATTTTTTTTTTCTCCAGATTTTATCAAGTTTGTAAAGCCCAGGTGATTGGTGTAAGTGCAATTTTAGTTATGCTATCAGTGTTACTGTTGAAATAAATGTTATCATATTCTGTGAAATACATTAATATCTAAAGATCATATGCAGGACTGCACAAAACAATTCGAATGCATTACAGTCGAAAATTGTTGGAAGTCAATTTTAAACTGTGTTATGTACTTTTAATTTTATCGTTGAGTTAAGTTTTAGCATACCATGGAGTTCTACATAAAAACATAATGGCTGCATAAATAAATTCGAATACCATGCCTATAGGTGGTAATAGTTAAAATATATTTTTCAACTGAATTAAAAATCTTCCCTGGACCGGCCGCATGATTTCTCTTTGTCCTTTGGTTACAGCATTCTGCGGAGTCTGAAAAAATTAAAAAAATAAAATAACAAGAACGAAAAATCATGCGTCAAGCATAGATTATGTAACACTTTCTAACGCTTCCAAAATAATTTTACAAATCATACCGTTCAATAAGCTGAAAGATAACATCTAAGTAAAGAATTTGGAAAACGTATACCATACTTTTTTTTAAAAAAAATTCAGAAATTTTCAACCTATACAATATTCGGAAAAATATCCGAATACTTTTATTCAGCCCTGTATAGGATCTATACATTTGTATACATACTACATAGGATGCTAAATTTTAGTTCAGTTAGAAAACGCTTAGCACAGTTTAAAATTCTCCTTCTGGAGTTTCTGTCAATAAACGGAAATGTGTTCGCGAACTTTTGTGCTGCCTTGTATATGATCTACAGAATTTATACACACCACGTAATAGACAAAAAGTGCGTTAAATTTAAAATCGCGTTCAGTAAATTAAAACGCACGTCCAGGAATTATTGTTAACAGACAGTAGAGAATTCTTTTGTGTGTCCCTGTCAATGAACGATGACTGCTATACAATATTCTGTAGTAAGCCTTTTGTCATGCACCTTAGTGATATATATAAATTTCAATGTGTTTAAAATAGTGAAACATTATTTAAATAAACCGCAGACGATTTTTCTCCATAGACGTAATGTAACGGAATTATTTTGAGTGTCCCTGTAAAAAAACTATAAGTGCTACACACTTCCGTTGAAATGGGGAACATGTTATAGATAACGACAATAACATATAAAAATTGCAGAGCAATCCGAGCATATTTACGGGAGTTAGAGCACGGACAGACGGCCATCCGGCCAGACGGCCAGACGGCAGATAAACCGAAGTCATAAACACTTTTCAACTAGGTTGGAAAGTGTTAAAAATAAAGCGTTCAATCTGTTATTTAAATATATTTATTCATATACTATATATTTATTATTTATAAATAAATATTTATCTAAAAATCAATTTTATTCTATTAAGTGGCTAATTTTACTAGAAAGCAAAAATGACGTAATTTTTTCCATTTGACTTGTCTGATGTATAAATGCTTTTTAGGTGCGTTCGTAATTATATAAATACGTAGCACCTATAGTCGTCGTTTGGTCCGTCCGTCTGTCCGTCCGTCTGTCTGTCTGTCCGTCCGTCTGTCTGTCTGTCCGCATATAACAACGCAAAAACTACCCAACCAAATGGTTTGCAATTTGAAATATATTATCTTTGCATAAATTTGTCGAGGCATTTCAAATTTTATCAAAATCGAATCAAAACTTTAGGAGATATTAATAAAAATATTTATTAAGAAATTTGATTTTTTTTTTAAATCGGTGCTTTTTTGTTATATGAGCTTCCGATGGATGTTAAATCGTCAAGCGACCGAGATACTTATTTTATTACAGAAATTAATCTGCAGACGATATAATTCATTTCACAGAATTAAAAATCATCAAGATCTGAATATTTATATAACTAGCTGATACATATATATCTGAATATTTATATAACTAGTTAAGATATTTGTATGAACAGTGTCATAAAATATATACTTAACTAGCTGTTTAACCCGTTCTACGCACGGGATATCATGAATTTAATTCTAAAACGTGCGTACGAACGCACCTCGTTTGTAACGTTTGACGTACAATTTCCAACTTGTTTCTTTTAAACAGTAATTTGTAATGTATAAATAGTTACAGGGATAATTAACTTCTGCGTAATCAGTGGAAATATGCTTTAAATCTTTTTCAAATTCCCAGCTCAACAATATGAAACTGTCTGAAATATTTTCGTCTTATTTTTAACTGTAAAAGCATGACATTAGCAGGTTTGACATTTGAAGAGATTTGGAATCGAGTAGTGTTTTCCATTTTTTGTTAAATAAATTGTTTATCGAGATATAAGTGATTATTGTCACATGATGACAGATTTTTCTCCTTCCTTTACCGTGCTATCGTGTCCGGAAATTTGATTCAAAACGCCAATTTCGACAATATTTTCTGAAAGATCTTTTTTATTTTTCAAAAAGGGAAAACGCTATTCAATTACACAGATTCTGAATAAGAACACCTGCTAATTTTATGCTTTTCTGAAAAAACTTGAATTCATTAATTAGCTCTTTTCGATTTGAGAAGAGCTTTAATAAATTACTGAGAAATATTTTCAAAAATCTTCATTTTATTATACACAGGCTTCGATCATGACTAATGGGGGCCCTGGACAAAGATAAATTAAGGGGCCCCATTCGAATCGTTGCAACATTATTCAAATCGAACTGATATGTGTAATGCATAAACAATATTATCATACCTTGGATTTTAAATAGAAGAAAATTCTTAGCCCCGTCAATTCTAAATTAAGTACTTCAATTAATAAAAATACTCTTTTTTTTCCTTAGTACTGAACAAAACTCGTTTATATAACTTTATAAAATTGTTATGTTACTTTAAGATGAATTTAATAATTTCAACTTTTGGAAGAGTATTAAATATGTACATGTAAATATGAGTTAATCAAGCTACTTTTTTTTTTACATATTTCAAAGTTGTACTACACACAACACAATATCAAATCAAATAGATTCTACTTCACAAGTATAAAGTGTTTATTTCATAAATCTAGAAAGATAGTAATTGGGTTGGGATTAGATAAGATGGTTGAGATTAGTCTACTAACATCAAAATATAACATTTTACTCAGGGATATCCTCATGGTTTTGTCCTGTACTTATTTATTTTCTCTAGGCGTGGAGTGGGTATAGACAACAGGTGCAAACTAGAGCCCTTTAGGTTTGAGTAACAAAAGGGCTTAGGTTTGAGTAAGTAAAATATAAACTTGTATTGTGATTTTGACAGACTATGCCAGATAAATAGAAAGACCTTTATATTAGAAATATGAATTTCATTCATATCTCTTTGTATTTAAAGAGAGGAAAATGGTTTGTAAACTGTATCAAAATCCAGTAATGTGTTTCAACCGGTTTCAACAAAACTTATTGCAACTAAGGAATGCAATTAATATTGAAATACCCTGAAAATCTCCCGATTTCTAACATTATTTCTACATTCTAACATATTCTAAAATTTTTAAATCATAATATATATCTATTTATTTATATATTCATATATATATATATATATATATATATATATATATATATATATATATATATTGAAAAGCATTGAAGAAAAGAAAAGGGGGATCGCAACAGAAACATGTTTTTAAGGTGATTTCTCTAATGACCTGCTCAACAACAAGAAACTGTCTGACAAATTTTCTGACCCATTTTTAAACGCATTGGCATAAAATTGGAAGGCCTGACTGTTGAAGTGATTTGGAATTAAAATGAGATTTTCATTTTTGATAAACAAATTACTTATCGAGTTAAAAGTGATTTGTGTCGCGTGACGACACGTTTTTCCCCTTTCTCGTGCTGTGGCGTCGGAAATTTGGTTCAAAACGCCAGCTTTGACAGTATTTTCTGAAAGATCTTCTACTTTTACCAAAAAATGGAAATATTCTTTCAATTACAAAGTTTTTGAATAATAACACTTTCCAGTTTTATGCGTTTCTGAACAAAAATGAATTTAGAAATGTGTCAGAAAGTGGCTTTTTTTAGATTTGAGAAGAGCCTGAAGGGATAGTTTTCGTCTAATAGAGAGTTTAAGAGAAAAAAAAAAGCAACCCCATGTAAAGAATCCACGATGTTGTGTGTTTTTGAAATGGGGTAGCGTGGAGCCGTTTCACAATTGATCACCTTCATTAAATATTTCAGAACAAATTTTATTTAAAAAGCGTTCTTGAAATTTCTAGAGGTAAAAATTATTTACAACAATTTTTTTTAGCTGAGTTCGCTCGACTTGTAATTTATAGCAAATCACCAAATAGTCCAGTCTTTTACAGTAGTTTTAGAATCTTAAAGTCTTAACTAGTGCTACTTTTCACTCTCCCCGAAAGGTCAAATCCAAGGCTGTTGCCTTGACTTCAGAGAGATCGCACTCTCTCATTCAAAAATCTGTCAGCAAACCTGTCCTTCCCTACTAAGAAGGGAAACCGTCCTGAGATGAGTGTTTTCCACCAACACTCGTTCTCCTGCCGAAACTCTAACTAACCTTCCTCTCGATCCTCTTCTCCGGTCCGTTTCTCGAACAAAAGATTCTCCGATCACCAATCAAAAAAGTTTTAGTTTACGTCATTGGATAAAGCCTTTTTAGGGAGGTCTTACTGAACTTTTAAATGTTCACGCAGGAAATTCCCACGATCTGAGACCCCACATATAGACGGTCAGATCAGAGAAATATTTGCTGTCTAGCAATTTCAGTTTCACAAGATTGATCGAAGCTCATCTTTTCCTATTGTAGTAACCGGCATTCTTGTCACCCCACAGCTAAGCGTGAAAAAAGTTTTCCAACTCTTGGGAACTTCTATCTTTGATTACTCTGCCTAATTAGCAGACTGTGAGAGATTTACTGAAATTGTTACAACACCCCCACCATCAAAACATTTTCCGGGTTAAAACGCGGAAAATCTGCAAAAAAAGGATTAGCTCAACATATTTGAGTGGCTCAAATAACATTTCAATTTAACCTCACTATATACATCAGTGACCTAATTTCTTATATACTGCTTACCATTGCTTGAACATCTAGCTTTAGAGACTTTTTTTTTTTAAAGATACTTTTTTACTACACATGCCCAAAATAACAATAAAACTAAAAATAATCAAATATGTACAAAAGATTGGATTTTACTCAAATACTTACTACTGAATTTCTTTACTTGTGTTTGCCGAACAATACGTTTTACACAACCGTTCAATTTCTTTAACAAGAGTGTCACAAAGGCGTGAATTTCCACTGTCCCTACTCTCTTTCAACAGAATTTCGAAGGATTTTAGAAAACTCTTTGTGAATCCGCTCACTTCCTCCAGATTAACTTTCGAATGATAACCCTTCCTGTCAACACTCACTTCCATATTTTCGCCTTTATTTTTCGAATTACCCTGCCGGTCGAAAACCAACTCATCTACTTTCCTTGACCTTTTCAAAAGGGTTTCTTTTTCCCCAATACACTGAGAACGGTGGTTCTTCATTTCGGGGGGGGAATGACGAAAGAATTTCTTCCTGCCCTTGTGGATCTGTTAAAGGGTTTATCTCAATCCCCGGGTTCTCAAAACTGGAATTAGTTTGCGATTTTTGCTTTCGCTTTATCTTTTCATTTATTAAAGCCTGCGTCTTATTACCTAAGATATAGTGTTTAATTTTAGAGTGTCTAGGCAGGATTGCCGCTTTCGTATTTACATATCCGAGACCTTTTATTTCCATTTTTATACGTGCCACTCTAAATCGTTTTGGATATTTATCAAATGTCTGTTTAAGCCAAACATATTCATTGCCTAATTTGCTCTTATTTACCAAATTCCATGGGCAAACACAATACGAGCTACCTGAATCTCTAAGTACACACGCCTTCTTCCCATTTATTTTGTTTTCACTCAAAAAAGGTCGGAACAAGCTTTTGTCTTCGCTTATATCGCCTAAGTGATTTATGCTCTCGAAAGATTTTACTTCCGTAATATCCCTTTGTCTTTTCGGACAACGTGCCATTAGGTGAAATTCGCTTCCACACGTATGGCAACGCCTCTTTCGTTCAAAGATACGTTCCCTGTCTTTAATTTCCTTGTCTCGCCAATTTATTTTTTTGTCGGAATTTTTTTCTTCTCCAGAATTTCCCTCGAGTTTCGTTTCTTCAGATTTCCTATCATAAAAAGATCTCGCATTTTCTTTTTTATCTGAAATCCCTTTCACTGCTTCATATTCGTCCAGACATTTTGCCAAAACTAACGGGTCTTTGTAGTTTGCCCACGAATCAATGAAATGCTCTTTCATTTCACTAGAAGCACGGAGCTTGATCTGGTCAGTTATCAATAAATTTTTCAGACTATTGAAATCTGTAACATCTAACCCATTTAACCAACCCTCTAAATAACTGTTGATCTCGAAAATAATGTCCTTCCATGAGGCATCTGGATTGCGTGGATGTTTCATTAATTTTTGACGATACGATTCGGGACTCATACGGAATCGTTCAAGCAAAAACTTTTTGACGTATTCAAAGTCATCCGTCTGATCTTGCGGTTCCCTTAAAATTAATTCTGCAATTTCGACCGGCACTAAAGCTAATAGATGCGTCACTAAGTCACCTGTCTCTATTTCCGCTTTGGTCGCCTGACGTTCGAACAAATTTAAAAACAGAGTTATGTCAGAGCGTTCCGGATCAAATCGATGCATTATTGTTCGGAGCGGCAGTTTAGGTGGGCGTTCCGACCCGGTACTGTTAGTTGAACTACGTCTATTTGCATCTTGCGTCAATCTAAGTTGTTCTAACGTAAATTCGCGTTCTTTTTGTTTTTCCTCTCTTTCTCTTTCTTCTTTCTCCCTCTCATATTCCCTTTGTTTTTCCTCATATTCCCTTTGTATTTCAGCCTTTTCCCTTTCTTTATTCTCTTTTTCCCTTTCTTTATCCGCGGCTATCTTCTCTTCTCGATCTTTTATGATATACGCAGCTTGCGTGAATGCAAAATCTTTATCGTAATCATCGGCAGCTTCGATTTTTTGGATAATTACCGGTATCCTGTCATTTTTCCCTATTTCCACTCCCAATTCTTCCGCTAAATTCTGCAAATCAGTTTTCCTGCACTGTTTCAGATCAGTTACTTCTTGCATTTTGAAATTTTATGTAAATACAATATAAAGATGAAAATGATAGTTTCGCTCGCTAACTTATGCAATAGGGATTCTAACACTTTATGGAAATTTTTCTGCAACTACCCACATAATACTAACAATTTTAAATACAATTCAATTTGAGGAATAATAAAAATAGTATACATATAAAAATAGACTTTCAATATTGTAAAATTTTCAATACACTGACACGTTTTGGTGTCGATCATACACATTTAAAACAAATTTAGAAATTTGAAATTCTGTGCACATAATTCAACCAATACTTGATATTTCTGACCCCGCAGGTAACAAAATGACCACTTTTGCAACTGCTAAAAAATTTTCCTAACATCACATATTCAAAATATTTGATTATCAACAACATCTATTGTTTCACTAATAATATAAAAAAGTACACCTTTGAAATCTTTCAATCATGAATAGACAATCGACTTATTTGAAAAATCAAAATTTTTATCTCTTTTTTTTTTTTGGAAAAAAAAAATTATATATATACACATTTAGCCTGACAATCCTTATATTATTTTACTGCCAAAAGAAAATTCACACTATCAAATTTTATGCTGATAACAAATATACATATATTTTTCCAAATATGTTAAAAGTTATTAGATTTAAAAATTTATCATAATTTGTCATATATCAATATTCACATAAAAGATTTCTCAGAAATGAATTTTCCTCACTAAAGAATATATAAACAAAATGAGAGCCACTCAAAAATGAATTGAGCTTACCTTTTCTACAGTCTTTGTCTGCAATATCTGTCGCCGGTTTCGGGTCTGGCCTAGACGTCGTCGATTTCACAGGTTATCTCGGTTTGTCGACTCCTGATGTTTCCTAGAAAGGGCTTGCTTCGGACTTGTTCTCGGTAAGCACGGGCTTGCTTCCAGGACGGAACTGCGGTCTGTCGTGCCAATGCAAGGGCTTGCTTCGGGCTTGTTCTCTGTAAACACGGGCTTGCTTCCAGGACGGAACTGTGGTCTGTCGTGACACTGCAAGGCTTGCTTCGGGCTTGTTCTCTGTAAACACGGGCTTGCTTCCAGGACGGAACTGCTGTCTGTCGTGACACTGCAAGGCTTGCTTCGGTCTCTGCTTTCCTCTCCTGAACTGGCGTCAGATCTTGCGCGCTTAGATGCGGGCGGGCGTCACTGCTACTGTCTGGACTCTCTTCACTAATGCTAATAAATTTTTGTCGAAATATCCCACCGCTGCCACCAGCTGTAAAGAATCCACGATGTTGTGTGTTTTTGAAATGGGGTAGCGTGGAGCCGTTTCACAATTGATCACCTTCATTAAATATTTCAGAACAAATTTTATTTAAAAAGCGTTCTTGAAATTTCTAGAGGTAAAAATTATTTACAACAATTTTTTTTAGCTGAGTTCGCTCGACTTGTAATTTATAGCAAATCACCAAATAGTCCAGTCTTTTACAGTAGTTTTAGAATCTTAAAGTCTTAACTAGTGCTACTTTTCACTCTCCCCGAAAGGTCAAATCCAAGGCTGTTGCCTTGACTTCAGAGAGATCGCACTCTCTCATTCAAAAATCTGTCAGCAAACCTGTCCTTCCCTACTAAGAAGGGAAACCGTCCTGAGATGAGTGTTTTCCACCAACACTCGTTCTCCTGCCGAAACTCTAACTAACCTTCCTCTCGATCCTCTTCTCCGGTCCGTTTCTCGAACAAAAGATTCTCCGATCACCAATCAAAAAAGTTTTAGTTTACGTCATTGGATAAAGCCTTTTTAGGGAGGTCTTACTGAACTTTTAAATGTTCACGCAGGAAATTCCCACGATCTGAGACCCCACATATAGACGGTCAGATCAGAGAAATATTTGCTGTCTAGCAATTTCAGTTTCACAAGATTGATCGAAGCTCATCTTTTCCTATTGTAGTAACCGGCATTCTTGTCACCCCACAGCTAAGCGTGAGAAAAGTTTTCCAACTCTTGGGAACTTCTATCTTTGATTACTCTGCCTAATTAGCAGACTGTGAGAGATTTACTGAAATTGTTACACCCAGGAGAAAAAAAATCATGAATGATAATATATTTAAATTTTAAAAGCGGGAGAAAGAAAATAAATAAATAAAATGTTATTAAAAATCCGATTTTTAAATCTTTTACATGTGGTATAATATTCAACTAGAAATCCTTTTTAAATAAATATATGACGAAGCATTAACATTTTAAAGATAAAAGTAACAAACACACACAAAGAAGGAAAACAGAACTTTATTAAATGCATTTCAGGATTTCATTAACTAGGTGAAACAGTTTACAAGTGTTTGTAAATACTTTTAAGAAATATTGTTCTAATGCACATAGACCATTTTAATAGCAAAAATTCAAAACTGATATTTTTACTAAATTACGAGTTGTTTTGGACACTGGGTTTATTTCTTTACGGATGTTCACGAATTTCTTATTTTATTACACAATGCGACATATTAAAATATAACTCATTTTTATATGTAGGCATAGCCCGATTAAGGGGGGGTCTACGGGGGCTGCAGCCCCGAGCCCCAACCTGCCAGGGGGCCCTCAGCAGTGGCTTAAGTTGTAGTACATAGAAATGGCGAGAAAAAAATTCACTTAGTCCTCCAAGTCTTTTTCCTTTTTCTAATTCTAAAGCTTTGAAAATCCGATATAACTGTTGCTATCCTTTTCGTATTTTAACCCTCTTTCCCCGAGACAAACGAAGAAAAACAACTTTATTTTATTTCCCTCTTCTACTTTGCAATCTCAAAAACACATGTGCTTAGCATAAGTTTTCCAAGAAATTACTTACGAGCACAGGACCGATTCCCTACTGTGTGACATCTACACTTCCAAAGGACATTGGCCAGTAAGTACCTTTCAACAGTGCGCAAGTGACCATGGTGAAATCGCCTTTATATCGTTTCCTCTCCTGCACAAAATCCATGGAAAAAAAAAAAAAACATAGAATAGAAGGGTATGTTTTTCGTAAGCTTTTATTTGAGTACTAGCTGATCTGTCTGGGACCCGTTATCAGAGCCGTGCAAAACGGGGGACAAAGGGTGTGGTTGTTCCAGGCGCGGAAATTGAGGGGGCGCCAAATTTATACAATCAACCACGTTTCTTTCTTCTGTTTTATAAAAAAAAAAATATGTATACACATATTGAAAATTTTTGTGACGAAAAAATACATTCTCAAATTAGCATGTGGCTTGTGTTTTGGAATCAAAAAGCGGTTGCAAGCTATTATATTGTACTATTAGATACATTTTTTTTCCACATCCGTTTTCCAGACCTCCTTTGGCAAAATATAAATACAACATTATCGATATATAATATTATTTTTTGGTGATTATATATATCTCTACATATAATATTTAGTTGTTAAAATTAAACCTTTCAAAATTATAAAAGTAATGCGAAATATGTATTCAATAGAATATATTTGTGCAAAAAGTCGGAGGACTTAAGAAGTTGTTAGGAAAAAAAAGTGAATTTGGCCATTTTTAAGAGAGCTATAATATGGGGCCCAAAAAGGTCCAACAGATAGTTGAGAGCAGGGCCCTAACATGAAAGCATGTTAAAAGGTCTTGGTATTTAGTGCTTTACATTTTCAATTAGTCGGAATTAAGCATAGGGTGAGAATTAATCATTAGAATTAATTTTTTTTAATTAGAAAAAAAGGGGGGATGCTTAAAAAAGGGTGCTACGGTACCAATAAAAATATGAGGGTGTTGATACAGGGAGAGGAGTCCTAGGCTCAACTTTTTAAAAGTTAAGCAGTGAGAGGACACATAATTAGGGGCTGAAAATGCATGGCGTCCAAAATGTCCAAGGGACGCCGGACCGGACCCCGGGGTGCCAGTGTATTAAATGAAATGCAGAAAGTTTGAAATAATAAAATGGAGAATGGGTCACGAAAACAAAGAAAATCGGATTAAAAGGGGAAAAGTTATTACCAATTTAGGGCATAGAAACTTAAAAGGGCCCAGGGAAATCGGACCTTAAAA
Organism: Maratus michaelseni; assembly: GCA_963931845.1. Lineage (NCBI taxonomy): Eukaryota > Metazoa > Arthropoda > Arachnida > Araneae > Salticidae > Maratus > Maratus michaelseni. The sequence goes on from OZ007592.1 coordinate 255,842,295, forward strand.
AATTACAAATCTGAGCCCCAGGTACACCAAGACCTGTCTTGGACTATTCTCGCCCGAATTTTCAGACTTCTACGTGTGATAGATTTCGCTAGCCATCGCACACAGAGACACACATAAACGCACACATAGACAGAGCGAAACTTTCTTTTTTAGTATAGATCATAAGAAGATTTTAGAAAATGCAATTGTTTTATTTTTCCTTTATCTTTAACCCCTTTTTGACGAGAGTCCTTTACAGAATTTTTAATCTTTTGCCATCTGTTTATCAAAACAGAATTTTTCTCCTAATTGAATCGCAGAAATGCTAAGATTAAATGAGGTAAAGTATACAATTAAAAATAACTGGTGGGAATAATCGAGGATTCTCAGCACATTCAGCAGCATGTATACGTGACCCAAAGTGTTAACAAATGCTTTTATTTCAGCTTGTGCTTGAGAATGAGAAAATTTGACTTGAAGAAAACCATTTTTTAACTGTATATTTTTAAATGGATTGGGAAAAAAAATGTGTTCGATTGTTTGGGAATTATTCATCGTCATCTTGTTACCTTATTAATTTATTTTAGTTGATTTCTTATGAATTTCATTACTTAAACAGCTTTACACACTATTCTTTTTTTTTCCTTATTTATGCATTTTTCTTTTGTACCTTTTACTAAAACTCTATGCGTATGGGTTAAATTGTTTAAAAAATGCTCACATTAATTTATTTAAAATGGTTCTCAAATTCCCAGTTCAACAACGCGAAACTTTCTGATGCATTTTCTGACAAATTTTCAAACGAGCTTAACAATGACAGTCCTGACTGTTGAAACGATTTGGAATCGAATAAAGTTTTCATTTTTGAAAATAATACTTATTGAGTAATAAGCTATTATTGTCAAGTGATGACAAGTTTTACCCCTTTCTTGCTGCCGCATCCTGAAATTTGGTTCAAAACACTTACTTTGACAATATTTTCTGAAAGATTTTCTGCTTTACCCAAAAGTGAAAAACGTCATTCGATTAAATAGTTTCTGAATAAGAACACTTGGCTATTTTAAACAAAATTGAATTAAAAAAATTGTCAGAAAGTAGTTCCTTTGTATTTAAGAACAGTCTTAATTAGATTTATCATATTTTGCACAAAATTAACTTATTTCATTAAAAACGAAAAATTCTAGCATATATATTTAGAACTTTTATTTCACTGTCAAGATACGGATTGAACTAGGAAAGCAAATTTTGTAAAAGGTTTGAAATGTTAAATATTTTTAAATCAGAAAAAAATGTTTTTTCGTAATAAAAATTTATCTCACAATTGCATTTTGTAACAAAATTTGGCGGCCTGCACAATTACAAGTTACGCTCGCTAACTTCCGTGCAGACTCCGCTCGATGATGCTGCCATTACGAATGAGTAAAAGCACCTATTTAAATTATGACAATATTTTGTGTGGTTTAGAACGTACAAGTCGTATAAGTACGAACTGTGAAGAGAAACTTGATACTAGAAGAGAGGAAAAATCCCTATTAAAGAATTTTTCCAAATTTGAATGTGTATTAATGTGTACACTTTGATACGATATTTTAGAGCGATTCGACAAAGTAGATGCATCCTTTAAAAAAATAATGCTTTATCTCCTTAATGGTTGCAACTATTTAGAATCGCTCTTAACCCTTTATGCCCTGACGGTACTTTAATGTACCTTAAAAAAGCTTGTTATAAAATTCTTTTAATACATCGATTAGCAGTAATACAATTTACAATGAGTTACAGATACTTTATTTTATATTTTTCCAAAAGATGATGCATAAAACAAAAGTGTTTTTAAAAGGATGGTTTATCTTTCATTGCATCTGTTTAGTTTTTTTATGTCTGAAGGTTGGAAGTGGATGGTTTCAGTTCTTAAATATTTTCGTATTTTTATTGTAAGGGAATTATATTTGTACATGCCCTAGTTCTATAAAATACTTTAAAAAATTTTTATATAAAAAAATTGAGTAGAGTTATAAATATTCTTCAAAATCCCTATAAATAAATATTTCGTTCTTTAATTTTAATTGACAATATCCTTTTAAAATTTATTGATCTTCAAAAAATCAGCAAAAATACTTTAGAAGATGAAATTTTTATTATTTCATAATTTGGGACATAAATGGGTATTTAAATATACGTATTTAAATAAAATAATTAAAAGCACGATTAAATATACAAAAAAGAAAGTGTGAGTAACATAATCAATTTTAAAAATTTGTGTTTAAGGATTAAAAAAAAAATTGTGTGTGTGTGTGGGGGGGTTCCAGTAGAAAGGGGGAGGTGCCCAAAATTTTCAGTAGCCCCGGGCCCCAGAAATGCTTAATCCGACTCTGTATGTAGGTGCATGAAAATTTCAGATAGTATTAATATTTAGTTGCAAAAGACTTGAAAATATATTTCTTTTCTTATACATATTATAATTGATTCCCCAGAATTATAACTGATTGGTACTCGATACCGATCTTTTTCTGAAAGTTGTGTGCCAAAAATTGACTTATAAGATATCAACTTGATAATGTACTTTCAAAAGACCATATGCCCTTATAGAAGAGAGAGAAATATTGTTCGATTTCTTGTTATTTGAATAATAAAACTATTTACGGTTTTTTTTTCTTTTTTTTTTTTTTTTTTTTTTAAATTATTGTTTTGTTATGCCAGTTGTTTTGGTTTTAGTACGTATTTACCTAAAATATTTTTTTCTGAAAACAAAGAACTTCTAAGATGCGAGCAAAAGTTTCTTTGAAATCCCTCACAATTAGACCCAAAAATTCTTTGTAAAGCTGTAACTATATATGAATAAAGATGCTAATGCTCAGTACAAGTATCAAATTATTCACAAATATCAGTAGATTAAATGCAATTAAAATAGCAGACATGAATAAGTGTAAATATACCTTCTTTTTTCTTTCTTTCTTTTTTTTTATATAAGTAAAAGCAGTGTTGCTATCATACAGATTCTAGCAATAACACATACGAAAGCATTATATATCATAAAATTATTATTATTATTATTATTATTATTATTATTATTACTTTACTTTCCACAATCATGCTGCTCAAATGACAAATTAAATCTTGAAAATTCTATTTTTTACCCCCCTATCTCACATAGGCATCTCACATGGACATATGATTAGAATTAGTACATTTAGTACATTAGTACATTTGTGAATACTGTATGACAAATATAGTTAAAACAATACTTTTATTAGAGGATACTTAGATATCACATAAAATATATTAAAATGTCTTTTGTGTTTTTCGAATAAAGTAGAAAAGAAAAGTATACTAATAAAATTGCAACTACTTCTAATTTTTGAACACTAAATTATGAAGGATTGTGGACAAATGCCACACTTACCCATAGAGAAATCGTATAATCTTTTCAACTATATTGGAATACAAATTAATTATTTTCTGATAAATTTCTGAATTCAGTTTCGTTCATAAACCCATGGAACAGATGGAACTGGCAGATGCTCTTATTTAGAAACTATAAAGTCGAACAGTTTTTTCCATTTTTCGAAAAAGGTCTTTTAGAAAATGTTGTGAAAGTTCTCTTTTTGAACAGACTTTCTGCACGCTATAGCCCGATAAATGTCATCATGGGGAAAAACTCACTTATAACTCAGACTTCATTTGTCAAAAAATGAAAAAAAAAATGAAAAACTCATGTTTTAAAGTCTCCAGTTGTTAGCCGGGAAAAAAAATGTTTTTTTTTAACAATTATCATAACCATTTAATTTAGATCCTAAATTTTCTTTCAAATCACCTTCTGGAAAAACATTTTTATTTCGTACGTTGCATAATTTGGTTTTTTTTTGACCAAATCTCAAATTTTGACTCATTATATTTTATGTTGCTCCCCTTAACTCTGCCCCCTCCTCCTTTGTAAAGGTAAAAAAAAAAGAATTAAAAAATTTCATTTCTTTGTCTTTAATTTAATGTTCACCCCCCCCCCCCCCTACCCTCGGTCAAAGTCGCCATAAATATATAAAAGTTGCTGTATGTAGTGTATTGATAGAAACTATAGATTGTATTTTTTATTTAACCCTCCCCACTTCCAGGGATTCCTTAATGAATAGCCGACGTCTCCGGTCAGCGAATACTTTTGCAATACACAACTCATATTTATTTGTATGCTTTAGCATAAAGATATGTATAATATAATGCTTTTAATGTTAGACATATTCGCAGATACACGTGCTTTATTTGAAAAAACATAGAATCGGTTTTCTATAACTGAACATATATTATGTATCTCACATATTATGTATCTGAACATATATTATGTATCTCAATAAATAATATAAGCTCAATTTTATGTTCAATGAAAAAATGTATAAATGTATTATCTTTATTCTTACCGTTGACCTTTTTACTGATATTTACCGTGGTGATTTTTACCGATGGTGCTTTTTTTCGGGGGTAATTTTTTTCCGGGATTCCCCTCCTACACCCATGCTGCCTAAATCCTACCCGCAAGAGTCAAAACCCAATCCGAAACCGATAAATAACATATCTCAATTTTATGTTCAATGAAGTAATGTATTATCTTTATTTTGACCATTGACCTTTTTACCGTTGACCTTTTTGCCTGTTGACGTTTTTACCGTTGACGTTCTTACCGTTGACGTTTTTACCGTTGACGTTTTTACCGTTAACGTTTTTACCTAAATTCACGAAATACACGGAGCACAACTCACCGAATTAACCACACATGGTTGCGAAACACACAGGGTCCCATTATTTTTATCACTAAATTCACAAACTATGGGCGCGAAACCCCCATTTACAAAACTCGCCATGTATCTTGGGTTATACCGTTTTTGTTTATTTCCACCGAAAGTTTTCTCTTTTCCCAAGATTAACACCGGCAGCGCTAAGCGGGTTTTTTTCAACAGGCTTATGAATAAAATTTAATTTTTATGTCGTGAAATTTTTATTTACATGCTATTTGATATTTTTATAGTTACTTTCGTAATAATTAAAATAAAGTATTTTAATTATTTACTATCTGTTCGCCTGTAAAATGCATTTTGTGAGCCATGGCCAATGCCCGATCTAAAGTCATCTGGGCCCATCAAGCGACCGTCTAGACGGGCGAAGACTAGCTAGTTTATATATATAGAGTGATACCAAATTCATTGTACAAACTTTAAAGGTTGGCATAGGACACTGTAACAATCATTTATTGTATAGGAATATATGGGCGCAAGTGACGCGTTGAGGCGGAAACACCAGGGTGGCTTGTTTGGCCCTTTTTTTTAATTTCAAAATTTCGCATGCATACCAGAAAATTTCTAAGATTATTTAAGACTCAAATTTCGCGATTATATAAAGTAAAAATTCTTCTTCTTTGAAAATTTCCTTGTGAGTTCGAGTGTGCGAGTTCGAAATTTTCGTATTTAAAAAAAGGCCAAACTGGTAACTTTGACAAATACAGGAAATATTTGACAGAGTTGCCAGTTTGACCTTTTTCGAATGTAAAAATTTCTAATTGATACTGGAAATTTTCAAAGAAGAATTTCTGTTTTATAAATTCACGAAATGTCTATCTTAAATAAACAAAATAGTATTACAGATATTTTCTGGTAGGAATGCGAAATTTTTAAATAAAAAAAAGCGCTGAACTGGCAACACTGGTGTTTCCGCCTCAACGCGTCACTTGCGCCCATACATTCCTATACAATAAATGATTGTTACCGTTTCCTGTACCAACCCTTAAAGTTTATACCATGAATTCGAGATCACCCTGTATAAATATTTTATTTATATAGATATATTATTGATTTTTATATAAAAAATATTGCTTGTGAAAGAGTAAATAAGTTGCCAGAAAAATATGCTGCCAAATTTTCTTCTCTTGCCAAGGACCCTATACTGAAAAAGTTACCAAATAAATAATTTAAATAAAAAAAATAACATGAAAATATGTATGATGGTTCAATAAAATATAAAAAAGATTTTATACATGAGCTATACCTTTTCCTGAAAATATCTGAAACTCGATCAAAAGATAAAATATAAGTGTAAAATTTTAAAACACTATGTTTTCAATACCGTAGTTCTGAATGTTATTCCTAAGCAGTCGGAGTTTTTTAACCCCGGACACACAAGATGAATATTGTCTATACTCTATACCAGGCCTGTCCAACCTTTCAGTAAGCCAGGGCGCACCTTAGCTTGTGGCACACAATCAAGGGCGCCATTATTCATATGATTAGAAAAATGCAAGAATATTATTTCCCTTTAGCAGTGATAGCGATACCCACATGTCTACAGGATACACAGACAAAGTGGTATGCGTTATTAAAATGGTATGTATAGTGGTTAATCATTGGCGTCCTAAGTTGGAGGTGGCTCATCTAAAAAATTGAACAAAAAACATATCATAGTAAATTTAACGTTACATTTTTCTGAGGTTTGGGGATGAAAAAGAGGGGGGGAGGAATTTTAAAGACTTTTACATGTAAAGGAGGCAAAAACCTTAATAACACCTGTAATAAAATAAAAAGTAAGCAAATATTAATTATTTTAAAGCAAATTAACTTTGGAGATGGAATTTTGTTTAAAGAAATCCAGAAAAATTAAACATTTGAAGGGGCGCCAAAAAAATCTTCAAAGGGCGTCATGGCGCCCGCGGGAGCCAAGTTCACAGTCCTGCTCTATAGCATCGATATAAAAGTGCGAGAGGCAGTAGCAATTTCAACCTTTCCCTTTTGTGCAAGCTGATTTTAAAATGTGTAATTGATATTAATTATCAATCCCAAAAATAGCCGTCAACTGTCGCGATAGCGATGGATGAGGCCATGGTAAAAGAAAATTACACAATTAAAACAGAAAAGTATGGCAACCCGATTGCAAAAAATAATCGCCATTCGTAATAATATCATTCAATTTTCCGTAACTTGCTAATATTTGTAAACCAGGGCACATTACCATGTTTTTAAAAGCCGCGAAGTCTGAACGGGGGTTGACGAGCATAGCTCACAGGTAGATTAGCCCCTTAGTATTGCAAAATTTCCCCAAAAATATATATCCAGTATTCTTTAAAAGAATCGTTAATTGTGTGTTTGGCAAAATTAGATTTTCTGTAGAAACTCAGTAGGCCAGATCGGACTTGATTTAATTAATTTTGTCACGGGCCGCGCCGGGTCCGAGTCGAACTTTTAATTTTACACTGCTCCCGGATCGGACTGGAAATTCCTGCCCGTGCAAAACTCTAGTGGCCTATCCTACATGAAATCTGAATCCCCTTTGTTGCGACATAAGAAGGACGTATGGGGGCTTATATCATGGGGTCGTAAATCAGGAATTCTCGACGAAATAAAATGTTCTAGTACTGGATTTGTGCCCCCTGATTTAAGTCCCCGTCTTCTGTGACGTGATATCTTCTGTGACGTCATCAAAATGACGTATGGGGATGCATATCATGGGGGTGTTAATCAGGATTTCGTCCAAAGTAAAATGCTCCAGCACTGGATTTGTGCCCCCATTTTTTGTGACGTCAAAATGACGTACGGGGGCTTAAATCAGGGGGACATTAATCAGGCTCTGAATGAAAAGAAAATTCTCTATCACTGGATATGTGCCCCCTTCTGATATGGGGATATATATCATGGGGGCATTAATCAGGATTTCTTGAAAAGTGAAATGATCGAACACCGGATTTGCACCCCCATTTTTTGGGACGCCAAAATGACGTATGGGGGCATAAATCCTGGGGACGTTAATCAGGCTCTCAACGAAACGAAATTTCTCTAGCTTTACATTTGTGTTCCTTTCAGATATGGGGGCATATATCAGGGGGACATTAATCAGGATTTTGTGAAAAGTGAAATGCTCAAGTACTGGATTTATATCCCCTTTTCTCGTGACGTAAAAATGACGTATGGGGGCATATATCATGGGGATGTTAATCAGGCGCCTCTTTCGAGGGTATACCTGAAAACCTTCGAACTGTGAAACGCTTTCAGAACAAGAATTCTGTTATAGTTTGGGCTGCAGTGTTAAACAATGGAAATTTTCCTTTGAAATTCATCGATAAAGGGATAAAAATGAATACGGAATATTGCAAACAGGACATATTGGCTACGCATGTATTGCCACATTCTGACAGGTTGTATCCCGAAAAGAATTGGATATTTCAGCAAGATCCTGCACCTTCGCACCGAGCTAAATCAACACAGGCTTGGCTCCATGTCAATTGTCCAAACTTTATCATGCAAGAAGATCGGCACCTTCTTCACCGGATATATTTAGATTATTGCGTCTGGGGGATTTTAGACTTTAGAGGCTAAAGTAAATAGCAAACAACAGTAAATAGCAAACAACACAGAAGTTTGGACTCTATCAAAGCTTCCATATTGCGTGAATTAGTACCTCTTAAAATGATTCGTGCCGCAGTCGGACAATGGCATAAGAGATTAGCCTTGCTAATACATTGGTGTCCAGAAATTAAGGGTCAGTGACCAATTTCAGACATTTCGTCGAATATCTTACTGAAACTCGTGAGGAGCCCGGAACGCTCTTGAACTTTGAGGATGTAAAGAACATGTTTCACTTCATGTTTTTCAGTGAAGATTTTGTCTCGAGTACAATAGGGGGAAAATAATAATTTTAATAACAAAATAATAATTTGATCACCCAAGTAACAGAATGCTAAAAATGGTCTGTTACTGTAGCAAATGACTATGCAGGTCCTGTTCAACATTTGTTTGCATTTGTGTAAGCATAGCACGTATATTCGTGAAGATGTTAACGTTTCTGTGAAAACTTCAAAAGTTTTTTTTTTATATTAGCATGCAGTTTTCAGCCGAATTTAACACTGCTTTCCAAAAACTTGACAAAAAATCGTAGAAATAGTATACTGTGATTAAAATATTAATATATTGAATATTTGATGGGATATGGGTATTTTTATGAAATTTTAACTGCGCATGCGCGAACTACAGCAAAGATTTTTTGTCACGATTTGATAGCCAATACTAATGTGGAACTCATATAAAATGATCAATGAAATATCTTGAAAATTCCAAAAGTTACAGCAGTAATTAATAAATTGAAAAATAAGTCCCATATAATCCTATGGGACTTATTTTTATGGAGAACTTGTGAGAGAGTGAAATGCTACACAATGCGCAATATCCAGAAGTAGAAAATGCGCATTTGTCAATAAAAATGAATACAAACTTGAGTATTGATAGTTCAAAATGTGTTTTTTATACAAAAGACTACTTATTTCTACCTCGGTACTAGACTTTTTCTTTTCTTCTTAAATATGCTTATTTTTCAAGTCTAAAAACTTCCATGCCCCTTAATATTGGGAAAAACACTCATTTAAGTTTACAAAGAAAAGAGATATCACTTTCGGATATTTTTGCATTATATTTATTCACATTTCACTTACATATTTAAATTTGTGTGTGTTTGAAGGAAAAAAAAATACGTCTTGTGTGACGGGGAGTACTTGAAGGTGCTCGCCGTGAACTTCCAATCGGTTGACCGTTTTTCGCCAGTCACTAGTATCTGAAAAAAAAATTTGTCGCCAAATTATGAAGGGCATTAAATTCTCTGGAGCTTAAACCAACATTTAGTTTAAGATTGATTTTTGACAAAAAGCGAATGTGTAAAAAAAAAATCGCCTTTTTTTTTTTTTTTTTTTTTTTTTTTTTTTTTTTTTTTTTTGCATTACGAGCTTGAACAAATAATTAATCAATGAAAATTATACTTTTCAGTGGTAAATTTTAACGCATGTTCAAATTTTTAAATATTTGTAAATACATTCTTAATATTTTGAAAATTTTGCTAAACGCCCAATTTTATTAAGCGATTTTTTAAATTAAAAATTATCTAGCAATTAAATATTTGAAAGCGAAAGCCTGACAGCAACGTTAGCCAATATTAGTATATTAAAATACATTTAAGCTTCATGCTTGTAGATGCTTGTTTAAAAAACTATTTTCTCAGCAGTATCGAATATCTGAAATATACCGTTTTGTTATTTATATGAATTCAACATCTCTGTGTATTTTTGTGTACTTTTACTAAGGTTTCGTTCATCTCACGAAACCCTATTACTCCCGTTCCGTTGTCTGTCCGTCACAGAGCCATTCTCAAAAACTATGTAACTTACAGAGTTGAAACTTTGTGTATAAATCTGAATATCAGCTATGAAGAGCTCAAAATATTAAAATTTGAAAAATTCGTATTATTTTAATAAATAGAGATAACCAAAATTCTAACAGCCTTTACCTATTAAATTAAAAAAATTTGCGTTATAGCAGATGCCAAAAATTAAAAATCCACGATGAAATTCTTTCTACAATAATTAATTTTCTATCAGGCGAATTCCACGTGAAAAATGAAATGAAATAAAAATTTTAATGATAATTTTTTTTTTTTTTGCTGATGAGGGATTTTAATGTAAATCCGAAACGTCCAGTTTTAATATGTTTTTAATGTTTTATGTAATTGTAATGTAATGTCTGTAATTTTAATGATTTTAATATAAATGAAATAAAAAGTTTCACAAATTGAAAAAAAATATTAATCTGAAATAAAATTGATTACGTCGTAGTGGCAATAAAGCGGAAAGATTTCTCAATAATACAAGGAGTATGTGTATGTACACAAAGCAGATTAATATCACGTCATTAGAGAATTAAAAAGAAAATCTGACGTCATATCGGAGCTTTAACGGATTTTTCAAATGTTTCAGAATAATACAAAGCGAGTATCAATATAAGTAATAGAGAATAATAAATATATGAGTTTGAGGAACGTATTAAATCATGATAAAAACCCGATTATGGAAGTATTCGCATATTTTAACATTTTGAAAGTGTACAATATGTTTAATTTTGAAATTATTTTTTTTAATGTCGCATTTAGTCCACATGACAGATATTATGACGGAATCTAATAGCGGGCTGGTTTAGATATGCGAAAAAACGAGAAAAATAGACCGGTAAATTTTTACTTTATAAAAAAAACGTGACTTTTTTTTTTGTTGCTAAATGAAATTTATTTGGATTTATTAAAAAAAAGGATAAAGTGTTTTGAAAGGAATATTAAACGAAACCCTTTGAGCGATCTTCGATCACACTTACCCACTTGTTTTTTTATTTCTACTTACATAAGATATATATAATCCATTTTATTCAAACTGCTTGATTTTAAGTAATGGAGTACAAAAAATATTTATTTTTTGTTTCCCTTTATAGATTATGATGGTACCGTCAAGACTGAAGATGGATTTGATGCAAATATGCAAACAAATTATCTAGGACATTTCTTATTAACCTTATTATTGTTAGGTAATATGTTATTTAATTATCTGATTTTAATGTCATTCAGTATAACATATCAGGGACGGCGAACTTTTTCACAAAATTCGTGTGCCGAATTTTTTCAAAAAAGTTTTTGCGTAACCATGACGTGCCAACAATTAAAAAATAATAATGGATCAAAATTACTTGAATTTTTATTTTTTAGGATTAAATTAGGACCGCGCATGCGCGGCAACGTATTACTCCTTATTTTGCTGTTTATTGCTGTTAATTTTACGGTATAATACTGGCAGCTGGAATGTCAGTATTATGCTGTAAAATCAACACTTTTTTTGCAGTGTAGCAGCTATTACACTTTAATAATTATAGTAATATACTTATATTTTATAACTAATAAAAAAGTAAATGTTATTGCACCTTGAATACTAAATAATTAAAATTGGGTGCATACCTGGTTACTTTTAACGGAATGCAAGCTGAATTGGAATAATCTGACAAGTGGTTTCTATTTGGGTTTTTCATACCATTTATTTTTTTTAAATAATGACTCGCAGGCATAGGTAGAGAGGGAAAATTGTCAAAATGGCAAATTTCACACCTTTATAATTTTATCATTGTCATTTTTGCTTACGTTGACTGATGATCCTTTTTTTCGATATACTCCAAATCTTCAACAAAAACCCATATGAAAAATGAATAAACTGCAAATATCAACTTATTTCAATTAAAGATCCTCTTTAAAATAATTTTATTAACTTCACAATTTGTGCCGACGTTCTATTTTTTTTTTTTTTTTTTAGAAAGAGAAAATTTTGGAATTTTTGTTTCTGAAAATTTGTTTTTAATTTTTACGACTCATTTTTCTAATGCATGCAATAATTTTTGAAGATCTGCTGCTCTCTTAAAATTAATTTATATTGAAAAATAGAATACAATTTGATGAAATAATTTGAAAAATTACTCATTTTGATTAGATTTTAAGAAGTTAAATATATTCTTGTGCTCTATAATGCTGGAATTAAATTTCTACCAAATATCGATGTTTGCAATATATCGTTACTTTGGGAAATTTTGTTCACAATTAGCTTACATATATTTCATATATTTAAACAGGATTATATTTTAAGAGAGATTGATTTTTATTCTGGTGTTTTCCCATGAGATGCCATAAGAATTCTTTTTTGTAATTTTTAATGAAGAATGAAAATACTTGAAAATGAATTTATTTTTAACAAATAAAATTATGGTGCTATGCATATTATATATATATATATATTTAAAGAGGCTGTGGTTATTGCTCTTATTTTTTATTTTGGGTTAATTTTTGGTATTTTATTGGAACTATTAAATGAAATTTGATTTATATATTTTATTGAAGATTAAATATTTTATTGAAGCATACTTTTATTGGAAATTATAAATTTATTGAAGCTATTGAAACTATCTTTTCATCGTATTAATAATATTGCTGCACTTGTTCTCAGTTCCTGAAAATATAAAATTGCCTCACAGAAGCTCAAGTTTTCATATAAATTTTGTATTCGTTTTATCATGCATAAATTTTTGAGTTCTTGTTTGCTTCTATAAAAGTTAAATTATTCATTGTAATAGCACTCAAAGTTTATTGACTTTCGCCATTTTTCTACTAGTATATTAGGTATGATTATAGTGTGCAAGCAGTCTGTATTCTTTCTACAAATTAAAATTCAATAGATGTATTCATTTTTTTTAAATATTGCACAATATTCTACATTAGTGTTCTACATTTTGAGAACTCTCAATTATTTCAATTTCACAAAGTTGTTTCTTCATGCTATATATAATTCTTTTATATATATATAACATAGCATCATTTTATATGCATCTGTTTGATTAAAATTCTCATACCACAATATAAAAAAAAAGACTGGTATTAGTATTTTTTTTCTTTCTTTGAGAATTAGTATGCTGCATATTCCTTGTTCCTGAAATAGTTCCTGTCTACCCATGCTGCCTTTTTAACATTCTACAATCTGAATCTATACTTACAACTTCAACAGAACTGGTAATTATTCTGCTTACCTGGTCGAAAAGTCTTTCGGAATGTGTCCTTTATCCATTATTGAGAGATTTTATCTGCTGTCTGCAAATGTCTTGCTGATTCCTAAAATTACAATAATTACTTACCTGCATTCTTCGAATTACTCTACAGTAACAACTGAACATACATATCCATAATCCAGTATTGACGTACATGTGAAGAGGGTCGTCATTCATTAATGAGTAAATAATCCCTTATGTGAGCCTTTCTCCAGTGTTCTTTAATAATTCTGTTCTTAAATCTAAAAATAATAGTCGCATTATATAATAAAAATAATTCCCGAATGTGTCTTCAAAAACTCATGTCATTGTGAGTGCTATATTCAAGCTACGAGTGTTTTTAAATCCTTGAGTGCATCCACAAATAAGTCATATAAGTGCTATTCTAATGATAAAATTTTTCATGTTTTCAATTTTATTTTAGTGGTGTGTGTTTCTGGTGAAAAATTCAATTTGCTGTTAACACTGCCATAGTGTCAACCCATAGAAGAAGTAAATATAAGATCCTTCTTCTATGTACTGTGTCAACCATACAACCAGTATGCCACGTAAACTGTGATATTACCTTGCAAATTTTCCAGCAAGTAAAATATTTTCTTTCAGTGTGATATTCTTTAAAAATCGGTAAAAACTGATTTCAGAACTTTTTAAAGTTATCTCATCTGATAATTTGTTATGTAAAAGATGAACGTTAATTATCCTTCATCTGTAAACATTTTCCCCTACAAAGCATATATTTTTTTAATTAGCAATATTCCTCTGTTTCTCTACAATTGATTCAACGGCAGTATTTATGGTTTTGTCTGATTTGCAGATTTGTTAATGGTTTTGGAGATCACAATTGGCAATTTTGTAAGTTTTGACAAAGTTATATTGATGTTTTGTGTTTGTTCGGTTTGCAAATTTGCTAATGGTTTAACGTGAGGTACTATTGGTAATGTTGCTACTTTTGTGAATTGTAATAAATGCTTATTAATATTTTATATTTATTTAATTTAGGGGTTTGATAATGGTATCATGATTGAGGGAGACTATTAACACTATTGTAATTTCTATAAATAACATCTAAATCATTCATATATTTTCCATAACCAATTTTTCTATAGGATGTATTATCTTTTTCATTAACGTTATATATATTTATGATAATTACATGCTTTACATAAGGGTGTACTGTGTTTGTTTTTATATTCTCATAAAATGTGTCATTCCTTTTAACTTTCCTTTCACTTTATGAAAGTTAATGGTTAAATTAATTTTTTTTAAAGATCCTCACCTTTTCTCTTTTTTTTACAAAAACCATGGTATATTAAAGAAAAATTATTGAATATATTAAAGAAAAATTGAGTATATTAAAGCAAACTTATTGAGTATATTAGAGAAAAATTATTGAGTATATTAAAGAAAAATTATTGAGTATATTAAAGAAAAATTATTGAGTCTATTAAAGAAAAGTTTTTTAACATACTAAAGAAAATTTATTGAGTATATTAGAAAAAAAAATTGTTGAGTATTTATGAAAAGTTTTGGTTAGTATTCATGGAAAGTTTGAGTATTTCATGAATAATTGTATTGAATATTTACTGAAATTTTATTGAGAACTTGCAAAATTTTATTGAAAAATGTGTCATTGTTGGTTAAAACTTATATATTTTGTTATATATTGAAAAATTTTACTAAATCTAATTATTTTGGTAATTACTATATTTATGACAAATTTACTCTTAATTATGACAAATGTTTTTCAAATGTTGCAACATAACATCACACTTATTTCATATGTATTTTGAGTAATTATTAGTATGCACCTAATATATACTTGTTTTGAATTGATATATCTGAGTATTTTGTGCATTATATTGACTACTTACTTTTAGGCGATTTAAATAACAAATTATTACTAATGCAAGGCAAGATATATGACCTTTAAGAAGAATAAATATTTGGGTACTTTATGAATTTTAAATCCTTACAATGGATTATTTTTAAATAAATTATTTAGAGTAACTTTTTGTATGCTCTATATTTTGAAGTCATGGGCAGTCAGAATTGAAAAAAATAACTGACCTTTTGGTTGCTATATAATTGCAACTCATTATAATTTGAATTTATGTCTAGACAAGTCTGAATAAATAAAGAAATTACCGACTCTTTTTATGTTGCTTTACTGTTGCAACTTATTTAAAATTTTATATGATCTCTTTGCGTATTGAAAGTAAATATTAGTTTGTTTTATATACTTAGTGATGATATTTTTTGAGATCAATATTAATAGAAGGTATGCCTTTCTTTGCTTCAAAATTCAATGAGGCTTATGTATACTTCAATATTGTGTATACTATATTACTATGTATACTTTTTTATAACAACTTGTATACTTTTTGATGAGAATTGTTGAATGTACTACAAATGATGTATATTCTTTTACTATTTTTCTTTTTGGTCACTGCATATCACATTACATTAATTATTTTTTTTCATTGCTCTAAATTTAAAAATTTAAGTAATTTTGCCATTTTTACTTGGCATTTAAAATTTTTGTCTTCCCTTTGGTTGAAAAAAGCTTTTTATTTTTTTAAAACCCTTTTCTCCTTTTGCTCATCCAATATTTTTTTTTCTTTGTGAATGGGTGTATTCTGATAAAGATATCACATTTTTTTTTTATTTACTTTTTATTTCAGCTCAACGCAGTTTCGTATTTATTACGCACTGACTTATTAATCTTTTTCCTATATTCGCTATTCCTTACTGCCGCTGTTGTTTTTCATCGGAGAACGTTTCTCTCTTTGCGTCGTATCTCGTATCTTTCTTTGAGCCGTGCATCGTATTGTTGGAGGTTTACCTTATTTTTTTATGGTTTCTCTTGATTTAATTACAATTGTCATTAATTACCTTTCTCTTAATTCACTTACAGTTAGCATGAACCTTCATATGTAGGTATATAATCTTTAGTTTCGTTTTCGACGGAGGTGCTAACTTTGAGTTTGGTTTGCTTACGGCCGCCTCACTTGTGCTTACTACGCATACGCCACAGCTATGGCGTTACAATTTCTGTTTCGGCGCAGATAATTTTGAGCTTCTCCTTCGTGTTTCGGCTTTTGCTCGCCATAAGCGCTGCAATCAAAATGAGTGTGTCTGTTTTGATCAAATTAAAGTGCTTCTTTTAATTACCAAATCTTAATGAGTTTTTTATTTGCCTTTTCAATTTTAGCGTCATCCCTAATCAACTAGTAAATTTGAAATCGCTTTGCTTTTACTTTTGTATTCCCCAGTCATTGGTATAAATACCAATGTCACTGGTTTTCTAGCAGAATTTTAATGAAAAAGATGCCATAAAATATTTTGGAAAGCGTGGTCTGATCCGAGTTAGGCCTAAGCGCCGGGTCAGTATCCGAGAACTCGCCAGTTACGTCGGTTACACTCGCTATTTGTAGATTTTTTTTAAATGTTCTTTAAAATGCTGGATGCTGTTGCATATAATTTAAATTTAATATTTTAAAAGTTTGATAAAATAATAAATAGATTCTTAAATTCATTACCTTCAATCTTAAATTCAAGTACCTTCATGGAATCGGCCAGAGAGAATTTAATTACTCTTCAAGTCACATTGATTCTTAAGTTAAGCGCTTTTTAAAGATGATGGGCAGTCTCCATAATTCACAAGCTTTAAAGCCTTCCTCTTTTACTTTTAAAGAAATAATAAAATAAATATGGATTGAATCTCCAAATTGTTTCTTCAGTCCTTGAGTTTTATATAAAGTAATGAGTTTATAAATGTTTATATAAAGTAATGAGTAATAAGTTTATTTATTGTTTTCTCTCCTTCCAAGTTTGATCAAAAGAACGCAAGCACACTTTGTGTTGAGTTTATTGCATTTATAATCACAACTGCAAATATCCATCTAATTTCAATTATAGATCCTCTTCAAAAGTAGTTATTAACACCACACCATGATCTAACTCGCGTAAATATATTCTGACTGTCACGGAATTGATATATGTTATTAAGGTTCACTATGGCAAGTTTGGATTGAAAATGAAGTGTGTAGCGTGTATAGTTCGTTTACAAGGACACTCAAAATAATTCCGTTACATTACGGTCTATGGGCAAAAATCGTTTTCAGTGTATTTTAATGATGTTATACTATTTCAAACATATTGAAATTTATAAATATCACTGAGGTTCACTACAAGATGCTTTCTATAGAATACGGTGTGCAAGCATTTCGTTCATTTACAGTGACACACAATACAAAAGATTTCGGTTGCAGTACTGTACATTAATAATAATTGCTGGAAGGGCGTTTTCTTTTGTGGTGTACGCGTTTCAAAATTTAAATAATATTTTGCATATTACTTTGGTGTGTATAAATTCTATGAATTATATACAGCGCTGAGCAATAGATATCGAGTGCGTTTCAGTTTATTGAGGGAAATTGCTGAAGGTGGAACTTTCAACTATATGCTATGCGTTTCCTTAGCGTACTATGTAATATATATACAAATCTATGGCTCATATACAGGTCGGAACAAAACAATTCGGATATTTTTCCGATTAATGATGATAATTACTGAAATTTCATTTTCAAATGTGTATTGTGTTTCTCGAATTATTTACTTAGACATCATATTTCACCTTAGTAAACGAAGAAATTTTGTTACAGTATTCTGAATGCGTTGAAAAGTGTTTTATAATCTATGCTTAAAATATGATTTTTCGTTCTTGTTTTTAAGTCTGTTTAAAAATGATCAATTTTTAAATAGATTTCCTAAAGAACATAATTCTGTTTCTCTTTCAGATTTGTTAAAAAGAAGCAAGCCCAGTCGCATTATTAATGTATCGTCTATAATGTACATGGTTGGAGTATTAGACTTAGAAGATATGTATGGCAGCAAACACAATTTGCTCTTGACACACCTCGGCAATCTTTATTACAGGACGAAATTGGCAAATATATTGTTCACCACAGAATTGGCGAGAAGACTAGATGGAACAGGTATTTTGTTTCTATCGTTTATATGTTTAAATAATTGCACATTATTCTTCGCGATTATGCTTTTTTACAAGTCTGATAATCATATTTTCAACCAGAAAATTTATTTCTCAAAATGTTCTATATCATTCTCATTTGATTTAACTTATTGCGTAAAATGTCTGTTTCAAAATATGTTTGGTTTGAAAATATATATATATTAGTAGCTATGGTCTAAAAATATTTAAAAACGAATAACACACACAGCTTAGTTATAAAACGAGCATTATCTTGTGCGCAGTACATGAATTCTTGCAAAAAATAATCATCTATTTATGACTTTAAAATTAAGAAAAATGAAATACATTTATTTTCTTAAAAAATAAGCAATCCTTTAAAGTTTTCTGTAAGTGTATCTAATAAATTTTAAGATAACTTTAAAACATACGCTATTTTTTTTTTTTTTACATTTTAAAAGCACCTAAGCCAGGGACAGTGAGCTTATGGCACGCGTGCACACGAAAGAATAATTTTGGCACGGCGCTGCTTGCTACTCTAAATCAAGATACAGTGAGATTGCACAACTTATATGAGCTAATCTAGTCTAAATTCAATTAATTGAAAATTGAAGAATTGCATCTAATTAAATTCCAGTCTAATTACATGTGGTCTCAAAAATGTATCAAACAAAGACGATATTTGAAAAGTGTCAAAAAAGAAAAATTATTAGACAGTAAAAATGTAGATTGTAAAATTATGGCAACTTCGAAAATAATGTCAAAGTTTTTTCAAGAAATGGGCATTTGCCTTTTAAAACAAAAATCCCGTCCATCTATGCCTGCGAGTCATTATTTTCACAAATGAAAATATAAAAAACTCAAATTCAAAAGAATTGTCAGATGACTACACTGCAAAAAGAGTGTTGATTTTACAGTATAATACTGGCATACCAGCTGCTAATATTATACCGTAAAATTAACAGTAATAAACAGTAAAATGAGCGCGTATTCTGTTTGTATTCTGTTTAAATTAACAGAGTATTAATTTAATATTAATTATTTTTCACCAAAGAGGCAATAACAGAAATCGCATTTAACCGCATTATTTATTTATTTTTTATTAATTTCTAAAATATATTAGTTTCTATAATTATTTCAGTATAATACCTACATGTATGTTAGTCATATTTTTTAAATCTTTATAAATAATTTTCAAGTAATTTTGATTCACTATTTTCCAATCCATTAAATTAGTTTTTTAGCTGGCACGTTATGTTCATGTAAAATATTTTTTGAAAAAATTAGGCACGCGGATATAAAATGGTTCGCCAATCCTGACCTTAAGCCCTTAATCTAAAAGTTAGTCTAATACTTTTTTTATTTTATCATTGTTATTGCTATTTTATTTTTGCATAAATAATACAATTTGTTATAAATATAATGTTTCCGAAGCAAGTGTATAATTTTCGTGCTAAAATATTGATATTTAGTTGTAAAAAGCAGCGTTTATCTTCTCACCTTTTTTCTTTCTTGAAAAATTCGACGTTGCTGTTTGAAAATGATGGTAACTGAAGTCTATATTTAGGAAAACATACTTTTAAATGTAAATAAAGGGGGAGTTGAATAAATCAATTCCTTTTGAAATCAAGTCCATAGAACCCGAGAAAAGAATGCGTCGTTACTGTTCGAAAAATGTGTTAACTGAAGTTATATTTAGGAAAACATACTTTTAGCTGTAAATAAAGGGGAAGTTGAATGAACCAATTCCCGTTGTAATCAGTCCCATAGAACCCGAGGAAAGAATGCGACGTTACTGTTCAAAAATGACGGTAACTGAAATCTATATTTAGGAAAATATATACTTTAAAATGTAAATATTCAACACTAAAAGAGGGTGTTGAATCTAAAATGACCGCCAGATATCGCCCCTTCTCCTCAAATTCAAATCTATACCTTAATTTAGTTATCTTAATTTTTGATCATTAGTAAAAAATTCGCAATTATTTCCTTTCATTTTCGCAAAGTAAATGAGGGATAGGCCGGGAAACAGATCTATGTACTTCAATTTTAATTAAAGTCGACCCCTGTCTGGTTCTTTCTCGGATTTTTCGTCACATATGATGCTAAAGTTTAATTCAACTAGAAAACTCACAACTGAAAACGCACTTCGTGCAATTACCATTCATAGACTGTAAGGTATCAGATTTCTTTTAATCAGAACTGTTATATGAATTTATTTATGCATAACAGTTTTAGTATACACTGAAATATAATTTAAGCGAAAAACCCATAACACATTTAAAAACACACTTTAAGAAATTATGCTCATGTACAATAATGCTTATGAATTCTTTTGTGAAGCCCTCCTGTATATGATAGAGTTTATACACACCACATAATATACCACAATTTAATTAGCTTAAAAATGTGTTACCTCAACAGAAAACGCACTTCCAGAAATTATTGTTCATATCTAACACTATAACTGAATTATTTTATGTGTCCCAGTAAATAAATGAACTATAAACGATACGCACTCCACATTCGATAGCATGTTATAATGGAACCCAGTGCATGATGCATATCAATTTCATTATATTTGAAGTAGTTGAGCATTATTAACATATACTGCAAATAATTTTACCCCATAGACTATAATGTAACGAAATTCGTTTGTGTGTGTGCCTGCAAACAAACTATAAATGTTACACACTCCAATTTCAATAGAGAACATTCTATAGCAAACCTCAATAACATGTACCAATACTGTCGTAATCCAAGTATACTTACGGAAAGACAGACAAACTGAAGTCATAAACATTTTTTAACTGTGTTTTTAAAGTGTTAAAAAAATAAAATAAGCAAAATGAAAAAACTCTTCTTTACTGTCAGATTAAAAATTATTTTCGTTACTTCTAGATTCAGATATATATTCATCTTTTTTAATTAAATTATCTTGCATACATATTATTCCTTATATATTTCTTCTATTTAGTTACCTTCTACATACTACCTAATATACTTAAGTTATTTTATACTTACAATATCCTTTCCTCACTTAATATGTTTAAATACCCGTCTTATCATACTTACTATCTTATAAATTCATACTAGCATACAAAAGATAAGTCCCTTTTTACAACGACCGAAATTGTTAGTGAATATTGAGGAATTTTCCATAATCTCAATCCACAACATAACATTTGCTGTAATAATAACTTATTTTTATTCATCATGATCGGCTGCTTTTATCGTAAATGTCACGTTTTTCGATTGAAAACAATAAACAACTCCTCCCTAAAATAAATGAATGAATGACTGTATTAAAATATACTTTGTTTAAATTTGAAGACAAATTCGCATAAAAAACTTTTTACATTAAAATTGGAAAAAATGCGCAAATTGAGCAAGCTGTAGAAATATGAGTGCAAAAAGTTAAAATGATTTTTAAAATTTTAGAATTTTTTAATTATAGAAAATTTTCCATTTTTATAAATGTAAATAGATCACGTTGACGAAGAATGATATGAAAAATATGGTATAAAAAATATAAAATTCAAAACGTATATATTTTAAATTATAGAAAATCTTTCAAGTTTATAAAGGAATACTTGTTTAAATATATTTTTAATTAAACTGATTAATATCTAAAAGTAAATAATTAAAATTAATGAAGAATATCTAAAAGTAAATAAAATTTTGGGTTCTAAAATTCTTTAATAGTTCAATATATACAAAAGTTATTTTAAAAACAAAAAAGGTTTAAAATTTAAACAAGTAGTTTAAAAACAGATTTTATTCATATAGTAAGAAAAAGTTTAATGAACACCAAAATTTTGGATTCAAAAATACCTTCCAAATAAGTGCATATAAATTTATGCTTTAAACAATCTTAAGAGTATTCTAAAAACTGTCATTTTTCCGTCTACACTTAGTTTTACTGGCACAATTACAAAATCATTTTCACATACGTAAAATTTTCAGGTATTCACATTAGTGTTGAAAAAAAGTTTCATATACAGTCGAACCCCGTTATAACGAACTTCAAGGGACCGAAAGTTTTGTTCGCTATATCCGAACCGTTAAGAAAAATGTTAGAGTTAATGTATAATGTAGTTGCTACGTGTATATTCAATAATGATGTATTAAAAAAAGGTAAAATTATTAAATATAATCATTTAAGAATTAAATTGTCTAAAATCGACTACATTAAACTGACACAATACAAATTAAATTAACTAACAATGAAGTCAAACAGAAAAAAATTAATTTTACCTTTAATTGTTGCTCACTGTTTTGATACAGAAATAATGGGTAATCTTCTGCTGACGTGATGCCGATTTCCAAAAAATGTTATGAATTTCTTTGTCTAGTACATCAAATGACTCCAACACTCTTTCTTCCACTGTTTGTGTAGACAAAAACTTATTAATTACACGCATCGCTGCTGTAGCATCTGAGATTGTGGGAATTTCGTCATTTATGTGCTCCTGTTTATCAGCATCAGATGCAGAATCTTCGATTTCAGAATGATTCATTTTAATTTCTTCCAGAATCTCTTCACCAGTCGGACCTTCACATGTTATGACTTCGTCATCACATGTTTCAAACAATTGCATGTCACAAACTGAGAATGATGAAATTTTGTGCTTTTCTATCCACATCGCGGTAGGTAAATTTTCATCCTCCTCTTCCTCAACATTCTTTGCTTCTTCAACATTCGTTGTATCTTCAATATTCTTTGCTAGGCCTGCATGTCGAAAACATTTTCTAATTGTAGAATCCGTAACAAACCGCCAAGATTTTTCGAGCATTATAAGTGCATCAAGAAGAGAAACGTTCACATTTCGCATTTTTATCATATCCCTTGTAAAGAATTCAGCCTCGACATCCAGCTGCACTATGTGTCATTCTAGCATTTCCTGTGAGTACACTTAACTGCATACCTTCCCTCGCTATTTTTGTCTTGAAGACTAGCAGACGCCGAATTCTATTGTACTGTGAGCGGTAAGTTCGGACAGTGATGTAGTGGTAAGGCGTTACCCAAAGAGGGGTCTTATGCTTTGATCCTTGCCGAGTTCGTGGGAAAGAATTCATCTGCGAGAGAAGCTATCTCTGC
Source organism: Maratus michaelseni (assembly GCA_963931845.1). Lineage (NCBI taxonomy): Eukaryota > Metazoa > Arthropoda > Arachnida > Araneae > Salticidae > Maratus > Maratus michaelseni. The sequence goes on from OZ007592.1 coordinate 255,865,777, forward strand.
ACACTATTTTTAGGTTTGCGCCCGAAACTTTGCCCTTTGTCTTAGAACGTCCAATGACGGACTTAGTGAAAACGAAACAGAGGGATCTCTAGGCTGCTAAGAGGCTGGAGAGTTTCGAGGGGCCCGCCACGACAAGACCCCGCCCTTAGAAGAAGGTCCCCTGCGAGAATGAAGAAGAGAGAGGACAGTTTTTGGAGAGATCGAAAAGGAGAGTGTTGACTCTCTGGAGAAGGGAAAAGGAAACGTCAGTTTCGAACTCAGCGTGGTGTAAGCGCTAGTGAGGTCCGACCTCTAGAATTGATACAGCAGGTATCCGGTGAAAATCCCAGCGAAGTGAAAAAGCACACCAAGTGCGAGAGTGAGAGTTCTTAGACTCAGAATTAACGAGTATTAGTAGATCTTCCGAAGAGAAGGAACGGACGAGCCTTGGTCCGAATGAACTTTATTTTGTAGTCACGACTGACTGTAATGTTTAGAGACTTTTGTTTGTTTCAGTTACACTTGGAGTCAAGAGGTCATTAATTTATAAGCGATTGACTCACGAAAAATAATTAAATGCTGTAATTAACTTTCTTGTACATATTTTCATTAGAATTAATATTGGTATGCAATAAATTCTATTTTTTAATTTATGCAAGATAATTCTCTTTACCAATGATCTGATCTCGCTACCACTCAACATCTTAATCAGGTCGGTATAGAGGAGTTACTACAACTGGTGGCTTGCGGTGATGGATTAATTAGCAAAAATTAATGACATTCTCTAAAGACAAAGAGTGGACTCTGAAATTTAAATCATCAACGGGCTCCAAGAAAGAGTCTCCTTGTGACTTGTGACCTGAGTCTCCTTAGACGCCCCTGTGGATCAACACAGCATCAGAAAGAGAAATCTACCAAGCATTCTGGAGAGTGTTCCCCCATCAGAAAGAGAAATCTACCAAGAATTCTGGAGAGTGTTCCCCCATCCGGAAGAGTCCCCATCCGAAAAGTGTGATAGAAACCCCGTCTGTGCTCCTGAGAATCTCTGAAGTCTGTGCTTCTGACGCCCTGAAAGACTCTTAGTAATGAAGGTAAGCTCTTTTTATATTCAGAGTGGCTTTAAGTGTTAATAGTGTTTATATAGGTGTTGTAGGCTTTAAAAGAAAGTTGTATGTTTATTTTTGTGAGAGTAAATATTTTGAGAAATTTTTCCGGTAGAAAAAAAAAAGTATGATGAGATATTTCCGATATAACTGTAACTAATTTAATAGACAAATTTTGTAGTTAAAAATTAAATTATTGTTGAATTAATTTAATGCAAACTGAGAGTTGTGCAGTGTTACAAAATTTTAACTGAATCTATAAATGAGAGTTCATTGAAAAAAAAAAAGTATCGAACGCATTTCATATTTTACGATAACAGAGTTGATTTTATATGTTTTTTGTGAATTATTCTAAATTTTTTAAGAGTGGATGCAGAGATTAAGACCACCATTGATTTAAAAAAAAAAGGAATTGAATGAGACTTTTGCAATTTAAAATATTTTTACTGTACTTTTTGAATTTGAAATTTTTGTTTTGTGTAGAATTTATCCCATATGTATTTTATAACCAAATACCAAGGTGAATGTAGACGTTAGGATAGAGTTGCTTATCTTTATATGTTGCATATTTCCTATATTATTGCTAAGCGTACTTTTTTATGAGCGTATATTTTGGTAATATTTTGACGCACTTGGTAGGATTTGATTTAATCTTATTGTATTGTTTTATATTTGTGGGAAAGATAATTTCTAATTTTATACTTTAAAAATGTCGGAGCTTAAATATTTTAGGAAAGCTGATTTGCAAACGTTAGCTTACGAATTTGAGGTCATTTTAGAGGAAAATGATACTGTACCGAAAATTATAAAAAAAATAGAGTCGTCAGAGGGTTTTGAGAAAGAGCTAGCTTTAGCACAAATTAAACTTATAGAAAAAGATAGGGAAAATAAAGTGGAGCGGGAACATGAGTTGGCTAGATTAAAAGCAACACAAGAGTCAAATGACCGAAGTACAGCATCCAGTAGTGTCTCAGTGAGAACGAGTAATTTACCCCTAAAAACAATTATGCATCGCTTTGATGAAAAGAATTCGGATATTTCGTTGTTTTTGAATTTATTAGAGAGACAGGCAAAAAAATGTAATCTAAATTCGGATGAGTTGGTGACGAACTTACTATCATTATTACCTGTGGGAATGGCCGAGCTAATTTTGAGAGAACCCGAAGACAAAATTGATGATTTTCAATATGTGAAAGAAAAACTGTTAGAACGCTATCGTTTGAATGCAGAGACATACCGACAAAAATTTAGTCAACATCCACGAAATCCTAATTCAGTTTGGAAGGATCTGATATTTGAGCTTAATAGTTTTTTAGAAGGTTGGCTGTCATGCTTACAAGTTTCGGATTTTGAGGGTTTGAAAAATTTGCTTGTCACGGACCAAATCAAACGGAGAGCGTCTCCAGAAATGCGCGAACATTTTATAGATAACTGGGCGGAGATTAAAGATCCCGAAGAGTTAGTGAGGCTTTTAGATGCGTACGAAGCGATCAAACGCCCTTCTAAAAAAATGTGGAATCCTAAGCCACCGACAGAGAAGAAATTTGAAAGACCCAGAACTTTTGATAATGTGCGAAACGGTAGCAGAAATCCGGAGATTAATAATAATTGGAGGGATCGCGATGATCATAAAGAAAGGGAAAGGGTTTACGAAAAAAGGCGAGAAGTCAAGTGTCACGCGTGTTTTCAAAGCGGTCACTACAAAGTAGATTGTCCGGAAATTAAAAAGAGAGATGTTGCGCGGGTTGGTCACTTAATAAGTAAGCCGACACTTGAAGAAACCTTCTCCCCTTATTTGAGTAAAGTGTTAGTGAATGGAATTCAGACAACTGCTTTAACTGACACTGGGAGTGAAATTGATATCATCGCATACGACTTGGTCAGTCAAGATAAATTGAATGGAGATCACGTATGGATTAAAACTCCGCTGGACAGTAAATTATACTGTTTACCTATAGCAGAGGTCACTTTAGAAATTGAAGGCGTGGGGGTCATTGAAACCAAGGCAGGAGTTAACAATAGAAATTCAGATATGTACTACTATTTGTTGGGTAATCGCACTCAGAAATTGTTAGAACAGGCGAAGAAAAAACCCGAATTGATGAATGCAGTTTTGACACGCGCTCAAACGAGAGAAAAGTGTGGCCCAGCTCCGAATCCGGTAAATAAACAAATTATGATTTCCGAGGGGGAAAAAGAAATTTCTAGCGAGAATGTTGAAGCGGAAACTTTGATTTCCGAGGAAGAAAAAGAAGAGGATATTTCTAGCGAGAATGTTGAAGCGGAAACTTTGAATTCCGAGGAAGAAAAAGAAGAGGATATTTCTAGCGGGAATGTTGGAGCGGAAACCTTGAATTCAGTAAAAGAAAAAGAAGGGGGGATTTTTCGCGAGTGCAGTGAAGCGGAAGCGTTGAATTCAAAACTAGAGGGTGAAAATCTAGAAAGCCCTACTGAATTGGTTAGTGTGGATAAGGGATTATCGCCTTTGTCGATTTGTGAGGGATCTTCGAATTTAGCAGAAATTGGAGGGAAGGATAGTCAAATTGAATTAGACAGAGATCAATCTCTCAAAGGGATTAGTAAAAAAACGGAAGGTGTAGTATCGCATTGTAATGCGGGAGATTCTTTGATAGTGAAAAAAGCCAGAGACGAACGCATAAGTGGAAGGGCGCGAGTGCTGGTCCCATTGCATTGTCAGGTGGATATTTTTGGCGCGTGCCTAGAAAAAGTGTCATTACACTTAGGGAAAGGGAAAGTTAAAGGAAATGTGTCAGAATACTTGAACCTTGGGAAAAGATTGATAAACGATTTAACTACCGCATTTCTAAAAAGGTTCAGTGTTAAGTTGAGAAATCCGAGAGTGTGTCGCACAATAAGCGATAGTATTGCATGTTGGCATCGAAAAGTTAGAAAGCTTTTGAAAGCGTTAGTATTTGGAGAATGGATAAGAGAAACGGAGGAAAACAAATTCGTGAAGGGATGTGTGTTTAATCTCACGAACAGGTTAAAAAGAGGTCGAGTTTTAGCCGTTGAAAATGTGTCAGAAAAACGAGAAAAGAGGAAATTTTGGTTTGACAGAAAGGCGGTAAAACGGAAGCTTAATGTGAAAGATGAGGCTTTAGTTTTAACTACCAGAAAGCCAAATAAAATGTCAGATAGTTGGATAGGGCCGGGAAGAAAGGAGTCAATAATTACGGAAACCAATTATATTGTGAATGTTCCTGGGAGGCGACAGAAATCTCAGACTTCTCACGTGAGTTTAGTAAAGCCTTACAGAAAACGGGTGGAGTTAGCAGATATCTTAATGCGGGAAATAAACGCACTTAAGAATTTCTGTTTACCGTATCTAGATGATATGGCGATTTTTTCAGATAGTTGGGAGGACAATATGCGTCATCTAGAAATAGTATTAAAAAGTGTTAATGAAGCGAAACTAAAAATCAAATTGGCGAAATGCAAGTTCGCTCAGAAAACCGTAAAATATCTTGGGCATATTGTAGGAGAGGGTAGACGGAGGCCAGCTGAGGCGAAAGTAAGGGCAATTAAGGCATACATTTTCTTATGAAATTGGAGTCGAAGTCCTGTTTTCACAACTGCGGAAAAGTTAAAAAAAAAAATCATTGTCGACTGGAAAAAAATGTTCGTTATAGACGATTCTTAAGATTTAGGTGGTTCGCTATAAAAGAATAAATTAGCATTAAATACAATAGCAAAACGATGGGACCAAAAATTTCGTTCGTTACATACCGTGTTCGCTATAACGGGGTTCGACTGTATTCCTATTAATGTGATACATTTTTATTGTAGTCAGATACTAATGTAATCGTTTCATGAATGTCAGTTACTGAAAATCGTTTTAAAGCAACTTTGACAGAATTTTCTGAAATACGTTTTACTTTTATAGAAAAATAAAAAGGCTGTTTATATTTTTGAAGATCTTAATTAAGAATATCTAAAATCTGTATGCATACACGATAAAAATGATTTTGTAAGTGCGTCAAAAAGTAGAAAATTTGAATTTGTAAACTGTTTTAAAAGATAGTATCGGTCTAACCTGCTTTATTTATATATTAATATTTTTTCTTCTTTCTCTCTCCCTCACCCCTACTCACAACGTCAATTGCGTACTTGCTCGCCTTGAGCAGGTTTGACCTTTTGCTTTTCGCTGTAGAAGAAAAAAAAAATATTTTTTCACTTGCAGTTTTTTTCCCTTTTTTATCATCATAGAAAGATTTTCTCAAGGGAAACCTGGGGGGGGGGGGGGGTTCTTACCTCATCTTATGGATGGTGCTTTTTATTACCGAAGTACTAACCTTTTCAATGTTTTAATTTTTTGCATTTCTTAAAACTGGAATTAGCTTAAAACGCTCATTTAATACATGATATTTTTGGAAAATAATGAAAAGTATAGTTTTTCTTTTTTTTAATTGCGCTGATAAATATAAAGTTAGATTATTTCTTCCTACAATTATTTTTCACCTCTTTTTTCTTTTCCCAGTGATCGTAAATCGATCAGAAACCAACTTATATGAATTACATGTGACATCCTCAGTGCAGAAAGTGTTGAAAGTGTTGAAGCATTTTCTTAAAACTCTCATCAGCGTAAAACGCGCATTTAATACATAACATTTTTGATAATAATTAAAAAAAAAAGTTTTTATTTCTTCCAATTGTGCTGATAAATATAAACTTACATAACTTCATTCTACAATTATTTATCGCCTGTTTTTTTTCTTCTTCTTGGTGATTGTACCAAGTCTCTCAACACATATTCGACATCATCAGTACAAAAAAGGCTGAAAACATTTTCTTAAAACTGACGTCAGCAAAAAACTCGCATTTAATGTATAATATTTTTGCTAATAATTTAAAGAAGTTTGTATAGCTTTTCTTTCTGTTAATTCTTCTGCTGAACATATGATATGCTTTCGACCAAAATTGGACATCATATGTTATGTTCTGATGTCTGTCATGCTCGTTCCCTGCGGACATTGGTACGAATAAAACTAGCACTATGTGCCATCATGATGCACAAACGATGTACCAAGAAGCATCCTCCACCAGACAGGTTCGCCCATCGTCTCTCCTACAGCAAGGGCCGTAGCCTTTATTGCGCCTGTAGGAGTAACCGATCCTTATATATGAACACATTGCCAACAAACATCCAAACACTTAAAACTTATGACATCTAACATTTAAACATCTAAACACTTAACCAGCGGCATCTCGTTACTGTCTTTTTTTGGGGCACTATATGCATGCCTGAAACATTTATTATTTTCATACCATTATTTTTTACAAGAAATCCTTTCCTTGCTTAATTGCAGAACTTTCTGACAGTAAATAAAATAAAGTATTCCTTTTTAATAATAGTGGTAAAATTAAATTTAGAAGTCATGCATTTAGTGCCCCAAATAAAGCCAGTCACGAGTCGCCACTGCACTTAACATTTAGCATCAAACACTTCACAATATTACCACCAAGACAACATTCATTTAACCATAAACATAAACACGCACCTTTGTACACACGCTGGGAAAGTCAGTTCAACATTCTTGAACCACAGCTTCTTTGAAAAGCATATACATAATTGACTTGAACAGGAATTTTTGAGACGGACGTTTGACCGTAGCTAGACAGACCAACATATGATCCTTAGGATCGTATGTTGGTCTAGGACCGTAGTAGCAACCCCACCCTTGGCGAGATCCACCTTACCTTAATTTAGATTCTAATGCTTGTAACATAGCACGTAAAGCACTTCTACCTTTTTGAGATGTAAAGCACCTTTTGAGAGTTGTTATTGTCAACTTCGGACAATATTTAATTCTTTTGAGCAGCTGTTCCTGGATAATCCACGAGCAGATGATTGCTCGTGGCTGGATCTGTGGTATTACACAAGGTTTAAAATTCTGCTGATAAATATAAACTTGCATAATTACATTCTACAATTTTTTATCACAGTTTCTTTTTTCCCCCCTGAGGGATCGTAACCAATCAGAAACCAACTTATCTCTCAATACATTTGACATCATCAGTGCAGAAAATGTACAGCATGCAAAAAGGATGAAAGAGAAAAAAAGAAAAGTAGAAGCAAATTATAATTCTAGTTCTAAAATTCACAAAATAAAACATACTTTGTGTACGTAATAACTTACTTTGTGTTATTAAAAAAAAAAAAAAACATTTTGAGTTGTACTTTACTAATATGTAATAATATTTTTCGCCATGTTCTTAAGTTAAACATTAGTAGATAAGGAAACTCCGACAATATTTTATGGACACCCTGTATATTTTAACGAAATGTTCAAGAACCTAACCTCATTTTGTGTGAAATGCAATGGCATCATGAAAATGATGGAAGTGTACAGTTTTTTGGTTAATGGAACCGTATATGCTGCCATTTACATTCGGAAATATGGAGCGTCCATTTCAGCATAATTTGGATGCTGATGGTAGCCAATTTTCTATCACTTTTCGTGCTGTGTCATTAAGTTTCACACAAACTGAGCTAAATCTGTTGCAAATTTCATTAAAATATCGCCATTACAGTCAAGTAGCAATACGTGGGACATCGTCCTTACATTGGATGATTTGGGAGATTTAGTTTTAGGGTGTTGGTAGCGCTATAGGTTGTCGCAGGTTACTTCTGAAGCAAGTTCTTCTGAAGCAAGTTCTTTTTCCATTGTTGTTCAATGATTGTTTGGGTGTTTGCTCCTGACGTTTTCGGGTATGATCTTTGAGGAGGAGAATTTGTTTCCCGTTATCACCAAAACCGGTAAGTTTTATCTTTGAAATAAGGTTTGCATTTCATTTATGTTAAGACTTAAAGTTTTCTCTTTAGAGCACCTCAGGTAAGATCACTTCTAACTGACGCCACTGCAATTTTATTTTTATCGCTATTGTAGGAATCTATATTGTGGCTTGAATTCCAAAAATGTGAAAGTGTTAAAAGGAGACATTGCCTCAAGTTCAAGATGATGCATTGAACATTTTTTTCTCAAATGTTTTGATGTTTTAAACCGTGTATAATATGTTCTCCTGAAGTTTTAAAAACTTTTTTCTGTTTCTGTAAGCTGATCGCTACACTTTTGTTCGGTAAACTTTCTACATTTAAATGTTCCTTTGTTCCTCCTTGAAATATGTTAATACATACATAATTTTTTAGTCCGCCTAAGGAGCTATTTACATATGTGTGCTTTCGTTTTCAAGTTTTGTTCCTAATCTTCCGAGTCTTAATTCGTTCGGATTTGTTTAAAAAAAATCATATTATTAGAGTAATTGACTGCAAAAGTCATCAAGTGTTCAGCCATTCTTAGATTTAACAATGTTTTTCAGAATAAGTAGAATTTGTTATAAAAGAAGTAAAACTTTTTTTACCTAAAAACTTTGCTGCGATATTGTAATGAAGAAATAATTGATTTTTTTTTTTCACTGTTTTCAGTTGTGTCTAAACATTTTTTTAATGGTGGCATTTAATAATGACCGGCAGATTTACCTATGTTTGGGATAAGGAACTTAAATACTAGACAAGTTGGAGAAAAACAGAATGTCCCAAGTTAGGTCACCTAAGTATAGTTCAGATAATCCTTCAAAACGTGGGTATTTTTTTAAGCTTCTACATTTCATACGAGGATTAATTTCTCAATGCAAATTTCAAAATTGTCCCGAGTATGTGCATTTGATTGTATGCTTAAAGTTATAAATAAAAAATCCTTGTTCGGATTGGAATGGTGCTCCTTGATTTTTTGATTGAATAACTAATTATGACCTTAATTTTCTAAACATAAATTGTTTGTTGTAGCGTTTTCTACCACACTTTAAAGTTTGAACATAGAATTTTGAATCTCTCTCTCTCTCTCTCTCTCACACACACACAAATATATATTTATTATAAACTAGGTAACCGCCCGGCGTTGCCCGGTCCCGTCAAATATAATACGAAACGCGAAAACTCTCTAAAAATCGCTGCACGAAACCCTTTCTCTGGTAACTCTCTTTCGTCTGTCGGAAAGTAAATAGAGAAACCGACCCCGAAACGGAAGTAAATTCACTACGACTCCCCTCAAATGTCTGAGTCATTTGATTCATGACGGGTCCGTTTTGGGCTAAAATTAAGAAATGTTACCGTTCAATTTTAACAAAATTTGCATTTTCGAAATCAGAAAAATAAACTACGTATACTGTGAGTTTCGAATCCACAGATCCTAATAGTTTTCTTAATATTCAAGGATGAGTGGAAATGAGATTATTTCGTTGTCTGGCATTATCAAAACGGTAATTTTCTTTTGAGGTTTGGATAAAAATAGCCAGTTTCGGCGCACGAGCTGCAAAATCTTTCAGTTTCAGCTTCCACCTCCAGGGGTAGCATTCTCTTCTAAACGAACCTCCGATACGTGTGCCCGCTGCCTACGGCGCCATATAATAGGTGTGTTGCAGAGGCGCTGCAAAATATTTTAGTTCCTCTTTCCACCGACAGGGGGCGCACTCTGTTCTAAACAAACCTCTTTCCGAACGAGACACCGGGACCGTATAGCAAGCGTCCTGCGCACGTGATACAAAATATTTTAGTTCCACCTCCAGGGGGCGCACTCTGTTCTAAATAAACCTCTTTCCAAACGAAATTCCGGCAGGCGTACTGCGCGCGCGCTGAAAATCTTTTAGTTCTATTTTCCACCGCCAGGGGGGGTGGCAAATCTATATTTTAATTAGTTATCTATATCTTAATTACTTCATGTTAAGTTGAATGAACCAATTCCCGTTGGAATCGGGCCCACAGAACCACAATATAAATTCCCCTCTGGAGATTAATATTCAGAAATGGTGCTAGCCATCTAGCAAGAATCCAGATTAACTTAGCTCTGAATTAATATTGCTATGAATAAACCTAAAATGAAACCTAAATCAGAAATTATTAAAGCGATATTTAATAAGAAAAACCGTTAAACCAAGCTATTTATCTCTTATTAAATAGATAAAAAAGTTAACGGCAGATTTTTTTTCGAAAATTGGATTTTCTAAAATAGATTTTTTTTTTTTTTTTTTTTTTTTTTGCGGATGTATGCACATTTCCAAATTACTACGTGAAATAGTTTTCATATTTTTAATACCGTGTCAATTCTGACCTGTGGTTTATATTAGTTCCATCCATTCTAGATTTGCTTTTTTTTTCTTCCATTTTGGAAAGTAAATAGACAGACAGGTCCCGAATCGGAAGTAAACTCAATACGACCCTCTGAAATGTCTGAGCCATTTTGATAAAAAGATCGCATTTTCGGGAGATTTTTAATGAGTTTTTAACTAATATCTCAAGCAATATTTACGAAATTTGAAACAATGGATAGAGGACAAAATGTACTATATTGAATAAAAAATGGAAGCCGTATTCTTTTTATTAAAATACAAAAATCGTCTCGTAAGGTAGAAAAAACACCGCTAAAATCGCATAAAAAATTAAATAATAAAAAATTTCAAAATCGTTGTTCGAAGTGCAAAACTACTTCTTACCGAATTTTGTAGCTCTGCGTGCAGCGGTTTCTTCAGAACACGGTCAACAGACATACGTATACACAGAGACAAACTTTTTTCCTTCTTATTATAGATGGTTGCCTTTGAAGGTTTGTCTACATAGCTTTATTTGAACATTAAAATTCCCAATACAAACATCAAATTATGTTTTGGAGGATTTTCGAGCATGCTTATTCTAATGCTTACCAAAAAAGTATGTACATGTATTATATTTACAAATTTTTAATAATTGTATAGTTAACAATTTAATATTTGAAAAAAAAAATTAATAATAATAATAAAAAAATATGTGAGTGCGCATTATGTTTGGGCTTCGAGTACCTATCATATAAAACGAAATGTAATGGCATACAATGCGTTATTCTATGTTATGTCTTAAAAATAAACACTTCTCTTCTCTTTCAATAATTTGTTTCATTGAACACTGATTTGAAACTGGTGTTTATTTCATTTTTTTTTTTTTAATTTTTTACATGCTGAATCCATATTACAAAGTAGACGATAATTTATAGCTCTGTTTCCATCATGCTTTCTGAGTAAAAAGTTAGTAGTACAGTATATGTGCAGCCCAATAAAATGTCTTTACTCAAGTGCAGTCCGGGAAAGCCAAAAAGTTAGATACTCCCCTGCTCTAAACTTTTGTATATTATTTAAACATGTCGCTAAGCAAAATATATTTCGGACAAAATGAAGTACAACAGAATATGTACAGTTAAAATTTATTTTTTAATTCATGATTTGGTACTTTTACGTTCGCTGGATGCCAGTGATAACACTCCAAATCTTGTTAAAATAAGCATAGTTTGAATTGCAAACAACTATCTATTGAACAACAATTTGAACACTTTTTAAAAATTCTAAATGATATTAAAAGATTTTGGAATCTTATATAACGTACGTTTCTATTTTTGTGTATATAAAATTAGGTATGATGGTTTTTAGTTTGTGTTATATCTTAATTTATCATTGTTGTAATGGACATTAATAGACCAGATTACGTGAAATTTTGTTATTTGTGTTGATATGTTCGTTTTTACGTAATTTATCGTGATTATATTTTAGCTATTTTTAAGTAAGTTTTAAAAAGTATTACATTGTAATGATATTATAGATATTATAGTGGCTATTTGTTATTAGCTAATATTAACTTTCATATATTAAACTGATGTCTAAAAATTAAGAGCCCCACCAGTGCCTGAGAGGTTCTGCTCTCAAAGCTGGTAGACGGGAGGTGCTGGGTTCAAACCACTGTCGCGCTCGTCGACCTAACCGTTCGGAGTTTTCCGTGGTTTTCTTCGAACCTTGCCGTAAATACGGGTTAGGATCCCTTAGAAAGACCCTCACGGAGGGCACCCCCCCCCCTAGAGCCTATATCCCTCGTGTAGGTAATCGACCGTCATAAAATCAACCAACCAACCAACCAACCAAAAATTAAGGGGCAGTGACCGGACTATTTCGATTTTGCACGGTTTGTCGAATATCTATTGACATTCTTGACGAATTGTACTTGAACTTCGGAGATGTAAAGAACATGTTTGACTTCATATTTTTCAGTGAAGATTTAGACGTGAGGATAATTAGGAAGCCAATAATAAATTTAATAATAAGATAATATTTGCAATCAACAAGTAATAGAAAATGTTTACAATGGTCTGCCACTATAGCAAATGACTATGTGGGTCCTGTTCACCGTGTGTGTGCATTTGTGTAATAGCACCGCATATTCGTGAAGATGTTAACGTTTTTATGAAAAATTCAAATGTTTTCTGTTTATAGCATTACAGAGTTTTTAACCAAATTTAACTCCACTTTCCGAAAACATGACAAAGAGCAGTAGAAACAGTATACTGCAATTAAAAAGTGCATATATTGAATATTTGATGAAATATAGACATTTGTGTTAAATAATTTTCAACTGCGCATGCGTGAAAGATTCCAAAAATGTTATTTCATAATTTGGTAGTCAGCTATTAAGAGGCTGCTTCACTCAGGCGAAAACACCCGCTCGCTAATGTTAATCTTATGGGGGAAATAATTTACGATATCTCGTTCGCATTTCAATATTTTGCATTGGATAGCTCAGGTCAATCTCTATGCACGCTCCTTTGTATTTTTTCGATTTTGATTACAAGTTTTTTTTATTAAGATACTTTCACGTTCGGAACCGGTTTCGAAAGTGAAAGTATCTTAATAAAAAAAACTGCAACATAAATCGAAAAAGTACAAAGGAGCGTATAGAGATTGACCTCAGCTATCCAATGCAAAAAAAAATCATTTACAAATATTGAAATACAAACGAGATATCATAAATTATTTCTCCCATAAGATTAACATTAGTGAGCGGCTGTTTTCGCCTGAGTGAAGTAGCCTCTTAGAGCAATTTGTATAAAAAGTCCGGTCAAATATCGCGAAAACTCAGAAAGATATCGACGATACAAGAAGCTGATTTGACAAATTGTGGAAAATCCCTTATAATCTAGATACTTTTAGAAAGCAACTCGCTATATCGCCACCTATCTTTCTGAATTTTCACGATATTTGACGGGACTTTTTATATAAGTTGTGCCCTAAACAGCTGACTACCAAATAATGAAATAAAAGTTTTGAAATGTTCCACGCATGCACAGTTAAAAATTATTTCAAACAAATGCCCATATCTCATCAAATATTCAATATATTCATTTTTTTTATTGCTGTTTCTACTGTTCTTTGTCAAGTTTTCGGAAAGTGGTGTTAAATTTCGTTGAAAACTCTGTATGCTATAAACAAAAAAATATTTGAATTTTTCACACAAACGTTAACATCTTCACGAATATGCGTGCTATGCTTACATAAATCCACACAAATGTTGAACATGACTCACATAAGTCATTTGTTACACTGACAGACCATTTTGAGCATTTTCTGTTACTTGGGTGATCGCAAATATTATTTTATTATTAAATTTATTATTGGCTTGCCTAATTATCCTCGCGTCTAAGTTTTCACTGAAAAATATGAAGTCAAACATGTTCTTTACATCCCCGAAGTTCAAGTACAATTCGTCAAGAATTTCAGTAAGATATTCAACAAAACGTGTGAAATCGAAAGCGTCCGGTCACTGCCCTTTAATTTTTGGACATCACTGTATTTAAACATGTTGCTAAGCAAACTATATTTCGGACAAAATTAAGTACAATGAAGAATTTGTATAGTTAAAATTTATTTTTTAATTCATGATTATTACCACATAACATTAAACTTTAGTATGCACTTAGTTGGTGTAATTAATTTAGTTTATTCTAAACGTATGTTTTTCAGGTGTAACTGTAAATGCTCTACATCCAGGTTTAATACATACTGAGATATTTTATCGTGCAAATCATCCAGTTTTATCCATCTACAGGTTCTTTCTTTATTTTTTTGGAAAAGTAAGTAATGTTGCAAAATTCCTTTTTATTATTATTATTATTATTTCTGTAAGTTGTTTGTTCTTGATTAAGACTTCTGAAAAAATCCAAAAATAAATAAATAAATAAAAAATAAAATAAAATAAAAAAAAAATAAAGACGTTGTGAGTTAAGTTTCATTTGAACTTATTTAGATTTTTTAGTTTTTTTTTTTTTTTTTTTTTTTTTTTTTTACAGCAATATGTATTGTGAAAATATTGTGAGTATTTTCGAAATAATGGGTAAATATTGACGAATAATTTAAAATTTTATTACGGTTTTACGAAGAGTTTTCTATGTATATTTTAATGTAAAACTCAGTTATCTGGAGAAATTGCTTAATTCATTTTAAAATATACTATTTTAAAATGTTATTACAAAATGTTTTTTTTTTAATCTTCTTTCACTAGTGCAGATGTATAATAAATATGAAAATGAATCAGTAACACTAAATCTAGTAGCACTTCTTACTATGTACTTAAATTGCTAATAATGCAAAAAAAACGTTTTTTTTTTTTTTTTTTTTTTTACTTTTATGGAGGAAGGGGGATAAAATTCTGTTGCTAAAATGCTGAGATGATTGGCTATTACCAGATTTTACGAACAAAATGATTTGAAAATATATAAGTAAATGTTTTTCTTCACGTAAATTTATAAAAGCAAAATAATTTTCAAAAATTCTGGTACAATTTTATTTTTGGACACTTTTAATTTACGAACTAACCATTTTTTTTTTTTCGAAATTCAAAGTGTTCTCTGTTAAGGTTTCCGAATAGAAAACTTAATTTTGTTCTACTTTTATTAAAAACAACTTTAAAAGGAATGGCATATATTAACCGCAAATGTAATTAAGAAATTAATGCATTTTTGAGAAAGGAAGTTATAATTAGTTATATCTGTAGAAGGGATTAAATTTTATTTGGGGGTAATTACTGCTATGTGTTGATTAGCTAATTACATCATCACACTCAGACACTCAGAATGAAATTATAACCAAAATCGAAAAAGTAGAAAGATACATACAAAGTTAGACATCGACCTCAGATATCCTATGCAAAAAGAATAGTTTAAAAATATTGAAAACGAAATATTGTAAAGAACGCCTCCAATGGTTTAATATTAGTTTGCAAATGTCGTCGCATGATTAGTCTAGAGTAGACTCTTAAGAACCGAAGCGCTGCACTCATATGAATTCGATTTCTGATTGGATTTTATAGTAGTCATCACAGAAACTATCTGAGATAGAGGAATGTTTTAAAGTAAAATTATAGAGGAAAATATTTATAAAAATTTAATAACAACCAGGGACATTTACCTTTAATGGGCTACCAGTTTTTATAGTTCAAAAATAATTATCAAGTCTCATTTTATCTAGCAGTCCAAAGTATAACTTGAGACTTATTATCTGGGATAAAATAGAACACCATCTGATTTGTTAAAACACATACGTATAATTAGATAAAAACACAATCTCCATGGCTTGCTGATATTTGAGCTAAAATGTTTGTCTCCTTCAAGTGGTCACACAATGGGAATCTTTTCTCTGTTCAAATTATCCATTGATGAATTTTTCCTCAAAAATGTAGTTCAGTTTAGAATAAAGTCACATTTCTATGTCCTATAAATTCAGCAAATTTTGCTTAGAGGGTTTTAAATTTATAAAACAGTAATTTTTTAGTAGGTCAATTTTTGAAACTTTCTTTCCCCAAATAGTTCCATGAATACACTGGGAAAAAAAATGTTGATTTTACAGTATAATACTGGTATCCTAGCTGCCAATATTATACCGTAAAATAAACAGTAAAATAAGCAGTAATACACTGCCGCGCTGCGCGGTTAATGTATTACTGCTTATTTTACTGTTTATTACTGTTAATTTTACGGTATAATACTGCCAGCTGGAATGCCAATATTATATTGTAAAATCAACATTTTGTTTTGCAGTGAGGCCTTGTTTTTCCAGTATCGAAACGAATTTGTTCTTAGTTAGATCATATTTCTTGTTTGATGTATATTATTTTTAATTGGCTTCCTTAAAAAAATACATTTACTTTATGACAATCAGAATCTTAAGTGACCATTTAATAGCCAGTTCTAGCGCACTTGTGTCCTATTACTTCGCCAATTAGTATTTGACTTTGGTAATATATGAAAGACATATAAATGATATTGAAGAACATTGAAGGGGAAAACGAAAAAAAAAAAAAAATCTTTATGCAGAAATAGAATTAAAAGGATGCATACAAAATGTTGAAAAGGGAATTGGTGTTTGATCTGTAACTTTGACTACGCGATTAACTTTACAAAGAAAATAAAATTAGGTGCATAAGAGAACCAAATACATTATTCCTTCAGCTCAGATAAGAACGATCGTTCAGTGGATTAAAAAATATTTCAAAATATATCTCAAAAACTGTTCAGTAAATCATTAACCAACTGTAAAAAATTATAAAAATCAAGTATCCAAACCCAATGCATATTTCAAACAATTTTTAAAACAATATTCTTTAGCAGCCTTCAATTATTTTTTATAACAGCTTAAAATTATCTTAGTGACAGCCTATGAGATGCTCTATGATTGACACATTTAGCGTGGGGTTACTACATCCGAAATTTGATTTTTCTACTACTGGTAGATAAAATAAGTGAAATTTTATAACTTTTTACTAAACTTTAAATATTGAGTTCTCAATTCGATATCAGCTGTTGCAGATTAGAATCTTATCAATAATAAATTAAAACGTACGTTTACGCTGTAATTTTCTATATTTTTTATGACAGCTGACTCAGCATCCTTAAATGATTCACTATTGATGCACTTACAGTAAATTTGACCTTTCAGACAGTGGCATTCTTCTACACAAAAACAGTCTGCAGAACTTCCAAAGTTCTTAAAATTGATTTTTATATTAGATTTTCGAATATCACTATTATTTTGATTTCCTCACTATAAAAATTAAATTTTCTTGCATAATTTTCTTGCCTTTTTCTCAAATATCTTGCGTAATATGCATTATTAGGTCTAATTATATAATCGCTGCTGTATTATTTGAGGCATTACAAGTCATAGTGATGTAAGTTACAGTTACTTAAATACGCAAAAGCAAGTATTTCTTGAAGCATTACAATGAATTCCAGTGCAGTAATATATCTTCGGGTGCTATCTAACGATGGCAGTTTAGTGGGGTTAATACTTATACCGATCTTCCTATTAATATTAATCATGCTACAAATTTGCAAACTAATGTTAAATCAATGGAGGCATTCTTTCTCGTTTGCATTTTAATATTATTTATTTGTTTATTTATGTATTTTTGCATAGGATATCTGATGTTAATGTCCAATGTGATATCTTATATTTTGGTTGCAGTATATTTTTGAGGACATTTCTTTTTTAGGGGAAAAGATTGTTTGGTTTGTTACGAAATTGAAAGTGCCCACAGAAATAAACTGGAACAAAAGTATAAAGATATCACTTTAGATATCGACCTCAGCAATTCCTCGCAAAAGAAAAAAAAATAGAAATTAGAAAAGAACGCCCCCATATGTTTAACATTAGCTTGCGAGTGTCTTTGCCTGACCAGTGTAAGCTCTTAATGCTAATTTTTAATTTTAGGGACTTAAAACCACTATGACTTGGAACTTCTTATTTGTCAATTTTTTCGTGGAGCTGAATCAATGCGCAGGTTGAAAAATACTGTTATAAACAAAATGATCCATTTTTAATTATTTAATTTATTTCGTATTGTATTTTAGAGTCCTGAAGAAGGAGCCCAAACAACCATCTACCTGGCTGTCAATCCGGATTTAGAAAATGTTACGGGAAAATTCTTCTATGACTGCGATGAAAAAAGCCTAATAGGAAAAGCCAAAGACAGAGCCATGGCGCGAAAATTGTTTGAAATAAGTGAAAAGTTGGTTGGGGAAAAATGCAAAGACTGATCAGAACTAAATTAAAAAAAAAAAAAAAGAAAGAAAAGAAAAGAAAAATGTTTATAGTAGTAACTCAGGTCTTCGAAACAATATCTTTCTGTGAACGAATTTAGCTGTTTCTGGTGTTTTTCGGGGATATGCTGAAGAGTATTAAAATAAGCGAGCTTTTTTTCTCTTTTCCATTGTGTACGGTTTTCCCACAAAGTAAAGCTGAAAATCTAGAAAGTTTATACAAAAATAATGTAGCTAAGTCAAAAAACACCTTAATAATAAGTTGTGTTTTACATTTTAATTTGTTTTTTATTGTGCGACTACCACATGCAGTGTTTATACCTACTATCTTTGTACTATCTCCTCGAAGCTCCGTTTGTATAACTGTTTCTGATGTGCGGCTGCTTCCATCCGTTTCTTTATGCAGTAAGCAGCAGTAGACTGTTTTCAAATTAATTGGTGTCTAGAATCTTTATAACTAAATTTATGTGTACCAATTAAAAATTTGTTGTTTTTATAACTAAATTTCTATTTTGAAACAGTACTCTATAAAATAAAATATCCGAATCTATATCAAACAGTACATAAACACCCTTCTCTTCCAAGGGAAAAAAAATATCGCAAGTCTGTGTAATATTTAAAAAAAAAAAAAAAAAAAAAAAAAAAAAAGAAAGAAAGAAAGAAAAAAAAAAAAGCTTTAAAATTCAGTAAGGTTCCTGTACTGTTTTTGTTTATTTGGAAAAAAAAAATGAAGAAACACTCGAGATTTCAGGATCGTCTTTAAACTGATGAGCGTACAACTCATTTTCATTGTTAAAATATATATATATATTTTTTTTTTACTTATTTTTTATTTATTTAGTTATTTATTTTATTATTTATTTATTTTTACTTTTCAAGAAACTTAAAAATAATGAACGAATCAAATCTTACCTTTTAGAAACAGATTAAAATTGAAAAGACCTTTGATTGCATATTAAATGACTCAAAGTTCATATATATATTTTTTTTTTTTTTTTTTTTTTTTTTTTTTTTATAAATTGGAGTATTTTTGAGAAGTTCTTTAATAATCGTCAATTATTTATTAAGCTGAAAACAGAAATATTTCAAACATTTTATTAAATCTTTTCACCTTTACTATAACTTTTTCTGCTAGAATTTAGAATATTTTGCCATTTTCTTCAATCTTCATCGAAAAAAAAAATTGTTTTCTCCTATTTTTTGTCTTTTTTTTTGCCTTTTGTCTTTATTATCTTATGATACTATCAAACCCGCTGGGCATACCCGTCTGAGTCTGGCAAGAAAAATTAAGCCCAGTTCTGGGTCTGGCCTCAGTCTAACGAGAATAGGAAAAGAAATGACTAATGAGAATAAAATGAAAAAATGAGAATAATGAGAATAAAAAAAACGGCCCGATCACAGCCAGTCAAGAAAAAATAAGCCCTCGCCCGGTGCTCAACAACAAAATTCTATTAATAATCTAAACGTGTACATAAAATTATATCGTCTTTTACTTCTTCCGATATATATCCATATAAAAGCAGCTGGCCGCACTCATGTGACGAAACAAATTACTAATTACAGTGAAACTTCCATTTAACGAAGTCTCATCGTTACACTTAAAAACTTCGTTATGAAGAAAATTCGTTAAATAGAAATCAACTTAAATTCATGAAATTTTTCTTTCCGATATGACAAACAGGTGTTGGATTCAGAAGCATTTGATTCAGTTTCAATTATGAAGCCGTCTATTACAAAACAGTTGTGTACGGTCGATGAAAACATGTCACGTTCCCAAGCTTTCATCAGCTCTGATACACAGGTTGTCAAACTAATGTTTTTACTACATTGTCTTTTTTCTATCTTATTCGGTAATTACTTCAAGATTTTTTATTATTCCTTAGATTAATTGCTGAAGTTTAGAAGTTGTAATGGCAGGAACGCAAATAACTTTGATGTTCTTCGATTTGCATTCTTAAGCACAATCCTGTGGATGTACAAAGCAATTTTCTATCAGCAATGAAAGGACAGAATAGTAACTGTCTGACTCTAATTGATACTTTTTGCTTCAATGCATTTGACGCCATTGCGTTACATCATCTTCTATATCATTGAATGTAAAAAGGGGGATTTTGACTTCCCACAACTGTCAGCGCTGGAGTCTAGGTGTGGAAAAGTAATGATAACAAGTGCTTTTCTTAGTGTAAAAAAAAAAAAAATTGTTTTATTTAGCTCCAAGCAGAATGGAAATTATTTAAATGTGTTCATTTTCTTACAATCCGCTGAAATAAATTCGTATATCCATCGCAGCAGCAACCTCTTAGTTTGAATTCTGTACAAGTACAAAAGTGGAATACACTTCGTTATATAGAATATATTTTTCGTAATATGGAGATTAATTTATGTGCTACTGGTGTTCAAAATCAAAGTTCTGCAGAAAATTTCGTTAAGTAGAAAACTTCGTTAAATGGGGACTTCGTTAAAGGGAAGTTCCACTGTATTTTATAAAAGTGAATGTTGTTTGCAATTGTTTTAATTCGTTCAATGCTACTGTTTTTTCTTTCTTTCTTTAGTTTTTGTTCCAGAATTATTAAATTTTGTAAATTGTTTGCCAATTTTTTTGTAGAATCAATATTAAAACAAAGGTTTTTAATAAAAATATTATGAAATGGCGTACATTTGTTAAATAATTTTATTATTAATTACTCTTATTGATGATGATGATATCATTTTAAAAAAGTGCATTATATGTGCTTTTGAAAACCATGATTTGCCATTTCAGTTCATTTGAGACAGATTTGAGATCCATATATCTTTATACGTATACAGGGTGGCCATAAAATGTGTATATAAATGTGTATGTATGAAATATACCAGTAAATGCTGATTTCTTAAAACCTAAACGGCAATATATCAAACCGTTTCATAACCATTTCTATTGTCATTATTTCTTCTGATTTCTGTACGCTTTTTAGCTTTTTAAATCTCATTTTTGTCCGTAAAATGCAATATAATCCATGCTTGAATATGTTTTCGCAGATGAAACTTACTGAGTTTTTCGACCAAAGTTTTTACTTCTCCAGGGTTCGTACGCCTCGGGGGAAGAATACCAGAATATTTATAAAGTAATATTTGCTTTATTTAATGAAAACAAATTATGTGTTTAGATATATGGCAATCATTACTTTACCAAAATTCTGGTATTCATACTCGTTAGATCCTCTGAGCCGTACGAACCATGTTCTTCATCCAGATTAACCCATTGCGATTGCGAATGTCTAATTTTATGCAATCTTTTTTTCCGAAAAAATTAATTTTGATATCATTCGGTTTTGTAATGAGAATATATCCAACATGACATGGAGGCCGCCATCTTCTTTATTTACAAACAGATCAAATGATATGAGCAAAAAGAAGCAGAAAATATTTAAAAACCCTTTAAACTTGATGTATTTTGCATGAATTATGTTTAGTTGATTAAAAAAAAAACATATAATTGAATAACTGAATATTTGTATTTAAAAAATAAAATTTCTTCGCAGCGCTACCTCTTGATGTTTTAGTTTAACATAAAGAACCGGGTATTAATATTAGCTGAAATGAATATTTTTCTGTAAGGATTAAAATAATTAATGTGCACAATTTGGTTGGGGAATGTTGTAAATTTTTAATAGAAACATCCGAATATACTCATTTTTAAAATATCTTTTTTAGTTGCGTGAATTGGTACAGGTCGTACGGACTATAAGGAAGGTAATACTTACATTATGTACCACATTACATACATTGTACTTGTAAATCGCTTTTCTTTTTTATTTACAGAATGTTGTCATTTTTTAGGGGGGGGGGTGTAATAATGACGGCTGATTATCTGCACGATTGATATAGGGAGTCTTTCTAAGGGAATCTAACTCGCGTAATAATTATCAGCTGAAATGAATATTTTTCTGTAAGGATTAAAATAAAATAACCGAAAGAATAATCCATCCAAGGTTCGAAAAAACCCACGAAAACTCCGAACAATTACGCAATATATATTAAATGATCGAAATACAGTTTTCACCATAAGAAAATAGACATCAGATGCCGACGAGTTGCGTCTTTAAAAAAGTCTCTTTAAATTTTAAGTATTTTTAAGAAGACTATAAAATTTCATCGAGTGGTAATTTCAGTTTAAATTTTAAATATAAAAAAAAAAGTATAAAGATACATTTCTTAACACGTACCTTGTTGGCATCTGACGTCTATTTTTTGATGGTGAAAACCGTATTTTGATAATTACGTTAGGTAGCTAGTAATCACATATTTAAGTACGGCTTCTTAAGTACAGTTTTAAAAAAATTGTTGAATAATTAATTACTTTTAAGAAGTAATACATGTTTGCTTAAAATTTAAACGTCACTATATTAACAAAATACAGGAGAAAAATTAACGTACGATTAACGAAAAATAATGTAATTATTTTTTTAGCTGTCGCGGGTACCTCAGAAGATATGGGGCGGGGGGGGGGGGGGTGCTCGGCAACTAAAAATTAGTATACAACGGTTATAGTTTCAATATTGCTGTTGATTTGATATTAGAAAAAAAAAAAAAAACTACTTTTCTCTTAACGCTGTGAACAGTAAAATACACATCCTAAGTGACTGAAGTTCTGACTATTTATTTCTTTTACTTGTGAATTCTTTTAATTTGTTATTAAAAGTTGCTTGATTCTAATTTTTTACTATTTTACTTTTAAAAACTGGAGCCATGGTGGGCCTTTTAAAAGAGCGGGGTCCCGGTAATTTGTACCACCTCTACCCTTCTCTCTGCTGCCCTGCCCGAATGTTTGCTTACAGTTTTCAATCCAGATTATTAAAATGCCTTTAGAAAACCAATCAAAACTTTAGTAAGGCTCTTAAAAGTCTATGGATGTTACCCAATAGAAGAAATAGTAGTTGATATGAAATTGTCCATCTGTTTATTTAAAACAAATTAAAAAGATATATCTCTCTCTGGACGGATTTAGTGCTGCCATCTATAAATTTATTGCTGCAAAAGTTATAGTGAATCATTTTAATTTGAAAATTTCGTAATAAAAAGTTGCTAGTCTAATTTTTTGTCATTTTATTTTAAAAATTTGAGCCACGACGGGCCATTTAAAAGAGCGGGTGTTCTAGTAATTTGTGTCTTGTTCCACCATCTCTTCTCTACGCTCATATTTATGCGGTCCTGCCCGACTGTTTCCTTAGAGTTTTCAGTCCAGATTATTAAAATGCATCTAGAAACCTAAGCAAAATTTTCATAGGAATCTTAAAGAATGTTACCCAATAGAAGGAATAGAAAAAGTAGTTGATTGGAAACTGTCAATGTGCTTATTTAAAACAAATTAAGATGTCTCTGCAAATATTTAGTGCTGCCATCTATGAAGTTATTGCTGTAAAAATAACGTCCGTCAAATATTAAGGAACTTATGTATCAATGGCGCACTCATGGGGAGAGCTAAGGAGGCTGAAGCTCCTCCCAGTTTTCGAGATTAAACTAACGATTTAAAGTTTGTTAAAATTATGAAAAGTTAAATTTAAAAAAAAAAAAAGAAAGAAATCCGTGGAAAAACGGAAATATTGGGAAATATTGATTTTGCTTCAGAATTTTTCATATTTTAAAAATTTTCTTTTAAATTAAAAATATCAACAGATTGAATATTGGCTAATTAAAATTATTTAAATTTTTAACATTATAATTAGAGAAATAATAGGCTTTTATAGGTCACAAAATTTTATTGTTTTTCACATTCAAACTGTCATAATATGATTGGTATTGGTCGATTAATTTCATTAATTAAATATATTAACTATAAACTTTAATTTTTTTTCTGTTTAAATTATCAGAGACAGCATTTTTTCCTTCAAATGTTTTAAAAACAGCTTCATTTTACCTAATTTTAATTGATTGTCTGCTCACGAATGTCACGTAAATATATTAAAGCTATACTTTTAGTCTGAAATTTGCC
The DNA here is from genome assembly GCA_963931845.1 of Maratus michaelseni. Classification (NCBI taxonomy): domain Eukaryota; kingdom Metazoa; phylum Arthropoda; class Arachnida; order Araneae; family Salticidae; genus Maratus; species Maratus michaelseni. Next base: position 255,889,731 of record OZ007592.1, read on the forward strand.
GGATCTCAGATTTTATGACACGGAAAATTTATTCCCCTGCCCCGAAGAAAAATATCTTGACCGGGTATCGGCCCATTGTAAAACCTAAAAATTCGATCCGAGCAAAAATGAGTAAAGACAATCCCAATTCAACCAATTTCTACAGAAAAAAAAAAAAAAAAAAAAAAAAAAAAAAATCCTGCCAGCCTAAAACGACTTGGAAAGAATGAAATCTGGATCCGATTAAAAAATTACCAGAGGTCAAACCATACAGACCTCTAAAATACACTAGCCCCTCCCAAATCTTAATCCTGGGTGCGCCACTGATATATATATTGTGTGTTTCCTATAGATTTTATTGCGCTAAAAATGAAAATATTAAAAAACCAGAGGGCCCGTGCGAAGATTTCGCACTGAAATCTAATATTTTTTAGGTACTTCTCTATTAACCCGTCGACCGCTTTTCATAACAAAAAACTACCGCCAAACTGTAAGATTAAACGCCAAAAATGCAGTCCCATTTACTTGATGTCAGAATCATTATGCATGTTTGTTACGTCATCTAGTGGTATTACATTCGGCATTTGCGTGTATTTTTCATTATGTTTTACTGATTTAGTAGTTATTTTATTAATTAAAATAACAACTGTGTCCTTAAATTCTTATATTTTATTTATTTTTTGATATTCCAATGGCAACGTTGTCCCGTTTATTTGGCGATAGTTTTTTGTTATGAAAAGTGGTCGACGGGATAATAGAGAAGTACCATTTTTTATCAATATGTAATATTTATTAGATGCAGGTTTAAACTTCTAAAGAAAAAGCAAGGATAAAAATATCTGCAAACAACATTTAGTTGTTAGTCAAGCCAGAATATCATCTAATTTATTCCATCAAAGTTAGACTAAAAACTGATCCAAGATTGCTAAAGGCACGCGCGAGAAAAAAAAATTAACAATCGTATTTTGACTGCATTAGAGGATGACGTCATCCGCTTCGGGAAAACCATGGGATTTAGAAATATAAATCTAAACATTTCAATTTCAATTTCGCTTTTTAATCATAAGTATAAAATAAACCCATGCGGTGTTTTTTATAATAATTGCTATGAGCATCATATAATGTGGTATTTTATTTTTTTGGCAACAATAATTTCAGGAAAACCTTTCATTTCTTTCATGAAAACAATGCCGATTTAATTTTTTAATTTCAGCAAATTTTAATCAAAAACATGTTTTAACGAATTGTTAAGTGGGCTATGTCAGAAGCCTGTTCTAAAACCTTTCATATGGTATCTCATTCGTTGTTTTGCGTTTCATATTTTCTGAGTAAAAGGGATGTTGACAGGAGAAATAATATATAAGGATTTCTACCACCTTCCAATTTTAAGAAATTACTTTAAATTTTTGGAATGTATGACGCTTTGTATAGCAATTATAATAACATTACAATATAATTTTAATTTAGTTTATAGTACAACAAACACATATTTTGACTTGTTACTTCAATAGAATATGTAACAAGAGAGTAGAAACAAATTTTGTTTTGGTAATTTCATGAATTTTCATACTAAATTTCATTTATGTTTATAAATTTGTTCCTTAATTTTCTCCAAAAAATAATTAACACCAACTTTTCCCTACTGTAATCTTTCTTTTCACCTACATAAAAGTTCAATTCATCATTTACTTTTACTAAATTCAAATGACAAAATTCATATTTTATATTTCGCAGTCCCAAAAATGTATTTAAATTAGCATTTTTTAATCTGTATTTGATGGATACTCTTCAGTACAGTATTATTTTTCAGTAACCCGTAAAATATAAAATTTACCACTTACTTCGTGTGAAAGATATACCTTGTTGAACAGTGTAATAAATAGTCAGTCAGTTTAAATTAAATCCTTCATTAAATCAATGTTTTTCAACTTTTTTTACACTGCAAAAAAAAATTGTTGATTTTAGAGTATAATACTAGCACCCCAGCTGCCAGTATTATACTGTAAAATTAACAGTAATAAACAGTAATAAAAGCAGTAATACACTACCACGCATGCACGGCAGTGTATTCCCCGCAAGATCTTCCCTCAAAATTTTGAGTTGTCATTGCAGTCTGTTTTGCAACGGTTAAAAATGAATTTAACGCACACAAAATAAAAGACAAATTTAATTATTCCCCTGATAAGTACATGTCCCATGTAGCTCCACTCCATGTAAAAGAATAAGTCGATAACTTAAGAGGGCTCGGCACCCTACAAATATCGAAATTTCGTAAAAATGCCGATTTTCAGATTTTTAGCTTATTACATACCACATACTTTCGTCTACATCCTGGCAAAATTTCAATATGATACTGCAAATTATAACAACAGTTACAGCAACAGGTAATTACAGTAATGACAGTAAAGGCATTCTCGTCTGCTTATTAATGGGGGGAAATCCTGATTCAGCTAAAATCTCCCGTCGTGACCCCTACTAACCAACGATAGATAATCGATGTAACAAGGTTGACAAGTACGGTGAAAGTTAAACATTGATCCCAAAAGCTGATCTCCAAAAATATGCCATTTTTGAGCTGTTTATAAAAAAAAAAAAAAGATTCTCCTCTGAAAAACGATGTGACCGGTAATTACATTTAACGATGTCCGGTTGACATTTCTAAAACCATTAAGTGATCAAAGAGAAACTGTTCTTATCAGTTAATTATGGCTCCCAAACTATTAATATTCCCGGAAATTGTACTTTTTTTTAGCAAATAAGTGTTACAAGCTCCTTTTAAAAAATAAGATACTTTACTAAAACATAAGTGAAGTTTTCCCACAAAATTTCATATGTATGTGTGGATGATTGCGTGTATATTAAAATTTTCTCGAGTTTTCTGGTCCCCAGAGCTCTTACCTTTGTAAAATTAGGAACATTTTTCTTTTTAAATTTATTGTTATATTACTATTTATTTGAACTCACAGTATTCTGTAAAATATTCGAAAAGTCGAGTGGAGCCACTCCGGATTTTTTTTAAGTAACTATATTTAAGTATTAATTGTATTATGCATCTCTCAAAATTTCGCTTAGAATTTTATAATAGGTGTGTGTATAAGCTAACATTTTGGAGGCAAAAACAAAACTTTTTTTTGCATGTTATCTTTCTTAAAATTTTAATTGACCAAATTATATCGCACTTATTTAATTGTAACCGGGCAGACGCGATATAACAAAAGGTCACTGTATTATTTAATCCGTGCCTTTAATTTCGCGTATAAATAGAATCTTTTGGCAAAATCCGAAAGTAACGAAGTAGTGACTACTTTTGAAAAGTAGTTTGTAGGCGCTACTTTTTAAATAAAGTAGTTGTAGTTGCAGTTAGTTACATTTTCTATAAAGAAGTTTTCATGACTGCAATTCATGATTTTTCCAAAAGAAATCCTATACAATACGTTACTTTGCCGTGAGCACCGAACCCGATTATGGAAAACTCACAACTTTTTAAAGCATGGTAGAAAGCGCAAGCTAGTGAATTTATTTAAAAAAATTATAATTTTTGCTCTGTTTCTTTTTTAAGATAGAGCAGCAGGAAAAAGAAAAAAGAAGTTATTTAAACTACCTTCAAGTTCAAGCTAGTACAAAAAAAAAGAGAAAGAAAAAGAAAGAAAGATAAACTGAAAACTTAATCTGGAAATTGTTCTAAACAAATAATTTTTAAGGGAAAAGAAACGACTGCAAGGGGCATTTTTTTACAGTCATTTCAGTTAATTTCTGTCTATTAACTGTCCGTTCTCTAATATTCGTAAATATACTTTATTTGTATTTTCGTGTAGTTGGTACATGATATTGGGGTCTAATATTGGACATTCTCAATTGAAAATGCAGTTTGTAGCAGTTTGTACAGTTCGTAAACAGGGACACGCAAACAAATTCCGTTACATTATGATTATGGAATGTTTGCAGTATACCTTAATGATATTACTCTACTTCAAACATAATAAATTTGATTTGCGTACTACAACATGCTTTCTAAAGAACATGGTATGTATTTTAAGTTTAACTAAAAGTATATATTACGTAGTTTGGGGGGGGGGGGGGTAAATCTGCATCTTATATAGGCTGTCCAAAAAAAATTATAGATACTGTCGTTTATGGACGTGCGTTGCTTAAATGGTGTTTTGAACTGTGTTATTTACTTTTCAGCTAAACTATATTAGCAGAGTTGCCAAGTCTCCGGCTTTTTGGACACCAGTATTTTAGTACAGAAAATGTTGTTTTATGCAATTTGAACATTCTGCGATTTAAAAGAACAACAATTTCTCTAAGATAATACTGGTGTTCAAAAAGCCGGAGACTTGGCAAGTCTGTATTAGATTATTCTAAGAAATGTTTGTAAAATCTAAATAAATTCATATATATGTATATATGCTTGCTCTGAATAAATTGGACATATTACCGTCTATGGATGGTGATTGTCGGAAGTGCGTTTTTAGCTATATGCTATGCGTCTTATAAGCTGAAATGAATTTTAGCATTATAATTATTATTATTTATAATTATTATTATTCATATTATTTTCTTCAGATTAAATAAATGCTGAAAAAAAATCCAATTAATGACACGTTTCTAGACAAAACAAAGAATGCAAAAAATCGGCCTTGCTGTCAGATGTGTGTTTCATATTTACAATAAGAAATATGTATTTTTAAGCTTAATGAACATTTTATACATATCTAATAAATACTTAACGATGAAATTATTTTTAAAATAGCAGTTTTTATGTATGCCTACTTTAGAGAAGTTTAAATTAGTGCTTATTATCAAGTAAACATTTTAACAGAATTTATCGTTTTTATAACGTCACATAATAATAATAATAATAAAATGGCATTAATAATAATAATAATAAAACACGTCATAAAATAATTTAAAAGAACATAAATTCGATCTAAAGCCGGGCGTTCTAGCTAAATGTTATCTATATTTAAATATAAGGTGATTCGGCTGTGATTGAGTAGAGGCCAATAATTGGAAACAGAAAATGTGAAACAGAAAACAAGGATTGGTGTGTATTTATTTTATTTTTGTTTGTTGAAAATCATATCTGAATCCAAACAAATGCACTCTTTCAAATAAAGGTATGGGTGGATCTTAACTTGGATCAATTATAAATGTTTTCATATACAAACTTCGAATAAGTAGCTGTCATATATATATTAAACAACCATTTTGATTTTTCATATTTTAAATTCTATAATGGAAAAATAAATTATCGATTATTGTTGAAATCTCATTTTGCAACAATTACTGTAAATACTGTAAATATAAATAGTGTAAAAAAAAAAAAAAAAAAAAAAAAAAAAGTTTCCAAATTGCTGATCTTCATGCATTTATTGGTATTTAAGGAAATTTATAGAAAAGGTCTAAATAATTTTATTAGAAAAAAAAACTTAAGAAATTTTTATTAAATAATTAATAATAGTGAATATATTGTACTGAAAATATGAAACAATTGTTACTTTGTTTGAAATCTAAATCACGAAAAATGCTGGAAAAGCACAATAATTTAATCAATGATACAACATAAAATAGCAACAATGTTCAGTTTGGACTGTCCGTTCCTGCTGTTTGTGCGCGGAAAGTGAAAATTTCTAGCACTTTCCTATATGTTATCGAATTTCGAACAAAGCAAATTAAGTCTCGTTCTCATCAAATTTTCATTGCAATTAATTTCATTTTTCTAAGGTTATTAAAAGCGAGGTGATACAGAGAATATATTTTTGGGGAAATTAAACATTATTTTAAAAATGAAAAATTACTGAAACAGTGAAATCCAGATTGGTTGCTTTCTGGCATATTCACGAAGTTATTATTATTTTTAAATGCCCAAAATATGCAACTTCCTTATTCCTAAACTAAGGAATCGAATAGCATTTTCCATATTTTGACTATGACAAAAAATCGTTCAGAAAATTCTGTCCAAGTTGGCGCTTTAAGTCAATTTTCGGGATTTTATAGCACAGGAAAGGTCGTCTTGAGACAACAAAAAATTCTAATTCAATATGATATACAGTAATCGAAAACGCGAAATGCTATTCGATTTCAAATTACTTTAACAGTTGTGATTGCAAATTATTAAACATTTTATTTAACATTTATTAAAAAAAAAGGAGTCCGTGAATATTTGTCTTGATTTGCTGAGTTGGGGGGAATATTTTTGTAAACGCCATAAGTGTTATAGTATTGTATAGACTTTCAAATTCTAGTGCAAAGCATTTGAATTTTTTTTTTTAAAGTAGCATATACTAATATATTACTGATATATCAGTGTACAAATAGCTATTATCAGAATTGTTTCGCGCATAATAATGGTATTACGAAGAGTGTAATATTTTAATAGTAACAGAATCCGGTCTAAGAGTTGTAATTCATATACTGCTAATTATTAGAAAGTACCTCATACTTTATGCTCGATATAACTTAAATCAACTTTTCTTCTTCTTCTTCTTCCTTTTTTTTTTTTTTTTTTTTTTTTAAGTATTTTAAGTGCTTTAAATTATACGACACAAATAATTTCTACTTCAACTCCTTCCATATTTCTCAAGTATGTTAACTTCTTCATTGTCTAAAAATAAATAGATATCCATATGAAACAAAAGGAATAAGTATCAAAGTTATACTTATCAAATGCAATATTAACGGAAAATATCAAGAAAGGTCTCCCAATTTACGGAAAACGTATCTTATAATTCTAAATAATAATTGAAATACATCAAAACGAATCCAAACTGGATTCTTTCGGAAGCATTTTTTAATTCATTTTTGTTCGCAAACATATCAAACTGGCAAGTGCTCTTATTAAGTAACTATCTAATCGAACTTGTTTTCATTTCGATAAAGGCAAAAGATTTTTCAGAAAATGCAGCGCAGGAACGAAAACAAACTGCCCGTCCTGAGACAATTAGCTCAAGATGTAATTCACTTATCGGAAAATTATAAAAACTGTTTGATTACAAACCATTTTAATAAACATACTTGCAACTATCATTATGAAAGTATGTAAAATAAGTCGGTAGGTGTGTCACAAGTTTTGCGTTGTTGAGCGGGAAAAATATTTTTTTGAGAACTGCCTTATGATAATCCTTATTTTTAAATTATTTAGAAATTTCATGAAAAATTTGTAAAATTAATTTATTTCTTCTTATTATTTTTATTACAATTATTTAAATGTAATTTAATTTGTTAAAGCATGAAAGTCTTGGTATAGTATGTATTTTTTTTATGTTGCTTACTAAACCAAATAATATTTGAAACTGTTTAGGTTTAAAGCTTATGAAGTAACTGTTTTTGGAAACCAAATTAAGCTGTTTTATAAAAAAAATTAACTTATCTTGTTAATAAAACTCACAATATTGTGTTTCAAGAAACATTAGGTAATGTCTGATAATATAAAGTTTAAAAAAGAAATATAATCAATATAGTTTTTAACACTTTTCAACATAATTTAAAAGTATTTATGACTTATCTTTGTCCCTCCATCTTTTTAGCGGTTTGTCCGCACTCTGACTCTCGTAAATAGACTTGAATTTCCACGATTTAAATATACGTTTTCGACGCTACATATTCCCTATTGATATTCAAAATGAGGTATAGGTAGCTGTTATAGCTCGTTTACAGGGATAGACAAAAGTTTTCGATTACATTATGGTCTGTGGAAAAAAATCATTTGCAGTACATTTTAGTGATGTTATGAAACATCAAATATGATGGAATTGGTATGTGTCCCTGACGTGGGCATGCAATTAGTTTATAGAACTATGAAGCATAATTGTTGGATGTGCGTTTTCAGCTCTTGCATGCATTTTTAAATGTAACTAAATTTTAGTGCATTACGTGGTGAGTATGAATTCTATAGATCATATGCAGAGCTGCACGAAAGAAATCATAAGCATTTCAGTTTATGGGAGTGAATTCCTCAAGTGTGTTTTTAACTGTGTTAAGCATTTCCAGCTGAACTATATTTTATTATGCTAAAAGGTTCTTGTAGAATAGAAATAAATTCATATGGCTGCGTAAAATAATTTAGATATATTTCCACTTATGGATTGTAATTGCTGTAAGTGCATTTTTAGTTTTCAAGAATATTAAATATTAGTATATTACGTGATGTGTATAAAATACGTGATGTGTATAAGATACAAGTTTACCCCCCCCCCCTCCCCCCCAAAAAAAAAATCATATTGAAAGGTTTTCTGAAAATGCACTTTTAACCGGTTCACATGTTCTTTTAGCTCAACCAAATTTTGCTGTATCATTCATACATATGGCTGCTCTAAAGAATACTGATACATAATCATCTAAGTATAAGTAGCATTTCTCTTTTTTAAAAAAACTTTTTTAGTTGCTCTATACGTTTTCCAGCTCATTGAAATTTTAGTTTCATCATGTAGTATGTTTAAAATTCTGTTAGATCATATACAGGTTTACACGAAAGGATTCTCATACATTAACTGCTATGGACAGCAATTCTTGAAAATGGATTTTTAACTGCGTTCTGTGTTTTTAAATTGTTTATTTGGATGTCTCATTACATTATATGAAAGAAGGAAATTTCTTAACAGCATTCAAATAATGCTGGAAAATGTTTCATAATCTATAACCCATGCACGAGTTTTCGTTCCAGTTTTTCTTCAGTTGAAATGGTGTGAAAAGGTACAGTTCAAAACTTTTGAAATTCAAGGACAATATCAATTTTAAAATACTTAAGCTAAAATTATACCGTTTATCCTAAAATGCATCACAGCAAACTTTCTGAGACATTTCCGATCAGTACCCTAGCTAGAGTTTTTAACTTTTACAAACTTCTATCATTTGTTGCCATCCTGACTGAACTGCTTTGAATGTGTTTATCTCAACCACTTCCATAACCCTCATCATTTTAAACATTCATCGAAAGCCTAGGGCATTGACAAATTTTTATTTAAGGAGAGGGCTATAATTTTTTACAAAAAGGCCTCAAGGCTCTCCCCCCCCCCCCCCAAAGTTTTAAAGCCGAGTTATATATGCCAATACCGATTTTCATTTTTTTTTTTTTATATAAAGACAAATTACCGTTCATAAAATAGTATGAAAGTCGATTTTCGATCGATTATAACTCAAGATGGAATAAATTTATCGGTAACTGAAAATAGCTATTTGATTCCAAATCACTTGCATAGTTATGTCTGCAAATTTCGTGCTTTTACTTATAAAAACGAAAACAGAGAAGAGATCAGAAAATTTAGCATTGTTGAGACAGAAAAATATTTGTAATAAATAAAACGTTATTTAATTTTATGTAATTGACTATTTTTATGTTAAAAATTCTTAACCGTATTTTACTTCAAAAAGAAAGCAAACCAGTTTCAGCTTTTTTTTTTTTTTTATAATTCTTTATATAAATAGTTAGAGAAATGCAAAATCCTTTTTACAAGAAGAAGAAGAAAAAAAAAAAAGGAGAAAAGATTGATTGTTGATATGAAACGTTCACCTATTTAATGGCTGTTCATTTCCTGTTTGCTTTCGCTAATGGATTATGTTTACGGAGGGGGGGGGGGGGTCAGTTTCCCTGTTCACCGGTTACAAATACTTAAACTTCTAAGCATCAAAATGGCGGTTTGGTATTTTTAATACTAAAATACATCGAAGGAAAATACTTCCTTAGGGATAGATTAAGTACTTGATTGATAATGATGGAGAGATTTACACCACGGGAGATTTTAGCCCAATTCGAATTGGGCTAAAATCTCCCGTGGTGTAAATCTCTCCATCATTATCAATCTACGCATAAATTATAAATGCATGGACACCATAAATTTTGCTTCGAGAAAATATACATTTTGAAATTAATTTTCGCAAAAAATATGAAATGCAAACGATGAATTTTTTAAAGCAGAAATCGAGTTCTAGAAGCTTCAAATATGAAAAGATGAGTTGCAGCTCATCCCGCAAAATAATTTTGAGTTGGCATTGCAGTCTGTTTTGCAACGGTTAAAAATGAATTTAATGCATACAAAATAAAAGACAAATTTAATTATTTCTATGATAAGTACATGCCCCATGTAGCTCCACTTCATGTCTAAAGAAATCTATAACTGCTTTACTAACTTTCCTATACAAAGTCCACCAATTAAAAATCTCATTTTAAAGTTTAGGAAGGGGTATTGACGCTTCGGTAGACAACCGAAACAAAAGCATGTGATGGAAGTATAATTTCTAACATTTTTCAATATATAGTTGAAAAGTGTTTGTCTTCGATTTGTTTGACGTGTGTCAGGCCATCTGACCGAGCTCTAACTCACTTAAATAGACTCTGATTGCTATGTAATTTTTATGTTATTGAAGTTTACTATACAATAATCGCTAATGAAAATGAAGCGTGTAATATTTATAATTCGTTTACAGGGAAACACAAAAGAATTCCGTTACATTATGGTGTATGGGGAAAAATAGTTTGTGGTGTATTTTAATGATGTTATGAGGCTTCAAACATAATGAAATTAAAATGCATAACTGAGATGGACTACAACATCACTGCAAAAAAAAAAGTGTTGATTTTACAGTTTAATACTAGCATCCCAGCTGCTAGTATATTATACCGTATAAAATTAACAGTCTTAAACAGTAAAATAAGCAGTAATACGCTACCGCGCATGCTGTTTATTACTGTTAATTTTACGGTATAATACTGGCAGCTGGGATGCCAGTATTATACTGTAAAATCAACACATTTTTTCCGTGATGCTGTGTGTGGAGTGGAGTGCAGAATGAGTATAAGTAAACACTTATATTCGTTTACATGTATGCGCAAGAAAATTCCGTTACATTATGATTTATGCGGGAAATGTATTCGCGGTGCATTTTAACGATGTTACGTACTTCAAACATAAATAAATTGATGCAGTTCACGGAAGTGAACTACAACACGTTTTCTGTAGATTATAGAGTGCATAGCATTTATCGTTTATCAGAGACACGCAAATAAAATCGACGACAAACCTGATTATGATCGATAATTTCTGGTAGTGCGTTTTCAGCTGTGGCATGCATTTTTTAACTTATCTAATTTTTAGTATATTACGTGGCGTGTATAAATTCTATAGATCATATACAGGGCTACGCAAAAGAATTCGAACTCATTACCGGATGGAGACAGCAATTGCTGAAAATGGATTTTTAATGTGTTATGTGTTTTCAACTTATTTATTTAGATATTTCATTTCATAAAAAAAATGAATTTTCTTATATTAGTGTTGGAAAATGTTCTATAATGTATGTCTGATGTATGACTTTTCGTTCTTGTTTTAATTACGTTGTTAGAAACGAAAATAAACATGGAATTTTTTAGGCTAAAAGGCAAAAAAGTTGCTTTTTCGGAAGTTTTACACCGGCATTTTCTTTTAAGGTGGTTCTCAAATGACCTGCTCCACAACGTGAAACGAACAATTTTTGACTCATTTTTAAACACAAAGACTTACAATTGGCAGAGCTGACTCTTGAAGCTATTTGGAATCGAAATGAGTTTTTCATTTTTTTAAATAAATAAATTACTTATAATTAAATATTTTAAATTATATTATATAATAAATTAATTAATTATAAGGATTCGGGTCACGTGGTGACACGCTTTTCCCATTTCTTGTGCTGCGGCGTCTGAAATTCTGTTCAAAACGCCGACTTTGACTGTATTTTCTGAAAGATCTTCTGACTTTACCAAAAAATGTGAAACTCATTTCGATCGCATAGTTTCTGAATGAGAACACCTGAAAATTTCATTAGTTTCCGAACAAAAATGAATTCAAAATTGTGTCAGAAGGTAGTCTCCTTTGGATTTGAAAACAGCCTTAATACAGTATTTCCCGTTTTACCGCGCCTCATTATATCAATCTTTTGGATGCATCGCTATTTTTCAGTTATATCCCTAAATAAAAAAGTGTTTTAACTTACAACGTTATTATGTTTGTGGAGTAAAATAAATATAATTCGCATCATTTGTTTTTATTAAGAAAGTTGTAATATTCGTATAAAATAATGTTTGGAGGCAAATATATGTTTGGACGCATCACTAACTTGCAAAATGCCATCTTCTTTCATAAAAAAAAAAAAAATCAATTCCTTCAATTCCTTTTGGTTACATTGCACAATACGCCTTTTTCTTGTCTATGCCAGAATCTTGCGCCTATATCGAAGCGTTAATGTACTACAGATCTAGAAAAAAAAAAAAAAAAAAAAAAAAAAAATGCGCCACCCCCTTCTAACTTTGCTGCAAATGATCGTATGAAAACGTGACTAATACCAATCGATTAGTAATAACGTCTACTAATAAATGCTTTACTTATATTTTGCTTCGAAAAAATATTTACTTCGAATTTAATTTTCGAAAAAAGAAATATGAATTGAAACCCATGATTTCTTTAACAGAAATCATTGTCTAGAAGCTTCAAATATGTGAATCTAAAATGACGTATCATTCGGCTAAGTAGTTTTTGAGTTGTGTCTAAAAAACTAACCGCAGTGCAATCTGTTTTGCAACGATTAAAAGTGAATTTAACATTAGGAGTTTCATCTGCATAATTCGTAAACGGTTTGACCAAATGACTATTCGTTTGGTATCAGAAGCTAAAGTTTACAGAGGGATTCAAATATGATGTCAAAATTAGGTGTCAGTATTAAAAATTTTAAAGTTTGTCGCAATTTCTGTATGTAGACGGCCTTCTATCAATCTGTTGATACTAGTCACATTTTTTGTACGATGATTTGCGGCAAATTTTAGTACAGGGTGGTGAGTTTTTTTGTTTTTCTTTTCTTCCCACGATTGTACCATAGCACCTCTGTTGTCGAACTTCCTACTTGCATAGGCGTAACTAGTGGGGGGGCCGGGTGGGCCGTGCCCACCCCAGAATTTCAAGTTCACGTGAAAATTTTATGACTGCGATATGGTCAAAATTTTAATTTTCAAATATTTGAATGATTATACCAATAAATTATACTATATATTTCTGATTTGAGAACTAATGTAACGAAAACGGCGCGCACGCATATGTAAATGTGTGTGTGTGAGGTATAAAAGAAGCAACAGACAAAGAAAATCCTATTACTCTTCTACATTCTTTGCAACACTTATATGACCCGGAGTCTATAGGGTTCCAAAAGGAACAAAGTGAAATATTATCTGAAAGCTCTAAATCTGAACGAGAGTTTTCTTTTTTTGTCACGAGGTGATGGGGAAAAAATCAGTTACAGATGTCCAGTTCCGTATTCTTTCAACTAAGTCATCTGCTGTGGTGAGAGCGGATGAGAGAGAGAAGGGGATAGTGGGGGGCACAGGTGCCCGAACGGTTTTTTTTCTTACAAAATAATGACCAATTTAAAAAACAGGATGTAATTGACAAATTACTGATCAATTAATTGTCTTGTCTGAGTGATGAGATACGGCAAAAGTCGTAAATGAGAACATCATCGCGGGGGGCTTACCCTTTACTTTGAGGGTTAGGGTAGGGTGAATTTTTTGCAATTTGCCTGCGGCTGTAAGCGTGTGGGATTATTTCCCTTTTCCAAGTTTGCATGCGTAATTATCAGTGCGCAAATAAATTCTGTAGTTTTGGAAATTTTTGTTTGTATTGCTGCATGCTGCTTCATGGATCGAGGCTCTTTGCTTCATGTTTCTGAATGTACTTTTTGTGAGTAAATTTTTCCTTATCAATCTTTGATATTCTGAATAATTAGAAGGGCTTAGTGAAATAAGATGTTACGTAACAAAAATTAAATTCTGAGACAATTTAAATGAAAGCTTTTAGTTGCAATTTTTATTTTATTTTTGTTCTTGTACCTTGTATTTAGTAAGTTAACGAGTAGTACTAAGCTCTCTCAGAAAAACTTAGCAATATTTAATTTTATAATATAAAAATTATTAATAATATTTAAGTTATTTTTATTAAAATATTAACTTTTAATAAATAATATATCAGATTTTAAAGATTAATTAAAATATAGGTATTTTACCTTTACCATATGACATATCTCATAACACTCTCATCGAAAAAATAAACTGTATTTTGAGAAAATGTAACATAACAGGTTCTTGCTCGAACCTCTTTAATTAATGTCATTTATTATTAAAAAAAAAAAAAAAAAATATTTGGTAAAGACAGAAATTTATTTTTGAAATTGTCAAATTTAAGCTTAAATTTTTTTTTCAAAATTTTAGAAAAATCCTGTATGTTTGCAACTTCTAAAAATGATCGCCCGCTGTGGTGCATTTAAAAATTTCATTGATAAATCAAAAGGAGCAATAAGTTTTTTTTGCCGAGTTGCCAATTGAATAGAATTTTTTTTTCTTACTGACTTACTGTTTCTTTCTGACAAATAACACTATATAACAGTCAAATTTTCCTTCTATGTCCTTAAAAATTTCTTTTCAATTTTGGAATATTTATTTTAAAATAAAGGAGCTCTTATAAATTTATTTTAATTTAGAGAAGGAATTATGGAATTTAACGTTTCATTAATTAATTTTTAAGATCATCCTCTTCTTAAAAAAAAAAAAACTGAAAGCTTTTTTATTTTATTTTTGTGTGTAAAGTTTACTTGTAAAATAACTCATTATTGTACTCATTCCTCAAAACACAAGTATTTGTGTTAAATATGGTGTACAATTTACTTTAAAGTTTATTTTTGAATACTTTTAAATCTTAAAATACATTAATATTAGGCCTACCTTATTTTCAGCATCTGGTTTACAGATGTCGAATATTCGCTATTGGATCAAAATCACTAATCGATGCATCTCTATAAGCACCTTTCAAATGTGATAGAAATAATTTTGAAGAATACTTTTGTTTTCCCATGAAAAAAAGGTAAAACTTAAGCTTTTTTATTTATTTATTTTGGGCGAAAATTATTTCAGGTAAAAATGTTTTCCATGTGAGTTCTCTTTAATCAAATCTCTTTCTGCTGAATTCTGATGGAGCTAATCTTAATCTTCTTAACATAGTATAAAACAAAGTCGCTTTTTCTGTCCCTATATCCCTATGTACGCTTAAATCTTTAAAACTACGCAACGGATTTTGATGCGGTTTTTTTTAATAGATAGAGTGATTCAAGAGGAAGGTTTATATGTAAAATAACATCCATTAAATAGTGGAGAAATACTGTTATTTTTGAGGTTTTGAATGTGATGTCGTAAATAATTTCATTTTTTCCGCTTATACATTGCAAACGCAGGCTGAACCCTACAAGATTTATCAAAATAATGTACTAATTATTGTACACATTAAAAAGGTCTACAGAAAACACAAAGAGATGAAGGTTTTCAAGGTTAACCCGAAGCAAAGCGAGGGAGGGCCGCTAGTTAAATTTAAAATCAATCCACTACTATAGAAATCATCGTAGTTTTAAAATTATAATGTACTATTAAAATTTAAGAATATATATATATATATATATATTTTTTTTTAAACTTTAAAATACTTCTGATTTCTTTTTTTTTTTCAAGATTTTATACACTATTTTATGTGATATGTCAACTTTTGAAAGGACTATAACTTATACAGTATCGAATTTAGAAATTGTGTTCTTATAAACATATTTTGCACATGTTAAAAATTGAGGATTTTATGCAATAAAACAGTGGAGTATCCACTGAATTTTAAATTAAAAACGCATCGTTTTCAGCAACGGTTTCGAAGATTAAAAAAACACATAAGAAAAAGTAAAATGCGGTCTATGTAGAGATTGACCTCAACTATCCAATGCAAAAAAATAAAATAGAAAATCATTTTAAAAATATGAAAATGCAAACTAAATATTGGATGTTTTCGCGTAAGTGAAGTCTCTTGTCAGAATGTCAGGCTGGCGTATCATTTTTACTGCAGTTAAAGGAAACATTAATTGTCTTTTGCTTATTTAAATGTATTCGTCCCTCAAAATGAAAACTAATCTTTTCCTTCCACTCCTCAAAATATTCTTTTTCACATTCTTACATTTCTTAGAATTTTTAAACAAATTTAGAGTTTACATTAATGATTTCAAGAAAAATTTTCTCTAATTTTCCCGTTTATACATTCTTAAAATAAATAGATTCAGTTTACTTTACCTGCATAAAATTACAGTGATCGGAAAACTTCTACATTTTAGACAGGTTTCAGTTGTATACATTTTTCAGACATGTATAAATTATATCTATATGATATTCGTTCTATCGGAACCACGAAATTTTTCTCAAGACAGTTTTCTGTAATAGACACGTAATAGACACAATTCAACATTTTGCTGTTGGAGAAGTGGAATTCGGTAAGAATCAAAACATTCATTTTTTTTTAAATGAATTTTGGAGAAGTGATAGTTTAAGTGCTGTGTTTAAAACCGGGACATTAAAGAGATGTATTGGGACACCCAGACATTATGCCTAAAAATGGGTCTCTCTCGGAACTTCTAGTCATCTTAAAAATTTCAATGGCACAATGAATAGCAGTGGTGCCGACTTATATGGGCCCGTGGGGCTTTAGCGTCGAGCCCGCCCAATAATTTGCTCCCCTGACCCACCTAATTTTCCTTGTTTTATTTCACTACGTATTTATTTAAATTTTTAAATCTCTGAAACAAAATTTCATTTTCTATTAGTGGACAACAAATAAGAGTGAAATATGCCAGCCCAGGATATCGTCGGGATAGCTCAGTAGGGAGAGCGTTGGTACGGCAAACCAAAGTACCCAGGTTCGAGTCCTGGGCGTTAGTCCTGTGTGCCTTGGATATAATTTACTTAGTTAAATATACTTTCCTCTGTTCATTATGAAAATTTCATTTTGTTGACGTTGAAAAATAGCATTGACATCCGTAACAGAGACATCAAGAGCACTAAATGTTCTTCAGTACACATATAATTATTAAATTTCTCTCAACAGTTCAATTTCCTATATACTTGATCAGCAGTATTGTTGTCGTATACGTAAACCAAAAGGTAAATGCTAGAATCATGTGAACTTTAATGACTATGCTATTGAGAAAGAGAATGTATACGGAGCATTTAAAAAAAAAAATAAAGGTTCTAAAATGTATACGGCGAGTAACTTCGTATGCCCTCCACTATACCCCTTTTGATTAGTGAGTATAAATCAGTGAGTGAACATTATCTATATTTTAGTGTCCTAATCCTGATAATTATAAAGCTCATAAATGACTGAAATGCTTTGCTTCTTGTGTTTTTAATTTGTATTGATATTTATGATATTATAGTAAATATTAACTTTATTATGCAAAAGAATAAATAATAAAACGTGCCGTGCTATTTTGCTTAAAAAATTTGGGCCCATACAATATATTTCAAAAGTTGGCTCCATTGATCAATGGGATTCCTAAATAATAACCTTGATAATAAGTTGTTTCTAAATTTAAGTCAAAATTTTCATTAAATTAACGAGTTTGGTCTCAATGCAGTTTTTTTTAATATTCTTGTACGCATCAGTGGCGCAGCCAAAATTCTGCTCAATGGGGAGGAGAGGTTTGAATTGTTAATAATGGTGGTTGCTGGTTACTTGAATCACCGGCTAATCGAATCAGTTTAGCTAATGAAGTAATAATCATTTTTTTCCCTCGAAGAGTAGAATCAATAGTTACGTTGACCATAATTCATTTCAGCAACGTTTACTTATATAAGAGTTAGAAAACATAAAATGCACCAATGAAATAACAAAAAACTGTTAGATTAATATAGTGTTTGAAAAATGAGGAGGCAAACTTAAGAAATGGAAGGGAATAGTACAGCAAACAATTTTTTGTACAGAAAATCAGGAATCTATTTTTAAATCAGAAATACATAAGATTTCATTCCAAGACAATCCCAAATTCTTGTTCTTAACTTTAGTAATAATAAAGCAATTTTAGCAAAATTTCCAATAGACTTTACTTTGCGTCAGATGTAAAATAACACGAGAAGAGGTAGAATTTATTATAATCAGAGTCCAAACAATGCCAAACTAAGTATTCCATATTTTAGGATGTAGTTGACATTAAACGCGGTATCGTTGACTGAATTACTGACTGTGCACTTCCAGCACTTTATTTGACATCTAATTTCGTATACAGTATACTGAAAATTTCGTTAAAATATCTTCATTATTATTCAAGCTCTCTAAAAATACTTGGATTCGACTTGACTTCCTATATCCTATATTTTTCACTAAATAAATGGATCGCGACCTGGTTTCCTATACAAAAATCTTTAATTGTAGTGTGCTCTACCACCTTTTACAGATTGTCCTACTTTTTTTTAAACACATTGTTTATGTGTTAAGTATGTGTGCTTTCTAAATATTATTTGTTTTTAACCTTTTTCATGATTTTGGAGAATATTTATCTATTAAAACACACATAAATAACGCCTGCATTCAAGTCTAAACATACACACAAATATTATACACACATACAAACTATAAATACAATAAACCCAACAAGTGTGAAAAATTAGCCAGAGCCAGGAATCGAACCTAGGACCACAGCATACAAGACTCATGCTCTAACCACTTAGCTACCCCGGCCACCTGTGTCTGCAATTTATTAGTGAGAAATTGCAGACCCAGTTATTGGCCGGGGTAGCTCAGTGGTTAGAGCATCAGTCTTGTATGCTGTAGTCCTATGTTCGATTCCTGGCTCTGGCTAATTTTTCACAAGTGTTGGGTTTATTGTATTTGTAGTTTGTATGTGTGCATAATGTTTGCGTGTATGAATGTTTATCTATATTTAGTTTTCTGTTAGAAACACCTATGCAGAATGAAAGATAGGTTGTACCTGCCTTCGGCAGTGGAAAAACAAGAAAACACATTATAATTATATAATAAACATTTAAATGTAAAAACACATATATATAATAAACATTTTTGAAAAAAGAGGGTACTTTTTAACTTTCTCTGCCCCTTCCTGAAAGTAGGGGCGAAAGGATCTACTTATATATACTTTTATTTAAATAAAATACATTATAGCTAAAACTCTAAAATATATTCCAGTTTTTACTTCTTATCTGATTTAAACACGACTGTAATTTTGTCCACATGAAAAACAATATGTCATAATTTTGATGATATAGAGGCAGCATTATTTAAGATTTAATAAGTGTAGATCAATGTATAACTAATTTATTACTTATTAATTTCAGTTAAAGCATAATTAACATAAGTTTGTGTGTAATTATAGTAAATTTTATAAATTCTATGAAAATGCTTCATATTTAACGCTTTTCTTTTGAAAACCTTGCTCATAGGCATGTATCTGTAAGTCAAAGTCAATAACATTGCAATCAGTGCTTCTTTCCTCCGGGGAACGCGTGGCCTATGAAGAACATTTCGAGCTACCTTACTAGCTAATGAACTACACTCTTTAAATATATAGCCCCCCCCCCCCACCCTCAGGAACAAATTGTTCGAATGAAACACTACAATAATCTGTTCAATCAAAAACACATTTTACATTTATATCTTTATAGCGCATTTTCTTAATTCTTTGTCAAAGATTTTTACCTGCAACACTCACATACCTTGGTCCTAGAAATAACTGATAGCAAAAACACAAAAGAAGATGCACATGCAGAGGTCTGTTTGGGCTCGGTCCTGGCCCGAAACCGGACCAACCCACGGGCCAGTCTCCGGCCTATTTTCATTCATGGCGATCGGACCGGGCCTGGCTTCCTTTTTTCCAGGCCGGGCTGAAACTGCAATTCATTCTTCCTAAAGGTCTAGACGAGTCGAAATTTTCGGGTCCTGTTTTTATCAAGCCCATATGAAAATAATTCGCCCTGCCTGTCCTGACATGACCCATGCAAAAATCAGTAAAATTTCGATCGGCCCAACAATTTTTGCAAAAAATGCATATATTTTTAAATCGTCATTGTTCTATATTAAAATTTTCAATTTATTCTTTTTAAAGAATAGTTCATTTTCTAGGCAATTAAAATTAAAGTACAATAAAGCGTGTGAAAAAAAACCTGCCCATGACAGAATCCTGTTTCAAACGGAAAAATGTATTTATCCATGCAAAATGAACATAATAATACGTGAGAAAAGAATGTATAATATATTTACAAACGACAGTGTATATGATAAGAAGGTAACTTTCCTATAACGGATATTTCTGTTCTCCTACGTGATTCCGTCTTAGATATTTTTACTATACTATAAGAATATTCAGGTTTTTAAGTCTCCATGCCATGTAATATGGATTAAAGTTATTAATAACAACTGAGTCATTTGCATACAAATCGAGATCCAGTAACAAAATAAATATCTCATCACAAAGCGTTTTTAAAAAAACGAAGAATGCAACAAACAACATGAAAAGAAAAACTAAAATAAATATTTTTGTCAGAACTCCTCGTAGAAGACAATTTTTAACCATACCAGTGTAAAAATATGTTTTTGTTGAAATTCAGGCGAGCTGGGAAGGGATAATTACGTTTTTGTTTGAACCAGGCCGGGCTCGGGCCGAGGTTCTAGCTTTTATACTGGGTCGAGCCAATAAACTATGTGCATGGCCCGGACCGGATTCGAGTCTAACTTTTAGCCTTTTTTTTGTGCCAGGCCGGCCTAATATACATACATATATTTTTTACGATCCGGATCGAACTTTTAACTTTTATACCCGGCTGAGGGACAAAAAAATTTCTACAAGTCGGGTCGCGCTCGAACCTAGAAATTTCTCCCGTGCAGACCTTAACAGAAAGTCTCAAACTAAGAAAAACCTATAAACATATATTTTATGTTTTTTTTTTCCTCCTGGAAATTGATGTCTATTATCCTTTTGAACATGGAGCAAAGACAGAAATTCAATTTAAAAACTAATCCACTGTATAATACTCAAAGCGTATGACGGTCGAAATAATGATTATTTTACTGTAAGATGTCTGAAAAATGTAATTGCTACCCTTTTTCAAAACAAATGACAGTTTTCACTTAACCAGTGCATCTAAGATCTAATATACGCTTGCACAGTTTAAATATAATATTCGCGATCTAATTGAATCACTTTGTTGAATATAATTTGATTCAACAAAGCTGCGAATTTCAAATAAATTAAAAAAACTTAATATTAACTTTAGTTTCGATTCATAAAAGCGTCTAATTTGTTTAACTAGTGATTCATATAAGCGGCAATTATAATATTTTTTTAACTCTGGAAGGGGTTTTACCCCCCCCCCTTGGGCTGTGCCACTGGACGCATACACACATACAAAGGACTTATGAAGTTGGGGGCCTGTGCCCACCCCACTAAATAGCTCTAGTTACGCCTATGCCTACTTGTCGAATATTCAGTTATCGAACAAAAAATTCCAGAGAAATTTGATTCGGTCCTCGCACAGAAATTCAGTTCTCGATCAGTGTCATAAAAAATCTGCCGGAACACATTAGCAAAAGCGACTCAATTAATTATTTCGTGTATTTTGTTTCTACGGGCACAGAACGATAAATGAGTTATATAGTGATCGGAGCGTAAATGGAATTCATGCATTTTCATATTCCTGTACAGTGTGGTGATTTTTTTCTTTCTTTTTACTTTTTAATTTAGTTTTCATAGGCACGAAACACACGTGCATGATGTGATATAGTTCGTGCATTTGTAAATTCAGAAACATTGAATTAGTCCAGTAGTCCCGATACCAGTGGCGGCTCCTCTATTGGAGTACATAAGCACGTGAACCCCCCCCAAAAAAACGAAATAAATTAACAAATAAAAGAACAATCACATTTCCAATATTTTTGTAAATTTCCGGAATGAGTTTAAATACGTTATGTAATACGCACATAACACTGTGGCATGTTTCGGTATTGTGTTGCGTCCAAAATTTTCACATAAATCCCTTGGTGTTCCATAGTGTGTCTTTATAAGAGAGTGGCAGCGACATATGCACAGAACAAGTGTTCATATTGGAAGTTTTTACAAAGTTATGTTACCCCAAATTACTTAGTTCACTCGTGAGAGTGCATTATTTTTATAACTACGAATTTCAAATAATGTCTGGCGATAATTGCTGGCTAGATGCCGAATCGGTGATTTTGATGACAAAACCTAGCGCCAAGCATTTATTTAAAAAAATCCAGACATCCAGCCTATTATGACTCATAGGACTTTAATTATGGAGAATGTTCCAGATTAACTTTCAAAAAGTTACAATTTCTCGCCAAAGTAAGAGTATAAACAGAAATTCTCGACAGCCGGTGAGTTAGTATTCTCACATATTAGAGCTTTCATCCAAATATTGCGTTCTTCGTGCAATTAGGATTGTCAATAGCTTTATTTCTAGCAACTTTATAGAGTAAGCTTCGATTTCTGCTGTTTTTGTGTTCTCTTTATTGTATTATATTAGTTTGAGGCATTTTTTGATGGAAATTTTGATCAGTGCGTCTTGATTGTCAAAAATACGTTAAATAAATTACGTCATTTTTGCGGGAAAAACATGTTTAAGTACAATTTTTTTTAACTAACCAAAAAAACTAAAATTTTGTAAGTGTTTTTATAATGTTGAAATTGTTTCATAATCTATGTGCGACACATCATGTTTCCTAACCATAAGAGAGAGAACCAGTTGTTAAATTATTTGAACCCCACCGCTGCCTGCATATGAAAAAAGCGAGATAATTATATCGTCACTTTTCGTATGGCAACGTTTGTTTTAATAAGGTTTTTCAAATGTATACTTAATATTTTATTAAGCCATCAATTCGACAAAATTCAAACATAAAATTTTTGATTTAAACTCTTTTATTTTATTTTATTTTTACTTTAAAAGTTTATTTTTCTTCTTAATGAGTTCAAAAAGCTGAATATGCACGTTTTTGGCATTTTTATATCACGTATTTTTCAGCCCTCCCTTTTTCCTCTTTCTTCTTCTGACAGAAAACTTCAAATGCAAAATGGACACGATTGAACATTTTTATGTGAATAGTTTTAATAACGGTCACACATTTTTCCACAAGCTATCGGAGTAGAAACATGTCAAGTCAAAAAATTAAAGGTAGTCTTCGCAAAAAATAAAGATTAAAAAAAAAAAAAAAAAAAAAAAAAATGTTAAGAGTTCGTCATCCATGGATTCTGAATGAACAATAGATTGTGTCATAGCTTTTCATAATTACTTTTATCTGGAAAATTATATTTTCTACCATTTACCTCACTTCCTTTCCATCACCCCCCCCCCCCCTTCTTTTTTTTTTTCCTGGTGTATGCTGTCATCATCTCGATGTTCTTTTTAAGCAATTTGTTCCTTACTCAGCTATGATCCATTCCTCGTCTTTTTTTTTTTTTTTTTTTTTTTTTTTAATTCATTACCCTCCCTCTCGATGGAGTAAGGGGCGAGGCAAAAATAAGCAATGATTCAGAGCAAATTCTGATCTGATGTCACATGCCGATGACGTACGATGACAGTCATGGTCGATTCGATCACATACTGTCTGCTGTCATTCAGTTATGTCATTATGATTCCAGTGTCTATAATCGTGTAATCAAATTAATGCATGAAATTTTATTACACATTTACCCATCATGCAAAAATTAACAACTAGAGCAAGTATTGCAACATGTTTTTTCATAATTAATTAAAAAAATTATACCTTACTTTGTATACTTAAAAATTAAATATTTAAAACATTTTAAAATTTATATAGAATATTTTGATTTTAGATTTAATTAAAAAAAAGGGGGGGGGGTGGGAGATAAAGAGAGAGAAAAAAAGAATTTTCTGAAGATGATTTCTTTTCTAGAATGACATCTTATTTTGCCTCTGATGAGAAAATGTTTTTAATGGATAAAGAAATCAACAGAGCACCGCTATAGTTGATAATGTTTGTTTGCTCGTGTATATGAGCACAATACGGAAAATACTATAAATATTATGAAAATAATATGACTGCTTTCACCGCTATTACTCCACCTATGTTGACAATACAATTAATACAAGCATTAAAACGCAATCAACACGGAAGTTTAAAACTACTAAATCGAAACGACATTTTGAGCTCTTGAGGTAGTTCTCCCGGAAAACTTTTATAAAATTATTTTTTTATATTTTGCATTTCTTAAATCCTACAGTGTCCATATTATGCTCTCAATTTGTTTTTTGGTCCACTAATATTTAAGCCATAACAACCAGTTGAAAGTTCACCACACTAATCACAAATGGAAATATACAATAACCTGGATTCCGAAACGCGTTATTTATTTTTATTAAAAACGCCAGAAACCAACGTATTTTCGAGATTTAAAGAACAATTTATAAAAACAAAGTTTATTTTTTCTGTCACTGATCTTCAGGAACGTTTCCGAGAAATTTTTATGGTGTATTTAATCAGTTTTCACAACCTGGGTTAATCAGATGCTATCAATTCTCAAGTAAACATTTTCATGTTCAACAAACATGTTTTATAGACAAACATGATAAATTAACAGCATTAACATTAAAATCAATTTTGTTGTTGTTGTTGTTATTCTTGCATGTATAAATTCAGTTACGCAGCTGAAAATGTTTAATTCAGAATTGATAGCATACTATAACCCGATATTCCTGCTAGAGAAAATTAATTAATACTCTATAAAAACGTGTCGGAAACGTTTCCGAAAATGAGTGGCAGCAAAAGAAACTTTGTTTTTATAAAAGCGTCTTTAAATCTCAAAGGCATAATAGTTCCGGAGGTTTCTAAATGTAAAGGAACGTTTTTCGTAATCGCAAGTGACTCGAAAAGATGTTATTGTACATTTTCGTTCGTGATGATATTATATTTTCGTAAATTATGAAACATTTGTCTTTTTATACAGTGTAAATAATCAACATTTGTAAAACTCTGAAAGAAATATGTTGTTGAAAATGTACACCTAAATACATACAAAGACAAACGACATACAACTGAAAGAAAAACATCCCTGTCACAGTTTTAAAAATGTATTGCGTGGCTACATGAATTTGAAAAACAGTAATAATAAAGTACATGAAAATCTGAAAGTTTTGAGAATATTTACAATTTTGTATTGCAGTGTATGTGGTTTGTTGGCTGGTTGTTGTACATCCAATTATGAAGAATAAGGTATACTTCGTGAAATGATATATTTAAAGTGTCATCATGCAATATTTTAAACGAGTTTTATTCTCAAATCTGTTGTATTATGGTGGGGTGTTACTTTTACATTTTTCTGTTGATTGACTTAAAATTTTCTTTACCCAAATTCCTAAGAAATAGTAATAATTTTGATTAAAAAAAAATCTGGTTATCACAATTTTCATTGAATTTTTTTTTTTTTTTTTTTTTTTTTACAAAATAATCTTTTAATTATTACAACTGAACACTTTTTTAATTTTATAGTGTTCCTTTCCTTTTTTTTTATTACAATATCGACAAAAAAAAAGTTTTTGTTCCAGACATAACTGTTGTTCAGAAATTTTACACAACCTTTTGAAACAACCTCTACCATCATATTTAACGACGCTTTTTTTGTTTGCTTATTTTTATTGTTTTCACTTTTATACACTTCAGCTACATGTATAATAGTTTTTTTTTTAATACTATATAAATGCTTACCATTTTCTCAAAACAAGTTCTAAAAAACCACCTTGTTTTTCTTGAGCCATCTATTGTTTTAAAGGGGTCCGGTGCAAGAAAAAAAATATTTTCATCTTTAATTCTCTTTAGAAAAAAAAAAGAGAGAGAGAGAAAAAGAAAGAAAGAAAATAAGGAGAATCTCGTTAGGTGCTTTTTGTAAACACGGAAAACAGGTGCAGGCTCGAATGCAGAACTTTCACACCCTATTTTTTTTTTTCTAAATGTCTTTTCAGTGATGTTGTGAGTCCGGGTGCATTGCACCCGCTTCATTTCACTAATGGTCGGCCGGCAGGGCCTGATCAAAGGATGGCCAAACTGTCCCCCCCCCCACCCCCCAAAAATAATTAAAAATAAATAAATAAATAAAATCGGATGCAGTTTCCGTAAAAGCGATATTTTAAAATTTGTCTTGACCTCGTGATGATTAAATTCAATATTTAATACTTTTTGAGAATGATAAGATTAAAAACAAAAATATGTTTACCTATAAATATATATTAAAATATTCATATGTGTATTCTAAGGCATCGAAAATGCTTCATTTTTTTGTGATGGTATAAAAAGGGGGGCGGGGACAAAATCAACACCACGCCCCGGGTTTCCTTTTGTCTCGTACAGGTCTGGACTTTAGCCGCGGTCCGCAGAATAAATCAAAGTTTATAATCATTTTGTTCTTTACAACTACAGTTATACGTTTATTTCACAATCATCGTAGAAAACAAATCCCTCTACTACTTTTCGCTTTATATATCCACCGAACACAAAATATTCAAAGTCGTTTGTATTATTTTTAATTTGAAAAACAAAAATGGCTGGAGTGAAATTTCAGCCATGTTACTTTTATGTGATTATTTTGTAGTAGCTTCTGAGGAGAATATTCAACACCATCTTATCCCCTAACGTTCTCGTATGTTACAACGGATATGAATCATCCCTTTGCCCCAAAACGTTTCAATTTTCTTTCACTTTTCTAATATTCTTTGCAGATTATTTTTGCTTCTTTAGAGGAGAAACGTGAAAAAAAAAGAGCGAAAAAGAAAGGGGGAGATTTTGTAAATTATTCTGCTTGCGACTTATATTATGCGATTTATTTTTTATGGTATTTCAAATGCCAACAAGAAATGAAAATCACGAGTCATGCATGCATTATGGACGACACATTTTTCCACCTTTCGAGAATAGTTTAACGAAATTTTCGTTTTCGGTTCGATGAAAGGAGATTTTTAAATAAATAAGTTGATGCCTAATCAATTAATGCGCTACATTCGTCGAAAGTTCGAAAATTGCTACTCCGTGTTTTCAGTTTCAATATTAAGCGCGAAAAAATACAAATATTTCCAATTACAAATATTTCAAACTACAAATTTTCCAATTACCTTTTTTCTACGTAGTGTTTAGATTTTTTCAATGAAGGAGCATAAAAGAATCGTAAAATATATACTTAAAAAAATAGTATAATGTATGTGAACAAACTTTGCCTAATAGTGTAAATGGTACTTTTCCATTATGGAGGCCTTGGCCAGATACAGAAAGTGACGAATAGAAAAGGAAATTTTTCATGCATATTTTCTGGCAATTTATTCACTGTTTCATACACACAAGCAAGTTTTCCTTCAATATTTATAGAAGTTATTTAACATAAAGAAGCCATTTATCTATTTTTATATACAAACAGAAGTAAATTGTATATATAAAACAATAAAAATATAGATATAAATAAAATGTTTATATATTTAAATAAAATATCACACCGACACGGTCTGGGGCCAATTTTCTTGCATTAGATTCGGACCAAGCCCGTACACCATTCTTTCAAGATCCGACCCGGACCGAGTTTTTGGAAAAACATAAGACTGGCTCAGAAAGAATGAATTCCAGGTCCGGTTTAGTTCGAGACTGCATGTAAAATGAAAGCCTTGTTCAACCCGAGAAAGAAAATTAACGCGATCCTGGCCTACAGCTGGGGATTCGGCCAGGCCCGGGCTCACGCAGACTTCTAACGTGTACTTCAGATTTTGTATTATAAAACGCCCCTAAAAATATGTAATAACTATGTAAGTTGCACGCTAATTTTTAATTATAAAACGCCCCTAAAAATATATAATAGCTATGTAAGTTGCACGCTAATTTTTAAAAATGCTGTGTTCAAAATCATGATCAAGTTTTATTGGGATCTGAAAATTTTTA
Source organism: Maratus michaelseni (assembly GCA_963931845.1). NCBI lineage: Eukaryota > Metazoa > Arthropoda > Arachnida > Araneae > Salticidae > Maratus > Maratus michaelseni. The sequence goes on from OZ007592.1 coordinate 255,917,486, forward strand.
CAAAGTCAGAGTTTGAATTTACAGACTCCTGCTGGTTAACGTTGACAGTCGTTAAATTTATGTAAAACATTTGAAAAATGAAAAATTTGTAAATAAAAATTATAGTAATCGGTGCAACCTTGACGAAATCAGTATCCGTGTGTGTGTAATGTCTCTTATTCTTTACTAATTAACATCAAATATTGGCGATGACAATAGTAGATATGTGCAATGATTTAAAATCTGTCAAACGATTGCGTTTCACAGATTCTCATTCATGAATCCCGAGCACTGATTTACGAAAACTTCAACACTAATTTCCTGTAACTTCCTGTAGTAAACTTCCTGTGACACTAGATTTCATTTACTCTATTAGTTGTCAAAAATAAAATCAGGAAATTCGAATGAATCATTGCTGTTGTCATCCTAACATTGATAACAGGCAGGGGTCGGAAAAACTTACTTTTTGTTTGTAGCGAACTACAACTACAACTACTTAAGAAAAAATGTAGTTAACTACAACTACTTGTTTTAAAAAGTAGCGACTACAAACTACTTTTCAAAAGTAGTCACTACTTCGCTACTTTTCGTTATAGTTATCATCGCTAATTAAATGCACCGCAAACGATTTTTCCCCATAGACCATAATGTAACAGAATTCTTTTGAATGTATTTGTAAGCTAGATATAAATGCTACACACTTCATTTTCAATACGGAACATTCTATGGTAAACATCAATAACATATAAACATTTCATGGCAATCCGAGTATACTTACGAAAGTTAGAGCACGGTCAGAGAGACAAAGAGAATTCATAGACACTTTTTAATTATGTTGGAAAGTGTTAAAAAGAGGAAATTCGAAAACAAAAATTGTAATAATTTAGAAATTTATGAGAGTGATATAGCACAGCAGCGCTTAAGGTGGTTCTCAAATTCATTGCACAACAACGGGAAACTTTCTGACACATTATCGGACTCATTTTTAAACACAAAGGCATAAAATTGGCAGGCCTGACTATGGTAGCAATTTAGAATCGAAATGAGTTTTCCATTTTTTTGATAAATAAATTACTTATCGGTTTATAAGCGATTCGTGTCACGTTTTTTTCCTTTTTCCCTGCTGCGGCGTCGGAAATTCGGTTGAAAACGTCGATTTTGACAGTGTTTTCTGAAAAATCTTCTGTCTTTACCAAAAAATAAAATAAAATAAAGAATAATGGAAAACGTCTTTCGGTTACAAAGTTTCTGAATAAGAACACCTGCATTTTCATGCGTTTCCGAACAAAAATGAATTAAAGAATATGTCATAAAGTAGCCAGTTTAGATTTGAGAACAACCTTAAGAGTGGATAGCCCTTGGTAAATTTGAATATACATTATGTTTTAAAAATAGAGCTAAATAGTTCTATTTCTTTACAATTTAAATATAGTTCCTGAAAGCAATTTAAAAATTGAACAAGATCATATAGACTTGCATAAGTTAAATCCTAGCTTTTATTTTCCTTTCTATCTCTTTTTGTTTGTTTCCCTTTGAAAACCCGAATTTCAACATACTGGGCTTTAGATTCATTCTGGAGACAAAGATAAAGATATTTCATTAAAACAGCAAGCTAACCAATATCAAATCAATTATAAAACATTACAAATCAATTATTTTAGCGATAAAAAAAAACCTGCGCAGCTAAAGTAAAAATAAATAGCCATAAAAATAAAATTAAGCATTCTTAGGCATTTTTTAAAATAATCTATTTTTATTTCCAACCACCTTTGTTTTATCTATTGGAATCTTCAAAAGGAAATATGCAGCAAATTAATTTGTATGCATACATTGAACAAATATTTCACAACAATCAAAAGACGTATTAATAAAATAATTTTTTGCGATAATAAACAATTCGATAAGAATATTTTCTGAACCAGGGATCTTAATTCGAAAACACTCTTGTTAATGATTTATGAATTTTAATGAATAATGATTTTGATACTCGGTGCGGGATGCGATCCAGTAATTAATATTATTAATAAAGAAAATTCTAACTCACCTCTATGTGGAACTTCAGGTTGTAAGCAGACGATTTTGATACTAACTTCTTATTAATTGGACAAAGTTTACATGTTACAGAATAATTACCACTTTCTTGTTGTTCTATAACGTCAAAATATTCATTATATGCCGACCAGAGCAGTTCTATACTATTTTTGTCTGTCATTCTATTACATCAATCTCAAAAGAAGAATCCCCACATTAAAACGCAAGATCTAATAATGAATAAGAAAACAAAGGGCTGCCAGCAAGAAAATTAATTTTTTTTATGAGTGGGTACTTTGCGGTTTTATTAGCAAATCCAGCAAATACTACATCACGGGAATGGTGACGCTTTACGTTTCAGCTGCTAGTTTGTTTGAAGGCAGAAATCATTACTTCCTAGTGCACTTTTCTCTAATAATAAAATGGTGTACTTGTTCTTTTTCTGTACTTTTTCGAATATATATATATATATTTTTAATTAGAGTTCTAACAGTTTGAAACTGACAAGAAGCGAGCAGAAATTTTGTTCGAAGGGGAATATTTTAGATGATTGATTATTTATTGAATGTTACTAGACAGCAAAGAATACGGAACTTAAAAAGAAAGAAGAGTTTTAAATTTTGTATATGGAGAAGTGGGGAAGATTTTAGGAGAAGGGGGATAATTTATATTACTGATTAGTTATCGTCACTACAGAGCACTATTTAGGGCAGAAGATTTTTTTTTTATAAAAATAAAAATAACTTAAAGGTTTTAGATTTATTTGTATGCTGGGGGGGGGGGAGTAAATTACGGAAGGTTGGGGGACAATTTAGATAATTACTTATATATAGGTATTATTATTACTAGGATTTCCCTCAAAGGGATTAGTCTGAGTGATATTGTTAAGAACGTAGGATTAACAATTACGACATAATGAAAAAAAGAAAATTAAATGATAGCATTACAAAATATCATACATAAATCCATAGAAAAGAAGAACCGTCCATCAGATTTGTTTTTATAACATTTGGCAAATAATCCCATTTTTTTTTTCTTGATCTTATAAAACGCCAAGCTTTTTAAAGTTACGTAATCAGATTTCCAGCCAATAGCGTATTTTAGCAAGCGTGGCTTAACGCAAATTTAATTACATTGTTGCAACATTTTCCTTGTGACAAATATTTACATTTGAATTAATTTTTTTTCCTCTACCCAAACTCTACCCAACTCTTTACCTGTCTCGCTATCCATCTGTCAATCCGTCTTTCTACCTGTCTTGCTTCCCGTTTAATTACCAGTCTCTCGACACGTCTGCCTGTGTAAATACTCCTCTCTCTACCCGTCTGTCAACTCGTCTCTGTGCTCTTCTGTCTGCCCGTCTCTCTATCCACCACGCAACCCGTCTCTCAACTCGCTACCCGTCTCGTGACCCATCCTTCTACCCATCTCGGTACCCCTCTGTAAACCCTTTTTTTACCTGTCTCGCTACCCGTCTACCTATTCGTTTCTCAACCCGTTAGCCTATCTCTGTCACTACCCGTCTTTCTACCCATCTCACTATCCGTCTGTCTACCCGTTTGTTTACTCGTCTCTCTAACTCTTCCCAATAGTTTCACAATTCATTCAATATACAGAAACCGTTTACCGTTATTAAATACAAACAGAAGTAATTCATCTAATAAGTGTAATCAGATGCAATTTTTAAAAATACATGCGTAAATCAGCAAAATAATTCATCAGTTTTAGTTTCATAGTTGTTTATATAATTTGGCAATAAATCTCAACTTCTTAAACCCGAATTGTGTCAATCTTTTTAAAAAAGCCTTAAGGTCCGTATAACTGAGAAGTATCCTCAGGGCTTTAGATACATGCTATAGTTAAGTGAAAGTTTCATAATCGGGTTACTTAAGTCAGAAAGTGTAGCTTAACGCCATTTTAAATTCAATGCTGTAACTTTCTTTTTATTTTCCTTATTTTTTTGAAGAGTTGGTGGGAGGGGGAAAGATTAACAAATATATACATTTGAATTCAAACTTTTGCTTCTATGTTTATATGTTAGTGTTGTTTGTATTATTAATTAATACTTTGTTCACCGAGCTTCATTCGAAACAAATGTAAAAGATTTCTTCTACAGTTTTTTCCAGGGGAAACTACCGTAATCGGGCCCAAAGCCAATCGGAGCATTTAATATCAGTATTGTAACTGTTATAGAGTTAAAACAATGTTGTTGCTAGCTTTATGAGATCAGCCTTGCCTGTGTATCTGAATGGGTAAAAGTTCCGTATCCTGCGCCGGTTGGCGCGATTGGCGAAAAAAATAAACATGGTGCCAAAAGCATCTTACCGAAGCATCTACTTTAAAAAAAGCATCAAACTAAAAGCATGTACTTGAGCATCTTACCAAATTTTTCCAGAGAGCGGAAAAACATGTTTTTCAAATGTTTACATACGTACTTTTATTAAATCATGTTTTCGAACCATCTTAAAAACATAAATACGATGCTAAAATAAAATTTTATCGCCATTTTCGAAATTTTAATAAGTCCCTAATGTAAAAACCTAAGAGGTATTTTTGGGATAAATAATTGTTATTGTCAGGGGGCAAATTGTAAAAAATTAATAAACGAACGAAAACATACCTAAATTAACTTTTGGGAACCTCAGGAAAAAAATATCTGATGTAAATAGCATTTAAAATCTTTAAATGGAGAAGTGTTCCGTATAAAAATGCAAAACATTATACGCTTGATATAAATATTTTTGGAACAGCTGTCGCTATCGCACTGGGATTGGCGTGATTTTTGTTTGCGCCATTTTGGCCAGAAAACCTCGTTTTTGAGAACACGTTAGGCCAACATTGCTAAAACAGCATGCTAGTTTGATTTTATTATGTTATAAAACACACACAATTTTTATTTTAAGCACACAGAAATTATTTTAGGCACAGATGTCATATACGCACCACAATGGCGTGATTTTTTCCCCCGCCAATTTGGAGAAAACTTTGTTTTTGAATATTAGTTACAAAGGTACTTCTCTATTATCCCGTCGACCACTTTATGACACCGTCGACCACTTTATGAACTATTTGATGACATAACAATCACGTATAATGCTTCTGACATCAAGTAAATGGGACTGCATTTTTGGCGTTTAATCTTACAGTTTGGCGATAGTTTTTTGTTATGAAAAGTGGTCGACGGGATAATAGAGAAGTACCGTTACGAAAAGCATGCAATAATAAATGAACAGTTATAAATAATAAACATCATAATATAAATATCACAATAAATCGTAAATATTAACACTTATTAACACATAAACAAAATAACCGGGTTACCATGTTTGGCATAAAATTGCCATTTTGTTGCAATCGCGCCAATGTGGTGCGTATATGACATCTTTACCTTATTTTATTATACAACACACACAGTGATTAATTTATTATAAAACACATAATATTTAATTTAACATAAAAACGCAGAATCTGCCCTACAGAGTTGCTACACGAAGCAAAATCTCACCAAAATCGCCAGGTTGCCCACACATAACATCGCCATTTTAGTACCAAAAAGATACCCCGGTGCGCCTGCGACATCTGTATCATCTTTTTTTAATGTTTTAATATTTTCGAAAGCATAGATAAAACGGTAAAAATCTCATTCCCAACTGCCATTACAATTAGCATATATATACAAAAAAATATCTACAAAGCATATGTTTACATAATATTACATCTGCAAAACATAACTTTAGAAAAGGTAACCGAAAGACTGAAGATCGCAACAACCACATCGAAACACTTATCACAAAAAAATAACTCGCCAAATCTACCGGCACAGGATATGGAACTTTTCCCTCTGAATGCAGAATATTAGCTATTTTTATTGTACGATAGGTGATTATAATAAAATTGTTTCATTTCACATACTACATACCATTTAATATATTTGTACTTTTATGTTCCATTTTATAAAAAATTGAAATATATTTTATTGGGTACTTTTCGGTTAGCTGGACGCTGGACGCCAGTGATATATGAACAATTACATAGATAAATATATATATATATATACCTACATACATATTATACATACATACATATATGTATATAATACATATACTAGATGGCTTCGCCCGCCAGCGGGCCCCTAATTTACATCGGTGCCTCGAATTGTAGAAAATCTCGAATCTTGTAAAACCTCGAACCGGACGAACCTCCGACCCGGTCCCCGCTGCCTTCGGCACCGTATACCGGTTGTGCTACACACGCACCGGATAATCCCTTAATTTGCACATTGAGTAGTATAAACCTCTAACCGAACGAACCTCCGACCCGGTTCGAAAATATTTTATATTTAACTTTCAATTTGCAAAAAATTGTTATTTTTTTACCTTTTATATTTTATTATTGTTATGTATAATTATATTCATTGTTTCAAATCTAATAAACAGGCGCCCCCTGCGGTGGGGGTTGGAACGGATGGGTGCTATCGGTGTCGGGTAGCGTTTATTTTTCCCCTCGTGGACTTATTGTTCCTATACCTCACGGGTGGCTGTCCACGAGTGGGTGATTTCGGCACCGGATAATCCCTTAATTTGCACATCGAATAGTATAAACCTCTAACTGAACGAATCTCCGACCCTGCCCCCCTGCCTTCGGCACTGTAAACCGGTCGTGCTACGCACGCACCGGATAATCCCTTAAATTGCACACAGAATTGTATAAACCTCTAACTGAACGAACCTCCGGCTCGGGAATACATATATATGTGTGTGTGTGTGTGTATATATATATATATATACATATGTGTGTATGTATATATATCACTGGCGTATCTTATACACACAACATGTATATAGATCACTGGCGCCCGGCTAACCGAAAAGTACTTTTTATTGTACTGAATATTAGTGAGTGCATATTTTTTTGCTCCATGCTCCATGAACTTTTGAAATCAGATTGATTACGAATATCTCCCGCCGGTGAAAATGACGTACGCACTAAATTTTCGTGACGTATGTACTTTAATTGTGCTTTTTTTTATCTATTTTTTATTATAATTTCCAAACGGTTTGACATTTATTATTGGTAATAAATAGACGTCGTTGTCACCTTTATAGGTACCTGCTGTAAAAATTTGAACGAAATTCGTTAAATATTTTTTGAGTTATGCTTGACGAAAGGTTTTAATATCCGCCGTAGCTATATATGGAGCAAAGTAATACTGCGCTGTGTATGAGTCTTCGTGTCACTCAGACAATTATTAGGTAGAAACGAATGTGGCCATTTCTTTTTAAATAAAAAGTTTTAAATATTTGAAACTGTATGCTGGAGGAGGTGCAAAAAGTGAAGCGTAAATTTTGGGATAAGGAAATAATTTTTATTTATTGTGAATTAGAGAGCAATAAATGGAGTGAAATATTTTGTTCTTGTATAAAAATAAAGATTTAAAAATATTTTTAACTCCTTTGTATGATACTAGCGGGAAGCGTGAATTTGAAAGGTTAGGGATAGTTTAGATGATTTATGTTTTGATGAAACCGTTCTTGTTCTTTCTTTCTTTCTTTTTTTTTTAAATAAAGATTTTACATTTCTTTGCTTGATGGGGGTGGGAGGCAAAAGGGAAAAGAAATTAGTCAGATAAAGACTTAACATAGCCAGACGACTATATTTTGGTAAAAACAATCGTAGTTGTATAAAAATACATTATATTGAGAAGATTTCTATGGATTTAAATGACAGTACACGACACACAAACTGTGAAAATGACAGTTAATATGTGACCGTGCCCGTCGTCTATGGAGAAATCTGACACTACAACTGTGATTTGTCGCTGACATTCGCAAATTGTTGCAGATAACATATTTCGCACAAAATAAACGAGTTATGACCACGTGATTTGAAAACTGGCATTTTTTTCCTTCCTCCTAAAGTAGCGTCAAAAGTAGCGTCGATGCTCGCTACAAACTACTGATATTTTGTATCGCGCTACTAGCTACACTACACTTTTTTTAATGTAGCGCGCTACACTACAAACTACTAGAAAAAGTAGCGGCTACTGTAGTTTCGCTACTTGTAGCGCGCTATTTCCGAGCCCTGAAACAGGTTAAAGTTATTATTATTATTATATATTTTTGATCTTCATGGAAACTTACTTTTGAACCAAGTTAGTTACAGCCATCAATGTGAGGTCTAGGTATGGTAAAACTTGCATGTGCTGCACGATGAGGTACATCGCCCCCTAATGGTAAATTCCGGAGACAAAGATCAAGCTTTAAAACTAGCAAATAAGTTTAAAAGTGTAAGTAATAAGACTAAAAGTACAAGCGCATATCCATGGACAGGGTCATGGCCTTCCATAAACCAACACCCAAATCCCCAAAAGACACATACACATATTTTTTTCTGTACTAAAACACATTGCTTACTGAGAATGTGACATATCCTACTCTAAAAAAGATGCCCTTCAAAACTGAGGGCTGAATACTACCCATTGTGCAAGTACAGAAGCTGTTCGCACATTTTTTAGACGAGTTTGTTTTGGTGTAAATAAAAACTAGTCGTTGGGGGCCACCGTAATACTTACCCATCATGGTTATGCATAATGTAAAATATTAAAATGAAAATGTGTAAACTACTTATAAAATGCATTGCAATTCAAATAAAATCGTGGCTTGATGACGTCATAAACTTTAAAGGCTCGATCACTGAATTGCTTGAAAGAAACATCCTTATAACTCCAAAAATAATAATCCTATTAACTAGCGGTTTATTGCATCTGATTAAGCGTTAAATTTCCAATTAAAATATATCTCTGAAGTGAAATTTGGATGAAATACAGGGTCATGAAAAATCAAAGAGTGTGGGAAATAGGATTCCAAATATCTCGGCAACTCATTATCCGATCGACTTCATGCTTTATGCAAAATTTATGTTTTTTTATTGTCTTTTATATTCCTTTCTTAAAATAAATAATTTCGAAAATTTTTATACACCTTTTATCAGAACGAATATTTCGAGAGTCCGAAAAAAATAGTTCCAGTTAATCGAGGTTATTGAAATGAAATAGGCTTCTTCCCATTATTACATACTAAGTACATACCAAATTGCAAGTCTCTATCTCAATTTTTTGGGAGATAGAGCATTTACAGACACACAGACACACAGACGGACGGCAATTTTTTTTTTTTGTCTAAAAATATGTTTTTCGGAATCTCCAGTGTCTGAGACGTGTAAATCCGTCAAAATTTTTTTTTCGATTTTCAAAACGATTACAAGACTTACCCTATACTACGTATGATGGGTAAGTAAAAACCGTCTGCGTAGATAAATTATTTTTCACAGCTAATAAGTTTTTGAAAATATAAATTCTGTCTGGAAACTGCAATTTTTGTTTACTGGCGTTTTTAAAGAACCGATAGATGGAAGCTATATTTCTGCACTTTCCGAAGAGAATTATTCGTATTAGGTTATCAAAGACACTCTGAAAGACAGGGCTTAATTTGCGCGGAACCCACCAGAGCTCAGCTCAGGTACTTGTCTGTTTTTAGTAAATATTTAAATATTGGCCAAAATTCACCGGAGCTTATAAACACTGCACTCCGGAGCCCAGTGTAATAACGCTTCCAAAAAACGAATCCTAAATTACACTTTCCCTCCAATCTTTTGCCTGCTTTCTCTTTGCCTTCAATCTTTTCCCTCCATTCTTTTGACGCGCATGCGCGGTAGTGTATTACTGCTTATTTTACTGTTTATTTCTGTTAATTTTGCGGTATAATACTGGCAGCTGGGGTGCCAGTATTATACTGTAAAATCAACTTTTTTTTTTTTTTTTTTTTTTTTTTTTTTTTTGCAGTGTATGTAGTATAAATTAATGTAGAATGTCTTAAACTATAAAAAAATATTTTTGAAATATATTTATATATTTGATGAAAAAGATCTTTTTAAAAAGATATGGTACATCGATTTCTACTGTCTGTAGAATCTGGAGAATGCATTCACGATCAGGGCCTGACTATGACTTTTGGGAACTCTGGGCTCTAGTCAGATGGCTTGTTCATACTTTTTTCACTGGATCCTGTTTTTGTGAAATTGTGAACGGTTTTTTTCATATTTGTGAAGAATCTAGTCATAATTTTGAGAATTTGAAATTATTGGTATATTCAGGATCCTGTTAACAAGATCCTTTATCTGTATTGACAAACGTGTCCGTGCGTAACAAACAGCTAAAAACTGGCGTCATTCTGAATGACGATGAAATTTCGGTTTTGCGATTTTTGCTACTGCACTTTTTTTAATTTCTAAACATCGCATATTTTAAATTTTTACCCTGTTATATAAAGGGGGGGGGGGAAATCTACTTTTAATTGCAATTTGTTTAAAAACTGTATTTTAATTGACTGATTTATTGTAGTATTTAAAGAATGATTAAAAAAAAAAATCTGTCTCTATTGATTGCAAACGATTACAAAATATTAATCTGTTTGCACTTTAAACAATATAAGAAGATTAGCATTTGCTTCCTGCTAATATTCAATAACGAAATTAAAACTTCATTAATCAATAAATAACTTTGTATAAATAAAACACAAATTTAACAGATTTGTAATTGAAAAAAACCCTTAAAACCGTTGAAATTATCAGAATAATAATAATAATAATAAAAATGTAGTTAACGAAATTTTTAGCGATTTTTTCGGCTTTTAACTTCTGGCACGAGGTCAATACGAAATCACCGCTTTTAATAAATTTCAAAATTTTATTTTAATATATAATTGACATATTTCATATAAAAATACTCTTTGGTGTTGTTAAGGGGCAATCTAAAAAATTATTAAATGTAAAAAAATCTATTAGAGTTTACAATAAAAACAAATAATAATAAATGGTTTTCACCTATATTCTCTAACCCGGGGATCCCGGGTTGGATGCCCTAGTATTTGTAAAAGCCAGATAATAGGTTCTTTGGTGACCAGCCGTTTTCTGACAGGTCAGCTTTTATATTAAAATGATTAAATTTGTGAAAAGTTAAGTGTGGAGATGGAAAAGTTTTGTGAAAGGTCTATATTTAAGACAAAGGAATTAGTCAAAGGTCCTGTGTTTAGGTGAACATTTTTGGAAGGATCGCATATTACGATGAAAAATATTGTGAAGAGTCTTTTAAAAGACTCAATTTCTTCCTGAACAGATCCCTATTAGTAAAGTGAACGAATTTTTATGTATTATCTCTTACAGTTTTAGCTCTACACAAATTCAAACTTGTTGCTTTCTGACTCATTTGTGAAGTCAGTTTTATCAGGAACTGTAAGAAATTTGCAGATATTTTAATTCGGATACCAAGAATCGAATAACGTTTCTCATTTTTCTTTAAAACAAAGGATATTTCCAAAATTGGTATTTTGAACTAATTTTTGAGACATGACAATTAGAAAAGGTAAGAATTGATAATACCTCAGGCTGTATCACACTTATAGGAAAAATGCTGTTCGATTTCATGGCATTTATAGAGAAAATATCTTCAAGTTTAATACTTAGACATATAACAATGACTTCGTAAATGAATCAGAATGATTCGCGTTCAAGAGGTTGATATGGAAATAAATTGAGAACATCTTTATAACATTTGTTAAATGTAACCACAATTGGATATATTTTAGATATGAGTTTCATGATCTAATATTAACATGAAACTCTACTGGATTTTTTTAAATAAACTTTATCAACGTATTTCAGTGCTCCTTAAATTTGGAGGGTTGGGGCTGTACACTGCAAAAAATAATTGTTGATTTTACAGTATAAAACTGGCACCCCAACTGCCAGTATTATACCGTAAAATTAACAGTATTAAACAGTAAACCGTATTAAACCGTAACCGTAAACCGTTAAACCGTAACAGTATTAATACACTACCGCGCATGCGCGGTAGTGTATTACTGCTTGCGCGGCAGCGTATTACTGCTTATTTTACTGTTTAATACTGTTAATTTTACGGTATAATACTGGCAGTTGGGGTGCCAGTTTTATACTGTAAAATCAACAATTATTTTTTGCAGTGTACTTGTACCTTGTGTCGATGACCCTGCTCACGGTGATTAATATAGTTAATAAAAATCTCCTAATTCAGCTATATTCAAGAAAAGATGCACATTTAAAACGTGAAGTTATGGACATTTTACGTAAGTAGATGCACGTTCAACTGTATTTGAACTGTGAATCAGTAATGCACCTGCCATGCATATTTCGCCATTTTCCTCGAAAACATGTTCCATATCGCTGTTGATTCTCGTTAATCATGTGACTCATTTTCGAAAACGAGACTTTTTTCTCTTTTTAGCGATTTTAGCATTATTATTTCTTTCTTTCCTTTTTACTGGAACGTTTTCTGAGTTCGTTTCCGACAGGAAATACAGCCTACTACAATAACTTCCCTGTGATATCGCATTTCACTAGAGTTTTGTTTTTGATTGCAAACGAAAATGGATGAATTGCTTTTGGCAATTTAGTGTATAAAACTTGTTATATAACTTGGGTTATATATAATATATATATATATATAAAGGAAACATATAAGGAAAATTCAATAAATTAGGATAAAATTGTTATACACTCTGTTGGTGATATTTAAGGCAGTGTCAAATTTGAGCTGACTATTTTGGATACATTTCTGAATTAATTTTTGCTTGTAAATACATGAGATCAACAGGTGATCTTACTCAGAAACTATCAAATCGAATAGTTTTTTTTTCCTTTTTTTTTTTTTTAAATAAAAGCAGAGAACCTTTAAGAAAATGTTATCAAAGTTGGCATTTTAAATCGAATTTCCAGTAACGACAGCAATATAAAGGTGACAATAATCGCTTATAACTTAAGATATAATTCATTTATCGAAAAATGAAAAAAAAAAAAAAAAAAAAAAAAAAAAAAAAAAAAAACATTCCATTCCAAATCACTTCCAAAATTGTAGTTAGGCCTAAAAGTATCACGGGTTTACGTTTCACAAGAAAGAAAAATCATGCGTGAAGTATGAGTTGTGAAACACTTTCCAACACATTCAGAATACTGTAACAAAACTTTCCGTTTAATCAGTGTTGAATTCAGGGGTGGCCCGGTAGGGGGGGGGGGGAGATATTCCCCTCGGAGCATTGAACTGTCCCCCCCGGAAGATTTGAGATTTTATGCTTTTAATGGTTAAAAGTGCAATTCCCCCCCCCCCCACCTGGAACTCAACAATGTCTCCCCCGGACCACAGAAATTCCTTCCGGAGAAAAGTGTCTGAATTCCATACTGCGTTTAATAAGGAGAAAGATGATCTAAGTAAACAATTTGGCAAAAAATATAACACATTTAAATGTCCAATTTCAGCAATTATCACCAATAATCGGAAAAGTATGCAAATTCTTTTGCGAAGCCTTGTATATGATCTAAAGATTTCTATATATATATACTACACAGCATGCTAAAATTTAGTTCAGTTAGGAAACAAATAACGCAGTTGAAAATTCCCTTTCAGCATTTACCGTCCAAAACAGAAATGTATTCGAATTATTTTGTGCAGCCCTGAATATGATCTACAGAATTTATATCACCAAGTAATGTGCCAAAAACTAGTTACATTTAAAAACTCCTTTCACAACTGAAAAACCACTTCTAACAATTATTGCTCATAGGCAGTACTGTAACCGAATTCTTTTGTGTGTCCCGATAAATGCTATGTAATGAGCATCTTGTAGTGCACCTCAGTAAGATATATCAATTTCAATATGTTTGAAATATTCCACCATCATTAAAATACATTGCAATCGATTTTTTCCCATAGAGCATAATGTAACGAAATTCTTTAAGCGTCCCTGTAAACGAACTACACTGCAAAAAAAAAAAAAAAAAAAGTGCGCGGCAGCGTATTACTGCTTATTTTACTATTTATTACTGTTAATTTTACGGTATAATACTGGCAGCTGGGATGTCAGTATTATACTGTAAAATCAACACTTTTTTTTGCAGTGTATAAATGCGGCACACTTCATTTTCAATAATGAATATGCCCCAGTAAACCTCAATATCATATAATGAATTACATAGCAATTCGAGTATATTTACACGAGTTAGAGTGCGGACAGACAGATGGAACATCATGATGTAATCAAGCATCTTGACGTTTCGCTTGCTTGTTTCGTCATGTTCTTTGGAGTACGAGTGTAGCATGCTTCCAACAGATTGCGTGGAATGGGAATACAATTCTTTTTTTTTAATTAATTTTCTTATGTTTTTAATTATTTTATTCTTTCAATGCATTATAGCGGCAGTCATATAGACTTAGCTTGGTAAATTTGCCAGTCTATTATATGAAATAATGCATTTATTTTGCGACATGTGGAGTTCTACCCCTGTGTTGAATTCAGACATTTTTCTCCGGAAGGGATTTGTGTGGCTCCGGGGGGGGGGGGGGGTCAGGGAATGTTCCTCCCGGGCCACCCCCTGAATTCAACACTGTTCTACCCGACTGCCGATTAGATATCCCCGTGTCGCTTTGGATTTCAAATTTTCATCATCATTTGTTATCTGCATTCCTTTTTTTATTCCAATTTATGATCAAATTATATTTATTTCAATTTTAACTATGGCATTTGCTTTATATTATATTGAAATTTCATAGTAGATTTTATTTAGTATTATGTTTTGTACCCCCCCCCCCCCCTGTAACAATTAGGTAAAGCGTTACGGTCATTTTGTTTTTCGAATTTGTTAGCTTTTTTTTAACACTTTCCAACCTAGTGGAAAAGTGTTTATGACTTCGGTTTGTCTGCCGTCTGCCGTCTGGCCGTCTGCCGTCTGTCCGTGCTCTAACTCCCGTAAATATGCTCGGATTGCCCTGCAATTTTTATCTATAGCATGTTCCCTATTTCAACTTATGTGTGTAGCACTTATAGTTTTTTACAGGGACACTCAAAAGAATTCCGTTACATTACGGTTTATGGGGGAAAATCATTTGCGGTTTATTTTAATGATGCCACGCAGTTTCAAATGCATTGTAATTGATATATATCACTAAGGTGCATTACAAGAAGCTTAATATGGAATATGGTATGTGCATAGCACTTATAGATACTTTACAGGGACAGTCAAAATAATTCCGTTACATTACGTCTATGGAGAAAAATCGTTCGCGGTTTAATTAAATAATGTTTCACTATTTTAAACGCATTGAAATTTATATATATATATCAGTAAGGTGCATTACAAGAGGCTTACTACAGAATAGTGTGTGTATAGCAGTCATCGTTCATTCACAGGGACACACAAAAGTATTCTTTACAGTCTGCTAACAATAATTCCTGGAAGTGCGTTTTAAGTTGCTGAACGCGATTTTAAATTGAACTCACTTTTTGTTTATTACTTGGTGTGTATAAATTCTGTAGATCCTATACAGGGCAGCACAAAAGTTCGCGAACACATTTCCGTTTATTGACATCAGAAACTCCAGAAGGAGAATTTTTAACTGTGCTACGCGTTTCCTAACTAAACTAAAATTTAGTATCCTATGTAGTATATATACAAATCTATAGATCCTATACAGGGCTGAATAAAAGTATTCGGATATTTTTCCGAATATTGTATATGATGGAAATTTATGTTGGATTTTCCTGAAATTGGATTTTTAACTATGTTATGTGTTTTCAAAATTGTTTAGTTCGATATCATCTGACACCTTACGGTAAAAATTTGCAGAAAGTTATTTTGGAAGAGTTGGAAAGTGTTACATAATCTATGCTTGACGCATGATTTTTCGTTCTTGTTTTTAATTATTATTTAAAGGTATTCTATATATAAATTAATTACTTGTCATCTTTAAATTAAAGATTTGGTCAGATTTTGTTAAAAGAACTTGTTTGTTGCCCTTTGATTTCAAAGGTATTAAATATATATGAAGACTATGTTCAAAGAGAGGAAACGGTGGAGGAGAAGTTTATATATCTCCTAAAGTTGTCTCCATGAATTTAAAAAAAAAAAAAATCCCTGTTTGTTTGAAGGAATGAAAACTGAATCAGCTATATTAGTTTCGTTATATCACATCCTGTTCTACGACCGAGTTGAAACGAAATATTTTCTTATGTTATTACCTGTTCTACATTTTATTAACTGGAGTTGAGTAACCGTGGACCTAGATCAATAGGAAGAATAAATATGTTCTTCGGATATCTTCCGGCTTGTTATTGATCCTGGAGTACCAGAATGTACGTCATACTTAGCAACTGCCTTTAACCAATGGGGATGAATTAAATGTGGCATGTCGTGACTACTCATCAGGATCGATGGAGTGAATCAGTCACAGATTGATAGGACAGGTCCGAAACACATTTTTGAATTAGTGTCGCTTATGTGCTACTAATTTAAACGTGATGTTTGTAAGAAGAATACGACTGTTTTAATTATACCAGAGATTAATAATGGGGAGTCATTCATAGCTAAATATTGAATGAAGAGGACATTCCAATTTCAATGAGCAAAAGGACAGGGGTCGTATAAGTATGTACAGGATGATTCAGAACTAATGGAGAATCTTTAACGGGTAATAGAGTACAAAAATATTTAAGGCTGTTGATCAGTCAGATTTCAAATTCTTCTCCCCACTGTTAATCCTAGCGGTTTGGAATGCATTTGTATTCTTAAAATTTCTCCTCAGAAAATGAAAATTTGTAACTTCTTTTTCCCGTATACTCTTCTGGAAGGATGCCTCCTTCTTTTTTAATTGGCAAAATATTTCTAAAATATATGCTTAATATTATATTTTTTGTCTTAAAATCTTAGCGTAGCTGATCAGTTATGAGTACGATTTTAACATTTCAAACAAAATTGAGCATATATTTTAGGAATATTTTATTAGCTAAGCAAGAAAGAAATATCATGCTTCAAGCATAGATAATGAAACACTTTCCAATACATTCAGAATATACTGTAACAAAACTTCACTGCGTTTAATAAGGAGTCTTGTCATTAATTTGCCATTGAAATAGTCTTGCCATCTATATATTTAAAACGCTAAGCGTTTTCTTTCGACAGTTCGTGAGAACTGTAAGCTTTATTTTCGTTCATTAACTTTAGCAACAATGAATATATTTTAGAAAACTTTCAACAGAATAACGTTGCTTTGTGTGAAATGTCAAGGCATCACGAGAAGTTTTTGAAATGTGCTCTAATCGGGCATCATATGTTCTATTTAGCTACATTCTGAATTAAAGAGCACTGATTGTTGTTTGGAGGGAGATAGTGGCCATTACCAATTTACCCAATTTTTCCATTCATATAAGATTGATGTAAATATGCAAGATGGATGTAAGTAACAGAAGAAGGATATACGTAGGCATATCAATAAGAAAAGATTGTATGTAGGAATAAAGATAATGTATTAAATATGGAGTATTTACTCCCCATGAAAGTAATTAAAAAATCTTTATTATTCTTAATTACTTTGGCGCAAAATAAAATGAAGAATAGACAGAAAAAAATAAGATAAAGATATTAATTTAGCTAAGGAGAAATTTTGAAATACGAATGATTCACACGCCCTAAGGTTTATAATATCCAACAGCCCTAAAGCACCGCAACTTGGGGTTACTTGGACAATGTATGGACCCCTCCCCCCCACCCCACCCCCCCAAAAAAAGATGTTTTAAATCAGTCCGGGGGGGGGGTCTACTGTGTGGATAATATTGACATGATGCACCAATATTCTAACAGTTAGTGGTGCTAACTGTGGGGGAGGGGGTTCTTTTGATCTTATTGCGCACAGCTGAGAAGCAATTGATGCAGTTTTATTCTTACATGTATTTTAAAAATGCCCAAAGTACTTATTAATGATAAATGCGTCATATTGCAAGAGCAAGAGTTTGGAAAATAACAGCGATAATTATTAATTTATGTGCTTACAGAATTTATTTAATGCCATTGTTTCTATTTTAATCAAATTTGACACGTTATTTTGGCTTTTGTGCTACATCTGAAATTTTTTTCTCTAGTCTGATGTACGATGACTGATGATACATTATCAAATATTAAATTTCTTGAGGGGGAAGACACCCCCCCCCCCTCTAGTTTCCTAAGTGTTGAACTCGGATAATAATAACAATAACTTGGGCCAACTAATAATAATAATAATAACTTGGGATCTAGGTAACCCAAACCCAGGGATTAGTTAAACCCATATTTCAATAATTTATTGTACATATAAAAAATTTAAATTTTAGTTTGAAATAGGCCGAAAATCTTAGAGAAGTATTGCAAAATCAGTAAAAAATAGGGTATTAACACATTTTTATTTTTATAATTTTTATTTTATTTTATTTTATTTTATTTTTTTGCTATAGTTTGGAAAGAAATATACAAAAAATTGTGACTTTTTGGGTCCAAGTTACCCTCAAGTTACCTACATAGGAGTTGGATTTTTTTTCTTTTTTTCCGGGTCGAATGATGTTTTAAAGGTACTTTTTGTTTACTCTTTGAATCGTAAAAGTTCTAGAGACAAGTCCTTATTGAACTTAACGTTTTTGGCAAAGCAGATTTTGGTGCGCGAACCTGGGAATGAAGCCCCTGAAAACTAAGTTTTCCGATCGAATGACAACTGATACTGGGCTAAGTAACATGAAACGCTATAATAACAATGATTATCATGGGAATTAAAAGAATGGTATCTCCACTTACCACTCATTTCCTGTTCTGATGCCAACTCTACGGGAAGTGACCACATTACGAAAAGAGAGAGAAAAAAAAATTCAAAATGGGGAATGTTAATAAATGAAGATAGATATGAATGCAATCAGCTCTGGGCAAGAATTTTTTTTCAAGTAATATATATATATATATATATATATATATATATATATATATATATATATAATTCTGTACCATTAATAAGAGATTCAGTCATTTTTGTTATAAGAACATGTAAGCTTTTTTTTTTTCTTTTTTTTTTCTAAGTTACTTAAGGGTGTATTCAAATCCAAACTGCTTATTTTGAGACACATTTGTAAATTTATTTTTGCTCTAAAATGCATCCAATTTGCAGGTTCTCTTATTCAGAAACTTTATAATGTCCCTATTGTCTCGATTTTTTGATAAAGGCAGAATATATTTTTAAAAAAGGCTGTCAAAGTGGACATTTTGAACCGAATTGCCCGAAGCGATAGCGCTGGAAACAACAACAAAAAAAAAATATATCGTACTGTGAAAATAATTGTTTGTAAATCAATTTCTAATTAATTGAACGAAAAATAAAAACATGGGGCCCTTATAAATATCTTCATAAATCAGACCGCCACATGTTTTTATTTTAAAAAATGAGTCTGTGAATGTGTCTCAAAATTTTGAGTTGTTGAGCGTGGAAAAAAATTCTTTTGAATACCACCTTAACATAATTTGATATTCTATAACATTCTGCTGCAATGCCCGAATTTGCATGGAATGCATTTTTTACTTTAGGAATATTTTCATTGCATTTTGCATTTGATATAATTTTTATACCGCATTTTAAGCTCTTTAATATTTATTGAATTAGTTTTTGTTTAAAAAACACAATGACTACAGCTGTTTTGCGCATTTTATTATGCCTTTATATATATATATATTAAATAACATCACAGAAACATCATACAACAATTGGGGCGGGGGGGGGGGGGTTATTAAATATAAAAAATGAATACGTACCTTTTGAATAATATCCAGAAATATGTAGTGAAAAAAGTAAATAAATAAATAAATAGAATTTAAAACAAAGACAAAGTATAAGAGATGTGGGGGAGGGGGAGGATGAAAATAAAAATAAAAAACTGAAAGATGGAACTGTAATTTGTTATATCTATCTATCTAGATAGATAGATAGATATATTTACAATTATTATATTTGTTTTCAGTATCAATGCAGCATTCATTTGTTACTCATTTCTCAATTTAAAATGTGTATATTGTAACATCTTACTAACAAGTTCATTTAATATCTTATCAATGTGAATTCCGTACCATTAAGGGGCTACTTCAGTTACGTGAAGACACACGAAAACTAATGTTAAACCTATGCCAGAGTTCTTTTAAACTTCTTATTTGCATTTCACTATTTTTATTTATTTTTCCTTTTTTGCATTGGATAGCTGAGGTTGATCTCTACAAAGGCCCTTTAATATAAAAAAAAATAATATATATATTTTTTTGATTTTTGTTGCAAGTTTTGTTTTTGTTTTTGTTTTCTCTTTATGGGGTACTTTTATTTTCGAAAGTGAAAGACTTCAGCTATCAACCTCAGGTATAAAATGAAACATAAAAAAAGAAGAAGAAGAATTTAAAAATATTAAAATGCAAACGAGATATTTTAAAAGGACGCTCCCATAGGTTTAACACTAGCTTGCGAGTGTTTTCATGTGACTGAAACAATCAGTCGATCTACGAACTAGTAAGCTATTTTTGAAGGGGGGTTCCGAAGTGCTACTATGCTTTCCCTAAATTCAGGATAAATCGACCCTTACAAATGACGATACTCCAAAACAAAGACGTAGCATTGGATGCCGGCAGAACTAAATCCAAGGAGGGGCAACTGTCTTTTGTGTCCAAACCAAAGCCTAAGATTGGTGATTTTTTATGAAATAGTGGCAAAATGCCATTTCTGAAATTGATAGCCAAGCTGGATGTCGGGTGGTAATACATTTGTCAACAGGGCTGTGGTGTAACTAATTAATTGATTGTGGTGTTATTATTTTTATTTTCATATGTGGAATAGTGGAAAAGAGTACATTGCTGTTGGTAGGGAACAATAACCCCAATCATCAAGATCTGGTTCTTTTTGGTCAACGTTAAAGATAAATGATAAAATTTAATAAAATGATTCATCTTACTTTAAAAGGAGACACACAGCCGTTGTAAAGAAAACGAAGTCATTCTTGCTTTTTAGAATCCAATTTCTTTATTAAAGATCTTTGTAGCACATAGCAGGAAGGCTTTATTTAAATAAATCCAGTTGGCCACTGTACCATGAGAACCGAAAGTTTTTAACCTTAGAATGACGAAATATTAATTTTTCTGACGGCATTTAACAAGATGTATCCCAAACTTCTTGAGAATATGAAGAAGAGATTTCTTGGCAAGCTCGTTTTAATAAGTTATTAACAATTTAAATCATTTAATTTTAAAATCCCTGCATCAATTTTAAAAAACTTAAAATTTAACTATTAAAAACTTTAATGAACTTAAAGAACAATCTCGGCATCGAAAATGCGAAAGTCCGTTGCCGGAGATCGCGCCGATAAAATAAAATTTCCGCGATTTTACATGATTGAGATTTCGAATACTTGGCGAAAAATGCCGTTGCACCGATATAAATATGACCACCACGGGGCTCACACAGGTAAAATAAAGAAAGAATTAAATTGATTTGATAATTAATTATTGCCAAATAAAAATAAGAAAACTTTAAATTCCGTAGAAACGGTACTTGAACGCCGCGCCTCACATTCTATCGGCGGAAAACAGAACCAAACAGCTTATCGTAAACATACGGTGCAGTAGGCTGCGCGCATGCGCAAAAGAGATCGCCGGGCTATCGGCAAAGCATGGGAGAGAGGGGGAAACGCTTACAAGTGACTCCGCGCGAGCCGCAATGCAAAAAGCCGCGCCGCAGAGGGAAAAGAATGACAACAGCATACTTAGTAAAATAAAAAAAATCAGAACGGCGAATAAAAATTATGAAATTGTGATATTTCATGTCACAATACCCCCAATCGCCAATTTAATTTTGGATGACCAAGAAGTGAAAAAGGTAGAAAAAAATTAAAGACCTTTTTCATAAATGGAAAGACAAAATTTTTAATGCCAAAAAGGAAAAAAATGACTTAAAAATGCCAAGAAAAAATGCAATAAACATGTACAGTGACAAAAAAAAAATAATACAACGAAAAGACTGTACATCAACAGTATTACATTCATAATAAGTATACAAAATTTATCGTATACAAGTCATAAAAATAAGCCCCATTGCAATTAATAGCAAAGACAGGCACCTTCCTTGTAAAATGATCTCAACAATAGTATTTTAAATAATCAAAAGCTAAAAAACATTATTTTTTTTTTAGCTACAAAGAGATCATATCAAAATTTAAACAAGCTGCAGCAATATAAAATGTATCGCTAATTTCTTTGTGCCGACTTGTCTAGACATATATAATAAAAAAGTTGCAATCTAAAAGCAACAATTATTCAATAAAATTTCTAAATTTTACTTGCCTAGGACTTTCAAAATAGAGGATATGAAAATTTTACTCTAATAAAATATCAAATTCATTTTTAAAATAATGCATATAAAATTCATTCTTAAAATCAATCCAATCTAAGAACTTAAATTCATAATAAGACCCAAAATAATATTTTTAACTTACTTTTCCTTTGAGAGGGTCATGTATTGCAATACCAATAAATTTGTCATTCAATTCATATGAAAATTATTAAGTAATCAATAAATAATTGCACATAATAATCTGAAGTGCATAAATAATAATTACTCAAAAAAAATTACATGAACTAAGACATAGTTGCAACAATTGTGAGAAAAATGTCAACATTATGGTAAGTTTGTCATAAATATCATAATTAGTTGGTTTTTAATAATTTTTTTAAAATATATATAACAAAATAATATTCAAGTTTTAACCAACATATAATTCACTTAGACAAAATACTCAATAAATTCTTTGAAATACACAAATCTTTCATTAATACTCAATAATCAATTTTCTTCAGTACACTCAATAAAATTTCTATACAACTTTTTCTTTTCTTTTTTTTTTTTTAAATACACAATTTTCTAATACCATGGTTTTATTTATTTTTTTATTTTTTTTTAAAGAAAAAAAATGTGAGAAAATGTGAAAAAAGTGAGGATCCTCAAAAAAAAAAAAAAAAAAATTAACCTTTAGTCTTCATTAAAAAAAGAAACAAGTGAAAAAAAAATGACACTTTCATGGGAAGAAAATAAAAACACAGTACACCTTTTGTAATGGCCATAATTATCATCCAGAAATATACATATACACTGCTCAAAACAATTAAAGGATATTGCAGTTTTAGGTGGATTTTGTATCTGGGAAACTTTTTAGCTGATTGATACATGGTCGACAGACATAGTAGGTTATATGAGAATAAATTACACATGTTTGGCAGAAAAAAATGCATTTTATTGCGCATTTGTGTACAAAAGGAAAAAAACACAATTTGTGCATATGAGAAAAAAAGAATAAGAAAAGGTGTTTTCTTCAAAGAAAATCATTTTCAGTAGGGGGTATGGTTTCCACGGGCGGCCAGCAACGTTCAACACCTTTGAGGCATGGACTCAATGAGGCTATTAATGACGAGTTGGGGTATTCTGCCCCACTCTTCCAGAAGAGCTCTTTCCAGTTCTTGGAGAGTTTGTGGGGGTTGTTGGCGGCCAGAAACTCGTCTTCCTAGAGCGTCCCAAACGTGCTTGATTGGATTCATGTCTGGAGAACACTCTGGCTATTCCATTCGAACGATACCTTCCTCGAAAAGGAAATCCTCCACCAGGTTTGCACGATGTGGCCTGCAGTTATCGTCCATTAAAATGAAGTTATCTCCGATTGCTGCAGCGTAAGGGACTACAATAGGTCTGAGGATCTCATCCCTATATCGGCGACCAGTCAGAGCTCCATCTCGAATGATGTAGAGGTCAGTGCACCCGTCAATGGAGATGCCACCATACACCAACACTCCTCCACCGCCAAATCTGACACTTTCGTGCACGAACGCAGGATTATTCCTACTGCCACGGTCCCTCCAGATGAAAATACGCCTATTATCCGGATGCACAGAAAAACGGAACTCGTCAGAAAACAGAATATTGCTCCATTCATTTCTCCTCCAGTTGACATGCTCGGTTGCCCACTCCTTGCGGTCGCGACGATGCCTTGATGTTAATCTAACACATACCATCGGTCGGCGAGCATACAGACCTACAGCATGGAGCCGGTTTCGGACAGTCTGAGTTGAAATCGTGGTGCCTGTAGCCGAGCGAAGGTGTTGTTGGAGAAGAGTAGCGTTCATGTTTCGGTGTCTCCGAGCTGTTAACGCTAAATACCGATCTTCATTGGGCGTTGTTGCCCGTCTACGACCTTGCCCTGGTCTTCGGTCTGCACATCCACTCTCCAAAAAACGGTTCCAAATCCTGGAAATGACACTTTGTGACACTCCAATGGCTTGCGCTACTTCGGCTTGAGTTTGGCCCCCTTCTAACCTACCAACAATTCTCCAAGCTTCTGAATCTGTCAAATGACTTCGCTGAGACATCGTACTCATCGAAACAAAGGAATCACTGAATGCCGATCATGCTTGTCTTCATTCTCTTTTATCCAGTTGAAAGTCAAATTTCATTCGCTGCCGCTGAAGCGACGTTTTTGACGTCGAACTCAAAATTTGCATACTCCACAGTTTGAAAACCAGAAAAATTTGCATTTGTGATTCTCTTCTTCTATTTTCGGCAAAAAAAAAATTCGTTTATATCTTTATTTTATATAAAACTTCAAATATCCTTTAATTGTTTTGAGCAGTGTATACTGTTATTGAGAACAATAATGCAGAAAAATTGGTATTGTAAAATACTAATATGTATTTGTATAACTTGAATCTACATAACTCACATAAGTGCTAATAATGCTAGCCATAGAAACTATCAGCAGTCGTGCAAATTAAGCAAAATCAAAATATAAATATACATTTGTTATAATTCACAAAAATACACTAATAGCCCTGGTATACAACCATCAGCAAATTACCAGTAAATCAAACAAATGCAAGATAAACAATCAAACCTACAAAAGAGACAATAGCGATCTCCGAAACCATTGGCAATTGTGTACATCTGATAATAATATAGAAGCTATATAACTATTGCTGTAAAAAGAAATTATTATAGATGAGGGATGAGTATCGTTCAGCCAACTTACAAATAGTGAGATGTGGTAGTGATAGTCAATAAATCAGTTTTTTAATAACCAACACAGTACATCTCCTTTAAAATATAATGCCTGCTAGAAAAAAATGTTTGCAAGGTAACATTTGCAGAATTTACATTTTTACGGCACACTGGTGGACACGATGATATTGAAATCACAGCAATTTTGGCCACAATCACTTATGACTACACACCATAATTTTTTTTTAAAAAGAAGACACAATTGGGAATATTTAGCACCGAAACTAAGCACTATGACACACTTCCTTTTTTTTTTTTTTTTTTTTTTTTTTGTAGATAAGCTTAGTGACTTGAGAAACACTGAAATTGGGGCATTCACCATCACGTAAGGCTGAAGACACAATAGGGAAAATTTGTTGACATGATCAGGAACAGTGGTTCCATGATATAGGAGATAATGCACTATGAGGTGGCTTTTAGGAAACAAATTAAGAGTATAAACTCTTATTAAGGCGCTGGAAGGAACACTAAGAAGCCTATGCATATGAAGAAGCATTCAAAATAAATTTGTTGAGCACAATAATAACATTTGAATGCAAGGTAGACACAAACGAGGAATAGTGACATTGAAGTCACATAGGTCACACGCACTTGAGATTCTTAGTAACAAATATATTTTCGAAGATTCACCAAAATGATATATATTTTTGACATATTTGGCAGAATACTTCCTTTAAAAACAAAGCTCTGTTAAATATACTAAGACTTTGTGCTTCTTGTAATAGTGCATATAACTAATAATTTTTTTTTAATTCACAAAAAAAAAAAAATCATAAATTGAATGAAGTGAGGCGTATGGTATGTAATAATTTAAAAAAAGCATTTGGGTTATTTAAAATAAATAGGCACTGTAACTAAATATTGAAAAAAAATTTAAATATAAATATTTTTCTTATCTTGAGAAGATACTTTAAAATGTTGAAATAAAATTCTGTAAAATTGCAAAATGATTCCAGTAGTAGATAAGTTAGCAATTTTCCCAACATGAGGATAAAGATGACTGCTCACTTGAAAAAAAAGGCCAACAGACACACTTCCATAATCGGGTTTTGCAACAGAGGGTAGAAAAATATATTAGTATTGCAAATAAGGCACAGCTGTAAATTTGTAACACTTTAGATCCATAAAAATGAGTAACATTGATGAGGGAGAAATGAGTTCCACAAGATGAAGAGGACTGACGAGGAGCAATTACACGGATATATTTGCCTGTAAGTGAATGGCGACCATCAACAGTCACTTCAACTCGCAAAAAAGTGCAGGTAAGTAACTTTTTTTTTTTTTTTTTTGATGTAGTTGTTTTCTTTTTTTCTTTTTTTTTTTTTTTTGAAATCACCATAATACTTGCAAATTGTAGCAAAGGTCATACAATAATGGATATATTGGCACACTCTGAATGACTACTTCACTAGGTAAGCAAACAGCAGATGAAGGAAACTCGCATTAATAGTTTTTTTTTTTTTTTTTTTTTTTTTATATATATATAGAATGCCGGAACACAAGTGAGAAAATGGTAAAATATATATTCTATTGAGGGATGATTAACAATATATTGTAGAAACAGGAACACAGATGACTCAGGATTGAAGAATATTTAAAGAAAGTCTTCTCAAAATCGAAAAATAACGTCATTCTCTTTATTTTTATTTTTGTAATGACGTGAGAAGTAGACGAAAAAAGAAGAATTAATATGATGCAGTACGAGCATTGCCATAAAATTAAAACATTTTGAAGCAAGTAAAAAGAATTTTTAAATCTATGAATCCGTAGTTAGTTCCAAAGTGATGACATCATGAAAATAATTCTGAGAACAGGTTTTCAATATAAATACAGTTGTTATAGAATGTTATTAAATATTGTTTGTACACCAATATAAAAATGGCATAGTAGAGAATTTAAGAAATATTATCTTCTATTGAGAGAAAAAGTTTGGCATGTATAGAAGCATGAGAATTCCCAATCATTTCATGTAGGATACGAAGCAACTACTAAACAATCAAAGAACTTCAGCTTCTGTTAGAAAAAATATTAGGAACAAGATTAATTTTAAGATTAAGCTGAGAACACTTCATTGAAATAAAATGATGTCATGAGCACACTTTTTTTTTAATTAGAATAATGCTTCAATAATAAATGTATATCAAATTTGTAATTTCTTTTATTTTTAAGTGCCATTAAAAAAATATTTAGTAACCCAAAACCATAGCCTCATTAAAGAAATAAAATTTGTTCTGAGAACAAGTAATCAATATATTATTTTAATATCAGGGATATTTCAATAACTTCATAATTTATTTTTTATGTATATATATATATATATATATATATATATATATGCATCAAATTTATTAATTCATTCTTGATTTCATTCATATAATAATATTGCATACTATTGCACACTATATATTATTCATATAATAATATATAGTGTGAAAAAGATAAAATTTTAAGAAATAATTCTCAAGTATTCCAAGATAATATACCATCATATTTTATCAAAAAAATAATTCATTCACTATAAATATTATAAAACCAAAGCAATATAAATTTAAATTCTTGCAAAATTTTAAGAAAAAGATGTGTAAAAATAATCTATTGCAAATATAAGAATACTAAAGCAGCATTTAATATACTGTCATACATGAAATTGTAGAATATTCTTTCAGAACAATTTTTCTTAAAACGAAATATTTCTTCAAAATTTAACAATTTTATTATTAAAATTTGGCATAAAACATAATCACAAACAACATGACGGCACCATATTGTGGTGTAACTAATGGATTATTGTGCTGTTATTAATTTTATTTTCATATGTGGAATAGTGGAAAAGAGTACATTGCTGTTGGTAGGGAACAATAACCCCAATCATCAAAATCTCGTTCTTTTTGGTCAACGTTAAAGATAAATGATAAAATTTAATAAAATGATTCATCTTACTTTAAAAGGAGACACACAGCCGTTGTAAAGCAAGAGTCATTCTTGCTTTTTAGAATCCAATTTCTTTATTAAAGATCTTTGTAGCACATAGCAGGAAGGCTTTATTTAAATAAATCCAGTTGGCCACTGTACCATGAGAACCGAAAGTTTTTAACCTTAGAATGACGAAATATTAATTTTTCTGACGGCATTTAACAAGATGTATCCCAAACTTCTTGAGAATATGAAGAAGAGATTTCTTGGCAAGCTCGTTTTAATAAATTATTAACAATTTAAATCATTTAATTTTAAAATCCCTGCATCAATTTTAAAAAACTTAAAATTTAACTATTAAAAACTTTAATGAACTTAAAGAACAATCTCGGCATCGAAAATGCGAAACTCCGTTGCCGGAGATCGCGCCGATAAAATAAAATTTCCGCGACATGATTGAGATTTCGAATACTTCTGGCGAAAAATGCCGTTGCACCGATATAAATATGACCACCACGGGGCTCACACAGGTAAAATAAAGAAAGAATTAAAATGATTTGATAATTAATTATTGCCAAATAAAAATAAGAAAACTTTAAATTCCGTAGAAACGGTACTTGAACGCCGCGCCGCACATTCTATCGGCGGAAAACAGAACCAAACAGCTTATCGTAAACATACGGTGCAGTAGGCTGCGCGCATGCGCAAAAGGGATCGCCGGGCGCTCGGCAAAGCGTGGGAGAGAGGGGGAAACGCTTCCAAGTGACTCCGCGCTAGCCGCAATGCAAAAAGCCGCGCCAGAGAGGGAGAAGAATGACAACAGCATACTTACAAGGGGACCGCCAAACATGATGCTCACAGATTTTGATGATTTTAAGGTATGTTGTAGGGGGTCATACCCCTAACTATTCAGGTCAAAGGTTTTCTTCAAATGGGCTTTAGTTTTCGAGATATTTCGGATTAAAGTTCAGTATGCATTTCAAATACCTATTAGTTCGCAGTCTTAAACAAGAACTCCATGGTGCAGAGCCAGCGCTTGCGATTTGAGAGCGGGAGGTGAGGGTTCTGTCCTCTCTAGTGACTTTTTTAATATTTTAATAAATTTTATATATTTGTCGCGTTATAAGTTTTATACACAATTATGAATTCTGCATCTTTGAACTTTTTGATATTTTCCTAATAAATTCCATTTACACTTTCGAATTTTTCGTGAAAATTTATAGTTTTTTTTTTTTTCTTTGAAGTTTTGAAATTAATATTTTCATTGACGAAATTCCATAATAATTTACGTGTCTAGATTTTGTTTAATTTTTTTATTATTTACCATTTATATTTTTTAATAACCGTTCTAAAATAATACTTTTTTTTTAACTTTATGAAATTGTAAATGAAAATTTATCATTTTTATAATTGATACAAAATATTTTTTATCTCAAATCTTCTAAAGGTATGTTTGATTAGGTAATTTCAACAGCATATCTTGAAAGGAGTAATAAAATATTAAAGAGTAATGCTTACATCCAAATTTTAGCCTGTTATATATACAGGGTGATTCATAAAAGATGGGCAGAACTTTAAGGGGTTATAGTACACTTAAAGACAAATAATATTAAATAGGAGACTAAGGGTCCCAGACGTATTCCCAAGGAGATAGGGGGCATTAAAGTTTAGGGTCCGAAATTTCAAATGATTATAAAACATGGAAAAATTGGTCGATTCGTTTGCGGTTTTTGCAAAAAATTTTCTTTATGCCAGTATTTTCTTGAAATAAAATTTTAAAGTTCAATTTCAAAAAATGCCGATAGGGGGCGCTTTAGACTTTGGAGTAACAAACAACTATTTTTTAACGTTATTTTTTGTATTTCTTTAAATGATTTCGAAAGCTTAGACTTAAACTTAAATTTTGATCTAAAAATCTGAGTCCTAACGAGTAGTTAAGTAGCGTAAACTGAAATTTGAAATTTGAAACCCTTCTCCCCCCAGAACAAAAATCAGTTATTCCCGATCTTTGTGTCGTAGATTAGGCTCTAACTACTGCCGCGTTTTGCTAAAATTATTCTTTATGTCAGTATTTTCTTGAAAATAAATTTTAAAGAAAATTTTCAAAAAATTCCGATAGAGGGCGCTTTAGACTTTGGAGTAACGAACAACTATTTTATACCGTTATTTTTTGTGTCTCATTAAATGCTTTCTAAAGCTTAGACTTAAACTTAAATTTTCAGCTCAAAATCTGAATCGCTGAGCGTGGTTCAGTAGCGAGGGGAGGGGGTTCAAATTTCAACTTCTGAACATAGTTCAGTTTGCACTACTTAACCATGCCCAACGATTCTGTGCTGTGATACGAGGCAAAAATACAACTTTCGTCAAGGACTGCATAGTCGGAATTCACTCATAAAGGCACTGGCACAGTTGGAAACGTCGCTCATGCAAACGTTAAAGCTCCATTCCTGACGCTAGTCACCGGGTGAAGAAGGAAACAGAAAGTATGCAAATGTCAAATGGGGAAGAAGAAGAACACGTATGCAAAATTTCGACACGATTCAGGCATAAAAACCACTGAACGGTGAGTCCAGTGTAAGTCGCTGTAGTAATGAATCGGAAGATGGTGCCCTTCACGAATAAGGAAAAGGCTGAGATGCATTTAATTTACGGAGCGGCAGATGGAAATGGTGCAGAGGCACAACGAATGTACGGAGAGCGATTTCCTAACAGGCGGTTGCCTAACCGCAAAACTTTCGAGCGCTTGCACAGACAGTTGTGTGAGACGGGATCATTTCTCGCATCCCGGTCGAATGCAGGTCGTGCAAAAAAGGACGAATCAGTAGTTGTTGCAGAAGCCATTCTGGATGTAGTAGCGGCGCAGCCAAGTACAAGTACACGAACAGTGGCTAGCCAGGTGGATACCTCACAGTCCACGACTTGGAGGGTACTGAAGGATGAACATTTGCTCCCGTTTCATGTGCAACGAGTCCAGAAACTGTCTCCAGGGGATTATCCAAATCGTATTGAATTCGCCCGCTGGTTTCTGCAGCAGAACGCGCTAAATCCACATTTTGGACGAACTGTGCTTTTCACCGATGAATGTACCTTCACACGTGAAGGTACATTTAACACACACAATGCACATGTATGGGCGGATGTCAATCCACATGCTACATATCCACATGCTCATCAGAGACGCTTTTCCATCAATGTTTGGGCAGGAATCCTCGGAGACCACCTAATCGGACCGTACCTTCTTCCTGAACGCCTCAACGGTAAAACATACCTCACATTTCTGCAACATGTGCTGCCAGACCTGTTAAACGTTGTTCCTCCACGCATCCGGCGGGTCATGTGGTTCCAGCACGATGGAGCGCCAGCCCATTACGTACGAGACGTCCGCAACTATCTGGACATCACATTTCCGAACAGATGGATTGGTCGAGGTGGTCCTGTTGCTTGGCCTGCTCGCTCGCCAGATCTTTCACCCCTCGATTTCTTTTTTTGGGGACGATTGAAGGCTCTTATGTATGAGACACCCATTGAATCCCCCGAGGAACTGGTCGCCAGACTTTCCGCCGCTGTAGGGGAAGTGCTCGAAAAGCCTGATGTTTTCGCGAATGTTCGCCGTTCCATTCGTCGCCGTTGTTCTGCGTGCATAACCTCTGGTGGTCACAATTTTGAACATTTATTGTGATTACATGTTAATAAATATGCTTTGGTAACATAATCCTAATTTGTGTCTTTTTACCTCGTATCACAGCACACAATGTGTGGACATGGTAAACTGAACTGTGCTCAGGAGTAGAAATTTCAAACCCCTCTCCCCAGAAACTTAACCACGTCTAACGATTCAGATTTTGGGCTGAAAATTTAAGTCTAAGCTTTAGAAAGCATTTAATGAGACACAAAAAATAACGGTATAAAATAGTTGTTCGTTACTCCAAAGTCTAAAGCGCCCTCTATCGGAATTTTTTGAAAATTTTCTTTAAAATTTATTTTCAAGAAAATACTGACATAAAGAATAATTTTAGCAAAACGCGGCAGTAGTTAGAGCCTAATCTACGACACAAAGATCGGGAATAACTGATTTTTGTTCTGGGGGGGAGAAGGGTTTCAAATTTCAAATTTCAGTTTACGCTACTTAACTACTCGTTAGGACTCAGATTTTTAGATCAAAATTTAAGTTTAAGTCTAAGCTTTCGAAATCATTTAAAGAAATACAAAAAATAACGTTAAAAAATAGTTGTTTGTTACTACAAAGTCTAAAGCGCCCCCTATCAGCATTTTTTGAAATTGAACTTTAAAATTTTATTTCAAGAAAATACTGGCATAAAGAAAATTTTTTGCAAAAACCGCAAACGAATCGACCAATTTTTCCATGTTTTATAATCATTTGAAATTTCGGACCCTAAACTTTAATGCCCCCTATCTCCTTGGGAATACGTCTGGGACCCTTAGTCTCCTATTTAATATTATTTGTCTTTAAGTGTACTATAACCCCTTAAAGTTCTGCCCATCTTTTATGAATCACCCTGTATATTTTTTAATGCTATTTAAATACATTTAACTGTAAAGTTCAAACTCAACATAATTTTTGATTTGCACAAATAAAAAATAATATATTACAATTAATTTTTTTTCTCATTCTGACAAGTCGATGCCATACAGAAAAATTCAACTAGAAATGAAAAATCGTTTGTAAATTACAATACATATAAAAAATATCTGAAAAAAAAATCGTCTGGAATGACTTTTACGGTAATATCAGAATAAGTAAAATTTTCTTTTTATTCATTTCGTTTAGCTTCCTTTGCAGACAATTATAACGTTTGAAATAACTTCTTTTTCAACTTTTAATGCATTTTTAAATATATTTATCATAATTTAAGTATTTTAAGAAGATATAATATGCTAATTTATACATTCTTCCAATATTGTTAAAACAATTTACGTAAAGAATGTATTTAAAGGCGATTTTTAATACGGAATTTGTTTAGAATATTTTTGCGATATGTATCACACAATTAGTTCCATATTTAATAAACTAAAAATGTCGATTGCCAAATAGTTATTGGGCAAAAATGTATCGAAATTCTTGCACGCATAACACCTGCATTCGTACCTCACATATAGGTGTCTGAATTTAAAGAAAAGGGAGTTTTAGAAAGATATAAGAATAGCTTTTCAACGTGCAGCACGGACAAATATAAAGATATAATGCAAAATTCTTAGGAAAGCCACTTCAATTGAAATAAGCCCAGGTGTATGAAATCTCAGGTGTGCATAACAAGCCCCTGTAAAAGGATAGGCATAACAACGTTCCAAGAAATTACAATTGATAAGGGATGCAAGAATACATAACGCGATCTCACCGAAAGTGGGGACTAATAATTTATAGATAGGGGTGTCCCCCTTTCTTCCCCAAAGGCGCACGTGTCCAGACCGGGGCGACGCCAGCACGGAAAGGGGAATATATATTATAATATTAAAGGAGTTAAAGCATTTTAGATGATGTCCAATGATTTTGTCCCAAGGCGGGGATTTTAACAAAAGAAAGCTAAGCTATCCACTAACACAAAATTAGGGGGCTAAGAGAGGGCGTAGAAAGACACCGATTGGATCTCAACGGTTTCTATGGGGCGTTTGAGAAAAGGAAAAAAAAAGGTAAAAAAGGGATGAAGAGAAAAAAAAAGGATTATTATGAGATGGAGTTTTGGGGAGTTCGGAAAAAGATTGAATATGATGAGTGAATGAGCATCGAGTAGTTTTGAGTAAAAATATAGTGGTTAGTGAGAAAGATTTGGACCTTTCTGGGAGTCTAGAAGATCTAAGTGCCTGGAATGATGACTTCGCTGCTTTACCTAGGATTAACAGGTAAACATTTCGTTATTTACATCATATTTTGATGTTCTTTGATTTTAGTTTAAAGATATCCAAATCACTAATGTTAGGCGTACAGATAGGCATCCTTTAAATTAATATTATATATTTATAACAGAGTTGTACTGCTTTATATTGTAATTGTGCTATTTACTCATATTAATTCCTTAATAAATACTTGTAACTTAGACATTTATATCTCTGTTTTATTTGTCTATAATTTAATTTGCTACAGGAGGCGGGCTATGCATGGACTCTCGGGTTTTAACTTCGCAAACTATACGGCCTTATACTTCATAAATAACTATAAATTAATAATAATAATATTTAACTCTTGCCAATAAAGATAACTTCAATTATCCGATTAAATGAAGTAATTAAATAAAAATAAATACACCTGTAGCCCAGCAATGGTGCCTTTGGCTAATAATACCTTTTCAGGTATTAATCTGTTTCTTAATTTCTTTCCTGTAGCACTACAAATTTTTTCGTAAATTTAAAATAGTAATAATAATAATAATAATGATAATAATAAATTAAATAAATAAATAAAAAGATAATAATAATTTGTATACAACTCTGTTTTCCACCAAATCAAAATTGAATTTAATGCCTTCTACTTTATATATTATTTCAACTTATACATAAGAACACAAATAAAACTTCGATTCTATTTCTATCATGTTTTGTAAAATTAACAAATGCATCAATCTTGATGTTTGGTTATATAACGGGGAAGTTAAATTATTCTCTTCAAAAGGTTATTCTAGTGACATTGCACCTCTTTGTGATACATTATCCAATTGCTCACATGTTTCAGAATATATTTTTTTCTTTATTTTCTCTAAATTAATATAAATACAGTCACTATATGCTTTCTATATATTTATCAAAGGATTAATTTATTAACATACATTTTCCTTATTATATATACTTCACTACTATTCTGCTCTGTGTTATGTTTACTGATTATTATTTTATTATTACTTTTAATTGATTGAGTGTACTGTTCGAGTAGGATATTTAATTTATGACTGTCGTTAGCTAAGTAAAACTTACCGGAGATAATTTGTTTCTATATTATCTTTCATTATTAATTTTTGGTATAATCTTTTATTTTAAAATGGCTACCGATAACGAAGCACTAATTAGAAAATTATCAGGATTTCAAAACGTGATACCCCAATTCGACAATATCTCAGCTAT
This sequence comes from Maratus michaelseni, assembly GCA_963931845.1. Classification (NCBI taxonomy): domain Eukaryota; kingdom Metazoa; phylum Arthropoda; class Arachnida; order Araneae; family Salticidae; genus Maratus; species Maratus michaelseni. The sequence goes on from OZ007592.1 coordinate 255,952,482, forward strand.
TTCCCCACAGTTCTTTATTGAAAATTTGGAAACAATTACAGAATTAATAAAATGCACGGATGAAGAAAAATTATTGATTATGCGATCGCGAATTAGAGGAGACGCTTTAACAAATGTTATTAATTCGCCGGACTTGAACCAAGAAAAGAACTTCAAGGAATTCAAAAGGAAGTTTTTGTCATATTTTGACACGCAATACAGTCTCGGCGCAAGACAAAAACAATTTTCAAATTGCATCATGACTCCAAATGAACAAGTCAAAACTTACGCTGCGAAGGTGGCACTAGCCACACAAAATTTTTTTAACTCGCCTGATTTAACAAACGACGCAATCAAGACCATTTTTGAAGAAACTAAATTAGCAAAATTCCTAGATGGCCTACTTCCTTGTTATAAAAACTCCTTAATATTAAAGGAACCAAAAACATTTCAGGAAGCTGTAGATTTTGCCCAGACATTACAAGCCAGTGAATTTTCACCTATTGATAACACTCAAATGGTCAATAATATATCCTCAAATGCCGCTAACGATGAAATCAAAGCGATGTTAGCTGCTCATGCATCTAACACCCATGAAATGATAAATAGTCTAACTAAACAAATAGAGGATTTAAAATTACGAACACGAACACCGCAACAAACGTATAATACATTTCGTAACCCCGGCAGGCAAGGCACGGAACCTTCACGCTTTTACCAAAATAGATCCTTTGGTCAGCGTAATCACCCCACCTGCAACATCTGCAATCGATCATCCCATCCCACTTCAGAGTGCTTTTACAATTCGAATAACAGACAGAATTCCGGAGGCCGAAATTCTAGTTTCAGGGGAAATGGAAGAAGCAACTATTCATACCAAAATACCGCTCGGAATTTCAGAGGAAATTCTACTCGAGGTCCTCGATTTAATGGCAATCAAGGTTCGGGAAACCGGTAAAGGGGAGCAACTACTTTCATAGCTCGAAGCCAGTTGACTCCCCCTCTGACAGTGAATTTAAAGAGAAAAAAAGTATGCGAATAGAAAAGGTAAACACACAGACCATTACATGTGATTCTAGGATTATTGAGAGAAAAAATTCATTACCAGTGATTGATTTAAAAATTGCGGGAATTACAATTAGTTGTTTACTTGATTCAGGATCAAGTGTCTGTTTAATTAGAGATACAGCTTTTCAACAATTTAAGACAGATGATAGAATGAAAATATTGAGAATCGACGCGAAAATTATGTCAGTTACTGGAGGGAATCTAGAAATCACAAATTGTGTCTCTTTACCTATACATATCGGAAATAAACAATATCAACAAAAATTTTATGTTGTTAAAAATGAATTATCTAAGTTCTATGATGCCATAATTGGTTACGATTTTTTGAAATCAGGAAAATTCAATGTTTGTTTTGATACCGACACGTTAAATTCAAAAAACGCCGCAATTACTATTAGAGATGCTTTGACAAAAGCGCCAGAAATAAACCAAACAACATATGCATATTTACCGAAAAACATCGTTTTAGAGCCAAACGAAACAAGAAATATTGAGCTTTCTTTAGATAAAACATTACAGAAAGGGGAAGTAGTTAAGATTTTTTCTAACTTGAAAAATCCAAATATCAAAATTGTTAATAACGTGTGTTCCCTAGAAAATGAAAGACATATAAATTTAGACGTGTCTAATATTTCTAATGAAACGATTCCTATCAATAAAAACATAAAATTTTGCACAATTAGTAGTAATTTTGACTCAAGAAATATAGAGTTAATTAAGCAACTTAGACGGAATGAGCTTAAACGATCGGATTTTCAATTAGATCATTTGGATACATTTACGAAAAACAAACTGTTAGACTTATTGATGGAATTTGCAGATATTTTTAGTAAGAGGTTATACACAATAGGGCGAACTGAAGCTATACAACCTAATTTGCGAGTGGATACGAATAATTTACCATCGACTAGACCTTATCGCGTACCAGAGGCATTACAAGACGAAGTCAATCGTCAGCTTAAGGAATTAGAGGAAGCGAACATTATTGAACGTTCTAATTCACATATTAGTTCTCCGCTCATTCTTATAAAAAAGAAAAATACGACACGCGACCCTACCAAACAGAAGTATCGTTTAGTAGTAGATTATAGGAAATTAAATGCCCATGTGAAGTACCCTCGACACCGCTTACCTATTACCCAACACTTATTAGACAAATTAAGGGGAAATCTTATGTTTTCAACGCTCGATTTAAGTAGTTCTTTCTTTCAAATAGCGTTAAGGCTTGAAGACCGCGATTACACAACTTTTTGTACATCAAATGGAAATTACCGCTTTGTTTCGTTGCCACAAGTCTTAAATGCAAGTGCAGAGTCTTTTGCAAAACTAGCAGATCAAATACTTGCCCCTTTAGCAGATTTAGGAATTTCAAATTATATTGACGATTTCGCAGTTGGTTCCCGAACGGTAGAGGAGATGCTTTACAAACTCAGACAACTTTTCGAGAGATTTCGACTTTTCGGTATTACCATCAATCCCGAAAAATGCTCTTTTATTAAACCTGAAATTGACTTCCTAGGCCATAAATTGAATTCAAACGGAATCCGACCTATAGACGATAATATTATTAAAATTCGAGATTTTCCGACACCAAATACAGTCCGAAAGATTCGCCGGTTTGTCGGTTTATTATCCTATTATAGAAAATTTATTAAAAACTTCTCCGAATTATCTGCACCACTTACCGACTTGACTCGAAAAAACGCGCGATTTCGCTGGACAAAGCAGGCCCAGATTTCGTTTGATACTCTAAAAGAATGCCTTTCTAAACCTCCGATTCTCATACATCCTGATTTCCAAAAAGACTTTATTTTGGCTTCGGATGCTTCGGATAAAGCGCTTGGAGGAATGCTAGGACAAAAGGATAACGAAGGTATAATTCGCCCCATTGCTTACTTCTCAAAAAAAACTTAACGATACACAAAAACGGTACACTATCTTAGAAAAAGAATTAATGGCTATCGTGTGTGGCATTTCTACCTTCAAACATTATTTGTATGGTCGGAATTTCATTATTAAATGCGACAATAAAGCTTTAACTGAAATGTCACGCCTTGAGTCACCTGGAAATCGCGTCACACGATGGTTTGCATTTTTAGCAGATTACAATTACTCTTTCGATCATATACCGTCGTCAGAAAATATAGTTGCGGACGCATTGTCAAGAGATTTCTTTGTGAACTCCACAAGTAAAACAAATAATGATACAACCATTTATCAACAAGGGCGGAGTAAAAATTCATTAGAAATTCATTCGGCGAAAAATGAGCTTTCCAAAATTAACACCGATATGAATAAAAATGACACGAAAAAGAATTATTTGCAAACATGTAAAATCACCGGTTTTGAAAATCTCGGAAATTCATGCTTTATGAATGCTGTTTTACAAAGTTTAAACTCCTTACAACCCTTGACACACTACTTAACTAATGAAACCTTAAATTGTAATAATAGTACATTTTGCATGATATGCTTGTATAAAAAGCATTTAAATTCAATACATACCAACACGGATCAAGTTATTCGACCAGTAGAATTTCACGATAATTTAGAGAATATTGCTAAACAATTTCGCAAATTGCTCCAAGAGGACGCTCATGAATTTCTTGGTCAAATAATACAAAAACTAGATCAATCGACTCTGAATCACAGAAATGAATTTAATCTTATCAAAGAAAATGCTTTTAATCCTATTAAATCAATATTCGAGGGTAATTTTCGAAATCAAATACAATGTTTAACATGTAACAAGAAAAGCTTCACATTTGAACCATTCATGGATATTTCTTTAGCATTAACGCAAAATATCCATAGTTTAGAAGATGCATTACAGAATTTTACAAAATTCGAACATCTCAACGACAGTTATCGATGCTGTAACTGTAAAAACTATTCTAAAGCAATCAAACAGATATCAATCTCTAAATGTCCAGAAATAATTACTTTTCATTTAAAGAGATTCGAATTTTCAAACCAAAACAATCATAAACTAACTAATTTTATCTCATATCCCATAAATTTAAACCTTCGCTCATATGTAACTAACGTAATTGATAACGACATGTTGCAATACAGCTTAAGTGCTATTATTGTTCATTCAGGAACAAATACGGATAACGGACATTATTATTGTTATGTAAAAGATTCGAAGGAAAATTGGTACTTAATAAATGACTCCGAGATTCAACAGATATCACCCCAAGAAATAATTAAAGACGAAGCATACATTTTAATGTACTCTAAGGCGGATACAAATAATCAAATAACAAATTTAAATGATATCATAGTAAATGCGATTCAAATTGATTTACCCACAGTACAAGAAATTAAAGTGGAACAACGTAAAGATACAGAATTATCAAAAATTATTCTTGAATTAGAAAGTAGCCCCAAACAATTATCGCAAAAATATCCAGATTATCTATTGAAAGATGGATTGTTATTGCATAAAGCTTTTATTCCACGCATAAGAAAATCCACTATGGTCGAACAACTAGTCATTCCAAGAGTTTTTGTATCGCACGTGCTTACCGCAAAGCATATTTCTCATTTTGGTGTAATTAAGACTTATCATGCTATCCGTGAACAATACTATTGGAAAAATTTGTATTCCGATACAAAGAATTTTGTTGAATCATGTAAAATATGCGTTTCCTTTAAATCACCTAATAAAATCGCCCCTGCACCGATTCAACCTCATTACGTTCCTTCTAAAGTAGGAGAATTTATATCGGGGGATTACATCGGTCCGTTTCATAAAACTGATAAAGGAAATAAATATATTCTTACTTTTGTGGACCATTTTTCTAAATTCATTAAATTGTATGCAGTACCTAATACCACGACATATTATACTGCTGAATGTTTTATGGACTATATTAGCACTTTCGGTGTCCCAAATAAATATTTAACTGACAAGGCAAGTTGTTTCACAGCTGAAGTATTTAAATACTTATGTGATAGATTTGGCGTTACTAAATTAGTAACCACGCCTCAACACCCAAGTTGTAACGGTCAGGCTGAGAATGTGAACACTAATATAAAAAAGTCGCTCGCTATATTTGCAGACCAAACTTCCAATTTTGACGAATTTATTTCATATTATGCATTAATTTATAATAATAGTGTTCATGTAACCACAGGCGAAAAACCGGCATTTCTGCAATTTGGGTACGACCAAGTACTTCCAACAGATATTCTGAACGAACATCACTCAGTTGAACATGTTTCACATCAAAATTACGTTGAAAAAAGAGCTATGCAGCTTAAATATGTTAATAGAAAAGTACGAGAAAATATTATAAAAGCTAGCGAGAAAATGCGGGATTATCAACACCGGTTTGCAAAAAGTAGAACATTTTTCCCAGGGCAAAATTTATTCTTAAATAATCGGGACTGTGACAGGTTTAAAGTTACTACGAAGAGGCGTTACAATGTTGGGCCATATAAAATAAAAGAAAAACACAATGATGTCAATTTTACAATCGTTGACCCTCACAAAATCAATAGCAAAGGTATCAAAGTACACGCGCAACGATTAATTCCAATAGCGGACAGGAGACCGCATTTAAACTTATTCGAATCTATGGTTAAACAGTCACAAAGAATTCCTACACTTCCAGACAATTACAAAAAGCCTTATGGTCAATTCGATGACACACCTCCTGAAGGAATTTCCTGGATAATGCATTCAAAATGTCCCTTACAGCAAGAGGTTAGAAATGCTACCCCAAAAACACCCCGGAGTCCTCCCTCATCATCTGCTTTAAGCCCGAGTCCAGATCAATTACCCACAGACACAAATGCGTCCCCTCCCTCACCAACAAACATTGACAATCTTCAAGCTTCACCTGTAAGTTCGGACGATTCACAAAAGACCATTGTCTATAACGCAAGCGCTTCAAACCCTCAAACACATCACTATGACCTCAGGGATATTCAGCCACGGTATTTAGCTGACAGATTTTTGGACTGGGCTTTCGAGGTTACTAACTAATAGCATAAACGAGAGGAGAAAAGGAGACACACCTGTTGGTGCTCTAAAAGGAATCCTTTCACTACCCCTCATTGCCTCAAGCAGAAAGTACCTACAAGATAAAATATAATGTATTGTAAATACTGTCCTCTGCTTTCTCAACATTTGTAAATATTGGAAAGAAAATCGTACTTTATAGCTACATATTTCTTACAACTATTAGTAAAATAAAAAAAAAAAAAAAAAAAAAAAGAAAAAGAAAAGGAAAAAAATTAAGCATTGAATGTACAGTATATTCTTTATAAATTTATCTTTTCGTATAGATCTATAATTTCTCTGTTTTTAGATTATTTCTTGTCATTATTTATATATTATCTTATTTACGAATTAACTAACTGTTAATTCAATAGAATATGATCGTATAAAATTTCTTATACGTGAGGACTGTTATTAGCGAGTATATAAATATATGTAGATATTAAACCTTATTTCTTAATGCGAAGCAGATTTTATCAACGTATTCAACATAAAAAAAAAAAAAAAAAAAAAAAAAAGAAAAGGAAAGAAAAAAAAAAAATTAAGCATTGAATGTACAGTATATTCTTTATAAATTTATCTTTCCGTATAGATCTATAATTTCTCTGTTTTTAGATTATTTCTTGTCATTATTTATATATTATCTTATTTACGAATTAACTAACTGTTAATTCAATAGAATATGATCGTATAAAATTTCTTATACGTGAGGACTGTTATTAGCGAGTATATAAATATATGTAGATATTAAACCTTATTTCTTAATGCGAAGCAGATTTTATCAACGTATTCGACATTAAAAAAAAAAAAAAAAAAAATCATTTTTCCGAAATTCTTAATTTTGCTCTCTCATTCTTTAGAAATGGTAGTTGGTGAGTTAAAATTAATTATGCTAATTTCAGTTAGCATTTAAATTTAAATTTGCTTCTATTAAAGGGCATTTCATGTCACATATTTAATTAAAAAAAAAAAAAAAAAAAAAAAAGAGAGAGAGAGAGAAAGAATGTAATCCATTTTATACTAATAATTCCACCCTTCTCTCTCTTAGCTCTAATCATTAAACAATTAAAAGTTATTATAAATATATTTTAGTTACTCATTAATGAATTTCGTTGATAAAATAAATTTTAGTTATTTCATGAGTAATTTGATATCGCATAACGATTTTCTTTGCAAAATGGCCAATTGCACTGATCATATTGTTAGCAGGTTAATTTACTCAAAATTTAATTTTAAAGACTTTCATAGAACTTAATTATCACTGTTCGATTGAATTCAATAATTCTTCCACCGCACAGACAAGCTTGAAATTCTCTTTCTTAACAATCACTAATTCCATATTGTCATTAATCAAACAAAATATATGTATCACAAAGACAAAATGTTATTCGAATTGCATCATTTCACCAGGGTTTGGTACTTACTACTTATTTGTGTTCTTACAATTAAATTAATATGAAATCCCTACTAATTATTTATTCAATTTAAATACTTTAACTTAAACTAAAATCAACTACTGTTCGGAATATGGTGTGAATAAGGATTTGTTTATTGCAGTAATTTTGACGTTGTGCCAGGACGCAGACACCTTATCTCGATCACGCCATGGAAAGCTCTGCAGTCTACGAAATAACTTCAACTGCACACGGATTCCAAAACAAATCTGGAACAAGATTGACGTTCCATCCAATGCATGCTTTTTGCACTCATGTAAAAACTGTATTATTGTAAAAAGAACGTTTATTATGACCGCTGAATTCGAACTTCTAGAACCGTCTGCATTCTTATTGCGCGATAGCCTACAACAGACTGATGAATTCTCCACGACATACGCTTGTGCCACTAGAAACAATGAAAATTGTGATTGTACGAATGACAACTGCGATGGTACACCAGACTTTTGTAAAATCAGAAATTGTCGTAGTAACAGCACTTGTCAATGCACCATGACTTTTCAGAAATTAGACTTAATCGCTGTCTCTTCTGATGCTTATATTACAAATCCGGACTTGTTAATTCTCGACATATGTTACTATGATTCACGCCAAAAACATGCCTCAAACAGCATTCACAGAAAATTAATGGAAGGTGAAAAGGCAACATTTACTAATAGAAATTTATCCTTTTCATTCGAAGACCCGCTTTTGCACCTTTCTGGACAAGGCCGGGTTATTATACGCAGTCCAGATTTTGAACATGTGTTGGTTGTACCTCAGGACGGTATTATTAAAATACCCTTTGAATTTCTTGCATACAAGACAGACATACAAGTTACTTACCTCCATATTAGCGGAAAAGTGGTGTCTGGAGTGATTCACGTTAGTGGGAAAAATATTTGTCAAATTCGTCATTGTTTTTTATGCAGAGATATAGTTACTCATTTCAAATGCTATCCTCGGGTTATTCAATATTGTGTATATTTTATATTTGCCATACTTATACTAATTCTATTACTATGTGTGAAACTTATTGCTAAAAGCCTAAAATTCGTCGTTGTTTCCTTAATTTTATGTGGTTGTGCTGTCTGTAAAGTGTTTAAATTTATTGCCAGATGCTCCCTACTATTAGGAGCATTCATTGGTTCAACAATACGGGAAATATTCCATACATGTCATACAGCATTAGAACGAAACGCAATGAGACGTGCCAATATAAGTACATTGCCCCTAGTGATTATGGCCTGTGTTTGTTACATATCCACAGTTTCAGCAGATTGTAGTACAAATACTATCGTTAAATCGGATCTTAAGTCCTGTACTACCGTGCAGGATGGATCGAGAAACTGCAAAATTTTTACAACTGCGGAAATCTCTTTACAATCCCTCTCTGCCGAAAATTGCCTTTGGTTTTCTGATCCTAACGAGAATCACCTTTTTTCGCTGAAATTGAAACTTGAAGAAGTATTATGCACGTTTAGTAAAGAACGTTTATACTTCACTTTCCCAGTTACCGCGAAAAAAATAAGTCAGATTTCCTGTATTTATAACAAGTTCTGTGGGCGTGGCCACCATTGTATTTCTCGTGAAGTGGGAAAAGACGGCATTCACTTTGAGGCTGAAACTGAAGAAAGTCGCCAATTTCCGGGTTTCTCTGCCTGTCTTGCAGGAGAGAATGGAAATGGGTGCGTCGTATTAACTCGTCCAAGTTGTAACTTCTACCGAATCTGGTATGAGCCAAACCTGCTACAGAGTTTCGAAGTATCAAAGATCACTGGTCACACCTGCAAATACCAGATATCAGTGACACATGTTGAGAATAATACAATCTCTCGACTGATAACTTCTGATACAGCATTTACTGACTCAGGAATAAAGATAACAGTCCTAGGGGCATACGACCAACCTCACATTCATATTACAGAAAAGCTTATTCAACGAGTCGGTAATTCCGACGAGGCGTATTTAGCACCTGCCAGCGATAGAAATATCCCTCAATCGCAATTGATCGGAGCCATTCAGGCTAATACTTCTTTTACTACGGACTTCATTTTTTCCCCCGATCTAACACAATGCGATTATTTTGAGGACACGCTCCGCTGTAGTACTGCACCTGACAATATCGAGCGCCTTAGGGCTACACAAGAGCACGCCTTGCCCCTTCAGAGGAACATTCACCTGTTTAAAATGAATGAAGGAAAATTACAATCTACTCAATTACTTTCCTCGGCTGTCAGAATTCAACTACATTTCACAAACTTTAGAATTACGGTACAAACTAACACTATATGCCCGCAATTGAATGAAGCTAGTTTAATTGTTGAAGGATGTTATGGGTGTAAACTATTAGCGCGGATTAAGCTTATAGCTCATTCTTCATGTCAATCAGGACTTGTAACAATACAATTACAACAAATTGCTGTTCACACAAAAGCAATCTACCTTCAATTAGAGGACACAGAACATACTATTAAATTTCAGGCAGAAAGAAAATGCGACACAGACAAAATATGTCTTAAGTCATCGACACTTTCCCATTGTAGGACTTTTAAATACTGTCTCGATGAACCATCAGTGGATCTCTTAGATCTTAATATGAACTATACAAGAACTGTTAGCTCAGACACTTCTTCGAATTTGTGGGACTGGCTTCAAATTCCCAATCTTGGGAACGCATTTTTCATATTAAAATTCATAGAAGCAGCACTATTCATAATTTGTCTAACTATAACCACATTAGCTACTGTAATTACGTGCTGCTGTAGGTCAAGATAAATATTCACTAATTATTTTTGTTTGTTAGCTAAACAAGAGACATTACTTTCAAAAAAAAAAAAAAAAAAAAAATCGACTTTTATGTTTTATTTTAAATTTTCTCCGAAGCTAGCTATATGTCTCTTGATTAGTAGAGCGGAGATGATGCTTCATCAAATTCGTTAATGTCAATTTATTTATTTAATCATTACCCTATTTCTTTATGTTGTCTAACATTTGTTATTATCTACTTTTATTTCTATGTTTAAAGGATGCCTATAGCTAAAAATGCGGAGTTTTCGAATTTTCTTTTTTTTATTTGTTTTTTTTTCTTTAATTGGCATTTCGTACATTGCCAAATAGTTATTGGGCAAAAATGTATCGAAATTCTTGCACGCATAACACCTGCATTCGTACCTCACATATAGGTGTCTGAATTTAAAGAAAAGGGAGTTTTAGAAAGATATAAGAATAGCTTTTCAACGTGCAGCACGGACAAATATAAAGATATAATGCAAAATTCTTAGGAAAGCCATTTCAATTGAAATAAGCCCAGGTGTATGAAATCTCAGGTGTGCATAACAAGCCCCTGTAAAAGGATAGGCATAACAACGTTCCAAGAAATTACAATTGATAAGGGATGCAAGAATACATAACGCGATCTCACCGAAAGTGGGGACTAATAATTTATAGATAGGGGTGTCCCCCTTTCTTCCCCAAAGGCGCACGTGTCCAGACCGGGGCGACGCCAGCACGGAAAGGGGAATATATATTATAATATTAAAGGAGTTATAGCATTTTAGATGATGTCCAATGATTTTGTCCCAAGGCGGGGATTTTAACAAAAGAAAGCTAAGCTATCCACTAACACAAAATTAGGGGGGCTAAGAGAGGGCGTAGAAAGACACCGATTGGATCTCAACGGTTTCTATGGGGCGTTTGAGAAAAGGAAAAAAAAAGGTAAAAAAGGGATGAAGAGAAAAAAAAAGGATTATTATGAGATGGAGTTTTGGGGAGTTCGGAAAAAGATTGAATATGATGAGTGAATGAGCATCGAGTAGTTTTGAGTAAAAATATAGTGGTTAGTGAGAAAGATTTGGACCTTTCTGGGAGTCTAAAAGATCTAAGTGCCTGGAATGATGACTTCGCTGCTTTACCTAGGATTAACAGGTAAACATTTCGTTATTTACATCATATTTTGATGTTCTTTGATTTTAGTTTAAAGATATCCAAATCACTAATGTTAGGCGTACAGATAGGCATCCTTTAAATTAATATTATATATTTATAACAGAGTTGTACTGCTTTATATTGTAATTGTGCTATTTACTCATATTAATTCCTTAATAAATACTTGTAACTTAGACATTTATATCTCTGTTTTATTTGTCTATAATTTAATTTGCTACAGGAGGCGGGCTATGCATGGACTCTCGGGTTTTAACTTCGCAAACTATACGGCCTTATACTTCATAAATAACTATAAATTAATAATAATAATATTTAACTCTTGCCAATAAAGATAACTTCAATTATCCGATTAAATGAAGTAATTAAATAAAAATAAATACACTTGTAGCCCAGCACGATGTCGGTGATGATAAATATTTTAGTATTTCAGCAGTTGACATATTTCAATATATTTAGAACAAATCAAATATTAAAAGGATATATCATTTTGTTATTATTTTCTTAATCATTAAAAATTTTTTAAATAGAAAATGCAAATTTAAAAAAATGCATTATTTCATAAATACGATAAATATATAAGTAAATACATATATATATATATATATGTAAACAATAATCGTTTTAAAAAGACATAAATTAGTTTGGATTTTGACAACAGAAATATTAAAATAAAAATTGCGCAAAAACTGTAAATTTTCACGAAAAATTCGAAAATGTAAATGGAATTTATTAGGAAAATATCAAAAAGTTCAAAGATGCAGATTTCATAATTCTGAATAAAACTTATAACGCGACAAATATATAAAATTTATTAAAAAAGTCACTAGAGGACAGAACCCTCATCTCCCGCTCTCAAATCGCGAACGCTGGCTCTGCACCACAGAGTTCTTGTTCAAGACTGCGAACTAATAGGTATTTTAAATGCATACTGAACTTTAACCCGAAATTTCTCGGAAACTAAAGCCCATTTGAAGGAAACCTTTGACCTGAATAGTTAGGGGTATGACCCCTACAACATACTTTAAAATCATCAAAATCTGTGCGCATCATGTTTGGCGGTCCCCATGTTAATAAAATAAAAATTACAGAACGGCGAATAAAAATTATGAAATTGTGATATTTCATATCACAAGGGCAACCACTTCAAAACGCTTTAAAGGGGCCGCTTCACTGAAAGTCAAAGATCGCGAAATCCCCATGTTAACTTATGGGAAAACTTCGAAGCGGATTACTCATTGCCTAATATAGTTATTTAAATACATTTTTCACCATCAGAAAGTAGACGTCAGATGCCGATAATGTGCGTTTTAAAAAAAATTTCTCTTTAAATTTTAAGTAAAGTATTTAAAATATCCCTAAAAACTTTGCAATTTTTACTTCATGAAATTTTATCATATGCTTAAAATTTACGAAAACAGTTTTTAAAAACGCACATCGTCGGCATCTGACGTCAATTTTCTGATAATGAAAACCATATTTTAATGATTATTTGTTAATAAATAATCGCGCTTCGAAGTTTTTCTATAAGTTAACATGGGATATCGTGATCGGGGAGTTTCAGTGAAGCGGCCCCTTAAGTCAGCATTAAAAAGAAAATATATATGCCCTTGACGGGCGACATTTAAAATTAATTATAATGTGTATGTAAATAATTCTATGTGTTTTATGTTTTATGCTTAATATTATGGGTTTTCTTGTAAATAAATGCTTATGTTTCAATTAATGTTAATTTCTTATTTGTGGTATCTTAGTTCTTTTTTTATATATTTTAGCAGAAAAGTGTGTTTCGTTACAAAACACATTTTTCATTTTTATCTGGCGTCTAATCTAATTCTAATTAAAATCAAAAACTTTTTTTTTTTCCCCAAAACATTTGGTAGTAATTGAATAAAAAAAAAATTGTAGTTTGGCAGATATGCTTCGGCGCATGCCGAATGATTTATTCGAATAATCAAAATAATCGTTATGCCCATCACTAGTATTAACTTGGTTTTTGTATGTAAAGATGGAATTTTGTAATCGATTTTTATCTTGATGATCTAATTATAAAATAATATTTACAGAGGTGTGTTACCAATGACAATCCAGCATTTAATATTTTTAGAACTTAATTATAAATTAATAATTTTAAGGCATTTTCCCGTTATCCCGCCACAAGTTATAAATCCACAAATATTCTTTATGGTTACAACTGTTGCAATGGACATAATGATGAGTCAAACCACGCTCGCTACAAAGGGCCAACTATCTGTGAAGCTGCAACAGCGAAATATTTTAAATGCTGAAATGCAGAAAATATAAATGAAAAAATCCCTGACGGCTCGGCCTACAGTCACAGGCAGATTTCGAAGACGCAGACCGTGGGGCGCCTGTTTGTTGGGAATTGCGGAAGAAATTACCTTTTTGCCATGATGCGATAGTTGGAACCACCCACTTCGAAACCTAACTTGTTTGCAGGCTGAGCCAGCAGGGATTTTTTTGTTTTTATTTTATTTTATTTTATTTTATTTTTTGCTATAAGGGTTGGTCCTATAAAAAACTTGTCAATATTAAAGTTTTAGATAATATTAAGAGGATTTCTAATAAATTTAAGCGGATTTGATATCTTGTGAATTGACGAAGTTATGAATTTTCTTCTTCTAAATCCCCCCTTTTTCCCCCCTTGGGTCCATTTTTAATGATATCAAAAATCTGTCATACATAAATTTTCGGCCCTTTTCCTAGAAGTAATAATAATTTTAAACGGATTCGATACGTATCATAATTAAGAAATTATGGGTTTTTTTCTGTTTTCACAAAAAGCTCCCCCCCCCATTCCCCCCGCCCTTTGTTCGATTTTGCCCATTAACGAACTTGACCGAGATTTTATGCCCCTTGATTTTATGTATCAGTTTGGAAGAGATTTTTGCAGAATTTTTCGGGTTATCGTGTCCATAAAAAAGTGATATAGATAGATAGATAGATAAAGTTTTGAACTGGGAGTTTTTTGTGTTCTGTGAGTCATGATCGGTGTAGATCTGCAAAAATTTTTCAAAAATTCCAACTTAGGAGAGAATGTAATAAGGTAGTATTTCTTACGAAATCTACCTAAAATAAAGAGTGATATATATATATGGAATGGTACTTCTCCATTATCCCATCGACGACTTTTTATAAAAGAAAACTCTTGTCAAACATTAGGATTTAACGCCAAAAATGTATGATCGTGACGCCATATTAACTTGACATCAGATACGTCACACATTTGCCACCGTCAAACAATTACCACCGTTAAGTCATCAAGTTATTTTTAATTTGACGTTTATCTGTATATTTAATAATGCTTTACTGATTGTTTAGTTATTTCATTAATGAAAGTAATAATTACAACCGTAAACGGTGCCGCCATGATATTAAAAGAGAAAAAGCATTGAAAAAATGTTGCGATGCATAGTTATGTACAATAGATCAGTTCCAAATGACGACACAAACATTTCTTAACCAGGATAATTAAAAAATAATAATGTAAATAAATAAATATCGAAGATTATTTTTTTTTCTATTTTCACTACTTTTTTGTAAATTTTGTTGTTTAAAGTTACAGATAGTAGACACTTTAGTGAGTGAGGCTTTTCCTAATTATTTGTATTTTCGTTTTTGAGATTCCAGTGGCAACATTCTTTCATTTGTTTATTGGGCGTTACAGTTTGGCGATAGTTCTTTTTTTATGTAAAGTGGTCGATGGGATAATGGAGAAGTACCATATATATGTTTTACAAATACGCTTTAATCAGTTAATAGTTTAATATTAATTAAATTATGATTATACGTTGAGAAATCAATCTAGAAATCCCAAAAATTTAAATAATGCTTTTTTTCTTTTCTGTTATCGCATCTTAAAAAGAAACAGTACATTTTTTTTTTAAAAATAAATTCCTTTGCTTGCGTTTTTCAAGCATAGAAAAGACGCTAGGAATATTCCATAATCGGGTTCGGTTCCCACGCCAAATTAATATATTGTAACGGAAAGTTTTTGAAAAAATCATGAATTGCAGTCATAAAATTAAGCGTAATTTTCAAGATAAACATTGAGTTATAAAAACGTGTATTGTAAAAAAAAAAAAAAAAAAAAAAAAAAAAAAAAAAAACAATTTTTATTGTTGTATTTATTTATTTTTATTTTAATTTTTTTTTGTAACATTCAAAATAATCATGCAGTAAAATATTAATTTTATAATTAAAAAAATATTATACGTCACAAATTAGTTAATTTTGTAATAAATAAATAAATATATACAATATATTCTTACATCCTCACAAAGAATTCAGTGAAAATAAATAAAAATAAATAAATGTTTGAACTCCATTGAAATGCGACGAGACACCGAAGTAGAAGATGACATTTTAAGTCTCTTTACGAAAGATCGCATGCGTCAAATAAACGTGTCTGGCGACAGATCACTAAACGTAAACAAGAGAGTTTTTCAAACCCTTTGCCTCAAGCGTAAACAAGTGATTCAGAAGAAAAAAAGAGCAATTTTGAGTAAAAACACATGGTTTTCTTCAATTGCTTTTAAATTTCACAACATTTGTACGTAAGAAAATTTACCAGTTATAAATAGGAAGGCAGGCACGTCAGCTAGGTTTCAGAAAGTTTTTAACTGGAATTAAAGGCAGAAAAATGTTACAAAAATTATTTTCTTTTAGGTTTAATGTTGAAAAATAGAACAAAATATGTGACTTCATAGAAGTAAACAGGGTGTTCAGATACCACCGAAAAAAGTGTGCAGGACGATTATCCTTGCCATGAGTGTAGAAATGTTTTCCAATTAACCATACCTCGAAGACACGTAGTTTTCGAGAAGAATGCAAAAGAAAAAGGTAATATGTTAGATATTCCTTAGAAGATTGTAATTCATTACCGATGCACTGACCTAAAGCACATAATCTCAACATTCACGAACAGAATAAATTGCCACTAGGCGAAGATTGTCGATAGTTTCAAGCTGCCGCTTATTAAAGCGAGCTGAATGGCGGCTGTTCATTTGCCTTTTAGACACACACTTATCGTCCATCGCTTTTTTAAATTCTTCTTCTTTCACAAGCCTATGGGGTACAATTTTTATGTCTTAAAATATTTTATATTTTTTATTAAATCTTCTCTCTCATCCGGTTTACAATTTCACGAGGTTCAATAAAGCTTATTTTCGATACTCCGAATGTGGCGCCATATATTTTTCGCGAAAACAAAACGTTTTAGATGCATGATTCTTTGGACACTTTTCATGTACGCTGACCTAGGATTCTGGCTCTGCAAAGTTTGTATGGCGGTATCTGAACACCCTATATAGATATTTAAGTGAATCGTCAAACGTCAAAGAAGAAATAGATAAAATATGATAAAATAGTTAACCAAACGTGATGCCCTATGACTTCTAAAATATTTTTACTCATTATTCTTAAATATGGTTTAATTGGTTCAGGAACAGTGTACAAAATACTATTCTATCTAAGAAAACTAAAACTTTCTATGTACAGGGTGGCAATAATTAAAGTGACAGTAATCAGCGTGCTCTGTACGCGATCTAATTGCGAGAATGTAGCCAAATTTTGTGTTATGATTAAACAAGATGGGGGACGGAGGATTCCGAGAAAAAAATTAGTTCTAAAAGTCACCTCTAGGTGGAAAGGTGTGCTGTGTAATAGAAAAGAGAGTTTTATAAATGCAGAATCAATACTGAAATAAAATTAACGGGCTATATAAAAGTTAATTTTATTTCAGTATTGATTCTGCATTTTTTAAACCTCTTTTCTATTACACAGCGCCATCTCCACCTAGCGGTGACTTTTGGAACTATTTTTTCGCGAAATGCTTCATCCTCCGTCTTGTTTAGTCATAATACAAAATTTGGCTCTATTCTCGCACTTAGATCTACAAAGCACGCTGAGTACTGTCACTTTAATTATGCTAGGAAAGCTTAAACTTTCTATGTACAGGGTGGCCATAATTAAAACGACTGTACTCACCGTGCTCCGTAGCGCGACCTAATTGCGAGAATAGAGCCAAATGGACTATATTAAATTTAGCTGTGTATTTAAAAATAATCAAAGAAATTTCTTCTAGAGCGGAAATATAAAAATTATAAAATATTTCTTTAAATTTTAGATAAATTTTCGATTTTAAAACTAAATTAATTTTTGTTTGATTACAGTAGTTTACACGATTTTCGGAAAATATAAGTCAATGAGTGTTTTATAAAGAATTTTTAATACTAAAATAGAAAATGTAATCAAAAATGCTCTATCACGACACGTTTTCTAGTTATAGAAGTTAAATATATAACAGGGATCTTTAATGTCATTTTTAGTGCATAATAGAAAAAATATGTTATCTGAAAAAACAACGAGTCAAATAATGAATCCTCCACCCGGAACCAATGAAAAACGTTTTTACCTAGGAGTCATCCCAGCGGAACCTGTTTAAAATTGCACACTCTCATTCACGGGTGTGGTTGTGTGTGGTAATCTGTGTTAAATTCTGTTAATTCAAAATATGTCCTATATGTCTTCCAACTACGCAATTATAATTAATTTCATTTTATATAATTTCAAATACTAATAAACTTTGTCTCTTTGTTAATTTTATACTTTTACAGCAATTTCTCAAGTTTGCATAACAAAATTCTGATGCGTAATAGCATAAAACGGACTTCATTTTCGGATTCAGCGTCCACAAAAACATACATTTTAATTATTGCGGTTATTTGTAGACTAGTGTAATTAATATAAATGAGATGTAAAATGCTTATTATTGTTTTTTTTATAGTATATTTTTCATTTCCATACACAATCTGAAGATAATGTTTGTTCTTCTTTTTCTGAAACGAGTACCAAACATCTACATTCTCAGCAAAAATAAAAAAATTATTATTTAACTACTTTATACCAAACATTTTATAATATAATAAATAATTTTTGTGTTAAACATTGGACTATATTAAAACTTCAGGCATGCACTTTTAATTTAAAATATAACTTAGATAGCTACAAACTATCTACAATAAATTAGGTCCTAAAGTGTGTAAATACATATATCGTAAGGGTGATTAATGTAACTTTAATGATTCAGTAAAAATATTGTATAAGTTTTTCAACCCAGTTAATGCTTTTAAAATCTTCTGAATTTGACAAACTTAAATAAATATTATGAAATAAATACCCGGTAAATATTTATTTATAACGCAAAGGTAAGCTTTACATTATGCTAGTTGGTACTATTTTTCCACCTAGTCCTTCCTAGTCCACATTTATCCTTCCTTCTTCTAATTTACGTTTGAAAACAAACTTTAGATTTTTTTAAATTATTTGTTTAAAACAAAATTTTTATTAATAAAGTATATTAAATTGTTAACTATTATCATTATTGTTGTTGTAAATGTTATGCTTATTGCCCAAACTTTAATGCAAGAAACTTGGTATTTTGTTAATTAAATTTTTGGTATTTTGTATCAAATACATAAATTCTAAGTAAATTGCGCTTTTTCTTCTTTTTTTGAATATTTCCGATATATGTATAATATATTTGAAAGATTTTTTCCAATAAACATATAGGTTTTAATATTTCTCATGCATCATGCTTTCTTTCACATGTTTATAAAATCCAAAATGAAAATCACTGCTATTTTTCCCCCCTTTTATTTAATTTTAGGAAGAAAGTCATGCAGTATTTTGAAACTTAAGTTTTGAAGCTTGACGTATCTTTCAACTCTTGAAATACTATCACCTGATTAGCAGACTGAATTACGAAATGGAACTCAGTGCACTTCGCATAATTTGTTTATGCTACGGAAAGAGTTCACTTTTGTTTGGGTTGAAACATATCCAAATGTTATTTTTCTTCTTCAGAAAACACTCACACAGGTAACATGAGTTAAAATTGAAGTAAAGATTTTGTGTTAAACTTTTAATTTGAAAATACTTATCAGTAAATAAACTGCATATTTCGTGGCTTTCGTTCATCGTTTCAAATAGCGTAACTAAGAAGTTCAGCAAAGAGTTAACAAAAAAAAACACTAACACAAAACATGTTTTTTTTTTTTTTTTTTTAAACCATTGGGAAAATGGTTGTCGTTTTCGGTCGAGAATGGGCCTCTTGACGTCGTCACTTTATTTGACGTCGTCATTTTCTTTGACGTCGTCATTTTCTTTGACGTCGTCACTTTATTTTTTTAAGCGTTTTTAACGAAATTCTGTAACTTTAGAAGAATTTTTAACGAAATTCTGTAACTTTAGAAGAATTTTTAACGAAATTCCGTAACTTTAGAAGACTTTTTCTTTGAATAGGCAATAGAAATGCATAAAATCGTTACAAAAATTATACATGCAAATTACCAGATATGAAAAATAAAGTAGAAATTTGATACTTTCGTGTTATAGCGGCCCCCAAGGATGAAATATTTTTGTTTCTGTTTTCATTAATATATTGTAAATTTGGTACTTTCGTGTTATAGTGGCCACCAAAGATGAATCGCCAAGCGACCAAGATTTATCGCCAAATTATAACGCATTATGACATCATAATAATATATGATATATATATATATATATATATATATATATATATATATATATATATATATATATATATATATATATATATATATAACGTTTCTTGACGTATGTGGCCAAGTTATCGTCATATATGATGTATATGTATGACATGTGTATATGATGTATATACGACATATAAGACGTAAATAATATGTGTATAATGACGTATATGGCACATATAGGTGTGTTTGGAATATACATATGCGTATATAGGATGCATATATAAGCTTTGCGATGATCTTGGCGAAAGTATAACTGCAACCTTGGCATAATCATAATTGTGGGGGCCGCTATAACACGAAAATGCGTTTTTTTTTAAGCTTTCGGAACATTTTCCCAATGATTATTGTAATTTGTTAAATTATTATTTTTTTCATTTATTTATCTTTTTAAAGCTTTCGGAACATTTTGCCAATGGTTATTGTAATTTGTTAAATTATTATTATTTATTATTATTTTTATTTTTTATTTTTTTATTTTTTTTTAAGCATCATACAAACTAAAAATAAAAGTATGTTCTTTTCCAGGAATTATCATTCACAGTGTCGATATTATAAACGCTGACGTCATTTAGATGATGGCAACACCTGACAAAATAATTTTCGGCTTTTAATGGAATTTATTTTAATTTCTAAACATTGCACAGTTTTAATTTTTACACCGGAAAATAGAAAAAAAAATTATTTCAAATGCAGTTTGTTTGAAAACTGTATATCAATTTACGTGTTTTTTATGTTTTTAAAATAATTTTAAAGCATGATTTTTTTTTTTCAAATATATCTTTATCGTGTGCAAAGATTAACCCGTTTGCACTTAAAGGAATATAAACATTTCCGCATTTCTTTCCGGCTAATATTCCATAACGGAATTAAAACTTCTTCAATAAATAAATAAAACAATAAAACAATATAAAAAACATTGTAATTTAACAAATTACAACAACCATTGAGAAAATGTTCCGAAAGCTTTTTTTTTCAAATTAATTAAAAATATTAATTATTCAAATATAATTATCGGAACTATCTACAAATAAAAGCATTTTCCATTACTACAGTTGAAAAGATCCTGGCATTCTCTGTCCTCACAAAAATATTCGTTTGAACCATCGCCGCAGTTATTGAAACGCATTTTCCATTACTATACCTTATCCTTAATATATACCTTAACATTTTGTCGGGTACTTACTAGAATAACTTTAACTCTTGTTTAGATTGATGTCTGAGCTAAAAGTATTTTGAGGAAATTAAAGTTGAAGACCACGTTTTTTGCTTTATAAGACGATTTCTCATCCGACGTCAATTTTTGAATTCGGCTTTTTTTCATATCTGATAGTTTGCATCTATCCTTTTTGTAACTTTAACATCTTTGTAACGATTTTATGCATTTCTATTGCCTATTCAAAAGAAAAAAGTTTCAGAATTTCGTTAAAAACGCTTAAAAAAATAAAGTGACAACGCCAAGAGGTCCATTCTCGACCGAAAACAACACCCATTTTACCAATGGTTAATAAAGCACAAATTTAACAGACATGTAATCAAACTAAGTGCTTAATCCACTGAAATTATCAGAATCAACAAGACTGCTGTAAGTAGCAAAATCTTTGGCGAATTTTTCGGCTTGTCATGCAGCTAATAAGAAAGCATCGCTTTTAACAAAATTCAAAACTTTATTTGAATACATAATTGATATTTTTAATATAAAAATGTTTATTGGTGTTGTTAAAAAATATATATTAAATGTAAAAAATCAGTTACTTTCGAATAAAAAAAATGGTTTTTACCTACATTTTGTAAATTGGGTTCTACCTTTTGTATTGGGTTCTACCTTTTGTACTCCGGGTTGAATCCCCTAGCGTTTCTAATTTAAAAAAAATATATATAATATATATTTTTTTATATAAATATATAAATAAATTTATATATTATTAAAAAATATTTATTTATATTTTATAAAATTTATATAAAAATTTTTGTGGTATCGGCTACAAATTTTCTTTCTAAACACAATGTCATCTCCAATGCAAATTTCATTTTCCAATTTAGACATTCTTTAAAATGTAATCATAAGTATACCAGGCATTATACTACAAATGGGATCAACTAAGCCCTCTATTGCACACTGTAATAGATATGTTAACAAATTTTTGAATTCTTGTCAAAATATGTATGTGTGCGTATAAAGGGAACAATATTTTCATATCATTTAATTATTAAATAAATTTTCACTAAAAAAAAAAAAAAAAAAAAAAAAAAAAAAAAAAAAAAAAAGAAAGAAAGAAAGAAAGAACAAATTCAAAATTATTTCGAAATTTCGATATGCAGAATTTAAATCTAGGAATCACAGTGTTTAAAAACATTTCTGCATATCTTTCAACATTCTTTTTTTTTCATTAGAATTATTTTATTTACTATTATTATTACTTTTCTTAAAGTTCTTGCGTACATTATTCTAAAGCAAACATAACTTTCAATTTATAGGTTCATTCCGATACAAATTCATTATTATTATTCCGACAATAAATTCACAATTATTCCATGATATCAAAAATTTGTACCCGATGATATTATATCTAGGCATGCCGGAGTTTTAAGACAATTATTTCATTTCTGCCACTGATTTTTCCATCAGAATTATAGTTTTATTTACGTGTATGTTCCACATTTCAGTCAACCTGTAAATCTATACTCTAAAAGAAAGACAAATGTTTCTTTATCTAGAAAAATATAATATAACCACGAACGAAAATATACAATAACGTCTTCTGAGTTACCAATAAATTCGAAAATAGTTCTTTATCTTTAGAAACATCAAGAACCAATATATTTTCGATTTTTAAAGAAGAATTTATAAAAACAAAGTTTCTTTTGCTGCCACCGATACCCGGAAAACCGGTGAAAAAAAAAAAAAAAAAACGATTAATACATTATAAAAAACTACTCGGTAACGTTTCCTAAAATCAGTGGCAGTCAAAGAAACTTTGTTTTTGTAAATGCTTCTTTAAATCTCAAAAATATATTGATTTATGAGTATTTTTTTATAGTGTATTAATCAGTTTTCTCAACCTGGAATATTAGGTTTATCGGATGCTATCACTTCTCAAGTAAACATTTTATGTTCAACAAACATGTTTTAGAGACAAATCTAAATAAATAGCATTAACATTAATATTAAAATTAATATTATTTTGTTACTCTTGAATGTATAAATTCAGTTACGCTGCTGAGAATGTTTAATTGAATCGGGTTTGAAAATACCGATTAATAGACTATAAAAATTACTCGGAAACGTTTCCTAAAATCCACGGTAGCCAAAAAAACTTTGTTTTTATAAATGCTTCTTTAAATATTGAAAATATGTCGGTTTATATGAGGTTTCTCTAAAGATAAAAAATGCTTTTCGGAATAATGGGTAACTCTGAAGAGGTTATTGTATATTTTCGTACGTGGTTATATTAAATTTTCATAGATTAAGAAATAGCTGTATTTTCTTACAGCGTAGTTCTTCCATAACTTTCAACTCATCTCTTCATTTCGACTGCAAAAATTATCTTATGAAATCTCATAATGGTTTTGAAATTTGTATGTAAAACTAGCTCTTCCTTCGAAGCGGTCACACTGCTGTTAATCGCAAATAAACTTCAATTTATCTGCTTATTCCTACTATCAAGGTTAGAAAGAATTCAAAATGTTTTCCCGATATCGAAAATCTCTGTATGTGCTGAATTTAAAATCAATATTTTGTCACTATTACTTCATTTCATACAACACATTTTCTTGCCGTGATTTTTTTTTCTTTTTTTTACTCACATGAATTATTAAATTTCAGGCTAAGAAAGCATACATTTCAAATTATCTGTTTATAACGGTTAACAAAATTAGAACGATTCAAAATTGTTTTATGATATCGAAAATCCAGAATACAGAATTTAAGTCTTACATACAGATTACATACAGACATACATACATTACATTACATACAGATTACATACAGAATTTAAGTCTTGTTTTGAAACAATTAATTTACTTCGTCTTTCTCCCCTCCATCAGAGATTTATTTCTGCCATATTTGAATTATTTTATTTCAGTCTAACTGTAAAACAAATTTTTCCTTTGACGCACATACATTGCTGTTAAGTAAACACAGAGATTTCAACTCGTCGTTTGTTCTAATTATCAAGACGACAACAAATAAAACAATGTTTCACGCTAAATATATAGAAAATATGTGCATGCAGAGTTTACATCTAGGAGTCGAAGTATTTCGAAATCATTAATTAATTTTTTTAACATTCTTTTATTCCACCAGATTTAAATATTCCCTTACTTGATTCTTTAGTTATAGTATCTCTGTAAAACTAGTTTTTCGTTCGAAGCACTTACATTGCTGTTAAGTAAACATAACTGAACTCGTCGTTTATTCCTATTATTAAGATGACAACAAATGCAACACTATTTTATGCTAAATATTATAGAAATTTGTACCTTCAGAATTTACATCTAGGAATCAAAGTGTTTCGAAATCATTTATTCCAACAGATTTAAATTTTCCCTTATTTGATTCTTTAATTCCAGTCTCTCTGTAAAACTAGTTTTTTCTTCGAAACACGTACATTGCTGTGAAGTAAACATAACTGATCTCGTCGCTTATTCCAATTATTAAGATGACAACACGCGCAACCCTATTTTATGCTAAACATAACAGAATATTTTTATAAGCAGAATTTACATCTAAGGATCAAAGTGTTTCGAAATCATTAATTTATTTCGTTTAAAATTCTTTTATTCCACTTGATTTAAATATTCATTTACTCAATTTTTTTAATTTCAGTCTCTCTGTAAAACTAGTTTTTCCTTCGAAGCACTTACATTTCTGTTAAGTAAACATAACCGAACTTGTCGTTTATTCCGATTATTAAGATGACAACAAATGCAACACTATTTTATGCTAGACCTATGGAAAATTTGTACATGCAGAATTTAAATCTAGGAATCAAAGTCTTTCGAAATCATTAATTTATTTCGTTTAAAATTCTTTTATTCCACTTGATTTAAATATTCATTTACTCAATTTTTTAATTTCAGTCTCTCTGTAAAACTAGTTTTTCCTTCGAAGCACTTACATTGCTGTTAAGTAAACATAACCGAACTTGTCGTTTATTCCGATTATTAAGATGACAACAAATGCAACACTATTTTA
Source organism: Maratus michaelseni (assembly GCA_963931845.1). NCBI lineage: Eukaryota > Metazoa > Arthropoda > Arachnida > Araneae > Salticidae > Maratus > Maratus michaelseni. Next base: position 255,977,706 of record OZ007592.1, read on the forward strand.
TGCTAGACCTATGGAAAATTTGTACATGCAGAATTTAAATCTAGGAATCAAAGTCTTTCGAAATCATTAATTTATTTCTTTTAACATTCTTTTATTCCACCAGATTAAAATTTTCCCTTACTTGATTCTTTAATTCTAGTTCCTCTGTAAAACTAGTTTTTCCTTCGAAGCACTTACATTGCTGTTAAGTAAACATAACCGAACTTGTCGTTTATTCCGATTATTAAGATGACAACAAATGCAACACTATTTTATGCTAGACCTATGGAAAATTTGTACATGCAGAATTTAAATCTAGGAATCAAAGTCTTTCGAAATCATTAATTTATTTCTTTTAACATTCTTTTATTCCACCAGATTAAAATTTTCCCTTACTTGATTCTTTAATTCTAGTTCCTCTGTAAAACTAGTTTTTCCTTCGAAGCACTTACATTGCTGTTAAGTAAACATAACCGAACTTGTCGTTTATTCCGATTATTAAGATGACAACAAATGCAACACTATTTTATGCTAGACCTATGGAAAATTTGTACATACAGAATTTAAATCTAGGAATCAAAGTCTTTCGAAATCATTAATTTATTTCTTTTAACATTCTTTTATTCCACCAGATTAAAATTTTCCCTTACTTGATTCTTTAATTCTAGTTCCTCTGTAAAACTAGTTTTTCCTTCGAAGCACTTACATTGCTGTTAAGTAAACATAACCGAACTTGTCGTTTATTCCGATTATTAAGATGACAACAAATGCAACACTATTTTATGCTAGACCTATGGAAAATTTGTACATGCAGAATTTAAATCTAGGAATCAAAGTCTTTCGAAATCATTAATTTATTTCTTTTAACATTCTTTTATTCCACTAGATTAAAATTTTCCCTTACTTGATTCTTTAATTCTAGTTCCTCTGTAAAACTAGTTTTTCCTTCGAAGCACTTACATTGCTGTTAAGTAAACATAACCGAACTTGTCGTTTATTCCGATTATTAAGATGACAACAAATGCAACACTATTTTATGCTAGACCTATGGAAAATTTGTACATGCAGAATTTAAATCTAGGAATCAAAGTCTTTCCAAATCATTAATTTATTTCTTTTAACATTCTTTTATTCCACCAGATTTAAATTTTCCCTTACTTGATTCTTTAATTCTAGTTCCTCTGTAAAACTAGTTTTTCCTTCGAAGCACTTACATTGCTGTTAAGAAAATAAAATTGAACTCGTCGTTTATTCCGATTATTAGGATGACAACAGAAGCAACACTACTTTATGCTAAATTGCTACTTTATGAAAATTTGTACATGCAGAATTTACCTCCAGTAGTCAAAGTGTTTTGAAACCATTATTTTACTTCTTTTAACTTTTTTTTTAAAAACATATATATATATATATATATATAATATCTATGAATTTCAAAAAACATATCAAGTTCTTGTATCACAATAATTATCTAGATGAAATTATTGATTTTCATATGATACCATAATTTACCCTATTTGGCTCATAAATCACTTTGATTAACTTCTATATATATATTTTCCCCGTCTGAATTGCTATTCCCCATATTTCAATTCTTTTATTTCATTGTACCTGTAAAACTTAGTTCTTACTTTGAAGAAATCACATTGCTGTGAAGTAAACATAACTTTCATTTCATCCTTTATTCCAACTAATATCAAGATGATAACGAATTCAAATCTTTTTAACGATATAGAAAATTTGTATATGCAGAATTTAAATCTATGAATCAAAGTGACTCAAAACTATCACTTTATCCCTTCTAACATTCTTTTTTTAATACCAGAATTATATTTTCATTTACTTCGATTGTTTAGTTTTAATTTCTCTGTAAAATTAGTTCTTGCTTCGAAGAACTTTCATTGCTGTTAAGTAAACGTAACTTTCAACTCGTCATTTATTCCCATTTTCAAGATGACAAAAAATGGAACACTATTTTACGCTAAATATATAGAAAATTTGTACATGAAGTATTTACATCTACCAATCCAAAATGTTTCGAAACCATTATTTTATTTCTTTTATCGTTCTTATTTTCTTGCCACCAGAATTAAATTTTTTCATATTTAAATTCTTTTATTTCAATCTCTCTGTAAAACGGGTTCTTCCTTAAAAGCATTTACATTACTGTAAAGTAAACAAAACTTTCAACACATCGTTTATTCAGATTATCAAGATGACAGCGAATGTAAAACTTTTTTACGCCATACAAAATTTGTTCATGCAGAACTTATGTCTAGTAATCAAATTGTTTCAAAACCACAACTTTATTTCGTTTAACATTCTTTTTTTTTTCTTTCTCTAGAATTATACTTTCACTTGAATTCTTTTATTTCCGTCTGTCTGTAAAACTAGTTCTTCCTTTGAAGTATTAGAACATTATTGTGAAGAAAACATAACTTTCAACTCGTTGTTCATTCCGGTTATCAAGATGACAACGAATTCAAAACTATTTTACACTATAAAAATTTTTACATGTAGAAATTTTATCTACGAATAAGTTACTCAAAAATTTCTTTTAACATTCTTTTTTCCTTATCTGAATTATATTTTCACTTATTTGATTTTTTTTTCAGTCGTACCTTTAAAACGATTTTTTCATTTGAAACATTTAAATTGCTATGAAGCAAACATAACTAACTCATCCGTTCATTCCGACTATAAGCTGATAACGAATTCAGACCTATTTTACAAGATAAGAAATTTGTACATGTAGAATTTAAATCTGCATTTTTTTTTTTAAATCCATAACGTTATTGCTTTTACCACAAAAATTGTACATTCTCTTGATTTTTTTTTTTTTCAAATAATATTTCTAAACTTTAAACCTTTATAATTCTTAAACTAACTGACCGAATGACTACCGTCTTGGCATCCTGAAGGTAAAATTTACCGAAAAAAGCTAAATCTGATATCAAATTGGGTATTCGTATTGAAAATTTCAGAGCTCGGTACAATTTCATTATGAAGACGACCCCTAAGCATTTTTTTTAAAAATAATTTTATTTATTTTTTAACTTTTTTTTTTAAAGACATAATTTTTTGTCGAACGGATATTTTTGTTCTTTCTTTTCTGGGACAATTTGCGGAATATAATATAATGAGTGTTCTCTCTCTCTTTTTCATTCTCCTTTTTTTGGCCGACTCTACCTCGCAATATTTATATGTTTTGTAAAATATTAATTTATAAGCAATTTAGAAACACAATGCTCCATTCTGGCTATTTGCGTATTTTCAGAGAAAACCCGGGAAAGCAGAAAGCGATTCCAATTTTGACCAATAATTCGGAAAATTTAGTCACTGTGCAATGATTTGAAGACCAAACAAAACGTACGTCAATTAAAAAATAATTAAACCCATTGAAAAATAAGTATTTATTAATCCACATTTTATTTCGCTAGTTGTAAAGTTTAATCTCTTTTCGAACGTTCGTGATAGTGCTAGAAAATGAAACAAAAATGTTTAATAAAATAAAAAATAAATAAATAATATTTTTCACACATGGTATACACAGTGTTTTTAAAAATACTTAAATTATTTTGGATATGTTCTTAAAACTAGTCGGATGTGTCAATCCCAAAACTTTCTTCTATCTCACACAGGTTTCGCATACACTAAAAAGAATCAGCATCAATTTATATCAAGATCTAACTGAAACTCAAGTTTTATTAAATTCCGTGCATTATTTCTTGAGATATGACTATCGCTAAAATCATGTAAATCCTTCAAAATGCTGCATAGCAGCGCCACCTGCTGGCCGATTTTTACCAAAAACTAATCAGCACCAATTTATATCAGAGACTAACTGAATATGAAGTTTTATTAAATTCCGAGCATTAGTTCTTGAGATAGAGCTATTGCAGAAATCTAAAAAAATGCTGCATAGTAGTGCCACCTGCTGGGCGATTTTTACCAAAAATTAATCAGCAACAATTTACATTAGGGTCTAACTGAATATAAAGTTTTATTAAATTCCGAGCATTAGTTCTTGAGATAGAGCGCCCACAAAATTTTTGTCACATACAGACAGACAGACAGAGTCACAGACAGACATTTTCTAAAAATAGTCAAATCGTGTTCAGGACCTTCTAAAACATATAAATCCGTCGAAAACCGGAAGTCGAAAATTTTCATGAATCCAATACTTTCTTCTTGTAAAGATAGAAGAAAGTAAAAAAATGCTGTTGTGTTATCATCATTAAGTCTGTTAAAATTTTTTATTTTCTTCTGTTCTATCATAATGTCCTGTATTTGTATCGTTTCTTGGTTATTTGAGTTTTATAATCTCGCCAATAGGTTACCAAACAGTGATTCTTAAAAGACACGATTGATGTTATTTATCTAAATATTTTTAACAAGTGTAGTATAGATTGAGGCATTAAGCATGCTTATTCATGAAATAAATGGTGGAAAACGTTTTGAAGTATAACAAATTATTTTCTATTTAAAATGGATCGGAAAATAGTTGAAAAATTTTATATCTATAACCAAAAGTTCTTTATTTACTGCAATATGAGCCACGCCCATCCGATTATCCGAAGATTTTGTAGCCAGTAGAGATGCATAAAATCATAATCGAAAAGTGATAAAATTACTCCCATTTGGTCATTAAATATATTAAAACGTGTTTTTAACCCCTTTGCGATGAACGTTCCACATAATTCTTTTAATGTTTTGGCATCACTTTCACCAAATAGTAATTTTTGCCTTATTTAATCGCTGAAATTCTGTGATTAGATAATGCAAAAATTACTGTTTAAGAAAATGATGTTCAAATTCATGAAATTTGATCATCGCAAAAGGGTTTATGACAAATGAGAAGATATGCATGTGTGTTTGTAATTCAATCATATTAATACCTCAAAAGTCCTGTTTATTGAGTTGTGTCACTTTATGAATATGTGTGATATTTTCACATTCGTGAGAGATTTTTATGTTCAAATTTTATGTAAGGTAGGTGGAATATAGGAAAAACACAAATATACTTGAAAAAGCAATTTATTATAAAATAAATACTTAGCATCGTCTACCACATGCCATGGAAAAGGATTCCAGAGTGAATACATATCAAGTGAGATAACATGCACCACACACTTTGATTCTAGTACACGCTATGGTCCCCCTACACAACGGGAAGATGATACACATGAGGCACTTTGGTTCTGACTAGACTAATATATAGCACAATGTGAGTGAGTCCTCAACATGAGGTCACGGGGCACTGCCAGTGACGTAACGCAACAGTCACACACTGAAATGTCACATACAATGAACTTCAAATCAGTATTTTGTACAGTTGTGGTAAATAAGCTTGTGGTACAAATCTTATACATTAAAATATCTTCATAATTGAAGATATGAAGTGATTGAAACAAATATTGAAGTATTTCAGCCTTGGACAAGTTTTTTCTTTTTATATATGTACTCTTAATAATTAAATTACAAAAGAGACGTGACTACTTTTTACAAATAACACTGACAGGTTTCAAATACATTTGCAAAGTTTATAGCAGGGAATCAGACAGAGAATAAATCAGTTAATCTGATTTGGCTACATGATTTATTATTTTGTACATGAGGGCTATATAGGCTACAACTTAAAGTAAATTATGAATCACTATGAGAACATCCAAGATACAAGAAAAAAACGGGTATCGAACCGGATATTCTCATTTAGTGATCATCTAAGTAATATGCAAACAATATGCAAAATAACAGGCAGGAATTAAAAAAGATAAAGTTAGTTAATTTGTGCAAACTTTGCTTCAACAAAATAGCCCACTATAATATATGACTAAATAATGTAAATTAAAATAAAGTAAAGAAATTTAATAAACAATAAAATAAAAATCTTTAATGAGTTAATAAATTTTTAAAAAGTTAATAGTGTTTTTTAAAGCGCTTTTTAATTTTTATTTTACACTTATGCATTGCAGTAGCAATATTAATAATAATAATAATACTAAAACGAAATTTACTGTCAGTGTTAAGAAAACATTAGTTCTGAGTATAAATATATTAATAAATATAAAATTTTTAAACATTTTTGTAAGTATTTGCACTTAATTTTTTTCTTTTCAAATACAAAAACTGGATGCTTTTTGCATTCTTAGAGGATTGCAATCAAACATTACAATAAGAAAAATCTGTAAAATTACTGTCTATGAAAAGTAATTTTCACAATAAAATGATTTCCAATAAATAATATTACAGTAACATGATATGTAACTATACATACAATTTTATTAATTGAAAAATGATTTTTTTACATTGCAAATGTATTTCTCCCGGTCTTAGAATAAATAATACAAAAAAATGTTGTAGCACTTATGCATTTTAATCTCTTTCTAAACTTCTTAATAGAAAAAAAAAAATATTTTTTTTTAAATTAAATGTTTCTAATATATGTATATATAAAAATAATTGAATAATAAATAATTGCAGCATTTAAGCATTTTAATCTCTTTTTCCAAACACCTTAAAAGGAAAAGACTAAAATATTTCTTTAACTTTTCAATATTAATTTTGATATAATTTTTTTTTAAATCAATAACGCAAAAAAAAAAAAATGTAGCACTTAAATATTTTAATCTTTCTTTTCAAACATCTTGAAAGAAGAAGACTAATAATAATATTTCTTTTTGAAAAATAAATCTATTAACAAATTAATAAATAAATAATAATAAACATTCCGTACCACTTTACCAATTTAATCTCTTTCCATTCAAAAAAAAGGCACTAAAATATTATTTTTTTCGTTTCCTAATTTACATATTAATTTTAGTAAATAAAATTAATTATTTTGAAAAATAAATTGAACACCAAATAAATTTTCTGTTTGCACGTCACTGGTTGGTCTTAAACTAAGATACTATTCTAAATGCTGGCATTAAGTTATAAAATCTCGATAAGAAATTCTTAGAAAAATATTTCAATTACAGCTAGGAAAATACACTTTTGTGGCAAAAAAACATGCAAGGCACCTGTCTGGACAAGTTCAGTCAGGACGTAACCTACTTTGGTCAAAGGCAGTGACATACAAAATACATAGTACAAAATATACAATTTCACACACATTCAAACTGAGTAACAAACAGTGTACAGTGAAATAATGTATGAGTACATAACGGGCACTGGATGATCATTCATCATAGGAACACATTAAATTTTATACACTTTCAAAGGAAATGTAAACTAACACATTGATACAATAAGATATGCTTTTCCACAAATAATTTAAAGAATCATGGGCACTAGCCGAACAAAATCCAGGACAAGATTTTGGAACAGTTTCTCTGTGATCTGCAGCCTAGATGGTGATTTTTTTTTTTTTTTTTTTTTTTTTAATGAGGAATATAAACATGAAATAAGCTAAATTAAGAATTTTTCACCAGAACACTCATCGAAAGAAAAAATTTAAACATATCAATTTAAAAAGCAATGAAGAAATTCTAAAAATACAAAAAATAACTTTCAATCAGCTTTTGTTTTTCAAAATAGAGAATCGATATTTTCTTTATCAGAGGACTTTGCCCCTCTGTGTCCTTCGTTCAAGATAAAACTTTAAACTTATAAACATGAAAAAAAAAAAAAAAAAAAAAAAACTGAAATTAAAACTAAAACTTGTTTTTTACGGGAGTTTTAGTGAGCTCTGTTAACCTCATGAAAAATCCTTAGTTCATTTTCTTTTAGTGTTTAAGCCTTTTAATTCACTTGGGAAGAATAAATGTTATTGTCTTTTTAAACCACCAGAGAGGGGAAAAATAGTTAATTATATTTCAAACTCCAGGGGGCTATGTAATGTTCTCCTCTCCCCGTCCATTGCTAGCTGCACCCATGTAATGAATAATATTTAAATTTTTTTAATGTTTATGTAATTATGTATTTTGATGTGGTTGTAAAGTACCATAAAAAAATCACATTGTGTAAATTTTGTTATATTATCAAATAGAGTGCAATAAATAAGAAATTGACTAATAAGCAACGTATCTTTAAAAACCTCAAACGGTATTTTCACAAATACATTAAAATTTGTGAGATGGTGCATATTTCTTTGTATTAAACTTGAAAAAGTTGCAATGGTTAAATACGGTAAAAATATAGTAATAAAAAGTATGTGCCCACTTAAAAACAACACTTTTAGTAAATAAAATATTATTTCCCCCCCCCCTCTATGTTTGCCTCTCCCATCCTCCTTCCACCCCCCCCCCCCAAAAAAAAAAACACTAATAATAATAATAATAATAATAAAATATCTTGATGATAAGCTAAATCTGGAATATTTATAATTGTTTTAAAATGTTTGAAGATTCTATTTTACATGTTACATTTTTTATCAAAATTAACGTAAATGATAGTCATTTCTACTATAGATTAAATTTTTAACCAAAATTTAATCTATATTAGAATAAACATGTGGATCAAACGAGTAGGTCGGTGGTGGAGGGTGATTAGTGAGCTGACTTTTTGCTAAATACAGAATTAGATACCTGTATTCATACAATTTAAAATACCACAGAGAAAGGCAAAAAAGATTTTGATACCAATTTTAAAATTTTCTGCATTTTCTTCAAATTGAGACATTTTAAAACTGCATAAACATACTAAATTAATAATAAAAAAAATAGTTTTCATTACTGAGAACTTCCAGCCAATATCTATTTAAAAAATATATATATTATTGAAAGTTCTCTTATCTATTCACATCACTTGTATAAGGCATTGATTTGATAGTATCTTTGAACAACCAGTCTAAAATTTAAATTTAATTTAGGCTAATATAGCCATTACAATTCCTATAAATAGTAATTTAATGGATCAATATGACTTTTGCTATAGATATCTTATTTGAGAAAATTTATCACTATCAGCCTGTGTTCAGTATTAACATTAATTTATTTTCTGTATTAAAAAAAATAATAGATTATGATTACATAAAGGCCATGTATACCACAATGTTAGAGAAAGTTAACCTTTAAAATAGATACATCTGTAAAAGGCACGTATTTTAATTACAATTGTAAATCGAAGTAAATTGCGTACATTAAAATGAATTTTTGAATGTGTTAAACTTAATCACAGATTACAATGAATCTTGAATTTTACAGTTGTACATAATATTTTATCATCCATTGCCACAAAGTATGCATATTAAAAAAAAAAAAAGCCTATCCCTTATTGTAAGACACAAGTGATGACATCTATACAGATGAAAAATCGCAAAATACAGTATCGTAAAGGACATGAATGCCAAAACATAAATGAATGATTTAATGATATCTCAGTATGAACTGGGTAATATTATCAGTTACATAGTATGCTATATTAAAACAAATGTGATAAAAGATAATTTCATGATAGCATAAAATCAATTTCAATGAATAATAAAACCCTTTCAAAACTGCTTTAAAATATACATAAAGTTATCAATTCACCATTTTATAACAATTGTATTATTCATAAATATTGGATGGTTCGATTAGTTATTACAAGTAACCTTAAAAAGGAAACAGCTCTCTATATAATGAATCTCCTTATAATGAAAGGCAAGCACAATTTACAATGAAGCTCAATAAGATATGAATTATACACATAGATAAATATATACAAATAGAAAATGTTCAGCTGTAGACTGCAGAAATTGTTTCCTTAGTATAATAAATAATTTGTTTCAACACCTCTGTTCCAAATATTAAGTGTTGACCTCAAATTAAATGTGATAAATTGCATTATAAACGGTAAAATTTATGTCTCATACATCACATTCCCGTTAATCATAGAGTGGATTTTACAGTTTCAACTCATACGATTTTTTTTCTAGCTGATATCGCCTTATTTTGTTTCCTTTTATTTTGTTTATGGTGAAATAAGAGTAAATCTCTTTTGACTAGCTACATCTGACTTCAGAGGAGAAATAGAGTAAAAAAATAATATAATATATATTTTTCCTGAAGTTTTCCCACTTACCTACATTTGGTGTAAGTTTTACAACTTAATTCACAAACTTAAAGAGAATTATCTAAACCAAATCAACTGAATATGTTTTTCAAAAAATTTGATGGTCAAATTACTAAATTTTTCCTGACTTTTAATTGATGGAATGTAAATAAATAATAAAAAAAAAAAACCTATGATCTTCATCAAAATTTGTATCGTTGAAAATGCCATAATGGAATCATTTACAATACATAAAATTTTACATTTATCATTGCAATTTTAACATCTGTTGCAATCAGATATATCATGTGTGGTATTTCAAACACTAATCTATTTTTATCTTTAAACAGCGCCACAGCAACTCGATTTGCGCGAACATTTTTGTATATCTTTTATCCATCACCAGTGCATCGGCTTTGATAACTGATGTTGATGATTTAAAGTGCCTTTTCGACTTGCCGCCAGAGGCATAGGAACAAAATTTCAAAGGGATCCCCATATTGTCATAATAGGTAGAAATTTAGATGATATTAATAATGCTTATTAAATTTGTTATTTTTCAGTTAAATAAATTTTTATTAATTTTCATACAGAAAACAATTTATTTTTTGTATTAAATAATTTCAATTAATATTTTCCGTTCAAATTATTAAATAAAATAAATCAATTATCAATCATTTTTAAATCAAATATCAATAATTTTTAAATCAAATAAAGAAGTAATCAAACAAAAATATGTACTATTTGTGATTTCTATACAAAACAATACTTGGATAATAACCTGCACATATAACTAACTGTATTATGAGCTATAGGAACAAACAATGTAATTTTTCACAGCAGCTTAGGCATATGGCGTGTTAAATTATTTTTATGTGGAATGTTTCCTTGAAAAGCTTATTATATCGACCAAGATTTTTGTAATAGATCGTTTTAAATCAAAATGAATTTATAAATTCGTAGCTTTGAGCAGTGAATTTTTCATTCCTATTTTATTCAAAATACGATTTAAACCTTAGAAGTTCTGAAAAAATAATTTTTCTATAAAACTGTATAAAATTTGTAATATTGGGGCCCCCCTTTTTGTCAGGGAACCAGGTATTTTTTACCACCTATCTCCCATCTCTCTATGCCTCGTGGCAAGGCATCGCCCGCACAAGTGTTGCTGCGGCTCTGTCTTTGAACACGAATACACTTAAGTAATTCCTAGATATTTCGCCAACTTGTCTGATATGGCACAATTTACCAATGAATAACTCATTTAATATTTTCCAAATAATCCCAGTTTTATTATTTAATCAAAATGTTTATTTACTGATTACTTTCTTCAGGCATTTTCCCAATAAAAACGACTTAATTGAACAACAGTAAGTTATGATGTTAAAAAAGGATTTGAATATCTTGACCCTTAGAACACCAATTTTTTACACCGGTTGGTACGAGACTGCCACAGGCGACTGTTTTACCTTTTTTTTTTAAATTATTTTGTCTACCATTCTTCCCATACAATAACTTTCATGATATACTTTTTAAAGAGACATTTACCACGAAGATTACTGTTTGAAATACTGGCAGGAAACATAATAATAATAATAATAAAATATTCGCCTATGGCTGTTACATGTGGCACACATGCGTGCCGTTGGTGGTCACGGGCTAGAGTTTGCCAGCAAAAATTACTTTAAGCACCGATAGATTCCTTTAACTTCCCTTAAATGCTCTGAACTAAAAATCCACTCTTTTTTCGAGCTGTCATTACAACTTTGGCAGTCATTTAAGACTCTAGAAGGCAAACAATTCCACGTTAGAATCGCGCAAAGTGATCATGAAAGACACCCAGGAAACTTTACAATGACCGATGAAATGCTGTTGTGGTCATCAACTGATGCTACAGTCTTGGTCATTCTGGAGTATTTGTTCTAATTCCAATAGCTGTCCCATAAAGTGGAGATTTGGCGAAATTATGGGTCTTTTACTCTTGACTAACTGGTAGGCTTCCATGGATGACATATGTGTATGATACATGAGATAACCGATGACTATGGTAGCAGAACGAGATATTCCGGCTTGGCAGTGCACAAGAACTGCACTGTTATGTTGGCGCGCCTCATCTGAAATTAAAAAAGAAAAACCTTATCAGTGAAATCATAAATATTATTAGTTTGTGTAAAATTTAAGTACATTTTTAAAGTAGTTGTTGGCAAAGAAATAAATAACAGTTCATTTCTATGTTATTGCATGGGCGCCGGCAAAACGAATTACACGGATGAGCAAGGTTTTAGAACACATGCGCATTAGAGGTGAGACGGGCTCAACTGATGCATTAGAGATGAGAAGGACTCAATAGAGATGAAACTGGCCGAGGCCGAGCCTGGGCCAGAAACGGGCTCAGACTCGGACTCAAAGTGAGAATTTTATTGAAAAGGGGAAAATAAAACTTTCTATTTGAGAAACAAGAATGTAGTGAAAAAAATTGTTTAAAGTGTTTTTACAATCCTCTAAACAACAGTTTGAAAGGAAATTTAATCGTTATTGATGGAATATAAAGATAAATATGCTGTCTGATTCTGAAGCCTTGGCACTGCCAGCGTTAGTAACATGAAGAAGCCGTCAGATATCCCATATGACGTCCTTTTTCTGAATTACTGGAAAAGAGAACTCACGTCTTTCTAACTTTGTTTTGCAGTGGTAACTTTAATTTCCGCCAGTGGTTGGGTTTAAATAACAAACATATCAACATACAGAGCAAAACTAATTCATATTTAACAATTAATAAATATGGAACATTACAAAATAAGCTTCTATCGGCTTTTTTTTTTTCTATAGAGAATAAAAATATTCTTTTCTTGCGATTTCGAAGAAATCATCAAACCTAAGCTGGAAAAGAAGAGGCTCACTGGGTTCTAGTTTTCCACATTCAAATGAACACATATTTTTTAAGTCACGTGAGCTGTTCTAAAGACTGTTATTTTCTGTCTTTAATGTTTGATAATTCATCGCTGAAAAAACTGACTACTTCGGCCCCTCCCGTAATTTTTATAATTGCTATGCCACTGGCCATATTGCTAACACTGAGGCAAATCAAAGAAAGATAGAAATAAACTTTACACAACTTACCAATAAATGCAAAAGCTTTACTGAAATACTGCTTTAGATTCTGTTGATAGGAGTCAGCTGCTGGCAACCTTAGGAAAGTGAATCCTTGTTCGTCGCAATATCCAGGTACGTGATTTGTGACATTGAGGACGTAGCTTATGCCCAGTTCTTTGAGTCCACTGAGGTCTTCGGCATCCTTCTCGTTGCCGACGTAAAGGAATGGCAGAATCGCAGTTGCTTTTGGACTGTCCTGCTCCGTTGAAGGATAGCTATCCATAGGACAGAACTCTGGAGCACTCTGCAAAGCTGAACACGAATCACTCTGGTTTCTAGAAAACTCCTGCCACCCTCCTGAAAATGAGAAAAAAAATATCATAAGATAACTACAAAATGGTATGAATTGGAGGTACACAGAAAAAAATAAAATCAATTTGGGTCGAAAGATTCTTAGGTATGTGCCCAAATTGGGACATGCCTGTTTTAGTACCACTGTGTATCCATTTTAGGCACTGTTAAATACCCCTTTTCAATTTTTTTTTTTTTTTTTTTTTTGAAAAGGGGTATTTAACAGTGCCCAAAATCGATACACACCAGTGGTAACCAAAACAGGCATGACTCAATTTGGGCACATACCTAAGAATCTTTCGACCCAAATTGGGTTTTATTTTTTTCTGTGCATGTGAAAATACTATATAATCTTCAAGTAATATCTTTTGCTAATACATGTAGATAACAATTACATAAATTTTTGGAAAAGGGATATCAGGTACTGGTATTTCACAAACTTGGTTACGCCTTACCCGTTTAGTTCGCTTTCAAAATCTAACTATATAAACAGATAAGATCAGAGTTTTTTAACCCTTTTTTTTGTCTCACCGCACAGTTCAGTATGCATTTATACTTTGACGACAAACTTGAGTGCAGGGTTCTACTTCCGTGGTACATTTAAATCCTGTCGGTAAAAAAATGTATAAAAAAATAATATATCCCTTTTATTTTATTTTATAGCACAAACAAAATGTACCACCACAACCAATAGAAGCTTAATATTTTATTATAAATTGTATTTTAATGCCAGATCGAAAGTTCTGATAAGTTCGTAAAGATATTCGTAAAGTTGATATCCCAAAATTTGTACGCAATACATCTAAAGTTTATAAATTTTGTTCAAAAATGTTTTTATCCAATTTAAACTGGATAAGAATCATTTGGTTCAAATATCTTCAATATATTTCTAACTCTGTTCATTCCAGAGAAAGCATTATCCGTATATCATTTTCTGGCATGCTTTCATTAAGAGTTTTCAAACATTGAAATAAGCCCTAAATCTACACACCTATCTCATCACAAAGTAAATCACGCAGTTTAAATATCACGTAGTTAAAAGAAAAATGTATACTTCTGTTACGTCGTAAAATTTTGATAGAATTGGACTGAATATTTTGGCTGCACACCGTCCGGAACGCTCCGTTTCTCTGAACCCCTCGTTTAAGATAATATTTAAACACATAAATGTAAAACGAAAAACATAACTAAAAATTCATTGTCTTCTGCAGGGTCGTTAAAAGGGACAACACCCCCCCCCAACTTCCCCTGATGAAAAATCATTAGTTTCTTTTTTCTCTTAAACTTTAAATATTTTAAATCACTTGAGGATATTTTTGTTTTCAAAATCCCCAGAGAAAAAGAAAATTTAGTTAATAAAATAAAAAAATCCAGAGAAAATGTCTCTCTACTACCTCCCCTTACCGAAGTCCATGAAAATAAAATTTAATTGTGATAACAAAGTAATTTCCATTAAATTTCTCTGTTTTGACGTTTGTTTTATACATTTAGTGCATGGTCAATTTCCCCATAAATTTACTAGTACTATTTGAGCCGACACCATTATTACTTGTTACATAAAAAAAAAAAAAAAAATCACGCATTCCGTGATTCAGTTCGATTAATTCTGAAATACAATAAAAAAAAAAAAAAAGATTCTGTACTAAAGCGATTAAACTGTTAAATTCTTAAAAGGGGAAACTTCTCAAAGAATAAAAGAAAAAGAAAAAAGAAAAGAAAACAAAAGAATATATTTTCAATTGTAATCCATTTGATATTAATAAGATTAGACAACTGAATCATTAGCACAGGGATTTAATAACTTGTGTGCTTGGCATTTTCTGGGACTTGTTTTCAATCTGTGCATCGTTACTCATTTTTTCTCCGTCTATTTTCGAATGCAAACCTGGATTACATAAAACGGAAGCCACGTAAGCCGGGGGATGTCTCATCTTTTGCGCCGAACTCTTCGACCGTTTTATTTCAGGCTAGCGATTCTCTATACGGAAAGTTATAAGGGGCAGGAAAGACAGAAGAGGAGAATACGGGAAAAACGAAATTCAAACAATGGGGACGCGTTTTTCTGACACAAGAGTGAACGAACGCTCGCAAAAGTGATGTCAACCCTGGGAGGTGACGTCATGCGAGTGTGTGTCACTCGCGCGCGCGTTTTCCATTCCCTCCAACTTATGTCATGTCTCTAAATCGGGCGGGCCTACCTCCCCACCCCTATGGTGCGATACGTTTTAGATGCTGGCGAGTGTTCAGGATCGCCAAACGAAAAAAGCAAGCATGTCCCTATTTGGAAAGCGTAAATACTAAGTTGGAAAACACACGGGATGATGAAACAGGTACCCTCAGCAATGATTCAATAGCCTCGTTTCTAAATTGCTTTCAAACGTACTTAAGACAGGTTCTAAGAAGAAGCGTGGTCTATATTAAGAACAATTTAGTTTTAAGAAAATTGCCTTCAATATCTATGTCTAAATAAACGTTTTTTCAGAAGAGCACTGACTTTAAGTCAGTCTTTCACCTGTTGTGTTGTATATGCTGTTCTGAATCATTCCTTTCTGAAAAGTTTTAGGTCCCAAACGAGTTATAAACTTAAGGTCTTTTACCCCCCGCTCTCATGATCTTATTTTACCCTTTTAACGCGCCCATTAAAAATAAGAAAGTGGTTATTTTTCTGCCAATTTTTCATTCTTTAGTTTCTTTGTACTTTTTCTTTGTACTCAACAAATTTAATGGAAAGGAGACAAAAACACGGACAGCTGACACGCTGCAAAAAGAGCTTGAGGGAAAAAAAAAAAAAAAAAAAAAAAACATGAAAATTTAAGCGTTTGGACTATGAGAACTATTTAGTTTTTAATATTACAACTTATAACAATTTCAAAGAATTTGGGATAATAAGACCTATTTTTTTAATTATTAAATGACCCGATGTAAAGTCTTTTTACCAGCGCTTTAACCACTAAATATCAATATTATTTTCACGAATTTTTTATACAGGCCTCGAAACAATTATATTTATGACTCATTAAAATTTTAAAGAATTAGGACAATAATAACTTTTTAAAAAATTAAATGACCCGTGTAAATAAATAAATAAATATATATATATATATATATATTCGCACATTTTAAAATTCTGAATCCGCTATATTTTGTCGAAATACGGAAAAGCATATAACATAACCACTTAAAGAGCGTACATTTTATTTTAAAACGACGCATTCGGTTTTAAAAAATATAAATATTGCGGGGCGTCCGATACGAGGTTCGTTTGGAAAGATTTTCGTTTATAAAAATAAATTCTTACGAAATCGGGTTAAAGATATAAAGTCATACAAATTTGAGGTTTAATTAAGGTTATCATCTCGGGCCCCGTGTAATGCTGGAGGGATCAGCTAGTTTACATATAAAACTGAAGTTCAAGATCAACTTAAAAACTAATGTCAGATGATTTAATTGATGCAACCGTTATCTGTCGCATACACAAGGTATTAAAAGATGTAAGTGGAGAGCTCATTGCATTGTCATGCAGTAAAAGTATCCTTCAAAATAATGTACCGTTATAGAAGTAAAATAAGTTGAAATAAGTTACATATAACATTATTCAAAAATAAAAGTAAAATAAAATATTAATAATATTCATTAGAAAACTTTACATTTAAAGGGAAAAAATTGCTCATATATTAATTATTACAGAGAACTATCGATTTAAAAGAGCGTCACAATTTTTCTCAAAATAATAATAATAATAATAATAAAAATAATAATAACAACATTAACAGTCTAACAGTAAAGCACATTTTAACCCCTTGAAAGGCAGTGGAATATATTTCATCCCACTTAATTTTAATCAAGATTTGTATCAGAATTTTTTTATAAAATTTTACTTTTATAATTTTGATTAAAAAAAAGCAATATAATTGCATTTCCTTATTTTCAAAAAAAAAAAAAAAAAAAAAAAAAAAAAAAAAAAAAAATCGAAAATTGTGGTGTGAATTCAATACTACAGAAATACAGTTATTTACCCCTAAAAGGTCTAAGATTTTTATTTATTTATTTTTTTGTAAGGCATTTAAATACTTTTTTTTTCTTTTGGAACAAGTACATATCCGTTTTTTTTGCCCCCTCTGTATTTTCGCTGCAGCTTTTCTTACTTCTTTAGATGCAATTAATTTGTATAGAGAAGGTACTTTTGGTGTAGATAAATCTGTTTCAAGATTATTGTATTCCTCACCAGCAAAATTGCATACAAATAGCCTCATACATTAACACAAATTGTTACAATTTATATTTGGACATCAGTATACATCAGTGTTTCTTAGGGGTAAAATATTAAGTTTTGATAATAAAACGATTAATAACATTTCTGGGACACCCCAAGCATTTTGACTTGTTTTTTCTTTAGTGTTTACTACCACTTTTTAATTTTTTTTTAAAATATTTTTTTGAAACACTTTGTATAATATTTCCAGAAAAGAAAAAATAGATCTTATAGTAGACATATACCACAGATTTGTTTAACTTGCGTATACATATTCCTAAAATACCCTTCCAATCTCAACAAAAATAAATTGACCATAGTATATATACTAATTCCCCTAAACACAACTTCCTTCCGAAGATAAACGAAGTGTTGGGGACCATGAGACCACACCTCTCGAAAATTGAGCGGAACGACACAATCGAATGAATGAATGAATGAATGAAAGCAGGGGCAACGTAGTTCTCCCTTCACCCCCGCACAACCATCGGCAAAAATACACGTCAGGGATCGGAAGACCGTGTCTATTAGTCAGTCATTATAAAGGAACAAAGTGCCGACTCAGCGAGGTTGACGTCATCATTCGTCACCCCCCCCCCCCCATCTCGCGGTACCTGGATGGAGATAAACACAGTTGATATTGTTATGGATGTGAGGTATTTACAAACGATGACTTCACGCGTGTCAGTTAGGATGAGAGATTAGCCAGGCCAATTCCCATCTTCGTCAAAGAACTGGAGCACAAAAAACAAAGATGATGCATGATTTCTACCAGAATAATAATAATAAAAAAGAACCTTGAAATATTTCTTTAAAAATATATAAAAAGTCGCTTTCATGTAAACCGACAGCAGCATGGGTGCCGGCAGAAAAGAATACAGAAAGTAAATTAAGATTATTATTTATTTTATTTTATTTTATTTTTATTTTATTTTTTTTTTTGGGGGGGGGGGGGAAGTGGAAATCTCTGTGCAAGACATTTTTAAAAACATATTAACATAAAAATAAATCAGAAATTTAATTAAAAAATATTAAATATACAAATATTATGTTCAGGAAAAAGAATGAGAAACCAGCAGCAATCTATAAGTAAAAATAAATCAACCCGACCCGAAAGAGTCAAAACCCAACTTGAAACCAACCCGAAACAGACCCGCAACGAAAATAAAAAACTATCGTCAAATCAGACCTGACCACAACCGAGGGTCGGGTTCGGGTAAAATCATGTTACCCGCGCTACCGCGCAATAAAAATAGTCACTAATAGCATCCCTTATATTTAAAAATATTGTGTGTTACAGACAACGTCAACTCTGCATGATAATTGCTTTAATTTTTCAAATAAAGAACTAAATAAATAATAGCGTTATTTCTGTTAAATATTTTGTGAGGCCATATAGTACCAGTTTGTAGTTTAAAATCTCTACATTTAATTTTGTATAATTTAGAACACATTGAAGCATTTTTATGAAATAAAAAGTAACATTCCAACATAGAATTTCACTACTAACTATACTCACCCCCATAAAACTAAAGAAAGAAAGAAAGAAATTGAGACAGAGAGAATGAGAATTGGGGAAAAATAATTGCATGCATTAAACTTAAAGTGAATATCAAAAAGTTAAAAAAATAAATGACACTTTGTAGAAATGATAGTTTTCCTAATAGATATTACAAAGCGCATATATTTTATCTCTGGATATTGTCTGAAAAGAAAATCTGCAAAAATATTCAAATGCATTTTTAGAAGAGACCAATAGTGGAACAAAAGATGAACACGTACTGGTAAGATAACACGGCTTTTAGTATTACGAAACGAAATAATATTATATAGTTATTTGAAAACGCGTGCCATTAAAGAAGACAGTGTGGTGTGGTATAAATCTTACATTTAAAAAATTAAATCTAACCCTTCCCTTCACGCTACGACGAATTAACGGACTTAGCAGTCACTTAATTAGCACGCGGGCCACGTATTCACTTAAAAAAGTAACTCCCCGGCTGAACTCAGACCTCGAAAATAGCTTCTCTCTTCATAAACTCTGCAAAATGAAATTTAATGAGGACTATGGCGGACTTAGTCACCGGGCCACCTGCCCTTGATTGACAAAACGGACTGAAGAGAGAGGGATTCATGACGTAATCCGTGAATCAGGGACCACTCATACCATGAATCACTCCCCCCCCCTCCTCCCCCGAATATCAATGTCCTCACCTACGCTTTCGGAGCCCCCTTCCCCCTCCCCCTACCGAAACTACAACAAATAACGCGATAAACGAAATGCGGAGATTTGCGATGAGTGGGCCCATTAGTTTAGCCTCTTGCGACTTGCTGTTTCATTGCTCCCTATCCCCCCATAGAGGGGTGATGCCATGTAACGGCCCTTTTTTGAATGAGGGTGGTAATTGAAAATTTAAATAATCAGCTCTATTTTTGTTTCGGGTTAAGAGTGGAATATAACTGGAGGAATTCGGATTTTGCCCCCCTTTTTTTAAACAAGAGACAGCTATAATTTGCTTAAAGATGTACTGAGTAGAGTTTTCTTGTGTTACTTTTATATCATGAAACGCAACAGTATTCGAGAAGTCGTGTCACAGTAATGAGATTTTAAAAATTATTCTTTTGAAGCAACATTTACCTATTAATGCGTTTGCGATTTGAATGACAAGCATCTGTGAATCTAGTACTTTTTATGAAATGTTGTATAAAAATTTGGATTAATAATTTAGAATCAAATTAAGTCTTCTTCATCTTCTTTTTTTTTTTTTTTTTTTTTTTTTTTTTGCATGTTTTTAATATCTTTTGTGGTACCCATTCAATCCAAGTAGCTTGCGTATTAGTATTTATCCCAAGTATGAGGAACTTGAAACTGAAGTCCAAGCTCTATTCCGCGAAGTACTTGTAAGATGGCTAAGTAAATGTTTAAGGTTCCCCTTGGGTGAAAACTATAATTCTGGTTGTTTTCTCTTCAAAAAGCTCTCCTTGAAGGCACCCTACCTAAGGCAATCTCAGACCAAAGTGGTCAAGCATCTTTGTTTAACCCCTGCCTCCCTTTCTAACATAAAACTATCATCTTACTAATAATTGTTTTAAAAGGTAAAAAAAGAAAATTTAAATTATCGATTAGGTCCTAAGAACTAGCCTTAGAGATGCGATATAAATCAAATATCGGTTCAAACATACAAAACAGAAAATTAAAAAAAATAAAAGTTCATTATGCTTATCTAAAATTAAAACTGATCTGAAAGCAGAATAAGAAATCTCAGTGAATGTTTTTTGTAGTGTTAACACAGTAGAATTGGTGAAAATAATTAATAATGTTTTGTATGGTTCTCGATGTGCAGACGTAAACAGTCTACAACCAATTTATTCCAATTAAACCGAATATCTCTGATTTGTAGTGCAATTTAGATTTAACCGGTAACTGTTTAAAAATCCCTTCATAATAGTAATTTCAATTAAATGTTTTGAACATTGTAATTTTAAAGCAAACAATGTTAAAAACCAGTCTTAAAGTTTTTTTTTTCCATTTACCCAAGTAACGTATTAAAATTGCAAGAAATTTTAATAACCAAATCGAACAAACAACATACACTGCGAAAAAAAAAAAATTGTTGATTTTACAGTATAATATTAGCATCCCAGCTGCCAGTATTATACCGTAAAATTAATAGTAATAAACAGTAAAATAAGCAGTAATACGTTACCGCGCATACGCGGTATATTATACTGTAAAATCAACTTTTTTTTTTTTTGCAGTATTATTACTAGATAAGACGCTCCTTTTTATAAGACACATCCCAAAACTTAAAACTATTTTTTCAGATCCCCTTCCCCTTCCTCATAAAAATAAATAATGACACTACATAATTTAAAAAATGTTTTACGTTAGAACTTCAGTATTACATAAATGCCCAATTAGTAGAATTAATCTATGGAAGTAATCATTTTCTGAAATTAAATATGATTCTTCATGTATAAATTACGTTAATCAATGTAATTAATAATTATTATTAATATTCATTTATTTTATTTTTGAACTTTAAAATAAAGTACTAACAAAAGCGTAAGATACACCATACAAGCATGAGAGATATCAAAAAAAGTGCGCAAAAAAGTAAAAAAAAAAAAAAATCTACAGCTTTATAGTCAAAGACGCATCCTAATTTTAAGATTCATTTTAAGGTCAAAAATGCTTCTCATGCGTCATGCACCAGAAAATACTTTACAAATATGTCTTCGAATTAAATTACTGACATGCGAATGAACATATCTGATTTTTAAAATATTTGAATAAATAATCTATGCAGTTCGGTATTAAAATGAATAATAATATAATCTAAGATTTGGGTACATTTAATATACACTATGTAATTACAGAGTAGATTAAATGTTAATTAAAATTTAAGACTTCTCCTCCATGAATATGCTCATTTCTTTCTAGAAAGAGTTCTCTATACATTCAATTTTATCTCAGTTCACGACCTTTATAAAATAATATAATAAAATTATGACACTACACCCACTTCCTACATATTGCTTAATGCATCATGTAGCTTTATTCTCCCGTTCCTGAATTATGTACAACCACGCAAAAATGCAGCACTGGATGTTTCTCACCTTTTACTCATCATAAGGCAAAACTGATCAACCTCAAAATGAATCAACAATGATTAAAAGCGTGCGTACGTTCCCAGTATGTGACTAATAGCGTTGCGGATTTCGAACAAGCCCCTGAGAGCAAACACCACGGAATACCACCATATGTCCCGTTGCATTCCATCAGTGAGAGCGGGGATGAGTAAGTTCTCAAAGATGAAGGTAGGCGCGAAGATTTCCCCCCTTTTTCCATCCATCCCAATGATTCGGAAGAGAAAACCTTGAACTTGACTGCTCCAAGTTGGGCGTTGAAAAATTATCCGTGAAAAGAATGGAATATATTAAGACAAGGGTTTCAAACTATTTTAACGAATGAATATGACAAATGTAAGAATTTCTATTTCTCAATTAAATTTTTCTTTCTAAGTCTTATTGCAGACTTTTTTACCAAATGACACAATTAAAAAAAAAATCATTTTTGAGATATAAATATTTTAGGATCACAAAAATTCTTTCCAACCTGTGATTAAAGAACCCCAATTAATTATATTTAAAATTTGCTGAATTGGAGTGGTTTTATCATTTTTCTATGCCTGGTCCATACAGAAATATTATTTTAGATGACGGGTTACCAATTTATATTCGCCGTAATTCATGGCGTAGCAAAAATTTCTGTGAATACGGGGTTTACACCAACAGTTTTTAATTTAAATATAT
The DNA here is from genome assembly GCA_963931845.1 of Maratus michaelseni. Lineage (NCBI taxonomy): Eukaryota > Metazoa > Arthropoda > Arachnida > Araneae > Salticidae > Maratus > Maratus michaelseni. The sequence goes on from OZ007592.1 coordinate 256,000,669, forward strand.
TATGAAATAAACATGATTTAATTTGTAAGAATTTTGTATTCTTTGCAATTAGCCCTTTTTTTTCCTCAGAAAAAAAAAAAAAAAAAGAATAAATTAACTGTTGCAAAAAGTTCCGCGGACCGCAAAAATAGACGTTTTGGGCCACATTCGGTTCATTAATTGAATATTCCTTTTCTAGTCATATTCAAAACAGAACAGTTATAAACTACTTCCGAGTGCACCGTGTAGTCTTTTTTTTCTTTCTTTCTTTTTTTTTCTATAATAAATACTAGTTGCATAGTGCTGTTACCTACAAAAATTCAGATAACATGTAACTTATACGAAAATAAATAAAAAACATTTAATTTCGATATAAAATATCAAATTTATTTCTGATCCATTTAAATTAAGAAAAAAAAAAAGAGTTTATTTTTATGCTTGAGAACGTTTTTTATTTGTCTGGAAGATATTGCATTATTTATTTATTTATTCTTAGTTGCATCACTTTGCGAATAAGAGCGCAATATATTAGGTAAACATATTAATTGAGTTATTATTCAATGAAGCCTTACAGCGATACAAATATATTAACAAATGCATCGTGTTAAACCTTAACCAGTGGTCAGGCTTCAGTTTAAAAATACATTCAGTGAACTACCAGGAGACATTTCGGCAAAACAGAAATAATGGTATTCTAAGAGAGATGTAACTAAGAAATTTAATGATCGAAATCCATTAACGGCTTTTAAGAGGGGAAACAAGCAATGATGATTAATTTGAATAATGAACTATAAGATAAATGTAGATATTCTAAAGGTAAGTTGTAAGATGTCATACGGAAATAAATATAATATTTATAATCTTGATATAAAAATATCAAATTCATCTTTGATTTATTTTCAATAGAAAGTAATTTTCTTTTATGGTTGAGCACAATTTTTCCTTTTGTTATAATAATAACAATAATAATATTTTGTGTTGGGTCTTAAGAAACAACTGAATAAATTATTTTTTTCAAGTACAGACCTGTATATGATCTATAGATTTGTGTATATACTACATAATATGCTAAAATTTAGTTCAGTTAGGAAACGCTTAGCACAGTTAAAAATTTCCCTTTCAGAAATTTCCATCAATAAACGGAAATGTACTTGAGATCTTTTGTGTTGCCCTGTATGTGATCTATAGAACTTATACAAAGCAAGTAATAGGTGAAAAATTAGTCAAATTAAGAAACCCGTACCACAACTGAGAATGGACTTCCAGCAATTATTGTTAATAGACAGTACTGTAACCGAATTATTTTTGTGTCCCCCTGTAAATGAATGATGGATGCCATGCTTACCATATTCGACAGTAAACCTCTTGTAGTGCACCTCAGTAATATATATATCTTTTATTATGTTCGAAAAAGTGTAACATCATTAAAATACACCGCAAACGATTTTTTCCCATACACCGTAACGTAACTGAATTATATTGAGTGTCCCTGTAAATGAACTATAAATACTACGCACATCATTTTTAATATTGAACATACCATAGTAAACCTCAATAACATATATCAATTTCATAGCAATTCAAGCATATTTACGCGAGTTAGAGCACGGGCAGACGGCATGCAGGCAGCCAAACAAACCGAATCCAACTATTATTGGAAAGTGTTAAAAAAAAGGCGAAAAAATATAATTTTGTAAAATAATCAAAAACTGAAACTCGCGGATTCATGGAAGATACATATAACATAATGCATCTAACAATAGTTTATATTTCATACGAGTGCAAATAATAATTAAAACGCAGAAGCTTGTTTCCCCAAAAAACGTCATAGGCAACAGTAAGAAAGAATTAAAGTTATTAGTGATAAAAAAAATTATTTACTATCACTATGTGCAACATAATGCAACTGACAATAAATTTATATTACGTGTACTATCCCAAAGTTAAAACGTAAAAGGTTTTTCTCCCAAAACGTAGGCCCCGACCTTGAACCGCGCGTTTGCGTCTTCGTTTACCTTACTCTTTTAGTGAGAACAAAGTTATTACCGATCTTATTGTCTGACCTTGGGACAGTCGGGTATTTCCCAACTTTCACTCCTTCAGAACAACCGGGATTTTGGACGCACAGTGATGCGGATGTGGTTTTTTAACAATTCGATGACCCTCTCCGCATCCCACCCCAACACACACACACACACTTGAGGGAATAACCTTTTAAATGTATTATTATCAATCTGCCGAAGAATTAAACGTAGAATTTATACGAAGAATTAAACTTTTAGTCATTCAAGGCGTCAAAATTACACACTGAAAAAAAAAATATTTTTTTGATTTTACGGTATAATACTGGCAGCTGGGATGCTAGTATTATACCGTAAAATCAACACCCCCCCCCCTTTTTTTTTTGTAGTGCACAGTCTCTGAATATCTACTCTATCAGTAAATTAAAACTAAAAATTCTTGAAATATATTGCTGAATTATTATAATATAATATTTAATAAGATTAATATTATAATAATTATCAGAGATTACATAGCTAAAATACTTTTTTATTTTATGAAAAAAGTTAAACAACTAACTACTTTAATTGTTTTTTTTTTATGTTGTTTGTTTGTTTTTTTCGCTTATATAGATAAAATAAGTTCAATATTTTCAAGTACTTCAGACGATTTAACTCAAACAATTCCCTGAATAGAAATGATTTATTTAAACTGAAATCCATCCATATTATGAAAAACAAAATTATGCAAGATGATAAATCTATTGTCATTTTTGAAAAAAACGAAAAGTTTGAGAAATAACAGCAGGTCTACGTAAGAGAATAATAAGTCTCTCAACATCTACTTTACGAGTAAATTAAAATTAAAAATTCTTGAAATCGAATACGGCTGAATTATTATAATATAATATTTAATCAGATTAATATTTTATAATAATTATCAGAGAGTACGATTACATAGCTAAAAAACATTTATTTTATGAAATTTTACACTACTAAACATTTTTTTTACGCTTATACACTGAAAAAAAAAAGTTGATTTTACGGTATAATACTTTATACCGTTAATAATAATAGTAAAAAAAAAAAAAAAAAAAAAAAAAAAAATCAGTGTATAGATAAAATAAGTTCAATAATTTCAGGTACTTCAGACGATTTAACTTCAAACAATTCTCTGAATAGAAATGATTTAAACTGAAATCCAGATTATGAAAAAGAAAATTATGCAAGATGAGAAATCTATTGTCATTTTGGGGGAAAAAAAAGTTTGAAAAATAACAGCAGGTCTACGTAAGAGAATAATAAGTCTCTCAAGTTGCACTGTTGCGAAAATTTACGAGACTCTATATTGTTAGTATTTCAATTTAACATAAATAATTAAACCCATACGAATGCATAATCGCGAAGTATTTTTATAGGTCATATTTCTAACTATCTTGACTTTGTTTTGAAGGCTTTTGTGTCAAGATATTGTAAGACACACGAATAGAATGCTGTTAGTCACCAGAAACAATCAACGTAAATACGTAAATATACCAATTTCTTGGAACTGCGCCATTAGCAATTTCTTTAAGTTTAAAAGCCCCAAAATTCATTTAAAAAAAAAAAAAAAAAGATTATTAAATTTGTGAAAACCTTGCCGGAATTTAACCTAAGAATGTAATGCAAATTAATTAAAATCACCAAAGAAGTTCAAAGAAGAATTTTACAAATCGTGCATTATTTAATTGGAAAAAATATTTAAAAAAAAAAATCTTTGTCAAAAATAAATAAAAAAAATTAATTTAAAAATTAAAGCAAACTAGTTCAATGCACATAAAAATTATAGTTGATAAATAAAACAGCTATAAAATATTGTGAACAGATAATTTTCAACTTGAAAGATCCCATCTAAATAATTTCGATTCATTTGCATTATTATTTCTAAAGAAGTATCATCTAGCCAATAAATAAGAAAACAAAAAAAGTTTTGAAAAACTAAAGATTTTTTAAACAAGAATGGAATAAGTTTTAAAATATAATTATTAACTTGTTTTAGAAATATTAAATGGATTCGTGTTTTCAAGTCTTCTTCGATGTCCGTTAATTTCCATTTTTTCTCTTACTATTCATCTGATAATGCCGAATTTAAGCATTTTCACCTCACCAGAACATAATTACAGTTAGAATCCTTTTACTGATCAAAAATACATTCAAAACAATCACATGTTTACACATTTCATTAATTTCCAATTTTCTCTTACTATTCATCTGATAATGCCAAATTTAAGCATTTTCACCTCACCAGAACATAATTACAGTTAAAATCCTTTTACTGATCAAAAATATATTCAAAACAATCACATGTTTACACATTTCATTAATTTAGGTATTAAAAAATGTAATTAAAATATATTATCTCCATTAAATGAAGGTAGAAATTATAAACTAAACTCACCACGTAGCAGCACTGGCCTTGCTCCCATCTCCCTTATGGATGCAATGACTGGTGACAATGGGTGATCCTCTGTAACTTGCTCGGCGTCAGAAGTCCCGTCATCATACAAGACCACTTCCGACCCCCTACAAGACTGTAGCCGCTCTTTGGCATCTTGGTCGCTCACCAAGTCACACAGGCCTAGCTTTCGATGTTGTAAACGTCTCCTGCTGATGCGATCTGAACACCTCAACGACACCGCGCCAGATACGTGTCCTTTGCAAAATGCAAAGGGCGGTCTGCAGTCCAAGACCAGCGGCGTACCTTTCTTGAGTGCTGAATCCAGCTCGGACGGAGATACAAGTTTCAGATTCTCTTGGACGGACTTGGCCGATCTCCGCCGAGTGGACGATCGGGACCCCAGATACAGGATTTGTGGTCTTCGACGATGTTCAGACAAGATTGTATCGCCTGGGAGTTGAATCTCCACACCTCCAGACATACTGGAGGTTGCGACTGCAAGGAAAAAAAACAGCAGGTTAGCAAGTTGTCTTTAAAGAACCAATATATGTCGATGATTTCAATAAGAACATACTACATGGCTAAAATCATTTGCGTATCGATATTGCGCAAGGCCTCAATGACTCGTGATGAGGCCAATTTTCATTTCATCAAGATAAAGAAACAAGATTTGATGCTAAAAAATCGTTATTTTTTGCATCAGACAAAAAGTAAATTAATAAATTGAGCTCAATTTTACAAACAGGTATTGCTAACCTTTTTAATGATACTAGAATTTTCAGATTTAAAAAAAAAAAAAAACTACGTATTTCGTAAAATAATCACCGGTACCCCAGATCTAAGATGTGTAGTCTTCGATGATTTGCAGACAAGATTTTACTGTAGGTCAGTTCAGATCACATCCTGAGACAAGAAGTCATAAAATATTTCTCTGGGATTTATTTTCCAAAGGCTCTGTGGTCAGTTGTAAACTTTTTTTAATCGCTCTTCAAAGGTTTGGAAGCAAAGCTCACAAAATCAACATAAGAAATTTTCCCCCAGCGAAGGTGATAAACATGCCAAGGAACCTTCTTTCTTGCAGAGAAAAAGAACCGCCTTCGCAGAATGTGATCTGAACGGACCTCTGCACATCCAGAAGACATACTGGAGGATGCGACTGCAAGAAAAAAGGAGGCAGATTACATCAGATTCTCGATAAACATCCAATAGATATGAATGAATTTCAGAAAGAAAATGACTAATCTCGTGATTCAGCAGTTATTTGCTTAGATATTATGCAATGTCTCAATGACTCGTGATGAGGCCAATGTTCATTGATGAAATAAGCATTGACCAAGATTGGCCAGCAAACAAATGAACATTGGTCAATTAACCCAAGATTAAAGAACAGAAGATTTAATGGCAGAAAATCATTAATTTTGGATTAGACAAAAGCTAAGAAAATGTTTAGTAAATTCAGCTCAATTACGTAAACTGATGATACTTCCGTAACTGATAACATTGTGTTTTATTCGGTTCTTCGCAATGGTATTTTTCTACGATGCTAAAAAAATTTGAAACGCAATTTTTTTCCGAAGAACATACAGATTTTTTTTTTTTTTTTAATTATTCTAACAAACTGCTGGAAAACTTACATTATGTTGAAGTTTTAAATAATCATTATTACTTGAATGGTTATAAATTTTCATGTCGAATAAATCAATACTACATTTTGAGTTTATGTAATGTTGCCAAATGAACGATATAATTTCAGCTATTAAAAACTATTTTCTTTGTGCTTTATTCATTTTTTTTTCGACCAAGGATTTTTTCTTTGGTGCTAAAAATTTTGAAACCCCCCCCCCCTTTTTTTTTGTCTTTTTTCAACGAAATACATAAAGAATTTTTATTATTATTATTATTCTAACAAACTGCTGGAAAACTCCATTATGCTGGATTTTTAAATAATCAATGCTTGAATAGTTATAAACTGTCTTATCGAATAAATCAACACTAAATTTTGAGTTTATGTATGTTGCCAAAAAATAAAATAAATAAATAAAATACAGCTATTAAAAAATATTTTCTTTATGCTTTATTAACTTCTTCTTCTTCTTCTTTTTTTACATATATAATCATGGAGTTTATTTTTTTATGTTATTTTAATTTTAATTAATTAATTTTATTATTTACTTATTATTTATTTTATTTTATTATTTTATTTATTTATTTATTTTGGGGAGTGGGGGTGCTAAAAATATTTTTTAACGCATTTTTTTTCACGAAGAAATTAAAGATTTTATTTAATTATTCTAACAAACTGTTGAAAAACTGCATTGTTGAATTTTTCAATAATCATTGTTTGAATGGTTATTAGCTTCATATCGAAGATATGAACATTAGGTTTTGAGTTTATGTAATATTAAATAAATAATATCTATTAAATAGTACTTTCTTTAAAACGGTGACTATAGCTTAATAATCCATAAAATAATTATATTGTATTCCTGATTTTATTATTATTATTAATTAAAAACATCTGTCTGCAAAAAATGTTCAATTAAGCAATTTTCTTTCTAAATTTAGTCGATAAAAAAACAACGCATTTTGTTATTTTTTTAATCTTGTCAAATTATAATTAATCCTGCGCAAACATAAAATAATGTGAAATAAAAATTTTGGATGATTAATTAAAAAACATGTTTTGCCTTTTCATAAAAAACAAAACAAAACAAAAAAAACCATACATAAATTTAAAATTACGGTAAAAAGAAAAGAAAAGAAAAAGAAAAACTTGCGTAAACGATTCAGTAACTTTACTATTTACGTATGAAAACTATCGACCAATAGGACGCGTGCCTGAGGTCGCGCGGCTTTTATGAATGAATTGGTTTTCACACAGCGGCCCCTCAACGGATACCACTTGGAAAAACTGCGGAGAGGAAAAAGATGGGGGACGTTAAACATCCGGTGTCCCACATGGGAACCATCTGCGCGACTGAATCAACCTCTGATCTCGCCTATATTAGCAGGAAAAATAGAAGATGTGGCTTTTTGACAGAGATCAGCTGCAGATGACTCATTTCGCGAATTTCCAATTAACACACACATGTAGGTGAAGAGGGTTTGAAAATATTCAATACACTAATTTTGGTGCACAAGCTAATCAATTGTGAAATTTAAGGAACAATTTTACAAGTATACTTTTTTTTTACAACATAATAATTCTATTTAACATATACATAATTTTTTCTGGTTAGATTAGCATTATTTTTTTATAACATTTCATATATTCTGAATATATAATAAATAACATTCTTCTAATCTTACACTGAACTGTAGCAAAGATTAATTATATATATATGTATATATATAATGTAAATAAGTGATAAAAAATGCTTTAATTATAAAGTTAATCATCATATTTTTGACTTAGCAGGTGGAGGGAAAATTTTATATTAAGCAGTCAATAGTGGTAATGACCACAGGGAAATGAAAGGAATGCTTTTCTTGGGAGCTTTCTGTGACAGGTGAATAAGAGGGTTTATTAACAACGCCAGAACAGTTGGAATTTCCACCCCTAATGTATAAAAGAAATCTAAAATCGCAATATGAGAAAAGCTAAAACCTTACTATATATTTAATCGAGAAACTGCATAATAGTCTAATTAAAATTAAAAGTGAAACTTACTCATCTTTGCTACAATAACAGTTCTCTAAACATAAACAAACAAAAAGATTAGATGTATCTTGTAATAAATTACTCTTTCATTTTTTCTGTTTCACAGATGCAACAGTTCTTCCTCAGAATTTTTCATTTCCAGAGATAGGAAAGCGAAAATTGTAAACAAATGGAAGTAAAACCACAAACAATTGCATATTCCCACAACAAAAAAAAAAAGTTTACGGTGTGTATGTTTACATCAGGAACTAGTCCACTGTCACTTCGCGAGATGTCCTCGGTTTGAAGAACATACCTGAGGTCACAAGATAACAAGATGACCTCAAAAACATTAGCATTCTTCACAATACAGTAGAATTTTGCTGCATGGTAAACGAGATCTACCTGTTCCAAGAGAGAAGACCTTCTAATTTGAAATCGTCTGCTTGATGTAGTTGTTTGTGACTCACTGCTAGAGGTGTTGCCAAACGGCCTTGCCAAAATTCTAGTAATGCGAGAGGCAAGGTCTAAGCAAAAGAAATTGGTCATTCGACGGTTCTATGAGTCGCTTGAACTAAAGTGAGTCACGTTGACCTCAAAATGCGAGACAGGTAGAGAGCAAGGCGTCAGGCTTGGATGATAAAAGCCAGTTTTTCCTTAGAAAACTGTTTCGGAGCTTTATTTTTTCGTATTTACTAATAATTTAAAAGAATATTCTCATTCGCAGTTTTTTCCCCTTACGTAATAAAGCCGAAAGCCATTTTTTTTTCTCATCACAAGAAAATGAATAAAATGGAACTAGATCACATTCTAGCCAATAGAAAATTAAAAGCTTTTAACACACACACACAAAAAAAAAAAAAAAAAAAAAAATTCATGTTACATTAATATTTTTAGCACAAATAGGTAACAACTGAATCCGATAAGATATACTCAAACTTTAAAAATCACAAAGTGCAGTTACATCACGGTCTAATGTGTTTAACAGTCTTAAGACTTTGTTGACCCGCAGTGCCGCAGTAAATCTATTGGCGCCTAGTGCGGAAAATTCGGTTTATCATTCTACCGTCCGCCGCTATATCAGTAGTAATTAACTGATGACACCGATAAAGCGCCTGCCCGCACCACCCTTGAAGCCGCTCTGTTGACAGGTGACTCGTATACTCGTCAATAATTTAAAGTGTATTTTTTTATTTAAAACATCTATATATTTTTTTAATAGCAATCTTTGGTTTTTTTAATCATGCAATGTCTATGAATAAATAAAGCAAAAATTACTGTTCGAAACAACCGATAGGTATTTTGAATTACAAAAACGCGCTAAATTGGTAACACTGCCGTAAACATTGTGTTAAAATACGGGAGATTTTTTCCAATCCATGCAAAGCTATTTCCTTTGTTGACATTTGCAAAAGATAGAATTGGATGAAATCTTGTGCACTTTGAAAATGTGGGCCACAGTGCAAATGCATCCTTACAAATATAAAATGTTTTGCATATCACTTATAAAACACCCTAACCCAAAGAGACGTATATATATATCTCTATATAAAGTAAGACTTTTAAAATCTCCAAAAAATAAAGTTCACACCGTCCCTAACATATGCAAAATAGTTAAAAGTATAACAAAGAATAAAAGTTCTATTATGTAAGTTCACTTGACACATTATTATCACAACAACTTAGGTTAGAATGATATACTAAATTAATATATATATGTATGTATAATATAATATAATAATATTTGAAATATGAAGTTAAAATTATTCTTCTATTCACAATTCTTCAAAAATAAACTAGATTCGAATCACGTTGGAAAACTATTGAAACAAAAAATATTGTATGATTTTTCTAATGAGAAATTTACGGTCAGGCAGATGGGAATGGAATTTTCGAATGTATGAAATATATAATTCGGACAATAATAATAATAATAAATACCCCATCCGTACATGTTTGATTTATTTTATTTTATTTTTTGCCGGGGGGGGGGGGGGTTATTATTATTAAATAATGAATATCTTAAATGTTTGTCGGAAACAGAAAATACGCATAACTTTATGATAACTCAATAACGAAGTAGTAGTAAAACATCTTAAATCCGTACATTAACGTTCGAGAGTCCAACGGGTTCAAAAAAGCTGAATTACTTACGAAAGCTTTACTTTTTATTTATTTTTATTTATTCATTTTTGGATATTTTAAACAAAATCTTATAATCTATGAATGATCAATTCAAAAATAAATTTAAAAAATGCTTTTAAACTTTTAAATTGGTAATTTTTATGATTTTTCAGACTAAGTCTTAGTCCTGTTGCTTCTTTCATCGTTGTTCTTTCTTTTTTTTATATAAATAAAAAAAAATTAATAATATTAGAAAAACAATAGAAAAATATTTTCTAAGAACTGCTAAAAGATTATATATTCTTTTTCTTTTGAACATATAAACGATATTCCTATTGTCACGTTCTGATCAGACATTTCTAATTTGCTTAGAAAAACAAAATCAATTGTAAAATTTAAAAAAAAAAAAAAAAAAAACTGGCATTTTGGCCGACATGAATAAATTATATTAGTATTCACATTTTTTTTCTTTCTTTTTTTTCTTTGTTTACCTTCTTTTTATTCCCATAAAACAGCGCTTCCCAACCTTTTTTCTTTCACGTACCCCTTGATTAGGCTTTTCATTTAGAAGTACCCCTTTTCTCTTAAACACTCCCGCCTCCTCACCCACATAACGCAAACTTTTTTTTTTTTAATTAGTAATCTTTAATTAAATAGTAAATCGACACAAGTTACACAGGCATTTCTAAAATTTTATTTTTATCTTGGATTTTAAAGTTAATATTAATTTTTATAATATTAGCTTAACATCAAAATAAATCAATATAGCATTAAAAGAATTTTTAACTAACTGACGATAGAAGTTTATTAGCATTTTGCATCATGATATACAAGATACAAGTAGACAAACATGGCTTCTAATACTCTCAATGGGATCCTTGAGCTTGTTTTATGCAGCTGAGTTTTTAAAAATCAGGTTCAAACAAAAACAACTTTATAATCCAAAACTATCAACTTTCTTTATGTGATTTCCGCCATTACCAATATTATTTTCACGTACCCCCAGGGGTACGCGTACCCCACGTTGGGAACCGCTGCCATAAAAGAACATGAAGGGGATGCATTATTTAACTCGTTATGTTGTTGTTAGCGGTTTTATTAACTGCTTCGGGATGAGCGTCGCGTATACGTGACATATAGGGCTAATATAATGTTTAATTTTTCCGACTAGTATTTTCGAAAATTAACTTTCGCCTTAATTAATCACAGTATTGTAGCAATATACTATTTAAAATAAATTTTTCTGAACATTTCTGTTTAAAAATACCAGTGCTAAATGTCGGGTCGCCATTTTTGAAGAAGCAAGGGCAAAAATCCCCCCCCCCTCCCGGCGCTATCAAGGAATTTGATATTTCACAATGGACCAGTCACCACCGGTCAGATAAAAAGGGGAAAAAAATCCGAAATTGCATAAAAGCTAAAATAACTTATCAGATTTGACTAAAGTAGAAAAATTAGCATTAAAAAAACATTTTAAGCACAGAAATTAAAAATTGCCAATTTTATTTGCTAAGTGAGACACATTTATCATTAACGAGTACTTAAGCTAATTAAAAAAATGTATTTTAGAAAAATTTACACCTGTTGCTTCTTAGCTTTGCATATCAAGTAAAAAAAAATTGCCCCCCCCCCCTCCCCTCAAGAAAGTTTTGAAATGGCGCCCCTGGACCCTGGTTAAAAGTTGTATATGGGGTGTTTATCGCGAAAATGTTAAACTGATCATTATGGTCAAATACCAGTTAAAATATTAAAAGAAAATGTTTTAAAATAAAACATTTAACATGGCACATTATTACTGTATCAATAACTATTATTATTTATTATAAATAAGCAGTTAAAAATCTCTATGTTCTTATTTTTGTGGTTGCATAAGTTAACATTTTAAAATGATAATTATACTTATCTATGATTTCCTGAATTGATTATAAATTGGAAACAAAACGCTATGTCAAGAAATTATAAATAAAACTATTTTTACCCTTATGTTCGATCAGACATAGCAAATATTTAGACTATTTGAAACAAATTAACTTTTTTTTTCTTCAATTCATGAAATGTGACACATATGATCTACATTTTTAACCAATCGCGGTAAAGCATTAAACTCGAACTCCAACGTAATGTAGCTGCCGCTGAAGCAACAAGTTGTAATGACTCATGCGTTTCTTTATGGCCCTTAATAAGGGTAAGGAAAAAAAGATCTTTTCAGTTTTAGAGAAAACAGCAATATCAAAAAGAATTAATTGTAACCAGTAATATTTACTAATAAAATAGTAAAATAAAATAAAATAAAATAAAAATAATACAAAATGTAAATGTAACTGCGGAAAACCTTCTTGTTTACAATTTAAGAAAGCACGCGAAATAATAATAATAACAACAATAAGTTCTGAAAATAAATAATAATAATAATAACAATAATAATAATTATTATTATTAATACTGTTTCACCTTCTATATTGTCTTTTTTTTTCTGGTAGAATTATGTTATAATTATTAACAATACATTATACAGTTGATTTTCTTATATACTATATCTAGACTATTCTATAAGAAAATCGCAATCTTACATTATATTAATTTCTTTATAAGTCTTACATTAATTTCTTATATGATACACTGGGATGTAAGAAAATCAACAACAAAAACGATATATAATGTATTGTCAGTAATTATAACATATTGTATATCAGAAACAAAGACAACGTGGTCGTGGGTGAAACACTAATAATAATAACAATAATAATAATAATAACAGAACATCATGTGATATCTTCAATTGTAAACAAATGCTTTTTTCATAGCTAAAATTTACATTTTAAAAAAAAGATAGACTGTTGTTATTATTATTATTATTTTAGAAATCTAAAAGGATAATTTATTCATTCGTTTCTTTTTAAAAATGACTTTGATAAAAACTATTTTCATTTTTTAAATATTTTTATTAAATAGAAAATAGATTATTTCGTACTATTTTTAAATCGGGATCTCGTATTTGAATAAAATACAATAAACAAATAATAGTCTTTATTAGGGTAAAAATTATTCATTAATTTTAATTATTTAATATGATTTCTTAATGCAATTATTCATAAAATTAATTAGCTTATTTTAACTACACATTTTATCCTGTACTACATAAATAAATCCAATCCTTAATAATAATTTTATGTAATATACAAATACAAATGTTTTATAATATTTAAATAAAAATAAAAATAAAAAGAAAGGCGTAGAGCAAATATTTAACATTTATTTTGTTAATTGTCATCAAAATTGTAAGTAATTTTATGGATTAAAAAATTAAAAAAGTAGATGAAAAAAAATGCTCATAAAACGATTTTCTCGTAAAAGTTAGTTCTCACCAAAAAAAAAAAAAAAAAAAAAAAAAAAAAAAAAAGAGATTGATTTTAAAAAATCAATAGAAACAAATAATAACTAACAATTTTTTAATTTTTTTTTAATAACGAGTAAAATTAATATTTTTTCTTACTTTCTGTTAATAAATATTAGTTTGCCTTAATTTTCTGCCCGTCTCAAAACTTTTGCTATAACTTAACAGTAAACATATTTTTTTCATGCAAGAAGTATTTTTGTTTGTTTTGTTTTTCAGTTTAAAGGGAGAAGAGAAGGAAATTAATAGGACACAGTCTTCAGATAATTTGTAGCATACAGCTGAATAATAAAATAATAATAACAATTATTATTATTTAATCATACATAATAAAAACTAAATCATAATTTACACAAAACTATACCAATAAGAGATGACATTGATTTATTAATTTTGCAAATTCTAAAGTACAATATCAAAAGTAGATTGACAGCTGTTTGCAAGGTGCAGAGCCGTACCCACGTTTACAAGAGTATTTACTTTTACGTAAATATACGAAAATGACAAGAAAATATAATATTATTAGAATATTTTATCAGCATTGTTAATTTTAGCACACACAATTTTCGGTAGATAAATCAGAAAAAAAAATTAAATAAAAAACAAAACCTGTTTAACGGTAAAGGGTCTTCCTTCTCAGCAAAGTAGGAAAAAGCAAAACAGGAACATGAGATATTTTTTCATTTCAAAACAAACAACACGATTTATTATTTGACGTGTAAAATCAGATATAAATATGTAATTTCACATACCTTGAAGAATATAGGTTTTATTCCGTCTTTAAAATGCACGGAAATCAAGAAAAACTTCTCCACTAATTGTATTTTCTGGAGTTTAATTGACACAACCCAACCATCGATAGCTGCGCAAACTTCTGTTCTGCTCTCGACAGCGGTTAATGTTTCCACCGGTGCTTGCGTCAACAGCTGAATGACTCACCTCTCTCGCTGCGGATGACGTCAGCGTTCATGGTGCATGACGTCACGATCCATGCGGCATTCAGGACAGATACATGCAGTTGTAGATGGGCAGTTTTTTTCATCACAAAAATCTAATTCAACATAGAAAACAGAGATACGTATTATAGTAAGGCGTTTTTAGCACAGGGTGATAGCAAAACACAATACAGTTTCTATTTTTATGATTTTGAATAAAGTCTTTTTTTTTAATAGATAGGTTTAATTTTTTTTATTAATTTCATTTTTTTTCACAGGTGATATTAATTGTAACTGGATATAAATTATCTATACAACAAGATTTTCTTTTTTCCTTCATGTAATGATTAAAGAACACAACTATAGTTTCGTCAACAATTAATTAATTATCGGCTTTTCGTCAGGTGATTAGTAGTAGTAAAGAGTAATTAAGGGTTTTGTCTTATAGGACAGGATTTTTTTTAAATACTATTTCGTTTGCATTTCAATATTTTAAAACTTTTTTTTTTGCACTGGATAGCTTTTTAGATCGATCTCTACAACCGCCGATTTTTACGTTTTCCATTTTGTTTGCAGGTTTTTTTTTATTATTAGGCTATTTTCACTTTCAGAACCGATTTCAAAAGTAAAAGTATACTTAAAAAAAAAAAAAAAAAAAAAAAAAAAAAACCCTGCAAACAAAATTGAAAAATTTAAAAAACGGTTGTTATAGAGATCGATCTCAGCTGTCCAATGCAATAAAAAATCGTTTAAAAATATTAAAATGCAAACGAAAATAACTGTCGTATAGGATTAACATTAGCGAACGGGTGTTTTCGCGTGAGGGGACAGGACCTTTAACGTAACAATGGCAGAACCCTACTCACACCTACTAATCATCTAACAAAAAGAGCCGATAATTAATTAATTGTGATTTCGCTAGTGTCCCATTGTCATATCGTTGGAAATATTAAAAAAAAAAATTATCTTAATTTCTACCTGCATTTTTCCATATATCAGTTCATTTCCCTATGCGATTGCCTAATGGCTATTCCATGTAATTCCCTAATTCTATTGGTCAATAAACCTACACCTCGAACAGTGTTGAATCCAGACACTTTTCTCCGAGAGGGATTTCTGTCGCGCCGGGGGGGGGGGGGGGGGGGGACATTGTAGATTTCCGGGGGGGGAATTGCACTTTTTATCCATTAAAAGTATAAAATTTTAAATCTTCCTGGGGGTACATTTCAGTGCTCCGGGGGGCACATTCCCCCCGGGCCACCCCCTGGATTCAACACTGACCTCGAATCCCCTTCACCCTCTCTCTCTATATATATATGGGCAAAATTCCATTATTCTTTGCACTGAATGCTACCGAAATTAGTTTGCAACAGTTAAAAAGTTCTGATGCTTAAATTGTTGTTTTGTCTACCTATGTTGTGCTGCGCCAAGTATCATCTTAATTATTATATATACTAGATGGTACCCGTCAAAATTTGACGGTAAATAACGTGAAAGCTCCTTTAGAAATATACTTTTATTTTTAATTAGCTGCTTTTAAATTAATTAAATATTGAAAATTTTATGAACTGTTATATTGTGTAAGCGATTTCTATAGATGTAAAACGATAGATTGTGTTGTCAGTCCAGCCTACTCAACTAATGAAGTGAAATAATTTTAAGCTTGTAATTTACAACCTAATTATACTTGAATTATTTTAGCAAGAATTTAACTAAAAATCTTAATTGAATGATTTATTTTTACTTACTACAGTCCCAAAAATTAAATATATATATATATATATATATATCAATATTTAGTATTTTCTATTTTTTTTTTTTTAATTACGCGGCCTTTAAAATTTTTCATTAATTTTAATTTTATCAGCCTGATTCTAAAACCCAGATAAACCATGATACCAAGCTATCTTTAAAATTTTGCAAAAAAAGATGCATATTTAGTAGTGAAAACACGAGTTCTTTAAAGAGAAAAAAAAAACTTTAGCTTTCAACCTCAGAGCAAAAATATATTAGAAGGTCTTTAAATCAACCCTTTTCAACCCCTCTAGGCTAAACAGGCTAATCAATCAAGCTTCCAGTTTCGAGGGGAGAATCCTTCAAAAAAATGTTGACGCATGCGTAAAGAGACGATATTCGTGTGAACATTTGACAGAATGCGTCTTTCGTTTTAAATATATAGATTCCCCCTTTCTGAGGGGAACCCCTCAGAAAGACAAAGACCATTCAAAAAACGTTGGCGCATGCGTAAAGAGACGATATTTTGTGGAATATTTGACAGAATGCCTCTTTCGTTTTAAATATATAGATTATTTCTCCTGTCAACATCCCTTTTTCTCAGAAAATACAAAACGCAGAACGACGAATGAGATACCATATGAAAGGATTTTGAACAAACTTCTGACATAGCACACTTAACATTTCGTTAAAATATGTTTTTGATTAAAAATTGCTGTTAATTAAAAGTTAAATCGGCATTGTTTTCATATAAATGAAATGAAAGATTTTCCTGAAATTTGTGTTGCCACAAAAATAAAATATCGTATTATATTATGTTCAACAATAATTATAAAAAGAAATAAACAGTACAAAAAAGTTAAAGTATGATTTCTCCGCCCGGTTAATTTAATATCTATATATTTAAAACGCTAAGCGATTTATTTCGACAATCCGTGAGAACAAACTACTGCATCAAATTGCACCATTCTTTTTTTAAATGAAAGATTTTGGACACAGATTTGCTATCGTACATTCGTTTGTTAGAAAGTTTTATTAATTAGCCGTAATTTTAAATTAAACTTATACTTCTGCATATGACGTCATAAAGTCGGCAATCGGATTCGCGAGACACAGAGTAACGAGAAACTCTATGGTTCGGAAGATAAAAGAGAAATAATAAATATTAAATGCACGTGGCTTTTAGGCCATTTTTCTTTAATTTGAAAGTATAATTTCGGTAAAACTATTTATCGCGTGCACTTTATATTTATAAGCGAATAAAAATTCATATTTATTGTGACGTCAAGGGAATATTGCTGTTTGTTTGTTTATATTGCAGCTTTTTTTTTCTTTTAGCCTTTTTTGGCTTCTATATATAGCTGACATGATCCATATAACTGTGAAACAAGTCTCCTAATTTTGAACCAATTCCAGATGAGAGACCTGCATCTGGATTGGCACCCCCAGAGGTAACGCTTATATAAAACTTGGAGGACATTGGAGCCACGAACAGATTTTAACGTTAAGGAATATTGTCATTGGGTTTATTTTATCACTATGCATTATAACTTTGTTGATGCCATTTTTTCATTACAATTAAATACAAAATATATTTTTATTTGTATACATGGTATTTAAGCATAAAAGTAATGTATATAAAGTACATGTGAAAAGTTTGCGCCGGTGAAAATGACGTTATGCTTAGCTTGAAATGCGTTTTAACATTGATAAAACTAAAGAGAAAAATTTACACGATTGTGTCAACATGGCGTAATTTTAACCGATTTTTCCATTCTTAATTATAAAGATTAGAATTGGAGCCTTTATTGATTGCTTCATCTTGATTGCATACCTTGATTATATGTTACCAATTACTTTTTTTTAAATTATAGGTTAGACGATTTAATTTTTTAATAAAAATATTCACAAAAGTAAAGGATTTCAGGAAATTAAAATTATTAAAAATAGTGTTGTAGATGTGTGTTTTATTTACTATGTTCTTTTATTTACTGAATATGAGATGAACGTAGGATTAAACTATTTGTATGATACTTCATAGGGTCATAAAATTTTCTTTCTTGCCGTGGAAAATATGGCGGTAATGTTAAACTGATTTGCATTACACAGTTGTTTACGGAATGTTTGTTTGGAGTTTGCATCGGAAATAGTACTGTATTTCAGGGAAAAAAACTTTTAAAATAAAATATTTGGAAGACTGTTTCATACGCAAGACTGTTTCTTACATAATAAAGAAGCTTATTTTACTGATATTGTTATAGTATTTTTTTTTTCGTCAAGTTTTGACGGGTTCCATCTAGTCAATTAATTAATTACTCTTATGTTTTGCCTACAAACAACAAAGAGTATACTTATTAGTTGTTTTAATTATTATCATTTTTTAAATTATATTTTAAAATAACTTACGTTAACAGTATTTTTCACCAGAAAAATCTAATTTTATTAAAACTCTTTTGCTTTTATTTCTATCTGCTTCATTCAGTATATTTTCTATTGGTTTAAATCTTTAATTTATTTCTTTGTCATGCATTTTTTTAAAATCCACCCTATATGTTTAAAATCCTAACGAAATAATTTTATGAAATGTATTTGTGTAACGATTTTATGAAACGACTAATATTATGAATACGAATATATGAATCAAATATATGAAACGCTTAAATTTGCGATTTGTAGAATAAATAAATGAAGGAAAATGAGCGAATAAATGAATGAATGAATGAATGAAAATAAATAAATATTTATGAATGAATGAAAATGAATGAATGGGTGAATGAATGCATGCATGAATGGAATAAGTGAATGAATGAATTAACACTAATGAATGAATAAATGAAAATGAAGGAATGAATCAAATGAATGAATGAATGAAGGAATGAAAACGAATTAATGTAAATGAATGAATGAATGAAAACGGTTGAATGAAAATGAATGACTGAAAATGTATGAATGAAAATGAATGAATGAATAAATGATTTAAAATGAATGAATGAATAAATGATTTAAAACGAATGAATGAATGAAGGAATGATTTAAAATGCATGAATGAATAAAGAAAATTCCCATTGAAAATTCCAAAAAGAAAATTACTTATTATTATTATTATTATTTTTTAAACCAAGCTTATGCAGAATATATTTGGTTTATTGTTGAAAACAAATTAGCGTTTTTCGTATTCATGCTTCAGAAACAAAATTATCTGCCAAATCTGCCTCGACTACAAGAATTTTTACATTCAAAATATATTCTTGAAATTTTTTTTTTTTTTAATTATGATGTACAATACGAAAATCTATTGTTTTCTTACAAGAGCTTTCAAATATCTTTTCTCTAAATACAACATATCGTGCAATTTATTTTCCATAATATCTCTTGTAGCGTGATTACTTTCCAGACGAATTTAAAATTGCTGAATTTTAAAAGTACATCCATATAATGGTTTACATTACATAATATGTTTTATAAAGAATCAAAAGCTATTCCCCGGTAAAGCCTCGTCTAAATTGAACCCATTTTTTTATATCAGAGGAGAAAAAAAATTAGTACGTAGTTTTTGTTATTCCAAACTTTTCTTACGTCTCCGTAAATTTGTTTATTTATTTTCTATAAAATGTTCGCTACAAAATATATTACAATCCAATTCGTTTAAATATAAATCTCATTTTATTTAAATTTTCTCAAAAGAAGAGCAAAGGTGGGCATGGACATCTTTCAACATTTCTGTGAACAAATTAATTTAGTCAGGTGATAAATACAGCATTTGGTTTTACTATAACCGAATATATTAAATATCATAGGTTTAAAATTTTCTCAAATGTTTTAAAAAACATTTTAGTTCACTCAAATGTGTTGAGATTTCTATAATAATGATAATAATAATAATAAATAAATAAATAAATAAAAAATCCAGAGGATATATATATATATATATATATATAGGAGGTGTGGCGGAGTTGTCTGGAAAAAACGCATGGTTAATTTATTTATATATATGTAAAAAAAAATGGTGGACTATGATTTGATACTTTTATATGCAAATTAATGTAGTTATATTTACAAATTCATTAATTAATTAAAATTATTTATATTCATTAATATTAAGAATGTTTTTGATTAATTGTATTTACATTAATGCCCACTGTGGACAATATCATATTAACTTCTGATATAATGTATACTTTCTTAAATGCTAATATAATACATGTATTACTTTTTATTAAATGTTCTACCCTATCCACTTATATCAAGTTTATTTAATTTTTAACAATGTTCGCAGAAACATTATATGTAACTAATTAATTTCAATATTTAATTAAAATTAATTTTAAATCCTTAGCATCTTAATTCGTATAATTTATTATTTTAATTTGATTATAAATTAATTTATGTGATATTGCATTTTTGGCAAAGCTATTTAATTGTGACTATGTCATTGCCTGGTACAAATATTTTTCTGTAGCATTAATCAATAATTATTAATTTTACCATTTTACGTATCATTTTTTTAACATAGAATTTTTCATTAATACATCCATTTTTATTTTAATGTAATTGAATATTTTATCAACAGAATTTTATTCATTATTTAATTATATTTATTTATTATTTAACTAATTGTTATCATTCTTTAGACAGTATTTGGTTTAATCTTTAACTAATAATTTTAATCCACTGCTTTTATTAAATCATAAAATATTCACTAATTCTCATAGATGGCAGCACCATGGTTTGAGTATTGCCTTGCTGTACAATAATATTCCATGGTCAATCATCTTCTAAAACTTATTTTGGCAACATGTAATGATTTTCTGCTTTTCTGCAATTCATTGCCTGAGTTATGTGATGACTCCTGTATATCTGGTAATTGTTGTGCTCTCTTCCATATATCCTTTTTAATGCAGTTGTATTTTTAACTTTATGATTAAATTTCACTGTTTTTTTCTCTTTTTTATGGGTAAGGTTTCTTTCCTTTTTAATATTGTTTTTATTTTTTGAACTTTATGATTTTTTTTACATTTTTTCTCTATTATGATGTGGTAGTCCCAAAATCATATTCTTTAGCAATGTTATGGCTAATATGATGATGAAACCACACATTTTATTTGTGGTATTTAGGCATTTGGGACTTGAAGATTCTGTCTAAATTCCACAAATTTCATTTTTTCAATTTTTAATTTAATTTCTTCTTCTTTTAAATATGTATATGGTATCTATATTCAGAGTGTTGGGGACCACTATCATTGTCAATTAATTATTACATACTAATTCATAATTTCATAGTTTTTGTTGGTGTTTCGGTAATGTTTCATTAATGGTTATATATATATATATATGTATATATGTGTGTGTGTGTGTTTGTGTGAGTGTGTGTGTGTGTGTGTCGTAGGCAAATTGTGAAATCCGGCCCCTTACAAAGGGCCTTTATAATGCGATAACACTGGTATTTATAAACCGATTTGGATGTGACTGCGCTTACCAAGATCTCTATCGCGTTCGTTGGCAAGCTTCATCTGCCATTTTGTTTCAAAATAGAAAAAATATACAAGAAAAAAAAAAGGAAGGGAAAAAAAAAAGAAATCTAAAGTTGCCTTTTTGTTAAGTGTTAGGCTTTGATACAAGGATTTGAAAGCATTTTTTATTTTGCATCTAATCTTATAAAAATGGCTGAGATATAGAAATTTCAAGTTCTAGGGAGGCTGACATTTTGAAACAAAACAGCGGATTAAAAAATAAAGGATTCTTCCATAATCATGTTCACTTCTAATTTATGTTTTAGCATATGTGATCTCTTGCAAAATGAATTTCATTATTTCAACTGTTATTGCAACTCTTATAGGCTGAAAACTACATAGTCATATCATAAAATGACACCATATTCATAAAGAGATAATTCATTGGTATTTATAAAATACTAGCAAAAACCATGGCTTTGCACGCTTGGTTGTTTAAATATGCCAAGTGATTTTTGTGTGCCTACTGACATTAGGGGTAAATTATACTGTTATGGATAATTAAAATAGTACTAATTAAGTCACATTTTTATCAAACTTCATTCTTTTACTGCATTAGGTGAACGTCAGGCTTGAATTAAGGAGAAAATTTTCATTTCAATCCATTTGCAACCACCCCCTTTAAAAAAAGAGTTACAATGCAGCCTACTTGGGAACTCTATTTATCAGTTACAGTAAAGTGAAAGCATTTTTTAAAGTCGGCTCAGTAGTTTCAGCGTCTATTTCCTAAAAATAAACAATTGTTTCTTTTTCACAGTATTAGTATACCGTGAATCCCCATAAAAATCAAAATACCGTTAAGTAATAAGTTGGAAAACATTGGTTAATATATTTTTCACAGCTTTAATTTAATTTCCTCTAAAATAAGTAAACAAATATATCATTATTTACTTTGATTTATTCCTCGAAACTTCAGCTTTCGGTTTTGCAAAATTGAGATATTGAAAACAAATTTTATATTTTTGTAATTATTTTTAGTAAAAAGGTTAAAAATATAAAATATAAAAAGCTAGACTTTTACCTATTTACATTTTTGTATATTTGTGGTCCAAATATTTTTCTAAGTTTCCTTGTTGTAATAAAATTCGCGATATAAATTTACTGGTTCTATTATTTTTCTTTCTTTCTCTTTTTTTTTAAAACTCTAGACTGTTTAACTGTACTGTACAAGATCTAAAATATAGGTTTTTTTTTGTAAATTTTATAGGCTTTTACATAATATATATATATATAAAGTTTCCCATAACATAAACCTGGTTTTTATATATTTAAATGAAAATATGAAACATTCAGAGTATGAAAAAAAGCTATAGTTGCTATTATTTTATTATTATTATTATTCTCATTATTGAACTGTTCTATTCAAGTCTTAAAACAATTCAAAACTTACTTAAAGGAAAGAAAGTTGTACTTTCTACTAAAAAACGAACTATATTGTACAAAATATTTATATCAACTTTAATTTGATGATCCTTTAAAACAATTCAGCAGAAGTATTTAACAGTTATCCATCTGAAAAATGCTCCTTTGAAGGATAAATAGCTAATTTTGATGAAAAGTTGCATTGTTCTTCTAAAAAAAAATTACAGTTTTAATCTAATATTGCAGTGTTAAATTTTCATTCTAAAATTATTTTTTTATTTTATTATTATTTTTTATGGCCATTTTAATGTGCACCGCGAATGAAGTCGTTGCCGAAAACAGTATTCAATGACTTCATTCGTGTAATCGGGTGGTCCAGAAAAGTTATAATCAATATTGTACATACTTTTAGCGTAGAATGAAGTTGAATACAAAGAATATTATATAAAAGAATATTTTTTATATGCTCAGTAATCGAATGAATTTAATTTTTTGCGATAGTAATGTGAAGAGGGCGGGGATGGTAGTCACTGTCCCTCGAATTGTTTTAGTGCACATCTTCTATGCTATGACAAAAAATTAAACACTTTCATGCTTTAGAATACATATACAAATTTGGCCATAAAGCAAAATTGGGTTTCTTCCATAAGAGATTTGATTATAGCACGGGCAAACTGGGCCGTAGCCATGGCCACTCTGAATTTAGGGGTTCTCAAATTTAGTATGCAATTTTCGTAAAGCTGATATTTTATATCTATTTCGACGTTGCACAGACTATAATCAATATTTTGAACATTTAGAATAGAATAAGTTTAAAAACGAAAATATATTTATCTAAATACAGTAAAACCTTTCAATAGCGGACACCCCAGGACGTTATTCGGAAGAATCCGCTTTCTGCAAATAGCAGACAAATTCTATGATGATGCGGTGTCCACTGTTGAAAGATTTTATTGCATTTAGATAAATATATTTTTTGTTTCTAAACATATCCTACTCTAAAAGTTCAAAATATTGATTATAATCAGTACAAAATCGAAAGAGATTTAAAATATCAGCTTTACAAAAATTGCATACCAAATTTGGGGCCCCCCTCAAATCGGTTGAGGGGAGGCATGACAGAGTTTACCGCTGCTTTAATCAGGTTCTGCTTCCGGAACAAACCCCAGCCCTGCTTTATGGTCAATTCTTTTCCCATTTATTCAGGATTCACTGTGGTCAAACATGTACTGTTTTTAATGCTAAAAAAAAGTGTGGTCAGAAAAGACTGACTATTGCTCACAAAAAAAAAAAAAAAAAAAAAAAAAAGGGCTGCGATTCAGACGTTTCAAGTGTCTGAAATTCAGACACATTTAAGTAACTTAAATTTTTAAGACACTTTAAAGTGCCTCTTTTTTGAACCATCCCTTTCAGACATTTCAGTTTACAGTGTAGTACAGTAAGTACTATGTCAGAAGCTGCTTCAAAAACCTTTCGAAGGGGGCTACCTCATTTGTTGTTGTGTGTTTTGTAAATTCATAGAAAAAGGGATGTTGACAACAGAAATAATATGTATGATTTTAGAATAATAGGACTTTGCAAAATAGCGCTAATTTACTGAAAAGTACGGTCAAAAGATATGAGTTTATATTTAAAACAAAAATTAAAGTGAAATCCCACATTGTTAGTCATAGAATATCCATATTAAATAGTTATTAATAAAACTTAAAAAAAACTAAAATACAGTAAACAATAATGTTTGATTAGATTTAAATTCATTAGCAATTAATACAGAGATCTAAAGATTTAAAATTTGAATTACACATGAAAAAAAATATAACGTACTTCACAGAAATTATTAAAATACTAAATGCAACTTAATGGGTATTTGAAAAATAATGAAATAATATTAACTGATTAAGATTTTGGTTAATTACTTGCCCTTATGGGCATTTTAAAACTATCATATCTTTATAAGTCATGCAATAAAAGCAAACACGATTGTGATAAGCTTGGAATAAAATATTTTAGTTTATTTCTGTCAGTAATCTAATTTAATTCATTATGTAACTCTAATTGAATTTTTCCTTCAGAGTTCAATTACTGTTACAAACTATGAATTAAATAAATATTGCTAATAAATTATTTTATTCCAATCTTTACCATGCTTGTGTCTATTTTCATTGCATGTTCTAAAATATATGATTCTTTTAAAATGCCCATAAAAGAAACATAAAAAAAAATAATTCACTCCATAAAAAGTGAACATTCACTCCTATGAAAGAGTGGCTATTCACTCCTGTCAGGAGTGAGAAACCCACTCCTTTTGCAAAAGTGAATAGTCACATCTATAAAAGAGTGGATAGCCACTCCTATGAAAGAGTGACTATTCACTCCTATCAGGGTGAAAAAAACCCACTCTTTTTGCAAGAGTGGATAGTCACTTTTCTGAAAGAGTGAGTATCCACCCCTGTTTAGAGTGAATATTCACTTCTTGGGAGTGAGTATTCACTCTTTCAGAGAGTGAACAATTTCACTTTTGCCTCGAGTGAATAGTCACTCTAAAGAGGTTGGGCAAATTTTGACTCTGCGATAGAGTGAATATCCACTCCTCCGGAGTGAATAGTCACTCTTTCTTATTTAGAGTGTAATACTGGTATGACAAAGAATCGATTTTTCTTCTCTTTCCAATTAAAAAAAAAATAATTGAAAGAAAACATTGTTTGTACATATTTATGTGTACATATTTCTACATATTTGTTTGTACAATCTTAGAAGTTATCTCTATGCCAAACTTAAAGTTTCTAGGTTGACAGTTTCAGAGATATCATAGTGAAAGTATACGTATAGAAAATTTTCGTCTCATTTCACTCATTTGAAATTCAATTTTTTTTAAGCCTTTTCTTTAGGAGTGTCACGTCTTAATAGAAATTTGCCTGTCAAATTAAAAATTTGTAGCCGCAGTTGTAATTGAGTAGTCATGATTAAAAAGCGCTTTCCAGTCATTTCATCTTGTTAAATCTCGAATATTTCAACAAACGTTCTTAGCGGGCATTTACATTTTAAAAGTAACAATAACCAACACTAACTTTTGTAAAGGAGTTGACTTTTGAAAATTTAAAAAATATGTTTGAAAAAATTCTTAAAAATACGAATCTCAAAAATTCTAAAAGTTTTAGAGGAGTTGTATATTTAAGAGTACTATGTATCCCGATAAGATCCATGCCATTTTGTTTCTGAATTAAAAAAAAAAAAATTAAATACATTTTACGGGCGTGTGATGTGATTGTGTGGGATGTACAACACACACAAAAAAAAAGGAAAGGAGCTGTTTGAATATTTTTACTCTGATGCACTTTATTGCATAGAACCTTTCTTAATAGGTTTTTCTGGAATCTTCCCGAATGTAACAAAATTTTCTGCAACACTCGGGAACTTTCCGGAATGTAATACAATCTTCTGCAATAATCTGAAACTTTCTAGATAATTCTAGAATGCAATACAGCCCTCTGTGAAGCAAATTGAAAGCTTTCAGATAACAACAGGATGTAACAAGAACTTTCAGAAACAATCTAGATAATTTCAGAATGTAACAGAACCTTCTAGAACAATCTAGAACTTTCCTGATAATTCCAGAATATAAAAGAACTTTCTAGAACAATCTTGAATTTTCCAAGTAATTTCTGAATGCACTGAACATTCTGAAACACCCTGGAAATTTTTAGAATATTCTAGAATTACTTTAGGTACAATAGAAAATTTTTCAGATGATTCTAAAATGTAACGCAACAATCTATAGTAAACTGGAGTTTTCTAGATAATAACAGAATGTAACAAAACTTTCTGAAACTATCTAGTACTAGTAACCTTCCATATACTTCCATAATGTAAGAAAGCCTTCTGGAGCAATCTGGAACCTTCTCGTTCTGGTAATTCCAGAATGTAAGTGAACGTTCTTGAACAATCTGGGAACTTCCAGATAATTCTAGATTTTAATAGATAATTCTGGGACAATCTTGAAATTTCCAGGTAATTCTTGAATGTAACTGAACATTCTGAACACTCTAGAACTTTCTAGATAACTCTAAAATATAACATAATCTTCTGGAGAATCCAAAACTTTCCAGATAATTCTAGAATGTAACACAAATTCTATAATAAACTGCAATCTTCTAGATTATAATAAAACGTAACAAAACTTTCTGAAACAATCTAGTATACTAGTAACCTTCCAGATAATTTCAGAATGTAACAGAATCTTCTGGAACAATCTAGAACTTTCCTGATAATTCTAGAATATAAAAGAACCTTCTAGAAAAATCTTGAATCTTCCAGGTAATTTCTGACTGCTACTGAACATTCTGAAACAGCCTGAAAATTTTTAGATTATTCTAGAATTACTTTAGGTACAATATAAAAAAATTCAGATGATTCTAAACTGTAACGCAACAGTCTATAGTAAATTGAAGGTTTCTAGATAATAACAGAATGTAACAAAACTTTCTGAAACAATCTAGTACTAGTAACCTTCCATATACTTCCATAATGTAAGAAAGCCTTCTGGAGCAATCTGGAACCTTCTCGTTCTGGTAATTCCAGAATATAAGAGAACGTTCTTGAACAATCTGGAAACTTCCAGATAATTCTAGATTTTAACAGATTCTTCTGGGATAATCTTGAAATTTCCAGGTAATTCTTGAATGTAACTGAACATTCTGGAACACTCTAGAACTTTCTAGATAACTATAAAATATAACATAATCTTCTGGAGAATCCGAAACTTTCCGGATAATTCTAGAATGTAACACACATTCTATAATAAACTGCAATCTTCTAGACTATAATAAAATGTAACAAAACTCTCTGAAACAATCTAATATACTAGTAACCTTCCAGATAATTTCAGAATGTAACAGAATCTTCTGGAACAATCTAGAAGTTTCCTGGTAATTCCAGAATATAAACGAACCTTCTAGAACAATCTTGAATCTTCGAGGTAATTTCTGACTGCTACTGAACATTCTGAAACAGCCTGAAAATTTTTAGATTACACTAGAATTACTTTAGGGACAATATAAAATTTTTCAGATGATTCTAAAATGTAACGCAACAATCTATAGTAAACTGGAGTTTTCTAGATAATAACAGAATGTAACAAAACTTTCTGAAACAATCTAGTACTAGTAACCTTCTATATACTTCCAGAATATAAGAAAGCTTTGTGGAGCAATCTGGAACCTTCTCGTTCTGGTAATTCTAGAATGTAAGAAAACGTTCTTGAACAATCTGGAAACTTCCAGATAATTCTAGATTGGAACAGATCCTTCTGGGACAATCTTGAAATTTCCAGGTAATTCTTGAATGTAACTGAACATTCTGAACACTCTAGAACTTTTTAGATAACTCTAAAATATAACATAAACTTCTGGAGAATCCGGAACTTTCCAGATAATTCTAGAATGTACCACAAATTCTATAATAAACTGCAATCTTCTAGATTATAATAAAATGTAACAAAACTTTCTGAAACAATCTAGTATACTAGTAACCTTCACAAAAATTTCAGAATATAAGAGAGCCTTATGGAATAATCTAGAAATTTCTCGGTAATTCCAGAATGTAAGAAAGCCTTCTGGAACAGTATGAAACTTTACCGATGATTCCATAATGTAAGAAAGCCTTCTGGAACAGTATGAAACTTTACCGATGATTCCATAATGTAAGAGAGCCTTCCTGAAGAATCTGGTACCTTTTCGGTAATCCCTGAAAGTAAGAGAAGCTTCTGAAACAACCTGGAAGATACAAATTACAGAATCTAACAAAGGATTCCGAAACAATTTGGAAGCTTCCCGATAATTCCGGAACGTAACGAAACTTCTGGTACAATTTAAAACCTCTCAGACAATTCCTTCAGATTAATGATAATTTGAACATTGAGAATATTGGTGCGAAAATGGATTTTTTTTTTTAAATTTATTTTAAAGAATCAGACGCTGACGTATTTTTGTTTTCAGGATGAGTAGTGCTCTTAAATATATAGTAAAAGTTTTAGAATGTTTGGGATTGATGTTTTTAGAAATTTTCCTGATATATTTTTCGTTTTCTTTTTTCTAATAGCTGTATAAAATTTAGTTTTGAAGATGCTTCTAAATACTTGCATTATATTGCAATGGAAATATGTACTACTTTCAAACCAAAAAGGATTCATCATTATAGCTAGTATTTAATTGTTTGAAAAGTTATTACAATTTAAAAGATGAAAAATATGACATTTGAAAATAACATCTGTGTGGTCAGTTTTGAACAGACATATCTCATATAAAAATAAATAAGTAAATAAATAAATAAAACTCAAAATATATGTTTTCTCGGATTTTCTCGCATTTTCACATATTACAATCTTTGGGAAATCTATAATTACCACTCATCTGTCTGCAGATATATTGGCCCATAAACAAGATATTCAACAAAGGTTGAAACGCACTTTAACTTTTTACCTATTGGAAATAAATAGGGAATAAAAATTTAAAAAGTGTTCAAAATAAGACAGGAAATAAGATTGTGTTAATAAAATAGCCTTGCCATTATTTTTCAAACAGTTACAGTTTAATTTTTATATGGCCCTCTTCTACAAAATTTGTCAATTAGATTTATTTTTCTTTTGCTACAACAAGATCATTACAAAAAATTGCTTACCCATATCCTTAAAATTTAATGATAGAATTCTATGGGATTTCCTCCTCAATTTATCAGGTATTGCTGTAACATTTTGAGTTTTCACGATATTTCACTGGTCTTTTTATATGAGTTGCCCTATAGTATTGACTATCAAATCATGACAAAAAAATCTTTGCTGTAGTTCGCGCATGCACAGTCAAATTTTATTTCATACAAATACCCATATCTCATCAAATATTCAACATATTAATATTTTAATTGCAGTGTACTATTTCTACGATTTTTTGTCAAGTTTTTGGAAAGCGGTGTTAAATTGGGCTGAAAACTCTGCATGCTATATATATATATATATATATAACTTTTTGAATTTTTCACAGAAACGTTGACATTTTCTCGAATATACGTGCTGTGCTTACACAAATGCACACAAATGTTGAACAGGACCTACATAGTCATTTGCTACAGTGACAGACCATTTTTAACATTTTCTGTTACTTGGGTGATCGAAAATATTGTTTTATTATTAAAATTATTATTGCCTCCCCCCCCCCTAATTGTCCTCGTGACAAAATCTTCACTGAAAAACATGAAGTCAAACATGTTCTTTACATCCTCAAAGTTCAAGGGCATTTCGGGCATTTCCTCACGAGTTTCAGTAGATATTCGACGAAACGTCTGAAATTGGTCACTGCACCTTAACCCTCCAGTGCACGGCTTGGGTCTGTGAGACCCAAGCATGTATGTGTTTTATGAACAATGTTTTTGCAACCCGTGCACTGGCGGGTTAATTTCTGAACACCACTGTATTATAAAAAAGGGTAAACAGCAAGATAGAAACCTAAAACAATTTATTAAGAGAAATCTCCAAGCAAAGAAAATGATTGTGAATTATTATTATTATTATTATTATTATTATTATTATTATTATTATTTTAACCTCAACCGCGAAGTTCACATTTTCAAAGAACTGAAAATTAAATCACTCTCAATACCAGAAAGCCAAAAACGAGTCTTAGTAGGTAAACATTTCACGCACATTTAGAAATCCTTTATATTAAGTAGAGGAAAATCGAGTAGGGAATAGAACAAACCGGTTTTTAAGAACAAAAGAATGTGCTATAAAATAGGTTTTTTTCATTTGTTTCTTTCGAAATGAGGCAAGAGAAGTGTTTATAGACAAAACTCACATAAACTTTGATTGAAGTTCTAATAACAGCTGTAAACTCTAGAAGTAATTGCACTGATTTAATATACAGTGTGACAGGAGACTATACTGTACAAACTTTAAGAGGTGGTAGATCAGACAGGAACAAACATTAACGAACGTATAGGTAACCAGGGTCTCAACCCACTTATAAAGTCAGAAATACAGGGTGTCTCACTTCAGGCCATGCACGGATTTCCATTCATAACTTTAAAATGAGGACGATAATACAGTAATATCTCACTTATACGTCGCCTCTTTTATGTGTCTCACTCATTTATACGTCGATTTTCGGTAGTCCCGGATAAAGATATAACAATGCAATTTTTTTTTTTTTGCTTATGTGTCGCAACGTGAATGTATCTCTCATTTATGCATCGGTTCCCATTCGACATATGTCTTTTCCAAGAAATTTCACATGAGCTTAAATAGGAAGTCAATTGGTTGTCTTTTTGCATTTGTTTTCTGGACACTATTATAAGCTGCATTCTTAGGTCACACCCCTTCACTCCTGCTACTTCTAGGATAATTGTTTTTAAAAAGCAGGCTTCCTTCTGAAGGAATTTGGTAAGCTTGTGCCAAAGATCAACCAGTATTAGATGACGAATAGAATGCCGTTTGTTGGGGAATGATTAATTTTAACGATTTTGTAGATATTGATGAAAATGTAATAACAGCATAAAAGAGGGATATACATGAAATAGTCGCACAAGTCAAAGGTGATGCCAATTAAAATGAATAAGATAACGAAGAAAACGTAGAAACACCATCCACCGACTTTTACAAAGGCAATAGATGCTCCGTCACTATAACCAACTGATATATCTGGTTCAACATATTCATGTTTCAATGAACTCGAGAAAGCTATTTTTAGGGAAAAACATCAAGCTTATAAACAAACTTCAACTTTAGACTATTTAAAAAAATAGGGTATGTAAATTCGTTTTCGACTTGGAGTGAGACACTCTGTCTTTATGACTGAGAAAAATGGATTATGATCCTGATTTACTATACAAAAAATGTTTCTTGCTCTCTCATCGTTTAAAGTTTGTACACGACTTTCGGCTATGTTAAGAAAAACTCTGGAACCGGTCTCGGCCCAGTCCTGTTGCCAGAGTAACTGGCCAGTCGACTTTATTTTATTGAAGTCCGGCATTTTCTTTTGATGCCAATTTTCTCCCATTCAATCGGTTATTCCGAGAATTATCACAATATTTTGTTCTTTCGTTCCTACGCACGAAGTTCCACCCTTACAAGTTTTGGAGCCTTCGAAAACAAAAAATCTACTCAGGGTTTTTCTAATCAGAGTCACACAGTACCTCGTATACCCATTCATTTGACGGAAATTTTTAAAAAACTGTTTTGTTTTTCCTTGGCATGTTTCATTTTTTAAACAATTCAATAATTAATTTACAAACACTAATTTTCAGTTGCCTCTTTTTAAGTTTCATACATTTTAAGTGACAGAGTTGCTGATTGCTTCTGATTGACGGTAAAGTGTCGTGTCATTTATGATAAAACAACTCGATCATGGAATCCACTGAGAGAATTTCAAAGATTTGATAAAACTTTTATTATCCGTCACTCTTTTAATCGTTAGTTTTGGTTATCTGCCAATCACTAGAAATAGTACATGTATGTACAATAGTACATACCATAAATGTAGAAAGAAAAAAAAACGATTATAAATGACGACGAACTTGTACAAAGAAGTATGGTTACAGTTATTAGTGTTGCCACGTCCATTGTCGCAAGTAGCGGGACAGGAAGAAATAAAAGCGGAAGAGTGGTTCTAAATTGGAAAAAATACAATTATTTTTTTTGCCATTGTATTAAATTAATGAGAATTAAACAATTCTTACAGTGTGTAGTTAATTCAGCTATATTCATCTTTGAATTAATTAACAATATTTGTAAGGCCTTCAATCATATATTCTAATACAAGCAAATCTTGTGTGTGTGTGGTTATATATGCAAATTTTATTTTAAAAACGGCTCTAACGATTTTGACGAAATTTTGTATCCTACCGTTTAGGGGCAACAGAAAACCATTGGCCTAGGTTACATGTTCGAGAAAATTCGATTAGTGGGCCATTTTGGGTCACCATGCGTCAGGGTCAAGCTAATTGTACCTAAAAAACGGTGGAAACGATTTTGACTAAATTTTATATCCTACCATTTTCGGGCACGAGAAGACTATTGCGCTGGGTCACATGTTCGAGAACTTTCGATTAGTGGGCATTTTGGAGTCAACGCGGGTTAAGTTAATTTTATCTAAAAAACGGCTCCAACGATTTTGATTAAATTTTGTATTCTACGAGTTTCGGGCACGAGAAAATCATTGGTCTGGCTCACATGTCCGAGAAAATTCGATTAGTAGGTCATTTTTGGGTCACTCTGGGTCAAACTAATTTTATCTAAAAAAGGCTCAGATTATTTCGACTAAATTTTGCATCCTATGGTTTTCGGGCACGAGAAGACTGTTGGGCTAGGTCACGTGTTCGAGAAAATTTGATTAGTGGGTTTTTGATTAGTTTATTATATTGGGATAATACGGGCTCTATTATTATTATTTTTTATATTACATTTATCGATTTGAAAAATATGCATCTGTGCATATTTCATAACGAGGAATCTAAATGTCTAATTTTCATTAAGATTGCATTATTAGAACCGAAATTAATAATTAATTTGGGGCGACTTTTCAATAAATATTGCTTTTAGTGAACCGCGCCCCCTAGCGATGGGTTTATCGTTATTTGACACCATTTTTAATGTATGCAAATCTAATGCCCCGATTTCAAGAACTAATTCGATTTAACAAATTTAATTTTTTTTAGGTTCATCAGTAGCGTTTAATTGCTGTGATGTATAGATAATTACCACTATTTCCGAATAGTAACTTCAGCATTTTTTTTTTAGAGTTCCAAGCTTTTCTACGATTCCCAGTCTTTTTAAAAGTAGTCCGCTAATCTTAATTAGTTGTTTGACAAAAATCAGTCTCATCTCCCCTCCCCCCCCCTCTCCCCTTTCTTCTTTTCTCTAACTATGCCCGTTTCCATAACTCAGCAACTAACTTTCCAATATCAACAGAACTGATTCCAAACATTTTAATTAACTTAATAATCACTCTCTATAAGTGAACTTATGAGTTGCATACACCACTCTTTTCGAATAATAAGTTGAGATTTTTTAAATTTCATTTCAGAGTATCTCGGGTTCTACGGGCCCGATTACGACGGGGGGCTCATTTGACTTGATATCGATAGCCTTAAATATCTTAGTTCCATTTTTACCGCCAGGGGGCGCTTTCCTATCTCGGATTCTATGGATCCGATTAAGGCGCGGTTTGGCTCTTTCGAATTGAATTCCATAGCTTTACAGATTACAGCCATGTTCGTATAGAACAGATTGCGCCCCCTGGCGGTGGAAGGTGGAACTTCAGGAATATCTCGGGTTCTATGGGCCTGATTACGACGGGGTTTATCTCATTCTACTTGATATTGATAGCTTTAAATATTTTAGTTCCACTTTCTACCGCCAGGAGCACATTCTTATTTCGCGTTCTATGGGCCCGATTACAATGGGATTTGGCTCATTCGACTTCAGTTTGATCGCCTAAGAGATTTTAGTTCCACTTTCCATCGCCAGGGGGTACATGCAAAATGTTAATAAATTTTAAGTAATATTTTAATGGAATATAAATTATTAAAAAGTAAATACACGAATTTTTAAATTTTATCAAGGAGTAAGTATATGGATCATAATTACACTATTTTGTTCAGGAATAAATTAGCATTACCGTTTTAAATGTCATTTAAAAAAATAATTTTATACAAAATCGGGTTAAAGATGTAAAATCATACAAATTTAAGGTTTGTTTTAATTTATTATCACGGGCCCGGGCAACGCCGTGTGGATCAGCTAGCTAAGGATATTTTTCTGAAATTGATTCAGTATTTATGGTTTTAAAAAAAAAGTTTTATATTTAAAATTCAAATTTATTGAATTTCAGTTTGTGTTTTTATGTATTATTTTGCTGAAAAATTAATTTTGATATGTTTGGTAATATTAGAATATTTTAGTTTTAATTTATTACTATTTTGTAATTAATTAAAAATACTTTAAAATAGAGTTCTGCATCGGGTCGGGTAATCCTATTTTTACAGCAGAATCGAAGTGAGGCGGGGGGTACTCATTCATGGGATTTCTCCGCGAATCTGTAATTTCCCTCTTTTTTGTCCTTTTCTGATAGTTAAAAATAGGTATATTTTATTACTAA
The DNA here is from genome assembly GCA_963931845.1 of Maratus michaelseni. Classification (NCBI taxonomy): domain Eukaryota; kingdom Metazoa; phylum Arthropoda; class Arachnida; order Araneae; family Salticidae; genus Maratus; species Maratus michaelseni. The sequence goes on from OZ007592.1 coordinate 256,035,927, forward strand.
TATTACAGGGTGCCAACAGTTGCGATAAAATCATGATTTCAGCAAATAGGTGCTCAGAGACTCCCCCTTTCAATCCTTCTCCAATTATTATATGAATGTCAGCATTTATGTTAAAAAAAAAAAAAAAAAAAAAAAAAAAAGTATATTATAACCTAAAACCTGAAAGGAAATAAAACTGCACCATATTTCTCATGCATCTTGCTTTTTTCTATTAAAAAAATAATAAAAAATAAAATAAAATAAAAATACACTGTAAAAAATTGCTGCAGTAAAATTACTGCAGCAGAGATTCCAGACAATATCCAGAAGAAAACTGGTTTTGTCTCTAGATAAACGAGCTTTGTTCTTACACAAACGGTTTTTACCAGTAAAATTACGACAGCAATTCACGGAGAATACCCGTGAATTTACAATTTTTTTACAGTGTAAGAAAAAAAAACTTCTTATTTCGTCACGGTAAATGAATGTTTAAATTCATCATTGAATTCTTTGAAATTGCTTCTGTTTTACCTCAATAACTTTTTGATACTGTGTCAATTTAAAAAAAAAGTTTATACTTTTAGCACTGGGGTGCCATTTAAGAGAGCTAGGGTAGAGCCCTCCACCTCCTCCTTTTTTTTTTTAAAAAAAAAAGATTGTTTTGTAAAATTATGAAATATGCTCGATAACAAGCGTTTTAAAATCCGTTTATCAAACTCGGTACAGAAGTGTTATTAAAGTCTAAATTGAAAAATTTTGAAAAAAAAAAAAAAAAAAGAAAAAAAAATGTTGCAGAAAACGAGAAATGACGTAAAAATAACTTTATAATTGGTAAATTTATAATTTCATTAAAATAAATCCTGTTACGTTTTAGTTACATTTCTTAAAAACGTAAATGGATTAACTTGTATGGTGTGGTTTGGTGATTCATATGGATTAGTTGGTGTAGTACTCGGGATCACAAATTCCGTGAAATTATGTCGGAGAAAAAGTACTATTGTAACTAATAAGTACAGAGAAGACATAGAAATTGACCGATGAAATAAAGCACATCTCACGTTGTGTTCGCCATAAACCGTGGCGGCGAAGTCCTGGGATCGAACTGAACTGAAACTAGTTTTTTTAGAAGAAAAGGAAAGTCACATAAGTTAGCAAAGTTCGTTTAATGCAGAGATGTCACAACAAGACAAGTTATCCATAAAAGTCATATCACACCTAGATTTGATACGGCACATTGAAACATAGCACAGGGTGACATCCTTCTTGATAAATCCAAAAATCGTGATGACATTTAGATTGCATTTTTAGGATGAATGCCGAATTTTGATATCTCCTAAGGTGGCACAGGGGTGAGAGCAATTTTTCGGGAAGTTGGTCTGCTGGTGATCAGAGGGCAAGTGTCCTATCCGATATGAAAGCGGGCGCAAAGATAACACGCCAAGCGAGTTCCATTTCAAGCCAAGATAATCGCATTTTTTGCGTGGGAAATGTAACCGTTACATATACAGCATATCAACTTCATAATTGACGTCATTGGAAGGGAAAAATCTTTTGGCGAAGATTGCACTTTGGCTAAAAAGAGAGATTAAGAATTTTACCGTTAATTATTGTTTTGGGAACAGGGTTTTCGAGGAATGCAGCAAAGGCGCCGTTTAAATGTTATAGACATCTGGATGGATACAATATGCAAGACAAAGCTGACCATGAAAAGGAAAACATTTTATGCCTTGTATAATTTCATTTCTTTTGATATGTGGGAGACCGAATAAGTACGTTAATGATAATTTAAAAACAATATGCATGATTTTGACTAAAAGTCTTTCGTTGAAAGAGAAAGATAAAAAGGGTGTGCTTTTTAACAGCCGGGAATGTATATGAATTACGATTATGCAGAAAGGGGAAAATATATTTGATAAAATACATAAAATATAGATTGCTTTAATTTTTTGAAAGGAATATATATGGTATCTTTACCATAACTTGCAGTGAAATACACGTAATTTTCATTCCAATTTTAAAAATGTAATTAGAATTAGCTCGTAATTGATTTCAGATTCATTTAAATACATTTTATAGAATTTAATGTAGATTAACTTGTATTGCATTACACGTTAATCAAATTATATTCTAAACAAACGTAATTGGCATTAACTTGTAATACATTACAAATTAATTTAAATTATATTTTGAAAGATGTAATTGGAATTGACCTATAATCAATTACAGGTTAACTGGATTATACAATTAAAAACGTAATTGGAATTACCTTCTAATCCATTACAAATTAAGCTAATTATATTTTAAAAGATAGAATCAGAATTGATTTGTAATCCATTACACGATAATCAGATTATACATTTCAAAAGCTTTAATAGAAGTTACTTTGTATTGTTACATGTTAATCAATTGCATTCTAAGGAGATTATAATGTATTTTTATATTTAATTTCATTACTTTGTAATTAGATTCTGCCCAACACTGATTTTGAAGCATGGATTTTAAAAATCTCTCTTTTTAGCGTGCAGCTCGATTACTTATTAACCCGTTTGCAGTTAAAACAATATAAATAGCGTTTGTTTCCGGCTAATATTCCATAAATTAACATTTCTTCAACAAATAAATAAATAAATAAAATAATATAAATAAAACACAGATTTAACAGATATGAAATCGAACTACGTCTTAAACACTGTATAATAATGAGAATCAAAAAGGCTGCTGTAAATTATAGCAAACTCTTTGGAGATTTCTCCGGCTATTAACCTCTGGCATGAGGCTATACAAAAGTATCGATTTTAATACATTTCAAAATTTCTTTGAATACATAATTGATGTTTTTAATGCTTTTTAGTTTTGTTTTTTGGGAAATCTGAAAAATATATTAAATGTAAAAATTCCATTGGAGTGTTCAATAATAAATAAAAATCAGTGGACCTGTGCGAGGATTTCGCACTTCAGTCTAATATTTTTTAGAAATATCTAATATTTTTAGATGCAGGTTTAAACTTCTAAAGAAAAATTAAGGATAAAATATCTACAAACAACATTAGTCGAGGCAGAATATCATTTTATTTATTCCGTCAAAGTCACAGTAAACACCGGTCAAATATAGCAAATGGCACGCGAGAAAAAAAGAAAATTAATCGTATTTTAACTGCATTAGAAGATGACGCCATTCGCTTCGGGGAAAACACGGGACAAAGAAAAATAAAGTGAATACATATATAATACAATTTAATTTAATATAACAAATCATACATTTTAAGGTACACCTGAAATATACCACTGCTTCGATAGATTGCGATGGTGTGTTTTTCTTCTAAACATTTGAATTTCAAAGGTATATGAACTTTGCTTATTAATCATAAATATAAAAATAACCCCTGCGGACACTTTATCGTTTTTGTCTACTATTTATTTTTTGTATAATCATTGTTGAGCATCATATAATGCGGTATTTTATTTTTGTGGCAACTGTTACGGTTGGTTTCAACAAATTTTTTTTTTAATCTACATTAATTATTTAAATCACTTTCTCAACATTTATTTAAAAGCACTCTTTTTTTCTGTTTCTAATAAAAATTTAAATAAATAAAAGTAATTGTAATAATTATAATAAAATCAGTTTTTATTTTTTCTTCTTTCTTTTTCTTTTTGCAAAGTAATTTCAACGTTTATAGTCTAACGTAGCTTCCTGTTTTTCAAATACGAAAAGCAGACAGCAAGGGAGGGATGTTTTGTCAGTAGACTGCACAGGTGGAAAATTTGGAGTCATCTAGTCTGACTTTGATATAAGAATGACCGACCGCCCTGTATAAGAATTACGTTATCTTATGAGTGTACTATACACGCAATTAGGCTTTGTAAGTTTACGTCAGGCTTCAATTGGCTCTGCTATCAGGCGGATAGCTGGCGCCCATGTAAACAGAGGCTAACAGGACCCCCTTCAGCACACGCCATGGGGGTGATGCATGGTTTCCTTCCCCCATGAAGCGGCCGGCAGAGTGGAGCGGCAAGCTGTAGTCTTCACGATGAGTCCATTTTTCCTTTTGTTTCCATTCCCGTACCCCTGGCAGAGTGGATCGGTCCCGTTTTTCAAGCAGCGCGGGAGAATGAATGTTTACGACACTTGTTGCTTGGCCAAGAGACCTGTCGTTTGACTCGTAAAAAAATTCGACTTATTACGGGGCTCGAAGATTGGCCTGTGGGCTGGATCGCGAAGTTGTTGAAGGCGGACAGGTTTCTGGAAGATTTTTTTTTTTGAGAGTGGGGCATTGATGGCCCTACATTAACCATCCTAAGTCATGATGTTATGATGAAAAGAGGCTATAAGGGCATTTTCGAATTGCGGATCTATAACTGTTAACGAGAAATTAAGAAGAAGATATGTGTAGCCTATTTTTTTTTGGCGTAGTGGCGCTCCAAGATTATGACTTCTTAACCATCAGAAGTGATCATAGATATTGAACTAAACCGGTCGTTAGAAGTCGTAGTGTTCTGAGTTACGGTGATGGCTATCTTCGAATAAAACACATGCTTCAGGAAGGTGAAATTACTGACTCCGACGGTGAAGTTCTGGACCGTAGAACGATTTTCCCCTCCGGACTAGATGATGGACCTAGTAGTTGATGGCAAGTGATGCAGTGAGATGAGAGGATTGATGAATGTTAGCTTGAAACCACGTCTGAATTTTTCCCCAGCCTGAATACTCCAGCTTAAGTGCTTCATCAGATTTTGAAAAAGGAGGAAATGCTCCTAAGTGCCCATTGACTAAAATTGTAGAACTCTCTACCTGTTGTAAGTACTATTTGCATAGTTTTTCTTTTTATTTATTTGTACCTCTTTAAAAAAAAAAAAAAAAAAATATGTTTGCTATACCAGAGTTTAAAAGTGAAATGAATATCTTTGGATAATTTCAATAAGAATAAACATTATGAACAGAAATAGTCTGTAGGTTAATATATAATGTTTGTATGTTTGAACGACCATTAAATGGTAATATGATGGTAATTTTAAAAATATGATGTGTAATTTAAAAGTAACCAGTGAGTGGTTTCAACTTAAAAGATCAGCTGTTATATTGTTTTATTAAGATTATTTTTGATAACTTAGTTGCTTCATTATTTTGAATGTTCAAATAAATTGTGTTTTTTTTTTTGTTTATTATCAAAGTTGGTATGTTTTTCTTTGTATAAATCTCTAAATAATTAATTTTTTATATTCACAGTAGACCTATAAGAATGGCCTAACCTTTCTGTGATTAATTAAAAAAAAAAAAAAGGGGAGAGAAAATTCAACTTTATTAAATTAGGACTTTAAAATTTCTTAAGTTTAAATTCATAACTGACTGTTTTAATGAACATAAATTGAAGTTCACTCAATGTTATACAATCGTATTTTTGATCTTGATTTAAGGATGGATAGATTAATAAGTGAAACAGTAATATTAAATTTAATTTCATAAAATGTTAAATTAAGCTTTAACTCTCCTCTTTCAGAAACATTGTTTTTCTAAAATATACACCAAAATTGTTTTATTTTAAAAGGTAAAAAAAAAAAAAAAAAAAAAAAAATATCCAGTCATTATACACCACTATACGATTCTTGGTTAACCGATCGGATCTTGTTCAGAATCTCTATGGTTGTTCTAAAATTTTAGTACATCATCATATCCCTATTCTATTAACGGATTTAACTCTTTCCCCTTTTGGTCCTCATATTGGAGGAATTTCAGGTTGTCTGCATTTTTCCAAATTATATGATGATTACACTTTTGTTAATTTAATGTGTATGGAGATTTGAGCTTGATCGGGTTGGAGTGGAGTTGGGTGTTCTTTATGCAATCCAGTATGCTACTTGATTTAGAAATCTGTTGCCCCTTACTACATTTAATATTGTCTTAAAACGATGAGTTCAAAATTATCATTGTTGTATTAACCTATTCGGATTCTTAAGTTTTGATATTTTGATTAGTTTAATATAATTTGCTACCTTTTCCATGGCAACAGATTTCAGTGGAGCTAATCAGGGTATACTTATTTTTTTCTAAATATTTAATTGTCAAGTGAAGATTGAGTAATAAATGAGCTTTTTAAGTTTAAGTAAGTTGTGTTTTAGAAAGAACCCCAAAACTCCACAACAAATGGAGCCGTAACAATTCGGTCTCTGGGTTATTGATTTTTTTTTACTTGTATGTATTTATGTATCAAAGAGCAACTGGGTGTTTTTGCAATTAAAATTTTATTTATATGTTCAAGTGTAAAAAGAGGTCTAGGCTCTCTCTCTGTGCTAGTAAGCTACAATTCCCAGTCAAAATTATGCCTTGTGAGCATAACCTTTTCTTATTTACAAAAAGCATAGTCCTGTACTTAAGTTTTATGTATTTATAAGGTTTTCCTTTCCCCTCTCTTTTTCTCATTTTTAAGTTGTCCCCCCCCCCTTTTTTCATTTTCTTTTTGGTTTGTTTGTCATTTTCTAACTCTAACTATGGCTGATAAGCACTCGGAAGCAATTGCCACTATTCAGCGAAAAAATGCTTTAGTGGATAATTTGTCAAACATTCCCCCATTCAATGGAGAGGCCAGCTCAGTCTGCTTCTCAGATTTTTCTGAGAAATTTGAGAGTTTTGCCAAATTATTCGACTGGAATGAGGAGGAGAAAAAATTCGTTTTGTTAGCTAGATTATCAGGAGCTGCTTCTAGGCGAATAAAAATTCACAAAGCAAAAACATCTGATGAGCTATTAAAAATCTTAAAAGAGAGTTATACTTCACAGGCCACACCAGATGTTGCCCTCAGTCATTTTTTAAATTTTAAACAGCCACCCAATATGAGTGTTCAGGAGTTTTATGACAAGGCATATGATATGTCATTAAGAGCCCTTGTAATTGAAGGTATCCAGGGTGAAGTAGTCGATAAAAGCCGAACGGCTCTACTACACTCCATGCTGTTGAGCAATCTTACACCAGAAGTGCGAAAGGGGGTAATTGCGAGAAATCCACAATCCCCAGAAGAGGTCCTCAAAATTGCGCTTCTTGAGGAAAAGGCTTATAGGAGCATTAACCCTTTCTACAACCACCGCGAGGAAATTCTCAACCCTAATTTGACCCAAAACCTACCCTGTGCTGCAGTTTTTCAGCAAGATAGCTCACAAAAGAAGGAGATAGATCAACTAAAATCTCAAATTGATGTTTTAGCAGCTAAGATAGACAGTTTAGTTGATCTTAGGGCTAGGGATGTACAGGAGAAAAACCAAGAGGTAAGACCCGTAACCTGCTATAGGTGCTCCGTACAAGGCCACTATGCCAGAGATTGTCCACTAAATTTTGTCGACTATAATTTTAGAAGGGGAGGTGGTCAAAATTTCAGGAGCCGTGGGCAAAATTATAGAAACAGAGGTGAAAATCCTAGAGGGAACCACAATCAGCGAGGCGGATATAGGGGAAGAAGAGGTGGTTATTACCAAAACAATAGGAGCACAGCTGCGAACAGAAATGAAGAGCAGGCGGTAAATAACACCCCAGTAGCTAACAATGAAAGTGAGGCTTTAAACTATTAGTGGCCGGATCAGATGTGGTCAAGTCGATCCCCAACAGGCCCCTGGACCCCCCAACTGTGTATAGTATGTTTCAGCCCCAATCATATACATTACCAACTGCAAGAATTTACATAAATAAAGTTTGCCTAAATGCATTATGTGACACGGGTTCTGCAATTAATCTCCTGAGTGGCACTGATTGTAACTGTTTAGAGAATTTTGAAATGGAGAATTGCAATATCCCCATTATGACTGTCACCGGTGAGAAAGTTCACCTAAATAAGAAAGTATTTTTAAAATTTGTTTTTGATAATGTTCAATGTCAAGCTGAATTCTATGTAGTGGAAGGTAAATTAGCAGAGGAATTTAATATGATTTTGGGAATGCCATTTTTGAAAGAGTACCGGGCAAGTATAAATTGTGATACAAATGCTGTCGCTCTTAAAGTGCCAGTTTCAGGCCAATGTAAACAAAGCGTAGAAACCCCAAGTAATACTTCAGGGTGTAATACTTGTCTTGCTACTAATTCTGTAAATATTTCTAACTCTGTATATAGTGTAAATTCTAATAATAATTGTATAAATAATGATTGTGTTCAAAATAATTCTGTAAATATAAAATGTGTCAACAAAGTAGGGGAGAATTCAAAAAGTAGTAATGCCAATAGCCCTCCTGAAAATTGTGCATGTGAGAAAGTTCATGACTCAGTTAATATTGAAAATGGGAATCATAGTAGTGAAAATATGGTAGTTCAGGACCCGCAGTTGAGTAATATGGGAAAAGATGTTGAGATAGTCATTCAAACTGAGTCAGATAAGGAAGTTGAAAGTGTTGCGCAGAACTTTTGCATGCAAACAACATCAGGCGGTAGCTCTGAGGGTAATAACACTGAAAATTTTTCAAGTATTCAAAGTGTCGACAACATTCTTTCAGCAGCGAGTCAGGTAACTCAGGGTAATTTAGCTGAAGAGACTACTGAAATTTGTAATATTGATGAAAGTGAAGATTTGGTAAGTATAGAGGATAAGGTACCTGAAGTCGAGGAGGAGAGCAATGAAGATAGCAGTAGTGATAAAACCAATAAAAATAAAAATATAAGTTTCGCTGTGTTATGTAGCAAAATTTCAATTCCCCCGCAGTCAAAAATGTTAGCCCAGGTTAAAAGTTATAAGGAAAATTTTATTAAGGAAAATGATATTGTTATGTTAGAACCTTTGGCGAAAAATTTAAATCAAGGTCTCCTTACCTCCAGAGCCATTTGCACTAAAGAACATGGCCTATATATCTCATTTGCAAATTTTTCAGACAATAGTATTCATTTAAATAAAGGAACCTTTGTTGCCAAAATTCAAAAATGTGTAGACCAGTCAAATATACCCGTAACTGATAATAAATTAACCTATAATATAAATTTGGCCCCTCCAATTGGTGACTTTGATCACGCTGATCTCACTTGGAGCTCTGAAATTAATTTAGATCATTTAGAACCCCCATTAAAACTTAAAATGCAAAATTTTCTAGACAAAAACAAAGATGTATTTGCAGCATCGGTCTTAGATTTACCCGGCTGTGATACAATCCCGCATGAAATTAACTTAACTTCAAATAAACCAGTTAAAGGCAAAGCTTATAGAGTCCCCTACAAATTACGTCAAGAAATGGAAGACCAACTTAATACTTTGTTACAGGCGGACATAATTTCCCCTTCCATGTCTGAATTTGCTTCTCCGGTTATTCTGGTTCGGAAATCAGACGGTTCCTATCGACTTGCTGTTGACTACAGAAGATTAAATAAAAATCTTGTTAAAGATGCTTACCCAATACCTAACATTACCGACTCTGTTGATGCTTTAAGTGGGGCTAAATTTTTTTCAACGCTAGATTTAACTAGTGGGTTTTTTCAACAGGTTATTCGCCCAGAGGATAGGCATAAAACTGCTATAATCACCCACAAAGGACTTTTTGAGTGGACCCGTAACTGTTTTGGGCTCTCAAATTCAGGTAACAGTTTCCAAAGACTTATGAATGCTATTTTCGGTGATTTAGGCAATCTTGGAATTCTTGTTTATATCGACGACATTGTAATTGCCTCCAGTGATGTTAATTCTCATTTTGAGAAGCTTAGCATGGTCTTTGAAAGGTTAAGACTGCATAAACTTAAACTTAAGCCCAGTAAATGCACTTTCCTTTCGAATAAAATACAATATCTAGGTTTTGAGATTTGTAGTGGCCAAGTATCACCTATCAATAAAAATATTCCAGTAATAGAAAATTTTAAACCTCCAACTACCCGAAAGGCTGTTAGGTCATTTATTGGAACTCTATCTTTCTATAGGAGATTTATACCAGATTTTACTAAGAGAGCTAAAAATCTAATCAACTTAACGAAAGAGACAGGAAAATTTTCGTGGAATGAAGATGCACAGAAAGAATTTGAAGACCTTAAAATGGCTCTTATTTCAAAACCATGTCTTGCACTCCCTGATTTTGAGAAAGAATTCCATTTATATACTGATGCCAGTGGCGAAGCATTAGGGGCAGTGTTATCACAATTAGATGAAAATAACATGCTCCATCCTGTTGCCTTTGCCAGCAGAAAATTGAAAGATGCTGAGACCCGCTACCCCACCACTGAAAGGGAATTACTAGCTTTAGTTTGGGCTACTGCCCACTTCAAATGTTACATTGCTAATACCCATTTTTTCATCTATACAGACCATGCGCCTCTAACATTTATGTTAAAAATTCACGACCCTACATCTCGCATGGCTAAATGGATCTGCACTCTCTCAGACTTTAATTTTACAATCAAGTTTGTTAAAGGTAAGTGTAACAGTGTCGCAGATTTCCTTTCGAGGTATGTCAACAATGATAACTCCAATGATACTGTTAATTGTAATTTTTGTATACAAGTCGAAAAGGAAGTTACTTTTATGCCTCATTCTAATCTACTTGAAAAAATTGGTGAATTACAAAAATCAGACAAGAAATGCTGCGAGATTGCAAGAAAACTAGACCAAGGTGTAGAAATTGCTCCTAAATACATGAAATTTTTTTTTAGAGATGACATTTTAGTTTGTGAGGATACAAGGGAGTCAGCTATTTTGAATAAATCTGTAAAGTTAGTCGTGCCAAAAGAATTGGTTACTCAAGTTTTTGCACTAACACATGAGTCCCTAGCGGCTTGTCATCAAGCCTTTCAAAAGACCATTGATCGCATTCGTGAGCACTTCTATTGGCCAGGAATGTCGTCAGATGTCAAGCATCTAGTGGAGTCATGTATTAGTTGCCAGCAGAAGAGAGCTTATACAGCGAACCAGCTCGCCCCTCTGCAACGTATGCCGACCCCCCAGTTTCCCATGAACAAGGTTCATTTGGATCTCATTGGACCCTTACCGCAAACTTTTTCGGGAAATAAGTATATTGTCGCATATATAGATTCATTTACTAAGTGGCCAGAAGCATATGCGGTTAGTTCAACCACTTCAGATGTCATTGCGGACACTTTAGCTGATTTCATATCACGCTACGGTGCGCCCTGTTTTATTACGACGGACAACGCGAAGAATCTAATTTCAGATGCGATAGAGCACGTATATAAAATGTTTGGTATTAATCATATTAAGACCTCATCTTATCACCCGGCTGGCAACTCGCAAGTGGAGAGACAGAATCGTACTCTTAAAAATGCACTTTGTCACATAGTCAACCAAAATCAATCTGACTGGGACACTAAACTCAAATTTGCACTACTAGCTATGCGTTCAGCTGTCCACTCTTCAACTAAACTTAGCCCAGCTGCAGTTATGTATGGCAGAAATATGAATCTACCATATAATCTCTTTTCTCAACCACCTTCTTTTAATTATAATGATGCACCCTCTTTTGCGAACTCTTAATCCCAGCTCTTCAAAAAGTATACACTGAAGTACATAGTAATTTAATTAAAGTTTCTGAGCAGCAGGAAAAATACCGTGAAAAGACAGCTGTTGATAAAAATTTTAAAATAGGAGATCTTGTGTGGTTATTTACACCCACAGTCGCCCCTGGTAATACAAAAAAATTAAGCAAGCAAAATAATGGTCCTTTTACTATAATTGAGAAGCTAAATGAGGTTAATTTTAAAATAGCGCTAGTTGCTAATCCCAAAAATTGTCAGGTTGTCCATGTTGACAGGTTGTCTTCTTTCAAAGACAGACTCCCCATCTGGTCCAGTAAACCAAAACAAACAATTGGCCTGGGATCGACTGAAAACGTGACCATAGATTCACCACACCAACCGCGCGATTCTCCTCCTGTACGCAGGTGTAAGCGTAACCGATTCATTCCCTGGGCACCATATGATAGTAACCGCGCACCAGCAGTAGTGAACGTCAACAATAACGAAACTCCGGTAGCGCCGGAAGTGGAGGAAACAGACAGCGACGCGACTGAAATCATAAATCCCTCTCCCCCACCTCCCATTTCTCCGGAGATTGCAGCGGCAGAGAATAACGAGATGTGCGTAAATAAAAATTTAGCAACGGCAGAAGGCAGTGAAATGCGCGTAGGTAAAAATTCAGCCACGGCAGAAAGCAGTTCAACTGCTGAGCACAGCGATTCGAAGAAGGTCTCGTTCATCGATTCGTCCAGCTGCTAAATCGAATAGAAGTAGTCGTTCAATATCGATTTCTAGAACCGACTATTCGCTACGGGATAGAAGAGACCGTCCGAGTTATAAATACTAACTACCTTTTTTCGTTATTCAAGCATTTTTATTCAATTTTACCTTGTTTATTTGTATTTATTTATAGTTTAGTTAATGTGTATGTATATTTAATTATTTTTTTTTGACATTTTTAAAACGGAACTTAGTTTTTCTAGCGTATTAAAGGTTTGTTTTGGTTGTGTGTTGATACTCTCATGTAGGCATTTTTAACCCTTTTTATGCCTATACTTAAGGTTTTTGTCTGTTTTATGGTAGATTATGTGGTATATACCCGTCCGCACCCCGTTTTCGTAGATTTTGGGTATATTTTTGCAAAAAAAAAAAAAGAAACGAATGTAATTTTTGTTACTTTAAAATTTTTTTAGGATGTTGTGTTTTGTATGCCCTTTTGCCGAGGTAGATCTGTTTAGTTCAGTTTTTTTTAATGCATCAGTGTTTTGTATATAACTTTTTAAGTATGTGTTTACTTTAATTTCTACATTTTAACTAGATAGATTTATTATTTACTATACAGTTTGTGGTTTTATTTGAGCTTAAACTTTAAGGAGTGTGGGCCCTTTTTCTTTTTCTAGTACATACTGTCTCATGTACATGCCTGTATGTTGTTGTGTGTGGCTAAAAGTGCTAAAATTAACTATTTTATTTATTCTACTTCCTATTTTTGTGGAATGTGTGTTTTCCTTCCTGGTGATATATGTCACCACCCCTGTTTTTTATTTTATTTTGTGGAATGTTTTCCCTGTAGTGCCCAAAAGGCCCGAAACTGCTTTTTGCTATAAGTAGCACAGAGGCAGAGATACTCTTTCCCATGCACATTACTTGTACGTGCATTTGTAAAATCTACATAATATCCCGAATCATTAGACTGTGTTCGAAAACAAACATGTGTTCTCATATAAAATTGTTACAATTGTGTGCGTAATTCTCTAACATGGTCTGTGATACCATAATTTGTGTCTTACAGATGTATATGTATATATATTTTTTTGTGTGTCACCAGTTGCTCTTGTGTATTTTTGTATAATAGAATTAATATGTGTTTTACAAATTTCATTGACATTTACAGTGTTGTAACTATGATATTACTAGTACTTATTTACATTAATAGATAGTGTTGTAATATACTGTGATGCCAATTATTGAAGTTATGTATATAAGCAGTATAGTGACAATTAATCAGTGGGCACTTCTCTTCTTTTTCGGCTAATTTTTTTTTTCAAAATTCAATTTATGTATTATTTACAGTTCTGTTGCCAGAAGTCTCAGGAAGGATGCAGTTATGCGTAGGAATGACAGTAGTAGGGAAGTGAGGTTTCACAATCAGGTGGAACATGTGTTCTTTTACAGGTGCAGAAAATATCTTGGTCATTTTAGTGGTAAAATCAGCTTTGTGGTCCCTCCTCTGGTAGTACTCTTTTATGGTCATGTTTCAGGTAATATTTTAGGTAATGGTTTCTACGGATGTGCGAGCTCTGGTTGTATATATCCGGAATATATTGTCAGGGTGGTATTTCAGCGGTGAACTCTCTGGATCCCGTCCCGGATCGATGTATGATCTGTGTTTGTGGGTCAGTTTTTTCAGTGTTGAGGTCCCAGCATGCCATGTGGTACCAAGTTACCTTTCAAAAAAATAATTTGTTTTCTCAAAAATTTTTTTTTTTTAATTAGCCGGGGGGAGCAATCTTGTTACGGTTGGTTTCAACAAATTTTTTTTTTTAATCTACATTAATTATTTAAATCACTTTCTCAACATTTATTTAAAAGCACTCTTTTTTTCTGTTTCTAATAAAAATTTAAATAAATAAAAGTAATTGTAATAATTATAATAAAATCAGTTTTTATTTTTTCTTCTTTCTTTTTCTTTTTGCAAAGTAATTTCAACGTTTATAGTCTAACGTAGCTTCCTGTTTTTCAAATACGAAAAGCAGACAGCAAGGGAGGGATGTTTTGTCAGTAGACTGCACAGGTGGAAAATTTGGAGTCATCTAGTCTGACTTTGATATAAGAATGACCGACCGCCCTGTATAAGAATTACGTTATCTTATGAGTGTACTATACACGCAATTAGGCTTTGTAAGTTTACGTCAGGCTTCAATTGGCTCTGCTATCAGGCGGATAGCTGGCGCCCATGTAAACAGAGGCTAACAGGACCCCCTTCAGCACACGCCATGGGGGTGATGCATGGTTTCCTTCCCCCATGAAGCGGCCGGCAGAGTGGAGCGGCAAGCTGTAGTCTTCACGATGAGTCCATTTTTCCTTTTGTTTCCATTCCCGTACCCCTGGCAGAGTGGATCGGTCCCGTTTTTCAAGCAGCGCGGGAGAATGAATGTTTACGACACTTGTTGCTTGGCCAAGAGACCTGTCGTTTGACTCGTAAAAAAAATTCGACTTATTACGGGGCTCGAAGATTGGCCTGTGGGCTGGATCGCGAAGTTGTTGAAGGCGGACAGGTTTCTGGAAGATTTTTTTTTTGAGAGTGGGGCATTGATGGCCCTACATTAACCATCCTAAGTCATGATGTTATGATGAAAAGAGGCTATAAGGGCATTTTCGAATTGCGGATCTATAACTGTTAACGAGAAATTAAGAAGAAGATATGTGTAGCCTATTTTTTTTTGGCGTAGTGGCGCTCCAAGATTATGACTTCTTAACCATCAGAAGTGATCATAGATATTGAACTAAACCGGTCGTTAGAAGTCGTAGTGTTCTGAGTTACGGTGATGGCTATCTTCGAATAAAACACATGCTTCAGGAAGGTGAAATTACTGACTCCGACGGTGAAGTTCTGGACCGTAGAACGATTTTCCCCTCCGGACTAGATGATGGACCTAGTAGTTGATGGCAAGTGATGCAGTGAGATGAGAGGATTGATGAATGTTAGCTTGAAACCACGTCTGAATTTTTCCCCAGCCTGAATACTCCAGCTTAAGTGCTTCATCAGATTTTGAAAAAGGAGGAAATGCTCCTAAGTGCCCATTGACTAAAATTGTAGAACTCTCTACCTGTTGTAAGTACTATTTGCATAGTTTTTCTTTTTATTTATTTGTACCTCTTTTAAAAAAAAAAAAAAAAATATGTTTGCTATACCAGAGTTTAAAAGTGAAATGAATATCTTTGGATAATTTCAATAAGAATAAACATTATGAACAGAAATAGTCTGTAGGTTAATATATAATGTTTGTATGTTTGAACGACCATTAAATGGTAATATGATGGTAATTTTAAAAATATGATGTGTAATTTAAAAGTAACCAGTGAGTGGTTTCAACTTAAAAGATCAGCTGTTATATTGTTTTATTAAGATTATTTTTGATAACTTAGTTGCTTCATTATTTTGAATGTTCAAATAAATTGTGTTTTTTTTTTGTTTATTATCAAAGTTGGTATGTTTTTCTTTGTATAAATCTCTAAATAATTAATTTTTTATATTCACAGTAGACCTATAAGAATGGCCTAACCTTTCTGTGATTAATTAAAAAAAAAAAAAGGGGGAGAGAAAATTCAACTTTATTAAATTAGGACTTTAAAATTTCTTAAGTTTAAATTCATAACTGACTGTTTTAATGAACATAAATTGAAGTTCACTCAATGTTATACAATCGTATTTTTGATCTTGATTTAAGGATGGATAGATTAATAAGTGAAACAGTAATATTAAATTTAATTTCATAAAATGTTAAATTAAGCTTTAACTCTCCTCTTTCAGAAACATTGTTTTTCTAAAATATACACCAAAATTGTTTTATTTTAAAAGGTAAAAAAAAAAAAAAAAAAAAAAATATCCAGTCATTATACACCACTATACGATTCTTGGTTAACCGATCGGATCTTGTTCAGAATCTCTATGGTTGTTCTAAAATTTTAGTACATCATCATATCCCTATTCTATTAACGGATTTAACTCTTTCCCCTTTTGGTCCTCATATTGGAGGAATTTCAGGTTGTCTGCATTTTTCCAAATTATATGATGATTACACTTTTGTTAATTTAATGTGTATGGAGATTTGAGCTTGATCGGGTTGGAGTGGAGTTGGGTGTTCTTTATGCAATCCAGTATGCTACTTGATTTAGAAATCTGTTGCCCCTTACTACATTTAATATTGTCTTAAAACGATGAGTTCAAAATTATCATTGTTGTATTAACCTATTCGGATTCTTAAGTTTTGATATTTTGATTAGTTTAATATAATTTGCTACCTTTTCCATGGCAACAGATTTCAGTGGAGCTAATCAGGGTATACTTATTTTTTTCTAAATATTTAATTGTCAAGTGAAGATTGAGTAATAAATGAGCTTTTTAAGTTTAAGTAAGTTGTGTTTTAGAAAGAACCCCAAAACTCCACAACACAACATTGATTTCAGAAAAACTTTTCATTTCATTTCTGAAAATAATGCCGATTTAATTTTTAATTAACAGCAATTTTTAATCAAAAAACATGTTTTAACGAAATGGAAGTGTACTATGTCAGAAGTAGCTTCAACAGCTTTTCG
This sequence comes from Maratus michaelseni, assembly GCA_963931845.1. Lineage (NCBI taxonomy): Eukaryota > Metazoa > Arthropoda > Arachnida > Araneae > Salticidae > Maratus > Maratus michaelseni. Next base: position 256,052,641 of record OZ007592.1, read on the forward strand.
AATGATATCTCATTCGTTGTTGTGCGTTTCGGAAATTCGTAGAAAAAGGGATGTTGACAACAGAAATAATATATATGATGATGGTTTTCGCTGGGCAGTATGATCTGGAAATACTGAAAGCCCGAGTTGTAATCATCTGGTGTTTCTAATAAACAATTTATTAGAAAGAAAGAAGTAATTGGGCAAATAAAATCCATGGAGACAAAGTCTTTATAAACAAAAATTTTGCTTCTATATCTAAAACTAAAGAAATTTTCATGTTGTTTTTATATGGTTATTGATTATTTTTCGCTATTATATATTTTGTATTAACTTCCAATTGACACAAACTAACGCATACAGGGTGTCCCAATAATATTGAAACACGCTTTAATGTTTTACCTGTTGGAAATACGTAGTCAATGTAAATTGAAAAAGTGTTCAAAATAAGGTAAGATTTAAAATTATATTGATGAACTAGTCCTATTATTAATTTTTTAAAAGTTACACTATTTAATTTTTATACGGTCCCTGCATCCTATAAGCTATATTTAGAAAACACAAGTAAAACAGTACAAACTATACATTCTTCGACGACCAAAACTCACCGAATTATGATGCGTTGAATTTTATAAAATTCTGGGACTTCCCGGCAATTAAAACGCGTTTTTCTATTTTTAGTGCCGGAAAGCTCCGAAATTTCATAGTTCCGACGTTCAGATACGGTAACCCGCACTATTTTTTTTTCTTTTCTTTTCTTTTCTTTTTTTAAGACTATTTTCCCCTTTGTATTTGTTTCCATTTTACCAAATTCAGAAATCTGTTATGGCGCGGTAATTTTGTCACCTAGTTACAAAGAAAAAACAAAACAAAACAGAGATATTAACAATTATTTCCAAATTTTGCACTGCTCGCTAAAGCTTAGAATTATGGTCGTCTATTCTTTGAATAAATAAAACCTATAATTAGTATAAAGAAAACTTTTTATTAATTTGTTTTAACTAAAAAGCGTGGGGATAGGAATTGGTGCAAATAATAGACGATATTGTGAACCTTAATAAAATGTTGAACCAACTGATGTGACACACACACACACACACACACAAAAAAAAAAAAAAAAACTTTTTAATAACTTCTTTCAAAGTGGTATAGCACGTTCTCTTGGCGTCTCATGAAGAAAGGCAAGTTCTTTCGTAAGGCCTTGCACATTTCTTAATTTAATGGTGTTTTTGAGAATTTTGCCTTTATTTTAAAACTCAGTCTCAACTATTGATTCTAAAATCAATTAAATTTAGAGAGTATGTACCTTTTGTAACTTAGATACCCATAAAAAAAGAATTTTGAAAAATATTTAAAATAAAGTTAATTAAAAAAAAATACTTCACAATTTAATAAGGTGAGGGATGCTGTCTAAGTAAACATTTGGAAAATGCATAACACATTTGAAAACCCAAATTCAGCAATTACCATGAATAGTCGGAAAATTTTCTGATTTTTATTTTTATTTATTTATTGTGTTACAGATATGATATCATATGATTACAGATATGATGATAAATCTATATATGAGATATAGATTTGTATATTTTCTACATAGTATGCTAAAACTTAATTGAATTAGCAAACGCATAGCACAGTTGAAAACTCAGCTTCGGCCATTTCCGTCAATTTAAACTAATGCCGCAGGAATGGTTACATATATCGGATTTTTTTCGGTCGACCGTCAGATTGAGAAAGTCGCTGTAATGGACTATATCGTTATATCGAAAGTCTTCTGTTTGTATTCTGTTGAGTGGTTCTTTGTTCAAGGGGATTGTAAATCCATCCTTACACGGAAATACCAACATTATAATACCGCCCCTCCATTGAAGACTCTGCAGTAGATCCATCTTGACAGAATTATTTTCTCAGAAATGAATTAGGAAGCATTGAAAACAGGAAACAATAGTCTTTGGAAAAGTCCATGTGAATTAAAAAAATATTTCCATTCGAATGGGGAGGGCTTGAGCCCCTCCCTTTCCTACGTCCCTACACTGAAAAAAAAAAAAAAAAGAAAAAGAAACAATTGCTGATTTTACAGTATAAGCGGTAGTGTATTATTGTTTATTTTACTGTTTATTCCTGTTAAGTTTATGGTATAATACTCGCAGCTGGGATGCCAGTATTATACCATAAAATCAATAATTGTTTTTTGCAGTGTAGAATCAAATTTTCCCAGTTTACGCGTGTTTCTCATTTTCATCCAGACATTGACAAAAAAGGAATCACAGATTAATTTTAAGTGAATCATAAACCAGGCATTTTAAAACTCCCAAACACTCTGATAACGTATGTATGCGGTTTTTGTTGAAAGTTCTTACGAAAAAATGATGCAAAAAGACAGCCGCATCATGCATATCATGAACATGAGTGATCATCATAAGTACCGCATCATGATGAGCTCATTTGTTAAAAGTTTGTCTTCCTTTCTCACCCATTAAAACTTAGACGAAAATGTGAGAAAAAAAAATGAATTGATTCATCCAATAAAGTACAAGAATCGATAAGACAATAAAAGCGGCCCCTTTTAATGGCGAAGTGAAACGTAGAAAAGTTTATTATAAAATAAATTTCTTATAATTTTTTTTATTGTTCATTATATTTTTTCGATATTGTATATTGAGACTATATATTATATATATATTATATATTATATAATATTTCAGTTCATTGTTAAATTGATCTTTTTGGAAGCAAAACTTGACTAGTTTTACAGTTTTGTTATTTTTTTTTTTTCGTTCACACGGAGAGGGCAGGAAAATGCCATTTATATTTTGATAAATGTTTATGTTAATGGTAGAACGATTTATAATATATTTGGTACCTAAATTCACTATTCCTTCATACTTATAAAAACAAAAAAACTTTTTGCAGATATATTTTGGCTATTTTTGCCACATTTTATCTATTTATTACATACAGAGTACCGATATATTGGTTCACCGCAATTATTAAATAGATGTTTCTGATTGCAAAACTTGACTAAATTTACATTTTTGTTATTTTTCTTCAAAGTTTTTTTTTTTTTTTTTTAAATTTATTTCAGACAGAGGGAAGAAAAATTCCATTTTTATTTTGATATATATTTCTGTTAATGGTAGAAGATTTATAATATATTAAAATAAAATTGGTATCTCAATTCGCTATTTGCTAAACTTAGAAAAGGAAAAACATTTTACAAATATATTCTGGCTATTTCTGTTTCACTATTTTATCTGTTTATTACACACAGAGCAAACGAAGGTACCATTTTGAGTTTTATATACATTTTTGTTGGGATATAAGGATTTTTAAAATTAAAAATATGATTGGTACTACATTTCACTTAAAGCTGTTCTCAAATCCAAAGGAGCTACTTTCTGACACACAATTTTGAATTCATTTTTATTCGGAAACGGATGAAATTGGCACGTGTTGCAATTCAGAAACTATGTCATCGAAATGATTTTTCCATTTTTAGTAAAGTTTTCTTTTTTCTTTTATGTTCAAGATTAGAGATGTTTTTCAGACAGAATGTAGAATTGTCATTAGAATTAAGAAGGAAGTTAATTGAATATAAATGTTTAACTTTCTATATTAAAACAAAAATGATGCAGAATTAAGGACATGGGCGAAAAAAAATCATAATTTAGTAAGATGATATTTTCTAAATTCAAATGCTTAATAGGCGTATAGCCAACATAGGGAAAAAGTACCCAAGCCGGGACTCGAACCCGGGTCATCAGTATAGCGCACAGATGTTATACCAACTGAACCACTTGGGAAAGACACTCAGCCTGGAACTTTCTCACTATAACATGTTGGCAAGGCTACAAACGCAGCACTAGATGGAATATTTATTATATATTCCATTCCTATATTATTATGGAATATTAAAATTTGAATTTATGAATGCAAGGCGTGGGAAATTTTCTATGGAAAAATTTCCAAGTATTAAATATGATATTTTCTATTAGCTTAAATGTGCATCTTTTGACTATTTGTTGAAAGGAAATCTACAAACCAAAACCAAACCAAAAACCGAAAAAAAAAAAAAAGTTATTTCTGATGGAACTAAAATCGGAAACTGAATCGAAAACTATCTTTTAAGTAAGGGAACGAAAACCGAAACAGACCTGTAATGTTGTTCATTTTACATGAATCGGAACAACAACTGGAGCAAAAAATGTTACGACTCAAAACCCTGGGTTTCACCACTCATATATTCGAGAAAATTAGAAAAAAATGTCTATAGTTTGTATCAGAAATCATGGAAGAAAGGAATGGGGGTAGAGGGAAGGGCAATTCCTTTCCCAGGATTTTGGACTTTTGTTAACTAAATTTCTTTATTCCTGATGATATTGACAAAAAAAAAAAAAAAATTATAGTGACATAAATAATTAAACAATACAAGAAAAAAGAACTAAGAAATTTTCGTCAAGGGATGAGGAAGAGGCTCTTCTCCACTGAACCACCCCTTGAAGGCGATTTTTAATTCTGTTCTCCATTTTACGTTCATAAATTCATAAATTTGAAATTTATTTTTCCTTGTTGATATGTTTAAAAATTATGTTGCACGAAGAGTTGTGACAAAAAAAAATTCTTAGTTTAATTTATTTTATGTTTTTATTCTCCATTAAAAAGAAAAAAAAAAACTCCTGAGGCCGGGCCGCGTACTACAATGCACATCAGTTGCAAAATCTTGCCCTTTCCCAGATTTCTTTCTTTCGGTGCCCATGTCAGAATTGTTCAATTATTTTGTAGAAGTTGCTTGTCATGCTCATTATTTCACACGAAAGATGATCAATACGGCCTTTCCCAGAGTTGGCGAAACACGTACAACAACCTCGATTGTAATATAAAACTGTCATGTTCTTGTGAAACCCTTGTTTATTTTGTTTCTTAGAGTTGTGCAAGAATAACTGAGATTATTCATTATTGAATCGGAATTTCTGTTAACATGGTGAAATTTTCGCCATTTTAATGCGGTTTTATCTTAGAGTATTTATTTTTAGCATTACATATTTAGAAAGAGCAGGTGAATCTTTTCTTTCAAATAAATGTTATATATTAGTACATTTTATGATATGGGAATTATATATCTAATTGGTTAAAGAAATAGTTATTAATTTTCTAATCTTATTTTCCTCATTCGTTCGGCACTATAGGGTATAGTTCTAAAACTTAAAATTTAATTGATAAGTTAAAATAAAATTGAAAACTAAAAGCAATGTAGTATCATAAAAGAATATATATATATATATATATATTAAAAAACTTTATTGTCATTTTAGACTTTTTTATATATTATTCTAAAACATTTTTTCAACGGTCATTGTATTAAAAGAAATACTATTTTTACAGCAAGATAAGTACAATTCTTTAATAGAAAAAAAAAGCCATGTGCAATTTTGGAAAAAAAATGACCACCAAAACAAACACACACACACACACAAAAAAAAAATAAATAAATAAGAATAAAATAAATAAATAAAATAAACGGGCTAACTCTGTAGCAAATACTAACGTAAAAGGCGTCGATAGGTACCAATCGACAAAGAATAATGTCTACTAATTAATACTATGCATAAATTATGCCTCTTGCAGACATCCCAACCCTCTGGATTTTTGAATACCAATATTTTCGTATAGATTTATTTTTTATTTATTTTTTATTAATAGGAGAATTTATTCGTTAGATAAAGCAAAAACTTATACACACACACACACACACACACACACACACACACACACACATATATATATATATATATATATATATATATATAATAGTGGTATTCAAACACCCGGAGGGTTAGCACAACTCTGTATCACGAATCGTGTATATTTTAGAAATTTTATCAATATTTATTTTTCCAACGATAAATCCAACTTTTAACACTTTTTTTAGTTCTTAGCCCGGAAAAGCATATAATTTATGAACTTTTTGATAAATCTTTGGATAATTAGAAGAGGCAAAATTTGAGGATGTTACTGTTTAATTCTACATAACAAACTTCAATATATAACTTCCCGAAAAAAAAAAAAAAAAAAAAAAAACATCCGATTGAAATGTTTCTTCTTTAACCCCTTCAGGACGAGCATCATTTAACGGCATTTAAATTTTTAATACCAGAATTCCGTATAGTATTTTTCGTCTAATTTAATCCAAGAATTATACTATTAAGCAAGGCTAAGATTACAACTAAAATATTCTAGTACTAAAAAATAAACGACACATACTTAATCTAAACGGAACGTATGCGTGGAACCTGAAATACAATGAATGGACCCAAACATAATCTATACATTTTTTTTTCAAAAACATACTTTCAATTATAAAAATTATTAATAAATATATATTAAAAATATTAATTGTGACTTATATTAATTTTTACATTAAAATAATAAGCATAATAAAAAACACGGTTATGTGAATTGATAGCTCATTCTTATATCGAGATATAGAGAAATGTTACTTTTCGACGGTCTGTGGGGTCGTTCCCTGTTACCGTTTTACAGAAAATATTTTATTTTCTGTAGTCGTAATCTTAAAAAAATAAATAAATAAATAAATAAATAAAAAGATTTTTTTATTATTATTATTTGTTTCTTTTTGTGTATAAAGTTAATTTATTTTGCTCTTAGAATTTTTATACAAATTTTCTGGCTACTGATTGAATGACCTTGATATTTTCCCCTGTACAATCTTTTTTTTTAATGGATAAACTCCTCTTTTTTATAACTCCCTGGAGATTTAAAACATGTGCCTAAACTATATGTATTTTCTGAGCTGATTTGATTCAACGAATTCAAATTTAGTGTCAAAAGTGTGTGTTTCCCCTTGAAAAATTAAAGTTGCATGGTACAATTCTAAATATGCAGGTGAGCTCAAAAGCATAATTTACGCATAGCATTAATTACTAGACATTACTCCCTGTCGATTAGTACCTATATCTTTTTTATGCGATTTTTGCTGCAGACTTTAGGGAGTGATCACTTTGGTTTATTTTTTAACCCTCCACTGTGCATGAGAATACAAACAGAAAAATATAGAATTTTTTTATTTGTGCTTTAAGTAAAAGTTTAATATGTGTTTTTGTATAAAAAAAATCGATTGCAGATTTTATCATAAACAATTTGTTAATATTTCAAAAAAAATTTATAGAAAAAAAAAAAGAACAGTTCGAGAACAGTAACTTAATTATATTTTTTTTTCCATCATGCAAAAGGAGTTCTTGAGATATCTTTGTGGCGATACCTAGCTTTGATACCTTTAAGATATTTTACCTTTATGGCGAATTCATGTATGTATCGATGACAAATGCTATAATATTTTTACTGTTGAATTTAGTACTATTTTTCTTTCAACTACTTCTGTAAATAATATAATAAAACCACTTGTTAACGTTAAATTAAAGATATAATGTAATGTTTGTGTAATGTTTTTATCACTTTAAACAGTAATTACACCTTTACTTCTGTAAAGTTATTCACTTTCATGTGTAGACAGCGAATTATAATGATATGATTAAAGCATATAAATGTCTTAAAATCGCGCTTACTAGCATATTGTAAACTTTTTATTTCTAGCTTGCTCAGTTTTCTATAAAATCCATAATAAATCTTTACAGTACTCTATTCACAAATTATGTCCACAAAATGTAATGCCTTTTTACTTTCGTTTCGTAAAAAGAGATCCTTAAAGTCAAATACTCAATCATGGTTGTTATGGCTTCTAACTGTCATCAAATACGACAGATGTTTAATTTGATTTTAAATAAAGATTCCTGTTTTAAATATATGTGAAATATACAGGGTAGTCCTAAAATCTATGTCAAAACTGTAAAGGTAGGTAGAGGGGACCTAGATAAGAAGATTTCGTATAGGAATATGGGTGTGGAAATGCAGCGTTGAGGTAGTAGAGGGCGCTGTTGAGTTAGCCGGATGAAATCGCTTCGCAGGCTTGAATCGTCATTCCCCGCACGGATTTCGAGTCATATGCATCGTTACATCAATACAGAGCTTACTGACATGCATTTCATGTATGGGTTTGCGCAAGGAAATGCTTCACACCCAATGCTCGTCCTAAAGCTCTCGAGCTTGTTGATGGTCTATCCTCTACTGTGCAAATTACTGCTTCTTCTACTCCTGGAATTCTGTAATATCTTTCTCTGCCCGTATCATGCCTGAAAGCATAAAACGGTCCTTTCGTGCACAACTCCCCATGAAGACGCTCAAATGTTTGGCTATGCGGCAGATTCCTACCCAGAAATCATTCCATGTACATCCTCTGAGCAGCTACTCCATTTCCTTGCGCATCCCCATACATGAAACACATGTCGTAAGCTCCGCATTGGTGTAACAATGCATGTTGCTTGAAATCCGTGCGGGGAATGACGATTCAAGGTAGCGATTGTTTTCGTCTACTGGTTGAAACTTCTGATGCGGAATTTTCAACTACGTTATGTGTTTTCTTAGTAAACTAAATTGTAGCATACTATATTATACAAATCTATAGGTTATATACAGGGCTGCACAAAATAATTGTGGTACTTTTTTGGCTATGGTCTGTAATTTCTGAAAAATATATGCGAATATGTGCTGTAACTGAATTCCTCTGTGTATCCCTGTAAATTAACGGTAACTGTCACGCATGTCATACTGTACAGTAAGCATCTTGTAGTACATCTCAATTACGTATATGAATTTCATTATGTTTGAAATAGTGTAACATTATTTTAAAATGCGGTTCAAACATTTTTTTTACCATAGATTATTTTAAAACCAAATTATTTTGAGTGATCCTGTAAATAAATGAAAAATGACTTGCACACCATATTCTGCGTAAAACATGTTTTAGTGCTCTTGATAAATCCATATCAATATCATTATGTTTTAAATAGTGTAACACCATTAAAGTACACCACAAACGCTTTTCCCCATTGATCGTATAGTGTAGCAAAATTCTTTTGAGTGTCCCTGTAATGCCTTATAAATGCTGTATATTATCTACAGATTTTTTTACACGTCACATAATATGGTAAAATTTAATTCAAGCAAAAAACTCATTACACTATTAAAAACGCACTTCTAGAAATTACCATCCCTAGCCCGCAATGCACCCAGTTCTTTGTGTAGCTTTGTATATTATGAATTTATATTCTACAAACATCTCTTAGAAAAATAAAATTCCGCACAATCCGAAAAAGAGTTAAAAACCTCGTTTATGTAATTTACGACGCATACGAATTAATGCTTACAAATTCTTTTGAGTAGCTCTGTATAGTACGATCTGTGGATTTTTTACACACTACGTAGTATGCGAAGAGTTAAACTTAATAAAGCATACCATAATTAAAAACGGTTTCCAGCAATTATCGCTAATACAAAACATTGTAACCGAGTTACTTTGTGTGCCCCTGTAAATTAGCAATGACAAGCATGCACGTCATATTCAACAGTAAGCATCTTGTAGTGCACCTCAATTACGTATATCAATTTCATTTTGTTTGAAATAGTGTTGTAACATTATTAAATTACGCTTCAAACATTTTCCCGTACGTCATTATGTAACCGAATTCTTTTGAGTGGCCCTGTAAATAAATGATAAATGATTTGCGCACTATATTCTAAATGAATAACGCACTTTAGATATGCATGTCAATTTCATTATTCTTGAAATAGAGTAACATCATTAAAATACACCGCGAACGTTTTTTTCTCCAATTGAGGGTAATATAAAAGGAGTCTTTTGAGTATCCCTGTAGATGAACTATTAATGCTACACATTCCATTTTCAGTAGAAAACATACTATAGTAAACGTCAAAAACATGCGTCAATTGCGCTAATTTTGAATCCATAATTAAAAGTTTTAGTTCTTTGCCTTCCTGAAAAGTGACTATTTTCATATTCGATAGTTTGACATGGTACAAATGATTCAAAAAGTAAAAAAAAAATACAAAAATTTACGGCAAAGTATCGAATTTGCCATATTCGACACTTTGGCATGGTAATTTTTGAGAAAAATGTGCATATTCGATAGTTTGAAATTTGCATTTTCTAAGTTTCAAGTAAGTTCTAAGTAAGCTAGAAACGTGACGATTTTGCAATATACGTGTCATGCACAATATAAGAAAATGGCACAGAATATGAAAAATGCATTTTTCCACATTCGATAGTTTGACATGGTACCGACGAATATCCGCAGCAGTTTTAGGTAGGAGCGCGAAAATCAGGAAAACAAATCTACTAAAAAAATTATTAAACACGTATTTCAACGGTTTTAGAAATTCCCCCCTGAAGGTGGTTAAAGGGGGTGGTCGAATGTTTTAGGTCATTTCGCCATATCTCAGCAGCAGTTTTATGTAGGAGCGCGAAATTAAGGAAAACAAATCTACTAAAAAATTGGTTAAACACGTATTTCAGCGATTTTAGAAATATCCCTCAAAGGGGCTTACAAGGGGGTCGAATGTTTTAGATCATTTCGTCATATTTCAGCAGCAGTTTTAGTTAGGAGCGCGAAAATCAGGAAAACAAATCTACTAAAAAATGAATAAAACACGTATTTCAGCAACTTTGGAAATTCCCTGCCCCCCTCCTAGAAGGTGGTTAAAGTGGGGGGGGGGGGGGTCGAATTTTTTAAGTCATTTCGCCATATCTCAGCTTTTATGTAGGAGGGCGAAATTAATTAAAACAAATCTACTAAAAAATTGGTTAAACACGTATTTCGGCGATTTTGGAAATTCACCCCAGAAGGTGGTTAAAGGGGTATTCAAAAGGTTTGGGTCACTTCGCCATATCTCAGCAGCAGATTTAGATAGGAGCGTGAAATTTAAGAAAACACATTCTACAAGAACACATATAGTTGCTATGTCCTTCCATGGGCCGTGTATTATTTATTAGTTTCAATATGTACATAAACAGAAAAAATTTATTTATCACATTTTTACAAACTTTTAATTTTTAAAATTTCTAAGAACTTCAATTTTGTCTCACTCCCACTTTTATACAATTTAGAAGTACACCTACTCTTCTCTACCCTACATTGTAGTCAACACATTGTCTACCCGTGCAAAGCCGGGACGGGCCGCAGTTTTTCATAAAGCGGTACGAATAGAATAGAAATATAGTCGCTAGGACATTCGGTGTCCCAATCCCGTAATCAAAAGTTAACCAAAGTTAAGAGGATACTCCACTCAGGCGAAAACACCTGCTCGCTAATGTTAATCCCATGGAGGAAATGATTTACGATATCTCGTTTGCATTTCAATATTTTTAAATGATTTTCTTTGCATTGGATAGCTGAGGTCATTCTCTATGCACGCCCCTTTGTAATTTTTCGATTTTTGTTGCTTTTTTTTTTTTTAAGATACTTTCATTTTTGAAACCGGTTTCGAAAGTGAAAGTATCTTTATTAAAAAAAAAAAAATTATCAAAATCGAAAAAGTACAAAAAAGCGTGCATAGAGATTGATCTCAGCGATCCAATGCAAAAAAAAAAAAAAAATAAATAAATAAATAAATAAAATAAATAAATAAAAAATCATTTAAAAATATTGAAATGCGAACGAGATATCGAAATTATTTCCCCCATAAGATTAACATTAACGAGCGGGTGTTTTCCTCTGAGTGAAGTAGCCTCTTAATGTGGATTTCATTAAAGTTATGTTTTTTTTTTTTTTTTTTTTTTTTTTTTTTTAACTTTTTTGTGATAAACAACTGTTGACTTAAAATATGCCAACTGACGTTTTTTAGGGTTTTTTTTTTTTTTAATTCATTTAAAAATTATTTGTGCTTTATATATACTATGCTTTTTTTCAGCATTTATCATATTAATATCAATATTTTTATTAGAAGCTACTTCTAAAAAAAGAAGAAAACAATGAAAACAGAAAATAAACACACGAAAATACAAAGATAAAAATATTCTATTTCTGAATTATATTTCAAACAAGTATTAATATGTATTGTAAAAATGTAAAAATTTTCAAAATGTAAAAGAATATTTTCTATATATTTCAGATTTTTTATTTATTTATTTATTTATTTATTTTGAAATTATGGGACAGTATAACACATTATCTAATTTAGCTTCTGTTCCAATAGGTGTGTTCCACTATAATATTCTATCTGCCAGATTTTTGAAGAAATTTGGCGAAAATGCCTACAGTTCGGGATAGACATTTCCAGTTATTTTGTAAAACTATCTCTCATCGTCATTACTTCACCCAAAGATGATCAATACAGCCTTTCTCAGAGTTGTGAAAGATGTACAACAACCAAATTGTATGTAAAACCGTTATGTTCATGTGAAACGCTTTTGCTTATATTATTTCTCGTAGTTGAGTAATAAAAACTGTGAGATTATTCATTAATGAATCAGAATTTCTGTTAAAACGGGGTAAAATGATTTATTAACTAATGAAACTATTTTGACACAGCTTTATCAAAACTGTTTATTTTTATCATGAAATAGTTAGTCAATACAGATAGATTTATTTTTTTTTACTTCAAATCGTTATTATATATTAAGAATATTTTATTAATACCAAGTATATTTCACCATTCAATAATTATATTCCTAATTGGTTAAAGAACTAATTAGTTATTCTTTTCCTTATTTTCATAATTTATTTTTATACATGGTGTATCTGAACTGATTGCCAGAACTGTAAGGGGGTAATAAAAATGTCAATACAAACAATTTTTGTGTAGGAAATAATGGTCGCAATCTACTTATTCAATCAAGAATACAGGGTGTCCACACCAAGCTGAAATCGAATTTTCGTTTTTAACTGTGATGAAGATATTTTAGCAAAACAGTAATAGACTGAAAATTTTTGTTTTCTGTGAAATGTTATGACATCAACACTGCAAAAAATAATTGTTGATTTTACAGTATAAAACTGGCCCCCAGCTGCCAGGTAGCGTATTACTGCTTGCGCGGCAGCGTATTACTGCTTATTTTACTGTTTAATACTGTTAATTTTACGGTATAATACTGGCAGCTGGGGTGTCACTTTTATACTGTAAAATCAACAATTATTTTTTGCAGTGAAGGGAAGTGCTGGAATTACATTATAATTCGGTCAGTAACACCGTATGTTCTGTCCGCTACCTTTCGAATTTTGCCTTTGAATCTAGCTCAATATTGTGTAATACACTAAAGAGAAAAAAAAAGTGTTGATTTTACGGTATAATACTGGCTGCTTGGATGCTAGTATTATACCGTAAAATCAACACTTTTTTTTTTTCAGTGTATAGACGAGGATGATGGTCATTTCTAGTACATCTTGTGATCTCATCTCGTTTCGCAGAAAGTAAAGTAGAGGCGTTGTGGAGCATCTTCATTATTATTGTTATGAAAGGAAATCCAGCTTCGGTTTGGTTACACACTGTATTTTTGATTGAATAAATTGAGATCCTGAATTGCGATCCTGAGAGAATTGCGATCCTGATTCCTTATACAAAAATTGTTCGTCTTGACATATATTGAAATCATCTCTTATAGTTCTTAGCAACATTTCAGATATACCTTATATCAGGGCTTGACCAAGTTTTTTTTTTTTTTTTTTTTTTTTTTTTTTTTTATCTGGCGACCTAGTTATTTAATCGGTGTTTTTTTTTTTTTTTTTTTTTTTTTTTTTCCCTTACAAAAATGAACCTAAGAAATCAGCAAAAACGGTGTTTTGTCTCTCACCCCTACTCGTGCGCGGCAGGGAAGTTAGCTATCATGCCATGTGATTAGAATGGGGAGGGGGAGGAGGGTACAATAAAGAGTAAGAAATTGGATTAAGAAATTGTGTCGTAAGAAAATGATTATAAGTAATTCACTTGAAGTAAATCTATGAAACTTAATTAAAAATTCAAGAATATAACATAATACTAGTTTAATACTAATGTAGTTTAATATGCACAAGTCAATAAAATTGCATTGTGTGTGTGTGTGTTTTTTGTTTTTTTCTTCGAAGGGAGTACATATCTAGCTTTTGAAAAAGAAAATCGTTGTGTAAAATAATATTTGCACTGGAAACCTGAATGTGCAACGATGGACAAGAGAAAACGAAAAAAATACATGAAAGTTAAATCATAGTTTTCGAAATGCAGGTACTGAAGCTCTCATTCCGAGATTTCGGGAATATCTTCGAAAGTCGACGAATGAAAAATAAATTGACGGTTTTAATTTAGCATATGCTTAAACCACACGTTTTCGGATAAACGTGGTCCATCTCTCCTCGTGAGTCATCCGAGATTGTTCTTCAAAGGCTTTAACTGTTATGCCGCTTCCTCATCACGCTAGGCGCTTTATGATACATGCACTCTCTTCACGAGAGGGGAGAAGGGTTGATTTTTAATAATAAAAACGGAAAAGATGACAACGACAAAACGATTTTTTTAATGGTCACAGATAATGGCGATTCTTCTTCTTTTTTTTTTTTTTTTTTTTTTTCTACAACAGCAAAAGTGCTGAGGTAATCTACTTTGCAAGTTTCCGAAAGTAGTATTGTTTTCTGTATTTTCTAGTATAATATCGATAGATAGATATGAGTTTCACTTATGTTAGGGTATGAAAATTCCACCTTATTTTTTTTTTTCCTAGCGCGAACCCAGGTCAGTTCACTTATTTTCTATATAGACAAGATAGATATGTGTTTCACTTTCATCTTTTTATTTTTTTTTTAACATGAATATTTTATTAAAGCACACATATTTCTAATAACAATATTTTAGTTCATAAGTGGCATAATTAATTATTTATTTTAATTCATAGTCAAATAGTACAATAAAATACATTTAATTTGTTATTATTAAATTTATTTTACCGTAAACAGAAATAAAACGCTCTCAATATTAATTGCCTGAAATAAAACGAGAACTTCTGATAGTTTAGGCTATCAATATCTTAATATGATACATAGATAAACCAACATAGCTTTAAATTCTTTGTTATCCCTTATTAAAATAGCATAAACTCTTAAGGGGGACAGTTTGAATTATCACATATTTATTTCTAATGTCAACATCCCTTTTTCTATACACATACAAGGTGCACAACGATGAATGAGATATACAAAAAATGAAAAAAAAAAAGTATCAGTAAGTAATCTCAAAGATCACAGTGCGAATCGCACGGATCCACTGATCCAAAGATCGCACGGATCCACTGTTATTATTATTATTATTATTATTATTATTTGAGTATTTTATAATACCTTTCTGACATATTATTAAATGGTTTTATGAAATAAAATGATTCAACCAAAAAAAAAGCTCGAAACAGGCGGTCTTTTCCTTCAACATTGCTCGAAACGGCAGTAGACCCAATCACGAAAGATTCAGCCGGAAAAATTTAAAATCTAAAATTCAATAAGTTTAAGACATCGACCAGCGGGTTGGTTCAGAAAGCCTGGAGCGGTTAATACATCGAGCGACCATCGAGCTTCGAGCTCACTCATCATCTTTCTCTTAATTTTTCTTTTTTTTTTCTTTTTTTTTTAATAAGAAATTATTAAAATCACAATTCTTCTGCAATTTTAAACTTATTTCAACAATTTTTTTCATGTTTTTCTTACAAGTGGGCTCTGTAACTGTCAAAACTAGATTTCTAAAAAGTTAAATAGTTTAAGAAATAGATATCTCATATCTAAACATAATCATGACATATCTAAAAATACAGTAAAAAATAAAGACTATTTGAAAAAAAAAAACAAGAACGAAAAATCATGCGCCAAGCATAGATTATGTAGCACTTTCCAACGCTTCCAAAATAATTTTACAAAACATACCGTTTAATAAGCTAAAAGATAACATCTAAGTAAACAATTTGGAAAACGCATAACATATTTAAAAACATAATTTCAGGAATTTCGAACAGATACAATATTCGGAAAAGTATCCGAGTACTTTTTTTCAACCCTGTATATGATCTATAGATTTGTATATAAACTATATAGGATGATAAATTTTAGTTTAGTTAGGAAACGCGTAGCACAGTTTAAAATTCTCCTTCTGGAGTTTCTGTCAATAAACGGAAATGTGTTCTCGAACTTTTGTGCTACCCTGTATATGAAATACAGAATTTATACACACCCAGTAATAGACAAAAAGTGAGTTCAATTGAAAATCGCGTTCAGCAACTTAAAACGCCAGGAATTATTGTTAACAGACAGTAGAGAATTCTTTTGTATGTCCCTGTAAATGAACGATGACTGCTATACACACACTATTCTGTAGTAAGCCTCTTGTAATGCACCTTAGTAATATATATAAATTTCAATGCGTTTAAAATAGTCAAACATTATTTAAATAAACCGCAGACGATTTTTCTCCATAGACGTAATGTAACGGAATTATTTTGACTGTCCCTGTATAGTAACTATAAGTGGTATACACACCCTATTCCATATTAAGCTTCTTCTAATGCACCTTAGTGATATATATAAATTTCAATGCGTTTAAAATAGTCAAACATTATTTAAATAAACCGCAAATAATTTTTCCCCATAGACCGCAATGTAACGGAATTCTTTTGAGTGTCCCTGTAAAAAAAACTATAAGTGCTACACACTTCCGTTGAAATAGGGAACATGCTATAGATAACGACAATAACATATAAAAATTGCAGAGCAATCCGAGCATATTTACGGGAGTTAGAGCACGGACAGACGGCAAGACGGCCAGACGGCCATACGGCCAGACAAACCGAAGTCATAAGCACTTTTCAACTAGGTTGGAAAGTGCTAATAAAAAGAGGAGTTTAAAGATTGCAACTCTCAGCAATATTTAACGAATGGATGCCGTAAAAAGCCTTTTGTTCGTATTTTTACACACTTTTATTTAAAGGAACTTGGATTTTGTACGTAAAGATAGAATTTTATAATCGAATTTTCACTCACTTCTTTATAAGCTAGAATTACTGGAAAACAGATCTTTAATTTTATGAAATGCACCATAAGATTCGTCAATTAAAAAAAAAATTGAGGCAATTAAAATATATATATGTTGAAATTGTAGCATTATGATCATATTGATATATTGACAAAGAAAAATAAAAATCAAAAATTGCAAAAAAAAGATGAATTTAAAGATTACAACTCTCAGCCATTTAAAGAATGGATGCCGAAAAAAGCCTTTTGTTCGTATTTTTACACTCTTTTATTTAAAGGAACTTGGACTTGTATGTAAAGATGGAATTTTATAATCGAATTTTAACTCGCTTCTTGATAAGTTAGAATTATACACTGCAAAAAAAAAAAAGTATTGATTTTACAGTATAATACTGGCAGCTGGGGTGCCAATATTATCAACAACACTTTTGTAAAAACAACACTTTTTTTTTCTCCAGTGAGTACATTTTCAGCAATCGGAGCACACGACAAATTAACGTATTGTAATGGAATTTTTTCTTAACTATACATAAATTCCAATAGTGAAAATAGATATTTAAAGTACTCCGTCAGAATATATTACGGCATTTTAGACACCCCCCCCCCCCCCCAAAAAAAAAATAATAATAATAATAATAATAATAATAATAAATAAATGGATATTTTCATCTTTTTTCGTAAAAGGAAGTGTGTCATGTCCATTTAAACAGAATTTCTTAAAACAAACCAAAATCTACTTACATCTAATAGATATCCAAAGTCATAAAATTTATGGAAATGTTCCATTTTTTTTCAGTGCTATTTTCTTAGTTTGGTTTATCTGTCATATTCAAATCTTGAATACTGGTTTCTAATCCATATGAACTGAACTGATTTACTTTTGAGATCACAAACTAATTCAATCTCAATTTCATGCAGTGCTTCATCGATTCTTGCTAAAAAACGTTAATGATTATCGTCTGCCAGTTTATCTGTTATTCCTCTGGGCTCAATAACTTTATTCAAAATGTATAGATGAACTCAGAATAGTAGATGTATACTACTTAACTAATTTATTCTGACAAGAAAACCATGCATATTCTATTAAAGCATGGGCATATTTCCTGATAACGATGTTTTAATTCATAACTAAACTCATAGTCAAACAGTAACAAGCTCTAAATATAACATATTTTGAATTGCAAATTTTACATTCTTGTTTCAATGTGAAGGCTGTGCTTGTTTGTTTAGCTATTACTATACAGCTTCTTAATGCCCGAGTTCAAATGATTTATTTTGCATCTTAAATGAAGTGCAACATTCAACTTGTTTTTGGAATGGAAACCTCTTAGACGACGACGTGAGCAAAATCGAAAAAGTTCGCCTTTTAAAATAAGAATAAAAGTAACAAGTTGGAAATTGTACGTCAAACATGACAAATGAGGTGCGTTCGTACTATAGCTAGTTATATAAATATTCAGATCTTGATGATTTTTAATTCTGTGAAATGAATTATATCGTCTGCAGATTAATTTCTATCATAAAATAAGTATCTCGGTCGCTTGACGATTAAACCTCGAAAGCTCCTATAACAAGAAAGCACCGATTTTTTTTTAAATTCAAATTTCTTAATAAATATTTTTATTAGTATCTTCTAAAATTTTTATTCGATTTTCATAAAATTTGAAATGTCTCGACAAAATTCTGCAAAAATATTACATCTTAAATTTCAAACCATTCGGTTGGGTAGTTTTTGCGTAGTTATATGCGGACGGACGGACAGACGGACGGACGGACCAGGCGACGAGAATAGGTGCTACGTATTTATATAATTATGAACGCACCTAAAAATAGTTTAAAATAGTTTTTAAAAAACTCTAATTTATAAGTGTTTTATTTTTAACTTAAAAATCACGCCTAATTTCAGGACTACATTTCATGTATTTCCAAAAAAAAAAAAAAAAAAAAAAAAAAAAAACATTACAATACCTTAATTTGGCTTGGGCCTCAATTATTGAAAATCACCACTTTAATTACACTTGACAGAAAGCGCGATCTAGTGAATTTATTAGAAAAATATTGTTTCTTTTTTACGCTATAGCAACAGGCAAAAAATGCGTTATTTAAAATATCTATTCAGGACTTCTAAATTGATTTCTCAACGTTATAATGAAAATTTTGTTAATATTAAACTATTAATTGATGAAAGAGTATTTAAAAGAAATAATTACTCTTTATTTTTTATTTACATTTTCTACTATTCAGTATTTAAAATATTTCGTTATTGTAGTTACACAACCAATTAACCTATTTTGGCTATGATGTCGTTTATGGCTGGAGTACGGATCGATACGGATATGTGATCGTAATGTGACAAAAATTACCGCAATAATTCCACGTTGTCGCAATAACTCCACGGGATCGTTTCCTGTATAAAGTCAGCATAAATGTAAAAAAGAATAGAGAAGAGTCCATAGCTCCTTGCAAGTTTTATTTATTAGGGACTTGACAATGATGGTAAAGTTTGGGAGGTGGTATTTTTACATCAATAGCAACAACCTCTTTTAGCGGAGGTTAAGAGAAGTCTGAACTACTTTCAGAAATGTACATGTGTGCCAGAAGTCATCCCAAAATCGCCAGATTACACGTGCATTAATTTTTATCGCCATTCGGAATTTTAGGACGGTTTAGAATATATCAATGTTAATTTTGCGTGGGAGATAGAGAACAGAGATGCAATGCTAGGCGCGTTATCAAAATATAGGTTTTAACGGAGCAACCCTGCGGCGTGTCCTGGGAAAGCGGAACTTGCAATTTTAGGATGTATAAAGTTATTAATAAAAAAATGCAAAACAAGCAGTTGAAAACTATCTAGATTTGCATTCCAGATGCAACAGACAATTGAAGACTGGCAGAATAAAGGCACCGTGATGCAAAACATGAGTGAATTTTAATATATTTGCGGAGCGGATATTTCTAATAAAAGAATACTAGTGTGTCAATGTATATGCGAAATAACCGTCGTCGCATTTTTAATTTAGAAGGGAAATAATTTATGCGGTTAACGAAAGCTGCAGAATAAATGAAAGATTACGCGTACATGATTAAATAGCATTTATCGTGGGATAGATATGACTTTACTTTAGACTGAAAACAATTTGAAAAAAGATATAAATTAACTTTTTGAAAAATTAAGAAATTATAAATTTTGAATAAAATTACAAATATATATGATCTCTACATCATAGTGGCGAGATCGGTTTGGCGCATAAACTCCATTGAGTTCTGTAACTCGCAAACAGTTGTAATCGTAACGATTATTTGGCAATTTATCACCTGCAGGCCGGTTAATGGACAAGTGCCTCAAAATCAATTTATTAATTAATTTATAATTAAGTTCTAAAAATTTTAAAACGTTGGATTGTCAACGGAAACACAACTGGTGTATACTATAATTTTTATAATTCTAAAATATCAGGAAAAGAGTGAAATGTCGATTACAAAATTATATCTTTACATACAAAAACCAAGTTAAGTTAAATAAAATAGGGTAAAAAAAAGTAAATAAAATAATACTGTCATTTGAGGTTACGTGGGCCCTGTAGAGGGCTACTTGGGACCAAATAAAAATGTTTTAAATCTGTCCTACGAGTGTTGTTTTAGCAATACAAGACAGTGTATTCATTTTTATATAAATGGCGCGTAATATGTCAAGAATGGTTCGGCCTTTAAGCTACATTTTCTCGCTTTTTACGAGTTATAAAAAGAGGATCACTGCTAATAGCATCTATAGCAGGGGTCGGAAAAACTACTTTTTTATTGTAGCGAAGTACAACTACAACTACTTTTTCAAAAATGTAGTTAACTACAACTACAACTACTTGTTCTATAAAGTAGCGACTACAAACTACACTGTAAAAAGTTTTGAAGCAGAGTAACAGGTTAGTCGACCGTTTTTATAGAAAACGGTCGAATGATCGTACTTAACCGCATATAACTGTAATTTAACGGTATTTTGACCATAATATTGCTCATATTAGGGTCAGTACACTGTTAATTTACGGTTATATAACCGTTTTTTACAAAAACGGTCGACTGACCTGTTACTCTGCTGCAAATTTTTTGTAGTGTACATTTCAAAAGTGGTCACTAATTCGCTACTTTCAGATTTTGTCAAAGGATTCAATGTTCAATCCAAACTGAAGACACGAATTAAATAATACTCCGGCGACCCTTATCTGCTGGTATACAATTAGATAAGTGCAATATAACCGAGGGCATTAAAAAATTAAAAAATATAATATACAAAAAAATGTTTTGTGTTCTAGAAAATTGCAGAAAAACAACTCGAAATACAAACAATAAATAAATCTGCAAATAAAGCAATTCCAAATAACAAGTAAACCCAGCATTAAAACTTGAGGACCTAATAAAGAGTAAATAGTCCAAAAAGAAAATTAATTTTTTTTAATGAATTAGTATACTTGATTTTAGCAGCCAGTGTCAATGGAGAAAATCTATGACTTCATGAGATGTGTTAATATACACTGCAACTGAGATTTGCCGCTGAAATTTGCAAATTATTGTGCAGAACAAATTTTGCACAAAAGTAGCAAGTTACGGCCACGTGAATTGTAGAATGTCACATATTTTCCCTCTTGAAGTAGCGTTAAAAGTAGCGTCGATTCTCGTCGAAATTCTCGCTACAAACTAATGAATTTTTGTATCGCGCTACTCGCTACACTACATTGTTCAAAATGTTGCTCGCTACACTACAAACTACTAAAAAAAAGCAGCGACTACTGTAGTTTCGATACTTGTAGCGCGTTACTTCCGACCCCTGATCGAAAATGTAAAAGTATCTGCTCATTTTATTTCCTTTTCTTGATTTCAATTATTTATTTATTTATTTATTTTTATATATTTATTTATGTATTTATTTATTTATATGTTTTTTGTATATTATTTAGTTTCTTATATGTTTATATATATATATATAATTTATTTATTTATATTATATATATATTTATTTATATGTTATTTATTTATATTAGATATTTATATATTATTTAGTTATCTTATATATTTATATACTAGCTGTTACTAGTGACTTCGTTCACGTAACATTTAAAGTAAATTAATACATTAATTAAGCAACATATACAATTAACAAAATCTTTATAATATTTTATAGTAGAAAATATTTTTGATAATCACAATTTGCGTATTTTCGTTTATATACGTATGATTATTTAAATATCTTTCATGATCTTGAAATTTCATACTTTCTCAATAAGATTAAGTGTGGAACACATTTTTTTCTTTGTTATTATTTTTTAGCATTTCTATTTATGCTATTTCACATTTATTCCATTCATGGAAATTGATTTAAGTTTTCGTGTCGAAGAATATTTTTTTAAGTGATTATATTACTGAATATTTTTGAGAAAATTATTTAATTAACATGTCACTTTAGATGTAACTTTTATTTGATTAAAATAATCTAAAAATCAACATAATTTTTGTTTCTATTTCAAAACACTTCACGTCTTTAAAAACAAATTGAAGTTATATGATATTTAAAAAAGAAATTAAAACGTTGTGGAGCGTAAAAGTTTAAAAATAAACAAAATAAGTAGAAAAAAATACCTTTAACCATCATTATATATATTGTATTTTTATTTCACAGTTCTACACTTTTAGCAGCTGTAGATCTACCAACAATATCAAAAAGTTTATCACGCTCAAAGACTTTCCGAGCCTAAATGCTTATTTGTTTAGCAATAGAGTTGCTCATTATGGTAAAGATACCATATATATCTTTTTCAAAAATTAAGAAATCTATGTTTTAAATATATATATGGTAAAGATACCATATATATCTTTTTCAAAAATTAAGAAATCTATGTTTTAAGTATTTTTTAAATATATTTTCCCTTTTCTGCATTATCGTAATTTATATACATTCCCGGCTATTAAAAACGCGCACCCTTTTTTATCATTCTCTTTCAACGATAACTTTTAGTCAAAATCATACATATTGTTTGTAAATTATCATTAACGTACTTTATTCGGTCTCCCACATATCAAAGTAAATGAAATTATCCAAGGCATAAAATGTTTCCTTTCTCATGGTCAGTTTTGACTTCATACTGAATCCAGATGTTAATTCCGTCTGACTGACGCCTTATAACATATTTCTAAAATATCTTTCCTGCATTTTCTCAAAACAACTAACCACTAAAATTCTATTTCACTCTCTTTTTTTGCCAAAGTGCAATCTTCGCCAATAAAGATTTCCCTACCAATGACGTCAATTATGAAGTTGATATGATGTATATGTAACGGTTACAATTCCCACGCAAAATACAATACTCTTGGCTCTAAAAATGTAAATGGTTTGGCATACTTTCCAACGCACGCTGTCATTATCAAAAATACACTTTTCCTCTCTGATCTCCGCGATGTAACATCTCTAAAATATTCTGGCCCCTTGGCCACCCTTATGGTACCCTCCTAAAGCACTTTCCCACTTTTTAAAATTCGGATATGCAGCCTAAGTTCTCGATATTTTTACTTCGCTCCTCTGTCAAAAATTTGGATTGTCACCCCATCATACAAGATGTGATTTCTTGTACCCGTGGATTATTAACTGTGGAATAACTACATGGATATGTCTTCTTTTCATCGTTTTAAAATAAAGAAAAGATGTTTGTCAAATACTTCTTGATTCTTCCTCGTCGAAACAAACTTTTCCAGTTCTCAGCAGGATGTCGTCAACTTGAGTTATTACGGGAAACAACATATGCAATTCACTATACGTCACTCGGGACTTAAATGCTTATGTCCCACCGAAAACAATTTTCCTATATTTCAGATGCCTACAAATTCTTCGACCATTCCCATACTCCGAACCATTCTTGATTCAACTCCGAACCTTCACCTTCACCAGTTTCTTTTTCATACTCATTTATTTCAATAACGAAAAAACAAAACTGAAAAAGCACCCCAATTATGGATAAACCTTGTCATATTGATTTTTGCGTTGTGAAAACCTGCACATGGCTTAAAAAAAGACGCAACTTTCACCGGGGATAGTTTTTCCTATGAACTGATACTTGTCTAGTTAAAAAAAAATTCTTTCACTTCATGAATCATGTACAAATGTACATTTGTACTTCTAGATAATGTGCATGATTGTCAACAAACCAGTTTGTTGCGTGTCTACTCAACTTAACGTAATGCAAAACGTTGAGCTAAATTACTTGAAGTTCCGCTAAATTTCCCGTAATTTTCAAGTAGTTAGGATACATTATGTTACGTGTAGTAAATAATACATTAGGAATTACTAACTCTGCAAGTATCGTTATTTTTTGTCTACAATTTGTTGAGAAATACGCCTTTACTTGAGTGCGTGACCTGCAAATTATCTATTTAAAACACAAAAGCGCTTAAAGAAATCCAATATTATTGTACTCATAATTTTAAACATTAATATTATTAAATACTAACTTTAACTAAGAAATTATATTCACAATGTAATTTAAACAGAATTTGTTAAAATAGTGTTTTGAAGTTATCTGATGTTTGATGCAAAACATTATTTCTCAAAAATATTTTTTTCTTTTAAGAATTGGACAATAATTTCGAAGCTGTTGAAACTAAAATGACGCCACTTTGTCGAACTTATAAAAAATACATTAGTTTTTAAAATTCAAATGAATGTCTTACGTCAAAAAAAAATTACGTCATTTTTTTTTCGATAAACCATTTTACTTTTAATCCCCCTTTTTTAACACCCATTAATTAATGGAAAATACTATTTTGTGCTCTTTAAATGTAATTATTTTTCTTCTACATCAGCGATTCCCAACCTTTTTTCTCCCACGTACCCCTTGCTTAGGTAGGCTTTTCAATTATGAGTACACCTTCTGGCATAAACCCCTTCCAAATGTTTTGTTTTTGTTCATTAATTATGTTCTTATGCTAGTTACCAATGTTAGATGCAGTTTTCTTCAGAATCCAATTTTCAACCATTTATCCATTTTGAACTACAACACCATATCAACTTAAAGTCACTCAGAACATGAAAATATTAGTTAAAGATTTTAAATTAAGCACTCACAAAGCAGGGATGAAACTACACCTATTAATATACGTTAATGAGTTTATCCTTATGCTGACCAGTCGAACACTAAAATGATGACCTGTTTTCAAATTGGTTTTAAATGAAATTATCGAAACGAGAATATCCGATACGATTCATGTATGTTTTCTAAATATTTTTAGAATTACTAAAAAAAAAGAAAAAGAAAAGAAAAGAAGGGACTGTGAAATCGTAAGATGGTATTTGGAGTGGGCGGAGATAATGGCAACAAATGATTAACCTATTAACCAATTACTAAGTTTAGGTATTTTACTTTATTTTATCCGAATAACCCATTTATTTTTAAACGAAAAGTTTACAGTTTTGATTTTCTGTTTTCATTTTAAGTTTAATTTTTGCATTATCCGCCATTGCCAATGTAATTTTCACGTATACCCGAATATTCCACCACGTACCCCCAGGGGTGCATGTACCCCAGGTTGGGAACCGCTGACCTACATCCAAGGAGCTTAAATATGCCTCCTTTGTTGAAGCTGAAGCTGAAAAAACTTACGATCTAAAGATGTCTAAATGTCAATATTTGATAGACGATTTTTGATTATGTAAAATAAATTGAATCATGAAGTTTGAATACGCAAAAATGTGTTTTTATTTCTTGAAAAAAATTACTTTAATGTTAACAGACCAGTGTAATCAATTTACCTTTGTAAAATTAGGAACGAAGCTATTTATTTTTATCTCCAAATACATTTAAATAAATGTGCTATGTCATTTTAAAACATTTGTAGTAATGTTTTTAATATGCAAAAAAATGACATCATCTACTCTGTATGACGTCAGTTTCTGATTTCAAATTATAGTGAGTGAATCGGAATTTTTATTGGTTTATAAAAAATATTGTCCCTGCACAGTTTCTTTTAATGGCAACATGAAAGAAATAGCATTAAAAATTGAAAAGAAAAAAAAAAAAAGATTTATGTAATGATAAACTATGGGAGATGTTTGAAAAAAATGGTAAAGAATGGTCTTAGAATTTTTTTTAAGCTGACAGTAATTTTACTCGTGTTCTAAAACGTAGGTACATCAAGTTTCGTTCAAATCGTACAAAAAGTGTAAATTTGTATGATGAACATACTCACATACCAAGAACGGTTTTTATATATATAGACTAGCTGTTACCCGTCACTTCGTTCACATAACATTTAAAGAAAATTAATGCATTAATTAAGCAACATATACAATTTACAAACTCTTTATCATATTTTACAGTAGATAATACTTCTGATAATCACAATTTGCGTTTTGTATTTATATATATCATCATTTAAATTTCTTTCATGAGCTTGAAATTTCATATTCTTTTCACTAAGATTAAGTATGGAACACATTTCTTTTTCTTTGTTATTCTATTTTAGCTTTTCTATTTATTCCATTTTGCATTTATTTCGTTCATAGAAATTGATTTAATTTAAGTTTTCGTGTCAAAGAATATTTTTCAAAATGATTATATTAGTATATATTTTTGAGGAAATTTGTTAATTAACATGATGTCACTTTAGGTATGATTTGTATTTGATTAGAATAATTTAAAAATCAACATAAATTATGTTTCTTTTCCAAAACATTTTATGATATAATATTATTATGTGATATTTATGTTGTGCAGTATAAATCCCGACATGAACTTTTATTAAACGAAACTTTCGACTATTTTTTTCTTACTGTCGTGGACAATTTCAATGTATCAGCCATTTTTCCCGCTGTCTGCGGCTACGAATCTACACGTACTTCAGTTTTTATCATTCTTCTGTTGCTTCTCTCATATCTAGGTGTTTGAAAAAGCGGGCGTTCTTTTCCCCGCTCATCATTTATTTCAGTGTATTTGATATTATGATTTAATCAAGAATTACATAAAACCTTCGTTTCCAAGCATACTTGCTGCAGTCATTTTCTACACAAGAATAACACTATAAAATTATATTATGTGTAATTAAAATTTTCTTTTTTATCTCGTTAAAGTGGTGGTGCTCAGTGGATTAGACCAGATATACCAGTGGTGGATCCAACGAACAAAAGGTAAGCAAATATTTTCTTACCTTATTTGCCATCAATATATATTTGAATAAAAGAGCTCCTCGTATATATCTCACGTACTGCATACCGAGTCTAAAAATTTAAAGTTATATGATATTTAAAAAAGAAATTAAAACGTGGTGGAGCGTGGAGCATAAAAGTTAAAAAATAAATAAAATAAGCAAAACATACTTTTAACCCTGATATATTTGTGGTGTTTTTTATTTCACAGTGCCACACTTTTAACAGCTGTAGATCTACAAATAAAATCAAAATGTATATCACGACCCTGAAATGAAACTTTTATGCTAAAAGTTATTTATTATTGTATAGATTATAGACACTATAAATGTCAAAAGAGTGTTATTATTAGGAATGCGCGCGTATGGAATATTTCAAAACTTGTGCGAAATTTTCAATTTCGAGAAAACGGCATTTAAGTAAAACAACTGTTTAAATATACAGGGTGCAATATGTTATCTATCGCCGACCTTTAATTTCTCAACCTTTGGTCGAAGACATATAGTTTCAATTACAAAAACGTTTCAAATGAAGTAAATATTCATGTTTTGGCATTGTTTAAAGTAAAAAATCAATTTTGTAAAAATTACTACAAAAATGTACACAGTTATTAAATTTCAAAGTTTGAGATTTTTGCACATGATTTTGTCTTCCACTGAAGGATCTGTTAAAAAATGAATTAAAGTAATTCGAGATTGAAATCAGTGTGCAATGTCCTTTTTACGGCAAAACCCCCTTTAGCCGGTATCGCCAAATCGGGGTATCCCCAAAAAGGGTTATTTCATCTAAAAATTTGAGTTGACTTTTAGGGGTCGTATACAAAGCCAAGAATGAAATACTGAAATTAAACAGAAAAATAAATGTCAATTTATTATCATATCAGAAAACAGTCTACTATAAAAAATGAATACATCAAACGCCGGAATCTATTAGAAATACTGTTCAAAGACAAAGAGTTATCCATTGGTGGCAATGCACAATTGAATGCGTAACAGTACTGAGCCATGGACACGTTGGAGCATATAGCATATGTAACTATGCGACAAGCAAGGATGATGCGCTGCTTCAGATCAACCAGAGAAGTAGGCTCAGTCATATAGACCTGTGCCTTCATGTAACCCCAGAGGTAGAAGCTCGTGGAAGTCATGTCCGACGAACGCGATGGTCACTCTACCGGACCACCATATCCAATGATCTGTTGACCGAATTCGGTGGCCAGATGCGCACGGACATTTGATGCTTTATGCGGGGGGGGGGGGGGGCTAGGGGCATCATGTTGAAACTCCATTCTGAATGCATGTCGAAGAGGCAGCTCTTCCTTCATGCCAGTCACGTACCGTGTGTTGTAGCAGGTGCAAGTAGCGATTGGCCATTAAGGTCCCATCGTAGAAGATGGGTCTCACAATCTGGGTTCCCCTTATACCACACCACACGTTTGTTGACCAGCGTACTTGATGTCGTTTATGTGCGGGCAATGTGGGGGTTTTTCAGAGACCAGTAATGATGCACATTGTGCACGTTCACAATGCCACCCCGTGTAAACGTTGACTCATCTGTCCACAGAATGTCACAAAGGAACGACGGATTTGCCTCTAAGGTGTTGAGCATGAAATTACAACCATCAAATCATTGTGCGTGGTCACCCAGAATCAATGCTTGCACCAGTGTCGGATGGTATGGATGCACACCATGTGCATGTAACAAATGCTAGACATGCTGACGCGTGTATCCACATGCCTCGCTTATTTCCGCCGTGCTCAGTTGTGGATTTAAAAGGGCGAATTCCAGCACCTCCTCCGGTGTCACTCGAACATTACACCTTGCCCGTCTACTTGTTCTGGGTCGTGGTGCAACACAGCCGGTCTCTCTAAGACGGTACAATGCATCAGTTATAATTTCATGCGTTGGATGTCGATCGATAGGGAAACGTTCTGAATAATCCCTCGTAACCACTATAGCATTCCTTTGACATTTACCATAAATAAGTATCATTTCGGCATGTTGCGTATATGAGTAGCCTGCCATCACGATCTCAGCGCTGACTAGTATGTCCACTCCTAGAAAGACTCGTGTTTTATCCCGAACGCGTGGCGCTGCTGCGGTACTATTGTAATTTGCAAAATCCCGATTTGCATGCTCGTTTTAGCTTGGCTGGTCGTTTGCATTTCGCTGCCATTTATCTAGTTCTTAGTGAGTCTGTTTTATTTCCCGGGTGTCGATTCTACCTACTTTGACATTTGAATGTTGTTCGACCCCTAAAAGTTAGCTAGATGAAATAACCCTCTTTGGTGATACCCCGATTTGGCAATACCGGCTGAAGGTGGTTTCGCCGTAAAAAGGACATTGCACCCTAATTTCGATCTCGAATTACTTGAATTAATTTTTGAACTGATCCCTCAATAAAAGACAAAATCATGCGAAAAAATCTCAAACTTTTAAATTTAATAACAGTGTCAATTTTTGTAGTACAGAAGTCAAATTTTTTGTGTTATATCTGTTATGATATGCGTAAACCTTTACTAAATAGAACTATAGGGATTGGGGGACCGTAGAAAAAGTTAGCTTTCGTAATTTTTATAAAATTAATTTTTTACTTTAAGCAATGTCACAACATGAATATTTGCCACATTTGAAACGTTTTTGTAAGTGGAACTATATGCCTACGACCAACGGTCGAGAAATTAAAGGTCGGCGATAGTTAACATATTGCATACTCCTGTATAGTTTGTTTACAAATATGAAAGTTAATAACTTTGAGAAGAAACCTCAGAATCGAAAAAAATATTTTTGAATCAGATGAATTTGAGCAATTAGTTTCATAATTCGCCAAATAATAATTTAAAAAAAATCAATTTTTTTAGTCTAATTTCGTGATTTTGGAAGTCCATTGTCCCCTTAAGGATGTGAATATACCAATTGCAGCAGGTGCATTCTGTGATTAATTAAAGCGAAAATTCGAATTAACAATTTCTGATATAAATCCAGAATTTCTGAAAGAAAAAGTCGTGCAACACGGCATGCACTCTGAAAAATCCTGACATTCGGTATCCCGCGCAATGATTCCTCGGGACGCATCGTCTAACCCCTAAAAATCGGGACAGTTGGACATCATTATCGGGACATTAATAGTTACAACTAACAGAAAAGTCATTGGAATAGAAAGTCCAAAGAAATAATTTATCTCTTTTGTCGTTAAATTTAGTCTTTCCCCAGCCAAACTGTATACTGTATTATTTTGACTCTATGTTAAGGGCATCAGAAAGGTTTGAAATAACGAAAATTGAATGAAGTTTGATCGTGGATTACAAAGCCTGTGATTAGTTTAGACTATTTCTTCTTTTTGAAGTTATTTATATATGTTTGACAGAAACAAAAAACATTTGTGAAATTGCATAGAATAAATAACAAAAGTTTTAATATTATGCGACAAAATTAATCTTTCAGAACTAGTTTTCACATGATTTTGAAGTCCAAGTTACATATTTTTGAGTCGTCATTTCTTCTTTATACTACTTTTTACATTGTCTCTAAATTATACCTAAACAATAAATAAATAAATAAATAAATCTAAAAAACATAACAAACAATTCAAAATCCATAAAAATATATCATATATTATGTTGTAACTTGAAAAAAATCTTATAGTTTGTAAATTATATTTTAATTTCCTTTATTTTAAACAATAAATATGTAAACCCGTTAATTTGTTCAAAAGTTATCGTTGCGAAACCGCTGAAAAACAGTGTTTCAAGATCCTCATTGAGTTTAAAGTTTTGCCTTTCGTAAGTATCGCCAGTTCGCGGCTCAATATTTACGGGTTGTACTCCATAATTTTAGGAGTTTTTCTATCGGACGAACCCAGACGTCTGAAGTAGCGCGCTACAAGTAGCGAAACTACAATAGTCGCTACTTTTTACAGTAGTTTGTCGTGTAGTGCGCTACATTTTGAACAATGTAGTGTAGCATGTAGCACGATACAAAAAATCAGTAGTTTGTACCGAGAACCGTCGCTACTTTTAACGCTACTTCAGGAATAAAAAAAAAATGTGTCATTCTGCCAATCGCGTGGTCTAAATCTGCTTCTTTTGTGCAAAATTTGTTCTGGTCAACAATTTGCGAATCTGAGCGTCAAATCTCAATAGCCGCGTAATATCAGTGCACCGCATGAAGTTATAGATTTTTCCCACCGACACTTGCTGCTAAAATCAAATACTAACCCACCAAAGGAATTAATTTTCTTGCTGGCAACATTTATCTATTTACTCGTTATTAGGTCTTCATGTTTTAATGCCGCATTTCTTATTATAACAAATTGCTTTATTTACAGATTTATTTATTGCTTGCATTCAGAGTTGTTTATCACTAATTTTCTAGATTGTACTATCTTTTAGATAGTATAATCTAATAGATAATATTTAGATGGCTTAGCTCTCCTAATTTTGCTACGAAATTTGTAAAATAACTTATAAAACTGACATTTTGGAGGCAAACACGAAACATTTTCTTGTATCTTATCTTTCTTAATATTTTAATGTCCTTTGTTATGTGAAATTTATTTAATTGTATCATACGCGATATAATGTTTATTCGTATATAAAGTTATGATATAATGTTATGTATATCGTTTTATTGTTTAATTCGTAAATTCGTACTTTCAATTTCTTGTATAAATTGAACCCTTTGACAAAATCTGAAAGTAGCGAAGTAGTGACTACTTTTGAAAAGCAGTTCGTAATCGCAACTTTTTAAAACAAGTAGTAGTAGTTGTAGTTAACTGCATTTTAGATGAAGTAGTTGTAGTTCGCTATAATAAAAAGAGTAGTTTTTCCGACCCCTGGACGAACCGTATGACTAGGTTCTTAAAAAGTTCAAACATTGTAAAATTAATAATAAAAACAAGTAATATATATTTAAAAAAAAGTCAATTCCTACTTAGGTCAAAAAGAAATTTTTTTTCCAGTGATCTACAGGCTTCGCACTGACGGTATTTATTCCTAAATTTACATCCTGCTAAATATCTTATATAAGAGACATTTTGAAATATATTAAAAATTAAATAAAACTAGTCGTTGGGGGCCACCGTAATACTTACCCATCATGGATATGCATAATGTAAAATATTAAAATAAAAAATGTGTAAACTACTTATAAAATGCATTGTAATTCAAATAAAATCGAGGCTTGATGACGTCACAAACTTTAAAGGCTCGATTACTGAATTGCTTGAAAGAAACATCCTTATAACGCCAAAAATAATAATCCTATTAACTAGCGGTTTATTGCATCTGATTAAGCGTCAAATTTCTAATTAAAATATATCTTTGAAGTGAAATTTGGATGAAATACAGGGTCATGAAAAATCGAAGAGTGTGGGAAATAGGATTCCAAATATCTCGGCAACTAATTATCCGATCGACTTCATGCTTTAGGCAAAATTTATGTTTTTTATTGTCTTTTATATTCGTTTCTTAAAATAACCAATTTCGAAAATTTTTATATACCTTTTATCAGAACGAATATTTCGAGAGTCCGAAAAAAATAGTTCCGGTTAATCGAGGTTATTGAAATGAAATAGGCTTCTTCCCATTATTACATGCTAAGTACATAAAAAATTGCAAGTCTCTATCTCAATTTTTTCGGGAGATAGAGCGTTTACAGACACACAGACACACACACAGACACACAGACGGGCGGCAAATTTTTTTTTCTAAAAATATGTTTTTCGGAATCTCCAGTGTCTGAAACGTGTAAATCCGTCAAAATTTTTTTTTCGATTTTCAAAACGATTACAAGACTTATCCTATACTACGTATGATGGGTAAGTAAAATAAATAGCTAAAATACCAAAAATTAATAGCTCGAAAAATATTTCTCACAAAATTGTTAAACAGCGTTAGAAAGGTAAAAAATTGTATTTTTCTTGATATAAATTTCAAATCTAAAGATTATGCCGTTTTTCAAATATTGAATTAAAAAAATTACCAAACTTCACAATGACGTACTATAGCGAAACCTTCACGCGTAAAAAGATAATGGGCTGTTCACGGACGAAGATCAGGCGACGCGCGGACGAAGGAGACTAAAATATGGAGTGAGACTATACTTTTGAACAGAAATGAAATGGAGATAGTCTATACTTTTAAACATAAATGAAATATAAAACTAAAATTAATTAATTAAATTTAATTAATGAATTAATAGTTGAAAAAACTGTATTAACATCAATTGTCATCCACTACAAGTTAAAAAAATTTATTTGAACTTGAGTGGATGAATAAAATGTATTTTATTAACGATTGAAAATTTGAACAAGATATATAAATATATAGAGGGTGTGAGCTAATAGTAGGAATTGAATAAAATATATAAAATAAATAAATAAAATAAAATACATTTTCCCGTCAATTCAAACCTTTCTGGTTCCATTCAAATTATTAAAATCTTAAATATGTCAGTGATTGTAAGGGGAAATAATTTTATTAAGTTTCCAAGCAACGCATGTTATCATTAAGTTTCATTTTATTTAACAGAAGATCTCAGTGATGCTGATAAACTCGGCGCCAGAAAACCGGCGTTTTATCTCACCTCAGTGCGCTTCACAATTTGTGGTCACGTAACAACGATGTTTGATGTAACTTGATATCATCAACCGTAAACAAACAATGCTCGTTATTCGAGTCTAATTCGACGATGTGTGTCCACTTCCTCAATGCGTGTTGCCGCTATTTCTCAACATGAGAGCAAAATTTGAAATTTTAGTGTAGAAGTACGATGATGAAAATCAACTCTTGATAAAAAATAAATATTGACATAGTCGCCGGTTGGAGGGAAGATGGTCACTGCCTCTGCCTGGATTTTGTAATTTAATTAACTAAATTTCCTTTACCTCTGATGATTTTTTATAAAAAGAGTGGTAAAATTTATTCTTCGCAAGTAACATACATAAAATAATTAAACACGAAGAGAAAGAGGAACTCATATATTTTTGTTAAGAAGGCTTTGTCCCCTTGAACGGTCTCTGGAAGACATTTTTATTTACGTTCATGCGTTTTAAAATTATTTTAAACGAGATGTTTGACGAAAAAAAAAGAATGAGCACTTTCAATTCTTCATTTTGAAAAATGCTAGTAGAAATTTATCTTTGATCATATAATATTGTTTAATTCTCTTATGTTGATTTTGATGTTGATATGTTTAAAAATTGTCTTGGACGAGGAGTTCTGAAAAAAAATTCTTAGTTTAGCTTAGTCCATATTAACATTCTCTATTTAAAAAAAAAACGAGGCCTGGGTTGCGCAATACAGGCGCATCCGTCCCAATATCATGCCCATACCTAGTTAGAGGCCTGCATCGGGTCGGATAATCCGATTTAACCCGACCCGATCGCTGTTCGGTTCGGGTCGGGTAGGCGATAATTTTTTTTTCGTTATGGGGCGGGTGGACTTCAAATGTTTCGGCTTGGGTTGGGTTGAGTTTTGACCTTTTCGGGTCGGGTTCAGGTTGAAGCTAACTTTTTTCGTTATGAGGCGGGTGGGCTTTAAATGTTTCGGACTCGGGTTTGGTTTTGATATTTTCGGGTCGGGTTCAGACTGACCCGATTTTCCAGAAGAAAGTCCTGAATATTTTTCAAATGAAAAAAACACACACTATATATTTGAATATTAATGAGTGTATATGTGCTCATTTTTATACAAAACACATAAAATTGATATTAGAGATATAATTGTAGACTACTTTTCCCTAATTTGTATTAAAATAGGGAATGAATTTTCTCTCTCTTCGGGTTTGGGTCCGTGTTCGGGTTTGAATATTTCGGGTTCTCTTCGATTTTGGGTTGAAGTATGTCGGGTTCGAGTCGGGGTTCTGGTTGACGAACCTTTTTTGTCGGGTTCGGGTCGGGTTACAGCCTAACTTTAAGCAGAAATTTTAGATTCGGGTCGGTTGCAACCTGACTCGTGCAGGACTCTACCCGAGGTTTCTTACTTTTGATGGCCATGAATTTTAAAGAAGGGTTTGAATTTCCTATATCTAAATAAAACCTGTCAAATTGGATCTCATATGTATTGGAATCCTTTCTTAAACGAAAGGAAAAACTATTGTCAGAAAAAAAATAATTCATTCATAAAAGAGAGTGTGTCGGCTGAGACGGAAACCTCTCTAAAGCGTATTTTTCCTACAGTGTGTTGCGATTCGTCTTACCTGGTTCCACTCTATAAAAAAGATCTTACAGAGTTTTATTTTATGCAAATGTTTGACGTTGGTTATCAAAATAGGGATGCAGAGAAATAAATTTGTTCACAGTTTTTAAAGATTACCCAAGCAAAAAAAATAAATAAAATAAATAAATAAATAAATAAAATGAAATAAAATAAAACTCAACAACAAAAAAAAAAAAACTTTAAAAATTTTAAGATTTTGCCGTATTTTAAAGGTTTCTACTGGTATTTTGAAAGAAAAAGAAAACTACAGATTTCCATAAGAGAAATATACAGTTTTTTTAACTGTTTCATACAGGTTTATTTCAGCAAGTTTATGGCCTCCAAATTACCCTCAGTGACTTAGCAGATTTTCTTAAGATCACTTCCGGTATTTTGAAGGAAAATGAAAACTGCTTCTCACGCCAGGGCCATACAGAAAGACCGCGGGCCCCGGTAATAGTACTCACCATAAGCCTGATAAAGTAAAACTTGCTTAGATGAAAACTTACAGAAAATTCCGTTTTAAACAGGTTTTTTCGTCTTAAAAGGTACAAATGCACGGAATTTTTTTGGCTAGACTATGATTTTTACTCCGTTTACAGCAGAATTTCGTTATAAACAGCCTTTAGTGTATTAGAAAATAAATATGTTGGATAGTACTTTTTTAGAAAATCTATATATTATTTTCTTACAATTTTATTATTTTTCTTTTACAGTATTTTACAGTAGTATTAAAGTTTATGATGCATTGGTAAAACCTTTTCATATAAGGATTTTAAATAGAAATTTAAAATATTGAAAATATAATTAAATTTTAATTCAATTCTTCAGTTAAGGCGCCACCGATTGTCTGACGCTATTGCAACTTTTGTTATTGTGTTTTACAATTTAGAAAATACTTGTTCTATAAAACATAAATAAATAAATGCCTGCATCTTTGGTATGTGTGTTCTGCTAATAAATGCTGGATTTTGTTTCAAACGTAAAATGCCTCCTGAGTACCTCCGTCCCCCTCCTAGCCAGTCCGTAAAGACGTTCAAGCAACTTTTGAATTTTATTATTTGTTAGTTATTTTAATTAAATTTTTTATGTAAAAAATACCAGTCTACTTTTTCTGGTATTTATTTAAAAACCAGTACCGAAGTCGGGCCCCTTAGGAGACCCGGGCCCTGGTAATTTGTACCGGCTCTAACCCCCTCTGTACGGACCTGTCTCACGCAGATAACATGAAAGTTTTACTTGAAGATTTCATAGCGTTTTATTATTGCACAGGTATTTGCTAAATTAGATTCAAATAACTTTGTTGCATCCAGGGCCGCATAGAAGGGGTAAGGGTTAACAACAGGGTCCAATTTGCTTTTGGCCTCCAATTCCCTTAAGCTTCCATACTGATTATTTTTAGAATAAAGCGTTGAAGTCAGGGACACCATAGAACGAAATCGAGGGAGGGGCAAGATTTTGAAAGTAATGGTTATGTCTGTAGTCCGCAGCGATTTTTTTTTTTTTTTTTTTTTTTTTTTTTTTAATAGACTAAATATAAACGTGGAATAAGCTAAACTATAGGTTTTCTGCAAGAAACTATCGTACAATACAGTTTTAAACACATATCAACATAAAAAATAATATAGAAATTTAACAATTAATAAGTATGGAGTTAATTATTTCAAACACTTTAATTTTTTACTGTAATTTTTCAAAATTTTAAATTTTTAGAAAATGTTTAATGTGAAAATAATATTACTTAGATTGTTGTAGAAAATTATTCCATAGCACGGCTTTGAAATATTAGAATAGAAAATACGATAAAGAAAACATTAAGAAAAAAACTCTTGATAACACATTAATTTTAAAAATTACTTTTTTTTTTTGGAAATGTTATAATGTAATATTACCTTAATGTAAAACTGAATCTATGAGCGCGAAACACTCATAAAAATAAAAGGTATAAGGTAAATATACCAGTAATTGGCCATACGCAGTACGTTAAAAAATAGGAAAGATATGGCTATAATCTCAATTCTAATTAATGTAAAGAAAAGCTTCGCTTTAATTCGTATAAAGTTATTTATGGCTACAACTTCAATTCTAATTAATGGAAAAGAATAGCTTCGCTTTAATTCGTATAAAGTTACATGCGGTTTATTTTGTTACAATGGGTCGTCTAGATATTAAAAATTAGACTAACTTTCAATTTTCAAATGGTAACACCCACTTTTGATATTTTATTTGTGATTAAATATAACAAATATTGCCATTTATTAAATATCGTATAACGCGCAGCTACAATTTGAGACCATATTTTTCTATTTTTAGATATATTTGCCGCATTAAGCATGTACTCCGTTCACTGCAAAGAAACCTTCCTGAGATATATAGCATAAAAATACAAAAAAAAAAGAAAAAAAAAGAAAAAACTTTATTAATTATTAAAAGGTGTTAAATTAAAACCATAAAAACAGTAAAAATGTTTTTACATATAAATTGCCTACGTGTTGGGAATTTTCTATACTTGCACGATTTATAATACAATGATTTGAAACGCCATCATTCACGTTTTTCACATTCTCTCCCACATTAGTCACATTATTTTATTTTATTTTATTTCTACTTTGAAGTTTATTTTCATCCTCATAATCATGGCGTAACTCACCCCACACTTCTCATTTTCCTTGATAAAGTCTTCGGTGAAGCCGAAACATGTCGACGGTTTATATACGGGTGTCCGAAAAGTCTGGAAACGGTCAAGTAACTAGAGAAATATAGCGCTGTAATCGAGTGCAATGCTGTGAGAATCGTTACCATTGCAATGTCTGGAAACGAACTAGAGAAATATACATCAGATTGAAAAACGGAAAAATACGTGTTTAATATTTTAGAAAAATGGCAACTTTGATATCCCTAAATAGATTTTTCAAAACTATTGAACATGCATTTTTCCGTTTTTCAATACGATGTATATTTCTCGAGTTATTCGAGCGTTTCCAGCCATTGCAATGGTAACGATTCTCACAGCATTGCACTCGATTACAGCGCCATCTACAATGTTTCGAAGAAAATGTTCAATACAAAAGTTACGCATTTTTTCCCGTAGAATCCGAATCTGCAATAAAAACTGGGGTCATCATTTAAGATTTCAAAGTTGCCCACCTTTCCCCCCGGGGTGGCAACTTTCATATCCCTAAATAGATTTTTCCAAAATATTGAACATGCATTTTGCCGTTTTTCAATCCGATGTATATTTCTCGAGTTATTTGACCGTTTCCAGACTTTTCGGACACCCTGTATATATTTATGTTTTACTCTTTTTATGGTTTTTATTTAACAACTTTTAGCAATTAATGTAGTACATTATCTCTGGGTGTTCGAATTTGTTATGTATTTACAATAAAGAACTTATAATAGTTAGTACGAACATAAAAATAAATAAATTTGTAAATAAATAAACAAATGTGAAGCGAGGACATGCGATTTTCTCAAGCTTATTTGTCTGTCTAAATCAGTGTATTTCAACTTTTGTATCTCAGTCACATTACAATGTATAATTAAACTTTCGTAACATGATATTAAAAAAAAAAAAGAAAGAGTAAAAATTTGTTTTTAAGATTTATTATTTATAAACAAATTGAATATAACAACGAAAGATACCATAAAAATACGATAATTTGCTATCCGAGAAGATACCGAAGAAAGTTTCAAAAACTTGTCCACATTAATTTAATTTTCTCTTTATAACTAATTACATTATTTGATGAAATAAATGAGTTTGAAATTTTTAACTCGAGCTTATAATTTTAAATATTTTTTATAAAGTTCAATTTTTAGACGACATATTCCCAAATCATCTTCTTATGATTGTAGCTGTGATTTATTTTTATTTTTGATAGTTTTATTTCAGAAAGTTCACAGCACATATAATTTGAAAATGTAACAAGTATTGTCTATTTACTTTTATTTCATTTAATTGTAATATTTGAAGATTTATTTTTGAGAAATATAACCAAAAGTTAATAATTCAATCTTTAAAAATTTATGCCGCACACTGAAGATTCTTTTACGGCACACCAATCTTTCGTGGCTCAGAGGTTGAATGACTTTGGTCTAGATTCCCACATAGCATTCGGAACCACACTCTGGATTATCCAATTAATCCCGTCGGTTTTTCTTGTTCATTAATATTGAAATTTCCCTTCTTTATGTGTATATTTTCAAAAAATATAATCTTTCATTTTTATACTTTGCGTATAACGCGCACTTGTACATTTTGATAAATTTTTAACACCAACATAATTGAAAAGTGTTTATGAATTCGGTTTGTGTGTCTGTCTGTCCGTGCCAAATCTCTCGTAAATATACTCGGATTGCCATGAAAATTTTATATGTTATTATAGTATTCTACAGAACGCTCTGAATTGAAAATAAAGTGCGTAGCATTTATAGTTCGTTTACAGGGACACACAAAAGAATTCCGTTGCATTATGGAATGTGGGGGAAATTTGTTTCCGGTGCATTTTATTGATATTACGATATTTGAAGCATAATAATATTGATATACATCACTGAGATGCACTACAAAATGCTTTCTCAGGTGTATAGAATAAATAGCATTTATAGTTCAT
Organism: Maratus michaelseni; assembly: GCA_963931845.1. Taxonomy (NCBI): domain Eukaryota; kingdom Metazoa; phylum Arthropoda; class Arachnida; order Araneae; family Salticidae; genus Maratus; species Maratus michaelseni. Next base: position 256,092,521 of record OZ007592.1, read on the forward strand.
TTACAGACACGCACAAAAGAATTCCATTACATTATGATCAATGGGGGAAAAATCGTTTGTGATGCATTTTAACCACTTAACAATTTCTTTCTTAACACTTTCCAACCTAGTTGAAAAGTGTTTATGACTTCAACTAGTCTGCCGCCTGGCCGGCTGTCCATGCTCTAACTCACGTAAATCTACTCGGATTGTCCTGAAATTTTTGCATGTTATTGTCGTTTACTATAGCATGTTCCCTATTTCAATTGAAGTGTGTAGCACTTCTAGTTTTTTTACAGGGACAGTCAAAAGTATTCCATTACATTAACAGTTAATGGGAAATAATCGTTTCAAGTGCATTTTAACGATGCTACATCATTTAAAACATGATGAAATTGATCTATAATTATGAAGCGCATTAAAACATGCTTTTTGTAGAATATGGGGTGCAAAGCATTTATTATTCATTTACAGGGTCAAACAAAATAATTCTGTTACACATTGCTCTATGGCACCCAGAAAAAGGAATTGATTAAAACAACAAAACATGTTTTGTTGAGTACATTTTGGTTGTTTTAGCAAAATTTTTAGTTGAAGTAAAAAAATTGGTTTTGTTGTTTGGACAAAAAAATATTGTTAACACTCTTAGAAAATTTTAACAAAATTTCATCAATTTTACTTGAATTAACAAAATCTGTTTTTTTTTTTTTTTTTTTTTTTTTTTTTTTTTTTTTTTTTTAATTTTACAAATATTTTGTAATTCCAGCAAAATTTTGTTGTTTTTGCAAAATTTAAATTGTTGCGTAGTAGCCATAACTCTCTCACGTAACTCGATTTATTTGACTTATATAGCTATATAATTAAAGGATTAACATAATTTGTGGATAATTAAAACTTTTTTTCATTGGGACGGACCAAGGTAGTTTTAAAAATCCCCCTGTCCCATTAATTACTTTCTTCTATCTTTACATGAAGAAAGTATTGTAATCATGAACATTTTCGATTTCCGTTTTCCGACGAATTTTAGAATGTCCTGAACACGATTTGAATGTTTTTAGAAAATGACTGTCAATATTTGAATAATAACCAGTGAATTTTTATCCTCCTTTTTGCAGGCGTAATTCACTGCTGAAAATGAATTAAAAATTAACTAAGGTAAGTGCAGGTAATATGGCCACCTTAAGAACAGAAATTTTTTAGAGATAGAAAGAACTGATTTAAAATAAAAATAAAAATTGACTAAAGAGTAGGCTCTTTTTAGTATTTGAAAAAAAAAATTCAAAACTTAAATTAATCAAAATTTAAACCCGCAGTAATTTAAAAAAAAATGTCTAGTTAATGAAGGTAATATGCCCATATGCAGGTAATATGCCCATAGGTGAAATATATTGAAATGATTCAGATTTAACGCATGAAAAACATCAATTATTAAAAAAAAAAAAAAAATTTAATATTTGAAACTCAACAAAAAATAATGAGAAAATAAGTAAGAAGAAAAATTAGAAAACATTATTAAGCAATTTAAGCAAAATTTTAAGGAATTTTAAAGTTTTACAGTAAAAAATGTTTTTAATTTTTTTAACTTCACATGTAAGGCAAGTAAAAACTTCTTTATCATTCTTGGTAAGTCCGACATATTCCTGGTGCACATAATTACGACACACAACACATAATCGCATATCCACAACCTTTTCTTTGTTGCAAATACCGCAAAACCAACTGTCTTTATCACTTTTCTTTGCTCGGGATCCTTTTCCGCTAGTCTTCGCAGACTGATGTTTTTGTTTGTTTAATCGCTGTTGTGATTCTTGTTGTGTCTTCAGTATTATTTTGAGAAGCTTTGGAAAAAAGGTCTTTTTTCAAAATTAGAGCACGATAGTTCATTGCAGGTTTTATGACACGAGTTGTTTTAAGCTTTTTATGTGATGATGGCAGTAATTCTTGAAATGATGAGTCATGAACAGAAGCACCATTTCTGTCATTATCTTCAGAAGATGAAGAATCACAGCTGGAGTCCGAAGAAAAGTCAGGCGTTCTTGAGGGAGGAGGAGTAGGACGACCTTGTTTTCCAGAAGATGTCCCTGTAGTAGAAATTTCTTTTCCGCTTTTAACATTACCCTTTGCTGGACATGCGTTTTCAGAAACAGAACTTGGAGCAAAAGCTTCCTCGGGAATTACATTTGGGTTGAAAGGATAGATACCTGTCTCTTTGAAGCCACCTTTAACGTTGGCAGGTGTCATAGCTTTGTCCAAAACTGGAGAAAATATTCTTCCAAATCGTGTCTTTGCAATGTTGTCATGGTTGGTATGTTCCAAAAATAAAACAACTTCTTGGTCTCAAAAGTGTTTGAATGGCCAAAAACAGGATTTATCCGAAAGCTGCAGGTCATGAGTTGTATGAAGGTAAACAAAGTAGGATAACGTCATTTTTACAGCATCATCCACAATAGAGTTATCAAGATGGGACTTGACTCCATCAAAGATGAGAAGACACCGTCCTTGTGGTTTAAATTTTGAAAAATGACTGATCCATTTAACAAAAGTCTGTGTTGTCATGCTTCCTTTTGGCGTCATTTCACATGCATAACCTGCAGGCAGATTATCAACCCACTCTGGTTTCATTCTCTTACCTTTATATAAAATCATAGGGGAAATAGTAGCCCCAGTTGCATTACCGCAAAACACAATTATTACACTTTCACCATGCTCTTTAGCAACAAAATGAACTCTTTTTGAGCCTTTTACTATGAACCCTTTAAATAAATAAAATAAGTATATGAATAAATAAATAAGTGAATAAAGAATTAGGGAATGGCCATATGTGCAGGTAATATGGCCATACGTGCAGGTAATATGCCCATTGGGCATATTGCCAACAATAATGAGTTTTGAAAAAGCATGTATATGTCTGTCTGAACACTCAGATATTGAAATTTACGTACACTGTTTAAAAGACCATTAAACCAGCTAAAATATTATGTATAACACTAATTACAAATACTTTGCTTAACTAAGAAAAATAACAAATTTCCAAGAGACAATTTTATAATACGCCAACGCAACTAACAACAAATCACTAATGGCGGCCCTCCTTAGCACGTGATCAAAGATTGCGAGCAACACGGTACTAGACTTTGTTTGTCGAACATTTAGCGACTTGATTCAAGCACCATCTTTTGAATTTCACTGCAGTTAATAACATTTAGCGGGTTGGCCATATTACCTGCATTGGCCATATTTGCATCACTTACCTTATGTGTTGCCGTATGCTGGGCTTTGTATTGTCGTATCATGTATGCCGCAGAAATTTGCGTGCCCCTGATGATATTTCCATCTTTTGCTGCGGTTGCAGCCGTTCCGACAAATATAAGAGTGAGAAATGCCGAGCTCAGATATCGCTCCTTGTAGCTCAGTGGTAGAGCCTCAGAGCGCTGTTCTGAGGACCCAGGATTAACTCCCGGCTTGGGCAATTTTCACTCTCTGCGTTTGCGCTTGAGAAAAAGCAGAATAAAAATTCACTTGTTATTATTCAATGTTTAAAGGCGTAATTCACTGCTGAAAATGAATTAAAAAATAGTTAAAATTGCATATTTAGATTGGTTCATTTAACAAAAGTTTTTGTAGTATAAACAACACAAGTTCGTAATATAACATATTTTATTATTTAAACAAACAAAATATATTTTGTTGAAAAAAGAAAATAGATTGTTAAAATAACACATAGCATATATCTATGTAACAAAAAGAATTTTGTTAATTCAAGTAAAATTGAACCATTTTACTTGAATTAACAAAACATTTTTTTGCTGATGATACAAAAAATTTTTTTGGAATTCCAAAAAAAATCAACAATATTTTTTTTGTTGATTCAAACAAAATTTCCATTGACCCATATTTAAACAAAAAGTTTTGTTGGGTCAACCAAATTTTCGTTGATTCAACAAAACTTTTCTCTGAGTGGGGGAAAAGTCGTTTGCAGATTAATTTAGTGATATTTCACTATTTCAAACATAATGGAAATTATATGCATTACTGAGGTGCACTATAAATTGGTCTCTTGAAAGTGTGGTGTATATTGCTTTTATTTACAGGGACACACAAAAGATATCGGTTACAGTACATGTCCGATATTTACAGTCTGTGTGTGATAAGTGCGTTTTCAACTTGGTTTGCGTTAAGTTTAACTAAATTTTTTCATAGTACGTGTGTGTTTATAAACTCGGTTGTTCATATACAGGGCTACATAAGGGAATCCGTAAGTATTACAGACTATGGGAGTGAATTACTTAAGGGTAGTTTTTAATTGTGTTACGCCTTTTCCTGCAGAACTATATTTAGTAGACTAGTACAGCGATTCCCAACCTTTTTTCTTTCACGTACCCCTTGCTTAGTCTTTTCATTTCGGCGTACCCCATTTCTCATAATCCCCTCACACACACATATTATTAACATTTGCATCTCCCGTGAATGCAAAATCCGTATTTTAAGAATGATTCGTTATTATATTTTCTATTCATTGAGGGAGCACTGATGTTTCAGTATGAATTATAAAGTATTAATATTCAGTATTTATCAGTTATGAGAACATGCCTATTAACAGCTGCACTCAGGGTCTCTAAGTATTTCAAAATAATCAGATTGTTTCGAAGAACTCGTAGTTCCCGAATCACCAGGTTGAATTTCAATCACATTTTCAGTGATCTTAAGACTTCCAGATTTTAACCAGTTATCCCTTTTAAAATATAAAACCAAATCATTCGAATAATAAATAAACACTTCAAATTAAAACTCATTAAAAGGAAGGAAGCTTTCCGATTAGTAAACGTTAATGATATAACTCCGCCTATTCGAAAACGAAAATAAGGGCCTTCTTTTAAACACATGTTTTCTTTTTAAAATAAAACATTAAAACCAGAACTTCTGGCGTAATTTAGGCGTTTTGTAATTATTAATAAAAACGGGAATAAAAATAAGGCGGGGGAAAAGAACATTGTATAATGATCAATGGTAGTTTTCGCAAAGATTGGGAAAATATATAAGTACTCATGCAATATTATTTACAGTGGGCGGAGCTAAAGACATAGAATAATCAATGAATTATTAAGTCTAGTGGGCTTTTACGCTCATTTTGAGTGTAACATATTGGAGTTAAAGTGACATATTGGAGTTACACCTGAGACTGAGAATAACTTTGTAATCCCAAACTATCAACTTTCTTTATGTGTTTTCAGTTAAACGATTTTTGTGATTTCCGCCATTACCGATATTATTTTCAGGTACCCCCAGCAGGCCTGCCACGTACCCCCGGTTGGGAACCGCTGGACTAGTAGAAGTTTGTGGAATATAAATAAATTCATATACAGGGCTATGCAAAGAAAAAGATACATTGTCGTTTACGGTTGGTAATTGCTGCGAGTGAGTTTTAAGTTGCCTTTTAGCTTAATAGGTGGTGTGTACAAAAGTGTGGAGATAATATACATGGATGTACAAAAGATTTCGAATGCATTTCCATCGATTGGCGAAAAGTGCTAAATGTGAATATTCTAACTGAACTAAATTTTATCATGCTATCTATCCACATCTATTGATCATATACAGGGCTGCACAAAATAATTCGACTACTTTATTTGACACTGGAAGGTAATTTCGAAAACTGTATTTTTCAATGTGTTATATGTTTTCTAAACGGTTTACTTACATATCTTCTTTCACCTTATTTAACGGTGAAGTTTCGTTACAGTTTTCTGGCTGTATTAGAAAATTTGTAAATCTATACTTGATAATACGCTTGATAATACGCTATGCTTGATAATACGCTACCGCTTATGCACGGTTAGTGTATTACTGCTTATTTTACTGTTTATTACTGTTAATTTTACGGTATAATATTGGCAGTGGGTATGCCAGTATTACACTGTAAAATCAGCATTTTCTTTTTTTTTTTGCAGTGTAACTTAGTAAAAATACATTTTCAGCAATTGCTGTCCATATTCGGTAATGTGTGTGATTAACAGTAATAAACAGCAAAATAAGCAGTAATACGCTACCGCGCATGCACGGCAGCGTATTACTGTTTATTTTACTGTTTATTACAGTTAATTTTACGGTATAATACTGGCAGCTGGGATGCCAGTATTGCACTGTAAAATAAACAATTTTTTTTTTTTTTTTTTTTTTTTTTTTTTTTTTTTTGCAGTGATATGTTTTTTTTTTTTTTAAGTTGCTTATTTAGATATCTCATTTCATTCTGCGAAAAAATGAAATTTCATAATAATATTCTGTTAGTGTTGGTAAGTGTTTCAGAATCTATGCCTGATGCATGATTTTTCGCTCTTGTCTTGTTTCAAAAGTTGTAGTTTACGCCGGTATATTGAATGTTTAAAAGGAAAGTCTTAGTTGTTGAACACAACGCTTTATAATAGTATATTTATTCCCAATTACACGCTTAAATTGAAAATGACAAAGGGGATTGAAGTGGAAAATTTTCATTACAGGATGAAAATGGAAAGGATGGATCTGTATATCTAGCCAATAGAAAAAGTGTAGTGTATGAATTCATGGAATACACAAGGAGATATTATTGAACTAGATTTCCCGATGAGTTTTTCTTCCGTCCGCCCTCTTAATAGAAAGCATTAATAAAAGCAGGAAGTGTTGAAATTTCGAAGAATAAGTTACGATATGGCTGAGAAAAGATAACAAAGAACAGTTCATTATTTGTAAAAGAAAATACGAATCGAAAGATTATTCAAAACTAATTATAATTCGGTGCAATGCATTTGAAAAACCTAACTGAATGACTGTTGTCCGTGAAATCTTAGTTCATGAGCGTCAGTTTGTTTCTTACGTCAAAAAGTGGCATTTTGAAACATGTTATTGAGTTTGTTGCACTATAAATAATATGAAATAATATATAAATAACAAAATAAAATAACGATAAAATGACGTCGCACAAATCCTTCGAAGAAGGATTCGAGTTATTTTAAGGAGACTTTGCACGCACTTTGAATTATTTTATTTGAGTATTTTGTAAAATCTTTTTTGACATATTATTAAAGGATTTTGTGAAAGAAAATGATTTATTTAAGATAAAATACAATTTTTATAGTAAAATTTGAAAAATTTAATTAAAAATTTTAAGAAAATCTTAAAACCACACTTCCCCTACAATTTTGAACTTTTTGAAACATTTAAAAAAAAAAATACTTCTCTTGCAAGTGTCTTTGCGAAACTTTAATTAGAATATACTATGAATGTCTAAATTTATTAAGCAAAAAATTAAAAAATTGAAATCTTCCTTTTTTTTGTGCAAAATGTAGGATATCGAGTCACATTAATGTAATTTTCACAGAAATCACCAATGCGTAGTTAAGAAAAATACAATGCAAGTTTTTATTTTTTTAATCAAAGTTAAATAATTAAAAATGTAGTATTTAATTTATGTGGTGTTTAAAACAACAACTTTAAAATTGTTTTCTCTCTTAATCCATTCCTTGCCGCAATAACTTTTTCATTAAAATTCTTACTCCATATTAATATTTTATTATCAACTAGCTAAGTAGCAACCCGCTGTGTTGCATTTGTGCTTTATAGGATATCTCGACTTTTTTTTAATGGAAAATACCAATCAAGTTTTTAAATTAAAATGCATAAGTCTTAAGCTAAAAATATAATTATTATAATTTATAAATCTTACTTACACCTTTCAATCACCATAAGATTCCTTAAAATTGATCAATTATGGAAAGATTGAATGTTTGATTGTTCTCCTGGTTTTTCCCTGTTTTCTCAAATTCTTCAGATTGTAAACCAGAAATATTTTCTATCTGCCCCTGATAAGTTTGGCACCTACTACTCAATCATTTCTGAGATTATTACTGACAAACAGAGACAGACAAAGAATAAAATAAAATAAATTTTATTTTTGACTATACGTTGTCTAAATATTCGAATGAACTTAGAAATGGATGTTTTTCTAAAAATCACTTACAGACGTTGAGTTAGGTGAACAAATATATCCTTATAAATTTGCATGCAGTAAACCTAAAGTTTATAAAATTTGTTTAATTAGAATTTTACGGTCGCACCTTTTCACTAGTTCAAACAAACCAAACTCCATTCCTATTTTAACACTTTTCATTTAGAGAGAGAATTTTCTTTTCTCCTTATTTGTTATTACTATAACATTTACACTATTATTAGATTAACTTTATCTCTAAGGTTGAATCCTTTTTCATGATTTCCGTGCACATCCCTTCTGAAAGTATTCAAATACTAAAAATAAATCTGCAAGAAACGCAACTTTATTAGAGTGTCATCATAAAGTAAACCGCGTAATTTAAAATACTGAATTAATCCGTTTATTCCCCTCCCCCTTTTTTTTCTTTTTGCCGTTTTTTAAATACGAGAGTCACTCTGAAAGTTTTGCAGTTCCAAAAATCTACAGCACATAAAAAAATTTATTTATTTTTCACAAAATAATTACCTGTACACCCAATACATTTATCCATTCTTTGAAACTAGATTTAAAAAAAAATCTTCTCATTCAGGCTGATTTCTTCGAGGACTATCAAACAGCGCTCCAGCGGAACATTCACACTTGATTGGCTACATAAGATGAGGAAATTCAAGTGTATAGAGCATAGATATCCCTCCCGTTCGTTTTAGTAAGGTTAAAAAAAATTACAAAATTCTGCCAGATTTGAACCCGCCGGAAAACGCCTGAGGCATTGTCATGGTGAAGAAGAATGCCTCTTGTTCCTGTCTTTGGTCGCTCTTCTTCCAACTTTTTAATGACGTCTGGTAGACAAATCTCTGTATACCAGTTGGCAGTAACTTCTTTTAGCTATTTTAAAGGTACTGAGGCAATATGGCCACTTTTGGGAGTAAAATGTGGCCACCATTTCTTTGACGATGCTTCCTGGCCGCTTGACTTTTGTTGGCAGTTCTTCATTTCCCAAACACCCAAACTAAAGATTCTCTTTTAGTTTGTTGATCAAATTAGTAAATCCATGTTTCATCTCCTGTAACAACTTCATAAAGATGTTTGGATGTGCCAGATTCAAATTTTATTAATATTTCATAGCATCATGACACTGTTGTCTGCTTTTGCTCCTAGGTCAGCTCATAAGGCACCCATGTGCTTCAAAGCTTCTTCACTTTTAAATCTTCATCTAGCAACTTAAATACTGCTTCCGATGTAATATCTCTTCTTCGTTATGACGAAAACCAATTTGAAATTTTGAAACATTTAATTCCAGAATTGAACGATTCAATTATTAAATTCATGTATTTAGAATATCTACTCAACCTAATTACACAAGAGTATAGAGTCCTATGAATAGATTGATATGTAATATGTGAGTTATCTTTAAAAATTACCTTTAGCTTTTCAGCATTTTCATTTGAATATGCTGTCCACTTCGTCCGTCATCTTTGAAATAAGATTTCCCTTGTTTAAATTCTCTAAAACATCTAAATAGGGTTGCATATGAAGAATGAGAAGTTGGAAAAGCCTTTTATATGCTTTTAAAACAGTTTTTGTCATTTAAACCTACTTTAAAATCCTAAAAGAAACATTACACGGAAATGTTCTCGCGAGATCGACATCCTTAGTGAGATTGGGTTGCCATAGGAACTCATTTCAACTATCCCTGACAGCAACATGGCAAGGATTTTGAGGGAGAAATTTGAGACGCCACCTAGTAAGAGCTCATATCTATCTATATTATAAAGGACAAACGTGTCCGTGCGTAACGCTGACGTCATTTTGCGAATGGCAACACTTAACAAAGAAATTTCGGTTTTGCGATTTTTGCTACTACATTTTTCTTTATTTGTAAACATCGCACATTTTCAATTTTTACACCGTTATATAGGAAAAAAATCTACTTTCAAATGCAATTTGTTTGAAAACTGTATCGCAATTTACTCATTTATTGTAGCATTTAAATCAAATTTCAGGCATTTTTTAAAAATCTATCGCTTGCAGACGATTACAAAATATTAATCCGTTTGCACTTTAAAAAGTTCAGCATTTGTTTTCAACTAATATTCCATAACCAAATTAAAACGTCATTAACCAATAAATAAAATAGTATAAATAAAACACAAATTTAACAGACATGTAATCGAAATAGGCGCTTAAAACCACTGCAATTATCAGAATAAAATAAACTACTGTAGATAACGAAATTTTTAGTGATTTCTTCGGCTATTAACTTCTGGCATGATGCCAATAAGAAATTATTTAATAAATTTCAAAATTTATTTGAATATATAAATGACCTATTTCATATTAAAATGCTATTTGGTGTTGTTAGGGGAAATCTAAAAAAATTATTAAATGTAAAAAAATCTATTAGAGTTCTCAATAAAAAAGTAAATGGTTTTGAACATATATTCTCTATCCCGGGAAGCCCGGGTTGGATGCCCTAGTTTAATTAAAGGCCGCCGCTAATGCCACCCTGCCCGCCGATTTTTCAAATTGCAAAACTTTGAGAGTGAGCCTCGTACCAGCATTAGGGGATGGGAAAAATTGCCTATCTAATGATTCTAGCAAGAACTCAAATTAAAAATTGGTATATTTGAAAATAAAAATGGTAAAATGTACAAAGAAATCGAAAATTTTAAAACGCAGTTTCTTTTTTTTTTTTTTTTTTTTTTTGTTTGTTTGTTTGTTTGTTTTATAGTATAAAATAAAACAAATTAACCACATAACGTTAATTTTCAAACATTTCTTCTAACCATCACTCACTGGCGGAAACATCGGTTAAAAAGACATGTATATACTATTAGCATGGAATAAACTATAGGTATAGCAGTTAACTACGTGTACAGGGTGTCCTAAAATGAAATGTGATTTATTAAGCAACGGCCAGGTGTAGTCATATTTCTGAAGGAGGGATGCCTTCAGCAAGGACTTTTGAAAAGAGAGTGACCCAAATTATCGTTCTTGTACAAGGAAAACCCTGAAAAGCTTGCAGAGTCAAACCGCCCAGACCACGCTGGTTCCAAACCCGCGAACATCAGCTGAAACTCCTCATTTTGTAGCCAGCATGCTAACCATTGGGCTGAGTGGACCCGACCTAAAATGGATTGGCGGTATTTAAAATTCAATAAGAAGTAAATGGTGCTACTGAAGCTATTGAAGTTTTCTTGAAGGAAATTAATGTGTGATGTCGGGAACTATTTACTACGCTTTTTTAGTCCCAAATATCATCGACAGAGGGCGCTGCGCTGTCACAAACTGTTAGAACGGTCAAACTAACGTATAAAAATGGATCAAAGTTCAATGAGTTTTTATCCTTTATTCTGTTTACCCCCCCCCCCCCAAAAAAAAAAAAAGGCTTGCGCTTTGAAAATGCAAGATTATTTTGACCATTATTAAAGTTTGAGACAGTGCAGCGCCATCTATCGGCTATATTTTGAACTAAAACAAGGAAGCGTACGTAAAGAACCTTCCGACTTTGCACATTACGTTTTGTGTGAGAATAACTTTAATAACTGTCACCGTTTACTCGTTATTGAATTTAAAAAACCGTTTAGGACATATTATATGTCATCTGTATTCTCTGATATTTGAGATTTTAAGTATTTCATCCAAAGAGGTTTTCCCCATTCTTCCTCCCCCTTGGCAGATTTCTCGAGGACAGTATTACAAAAACATACAAAACCAAACCAAATTAACTATCAAATGAATATTACCACATGCTCCATTTTTGCAAGTTGGCTGCACAGAACTTATTATCTATGATTCACATTAACAACGATATCGAGTTTCTCAGGTAAGAATTCTACACGCGAAATAGGATCATTTCAGACCCCTCCCAAATCTATTTTCGATGTCGACGATAAAGCTGTTACACCAAAATATCATAAATGAGACCGTATGAAATATGCTAATTGCAGTTAGAGTACGTCTGTTTTTATCTTTTTTTTTTCTGCCCGCTGACTGCCGTCCCTGAAATGACCTTAATGTAATAGCGTCAGACAGAGTGATTCAGAACTGATCGTTCAGATTTTAAGGGGTGGTAGAATCGACTACAACAAGCAATTTTTGTATAAAAGCATTACAGTCGTAATTCATTTATTTAGTAAAAAATACAGGATGTATCTCATTACAATTCGAATTCGAACCTCGTTTTTTATTCATAACTTTAAGAATAATAAAGGTATTTTTATGAAATTGTCTATAGACTTACCTTGCTTTGTGTGAAATGTAATGACATCACGAAAAGTGCTGGAAATTTCCAGTATTTCGGTCAGTGAGACTGTTTATAATGCTAATTATATTAGGCAGTATGGAGGGCCTGTTTCAATGTTATTTGGATGTAGATGGCGGCATTTCTACCATTTCTCGTTATATCGATCGATTTTACAGAAAAGACTGATAAGCCTGTAGAAAATTTCTTCACACTATATCATTATTGTTAAAGCTGAGAACAAAAATCCAGTTTCGGTTTGGAGTGAGATACACCCTGTACTTTTGACTGAATTAAAAGATTACGGCCCTGGTCTTCCATACAAAAATTGTTTGTTGTAGTGCACTATACCACTCTTTAAAGTTTGTGCCATAAGTTCTGAATCACCCAACAGGTGCCCACTCTTATCGTTGATCAATAGCTAATTCCTAAACCGTTAGCTTTAAAGGTAGTTTTATAGCTCTAATTGCAAAAATGTTCCAAATTTTGTTCTTCACCTTATTAAAAGCTACTTACGTCAAAATAATTACTTTTGTAAAAGTCACAAATTTTAAATTGTTATATGGTCCGGGGGCCTGCTCGTATTTGTAACTTTTCTTTGGCACCGGAACACTAGCCCCCTTCTCCATAACGCCACTTGACAACCCTTTTTGCTGTAACCTTAAAGAACATATACTAAGATTCTATAAGATCTCTAAGAACGTATAATAAGTTATTTTGTATCCGATTTGCCCGGGACGAAAGCGTGAAGTCGACTCGGTGGCAGCAAGTCGCCGAACAGTTGATGTCGGTTAAGGGGCTTTCGAGTTGCAATCAACTGAACGCCCAGTCTATTGTAAGTATAGAGTGTCTTGTATTAAATTGAGCCGTTGGGTATTTCCGCGTCCGGGGCGACCGCCTTCTTCGCCCCCACTTTCGCACGGGCCTGAAACTAGGTTCTTACAGTCAAATTGTTTGGATATCTTCTCTCGGGTAGTATTTCATACAACGCCGCAAATCACAGAAATGCACAGTTTTTTATCTAAATATTTAGAAACTTTAAATAAAACTCTATTACCCTTCTGTGAAATTGGGGATATTGCAAATTGAAAAATGTGCAATAGTGAAAAATTAAATTACTGTAATGAGCACTTCGAGAAAACACATTTTAGAAAAATGTATGATAGAAATGTGTAGTTAAAATGCCGTTCAAGCCAGAATTCTCTGAAATTACGGTAGAAAATTCTTACAAAATCGCATCGAAATAACTAGATTATTTATAGCACTGTTTTGAATGCGATTCTACTATAAAAAATCTCTGCACAGAATTTCTTAATGAATATGAATTTTTGAACCTCGTGGAAAAAATAAAGAAAATTAATTATTTTGATGAAGGGTATTGCCACACCATGGAATTCTACGACCATCCAGCAGAACAAAAAAGTTACATGTCGTATTTAACCAACGCCATAAAACAACTAGCGGAAACTCTTTGAATTATTTATTGTATTAAAGAGAGGTACTTAAAGGTGACCTTTTTTTCTATATCAATTAAACTTAAAAGGCCCAATTCTGCATTCACCGCGGATATGAAACAGATTTTTCGAATGATCAAAATGAATCCTTCATATTATAAGTTTCTACAAATCCTGTGGAAGGACAGTAAAACGTCGCTCCTATTAAGGTTCTTCAGTTTTAATCATTATTTATGGTACCGTCTGCTCTCCATACTTAGCAACTAAAACTCGCTTTAGATGAGAAAAAAAAACTTTCCGTTGATTTCAAAAATTGTGCTACAAGGTTTCTATATGGTGACTATATATCTCTTGTTCGTCAGACTTGCATGAATTTGAGATGTTAGAGGATTGAATTAGATTGGATGGTAGACTCACCCATGCTAACTTGGAGACCGCTGACCAGGCCCCTACCTACCGGGATTCGACCCAGTTTGACGGGTTTGAGTGCCTGGAGAGTGGAGCGAAATTCGCCTGATCGCCTCATGGGGTGATCCACAATGACAAGTACCCAGGTCGGCTGACCATTAAAGTCTGGATTTTACTGGGTTGATCACTCCTAGGTTTTAGTATTCTGAAATCTGTTGCCGCACGCCACGTACTCGTCATGATAGTTGGAATGGGACTGGACAATTTAGTGCCGAAACTATGGTACTCAGCTTAGCTTGAAAAAGGGGGGAGAATTTTGAGGGAAGACAATTAAAACCACTGAAATTATTATTTTTAATTTTAATTTTAATGCCTGAGGAAGACCACTTGGCTGAGGGCGAACCCAGCCGATTATTATTATTATTATTATTATTATTATTATTATTATTATTATTATTATTTTGCCAATAGCTAAGTCGTACCAGCAAGGAAAATTTTGGGGCCGAATAGCAAGGTAGACGAAAACGCTGCGGGGGCTGACGGGACTGCGCCTTTCTACCGTACCCCACCTGGTAAAAACTGGCTCCGTGGGCTGTCCCATTGGAGCGGGTCCGGTAGCTTGTGCGGACAATGTCCATTTGCACCTAATAAAGAGGCGTACAGTCAAAAATAAAATTAATAAAAAAACTGCTGCTAAATAAAAAAACCAGTTGGGGCCGGCCATTGACCCGTCCCAACCGGCAGCACGAGGAACTGCAAGGGGGACCTGGAAGAGAAAAATGTTAGTAACATTTTAAACTGAACTTATTCTGAATTATACTTTAACTACATTATTGAAATTAATTTACTTTTATTGTGCTAATTAACTTGGCTACCCGTCCTTTGGGCCCATGAAAGGTTGTTAAATAATTAACAATTTGCAATTTAAAATAAGTACTATTGTCGTTAACTAACTAAACCATAAGCCCAATGGGTTGTTGTTGGTTTTGCCCAAGGGCCCGGTTTTGCAGCTTTTTATTTCTATATAGCTGACAGGATCCATATAACTGTGAAACTAATCTCCTAATTTTGAACCAATTCCAGATGAGAGACCTGCATCTGGATTGGCACCCCCAGAGGTAACGCTTATATAGAACTTGGAGGACATTAGAGCCACGAACAGATTTAACGTGCACCAGCTCCCATTAACGTACACGGTCACCCATGCTAACTTAAATTACGATCAGAAACACCCAATAGTTTTGCCAGCAGGTAACAAACTAATTAAAAATTGATTTCAGTGTTATAACCTACAGGATTTTCATGCGGGAGCCTATATAGCTGACAGGATCCATATAACTGTGAAACTAGTCTCCTAATTTTGAACCAATTCCAGATGAGAGACCTGCATCTGGATTGGCACCCCCAGAGGTAACGCTTATATAGAACTTGGAGGACATTAGAGCCACGAACAGATTTAACGTGCACCAGCTCCCATTAACGTACACGGTCACCCATGCTAACTTAAATTACGATCAGAAACACCCAATAGTTTTGCCAGCAGGTAACAAACTAATTAAAAATTGATTTCAGTGTTATAACCTACAGGATTTTCATGCGGGAGCAAAGGCTCTACTAAATACTGTTCGTCTAAAATATTGGCCACTTAGTAGCAGAAATATTGGACGTAAAGTTGTCCATGAATGTATACAATGCTTCAAAAATAGGCCTATCATTTCTAATCAGTCGATGGAAACGTGAAATAGACGTGTGTGTCCTTATATTTTACTTTGCAGCCACAACTATCCAGAATCACAGACCACATGTCATATGTTTGTGTGTTTCAGTAGCCTCGAGTCTCCCATCGTACACTATGGTGGTTGCATGTTGGTAGCATCTTCTTCCTTAAAGAGTTATGATACTTTGAAATTTTATCACATTTCAGAGCTTTCCGCTACTAAAAATTGAACGCGTTTTCTGTGACGGAAAGCTGTGAAATTTTATAAAAGAGCTTCGTAAGAAAGAAAACTTTGTAATTTTTTGTAATTTAATTTTTGGACACCCTGTATAATAAGTTAATGAACCTATTATATTAAAATCTGACAGTCTGTTTGTATTTTACAACTACTTCTCTAGAATATGGAACACAGCGCGATGAAATGAACACCAGCTATTCGCATGGATCCGAAGATGTCATATAAGCTCTAGATTTGATTTCGATTTCGAGATACTAATTTTTTGTAACTTTTAACGAAATTTCTTTAAAATTAGCAACAAATTTACACCATTTTTGTGGATAAAAGAGGAAAAGGAGGAAATAAAATGGAGTATTACATATTTATTATATTAAGTAATCTTCTCCGTAAAATTCAAAAGAGAAATTTTTTTCAATGAACAGATGGTAGAAAAGAAGTCTTGGTTAAATTAACTTTTTCAAGAAAATTCTAAAAATTAAAAACATATTTTCCCATATTGAAACTTTATGAATCAATTTATTCTACAGAACCAAAAATCGTCTGTCGACATATCATTAAGAAATTGTTTACATCGTTTTCAGCTGTACATTCAACCAAGGAGGAATATATGAGCTCCGTGCATTTTGGTAAACGATTATTGCTTCCTAATATTCCCAAGAATTGAATTTAAAGAAAAAGCATGTATTATTTTCAATTAATTATTTTTGAAAGATGGTGGTTAAAACGATTCATAGCAGCGCTTAGTAAATTGGTTTATCGAGTAAAAATGACAATTTATTTTCTTGTAAACCATATATTTGAAATAAAAACACGAATATATATATATATATATATATATATATATATATTTCATCAAAGTGACGTCATTTTTATTTCACTAGCTCACACTTGAAATTAGAAATCAAATTTGAAAAGAGCAATATACTTTTGATAAATAACGTTTTTGCATCAGAAATCACGCAATCTGCAAAATGTAATTTTCGCTATTTCTGTTTAACCTACATTGTAAATAGGATTTTTTACTTGAAATTTAGTATAAAATAAAATTAATGTTGAAATTTCTTTTAAATGTACAATTACATAGGATTCCTTTTTCCCTCACGAAATCGAAAGATCTCATGCAATGTAAATGCAACACATCGGGTTGCCCTGTAGTTCATAATCACTTAAAGTATTTTTTTTTTCTTAAAAATTACTTGTCTTAAATGATATGGTGTTTATCTGGCGATTGAAAGCGATCATTTATGTCACTTAAAAAGCAACTTAATATCTACCGTTCCCTTGAAATGCATTCACAAAACATTTCGAAAAAAAAAACTTTAAAAATGCAGTTTGGCGTCATTATTTTCATTTGAAAGAGGTGCCACTTGAATGCACATTACGTTTTACGAACTGTAGCCTCTTTTACAGATTTTACCTAACGATAAACGAGATGTATTTTCATTTTGAGTCATATCTACAAACATCCGAATTCCGAATCATCTACGGATTCTAGGAATCTTCACATATGAATCCATTGTCAAACAACATGTGTCATCATTCATGGAACTCTTATGAAAACCAAGAAATTGCTGTTCCACTCCTATAATATTCCAGAATTCGGAATTTCACCTCGTTGAATATCTCTTTATCATGTTATCAATAAGGATGTTATTAGCAGAAAGTCAGTTATTTCTTATGTTTAGTTTTTTTTTAAATTTATTTCGGGTATTTTTTATCGCAGAGACTAAGTCTTATATATTTCAGTACGTACCTTTCCTTTGTCATAAAAAAATATTGTCCGTTTAATACAGTAGAACTATGAAAACGGAACTTGTCTATAATGAATCCATGAAAATTTTCCTGATTCCGATGGAAGGAATACCATTAAATTATGCCGTCTAAGACGAAAATCTGTATTAGACGGAATACTTTTTTCTGTCAAAAAAAAAAAAAAAAAAATGTTGATTTTACTGTATAATAATAGCATCCCAGCTGCCAGTATTATACCGCAAAATTAACAGTAATAAACAGTAAAATAACAATTAATACGCTACAGCGCATGCGCGGCTGGGACGGCAGTATTATACCGTAAAATCAGCATTTTTTTTTTCTTTGCAGTGTATATCTTAAAAAGTAATGCAGTACGCCGTTGTATGTCGTAAAGATGGTGGCAACGGCAACTATCTGCGCTATCGCTTTTGCTTTTATCACTCATACATGTCATAAATGCCACATAATTTGAATTTTTAAATCATCGAATAAGAAAAAATTGTGCTTTCAAATGAAATTTGTCTGTTAACAGTAGCTCAGTTTGCTGATTTTTATGACTTTTTAAATAAGTTTCAAGCATGATTTTTTAAAAATCTATTTCAACGATGAACATTTTATTTGCTACAATAACGTAAAAAATTAAAGTGAAAATGGCAGAGTTGCTAGAATTGAAAATTGATTGCCCATGCGTGGAGAGAGCAAATTAAAAAAAAAAAAAACTTTTTTTAACTTTTTTTTTTTTTTTTTTGCATTTTCCGTAATTAGGTTCACTTCCAAGCGTTACCATCATGGCTACAATGTCCTGTGAATGTGAATGTGAATGCCATTAACCCGCGGACTCCACACTTCGGTTCAGCAACCCACTCACTTGATACTATAATAGTTCGATTTTGGATTTCGTATAACTGTATGGACTGTATGGACTTCGTATAACTTATTTGGCGATATAGTGATAATGAAAAATAACACATGATTACTATACGAAATTTAATGAAGAATCGAAATGCGATATTTATTTTTATCAAACATTTTATTTTGGTAATGAAAAATACAAATTAATGAAAGCATGTTTAAAAAAAAAAACAAAAAAAAACGCCGGTGATTTGAGATTTTGGCCGGTGCGAGTTTGCACTAGTATAGTGTGGAGTTCACGGATTAAAGATTTTAAAAACACTCTTGCACCTAATCATATTTGCTCAAATACACCATTTGGCTATGGATCTGATTGGGAAGATTAACCATAAGATCAGATTAATCATAACATACCTGTCAACGAATAGGAAATCTGACAACGAAAAGACAGGTTGTTATTTTATTTTGAACAATATAAAGTTAAGTTTTGGTTAAAAGATATGTTGGATCAGCATATGAAGGTTTTTTTTTATTATATTAGTATCTTCATAAGGTGGGTGAACCAAAAGGTGGCCAGTGTTTGTAAGGTAGCCCACCACTCAAAAGTAGAATTAATTAATTTTTAATCACAAAATGGTGCTAGTGCATTGTCAATCAAGTATCTGCAGTGCACGTGGCTGAATTTAAAGCGATCACCTTGATCCTTCGACTTTTTATGCAGTGATTTCACTTTTGAGGTGTCGTCGTTCTAATTTCCAGTTAAGACGACATTTTAATTTGCACGTGTTTAAATTCGTAGAACTTTGAGTTATCATACGTTTTCTGAAAGCCTATTTATTTCTCTTTAATCATATTTACT
Organism: Maratus michaelseni; assembly: GCA_963931845.1. Lineage (NCBI taxonomy): Eukaryota > Metazoa > Arthropoda > Arachnida > Araneae > Salticidae > Maratus > Maratus michaelseni. The sequence goes on from OZ007592.1 coordinate 256,111,983, forward strand.
TCAATTCTAAGAAATTTATCAGATTAATGCTCTAACGTCGTGCAAATGGCGATGTTCCCAAGGTGGCCACCTTAGAAAACAAATGTGAAAATCAGTGTAGTAAGGGTGATTTTCAAAATTTCTATATAAATATCTGAAAAAACTTATTACCATTTATTGTGGACATCAGAGATCACTCAAAAGAAGTCAGTAACTCCCAGAAGAAACTCCCTGAACTACACAGAAAGTGCTTCATGATATTTTCCTGTCATAAGATAAGAAGAAAAACTCGAAAGATATCAAAAGAAAGAAAGAATCATCAGAATAATCATCAGCATAATAGTAAACAAAATAGTTTACCGAGTATTTTTCACATTTTAAAAGTGACTTCAATACATGGACCACCTTTGCAACATTATGTGCCAAAGGTGGCTCACAAGCTACAATTTTCAATACCGCGTATGCGCGGTAGCGTATTGCTGATTATTTTACTGTTTATTACTGTTAATTTTACGGTAAAATACTGGCAGCTGGGATGTCAGTATTATACTGTAAAATCAACAATTTTTTTTGCTGTGTAATCGTTCGGTTTTTGGAAATTTTCGATTTGGAACAAAATGGCGGCTGTTCAAAGTTAAGGTACCGATTTTCATAAAAATTAGTCATACGAGTAGTAATTTTTCCAACTGAGTGAAAATGTGTCTAAACATTTTGCTTTAATTGGAAGAGCATTGGCGATTAAAGCCAAATGTTTCGAGTTCCGGCCTGTACACAAAAATTACTACTCGTATGAAATTTATTGATTAGGTCGTTGACACCATCAATATGATGTCATGTTTTGCTTTATAGTATACAGGGTGGCTGAAAAGTATGGACACGTTGTTTGTAATTGCTATTTCACAACTAAAATAGGAGAAAGCGTACATATTTAAAAAAAATTGTAGTATTTTTTATTAAATTTCTTGTGATATATTATAGTTATTTACTTTCGAGGTGCTTATGAAGACCCCTATCCATCGTTAGCCATCGCTCAACAGGTGGAAAATAAAGAGAAGACTTCAAGGATTACATCTCGCCTGAAAGTCTCGCTTCGAACTGTCCAGAAGGTCATTTAAGCAGTGGAAATCAGTAGGAAATGCTTATGTAAAAGTGAAATCATGCCGATCGCCCTATGTCAGTACCCGAAGAATTCGCAACATCATCAAGTAGATAATTTCCCGAAACGACTACGTAAGCTTGAATTCCTTTGCAAAGAGTCTGGATATATTTCTCGCCAAAGTGTCCAGAGCATTGTTAAAAACTCTCTCGGACTTCATAATTATCGGTTGTATCGCGGGGAACATTTGGTAAGGACACTAACGAGATGAAAGAAGATGCTCCAAATTCTCAAGATGCGCCGTGTGAAAGATGTTTTGTAGTCGAATGAGAAACTCTTCCCCATCGAGAAGGCGAACAACCATCAGAATGATCGGTAACTGATATGTTCAATGAAGAGAAATGTAAACAAATGAAAAATCGGCACACTATAGCTTTTTCTCAAAGAATTAATGATTTTGGCAAGACTTACTGTCACGGTAAAAACACCTTTAATTTTTATTGATAAAATCGTAAAAATTGATGCTAAAACGTAGCAAGAAAAGGTGTTGGCTAAGATTGAGGTCCCATGAAATCAAAATTACCCTAATGAAATCTTCCAGTAGGATTTGGGCGTTCACATGGAGCGAAAACGACATTGGCCTTTCACGACGACCATCATCTGCCTGGATATTTAACAAAGGATGAATGGCCTTTGAACGTTCGGATCTTAACTCACTCCACTTCTGTGTTTAGTTACTTAGAAGAAATGTTAAAGAATAAGAAAATCTCCAGTTTGGAATGTATGCGGCACGAAATTATCAAGGCTTGAGAAGATTTAGATCAGAGTTACCTGGGGCGCACCGTCAATTCTGTGATCTCTCGTTTTCAAAGCTTGTGTAAAAGCGAATGACGAACATTTTGAATAATTTATTAAAATATTGTTATTTGTTATATTTTTGTTTTGTTAGAATAAAATATGTTGTCAGGTAGAGTATATTTTTGAGAATATAGCGTTTTTCTGTGCGCCCATACTTTTCAGCCACATAGTAGATATTCTCAAAATAACGTAAAACTTGTTTTTCGTGTCAATGACATTTTCGTGGTCTACAGCGGTTCCCAACCGGTATGTTACGACACACTAGTGAGCTGAGAAAAAACTTGAGGTGTGCCATATTACACACTAAGTCTGCAGTGAGAAAACCTCAGTAGGTTATGAAATTTTTTGTTCAAGTTCTATCAAATTTTTATTAATTAACCAAAGATTGCTAATTTACTACATACCACTTTCTATATTATACGATTTACTTAGTAATTAAGTTTAGTCTCATAAAGTCGCATTTCTTTTAGAAGATTATTTCAATATCTGTGTGTTCCCTTTATAAAAGTATTTGGAGAAATCATGGAAATGGTCTCACATTTTTACATACAGTTAATAATTCAGAAAAAAATACTTCTCCAGAAGGGAAAACATTGCAGTATAAAATGCAGGAGAAATGTTTGACTAATTGACTAATAGTAATACGGTGTAACGCAGAAAAAAAAAAAAACATTATTGGATGAATTTTAAAATCTTTAGATTTACGTTATGTTTTTTCAGCATCATATGTTTTTTCAGCAGTGTGTTATGGAACTTTAATCATGAGTTTAAATTAATATCATCCTGGTAATCAATGTTTTCTGAATAGCAAATTTTATAACAGAAGGTATACGGAGTTAAAAAATAAATAAATAAATAAATACATAAATACATAAAAAAGGCATACGGCGTATACCACCGTATCACATCAAAATATTTTTAATCCAGAAGTGGAGACCAAAGTTGAGAACAAAACGAAAGGGAAAATAGAGAAAGCACCATCCGTTAAAGGATTCGAAGCTTTTGCTGACTTGAAGAAAAAAATAGAATAGAATACTAAAAGAAAAAAAAAGGAGAAAATAAATAAACAGAAGTTACTTTATATGGGTTGCGTGGTGCAGTGGTTAGGTGGAGGACTGCAAAACCTCTTATAGTGGCTCAAACCCACTCACGAACTCTAATTGTAAACAATTTAGAAGAAATTATGAACTTTCAACTCTTTACAGGTAATATCAATAATAGATTTCTTGTAAGGAATTTGTGCAAAAATTTAGTCGGTAAAGTATTTTCAGATAAAGGTACTGGAGAAAATAATTGTTTGAACAACCTAGAAAGCAATTTGAACCATCTAGTTGACATCGATGCCGCGCATGCGCGGCAGTGTATTACTGCTTATTTTACTGTTTATTACTGTTAATTTTACGGTATAATACGGGCAGCTGAGATGCCAGTATTATACTGTAAAATCAACAATTTTTTTTTCAGTGTATATAGTGCACCTGAGTAATGCATATAAATTTCATCATGTTTGAAGTAGTGTAATATCATTAAAATACACTGAAGACATTTTTTCCTTGTACATCATTAAGTAACGGAATTCTTTTGTGCGAATCTGTGAATGAATAATAAATGCTTTCCACTTCATATTCTACAGAAAGCATGTTTTAGTGCACCCCAGAAATGCATAACAATTTCATTATCTTTGAAATGGTGTAACATCATTAAAATGCACATAAAACGATTTTTTCTCATTGACCAAAATGTAACGGAATACTTTTGAATGTTTATGTAAGTGAGCTATAAATGTTACACACTTCATTTTCAATGGAGATCGTGCTATAGTAAACGTCAAAAACATATAAAAATTACTTAGCAATGGGGCTATATTTACAAGCACGAACAGACAAATTGAAATCATAAACGCTTTTCAATTATGTGTAAAAGTATTAAAAATGTATATATCTGTATCGTTAAAACTTAATGAGTTATATACTTAAATAAATACGGAGCACTGCGAATGTGGACTTAGAAATCTAAATTTGTGATACATTCCAAGAAAATGGAAGATAATACATATGAAGTTAACTTTAAACAAAAGATCACTGGACAACAAATTTGAACTTTTGCTCTACCCCAAAACCAAAATTAGTTGTTTCTTATTCAGTTTTTTGCGCTGATTCGGAATCTAGTTTTAGATTTTCTCCAGCACGTCCAGTTTTTGAGATATTTGCATATTTTGAATTATGCAATTTTTGGAATTTTTGTATAATTATATGCAAATTTGAAGCATAAAGCATTATCAGACTGGATTTTTTTGTTTTATGTTACTGGCCAGCCCTAAAGCAGAATATGCTTAAATGTGCGACATACGTCGCAGAACAATAAACTTCTCTGCAGAACATTTCAGATTCTCATTTTTAACAAAATTCACCATTCATTCGTTGGAAAAAGCGCTAAATTCTTCTGTCAATAACATGATAAACTTCTTGAATCGTTCATTGAAAAAGATTGTGAAATTCATCAACTGATCACAGAAAAGCTCAAGTAAATTGTCAGTCAATCATGGGGAGAAATCGCGAAATTCTCCAGCTGGTTGTGGAAAAACATACAAAGTTCGTAGAACAGTCACGGAAAAAATCCACGATTTTCGCCAATCGACCGAAATGCTGCAAAATTTGCCAGTCTGTAGAAGGAAAATATTGCAAAATTCGTCAGTGGATCGTTGGAAAAAAAAATCTGAAATTCGTTGATCAGTCGCGTAAAAACCGCGCTACTTATGCCAATCGGTCACAAAAAAGGTGACAAAATTTGCCATTCTGTAGAAAGAAAATATTTCAAAATTCGCCTATTAGTCGCGGGTGAAAACCATGAAATTTGTCAGTGGATTGTCGGGAAAAATGTAAAATTCGTCGATTAGTAGCGGAAAAAAAACACAATTTTCTCCAATCGGTCGCAAGAAAAAACTGCAAAATTTGCCAGTCGGCAGAAAGAAAATATCACGAAATTTGGCTATTGGTCGCGGCTAAAAAATTCCCTAAATTAGTTGATCAGTTGTGGAAAATCCCTCGATTTTTCTCAATTGGTTGCACGGTAAAGCGACAAAATTTTCTAATTGGTAGAAAGAAAATAACACGAATTTCGCCTATCAGTCGCAGGTTAAAAAACTAAATTCATCAGTGAATCCTCAGAAAAAAATCACGAAATTCGTCAATCAGTCGCGGAAAAACTCACAATTATTTTCAATCTGTCGCAAGAAAATCTGCAACATTTATCGATAAATAAGGAAAATATCGTAAAATTTAACAATCGATTGTAAGTTTAAAAAAAAAAAAACGAGAAATTTGGAAATCAGCTGCTTGAAAAAAAAAATGCGATTTTTGCCTATTGGTCGAAAGAAAGAGCTGAAAATTTTGCCAGTCGGTCAAAAGAAAATATCGAAAATATTTGAAATTCGCCAATCGGTTGCTGGTAAAGAAAAATGTGAAATTCGTCAGTCAAGTGTTGGAAAATATTTCGCAATTCTTCAATCAGTCATGTTGAAAAAAAATTTGGAGTTCGATGATCAATTCAGAGAAAAAATCTTGAAATTCGCCAGTTACCCGAGAAAAATCTCAAAAATATTGCAAAAATCGTCAATCGATTACGAGGGAAAAAAATGCGAAATTCATCATTCGATTGGAGTAAAATTGCGAAATTCGTCATTTCTTTGGTCTGTATGTTTGTTAGCGTTTTACAAAATGTCTTTAGCATTTCTATACAAGATGAAATTGAACTCCTACATATACAAGAAAATCTGCCTGTGTTTTACTTTTTTATTCCTGCAGAACATTTTTTATCATGAACTGAAGGTTCGTTGCAGAACATTGCAAAATATTCTGCTTTAGGGCTGGCCAGTTTACCTTACAACAATGTTGTGTCCGAGATTACACTGACATGTGATCGTGAAATTTTGTGCCTAATTTACATATTTTTCATTTTTTTTTCTAATAACGTTTCTGGACGACCAAATATTTCTGCCACATGAGTATGTTAGTATGTTTCTAAACCAGTTTTTTACGCTGATTTCAAATCTGGTGTCCGTTTTCTTCTATCATGTCTAGTATTTTCATTTTTTGGTTAAAAAAAGACAGGAAATGCTTTTTATGCTACTTTGTTATGTACTTCAACTAATTAGGATAGATTCTACTACTTTTTTCAATTGTTTTTCGATTATACCCATTGTTGATTATGTCCCTGATAGGAATCTCACACTGTTCACCTTTTTGACAATGAGGCACACACCCCTAAAAAGCATTTTATATCAAACGATACAAAAGTAGAAATTTATTTTACTCAAAATCTAGACGTGATAGAAGGAAACGGATTGCAGATTCGAAATCAATATAACAATCTAGTCTAGTAAAATATCACGTCAATTCTGTGGTAACTACTTTAAAGTTGAAAATAATGTAAACATTACACTATTGAAAAATACGCAAATTATGCTTAGTAACTGACAGGTAAATGTTAAGAATATGCAGATTGCGACATTTATGTGAAGCAAATGGTCTAGTAATCATAATCTAAAAAAGGCAATTAAATCTGGACATTGTACCTAAAATTTTCCATAAAAGGGCACAAAAAAAACTTAAATTTGCATAAATTTAAAATGCAGTTTTTTAAGAAACTGGACGACCTAGAGAAAAACGGAAAGTATATTCGGAATCAGCGCAAAAAACTGATCTAGGATAAACTAATTTCAGTTCTCGGGCAGAACCATTGTTGCCCAGTGTAATCAATGCTCTCAACAATATCTGGGGCAAAGAACTGCAAACCATTTACTGAAACATTATTAGAAAAGTTCTTTTATGTATTGGAGATGAGAGAATAAACTTTGAAAGTGCTTCTTGAATTGCTCTTTTTAATTATGTTTTTAGGATTTAAAATTATCTTTGTGTCTTTACATGATGCCTTATTTAGATGTATTTGTGATGCATTTTTTTTCATATTAGTTAACATATTTTTGATCTAAAGAACGCCATCATCAACTCGCGTTTAATGGTCTCTACTTTTATTCCTGCAGCAATTTTCTCACAAGGAAGATCTCCATAAGCGCATACTTAGAAAATTTTGAAAAAATTACAAAATATTCTTCTTAGGAGGATATATATGTTTAAAAAAGAAATTGCTGCGGAACCTCGATATAACGTTCGTAAAAAAAATTATGAAATTTTTGTTTATTTGGCGATTTATTATCGATTAGCGACGGAATAAAATTTGAAAAAATACGCTTTTATGTCAAATACTCTTTAAGGAAAAACTTTTCCATGCTGAACTTGTTTAAGTAAGTTTAACTTACTTAATAAATAAATTTTTATTACTACAGTTTTGTGTTCACATTTATATGTATATATAATGAAATTTAACGATCATATTGTACGATTTAAAACAAAAATTAAATTGATTGAAATTGTTTCAAGCTCAAAAATAAGCCCGATTCTGAACATAGTCGATTCAAGAAACAAGTATTGTTGCTATGGAAACGACTTCTTCGATATGGAAATGCATAACGAATGCGTCCATCATCGGGCTTTTTCTTTTAAAATACACTTAAAAATTACTTATATAACCGGAGAAACCGTTTAAATTAGAAAATGGGAAATAAAACCATGGTAAAATTTCATCCAATCCGTAATAAATAGAGAAAAATAGGTGAATGATTTATTTAACCTGATTTAAAGAATATTTTAAATTAATTTTACTGAAAACGTACAGAGAGAGTTGAAAATGTTGAACGCAAAATGCAAACGATTCTGAACAAGAGGGTGTAGTATCATGATCCCTAGAATTAACCCATTTGTATAATTTTTAAATCATTAGTGTTAAATAAAACTTTAAAAGTTAATTAAAAATTAAAATAAATATTTGAAACTTAAAAAATACAAAAGAAACAAATTCAATAATTCAATAATACACATAACTTAAATGTCAGTTTCGCTATAACTTAAAATATATATTTGCAGCTTCTAAAACATAGAACATATTTTGTCAGTGGTAAAATTAAATAACCAACTTGTTATATTATACAAAAAACAACTATTTTATCATGTAAAGTTTAAATTCATTAAGTACTACGCGTTTGAATAATCATTTAACAAGCAATTTCAAAATGCATTAAAATCGTTTGCGGTTGGCGAGGAAAAAGTGTTGCTAGCCAAATTGCGTCTTTTTGCGCCAAATACTCGAAATTATTTTATTTTTTTGCAAATTTTCTACTGGGAATCCGCATCTAAATAAGGACTGTTTCTTAATTACATACATAAGTAGTTTTATCAGCATTTTTTTCAAAATTTTCTGAGTATGCGCTTTGACCTTCCTTGTCAGTACAGTAGTAAGAAAAAGATGGTGTAAGTCAGTTTTTTTTCCTTTATCACCATTCAGTTAATTTTAAAGACACAGGTTGAAGTTTTTTGTAATGATCCTGTTAAGGTTTTTGGTCAGTGAGATCTTAAATACTCTTGACTAATGTTTAATCTATGGGCGTGTATTGTAATTCATTCGTATTTTTTAAAATATCTTATCAGGAAATTAATATTTTTTATTTCGTTTTTAAAGGATGTCTCCTTAATTTTAATTGTCAAAATATTTCTAAAATATATACAGAATTTTATGTGAATTGTTAAAATCTTACTCAATTTTAGAGCATAAAATTATAAATAAAGTATATATTTTGGAAATATTTTGACAACTAAAAAAAAAGGTGCACATAAAAAAGAAATTAAAAATATTAATTTCCTGTAGAGATATTTTAAAAATACGAATGCATTATACATCCATAGGTTTAACATAAGTAAGGATAATTTGAGATATCGCTGACCAACTAGTTTTAAAGCTGAAAGACAGAATTTCTAACCGCCCAATTTTGTCTAGAAGAAGAACGGTCATTTAAAAATTTAAAATTTTTAATTTTTTGTATATTAATGGGATTACCATTTCATCAACATAATCTTACTTCCTAAACTGCAAAAAAGAAAAAAATGTTAATTTTACAGTATAATACTGCCATCCCAGCTGCCAGTATTATACCGTAACATTAACAGTAATAAACAGTAAAATAAGCATTAATACGCTACCGCGCATGCGCGGCAGCGTTTTACTGCTTATTTTACTGTTAATTTTACGGTATAATACTGTAAAATTACAGTACGTACAGTACGGTACGGTAAAAAATTACAGCAAAAAATTTATTACTGTAAAAAATTACAGTATGTATGTAAATTACAGTACGTAATGTGACAGTATAATACTGGCAGCTGGGATGGCAGTATTATACGGTAAAATCAACAATTTTTTTTCTTTTTGCAGTGTAACTTACTTGAACACTTTTGCAAAAAATACATTGCCTTCTTATTTCCGACAGCTAAAAAATTAAACCTTATTTCAACCTTTTTGGGACATTGCTTTGATTGAATATTACTATGATAATAACTAAGAACCTGATCTTAGTGTCAATGACAGGTCAATTTCAGATTTTCAGCACCTATAATTAGTTCGGAACACAGATCTACAGTAAATGAATTAATAGTAGTAATCAGAAGAAAGGAAAAAAAAAAGGGAATTTCGATTTTCAAAGTTCTTATTGGAATTCATTTTCCACCAAGTCTGGTTCTGGAAGAGTGCACTTCCGTGTAAGTGGTGATTCATCCACGAGTTGTCTTGTGCTGTTTTTTCATTATACGGTATAGAAGGAAAGGAAAAACGAGTCCATTTTTATTCCAGTTTTAGAAGTAATAAAGAAAAAAAAAAAGCAAGAACGAAAACTCGTGCATTAAGGCATAGATTATGAAACTCAAATGCTATCGGAATATTGTTAAGACATACAATGAAATGTGATTTCTAAATAAAAAAATTTAAAAACACATAATGCAGTAAAAATCCAGTTTCAGCAATTTCTGTCCGTAGTCGTGTACTGATTCTTGCGTGCTTTCGTGTATATGATCAGTATATTTTTGCTTTTTATTGAACCTCTTAATTAATACTCTAAAAATTAGTTAAGTCTGACAATGCATACCACAGCTGACAACGCACATCCAGCAGTTATAGCTCATAGTCAGTTCTGTAACCGGATTCTTTTTAAGTGTCTCTTTCTATGTACTGAATAATCAATAGAAAAAATTCTGTAGTTCACCTCAGCAATGTATATCAATTTCATTATGTTTGAAATAGTGTAACATCATTAAAGTATACTGAAAACGATTTTACCCATCAATTCTAATGTAATGTAGTTATTTTGTGCGTCCCTGTAAAGTAAACCAACTACAAATGCTACACACTTTATTTTCCATAGCAATCATGCTACACTAAACCTCAGTAAACATATGTAAATTACATGGCAATCCCAGTATATTTATAACAGTTAGAGCACAGCCAGCAGTGTTGAATTCAGACATTTTCTCCGGGTGAAAATTTTGCATCTCCGGGGGAAAGGGGGGGACAGAATGGAGTTCAGGGGTGCACTTTTAAAGCATTACCAATCACAAAATCTCAAATCTCCCGGGGGAGGAGATTTTGAAGCTCCGGGCGGGGATAAGTCCCATTCCGACCATCCGCTGAATTTATCATTGGCGGCCAGACGAACCGAAATCATAAAAACTTTTCAACTATGTAGGGAAATGTTAAAAAGAAAATCTAAATAATTGAATGAATGAGAGAATATAAAAGAATAAAAATGACTCTGAATTTTGCGAACATTGCCAGAAGTTGATTTGTTTTTCCACATTTTTTTTTTCACCACACTCATCAATACGAAAGTTTCTGACACATTCAAGAACTCATATTTCCACGTAAGCACATGAAATTCGTAGACATTAGTATATTTAAGGACGTTCGGTACTGTAGCATCACGACCAAATGGACTGCAGTTAGGATGGCTTTTTAGAAGTTTTTATTACACTCACAGAGTTGCCAAATCTCCGGCTTTTTGGATACCAGTATTGTAGAACAGAAAATTTTGCTTTATTTAATCGCAGCATTCTGCGATTTAAAAGAACAACATTTTCTCTAAAAATATACTGGTGTACAAAAAGCCGGAGACTTGGCAACTCGTTTACTCTACCGCGCATGCGCGGTAGCGTATTACTGCTTGCGCGGCAGCGTATTACTGCTTATTTTACTATTTAATACTGTTAATTTTACGGTATAATACTGGCAGCTGGGGTGCCAGTTTTATACTGTAAAATCAACAGTTATTTTTTGCAGTGTAGAACAATTTTTCATGGAATCTTAAAGTGCACATAAAATGCATATAATTAACTTTTCCTGATTAATAATAATATGCCTATCGCAATTTTATAGTAACATGCATAACTCCGATATGTATTATTGTGGTTCATCTCTGCAATGTTTAAATTTTCATGCAGGTGAAACTTCTAAAATTTCGCCTGCACAACTCCGCTAATTCAATAGAAAAGAAACCAGATATTACTTTAATCGAAATTTGTATTAAAATGTATACCATAATTTATCCCCTATAGTAACCGTCATTATTATATAATATGATCAAACACATTTTATATGTTTACAAACTTTCCAATGAAAGAACAATATTTATATATGCAAATAGCATACATTTCATAACAAATCTCTTTAAAACACCTAAGTTCCTGTAAAAAATCTTTCGTTTGTTATCCAAGTTTTCGTTGTAGTTTTAGTGAATTATTTGTAGTATATTTTTATGAATTGGCTTTTAACCTTGGAGTTTTATGTTACGTATGTGCGAAATCATATCTTATTTGGACATTTTTATGAGTCAAACTTAATGAGTTAGAATCGTCACATCATTTTGAAACATGTATTAATCACAAAATTTTTGCATTTATCTTGCTTCTGAAGAAATGCCAAAGAGAAAATAAAAGAAAAAAGCTTTACTAATAATAAGCATACCAATTTTCAATATCTTTCAATATTGTTCACACCATTTGGAAAAATGTGCATAGCAAAAACTTTTTGCATTAATCTTGGGTCTGAAGGAATTACAAAGAAAAAAATAAAAAATAAAAAATAAAAAATAAAATAAAATCTATTATTAGAGTAAGCAAAGCAATGTTTCTGCAACTTAATTGCCGTTTCAATATATTTCAATATTGTTCACACCATTTGGAAACATGTACATAGCACAAAAGTTTTGCATTAATCTTGTGTCTGAAGAAATCACAAAGAGAAAATGACGGAGAAACCTTTTTTATGCAGTGAATAATCTCCACGTGCAGCGAATGATCGAAATAAGAACATGTTAAAAACCAGACCCCAATTACCAATAAGTACTTCAAGTGCCGCAGCTGAAAACATAGTGAACAAAACCAGAAACTGTCGAAACCAATTAAGTGAAAAACTCTGCAGACCTCCCTACTTCAAAACTACAGCTGTTATCACGCGCGTGTGAACTGAACTTAAAGACATTCCCTTCAGAATCTAAAATGAATCCGAGCAGTTAAAACGCTCTTGTACATATGTGTTGTAAATATATATCTCAAATATAATGTAAAATTGGAGCATCTAAAAGCAGTCTCCAAAAACGCGATTTAAATGTAAATATCTAGAAAAGAATTATAATATTATACTCAAAATGGATCTACTTCTTATTTCGTGCATCTCTACTTACTAATAATAATAGTTCTTATTACTTCCATATAGCGAATACTTCAATCAGTCGATAAGATAAATATCAGTGCAAACACTTTGGATTACTGTGGAGATATTCAGCGCATAAGGAAAATCTCAGGTAAGCTGAACTATCCTTCTTTACCATTATTAAAAGACGAAAACGTATACTAAAATATAGAAGACCAATTTAACAATTCGAAAAAGGAGAAAATTTATTACGCTACCGACGGTTCCCCTAACAGAAAAAAATAAGAAAAGAAAATCTATTGATAGAATAAGCATATCAATGTTTCGGCAACTTAATTGCAGTTTCAATATCGTTCAATATTGTTCACACCATTTGGAAATATGTGCATAGCAAAAAATTTTTGCATTAATCTTGGGTCTGAAGAAATCACAAAGAGAAAAAAGAAAAAAGAAAAGAAAATCTATTCTTAGAATAAGCATAGCAATGTTTCGGCAACTTAATTGCCGTTTCAATATTGTTCAATATTGTTCACACTATTTGGAAACATGTACATAGCACTAAAGTTTTGCTTTAACCTTGGGACTGAAGAAATCAGAAAGTGAAAAAAAAAAAGAAAAGAAAATCCATTCTTAGAATAAACATATCAATGTTTCGGCAACTTAATTGCAGTTTCAATATCGTTCAATATTGTTCACACCATTTGGAAACATGTAGATAGCACAAAACTTTTGCATTAATCTTGTGTCTGAAGAAATCAGAAAGAGAAAAAAAAAAAAAAAAGAAAGGAAAAAAGAAAAGAAAATCTATTCTTAGAATAAGCATAGCAATGTTTCGGCAACTTAATTGCCGTTTCAATATTGTTCAATATTGTTCACACTATTTGGAAACATGTACATAGCACTAAAGTTTTGCTTTAACCTTGGGACTGAAGAAATCAGAAAGTGAAAAAAAAAGAAAAGAAAATCCATTCTTAGAATAAACATATCGATGTTTCGGCAACTTAATTGCAGTTTCAATATCGTTCAATATCAGTGTTGAATCCAGGGGGTGGCCCGGGGGGGAATGTCCCCCCCCCCCCGGAAGATTTGAAATTTTAGGCTTTCAATGGTCAAAAAGTGTAATTTCCCCCCCGGAGCCACATAAATCCCTCCCGGAGAAAAGTGTCTGAATTCAACACTGTTCAATATTGTTTGGAAATATGTACATAGCAAAAAATTTTTGCATTAATCTTGGGTCTGAAGAAATCACAAAGAGAAAAATGAAAAAAGAAAAAAGAAAAGAAAATCTATTCTTAGAATAAGCATAGCAATGTTTCGGCAACTTAATTGCCATTTCAATATTGTCCAATATTGTTCACATCATTTGGAAACATGTACATAGCACTAAAGTTTTGCTTTAATCTTGGGACTGAAAAAAATCGCAAAGAGGAAAAAAAAAAAATCTATTCTTAGAATAAGCATATCAATGTTTCGGCAACTTAATTGCAGTTTCAATATCGTTTAATATTGTTACCATTTGGAAACATGTAGATAGCACAAAATTTTTGCATTAATCTTGGGTCAGAAGAAATCACAAAGAGAAAAAAAAAGGAAAAGAAAATCTATTCTTAGAATAAGCATACCAATATTTCGGCAACTTATTTGCAGTTTCAGTTCTCTGTGATTTTTCTGACGTGGTCATGAAGTCATGCTCCGATTATAGCTTTATTAGCAATAATCTTTGGTGGGTGGAGGGTGAGGTTAAAAAGGGGTTGTTGAGTCAGGAGTAACTTCCTTTTCTTCATGCAAGGCTTCATACTAAGGAAAAAAACTTAGAAAACGCCAGCTTAAAGGGTAACACTGACCTCCAATAACAGATGATGTCACCGACACCGGTATGTAAATTTCTGAGAAGTATCAGTGATTTGTAATTTTTTTTAATTAGAAGGGTTGGTGAGGTGCAGATATAAACTTTTAATGTAATCTATGAAAAAGCATTTGTTATAGATACATTCATATAAAAATAACAATACATTCAGTATATTGGCTGAAGTCTTTGGGGATAATATTGGTAAAGAACCAAAAGACTGAAGCCGCATTTTTTAACTTACAGAATTTTCTTTTAACATTAATAATAAAAAAAAGGAAAGAAACGTTAAAAATACGCTTTAAAAATAATTTAAAAGAAAAGCCCGTCAGTAGGAAGTCGGTAAAACACGGGCTTTGTCCTTAGATAACTGAGTTTAGTCCTTAGATGAGCATGTTTGGCTCGTAGTAACAGGCCATTATTCCAAAATTATACTTTCTAGACGTAAATTTACATTATTTAATTGTTTAGCTTGAAAAAATGTCATTTCCTGTAAAAGTATACTGTAAATACCCATGAATTTACATTTATATATATAAAACTGATGTATGCCCACTGAATAAAAAAATTCTATGAAACTTATTTATTCTTTATTCCCGCTGTATTAGACGTTCCGAAAAAACATAATTCAAATATAAATCCTCCGTTCCATTTATGATACAGTCTGTCGTACGATGCTCCGTTTAAAGTTTAAAGGATTTATTAATAATTCAATGGCAATAGGTGAAAAGTCTGAAATGATATTCCTGTGGTTCGTGGTTTAATCTATTTCGAGACAACTTGTATATAATGTATGGAGCTCTCTAATGATAAAAATAGTGGGATACAAAAGGATGCCTGTCACTTTTTAAAAATTAAAACAAAAACGAAAAATCATGCATCAGGCATAGATTATTAAAAACTTTCCAACACTAACAAAATATTATTAAGACATTTTAATACTTCACACAATGAAATGAGATATCTTAACAAGCAATTTTAAACGCGCATAGCTCAGTAAAAATCTCTTTCAGCATTTGTTGCTCATATCCGGTAATGTTTGTGAATTACTTCGTGCAACACTGTATGTGATCTGCAGAATTTATACACACTGTGAAGAGCACACTACAGAATTTATATACATTAATTTATACACTAAAAGATAGATAAATTAAAAAATGCCTACTACAGCATAAAACGCACTCCAATATCTATCATAGTCAGTCAAATTCTTTTGCGTGTCTGCAAATGAATGATAAGTGCTGCGCACCCAATAATCTACAAAAAATATGTTGTGCACTTGCAAAAAATATGTTGTGCACACGGTGATCCTTTTTAATTTCATTATGTTTGAACTATCATTAAATTAAAATGCACCGCAAACGATTTTGCCTCATAAATTATATCGGAATGGAATTATTTTGTACATCCCTGTAAACGAACTATAAATGCTACACACTTTATTTTTAATACTGAACATTCTATAGTACACTTGAATAACATATTAAAATTGCATGGCATCGGAGTACATTTACAACAGTTAGAAAACGGACAGACGGCAGACCAGGCAAAACGAATCCATAAACGCTTTTCCATTCTGTTTGAAAGTGTTAGAAAAGAGTAAGGGACTTAGAAAAGATGTCCATTCAATAAAGAACATCAACAAAACTTGTTCATACTTTGATGAAATTTCCGAAGAAACATAATCCAAATATAAACCATACAGTCCATTTCTGATGCAGCATTCACTCTGTCGCTATATGTTTCGTTTAAATCATTTATTAATAATTCAATGGCAAGAAGTGAAAAACCTTAACCCTCCTCACTGCAAAAAAAGTGTTGATTTTACAGTATAATACCCCAGTTGCTAGTATTATACCGTAAAATAAACAGTAAAATAAGCAATAATACTTTGCCGCGCAGCGTATTATGTATATATTTTAAACTGTATATGCCCATTGAATAAAAAAATTCTATGAAACTTAATTGTTCTTTATTCACGCTGTATTAGACTTTCCGAAAAAACATAATTCAAACATAAATCCTCCATTCCATTTATGATACAGTCTGTCCCGCAGCGCGACAGCGTATTGCTGCTTATTTTACTGTTTATTACTGTTAATTTTACGGTATAATACTGGCAGCTGGGATGCCAGTATTATGCTGTAAAATCAACACTTTTTTTTGCAGTGCAGTACCAGGTTTAAATTTTGATGAACGTTCTTAATTTTGCATGATTTGAACCAGAAATTTAATTCTAATAAATGCAGTTTCTTTCTAGTAAATGTCTACATGATTTTATTTATTAAGTTTAAATTATTATTTTTTTTCTTGTTCTAAACATAAAAAACTTCAAAACAAAAAATAATGGGGTCAAACAAGACCCCCAATGGTACTAGTAGTGTTAAATGATATTCCTGAGATTTGTGCCAAGTCACCTGAGTCAAACAGTCCTGATTTTGGTGCATGTTTAATCTGTCAGAAACAATGTTAATAATTAACCTAAGTGATGCCTGTTTAGTCCGTTGCATTAAATAAAAAGTTAAAATTGCTAAATATAAAACTAAAATGGTTAAATATCTTTCGAAATCCCTCCTATCCTGCACCTATATTCTAAAATTTACCAACCTGCAAAACATTTGAACTAGTTCCTTCAGATACACCATTTTCCCGAGTGTCCGTTAAGAACGAACTAATTCTCGTGAACTACGATCAGCGGAACCGTACGAGAGCACAGACCAAAAGATCGATATTCTTTTGGAACTAATTCGTTCGCGATCCCCAAACCCCTAGATTCTGTTTTATGAAAGAGTTGGGGAATTAAATCACATGAACTTTTCGCATAGTCAGTGGAAGGATAGATGAACTGACCAAATAATCACAGTTAAAAGAACGATATTAAGAATAATATAAAGAACGATTACAAATTTGGGGGCCCTGTGCACAGATGCGTATGGGGGCCCCCTTGCACCAATGTTTACAGAGGCCTTGAATTAAAAAAAAATATATATATAATATCAAAAGCAGTACTTATTAAGATAACCACTATCGACTTTGATAATTTCTTTAAAATATCAATTAAAAATATTAAATTTGATAATCATTAATTTACTTTTAAATAATTATTTGATAATTATGAATTTTTAATTGAATTTTATAATAAACTGAGTGGTGCTGATTACCTTTCTCTATGCAAGTCCATATATCTGGAATGATATATGCAACAACTAATAATAAATTTACCGCAGTAAAAGCTATAATTATTTAAAATATTACCATTTATCAAATAACATTTTCTTTAAAATACAAACTGACTGAAAAAAAAAAAAAAACTAAATTTATACAAGTAACTAGCCGAACCACATGGCTTTGTCCATGTTAACCATGAGGGCCTTACAGGTAAAATAAATAAAAATGAAATAATATGTCCCAAAAACGGAGTTCTGTACATTCCTGCACATAAATTGTTAAAAGTCAATCAGAAAAAAATGAAGTTACTTTGACAAATCATAGACAATCTTTGACAAACAGTTTTTTCCATTATAATTTTGTTTTTTGACAGTTAAAAATGTTTTGGCCAATAATTGAAAAAAAATCTTCAGTAGCATTTGGGGGGGGGGGGCTGGGCCCGTGCCCCGAATGCCCTGCGGTAAATCAGGCACTGGACGTACCCTAAAGCCCGAGTGTCCGTTACGAACGATCTAAGTCACACGAATTATTCCGCACGAATCAGTGGATGAAGGGGAAATAAGTACACGGAAAAACGATCGTTCCTTTCCGCGAGACCATTCCGTGCCATACTGTACCTTTTTTTCGGAGTAAAGTGATAACTCGGATTGAACGAATTCGTTTCAAAATCATATTCGTTAGCCTACATCATCGTTAGCCTAAACGTCATTTACTGTTCAATTAAAGGCAACGCGAGTGCATTATGTCTGCGTGTGCATTCAATAAAACATTCGTTGACCGAATCTATATTCATTAGCTGAATCAGAAATACAGCTGAAAACATCCTTGTTACCCTAAATATTCGTTAGCAGATGCATTCGCTAACCAAGGTCACTGCAGTTAATTTAAATTAGCTCTTTCACGTTCACCACATCCATAGTTCATATCAATGCTCCTTACCTTTCTTTGAAGTTTGTACGAGAGGTTTTGTGACACGGCATATAATGGATGCTTATTTTCATGATGAAATATGAAATTCATGGAATATAAAACTGTCCTAGGCATCGTTTAACACTTTTCAACACAGAAGTTAATGAATTACTATAGAATGTTCGGTACTGAAAATGAAACTTTTATAGCTCGTTTACAGGGGCACTCAAAAAAATTCCATTTCATTATGGTCTATAAGGAAAAATCCTCTACAGGGTATTTTAATTATGTTACACTATTTCAAACGTAATTAAATTAATATGCATTACTGCGGTGAACTACAACATACTTTCTATAATGTATAGAGTAAGTAGCATTTATAGTATCGCTCACAGGGACGCTCCAAAGAATTCCGTTGCATTTTGGTCAATGGGGAAAAATCATTTCTGGCGCAGTTTAATCTTGTTATGATACTTCAAACAATGAAATTTGTATGCATCACTGAAGTGGACTTATGACATGCTTCCCATAGATTATGGCGTGCGTAATATTTATCATTCATTTGCAGAGACACACAAAAAAAATTCGTTTACGGAACTATGAGGGATAATTGCTGGGAATTGCGTTTTCAGCTGTGGTATACATTTAAACTTAACTCATTTTTGGTGTATTACGTGGTGTGCATAGATTATATAGATTATACACACATTACCGTCTATGGTCAACAGTTGCTGAAAATGGATTTTTACTGCGTTGTGTGTTTTTTAAATTTTTAATTTAGGTATGTCATTTCATTGTATATGACGAAATGAAATTTCTCAACAGTATTCTGTTAGTGTTGAAAAGTGTTTCATAATCTATGCCTGATGAAGAATTTTTCGTTCTTGTTTCATTATAATAATGTTTCATTCAATTTTTTTTAAAGAAAAAGGTAAAGGAAGAAGGAACTTTAAACAGATGCCAATAAAGAACTTCTACGAAACTTTTCTTTTTTCTCACGCTTTGTTAGAATTTCCAAAAAAGCATAATTTAAAAATAAATCACTCATTCCATTTCCTATGCAGTCTGTCGCGCGATGTTCCGTTTACAGCCTTTATTAATGATTCAATGGTAAGAGGTGAAAAACCTCAAACGATATTCCTATGATTCGTGCCAAGTCACCTGAGTCACACAGTTATGGTTTCGGTGGAAGCTTATCCCGTTGCATTAGATGAAAAGTTAAAAATTGTTGGGTATATAATTAAACATATGGTTAAAAATATTTCGAAAGTCTATTTTCTCAAATTTGGATTCTTGCCACACGAAAATAAAGGTAGGTCAATGTTCTTCTGAAAAGGAGTAGAAGTAACTGTAGAAAATATAACAAGTTGGAAATTGTACGTCAAACGTGACAAATGAGGTGCATTCGCACTATAGCTAGTTATATAAATATTCAGATCTTGATGATTTTTAATTCTGTGAAATGAATTATATCGTCTGCAGATAAATTTCTGTAATAAAATAAGTTTCTCGGTCGCTTGACGATTAAACCTCGGAAGCTCCTATAACAAGAAAGCACCGTTTTTTTTTTTTTAAATTCAAATTTCTTAATAAATATTTTTATTAATATCCTTTAAAATTTTGATTCGATTTTCATAAAATTTGAAATGTCTCGAGAAAATTCTGCAAAGATAATATATCTTTAATTTCAGACCATTCTTTTGGGTAGTTTATGAGTTGTTATTTCCGGACAGACGGACGGACCAGACGACGAAAATAGGTGCTACGTATTTATATAATTACGAACGCAGCTAAAAATGTGTAACAGCAGAATTTAGAACAAAAATATTATAGAGTGCAGTTCTCTTTATTATCATTATTATTATTATTACTTCCTGCTCGATAACGCTAATCGAGCGGTGTCTAACTTTTTGGCTTCCTTTGACCAACATTGAGGCGAATCATTTATTTCTGGCCACATTTGGGGCGAATAATTTGTTTCAGGTCGTATTTCAGGCAAAAAATTTGTTTCGGGTCGCATTTGAGACGAATAATTTGTTTCGGGCAGCATTTTAAGGTGAAAATTCTATCTCGGCCCTCATATACATTGTACTAATACTAGCGATATGGTAGTTAAACAAAAATGTTTCAAAATGTATACTAATATCCAACACCATAAAAATCCAAAAATGTCGAAATAAATAATGCTTGATTTATTTTCTTTTAGAAATGCTTTGATGATTTTTGAGCTCATCAACAGGAACATTATAACTAGCCCCACAATATTGTGTTGCTCCAAATTAGATCTGCAAAACATTTTTAATTCTTCTTGATATGGAGGTAACAGCCCTTTTTAAATGACAGAATGTCGATTGTACTAAATATACTAGCTAAGCATGTGCCAATCGGATTCTGTTCTAGAATGTTGCTGTATTATTCTATGAATTAAGATAAATAGTGTTAAAGAAAATCCCTACCATACTTCTCAAACATTCGTAGTATATTTTGGGCTTTGCGTTATGAAGTATATCTAGCATTTAAAAAGTTACATTGAAACGTAATTTTTTAAAGAAAATTTCCGATTATCTGCTGGGCCGCATTTATTACTGCAACTGAACCACGGGTTTGACAGACCTGTGCTAATATTTTTAAAATTATTGCAAAAACTTTTTCATTTGAATTTAAGATGAAGCAGAGAAGAAATCTTCAAGCCTTCTTATTTAGATGCAAAAGAACCATAAAAAATGTTTTTAATTTCCTACATTGTAAAAAAAAAAAAAAAAAAAAAACATGGTAATGATGATTTTACGTCACGGATTAATAATAATAATCTGTGACGCCAGAAATATGTCAGTTCATTTTACAGAAAACGTCGGTTTATAGTAAACTTTCTACTTCTTAACCCTTTCCGGCGCGGAATAAATCTGTTTGTAAAATAATGAAATAATGGACTGACACCGGATTTTACAAACGAAGAAAAACTTGCTGATTTTCCCGTACTTTATAAAAGGAAAATTTTAATTATATATTCTTGGTGCCGCTTGTCAGTTTTGGAATTAAAATTAGGTGTCCTTTTTTGTGACCACCGCCCGCTAAAGGGTTAACAGGTAAATACAATATTTTACTGTTAAAATTATAAAAAAACGTCGAAGAAAAGTTTTTTTTTGCTTTAATTTTTAGTCCAATTCTTAGTTCATTTTTTTGCTAGCAGAAGAAGCTTGGAAGCTAAAGTTGGAAGGTTCATCTTGTATTGCTCAGTCTATGTGCAAGTAACTAGCAACTAGTTTCCTTTTGCCCAATTAGAAATCAGGGTCATTCCTACATTAAGCTAAACAAGGCGGCCGCCTATGGTCATAGACAAACAACAAGACAGGACTGTTACGGCAACATCTGAAATGAAAACGATAGGTGATATATTGGAGAAAAACTATCAAACTTCCGAATTTTACCTATGTATATGAAATTTGTTTACGTTCTATGGTTTTAATTATCGATTCTTTGATTCTATTGTAATCTTTCTGGGGGGGGGGGGGGGCGGACGTTCTATCAAAACTGACCGTTTTCTTCATTTCAGAACTTTATAAAAATTAAATTATGTGAGACAGAATGTTGTCTGCATGCGAATCGGAATTCCAAACTTTCTTTTATTCGCTTTTCATACAGATAACACAAAACAGTAAATATTAGTTTTCATGGCCGAATATTATTTCCATATTTCACATTAATGCAATCAGTGCTATAGTCGTAAAAAAAAACAATAAGGTATACGCTATAGGCGTATAGGGTTATACACTATAGTTTTACTTGAGAAACAGAAAGTTCCTAAAAACGGATTTTTCTAAAAAAAATCTAGGGGTATACGGCATATACAATCCCTTACATGCTTGAAAGCAATATATTAAATTATGTAGCAATTTGGTTTTTATGCGTTTTTGGTGAGTATAAAGTTTATTGAAATAATCTGATACGAAAGGGACAGATAATTTATTTATGTACTTGACACTTGAAAATTAATATATTCATGATTATTTTGCGTGTATACATTATACATCATACCTAACCATGGTAAATTTAAGCACATTACGATATTAAATTCTAATTAGGTGATGCAAATTAGCGAAGAGCGTATGATATATAAGTAAAAAGAAAAAAAAAAGTCTATTTGCCACTTATTCATCAAGATAATTCAACATTATTTCTTGAACCCAACATGAAAATAGCTATTTTCCCGTTAAAATATTATTCAAAAATTTGTACTTTATTTACATTGAAAATAAACTTTTTGTTTTTCTCTGTAAAAAACTATCTAGAATTCCTTCCATAAATCCTTTCGGATGGATTGTTGGACATTGGATTTTGGTTTGCTTTGTGGCTCAGGTTTGAGTACAAAATGATACTTATTTCCTACTACATTTTACATGTATCTGTTTTGATTCAGCTATTTATTGGGACTGTGATATACTGGTTAATGTGGCGTAGGGTCCGGTGGGGGAATGTTTGGAATAGGCTTTCGAATGATTGCATTTGATTTATGCATTGCGACACTCTGGCCAAAACCCACTGCCAGTTTTTGCACTGTTTTTCCCTGCTTAATTTTCGTTCCATAACATGGCTGTTATTTTTATATTATACTACCCACTGCCGATGAGGCCACAGCCTTTTTAGTTTCATTATCTTGTTCAGGTTGGTATATCTACCCTATATATATAAAATCCTAATGAAACGAATTTGTGAAACGATTTTATGAAACGAATTTATGAAACGATTTTATGAAACGACTGATTATGTTTCAGGGCTATTTTTAATAAAATATTAAACGCTTGATGGTGAAATTAATACCCATTGTCCATAAAAATCCGCGGATGTCAAAACTGGCAATAGAATTTTGAAATTTGAATTAGTTTTCGAGATATTATTTTTTTTCTAATTTTAATGACATTTCTGTAATGATGGCAACTAATTACTCAGTTTTTTTTGTGACAAAAAAGGGAAAAAATTGAAAAGGATCCCGATAGGGATTATTGATTTCTTTTTATTCGTCATTTTCAAGTTGAAATTGAATATCTTTTATTTCAATCGATAATAAAGACAAGATTGTGATTAAATTATGTTTTTCAGGAAAATTTGAGAAAAAATCACATTTCTATCGTCAGGATTCAATCGTCTGTCAGCATTTAATTCAATTTATAAACTGAAAATATTTTGAATAAATTCGTCCAAATGACGTCATTTATGTAAGTGCAAAAGAAAGGGGGGGGGGAGGAATTAATAGTAATTATTATTTATTGATATCATTTTTTTTTTTTGTAAAATTTAATTAAACGAATTTATAAAATCACTATTTCGGATATTTGAAACGAACATATAAAATAATAATTGCCCAAATGAACGGAAGAAGAATAAAATATCCTGCTTGGTTTTCTTTCCAATTTTAATGAGAATATGACATCAATTATGGTAAAATGACATTTACTCCTTTCTCTCTTTTATTGGCAGCAAGGAAAAAAATGCTCCCTATATATTAGAGAAATGCTATTAAAGTTTAAAACAAATTAATATTTCAGTTGCATTACTTTTTTAATAATGAATTATATGTTTACACATAAATAACAAAGAGAAGAAAAAACTACAAATAATTAAATTACTATACTCGAAACACACTTAAGGTGTAAATTACGTTATATATTAAAATGATTTTCGTTTCTTTTCCAATTTAGGGGCCTTCGCGAGATACAGAAAGTGACCTTGGCGATGAATTGAAATTCGGCAACATGTTTTCTAACAATCTATTCGCTTTTTGATATACACAAGCAATTATTTTGATATTTATACAATTTATTTAATATAAAGAAGCTATTTATCTATTTTTATGTACAAGAGGTAAATTGATAGACAATTATAAATAAATTGTATATATACATATAAATACATGTATAAACAAGCATAAAAGTTTGGTGCTTTTCCAGTATATGGGGCCTTGACGAAACAGAGAAAATAGCCTTGGCGGAAAAGGAAATTTGGCAAAATACTTCCTCTCAACCTATTCACTTTGTCATTTCGTATACAGAAGCATTTTTTCAATATTTATACAATTTGTTTAGCGTAAAATGTCATTTATCCTATTTTATATATAATCAGAAGTAATTTGTATAGAAAAAACAATAATAATATACGTATAATTAAAATACGCATATAAACAAAAAAATCGTTGAATTTGTTTCCATGGCGGTTTATGTCATTTGGTACCAAATCTCACTTTCTGATGCCCGAATTGCGCCAAGCTTTTTAAAAAAGCGTCAAGACCCCTATAATAGAAAAGCACCAAAAGTTCATTGGGTTTTTTTCATAACTTTTGGCAACAAATCTATGTATATTAATGAATCTATCCCTTTTTGAAGCTCGAATTACGCCAAACCTAAAAGCAAAGGATCCTATACTGGAAAAGTACCCGATTTTCGTATGGACAGTATTCAAGTGACATAATATGGTGTAAAATTATCGCGGATAGCAAATTTGTTTAAATATCTCATCAATTGGTGCCGAATAAATGCAGGCATGCATGCACAAACTATTTAATTAATTTTGTATGATAAATAATTATTAGAAAATTCGGTACTTCTCTATTATCCCGTCGACCTCTTTTCATAACAAAAAACTATCGCCAAACTGTCAGATTAAACGCTAAAAATGCAGTCCCATTTACTGGATGTCAGAAGCATTATACGTGTTTGTTATGTCATCAAGTGGTTTTTAATTCGACATTTTCGTGTATTTTTCATTACGTTTTACTGATTTATTAGTCATTTTATTAATTAAAATAACAATTGTGTCCTTAAATTCTTATATTTTATTTATTTATTTATTTTGATATTCCAATGGCAACATTTTCCCGTTTATTTGGCGTTACAGTTTGGCGATAGTTTTTTGTTATGAAAAGTGGTCGACGGGATAATAGAGAAGTACCGAAAATTCATATATACATATTAATTAAAATAAATAATTTACATATTTAAAATTACATGAAAATATGCATGATGGTTCACTAAAATAGAGAGAAAATTAAAATCTGTTACTGAAAATGTCTTGAACATAGTACTTTTCAATACCGTGGTTCTTAATGTTATTCACAAGCAGATGGAATTTTTCTCATCCTTAAACGCAAAGGAAGAATATAATACAGATCGTTGTTATAAAAGTCCGAGACGTAGCCACAATTTAATCCTAACCATTTTATACAAGCTGGTTTTCAAGTTGTAAGTGATTTTACTTATCAATGCCGAAAACAGTCGTCAGTTGTCGCAACAGCTGTGTATGAGGCCATGATAATAAAAAAATGCCCCATTAAAACGTTAAAAGCATGGCAACCCAATTACAGATTTACCAATATTTTTAAAACAAAGCACGCTGTCATGTTTTTAGAGGCCTCGAAGTCTGAGCGGGGGTTGGCGAGCGTAGCTCGCAGGGGGTAGGCCCCCTAGTATATATACAGTGTCTCACATAAGTGATGGGACACTTGTGCTTTACAAAAGGAAACTAATCAAATAAATTAAAAAAACATGTACACATTTTTTTTTGTGGGTGTGTTTCATACTTAAATTTAGTAAAGATTATTACATAACATACATTTTGTCAAAATATTAAAATATTAATTTAATAAAAATACAAATGTTTAGAACGGAGCAAAAAATAGCTCACATAAGTGATGGGACACCATTATATATGCAACAAAAATCGCCTGAAATAAGCAATAAAAATATTTTTTGGGGTTTTATTTTTACTTACAAGCAATTGGCAATAATTTATAAAATCGTCTGCAGTATTTCTCTCCAGTTTGTTTTGGAATTTTTGTGTTTTTTAGCTCTGTGTAGTCATGAATGCTAAACGAAAAGAAACTTCGCCTGAAATTCGAAAATTAGTTATTAATTTGCATATTGAACGTGGAAAATCTATTAGAAAAACTGCTGAAACAGTTAACTTGAGTCGTTCAACAGTTTTCAATATCATTAAACGATATAAAAAGAATCATATGATTCAGGATAAAAGAAGACCTGGCTGACCATCAAAGCTATCCAATGGAATAAAGCGAATTATCGTTCGAAATATTAAAAAAAATCCAAGAATTAGTGCTTCAAAAGTTGCTGCTGATTTACAAGCATTATATGGAATAATTGTTAATCCTGAAACTATTAGAAGGGTAATTCGATCTGCTGGATATCACGGTAGAGTAGCCAGGAAAAAATTCTTCGTAAGTGAAAAGAATAGAAAACTCAGACTAGCTTTCGCAAAATCCAACATAAATAAGAATTCTGATTACTGGAATAAAGTTATATTTGCTGATGAGAGTAAATTTAATATATTTGGTTCTGACGGTAGAATCTTGGTGTGGAGAAAACCCAGGGAAGAACTTCGCAAACAGAACTTGGTACCAACAGTAAAACATGGTGGAGGAGGAGTTATGGTATGGGGGTGTATGTCGTCCGCTGGAGTTGGTAATCTTGTTTTTATTGACAGTATAATGGATCAGTACAAGTATATTGATATTTTAAAGCAAAATTTGAAATCTTCAGCACGAAAATTGAACCTTCATAACGATTTTAAATTCTACCAGGACAATGACCCCAAGCACACTGCTCTGAACGTTAGACTCTGGCTGCTATATAACTGTCCTGAAATAATAAAAACACCACCACAATCTCCAGACTTAAATCCCATAGAGAATATTTGGCAAGAATTGGAATCAAGAATTCGCAAACACACCATTTCTTCAAAACAACAACTAAAATCGGTGCTTCAAGAAGAATGGGGTAAAATCACTCCAGAAATCACAAAAAAAATAGTCGAATCCATCCCAAAAAGATTAAATCATGTTTTAAAAGTAAAAGGAAATCCAACAAAATATTAAAACCTTTTAAAAAGTAAAATTTTTGGATAAATATTTGATGGAAAAGTAAGTGTCCCATCACTTATGTGAGCCATTTTTTGCTCCGTTCTGAACAATTGTATTTTTACTAAATTAATATTTTAATATTTTGACAAAATGTATGTTATGTAATAATTGTTACTAACTTTAAATATGAAACACACCCAAAAAATTTTTGCACATGTTTGTTTATTTATTTTATTGCAGTTTCTTTTTATAAAGCACAAGTGTCCCATCACTTTTGTGAGACACTGTATATAACATTTACAAAAGAAAGATCATATTACGGTAGACGCTCAATAGTAGAAATGTTCCTTGGAAGAGAAGTTTTTTCCCTCTTGTCACTGAAGGCGCTGAAATCGTCAACCCACCATTTCGCTCTATGATAGTGTCCTATCTTGTTAGTTAATTTATTGCCTAGATCAACAATATTTCAAAATGCGAATAAATCATTAAATTTAGTCAGGGTGGCATTATTAGTCCTTGCCTACGTCGTCAAAACATCCATAGGAGCACCTAGTTCTGGCCTTGTAGTAGAAATAGGATTTTGCTTGCTTGTAAAAATTTTTACATCGACAGATAATAAGAACTGTTATTATTTTGGCCTTTCGGCAACTTTACAGTATATGTTAATGAGTACAATTTTTACAAAATTCATTTTTGTACCTGTTTAAACGTGCTTCTAAAATTAGTAGTAGATAATTTGAAAGACAAGACCCCTTTTCTAGAATTAAATGCTCCAAATAATATTACAGAGATACACACACACACACACTCACACACGCCAAAAAAAAGAAAAGAAAAAGAGAAAACATTTTTATTTTAATCCTGTATGTATTATTTCTTTCCAGTGTTGTTTTTAAAAAGTAGCCAATTTTGTTATAAGTGGTTACGAGTTTTACATCATGCTTCGAAAACCCATTGCAATGCATGTAAAACTCTATTTTCGAGACTTTTTCCGAATACCTCATAAACAACCAATAACTCAAAACAGAGACTAATTTAGTTTTCTCAGAGCTGAGCAGACGACTTTAAGAATAAATTTGTGCTAAGCTTTTAATCGGTAAACAAAGAAAGAAAAAGTAAATAAAAACACTAAAGATGTCGCAAAAAGCCTTCATTCATGAAAGATTATTTTCCAGTGAAAGCAAGACACAGACGCATGCATTTTCTGTTCCTTAATAGTATGTCAAGTGCGTGATTTGAATGTGTAAAACACGGAAAAATGGATGAAATTATGATAAACTATAGCGAAGATTGGGATCAAAGTTAATATTTTCAAAACGAGGTTAAAAAACTGGTAGACATTCCTTATTTATGCATGCAGTCATGTTAATATCTCATTCATGCTTTCAAATTTACAAATGTTGAAAACCCTCAAGGAAAGGATTGTACAAAAAGTTTTAAAATTTTACATAATCATAGCCATGACATATGAAATTGCTTAAATCTTCTTGTAATTTACACAACGTAAATCAGGGATGACGGACCTTTTTACATATGGGTGCCTAAAATTCACAAACAATATCTGTCAACATTGTAACGTACCAAACGTTTATATAAAAATATACTACAGCATAGGCTTCTTATGAGAAACATAATATTTACTAGTATCAGCCGCTTTAATGCATATAAATAAATAAGAACAAAAAACAAACTGTGATTTTCCTGTGTATTGGAATCTGCCGTTAATTTAATGAAATTTTGATTCAGAAACTTAATTCATTTAAGTGACACGCACTGTAAAATGAAACAAGAACGAAAAAATCATGCGTCAAGCATAGATTATGTAACACTTTCCAACACAATAACTAAAATATCTTCTTAAAACACCATCAAAATTTTTAAAATGCGCTAGGCCTTTCGAAAGATCTGAGTCTTTCTTCGTCAGGCGCAAAAAGACGTGCTACTACTATGAAAGCAGCAGCAAGACTGAAATGAGAGATAAGGGAGAGGAAACAAGCTGAAACAACAGCCAATAGGAAAGTAGAAATCAACAGCCAATAGGAAAACAGAAGGAGAGGACAACAGCCAATCACAGAAGAGTAAAATCAAGACAATAGAATACAAAATAGAAGGGGGGGGGGGGAAACGAAGATCCGAGTTCCTGATCTTTGTAAATGGGGAATTTATAATGTTCCTTGTAATGGATGTGATTTATCTTATATTGGTCAAACTAAAAGAAATCTCGAAATCCGCTTAAAAGAACACTCTCGTTATGTAATTAATCAAGAAATTTCTAAATCTTCTATTGCCAAGCACTCTTGGGATTCCGGCCATTGTTTTAATTTTAAAAATTAGCGGATAGTATCTCTGAATTGGACTTTCTAGAAAATTTAGCTATTTATCTTAATCGTGATGTTATTGTTAATGATAAATCTGATTCCACAATGCTCTCTGCTGCTTGGAAAAACCTCTTCAGTACTACCATATAATTTATTTTTGTATTAATTAATATTAGTCTTTATATATATATTAATATATTTTGGTTACTTATTTATTTCTTAATTTTCATCTGTTTCCATTTTTTAATATATCTGTGTGGTTTTCTTTTTTTTCTTTTTTCCCCCCCTTCTATTTTGTATTCTATTGTCTTGATTTTACTCTTCTGTGATTGGCTGTTGTCCTCTCCTTCTGTTTTCCTATTGGCTGTTGATTTCTACTTTCCTATTGGCTGTTGTTTCAGCTTGTTTCCTCTCCCTTATCTCTCATTTCAGTCTCGCTGCTGCTTTCATAGTAGAAGCACGTCTTTTTGCGCCTGACGAAGAAAGACTCAGATCTTTCGAAAGGCCTAGCGCATTTTAAAAATTTTGATGGTGTTTTAAGAAGATATTTTAGTTATTATTGTTTCACACCAGTTTCAACTTATTTTATTTTACTTTCCAACACTTCCAAAATAATTTTGCAAATATTTACAGTAAGGTGTAAGATGATATCTAACTAAACAATTTTGAAAACACATAACTTCATATTATCCGGACAATGCATTACCTCACACAACAGGTGTAACGAAGCAAAAATTTCAATTGAAATCACCCAATCATCGAATCACCGTCCGAACTTATCATTTTCAGATATTTGGTTCCATTCATTTATTTGGATCCCCTTAAAGAAGCGTTAGGAGGAGCAAGATTTTCATCAGATAAAGAAATCAAAGACATTTTGTGCTGTAGGATTTATACACCTTTCAATTCTTTTTATTAAAAAAAAAAAAAAAAAAAAAAAAAAAAAACCCCTTCTAATATGTTGAAGAAAACGTATAGAAAGCCAGTTAAAAAGTAACATTGGTATAGTTTGGACAAACAATATTTCAAAATTAATCTATGAAAAACACACTCCTTTATATTGGATTCTACACCTGATGATTCACAATAGATGGCGATTATCTCTTAAACCGCTAATGATGGAAGAATACTTCCAACTTCAAAAAATATAAAAATCAAGTATAGATTTTAGATATGGCATTTGTTTTACAAGGGGTTGTATACATATTAAAATTACGAAATTTAATTTATGTATGGTGCTCATTTCATACAAGTTATGTTCAGAAAAATGTTACCGTATGTCTAAGAAGACATTAAAGAAAATCCCATTCTTTTATGGGCGAAACGTACAGAGTAAGGATACTTAAAATTTTATGAAATTTCCTTGTTTTCTGCAGCTAAAAATTGGAATACGTGCTTCATTGGAATACGTGTTTAATGTTCTTCTTAGATGCAAGACAGCTGTTTTCAAAATGTAAACTTATAGGGCCCAGGACAATATAAAAAGTGAAAAGGACAAGACACCTTCAAAATGACCACAATTGGCGATTTTTAATTTTTTTTAACCCCAAAACATCACCTTATTGTAAGCTTTCACTAAGCACTAGGAGATTGAAATTTTCTAGTGGCGTTATTTTTTCTAGAAATATCTGCATGTTTTTCGAGAGCCAGGCACAGATGAGAATTTAAACAGTAAACTTTTAAAACTGTTTTTCTCGTTTTTTTAAATTTCTGCTTTTTGATTGTTTGAAACAGTCCTTCTTTACGTACTAAATATTCTTGTATTCCTTTTGAAACTTCTTAGGACTATTTATCATTCTGTTTGTCATAGCGTGGTAAAATAGGGACAAATTATGAAAATTTATATTTTTTAAAGATATATGTTTTTTAAATGTTGTGTATATACAGAATTTAACACATATAGATTATTTATATATTAAACGACATTAAGATATGACGATGCAAACTGTTAATACCCGTGCCTGGTGTATAGCGAACGAATGCGAATGCACTTCCTCTATCCCGCTTCGCCAACGTAAAGGAATTTGACCATCTCCCTCCTTATTTTATCATGGATTAAAAAACAAATTGATCCCCTGCAGTCTGAGTGTCCCTGATTATGGCAGTGACCAGAGAGAGGTGAAGACGGAGGGTGTAAAGGCTTAAGAATCACTGGGTTCGACCTGGCTGCCATAAGTTGATGATCTAGGCTACCTATAACAGACGATCTTAACCTTCGGAAAGTCTTTTACAAGAATTTGAAGTAGAGTTAAAAAAGAATCAACTGGGACATCTTATGATTTTGTGGAGTAAGAAAAAAAGGGGAAGGGAGGATTGAACTTGCCAGCGAACATGTACAGAGACACAGAAGTAGGAAAAACAAGCGGTGTATGATTTCTGATTAATAAAATGTGGAAGAATCACATTGCAGAATGTGATAATGCTTGGAAAAAAGATGAAAGGTTAGTTAGAGTACAAAATTCAAATTATGCAAGTTTATTCCCCAACAATAAGCTACACTGGTGAAGTAGTTGAGGATTTCTATGAAGAAGTAACTTCAATGAATCAGAAGGAAAAATACTACATCAAATTAATAATGGGACACTGGAATGCAAGAATTGAAGGAAAAAAGAAAAGAGAGTTCTCAGTAGGAAATCATGGATATAGTTTGGAAAATGAAAGAGGAAACAGATTGAATGAATTTGCAGAAAGCGAGCAGATGTATATCGCGAATTCATTTTTCAAGAAAAAGCCAGAAAGAAAATGGACATAGAGAAGTGCAAATGGAGCAACAAGCGAAATCGACTACATCATTACAAACAGAAAACATCTAATTCAGGATTGCAACATTTTCAATAACTGGAATACAGGAAGCCATCACAGGTTGTTTAGCAACAAAATGCTGTTAAATGCTAAAGTGGAAAAAATGAAGATTTTCCAACACTCCAAGTAATCATTAGTCATAAGTCTCCAGACATAAAGAAGAATTTCATTTGGAACCTAAAAATCATTTCGAAGTACTGCAGTCAATTTTTGAAGAAGAGCAAGATGTTACAGTAGTGAACAAGAAACAAACCAATATGCTACAAAAAATTTTGCAAAGGAGCTTGTGAAGCACAAGCAGTGTTGAATTCAAGGGGTGGCCCGGGGGGACATTCCCCACCGGAGCATTGAAATGTCCCCCCCCCCAGAGAAGATTTGATATTTTATGCTTTTAATGGTTAAAAAGTGCAATTCCCCCCCTCCCGGAACTCTACAATGACCCCCCCCCCGGAGCCACAGAAATTCCTCCCGGAAAAAAGTGTGTGACTTCAACACTGAGCACAAGTACACCTTACGAAGAAAATAACAGAAGAAACCAGAAGGTTGAAAATGAAACGTAGAGAATTTAAAACGAAGAAAAACGATCTTAAATCAACAATTGAATACGCAGAATTATGTAAAATGGTAAGGAAGTGCATTGCAGAAGATATCAGAAAAATTAACTGTGATCTTGTCAAGAAAGTTCTTAGAAGATAACAAAAGTTAGCTAAGCGCAAACTGTGAGTTGGAAGAAAAGGTAGTTTTGCACTGAAGAGGGTAGATGGAACAATCACTAAACACAATAATGAAATCGTAGCTAGTGTCGGAAAATTTTATAACAATGTATATAAATGTAAAGATCAAAGAGAAAACAACTCAACTGATCAGAGAATAAACATAACAGAAGCTGAAGAGATAATCCCAGTGTTGACAGATGAAATTTTGCATGTCATTAGATGTATAAAAAAAATGTAAATGACCTGCTTAAGATAGAGTCACAATTGATCTTATCAAGGAAGCAGGAGAAGAATTTGTAAAATGCTAGCCTTTACTGTTTTCCAAATGTCTCGAGAAGTCAGGTGTACCAGAAGGCTGGAATAATGCTACTTTACAAGAAAGGAGAGAAGGAAAACATTGGAAAAAAAAACCCTCCGATTAGTTTTTTATCAGTGATTTATAAAATCTTCACCAAAGTTTTAAGGACAAGACTCCAATCAGCGCTGGACTACGCTCAACCTAGAGAACAAACAACAGGCAGGACCTCGAAGTGGATTTAGAACAATGGATCCTATTTAAACAGCAAGTGAGCTAATAGAGAAACACAAGGGATATAATTTAATTCTCTATCTTGCCTTTTTTTATTATGAAAAAGCGTTTGATTCTGTCTACACATCAGGAGTATTAAAATATTTGGAAGACATCAGTATAGACAGATCTTACATCCATATTATAAAAAAATAATTGCATTAAATCAACAGAACCATCCATATGGGCTGAGGAAAAGTAAAAATCAAGCTTGGAAAAGGACAAGGAGACGCTATCTCGACTAAACTTTTTAGGCGACTGTCTTAATTAACTGTCTTAGAAAATGTTTTCAAGGAACATGATTGATAAAACAAGGAGGTGACATTGGGTGACATAAATGGGCGACATTAAATCAAGGTTTCTGACGGCATTTTAATTTTCAGTAACAGCCCTGCAGAATTGGAAGCGATGTCACAAAAGTTGGTAGAAGCCAGCATTAAAGTTGGATAAAAAATAAATTTCAAAAACACTAAGGAGATGTTCAATTCATTTGCACCCAAAAAAGAAGATTGTCTGCAACAACTCTGAAATTAAGGACAAGCAGAGTTATGTGTGTGTACCTTGGATAGGAAATAACATCGGACAACAGAATCATGAATGAAATCAACAGAAGAATAAGAAAGTAATGGAGTGCTTTTGAGAAGAATAGTGTTATTTTGAAGAGTAAAATGCCTCTTTGCTTGAAAAGAAAAGTGTTTAACCAAAGTGTTTTACCTATACTAACTTATGGAGCAGAAATATGGGTGCTAACAAAACGGATGCTGCAAATGTTACAAACAATACAGCGAAGTAATGAAAATTATATGCCAGGCATAACTAGAATAAGCAGAAAACCATAACCTGTATAAAATGTCAAACGAAAGTTTTGGACATCATCGAGCGAATTAAATGGTTAAAATGGAAATGGGCTGGACATTGCAAGAAGAGAAGACAATAGATTGAGTATAAATACCCACCTGACATTGGTTAGCCTAGAGATGGCAAATAATAACCGAGAAGCCGACTTCTGTAAGATGGAGTGATGAAATCTGAAAAAGGGTTGGAGTTAATTGCATGACCAAAGGATTAAGAAGGAAACGATGGAACAATCTGGAGAAGACCTTACATCCAGCAGTGAAATGAAAACATTTGTTGTTGTTGATGATGATATATGTTATTTCATATTACATGCATATTATTATATACATAATAGTATGTAGTATATAACCCCGTCAAAAATGACGGATTGTTCATCTGCGTTTCATTTTCATAAGACTTCCTACAAACGAACAGCATGGAGATTTATTATTGAAAGGTTTGTATTGCAGAAAAATACATTTTAAAAAGGACAAATGATTTCTACAAATAAAAATAATAAGTATATATATATATATATATATATATATATATATATATATATATATATATATATATTGGACAAAATTAAATATTAACAAATAATTCATGTGCGAAAGTTTTTGTAAAAAAGTGTTATCAATGAGTTTTTAAACAGCTTGACTTACCGTATAACTCATTGTTTGATTACATAAGCAAAATTAAATGGAAATTACGCTGCCCTATGCATTTCTTATATTTTAATTACGTTTGATAAGAAAGAATCATTTTACAGTATATGACCCATTATCCGAAAATCCAAAATCCGGAAAGACCCGAAGTCCGGAAAGAAAAATTCGAAAATTTTCTAAATTTGTAAATTTTTACTAAAATTTTAGATTTTCTGAAATTTTTCGAAAATTTTAAAGATTCCTAATTTTTTTTCAGTCCATTGTGTTTCAATGTTTAATCACTAAAATATTGTTACTTCAGTGGCGGGTGAACACGGTCTAACCCCGCCTTCTCTTCCCGAAATTAAAAACAAATCATTTTTCTCTCAAATTTTAGTTTAAAATTAATTTATATTACGATTCGTTAGAAACAAAAAATAGTTATATATTTATTTCATAGGGGTGATTCTGTTCAAGTTTTCCTAAAAAATTAAGGCATTCGATTTCGAAAATTCAAGTCTTCAGTCCAAAATTTCGAACATAAATATCTCGAATTTTGAACGATAGTCGCCGAAAAAAATCAATTATGTCTATCGTTCGCAGAAAAAATAGAAAATTTCTTCAAAGGACTGTGGAAACAACGTGAATTTCGTCAAAGGACCGAAAATAAAAACGCAAAATTCGTTGCAGGATTGAAAAAAAAACCCGCTATT
Source organism: Maratus michaelseni (assembly GCA_963931845.1). Lineage (NCBI taxonomy): Eukaryota > Metazoa > Arthropoda > Arachnida > Araneae > Salticidae > Maratus > Maratus michaelseni. Next base: position 256,147,893 of record OZ007592.1, read on the forward strand.
TTTGTTAACAAATTGCAGAAAAACGCGATTTCCGTCAAAGGTTTACGAAGAAGACGCAAATTTCTTCCAAGGACTCCGAAAAAAAATGTAAAATTTCATCAAGGGGTCACAAAAAAAAAAAAATGGTTAAAGGATCGCAAAAAAAAAACTGCGAATTTCGTCAAATAATCGCGGAAAAACATGAATTTCTTCAAAGGGTCTAGAAAAAAAAAAAAAAAAAAAAAAAAAACACCAATTTCTTCAAAGCACTGCGAAAAAATGTCTAATTTCGTTAAAGGATCGCGAAAAAAGTGAAATTTCGTCAAAGGATCGAAAAAAACAACCGCTAATTTCGTCAATCTCAGAAAAAACTCGTATTTTGTCAAAGGATCGTGAATAAAAGGTAAATTTCGTCAAAGAATATCAAAAAACTCAAATTTCCTCAAAGGATCGCAAAAAGAAAACGCAAATTTCTTCAAAGGACTACGAAAACATGAAATTTCGTCAAAGGATCGTAAAGAAAAACGCAAATTTTGTCAAAGAACAGCAGAAAAAATGCAAATTTTGTTAAAGAATCACGAAAAAAAACATGAATTTTGTCAAATAATCGTGAACTTCGGGAAGACCCGAAATCCGGAGCGATGGAAGCGAATTTCAAAATCCACCAGTAGATGGCGACACTATACTGAATTAACCTCCAAATCTCTCCCTACGAAATAAATCACCGTTGCTTCTGAAAAGAAAAAAAGTGCTTACAGAATTTTTTTTTTACAGAAATGTTAATATACATTTTTTTTTTTATGAAATAGTTTTTTAAGGTTTTAAACAAAATTAAAAGATTTAAAAAGCTTTAATATGCTTTTACAAATATTTAAACGACGAAAGTAGATAATATAACTTTTAAAAGTATTCATCAAATTAAAACCTGATTTTGTCTTATTTTAAAAATATGCCTGAAAAAACCAAAATAAATTCATTATTAAATTCATTATTAAATGAATATGAATTAGTATGACTGGAAAGTCCTGGTAAGTACTGGAAAGACAGACTCTCAAAGTCATTGCCGTATCATCGCAAACATTATCTGCGAAAAAAGTACTTACAGAAAAAAAATGCTTTCAGAAATAAATTAAAGAAATCCTTTAAATTATTTAAAGACTTTAATATGTTTTTACAAATATTTTAAGAGCATAATCGGATATTTTAATGAAATGTTCAAAGAGTCATTCATTTGGAATTTGTGATGGAGTTTGTATTTTTGAATGGCAACATTATTCGTTTGTTTACATCAGGTAATCGGATGTTTAATCTGTTATTTTTAATTTAAAACTTAAAACATTATAACTGGATATGATATACATGTTTTATACGAAAATATGCTGAACAGACATTTTTTTCAAGTAGAAGAAATTATAGTTTAGTGGTTATGTGTTAGCATATCTTTTTCAGTAAGCCTAACATGGCGTTTAACTACGGTCGACTCGCAGACCAGAGTGGTACAGCCCGGTACCGTTACAGACACTTTCTCGCCTTTGGATTTTATTATAAGTAAGATATGTTATTTATATCTATGAAACGAACTTATAGTTGAAAAGTAATCATTGCTGTCAATTTAGAATGCGCATGGAACATTTTCAATATTACGCGTGTGATACTATTTTGTATTTATAAAGGCTTATTGATTAAAGACTAAAACAATTTCTTTTTTCTGTGATTATAAAAAGTGACTGTAAAACGAGTTATAGGAGCGGAGTACACAGGGCCTCCTTATAACGATTGCGCCGTTATATAGATTATCGTATTAACGATTTATGGCCGCAGATAAGAGTGCAGTTTTTCTCTCCGCTGTTCTAAATTTTTTTATTATCACATGACGTAATTTTTTTTTTCGTTTTACATGTTAAAACTGTAAACCTTCAATGTGATCCTGAGCAACGCTGGGTGGATCAGCTAGTATTATGTATTACTAAACAAATTTGAAAAATGCACGATATGGCAACGGGTTCAATGGCAATATTTTTCTTTTTTACTGACGCACACAATTTCTTTTCATCAATCAATGAAAATTAGCTGACCGTAACATCATAATGATGTAGTTGTAGTACTTCTGGCGTAATGATAAAATGTCATTAAAAAAAGGAAACTGCTCATGATACTAGATTCAACCAGTTTTATTCGGCTGATAAAAGCAAATAGACAAAACAGTTATTTTTTCTAGTCAAAAATATATAAGAAATTTCTTTATCTAATCTTAAGGACTGTCTTGTCTACAGACACTTAATTTCTTATGTAACAGCGAAATTTTGAAATTTTATACATCTTACCATACGATAGAGAAATCGTGTAAAAGTTATATATCGCGTATAAGTTTTTATTCTACACTGCAAAAAAAAAAAAAAAAAAAAAAAAAAAAATGTTGATTTTACAGTATAATACTGACACCCCAGCTGCCAGTATTATACCGTAAAATTAACAGTAACAAACAGTAAAATAAGCAGTAATAAGCTACCGCGCATGCGCGTCAGCGTATTACTGCTTATTTTACTGCTTTTGTACCTCATAAAGAGCGTGAAAATCTTAATAAAATTTAAATGATGAACCATTCTTAACGTGCAAATTGCTCGTTTTAACTGTGTTCTCATTTTAGCCGTGCTCGTATTAAAGAAGTTATGCGAAAATCTTAATATAGTTTATATGATGAACCATGCCTAACGTGGAAATTGCTCGTTTTAACCGCGTCCTCGTTTTAGCCGTGCTCGTATTAAAGAAGTTCGTAAAAAGCGTGAAAATCTTAATATAGTTTAAATGACAAACCATTCTTAGCGTGCTAATTGCTCGTTTCAACTGTGTTCGCGTTTTAGCGGCGCTCGTATTAAATAAGTTCGTAAAAAGCGTGAAAATCTTAATATAGTTTAAATGGTGAACCATTCTTAACGTGCTAATTGTTCGTTATAACAATGTCTTCGAAGTCTTCGTTTTAGCCGTGGTCGTATTAAAGAAGTTCGTAAAAAGCGTAAAATCTTAATATCGACCAATAGGTGGCGCTGCTATGCTGCATTTTTCGCGATTTCCGCAATAGCTCTATCTCAAATACTAATGCATTTATTTTCATCAAACTTCAGATTCATTTAAATCTTGACATAAATAGACGCTGATTATGTTTTGGGGTAGATATCCCAAGAGGTGGCGCTGCTATACCACTTTTTTCATGATTTTTACGATAGCTATATTTCAAGAACTAATGCACGGAATTTCATCAAACTTCGGATTCTGTTTGACATAAATAGATGCTGCTTACGTTTTGGTGCAAATAGTCCGACAAGTGGCGCTGCTATGCTACTTTTTCCATTATTAACACGATAACTATATATCAAGAACTATAATGCACGGATTTCCATGTAACTTCAGATTCAGTTAGACGTTGACATAAGTTGTTGTAGATCAGGTTTTGGTCTAAATCTCCCAACAGGTGGCGCTGCTAAGCTAGATTTTGCAGGATTTACACGATTTTAGCAATAGTCATATCTCAAGAACTAATGCACGGAATTTAATAAAACTTTAGATTTAGTTAGACCTTGATATAAATTGGTGCTGATTTTTTTTAGTGTATGCGAAACCTATGAGAGATAGAAGAAAGTTTTGGGATTGGCACATACGACTAGTTTTTTCAACTACACCGACTCTTTCACTAATTTTTGTTTTCTTGCTATTTTTAAGAGTAATAAATTCATAAATTTAATCAGAACATTTCTGAAAGATAATGAAATGTCTATCATGAAATTCTAGAAAATAACAAACTTACTATTATTAATATTTATTACAAGCTTATTTAGTTCATGCATGTAAAGGTGGAATTTTGCAATTGATTTTTCACTCACTTCCTTATATGCTAGAGTTCTAGGAATTATGTAACTAGGGGTGAGACGGGCTCGTTTACAAAATGAAAATTTTATGTATTAACAAATTGAAACAAGTTGGAAATTGTACGTCAAACGGGACAAATGTGGTGCATTCATACTGTTATTTATTCAGTGAAATGAATTATAACGTCTGTTATTATGATATGATTAATTTCCGTAATAAAATAAGTACATTTTAAGTTGGCAACATTTTACCTTTTGTTGACATTTATTGAAAATTCCAATCGGAACTTAAGCCTACCTTAGAAAATTTCAGAACTTCAAATCCACATTTAGACTCTTTTTTCTTTTAATATATATTTCTCCGGAAACATCTATCCAAAAAACTGTCGGTAGACTATTAGGATTGCTCTAATTAAACAATTTTAATATACAAATTCGGTTTTTAAATTCAATAATACGGAAATAATAGGATTCCATCTTAAATAGGACGTAATCACCGTGGCAACGTAGAATCATTACCTACATCATGGGATATCATTGAATTAATTACGTATGATAGGAGTTAATTGAATGAAGAATGTGACTATAACTTGGTCAGAGAGGTTATAAAATGTCATATATGTCATATAATGACTATAACGTCATACATGTAAGATAACTTCGCGATACATCTCGGTCGCTTGACGATTAATCCTCGGAAGCTGCTATAACAAGGAAGTGCCGATTTAAATAAAAAAAAAATCAAATTACTTAATAAATATTTTTATTAATATCTTTTTAAGTTTTGATTCGATTTTCGTAAAATTTGAAATGACTCGACAAAATTCTGCAACGATTATATATATTAAATTTAAAACCATTTGGCTGGTAGTGTTTGCGCTATCATATGAGGACGGACGGACCAGACGACTATAGGTGCTACTAACTATAGGTGCTACTACGTATTTATATAATTACGAACGCACCTAAAAAGGGGAAAAAAACCCTTGTCAAATATTGTTAGAGAAACAAGAATGTAGTCTAAATTTCTTAAAGCGTTTTATAATGCTCTAAAAATCAGTTTGAAAGAGAATTGAACTGTTATTGATGGAACATAAGAATAAAAAAAGAAAACTGAGGACATTGAGCTCATCGGGTCATTGAGGTCATTGAGGGCATCACAGGCTATTCACACTAATTGTATATTATACTCTTATTTCAGGGAATTTCAAAAAAGCCCCTCGAAAAATAAAAAAATCGACAAAATATTAAGGGAGGATTAACCCCCCCGTTCCTCCCCTTATAATTAACCAATGAACCCCCAAAACTAATTAGGGAAGCGCCTTACCACAATGAACCTATATACAAAACTTGAAGAAAATCGGATAATTCTGCATAAAAAAAACCATTTATCTAAATTAAGGAGGGGGATTAGCCCCCTTTTCCCCTTTTATACTTAACCAATGAACCCCCCAGAACTAATCATCGAAGCACCTTATCACAATGAACCTATATACAAAATTTGAAGAAAATCGGATAATTTCTGCATGAAAACCCATTTATCTAAATTAAGGGGGGTTAGCCCCAAATTTCCCTCCCCCTTATACTTAACCAACGAACCCCCAAAACTAATCAGGGAAGCGCCTTATCACAGTGAACCTATAAACAAAATTTGAAGCAAAACGGTTATTTCTATTAAGAGTTATCGCCTAACGTATACATACATACATACCATACGTGCATTCATAACGGGCGGGTACATTAGCTCTCTGGCCTAATGATAGCCTATGAGCTAAAAAATATTCTGTTTGTTTCTGAAGCCTTGGTACGGTCAATGTTGGTACCAAAAAGAAGCCGTCAGACACTTTTTGTCTATCCTGTCTTTCTATTTCAAATCATTTTTCACAACTATTGGAAAACAGAACTGGTGTATTTCTGCCATAGTTATACAATGAATGATATTTTAAAAGAATAAAAAATTGTGACTTTTGTACCAGCCAGTGGCTGGGTATAGATGAAAATTTTATATTTTAAACAGATTTTCAGGGATATGAAAATAACGAAACGAAGTCATGGGAGGATATTTAGGATGAATAATTCATTCTATGTAAGAAGTGTTTTTTTTTAATGAGAAATTAATCTTAAAACAATTCGGAAAGGTTGTTAATAATTTTTCTATTGTGTAGTTTCAGTATCGGGCTCTGATCACATAAACTGTTTCGTGGCTAGAGCGGACGGTGGGGAGAGAGCGGAAGGAGGGGTCGGTTTTCGAATCGTCGGGTTCGGGCTTCTTCGTGCGGCAGGCATATCTGTTTAAAAAAAAAAAAAAAAAAAAAAAAATTCAACCTCATTGGATTTCGTTCTGCCAGCGCCTGCGCCTATAGTGCCTGGAATTAAACATTTTTCTTTTCTTTTCTTTTTCTTTTTTTTTCTTACTAATTTTGACCATGACACGTAGGTTTTTTTTTTTTTTTTATCTTTGTCTTTTGTGAGCTATCTTCCTCCACCCACTTGTAAACTCGTTTAGGACAAGCTTTAACGAATGTTCTTAATAATGAGATAAAAATGTATGAAGTAAGCAAATACTTTCCACTTTATTCGTTCAGTGCAGCCTTGATGACAGGGACCGGTCTTTTCCTTTTAGGATAGGAATAACCGGAAACTCAGTGTTTGACACGCTGGCTCTCTCGGCTCTCGGAATGTGTTCACAAGGGAAACTCCCGTCCCGAGTGAATCACCTTATTTTATATTGGTTAGAGGAAAGGGAGTTCCCGCAGATCATGACTGGGATGGATCTTTTTTTTTTTATTTCATTATGTTATTTGAAGGGTTGGGGTGGACATTCCTATACACTACGTCGAGGGAATGCGGAATCGCAGTACTACTGCTAACTCATCTGGAAGAGGCTAAAAAGATGCTACAAGACATAAGCGCAGGTTTAAATTTAATTAACTAAATTTTCCTTATTTCTGAGGATTTAATAAATAATAAAAAAAAATATTCTTCGCAAGTGACTAAGATAATTAAAAGAAAGAGGCATTGAGAGCAAGAGGAACTAAGAATTTCTCGTTAGTTTATCAGCAAGATATATTACAGTTGTTAAATGATTCTTCAACCCTTTCAAAGGCGGTTTTTGCATGGCGAGAACACTTAATTTTAATTCCAAACTGTCAAATGGCATCCAGAATTTCTTAATAAAATTTTGCTGCCATAATATACGTGAAGAAAATCTTTTAAATCTTTTCAAACAAATTTGTTCGTAAATTCTGGTGTCATTCAATTTTTCAACATTTTAGCCAGAAGAAGTACTTTGTCCCTGAAAAAGTTAAGTGAATTACATTACAGTATAGTTGAATCAAATTTGATAAAACTAGCCTTATATCATGTTTTCTGTGAAGAAATGTCCAATAGATGTGACGATTAAATAAATGGCAAAAGAAATGAAAGTACTAAAAATTTTTTTGATAACGTGAATGGTACGTTTAATTATTCAAGACGCGCTGGTAAAACATGCCCTCGTTTTACCATAATACAGTTGAATCACTGGAATTCAGTATTTCCTACTCGCATTTCACATTACTACTAACAGATAAACTAGTCGTTGGGGGCCACCGTAATACTTACCCATCATGGATATGCATAATGTAAAATATTAAAATAAAAATGTGTAAACTACTTATAAAATGCATTGCAATTCAAATAAAATCGTGGCTTGATGACGTCACAAACTTTAAAGGCTCGATTACTGAATTGCTTGAAAGAGGTTTTTCCTTATAACTCCAAAAATAATAATCCTATTAACTAGCGGTTTATTGCATCTGATTAAGCGTCAAATTTCCAATTAAAATATATCTTTGAAGTGAAATTTGGATGAAATACAGGGTCATGAAAAATCGAAGAGTGTGGAAAATAGGATTCCAAACATCTCGGCAACTAATTATCCGATCGACTTCATGCTTTATTCAAAATTTATGTTTTTTTATTGTCTTTTATATTCATTTCTTAAAATAAACAATTTCGAAAATTTTTATATACCTTTCATCAGAACGAATATTTCGAGAGTCCGAAAAAAATTGTTCCGGTTAATCGAGGTTATTGAAATGAAATAGGCTTCTTCCCATTATTACATACTAAGTACATACCAAATTGCAAGTCTCTATCTCAATTTTTTCGGGAGATAGAGCGTTTACAGACACACAGACACACACACAGACACACAGACGGACGGCAAAATTTTTTTTCTAAAAATATGTTTTTCGGAATCTCCAGTGTCTGAAACGTGTAAATCCGTCAAAAATTTTTTTTCGATTTTCAAAACGATTACAAGACTTACCCTATACTACGTATGACGGGTAAGTAAAATTAAAGAAGCTAAATCCTACCCATTAAGTATAAATTATTACAATAACAGTCAATTAACAGTAGTTCGATTAAATACCCTTAAAAAGATAGAATTTAAAAACAAGTAAATAAAAATGAAAAAAAAAAAAAACGCGTTTGGCGAAATAAAAAAATTACTAAATCTGGTTTGTTTCAAGGCTAAATTGGCAACACTTCCATTCGATTTTGATGTGACAGCACGCGCTGTCACATCAAAATCTGTGGAAGTTAAGTTGGGTATTACCAGTGAATTGTTTCGGAAAAGCGAAAGTAATCTTTATTCCCCCGCTCCCCCCCCCCCCTTTTTTTTAACACGAGAACGTCTGTTGGTGTTATTTGACACCAAACCGAATTTAGCCTTATCTCACTATCACATTTTTTCACCTTAACAAGAATTTTAAAATTTTATTACTTTTAATCATTTTACGTAACACGCACACTGCCGAAATTTTTATTATGTTATTCGATTTAAAAAAAAAAAAAAAATACAGCCAATTTCACCTAGAACGTCCATTGGTATTATTTTGACACCAAGCAGAAAATGCTTCTCTGAGAGATAATGAACGATTTTTTTTCTATTCCGTTTCTTAGACATATCCTATACAAAGAAAGCTTAAATATTATAATGTGAAGAAAATAAACACAATTATTTGTCTTATATATATATATATATATATATGAAACAAATTTTAAAATTTTTTCGCCGTTGGCCTCATCAAAGCTATAATTCTGTGTAAATCCCATTATTCTAAATTATTTTCTCGTTCTAGTATTTAGATTGTCAAAATTCCGCCTAGCTAAAAATGCTTTATTCTAAATTCATTCTCTTAAAAAATGGCTCTAAGCGCTGTTCTGTTAAAATCACACACTTTTTGTTTCATTAAATAAACGCATCCTAGAATTTAATTTATTAGAATTTAACATCTTTTTATTTTTATTTTTCCTCTTTAAAAAATGGCTCTAAGCGCTGTTCTGTTAAAATTACACACCTTTTGTTTCATTAAATAAACGCATCCTAGAATTTAATTCTTTTAAATATCAATCTCCTAGCTAAAAATATTTTAATTCTCTTGAAATAACAACCTATATCTTTTTATTTTTATTTCCCTATGTTTTCTGACAAAACAATATTCTTTCTCAAAAATATAAAAGTTAATTTCAGTTTCAATGTAAAATCTTATCTTGGCATCCTGCTCATACTCGGTAAAACCTACGTATTTTTTTTCTTTCTCATTTGTTCGAAGGAATTAGATTGTTCCGTAATATTCTAGAAATATTTTCCCGCACTTTTTCAGCCTGCGGTCTGATATCTTCAAAATCATAGGGCCAGAAAATTTAGTTCCGTAGCGCTGATTGGTCAAAAGACTGTTTAACGGCTCTGTATTCATGGGCGTTAGATAATAGTTATACGTTGATTTTTCCCGCGTAGCAGCAGATTGTTCCTGGAGCTCGATGTACAGTAGAACTCCAATTATCCGAATCAATTGGGACCGGACCCCTTTCGGATAATGAAAAATTCGGATAATTGGATTTTTTCCGAAAAAAAAGGTCTATTTTAATTAATTACTGTATGTATGTGGAAAATGGGAGAAAAAACTATTTTTAAAGAAAGAGATCTTTTAATTAATTAAATGAAAAGGCAACACTTTTACATGTTAAGCGTACTTACAAGTGCTGTACAGTATGTACGTATCGTACTGTAAATGAAAGTCATATTGCTTGCTGAACATCTCGATCAAAGTAAGCTGTTTGACAGTCTTCATCCGTTTTCGGGCAGCCAAGTCGCGCATCCGCTTGACAGTAAGAAGTTGCATGTGGTCACACTCAGGCTGACGCTCCATCCACTTCAACGCAGTTTCAAGGCCGGCAAATACTTCACTAGCTGATGGTCCCGTGTCTGCTTCAACTTCGACAGTAAGGTTATCTTCTTCCTCGACACTTTCTTCTCTCACACTTTCAATAAGTTCATCGTCATTTTGAATTTAAAACCCAGAGTCTGAAACCCAGGTGGGCCGGGCCGGCCACCTGGCGACGGACGACAACCAATAATCGATCTGCACTATGAGACGGTGACTCATCATCCCAATAATGTTCGCGCTGCGCCTACACTAGATTCGCGGAGGGAAAGACACTATAGCGCGCGTAGACAGAAGCATTATTTTGCGAATCGCAGTACGTTTCCGTCTTAATATTTTCCGAAAGTCTGAAAGCAATTCGGATAATCAGCGATTCGGATAGTCGGAGCTCGGATAATTGGAGTTCTACTGTACATGTAACCCCGGCGCGTACTTCGCGACCGTAGAATAATCTCCTTGGCTGCCGGTAGACAAGACGACGCTGCCTATCATGATCTTATGTCTTCTTTAAGCATTAAATTAATTCACCAAGTCTCTCCATGGTACTAAAAATCATTATTTATGGAATTATCATTTTGAAATAGTAAAGCATGGCCTTAACATTCTCTGGATTCTAATAAAATGTGGATTGGAATCGACTGCCTATTATTTTCCTTCAGTACGCACACCATAATTTGGATTCTCGGCGCTATGACTGCAAACTCCTCGGTGGAAACTCTCGCCTTGATAGTTGGATTTACGAAAAATAAGGTGATTCAAGTGAAAACGTGACATATATATATATAGATAGATAGATATATAAAATAGATAGATAGATATATTCTGTAGAATAAATCATTCTTTTGTGAAAATGTATCAATATAAGCTTAAGTAAAGTACGAAAAATAGTGTTAAATTAGAATTTATAGATAAATTAAAATATAATTCGAGCTTGAAAATATGTCTTTTCGGTTGACAGATTTTAGTATAGAACCAAAGCCCGATATCTTATGGGTAATCTTTTTTTTTTTTTCTCCTCTGGGCAATCCATTTCCAGTTGTGGTAACTCTATCACTATTTACTTTACATTATTGTTTAAAAAAAAGTTTCTTGCTGAAATATATTTCAAAAGCTCGTGCTAGAAAGTTATTTAAAATCCTTCTCTAATCCAAATTGACTACTTTCAGACGCATTTTTAATTTCATTTTTTTCGCAAACGCATCAAATTGGCAGGTGCTCTTATTCAGAAACTTGTAATCGAACTGTTTTCTACAAAAGTAGATCCATTTCCAGTTGTGGTAACTCTACCACTACTTACTTTACATTATTGTTGCAAAGAAAAATGTTTCTTGCTGAAATATATTTATGGAAAGCTCACGCTAGAAAATTATTTAAAATCGTTCTCAAATCCAAATTGACTACTTTCAGACGCATTTTTAAATTCATTTTTGTTCGCAAACGCATCAAATTGGCAGGTTCTCTTATTTAGAAACTTTGTAATCGAACTGTTTTCTACAAAAGTAGAAAATTTTTCAGAAAATGTGGTCAAAGTTGGCATTTTGAACAGAATTATCATACGCGACAGTGGTTGAAGGGGAAAAAAAATCTGATGTCATGAGAACATAATCGATCCTAACTCAAGAAGTGATTCATTTATTGAACGAAGAAAAAAGTATTCAATTACGAATCACTTTAATAATAATGCCTGCAAGTGTCATGCTTTTGCGTTTAAAAATGAGTCAGATAATATATCAAGGAAGTTTCGCGTTGTCCAGTGTGGGGTGGGGGGATATTTTTTTTAAACCGCTTTAAAATCTTTATTTCTTTTTTCTATTCGAGGATGTAAAAATTTAAATTTTCCGATATTTAGAAATGATGTATACGCGATAAAAATAGCAACCGCTTTTTTGGCAGGTTTTCAAAAGTGGCATACACATTTCTGACGACAACAAAAAAGTCCGTAGTAAATAATATAAGACTTATACGCTGAAAAATAATAATAATATAAAAAAAAGTTTGATATAAATATTCATATTAAATTGAACATGTAGATGTAGTTTAAGATAAATATTTGCGATACCTGCAACACAGCGTTTCATTTATCTTAGATAACTTCACTATAAATCCTTCAGATATTATCTTTTGCTTACAGATGTAACTGAAAGACTTTTACTTTTTTTTTTATCTATCGTATATTGTTTTACTTTTTTTTAAAATGACGTCTATAAACAAAGATTGCTTGGAAAACAACGTTACAGAAAAAACTAAGCTTCAAAATGATAAAATACCGATTTAGAGCAAGATGAATAACAACAAAAATATGGTATTACCATCGGGCGTTTTTCGGCATTGTTTTCATTCGATTATTTATCAATGCAAACGTTTATATATACATATAAAAAAAAGGAATAAAATAAAATGTTGCAAATGTAGACATAAACTTATCATGCAAAGAAGTCTAAAAATAATAGTACGAATAAAGTTTAATTTTTGCCTTTTTAATACTGTCCAACAAAGTTGAAAGATGTTCATGAATTCGGTTTACTCTAACTCTCGTAAATATATTCCGATTGCCAAGTAATTTTTATAAGTAATTAAGGTTTAGTATGGAATGTTCGATATCGAAAATGAAGTGTGTAGAATTTATAGTTCGTTGACAAAGAGACACAAAAGAATTCCGTTACATTATGGTCTATGGTGAAAACTCTTTTACTCTGCATTTTATTGATTTTACTACATTTGAAACATAATGAGATTGATATGCAGCACTGATGTGAACTACAACAGGCTTTGTCAGGAGTATAGGATAAGTAGCATTTATAGTTCGCTTATGGGACGCACAAAAGAATTCCATTACATTATAAGGAAAAATCGGTTGTGGTGCGTTTTAATTAAGTCATGATACTACAAACATAATGAAATTTAAAAAAAGCAATGAGATTCACAGCACTACAGCATGTTTCTTATAGATTTTTAATTTCTTCCTGGTCAGTCCGATCCCAATTCTCCTCTCTAATGGTAAACCAATATAGATGATTCAAATTTTTCATCTGAAAATTAATTTTTTATTGTATTTTAACTTATTTTGACTTATTTTAACTTATTAACACTTTCCAACCTAGTTGAAAAGTGTTTATGACTTCGGTTTGTCTGGCCGTCTGTCCGTGCTCTAAATCGCGTAGGGGAGACCGGGGCAAGATGACTATGTTAACAATTTTTGTTGTTTATTAATTTATTTTGAAGTAATAGTAAAATTAATTTTACATGAACTGATAGAGTATACCTTTGTAGTATTAAATACATTACCATTTAATTTTTCAAATAAAAAAAATAAAGGATAATTTTATTTTTTCATAACATTAACAAATCGTCATCTTGCCCCAGTACTGGGGCAAGATGACTTTGGCCTTGGGGCAAGATGACAACACTGAAAAAGATTGAACATATTTTATCTTTTGAATATGTTACATGGTTTAACAAATGATAACTGTGTTTTTACATCTTACAAAGTATCAAACTAAGCATAATGCATTGATTGTAACGTAATTTTGAAGTGTTTAGTTGTGCAGCTAACAATAGTCACAAATAAAAATGCCATTTTCATAATTGGAACATTCCTCATGCCACCACTCTTGGCATTTACAGCACATGATCCATTCTTCTGTTGGTGGGTCACAATGCCGGAAGTTGGCCTTAAACGCTTTTTGAATTTTTTGGGAGGAGGGGGACCAGCGGGGGAGGGGGAGGTCTTGACCCCGTCGAACGGTACTCTCCTCGTACCGATCGGACGATTGGAAGTGGAGATACGGACCCCGATAGGGCTTTTCTTTCGGGAGGCTAGGGGGGGGGGGGTCTTAGCGGATGGCAAAAATGTCTTCCTCTGGTCGCCCCCTTTCGAACGACACTTCCCCCGATCCCATGCGCCCCTTAGCCCCAGAGGAGATAGAAGCGCAAGGTCGTGCGAACAAACACACAGACAAACAAGCGTTTACAGGATTTAAATAGAATGGACAACATAGTTAGTTTAATAAATTCCGAAACACAGGGCCAGATGACGAGCTCGTCATCTTGCCCCGGACTGCCTGCTTAAAAATATTCGTTTTCATTGCCATGAAGGAAGGCGATTAATTGACATTTATTAATAGTAATAAGTAGTATTTAAACTAAGTTACTCATAAATATTAAAGAGAAACGATATATCTTACCTGTATCTGTAGCAGAGCTTATTTACACATGCATAAAAGTTATAACGTGGCAGCGGAAAACAATCAAAGCTTCACAACTGACACAAAAATGGCAATTTCAGTGTTTCTATAGTATAGTTTAACGAACGGCCGATAGGAGAGCCAGTAGTGTCCGGTTGATGCTGCCACCTAGCGAAAAACGGAAAAATTAAGACATTCGTCATCTTGCCCCACTCTTCATCTTGCCCCGGTCTCCCCTACATATAGTCGGATCTCCCTGAAATTTTTGTATGTTATTGTCGTTTACTATAGCATGTTCCCTATTTCAACTGAAATGTGTAGCATTTATAGTTTTTTTACAGGGACAGTCAAAAGTATCCCGTTACATTACCGTCAATAGGGAATAATCACTTCAAGTGCATTTTGATGATGCATCATTTTAAACATGATGGAATTGATATATATTTATGAAGCGCATTAAAATATGTTTTTTTGTAGAATATTGGGGTGCAAAGCATTAATTATTCATTTACAGGGTCAAACAAAAGAATTCTGTTAAACATTGCTCTATGGGGAAAAATCGTCTGCAGTGTAATTTAATGACATTTCATTATTTCAAACATAATGGAAATTATATCCATTATTGAGGTGCACTATAAATTGCTCTCTTGAAAGTGTGGTGTTTGTCAAGTTTCTGACTATAGCAAAACTCATATTGTATATTTCTAATTAATTTAAGTAATTATATTTATTCAAGATTATATTACTGTATTCCGATATATATTTTTCTTTTGCTGTAAAACTGCCGGATGTGATTGACAGTGGAATTTACTTGATCCATTTATCTATTTGGGGGGGATTATAGTGTGAAGTCCCGATATATCGTAAGGAACATTTCTTCTTAAAAATTGCCGAGGTATAATGGTGCAATGCGTGTGCTGCAATAATCGTAAGTTCGTTTCCTGTTAAAATAATTAATCCATACAAGAGGCATTAGATGAAATCAAGTCTTGTTATCCATGGAATTATTTTTATTAAACCAACACATCGACACAAGAAAACAGAGAGGGTGGCCTTCGCTTATTCTACCAAAAATTTTACATCTTATTCCGACAAAAGCGAGAACAGATCTGATCTAATTTTACAGATACATTATCGCCAACATATTAGATGTAACATGCCAATCCTTACATTTCTAGTCAGGCATAACCGTCAAACTTTTGACAGTTAGCAATAAACCAATATTGAGCATTTTTGAATAAGAAATGAAAGGATACCATAATTTGGCGGAACATCAATTTTTGTGATTTTTAACTTACAGCAGAGCGTTGTTTTGGGAAAGCTAGGCATGTGTTATTATAATCTAACGAAAAGAGTTTATAGTGCATATTTTTGCAGCAGTCAAATTATGAAAACGGTGCCTGCATTTAACACAAGATACGAAGAAAGACAAAACAACATATGTCACGGTCATCTGCAGTACATTAATATTCGGATCGAAACCGCATGAGAGTAACGTACATTTAATGTTACGAAGGAGTATCTGGGAGCATTTTAGCTAGGAAGAAATGATTGTTTTTCGGATTAAAGAATAAAAAGATTTTGAATACAGAAATTAATTCACATAGAGAAACTTTAAGATAGGAAAATTAAATTTTAGAGTAAAACGCAAAATATATATGATTCTATATCATATATATCTCCCCTTTGGCAAAATGAAAAAAAAATTGGCGCTGGCAAGAAATGCATTGGCATAAACACAAATAAACACAAAATATTCAAATAAAATGAAGACGAAGACCACCATACACAATACAACATATAAATGTAAAGTAATATACCAAGTACTTGTAATATGTAATGGGCACAACAATGGTGCCAGGTATACCAATATCATATACAGACATAAAATGTCTCCAAAATGTCAAGTCTGATAATTTTTTATAAAAAGGCTGCAGCATATAAATCAGACATTAGTAATCAGACATTAATAAGATATATCTTTTTCTTTTAAAAATTCACGTCATTACAGACGGAAGGCCTATAAATTCTTTTCAAGGTGTACACATTCAAATATAATATATGCTAGCAATAATAATAGTAAACATAAAATAATTTATGCTTTACCTGCAGGTTAACCGATGTCAAGTGGTATTTCTTCGAAGCATATATTTCAAATAACATAAAAATCATACTGATAAAAATAGCAAAATTATATTGTTCTTCTTGAAAATCAGTATGTAAATATACAATGATAAGTAAGATAACATATATATGAATATATAAAAGTAAAATTTTATGCATATTTATGGCATGCATTTAATCATCTTGTAATGTTCTTACAAGAAAAATAAACTCTTTATACTCTTTATACTTGTAAAATTGATATGCATACAAAAATAATATATACAATATGGATACAGATATGGATATTGAATTGGGATCTATAATTTTATTCATTTTATTTATTAATTTTTAATTTATAAATTGGAAGTACAATTCGGATATTGACATGAAAATCTTAATTAATTTAGGCATGAAAAAATATATGGATACTGCCAATTTGCAATATTTTTTTTTTTAAACAATGCAACAATTAGAGGTGTTGCCTAAAATGCCAAACGCTTATGTATCTAAACTATAAAAAAATCTGAATAATTATGACTTAAAATAGACTGAAACCAAAAATTATTGCCTAAAATTATTTGTGTCTACCAGGCGATATGATTAACTTTTTTTAGAAAATTCCTATCAAAAACAAGATATAAGACTGGTGTATGAGAGTAGAATTTTGACATATCAATTCCAAAATCACTAGAATAATGCGTTAAAATGTAAATACAGTGGAAGTATTTTATTAAAAGGAAGAGGTATGTAAATCTTGATGATAAAATTTCTTTTTTAAAAGTTAAAATGACCAAAAATATAAAGTGAAATGAAAGGTGAGCACATTAAGCTTCTAAGTGAATTCAACTAGTACGTGTGTTAGAAATTTGAAGATACAGACCTATCGTCCACCATATGAAGATGCCCTGAAATTTTCATATGACAGATCTGTAAAAGGAAAATGTGTGTGGTGTAAAGCACTAATCAACATCACGTATAAGCAAATGTTACTTACCAAACAGATACCTAGAATTAAATTAAAAATGTAAAAAGGGGAAAGAAAGAAGAAATAAAAAATCATGTTCGACATGTTTAAAACTGTACATGTTTTCTTGTACATGCCGTAACCATGGTGTGTACTTGTTTGTGTCAACGATGAAAGAAATACAAATATAAAGTGAAAATGAGTATGTATAAAATGTATATAAAAATTAATAATAGCAAAATGTAAATAACTTGTAAATATAAAATAATCAGAAAGTATGAGAATAAATTGCAAAAAAATATACCTGAAATACGACATACTGTAACCATGTTATATTGAAAGAGAAAGTACACCAGTACATATACTTTATTTAAACATAATGAGATTGATAGGTGAAATGATAAATCTGAAACATTAAAATTGAATTGTATTGCATTTTGAAAGATTTATCAATAGTAACATGTAATATAGAAGTGTAAATAGAAGAAAGTGACCTTTTAAAATGTAACCTGAGAAGTGACAAAAATAATAGAATATAAGTGTCTTATGTTTGAAAAGATATTTGAACAGCATGTGTGTCTTGAATACCATACTTAGAAAATAAGTTAAAATAAAATTTGTCCAACCATTAAAATATAAAAATAAAAATGTTTATTGTAAACCTGTGAAAAAGAAAAGACATTAAAAGAAATCCAACGGTATGAAGAGTGTACCCCAAAATAGCTATTTGTGCCTAGCAATATTAAGTACAACAAAAGTATATGTATGAAAAATAAAGGATGAGAGAAAAAAAATCTGGTAACAAGGTACCAGCGCTCAATAAGTTATATATCTGAAAACAAGGAATCAGACTCCATGACGTGAAAAAAAATGAACAAAAGAAGAGAATAAAGAGTTACCGCTGGACTGTACACTATAAATATATAGCATAATTCACAAGAAGTATGGTCAAACTGAGAAAAATACAAAAGTTACAAGAAGACAGTGAATTGATATACTGATGAGCCGAAAAAATCCGGTGAAAACTTTATCCAGACAAATGTATGCAAAAAAAACAACGAATTTTTTTAAAGAGAAAAATATGTGTGAAATGTGAATAGGAAAATTTCATCATAGAAAATGTATGTTGAAATGACAATCTCACATGCAGAACATATAAGTGAAAAACCTTCGTAAACTCTTTGCATTAGAAAAACATTGTACAACTGTGTAACATACGTCTGCGTGCAAGGATGTACGACAAAAAGAACTGTGCAAATATCTACCAGTACTCGAAGGGGAAGAAAAAAAAGATCCATTGTACAACTATGTAATTCGAATATCGGCGAATACTCACAAAATACTTCTTGTTGAATGAAATCGCTGAAAAAATGTAGAAAAGCACAAGAAAGCGAAGCATGGAAACCATAATTCCACACAAGACCCGCTATGTAAAAAACTCTTTTACCGTACACGGTCATCAACTGTGAAAAACTGGGGATCCATAAAAAGCATACCTTGCAAGGAGTATGACCATGAAAAGTTTAACAAGTAAAAACATTTAAAAAGAAAATACTGTAATAAATAAAAATACTGTTCAAAATATATATTAACAAGCAAAAAAAAAGAAAATTTGCATAAGCTGCAATGAAGATCGTAAATATGGCTCACAATTAAATCATAAAGAATATCTACGTTTAAAAATTTAAATATGAAAGAAAAAGGTCAAAAGACATTTTAGATTCTCAAATGAAGTCTCATCAATGTTTGGGGATTAAAACACTACAAGAAAACAAATGAGAAACAAAAATGACAAATTTTGAATCATTCCTTGCTTACTGTGCACCGTAAGCAGTGAATGAAAAGATCTCCCGAAACGTAATTGTAAAAAGTATAAATATTCACAAATATTATTTGCTATAGGAAAAATGTGAGTATATCAAAACGTGTAAGCTTTAAAAATTAAATCTAGAAAACATAAAAATGATGGAATCTTGCATTCCACCCACCTAAAGTATAATCTCATTGTCTCAAGAATATACTAATTAATGAAAAGTAAATAGAATAAGAAAGTAAGCCTTCTAAAATTCTTTAAAAATATCAAACCATTTGAAAGTTTAGAGAACGGCAAGACACGACCTGCAAATGTAAAATGTAATTGAAGTTGAAATAAATCCATAAAAGCTTTTATATTTATACAGGAAAATTTGTTTTGTTAAAAATATCAAAAGTAGAAAAATTTGGCATTTAATTATAAAATTTGACGCATGGCAGTAGAACATAACCTAAATATTATAATATGATAATATATGTATATTAATTTTTATCTGTGAAAACTGCATCCATATCCTACACTTCATCATAATATTAAAATGCAAAACTATCTACAATAATACAGAAAATATCTTTACCTGAATTTCTGTGGAAAATCAAAAATTTTATAAATAACATGTCTCATGGACAAAGAATATTTTACTTTGGAAGCACTGGTGCGTTTTTTAATAACATTAATAAAAATAAATTTAACCACAATTTTTAGTACAATATATATATTTATATCAATTTTTTTTTTGTTTGTTTGTTTATTCAAATGAAACCAACTTTTATTTTGTAATAAAGTATTAAAATGCAAAACAAAATTTATATGCATAATATTTTTGTTCACATTTAAATATTACCCATGAATTTCCATAAGAGTCTTAAAATATGTACATAAAATCAAGTGGGAGCAACGGTACATATTGCATAAGTTAAGTGCTATGCAAAAAAATCTATATATCTATATTATTACATTTTTTTTTAAATCAACAGAAAGTCCAGAAAGATATTGAAATTGATCTCATGTTACCCTTGCATCACCTAAAGGGCACAAACAATTTCAAACAAAACTTTATCAAAGATGTAATTTTTTTATTATTATTATTAAAGAAAAATGTCACTGTACGAATAAATACAAGGCTTAAAAATTTTAAATAGCTGATCCTGATAGATAAAAATTTTAACAGTCATAACCTGAAAAAATCAACACTTTACCATTACTATTATCAAAATAAAGTTTAATCACCATCAAAGTAATAAAAATGTTTTATGATAAAGTGTTAGTAGTTTTAACCAGTTACTATAAATATATAAAAAAAATACATGCAGCAAGTTGGCATATTGGACATAATCTTCCTCGCGACTGCAAATATCCCCGTATGGCATAAACATTAAATTAGAAACAAACAAACATAATTCTATTAATATCATAGAAGGAAATACTCTGATAGCAATAATAAATTCTCAGCTAGCAAAAATGATCAAGGAAAATTAAGTGTTGGTGTTAAAAAAAGTCAGATATCATTTTATAACGTGAGATTGTTTATCATAAGTATAAGAATCTTACCTGTACGTCACTTACACTGTTGTTCCAAAACGAGAACATAGCAAAATTTCAAAGGCAAGAATATATATATATATATTGTATAAACGCAGAGACATACTTAATTCATGCATGACATACTTATAATTACATGAAAAAAAAATCTTTTAGCCCTAACAAGATTAAAAAGAAGATATGCAAAGTACAATAAGAAAATTAAATTTAGCGAACAAGTACCTAACTGTTTATTATTATTATTATTATTATTTATATACCAAAAATATTCCATCACCTTTTTTTTTTATCCAATGCCATTTGAAATAGTATCATGCATACACAATAAATAAATAATAATGAAAGATAATATAAAATACTACATTTCTAGCACATAAGATTTGCCTTGGTGAATATTTTATTTCGAAAGGTCAGTCTCAAACTTATATTGAAAAATGTTTAAAAACTCTTTGATAAACGTTAAATAAGAATTTTTCAATATTTAAAATTAATATCTTTATACTATTTAAAACAAATAGTTTAAAAGCACTGAAACGAGTTATCTATAAGGATCAATTATTTTTAAAAATGAAAAATTTTAAAATTACTAAACAGTAAAACATTATTGCAAAACTATAAAAATAGTTCTTTGTTTTTTGTTCTTTGCGAAAAGGAAAGAAAAAAAAAGTACATACTTTAGAATCTGTGAGAAGATGAAAAAATTACGTATATATTTTTCTTTTTTTTATAATCCAAATAAAATGAGTCGACACTATTAATGAATACGGACACGGATTTCTGGCTATAGGCACAATCCTTACGTTGCATAAGCTTGGTAAATAAAGAGTAATTTATGCATCAACAGCCCACGCAATGTTCAAATCAAGGAGCGAAATAAAAGTAATCATTTCTTTTTTTTTTTTTTTTTTTTTTGCATCTAGGGAGCGGAGTTGACACCGATTGTTGCGAAAAAGTGTACACTGTTGCACATCCACTTATGAACAACAGCGCGATAGTTTGTATAAATGCCGATCGAGCGAATCTTCCGCTCTTAGCAGTGTGTCGGCAGATTTCCGTTATCGGCAACATGGCACATAAAACAAAAGAGATCATCTCCAGCCTAAGTAGCGGTAGGTATGAAAGACAGTCTCAGCTAGGCTTAGATAGAAAATTTGTCCGGCGATATCCTTCATCATCTATCGAAGCTGATGTACGAAATCACATAGTTTAGCTTCGGGAAAATATAGCAGCGGTTGAAAAAAAAATCCAGGCTAGTGTAGAATACATTTTCACGTACTAGGTACTAGATCGGGGACGAGAGAAATATTTTTTTTCGTCGAAAGCATTTTTTGTAATTCCAAGATAGAACCAAGCAGATCATCCGCTGAAATTTTTACGGTAGGTCGGCTTCTGTCATCAGGTAAAATAGTTGATTCAAATCAGTCATCGATAATAGTCACTTGAATTTGCATATAGTTCTGCAGTCATGCTATAACATCGTCCGGTTCCCATATATGAGAGTTATTAATAACAAATGGAATCCAATATAAGTTAAGTTCAGAAAAGTTGGCAGGATGCAGATAAAAAAATGCAAAAATGTTTTTGTTTTTTTAAAAATAGGCCACCCTCATGTGTCGATTGAACTATAAAAATTCCTGCGTCCAAAGGCACCAGGTTATATAGTGTGAAGTCCCGATATATCGTAAGGAACATTTCTTCTTAAAAATTGCCGAGGTGTAATGGTGCAATGCGTGTGCTGCAATAATCGTAAGTTCGTTTCCTGTTAAAATAATTAATCCATACAAGAGGCATTAGATGAAATCAAGTCTTGTTATCCATGGAATTATTTTTATTAAACCAACACATCGACACAAGAAAACAGAGAGGGTGGCCTTCGCTTATTCTACCAAAAATTTTACATCTTTTTCCGACAAAAGCGAGAACAGATCTGATCTAATTTTACAGATACATTATCGCCAACATATTAGATGTAACATGCCAATCCTTACATTTCTAGCCAGGTATAACCGTCAAACTTTTGACAGTTAGCAATAAACCAATATTGAGCGTTTTTGAATAAGAAATGAAAGGATACCATAATTTGGCGGAACATCAATTTTTGTGATTTTTAACTTACAGCAGAGCGTTGTTTTGGGAAAGCTAGGCATGTGTTATTATAATCTAACGAAAAGAGTTTATAGTGCATATTTTTGCAGCAGTCAAATTATGAAAACGGTGCCTGCATTTAACACAAGATACGAAGAAAGACAAAACAACATATGTCACGGTCATCTGCAGTACATTAATATTCGGATCGAAACCGCATGAGAGTAACGTACATTTAATGTTACGAAGGAGTATCTGGGAGCATTTTAGCTAGGAAGAAATGATTGTTTTTCGGATTAAAGAATAAAAAGATTTTGAATACAGAAATTAATTCACATAGAGAAACTTTAAGATAGGAAAATTAAATTTTAGAGTAAAACGCAAAATATATATGATTCTATATCATAGGGATGTTCCCGAGATCTTTGTAAAGTACTAATCCTTTGGAAAGAAATACAATGAGTACCACATTCCTAGCGGTGGAAAGGTCTAGAAGAAACGCTCCCACGTGTATGGAAGCTCCGTGAATGAAAAATGACAGCCCCGTCGATTTGTAGTGTGAACGAGACAGCGAGAGACTCATGACTCGTGGAAGTGCAGCTGAAAGCGTAGGACGCCACAGTCGCTGGTGTGCCGTGAAGAGTAGAGGATGTGTCTCGTTGATGTGTAGCGGCTAGCGTAGGACGCAAGGGTCGTCAATGCAGAGCGTAGGATATAGACGTGTAGAGTTAAGAGCGTAGATAATTGTGTTGAATTACAGAGATAATGTGCATTGGACAGTTTGGTCCAGAGTAAGATTAATTACTACTTAGAAGGAGTGGTATGTACGAGTAATGCATTAATGCATATGAAATATATTAAAACTTACGATCAGAGAGATTGCCTTATGACAGTCACATACGGCTAGTGACAATATAATAACTATCACTGTAACATATTTTCTTGCATATTAATTTAGTCAATAAATTATTAATTGATTATTTATCTGAGAACTTCTTTCCCAACGTGTCCGGTGTCACTTTAATACCGGTGGTGGCAGCAAAATACCATAAAACTCAGGTATCAATTCTAGGAGAATTATTACGATGACCGAACAAGGCGACGTATAAAAGATGTCGGTTACAGTACATATGCAATATTTACAGTCTGTGTGATAAGTGCGTTTTGGACTTAGGCTTGCGTTTTTTAGTTTAACTATTTTTTTTCATAGTACGTGTATGTTTATAAACTGGGTTGTTTTTTCAAAAATTTAAATTGCAGAGAGGAATTTGAGGTCTGATTAACCACGAACCGCTGCAAAGGATTATTTTATGTCACTTTATACAATATATTCCGCTACTAGATACAGCAGTTACATTTTGTAAAGTTCTTGTGTCCCTTGATATAATTTTTATTGCAATGAGTTTCACCGATTCAAAGTTTTAAAAATTACACCTTTCAGTGATTATTCCTAAAATTTTATTAATTCTGAAAACATTTATTGAAATTTTTGAAATTTTTTCATTCAGTTTCTTTTTTAGGGTTTCGTTCACCTTACGAAACCTTATTCGTCTCGTTTTTCTGTCTTTTTGTCTGTCGGTCACAGAGTCCGTTCTCGGAAACTGCATAAGTTAGAAACTTGAAATTTTGTGTACTTACAGCTGAATACCCCCCTGTCACACGAAAAAAACATAATTTTGAATACGGCGTTAATTACCGGATATATTAATTAAAAACTCATTAAAAATTGCGCAGAAACTCAGCTGAAAGGAACATTTTTATCGAAACTGATAACACATCTGTTTCGATTTCGACAAGGTTCAGGGCTGCTGTAAAGAGCTGCTATTCCAGATTTTCATAGAAGGCCCCTTTTCTGAAACACCTCGAATAAACTGTCTAACGGTTCGAAAATTTGGATTCCGGGGTGAAAAATAAAATCTCCTTTTCAAAAAAATTGGACCAGAACTTTTCAAGATAGCAATAAAAAAAATTATTTTTTTCTTTCAAAAAAGATCCGTTTTATTTGGTTTTACTGGTGTGAAATCGAAGACTTATGCCATTTCTCAGCGATACATCTCCACATTTTGTCTCCGACCTGTTGAAGGGAGAAAGATAAAAAATATGCAGATTTTGAAGGTAGTAAGAGATTAAAAGCTCTATTATTATTATTATTTTTTTAATATTGTATTTATCGATTTGGAAATTA
Organism: Maratus michaelseni; assembly: GCA_963931845.1. Taxonomy (NCBI): domain Eukaryota; kingdom Metazoa; phylum Arthropoda; class Arachnida; order Araneae; family Salticidae; genus Maratus; species Maratus michaelseni. Next base: position 256,172,829 of record OZ007592.1, read on the forward strand.
TGCATCTATGCATATTTTTGTTACGGCGAACCCAGAAATCTAATTTTCCTAAAGATCGCATTATTTAGAACCAAAGTTATATTTTATCACAAAATGCTGATTTTTGTTTTAAAAAAAGAAATAAAACGCTAATAGACAATGATGTAATTAATAATGCGGATAGGGATTATTGATAAAGAAGGGGAGAGTGGTATAAATACTTTTTAGTGTTTTGAAAGGAATATTAAACGAAACCCTTTGTACGATCTTCGATCATATTTGCCCAATTGTTATAGCGGAAGTATCGATCCAAGTTGGGTCAATAACTTAAATACACCTCTAAATAAGGGACACCTCGGGAGAGTGAAATTTGTCTTGCTATTCGGAAGTGTCCGCTATTCACAGGTAAAAATGTATACAAATGTTGGGGATCGAAAAAGGATCCGTTAAGTAGATCCGTCTGTTATGGAGGTTTTAAATTTATTTTTAGATTTTTTTTTTTTTAGATTTATTTAAATCAGTCGAAGACTTTAATGAATGGTCGGCTGTAAAAGAGGTGGAATGGGAAACAAGAGAACGAGACTCCCCGCTTAGAGGTCACCAACGAAATTAAAGAACTTTTTTTCTTACCTCTTGCACAAAAAATTAGGGTCCCATTTTTTTTTCACCCGGGTTTACATCTTGTATAATCATTTAAAGATTATCACTTTTTTGCAATTTTATTTATAATTTTCCAGTTAAAAAAATTTTTCAAGTCATTTTTTAATGTATCGATTATATCATGTACACTAATGGCCCCGGTGCAGGTAAAATCCGTCGTGGGTATAAAGTCCTCCAAGTTGACTGTGAATTACACCTCTGGGAGTGCCTAGTCTGGTGAAGGTCTCGTCACCAGATCAAGGTTCTAAATTACGAGACCAGCTCGAATAGCGATGGCATGACGTATGGATGAGCGATGCAGCGAGGAAATAGTAAATATCCCAGCATCTCACATCCGTCCGACATGACTTCGCTACACTGCGCAGTGCTGAACCGCCTCATCAAAAATCAATTAGCAACCGACCAACTAAGAAAAAGCAATTAAAGCAACAAGACGCACTGAAGCCACGTCGGCCTATAGATTTAACAAACACATCTTCGCCAAGCAGAGAGCAGGCGAATCCTCGCCCCGTTGCCAGGTATCAACTCGTTAAGCTAGGCAAAAGCCTGGCAGGTAGGGGCCTGGTCAACGGTCTAAAAAAATGTATCGATTATACATTTATTTTACTAGATGTTTCTAAAAAGTCGTTACGACCTTTTTAATAAGAAGAAATACGAAAAACAAAAATACAGGTCCATAAATTATTGTCGGGGCTTCGTTGCCTCAAAACTTTTCATTTACGAAAAGTTTTGTAACATACTTATAAAGTAAAAAAAAAAAATATATATAAATAAATAAATAAAATAACACAAACAAGGTTAAGTATTCTCCGCCCATTTCTGCGGCAACCCTAGCGTCGCCCCATTGCGAGAATTCAAAAAGGTGAGTACTCTAGAAAAATGAATGTCAAAATTTGATGTAATTTGATGTAAATTTGATAAATTTTTAATATCAATTATTATTTCGTTATAATCGGAATTTGATTAATAACATATGAAGTTGCAAGTTTACGCATATGCAACTTAGTTTGTGTTAGAGTTGTACTTTACGAATGCGTAATGTAATAATATTTTTTCATCGTTTAAAGTTATGGGGTAAGGAAACGCCAACAATAACTTATGAGCACCCTGTATTATTATTATTTTTTAAAGTTTTTTATTTATTTATTTTATTTTTTACCTTTTTGCATAATATGAAAGCGCTAGTTGTACTCTGTTATTTTAACTGATTTCTACTTCCATTTTGCACACCAGCGTAGTAAACAATGCCTCATAATATATATATATATATATATATGTGTGTATTAATTACTGACGTTAATACGCTAGCTTGGTAATGAGTTCATGCAAAATGAATCATGGGGGAAATCTATTAAGCATGCAACAAGAAGACTGTGGAGAAATTTCCGGTTCGTCTCATCATTACTGCACCCGTTACAAGAACAATTCCATCGGAGAGTCTGATTCCGAAGTGCATCGTGGGAAACAAATGCTGTCGCAATGAAACCTCGAGGTTTAACAGCACCCCCATTAGTCAGCCTCGGTTTTATTAGCCATCCTAATGAAATCACCCATTATGTATATACTTATTACTCACTGTGAATCTCGAGAATTAAGAGCAAAATCTGACACAGTTCGTCGTTTTTGCAGTTGTAAGTATTGTTTTAAATAACAAAAGAAAATAAAAATTAGCGCTACCTTATTTGTCTTTCACCAAAATAATAATAATAATAATCAATATCTAAAAAAAAAAATGTCCGTGAGTAACGCTGACGTCATATTGACGGTGACAAAACGATTTGACCAATAAATTGTAGTTTGACTGCATTTTTTTTTTTTTTTTTAACTTCTAAACATCGCGCAATTTCAAATGTCATACAGTCGAATAAAGAAAAAAAATTACTTTCAAATGCAATTTGCTTGAAACCGGTATCTCAGTTTACTGATTTTTTTTTTTTTTTTTTTTTTTTTTTATGGTTTTAAAATAATTTTCAAGCATGATTTTTTTTTAATCTATCTTTATCGCGTGCAGCTCGATTACTAAAGATTACTAAAGATCCTTTTGAACTTAAAAAACATAAATAGTTCAGCATTTGTCTCCGGCTAATATTCCATACCAAAATTAACGCTTCATTAATAAATAAATAAATAAAATAAAATAAAAATAATAGTTATGTAATCGAACTACGCATTTAAACATTGAAATAATGAGAATACTTACTGTAAATAGAGATATATTTGGAGGTTTCTTCGACTATTAACCTCTGGTATGTGGATAATGCGTAAGTACCGTTTCTAATAAACTCCAAAACTTTATTTGAACACACAATTGATATTTTTCATATAAAATTGCTTTTTGGTACTGTTTGTGGGCAATCAAAAAATATATAAACTGAATATTAAAAACCTATTATAATTTTCAATTAAAAATTGTTTTCACCTATGTTCTATACACCGGGCAGTGGGTTCTGTTTTCTATAAGCCGGGAAGCCCAGGTTGGATCGCCTAGTAATAATACTAATAATAATATAGATATTATTAGCTATCAACACCTTCATTAGTTCTCTAAGAAGCTTGAACTTACCTGAGGTGAATTTTTCAAAAATTATAGAAGGGGGAAAAAAAGAAAAAAGTGCACCTTGGAGGGTGGGTGCATTAGCAGCTTGGAAGGTCAAAGATATATTAAAAAAAAAAAAAAAAAACTATGGTTCTTCCGCAAATAACAATTTTTATTTACACACTTTTTATTTACTTTCTTTTTAGCAACTCCTTCAGCACCCAAGCTTTGATCACTGAATACTTTCCGATTTCTACTTTAAATGTTAATCTATGGAATCGAAGTATCTTCCTTTTCTAAGAGTATCTCATGAGAAAATTAAATTTTTTGAAATTCTCATTTTATATCAACTAATTTTTGGTTCACTTCCGTAGCTGTAGATCTTTTTATATAAGTAGATAGAGGAGATATTTGTTCATTCTACTGAGAAAACTTGGACTGTGGAACCATTTTCTTCTTTCGGGAGGCTGGATAGTCACTAAAAATACCTTAAATGAAATAATAATAATAATAATAATAATAAAATGAGTTAATCTGCAAAATCCTATTTCGGTTCTCTATAAAGCCTAGTTTTAAGTTATCAATTTCAAAAAGCAAGATTAATAAGATATTTTATTTAAAAAGAAAGAAAGAAATTCAAAAATAAAGATGTAAACTTACTCCCGTCTTCCAAGAGGTAGCACGTATTTTGCGACTGATGAAGAAAGACAATGCTCTTTCGAAAGGCCTGACGCATCTCTTAAAGGATCAGGGTCCATAAGCTGTGTTTTTGGCCCATGAAATAAGACTAAAATTTGATTTTGTTATACTGACTTAATTATTTCACTTTTTTAATATTAGAAGGTTTATCCTGTATGATTTCAACAATAGTTTTAGCATTTTGTTCGGATTTATATGACTTACACAAACTCAAAGTTCGTATTATTTGTAGTTTTTGATGAAAAATACACAATTTCTCTTAATTTTACCTCAATTTTTAATATATTTTTTAATATTTTACTATGAGCGCAGCTTTGCAACACTTTTATTTTTACATATATTGTACATTTTGATGTATTTTATAATATATGTAAAGTATGGTGCAGGATTGCGCTCATATAAATAATTGAGGTAAAAGTAGGAGAAATTGCGTATTTTTCATCAAAAACTACGAATAATACGAACTTTGAGCTTGTGTAAGTCATAAGCAAAATGCAAACAATATTGTTGAAATCGTACAGGATAAACCTTCTAATATTAAAAAGTGAAACAATTTAGTCCGTATAACAAAATCGAGTTTTAGTCTATTTCATGGGCCAAAAACACGGCTTATGGACCCTGATCCTTTATGCAGTTATTAAGAAGTTTTTTTTATGTCTATTTGTACTTCACAACTACTACTCCTAGAATATGAAACGTAACAGTGACATTAACACCAGCTATCCGCATGGATACGAGGATGCCATATAAGTTCTCAAAATTTTAAACTTTGAATTAGTTACCGATGTATTAATTTTTTTTTCTAACTTTTAACGAAGTTTCTTTAAAGATGACAACTAAATGACTCCATTTTTGTGAAAAAAGGAAAATAAAAGGGTAAATAACGGGATATTGTCTGCTATCCGAAATGATGAACTATTTTTGATGAATTTTTGTTTAGTTTCAATAAATCAATTTAATGATTTTTATTTTACATTCTCTTTAAAAACATGTAATATAAATAATATTCATATCACTTACTTTCACATTTATTAAAGTTATTATACAAAAGGGGAGAGGTTTTAACATTACTGATCCGCATGAAACAATATTTTCCGAAATTGTTTAAAATGTAAATGAATGGACTGTCTTAGAACCTGGAGTTTTGAGCATGTGGTCTGAACATACTTGCAGAACATATGCTCAGATTAAAAGTTTTTGTCCAAACCATAGCATACAGAACTTAGAGATACGAATTCTCTAAATCGAATGAAACAAGTAATCAAATATTAGCTTGGCAACAATAGAAAGCTTTTTAAAATTTCATCCAAAATCCTCTCGACTGATGAAATTTTATCGCCTGTATGCCGCCATTTTCTTATAAAGGCACTCTACTATAATTCCATCAAAATCACGTAACTTGCAAAATGTTTTTTTTTTTCCGTAATTTTCAGTTTATTTAACATTGTAAACACGATATATTGCATAAAATAAGAAATTTACTAAAATTAATACTTATAAATATTTTCTAAATGTAGAATTAAGTTAGATTACTTTTTTTCATTAAAAATCCAAAGAGCACATGCAAAGAAAAGTCACTAGTTATGTTTAAAACATTTCTTTAGATCATTGTTTACAACGAAGTTATTGTTATTTGTAATCAGGGCGGTAATTTTAACTTAACCTAAATGTCCAAAATAATAATTAAAAAAAATATTTAGAAAACTCTAAAAAGTTTCCTTAAAAGAGTAAAATTCTCCAGTGCAAAAAATACAATTGTCGTCAAAACATCCGAGCCTTGGTAATACATCATATAGATTTACAGGAATATTCTGTTTCATCGCTTAATAGGAAAAAATACTTAGTTGGAGTATAAACATTAATTATACCATATGCACGACAAATAAATCAAGATGCCATTCCTAATGTGTTTTTTATTTCTCAATGTAATTTTTATTTGCGCTCTTGTCCATCGCCTACATGAATTCGAAAAGCACACAGTCAAAGTATGGGCATCTCTGGAAAGCTGTACAAATAAGCCGCCTTTTCTTCGCTATCATATCTGTATAAGTCGTTTTAATGACGTCAAAATGCGACAAATTATGGCTTCACGGCCATTTATCCGATGAGTCAGGAAGCGGCTAATTTTGCAATCATTGATTCTTGAAAAGTTTTTTTTGTGCAAAAATAACTGCAGTTCGTTGTCTGTTTTGGAGGAAAACAATTAAATAAAAACTGTCTGGATTTAATAAAAAAATTAATTATCAAAATTCTGTGCACCGATTTGACCTCTAACAAATATGCTACGATAACCATGTATGACACTGCCATCATTTTGTCTCTAAAAATGCTTTTATTTATACAGGGTGTTTAATCCTACACTGTTAAAAATTTGCAGCAAACTGTCCAGTCATTTGACCGTTTTTATAGAAAATGGTTACCTAATCATAATTTAACTGTATTCTGATCATAATATGGGCAATTATATGGTCAGAATAGGGTTAAATTACGGTTATGTAACTGTTTTCTATAAAAACGGTCAAATGACTGGACAGTTTGCTGCAAATTTTTAACAGTGTAGAACTGCCAGAAATTTTACTCCCCCTTGTTTAAAACATTTCACACCAGAATCTTTATTTAAAACTATTTAATTTATTTATTTACTTTAGTTCTCTGTGGTTTATATTTAGCTTATTTTATGAAAAAAATTCTGCTTCGAATCATTTTGAATGTACCTGTCGGGTCCATTGGACCTGTCTGGAAGGCGAGGCGGAGGGTTAAAGAAATGCGACGTACTTTATTAGGTGGAGGAGAATGAGAATCCTACAATAAACAATTTTTGTATAGAAAACCAGGGTTATAATTTATTTATTCAGGGGAAATGTGGGATATTTCACTTCGATCCGTACTTATGTTAATAAATTTAACCTGTGCTGGTGCAAATTAGCACCGACAAAAATTTCAAATACACTGAAAAAAAAAAAAAAGCGACAACGTATTACTTCATTTTACTGTTTATTACTGTTAATTTTACGGTATAATACTGGCAGCTGGGATGCTAGTATTATACTGTAAAATCAACACTTTTTTTTTTTTTTTTTTTTTTTTTTTTTTTTTTTTTTTTTGCAGTGAGGCATTTTTTAACAACATTCTTTCATTAATTTGCCTTTTTCATTAACAAAATAAAATGTTTGATAAAAATAAATATCACAGTTTGATTACTTATTAAATTTCGTATAGGATTCGTGTGTTATATAACGTTATCACTATATTGTCAACAAAGTTATACGCTAATGAAGTTACGGAATCCCAAATCGCACTAGTGGGGAATACACGGGGGGCTGAAATGAAGTGTGAAGTCCACGGGTTAACAATAATCAGGGATGTCGTGGAGGGTATAAGGTAATATACGTGGTAGGAATAACACCGTATACCCTACGTAGCTATAGCATGTACTCTTTGATGTATACCCTCTGACTATATCGAATACCTTCTGGGGTTGTTTTTACGACTACACACAGCACTGATAGTTATGAAGAAATCTCTTTTTTTTTTTTTAAATCAACAAACTTATCTTGTTTTGTGTAAAATGCAATGGCATCGCGAAAAATTCTGGAAATGCACATTAATTCGGTCATACGTGAAGTACATTATACGCTACACTGCAAAAAATAATTGTTGATTTTACAGTATAAAACTGGCAGCTGGGGTGCCAGTTTTATACTGTAAAATCAACAATTATTTTTTGCAGTGTATAGGGAGCGCCTAGTTCAGCGCTATTTGGATGCATATGATGGTCACTTGCCCCACTTCTCATAATATTGTTACATTCCCCGCAAAACAAAGTAAGTTGTATGGACATTCTGTTAAAATATCTTTATTTTTGTTAAAGTTATGAATAAACATCGGGCTTCTAATTGGAGTGAGATATCATGCATTACCAACTGAATAAATGAATGGAGACTTTGGTTTCTTACCAAAAGGAAAAAAAAAAAAACAATATAGTAGAGTGCTTCACCAACTCCGACAGTTTATCTTATCTTTATTGAAACACGATGTATACTACAGCACTGCGTTGAGTCGAGTAACAAGATTTTACGCCAGCCCGACTCGACCCGCCGCGCCGGTTGGGTAGTTAGGTTGACGCTAATTTTTTTCGTTGCGGATCGGGTTCGAGTTGAGTTTTGATATTCGCAGTTCGGATTCGGGTTAGCCTGATTTTTCAAAAGAAAGTCCAAAATATTGTTTTAGATGAAAAACTATATATTTGAATATGAATCAGACAATAAATATTAGTTTTTCTACGTAAAAGATAAAGTTAATATTAGAGATATGATTATCGACTATTTGTTTCGTAAATCATGGATAAACTTTCTTTGATTTCGGGTTTCGGGTTGATGTTAAGAGGAATTTTTGGGTTCACAAAAATTCTTCTTAACGTCGTAATTCTTCACAATGTCATACAATAAAGTTCGCGGGCGATAGACTTTATATTATAAATTATATACAACATTAACCGAGTTTGATAACTTGCACAGTTAATTCGAATTTTCAGTTACTTTTAACTAATAATAAAGTCCCGAAAATCTTGCATTCGAGCGAATGCTAATATGTTCATTCTTTATTCGAACTATCTTTTATTACATCGAATAATTTGAACAAAAGATGTTAATGTCTTCATTATTATTTTTTCAGAAAAAAGAAAAGGAAAAGCTTATCGAAAATCTGGTTTCTTTGACCCAAAAAATGATAATTTTTTATCATTTCTTGCCAAATGATACCCTAAAAAACTTTAATTTTGCTGACAACCGGATTTTTACTACTTTTGTGATTTATTTCTATGAATTCGGCCTATTTCAAACCACAATTTAAAAATTTTCAATACTTAGCAACATAATAGAAAAGTGTTTATGACTTTGGTTTGTCTGACTGTCTGTTTGTGCTCTAATTATCGTAAATATATCCCGATTGGCATGCAATTTATATATGTTATTGAAGTGTACGGTAGCATGACTTCTATTGAAAATGAAGTGTGTAGCATTTATAGTTCGTTTACAGGAACGCTCAAAAGTATTCCGATACGTTATGGTCAATGGGAAAAATCATTTGAAGTGCGTTTTAGACACAATGAAATTGTCATGCCTTACTGAAGTGCACTAAAACATGCTTTCTGAAATTTTATTATTCATTTACACGGTCACACAAAACAATTCCGTTACATTATGGTCTACGAGGAAAAATCATTAGCAGTGTCTTTTATAATGTTACACTATTTCAAACATATTGAAAATGCTAAACATTACTGAAGTGCACTATAAGATGCTTACTGTCAAATATGTTGTGCACTGCATTTTGTCGTTCATATGCAGTAATAGCTATTCGACTGAAAATTATGTCTTTTGTTTTTAGATGTATGTTTATAAAAATAAGCTTGGTGGGGAGGGGGGGGGGTCGCCTTCATACTAAAATTGTACCAAACTATGAAATTTTCAATACGAACATCTAATTTCGACATCATACTTGGCTTTTTCGGTAAATTAAAAAATAATAGGAAGTCATTCGGTGCAGCAGTTCAGGAATTATGCAGGTTTAAAGTTTTGAACTCTTAATGTTAAATTATTTTGTAATCGTTGGAAAAAGATTACAACGCGGATAGTTTTTTATCATAAGTATTGCAGATAGTTTTTTTTAAGCATTATTCAAGAATTATTCCACAGAATGGATTGTAATTTTGACAGTTTCTAAAAATTAATTTCTGTTACGAAATTTTTATAAGTTATAATTCATAAAATTTTTGTTTTCAAAAATTAACTTTTAAAATAAACATAATTTCGAAACAAATTTTCGAACAAAATGTGAATTGTAATCTATATATAAATAACAGAAACTGATTTCTAAAAGCATCAAATATGCGAATCCAAAATCACAGCTCATCCGGCCAAGTAGTTTCCGGGTTAGGCTTTAAAACTACCCGCATTTGCATTTTTATTTATTTATTTATTTATTTATCTTTTGCAACGATTGCAAATGAATTTAATATTAGGATTTCCAAACTTTAAACCTTTATAATCCTTAAACTACTTGACTGAATCAATTTGGTTTTAAAAAATGTCTACAAGAACCGCGTATACGTGTAGCAATGCCATTTTATTTTTTAAAATATATTTATTAGATTTTTATATAGTATAATCAGGGCTAACACTGTTCCTTTTTTTAGTACCAATATTTTTGAAGAAAATTTTTCATACTAGGTTTCCACATCATTTGCAATAAAAATAACCATCAGGGTAGGTTTCTACAAAAATTTGCAAAAAAAAAAAAAAATCTGTAAATAACATTTTCTTTTTAAAAAAAGCAGTCTTCAAAAAACGGAATAAGTGGGACACCTGTATAATATTAGTATAACAAATGCCTTTTCTAATAAATTGCATTAATATGTCTCTTTTTAATTTTTTTTTCAAAGCATACTCATCATAATTTTAAAGTTAAAAGTATATTCTTAAAAGCACGCTTTTAAGAAGTGATGATAGATTATTATCGCAGTTAATTCTACCCCGAATTTAAAATTTATGTTTTATAAATGAAAATTCTCATACTTTATATGATATCGCATTCCCATCTAAAAACCATATAACAAAGTTTCTAAATTAATGGATTGTTATAAAAAAAAAGTTTAAATTTTTATATAGTTTCTTTTTTTTAATATGGCAACAGAAAAGGGAAAAGGGAATTTTAATATTACTCCAGATGTTACTTACATTATTTTAAGAAACAAATATTTATGGTTGAGTCACGTGGAATAAATTAAAAAATAAGAATTATGCCTAAAAGTTAGTTTATCTAGAATTTCTAAATTGTTTCTCATTGTATAATCAAAATTTAATTAAAATTAATCTATTAATTGATAGTTATTTTCTAACAATAAAAAAATATTATATTGTCATCGGGAACACACAAACGTACATAATTTCTAGAACTCTAACACATCAGGAAGTTCGTAAAAAGTTGATTCGAAAATTCTATCTTTACATACATGTAACCCAGTTACGTTAAATAAAAGCGTGCAAAAATAGCTTTTTATTTACACTTCAAAGTAATGTTACTGTTAATCCTGAACACTTACTATAAAATTGTTACAACATCTTGTAGTTGAAAAAAATCTGAAATGACATGTTTGAAGCGAAACGCATCACTGCACAAAAGAATGAATCAGATTAGTTCATCATACCGTTGAGTCTATGAAAAACTAAAGCTGAATCACCCAAAAATATGAAATAACATTCACCTGAATTTATCACTTAGTGAAGAAAAAAAAGAATCAAAATTCGCATGAAATATCTGTTTATCGCAAAGTAAAAAATATGATTCATCTTTAGCGGAACATGAATCCACCCAAAAGTGACTAATAAGTACGCGCTAGAATTCTCAAGTAAAAGTGAACTTTATAATACTTCGATCTAAATATAGAAAGATTATTAACATAAATACAAATAGAGTTTTTTATTTGTCGGGCGCTATATACTATAACAAGAAGGAAATTTTAAAATTCTTTGTTTAATTTTGGATGATTTTATTTTTAATTACTCAGCTTTCAACAAATATATATATATATATATATAACATCTTTGAATTTCAAAAAACATATCAAGTTCTTGTAACATTCTATATATATATATATATATATATATATATATATATATATATATATATATATATATATATATATATATATATATATATATATATATGTATATATATATGTTTGCTTTGAATGAAGGATAACATTTTTGTTCGTTTAAAAAAAGGACTAATTAATTTAAAAATCATTTTTATATTTAGTTACTTTTTTTAATGAAAAAGGTACAAATTCCGGCTACTACTTTTTTTTTTTTCAATCTAGATCTGACAATTTTGAAAATTAGTGGAGGAAAAAGGTTATGGTAGGGTACCTTGATATGTTTTACATCCGCTTAGGGGAAAAAAATCAGTTTAAAAATTATTTTCTGTCTATAAAAAGAAAAATTCCAAAAGTCTGCAAATTTTAAGCTTTAAAAATGTGGTTTAAATACCGACTATCTTAGTTTTTTTCTAAAATAATCACAAAAATAGGGCGAATTTCGATAATTGAGAGAGAAGAACATTGTTTTAATACATTTTAATGATTAATAAAATTTAATATGTACAGTAAGAACATTGAAGTTTTATTAAACAAACATTGTTGTCAAATTTATAACAATCCTAACGACTATATCTGACAGTCTTCTATCCTTTCTGTTCTTAGTTGTGGTTTTTAACTTTTAAACTAAAAAAACTTGCTGATTGAAATGTAGATTACTTTATCTACAAAAATCACAAGAATAGCAATGATGGTCTGCATTATAGAATTTATTGCAGAATAGCAATGAGTTCTCTGCGTCGGTGCAGTCGCTAAGGGCCCACATATCGCATTCCAAATCTAGAATCCAGAGTTTACCGTTATTGTCCGCAAAGTAAACACCCTCGCAGAAGACACAACGTTTCACGACTCTCGCTTTAATTGCTTTTTCCTCCCCAAACGTCAAGTCGGGAGGAAATTTATATTATATTATTGGGGTAAATTGAGAATGGGGTTCTATTGTGATGGGTGACCCAAGCGGTGTGATGCAGAATTATTGCATCATCTTCCTCTGTCGGATAGCAGAATTGTTAAAGCAGAATTCCTTTTACAATGTAAAAAATCGCCGCAGAACGTAAAAAAATACTAGAAGACGCATTAAAAGTCGTATTAAAAATCGCTGAGGACAAAATTTACTTTATTATGCTAAAAGTTTAAAATGGAATTCCTTTTATGAATGTAAAAAAAATCGCTACGAAACGCAAAAAATCACTAAAATTCGCATTAAAATTCGCTAAAAATTCAAAAGTACTTTGCTTTCGAAACCGGTTTCGAAAGCAAAAGTACCTTTATAAAAAAAAAAAAAAAAAAAAAAAAGACATAGACTTGCCGCATTATAGTAGCATCTCTATCGCAGGAGCTATGGCACTTGAAGTACTAATGTAATGAAAAATTCGTGACATTTCTTGCAACTTTTTAACTTATACCAGTGTAAATATAAAACTAATTAATATATCATCATGATTGTAGTCTATTCCTTCAATAAACATTTGTAAAAAAAAAAAAAAAAAAAAAAAAAAAAATTCAACGCATTTTATGCATAATTTTTTGCTATAGGATGTTTTGCGTACAGTAAAAATCTGAAAAACTTCATTTTGAGAAAAAGTGAAAAATAACTTTTAAAGGAGGTTCTTGCTATAAAAATAATTATTATTCTTTAAAAGTTTAACTATAGTATAACATTGTATTTTCTTGAACATATAATCCAAGTTAAATGCTAAATCTCGTAAAAGAAGAATGTAAACATACATTTCAGCTTACTTCTGATTTTCAGAATGATATTTTCGGTTGTAAAATTCTTCGGTAAGCTGTAATAGATGTAACTTTAAACGGCTGTAACTCGGGTTCTAATTCAAATACATACACAATTAAAGCAGAATTCGATAAATAAAAGATCGGATTTTATTATTGCAAAAATGAAAAATCGATATTTTCATTGAAAATACCGTTTTAAAGGTGTGCGGATATCTTAAGGATGTTAATCAGTCAACTCCCCCTATTCCACTCGCTAATGTTAAAAAGTTAAACCTTTGGGCGTAGAATAATAATCGTATATTTAAAATATGCTCCTCAAGAAATTAATATATTTAAATAATTTTTTTCTTTGTACTCTTCTTAAAGGATGTATTTTTTTTTTCTTAGCTGTAAAAATATTTCTAAAATATATACTTCATTTAATATTTTGTGTGTCAAAAGCTGACGATCTGTGAGTAAGATTATAACACCTCAAATAAAATTAATTACACAGAAAAAATAATTTAAAAATATTAATTTTCTGAGGAGATATTTTAAATTCACGAATGCATTCTGCGTCCATAGTTTTAAGATTAGCGAGGGGAATTGGGGAGTTCACTGACTAAGAGCCTTAAAGGTAATCTTAAAATAAATAAATAAATAAAAATTATCTGCATGAAACTTTATGAAACAATTACGAAACCTTTTATAACTGTAAAATCATGACACATACAAGCATGACTGTTAAAGTGGTCTGGAATTGAACAATTGTTTTTTCACATTTTTCGATAAATGAATTGCATTTTGAGTTATAAACAATCGCTGTCTCAATGACGACCTTTATCGCGTTGTTGCATCCGGAAATTCGTTCAAAATGCCAATTTTGACAACATTTTCTGAAAAATCCTCTGCTTTTATCGAAACAAAGATAAAGGTATGCAGAAAAACAACTATTCGATTTCATAATTTTTGAATAAAAGCACCTACTATTCTCATGAATTTATAAACAAAAATGAATTCAGGAATGTGTTAGAAAGTAGCCAGTTTGGATTTGAGTACAGCCTTAAAAATACAAAGACGTCATAACTCAAAAATAATCGATTTTTAGTTATGCTCAGTTGAAACATATTTTTTAAGAATTTTAAGTTATCTCCACTAGAAAAAAATCTGAAGGTTATCTTAAGAAAATATCTGAAGAAAATCTGTAAGTATTTGGCCAGTTTTGTTTTCTGCAGATTTTTTCCAGAATCAAATCTACAGATTTCCTGCAGAAAGCAGGCTTAAAAAGGTGGGCCAAATACCTACAGATATTCTTCGGAATTGTTTCCACGGAAATTTTGCAGAATCATTCTCAGAATGTATTAGAAAATAGCCAGTTTGGATTTGAGTACAGCCTTAAAAATACAAAGACGTCATAACTCAAAAATAATCAATTTTTAGTTATGCTCAGTTGAAACATATTTTTTAAGAATTTTAAGTTATCTCCACTAGAAAAAAAATCTGAAGGTTATCTTAAGAAAATATCTGAAGAAAATCTGTAAGTATTTGGCCAGTTTTGTTTTCTGCAGATTTTCTCCAGAATCAAATCTACAGATTTCCTGCAAAAAGCAGGCTTAAAAAGGTGGGCCAAATACCTACAGATATTCTTCGGAATTGTTTCCACGGAAATTTTGCATAATCATTCTCAGAATGTATTAGAAAATAGCCAGTTTGGATTTGAGTACAGCCTTAAAAATACAAAGACGTCATAACTCAAAAATAATCAATTTTTAGTTATGCTCAGTTGAAACATATTTTTTAAGAATTTTAAGTTATCTCCACTAGAAAAAAAAATCTGAAGGTTATCTTAAGAAAATATCTGAAGGTTTTCTTAAGAAAATATCTGAAGAAAATCTGTAAGTATTTGGCCAGTTTTGTTTTTTGCAGATTTTCTCCAGAATCAAATCTACAGATTTCCTGCAGAAAGCAGGCTTAAAAAGGTTGGCCAAATACCTACAGATATTCTTCGGAATTGTTTCCACGGAAATTTTGCAGAATCATTCTCAGAATGTATTAGAAAATAGCCAGTTTGGATTTAGTGTAAAGTCTCGATATATCGTAAGGAACATTTCTTCTTAAACATTGCCGAGGTATAATGGTGCAATGCGTGTGCTGCAATAATCGTAAGTTCGTTTCCTGTTAAAATAATTAATCCATACAAGAGGCATTAGATGAAATCAAGTCTTGTTATCCATGGAATTATTTTTATTAAACCAACACATCGACACAAAAAAACAGAGAGGGTGGCCTTCGCTTATTCTACCAAAAATTTTACATCTTTATCCGACAAAAGCGAGAGCAGATCTGATCTAATTTTACAGATACATTATCGCCAACATATTAGATGTAACATGCCAATCCGTACATTTCTAGCCAGGCACGAACCGTCAAATTTTGACAGTTAGCAATAAACCAATATTGAGCATTTTTTAATAAGAAATGAAAGGATGCCATAATTTGGCGGAACATCAATTTTTGTGATTTTTTAACTTACACCCGAGCGTTGTTTTGGGAAAATTAGGCATGTGTTATTACAATCTAACGAAAAGAGTTTATAGTGCATATTTTTGCAGCAGTCAAATTATGAAAACGGTGCCTGCATTTAACACAAGATACGAAAAAAGACAAAACAACATATGTTACGGTCATCTGCAGTACATTAATATTCGAATCGAAACCGCATGAGAGAAACGTACATTTAATGTTACGAAGAAATATCTGGGAACATTTTAAGCTATAGGAAGAAATGATTGTTTTTCGGATTAAAGAATAAAAAGATTTTGAATACAGAAATTAATTCACCTAGAGAAACTTTAAGATGGGAAAGTTAAATTTTAGAATAAAACAAAATATATATGATTCTATATCATAACGTCATAACTCAAAAATAATCAGTTTTTAGTTATGCTCAGTTGAAACATATTTTTTAAGAATTTTAAGTTATCTCCACTAGAAAAAAAATCTGAAGGTTATCTTAAGAAAATATCTGAAGAAAATCTGTAAGTATTTGGCCAGTTTTGTTTTCTGCAGATTTTCTCCAGAATCAAATCTACAGATTTCCTGCAGAAAGCAGGCTTAAAAAGGTGGGCCAAATACCTACAGATATTCTTCGGAATTGTTTCCACGGAAATTTTGCAGAATCATTCTCAGAATGTATTAGAAAATAGCCAGTTTGGATTTGAGCACAGCCTTAAAAATACAATGACGTTATAACTCAAAAACTAGTCGGATGTGTCAATCCCAAAACTTTCTTCTATCTCACACAGGTTTCGCATACACTAAAAAGAATCAGCACCAATTTATATCAAGGTCTAACTGAAACTCAAGTTTTATTAAATTCCGAGCATTATTTCTTGAGATAGAGCTATTGTGGAGATCGCGAAAAATGCTGCATAGCAGCGCCACCTGCCGGGCGATTTTTACTAAAAACTAATCAGCACCAATTTATATCAGGGACTAACTGAATTTAAAGTTTTATTAAATTCCGAGCATTAGTTCTTGAGATAGAGCTATTGTGGAAATCGCGAAAAATTCTGCTTGGCAGCGCCACATGCCGGGCGATTTTTACCAAAAACTAATCAGCACCAATTTATATCAGGGACTAACTGAATCTAAAGTTTTATTAAATTCCGAGTATTAGTTCTTGAGATAGACGCCCACAAAATTTGTGTCACATACAGACAGACAGACAGACAGACTCACAGACAAACATTTTCTAAAAACATTCAAATCGTGTTCAGGACCTTCTAAAACGTATAAATCCGTCGAAAACCGGAAGTCGAA
The DNA here is from genome assembly GCA_963931845.1 of Maratus michaelseni. Taxonomy (NCBI): domain Eukaryota; kingdom Metazoa; phylum Arthropoda; class Arachnida; order Araneae; family Salticidae; genus Maratus; species Maratus michaelseni. The sequence goes on from OZ007592.1 coordinate 256,189,892, forward strand.
AATTTTCATGAATCCAATACTTTCTTCTTGTAAAGATAGAAGAAAGTAATAATAAATTTTGAGTTATGCTTAGTTGAAAAATTTTTTTAAGAATTTTTAAGAATTTATTTTTTTAAGAATTTTAAGTTATCCCCACTAGAAACAAATCTAAAAGTTGTCTTAAGAAAATATATGAAGAAAATCTGTAAGTATTTGGCCAATTTGTTTTCTGCATATTTTCTGCAGAAAGCAGGCTTAAAAAGGTGGGCCAAATTCCTATAGATACTCTTCAGAATTGCTTGCATGGAATTTTTGCAGAAATCATGCTCAAAATTTTCTGTAAATGTAAGCATAAAAAGTTGGCCAAATATACCTGCAGATTTTCTTCAGGATTTTTCAACAGAATTTCTGCAGAAATCATCCTCAAAATTTTTTGCAAATGTAAGCCTAAAAAGTGGACCAAATATCTATTTCCTTCAGGACTGATTTCTGTAGAAATTCTGTTGAAAAGATGCTCAAAATTATCTGAATTTTGTAGGTTTAATAACAGGTGTGACAGGATACCTCATTCTGAAATTTGTCTATAGCATACACAGGTTAAAAAACGTAAGCCAAATATCCTTCAAGTATTTTTTAGAATTGTTTGGAAAAAACTGCAAAATAGTTAATACTACACTGTAAAAAAAATTGCAGTAAAATTACGGACAGAGGCCGGCAGCAGAGATTCCAGTCATACCCCGTAAAAAAACAATCCATGCCCATCATTTTGTGCAGCCCGTAATTTTACGGGGCGAAGTAATACAGCATTATATTGCACAGGATATAATGCACTTTAAAACACAATAACACTTTACTTACTGCTCCGTAGCACGTAGCACGTTAGATAATCATCACAGAAATGCTTTTTAGGAAGGTTAAAATTTTCGAAACACGAGTAAAATGAAGGGTTACACCCTAGCCGAGGACAATGTATGGGGTCGTACCGTATTTTTGCTAACATATGGGCTAGAACTGTAAGAATATGTGGATTGCTCTTAATTTTCTAAGTATCTAAGGGATAAGGCCGCTTATTTAGGGGATCAGACCGTTTTTCAGCAAATAAGGCTGTTGCCCGTGAAAATTGAAGGGCAAACGCTCATAAATTTACAGTTTTTTCTGAGAGTGTACTTGGTATATAGTGTGTTAATTACATTTCTGTAGGTTAGAAAGTTGCCAGCAGAGGGCACTTTCAACTGAGCTTGAACATTTCATTTCATTTACACGGCACTTCTTGAGTTATGGTTATTGGTTATTGCATTTAATGGGCGATGTCAAAAATAAATATTTATATGTCTACAAAAACAGAAAATACTCTTATGGAAATCATACGAAATGATACCAATGAATGAATACTAATACTGTAAGGATTACCTGAATATGAAATTGTAGTAATTTGCTTGATTTTTTAATCTTTTACTTGAAAAAAGTGTAAGTTACAAATACTTTGAATAAATTTGGAAGATGTGTCATAATTAGTGCGTAACAAATTACTTTTCGTTATCGTAATGTTGTATCACTTACTAAGAATTTAACATTGAGTGATCCCCTTTTTTGTTATGCATTCGGATAGTGCTCAGTCAATGGTAAGACCGTAAATGAGTCAACAATGAATGAGTCAACTCATTTGTAATATTTTAATTCACTAAGTAAGTGTAAGTTGATTCAAAGTATCGACTCACCCTCTTAATAGCATGATCATATCTAAACAACCTTGGATGAGAACTCGTGATAAAGTACCTGAACGAAATTTGCACGACCTCCATTATTTTTTATGCTGCGGTTAATCATAATTCCATGGTTTTAATTTTTCTATATCTTCATTTTAGTTTTTTATAAGCAGCATTTTGATAAACATTCATTACAATCATGCGCACCGGTAGAACGAAATCCAGGGAGGCGCAAGATTTTCGAACAGAAGTGCCTGAGGTCGGCAACCTAGCCCGCCTTTAATAAAACAAACAATATAATTTAAATAAGTATAAAAGTGAAAACAGTTTTTTAAATAAACACTCTTTTATAAGCATTCAGTGTTTATGTTGAAAATCATGTCTAGTTTCCTGACTGAAATTCATGATATTTAAAAAGAAAAAAAAAGAAAGGAAAAACAAGTTGGAAATTGTACGTCAAACGTTACAAACGAGGTGCGTTCGTACGCACGTTTTAGAATTAAATTCATGATATCCCGTGCGTAGAACGGGTTAAACAGCTAGTTAAGTATATATTTTATGACACTGTTCATACAAATATCTTAACTAGTTATATAAATATTCAGATATATATGTATCAGCTAGTTATATAAATATTCAGATCTGGATGATTTTTAATTCTGTGAAATGAATTCTATCGTCTGCAGATTAATTTCTGTAATAAAATAAGCATCTCGGTCGCTTGACGATTTAACATCCATCGGAAGCTCCTATAACAAAAAAGCACCGATTTAAAAAAAAAAAAATTCAAATTTCTTAACAAATATTTTTATTAATATCTCCTAAAGTTTTGATTCGATTTTAATAAAATTTGAAATGTCTCGACAAAATTCTGCAAAGATAATATATTTTAAATTGCAAACCATTTGGTTGGGGAGTTTTTGCGTTGTTATATGCGGACAGACAGACAGACGGACGGACAGACAGACGGACAGACAGACAGACAGACGGACGGACAGACGGACGGACCAAGCGACGACTATAGGTGCTACGTATTTATATAATTACGAACGCACCTAAAAAAAGCCTTTACAATAAGTTAATTTAACCTGGGCACCGACCGAACCCAATTATGGAAAATTCCCCATTTTTTTAACATGCGGTAGAAAGCGCGTGCTTTTGAATTTATTTTTAAAAATTATAATTTTTGCTATGTTTCTTTTTTAAGGTATGCCAACTATGCAAGGAAAAAAGTTCTTCCGGCCTGACCTGGGGGTAAAAGGCAGCTTCCACATTCCGTGTTTTTGAAAATTCAACTCATTTTACTCAAACACCCGAAGCTAAAATGATTGGAATTCGATTTGATTATAGAAGATTCAATCCCGGTTTTCGTTAATAATGAATTTGAATGCAAATTTCAGCATGAAAGCTATTATAGCATAACAAAAAACAGATTGTTTCAAAATATCAGCCAACCTAGAATTTCAAACAGCTATATCTCAGCCATTTTGTAAGATAATGCCAAAACAAAAAATGCTCCGGAATCCTTGTATCACGATCTAACACTTAATGGAAACAACTTTTTCATAAATACGAGAGTTATAGCATAACAAAAATTAGATTAATTTAAAATGTCAGGCACCCTAAACTTTCAAACTGCCATATCTCAGCCATTTTTTAAGATAAAGCCAAAACAAAAAATATTCCGGAATCCTCGTATCACTATTTAACACTTAATGGAAACAATTTCTTTTTACTGTATAATTTTTTGTACATCTTTTTAAATTTTTAAAATTTTAAATTTTTTAACTGACCGCCATTTGAAACAAGATGGCGGATGAAGCTGGTCAACAAACTCGGTCGAGATCTTGGTATGTCCTATATCCTATATACACAGTCACACCCAAATCGGTTCATAAATGAGGGAGTTACAGCATGACAAATGTCAGATATAAACATGTGAACGGAGGGTGTTTTGGGGGGGGGGGGGCTGGGGGCCATGATCGGTGAAAATATACCAAAATTTTCTGGAATTGGTGTCTTCCGAACGGCTGCAATAAGTAGCTTTTTGTAAAATACCTAAAAAGCATATTTTTAGGATTTCTAAATTGATTTCTCATCATATAATCATAATTTAATTATTATAAAGCTATTAATTAATTAAAGCGTATTTTTTTTAGTATATTATCTTTTTTATTTATACTTTCTATTTCTTAAATTTTAAAATATTTCGTTATTGCAGTTTCACAGTCAGTTGGCCTTTTTTGGTGAGCATGGTTTGGTGCATCATTAAATCAGTTATTTTTGTAACTTGTATACAATTGTAACTCTCAAGAATATTTCGCGATGTATCACATGTGGCGGATTAACGAAAAAATGCCCTAAAATTAATGTATTAATTTATAATTAAGTTCTAAAAATATTAAAATATTGTATTAGCATTGGAAACATTACCTGTGAACATAATTTTTTATAATTCTTGCATATCAGCAAGTGAGTGAAAAATCGATTATAAAATTCCAACTGGACTTTACGAAAACCAAGTTGAATTAAATAAAAAGGTGTAAAAAAAGTTGAACTGAGAATTTTTTTATCAAGACAATTTTTAAACAACTCAATGAAAAAAGCAATACAGGAATGCAGCAAATACAAAAGTAATTTTCTATCGGAAATTTGTAGAATGGAGAAATGAAACAATTTTCTCTTTTTACATTGTGAATTTAATATAATTTTTAAACAGATGAACATAAAAAAAGCAAAAAAAAAAAAAAAAAAAAACAGAACTAAGTATTTTTTTTTCATAAGAGAGGGCGGAGGTAAAAAAATCCGTCGTTATGTTTTTCTCTTAGTGTTTAAGGTGGTTCTCAAATGACCATATCAACAACGCGAAACGTTTCAAAACGCCGATTTAGACGGTATTTTCTCAAAGATCTTTTCTACCTTTACCAAAAAATGGAAAACTCATTTCGATGTCATAGTTTCTGAATAAGAGCGTCTGTCAATTTAATACATTTGCGAACAAAAATAACATGACTCATTTAAAAATGAATGTAGCCCATTTGGACTTGAGAACAGCCGTAACGATTAACGGCCAAGTCAAAGAAAGCCCTTAAAAAAATATATCCTCTTTTTTTTTTTTTTTTTTTTTTTTTTTTTATTATTATTATTAAAAAAGTAGAAAATTTAATTAAAATTTCAAAATCAATTTCGAGATTTTTTTTATTTTTTCATTCTTAACTTTTGAAGTTATGTCAGATTTGCGTATAGGCTTATTCTCACTTCACAAAAATATCCTTTTCCAGATTATTTTATTATTATTATTATTATTAACATTTGTTGATCACTTTTATAGCACTAGAAAACGAAAATTCTACTTCAACTAAAACATAAAAAGAGAAACATCTGTTCTGGAGCTATCAAATAAAAATCGAGAATTTGATTGTAGTATTCATTTCATGTTGAAACTCAATCACTTAAGCCCAAGTATCTGCATTTCATCTTATGTTTAGAGTCTTATATTAACTTACACATTCCGTAAGCATCATAGTATAAGAAACATTTGAATTCCAAAAAGGGTTTCCATTTTTTTTCCTTACATATGAACCGGAGTGTTTAGAAACAGAATGCAGAATTAAATAACTGACGGAGAAAAATATTTTAGATCTGGGGTTTCAAATTGAAATAATTATTAAAAATGCAGAGTATTTTCTATGTAAAATAATGCTGATGGCATGATAGTTTCAAGATTATAATAAAAAACTTTCTGTAAACTTGTTTTTCGAATAAAATGCTTATGTAATTCTAAAAATAATAATAATGTTATTAAATTTCATTACATATGCATAGCATTATTGCCGTATTTTCTTGTGCATAATGCGTACATTAGGTGCATCGCTTTAACAAGAAAAGAAAAGAATCTAGTTGAAACAAAATTTGAGTCGTTCAATTGGCAAAATTATAAGCGGAGATTGTACGTATAATCATTTTATTAATACCTGAGCAAAAAAAAAGATCTGTCTGCAAACGATTCATATATGTAAAATAAAAATCGTTTGCAGTATCGTTTGCGTTTATATATACAGTGAAACTTCCCTTTAACGAAGTCCCTATTTAACGAAGTTTTCTACTTAACGAAATTTTCTGCAGAACTTTGACTTTGAACACCATTAGCATGTAAATTAATCTCCATATTACGAAAAATATATTCTATATAACGAAGTTTATTCCACTTTTGTACGTGTGCAGAATCCAAAATAGGAGGTTGCTGTTGCGAATTTATTTCTGTGGATTCTTATGAAAATGAACACATTTAAATAATTTCCATTCTGTCCGGTGCAAAATAAGTTTTTTTTTCCGCTCCAAATATTTTAGACTAAGAAAAACATTTGTTATCATTACTCTCCCACACCGAGACTGCAGCGCTGACGGTTGGAGGAAATCAAAATCCACTATTTTCATTCAATGATATAGAAGATGCAGTGATGCAATTGCGTCAGATACATTGAAGCAAATATATCAATTAGAGTCCGACAGTTGCCATTCTGACCTTCCATTGCTAATAGACAACTGCTTTGTACATCCACAAGAACGTGCTTCAAAATTCAAATCAGAGAACATCAAAGTTATTTTTGTTCTTACCAATACAATTTCTAAACTTCAGCCATTAGTCTAAGGAATAATAAAATATCTTGAAGTACATGATCGAAAAAGATAGAAAAAAGACAATGTAGTGAAAACATTAGTTTGAGAACCTGTGTATCAGAGCTGATAAAAGCTTGGGAATGTGACGAGATTTCATCGACGGTACACAACTGTTTCGTAAAAGACGGCTGCATAATTGAAACTGAATCAAATACTTCTGAATCCAATACATGTTTGTAATATCTGAAGGAAAATTTTCATGAATTTAAGTTGATTTCTATTTAACGAATTTTCTTCATAACGAAGTTTTTAAGTGTAACGATGAGACTTCGTTAAATGGAAGTTTCACTGTATATATATATATATATATATATATATATATATATAACAGTAGGTGTCTGTCTGCCTGCCCGCGGATTTCTCCGTAATTATAACACCTAGGATTCTAAAATTTTTGTCATGTGTAGATGTTGTCACCGGAAAGTATACCTCGGCGCCGGATTTTTAAATTTTAATTTAGATTTTTTTTTTTATTATTAAAACGTGTATATGGAATTTTGGGTTCGAGGCTATTTCAAGCACTCCGCATGGAATAGCTTCGGCAACGAAGCAGCCAGCCAATGAGAGCAGGTGTGATTATGGCATGATCCAGGATCTAGCGACCAGCGACGACAGTTTATGGTCGTAGCTTACGCGGCTGTTTAGGTACAAATTCCATTGTTTTGATTATTTTTTAGATTTATTTTAAAGAAAAGGAATGTATTTTTGACTGATTGAGATTAAAGTAGGTTAGTTTTGATTGTATTCATTCTTTGTATGTTTAGTTGCCCCCATATATTATGTTTTAGTTAAGAATATAACTTGCATTTTACTGAATGGTTTCATAGCGTTCATATATCTGTTCATGTTCTGAAATGAAACAAACTGTTTTCAATAACAAATCTTAATGAATTAAATTAATCTTACACTTTACTATAAAATGTACAGTTCTGCAATTTATCGCATGTTACAACGTTCTCGAGAATTAAAAATGTAGTAAAAAACTCTTAACAGAAAAATTGTAAATTAACAAACTCATATATATAAGATATAACTTTAAACTAATATGCCTCCTCAACTGTCGTCGAAATCAATGTAATGTAAATATTTCTTAAATATTATGATTTTGTTTAAGAATTGGAAACATTCAGTGAAGTGTAGATTGTATTTTTTCATCAAAACAATTTGATTTGTAAGTATGAGGTAAAAAAAAAATCACCGTTTTCTCACATGATGAGTTTCATCAGAAAGTAAAACAATAAATAAATATGAATGATTTGCGGAGCTGTTTCAAAATAATTATAAAGAATAAGTCTTTAAAAATGTAAAATCAATGTTATTTCTGGACGAGTTTTTTATAAAAATAACTATAAACTATTTTAATTTGTAAGCATGTTGTAAAAGAGCACCATTTAGGGACAAATTTTGTGTTTTATAAGCATCGCCCAAGAACGGACATGCAATGTGATATAAAATTTATGTTGCCATCACATTCTTTATAATTATTTTTGGTGAGGGTTTTTGGGTGATGTTATTGAATTAGTGATAGAAAGAGCTCCACAAATCATTCATATTTACTTATTGTTTAACTTGCTGATAAAACTCATAATATGTGAGAAAACGGTGATTTTTTTTTTCTACTTCATCAGGGCCGGACGAACACTCCGTCAATCCGTGCCCCGGCACGGAGTATTAAAAATCGAGGGGCGCAAAATTGCCTAAACAGAAGGAGAAAAAAAAATTCCAGAAAATACCCTCAATAGCTGTCTTTCACATGAAAGAAAATTTATTCAAATCCAACGAGAAGTTCGTTTTTTATTTATTTATTTTTTCCCCCTCCAAAGCCAAAAGTTTTAAGCATTAAGCATGTTTCTTGATCGGAATGCTCCGAGGAAAATATGTTTCTCTGCTTGTCATATCGTAATTGGCTGATGCGTGTCACGCGGTTAGAACGGGATGGCGACGAAAACGGTTCTATTTGGCGCTATTTATATTTTAGGAGAGCTAAAAAGTTGTTATTCTGAGAAACATTGACCATTGATTGCATTGGGGTCTTGTTCTCCTGCATAAGATCTATGAAAAAACAGACAAAGAATCAAAAGGTATGTTTTGTCGTAAAATAATATTATAAGAATATTTTAGGAAGTGTGTTAGCTTCACTTTTTCTTTATCTTTAATGTTTTTATTTAATAAATTCTGAAAAGAATTTATCTAATTGAGAAAAGCGTTTATCCTTGTCATTGGGTATGACTAAATTTAACTTGAAGAAAACCATTCTTATTACTATATGTTTTAAAGTGGCTTGAAAAAAAGAAAGAGAAAAAAAAAGTTAAAACAATATTATACCTCTTATGTTAGTTTGATTGTGAAATATTTTTTATCGTCATCTTTTTATCTTAGTAATTAAAGTTAGTTGGTTTATTATGAATTTCATAATTTAGATAGCTTTACACACATTATTATTTTATTAAATTTTCCATATTCATGTATATTTTTTTTTCTTTTGTGCAATTTACTAAAAATCAATACGTATGAGTTAAATTGTTTAATATACTCACATTAATTTATTTAAGGTTTTTCTCAAATTCCCTGCTCAACAACGCGAAACTTTATGACGTATTTTCTGACTCATTTTTAAACGTAAAAGCATAAAATTGGTAGGCCGGACTATTAAAATGGTTTGGAATCGAATAGCGTTTTCCATCATCTTGTTGACACCGCAATCAATTCTTTAGAACAAAGATTTTCTCAGCTGCAACATCACAACAGTTACTTCTGTTTTTTATATCATATGTATGAACTAAAAGATGTTTGCTCTACTGTAATTTTGGCCAAATGCAAAGATTTGGAAATCCTTTTAACAGATGGAGAATCATCGGATATAAACAGCCTGGAACTTTGTGATGAAATATCAGTGGTGTGTTCTCCATTGGAAAAAGATTTACCACCTTTGAAAGTTTTGAAATTCATACAAAAAATGAATTTTGCTCCAAACTTGAGCATTGCTCTAAGAATTTTACTTACTCTTCCAATAACTGTTGCATCCGGAGAACGTAATTTTTCCAAACTAAAAATAATCAGAACTATTTGCGAACAACAACATCTCAAACAAGATTGTCAGACCTCGCTATTTTAGGAATTGAGTATGAACTCAGTAACAGTTTGGATGTTTCTGAATTAATTAAAGAATTCTCTGAACTAAAAGTTCGTAAAAAAAAGTTTGTCTGCATGTTATTCCTGTAACTGTTTTTTTTTTTTTTTTTTTTTTTTTTTTTTAATGAAGTGTAAAGTATTTTAAATGAAAAAATATTATAAGTATTTGTACCAATTACTGAGTGTGTGTTTACCTGTTGTTTTTTGGATGTTCACTTATATAAAAAAGACCATGTACTTTTTTTAATGCTCACTATGCATACTTATTATGTAGGGGCGCAATTTTTTACTTTTGCACGGAGTGGTTTAAAGGCTAAATCCGGCCCTGACTTCATATTTACAAATTAAATTGTTTTGCGGATTGTAAATATGAGGTAAAAAAAATAACCGTTTTCTCACATAATGAGTTTCATCAGAAAGTAAAACAATAAATAAATATGAATGATTTGCGGAGCTGTTTCAAAATAATTATAAAGAATAATTTTATAAAAATGTAAAATCAATGTTATTTCTGGCCGAGTTTTTTTAAAAATAATTATAAACCATTTTAATTTGTAAGCATGTTGTAAAAAAATCACCATTTAGTGACAAATTTTGTGTTTTATAAGAATCGCCCAAGAACGGACATGCAATGTGATATAAAATTTATGTTGTCATCGCACTCTTTATAATTATTTTTGTTGAGGGTTTTTGGGTGATGTTATTGAATTAGTGATAGAAAGAGCTCCGCAAATCATTCATATTTACTTATTGTTTAACTTGCTGATAAAACTCATAATATGTGAAAAACGGTGATTTTTTTTTTTTTTTTTTTTTTTTTTTTACTTCATATTTACAAATTAAATTGTTTTGCGGATTGTAGGTATGAGGTAAAAAAAAAAAAAACCCGTTTTCTCACATAATGAGTTTCATCAGAAAGTAAAACAATAAATAAAGATGAATGATTTGCGGAGCTGTTTCAAAATAATTATAAAGAATAAGTCTTTAAAAATGTAAAATCAATGATATTTCTGGCCGAGTTTTTTTAAAAATAATTATAAACCATTTTAATTTGTAAGCATGTTGTAAAAAAATCACCATTTAGTGACAAATTATGTGTTTTATAAGAATCGCCCAAGAACGGACATGCAATGGGATATAAAATTTATGTTGTCATAGCACTCTTTATAAATATTTTTGTTGAGGGTTTTTGGGTGATGTTATTGAATTAGTGATAGAAAGAGCTCCGCAAATCATTCATATTTACTTATTGTTTAACTTGCTGATAAAACTCATAATATGTGAGAAAACGGTGTTTTTTTTTTTTTTTTTTTTTTTTACTTTATATTTACAAATTAAATTGTTTTGCGGATTGTAAGTTTGAGGTAAGAAAAATAACCGTTTTCTCACATAATGATTTTCATCATAAAGTAAAACAATAAGTAAATATGAATGATTTGCGGAGCTGTTTCAAAATAATTATAAAGAATAAGTCTTTAAAAATGTAAAATCAATCTTATTTCTGGCCGAGTTTTTTTTAAAAATAATTATAAACCATTTTAATTTGTAAGCATGTTGTAAAAAAATCCCATTTTGTGACAAATTTTGAGTTTTATAAGAATCGCCCAAGAACGGACATGCAATGTGGTATAAAATTTATGTTGTCATGGCACTCTTTATAATTATATTTGTTGAGGGTTTTTGGGCGATGTTATTGAATTTTTGATAGAAATAGCTCCGCAAATCATTCATATTTAGGTAATGTTTTAACTTGCTGATAAAACTCATAATATGTGAGAAAACGGTGATTTTTTTTTTACTTCATATTTACAAATTAAACATTATTATTTACAATTTTTCTTATTTTTTCAGATTATTAATTATTTACAATTTTTCTTTCTGTTACTGTTATTGGACTACATTTTTAGTTCCCAAGAACGTTGTAATATGCGATAAATTGTAGAACTGTACATTTTATAGTAAAGTGTAAGATTAATTTGATTCATTAAGATTTGCTATTGAAAACAGTTTGTTTCATTTAAGAACATGAGCTGATATGTCTAGCGCTATGAAAACATTCAGTAAAGTGCAAAATATTTTCTTACCAAACACATAATATATGGGGGCAACTACGCATACAAAGAATGAATACAATTGAAACTAACTTATGTGAACCTCAATTAGCCAAAAATATATACCTTTTCTTTAAAATAAAACTCAATCATAAACAAAACAATGAAATCTGTGGCTAGCCGCTTTCAGCTGTGAACATGAACTGTCATCGCTGGATCCTGGATCATCCCATATTCACACCTGCTCTCATTGGCTGTCTGCTTTGTTGCTGCGGATTGGCGGAGAGCATGGAATAGCCTTGAATCCAGAATTCCGTATGCATGTTTTAATTTTTAAAAAAAATCTAAATTGAAATTAAAAAATCAGGCCTAGGTGTTATAATTACGGCGCTTTCCTCAGGCAGGAAGGCAGAATAGGTTTGTTTGTATAGAGGTTTGTGTGTGTGCTATTTTAATAAAGACAGTTGCATTTTTTCCGCGACCCTTTCACGAAAGTTTTTTCTGCGAACCTTTCACTAAATCAGCATTTTTTCCACAATCCTTTGACGAATTTCGTATTTTTTCTGCGATCCTTTGATGAAATTCAAGTTTTTCCTGCAATCATTTGACGAAATTTGCTTTTTTTTTTTTGTGATCCTTTAACGAAATTCGTGTTTTTTCTGCATCCTTTTGTCGAGATTCATGTTTTTTCAGTGATCCTACGACGTAATTAGTGGTTTTTTCAGCGATCCTTTGACGAAATTCACGTTTTTCCTCTGATCCTTGGGTGAAATTTGCGTCTTTCCCGCAATCCTTTGATGACATTCGCATTTTTCTGTGATCCTTTGATGAAATTTGCTTTTTTTTAATCCTTTGACAATATTCGTGTTTTCTCTGCTGCTTTTTGACGAGATTCATGTTTTTTTTAGCGATCCTTTGACAAAAATCGTGTTTTTTCAGCGATTATTTGAGAAAATTCGTGTTTTTCTCTCGAACCTTTGACAAAATTCGCGTTTGCCAGTGATTCTTTGATAAAATATGCTTTTTTCTATTACGATAGGAAAAAGCGGATTAGGATAGGTAGGGAAACCCCGTTATCGGATCGGGACATTAGATGTAATTAAGAAACATTTGTATATTTGGAATAATTAGCGGGAATGGGATGTTTGTGTGTGTGCTGTTTTTAATAATGACAGTTGCATTTTTTCTGCGAACCTTTCACAAAATCAGAATTTTTTCCACAATCCTTTGACGAATTTCTTACTTTTTCTGCGATCCTTTGACTAAATTCAAGTTTTTCCTGCAATCATTTGACGAAATTTGCTTTTTTTTGTGATCCTTTAACGAAATTCGTGTTTTTTCTACATACGTTTGTCAAGATTCATGTTTTTTCAGTGATCCACGACGTAATTCGTGTTTTTTTCAGCGATCCTTTGACGAAATTCACATTTTTCCTGTGACCTTTTGGCAAAATTTACGTTTACCCCTCGATCCTTTGATGAAATTCGCATTTTTCCGTGATCCTTTGATGAAATTTGCTTTTTTAATGGTCCTTTGACAATATTCGTGTTTTCTCTGATGCCTTTTGACGAGATTCATGTTTTTTTAGCGATCCTTTGACAAAATTCGTGTTTTTTCAGCGATTATTTGATGAAATTCGTGTTTTTCTCCCGAACCTTTGACAAAATTCGTGTTTGCCAGCGATTCTTTGATAAAATATGCTTTTTTTCTATTATGATAGGGAAAAGCGGATTAGGATAGGTAGATAGGGAAACCCCATTATCGGATCGGGACATTAGATGTAATTAAGAAACATTTGTATATTTGTAATAATTAGCGAAAATGACGAGATAAAAGGGGTGGGGGGGGGGGAATGACTTTTTATTAAATGTCGCATTTATTCTACATCAACTTCCTCTCACCACCAGGGGGTGCTTTGCTATCTCTGTTTCTATGGACTGGATCACGACAGGGTATGGATCTTTCCACTCGACATCAATAGAGCTTACTGATTTTAGTTCGGATTTTCCCCACAGGGGGCGCTTTCGTATCTCTGGTTCTATGGGCTGGATCATGATGGGGTATGCCTCATTCGACTCGACATCGATAACCTTAATGATTTCAGTTATGTTCGTATAGAACATACTGTGCCCCCTGGCGGTGGAAGGTGTAACTAAAGGATTTTGCAGCTAACTCGGGTTCTATGGGTCGCATCACGACACGGTTTGGCTCATTCAACTCGACATCAATAGAGTTTACCGATTTTAGTTCCGAGTTTCACCACCAAGGGGCTCTTTCGTATCTCTGTTTCTATGGGCTGGATCACAATGGGGTATGGTTCTTTCCACTTGACATCGATAGAGCTGACTGATTTTAGTTCGGATTTTCACCACCAGGGGTGCTTTCCTATGTCTGGTTCTATGGGTTGGATCACGACGGAGTATGGCTCATTCGACTCGACTTACGGTAATATATGGGAGTGTGTATGGCACGCCCAGTGTTTGCTGTCTAAGGTAGTGGGGCCCCCAACATTAGATTTGTTTAAAAATAAAAAAAATGTTCAACACTGATTTCAGGTACATTTAAGGTTGTTGGCACGGGCAACGCCGGGAGGGTAAGCTAGTATATATATATATAGTACGCGTAAATAGAAAAACACATTTTTGAGAAAAGCGCATACAAACTTAAAAAATCAGTTTGAGTCTGTGTTAAAGTACACACTTTCAATTTCAAATTCAACTGATTCTATACATTTTTAAAAAGTTTGAAAAATAAAAAATCTTACATGCTTAACACTATATATATATTTATATTCTCCAACGTGAAATTCTCGCCAAGCATGGCGACAATGGGCGAAATATCACAAAATTTGGCGATAAAAATACGTTGCTATATATGAAGCCAACTAGGCTATGTCTGTCTAATTTGGCGATATTCTCATTCAAATTCAATATTGACGAGTACTGGGAATGACTCTTCTGTAATCGGTTTACCTTTTTTAATCTTAAATCATTTTCCTTCATAAAATTACTTATTAATATGTCAAAAGGGTATTATAAAACACTGCAATCAAAGAGTATCGAATCCTCTTAAAAGAAAAAGAAAAACTGGCACGAAACTGAAATTGTATCAAAAATTCAAATGCTAATAGACTTTATTATTAATTTGAGAACATTAATAAATTAATTAAAATAATACTACATTCCTAAACGGATGCACAGATATGTTGTAGTATATATATATATATATATATATGAAATGAAACCTCTTCTGAAAAATTGACATCTCTGGACTCTTGCAATTTGTTTTCTATTCGGAAGTGTCTGTCATACAAACATATGTGATGGATACTGAAAAAAATGTTCGCTAAGTAGAGGTTTCCGCAGCTGGGGAATCTCCATTATGAGGTTTTACTCTATCAAGATTGTCCCTTTGAAATATTGAGTATTTTGAACAAGAATTAAAACATTTTAAAAATGCATAGACTACGAAACATTTGTTATGAGATGAATGCATTTGAAATTTATTTTGAACTGTTGATTTAATTCTTTTGCTTTGAGAAGCATGAAAGCGCATTTTTTGATAAATACATGGTAATTCATTTTTTTCGGGTTCCGTACTTTAAAATTTTAAACGGAACCATTATAAGATCACTCGTGCGTCGTTCTGCCCGTCTGTCACAGGCTTTTTTTCGAAATCTATGGAAGTTCAAACGTGGCAGAGTTATAAAGGCACTCTGAGACCTCCATAAAGACCTCCATATTTATAGATTATTAACCATTCACAAATACTTTAGGGAAAAATTTAAGGGACTAATTAAATTAATTTTTAAAAAAATGTATAGCTTGTGGTGTATCGTTCGAAAGATCTCTTAACATCGAACTCAGAAATATATTTATTTTAATTTAGGTATTATATTTTCAGAGATATCGTTGTAAATATACAGCAAAAAAATATGTCCCCTTCTCCCCCTACTTCCGAATCTACTGAAACTAGAATTATGAACAAATTAGGGGTTGTAAGAGTTTATTTAAACATTGCAGAAAAATTATAGAGATTATCCTAGGTCACATACTTTTTAAGAAAATCACATTTTTCCGTTACACGCAAACTTTACTTTGTTGGCGCTCAGTGGGATAGTTGGGAGGCGATCGAGGTATCTATCGACGCGGAATCATCCAAGGATTGTTTATAATAATTTTCGAAAAGTATTGTCGGTAATTAGCCGATATATTAATTAAAAACTATCTAGTTAAACGCGGCACGGACCAAGGCGGCATTACAACTGTGCGACTTCCTTTCGACGCGCTTGGCACAATGCCAAGTTTAAACTTTGTACAAGGTTTTTGTTTTAGGTAAGGCGAATAATAGTGATAAATAGTCAACGTTTTTCATTCCAATTGAATTCAATTATTGAAGGATATTATAGAAAAGAATACTTCCAAGTTTTTTACAAAGTCTTATTATTCTTTTAGTATCGATTTTTTGTAATATTGCAGTTAGTAATTAATAAATGTATTGCACGAAACCCTTTCTGCTCGAGTAAAACTCGCACTTGACCGATTATTTAAAGGTAAAGTACCCAAATATGAACCACTTTTTATTGATGTAATTTTTTGATTATTTTCGAATGCTCTTCTTTGACCAAAAAATTACCAGTTGTAGATCCATTTCCTCCCTATAAGATTTTGTGGTCAAGATTGTTCAAAAATTAATATAGCTTGGTATTTTTTTTGTCTGTGTGGTGTGTCATTTGCAGGTTCTAGCGAAAAGAGTTCTTAATATGGTACACATTGGATTCCTAATATGACACCCAGTGCCATATTCGGCACCCATACCAAAAATGTCAAAGTAAAGCAAGATTATAGGGTGTTAAAATAAAACGATAAATCTCTCTCACAAAATAACTTTGTTAGACTAGGATATTTAATCACAAAAAAGTATGTTTCTCGAATATAAAATAAAGCTAGTGCAAAGGATCACATAAACAATTTCCTAATTTAACCCTGCAATGCATTAATTTTAATTTTTTCTCATAAATTTAGTAAACATTCAAAGCGGCACAAAAACATGAACTAAGCAAAACAAAACAAAACAAAACAAAAAAAATTATTGAAATTTCTAATTACTACAGATGTTAATTACAAGCCCGCCGACAGGCGGATCTATGCATCACAGTAAAAGCAAAAAAAATGCAAAAGACCATATAAAGTGTAAATCCTTATCAGAAAATGAATAAAAAAGTTAGATTATGTCCAATTTTGTTAACTTTATGCATTTGGTTTTACGTAAAAGTCATAAAAGCTTTTTTTTTTTTTTTTAGTTTGTGTATGTGGTTGAATTACGCAAGCTCAGACTGCAATTGGTGCAAAATGCTTGCGTTTCAGAATTTCATTTTGGATATTTGCACTGCTTCTTTCCGGATATGTCTCAGAAGATGCAATGTCCTAGTTGGCCATAACGAATATCGTCTGTTGGGACTTTTGTTGGATCCCTCTTTGCTGACTTTAAATGCACTTTTAATGAAGACAAAGATGGGCGACCGACACTTCTCTTTTCTGGTACAACTCCACACATGCAGAGAGATTCTGCTTCAATTTCAGTACAAAATATTGAAAGCGGTACCTTTTTTTTTTTTTTCAGGATGAATTCTACGATAAAGTAATATATAAATTGACCATTGCCACATCAATCAGATGATAGAAGATACGATTTGACCATTTTCGAGTCTTCATACAAATATGATAAGTGACCTAACAAGTCATCCATCAATTCGACACCTCGCATGTTCCAATTATACTCCTTGATAATGTTTGGGCAATCTATTTCATGTTTCTTATTTTCTTTTTTGTCCTCTCGAATAATGCTTTTTGGTGTTTATGTTGGAATTTTTGGATTCAAATGGTTTTTCTCCAACATATGTAGACAAAAGTCGCACACTTTTTGTGTCATGCCACAAAACTGAAGAGATGTTTATGCCGTAATACAAAGCCAACATACTCCTAAGAATACCCACATGCTACCTTCTTTTCTTTTAACGCTGCATCACTCGAAAGCTTCCAATTTGGCACACAATTTGTACCCACTGTACCCAAGGCATACATTTCTCTGCTACGAAGATAAACCATTAAGCGCAGAGAAGTGTAAAAATTATTAAAATTGATGATATGATTCACAAAATTCGGCACATGCTTTAAAAGCCGAACAACAACATTTGAGGCAGCTCCCAGATCAGGGGTACCATCAATAATAATGTTCCTCAATAGATTTCAGCACCTCAATAAATTTCAAACACATATGAAAATCCAACAGAATCACATTGATTAAATAATTTGAATCCCCACTTATGAGGCTTGTTTGCCATGTACTGTCGAGGATGGATCCCTGTCATTTTTGTTGCACACATTTGTTCATCCACACAAAGTCGCTGCAGCATTGGAACTGATAAAAACTGCTTATTCAAATACGTTATTTGAGGCCTAACTTTATACAGACGATCATATCCTTAAATTAAAGTCTAATAATGCTTAAAGTGATAAAAACATAACACGGAATATTTAAAAATACTTTTTTAATGTAGATTACATATGTTTCGTTCGCTCTATATTTGGCATATCCAGTTTGGCCAATTTAAGCACCTTCTTGCCTTGAACATGCGATCTCGTGGTTTATGTTTACCATTTTCAAAAATATGCGAGAATTTTGTATTTATCATTTAGATCTGAAGATGTCGCCAATAGAGCGAACGAAACATATGTAATCTACATTAAAAAGGTATTTTTAAATATTCCGTGTTATGTTTTTATCATTTTAAGCATTATTATACTCTAATTTAAGGTTAACAAGTGATTGTATTATATTATTTGATCATATCCTTGTTCATATTTCTGTATTGCCGCTGAATTATCGCTAAAATGAAAGTTTCTACGAATTGCTTCAAATCTTAGCACTGGCATAGTCAGACGAATTGCTTCAAAACAATTCTTCCCCAATATGATCGGACATTTGGATACCGGCGCACACATACATATAAATTAGAATACCCAGGAGTTTACGAAGATCGCCAAGATCAACTCTAAATTTTGTTTGAATGTCTTGTTGATGAGCATACAAATTTGTTTACTCCACAATTTGCTGGATCAAATCGTCGTTCATAAAATAATGAAAGCAGTCATAAGGAGTGTTCAGCTGCTTCAGACTTTCAGAAAATGGTTTATCTCCACGAAAAACCAGTTCATTGACATGTAATTGAAGATGTTCCTTTCTCTAATGCATTTTTTGGAATGTTTTGTCATTATTCTTCAATTTTATAGGATCACCAGTAAAAGTTCCTGCTGTGGTTTGAACCACCGTTTTCTTCTAATACTTCAAGTTTCTAAAATCTGAGAACTATCTTCTGGAAAATCTGAATCATGTGACAGGTTGCCAGATGATTCAACGACGCCATCGATATTGATGTTGTCCCTAATAGCTTCTGTGATAATTTCTAATGATGCCTTTTCAATCATGTCGGTACCAAATTCACATTCGGAAGGGACTGGAAACCCAGGATCATCTGGATCGGCGACGCTATCGCTGATTCTAAAGAAGTCGCCCTCTCCTTCATCACTTGTGTCTTCATCATCACTAGGTACTGATTCCATCAATTTACAGATTTCGTCATCTGTTAGTTTCGACAAATTAAACACTTTTCGTTGGTGTGTCCATATCTGAACAAGGAAGACCTATGTAATCAAATGGTTTAATTTGAAAGAAAAGAAAATAACTCGTTTGTATTCTCATAACTTGTTTGCAACTCATTGTTTATTTTTTGGTAACTGAACATTAGAGCGGGAAATTTTTTAATGAAAATAATGTAATTTATTCTTAAAGATACAAACTAAAACAGAAAATAAAAAATAAAATAAAAAAAAATATATATAAAAAACATGACATATCATTTTTAACATAACACTGCATCTATATAACTGAAATTTACCTGAACTCCTCACAGATACAATTTAAAAAAAATTACATGAATACAATTTATTAGTTTAGATCAGGATTGAAAACGTAGCCATTTACATTGAAATAAGTCCGCCTACAAGCGGGCAAGATATCTGATGTAACCCCTGCATCCAAAAACATTTTTCAAGCCAAACACTATCTGAGGGGGTTAGAATGACAGTGGAGAAAGTCAAAATTTTGAAAAACCTTGATAACCATATTTTCACTGTACGTATATTAATTTCTGTTCAGTGCGACAGTCAAATAAGTCATAGTCCACATACGGGGTCGCTAGAGGGCAAAACAAGTTGGACCACTTAAGCAACGGCAATACGACAAGTTTCACAAAACCCTTCATTTCTCAATTTACTAAATCATAAGAGACGGTAGTCTCTTGAGTGACGCAGCGAAAAACCGAAAACCGTAAGCCCAAAACCGAAGATTCCGTCACTCTCATATATACAGCTAGCAGGACATCAAAGGAAAATCGAAACGCCGACATTTAATATCTCAGTAAATATGAGGCATACCGTTTCGATTTTTTCACATTAGTCTTATATCTATGGCCTAACTCTATCCTGAAATTTATAGATTTCTACATGCAGTAGATTTTGAGATCTGGAAACCAATTTTTAAGCGAAAATGGAAAATGTAATGGTGTAATGGGCACAGAGTTGTTATCTCGAAAATGGATCGAACGATTTTTTTAAAATTAATATATTATATTAATCAGTTTTAGATGAAGCGTTTAAGATATTGCGCTAACGTAGGAAAACTCTTGTTTTCAATATAATCCACTTTTAAAATCGGACTATTTTCTTATGCTTTTTTCTGGTAGACTAACATTACAGATCTTCAGCCTTTTCACTGCTTTTTATTACTGTGCAATAAGTAAGCTCTTGCCTATTACGGTTACAGTTAAACGTTAAAGCATATCCATATCGCTGAAAAACTATTTAGATTCTTTTTTTTTTTAATACGAAAACAGTTTTTAATGCAATTTTTAATATGTAACATATATGTATTAAATTAAATTATTGTTTGTATATTTTTCTTTTTTGTTATAATAAAGAATTTCTTATTTCAAAATCTTCATTAAGTCGAAAAATATTTAGATTTCTTGATTAAAATATTGAAATATTTTATAATTATATATATACAATTTAATTGTTATTTATATATTTAATTTGTCATTTTTTAAAGGAAAAAAAGATTCAGATTTTTTTTTAATATCAGTTAATTTGAAACAGCCTCTAATCAACAAATCAATCATCTGTTTGTTTTCAACGAGTCTCGAATGTTGTTTTTGTAAGAATAACACTCATATGGTTTGGATCATTCGAGACGACAGCCCTGCCGCTATAGGTCTCATAGCACCCCCCCCCCCCCCCTTCAAAGTTCAAACACTCATATGAGGTATTTTATTATTTATTTATTTATTGTTTGTTTACTTATTTTGATTAGATTGTCCTTTTAGAAATTGTCTTTTGATTTAGTGGCGTAAATGGTGAGATAATTGTCAATAGTATTACCTGTTTTATCGTTAAAAATAATCAGTGAATCTTTTAAAGAAGTCTTTTAAAAATCTGATGACGATAGAAGATTGGTTTTTTACTTGTTAGATATATTTTCCAACTCTCCAAATCAAACTTTCCCATCATTCACCTCACACAAATTTAATAACTAAAACTTTTTATTTCAGTGTGATTGAAATACGTTTAATTGTGATGAAACTTTGGTATATTATATAGGGAATTTATATAACGTAAGTTTTCACTTTTATGTATATAAAATTAGATACGATGTTTTCATTATGAAATACAATGTTTCTAATTTATGTTATGGCTTACTTTAACATTTTTTTTATTGACTAAGCCTATCATTAATATAGGGGAGACCGGTACACAGTGAACCTATGGACACAGTGGACCACCCCCTAATATTTTATTTATTTAAATTTTTTTTTAAGCTTCTCTTCTATCCTAATAGACAACAGCACTGCAATGATTATTTATAGCCTCCAGAAAGTATGTTTAGCTCAGATTGAACTATTTTATCCTGCTTTGTTGTTTTGAGCTTCTAAAAATAAAATTTTTCATCATCATATTTTTATTTTTTTAGTAATTAAAGGTTGTAGATAAATAAAATAAAACAGCTTTTTTGAAAAGCTAAGATACTTGTTTTTATTTTACTTTAAAGTTATTATGTTTAAAAGAAAGCTATAAACAATGTTAATATGATTATTTATTGAACTTCAACATGGGGTACAGTGGACCACCTACTCCTGGGGCACAGTGGTCTACAATCCACTCTGCTCCTCTAATGCAGAATGTTCAAAATATGTAATAATTGTTTTCTATAAAGAAAGATTGTTTTAAAGTAGAATTAACTGTAAAATAAAGTAAACAAATAAAAATAACAATTTTTTTAACATAGTAAGAAATATTTTGTTTTGTATTTACTGCCTTTGATAAATATAACTGTAGTCTAATTGTTGATGATTCTATTCAAGTAAGATTCATGAGATGCAAATTGAATGGAAATCAGTTTATTTCTCCCGAAACTGTAGATGAATCTGCTGTTGATGTCAATGATTTCATAATGTTGCTCGCAGACCCAAAATTATTTCTTGAAAATTCCAGGCTCAATCTTACTGATAAGTATTTTGGAATTTCATTTGCAAATTTTATTGTGAGCTGATTTTTTTTGTACTTAAGTAATAACTTCAACTAAATTGCAATTGTTCCTGTATTAATCTGTTATTATTTTCAAAATATAATTAATTTTTTGTTTTTGTTTCAAAATTTATATTACTATGTTATTTTGCGAATGAAGAGGCAACAAAAAAGAATTAGATTAATGAAAAATAGATTTATATTATATTTTAGATAATACCTAATAGTGGTCCACTGTACCCTGGTGGGTGGACCAGTGTATATATATATATATATTTAATGTATTGAAAACTATGTTGTGAGAAAATTATGATGGATGTAAGAAGGTTTAAGGAATATTCAAAAATATTTTCATACAGATTGGTCAGTCTGTTAAACAGAAAAAAAAAATTTAACTGAAAAAGTGGTCCACTGTGTACCGGTCTCCCCTACCCGATTACATGAGATTTTGTTATTTGTATTGATATGTTTGTGTTTACGTATTTTATCAAGATTATATTTCAGCTATTTTTAAGTAAGTTTTTTAAGATACTATATAGCAATGTTAAAATGTTGGATATACTTTATTAGCTTATGTTAAAGATTGGTCAGAAAAAAAAAGGTTGGCGAGATTAAAAAATTTTGTCGATCAACTAGTGCTCGACTAACATAACAACGGGGCTGCTGGGATGGAATTTAATTTTTAAAAAGGACACATTTTGAACCGGTTTGTTTACAGTCCCATTTTATTAGTAGAATTTTGTGATAATTTCCCGAATGACTGGCGAATTTTGCATTTTTTGTAAAAAAAAAAAATCTTTAGATGTAATTTTAAACAAAATCTCTTTTCATTTCTTTAATTTGCAAATATTTTAAGTTTTCTTATTTAAAATACTGTGATTAAATGTCCAATGTAAGATTTCCCTTAGTTGAAAATTGTTATGACAGAATTTACACAACTGCAAAAATAATTGATTACTACAACAATGCATTTTCAGGGTTTTTTTCCAATAAAATTAGCTATACAACAGAGGAAAGTTAACTTCATACTATATTTACATTGCAGTAATTTGGAGAGTTGCAAAATATAGCTAACAAGTAAAACACAAATCTTCTTTAGTCTGCGGGTTTTAAAATACTTCCTAAATATTCACTCGACACGATGCAATTTCCTTACCTTGTATCATTTTTATCGATAAAACAGGTAATTGACAATCATCTCACCATTTAAGTAACAATCTAAAGTCAATTTCTAAAAGGACAAGAAAATCAAATCAAAATAAGTAAACAAACAATAAATAAATAATAAAATACCTAATATGAGTCTTATTCTTGTAAACAAGAATTTGCATTGCAATCACCGCTCATGAATACATGACACAAGCGATAGGTTAATTTATTGTTAATTGATAGTAGAGGTGCCCAATCTTTTTAGGCGAAGGGCCACTTAAAAAATTGTTGGGTTGTGACCACCATCAGTAGCACAGAGAGAATTTTGTTTCGAGGAGATGTTGGGTAGGGGGGGGGGGGATAATTAGCATTATCCATACATACAGCACTGTTCGGTTGCAAATTTGGAAGAATGCACCCACTAGATGGATTTGTGATTTTTATGCGGCTACTTGACAAAATTGTGATTTTTATGTGCCCGTTCTAAAAAATTCATGATTTTTATGTATAGGTTCAACTTTTATGTATAGGTTTCAACTTTTTTACTCAGTGACAACTGGCCAGTACAAGGATTTTTTTACTCGTGTTTTTCAGCAATGACCAATAACAAATTTACAAATACTTGATTAAAAAATTAAGAAATTTGTCAAACGATTGTGGAATAAACGGCGAAATTTGTCAAATAGTGTTGGGAAAGAAATCGCGACATTCGTCAAATGGTCTCGGGAAAGAAATCAGGCATTGCAGGAAAAAAATTAATTATGTCTAACTGTCGTGAAAAAATTAGAGAAATTCGTCAAATACGTTCGGGGGAAAAAAATCACAAAATTCATCAAATGATCTCGGGAGAAAAATAGTGAAATTTGTCTAACAATCGCGGAACAGAATTGCAAAATTCGTCGAATAGCAGTAGAAAAAAAGTGCACAATTTGTTCGTTAATGGAAAAAGTCGTGAAATTCATTAATCGATAGTCGATAAATCACGAAATTCATCAATCGATAGCAGAAAAAGCACAAAATTCATTGATAGTGGAAAAATCACAAAATTCATCAACTGGTTTCAGGGGAAATTTTTTTCGAATATCATCGAATGGCTTCGAGAAGAAAAAAAGTCACAATCCGTCAAATAATTTCTGGGAAAAAATCGTGAAATTCGCCAAATGGTTTCGAAATTTGTCGAGCGACAGCGTGGAAAAAATCTTTTTCCATTCAATCATCGCAATTGGGACTATTAAGTTTGACCAGTGGTGGCAGTAAAGTCAGTCGCCAAATTTTCAGTATTACTCGCCGATTTTCGAATGGCAATTTTGTCCTATATTTTTACACGCCTGATCGATGAAATTCAAGATTTTTACGCACCCGATTGATGACTTTCTTGATTTTTATGGATCCGTTTGACGAAATTAATGATTTTTATATGCCCGATAAACAAAATTCATGATTTTTATGCATGCGTTCAACAAAATTTATGATTTTCCTTCTCCCGATCCACAAAATTCATGTTTTTACTGTGCCTGATTGACAAAATTCGTGATTTTCAACTGATATGCTTTCCGTCGGCCATTTAATGAAATTCACAATTTTTCTTCTCTAGACAATGGCAAAATTTTCATTTTTTTTTTTTTTACCGTTTGTTGAAATTTACAATTTTTTCACAAACATTCGATGGAATTCTTGATTTTTCCACGCCCAATATACGAAATTTGCGATTTTCCATGCCTATCGACAAAATTCATAATTTTGCAGAACCGATAGACAAAATTCATAATGTTTTCCCACAATCTATGGACAATTTGCAGATTTTTTCCGCGACTGTTCGTTGAAATTCGCGATCTTTCCATGCCATTCGATGAAATTCGTTGCTCGATCCATGAAATTTGCGATTTTAAGTGCCTTATCGACAAAATTTGCAGGTTTTTTCAACTGATTTACAAAATTCAAGATTTTGAGTGATTGACGAAATTTACAACTCCAGAATTACCGATTTTGGCATCTCTGGTTTCTGTTGACCAATTATTGAAATTTGCGTTTTTTTTTTCTAGCGACAAAATGGCGAAATTTGTGATTTTTCCATGCCCATTCGACAAAATTTGCATCCAGTCAATGCAATTCATAATTTTATGCACCTGATCGATGAAATTCATATTTTCCTACGATCTATGGACAAAATTTGCGCATTTTTCTCACGAATTATTAAGGAAATTCGAAATTTTTGGATAGGTTGGCATGTATGGTCTCTGCGGGCCACCAGTTACCCATCACGGGCCACAGGTTGTGCATTCCTAATCGTGATGCAGTTTAGCTCATTCGACTCGACCTCGATAGAACTTACTGATTTTAGTTTCACCACCAGGGGCAGTTATGTTCATATAGAACAGAGTGCGCCCCTTGCAGTGGAAGGGGAAATTAATGGATTTTGGAACTAACTAGAGTTCTATGGGTCCCATCACAACATGGTTTGATTCATTCAATTTGACATTGACAGGATATATCAATTTTAGTTTCAAGTTTGACCACCAGGGGGTGCATTCCTATCTCAGGTTCTATGGCCCCGATCATGACAAGGTATGGCTCACTCAACTCGAAATCGACAGCCTCATCAATTTCAGCTGTTTTTACAGAACAGAGTGCGCCCCCTGGTGGTGGAACATGGAACTAACAGATTTTGCAGCTAACTTGAGTTCTATGGGTCCCATCACAATGCAGTTTGATTCATTTGACTCGAAATCGACAGGGTATATCGATTTTAGTTCCAAGTTTCACCACTAGGGGACACTATCCTATCTCGTGTTCTATGGGCCCGACTACGATGAGGTATGGCTCATTCGACTCGAAATCGACAGCCTGAAAGATTTCAGCTATGTTTGTATAGAACAGAGTGCGCCCCTTGGTGGTGGAAGATGTAACTAACGGATTTTGCAGCTAACTCGAGTTCTATGGGTCCCATCACAATGCAGTTTGATTCATTCAATTTGACATTGACAGGATATATCAATTTTAGTTTCAAGTTTGACCACCAGGGGGTGCATTCCTATCTCAGATTCTATGGCCCCGATCATGACAAGGTATGGCTCACTCAACTCGAAATCGACAGCCTCAACAATTTCAGCTGTTTGTATAGAACAGAGTGCGCTCCCTGGTGGTGGAACATGGAACTAACAGATTTTGCAGCTAACTTGAGTTCTATGGGTCCCATCACAATGCAGTTTGATTCATTTGACTCGACATCGACAGGATATATCGATTTTAGTTCCAAGTTTCACCACTAGGGGACGCTATCCTATCTCGTGTTCTATGGGCCGATTACGATGAGGTATGGCTCATTCGACTCGAAATCGGCAGCCTGAAAGATTTCAGCTATGTTTGTATAGAACAGAGTGCGCCCCCTGGTGGTGGAAGAGGGAACTAACGGATTTTGTAGCTAACTCGAGTTCTATGGGTCCCATCACAATGCAGTTTGATTTATTCAACTGGACATCGACAGGATATATAGATTTTAGTTACAAGTTTCACCACCAGGGGGCGCTTTCCTATCTTGTGTTCTATGGGCCTGATCACGACGAGGTATGGCTCATTCGACTTGAAATCGACAGCCTGAAAGATTTCAGCTATGTTTGTATAGAACAGAGAGCGCCCCCTGGTGGTGGAAGAGGGAACTAACGGATTTTGCTGCTAACTCGAGTTCTATGGGTCCCATCACAATGCAGTTTGATTCATTCGACTCGACATCGACAGGATATATAGATTTTAGTTACAAGTTTCACCACCAGGGGCGCTTTCTTATCTCGGGTCCTATGCGCCCCATCACGACGAGGTATGGCTCATTCGACTCGAAATCGACAGCCTCAAAGATTCCAACTATGTTTGCATGGAACAGAGTCCGCCCCCTGGTGGTGGAAGATGGAACTAACGGATTTTGCAGCTATCTCAAGTCCTATGGGTCCCATCACAATGCAGTTTGATTCATTCGACTCGACATCGACAGGATATATTGATTTTAGTTCCAAGTTTCACCACCAGGGGCACTTCCCTATCGGGTTCTATGCGACCGATCACGACGATGTATGGCTCATTTGACTCGGAATCGACAGCCTGAAAATTTTCAGCTATGTTTGTATAGAAAAGATTTTTCAGCTATGTTTATATAGAAAAGCGCCCTTTGGCGGAGGAAGATGGAACAAACGGGTTTTGCCATGCATTTTCATCCTTCTAATTGTGTTACTCTCTCGCTGTATAATTTAAAAGTTGAGTCTTGGATTCCTCTCCCTGGGCCACCACCCTCATATTTTATTGGGGTCCAAGGGGTCTTTTTTAGCATTTCTTTAAAATTTTATTCTAATGATTAATTTATACCCTATACTTAATTTCGACTAATTGACATTTTCATCAATAACCTTAAAAAAGTAATGATATCAGTACAAAAACCCTTAACGGGTTAAAAGTGTTGACGCAGCACTTTCTTTTGGCTCTATGAATTTTAAATATGGGTCTTAAAAGCAATGATATCAAATTTAAGTGACGCTATGTTAATAATTTTTTTTTAAATCATAATTTTCTTTTTAGTTTTATTTATGTTCACAGGTGCAATTATTATCTTAATATGAAAAAATATATAAAATTTATTCGCTGATGCTTTTTCATTCACATCTCTCATGAATTCAAAATATGGGTTTTAAAAGAAATGATATCAAAATTTGAGTGACACCTTGACGTTAATTTAATAGGACTCTTTTAAAATTCAATTTAAATTATTTTTGGTTTGTCTTCTAAAGTATATTTACACATACAAACAATACTTTTAATTTTTCAATACACTTTTAAATATATTACTTTCACTGAGCCTATATTATGTATTGAAATGTATTTATCTCAATAAATTGATTTATCTTCTGTGCCACGCTATCCAAAATCATAAGTAAAATTTATGTAAATGATTATTTTGCGTCATAGTATCCAAACAAAGGGAAATGTATGCAAGTGGATAATATGACGCAAAATAATCATTTACATAAATTTTACTTATGATTTTGGATAGCGTGGCACAGAAGATAAATCAATTTATTGAAATAAATACATTTCAATACATAATATAGGCTCAGTGAAAGTAATATATTTAAAAGTGTATTGAAAAATTAAAAGTATTGTTTGTATGTGTAAATATACTTTAGATTTCAAACCAAAAATAATTTAAATTGAATTTTAAAAGAGTCCTATTAAATTAACGTCAAGGTGTCACTCAAATTTTGATATCATTTCTTTTAAAACCCATATTTTGAATTCATGAGAGATGTGAATGAAAAAGCATCAGCGAATAAATTTTATATATTTTTTCATATTAAGATAATAATTGCACCTCTGAACATAAATAAAACTAAAAAGAAAATTATGATTTAAAAAAAAAATTATTAACATAGCGTCACTTAAATTTGATATCATTGCTTTTAAGACCCATATTTAAAATTCATAGAGCCAAAAGAAAGTGCTGCGTCAACACTTTTAACCCGTTAAGGGTTTTTGTACTGATATTGAGTTACTCCACTGTCATTCTAACCCCCTCATATAACATCTGTAACAGAATAAGAAACCTTCTCACCAGTATTTTTTCCTAAACGCTACAACCTAAATGCATATTGTTGTGCTTCTGATTTTCATGCAAATGGACATTTGAATTTTTCGTCTATTCTAACAGAAATTCTTCCTTCAACTGACCGTTAGGAGACCAGAATTGCGAGAGCAGCGACACCTATACACCTATACAGCCCGTTGGAGAAGATATCTCCTAAAGGCAGTGGCATGTTGTAAGGGTTGAAATATGTTTTCTTCAGGTGTGAGCGGGGTTTTAGTAAAGTCTGCCTTGAGGCGGTCATGTGCATTAGAGGGTTTTAAGATAACTAGCCAAAGGTAGGTGACCAAAAATATTTAAATGAGTAGTTATGAAGAAATAAAAGTAACAGAAGAAAACAAAATAATTAAAATAAAAGTTAAAAAAAAGTACGAAAAAAAATTAGATAAAAGAAGATTCAGAACATAGGGTGCACACAAAAATAAGTCCCCACAATCCTCGTGAGGCCACCTAATACACTGGGTCCATCTAGCCCACTTTTCTCCCATGAAATCATCACGGAATTTGAATGCACAAAGGGGACACTCCAACGTCTTCTTCTGTCTCACTAAATGATTCCTGGTCCATGTCAGAGTCTGTGTCGATCAGGGGAAAGTCATCCTCATCGAGACTAACATCAGACGATTCAAAAGGAATAGCTTTTCGGAGTCTTTTCCCAGTCATTTTCTTCTCGGCCTTTGAAATATGATTTTTTGCTGCAGACTTTCCTGAAATTGATATTTTAGGGGTCGATGGTCTTTCTTCGTTGGTGGGAACACTCATTACCAGTTTTTTCTTAACCTTGTCTTTCTTCTTTTGCACTTTAGCACTTTTCATCCTTTTTTTGGCTTAACAACCTCTTGTAGGGAGATGATGTAATATGTGAAGCTTTCCTTGATCTTGATGACGAAGAGAAAGCAGTTCGTGAAGGCACAGGTGAGATGTCGTTAGGTAACACGAAGTTCTGAATATGTTGTACTGCGGTCAGCAGGGTTCAAACCGTTAGTGGAAGAAAGATCTTGATTAGGCATTCCAGGAGAAATTGATGAAGCCTGAAGAAGAGCACCACTTGAAGCATCATTAGAATCGTTTCTGTTTAAAGACTCCTCAGTATTATTACTCGGCATGAAGTCAATATCCTTTAAAATGTGAGCAATCACAAAGGAATACTCCAGTCATCTTAAAGGCATTGATTGAACTCAACATTGTCGCAGCTCTATTGTATGCCCTCCCAAACAATTCACCAAACTGATTGTTTGTCACAACTGTTCCAGGGTTATTTCTTAGTGATGTCTCAATCTCTTGGCCTTAGTAACATTTGAGGGGAGCCATGAACCCTATGTCGAGGGGTTGCATCTTGTGAGTTGAGTGATTAGGCAATGATACATGATTTTCATGCTCCATTTCTATTATATCCATATTTCGAGTGTGGCTGTAGTGGCCATCTAACACTAATAGAACGGGCTTAGAAGTTGGCCTTGCTAACTGAATGAAATTGTTTAACCACTTTGCAAAAATATCTCCTTGAACCCATCCAGAAGGGTGACAATCCCAAACCGATCCAGCTGGTGTTCCATCCATC
Source organism: Maratus michaelseni (assembly GCA_963931845.1). Taxonomy (NCBI): domain Eukaryota; kingdom Metazoa; phylum Arthropoda; class Arachnida; order Araneae; family Salticidae; genus Maratus; species Maratus michaelseni. The sequence goes on from OZ007592.1 coordinate 256,220,413, forward strand.
AACTTTAGTGACATGCTTTCCTAGGAAAAATCAATAGAGGAAGGACATAGGTGCCGCAAGCATTCGAAGAATTCAGAGACGCTGTCAGGGGAAAAATTTTTGCCCCTAGACATTGATAAAGCTTCTGGCGTCCTCATTGACATCTCACGATGACTCTTCATAAATAATCGAAGTCACTTTTTGACAGTAGCTAGCTTTTCTCGGAAAAATCAACCCATTTCGCATCCCAAGCTGGAATGAAAAGCATCTAATAACGTAACCCTTTAAGCCGTAAAAACGTTTCTCAATTTCGATGCAATAAGTTACTAACTGAGCTTCAAGATCAGGGGAAAGTGCAGTCTTTTTCCCTAATTCTATTCCAATTACTTCCTCTGTTGACCGAAGGTCTTTGACTTACCTCTCTGACTTATCCTCTTTGGAGCATTATATATTTTAGATTTCTTTAAGTAGCCCATCTTCATTTGTTTGACTGCAGTCACTGCCTCCGCCATGGCCATCATGTCCCAAACTTTCTTTTCTTTGACAGCAGTCACTGTCTCCGTCATGGCCATCATGTCCCAAGCTTTCTTTTCTTTGACAGCAGTCATTGCCTCCGTCATGGCCCAAGCTTTCCTTTTTTTGGTTGTCTGCTGTTGGCCTGACATCTGGAAGAAAATATACGTAAAGATAAAGTAAATAAGTAGAGCACGAAAAAAAGCAGGAGGTCAAAGTATGGCACTATACCCATATTTGGTAATCCTTGGCAGTGTCATATTGTGAACTCCACATAGATTGATAATACTAGCTACTGACAAAAAGAAAATGAATTTCAGAGCAAACCAACATTTGGCAAACATTAATATAAATAAATTGAAACTACAGATATGTCCAAACATTTCAAAATCACTTACCTTCCTCGAAAAAGATACTCTTGAAAATGTAACCTTAAAAACATTAAACACATGGAAACACAGTTGGTGGAAAATCGGTAGAATGATGCGAACGCACTGCACCCTGTTGAGTAAACTTGGAAAACTATTGTTTGAGAATTTTCTCACTAGAGTGCGACTTCTCCTTTACAAGATATAAGATAGTGGGACTATACCATATTTGGTCACTTTACCCAATATTAACAAATGTATAACACAAAAACAACACTTTTAATTTTTTTTTTCTGCTTTCTTCTTATTTCAAAATCCACTGTCCCCAGGACAATTTTTTTTTGTTTTTCAGTGATATCAGGAAGGCAAAAAAAGAAAAAAAATTTATTACATCCTAAAAATGCTTTATAACAGTAGAGGGTAGAAAAACTGGCAGACATATAAACTAACATAACTTTGTTAAAAAAAAACATATGTTGTAAAAAAAAAAAAAAGCTTGCATTATTTTGTTCAAGAAACTCTAATTTACAAAATATATAATCTGCCCCACGCTGTAAAAAAAGACAAAAGTTTCTTAATCTAGGAAAATATAATATAACCAGTAATGAAAATATAACAGCCTCTTCAGAGTTTCCCACGATTCTGAAAAGCTTTCCTTTATCTTTAGAAACCGCAGAAACCAATAGATTTTTGAAATTTAAAAGAGAATTTATATATATATATATATATATATATATATATATATATATATATTATATAAAAATTTATTTCCTTCGTATCCTTCCATTTTATTCGCATTAATATTTTAAAATTAATGTAACTTCTGTCATAGTCAGTATTTCCTTAATTCTTAATAATATCTATTCCTATTTAAAGTCCTTTTAAAAGTAAATATCCGTATATTAATAATTATTTTATTCCAAATCTTAATCTAAAATTTAAGATCATTCGTAGCTTTTATCAGTTCCCCAATCTATAAAATTCCGAGACGCGTTCTCATTTCGAATGTTTTTTAAAAGCCATTTTCTTTTTCTTTTTATTATTATTATTGCTCTGATTTTTTCGCGCGCTTGGGATTTTAACTTCAAAATTTATCCGCACCCAAGTACGGGATTCTTTACTGTTTTAGCCTCGCCCTCTAGCCTCATTCGCTGGGCTGGAGCTAGCTTCTCACTCATTGGGTTGTGCGCTCGTGACGTAATTACTGTATGTCTCCGCTGAAGGAACAAAACCAGGTCGCATCGGTCGGAGCACTAGATTTTTGACGTTTTTGGAAGTCTAAACCAATATGTGTCTTGTGTTTTTATGTCCGTAGAATATTCAACTGGCCCAGTAACATCTTAATTCAATGAAGTGAAGCAACGTTAGCCCGAGGGCTATAAGTTTTAGACCTTTGGGAATTGTTTCTGTGTTGTTCGTCTTCTAATAAAATTATTTGTCTGGAGATTGGCTGGATTTATTGGAAAACTTTGGTGGACTCATTTCATTGCCTTCTACTTCGCCATACTCGCTAATATCGACTGCAACTTGCTATATCGTTGAAGGACTGCCATCTTTTCATCGAATATTATTCATCGTAATATCTCAACCTCGTCAAAATGCTACACACACATTATATATATATATATATATATATATATATATATATATATATATATATATATATATATATATATATATATATATATATATATATATATATATATATTCTTTTACTGCCCGTAATTTTCGGAAACTTTTTCGAGTATTTTTTACGGTTTTCTCAATCCTAGAAAAATTAAAGCATTATGTTGGTATTTGAATCCTGAGATAGACCTGAGCTATCCCATGCAAAAAATATTTTCAAAGCACTGAAATGCAAACGAGAAATTTGAAAAGAACGCTGCCATTGGTTTAACATTAGCTTGCGAGTGTCTTTGCGTGACTAGTATAAGCTTTAAAGTTTGCTTATGCAATATGTTTCAATAGTAAAAGTAAAGTGGTAATTGTAATTGTGGGGTTTAGTTAGAAATGTAATTAATAGATGGCAGCACCACAGCGAACTACGTCACCTAACGGTATTAAGTTTTGTTTACTGTTAAGAATGTATCTGTTACGTGTGCTATGTTTGATGTACGTGTTTGTGAAGTAAATGTAAATTAAATGTGTTTTAAAGTCCACCTCGAATAATTAATAATGATGTTGCTTCAATTACTTTAATTTAAGTATATAATATATAATATTATGGCGACGAGGATAGGATGGAAATCAAGTTTCTTACCGGAATTCAAATTACAAGAAATTCCACCTGATTCGCAAAATGGCGAAGCTTCGTGCAAATATTACTAAAAAGCTTAAATTGTATTTAATTAAAGAAGATAATTTCCCACTTTTATTTGGCAGAGACTAGGTAGCTGCATTTAATTTGTTTCCCACTAATTTTAAATCTGTGTATGTCAATGAAATTGCAAATTCTACTGATCATCCCAAAGCATTATTAAATGATTTTTCTTATTTATTTTCGGATAAAGTAGGGGAAATAAAAGGTTTGAAAGCAGAACTTTATCTAGAAAAAGGTTCTACGCCCATATTTTGTAAGGCTAGAACAGTCACGTATGCTCTACGTAATGCAGTAAATGATGAAATTCAAAGGTTACAGGATGAAGGTATGATTAAACCTGTCACCAGTAGTAAGTGGGCAACTCATATAGTTTCAGTGGTAAAACCTAATGGGAAAATACGTTTATGCGGAGATTTTAAAGTTACAGTAAATAAATTTTTGTAGGTGGAAAAATATCCTTTACCTAAGGTAGAGGACATGTTAGCTACTTTAGGTGGTGGCTTACATTTTACTAAAATTGATTTAAATCAAGCTTATCTTCAGTTACCTGTAGACGAAAAATCACAGAAATTGTTAACTATAAACACTCCGAAGGGCTTATTTCAATTTTTAAAGTTACCAATGGGTCTTACTAGCTCTCCAGCAATTTGGCAAAGATCTATTGAACAAATATTAAGTGGTATTGATGGTGTCACTGTGTTCATTGATGATATTGGTGTTACAGGGGAAACGGATGAAATTCATTTAAAAAGACTAAAACAAGTCTTAGAAAGATTACGTGAATATAATATTAGGATAAATAAAGATAAATCATTTTTTCTGGCTGACCATATTACATATTGTGGTTATAAAATTGATAAGCAAGGTATTCATAAAACGCAAGATAAACTTGAAGCTATTGTCAATGCTCCTAGACCAATTAATGTGTCACAAGTTAAAGCTTTTTTAGGCTTAGTCACATATTATTCTAAATTTGTACCAAATTTATCTACAATTGCTCATCCTTTAAATCAATTGCTCAAAAAGAATGTAAAATTTATTTGGTCTCCTGTTTGTGAACAAGCATTTAAAAATATAAAAAATGAAATTATTTCAGAAAGAGTTCTGACACATTTCAACCCTAAATTGCCTTTAGTGTTAGCAACAGATGCTTCTCCATATGGTATCTCTGCAGTTCTTTCGCATGTGATGCCAGATAACGTGGAAAAATCAATTGGTTTTGTGTCCAGAACGCTTACGAATGCAGAAAAAAAATATAGCCAGGTGGATAAGGAAGCACTAGCTATTATTTTTGGAGTAAAGAAATTTTTTCAATATTTATATGGTAATAGGTTTACTTTATTTACGGATAGCAAACCACTTGTGTCCATATTTTCTCCAAATAAAAGTATTCCTGTTCTTTCAGCTGCTCGGATGCAAAGATATGCATTATACGTACAAGCGTTTAAGTATGATATTCGCTATAAGAAAACATCCGAACATGGAAATGTCGATGCTCTTTCACGACTTCCATTAAGTAGTGAATATTTATCCCCACAATTAAATTCAAGTAATGTAATTGATGAATCTGAATTTTTTCAAATTAACCAAATTTCTACATTGCCTCTAAACGCTAAATCAATTGATGTAGCTACAAAATCTGATCCTTTATTACGTCAACTTTTTCATCATCTAATTTCTGGTTCTCCAATTCCTAAAAATTTACTTTTTGGTGGCAAACAAGAAGAATTTACTCTTCAACATAGTTGTATTTTAAAAGGATGTAGAGTAATTATCCCAGAAGTTCACAGCAAACAAATTTTACGTGATTTACACTATGGACATTTCGGTATAGTGAAAATGAAGTCCTTAGCTCGCAGGTTTGTTTGGTGGCCAGGGATTGACCAAGATATTGAAGATCTTGCACGAAATTGCAATTTAAAAAATAATCCTCCTAAGGTAGATACTCATCATTGGGAATGGCCTACAATTCCATGGCAAAGAATTCACATAGATTATTTTGGTCCTGTGATGGGTAAAATGCTTTTACTTGTGGTTGATGCTCATAGCAAATGGCCTGAAGTTTTTATTGTTCCTAATACAACGTCAGAATATACAATTACTTGTCTTTCTTCTCTTTTTGCCAGATACGGGTATCCTATATCTCTGGTATCTGATAATGCAAAACAATTTACTTCTGAAGAATTTGAGACATTTTTGAAGAATCATGGGGTTAAACATAGGTTTAGTGCTCCATACCATCCAGCTACAAATGGTCAGGCAGAGAGATATGTGCAAATTCTTAAAAAAGAGTTAAAAGCCTTATCTTCAGAATCTGGTATTTTACAGATGAAAATAAATAACTTTCTTTTACAATATAGAAAGATGCCTCATGTTACTACGGGGGAAAGTCCTGCATCTCTATTTCTAAAAAGAAATATAAGAACGAAAATAGATTTGATCAATCCAAATGTTACAAATTTTGTGCATGATAAACAAAATGCGAGAAAGGCCAAATCTAAAGTAAAAGAATTTCAAATTAAGTAGAAAGTGGCTGTAAGAAATTATACTCCAGAAGCCAAGTGGAAAATTGGTCGCATTATTGCAAGAGAGGGCAAGTTGCATTATAGAATTCAAGTTGGTTCGAATATTTGGAAAAGGCATGTTGATCAGATAACTAATGTCGGTTCGAAGATACATCTAACTAATGATTCAAATTCTGAAGAGAGTGGTACAGAAAGTCACAAAAGTGATAATGCGTTGTGATCAAAGTGATTCTCAGCTAATGCCTCCTAGTATCCCAGATTTTCGACCAGCTGACCCTGTTGTCCCATCTACTCCAAATCCTCAACCAGATGATTGTGTTGGCACAGCGCCTCCAAATCCTAAACCAGATGACTTTGTCCTCCCAAATACTCCAAGCCCTGCTCCAGTGGACTCTAAAGTGATCCCTTCAGTTCCAAAAACCATGGTGCCCAAAACTTCTATTGATGATGCTAAAGATACTTTAATTAACTCTTCTTTTTCCCAACAGGTACCTAGAAGATCCACCAGGAAAAGAAAAGCTCCATGTAAGTTCCCAAGTAAGGAGGGGAGAGTATGTGGTGTTTAGTTAGAAATGTAATTAATAGATGGCAGCACCACAGCGAACTACGTCACCTAACGGTATTAAGTTTTGTTTACTGTTAAGAATGTATCTGTTACGTGTGCTATATTTGATGTACGTGTTTGTGAAGTAAATGTAAATTAAATGTGTTTTAAAGTCCACCTCGAATAATTAATAATGATGTTGCTTCAATTACTTTAATTTAAGTATATAATATATAATATTATGATTATATATATATATTATATTATTTAATATTTATGTAATTAAACAAAAAAATGGGAAAAAGTATTACCATTTTATTTTTGTTTCCTCTATACATATATATATAATAGAACGAGAAAATAAGTTTCTTATCAACTCATCCAACTGTAGCATTCAAATATCCTTTCATTTCTATGCTTTTTTAAGACTATTCTCCAATCCAATAAAGGAGCTACTTCCTGGCACAATTTTGAAATAATTTTTTTTTCGGGAACGGATGAAATTGCAAGGTGTTCTTATTCGGAAACTGTGTCATCGAAATGAGTTTTCCATTTTTTGATAAAGGCAGAAGATCTTTCAGAAAATAGTGTCAAAATCGTCATTTTCAACTGAATTCCCGACGCAGCAGAGCGAGAAAGAGGGAAATCGTGTCGTCACGTGACACGAATCACTTATAACTCGATAAGTAATCTATATATCAAACAATGAAAAACTCATTTCAATTCCAAACTGGTTCAATAGTCAAGCCTCTTTCATGCCTTTGCATTTAAAAATGAGTCAGAAAATGTGTCAGAAAGTTTCGCGTTGTTGAGCTAGTCATTTGAGAACCACTTTAATTTAAAAATCTTAAAGGTGTGAGAAAGACATTCTTTCTCAGAAAATAGTCAACGGTTTGTTTTCAAACTTTTATATCGAAAATTTTTGAAGAATTGGCGTTCTGAATCACTCACTCATCATTCTTTTTTGTCTTTTTGTTTGTTTGTCATTTTCAGAAATGTGTTGGAATAATTAGTTGTCATAATTGTTAAGACATTGTTCAAGGGTGCGCATCCGTTAATTGTGAAGCTTTCACAGAACTCAGTAAGTTGCTGCATTATATTTGTGTTATGAAAAAAGGCTTCTTCCAAGGTTTCAACATCCGGTTATTATTTTTAAAGTGCATTTCATATAGATATGTTGTAAATTTCCGATTTCATTAGGCTGCTCTATTTCATAACGTTTAGATCATTTATATCTACAAAAATGTTTTCATTGCTAAAAGTTTATATGTGCAATAATAAACAGCTACTAAAATATGTTATATTATATATTTGATGTATTTTATATTGTTGAAAAAAAATTGACGAATTGCTCGTCGATTTAACGCTGTTCTCAAATTTAAACGGACTACTTTCTGGCATATTTTTAAAATTATTTTCGTTCGCAAATGCATAAAATTGCCAGGTGCTCTTATTTAGAAGCTACTTCAACACTTAGAAATTACTTCAACAATCATGCCTGCAATTGTCATTCTTATACTTTTCAAAATGAGTCAGAAAGTTTCGCGTTCTTGATTGAGAAAAATACTTTTTTTACATAACCGTCTTAAATTATTCTTTTCTTCTTTATATTATCATACGTTAAATTTTTATAGAACGTACACTGCAAAAAAAAAGTGTTGATATTACAGTATAATACTGGCACCCGAGCTGCCAGTATTATACCGTAAAATTAACAGTAATAAACAGTAAAATAAGCAGTGCTACTGCTTATTTTACTGTTTATTACTGTTAATTTTACGGTATAATACTGGCAGCTTGGGTGCCAATATTATACTGTAATATCAACGCTTTTTTGCAGTGTAGGGGGTGTTTCAGTATGTGTTATTTCTTAGCAAAACAATTTTGGTTTGAAAATTGGAACAGAAAATAAATACGGATTTAATTTAGGACCAACAATGAGTTTTTCATTTGAATCTAAAATAACTATTAATTGCCCAAATATTAATTCCCCTCACCCCTCCTGTCCGCTATTTTGCATTTTAGCAAAATAGATATTTTTAAGATAGCATGTTCCTTTTTCTTTATTAATAAGACTAAGACATTTGTACCACGAAATTTAATATAATCTATAGCGCATTTACTTATGTATGCTGCGCACTCTTATGTATAATGCAGATTCTGTTTTTAGTTGGACGGAGCAAAAAATAAAATTATATCCCTTGAATAATGGACACTATACCATTTTAACAGCTGAAAATCGAGGAATTAAAGTGAAATTTTGACTCTTTTTTTTTTTTTTTTTTGAGATACTTCATTTTATTCTCTTATTAAAGTACCATAAAAGTAAGATTTCTACAATCTGTATTATTATCACATTTGAAATTCTCACTTAAAATATTTACCCCCACTTTTTCGGCCTAACATTTTGAAACAAAAAAATGCTCATTATTAAATAAATATGGTATATTATAAAACAATTTAATAGAAAAAAATCAGAAGGAAGTAAAGAAATTTAATAGGATATATTGCGTATTATTATATCATATGTCCGTGATTAATGCCCACGTCATAAAGTTGGTAACAACGACCTGTCTATCAACGGAAACAGTCGTCAGTCGTCAGCTGAGGTGCTGAGGGTGGTTGCGGCAATGAGTACCCAAAAAATCCCTCAGACAATCAAGGGAAATGAAAGGCAACACGATTACAAAAGATCGCCACTTGTCGTGATAATATCATTTAATCTTCAGTAATCGGGTAATATTTTTAAAACAGAGCAAATTAGCGTCTTTTTAGAGACTGTTTGGTCTGGACGGGGGTTGGCGAGTGTTCGTAGGAGGCAAAGCCTCTAATTTCATAAAAATGATAAAAACAAAATAATAATAGTAATATTTCCGAAATTAATTTAAATTTCGTTAATTCGAGAGTTATTACTATGACATCCTTAGATCCTGAAGAATAATTGATGTACTTCTCAATCTATAATTCACCCAATTCTCTGAGGAGTACTGTGAAATACAAGCACACAGACAGATTTTAATATAATCGATAAGTAGGATTAAAATTCTTTTATGCGACATATTTAGTAGCACTGCCGCGCAAAAAGTATGTCAAAGATCATTAGTATTAGATATAAATATAAAAAAACATGGCTACATAATTAAATATTAGAAAGCATTACGTATTTAAAATCAGGAAGTGATTCATATGGTTAGCTCGCAAATGGTTATTTGATATCTATATTTTTTTTTTTTTTTTTCAATTTTGGAATGTCGTCTCAAATATCAGCGTCCTTATTTGTTGTTACATAATTTGTGTACGCTTCAAAATAGACACGGCTCTATAATATGTAAAAAAAAAAAAAATAAGGTGCCGCTTAGCGACAGGTAAAAAAAAAAAAAAAAAAAAAAAAAAAGCATATGGGCTAAAATCTCATAAGTGTGATTTTCGGCTGCTGATTTTCTGCTGATATCTGATTTTTTAAAAAAGTCTCATGTTATGCTCAATTTGAATTTTTAAGAACCAATGATATATTGCAGAATAATAATTAGTAGATGGGCGCAAACTTTATTGAAAAATAAATATGATATGGCAGTTTTTATCAGACAAAACACAAATTGTAAGGGACAGAAGTGACAAAGACAGTAAGTAACATTTTTTGCAATTTTGCCAGTTTACTTAAAAGAGAACATTTTTGGAATGTTATATGCACTATTTTCAAAAACATATCAAACCTACGATTAAATGGCTAGATAATGGTTAGTCTATAAATATCAATATTTAAAATAACAATGGGGACAGTAGTGATGGTTAATAATGGTATGCTTACATTTTCCCCTTTCTTTTCAATCCAGAAAATCTTCTTTATGAACAAATAGCAAGCAATGGCGACATTTTAAGAAAAACATGTGCTCCCCTACTGGAAACAGTACTGAAAATGACTGCATACAGTAAAGGTTGGAATTATGAGGAAATTCATACACCGGGACTGTAGTGATAAAAAAAGTGAGGGACACAACAAAACAAATATTATACAGTACCTGTCAAAAGTCTGGGAACACCCACGAAAAGAAGCTTGTTTATCGTACGTTTTGCTACTTTTGTACGAATGGAGTATGATAAAAATAACAAAATATATTATTTACGTATTTATTCAACCGGGGAAAGCGATAGATATGTGTTAGTCTTATGCTTGGAGACATAATTTCAGCATTGTACTTCGCCCGCTTTCCCTGGAATTGCATCTTTATATTGCCATATATCGGAGAGCCTACACTAGTCACAGGAAAAACCACTCAAGCTAATGTTAAGTCTGAGTGAAGGTTCTTGACAGATTTCTCGCTCGCATTTTAATATTTTTAAATGATTATTTTTGTATAGGATAGCTTAGGCCGATCCCTATCGTTGTTAGTTTTTACTTTTTTTAAATTTTAGTTACAGTTTTTTTATAAGCGGACATTTTTAATTTCAGAACCGGTTGGAACCTGTTCTGAAAGTGAAAGCACCTTTATATAAAAAAAATTGGAACCAAAATCGAAAAAGTACTAGTAAAAACTAACAACGTTAGGGATCGGCCTCAGCTATCCTATGCAAAAATAATCATTTAAAAATATTAAAATGCGAGCGAGAAATCTGTCCAGAACCTTCCCATAGACTTAACATTAGCGTTCGAGTTTCTTCGGATGACTAGCGTAGGCTCTTGCATTAGTTGTTTGTTTATTATCAAGAACAGTCGTTTAAACCTGTAGTAACGTGTCGTGTAAGTAAGGGTCGTCACTTCGATGAAAGCAGGCTACCTAAAATTACGTAAATAAACATGCCTAAAATCAAAACAAGTACTTTTTTCTTTTGTTTTTTGCGAAAACAGTTGTCTGTGTCCCGCAGTGGCGCGGACGGTAAAGCTCGGTTCTCGTAAGATCACCGAAAGCCAAGCAGCATCGACCAAGGTCAGTGTTTGGGAGGGTGACAATCCTCTCTCGTCTGCCTTTGATGTGGGACTGTGTACGTTAAGGGGAGCTGGTGCACGTTAAACCTGTTCGTGGCTCCAAAGTCCTCCAAGTTCTATATAAGCGTTATCTCTGGTGCCAATCCAAATGCAAATCTCTCATCTGGAATTGGTTCAAAATTAGAAGATTTAGGAGTCAGGTTTATGGATCAAGCGTAGTGGATTATGACAGCTATATAGAATAAGAAAGCTGCTCACTGGGCCCAATGGGGTCAATTCAACAACAACAACAATAACAGTTGTCTATATTGTAAACAAAGCCAATAAAACAGGTTTTATTTCGTTATTGTACAATGAATTTAGCATTAGAATTTCTAAACTTTAAACCTGCATAATTCCTAAACTACACTGCTGTCCAAAAATTAAAGGGCAGTGACCGGGCGCTTTCGCTTTTTACACGGTTTGTCGAATAGCTACTGAAATTCTTGACAAATTATCCTTGAAATTCGAGGATGTAAAGCACATGTTTGACTTACAAGAGCAGTAGAAACAGTATACTGCAATTAAAAACTTAATATATTGAATAGTTGATGAGATATGGGCATTTGTATGAAATAACTTTTAACTGCGCATGCGCGAACTGTACCAAAGAATTTTTCTTTTTTCATGATTTGGTAGTCAATTCTATAGAGTAACTCATATAAAATGACCAGTCATATATCGTGAAAACTCAGAAATATATACAGTGAGCTAATTGAAAAATTGGGAGGGGGGGAACCCCTTATTCTCAAATTGGATTTTCCCCCCAATTTATCAATTAGCTCACTGTATTGCCTATGCCTATACCTTTCTGAGTTTTAACGATATTTGAATGGTCTTTTTATATGAGTTACTCTATAGAATTGACTACAAAATCATGAAAAGTTAAAAATTAATGTTTTGTTTAAATGTTTTGCTAAGTATGTTCTTTAAAATAGTTCTTTAAAGTATGTTCTTTAATGTCTAGCATATGTGGAGGCTAATATGCGATATAAAACTTCAAATTACCGTCTTGGTGTTTATTTTTCTAAATGTGTACATATTTTTCTTTTAGACATATTTATTGCCTTCATAGTTGCCTTCTAGCAGTTATAAAGACTTATTTATTTCATAATGCTTAATAGAAGTTTATAATGTTTTTTAGTACAAAACATTTATGAGTGCATTAAAAATAAATTAATGCGAATTAGCTGTAAACCACTTTTTTAAAATAAAAGAAGGCTCTTTTAAGTGGTTAAGACCAAGAAAAGCCACCCGGCTTTTTTTTTAACACTTTTCAACTTTATGAATTCGGTTTGTTTGTCTGCGATCTGTCCATGCTCTAACTCTCGCAAATATACTCAGATTGCCGTGAATTTTGTATATATTCTTGATGTTTACTATGGAATGTTTGGTATTGAAAATGAAGTGTGTAGTATTTACAGGTCATTTACAGGGACACACTAGATAATTACGTTCCATTATGATCTATGGGGAAAAATCGTTTCCGCTGCATTTTAATACTGTTACAATACTTTAAACATAATGAAATTAAGTGCGTCACTGAGGTGGACTAAAACATGCTTTCTCAGAAGTATGGAATAAGCAGAAAAACCTTTATAGTTCGTTTACAGGGATGCATAAAAATTCCATTATATTATGATGTATGGAAAAATCGTTTGCTATCCATTTTGATGATGTTGCGATGTTTCAAACATAATGAAATTAAAAGGATCACTGAAGTGCACTACAAAATGCTTTCTATACATTAAGGGGCGCGTATCATTTATCTTCCTTTACAGGGACACACAAAAGAATTCGGTTACAGGACGAACTATGATTGATTTCATTGTATGAAAACAATGAAAATTGTTAATAATATTCTGTTGGTGTTGGATAGTGTTTCATAATCTATGTCTAACGCATGTTTTTTTTTTTTTTTTTTTTTTTTTTTTTTTTTTTTTTTTTTTTTTTGCGTGTGTGCTAAAATCCGGCAACCCTGGGTACTTTGCAATATACGATAATATTATCTCACTATATAGTAGTGATGTTAATACAAACGCGTGTACGATATTTATACTGCTCACAGTTCATAGCCACATGATTCCTGCGCAGGATCCGAATGTAAAAACAAGGTGCAGAAAATACATAATTCATAGTAAATTTAGCTTTACAATCTTTATGAGGCGGAGAGGTATAACTATTTTTTTTTTTTTTTTGCAAGGGAAAGAGGGGGGAAACTTAATGCTGTGTATAACAAAATAGTATGCTAACATTCATGATTTTCCAGAAAAGCATCCTTTAAATTGGTTTTGTATTTAAGTTTTATTAAAGTTAGTAATAGATAACATTGATTTAAGGGGGTGCCAAGAGAGCCTTCAAATAGGGCCATGGTGCCTGCGGTCGCCGCATTGGATACTCTGGTGTAAAGTGGGCATAGACCTACAGTGGTTGTTATCTTTGAATAGACAGGTTATTCCTACTTTTCTGGGATTAAAAAAAGGTTTTGACTCCTTGTAACTTTGGAGAATTGTTTAATTTGGAAGAATTTCAAATTTTTGCTTTATTCATTTTATTTGAGACTCTTGTTAGTAAACTTGGATCTAAGCTTATAGAAACAGTTTTAAAAAAAATTGGTGACAAATAAAAGAAAGAAAAGAAACAAGAGTTTTACAGAGGTGCATATACTCAATGTTATTCCTGAGATAGACAACCTTGCCATGTACTTGCTATTCAAACTCTCGCTTGATTAAACCGGCTCAGAAATCCAACGTATCGAGTGTTCTGATTCACCTCCTCTCTCGTGTTGATTCAGAAAGCGAAAATTCAAGGCAAAGGTAACAGCGATTCTGGCCAAGGACGAATTGTTGTGATCACATTCTTTTCCCGGCTGATTCGGGTTGCGAAAAAACTCGGGATGGACGACAGATCGAGTTCCTAATACACAACTTTTTTTTTTAATGTTCTTCCCCTTAGCATACTCCCGTCGCACATTTTTTTTTTTTTTTAAATGTGTAAGTAAATCGATTCCAGGAAATTCGAGTGACCTCAGTGTGATGCAAAATGCATTTTACAAACAGCAAAAGTTGACTCAATCAACCTTATTGAGAAACAACTCTGTAAATATTCTAATTGTGTCTCGTTTCCTTATAACAGTGGCAGAGCAAAAAGCAGAGTAACATTCCTGTTGCATAAAATAGATTTATATTTAAACGATTTCATGATTTTTTTGTGAAAACTCAGGATGAACGATAGATCGAGTTCTTATTACACAAAGTTTAAAAGAAAATATTTCCACTTAATGTGGCGCTCATTGCACTTTTGTTTGTTTTTAAAACTTTCCAATATAGTTGAAAAGTGTTTATCAATTCGGTTTGTCTGTCTGTCCGAGCTCTAACTCTCATAAATATAGTCAGATTGAACTGTAACTCATATACGTTATTAAGATTTACTATGGCATCTTCGGTATTGAAAATGAAGTGTATAACATTCGTAGTACTTTTACATGGACACTCAAAAGTATTCCATTACATTGTGGTCTATGGTGAAAAATTGTTTGCAGTGTATTTTAATAATGTTATATTGTTTCCAACATACTGAAGTTGATATGCATCGCTGAGGTGCATAACAAGATGCTTACTGTTGAATATGGTGCACATACAAGTCAAGAATTTCGGTAGATATTCGACAAACCGTGTAAAAAGCGAAAGCGTCTACATTTGTCTATATTTATATATACACTGCTGTCCAAAAATTAAGGGGCAGTGACCGGACGCTTTCGCTTTTTACACGGTTTGTCGAATATCTACTGAAATTCTTGACGAATTGGCTTTGAACTTCGAGGATGTAAAGCACATGTTTGACTTCAAGAACAGTAGAAACAGTATACTGCAATTAAAAGATTAATATATTGAATATTTGATGAGATATGGGCATTTGTGTGCAATAACTTTTAACTGCGCATGCGCAAACTATACCAAAGATTTATTTTTCCTGATTTGGTAGTCAATAAAGCAACTCATATGAAAAGATCAGTCAAATATCGTGAAAATTCAGAAAGATATCGGCAATACAGTGAGCTAATAGACAAATTGCGGGGAAAAAGTCCCTTATCATTCAATAGAATTTTCCCCCAATTTGTCAATTAGCTCACTGTATTGCCAATATATTTCTGAGTTTTCACGATATTTGATTGGTCTTTTTATATAAGTTGCTCTATAGAATTGACTACCAAATCAGGAAAAAAATATTTGGTATGGTTTGCGCATGCACAGTTAAAGTTATTTCATATACAAATGCCAGTATCTCATCAAATATTCAATATATTAATTTTTTATTTGCAGTATACTGTTTCGACTGTTCTTGAAGTCAAACATGTGCTTTACATCCTCGAAGTTCAAGGCCAATTCGTCAAGAATTTCAGTAGCTATTCGACAAACCGTGTAAAAAGCGAAAGCGTCCGGTCACTATGCCCCTTAATTTTTGGACAGCAGTGTAATTAAAATAGACGAGAAAAGGGCAAGTTGTGAATTAGACCTAGAAAAAAATTTCAAAGCCCCCTTTGATTTTGACGACTCGTTACGGCCCTGCTACTTGCTACCTAGGTATAAAAAAATATTATATGAAATTTAGAATAATATGCATAAACAAAAAAGTTTTAGCTGATTGAATTTTTCAGTATTTTAGATCTGTTATACACCGTACCTTTTTTCACTGAAATCATGTTCTTGCTTTTGTTATATTGTATCACTAGGGGCACCATTTGAGGGATAATAAGGGGGTAGACGCTTTTTTGTAAAAGTTACGAAATTTCCATTTTATAACAATCCCTGGATTCTAAAAGTTATTTTTAGAAAAACTTTCTTCATGCTGTAACAAGTAAAAGAAAAGTTACATTTTTGTATGATTAAACTTACTGAGTTATGATATAGGATTTACATGGATCATGGTTTTCTGGATCATGGATCATGGGATCATGGGATCATGGGATCATAGGTTTTCTAAAAATAAATACCAAGGACAATATAAAAATTAAAATTTTGCAAGTTTTGCAACAATAATTTTTTTTTTACGTAAATGACTTTTAATATAATGAAGAACGACAGCTAAATATTTTAGCAATGGAAGCTATACCTCTAAAGCTATTGGTTTAGGAATTGGCTATTGTAGAACGATAAACGTGGACACCCTGTATAGTGTAAAATAATTTAGAGATGTCATTAACTAACAACGGGTTTAATGAAGTTTTACCAACATAAAATCATATGACACATTATAAGAAAAGAAATAAGATGATTTCGATGAAAAATTGATTATAAAAGTCCTAAAATACTAAAAAATTCAACTAGCTAGAACTTTTTTGTTTATGCAGGTCAGCCCAAATTTCAAACGGAATTTTTAAAATCTAGATAGGACCATAGGATCTTCAGTCCCCAAAGTATGACAAAAAATCGGGGTGTATCACTTACCTATAATTCCCCTTGTGAGTAAAATGATTTAGGGAAATTCCAGTATCTTGAATAAATGTTTAGCGCATTCGACGGACAACAAAAGTTGACTCAATCAGCAATCTGAAGAAACTCTGTAAATATTTTAATTGTGCCTCATTTCCTTATGTAAGATGGGCAGGGCAAAGTGAAAAAGACCAAAAATTTACCTGTCACTAAGCTGATAATTTGTTAAACGGATTTTACGACATCCTTTTTTATTTTGTGTGGAAATTTTATGCGGCAATCTTTAGTACACTTGGATTTGACTCACATCCTTTGAAGCTCATGGCAGTTACTGGAAATTTTACTAATATCGATAATTAAATGTTATTTTTCCCCAACCCAAAATATCTCTTCAGATTCTGTTAGCTAAATACTATGAACTTCTTTCAACATGACATTTTCGTCTTTTCTGTGTTAATAATAGTACACTGCATTAATAAGAAAACACTTGGACTCAGAGACATTGTCAATGAAGCGTATCTCAAAACTTTTCTCTCTAGCTTAGCTCGATAGCATTATTGGTTTGGTTCCCGATGATCACTGTTGACTTGGACAGCACAGAATCATCGGCAACTGCAGAATAAAATACGGAGAGGGGCAAGATTTTTGAACCGATGTACCTGTAGTTCACTACCAAGGCTGGATTGTTTTTTCTAAATAGAGGATAAAAGCTTTAAACTAACTGGAGTAAGAATTTTTTTACCAGAACCTCACGTGTAAGACAATTTTTAAACATATCAACGTTAAAAAACCCTACGGAAATGCAACAAAATAACACCTTAAAAAAAGAAAGTTTCTACCGACTTTTTTCAAAGGGAAAAATTTAAACAATTTCTTCTTTCTTTCTTTTTTTTTTTCTTCAGGGAGACTCTGACTTCCTGCACCCCTGTTTAAGATAATTTTTTAACACGGGAACGTAAAAAGAAAGCTAATCTAAAAATTGTCTTCCATCACGAAGGCAGAGCCATCTTGACGAAAATTATTTTTTCTTTCTCCTAATATTTAATTATTTTAAATCATTTGAGAATAATATATTTCTTTTTTAAATCATTGAGATAAAACGAAAATTTCACTACCTAATTTTGAATAGGGAGGAATAACCCATGAGCGTAGGTATTATTTTCTAAATTCATTATTTTTTAAAGATTAGCACTATAGTTCCTTTAGCGGAACTAGTTTATACCGTATGGTTCTTTTCTTACATCAGTACGCTGAACTAGTTCAAATGAACTAGATAGTTCCTTATTTTAATAACTGTAATGATTTTTTGTTCAAATTAAACTAGTCGTTTAAAACCATAGTTGTTTTTACAAATATATAAACAAGAATTATAAACGGAGTCGAAAAAAGGGAGCAGAGAATGGGTACGAGCTTAAAACCCTGAGATACGTTTTTTTCACCCGGTGGAATCAGGGAACAGACTTTCAAGAACAAAATCCTCGTATTACACCTTTATGTTCTGAAATTTACTATCCAGCCAAATTTTATCTGTAACACTCATCTACACTTACATTCGGAAATTCAGCATCCAGCA
Organism: Maratus michaelseni; assembly: GCA_963931845.1. Classification (NCBI taxonomy): domain Eukaryota; kingdom Metazoa; phylum Arthropoda; class Arachnida; order Araneae; family Salticidae; genus Maratus; species Maratus michaelseni. Next base: position 256,238,630 of record OZ007592.1, read on the forward strand.
AAATTTCATCTGCAATGCCCTGATAGATCAGGAGCTAATTCTAAATTCATTATTCTCCCCCCGGGGGGGACACTGTTCAAAAATGGAAAAACTTCTTACACTACTCCTATATTTTGAGAGTCTCTATCGTGGAAAATTTAATCTGTAAGTCTTGGTTAGATTCTGGGAAATCTTTCCTGCTCTAGGTGTCAGGGGGGTGATTTTCAAAAACACATTCGTATTCCGGTCCTATATTCTAAAATTCACCAACCAGCAAAATTTCATCTGTGAGACTCTGACAGATAGTCACGATATAAATTTTGACTAATTTTAAACACTTTTTTATTTTATGTTGCGCAACCATGTCATTTGAGCTTGTTCGATCGCACAAGCCGCATCTCTAGATGAAAGAAAGACATGGACATGGAAGAAATGTGTCCGGTTAGAACTATATACTATAATGCGGAACCATGTCATTTGAACTCGTTCGATTGCGTACACCGCAGCTCTAGAAGAAAGAGAAACATGGACATGGAAGAAATGTATCCGGTTCGAATCATAACTTTTGCGGAACCATATCATTTGAACTCATTCGATCGCGCACGCCGCATCTCAAGTCTCTAGAGCAGCCATAATCTACCGGTGCCTGTGATCCGGCGACCTTCTATCTGCGGCCCAAGACACATAATAATTAACCTCTATTTATTAAATTAATTGAGATGTGTATAAAATATTTTAAAGCCTTCACTATTCTTTTATACTAGCCGCCACTGGCGACCAGTTTGGTCTCCCTTAAATGTAATGTTGTGTGCTCGGGGTTCGAAAGGACTGATGCCAATATATAAGAACAATAAAAAGGCTTTATTCACTATAAACAGTGCAATACGATCACAAATATCTTCTGAAAATTACAAGATATTCAGTAATCTTCAAATCCAATAAAAGCTAAGCAAAATTTCACACAGTAACAATGCGTTCAATACGACGTATCAACGACAAAATCGATCCGAGAAACACAGTTCTCAATGCAAAGCCTCTCGTATGAATTCAATCGCAGTTGACAGACAACTAACTAACTGAACTGATGGAGGTCCTTATATAGGTTTCAGAGATCTTTCCAGATTATTCCAGAGCCTTCAGATGCTAGAAATTACCAGAAAGTGCTTTAACTTTCGATAGAGAACCCAAGCAAGAAAGGATCCCAATGTATAGGTATAAGGGGGGTGTGGTTGCACAAAAAGTCGCCAAATCCGTCGCCAACTTGGCGACATTTGGCGATATATCGCCAAATTTGGCGACAAAAATAAGTCGCCAAAACCATCGCCAACTTGGCGAAAAACCCATTCCTTGGCGATTTTCCAATAGAACTCCATTATAAAACCGATGCTGTAAGGTTGTTTTTCTTGCAAAGCACCTGAGGCCTTTAGCATTGAGTTACATGATGCTCAATAGGAAATACATTAATAATACTGCAATTTTCACAATAATAAAATAAAATAAATTTAAACAAATGGAATATTTACAGATATATACAAAATTCATAACATTGCCCCCCTCTCAAGGACTGCACGTCCCGGGCAGTTCAACCTTTGATCGGAAAGCAAACCCGTTACCAACAAATGCTATACTATTCAAAACACTTAAAGCAAATATGCAAAATAACCATTAAACACATTCATAATGCTGAATTATACAAAATATACACTTATTTAAAAAAAAGATTAAATTAAATTAAAGTATAGACATCATTACATACAAGTATTTAAATAATAATAACATTAATAATGATAATGCTAAGCAAAAGAAATTTTTACATTAATTTATATACAAGACCATGGTCATACTAATTTACATTATTTACATTACACTATTTACAATCAATGAACTAAGTACTATGGCCATAGTATGGAGCCAGCCTGTCGTAATAAACGACTCTAGGCTTCGAACTTGGTGACTTTCGGATCCGAATTACGACATCGTTCAGTCTGTTTAGGACTGTATAAGGACCGTCCCAGTGTGATTGCAGTTTGGGAGAAAGTCCTTTGTGTCGAGTCGGATTATAAAACCAAACCTTGTCACCTTCTTTGAATTGATGTCCTGTGGCTTTCGTGTCGTACCTGGTCTTCATCTTCTCCGTCTGTATATTGATCCGCTCTCGAGCCAAGTTGTGGACGTCTTCAAATCGTGCCTGGAGATTCTGCACGTATCCCTCTGGCGATGAAGGCGCATCTGGAGGGCGACCAAACAGCAGATCACAAGGTAAACGAAGATCACGACCAAAAAGCATCTGGGACGGGGAATAGCCGGTTGTTTCATGAACGGCGCTGCGATAGGCGAGAAGAAACAAGGGAAGTTTTTGGTCCCAGTCTTGCTGGTTTCTTGAGACTAGAAGTGAGAGATTGTTGAGGATGGTACGATTAAATCTCTCAACCATGCCATCCGACTGCGGATGTAGAGGCGTCGTCCTAGTTTTGTCCATTCCGAGAAGTTGACAGAGACCCTCAATCACAGCAGAGATGAAATTTCTCCCCTGGTCAGAATGCATTTGAAGAGGGACTCCATACCTTGATATCCACTGGTGTACCAAGGCATCAGCAACCGTAGAAGCTTCTTGATCAGGGATGGCATAAACTTCAGGCCATTTTGTGAAATAGTCCATGACAACAAGGAGGTATTTGTTGCCATCAGCACTTCTTGGCAGAGGACCTAGGATGTCAAGGGCGATGCGTTCGAAAGGTGCTCCTACATTGTAGAGATGTAGTCTTCCTCGGCTACGTTTCTTTGGTCCTTTCCGAGCTGCACATGCATCGCAAGATCTGCACCATTGTTCGACGTCAGCTCTCGTTTTTCCCCAGAAGAAGCGCTCTCGGACTCTGTGTAATGTTTTCATGACTCCAAAATGGCCTCCGGTGGAACTGCCATGTAATTCTTCGAGGACCTCTGGGATTCGAGATCGAGGAAGTACCAACTGCCACCGAGATGTCTTCCCATCTTCCGATTCGAATTTTCGGAACAGGACACCATTCCTGACGTGGAGAGAGTTCCAAAGAGCCCAATATTGCTTCGTCGTAGGACTGTAAGTCGAGATGTCTTTCCAACTGGGCTTCGTGCTAGAAGATTCTAATAACTCCAAGATTGGTTTGATCTCAGAGTCTGCCATTTGATCTTCTCGAATCTTCTCATCACTCCAGGGATCTGGTGGCGTCAATAGTGAAGTCTTCGTCTGGCGTATGACATATTCGGGATTATACTTGCTCTCCGCTCTGGAACAATAGCGACAGCTCTCGTGACACGGTCTTCTTGATAGGGCATCGGCGTTTCCATGCGATGAGCCTTTGCGATGCCTGATGTCAAAGTCGTATTCCTGGAGTCGTTGTATCCATCTGGCTACTTGGCCCTCTGGGTTCTTAAAATTCATCAGCCATGTTAGGGATGCGTGGTCAGTACGAAGGAGAAATTTCCTGCCATAGAGATAGTGATGGAAGTGTTCTATGGCTTTCACTATAGCTAATAACTCCTTACGAGTGACGCAATAATTCCGCTCTGGTTTCGATAAACATTTGCTCCAGTATGCTACGACTCGTTCTTGGCCATCTATTTCTTGGGAAAGTACAGCGCCGACACTTTCCTGACTGGCATCCGTGTCCACAATGAATTGTTTGTCGGGGTCTGGATAGGTAAGGACTGGAGAGGATGTGAGAGCTTCTTTCAGCTGCTGGAATGAATTGTCGCATTCTTGTGTCCATAGAAACTTCTGTTTGCTTTCAGTGAGCCTATGCAAGGGTCTTGCGATGTTGGAGAACCCCTGTACAAACTTTCTGTAATAAGTGCATAGTCCCAGAAAGCTTCGCAACTGATGGACATTTTCCGGACGTTTCCAGTGCTTTACTGCAGACACTTTTTCAGGATCTGTTCGAACACCTTCAGCTGAGATGATGTGTCCTAAATAGTTTACTTCTCGTTGGAAGAACTTGCATTTCAAAGGGTTCAGCTTTAAATTCGCCGCCCTTAGTTTCGTTAACACTTTTCGAATATTCTCTAGATGTTCTTCAAACGTGCGGCCACCAATGATGACGTCATCTAGGTAGATGAGACAAGCTTCAAAAGTCAGACCTTTTAACACTGTCTCCATGAGGCGCTCGAACGTTGCTGGAGCATTGCAGAGCCCGAACGGCATAACTTTAAATTGCCAAAGTCCTTGTCCAGTAGTAAATGCGGTCTTCTCTTTGTCATCAGGATGGATCTCTACTTGCCAATATCCACTCTTCAAATCCAGCGTGGAAAACCATTTATGTCCTGAAAGAGTATCTAGCGTGTCGTCTATTCTTGGTAGAGGATAGCTGTCCTTCTTCGTGATATCGTTAAGTTTACGATAATCCACACAAAATCTTGTGGAGCCATCTTTCTTTCGGACCAACACGATGGGAGAGGCCCACGGACTTGATGACGGTTCGATGATGTCACTATCCTGCATCTCTCGTAAGAGCTTAGAAACCTCTTCTTGTTTTGCGAACGGCAAGCGTCTTGGATGCTGTTTAATCAGTGGATGGTTGGCAGTATCAATTCTATGACGTGTCAGTGAAGTGCGCCCTATATCACTCTCGTTTTGTGAAAACACATCCTTAAATTCCTGGAACAGTCTTTCTGCGGCATGTCTCTGTTCAGGAGATAAATTTTCATTTCGTCCAATTACAGGTGTTAAACTTGTAGGCGGCTCCGATAACGTCAAGCTCGGGTCTTTGCAAACACAGGTGACTGGAGCACAGGTTGCAAGCACTTCACCTTTCTGGATAATTCTAGACTTTTCACTTACGTTCGCAATCCTCACGGGTATCACATCTCTCGACAGATCTACCAGCGCTGATGCTATTAGCACTCCCTTTGGGCTCTTCTCAGGATATCCAGTCAAGCCATACTGGAAAATTCTTTCGTTTCCAGTTAATCCAGGTATCATCATTTCGGTCCGAGGAGGGATGATAACATCTGCCTTGGCTGTGATCCGTTGAATAGACCCGGACTCATTTCCAAGTTTGAAAATAGTGACATCTTCTTGAGCAGAGCGTAACTCATTATTCTTAAAATCCAGTGTAAATCCTTGCTCTTTTAAAAAGTCCAGTCCGAGTATGAAAGGGTCTGAAATATCGGCCACATAGACTGTATGATGGTAAGCGGCGTTCCCAAACTTTATTTTCAATTTCATTCTTCCATGTATGTCGATCTTATCCCCGGTCACGGTTTGGAGGATAACACGGGGCGGAGTCCAGAGGAGCTTTTCTTTTAGCCGCTGAGCTAGATCTTTCCGGATGATGGTCACATTGGCTCCTGTATCGATGATCATATTACAGGTCAAATCATTCACACGCCCGACTATAAAAACTCCGTTCTTGCCGCAACTTCTTGCAGAAATTTGACACACTTGATAATGGGGCTTCTCAAATTCTGGCAACCTCCGCCCCGCGAGATGGCCATTAATTAGTTTTCCTGCTCCGCCGTTCGTGAGGAGCTAATACCTTCTGTGCTGGGTCGTTTTAGGCAGTTTCTTTGAATATGACCTTCTCCACCGCATTTCCAGCACTTGATTTTTCTTCCAGGTTTGTTGTCCATCAAGGAGTTTATATGTCTCATCACGTCCTTCATCTGCTGCTGTAAACGCTCCACAGCTGTATCCGACGTCTCAGGCATGATGGCTACTCGCACAAAGTGCCGATCTTTCCTTGTAGCTTGCTGGGCTGCCTCGAATTTTAGGGCATAAACTAAAGCCCCTTTTAAGTCATTGAGATCTGCAATCCGGAGTTGTTTATGGATCTCAGAGTCACGCACACCATCGATAAAATGCTGTAGAGCTAAGCTTTCTCTAATTTCAGTCGGACAGTCAGGATAAGCAAGATGGGAAAGTCTCTCGACATCCGTAGCAAGATCTTGCAGGGATTTAGTGGATTTCTGCTGTCGAGATTTGAGCTGGAGTCTGCTATATTCCTTCATGCATTTCTCGCCAAAGCGCAATTCTAAGGCACTGACGAGCGTTTCAAAATCCAGCGGTTCATTTCCAGGCAAAGTCTGTAAGACGTCGGCAGCATCAGCTCGTAGAGAAGCAGCTAACTGGCAAGCTTTTGTCTGGGAATCCCATCCATTGGCGTCCGCTACGATCCCAAATTGTGTCTTAAAAACTGGCCATGAGGATTTTCCGTCATAGGTCGAGAGTTTAATAGAGGCCCGAGGAAGCATAGCTTGATACTTGACATCTTCGGGATAGTTTTCGGCAGTTATCTTTTGTTTCTTCACATTTTCCAACTCCTTTTCTACACTCTCAATCCTTTCTTCGACGGTCTTGGCGATCTTTTGAACTTTTTCTTCTACTCTTTCTTCAACGGTCTCGGCGATCTTTTGAACGTTTTCTTCTACTCTTTCTTCTACGGTATTGGCTGTCCTTTGAATTTCTTCTACTTTTCCTTCTATTTGTTGAAATCTTCCTTCAACTTTGTTTTCCACGCCGTCAATTCTGTCATTTAAAGATGTTATTTTATCCTCTATTAAGTCTTTCAACTCTCCAAGGTTGGTTGACATATCCTTCTTCATTTCATCTTTTAAGTCGCCAAGGTTGGCAGTCATTTTCTCATCCATCTCGCCAAGATTTGCAGTCATTTTCTCATCCATCTCGCCAAGATTTGCAGTCACTTTCTCATCTATCGCTGACATTTCCTTCTTCATTTCATCTTTTAACTCGCCAAGGTTGGCAGTCATTTTCTCATCCATCGCTGACATATCCTTCTTCATTTCAGCCTGATTCGCAGTCATTTTCTCATCCATCTCTCCTAATTTCTCCAATAATTTAGTCAGTTGCGCTTCCATTGCTCTGGTAATCGGCATTCAACCCCACTCCTGACACCAAATGTTGTGTGCTCGGGGTTCGAAAGGACTGATGCCAATATATAAGAACAATAAAAAGGCTTTATTCACTATAAACAGTGCAATACGATCACAAATATCTTCTGAAAATTACAAGATATTCAGTAATCTTCAAATCCAATAAAAACTAAGCAAAATTTCACACAGTAACAATGCGTTCAATACGACGTATCAACGACAAAATCGATCCGAGAAACACAGTTCTCAATGCAAAGCCTCTCGTATGAATTCAATCGCAGTTGACAGACAACTAACTAACTGAACTGATGGAGGTCCTTATATAGGTTTCAGAGATCTTTCCAGATTATTCCAGAGCCTTCAGATGCTGGAAATTACCAGAAAGTGCTTTAACTTTCGATAGAGAACCCAAGCAAGAAAGGATCCCAATGTATAGGTATAAGGGGGGTGTGGTTGCACAAAAAGTCGCCAAATCCGTCGCCAACTTGGCGACATTTGGCGATATATCGCCAAATTTGGCGACAAAAAAAGTCGCCAAAACCATCGCCAACTTGGCGAAAAACCCATTCCTTGGCGATTTTCCAATAGAACTCCATTATAAAACCGATGCTGTAAGGTTGTTTTTCTTGCAAAGCACCTGAGGCCTTTAGCATTGAGTTACATGATGCTCAATAGGAAATACATTAATAATACTGCAATTTTCACAATAATAAAATAAAATAAATTTAAACAAATGGAATATTTACAGATATATACAAAATTCATAACAGTATGTTATGCATTGTAACACCTTACTTTTATTCATAATTTAATTTTTTCCCTAATCCTTCGCCAAACCGGAAGATTCTAATAGACAAATCAAGAACTTTTGCGATCATTGTATTGAGAAAATGACAGATTTATTAAAACAAATCACCTGATTTTTTTTCTTTAGAACTTGGAAATGCTGCATTGTTATATTATTACGTTTAACAAATAATGCTTCGTATAGAATTAAACGTTTACCGTGGAAAAAATTGGCAGCAAAATGTTTTATACCACTATTTCCAAACAAAACTTTTCGCTGCATATTTATACATCATTTGCAATTGAAATCTACCACGAAGTTTATTGTTTGGAAATAGTGGTGTTAAAATTTTTTAGTAAGATTTCTTTTGCAACAAACGTTCAATCATACTCATTTTATTAACTTTATATAGGTTTGTTATAATACTTTTGTTTTAATATCACTATATAAATTACCCTTTTTTTACATTATAATATAATTGTGTTACGGCCCGCCTAACGTCCCAAACATATGTTTGCGGCCCGCGAGAAAAAAAAACAGTTGAATGTGGCTGCTCTGAGTGAAAGAAAAACGTCGTTCACTTTAAATGTGTCCGGTTCGAACCATTTCCATTGCGGAATAGTTCATTTTCACTAGTTGGTACGCCTGATTTTTACTTTATAGCGCAAATATGTTTAATAAATTAACTTAGAACTTGTACGAACAGAATTTTCTTTTCACCGTAACATTATTGGAATGCATATCCTTTTAATCAGATTGATTATTTCAGTTAATAATTCAATGCCAAAGCGCAGTCTCTGAAGCTTGAAAAGAGGTAGGGGGGATTCGCCGTTTTCATTCATTATGAATGATGTCATAACATTATGGCATATTATGCAATGACAAAAAGGTAAACACTGTGAAACATAGTGCTTCCAGTGACGAAAACAAATTTGTCGCTTCCTCCTTCCTGTACGATTTCTGTAAGTTCGATGTTTTTCATTAGTCAGAAAGCAAACAAAGGGGGACTCCCAACTGTAGCGTTATTATTCTCTTCTTTCCACATCAGTGTTTCCTTAGAGATGAAGGGTGTGTCCACTTTTCTTTTTATTTTTATTTTAACATTAGAGGTCAAATTGTCCGCTAACTTAAACATTTCTACGTGTGTACCAAGAAATGAAACTGGGAATACCTAAATCAAAGAAAAATGTCGGCTTGTGTATACGTATGCACAATCGGTTTTAAAAATAAATAAATAAAACCAAATTTTATCACTAAATTATCGCAGAGAAATCTATACTTAAATATTACGTTATTTTAAATTGTAGTAATTAACAAAACAAAGTACAATAAGTAATTGAAAAAGTTTAGTTTGTGTGTCACATCGTTTGTATACTTAGTCACAATTTTGTGACTAAGTTTAGACTGAATTTTGTGACAAAAAATTTAAACTTTATAATTTATCACCGTTTGTACACTTAGTCAGAATTTTGTGACTAAGACTGAATTGTGTGACTAAAAATGTAGACTTTATAATTAGATATATGGATGCATAGTTACTTAAAAGTAAGTATGCATCCAATATCTCAAATAGTAAAGTAATTAATAGTAAAGAATTTTGTGACTAAGTTTAGACTGAATTTTGTGACTAAAAATGTAGACTTTATAATTAGATATTTGGATGCATAGTTACTTAAAAGTAAGTATGCATCCCATATCTCAAATAGTGAAGTCTAAATTTTTCTATTAAAAACCAGACAAATATTTCGTCGGATGACATTTCTTATGGGCTTTAAAAAATATATGTAAAATATTTATATGTAAATATTTATAGAATATTACTTTTCTTGTGAATTTTCAGAGCTCTTTTTCTTATCGAACAGAAAAATTTACATTACAAAAGAAAGTAACAGTCTGAACGTTCAAAGAATATCAGCTATTACAAAGGTTCAATTTAGTTCCTTACACACTCTTTTTAATGAGCGGATAGTTTTGAAAGTTTTTTATTATTTTCGGACCTTCTTAAATAATTGTATATTTTACTTGAGTCAAGTACCTTTTAAAGTGTCAAAAATTTTTTTTTAATAGCTTATATTAAAATTTGGTTATTTAGGAACATAAAAAAAAAAAAAACTTGATGCAAAAATTTACCTTAGAAGTGAAGTTATTTCCAAAGCAGTTTGAGCTCATATGATCAAGGGGTAATTTTATCTTTAAAATCAATTTTCTCAAAGTCGTGATGTTGGTTATTGCGCGCATGATTTCTGAAGAATAGCTGCATGGAATTTCATGAAATTTTTACTGAAGGTATAAACTTTATAGATGCACATAATGACCTACTTTTATGTTCATCAATTAAGAATTTCAGAAATTATGGATATTTTTAATTTAAAAAAATAAATTTTAAAAATTAAGAATTTTTTGTTGTTGTTGTTGTTTGTTTTTTTCTCAAGAACTAGTCATTATATTTTTTTTCAGTGTAGGTCATTTTAAACACATATTATATATATACTCAATTAAAAAAAATGGCTTATTGTTCGAATTCAATTATGAGAAATCCTGCGCGCAAGGCATGTAAGGCGAATTCATTTATTAAAAAAGCATTAATTTAAAATTAAATTTAAAAATCTTATATACATCTAGACTCTATTCTGAATATTAACTATTAGAATATATCTCTTTTAATGTGTGTTTAAATTTTCAAGTCCAAAAGTTAATTAGATGTGGAGTTATTGCAACCCATATTAGGGTCACTTTTACATGTAATTTGTCGGATTAACGCTTTCAGGGACAAAGTACTTCTAACATTTTGAAATGCTTGAATGATATCAGGATTTATAAACAAATTTGTAGTAAGTAAATATAAAGTAAGTAAAGTTTTTATAGTAAGTAAACGCTTTTCTTCTCGTACATTATTATAAAAGCAAAATTTTATTCTGAAATTCGAGTGCCATTATGGCATTTGGGGGAATTAAAATTAAGTCGGATGTATAAACTGCCAGCGCCCTTCAAGGGGTTTTAAAAGGTACCCGACCTCTTAAAGGTACCTGATCTCTCCCTCCCAACATGAGGGTAAGTCATTAAGTAAGTCACAAAAGATAATTAAATAATAACTTACAATGATATTAACTTCAAAACTATTTTTATTTCTCAACATATTCTCCACCAATATTTATGCAATTATATCACCGTTTTATCAGTGCCCCAACACCAGCTGCATAACATTCTTTGGGTTGCTGTCTTAGTCACATTAGGACTTCAAGTTGAACCTTTTCATCATCTGTGAACATCATCTTGCAACTTCTTCAACATCCACCATACAGCTTTGACTTAGCCCCAAGCGATTTTCATCTGTTTAGTCCACTAAAAATCATCTTGGAAGCAAGATGATGTTCACAGATGATGAAATGGTTCAACTTGAAGTCCTAATGTGGCTGAGACAGCAACCCAAAGACTGTTATGTAGCTGATGTTGGGGCACTGATAAAGCGATGATATAAGTCCATAAATATTGGTGGAGAATATGTTGAGAAATAAAAATAGTTTTGAAGTGAATATCATTGTCATTTATTAGTTAATTATCTTTTGTGACTTACTTAATGACTTTCCCTCGTATAATAAATAGCGAGCAGATTTTGAAATAATGCAGAAAATGATCATAAAGCTACAACTAAAGCATTTCTCAAAACTAGATAAAAATTGGATGGTTATGTTATTCACTCATCTAAAAAGCTAAACAATCGTGAGAAAAGTGAAGTAAAAACCTAATAATTAGGCATTAAACTTTAAAACTGATGTGAAAAATAATTTGGGGGAACTCTTGCAATCCATAGAAAATGAAATTATGTTATGAAGGATGGGATATCTAGTAGTGGCAAAATATTTCAAATATTGATATGTCGGTTTTCGATATATCGTCTTAAAAGTATCGATGGCCGAAAAATATCGAACAGAAAAAATTGGTACATCCTATATATCGTTTTTCGATAATTCGCAGATATTTACATTGTTACTGAAGGTCTTACTATTTGAAACGATTTACTGTTAATATTAGTGATGTTTCATTTAAACAGGACTTTTATGCTTTTAACACGCATATTTTTATCATTTACCTTTGTAAAATCGATAAAATTATTTATAGTATTTTCGAGGTAATGCATTAAAAAACTAGTCGTTCGGGGCCACCGTAATTCTTACCCATCATGGATATGCATAATATAAAATATGAAAATAAAACATGTGTAAACTATTTATAAAATGCATTGCAATTCGAATAAAATGGTGACGAGGCTAACGAAAAATAAAGGCTACCGCGGTGCTTTACGCGTATCTTTTTTTACAGACCGCTGGAGTCACGTGATGCTCGAATCCACCAATGCAGTTGTACGAAAAGAGCAGCACGTCACTCTAGCGGTCTGTAAAAAAAGATAAGTGGAATGCACCGCGGTAGCCTGTCTTTTTCGTTAGCCTCGAATGGTGACTTGATGACGTCATAAACTTTAAATGCTTTATTACTGAATTGCGTAAAAGAAACATCCTTATAACTCTAAAATCGTTAACCATATTAACTAACGGTTTACTGCGTCGGATTAAGCGTCTCATTTTCAATTAAAATATATCTTTGAATTGAAATTTGAATGAAATACAGGGTCATGAAAAATCGAAGAGTGTGGAAAATATAATTACAAATATCTCAGCAACTCATTATCCGATCGACTTCATTCTTTGTGCAAAATTTATGTTATTTTATTGTCTTTTATATTCTCTCCTTAAAATAAACAATTTCGAAAACTTTTATATACCTTTTATCAGAACGAATATTTCTAGAGTCCGAAAAAAATAGTTTCGGATAATCGAGGTTACTGAAGTTCAATAAGCTTCTTCCCATTATTACATACTAAGTACATACCAAATTTCAAGTCTCTATCTCAATTTGTTCGGGAGTTAGAGCGTTTACAGACGCACACAGACAGGCGGACGGCAAAAATTTTTTTTCTAAAAATATGTTTTGCGGAATCTCCAGTGTCTAAAATGTGTAAATACGTCAAAATATTTTTTTCGATTTTCAAAACGATTACAAGACTTACCCTATACTACGTATGATGGGTAAGTAATAGTAACTTTTAACAATAGCTTGTCATTCAGACGATTTCTTTTCCCCGTAATTGTATCTCCAGCCGTAAAAGCAACACCTAAGTGTTGTGATGAAGAAGCATTAAAGTTTTTATCAAGCAAGATTTAGATTTTCCCAATTCCCAAACTTCCAAAGGATTTGCTTTATGATTTCTAGCTTACGAGTGTTGATAAATAGAAAGATACAACGTGTCCCAAAAAGATTGAATCGCGCTTTAATTGTTTGCCTGTTGGAGATACGTGGACAATGTAAATTGGAAAAGAGCTCAAAATAAGGTAGAAATTAAAATTGTGATGATGATATAATCCTCCATTAATTTTCAAAAAGTTGCATTTTAAAATTTTTATATAGTCTCCCTGAGTCCTATCTATATTATAATAGCCCATCCGAATCGAACACGGAGCTGACCGCTTCGTATTTCATATGCCAGTCGGACATTTGTTTCTCAAAATTATTTTTTCGAATAAAACAGCACAAAAGTTACATTTTTAGAAAAACTTTTAAGAAACAATTAATTTTTGAAAGATGAATTACCTTCTAAAATGTATATATTTGGACCACTATATATTTGCTTTTATAATTTATAAGCAGTGAAATTTCTAAAAACAATATTATTTGTTAACCAAACTAATTTTAGAAAAAAACCCATAACTACAGATTTTAATCAGAAATTTTTAATGACGATTGATTCATTTCTAAATTTCGTATTAACATTATATAATTTTCTAATGTATCTTCAATAGTTAAGGTGGGGAGAGGGGAGGTATTAATGAGATAGAATTTTAACTGATTGCGACATAAAGCATAGGCGCAAGGGTAGACCTTTGCCTCTCCCTGGATTTTGAAATTTAATTAACTGAATTTTCTGTTTTTCTGATGGTAAAATTTGTCTTTCCTAAGCGACTTAAAATGATTGTTTACAAAGAGAAGGAGGAACTAAGAATTTAATCTACCTTCGACCCCTTCCCCTTGGTAAACAATTTTTAATTCTTCTTTTTTTTAAGTTCATCTGTTTAAACGAATAATAATAATAATAATAATAATAATAATAACTGCTTCAATTCTGCATTTTGAAAAATACTGGTAGAAACTTATTTTTTTAATATTTAATATTTCTTATTTGTCAAATTTCTGTACTGCTTTTAATGTTGATGTATAAAAATTGTCTTACATGGAGACAAAATTCCTAGTTTAACTTATTTTATGTTTAAATTCTACATTAAAAATAACTAGTTGGAAATTGTACTTTAAATGTGACAAATGAAGTGCGTTTGTACTATAACTAGTTTTACAATGTAAAAAAATCATCATTATTATTTCAGTGAAATAAATTATATCGTCTGTTATAAGCAAAATGAGCATGCTTTTTCTCTTCTTACGTATGCCACGTTTACAGATGCGAAATTACAGATGCGACACCAGACAGCGCTGCAAAATTCACCATGGAGATCTTGCTTTGCGAATGAATACCTTCATATGGGTTAATATTTTTATGACTCACGATGCACGAAACTCTTGTGTTTATTTACTTTAATGAATTGAAATATTGGGCAGTCAACATAATTTCAACTGAAGTTATCTCAGAATCTATGCATTTTTTAATGTAACTCATCTCTCAAACAAACAATTTTTTTGAACGATCTTTCTAAAAATGTAACTTTTATGCAATTTTATTCGAAAAAATAATTTTGAATAAAAATGGCCACCTGGCATATGAAAAAAGAAGTGGTTAGCCCGTATTTGTTTTCCTCAGTCACATGGCTTGCGCTTTTATTATATAGATTACGTACGATAAGATTTAATAGAATAAAGAAAACTTTTATTAATATCTTTTTAAGTTTTGATTCTATTTTCATAAAATTTGAAATGACTCGACAAAATTCTGCAACGATAAAATATATTAAATTTCAAACCATTCGGTTGGGTAGTTTTTGCGCGCTGGTATATGCGGACGGACGAACAGACCAGACGACGACTATAGGTGCTACGTATTTATACACTGCAAAAAAAAAAAAAAGGTTGATTTTACAGTATAATACTGGCACCTTATTTTACTGTTTATTACTGTTAATTTTACGGAATAATACTGGCAGCTGGGGTGCTAGTATTATACTATAACATCAACAATTTTTCTTTTTTTTTTTCAGTATATAAATACGAACGCACCTAAACAGCAGCAACATTTAATTGACGACCAGCTCTTCAAAATTGAGTCAAAGATGAACAAACACTTTCACTTATTTTCCGCTTGGGTTTTTAGATCTTTCGCAAAAAAAAAGTTAAGTAATCTGGGGAATTTACGAAGTGAGTCTTCTGGATGGACTCCAGTGCTGAGAGAGGCTGTTTGTAAGTAGTGTGGAAGAGCGCGTGCCAACAGGTGATTCATACAAACAGCAGATGCGCATCGTTTACAGAGCTGGAAAACCATCGGCTTAATCACCTCATGAATTTTGATAGAAGAAACACGAAATAACAATGGAAAGGCTATATTATATTATTTTATTAATAAGGAGAATGGTGTAGAATAGCTCCAGCCTCCATCTGCTCTTTCAGAGGACAGAAAATGAAAACTCGGTTTCTATTGAAAGTTGATAGTTATTAGCTTCAGTGATTCTTTTCTTTATTTATTTTTACTCCATGGGATTTTATGTTTATATGAAACGTATTGTTTACTAAGAGAAGCTAGAAAACAAATAAAATTTTATCTGTTTATAATTGTTTTTAATTACTTAATCAGCTATAATTAATTTATCTCTTATTATGCGCTATTTTGCGGTTCAAATCGATGATACACTTCTTTATTATACATTTCCTTCTTCAAAACTTTACATTTCCCTTGAGGCCATAAAATCAGTGATTAATTTATGGCGTGACTGGGGGGGGGGGGGGGGGACTATGGCGTGACATGCCTTCCGGAAATTTTGAGATTTTATGCTTCGCAACAGTTTAGAAGTCCGGTATAATTTCTCACCCCGCATGAGCTGTAGAAATCCCTCCCGGAGAAAACGTCTAACTTCAACACTGCGTAAGACCACTTCCTATATGCCGATACATAATTATATTTCATTTAAAAGTACTTTTAAATTTCAAACAATCTAACACCACTATTAAATTATTCACATTTTAATAAATGTATTAAACAGGACTTCCATGCGCACAGTTATTGTAAAACAAATATTCTAAGATTATGTTGTGGTGATTTAATTGGGAATAACATTCAGCTACGAGTTGAATATCTAATTCTTTTATGTTATTATTTTTCTTTCTTTCTTTCTATTTTTTCTCCAAAGTTTATTAACACGATATCGGAAAAAAATGCCTGGAACCTGTTAAAAATAAGCTGTATCAATGTTCATTCTGAGAAAAATATTTTGTGAAACTTTAAATTTAGAAAAATATCTTAGAAAGGTTTATGTCCTTTCCATTTACTCTCTAGAAAGGGATGTGCCATTATTAAGGAAAAGAATTCAAGTGATTGATTCGAAACTATAATAATCCAAAAAAAGGTTGCTATGGGCTAAACGTGCAAACAGAAAATTTCTCTGTCAAGGGACTTTGACCCTTTTCATATCAAAGAGATCAATATCTCTTTCATTACCATTTTTTGGTGAAAAAAAAAATCGTTCTTTGCTTGTAATCCAGAAAAGAATTTTACACTGTCATGAACAGTTGTTTCAGTCATGTAGTTTTAACAGTAATAATACTTTTTAAGACTTTTTTTTTTTTTTTTTTTTTTTTTTTTTGTAATTCAAATGCAAATTGTAAGTTGTCTTATTTTGGACTTTTGAAAAATCAGTGAAAAAAATATACCATATTTACTCGTATATAATGCGCAATTTTTCCCAAAATTTTAGGGTTAAAAAGGGGGATGCGCATTGTCCGAAAACTATATAAAAACATGCATGCTTTCACTATATCACTGAATCTCCATTTCTGTGATGAAGCTTTTTTCAGTTTTTCTTTTTTCTTCCTTCATAATCGCATGTAAGACTTGCCAACATGGAAATTTCGAATTGTAGCTATATTGCCGTCTGCTTTATCACAGTGGTACTCATTAAAACATCTGCAAGAGCCAAAATCTGGTAGAGAAGTGAACACGCAATTTTACAGACATATATCTATATATTATAATGAACTGCTACTAATAAATCTTCTTCAGATCAGACATCAGAGCCTCAAAGTCAATTTCGAAGCTATTTTAATTTTCATGTCACTTTTACACAATATAACATCCTGAAATACATAATTTTATAATGTTAGATCATGTGTATCATTTTAAGCATATAAGATTTCCCAAGCATTGAGAAAATCTAACTTTTAAGAACTGTTATATTAAACACGATTCAATTAATTACTCTCTTCAACTGTGCTTATTATTCGAAATCTTTAGAATAAAAATGTATTAAATATTTATTTAAACTTTTTTTTTCCACATCATTCGTAATCGGGAAAGTCACAATAAATGAATCATTTTAATAAATTCATTTTAATAAATTTTCTTTTCTGACACATTATGAAATAGTGTCGCTAGGCAACTAGTATAGTAAAAGAGAAAAAATAATTACTTATAACAGCAAAAATATAAGAATGAAAAGCTAAAATGTTTTATATTTTTTGAACAGATGCACAAAATTTCATCAAAAATACATATATAATTTAGTAATTTTATAACTAATCAAATTTAAGATCCTCTTGGGAAATTTTAGCATCCATAATTTAACATTTATAATCATTACATTTACAATACATTTACAATCAATAACATTACATCAATTATCCAAGTGTGCCATTTTCATTTTAATGAATGGTAAAATTTTAAAATCGCCTGACTTCCCATTGAAAAGCATTATGACATAAAATAAATTGAGTACTTTCGTATTACAGTGGCCCCAAGGATAAATCGCCAAGCGACCAAGATTTATCGCCTAATTATAAAGCATAGAGGACATTATAATAATATATGATGTATATAATATTTCGTGACGTATATGGCCAAGTTGTAGTTATATATAACGTATATATATATGACATGTCTATAAGATGTATATGATAGATATGACGTAAATAATCTTTATATAATGACGTATATGGCACATATATGACTATTTGGAGTATATATATATGCGTATATATGATGCATATATAAGCTTTGCGATGATCTTGGCGAAATCATAGCTGCAACCTTGGCATAATCGTAATTGTGGGGGCCGCTATAACAAGAAAGTACCAGAAATTGTTTTATTTTTCGAACAAATCAACCAAATTTAACCAAAAACTCTTAGACTGCATACTTATACAGCTGATCCCGGGAACCTCACAAGCATACCTACCAAATTACAAACTAGTCGGATGCTTTCTGCGGCATTTATCGAGAGACACACAGACACAAACAAACAGACACAAGAAACATTTTGGGTCTCCACAGTAAGCCTCAACTGATGTTTCGGCAATTATATGCTGATTATTATTAATACGTATGGAAAAGTAAGATAAAACCGGGTACCTAACGGTTTTCCTTTGATAATAAACGTCTAGAAGGGCGGAAAAATCGGAACACCTCAGAAAAGTGTTTGGGTACATCTGGGCTATTGAAAACCCACACCTGATACCACAGGAAACAGATGAGAAAATGCGTTTTTTAAGACCATCTGAAACAGCTCCAAATTTTGGCGGTAGGGTAAAACCGGACAATCAAAGTTTTTACACTTCTAGTAGCAAAAAGCTTTATTGTAATAAATTTTATCAAACTTTAAAAATATGTACATTTTTTTTAAGGTCAGTAACTTTTTTCTTTCGGGTTTTCAAGCAATTTTTACTGTTGTCATGTAATGGCTTTCTCAGCTTTTACTTCTCGTATCCGCTGCACTCCTCATGTGCTTACTCTTTGCGTACTGAACATTATATCTATCCTTCACCACCTGTGGAATGAAGAAGTAATTCATTGCAGAATTCAATGCAAGCCCATGGGTACCCAGTTACGTAAATCATAACTTGAATCTTTAAAGTGATTATCTCAAAAATATATGTTTTGAAGTGGGTGATCACGATAACTCGAACAAATCTCAATCTGAACCAATCTTCTTTAAATTTCATCCAATTTTTAACAACAATATTATATAGAGAGTAATCGTTCCTTTTGGCGATCTGATAATATTTTTCTAATTTTTTGTCCTTTATAAACTATTAAAGTTCAATTTTTTTGTGAAAATCGGTACCATAACTTTGAGCGGCCGCCATTTTGTTCAAAATCAAATTTTCCTAAGTGAAAGATTACCCCCAAGTTTTAAATTTTTAGAGTAAAGACATTATGCTTTTTTATAATTTCAGATAACAGTCGACAGAGTTATGATGTTCACCGAGGATGGCTATCAGAACGACGCCATCTCTCCGGGGAGCGGATCTGCTGGTGATACCCAACTTTATTTCGTCATTACAAAAATTAATTTCTTTTCTTTAAAGTGTTATAAACAAAAACAAAACACAGAAAATGTTTTTCAAATATCTTTTTTCATTTTCCTGAAAAATATTTTCCAAAAATACAAGGTTTTTTTCGACGTTGCAGGTATGTATAACCCCTTAAGCATTTTGTTAGCTAGAAACTACATTCGGGAAAGAAAAGTAAAAATGGTAATGGTATTAAATAATCCATGTTTGTTCCCTAATAAAATTAACTTTTAAAAAATTAAATGAAATATAACTAAAGACAATGATTCTGACCATTTACCTTGAGCCCCTTGTTTCCAGGAAATTTTTGAAAGGGCATTTTTTCATTTCCTCCTACCCATTGCAGAGCTTCCTCTCGGACCGTTTTTTGAAGAAAAATTTTCTTTTTAGATTTATCTTGCAAATTTTGTAGAAACATACACATAAACTTATTTTTGTTGCAAATATTCTAAAAACCTACACCGAAAAAATTTTGCTGGTACGCAGTAGTCTATCTTATTTTTAATTCCCTTCCACGCAATAAAAAATATAATTGTAAATATCTCGTTAGGTAAATAAAATGTTTACAATGAGCATCCCCACAGTACGCAGTTGCTAAGTTCGGAAAAACCTTAACTGGACGATATTACGACCAGATATTTACAACTATAGTCTGACAAGGGGACTGCCAAACATGATGCGCACAGAATTTGATGATTTTAAAGTAGTACCCCTAACTATTCAGGTCAAATATTACCTTCAAATGGGCCCTAGTTTTTGAGAAATTTGGGGATAAAGTTCAGTATGTGTTTTAAATATCCATTTCTTTAAATATCTGTTCGCGGACTTCGTGGTGCTGAGGTAGCATTCGCCGTTGCTACATAGGAGATCGCGAGTTCAATCCCACCTTGAGCTTCTTTTGCCCTTTTTAATTTATTTTATATTTTTGACATATTACAAGTTTTAAGCAGAATTATGAATTCTGAACCTTTGAACTTTTTGATATTTTCCTAATAAATTGCATTTACATTTTTGAATTTTTTATGAAAATTTATATTTTTTCTTCAATTTTTAAACTAATATTTTTATTGACAAAAATACAAACTAATTTATGTCTAGATTTTTTAAAATTTATTATTATTTAGCTTTTAATATCTTTAGCACAATTCTGAAATAATACTTTTATTTATTTTTTAAATTTTATGGAATTTTAAATGAAAATTTATTTATTTATTTATTTTTTTATTTTATTATTATTATTATTTTTTTTTTGGTACAACTTTTACAAAATATTTTTCACGTCGAATCTTCTAAACGTATTTTTATCAAACGTAATTTTTAATGTCATCTATCTACTACATTTTTCTTATAAAGTTTATAGATCATTTCGAAATTTTTTTTTTCATTCTAACATATAAAAACACTGTCGACGTTATACTTAAATATTTAGTCAACGAAAGAAAAATATTTTTTTAAATAAAATTAAATACATTTTTCATAGAAAATGCAAACAGATATACAGGGGGATTTTTTTTAAGTTGTGAAAGTAAAATCCTATAACAAAAAAACCACTGATCCAAATGACCTGAAATTTCATCAGTATGCTCCCAAACCAATGGGGATTTTTTAGGCGTGATTAAAAATAAAATTAAAATCGCTCCGACAGATGGCGCTGTTATTTAACAGAAACAAAGAATATCGCCAGTGAGAGGAAAACAATACTTTGAGAAACCATCTTCCGTAGGTCTTCTGTCATCATTGGACCTTTTCTTAATTTCTTAAGTGTCCTTCCGCGGTTACTGCGCGGTTCACTGTAACAGTTACTGCGCGGTTCACTGTAACAGTTACTGCGCTTTCATTATTCTGATAATACAGTTTCACTAACAACAATGCCACAGTCATTGCGAGGATATCTGTAGAATAATGAACACGATGTGTGCGTGCTTCACGTTTTTACTGTCACTGTGCGTGTGTAGTGCGTAAGCTCATCTCCCGACTTTACTGCATATACAGCGCCATCTGCCGGTGCGATTTTAAGTTTTCTTTAACCACGCCTAAAAAATTCCCATTGCTTTGGGAGCATATTGGTTAAATTTCAGGTCATTTGGATCAGTGGTTCTTTTGTTATACAGTTTTACTTTCACAACTTTAAAAAAAATCACCCTGTATAATTTCATAATTGAGGTAAATATACAGTATGCCCACTAAAGTCCCTTGCCACCCGCTTAACTTCGGAACGGCTGCTGCTATATTCATAAAATTAGCGTCTAGATATAGTAAAATAGTCATGCGCTACTCAACGAAACCGCCTACGGCGCCACTTGGTGGAAAACTGCGGAGTTAGCATTCCTATCTCGAAAACAGGAAGAGATAGAGAAACAGAGTGATTTACAAAGTTGTAGAGCATAATCGATTTAATACGAAACGACACCTTGTGGACATTAATGCGAAGAATAGAACGGTTAAAACGCGCATTTGTTTTTTCGTGATTTCCTACAATGTGACGTGACAAAACGATCTTAGAAAGAAAAAACAATTAATTATAATAATATACCTTTATTTTAGATGTTCAAACTTCTCACCGTCAGCTACAATGCATATTTGGTTCCTTGTTTGAATTTCACGTTGCACACGTTGGAGCATAGATGATGACACGTTGGCACAAGCATCCGTAATGCGTCGTTTTATGTCCTGTAATGTTTGTGGAGGGGTCGTATACACCTGTTGTTTCATAACTGGTTGTTACTTTCTTTCTAAGATCGTTTTATCAAGTCACAGTGTACGAAATCACGAAAAAACAAATGCGTGTTTTAACCGTTCTATTCTTCGCATTAATGTCCACAAGGTGTTTTTTGTACTATATCGATGATGCTCTACAACTTTGTAAATCACTTGTTTTTCCTAGCTCTTTCCTTTTTCGAGATAGGAATGCTAACTCCGCAGTTTTCCACCAGGTGGCGCCGTAGGCGGTTTCATTCAGTAGCGCGTGGCTACTTTACTATACCTAGACGCCACTTTTATGAATATAGCAGCAGCCGTTCCTCAGTTAAGTGGGTGGCAAGGGACTTTACTGGGCATACTGTATATATGTCAGTTGTATAAAGAGGGAAGGCCTAGGCATAAATTAGTTCATAAATTATGACATTCGTCAAAATTCATAAACGTAATTTTTTGTTTAATATAAAAAAGTTCAAAGCCGCATAATTGATAACTGTGCTTAAAACTTGTAACGTGTCAAAAATTCAATATTAATTAAAAAAGAAGAAAGCCAGATGGTAGGATCAAACCCGCGATCTCCCGCGTAGAAAGCGCGAACAATACTTCAGCGACAAGAAGTTCACGTACTGAAGCTCAAACTAATGGGTATTTGAAACGCATGCTGAACTTTAACCCCAAATTTCTCAAAAACTAAGGTCTATTTTAAGGAAACCTTTGACCTGAATAGTTAAGGGTATGACCCTTACAACATACTTTAAAATAATCCAAATATGTGCGTATCATGTTTGGCGGTCCCTTATGAGTGTCAAGTAAATAAGCATAAAAAATTACAGCACCGCAATAAAACAGCATCAGGGAAAAACTAACTTTTGTAACAGATTTTGAAAAGTTTTTGCCAGTACTCCCTTTCGGTTTGAATCTGAGCAGCACGATTTGTGCAGAAATTATAGGAAAAGTGCTAGGAAAATTCAATATAGATGAGGTAGGATACTTTATTGATGACGTCACCCTTGCGACTCATTCCCTCGAGCATATGGCTGCCCTAATACAAAAAGCACTGCAAACTCTAATTGAACATAATTTAACGGTGGAACCTAACAAAATGCAGGTCTGTAAGGACAAATTTGAATTTCTAGGGTTCAAAATAAATCACGATGGTTATTCACCATCAACCAAAAATGTTGAGAAAATAAAGACATTGGCTCGCCTGATGACAAAAAAAGAAAAAATGTAAAATCGCTACTTGGGCTTGCAAACTATTTTTGCACTTTAATACACAAATATGAGAAAATATTAAACCCTTTAGTCGAATTGACTAAAGGTAAGATGAAATTTCAATGACCCCAGAAACAGAGACTGCATTTTTAGCCATTCAAATATCTATTATGGACAATCCTACCCTAACACTACCTAATTATACCAACGAATTATTCCTAATCACAGATAGTTTAAAAACCGCTATGTCTTCCATTTTATCTCCGAAGAAGGAAGGAGTAATGCTACCCATAGAATTTTATGATAGGAAACTCAAAGATTCTGAAAAGAAATATCCTGGTCACGGAACCATAAAGTAATAATGTGAATGCAAAGCTGGGACATTCTAGACAGGTTCAGGTTGTAAAGACAACCCGGTTGCTGTCTATAAATAAACTGCCAACATACTTGTATTTGTATTGTATACATTGCTTGTGGGAAATTTGGGTAAAACCTCATTTTTATTACCCGGTTTAGTCCAATTACAGTTAAGCATACTTAAATATTAAAAGGTGAGCGTATAAATTGAAATCTGATTCAGTGTAAAAATTAGAGTTACAAATATTTATTATCTAAGTAACAAAATATTAAACAAAATATCAATTCATCTAACTATAATATGAATATTTGAAAACAGCGTTGTGGTATCTTTATGTAGTACTCTCAACTTTATGGATAGACTGAAATCAATAATTTTAAAAAAGGCAAAAAGAAGTAACTAGTATGTTAATTAATTCAATCTAAAAATACCTGTATAGATGAGGAGATATTATATATAAATATACCATTCAAGTACTTCGATGCACATAATTTAAGTTAGAAAAAACATTACAAGAATAAAAGAAAAGACAGAAATTATTATTTCACAATTATTTATTTACATATACAATACAATTAGAACACATACATAAAATTAGGTAATTAAGATTAGAATCGTAACTTATAGAAATGCTTTTAAAAGCATCATAACTCACATATTTTACTTCGATGCGGTTGCACATTAGACACATTTTAATTTTAATAAAATGAAATACAAGTGTACTTCTGGGATCTATAAAACGCGTTATTCTTTTTAGGGTTCCGTACTTAAAAAGTAAAAACAGAACCATTATAAGATCACTCCTGTGTCTGTCTGTCCGTCCGTCTGCCACAGCCCTTTTTCTCGTAAGCTATGGGACGTGCAAAGTTCAAACTTCGGTAAGTTATAAAGCCTTTTTACCCACATATTTTCAGATTATTAGCCATTCACAAATATTTTTAGAAAAAATTTAGGGGGTTAATTAAGTTACTTGAAAAAAAAAGTTTTCTTTTTGCATATCGTGTGGGGTATCGCGTGAAAGACCTCGTAATATCGAACTCAAAAATATATTTGTTTTAATTTTAGGTATTATATTTTCAAAGATATCGTCAATAATGCACTGCAAAAATATATCCCTCCCCCCCCCCTACCTCTAGTTACGAATCTATTGAAACTAAAATTATGAAAAATTAGGGGTAGTAGGAGTTTATTTAAACCTTGCAGGAAAACTATAGCGATTTTCCTAGGTAACATATTTTTTTTAGATAAACGTATTTTTCTGTTACACACAAACTTTACTTTTTGGGCGGTCAACGCGGAAGTTGACGGGCGCTCGAAGTGTCCATCGACGCAGAATCATCTTAGGATGTTTGATAATGATTTTTGAGAACAATTGTTGGTAATTAGCTGAGATATTAATTAAGTTACTTCAAAAAATTTTGTTTTTATGTATCATGTAGGGTATCGTTCGAAAGATCTCGTAACATCGAACTCAAAAATATATTTGTTCTTATTTTAGGTATTATATTTTCAGAGATATCGTCGAAAGTATACTGCAACAAGACTGCGAAAATCTCTTTGTATTTTTTCTTAGTTCCCTTTCTACGATCGAGATTTCTATAAAGAGGCTGTCGAAATATTTTTTTTTAAATAAAAATTCAAAAATATTATTCGGGAGTAATTACAAGAAAAGCGTGAAATGTCGTATTAAGTTGTGACAAAAGTTTCGAGAACAGGTCAAAAAGTTAATGCAAACCAAAATTTATTACCATAAAAATAAATATAAGTCTATCAAATACAGTAATATATAAAACTGTCTTTAACACTTTGCAACATATCGGAAAAGTGTTTCTCTGGCCATTGGTCTATTAGTCTGCTTTTCCGTGCTCTAATTTGCGTACATATACTCGTATTGCCGAGTAATTTATATACGTTATTGATGTTTACCATGGCCTGTTCGGTGTTGAAAATGAAGCGTGTAGCATTAATGGTTCGTTTACAGGGGCGCTCAAAAGAATTGCGTTACATTTTGGTCTACGGGGGTGAAACCGCTGTGCAATATTCAAATAATGTTGCATCATTTCACACATGTTGAAATTGATATTACATCACTGAAGTGCGCTGCAAGATGGTTACTATAGAATATGGTGTATGTAGCATTTGTAGTTCGTTTACACGGGCACTCAAAAGAATTCCGTTACATAATGATGTATGGGGAAATATCTATACAAACATAATGATATTTATATGAATTTCTGAGGTGCATCAAAACATGCTTTCTGTAGAATATAGACTGCGAGGCATTTATCATTCATTTACGGGTCACACAAAAGAATTTGGTTGCATAATGGCGTACGGAGAAAAACTGTTTGCAGCGCATTTTAATTATGTTACACTATTTAAACATAATGAAACTGATATGCATTACTGAGTTTACTATACAAGATGCTTGCTGTAGAATATAATGTGCATAGCATTTATCGTTCATTTTTTATAGGGACGCACACAAATATTTCGGATACAGTACTGTATCAAAAGTAGTCTATTAGCGATAATTGCTTGTGTGTGTTTTCAGTTATGGTATGTTTTTTTAAGTTTAACGATATTTTCTTATACCAATTTGTTTGTATAAATTCTAGAGATCATATACAGTGCTACACGAAAGAATTCGTACGCAATACTAAGTATGACAGGAAATTGCTTAAAGGTGGTTTTTAATTGAGTTATGCATTTTTAAACTCAACTATATTTACTATACTATGAGATGTTTGTAAAATATAAATAAAATTATATACAGTGTTAGTCAAAGAACTAGATACATGGCCGTCTATGGATGATAATTTCTGGAAGTGTGATATCAGTAGTTTTAAGCGGCAGTGGCGCAGCCAGAATCCGATTCTAGGGGGGGTTTTGAGTTTATAATAAAGATGGTCGCCGGTTATATGAATCACCGGTTAATGGAATCAGTCTTTTAAATGAATGAAAACATAATGCTTTTCTCCGCAATTACGTTGGTTATGATTTATTTAAACAGCGTTTACAATATTAGAGTTACAAACTATAAAATACACCAATGAAATAACACAAAACTAGGTTAGATTTATAAAGTGTTTAAAACTGATGAGGGGAAAACTTAAAGCTGAAAGAGCACAGTACAGCAAATAATTTTTACATAGAAAATAACAGAGTTGGAATCCATTTGTTCAATCAAAAATACACAAGGTTTCATTACAAGAGAATCCCGAATTCTTATTCTAACTTTAATAATAATGAAGCAGTTTTAACAAAATTTTCAATAGACTTACTTACCTTGCTTTTTGCCAAATGTATACAATCATTTAGAACTTTTAGGGCTAGAGTCTTGACATTTTATATGGATGTTACTTAAAAGACGTAAATGCTCCCAGAATTTATTTTTTCAATTCGAAATTTAAAAGAATGCAAGAGTAAGAAACATTCTAAAATTGCGATTTATGAGACACAATTGGTATGAAAACATGGAATTTGGCATGATGATTACTTTTATGTAGTAAATGCTTCCTTATAACATTTTTAAAAACATTTAAAAATTTAAAAGGACGAAATGAGCTGAAAACTTTCTAAAAGTGTTCTAAATTATGATTTAGGAAACTGTTAGTGTTAGAAACTTGAAATTTAGTATAGAGATTACTTTTAAGATGGAAATGCTTGGCATAAAGAATTTATTATAAATGGGAAATTTAAAGGTGTGAAACAGCTGAAAGCATTCTAAATTACGATTTATTTAGAACCTCACGTCATATCGTGTTAGGAAAGTGATTTCTGATATAAACATTTCATCTAGTATCGTGAGCCTGACTATTCATCCATCCGATTTCAAACTGGTGAAACGAAACACGTGTGCTGACAAAGTACTTTTTCTGTTTTCTGTGAGATTCTCATTAAAGAACTTACACGTGTAACCTCGAGAGTTCAAGGCTATATGACGTAGACTTGACTGTGTGTTCTCTCATCCAAGAACTAATACTTCAGTCTCTGAGTAACCTTTTTAAAATGCAGACCTGCTGAACACTTCTCTTAAAATATATGTTTTAACCTTTTTATAGTGTGATGTAAATTTAATAATGTAAATTAACCTTTTCTTTTAATAGTAATTAAATATTTAAATTAGAAAATATATCCTGAAGAAATATTTATTCAGACAAGATATCGTGTTTTTATTCTCATCAGTGATATGAAAAAGTGATTAAATAGTGCCATTGGATTTATTCTCAAGTTGGATAATACTTACCACACCTTCGTGGAATCAACAGGTAGGATAAATCTTATCTACCTTTCTTTTACTGTCATGATGTATTTTAAGTGAATTTTAAGAATAAAATAGAAGAAACATTTATTTGCCTTAGTTCTCAAAATTTATCAGATTATGAGACTGGGGATTGAACAAGGCAAAACCGCTCTCTAATAAGAAAGAGAAATAAAATCAATAACTATATTTTAAATAATAAACTATTGTTTTAAAGATTAATAGAAACTATCAAAGTATTAATAAAATTAATAAAAATACAACATAATGGCTTCAAATACGAAAGAAATATGTAACACTGATAAACTGAACTCCAACAATTACGCGGTTTGGAAGTTTAAATTAGAAATGTTATTAATGAGAGAGGATTTAATCAACCAGATAACTGATGATCCGCCAAACCCCTTAACAGGCGATTGGACGAAGAGAGACAATAAAGCCAGGGCTATTATAAATTTGAGCTTAGAAGACTCCCAACTGATTTATATAAAAAACGAAACATCAGCTAAAGCTACATGGTTAGCATTAAAAACAATACATGAGCGCTCGAATTTATCTAGTAAATTATATTTACTGAGAAAATTGTATAGTATAAAACTAGCTGAAAATGGTAATATGAATGACCATATAGTTAAAATATTAGAAACCGCAGATAAGTTAAAGTCTATAGGAGAAGAGATTAAGGACTCTCATCTATCTGCACTTTTGTTGTGCTCCCTTCCACCTAGCTATGATACTCTGATCACGGCATTAGAGGCCCGATCAGAGACCGAATTAAACTCTGAATTTATAAAAGGAAAACTTACAGGTGAATTTCAAAGGAGACAAGAAAGCTCCAATTCATCGCATGAAAATGTATACAAAACCTTTAATAAACAAAAACAAAACACTAGGGCATATCCAAAAAGAGAACAAAACCTTTTTTGCACGAATTGCAAAAGAAAAAACCATGTGCGACAAAATTGTTGGTTTCTTAAGAATAAAAATTCTAAGAACCAAACAAATGAAAAATACAGACAAAATTCGTCTTTATGCTTTGAAGCAAGTAATTTTACTCCTGAAACAAAAGCAGAAACAAACACACAAATTCAAGAGAGTAAAAGCGAAGAAAATCAAAACGAAAATACAGTGTCTCAAAAGCAATTATCATTAATCGCACATAATGAATCTAAATCTACTTGGATTGTCGATTCTGGAAGCAGTTCACATATTTGTAATGACATAAATGTATTTGTTGACATTGACAATAACAACAAAAATACTGTCACGATAGCAAACGGAACAACACTACAATCGCACGGGACAGGTACAATAAAATTACGGACACAATCAAATGACATAACTTTAAAAGACGTTTTATATGTCCCTGATATTCAATCAAATTTAATGTCGGTTACGAAAGCCACAAAGCACGGTTATGAATTCATGTTTGAAAATAACACCTGTAACTTATCCTATAATGGAAAAACTCTCTTAGAAGGAAAAAAAAAGAGAAAATTTATATGAAATTGACCTATACAAACCTAAGCAAGAAATCTATGTCAATTTTGCTGAACAATGCAAGAATAAAAACTGCACTGAGCTTTGGCATAAGAGATTAGGTCATAGAAATGTTAATTCAATTAAACAACTGTTATCGAACAATTTAGCAACATGTTTAGAAATTCAAAATTGCAAACATGACATAATTTGTGAGAGTTGCATCAAGAGTAAACTCACAAATGCACCGTATCCAAAACAGAGTGAGAACAGAGCTAAGAAGGCGATCGATCTGGTGCATACAGATGTATGTGGTCCGATGCAAACAGAAAGTATAGGAGGGAAGAAATATTTTCTCACATTCACAGATGATTATAGTAGGTTTACTATGGTATTTCTTTTATCGAAAAAAAAGTGAGGTAGTTACCAAAGTAAAAGAATATGTAGCCATAACGAAAAATAAATTCGGTCGCACAGTTAAAGAAATCCGATCAGACAATGGGGGTGAATACACTAGCGAAGAATTAGAAAAATTCTTAAAATATGAAGGTATTCATCACCAGTTCACTATTCCGCATTGTGCACCTCAGAACGGTGTTTCGGAAAGAAAGCACAGGACTTCAGTCGAAATGACAAGATGCCTATTATCGGAAGCCCAGCTTCCAAATAAATTTTGGGCCGAAGCTTTAAATACAGCTGTGTATCTTATAAATAGACTTCCAACGAAGTCACACAATTCAACTCCATACCAGCTATGGACAAACAAAAAACCGGATTTATCAAACATAAAAGTATTTGGCTGCAAAGCTTATGCTTATCTCGATAAATCCCAAAGAGGAAAACTCGATGATAAAGCAATAAAAGGAACATTTATAGGTTATGATAATAGATCAAAAGGATATAGGATCTATATTGGTAATAATAAAGTAATAAGGGCAAGAACTGTGAAATTTATAGAAAACTCTAATTCAAATGAAAATGAAAAAAAAATCAAACATTGATATGAGAGAAGAATTAGAAGTTCAGAAACAACCTGAAAAAGCAGGGGGAGATTCCTCAAAATTCTTTATAGACATGCAGGAAGATAAACAAACAGACAATGAGGAAAATTTAAACGAAAACGAACCTAGAAGATCTCAACGATCAAACAGGGGAGTTCCGCCCGATAGATTCTCTTATATTACTAAAATACAAAAAGAAAATATTGAACCAACAGAGTGGAAAGATATAGCGAAAATCGAAAACCCATATGATAGAAACAAATGGTACGAAGCGACTAATGAAGAAATTAATTCATTAAGAAAAAACAAAACATGGGAACTAATTGATCCACCACCTGGAATAAAAGTTATTGGGAATAAATGGGTATTCACCAAAAAATATAATGAAAATAATGAAATAGAAAAATATAAGGCACGTCTTGTAGCCAAAGGTTTTTCTCAAAAATACGGAACCGATTATTTTGAAACCTTCGCTCCAGTAGTAAACGTATACAACAATAAGAGCTTTTCTAGCATGTGCAGCGTATAAAAATCTTGATGTAAATCATATAGACATCAAAACTGCATTCCTCCACGGAAATTTAGAAGAGGAAGTTTATATGACACAACCAGAAGGGCATGTAATACCGGGAGAGGAAAATAAAATTTGCAAACTAAAAAAATCAATTTACGGATTGAAGCAATCCGCACGAGCATGGAACATTAAATTAGAAGAAAGTTTAACTAAACTTGGTTTTGTGCAAAGCACCTCCGATCAATGTCTCTTCACACGAAAATTAAAGGAAAGTACAACATATATCATTATATATGTTGATGACTTATTAATTTCAGGGGAAACTAAAGAAATAAATGAAATAATAGAACAATTAAAAAGGGAATATGAAGTCAAAAATTTAGGACTTGTAAATTATTATCTGGGGATAAACATAAAACGAAGTAAAGAAGGAAATTTCGCACTTGATCAAAGAAACAAAATAAAAGAACTGATCGAAAAATTCGATTTAAAGGAAGCGAAACCCTGTGATACTCCGATGGAACCCGGGTACTTAAACATGATTGATGAGGAAAATATACTTACTAATAACAGTAAATATAGGCAAGCTATTGGTACATTGTTATATATAGCTACAATAACCAGACCAGACATAGCCGCCGCTGTGAACATTTTGAGTCGAAGAAACGAAAAACCCAGAGAAAAGGATTGCAACGCAGTAAAGCGGGTTATTAGATATTTAAAAACAACACAAGAACTAAAACTAATTATTAGTAAAGAAAATGAGCCAATAATAACAACATATGCTGACTCCGATTGGGCAGGGGATCAAAATGACCGTAAATCAACAACGGGAAATTTATGTAAATTAGGAAAAACAGCAATTTCCTGGTCAACTAAGAAACAAAATTCAGTTGCCTTATCATCCGCTGAGGCTGAATACATCTCAGCAGCAACTTCAGCACAATTGACAGTTTGGATAATCAATCTTCTAAAGGACCTTGATCTACAACAAAATTTGCCCATAACTTTATTCTAAGATAATCAAGCTTGTATAAACATGGTTAAAAATTATAAGCATCATTCGAAAACTAAACATATTGATATAAAATACAACAGTATAAAAGATCTTAAGGAAAAGGGGATAATTGAACTACAATATTGCCCAACCAAAACTATGACAGCTGACATTCTAACGAAACCCCTTCCCAAGCCTGACTTTACAAAACACAGAACAGGTTTAAATCTCAAGACCATTTATACTTCAGAAATCAAGCAGGGGTGTTAGGAAAGTGATTTCTGATATAAACATTTCATCTAGTATCGTGAGCCTGACTATTCATCCATCCGATTTCAAACTGGTGAAACGAAACACGTGTGCTGACAAAGTACTTTTTCTGTTTTCTGTGAGATTCTCATTAAAGAACTTACACGTGTAACCTCGAGAGTTCAAGGCTATATGACGTAGACTTGACTGTGTTTTCTCTCATCCAAGAACTAATACTTCAGTCTCTGAGTAACCTTTTTAAAATGCAGACCTGCTGAACACTTCTCTTAAAATATATGTTTTAACCTTTTTATAGTGTGATGTAAATTTAATAATGTAAATTAACCTTTTCTTTTAATAGTAATTACATATTTAAATTAGAAAATATATCCTGAAGAAATATTTATTCAGACAAGATATCGTGTTTTTATTCTCATCAGTGATATGAAAAAGTGATTAAATAGTGCCATTGGACCCAGCTAAAAATGAACTGCAGTGAAACTACAAAAAAAATGCAGTTGGAAAACTGCGGTGATTTGGCACAAATCCCTGCAGTTTTTTTGAAGTCGACATAACTACAAATTTACTGCAGTAAATTTGTAGTTATGTCGACTTCAAAAAAACTGCAGAGATTTGTGCCAAATCACCGCAGTTTTCCAACTGCATTTTAACTGCACACTTACTGCAGTAAATGTGTAGTTATGTCGACTTCAAAAAAACTGCAATGATTTGTGACAAATCACTGCGGTCTTTCACCTGCATTTTTTTGCAGTTTCACTGCAGCCTTTTAGAAATTTATTACAAAATATGTATATATATAAAATATTAATTTTTCTGTATGAAAAAATCAGCACTAAAATCTAATTAAATATTTTTTTTTCATATCTCAATTTATATGCAATCTGTGCATAAAATATATCATGCATACAACGATTAATCATCACTGAAAAATATTTTTTGATCATGGCTGACTTATTCAATTATTATGGTTACCTTTTGAAAAATGAAAGAATTCAAGAAATTGTATGAACGACTTTACTCAAAATAATAATATTGAAAGATGAGTGAAGTATTCATAATAATCATAGTACTTCAATCTTCAAGCAATGATTTTTTTATGGTATTAAATTGTTTTTATTTTTTCAATAGTTTCATTACTGGGCAATTTCTTTGAAATCAAGGACACATGGTTATTGGCTAAAAATTAAAATCTTACTTTTAAAATTTTGTAATAAAAAGTGCAATTTTATAAATAAATTCAATGTGAAGAAGAAAATATATAATGTGTATTTAGTAATTCCATTGCAACAATAAAAATTGCAATTAAAAATAATTGTATATGAATTTTAAAAAATTAAATTAATTCTTTATATAATGGCATATCTTTTCAATCCTCTACAGAAATTTCAAATTGATAAAGCAAATAGATGCACAAGAATTTAAATCAGAGTGGACATAACTTTTTCTTTGTCCATTGTAATTTTGTTACCCAAGCATTTAAACATTTTTATAAAATATCTTTGTTTTTTTAATTGCTGTAACTGTTTGATTATTCAATATGTACTTACTGCCTCCCCCCCCCCAAAAAAAAAAAAATGATTTTCTTTGTAGCTTGTGAGAATATATATTACGAAGTTTGTGAGAATATATATATTGTGCGAAAGGGATTACAAATTTTTAATCTCATAAGAAATTCATAATGAAGTCTATTGTGGCAGATTTAGATGATAATTTTAAATATTAAATGTAGGGGAGACTGGTACACAGTGGACCACTTTTTCAGTTAAATTTTTTTTCCTCTTTAATGGACCAACCGATCTGCATAAAAAATATTTTTGAATATTCCTTAAACCTTTATACATTTTTCATAACATAGTTTTCAATATATTTTTCAAAAGAAATTTTTTTATATGCATCCGTAAAGTGGACCACAGTGGACCGCTATTAGGTATTATCTGAAATATACAATATAAGTCTATTTTTCATTAATCTAAGTCTTTTTTATTTTCCCTTTACCCACGAAATAACATAGTAATATAAATTTACGAGTAACATTTTGAAACAAAAACAAAATGAATTATATTTTGAAAATAATAACAGATTAATACAGGAACAATTGCAATTTAGTTGAAGTTATTACTTAAGTACAAAACAATCAGCGCACATTACAATTTGCAAATGAAATTCCAAAATACTTATGAGTATGATTGAGCCTGGAACTTTCCTGAAATACTTTTGGGTCTGAGAGCAATATTATGAAATCATTGACATCAACAATAGATTCATCTACAGTTTCGGGAAAAATAAACTGATTTCCATTCAATTGGCATCTCACGAATCTTACTTGAATAGAATAATCGCCAATTTAGACTACAGTTATATTTATCATAGGCAGTAAATACAAAACAAAATATTTCTTACTATATTAAATAAATTGTCATTTTTCTTTGTTTACTTTATTTTACAGTTAAATAACTACTTTTAAACAATATTTCTTTATAGTAAATAAGCAATTATTAAATATTTTGAACATTCTGCATTATAGGAGCAGAGTGGATTGTGGACCACTGTGCCCAGGAGTGGGTGGTCCACTGTGACCCATGTTGAAGTTCAATAAATAATCGTATTAATATTGTTTATAGCTTCCTTTTAAACATATTAACTTTAAAGTTAAATAAAAACAAGTATCTTAGCTTTACAAAATAGTTGTTTTATCTTAATTACCTACAACCTTTAATTACTAAAAAAATTCAAATATGATGAAAAATTTTACTTTTAGAAGCTCAAAACAACCAATCAGGATAAAACAGTTCAATCTGAGCTAAACATATTTTCTGAAGGCTATAAATAATCAGTGCAGTGCTGTTGTCTATTAGGATATAAGAGAAGCTTTTAAAAAGTTTAAATAAATAAAATATTAGGGGGTGGTCCACTGTGTCCATAGGTCCAGTGTGTACCGGTCTCCCCTACACAAAATTTAAATGCAAAAATTAATTTTAATTGCAACTAATTTTTCCACAATGTAAATTTCAAATTTGAATATTTTTGCATCTCTTAAAGAAATTATCTATATGTGCATTGAATATTTATATAATTTTGAATATATAAAATAAATCATATGAAAGGATACATACATATATGTAAATTTCTAAATTATATACCATTTACTATGAAATAAAATGTATTACATATATTACAGCTAATAAAAAATAACTGCATAAAATTGATATTAAAAGCAAAACAAATATATGCTTTTCTGTTTTTCTAAAAAAATGCTAAAATTTACAAAAATTACTCTTACCTGCGTCCTGATTTGTCCTTCCAATTTTATCTTGTATACAATTATGGTGCAAATAAGGTTTAAATAAAAAAAAAAACCATTTTATTAACATTTGATGTTTATGCTTTATAATTTACATCGTATTTAAATACCAAATGTATTTACAAATTCTTCTCACATTTCACAGCCTTTGCTGCCGAATTTAGCTTGTTTCGAATAGTGGCACGTACAAGTGATACATTTACAACAAACTTGCAGGCAACATGGCCCTGAATATCCATTATCCTGGATCCCATTACCAGAGGAGACCGCGAAAACACTTATATAAATGCAAATATATGCAATTATCCGTTACCGGATTAAGCAGGTACATTAACCGAACATTAACTCTGCATACATTAACTGAAAAAAAAAACCCTGGATGCATGAAACTCACCATGCAGCAATCTCTAGAATGCATAAAATTCATTCAAACAGCAGTTATTAACATATATATGTATGCTTCGCATACATTAACTGAAAAGCCCCACCAGTGGCTGAGAGGTTGTGCTCTCGAAGCTGGTAGACGGGAGGTGCTGGGTTCGATCCCAATCGCGCCCGCCGGCCTAATCGTTCGGAGTTTTCATGGTTTTCTTCGAGCCGTGATTTATCCATGCGTAAATACGGGTTAGGTTCCCTTAGAAAGACCCCCACAAAGGGCACTCCCCCCGGGCCTATATCCCTAGTAAGGATAACTGGCCGTCAATAATTAACCCAACCCAACCCATTAACTGAAAAAAAAAAAAACGTGGATGTATGAAACTCACCATGCAGCAATCTTGAGAATGCATGAAATTCATTCAAACAGCAGTTAGTAATATATATATATATATATATATATATATATATATATATATGTACGCTTCGCCTACAATAACTCCCCCCCCCCCCAAAAAAAAAACACTCCTGGATGCACGAAACTCACAATATGCAGCAATCTCTAGAATGCATGAAATTCATTCAAACAGCGGTTAGTAACTTATATATATATGTACACTTCACGCACATTAACCGAGAAAAAAAAAACCCACAAATTGAATTTCGGAAGAAAAATTGCAAATTTCACCATTCAAGAGTGCAAAAATCCTGAATTTCATCGATAGTGCGTGTAAAATCATGAATTTCCTCAATCGTGTACGTAAAAATAATGAAGTTTGTCGATCCTGCTCAGAAAAAGTAATGAATTTTGTCGATCGGCTACGTAAAAAAACTTCGCCATTCGGGAGTGTAAAAATCCTGAATTTCATCGATCAAATGCATAAAAATCACGAATCTCGTCGATCGGGCATGTAAAAATCATGATTCTTAGCGACCGAGTGCATAAAAATCATGAATTTTATCAATCGGCGTGTAAAAATCATGTATTTTGTCGATTGGCTACGTAAAAATCAAATTTCGTCATTCGGCAGTGTAAAAATCTTGAATTTTGTCGATCGTGTGCATAAAAATAATGAATTTCTTCGATCGGCCGGAGAGAAATAATGAATTTTGTCGATTGGCTACGTAAAAATCAAATTTCGTCATTCGGCAGTGTAAAAATTCTGAATTTCATCGATCAAACGCCTAAAAATCATGAATTTTATGGATCGCCACGTAAAAATCATGAATTTCTTCGATTATGCACGGAAAATCGTAAATTTCTTCAAACGGGCGCGTAAAAGCCATGAATTTCTTCGAACGGACGCATAAAAATTATGAATTTCGTCGAATGGACGCTGAAAAATCTTGAAATTTAGGAGAAAATGGTAATTGGGAAATCCTGCATTTGGCTTGTGCTTTCCACATTTTTAATCGCCAGTTTTTAAAGTTTAATCAACAACTGGCGACTGCTTATTTTCACCTTTTAGGGGGAGGGGGGAATCGCAAAATTAGTCGCTCAAGGATTGCCATGGAATGTGTTACCTGAAAGCAGAGGTGGTAAACAATGACAATGTTTTAATTGCCGTTTTACAACTTTAATCGCTATGTGGTGAATAGCTACTGCTAATTTTCACCTATAGCTAAATTCTAAACCTGTTTACATTTTACATGCGACTCTCGGCATTGAGCAGTAAGTGACAGCGTTCGTGCATTATTTTCCGTAATTCGCTAACTTTGTTAATATAATAATTAACACCTTAATTCATTTTTTAAATGTTTATACATAGCCATAAGATAGCTAAAAATATGTACCGACAGACACTTCTTCAAAACTGGTTTCTCTTTTAAAAAAAATTAGATAGATTCAACGTATTTATAAAAGCCTTACTAGAAAAAATATTTCATAGGATATTTGTATTTTCAAAGTTTTGTTCATATTATCTTATTTTAAACTTTTCTTTAATAGTGATGGAGTTAATTTAGAGTTTGTTATTGTGAATTCAAATAACTCATATTTATTACAAAATTAAATTAAATATTTGAGCCTTTTATCGTTACAATGAAATTTATAATATTGGTTGGTTTGATCTTGACTGTACTTAGCCTGTGTGTCAATACAATTAATGGTTTCTCAAGGTTTTTACATATATTTTCAATTGCTTTTAATCAAAGTTTACAAATAATATACCAGGAGGAAAATAACTTTATAAAAATTATAATTTAATTTAAAGTAATTCTATTTTAAATATTGTCCTCCTGAATGATGATATGTTACATGAAATGTGATTAAAAGCTTTTTCTTCTTTTTCCAAGATAGTTTGCCAAATTGGTATGTTACAGGTGTCAGTTAACATTTTTCAATTAATAACAAAATATTTGTTGCTATATTTTTATACTTGATAGCAGGGGTGTAAAAATCTAGTCGCCAATGGGTAGATTACTACCACTAAATTTTTAATATTCTTCGACTAATAAGAATACTGATAAAATTTAGGTGAAGTATAATAATAAAATTTAGCCGAAGAATACTAATAAAATTTAGGGGTGAGAATGGGCCCATTGACTCCTAGATTTTTACACCCCAGCTTGATAGCTTATTTTAAAATTTTGGATGCTGTTACTTGTTTGTAATAATAAAAACTTTGGATTTAAAGAAAATTTTTTTTAGCTTATTTATCCATTGAACACCATAAAACACATTTCAGGATTCATTTTTTGCATTTTTTATTACAAAATATTGTAAAATTAATGTAAGAAAAAATATCTAGTGACCAAAATTTATCAAATTATAAAGCATATATGACATTATAATAATACTATGTGTTCAACATTTCGTGATTTATGTGGCCGAAAGTTATAGTCATATGATGCAAATAATATATATATAATGACGTATATAGCATTAATATGAGTGTTTGGTGTGTAATATATATATATATATTCATATGTACGATGCATATATAAGCTTGGCGATGATTTTGATAAAATCATAGCTGCAACCTTGGCATAATCGTAATTGTAGGGGCAACAAACTTTAAATTAACTCCATCGCTATTACAGTATTTAAAAAAAAGTCTAAAATAAGACAATATGGACGACACATTGACAATACAAATCTCCTCCGAAATAATTTTTTTTTGGCAAGACAACGTGGTACTTTATAAATACGTTGAATGTATCTAATTTTTTAATCTATCTAGATTTGTAGAGGTGTCTGTCGGTACATATTTTTAGCCATCTTATGGCTATATATAAACATGTAAAAAATTACGGCATTAATTATTATATTAACAAAGCTAGCGAATAAGAAAATTAATATACAAACGCTTGCACTTATCGCTTACCGCCGTCGCCGTCAAAATGTAAACAGAACGATCAGAATCTGAGTTGAGTTGAGATGTGGCGTTTCTTCACATAGTCAGTTACGAAAAAAAAAAATCAAATGTTCAAAAGGAGATTTACATTTTTCACTTGTTTTTTGAAGTAAAATTTTCTTAAACTGGAAGTCATCATGCCTGTAGTTAATAAGTGGAAAGGCAATTTCCCCCTCCCTCGATTTTGAAATTTAAATAACTAAATAATTAAAATAACTAAAATAAATAATAATAATAATAATAAAAAACTTAAAATAAAAGAACTAAGAATTTTTCGTTGTGTGTAGGGTGTATATGTGTGTGTGTGTGTGAGGGGGGGGGGTGGTGTTCAATTACTACTTTCTTCCTGAATTTTAAAGTTTAAGTAACTAAAATTACGTTTTCTCCGTTTTTGAACAGCATAATAAAATTGGTTCTTTTGAGTAACTTAAAAGAGGAACTAAAAATTTTCCGTTGGAGGGGGGGGGGGGGGGGCGTCATTAACCCTCCCTGGATTTTGAAATTTTATTTAATTTTTTATTTTGACCGATTTTGTAAAACAGTAAATTTATTCTTTTTTCGAGTAATTTAAATTAATTAAACACTAAGAGAAAGTACAAATTTCCCGTTGGGGGGAAGGGCGGACTTTCCCCCCTTAAATTCCCCATGAAAGTTATTTATTTGTTATTTTTTATATTTATGTGTTAAAAATTTATCTCAAAAGCGGTGGTTCAAAGCAGTGTCCGCTGCTTAACTCGCTGTTCCTCGCTTAACTTAAAAGAGGAGCTAAGAATTTTCCGTTGGAGGCGGGGGGGGGGGGGGGGGGGGGTGCGTCATTAACCCTCCCTGGATTTTAAAATTTATTTAATTTTTTATTTTGACCGATTTTGTAAAACAGTAAATTTATTCTTTTTCCGAGTAATTTAAAGTAATTAAACACTAAGAGAAAGTACAAATTTCCCGTTGGGCGGAAGGGCGGACTTTCCCCCTTAAATTCCCCATGAAAGTTAAATTTTTAACACATAAATATATATATAAAAAAATATCTCAAAATGGGTGGTTCAAAGCAGTGTTCGCCCCCCCCCCCCCCCACCCGCCTGAGGATTTTGATTTTTGTTCAATTTAGTCCCATTAAACTAAAAGTCTTGAAAACAGTGTTAATTATTAATAACAGAGTAAATACGCAATATTGTCAAAAACTGAAAGACTTTAATATTGCTTAGCTTTTAAAACTGCAGATAAATTCCAGAAAATATCTCACAAACTTACTAAAATTAAGTTCTGTACAATTACCTTAAAGTAAATGCAGTTATACTGCAGATAGATCAGAAAATATAATACTGAAATAATGACTGTAAAAATACTTCAAATTTACTACAGTTTTACTACAGATGTAAAGTCTCATTATTTTTTAAATTTATGATTATAACATAAATTCACGTAAACTGCAGTATTTTTGCAGATAAAAGCTCACAGTATTTTTGAAATAAATTACTGCAAAATTACTTCACATTAACTGCAAAATAACTGAAGTATTTTTACAGTCAAGATTGCACTACAGAAAATCTACAGTTGCCTGTAGAAAAACTTTAAAAATACTTCACTTCTGTAGAAAAACTGCAGTTCATTTTTAGCTGGGGATTTATTCTCAAGTTGGATAATACTTACCACACCTTCGCGGAATCAACAGGTAGGATAAATCTTATCCACCTTTCTTTTACTGTCATGAAGTATTTTAAGTGAATTTTAAGAATAAAATAGAAGAAGCGTTTATTTGCCTTAGTTCTCAAAATTTATCAATCGGGCCTTTTGAAGACAATCTTTTTTCTACGCTAAAAGTAACTAAACGTCTGTATTTCGACACAATCCATTAAAAGCATCTTGGAAGATCAAAATTACAGCGCTTACAAAAATTTGGAAACGCTCTGAGGAATAAAAGTAAAAAATCTGAGAATTTTTCGATGGCAATGCAAAAAGAAAGTTGGGTATTTTGGCGTGGGTTTGCTCGGCGTCGGCTCATGTTTTCAGTATTAAATGTGACTTAAGTCTTTTTTGACGTGACTCTGTGTTTCTGTGACTCTGTTCTCTTCGACTTTAGTCAAAGACTTAGACTTTTTTCACGGAATTTTAAAAAGTGGTTGGATACAGTTATATTTACAATCGAATAAAATTTCAGAGAGTTCGGACAGTAACTTTTTTGTGTTGTTATTTTAAAGGACACGTCGCAAAAAAAAAAAAAAAAAAAAAAAAAAAAAGACGCGAGAAGAAAGCCTTTTTTTTACAGCTAGATATCAATATTTTTCCACGGTCTGTAAAACCATTATATTTATATCCATGGCTTTACAAATTTGATAAAATCTGGTAGCCAGTAAAAAATTCTAGTTACCAGTAAAAAAATATAACCTGCTCCCCTCCGAAGTCACCAATTTTCAAAAGCACAAAAGTTTTTTATCAATTAATTGAGAAAAATAATAAGCCTATTGTAGGATTATTAGTTACATAGTTTAGAACAGTTACATCATTTAAAAAGATGGTATAAACAAAGTTTTCTAATGAAATTTATCAAAATTATTTATCTATGAAAAAAAAATGTAAAGGCTGCATTAACCGGTATGTTCAGGAAATGCTGATTGCCGAAGGTTTCAAATGTCTGTATTAGTGAGTGCTGCAAAATCTATATCTGATGAGGGGGCATGGATGAAACAGTGAAGCAGGAAAACAATTTCTGCCTATTTTCGTGTCGAAGTCAGTCAAATAATTATTTTTTATTAATTTAAAATTTGCATTTGTTAAACTTATTTTTACCTAATTAAAAATGCCGAAAATGAGAAAAAATGCCATTTATGGTCATTTCTTAGGTCAATTTTTGTACAAAAAAAATTATAATAATAATAAAAAAAATCTGGTTAAATAATTTGGTGGCTAGATAGAAAAACTAGGTCGCCTGTGGCGACCTGGCGACTGCATTTGTCAAGACCTGTTTATAACTGATGAAAAATTTATAGAATTAAAAAAACTGGGGTTATTTTTTTTTTAAACTATGAAACAAGAGACCCTTACGAGGAAAAGAAACAAACAAAAAAACAAAAAAAAAAACAAGAAGGTGTCTTTTAAAAATGCTTTTCTGTCTAATAATCACTATTTTTTAGTGAAAATTTCATTTAAAAATATAAAATTGATATAAGATATATAATCATACAAATTTGAGGTAATTATCATGAGCCCAGGCACCGCCGGACGGGTCAGCTAGTACAATTTTAATGACATGCAGATAGCATTCGTTAAAATGTAATAAGTGTAAATCAATGCATAATTAATATATTGCTGATCAATTTAAATTAATGCATGGTTAGCGTAAAATTGTGTGTAATTATAGATAGTATTTTTCTAAAAAAATGCATTTAACGCACATTTAACGCCTTTTTTTTTCAAAATCCATACTCACAGGCAGGACTTAAATTCTAGGAAAAAAGAGTACCGGAGCTCAGACATATACGCTATAAGCAAGAACCCGAAGGCTCTCATCCTGTGAAGAAACATATCGGAGACTTGAGGATTCCATGAAAAAAAAAATATTTTATTTGAAGAAAGATAATTGAAAAAATGAGGCGGTCCCCCAGCACTCAGAACGTATATATCTTCACATCATGAAAACTCAAAATCGAATGCCTTTTTTGAGATGCCACAAATTTATCCGCGTCGACCCATAGGGTACAGAAGAAAATTCGTTAGGGAGAAACACATTCTAATTTTTTGAACGCAAACCGCCAAACCAGATTACCATATCAGCATCTTTATAACAACAGAAAACTAACTGTCCGAACTTAACATCTGCAGAAATTTTAGCATGCAGATGTATCGAGAAATAGATGTTGCATTTTATCTTTCTTTCTTTATTCTGTGATCCAAAATGTATGCATTAGGAAGGCACGCAGATGACAAACTGAAAATGATTTCATTTCTCATATGAAAACCGCAAGTACATACGAAAGAAAAAATTTAGACATGTACATTGATTGAAAAAGGATCACTTCAAGCTGCGATAAAAGAGTTTAAGAATTATTGAATTTTAAATAGAAAGGAAAGAGATTTTCTTTTCACAGAAGCGCGATAGAATTAAAAATAGCTAAAAGAGGAACCACAACTAATTTATAAAATTTTAACGATAAATATATGAATCTCCATCATAAGCAAGACGTCGTTGCTACATTACCAACAAATGAAAGATAGTCTTTAAATTTGTGTACAGACCCCCTACGAAACAAATGATTCGAAAGAAACACCGATTGCAAAAATCTGCTCATAATCGAAAAATAGCTTTTTATAACTTTAAGTACTTTTTTTAAATTCTTACTTTTGCAAAGATTTTTTTCCTGGGTACGTACATAGCTTGGTCTTAGATATAACTGAGAGCAAAAAACGCAAAAAAAGCCGCTTGAAACTGAGAGATACTTACAATGTGTATGGTTTTTTTTTTCTCTGTAATTCGATGATCTGTTATTGTTTCGAACGTGGAACAAAGACAGAAATGCAATTAAGAAACAGACCACTGTATACTATATAACACAAAGCGTCTGCGTGAGAGTATATGACCCATCTTTTACTATAAGACGTCTCGACAAAGAGACGCAGTCCAAAAATCAAGTTTTGACATAACCTATGAGTGTAATATGCGCTTTCACAGTTTTAAGTAGAATTTTCGCCGTTTAATTGAATCACATTGTTGAATAGAATTTGATTTAAGAAAGCGGTGGATTCTGCCAAGGCGGAAAGGTAAAAAAACTTAATTTTAACTTTAGTAGTTTTGATTCATATAAGCGGCAATTATAGTAATTTTTTTAGCTCTGGGGGGGGGGTTAACCCCCAAACCCCCCCACCCCCTTGGCTGCGCCACTGTTAAGCGGGTTTTTGCCTGAATAGAATTTTAGCTTAATATGTCGCGTATATAAAAATGTGTAGATAATATACAGGGCTGTACAAAAGAATTCAATTACGTTTCCGTCTATTAGTAGAAATTGCTGCAGGTGAATTTTCAACTGTGTTATGCGTTTTCTTACTAAATTAAATTTTTGCCCACTATGTAGAATATATACAAATCAACAGATCATATACAGGATTTCAGAAAAGAATTCGGGTACATTTCTGGCTACGGTAATTGCTGAAATGTGGTTTGCAAATGTGTTATGCGTTTTCTAAAATGTTTACTTAAGTATCTTATTTAACTTTTTAAACGGGGAAGTTTCGTAAAAGAAGTATTCTGGAAGTGCATGACTTTTCTTTTTTGCTTTGTTAATAGGTTTTTGTCATACCTCATAAGCCAATTAAAGAAAATACATTTTATTCAAAATGTTATTACATTGCTTGTGGATAGTTTGCATTTAACAAAAAAAAAAATCCCGTTTCAA
This sequence comes from Maratus michaelseni, assembly GCA_963931845.1. Classification (NCBI taxonomy): domain Eukaryota; kingdom Metazoa; phylum Arthropoda; class Arachnida; order Araneae; family Salticidae; genus Maratus; species Maratus michaelseni. The sequence continues at coordinate 256,283,027 of OZ007592.1, forward strand.
ATAAAATTTAACAAATATATATTCAAATGGAAGAATCTGCAATCATTGTGTCCTATAATTTTTGCTAACAATACTTTTTCAACAAACGAAAATAATAACTACCCTGTCTCTAGTAAAATAATAAACTTGTTACAAAATAAATGCAATCTTTTTTGGTAATAATACGTTCACTATTATTTTAAATAAGTTACCATCATTGTCTTTGTTTTCTTTTGGGTCAAACACGAGTTCTATCCACAATGAACTTTTTTCCTTTCCTTTTTTTCTATTTTTTTCCCTGTTGTTTTTTCTACTTCGATGCTACATTGTTAGAAAATGAGTCATTCTAAGACTCGGATAACAATCACGGCAAGTCTGGCAAAGTTTCGACCCTGTGTTAATGGATTTGCGAGCGACGAATGAATCAGTGTGCCAGAAATGAATTGAGATGGAGTGAATCACATTAACCATTCTCCGAGTGTAGCTAGAGATTCAACGGGCAAGATTTATGGGTATTGTTTAGCTTATATGATACGCATTAAACTAGGGCATAATTATCATACCAAAAAGAAAGAATAGAAAAGGTATAAGAAATGCCACTGGGTGAGGCAGATTAAAACAAGGATTACTAATTGTGAAGGTTTTGACCGAATTGCCACATGTGCAGGGCCTGATTATGCAAACGGCACGTGAAGCACATGCTTCCCCTCTAAACTTTAAAAGGGCCCCCAAAATGCCTGTGAAAAAAATTCTCTAATTCCAATTTTAAATTTTTTTTAAGTAAGAAAGTTTGCTTAATCCAAGAGGAAATCCACGCACTACTTTACGAAATTTATTTAACAGGTTAATATGGATTTTATCGATAGGATGTTAATTAGTCATATAGCATCATCCTGATGTGCCTGTTAGAAACCACTCGGGAAACTGAGCATACAGCTATATATACTAAATATATATGAAGTATATACAGGGAACATAAAAAAGCTGTTTAATGAAATATATGTGATCTCGGCTAAGCTACTCCCGGGAATAATGCAGTATGATTGGTGAGTTTTCATGAATGAAGAATTAAGAAAACTTTTGCCAAACGAAAGGGGACTCCCTAAAGAATACCGTGCTTCGCCTAAATTCAGAGATTTTTCGGGCCCTGAATATGGGCGCTGGCCATTAAGGTTGAGACATTGCCCCTAAATAGATTTTGAAATTTAATTAAATAAATTTTCTTTTTCTCTGATGATTTTTTTTTAAATAATAAAATGTATTCTTCGTAAGTGACTTAAATTAAACACCAAGAGAAAGCAGAACTAAGAAATTTTCGTCAGGGTTTTCTACCCCTGCCCCATTGCCCCTAAAAGTCAATTTTTAGTCTGTTTTTCTTTTTATTTTAATATGTTTAAAATTTACCTTAAACAAATTATTCGAGGAACAGAGCCCTTCCTCCCTAAAATTTACCTTAAACAAGGGGCTCAGGAAGCAGAGACCCTTCCCCTTTTACTGACAAAGAAATAAGTTATTATTTTAATTCTTCTGTTTGAAAAATACTCGTAGAAATTTACTTTTGCATATTTAATTTTTTTTTATTGTTTAATTAAAGTTAATGTTAAGCTGGAGAATTAATTAATGTTAAGCAATATTTTCAATGAGCAATTTTTGTGGGTATTGTTTAGCTTTTATACGATGCGCATCAAACTATTGGGGTGTTCGGAAAGTTCTTCCTGTTTGGGAAAGTTGTTTCGTACCGGAAAATTCTACCACTTATTTATTAGACATTTATTCCAATATCTAAAGTCTAATAATTGACGGGCAGAATTTCCCGGTACGAATTGGTTTTCCCAAATGGAAGAAAATTTCCGAGCAACCCAATATATCATAATTATCATACACGAAAGAAAAACAATGTAAAAGGTATAATAAATGCCACTGCATGAGGCTGCTTTATACAATGGTTACAAATTATGAAATTTTCATCTGACTGCCCTCTTTGTTTTCTTCTATATCCATAAGAAAATACTGTTGGATTCGTAAAAATTTTCGTCTTTCGAGTTTTGACAGATTTTGATCTTTTGGGATGTCCTAAATAAATTTGGCTATTTTTAGTCCCTTGTCTATTTGCATGGCGGCTCAAAAGTTATACGCATATTCGCCAACTTTTACGCTTTTCTCTTATCGCTATTTCTGAATAGTAATCTTCGTCTCATTTTAGGTGATTCTCAAAAAAATATTTTTCCCGCTCAACAACGCGAAACTTTCTGGCATATGGACGGGCTCATGTTTAAACATAAACGCATGACACTTGCAAGCATTACTGAAGGGATTTGTAATGAACTTTTATTTTTCATTTTTTGATAAAGGAATTACATCTTGAGTTTTTAGCAATTGTTGTCTCAAGACGATAGCTTTTTTCCTCTGCCGCTTTCGGAATTTAGATTCAAAACGTCTTTCTTCTACCTTTACTGAAAATTTGAAAAGCTATTCGCTTACATAATTTCTGAATAAGAGCACCTGTAATTTTATGCGTTTCTGAACCAAAATGAATTCAGAAATGGGTCAGAAAGTAGTTACACTGCAAAAAATAATTGTTGATTTTACAGTATAAAACTGGCATCCCAGCTGCCAGTATTATACCGTAAAATTAACAGTATTAAACAGTAAAATAAGCAGTAATACGCTGCCGTGCAAGCAGTAATACGCTACCGCCCGGTAGCGTATATTACTGCTTGCACGGCAGCGTATTACTGCTTATTTTACTGTTTAATACTGTTAATTTTACGGTATAATACTGGCAGCTGGGATGCCAGTTTTATACTGTAAAATCAACAATTATTTTTTGCAGTGTAGTTTAAATTTGAGAACAGCATTAATCGTAGAATTTCTGCGATTAAATAAGACAAAGATCTAGAAAGTGGTAACAAATAAGTGTAAAAATTTGTAACTCTTATAAGGCATCACTAGGCGCATTTTCTGCACCCTGTACACATGAAAAAATATCGACAAAAATCTATACTTTAATAGGACATAACGAGGCGTCCTTAATTCGAAGAAGATCACAGATTATAACGACGTAAGTGTGCCTAAGTCTAAAGTCGGCACTGTATGTTTGTCTGTGTGTTACGCCTATTTTGTGAACGCTGTAATTCAAGAACTAATGCACGGAAGGAATTGCATATTTGGTAGAACATTGACAGAAATTCGTTCTGGTTTAGCTTTTGATGCATATCGTTCGATATGTGGCGCTGTTATATTGTGCTTTACAGGATATGCATGATAACGATTTCTCAGTATTTATAGGATAGAATTAATTTATTTTGGTATGTAAGATTCTTATTATGAAAACCATGTTGATACAATTTTGGTTTCATGTTTGATCATTTAATTTTGTGCTACTTGCAATGAGCATTATGGCTGTATCATGAAGCATTACATGCCACAATACTGGTGTAATAAATGACGTTCAAGGTTCCACAACTACAGGTGAACGGTGAAAGGTGCGAAATGGAGAAATACCTTTCAACCACTGCTCAATACTCTTTCTTTACCAAGGAAAGTTTATCACATTTACTTGTTAAAGTTTTCTATTTTACCACATTTTATTAGTATGCCTAGAATTTTAATAGTGGTGTTTGTGTGTAAAAAAAGAGTATAAAATAAGTACACATACTACATAAAATTAACTTTTGATTAAAGCAAAACAGCTTACAGAAAGACATATTTACAATAGAGTATCTAGAATTCAATTTTACATTATTGGTACAAATCAGCAATTTATTGTTCATTAAAATCTTGAATAATTGCATAATGTCCATAGGCTAAGCTTGTTATCCCATCTAAAAAATTATATCTTTTATCATGAAATTGGCTTAGACTAATTTTATTTTAGGCTAATGTATATAAGTTGTGTGTATCTTGAGCGATCCTTGTCTTTTTTTTCGTGCTAGTTTTTAGTTGTTGTAGACACTCTAAATAATCTCCATGCTTGATTTTCTGTAGAACAATCTTGTGTAGATACTCCTTTTTGCTTTTTGAAGATTTTAGGGAAGATTTTTTTATTTCAGGCCTACAAAATCTAAGGCTGGCTCTCCATTCAGTTCGCCTTTAAATTATCCGACAACCTTCTTATTATCCACACAATAAAAGTCGATGATTCTTAGAATTATCAAACAGGAACGCCTACAGTTATATATTTTCAAATATATCTTGCATTGCAATATGGTAAGTCAACGAGTCAGTATCAGTAAATAATAAGGTTACTTTCTCCATATAATCTTTCTTTATAAAGTTAAAATGAAAATCATACATAATTTACATGGCAAATCCTACGTAGATAGACCGATTCATCAATATACTAGTTTTAAGTCTTTCCATAGCAATCACATCTTCATTAAATGTTTTGAGTGATTTAAAAGTGGGTAAAGGTAGTATAATTTTTTTGCTCTTTTTAACCCTTTCCAACCTAGTTGAAAAATGTTTATGACTTCGGTTTGCCTGGTCGTCTGGCCCTATGGCCGTCTGGCCGTCTATCCGTGCTCTAACTCCCGTAAATATGCTCGGATTGTCCTGAAATTTTTGTATTTTATTGTCGTTATCTATAGCATGTTCCCTATTTCAACTGAAGTGTGTAGCACTTATAGTTTTGTTACAGGGACACTCAAAATAATTCCTTTACATTACGGTATATGGGGAAAAATCATTTGCGGTTTATTTTAATGATGTTACACAATTTCAAACACAGTGTAATTGATATATATCACTAAGGTGCATTACAAGAAGCTTAATATGGAATAGGGTGTGCAGAGCACTTATAGTTACTTTACAGGGACAGTCAAAAAGAATTTCGTTACATTACGTCTATGGAGAAAAATCGTTTGCGGTTTATTTAAATAATGTTTCACTATTTTAAACGCATGGAAATTTACATATATATCTCTAAGGTACATTACAAGAGGCTTAGTACAGAATATTGTGTGTATAGCAGTCATCGTTCATTTACAGGGACACACAAAAGAATTCTCTATTGTCTGTTAACAATAATTCCTGGAATAATTCCTGGATGACAACATGTTTTCTAAAGAATATAAAATAAGTAGCTTTTATAGTTCGTTTACAGAGGCGCACAAAAGAACTCCATACATTATGATCTATAGGGAAAAATCGTTTGCTGTGTATTTTAATGATGGTATGATACTTCAAACATAATGAAATAAAAGAAGGATCACTACGGTGCACTACCATATGTTTTCTATAGATTATGGAGTATGTAGCACTTATCGTTAATTTACAGAGACGCACAAGATAATTCGGTTACAAGATTAACTAGGATCGATGCCTGCTGGAAGTATGTGTTTCCCGCTGTTGTGTGCATTTTCAATCTTATCTCATTTTCAATCATATTATGTGATTTGTATAAATTCTATAAGTCATTAAGTACGTTACAAAAAATAATTAAATAATAACTTACAGTGATAATCATTTCAAAACTATTTTTATTTCTCAACATATTCTCCACCAATATTTATACACCTATTCCATCGTTTTATAATGTGTCCCAATATCAGCTATATGAAATACTTTGGGTTTCTGTCTCACCCACAATTTCACAGCCAGAATTTCATGTTGAATCTCTCATCATCTGCAAACATCATCTTGCCTCTAAGATGTTTTTTACTGGACTAAACAGATGAAGATTGCCTTCTAATGAGGAGAGGCTGGAAAGTGGATCTTGAAGAATTTGCCAACTAAAATTTTGAATTCTCTCCTGTGTCAGGCCTGTATCAGTGTAGAATGCAGGGGGAGGGGGGATTATTCCCCCGGAGCTTTGGAATGTCCCCCCCCGGAAGATTTGAGATTTTATGCTTTTAATGGATAAAAAGTGCAATCCCCCCCGGAACTCTGCAATGCCCCCCCCCCGGGGCAACAGAAATCCCTCCCGGAGAAAAGTGTCTGAATTCAACACTGGTCTGGATGCATCATCTAGCCTCATCGCCATTTTGAAACTGATTTACGCGTGCCTGCAAATGATACCTAGTCATGAAATAAATATCCTACAGGTGCATCATGATGCCTTTTATTAGCATTCATGGAAAATACTATATAGTTACTATCTTAAGTTAAATTATCTCAATTTGTAACTTACTTAATGACATTTTCTTGGGTTCATTTCGTATACAGGGCTGCAAGAAAGAATTCGCACACACTACCAGATCTGGACAGCAAATGCTGAAAATGGTTTTTTACTGTTATGTGTTCTTTAAATTAATTATTTTGATATCTCATTTCATTGTATGTATGAAAAAATGAAATTTTTTAATAATATCCTGTCAGCGTTGGAAAGTGTTTCATAATCTATGCCTATAATTTTTCGTTCTTCTTGTCTCTTCCTTTTGACATTTAATCTGATGCATAATATTTTATGTGTATTTAATTGAAATTATAATTTTTCTCTAAAGTCGAGACTTCTATAGTCAGTGTACGCACATCGATGTGGCTACATTGGAGTCCCTTATTCAGTCCCTTATTCACAGTCCCTTATCTTCCTACGCAACCTGCCAGAAAATAACTAGTTTGAGTTTGAAAACTGCATAATTACACGATATTAACCTTTTTACATATTTAAAGATCTGAGAAATATAATCAATACAAAAAAATTCTTATTAATGTAGGATAAAAAATTCAATTAGTCAGCCAGTTAAGTCAGGTAGTCAGCCTTGCAATGGCTGATTACTAGCTCCATAAAAATTTCCATGATTCATTTCTGAAGGTTGATGACTTATAAAAGAGGTCTGTGACATTTTCAAATTATCCCAGCGAAAGTGGCTGGCGAAGGAAGATCCACCGTTTAACAGTTACGACAGATCCCCGAAACTGTCGGTTCAAATCTAAAGAAACAATGGATCCCCGATACTGAATGGTTTAGACATTTTAGGAACAATACCTGAGACTGCCTGGCACCTAACCTGACATTAACGAATTAATTACTCTTCTTGTGAGGTCGGGGGGGGGGGGGGTCAGAGCTATACCCAGGTCAGCACTTGTTTTATTCTCAGTGGAGGCTTAGGGTGTTTATTTTAAATTTTGGACAGGAAGAAATTTTTCTTTAATTATTTGTGTTTGGTATAATAAGTAAAAATCTTAAATATTAATTACCAACAGATGTTTTTTTGTTTTGAAGGTAAATTAATGGTGTAACACCTTAAATTCATCTTGTTTTAGGTAATTGAAAAATTCTTTCAATCTTTTTAATTAAACTCTTTTTTGGTGAAAAGCAAATTCTGATAATTGTATTTTTCGGCCATAATTTTTAATGTCTTCCCTTATTTTGAAGATTGCTAAGGAATTAGATTTTGAATTCGATTAAGCTGTAAGATTAAGTTGAAGTCTGTCAGTAACTCAGTCAAATTAAAGTAATATATGTGTTTTTTTTTTTTGGCAAGTTGTAGGCTATATGTGGAATTGGGTTGCTTGTTATTCAAAATTTTAAAATCCGTGACAAGCGGTCAAAATTTCATGAATTCATGTATTTTGGTTGTATTTTTATTTGTTTGTAATTAATGTTTATGTTGTGTTGTGGGTTCAAAATTCTGAATTTTTACAGCGCATTTATGTATGAAATACAGTAGGGTAAAATTATTGTGCTAGGATTTCAAAATTGTAAATATGTCGAATTTAGCAACGTTCAGAAGATGTGATTTGCAGTCTTTAGCTGCGGAATTAGAAATAGATGTTTTGCCTAAGGACACGATACCCAAATTAGTAAAAAAAATAACGGAGGCGCCTGACTATGAAGAACAAATGGCCCTAAGCCAGTTGAAATTTTTTGAAGAGAATCGGCTAGAGAAGGCTCGTCTTGAGAAAGACAAGGCCGATAAGGAGTTTGATTTGTCTAAAATCAGAGCAGAACGAGAAAGTGATACAATTACATTATCGTCTAGCCAGATAGAGAAAGAACCGAAAATTACCCTAAAAAATGTTTTACCGAAATTTGAAATGGGAAAAACGGAAATTTCTTTATATTTGGACTTGTTTGAGCGACAAGCTTCAAGAGCCCAAATTGAGAAAACACAATGGGTTACAAATTTGATGGGGTTACTACCTTTCGAGCTATCCGAAGTAATCTTGAGAGAACCGATAAAGCAGGCAGATAATTTCGAATTCGTAAAGAGGAAACTATTGGAAAAATTTCGAATTAGTGCGGAAGATTTTCGAATTAAATTCGTAACGATGAATAGGGCTTCGGAAAAGAGCTGGAAAGAATTCGCTTACGAAATAAGTAATTATTTTGACCAGTGTTTAGAAGGAATTCAGGTGTCCGAATTTAGCCAACTGAGAGATTTGATAATACCTGACCAGATCAAGTGAAAAGTCCCTAGTGAAATGAGACAGCATTTCATAGATTCCTGGAGTAATTTAATTACGCCCTTGGATTTAACACAGAAATTAGATCATTATGAGGCGGTTAGAAGAACAGAGAGAAAACAGTCCCCGCCTAGAAATTCAAATAACGGCAAACAGTTTGAGGGAAACAGATTGGTCGATAGACCAGAAACAGAACCCCAAAACGCGGAAATGAAAAGAAATTGGAGGGAGAGGGAAGATAAAAAAACTAGAGATGTAATTTTCGATAAGTGAAGAGACAGGTCTTGTTTCCAATGTGGAAGTTTTACTCATATCCGAAAATTTTGCCCAGAACTAAAATGGAGTAATGAACAGCCCGAAGGGGTTAATCGGTTAACAGATCTTGATGGATTAAATGAAATGTTCCAGCCTTATTTAAGACAGGGGATTGTAAATGGTAAAGAAATGAAAATTTTTATAGACACGGCTACGTCGCTAGATTTAATTAGTGCCAACCTGGTAACCCAAGAACAATACACGGGGGAGTCGTGTGGGTAAAACAACCATTACAAAATGAGTTAAAATGTCTACCCCTCGCCGAAATAGAGCTTAATCTGTGTGATTTAGGCAAAAGAGTTAGGACTTACGCAGGCGTTGTCGATACAGAGGTAGTAATGGATTATTATTTATTGGGAAGCAAAACAAAAAATTTGTTAGACAGAATGAAACCGAAATCGCCTGTTAGCTTTGGGAGTTCGGCACAGAAAAAAAAGCATAGGAGTGACCACTCAATTCCCCCCAACCCCACGAACCGCTTAGTTCCGGCTAATCAAAAGAACGAGGTGAGGAAACCTGACAGGGAGGAAAAGAAACGTTTTGTTACCTTCCCCCTTAGCCGAAGCGCAGAAGTAACGCATTGTGAGTCTTCCATTAAGACGAAATTCGTGACAACAGCGGTCCGCGCGGCACCCAAAACAAGGATAAAGGAAAAGGGTTATAAAGAAAGAACGAGGGTGTTTTATTTAAGGAATGAAATCCGGGAAAGGAAGGATGAAGAAAAAAATAAAGACACAGTCTTAAAGCGAAAGTAAAATTTTAGGTTCCAATCTTCGGGACGGAAATCCACAAAAGGGGTAAACCGTTATTGTGCGTTAGGAAGGAAGCGAAAAACGTTTTTCGAATCTAATTGATTAGAAACCCCAGGATTCACATCGCCGCATAACGAAACTAAAGGCAGCGATGTTAAACAGTTGAAAAACGCCGCCGGAAATGATTTCCGATTAATTAGAGATTTTTGGAAAAAGGCAGGATATATGCGCAGGTCTTTAGGTTATTTACGTCTTTAGGTATGCCAAATTCCACATGTAGACTGTTTAAGTAGAATGGAATAAATAATATTCCACTCAGTAATTTTGTATATAGTTTTTAATTTTGTAATTGAAATAATTGAGTATTTGAATCATGCATGAATATTGAAATTTAATTTAACGATGTGAGTCTGTAAAGTGTATTATAAACTTGTGAATAATAATGTTTAAGGTAAGCCTCTATTGAGAATTAACATGTGTGTTGGGTGTGTATGGAAGGCTAGCGCACCAGTAATGATTAAAGATTTTCCAATTGCTTGAAAAATCTCACCGGCTCGAGGGGGTATTGCTGTGATATTTTCAAAATATCCAAAAAAGTGGCTGGCGAAGGAAGATCCACCGTTTAACAGTTACGACAGATCCCCCAAGTTGTCGGTTCAAATCTAAAGAAACGATCGATCCCCGATACTGAATGGTTTGGACATTTTAGAAACAATACCTGAGACTGTCTGGCACCTAGCCTGACATTAACGAATTAATTACTCTTCTTGTGAGGTCGGGATGGGAAAAGCTTTCCCAGACAGTTGGACGCCTAGGGAGGTCATTTTAACATTCCAATGAGAACTGAATGTCACCAAGGATAGGCTGGAGAAGGTTGAGGAGGCCGGGATGAATATTTCCTCCCGCCCCCTCTTTTTCTTGGGCTAGAGGAAGGAGAGAGGACGATAGAGGAGAGGGGTTTTTTGAAGCGAGAGGGTAAGACGTGACCCTGAGAAGCCGAGTGTGGCAGAGAAGCTAGGAGCGAAGGGGAAACCGAACGGAGCAGACGGCCCGGTCTGTGAGAGAGAAATTCCGGAGAGCATCAGGCTCGATCCCCATGGGCACCCTGTCCAGTTTAATAGTATTGCCTAATAAAGAGGACTGTAACAAAGATTAGAACGAGAATGTCGGGAGTAGAGATCGTAAGGAGAGATTAGAAGACTGTGTTGCATTGTTTGTAATCACTACACTCACGCATTTATTATTTAAATACTGAAACCTGTTGGAGAAATACTTTGTATTTCGATGTTCGAATAAAGAAATATTTCTTTCTAAAAATCAACTATAGTAATTACTCCGGCTAACCACGGCTATCAGATCACATTTTATAAATCCCCCCGGAGTTTTTACAGGGCTTACACATTGAGTAATTATAATAGTTTCATGTTGAACCAAAAAATAAACTATTTGATGTAATGTATTTTGTCTCATTATGGCCTACTTGGGGGCGGGGGGGGGGGGGGGGGAGCTGAACATAACAGCACTTACCGTGTACAATATTTATGTGTTTCACAGTTTTCATTTTGATTTTGAAAAATAATTTGAATTATAGAGTCCTGCATCGGGTCAGTTAACCCAATTTCACTCAAACCGAACTCGACCCGCGATTCGTGTCTTGTCTGGTTGACGCTATTTTTTTTTCGTTGTGTCGGTTCGAGTCGGTTGACTTTAAATGTTTCGGTTTAGGTTTTGATTCTTTCGGGTCGTGTTCGGTTTGACCCGATTTTTCAAAAGAAAGTCCTGAATATTTAATATATATATATTATATATCTATATAATTGAATATAAATGAGTATATGTGTATTTATTTTTCATACAAAAAAGATAAAATTGGTATTAGAGATATAAGTGTAGACTACCGTCAGGGCCGTAGCGAAAGAAAATTTTTGGGGGGGCAAAAGGCAAGATTGGCCGACTCAAACATGTTTCAAATCCGACTAATGTAAAATAGTCAATCCTGTCGCATTATTTCTTAATTAATAGTTTTTACAATTAATTTTAACTGATTAATTATAATTGATAGTTAAAAATAAAATATATGATTTTGTATTACTAAAATGTTTCTTTGATATAACTCAGTAATTATTTAAAAGATTTACCAAGAACTTTACTGAAAAAAAAAAAAAAGAATATGTATTGATAAGAAAAAATCCTACAGTTATATTTGTGAAAAACACATTTGTTTAGAATGATAGAATGAAGTGATAGTTTAGTAAATAGAACGTAGTGATTTTCAAAATAAAAGCTAAATAAAAATGTGATCTCTTAGTTCTAAAAATTATGATAATGTAATGAATGGGAAGTACTTTCAATATTTTATTAGCATGCGATAGAAAATAATTTGAACTTTATATTTCAATTAGAGATAATATCGTATGGAATTAACAACATACACTTTCAGTAATTCTAATTGTAAAACTAAAAAATGCACACTATAGGGGTACCGAAAATATTTGGAGGGGCCTCAAAATTTAATTGCGCCTGGGGCCTCTTGAGTGCTTAATCCACCACTGATTGTGTTTTATAGGAATGTCAAGGGACTGACAGAAACATTTGAATTATCCACGATTTCGAATTATACACGTTCGAATTATTCAAGTTTGACTGTACTATTTTTACAAGAATTACACATCACACTGAATGAAGTAAACCATTCATACCTTTCTTATCACCATTCCCTGTCGAGTGGTTTCCACTGTCCAGCCATGTTGATAACTTCTTCGAACATTTTGCAGCCTCTAAGTTTTTTCTTTTTAGAGTCTATCTTTCTTAATTTCCACTTGGCTGGTGCCGAATTCGTTTCATAATATAAACTATTATCTCAACACAAGCAAAGTAAGATTAACCCCTTGGGGACGAGCGACACGTATACGTGCATAAGATGCTCAGAATCCTCGATTATTCCCACCAGTTAATTTTTATTGTAAGCTTTGCCTTATTTAATGACAGCATTTCTGCGATTCAATTAGGCGCAAATTTCTGTTTTGAAAAACCCGTGGTAAAAGATTAAAAATTCTGTAAAAGACGCTCGTTACGAAGGGGTTAAGTAATAAACTATCGTACTATCACTACTATGCGACTCTCAAGTGCTCTGACAGTCCGATATTGATGAGCAGTTAGTAAACGAATGACTCATCATGAATAGCACTAGCTCACTGCACGTCCTAGTCTGCACTTGACTCCTCACTCGGCAGGCACCTGGCGCGACATGACACATTCGACTCGACATTCTGCTGTCTGCTCTAGAGATGCTTTTGCATGCGAAGCGTATGAAGTATATGAACGGACACGCAAAACATTTACTCTAGCACTTTGATGGATTTTTTTTTATTATTAAATTTTAGCTAGGCGCTTGGTATTTTATAGGAAGTTAGATTAGATATTAAAATACAATAATTTTTTAACCATCAGTTTGGGGCCCCGAGGCAGTGCCCCGGCGGCAGTTACGGGCCTGAAACGCTGAACTATTTATGTTGTTTTAAGTGCAAATGTGTTAATGTTCCGCAATCGCTTCAAGTTTTTTTTTTTTTTTTTTTTTTACTATAAAACTACTTTTAATAATTTAATTTTTCCTGAAATCCTCTACTTTCTGAATTCTTTATTAAAAAAATAATTCCTGTTGCGTATGATTTAGTTTTTAAAAAAAGTAATCGTTAACATGTACCGTAATTTCCGGCGTATGATCCGGGGATCAAACAATTATGTTTAACCCAGAAATTTTATTTAATAATTGAAGTAAAATATTTACAGCGATCCAGTATGTTCCATTATATAAAATAAAATTTCTGAGTCGAAACATAATTGTTTGATACGCGGATTATACGCCGGAAATTACGGTAATCAGGGTATACAATAAATATTAAGTAATTAATAAAGGCTGCAATTCTAATTTTTATAATAACAAGTGAAAAATCAGTAAAAATTATGTAATTATGTTATGTTGGCACAAGCATATAAATTTAATTTTAGTTTTATCAAAAAAAAAAAGTAAGAAGAAGTTTTTTAGGTATTAAATGTTAAATGCACGGATACATATATTTTTTAATTTTTTCAGTTTTTTTTAAATAGTTTTAAAAATTCTTCGTTTTTATTTTTCAAACGTTCCTAAAACAGTTCCAAAGGACGTAAACATTAGGGTGGGCCGAAATAATTCAAAAATTGTTTTTCAAGTCGTAATACCGCGGAAAAGTTGCGAATCGGGGAGACTAAAAATGGGTAAAAAAAGAAATAAAATCGGTTGATATCTTCCGATCGCGCATGTGCTGTAAATTTTGCTAAAATGTGGAAAAATTGACATTTTTACAAAAAAATTTTAAATTTTTAAATTAGCCTCTTTACGAATGCAATAGCTGAAATTCTTATCTATTACACTAACAAAACATAATATTTAAATATTATTTAATTTCCTCAACATCTTCCGATCGCACATGTGCTCTAAAGTTTGCCGAAATTTGGCAAAAATCACATTTTTACGATAATTTTTATCTTACTTAGCTTGTCAATATTTAAATGTAATAGCTCTTAGCGACTCTTTTTCGAAACAATAACACTTCAGAGAATTAAAAATTTAGTAAAAAAAATCGTTCAATTCTGTTAAGGTAATCCGATAGCGCAACAGTAATCAAATCTAAGAAATTCATGCACGTGTTGTAATTGGCTCGGCTCAAGGATTAATTACCGATTCTGACGTCTCCCATGTTATAGACAAAAACAAAATGCGAAGACAGAAAAAAAATTTTAGGGCTGAATTGTATGATAAATCTGACGATTTTACACTACAAGTTCTCTATTTGGATGGGAGGAAAGGCAACACGTTAGTGGTGGATGTAGCTCATTCAAAAAGGTTCCAAAGAGTAAAAAAGGAAGAGCATTACTGGCTAATTCAAGAACCTGGCTCAGTCTACATCAGCCATGTAATTTCAACTTCTGGAAATTCTAAACATAATGTCACTTCTGTTATTTCTTATCTGTCTGGTCGTGGCATTTCTCGTGAAAAATTAGTTGTCACAGGATGTGATGGCACTAATGTTAACACAAGTTTGTAAAACGGTCTGATTCACTGAATAGAAATGCATTTGGGGAAACTGTTACAATGAGTAGTTTGCCTTCTTCATATTAATGAACTGCCATTCAGGCATCTGTTTCAATACGTTGTCGGTAAATAAACGGGTTAAAAATCTTTGAGAGGGCCAATCGATGAAAAGCTAAGTGGCTGCAAAAAGCGTCCAGTGATTAGCTTTAAGAGTATTGACTGTCATATCCAAATAATAGATGGAAGTATATTAAGTAAAGATCAGCAATCGATACCGAAGATCAGACTCGATATTTCAATGGCAATAAAGTCGGGAAATTGTAAAGAGGATTTGGCTGTACGAAATCCTGGTCCCTTTGCATACTCGAGGTGGTTGACAACAGTCAATCAAACTCTCAAATTGTACATAAGTGAAGAAAGCCCGACATCTGAACGTCAAGAAATAGTTGTATTTATTCTAAAGTCATACATGCCAATGTGGTTTAGTATTAAAATAAGTAAATACTTTACAGACGGACCGAAACGTGTGTACTTTCCTTTAGGTATAGATAAATCACAGTCCATCCAAATTAATTATATACGAGTAGTCTTATATGAGTTATCTGTCTGGTCGTGGCATTTCTCGTGAAAAATTAGTTGTCACAGGATGTGATGGCACTAATGTTAACACAAGTTTGTAAAACTGTCTGATTCACCGAATAGAAATGCATTTGGGGAAACTGTTACAATGAGCAGTTTGCCTTCTTCATATTAATGAACTGCCATTCAGGCATCTGTTTCAATACGTTGACGGTAAATAAACGGGTTAAAAATCTTTGAGAGGGCCAATCGGTGAAAAGCTAAGTGGCTGCAAAAAGCGTCCAGTGATCAGCAGCCTAAACTAATAGATATTTTAGGTATGTATTGCTTGGTAGCAATACAATCCTCAAGGTACCTACCTAAAGATTTACGTAATATTGTCGACACTGTGATCGAACGAAATGGATTTTTCGCTCATCCAGAACATTTCATGTTAGCCATCAGACAAGATACTTAAAAAAACATAAGAAAGCTGGGACTTCGACGAATTCTAAAGGCGAGACAGTTAGATCAAAAGAGAACAACTATCAGAACACTCATGCCTCCAAAACTGAATTTCGAGGCTCAAGACTACTCGTATATAATTAATTTGGATGGACTGTGATTTATCTTCTCCCCCGATATTAAAGCATATCAGTGTGATGAGATTAACTCACATATTCAAAGTGGCTCAGTTCCTAATTGGGATATAACATTCCAGAATTTCCCAGTCCATACTCAAGCAATTGAACGATGTTTCAAACTCGTAACAGAAGCCCCAGTAAAAGTTTGTGGAGCTGAGTCTAGTGATGGTTTTATCAGAACAACAATGCTGTCAAGGTCAACCAAGCCTAACTTCGCCCATAAATCTGATTTCAAAGTACCTTCATCTAAGAATGAGTGAAAACGGTGATGTTCAATTATTCAACATGCGTTTCGTGGACTTATGACTCTCTTTGCATAAAACTTAGTTTCTCCAATAAGAAAATGTGTTTATAAATAATACTATTGGTCTAACATAATTTGTTTTAAACATTTAAACTTGTATTCAATAAAAGAAACCAACAAAGAAAGGTAAGTTTTGATTTTTTTCCCCTTGAACTGTGATTTACGGTTATTTGTAATTATTTTTTTTCAAAATTTCATTAATGCAATTCGCGACCAGAATATGATGATGAATTTAAGGATTTAAGTAATATTTATACATTACGTTTTTCTAATACATAATAATTTCAGCTATTACATTCGTGATGAGGCAATTTAAAAATTATTTTTTTTTTTTTTTTTTTGTAAAAATGTGAATTTTTGCCAAATTTCGGCAAACTTTAGAAGCATATGCGCAATCAGTAGATGTTGATGGATTTAAATAATATTTAAATATTATGTTTTGTTAGTGTAATAGATAAGAATTTCAGCTATTACATTCGTGAAGAGGCTAATTTAAAAATTAAAAAAAAAATTGTATAAATGTCAATTTTTCCCCATTTTAGCAAACTTTACAGGACATGCGCGATCGGAAAATATAAACCGATTTTAGTTCTTTTTTTACCAATTTTTAGTCTCCCCAATTCGCAACTTTTCCGCGGTATTACGACATGAAAAACAATTTTTGAATTTTTTCGGCCCACCCTAGTAAACATCATATCGTTGCTAGAACCTACTATGTACAGGGTTCGTACGGATCAACGAATTTTCCAGGAGTTTCACCAGTATTTTGTTTATAGAAAAGTAAATCTAGGTTAAACTTGTGAAACTTCGGCATCTTTTAAGGAAAGATTTTCTGTAAGAAAATACTGGCACCGAAGAATTTCCTTGTCGTAAAATTCCAGGAGCCGTACGAACCCTGTATGTATCAAGTATAAAATTTCTTGAATTTTCTTAAGCGACTTTCGATTTCGGTCGACCTAGTTTATATATTAATAGTTTTTATCTATGTAAGTTGCGAGTGTTACTGTAGGACAAATTTCTGATATTTTCAAATCAATAGATCAGATTCATTTTTTCCCCTATTGGCCTATGTATCGACGGCCGACTTAGCTTTTCCATGTGTGGGTAAGGTGAACTATACGTCCAACATTTTCGACTCTGCAGACAAGATTTATGCATGATAATTTTTTTCAGTGGGTAGGCCGACTAGCTATTTATGTGATTCGAAAAAGTGACAGAACACGTGACTTTCATACCGGCTGACCAGATAGATCTATTGAAACCATTACTTTTCTTTACTCATAACCTATCTATTGACAGACCGACTAGCTTTTGCCATATGATTGTAAGGGTGTAGTGAAATGCATTCTGAAGACTTAAAGTCCTGCCAACCAGAATTTTTCCGAATTGTTTTTTTTAACCGGCCTACTGACATACTACAGAGACACTAATTAAATCTGCTGATAAGCCGACTGAATCCTTTTACCAAACATTGGGGGGGAAGCTGCCCCCCCTGCCCCTCCGCTCGCTACGCCCCTGACTACCGTATATATTATTTCTCCTGTCAACATCCCTTTTTCTAAGAAAATACGAGACGCAGAACGACGAATGAGATACCACATGAAAGGATTTTGAACAGGCTTCTGACATAGTACAAATACATTTTCCTAAAACATATTTTTTGATTAAAATTTGATGATAATTAAAAATTAAATCGGAGTTGTTTTCATAAATGAAATGAAACGTTTTCCTCAAATTAATGTTGCCACAAAAATAAGATTTCGCATTATATCGTGCTCAGCAATAATTATAAAAAGAAAAAAATGTAAAATAAAGATTGCTGCACGTGTTTATTTTATATTTATGATTAAAGAGCAAAATTTAAATTCAAATGCTCAATTATTTTTCGCTGTCCCATGTTTTTTCCGAAACAGATGATGTTATCTTCTAATGCAGTTAAAATACGATTGATCTTTTTTAGATAGATTTCGTAAGAAATACTACCTATTACATTCTCCTCTAAGTTGGAATTTTTGAAAAATTTTTACAGATCTACGCCGATCATGACTCCCAGAAACCAAAAACACCCCCAGTTCAAAACTTTATCTATCTATCTATCTATCTATCTATGTCACTTTTTTATGGACACGATAACTCCAATAATTCTGCACAAATCTCTTCCAAATTGATACATAAAATCAAGGGGCATAAAGTCTCGGTCAAGTTCGTTAACGGGCAAAATCAAACCAGGGGGGGGAATGGGGGGGGGGTTGTGAAAACAGAAAAAAACCCATAATTTCTTAATTATATGATACATATCGAATCCGTTTAAAGTTATTATTCCTTCTAGGAAAAGGGCCGAAAATTTATGTATGACAGATTTTTGATATCATTAAAAATGGCCCCAAGGGGGGAGGATCGGGGGGTTTTAGAAGAAAAAAATTCATAACTTCGTCAATTCCCAAGATATCAAATACGCTTAAATTTATTGTAAATCTCCTTAAAATTATCTACAACTTTTATACTGACAAGTTTTTTACAGGACCAACTCTTATGGCAAAAAAAAAATTAAAAACAAAAAAATCCCTTCTGGCTTCGCTTACAAGCAGACGTGAAAACAGAAAAAAACCCATAGCTTCTTAATTTTATACATATCGAATCCGTTTAAAGTTATTATTACTTCTAGGAAAAGGGCCAAAAATTTATGTATGACAGATTTTTGATTTCGTTGAAAATGCCCCCAAGGAGGGGGGGGGGATAGGGGTTTCAGAAGAAAAAAAATTCATAACTTCGTCAATTCCCAAGATATCAAATCCGCTTAAATTTATTATAAATCTTCTTAATATTATATACAACTTTAATATTGACAAGTTTTTTATAAGACCAACTTTTACGGTAAAAAAAAAATTAAAAACAAAAAAATCCCTGCTGGCTCCACCTACAGGCAGAGGTATATTTTGAAGTGGGTGGTCCCAACTGTCACATCATGGCAAATAGGTCTTTCTTCTGCAATTCCCAATAATCAGGTGCCCCACGGGCTGCGTTTTCGAAATCTACCTGTGCCTGTAGGCCGAGCCGTCAGGGATTTTTTTTTTTTGCCTTAGCTGTCAGCGATCAGTTTTTACTGTAACTTTGATGGGATAAATTAGACGATATTTTGGCTTGACTAATGTTGTTTGCAGATATTTTTAGTCCTTATTTTTTTTTTAATATATAAATTTAAAACTTGCATCTAAAAATATTAAAATGCAGTGCAAAATCTTCACACAGGTCCACTGGTTTTTTTCATAATTGCATTAAAATATGGATTAATATTATTTCACTTCGGGTTCGGTTCGGATTCAAGTTGGATTCGGGTAAAAGTGTATCGGGTTTGGGTCGAGTTGGGGATGTGATTTGTGTACTTTTGGTAATAAATGATTCAATTGCATGAATGTTTCCCTTTTTTAAAAAATAACTTTTCTGGTTAATGATTCAATGAAAATTACTCATTGTGAATAAGATCCGATGTGGAGGGAAATAAATCATTAAAGGGATTAAAACTGAATCTTTAACATTTCTTTTCGATGGAAATAAAGCCAATTAATTCCAACTGGTAAACGGGTCGTGCCCACCGTACCCAATCTTCACCGCATTTTATCTAAAATACGAATTTTTCGGAAAACAAATGCTTTATTTAATATGAAATATGAATCATTCCCACTTCAATCTAGAAAATCTTTTTGCGTACAATGTACAATAGAAGGATCGCTGATAGGAGTCTTTCTGCTAAAGTACGTTCCGATGTCGGCGAGATATTGGGAACATAAATGTAAACAGTGACTGACAACATGTCCTTTGATTTTTTTTCCCACCCGCTTTTGTGGAAAAGCGAGATATTATATCAAATTGACAGAGTGAATCACTTATTGTTTGGATACGTAACACCGCTGATTATTGAATGTGACGTAAGAATCAGGAGTGTGTGAGGTGTGTTTATGTATATGCATTAAAAGTTAATCATATTCACTTATGAAATCGGGGCAAGGTAATTTCCGTTTGTATGCCTTCTAGATTATATTATCGTTAAGTACGTGTACTTTGACTATACTTAATATATTGACAAATTTTTATATTTAGCGATTTTATTATAGTATGCGTGGAACTTTAAAAAAACTAGTCGTTGGGGGCCACCGTAATACTTACCAATCATGGATATGCATAATGTAAAATATTAAAATAAAAATGTGTAAACTACTTATGCATTGCAATTCAAATAAAATCGTGGCTTGATGACGTCATAAACTTTAAAGGCTCGATTACTGAATTGCTTGAAAGAGGTTTTTCCTTATAACTCCAAAAATAATAATCCTATTAACTAGCGGTTTAATGCATCTGATTAAGCGTCAAATTTCCAATTAAAATATATCTTTAAAGTGAAATTTGGATGAAATACAGGGTCATGAAAAATCGAAGAGTGTGGAAAACAGTATTCCAAATATCTCGGCAACTAATTATCCGATCGACTTCATGCTTTATGTAAAATTTATGTTTTTTTATTGTCTTTTATATTCATTTCTTAAAATAAACAATTTTGAAAATTTTTATATACCTTTTATCAGAACGAATATTTCGAGAGTCCGAAAAAAATAGTTCCGGTTAATCGAGGTTATTGAAATGAAATAGGCTTCTTCCCATTATTACATACTAAGTACATACCAAATTGCAAGTCTCTATCTCAATTTTTTCGGGAGATAGAGCGTTTACAGACACACAGACACACACACAGACACACAGACGGACGGCAAATTTTTTTTTTCTAAAAATATGTTTTTCGGAATCTCCAGTGTCTGAAACGTGTAAATCCGTCAAAAAATTTTTTTCGATTTTCAAAACAATTACAAGACTTACCCTATACTACGTATGATGGGTAAGTAAAAAGGTGAAACCGCAAACTAAAGTTTCTTGTTGAGATTAAAATCTAAAGCTTTTTCAAGATTTTAATTATGAAAGTGGGGCATAAGCTTAAGAAGGGCTTTATTTTGCCTGATATATATAATTAAACTCATTTATAATAAGCTAAGATGTTGGGAGAATCCGGTATTCACGAATAAAGGAAATAAATCAAAGCTCGATTACGGTACTTTAACTCTTTGAGGCCCTAGGCATAGCATTCTTTTCCGAGTTGAGTTCCCCCACTCAATATTATAAGTAAACGCGAAACTCAGCATCTTTTTACATCCCTTCCTCCCTCGTAAAATTAATGTTTTTCAAAGACTTGTGCAAGTTGGGAGGTTTTTTTTTTCTTTTTTTCAATGCAAGGCTAAATTTTAAAGCTCTGTAAACTTAAAATTTGAAATATAGAAATATATAGTTAAATTCACATGAAATAAAAGTAAAAACCGTTTTTTTTTTTCCAACATTTTATAAGTATTCAATGTTTATCTTAAAAATCAGGTCGAAGCTCGTGACTGCAATTCATGTAGTTGCAGAAATTTTCCGTTACAATAGGCTAATTTGAGGTAGGCGCCGATTATTATAAATTCATACTGCTTTAATTTACGTTTCATAGAAAGCGTAAACTTAGTGAATTTATTTAAAAAATTATAATTTTTTGCCTTGTTTCTTTTTCAACGTATAGCAATAGGAAAGAAAAATAAAAGCATTATTTAAATCAAGACACCCTTATATTAGTTATATGATAACTTTTATTATGATAAGGGGGTCCTGATTTAAGTTTTCTTAACGTACACTATATATATATATATATATATATATATATATATATAAACTTATTGCAAAAATTAACCATTGAAACAGAAATAACTGACCAAATGCAATGAAATTATTACCCCAAATAGCTATGTCAAATTACACATTATAAAACATAGTCCTAACAAATGAAGTATTTATTCAAAAAGTGAAACATAAGTAAAAAAAAAACCCAGATGCAAGCTTATAATGTAATTTACTTTTTCAAGGGCTGGGAAACCACATTATAAGCAAAGAATGATTGTTTTCTGTAACTGTCACAAGCTTAAAGCCAAAATTTTGTGACAATTCCAAGCCCTAACAATCATTGGAAAGAAATTGAAAAAAAAAAAAAAAAAAAAAAAAAAGGATACCTTTGAAAATAGAGCACTACAAATCAAACGGAAGAAAATAAATCCATTTATAAACAAATAAATACAAAGGAAGACAAAGAAATCTATACATTACAACATCAATTTGTCCAGAATCCGAAGCCAAAAATGTTTTGTGCTAAGCACATGGTAAAGTGAATAAGTGAATTCAAACGTACAAGTTAAAATTACAGTTAATTTTCTAAAAGTAGCAGTTATTAATTTAAACATTGTGATTTTAACTATTTCTAATTTAAAATATAAAAATACAAATAAATAATATAAAAACTATAAATTCATTTACTAAAAATATTTTTTAACTTAAATAATTTTAATATATATATTATATTATTGGAATATTTAAAAATTTCACTTGTATTCCAAGTTTTCAGTTAAAAGAGAAAAAAAATTTGTGAAAATTTATATGGTGCTGCCATCTGGTTTTATAATAAACAATAACTAAAAAATAATACTAAAGAATAATAGTAATAGTTTTTTTAAAATCATTATATGGTGCTGCCATCTAGTTAAAGATTAAAACAATATCTAAATAACTATTAATTATTTTGATTAAGTAAATTTTCCAGTATAAAATTATTTTATCTATTTATTTTTACATATGTCAACATTTAAATAATTTCAAAACATAAATAAACCCATAAAATCTAAAATATTATTGTAGAAGTCAAATTAAATTTTCATTTTATAAATAATTATATGCAAGCTTAAAAGATTTACCAATATGACTACATGCACTTATTGGAACTAACATCTTGCAAAATATTATTAACCCTGAAAAATAAAATTAGATTTTCATTTTATAAATAACAATGCAAGTTTAAAAGAAATACCAAAATGGCTACACGCACTTAATGGAACTAACATCTTGCTAAATATTATTTATTCTGAAAAATAAAATTAGATTTCACACACTGATAGCTAAAAATAACCAAACATTTCCAATATGTTAACCTCACGTATTGAATCTAATATCTTGCAAAAAATAAAAAATAAAAAAATAAAAAATAAAAACGCATTTAACTATATTGTTAAAAGTTCTCTACCTGGCAAGGAAAAAAAAAAAACCCAGTATGACGGAGAAACCTTTTTTATGCAGTGAATAATCTCCACGTGCAGCGAACGATTGAAATAAGAACATGTTAAAAACCAGACCCCAATTACCAATAAGTACTTCAAGTGCCGCAGCTGAAAAACATAGTGAACAAAACCAGAGACTGTCGAAACTAACTAATTGGAGAAACTCTGCAGACCTCCCTCCTTCAAACTACAGCTGTCTTATCCCGCGCGTGTGCACAGAACTTAAAAACATTCCCTTCAGTTTCCAAAATGTTCCCGAGCAGTTAAGACGCTCTTGTACATATATGATGTAAATATATTTAATATAATGTAAAATTGGAGCACTTATACGCAGCCTCCAAACGCGACTTAAAACATGTACATCTAGCCAAGAATTATATTATATTCAAAGGAAAATGAATCTTCTGTTTATTTTACACAATTGTCACTTTCTACTAATACTAT
This sequence comes from Maratus michaelseni, assembly GCA_963931845.1. Lineage (NCBI taxonomy): Eukaryota > Metazoa > Arthropoda > Arachnida > Araneae > Salticidae > Maratus > Maratus michaelseni. Next base: position 256,306,621 of record OZ007592.1, read on the forward strand.
TTATTATTCTTCCAATATAAGTGAATCAATGGATCAGATAAATATCGCTACAACACTTTGGATTACTACTGTGGGTATATTCAGCGCAAAAGGAAAATCTCAGGTAAGCTGAACAAACTTCTTTAACATATCAAAAGATGAAAATGTATATTAAATTTGAAGACTGATTCAACTATTTATAAAAATAAGAAAATTTATTACGCTACCGACGGTTCCCCTAACAAAGATTATGAAAGACTGATTCTGAAAAAAGAATATTATCCCAGTATCAAAAACTATAATTTAACAAATTTCTAAAAATATAATAATAAATAAAAGAACACTAAAAAAAGAAAAAAATGAATGCGATAAAAGAAAATACTCAATTTATTGAAAAACTCAATTCTACAAATTATAGTACATGGAAGTTCAAGATGCAGATGTTCCTGATTAAAGAGGAACTCGACGATATTATAGTACAAGATCCACCAGCTCCACCCGATCCCGCATGGCACAAAAAAGATCGCAAGACTAGAGCTTTAATTAACCTAAGCATCGATGATTCTCAAATCGTAAATGTAAAAAACTTAGAAACTGCCAAATTAACATGGGAAGCTCTGAAAAATATACATGAGAGAAGCAATTTATCTAGTAAGCTTTACCTGTTACGGAAACTATACAGTACTAAATTAGCTGAGGGTGCAAACATGATTTCACATATCACTAATATCTTGCAAATTATAGATAAACTTAATGCCATTGGAGAAAATATTAGCGATTCACATATTTCCGCGCTATTTCTGTGTTCTCTTCCCCCCAGTTACAATACTTTGATAACTGCGTTGGAGGCGAGACCAGAAAATGAGCTCACCCCTGATTTTATCAAAAACAAATTAACTGATGAATATAATCGTAGACATGAAAGTAGTGGGAAAACGACAGTTCAAGCTCAGGAGGTGGAGGGATTGAGGGATGAGGTGGAGGGATGAGGTGGAGGGATGAGGTGGAGGGATGAGGTGGAGGCACTGAGGCACCGGCCGGAGGCACCACTCCTCCGGCTGCAACGATCCTCCGGCTGAAACGATCCTCCGGCCACACCCTAGCGGAAAAAAATGGAAATTGTGAAAAAAGGGTTAATGTTCTACTCTAACAGGAGGGGTGAACGACCCTCTATTCAAATATCATCAGTATAATTTTTAAATTTAATTCATCAATTATTTTTTCAAATTCTTTTTAATTATAAATTACTATGCTTTTTTCCTTCTTTTGTAATGAAATTGATTATACTTTTCAGTTTAGATTCATTGTTTCATAAATGCAACCTTATGCATTTATCATCAGTATAATTTTTCAAATGCTTTTTATTTAAATATAATTATAATAATTAATATATATTTTCCTTCTTTTAATACTATTTTTTTACTTATATTATTAATATATCTAATTGAATAATCTTTTTTTTTATATTTTAATCATGAATGTAATTATTTTAACCAATAGAATTTTTATAACCTCGCATTTAAAAGATTAATAATCAGTTTTCAATAATATATTTTTATTCAGATTAATTTATTTTCAATTGTTTTTCAAATCATTAACTTTTTCTAGTAAGTATATATTGCTTTTAAAATTATTTCAATAACTAACTTCTTTGAAAAAAAGTACTTTTTCCTATTTAGAAAAGAAAAAAATGTTTTGAGTAAATAACACCCCACAAGAGCATGTGTCTGGAAAGTAGGTCACTGACTTGAAGAGGGGAACAGCTGCTTCAGCGGTAAGGTCACTAACCTTTCCTTAGGGGTGGGGGAAATTTCGGTTCGAGTTTGAATATCCGGGTATTTTTGGAAAGACCTCATGAAAAGTTCAAATGCTTCCGATTACTTTTCTTTGTAAAGAAGATCTATCAACATCTCGTTTTTTCCAGCTCTTAGATTTTTTAGAAGAAAGATGACTTCAAACAATTTATTTTCACAAGATGAGGTAATTATGATTTTTTTCTTTTCTTTTAGAATTAAAAAAGAAACTAATATATTTTTCTGAATTAAGATTTTAAAAAAGTATTTTTCTTTTCTTTTTTAGGAAACAATATTTTTTGATTTCGGCATATCAAGTGCAGAATTGGAAGAAATTTGTAGGAAAGCTGAAGATGGGTTTCATGAACCTCCCACCAAGAAAACCCGAATTCAACAAGGTTCTAGCATAGAAATTAAAGAGAAAATTCCGGTGAGTTTTTCCTTTTTCAGGAAAAATGTGTACTTCTTTTTCATAAGAAAAATTTGCGTTATGATTTTGGAGAAGCGATTTCTCCTTTATGAGTTTAAATAATAATAATAATAATTAATGGTTATAATTTAGAGAAATAACTATATTTTTCCTAACATTAATTTTTAATTGAAGAAATAATGATTTTTTTTTTTCTTCTTAAACGAAATTTAAACGTTTTTCCAAGAAAAAGTATATTCTTTTTGGAAATAAATTTCAAACTTTTGAAGATTTATTATTTTTTTTTCCTTTTTAATGTATTTTCAGGAGTGTTTGAATCAAGACACTGATGAACAGGAATTGGTGACTTCCGACAATGAAATGGAAGCTGTGTCGCAAAATGAAGTCCGACCAGATGTAACAGAACCGCAACCTGGACCTAGCTGTGTAGTTTCATCTCTTGTAAGTATTTTTTTTTTTTAGTCTAACTTTGATGAATCAGCGTGAAATAAGAATTAGGAGAAGTTTATTCTGCTAGTTCTTTTTCCGTGTCTAGAAGTCTTCAAATCTTCACCGCGTGGTAGGACTGATTCATCACGAATTTCTCTATGTTAGGTAGGAAATTTTAGGACCCCCAAATTACTTTAATTTTTTTAAATGTTCAAGTTAGAACTCATAGGTATAAAATGATAGATAAAAATTGTTAGATATAAATTGTTACAACTAAAATTGATAAATTGTTAGTTAAAAAATATTCACACTTAAAATAATAGCCGTTAAACTAAATACTCAAAGTCACTTTTATTCTTTTTAGGAATGTCCTACATGTAGAAAATCGTTTAACAATCGTAGCCATTTTAATCGTCACGTGAAGAGTCATCTAAAGGAAAACCAGTTTACCTGTGAAGAATGTAGTGCATCTTTTAATCGAGAAGATAACTTAAAGAGACATCTTAATACTCATAAAAAGAGCGTTACATTTCAATGCGATATGTGTAACACCTCTTTCACTCGTAAAGACAATTACAACAGACACATGCACACACACAAAAAGCAAGTCACATACCCCTGCTCTCAATGTGAAGAAATTTTTTATAGAAGAGATAATTTGAGACGACATCTTTTGAAACATAATAAACCATTAACTACCCATGTATGTCAAGACTGTCAGAAAACATTCGCGCAAAAGTCGAACCTTCTTCAGCATCAGCGTACCCACCACACAGTTCAACTATTAATTTCAGTTAAAAAAACAACAGTTGTCAAACCTAAGAAGTCAAGAGCTACTGAAAAAGCCTTGAACACCTTCGCGAAAATCACTCTTCCAGCCACAGAAGAAAACGCCAACGACATTGATGTTTTCCACACCCAAATTATAGATGAAATAGAAAATCACATTTTTAATGCTCTCCACGAAATTGGGTCTGTTAAGTGGCATCTCATACACACAGTCCGGTTTCAACGTGTCAACGATGCCGAGGATGAAGAAACAATGTTAGGATACTTTAGATGTGAGCCCTGTCCAGAGCATATCGAAGAAACGGTCAGAGACCATATAACGGAAAATTTTGAAAAGATCAAAACTCTCTTTGAAGAATTTGTGCAATTAGGATCAGGCTGGGTGCTAGACAGAATAATGCACACTGACCTATACCTTTCCCATTACAAACCACTCGCTGGAAGCAGTTACATTGAAACACCTAAAAAACTTGCTCCAAAACACGCCCTCATTAACGTTCAAAATTTCGATGATCATAAATGCCTCATATGGAGTCTCCTTGCTCACAAAAAGAAGATTGAAAAAAATGTAGAACGTGTTTCGAACTACACACCTTTTGAACATGAAATTATTCTAGACGATATACCCTGTCCAGTCCCTTACCATAAAATCAAGCAGATAGAAATTAAAAACAATCTCAGAATTAATGTATATTCTTATGATGAAGAAGAGGATGAATTCGGGATGCTCCACATTTAAAACCGAGTCCATCAAGAAGCCATAAACCTACTATTAATTGGAAATGAAGAGGGGAATACACATTACATCTACATAAAGCATTTTTCACGACTCTTTTCTCATCTCACCAAACACGATGGAGAAGTTCATTTTTGTAACCGCTGTCTCCATCGATTCATGACGCAAGAACTTCTCAATAACCACCTACAGTATTGCAAGGAACATGCCCCTCAACATATTAAAATGCCCGACCCCGATAACAATATTTTAAAATTCAACGACTTTCACCTCCAACATCCAACACCTTTCATTATAATAGCCGACTTTGAAAGCCTCATCGTTCCCATTCACACAACAGAACCTAATTCCAGCACTTCCTACACCATCCCTACGCAAAAGCATATCCCTTGTGGGTATGCTTATATTATAATAGACCAAGATGGAAAAAGACACAAAGAGATGAAAATTTATCGAGGGAAAGATGCCGTATCCAATTTCTTAAAAAATATCGCTGAGGAAAGAAATGAATTAGCCAAAATTTTAATTGATGTGAAACCCTTAAAATTGAACAAAGAGGAAGAAAAAGCTTTCAGAGAAGCTATTGAATGTTCTATATGCAATCAACCTTTAGGAACCAAACGCTGTAGAGATCATAATCATGTGACAGGTGCATATCGTGGAGCAGCGCATAGGAATTGCAATATTCAATACAAACAGTCCAAAGTGATTCCTGTCATCTTTCATAATCTTAAACACTATGACGGTCACCATTTGATGATGGAATTAGGAAAATTAAAAGACTATTCCATAGACGTCATCGCTAATACCATGGAGAAATATATCTCCTTCACCATCAAGAAACAGGACTGTCCCATTAAACTTCGCTTTCTGGATTCATATCAATTTTTACCCACATCTTTAGAAAAATTAACTGCTAATCTCCAACCAACAGACTTCCATCTCCTCAAAGCTAATTTCCCAGATGATGCAGATCTCTCACTCCTCACTCGAAAGGGAATATACCCATACAGCTATTTCACAGACTTCCAAAAATTTGATGAAACACAACTCCCTCCACCTTCAGCATTCCACAATGATTTAACAGACGAACCCATTTCCGATGAAGATTATCAACATGCCCAGAACGTTTGGGAAAAATTTAATATTATAAATCTTGGTCAATATCACAACTTGTATGTCAAATGTGACGTCCTGCTTTTAGCCGACATCTTCCAAAATTTTAGAAAATTGTGTGGCCAATACTATAAAATAGACCCCACACACATGTTCACATCTCCAGGACTAGCTTGGAAAGCTTGCTTAAGGATGACTCGAGTTCAGATGGAACTACTCACCGACATTGACATGCTCTTGTTTTTCGAGAAAGGAATAAGAGGTGGCGTGAGCGTAATTAGCAAACGATATGCAAAAGCAAACAATCAAGATGTTCCTGGCTACGATAAAAATCTTAAACAGAGTCATATCATGTACTGGGACGCTAACAACCTGTATGGGTGGGCTATGTCCCAATACTTACCTGTTGGGGAGTTTTACTGGATCGAGTCATCCGAAATAGATGAAAAAACCATTCTCTCCCATCCAGATAATGCAGATTACGGCTATGTCCTGGAGGTGGACTTGCATTATCCTCCTAAACTTCACCATCTTCATAACGATTACCCACTAGCACCAGAAAACCTCCACATCACCGAAGACATGTTATCCCCCTATGCAAAATCCATGCTGAACAACAGACCCTACAAAGGAAGCTCGAAACTCTCTCCCAATTTAAAAGACAAGGAACACTATGTCATCCACTACAGAAACTTGAAACTCTACCTCCAACTTGGTCTCGTACTCACTAAAATTCACAAAGTAATTAGATTCAGACAAACACCCTGGTTAAAACCCTATATAGATTTCAATACAGGAAAACGGAAGCAGGCTACCAGTTCTTTTGAGAAAGACTTCTTCAAATTGTTAAACAATTCAGTTTTCGGGAAAACGATGGAGAATCTCCGTTTAAGAAGAAATATTGAGTTGTGTAACAATGAGAAAAGGTCTAAAAAACTCGTTGCGTCTCCAGCATTTGTCAACTTCAAAATCTTCAATGAGGGACTGGTAGCCGTGGAACGAGTCAAAACCACTTTGACTATGAATCGACCGATCTATGTAGGGTTCACCATTCTGGAACTCTCTAAACTTCATATGTACAAGTTCCACTACAACATAATCAAGAAACACTATCAAGATCATGCTCAACTCCTTTTTACAGACACAGACTCGCTCACCTACCACATCCAAACAGATAATCTACAACAAGACATGCAAAAACACCAAGATGAATTCGACTTCTCAGACTATCCAAAAAATCATCCCCTCTACTCTGAAAAAAAATAAAAAGACAATAGGTAAATTCAAAGATGAGATGAATGGGAAAACAGTCTTTGAATTTGTTGGATTAAAAGCGAAGATGTACAGCATCCTTTCAGAAAACGGAGAGAAGAAAACAGCGAAGGGTGTACCGACCTCCATCGTAAGAAATAAAATTAAACATTCGCAATATTCCGATTGTATACATCATCTGAAAACCCTTTCTACAATAAACAACAGAATCCAACAAGAGCACCACCAATTATATACTATACACCAGCAGAAACTAGCACTCAGCCCGTTTGACGACAAACGCTTTATTTTAGATGATGGAATAACCAGTTTGGCCTATGGTTATAAAAGCAATGAAAATTGAAGAAACAATGAAGAAAAGAAGATCTGGATAAAAAAAGTGGGGCGCCACATAAGGAGATGTGGCGGGAGGCGGTGGGACCCCATATAAATATATATATATATATATATTTTTAAAACCTGTATTTCATTTTTCAGGTTCTTTCTATTCTAAGTTGAAAAAGAGGAAGACTGTTTCTAAATAAAAAGTATATTCAGTTTTCATTAGCTTAATTAAGAATTTTTATAATCATATTCACAAAAATTAATTTTTCTGCTAAAAATTTTCAAAAATAGCATGTTTACAATTTTCCGAGGTTACAATTTGGGCAACTAAACATGTTTTTAAAGGTTAGACTATGACGTCACAAGAAGCAGGTGATGTTTTTTTCGTTAGAAACCGTGAGAAAGAATTTTTCAGTTTGTGTAAACACCAGGTGGTACTGAAAAGAAATAACAAATAAATTTTAGTTCGAGTTTGCGAAAACACCAGATGTTTTCAAACTGAAATTGGTTCGAATATGACGTCACAGAAGTTTGTGTAGGTTGATATTTCTTCAGCTGGCAACACAATCTGACTGGATTTTGCTGTGAAAAGTCACGTATTTTTCTCTCGGAAAAAATGAAACGCTCTAATAATTCTTCCCATAATGGTTGTGAGAAAAAGTCAAAAAATGACTTGGAAAAAGATTTCGAAAATTTTGATGATATATTTCAAAATATTGATTTTAATAAGTTAATTATGGATTTGGAATGTGAATCTACTTCTTCAATTACAGTTGAATCCTCATCTGCACCGCCCGTCGATGTTAGTTCTTCATCATCATTATCTAACAGGAATGAGAAAGCATCATCATCTTCTCAATCTGTGGACGTGAATGATGGTTATTCAAATAAGCGAATCTGTATAAAAGAACTCGGGAATGATATATATTTAACCTGTGAGTTGTTCAGAGGTTCTGTGATAATTCACATAAGAAAATTTCTCCGATCTTCAGAAACTCAACCACTAAATGCTACAAAAATTGGTGTTTCCATGAACTTAAAATCATGGTATCGATTCGTACAGAAAATTTCGAACTTTAACTTGGTGTACAGTTCATCGTCTTTCGTTGCAAACAACTCTATCCTCATATTATCTAAAGATGGTGTCGCAGAAATTACCAACATTCAGAAAGGTTGTTACATTCAACTAGATGAATTTCAAATGGAAAATTTGAAACACCACATAGACTCTTTTAATGAGACTGTGCTCACATTTCTCTATGAAACGTATTTACCGAGTTTAATTAGAGAAAAACTTTTACCATCACAAACATGTGATGAAGATTCTTCTTTCTTGGAATTAAGAATCGCGGCGTTGATAGAACAGGAATTGCAACAAGTCTTCAAATCTGAATACATTTGTATCGGATGTGTTCATAACTCACCAGCGCAGCTAAGACATGCTTGTATGACTGCTAGAGACTTGGAAAAGTTTGTGAATCTGGGCGATTTAAGCATATTAGCTGTGGACTTTAAAAATGTTGCTGAACTTTTCGCTAACCAAACACAGTCTGTATCACAAAATTTCCTAGAAAATTTCAACTTAAATGTGTTAACTGGTGTTTTATTCAAAACAATGAATGATCTGTAAATTTTTAGAAAAAAATAAACTGGTGTATCTCAAATTGTGTAATTATTGTATGTTTAAATAATATCTATTTTTCTTTCAGGAAAAAAAAAAATATTTTTTCTGCAGAAATCTACTTTACAGATGAAATAAAAATCTTTAAACAGATTTTAGAATAAAAAATCTTTTCAAAGATTAAGTTACATTTTTTATACAAAGTGTAAGAAAAAATTGCAAAGTGAAAAAAATTTGCAAAATAAAAAATATATTTAGAAAGTGAAAAAAAAAAAAAAAAAAATGAAAAAAAAAATTCTTTTTCAAAAGAACTTAACGTTACAGATGGAATAAAAATCTTTGAACAGGTTTTAGAATAAAAAATCTTTTCAAAGATTAAGTTACTCTTTTATACAAAATGTAATAAAAAAATTGCAAAATGAAAAAAAATTAGAAAGTGAAAAAAAAAAACTGAAAGCGAAAAACAAATTTAGAAAGTGAAAAAAAAAATTTGCAAAGTGAAAAACAAATTTAGAAAGTGAAAAAAAAAATTTGCAAAGTGAAAAACAAATTTAGAAAGTGAAAAAAAAAATTTGCAATGTCAAAAAAAATTTAGAAAGTGAAAAAAAAAAAATCAAAGTGAAAAAAATAATAAAATGTGAAAAAATAATAAAAATCAAAGTGAAAAATGTTTATTAAAAGGAAAAAGATATACTTTTAATATTATTGTGTGAAAAGGTATGTTTCGGAAGGAAAAAAAGACACATAAAATTAACGAAAAATGCATTTATTAATTAATATTTTTGCCAACGCAATACAGATGGTTTCATCAATTTTTTTTTTGGTTTAACAATTGATTTTTCTTTTTTAATAGGTGAATATACGTCATCTTCCAAAGTTAAATGTTTATTCTTGAGAAAAAGTTTAGGTGTGTTCATAGAATTCAACGCTTTCAAAAACTCGTTTCTTCCGAAAAAGTGTTTATAAGATTTTCTTTGAGTCAGTATTAAACAGATCAAATCAGTTAGATTAGACTTGGGAATTAATTGTCCCTTGTAGATAATTTCACCTCGATAATTCCAACGTAAGATGTCAGGATATGTTTTCAAATATTGTAAGAGTTGATCGGCCTGTTTTTGAATGCCCTTCGGAATCATTTTTAAAATGTTGTCTTCAGAAATTGCAGAGTTTTCAATAATTTCAGGTTTGGGAGTTTCATCCTTTTCTATAGAATCCATTTTCTGAGGTGGATTAAAATCTTGCAAGTTCATTTTCCTTTTCAATAAGTCATAATACAATTGAAGTTTTTCAAAATCTTGTAAATCACTGTTCAAAATTTTCTGCATTTCTTTATCAAACTCACTAAGTTGCTTTTGAGAAGGTGTATGTTTGGAAAAATCCCTCTCAGGGACTAAGACAAACTTTTTACTAAATTCCATGAATTAATGAGGTTAATGCAGAAACTGCTGCAGGTATCAATATATTTAAAAATCCTCCTTTTTGAATAATTAAGCGCTTTTTCTGGTAAAGACTCCCCTTTTTCGAGGCTAATTTTCTTAAAAGAGTCTTATGTTTTCCAAGCTGATTTTTCTGATATCTAGAAATTGGAATATTTCCCTTTAACACATTTAAAGAACATTCGCAAATGGTCTTAATTATTTTTGAAGGAAGCTTTTTTAATAACTGTTTGCGTAAAGCTCTTGGACATGAATGAATCAGCTGTAAATTTTTGACGTGTTGTCGAGTTGAAGTCATTTTATGAAATGATGAAGCTTCCGCTTTTTGCTACTATTTATTTTTCAACAGGTAATAATATTGGTCTTGATTCGGTAAGATTCTCGTTCTTAACCTGTATTCTTCAGGTGTTTCATTTCTCAAATCGATTAATAAGTAGGAGAAAGGGTTTCGAGTAGCATCTTTGTAAACTTCTTGAAAAAAATGTGATAATCCTGGATATAATTGTCTTCCTAGATTTGAGATTTGACTTAGATCACGTCTGTTTTTAAATAGAAAAATGTAGTCCGCATTCAGTCTAACATCTTTCATTTCCGTCCCTTTATGAAAAAAATTTTGTGTAATAAAAATAACACTTAAATTCTGATGGTGACTCCCCCTCGCAAATAAGTTTGTGAGTGTATGATTAGAACCTAATTCACACATCAGATCATCCAAAATAAACAATGTGTTGGTCCCTAAATATTCTGTATAATTATTTGGGAATCCTTCGACAAACATTACATTCGAGATCTCATCATATAACGGTTGGTAGATACCATAAAACCAAACAATTTTATCAGGTGTGGGATTCATCATATCCTCTTTAAAGTGAATAAACTGTTTAAGAAAGAAAGATTTCCCGGTTTTGCTGGGTCCGGATATGACAGCTGTGAAGGGGTGTTGAAGACTCGGGAAATCCATGATAAATAAACACAGACACAAAAAGTAGACTATTTTATAAGAAATTTTATTGATAAAAATTTACATTCACACGGAATCGTTTAGCAACAAAATTATACACTCTTTGATCATTACATAAATTTTCACACACAAACTGTGATAAAAAGTTTTTTAGAGATTTACCTCTACATCTACTGATGAGGTAAAAAATTGTATATTGTCCACAAACAGCTGAAATATTTGTTTGTAATGCTAAAGGGTTAAAAATCACTTGCGAGAATGCTGAAGTAAAGTCTGATATAGGTCCTTGATAAAAGTCTGGAGTGTTTCCGTAAGAATCAAAAAATTCAACTCTTTTAGCTGAAGGTATAAAGAAGGCAAGCCAATGACTACCAGGTTGATTCGAAGAATCTACATTACATACAAAACAACAAGGGTAATTTACAATCTTGTTAGGAAGCATGTCGCTGGGAAACACACCTAAAAAATATTTTTTAGTGTGTTTGTTACGTGATAAAATACTTTTAATCTGTTGAGAGTTCATTCTTGGTTAATTTGGAAAATCACACAACACATGTCTTGACTTGGAAATTTCAATAATGTTTTCAAATTCAGCGTAGATGAGAACAGAAATCGTTGATGCTAACGCTGTAGAAAATTTAATTTCAACTCTTAAATTTCCTTGATGTTGCAAATTCAGATGTGGACCATCACATAAGTCGGGGGTTAAATCAAATGCATATAAGGCGTGTCCTTTAGCGAAATCTTCTCGAGAGAGATAATTTCCATCGTCTCGATTAAATCCAGGAAATAAGCGATGGTAGGCTGTTATGTAATTTCCTTCACTAAAATTCAATTCTAAAGGTTTGCTCGGAAGGGGTTGTCCATCAATATAAATGCTTAAAAAGTTGACATCGTGGTGATGAAATGAAAATGGGTTGAGATTATATTGTCCATTAATAGCTGAATTTTCTAATAATCCTATAATTACACGTTTAGGCATAGCTCCCAAAAATACATTGTCTTGCATAAAAGACCAGTTTCCACTAGGGATTGAATATGTTTTACAAAGAACTCGATCGATAGGATATTTAGCATTAGATTTCTCTAGTGCTTTAGCATGTCCTAGAGAAACACCTGGACTGACCTTAACTTTTCGAATAAATAGAGAAGCGTGTTGTAATACCACTTTATAATCTGGAATTGTATCTCCAACTTTATCGGCCATCAAACAAAAATTAGGTTTGCTACGTGTCATTTTAATTTTCAGATCCACCATATTCAGTAAAAGACGATTTTGTTGGAATATATCACAATGTAAAGGTCCTATCAAATCCAGCACTTTACTTTTCGAGGTTAATTCATATCTTTTATGAAGGCCTGGGTTTGTTGTGAGTGTGGGGTTGACTGTATCCAAAAATTCGTCTTTGAAAAAACATTCACAGGAAAGTAAACTTTTCTTGGCGTCTTCTCCATAATTCAGCAAAGTCTCAATATAAGCACGGTAGGGATAAGTATTACTAGATGAGGAAATTGTTCTTTCATTCAAACTCACATCCACTTGAGAAAACAACGCTTGTAAAAATAAATTAACGGGTGCTACAGGTGTCTTGTCGGGTATATCTGTTCCATCGGCGTTAGTTAGTTTCACTTTCACGTAAAGATAAGATGCAGATAAATCGATGTAATCTTCACTGTTACCTGTAATGTTAAACTCAACAGGACCACTCTCAGATATAGAAGCAAGTGGATGATATTCTACAAAATGTCCCTTTTCGATAGCTGTTTGAGTAGGTGGAATCAGAAACAGGTCGAGTTCAGATTTAGCGCAGGCTGGCGAATCTTTATGAATTAGACCAGACATCATTAAGCAAAAATATCGCGTGCTTTCACTTTCTTGGCTTTAGGTCGACTGAGAGAACTTTGAGGTCTCTTACGTTTTTTATTCCTTTGTCCTGATCCAATCATAGTTTTCACTTTCACTGCCGCCTTGTCTGTTAAGTTTTTTCCAGCTTCCTTAAATCGTCGTTTAGCTGCTGTTTTAATATTATCACCTTGAGAAATATCATTCAACACATCTACACCCGTATGAAATAACTGCTTTCCCACAGCTTTAGCACCTGATTTAAACAGAGGTACAGCTGCACGGAAAAGAGAGCGAAAAAGTCCTCCGAAGCCATATCCTTTCTGAAAAGCAGATCCTTGATAATAGTTCAATCCACTACCTGTCTGACGTGTATAATAGTCTTCAAAAGATTGGTTGCAGCATTGATAAGGAACAAACATTATGAAAGATATTTTTGACGAAAATGAAGTTTCACAATCAACTTCCCACGATCGAATGACACTAAACGTCCCGTGTGTGTTCTTATAACAGTTTCAATCGTTTGAAAGTTCTTTCGAGTCACTGGTATGTAATGAGGTCTGTCAAACACTTCATGAATCATATCTCCATCTTCCCCTTTAACAGGAATCACTCGCAATAATGGTGCAACAGTATCTCCTACAATCTGGGGTTCAACAATATCAGTGTACAGGTATAACAATTTAAAATCAGCGTGTGGGTCAGCTATAAAGGGGCTTTCAAAAGATGCTGAAGGAGATGAAACATTTTCAATCACTTCACCTGGTGGAAATCCTAAACATTCGGCTAAACCTGATAAAAATTTTAACTGTGCATATTTCTTCAAAGAAACTTTCACTTTTTTAGTATGTTTATTGAAGTTAACTGAAATTCTATCACCAAATTTTTGATAGTTTATTACCTTAATAATATCATTTGGAGATTCATAATACCCAGAAGGAATTCGAATTTTTTTCGTGTCGCTATCATCCTGCTCGTATTCATTGCCATTTCTAGGTCTTCCATCTGCTAATTCCAAACTGTTACCTAACACATATTCATACTCGTTGCCGAATTCTGTAATATTACGCCATGTATGAGGGTAAATCAGTTCAGTTAAACCAACCTCCCATTCACCTTTCAAATCTAAAGGCATGGGCAATCTAGTAAAATAATGTGAAATTTTGTTCTCTGGAAAATAGTTCAATGAACTGTCGGAGGGCAACGTCACATAGAACGACATGATTCTAAATGATCATTCTCATGGGAGAAATGTAGGTTTTATAAAGAAAATAAATCTGAAGAAGGTATCCACTGATTAAATTTAGAAGGATAACCTTTAAATCTAACTTGATATTCGAGTTGTCCTTTTCTTTTACGCTTTTTCAGTATCTTTTCAATATCAAAATGTTTTTTTGGTTGGACTTTTTGCAATTCTTCTGCGTAAAAAGTACCCTCAATAGGTTCCTCTAATAAATCTTTAATTCTGTAAACTGGTGGAATTCTCGTTACACATTCCGTCACTAAAAACAATTCTTCTGTCCAATTTGTCTCGTATCCTTTTTCGAAAGTCATTTTATGCTTCGAAACACGTACTAAGTCTCCTGAATTAAGAATGCAAGGTTTTCTTTTCAATTTTGACATATCTCCGTAAATTGAAAACCATACGTCACTTTCATTATCTTTATTCACTTCACATGGAGCTCTCTTAATAGTAGTGTGATAGGTGTGATTATAACTATCTAAAAATTGATCTAACACGTCAATATAACGGTAGGTGTGATGTGCTGTAAAATATTTCCACATTTTAGTTTTCAAGGTGCGATTAAACCTCTCCACTACGCAAGCTTTCGTGTTATTAAAAGTTCTAAAAAATCGAACACCTTGTTGTTTCAGAAACTTCTGCAAACGAGAATTTAAAAATTCTTTACCTGCGTCAGTATTCAAATACTTTGGTTTCCTTGTTGTAAAAATGGATTCAAATACCGCTACTACATCTTCAGCACGTTTCGATTTTAAGGGATAAGCCCATGCATATTTAGATAAAATATCGATGCAAGTTAAAATGTATCGAAATCCGTCGTTAAATTTCTGTAAAGAAGTTAGATCTACTAAATCCGCTTGCCACTGTTGATCTATAGAATACACGATTACTCGATTTGTTTGAAATTTTCTACGTACAGGTTTATGAAGAGTGTAAGCATCAACTCCTTCTAACCAAGATTTAATTTTTTTCTTAGATATCTTGCCCTGAGTTGCTCGATGAAGAGCATCTACTCCTCCAAAACTAGCAATTTGGCTTGGGACTTGATAACTTTTCTCCATAATATGATATTAAAGGGAGAAATTCTCAGTATCGTTAAAATTTAAAGTAAAATCCAGTGCTAATCTATCAACTTTAGTAAAAATATAAACGAGTGAAAAAACAATACCCATCAATATGCAAGCACATAAAGCACTGATCACTTCGCTGTTTAACATCATTTTAAAAAATAATTTCGAAAATCATCAATTTATATAGTTCTAAAAATGGTCGATTAGAGGGGTAATGTCCGCTTTAAAGAGGGAATGTATATTAAAAAGAGGTATTGACCGTGTTGAGAGGAGGTTGACGATAGTTGAATAGAGGGTCGTTCACCCCTCCTGTTACAGTAGAAAATTATTTTTCCTCGCCGGAGGATCGTTTCAGCCGGAGGATCGTTGCAGCCGGAGGAGTGGTGCCTCCGGCCGGTGCCTCAGTGCCTCCACCTCATCCCTCCACCTCATCCCTCCACCTCATCCCTCCACCTCATCCCTCCACCTCATCCCTCCACCTCATCCCTCAATCCCTCCACCTCCTGAGCTTGAACTGTCGTTTTCCCACTACTCATGAAATGTCAGAACAATCACATAGCGGATATAACAACAATGAGAGAGCATTTAAAACAAATAGGAGATATACACACACTGAAAATAGAAGAGAACAAAAATATTGTAACAACTGTAAAATGAAAAATCATTCGACTTACGAATGCTGGCACTACAAGAGCAGAAACACGGTACAATCCGGAAATCCTCGTAACAATCAATTCAAAAATAAAAAGAATTTCTCATCTTCATTATGTTATGAAAAAAACGAAACTCATAGGGAAAACAAAGTTCCAAACGAAAGAAAATACGCAAATGATCAGACGCAAAATAAAGCATTAATCACTCAAAAAGTAGGCAAAAATAACTGGATTCTCGATTCAGGATCTACCTCGCACATTTGTAATGATAAAAGCCTATTTAGTAAATTTATTGATTATAATAAAACTTCAGTAACGATCGCGAATGGTAATAAACTGACAGCGTTAGGTTCAGGAGAAGTTTTTATAAAAACATTAACCCCCGAAGGAAAAGAAAAACTAACGAAATTACGCGAAGTGCTTTATGTCCCAGACTTAGAGTCGAACCTAATTTCGGTTAGTAAAGCCGCTAAAAACGGGTGTAAACTAATCTTCGACGATAATAAATGCGATTTGATCTTTGATGAAGAAATATATATTAGGGCGAAAAATGAGAAAAACTTATACATTATTGAGGAAATAGACGATGTGGAAGAACCACAAAATTATGTAAACATAACGTATAACTGTGACAGCAAACAATGCATAGATCTCTGGCATCGCAGACTAGGTCACAGAGATTATGACGCGATTAAATCAATGATAACAAATCAAATTGCGGACGGAATAAAGATAGGAAAATGTAAACATCAAAATAAAACATGCGTAACTTGTATCGAAACTAAATTAACTAACATGCCGTATCCTAAATCAGCAACAAATCGAGCTACTAATATTGCGGACAATGGCGGATCTAAGGGAGGGGCGATGGGGCGATCGCCCCCCCCTTGGGCTAAAAAAGGGTCGGTAAACCGATATTAGAGGCCTCCAAGGAAAAGGGCCTGTGCCGAAGCCCGACCCGACCCGCGGGTCGGGCCGGGACAGGTCTTCACTCTTTAATGTCGGGTCGGGACCGAGCCTTATTTTTTTCTGGAGACTTGGGCCTGGACCGGTCCTCGCTTTTTCTGAAGACTGGAGCCGGATCAGACTTCTTTTTTTTCGGGTGGAACCTGGCTTAGATTTCGTTCTTTCTAGATGTCTGCACGGGCCGAAATTTTCAGACCTGTCCCAGCATAAAAGCTGAAAATTCTGCCCGGTTGCGACCAATGGCGGATCGATCGCCCCCCCCCCCCCTCCCTTGCGCTAATAAAAGGTCTGCAAACTCGGACCTTGCCTGTTCTCCACTCTTTCCTGGCTGGGTATTCCTTTATTCTGTAGACTCGAACCAGACTGGACTAGACTTCTTTTTTCTGGGACAAGTTTGGCATGGAATTTATTCTTCCTAGAGATCTTTACGAGCCGAAATTTCCAGACCCGGGCCCGACCCGGTATAAAAACTAAGATTTCGGCCCGTGTCTGACTCAGCCCGTATGAAAACCATTAATTGGCTCGTGCATACATATCTCTAAATTCCCCCCCCCCCCAAGCGTATATTCGGGTGGCATTTTTTACTTTCTTCTTATTATTATACCGCAGACCAGGCCCAACCTGCCGGGCATTATGCCCAGCTTAAAGAGTTTGTATACCTGGCCGCGGGGCAAAATTCGCCTAATCTCCTCAAACGGAGATCCACCTGATTAGCTTCTTGGGTGTAATTGACTGCAACGCTATTTCATGAGAGTTACTTAGTTACTGTGTTGGCCGGTTCTAGTTTGTTATTAATTATGGGTTTCTGGGTATGTTGTCGAATAAGGAGAAGGGCTTGCTTTCGGGCCATATTCACACTGACTATGGTTGCTAATATAGACAAATTAATATAATTCAGTTTAAATATTTGTGTTTCCGCTATGTATTATATCTTGTCTGTAGTGTTCTCTAGTGGTTTGCTACAGCTTCTCTGCTTGATGGCTCACGGCATCCGCCCAACCTCGCTGAAATGGCAGATTTAAAAAAAAAAATTAAAAAAAGAAGAGAGAAAGGAATTGGTCTCGTAATTTAAAACCTTGATCAGGTGACGAGACTTTCACATGACTAGGCACCTCCAGTGGTATAATTCAAAGGGAACTTGGAGGACTTTGCACCCACGACGGATTTTACATGCACCAGGCGCCATTAGCGTACATGGCTTCATTGAATTTTTTTGGTGCACATTGTGCTTTTAGTATATATATATATATATATTTTTTTTTTTTTTTTGGTGCAGTAAAAGTAAAGTTCTTTTAATGCCTTTTTTTGTGCAAAAATAGAACATTTTTTACTTTCTTCCATCTTTACAAGAACAAAGTATTGGATTGGTACAAATTTTCGACGTATTTGTACAATTTAGGAGGTCGTGAACACGAATTGACTGTTCTTAGAAAATGTCTGTCTATATATTTGCGACACAAATTTTGTGGGTGCTCTATTTCGAGAACTAATGCGCGGAATTTAATGAACATTCATATTCGGTTAGACCTGGACATAAATTGGCGCTGATGAGTTTTGGTTTAAATTACTCAACAGGTGGTGCTGCTTTGCTGCATTTTTCGCGATTTCCGCGATAGCTATATCTCAAGAATTTACGCACGGAATTTCATTAAACTTTAGATTATGTTTGACCTTGGTATAAATAGATTTTTATGAGAATTTGGTGTATACCGCCCAACAAATGTCGCTACAGTGATTTGTTTTGCACGATTTCTGCGTTAGCTCAAGAGCGAATAGATTGTCATTTAATTTTTATTGCAGACGATTTGATTTATATATAGAAGAAAGTTTTGTGATACTCACAACATGCTAGTATTTATTTGTTTCCGTAAAAATTGTAGTGATGTTGTGCATTTTTTAGCATAATGTTTAGAATTTAATTTGGTTTAATAAATCAAACAGATATATTTTTAACTAGCGGGTTGTGCCAATCCCAAAACTTTCTTCTATCTCATACATAATATACTTCAAATGCGCTATCACAGAATTCTGTTTTACGTCAGCTGCTTGCAAAGCGCCGGGTTACCTTCGAAAAAGAACAGCCGATGTTAAATTATGAAAAATTGCACAAAAATCGCTATCACAGTGCCCATTTCCGGCTGAATATCCCTAAATTCAATTAGAAACTGCTGGCCATAGTCGAAAACCTATAAATAAAATTTGGTTCAATTCTATGCATAACTTCATACACTTTCCAATGATACAACAATGAAAATGGTACAAAAATCGCAATTACAGCGTCCCCATCCGGCGGAATATAAACCCAAATTTAAGTACTACCTGATAGCCGTAGTCAGAAACCCTATAAATGAAATTTTGTTTAATTCTATGCACAACTTCATACATATTCGAGGATACAAAGAGGACACACACACGGACAAACAGACATTTTGTAAAAACGTGTTTTTCGGATTCTCTTTCGGTATAAATCCTTCGAAAACCGGAAGTCGAAAAAATTTTCAATTACAATACTTTCTTCTGTTATATATAAACGAAAGTAAAAATATACTTTTTTTCTTTGTAGAGCTTTAAAATTATGACTTTTGTTTATTATTTGTTTATTTAATACTAAACTACGTTAATATTAATGAATATTCATCTGAATGTAATTGTATAATTCCAATATTTAATGAGTGTTTATATACACAATTATCTAACTGTCATTAATATTGTTTTCATTCTGTATTCCATCAATTACGCACATAATCTGAAAAAAAAATCTGCGTATAAGTAAGTGGGCTTTATGAATAGTTTTAATTGTAGAATAATGTTGCTTCAGAAATATCGGCATGTTTTGTAGAAATTAAG
This sequence comes from Maratus michaelseni, assembly GCA_963931845.1. NCBI lineage: Eukaryota > Metazoa > Arthropoda > Arachnida > Araneae > Salticidae > Maratus > Maratus michaelseni. The sequence continues at coordinate 256,326,129 of OZ007592.1, forward strand.
TCAGGCGGTGAAGTACCAATTAAGTTTTTGTACGGGCAGATCCGGGCTTGGGGCAAACTTTTAGCTTTTATACTGGAGCGGGCCAAGCCGAGCTCGGGCTTTTATACCGAGCAGGGCAAATACTTTTTGTACAGATCGGGCCTGGCCCGAGGCTGGAAATTTCGGCAAGTGTAGACCTCTAACCGAGATATCTAACCGAGATTAAGCTAGTTTTAATGTTTTTTCTAAATGCTACTTTCAGCCAGCGTCCCATAGCTAGTGAATATATGTTTTCGTTAATAAGTTACAAAACAGACTTTACTGAATTACAGCTGATCTTTGATATAAAGAAACAAGCAGTCTTATACCCAGTTAGTGTTTTTTTTTTTTTACAGAATTCTGAAATGTGGCGATCAATCAAAGCTTAAAATTGTCTCTATGATTATATTAGCCTTCAAACAATTGAGCCCTTATGCGACTTCTGGAAAAAATACGCTTAAAAAACGGTGCTAAAGATTAAAAAAGTAAAGACATTTGCAACATTTGTTTATTATTTTTGTTAATAATCTCAACAACAGTAAGCCCAGTAGTATAATGCTCAGCTTTTCTCGTTACCACGCTACAGTCGACACAGTTCGACTGCGGACTCATCAAAGTTAACTCAGGTCTAATCCATTCGGGGTGTATAAATTGAGTACCAATCTTACTTGGGGACTAAACATTGATGGTCCCGAGTTAGGTGACAACTTGATAAGGGCATTATAGCATCCCAGGGCCCATAGTAAAAAAAAAAAAAAAAAAAAAAAAACAGGGTTCGGTACTATAAGCCCTAAGCTTAATGAATTGTAAGTATAGTTCTCAAAAACGAACTCGCTTTTTTTCTGACAGATTTACAAAATCATTGCTATTCATACACATATAAGAATACAAGATCAGTAGCAAAGGCTGTGTTTTAAGCGCCCGTAGCAATCCAAAAATTTGCTCTCGCTCCCTAGAGACTACTGTAGTTTGTTGCACCGTAATTTTTAATACAGCAATGTTTTGGAATTCCTAAAAAATTTAGTGCACTGGGCAATTTTCAAGATATTACAAAAATCCCATTTAAAAGAAATCAACCTTTTGAACGTACAACTTAAAATTCCACCTAGAGACCTGCGCGGATCTGGTTGTCCCGAACCGAATGCAAAATTTCCATTGTAAGCAAAGCCGAACCCCGAAAAAAAATCTTCATCCTCCCGAAACCGAAATGAAAGAAAATTAATCCAAATTCTAATAGAATTATTAAACGTAGTATTCCATTATATCTCTAATTTCAATTTTCTTTTACATAGAAATATAAACATATATTATATATATACTCACTAATATTCAAATACTGTAAAACATTTAAATAACGGACACCTCGGTGCCATCGAATTTATCTCTTACTCGGAGGAGTGCACAAAAAATATGCAAATATTTGTAATGGATACTGTCTCTAGTCTATGTTCTCTGGAGTGACTGTACGGAGGTGTTACTGTACATACTATTACTTCTGAATTTGCAGATAAACTGGATGGCTCCAAGGAGTCCGTAATTTTGGTAAATAAAATATTTAAAAGGTATCCCCTACATAAAGCTTTCCACTATTTGAGACTATCCGTTATGAAATTTTTACTGCATACAGATTTTATCCGAAAAATATTTTAGACATTCTTTTAAGAAATCGGGTCAATCCGAACACGACACGCATGAGTGAAAAAACCCAACCCGATAATTTAATTCAACCCGACCCGCAGAAAAAAGTAAAGATTAACCCAACCCGAACCCATCTCGTACCAAAAAACAAGTTAACCCGACCCGCAGTAAACAAGTAGGAGTCAACCCGCCCCAAACCCGACCCGTAGCAAAATAGTAGAAGTAAACCTGACCCGCAATTTAAAAAAATTAGGCCCGACCCGACCAAGATTTCGGGTAGGATATTAACCTCCGAATTTCTGATATCGCCCCCCCCTTGAAGACTCTCTAGATCCGCCCTTGATTGCGGATTTGATCCACAGTGACGTGTGTGGACCTCTAGATACACCGACTTTAGGCGGAAAAATTTATTTTATGACTCTTATTGATGACTATTCCCGATATACTACGATATATTTATTATCTAAAAAGAGCGAAGTTGCTGAAAAGATAAAAGAGTACGTAACGATGATATACAATCAGTTCGGTAAAAAACCTAAGGAAATTAGATCGGATAACGGTCGTGAGTATGTAAATCAAGAGATCGATGAATACCTAAAACAGAACGGAATTTTACACCAATTGACTGTCCCGCATAATCCGAGCCAGAATGGAGTTGCGGAGAGAAAAAATAAAAGTTTATTAGATATGACTAGAAGCATGCTATCACAAGCAAAATTAAGCAAACATTTTTGGGGTGAAGCCATAAACACCGCAACATACTTACAAAACCGACTCCCAACTAAAGCAAACAACAACAGAACACCTTACGAATTATGGAAAGGAATTAAACCGAATTTAAAACACTTAAGAACATTCGGTTGTAAAGCGCTATTTTACGTCGATAAAGTAAATAGAGGAAAACTCGATAACAGGGCTCAAACCGGAACGTTTGTAGGTTATGATACACGATCGACTGGTTATAGAATTCACACACAAGGAAAACAAATTATAATAGCGAGAACGGTAAAATTTCTTGAGAATGAAAATGTACACTCAGATAACATTGAGGAGATACAAATCACCACAAAAACATCCGATGACAATACACAATTACCGGATAGACATGAAAATCACTTAGAAATAAAACACAAATAAAACTTGACAGCGAAGAGACACCATCCGTGCCCAAACAGCAACCAATTGAACCAAGAAGGTCTAATAGGACAAATAGAGGCGTTCCTCCTGACAGATATGTTTGTCTCATAAATAGTTCATCTGAAAACATTCCCGAAAATTGGGAAGATATCGAAAAAATGAAAAATCCTAATGATAAACAAAATTGGATAAAAGCAACACAAAATGAAATACAATGCCTAAGAAAAAATAACACTTGGACTTTAACAGATCCACCACCCGGAACAAAAATTATCGGCTCAAAATGGACTTTTAAACTAAAAAAGGACAATTTAGGAAATATTCAAAGCTATAAAGCGCGTCTAGTAGCACAAGGATATAGTCAAAGATTCGGGATTGACTATGATCAAACCTTCGCACCTGTAGTTTCGCACGCTACAATACGTGCATTTCTCATCTCTGCATTGCACAAAAGTTTGAACGTTAAACATGTTGACGTTACCACAGCATTCTTGCACGGTGAATTAACTGAAACTGTTTATATGAGTCAACCAGACGGGTATATTAAACCCGGCGATGAAAGAAAAGTTTGTAAACTTCAAAAAGCCATCTACGGTCTTAAGCAAGCCGCAAAGGCCTGGTACACCAAAATATCGGAAACACTCACAAACAATAATTTCATACAGAGCAAAAATGATCCATGTCTGTACTTTAAATCAAATCAAGAAAATCCGATATACATCATCATTTATGTAGATGATATCCTGATAGCAGGAAAGGACAGTGACATCGAAGAAACAATAAACCAACTTAAGAAAGAATATGAACTAAAAAACTTAGGAGAAGTGAATAATTACCTAGGAATAAACATTAATAAAATCAATGATACATATTACCTAAATCAAAACAATAAAATACAGGAACTAGTGAAAAAACTGAATTTAAACGACATGAAACCTCATTACACACCAATGATTGCTGGATTCAACAGACTTGAAGACGATGATAATCTTTTACCTAATAACACGAAATATCGACAAGCCACAGGCACATTACTTTACATATCAACAATCACGCGTCCTGACATATCCGCAGCAGTCAACATATTGTGTCGTAGAAATGACACACCACGCCAAAAGGACTGGACAGCAGTGAAAAGAATCATTTCATACCTCAAAACTACAGAAAATTTGAATTTAACTCTTAGCGCAAACAGCAAGCCCATCCTAACAGCATACGCCGATGCAGACTGGGCAGGTGACTTGAAAACACGTAAATCAACATCAGGAAATCTATTCATGCTAGGAAAATCACCGATTTACTGGATTACAAAAAGGCAAAATTGCATTGCACTTTCGTCAGCCGAAGCTGAATACGTTTCAGCTAGCAACGCAGCACAAGAATTAACTTGGATAACAAACTTGCTTAACGATCTCAACATTCCACAAAAATTACCCATCACGATTTTTGAGGATAATATGTCCTGTATAAAAATGACTGAAAACGATAAAGATACTAAGCGATCCAAACACATCGACATACGTTTCTACAACATCAAACTGATGAAAGAAGAAGGAAAAATCGATTTACAATACTGCCCCACTGAAGGAATGACAGCCGACACTCTCACGAAGCCCACTCCCAAACCTGTGTACGAGAAACACCGTAAGAAACTGAATCTTCAACCATTCCCCACACAGGAGATTACGGGGGAGTGACGGAGAAACCTTTTTTATGCAGTGAATAATCTCCACGTGCAGCGAACGATTGAAATAAGAACATGTTAAAAACCAGACCCCAATTACCAATAAGTACTTCAAGTGCCGCAGCTGAAAAACATAGTGAACAAAACCAGAGACTGTCGAAACTAACTAATTGGAGAAACTCTGCAGACCTCCCTCCTTCAAACTACAGCTGTCTTATCCCGCGCGTGTGCACAGAACTTAAAAACATTCCCTTCAGTTTCCAAAATGTTCCCGAGCAGTTAAGACGCTCTTGTACATATATGATGTAAATATATTTAATATAATGTAAAATTGGAGCACTTATACGCAGCCTCCAAACGCGACTTAAAACATGTACATCTAGCCAAGAATTATATTATATTCAAAGGAAAATGAATCTTCTGTTTATTTTACACAATTGTCACTTTCTACTAATACTATTTATTATTCTTCCAATATAAGTGAATCAATGGATCAGATAAATATCGCTACAACACTTTGGATTACTACTGTGGGTATATTCAGCGCAAAAGGAAAATCTCAGGTAAGCTGAACAAACTTCTTTAACATATCAAAAGATGAAAATGTATATTAAATTTGAAGACTGATTCAACTATTTATAAAAATAAGAAAATTTATTACGCTACCGACGGTTCCCCTAACACAGTAAATCTCCAATATGGCAACGCACTTATTGGAACAATATTATATTTAAAGTTCTCTCCCTAGAAAAGAAAAAGAAAAAAAAATAGAATTTACTTTTTAAATTTTTTAATTAATAAAAGATATTTAACCAAAATATTCCCACTCAGCTCTCACATAAAGAAATTCATTCTTTAGCCAAATATATCAGTAATCAAAATGTAAGTGTTTTAACAGATAGAATGTGCAAACATATAAACCCCAATGAAAGCAAAATTTATATTCGTAAAATTGACTTAACTAAATAAAAGGGATAGCCATATTCTACTGCATGTTGAAGAATAAGTTTTAAATTTTGAGTTTTAAAATTATTAGAACAAAGATTGTTTATTCTATGTGCAAAATTTAGTAAAATATTTACAAATACTGATTTATGTATACAAGACTTATAATTAGTAAATAAGTTAACTTTAAATGTAAAATCATTTCTTTTGTCATAAATGTCAAACAAAATTTTATTATCTTTAAGAATTATCTTAAGATCAAGAAAATTAATTTCATTATTTACCATAAGGTTGAAACTATAATTTAAATTTTTATGATATTTTATTGGTAGTAAATAATTTGAATTATTATTAAAATAGAAGACAATTATATCATCTATATAACGGTACATTTTACAATAGCAATATGTGAATTACGTTCATAATAATATAAATATAATTCTGCAAGAATTGAAGAAACAATGCCACCCTGTGGTAATCCATAGCATTGAATATATATATTCTCATTAAAAACAATATAATTATGATGTAGAATAAATCTAGTTAAAGTTTTAAAGTAATTTAAAGAAATGTTATTTTTTAATTTTATGGAATCCTTGTATTCTTTGTATAATAAATTGACAATCCTGAACATATCCTTGATATCAATATTATTAAATAAGTCATTAAAGTCAAACGTCTTCATGTAAGTTATGTTATTTAAATTTTTTATATTATTGACAAGTTGAAAACTATTTTTTATGCTAAACAAATTATCTTTTAGTTTTGTAAGTTCAAACAATTTAGTGAGAATAGTTAATAGAAATTTACTTGCATTATTATTATACGTATTACAGCCTATAGTTACAGTTCTAAATTTTATAGGAGTTTTATGAAATTTAGGTATAACAACAATGTATGGATAATTAAAGTTGTAATTTTTAATTTTTAGCAATTAATAATATTGAAATATATGTCGATTATTAATAATTGTATTAAGATTAGTTTTTTTTTAAATTTAAACTTGTATTTATTGCATTAGATATCAGCTGTGAATAATATTTTTTGCAGATGAAAGCATAGTTGTTTGGTGATTTATCAACATAAGTAATAATAAATTTGTTTTGTAAATTCTTTATTTCACTACTTAGTTGTTTAACATTAAAATTAAAATTTTCCATATTTCTGAAAAGTTCAACATTTAAATTACTTAATACATTTAATTTCCATTCTTTAAAAAATTCAATGGGTTTATTATAATCTATTGAAATTTTATATATAAAAAGGTCAAGATCCAGATTAAATTGTTTTAATGTAGAAAAAATATTATAACATGATGGTGTTCGAAATTTAGTCCCATTAGTCATAAAACTGCGCAGATAATCATTCTCGACAATATTAATATCCCCTGTAATAATGTGACCATGTACCTTATCTACATAATTACTAAAACTAGGAGTATTACATAAGCACGGAGGTTTATCATTTGATGTAAGAAATTTTGCAAAATTATTGTAATTGAAAATTCTACGTCCAAGTGTAACATTGTATTTGTATGATTTATGTATTGTAAAATTTTTTATGGGGAATTTGTTATTGTTATTAATTACATTGTGTATATTAATTTTATTAAGTACTGTATTGGAAAAAGTGATTATAAGTTGAGTATTGTTAGTTTTTTTATAAGTATTTTTTGAAATTTTTACATTAAGTTGATTAATTCTATATAATAGAAGATCAAAATATACATCACTAAAATGTGGTGATAAATTTAATGTTTACTTTATAATAATTATTAAGATTTTTCTTTTTGATCGAAAAAATATGTTTCCTTATATCAAACCAATTGAAAGTATTACTGAATTCATTTTCCATATTAGATAATTGCTGTATAATATCATTACTAGAAATATACTGTGTATTAGTACCATATTTACCCCTTTTTGTACGTGTAGTTTCTGTATTTACTTTATGATTTAAATTAGCATAAGTGCTAGTATAATGTTCATGTTTATTAGTATTTGTATAAACAATGTTTGTGCGATTAAATAACTTAGAATTTAGACCATAAGGATATAAAGAGTTACGGGATTTGATATAAATGGATTCATAAAGTAGTCTATCACTGAAATTTTTGTGCATACTCAGGATTTTAATAGTAATATCTTTAAAGTCATGTTGTCTAAAGTGCATATGCTCAACATTTATAGAATTATTTTTTATAATATCCTGTCTATGTTGATTGATTCTGAAGTGCAGTGGATTACATATATATATATATATATATATATATATATATATATATATATATATATATATATATATATATATATATATATATAGTGTTTAAAATATTTCGTTGTTGCAGTTTCACAGCCAGGTGGCACATTTTGGCGAGAGTGGTTTGTGATATGGATTTTTGAAATCGGAGTTTTGGCATGATCATATGTGAAATATTTTGCTTAGAAAATTCATGTTGAGATGGACACAGAAAAGACAAAATTATTGAAGTCCAGCTAAATGATCTTTATTCTGAATTAAATGTGAGAAGTAGAGCTGATTTCATTCTTGGCCACCAACACAGGTTTATAAAATTTTGGACTTAAGTCACCAGGTTAAATTATTATAATTTTATCGAAGAATTGACTCTTGAAGAATATTTAACAGAAAAATGGCAAAATAAAATCATAAAAGAAATTAGCACCATATGTTACCGACGTCCCATCAGAACTAAAACTGCCTAAAAAATCAATGGTCAAAGTATTTATAACATATCTACGAGGGAGGGGGGTTAAAGTGTTTAAGAGGAATGTTCAAATTAACTGATTAAATATCAAAAGCAACGGTAATGGCGAATGGCAAACCAAGATCGAAACAAGAACCTTCTCTTATATGTCAAAATGTCTCCCATATGTCCCATATGTCTCCTATATGGTGCATCGATGATTTTAAAAACGTACGCACGTAGGAGAAATTTTCAAAGTCATCTCCGATTTCAAGGCCAGAGCCGAACCTACAGAACTTGTGCGCCAAAGCTAATACAGCCGATATGCGAGGAAGAGAATGAAGCGCCGCGCCGTAATGAAAAAATGCCGGGAGAACCTGGATTTGCGTGCAACAACTGACGCTGCCGGAGCAATATTAAAAATGCGCGGCCGGGAAAAAGATGAACGGTGAAAGGCATCGCCGAAGCATGCAGTACGAAGTACCGGCAAAACATTGGAAACAGATCGCGCACGTAGGTGCCGAAAACAATGCCGATAAAAAACAAAAAGAAAGCAAAAACAGACATTGTGAGAAATCACCTCACAATACCCCCCAACACCAAAAAAAATATTGATGTGCCAGATTGATGTAAAAGGGAAACAGACCTTTTACAGCGGGATGGGAAAAGCAAAATTTTGAAAGCCAAAAATAGACTTAAAATTTTTTCAAAAATAAAAGGAGTAGTAGCCAAGAAGGAAAGAGAATAAAAGAAATACAGAGGTTTACATCAATTCTATAGATAAAATACATAAAATGTATATAGAATTATAAATATATACACATATATATCAATTAATTGTATTCCAGGTATTTAAAATTTTGCTAGACATAAAATAAACAAAATTTGTGCACTTTTCATATATATACAAAGTGTTAATAAAGATTTAATACGAGATCTCAACTCAAAGAAAAATTGACAATACAGTTCATATTTTTAAAATTAAGCAACTTTCTTTGTTATAAAGATTATCATAAAAAAATGTATTTTTTATAAGAAATTTTTTATTCCAAGATGCAAAAGTAAATGTTGCAACATCATGTCGAGACATGATTTTTATATAATTCATCTGTCATACAAACTATAGTATGATAAGAAAATTTAATTCACCAACTCTTTATTCTATTTATTCAACTCAATAAAATCAAAATTCATTTTATAACTCAAGTGAACTAGTATAATGCAAACTTTACTCATAATGCTGTTCACTAATATTACTAAATCATATATAGTAATCTCAAATTAAACTCATACTGAAACAACAGCAATAATAGTAAACAACATATCTAATCTCTGAAATGAAAAAATTCAATATCAGTAAATTGCTCTTAAAATTTTCAACATAAGTAAACTTTCAAAATTCATCAATTTCAGTAAATTTATGAAAATGTCAATATCATTAATAAACTTTATAAAAATAAGAAAAAGATGGAAAGAAAATGGGAGATCTCTACAATATATATATATATATATATATATATATATATACTGGTGTTCAGAAATTAAGGGGCAGTGACCAATTTCAGACGTTTTGTCGAATATCTTACTGAAACTCGTGAGGAGATGACCAGAATGCCCTTGAACTTTGAGGATGTAAAGAACATGTTTGACTTCATGTTTTTCAGAGAAGATTTTGTTGCGAGGACAATTCGGGGGGGGGGGGGCAATAATAATTTTAATAATAAAATAATATTTTTGATCACCTAAGTAACAAAAAATGCTAAAAATGTTCTGTCACTGTAGCAAATGACTATGTAGGTCCTGCTCAACATTTGCATGCATTTGTGTAAGCATAGCACGTATATTCGTGAAGATGTTAACGTTTCTGTGAAAAATTCAAAAGTTTTTTTTTATATAGCATGCAGAGTTTTCAGCCGAATTTAACACCACTTTCCGAAAACTTGACAAAAAATCGTAGAAATAGTATACTGTGATTAAAATATTAATATATTGAATATTTGATGAGATATATGTATTTGTATGAAATAAATTTTAACTGCGCATGCGCGAACTACAGCAAAGATTTTTTGTCATGATTTGATAGTCAATACTATAGGGCAACTCATATAAAATGACGAGTGAAATATCGTGAAAACTCAAAAAGTGACAGCAATAATTGAAAAATTGAGGAGAACATCCCATAGGATTATATGGGTTGTGAAAGAGACTTTTGGTGAGGTCAGCTTAATTAGTGGATCCATAAGTTTAGAATAGGTTGGAATAAGCCTGCAATAAAAACCACAAAGACCAATAAATCTTTTTAAGTGTTTCTTATTTTTAGGAGATATTGGCTGAATGGTGTGAAAACCAAGGTAGTCTATGACAGTCTGATGATATCGACATTTAGCAGGACACAAGGTAAGGTTGTGTTTTTGTAAAATTGAAAACAAAATATGTAATTTGTGACCCATTTCTTGAAATGAATCACTAGCAACAATGATGTCATCCTGATATGCGTAAACACCTTGCAATTTACTTTCTTCAAATATGGCATCGATTAACATTTGAAACGTCGATGCTGCGGATCTGATACCCAACATCAGACGACAATAACGTTAAGTACCCCATTCGGTGGTAACCGAAAGTCTTTTACGAAATTCTTCAAGGAAATTTATTTGATGATATGCAGATGGGAAATCTAATGTTGTGAAATATTTATATTTGAAAATATTATTAATTATAGTGTCGATCCTAGGTAATGGGTATGAAGAGCTACGAATCATAAAATTAATCAATCTTAAATGAAGTGCCATACGAAATTTAGGTTTTTCATTTGGAGGGGATGCTTTCTTCTTAAGCTTTAGACATGTCCATTCAGAAATGCTTCTCTCAATAATACCAGTTTCAACCAACATATCCAATTGCTGTTTCGCCTCTTCCTGGCTAGATTGTGGCACAGGGAAAGGCAGCGTTTTAACATCTGAGGTGAATTGGATATGAGGTATTTCTCTGTTAGTATGACCCAAGGATCTCATGGAAGTAGAAAAGACTGTGTCATATTTAGATAGTAAATTTTGTAATTCTGCTTTCTTATATGGAGACAAATGATTTAGGTTGAAATTACTGATTTTTAATTCTGACTTTCTTAATTTTAAAATGCCAACAAAAGCTTGAATTAAATTAATTTCATGAGGAGAAATAATAGTTTGAAGAGCAGTATTTTCTTGAATATCATCTATTTCAGGAAATGTTCCCAAAATAGAATTTTTATTGATGTTAATGGTCTCTTCAGCATTATTAGTGATAGGAACAAAAAAAATAAATGCTTGGCTTTACATCGCTTTTTGTTTTTGCGATAAGGTCTGTAGAAACTATGAATTGATATACACATGTTGGTAAGTCATGGTTATCTGGTTCAAACAAAAATTGTTGGTTGCAAGAATGAAAGGATGACACTGCAGATACATATACAGTACTGTTAAGTGAAATGACAACTTTCTTTCTGAGTAACAATAATTATTTGAAGAATGACAATCACATACTTCACTATTAGAATTTACAGACACTGAATTTGTTTTATAGGAAGATTCAAGAATAGGAATATGTTGAGAGATAAGGTATTGACTTGTAAATTTTCATCAACCTCTAGTGCAGAAACAGAGTCTAAGATGTCAAGCATATTGTTGTTTATTTTTATCTGATTATATAAGTCAATAATGACTCTATGAGATTTCAAAAAGTCAAAACCAAGAATACCAATGAATTTAGAATGTTCAGGAATATCAATGAGAAAGAATGAATCCTTATAAAAATATTTTCCTATCTTGAATAATGAATTTATGCAACCTGAACAAATGACAGCAGAATTTACAGTGATAATTTTAACATTAAAATAAATTCTAGTATAATGCACAAATTGCTTTACTTTTCTTGTTGAAAATAATATTTTGATAATAATGAAATACTTGCACCAGAATCGAAGAAAAAATTTGTAGGATTTTTGTTAAGGGTCCTCTTCATGCACTTGAGAACACCCGCTCGCTAATGTTAATCCTATGGCGCATGATTTTTCTAATATCGCGTTTGCATTTGAATATTTTTAAACGATTTTTTTTTTGCATTGGATAGCAGAGATCAATCTCTATTTCCGCCGTTGATTACTTTTTCCATTTCCTTGCCGGTTTTTTTTTAGGAAGATACTTTCACTTTCGAAACCGGTTCCGAAAATGAAAGTATCTTTGTAAAAAAAAAATCCGCAAATAAAATCGAAAAAGTAATCAACGGCGGAAATAGAGATTGATCTCTGCTATCCAATGCAAAAAAAAATCGTTTAAAAATATTCAAATGCAAACGAGATATTAGAAAAATCATGCGCCATAGGATTAACATTAGCGAGCGGGTGTTTTGAAGTGGGTGAAGAGGACCCTTAATAGACAATTGAATAACAGGAAGAGTGGGCTGATCAACTTGAGCCTGAAGAAGAAGTTCAATCGATTTAATAAAGACTGTGTTGTCATTGGAAGCAGTTGTTTGAATGGAGGAATTTGAAAATACAGGAATTTCGTTATTTATTTGGGTAGCAACTGGTTTAACAAGTCTCTGCGATGAAATTGGATACTCGGTTTTAGTTAAAGGAGATCTTGATACAATAATCTCGTTATGCACTTCAAAAGGAGCAAAATTGTTGCTTATTGTAGAAAAATCATTAGGAGATGATGGTCGAATATTTGTAGCAGGAGGTAATTCTTGTGAAGTTTCATTAACCATACTGAAATTAAAAAATGTCCTTGTATTATAGACTATTGGAGGAGTTTCAAGATTTCATATTAGAAGTTTGGTAAGAACTATTGAAAGAGGTGGCTTCAGAATCAGGTGTGAAGAAAAGGATACAAGTGTGAAGCAGCTCCACACCTACTCCTCCCCATGATATGGCAGTCCTTTTTACGATTTTTATGTGAGTAGTTCTAATTGGTCGTAATTTGTCATTTGAGAAGTTGTGTTGTCATTTTCTGAAAGAGGACTCTTAGTTATTTGAAGCATATTAGGTAGCTTTCAATACAAAAAAGTATAAAGCTACCTATTGCAGCCGTTCGGAGGAAAGCAGTTCCAGAAAATTTCGATATATTTTCACCGATCATGACCCCCAGACCCCAAAACCACCCTCCGTCCAAATGTTGATTTATATATATAGATATATCCATATATATATATATATATATATATATATATATATATATCTGACCTATGTCATACGATAACGCTCGTATTTATAAATCAATTTTGATGAAACTAATTGTGTGTATTAAGCTAACCAATGTCTCGACCGTGTTCGTTGGCCAGCTTGGTCCGCCATTTTGTTTCAAGATGGCGGCCATTTAAAAATTTAAAACTAAAATAAATATACAAAAAAATAAAAATTCAAATTTATTTTTTAATTACGTGTTAGGCCTTGATACAAGGATTCCAGAGCATTTTTTGGTTTACCTCTATCTCAAAAAATGGCTGAGATAGAGCAGTTTGAAATTCTAGGGTGGCTGACATTTTGAAACAAAACAGCACATTAACGCGATTACTCGCAAATTATTTTCTTTCATTGTTGTAATAATTTTCCCAATCATACGCATAAAACTATATATTCATATCCGTTAGCGCCAAAATTGGCGACATTTGTCGAAATATCGCCAAATTTGGCGACCAAAATAAGTCTTCATAAATGAAGCCAATTTGGCTATTGCTCAATAATTTGGCGAATTTCTTATTCAAATTCAGTATTAACGAATCTTTTGTAAACGTTTCTTTGCATTTTAACTTGCTGTTTTCGTGTAACATTAGCTAAAATTTTAAAACGAAGATATAGGAAAGCTACCTTTTCCTTCCGGTACAGGCCGGAAGGACTTTTTTGATTTGTGTTTGAAACAGTTATGAGCTAAATGTCCAGGGCGAGAGCACCACTAACGAATCACTCGTTTATAGGAGGATTTGAAATGTTGAACAGATTTTCTGTTCGAAAAAGCAGTGTGCCTGGAGTCTGTGTTCAAGAAGAGCTATCACCAGAAGCGGCTGAGTGCGGTCTGTTACACACCTCTGAAGGTGCTGCAGAATGACTATCATGAAATTAATGATCTGTAGTTTGATCATGTAAATTGTGTAACACATTGTAAGAAGGGGGAAAAACACTGGATTCTGTAGGAGTAAAAAAAACACTGGATTCCTGCACTGAATCTATTATATCATGATATACAGAAGCAGCTTCTAGCATTTTGTCAAAACTGTCCAGGTGTTGGGTAAGAATGTGGATTTTTAAATGGTTAGGTAACGGATCAATAAATTTTGAAATATGAATCTGTTCAATGCAGGAATCAGGTAAACTTGGAAATTGTTTACGTACAATATTATCTAGTCTGGCTGCAAATGCGTAAATAGATTCTGAGGGTTTAAATTTTGTACTACTATATTTAATAGCCATTTTTTTTTTCTAATTCCGTTTTAGTAAATTTTGTTCGTAGAAGGAATGTTAGATTCGTATAAGGAATTCGGTTTCAAACATTTAACCAATTATAGGAATTATCCTCTACGATTTTAGATTTTTTATGCGATTTTTCATATTTTAGCGATTTTTAATTCAATTTTTAGTGTTTATTTGCGATCCACTGCGATTTTTAAAAAAAGAATTCGGTTTCAAATGTTTTGCCTAATATAGTAAACTTTGTCCTCCGCTATTTTTGACGTTTTTGCGAATTTCTATGCGCTTTGTACCATTTGTTGGAGTTCCACGACAATTTTTTGGCATTCGTAAAAGTTATTAGGTTTCTAACGTTTTGTCTAATATTATAATAGTTCATTTTGTCATCCGCGATTTTCAATGTGATTTTTAGAGATTTTTCGAGTTTTGCGCCGATTTTTTGACATTCGTGAACGAATTCTGGTTACAATGTTTTATCCCACTGTAGTAAACTTTGCGATTTTTGTATCTTTAGCGATTTTTTTCGGGGGTTTTGCAATTCGAGGCAATTTTTACACATAGTAAAATACATCCGGTTTTAACGCTTTATATATCAAATTCTGTCCTATTTTCAATAAAGTTTATTCGGAATTCGTATAGTAATTTTTTAATTTTTTATGGAACTTTTAGCGTTTTTTCGCTTTCTGCAGAGACTTTTCGACATTCGTATAAGAAATCCTGTTTCAATATTCTAGTCCAATATCGTAAGTTCTATTCTCTTTTCAATAAAGTTTATTCGGAATTCGTGCAGTGATTTTTATACTTTTCGCAATTTTTTATTGTGATTTTCAGAGTTTTTTCGCGCTTTCTGCTGGGTTTTTTTTCTTTTTCTTTCTTTTTTCTTTTCTTTTCTTTTTTTTTTTTTTACAGGACCGGGCAGGGCAGCTAGTAATAAGAATAAAGAAGGAAATAATAAAAAAAATTCTCGCATCCACAGATTAAATTTAATCCTGTCAGATAAATTTTTTTGCTTATCTGAAATAAGAAATTTTAGAGTAGTAGAGGATAGATTGTAATAAAAAAAAAAAACTCAACAGTGGATATTACAATCTACTGGTTTTCTCTGAATTGTCAAATTTCAAACATTGCAAAATAAATTTCTAGTTTAGAATTACATGTTTGAGAAATGAGTTATTTTGCAGTGAAAAATATCCAAAACATACATAAAGCTCTTTATCCTTTGAATAATATGAAGTAGTATGCTTATCCGTGAAATTCGGATAGGCATACTGCTACAAAAAAGACATTCCAAAAAAACACCGTCTATAATATGTTTAAGGCTCAAGTCCAAACTGCCTACTTTATGAAACATTCTTGAGTTTTCACATTTAGAAACTAAGAAAGCGAATAGTGTTTTACATTTTTCGGTAAAGGCGAATTATCGTTCAACAAATGTTGTACAAATTGGCGTTTTGAGCCGATTTTCGGCAACCCAGGAAAGGTCATTATGACTCAGCAATCGATTATAACTCTAGATCATTTATCAAAAAACGAAAACTTTATCACTTTAAATGTCATAATTGCAGATTTCAATGCTTCTGCTCTAAAAAAATACTCAATAGCAAAAAAAGCAAAAAAAAAAAAAAAAAAAAAAAAAAAAAAAAGAGAACGGTTTTAAATGATAATGTATATTAAAAAAAAGTAAAAAATATGTTTTCAAGAATTTAATTACATTTTTTTTGTTACAAACTGTAATAAATTATTTTGCATTTTTTTCCCTTCTGTGATGACGCTTTGTGTATATAAATAAAATATAAATATTCATACGATACGAAATATTCATACGAAATTCCCTTTCATATATTTCTTAATTTTAGTAATTTAAGCGTGTCGTGGAAGTGACCCTTTTGTGAAGTACGTGCTGTACACAATTTTTAATCTTTTATCACCACTATTTTATAATAGAAATCTTTTACCTGATGTAATTGCAGAAAATTGTGATTAAATAAGACAAAAATTACTATTCGAAAATACTCGTGTTAAAATTTAAGGATTATACTCAACCTATATGTTACGTATACGCAATGCTCGGGAGTGTCGTGAGGTAAGAAAGACTCAGAAACCCTAGCCTACACTATATTACATTATATTCTACCAAAAATCTTATTTCTTATCATTTCATTTATTTTGTATTGCTTGTGCGAAAATTTTTATCGATTGCACAAAATTAATTTTAGTTCGATAAACTCAGTGATAAGTTTTTTTTTTTTTTTTTTTTTTTTTTTTTTTCCCTCGCCTGTTGATCATTAAATATCTCGAACCGTATCCCCTACTTTGAATGTTGGAAGAATGGAAGCCAGAAAAGTACATTTTAAAAATTGCTGATAGCTGTTAAACTGTCGATCAATAAGCACTCACCGTCGTAACTTGGAATAAAACTTAAAACTGGGTTACAAAATGTATTCAATTTATGCAAATTATGTGCATTACCTTTTTACGTTTTTGGTAATCTTGAATACAGACTGAAAAACAATATTTATGATAATGTGAGAAAATATTTATTTTATTTTGATTAATAAGAGGAATTGTGTGATTGTCGACTGTTCGACTAGTTTTGACGTTTTGAGTATTTTAATACAATAAAACACTCATAATGGACCACTCCCGAATAGTGGACACCTCTATTTAGCGAATATTTTTTTCAATCCACAATGTATTTATTTGTATGTTTTTATTTCTCAATAACGGCTAAATTCCAGAGATGTCCAGTTTTTAGAGGTTTTGCAGTACTTCTAAATCCTAATTTACGAAAGAAATAGCGATTTTTATTTTTATTATTATTTTTTTTTAATCAAGAGATACAAAAATTCACTGTTGGCTAAATATTGTTAAAGTGAAAGAAACGTCTCACCAGTCTTATTTATCTAATGTTTTCGATTATAAATCAAGATTTTATATATTTTCTTGTTTAAAAATGTATGTATAACATCTTGGAATATCACCCATTGGCTGCAATAAAAGTTTCGACAGAAATAACTTTATAACTGTCTTCATCTGGCAAAGCGTATGAACTATCATCACGAGCTGGAGCAAGAAGAAATGGTGATTTATTTTCTACAATACGCGTTTTCTGTTGTAGAGACAATATGAGATTTTTCTGTTCGACATTAGCGTTATTCTTCGATATAAAGCCAAGCCTGACATTTAACTTGAAAATACAGTAAAACATGTGAAAACAATCCAATGTATCAGTTTGAATATTATGGACCATGTGTGATTATTATGGACTTTTGAAAAAGATGAATGTTTCTTTAAAATAACATTTTGTCTTTAAAAACTTTATACAGTGAAACCCCTCTTAACGGACACCATTAGATACGCACCCCCTCTCTTGCGGTCAAATTAAAATTTCCCAGCTGAAATTAACCTCTCGTTATAACTAAGTCGTTATAACTCTTGTAATCACCTCACTTTTTCAGACTTTTTTTTTTTTTTTTTTTTTTTTTGTCGCATAGGTGTCCGTTAATCAGGGGTTTCACTCTTTTAATGTTTTTCTAAATAAGTGTGATTTGTTTAAATAAGGTACGATAATTAAAAATTGCATTTCTTTCATTTCAATATAGTACTATAAGAATATGTTACTGTAAAATTAATAAAAATTAATATAATGAAAATCACTGAATTCTACAAAATCACTTTTTTTCTGTAATGCCATCTATAAATTAGTAATACATAGAATGGGTAGGTTTTCTGCAAAAGCATCATATTTTGAATATTCTGTTAACAAAATATATGTATATTACTTTAATGATCCAGAAAAGATTTTTTTTTTAATTGCAAATTGTATCATTTAAATTCAATTGTTTTTTCATAGAAACGTCAATTTTGAAGCCCTTTGCGGCACATGAAAATATTTTAGCACAGCAACAAAATTATATATTCTTCATTCTAATCTCAAAAGGCACCTTTTGCCGACTATAGCAAATTTCTATGTAAAAAAAAAAATAATTAACCATTATTTTCGTTCCACCCTACTCCACAGCCAACCCAAGCGTAAGCGAGCCCCTTTGCAAGAATTTTTGCGAGGCCTTACTATTCAAAAAATTTTAATCCCGCCCAACTCTTTCCACAACACCAATATAGGAGCTATATTGCCTATATCGGAAAAATTACATAATCCTGTCGAAAAGAATACATTCGTAAAAAAAGGATTCGCATCGGTCTTAAATCTGTAGAAAATTATTATTAATAAGATATTCATATAGTACTGCACAGCGGTCCCTAGTGTAAGCGAGCCCCTTTACAAGAATTTTTGCGAGGCCCTACTATTCAAAAATTTTTAATCCCGCCCAACCCTTTCCACAACGCCAATATAGGAGCTATATTGCCTATATCGGGGAAATTACATAATCCTGTCGAAAAGAATACATTCGTAAAAGAAGGATTCGCATCGGTCTTAAATCTGTAGAAAATTATTATTAATAAGATATTCATATCGTACTGCACAGCGGTCCCTAGCGTAAGCGAGCCCCTTTGCAAGAATTTTTGCGAGGCCCCTGCTATTCAAAAATTTTTAATCCCGCCCAACCCTTTCCACAAAGCCAATATAGGAGCTATATTGCCTATATCGGGGAAATTACATAATCCTGTCGAAAAGAATACATTCGTAAAAGAAGGATTCGCATCGTTCTTAAATCTGTAGAAAATTACTATTAATAAGATATTCATATAGTACTGCACAGCGGTCCCTAGCGTAAGCAAGCCCCTTTGCAAGAATTTTTGCGAGGCCCTACTATTCAAAAATTTTTAATCCCGCCTAACCCTTTCCACAACGCCAATATAGGAGCTATATTGCCTATATCGGGGAAATTACATAATCCTGTCGAAAAGAATACATTCGTAAAAGAAGGATTCGCATCGGTCTTAAATCTGTAGAAAATTATTATTAATAAGGTATTCATATAGTACTGCACAGCGGTCCCTACCGTAAGCGAGCCCCTTTACAAGAATTTTTGCGAGGCCCTACTATTCAAAAATTTTTAATCCCGCCCAACCCTTTCCACAAAGCCAATATAGGAGCTATATTGCTTATATCGGGGAAATTACATAATCCTGTCGAAAAGAATACATTCGTAAAAGAAGGATTCGCATCTGTCTTAAATCTGTAGAAAATTATTATTAATAAGATATTCATATAGTACTGCACAGCGGTCCCTAGCGCGTAAGCGAGCCCCTTTGCAAGAATTTTTGCGAGGCCCTACTATTCAAAAATTTTTAATCCCGCCCAACCCTTTCCATAACGCCAATATAGGAGCTATATTGCCTATATCGGGGAAATTACATAATCCTGTCGAAAAGAATAGATTCGTAAAAGAAGGATTCGCATCGGTCTTAAATCTGTAGAAAATTATTATTAATAAGATATTCATATAGTACTGCACAGAGGTCCCTAGCGTAAGCGAGCCCCTTTACAAGGATTTTTGCGAGGCCCTACTATTCAAAAAATTTTAATCCCGCCTAACCCTTTCCACAACGCCAATATAGGAGCTATATTGCCTATATGGGGGAAATTACATAATCCTGTCGAAAAGAATACATTCGTAAAAGAAGGATTCGCATCAGTCTTAAATCTGTAGAAAATTATTATTAATAAGGTATTCATATAGTACTGCACAACGGTCCCTAGCGTAAGCGAGCCCCTTTACAAGAATTTTTGCGAGGCCCTACTATTCAAAAATTTTTAATCCCGCCCAACCCTTTCCATAACGCCAATATAGGAGCTATATTGCCTATATCGGGGAAATTACATAATCCTGTCGAAAAGAATACATTCGTAAAAGAAGGATTCGCATCGGTCTTAAATCTGTAGAAAATTATTATTAATAAGATATTCATATAGTACTGCACAGCGGTCCCTAGCGCGTAAGCGAGCCCCCTTGCAAGAATTTTTGCGAGGCCCTACTATTCAAAAATTTTTAATCCCGCCCAACCCTTTCCACAAAGCCAATATAGGAGCTATATTGCCTATATCGGGGAAATTACATAATCCTGTCGAAAAGAATACATTCGTAAAAGAAGGATTCGCATTGGTCTTAAATCTGTAGAAAATTATTATTAATAAGATATTCATATAGTACTGCACAGCGATCCCTAGCATAAACGAGCCCCTTTGCAAGAATTTTTGCGAGGCCCTACTATTCAAAAATTTTTAATCCCGCCCAACCCTTTCCACAAAGCCAATATAGGAGCTATATTGCCATATCGGGGAAATTACATAATCCTGTCGAAAATAATACATTTGCAAAAGAAGGATTCGCATCGGTCTTAAATCTGTGGAAAATTATTATTAATAAGATATTCATATAGTACTGCACAGCGGTCCCTAGCGCGTAAGCGAGCCCCTTTGCAAGAATTTTTGCGAGGCCCTACTATTCAAAAATTTTTAATCCCGCCCAACCCTTTCCATAACGCCAATATAGGAGCTATATTGCTTATATCGGGGAAATTACATAATCCTGTCGAAAAGAATACATTCGTAAAAAAAGGATTCGCATCGGTCTTAAATCTGTAGAAAATTATTATTAATAAGATATTCATATAGTACTGCACAGCGGTCCCTAGTGTAAGCGAGCCCCTTTACAAGAATTTTTGCGAGGCCCTACTACAAAAATTTTTAATCCCGCCCAACCCTTTCCACAACGCCAATATAGGAGCTATATTGCCTATATCGGAGAAATTACATAATCCTGTCGAAAAGAATACATTCGTAAAAAAAGGATTCGCATCGGTCTTAAATCTGTAGAAAATTATTATTAATAAGATATTCATATAGTACTGCACAGCGGTCCCTAGTGTAAGCGAGCCCCTTTACAAGAATTTTTGCGAGGCCCTACTATTCAAAAATTTTTAATCCCGCCCAACCCTTTCCACAACGCCAATATAGGAGCTATATTGCCTATATCGGGGAAATTACATAATCCTGTCGAAAAGAATACATTCGTAAAAGAAGGATTCGCATCGGTCTTAAATCTGTAGAAAATTATTATTAATAAGATATTCATATAGTACTGCACAGCGGTCCCTAGCGTAAGCGAGCCCCTTTGCAAGAATTTTTGCGAGGCCCCTGCTATTCAAAAATTTTTAATCTCGCCCAACCCTTTCCACAAAGCCAATATAGGAGCTATATTGCCTATATCGGGGAAATTACATAATCCTGTCGAAAAGAATACATTCGTAAAAGAAGGATTCGCATCGATCTTAAATCTGTAGAAAATTACTATTAATAAGATATTCATATAGTACTGCACAGCGGTCCCTAGCGTAAGCAAGCCCCTTTGCAAGAATTTTTGCGAGGCCCTACTATTCAAAAATTTTTAATCCCGCCTAACCCTTTCCACAACGCCAATATAGGAGCTATATTGCCTATATCGGGGAAATTACATAATCCTGTCGAAAAGAATACATTCGTAAAAGAAGGATTCGCATCGGTCTTAAATCTGTAGAAAATTATTATTAATAAGGTATTCATATAGTACTGCACAGCGGTCCCTAGCGTAAGCGAGCCCCTTTACAAGAATTTTTGCGAGGCCCTACTATTCAAAAATTTTTAATCCCGCCCAACCCTTTCCACAAAGCCAATATAGGAGCTATATTGCTTATATCGGGGAAATTACATAATCCTGTCGAAAAGAATACATTCGTAAAAGAAGGATTCGCATCGGTCTTAAATCTGTAGAAAATTATTATTAATAAGATATTCATATAGTACTGCACAGCGGTCCCTAGCTTGTAAGCGAGCCCCTTTGCAAGAATTTTTGCGAGGCCCTACTATTCAATAATTTTTAATCCCGCCCAACCCTTTCCATAACGCCAATATAGGAGCTATATTTCCTATATCGGGGAAATTACATAATCCTGTCGAAAAGAATACATTCATAAAAGAAGGATTCGCATCGGTCTTAAATCTGTAGAACATTATTATTAATAAGATATTCATATAGTACTGCACAGAGGTCCCTAGCGTAAGCGAGCCCCTTTACAAGGATTTTTGCGAGGCCCTACTATTCAAAAATTTTTAATCCCGCCTAACCCTTTCCACAACGCCAATATAGGAGCTATATTGCCTATATGGGGGAAATTACATAATCCTGTCGAAAAGAATACATTCGTAAAAGAAGGATTCGCATCGGTCTTAAATCTGTAGAAAATTATTATTAATAAGGTATTCATATAGTACTGCACAGCGGTCCCTAGCGCGTAAGCGAGCCCCTTTGCAAGAATTTTTGCGAGGCCCTACTATTCAAAAATTTTTAATCCCGCCCAACCCTTTCCATAACGCCAATATAGGAGCTATATTGCCTATATCGGGGAAATTACATAATCCTGTCGAAAAGAATACATTCGCAAAAGAAGGATTCGCATCGGTCTTAAATCTGTAGAAAATTATTATTAATAAGATATTCATATAGTACTGCACAGCGGTCCCTAGCGCGTAAGCGAGCCCCATTGCAAGATTTTTTGCGAGGCCCTACTATTCAAAAATTTTTAATCCCGCCCAACCCTTTCCATAACGCCAATATAGGAGCTATATTGCCTATATCGGGGAAATTACATAATCCTGTCGAAAAGAATACATTCGTAAAAGAAGGATTCGCATCGGTCTTAAATCTGTAGAAAATTATTATTAATAAGATATTCATATAGTACTGCACAGCGGTCCCTAGCGCGTAAGCGAGCCCCTTTGCAAGAATTTTTGCGAGGCCCTACTATTCAAAAATTTTTAATCCCGCCCAACCCTTTCCACAAAGCCAATATAGGAGCTATATTGCCTATATCGGGGAAATTACATAATCCTGTCGAAAAGAATACATTCGTAAAAGAAGGATTCGCATCGGTCTTAAATCTGTAGAAAATTATTATTAATAAGATATTCATATAGTACTGCACAGCGGTCCCTAACGTAAGCGAGCCCCTTTGCAAGAATTTTTGCGAGGCCCTACTATTCAAAAATTTTTAATCCCGCCCAACCGTTTACACAACGCATTCACCTGATTAAAACAGCTCCCAAGGTATGCGTATGGCAAATAGGGTATTCGTTCAAGAAGAAGAAAAACTTGATTAAATATTTTAATGTAACTATGTCATATTCATAGAAATAATAGTTGGCGTTCATATAAAATCATCAAATGCATCTTTTAATATTTCACATTCAAACTTTAAAATGAAAAATGAATCAGGCGTACGTATAGTTTTGCTATAACCAGCAGTATTAGTACAATAAAATGAGCTCAGTTTCACGGCCTCAGTTGCTCATCTTAAATTATCTTGAGCATAATGGCATCAACTTGTTCTATTTAATTCCTGAAAAAATACCATACTTGCGACAATAGCGGTTAAACACGGTTTAACATACACTGCGGAAAGATAAGATACTTCAAAGAGAATAGGTATATATATATCATCATCATCATCAACCGTTTTCAATCCACTGCTATATATTGTTCAAATATATTATATATATATATATATTTATGTTAAAACATACATTATGCAATTGATAAAAGGTAAACATTTTAATGAGAAATAATGTAATTTTCATAAAATACAAAAAATTCCTTTTATTAGGGTGCGATGCTTTTCTAGACGTCAAGTCCTGTGCGGCCGAACATGTCGCACAAACACTTAAGGACATCTCTGTAGCTCCGGAAAAGAAAACAATGGAATATTTGTTATAAATAAAATTACTTTTATAAAAAAAAAGGCACATTTAAAAAAACGTACAAAAATAACCTTAAATTATAATAATGAAAATTTGAAATAATATAATAATTCAGTTTGTTGAAATTCTAATTTATAAAACGGCAGTTGATATGGCAGCAGCAAAGAGAGTTCGGTGGTGGCGACATCTAACTTTGTTGTGATTACTTAAAACCTAATTAGACTTTTTATTTTCCCGCTCAAGAACGCAAAATTATCTGTAACATTCATAAAGTCATTTTGCACCTAAATGTATGAAATTATTTCAGTTATTAGGAATCCAATACCATATTTTATGTTCCCGTAAATGGGATACATCTTAATTACAATCAATCACAGCACAGCCTGGTGACCGTCTTTCCGGTCCAGAAAGTTGGCGTAAAACACTATAACATCATTTTGTAAATGTCTTTTACCTGTATAAAAAAAGAGTAAACACAATTCTGATTTTTGTTACACCACTAAGAACATCCGTAAAGTTTATGCATTTACGAATGAAAATAACGTCATGAATTAGTCAGAAATTAAGTCGGGTGAGGGAGGACTCTGTTTTTCCCTCCTCACTTATTTGGCTCACCGGTTTACACTGGTGCCATCTATTGGATAAATATAAATCTAAAAACTAATGGTCTGATTGTGGGTCTGTCTCTCAGAGAAATAATTATTTGTTGTAAGTTTATTGTAAGGTCTATGGTCTGTCTCTGATTGTGACTGACAGACTCCAGGTTTTCCTCTCATATATTGTCAAATCCCATGTTAGCTTATGTAAAAATTAACTAAACAATATTAATCATTAAATAATCTATTTTTATAATTTTCGTTTTTACTATCGGGAAAATTATGAATATTTTTATTACATTTACATTTTCGATTAACGATTTATTACATTTTCACTCAAAAAATATTTCATTATTTAAGGCCGTTATCAAATCCAAACTGGTTACTTTATGAAACATTTTTAAATTTATTTTTGTTTGCAAATGTATCAAATTGGCAGGTGCTCTTATCAAGAAACTTTATAATCGAAACACGATTTTCCATTTTTTTGGTAAAGACAGAAGATCTTTCAGAAAATACTGTCAAAGTTGGCGTTTTGAACAGAATTCACGATGCGGGAGCTCGAGAAAGGAAAAAAAAGTGTCGTCGCGTGACACGAATCGCTTATAACTCGATAAGTAATTTATTTATCAAAAATGAAAAACTCCTTTCAATTCCAAATCTCTTCAATAATCAGTCTTTGCGTTTAAAAAGATTTAGAAAATGTGTCAGAAAGTTTCGCGTTGTTGAGCAGGTCATTTGAGGCCTTAACAATGCAAAACTTTTTGTCTCATTTTTTAACTTAAAAGCATGACACTTTCAGACTTGATTATTCAAGTGAATTGTAATGAAACATTTTTCCCCCCCTTCAGATAAAGGAATTACGTTTTGAGTTATAAGCAATTATTTTTTCGCGACATCAGTTTTTTTTCCCTTTTGCGCGCTCTCGCATCCGAAAATTCGATTCAAAACGCCAATTTTGAAAACATTTTCTGAAAATTCTTCTGCCTTTACCTAAAAATGGAAAAAACTGTTCGATTTTAAAGTTTCTGAATAATAGCACCTGCAAATTTCATGCGTTCGTGAACGAAAATTAATTAAAAATCTGTCAGAAAGAAGCCAGTTTTTTTTTTTTTTTTTTTTTTTTTTCAAAATTTGAGAACAGTCTTAAAACTCCTTATCAGTTAGATATGAAATTCCCCTATGTAATAATTGGAATGCATTCCTACTTTTTAAATCCCTCATCAGAAAATTAACATTTTCAACTTCTTTTATCAGTATATTCTTCTTAAAGAATGTTTCTTTGCTGTTAGCAAAATATTTCTAAACTTCATATTTAATTTTAATTTAAATGTTAAAACCAAGTATATATTTTAAAAATATTTTGCCAAGCGAAAATCAAAGAAACATATTTTAAGAAGAGTATATATAAAAAAAAATAATAATAAACGTTAAAAAGTTTAGATTTTGAGAAATACAGGGACCATAGGACTAACAATAATGTCTACACTGCAATTAAAAAAAAAAAAAAAAAAAAAAAAAAGTATTGATTTTACAGTATAATACTAGCATTCCAGCTGCCAGTATTATACCGTAAAATTAACAGTAATAAACAGTAAAATAAGCAGTAATACGCTGCCACGCAAATCAACATTTTTTTTTTTTTTTTTTTTTTTTTTTGCAATGTTACAGTTTATACACACCACCTAATACAATTAAAATTAGATGTTTAAAAATGCATACCACAGCAACAGCGGGAAGCGCACTTCCTGCAGTTACGATCTTAATCATTCCTGTAACCGAATTCTTTTGTGTGCAAATGTAAATGAAGGATAAATGCTATGCACTTCTAAATCTATAGAAAACATGATGTAGCGCACTTCAGTGATAGCATTATGTTTGAAGTATCATAACCTCATTAAAATGTACCACAAACGATTTTTCCTCATAGATCATAATGCAATGGAATTCTTTTGTGCGTCCCTGTAAACGAACTATAAACGCCACTTATTATATAATTCTGAGAAAGCATGTAGTTGTCCATGTCAGTGTTTCATATTAATCTCATTATGCTTGAAATACCGTAACATCAATAAAATGCATAGAAAATGATTTTTCCCCCATAGACCGTAATGTAACGGAATCTTTTGAGTGTCCCTGTAAACGAACTATAAATGCTACACACTTCATTTTCAATATCGAACATTCTATAGTAAATCTCAATACCACATAACAATTCCATGGCAATCTGACTATATTTACAGGAGTTAGAGCACAGACAGACAGACAAACCGAATTCATAAACACTTTTCTACTACGTTGGAAAGTGTTAACAAGAATGAAAAATCATGCGTCAATTATTGATTATGTAACACTTCCAAAATACTTTTATAAATCTTCACCGTTTATAGGATGAAAGATCGTAGACAATTTGAAAAACGCATAACACATTTCAAAACATAATTTCAAGAATTACCAACAATATTCGGTAAAATATCCGAAATTTTGTATGCAGCTCTGTATATGCTCTATAGATTTGTATATATATTACATAGAATGCTAAATTTTAGTTCAGTTAGAAAGCTACATAGCACAGTTTAAAATTCCCCTTCTGGATTTTTCATCAATAAACAGAAATATACTCGATATCTTTTGTGCTGCCCTGTATATCATCTATAGAACTTTACACACCTAGTAATAGACAAAAAAGTAGTTAAATTTAAAAACGCGTTCCGCAACTGCAAACGCATTTCCAGCAATTATTGTTAACAGACAGTACTTTAACCGAATTCTTTTGTGTGTCCTTGTAAATGAATGATGAACGCTATGCACACAATATTCTATAGTAAACCTCTTGTAATGAACCTCAGTGGTATATATCAATTTCAATATGTTTGAAATAGTGAAACATTATTAAGAAAAACCCCAAACGATTTTTCTCCATAGACACTAATGTAATGGAATTCTTTTGAGTGTCCGTGTAAAGGAACTGTAAGTGCCTATGCACACCATAAGGTGCCTATGCACACCATTAAAGGAACTATGCACACCATATTCTATAGTACGCCTCTTGTAGTGCACCTCAGTAATATATATCAATTTCAATATTTTTGAAATAGTGTAACATTATCAACATAAACCGTAAATGATTTTTCCCCATAGACCGTAATGTAACGGAATTCTTTTGAGTGAGCTATGAGTGCTGAGCTATAAGTGCTATACACACTTCGTTTTCAATACCGAACATAAAATAGTAAACCTCAATAACATATATCAATTGCAGGAAAATCCGAGTACATTTACGTGAGATAGAGGTAGAGCATGGACAGACGACAGACAGACAAACCGAAATCATAAATACTTTTCAAGTATGTTGGAAAGTGTTAAAAAGGATTGATCCTTCAATGTATTATTACACAGCAAAATATTAAAACTTTCCGGAAATTGAGCGATTTACATGTGAAATTATTAATTTATTTGCCCATTGGCTGATAGTTTTTTTTTCTTTCATTTTTTAATTGGTGGAAGTAAAATAAAGATTCGTGTCATTTTGGGAATTGCACCAAAGTATGACAAGAAATTTTAGTTTCGCTTATCTTCATTCAGAAAAAATCGTTTTGTATTTTAAAATAAACCAAATGTAATATCTAAGACACACAGCAAATGATATATGATGACAAGTGCTGTACAGTATACTTTTCTTACGGAAAGCATCATCTACAGTGTGATCCTGAATTCATAGTACAAACTTTAAGGGTTGGTACAGGACACTGTAACAAACAACTTTTGTATAGGAAACCAGGATCGGAAATCCATTTTTACAGTCAAAAATACAGGACGTCTCACTCCAGTCCGAAGTCGCATTTTCGTTCATAACTTTAACAGTAGTGAATCTATTTTAACAAAATTCGCAACAGACTCATCTTTGTATGAATTGTAAGCATACTGTAAGGATTTCGTTAAAATATATTCACTACTGTTAAAGTTATGAATGAAAACGCGACTTCATATTGGAGTGAGACGCCCTGTATTTTAGACTAAATAAATGGATTTTTGACCCTGGTTTCATATACAATAAATGATTTTTGCAGTGTGTTGGTACAAGACACTGTAAAAATCATTTATTGTATAGGAAACCAGGGTCAAAAATCTATTAATTTAATCAAAATTACAAGGTGTCTCACTCCAATCCGAAGCCGCCTTTTTCGGTCATAACTTTAAGAGTAGTGAATATATTTTAACAAAATTCGCAACAGACTGATCTTTGTATGAATTGTAAGCATAGTGTCAGAATTTCGTTAAAATATATTCACTACTGTTAAAGTTATGACCGAAAAAGCGACATCGAATTGGAGTGAGACGCCCTGTATTTTTGACTGTATAAATGGATTTCTGACCCTGGTTTCCTATACAAAAACTGTTTGTTACGGTGTCCTGTACCAACCCTTTAAGTTTGTACCACGAATTCAGAATCACCCTGTATAACGCCAGCTTGGATAGTTTGATGCAATATAAAATGACTAACCACAATATCTAAGAACGAATGGTGGTTCTGTAAATTCTAGCCAATCCTGTGTGGGAAATACTGTGGGACACACATATCGAAGTGAAAATCTATGCCATTACATGTATGTAATACTTCAAATTTTAGATTCACAGAATTTCAGATTTACTTCAAATTTTAGATTCACAGAATTTCAGATTTACTTCAAATTTTACAGATTTGTCTTAAGCTGTTCAGACAGAAAATTCTCATACTTTTTAGTGACAAGTTCTCTATAATATGTTTCAGAGCAGAGTTACTCTCCTCTCCAATTTTTGAAAGCAAAGCTCAGAGTGATCTCAGATGCTCAATAGACTCTCATGATTCTTGATTAATGGAATTAATCAGCGATTTAATTAAGTTTAACCTGTCGGTCCTTAGTTAATTTATTTTATGAGTGTGTGTGCTATCTGAGAAAAACTTCTGGTGGATCCCAGATGAGAGATTCGATGCAAACATGTGCCCTGATGTCTACACTTGCCTTATCTACTCCCAGGTATTTAATTTCTCATTGTTCCGTTCAAAAAAAATATCTGTAGTGTATGCTATGAAAATGTTATCTTGAACGGAGCAAATATTCAATTTTTTCTGGAGCAATTAATGCACTCAACTCTAAATAAATATTATTTTAAATAATAAAAGTAAGCAAATTGGAAATTGCAATAATATTAATAACTTGGCAATTAATTATATTAACGAAGCTGATAATGAATAATTTTTGGATCTGCTGATTCATAAAGATAGCTCCGTGGTTGCGAGTTTTGATTTAATGTTTTTCTTAATTCTGTTTGTATATATGTTTTCAAGTGAATAAACTTTGTTATTTGTTAATTTTTGCCTCATATGTAATGTTTTATTATTAGGTAAAGATTACAGTATCATAATTAATATTAAATAACCGACATGCTTGTGTCATTTTACTACCAGTTCATATGCAGGGATTCAATGGAAAGACACAATGCATATTTTATTTTATTAGTACTTTAATTAATTTTAATTATTTAATTAAATTAATGTACGGCAATTTAATGTTTACTTTATTCTTACACTTAATCCCTGCTAGAACTTACCACGATCACATTATTTATTTATATATTGTAAATCTTTACCGCCAAATGTTGAAGGTTTGTTGTTCATGTTTGGGATTGTTTTCTTAAAATGCAACCAATTGATTCAGCTTGCACAAATCATTCCAACAACAAGTACAGTGATCTCTCACTTATACGCCATACACGGAAATCATTTTTCCACACCAGTTTTTTTATAAGATAATTTTCGATTTCTTAAATCGCAGAATTTATAAATCGAATTTTACTGTTTTAAAATAGTGGTATGAAAAAGTAATTACTGAACATCGTGTATAAGTGAGAGATCACTGTATATATCTATAAAGGTGTCAAAGGAAAATAAGATATATGAAACAGACAGAAAAAAAAAAAAAATTAGAGCATTTTCAAAGTTGGCTTAAGGTTGCTTTCAAAATCAAAATTAAAAAATTCCCACTGAACAGTGTGAATTATTGTGTGACACATCACATCACAGAACACATTTCCAGAATAATTTTTATACTTAAAAACGTGAAAATTATAGACATTACTAGTCAAATGCTTTGAAACAGAACAGCAGTTTTTGTTTTCCTATTAATGTATCATACCTTAAGTTACAATCAATTGCTCCCCTATGATAATATTTCTCTGATTGTTGTGTCTGTAAAATCAGCAAGGGGGTCCGGGACACATTTAAAAAAAAAAAATTTATTTATTGAGTTAAAATTTTGAATTTTTTGTGATGGATAACCATATTATTTGTAAACAAAATCACATGATAAAACTTCTCATAATTAAAAAAAAAAAAAATATTTAAAATTTATTAAAAAAGTTGGGTAATTTAAAATCGTTATAACTCAAAATATTATTTGTAGAATTTCAATTTTTTTTATTTAAATAAACAGAAATATATAAATTTTAATTTTGATTCAGCATTTTAAAAAATATTAATTTAAAAAAAGTTAAAAATATTTAAAGTAAAAACTTTTTAAAAAATGATGTAACTATTTTTTAAAAAATCATATTTTCAAAAGTAAATAATTTTTTTCAAATTTGCTGAATCAAAATTAAAGTAAAATAACTAAAAAAGACATGTTCCAAGTTTGAACCATTTATCTTTAACTGTTTTTCACTTATAACGATTTAAAGACAAGAATGCATGAAAGAACCCATCATGCAGAAAAACTTCCATGACAACCACTACTTGAAAGCTAGATTTTTAAAACAAAAAATTAATATATCCTGTTCTATTTAAGATAGAAACAAGATTTAAGTCATTTTAAGCGGATAAAAACAGAGGATTTTTTAATACAATAAAATATTTTTCAAAAATTTTAAGATTTTTGTGTATTGGACCCCCTTAAATCCCCAACACTGGCATAATTTTCTGAAAGATTTTTAATCTTTCTCAGAAAAAGAAAAATTCCATTTGATTCCTAAATTCTTGTATAAAAATGCCTGTAAATTTTGTGTATTTAAGAAGAAAATATACTTTAAAAATTTTAGAAAGTTGCAAGTTTGCATTCTAATATAGCTGAAAATACTAGTGATAGAAATTTGTCAACAAAATAAATGAATACAAAGTATATTTTTTAAAAATTAATTTTATTATTTTCAAAGACCTTGGATAGCAAGTAGTTGGCTCCAGTCTATGATTATTATACAATAATAATGATAATGTACCACTTAAACCATATATTATTTACAACTATTGAATAGTAACTAGCTACTGGAAAAATGGCAACAGAAAAAGCAGAGTGCATAGTTGAACAGTTGCATGCATAGTTCAATAATTCATCACAAAAGCACAATATAACACAAATCATGTTGTCACAGTTCGGAAAAGTTTTGTGCATTACTTCCTTGCTATTATGACCATTAAATATTTCCTTTCTATGATATCTTTAAATGCAAGAAATTCATCTGATTTATCAAAACAATCTTCCTCAATTTTGTATCATTCATTGAGAGTGTTAATGTTTTTTTAAAATATGGGCAATCACAGGGTTTTTTTTATTTTTTTAAATTATTATTTTTTATAAAGAATATTAAAAAAATGGAAAAATTTGTTGTTTCACATGCATATAAAAATAGTTTCTTTCTACTGAAAGTATAATGTGTTAAAAAAAAAAAAAATACAAATAGCCAGAATAAACTTGCATCCAGCTGATTTCAGAAAATTCCCCTTTTGTGTGTAAAATGATGGGGGAAAAAAAGGGTGTGGCAGCAAGACAATTTCATATGCATATGCTGCTGCTGCTAATTTTTTGCTATCTTTTATAATTTTGTAATGAAGAAGAGTACGATTGTTTAAATTTATTTTCTCAGTTATTTAAAAAAGGGAAACATTTAAATCCTAAATCTCTTCCACCAGCACCTCATGAATATAAAAGCTAGAGGTATAAAACTCATCAGGATAATACATTTGTGATGCATCATTTTTTGTAATTCCTGTTGTTGGCAGATGTAAACGTGTATTTTATTTTTAAATATTGCAAAAAATTGATAATAAATAAAATAGCAAAAAAATTAGCATGCTATAATATTGTTCATTGTATAAATTATCCTTGAAAAAATGTG
Source organism: Maratus michaelseni (assembly GCA_963931845.1). Lineage (NCBI taxonomy): Eukaryota > Metazoa > Arthropoda > Arachnida > Araneae > Salticidae > Maratus > Maratus michaelseni. The sequence continues at coordinate 256,359,138 of OZ007592.1, forward strand.
CGATAGCATGCTTTTTATGAATAGAATCTATTATGAATAAATATTTATGAAAATCACATTATTTTATTTTATAATACTCAGTTTTTAAGAATACCTTAAGATGTTTCCTGAAATAAATAAGTTCATGTTAAAAAAAGCATAAGAAATGTAATTTTATTACACCACTGCTGAATTAAAATAAAGCCAGAAATATTTAAGTAAAAATTTATAATTATGCTATATGTATAAAAAAATTTTACAATCTAAAATAATAATAATAATAATAATAATAATAATAATAATAAAGAACAAAATGAAAAAAATGTGTTGTTTTTTCTCTTTTTTTTAATTTTTGAGAGTATGTTTTCAATTTATATAAAATATATATGGGGATTGCAGCTCCCTGTTTTATGTAATGGTCATATTAACACAAAAGTGAAATGATTTATTTTATACAAACAGTAAAAAACAGTTTATATAGCTTTAAAAAGTACAATTCATACAAAGGCAACAAACACAAATGATAGAAAATACATAAAGAAATATATTAAATTTAAAATTTTACTAAAACAATGAAAAAAATTATCACCAATCTTCTACTTGCTTAACAATATCAACAAAACATATACCACATGATATGACTAGCCAGCCTACTACAAACATCAAGGTCGATGAGGATTTTTATACGAGAAGCACATAATTAGCCCCTCAAGTGAAATCATTAATTTTTTTTACAAAAGTTTGTACAGATCTATTTTACAATAAACAATGCTGGGAAGAATCCAGAATCTTCCCTGAAAATAAATAAGTTTGCATTTTTGTGTTTCGTTCAGGACAAATTTCACATATATAAACAAATGTACAACAATACATAGACATACGTAAGCTTTCAGTGACAAGCCTTGCATTTGCACACTTTATAATTAAAACATTTGATGAATTTTAGTTTTCATCATTTGCATATTTTTTTTTATATATAACACTCAGAAAAATTCAAAAATTGCATCCGTTTTTTCAGGTATGTGGCATGGCGTTGTTCGTAAGAGTACAAAATTATAAATATGTTTGCATATTCTAGTTAAACAATATTTAAAAAAAAAATTTCATATATATAAACTTTCTTTATTACACAATATATGAATTATTAGTCTTATATTATAGATTAATTATTTGTGGCATAAGTAGATGTGATTTCCTCAATTTTCTTTTTGCTGACTTGGATGAAAATGATAATAAATGCATTTTACATAGAGAGGAAAAACTAGTATTTAAATAGCTTTTTTTTTTTTAAATATCAGCCACAAATAATTATTGAATAAATACAATAAATATCATATTAAGTTTTGATGCATAGTTCAGTCAAAATGAAACAATAAAATTTTGAATAATTCACCACAGTTATGTCTAAATGTGTATTTCGAATAATAGGAAAACTTGAGATAAGATATAAATAAATTGCATAGTATTTAGTAAATACTTATTTGGTATTTACACATTAGTTCAGTATATGTTTAAAACGGTGTCATATCGATTTGGTAATACTTATAGAAATAAGATATTTTTTTAAACTATGAATAAGTATTTAATGATAAAATTGCATATATGCAATAATGATATTGCATATTTATTTGCACAGAGATGGATTACAAATGAGTATAAATAAAGATTTGTATAAAACCAAAAGCTGAGATTTATCATTTTTTATAATAAAGCTGACATGTGAAAAAGAAAACATATCTAATAACCATTGGTTTATTCACTGTTTAAGTACAATATTATAAATAATACTAATATCTATAACTTATTGTATTTCATATTTACTGATAAGTCTTAATGAACATTCTTTTTATAAATTGTTAAACATAACTGTGGATTATTTTAAAGAATTGAGTAATTATTAAATTTTTACAGTTACAGTATTATGAATGTTAAAAATAAAAGTACCATTTGCATACAAGTATTATTCTGAGCATCAAAAGTACTTTATACATAAAGTATATCGAGAGTACAAAAATAGAAAACCTTTCAAGTTTTGTGGATTTGTCCAACATTTATTCAAATATAGATAGATATAATGCCAAAAATTTGCTAGCGTTCAAACAATCTGCTTTCACAAATATATTATAAAACTCAATTATTTATTTTTTTTATCAAAGCAGTTATCAACAATTTATTGCTTTGTTGAAAGTGGAGTTAGGCATATATTTTTTGCATATTAACTTAGTATAACAATAAGTTATACAGTACATAAGCAGCTAAATAAGATTCTAGCAGTTACAGCAATGCCATATATATATTTTTTAATATTTATTGTTAAATTGCTCGCTGTATGTTTTGCATAGATCAGTATTTGAGAATATAGAAAAAAATATTTTTTTTTTTATAACTTAACTAAGATTATTGTTTAAAACTTAAACTAAATAAATAAATAAGGTATGTGATTCATATAGTTTATTTCAGACATACATTGACTGTTTCAATTCCAATCACTTTAAAATGCTTATGAATATTTAAGGAATATTTTAGAATAATTATCTAATAATTTAAAATATATTTTTTACTATTCTATGTTTAAGTGATAAAAAAGTTTAAACTAGGTATACTTCAAAGCAATTTTTAGTATATATTACATTTAAAAAAAAAAAAAAGACAAAAGAGTGAAATGGCAATTTTATAAACAAAGTTCAGTTTAGTTTCTTTTCAATGGTTTTCAAACATTATGGAGGATTTTTATTTGATACAAAAATTAAACTTTCAAAACCAAAAATCATTCAGATTTTTAAACAAGAAAGAAAAAGTAAATAAGAAAGAAAGAGAAAAAACAATAGTTTATAATTTAATCTTAAATTTACCTTTAATTGCTTTAAATTAGTAGTGATAAGTTTGAAACATAAAAAAAAAAAATAATAATAATAATAATATGGTCATGAATGTAAAATATGAGATACAAAAAATAAAATGTTTAATTAATAAAAAACAATTTATTCAACTTAAAAATGAATTTTAGCTGAAACAGAGATAAAAGAAATACACTTAAAATTTTGCAATTAATTTTTTATATTCATAGCCAAAATAGTTACTACATAAAAGTACCTTTAAAAATCACAAGTATTCATCTTTAGAAAAGAAAATTAATATTTTACTGAAGTTATACCTAAACATATTGGTGATCCCATTTTACTATTTTCTTGCAAAATCTTACATCTTAATATCCATACCCAAGTGATAATTTGTCAAGAACATGTTAGGTAAACTGAACTTAATTAGGAATTTAGTGGATAACAAGTGCTGAAACAGTGTGATCTATGTATATACAATGCATGTGTGCAAAATAATACAGAGTAATATAAATATATAGTCAAATATTTTACATATCTTTTTAATAAATTTAAAAATTCGTTTTTAGTTCTTTCCACACACAAGAGAACTCATCATACTGAAATAATTTAACTTTAAAATATATCATTTATAAGAATAATTTACACAAATAGTATTTATACAATATAAAATAAAATTGAACAAATAGAAGTAGCAATAAACTAAATAAAATTTTCATGAATGTTAAATTTCATATTTATTTATTTACATATCTTTAGTAATATATATATATATATAGATAGATAGATCAAATATACAATGATATTTTACATCATAAAATATTTAATAAAAAATAATTAGCTTAAAAAGTAATTAAATATTATTCTTCTCAAGTTAACTTTTCCATATTCCATGCAAAAAGTCTATTTTGCTTTAAATCGATGTAACATTATTTTGATAATTTCATTTTTTTTATTGCAGCTAGTAAAATTGTTTATTATCAACTGTATATAAAAGATATTGCTGTCATATGTGCAGGCCACAAAAAGAAAGAAGTATATTGGCTCAAATTTCTTATAACTTCAAAATATCCCTCCTTCTGTATGCAACTGCTTAAATTCTTATAATCCTACAAAAATGTCATTTAATATGGTTCCCATTCCTTCTTTCGCAGCAAATTTTGAGGACTATTTAAAATCATTTATTGTTAATTTATGTATGTCTAACAAAAATTAAAAATTACACAAGAACCCTAACGCTGGGATTTTGCTGTTATCTACTTTTGATTAAAATCAACAATAAAATTTAGAATTTTCATTTATAACAATATTATGATAAAAAATGTTACAATCAATACTTTAAACAAACAAATTTGAGTACTGATTCTTTGTTATCATATCTTTAATTATTGCATTAATAATTTATAATAGATTAATTAAAGTTTCTGGTTGTTCATACAGGCTATTAAATTTTCAATTATTGCATTAGTAATTGATAATAGAGTTTCTGGTGGTTCATACAGGCTTCAAACTTTATATTGTATAATTCTTTTTGAATTTATTTGCATTAAAACAAACTGAAGAGCTCAACAGATAAATATTTAATCTATAATATACATGTTTTATTTCTTTTAATTTCTCATGTACTTTGCATAGGTCATTAAGGCAATGCGAAAATTTTATTTTCTGAAAATTATGCAAATGAGTCATAAAAATGGCAAGACAAATTTTAAAAAGAGAAAAAATATTTTGCATGAGTTATCAAGGCAATATGCAGGTATCTTCAGTTGTTTTACATGCAATTTATTCAAAATGCAATTGAAATTAAAATAAGTGAAATTGAAGGGGAAAAAAATGATAAATTTCAAAAGAAAAGAAAAAAGAAAGAATTTTTCAATGTTCTTTAGAAAATTTTGTGCAAGATTATAAATTATAAAGAGGAAAGGAAAATAATTTACTAATAAATATCTACTAATAACAAACATTGAAGAATAAGTCCCAAACTCCATTTCTCCATGTCCTTGAATCAAAATTCATATTGAGCAGCTTTCAAGGACTTTTAGGAATATGGGAACCTTTTTAAAATGAAAATATTTATTTTCTAAACTGAATGAAACATATATGCTTAGCATAAATGTATTAAAAATAAATAATATAACTGATATTTATGTTATTGTGCAGAATGCGCTGGAATATTTATGTCTGCCTCACCTATATTTCTTCTCTCTTCCATCTTTGATTAAAGTATATAATACAAAACATATTTTACAAGATCAACATTTACATGTTTTCGGTGTTGCTACATGGTACATATAGTACTTACTGTATTAGCATTCAAACCTTGCTGAACTTTTTTAAAGGATTATGATTGCATAGACTTATGAGAACACAGCACCGTTTAAAAGTCTTTAACTTCTGATTGCTTTTACAGTACACATCTAAAAAAGGTGCATTTCCTTGTATAAACTTACTGTAAGCCTTTATTTCTGTGATCTGTCAAAAATATAACTGAACTTACTTAATAGCTTATCAGCCATTGAGCTGCCAGGCAATTGTGTTCAACTGATATTAAAATATAAATTGAAGTAAATTAGTAATTTAACTTATGTTATAGAAACACGGGTGCTGACAGGAGGGCGCATGGAAAGGCCATCCCCCCCCCCCTGGATTTTGAATTTTAATTAACTAAATTTTATTTACCTCTTATATTTTTGAAGAAAAATATATTCTTTGTAAGTGATATAAAATAATTAAATACTAAGAGTTTTGTCAGGGGAACTCTGCATCCCTGAACCCCTTATAAAAGACAATTCTTATTCTGTTTTTATTTTTACATTCATGTGTTGAAACTGGGTAGGGGGGGGGGGCTGTCAAAAGTGAAGAGTCCCACTGGTGAGAAAAAAAAAAGAATGAAGAGTTCTAATTTTCCCTTTTGAAAAATACTGGTAGGAATTTATTTTTTAATATTTCTTAACTGTTCTAAAATCTTGCTCCTCCTTAGATTTCTTTCTGTCATCACCCATGTATAGAAATGAATTTGAAAAAGAATTGTTTATTGTTTAGAAAAAGGTTGTTTAATGTACATCAAATACAAAAAATGAAACACAATCAAACTAATAAATATTTTTTAAATATTAAATAAAGTATAAAATTCAATACTTCAAGTTCAGTTACTTTTCGGGCAGCTTACAGTTTATAAAAACAATCAAAATATATATATATTTTTGCATAATTGATTAGGAAATCTTTTTTTTATAACCTTAAACCTTGCTTACATAAACTACTAGGTATACATATATCTAACTTTCACATTTAGTATTGCCATCGTGAGAAACTTTGCATCCACAGATTATAGTGACTAAATCTATTAAAAAATTACATTAAAAACTCCTATGTGACTATTTCATTTTTTATTTTGCCAATGTACAGAAAGCATGGTTTAAGCTATCGTTTGGGAGACACAAATATTGCTTCTAAGCACATGCATCACAGAAATATATCAAACAGATGCAACAAAATATATTTAGCTTTTTCCTTGCTGCATAAAGAAAGTTCCTGAAGCAAGGACGGTGCATTAGCAAGGACTGAACAAGTCATAAACATATTCAAATACAGAGGAGCCAACCTCTAATTCAATCTTAAGCCATGTGCAGTTTTGTATGTTGCTGTGAGGGAGACTGCTGTAAAAGCAACCATACTTCATAAACTTAGCAATGATCTGTATAGAGTGGACTACTTTTATCCCCCACATACAGACAACTCTGAAAAATCTCCACAGTTTAGGACAGAAGGTTTTGAAGATTATGGATCATTATTTTGTACATTTTTTTAAAAATTATTTTTGTTTGACTACAAATTAGCAATGTTAGTTTAAAAAAGTAAAATGCAAAAAAGAAATGTAGTACAGGTGTAGCTTAACAATTTTAAATACAATTAAAACAAAATGATATACCAATTAAAATTTCATTGATTAATTAAATTTTTAAATATTGGCAAAATGATAGTTTAAGTTTTGACTTAAAATAAATATTTTTTTTTTCTGTATTCTATGAATAAGCATTAATTATAGTACAAAGTGGAAATGAAATAACCTACATATGTATTGAGTACAAGAATTTTTCAAGTTCTTGTTGTCCAGTCACTTTGTTGAGCTTATATGTTGTGTAATTTTCATTGTTTACAACTCAAGTGAATGGTAGATGTTAGAAAATTGTGGGTTATAGCAAACAGTGACAGATTTCAAAGAGTTGGCTGAGGAACAAAAAAAAAAAAAAAAAAAAAAGCTGAATTCCTTTATCACTCCTCTAATTTTTAAGGCATTCCAGTATCACTCAAATGATAAAAGCCCTTTATTCTAAATTCCAGTTCCATACCATCACATTAATTCTTGTAGCAATGCAACACATAACAGAACTAAACTTTGGATGAAATTGTTTTTGTATCAAAATAAACATAAACTGACAATCAATTCAATAATTAAAAAAAAACTTACATACTTAATTACAATAAATATCACATATGTATAACTTTACACATCCTCCTTTCATAGTTTCTGAAGAACAGTTTTTCTACCATTTTCTGCTGTTATCGAAAATGGATAATTTTAATAAATATAATTTTTAAGCTTTCATTACTTCCTTAGCTTTGTGACATAAAAAAACAAGTATGAAATTCAAAACAATAAATATGGGATAGTTGGCACCTCTGCACTTTGTCACAAATTAAAAGCACCATGTTTCCACACTAAATGAGTATGCAAAGAAAGTAACAAATGCACATATACACAAACACCCTGTTGCATATTTACAACGTCTTGCAGATCACAGTTGAATAAAGAAAAATGAGACGAGCAGTACATTCATGAATGCCTGGCTGCCATTCACATAATTAAGTACAATAGTCTTACTTGGAATGATATGCGACTGTTCCTTCAGAATCTCATGCCCGACAGAAAGCAGATTGGCATGATATGGTTGTTTTCAAATCTCCATTTGATATGTCATTATGTACAAAAGAATTTTTGACTGGCCTGGTAAACCCAGGAGGAACAGATGCCATCAGTGAGCAAAAGGGTAAGCACCCCCCGGCACTGAATCTTTTGCGGACGGGATACGTCCAGCAGCATATCACTTTTGCCGATCTCCAAATCAGCAATGGAAGCTTATGTTTTGCATCGGCTGCAATGGCACCTGTTAAAAACAAGTCAATGCTGATTTAACAATCAGCTGAATTTGAGTTTATTGAAGCTAATTTGAGCTCTGCTATACTAGAAAACCTTCTGACATATTTGCATTCAGCTGAGCTCGCATTGTTTGAATGCTGTTGATTATTTTTTTCTGGTGGCCAACTAAATTGACACCTAGAGCTGAGAGGTCTTTTAATGTGATGCGCGTGACAGCATCCATTGTGATGATACCAGCCTGCTGGAAATTTTCTTGATAGCGGTTCATTTTGATCGCACTGAGCCACTCATCTACTGATTTAAATTGTGTCATATCAGGGGCATTAGGATCCAATGGATTCTGGTGCCTGAAAATAAATTAATAAAATACTACGTAAATAAAAGCTTTAAAATTCTACTAAATAATATGCATTTTTAGTAAATTTAAATTATAATTTTGCACAACAGAATAACAAATTATGAAAAAAATGAGTGAATGAAGGGTTTTTTTTTAAATCCAACAATCTAAATTATATCAAAATACTAGTTTTTTTTTTTTATCAGCACTATAATAGGCATGCCTGGCAAATGCAGAAATACATTATGTAATCCATAGAGAATTTTTTCTGAGCAGATAGTAATAAAAATGAGACTATAAGACTTTCATGTGTGAGAATATATGAAAATACTAAGTTTATAAAGTGTTTACTATTACTTTTAACAAAGTTTATTCGCAAAGATGTTTCTGCGAAAAGTTCAAGTGATTATTAAAACAATAAGCAATTAATTCAGTTCATACAAATATCAGTCCTAAATTAATAAAATGCTGCTGAAATATTACGTACCTTTTTTTTTAATCTTTTGACTTAAATAAATATTTTTAATCTCATTTAACCCTCTAAGCGTGTAGAACGTAATATTCCGTTCACTAAGCTCCAGGTTTCACTGCAATATATGCAATGTTTAAGATAATATAATTCCAAAGATTTAATGATTTTTCAAAACATTGAAGAATGATTAATACTCTCAAGGGTTACATTCATATTTGTAATTAAGTTTTATTTATAATGCTGAAAGAATCATATTTTTTTAGCACTTAAAACAAAATACAGAGAAAACAACATTACAATTTTACCCTTTTTCAAAACACTCAGAGGGTTAAACATAAACTACTGGTAAATTTCTACTACAGAAACATACTCTAAAACAAAATGAGATTTATAAACAAATTATGCCTAACTTTCAACATTATTAAATTTCCATATTAATTGCAGTTATAAGTATTTGATAAATTTCAATTAAGTAACAAACATGCTTGAAAAGTTTTTGTAATGACTAGGAATTAAAAACTTCTTAATCTGCAATGAACTAAAATTATAGAAATGTCTTGCATAATTTATTCAGTAATAAATTGGTCAAGTGTGAGTATAACTCGTGCTCAAAGGGTTCTGTACATTAAATTTATTAACTACTATTTATTAATTAATAAACTCCTACTATCAATAATTTTTAAATAATTTTAGTATCAGTAGATTCGCAAATAGGAGAGGGGGGGGGGGGGGACATATTTTTCCGGTATACTTTCGACGCTATCTCTGAAAATATAATACCTAAAATTAAAACAAATATATTTTTGAGTACGAAGTTACAAGATCTTTCGAACGATAGCCTACATGATAAATAAAAATAAATTTTTTTTGTCAAGTAACTTAATTATTATCTCGGCTAATGACAATATTTTTCGAAAATCATTATCAAATATCCTTGGATGATTCTGCGTCGATACATGCCTAGAGCACCCGAAAAATAAAGTTTGTGTGTAACGGAAAAATGCATTTTTCTCAAAAACTGTGTTATTTAGAAAAATCGCTATAGTTTTCCTGCAAGGTTTAGATAAACTCCTACTAGCCCTAATTTCTTCATAATTTTAGTTTCAGTAGATTAGAAAATAGAGGGGGTGGGAACATATTTTTGCTGTGCATTTTCAATGATGTGCATCATCTCTGAAAATATAATACATAAAATTCAAAAAAATATTTTTTTTGAATTTGACATTACAAGATCTTTTACAAGATATATAAAAGGAATTTTTTTTTTTCAAGTAACTTAATTAGCACCCTAAATTTTTCCTAAAAATATTTGTGAATGGCTAATAATCTGAAAATATGTGGGTAAAAAAGGCTTTATAACTTTCCCAAGTTTCAACTTTCCACGTCCTATAGTTTACGAGAAAAAGGGCTCTGACAGATGGACAGACAGACATAGGAGTGATCTTATAATGGTTCCATTTTTATCTTTTTAAATACGGAACCCTAACAACAAATAAAAAATAGATTTAAAATGTTAAATATCAGATTTAAGAACAAAAAACAGTAATGCAGTCACACAAATAATATAAATACCTATTTTGAGCTATTTTCTTAAGACTTTCAGGACACCTCATTAACTTGTCTAGAGTTTTGACAATAACTGCAAATGTTGGCCTATGAGCTCGCTCCTTCTGCCAGCAATCTAACATGAGTTGGTGCAATGCTTCAGGACAATCCTGTAATGAAAATAAAGATATAGTATATATATTTTTTAAATCAGTGTATTACAATTAAGAATATTAAAAAATACAACAAAACTTAGATTTTTATTTTATTTTTAGAACTGACTAAAAAATGCATGAATACATGTTTATACACTAACAGATATCACCTCCCCCCTTTTTTCTGTTAATTTTATCATTTTTATATTTATATGCTACAACAGGGCCTGATTAACACACAGGTTGACTAGGCCATGGCCTTGGGCCGACTGCTGATAGCAACTCCAAAATAAATAAAATGCTTTACAAAAATTTTATTAAAAAGGCAGTTTTTCGCAATTATTTCCCCCAAAATCAAAAAAGATTTTGATTAACTTGATAACTATGTCATAATAGCTAATGATAACTACTGAATACTTCCCCCCAAAATTATAGCTATTATCTTGGTTTGAGACTGGCTCCGAAAAGGTACTGGGCCTTGAGCCCCACATGACCTTAATCGGGCTCTGGCTACATAAATGCAAATGCAAATAAATATAAAGACATAAAATATCTCCAATTAGTTTCAACTAAATATAAAAGCATAAAATGCATACTACTATTCATTAATTTTAAATGTTTAGTTTAAAGCTAACAAAATATGCATGAGATGCAGTTAAAATTTATTTAGGATCTGTTTCTGACAAAAACATATAGTGACCTCTCACTTATACAATAAATTCTTCCAGTTCCGACAGCATTTTAGGGTAAATAATGTAAAACTTCTCTCAAATAAGGTAAAAATACCAGTAGTCGACCACGTAACTTTTAATAGTCGACCACCTACACCAGAAAAATATGGCTGACAGCTGATACTTATGGGACGAATTTTTTTTATTTATTTTTTGCTATTGGCTAATGATTAGTGAAAAGATTCTGAATATTGGTAAATAATATTTAATCCGGAATAAAAAATAAACCACTATTTATAAAGCATTTTATCTCATTATAGCTGGCTACTGAGGGGTGGCAACTATTGGAACACTTACCCTAAATCATATTTTCTTTCATTTATACAACACTAAATTAAATTTGCCACTTTTTCGCCCTTTGTCTTAAATTTTATCATATGAAATTTCCTTATTTAATTTTAATTATTATTCTTAATCTTATTTATTTTTATTCATGTCAGTTACAATGGAATTTAATTCTTTAAAACAAAAGTTGTGTTATAAAAAATTGTAAAACTTAGAATGTCAATCTTTTTATACTGTTACATTTAGTGATGGGCATAACGATTATTTTGATTATTCAAATGAATCGTTTGGGCATTTGCAGAAGCATATCTGTCAAACAAAACACATTTTTCATTTTTATCTGGCGTCTAATCTAATTCTAATTATAACCAGAAACTTCTTTTCTTTAAAAAAAAAAAATTCTGGTAGTAATTGAATAAAAAAAAAATTTGAAGTTTGACCGATATGCTTCTGCTTCTGATATGCTTCTGCTTCTGCTTCTGCGCATGCCCGAATGATTCATTTGAATAATCAAAATAATCGTTATGCCCATCACCAGTTACATTGTTGATTTTACTTACTCCTACATCAGAGAGTATCCTCTTAAAGTTATTTTATCATCTTGTACAAATAATTTCTGGAAAATGTAGTTGTATTTTGAATACTGGATAGTTCCTCTGTGCTTACATCTCACTCACAAGAGATGTGAGCACAGAAGTAGAAAAAATTCCTGGCAATCTTGCACCCATTTGAGCATTTAAAAATAAACTGCAAACATTGATACGGTACAAAGAATAAAGGATAAGTATTTTAATGCAATGTGGTGCCTACAAGAAACTTAACATAAAACTACTGTCAACTACCTTTAATCCATAAACCTATAATTTTCAAATGGCTCTAACCCACAATACATATTCAGGTGTAAACAATGAATTTTATAGTCAAAATTTTAAAGAAATTCATTAGCAGCAACTTTTTTACATTTCTTACAGAGAAATACTGTTTCTTTTTTGTTTTTTTCATTAATTTCATTGAATTTTTAATTTAATCCTTTCTTTTTTCTGAACCATAAATTAAACATCAATTAAATTAATATTTAAAACTAATAATTAACTTTTTATTAAAATAATCTTTCATTTCTGAATAGGAAATTAAATTTTTACATAACTTGCAAGATAAAGTTTTGAAACATAAATCCAAATTACTGAAACAAATAATAATTTCATCAATGTTTCAGAAAATTAAAACAAATTAGTGATGAATGTGCATTTGGATTTGTATATTTAAATATATATGCTTATTTTACTGCTATGCATTATTGGATTATGCTCACATTATTTACTTTTATTAAATGAAGTTGACTGTATTCAATTTTCTAAAATTAACTTCATTGGTCCTGTCTTAGTCCTAATTTTAAAAGTTTTAATAAAAAAATCCTTATTTAAACTTCACTTGCACAATGAACTACATTATCCAAAATTAGAAGAGGATTTTGTTATTTATGTTTGTTATCCAATGCCAATAATGTTTGATCTACTATACTGCTTGTAAAGCAGACCTGAATCAAAGGTGTAACTATTGTTGCATAATTTTGTTTCACCCCAGAATGATTTTTCTGCAGTTTGATTAATTTGTAATTTTTTTAAAGACTTGTCCAATTACAACAATGACAACAACAAATCTTGTTACACAAGATTTCTTAGTAAAGCTAAATATGCACCCCAAAGACAGAATTCTAGTACTGTTTTCCAATCTTATTGATTGTTTCGCTTTGCAAATATATGATTTTAGCAGCAATATATTTTTAAAACTAAATAAAGCATACCATCCAAAAAATGCATACATGCAGAAGTGAAAAGGTGCATTACTACAAAACTCCTTAGAAAACAAAGACATAGATCAGAGGAATATATGGGTCAATCAACAATTTGCTCATATCCTGTTCCTCATCAAAAAATTTAAAAAATCTATAAATTGTAGTGTTTTTTTAATTTGAAGAATAGTTTGACCATTAATCTATACTTTAGCATAGCAAAATGAAAAAAATAATAATAATGCTTATATCTTTGTCTTTTCATGGTAATGTAGTAGATAAAGCAAAAATGTCTGAGGACGATAACAATAAGAGACAAATAAAGGTTTTAATGAAGTGACAAATGTTCTAAAAAACAAAAGAATGCACTGCTGGTGAGCATATTTAAAACTTCATTACTCTTCCTTCCTTCAAACTCATCTAGTAAACATATCAAATAATTTTTTTTAATAAATTATTTATACATATAAAATAAAAAAAAATTACTTAAATCATCTTTGGGGAAAGAATAGTTGATTAACACATATGCCTTATTATAAGAAAATTAAATGGCTAAAATTTTAAATTTTAATGGCAAATATTAATTTTTGTTACAAATCAAACATTAGAAAGACATTTTTACAAATAATGCAGACATACCATGGGTGCTGGAAGCCTATACCCCTTTTCAATGCTTTTAATTACATCTTGATTTGACCAATTCCAATAGGGTCGCTCTCCATAGGACATCACTTCCCAGAACACAATGCCAAAGCTCCAGACATCACTAGCAGAAGTAAATTTACGATAAGCTATAGCTTCTGGTGCTGTCCATCTAACAGGTATCTTTCCACCCTAATAAAAATATAAAAAAAACATAAGCATAAACATTGCATCCACTTTAAAAATACATTAACCAGGCCAATAGTTAAAAAATAATAATAAAATTTAAAATAAATTCAAAATGATTCGATTATTTTTAAGCACATTATAGGCAGAATACTATAATGAATAATGCACTTCTCTGCAATAACAAGGCAAGTGAAAAAGGGTTTTCAGCTACAAAGCTTTAAAATTTACATAAAACATTTTAATTTAGAATATAACTTCTTTGCATATATTTATATTAAGAAGAGTTTTCTAACATCTTTTCTTTGCTTATGATCATGAAATTTATATTTCCTTATATGCTGAATAATACATTACATAAACCTGAAAATTGAGAATCAAGGTAACTTCACCTGCCTTATTATTGCAGAGGCCCCTCAATTGTATGATACACAACTGAGTTTATCAATCTTACGAATTTTGTCAAGGCATCATAAATTTAAAAGCAAAACAATTACAATTATGCTATTATACTAACCCACTGCCACATGATTTTATCGTCCTAATGAATAACTGAGTTATTTTTCTGACAGAAACAATTGTAGCTCTCATATTGTCAATTATGTGGTGTCCTAACCAGTGTTGTAGTTGAGCAAACACATTGAGTTAAGATTGAAACTAAGGTGATTTTTTTAACTGAATCTGACTCAATTACAAAATTCTGAGCACAATTCATTTTTTCTCATGAATTGAGTTTAAATTACAACTCAAACTCAGGTTTATATATCTCTTTTTCTGTTGGAAAATATTCTGATTGTTAAAAGTGTTTTTTTTTTTTTTTTTTTTTTTACAAATGCTAATTAAAATTAATCTGAAGAATTCTCAGGATAGTGCTGCATGAGGAAGGGGTACATTTGGGGGTAGGTAAGGGTTTGTTTCCATAAATGAATCAATACATTAAATGTGCTTCTCAATTTGAAAAACATGAACATGCCTAAAAATGGAAAAAAAGATTGCACAAAAAATAAATGTGAAATTAACGTATATAAACAAATTTAATGTGTATAATATATGAGGGGTCACATTCATTCAGGAAGAATTGGAGCAGGTTTTGGAGCAGTCAAAAACGGCTTTTGGAGCAGGAAAGCGAGTTTTTGGAGCAACAAAAAATGACTTGTGGAGCAGGAAAGCGAGTTTTTGGAGCAGTAAAATAAGGTTTTGGAGCAGCAAAAGCTCTTTTTTTGAAAATAAATTCAGTATCACCATTGTACCCAACACATATGTTGAAATCTCATACAGTACAAAATCCATACTCCAGACCTCAGCGATTCCAAATTTCGGATCATTTAGTTTCAATTTTCGATCGTTTGATGAAAATCGCAATATTATTTTTTGGTCACTTGCCAAAAATCATGATTTTACTTCAAGTTCGCTTGCTGAAAATCGAGGTTTTATTTTGTGAGAGTCCGATGAAAATCGCCGTTTTTTTCTGTGATCATTTGACGAAAATCTTGATTTCAGATCGTAGATTTGATTTTTAAAAATTAAAAAAGAGGAAATCTGCCGTTTGATGGAAAAATGGTATTCCTGGGAAGAAAATGGCACAAAGAAATCCGATTTTACCATAGGAAAGAAAAAACAAAATGCTCGTTTTGGAGCAAAAATAGTAAAAAAAAATACATTTGTAGCAGATTGTAGCAGATATTTTCATTTGGAGCAGTTTGGTGCAATTGGAGCAGGTCTGTGACCCCTGATATATAAATACACAATTTTATATTCTAAGAGTAAACAAGGTTTTTTATGTGACTGATATATAGAACATCTAAGGATTAAACTTCAGTTAACAGAATTACTGGATACTGAAATAGGAAGAAAAATAATGGGGATTGTCAAGAAAAGCATAATTTAAGACAGCAGAAAAAATCCTTTAATTAAAAAAAAAAAAAAAAAAAAAAAAAATTATTATTATTTTTTTAAGGGTTTAACTTTTATTAAATAATTTGATTACTATATAACTGAGCGATATACAAAGCACTGAAAAAACAAACTTCAGTTAATACAATGCTGAATATCAAAATGTAAAAGAAAACCAATAGAAAAAAAAAAGAAAAGAGATACAAATTAAAGGCAGCAAATAATTTCACAATTTCCAGCCATAAAATGAAGCACTTTTAATACAAACATAGCAACAATATACATTCACAATATTTGAAAAGAATAATTAACTACAGATGACTCAAAAATCACAATTATGCTATGTATTTAAGATTTAAGGAAATAAAGAAAAAACAAGATCTGTACAACTATACATACATTATTTACAGGGTTTGTACAACTTGAGCAATACTTTTAAGAATCCCACTCCAAAGAACTCCACTTTTTGAAAAGAAAATTTGTTAGGATTTAAAAATCTCAGCTAAGGTTTTTTTTTTTTTTTTTTTTTTTTTCCCCTACCGTAAACCTTGATTTAGATGAGATTTTTTCCATATTTTTAATTTTCTTACAGCAATTAATAATTTTGAAACAGGTCACTGACAATCTAAAAAATTCTGATAAACTACTTATTACTTTATATTTTATAAACAAGTTATTTGAAGGAGAATAAACATATAAGTTTCATATATCAAAAACTTTGAGTTTCACATATATATTTTTTTTCCTTCCCATATCACTGAAGAAGGCTAAGTATCAACCCTGAGAACACACAAAAATATTTCATCATGAACTTAATTGATTATATGCCAAAAATATAATATCTAGACAGAATTTTTATGTTTATTAAAATGAAAATTCCATGTTTTCCAATTTTTTTTTCACTTTGTACTATCATTTAAATATCATTTCTGAATATCATTTTTGAAAAAGTAACAATAAGAGATAATACTATGAAATATTTTTAAGGATGTTCTTAAAAATATTTTTTTTCTCTGCTCAACACGAAACTTTGACACATCTACAGACTCATTTTTAAATGCAAAAGCATGAGATTTGCAGACATAAACAGTACATTTTCAATTTTTGATAAATTAATTACAACTTGTGTTATAAGCGATTGTTGACAGCAGTTTTTTCCCTTTTCCACACTGTCGCGTATAGAAAAATTTTTTAAAATGTAAATTTTTACAGCATTTTCGACAGATCTGTGGCTTTTATCAAAAAATGATTTAATAATAAAAAAAAAAAACCTGTTTGATTACATAGTTTCTGAATAAGAATACCTGTCAATTTTATGTGTTTGTGATCAAAAATAGATTCACAAATGTGTCAGAAAGTAGCCTGTTTGGATTTGAGAACAGCCTTAATATCTTAATACACTCAAAAGCATGAATGGACAAATAAAGATTAATTTTTAATCTATAATAATCATAAATTTGTTTTTTTGTTCTAATACACAAATAATTTGAAAAGATATTTGAAATTAACCATACCCTTGTAGTATAAGCTCCTTCTGTGGCACTCTCTATTTCTCGAGACAAGCCAAAATCAGCAATTTTGCAGATCAAATTTCCATTGACCAACACATTGCGAGCAGCAAGATCCTAAAAATAGTATATAATTAAAATTATTTGCATCAGCATATATAATTTGCAATTACTTATTGACATATATAAACACATTTAATGTATTTTATATACCATATTTTCCAGGAACAATGCTGCACTGAGTATTATAACACTGCAGTAACCTTTTACTTCTATACTAGAAAACTAGTTTAATGCCACACTGGGTATAATGCTATCAGGGGTCTGTCCAGGGATTTTTTACACAGTCCTACTTTTGTGAATTAAATTATTACCAGAAGGATCCGTGCGAAGCTTTCGCACTACAATCTTTGATATTATTTCCTGGTACGTTTTAGCACTAATTTTTAATTAACTGATTTTTTTTAAAAACAAACAACGCGTTTTAAAGAAATGTGAGTATACTATGTCAGAAATGTTTTCAAAAACTTTTTGAATGATACCTCATTCATCATTGTATGTTTTGTAAGTGAATAGAAAAGGGTATGTTGATAACAGAAATCATATATATGATGATTGCTTCTGTATAAGAAAATGGATAGATTGCTAGAAAATTTTATGCCAAATTTTCTTCTCTCACCAAGGTCATTTCTCTAGGTTGCCAATACCCCTATACTGAAAAAAAAAAAAAAAAACGAATTACAAAAAAATTGAAACACTGAATCAAACGTTTAGTGAATTCATATGAAAGCATTACCTCAGATTTTGCAAAACTGTTCCAGAAATGTCTTAAATACATAAATGGTACTTCTCTATTATCCCGTCGATCACTTTTCATAACAAAAAACTATCGCCAAGCTGTAAGATTAAACGCCAAAAATGCAGTCCCATTTATTTGATGTCAGAAGCATTATACGTGTTTGTTATGTCATCAAGTGGTTTTTAATTCGACATTTGCGTGTATTTTTCATTATGTTTTACTGATTTATTAGTTATTTCATTAATTAAAATAACAATTGTGTCCTTAAATTCTTATATTTTATTTATTTTGATATTCCAATGGCAACGTTCTCCCGTTTAATTGGCGTTACAGTTTGGTGATAGTTTTTTGTTATGAAAAGTGGTCGATGGGATAATAGAGAAGTACCACATAAATCAATATTTGGTACACCACTTCTTTGCAAGCCTATGGGAACTTAAACATGGGATGTCCAAACTTTATCGCCCGGCAGCTATTTAAGTGACGTCAGACTTCGCTGACATACTAACAGCTTAATGAAATATTCAAAAAATAAATACTTACAATTTTTGTAAATCCCAATGAAATGTATATCTAATTGGAAGGTAATCTTTAAATTACGTAATCTACTGGTGCTCTGATACAGTACGCATATACACAGCTATGATTAAACAAAGAAAACAAATAAACAATATGTGACACACGCGTAAAAATTAAATAAAAACCGGATTAAAAGCTCGATATTTTCCCAAAAAGTACGTGCAAGAAAAATAATTAACAATCGTATTTTAATTGCATTAGAGGATGACGTCATCCAATAATGCAGTATTTTATTTTTGTGGCAACACTGACTTGAGAAAATCTTTCATTTCATGTATAAAAACAATGTTGATTTAATTTTTAATTAACAGCAATTTTTAATCGAAAAACTTTGTTTTAAAAAAATGTAAGTGTACTATGTCAGAAGCCTGTTAAAAATCCTTTAATATGGTATCTCATTCGTTGTTCTGCATTTTGTACTTTCTTAGAAAAAGAGATGTTGACAGGAGAAATAATATATATGATTTTTGTAAATTATTTTTATTTTTGTGAAAAAAACAATTTCTCAAAACATTAGTTAACTCATTTATGCCCAGTCTCCCAAAATTGGGCAGCTTGAATTTTTCAGAAATAAATGAATATTATGTTAGACAGATTTCTTGTTCCATCTTTTTTTTTTATGTTTATATTATACTACACAATCCACAAACAGAATCTTCAGATTAGTATAAATAATGCAATAATTATTATTAGATTATATATATATATATATATATACAGGGTCGTACTGGCCCACCGGGCAACGAGGCAAATGCCCGGTGCGCCCTCGTCACTTTTTTTTTTTTTTTTTTTTTTTTGAAGCACGTTTAAACTTGTACATTCTGAAAGGCATAAAATTTCAAAGATTTTCATATGGCAAATTAAAAAGTAATACTTTTTATTTTTAAAAGTATAGCATAAGCAAACTGTGTGGGATCAAAGACAATTAGATAACCCAATTTCGAGATAACATAAATTATCGACAATGAGATGTGCTATTGTTACACATGTTATCCTAGAACATCGTGTTTTTGTAATCCTGGCGCCCTTGGTCACATTTTTTTCAACGCCTCTGCAAAAATAGCTTTCAAAAAACTAATATCATGTTCGTGTTTTTGTTATTATGGCGCTCATGGTACAGATTTTTTTCAGCGCCTCTGTAAAAATAACTTTCAAAAAACTAATATCGTGTTCGTGTTTTTCTTATTATGGCGCCCTTGGTCAGACTTTTTCAGCGCCTTTGTAAAAATAACTTTAAAAAAACTAACGTGTTTTTGTAATCCTGGCGCCCTTGGTCAGATTTTTTTCAACGCATCTGCAAAAATAGCTTTCAAAAAACTAATATCGTGTTCGTGTTTTTGTTATTATGGCGCCCATGGTCAGATTTTTTCCAGCGCCTCTGTAAAAAAAAACTTTAAAAAAACTAATATCGTATTTATGTTTTTGTTATTATGGCGCTCTTAGTCAGACTTTTTCAGCGTCTTTCTAAAAATAACTTTAAAAAAAATTAACTTTTCTGTCAAATATTTAGTGCCCTGGGTGATCAAATATTTCTGCTTTTTGTGAAAGTACAAACGACGAACAAAGAAAAAAAAAAAATGGAATGCAATTTAAGAGAAGACATTTTCATTTTAATTGGTCCCATTTTCAGAGGCGGCTTTGGTAATCATGTCGCCCTTAGTCTGATTTTTTCAGCGCCTCTGTAAAAAAAAAAAAAAAAAAAAAAAAAAAAAACAACAACTAATATCGTATTTTTATAATCCTAGCGGCCTTGGTCAGTATTTTTCAGCGCCTCTGTAAAAATAGCTATTTAAAAATTAATTTCGTGTTTTTGTAATTATGGCGCCCTTGGTCAGATTTTTTTCGGCGTTTCTGTAAAAATAAATTTTAAAAAACTAATATCGTGTTCGTGTTTTTGAATTATGGCGCCCTTGGTCAGATTTTTTTCAGCGCCTCTGTAAAAATAACTTTTAAAAAATTAATATATATTTTTTAAATCATGGTGCCCTTGGTCAGATTTTTTTCAGCGCCTCTGTAAAAATAACTTTCAAAAAACTAATATAGTGTTTTTGTAATCCTGGCGCCCTTGGTTAGATTTTTCCAGGGCCTGTTTAAAAATAACTCTAAAAAAACTAATCTCGTGTATTTGTAATCATAGCGCCCTATGTCACATTTTTTCAGCCCCACGGTAAAAATGACTTTCAACAAATTAATATAGTGTTTTTGTAATTACGGCACCCTTGGTCAGATTTTTCAGCGCCTGAGTAAAAATAACTTTCAAAAAATTAATATCGTGTTTTTGTAATCATTGCAATCATTGATCAGATTTTTCCAGCTCCTGTATAAAAATAACTGTAAAAAACTATTATCGTGTTTTTGTAATAGCTCTTCCCCCACCTACCCACCCACTTACACACACGTACACTCCTCACAAGCACACTCACAGAGTTGAATTCAGACACTTTTCTCCGGGAGGTACTTCTGTGGCTCCGGGGGGGGGGGGGGGGAGGATTTTAGAGTTCAGGGGTGGATATTGTACTTTTTGACCATTCAAAACACAAAATCTCACATTTTCCGCAAGGGACATTTTATTGCTTGGAGGGGGGGGAGTCCCCCCTGGGTCACCGCCTGAATTCAACACTGCACACACATAAATCGATGCTCTTAGTTCTAATAAACTGGAACATTCCATAATTTCTTAATGATAATATAGGTTACACCGCCAAGACTAATTTTTCACAAGTTTTTGGGCAATGGAAACTTATGTAAATTTTGCTTTTCAAAGAATAAAAGGTTAATTTTTCATATCTATTTGAAAATTTTTTACAATTTTTTAGCATTTGAAAATGCCAATAGTATCTAAAAACCGTTTTTTAAAAAACTGTATCTGCTTAACGACTCTAAACTTCAAACACCACCCCGATTTACAAATTGAAAAATACACATGATATGTAATCCAAATTAATATATAAACCACTGAAACTTGTAAAAGTCGTTTCACAAAAGAATGGATGAAAGAGAAGCGCAGATGCACGCAGATGTGTATTTGTTTAGTTTTCTGTGCTGTTAGTGGGAGTTCCTAAGAAGACAAATTCCCTAAGAAGACATTTCGGTAGAGTTTCACCTTAGATATCCAGTGGTATCTGTAGTAATACCAGATGTGACACTTTTTATTGATTATACCATATTGTGGGATTTTTGGATCTCTGTAACTTTCTGAAGAAAATAGAAACCGGATGTGGAGGTATTTTTCCATGAAATACTAATTAACACACGCTCGGCGTACAGACATCAGCAAAGAAAGAAACTTTAAAAACGACAAAATAAAATATCGAATTAAGTAACTGTTATAGGAGTTTTATAATGTTTTGAGTAATAACATAAGCTGTCCAAAACTTTTTGACGATATTATTAAACAATTTTCATTGATACATACTTTAAATTTTTAGATATTCCCATTAAGGTGAAAACGAAAAATAACTTTGCCAATAAACCTTATCCTTTTTTAGATAATTTTTTTTTCAAGATATCGAGTAAGAAATAGATGCAAAATAATGAACACATATAAGCTTATTGCGGTAGAAAAAAACGTGTTATTCTTCTTCTTTTCTATATTTTATCCCTATTACGCAATTAAGTATTTCTATTTTCTTTGACTTTGTTTTTTGTTTTGCAATACAATGTTTAAATATAATTTTGATAGTACATATTATTTTTTAAAAATGTAAATATATTTGAAGCTATTGCTGCTCTTCTGGTGCATTTCTTTCTTCATTTTTTGTCTGTGTGTGTGAGTTGCGGCGACTATTAAAATTAAATTTGGCTTCTGTAATTAAAATAAACAGCAATTTAAAATTAAATATGATTTATTTTAGTGACTAGGCGAGATAAAGGGTGGAAATTACGGAAAGCTTTTTTTTTTTTCTTTTTTCAAAATGCTGATTGTTTTGAAGAGATTATTCAACTTTTATCGAAGAAAAATGAGGATTTTTGATGATAAAAAAAAAAAAAAATCCTTAGTGCTCTGCATAATTATATAAGAAAAAAGCTGACAAAATTAGAAGTAAAACAATTCAGTATTATTAAAATGATCGTGTCGTGGTCATATATTTAAAAATGCAATTTTGAGAAAAACTAGTTTCAATTTTATTGTAGAATGCTTATTATATATATATATATATATATATATATATATATATATATTATATAGAATCGTCTATTCCAGATTCTGGCCACTTAAAAAAGTCTTGATTCCGTTGATAAAGCCGCTAAAATAAAAACTCGATTTTCCGAAATTTATAAATTATGATTACGTGCAAATCCTTAAGGCGATTTTCGAAAAAATATTTTTTGACGTTCAGTAATGAAAAATTTCTGCTCATTTACAACCATAAAAATAATGTTCGACAGGAACCGAATTTCGGTTACCTTTCTAGTTTCGACAGAAAACGAAAACGAAATTATCTTAAAAATATATTCAAAGTAATTAACATAAACATGCATGTTATCTGAATAATGTTTTGCGTAGAAACGGAAGTACATAATTATTAACTAAAAATTAATTTTATTGAAATAAAATGAATTAAATATAAGGTGCTATAAACAAAAAATGATTCAAAAATAATTTAATTTAAAAATAACGAATTTAATCAATATTTTTTAATACCTTCTAGATTTATCCCCTTTTATCTGAATACATAGTATGTGCGGCTCTTTGGATGGTAGTGGCGTTTGGGAGAGGATAGGAAGGGCAGTTATAGTAATACCGATTATTCGGCAGTATTTTCGCCGAAACTAAGATTTTGCACTGAAAACGAAAATGAAACCGAATATTCGGCCAAACTCTACATAAATGAATGAGAATTGGAGGCTTGGTCATTGAAATAATTTGTAATACAACAGATTCTTTTCTTTAAATTAATCACATCTTGAGTTAAAATTGATTGTTGTCTTGTGACAGCAGTTTTTTCCCTCTTCCCGCACTGTCGCGTCCGGAAATTATGTTCAAAACGGCACCTTTGACAGCATTTTCTGAAATATATTTTGCTTTTCCTAAAAAAATATAAAAGACAGTTCTATTACAAAGTTTCTGATGGGCAATAAAAAAATAGCTTGTATTTTCGGCCACTTAAAGCAATCAGCAGTTGTAATGAAATTTAATGAAAACATTTCAAACAAAATTATCATGCAATACAATTCAAGTAATACTTTTCAAAGTAATACATTCAAAGTAATGCTTTTAAAGAATTATTACTTTTCCAAAGATTTTCTGCCCTTACCCCCCTGCCCTGCGTATACACATGAATTGCAGTACAAAAGAACAAGATCTTTGAAAAACAGAAACAATCCCAGTAGCCCAATAGCTTTTGTAAATGTAAGTTTGCCCATTTGAAAGGAAACCTAAATACATTATGTCCGGGAATTATTGTCCACCCCACAGAAACTGGAAATGCATGTGTTTCTAATTTTCAACCGATAATCGGTATAAATAAAGTGCTCTTGATGTGAAATCTGCTTCGTTTGTCTCGTTCTATCCAGTGTCAAAGAACTACTCCGTCTTTATATTATTTGCCGGTGACCTGAGTTATTTACTTATTTTAGTGTAATCTTAAAAATTTTTTCTTATAATAAGCTTGTACTTCAACCTTTTTTTAAAAAAATAGTGTACAGTGTTATAAAATATCATCACCACAGCTCAGATATGCTGATGTTGCATTTTGCATAACAAGAACTGTGACTTGTCCATGGGAAAACAATATAAGGTATAAGACTACAAATTAATTTTTTTGATTGTATCTCTTTCACAAGAATGTTTATTAGTTTGAATTTTTGCGAAATCTGCAAAATTTGCCTAATGTATTTCTTTATTTTCTCTTTGTAACTGTGGCGAGAAAAAAAAAAAAAATCCCTGCCGGATCGGCCTACAGGCGGGGTTAGATTTTGAAGTTAGCTACTAATTTCACCAATAAAAACTTAAATCAAGATTAGAGATAAACCCAGTTCTTCACTAAGAATGAGCTCTAGAGACCTAAAATTTCTGAAGAAGTTTGTTTTGTTTATACTGTCTTTATACCTCACATTTTCAAGAAATTTATGAACCTATTGTCGTTTTTGTTATTTTCGAAGAATTCTTGTTCTATTATAAAAACAAAATTCCTAGCTTGAAAACAATGTCCTGACGTATTCAACACTTGAAAGAGGGGGTTAATTTTCGTACTTTTCGAAACAGATTGATAAGTTAGAAAGCATAAAGAACTTAGATGGGATTTGGTGTTTTCCGTTTCGGTCTCGACCGATTCAGCCGATGCATGTTTCGAAAGACGGGCTAAAAAAAGCCGCTTTCGGCTTGTATCTGCCTCCACACTTTGGAACGTGGTTTCTGGCACTCGTCGGTGCAAAATTTTTCGGTCAACCTTTTAACCCCTTCGCGACGAGAGCACTTTCCTTAATTTTTAATCTTTTACCACCGGTTTTTCACAACAGAAAATTTTCTGTAATTGAATTGCGAAAATGCTCTGACTAAGTAAGGTAAACTTTACAATAAAAAATAACTGAGAAGAATAATGAAGGATTCTGAGCACCTTAAGTGGCACGTATACCAGTCGCTCGTCTCCAAGAGGTTAAATTGCAGGGTTTAATTACTATCTCGGCCAATTATATAAAAAAAAAACAACAAAATTGAAACTCATGTGTATTAAGCGCAGTAAATTTTCCTAGCCATTTCTTTCTTTTTTTTTTCCGCACACACAAACACATACTCAGAGAGAGAAACACCTTTCTTTTATTATAGATATTCTTCAAATAAATTACAATAACAAACTTATTTCTGACAGAATTGTGATACATATGGCTATTAGTATAAAGTTGTAGTTGGCAAAAAAAAAGAAAAAAAAAATCTGTTAAGGGGACTCGGTACCCTTGATTCAGCGAAAAATGACATAAAAATATCGATTTTCTTATTTTTTGCTTAAATTATACTTTATTACCCTTAGTACATTCTCATGAAGTTTTGCAAAGATTCGATTATTATAAGTACAGTTTAAAGTGAGAGTGGCCGAGAGGTTGTACCCTCGAAGCAGGTAGACGGGAGGTGCTGGGTACGAACTCAATTGAGCCCGTCGGATTAATCGTTGGGAGTTTTCCGTGTTTTTCTTCCAACCTTTGATTTCCTTGCATAATTACGTGTTAGGTTCCCTTAGAAAGCCCCCCCCACAGAGGGCACCCCCCCCCTTTAGGGCCTATATCCCCCGTGTTGATAATTGGTCGTCATGAACACAATCAACCAACCTTTTATGGTCTGTTTGATAAAACTAAGTATCAGATTTACAAGAAAGTAAAAAGTTTTTTTTTTTTTTTTACACATACAAATGTAAAATAAATTCAGTTTTTCACTGTAATTTTACAGGTACTAGCACATTTTATTTTTTTTCACCCAAACTAATTAACTTAGGAAAAATCCGATACTTAAAATTGTAGAGCACACTTCTACGAATACTTTTTTAAAAAATTGGCTAAAAATGTTCAAAATTGTAGGAGAAGATACATTTTAAAATTAACTTAAAATTGCCAAAAAAAAATTAAATTTTTCGAAAGTTGTCTGGAAAATTGAATAATTTCTTATTAGAATCATTTTCCTTCATTGAGTCCTTTATTATTATGCCAAAAATGTACCTTAAAATACTTAAATAAAAATTTTTTTCAAAAGGTACCTAGTCCCCTTAAAATAAAATTTATGGCCAACCTTCTTGGGACTTAAATTACATATGAAAGGAAGGGGGGGGGGGGGGGGTTAAAATGTATTTCACAGCGAAACTGACAATTCCATAAGTCCTACTCCATTTAAGTTGGATTTATAATGCATTTAATCTCCAAATAAAGGACATTCCATTGAAGAATAGGAATTATCTCATTCAAAATATATAAAATAATCCTGTAGCCGTTACGTATGTTAACTTTTCAAAAAAATTGTTTTAGATACTTTTAAATAGTAGTTGGCGCCCTTTTGATTAGAATTTGGCGCCCTTTTTATCCAAGTTGCCACCGCCCTTTTTGTCATGCCAGTACGACCCTATCTATCACACACAGATGCGGCACACAGCAAAATAAAAGCAAGCGTTGCCACATTAGAAAGTGAAAGAAATCACCGAAAATATGATCACCACACCTACTATTGCTCTGACGTCATATATCAGCCAATCAGCATTAATTCCAAATGAGGATGCAGGGGAGAAAGAAAGCCGTGCTAGCAATAAACGAAAGAAGCTTTTGTTTGATTACGCTCAGATGAACGGTAAAATGAACAAAATAAGGTAGCTTTTTGCAGAATTTTACACTTATCAAATGGATATGGTTCATGCAGTGGTTTTTTTTGTGAAAGGGCCTTTTTTCTGAAATTTAATTTTATGAAAAGACAGTTTTACTGTCATTGAATTTTGTGAAGAGTCTGTTAACAGACTCAGTTTTTCCCCTGGTAAGACCCCTGGCTACATACATTATAAATAATATGCAATAAGGCATGTTTACAACTTCCATCAACCAATCCATCTACTACATTTTTCTTTTAGTGCAGAAATCGTTATTTAAACATAAACCAATCGTATCACAGACCTGTTAGTTGTAGGCCAATCAGATCACCTTAATTCTTGTATACAGTAGAAGTCGTAAAGATAGACAGGTATTAGCACTGATTCCACAGTAATTTTACCCACAGTGATGTCAGCTGCCCTTTTCATGTATCAAGTCTATTGCAATGTACAACGTCACGATGCCATTGTTTCATGCCGGTTTTCAGTAAACATGTGATCCAGTAATATTATGAAGCTGTGATTGCCGAGTCAGCTGTTAGTCGCTGTTCACGGTGGTCGCTCGTATGGTTCATGCCATAGATTATGAACCAAAGCTGTTTTGCATATGGTTTTTGTTTCTAGGTATGCCAACATGTGCATGTGTGAGTGATTTTTCTTGTTTTTTTTCCATAGATACAACTTGATCATGGATTTAAAAACAAATTTCTAACAAGATTCCCAAATTTTTAAATAAAGATTGCCAGTATAAGCCATATCTAGTTAATTGGCCACATTTTTATTTTCAAACCAGCAAAATGTAATTTAATGCTGTAACGTTATTCCTGGAAAATACGTATATATACATAATTTTATGTTCTAAGAGAGAAAATAAAATGATGTATTTACAATTTTAAATTTCATGCTAAACACAAGGAATTTAGGGTTAAGCATTTATATATTATTAAATGCAATTTTTTTTTTCAAGTTAACTTACCCTATGAACATAATTCATTTCTGCCAGGTACTGCATGCCAGCTGCAATACCTCTAAGCATTCCAACTAGTTGAACAACTTGAAATTTACCATCATTTGCCTGTTAAGAAAAAAAATTAAAAAAAAAATTATCATAAAAATAAACAAACGTATAAGTTATTAGTTTAAAATATACCAAAATCAAAGAAGTAATGCTTAAATCAACTTAACTTAGAGAAAACATTTATTTACAATCCTCTATTACAGTGTTCCTGAACCTTTTTACCTTGCGACACATTTGAACCCATAGTTAAATTTACATGGTACATTTAAATTAGGATGACATAAAAATGTATGAAAGGAATACATTTTAAAAATTTATTCATAAACTAGCTGACCCACCCGATGTTTCTTGGGCCCAGAATAATAATCTTGAATATACCTAAAATCAGTGTTGAATTTAGACATTTTTCTACAGCAGGGATTTCTGCAGCCCTGGCAGGAACAGAGGGGGGGCAGCAACCTTGTGGTATTCTGAGGGAAAATTACACTGCTAAACTATTAATAAGCATAAAACCCTACATCTTCCTGTGGGGGACACTTCAATGGTCTAGGGCAGGCATGTCAAACTCGCTTACTGCCGAAGGCCAAATTAAGCATTATATACAAAGCCATGGGCCACATAAAAAAGTAGATAATATTATTACCATTGCACAGAATAAAATTTGTACATACAAAACACAGCCATGTTAAAGACATATTCATGCAAAGTCCAAAAGTTATTATTATATATAGTTTATTTTATTAATTTGGAATCATACTAAATTTTAATTAACTGCAGTAATCAAATGAGATTGATTGATTATCAATTATTGATTTCAATATCAATCATTAAAAGTGAAGTATATACTACATTAACAACTTCAATGGCTGCCCCAATTTAAGTCAGGGAGTAATAACACTGTTTCCCTATCTATGCGGCCGTTGAAGTGGTTAAACAGATTTTCATATTGCTTAAAATCCAAAAATCTTTTGAATTCATTTTTAAATATATTTTTAGTATATTCTAAAAATTTCCTTTCCGATGGTTTTTGTAATAATGCCCGGCAACATTTAAAATGAAATACATTTTTTTTATAAATTATTTTATCAAAGTAATAAATTATATTTGAAAACGTTAATACTATCAAATAACAAGATAGCATTATAAAATTTTCCTCGAAGTTAAAGTTTACTCAGGTACTTTGTAATTTCAAATGAAAACTACAAGTGCTTACTGTCTATTGGTAGTCTTTTAATAATTGAGATTCATAATTTGTCAATTTAAAATGAAAATTGTAACCTTGTTTGAAATTAACAGTTAAAACTTTATGATGGAAAGCCATCAAATATCTGTATAAGAAGATAGATCTGCTTTTCTCCACTACCAATATTTTCAAGATTATTTTCTATATTAACGATGATTAAGCAAACATGTAGGAATAATATAAAAATATAAATTTAGGAATAATATAGAAATATAAATTTATAAGCGCTATAAGTTTTTAAGCACATATCTGACTTTTATAAATCTATCTGCTATATATAAGTAATAATCATTTAAATCTTTATAATAATGGTACTTTTGCTTATAGTTTTTCCAAATTTCTTTAACTGCTCTAGACATAATTTCTTCCATTTCATAGTAAATGGTTTCGGTACTTTTTGGTTAGTTGGGCACCAGTGAAATATATATATACACACACATATATATATTTACATATACATATATATACATGTATACATATATACTTATGTGTGTGTATATATATATATATATACACACACACACACACACACACACATATATATTTCACTGGCGCATGGCTAACCGAAAAGTACCATGGTTTCAACTCGCGAGATATTTACTAAAATAAAGACAATAATTATTTTTTTAAAGCAAGTGCATTTTCTTCAATTGGCTTGGTGAAAGCACTTTGATTCTCTTTTAATAAGAGTTTTAATTCTGACAGTTTACCTTACTGATGTTTAGCCAGATTTTTGTGAGGTTTTTTTTTTTATACATTGTGCTAAATGTATACTAAATGTGTGCTAAATGCAAACTAAATATTTCATAAATAAAAATTAAAAATATTGTAATCTGATAGACAAAACTCATGCTCAAGTTAGAAATGTGAAACCCACTCAAGTAAAGAAATTAATTATATGAAATATTTTTATTTTATTATATATAAAAAAAAAAAAGAATAATTGAACTTACTCTTAAGAAAGTATCTAATGATCCATTCTCCATGTATTCAGTAATGATCATGACGGGATTACTTTTGGTTACTACACCTTGAAGATAAATTACATTTGGATGATCAAACTGTCCCATAATACTGGCTTCTGTCAAGAAATCCATTCTAGCTTTGTCCGACGAACTAGGCTTTAATGTCTTGATAGCAACAGTTACTTCAGTTTGACCTTGAAGTTTCAAACGACCTTTACATACATCTCCAAATTCACCTATATTGAAAAAAGTAATAAAACAATTTAAAACCTTAAGGTAGGCAAATTTTTTGTTTCATTAATTCAAGATCATGTAGTCACATTCTTATTAACGTTTTCTTAAAATTAGATATTGTAATATTCATTTAAAGTGATTCTCAAATGACCTGCTCAACAACACAAAACTTTCTGACACATTTTTAAACGTAAAGGAATAAAAGTGGCATGTCTGATTGTTGAAGCAATTTGGAATCAAAATATGTTTTCTAGTTTTCGATAAATAAATTACTTATCAAGTTACAAGCGATTCTTCTCACATGATGAGTGACAAGTTTTTCCCCTTTGCTTTCTCACTCTACCGTATTGGGAATTTAGTTCAAATCGCCGGCTTTGACAGTATTTTCTGAAAGATCACCTGCCTTTACCAAAAAAAAAAAGGAAAATGTTTTTCGATTACATAGTTTCTGAATAAGAACACCTGCCAATTTCATGCCTTTCCAAACAAAAATGAATTCAGAAATGTATCAGAAAGTAGCTTCTTTGGATTTGAGAACAATTTGCCTTAAATGAAATTATGGAATATTATAATGAAAGTATTTACATACAAGGTGATCGGGAACTATCAGGCAAAATTTTAAAGAGTGGTAGAGACTTGAGGGGAGACCGAAATAAGCATTTTTTGTCATAGAATGTGTGTACAGAATGATGCGTATTAGCGACATCTATTAGCACTTATACACTGTCTTTCATTGCACCTTTCACATTTTCCTTCATTATCAGCACTTAAACATGCCATTTCCAGACACACATTCAATGATGTAAAATGCTTGTTTAGGTTCGCCTATCACCTCGAACACCCTGTATATAATTAAAAATTTTGAATTTAATATTTTTGAATTTTAATGGTGATTACCTTGTGTTCATAAGGGGTATAGTAAAAGAAAACTACGTGTTTAAAAGTACATTGCGTGAAAAATAATCCAAGTCCGATGTGCAACCACTGAAATTAACATAAAAAGGCAGTAGGCTGTAGAATTAAATGCTCTGAAAAGATTCTTTACGATATTAGTTTATTAAACTTTAAATTATAAGTGTACGATTACAAAGTACGTACATGAAGGGATGGGATGGTGCCCGAGAGTATTTTTTTTTAGCAGCGTAAGCTTACATTATTAACTTCTTATCTGAGGCCGTGCTAGAGAGAGAAAATGAGCCCTCCGACACATGTCGATTTTCATGCCATACACATATTGGCAACATAAAATTGGCGGAAGAGCATATGAAAATGAATGATGTCATATAAGCTAAAAATTATCAGTTACGCATTAGGCAATTAGGAGAATTTTTGAATTACAGGACAGGGGTACCAGAATAGCAGTCCTAAAAAGTGAGCCAATAAGAATGTGAATGCCAAATGTACGTTGAGAGCAAAGTTTTGGGAATCTAGCTGAAGTAGTCAAAACAACTCTCATGTACTGGAAAATGTTTAGGATTCTACCGAAAAGGCTAAACTCAAAAATTAAGCAGACACAGACATTTCTAACGAACGTTGGACGGAATGAGAAATAAAATGCAAACCGAATACAAAGTCAATCTTTATCTCTTTTCTTTCTTTTTTTTTGATATCTAGGGAGGGTGATTAATCGTTTAAATGAATTCTATCTATGTGAGAAAGTTTTATTGATAAAGGGTATATGTTAAAGATATTTTCTTTTAATGGAGGAAAATTACGGCGGGAGCTGAAATAAAAGTTAGGATAAAATAACTAAGTAATTAAAAGATAGTTTAAACTGAAAATTAAAGAAAAGGATTAATTTAAGAAAAATATATGTGATACCACATCACAAGGGGTTATACATAGTATATAACATTATCAACTTTTTGGTAATTTTGGATCTCCTCCCCCTTTTACGATATCATACATTATCATTGCTCGACACCCCCCCCACCCACCCCCCTTAATGATATCGTTACTAATGTCTAAAAATTCTTTTTATTTTTACATTTTTTTTTTTTTTAAATTTGATACATTTGCAGTGATATACAGATATGCATACAGCAGTGATATGCACACTTTACTGATTCAAATGAACAGAAGTCAATAAAATATCATTATTATACATGAAATAACTTTAGATCAAATAATATCTAAAAAAGATAGTTACTATTTAAAAGTATATTATAATAGCTATTTATTAGATAATGTATTTAACAGTAATATTGTCTGTTTGTACTTCTCCCATGTACAGGGAGGAAGCAAGTAGAACTTCTTATCAACAAAACATGTGGACAACATTCTTTCTCTTTTCTTTACTAGTAAACATAACAAGTATCATTTCAAACATACTTCTCCAACAGTGGATTATATGCACACATGGCAGAAGAATAGGAATGCCGAACGTTGAGGTATTCCATATTTTGGAATAAAATGGTTGTATATTTAATGATTGTATTTTCATAAATAAAAAAATAAGACTATTTTGATCTAAAGAGAAAGTTGCAAAAGAAAAAAAATTGGTTGGATAAAAAATGATAACGATAACAAAAGACAAATTTATTTCAATATAAAAACATTAATATTATGGCAATATACAATGAATTCAACCCTTTACATGTCTTTTTGAAAATCCTAATTCCTAATAAGTAAAATTTGAGGGTTCCAACAAAAAACATGGCATGAAAGATTTTCATTTAATTAATTGGTAATATATCATTGATCTTCTAAAGAAACATTTAATTATTTATACAAACTGGGAAAGACAATTAGATACAGTGAGTGCATGAAGAAAGTACTATATAAATATAGAGAATTGCTTAAAAGCTGATTCATTAAAATCTATCATACATATACACACATTTTTAATGAGGTCAACCAGCTTAATGATGAACATATTATGAATAGAATCAAAGTCTGCTTATTGCACTTGCACTCAAAATTGGCCAGATATATATCTTCATAATCAATTTTAGACAACATATAAACTTTATGTTGTTCTTTTAGCTAAAACTTCCCATTTATTTGTTACCAACACAAAATAAAATTGTGAGAGAGAAAAGAAAAGTCTAGAAATGCCTTCAGGGAGAATTTTGAAGGGAAAATAATCCAAATAATCATTCTTGTATAAGGAAAACCTTGAACATCTTGCACAGTCACAATGCTGAACCATACTGGTATTGAATCCATAAATATTGATCCATGCTCTTAATTTTCTGGCTAGTTGCTAGCCACTGGGTAGATTGGTCCCAAAGAAAGTCTAAGTACATAAGCCGCTACTCTAAAATCTGAACTATCATCCAGAAATAAGGAGAAAAATCAGAACAATCAAGCAAAGTCTTTTCAACAAAATAGACTTAAAAATGAGTAAAATCGATTTTGCAAAAGTTCACTACACTCTACCCCAATAGAAAATCTTTGAATTACATTAAAAATATTATAGGGAAATAAAAGTTAACATTTAAAGTAATATTAAAGTATGTAAAGAAAAATCATAGTTTGCAACTGACAATAGTTTCACATAATAATGGCTTAAAAAATGAGCTTTTTTACCTCCACCAATGATTGACTCTATAGTAATGTGGGAAGCATCGATTTCTTTTGTAAATTCCCTTACAGCCTGGTTTGGATCTTCATACGTGTGAGGGTCAATATATGCTCTAGCAGCTCCACACTGAGTAAACAGTGGAGTTGTCACTAAAAATAGAAATGTTAGTGTTATAAAAATCATTTTATGAAAGTAAATTTTAGAAATAAAACAAAAATAAATGAAAAGCAAGAAGTAGCATTATCAATTAGTAGAAATTGTGGCAATATTTTTAAGAAAGTAAATTAATAAATATTACTACAATACAATAATATAATTAAAAAAAATTTAGTGCTTGTTTGACATGTTGATCATTCAATATCATTACAATAATAGTACAGTCGAGCCCGTTTATAGCGAGCCCGCATTTATGGAGATTCCGGATTTAGCGAGGAAAATTGAGTCTTTTGCTTGGTATAATGTTTATAAATGTATTGAAATATACTCTTTTAGTGAGCAAATTTTTGTACTTTCTTCGGATTTAACGAGGGAAATAATTATGGAAGCATGAATTAATTACGGCAATAATGATTTAATAAAAAAAGAAAACACAGTTTCTCTAGAATTTCCTCATTCCTCTTGTGAAGAAAAACTTCTTTTTTTTTTTTTTACTACCGAACTCAACGTCAGTTTTACAGCCTCTCGACCAAGATGTTATTCACAGCTTCAAATGCTCTTATAGAAAGCAATTCATTCTGATGATCTTAGAGAGAAATGAAAAAGATCAGAAAGTTAAAATTTCTGTACTTGACGCTATACACCTGATGACAGATGCTTGGGGAAGTGTGACTCAATCCTGTATCCAAAACTGTTACAGGAAAGTTGGATGAATTGACAGAAGTGAAGATGACTTCGAAGATGAAGATAACTTGCCACTCCTAGTCTGGTTCCAACAAAATAACATTGAGCAGTTCTGATCGATATAACGATTATGTTTTAATCATCAATGAGTACAATAACGTTAATGACGATATCTTAACGTTGGGCATACCCTCCACTGAGGATATGATCGTGGTAGTGGTAAAAGTCCAGAAAAAGGCAAATGCAAGTGATAGTGACTTGGGAGAAGAAACTGTACTTAAAACGCTGACACGTGACTGTGCTGCAGAGTCATTACAAAATCTTGAACAGTTTTTGAAGCAATGAAAAATACTGACGATGCAACATTTAGTGCATTAATTGCTTTACGACGAAAATTAAATGAAACAAATTTTTTTTTTTTTTTTTTTTTTTTTTTTTTTTTAATGTACGTACTAGTTATTAACTTGGATTCAGATTTAGCGAGCGACCGGATTTAACGAGCAGTTTTCTGTGTCCCGAGCTCCTCGTTAAATATGGGTCCTACTGTATCATGTTTTATTTTCTAATAAATGATTTTGAATTTTGAAAATTCCAATCAATTGTACACATGTTATTCACATAAATTATCCAGTTTAAAATGTGTACAATCAATTTTAAATATTTAACAAACATATTCTTAAAGCAGTTGCTGTTGGTTCCTCTAATATTTATGAAGAAAATAAATAATGTTGAAGAAAATATAGAATTAAAAATTTTGTAATGCAAAATAATTTTACATTTAAATATACATGGTATCCACAAAGTTTCTTTAGAATTTCAACTTTTATTATGAACAGATACATGTATGGAAAGTAGTACAATATTTGAAGTATTTATTGAAGGGTTTTTTCTTTTTCATCAATTAATAAACCTCTATATGTGCACCATTGGTTGCACGAAGCATGTCAAGGCAATAATTTTCTTCTGATACTCTTTTTTGTCCAATCCTTCTTTATCCAATGCTGAGCTGATCGCCATGAATTTCTTGTGCCATTCATGAATTAATGGACAGGGACACAAGAAATTCATGCAGACCAGCTCAGTATCAAAAGAATATCAGAGAAAAACATAGGCAATTATCATCTTGACATGTTTTCTGCAGCCAATGGTGCATATATAGAGGTAAAAAAAAAAAAAAACTTCAGTATATACTTCAAATATTGTACTACTTTCCATACATATATCTGTTCATAATAAAAGCTTGAAATTGTACAGAGACTTTGTAGATACCTTGTGTTTTCGATACAAGTTGTTCTCCTCTTTGGATGAACTTACATTTTGCTAATCTAAAAACAAAGAAGGGAGATTAAGTAAGTTATTGCTATATTTTTTTTCCTTTCGTGTTATTGTTCTAATTTAGAACATTTAATTGAACAACTGATTTTTTATTTTTATTTATATATATATTGAGAAACTTGACTAAATAAATTACTGCCAGTGGCAGCTGTTGAATTTTGACTAATATGATATATATATATAGTTATTTTATAAAAACAAAAAAAAAATGTCCTTAAATAATTTTTATTTGAGCAAAACTAAAATGACAGAAAATGAAATTAAGTCAATTTTTTTATTCTAAAAGTTATACTAGAATTAAAAGAATAACTTTAAATGCTGTTAAATTAGCATGATAAATAAACTAAACACAAAGATTTAACTTTGTTTTTAAATTACTTTATTTCACTACTTATTTATGTATTGAGAAGAGAGTAGAATTCATGGGCATGAAAATCCTAAGCAACTACACACAGGATTTATATAATATATATTACAAATACAAAGATTAAAAGAAAAAAAAATCAAATGTTGGCAAAGAAAGGTTATAATTACTAATTTACCCTGCAATAGGAAATTTTTGTCTCAGGATTAGGACAAAAGAAGTAAAACACCGCCCTATGCCTTATATCATTTTCACTATGTAAAACATTCTATTTCAGATAAAAGTAATTTAATGTCAACTTAACTTTAGAATGCACTGCATTTCATTTGAATAAGAGGTCAGCATGAATACAATACTGTTTTAAATTCAGCATATGGAATATATTCATGACCATTATGATATTATACAAAACACAGGTATGTTTGTATGAAATAGTTATCAGATGATAAATAATCTTAAATAAGTCTGTAGCCAGAGGGGTGGCCCAGGAGCCTAATCCCCTTCCTCAAAATAAGTTTTTTTTTTTAAAAAAAAGGTCCATTTATATATTGTTCTTTAAAGGAAAGGCATGGCAACTTAAAATCTATAAGGTTAGGTTGCACCCCCCTCTCTTCTACCCCTTACTGACAAAGAAATTACGACTACTGTCTATCTATAGTCTACTACTATTACATAATTCTAACCTTTTAGGAGATGCACCATAATTTTTTGCAAAAACAAGCATGTGATTTTTTTTTTCTTTGCACAGTAGTTATGCTATTACAAGAAATATATACATGATATACAATATATTCAAGAAAATTTATAACACTAATATGAGACATATTAGAATAGAGAATTTGAATACACATATCAATAATAGAAATCGAATTTAAATTTGTAAACAATTTATCAAAACAAAATGTAGGAAAAATTCTTTCTGTTGTTAAATTTGTGACAGTGCACTTGCTGAATGATTAACTTGAAAATGTTTTACATATCGCTCACCCACAAGAAAAGTAACACAACTCAAAAATACTACTCTGCATGTCACAGGAGAGGGAAAAGAATAGCCTTATTCTTTTTTTTGTTGTTGTTAACATAAAACTATAGCACTTAGTTCTGCATGCAGCTGAAAAAGCACAAAGTTTAAAACACTTAAGAATCAAGATGTAGAAGAGATAGAGATAATTGAATAAATTTATCCCCCCCTACCCTTTGCCCCTCTTCTGTGGTGGTAAAATGACACCTAGCATAATCTAGCAGTCTTCCGGATAACTACACTTATGACACTTTTTCTGTAGCAAGACACACCTAAGTCAGACCTATTAGTGGAATAATATGCAAAATGAATTTATTGGAGTTGTGTCACTTTTCTTGAGGTTGGGTGATATTTTAAAGACCAGATGAATTGAGAAGTTTTTATGTTTTTATTTTTATTTTTTTTATTTTTTTATTTTTATTTATTTTATTTCTTATTTTTCTTATTTTTATTTATTTATTTATTTTTATTTTTATTTTTTTTTGGGGGGGGGGGGGATAATTATTTCGTAAAAGCCATATTTCAGGCCATTCTGAGAGGTGGTAGGACACTTTCAAATACTTCTTACTTGGAAAGTGGCCTAAATTTTTATTTTCGTGTAAGATTGCATCTGAAAACCTAACATAAGGGTCATTCCATGTCAAATCAACACACCTATTTTACCTCACCATCTCAGATTTTAATGAA
Organism: Maratus michaelseni; assembly: GCA_963931845.1. Lineage (NCBI taxonomy): Eukaryota > Metazoa > Arthropoda > Arachnida > Araneae > Salticidae > Maratus > Maratus michaelseni. The sequence goes on from OZ007592.1 coordinate 256,397,554, forward strand.
CTGTGGCACATAGTTAGTATTTATATAGACTAAGAAAAATACGAAATATTTTTGAAAAATATCTGTTTGTTTTGAAAATATGGCTATTTAAACTTCTCAAAAATTGTCAAAAAATGCTAGTCCGCTAGATATTCAAATTGTCATAAAATCTTTCCTAATTAAGAAAGAAAGGTGAAATAAGTGTCATAATGCAGCATTTTTAATAGACTTTAATATGATATGCAACATGATAGAGGTTGTAAAAAAAATATATTTCAAAATTTAAATTTAAATTTTAAAATTTAAATTGTGAAAAAAACGTTTTTTTAAAAAACTTCAAAAAATTATAGAAGATAGGTTGTATTATTGTAAAATAGTTACCAAAGTTTGAAAATGGGACAACAATGGGTTCATAGGGAAAATAATTTTTAAAAAAAGGCATTTTTCATCAATTTCAAGTATGATACAATAATCCATAAAAATTTGACTTTAATACAATATTCAACAGGATAAATTTTGTTAAAAAATAAAAATTCAAAATTTAAATTTTATTTTTAAAATTTAAATTGCAAAAAAAAAAAAAGACTTTAATACAATATTCAACAGGATAAATTTTGTTAAAAAATAAAAATTCAAAATTTAAATTTTATTTTTAAAATTTAAATTGCAAAAAAAAAAAAAAAAAAAAAAAAAAAAAATTGTTTTTATATTTTTCAAAAAATTATAGAAAAGTAAAATAAGAGAATGGTACAACAGGAAGAATGTAAAATGGGACAACAATGAGTTCATAGGGAAAAAAAAAAATTAAAAAAGGAATTTTTCATCAATTTCAAATATGATACAAATACAATAATCCAGAAAAAGTTGACTTTAATATGATATGCAACAGAATATAGTTTGTGAAGATTTTTTTTTTTTTTTTTTTTTTTTTTTTTTTTTTTTAATTTTAATTTTAATTGTGATTTTTTTTTTTCTCCTCAACAATTATATAAAATACATTCAATTAATGTAAAATAGTAGACACAGTTTGAAAATGGGACAACGATGGGTTCATAGGGAAAATAATTTTAAAAAGGCATTTTTTATCAATTTCAAATATGGCACAATACAATATGATATATAATATGATGCACTACAATAGTTCAAATATAAACTTTGTACAAAATTGCTAAATTCTTTATGAAGTAACATAAAACCTTACCAATTCATATCCTTTAACACCTCTTGCTATTGAATTTAATTGGATAATGACTTGTTAGTTTTCAAAATGTCATTTTGTGATAAAACGTATATTCTTCCAGTTGGTGTCAGAGGATCAACTGAACACAAAACATCCATTATAGGTATCCATAGCACATCTGGCTTGCTAGGATAAGAAAATGATGGAGACGGCCCATGTGGGTGCAAAAATGTCACCTTAAGTTCATCATGTTCTTTATCTTTAGCAAGCCACCAATGCTTGTCATATACAGCAGTAATATACCCATTGCAGTCTTCTAACCCAAGTTTATCTTCAGACTTTGAAACAATCACTTTTGATGATATTGCAGATTCAGAAAATGTTTCAACAAATATCTGTACTGAATGTACAGAGAGATGTACTGAATTTATCAGGGATAAAGGCATGATATTGTTGAGTTCCTTTAATAGTAACTGCTAACTGCCTGATTGAACCTATCTTTTAAAAATATTTCTGAATCAATGTGATCTTCCTGTGTTGAAAATGCAAAGCTTATTTTTGAAGAAAACTTGGATGCTGCCCATTCATATAACTGAAGAGGTGTTAAAATCTGGTTTTCATAAGGCCGTTGTAAGCTGGCTCTTGCTGCCTCTTTCTTAATTGTGCCCCCAAGTCCATCACAAGGCCCTTTCCCATGAGCTGTGGCTGAAAAGTGCCATTCAGCTTCAATTTTGAAATCTTCTTTGTGAAAACACAGATTGGAGAAAATTTTTAAATTTTTTTATTGGGCGGCACATTCATCTGAGAAATAAAAAATCTTTCTAGGGGATTCTTGAAATTTTTTTGCCAGAAATTAAATTAGTTTTTTTTTTAAGGTGTAGACAGCAACAGTGTTATGCTCCAAACAGTCTGAAATTACAACATAGTTTAAGTGCTCAACCTTATTTTCTCTTTTGTAATACCCTATAAAAGGATAAATTGTGGCATGTTTATTCGCCCAATGGTAACTTTGAGCTTCATCTTGAATAACCATGCTGTAATTTTCAGAAAAATCGAGCATTACTGCGATTTCAGATTTTTTCAAATTTACTTTTACCTGATTCATAAAAGATGATTGCAGTCTTGCAAAGAAATCATGTCTAACTAAGATTGGCAGCTTGTTATAAAATAAGTCAATAAATTCTTCTGAGGGTTTCTGCAGAGTCTCTAAATTGCAGCGATCTACAGAAATCCACTGTCTGAATGTGACTTTTTCAATTTAGTTCTACTCAAATGATTTTTGTAGATAATGATTACGTACTTCACAATCACCAGGACAGGATGGGCATTCAGACATATTGCAGTCTATTGATGGTGGATTGCACAATATTTTTGATATGCAATGCATGTAAGTTGTCAATTCACCATTAGTAATTACACCCAATTTTGCATTTTCAAGCATTAACTTGACATTTTGATGTGTCGTGCAAACACAAACTGTGTGTGTACCTTTTGACCCAGCCAAAATGCACTGCTTGGGACGGAGCTCTGCAAACTTAGAAAAACTAATTTTTAAGTCTGGAAACTTTTCTTTGAACAGTACATGAGCTTCTTTTAGATTACAGTATGAATCACATGAAAACTAAAATTATACAATAGGATTATCTAACAGCTGAAAATTTTTACTTGACATTTATTTCTGCTTTCCTATAATTTTGATTTATAGCAGGTTAAATATTAATTTAAACTTTTTTATTGTTTACTGATTTTTTTTTTTTTTGCTTGTATTATATAACTCCAATTTAGTAGAAACTACTCTTAGTATTATTTTTAGTATGAACCTATTACTGTCCCATTTTCAAACTGTGTATACTATTTTACATTAATAGAATGTGTTTATAATTGTTTGGGGAAAGAAATGAAAAAAAAATTCACAATTAAAATTTGAAAGTTAATTTTTTTCTTAACAAACTATATTCTGTTGCATATCATATTAAAGTCAACTTTTTATGGATTATTGTATTTGTATCATATTTGAAATTAATGAAAAATTCCTTTCTTTTTTTTTCTATGAGCTCACTGTTATCCCATTTTACATTCTTCCTGTTCTACTTTTCTCTTATTTTACTTTGACAATTTTTTGAAAAAATTGAAAAGCAAATATTTTTTTGCAATTTAAATTTTAAAAATAAAATTTAAATTTTGAATTTTTATTTTTTAACAAAATTTATCCTGTTGAATATTGTATTAAAGTCCAATTTTTATGGATTATTGTATCATACTTGAAATTGATGAAAAATGCCTTTTTAAAAAAATTATTTTCCCTATGAACCCATTGTTGTCCCATTTTCAAACTTTGGATACTATTTTACAATAATACAACCTATCTTCTATAATTTTTTGAAGTTTTAAAAAAAAACGTTTTTTTCACAATTTAAATTTTAAAATTTAAATTTAAATTTTGAAATATATTTTTTTTTACAACCTCTATCATGTTGCATATCATATTAAAGTCTATTAAAAATGCTGCATTATGACACTTATTTCACCTTTCTATCTTAATTAGGAAAGATTTTATGACAATTTGAATATCTAGCGGACTAGCATTTTTTGACAATTTTTGAGAAGTTTAAATAGCCATATTTTCAAAACAAACAGATATTTTTCAAAAATATTTCGTATTTTTCTTAGTTTATATAAATACTAACTATGTGCCACAGTTCATTAAAATCTGAGATGGTGAGGTAAAATTTCTTCAAAAAGTGTGTTGTGACATGGAATGACTCATAACCAGACCATTTCTGTTGGGTAGAATCAAACCCACAAACTTTCTTCCTGTTTAGAAAAAGTGAACAGGGTAACTGCTAGATCAAGTAATTGGTGTGCTCGTGTTCACTGCTCAATAGTTTTGTGGGCATTGCAATGAAAGAATTTTGAGAAACGAACATTTATAATCTCTTAATTAACTTTGATATATTACAATTAAAAGAAATATTACAGAATACTTCTACATAGACATTTTTTCAAATATTTTTCAGTATATAAAATGGGCTGGAATAATATTAGATGCTTTAACAATTAAGCATCAAATCTAGAAATTGATAAATGGACAGAGATTGACTAATATGGAAAAAAAAAGTTTTTTAAGCACATGTTTGAAATTAAAATATAGCTTTAATATATTATTAATTAAACATCATAAATAAAATACTACATACTGAAACATTCCACTTTAAACATTAACACTAAGTAAGCTTCAAAAATTATATAATACACTTCTTAATATATGTTAATAAGCTAATAAAATAAATAGACATTTATAAATTCTACTTGAATTTAAAATATTAAAAATCTTATTACTAATTTCTACATTGAGAACTTAATCTCAAATAAGCTTTCATGGTTGAAATCAAACAATTATACAAGACAGATTGGGAAACATGAGGTAAGCGCAGTTATGTATTAGAGACAGCAAAACAGCTACTTACACCATGCAGTGGGAACAATAGGTGGGTGTACAAGTGCTGGCACTACTGTTAAAGGGAAAAGGCAGATATTAAGATGAAAAGTCGTTAAACATTACAACAGTAGACAGAAATATTGCAAGTGCACTCTTATGAAAAGAAAGCATTCATAAGAGCACACAAAATTCATTTGGGTGGTGTTTTCTGACCTATGTTTATTGTAAAAGTATTTTCTTAGTTAGATATGCCATATTTTTATAAAATTTAAAAATTTAAATTAATTAATAATTTTAATCAAACATTTTTTCTATATTTGAAGAAGCTTCCCTACTTCTCATAATTAGACAGAATATAAAATAATTTATAATTAGAGAAACAATTCTAAAGATTTATTAATATTGTAAATATCACAATGTCATTAGATCTAATCATATATATATATTTTTTTTTTTGCAAAAAATATCTTTAACAGCATTTTAAAAAAAACTAATAAACAAACTAAAATAATTTACTCATAAGATTTTACTTTTCTTTATTCCCCCCCCCCCCCCCCACTCCCCTCAAAAAGTATTTACATGTAAAGGAGGAACATTTATAAGTTTCTTCTAGCAAATTAGATTGAGATACTGAAGAAAGAAATGATATAAAAATAAAACTTCTGTTTGGCATGAGCATTAAATCTATTTTTGATTTAAAAAAAAAAAAATCAGTTTTTGTAAATACAAAAAAATAAATAAATAAATAAATAAAAATAAAGAGCTAATTTTGTACTTACACAAAAATAAGTACAGTAAACTCCTGGACCTTAGACACACTTTTCTATTTTAATGACAATAATCTTGGAAATTATTACTTAAATTAAATTTTCAAATCAAGTTTGCTTTTAATATAGTTATTTATTTATTATTTATAACTATGTATAGAAAAAAAATAAAGTGACAAAATAATTCTCAATAATCCAGATTTAAAAAAAAAACTTTCTTTCAATGATAAATTTTATTATTAATAATCGCCATAGGTTTATAAAAACTATTTTGTGAGTGAAAAACAGATTTCTAATAAGTTATTTATACTACTGCATGAACATTTAAAAAATAGTTTAAATTCTGTCTTTTAATAAAACTAAACATGAAAAGTAAAAATAAAATAAAAATAACTTGTGTATTAAACATTCTTAAAATATTATTTGTATAAAATCTAATTTTTTTTTCTAGCATTATTTTCCCAATTTTATGGCATAAATTAAAGTTAAATCAAAGCATGAAAGCTTTAAAAAATTTCATTCAGAGTAGAAATATATTTAAAAACAGCAATGTAGTATAAAAATACACAAATAATATGATCAATTACCTAAAAGATGACTAAAATACTATAATAGATGTTAAAAATTTACATTAAAATCATTTAGTACTTTTGGCGTGCTATTTATGAATGAGATCCACATAAACTATGTTAACATCATTTTGAATCCTGATGAGGGCTGGGTATGTAGCCAAAAATACTAGATGATTTTAATGTAAATTTTTAACATCTATTAAAGTATTTTAGTCATCTTTTAGGTAATTGATCACATCATTTGTGTATTTTTATGCTGTTTTACAAAGATGAATTTTGGCATTCCGAACTAGTTTATTTTATACAGTAATGTAATATAACATAAGCCAGTATCACCACCACCATTAAAGCAGAAATACTATGCAATAAGAACAAATAACATGCAAATTTTGTTATAACATGGCAGACAAAGGAATGAAATAAAAGCATTACTAAGCCAGCCATCAACCCTCCACCAAATAGCACAGCCCATATGAAACATAAGGGTAGAACACACAAATACACATATATAAGCAGACAAAAACAGAAAACTTATTTATGCTGAAATTTAGACATTCATGATAATCTTTGACTAAACTTTTTTTAACACTTACATTGGAAGAATAGGTCACGCAGGTTGATGGTAGCTATTTAAACATTTAAATATAGAGAGAATACTGCTAAATGGAATTATAAACTGTCTCAATTAGTGATGGGCATAACGATTATTTTGTTTATTCGAATGAATCATTCAGGCATGCACAGAAGCATATCTGTCAAACTTCAATTTTTTTTTTTATTCAATTACTATCAGACAGAAAATAATCGTTATGTCCATCACTAGTCTCAATATTACTTTTGTCACACCTGTTGTTTGACCCTCTGTTCAACGAGTTTTTTAAAGTAATATGATTCCTTGGATTGGATAAATTTTACACGTATTTAAATCTAATTTAATGTTCCAAAAAATTTTTTTTTTTTTTTTTTTTTTTTTTTTTAAACTAAACTGCATAATAATGTAGCTAGATTTCAATAAATTAAAAAATAAAATTATATATTTGACAAAACTGAAGTTATACAAAATACACAAATTTTAACTAAATTTATTTAAACTGCTTCCATGTGTAAAGTACAAAAAGTTCTTGGGCAAATTGTGCGTAACATAGGGAATGAAAGTTTAAATCAAAATATGGTAATATGTACCACAATATGAATGCAATTTTCAGCCACACATGCATAAAAATTCCAGATATTTCAAATAAAATCCCAGAGAATTGAATTGTCTCATTCATTTGCTACCAAATGTAATATAAGTTCAAAAAAGCATTGCCAAACATTTAAATCCAAAAAATTAAACATTTAAATTTGAAGATTTATAAAAAAAAAAAAGCGTTAAAAGGGGATTTATTATCTAAAATACAAATTGGAATATCTGAAAAGTTTGTAGCATAGCGATGAAAATTATGGTTATATGGTATAAAACTCTGCCAAAACTGCATTTTTGAATGAAAAAGAGAAATTTTTGAACAGCCTTAAATAAAAATTATTTTAAACGGTCTAAAATTAACAATAAGGAATGTATTTAGAAGAAATTTTTATTAGTTTTTAACTACAAAGATGGTTTGAAAAGTCCACATTAATTAGAAAGTACGACTGGTTGCCAAAACAAGTGCAGTATGCTACTAATTTTAAAAATTATGAACAAGTTTTATCAGCATAATATTAGACACATTACATGAAGATTCCTATTTAACTGAAATTAAATAGCATTGGCAGTAGTTGTATAATACTGACAATGAAGAAAAATATTAAAACTAGTAAAGAAATATATGCAGGTCATGTATAGTTCAATAAAATTTGCATTTTTGAACAGGTTTTAAAAAACTGTTTAATTTTTAATGGAAATGAATAAAATCTCGCATATATTTACACCATACTGTTTAAAATAACTGATAAATATTTAGAAATTTATGAAATATTTTAGAAATTTATATTGCATATTATAAAACTTCTCATGCATAAATATTATATTATATCAAATATAAAAGAAATAATATCAACAAAACAAAACTTGAAATAAAAATGGTAATATGTTATAAAATAAAATTCAACCTTTAAATTAAAAAAAACAAAACTAAAAATAACTATAAAATAATGCAAATAGAAAACTAAATAAAACCAAACTTAAGTTAAAGAAAATAAAGAAAACTAAATAATGCTTACATTTCTTACCTTCCCCATTACGGTACTCTAAAGTGTCACAATCACTGGGTTGCTTTTTATTGCAGTCATCAGAACTTCTGTAAAAAATATTAGTAAATATATTTAAAATATATCATAAAATAAATTTTCTCAGATGTGATTAGATTTATATCTTTAAGAATAATTCAACTTATTGAACCTTTTAACATCGTTATTTAAAATTAATAAGAAAAGAAAATATATTTACCTTCTTATGTAGAGTACAATAATGACAATGACTACAACGACAAGTACTATAACTGCAATTGCAACTCCAGCAATAATGGGAACTTGAACTGGATCATCACTGACAAGCTCTGAAAAGTAAAAATATACACACATAAAACCAAAATCAACATGACAACCATAAAAGATAAACTAACAAAAGGTTCAATATGATGCAGTAAATGAAAATTTTGTTAGCAGAACTCTTCTAATATTTTGAGTTTATTTATTTATTTTTTATCATACATTATATTATATGCAACTGCAGGTAATATAATATATCCTGCTCAACAGAGCCTTTGGCATAATCCTGTATAACAATATAATACAATAAATGAAAATTTTGTAAGCAGAACTTTTATAATATTTTAATTTATATATTTATCCATTTATCTTATTTATCATACATTGTATTATTTGCAAAGTAATAATAAAATAAATAGATTTTAAAATTTGTGCTCTTTCTTAACAATTTTCAAAAGCTGTTTAGTTTTTGGCAAAAAAAAAATAACAGTTACATTTATTTACTCATTTATTATTATTTTTTTAATTTGTTACCAGGAGCATAATAATGGGCAGTTTAAGTGCCACAGACTTCCCTCCTTCCCAAGGCACAGGCAGCCCTCATTATTAGCTTAATTATTATTATTATTTATCGTTGTTTATGATTAGAGTTGAGAATACTGTAGGATGACCAGAAAGCACTACAGGCCCTATGAGCACGATTATGTCATTGATTCTTTTTATTATGCATATTTCTCAGTTCACTGAATAAATGAACAGAAATGCCACTTAATTGAATCAAACAAGTTTAAAGGTAAAGAAGTAAAGATTTACGGAGAAAAGAATTAACAAGGAGAATTATTTTGCATATTATGTTCAGAAATTTCTTAAGGTAGCTTTCAAATAGCCTGCTCAATAATGTAAAACTTTCCAACACATTTTTAAACGTAAAGGCATAAAATTCGCAGGCCTAATGAAGCAATTTGGAATCAAAATGAGTTTTCCATTTTTTGATAAATAAATTACTTATCAAGTTATAAGTTGTTAGTGTCATGTGACATTTTTCTCCTTTCTCAGACTACATTGGGAATTTGTTTCAAAACGCCGACTTTTGACAGTATTTTCTGAAAGATCTGCTTTTACCAAAAAATGGAACACATCTTTCAATTACAAAGTTTCTGAATAAGAACACCTGCCAATTTGATGCATTTGGGAATAAAAATGAATTAAAAAATGTGTCATAAAGTTGCCAGTTTAGATTTGAAAACAGCCTTAAAATCAAGTTTTTTTTTTTTCTTTTTTAAAAGAAAAAATACATATGGTATATTCTAGTCAAGTATACCTTATTAAGGAGAATCAATAAAACAAATGTAAAAAGATAAAGTTAATGAGGCCTAAAATAACATTTCTATTACTCTACATATCAAAAACATTTAGTTTTCATAAATGTTAATATGGTTTGATTTATATAAACACAGTGAAAAGAAAGGTATAACTATACCTCTGGTAGCAAGTTTTGCTCCAGTCATTTTGTAAATAGTTTTGCTATAATCACCCCAACCATGAGTAGTTTTTGCTCGAACCTGTAAAAAACAGAGATTTTATAAAATTACAAGAAAAAATGTAAAGCAGATGCATATAAATAAATCAAATACATATAAACTTTTAAACCTAAATAAAGTGATTTAACAGCTGGAGTAAGAGGTTAAATTACCTGGAATCCATACAAGGTTTCTTCCCTCAAATTCCTGACTACAATTTCTTCTTTAACAGTTGTCATAGTGGAACCATTTCTCTCATTTCCTTTGGGGAAATAACGCAGTTCATAGCTTTCTGTATCAGCAAAAGGGTCACTAGGTGGATCCCATTCTACATGTATTTCAGAACTCTTTACTGACTTGATCCTAACATTAGAAACAAGTGATGGAACTGAAAGAAAAAAAGAAATGTTAATAAGAACCATAAAAATATTTTCATAAATACTTGTAAATAAATCATACATCTACTAAGTAGAACAAGAAAAAATTATCATATTTCAATTCATATACAATGCCTTTAACCACAAATGTTAACCCTTTCATTCCCATGGTTGCCTCATACAAATATAGTATTAAATTTGATATTTTCAAATAAATTATTTGAAGTTTATTGATATAACACTTTGAAATTATATCATTTTTTTTTTTTTTTTTGCTACATTAACACTGTAACAGTGACACGTAAATAAACTTCAACTAATTTATGGAAATGTCCAATTTGATACTATGTTGGAAATCAAAAGTGGGAATGAAAGGGTTAAATTACTACTAAGTATGAGAAAAATATATGGACGATGTTCCATATATTTTCTCATAAGTGTAAAAGATAGGGAGTTCAGTATGGTCCTCTCTCTTCTGTTGCAATAGTGTTTGCAGATGAACAAGAAATTAAGAGCAGTATTGTGTATCATTCCTACTAATTTGCAAAGCGAAATTAGTGTTGATGAGCTGCCAAAAATAAAATGTTCAAGGTTTGATCAAAAGCATCTTATCTATCAAATAACACCATAAAAAAAGGCCCTAAAGGATTAAAGTAAAGAAACTGCGAGGGCCCTATACCCATACCATGCAGTATTTGGGTTAAGGGATTAGAAAATACATGAATACCTAACATTTGTTTCTAGTACTGAATAATTTCTGTCATATAGTAAAGATTTTTTTTTTTTTTACTTCAGAATGATTCTTGTTGGTTTAAATTATCATTCTGAAACCAACAAAGATTCATTCAGACAGTGATATCACCCATGGGAATATGCAGGATTCTTGTTGGAGGGAAGCAGCAATGGTACACCTAACTGATACATTCTCTTAGCATTTCAAGTTATATCTTACTATTTTCAAATATTTAAGGGGATGCAGCGCTTCCCTGCACCCTTTTATATGAATATTAATTTTTATAATAATGCAGTTTATCAAATCAAAATTAAGATAGATAAAATCATAATATTACTTCTGAGAAACCTTTGATAATTTACATTTTTACGAGGATTTAAAACTGCATAAAGAAGGAAATATTTTAAAATTCAACAACTACATTATAACAGTCTAAAATAGCAGTTCCTAAACTTTCAGTCATAATATATTATTAATCATCAGTTCAAAAATAAATCATTAATTTTATCTGTTGTAAAAAATATAACAGATAACACATGTTACATATTTACAAACAATTGGGAAGATATATAGTCAAGCATATACAATGTTATACGGCAGATATTTCTCTCTATTTTTTTAAAATGAAATTCCATACTCTCTGTTTCCCAAATAAAGCTATAATAGTATATATTCTCTACCTAATACCATTTTTTTTTTTAAACAACTACAGCATTAAATATAGTTAAACAACTTTGTAAAATGACAGTGTTTTACTAAACTTTATGTTGAGGGAAACTTGAGGCTAAAATTAACAGTTTTAACCTAGATATAGACAATCTCGTTGATGAAAAAAGTTATAAATTGAATGATTTTTAAAATGTATTTTTTTATTAAACAATTATTAATAAGCATATTTCTTCATGCTTAGTAAAAGGTTATGTTTTATTATTGTATCAAATTGTTATTATTGTGGTTATTCACATTAAATTTTTGATATTATATGCTTTGTACAAAAAAAGTTTTCGCTTTTTCCAAGCATAGATTATACAAAAGCTTCTACATAATTACATATTAGTTGGTTTGCGAAATTTTTTTTAATTTTAAGGTGGGTCACACGACAATAACATTGGGAAATCACTAGTCTAAAAGATAAAATATAATAAAATTTTCACTATAAATACAGTATTACAGTACAATGTTTATTATACATTAAACAAAGCAATAGTGCACTACCTGATGCATCAGTTGTGATAGTTATTTCTGCAAATTTGCTAGTTGTAAAACTGGAAACACCATTTTCAGCATACACTTTAAATGTGTACGTTGTAACAGGACTCAACCCAGTGACAGTCACCTTGGTATCACTGAAGCCTTGTTGAGATGGAGCATAGGCCACTCCAGTACCACATTTATCACATGAAACACGAAAAAACGTATCATTACGACCACCCAGATATCTTGGAGGTAACCAGGAAAGCAGGACAGAAGACTGATCCACAAATGTTTCTGATAGATTTAAGGGTTTAGATGGAGGTTCTGAAATAAAATTTACAAAAATTGTATCCACTTATTTGTAATAGTTAAGACATAATTTTTTCAGTTCAATATTATTTTGAAATAACAGTTTGCAGTGGCGTAACAATTCAAAAATTATGGCAGGGAGTAATCATTTTAAAACAAATTAAACAATTAAGATTATTAATAATTAATGAAATATTTATGTGAATAATTAATCATTCAAACTAATTATTAAAAGCATTATCACAAAATCAACATTTTAATTATTTCAGATAAAAGATTTCATATACTAAAAACGGTAAAGAGTATGATTATCAAATTATGAGACAAAAGGGGATAATCATGATGCATTAGGAAAGTATTTTCTCAAAGAATATTCTCAAATTAGAGAGAGAGAGAGAAAAAAAAAAAAAAGCAAACACACATTCTTCAACACATAAATAATACAGAAGTAAAATAGGTAGTCTGCAAAACCACAAAGCAGCTCTCTCCTACTCTATGGTCATCCTTATGCCCTTCAATGCAAATTACTGAATTCAGCCTCAATATTTCCTATGGATTCATGATTTCTCCATAGTATAGATATAAGAGTGCATTTCTCTCTGTAAGAAAGCTTTTCAATTGGACTCGGAGACTAAGAGATGATAATCTCTCCCTAGTTATTGCCCAGTACTTCTGCTGTCTGCTTGTAAGTAAAATGAATGAAGCTAGTGTGCAGTGTAAAAAAGAACAGCTGATAGAATTTAACAATGTGAATAACGTGTATTTAGTAAGAAATAATATCTATAGTGGAATATTATACAACTTTAACAAATCGCTTGGATAGTATAAGCATCAAAGTAGATTTACCACTAGTGGCCAGTGGCCACAGGACTTTTTACCGCATCCTCTTCCTTTTAAATGATCCAGAGTTGCAATCTTTAAATTCATTTTTATCAGTTTGTGTTCCTTCCATATATCAGTATGATCTAATTGCTAAAACTTCAACATATACTATTCAATTGACTTATTATTATTATTATTTTGACAATCTTTAAAGTGCATTGGATAAGATTTTAGTAATATAAATAGCTTATATTTTTAAAATAAAAATGTTACGTAAATAGTCATTTTTACATATGCTATGACATTTTATTTTTTCTTAAGCTAATTAACTTTTGGCAAATTTGATTCCTACCATCATAGAAACTTGTAAGAAAATCATATAAAAATGTTTTAAAAAGTTGAAATTGTAGAGATAAGGTTTTGAAATGTTCTTAATTTTTTCAAGTTTTACCACAAGAAAAGCATTTTTCTTGATTAAATCATTTTCCTTTATATAGCCATTTAATAATATGCCAAAAAGGTACAATACTCAAGAAGAAAAAAAAAATTAAAAAGTACCAAGTTTAAAAAAAGAAAAATGTTTAAACAAATCTTCTTAAATCCAAGTAGATATGGATAATTGTTATGAACAAAAACAATAAGCCTATACTTCCCATTTACATCTGACAATGCTTCAACTCCAAACAATGAAAAATATATATAATAATTTTAAGTGGGGTTAATTACATACTAGAATCAAGTTTTAAACGAGCCAAGACAGTAAAAAACAGTAATATATGGAAAAATATAAATGGAAAATCTAAATTTGTTTATGAATTTAGGAAAATGCAGATTTTGAAGAATATAAAATGAGGATTTAATCAATATGCATACGATTATAGTTAATTTCTTACTTGCTTCAATTTTTCTTATTTACTTTCGCACAAATAGGTTTCCAAAACTTATATTTAATAATACATTTGATTCATAAATAATTATGAATATCTAATTTAATACATTCAAAAAATATTTATCAGAAAGGGAGAAAGATTTTTTTATATATATATATTAATGTAATTTTTGGTATATATTTGTGTACAATATAAATGAAAACAATAATAAAAAAACTTGTTATTGTAATGAAAGTTTCACAGTTCAAACAGATCACAGTAGGATTCACAACAATGTGCAAGATTATTTACATTAAAAAAAATAACTTATTATTATTTTTAAAATATTAATTCTATAAAGTAAAAGTTACATATACTTAATTAATAGTTAGTAATGATAATAATAATGAGAAAAATAAAATAAATACCTAAAGTAAATTTCAGTCACATACAATTTTTAAAATAAATACAATAGTTCTTTAAATAATGTTAGACATATTATCGACTGAATTACCTGTACATGGCATTGACTTAGGATCTTTTGGTGACCTATAATAGTTATTGTCACACTGACATTCTACAGATCCACTGAAGGTTGCGGTACTGTGCAAAGGACACGGCATGCACAATTCATCACTTACGCCTTCTTTGAATGTACCTGGAGAACACACTATAGGTAAAAAAAAGAACAAAGAAATATTGTTACATATTATGTATTCATTTTTCAGAAAAGATCAAAATATTTAAATAAAAATTTACTGTTTAATTACTAATGGTTATTATTCTCCCTCATATATCATTAAGATAATATTTTAGAACAAAATTGCAATTCAATAGTTTAATATGTCATAATATTACTAATTATGTAATATTTTTTTCATGTATCAATGGATTTTAAAATTAATAATTAATTCTTGTAATATCTGAGAATAAAGCTTTACAAAAAAAAGTAATATACATATATTAATTGTAATTTGTCCCTCATATAATAAGAAATGTTGACTTAATGTTGAGTAATTTTGCTTTGAATGTTACTATATATATATATATATATATATATATATATAAACTAACGTGCATTATACATTATTACAATAATTTGCACTAAATTTTAATTCCAAAAATTTTTGTATGTAATTCAAATAATTTCAAAACGTTTCATATAGATAAGCAATTATATTGAAAAATATTGTTTACAAAGGTATCAATTATTTGCAATGCATTATAAGCCTTATGAGCGGCTATTTATTCAATTACTACTTATTAATAGCATGTATGACTTCTTTACAGAAATCTTCATGCATTAATAATGTAAGAAATTAAATATAAACAAAAGCAGAAACTTAAATAAATTATGTGCAGAGTGTTAAACATAGTAGTCTATGCATGGAGCACAATGAATATTTTTTTTCATTTCATCTTATTTTATTTTAATGCATAAAAAAAATGAAATTTGAAAAACAAAACTTCAACTTTAATACAAGAGGTCCATTATATGAATCACTGGTTAATAGAATCAAGTGTCTTTATAGGTCAAATAACTGACAAAAGATAAAAGGTATATTAAAATCAATTTGTTACACATTTTAATTGGCTATTTACTTGAGTCAAAAACTTCAGTAGAAAAGTGATCTGATTAAGCAATACTTACTGTACTATTTGAAGTAAAAATGTATCAAGAGAAGAAACTGGTAACAGAAAATAGAAGTAAAAAAAAAATCATAATCTTGCAAAAGCACTAAGAAGATGTGCAACATGATGATGTGCATAATGATGTTTTTATGACATCATTCAGATGTCATAAAAAAAACTGATCCTGCATAAAGAGAAAAAGGGGGAACATATTTAAAAATATAACCACATATTGGTCTTTTTGATTTTGATGATGGATCAGCTTTGTACATTCATTCAAAACGATGTTGTCATGTTTTTAATGTGTTTGTGTAATAACAAAATTTCATATTTCTACCAACTGAACTCTATTAAAAGCTAAACTACTTACACTGGCAAGATTGATCCACTGGTTCATACCCAGCAACACACTTGCAACCTCCAGATGGCAGTGTCCAGTTACCATCTCCTTTGCACAAAAGCCGCGGTGTATCCACAACAGCAGTGTTGGCAACACACTGACCTTCTGCAGACACAATTGCTGACAGTTCATGACCAGTGGGTGTTTCGGGGAAATAAGCAAAATTTAATGTGACTGATGGACACGTTACGTAGAACACTTTGATGGCTATAAGTGACAAACATGCACCTTGATCGCGAAATGCAAAATAAACGCCTTTTTTAGTGATGGGAACACTTCTGACTTCAGTATTTATAATGACTTCACTCGTTGATGTGAAACGACCTTCGTCTGCTGCTATGCGGTCAATTAATTTATAGGAATCAGGTTCCCACGGTGGGGGTTCTTTTGTGGCAGCATCAAACTCATAGTAGAGTAGTGAAAAAGTTTCTTTGCATGACAGAGCCATGCCAGGAAATAAATTACAATCACGCATACTAAATTTAACTTCTATATACATTCGGTTGGCATCTTGGCGCTCTATGAAAGGAGTCCAAAGCCAATTATTAACACTGTTGTATGCTACATCGCAGACTACGTAGGATCTCCAATTAATCCCTTGTTCAAAATTTGTAAAGCTTTCTTCCACCCACTGTAAGGAAGATAAAAAAATACAATGAATATAAAGAAGAAATATAAAATTGAAAAACAATCATAATATTATAAAATTTACAATTAAGAAATGCAGAACTTCATATAATGTGGAAAAATCACTCTGAAAAATAAATAATAATAATAATAATAAAGATAAATGAGACATTTACTACTCCCCCCCCCCTTTTTTTTAATTCTAGAAGAAATATAAAATTGAAAAACAATCATAATATTATAAAATTTACAATTAAGAAATGCAGAACTTCATATAATGTGGAAAAATCACTCTGAAAAAAAAAAAAAATAAAAAAAAAAATAATAATAATAATAAAGATAAATGAGACATTTACTACCCCCCCCCCTTTTTTTTAATTCTAGTAATTATTGGTGTAACTACAGGGTGAAGCTCAGGTAGCAAAAGCTGTGGCTGTGGTCCCCCCCCCCCCCCCCCCGAGTTTGGAGCCTTCAAATACTCAACTTCTAATTTTTGTTATGCGTGCAATCAAGAATAAAGAATTAGGCTCAGAATGTAATTTTGCCATGAGAGTCCATTAGTATAGTTATGTTGCTGCTTGTACTGAATTATAATTATTTAACCATATTCTTACCAACTTTGGGGTGAAAGAACAAGAAAGCTTCTTCTTCTGATATTTTATATTTTATAGTTTATCCCTTTCAGGGGCAGTGGTATGTTTATAAAACCACCTAATTTTAATTCCCAAATGCCACAATGGCACCAGAAAATTTTTAAAATCTATCCCATTTAATATGTAAGTAATTTTTTGCCTTTTCTTATTTACAAATAAATTTCTACGTTAATTCCGGTGCCAGTCATTTATTTCAACATTTTAGTATTGAAAGTACTTTGACCTTGAAAGGGTTATCACACAGTTTATAAACATAAAAGTTACAAAAAGAGAGAGAGGATTAAAACAGGGGTATTTATTAAATGAAAATGTATTAACTTTTTTAAATAGAAAAAAAATTATAAATATACAGATATTTTAGCATAAGACTTAAAAAAATATTTTTAAAATTAATAACTTAAGACCCAAACACTAAGACAATTACTGTGGTTATTGAGAGCTGGTGTTACTATTCAGAAAAAATAAATTTACATCCAATTAAGTAATGCAATGACAAATTTAACTTTCAATAAAAATCTTAAGAGAAATTTTGATCAAATTTATGGTTTTGTTAATTTTTTTTTTAAATATTACATGTGATTTTTTTATATTCAAGAAAACAGGAGAAATGTTTAAATGTAAGGGAGAAAGGAGGATAATGTCAAAATAAAAGTCTAACTTAAAAAAAAAAAAAAAAAAAAAAAACAGGAGACTTGGCAAGCATGCATTATAGGCAATTAATTGCATTACAAGAAACTTTAATATATTTCACATTTTTTAAAAAAATATTCAAATACATTTATTTTAGGATTAAATGATGTAACCATCCAAATTTAGTGTTTCTAAACGCAAAGTTTTAGTCGGTCACGATAAGTTGGTTGATGAGTAATGCTAATTTAGAAGAATTTACTCATTAATTTAGATAACAATTAGTACGAGCAAGAAACATAATCTAGTTTTCCATTAAATAATGCATTTCCTTCACCATTTGTATCAGTTCGTAATTTTCTTTTCCCGTAGCATCTCGAAGTCTTTCAAGGCCTCACCGGCCCACTTATCGCGGTTGGAGAAAATATCTTCTTATCCTCCATGATGGTACATCACATAACTTCACAATATTTAATTTTTAAGTCAAATTTTGAATATCTATATTTTGTTTGGATTTTCCATTAAAAACATCAGTATAAATGTGTAATTGTTTTAATATAAACTCTTCTAAAGTCTACAAAGAAAAATAAACAAAATAGTTTACCTATACTTTACTATCGAATGCACTAGTTAAGTAATATTAGTATTTCCCTACATTTGCGTATTGTATACGTACCAGCATTTTAAGTGAAATGACTAAAGAAAAGAAAAGTACTGTTGTATTTCTTACACAATAAATACAAATTAATACCCTTAAAGATTTTCTCAGTCGAACTAATACATAACTTTAATAATGACTCTGACAATACCAAAGAAATTTTACTTTTTACGTTTAGAAAGAATGTGGCGTCACGATATAGTTATTTCTCCGACCTCATGTTACATTTTATGATGTTGGAAAATTCTTCCCTTTTCATTGAAATGTGACATAATATGACAATTTTATCGTTATTTTGCATGGTTAGGATATTATTTTAGGTATACTCTTGTCATTATCTTAAAGATTGATAGCCACATCTAATACTAGAAAATAAAATTAATCGTAATTTGTTTATATAATCGCATTTGTTAATATAAACATTACAAGGCCATACTTAAATGGCAAATGATTTCAAAAAGCAAATTTTATATTCGAATAATAAAAATAAAATAAAATAAAATTGAATAAGTTAAACTTTGGAATAATAACAATAATGTGTATGGGATTAAATATTAATTAAAGAAATTTCGCTGAACTTACGCCAGGCGTCCTCGCTTGAGGTCCATAAGGAAACCTCGTCCACTCTAAGGAACTCTCAAGTGTAGTGTCAAGCAAAACAACTGAAAGAGAAGAAAAAAGTAATTAATTATACTTATTAATGCATATAAAATGTGAAGTCTTAATATAAAAAGTCGAATTCGATCATTATAACGAGAACTGGGTAGTTGTTTACTATCAAAGCGTTCTCGTATAATAATCAAGTTCATAAGATTTGGTATTAGAAACATGAGATAATAAGTGAAAGTTTAACAATTAAAATTCACAAAATGTATTTTATAGCATGGGCAGAACGAAATTCAGAGAAGAACAAAATTTTGCAACATATATTCTTATTGTGGTCCGCAACATAGGCCGCGTTCTTTAAAATGGAGAATATAAACTGAACTAAAGAATTTGTAACCCTAACTCGCCGTGCAAAACAATTTTTATAACATATCAATTTACAGTAATGTGACAAATAAGAAATATCAAACACTGAACAATAAACTTTTACGAACATTTTACCAATTTATTTATTTTTTTGTCAGGGTAAGGGGGGGATCCTGTCCCCCTGAACATCCCCCTCCCGGTTTAAATACATTTTAAATATGGGAATGTAATAAATAAATAAATAAATAAATAATAATAATAATAAAAATTAAAACAAACTAATAAAGTGGGCAAAGCCTCCCTGACGAAAAATTCTCAGTTCATCTTTCTCTTACTGGTATTTGATAATTTTAAAGTCACTTATGAAGATTTTTTTTTTTTTGTAAAAATCATTAAAGAAAAGAAATTTTAATTAATTAAATTTTAAAGTTCAGGGAGTGGCAATGGTCCTTGCCAGCGCTTATGTCAGTATTAGTTAGCTATTCATTTACACGTCAGTTCTAGCCATAACCAAGTTTATAAGATTTGGTGTTGAGAAAATGAGAAAATAATTGAAAGCTTTATAATTAAAATTACACAGGATGATGTATTTTTTATAAGATTAATTCTATGTTCCTAAATTAACAGCAATAAATGAAGTTACTAAAAATAACTTAACATTTAAAACAGACATAATTTTCTCATTTCTAGATTTATACAATCCTATACAATAAGTTTTCCAACTTATTAAAAGTTCGACAGCGGAAATTAACAAAAATCACTTTTATTATTTTTAAATAGGATTTATTTATTTTTAATTTTTACTAAACTTTTGTATTTCTACATTCTCTTCACGTGTTTTTCTTTTAATTAAACTAAAAAAAAAAAACCTTTATCACTTGCTAGTTTTGTTGAGAAGAAGTTAAATCAATTAAAAGCAATGACTTCAGAAAAGATCATCCGTTTCAGATGTTAGTTATATCCATATTTCCTCCTGCAACGTCCCTTTAGTATCAGAAACAATTTCTTATTTCTTTTTTTCCCTTTACCCTTGAGGCTGTTTTCAAATCCAAAAGAGCTACTTTCTGACACATTTTTTTTCTTTTTAATCGGAAATAAATGAAACTGGCAGGTATTCTTATTCAGAAATTATGTTATCGAAAGACGTTTTCCATTTTTTGGTAAAGGCAGAAGATCTATCAGAAAATACTGTCAAAGTCGGCGTTTTGAATCGAATTCCCAACGCGGCAGCACCAGAAGAGACAAAAACGTGTCGTCACGAAGCTCGAATCCTTTATAACTCGATAAGTAATTTATTTATCCAAAAAGGGAAAAATCATTTCGATTCCAAATCGCTTCACTAGTGATGATGCCTGCCAATTTTATGCCTTTGCGTTTAAAAATGAGTCAGAAAGTTTCTAGTTGTTGAGATGTGGTCATTTGAGAACCAGCTTAAGGACATGCTTCACTAATACAGGTTTTCTTCTCTCCGACGGCGAAATCACATGTTAGCCTATGGGGAAATTTAATTAGGTTTAGAAAAAATACTTTCTTACATTTTAAGTATAAAAACGCGAAAACTTCAAAATTTTAACTTGGGTATTTTTTTTTTTTCAAAATTTATCGTCTACTTAAAAATACTTAAAATGTTGAAAAATTATTTTTGAAAATGCACTACGTCTACATCTGACGTCTTCTTTCTGGTGGTGAAAATTGTTTTTCGATATTTATATTAGGTTACTTTTATATTAAAGTAAAAGAAAATTGTTAATTAGATTTCAAAATCCAGAAGAGTGGCAATATCACGCCCCTCCTTGCCGACGCCCATGTACTGAATCAGTCTTTCAAAAAGCAACAAATGCTCATTAAGATAGGAGGGGGGGAGGGGGGGGAGTCTATAAAATACAGATACACATACAGCAAAAACAAATTCATTAACTATAATTGTTTTCAACAACGTTCCATCAAAACAAACTTTGAAAAGAACTGTCTAATATTTCTTTTTATCTTCCAGCGCAGAAACATTAAATAAGAGTAATTTATAGATATCTCAAGCCACGCGTACTATCCACACCCAGAAAGCAAGAAGAAATTGAGTACGCTAGTTCGTCTACTAATAATCATTTCGATGCGACTTAAACGACAAGTTTACGTGACAGCCATGCTGGAGATCTTCAAATAAATGGAATGCACCCTTCGGACGAGAAATGGGAGACACAAAGAGGAATACAAACTTCTTGAAGGTATCGCTAATCATGAAATGTACTGCACAGTGGTGCAGTTCTTAATATATATATATATATATATATATATATATATATATCGTATGTGGCAAAAAAGTGTTCAAAAGAAGTTAGGAATTAAGATTATGTTGATGAAATAGTCATCCCAATTATTTTCAAAAAGTTACACATTTTAATGTTTCATACAGCCCCTGTATCCTGAGACCTATAAGTTATATTTATAAAAAAGAAAATCACTATATGATCTGACAAGTGCAACAGTAAATCTTCCATTCTTCTACGACCAAAATTCCTCAAGTTACGGTAATACTTTGAATTTAATGAAATTTTGGAGTTTTCCAGCACCAAAAAATGTCTTCGTTTTTAACACCGGAAAGATATGAAACTTCACAAAATTCAAAGTATCATAATTCAGTGAGTTTTAGTCGTAGAAGGATGGAATTTTTATTGGTTTACTTATGCCCATCAGAGCATGGCTATTTATATATATTAGGGGATGCACCGAATATTCGGTATGTATTCGGAATTCGACCTATTCGGCCATACTACCGAATATTCGGTTAGGCCAAATATCAAACTATTCGGTTATACGTATTTTTTTTTTTTTTTTTTTTTTTTTTTTTTTTTTTTTTTTTTTTTAAGACCTTTAGATAACTTTTATTTTTAACTGTCGATAAATAAAGATATTCCGGAAAATTAAGAAGTAGAACCATATTTAAATAACAGAGATTGCTTTTACATTATTTATTTACTGTTTGAAAAGTAACAATTAAGAAAATCAACTGTTAATGAGGACATTCATAGGAACTAAAGATGCATAAATGCGAGTTCCTGATTATTTTTTGCTTTTTCACAACTGAGTGTTTCTAAACATAATGGAAGATAATACACAGCTTTCAGGGGTTATAAGTAACAAGACAAGCAGTTTTTGTATGGAAAGCCGATTGCAATCAACTTATTCAAAAATACAGTGTAATCTCACTCCAAGTCGAACTTACATTTTCATTTAACAATAATGAAGATATTGTAAACGATGTATTCAAACATCTGACTTACTTTGCTTTCTGTGACATATGATAGACAAGCAGTGCTAGAAATTGCCATCATTGCAGTGCAAACAACACTATGCTAGACATTCCATTATTCAGAATGTAGCTGACAGTACATATATACTGTGTCACTGACTAAAATTCAGTCACTTCCAATGATTTCATACAAAGCAAACTTAATATGATGAAAATCTCGCCAAATATCTTCATTACTGTTAAAGTTGTGAACAAAAATTTGGGTTCAGTTTGTAGTTAAACATCCTGTATTTTTGATTGAATAAATGGATTGCGATGCTGGTTTTCTCTACAGAAAATGCTTGTCATGACCGCACTATCTCCCTTGAAAATTTGTTCTAAAATTTTAGGAACATCCTGTACATTTTCAACCTTTGAAAATAATTGTTCACTTTAGACATCATTTCACTTTAGACCCTCTGGTACATTCAAAAACTTTCTTGATAAGTTGCCACCATTTGAATTTTTATTTTATTTTCTTATTTCCTGGGAAAAAAAACACTATTGACTGTAAAATTGTCCTTCAAAATTTCTTTTTAATTTTAAAATATTTGTTTTAGAATATAAAAAAAATTTCATTCATTAATTTTAGTTCACAGAATAAGCCGTGGATTTAATTTTTAATTAAAAAAGTTTAAAGACTATATTTTTTAAATAATAATTAAAAGCATCGATTTTTTTAATTGTAAAGTTTAATTGAGAAAAGGTTTTGTTCATTAAAATTGTCTTTGTATTAATATTAATATGATGTAAAATTATTTTAAAATTTAACTTTTAAAACCTTGAAATATAGTAGTATTCGACAAGTCGAATATTCGGTATTCGGCCAAATAGTTACTATTCGGCTGGTCGAATATTCGGTATTCGGCCAAAATCACTATTCCGTGCATCCCTAATATATATTATATATAATTTATAGGACCCATGCATCGTATAAAAATTTAAACAAGTGTAACTTTTAAAAATTAATGGCAGGACCATTTCATTGACATAATTTCAATTTCTACCTTATTTTGAACATTTTTGCAATTTATATTGCCTCAAGTGCGTTTTAATCTTTTGGGGACACCTTCTATACACACACACAGACACACGACACACACAATATATATATATATATATATATATTTCCCGGGCTGATAATAAATAAACAAAAAGAAATAAAAGAAGTCTTTATATGTATATATATATATATCAAATAATAGTGCAATACAAAAGTTAGCTTATACTGAAAATACAGATAACAGTTGTTATCTTATATTAATTCCTTTTTATAAGTGAAGTATGATTCATATTTTGTTTACTAGTTTGAGTTATGAAAAAACTTAAAATAAAAAAATTAATTTAATTCTTATGGGAACTAGGGTGAACATGTTAATATACAATATCCGATATCCAAAACTGAGTAACAGATGGCACAACTTCAGGGGATTGTTTTGCCGATTCAATGAGTCATATTCTTAATGCAGAGTTTCAACGGATGTAAAATGCGCAAGTTTTTTATAAATGGAATTACAAAATACAACCTCATAAATAGAGTACGGATAAATATTGAAAAATTACAGATTGGCAAGGCTCAAGATCAGCCTGCCACTGGATAGTTTAAATCGCAATAAAATGAGTATGAATCACACTCACGCTGAAAAAAAAAAAAAAAAAAAAAAAAAAAAAAAAAAAATGTTGATTTTACGGTATAATACTGGCAGCTGGTGTGGCAGTATTATTACCGTATTACTGCTAGCGCATTACTCTTATTTTACTGTTTATTACTGTTAATTTTACGGTATAATACTGGCAGCTGGGATGACAGTATTATATCGTAATATTAATATTTATTTTTATCTATTTATTTATTTATTTATTGCAGTGTACTAAAAAGTAAAAACTTCCTCCATTCAAGAAATATTCTATAAGCGAGTCTTATATTATAGCTTTTTTGTTGTTGTTTTTATTCGGGCTGCAGATTATTTTCATTTATTTATTCATTATTAACTAATTTATATACTGTATTTTTTCCTCTGTTCTCAAATCCAAACTGGCTATTTCCTGACACTTTTTTTAAACTCATTTTTTGTTCTGAAACGCGTGTAATTAGCAGATAATCTTATTCAAAAACTGTCTAATCGAACTATTTTTCTATTATTCGAGAAAGGTAGAAGATCTTGCAGAAAATGCTGTCAAAGTTGACGTTTGGAACCTAATTTCCGGACGCGACAGCACGGAAAAGGGGAAAAAGCTGATGTCGTCAGACAACAATCGCTTAAAACACAATGTGATTGACTCAACGGGGGGAGGGGGGGAACTGTCCGATTACAAATTACTACAATAATCGTGCTTGAGTCATTCCATAGAAACTAAGCAAATCAGCTGTAGCTGACATGTCACAGATTTTAAGGCTGTTCTCAAATTCAAACTGGCCACTTTACGACATATTTTAGGTAGCTTTCAATACAAAAAAGTATAAAGCTACCTATTGCAGCCGTTCGGAGGAAAGCAGTTCCGGAAAATTTCGATATATTTTCACCGATCATGACCCCCAGACCCCTAAACCACCCTCCGTTCAAATGTTGATTTATATATATATATATATATATATATATATATATATATATATATATATATATATATATATATCTGATCTATGTCATACGATAACGATCGTATTTATAAATAAATTTTGATGAAACTAATTGTGCGTATTAAGCTAACGAATGTCTCGACCGAGTTCGTTGGCCAGCTTGGTCCGCCATTTTGTTTCAAGATGGCGGCCATTTAAAAATTTAAAACTAAAATAAATATACAAAAAAATTAAAAATTCAATTTTATTTTTTAATTACGTTTTAGGCCTTGATACACGGATTCCAGAGCATTTTTTGGTTTACCTCTATCTTAAAAAATGGCTGAGATAGAGCAGTTTGAAATTCTAGGGTGGCTGACATTTTGAAACAAAACAGCACATTAACGCGATTACTCGCAAATTATTTTCTTTCATTGTTGTAATAATTTTCCCAATCATACGCATAAAACTATATATTCATATCCGTTACCGCCAAATACTCGCCAAAATTGGCGACATTTGGCGAAATATCGCCAAATTTGGCGACCAAAATAAGTCTTCATAAATGAAGCCAATTTGGCTATTGCTCAATAATTTGGCGAATTTCTTATTCAAATTCAGTATTAACGAATCTTTTGTAAACGTTTCTTTGCATTTTAACTTGCTGTTTTCGTGTAACATTAGCTAAAATTTTAAAACGAAGATATAGGAAAGCTACCTTTTCCTCCCGGTACAGGCAGAAAGGACTTTTTTAATTAAAACTGATATTAATTTTGAAATTAGAATCTACAGATCTGAAGTTAGAAACTCTTAATAACAGTTTGCAGGAGACTAGAGAATCACCAGTTAGAAAGGTGAGCAAGATACCCTAGAAAAAGCAATATGATAAAAGAAAATTAGAAGAAAAAAAAATGTGTCAACAGCTAAAAGTAAAACTGGCTAAAACTTTGAAAGTAGAGCCTAATGAAATTGAAAATGCACCAGTGATGGACAAACATGATGAGGATTTTAGCATTGTTTAATAGAAGAACTGAAGGCTAAGGTTGGAGAAACAACATCTTATACTGATAAAATTCAAATTCTACTCATACCAAAAAGCTGGAGTCTGGAAAGAACAAGATCAGGGTTTTCCACTACATGTTGTTATGAGAAGAAATATATATATATATATATATATATATTGTAAACTAACTCTCTATGTCACACACGTCATCATAGAATGGTCCATGGAATGTAACAAATATTATCTTTTTTGAACACAACTCTGTTATGTTAGGAATTAAAAGACAATATTGAATTTTTCAAGCATATCGTGGTCATATTGATCTTTATACCTATACAATATTGTTGATGCCTTAAGTTTCCTTCATTTGATTTTTTGCGCCTACGTAACAAGTGTATAAATTGTGGTTATAAATATATATTTTTTTAAGTACGAGTATCTAAGCTATTTTGAAGATGAAGGAAATAAAACGCAACCTCCAAACTTGAACAATGTTATTTTCATATGTCACACTCTGTTAGACATCAATTTCACAGATGTTTTCTAACTCCTTTGATCCTCGTAATTTTTGTAATTTTGTCAAAATGTACAATTTTTCAATTTTTATAACCAATTCAAGATTAACCATGTTGTTAACGAATTATTATTACCAAATAAATAAGAAGATAATATCCCAGAGATGTACTATATATACAGGGTCATTCATAATTCCCTCCGGGGTTTCGAAACGTTATAGTAAAAAAACGAAGACGAATATGAAAAATTATTCCGAAACTATTCAAGTTTTACTTACATACATTACAGGTGTTCTATGCGTGAACCCTTGGTCACACGGCATACATCCATGCGATAGTCGAGTTCCTGCCATACTCCGTTTCTTTAAATTTCCGGTACCACACATGAATTGTTTTGTCAGTTGGTCCCTGTTTTCGATTTATTACGAAAGGCCCGTTGAACTGACACCACTGATTCCGATTTAAAGAAACGGAGTATGGCAGGAACTGGACTATCGCATGGATGTATGCCGTGTGACCAAGGGTTCACACATAGAACACCTGTCATGCATGTAAGTAAAACTTGAATAGTTTCGGAATAATTTCATGTTTCTTTTTTTCATATTCGTCTTCGTTTTTTTACTATAACGTTTCGAAACCCCGGAGGGAATTATGAATGACCCTGTATATATATATATATAATATTGTAACATAGTTTTCAAGATAGGGATTTTCAAACACGTAACATTGAACAATTGCACACAAGCCATTCTATATGAGAAGTTTTTTAAATGTCCAGAACCATCAAAATATATTATTTTGTGTAAAGATATTTTGAATAACTCTATTTACGTAGCTGCCAACTTTTACGCTTTTTTGTTACCACTAAAAATTAATAGAAATTTTTGCCTTACTGAATCACATGATTTCGTCGATTTAATAAGGTTAAATTTACTATAAAATTTTAGTGGCAGGAAAAAAGCGTAAAAGTTGGCAGCTATGTATTTATATGAAATGAATCTATGTACCAAATTTAATTAAAATCTGTTACTACGTGGCCACAACTTTTGTTTTAATTTTTACTCAATTTGTATGGAATGACCCGCCTGAAAGTGTCGTGTTTTTGCATTTAAAAATGAGCCAGAAAATATGTCAGTTTAGCGTTGTTAAGTGAGATTTTATTATTATACTAGTATATAACACGTCAAAAATGACGGATTGTCGATCCGCGTTTCATTTTCATAAGACTTCATACAAACAAACAGCATGAAGATTTATTATTGAAAGGTTTGTATTGTAGAAAAATACATTTTAAAAATGACAAATGATTTCTACAAATAAAAATAATGAGGATATACACACACACACACACACACACACACACACACATATATATATATATATATATATTTTTTTTTTACTTAGTATTACATTTCTAAAATAGTTCAACGATTGGACAAAACATTCAAAATAAATATTAACAAATAATCCATGTGTGAAAGTTTTTGTAAAAACGTGTTATCAATGAGTTTCTAAAACAGCTAGACTCACCACATAACTGATTGTTTGTTTTTATAAGCAAAATTAAATGCAAATTACGCTGCACTATGTGTTTCTTATATTTTAATTACGTTTGGTAAGAAATAATCATTTTACAGTTTATGACCCATTATCCCGAAATCCAAAATCCGGAAGGAGAAAATTCGAAAATTTTCTAAATTAGAAAATTTTTACTAAATTTTTAGATTTTCTGAAAATTTTCGAAAATTTTACCAATTCTTAATTTTTTTTTCAGTCCATTGTGTTTCAATGTCTAATCACTCAAATATTGTTACTTCGGTGGCTGGTGAACACGGTCCCCTCTTCCCGAAATTAAAAACAAATCATTTTTCTCTCAAATTTTATTTTAAAATTAATTTATATTACGATTCGTTAGAAACAAAAAAAAAAAATAGTTATATATTTATTTCATCAGGGGTGATTCGATTCAAGTTTTCCTAAAAATTTAAGGCATTCGGTTTCGAAAATTTTTGTCTTCAGTCCAAAAATTCGAACATAAATATCTGGAATTTTGAACGATCGTCGCCGGAAAAATCAATTATGTCTATCGTTCACAGAAAAACAGTAGACAATTTCTTCAAATGATTGTGGAAACAACGTGAATTTCGTCAAAGGATAGAAAAAAAAAAAAACGCAAATTTTATCGCAGGATTGCAAAAAAAAAAAAAAAGCTTATTTTGTTCACAAATCGCAGAAAAACGCGAATTCCGTCAAAGACTTGCGAAGAAAACGCAAATTTCTTACAAGGACTCCAAAAGAGTGTAAAATTTCATCAATGGATCACAAAAAAAAAAAAAAAAAAAAAAAAAAAAAAAAATTGGTTAAAGGATTGCAAAAAAAATCCTCGAATTTCGTCAAATAATCGCGGAAAAACATGAATTTTTTCAAAGGGTCGCGAAAAAAAAAAGACACAAATTTCTTCAAAGCACTGCGAAAAAATTTCTAATTTCGTTAAGGGATCGCGAAAAAAGTGAAGTTTCGTCAAAAGATCGGAAAAAAACGCTAATTTCGTCAAAGAATCTCAGAAAAAACTCGAATTTTGTTAAAGGATTGTGAATAAAAGGCAAATTTCGTCAAAGAATAGAAAAAAACGCAAATTTCCTCAAAGGACTACGAAAAAACGCAAATTTTGTCAACGAATAGCAGAAAAAATGCAAATTTTGTCAACGAATAGCAGAAAAAAAATGCAAATTTTGTCAAAGAATCACGAAAAAAACATGAATTTTGTCAAATAATCGTAAACTTCGGAAGGACCCGAAATCCAGAAAATTCCAAAACTCGGAACGCCTTTTTGGTCCCGAGGATTCCAGATAATGAGTTTTTACGATGGAAGTAATTTCAAAATCCGCCAGTAGATGGCGCCTGTATACTGAATCAACCTCAAATCCTCCCTACGAAATAAATCTCCGCTACTTCTGAAAAAAAAAAACTTGCTTACAGAATTTTTTTTTTACAGAAATGGTGATTGGGAATTCAAGCGCTCGAATACGCCATCTGGTGGAAAAAAGGTTTAACTGCTCCCTTCAGGAAAATCTCTTGCAATCCCATTGCGTTACATGCATTTTAAATTTGTTCATAATGATTATTTTTATGCACAATTTCAGATTTCATGTGCTATTTGTGTTCTGTGTTTATATGTCAAAGTAAAAATTATCCGAATTTGAATATCTAACACTTTTAAAGGCGTTTACAATAAATAATGGTTTCAATGGCACTTTAGCATTAGTTAAAGGGCCAATTTTCCTGTACCGACGGCTGCAATCAGCGCCTCTATAGGCCGTTTTAAGTCCCAATATATATGTATTATATGATATAGTTTTTGAAGGTTTTAAACAAAATTAAAATATTTAAAAGCTTTAATATGCTTTTACAAATATTTTAACAGCAGAATCGAATGTAGCATAGATTTTTTAGTAAGCCTAACATGGCGTTTAACTATGGTTGATTCGCAAACCGGAGTGGTCGCACCCGGATGCGTTACAGACAGTTTCTTGCCTTTGGATTTTATTATATGGGAGATATATATATTATTTTTTTTTTTTTCTGAATCGTTTTAAAGTAGTTCTCAAATCCAAAGGAGTTACTTTCTGACACATTTCTGAATTAAGTTTTGTTCGGAAACACATGAAACTGGCAGGTGTATTTATTCAGAAACTATGTAATGGAATGGTGTTTTCCCTTTTTTTTGGTAAAGGCAGAAGATCTTTCAGAAAATGCTGTCAAAATTGGCGTTTTGAACCTAATTTCTGGACGCAATAGCGCGGGAAACGAGAAAAACGTGTCACCACGTAACATCAATCACTTATAACTCGGTAAGTAAGTCAATAAATGGAAAACGCCATTTGATTCCAAATCGCTTCTATAGTCAGGCCTGGAAGTGTCATGCTTTTGCATTTAAAAATGAGTCAGAAAATATGTAGAAATTTTCGCTTTGTTGAGCGGTTTTTTCTTTTTTTAGAATCCCTTCAATCGCATGAGTGACACCATAGCAATTTATATGCTGTGGAACTAATTAGAGATTGATAATATAAAAATATTTCAATTTCATGTTAAAAAAAAAAAAAAAAAAAAAAACTTCATTTCAAGGCAAATTTCCAAAAGCAATTTATTTGTGTTATCTGATGGGAGAATTTAAAAGTGAGCCATTTACTCCCCATGACTCACATAAATAGAATACGAGCGTGATATATCCATGCAACTATCCAACGGAAAACGCTCAATTAACTATCTATGATCTCTTTTACAAAAATAACACTACTTTTTTTCGAAGACGATATGTTACAACCGCATCTGATCCCGGGACTTCAATTATAAAACCACACACAGAGGTGACATTTCACCGAAATCATTTTAAGAAAAAGAAGATTTAAGGGGGGGGGGGGGCAGATCTGATAATGGAAAAAAATCTCAGCAGTTTCCGCTAGTCCTTAATAGCTCCACTACGGGTCGTTACCAACCTCATCTTTGCACGTTGAGGTTTAGTGTTACGTGTTGGTTGTTTTTTAGATTGAGCAAAAATAACTCTTCACGCGTTTGCCGGCATATCCGATGGTGTCGGATTTGTCTCCGGATCGTAAATGTGCCACAACGGAAGACATTTTTTTCCCATTTTGTCTTCTTCGAAATTTTTCACTCACTCCCCTTTCATTTAAAAGGTTTGCCAAAAAGAAAAAAAAACTTTCTTTCCTCATAAAAAAAAAGACAGAAAAAGAAGTATATATATATATATATATATATATATATAAACAAAATATATTTAAAAAAGTTTTTTAGAAAACGAAAAATTTTATTAAGAATCAAGCCCGTGAAAACAGATTTAAATACTTAATTTTCAAGCTTAGATTCTAGATGAAAAATATTTTACATGGCAAACAATCATTCAAATATAATATAATTTTCAAGAAACTAATTCTAAATAAAGCATTGTAAAAGAAAAATAAGAAAGTCTACATTTAATTTATTTAACATTTTTCAAAGAATTTAAATTTCAAAATAAGAAACATAACGGAGAATTAAAACTGGAATTTAATTTTAATTAAAACACTTGTTTTCATAATGAATTTTTAAACCAATTTACATAAGGCTTTTCTTTCCTTTTTTTTTTTTTTTTTTTTTTTTTTTTTTTAAGAACAAATTATTCTCTTCATTACATGTTTGAATAGATTAAAAATATTTTTTCACAGTTTTTATCAAAATACGAACAATCAAAACTATTAATATTATATATACAATATATACTTTTAAAAAATATGGATTCATTGAAACGTATTTTAAAGTAACACTTTTGCAGCACTTAAAAATAAAAAATAAATAAATAAACTAAAAACATAATTGTAATTATTATTATTATTATTATTTGGGTAATAAGAGTGTTTTATGATAGCCTGAATTTCAAAATTTTCCTTTTCTTTGCTGATTTGAGAGGGGGGGGGGGGATAAAATTTATTCTTCACAACGGGCTTAAAATAATTAAACACTAAGAGAAAAAGGGACTAAGAATTTTTCGTCAGGGATCTGTTTTAATTTTTGCGTTCATATATTTAAAATTCATCTTAATCGATGGAGATTCAGGCAGGGCAGAGCCCCTTGGCGAAAAAAAAAATGCTTTAATTCTCCTTTTTGAAACATGCTAGTTAAAAGTTATTTTTGAATATTTAATATTTCTTAATTGTTAAATTTAATTTCCGAATGGATTTTTAAGCTGACATGTTTTAAAAATTGTCTTGCATGAGAGGTAGGGGGGGGGGGGGGATACAACAAATTTCTTAGTTCAGCTTTGTTAATATTATCAATCCAAAATCTTGCCCCTCCCCCAATTTCGTTCTGCCGGCGTCGATGCTCAACAAAGTATCAATTTATGCCAAATGCAATTATTACGGAAAATTTTGGCAACCTTTTTATAAATTTCTTGCAGCAAATGTTGCTTGGCGAAAGAGCGCACTTCAACAGCGACTGTAGCAGCACAGATGGTAGAAGAAAAAGATTTGGGAAGAAGAAAAAAATAGTGTTATCCCCCTTCAAGCTATCAGGTGTTGGGCGCGAAAGACGGATCGCTTTAATGTCGGAAGAAGATGAAAGCAAACGCAATGACGCGTCGAAATTATTTACGCCCTGCAAGTGTGGAAAGGGGGGTTGGGGGTAGAAAATAGAACAGAGGTCTTCGACGAAGCAAGGAGTTTGAAGAGACAAACAGATGTTTGGGTTACAGGAGGTAGTACAAAAACTCAAGTGTTTGAAGAAATTCCATAAGAAAACTACAGTTTTAAACCTAATTAAGGAAAAGGGGCTTCACTAGAAAAAAAATCAACAAAGCCAGATGCACCAAATCTAACCCCTGATGTCGCCGTGCTTAATCGTGACCTTCGATACATCTTCTCTTGGGCACCGGTACGAATAAATTTAGTGACGAGCAAAAGTTTGGAACGGATATGCCTATAGTTCGCAGCCTAGGCCGAGTCTTCTTTTTCAATGGAGAATATAAACATGAAGTAAGCCTAACTAAGCTCAACTTCTCCTGCAATAAATATCTTTTTTAATTTAGGAGGAATTTTTTAAAAATACATCAATATCAAAAGCAATACATAACAATTACGAAATATCAAATATTCAAAAAATAAATTACTACTAGCATTTTTCAAGACGGACAATTATGAATGTTTTTATTTTTGTCGGGGAAAGGGGTGTGATTTGCTCCCCTGAAACTCTTTTAAGACAAATTTTAAACACATTAACGTAAAATTGAATGTAATTAAAACTGTCTTCCATGGTCGGAGAGGGTTCAGGAGGGCAGAATTGCTGACGATAAATTTTAAGTTTTTCTTTCTCTTTGCGTTTGATTATTTTATGCCACTTTCAAAGAATAAATTGTACTATTTTTAACAAAATCACAGTAGTAAAGAATAATTAGTTAATTCAATTTACAAATCTAGGAAGGGGTATTTTATGATTTATTATTTCAGTTTTTTCCCACTTAACAACAGAAAAATAACGCCAGATACCACCTAAATGCTACAATGATGTTATCTACAGATTTTAAATTTCATGTTTACTCCTTTTTTTTTTTCTTTTTTTTAACAGAAAAGCTTTTAAAATGTAAGCTTAAACAAACTTTATAAATTAACTGATATTTATTTCAGCCTTCAAGAAATAAAACGGATTAATACTTATCGTCAACATAATATTCTTTTTTACAGCATTATTATTAATAATATTGTTTTCAGTTAAACATAAGGACTAACAATAACAGTTCAAATTAATAACCCAAATAGTAGAAGAATATAATTCACAAAACTTTTATCTGATTTCCTTTTATTTTTTCTTACATAATCACCGGTATTATTTCTTAATCATTTCCTTACATATTCATTATGTTAGCTCGAAACTTATCTCTTGTCTTAGCAATCCTCCAGAAACTCAAACAAATGAAAATTAGACTGAGAAAACTCACACTCCCCCAAGAACCCAGCTTTGCAAAGAGTACTTAACGTACAGTAACAGCCCGCACTTAATTAGTTCTCGAAACGATATTGCAAAAAGATGCTTAATCCTTTTAACTTCTTGAAAAAGAGTGTTAATGGAGTTAAGCTTCATTCGAATCCAGTTTCTGTACCTTTAACTGAATTACACTGGCGGCACAGCTGCATTTGAAAAGGCATTTCTTCTAA
This sequence comes from Maratus michaelseni, assembly GCA_963931845.1. Lineage (NCBI taxonomy): Eukaryota > Metazoa > Arthropoda > Arachnida > Araneae > Salticidae > Maratus > Maratus michaelseni. Next base: position 256,432,417 of record OZ007592.1, read on the forward strand.
TTTCACTTTTCTTCTCTTCTAAGTAAAATAAACATCAAATGGTAGCGTATGTTCAGAGTATCCAAATATTGGTTAATGAACACAGTTTGGTGGAATTCGATTACAGAAAATATGGCGGTTGTAAGGGTAATGAGTGAACAGCGATGCTAACGAGTGAAAAGAACAAAAATTGCTCAAGTGACTGGGTTCGAACTTATAGGAATTAATTCTTTTCTGGACGTTTAAAAGAGGAAGCAACTTAAGTTTTTTTTCTCTTTCTTTTCCTAAACCTAGAAAGAAAATTCTGCTTTGCGATTTATTCGACTAGAATGAACCCTGAGTGCAGTCTTGATTGTTCGGAAACAGAGTCAATTGAAGCATGCAATTTTTCTTGTTAACAACTGCATTAAAATGGTTATAATAGAATTCAAATATAAAGAGAGTAAAAAAAATTGTGTGTGTGTGGGGGGGGGGGGGGGGGGTAGGGGGGTTACAGCAAGCTAATAAAAAAATTCGTAACAAACCTCAGAATTTATTCATCTTTAAAAGAACATGACAAGTCAAAAAGATATTCTTATTCATACAATTTTGTTAACATACAAAAGACTAACATTTAAGTAAATCTTTCACATTGGAATAAAAGGAGTGCACCAATTGATTTCGTTAATTGTACAAAATTAGATAATATTTCGATAGAAAAATCAGTATTGTAAAAAGTGAATATCTAATATATAATAAGTAACAATCATATATAAAATCATTTTGCCAATTAATATATAAAGGGACAGTATTAACAAATGCCCAAATTAGCTTGAATGTATCTTTTAACAGCTGACGAAGAAAAAAGAAAGAAGAAATACATTACATAAAGACTAACTTATTTACTTTTTTTTTTTTTTTTTTTTTTTTACTTGCCAGAATGGTTAATATTTTTATTTGCTTTATTTATTTTTATTTATTATTATTATTATTTTAAATCTCGAGCCATTTTGTATGTTACAACATACAATACACTGGCTAATATTAATTTCTAACTTTATTAGCAAAATAATAGACTGAAAAATATGAAGCGGACAGCAAAATGTTAATAATTTTAAATAATTGGGAACTATTAATTGAGATATGATAATTTGTACCTTAATTGTTCGAAAAATGCAATCTTAATGTAGATGTAAAGAGACATGTGAAAATAACATAATCAGCGTATATGTTCCTATCTCACAAGTGACAGACCACAATATATATGTGGAACAATGATGGGAGAGTGGTCATCTGATATGCTGTGGGATTAAATGATATGTCAACTTTCCTATCGAATGATTAATAGCCTTGAAGAGGAATAAAGAGGTACATTTAAATTACGTAAGAATGAATAACGAAATAGTACATTAAAAAAAAAAATCAAACTAAAAAGAAAAGAAAAAGGGGAGGAATTTTTTAAAGAGTAACTACGCATTCTTATTGCATAACTGTCATCCAGTGAAAGTGAGTGTTAATGTGTAAAAAATGTCCAAAGGAAATTTTTAGCATCTGAAGGCTACAGTCGTACTTTCTGTGGGACTTTTAAACAGTACATACACAGAAAAAAATAAAACCCAATTTGGGTCAAAAGATTCTTAGGTATGTGCCCAAATTGGCTCATGCCAAATTTTTTTTTTTTTTTTTTTTTTTTTTTTTTTTTGGAAAATGTGTATATTTAACAGTGCCCAAAATGGATACACAGTGGTAACCAAAACAGGTATGGCCCAATTTGGGCACATATACCTAAGAATCTTTCGACCCAAATTGGGTTTTATTTTTTTCTGTGTAGGAGTGAAATAAGCACAACGATACAATACAAGGATATAAGGATATTTGATACATAATACTTTTTATTAGCCGATGTCCCTCCCTCCCTACCTCAACGAAATTACAAATATTTATGTATGTGTAAACTTTTTTTTTTTTTTTTTTTTTTTTTTTTACAAAACACATTTCCCAATACTTTCGTCAGATAACAACACAAATATTTCTAACAGAAAATAATAATGATGATAATTTCCATTGATAATATTAATACAAACCATTACACATACAGAAATAGTGACTTGCTTTCAAAAATTTAACATAGGCGCAGTTCTGAATATTTTAATATACGTTATATACCGAAGCATTAAAATTTATATAAATTAAATAGTAAAATTCATTAATTATCATGTTTACGTCATAAAATTTTTATGCTTCGGTAGATGCAATATTTACAATGAGTACAAGATCACATTTTATAATGTTTTTCGCTGAAAAGGTATTTTTTTAGTTTTCAGTACCAGGAAAGGCTGAAAAATTCATGATTCAAAGTATCATCACTCGGTGTGTTTTGGTAATCGAAGAATGCAATTTTCACAGTTTTTCTTGTCAGAGAATTTAGAAAGATTTTCTAACTATAACTTACAAGACCCATGGACCGTATAAAAATTTAAATTTTGTATCTTATTAAAAAAAGAACTATTTTAACGTAAATGTATTTTCATATGATGGAGAACAACATATGAAAGATTTTTGAAACTGGAAATATACCTTTAAAACTAACGGTTTAGGAACTAGTTATTGGTCAACGATAAGAACGGACGCCTTATATATAAAATTAACAAAAAATGAAAAAGTCATCATAAACGACATTATACCGGAATAATTTTACACAATATTCAAGAAAACAACATGATACATACGAGTTGTAATTTCCCAACTGGGCGAAACATGTCCGGGCCAGGATTCGAACCTGGGATATCTTGGCTGAAGCTGCCGATGTTCTCCAACTGAGCCATCCCGGTCGAATCTTGAGGACCTAGTGTAATCACGTATCCAGCGTTTACTGGAGTTCCAAATTAGCCGTGATTTAGTCTGTTGAGCTGATTCAGATATCAAACCAGATGCTATGATCAATAAGATTAACTGGGCGAATTAGGTCTTCCAGATTGGAGCGGGATGGCTCAGTTGGTAGAGCACTGGCAGCTTCAGCCAAGAGATCCCAGGTTCGAATCCTGGCCCGGGCATTTTATGCCCAGTTGGGAAATTACAACTCATATGATTTCTTTATCAATTTGAATAATTGTGTTAAAATTAATCTAACATGATACATATTACATGACATAGAAAATATACTATAGTTCAAGAAGTTGTAGGAAAACTGAAACAGAAATTTCTTTTTTGTGCTATACTTTAATTTATTTCTGTATTCTCTCCTTTCCTTTTATAATAGTTCTCATTCAAGATAAAAATAATCACTATCTAGTGGGTTGTATTGCGAAACCGTCACCTTATAATAATACAGTCTGCGAACAATGTAACTGATTTATTATTAGTTTCAAAAGTAAGGAAATGATACATCAGACTTTCTCATAACCTTCTATTTCAGACACATAAAGAAAAATATCATTTACAATAGTCTCTTTAGTTGTATCAGTAAGAAATATGTCTTTATCTAGAAAGGTGAAACGACCTGTTTAAAAGAATCCCCTGTTCTATGGACAATGTCGAATGTTGCAAGGTAAGTATAAAGTACGATTAATGTGTCATTCAACATTTTATAGAGATATCTAACAATTAATTTCAAGCCATTTCGTCCGGATTAAGGCTGTAATAGTAGTTATAAAAAAGTATTTGATAAATATAGAGTTGAAAGAAGGATCTTTCTACTGAAGAAGGTAAGAATGTAATAAATCCGACTTACTAACACTTCAGTTACAGAAATATATTTTATGGGTGAAATTTTGATTACAAAACAGTTGTAAAATTTTAAATGAATACGAAAGATAAATAAAATAAACAAATATTTTGAACTTAAACAGCGAATATATCAATCAATAATGATCTTAAAGAAATTGATACTTAATCAAACTATGCTTTCATAATTTCATTACTATATTAATTATACTTCTGATCCGCAACTAAAGATCCCAATCCGCGTAAGTATTAAATATTTCAACAAAAAATATATTATGTACAGCAAAAACCGGTTGTATTCTTAAAAATTAATTCGCCGTCTGTAAAAATTAATTCTGGCATATAAACAAACAATAAGCTTAATTATGAAATAAGAATAAAATTGTAAAAAAAAAAAAAAAAAAAAAAGTTAGAGGACAAAAGCAATATAGATGTTCCATGCCACAGAAGGTTAATAAACATGAAAAACATTTAAAAACCTGCGCAATGCTCGATAAAAAAAGAAAAAAAAAAAACAGATACAGAGTACCACAAAACAAGAAGTTCAACAAAGTCCATTACATCTAAAGATAAAGATTTCAAGTAAATCTTCCTTGTTTTTCATCTAAACGTGAAACATCTTATCTTGGTAAGTATAGGTATATATATGAAAAAGAACGTTTTTGGATCCAGAAGACTGGCAACAGTCATACAACTGAAGTACCAGTTTGCTGAAGAGGAGAAGCTCCCAATCTGCTGTAAAACACCCATTTCTCTTACAAATGACATTTGCACGTCGGTATGCATTCCAAATGCTCTCCAAGCTTGATATTAATTTTATTGAACATGAGGCTCTCAAAGACACAATCATAAATTACGAAAGAAATACTGGTATTCAGATATAAAAAGTAAAGGAACAATACAGGAGGCGAAATTCGCTCATCATCAGTCACACGTCTCGTTATACAGTATCGTTTGCAAAAAGGTAAGAATAAAAAGCTGCGGAAGAAAAAGAAGATAGCGTAAATAAAAGAAAAAATTAAAAGACTTGCAATCGACAAGTTGCGTGTTTGTTTAACCTTTAATCTAAGGGCGGGGCCCAACCGGCTTTGGAAACATGATTTACATGCGACGTTGGTCTACCCAAGTAAAGATATTTTGCTTGATGCGCAGGCTTCAAGCTAAGAGATACGTCTGCGCCAACATATGAAAGGATAATACCGGTATGTAATTAAAGAATGGCTAGATGTTATTAAACATCGTTAGACATTTCGGCCTCATAAAAAAAAAAGTGTTTTACATCTAAGGATTTCTTATTTCATAACAAAAATTAAATAACTAACTTGAAAATAGTTATCAACGTCTGCTGCTGAACATTTTAAGTCAACAGAGTGTAAAATTGTAATGATAGACGTATTACTTACATTGTTAGACTGGAGTGGCACGACAGCGAGTTGTTGGTAAAAATATATATTAAACAGGTAAATATTTTCAGGAAAACAGTAAGGGGCAGGAAAGAGTAGGCATTGTAAAGAAGACAGAAAACAAATAACATCAAAATACAGTGGGTCCAAAATATGAAATTAAATTCTAAATGGGATGCATACGGAATAAAAAGTGAAGAAAATGTCATAAAAAGAAACTCATAATAAAGATAACTGTATTTTACGAAAGGATATCTCCAAAATAATTGTATTTATCTATCATTTGATGCATATTTTCTTTTGCCCATGCCATCATTTTCGCATCCATAAAGAAGTTGAAAATGTTTACGGGTAAGAGTTTCATGTAATACATGCTAATTTAACTCTACTTGCATGTGCAAACCATGCTAACCAATATGGAAATACATCAGTAATGATTAAAATTTATAACAAACAGAGATTGACTTTAAAAAATAAATGATCAACGTAAAATAGCACAAATAAAAATATATAAAATGGCAAACAGCTGTTTCGGAGCCCCTAAAGCTCCATCATCAGTGCCAAATTTAAAATAACTTTTAATCCGAACATCGACTTTCCGCCGATTCCGATTCAGATCCCTATCAAATGTGTGAAAGGATTAGAAAGAAGACAACTTTTCTTGGAAGAACTAATCTGAAACGACCATACATCGAAAATCGGTATGAAGATATTAATATTATTGTTTTGCATACATATAATTATCCTGAACTTTCTTGTAACTTGCATATAGTATAAAAGTTGCACGAAAAATATGCAGTTATTCCAAGTAAAATAAACATTTTGTTTTCTTTAAAAACCTTTTACAGGTGTATCACATTCTTTAGAATGTATTCAAACAAATTTCTAACAAAATAGAATGAAATATTAAAGAGTAAAATATTTCCGAAGAGCACAATATGTTGCCAGACAGGAAATATAAACTATATATATATTTAAACTAGGAAAAAGAAAACAGAGAAATGTGAGCGTGGGAAGAAAAAGATAAAAAGATATAATAACACAAACAAATAATTAGGATTATTAAAAAAAGTATTTAGCTTAACAAAATTAAGGAAGGTCAATAAAAAATTAATGGAGAAAAGATACAGACAATCTTATTTAATATTTAATTACTTGAAATTCTAGCCCTCTTGTTATATAAATATCGATCTTAGGTAGTATCGATTACCACTAAGCACGTGGAGAGTTTGGAAATAATACTTTCAAAATTCAAATTTTAATTCTGAAATCTAAAAACAAGTTCAATAGGCAAATTCTACAGAAAATGCATACAAGATGATTCCGGATTTTATTTCAGGAAACGCGCGTGACAGAAAAAAAAAAAAAAAAGAGCGAAATGGCTAACAATTTTATGCGTCACGTGATTCAAGCGACATATTTGTAAAGAATTGTGCAGTTCCCACGGGAGGTGGAATTTCCTGGTAACGAAATACATCAATTATTTCAAGAAGATAAAAAAAAGTGAAATTTGCATATGTGACTTCACGGACAGGATATGTGATGACATTCCGGAGATAATTTTTCAAATCCAACACTTAAGGTATGTCATGTTTCTAGCAAATGAAAATAGACACTTGCGTGTAAACAGCCACGTGCGTACATCGAAAATAACAACAACTTTTTTTTTTTTTAATAAACTTGATGGAGAGGAGAAAAACTGATATGCTGTGCATGTAAGTACAGATGTAACTTACCACGCAAAACAAGACACGGAAAAAATGAAGGGGAAAAAATATTGCAAAATAGACCAGAAAAGAATCGGAAAGTATTTTTTTTTTTTTTAATCAATCGTTGAAAGACAATTCAGAAAGAAAAACTATAACTGCTAAGTTTTTCGAACATATCAAATTGGAATAAAAATAATTTAGAAAGAAAAACAACAACTACAAAGTATTTCAATCATATCAAATTGAAATAAATTTATAAAATATGATTTATTTATTAAGTATAATATATTTAATTTAATATAAATTAAGTACATATAATTTAATTATCTTCTTTATTTATTGTGAAGCTAAATAAGAAGAGATAAAAACTTATGCAGGACCTTAGTACATATATATATATATATATATATATATATATATATATATATTGCTTTTTTAATATATATAAACTTCAACTTCCTGTATATTCTGATCCCGTTATGATACAAAATAGAAATTTGGAGGACTGGAAGAGGAACAAATAAGAAATCAATACGAGTAATTTTAAAAATTTTTAAAAATGTCGCTTAAAAAAAATAATAATTTGAGTAAAGAAAAAATTAAATGTGAATAATTTTTGTCATGTTGCATTTCAAATTAAAGCACATAAAAAGTTCCTTAAAACGATTTATAAACCAAGTGTCTGTCACATTTAGTTACTGATAAGTAAGATTTTCAGGAAGTAAATAAAACTATGAACTAAATTCTAAATGTAGCAAATTTTAATGATAAATGTAATAATTAACTGTTAATAATTTTAAAATAAATTCATAATAACTTTAGTGTTTTTCTTTCTTCTTTTTGTTTTTCTTTAATGTTTTTCTTTCTTCTTTTTGTTTTTCTTTAATGTTTTTCTTTCTTCTTCTTCTTCTTCTTTTTTTTCTTTTTTTTTTTTTTTTTTTTGGTGACATTTGATGAACAAAGTTTCACGAAAATGATCCGAGGGTAGATGAAGATTTTGGTCTCGAATTGCATTGATTTGACATGGAGTAACTCACATTAGGAATAAAAATGCTTCTACCAACTTTTTTTTAATGAATAACTGAAACTAGTTATTATTTTTATCATCAGAGGGGCTCCCACCTCTGAACATCTCGTTAAGAAAATTTTTAAACACATGAACGAAAAAAAAAAAAAAAAAAAAAAAAAAAAAAAAAGAAAAGAAAAACCCATAACTCTATATATATATATATTTACGGGAATAAAGGAGATAAACTCCTTTCCTGATAATAATAATAATAATAAAAATCCTTTAGTGTTTAATTATTTCAATTATAAGATACTTAAGAAGAATGCATTTATGATTTTTTCTTCAAAATCATCAGATGAAACAAAAATTTTGTTAATTAAATTTGAAAATCCAGGGAGGGACCCCACGTATGCCCCCATCCTACTCTAGCGCCACCCATGCCTGTCTGTCCCTGAGGACAGTGTATATCAATGTTTAGGAAGAAGATACAAATTACAAATACATAAAATATAAAAGAAAGACACTCATTATTTAGTAAACGATTCTTTCAGCAGGTATTTATTTCTTTCAATAATTTTAACAGCAGACAATCCAGACAAAGCATGTATCGGGAGTGTTGACCCACAAGGCCATTTTGTTAAATATGACTGATCGCGATGATATTCGCCTGTCAATAACAGGAAAATTCGGCAATGGAATGTGCGGGTCACTCAGGTAATACGAACTCATCTAAACTCCTTCCTCCTTAATCCTTCATAAAACGCGGGTAGTCAGTCTCGGTAAAAAAGCAAATAACAGCCTCTGAAAAAATAATTCGTGACCATTGTCATTTGAAAAGGGAAATGAGGTTAGGCAGACATGCAAGAAATTTATAGTAATGTTGCGAAATCATTTACTGTATTAAAAGAGGTAGTGTTAAAGAGAAGCTAGTTTTTAAAAGCAAAAGAATAAACACGATAGCTTAGAAATAATACCTACAAATATCAATCAATAACTTAGGAAATGCACATGATTTGAAACAATGGAATAGTTTTGAGGAAGGATTTATTTTAGATTTTTTTTTTCTTTATCCAGCAATGAATGGAAAAACAGTGTAGGGTTCTTTTCTCAAACTCAGCAAATAACTTTTTAAAAGTTTTATACATGGACGTAAAACTACTAATAATAATTACGATAAAAGTAATAATTATTACAACAACGTAGGGTTGAAAGCAATTCGGGAGTCCCTAATTTTATAAATCATAAAAAAAGGTCACATAAAGGCTTTTATATGACATTGCATTAGTTAATATCTTCAATTGCACTACTATAGTGTAAATAAATTTCATATTGTAGAACAACTGAAACCTTATTACATATATTGCCTATTTTAATAAATTGCTGCCATTTTATCTGAAGACAGATGGCATTCTACTTTCTCAGAGAGGTTTGAAAAGGCTTTCACAACAGCTGTTTGGCAATTAAAAAAATGCACTATGATTAAGTTAAGTAGTTCTATTTAATTGAGGGAAAAGCAGATATATAAAGAGTTTTTTTGTTTTTTTTTTTTAGTTTTGCTATAAGGGAGCCTCAAAAGGCGTTTTAAAAGTCTTAAATTAAGTAATAAATTTATTAAACTTAATTTGTACATTTGAAGTAAGTGGAGCTGTGGTTTTAAAATAAGTTTAGTATTAAACGTACGTTTAAATTTTCTGCTATTTAATTATTTTTAAATAAAAGTTTAATATTTTAAACACTTCGCGACGAGTGTCCTTTACAGTTTTTTTTTAAATCTTTTATCACTGGTTTTTAAAAGTAGAAATGTATGCCTAATGGAATCGATGCTTTGATTAAAAGCAAAATTTTCAATTAAAAATTACTAATCAAGGATTCTGAACACTTTACGCGTCACTTATATGTGACTCTCGTCGCGAAAATTTTGATTATTATTTTTAAAAGAAAATTCTTAATTAATTGATATCTATAAAAGTTCAGAATTAAAGGAATTGTAAACAGTCTTGTTTGATTAAGATTCGAGAAAACAACCTTTCCTTATTTGAAACAGTTTCATATCTTTGTTAAATATATTAGGGATGGGGAATTTGCAGAAAATCTTACCAGCCAAGGTTTTATTTACTTTTTTTAATCAGCCAACAAGGTGTAATTACAGTAGAAAATTGTTATAACAAAATTTGCAAACTGTAAAAATAATTCATTACAAAGCGTTTTCAGAGGAAAGTGTCTGCATAGTCAAAATCTAATGATGCTCAGTAGATGTTTATATTAAAAAGATAGCTGAGGTTTGCATTTTTAATGATGCTGTTCTGAACACATACATGTTCTGAAATTATTTTGAGGATAATATTATATTGAAAGATACTTAAGAGTTACGATTACTTCGCGGCATTTGGAGAAATGCAAAATGCGGCCAATAAATAAAATATTAAAGTTTTTAGTTTATTTTTCATAGTTTGTAGTTTTTAAAAGGTTGTCTAAAAATCCACTCACCCCGTCAGTTATTCCGCTCGCCAGTGGCAAGTAGATTTGTGTAATTCTCCACCCTTGACTGACACACACACGCGCAAAAGGGCGCACACACACACATTTAATTATGAAAATTCTACATGCTGAGACATTTTAGTTGATTTTAGTTACTTTGAATTATTTAAATTATAAAAGACACATCAACATAACTACTACATACAACAGGATTGCAAAAAAGCGTCTAAAATTAAAAAAAGAAAAAAAAACACGCCGATAGCTTTTATTGGTTTTAACCAGCCTTTTTTATATATAAATTTAAAAATTGTCTTTTGTACAGTACAGTGAAGTATTTTAATTATGAACTGCCCATTTTAAGTGTTTTTTTTTAAACTAATTTAAAAGACATTTTATTGAATTAGAATTTATTAAATAATTTCTGAATAATGAAAACATTGAAATAACACATACATGGATTTGCTAGTATTTGTAAGTCAGAGTTGTAAAATATGTCAGTTAAATTTTAAAAAGCATATCAATTGCTTTATTTGATTTGCACTGGACTGTAACATTAAAAAAAAAAAGAAAAAAAAAAAACTTGTACTGATAATAAATAAATTTTATTTTTAAGAGAATAGTTGCTTTATTATATGTTTCATTACTTAACTAATTTTAAGGGTTATTAATATATAAGGCTTTTTTCTTCTCATAAATATTTAAAATCCTTCATAATGTCATTTAATAAAAAACACACCATGGAAAACAGTTATTATAGGAATATAAAACATAAAAAAAAAACCCTGTTTTGAATAGCAGTAACTATTTCTATACTTTATTTTAATGAATTTTATTTTAAAATCTTTTATTATTATTATTATTATTACTATTATTATTATCTCTTTTTCTACACTTACATGTACTAAAATCTCTTCAAATATAATCTCTTTCCTGATAACTGTTTCAATATTGATCATTCTAGAATTTAATCTCTTCATAAAGACTTATCTGGAATAAGTTTTGAAATCGCTTAGTAGCAGAAAAACTTTTTAAAATATGTCATTTTTAAAAGTCATTAGAACCCACTGATTACTAACAAAATATGGATGTTCTCATATATTATATCAGATAATTTCATTTATTAAAAACATATAAATTATTTAGTTTTAATCAATTTAAAAGTAAATAGTAGTAGGTAAGAATAATGTTTCCCTTTTGATGCGTAGTGATTTATAATTGTTTTATTAAATATAATATTGAAAATGTATAGCACATGTGGAGCTATGTAATATAGAGTTTCAAAACACCATTTGAAAGTCTATTTTAATGCAGTCTCTTTAATGTGTATATATATATTTTTTTCTTTTAGACGTGTTGGCTTCTTAGTTGCATGCTAGTTATTATAAAGATAAAGACTTATTTATTTGATAATATTTATAATTTTTTAGTAGAAGACATTTATAAGTGCATTAAAAACAAATTAATGCAAATTTAATGTGAATTAAATTATTGCAAATTTAATATGAATTAGCTGTAAAACACCCACCTCTCTTTTATATACTTTTTCTTTAGTTAATTTTTTAATAATAATAATAATAATAATAATAATAAGCTTATTATTATTATTACTATTATTATTATTTGGCTTGGCTAAGATTTAGCAATTACATATAATAATATTTGCTATAAAATATATGGTGAAATAAAAATAAAACATTTTATACAATCACTGTAAAACATTTGTGTAAGTTTACCATGGTTTATCTGTGTAACATTACACAAATTCTGGAGTAACCCCTTCTGATTATTTAAAAACACACATCGCCGGTGAAACGTTTCACAGTGCTGTGTTAAGATACCGTTCTCCGGAATAACGGATGACGTAAATTCCAAACGCATGCGCAATGATAAATATTCTCACACGTGACAGGCGGGAAATGAAGAAACGAGGCAGAAACAAATGCGATAACGTGAAGGAAAGGACGCTGTTGCAAGTTACTAGTCGCCATTTCAGGAAGAAACTTAAATATTAAGTAAGTTGTCATTTTCTTAATATTTTTTATGCAAAATATAGAGTATTTTAAGGGCCTGATTAATGCACGGGCCTCGGCCCTGGGCCCACAAATTATGTGGCTGATTATTTTTTTTCCTTAATCAAATACTTTTCAAATAATATTGTTTATAATATATATATTGTTTTCAAATAATTTGTTATATCTCCCCCCCCCCCCCTGTGTGACGTCGGGCTTCCCCTATATGTAAGTCCTAAGCGGGCGGGCCCTTGATTACCAGACTTTTAGGGAAAACACAATTTTTATGATTTTGGATAAGGCGAGTTTTGAAAAAGACGTCTTTATTTATTCTGCAACATAAACTGTGGATCATAGATGTTTGTGAATTATACAAATGCTTATTTGAGAAAGTGGACGGTAATTCATTTTCTTGATTATTCTTGTAGGTTAATTTTTTTTTTGTAAACTTGAAACTTTCACCCAAACAACTTTGTCAACTCATCAAATAAACCTACTTTTTTTTTTTTTAAAGTGTCGCCGGGAATGGGGAGGTAGGGGGGGATGTTCCGAAGTTCCACTGTTTTTCAGGGAAAATCTTAATGAACATGCTAAGAGCTAGCTTCACTTAATAAATTTATATATTCTATATTTTCTTTCAAAATTTGGATGTGTTTGTTTTGGTAACTGAATTTTATATACTCACGGCCATTTACAAAATTTATTTTTAAAGTTTTAAGACCAATGTACATTATTATTATAAATAAAAATTTAATTGTAAATAACAGAAAAAATATGAATCGAACTTTAATTGTAAATAACAGAAAAATATCAAAATTCCAGTAATTGACACCCCACAAAAAAGAAAATAAATATAATTGTTTTTATGACTGTATTTAGTACCAGAATTTAATGAAAACATTCTAATAAAAAAAATAGTTATATTAAAGTAAATTTACCAATTATGATATCAATGATTATCACAATATCAGTATTTTAATTATTTTAGATAGATGTTTTAAAATACTAAATATCAGGGAATTACAGTTGTCAAATTGAGAGAGAGTGGGGGGGGGGGGGGGGTGATAACAAAAAAAATCTGAACAAAAAAAGTTTTGGAATAGTTTTACATAGATTCGTATAATTCCCACTATTTTTAACAGTTAAATTCCCCGAAACTACTTGATATATTATTTGTTGTAATTAGTATTACAAATATAAAAGAAATTTTTCTGCGGATTGAATTTTTTAAATAATAAGTAAAATAATTTTTAAAAAAATTGTAGAATTAACGTTCGAGGCCACTGATCTGCAGATTTACTAGTTTCATTGCTACTATAAATTTAATTAAAATTATTATTATTATTATTATTTTTTTTTTTTTTTTTTTTTTTTTTTGGTCGGAGGTGAATAAGCAAACATTTAAGACCTGTCCTGGCCACAGATTGTCATTATTTCTTATGGTCAGTGGTTGAGAAAAACTATTTTTTGTAGCAAACTATCACTACACATACCTTTCAGGTTAAGAGCTCTGAATCTTTCGCACTTCTGCAGATGTCTGTTTTTTTTTTAAGAAAATCTACCCCCTCCCCTCCCCCCCCCTTCAGCAGCACACAAAATTTAAATTTTTTATTGTAATAATCAGTCATCTAAAATCAGTGGTCGCCAACCTTTGGAATCTCACAGACCAGTAAATTTATAATTTTTAGTTCTGCGGATCACCATGATGATATTTTGTGGAACATAAAATAGTACTTGTGTACTATAACGGTCAGAGAACTGCCATTTTTTAAAGAAATAAAATGTATCTGTTTAATATCTAACAAAATTCTTATTTAATCGCAACATAAATCTTTAAAGGTTATTTAATTGTAATAAAATTTGGGCTTAGATGCTTTACACTCACGCTAAAAAAAAAAAAAAAAAAATATCGGTTAAAAAAAAGAAAAAAGTCGCCAAATTTAGGGGATTTTTTTCTTTAATGGCAACCTAGCCATTGTATTAAGTTATTCGTTTGGCGCAGTCTTGGAAATCGCGCCAAACAAACAGTCGCCAATCTTTTGTTTACATTTTAGCGTGATAGTAACACATCTGTTCCAAAATTTGTTTACTTGTTACAATTTAATTGAAGCTTATCTAAGTATTGCATATTTAGTGTAGGGGAGACCGGTACACACTAGACCTATGGACACAGTGGACTACCCCCTAATTATTTATTTATTAAAAAAAAATTTAAGCTTCTCTTCTATCCTAATAGACAACAGCACTGCACTGATTATTTATGGCCTTCAGAAAATATGTTTAGCTCAGATTGAAATATTTTATCCTGATGGGTTGTTCTGAGCTTCTAAAAATAAAATTTTTCATTATCATATTTTATTTTTTTAGTAATTAAAGGTTGTAGATAAATAAGGTAAAACAGCCTTTTTGCAAAGCTCAGATACTTCTTTTTTATTTAACTTTAAAGTTAATATGTTTAAAAGAAAGCTATAAACAAATATTAATATGATTATTTATTGAACTTCAATATGAGGCACAATGTACCACCCACTCCTGGGGCATAATGGTCCACAATCCACTCTGCTCCTGTAATGCAGAATGTTCAAAATATTTAATAATTGCTTATTTTCTATTAAGAAATATTGTTTTAAAGTAGTATTTAACTGTAAAATAAAGTAAACAAATAAAAATAACAATTTATTTAACATAGTAAGAAATATTTTGTTTTGTATTTACTGTCTTTGATAAATATAACTGTAGTCTAATTGGTGATAATTATATTCAAGTAAAATTCAATGCAAATGAGATGCAAATTGAATGGAAATCAGTTTATTTTCCCCGAAACTGTAGATGAATCTGCTGTTGATGTCAAGGATATTATAATGTTGCTCCCTCACCCAAAAGTATTTCAGGAAAATTCCATGCTCAATCTTACTCATAATCATAAGTATTTTGGAATTTCATTTGCAAATTTTAATGTGTGCTGATTTTTTTTGTACTTAAGTAATAACTTCAACTAAATTGCAATTGTTCCTGTATTAATCTGTTATTATTTTCAAAATATAATTATTCTTGTTTTTGTTTCAAAATGTTACTTGTAAATTTATATTATTATTATGTTATTTTGCGGGCAAAGGGGAAATAAAAAAGAATTAGATTAATGAAAAATAGATTTATATTGTATTTCAGATAATACCTAACAGCGGTCCACTGTGCCCCGGTGGGTGGGCGGTCCGCTTTATGGGTGCATATAAAAAAAAAAATTAAAAATGTATTGAAAACTACGTTTTGAGAAAATTATGCTGAATGTATAAAGGTTTAAAGAATATTCAAAAATATTTTCATGCAGATCAGTTTACCTGTTACAGAGAAGAAAAAAAATTAACTGAAAAAGTGGTCCACTGTGTACCAGTCTCCCCTAATATTTGCAGAGTTTCCCCCAGGTTTAAAAAAAGGCAGGGTGCTGCTGGTGAGAAAAGGGCACTATTTTATTCTTAAGGGCACTTTTTGGATTCTTAAAGGCACTTTTTTTTAATTGTTAAAAGGTATTATTTTGAACTAAAATAACTTCTTTAAAAACACCATAATTTTTTTTTTTTTTTTTTTTTTAAATGCGCTAGGCCTTTCGAAAGATCTAGTTCTTTCCAAGGAGGGTGCTAATTATTTTATGAGGGGCAAGAAGGGTGCTATTTTGTAAAGAAAAGGGCAGGCAGGGTGCAGCACCCTTCTGAAACTGTCTGGGAGAAACTCTGATATTTGCTCTAGTTTGTTTTCAAATAATCTGATTGGTTTTGGCTCGAATGATGTTGCTGAAAAACAGAAAGTGGTCAAGTTACTATTTTATTTGCTGTGACAAATAAAAAGTCTTGTTGCACAAATGTGTTTTTGAAAACTAAATTAAAATGTTCATTGCTTTTTTTCAGCAATGGGTGCTCATTTTTTATTTAGCATAATAAGAAACAAATAATATTTGGTAAACGTAATTATTATAGCCTGTTATTATTTAAAATTTCAAAACTAAACATATCTTAAGATTCATAAATATAAGAATTTCTTGGAATAATATATTTGTTTTAATATAATTAAAATAAAAAATCAAATATATATTCAAATGTAAACAATAAAATTGAAAGTAAAGATATTGAAACAAAAAAGGCAGCAAGAAACTTTTTTTAAACCATTTTTTACAGAAAGTTACTGCTATTTCTTTAAACATTAATTCAATGAAAATTTCAGTTTAATCCTTGCTTCTCCTGGAACCATAAATTAAACGATAATTAAATCAACAGTTTAAAAATATATATAGTACAGTAGATTCCCTCAAATCTGCATAACTTGAAACCAAAGATTGTGCAGATTTTAGAATTTTGCGGATTTCTGGTCACTGTTTTGTTTACATTTTTTAAACAGTCATTTGAATGTAATAATGCACTGTAAATTATAATGAATGCTTACAATAAAGTAAAATATTAAAATAATTAAGTAAAGTAAGAAAATTTAAAACATGATTAAAATTTTAAAGGTAAAGGTCAAGTACACAATAATACACAACTAAAAATAGGCATAATAACGATGAGATTTTTTTTCTTTTAATTATTCAATGAAACTTGCCTGATAAAGTTACACTAATAATTTACATAAAAATCATAAAATAAAAGTTTTATTTCATGCTTAGGCAAACTTAATATCCAAAAGTTCTCGATTAATACATTAATTTATTTGGTAAAAAGATCACAATCACCACTGAGAACAGCACTGTCTTGAATTTTTTTTTCAGAAATAAAGTTATACTTCCTTGATGAGAAAGCATGTTCAGCCAATTAATAAGAATTACATATTAAAATGTACATGGAATGATATAATCATTTAAAAAATCCTGAATTTTTTCCCTACATCTCAACTGTAAGTTTCATTGTTTTCATTTGTAATGATGTGCAGATTTTAGGGAGTCTACTGTATTCAATTTTATCGAAGCAGTCTTTCATTTCTGAACAAGGAATGTCATATTTTTCATTACTTGCTAGATACAATTTCCAAACAGAAATCTAAATTACTGAAATATACAACTAATACATCAATGTTTCATAAAATAAAAACTAATCATTGGTCAATGTGTATTTTGATTTGTGTATTTAAATGTAACACATATGCAAAAGAGAAATAATAACAAATAATTAACAATAATCTTCAAAATTGTATAATTTACATGACTTTTAATCCCAAACTTTGGAGATTAGAGGGAATGGAATTGATTTATATAAATAGACCCTTTCTAACTACTATTAAATACTTTAATTTTTAAAAATGAAAGTACATTGTGAAAATATTTGCATAATTTATTGTATAAAATTACCCTATATAAATAATATTCAGATTTTTATATTGTTTTAATGTTAGTCTCATTCTAAGTCTTTTTTTCTATGGAACAACATGTTGTAGCAAAACACTAGTTTGGATGCTTTCTGTTCTTCAAGTTTGTTTTGCAATTAGGAGTGGATAAATCCAAAATTGGAAAATATCGCACAATTGATGCTGAACTGCATGGACTGGAAACTGGAATGCAACTCCATGAGCTGTATAAATTAACTTGTTATATTGGTTTTTTAAGCTTTCCCACCTACCATTGCAGGTACAGCTTAATAGAATCCAAACAAAGAAAAAATGGTACTTTTCGGTTAGCCGGGTGCCAATGATTTATGTACATATATAAATAAATAAATATATATGTAAGTATATATATAATATATTTTCATACATATAAGTGTATATATATATATATATAAATAAATAAATATGTAAGTATATATATAATATATTTTCATACATATAAGTGTGTATATATATATATATATATATATATATATATATATATATATATATATATATATATATGTGTGTGTGTGTATATACATATATTTTCGGTTAGCCGGGTGCCAATGATTTATGTACATATATAAATAAATAAATATATATGTAAGTATATATATAATATATTTTCATACATATAAGTGTATATATATATATATATATATATAAATAAATAAATATGTAAGTATATATATAATATATTTTCATACATATAAGTGTGTATATATATATATATATATATATATATATATATGTGTGTGTGTGTATATACATATATTTTCGGTTAGCCGGGTGCCAATGATTTATGTACATATATAAATAAATAAATATATATGTAAGTATATATATAATATATTTTCATACATATAAGTGTATATATATATATATATATATATAAATAAATAAATATGTAAGTATATATATAATATATTTTCATACATATAAGTGTGTATATATATATATATATATATGTGTGTGTATATATACATGTATATGTATGACTGGTGCCCGGCTAACCGAAAAGTACCGAAAAAAGGCTACCTGTTCTTTGCTTGCAAATGCACATTCTACAAACTAAGGATTAAGGCTAGGCTTACAGCTACAAACGTGAAATAACATGCTCAAAAAAGAAGGGGTGCAGGGACTTTTTTATAATTTATAAAAATAAAATTTAACATAAACATTGTTCTAAATGATTGAACTGAATTTAACATAATAAAATTGAAGATATTAGATATGTAAATATTGAAAATAACAAACCATCTTCTTTTAAGTTATTGATTTAAAGAATGTTTAATTATATTGGTTTCATATTATAATTCATTTAATTACTCAGAGAACATTTGTGTTGCATATGTACAAAAACAAACATTTAGAAATTAAAAATCTAGGTAACTTATGATCAGTCATTGAATAATGGCCACTTTAGCTTTACACAACCTCTTTTTTTTTTTATAAACATAAATTAGATAAGGGATTAGATTTTAACATAAATTAGATTGCGTTTTTTTCTGTGGCTTTATAGCTCAGCATGTGTCTTTACTATTTTAAAAACTAATGATAAATTATTTAATCTTTTTCAGCTGGATATAAGTTGCTTCATTCATGGAGAAGGAAATTCAAGAGGGACTGCATATTTAATTCTTTGCATAATCAAGAAACTGATGCAGCCAGAAAGAGCTACATGAAGTGCAATAACAATGGTATTTTTAAATTGATTTGCATATGTCTGTGTTAAATATTTGTTTAGCATTGTTATATGTGACATATTACATGTTGCTACATTGCATGACACTACCTTCATAATTCTAATTAGGCACTATAAATTACATAGACTGTGATTTAAATATATATATATATGCATATATATATATATATATATATGCATATATAAATAAATGTTTGAAGTGTGTTTTGATTTTTATAGTGCGAAATAATCTTACAAATTCAGATTTTCTTTCATATGTACTTTTGTCTGGCAAAATCAAAATAAGAATATTGTTTTTCTGATATTCCTCGCTATCATGATTGCTTAGCTTATACATTTTTTTTTTAAAACCGTATCTTGCCCAACTTTATCTTCTGACTGACTGTACATGATTTAAGATTTAATTAATATTCAAGTTTTGTTGTACATGTATTTATATTAAATAAATTACTTTACACTTTAAATTCCTGAGTTTTTTTTTTTTTTTAAACCCATTTAAACACTATTGTTTTTATGCGTTTGTTTTACAATTGTGGCCACTGGATTTTTTGGGTTTAGAAGCCAGTGACTCCTTCCAAATTTTGGAAACCCAAATTTGGGATGCACCTATAATGCCCAGCCAGTAGTGCTGCAATCGACAGAATATTTTCCAACTTCTCTTTTGTCCACTCAAAAATTCGAAATAGGTTGACAATAAGTAATGTTTCCGAACTTGTTTTTTGGTATGGAATGCTGAAAAAATAATTATTTTGTAATGATGATGATGGTGATGAAAGTGCCGCTTAATGTTGAATGTGTAATTTCTTATGTTATTAAAATATTTAATTTTTTAAAAGAAATTTAAGATTTCACTTATTTGAACACAATATATTAATACATGTACTCACTACTATTGCTTATATTTTGCATCTCTGAATTATTGCATTATGCTGATTGATAGGTTGATACATCTTATTTTAAAACTAGAAGTGTTTATAATTTCTGTAGATTTTGCAATATTGTTAATTTATTGCAGCATAAAAATCAGACTAACAATAGCTTTTTTTCAATTAATTTTTTTTTTTTTTTTTTATGGTGAAATTAATAATTTCTCAGTTATTTAGAGTATATTAAGTTACCATCATAATGCATTGTACTACTATTCTGTGATTGTTAATTTAAGATAAGTAAAAGAAATAAAACATGCATTTATAATTTTTTTAATTTATGATTTTTTGCCAGGACGGTTTTTACCGCAGTTTTTTCCACCTGCAGCACAAACTTACCAACCCTGAACTAAATAATAAATAAAAAAAATTAAGTTTAAAGTAATCAAATTGTATTACAATAGCTTATAAATTATCAAATTTATAAAGATTAAATTAATGGTAAATAAAGTAACATACATAACCTAAAGAAAAACCTAGTATTGCAAAATTAAAATTGACTTTTCAACGTTTCTCGATTGTTACTTATTAAATTAGCTCACATGTTTATGTTAATGGAAGTTCATGGAAATTGGATACTTTTCTTAAAGGTTCAAATCAAGCTGTAATATGTATTTTCTAACAATAATACATCAAAAACAATATCAATACATTATTATATATTATTATTTTTAATAGTGGTGTACCGAGTAGTGCTTTGGCCGCGTACCGAGTGAATACCGAGTAATTGTGTTTCAGAAAGAATCACTGATTCGAACATGAAGTGTGCTTAGTGGTAACACTTCTATGTGTGTGTGTGTGTGTTTATATATATATACCTATTTATAAACATGCATCTTGAGCATATAATTTAATCATATTTTATAAAATTAACTTCAATTTTTGAAATTTTATTTATTGTGGACCTTTTAAAGACAATTTTTGTATATTCAAAAATTTTAAAACAGTAACATTATTTAAAATTTATATATATAAAAAGAATTGATATATAAAAAGTTCAATTAACCAATATGAAATTAAAACTGATTATTCAACACAACTTTACCCATTTGTCATTTTGATACCTGAAATCTGTCTATCAAAAATGGTTTTTGCTTGCTGTAACAATACCTTTGAATAATGCAAAAGTTTCATATTTTTTAAAAGTAGCTTATTTTCTTTTGATTAAAAAAATTGGGTACTTTTGTGTAATAGCAGCCCCTGAGGATGAATCGCCAAGCGACCAAGATTTATCGCCAAATTATAAAGCATGTATGACATAATATGATATATTTTTACGTTAAATCATTACTTTTGTGATGTATATGGCCAAGTTATTAGTCATATATAACACATATATGATGTATACATATAACATGTGCATAAGTTGTATAGGATGTATATATATGGCATATAAAACGTAAATAATATGTATGTAATGACGTATAATGGGTGTTTGGAATAATATGTGTATATATGATGCATATATAAGCTTTTCGATGATCTTGGCGAAATCAGAGCTGAAACCTTGGCATAATTGTAATTGTGGAGGCCGCTATAACACGAAAACATCAAAAAAGGGGGCGGGGCTTTACAGTTTCTTTTCTTTTCTCTTTTGTGTGTGTTTGTAATGTACAGCTAAAATGCTATTTTATAAGTGCTCGCAGTGAACCCATTTTTTCTGAAGCACACTGCAAAAAAAAATTGTTGTTTTACAGTATAAAACTGGCATCCCAGCTAAGCAGTAATACGCTGCCGTGCAAGCAGTAATACACTATCGTGCATGCGCGGTAACGTATTACTACTTGCACGGCAGCGTATTACTGCTTATTTTACTGTTTAATACTGTTAATTTTATGGTATAATACTGGCAGCTGGGGTGCCAGTTTTAATACTGTAAAATCAACAATTATTTTTTGCAGTGCAGGCCAAATTTACATCAATAAAAGAAATGCCCTATCTCCTGAAAATGTAGAAAGATTGTAGTGTTTTTGTACCATAATTTGTCATACAGCAAATTTAATTACCGTATATACTCATGTATAAGTCGAAGAATTTTAGACAAAATTTGGGAGCTGAAAATGGCGGGTCGACTTATACACGAGTAAGTAGAAAAAAAAAAAAAATAGCGGAGTGAAATACCGGAGTCATATGTTTTTCGCAGATAGTTGGTGAATGTGCAAGTCTTTTAATTAATCACATATGGGTCTAGGTTGGAGACAGATAAAAGCAGACAATGGTGATTGATAAAAAAAAAAGCTCAACAATAATGCTTCTGTAATTGTTCTGCACTCATTTTCTCTTGGGATAGAATTCCCTTCAATACAGGGGCATTCCTTTCAACATTTTAATCACCTTTTCAAAAAGAGTTCAACTTGAGAATGCTACTAGATTTCTCTCCTAAAAGTCCTACAATACAAAGAAGTACTATATTTTAGCAGTTTAAGAAGTTGTTTACCTTGTAAATAAGGCTTGAATAGATTAAGAAGAAAAAAAAAGTAAGTAATCATTAAATTGATGTGAATAGCTTTCAAAATAGTTTAAGCTTCTTTAGTTATACATAATTATACAATTTTAAAATGTTGAATTAAAAAAAAAAAAAAAAAAAAAAAAAGTCTGATTAGAAACGTAAAAAAAAAAAAAAAAAAATACTAATACTAATTTAATGAATGGTTTTTCTTTAAATCCTGGATTACAAATCATTTTTGAACATACTGCCAGAAATGTGATTCGACTTTTACACGAAAATTCAATTTTTTCCAAAATTTTGCGTAAGAATTGGGGGGGGGGGGGGGTCGACTTATACACGAGTATATACGGTATTATTTTTTTTAATTGCATTTATTGTATTTTCTGTTTCTGCACACTGCTTCTTTATCCAAAATCAGTCTTTTCCTACAGTTTTAAAAATGACTTTTTTCTTTTTTTTAAATATAAACTAAACTTTAATTTACATTAATTTTGCAGGGGGGGGGGGGGGGTTCTTACCTTTTGCTATGTTTTATAGATAAATTTTTATGTACCGAGTAAATAGTTTTATGAATTAGGGCATATATTATACATTTATATTCAAATACCTTTTTATAGATCACATATAAATTAATTTGTCTTCAAATATGCTTAAAAAATGAAATTCTTGCAACTACTCGGAATTGGCCGAGTACAGAGTATATACAGAGTACTCGGTACGGCTCTAATTTTTAACTCAAACTGATTGATAAAAATATTATATGAATTGACATTTTTCCAACTGAGTGAAAATACGTCCAGGCCGAGAGTCGAAATCAAGACCTTTGGATAAATTGTCTGTGTTGAGCTACCTGGGCCGATAGCCAGCAGACACATTTCACTTAGATAACCTGATTGGCGATTATGTTAGCATCCATTTTTAATTAAGTTCCATTACCTGTAGTTTATTCTGTTGAATTCAGAACAGATGTTATTGCCAACAGTTGTCTGTCCAGGTAGCTCAATAGGCAGAGCGTTGTCAATTTAAGTGAAAGGTTTCAAGTTTGACTCTCAACCTGAACACATTTTAGTCAGGAATTTACTCTAGTAATAGAATTTTTTTAAAAACAGGTATTAGAATTTGTGTGAATTTGTAGATATGATCAAGTATTAAATATTAATTATTTTCTTATAAATTTCTCCCTAGGGTGAATATACTACTTCTCAACAGAAGAGACCTGTTCCAAGTTTTTTGAAATGGCCGTCTGTTTTGACCAATTGTATATAATTTTTAATTAGACTGTGCAACTATTTTATTAGATTTTATATTGCATTTAAAATTTTATTGCATCTACAGTAAATTTAATAAATTATATTTTATTTATATGTCTTATATTTTTATTTTCCCATCTATTGTGTTTTATTTCTTTTAAAGTATTTAAGCTCTTAGGCATCAGTAATGACAATAATTTTTATGTTCTCTCTTTTGATATAATTTTTGAAGGATAAAAGAAAACATGGGACAAAATGGTAAAATAAACATTAAATGCTGGGAGTATATATATATATATATATATAAACTATTTGACATCCAGCACAAATTTATTAAATGTGACCACTGATACACCAATTCACTGTTATGTTTTATATCCCCCCCCCCCACCCTTTTTTTTTAGATTAAATCAACCACAAATCATTTTTAATATGTTGATGAATTATTTTTATGCTTCTTAGCTTTAAAAATTATGTATAAAATAAACAAATCAAAACTTTGTAAGTTATCATTTGACGACGGGAGAAATAGTATTAAATACTGTAACCTTCTCTTCTGTCTAATGTGAAATTAATTAGGACTAAGAACATTTTCCGTCATATTATTTTACCTTCAGCAAAGTTTACTCTACGTCTATAAATTCACTGGGACTTGAAAATCTTTCTGCGGTAGACAGAGTTTACTGTAAATGTATAATTATAAAATGTATTTATTTACACGCCATATAATGAATATTTCCAACTGAAAGAGAGAGAGAGAGTTAATAAAATGAGGTATGAAAATTATTTAATTTAAGTAGATGGTTGATATAAAGGGATTTTTTATGATAGAAGAGTAAAAATAAGATGTTAAGATATAACCTCTTAAACTTATTTTTTGATTAAATCTTAAACTGGAAAACATTAATTTGTAATCTAAAAGAAAAAAAAGTTTTATAAATGTAAAGTTGTGAAAATAAATGTATATCATAAGATTTTTTACTTTTGTTATTTATATGTCTAATTTCTTTTATTCAAGCTGTTCCTCTTATTGTTATCCCATACCAAGTTCTTAAGCAGCTTTAAAAGTATATTTCTAATTGCAAAAATGTTTCAAAATGTTCTTTATCATATTAAAAACTTTACTTTTATTAAATACTTCTTTTTTTTTTTTTTAAACATTAAAAATTTAAATTTTTTGTGTGCTCCTTGCATTCTAGAGTTATATGTAGAAAATTTTCCTTCATTTCTTTACAAGTAAAAACAAAATTCTTTCCTTTACGGCAAAATCCTACTGACTTCTTCTATTCTTTTAATTTTCAGTATTTTTCTATACAAGAGTCTTTGTTTTTAGAACCTGTAAACACTGAATATTCATAAAATTCAAAGTATCCTAATTCTGTTAGTTTTGTCATAAAAGAAAAAAAAAATAATTAAGAGGGACATCCTGTATAAGTATTAATTTATTGACTTGGGTTATATTGGAAATGAGATGTACAATAAAAACATGTACCACCATCTTTAGAGGCACAGAATATATTTTTACATAAGAAGCACTATCATATAAATTGAAAGGCACAATGTGCCTCTTAATCTCAAAGGCAAATGTGTCTCTGAATATTCAGGGGCGCAAACATTCCAAATGTACCTTTTATATCAGAGACACAGTTTTAAGAGTATAATTTAGCTGTTAACAGCATTCCTACATTTGTGTGGCATAAAGCAAATTATGAGCACCATATTTGCTTTTATGCTTTTTGTTTTGAATATTGTCTGTACTGCGCCAAGAACTACAAGTCAAGAATATTAAGCAAGTGTTAATATTTTTTTTTTATCAAATTTTAAATCATCATGTAGTTTTTAAACCTTATGTGTTAATTGTATTATGTACTGTGGAGTTTAGCAGTTATTTACGATTTCATATTACTTTTTTTCATTGCCATTATCAAGTTAAATTTTTCTCCACTCCCTTTAAATAATTAAATATCAAATACAACATTTTATATTTATAAGTAACAGTTATAAAGCTGTGTTAATATTTGTTTGTCTTGAAAAATGTCTGATTAAGTGGCCCCAAATTTAATATTGTATGACCATTAAAACTTCCTAAGTTTAATTTAAGCATGATCACAAGTAAATTTAACAAAGTGGTGATCCATGGCAATCATATATATTATTTCTGTTGTCAACATCCCTTTTTCTATGAATTTACGAAGCGCAGAACAATGAATGAAGTATCATTCAAAAGGTTTTAAAAGCAGCTTCTGACATATACACTTACATTTTCCTAAAACATCTTTCTTGATTAAAAATTGCTGTTAATTAAAAATTAAATTGGCATTGTTTTCATAAATGAAACGATAGGTTTTCTTCAAATTGTCTTGCCACAAAAATTAAATTCCGGAGTATATCACACTCACAATGATTATCTTTTTTATACTATTTATATTTTTATAAAGTGTGACATCTCTGCACATGTTTATTTTATATTTATGATAAAAAAGCAAAATTCGAATTTCAATGTTTAGGAGAAAAAAATACCATAGATTGTCCATGTTGTACCTTTTTTAAGCGAATGATGTCATCTAATGCAGTTTACGATTATTTTGTTTTTCTCGCGCATGCTTTTTTGTAAGTTTGATGGAATGAGTTGATATTCTGGCTTGACTAATCTTATGGAATAGATATCGCAGACGCTCCAGGGTTGCTTAAAAATTTTTTGTGGTGCTATTTTGGGAAGAAAATCTCATTTTCGAATAATTGTTAGACGGCCTATAAAATTGTATTATAATTTTATTTTAAAACACGCACATTTAATTTTATTATTACACAGTTTTATTTAAAACACATTATTTTTAATACACGTGTATTTAATTTTATTTAGTAATTATTTTAAATTTATTTACATACACATTTCATTTTGTTATAAAATACCATGTTGTCATATGATGCAAAAGTCACCAGGTTACCACACCAAGCAAAAAATCACCATTTTGGTGCCAAAAAGAAACCCCGGTGCATCCGTGACATCTGTACCACTATGGTTTTGTTTCGTTAGAAGTTTAAATCTATAAATAAAAAGTTTAGATTGCAGTGCAAAATTCTTGCATGAGTTCACTTTTTTTTTTTTTTTTTTTTTTTTTTTTTTAAGCTATGCTAAATACACAATAGCTGAATATAAATGTTTAGACAATAAAATTTCCTAATGTACCTAATATATTTTACTGTATTTTTTTCATATTTTTTAAGAATAATTATTAAATTATTAAAATCTGTTTAAACAAAGATTTGAAGATTAAATGTAATAGTCAGCAAGAATAAAATATAATTACTTGAAAATAATATTTGAGTAAACGTGGGGTACTATAGTCTTTAAAAGATATAGTCTTTATCAACTCTATTCCATTTAAATGTGGGTTTATAAGCATTTTAAGCATCGACACAAGGCCTGAATATTATATTCATATATAAAATATCACAAAACTATGTACGTGATAAATAACAATTATGATTTCCCTATTCGACATAGTAGTCAAAGTAACCCCAATTGATCTTTCTAATGTTAAAAGCAAATCTATTGCTTGTGGTAAGAATAATATTCTATCAATATTCTAAGAAATTTAAAAAATGAGAGACAAAAATTAGTACAAATCTGTATCTTAATTTTCTTTTAATATGACAAATGAAAGAAATCATAAAAGCTGGTGTCATAACACATTTAATTTGGTAGTTTATCTCATAAGAAAGTCATAATTTTGTTTCAAATCAAGATCCCGAGAAGAAGGATTCTAAATATTGAGAAAATTCCAGAAGTTGCTGAGAAAATTATTCAGCTATTTATTATTGGAATCTCATCGAAATTGAGCTAATTGTCTTATATTTCAAATATGAATAATTTTTGGAGGTACGATTTTAACTTTAAAATTTTACTGTAATGTTTTAATAAAAGCAATAAGTTATGAAGCTGTACACTAATAAACATTTAAAATAAATTCATAAATACTGTATCCAGCATTTTGGATGATTGTGCAATGTTAAAAATAATAGGCACTAAATGTGTCAAGAAAGGTATTTAAATTTATCAAAATTGGATGTTGAATTCATCCTAAAACAGGTATTTAAAGGCGCCCAAATTGAGTATTCATGTGTTCTAAAATAGATATTTAAGATTGTGCAAAATAGGTGTTAGCATGGCCAAAATGGGTACTTAGTGGTATTCATATTGGGTGTATAACCAAATTGGATATTAAATACTGCCTAAAATGGATTCTCAGTATTCACTGAAACATTTGGTGTAACGTTACTCCATAAAACTGGAGGCAGCATTGCTGCCTCCAATCTTACGGTGGTATTTAACTGATATAACTGGTGTAACATTACACAGCTCTTGTGTAAGTTTACACCATAATATTGTGAAACATATCACAATTTCTGTGTAACGTTACACCACAATTGCGTGTAAGCTTTCACAGTAATTGTGTGTAAGGTTACACCACAATTGCGTGTAAGCTTTCACAGTAATTGTGTGTAAGGTTACACCACAATTACTGTGAAAGCATACACGCAATTGTGATGTAACCTTACACACAATTGTGGTGTAACCTTACACACAATTACTGTGAAAGCTTACACGCAATTGTGGTGTAACCTTACACACAATTACTGTGGAAGCTTACACGCAATTGTGGTGTAACCTTACACACAATTACTGTGAAAGCTTACACGCAATTATGGTGTAACCTTACGCGCAATTGTGGTGTAACCTTACACAGAAATTGTGATATGTTCCACAATATTATGGTGTAAACTTACACAATAGCTGTGTAATGTTACACCAGTTATATCAGTTAAATACCACCGTAAAACTGGAGGCAGCAATGCTGCCTCCAGTTTTATGGAGTAACGTTACACCAAATGTTTTACAGTGATGCACAATTCGCGCTTATTTAAGACATTAAAAATAAAGTCTGCGCTCTATTTAAAATCTTCCCAAAATACAATTTTAGACAAGAAAACAATTGTCTGAAAGGTAGAAGGAACATATGATAAATATAAAAGATTATTACTTATAAATATAGAAAACTAAGACTGGGAGAGATTGGGGTTAGAGAAGGATAATTTATAAATCAACAAAGCATTATGAGGACATTTATGAAGAAAAGGCACTTTAAAAATGATTTATCAGGTTGTCTGACTGGTAATGCTTGATCGGGCATGTTTTATTCGGCGATGGTCAGTTTTGGGCAATGAATCAATCACTGTCCAGATAAGTCTAAAGATGAACAAAGGCTAAAACAGCAGAAATAAAAAAGTTATCTTAAGAATCTGACTGTTGGGAAGCTTATGTTTTCAGAAATAAAATCTGAAAGGAGGAAATTTTGTCTGTATCAAATCAAGTGAATAAGAGTAAAAAGAAATGAAGATGGGAAATATTTTACTTATTTGTGCATAGAAACTTAAATAGCCGCAAAGATAAATTTTGTTGACTAAATAAAAACGTTTAAAAAACACGTATTTGGAGCATTTGGCGTTATTTATTTTCTATTTATAATTATGTTCTATTGAAATTGTTGTTATAAGCGATAGGGTAGGTAAGCTTTCAATTAGGGATGCACCGAATAGTGATTTTGGCCGAATACCGAATATTCGGCTAACCGAATGCTCATATATGTCAGGGTTTAAAAGTTTTATTTTAAAATAATTTTACACCATATTTAACACAAGGACAATTATGATGAACAAAGCCTTTTCACAATTAAACTTTACCAAAAAAAAAAAAAAAAAAAAAAAAATCTATGATTTGAATTATTATTTAAGAAGGGTAGTCTTAAAACTTTTTTTAATTAATAAAGAATTTAACGCCACGGCTACTTCTGTGAACTAAAATAAATTAATAAAAATTTCTTATATTCTAAAATAAATAAAAAAAAATTCTATGCTGCTTTGTATTTTTATTTAAGAAAAATAGTCTTTTTTTAAAATTAATAAAGAATTTAACCTCACGGCTTCTACTGTGAAATAAAATAAATTAATAAAATTTTCTGATATTCTAAAACAGATATTTTAAAATAAAAAAGGAATTTTGAAGGAATGTTTTACAGTCATACATAGTGTTTATATTAGCTAGGAAGCGAGTAAATATATGTGTGTGTGTATTCAAATGGTGGCAACTTAGCAAGGAAGTTTTGAATGTGCCAGAGGGTCAGAAGTGACCGATTATTTTCAGAGGTGCTCCTAAAATTTTAGAACAAACATTTGCACAGGAAACCAGCATCGCAATCTATTTATTCAAGCAGAAATACATGGTGTTTCACTACAAGCTGAACCCGAATTTTCGTTCACAACTTTAAAACAAATAAGGGAAATATTTTAACGAGATTTTGATCATATAAACTTTGCTTTGTATGAAATGTGATGAAATCATTGAAATTGATTGAAGTTTAGTCAGTGACAAAGTATATGTATTGTCAGCTTCATTCTGAATATAATGAAATGCCTAACTTCTTGTCATATTTCATCGAAAGCAAATCATACAAAAACAGTTTGTCTTGCTACTTATTGTAACCCCTGAAAGCTGCGTTATTACCTTTCATCATGTTTAAAAACACCCAGTTGTGAAAAAGTAAACAATTTTCAGAAACTTGTATTTATGTATCATTAGTTCCGATGCAGGGGTCTGTTTAGGAAAAAATTGGGTCCTTTAAAGGACTCTTCACAAAATTTTTCATTTCAAAAAAGAACCCTTCACAAAATTCTTTGTCTTAAAAATAGGTTTTTCACAAAATTTTTACATCTTTAAACCAAACATCCCACAAATTAATCATTTAAAAGTAAAATCTGACCTGTCATTTTTACATATATAAAGAAAATATATGTATTTTATATCCATATATCTTCTTAAAAATGCATAAATAAGAACCTGAATATAACGACCATTTCAAATTCACAAAATCATGATTAGATTTTTCACAAATATAAAAAGCTGTTCACAATTTCACAAAAACAGGACCCTGTGAAAAAAGTCTGGACAGACCCCTGCTATGAATGTCGTCATTAGCAGTTAACTTTCTTAATTGTAACTTTTTTAACAGCAAATAAATAATGTAAAAGCAATCTCTATTATTTAAATATGTTTCTATTTCCTAATTTTCCTGAAAATCTTTATTTATTGACAGTTAAAAATAAAAGTTATCTAAGGTTTTAAAAAATATTTTTAAAAGCGTTTCCTTTAACCCCCGAATGCTTTGATATTCGGCTTAACCGAATAGTTTGATAGTTGGCTTAACCGAATATTCGGTAGAATGGCCGAATACCGAATACATACTGAATATTCGGTGCATCCCTACTTTCAATCACCAGAAAAATGGTATTAGATTTATGATAATAGCACCTCGATCATGTAAAGAAACATCAATCATTTTAGTTAGTTGAAAAAACATTGTTGAAAAAATTATAGGATATCCGCCAATTAAAATATACATGTATCAAAGTTTTAGTTGAAATTTTAATAAATTGAATTTTACGATGTATCATATCTTTCTTCTGATCATGCCATTATTATTATTACTATTTTCCGCGCCTCTTTATAAGGTAAAAAAAAACATTATAGAGAGGTCAGCAATTGAAAACATTAAAACCCTGATCTTCAGACTTTAGCGATGCATTAGCAGAGGGTAAAATATATCTTTCAAAATAAAAAATTAAAAGTATTAATTATTTTTAACCACTGTGACGCGTAAGCATGGTCTGCGAATAAGGCAGTTTTTATTAATTACTTATTAGCTGACATCATTTTTTGCATGGAATTTTTTTATTTTCCCACTGTCTTCTTTTCTACCCCCCCCCCCTCCCCCCAATCATTTATTGCACACACTTGATATCTTCTGTCAAAATGAAAAGAAAATTTTGAAGTGTAAAAAACAATAGTTTTAACACATTGTTGACGTCTACTTTTCGTCTTTTAACCCTTTAACGGATAAAGCACCTCAATTGATAAAATGTTGAAATAAATGATTGACACCGGAAATTATAATTAAATTTATTTTTATATATTAAAAAAGCGATATTTCACATATATAATAAATGGAAAACATTTCTATTAAAATTCTGGTGTCATTGTTGAATTTCGTGATTAAAATTTTGTGGTTTCCTAGGGAAACCAAAGTCTGTTAAAGGGTTAAACAGGAAGCTCTGCCTATGGGTGTTATACTTGCATGTTACATTATTTAACAAAAAGAATTGCTCTGTTCGTGCTTATATTATAAATGAATGTATATAATAATGATATTGTTTCTAGTCGAAACATTTAATGTGTAATTCAGTAATTGTAAAAATACTAATTTTGTGTATGTTTTTTGAGAAATAACTTCAAAGATAATATGCAAAGGGCCTCATGGTGGAATTACACATGTCTAAAAGACGTGAATTTACGTCTCCCGTCAGCAATGTGTTAAGGAAAAGTAATTAATTTAATTTTGCCGTTAATAGTATTAAATTAGGAAGAAATTGAGCAAGCAACGGTACCAAAAAATTCTGTAACATTTACATACATAAATTTTAATACACACTAATGAAAACGAAACTGAGAATAAGTAATTTTTCTTACTAAAACTTGAAAAATTTAGATTAATAATAACAGCCAATTCAAAATTTAAACATTTTAGTGACTTTTTCTCCCCCTTTGTTTGATGACACAAGATCATTTTTTACTCACAACGGCTGAACAGGCCGAGATCACTGGGCCTCTATGCTTTAAACCCGATTATTTGAAAATTTTAATATTTTGAACAATTTTAAAAGAAGAAAACATATTGTTTGGACAATGTGCTTTTTTACTCAGATCGAAATGGGTATGTTTTTCATAAATAAGAAAACTAATTTTGTTTTTGAAGAATTTAATAATTAATAGAAATGTTTTCATTCGGAATCTTTTATAATTTATACTCCAAGAACGAAATCGTAAGACTTGACAAGGAGAGAAATTAAAAACCCTTTCTCGAACACAAAAAATCTAGTAAAGTAAATGCAAAGAACTCGTACTAAAAAATAGATAAAAAATAAAATCTAACGTAGACAACAGCGGAGCAAACAGAATAAATTTAGCATTTGGAGAATCCAATAAATAACAAAAACGTTTTAATTTGGAATCTTTTATAATTTATATTCCAATAATTCAAAGAATCGTAAGACTTGACTAGAAGAGAGAAATTAGAGATTAAAAACACTTTCTATAATATAAAAAATCTAGTAAAATAAATACAAAAATCTCGTATTAAAAGAATACGTAATAAACAAAAACTATCGTAAAGAACAGCAGAACAACCGGAATAAATTTGGCATACAGCTATTTTAAGACGACATGAAAGGAGCGGAAAAAGTAAAAGCATTGAAAAAACAGCCGCAACAACCAACACATGCGCCGGAAAACATTCTTTTGTTTTCCCACATCACGTATACAGTAATACAAAAAAGTTTTGGGAAGGATTTTAACCTGTATCCCTTTCCTACTAGGAGCCAGTGTTTATAAGCATTTTTCAATTTAACTTCTTTCGGGTAAATTAATGAAAATTCACAACACAATAAAATGCCGCAGCGGCTATCATCAAAGTAATCTTGGCGTTAGAAACCTGAGAAAGCGAACGCGCAAATGATCTCCGAGCAAAAGCAAGTCTTTCAACAAAATGGGAAAAAAAAAAAAAAAAAAAAAAGGAACAGAAGCCCTTTCGATTTCCATTGCCTTTAGATAAGATTCTCACCTCAAGCAAAACAGAAACACTATTATATTCAAACCTTCACTCGATCGAGTAGTTTTCAAACAAAGATACAAAGAGTGAAATTATCTCCATCGTTTTGGGGTCATGTGAGAGTGGGTAGACGACAGACCCATCACCCAGTGTAACATTTTGATCGAGCACAAGAAAAGATAGTAGTGGAACTGGTTTGACCAGGTCCATTGAAAAGTCAATATATTCCACGCGGGCAGTGTTGACAGCGGGAGTTGATGACTGGGATCCGAAAAAGATGATTTGGGAGATATTCGGGGAGGAGGGTGGTGGAAAAGGGGGGAGGGAGGGGGACAAATCAAGAAATAAGCGAGCCATTGAGCAAGTCGCAACGAGCGAAGAGAAATTCAGAACAAAGACTAACAGAATGTTGAGCACTGGAGTGCGTTAATGACGAGGAATGTATGCCCGGATATCAATCTCGTTATCGTAATAAGGCTGTTTTCAAATCCAAGAGGAGCTATTTTGTGGCACATTTCTGAATTCATTTTGTTCGGAAACACATGATATGGGCAGATGTTCTTATTCAGAAACTATGTAATCGAATGGTGTTTCCCATTTTCTGGTAAAGGCAGAAGATCTTTCTGAAAATACCGTCAATGTTGGCGTTTTGAACCGTATTTCCGGACGCGAAAGAGCGGGGAAAGGAGAAAAACCTGTCGCCGCGTGACAGCAATCGCTTAAAACTCTATAAGTAATCCATTTATCAAAAAATGGAAAACATCATTCGATTCAAAATTGCTTCAATAGTCAGGACTGCAAGTGCCATGCATTTGTATTTAAAAATGTGTCAGAAAGTTTCGCATTGTTGAGCGGGAAAAATATCATACCTCGTTCAATAACGCGAAACTCTCTAACACATTTTCTGATTCTTTTTTTTAACGTAAAAGCATGACACTTAGAAGCATGATTATTGAAATAATTTGTAATCCAACAGTTCTTTTTTTTTTTTTCGGTAAATAAATTACGTTTTGAATTAAATGCAATTATTGTCTCACGACACCAGTTGTTTTTCTCCCCCCCCCCCTCCCTTTGTCGCGATCGAAAATTCGGTTCAAAACGCCAACTTTGACAGTATTTTCTGAAAATTCTTTATGCCTTCTCCGAGAAATAGAAAAAACTGTTCTATTACAAAGTTTTTGAATAATGCCCAATTTCATACGTTTCCGAAAAAAAAAAAAAAAAAAAAAAAAAGAATTAATACCAGAAATTAGCCAGTTTAGATGAGAGTTATGTATGGCGTAAATTATGAAATAAGAATGTTCTCAACAAAAGTATGCCCCCCCCCCCCCCCACCGGAAACTTTCTGACACATGCACGGACTCATTTTAAAATGCAACAGCATGACACTAGCTGTTACATTTTAATTTTTTTTTTCTTTTTTTGTATTTTCGCGTGCTGAAATTCAGATCAAAACATCAGCTTTGACAACCTTTTCTGAAAGATTCCCTGTTTTTACAGAAAAATTAAAATAGATTTCATAGTTTCGGAATAAAAGCAATAGGCAAACTCATGCGTTTACGAACAAAAATGTATTCACAAATGCGTCAGAAAGTAACCAGTTTGTATTTGAGAACAGCTTTAAGAAATAATTCCACCTCAATATCCACACCCCCACTCCTCCCAAATACCTTATAGATTATTAGAAAATTTATAATAATTTTAAATAGCTGGGTATTTTTCGTTAAATATTTACAAAACTTAGATTAATTAACAAATATGTATTTTTTTTTCCAATTCTTATAGATAACAAAAAATAAATATGTTGTGGTTTTATCTGTAAAGTTATTTTATTTTATTAGTATTTATTTATTTTATTTTTATTTATTTATTTTATTTTTATTTATGTATGTATTTATTTATTTTTATTTTATTTTAATTTTTGGGGTCCCACTACACAACTTTCAACCGCTATCGAAAAGTAAATGCTTGATAAAAAAAATAAATATAAATATTTTTTAAATATTTTGCTAGGTAAAACTGTCTGTGTTTTCTGAACACAGCAAAGTATTTTGCACTAAATAAATTTAATTTGAATTTATTATTATATTCATTGGATTTTATAGTGCGAATGGACTATAAAGAATAATTATTTTTTATACAGAAAAACTTCCTCTGGAAGAAAAAAAAATCAAATTCAGGGGTCGATCCAGGAAACATTTGGGGCCTATTTTGAGTCCCTTCACAAAAATCCATTTAACAAAACAGGCACCTTCACAAAATTCCTCTTAATAAAATAGGTCCCTTCACAAAATTCCATTCCATAAAAACATACTCTTCATTAATTATTATTTTTTTTATTTTTTTATGGTTTAAAATGAGTAATTTGCAAACAAAACAAATTTACCGAAAAAGAAAACTTTAGCAGAAGGACTTTTAAGAAATTATTATTAAATGCTTCATTTTAATTTGAGAAGCTAAATTTCATCTTTCGTTACAAAATGTTATTTTTCACAAAAATATGATACGTTTCACAAAAATAACTTATTATTTACAAAATGGGCCCCAAGAAAAAAATAAACTTGCATCGACCCCTGAAATTTATTAAGATCAAAACTCTATTTACAGAAAAATATTGTTACTCGATTTGAAGACTATACGAATGATGGTATTTCGTTAGTTGTTTCATTACATTCAGTATTTAATAAAGAAAAGTATGTAGATATGTAAACAGCATGCACTTATTGTCAAAAGAACACGGCAATATTGTGCACAACAAGTGCTGTGGAAATAGTGCAATTATGCTTTGATATTTCTGGAAAATTAAATCTAAACGTTTTGACTATTTTAATATTGTAATAAAAGGTGGAAAAAAAATATATATTTCATTGGTAAATCATATACCAATTAAATATGTGAAATGATAAATAGATTTAGCTTTAATCGTATTACAATCGGAGGGGGAAAAGAAGCACGATTCTATTTTTTATTTAAAAAATAACTAAATAAATTAAATGCAACTTTTCAGCAGCAATTAAAATTGACAAAAAATATTAACAATATCATTAAATGGTTTATTCAAATCTATAAAACAGATCACTCAGGAGTATTTCAACCAAATAAGGATAAGGCAAAATTTTTAGGTATTAAAAAATAATAATAATTAAAAAAAGCTTATTATTATTATTATTATTTTAACAACGCTTACAAAACGGAGTTACTAAATTAGAGTGATATTTAAGAAAGTAGGAGGTTATCAGTCAAACGATTGGAATAATTATAAGCACAGATGCTCAATTGTCCACTAGAAAAACACAATCCAACCAAAAAATATTATAACAATAAAGGGAAAAAAATATAACAATTCAAATTAATGTAATTAATTAAGCAAACATATCATTCTTAAAAAGCGAGTATATTATTTATCCTTTCTTTAATTTTTGCCCGTTCAAACACTGCAAAAAATAATTGTTGATTTTACAGTATAAAACTGGCAGCTGGGGTGCCAGTTTTATACTGTAAAATCAACAATTATTTTTTGCAGTGAATCTAAATAATGCAATATGTAATTGGTACAACACTAGGGAGAAAAAAAAAAAAAATCCCTGACGGCTCGGCCTACAGGCACAGGTAGATTTCGAAGACGCAGACCGTGGGGCGCCTGTTTGTTGGGAATTGCGGAAGAAATAACCTTTTTTACGATGATGCTGCAGTTTGAACCGCCTACTTCAAAACCTAACTTGTTTGCAGGCGGATTCGGCAGGGATTTTTTTTGTTTTTAATTTTTTTTTTTTTTTTGGGTATAACGGTTGGTCCTATAAAAAACTTGTCAATATAAAAGTTTTAGATAATATTAAGAGGATTTATAATAAATTTCAGCGGATTTGAAATCTTGGAAATTGACGAAGTTATGCATTTTTTCTTCTAATCCCCCCCCTCCCCCCTCTTAAGGCAATTTTTATTTATATCAAAAATCTGTCATACATAAATTTTCGGCCCTTCTCCTAGAAGTAATAATAACTTCAAACGGATTCGATACGTATCATAATTAAGAAATTATGGGTTTTTTTCTGTTTTCACAAAAAGGTCCCCCCATCGCCCCCCCCCCACCGGTTCGATTTTGCCCATTAACGAACTTGACCGAGATTTTATGCCTCTTGATTTTATGTATCAGTTTCGAACAGATGCGGGAGTTGGAACCGCTTACTTCGAAAAATAAATTGTTTGCAGGCGGAGCCGGCAGGGGTTTTTTTGTGTTTAATTTTTTTTTTTTTTTTTTTTTTTTTTTTTTTTTTTTTTTGCTATAACGGTTGGTCCTATAAAAAACTTGTCAATATAAAAGTTTTAGATAATATTAAGAGGATTTATAATAAATTTAAGCGGATTTGAAATCTTGGGAATTGATGAAGTTATGAATTTTTTTCTTCTAAACCCCCCCCTTCCCCCGCTTAAGGCAATTTTTAATTATATCAAAAATCTGTCATACATAAATTTTCGGCCCTTCTCCTAGAAGTAATAATAACGTCAAACGGATTCGATACGTATCATAATTAAGAAATTATGTTTTTTTTTCTGTTTTCACAAAAAGCCCCCCCATCCCCTCCCCCTTGGTTCGATTTTGCCCATTAACGAACTTGACCGAGATTTTATGCCCCTTGATTTTATGTATCAGTTTCGAAAAGATGCGGGAGTTGGAACCGCCTACTTCGAAAAATAACTTGTTTGCAGGCGGAGCCCGCAGGGATTTTTTTTTGTTTTTAATTTTTTTTTGCTATAACGGTTGGTCCTATAAAAAACTTGTCAATATAAAAGTTTTAGATAATATTAAGAGGATTAATAATAAATTTACGCGGATTTGATATCTTGTGAATTGACGAAGCTATGATTTTTTTCTTCTAAAACCCCCCTCACCCCCCCTTGGAGCCATTTTTAATTATTTCAAAAATCAGTCATACATAAATTTTCGGCCCTTATCCTAGAAGTAATAATAACTTCAAACGGATTCGATACGTATCATAATTAAGAAATTATGGGTTTTTTTCTGTTTTCACAAAAAGGCCCCCCCATCTCCCCCCCCCCTGGTTCGATTTTGCCCATTAACGAACTTGACCGAGATTTTATGCCCCTTGATTTTATGTATCAGTTTGTAAAAGATTAATGCAGAATTTTTCCAGTTATCGTGGTCAGAAAAAAGTGACATAGATAGATAGATATAGAATATATATATATTGGATTAACACAGCTGGCAGCAAAAACAATTTGAATTAAAATAATATCTCTTTTACATAATATATTCTTGTTAAGAATATCTGAAATGCTGTGCAAGTTGAATTAATTCTGTGTAGATTTATTCATATAGTAGTATTATATTTTATTTGAATTTAAAGTAAAACTACAAGTTAGTATTGTTTTAAGTTTATTTATATAATTAAATCTAATGAAGTGAGTATGTAACTAATAAAGTGGATATCTAACTAAATATTAATTATGAATTATTATAATACCAATAGATGGCGACACTTGACCTTTCAGGTAGTTGTTGATAATATTGTTAATATTATACTTAATTTAACTATAGAGGGAGCTATTGATTGTATATTAATTTTACTTTCAGGAATTAAAATTGGATGGAGTAATATATATTCACGGATATAATTTTGTTATAAGTGTATTAAAACCAGAATTATTTTGTGTGTTTTTGAATCATTTTGTGTTTGGGTGTCATCGATGATGTTGTGTTTTAAAAAAAGTGTGCTCTCAACTTGTCTTTCAAATCATTTCTCTCAACTCGACTTAGTCAACATGTATGATGCATTGCCATGTGGATGTGAATATTATGCAGAAGTTGTGACATTTTAAGGATTCTGTATAATTATTGAGAGTAAAATATTTTATCTACACTTTACACGTTCATATTTCCAATTTTATTATTTCAAAACTGTTATCTCGTGGTAATTTCCTGAGGTGTTAAATACAGTTTTTGGGATAATCGATGTGAGTGAAATATATTGTATATTCTTAATGGTTTTTTATTTCCTATTTAAATATTTCCAAATTTTAATATTTCCAATTGTTGTCTGGTAATAATTCAGTGTACCTAGATGATTCTACTGATCTTAGCATTATGCCAGTAGAATTATGAAACACTGAATTATTATTTAAAACACATGTGGGTGCATCCAAGCTGATGAGTACATGTGCATGCGTTTTTTCATATCCAATTCATATTTAATTCTCATGTGGTCCAATTTTCCATTGTATATGGTTCATATTTAATTTATTAATCCATTTGTATTTACTTAATTGCAACTCCAATTTATAATTTTTTTTTTTCCCTTTCTCTCTATTTCTTTTTTCTTTTTTCAATATTCTTTAGGTATGAGTAAAATTTGGCCAATTACCATTGAAGCACAAGCTATAGTAATATTATGTTTGCACATGTTAATTATTAGCTATGTGGTATTCTGTATACACAATATCATTAATTATCTCTTTGGAGATTTAAGTAGAATGATAATAGAACTTGATATGTTTTTTGAAATTCATAGATATTATAATTATATATATATATATATATATATATATAAAGTTTTGAACTGGGGGTGGTTTTGGGTTCTGGGAGTCATGATCGGCGTAGATCTGCAAAATTTTTTCAAAATTTCCAACTTAGGTGAGAATGTAATAGGTAGTATTTCTTACGAAATCTACCTAAAAGCGATCGCCCCATGTTATAAATCTGCAGTAAATCATTGTATAAAAATGTGACTGGTACCAATTGATTAGTAACAACGTCACGATGTTATGGTATTTGCTTACAGGGTCGTCTACATATACACAAATTGTACCAAAGTTGAAAAATTAGTTTAGCCAAGTAGTTTAGGAATTATGCAAGTTTACAGGTTTTAAACCCTTAATGTTAAATTAATTTTGTTGCAAAACACATTGCAACACGGATAGTTTTCTAAGAATAATTCCAAAAACTATTTGGCGGAATGGGCCATTTGGATTCGCATATTTAAAATTGTTAAAAATCGATTATTTTTTTTTAATTATAGG
The DNA here is from genome assembly GCA_963931845.1 of Maratus michaelseni. NCBI lineage: Eukaryota > Metazoa > Arthropoda > Arachnida > Araneae > Salticidae > Maratus > Maratus michaelseni. The sequence continues at coordinate 256,473,142 of OZ007592.1, forward strand.
ACACAATTAATTATATATATATATATATATATATATATATATATATATATATATATATATATATATAATTTGACATAGCTATTTGGGGTAATAATTTCATTGCATTTGGTCAGTTACTTCTGTTTCAATGGTTAATTTTTGCAATAAGTTTATATATCATCATCATCATCATCATCATCAACCGTTTTCAATCCACTGCTGGATGTAGGTCTCCCCCAGATTTTTCCATTGTTGCCTGTCTAGTGCTTTAGTCATCCAATTAACACCGGCCACTTTTCTGATTTCGTCACTCCATCTTACTTGAGGTCGTCTTCTTGGTCGTTTTACATCTCTGGGATACCACTGTAGGGTGTTTGTGCTCCATCTATTGTCTTGTCTTCTTGCAATGTGCCCAGCCCATTTCCATTTTAGCCGTTTAATTCTCTCGATGATGTCAAAAACTTTCGTCTGACTTCTTATCCACGTTATTCTCTTTCGGTCTCTTCTGGTTATGCCTAGCATACATCTTTCCATACTTCGCTGTGTTGTTTGTAATCTTTGTACCATCCGTTTTGTTAGTGTCCAAGTTTCTGCTCCATAAGTTAGTGCAGGCAAAACACATTGGTTAAACACCTTTCTTTTCAAACAAAGAGGCATGTTACTCTTCAGAATAATATTGTTCTTCCCAAAAGCACTCCATCCATTTCTTATTCTTCTATTGATTTTATTCATGATACTGTTGTCTGATGATATTTCTTGTCCAAGGTACACATAACTTTCAACATCTTTAATCTCAGTGTTGTTGTAGACGATTTTCTTTTTTGATGCAAATGAATTGAACATCACCTTAGTCTTTTCCAAATTTATTTTTAATCCCACATTAATGCTAGCTTCTGCCAAATCTTTTAGCATATTTTGCAATTCTTCAGGGCTATTACTGAAAATTAAAATGTCATCAGCAAACCGGAGATGGCTTAAATATTCCCCATTTATTCTAATCCCTTTGTTTTCCCAATCCAGCTTCTTGAAAATACTTTCTAAGACAGCAGTAAAAAGCTTAGGCGAAATGGTGTCTCCCTGTCTTACTCCTCTTCCAAGCTTGATCTTCGCTTTTCCTTTGTTCAAACGGATGGTGGCTGTTGCTTTCTTGTAGATCTTCTTTATGATATTGATATAAGGATATAAGGTAATATTGATACTGATATTGATAAGGACATTGATATTGATATAAGGTTTGTCTATACCAATGTCCTCCAGAGAAGTAATTACTGCAGATGTGTAGACCGAATCAAATGCTTTTTCATAATCAATAAAGGCAAGGCAGAGAGGTAAATTATATTCTTTATGTTTTTCTATAACTTCCCTTACTGTTTGAATATGATCCATTGTGCTAAATCCACTTCGAAATCCTGCTTGTTCTCTAGGTTGAGCTGAGTCCAGAGCTGATTCAAGTCTTGTCGTTAAAACTTTGGTGAAAATTTTATAAATCACTGACAGTAAGCTGATTGGACGGTAGTTTTTAATGTTTTCCTTTTCTCCTTTCTTATAAAGTAACACCATCACAGCATTATTCCAATCTTCTGGTACATCTGATTTCTCGAGACATTTGGAAAACAGTATGGCTAGCATTTTTGCAAATTCTTCTCCTGCTTCTTTGATAAGGTCAATTGTAATTCCATCTTCGCCAGGGCATTGACCTTTTTTCATGCCTCTAATGGCTTGTACAACTTCATCTGTCATCACTGGGATTATCTCTTCAGTTTCTGTTATGTTTACTAGTGGATCACGTAGGTTGATTTCCCTTTGATCTTCACATTTATATAGATCGTTATAGAATTTTTCGACAATGTGTACTATTTCATTATTGATTTTGGTGATTGTTCCATCTGCTCTCTTCAGTGCAAAAATACCTTTTCTTCCAACACACAGTTTGCGCTTAGCTGATTTTAAACTTTTGTTATCTTCTAGAACTTTTTTGACAAGATCACAGTTAAATTTTCTGATATCTTCTGTAACACATTTTCTTACCGTTTTACATAATTCTGCATATTCAACTCTTGATTTAGGATAGTTTTTCTTCATTTTAAATTCTCTGCGTTTCTTCATCAATCTTTTTGTTTCTGCTGTTATTTTCTTTGTTTGCTTTACTTGTACTTCACCAGCTATCGTCCTTGCAATTTCTTGTAGAGTATTTGTTATTTTCTTGTTCACTACTGTAACATCTTGTTCTTCTTCTAAGATTGATTGAAGTACTTGAAAACGAGTTTTAAGTTCTAAATTAAATTCTTCTTTATGTTTCTGGAGATTTATAATATCGACTGATTTCTTTGAGCATTGCAAAAGCTTCATTCTTTCCACTTTAGTATTTAAAAGCAGTTTGCATCTAACTAACCTGTGATCGCTTCCTGTATTGAAGTTATTGAGAACGCTGCAATCCTGAATAAGATGCTTTTTGTTTGTCAAGATGTAGTCGATTTCACTTGTTGAGCCATTTGCACTACGCCATGTCCATTTTCTTTGTGGCTTTTTCTTGAAAAATGAATTCATGATATACATCTGTTCACATTCTGCAAATTCAATCAATCTGTTTCCTCTTTCATTACGCACCCCATATCCATGATTTCCTACTGAGAATTCACCTTTCTTTTTTTCCCCAATTCTAGCACTCCAGTCTCCCATTATTAATTTTATGTAGCATTTTCCTTTTTGATGCATTGAAGCTACTTCTTCATAGAAATCCTCAATTTCTTCATCAGTATAGCTAATTGTTGGTGCATAAACTTGGGTAATTTGCAGCTTGTATCTTTTTGACACTTGTATAACTAACCTTGCAACTCTATCTGATGCACTATCATATTCTACGATTTGATTCTTCCACCTTTTATGAATCAGAAATCCTACACCACTTGTTTTTCCATCTTCTGTACCACTGTAGTACAATACATGTCCGCTGGCAAGATCAATCTTCTCTTCACCTTTTCTTCTTACTTCGCATAATCCTAGAATGTCCCAGTTGATTCTTTCTAATTCTTCTTCAAGTTCCTGTAAACGACTTTCAGAAGATAAGGATCGTCCATTATACGTAGCCAAGGTCATCAACTTATGGCAGCCAAGCCGAGCCCGGTGATTCTTAGCACCCTCTGTCTTCATGTTTTTCTGATCGCTGCCGTAATCAGGAACATGCAGACTGCCGGGAATTGAGGGCCGTGATTTGTTTTGTGAATTCATGGTAAAATAAGGGGGGAGGTGGCCAAATTCCTCCACGCTGGCCAAGCGGGTTGGAGGAAGCCCATCCGCGTTCGTTCCCCATGCACTAGGCAAGAGTACTAACAGGCTGCACCGATGGAAGGTGCGGATTGGACATTAAGTCTCTGCTCCCAGTCGATTCCTTTAAGTCCTCCTCCTTTAAAGGGTCTTCTCCTAGTTAACAAGCAGAGGCTATTAAACAGCCCAAGTTTATATATATATATATATATATATATATATGAATGAAACCTGTGAATTTTTTAACAAAAATATATTTCTGGAAGCTTCAAATATCCGAATCCAAAACTACAAAATAAGAGAAATACAGCTCATTCCGCCAAATGGTTTTGATGTCAAAATTAGCTATTAGCATTGAAAATTTTTAAGTCTGTTACAATTTCTATATGTAGACGACCGCCTAAGCAAAACAAATATAGCATTAATTAGTATTGATTGGTACCAGTCACATTTTTATTCGATGATTTGCGGCAAATTTAACAGGGAGTGATCACTTCTACCCCGTCCCAGGACTGTACATAAAATACTGATATGAAAAGCATATTAGAAAGGAAACCGTTCACAGCAACTAATGTGGAACAACCTGTATGAAAAATCAACAATAGAGTAAAACGTGTCGGGCATATTGAGAGCTGAATACAGTAAATGTTAAATGGGATCACCCCATGCTCGATACAACATGACATCATTGCATAAGGAGTAACGAGCGATGATCACGGGGCACAATAATAAAAGCACACAATCCTTTCAAAACTCACCCCTTGGAATACTAAAAAAGCTTATTATGATTTGCCTATTGTTATGTGTTGACTCCAAATCTACTAACATCTGCTCAATAACGGCTAATATATGTCTGAATACCCATTCGGATGGCAGGCAGACGGGTAATAATGAACACCCAGACTCACCCAAATAAGCGAAGATACAATGAAATTATTTCCAGAAAGTGAAATGAAAATTGTATGAACAAAGAAAGTTAACAGATTATTAAAATACCACGTTCGTGCTATTGTTTTATATAACAAAACAGTAGTTATATTTGCTTACTGTTACGTAGGTTACAGAAGAAAATTTTAGGTCACGAGATCGAGATGGCTGATAATATGTAAATTGCGATGTTAACAAACAGCAGCAAAAAGTAATAAATCAATAAGAATAAGAGAGAATTCTATTACGCAACATCTTTTGTAAGATAAATGCAGAATAATACCCACAAGTAACAGTAATGGCTAGAAATATCCTTAAATTCTAAAATATAAAGCAAATATATTTCGTTTATCAACCTGAATCCTTAAATGGAATTGATAATATGAAATATATTATTAATTAATGAAATATTTATTCAAGTGGAGAAAATTGGGCGAAATACGATATCATAATTAACACGCGAACTAGCATTGAATAAATTCTTATATATTTCTATAAGATAACAATCGGTCCATTTAATAGATATTTAAAACATTGTTATTAATTTGAATTTCTTTAAATAATTAAGCTACAAAAATAATGTTTAATATTTATTTATTTATGTATTTATTTATTTATGTATTTATTTATTTATGTATGTATTTATTTGTAATTTTTTTAAAGGTATGATTATACTAATTACATTCCTTGCCAACCAGGGTTGTATTGGTTTTATTAAACATGGGGGAAAAAGTTTTAACCATCCCTGGTCAAAATATGTTTTGATCAGGGATGGTTAAAACTTTTTTTATATATATAAGGATTAAGGACAGGGTTGGCAAGTTTTTGACGCATGACGGTTTTTACCGGTTTTAACCATGGTTTTTACCGTCATGTCAAAAACCTCTTTGTCAAAAATGTCAAAAACTGTCAAAAACCCATTTTTTAGTAGTTCGTTTTTACTTTTTTTTTCATTCTATCTTTAATATTAAGTTGTTTTACATGAAATATTCAGTATAAAAAAGACTCTAAAGTATATTTATCCATCCAAGAAAAACAAAAAAGAATTGCATTAGAATAATACGTGTACATATCTGTTAGAAGATCTCTACAATAATCTTAAGCTATTTGGCATAGTCTAAAAAAATTAGATTTTTTGAAGAAATCCTGTAACATATAAGTATTAGATTAAACAATGCAGTGTTGACTTCAGACACTTTTCTCCGGAGGGATTTCTGTAGCTCCTGGGGGGGAAATTCCACTTTTTGCCCATTGAAAGCATAAAATCTCAAATCTTCCGGGGGGGGGGGCATTTCCATGCTCCGGGGGGGAATGTCCCCCCCCCCAGGCCACCCCCTGAATTCAACACTGAAACAATGTGTATAATTTAGGTACAATTTATTACATTGTTGAAAACAAAACTTTAAGATTCTACTTATTGAAGTTCAAATGAAAATCACCATGTAATTGCATTTATGAAATACATAAGATATGCATTTTAAAATATTATATCTAAGAATATTCAATTTATTCACTGCCAGTCTATGCTTAAGGCTGCTCGTCAGTAAACTTCCCGATTCCCCTTGCTAATGTTATTCCTATGGGCGTAGGATGCATTCTTATTTTTAAAATATCTTCTCGGAAAATTAATATTTTTAACTTCTGTTTTCTTTGTACTGTTCTTAAAGGATGTCTCTTTTTTTATTAATTGTCAATTTTTTTCTAAAATATATACTTAATTTTATATGAAATGTTAAAATCGTATTCAGTTTCGCTAAGATTTTAACACATAAAAATATAAATTAAGCACATAGTTTAGAATTTTTTGATAACTAAGAAAAAAAGAGACATTCTTTAAGAACAGTACACAGGAAACAGAAGTTAAAAATATTAATTTTCCGAGGAGATATTTTTAAAATACGAATGCATCCTACGCCCATAGGAATAACATTAGCGAGGGGAATCGGGAAGTTTACTGACGAGCAGCCTTAACATCTATTGTCATACAATGTAACAGCATTTTTGCATCTCTAAAATAATTTTAATGTACTTTATTAAAAATCTATATTGAATGTTATTTAATAATTATAATAAACTTTTATTATCATTTCATATTAATGTTAATTGTAGTTAGTAGAATCTATATTAGTGAAGATTATGACAAATATTGTTCTTTTTTTTTACTCTTGTATTTTTAAATCTTTCCCATATTAGAAAATGATCTTCTTTTAAATAAATTTAACAAATTTAATTGTAAATAATAATAACAAAATCAACAAGGTAAAATCAATCTAGAAATGTATTGTATGCTACCTTACACCATAAATTGGAGGTCAATCGAAAATGATAGGTTTTTGACGGAATAAACCGGTAAAAACACGGTTTTTACCACTGTCATGTCAAAAACCAGTTTTTGACGTCAAAAACCCAACCCTGATTAAGGACTATAATTTATTTTGTTTAATAATGAATTTAATACAACTTTTGGACGGATTTGTCATAATAATATTAACGATATTTGGAAGGTTTTGCAAATATTTTATTTAGTACTATATTTTAATTTTCATTATTTTATAATTAACAGCACAAAAATGTTTAAAGTTAAGCAATTATTGTAAGTATAGAAATATTTTTAATAATTTCATTACATATCTATTTTTATATAAAAATTGAAAGAAACTTTAAATCACATTAAACAAAAGAAACATTCAATTTTTACTTGGAACTTACAAAAAGGTGATTGCAAATAATAAGTTTTGCTGTATTAAGCTATTTTGAATCCGACTAAACTGGGAAAATAATCTTTCTATAGATGGAGAGTTTGCACAACAAAGAATCAGTTGCATTATGAAACCAACAATTTTCAAACTTTTCATGACCGCCCACCATATTTCAAATCATAATGCATTAGTCATCGTACTTGAAAAATAAGTTTTAGGAAATATATATTTCTGTTTGAAATGCCATTACATAAGGCAAAAGAGTTCCACTTATATTGAATAGTTATTAAAATATTTATTATTAAATATGTAATATAATGATATTAATATTACCTTAAATATACACTTAGAGCAATTTATGTAAGTTAAAATTGTTTAATAGAGTTTTGACCACCCTAGAGTGGTCAAAACCAATTTTGACCAATTTTAGACGATTAAAACCACTTTTGAGCATTGTTCTGGTTGAAATAAGTTTTGACCGGTCAAAATTATGACCTTGTATGCCAATTGACCCTGTATGCAATTAGACCCTGTATGCCAACAGATTGCATTTCTAAGCACATTTTGCACAAACGTGTTTTAAAAAATGAGTACTCATGGTATACTGGTTTTAGTTTTATTTTTCTTTCAATAACTAATTTGACTTTTTTTTTTCTTTAAATGTTTACGGGGAGTTATTTGGCCTTTTCAATTTTTGCAGCTGAAATGAAATTTTGTTTCTTTCATTACTAAATTCTGCTGCATTTTATTTCATTATTTATTTATTTTTAATTTAATGAAGAGCGACAAGAAAAGAAGTAATTAATGGAATATCGTAAATCGTAATATGAATAATAATAATAATAATAATAATAATTAATAGCATCAGCAAACTATTTGGAGTTATAAAAAGTTTCTAACTGATGAAATATTTGTTTCATTGTAATATAATAATAGTAATCTTCATTTACCTTCGAAATGCGTTATTTTTATTTATTTATTTATTATTATAATTTTTTTTTACATGATCAAATAGTCAAATAAACATAATTAGAGGCGCGAACAGGGGTATGGGAGGTTGTTGTGGGGATTCGTCACGGCTACAGGTATTTCAATCAGGAGTGCGAAAGGGTGTGTCAGTGAGTACCTTTGACAGTATACAATACATGAATGTGAAAGGCAAATTGGGGGCTCATAAGCGAAATATGTACTACGCCTTACTGTAAAACATATACAATTTCTACGAACGCAAAATGACACAAACTTTATATTATTAGTTTTAACGCAAAGCAGAAACAAAAGCACTCTGTTGAACAATACTAGACGAAAATAACTTTCTCAAGACCACTTTCTTCCACATGCTCGCATCACAAAATAATTGTCACGGGAAGTCGATACAAGTAAATCGAACTAACGAGAAAATAATTGCGCGTGTCATTCATATATTACTTCTTAGAAATGATTAATTATCTACGGCAGTTGTAGATTAGTTGTAGCCTCTCAAATCTTTGATAGCAGACGCAACTTAAAAGAGATCATCAAATGCTTGTACATCGGTATCCAGATTAGAGTTAATACTACATAGGGTGGGCAAACTGATGTTGTGTCATCACGGTGGCAATTGAGATTTCGTGTTAATCTCATCGTCGAAGATTAAGCGAAATGTTATGATGACGAGTTTGTCAGAAATGAACTTTTAATATTATACACTTGATAATAGCAACAGTAGGGTAGTTTAAGAGAAAACTTCCTGCATATTTTAAAAGGACGCCGACTTCATGATCAAGCTTAATGTATTCGTGATAAGAACTACGAACAAGTTTCAAAAATTAGAAAGTTTAAGGGAATAGCTTAGATTTAAAGATAGACTGGCTTTATAAGAAAGATGCAGCTGTAGCATCTTATGGTAAAAGAAAGGAATTATAGAAATTTGTATATTGGCATCCAGATTAGAGTTAATACTGCATAGGGTGAACAAATTGGCGGCTGTGTCATCATGGTGACAATTGTGATTTTATGTTAATCTTATAGTTGAAGATTAAGCGAACTGTTTTGACGCCGGGTTTGTTGGAAATGAACTTTTAATATTATAGTACACTTGATAATATTAGCATTAGGGTAGTGGAAGAGCATTCCTGCATATTTTAAAAGGACAATGAATTTATAATCAAGCTTAATGTATTCATGGTGATAAGTACAAACAAGTTTATAAAATTAGAAGGTTTGATGAAATTGTTTTGATTTAAGGATACCTGGATTTGTAAAAATGGCTAACTGTATTATACACGATAAAACAAAAGAAATATGAAAAATGAAATTTAAAAAACATAAGAAATAAAAAAAATAAAAAAGGCATAGATGGATGTACGTCGATTAATTCATAATTTACGTAATACGCCGTGATACGTATTATTACGCAATACATCGGTTATATTCATAATTTACTGAGTAAAATGACCAGTTTTATATGAATTTCGATTTTATGAAAACATATTTTCATTTTAAAATCCCATCTCGTGCATACATGGGACTTGAGAAGAAAGAAAAATTGTAGAAAAATGAGTGAAAATATGAAATAAACGACTTCTTATTTTTAAATGAGTACAAGAAGACAGGTAACAGTAAACCCTTTGAAAGACCATTGCATATAATTTATGCCATCAAATTTAATCACCAACTGTCTAAATTTATCCCAGAAATTTTTTATATATAATTTTTTCTTTTTTAATTTATGTGAAAAACAGCATTTATTTATTTTCAAATGAATTTGTTCTCAAATTCTGATGTCTTTTCAACATTACATCAACGCAATTACTTTATCTTGGTAAAACACATCATATCTGATCTGCCTATGCGAGACTATATGTAATGACTATACGGATTCTTTAAATAGATCATGAAAATCATAAAAATTAATTAATTAGGCGGTGTTAAAAAATAAAATTTAAAGAAAAGAAAGGATGATTTAAAATGCTGGCTGATAGCTATCGTTTCTATAACTATAGTAACATCTTTAAGTTTGATTCACATCTCATACCACTGAACATTCCCAATTGTTCTAATTTGTTTTACACTCTACGTGAGTCCAAATTGCTTAATAGAAAAAAAGAAAAACTAGACAAATAGAAAATTGCAAAAATGAACAGATAACATGAAAAACTAATAATTCTAAATGCTATTTCTATAATAATAATAATAATAATAAAAATCTAAGCAATGATAAATTAAGAAAAAAAAAATAAAACATCAATCATACATTACAGCGATTTTATTATTTCATTTATTTTTAACGTGTGGAATAATCTTTTATATGATTCGTAATTTCTTGAAAGTATTTCACTGTCTAATTGCAGCTACGCAGTTTTCAGTTCATTCATCTTTAAAAAAAATTCAATGGAGCCTTTGATTTCATGCGTGCGTCAAAAAAGGAAGAGGAAGTTAATTTTAAAATTAAAGAGAGAAAGGAGAGACCGCAATCTGTTCCACAATCCTGGCATGCACTTATTTTAATCAGCTCTCGTTTCGACTTACTTAGGCAGGGGGAAAAAAAAGAAATTCCTTTGAAATTTATGAGACTAAATATATAACCAACTATCTAAATGATAAGAAACATTAGCATTAAAGCGTGCTTTAGATTATGCAGAAACACGGGGTTATTTATATATATATATAAATACCTTAGAATAACCTCATAGGCATAAGAGAGAAAGAGAGCAAACACATTAAGAACACTTTAAAATATCTGCGCTCTCTCTTTTCTTGTTTTTTGACAGGCGTAGACCATAAAAAGGCCAGACCTGCAGTTGGTAAAAATATTTAAAGGTCTTCCCCTACGCCGCATCACTCAGCTAGGCTTTTAACGGGGCAGACATACCTCATCATTCAAAGCAGGGGCCCAGGAACAGGCAAAGCAATCTGTCTGAAGCAATTTCAACATACTTTTTCATTCACAAAAATAATTATATTTGAGTTAGACATAAAAAATGAAAAATAAAATAAAAACAATACTTATGAAAAAAAAAAAAAAATCCTGCTTTATTTGCAGATTTTATTAAAGCGCTACAAGCTAATAAGACTCTTCACCAGTAAAATCTCAAATTCTCCTCACTAATGTTAAACCAATGGACGTGTGATGCATTCGTATATCTCCTAAGGAAATTAATATTTTTAACTTCTGTTTTCTGTGTACTGTTTTTAAGAGGCTACTTCACTCAGGCGAAAACACCCGCTCGCTCATGTTAATCCTATGGGGGAAATATTTTACGATATCTCGTTCGCATTTCAATATTATTATTATTTATTTATTTTTTTTTTTTTCATTGGACAGCTAAGATCAATCTCTATGCACGCTCCTTCGTACTTTTTCGATTTTGATTACAAGTTTTTTTTTTAATCAAGATACTTTCACTTTCGTAACCGGTTTCGAAAGGGAAAATATCATCAATTAAAAAAAAAACTGCAACAAAAATCGAAAAAATACAAAGGAGCGTGCATAGAGATTGACCTCAGCTATCCAATGCAATATATATATATATATTATTTCCCCCATAGCATTAACATTAGCGAGCGGATGTTTTCGCCTGAGTGAAGTAGCCTCTTAAAGGATGCGTCTTTCTGTCTTAGTTGTCAAATTATTTCTGAAATATAATATAATATACTTAATTTATAATTTTATGTGTTAAAATCTTAACAATACCGAGTAAGATTTTAACACTTCAAATAAAATTACGCAAAAAAAAAAAAAAAAAAAAAAAAAAATTCATTTTCAAAAAAGAGTGCACAGAAAACAGAAGTTTAAAATATCAATTTCCTTAGGAGATATATTAAATATACGAATGCATCACACTTCCATCGAAAAAGCTGTTCTCAAATCCAAAGGAGCTACTTTTTGACACATTCCTGAATTCATTTTTGTTCGGAAACTCAGAAAATTGGAAAAAAAAAAAAAAAATTCAGAAACTATGTAATCGAATGGCGTTTTTCATTTTTTGGTAAAGGCAGATCTTTCAGAAAAAAAAAATTTTTTCAAACTGGGCGTTTTGGACCTAATTTCCGACGCGGCAACGCGAAAAAGGAAACTTCTCGTCACGTGACACACGAATCGTTTATAACTCGATAAGTAATATATTTATTTTAAAAATGAAAAACGCTATTCGATTCAATATCGCCAATCGTCTGCCAATTTTAAGCCTTTACGTTTAAAAATGAGTCAGAAAATGTGTCAGAAAGTTTCGCGTTGGTGAGCAGGGAATTTGAGAACCACCTTAAGATTAACAAATATATATTTTTATTTTTGTAGTAAAAAATATGTTTTGCCCCTGCTGATACGTCAATAAAATATGCAGATGAGAAATTTTTTTATTATTTTCAATTGAAAATCTCAGTGAAAATTTTAATCGTCATCTTTCCATAATTGGAATGCCGGTCGACCCGTTTTCTGAAATAGGGGTCCTTTTCGGTCCTATGGAATGACAGGCAAAACATATCTTTAAAAATAACAAAAATAAAAAATAAGAACGAGAAAAATATGATTATTAAATAAAATCGCACATTTTATTCAAAATTTCACTCCATTGCTCGCGGATTAGTTTGTTTAAAAAAAAAATATATATATTATTCAACAAAAAATTAACAAACGTATATTTAAACTGGGAATTCTTCCATGACCGGAGTGTTCCATAATTTTCGGTAACCATGCCTTTTCGAATAAATAAATAAATAAATAAAATAATAGCTACTTTTTCGTTCTATTAAAGGGGAAAGAGGGGGATGTTTGAAGCTGCTATTTATTGTCGATATTTAGAGATAATAATCAGAGATTCAATAAATTTCTTACGATTTCTCTCTTTTTCTTGTGTGTGAGTATTTCTCTGATTTGGTGTCAGGATAAGTTTTGATTTTTTTTAAGAACGACCTTAATGTTTATTTTCTTTCAAACTCTAAATGTTTCAAAAAGAGAACTATTCAATTTACCCTCTTCATATATTTATCTTAAATTCAACACATCAAATTTGTGACAAAATTAACTATTTACTAAACAATAATATTTTTGACAGTTGTTTTGTATCAGTATTGCGAAATATTATCTATAATTTGAATGAAAATTGAGATGGAAAAAAAAAAAGAAAGAAAGAAGAGAAATACTACATACAAAAATTTGTTTAGATTTCTATTGATGGATTTTTAATTAAAAAATTTATAATAGTTCAAAAACAGTTAATTTCAAAACTCATATATATATATATATATATATATATATATATATATATATATATACAGTAAAATCTCGTTACAACGAATCTCTGGAGACCACTGATTAAATTCGCTATAATGAAATATTCGTTAAAGTGAAAATATTTTAATACTGAAATAGAATAATATGACTTTTTTTACAATCCAAATTATATTCGTTAAATTGAAGAATTCGTTAAATTGAGGTTCGTTGTAACGAGATTCTACTGTATATATATATATATATATATATATATATATATATATATATATATATATATATATATATATAGTGACAAATCAAGGCTAAAGAGTTTAAATGAATAAAACGTATGTCAGGATAAAACGTGAACATTTAATGTTTAATAGAATCAAAATAGATCTAGAATTACAAGGGTACAGTCATCTTATTAATGAAAAAAAAATAAAAAATTCAATAGAGTAATTTTTGAGGAAAGGCATAAAAGCTTCCTAAAAGTGGATATGAAACGATATACTTCATTATCTATTTCATCTTCATCCATCATGTGCTTTATTTGTGTCAGGAAGCTGTCAGACTTGCAATTATAATTTTACTAGACTTCGAAAAAAAAAAAAAAAAGAAGTACCATTTCCCTCCTGCACTATAGAGTTTATTTAACCACATTTTCTGGGAACAAGGTAAATTTCAGGGATGTAACCTGGCAGTTGCCCACTGATGACTACATGTTTTTTTTTGTTTTTTTTTTTTTACCATAAAGAACAGTGTACAAGGACAGAGAACATCCAGATAAGCTTTTAACTCTCACGCATAAGTCATCTTTCACTAACAGTCGGGGCCCTGCTTGGTTTGAGGCCCTAGTTGGGGCACAAGCCCCCTTTTTTTAGGTTAATTTGGAGGACAGAAATAGAGAGAGAGAGCATTTCTGCAACCAGCATTGGTTCGTCGGCCTCCGGGTTATGTGCAGAAAGCTGCATGAGGTCTGTGATCAGGTTTTGAGATTCAACAGTGAGGCCGAACTGGTTTTTTTCGCAAATTGATAAATGCGGCAGCATGAGGTCCCTCCTCTATGGGAGCGGGAGGTGAAGATCTGCGGCACGGCTCTAATCCGAACCGAGCATGAGATGCACTCGGAGCAAATTCTGAAATATGAGAGCAGAAAATAAAAAATAAAGTATATCATCATATGCGGCTTCTCGAATGCCCTCCTATGGAGTTTTTTTTATATACAAAAGAAGCGCTGAGAATAGGTCTATTAAAGCATATTGGATTCGTAGTAGATATTAACAGCATGACAACCAAGATGAATAAAACATTTTTCTTTATACCAGGCAATTTCAAGTCTTTGGTATAAAAGTAGTTAATTCTTAGAATGCTCTTACATATAGTTCACGTAATTCCTCTTTATAATATGAAAATGTTTGGAGTGCTTTAAAGACCACCAACAATTCATCCCTCTTCCTCCATTTTCTGCTGTGCATAGTAAAAAGATCGTTGTCGAAAACATAACTTGCATTATTTGGTATGTACAGACGTAAAAAAAAAAAGAAAAAAAAAGTGTATACCCTCATACTAACTTTACCACAAAACATCGTATAAAAATGCGACTGGAACCAGTCGATTAGTAATAACGTCTATTAATTATTTGTGTGTGGGGGGGAGGGGGGGGGATTTTATTTTTGACTTGGCTAAATAGTCGAATGAACTTAGAAATAAGTGTTTTTCTGAAAATCACAGACAGACACCCCAGTTATATATATCTATGTATGGATAGAAAAGTAATACTCCTGGGATCATTGAATCGATGCGATTGAAAACATTAAAATTTTCGGAAACATTTTCAGTACCCCCCCCCCCCCCCCCCCCCCCCCCGCAGAAGTCAAAATTTACAATATTAGAGTAAAAGATTGAAACTGAATTTCTTTTACGAATGTCAAAACTCGCTGCGAAACGAGAAAAAACTTTACAAATCGCATAAAAAATTCAAAAATTGTTGTACGAATTCCAAATAAACTTTATTGAAAATAGGACAAAACTTACTATATTAGACTAAAACAATGAAATCAGATTACTCTTGCTGTTGTGGAAAAATCGCCTCAAAACGTGAAAAAACGCTAAAAATAGCATAAGAAAATTTAATTTAAAAAAAAAAAAATCCAAAAACTGGCTTCGAGATGCATAACTTTAAATATGCTGGTACCTTCCCGCCAAATCTTGCAGCTCTGTGCGCAGCGGTCTCTTCAGAACACGCACACACATACCTATCTTTATTATTATAGATGATAAATCTATAATTTATTATTTATTTATTTATTAACTCAGTAAACTAAACCATTTCCATTTTTTCGGAACAAGCGAAAATTAAATGATATTAAATATTATTTTTTCTGTATCGCAAATTGTATACAATGCAGTGGACAGTTCCTACGATGACTTTTTAGTGATAATAGTGCACAACACATTTGAGCAATTCAAGGATTAAAAGCGACACGTCTTCTGAATGAGCACAAAATGTCATCCTCATAATGCATTCGTCAATGGGTTTAAAACAGATATCATTAATCAAAAAGAAAAAAGAAAGCCAGCAGCATGTGTGAAAGTATATGACTCATTTTCATGTATAATAAAGAGACTGTAGAGTAACTGGGAAATTAGAGAGCAGTTAACTACAGAGAATTAAATAATAACGCGAGTTATTAGGCGCCCAAATAGCAAAGCTCATTTCGGAGAAAATTGTTCATGATCTCTTCAGAATATTGAGATGTGATGAACAGAAATTTGTGTGTGTATTTGAGCATTTTAAAAAAATAACGTTAATTTACACATCACAAAAATATTAGATTATATTTACTCTAAAAATTACCAAAAGGAAACTTGCCCACTAAATTTCCCTAGAATCTATTGTATATATGCTTTTAATGCTCTCAAATTCATACTGGCTACTTTATAACACATATTTTAATTCATTTTTGTTCGCAAATGTATCAAATTGGCAGATGTTCTTATTCAGAAAATACTGTCAAAGTTGGCGTTTTGAACCGATTTCCTGACGCTGCAGCTCTAGAAAGGGGAAAAACGCGTCGTCACGTGATACGAATAGCTTATAACTCGATAATAATAATAATAATAGAAAATTTGTTTCGATTCGAAATCGCTTCAATAGTCAGGCATGCCAATTTTATGCCTTTGCGTTTAAAAGTGAGTCAGAAAGTTTCGAGTTGTTGAGCAGGTCATTTGAAAACCACCTTAAGGTAATATACATACACCTTTTTTTAACTTCTGAAACAAATTAGAAAAAAAAATATATAACTGTAATATTTACATTCTGAATGAATCACATTTAAAAAAAAAAAAAAAAACATTGTGGAATAAGGTTTAGTGAAATACGATCTGTAACTGTAAGCAGATAAATTCCCATCAAATATAATAAATGGAACGGAAATTGATTTTTAATTTTCAGAAAACCACTTATTAGAGACATGACACTATCCTCTAAGATAGTGAAAAGAATGTACACATAAAATTTTCAAAGAACATATACATTTTTCAAACTTATAATAAACAATATCAATTAAAATTGTCGTCACGCATGATCAACTAAATTTCTAAATTAAAACAGTCGGATGAATGTGTATTTCGAACAGTACTACTTGTTCTTGGTCAAATAATAAATTTGATATTCGTTCGAAGAGTATTTGACACATAAATATTTGGCCGAAAAGGCCAAAAAGTAACTATTAATTAATAGTAACTAATTAATAGTAACCATTAACTAATAGTCATTCGTTGTATTACTATATTTCTCAAATTGAAACTGAATACGTCTTATCCAATTGAAACTTTATACTATTTCAAGTTATTCCAACCCATTATTAATCCATTGAATTTATAAGTATGATACATAAACTGTTATGTTTATAATTTAAAAAAAAATTAAGTGTGATAAGCTTCTTTTTTTTTTTTTCAATTATTACACCCATACACAGATGAAAATAATTGGAATAAATATCCATAAAATGATAGAAAAATGTTAGCTGGATAAATAAAGAAAAAATAGAGTGGGATTTTTATTCAGTGTAAACGTGACTTCTCCGATGCAATTCTGATCCATCAATTAATATAAATTAAATTACATTACATTTGAAATAAAATAAAGGCATTGAATCTTCATTAATGAAAGTAATTGTTATTGAAATTTTCATTAAATAATTACGTGTAAATAAATTCCAATACATCTAACTGAATAAATGTATATATTTGAAAAGATACAGCAAGCAAGTGTATAATTATATATGAACAGTTAAACAAACACGTGCGCTAATTAGACAGAGATGGGAAAGTTTCAGTAAATTCAAAAGACAGAATAAGGGCGTTACAATAACCGACAATTGATGCAGTATTATCCTAACAGTTTAAAATTAAATCCTTAAAAATTTTTAATGAAAATGCTTGGTTCTAAAACCGCAGCTTTCACATATCTGCGAATTTTAAGGACAGGACTAATTGGAAAGCTTGTGGGGCTGAGTCGCCAAAGCTTACAGAAGTTCAACACGCATTTTTAAAATGATGAATAAAATTCTTGTCACGGAGTTAGGCACCCAAAATTTAAACAATATTCATTTGTACAAAACTTTTTGGAAGCTCTTGTCCTAATAGCAAACTAATACTAAACTAACCTCGGGGGGGGGGGGGGGGGGGGGTCGATCCAGGCAAAATTTGAGGCCTACTTAGAGCCCCTTCACAAAAATTATTTTAATAAAATGGATCCTTTCACAAAATTCCTTTTAATAAAATAGGCCCTTTCATAAATTTCTATTCCATAAAAACTTACTATTTATTAATTATTTTTATTTTTTTAGGTTTTAAAATGTGTAATTTGTAATCAAAACAAGTTCACCCGAAAGGAAAACTAGAAAAAGAACACAAAAGTTTTCGTTAATCAATGCTTTGTTCGAATTTGAGTAATTGAATTTCAACTTTCGTTACAAAATGTTATTTTTCAGAAAAATATAATAAATTTCACAAAAGTAACTTTGACTTTTCACAAAATGGGCCTCAAGGAAAAAAAAAAAAAAAAAAAAAAAAAAAATCTACACCGACTTCTGGACCTATATTGCTCCGATTTGTTATAGTTTGGCCAATCAGGGCTCGTAAATATCATAATATTTTCAAAAATATAAAAAAATATCCGATATTTTGGATATTTATCTGATAATTTTAAATTAGTCAACTTATTCATGATTATAAATATTTTCAGACTTAATACAAATTACAAACCAAAGCATATTGCCTTCAGCATCAAAACTTAATAAAAAATATACTAATGCAATATTCTAAATATTCAATATTTTAAATTTCTTTTCTCTCTTTGATCACCATTCCCCTCACATACACACTTACGTAACAAAATTGAAGATCAACTAATTGAAAAGAGATACAATTTGCTTTTTACTTATACGCTAAAAAAAGAAGCTATAGGATTTAGTATTTAAGTATCAAGAAAGTTTTATGTTTTACACAATAAAATTTTAAATACAAAATAATTAGTTTTGAAAAAATTGAACATAAATGTAAGGTTGACCGCTTTTATATTCCCTAACCAGTAAATCAAAACCAGAAAAAGATTCTTTCTAATGAAGCTGTAAATAACTTATCTAATTAAACAGTTTATCTTCAATCGCTGTAAAATTACAAAAGTAAAGCTTGGAAAATAATATTTATTTTATTTTTTGGGGTGGGGATGGGGACTAAAAATTTACTGTCAGAGCAAAAGTTCATCATCTACAGAATGACACAGTCAATAACAGTTGAAAAATTCATTTACACCTGTTTGACTGAAAATATCAAAAATAACATTCATCATACACAATGTTATTTTGAAAATGAATATCAAATATATGAAAATATCGTCAAGGATCAGGACATTTTGAAAATAAATATCGGATATATATCATAATATATATCCATCGATGTATTGTATATTATCGAACTGTGTAACCAATGTTGGCAATATCTGCGAGATGTAATTGGATAGACAGCAATATTTAGATTAAATATTTATATTCAACAAGTACAAATTTTAAGTTCAATAACTTGAAAAACGAAAGGTTTCAAGAGCTAATTATTTCTAAGTTAGGTTATTTTTCTTAAAAAGCTCTTTGAACGTGATTAGGATTGGATGGAAATGAAACATTTTTGCATAAATTTAATGTCCGATTTCTATTATTATTTAAAAGTTTCGAAGAATATTTCAATATTATTACGCACATAACAATTAAGACAAGAAAACGATAATATATATATATATATATATATATATATATATATACACTGCAAATTCGTAAAACACTTTTGCAACGCTACCTGAACATAATAATAAACACTTCTAACTAAAATCGTATGGATTATGTTGTGAATGTGTTGCGAATGTGTTGTGCTAGGAAAAATACTGTGCAAAAAGTGTTGTTAAAAATTACTAGAGAAGAAAATGTGTTTAGATTGTGTTGTCGTCTTATTTTAAGAGCACATTCAGAATCTAAACGCTTTATGCAACACTTTTGAAACACATACTAAGTATTGACGCCCTAGAGGGTATCTGGCTTTTGCGCATGCGCTGTGATGCGTTTTCCCCCATTTTCACTTCGCCGTCACAAGGGACGAAAGAGGAAGATTGTACAAGTAAGAATTGTAATGGCTGTCGTTGGATTCTAGTGTATCGCACTCGCGTGCCACGTGCGCCATTTAAAGACTAAATAACGCCATTTATGGCAAATAAATAAACGATGGAAATATACAAGAATACACTTTATGGGAATACACTTTAAATACAGGTATGCGAAATGCTTCAGTGTGTTTTTATATCATGTTTTATTATTAAATAAATTTTAATATGTTGTATTATAAATGGCTCAATACATTATTTTCAAAATAAGACATTTTAAGTCATAATCTTGATGTCGAATATTCAGATTTTTATCTCGTGAAAGTTGAATGATATCGCCTCATCTATTTGTTTGTATTTTAAATTATTTATGTAGAGCTTATAATAATTTCATTTTATTCATATTTTTACCTAATGAATTTTCTCGCACAGTAGTTTTTGCTTACCATCCATAAATAAATTTAATGATGCATTATAATAAAAAAAAAGTTGAAACATAGGTTATTATATTTGATTTAATTTCTTATTTTTCTGAAATTTAAACAAACTATTTATAAACAACTAACTTGAAACGTATTAATTTGAGTATTTGACAGTTTTAAATTAGTTGATTTGATAATATGTATACATAAGAAATAGTAAACTTGATAAAATATAAATTTCTGCAAATATATTTATTAATCAAATACTTTTTACTATCGAAATTTTTAGAGCTTGTGCTTGATCATGAAATGAACTAAAAATATTCCTCATTATACATTATGAATTATTAACAAAATAAATAAATCATAATTCCTGAATTGATATTTTAACATTTATACATGTGTCTTATCTTGAAAAATGTTTTGTGAGTCTCCTGTACTATAACATATTAATAATAATAAATCACTGGAGCATTTCACAGTGTGGCTGGATGTAAGATTATTTTAGATGATCGAGTGATTTATGAAAATATATTTAACTCGCATAGCTAAAAGATTTTTTTTTTTTTCATATTAAAATAATAATGATAAATAAATATATCTGTACTACATATAACTTAAAATAACAATAATAATAAAAATGGTAATAAATACTAACCAGTTTTGAAGGTAACAAATTTTTTTTATTTTTAAGCTGAAAGTATCTATTCACAATTTAGGCTGGGAGTTACAAGTTGAAAAAATTTATTACCAAATTTAGTTGCAAGTAAAATGACTTGCAGGAGGTTTTTTATTTTATTTTATTTCAAGTTTTTTTTTTTGTGGCGGGGAGGGGGGGCATTTTGTGAAAAATAAAGGTTATTTTTATGAAATTTATTATATTTTTCACAAAATGCCCCCACCTCCCCCTGTCTAGCAATTGTATTGAAAAGTGTTTGAAAAATCTTATACTTAAAAAAAGGGGGGTGGGGAGGCTATACATATATAATTATAATGCAATGTTTAAATTTAGCTGAAATAAACTGATCAATACTTCATTTTCCCTGCTGAAATTTATACAAAGTTAAAAGTTGATCATCTCATGTCAAGGGTCGATTCAGGCAAAATTTGGGGCCTATTCAGATCTCCTTCACAAAAATCAATTTAATAAATTGGGTCCCTTCAGTAAAATCTATTTGATAAACTAGAACCCTTCACAAAATCCCTTTTAATAAAACAGTACTCTTCAGAAAATTGCTTTTAATAAAATAGGCCCTTTCACAAAATTCTGTTAAATAAAACTTACTATTTTTATTAATTATTTATTATTTTGTTATGTTTTAAAATGTGTAATTTGTAAACAATCTTTCGAACCAAACATTTATTAACATAACAAAAACTTTTTAAAGTCCTATTTGCTAAAGTTTTCCTTTCTGGAGAACTTGATTGTTTACAAATTACACATTTTAAAACATAACAAAATAATTAATAATTAATAAAAAAATAGTAAGTTTTATGAAACAGAATTTTGTGAAAGGACCTATTTTATAAAAAGGAATTTTTTGAAGGGCCTTGTTTTATTAAAAGGAATTTTGTGAAGGGTTACATTTTATCAAATTGATTTTTCTGAAGGGACCATTTTATTAAATTTATTTTTGTAAAGGAGCCTGTTTTATTAAATAGATTTTTGTGAAGGAGCTCTGAATAGGTCCCAAATTTTGCCTGGCTCGACCTTTGACTTGAGATGATCAACTTTTAACTTTGTATAAATTTCAACAGAGAAAATGAATTATTTATCAGTTTATTGTAGCTAAAGTTAAACATTGCATTATAAATATATATATGTATAGCATTTTTTTTTCCCTTTTTTAAGTATGAGAATTTTCAAACTCTTTTCAATACAATTGCTAGACAAGTGTGTGTGTGTAGGGGGGGGGGGGGTGCTTTCATTTGTGGGGTGCCGCTGGCACGTTGGACTAGAGGTGCCATTATTCTCTCCTGGGGTGCCACACTTTTACCCCTTGGGGCACCCTGTATTAGGAGTGCCATCCTTTCACCCTAGTTAAGGGTGCCATTCTGGCTCCCCTAGAGGTGTCACCAGTGAGACAAGCCTTTCAGCCCTAAGGGGTGCCATGTGTCCTCTGTAGTTTTAACAGTGCACAGTTAATCTTTGTTTTATTGAGTGTCGTGAAAAGACAGCTTTAAAAATGAAAAACAAATGCCAATAATTATTAAAAGTAATTGTTTTCCAGGATATTAATGCATGAAGTTATTAATTTTTCTTAGCACCTAGATTGGGTAAGTAAAATATTTTCTAAAAAAGTAAAAAATGTAATATTTTTATACATCTTCCAGGTTTTATATAATAAATAAAATAAATTATTCTACAATGATAGAAGAGAGGGTATATAGATGATGCCTCAGAAAAGCAAATTTCACAACTTTTCCAGAAATTCATTTATTGATATTTATTGGTAAAAATTAGTCAACTCACTCAGTGATCTCCTGCAATTTTTTTTCTATAAAGCAAACTGTCTCTTATTTCATTTATAAAACTCTTTAATTTTCAGGGCACCCTGTAGAAAGAGTTTTGAAAACGTTTTAAATATGTTGTTTTATAGTGTGCTAAATGTGTGTGGTGTTTACAATGTGTTGTTAATTTGGTGACAAAGTGTCGTACAACACAACACTAGCATAAGAACACATTTTCATCAACACTATTTGCAACACTATTTCAACACAACTAACAACACTATTTTTAGAACACATTTTTAGATAGCAACACATTAAGAATACAATTACAACACAAAAATTGTGTTGTTAATTTGGTGACAAAAAAGTGTTCTTAAATGCGTTTATTTTTGTGTTTAAGAATTTGCAGTGTAGTAAATAAAATTTCTTTTAGCTTACTATACATTACTTAGTATTTTATCGCAGCTGTATGATGTGAAAGCCATATCGTGTTTTCGTCAATTAGACATAGAAGTCAAAAGTGCGAGATATGAGCACTGTTTGGACTTATCTTCGATCATCGATTTCTATTTACGCTATGCCTCTCACTATGCTTTTTGATAAATGATTCACAGAATAATTAATAATGCCACGTTCCACGGAATGGGTCAATTTTTACGAAAGAAAGCAACCGTAGGTTTCTGGATCATCAATTTGGATTACCCGCGAATTTTGGTTACAAATATTTTTTCTAAAACTAATTATGACTGGAGCAGATGAAATTTCATCCTTTGGCACACCTATACTGGATTTACATGAAAGGGTTGGATATTGTTGCATTTCAAACATCTATTAGGACAACACCTTAGAATTTTTTGAAAATAAAAATACACCTAAGATTATCATTTAAAGAATTGCACAGTTTTTTTTTTCTCATAGTTGTAAAGTCTCCGGATTTTTGAGTACCACTATAGAGATAACGTTTATATGAGACCCCCTACATACCTTGTAAGTGCGATTATCAATATAGGAAATTAGCCCTACGTAAAAACTAAGTACGAAATTATCCCCACGCTAAGGCTTTTTTCAGCTTAGTGTCGTGCAGCTATACTCCTTGTCCTTTCCTGTGCACATTCCTGTTAAGTTCTCTAAAACTGTCCTACAAATTCCGAAATTTATCTGTGAATGGCTTTCGTCTTCATTCTCCACTTATGGTAAATTGTAGAATATGATTATTTTTAAGTTCCTCTACACCAGATGAAGCTATTATATTAAAATCTGACGGTTTGTTTGTATTTCACAACTACTCCTCCTAGAATATGGAACGCAGCGCGATGAAATTAATACCAGTTATCCGCATGGTTAGTATATCATGGTTAGTATAGGATATCATAGAATCTTAAAGTTTGAATTAGTTTCCGATATATTAAGTTTGTTTGTAACTTTTAACGAAGTTTCTTTAAAGATGACAACAAATTACTCCATTTTTGTGAGAAAGAAAAGGGTAAATAATGAGATAATATCGTCTGCTATCCGAAATGATGAACAAATATCTTTATTTTTTGTTTTGTTTGAATAAATAGATTTAATGATTTTTAGTTCACATATTCATATTCATATGACTTATTTCCACATTTACTAAAATTATATTAAAAAGCTGAAAGATTTTAATAATGTTGATCCGAATGAACTAATATTTTCCTAATGGGTTTTGAATGTAAATGAAAGGAGCGTGATTGAGCATGGAGTCTGAGCATACGTACAGGGCATAAGCATATGCTCAGTTTAAAATTTTTTGTCCAAACTATAGCAACAAACACATACAGAACTTGACGATACTCGCATTGGACGAATTCACTCAGAAGAGTTAGACAAGTAAAACAAACATTAGCTTGACAATAATGGTAAACTCTCCAAATTTTTAACCAAAAATCCTCTCGACCAATGCAGTTTTACTCACCGTATGTTGCTATTTTCTTATAAAGGCATTCTACTATACACTGCAAAAAATAATTGTTGATTTTACAGTATAAAACTGGCACCCCAGCTGCCAGTATTATACCGTAAAATTAACAGTATTAAACAGTAAAATAAGCAGTAATACGCTACCGCGCATGCGCGGTAGCGTATTTATCGGGTAAAACATTTGAACTTATTTTTAAAAATGAAAGAGTTATGGCGTTTTCTTCATGTTTCATGCCGTACATTGCAAAGTACAATCGTCTGTAGTCTAGATAACTGGTGGATCCGAAGTCACTCCTAATTGCTCATTTACGCCAACTTATTTAATGGATATGAAAATTTTCGGATGCTAACTAAAAGTAAGTGGATATGTGGCAATACACATTATAGTATTTTTTATAAGTGTTGAGTGTTCCTTCGTTTTTGATTTAAAATGACAAAATTGATACATACTTAAGAGTCAACGGGTTTCAATTATAAAAATTCTTAACTGTATTAATCCAGACAAATAAGTCAGTAAATATTAATCCAAGAATAAGGAGCAGAAACTTACCTAAAAAAGAAAACGGTAATTAGAAAACTGAGGCATAATCAAATTAATTAATTACTTAAATGTAAAATGATATAATTTCCCAAATCTATCAAAATCGTATCGAAAACACATTCAAAATAACCCCCCCCCCCCCCCCCCCCCCCCCCCGAAGTTCTTTACGAAAGATCATACTGACATACAGATTTCAGCTACCGAAATCGAAAATCAATAAAATTAATACAACAAGCAAATAATAATTAAAAAATATATATCATTATCAAAGCTCTACAAGTTGGAAAAAATCTGGTAGTCAACAAAAATTTCTGCCACGCCAGAAAAAAATATTTACCCCCTCACCACTGTTGTCAGTTTTTGTGCCCACTTTTATTTTATCGTGGACGACTTTTCAAAAACCACTAAAAGTATTTTATGAATACATTGAAAAAGTATAATCATGAACATGGTAACAATATATTTTGAATTGCCTTCAACTCAATTAATTAATTAATTTAGAAAGTTAATATAAATTAAGTTTCTCAGGGAAACATAAAGATTATAAATCTAAAAAAAATAAAATATAGGTACATTATAAAGTTTGACTGAATAAAGTACGCAAAATCATAAGAAAAACAATTGTTTTTTACTAAAATCGTTTTTTTTTTTTTTTATATATATAAAAATTATTTTGGAACAAATCTCTTAGGCAAACGACTGACCAATATCTTTAAAATGTCAGCTTTGGGACATTTTACTTTATATAAAATTTTTATAAGCACTTTTTTTGTCATATTACTTCAAAATCTGCATTTTAAAAATTTTTGCTTCTTAACTACTGGCATATGTTATTGAGTTTGTATTTTTTTTTTTTTTTTTTTTTTTAAATCTGAAATGCCACTTATCTATATCTTTCTCTGTTTTATAGTCATTAAACAGGGATTTGTTTAAAAAAAATTTTTGGTCCTTAAAAGCACCCTTCACAAAAATTTTCATCTTAAAACAGAACACTTCATAATTTTTTTTCATCCGAAAACAGGACCCTTCACAAAGATCTTTGTCTTAAAAATAGACCTTTCACGAAACTTTTCAACCTCTAAACTGAACCTTTTAGAAATTTAATCATTTAAAAATAAAATCTGACCTGTCACAAAACAACTGAATTGCCAAAGAACATATTATTTGGCTTTTTTATGCATAAAGGGTAGATACAGAGGAAGTTGAATATACACTGATAATATTAAATTCACAAAATTATGACTAAAATTTTCACATAAAAAAACTTCACAATTTCACACAAAAAAGGACCCTGTGAGAAAATCTGGACAGATCCCTGTTAAGTAAACCATTCAATGTTGATGCTTTCAATCGCCAGTTAAAATATTTTGGTCGCCAAGGCGACCTGACGACCGCATTTTTTGAGCTCTGATTATTATTATTTACTTTAAATTACAATTATGGGCACCGGTAGAATGAAATATAGGGTGTAGCAAGAATTTGGAGCAGATATGTATGTGGTTCGCAGCTTTCAATAAACATGAAATAAGCTAAGTAATTCTTTGTCACACACGCTCATGCAAGACAATTTTTAAGACATATCACATAAAAAGCAATACAGAAATGAATTGAAGCCTTTATAAAATGTGAGCACTAAAGCTTCCAAATCTGAAAATTTGTCCCAGAGCTACCCTTTATGCAGCACTCGAAAACCAACTAAACTGGAAAGAGCAACATGCGATTTCTTATCAGTATAAACATTCCAGTCCTAAAAGAAATCACTAGGAATGCCTAACTCTTGCGAAAAAGAAAGGTACCATTTATTTTGTTACGGCAAGTTATTCAACTACGTCCTAAGCACATCCCAGGAGTCCAGAGCGCCCCAAGTAATGAATGAGAGCAATCGAAAGAGCGAAGAAGATCATGGCATGAAGGACGACAGGGCGCAACAGAATTGACAGAACGATATTATGGCCCATCGCTAGGATGCAATGGGGTGTGAAACTGAAAGTGTCACTTTGAAATCGAATAAATGGGAAATGCATAAAATGGGAGTGCTAAGCATTTTGAATGAAAAGAATGAAAATAACTTAGGTACCTCGATTCAAGACTTTAATGCAGTCAGGAAGTAGATTCTAAATAGAGAACATGTTTCAAAGGGAGCATGCTTTAAATCGAATTGTGAGATTTGATTTCTATGTGAAAGAAAAAAAAAAAAGTCTCCGATATTAATAAATTTGAAATAAAGGTAATGTCAGAAAAAAAAGGAGATCATCTAAAGACAACAACATACGAATGCGAGTTTATACGAATATTTTACACAACACCCCCACCCCTCCCCACGACAACAACAACAACAACAACAAAAGAAAGAAAGAAAGAGAGATAGAGAGAGGGTGAACTTCAGGCCATTGTTAATGCTATTTATTTCCATTCAGTAATTATTATATAAATGTAATTGGGGGGGGGGGGGGGGAGAATGTCTATGATGAATTAAAGCGGTTCCAGCAGAAGCCAAGAGTTAATGTTCCATACTTTTATTTAATATTATCAGGCGTGAAAGTTTTTGCTCACCGAAAAAGCTGAATCTGAACTAATGCACGGAATGCAAAATTATTGCAATATAACATTCAGAAATAAATATCAGTGAAAATTACAAAATGTAACTGATTCAGGTATATAATATATATGTACAATAAATATACAATTAAAGTTAAAAGAGATTAAAACCACTATTACTTTTATTCACACTATTTTCTTTTATTTGTACTATATTATGAGTTGAAAGACATCCTCATATTAAAATGTCTGCTATATATTAGCACAGATACTAAAACTGAAGCAAACATTGCAGCAGTAAAACACACTAAAGCAAAAATCAGATATGATAATATCACAAAATTTGCACGTGTTTGCATTAATGAGCACAAAATATAGTTAAAAATTTATGTATTTTAGTTTAGTGCTTTTTAAAGAAATACTTTTCTTTAAACTAGTTCTTTTTTCTTGTTTTAGTCCCCCCCTTCATTTTGCATTCGAAAGAATATTTGGCGAAACTGGGAACACTAGAAAAAGACTGAGTTACACATACTTAAATAATTATTTTTTTGTTATGCAACTTAAAATCAATTTTTTAAGTTTATATTATTACTTTATTTTATTACTGTTTTATATTTAAAATGTTGCCTATGTTACAAGGAAAATTTAAAAGCACAGCATTAGTACACCACTATAATTTTATTTATTTACCGCCCCCCCCCCCCCAATATTCAGGTCATGATTTTTTCACGTTTTTGCATCAGTCTCAGTAATAGCCAAAATGGATTTTAAAAAGCTGATTCCAGTGAAAAAGGTGAAAACTTTCATGCCTGTATTACTTTATGAAATATACATATTTTTTTTTATTGATCTATAAAAAATTATTTTCTGAACATCGTGTGATATCGGATATATGTCATAATCGGTTGGGTGTTTTGCTGAAGACTTTAGTTCGAAATTTTGAACAGGAAATTAATTTTTATACACGCAGTGGCAGAGATTGTTATTGATAATATGTATTGTTATGAATAAATATCCAATTTTATTATGTGTTATTATTACTTGTAAAAATTTGAACAGCTTGGTGTTTTTTATATATATATATATATATATATATATTTCAAACATCTTGAAGATAAAAATAAAACACCATGACTTTTACTAAATCTAAATTACAAATTGCATAATTTTAGCTGTAGATACATGTAATTAACACTTCAGTTAAAATAGGAACTCATTTCCACTGTTAAATTTCCTTTTTATTTTAGAAAATGTATTCGATACAAAAAATTAAGAATTTGTATTTTATCCTTTTATACATAGACATATCAAATTGATTTTCAGTAAATTAAGGCTAATAAGTTATTTTTATAAAAAAAATTTTATGAATACTCTTCCTTCTACTATCCAGTGATATTTTAATACTTTTTTAAAAAATTTTTTACATTCAGAGTGTCTCTTATAATGTTTACTCTTCCCCCAAAATCAAGTAGATATCTCCTGAAATAGCCCTTGGTCAAGTAAATTTTACAGCAAGGTGTTTGTGGGTTGTAATTCACTCATGATTTAAAACGTGAAATGTAATATATATGTAATGCATTTTATTAATTAATGCGATGCTTGATTAAATACACAGTGATTAAAAACATGCAAATAGAAAAATACTTTTGTTTATATGTTAATATTATATGCATTTATGTACAACTTAAACAAGCTAACGATACAACAAAGTTATATACAATTCAAAATTAAGGTAGTGTTAAGAGATTTTTTTAACAAAATAACATGGAAATATAATTAAGAAAGGTTTTGTATTAAATATATATTTAAGGCTGTTCTACTAATACTGCTAAACAGTGTAATCTTTCTGAGAAATTAACAGAGCCATTTTTTTTATGCGCATGAAATTTGCAGACATTAATATTCAAGTGCTAGAATTGAACAGCATTTTTCTATAAATATATTATAATTATAATCAATTGTACCCCAATAGTTGTGTCGCTAAAAACGGCTTATCTCCAACTTTGACACTCATAACATTCTAAAAATTTAATGATGGCTTAAAGATATGGCCTTTAAAGAAATTTTCTAATTTAATTAGTTTTCTTAGCCTTTAAAGTAAATAGAGAAATGCTGTTTGACTTCTTAGTATAGGAATAAGAATTTCTTTAAATTTTGTGCATTTAAGCATGAAAATGATTGCATGAATGTGTCAGACAATAGCAAGTTTGGATTTAAGAAAAGCTTCCTAGAAAAATTATTCTTATACTGAATTTATTCGGCTGAATGTCCAACAATATTCGGCGGAAGTATTAGGCCAACCTAATATTCGGCAAGAGAGCCGAATGCCGAATAGTGTCCGAACATTCGTTACACCCCTACCATTAAACATGAGTATTAAGAGCTTGGTAAATGATAGTGGAATCTTTTACTGGGCGAATGGCCAAGTAAATGAAAGTAATTTAGATACTACGGTCATAAAAAAGATCGTAAAATTCATGAAATAGCAGAAACATAATGGGACACCCAAGGTGATCATCTGCGCTTTTAAGCAACAGAAGCATCTGTCCTCACGTTTTATTAAAAAAAATTAACACCAGTTAATAAATCCTTAAAGAAATTGGTCAAAAAGATTTGCCAATCTTTATACTTGTTACGGTTGGTTTCAACAAATTTTTTTTTTTTTAATCTACATTAATTATTTAAATCACTTTCTCAACATTTATTTAAAAGCACTCTTTTTTTCTGTTTCTAATAAAAATTTAAATAAATAAAAGTAATTGTAATAATTATAATAAAATCAGTTTTTATTTTTTCTTCTTTCTTTTTCTTTTTTGCAAAGTAATTTCAACGTTTATAGTCTAACGTAGCTTCCTGTTTTTCAAATACGAAAAGCAGACAGCAAGGGAGGGATGTTTTGTCAGTAGACTGCACAGGTGGAAAATTTGGAGTCATCTAGTCTGACTTTGATATAAGAATGACCGACCGCCCTGTATAAGAATTACGTTATCTTATGAGTGTACTATACACGCAATTAGGCTTTGTAAGTTTACGTCAGGCTTCAATTGGCTCTGCTATCAGGCGGATAGCTGGCGCCCATGTAAACAGAGGCTAACAGGACCCCCTTCAGCACACGCCATGGGGGTGATGCATGGTTTCCTTCCCCCATGAAGCGGCCGGCAGAGTGGAGCGGCAAGCTGTAGTCTTCACGATGAGTCCATTTTTCCTTTTGTTTCCATTCCCGTACCCCTGGCAGAGTGGATCGGTCCCGTTTTTCAAGCAGCGCGGGAGAATGAATGTTTACGACACTTGTTGCTTGGCCAAGAGACCTGTCGTTTGACTCGTAAAAAAAAAAATCCGACTTATTACGGGGCTCGAAGATTGGCCTGTGGGCTGGATCGCGAAGTTGTTGAAGGCGGACAGGTTTCTGGAAGATTTTTTTTTTTTGAGAGTGGGGCATTGATGGCCCTACATTAACCATCCTAAGTCATGATGTTATGATGAAAAGAGGCTATAAGGGCATTTTCGAATTGCGGATCTATAACTGTTAACGAGAAATTAAGAAGAAGATATGTGTAGCCTATTTTTTTTTGGGCGTAGTGGCGCTCCAAGATTATGACTTCTTAACCATCAGAAGTGATCATAGATATTGAACTAAACCGGTCGTTAGAAGTCGTAGTGTTCTGAGTTACGGTGATGGCTATCTTCGAATAAAACACATGCTTCAGGAAGGTGAAATTACTGACTCCGACGGTGAATTTCTGGACCGTAGAACGATTTTCCCCTCCGGACTAGATGATGGACCTAGTAGTTGATGGCAAGTGATGCAGTGAGATGAGAGGATTGATGAATGTTAGCTTGAAACCACGTCTGAATTTTTCCCCAGCCTGAATACTCCAGCTTAAGTGTTTCATCAGATTTTGAAAAAGGAGGAAATGCTCCTAAGTGCCCATTGACTAAAATTGTAGAACTCTCTACCTGTTGTAAGTACTATTTGCATAGTTTTTCTTTTTATTTATTTATACCTCTTTAAAAAAAAAAAAAAAAAAAAATATGTTTGCTATACCAGAGTTTAAAAGTGAAATGAATATCTTTGGATAATTTCAATAAGAATAAACATTATGAACAGAAATAGTCTGTAGGTTAATATATAATGTTTGTATGTTTGAACGACCATTAAATGGTAATATGATGGTAATTTAAAAAATATGATGTGTAATTTAAAAGTAACCAGTGAGTGGTTTCAACTTAAAAGATCAGCTGTTATATTGTTTTATTAAGATTATTTTTGATAACTTAGTTGCTTCATTATTTTAAATGTTCAAATAAATTGTGTTTTTTTTTTTTGTTTATTATCAAAGTTGGTATGTTTTTCTTTGTATAAATCTCTAAATAATTAATTTTTTATATTCACAGTAGACCTATAAGAATGGCCTAACCTTTCTGTGATTAATTAAAAAAAAAAAAAAAAGGGAGAGAAAATTCAACTTTATTAAACTAGGACTTTAAAATTTCTTAAGTTTAAATTCATAACTGACTGTTTTAATGAACATAAATTGAAGTTCACTCAATGTTATACAATCGTATTTTTGATCTTGATTTAAGGATGGATAGATTAATAAGTGAAACAGTAATATTAAATTTAATTTCATAAAATGTTAAATTAAGCTTTAACTCTCCTCTTTCAGAAACATTGTTTTTCTAATATATACACCAAGATTGTTTTATTTTAAAAAGTAAAAAAAAAAAAAATAAAAAAAAAAAAAAAAAAAATATCCAGTCATTATACACCACTATACGATTCTTGGTTAACCGATCGGATCTTGTTCAGAATCTCTATGGTTGTTCTAAAATTTTAGTACATCATCATATCCCTATTCTATTAACAGATTTAACTCTTTCCCCTTTTGGTCCTCATATTGGAGGAATTTCAGGTTGTCTGCATTTTTCCAAATTATATGATGATTACACTTTTGTTAATTTAATGTGTATGGAGATTTGAGCTTGATCGGGTTGGAGTGGAGTTGGGTGTTCTTTATGCAATCCAGTATGCTACTTGATTTAGAAATCTGTTGCCCCTTACTACATTTAATATTGTCTTAAAATGATGAGTTCAAAATTATCATTGTTGTATTAACCTATTCGGATTCTTAAGTTTTGATATTTTGATTAGTTTAATATAATTTACTACCTTTTCCATGGCAACAGATTTCAGTGGAGCTAATCAGGGTATACTTATTTTTTTCTAAATATTTAATTGTCAAGTGAAGATTGAGTAATAAATGAGCTTTTTAAGTTTAAGTAAGTTGTGTTTTAGAAAGAACCCCAAAACTCCACAACATACTGTTAGCAATATATTTATTAATGAATGATGTATTTATTTTTCAGTGAATCGTGGTGACAATGTAGCTATCGCTGGCTGCAGAATTTTTTTTCCGAGTCTTCCAGCAACAATTCTAGCGATTGGAATTTAATGTGACCCCATGGAATCCACGCTTCAACAAGACTCAGCGGCTGACTGGTTAACGCGTTCACCTTCTACTATTAGGGACGTCAGTTCGAACCCAACCTCGACCAGCTGTGAAAAATATTTTTGTTTTAAATATTAACAAATAAATCAGATAAGATTGCTCATAGATGGCGCCACATAAAAGCAGTTTATAAATTGCAGTAATCTTCTAGGTGTATCGACCTCAAAACCTCTGTCTTACGACAACAAGTCTAGCAATTCGAATTTGAACACCAAATAGTCAAGACAAGAGTATAGCTGAGCAGAAATTCAGTCGCAGGTAACAGAAGCTGCCACCTGTCCTCATCTTTTATTCCAAGTACATTCTTTCAACACACTCGTGAATAAATCTTTGAAGAAAGGGTCGAAAAGGTTTAACAATGTTACTTTTAGCGGAATTTATTAACGAACGATGTATTTGCTTCCTAGAAAATCATGGTGACAAATGTAATTATGAACAGTTGTAGCATTTACCCCCAGTCTTACAACAACAAGTCTAGCAATTCGAATTTAAACACCAAAGAGTCAAGACAAAAGATACAGCTGAGCAGAAATTGGGTCCCAAGTAACAGAAGCTAGCATGTGTCCTCACCTTTTATTCTAACTACATTTTTTCAACACATTAGTCAATAAATCTCTGAAGAAAGGGCCGAAAAGGTTTAACTATGTTACTGTTAACAATTAAGCGTGGAATTTATTAATGAACGATGTATTTATTTTTCTGTGAATCATGGTGACAATGCAATTATCGCTGGCTATAGCATTTTTTTTTTTTTAATAGCCCTCCAATAACAGTTCAAGCGATTCGAGTTTGAACACCAAATAGTCAAGACAAAAGGCAACAGCTGAGCACAAATTCGTTCCCATTTGTATTCCACACGGATGAACACGCGCAATCAAAAAGGGGTACACACAATTTCTGCTTGCTTGATGTCTTACAAAAGCGTGTGCATCGGACAATTTGTCACTGGAGAGGGATTCAGCAGATCTCATTCAAGGCATTGCCCATGAGACCCAGGCGCTAAAGCTCATTTAT
Source organism: Maratus michaelseni (assembly GCA_963931845.1). Taxonomy (NCBI): domain Eukaryota; kingdom Metazoa; phylum Arthropoda; class Arachnida; order Araneae; family Salticidae; genus Maratus; species Maratus michaelseni. The sequence goes on from OZ007592.1 coordinate 256,507,282, forward strand.
AAGGGGAGGGAGCTATCGAGGCACACTAAAAGAATGGGGAGGAGCTTATAGATTGACAAACGATAGCGTTGCAAGTCAATGGCGTGCGAAAACTAAGGTATAGCATTATTATGGCCCAGGAGAGGATATTTTAAAACACAGGATTTATTTTATAAAAGAGGGGGATTCAAAATATTATTAGTGCTTTACTTAGCGAAGTTCAATGACAGAAGAGAAGATAATATAGGGGTCCAATAGATTGAAGCTATTCTAATGTTTATGAATGTATTTTCTAGTTGCTAACCAAATGTAGAAAAAGTTTTGCTATATATGGAGAATAAACTGATGTAAAAAATATTTAGAAGCTGCTGTTTTTAAATAAAATATAAGTATTATAAACATACTATTTCTATTACTACTACTGCTACTTCTACTACTACTACTACTACTATACGCATATACGCACATACAATATATATACATACATACATATATATAAATTAATATAATGTATTTAATTTTTAGTTGTAGCAAAGATAGTACAAGCACAGGTTAAAATCTTGTGCGAATCCCCGAAAATTCTGAATGAAGTCGACCCGAAACTCGAGAAAATACTTTTTGCCGACCCGAAACAGGACAGTAAAGAAAAAAAAAAAAACCTTTTTTTAAATACAATTATGGAAAAATAGCCACCAAGTTTTCTCCTGTATCAATTTTATTTTTTTTGTTGAAAAAACCGACCCGACCCGCAACAGGAGAAGAAGAAGAAGAAGAAAAAAAAAAAACAGCTCCAGAATAAAACCAGGTTACCCGAGCCGACGCAGCCCTCTAGCGCAAGTTTCTTGCCTGTAAATGTCGTTTTTCCTTTGCGTTAAAAATTCAACGGAAAAAGAAAAATACATGTACTCACAAAGTTTAAAAAAAGGATTTTTAGGAGAGGATAGCCTACCAAGTTTTCTGAAAAATAAATATGTCCATTCATATATAAGTATGTATATGTTTTTTATATGAAAAAATATTCTGCACTCAAAAATTATCCCGAAACCGACCCGCAACGGGAATAATAACTGCCGAATAAAACCAGGTAATCAGAGTCGACGCAGCCTTCTAGCGCAAATTTCTTGCCTGTAAATGTGGTTTTTCCTTTGCGATAAAAATTCAGCGGAAAAAGAAAAATACATATACTCACAAAGTTTTAAAAAAGGATTGTTACGAGAGGATAGCCTGCCAAGTTTTCTCCAGTATCAATTTTATAATTTTTGTTGAAAAATAAACCCGTTTTAATTAACCCTTATTATTTTTAAAATATGAGCTTGAGATAACACAAATCAACGGCATTTATATATTTGAGTATTTTATAAAGATTATTTTATTACACTAAAGCATCTAGCTTACATCCTCCAAAAAATGCATTGAATTATTCTTTTTTCACTCTTTTATTTATAACCCTTTCGCGACGAGCTTCCCGTACGCAATTTTTAATCTTTTAGCATCAATAATTCCAAACAGAAATCTTTGCACAATTTAATCGCATAAGTTTTGTGATGAGGAATGATTATGTTTCAAAATTACTGGTAGGAAATATTGAGGATTGTAAAAACCATATGCGTCACCAAGGTTCGATGTACGCAAAATTTAGGGCCTGTTTAGAACCCCCCCCCCCTTTTTTTTTGTCTCCCCAAAGTAATAGAATTGAAACGTTTTCTTTCTCTTTTTTTTTTTTTTTCAGCAGGGTGGTTTTGCTCCTTAAACCCATTGCCTAAGAGATAATTTTTTAACACATGAACGTAAAAACAGACACAGAACTAAAAGTTGTCTTCTACTACAAAGGGTTAAGGCTACAAATGGCGAAAAATTCTTAGTTCGTTTTTCTCTAATTACTTTAAATCACTTGAGAAAAATAAATGTTATTATTCTTTTCAAAATCATGAGAGAAAAGTAAATGTATCCAAGGAGATGCAACTGCCCTGCCATGCATCTCCTTGGGAGCTCCCGTGTTTATTATTACGCAATTAAACGAATAACAACACAAATAAAGTTTAATTACACAAATTACAAATTTATAAAAATGATACATCTTAGACATGGAAACATAAAAATATTAGATATAGGTGTTTCAAACTCTTTATCGATACATCCGAGATAAATAAATCTCATATCTAAATGATAAATATCTCCTTCCAAAAGAATCTTTCAGATTCAGTTCCTAAATCGAATAGCTACTGGTTTTGGTAAGAGTTAAATGCAGAATAAAAGAAGGATGCAAATTCATTCCATCTAAACGATATAGTCTGCGAGCGAACAATCCCTTAACCCATTTAAGTATTCTTGATTCCCTGGAAGATACCCTCCACTTCATATGAATTTGGTGAAGGATGGAAGTTGGCAAAGACATGTGAATCTATCCACGTCCGGGGTTTGAACGGGGGTACTTCATTACAAAATCGGTGGACCGAAAATGATTAAATCTTACGTCCTCCACCAGAAATTGAGAATAAACCAAGAGGAAGGGCTTTCATTCCAAGGGATTTATTGGAGCCCACGAACTAGCAACAGAAGAGGAAATACGTAGGGCAATTTTTAAACATCTTTCACGTCCTTCTTCTTCTCCCCCCCACTTTTTTTTTAAAAAGAAGTTGAATTTTCAGAGTAAGTGACATTTTTCTAAAATAGTTTAAATGGATCATTCTTTTGCACGTAAATTAATCTTAACACACATTGAGTGCCCGCCAGGGGAGGGTAATTGCCCCAATCTGGATTATCAAATTTAATTAACTAAACTTTCTTTCCCTCTGATGATTTTAAAAATAAATAAAATTTATTGTTTCAAATAAAATACAGTAATTAAACAGTAAAAGGAAAATAAATTATGGAATTTTCGTCAGAGGCCCCGCGCGGAAGACAAGTTTTGGTTCTATTTTTCTTTCTACTCCCGTGTGTTTAAAAAGTATCTTAATTCAGAGGGGCAAAAAGAATTAAACTGTTTCCATTATTCATTTTGAAAAATCGTCGGTAGAAATTTACTTTTGGATTACCAATATTTATTATATTTCTCCATTGCTGATATGTTTAAAAACTGTCCTGCACGGGGTAGTCTGATGATAATAATAATAATAATAATAATAAACTTTGTTTATATTTATATTCTTATTTATTTATTTATTTATTTATTTATTTATTTATTTATTTTTTTTAAGGCTTTGGCAGCTGATTACATTTACATCTGTTCCAAAATCTTGTCCCTCCCAGGATTTCGTTCTTCCGACGTCCATACTAACATAAAACAAATTAAATGTTACCGAAATGAATTGTCTCATTTTTTGAGCAAGGAAGGGGGAGTAAGAGAGTAAAGTTTATATATTCCATTTCATGGGTTGGATAAAATTTACTTAAAATCTTTTTTATTATTCAACACGCTGAGCATATATATATATATATATATAACTTTAGTTTTGTCATATATATAATTATTTTATAACTCAAATTTAACAATATTTTAATATAGTTTAATACAAAAGTGCTTAAAAACTTTTTTGGAATGCCTTTTCCTTGAGTATTAGTTTGTCTTAACAATTATTTTTGTTTTTATCTGCATGTAGTAACAATAGAATATCTATATACATTAATTATTATGGCTTCATTTATGTTTCAGCATTTATTAATAATAATAATAATAATAATAAATGCAAATGTTTTCTTAATTCTCTTTACACCTTTGGCAGATTCTTTTATTTCAAACATGTTTCCCTCTTTGATTGAAAATTGGGGTTACTTTTCCGAACAAATATTTTGTGATAAAACACACACACACACACACACACACACACACAAAAAAAAAAAAAAAAAAAAAAAAAAAATTGCTATGTTTGTTTAATTTTGTTGTAATATTCGTCGAAACTTTACGCAAATGACATATTCGTTAAGTTTCGGTAAATCTTAACTTTTATGATTTGGATAGTTACTTTTAATATTATTAACATAAAAGTAATTTTTCCCAAAATTGAATATATATATATGTACCGTAAAAGCCCTATTGTAAGCCCCCTTTTTTCAAAAGCAAAAACAGTTAAATTTGGGAGGGGCTTATAATCGAGATTTTTTTAAAAATTCATTAAAAAAATTTGTTAATTTCGAAGTAAAGAAAGTAAATACAAGGGTGAGAATCTTCCGTATTTCGGCAAGTTTCCGCTTCAAGAAAAAAAAATTCTGAATCCCCCCCCCCCCCCTTCCAACATTCAAAATTTAAAATCTTCATTTTTTCCCCAATTTTTCTTCTTTTGTTATTTTATTGTAACAATAAACAATAAATCGTCTAAATTCCCCCTCCGAATTTACCGTTTTCCCCTTTGCCCCCTTCCCTCTGAAACCAAACATGCATAAATAATTTAATTTTTATTACTCTTTTATTTTAAATTTCATTTCTGACTTATTTAATACTCTATAGTAGCAATAAATAAATGTTCTATCGCCTAAATTATCCTTTCCTCCTAAAATCTCTGCCCCCTGCCCCCCTCCCAAAGCATCTCATAAAGTTTAAAATCTCTAAAATTATTTAATTTATTTCTTCTGTATTTGAGATTTTGTTGTAACAATATTTAAATAACCATCTTTTTTATTTGTCTCCCCCCTCATTCCCCAGTACACACAGTTTAAAATCTTAAAAAAAAATTGTTTTTCCCTCTATTTATAACTTTTTTGTAGCAATTATTAAATAATCATTTAAATTACTCCCCCCGCCCCCGCCTCCAGCACACAAACTTTCAAATCTTTGAAATAAAAAAAAAAAAAAGATTTTTATGCTGTATTGTTGCTCTATAGCAACAATAAATAAATAATCATCTAACTCTCCTTTTAGAGTTCATTCCCCATCCCAAGAAAAGGTGAGAGGGCAGAGAGAAGATTTTAATCTTTTTTGTAGTACGGCTGTTCTAACCCCTATATTTTCTTAATGGGGGGGGGGAGGGATTATTTTAAAGAATACATTTATTTTAAAACATAAAATATACATGCAATTCAGGGGTGAGAACAGCCAAACTGCAATTTTCGCTTTCCTCGGGGGAGGGGGGGGGGGAGAGGAAAGAGCAAAAATTTCAAAAAGGATGATGATTTTAGATGAGTGATACTTATGAGATGATATAGATGAGGTTTCAGATGAGTCAACTTGCTACAAAACAAGAAATAGGCAGAATTATTTTAAAATTTAGTATAATAAAAAGTTGTAAACTATTTTCTGGGTAGTAGGAAAGAGGAGAAGTGGAACATTTGGGAAAAAGAAGGGTAATTTAGATAACTGATTATTCATTTATTTTTACTAGAGAGCAACAAATACAGCAGGTTATTTTAAAAATAGAGTTTTAAAGATTTTTAATTTTTGTATGTTTGTGGGGCAGACATTTTTGGGGTAGAGAGAAATGTAGTTGAAAATTTAGAGAGAAATGTAGTTTAAAATTATCTATTTATTTTAACTAGAGCAACAAATAGGACAGATGATTTTTTCAAATAAGAATTTTTTTTAAATGTAAACTTTATATTCGGGGGTGATGAGGAGGAAACGTGAATTTAGAAGGAAAGCGGGTTTGCAAGTTAGATGATTTGTTATTTACTTATTGTTAATAGAAAGCAATAAGAGGGGGGGGGGAGGAGGCAGAAGCAAAAATTTTGGATGGAGAGGGAGGTTGTAGTTTAGATGATGGATATTTTACTTATTGCTACTAGCAAGCAACAAGTAAGAGAGGAGTATTTAAGATTCTAAAGATTTTAAAATTTTTGTGCAGAGAGGGGAGCAGAGAAGGGAAGCAGACATTTCATGTGGGGGGAGGGGGATTCATCGATATTATTTAAAAACATAAGTGGAAATGTGCAAAAAAAGGTCAAAAGATAGAAAATTTTGGATTTTTTTAAAATAAATTTTTTGCACAGAAAAATTTTGTACATTGAGAGGGAAAAGAGAAAATCGAAACTGTTTAAAAGTGGGTGGGGAGGGGCCTTACAATCGGGATTTTACGGTATATATATATGTATGACACGAAAGTGTTAAATAATAAAAAAAAGGGGGGGTACATAATTGATCTCTGTAATTAACGAAATGTCTATTCGAGCTTCTAAAAATATTTTACGATGTCTATTGCTACACTATTTCAGAGCTTAGCCAAAGCATGGAATGCGGAAGCACAGCAATAAAGTAGTAAAGGACAGACGACAGGATCGTTTAGTATAAAAAGCATAGATAAGTATAAAAGCATCGATAACTATAAAAAATCATTCCCCACTAAAATTTCTAACAATTAAATGTATGGTTACACGAATTGGAGATTGGTTCCAGTTTTGTTTATGTTCATGCAATAGATCAACAAATCAACGAAAATACAGAAGAATTTGAAACAGTAGTAAAATACTTCAATAAATTATTCATCTTAATCATTCAGAAATTACAAGAGACAAGACCAGAAGCTCACTGAAGAAACCATCAAGAAATTCTTTCACAATCGTCCATCGGTAGACAATATTCATAGTAAGACCATTTGGCCGCAAAGACACATTTCTAGACATGTCGAACAAAAGATTTTATTCGACCTCGAGAAACGCAAGAAAGACATAAATCTTTACCAAATTGCCATTTCATCAATATGTTAAAGAAACTGACATCTGTTAAAACGGACAGAGCGTTTTATAGCGTGCATCATTTCCCTCCATAAGCTCTAGGTTGTCAATTATTGTCGACAAGGAATGGCTCTTCGACATCTATAATTGCAGTAATTATAACTATCTCTGAGAAAGGAAACGCAAAGTTGCAAATCAACGAATCATCAATTTGGCAGATAGTAATAAAAACACAAGTCCATAACAGCAAGATATCACTTACATTTAAATATAATTTGGTCTTTGAATCAAAGTCGGAATATCACAGAAAAAATACGTTAAGGAGAAATACGCATAAAATAATATAAATCTTTTTTTCTGTAATAACAGAAATGTTAACCATTTAATTATTTGTGAATCCATGGGGGCTTGCAGAACAAAAACCATGGAAGAGACAAAATTTTAGAACACATGTGCCTGTAGTCTGCTGCCAAGACCTCGTTTTTAGAATGAAGAATACACTGGAAAAAAAAAGTGTTGATTTTACAGTATAACATTGCAGCTGGGATACCAGTATTATACTGTAAAATCAACACTTTTTTTTCCCCCAGTGTAGACACGCGAAACAAGCTACACTAAGAATTATTTCTCAGACCACCCTATAAGAAAGGCAAGTTTTTTTTAGCATAGCAACATAAAAAGAAATACAGAGATTTAACAAATAAGAAATATTAAAAATACAAAAGTAAGCTTCTATTAAAAAGTGAAGAATTGAAACGGCTTATTATTTTTTCGCGAAAAACACTTTTAATTCTTTTTTTCTCTTACTATTTAATTATTTTAAATCCCTTGCAAAAAATAAATTTTACCTATTTTTCCCAAATCATAGTAAAACAAAATTTAGATAATTAAATTTGAAAATCTAATCCAGAGAAGGGCAACTGCCCTCTCCTGCGGGAGAACCTAGAAAGAGGATTAATAATTGCTTCGAAATATAGACAGGGCCGTAACCAGCCGGCAAAGTCAAAGGGGGCTTTGAATTTTTTTGGTGAAGCTAATTCACATCCTTTTCTTCTACTTTAATAATAAATATAAAAGTTAAAAAAAAATTATTGAAAATGTTAAAATTTCAAAGTTAAAAAATAAATAAATGTCATATAGATGATATTATTATTAAAAGAAAGTCTAGGGGATACTGAAAAAGTTGCTAGGGAAGGGGTGGCTCAGCCCAACATGCCATAATCTTCTGATAAGTAAGACTTCGACTCTGTGTGTCTTTGTCCAAACTCTAACGATCAATCGAATTTTTCTGTCCGCATGTAGCAACTCTGTTAAATAAAAGCATTCTAAACCTAACAATGTGTACATCAAAGTGCCTCTTTATCGCATGTAGTGATGCTTGAACAGCGGAAGCTCAAATTTACTACCATTTATTAAATATTTAAGTTGCAAACTACTTGATCAACATAGTGAGGGTTTACATGAAAATGAGAAAAAGAAGGTAACAGAATTAATATATCAAAGTAAAGATAAAAATAGGAATTCGCGGAAAATCAACACAAGATAGTCCAAGGTCACTATATTTTAAAATAATTTCACGCAAATTTGCCATATCGGTGAGAACGAAAATGGGAAAATAAAACTCATAAAAAGAAAAATTCAAAATAAGATATCTGGCATAAATTGCAATAACCAGAGTGGGCAAAATCAACAAAAAATGGACTATTAAATTCTTCAAATATGTAATTCTCGAAAAGAAGAAAAATATGAAAACTTTGTTGTCAACAATGTAACTCAGCGTTATTCAAATACTAAATCACAAACCAAACACGCGAAACGCATTAAAACATAATCTGCGTGCCAACAATATATCGGTTAAGCTTCATTAAGATGGCAAATGTGGCGATTTCGATGACAAATAAGATGCATAACATCATAAAGATTAAATGATCGATGAAGTATACCAAAGAATCAAGGAGGGAAAAAAAAAAACTGAGTTTTACATGCGTATCAACTTACATGTATGTGATTCAGATACAAGACACCATGCAAGCAAATTCATGAATAAATCAACACAGCATAAAAAATTTCTCAGATACTACGTACAACAAAAATAAACTGGATGCAAATATTGTAGTTATTTAAAACAATCCTGTTATTTGTTACGCAGTTCGCGCTTGCAACATAACATGAAAACCTAACTGTCCTCTCGATCGAAGAACTTTATAAGCATTCCAATAAAAATAATGTCTTAACTAAATAATATTTTAATTTGCCATTTAGTTGGTTGGGTCCAGAAAGTGGACATCCGTTAAACGGCCAGAACGATTTTTGGCGTGCCAGATTTCTTTTCAAAACCAATTGGTGGCGTTTAACCTCTAGCAAGAGTGTCACGGAAGAATTGCATAAGGTGTGTATGCAATCTGAAGAGAACATTTAAAAGGTCAGATGCGGTAACAACAAGAGGTTGCCATGACTTTCCCACCCACTCCAGTTGCACGCAATCCTGGCGGGCTAGCAGTCTGATATTCCCCCCTTACTTTATTGATTGGCGAGGTTTTGTCAACCTTCGATGCTTATCGGAGGGTTAAAAAGGAAAAACGAAGGCCCACACGTAATGCCTGCGCACGCATTGCCCCCCAATCAATACCTGCGCTCGCTTTGCTAAGACCAGGATAGAAATTCGGCGTTGCAGCAGAGTTCCGACAGTGAAGAAGAGAACTCTTATTTGAAATGACACAAATATCTGCCTCTACGAATCAGCAGTTTTCAAAATAAGATGAACGAACGCAAAAGCAGGGGTACCCTAGGGAGTCGAGGTACAGAGAAAGTTATGATAAATAAAGCTACGAAGGCGGAAAATTACTCAGGCAGTAGTATGATGCACATTACCAGATTAGATTTTCTCACATAAGCAAAGGAATTTAATCAAAATAACGGTTAATTATGGAGTTGCAGCAGATAAAATATGTGTTGCTAGTGCAAATGTTTATCAGGGCATAGATAAAGAGCCACTTCTCGTTTTCTGGCACCTGGACAGCAAGCTATGTGTGAAAAGTAGAGAAAGGACGGAATTGGATGCACCGAAGGAAAATAAATTTGAGGATGTTTATGAATGAAATCTTTTATTAGAAAATACGATTAATCTATTCTGTGACGAAATATTGTAATGATTCAAGTTTTACTACAAAAAGATATCGTAAATTAATGAGAATTAGTAACAAAGCAAATAATAATAATAATGAAGCAGCAATTAAGTAAATAATATAAATAAAGGATTGGAAGAACTATTAATTAAAATTTCTGAAACTAATTATGAATTTCAACATAGTACAGAAAAATTATATGGTAATAAACCAACTTTTGTGTGTATGAAAGACGATAGGTAACATCCGGTGACTAAATTACACTAATGGGATGAGGGGTGGGCACGACAACATGGTACTATCGGCCTCCTTGAGGTGACAGCACAAATTTGGGAATTGCCGGAGACCCAGAGTTCATGGTATTTGTCACCTCAAACACCCTACAGATATAACTATAGTTTTCAAAATCTTGCTTAGCTTTTTAACAAAAAATGTTGTATATCCTAATATGCTCATTAGCAGGGATCTCGCTGCCGATCGCCATTGCGCCAAAATGTTTCCTTTGGCGATGAAGCAAAATGCTAAAATTGCCAAAGTTTTTTTTTTTCTTCCCCTCCGAGTACACTTTTAATAACGTTATTAAATGATTGAAAGCATTTCAATTTAACTTCTTATTTGTATTTTTATTTTTTCAGAACTCAATCACATTTTTAAAATTTTATTTGTTTTTATTTAAGTAATTTATTTATTAATTTGTTTTTATTTAACCCACTAACATGCTATCCCAAATCCCTAGTTAAATTGGATTTTATTTCAAAAAGCAATTTAGATATAAATCGGGCAAGGATGTTTGTTCTTTACTTGGCAAAGGATCTGTAATACACCTTTTTTTTATTAGTTTCTTACATTTCAAATGTTCAATTTAGATCAATAACTGCTCTAAAAACAATTACGAAAAATTTGAATAAAAGAAAAATAGAGTTTAAAGGGAGTGAGTTTAAAGAATAATTTTGAATCAGTGTTTCACAACGAATTTGTTGTTAAGGCTGCTCGTCAGTAAACTTCCTGATTTCCCTCGCCAATGTTATTCCTATGGGCGTAGGATGCATTCGTATTTTAAAATATCTCCCCAGGAAATTAATATTTTTAACTTCTGTTTTCTGTGTACTGTTCTTAAAGAATGTCTCTTTTTTCCTTAGTTATCAAAATATTTCTAAATTATGTGCTTAATTTATATTTTTATGTGTTAAACTCTTAGCGAAACTGAATACGATTTTAACATTTCATATAAAATCCAGTATATATTTTAGAAAACAATTGACAACTAAGAAAAAAAGAGACATTCTTTAAGAACAGTACAAAGAAAACAAAAGTTAAAAATATTAATTTTCCGAGGAGATATTTTAAAAATACGAATGCATCTTACGCCCATAGGAATAACATTAGCGCGGGGAATCGGGAAGTTTACTGACGAGCAGCCTTAACATAAGGCTATTGTTTATCTGCGGTCATTAGCCAAATGCTAAAGATTAATCAAAAGCCAATGAGAACCCTGTTACTAGCTTAACATTTCAGTAATAATCATTGGATTTTAAGAACGGTTTGAATGTAGCAGAAAATATTAAAAAATAAATAAAACATCTAAATATAATATATAAGTATGAAAACTATACTGCGACGTACAGCTATCACTATGGCATGCATCAACCATGGGCGTGTAACGTAAGGATTAACGTTACTGAAAAGTAAATGTTATATGTACGTTTAAATTCTATCATACATTTTGCTTCAATTATACATTTAGGTTCCATCCAATCGTAAAATTTAATTTACATTCTGAAAGGGATGGACAACTTTTGCATCTTTTTGCCCATTTTCTCTCTGATTTCAAAGAGTTCAAAGTGACAATGCCGGATGATTACAATAAAATTCCGTCATTTAATGGATATTAAACAAAACTACACACGGTATTTATTTAAGGTTCAAAATGCGATCACGCTTCCCCATATCTCGAATCTTCTTCCAAATAACTAACTCCACCAACGTTATTTGGAAAAAAAAATTAAAAGCTCAAAAAGAAAATGAGATACCAACACTGAAACAAATACTTAGAAGTAACAATAATAAAAAACAGACGAGGGCATACAAGAACGGCTCGTTGGTATGTCCATATCCCACGTTTATCAACATGCGAGATAAATACATGTTAAAACTATGAAGGAAGATTAGTGCCCAACGTGGAGAAGATAAGATTTATCGTGGTTTACAACATTTTCCTTGGCGAGGGCAAGAGACAGACAGTGTTTGTACATGTGAACGAATGTCATTAAAATGCAAATGCAGTATGAAGTGTTAATGTTTTCGTGAGGTATTCGAAGTGGGCATAAATATTTTTTCCGATGCGATTTGAATGTCATACGCCTGTTCGAGTTCAGAGGTACATCATATGATGAAAAAATGCAAAACATTTCTCATAACGTAGTTACGTTCAGATTCCTATCTATAAGAAAGAATTTTTTTCAATTTCTTTAATAAATACGTAGATCAATCTTTGATTCTACCTGAACGACTGCCTCACCTCCTTTTTTTTACTTTCAATCACAAAAGAAAGTGTTAGATTCGTGAAAGTTTTCCGGATTTTGGTGGATTTACCCGTTTTAGGATGTTTTAATATGATTTGAGTATTTTTGAACCAGTGTCTATCTGTCTGTCGTTTACACTATTTTTATGGGCGCTATTGTCCATATGCCACGTTTATCAACATATCAGATAAATCCATATTACAACTATGAAAGAAGATTAGTACCTAATCTATAGAAGATAAGATTTATCGTGGCCTATAACTTTTTTCCTTGATGAAGGCAGGAAACAAGACAGCGTTTGTACATGTAAGCGAATGCCATTAAAATGCAAATGCTGCAGGAAATGTTAATGTTTTCGTGATGTATTCGAGGTGAGTACAAATATTTTTGCCGATGCGATTTCAACGTCATAACGCCTGCTTGAGTTCAGAGATAAAACATATGATAAAATATATAATATTATTCAAAACATTTCTCATAATGTAGTTATGTTGAGATTTCTAAAGTAAAAATTCTTTCAATTTTGCTTGCAAAGGTCAATCTTTGATTTTTTTTTTTTTTTTTTTTTCTTCATCTAGCGAGGTCAATATTTGAAATTATTTGAAAAAAAAAAAAAAAAAAAAAAAAAAAAAACAGCGTTCGATAAGAGAAAAGAGTAAAGCGGATAACATAGTAGATCTTATTACAGTCGTGCTTTAGTTAAAACTAGTTATAGTTTATCAATCCTAGATAGAGCTTTACAATTTATTTTAGGTTTTTTTTTTTTTTTTTTCCCTCCAGCGATTCTGTAAAAATCGTGAAAAACCATATGAACATATGGTTAGATTTTAAATAAGCGATTACTCATTACCTAATATAAGTATCAAAATACGGTTTTCACCAACAGAAAGTAGACGTCCAATGCCGACGTAGTGCGATTTTAAGATTAATTGTCTCCTTAAATTTTAAGTATCTTTAAAAAGACGCTAAATTTTGAAAATGTTCCTCAAGTAGAAATTTTAAAGTGTATAGGGTTTTTTAAATATTAATTGAAATTTAGGGTGACATTTTTCAAATTCGTTCTACGTCGAGATGTTGAAAATCGTATTTTGATAATTATGTTAGGTTATGAGTAATCACCAGTTTAAATTTTCCCATAGAGTAACATGGGATTTCGCAATTGACGAGGGTGAAACCTTCCATCGGTGAAGCATCCCTTTAGAAAAAAGCTAAAACTATACCGACGAAAACATGCAAACACAGATTTCAAATGTGCATGGAAAATTATATTAAAATTATAGTTTAATGGGGCCTTTGATGTAAGGATGAATTGCTCTATGAGAAAATAAGCTTGTATAGGGAACCGAAAAGAAGAAGAAGAGAAATTTTGAAAAATAAATACTATTATTCTTTCATTAAAAAACTTACCCCATGAAAATACTAAGATAAATTACGTATTATGATAACATTTATATTGTACATTAAACGTATATCAAAATTATTTTCTTTTTCAGTACTAAAATTATAAATTTTGTTTTCTTAAAAATAATAATAATAATAAAATAGAAGGAGCATGCGTAAAATTTTCCTTTCTTCATTTTTTTTTCCCTTTTCCATTAACTACCGAATAACTTTAGTGCATCACTTTGAAAGAAAATGTAAGGGAAGGCAGTTACGATGGAATAAATATTTATAATATAAAATAATTTAATAACAGAAAAATAGGCACAAAAATATTTCTGGCATTACCATATAGTTGGCAATGACGTAGTAAACATTATCGCCAAAACCTAATAAAAGTTGCAAAGCTTGAAAGTGGTGAAATATTTATAAGTGAAATAATAACAAATTGCAGCACTGCTTTTTATATATAGCACAACTTTCTAAAATACAAATTTCTAAAATTAACCCCCAAAGTAAAGAGAAAAAAAAATAGCACAGATGTATTATCAATTTTATTAAACATGTTTTCAAATATTTTGCTACTATATTATTTTACAGCAAATTGATGATAATTTATTTCTCTCTCTCTCTCTCCTCATTTTCAAATTATTATCTATAAAAGTTTTTTTTTTTTTTTTTTTTTTTTTAATAAACATGTAAACATTTTAACAATATTCCTAATCTCAATTCTGAATGCCAATAACATGGGATAAATAAAGGATTAATAGCGAACAAGTAAAAAAGCATATTCCGAACGATAACCATTATCAGATTCCATTTAATTATTTTTATGAAAGTAAAATTTAATTCATTAACATATTGATTAAATAGAATCGGATGGAGACTTATTTAAAAGGTTCCATTAATATTTTCAAAGACTCGTTAATTGCCTGATTATGCAAAATCAGCCCTCTGGGGGTAAAGGAGATGTAGAGAATGATCTAAAGCCGGGGTATACCCCTTTTATCAGGAATTCATGAGGAAGACATTAGAATTTTCACTTCTTACAGCAGTATGCAGCCCTTGATGGGTACGGAAAAAAATGAATGGGAGTTCATATGAATAAATAATAGCCATTAAGGTTCACGTTATTTACTTAAGAAAAGAGAAGATAAAAGCAAAGTAAAGTAAATGGGGAAACAGGGGAGCAAAAGCACCGAGTTAGACAAGGAAGATCCCATTTCTTCCATAATACATCATTTTTCTCATATTTTTTAACTTGGAAATTTGGTCGTCTGAAACCTCTATGGTTGTTTAAGATTTGCTTTACAAATTTTAATTAATTGATTTTTGTTTTTCGTAAAACACGTGTATTTTTTTTCTTTCAAATTGAAAATAATTACAGTTATAATATTTTTCCTTCGGCAAAACGTCTTCCTGACAAATAAAACTTAGTTCTGTTTTATTTTAGTGTTTAATTTTTTAAAGTCACTCGAGAAGAACAAATTTTACTTGTTTTATTCAAAATCACTAGATAAAAAGAAAATTTAGTTTATTAAATTTAAAAATCTAGGGAGTGGTAATGACCCTCCCTTGCCGGCGCCCATGCTGAAAGAGTAATTTTTATCCATATCAAAAGGTGAAAAACTAAACATAGAAAGTGTCTGCGAAAAATAAATGTAAGGAACCCATATTCATTTATTTTAAAAATCAATTAATCAAATTCCACAATAAAAAACACATTTCGGTTGTTCAAGCAACATTCTTTGAATAAACGTCAAGAAATTTGCCTTAGGCAGTGTATAAAATAACCATAATGGCGCAGAATATATGTTCTTTGGAAAATCGTATTCCTTTTTTTACTCATTTCAAAAACTGAGGAGTGTGAAATTAAAATCACAGCGTTGTCTTTTATAGATGGACTTGGGACAGTGACCTGGGTTGCTGAAGATCACAACAGTGTTCCAGACCGGTTAGAATCAAAGGTATATAAGAAAAGAATGCAAGGCCTCCCACAGCTCTGAGACCAAAGACTTCAAAATAATTCTTCTGAGCTTTATTATTTTTTTTCTTTTTAGAGCCCCTGCTTAACCGTATTATTAAATAAAAGTTATCTTATTCGTGTCAAGTAAAAATAAATAAATAAATAAATAAATAAAAGTAAATAAGTAAAATTGGGATAATATTTTCAGGAATATTCACCAAAAAACTCTTTCTGATAGCTAAAAAAAAAAAAAAAAAAAAAAAAAAAAAAAAAAACCCAAGAGAAAATAATGGGTACCGATAAAATAATTTGCATTAAAGATTCAATAAACAGTGTTATTATGGATGGTTATTTCATTTGGTTCAAAATATCAAAATATTCAAATCAGAAAATATTTTAATGCTTTTAACTCGAAATATTTAATTTCTATCATAAGCTTTTAAGACAATTTTTCATGCTTTTATTGAATATTTTTGGAGGCCTTTAATAATTATCTTACACATAATCAATGCGATGGGAAATTAAATTAATATACTTAGTTACATTTTAGAGCATTCAGCAGGATATAAATACAGGATAATCGTAAGACAAGGAAATATTTAGGAAGTTCGGGTATTAAATTATAGGGGCATAAGAAAATAATGCAAGGTTCTGAGAAAAGACTAGGTCAGTTCTGAGACAAGACTTCAAAATAATTCTAAAGGTCATCTCATCCATGCTAGGTAAATAAATAAACCATGAGTTTTGAAATATTCACCACAAACTTTTTCGGATTGCTAAAAAAAAAAAAAAAAAAAAAAAAGAGGAAGAAATAAAGAAAGAAAAAGAAAACAGATCGAGAGAAAATAATGGAATAATTATAAAACATTTTTCTTTGAATATTCCAAAACTATGTTATTGTGGTTATTTCATTTATCAGCTCTGTACATTTAAAATATCGGAATAGAGTTCAAAAGAAATTTTGTATACAAGTGAAACAATTATTTATAATATTGTTTTTCATATGCGTAAAAACTTTTTCAACTGCTTTAATTTCAGCCTTGGTTAAAAGAGTAAAAATTTGGATAAAAATATTATAATTAGAAAGTACATTAATGCTTGAAGCTCGAAAAATTAATCGTAATCCTAAAAAATCTATATATTTAAAACACTAAGCGTTTTCTTTCGACAGTTCGTGAGATAAAACTACTCCAGCAAATTACATGATTCTTATTTTAAATGAGAGATGGATGGCCAAAGATTTGTAATTGTGCATTCGTTTGTTCAATATACTTTTATTAATTAGCAGAAATTTTAATAATTATTATTTTTTATTTCTTCTAAATGATGGCAATCTGATTACTTCCATTGTTGCGAGGAGAAAAGAGAAATAATGAAAAATACTCAGACACGTGGCATTTTGGCAGATTTTTTTTTAATTTGCATGCTAAATATAGGTAAAAATATTTATGCACGTGCACTTTATTTTTAAATGAGAATAAAAATTCAGATTTATTGTGACGTCACGGGATTATTGTCCATTGGGTTTATTTTATCTTTATGCGTTATAACTTTATTGATGCCATTTTTACATTACAATTAAATACAAAACATATTTTTATTTATATGCAACGTGGTTAAGCATGAAAGTAACGTATATAAAGTACGTGTGAAAAGTTTGTGCATATGAAAATGACGTTATGCTTAGCTTGACATGCATTTTTATACATTGATAATATCATTGAAAAAACTAAAGAGAAAAAATTATATGATTGCGTCAACATGTATATATATTAATATATGTATTTGAAACGAACAATAATTAAAGAGGACATTTTAAACTGTTTTATTTAAATATTTTAAAACTTTTTTTAACATCGAATTTCGACAGTGCCTTTGGGCAGATGCGATGCACATGCGCACAAGCACATGCATAGGAGCTCACTCGGTCTGTATTATCACAGGAGGAGAGGTGTGTGCTTTATTTACCATGTTCTTTTATTTACTGAATATGATATGGACGTAGGAAGTATATTATTTGTATGATACTTCATAGGTCCATGAAATTTTCTTTTTTGCAGTGGTGAATATGGCGGTAATGTTGAACTGATTTGCAATACACAGTTTTTTACGGATTGTTTGTTTGGAGTTTGCATTGAAAATGGCACTGTTTTTCATTGGGGGGGGGGAGGGGGGGGGAGACCTTTTGAAATAATTTTTTTGAAACACTGCTTCATACTCTTCCCCTCTTAAATAGTAAAGAAGTTAATTTTACTGATGTTGTTATAGTATTTTTTTTATCTAGTTTTAAATAAAAGCTTTTAAGACAACTTTCAATATTACAATATAATTTATAATAGTTAATAAATGTATTTTATGATTATACCGCTTTATTATTATTATTATGATTTTTTACATTAGAAATATCTACTTTAAGATGGCTGGTATAACAATAAAGTTTGGTAACCATTGCCAGGGTCTAACTTAGACTATGTAGGACTCGGGCGAGCATTATTCTGGGAGACCCCCCCCCCCCCTCTTCTATCTATCCATAGAAATTGCTCGTCAATTAAAATGAAGTGGCTAGAGTATTAAACTTAATATATATTGTATACATAAATTTCGTATCACGTATATAAGGGTATCACAAGAAAGATGGTCACAAATTTAACAGATGATAGAATACACTAATTATTATTTTTATTATTATTATTATTTTGCATAGGAATATAAGGGCTCATGTAATCTTCTGAAGTGTAAATACAAGTCACTGTTGGCTATTTGTCTTAATATCATAAAATTTGAGACGGAAGGGCCGAACTCCTTTCCTAAATCTTTGACAATGCAAGAATTTTGATCACTTTTGGACAATTTTAACTATTAGGCATCCTCTTACGAAAATTCTGGTTACGCCCATGGTGGGCTCAAATGGTGGTAGGGGGGCGCGGAACACTTGCCCCTTATGTCCCTGCATTAATCAGGCTCTAACAATTGCTCTTAAGGAAGGGTGTGGGAGGGGGAGGAAGAATATCAAATAAAAATGTTGAGCGTAACCACATGTGTAATACACAAAGATGGGAAGTAATAGAAAAATAATTAAACCCTTTACTTTCACCCCCGAAGAACGTTTTTGAAAGTGGAACAAAAAGTTTTTCGTTTGGCTTCACCTACTTTCTCCCTCAGGGGAAAAAAAAAAAGCTAATGTTAAAAAAATGCTTATTTGAGTTTCTCATGATATTAGCATTTTGGGAATCTTTTAAGACTGGCTTTTAGGGCTTCTCCAGATTAACGTTTTTTGAGGGAAAACATGAAAAGTATGTTAGATCTCGTATTTTTAATTCCCCACTGGTTATTAAATATGTCTTACACAAGAAATATTAGTAAGAATCTTCCAAAAAGTACAAAGCTCATTTCGAAGCTGGATAATAATTATTGTTTCTTACACAAAACGTAGAGAAATAATTTAGAATATAATATACTAAAAGTAACGTTTGATATTTTCTGTACATAGTAAAATGTTACATATATAATAAGAGGTTCGTGAGAAACAAAATTTTTGGGAGTAGATAAGCTTTAAAAAGGTATTCGATTTTTAGATGAATAACGCTTCTTTCTGGTGATATAACTTGCTTCAATGGAGCGAACAATTACAATGCACAGTAAAAATAATGTTTAAATTTTCGTTTTATTTTCATTTATTTGATTCATAAAAACAAACATATAGTGACTCATGAATGTGGTAGATAGTGTAGTTTAAGGCTGTTCACAAATCGGATCAATTCATCATGCATGCATTTACAAAAATCATTTACATGTGTGTAAATGCGAAAAAATTACAGGTATTTCTTATTCAGATTCTTGGAAATCAAACAAGAGTTTACGATTATTCTATAAAGATTATTTCAAACAGTTGCATCAAATTTCACATTTTAAGCCGATACGTGAGACGGCAGTCAAAGAAAAGTCACCATCAGGCAGCAATCGATTATAAGTTAAGATACGAGAAAATGGAAAGCGCTATTCGATTCTTAGGCACTTAAATATTAATGTCTTTAATTTTAATTCCTTTACGAGCAAAAAAGAGTTTGTAAATGTGTCAGAAAGTTTCGCGTTGTTGAGCGACAAAATTTTAAAATTTTAGAATAGACTTAAAATGAAATAATATCTGCAAATCAATTTTATACAAAATAATTTTTCCAAAAAGATTTTAAAAAATGAATCGAGTAAACATGTACAGAATATCACCACTAAGTTAATAAAAATAAATAAATAACACATAAGATAAAGTAAGTAATAAATAAACTGACACGCAGATATGTAAAAATTGAGTATATGAATCCATACCATTAATTGCAAAATTAAATGGGGTTGCGGGGGAGAAGAATAAGTAAAGAAGTAAATTGAAAAATTCTATATTTCTATTAAAAAATGCACACAAGCTTTTTACACTAAGGGGAGAATTATTACATAATATTATGTAACTATTGTAAATACTGTAATGAACTATTACTTAGTATAATGTAAAGCATGAAGTAAGCGAAGCGAATCCATATAGTTATTTACATGTTAAATCAAAAGATAAAATATAGCGTTTATTTGTGTGGAAGGATGCACAAAATGTCTATAGTAGTACTAGAATTTACTTTTACTAAGATGGCTTTATACTATCATGAAAGCAATTAATTAAATATCCAAACGAAATGCACTTCAAATATATCTAAAATGTTGCAATAAAATCGCAACTATTTCATTATAATTCTATTGTTGATACAAATTTCTTCAGGCATTCAGAAGAAAGATGGAAATTCTCAGTAAAACTGAAACTAAATAACACTACCCTCACCCATTCCAGCAATCCGCGCTATATTATCGGCTGGCCTTCCTAGATCAATGAAGTCGCTCGACCGTTCACGAATGGCCAATACTCTCGGAGAAAGGGCCTAATCGATAATATGGGGGAGGTAAAGCGAGTTTGGTGTGTGTGTGGACGGGCACACAATTATGCCACTCGCACCTCCAAACGATATCCTGAGAAAACTCCAGGAAAATCCCTGCTTCTCTTCGGATGCTCCACAGATACAGCACAGAGAGAAGGATAGTTAAATATTTTGCAAAAGAAATGCAGGAAGGAATCGGAAAATTCGAAGACGTAGCAGCTAATGAATCAAGTACGTTCAGTGAGAAACAATTATTTGCTCACAATGAACAGATATATTATTCGTCGTTCGATTTTCAAACAAATGTAGAATCTTTCCATTATGTTTATATTTTTAGTCACTAAAACAGAGAGTTCACAGAAAAAAGCATATAGGAAATAAACTAATAGTGAAAACAGTTGTCGTCATATGATTGTTGAGAAATTGTACATTATATATATACATTTTAAGACGCAATTTAAATTTATTCATTATTTTAACTACCACCCCTCCCAACCCACACACACACACACAAAAAAAAAACCTTTGAATAGAGAAATGAAAAATTTGAGGAAGAATACGATAAACTTTATTTTCAAATACACATTAAAAAGACATAAAAATGTACATAAACTGTACTTGCATCTGCTAGAAACGGTGTGATGTGGAAAACAGTAAAATAAATTAGTAAATTGTTAAAATCCAACAATTTCGGCCAATTTCTGTAAACCATCATCAGTTATATTCAAAGAATGGTTTATGTAGAACGATGGTTTATGTAACGAATAGGGATGTAGAACATCCCTGATCATGGCCACAGAAGTTGGCGGAAACTGTTGTGTTTTAACAAGTTTCTAATTTACTTTACTGTTTTCCACAACACACCGTTTTTAGCAATTGCAAATACAGTTTATGTATACATTTTTATGTCTATAATAATCAATGATGTAAAATCCAATCTTACTGTCTTTATTTATTTTCACAATAGAATTTTTTCTAAACTTTTGACAAATTTACTATTAGCAAATTTAGGTTCAGAATGTGCTAGATCTGTGGTTCTTAATGACTCTTAGTTACCAGGGCACCATTTTCGTATTTCCTTAGTCTTCACGGACCTCCTCAAGAATTACGAGTGATATTCCTCTGAATGTCAGTATGTCGAACATATGATATATAGGCTAATTATATTGCATTTTTTAACAAGCGACTAGAAAAGAAGACTAGAAGAATGAGAGCTATCTTTTAAACAGTATCAACATTTTTAACAGTTTATTTACTAGCAAGATTTCTTTCAGATTCTATGTTAAAACTTTTATATTGAAATCAATACCTTCGCGAACCCTTGTACTAGAAAGTCTAAATGTTGATGCAGGATTTTTCTGTTAAACTTAAGGCGGTCAGATGTTTTGCCGCTCACTAACGCAAAACCTTCTCAAATATTTATGAACTCAGTTTTAAGCGTAAAATAAGCATGACTATTGAAATAATTTAAAATAGAAATGTTCTTTTTTTTCCCTCGGAGAATGAAATAAACTTTGAGTTACAGGCGATTGTTGCCTCACGGCGGCAGTTTTTTTTCTTTACCTTTTCCGTGCTGTCGCATCCATAAATTCAGTTCAAAACGCGAACTTTGACAACATTTTCTGAAAGATATTCTGCCTTTATCGAGAAAATGAAAACTGTTCGATTACATAGCTCTAAATAAGAGCACCTGTCCTAAAGAACAAAAATGGATTCAGAAATGTATCAGAAAATAGCCAATTTGGATTTGAAAACAGCTATAAGATATTTTGAATAATAATGTGTGTACTTCTTTATCACAAAAAAAAAAAAAAAAAAAAAAAAAAAAATTACAAGCACATCCTAATTATAGAAAGTCAATGGAATATAAACTAATTTAATTGAAAAAGTAAAATACAGTGGAACTCCAGATATACGTTACCTGAGTTGTACGTTTCCCTCACTTATACGTTTCAACTCTGCGGTCCCGACCAGTTGCCGTTAAAAATGAGCTGAGTTATACGTTTTGAATTACACATTTCCCTCAGTTATACGTTACGTTTTTGCGTCCCCGGACGAATTTATTTTTCATTTATCCATTTTGAAACCGGAAACACTGACGACGCGGCCGAGGAGTCTAATTTGAAAGATCTTATTCAAACTTCAGAGCTGATGTGATAGTAGTAAAGCGGTTCGTCAGTAGTAAAAGCAATAACCATAAGACGGCTGCATTATTAACAGAAATGCAAAATTTGCTGTTCAGTGTCAGCTCTGCCGAAAAGAAACAACCGAAGATTAGTGATTATTTCTACAAGATTCAGTAAACTACTGAAATGTCTTTTGATAAATGATCAAAATGATCGCCAAGGCGATTCCATCGATTTCTTTTAAGTACTCTATGTGTATTAAAAATAATTTTAATAAAGCTTTTATGATAAAATAAGTTCATGTGTTACTTCTCTTATGTAC
Source organism: Maratus michaelseni (assembly GCA_963931845.1). NCBI lineage: Eukaryota > Metazoa > Arthropoda > Arachnida > Araneae > Salticidae > Maratus > Maratus michaelseni. The sequence continues at coordinate 256,530,218 of OZ007592.1, forward strand.
TTTTTTTCTTCTCATTTCCATTTCCAAAAATTTATGTCATGGGTGCAGTACTACTTAGGAAACTTCTGTTTTCAATATAAAAGGCAGCAAACTCCTCAGTGGATCAAAGTTTTCACGATATATTTTAAAAATTGTTCCGGTAAACCATTAATTGAGTTGTACGTTTTACTGAGTTATACGTTTCGTTTGTCCGGTCCCGGGCAAAACATATAACTGGAGTTCCACTGTAATTGGAAAGATAAATTAATTGGAATTTAAACTAGCAATTCATTTTAAAAAATAGAAGCATTTTTGTTAGAATTAGAACCTAACATGTTTAGATAATCATAGGGTAAATTCCGGATCATGGTAGTGGAAATCGCTTTTCTGCAGAGAAGCGGGAAAAGGAGAAATAATGTGAAAAGTGAGGATGTATCAATTTTTAACGAGGGGAAGCAAAATGGCTGCTCGGAGATTTCAAAACCATTAGAAAAAGTGATCGGGTATTCATGCCAGCTGCTGACGACCAGATATTTCACGCCCGGCTATTTTATATAGATAAGTTCAATTAATGAAGGTATCCATTTATAAAGCATACTTGGTTTCATTACCGGGGGGTGGGGATATGTGTTTTTCAATATATGAAGTGTCGAAAATTAGGAATTTTTTACATTTCGATTTTTACTTGTAATAGTCAGATGACACCTTAAAAATAATAAAAATAATAATAAAAAGTGCGCAAGAATTTAAAGCAATAAATGTAAATGTGTTTTCTTCCCAAGTTATGACTCTAGTGGTTTAATAAGAAAATAATGCTTGCAAGAACTGTGTTTAGATACATTTAAAAAAAAAAAAAACATCACTGCTAATAAGAGTAATAGCGAAAAGATTCCAGGCAAAAGACAAGAAGTTGGGACTACGAAGCTGCATCTGGATAAGCTAGTTTATCGATCGAGAAGCGAAATCACGTGGGGTCCATTTGTTTTCGCCCTTCTTCTATAGTAGTTCTCAAATGGCTTATTTTTCTTCTAAATTGGTAGACTCGAGAGTGAAAGATAGGAAGTTTTGTTTTGATAAACCCTCCACAACACAGGATGAATGAAACGTGGTCATTCCCTTTTGCAAAAACTGTTACGTAACATATATATATACATATATATATATTACACCAGACAGGTTTAAAATTTCATTACGTCATGTTCGAATTCAGATTTCTCTATCTCCGCATTTATTTCCATGATTAATTTTAGCATACATAACGAATACAGAGATAGTCACAATAGACAATTGTAGATCAGAGAAGTCACACATTATTACTCATTTATTCAATTCTGTTTCTTGCAATTGCAAAAGAATACGATTATTATGATTGTACAATTTATTTCCTGGAAATGAAAACTAGTATGTTGTGGCCATCACACGATATTCTTCTATATAAATCAAATTAATTAAATCATTTAACTTGAATTCTGTGCATTTAAACTGGTTATATAAGAAACGCACATTTCGAACAAATCATCGAATTTTTGTACCCCCTCTTAGATGACAGCAACTAAAATTGAATGGCAATCTATTCCCATCATAAGGATTCTAAAATTGTTTGTTTCGTTGATATCTGCAAACATAAACTGGAGATATAAACAAAACTTAAATCAAACAAATCATCGATTTGCGACACTCCTTCTTGAGGAATTTTGCTCAAAAGCTAATCAGTACCAGTTTACATAAGGATAGAACTTTATATGAAATTTCATCTTATCCTAAGCAGTAGTTCGTGAGTTAGAGCGCCCACAAAATGTGTGTCACAGACAGACAAACACTCAAACTCACGGACGTTTTCTAAACACAATCAAAACGTGTACAAGACCTTCTAAAATGTATAAATCCGTCAAAAACCGGAAGTCGAAATTTTTCACGGTTTTTTATTTATTTATTTATTTTAATAGAAAGAAGAATGTAAAAATAAGATGTTATCTAAAATTAATGATATATATGGCAAAACATATAGTTTATTTATTGTTGCTTAGGGTCTTACTTACTGATTTAAAAATAAGAAAATTGATACATACTTAAAAATTAACTGGTTTCAATTATTGAAATTCTTGATTGTAATAATCCACAAAAAAGATTCACTAAATATTAATCCAAGAATGAGAAGCAATAAACTTACCTAAAAAAGAAAATGATATTTAGAAAACTGAGGCATAATCAAATAAATTAATTACATAAAAGCAAAATTACATGATCTTTCAAATCTATCATAATCATATCGAAAACATATTGAAAATTATACTTTAACTCATTAGGACATTACAGTTTTCAGTTATCGGAAACCAATAAAATTAAATCACCAAGCAAATACAAAAGCACAGGGTGAACATAATTAAAAACAGTAACTCAGCAGCGAGATCTAATAGCGAGAATGGAGCCAAATTTTGAATTATAATTAAACAAGACGGAGGACGAAGGATTCCGCCAAAAGAAAAAGAAATTGGTTCCAAAAGTCACCGCTAGGTGGAAATGTGGCGCTGTGTAATAGAAAAGACAGTTTAAAAAACGCAAAATCAGAAAATATGGGAATAGTGTATATTCTTTGGTTTGTAAAATTATGATGGAAAAAAATTACATAATCAGGGGTGGATGCAGAGTTTTTTTTCTTGTGGCCCATCATTTTGTGAAAAGTAAAAGTTGTTTTTGCAAACTGTATTACATTTTCGTGAAATTTATTATATTTTTGTGAAAACTAACATTTTGTAACGAAAGATGAAATCCAGTTACTCAAATTCGAAGCAAGCATTCGTGAATAATAACTTCTTAAAGTCCTTCTGCAAAAGTTTTTCTTTCTGGTGGATTTTTTTTATTTGCAAACTAGCTAACCCGCCCGGCGTTGCCCGGGCCCGAGATAATTACAATCTCAGAGAAAGGCGTTAACCCCCTCCCTCCCCATACCCGCAAATATAATGAATAATTTGTTCAAGAGAACCACCGTCACGTACATTAACGCGATCATTAAAAAAAGAATTACATTTTTCTGATAATTAGAACATAACGAAGACGCTACGCTAAAATAGCCGGCAGATGACACCCCTTCCCGACCTCAATTTCAAATCTATATCTTAATTAGTTACCTAAATATTTGTTCATTAGTCAAATTTGGCAATTATTTCCTTTCATTTTCGCAAACTAAATGAGAGGGATCGGCCAGAGAAACAGATCTCTTTGTAGTTCTGTTTTTAATGAAAGCCGATCCCTGTCTGAAAATTTCTCGGATCGTTTTCACTGGCGCCGACAGATTTTTGGCAGTTTTTTGCGTAAATTAAAAAAAATTACCAACCGAATTTTTCAAAAATCACATAGTCAGATACAGAATATTTTTTTTACATATGCTCAGAAATTTTCAAATTGATATCTCAATTAGTTTTCTTAAAATTTGCTAATTAGTAAAATAATTTCGAATTTGTTCATTTCCGCTCGCAAATCCAACGCGCCAGCCCATTTCATTCGCCATTTTGTTTTAAAAGATGACATTTTAGAAGCGATGGTTAATGAGAATCTAATTAATATCTAGGCTAATTATCAAAATATTAAAATTCTGAGGCTCAGGTGCACATGGCCAGGCCTTGGACTATCGACATCTAAATTTGCAGACTTCTAGGTGGGCTAGATTTTGCTAGCCATCGCCAACAGACACAACACACACACACACACAGACAGACCGCACATAGAGCGAAACTTTCTTTTATTAATATAGATTACACATTTTAAAACCTAACAAAATAAAAATAATTAGTGAAGAGTGCATTTTTGTGGAATGGAATTTTGTGAAGAGACCTATTTTATTAAGAGGAATTTTGTGAGGGCGTTTTATTAAAAGTGATTTTGTGATGAAGCCTATTTTATTAAGAGAAATTTTGTGAAAACGCCTGTTTTATTAAATGTATTTTTGCGAAAGCGCCCCAAATAGACTCCAAATTTTGCCTGGATCGACCCCTGATAATCTTATTAATCACAATAAATAATAACAAAACACATGTTTAATAATTAAATAATAAATCAGTTATTTTGTAATACAAATTGCAAAAAAAAAAAAAAAAAAAAAAAAAAAAAAAAAAAAAAAAAAAGTTGATTTTTACGGTATTTAGTGATTTTTACGGTAGCCCATCAGTTTGTGAAAAGTAAAGATTTTTTTTCTTCATAAAATCCCTTTTAATAAAACGCCTTCACAAAATTCCTCTTAATAAAATAGGTCTCTTCACTGGAAAAACAATGCTACAATAAATAACATATAAGTTAGCTTTTGTACAACGTTTCGTTTTGAAGGAGAGAGGGAAATATTAAAAATATACATAAATAATAATATTTCTCGTCTCTAAAAAATCTATTTAATGTAATTTTTATAAGTTACAGAAAAAAGAAGGATAAAACCCATGCCAATAGATTTTAGAAAATGCATAAGTCAAGTTTGATCTAAAATAACATCACCCGCAGATAAATATACAAAATAGGTCCATATCCGATTCTTTTTATTTTGTGTGACTCAGTATTTGGAAAAAATATATATATACAAGACATGCATTGTATAGACAGAAAAAGTGTTAAAAATATCAGCTAAAAGAAAACATATGTTTATGTCAATCCCCATACTGAACTGCTTGACTTGTGAAAGAAACTGAACATTTTGTTCAGTCACACACATGGTATTAACGCTAGTTTTTGCGTAAAAGAATGCGAATAACTTGGAGCGGCAAAAAAAAAAGATATGATGTCCGGAATAATCAAAAGGACATACTCATTCTTAATTACGCGAAAAATAAAATCCACGTGGAAAGAGCGCTGCGGCGAGTGTTTCTGTTTTTAGCAAATTTAATTTTTTTTTTTTAAATTATTATTCCGTTAGATAAGCCAACTTTCTAACGGCTTTGTATCTCCCATTTTGTACAAATTGAGTACAAAACAACACCTATTGCAATAACGACGATACAAGCTGAATAATTCTATAATAATAATAATAATTACAAAACATATTTGACATGAACATCTTTTCTAAAATACTTCAACATATCTTTTTTCACAATTAATTATTTAAAAAATAAAATAAAATATTTCCAGATAAATTTATGATGTTAATACAAAAGTTTTATTTATTTGTTGAAATATTGATTCTAAACACTAGAAGACAAGCTAAGTAAAGTGGAATAAAAACAAAGAAAGCAAATACAGAAATCATTAAAAATATACAACGACGCCATAACACAAAAATAATCAATTTTAAGTTATTTGCTTAGTTGAAACATATGGTTTTAGTAATTTTAAGCTAAAATACAACGACCCCATAGCTAAAAAATTATCAATATTAAGTTATTTACTTAATTGAAATATATTTTTTATTAATTTTAAGCTGTGTTAGTTACATTTCTGTCAGCTAAAAACTTGCTAGCAGAAGATACTTTATATGTCAAAAAAAAAAAAAAAAAAATCTTACTTAAGGTGGTTCTCAAATAATCTGCTCCACAACGCGAAACTTTCTGACACATTTTCTGACTCATTTGTAAACGTAAAGGCATAAAATTGGCATGCCTGACTCTTGAAGCGATTTGGAATCGAAATGAGTTTTCCATTTTTTGATAATTAAATTACTTATCGAGTTATAAACGAATCGTGTCACGTGAAAATGCGTTTTTCTTTTTTCTTTCTTTCTTTTTTCTTTTTTTTTTTTGTGTTGCAATGTCGGGAATTCAGTTCAAAATGCTGACTTTGACAATATTTTCTGAAAGATTTTCTGCTTTTACCAAAAAAAAAAAAGGGAAAACGTGTTTCGATTAGTTTCGATTACAAAGTAGTATCTGAATAAGAGCACCTGTCAATTTGATACATTTGCGAACAAAAATAAATAAAAAAATTTGTCATAAAGTATCCAGTTTAGATTTTAGAGTAGCCTTAAATGAAAACTTCCACGAAATGATATTTCATTATCGATCTATCCTTAAAGGGGTTGGGGGGATGCTTTGTTTTTAAGGAATTATTTTCTTTCTTTTTTTTTTTTTTTTAATTACACATTTTGCTTAATTTTTATGCTATTACAAAACCAAGGGAAAAAGTTTTAAAGCACTCATTCACGTTTATCAACAACTGAAAACTTTCACACATTTTTAAGAGCTAATTTTGTATTTAACCTCAAAAAGAGGTGATACGAGATGTAAACTGTACAGAATTGGCATCCATTGACTCTAAATTTTACACAATCCACCAAAACAGAATTTTTTTTTACTCCGCCTAAAATAACTGCGCCTTTCGTCGCATTAATTTTTGCTGATAGGCAAAAACTCACAGTAGCACGCAAGATAAAACACATTTCGAAGCGACAAATCTGAAAGTCAAATCTCCGTTACTGATAGGCCTCACAACTTTTTGAAACTAACGGCTGATTGAGCTGAATCATATGGAGGTGGGTTTCCGGGAAGGTTGAAAAATATTCTTATGGAGCCCTGTCTGCTTCAGATAACAAAGCACGACCTTTTAAAGTTTAAATGAGAAAACGAAAACCAACAAAACTTTCCGAGAAAAATATTAAGTAAACCAAACGAAATGCTGCCGCTTTTGGGTGAAAATCACGGAAGAAGCTGATATTATCACAAACGAATTTGCATAGTTCACATTTCTGGATGCATCGAAATGCCTGAATACGGCTCTTTTTGCCAAATAATAATAATAAAAAAGATTCAAGCGTTTGATATCAATTTCGATTACGACGCATTCAAATTGTTTTTTAAAATTCGACATTATTGAATCGTTATGTCGCGTTCTGAAACAATGCTACAGTAAATCAGATCGAAGAAACTGAAGGCAAATTCTATTCGTGACAAAAATTATTTATAATATTGAGGGCGGAGGGGGGGGGGGGGGGGCTTACTTTTAAGGATGATGGATGATAATTTCCCACTACTCTATATTTCATTTCTTGACATTCCTGAAGAAACATTCCTGAGATCTTACCTGTTATGAAAAATAGTTATAAAAAATAATTTTCTCGAATGTTTTGTTACAGGAGTCAACGGAAAGTCAATCAACAGATCAACAATTTAAAGTCATGCATGAAACAGTGCTGAACAGTGGAGCAGTTTTGAGGGGCTTCCTAGATGCTGTCAACTACGCCCAGTCTATTGATGATATGTCTTATTTTATTGCGAGCCATTGGGTAAGGTAAAACTGTAGTTTAAAACTACTATAGAAGAAAAGAATGATTTAACATTTAATAATTTAATAAAAGTATAAGTTAAAACTAATATGCACGAGTCGGAAATTACCTCACTCGAACCTGAATAGTCTATTTGAAGGAAAAAAGTTACTTTTCTGAAATAGGGTTTCGCAGTATCTTAGTATTAGACGACAAAAGAAAACTATAATTTTGTAACTTACTTCTAGAAATTATTCTATGCGGCGAATTTGGTACTGTACCATTTTACCTAATGCGCCACACTCTTTTCAGATTGTGCTGTTCCATTTTTGGAATATGCCGTGTTGTCATTTGTGCCTAGCAAGACATTCGCTAATACATATGATATGACCACGTGCGTGTTTAAAAAATGACCCTTTAACCAAGAACTTTTATTACCAGAAATAAAAATAATTCATTAAACACAAATGAACGTTCAATAATGAAAGAAGTTTTGAAGAAAAACTCGGTATTTTTTAGCATTCTCAGTTCTTTTTGCGACTTTTTAGGCTAAAACAATCCTAAAGTACATTTCTGCAAAATTGCACTGACCTACCTTACCTCTGCTATCAAACAAACTGTAGCTATTGTTGCAAACACCTGTCACCTGCTTTCTGTAGTGAACGAAATATTTAAAAGTATTTACCTCAGTTTTTATTAATCCTTTCCAACATAGTTCAAAAGTTTTTTTATATTTGTCTGTTTGTCTAGCCGTGCTATAACTCTCGTAAATATATTCGGATTGACATGCAAATTTTATATGTTATTGAGGTTTACTAAAGAATGTACGGTATTGAAAATGAAGTGTGTACAGGGATCTGTTTAGGAAAAAATTGGGTCCTTTAAAGGACTTTTCACAAAATTTTTTATTTCAAAAAAGGACCCTTCACAAAACTATTTTCCCTAAAACAGGACCCTTCACAAAATTATTTTCCCTAAAACAGGACCCTTCATAAAATTCTTTGTCTTAAAAATAGGTTTTTCACAAAATTTTTCCATCTTTAAACCAAACATTTCACAAATTAATCATTTAAAAGTAAAATCTGACCTGTCACTTTTACATATATAAAGAAAATATGTGTATTTTATATCCATATATCTTCTTAAAAATGCATAAACAAGAACCTGAATAAAACGACCAGATTCACAAAATTATGATTAGATTGTTCACAAATATAAAAAGCTGTTCACAATTTCACAAAAACAGGACCCTGTGAAAAAAGTCTGGACAGACCCCTGGTGTAGCATTTTTTAGTTCGTTTACAGAGACGCACAAAAGAATTCAGTTACATTATGGTCTATGGCAAGAAATCGTTATGATATTTCACACATAATGAAATTAAAAAGGATCACTGAGTTGCGCAACACTTATCGCTCCTTTACAGAGACGCACAAAAGAATTCGGTTCCAGGACTAACTATGGCGAATAATTACTGGAAATAGGTTTTAAGCTTTGGTATATGCATATTTAAATTTATCTCATTTTTAGTGTATTACCTAGTGTGTATAAATTCTATAGATCACGCCCAGGGCTGCACGAAAAATGACCGGATATGGGTAGCAATTGATGTAAACGGATTTTTACTGCGTTATTATTATTATTAAATTGCTTATTTAGTATATCATTCCGTTCTACGAGAAATTGAAACGTCTTAATATTCTGTAAGTGTGGGAAAGTTTTTCATAATCTATGCTAGAAGCATGAATTTTCGTTCTTGTTCCAACTTTTAAGTAAAAAAGACTCTCTTATTTTTGAATCTCTTATTTTTAAATTACTCGAAATTGCGTTTAGTAAATTTAGCGAGAAGAGAGCGAAATATTTTCCAAAAATTCCATATTTTTAATTCCATTCGGAAAATTTATCTTATAAAACAGTTCAGTTACGTAATTATTTATTAACCAATAAACATTCAATTTGTTTTTCATAAAAGCTGACGGCTTGCTCAAAATAATAATAATAATAATAATAATAATAATAATAATAATAATAAATTAATTTTGGAAATATTTTATGAAATATATGTTACTCATAAAAAGAACGAAAAACACATTTATTTATATATTTTGAATTTGTCCCCAGTTCTACAATCACATTGTTTAATTGAGAACTTAAAGAGTTGTTTTTCATTATTAAAATCACGTCTATGAATGTTCCTATTTCTGTTCAAAATATATTTGAGCACGATGAAAACAGATGTAAGTTTTAATAAATAATAAAAATAATAAATAATAAACGTTCTCAAATAAATAATCAATCCAATCAGTTAAACCGAATTATTTAACTGAAACCAACTAATGAAAATTATTATGTAATTGAAACGTAATTGCTGCAAACTGCAAATTCTTTTAAAGGAGAATGAATAGCGAAACAGTACAAATAATTGTTCTTTTTCCAGCATTGTAACATTTATAAAGGAAAAACAACATTTACAGGAATAAGATACGCTAAAAGTACGAACGAGACATAAATATCCGATTTATTCTCTTTCCTTTATTTACCAATTTTGTTAGTATAAATTTCATTATCAAATTAAGCCTAACAAAGTCCCATATTCTGCTAAATAAGAGATTTTTCAGCACTATAAAAGCAAGTATAAGTTTTCAGGAGAAAAAAAAAAAAGATCTAAATTTAATAAACGTCATTAAGTTGATTATTAATTAATTAATTAAACCTAATATTACTTGATGTCAGTACGAGATCTATTGAAACAAATGAAAATTTAATGGCTTAAACTCTTTTAGAGAAGAGTAAATTAAATAGGAAAAGAAACCGCGCGAATACTTTTTTTTTTCTTTTTCCAGCATCATAACATTTATAAAGGAAAAACTACATTTACAGGAATAAAAATGCTAAAAGTACAGATGACATTCATAAACATCCAATTTATCCTCTTTCCTACATTTATACATGCAATTTCCTTTGTATCAATTTCATTATCAAATTAAGTCTAAAGTATGTCACATATTTTGCTCAGTATATATATATATATATATATATATATATATACATTTTTTTTTTTTTTAGCCCGATGAAAAGAAGTATAAGGGAAGGGGATAAAATCGAATTTTAATAAGCGTCATTAAGTAGATAATTAATTAACAAATAAAACTAAATTAATTTAAGTCAATGTCAGTAATCAGATAGAAATCTATTCAAAATAAAATTTAATTAATGCAAAACCCTTTCAAAGTAGAATGAATAGGAAAGGAGAACGTAGATACCGGTTCCTTTTCCAGCATCACAACACTTATAAAGGCAAAACCACATTTACAGGAACACAAATGCTAAACGTGCAGATGAGAACTGCTTCACAAACATCTATTTAAATATTTCTTTCCCACATATTCAAATATAACGTTCATTAGTATCATTAAACATAAAAACAAATGACATCAGTTTTATCAAGTGGTGCTTAGGAAAATATTTTCAAACTGAAAATGTTTTAAACGCACACACACACACATTTTACAATATAAAAAGTAGGATAGGTATTTTTATAATATAATTTATTTAATCATGCAATAATGCTAGAAATCATAAACAACTAAAAAGAGGAACTATTAAGAATTGCTGTAAATATCGTGCAAAATGAAATCAAAATGTTGTTTTTAAATAATATTATTTATATACAAAAAAATTATTAAAAATTCAATGCACATTTTAAATACTGTATATATTTTTGTTGTTGTTGTTGTCATGTATGTATTTATATGTTTAAGTTTACGTAAGAAAAATATAATTAATATAAAATTAAAATGCAACATTGGCACCTTTTGTTTATATGTGACCTTTAAAAATTCAATGTACATTTTAATTACTGTATTTATTTTTGCTGTTGCCATGTGTATGTTTATTCATTTAAGTTAACGTAAGAAAAATATCATTAATATAAAATTAAAATGCAATATTTGCACCTTTTGTTTATATGTGATTTTTTTTCCTTTAGGAGAGGGGAGTATGTTATCCAATATAAATGTGATACTTTTGCGTATGTGCATGGTGTTCTATAAATTCAGCATATTGGAGTGAGATGAAATATTTATTGTGCATGAGGAACAAATACAATATTAATTTGGAATTCACAAAAAAAAAAAAAAAAAAAAAAAAAAAAAAAAAAAATTGTGTTCGTAATTTTTCTGTCTCTTTATTTTTTACTTCTTTTCTTAAGGGCTAAAAAGGGTATTTAAAAAAAAAATCTATTTAATTCTAAGAAGCAGGTTTACATAATATTCAATCAAACATAAAACAAAAACAAACAAACAAGCGAACACACACACACACACACACATAATATAGTACATAATAGGGATGCACCGAATATCAAAATATTCAGTCAAACTCAATACTTAAAAAGAAAACCTTGAAAAAAGAAATACTTAAATACTTACACAACTTTTACTTTTAACTGTCAATTAATAAAGATATTCAGAATAATTAAGAAATATGGAATCATTTACATAAAAGAGATTTTACATTATTTATCTGCTGTTTGAAAGACGACACCTAAGGAACTATTAATGACAACCTTCATAGAAATTAATGATGTACAAATGCAAGTTGCTGAATATTAGTGTCTATAATCTTTTTCTTGCTTTTTCACAAACAGGTTGATTCTACACAAAATGGAACAAACATTCAAGGGAGATAATACGCATCCAGACAAGCCTGGCGATTTTTGTACAGGAAACAAGGATCAGAATGCACTTATTCAGTCAAAAATACAGAAAGAATAGATTTTTTTTTCTTTTTTAAGTGCAAAGCTCGCTTGTGAAAAGATCTTCATCAAAATGGAAGTATTTGTGTAAAATATTATTTAAAACTGTTTTAAAATGTAATTTTTAATATCTTTAAAACCTGAAATATAGGTGTATTCGGCCGTCTAGTTACACTGTAAAAAATACATGTTTCTCAATCTAAAAAAATAAAATAATAATAATAAATGTAATATAACTATGAAAGAAAATATACAATAACCTCTTCCAAGTTACCCCTATTTCCGAAAAGTGCTCTTTATTTTTAGAAATCTTAGCAATCTAGTATATTTTCGATATTTAAGAAAGCATTTATAAAAACAGTTTTTTATTTTCTTTTGTTATTGATTTTCAGAAACGCTTCCGAATAGTTTTTTATAGGGTATTTTAATCAGTTTTCTCAAACAGGAATATCAGTTTTTCGGATGCTATCAAATCAGTTATTATAGATGAAATCGTACATTTCTTGTGGAATCTGTAGTAATTTAGGCCTGACGATTCTGCTACAGTTCCACAAATATTTAAAATTAATTTACTTTTTCCAATTTGATTTATTTCAATTTTTTATTTTTATTCCCTCCCCCATTTGTGTATGACGTTTCTGTGTTGTCGGTTATATATATACATTAGGGCTGGGCGATATACCGTAATATCGTTATATATCGATATTTCTTTAAGACCGCGATAACGATATTGAGATTTTAAATCTTCCGATATATCGCTTCAAACGGTATTTCATCCTACTTCCGGAGTTTCAGAAATTACGGAATTTCAGATCTACCGAATATCGGCAGGAAAGTTGGTTACTTTTGCAAATACTGCACCGATATCGACAGTTGTGTGATATTTGCAGTTTTGTGCAGGTGTCGCGCACATACCGGAATATGGCCGAAGAGTCTACTGTTCTGATGTACCGTTTTGTTCATCGGAGTTCGTCGAGAATCGAAATTAAAAGACTCATTCGAGGATCGGGCATTTCCGATACAATCGCTTGTGGACTCTTGTTTCATTTGAATAATTTATAATGTTTAACTTTCCAAAGGTTTTCAATAATACCCATTTTATATCAGATCTGCAGGGAAAAGATTTGCATTTTTTAAAGCAATATATAAAAATTTAAATATCCTTTGAATATGTTAAATTAAGATGTTCAATTTTTGTTTTTTCTAGAGGACAGTTACATTTACGACCCTATAATAGAGTGACATATGAATTTAAAATATATCGATATATCGAAAATATCGATATTTGGTCAGCGATATATTACGATATTAATATTCTGATATCGCCCAGCCCTAATATACATATATATATAATTGGATTACATACTTTGAGTTAAGAAAAATAGTTGTAGAACATACATAATTCTTTCAAAAGAATAATATGAATATACAAATGCTTGGTGTAACAAGATAGCCTTACATAAATAACTTGATAATATGCTGCTTTCAAGTTAACCCAGTACAAATTGCGGTTGCTCTACATGGGCGTGAATAAACAACATATGAAAGTTCGTGCACATTACAGCACATGCAGAAAAGAACCCTAGCATAAAGCAAACCAAGCGAACAAAAACTAGATGTAGTATATCAAGCTGCAACAGTAGCGACATTTTATACCGGAAGATAAAAACCCACAATTGCCAATCCTCCACATCAGATATGGCAACAATAGCAGAAACTACCTGATTGTTCAGATGCAGAAAACTGAGACATCTGCTCCTAGAATATGTGATATGCCCACCTTATATCCTACCCTAGTGCACTATATGGCATCATTTCGCGGACATCTTAACTTATTTGATAGAACTCAGGGTTCCAGATGTAACACAAAAAGCCAACTTTTCCACCTCATGAGTCCGGCCCATTGTACATAATCACCGCAAGCCCACCGGTTTCACAAAAAGCTTTGTGCCTCCATTCAAAAGCACTATGGAAAAAGGAAACCATGGGAGACAAGCAGAAATGATCCCTTTGATTTGTGACAGTGAAAAAAAAAGTAAAGGGATGTGACAATGCCTTACGTTGGGGACGAAAACTTAGGTTTGGATTGTTGCTCATAGTTCGGGAGGGAGGATGAAGAATTTTGATAAGGGAATGTTGAAAATTCTTTTGGACTCTACAGCATATTAATTTCTTCTAACAAGAGAATAAACATGCACAGTACATAAATTTACACTCACAAATTCCCTGATTTTTTTTTTTTTTTTTTTTTCTTTTAAGTTTTAAAGGCTGTCATGAAACTTCACATCATAATCCAACAATCGATTTGATATCATAAAAGAGACACTTTGATATCAAATTACACAGTTAAATATTTTATTGCTATTTAGTGAAATTCATTTGATGCAACAAAACAAATTAACGTTACCAATTTATTTTTAATTCGCACATTTCGTTTTCATACTTGTCATTTTCGTTTATTATTTAATTTTGGATACTACAATTGGTACATAACCTAATTCCAACTCAATTTGCTAAACATATAAGAACATTACAAAAAGAACTGAAGAGAATGAAAAATTTTAATTATAGATAGTGTTATAGTGAGTTGATGCATTTATGTGGCTAGCAAAGTTTATGTTAATCCGATTTATTTATTTATTTTAACGAGGGGGAAAAAACAAGAAAAGAGCTTTTGACTATAATTTGTATACATACATTTAATACACACATTTAATACATACATTTAATACACATCATTTTTTAAATCATTTTTGTCCGCAAACGTATGAAATTGCAGGAGTTCTTATCAAGAAACGGTCAAAGTTGGCGTTCTGGACCGATTTACCGAACGCAACAGTGTAGGGGGGGGGGGGGGGGGGGGGGGTAAAAAAACCTGCCGTCTTTAGAAATCTATTGCTTATAACTGAAGAAGTAATTCATTTATCGGAAAAATGAACAAAAAAAAAAAAAAAAACAACTGTTCGATTAAAAATCACTTCAATAACATGCCCGCAAGTATCATGCTTTTATGATTAAAAATGAGTCGAAAGTTTCACGTATTGAGCAGGGATATTTTTTTTTCTACTTTTTTGAGAACCATCTTAAAAGACTTCACGAACGTATTAGTTTCCAGCAATGAATCATTAGCCGTTAGTTTTTAAAAATTTAGAGAAGGTATGCATAAGTGATGGGTCCTTCAGGAGGCATAATTATTCTCTTGGAAGATCGCAAAAGAGGCATATTTTGTATTAATACACTGAATCTGTTTTATTTCTAACACGAGGACCCAGTTTTGAAAATTAAAAAACAAAAGGGGGGGGGGCGTTTTTTGGATGTGTCTGCGTTCCAAAGAACCAGGATTTCAAAAGCCTAGCGGCATCTTCCATTCAATAAATAATTTTATACATGTAAGTATATCGAACATCGAATTAAGTTTCTAAAATCTTCAAATATTAAACAAAAATCAATATGAATAATATTTTGAATCCAACAAGTCTGAATCACCGACATCATCATTAAAAATAAATAAATAAAATCTATTCTGTTAACAAACAAGGGAAAAAAAATCAAAATTTTCATTGGGAAAAATTATTTTTTATAAACTAATAAACATAATTGAAGAGAGAGACACATACTGCATAAGAAGCTATAAAGTTGTAATATTGTGACTATAGCTACTGACGCATTTTTAAAACACTGAAATGTATAGATATAAAGTAATACTTTAGGTTACTCCTTATCCAACTCAGGAGTTTCTCATAAAAGATAAAAATAATAGGTTTGCACATATTCCACATAAACATTATCTCACGAAAAAATAAAAATAAAATGCAACTGGAAAAGAAAACTTACTACTACTTCAACTTACAAAAAAAAAAAAAAAAAAAAGGTGAGGGAATGAGAAGAAGTTTAAGTGACTTTCAGAGAGTACATCACGCAAACATCTGGCAGTCATTTTAAAACTTTTCTCCAGATTTAATGGACGAATAAAAGATACAACTAATGCATAGTAATCTTCAAGTTACATTTTTATAAATTTCGAAATTTTCAACGGTGCTGAAGATGGTGCTAGAAAAATGCAATGAATATCTGGCACGCGAAATTTAAATAAGATGGTGGACAAAATAACCAAGAAGCTAAAAACCTTTTTAAAATTTACTTCAAAATGGATTTACATATTTCGTAAAAGTTTGATGAGTTAAAAATGGTAAAAAGTTTTTGTGGGAACCTATTAATATTGTTGAATAAATTCAATGAATAAATATTACGAAATTGGTTTTATAAAAAGCCTGGAAATCCTTTTGGAAGAAAAACTTTAAACTGGAGGACACTTTAGCCTTATTGTAAGTAATAATGCTTAAATATAATAATAAATAATTTTAAGCAAAATTTATTTTGAAATGCATTTTTATCTTTGAAAAAGTCAAATGAGTTAAAAAGTTTAAGAGGTTTTTGTGATTTACAAATACTACTATTGAATAAATTCAATGAATAAATATTACGAAGACACACTTTGATTTGGCAAAAAGATTTGAGATAAGAAATAAAACTATAAAGTTAAAAACACTTTTAGTATTGCAAACTGGCGAAGCTTCCCTGATCGATTTTTCCCAAACGTGGGGTTTGGGGACCCCACTGCTTTTGGCCGCACACACCTGTACGGGCTACGCCTGCTCTGGTCTCTAATCAAACGAACTTTGAATTTATAATTTTTATTTAGACACAGATTGAATTAAAATTTTGAGCATCGTCGTCCCTGTTACCATAAGGAACCGATTTTGCATTCTCCCAGCTAGAACTTAATCACAGCAGAAGCAAAATTTACGGGAGAATTATTTCTGTTTAAAAAAAAAATTGTCAAAAAGTCACCGCGGACGAAAAAAAGCTAATAATTGCCTAAAAAAATTCGAGAAAAAAAATCAAAAATTGTAAAAAACAAAAAAAATTCTAAATTCGGTTAAAAGATTGAAACCGGATTTCTTCAACGAAAAAACAGCCGGAAAATTGGAGAAAAATGCTAAAAATCGCAGAAGACAAAATTTACTATATTTAGCTAAAGGATTGAAACCGGTTTCATTAAAACTGAAAAATCACTGCAAAACATAAATAAATAAATAAATAATTTAAACACTGGCTTCGAGGTGCATAACTTCAGACATACAGGTACTTCCTTCCGGCAAGAGATATATCTTTATATTTATAGATAGATTATATTATAGATAGATATTTGCGCTTTTAATAATAATAATAATAAAATGCAATTTAACAAAATTTATTTAAAGTTGATTTTTGTTTTCAAAAACTCAAACGCGTTAAAAAGGGTAAGAAGTTTTTCTATTAATAAGTTGGTGAATAAATGAATAAATATAACATAGACCATTTATAATTTAGCAAAAGTAAATATTAGAGGTGAAATTTGAAACTGGGAGACACTTATAATATTATTCTAAATAATTTATTCTTGATAAATAATAGTAATAATTATTTCTAAATTAGCAATATTTTTTATAATCTCTGCAAAAATTTCCTGTAAACCTATTAAAATTGTTGAATAAATTCTACAAAAAAATATTATAAAGATTAAAATATATATATAATAAATAAATAGTAATAGTACTATATTTCACTTGGAGATGATTTTAGAGGGGAAATTTGAAACTTATGAACAAAGAGTGAATTTTTTCATAAATAGTAATGTCTTAACTAAACTAAATAATTGTAAGCTATTATTTCAGTTAGTCAGATATATTGATTTTCAAAACATTAGGAGTGAATTAACATACGAAAATTAAAAGTATGACAGTCTCATAATGAAATTTAATTCTATAGTTTAAAGCAAAAATCAATATTAATGGAAATCTACATATACCTATTACATCTGTCGACCAATTATAATTATTTTTAAAATGTTTTAAAGTCTACTTAGCAGAATGAATAATGTTTAGAAATACTTTCGCGTTTAGTACAAATTTATTTAGTTTTGTGCAATGAGATAAAATCTGAAAAGAGATCTACAAACAGTTTTGATAGTACAGAATGTGACTTAACAGAACATAAACAACCCATATTTTGTTATATTTCACTTGAAATGAAGAAAAATAACACAAAATTAAACTTTTAAATGTATTAAAAAATATAACTTCCTAGTACGGTCTTAAAGTTCTCAATCTTTAAAAACATACTTCGATTTGGAAAAAATTACCAACAAAAAGAAACACACACACATATATATATATATATATATATATATATATATATATATGTATTAAAGAAGGATCAATGAAATATGTTTTTATTATAGCCAAATGTTTATAATTGTAAGTATATGGAAACATTTCGTTGTAAAGTTATTTGTGTATCAAATATTGTTCCTTTCAAAAAGAAAATTTTGCTGCTGAGACGCTTGTTATCCGAACTAGGCAAAATTTCTTCGTCTAAAAAAAAGGTGACGTCATTTTGACGTTATTTTTGTGGAAATGCTGTACTTTATGAATGAAAAATCTAGCATCATGACGTCACTTTTCGCAAGGACGACATTTAAGAACAATGTCAAGGAATTGATTACAGCGCACGTGATTTATCTCTTTTTGTACCAATAATTAACTTGCAATGCAGAAACTGGGGCAATGTATTTTTTCCCCCGAAAGAGAAGCAGGTAATACAAATTTATGCATCATTGGGAGAAATACACAAGTATTTCAGATGCTAGTGAGAGAAATATGGTAACGCAAAATGAAGGTAGACCATAAGACATGGTCAGACAAATGTGTTTTATACAACGCGGAATATTTAAAGGCCGCATTTATTTAAATGAAGAATATAAATAACCAAGATTTTTTATTTATCAAAACTCACTGTGCAAAACATTAATTAAACATATACCTTACCAACATAAAAGCAACACGGACATTTAATAATTAAGAAATATAAATATTCAAAAATAAGCTTTTACCAGCTTTTCTTTTCAAAGTGGAGAATTATTTTTCGTTCATTATTTCGTTGATCCATTCATTTCGTTTATTATTCTAAACAACACATTTAAGGTAATTGTTAAACGCATGAACATAAAAGAAAGAAAGAGATTATCTTGCACTGTGGTTGAAAAATTCTTAGCCCTTTTTCACTTGGTGTTAAATCATTTTAAATCACTTGTAAAAAACAAATTTTACTTTTTTTTTTTTTTTTATCATCAGAGATAAAGAAAATTTAGTAAAATAATTTTAAAATCTAGGAAAGAGCAATGGCCCTCCCCAGCCCCCGATTGCCGGCGAATCCCGAAAGCAGAAAATCTTCTGACAAGGAAGGCCTCCATAAGCGCATACTCAGAAAATTTTGAAAAAAATACAGAATGTTCTTCTCATGAGTGTATATACGTCTATAAGATTTTTTTCTGCGGAACCTTGATATAACGTCCGTAAAAAAATATGAAAATTTCGTTTATTTGGCGATTTATCACTGGTTGGCGACGGAATGAAATTTCAAAAAATACCCTGTTATGACAAATAAAATCTTTAAGGAAAGACTTTTCTTGCTGAACTTGTTTATTTAAGTTTAATTTATATAATAAGTAAATTTTTATAGCTACAATTTTGTGTACACATCTACATGTATACATAATGAAATTTAACGATCGTATTCTACGATTTAAAACAATATTTAAATTGTTTAATAAAGTATTTTTGAAAAAAGTATTGTTGCTATCGAAACAACGACTTCTTCGATATGGAAATGTATAACGAATCCGTTTGTCATCGGCCTTTTCCTTTTAAAATACATTTAAAAATTACTTGTATAACCAGAGAAGCCGTTTAAATTAGAAAAAATAATAAACTATTTCATAGTTCAAGTTTAAATTCATTACGTATTGCGCATTCGAATAATAATTTTGCAAGCAATTTCAAAATGCAAACGATCGTTTGCGTTTGGCGAGGAAAAATTTTGCTAAGCCAAATCGCGTCTTTTTCCACCAAATAATCGAAAGTTTTTATTTTTTTGCAGAATTTCTACTGGGATTCCGCAGCTAAATTGGACTGATCCTTTATTACATACATGAGTAGCTTCATTAGCATTTTTTTTTTTCAAAATTTTCTGAGTATGCGCTTTAAGGGGACCGTGGACCTTTATTTGATCAAAAATCGCCCCAAAAATCTAAATTTATTTTTATGTGTATTATTATTCTTCAGTTTGTACTGAACCATTTGAGAAAAATTTCATGCAGCTGCGATAATTTTTCGCATAGTTACAAGCGTTTGAATTATGTACACAATGAATTTTTCGGTGCTTTAGTAAACTTTATATACATGTTTTTTTTTCAATACAGATTTTACACGTTCTTTAAATTTTTGAAATGCTCCATGCGTCTTAATTTTGGTTCAAAATTCATGAAATTGATAAGGACGAATCCTGATATTGTTTACAAAGAAACTATGTAGGCATTTTATAATTAGACTTCGTTAAGATAATTAAATTTGATTTATAACTTATTAAAATGCTAAATTTTGATGAAAATCGGAATGGAATTCAGAAAAAATCTCTCAAAAATTAACTATTCGGGGGATTAAAAAACTGATACACAGATTTGTTTGTAATATAGTTTTAAGTGATCCAAATGCTAAATCGGGGAAATATCTTAAAAATTAAGACGCAGGGAGCATTTTAAAATTTGGTTTATAAATTTAATTTTTTTTTAAATCTTAAAATTATATTAAGATTAGGAAATTTCCTTAAGGTATTTTATATACTTATGGTGAAATCTATATATGGACAAAATTTCATATATCTATGATGAAAAATAAAATAATTCAATTTTAACGTCCACCGTCCCCTTAAGGAGACCTTCCTTGTGAGATGTGCGACAATCATGTAAATATTTAAAAATAATCTGCAGACGTAAATGAGCTATGAGAGACTTTATGTAAGAGATTTCGCAAGAAAAGGAAGTTAGAAATAGCGAGTTCAATCTTAAGAATAGCATTGAACATTCATCACAGAATTGTACAGAGATTATGAATGACCTCTAAACATATTATTTGAAGATTTCAAAATAAAATTAATTTATTACGCGCAATGTAAAAGAAAAAATATATATATGAAAATTACATCTATTTTATTTCTTTTTCCGAAATTTATAGAAATTTATAATCCTAAAATGTTTGATAAAAAAGAATTGACGAATTGCCAAGTCATTAGCTGTCATGTTTAACAATAGTTCAGATGTTATAGGTTTTTTGAAAGTAAATTGAAATATTATTATTAAATCTTATGTGATGAAAAGTTTCGATTTGTTTTTGTTTTAATGATTTCAGGAGATTAGAAGCATCAAAATAATATCGAATAATTAACTATCAAGTACGTATTATTTTAATTCTATTTTAGACTTTTTCTATGACAGGTATTAAAAAACCATTGTTTTTAAAAATTCAGATAACGTTAATCAATGGTCAATACATGAAATTTGTACATGATCCCTTGATGGAGAAAAAAAAAAGATAGTTGAGAAAATAACATTTTCACAACAGCGTCCAGGAAAAATCTCTCTACAGAAACTGCTCAGGAATTAAATTTTATTCACCAATATCAAGTTTCAAGGACATGCCCACATTCTAGGGGCCCCCTTTTTTCTTAGCACATCTTCCTCACAATGCACTCGGAGTCTCGCAATTTATCCCTCCTTTGTGGCGACGTCACGGGCGCTGCGACTTTTATTCGAACATTTGGAAGCAGAACATGTCCAATGCATCCCGATCAAACGCAAAGGAAATGCGAGAACGTGAGAGGGGCAAGAATTGGTTGTGCGGGGGGCAACTTTTGTTCTATTTTGCGCAAAAGCGTGGTTGAAAAATCACTTCAGAAAAAGCCTTCTTTTTCATTTTCTCTAAGTACATAAAGAAGTTTCACTATTGCACATTTAGATAAGTGCTTCTTACAATTTTTTAGATGGTACACTTTCGGTATCGTCTTCGTAAATAGTATATTTTCTACGATAATTTACAATGGTGTATTTGCCATGTAACACAATTCTGACAACTCGAACTATATCAGTAAATAAGTGAACGTCCTATAACTTGATAGTAAATTGGATACGATTATATAAAATAACGGATTGTATAAAAAATAATTGTTTTATTTACATAAAATCACACTCAATTATACAACACTGTGATGCGTCTGTGCTATTGGCCATTTTGGCCTACATATGCTGTTTGATTCAAGTCTAAAACAACTTTTAGAAACAGTTTATATTGAGAAAACAAAATACAAGCTGAAAATATTCTTTTATTCATATTGCGACGTTACTCAAGT
Source organism: Maratus michaelseni (assembly GCA_963931845.1). Classification (NCBI taxonomy): domain Eukaryota; kingdom Metazoa; phylum Arthropoda; class Arachnida; order Araneae; family Salticidae; genus Maratus; species Maratus michaelseni. Next base: position 256,552,409 of record OZ007592.1, read on the forward strand.
TGGCAACGGTAATCACAAAACTAGTTGCTTCAAATTGAACAAGAAAAATCATGCATCGAGCATAGATTATGAAACACTTTCCAAAGTAACATAATATTATTTTGAAATTTAATTTTTTCATACAATGAAATGAGATATCTAAAAAAGCAATTAAAAAAACCCATTTAGTAAAAATTCATTGTCATCAATTGATGTCCATATGCAAAAATGTGAGCGAATTCTGTTGTGCAGCTAAGTATATGATTTATAGAATATATAAATACCACGTAATACAATAAAAATTAGAAAAGTTTAAAAATGCATGCCACAGCAGAAAATGCATTTACAGCAATTATCGAGCATAGTCAGTTCCGTAACCGAATTATTTTGTGCGTCTCTGTAAATGAACGATAAATGCTACGCACTCCATAATCTATAGAAAACATGATGTAGTCCACATCAGAGATCTTTTTTAATTTCATTACGTTTGAAGCATTATAACAACATTAAAATGCAACACAATCAATTTTTTCCCCCATGATCATAATGTAATGGAATTCTTTTGTGAGTCCCTGTAAATGAACTATAAATGCTACTTATTCTATATTCCTGAGAAAGCATGTGTAGTCCACCTCAGTGAGGCATATCAATTACTAAATTAAGGCGGTATTAAAAAAAAAAAAAAATTCACGCTCAACAATTTAAAATTTTGAGACTCATTTTCAGACTCATTTTTAAAAATAAAAACATGAAACTTGGCAACGTGATTTATGAAGAGATTTATAAGAGACCCATGTTTTTATTTTTCGTTTAATTAATTAGAAATTGATTTACAAACAATTATTTTCACAGTAAGATTTTTTTTTTTTTTTTTTCCCAGCGCTATCGCTTTGGGAAATTTGGTTCAAAATGTCCACTTTGACAGCATTTTTTAAAAAATATATTCTTCCTTTATCAAAAAATCGAGACAATATGGACATTATAAAGTTTCTGAATAACAGAACCGGCCAATTAGATGCATTTTAGAGCAAAAATAAATTAAAAAATGTATCTCAAAATAAGCAGTTTAGATTTGAATACACCCTTAAGGTTGAAATATCGCAACATCAATAAATTCCGCCATAAACGATTTTCCCCATAGACCACGGTAACGAAATTCCTTTGTGTGTTCCTGTAAACGAACTATAAATGCTACAAAAATACTGAACATTCTATATTAAACTTCAATAACATATATAAATTGTATGGCGCAATTCGAACATATTTACGAAAGTTAGAGCGTGGACAGGCGACCAGACGGACAAAAAGACAAGCCTAATTCATTTCAATAACATATAAACATTGTTATTTCGAATATATTTACGAAAGTTGGAGCATGGACAGGCGACTAGATGCAAATGACAAAAAGACAAGCCGAATTCATAAACGTTTTTCAACTATGTTGGAAAGTATTAAAAAAGAAGGGGAAAAGCTCGGCAGATGATAATCGTATCGCTCAAAATCATATAAGCAAATCTAAATCGGCAATGAAAAATATTTAGAAGATAAATTATGGAGAGGGAAAAAAAAAAAAAACTAATATTCATCCTGGAATCCATTTCCCTTCCTTAATCCAATTTTAAAACGCAACGCATTTTTTAAATAAAAACTAGTGAAAATAAATCCGCAGGAAAAATATATTTTTTAAAAAATAGTAAAATTTGTAAAGACATGAGATGAGGACTTTTAACCAAGGACAAAATGTACCATATAAAAAGAATAGCAACAAAGTATAAAATATAAAATACATCATTTATTCAGAGTTAAATAAACTGTGGAGGGTTTGAGAAATCAGACCTAACCCGGAGAGCTCGGAGATTCTTTTGTACTATACACTAAATAGAAGCGTTTTCCTTTTGATACCGTAAAAATATTCCCGGTTAAGAACCAGGTGGGTGAGACAGGCCTTTCAACAACAAAGTTTCTATGAGGATCTTTTTCTATAGCAGCTGCGCTTTTCAACATCCAGATATAAGATATGGTGGCAAGATAAACGATATGCATTCTTAGAGGATTTGCAATTTTACAGGGTCTTTACCAGCGTCAGGGATTAAAGGCAAGGATTACGTTGGGACATTAGTTAGGGAATATGTTTACTTATTTTTGTCTACCTTCGTGTTATTTTGATACGCCGAGAACGTAAAATATGTAGGTTGGAAAAATATTCCTTAATCTTCAGCTGCCTTTTGAAGGATAATCTCTAATGTATATTTTTTCCCACCAGAGATGTACTGAGAAAAAATATGGGACCTCACCTGGGAAAGTTGGATAAAAATACAAAGCTTGATATAAATATGGTTTTTTATCTGGAAGATTGATACCAATAACATCTGTTCATGGAGACAAGCAGGTTGAAAATATACGAAATAAAACTTGGGGAGAAGTGCAAGAAGGAAAAAGCTTGAGAACTAATGTATTTTGAAATTTAAAAATCACTGAAAAAAAGTATTACATGCAAGGCTCACTAACACAACTTCTGAAACATTACCATAATGACAAATTAAAATTAGCCCGTTATCATAGATACTATCACTTGAACTATCTCTCTCTCTCTCTCTCGCTTTCTGGTTATCACCTTTAAAACACATTCTGATTTCATCAAACATATGTCACCACTTCTATTTTTCAAATGACAAATTTAATAATAATTTTTTTAGGGCACCTCATTGATAAAAATCTGATAACTCGCAATCATGGTAAAGAGACCGATAGGCCGACAAAGCTGTCAGAAGATTAATTATGTTTTTCCTTAAGTAACTCCATCAAAAAACCACGATAGCTATTATAATCAACTTCACCCAACTTAAGGAAATTTCATTTTGAAAAAATTGCGTATTCAAAGTTAGATGAAGAAGGTATATCGATACCTTTTCGAAATAAAATTTGTTTATTATTCAAGTAGATTTAAGGGAAAACTTTAAAAAATGAATTATGTAATTACACAAGAGATTGTTTTGTCTAAACATCTTAAACTACAAGTCTAAACGTTATTATCATTTATGGAACGTGCTTTTACAGAAAATATGAAAAATATCATACACAACGATATTTTGAAAGAAAATATCGAAAATATCAAACATCATGATATTTTGAAAATAATTATCGGATATATAATATATCCATTGGTATATATATCACCGAACCCTGATTCTAAATATGAATAAAATGGGAAAAATAAGAAAAACCCGGGCGTTATCATCAAAATAGTCCTGAAAGAAACGGTAAGAAATAAAATGTATTTTTTGTTATTTAATTGATTGTGTTATTTTTCATGAAATAAGTGGGCAACTGCATTTAATCTTAAAAAGCTTACAAGGAAGGGCAAAATGTTTCCTTATCGATCTATAATAATAAAGGGAAATTTCGTAAGGATATAACTTTAAGTTTAAAGTTTCCTTCAATTTGTAAGCACCACCAACTTTATGAATAAATTGCATTGACTGCATTCATTTGAATGCATTTTACTACAGAAATGAATATTAATGCTATTCGAATACATAACCAATGAGATAAACAATACTGTAAATATTACACATTTGGTGATTGCCATACATTGTTATTTTTAGAAAAATAATGTGATGAAATAAATGAAACTAAATGTAAATTTATGAGGGAAAAAGTGTTCTTTTTTCCCCCCGATTTTAATCCCCCCCCCCCACTTCCTCCACCTTTTTACTATTTTGTTGTTGTTGTTAAATTTCCTCTGAATTCAAATAGTTTTCGCAGAATACTGGTATTTTATCTGGATTTAAAAGTGAAAACACAACAAAGCTCTGTTTAAGATCTGAAAAATATATAAGGCAAACATTAATGAATTCATCTTCCTAGATTAAGGAGGAAAAGGGGGAAAAAACACCCGGTGTATTAATACCAGTACCACCTTTAAAAGACATCTGTAAAATCGATTAATCGGAAGAATCAAGGGGTCAATCTTTTAAAATTTTCAACCCACAATTTTTTCATTTCTTTCATTTTGATACACTGCAAATAATATTTAAAGTACTTTCAGGACATTTAATTCTTATCAATTGTAACAGGAAATATGATTGCATGCACTGATACTCCAAGAAGACTGTCTATTAATTAGCCTCCTAAATATTTTATTAATTATTGATAATCCCAATTATTCGACATATTAGAAAATGTCTGTTTGAGCCCCTCCCATAGTTTTTTAATTGCTACTCCACTGTCAGAAAGATGTATAAAACTAACACTAATGAACACATCTTCCTAAATTAAAGTGAAAAGAAAGAAAAAACACCCGGTGTAATGCTACCACCTTAAAAAGACCTCTGTAAAATCGATTAATCGGATTAAAAGGAAGAAGCAAGAGGTCAACCTTGAATGAAGTTACGATTAAACTTCAATCAAGATGGGTCATTAATCAGAGGCAGACACGGATCACCATTAGCAGCTGTTGTTCGGGGAGAACAATTGCACTCGATCTGGAGGAATAACACTCTCCGGAGTCACCTGCAGAGAATGAAAAGAATTTTTGGAGATAAATTTATACTAGATTGAAATATGGGAGGGCAGGAGGTACCTATAAGGTTCCTGAGATTAGCAATTCCCAATACTCTAATAAGGGTTAGAGAATTGCATCTGATGTTGCAGCTGCTGTTATGATATTCATTAAATCAGGGCAAAATAAATTAACTGCACCTTTTATTGCATACATACAGATTTATGGAGATAAACCGCAATCAGTAACACTGACAGAAGAATGCAGCTTAATACAGTAAAACCTCCATAATGGTTAATCCCGAACAGCGGAACCTGTACTTCAAAGAACACTATTTCAATCCACAATATCTATGAGAGTTCAAAACGATATTCGATAATTTAGAGGCATATTTATATTATTCATGTCTTTCATTAAGATAACACGTGTCATTTTCAAGTTTAATTTTGTTATAGATTTTGTAAAATGTATATTTTGATGGAAATAGCAAAACGTTTCGCAGTAACGGGTTTTGCTGCAACGGAATGCGACTGTATACCGTAAAATTCAACTGTATAAATTTACCAACAATATAAAAAATATATATAGAGTTAATGAATAATAAGATATTTCCCTAACGAAAAATAATAATTGGATATTTTTCCCCCTCTTCAGTTAGGTAGATAAATGAAATCAAAATAATAATATCACAATAAATAGTTTTTATCAAAAAAATTCAGAAAATAAAATTCGTAAAATAAAAATAAGAATAATATAAAAATTCAACACAAGTACGGCACTCTACACCTTTCATATAAAATGTTATTATATTCTATTTCGCCCATTTAAATATGCCAAAACATAACAGCAAAAATAATATTAATTATTGTTATCAAAAATAACAACATAAGAAATAATCTTGACAACGACTATAATAGGCTGTAAATGATTTTGAGCACAAAAGGAAAAGAAAAATTCCTTTTACATCCTATAACAATCCACTAAGGGAATAATTTAAACGCTAAAATTGCGGTAATTATAGCGTTTCAACCAATGTGAAATATGACAAAACATAACGAAATAACCATCTAACGGCACTCTTAATAAATATAATTAATCATTTATAATTAGTATACACATTTTCAGAATAAAACTGCGGTAATCCGTATAAAAACACTCATTAACCTGCATACAATTTTCAACAAAATTAATCTTGTGATGACATAGACCGGTAGCAGCATTTACTCAGCTAGAGATAAATTGTATTTGGCTTGCTTCCAAATCCATTCTAAATACACAGCAGTGACAACTTCGAAGGTGAGAAAAAATACATGAGAAATAACTGACAGAAACGGAGTAATTACGGATATATATGTTGCCACAACTGCACAAGTAATAATTTATTCTCTAACAGAAATGCTCTGCAACAGTGCAGCAAAAGCATAATATGCCTATTTAGGGAATTAACTGAACCTGTTATTCTTTCTCTCCACCCCTCCCCCCCCCGCCCAAAAAAAAAAAAAAAAAAAAAAAAAAAAAAAAAAAAGCTTTTCATTTAGTGGAATTGCAGCATCAGCTCCGACGAAAAGCAAAAGATCCTGATCAAGTTAAGTTTTTAAAGTTTTTATTGATAATAAATGAATACCACGCTTCGCACGTGCTAATTAGAATTCATTGTTTCTATCGATTCTAGGAATATTTATTTTCTTCTATAGCCAGACAAAACAAAACTACAACACCGGAGGCAAAAAAAAATGCATTTTCATGATTATAATATTTTTAATTTAATAAAATCATAGACAGACATGTCCCCTCAAAATATTAGCTATATTCCAAGAAAATTTAGGACTTATTAAATTACCAAGGATATAGGCAGGGAATGGAGGAATATCCATAAATGCTGTCATTTTCAGTGTCAATTGCCAGTGGATGTTTTAATATTCTATTCACAGCAGATACGTAAAGAAAAAGCTGTTACAGATTAAGAACTATTTGACTTCCATTCAATACCAGCACTTATTATATTTTCCCACGAGTGCAAAATGTATTTTTTACGGATAAATATGTAAAGGTTTCACGGGCTCAAGAAAAAAATCCCTGACGGCTCGGCCTACAGGCACAGGTTGATTTCGAAGACGCAGACCTTCGGGCGCCTGTTTGTGGGGAATTGCGGAAGAAATGACCTTTTTGCGATGATGCTGCAGTTGGAACCGCCTACTTCGAAACCAAACTTGTTTGCAGGCGAAGCCAGCAAGGATTTTTTTTTTTTTTTTTTTTTTTTTGCAATAAGAGTTGGTCCTATAAAAAACATGTCAGTATAAAAGTTTTAGATAATATTAAGAGGATTTATAATAAATTTAAGCGGATTTGAAATCTTGGGAATTGACGAAGTTATGAATTTTTTTCTTCTAAAACCCCCCTTCCCTCCCCCCCTTAAGGCAATTTTTAATTATATCAAAATTCTGTCATACATAAGTTTTTGCCCCTGTTCCTAGAAGTAATAATAACTTTAAACGGATTCGATACGTATCATAATTAAGAAATTGTTTTTTTTTCTGTTTTCACAAAAAGCCCCCCCCCCCCCATCCCCCCCCCCCTTGGTTCGATTTTACCCATTAACAAACTTGACCGAGATTTTATGCCCCTTGATTTTATGTATCAGTTTCGAAAAGATGCGGGAGTTGGAACCGCCTACTTCGAAAAATAACTTGTTTGCAGGCGGAGCCGGCAGGGATTTTTTTGTTTTAATTTTTTTTTTTTTGCTATAACGGTTGGTCCTATAAAAAACTTGTCAATATAAAAGTTTTAGATAATACTAAGAGGATTAACAATAAATTTACGCGGATTTGATATCTTGTGAATTGACGAAGCTATGATTTTTTTTCTTCTAAAACCCCCTTTCCCCCCCCCCTTGGGGCCATTTTTAATTATATCAAAAATCTGTCATACGTAAATTTTCGGCCCTTTTCCTAGAATTAATAATAACTTTAAACGGATTCGATACGTATAAAAATAAAGAAATTATGAGGGTTTTTCTGTTTTCACAAAAAGCCCCCCCCCCCCCCCCTGGTTCGATTTTGCCCATTAACGAACTTGACCGAGATTTTATGACCCTTGATTTTATGTATCAGTTTGGAAGAGATTTATGCAGAATTTTTCCAGTTATCGTTGTTAGAAAAAACTGACATAGATAGATAGATAGATATATATATAAAGTTTTGAACTGGGGGTGGTTTTGGGTTCTGGGAGTCATGATCGGCGTAGATCTGCAAAAATTTTTCAAAATTTCCAACTTAGGTGAGAATGTAACAGGTAGTATTTCTTACGAAATCTACCTAAAAGAGTCGGTGTGCGCAACTATACCCGAGAACGTGGTGTTGATAAATAATAACCCTTCGATTGTTGCACAATACTGAATATTAACTTTGAATTAGAAATCTCTAAATTTCTATTTCAAGTTCAGTACTATATACGATAGCTGACAACCCTGAATCAGAAATTTTATTTAACGAATGAAATCAAATGATTACCAGATTACCGCGTACAAAAAATACACATTTAATTTAAAAAAATATTATGATTCAATGTATGTTTATTTTATCTTTTACAAAAAGGCGGGGTGGGGTGACAAGTATGTAATAGGATCACCACTTGTATCTTTCTTTGGAAGAAAACAAGAAATTTTAAAGTAATAGCGGGGAGGGGGGGGGGGGGAGAGGATCTTTCTCCCCTTTTAAATTATTATTTATTTATTTATTTGTCTTAAAAATTTATACTTAAGGTAAAGGCAGACGAAACGATAAAGTAATTCCAACTGTACTTTATTTGAAATATATATATATATATATATATATTTCAATAATTCTGGATTGTAATGTTTAAATATTTCTGGTGATTACTATCTGATTATCCTTTTAAGACCTAAGAAAATTTTCGATTAATTGATATGAATAAATAACATTTATGAAATGTATCTTTCTGTATGCGAAATTATTATACAAGAGAAAAAAAATCTCTGTATTTAATAATTATTATTAATTATCATTAAACGTATATAATATATATAATAAGATATTAATAATCACATAAATATACAGTTTGAGTAATTTATATAAACTAAAATTATTTAATAGTTTTGTCCAATTTTGACCAGTTTTAGACGGTTTAAAACCAGTTTTCACCACTGTCCAGATTAAAATTAGTTTTGACCAGTGAAAATTACAACCCTGTATAGAACAATAAAAATAAATGAATTTTCCAAATGATTCCGACTTAAATCAAGATATACCAGGCTTACCATTTTCACTAATTTTTAATATTACTCATATAATTTTTCGTATAAATTTTCATTTTTAATGCGAGAAGAAGTATTTAATTATCTTAGATATTATATTTTTCAAGTTAATGTTAGATTAAAATTTAAATACAATATTTCAAAATGGAAAAAAAAAAATTAAAAACTGGTCCAAATTTTTTTTTGAGCATTCCCATTTTTAATAAGGATACTTAAAAAATTATCTGCATTTCCCCTATCTTATCCAATTTTCCAACTTCTCTGAGTTTTTCCTGTTTCGTTGGCCAACATGTTACAGCAACACAGATTAATTCAATTGCGTACTAGAAAATCTATTACTGGAGTAATTATTGTAAAAGTTGCGCGCATTCCAAGAGAATAAAATCTCGAGATCATCCAATCCGAAATAATACTTAATGTTTTAGTGAAATGCTTTTAATTCACACCAATCTACTAAATTAAAGGTATTCAGTTTTGTAAATAAAACATTCAACAAATAGAAAACCGAAAGGGGCAAAACTTATTTTTCTTCAAAAGGAATAATTAAAGATCCCCTTCACTTTAAACAATTCAAGTGCGAAAAAGAAGGGAAAAAATGTTACATTGGCCCCAATCCAAAAGGAAGAGTGAGCATTCGAAGTTATTTGCAGCGACACCTCTTTTGAGATGTTAAAAAAAAAAAAAAAAAAAAAAAAAAAAGTAGAATCGTAAATAAATGACAGCGGTGGGATTGTTACATCTCACATTACGGGTAATAGCCACTTAGGAACAGAACAACAGCCTTTTGTTTACGGAAGAAATCGCTAAGGGTAATGAAGCAGCTAAGTGTCAACGCGAATAATTTTTAATTACTTCATATCATTTCGGAGGGAAAAAAATTTAAACGATTAGTCATATAACCAGAGTTGTATAATATAGACGCACGCATGCACGCCGTGCGCGGAAAATTTTCTGCAAAATTCCAAACTTTGCTGAAAAAATTTTAGAAAAGAAAAACCTAATTTTTCTTTTAATACCAAAATATAAAAAATATTCCAATTTTATGTACGATTTATTTACTGTTTGCGCGCAATTCAAAGTTTAAAGATGCAAAACATTGTTGTGACATTACAGACGGTTGCGAAGAGGTACAAATATTAAGGATTGGGTTGTTTCTAAATGCACTGACAAAATAATTGATAAGAATTCAGCTCTTCCTATCAGGGATATTTAGCTTTATTATTTTTTTTTAAACCAAATAATTATTCTTCAATTAATTTTAAATTTAAATGGTAAATATTTTAAACTACTGTTTTTAATTCATATCGTTAAAATAATATAACACATAATTTTATTAAACATTAAATTAATTTGATGAAAGTTTTTGACCCAATATTTATGTGCGCAGAAAGTTTTTGGTTTTATACAAGTCTGCATATAACCTTTGCTGTAAATAAAAACCTTAAATATTTTATGTAGTATATTATGGGCGTACGCACTGGTGAGGACCCCCCCCCCCCCCCCCCCAAAATCTCTAAACATACTAAGAGACAGAGGAACCGGCAAAAAGAAATCTAAGGAGGGGCAAGATTTTACAGTAGATGTCTGGGTGCTCCACAGCGTAAGTCCGCTTTTTTAAAATCCAGATGATAGTCGTGAAATAAGTTTCACACGAGTTGTAATTTTCGAACTGGGTGAAACTGGGTCCAGGACAGGATTCGCACCAGAGACATTTGGCGTAATAAGCTGTCAATTCTCTGCCAACTGAGCTATCCTGGACAAATCTGGCGGACACAATTCACCTATCTTTGCCGTATTTTCACACATTTGGAAAATTACAACACATGTGATTTATTTACCAAATATGAAATAAGCTTAGTTAACTAATATATATATATATTTTTTTTTTAATGTAATTAATGCTTACACTGATAAAAAACATTGCACAAAAAGGCTTAAAATACCTTTTAATATAAAGATGGCATGTTTCGTACACTCAAACGGTGACTTCTTCAAGATCGAAAATGATAAATAAACTATTTTCGCGAAGTTTTTGAAAATAATAAACACAAAACACGGGACCACATGTATAATGAAAGCAGAGGTGCTTAAAATGGTTAATTAATTGTTAACGTTAAACTAAAAATGTAATTAATGCTTTAAAAGTGGTAAAAATTTACCCCTTTAAGCATTAATTACATCTTTAGTTAAACGTTAACAAGTGATTTTGTTATATTATTTGTGAGATTTTTTTTTTTTTTTTTTTTTAACTTGAACTGAACTCTTCGTGCAGGACAATTTAACATGCCAACACAAAAAGCAATGCAAAAATTTCACAATAAAGAAATATATAAATATACCAACATTTTTCAAAATGGAGAATTCAAACTGTTTATTATTTCTCCGTCAGGAAGTGGGGGGGGGGGGGGGGGGGACGATCCTTCCTGAACCCCTCGTTTAAAATAAATTTGAAACACATGAAGGTTAAAAGAAAAATAGAATTAAAAATTGTCTTCCATTGGAGATTGGTTCCATTTTCTCTTAGTATTTAATTACTCTTATGCCCCCCCCCCCCAAAAAAAAAAAAAAATATTATTATTTAAATAATCAAAGATAACGAAAATTTAGGTAATTAAATTTCAAAATTCGGGGGCGGCAATAGCTCAAGCTCTCCCCCCACTTCAAGAAAGACAATTTTTAAAGTCATATGAGCTGTTATAAAGTCTATTATTTTCCATCTAAAAAGTGTAATAGAAATTCATAGAAAAAAATTCTGTATATAAAAAAATATATCGATTACATTTTCGATTAATAAATCTGCAGATCAGTCAGGTCGATAACCTAAAGATCAGCTCTGCAAATCGTCATTTTCATTTTGAATTCATTTTATTTTAAAATTGTAAAACTTTCAGCGTGTAGTTTCATTTCTTTTATATAAATATTATTGCAAATAATAGTTATACAAGTTTCAGAAGAGTTAACACTTATGAATTACTATCAAACCTGCCCGGCGTTGCCGAACCCTTAAACAGGTACCGTCTATCCGTTTTTTTTTTTTTTTTTTTTTCCATCAGGGCCACGTAGAAGACAATTATAAAATAAAAGAAAAATCTGAAAATCTGTATATTTTTTAAATAGTAACTATATTTATATTTTTAAAATAAAATGTACCCTCAATCAGTTTTTCCCCTCATCCGTTTTACAGGTATGTCAATTAAAAAATGCAGAAAAAACGAAAAAATATATAAATGACCTCCATATATATATATATATTAATACATAGTAAATATAGTCCCCCCCCCCCCTTAATAAAGATATCAGTACCACGAAAATACTGACAACCGGTAGGTTTATTTTATATTATATTTTTTTTTTTTCAATAAACTTCACCCGAGCCTTGGCGATTGAGATTTTAAAGTGCACAAAAAATGTAAAATGTAAAAATGACTTTCAGATATATATATATATATATATTTTTTTATAGTAAATATTTACATTTAAAAAAAAATGAAAAATAGCCTCAGTGCCACGAAAATACTTTCTAAACGTAGGTTTTTTTTTGTTGTTGTTTAATTTAATTTAATTTTTGTTTATTATTATTATTATTATTTACTCTATCCGTGCCCCGACGACTGCGATTTTAAAATGCACAAAAAACAGAAAATATAAAAAAAGATCTTAAGAAAAAATATTTTTTAAATATTTAGTACTCATATTTATTTAATGATTTTTTTTTTTTATAAAATGCACAAAAAACGGAATGTTTTTATCTGGTCTTCGAGCTATATGTTTGAAAAACCAAGTATCATCTGGACATGCGTGGAAGCAATCATGGCGTTGACGAATTGAATCAAACTGAATCTCGTTCATTAGCGTTCGATGAGGGATTTTAATTAATATCTCGGCTAATTAACAAAAGGAAAAATCTTAGTATCACAGAGTTTCCCCCAGGTTTAAAAAGGGGCAGGGTGCTGCTGGTGAGAAAAGGGCACCGTTTTTTATTTTTAAGGGCACTTTTTGGATTCTTGAGGGCACTTTTCAGATTCTTATTGGCGCTGTTTTTTAATTATTAAAGGTATTCTTTTGGTTTTTAAAGCCACTTTTGATATTTAAAAGTCAGGGCACTCTTTTTAAGACAACATTGAGTCAGTTTTTACTATGAAAGCAAATTTTTTAATGCAAAAACGAGAAAGTGCCTTTATTTACTGAGGGGCAAGAAAGGTGCTAATAATTTTACTGGAGGGGGCAAGAAGGGTGCTATTTTGTAAACCAAAGGGCAGGCAGGGTGCAGCACCCTTCAGAAACTGTCTGGGGGAAACTCTGGTATCAGGTGATTGGTATCTGTCAATTTAATTAATTCTCTATCCTTATCCAAATTTGCACACCTCTACGTGCGATAGATTTCCCCAGCAATCGCCAACAGGCGGACAGGCACAGACAAGCTTCTTTCTTTTATTAATATAGAAGTGGGGAGGGGGGGGGGGGAGGAGATTGGAAGAAAAATTACATGCACTGATATTCTAAGGCTGTTATTTTCTGTTATTTTTTTTAATTTATTATATGAGTGCGTACGAGGCTCTTTCTCCTCAACACCGGTGTCTCATAATTTGATAATTGTAATGCTGTAACTTTTTTTAATATTAAATCTTCTGTCTGAATTAATTAAAATGTGATTTTATAATAATGAGATTAATAATTAGATTGAACGACTAATTATTTTCATAAAAAATACTAAGTATTGATAATCTTAAATGATTTTATTTTTTATGACTAGTTGAGTATTCGCTCCCGTAAATTTTGATTTGCTACACTATTGACACCGACTAATATTTTTTTACTAGCAACAGAGATTTAATTCAATGCCTTTGCTACTTTTCGTAAATTATGTTCACTAAAACTGATTTTTTCGGAAAGAAAATGCGTTTATAAAAATTTCTTTACAATAGAATGCTCATTAAACAAAAACTTAATGTTACATACATGCACCAGTACACAGAAAAAAATAAAACCCAATTTGGGTCGAAAGATTCTTAGGTATGTACCCAAATTGGGTCATGCCTGTTTTGGTTACAACTGTGTATCCATTTTGGGCACTGTTAAATACCCATTTAAATTGTAAAAAAATATATAAAAAAAAAGATATATACTATATATATATATATATATATATATATTTTAAATGGGTATTCAACAGTGCCCAAAATGGATACGCAGTGGTAACCAAAACAGGCATGACCCAATTTGGGCACATACCTAAGAATCTTTCGACCCAAATTGGGTTTTATTTTTTCCTGTGTAGTGTTGGATTTTACCATCAGAGACGGCTAGAGAATTCGATTAAAATTTCAATTAATAGAATTAAAAAGAAAATACATCTAAATCTGTCTGGTCGGAACTTCCAATTTAACCCACATCAAGAGGGCCCATTAATCAGTGGATGACACGAACCACCAGCAGCTGTTGTTTGAAGGAACAATTGTATTTGGCTGCAGTCCAGAGCTAGGAACATCCTCAGTTACCCGCAGTGACACCTCCCTCTTGATTTAAAAACATGGCGTCCAACTGACAGCAGAGAAATAACTTGTTACGCCTCATATACGAAATAAAATTACTTTTTTTTTCTTCTTTTTTAGTGCCGTTGTCTTAATAAGTTTCATTTTATAACCAGCGTGAACATGGAAAGAGGCAACGTATATTTCCGTTGATGTAAATGGTAATTTTTTGATAAAACAATTTAAGGGAAAAAATTTCTATGAATTTTTTTTTAATAGTATTAAACTTGAAAGATTGCATTATTCATAAACAAAATTCTATAGTGCATCGTGCAAAAAATAATATGAAGAAAAGAAAAATACAACGAGTACCTTTTAGCATACATTTGTTTGAAGTTTTTACAAAAGGAGTCCCTCCCCCCCCCCCCAAAAAAAAAAAAAAATAATTAAAAAGAGAGTTACAATAGCAAATCCCGCCACTTTTAGGCTGTTCTTAAAGCTAAACCCGCCATTTGTTCACAATATCATAAAAATACATGCATAACTATTTTGCTTTATATATATTTTTTGGTCAAATGACTGTCAAAAAGAAAAATATATCGTTGTGAATATGACAGGAACTATTCTCCAAATTAACCCGGGTACATGCACGCAGGGTATGGCAGTCAAGGTGCGTACAGTTTTAATTTTGCCTCCAATACTGCCAAATAATTATCATCGCTTTATTTAATCACACACAATTATTACAAATGTTGCAATAAAATAAGCCGAAGATTACTTTTTGTAAAATAGTTGTAACAAATGTAAAATTGTTACGCACCCAGTGTATGTCATACCCTGCGCGTATGCTCTCCAGTTAATTACCATTTACTTTAGAAGCTTAAAATAAAATAAAGCTTTCTCATTCTAAGAAATGTGCACTTATAAAACGGAAGCAATTTCACAGTGTATACATTTCATTATTACAAGAGGCATATAGTCTATCTCAATTTAGCTAAAAATACCCAAACAGGAATCGGAGATGAGACAAATATCCAGAAACTCGTCACGGGTTCTCATAAAAAAATTAACGGAAATTCTCGATTATCATAAAAATAATCAACCATGAAACGCTAATGATTCTCCAAAATCAAAAGGAATTCTACGGTCGAGATATTGCAGTGGAAAACCAAAACCAGCATCAGGGAACATCAGCTCCATTTTCATCCACAAGCAGTATATTAAATTTCTTTTCCAGACCTACACGTTTCCGTCCATGTCTGTCGGGGGTGAATGTAAGTAAAAAAGAAATCTCGACTGGGTGGGACCACAATCTAAACGACTGCCCACCCTCCCTGACGTCTCATTAGGTCATTACGAGCTCCGATAAATGAACTTGCCTTGTAAATGGAGAGAGAGAGAAAAAAAAAATCTTGGAAATCTTTGGGATTTATCAAGAGGAGGCATCGCTCGCGTTTAAAATTACAGGAGATTCGTGATGGCCGAGTACCAACAAGCGTTTAAAAAGCGGGGCGCTTGTGCTTTATCGGTAAAACAAATCTCGAATTGCGTTGTTGGAATCGTCTCGCATCTTTTGGAGACTACCAGCAAAGACACATGCGATGCTACAGTGTAATTGCGAGATGAAATAAGACCGTCGTGAGAGAATTGCGTAAAAAAGATTTCGGGAACTGAAGATAGTTTCAGATTGAGAGATCGACGGAGACATCCTGTGAGATCTGGGAGGGCGTAATCTAAACTGCTATTTTTATCGTTCCTGATGTTATTGTCATGATCAACATACATTTCCTGGGGATAATAGGCACTGCTGACTTTTAAAATCTCACTACTTACTGTTAAAGAAAAAAATACACCTAAAGTGCCAGTTAGATTTGTGGAGACTTCAAAGTGCAGTTCCTTTGTGTATAGATACTTTTTTTAAACTGCATAAAATCAGTGACAGTAAAATCAATTGCTATTTTCATGAAGTAAAAAGAAGATCCTAATATATATATATTTAATTTCAATACTTTACCCAAGACCTGGGTCTTGGGTACTGGAATTTTGGGGGCTCACAAATCGACGTAGCTCATTAAAAAGGTCTTTATTAAACTATGGTGTAAAGTTTATTTTCAAATTGTATGGATTTTGCTAAACATCAAAAGTATTTATAAAATACTCAATACTCATCTTAACTACGTACAAGTATCGGCGAGTTGTGAAAACTCAGTTTTTTAAATGCATAAACACTAACCAACCGGTCAATACGAAAGAGTGGTGGGGGGGGGGGGGGGGGGGGACCGCGAACTTCATGAAAAGTCTTGGGGTCCAAATTGTGTATCTGACATGTATCATTACAGCCCCTTTGTACTCAATCGCTGTAATCAAGAATTAAAGATTTTGACCTGGATAGTTTACATACGTCAGATAAATGTTTACACTGTTAAAAATAACCTGTCGTTTCAGATAATCTACTGTATTTTAAACAGAATATCTCCATTTCCTGCAACGTACAGATTTTCTATGTTACCTGGCATTAATATAATTTTCGCCCTCTAGCGGAAATTTTTAAAGTTATGACAGGATTCTTCACTTTTGACAACAAATAAATTTGAAAGTATCAGAAACACTGTAAAGGAAAAGAAAAGTGGTGTTGCACAATAAATTCTGTTATAATTAATCAAGATTCTTATTATGTAACACAGAAAAATTTTGTGCTTGTTGAAGAAGATTGCTTTTTCTATAAGATGGCGAAATTTTCTTTCATAGAAAGGAACTCTGTTTCAGTTTATAAGGATTGACCTGTCTGTAACAAGGAGAAATTTTGTTTCATACAGAGAAAATCTGTACCAATTTAACAGGATTTCTCTATACAAATTACAAAAAAACTGGTAGCATTGCTGACAGGATTTTTCTGTGAAATCTACAAGATTTTTCTATACAATCCACAGGATTTTTTTAGATATGTATTTATGCAAAAGACATACTTATTTAAGATAAATTCAGTTTCCTCGCAAGACATGAATTTTTCCCCTGGATTATGTCTAATTAAAAATGAAAGTCAATATATGTTGAAGTAAATTACATTTCAATTTAGTCAGAAAAACTTCATAAAAGCCACTTAAGATTATCCTACTGCTTCTGATTTGTAATGCAATTTAGTAATTTAGCACCGGGCAATTAATGGTAAGAGTTTTCCTACTAAGAAATATCCAAGTTACACTAATATTAAAGCAATTTTTTTTAATTAATCAAAACTTTTTCGTGAAATTAGAAAGAAATGTATTTTTTAATTATTACAGCATATATATGCATTGTTAGATATGTTCTACGATACTAGAACGAAAAACAAAAATTAATCAAAACTCTCAAACCCGCTAAAGACAGTTTTATTTGTGTAAGGAAAAGTAGTAGTAACAATTATTTTATGTTTTATTAATGGTCAATGTTCTCGAAAATAAAATAAAACCTTTCGTCTAGTAAAAAGGATATCAATGCAAAGACTATTTTAGGAATGTATAATATTATGTAGAGGTGAACATTAATAATTCGAAATGTCTGTAACACTAAACTTATAATTATTAGCATAGGGTGAGCAAGGTTTTGGATATAATTAATTGTAATAAACATTATAAAAATCCTGGTTTTTAGCGGACTGCCCAAAACTATGCTTTTTAGCAAAATTTTATACAAAGTTAACAATTCATTATTATTAAAGCTTTAATTAGTGATGGTCTTTGTTTTTAAAATATATTTAAAACATTTGGAACAGCTTGTTCTAATTTAATTACACGAAATAATTGTACTTTTTTTTTCCACCGGTACTGATTTATGACCATTCTGACCTAGAAAATGCTTATGTGTTTTTCTACTCATTACGGTTAAATCATTTTTACTTGCTGCTTTAGAGAATACACACAAACGTGTAAAATAATAATTATAATATTTCTATATTTAAATATATGCGTCTTTTATATTATTATCCTTTTTTTCTTCAAAAATTTACTTTTTCTCATATTAAACTTGCATAGCTTAGCTACCCCCCCCCCCTTTTAAAAAACCCTCAAATATACTATATTTAGAAGATTTTTTTTTTTTTTTTCAAAAATAAAATGTTAGCTTCCTACTATGTAGTAAGTAGTTATATTTTTTCATTTATTACATAAAATTTCTGGTAGAAATATGGTTATTTGAGTATATATATAAATAATTTTTTTTAAAAAAAGGGGGGGGGCGTTACAGCTATGCACTTGCAACATCATTCTTTCATTTCTGTAAATAGACTTAAAATTATTAATTTTTTATAGTATTTCTTTGGTAAACACTTATTTTTTTTTATAGATAGTGAAATTTTCATATTATGCAGTTATTGTCAAATGTTATTCACAAAAGAAAAAAAAAGTTCAAATTTTAGTAATTAGAAAAAATATTTTTAGATATTTTTTTCATAGTGTTAATAATTATTTCGTATTTTCATTATTTCAGATTTTATACATTTTAGTAAGAGAAAATAAACATGTCCTGTCCAAAAACCCAACATTGATTATCACTAACATTTCGTTCTTTCCAGAAAGTTAAAATACACGTACCACTGTAGACACAGAACGTTTTTATTATTATTATTATTAGTTATTTATTTTTTCTATTTCACATTTTTATTCATTTTTCATCACAACAAAGCAAATCAAAAACGGGTGTGTTATACATGAAGACAAGAAGAGCAGGAGAATTCTTCTGGGTCTTCTCAAACACAACCCCAGCCAATTCGACTTCTTTGCAACTTGACATAAGTTAGGAATTAACCTCTAACCTGCAGGGGAAATTATTTTTGGAGAAAATAAAAAAGGAGAAAACATCTTTTACATAAATGCCAAGAGAAAATAATGGAATAAGGTAAAAGGGTAAAATTTAGATCTACAGGGGGAGGTACTTCTTAAAGTTTACAAAATAAGACGTTGGTCCCGCGCAGGTGACTCCAAGTACCGTAACTATAACACATACATGGGAACCTATTCAACAAAGTGTTTTTGTAAAGTAATGATTCATCATCGGCGAAATAATGTTCTACACCAATCCCAAGTTACCCACAACCACGCCTCCTTATTCAGGTAAAAAAGAGTGGGAGAAATGCAGGTTTTGCTTTAACTAAGTTATCATAAATCACCAGTTTATGACCGTTATCTAGCACTGTGAGAGATGTTTCCAAAATTAGCCCAGGTATCCAAATTCTGGTTACCCATAAAGGAAAAAAAAATCCTTCAGATAAGATAAAACAATATTGATCGCTAGTAACATAGAGAAAGTGTTTTGTATATTGAACAACAAAAGCCTTAAACTTAATTTGGAAACATCCGTTCTGTAAAGATTGTAGCTACAGATAAGTCCTTACCAGGTCTATTAAAAAATAAAAACAAGGGTTACCGGTTTCATTTTTAGAAGATAAACACAATGCAAGCATTTTGGGTTTGTGTTATAGAGAAAGTAGTTTTAAGAAATAAAAATTCATTATATAATGAACATCAACATTTTGGGAAAAGAATGTTATCTAGATCAGATAAGTAAAGCATTTGAACTTCAGCACGAAGTTCTGCCAAAAGATTGTTATTACTATTATTGCCGTTAATTATGTTATGCATTATTTCTTTTTCTGTAAGGTGTCTGATAAATCAATACCTATTTTAAATTGCATCCTGAGCAGTAGTATTTGGGAAGAGTTTAAAAGGACACTTATTACCATTGCAAATATTATTGTTTTTGTACACTATCCATAGCTTTCCTTAAGGCTGTTCTTAAATCCATAGGGGCTACTTTCAGACACATTTTTTAATTCATTTTTGTTCAGAAACGCATGAAATGGACAGGTGTTGTTATTCAGAAACTTTGTAATCAAATACTTTTTCCATTTTTTTCAAAGGCAGGAGATCTTTAGGAAAACACTCTCAAAGTCGGCGTTTTGCACTGAATGCCCTGTGCTTCATCGCCAGAAAAAAAAAAAAAAAAACGAGTTGTTACATGACACGAATAGCTTATAACTCGATAAGTAATTTATTTATAAAACAATGCAAAACTCATTTCGATTCCAAATCGCTTCAATTGTCTGGTCTGCAAATTGTCAACCTGCAGTCTGCGATTGGCAGGTTTTCTCCTTTCCCGTGGTGTCGCATCCGGAAATTCGGTTTCAAAACGCGAACTTTGACAGTATTTTCTGAAGATCTTCTGTCTTTACCTATGCGTTAAAAATAAGTCAGAAATTGTGTCAGAAAGTTTTGCGTTGTCCAGCAGATCATCTAAAAACCACCTTAAAGAGGTTCTATTTATAGGATATTTTCGGCTCAATAACGCAAAACTTTCAAGACTCATTTTTAAACGTGGCACTTGTAGACCTGGCTATTGAAGCGATTTAGAATCGAATGGCGTTTTCCATTTTTTTGATAATGAATTATTTATCGAGTTATAAGCATAGACATCTGATATAAATCTAATATCTTGTAAATTCCTTCCTCTATTGTTATAAGCGTTGACAGGTTTTCTCTTTTCCCGCGGTGTCGCATCCGGAAATTCGGTTCAAAACGCAAACTTGACAGCATCTTCTGAAGGCCTTCTGTCTTTACCAAATCATGTAAAAATACCATCCCGATTACATAGTTTATGAATGAGAACGCCTGCCAATTTCATGGGTTTCCGAACAAAAATAAATTCGGAAATGTATCAGAAAGCAGCTCCTTTGGATGTGAGAACAGTCACATTTGGGAAATTCGAAATCGGGGAGATCGGTCGATTTAAAACATCATTTATGTTCTACTAACAAATCACAGACATGGAAAATTGCCTCAGTTATCAATCCAAAAATGTTATCAAATAGGTTAGGATAATCTTCTTTTCATCCTTACTATGATAGCTGAAAATTCCATACGGCGATCGTAGTCCTTAGGAAAGCATTGGAAGTAAATGTAACCAGAGCATTTACAGAAATGTTCTGCTAATGCTGAAATACTTCCTTTAAAATACGATCGATAACAATTTATAAAAGAATTAGAATTAATGAAACAGCACTGAAATGCTACTTGATCAAGATTGGGGGTGGAGGGGGGCGGGGGAGGAGATCGCAGGATTATAAATAAAAAAATGCACTTTTGAAAGAATATCTACTGCAAAATCTTCCACTATAAAATTTCCACAATAGGGCAGGGATGGCAATTGATTCTAGACCCTACATCTGGATTCACCCATGCATCCAATAAAATAAACCTCACTTTTTAACTAGCATTTTCATTGGATCTATTGATGTAACGATAACAGGAAAGCACCACAATGTATGATTGATGCATATGTATAGTTCACACCCAAGAGAAATCCTAGTGACCCCCAAGTCTCTTTTCATTCAACAAAATAGAAAGAAGCCATTAAAAAGAACTGTTAAATGCTGGATTAAAAAAAAAACATGGTTATTTACAATCACCATTATCTAAAAGTTTAGATAAAGACGCTCATTAATGATTTCTTTATTCAAAATTCCATTTCGCATACCAGAAACTAAAAGGAGCAGCTCCCATACAGCAGCTATTATGTTGATTCAATCCAGCGTAGCAAAGTTGGCGATTGAAACACAATCAATTTCTCTTGTGTAAATCAAGATGCCACCAATTAATTCTCCATCTGACACGCAAACGTTTGACGTCAATAAATGGGTAGGGCTCAGAAATTGGGAAATAAATAGAATGAATACGTTTTCTTTTAATAGAATTTCGCATGTTATCTGATTTCTCAGGAAACACGTGAAACATACGATGGCTTCATTAATGGATGAATTTTGTCTCACACTTTTGTTGAAAGAACAACATATAAAGACACTCAAGTATGTTCTTTGAAAATAAATGTGCGCGGTAGACCAAAACATAAAAAAAAATCCCTGACGGTTCGGCCTACAGGCACAGGTAGATTTCGAAGACGCAGAACATGGGGCGCTTGTTTGTCGGGAATTGCGGAAGAAATGACCTTTTTGCGATGATGCTGCAGTTGGAACCGCCTACTTCGAAACCAAACTTGTTTGCAGGCGGAGCCAACAAGAATTTTTTTTTTTTTTTTTTTTTTTTTTTTGCTATAAGAGATGGTCCTATACAAAACATGTCAATATAAAAGTTTTAGATAATATTAAGTGGATTTATAATAAATTTAAGCGGATTTGAAATCTTGGGAATTAACGAAGTTATGAATTTTTTTCTTCTAAACCCCCCCCCCCCCTTAAGGCAATTTTTAATTATATCAAAAATCTGTCATACATAAATTTTCGGCCCTTCTCCTAGAAGTAATAATAACTTCAAACGGATTCGATACGTATCATAATTAAGAAATTATGCGTTTTTTTCTGTTTTCACAAAAAGTCCCCCCCATTCCCCCCCCCCCTGGTTCGATTTTGCCCATTAACGAACTTGACCGAGATTTTATGCACCTTGATTTTATGTATCAGTTTCGAAAAGATGCGGGAGTTGGAACCGCTTACTTCGAAAAATAACTTGTTTGCAGGCGGAGCCGGCAGGGATTTTTTTTGTTTTTAATTCTTTTTTGCTATAACGGTTGGTCCTATAAAAAACTTGTCAATATAAAAGTTTTAGATAATACTAAGAGGATTAATAATAAATTTACGCGGATTTGATATATTTTGAATTGACGAAGCTATGATTTTTTTCTTCTAAAACCCCCCTCCCCCCCCTCCCCCCCTTGGGGCCATTTTTAATTATATCAAAAATCTGTCATACGTAAATTTTCGGCCCTTCTCCTAGAAGTAATAATAACTTTAAACGGATTTGATACGTATCATAATAAAGAAATTATGAGGATTTTTCTGTTTTCACAAAAAGCCCCCCCCTCCCCCCCCCAGGTTCGATTTTGCCCATTAACGAACTTGACCGAGATTTTATGACCCTTGATTTTATGTATCAGTTTGGAAGAGATTTATGCAGAATTTTTCCAGTTATCGTGGTCAGAAAAAAGTGACATAGATAGATAGATAGATAGATAGATAGATAGATAAACTTTTGAACTGGGGGTGGTTTTGGGTTCTGGGAGTCATGATCGGCGTAGATCTGCAAAAATTTTTCAAAATTTCCAACTTAGGTGAGAATGTAATAGGTAGTATTTCTTACGAAATCTACCTAAAAGATGGCTTCTAAAGAGAAAATTAGTACGCTCTACTAATCCCGCAGGATCACAAATGTACCAGATTATCAAAGTTGGTAAATTATAGAAAGGTCATTCTGCAGAAAAACGTTACTTTTTCGGTTCACGGTAGTTAATTTTTGAAATGTTGCAAGATTTGTACCATACATTCGCTCTGTTAAAACTCTGTTTCAAATTTATGTTAAATTTTGTACTGTAACTCAGTGTGCAGTTTTTAAAGTAAGGAAATACGCATTAATATTTAGAAAATGCTTCATAAAAAGACAAAGTTCTCCCCCCAGATTTGAGGGCTGGGTTACTCTTTTTTTTCCTTGACTATGAAAAAATATTAACGGAACCCTCGGAGAAGCAGTTTTGAAAGTAAAAATATCCTCATTTTAAAAAAAAACTGCAAACAAAATTAAAAAAAATTAAAAACGACCTTTATAGAGATAAACCTCAACTATCACACGCAAAAGAAAAAAAAATGCATTTAAAAATATTGAAATGCAAACGAGATATTTTAAAAGAATTCTCTCATTTGATTGACATTAATGAGCAAGTGTTTTCACGTGAGTGACGTAGCCCCTTAAATTTAAATGAATATCAAGCGAATGTAGTCAATAGAACATGTTTTCGAACAAATTTAAAGTAAAATAACTTTTAAGTGGCTTAGCAAAAGCATTATCATCATTGTTATAGCAAATATTTTCAGAATTAGAATTATAATAACCAATCCATATTGTTTATACTAATTATATTAGGGCCCGATATTTCGCCATTACTGCATTTATCCGAAATATTTCCAGTGCAACGCTACTATTACAGAAATTAATAATTTGCAGTGAAACGCTAATATTGCTGTAATATTGGCAATGAAATGGCTAAAAATTTCTTCATTGTATTGACACAATATTGCCAATATGTAAACACCCTAATGGTAAAGCAATAGTTCGTGCCAATATAGACAAAGTTAAATCCAACAGAGACAATATTGGTCTATTATTAGTTTGCTACTACGGATATACAGGAATCTGTACAACAACGGCATATTGAAACATTATTGCTATTGAATCATAACGAATCATCATATCGAATCATTTAAACATAGCTGCAATATGAGAATTCGAACGCAAATACACCGACAAACCTAAAGTCACAAACATTTTTAATTTGCCGGTAAAAATGCTAGAAATGGCGAATCATTGGAAAACTAGTTTTCAAGGCTCGTTTCACGACATGCAAAATACCCACTTAAAAGACCCAAGAAATATCGATTCTTGAGCAGACTAATTTCGAAATCGTGTCAGGCACTACCATAGATCTTCTAATATACTAGTATCTTTGATCTGAGGGCACTACATCAATGTGATACCAAAAGCATTATACAACAATTACAATAAAGGTATAGGTGCTAAATACATTTAGTGAAAGAGAAATAAAGTGAGAGAAATGTAAAATACAGTATAATATATTCGCATTATTAAAGTAGAATGTATATGACTATGCACGTAGTATAAAAGAGGGACTATTATACAATTGCGTGCAATTACAAGTCAAGTTTATCCCCTGATATTTTAATCAAAATGCATGATCAAGAGAATCGCATATAACGCTTTTACGCCAGAAAAATTTACTACAATAAGAAAGGAGATTTTAGACTTTTTAAGGACGAACTCTTTAAAAAATATATATGCTTATTTTAGTCGGCGAAACGGGCTCGTGTAAGTGAGACTTTTTTATATTCGAAACTAACAAAGACTAAGAGTTATTATTTACGAGATGACAGAAATGACCGCCCGGGGAACTCAACTTTCGCTTTAGAGTTGTAGTGCAATCCCGGAGGGGGGGGGGGGGATATACAATATACAACTAATTGTGAACGCTTAGTAGAAGACTTAAAATATTAAACTTCGTCATTAATAATATTTCATTATACATTGCCAGACCCATCCGTCCCGAGAATGGCGAAAAAAATTACGCTCCCCCCCCCCCCCCCCCAAGACTAATGAGAGAAAATTGGCCCGAGACAGGTCCGCGGGCTGCTCATGATTCAGGCTCGCATTAAAAAAAAAAAAAACCTAACGTAAAAATTTCGATCGTGCCCTATAAAACGTTAAAACAACAATCACTACCAGAGCATCTTCTGTTAACACGGGTATAAATACAGTGAAACTTCCATTTAACGAAGTCTCATCGTTACACTTAAAAATTTCGTTATGAAGAAAATTCGTTAAATAGAAATCAACTTCAATTCAGGAAATTTTTTCTTCAGATATGTCAAACAGGTATCGGATTTAAAAGCATTTGATTCAGTTATAATTATGAAGCCGTCTTTTACAAAACAGTTGTGTACGGTCGGTGAAATCACGTGTCGGTGTGGGAAAGTAATAATGTGATGTACAAGTGTTTTTCTTAGTGCGAAAAAAAATTGTTTTATTTAGCACCTAACAGAATGGAAATTACTTAAATGTGTTCATTTTCATACAATCCGCTGAAATAAATTCGCATATCCATCGCCACAGCAAACTCTTAGTTTGAATTCTGTACATGTACAAAAGTAGAATAAACTTCGTTATATAGAATATATTTTTCGTAATATGGAGATTAATTTATATGCTAATTGTGTTCAAAGTCAAAGTTCTGCAGAAAATTTCGTTAAGTAGAAAACTTTGTTAAATAGGGACTTCGTTAAAGGGAAGTTCCACTGTAACTTATTTCGTTAAAACGCGCCATCGTAAAATAAGTTTACAAAGATACACTTACAAATGTCTTCGGGGAGAAGGAAAAAAAAAAAAAACCTTAAAATTTTAATTGTACCAAAAGAAATTATTTCGATATAAAACACTCAGTTGTTAAAAAGATGAAATAAGAAAAATATATCATATCAAAACAATGAACACTTAAAAAAAAAGAAAAAAAAAAAAAAAAAAAACTTAGCATAAGCTGCTTTAACCTCTTATAAGTCCCGCGTTCGTTACTATATTAACCATTTTCTACGGGAAAGATTTCTGTCTTCATAGGACGCGGCCCATTTACCGACATCTATTGATTTTTTTAAAAAAATTCGTGGGGAAAAAAAATCTATGATATATTTAAAATTTTTATTTTACAATTATTTTTTCTTCTTTCCATACAGGGATATAAACTTTATCTTTGGATGATAAATATTAGGTACCGAGACCATTTGATTAAAAAAAAAAAATTTTATCTAAATTATGGGAGGGATTAGCCCGTTCACCCCTTTATACTTAACCAATGAACTCCCAAAACTAATCAGGTAAGCACCTTATCAGAATAAACTTGTATACAAAATTTGAATCAAATCTCATAATTCTGCATGAAAAACCCATTTATCTAAAATTAAGAGGGATTAGCCCCTCGTTCCCCCCTTTACACTTAACCAATGAACCCCCAAAACTAATCAGGGGAGCGCCTTGTCAGAATGAACCTGTATACGAAATTTGGAGCAAATCGGATATTTCTATCAGGTGTTATCGCGTTACGTACAAACATACAGAACCTGCGGGTACATTAGCTCTCAGGCTTTGATAGCCTGTGAGCTAAAAAAAGTGGCTTAAAAAATTGCGTTAAAATTCAAAAATTGCTGTGTAAACATTGAATAAAGCTTATTCAAAAGAGGGAAAAATTTGCTATATATATTTAAAAGATTGAAACCAGATTAAATTTATTAATATAAAAAAATCGCCGCGAAACTCAAAAAATCGTATACAAAATTTAATATATATATATATATAATATATTTTAATGTTTGTAATGCTTATATATTTTAATGTTTGTTCAATAAATTTCAATACCAGAGGATATTGTTTTACTTAAACTTCACATCTGCATTTGCATTTGACTTGGAATCAATTTTTAAGGAATATTAAGGAATGATTGTGCTAAATATAAATACTAATAATTTTATAGATAGATCGCGATTTTTTTTCTAAGCATAAAAGTCGATCGCAGGAACAAACAAGTTGGCCATTTCTGATCTATAAAAAATTTTCACTTAGAAGAAAAAATAAGGCAAAAATGTTTTTGCTTTTTCAATCGGCCAAACGAAACAAAAAAAAAAAAAGTCTGTAATAGCAGCAGTTACAGCGTATATTCAAATAATGCAACGATATCATGCAAAACAGAATTTACAAATAATGGACAAGATGATGGATAAACCAGCCAATATAAAAAACAAATAAGTCCTACTCAAAATAAGTTTATTGATTTTGCCGAAAGTATACCATCGATCACTTCTCAAGAATCTCCTTTTAATACTCAACATCAATTAATCGTGAAGAAATACTAAGTGAGGAGAGTTACATTTTCACATAAAAGTAACATTCAAAGCTAAATGTTATAATATAGCCCAGTGTTTGAAACAAAGTGACACTACGGTGCTATAAGTGAAATCAAGATTCCTTGAGAAACTTTATAATTGCTTCATTAAAACGAAATGAAATATTTTCAATCCACTATAAAAAACGAATAAAAGCTGCACACAATGACAGACTATTAATTTTGTTCAAACTATAAACAGAAAAAAATAAAACCCAATTTGAGTCGAAAGATTTTTCGGTATGTGATGCCCAAATTGGGCCATGCCTGTTTTGGTTACCACTGTGTATTCATTTGGGCACTGTTAAATACCTATTTTCAAAAAAAAACAAAAAAAAAACAGGCATGACCCAATTTGGGCACATACCTAAGAATCTTTCGACCCAAATTAGGTTTTATTTTTTTCTGTGTACCATCGACGTTGCCCAGCTCAAGAATCTCCCTTTGATCCCCAACACCAATATCTTCAAGAAATACGAAGTGGAGCGAACTAGATTTTAACAAAAAAGTCCGTATACTTCATTAGGGCTAAATCCTACTTTCACTTAAAAAAATTATTTTATTGCCACTCGGTCAAAGGTCAAACAAAACAAATGCCTCGAATATCTAACACTAGTAATAATATTCTGAAATAATGTAATGATATAAAAGTAAAACAGATTTTATAAATAAGACGAAGATGATAATAAACTTAGCAAAACATATAGAATACGGATAAATCCTGCCCAGAATTACAGAATTATTGATTTTGCCCAAAACTATCGAACAGTTGCCGAACAGTTGATGTCGGTTAAGGGGCTTCCGAGTTGCGATCAACTTTACGCCCAGTCTATATGTGAGTAACCTGTCTTGTAAATATTGAGCCGTTGGGAAAAGTTAAATGTAGTATTAACTACACAAGAAAGAACAATTAAAAATAGAAGAAAAATTAAACAATGGGAATAAAAAAAGTAAAGCTATAGAGATTACGGAAAGAGTCTAATAAATGGAAAAAAGTAAAATGGTATAGCTGTAGTTAAAATTAACTACTGAAAAAAGTTGAAAAAGTGTAAAATAGGGTTCGGAACATGTTCAAAAACAGTACATAAATGCCAGGTGGAAAAGGCAGGCAAAGCTAAGCTTTAACAAAAATAGCACTTAAAAAGAACAAACATATTTATTATTTACAAATTTTTTTAATTTTAATTTAAATTTATATTTTATTATTATATTGTATAGCATAGGAATAAGATATATAAAAGTAAGAGAGAGAAATTTGCAGAATGGTGAGCACTAATGATCATAGTCAATAATGCAAGAATATTTTGGACGCTTGCGGTGATGTGGCCCAAACTATCCCATCGATCGCTGCTCTTTTATACTCAACACCAAATAATCTTGAAGAAGGAGAACTATAGATTTCAACATAAAAGTTATTATTCACAGCTAAATGTTATAACATCCTCGGATTGAAACAATGTGAGAATTGCGATTCAAAACGTCTAAAGTTCATCTTAAATTTCGGCTCAATCACCTTTCAATTATTTTTTAGTTCTGAAATTACATTATGATACACACACTCTCAAAAATACTTCCCTTCCTTCAAAACACGGAAATATCACTGGCAAAATTTATAAATACAGAATTTATAAATAAGGCGAAAATGATAACAAAGTAATAGTGTGATAACATCACGTATTTATTTTGAATTAAAGTCGATAAAATAAACTATTTTCTACATTAAATCCTTCAGAAATTTTAGATAACCGTTGTAAAATAATAATAATAATAATTTTAACTCTTTATCCCTCTTACATACGGGAACAAGTTGGAAATTGTACGTTAAACGTAACATATGAGGTGCATTCGTTTTATAACTAGTTTCACAATGTTAAAAAAAAAAAAAAAAAAAAAAAAAAAAAAATCAGCCTTATAATTTCAGTGAAATGAATTATATTGTCTGCATATGTGTGAAATGAGCATGACTTTTTTTTTATTATTATTACGTATGCCACGTTTACAAATGCGAATTTTTCTACACCAGACAGCACTGCAAAATTCACCATGTAGATCTTGCTTCGCGAATGATTATCTCCATGGTTTAATATTTTTATGACTCATAATGAACGAATATCCTGTGTTAATGGATTGAGATATTCGTCTGTTAAACTAATTTTTACTGAAGTTATCTTAGAATCTATACATTTTTTAATGTAACTAACTCATCTCTCAAGCAAACAATTTTTTTGAACGATCTTTCTAAAAATGTAACTTTTATGCAATTTTATTCGAAAAAAATAATTTTGAATAAAAATGACCACCTGGCATATGAAAAAAGAAGTTTGCCTGTATTTGTTTTCCTCAGTGACATGACTTGTGCTTTTATTATATAGATTACGCACAATAGCATTTAATAGAATAAAGAAAACTTTTATTAATATATTTTTAAGTTTTGATTCGATTTTCATAAAAATAAAGGACTGGACAAAATTCTACAGCGATAATATATATTAAATTTCAAACCATTTGGTTGGGTAGTTTTTGCGCTGTTATTATGCGGACGGACGGACAGACCAGACGACGACTATATGTGCTACGTATTTATATAATTACAAACACACCTAATAAATATATTAAGGTTAATTTAACTTTTTTTCTTTTCAATGACATGTTTTTTTTTTCTTTTGTTAAATAAAACAAACAAACAAATTCCTTTTAATATCTCAGCTAAGACTAACTTCAAGTCCGAATTGCATAAATAATAATTAAAAATAATAATAATAATAAAATGGGCATCCGTCTGCAGTTTCAGAAATTTACAGTTTAAGATCTATTTTTGTCCCCGTGTAACATATTGTAATTTTAGGTTTGTGTAACTATTAGAAGCGTCCGGTTTTTAAAAATTTTAACTGTATTAATACGTAACCGACTGTCATTTTTCGCAGTATGGCTTGACACGAGAAGAATGTTTTGGTTTATTTCTGCTCTATCTGTCAATAACTTAAGATAATATAAAAAACTTATCTGTTTCGTTGCCTGGGGGCCACCCCTATGGAGATTCTGTGTTTGCATATTAAAGTGTATATATATATAGTATATATATAATTATCCAATTTTATTAAAATTTACAGCACCATAAATACTGATAAATACTTCCCAGAGTCACAATCTACTGATTTTGTCCAAATTATCGCTCCCTTTGATACTCAACACCAATTAATCTTTAAGAAATACGAAGTGGGGAGAACTAGATTTTCATACAAAAGTATCATTCACAGCTAAATGTTATAACAGAGCCCGAGGTTGAAACAAAGTGACAACCGCGGTTC
This sequence comes from Maratus michaelseni, assembly GCA_963931845.1. NCBI lineage: Eukaryota > Metazoa > Arthropoda > Arachnida > Araneae > Salticidae > Maratus > Maratus michaelseni. The sequence goes on from OZ007592.1 coordinate 256,583,417, forward strand.
AAAAAGGCTAAGTGAAATCAAGGTTCCTTCAGTAACTATATAATTGAGTTACCAAATACATAAAGCCCGTATTTCATTAGGGCTCAATCCCATTTTAAGCAAAATGAAGTATCTAAGAAAAAATATTTTTTTTCTTCCTTTGCCCCAAGGCAGAAGCTAAGTGAATGTTCCCAGTTCATTAATCAAGGAGTTGTCGGGAAACTAAAACAAAAAGGTAAGATTTGCTTCGCTTGCAACCTTTGAGATAATAAAAGGGTTTTTTTTTCTCATTATTCTATCTCTTAGGAACAATAGACATGCGCTGCTGGTACATGATAAATAAAGAGACTTAAGATAGAGTTAAAAAATATGCTATTATAGCTAAATATTTCCCAAATTTAGAAATTTCCTTTTTTTCCAGCTCTCTTTTTAACCAAGAAATCGTTTCCAGTAAAAACACCGCTTCGGGAAAAATAATAAGAAATTAGTATCTCCATAAATTTTATGATTTTTGCTCATTGATTTATTCTATCATTCTTTCTTATCTATAATACGCATATTTTGCTCATGTACAACTATAAAAGTCATCATGCTCATCAACAAACATTCCGCTCATGTAAAACGATAAATGTATATGCTAATAATCGTCGAAATTTGTCAGGTACCGAACGCCTTAAAAATGACACCATAAAACCAATTTGATTGTAAGCCAATATACATATACGTATATGGTATATACACATGATAGATTATAATTTACTATTTTATGTTCTACTATGAAAATCGGTCATATCTACCAGAAAGTTATTGAATACAGAGAAAGTGGGGGGGGTATCACGTCGTGCACGAAAAAAAAAAAAAAAAAAAAAAAGGTTTATTCAATACAAAGAAGGTAAATGTAACTTTAATCCAGTGGATATATTTCTCAAAGGTGTCCAACTTTTAGGTTTTTACTTGAAGGGCTTCTCTGTATAAAAGAACAAAAGAAGAAAAAATTACCAAGCATGAGAAAGAAGGGGGAATGTCAACGTCCTCTTTTGGAGGGCGCCCTAATTGTCCAATTCAGGATATCGTTTTGGGGTTCAACTTTCATGTTTTAGGTGTCCATAACAGACTAAGTCTAAGGATAATGTTACTCCAGTGGAAATTTTCGGTTTTTGTTAAAAACTAAACGAAAAAAAAAAAAAACTTTAAGAGGTTCTCGAGAAAAAGAAAAAAAGAATAAAAAGTTTCACAGATGTAGAATGACGTTCATTAAATGAAATTATTGTCACTTTTTGCAGGAGATATAGCAGGCGGAAGCTTTTTAAATTTTGATTATAGCTCCCCTTTGAATAATGCTTTATGAGAGTAGACATTTTACACATACTAAGCATTTTAATTAATTTAAGTTATTTCAATACGTTCGGTTCGCTTTAACTTCTTTAAACGATTTCGATTGATGTATTTTATGAATGTAAAATGTTTTACCCTTGTTTTTAAAAGCAACTTTAAATAATAATAAAAAAAATCAACAACTTTAAATTTGTGCTAAAGTGTACAATAAGATAGTTAAATTTCAATAAATGAAAAAATAATTATGTATTTGACAACACTGAAATTATAATACAGTCATAATATTCTTTTAGACTAAAAACAGTAAAGAAGCATTTACCCTTATGATTGATACCATAAATAAAGAATATTAGATGAATTACACAAAAATGTGTATTAGTTTTTTTTTTCTCTTTCTTATTTTAAGAATTATATTACGAATTTTTGGAGGAATGTGTGAAGGTATGTGTGTGCGGTGCAGGGAGAAGAGAAATAAGAAATGTTGCGGAACAATCATTTCATATCAAACAATAACCTCCTGCATATCCATTTGTATAATTCAAATATATTTTATGGCTTTTTAAAGTAATATTTTTCGCTGTAAAATAATTTATCGCATCAGTTTTTCGAAAAAGATGCAAAGCAATTCATAAATTTTATAGCCTGAATTGCTTTTTTATCACATTACCCCCCCCCCCCCACGCACCCTTTATAAAATATGCATGAGAAAATGAATCGATATACACTAACCGATCCTATAGTAAACAAAAGATTGACTTCATTTTGTTTTTAACGGTGTATTTTAATATGCAAAATATACGTTAAAGGGGTAATTTAAAATATTGTCATTGCATTTTTAAAGGAATTTGTAAGTAAAATATGACATTAAGATGCAAACGAATCTTTATATACGGCGGATGTCAATCTGTTAAGGAATTAAAAATAAATAAATAATAATAATATATTCATGTGGAGGTTATGTGTCACAAGGTTATGTGTCATTATTGTTATGCACAGCTGTAAATTTTTGTCGTGACGTAAATTCACGTTATTTAATGTGAAAATTGAAAAGAGGAAAAAAAAAAAAACATTTGATAAAAGAAAGAAATTTGATCAAAAAATTGAAATTTCTTTGTTAAAGTTAAAATATAATAATAATGATTTTATCAATAATGCTGAACTGTTATTATACCCATATGTGAGGTAAAAATGAATGCTGTCAAACGCTAGTCTGGCGAGTCCTAAAATTAACTTCTGGTAAACCATAAAAAACCACTACATGAGTGATGATAAAAGGTCAATTTTGGATGGAAATAAACATCTAATTGACGGTAGCTATGAAAGCTTTCGCTCTTTTTTTCTTCTTTTGAATGTTAGGTCGGCAATATAGCTTTCCTTGCAAAACCACAGAAGCAGAAAATTTTTCGCTCAAATTTCAATGCCGGGTGAGGAAGGGCACGTATAAGGTGTATTCCCCTCCTAAGCTGGTATACCTGGCGTTCAATAACAGAAGAGGAAAAAATGAGAAAAGCATAGGGTGACAGCTGTTGATGCAGCGAACCCTGGGGTGCGATTAGGGAGCTGAAAGAACGTGGAAAATTCTTATCTTCGGGCAAACATGCCCCCTTGCCCCAACACAACAATCGACAACAGAAGGTGGATTTTTCTCAGTCAAAGGTCGGAGAGAAAGCAGTTATAGTTGCAATATAGTGTTTATGATAAACAACAACACAGAGTGTGAAACCAAGGTTTAAAAGGAAAATATTCACATCTACTGTTTACCCAAAAGCTCAGGAACAGTTTAAATCCCCGCAAATGCAAGGGCTGTTTGTTTTTGAAAACACATTTCAAAACATATTAAAAACAAATGTAGTAAAGAGTACAAGAAAATAGCTTTCCATGTTCTACTATAGTTGAAAAGTTTTTTTTTAATTAAAATAATATAAACCGCTTAGCTTTGAGGTTGGCATGAGAAAACAACAATGTTAGAGAATTCTAATGCAGTAAAACCTGCTAAGGAAGAATCACAAGAACCAGGAGAAAAGTTTTGTTTTATAGTCCTTAGAAGGTATACTCTCTGTAATAATTCTAGGCATGTGAACAAACTTTAAACGAATAGAAAAATAATAGAAAATCTGCTCTCGCCATTACAATATCAACCACATGACCGTGCCAATGATTTTCACAAACACATGGAATGATTGTAAGATTACAGTTAACAAATCACAGTTATTTTAACAAATTGCAAAATAACCAAAAGATAATATATTAATAAATATAATCAATTGTAAAACTATTAAAAAGTATCATCTTTATTTATAACTTAAATTATGTACAAAAAGAAAACAGGATAAATAAGAATAATGTATTTCATGATTCTCATTTGCAGGAAAAATAATAAATACTCCATGCGCATTAAAGTAACATATACAACAACAGTACTGTCTTTGCCATCTGTAAACAAAATGCTTACGTAAAACACATTACAATTAATTTGTGATAATTAAAAAATAATTGATATGATGTATCGGTAGATAAAGAGTAGGGAAGGCGTAAAAAAGTATAAATTACTATATAATAAATCATAAATAGTAAATTTATTTCCAATATATATACAATCAGAAGCTATGCTATTACATAGAGTATATATATATATATATATATATATTCATAAAAATAAATTTATAAATCACATTTTCAAAACAACGCAAAATAAAGAGGAACTTATGAATCTCAAGCAAACAAAATTGCCTAGCGTAAAATAAAAAAATAAAAAAAAATAAGAGCTCAATGGAATGGATTAGGCATGGAAGACACAGATCGATATTTTTTCATCTTCCTCCCAGTTATCTCTGTCTCTATCTCACACATCCCCCTCCCTCTTCCTTGTTACGCATTAAAAGGCTACTATAAAATGTGCTGATTAGATACATAAAAGTCTTTTTTATTCTAATTATCATTAGGCAACGAAAAATATTTTTTTTATGAATCAAATTATTATTATACAACTATTTTTCAATAAAAAGAAAGAGAAGAGGGATGAATTAATATTTTAGATTTTATTAGATAAGAAAGTAATAGTATTTTTATATATAAAATAAGATTTTCACGATTAAATGAAATCCGATGGCGAAAAAAAAAAAAAAATCAATTGAATTAAATTCAAATACGGAATTCCTTGGATGCTCATTACGAACTAAATTTTAAGAAGTTTTAATACAATGAATATTCTAACTTAGTTGATTCATTAAGAAGACAAACCAATTTCGGAGTTTTGAAAGCCAAAGTAAATTTTAAATTACAATATAATCTCACTCAATTAATGAAGTTCAAAATTCTGATTCCGGAAAGCAGATGGTACCTGAAGGTACAATCGACGTTTTAGAAGGAGAAACGACTTGAATTAATCGATATATTTCAAATCGATTTACGAATTTAAAGCACAGGAGTTTGTCGCGGCGATAAATGCCTGTTCTCCCACAGAGTGTCGTTTCGCAATCTTTCTTGCAATAATAATGCAGACCGTAAGCGACATTTTCGAACATTTTTATGAAAGAAAATAAAATATTCTCTCCAACCGTGACTGTCTCTTCGTAAACAACCCTCTTCCCCATTTTAAATCAAAGGAACAAACGACAATTAAAAACCTGTACATTACAGAAACTCGACTTCTCCAGAACTTGGGGGCCATTAAAATCTCGCAGTTTTAAAACACGCCACGAGCATAAAATAGCATCTTCCGGCGCTCGATATTAACATTTACACAATAATTTTCCTCCCTGCAGAAAACACAGAGAAGACCATTAAGTTGTTTCCTTCTGTGCAGCGCCATTACCGTTAAAGCATGAAATTTCCTATTAAGGTCCATTACGAGTCTTGGGTCTTATATTATCATATTTTCCGTCTGCTTAATTCATGGTATGTGAAGGAGGGGAAGGGGGGGGGGCTTAACGAGCACCCCCTGAAATTTTTACGACGGTTATTCGGTAATAATCGGCAATGTGTTCAGTGGGCCCTTTCCACCAATTTTTGCGGAAATTACGGAAACGTCCAGCAAATTTCTTGTGCATCTCAACCTAATGTTTCGGATGATTCGACGGGGCTTTATTAACGTTGCCAAATGGAGAAGATAAATTGTTAAATAAAAAAGTTCGTTTATTACGATGCATTAACATATATTATAATGAGAGAAGGTAGAACATTTAAAAGGGGTTATAATTCTAACTGCAACTACTAATTCACTTTTCTTCTAAGCTGAGACGACATTCAGAAATTAAAAACAATGAGAGGTTGAAATAAGGCACTATTTAAATATTTAAAAATATCCTCCCCTAAAAATTGTCAATTACCTAAGATTTTGATGGTTTAATTTTAACAATCTTTTAAAAAAGCGCAAAAAAAAAAAAAAAAAAAAAAAAAAAAAAGCTAATGACGCTATATAAAAACATCAACAACAAGCACTGATTATGCCCTTTACTTTTTCTTCACTGTTATGCAAATAAAACAGGAAGTGAGGTTTTCTGTCTGCCTGATAGGCTTTAATAGCATTTGAGTTAAATAAAAAGTACATGAAAAGGGAAAAGCCATTCTTGAGTCTTCATTCTTAGCATACAAACCCACAGTTAAAAGAAATAAAGAAAGTATAGCAGGACTTATCTAATGTGACAAATAGTTATAAGAAAGCGCAATTAAATTACGATAATTTTATCAAAATTTAAATAATCAATTAGTATAAATGCCAAACGTAAAAATCACATGGTCGTAGAAAAGGCAGATGTTATTTTCATTTATTCATTTATACTGAAGTGAAAGCTTTTTTATACTACGGCAGTACGTCATAAGAAAATCTCACAAAAAAAAAAAAAAAAAGAATAAAAAATCAGGCGTCAAGCATAGATTATAAAAAAAAAAAACTTTCCAACAATTCCAGAATACTTTAACAAAACTTCACTGTTTAATAAGATGAAAGATGAAGTCTAAGTAAACAATTTGGAAAACGCATAACACATTTGAAAACCAAATTTCAGGAATTACCGTCAATAGTCGGGAAAATATCCTAATTGTTTTGTTCAGCCCTGTATATGATCTATAGATTTGCATATATATTACATAGTATGCTAGAATCTAGTTCAGTTAAGAAATGTATAGCGCAGTTGAAAATTCCCTTTTAGCAATTAATGGAATAATAACTCGCGCCAATAAACGAAAATGTACCCGATATCTTTTGTACTGGCCTGTATATGATCTATAGAATGTGTACACGCACCAAGTAACAGACAAAAAATTTGTTAAATTTAAAAACGCGTACCACAACTGAAAACACACTTCCAGCAATTATTGTAAATAAACTGTTACTGTAACAACCTAATTTTTTGTGTGTCCTTTGTAAATGCACGATGAATGATATGCACACCATATTTTATAGTAAGACTCGTGCACCTCAGTGATAGATAGCAATTTCAATATGTTTGAAATAAAGTAACATCGTTAAAATACACTGTAGACAATTTTCCTCATAGATCGTAATGTTAGGTAATTCTTTTGAGCGTCCCTGTAAACGAACCATAAATGCCACACACTTCATTTTTAACACCGAACATGCCATAGTAAATATCAATAACATATAGTAATTGCAGGGTAATCAGAGTATATTTATGCGAATTAGAACACGGACAGACAGACGAATCGAATTCATACATAGTTTTCAACTATGTTGGAAAGTGTTAAAGAGACACGAAAATTACTGAAATGCGAAGATAAAATAAGAAACGAAACACGGTAGAGGAAGGTCGATCTGAGACTAACGCAAAAGTAATGCTATAAACTTCCGGGACTTTGAATCCCCCCAAAAAAGTTGTGTCTCGGTTGTTCCATTTATTTTTATTTTAACTGATTTTTCTTAGAGTTATTACGATCGATAACGATGTTAACACTTCGAATCTGAACTGTGATACTTAACTGCATTACTTCCGTCTTGAAAGGATTTAATAAAATTTCAAATCCCCAATGAGGGGATCGACATAAATAAAAGTTAATAAAACTTAATGGGGATTTTATATTTGAAAACCCTCTCATCCAGAAAAAAACGCACGCAAAATTTGTCATCATATGACGGAGGACGGAATCAAAGTGTTAAATTAATAATGCATATTTTATAGAATTTTTTTTTTAAATAACAATTCGTTCTTTTAAAGTATTATAATGTAAGTAGACAGTCGATGCAGTTTTTTTTTTTTTTTTTTTTTTTCCCTTGGGGTTCATTTTGTGAAAAGTAAAGGTTATTTTTGTGAAAAATAACATTTTGTGTTACTCAAATTCGAACCAAGCATTTATAAACAAAAACTTTTTTAAATCCTTTTGCTGAAGATTTCCTCTCTGGTGAATTTGTTTGTTTACAAATTACGCATTTTAAAAATCACAAAACAATAAATAATAACTTTTTATGGAATGAAAGGGCCTATTTTAGTAAAAGAAATTTTGTGAAGGGGCCATTTTATCGGATTTTTGTGAAGGGCCCCTAAATAGTCCCCAAATTTTGCCTCGTTCGACCCTTGGTAGTTAAAATAAAAATATATACTATATAAATATGTAGAATAAAAACTTTTAGTATAAATGAACATATTTTATCAATTCTTTGTTTCTCATACACTCAAAAAATATTCATATCAATGTTAGAAGTTGGGTAAATGAAAATGTAATTGAATAGCATCACTAATGACAGAATGCAAGCGAAAGACAAACTACGATTTTATAATTCCAATTATTTTCTGATTTGAAAAATAGATTATATCAATTAAAAAATTCTGTATTCTATATAACGAATTAAATCCATAATCGATATTTTTCTTTAACTGACAATTTTAATAACGAACTCACACAAATTTTATATAAAACAAAATCGTTTTATGGAGAAAAAAAAATCCCTTTCTATGTTAGTAATCATATTACATGCACATGCCCTAACAAATGCACGTGACATTTCCTCATTGCATGACAGCAACCAGCTCACGACTCACTAAATATGCTTTCTCTTTGTTTGCAATGTCGCGTGAGAAATTTATTATTGTTTCAGAGGTGAATTCGAATTCGTTAGCCTCTTGTAAAGTAGCGATATTTTTATTTTATTAAATCATATGTTTTTGAATATATATATATATGTGTGTGTGTGGGTGTTTCCAACACTGGTGCAGAAAAAAAAAGGTGGGCAGCTTATTATGAAAAAGATGGACAGTTCATAATTAGGACTATGACCTTATCTCAAGAGGCCCAGGTGGAAGAATATCTTTTGGCCCAAAATTACATTCACATGTTTAAAAAAGTAAGCTATTTTCAATCTCTTTAGAGACCAGGAAGGAGCTCGAGTGCAAAACTTTTTGGAGCCCCAGCTTTGGAGCTTCAAAAGCTCTAAAAAAGGGGGGCAAGAGGTCTTCTCTCTACCTCTAGTATTTTGGTGGGCTAAGAGCGGGGCCCTGGTGCATTTCACCCGCCTTATCCCCATTATAGCCAGCTCTGTTTACAATCCCATATTACAGTTCATCTGTTTTCACAATTTAAATTACAATAAAATGTACCATTCAATATAATTTAAACTTTTTCCTATGTATATTTTCTTCGGGATTTAGACACGTTGTCCTGTAATTATATTATGTTCATTATATTAGACATTTATTTTCAAATGGCAACAATAATAATAATAATAAATAAATAAAATAAAATAAATAATAATAAACGGGAATTTAAAAACGTGTTTCAATGCTAACAGTTTTTTTACGAGCAAATCTCTTAGAAATAGGTGCGGAATTTTCACTGCTTACACTACGAAATGAACAAGAAAAAAAGATACGCGGTAGGATGCGTGTTAAAACATATTCTACAAGCACAAGACTTAGTAATGCAACATACTCGGCCTCTGTGTTCAGTTTAGTACCGGAACAGCAGGATTTGACTTCGTTACTTATACATTCCTACCAATTTACTACCCCATGTAGCGATTTCAAACTTTTCCCAGCCCTACATCGCCCTGGGGAATCGACATAGGTCTCCTATTTTTAACTAACGAGCGCGATTACTCGAAGAATATGAAGAGCAAGCGACCTAACTAGGCACTAATGATATGAGATCCTAATTAACAAGCGATGCTATAGTTCGTGGCTACGCATACATCTTCATCAGAAAGCGATTTTGACAGTTGGAATTCTGTTCCCAATGAACAGGATATTGGCCCGCTTCCTGTCCATCAACGCAAATTAACTTCAAAGAAAGTTATTTAATTTCTTCGAATTGAGATCTCTGGTATAAATCATTTACTACAGCAAAAGTTGATAGATCAACTTTGCTGATTCAATTTACAATGTGTGAAAAATAATTAGAATCTCAATCAAGAATCACAATGCCGACTTTACATGTCCAGGCTGCGAAATGCATAAAAATCAGAGCAGGGATGGGGGAAGGAGGTTATTTTGTTAGTATTATTGCAAAAAATTATACAAATAAACAAATAAAATATGCTCTGCGATATTTTTAGAATCAGGACCGCAAAGTGGAAAATGGGGCTAAAGCTGGCACAAAATTCCGAAATCCTACCTGGAAAATAATCCTCAGTCGGTTTGTCATGATTTGTGTTTTTTAAATAAAACTGCAAACAAGATTATTCAAGCACTTTTTTTTTCCGTAAAATTTTTCATGTTAAAATAATCAACAAGTAAATAGTTAAAAAGGTCAGAAATTGATTTATATATTGTACATGTTAATGTTATTACACGGCGCTAGGAAAGAGCAATAAAAATTTTAATTTCCAATTATTAATAAGGGTTACAAGTTACAACTATGGAGTGGCGAAATGAAAGACTTCAGCTTCAGAGAGCCCATCAGCTGAAAATGTGTATTATGACAATGGATTTTGACTTCAGGCGCAAAATCTTTTTTTTTTCATATTTTATTGATATTATAATGATGTTTAACATTTTAGCAAATATGTACTCCTTCTTAAAAAACAATTAACTATTCCACAAGTTCATTTCCCTTCTCAATATACCATACTTAAAGACCCGCATTCGAATCAGGCTACCGAGACCCTCAGATTCTCTTTGAAACTCTGTTTACTATGAAATAACTTAAATCACTTATTTTTACGACAATAACATCAGCAATCAAAAAATATTATTTTTAGTACCTAGCACCTATTCATAGGAACCAGAATTTGCCTTGTCTCAAAACGTAAAATTTTTATGATTCATGGCAGTGTTATGTATAAACAATAAAAACAGGACATTTTGCGCCCAGCTATATTCTAATATAGATGTTAAATAAACTGCCTTCAAGATTTTTTTACTTTTACCGAATGTTTCTAATATATAAGTAAAATAAAATATATTGTGCGATATTTTCACAATCAGGACCGCAAAGAGGAAGATGGGGGTAAATAAAAGGGGGTGGAGTATACAGAATAGACTGCCTTCATGATCTTTTATTTTTAACAAAATTTGTGAATAGATTAGGCAAGGCATAGCAACTACTTTCTAAATTTACGATTTTTTTCTTAAATTTATTTATTTTGAAATTTTTCAAAGAAAAACTAAACATGAAATTTTTAAGTACACTATAAATGAAAAAACATCAAATTTAAGTTTATTCAAATTATAAAATAATTGAGGTTATTTATATTTTCGCTCATATGTTTTGCATAACGAAAATTCAAAGAAAATGTCATTAAAAATAAGAAGATTTTGTCTCAGATCACCTTCAGAAAACACAAAATCACAAAAATTTAAAAATGGGACCAAAAAGTTTTTACATATAATCAAATTTAAGTTTATTCAAATTATAAAATAATTGAGGTTATTTATATTTTCGCTCATATGTTTTGCATAACGAAAATTCAAAGAAAATGTCATTAAAAATAAGAAGATTTTGTCTCAGATCACCTTCAGAAAACACAGAATCACAAAAATTTAAAAATGGGACCAAAAAGTTTTTACATATAATCAAATAGCTTTAAAAGTTAATTCGTAAAACTAAATAATGGTCGACATTTTTCGGTTACATAAATCGATGATACAAAAGTACATATAGCAACGCATTAATATATCTTCACTGACAAATGACGAAATAAGAACTTGACTTTGCAGTATTTTTCTTTTCTTTTTTAAGTAAATAGAAATTACAAAAAGATGAGTTACTGTTTCAACAAAACAAGAATGTTTTAAAGAAACCATCGATATTTAAAAACAAAATATCCAAATTTACCTAATATGTATATATGTAATAACACTGTGCTAGGAAGGGGGGGGGGGAGAAAAAGAAAAGACATGAAAGATAGATGTAATAAAAATATAAAGGAAAATAATCTGTAAATAATAGTTATTCTGATTAAAAATTCTTATCGGATGCGTAACAAAATAAAAGATTTAAGCTAAACATGATCTATCTATCATCTAACAGGACATCAGTATTGTTATGGTATAACAGTTTAGAAATTTGAATTATGAATAACAATTCAACTAAATATTTCAATAATATAGATGTCAAAATAGAATGAATAATCAACGATAAAAAATAGTTAGGGGAATTCAGTCGTTAAATTAAATTAAAAAATTAAATGGAAGCATTTGATAAATATAAATTAAATTGCAAGAAACAATGGGCGAAGTCTAGAGCGTATGCATAATGCAATAGCAAAATTATTGAACCCGAATAGATAAACAAAGCATTAGTATATATATATAACGATTAGTAATTAAATATAAATAATAAAGAAAATAACAAGAAAGATATTCTTTCGGAAGACTCGTAAAACATCATTTTAAAACAATGCGATTCATAATGTTTATAAAGACAACAATGAGTTTAAAAGTTAACAATTTTTCTAAAAATTAAATACTCAACTAAACATAACTTTAAAATGGTATGAATGTACATAACTCTTTTTTATTATTATTTCTCATACTTATTTGGATAGTTGAAATGCAATTTTAGGTAACATTGCATGCTCTTTTTAATATTATTTAAAACAAGCAATATTTTTCTAATTTAAAATGTTGATTTTTAAATTTTTCTTTAATTTTCCCTTTATATACACTTGGTACAAATTTTAACTTAATTTGGATAATTCACTCTTAAAAATAAAAATGCTTTCTTGAAATGTTTTTAGGCTTCACGGAAATTAGTACTATTATGCGAGACTAAAAAAGCAAAACAATAATAATAACGTATTCAAAAATTGACTAAAAGAAAAAATTTGGAGCCAATTTATTCAAAAAATACATCAGATTTGCATATACAAAACTTTTTACGACTATTTAAAAAGATATTATAGATATATCTGCCTCTAAAACTAAAAGGTTTAAAAGCACCAATTTTCTAGTTTGGAAAAAATACAATAGGAGAGAAGTAAAAAAAAAAAAAAAAAAAAAAAAAAAAGATTCGTTAAGTTGCATATACAGAGCAAAATAGAATGACTCATTTTATTATTATTGCTACTGCCATGCAAATGGCAGCGGATTATTTGGTTTCAATCTGAAAAAATATATACTATTTTCCAGTTTTATGCAAATATAATTTTCTTAACCTTAAAAATGCTTATAAATAAACATAACGTCTCATAACTATTCGTCCCACTATTATCAGTTAATCAGTAATAATCATGAAATTTATCTAACAACAAAAAAGCACCCGTCAAAGTAAAAAGAAAAGCTCACATAACTGTGATGTATTTCTCTTGCCTTAAAAACACTTGTAAGTGTACCAGATAAACATAACTGTGCAAACGATTCATTCCCACTAACGAGATACTATTTTTTTTTTCTTTTTCTATCTGTCTTTCGTTCTCACTGAAGATGGAAAAACTGATAGTTCAGAAGACTTCTCATGGTAAAGAATTCCTAATCATCTTCAAACATTGCTACAACGTCTTTCGGCATGAATCGACAAGTGTGGGCTGTTGACACAGTTGATGCCCAACCAGATAAACGCCTAATGAGGAGGTACAGAGAATATAGAGAAAAAAATTATGTGGACTTAGGATTGAACATGTAGCATTCATTCACTTTTAGAATTGGCACTTGGATGTAATAAGAACACATAGCGTATGAAAGCAATTAATTGAAATATTTTCTTAAAAAACAAAATTCGAAAATGTACTGTGTGAAAATGGAAAAATTATCTGTAGATGAATACAAACAGTAATAAAAATAATAACTTTTGACAGCTCGATTAAAAAATAATAACGCTGATAGTATTAAAAGAAGAAGTTTTGCAGCAATATACATATAGTTTACCAAGACAACTAAATGTAAATATTTTCATTAAAATAAAGCTCGAAAGTGGACAACTAATATGCAGCTGAACAAAAGCAATAGTAAAAAATGAAACTTTTGGCAGCTAAGTCAAAGAAAAAAAGAAAACTTTCTTAATATTAATACCAAAAATAATAAACAAAGAAATGTTCAATTACAGCTGTTTTAGTATAGACCTTTACATGCAATAAGAGCATATAATCAAGGCAATTAATTTTAAACAGTTTCGTAAAACAAAACTCGAAAACGGACAATTCAATATATGAAAATGAAAAATTAATCAACAAATGAACAAAGGTAACAATAAATGAAATTTTTGACATTTCGGTCAAACAAAAAATGTTTCTTCATAACACAAAATAATAATAAACTAACCGTTGCACTCACGTGTAACTCACAGTTGCCATTTTACAGATTATTCCAATATCAATGCATTTTATTTAAATTATAGATTAAAAATAATATTGTAAAAAAAAAATATTGATTTATTTCAGTAATGCAATGTAGTAGAAAGCGCCGGTATCTTATATTGTGTGATGTATAATTTCTCTGAAACATATGTAATATTTTTTTATTACAATAATTCTTTCAAAAACACGTATTTTTAAATATTTAAATTACATCGTTTATTTCGTCAGATTTATATCATTTTGCCAAGATAACAGTTATATATATATATATATATATATATATTCACGAAAATTATAAAATCGAGATGACCCGAAAAAGAAAAGAAAAAAAAAACAATAAAAAACAGAAATGTAAAATTTGAAATGTAGCAATTTTTCTTACACAACTTAAGATTTTCTGTTAAACTGTTATCCATAATATCGATATCCTGCTTTCGAAATATTAAAAATATCACAGGCTTAAAGAAAATACCTCCAGCGCATGGACTCGAAAAGTATTGAAATTATAATCATAATAAGTACACCCATAATAAAAATACACCCAAAATACTGATGTCTCTTTTATTTGTTTTATATTTACATGCACTGATTAACGTTTCAATCAATTAAGATAAAATTCTGCCCCAGTATTTTTAATAATAAACAAGTAGTAGATATTTCTATACCAATAAAGTAAATTATTTTAATTAAATAAAGATGAATAAATAAATCTATGAAATATTTGTTGCATATAATTTATACAGAAACGTTTTAATTTTAAAATATTCCATTAACATCAAAACATTAATCAGGGTTCGTATATATATATATCTTGATACATATCCAATATTTATTGTCAAAATAATCATTATGTTTGATATTTTCATATATATTTGATGTTACTTTTCAAAATATTATTGATATTCATATTTTTGATAATTTTTCAACTGTTATTGACTGCGTCGTTATAAGAAACTTGTGCTCTGGCAATGACATTTTTAGCGAAAAAAAAAAACTTTCCAAGCTTTGCTGGATTCTTTTATTTATTTATTTTTTAATATATTATTTTATTTATTTGAAGCTGTATTTTAAATGTAGAACCAATAATTATGACAGAGAGAGACAATATTCACTTAGAACAGCCGTTGCAAAATAAACTATCTAATTTAGATAATAAATTATTTACAGTATTTTTAGAAAAAAAAATTCTGGTTTTGTTTTAGTTAAAATTAAACTGCATAACAGGTTATAGAATGGAAAAACAGACAAGCTTACATTTATGTTCAATTTTTTTTTAATGAAAACAAATTTGTATTCAAAATTTTGTTGTGTAAACCATACAATTTTCTTGATATTAAATCCTATAGTTTTTTCTTCTTTTTCTAATGAGTGTAAAAAGCAAATTGCGTCGGTTTTCAATTAGTTGATCTTCATTTTCTTACATAAGTGAAAAAAAAAGAAAAAGACATTTGGAATATTATTTTATTAAGCTATATCAAATATAAATATATATATATATATATTCTGATATTGTTTATATTTTCGAAAATAACTCACGATATTTACGAACCCTGTATATAATGCACTCTACATTTAATATATCGTATTATATTTATTTGTGAATATAGATCTAGTAACATAAACTTACATATACTCCCACGCCTAAAATAAAAAATGCTTTCCATTATTTTCCGTGATTCTTTTAATTTATGTACCACACTAAAAACCTATTGAAAACATACGTTGGAATCATTTTCTTCATAACAAGATGAAAAGTTCGATGCCATAAATGATAAAATAACAGTTTGATGAAAGATAAATGCGATAAAAAGAGATAGAAAAGGATTTGTTTATTTTGATGCGATATCAGCAGATAGCACAAAGAAATTTGACAGCCACTCATAAACGAGTCCTTATTAAGTACACAGGTTAGAAAATACTATGTATATAATCAACCGAGTGCAGCAAAAATATAAACACCAATGAAATTGTTATGAACGATGACTTTTAAAATTTAAGCATGATATGAAATAAAACCAGCATTTGAATGAAAGAGAGAAATATTATTAAAATTTATTGACAAATCTCAGCTTTATATCATAAAATACAGTTACTTTATGCAATAAAAACCTGTTACAAATAATTATACCAAAAAATACTCATAAGTTAGCAATGAGAAGCGGGCTAAATATTGATTAAATGACGCAAAGAAAAATAAATACCAATTATATATAAATACCATAAATTAAATATATATTGTTAGATTCGATAAATTCTAAATGTTACGCACGATATGAATAAAAACAGTATATTGAATGATAGTCGAAAAATGCTATTCAAATTCATTGACAAATTGCAACTTTTGTCAAAAAATGCAATTATTTTATGCAATAAAATTTTACAAAGATTGTCACACTAACATCAAGATCTTAAAACTCTTTAAAAAGCAATTTCTCTGTGAATGACAAACGAGTAAACCTGTCAGACAACTTTGTATATGATAACAAACAATATTCTCAGAGAAATTAAGCAAGTAACAGACTAAATGTGATTAAATGGAACAGCAAAAACATAAACAATAATTTAAATATATTAGATGAATTTTCTAAATGCTTCGCACGATATGAAATGAAAACAATATACCGAATCATATAATAGAAAAAAAATACTATTAAATGCATTAACAAACTGCAGCTTTTGTCATAAAATGCCGCACTTTATGCAATAAACCTTTACAATTACTGTCACATCAAACTATTAGAAAAATGCTCTAAAAGAGTAATTTATCTAAATGACAAACCATTACACCTGTTACAAATAATTTTGAAAGTGATACTAAAAAATACGCAAATTAAGCCATAAACAATAGGCTAAATGCTGATTAAATAGCACAGCAAAAAGAAAGATATTGTTTCATTCGATGAATTCTAAATACTAGGCACAATAATAAATAAAAACAGTATATTGAATCATATATTCGAAAAATACTATTAAATTCATTGACAAATCGCAGCTTTTTGTCATAAAATGCAGCACTTTATCCAATATAATTTACCATTGCTGTCACACCAGCATCAAACACTGTATGTGATACTAGAAAATAGCCATAAGTTAAACCATAAACAACAAGCTAAATGGTGATGAAATAGCACAGCAAAATATTAACTAACCAATTAAAATATATTGTTGCGAACGATGATTTCGAACTTTCTAAATGTTGAGTACGACATGAAATAAAAGCAGTTTATTGAATGATACAGTAAAAAAATACCATGAAATTTACTGACAAATTGCAGCTGTCTGTCATAAAACGTAGTATTTCATGCAAAATAATTTTGTAATTGCCTGGCACCAAACTCTTACAACGTTCTAAAAACCTAAAGAGCCATTTCTCTGTGATTAGCAAACAATTAAACTTGTTACAAACAAGTTTATATGCGACATTAAAGAATACTCATAAGATAAGCCAGAAACAACAGGATAAATGTTGATTATAAGGCAATATCTGAGAATAAGTTTCAGATGGCAATGTTATATAGCGAAAGAAAGCGTCAGAAAAGACCCAACATCACAACCCTTCAATCTGACGCAAAAAATCGGCGTCCTCGGTATAACAAAACAAAACAACAAATCAGACGGAACACGCAAACCTGAAATACTACTCTGCTCAACAATCCGCATCGACTTAGTCATTACATGAAAAGCGAATAACTTATTATGAAGCTACGCAAAGTAAACACAGAATTGGGGGGATAAAGATACCCTGCAACTACAGCGGAAATTCCATATATTTTTACTAAAGTAAAAAATTAGTTTTGATTATGATGGGATATTCAGAAAATAATAAATATAAATCTCATTTATAAGGCATTTTTAACAGGGATTTAAAAATGAGGCTTTTGTCATATGATATTATTCATTATTTACTAAATTTCAAGAAAAAGAAAATCCTGATAATAATAACAGATCAGAGAATAATTCGAACACCAAATGTAGTATACAAAAAATTTAAATTATGAAAACTAATCCAATATTTTTCGACTATTCAGCGAAATTCTAGATATTTTATAAGTGTAGGGATAATAACTTAATCAAAATGAAATATTTGTATGAAGAACAGATATAGATCTTATTTTCTACGGCAATATTTTCAAGGGTGGAAATTTCTGCGATACTATTTGTGATTATCGAACATCACAGGCGAATAAAAAAGTGGAAACTAATAAAAACTAATAAAATATTTTAAAAATGAGATAACGCTTTAGGGAACTTGGGCATGTTTATTGTGTTTATAAATAGCTATATCTTTGGAAGTATAATTATTTGATCTGAAATTTGCCGATTTATTCACTAATAGAAAGCTATCTTTAACCATGCACAATAAATTATAAAACTTCTTCATAAAAAAAAAAAAACTATTTTTTGCATACGGGAATGATTTCGAGAACTCGGCGATTTAAATGCCGCTCACTAGATGCCGTCTCGCATCAAGCCACGATCGCAAAGAACAAAAGATGGGAAGAAGAAGGATAAAGAGAAATAAATATCGCTACTCACCTTGCTTTCCAGGAATCACAAACCCAGAGACTAGATTGAAATAATCCACAGCGAACACAAGTATCCACAAAGCGTAACAACACATGGCTGACGCCGAATTCAACCATCGAACGCTAACATACAACGAGCCGAACAACTTCACTTACGTACGTGTGTACCTCGATCCATGTCCACAGCGCTAGTGAAGAACCAATCTTTCTACCAGCCACCACGTGGGTAGGGCTGAAAGGGCCACCCACTTTGGAACCTCCGTTTCCCCCCCTACCACTAGTGGTGGAAAACCAGAATCGGGAGATGGGGGGAGAGGAAATTCTGGTTTCCCCTGCAATGAAACTTATAAGTCGAGCATCTGTGGCAGTATTTGTTAGTTTTAAAAATTCCTCTGCATCGGGTCGGGATTTTATTTATTTCTTTCTGATAGTTTCAAATTTGCAATATGTAAATATTCTGTCTGTAGGAATATTATGTATTTTTATACATTTACATATTTATTACATTGCTAATTAATCTAGCCAAAAAATATAAACGTTTGAAGTCAGTCAACATGATTATGATTTATAGCCGTTGTTAAAGAATATAATTAAATAAGAATGCTCTAAATTGTGGAGATGAGTTGTTAAACTTTTCGGAATTTTTTTTAATATCGTCTGGTTAAACAATTTTTTTCTGTCTTGAAAAATATAATAATAATAATAATAATAAAAGTAAGAATGTGGTCAAATTTCAAACTTATCTTTCACTATTGACACATAAGGAAAACAAAATGTTCTAAAATATAGAATATGACATACAATAGTTTACAAGAAAATATACTTGTGAAGTAATTTTTACTTAAAGTAAATGTGAAACTGAAACCAGATGTCTGGAATGTCTTTTATTAGTTTATTTATAATATAAAATATTTTATTTTGAATTTGACTTACTACTCACTTTATACACAAGGTTGCCTTTTTTTTTGGGGGGGGGGGGGGGGGAGGGGGTCGGGTTAAAATGTAATATTGAATTGATTAATATTAAAATTTTGATTATATATTTTAATAATAATTAAATTTTGCTTAGTTATAGTAATTAATTAGACGAAAATGAATGTTTAAACAATGGAATCATTAATCATTTTAAGAATCTATTTTAGCTTTCTATTGGAATAATAACAATTATTATTATTTTGTAATATAAGCATGCTTAATATTTCGAAATGGGAATACAATAAGACGTGGCTGAATAGACTAGGCTGATATCTAAGAACCAAAAACCGATTATTTTTTAATATATTTACTTGTATGCACTTATTGGTTTGTATGTACTTTATTTAATTTACTCAATTAAATAAAGCAAATTTTACAAAATATAGTGGTATTAAAAAAGTCTAAAAGTTGGCCACTATGCAATAAATGTGAAGTGTATTAACGTATGTATCCCAGTTATTAAATTTACAAACTATGCAAGCTTTTTCTTTTCTTTTTTGTCTTAAATCGATTATAATAATGAGAATTCTTCCAGTCTACTTATATTACAAAGTAAAAACACGCCCGTGAGTAATGCTGACGCCATATCGACAGTTAAATCAACTTGGGCAATCAATTTCGTTTTGTGCTGCAAATATTGAAAATATCCCAAAAGGAAGAATGATTACAGATTCTATTTCAATTATAAAACACTTAATTGCTTCATTTATTATTATTATTTGATTCGCTTCTATTAATATATCAAAATTCATGTTTTACGAATTGTGTTACTTCAGTTATAAATTTGCGACGTATTTTATACTTGTATACCTAGACTTTAAAAAAAAAAATTTATTCCCCCGCCCCCCCCCCTTTTTTTAAATTTATGCAGCGACATATGAATTAAATTATTTGCATTGCTAGGCTGTGTGAAAAAAAAAAGAAAAAAAAATAGAAAAAAATTCGAATTTTCCGTCAGAAAAAAAAAATAAAAAATTCGAATATTTAGAAGAAACAGCATGTTCCGAATAATAGCGCCGAATGGGAAGGGGGAGGGGGTAAATAAAAAAATATATATTTACGCCTCAGTGCATTTGTGGTAGTTATTTCTCAGTTCTTTAGCTATAAAAGGAATAATATCTTCTGAAACTGATATTTTACGAAGAATTCATATAAATTAGTCCGACATATACATTTATAATAAAAAATAAAATTGTCGTTTCCATAAGCATTTTCATTATCCATCTCTTTATTATCCATCATTACATTATTTTTGTCCTACTATTTTAAATGAAAATGATTGAACAATTTTTATGCAGCATTCATTATATTGCATTTTTTTTAATTAGGTTTTTAACTATTTATTTTATTTTATTTATTTGTTTATTTATTTATTTTGCACTTTGTTCAGTTTTTTCTATATTCCGATTTCAAGATCCGTGTGAACTTTCGTCTAAAATATCAAGTCTGCGTTTAATACATTGTCTTTTTTAAAACACTAAATCACATATTTCTTAATAGTCTGTTGATTTACGGAAAGTTCTACTTCACCAGATATATCATGAGGTAAATCGTCGCATAAATTATTTTCTATTACATATTCCTCATCTGTTACAATACTGGGATATGGTAGCAAACAAACGATTTCCGGAACATCCAAAAAATCATCCAAATCTAAAATAAAAATTGTTCAATCACATTTTATCAAAAATAGTCAAAAAAAAAAAAAAAAAAAAAGATGAAAAATAAAGAGAGGGATAATAAAAATGCTTATGGAACTGGTAATTTCTTTTCTCTTTTCTTTCTTTCTTTCTTTTTTTTCTTTTTTAATTATAAATGCAGAAGTTGAACTAATTTACATGAATTATTTGTATTTTCAGAAAAATATTATCTCTTTTACAGGTAATAAACTGAAAAATAATTACCATAAATGCAAGGATGCATATGTAAATTTTTTCAAAAAAATTACCTCCATTCGGCGCCATTGCTCCCATTTTTGGGTCAACTTGTGATTGATCTGTTATACATATTAAGTCCAGATTGATGTTGTTTTATATAATAGACAGTTATAAACATATTTTTACTAAAAAATTTAATTTTTCTTATAAAGTTATTATTATTATTATTATTATTATTATTTCTTTCGAATGCGGCCAAAAAGCTAAATTTCGTCTTTTTTTTTACACGTTTTATAAAATAGAAAATTCAAATGAAACTTAAAAAAAAAAAAAAAAAATTACAGAAGTCGTCTCATATATTCAAAATGCTAATAACACGAACCTTTTAACAATATATAAAATATTCAGTTTAGAAAAAAATCCTAAAGCAATGCTCCCAAAATGAAATCAATAGCGCCTAGTGGGTTAACTGAAGATACAGTCTTAACAAATCAATTGTTTTAGAGGAAGCAATCACAATAGCTTTGTTTGCAGTTTTCTTTAGAAAACTTGAAGCTTGAATATCTCCAAACTTGCATTCTGTTAATTACATTGTTTTACATCCGAATCCTTCATTAGTATCCCCCAGATTTTGGAAGAATTATTGAATTTCTTTCTCTTTTTTTCCCCTTTCATATTTATGTAATGTGAGCCTGCTGTGAAATCAGCTACTCATGTTACCAGTTGTCACAGGTAAATTCTAGACACCCCTCTTGACGAAAAAAAACAAAAAAAAAAACAGCATTCAAATTATCGCATTTCCCATCCCCGACGCGAAATTAAACTGAAATCAAGCGGTCGACTTCTGTTGTGTGGGATGTACCACCTCGAATTAAAGTAAAACAGGGAAAATCTCCCTTTGTGTGGAACACGTGCTATGAGTCACTTTTATAGCACAGAAGTGTGTTACCGCTGGGGTTAGCCAGTCATATCGAAGACCATAAACTAATCAGTGCTTGTTCTAGGCCCAATGTTTCTTCCCCACACAGATACTGGCTTGGAAGAAGCCAGTTTGGGGAAAAACGAATTACAGAGTGGACTATCATATCCCCCCTTTCTGTCACGTTGTGGCTATTACTGATAATTCAAAGTCAACTCTAGTGGAAGGGATCTTATCTTTAGTAACGAGCTGAAACCTAAATGAACTAGCTTACCGACTATATTCCATATATGGTTAGAAAGTAGACAGTTAAGGAAAAAGTGATTGATTTTTCTGTCTTGGAAATTCTGACTTTTGTCAAAAATTCCTGGAGATAACGTTTAAATCCTGCGGCCACCTTGCACAAGCCGTTCTGAAATCTAGATTTGCTACTTACTTTCTAACACAATTACGAAATCCTTTTCATTCGTTACATGCATCTTTTTAATTAAATATTAAGCGGTTTTTTTAATTCCTATAAATTTATTTTATGCTTTAAAATATAGATTTTTAGTAGTAAGTCATGCAAAGAAAAAAATAAAAGCCAATTTGGGTCGAAAGATTCTTTAGGTATGTGCCCAAATTGTGTCATGCCTGTTTTGGTTACCACTGTGTATCCATTTTGGGCACTGTTAAATACCCATTTTCAAAAATAATAATAATAATAATAATAATAATAATAATTTTACATTGGACAAGACGAATCTTTCTGAGACATGAGGCGGTATCAGGCTCTCAATATGGGGGAAGGGAAATGGTCAAGCCCAACGAAACTATAGAGAACCCTCGTTGCCTCATTATATTTTTCCACCGAACAAGACTGTTTGGGGGAGTCATGATCCATGCCTAGGAATCACGATAAATTTAAATTTTCATTCTTATACGCCTGAAAATTTCTGATATTCTCAGTTTCCTACCGAAGGATCGAACAATGATTTCTATTTTTTCTGTAAATACGATAAATGATTTTTGTAGATTCCTATCTGATGACTACCTTGTGATTGTTGGGTTAAGAAAATCGGTTCGAAAAACTAACTATTATGTTTTTAAAAGCATTCTTACAAGCATATATGAAAATGAAAACGCTATTATATTATTTGGTACTTGTAGTAAAAATATCTGTAAATTTTATACATGCATGCATGAAAATGTTTTCCTAAACGTGCCAGAATGCAACGAGTTTATCTAGGAACGATTTAATATTTAGCAATAGCTAATCATACAATGGTAGATTTTATTGGTACGATATTTTTTAAGTTAAAAAAAAGAAGATTGAAAAAAGAACTGGGAGAGTAAAGTGGTAAATAATAAAATATTATACACCAGACCAGCCAACGTTGTAAAACTAAAATTAAAATACAGAAATTGGTAGGCTAGGGCGGCCTTCTTCTAAAAGGGGCCTGGGCGCAAACATTATTTTGGGGAGACTTACATTTTCTTTATAGGTAAAACATCTTTATATATCATTAGATACACTCTATAATCGCGGTCTAAAAACACACGTAGTTTAGATACTATTTTTTTTTCTTTAAAAAGTTTTACTTAAAAAACAAGTTTCGTTGCACTCGCTGCACACGCCTCCTTTCCCCCGCCCCCCTCTTTTTATGGCCTACCCTGCCAATCGTTAATTGCTGATGCATTCCTTTTTAAACTGTGCTTGAATAAATATATTTTCACTGCATCAAAAACGCTCCATAATGACCAATTACTTTTAATTCAAAATGCTGCCTACTTATTTATTTTGAAAAAGAGTAAAAAGTAATAATACTTTTTAGCTTAAAAATTACATTTCGTATAACTTGAAAACACATATCAAGTAAGAACAACATCGTCCTGCCGTAGAAAAAAAAAAAGAAAGAAAGAAAGACTGTTGCAGCGAGATAAGCAAATGAATCTGCTCAGTAATAATTAACATTTTATACGTTCTTTATAAACAATAATTCCATTCATTATCGTTATAAAAATAATTTTTCAAATGCCAAACTAAAACCCAATCTCGAGTAAACGATCATAAATGCCGTTTACAGAAAAAAGTAGTATACATGAAATTAAAATTCTTCATTTATTTAAAAAAGCCAATATTATACAAAGAGTTGTTCGGTGGACCACGACTAAAATGCTCCAAAGAAAAACAGTGTACGAGCCTAATTAATATTGTTACGATATATTCCGAGATTCTTACCTTGTTTTCTTATAATAGATACTATTGTAACTGCTGGAAAATCAACAAAAGCTAATTGGCTTGAAAGAGGAAATATTAAAATTAGTATATGAATAAGAAAAAATGCTGAAATATCTTGAAAATGCTTAATGACATGCAAAAAAATCATTCAACAAATTAAAAGAAAATGCAAGCCTAATAAGGTAATTTTCCCAGAAACGTACCTTTTCAGTGCTTGATTTTCTGAATTTCCAAAGGTTAAAAAAATGTTTTTGTAGTGATTTTTTGTATTGCCAGTATTTTCCCAGATCGTGAGAAGTATTTTATTAACATTTTTAGATAACGCTTATATGCCACATGTTTATAACCATGGTAATATCCATGGAAAATATTTCCACTGATCTTATCCCTTTTTTTTCCGAAAATTATTAGCAACACACTAAATGTTAGACTGAATTGAATGATATACTATTGAATTAAGTTTTCTGCAGTTAATATCACATGATGTTGTTCCGTTTAATTTTACTATGTTATAACCCTTACCTGTGTTTTTATCTTATCAATGAAACTAACTTTTCTTCAGAAAATATTTGCAACGTGTTGCTACGTCTAAAATGAGAAACGAGCTTCTATTTTATACAAAAGGGTTTATTTATTTATTTATTTATTTATTTATTTACTGCTAGTTTCTGAGCTAGTTAGAAGCTACTAATTTTTTGTGCACGAACATGACTGAATTTCTTGTGACAATAGCTATTCACCAAATGCAATTTTAATTAAACAAGATTATCCTTTGAAATTGAACCTGACATCATATTTATAAGCACTAAATTAAAAATAGATAATATTTCATGAAAAAATAATGTTTTAAATCTATTTTACAGATCCTGCAAGTGGTACAAACTAGGGCTGTGACAGACGGAAGACATGATTTGTCAAACTCTGTGGATACCACATCGCATTTCCATTATATACATAGATATATATATATATATATATATATATATATATATATATATTCAATTGCAATTATTCTTTCTGAAAAATAGCTGTTTTTATTTATTTTTATTTATTATTATTATTATTATTATTGAGCCCAAATGAAATTTCCCTAAAACAGATTGACCTTATACTTACTTTAATTAAAATTCTTATGAACATTTAATATGTATTTTATTGAATTAGATTAATCTTATTTTAATTAATAGTACATAATAAGTGGATTCAGATCATTGCCTCATCCTCATATATTAAAATTATGAGAAAATGATTATGAGGGAATGATAAAATAATTGTGAAAATCACTTTGTACAAAAATGATTAGACTTAGGTATATTTTCAATTGCTAAATATATTTTGAAACACATTTCCAATAATATATTAACGGGAAAATTTTTTTTTACTTGCTTTTATTAAATGTACAAGCTGACCCGCCCGGCGCGGCGTTGCCCTTGCCTGTGATAAAACCTTAGAAAAACCAAATTTCTATTATTTTATATCTTTAACTCGATTTTGTATGAATTTATATTTTTAATGACAAAATTGCGAAAAAATACGTATAATTCGTGAAAAAAGTGCTCGTAAGAAAACATTTTCTTCTTTTTTCACGTAGGATCGTTTCATATATTTTTTAAAAAAATAACTTTTGTTGTCCGAACTCTTTGAAATTTTTACTTTCTTCTATCTATAATAGAATAAAGTATTGTAATCGAAATTTTTTTCGACTTCCGGTTTTCGACGGATTTACACGTTTTAGGAGTCAGAGATTCCGAAAAACATGTTTTTACAAAATGTCTGTCTGTCCGTCTGTGTGTCTTCATTGTATCATCGAAAAATGTATGAAGTTATGCTTCAAATTGAACCACATTTTTTTTCTATGTTTTTGGCTATGGCAAGCAGGTTCTATTAGAATTTGGGGATATTTCGACGAAAGGGGGCGCTGTGATAGATATTTTTGTTCCATTTTCACTATTGTACCATCTAAAAGTGTATGAAGTTAGGCTTCAAATTGAACCACATTTTTTTTCTATGTTTTTGGCTATGGCAAGCAGATTCTATCAGAATTTGGGGATATTTCGACGAAAGGGGGCGCTGTGATCGATATTTTTGTTCCATTTTCACTATTGTACCATCTAAAAGTGTATGAAGTTACGCTTCAAATTGAACCACATTTTTTTTCTATGTTTTTGGCTATGGCAAGCAGATTCTATCAGAATTTGGGGATATTTCGACGAAAGGGGGCGCTGTGATAGATATTTTTGTTCCATTTTCACTATTGTACCATCTAAAAATGTATGAAGTTATGCTTCAAATTGAACCACATTTTTTTTCTATGTTTTTGGGCTATGGCAAGCAGATTCTATCAGAATTTGGGGATATTTCGACGAGAGGGGGCGCTGTGATCGATATTTTTGTTCCATTTTCACTATTGTACCATCTAAAAGTGTATGAAGTTACGCTTCAAATTGAACCACATTTTTTTTCTATGTTTTTGGCTATGGCAAGCAGGTTCTATTAGAATTTGGGGATATTTCGACGAAAGGGGGCGCTACGATAGCCATTTAAAGATTTCAAATTCAAAAAGATGTGCAAATTCAAAAAAATTAGAAATCCTAAAACTTTTTTTTCGTTAAATGTTCGGCCTTGATCCGGAGAATCCAGAACAATTTTTGTTTTGCCTCTATCTTAAAAAATGGCTGAGATATAGCGGTTTGAAATTTTAGGGTGGCTGACATTTTCAAATAAAACAGCAGAATTCATCCATAAACGGGTTTAATTTATGAGTTTTAGTTAACATGGTTTCGTTCAAATTTTCTTTCAATGTTGTAACCATTAATCCTATCATATGCTTATCACTATATATATTCGCCAACGTGAAATTCTCGCCAAACTTGGCGACAGTTGACGGAATATCGCCAAATTTGGCGACCAAAATAAGTTGCCATAAATGAAGCCAACTTGGCTGTAGAGGACTAATTTGGCGATATTCTCATTCAAATTCAATGTTGACGAGAACTGGGATTGAATCTTCTTTATTTAGGTTCCACGCATTTTAGCTTCGTGTTTTCCAGTAAAATTAGCTAAAATCATAAAACCAAGGAATAGGGAGGCTATCTGTTCCTGTCGGTTCAGGCCAGAAGGACTTTTCGTAGTTTAGTATACATCGGTTGTTCGCATCCCTGTAACCCGACGATTCGCAAGCAGCTGACGTACAACAGAATGACGAAAAATATTGATTTTATTGGCGATGTGATAGCGAATTTTGAAGTATTAACATGACTGAGATAGAAGAAAGTTTTGTGATTGGCACATCCGACTAGTTAATGGTCATAAATATAAAGGTTTTACATCCCGTGTAAAAATTACGTCAGAAACATCGTCCGAACTTTCTGAAATTTTAGTCGTTTATAAATATAACTGTTTCCAAACCTTCTGTAAAATTATGTGAAAATATATGCATATTAAATAGTGAAAACGTTACCCGCAAAGCCGAGCGTGACCGCGAAGAAACACCCAGTTATTATGGTTTTTCGCCAAAAATTTCTCAGATTTTTTTTTTTTTAATATTTCTTCTCGTCCGAACGTTTCGAAATTGTTGTAGATGATGAAAATCTGGTCTACCGAGATGCTCTAAACAGTTTGTGTCGAAATACGAACGTTTAGTAACTTTTAGCATAAGAAAAAAAAAATCTTCGGATGAAGCGCGAAATAACTAGCCTTCGCTTGTGTTTTTGAAAGAGTTAAAATATGTATTTTTTTAACTAATTATACTGTCTATTAGAAGAAGGTTTCGGCTTTAAGAGCATTATGTTTGGTTTGTCTGTATCTCTAAAATTGTGCTCTTGAGGGGCGTTGCCGTAAGGGGGGAAAACACTGACCCGGGAAAACGACCCCTTTTCAAAAATGTTTTTCAAAGGGCTAACATCTTTTTTTCTTCTTCTTTAATTGATTGTGGCATGTGAGACGTAAGCGTGCGATCCTCCAGAATATGTTTTTCGTTTTTTAAATAAACCAAACGGTTTAGTCGATAGAAGTTAAAACAGAATTGCGAAATAAACGCATTCTTCATTCAAATGGTTCTTCACTTACGTTCGCTGCAGTAAATCAGGTTCTGAGCATGCGCGAGGGCTGAAAGCCGGCTCGCAAAGAAAGAGACGAAGTTATTGATAAGTTTTTAATTAATATTTTGGTTAATTATTAAAATATTAAAATTCGGAGACTCATGTGCATTAGAAGAAGCCTTGGACTATCCTCACCTAAATTTTCAGACTACTAGGTACGATCATTTTATAAATAAAATAATGGACTTACACAAATTAAATCAATTTTCTAGTTTTTAGTTTTACTTTTAAATAAAAAAATTAGAATAAATATATGACTATATAATTACTTTACTAATTAAAAATTAAACATTAGACGTTGACTAAACGAACTAATGAGTTTGATACATTGAACAGAAAAAAACTATTGCCTATACTGAAAAAACATTTAATGAGTTACTTCAAAATAACATACAGGGGTAACAAAATTATTTATCACTGTAAAGCCTGAAATTGTGATGCAAAAATAATAACTTTTCAGCATTTTCAGGAAGAAGTCAGCTGTTATGATTTTTGAACACTCAAAAAAAAAATTTAATTTCAATAAGTCCTTAATTTAATTTTTTATTTTAAAATTGAAAAAATAAATAAATAAACAATTAAAATAAATTTTTTTAAAGTCAGTATTCGGCTTAAAACTTGGCCCAATATTCGGTATTCGGCTATTCGGCCAAATCACTATTCGTTACATCCCTAAGTTCAATCTCTTGATTAAGATTTTTTCTTTCATCTGCGGAATAACTCATGAAGTTTTCAGAATGTGATGAAAGCTATAAATTTGAAGTAAAGAGTAAACTTGTATAATGAGGAGGAACTGAGGTATAACGTATCTGGTCATGATCTCAACTAAGTCTTAGTATGAGTTGTAATTTTCCAACTGGGCGAAAAATGTCCGGGTTAGGATTCGCGCCTGGGATCACTTGATGGCTGAAGCTGCCAATGCTCTACCAACTGAGCCATCCCGGTCAAATCTGGAGGACCTAATTCAACCAATTAACCTTATTGATCACAGCATCTGGTCTGATATCTGAATCAGCTCAACAGAATAAATCACGGGTAATGGAACTCTAGTAAACGCTGGATTTACACTAGATAAATTTTAACACAATTATTCAAATTGGTAAAGAAATCATATGAGTTGTTTTATCATATGTGTTGTTATATTACGTCCTCCAGATTCGGCCGGGATGGCTCAGTTGGTGGGGAGCATTGGCAGCTTTAGCCAAGAAATCCCAGGTTTGAATTCTGGCCCGGACATTTTTCGAACAGTTGGAAAATTACAACTCATATGATTTCCTTACCAATTTGAATAATTGTGTTGAAATGAATCTAGTGTAATCACGTATACTGGAGTTCCATTACCTGCAATTTATTCTGCTGAGCTGATTCAGATATCAGACCAGATGCTATGATCGATAAGGTTGACTGGGTGAATTAGGTCCTCCAGATTCGACCGGGGTGGCTCAGTTGGTAGAGCATTTGGCACGGGCAGATGGACCGGACATTTTTCGCCCAGTTGGAAAATTACAAGTCATATGATTTCTCTACCAATTTGAATAATTGTGTTAAAATTAATCTAGTGTAAATCTTAGTAGTAAAAAAACGTCGGTCTGTGTCCCAGTTCTACTATAGATGTTTGTTAGTGTTCTAAATTCAATTTAAGTTGAAGGTCCCAGTCTGTTTAGCTATCGTGAGCAAAATATAATCGTACCCTGAATAACCGCCGGCAGACGGAAATCGAGAAGGGGCAGTATTTTGCAATAGGTTACGCTAGAGCTCCTATAATAGGATATATATATTATAGGAGTCTTAGGTTACGCAGCCTACGTCACTTTTTTTTTTCTCTACCTCTCTTCTTTTAATGAAAAATATAAACATAAAATAAACTAAGCTAAGAATTTTTTGTTATTTTTTTTTTTAATTTTAAAAAACGCGATCTAGGCATTCTGTCCGAAAATCTTGCCTCTCCCTAGATTTCGTTCTGCCGGTGCCTGTCACGTGACATGCATTTTATTTCCCTTTCAGTTGCAGGTCGTGGCCGATTGTTCATTGGTGATCAGATCCACTTCACGATTAGAGTTAATTGATCTTTTACATGAATACTAATTAGGATCATCTAGGCATGCGGAAGAATTTTTGGCGACGCCGAATGAGGGGTGGTACGTCATAGAATTTAAACTTGTTTGGATAGGTTAGAATTAGAATGGTAACATTTAAAAGAAAGTCTGGATTGGTTAAAATTTTGAGTATTTAAATACAATATTAGAATATTAGTAGAGAATTATAGAATCAGACATAGCATACAAAATTAAGTCCATATGTATAATTTTAAAGTCACCATTTTTGTATTTGTCCTTTTAAGACTGCCCCTGTTTTGGGAAAATTTCAAAGAAAGGCGAAACATCACTTTCAGTTATGTTTCTAAGTTTAACGAACACAAGATAATTTAGGCTAGTTTTTACTTGTTAAGAGGTTTAAATAATAACTGTGGTTTCTTCCTCGTAATTAACACTAGGTCTTACGTTACAGATATTTTGATGATATGCAAGTAGAGTAAATTCAGATGTAATTAGTGTAAATCAATTTAAAAGTAGGTTAACGCTTAATTAATTAATGGTAATCATATAGGTCTGAAAATATTTTTCTACAGATTCCTGTTTTTGTGAAATTGTGAAGAGTTTTTTTTTTTTATATAATTGTGAAAATTCTAGTCATAATTTTGTGAATTTGAAATTATCGTTATATCCAGGTTCCTAATATATATCCTTTACTTATAAAAAAAAAAAAAAAAAAAAAAGCTAAGTAATATGTTTTTTGACGAGTTCAAATGTTTTGTGACAGATCAGATTTTATTTTTAAATGATTAAATTTATGAAAGGTTCAGTTTGGAGGAGGAAAATTTTTGTGAAAGGTCGATTTATAAGGCAAAGAATTTCGTGAAGAGTCCTGTTTTGGGATATGACAAATTATGTGAAAAGTCCTGTTTTGAGAGGAAAATTTTTGAAGTGTCCTGCTTTAAGATGAAAATTTTTGTGAAGGGAACCAAATTTTTCCTATGCAGATACCTGATAATGCATAATTAACACTAATCTGTGCGCAGTTGTAGATAGTATTTTTTATAAAAAGTTAAATTTAAGAAAATTCTTCACATTTAACTCCTTTTATTTTTCAATATTTTACGCACGGGCCTGGCCTGCTGCCGATATACATGGTACATATGGAAACAAAAGCTGAATATAATTCAATTATTAGAAAATGTTTGTACCTTTACTAGAACGGCTATAAAAGGTGTGCGGTTGATGCAATGCACCTGTGTCCCACGTTTATAAAGACCCTCTACAGTGAAGGAAAATAAAAACATCTATCTATTAAACAAAAAAGCAAGGTCCCAAAAATTTTTGTACCTTATGTCTACATTTCTTGGCTCCTACGTTTAAAGACTTCAATGAGACTAAAATATCTTCTCTTTAACTTTTAAGAGTAAGTTATGACCCTTAAAAGTTTCTTACCACCTTGGCACATTTAAAGATATGCTCGGCCAAATCTTTACATAGCTGCTGTTTAAATGAATGAAATAACCGGACTTCAGTTGGTTCCAAACAAAGGTACTGATATTATTATGTATCTCTATATATAATAAATTAATATATATATATATATATATACCCATTCGTTTAGTGATGATATTTCATCAACAAAAGTAGTGTGCTATAGCATAACCCATTCCTTTTTTGGATTTTGGGATCTATCAAGCCGTTCTAGAAGAATATTTTTGGTGATGATTAATTTTAGATGATTATTTTTTTTTATTTATTTAAGTGAGTTCTTAGTTAAAATTTTGATACCAGCTCTCCCCCCCCCCCCCCCTTCCTGAAAGGATATGGCGAAATTTTTTAACCTAGACAGGGATAAAGGTGTTTTTTTCTTTCTTTTTTTTTAAATTAACCTTTAGTGCCAACGGAGTGAATGTATAATTATATAGAATTATCAATCATGAAATTTTGTGTGACGTTTAATTGTAAAACATAGGCATGTGTAAAAGACTTCTCAATTAAAAACTCCCCCCCCCCCCACCACCACCACCCGAGAGGGGCAAAACTATGTTTCGGGATCTAATGAAGATGATTTTTTGGGAGATGGTAAATTTTTTAACATACAGACATGGATAAATGAGTCGAATTTTAAGGATCGATTGAGGTGTCGATTCCCCCTGTCCCTCCAAATGAGGCAGAATCATATCTTGGGATATATCAGCCATTGAAATGAAATTTTGCCTGATGATGAATTTTGTAACATAGTCAAGGATAAAGAGGTTTATTAATCACTTCAACGACCACAGAGATAGAGAAACAGTCTTGTTGCTCACGACTTATCTCGGGGCGGCCGTTGAACTGGTCAATTAAAAATTTCACCACATTTCCACTTATTCAAGTTGGCAAAACCATATTCAAGAATCTATCAAAACCTCAAAGATGAAAGTTTACGGGGTAGTGAATTTTTTATTATTGGTACAGTAAAGGGATTGTTTTCTCGACCTTAAATTCAACCTTTTGCCACTTTGAGGAGATAAATAAAACCTTATTTTGGAGTCTCTGATCCTTAGAGGTGAAAATTTGTGAAACGGTCAATATCCGTATGTCAGGATTTATCAGGTTCTTATATAAAAAATATTGTTTAATTGTGAAATTTACAACATAGAATTGCGTAAATAAAATTTTAGCCCCCTGCCTCCCATGGTAATAAACATATCTCGATATCTACCAGGTCTTTTAAAATGAAAATTTATAATAACCACTAACGAGTTTGTTTTTATTGTAGAACAAGAAAAATCTTTAGTATTTTTTTCTTCTGTGCGAATTAATGATTTTTGTGGCTAGTTTATGATTTGTGAAAAGCTTAAATTCTCCTCAATCCACAATAAATTTACGAAGACACTGGAATTGTTCAGTTGTAGTACAAGAATTATTAACCGCATCCAATTTAATGATGGGACAAACTGGATATCAGGTATAGCTTCAAAAACGTTTGGTGCCAACTTGGCGTTCAGCTACTGTGCTTTTAGGGCATCTTTTTATGAAGTTTCTTAAAATCAAAATCAATTCTATATGTTGTATATAGTTGCAATTTACATAAACTTAAGTTGATTTAGCTTTAATATTGTTTGTGATAATATTTATGTAGAAATACTAGTCAAAAGATCCCTTTATTAATTCTGTAGAGTTTAATTTCTATACCAGGATGTATCGTGATATCGCGATATTAAATTGGTGATGTATCACTATATTGAAATTGAAATATCGCTCAAGCCTAGGTTATAAATATCATTAAATACAATAATAGTTGCAAATACGATTTAGAATTTCATCCAAAAGTAATGCATTTTCTTAGACTAATAAATACTTAAAATTATTTTAAGATAAATTAAATCACTCTATAAAACAAAATTTCACTGAACCATTAGTATATACTAAAAAAATATTTCCCTACAATAATAAATTATAGTGCAGTTTATCTGCTCTACAGAATTTAATATTAAAAGCAATATGTCATTTCACCTGTACTCGCACCTAAACTGCCTGCATTTAATAGCAACTTCTCAAAACTCTACAACAGATCCAGAATTCATTAATCAAAACCGTAATGATTCCCACCTGCCTTAAGTTAATTTATCGCAGCTAATGGCCAGCAGACGTCCTGGGCCAAACGATTCACATTTCAAACACAGTAACACGTGATCTCCACATTCTTCCTGGCTTTTATGAATGATGGAGTATCATCTCACACGCGTGGACATCTTCCTTGAAAGGGCATTCAATCATACGTTATACCTTTTTATTTTGCCAGATTCATAAGTTCGAAAACCTGCGTGCTGAGCTGACACATGTCACCGAATATGACCGCGAATTGTTTTCCGATACCAATACCAATCGTTCGAAGCACAGCTACGGTTTTAAACACGTTAATTATCCAAACAGGATAGTCCATTGGCATGAAAGGAAAACTATTAGTTAAGTAAGTAGGCATCATTTTTCTTTGTCAAAGGTGAAGGTTACTTTTGAACAGGTTGACTTTCACTGGTCCTTAGTCCATTTTTCTTTCGGTAGCACATGTTGGGGAAGAATTTGAATAGAACTCGGACAACACAAAAAAAATACTGGTTTACAAGAGAATTTCAATTGTCAAGGTCTGCATTAGAAGAAAATAATTGGCAGTTATAGTTAGAGACGCCTGTTAACCATATGTGCAGGTGCTAAAATTTTCTTAATTCTTAACAGCTGTGTAGATTGTGGGTGGACATAGGGAATTTATTCATCTCTTCTGCAATTATCTCTTATACTTTCTGGAATATACACTAAGGTGAATAGAAAGAAAATCTGGAAAACATGGCTTCAAAAGGTATTTGTATAGAATGTCATTTATCGCAAGATCAAACGATCGGGGAAATAATTCTGGGTAATTAAAAAAAAAAAGGAGAGAGAGAAAATTGTGACAACTAAGAAAACACAGTGAGTGAGTTCCAGAAGTCCGTTCACATTTCCAAAGTTTATAAAAAATATTAACAAGTTGTGTCGGAGTGCGGTTTGCACCATAAGACTTGTTATAGTGTCGGATTTTTATGTGGCAAAGAGAATAATAGTTCAAATTTTATTTGACTTTTTTTCCCCCTCTACGAAAATTCCGACCATTTGTCAAGTTTTATGATGCAAGTCTTATGGTGATTTAAAAATATTTTTCCAGCATGAATTTTTTTTAAAACTCTATCTCTATTGCGTACAGCCCGATTAAGCCATTTACTTTTAAACAATATAAATAGTTCTGCGTTTGATAATATAAATAGTTTCTGGCTAGGCTAATATTTCGTAACGAAATTAAAACGTCATCAATATATAAATAATATAATATAAATAAAACACAAATTTAACAGACGTGTAAATGACCTAAGCGCTTAAACTACTGAAATTATTAGAATGAAAAAAGCTGCTGTAAATAGCAAAATGTTTGGCGATTTCTTCGGCTATGAACTCCTGGCATGCGGCTAATACGAAAGTATCACTTTTAATTTCAAAATTTTATTTGAATACATGATTCATACTTTTCATGTGAAAATGCTTTTTGGTGGTGTTAGCCTGCAATCTAAAAAATATATATTAAATGTAAAAAGTCTATTAGAATTTGTTTGTTTTACATTTAAAAACATTAAAAGACCCTTAAAAAAAGAAAGAAAGAAAGAAAAGGTTTATAATTAAATGTGAATTAAGCTATCCTTAAGAGACAATAAGGTAAAAACGGCTTTCGGAACCGGTTTTGAAAGTAATAGTATCCTCATTAAAAAAAAAAAAAAAAAAAAAAAAAAAAAAAATCCGCAAAGAAAATCGAAAAGTAAAAAGGAAGCACTGCTGTAGAGATCAATCTCAGTTATCCAATAATAATAATAATAAAAATAGTTTAAAAATTTTTGAAATGCAAACGACATATTGTAAAATAACTGTCCCATAGGATTAACATTAGCGAGCGGTTGTTTTCGCGTCAGGGCAGAGAACCCTTAAAAACATTATTTTTATCACCACTTAATATCTCTGTCTTGTTGACTTGCCCATTCATTAACTCCTGTCCTTTCCTGTCCTCCAGCCACAAGCATTCCCCACATTCGAAACTATTTTGAACATCACTGGAACCCCAGAATATCTTTCCACACCAAAAAGTCACTGGTTCACTACGCCCTCAATTAGCCATAGCATACGTCCTCAGTGATGTAACAAGTTGAATGGCTATATGGAATTTTTTTGTACCGTTCGAAGTAAGCTCATCCGTCAGTTGGTTTACAGCAGACAAATTAGCATTCATTAACGCACTCAATATTTTGCTTGATTAAATATGAAGATTTAGCGTCCGAAATATTAAAAAGTTCATAATATTTCAATTTTGAAGTCTAAAACTTTTTCTGAACAAGGCAGTTCAGATCAAATTTTTCAACAAGTCCAACAACGCCAAGCTTTATTCTCTGCCTCAAACAATTAATATTTATGTCCAGTATTGTTATACTAGCGAATTGAAGGGAATCTGCCGGAGTAATCAATTTTCGTAAGACGGATTCGTCGCAACGAGGAAAGGGGGGGGGGGGGTCAAACTGTGGTCAAATCTTTCTGTAAAATAATAGATTTTTAGAAGCTTTCACACAGCCTAATCACTCAAAATAAAACACATCGAAGTCAACAGTGCAGGGTGTAGACTGACTTTCTCCAGGGCTACACTAGATACCGGGCTTGCTCATTCATTATCATGACGTCACAAATGGTGGCTGGCCGCTACCAGCGATTGGTACAAAGCGAAACGACAAAATGAAAGACATACAGCGATTGGCACAAAACGACAGGCTCGTCGCTTTGCACCAATCGCTGGTCACGGCCAGCCACCTTTTGTGACGTCATGATAATGAATGAGCAAGCCCGGTATCTAGTGTAGCCTTGCTTTCTCTCGTCAAAACACAAGCTCTCTACATCTTATCGATAGATTTTAATTCTCTTATAGATTTCTCTGATATTATTCGTCGTTCAGGAGATGGCGCCTGTCAATCATTCATGACGCAGAAGCGGACGAGTCCAATAGCTCCCGAACGGTCAAACTGTTAACGCGGGAAAGTGTAGTTTGCCACATTCAAAGCTTTGTCGCCTTTTTCTCCCTTTTGCTAGTGGGGCTGGGCTGTTTTTAAGTAGATTTCGTAAGAAATACTACTTATTACATTCTCCCCAAAGTTGGAATTTTTGAAACATTTTTGCAGATCTACGCCGATCATGACTCCCAGAACCCAAAACCACCCCCAGTTCAAAACTTTATCTATCTATATATCTGTGCCACTTTTTTATGGACACGATAACGTCAATAATTCTGCACAAATCTCTTCGATACATAAAATCAAGGGGCATAAAATCTCGGTCAAGTTCGTTAATGGGCAAATCGAACCAAGGAGGGGGGGGGGGGACTTTTTGTGAAAAAAGAAAAAAACATAATTTCTTAATTAGGATACGTATGGAATCCGTTTAAAGTTATTATTACTTCTAGGAAAAGGGCCAAAAATGTATGTAGGACAGATTTTTGATATCATTGAAAATGGCCCCAATTGGGGGGGAGGGGTGTTAGAAGAAAAAAAATCATAACTTCGTCAATTCACAAGATATTAAATCCGCTTAAATTTATTATAAATCCTCTCAATATTATCTAAAACTTTCATATTGACAAGTTTTTTATAGGACCAACCCTTATAGAAAAAAAAAAAAAATCCCTGACGGCTCCGCCTGCAAACAAGTTAGGTTTCGAAGTGGGTGGTTCCAACTGTCGCATCATGGCAAAAAGGTCATTTCTTCCGCAATTTCCAACAAACAGCAGCCCCAAAGTCTGCGTCTTCAAAATCTACCTGTGCCTGTAGGCCGAGCCGTCAGGGATTTTTTTCTAATTATGTAAGTTCTAATTTTTATGAATTCTTTTAGTTTGTAAGATTTTATTTCAGTTTTGTTGTAATAGCATTTTTTTTTTGTAAATTAACTTTATAGTTAAAAAATAAATAATAAAAGATTCAGAATATAAATGAAAAAAATATACACGTTCTTTACCTAACAAATCCCGTAGTATAATAAATTTTTACATCCCGATTTTCAACGGAAAATTGGGAAATTATATAAAGAGATTTGAGGTATCAAGATTTAATCTTTTTTTTTTTTCGTTCTTTCTTTCTCTTTTTTTTTTTTTATTTTTTAGAATTCATAAATTTTGTTCATAAAATTGTAGAATATTC
Source organism: Maratus michaelseni (assembly GCA_963931845.1). Lineage (NCBI taxonomy): Eukaryota > Metazoa > Arthropoda > Arachnida > Araneae > Salticidae > Maratus > Maratus michaelseni. Next base: position 256,621,800 of record OZ007592.1, read on the forward strand.
ATAACAATATATGCAAAATATGACATACATTGTAAGATAAATTAGAAGTATTATCTAGATTTATGGTTTCAAATTATGAACTTCATCAAGTTTCTATGTTTCGGGACGACTAATTTATTTTTCATTGTGGGTCGGGTTGAATATAATTGTTTCGGGTTCGGGTTAACCCGACTTTTCAAAAGGCAATTCAGAATATTTTTTTCAAATTCAAAACTAGTATATAGTATTTGAATATGAATGAGTATTTTTTTTCTTTTAATGAATGATAAAACTGATATTAGATATATAATTGCTGACTATTATTCCATTGTTACATTAAAAAAAAAGGGGGGGGTAATTTTCTTTTAATTTGGATTTCGGGTTGGGTCAAGAAAATTTTTTGTGGATTTCGACTTCAAATAGAATTTTTTGGATTATCCAACCGGTGCAGAACAGTGAAAGTTTCTCGGGTCGGGTTTTGGTGTATCCATTTCCTTAAATATAAAGGTCAGAATATTTTTTCAGATGTAAAGGCAAATTGTAGATTGTAGTTTTGTATATTGTAGACTAATAATAATAATTAATTTTCAGAACTGAGTTAAAATTGGCATTATTTTTCTTTCATTTTAGGTTTCGGGTCAATATAAATTAATTTTTCATTGACCCATATATTGATCATTGTTTTTTTTATGACTTCAAATTGAATTTCTGGGTTCGGGTCGGGTACTATTCTATCCACGCAGGACTCTACTTTTAGATGAGTTTTGACTGAATCAGTGAATAGGGTGGGAGGAAGAGGAGGGGCGCTGTTATTAAGCATAAGACAGTTTTGACTATATTGCTAGAGGAGGGATGCCTTCAGGGAGGACTTTCGAAGGGAAGGTGACCCGAATTATCGTTCTCGTGCAAGGGAAACCCTGAAAACCTTGCACAGTCACCCCGCACGGAACGCGCTGGTATTGAACCTGCGCATTGAACCTGCATAGGAATATCGGGAGAGGTATTACTTGGCGATTTTTTTTTATCCTAAAGCAACCCTTCCCCCCAACCCCATCCTGCCTTCCTCGAAATGGACTCGGTTCCGGAGAGGGAGGTTCCAACCGCCATTTCCTAATCTACGGACTATAGATTGGTTATTATCACTTTCGTTAATAAATTGATTTATCTCGTTCATGAATTTGAAAATTCTATACTTCTTCATCTATTTATAGAGTTTGTTTTTTCTCTCTTTAATAATAATAAATAAATAAATAAAAATGAATATGTATTTAAATATTCGCTGCTATCAATCACCATTCTGAAGTGTTCGCGAACATCCCCCGCGTGTAATGCAGTAAGTCAGTTGCCCATTAATTTGTGCTTTCAGCAGGGGACTTCAGAATCGAGAGCAATCAGTTTGACAAATGCTTTCCCTTCAATTATTTTTCATTCTGCCAACCACTTTATCTCTATCTTGTTGACTTGCCCATTCATTTTTCACTCCTTTGCTCACCAACCATATGCATGGCATTCCCCACTCTTGAAACTATTCTGAACATCGCTGGATCCCCAGAAACCATCACTTCCATATCTTCCCCTACCAAAAAGTCCTTGGTTTACGATTGATGAATGACCCTGTAATTAGCCATAGAATCCGTTCATCGTGAATTATTGGGGGCCATAAGGGAAGGGCGCGTCGTGCCTTCCCTTATGTGGACAGGGGCCCTCCCCCGAACCATTTGTGCTGTAGCACGTGTTTGGAACGATTCTTCCTTTAAATATCGTTATAGCCAGCTATTTGCATCTATTGACGGTTAGGACAGTCACATAAATTTCCCAAAGCTTAGCAAAGTTCAAAATGAGTTTGTCAAGTCTATTGATCAAATTCTTCATATCCCATTCAATGCTACGAAAGTTAAATTATAATAATGTGCACTCATAGAGTTTTATATAAGCATTATATACATCACTGAACAGAATTTCAAAAATATACTAATTAAAATTGGTCATTGTGATGAAAGAAAAATTTGTTATTTGTTAAATACTTATTTTGTTTAAAAAAAATTGTAAGAAAACATTTAAATCAAAGCATTTTTATGTTTATCATTAAATTAAAAAAAAAAAAAAATCAAAGGCAGCTTTTATTAAAAAGTTTACGGGAAAAAAAAATCCGCATAAGGATTAAAATTAATGTGGAAATAACTGTCAGAAAAGGTATCAGCAGTATTGTAATTAGTAGTTATCTTAAATTTCTTTAATATTTAATGTGGTATTTTTTTTTTTTTTTTTTTTTTTTTTTTTTTTCATTAATGAGCGCTCTGCTAAGTTCACTTCAGTCATTCCTATATTTAAGTTTTTTTAGGTAGATTTCGTAAGAAATACTATTACATTCTCCCCTATGTTGGAATTTCTGAAAAATTTTTGCAGATCTACGCCGATCATGACGCCTAGAACCCAAAACCACACCCAGTTCAAAACTTTATCTATCTATCTATCTATGTCACTTTTTTATGGACAAGATAACTGCCATAATTCTGAGCAAATCCCTTCTAACTGATACATAAAATCTCGGTCAAGTTCGTTAATGGGCAAAATGGGACCAGGGGGGGGGGGGGGGGGGGAAGGATGTTTTTTTTTTTTTTTTTTTTTTTTTTTTTGTAAAAACAGAAAAAAAAAAATACTATAACTTCTTAATTATGATACATATCGAATCTGTTTAAAATTATTATTACTTCTAGGAAAAGAGCAAAAAATTTATGTATGTTAGATTTTTGATTTCATAAAAATGCCCCCAAGGGGTGGGGGAGAAATAGGGGTTTAAGAAGAAAAAAATTCATAACTTTGTCAATTCACAAGGCATCAAATCCGCTTAAATTTATTATAAATCTTCTAAATATTATCTACAACTTTTATATTGACAAGTTTTTTTTTTTTTTCATAGGACCAACCGTTACAGCAAAAAAACATTAAAAACAAAAAAATCCCTGCCGGCTCCGCCTACAGACACATTTAGATTCCGAAGTGGGCGGTCCCAACTGCGCATCATGGCGAAAAGGTCATTTCTTTTGCAATTCCCAATAAATAGATTTTTTATATCATTAAAAATGGTCTCAAGTGGGAGGAGGTGGGAGGGGGTAATAGGGGTTTAAGAAGAAAAAAATTCATAACTTTGTCAATTCGCAAGATATCAAATCCGCTTAAATTTATTATAAATCTTCTTAATATTATCTACAACGTTTATACTGACAAGTTTTTTACAGGACAACTCTTACAGCAAAAAAAACAAAGAAAAAACTTGCCGGCACCGCTTACAGGCACAGGTAGATTACGAAGTGGGCGGTACCAATTGCTTCTGCAATTCCCAATAAACAGCCGCCCCGCGGTCTGAGTCTTTCGAATCTACCTGTGCCTGTATTCCAAGCAGCCAGGGATTTTTTATTTCCTTTCCTTCTTTATGCTTCATGGTTTCAGTTAGCGATAATTACTTCATAAGTTATCAGGGTTCTTAAGTATTGTAATGTTTTCGAAAACGTAAAAAATGTCCGACGTTTTGATATACATCCGATATTTTCAAAATAGTCAACTAGCTGCATGATAATACATATTTTCAAACATAATATAAATTAGAAACTAAAACAATATTGCACTTAACGTGAAAACTGAACAAAACAATATTCTAAGTATCTGTTTCTCTTTTTCTCTCTTTTTTTCATTTTCTTTTTCATTTAGAATAAAATAGAAGATTAACTAATTGAAAACAGAAACAATTTGCATTATACATTCATACAAAACAAAGAATAAGATTCAGTATCAAGTATCAAGAAAATTTTATTACAGCAAAATTTTAAATACAAAATAGTTTTTTTTTCTTTTAATTTAAACATAACTGTAAAGCTTGTGTGCTGTTTTATTGCCTAACATGTTGTCCAGTTTAAACTGTAATGCGCGGCAGAGTATTACTGCTTATTTTACTGTTTATTACTGTTAATTTTACGGTATAATACTGGCAGCTGAGATGCTTATACTGTAAAATCAACATTTTTTTTTTTTTTTTTTTCAATGTAGTTTTAGATGTTTTAGTGACTTTTATAAAAATTTACTGTTTTAACCTAAATGTCTTTTAAGATGATGAAAAATTGCATACCATTTAAAACATTTTTCAACGGGAAGTACATCTCTAAAACGAACGATTTAGGAATTATAGCTCTATTTGTCTACGGTGAAAGGAGACACAGACACCCTGTGTAACATACAAAGTCATTCAAATTCAGATAACAGTTTTTTCGTCTGAAATAGAATATTCAAAAGTAAATTTTATACGGGTTTCTTTTCTTTTCTTTTCTTTATTTTTTTTTCTATGTCTGTGACTTAATTATCTTGTAATTTCAAATAATAATAATAAAAATGAAATAAAGTTAACACAGATATATTTTTTTTCTGATAATTTTATGCATCTTTTCGTGTTTGCAACTTAATTATTTTGATTTGCAAGATTTTGGAGATTGATACAGATAGCAATTATGTGTATATTTTAAAAATGTCCCCTCTTTTTTTTTTTTTTTATTATTGTTTTCAAATAAATGCATAAGCGCTTAAAACTCTTATAGAATCCTAAACTTTCTTTCGCTTTAATCACTTTTTCATTACAAATTAAAAATATGCATTCATTTCTTAATTTGATTTTTTAAGTATTTAGTTTTTGGAAAAAGGTTCTCCAAAAATGTCCAATTTAAAAACAGACCCAATTGAAAAGAGACTGACTGGATTGTACTGTTTTAGTCAATAGTTATCGACAAAAAAAGAATGTTTTAAACAGTTTAACTTACTAATCGCTAATGATAATCCAAAAAAAAAAAAGAACACACAGGAAATAGCATAATTTTCTTTACCTAAAAGAAAGAAATTATAAATTAAAGAAAAAGTTTAAAAAAACAAATACAGAAATATCACAGAAAATTATAAATTTGGATAATAGAATTCTTTACTGAAGCAAATTTATCACTCTGCTTTGAATACGTGTATTAGTTTTTATGATAAGTAAGTAACATATATATAAAAAAAGTATATATATATATAAATCTTTTTAAAAGTAACTACCATAGTAAACAAATATCATTTTTCCTTTTCAATTCATTTCAAGAGATGCATTAGATTTCTATTTATTTTAAATATTCCTTTCATAACGCCTATATTTTAATTAAAAAAATTGACAACGAAATGTATAAATAAATTTTTAAAAATCAATTACTTATTTTTTATTATTGCAATTGAAAATCATCCACGTTTTCAAGAAAACTAAAAGAAAGTTTACTTCACAATGCCGTTTTACAAGCTAACAAATGCTATAAAAAGTTGAAGATCTCTAAGACTACAATGGATAAGAAAAAGCGAAGTATTAAAGAATGAGCAATACTTCAATATTTTGAATAAAATGATGTATCACTTTCAGTTTTTTTTTAATTCGACGAAATGCATATCTTAAAAGTAAACAACTTTTATGGAAATCAAATCTATAATTGTAGTACTTTTTTTTTTTTTTCGAAAATAAGACCGTGTCTTACGTCTTACATTAATTTTTGCCCGAAAAGACTCATCAGAATTTATTTGCAAGGGTTGTCTTATTTTTTTATTACCATGCTAAAAGCTGAAAGGAAAATTCATGCCCTTTTCCTATTAAAAAAAAATATAATAATAAAATGAACTGAATTTAAAAATTATTACTTTAAATTTAATACATAATGTTTAAATATCTCATCACGCTTGGGTGCATTTTTAAAGCACGACGATATATCTTAGAAATTGACTATTTTAAAGAAAAAATGAGATAATCTTAATTTCTGATTAATTCTTATTTTCTGGAAAACACAGTCTAACACAGCCATACTTTTTTTTTCCCTCGCGGACCGCAAACGTTGTTTTCTACGTTAGATGGGCCGCACCGCAACACACTATATTTATATAATAATGATATACATATAAAAAATTAAAACAATTAAGATAACAAAAGTAGTATAAATAAAGCAGTATAACCAAAATTATATGATCAGTATTAGCTATATAATAAGGTAACAAAAATAATAACACAATAATGCAGAAATTTCAAATTCTAAAGATAAAAAAAAAAAAAAAAAAAAAATCAGGAGATATTCTTTCACAAATCAGACTTTTTCTCAATGCAATTTTTTTTATCTTTTTAAAGCGTATGTACACATTAAATTACTTTATTTTATTTTATTTATTATTGTTATTGATATTCTTTTTATTTTGCTTAGTGTTGAAGATTAAGAAATATATCCCCCAGGGTAAAGTAAATTGGACTAATAATAATAATAATAATAATAATAATAATAACCTTTTGGCGAAGCAAATGTGTTTAGTATGCTTTAACAATATTTTAAATTAATTATAAAAGCAAGGTAGATTTTGTCTTCTGAGAAAAATATAAAAAACAACAGTAAATACCATTTATGCTGATCTCAAATTTTTTCTAAAAAAAAAAAAATGGATTAATGATTGTGTTTGTCGGGCCGCACATAAAAAGTCGGCAAGCCACAAGTTGAGTATTAGAGTTTATAACAGAACAAGGCGTTCTCGAAAACAATTTTTTTATTATTATTTTATGTAAATAAAACAACATGTTACATTAAAAAATAAAATGTAACATATCGCACGTTTATTTTTAAAGTGACACAATTTAAATAAGTTAATTTTGAGCTAATTATAATAAGAGAGAATTGCGAACTTACTTCTTACATCTGTCAGCAAACGCGCTTTTAAATAAATTTAAAAATAAATGAATTAATATAGTTTTAGCCTTATTCGCATATTGCGTTATACAACTGTACTAACCTATTACATTTGAAATAAATAAGCTTTTCTTTTGACTCTAGATACCCACATTTTAAAGTAATTTTCTAATCATGTAAAATAGAAAACAACTGTTTTTATGTACTTGGGAGCGTTTTAAGCCTTTTCAGAAAAAAAAAACTTCATTTTTACTTTCTTTGATTATAGAAGAAAGTACTGTAATAGAAATTTTTTCCACTTCCGGTTTCAGACGAATTTAAAAGTTTTAGGGGTCAGAGATCTCGAAAAACATGTTTTTACAAAATGTCTGTCTGTCTGTTTTTATCACCAAAAAGTGTATGAAGTTGTGCATAGAATTGAACAAAACTTCATATATATGTTTTTTGCTATAGCCAGCAGGTCCCAGCTGAATTTGTGGGTATACCACTGGAAGGGTGCGCTGTGGTAGCAATTTTTGTGCCATTTTCATTATTGCATCGTCGAAAAGTGTACTTAATTATTAATAGAATTGGACCAAACTTCATTTTTTTGTTTTTGACTATGGCCGTCAGGTTCCAGTTGAAATTGGGGATAGTCCCCCGGAAGGAGGCGCTCTGATAGCGATTTTTGTGCGATTTTCTTTTGTATCATCGAAAGGTGTACGAAGTTATGGATAGAACTGAACCAAACTTCATATATACGGTTTTGACTATGGACGTCAGGTTCCAAATGAAAATGAGGATATTCCCCTTAAGGGAACGATTTTTGGGCGATTTTCTGGATTTTTTGCAGTTTAAGTGAAGAATTTATGAATATTTTTCGACGAAATGTTATATTTAGATGTAATGTAACAGGCCGAAGTATTTATAAAATTGTGGAAAAAATCTGCCTGAAGGTGGCGCTGCGAAAACGATTTTTGTGTGATTTTCTTTTGTGTTATCGGAAGGTGTACGAAGTTATGGATAGAATTGAATCAAGCTTATACGTTTTTGGCTATGGAAATGATCTATGACTATGGTCAGGTTCCAATTGAATATGGGGATATTCCCCTTAGAAGGGAACGATTATTAGAAAGTGTTTTGATTGGCACATTCCACTAAGTTTAAGTTGTGTCATTTTAGAGATAATCGTTCGATATTGTTGATTTATAACAAAGCATTTTAAAAATCTTTACAGAAGAGAGAGAGGAAAAAAAAAAGTTTCTACTATAATTTTCTTGAAATATTTAAATGGGATTATCTTTCCCTACATTAGATTTTACATGTCATTATTTTTTCATTCAAATTATTTTTTATAATGATATGGCAACAGAAAAAAGGTTTTTTGAAACACAGTATAATTTTCATCTTTTTACTAATTCAATAATATAACATTATAGAAAGATAATATAATATTAATATATTGATAATAACTCAATTGCTTTGCTTGCAATTCACATTTTTACAATCAATTGCACTTTTGCGTTACTAAAATTCTGCATTTTATACGTTTCTAATATATAAATAGATTTTACAAAGATAAAACCGGCGAAAACTCAAAAATATTATAATCTTCAAAAATTTCCGAGAAATAAATCTACTTTAACGAAAATCAATATAGGTTATTACGAAAAATCTATAGCTTACTCCCATATTAATGTACTTTTTACGATTTATAGCAAGACACATACATTTCAAGGATATCTCTCTTCAGTTAGAATCTCGGATATTTCACCAAGAAACAAAAGAAATAAGCAAATAAATATTTCTATCTCGTAATAAATTCGTACGTGACAGAAAAAAATAAACGTGACAAATACGTCATGAGTAAATAAATAAAGAATTAAAGTTGATAATTGGAGATGAAAAGAGTTCAATAAATGTATTAAAGAAGAACATATTTTATCTTCCTATCTCGCTTCATATTTATCTTTCGTTACTTTCAGTACAAAATAGAATTTTTTTCTGTTTGCCCCATGCTGTAGAAAACGCTAACGGGCGCCAGTGATAAGAACTAACGTATCAATTACATATCATCAAATTGTAAGTAAATGTCTTAACAAGGGGTATATAACTTTGGAAACCTTTCTTCTTTACTTGTCCCTAACACATATCTTTAGATAACCCTAGCATCTGAACTATAAAACCCAGTTGATGGATAAGATAGTTTGTAAATATAATCTAGACCCCATTAAAAAGAAATGCATTACATATAAAGCTACAGAAAATTCCTTTGATGTAATCTATAAAAAGAACTGTCTGCCAAATTTTAGCACATGCCAGTCTGCTGCTTCACGAGCTTGCGAATGTGGTTTTAATGACTACTTTAAAGTTTATTTGCTATCATTTGAAGCAAAAGAACAAAAGACAGTAAGTCTGGATGAGCAAGTTTTGTAATCCATCACTCCACAGTATCCACTAACAAACAAGGACTCGGAATTCTAACTATAAAGAACAAACATGTGTATGTGCAGTGCATGTAAAGAATGTGTTCCACCTCCTGGCAAGTGAAAAATTACTTATTAACATATCGTTTCAATGGATTTCAATCGGAATTTTTAGTGTCGAAGTAAAGCGTAATCTCAGTATCGAAGAAAACAGTTTAAAGCCAATTAATAGTGGTATGAGTACGCTAATTAATAGAAGTCAGCCTAATCTTGACTGCTCATATAAACAAAAATAGGAAATTTAGGAGGCCCTTGAGTCTTGGGGTCTGTGGTATTTGCTATATCTCAGCTAAGCCAATGCCAAGTAACAAAATTTTTAGGGGGTCTTATAACAGGCCCACAGCCGATGACAGAAATAGCGAGGCTCGGTATACAGATGATAATTTATTCCCCCCCCCCCCCCCCAACCTCTCTTATTTTCGAACAGTCAATATTTCTTCTAAAAAGAATTTTTAGAAGGTAAAAAAATTGGAATTAACATTGTAATTTATCTACTCTTATTATAATTAACATTTTCGCTTTTTATGCCAAAGTAACATAATATATAAAATTTAAAAATAAAGTACAACCTATTTAGCAGACATTCGTAAAAAATAGACTACGAGACAAGTCAGGTCGTATTTCCTTATTTAATTGTTCAAACTGTATTATTTTTCCCTCACTTTATTTAATAGAACAATTTCTAAAATTTAAAAATTATGTTGATGTGTTTTATTAAAATTTAATTTTGTTTTATTATTTTAAAATATATTATATATGAAATTTTACCAAGAAGCATGTTCAGCTCAGCGCTCAGGACACAAACAGACCTGCAGTAGACACACACAAATGTGCGCTTACACACACATACACACACACACACACACAGTACAGCACAACGTAAAATAATTGTGATGACAATGATAATAATAATAGTAATTATCATTGTTATTATCATACTGAAACCTGGATTTTTCTTTAAGTGTGTGACACTGCTAGGTTACACCAATTATTTCACTGCAAGTTAAATATGTAATCGATCCTCTTTGCTGTCTGATGAAACACAGCAAAATTTTGAGTTAACAAATTTGGTGAAAAGGGTTATTTATAAAGTAAGGATCAAATATAATCTGATTAAAATAAGAGGAATGTATTCGAAAAAAAAAAAAAAACTTTCTATGGATACACGATTTAATTTATTTGGTTTATGGCATACACGATTATTTTTCATGGAATCCGAGGAAATTTATTTCTTGAAATTTTATTTTGGAAAATGAATATCGATATATCTCAATGCTGCAATTTGAGTATATCTTTGTTGGCTCTAAACCTTAAAAGTACTACAACTAAAAACAGTCCTCTTAAAACGTACCCTAGAGATGGCTTGAAGAAATTAATGAGATATAATTGCTTGAAATGAGTAGAAAATTTTTCTATATTAACAATCGAATTGTTGTTGTTGTTTCATAGATGGTTTTTGATATCAAGTTATAATTTTTTTTTTTTTACCTGTATACTTCTTGTCATTATTTAGTATTATATTAGTCTCGCCACTGAGGTTTGAGATTTTTATGATGCTGTGTTGAGAGGATGAAGAGTTGATGATGTTTAAATTTCTTCGCCCTGTTTTATTTTCAAGTTTTCAAAGATTTAAAATTATTTTGATTCGATCTGTGGTTATCTGGTCTGTTAAATGTGTTTATGATCTTTTCCGAATGGAGTTGACGACGTGTCCAATTCGATAAATTTTGACTCTGACATCAATTTGGTATTTTGACTGATCTAAATTTTAGCATACCAGCATTAATACAAATCAGTAGCCAGGGCACAAAAGAATGCACAAAAGAACTGCACAAAAGAATTGGACTATATTTCCAATTATGGGCGGTAAATGTTAACATTAGGTTTTCGAATGTGTTTTTCGTTTTCTAGACTTTGACTTTGTTCACTTAGATATCTTTTTCCTCTTATTAAAAGGTGAAATTTTGTTAAAGTATTCTAGAAGTCTTGAAAAGTGTGTCATAATCTGTGTTTGGCGCATGATTTGTCTTTCTTGTTGTTATTTAAACAAATCATATTATTTTTAATTGTGATCATTCATTCTTCCTATTGCATGATTTGTTCGAGGAGAAGCTCTTCTTTTGTGCCAGTGCCTGGGATGATTTTACTAACTGTGTCTTATTTGTTGCAGTGGATTATCAAGATAATGTCTCAAAGGTGGTGGTGCTTTTCATATATATAATCCTCCAGCTTACTTTTATTCAACAGGTATTATTTGTCTAACAACAAGGATTATGACAACAGTGCATTTTGAATCTCGGGTACAATATACGTCCATGACGGGACCGAACACACAGGACGATGAAACAAAAGATATCTACAGATAAATTGCGCGCACAAAAGCTTTATAAAATGACCCTTATCGCATCAAAGAGGCCAAAATAGCATCGTCGCCATCCAAATCTCAATGCATCCATTTACGTAATCCAAACAAAATCGACTACCAACCATCATAACGTTACATTCCCGGGCGACAAACAAGCCACTCCCGGAGATTCAGATGCGACACGCCAAAACAGGCCGTTAAGAACAATTCCCAAAGCTTAGATCCTTTAAAATGTAATGGATTTTACGGCGAGTAAACATGAAACGTTATCGCTCGACAGCGGTCATATCATCCTGGGATGAAATATTGATGGTACCGGCAGATTGTCTCCTTCCCGTGATTCACTTTTAATCTTCCCTTCCAAAGTGACTCAGTCCTAGAAGAACGCAAACAAGAGGAAGATGCCCATTACAACGCTATAATGCTGGAGAACAGCACCTAATCGCATTCTCGAGAGGGCCGTACGCTTTTTAATTGATAAAGAATCGAGAAACCTGGTCGAGGTCATTATTGTGGAGCTCTCTAACCAATAGACTCCATCAACTTTGTTTTGTTGAGACGGAGTGTTTGCAAAATAAATCCTATTAAGGATAGTTGAGTTGCAATAAAATTCCCGATTATTAAATTACAAGGAATTTAATAGGTGTGCAGCAGAATTGAACAATCCAATAAGAGTTCAAATTATAATTGGAAAACTGTAGGAGTTTTGTAAGGAATTTTAAAATTTGTTTTAACCTATAACACGAAAGATGAATTTTCGTAGCAATAATAAAAAAAAAAAAAAAAAAATCTAATAGACGCGCACGCTTTTTAATTGATAAAGAATCGAGAAACCTAGTCGAAGCTATTATTGTTGAGCTCTCTAACCGATAGAATCTGCGAACTTGGTTTTGAAAGATGAATCCTAATAAGGAAAGTTGAGCTGCAATAAAATTATCAATTATTAAATTATAAAAAATTTAATACGCGTGCAGTAGGATTGAACAGTCGAATAAGAGGTTCAAATCGTAATTGAAGGATTGTGGGAGTTTTGTGAGGAATTAAATAAAAATATATATGTATATTTTAACCTATAACCTGCATCTGAGGAATTTTCGCAGCAATAACAAATTACAAAATCTCTACTACATAAGTAATAATAAAAAAAGAACAATGTCGAGAATGTGTGTTTGTAAAACGAATTCTATTAAGGGAACCAGGAATGTTTTAAATGATGGGAAAATGTACATATTATTATTATTATTAATCTAATATAATGTTTGAACATTTAAGAATGTTGTACGGTTAATCCGATAGGAAAATTCCTAAAATTACTGCCCTACGAGCCGTAAACGTAATCTGGACTTCAAAATCAGGACAAAATTAGTTTTGCAAGATTAATTTTGCCGTACAATAACAAAACTATTGCTATTCTTTTTATTTATTTATTTATTTATTTATTTATTTAACAAATATTTTTTTATTTACATAAAATATAAATAAATAAATTCAAAAAGAAGTAATAGTCTAAATTAATTACATTATCTAAATTAATTCACGATCAAACTACAGTCAATTTTCGTCAATTTTGAACCGCAGTAAAATTTCGGATTATTGATTTATAAATAATTTAATCGGCGAGGCGTGCAGCAGTATTGAGCAGTTAAACAAGATTTCATGTTATATTTGGTGAATTACGCGAATTCTGTGTGGATTTTTTAAATATACTTTAGCTTATAACCAGGAAAATGAATTTTTATGCCAATAAAAAATTTAAAAATTCTAATATGTTAATTTAATTGATAAATGGATTTAATTGATGAATGAATGAATGCGCATGCGCGGTAGCGTATTACTGCTTATTTTACTGTTTATTACTGTTGATTTTACGGTATAATACTGGCAGCTGGCATGCCAGTATTATACTGTAAAATCAACATTTTTTTTTTTTTTTGCAGTGTGTGAGTGGTTTTAAAATGTTTTAGCCTATAATCTCCAACTGATAAATTCTCGTAGCAATGCGAAATTAAAAAAAAAAAAAAAAATCTAATACAAAATAAGTTAAAAAAGAGTCAGATACGTTTAAAATAAGTCCGAATGACTTTCTTGTGTCCATGTCGATCAATTCGTGAATGACACAAGAAATTTTTGGAGACTGGCTCAGTAATTGGATAAAACAAGGACTGGACGAAAAAGAGTATCAGAGGAAAACATCGACGATTATTGCCTAGCGATGTTTCGTGCAACCAATGGTGCACATAAAAAGGTTTGTTAATTGATGCAAATAAACTTCAATATATACTCCTAATATTGTACTTATTTCCATACATGTATATGTTCATTTGTGTTTGTAATAAAATCTTCAAATTGTAAAGAGACTTTGTGGGCACCCTGTATATACAAACTATGTCCAAGTCCAACACTAATGAAATAACTAAGTCAACTTCTTTGTAGTAAATCCCGCGGGGCTCTAACGAAAGTTATGACAATTCCTAAGATACGAATTGTCAGCATGTCTTCTTCTAGTAAAGCTAACTCATAAATTCTTTAGCTGCTCTAAAACAACCGATAGACTTCGTTCGATAATGGTCTGACTCGACCATAGCTCTAGCATGGGTCACTCCTGCAAACTTGCTCAAAACATTTGTGAGCAGAGTATCCGAAATTCAGAAGCTAAGCAAGAATTTTCAGTGGCTTACATATCCCATCTGAGTGGTGCAACCCGGCCGATATGATTTCTCGAGAACCGGATGTGAGAACCCTTGTGGCAAATGAACTTAGGTGGTAGGGCGCACGAAAGCTGAGTGTACCATCTCCAGAGACTGTACAAAATCCGAATAATTTGAATGATAAACTGTACACAGAGAACTGACATTTCCTTCTAAATTAACAGTGACTTTACATTCGAATTTTTTTGATAATTTTTTTTATCTTACTAATAAGCATCATAAGCTAATTAGAATTTTAGCATTTATTTTTAGATTTATTAGAAATTGCAAAGGTAGAGAGAAACAGACAGGCTCCCTCTCCCCTGATGAGTTTAAAAGAACAGAATTTTGCTTGATCGAGCCCGTTCAGGTAAAGTATTTCGTGTCTGAAATTTCTGCCATAAAAAGGGGATTTTCAGTTCCTCATTCAAGTAAACTCAAATTTCTTAATCCTTTTTTGATAATGAGGGTTGAATTAGAGTGGGTGGTAGACTCGCCCATGCTAACTTAAATTAGAATAATAAATATAAAATAGTTTTGCTTAACAAATTAATTAAACTTATATTTCAGTATTATCACCTACAGGATTCTCAAGCGAGACCATAGGATGTACTAAATATTGCTCATCTAAAATATTGCCCACTTAGTAAAATATTGCACGAAAGGCTGTCCATGAATGTGTAAAATGCTTCAAAATTAAGCCTACCACTTGCCAATCAGTTAATTGAGGATCTTTCTTCTGAAAGAGTTATGCATAATTCTCCCTTTTAAATGTCATATTATCTGAAATACCAACCCGAAGAGAAAATTTCCAGCGATCAATATCGAAAATTAGCGTATTACCTATTGTAAATAATTGTATAAAATTTTTGCAATATAATTATGAGATTTATTATATTACTAGAAGATAGCCCGTCAGAATGACGTGTTTGAATTTTTAAAACAATGACATAGCATTGCATTTTAAAAAGAATTATGAAGTAGTAAATTTGTATCTTATCTGATAAATAGAATCGTGTGGGGTAAAATAGTTATAAAAACAGCCCATTCTTTGAAGCTTTCTTTTTCTAATTATAAGAAATTGAAGGTTATAGATTTTTTTAAGTGCCTGTGGACAGAAGAATGTAAAAATATATTTAATTTCGATAGCGTAGTTGTGGTATAAAAGTAAGCTGCGCCGCAGGCTCCCTGAGGGAGCGCCCTGCGCGTCAGACGACCACCGAACCCAAGTCCTGAGAGACTTTTATCGCGCCAGTAGCTTTGACTCGCTACGGCGCTTCGGCCTCGCGTAGTTGCGGTATATTATAATTACACAACAGAGGGCGCCACATAGATTTTTTAAATGCCTGCGTGCAGATGAATGTAATAAAATATTTAATACCGATAACGTCGCTGCGTTATGATTACACTTTACCGGCAACAGATGATGCCACATGGCAACACCTTCGCTTTTGCTTGCTTAAATTGGCATTTTAACAGAAAGTTGCATGGAGTTTGTTCAGTTATTGCATCCATGGTCTATATTTTAATGAATCTCAAAGGAATGATTCACATATTGCTTACTATCACTATCGCTGATGGCTGGTTGAAACGATTTTCAACTCAAGATATATCGAAAAACATGCATATTTCGATGTAACTCATCACTCAAGATGTTTTTGTTTTTTCACAATCTTTCTAAAAAGGTCAATCTTATGCAGCTTTATTGAAAAAATTAAATCTCTGAAAATTAAAATAAAATGGCTGATTTTAACGAAAGATTATCAGGATCCGGATGAGTTCACTCCGCTATTATATATATAATTATTTGTATATGTTATTATTATTTTTTTGCTTATACTTTGTATTATTATTATTATTATTATTATTATTATTATTATTATTATTATTATTATTATTATTATTATTATTATTTTGGTTATAATTTGCATTAATATAGGTAATATTTGAAATATATGCAATATTTCAACGCAGGGGGGGATGTTCCGTATTTGTAACTTTCTATTTGGCAAAGGAAAAATAATCCCCGCATCACTACCTGGCAACCTCTTTGCTGAAACGAAAACGTTAACTTGACTCTGTTACAGCTAGCCGCACCTTATAATTAATCTTGCGCAACTTCCGTACAATTTACATCTGTAAATATGATTTTGGTAAACTCGCTGTCGCAAGCGTAGCTAAAGATGTTATAAAAACTACATCTGTAATATTTCAGGAAAATACTTTTGTTTCATTAAAGATGTTAGAGGACGTTTTTTTATCGATAGAAATGAAACAACAATATTGATGTAAAAATATGAGATATTTGTCAAATAAATAAGGTAAAAAAATGTACTATTAAGTTAAATTTGGAAATAAACCGCAAATAAGGTTTAAAAAATGTACAGTTTAGCTATATATCAACAGTTCATTTTAGACGTAACAGCAACAAAAATCAGATTTTATATATATGTTAAAAAAAAAAAAAAAAAAAAAAAATGCTGAAAAGAAAAATAAAAAGTTTCGAAACCCATTAATGGTTCCTAAATGAAAACTAAGTGCGATTTTCTTCATATAAATGAGCTACACTTTATTATTTTTGAAATCCTCCCACCCACTTAAGAAAATTGCAAGGGGGAAACTGTAACTCTTCAACTTTACGTTCGGCACTTATAAACAATTATTTACGTAAATGACTCATTTTTTCCCCCTTGTAACTTCTCCTGCCGTTCCATGTATTTAAGATATTTATTCAGCTAAAAAAATTGCCATAAAGTTACGAACAAGATAATTAAAATAAGTGATACGATATTCATATGCCTTGATAAAATAACCCGCCCCCCCCCCTTTTTTTTTTACATAAATGTGAATAAATCTTAATATACCACTTTTAAAAAAAGTAAAGAACGATAAAATAATAATGAATTAGTTTCATAAGCGAATTGTGTGCAGTGAATGTCTAATTACTATTTATTTTCTCCAAATAACGCAACTTTAACGGTGTAAATCCTTTAAGAGTTCTACTCCTTGCTCATTATATAAGAAATAAAGCATCATTATAGAGCAGCTAAAGACCACAGTTTTGAAAAGAATTATATGTATGTTGCCAACATAAAAAATCCAATAATAATAATGATTATTTCTCATCAGCTGCTTGTAATATTAATTTCATAATTCATATCAAAATATCATGGAAACTACAATACTAAGGTATATGCTCGGTTTTCAAGCACTATGTTCAAACAAAAAATTAACCTATTGTAAGATTATTTATTATCATAGCACATGTAAAATATGCAAAATCAATATAACGTTATATAGGTAGTCAAAACATTGAACTATTTTAATTTCAAAATTTTTCGTTGTTATTTGGGTATATATTTAAACGTAAAAATATTATGTCAAAACTGAGCGTTCCAATTATAAATCTAAAAATCAGTATTAATTTTAATGGTGTCCCGTCAATTCGTCGCGCACAATTCATCGCGAAATAATTCACCACGCACAATTCATCGCAGCGACAATTCGTCGAGGAGACAACTCATCGCAGCGTCAATTCGTCATGGTGTCAATTCGTCGCGACGTCAATTCATCGCAACGAAAATATTTTTGAAGGCTATGATGATAAAATAAAGATAATTTAGTAAAATTATTTAATGATAATTTGTTTTTTAGATATAATCGCATGTAAATTGTTAGTTATAATTCTCTATATCTAAAAAACTAATTATCATTAAACAATTTTACTAAATTGTCTTTATTTTATCATCATAGCCTTCAAAAACAATATCGTTGCGACGAATTGACACCATAACGAATTGACGCTGCGACGAATTGACGCTGCGATGAGTTGTTGCCGCGAAGAATTGTTGCTGCGATGAATTGCGCACGATGGATTGTTCCGCAATGAATTGTGCGCGACGAATTGACGCAGAATCAATTTTAATAAGTAGATGGCTTCCAAAGCTTGATTCATACAACATATCATTAATCAGTAGACTTTAATCGTAATCGATTGGTGCCGGTATTATTTCATAACTATTTGCGACAGAATTAGTTATATGCTTGTGTATGTAGGAGGGAGGGAGGCATGATTTTATTTTCATTTTAATTAAGAGCCTGGGGTAAAAGATTGCTTAATAATCATAATGCCTTTTCGGTGTTTAAGACCAATAACACAGTTACACACACACACACACACAAAAAAAAAAAAAAAAAAAGAGAGAGAGAGAGAGAGAGAGAGGAGGGGGGAGGGGATATTAAAATGTATTACAAGTTTAGTGGCATTACAGCAACAAGCATAAAGTTGTCTGATTTACAACAATAACGAGCAATAGCAATTTTAACAAGAAATGCTAAAATTATATATATATATATATATATATATATATATATATATATATATATATATAAAGATAAGCATGTTAATGGGAAAATGCAAAAATTATAAATAATAAAGTACTACTCTTAATAATAAAATAATATTCTTTTAAACATGAAAAGAAAGTTTAATGAACTACAATCGCAAAAGCACATAAATGTTCTATTATATACATTAACGAAGTACCTAAAAATTTCTTTAATAAAATAAAAAGTTTATGGAGAATTTATTCAATACACTTTTAAACATATTTCCTTTAATGTGCAGAATAAATAATGCAGAATTTAATTTCCTCTAAAAAATATGGTAAACAAGAAAATTTTATAATTTTATTCTGAGAAATATATAGAAACATCTTTTAATATTTTAATGATTTATCTTTTACTGATGCATACTGATGTTCCTTTTTATAGAATATAATAAGAAAATTAGCAATTTAAAATTTCGTAGAATATATAAAAGCCGTTGACTTTGAATAAATAAGCAAATAGTTGAAGTAAATTTTATTTTAGAAGCATAATTAATAAATGCATTTAAGCAAGAAAAAATATTGGATTACCTTATCATATAATTTTCTCTCTCTCTCCTCCCCACCTCCCCCTTACTCTCTCGCTTTTATTTATTTATTTATTTATTTATTCGTTTGTTTATTGAAAATTTGTAGTGTATAACACATAAGAGAATTTATTTATTTATTTATAATGTTTATTTAGTTCTAAAAGAAAACAGCGAATTTGTAGAAAACGTCTTGGTTATTTACATTTCCCCCTTAAATAGATGTATAGGGTAAGTCCGGGATAGGTGCCCTACTTAAGCCCCCTTCATTTTTCTTTTTTATAGCAATGATTTTTGTAGTGCACATGTAACTATCTACTCCAAATTTTATGTAAAACATCATAAAAAATATTACTTTAATATAAATACATTTAAAATAGTATTTATAAAAAAAAAAAAAAAAAAAAAAAAAACTTAATGATTTTGGGCATATATACCTGACCTCAGGGTTAGACACCCTAATACCTTGATCGGGATAGATGCTCCATACGTAAAAGAATAGAAACCGCGGGTAATTAAAATTTATAAATTAAAATATGGATTTGCATTTGATTTAATGTCCAATCTACATCAAATTTGTGTTTTTTTTTTTTTTTTTTTTTTTTTTTTTTTTTTTTTTTTTAATAATTGAGCTTATAGGCTCTGTATACTAATCTTGCATTACACTCTCACATCAAAGGATATTTGCTATTCCGAATTCTTCGAATAAGTGGGTATACAAAATTTGAAGACAATCGGGTAATTCTAATGAAGACTAAATTTGTTTAATCTAAACTAAAAAGGATTATAATACCCCCCCCCCCCTACTTATATTCGATATACAAACTCTAAAAACTAATTCAGGAAGCAAATTTAAAATTCTCAAATTAAATGCGTTAGATTTTTATGTTTCATATTGAATAGGTTCAAAATATTTTTACATATTCTATGGAAGGTTAAACTTATGTAATTTAAATTAAGGGGGGGGGGGAATTGCCAACAATAAAATGACTATTATTTATATAAATAAAGAAGAATAAAGAGACATTATACCTGTAATATGATGCCGTGGTAGAGTCTTTCCGAATTTTCTGTGAGAATGATATACTTAAGAGGATTTAGATTCCTATCTTGTATTTAGATTTCAATTTAGTGCTTCTGAATATATTCTGATATAAAAAGGGGGAAAGTTCTGAATGTGTGAATTTAAATGTTCTGATCAGAGCTATAAATACCAAATATTTAAATATTTTTCACTCACATATTTTTAAAAATGTGAGGGAATTGCAATCTTTTGAATCAACTTTCTGAAATGAAACAAATGATTTTTTTAATCATTGTTTAAAGGGAGAATTTATCACTACTAACACCGCCCCCTGACTTGTTAGGTAATGATCCCCCGATAGGGCCATGGTCCACCAAAAGAAGAAACAGATTTTTTTCTCACAATCCTGAAGATTAAAAAATATATTCTCACACAACAAAGTTATTTGATAATTATAAATGTTGTGTGTTATTCCGCATCACAAGTGAGGCATGTATCCCCGATGCAGGTGGGGCATGTATCCTTTTAATCCGGGATAGCTGCCCCAGGAAGTAGCTCTGGAAGTAGGAACAAATATGGCTGTAACCTATAATTAACATATTGCTCGATACCTGTTTCAACAACATTGACTAAATATTTCGTGAAAAATCTCTAGTAAGTACATTATATTTCATCTTCTACCTGTCTCTTTCTTACAATAACATAAACCCAAAACCAAAATTCCCTTCTTTGTTGAATATAACTTTTATTTGAAGAACTAAATCGCTGTAACTTCGTCTACTATGGTTTTATTTTTTTATTTTTTATTTTTTATTTTATTTTTATAACAATTGAGTGTAGAAGAACGTCACTAGCTCTGCCACACATCAAATAGTTGAAATACAGTAACTAGGGCAACTAACCCGATGGGGCATCCAACCTGGATTTACCCTAATTGTATATCTTTATTGATATATAATAGACATCAAAATTCACAATAATGGATATATTCTAATTATTGTAACTTGAAACAAAGAGGGAGGGGGAGATAAATTACCTACAGAAAGACAATGGAGACAAACTAATTCAATAATATTGTTGTGAGCTCGGGGTTCGAAAGGACTGATGCCAATATATAAGAACAATAAACAGGCTTTATTTACCACAAACAGTTCGATAAGAACTGAAATATCTCCTCAAAATACAAATATTCAGTAATTTTCAAATCTAATAACAGCACAGCAAAATTTCACACAGAACAATATAGCGTATTGTTCAATACGGCGAATCAAATACAAAATCGCTCAGAGAAACACAGTTCTCAATGCAAAGCCTCTCGTGCGTATTCAATCGCATTTGACAGAGAACTAACTGAACTGGACTGGTGGAGGTCCCTTATATAGGCTTTAAAGATAACTGTAGAATTTTCCAGAGTCTTCAGATGCTAGAAATTACCAGAACGTGCTTTAACTTTGGATAGAGAACCTAAGCGAGAAAGGATCCCAATGTACAGGTATAAGGGGGGGTTGCATAAAAAGTCGCCAAATCCGTCGCCAACTTGGCGACATTTGGCGATATATCGCCAAATTTGGCGACAAAAATAAGTCGCCAAAACCATCGCCAACTTGGCGATAAACCCATTCCTTGGATATTTTTCCATAGACTTCCATTATAAAGATGAGGGTGTAAGGTTGTTTTTCTTGCAAACCACCTGAGGCCTTTAGCATTGAGTTACATGATGCTCAATAGGAAATACATTAATAATACTGCAATTTTCACAATAATAAAATAAAATAAATTAAATATTTACAAATATATACAAAATTCATAACATTGCCCCCCTCTCAAGGACTGCACGTCCCGGGCAGTTCAACCTTTGATCGGAAAGCAAACCCGTTACCAACAAATGCTATACTATTCAAAACACATTCATAATGCTGAATTATACAAAATATACACTTATTTAAAAATAAAATAAAATTAAAGCATAGACATTATTACATACAAGTATTTAAATAATAATAATAATAATGATAATGCTAAGCAAAATAAATAATTACATTAACTTACATACAAGACCATGGTCATACTAATTTACATTATTTACATTACACTATTTACAATCAATGAACTAAGTACTATGGCCATAGTATGGAGCCAGCCTGTCGTAATGAACGACTCTAGGCTTCGAACTTGGTGACTTTCGGATCCGAATTACGACATCGTTCAGTCTGTTTAGGACTGTATAAGGACCGTCCCAGTGCGATTGCAGTTTGGGAGAAAGTCCTTTACGTCGAATCGGATTATAAAACCAAACCTTGTCACCTTCTTTGAATTGATGTCCCGTGGCTTTCGTGTCGTACCTGGTCTTCATCTTCTCCGTCTGTATATTGATCCGCTCTCGAGCCAAGTTGTGGACGTCTTCAAATCGTGCCTGGAGATTCCGCACGTATCCCTCTGGCGATGAAGGCGCATCTGGAGGGCGACCAAAAATCAGATCACAAGGTAGACGAAGATCACGACCGAAAAGCATCTGAGACGGGGAATAGACGGTTGTTTCATGGACGGCGCTGCGATAGGCGAGAAGAAACAAGGGAAGTTTTTGGTCCCAGTCTTGCTGGTTTCTTGAGACTAGAAGTGAGAGATTGTTGAGGATGGTACGATTAAATCTCTCAACCATGCCATCCGACTGCGGATGTAAAGGCGTCGTCCTAGTTTTGTCCATTCCGAGAAGTTGGCAGAGACCCTCAATCACAGCAGAGATGAAATTTCTCCCCTGGTCAGAATGCATTTGAAGAGGGACTCCATACCTTGATATCCACTGGTGTACCAAGGCATCTGCAACCGTAGAAGCTTCTTGATCAGGGATGGCATAAACTTCAGGCCATTTCGTGAAGTAGTCCATGACAACAAGGAGGTATTTGTTGCCATCAGCACTTCTTGGCAGAGGGCCTAGGATGTCAAGGGCGATGCGTTCGAAAGGTGCTCCTACATTGTAGAGATGTAGTCTTCCTCGGCTACGTTTCTTTGGTCCTTTTCGAGCTGCACATGCATCGCAAGATTTGCACCATCGTTCGACGTCAGCTCTCGCTTTTCTCCAGAAGAAGCGCTCTCGGACTCTGTGTAATGTTTTCATGACTCCAAAATGGCCACCAGTGGGACTGCCATGTAATTCTTTGCGGACCTCTGGGATTCGAGATCGAGGAAGTACCAACTGCCCCCGAGATGTTTTCCCATCTTCCGATTCGAATTTTCGGAACAGTACACCATTCTTGACGTGGAGGGAGTTCCAAAGAGCCCAATATTGCTTCGTCGTAGGACTGTAAGTCGAGATGTCTTTCCAACTGGGCTTCGTGCTAGAAGATTCTAATAACTCCAAGATGGGTTTAATGTCAGAGTCTGCCATTTGATCTTCTCGAATCTTCTCATCACTCCAGGGATCTGGTGGCGTTGATAGTGAAGCCTTCGTCTGGCGTATGACATGTTCGGGATTATACTTGTTCTCCGCTCTGGATCAATAGCGACAACTTTCGGGACACGGTCTTCTTGATAAGGCATCAGCATTTCCACGCGATGAGCCTTTACGATGCCTGATGTCAAAGTCGTATTCCTGGAGTCGTTGTATCCATCTGGCTACTTGGCCCTCTGGGTTCTTAAAATTCATCAGCCATGTTAGGGATGCGTGATCAGTACAAAGGAGAAATTTCCTGCCATAGAGATAGTGATGGAAGTGTTCTATGGCTTTTACTATAGCTAATAACTCCTTACGAGTGACGCAATAATTCCGCTCTGGTTTCGATAAACATTTGCTCCAGTATGCTACGACTTGTTCTTGGCCATCTATTTCTTGGGAAAGTACAGCACCAACACTTTCATGACTAGCATCCGTGTCCACAATGAATTGTTTGTCGGGGTGTGGATAGGTTAGGACTGGAGAGGATGTGAGAGCTTCTTTCAGCTGCTGGAAGGAATTCTCGCATTCTTGTGTCCATAGAAACTTCTGCTTGCTTTCAGTGAGCCTATGCAAGGGTCTTGCGATGTTGGAGAATCCCTGTACAAACTTTCTGTAATAAGTGCATAGTCCCAGAAAGCTTCGCAACTGATGGACGTTTTCCGGACGCTTCCAGTTCTTTACTGCAGACACTTTTTCAGGATCTGTTCGAACACCTTCAGCTGAGATGATGTGTCCTAAATAATTTACTTCGCGTTGGAAGAACTTGCATTTCAGAGGGTTCAGCTTTAAATTCGCCGCTCTTTGCTTCGTTAACACTTTTCGAATATTTCCAAGATGTTCTTCAAACGTGCGGCCACCAATGATGACGTCATCTAGGTAGATGAGACAAGCTTCAGAAGTCAGGCCTTTTAACACTGTCTCCATGAGGCGCTCGAACGTTGCTGGAGCATTGCAGAGCCCGAACGGCATAACTTTAAATTGCCAAAGTCCTTGTCCAATAGTAAATGCAGTCTTCTCTTTGTCATCAGGATGGATCTCTACCTGCCAATATCCACTCTTCAAATCCAGTGTGGAAAACCATTTATGTCCTGAAAGAGTATCTAGTGTGTCGTCTATTCTTGGTAGCGGATAGCTGTCCTTCTTCGTGATATCGTTAAGTTTTCGATAATCCACACAAAACCTTGTGGAGCCATCTTTCTTTCGGACCAACACGATGCGAGAGGCCCACGGACTTGATGACGGTTCGATGATGTCACTATCCTGCATCTCTCGTAAGAGCTTAGAAACCTCTTCTTGTTTTGCAAACGGCAAGCGTCTTGGATGCTGTTTAATCGGTGGATGGTCGGCAGTATCAATTCTATGACGTGTCAGAGAAGTGCGACCTATATCATTCTCGTTTTGTGAAAACACATCCATAAATTCCTGGAACAGTCTTTCTGCGGCATGTCCCTGCTCAGGAGATAAATTCTCATTTCGTCCAATTTCAGGTGTTAAACTTGTAGGCGGCTCCGACAACGTCAAGCTCGGGTCTTTGCAAACACAGGTGACTGGAGCACAGGTAGCCAGCACTTCACCCTTCTGGATAATTCTAGACTTTTCACTTACATTCGCCATCCTCACGGGTATCACATCTCTCGACAGATCTACCAGCGCTGATGCTATTAGCACTCCCTTTGGGCTCTTCTCAGGATATCCAGTCAAGCCATACTGGAAAATTCTTTCGTTTCCAGTTAATCCAGGTATCATCATTTCGGTCCGAGGAGGGATGATAACATCTGCCTTGGCTGTGATCCGTTGAATAGACCCGGACTCATTTCCATGTTTGAAAATAGTGACATCTTCTTGAGCAGAGCGTAACTCATTATTCTTAAAATCCAGTGTAAATCCATGCTCTTTTAAAAAGTCCAGTCCGAGTATGAAAGGGTCTGAAATATCGGCCACATAGACTGTATGATGGTAAGCGGCGTTCCCAAACTTTATTTTCAATTTCATTCTTCCATGTATGGCGATCTTATCCCCGGTCACGGTTTGGAGGATAACACGGGGCGGAGTCCAGAGGAGTTTTTCTTTTAGCCGCTGAGCTAGATCTTTCCGTATGATGGTCACATTGGCTCCTGTATCGATGATCATATTACAGGGCAAATCATTCACACGCCTGACTATAAAAACTCCGTTCTCGCCGCAACTTCTTGCAGAAATTTCACATACTTGAAAATGGGGCTTCTCAAAATCTAGCAACCTCCGCCCCGCAAGATGGCCATTAATCAGTTTTCCTGCTCCTCCTTTAGCGGGAGAGATATTACCTTCGGTGCTGGGTCGTCTTGGGCCGTCGATTTGGATATGGCCTTCTCCACCGCATTTCCATCACTTGATCTTCCTGTAAGGTTTGTTGGCCATTAAGGAGTTCATCTTTCTCATTATGTCATTCATCTGCTGCTGTAAGCGCTCCACAGCTCTATCCGACGTCTCAGGCAGGTTGGCTGCTCGCACAAAGTGTCGATCTTTCCTAGTAGCTTGCTGGGCTGCCTCGAATTTCAGAGCGTAAACCAAAGCCCCTTTTAAATCATTGAGATCTGCAATCCGGAGTGCTGTCTGGATCTCAGGGTCACGCACACCATCGATAAAATGTTGCAGAGCTAAACTTTCTCTAATTTCAGTCGGACAGCCAGGATAAGCAAGATGGGAAAGTCTCTCGACATCCGTAGCAAGCTCTTGCAGGGATTCAGTGGATTTCTGCTGTCGAGATTTGAGCTGGAGTCTACTATATTCCTTCATGCATTTCTCGCCAAAGCGCAATTCTAAGGCACTGACGAGCGTTTCAAAATCCAGCGGTTCATTTGCAGGCAAAGTCTGTAGGACGTCGGCAGCATCAGCCCGTAGAGAAGCAGCTAACTGGCAAGCCTTTGTCTGGGAATCCCATCCATTGGCGTCCGCTACGATCCCAAATTGTGTCTTAAAAACTGGCCATGAGGATTTTCCGTCATAGGTCGAGAGTTTAATAGAGGCCCGAGGAAGCATAGCTTGATACTTGACATCTTCGGGATAGTTTTCGGCAGTTATCTTTTGTTTCTTCACATTTTCCAACTCCTTTTCTACACTCTCAATTCTTTCTTCGACGGTCTTGGCGATCTTTTGAACTTTTTCTTCTACTCTTTCTTCAACGGTCTCGGCGATCTTTTGAACTTTTTCTTCTACTCTTTCTTCTACGGCTGTCATTTGAATTTCTTCTACTTTTCCTTCTATTTGCTGAAATCTTCCTTCAACTTTGTTTTCCACGCAGTCAATTCTGTCATTTAAAGATGTTATTTTATCCTCTATTAAGTCTTTCAACTCTCCAAGGTTGGTTGACATATCCTTCTTCATTTCATCTTTTAAGTCGCCAAGGTTGGCAGTCATTTTCTCATCCATCTTGCCAAGATTTGCAGTCATTTTCCCATCCATCGCTGACATTTCCTTCTTCATTTCTTCTTTCAACTCGCCAAGGTTGGCAGTCATTTTCTCATCCATCGCTGACATATCCTTCTTCATTTCTTCTTTCATCTCGCCAAGGTTGGTTGACATCTCAGCCTGATTCGCAGCTAATTTCTCCAATAATTGTTTCAGTTGCTCCTCCATTGCTCTGGTGATCGGCATTCAACCCCACTCCTGACACCAAATGTTGTGAGCTCGGGGTTCGAAAGGACTGATGCCAATATATAAGAACAATAAACAGGCTTTATTTACCACAAACAGTTCGATAAGAACTGAAATATCTCCTCAAAATACAAATATTCAGTAATTTTCAAATCTAATAACAGCACAGCAAAATTTCACACAGAACAATATAGCGTATTGTTCAATACGGCGAATCAAATACAAAATCGCTCAGAGAAACACAGTTCTCAATGCAAAGCCTCTCCAAAAGCCTCCCTCTGTGCGTATTCAATCGCATTTGACAGAGAACTAACTGAACTGGACTGGTGGAGGTCCCTTATATAGGCTTTAAAGATAACTGTAGAATTTTCCAGAGCCTTCAGATGCTAGAAATTACCAGAAAGTGCTTTAACTTTCGATAGAGAACCTAAGCGAGAAAGGATCCCAATGTACAGGTATAAGGGGGGGTTGCATAAAAAGTCGCCAAATCCGTCGCCAACTTGGCGACATTTGGCGATATATCGCCAAATTTGGCGACAAAAATAAGTCGCCAAAACCATCGCCAACTTGGCGATAAACCCATTCCTTGGCGATTTTTCCATAGACTTCCATTATAAAGATGAGGGTGTAAGGTTGTTTTTCTTGCAAACCACCTGAGGCCTTTAGCATTGAGTTACATGATGCTCAATAGGAAATACATTAATAATACTGCAATTTTCACAATAATAAAATAAAATAAATGAAATATTTACAAATATATACAAAATTCATAACAATATTTACCTAACATTATTTATTCTATATGATACAAAAAAATGTCTAATTCAAAACGGTTTTTAGTTCACTAATAGAAACAACACAACGCTACCAATAAATCTTTTAAAATACCTTTTATTATTTTTTAAAACGCTTTTTAACAAGCTGTTTTTAATTAATATTTTACAAACATAATGAACGTATGCAAAATTACGAGTAAACATCCTAAAACCTGACAGTAACTTTATTCCCAACACAATTAGGAAGACAGACGGAATAAGTTACAAATACTGGAAAAAAGAATTAAAAAACGAAACTTTGAGTAAATATAAAAAATGAGAAACGGTAAAGAGTATGATAAAAGATAAGCTGCAGAACAGGACTGCGCCCCCCCCCCTCGCCCCGTGTTGTAACATATATCGCCCGGCAAAGAATGAAAATTTTCTTAATGTTTTAATTTTTATGTATTTTTTTAACGTTATTGAAAATATTGACACAGCATTCTGCGAGTATAAATTTAATTTTGAAATAACGTTTTCAGTTCCTATTTCAGATAAAATGTTATGACAACATAATATTATGTGACTACATACATTATACACACTACGGCATTAGAATACGGGAAGCACAAGGATTTGATCTATAAGTGTTCTCAAATCCAAACTGCATACTTTCTAACACATTTTTAAATTCATTTTCAGAGTAACTATTTCATTTTTGCTCTCAAATTAATGAAATTTTCAGGTGCTATTATTCAGAAACTGTAAAATCGAACAGTTTTTTTTTTTTTTTTTTTTTTTTTTTTTTTTTTTTTTTTTGGGTGGGTGGGTGGGTGGGTGGGGGGGGGTAAAGGCAGGATATCTTTCAGGAATGCTTCCAGAGTTGGCGTTTTGAGCCGAATTTCCGGACGTGACAGAGCGGTAAGAAAAATACTGCCGTGATGAGAGAACACTTGCTTATAATTCAAGATGCGATTCATTTATTCGAAAAATGAAAAACTGTTTGATTACAAATCACTTCAATAATTATGCCTGCAAATGCCATGCTTTTAAGTTTTAAAAATGAGTCTGTAAAAAGTTTCGCGTCAAAAAGTTTCGCGTTGTTGAGCGGAGACAAATATTTTTTCGAGAACCACCACAGATCGGTGGCCTTTATTTTAGAGTTTGGAAGTTGATTTTGTACAAGGTATTTTTCTACCTCTTCCAACAATCTTTTTCTGTGTCTTTCAACACTCTTTTTTCCCATTCACTTTGTAGATTTTCTTTGTACTTCTGTCATGATTCATTATAACTAAATGGCTTAGCTTACTCATTCTTCTTGCTTTAAGGGTAACTATAATGTCATTTTCGTTTTAAAGGTGTTGAATTTCTATATTAGATCTAATTAGCCACAAAATGCCATTTTTCGCTGGTCCGAAAATTTCTAAGATATTCTTTTCTCAGGTGATGAATAATTTTTCATATTTTTGTGTTGTAAACTAAGTCTTACCACCATAAATTACTACAGATTTTAGATCTGTTTTATAAGTACACTGCAAATATTTATACACTTTTCAGAACACTTTTTAGAACACTTATTTTGTCTCCTTGTTTAGCACACTTTTTGGAACAGTTTTTAGAACACTTCTGAGACTTTCTAGCACACTTTTTGAACACGTTTGAGAACACTTTTCGGAACACATTTTTGTCCCCTTTTTCAGCACACTTTTTGGAACACTTTTCAGAACACTTTTGAGAACACTTAATTTGTTCAGCACACATTTTGAACACTTTTAGGAACACATTTGAGAACACTTTTCAGAACACATTTTGTCCCCTTTTTCAGCACACTTTGTAGCGCACTTTTTGGAACACTTTTCAGAACACTTTTGAGAACACTTAATTTGTTCAGCACACATTTTGAACACTTTTGGGAACACATTTGAGCACACTTTTCGGAACACATCTTCCGTATTTTACAGAAATTTTTATGTCGTTAAAATAAAATTTATAGGACCAAAAAAGAAAAATTAGGTCCTTCGCGAGGACAACCTTATAAGGGACAGATACATTTCGGCATCTTTTTTTTCATTTCGGAGTGAGTTTATAGAATTTACCCAAACCTACCTGCAATCGGAATCGAACCCATGAAGTCCCGTGTACTAACCCGATGACCTAGACCCCGACGCTATGACCCGTCGCGCTTTTCGCTCAAATGCTGTAACTTATTTGAATCGCTTTTTATAATGCAAAAACTTGAGATTTCATTTGTAGATGCATTTTTCTAATGTTTTTAATTTTCATAATTTTCCATAATTTACTGTATTATTTGGTAACAGATAAATTTTAATTTATTATATATTGTATGCATAAAAAATTGTATTAAGAGTACTAATTGCTTCTTTTTGTAACAGAACTAACTAGTGTTGAATTCAGACATTTTTCTCCGGGAGGGATTTTTGCTCTGGGGGGGGGGGGGATCGCACTTTTTGATAATTAAAAGTATAAAATCACAAATCTTCTTGTTCAGATATTTTAATTTTCCGAGGGATAATGTCCCCTCCGGGCCACCCCCTGAATTCAACAGTGGTACCAACATTTTCTTTTTCTGAACATATACGTTTTTTAAATTATTTGCCTGATTATCTATTAATCAATTCCAATAAAAACATCAATTATCTTAATCATACTTGTGTATTACATGCTATTGAAATATTTTTTTTTATCTCTTATTTAAAAAAACTTACGCAAATAAACGATTTTATAATAAATTAAATTATTATATTTCAGCAATGCTGAGAGCTTTTGCGCACGGTTCTGTTAAACATCATATTTTTAACATTACATTAAAAAAAATAATAATAAATAATTAATGACTTTGGGATAGGTAAGTTTAAATATGGACTAACTGATTTAATTTAAATTAAATTAGTCTAATTTATAAAAATATGAACTAACGAAATAAATTAAAAACGTTATAAAATTAGAAACTTGATTTTTATAAAAGTAAAGAAAAAACATCAACTAATTTTATAAATTTAAGGAAAAAACTGTAAACTTTGTAAAATTATAATTTATAAAATAATAAATTTATGCGTAATTCATAAATTTGTAAGCCAAAACAGTTTAGTTTAATACCAATTTGCATAGCTATAATTTGCAGAGATATTATGTTATGAAACCTTTAAATAACACAATATTGCCTCACATTAATTAAAAAAGATAAATTAAAAAAAATAGTGAAAAAAAATCATAAATTTGAAGTACTATCAAGAAAAAAATAAGTAAATTTAAAAAATAAGTAGATTAGATTTTTCTTTTTTTTGTAATTTATAAAAATAAAATAAATTTCTAAATATTTCATTAAAAATTATAAATATTACTATTCTTTTCACAATAAATTGACATGGCCTCGGTTAGAATGAGCCAGCTGGTCGAGCCGGGCCAGGTCTGTATCCTAGAAGAACTCTAGTAAATATAACAATCTAAATTCGCATTAAAAAAAAGCGATTTCTGTACTCAACCTTTAAACGTCATTTACGGAAATTGCACTGTTTTGCAAGAAATACGGACATTGTACTGTTTCGAAAGAAATACGGAAAAAATCCATTAAATTTACGGAAAACTTTCTGCATATTTACGGATGTGAAGTCTCTTTAACGGAACTAATGTCATTTACGGAAATTGTACTGAAATTTTGGAAAAATGAAACTTCGTAAAATTTTACGGAAAATCTCTTGTATTTTCACGGATTTTTTTAGAGTGTATATCGTTCAAACGGCAATCACTATAACGGTTTAATTGGTTGGTTGGTTATTTGTTATCGCAAATTATCTGCGCCAGGGATATAGAACGGCGGGAGGGGGGGTGCCCTCCATGACGGACCTTTCTAAGGGATCCTAACCCGTATTTACGCAAGGTTCGAAGAAAACCACGGGAAAATCCGAACGGTTAGGTCGACGGGCGCGATAGTGGTTTGAACCCAGCACCTCCCGTCTACCAGCTTTGAAAGCAGAACTTTTCAGCCACTGGTGGAGCCACTATAATAGGACCCTTGATATAACGAGCTCATGTGCGCTGTAAAATAAATTTTAAAGTTTAACTTACCCAAGTAATAAAAATAATGATCTTGAAATCCGCATTGATTGCGATCAAGGCTTCTTAGTAACAAAGTAGGTTGTAACAAAGCGTCGTTGTAACAAAGAAAGCGATGATTTAACAAGTGCGTCCAAATGTGTTCCAAATCTGTTCTCAAATGTGTTCCCAAATGTGTTCCAAATCTGTTTTCAAATGTGTTCCCAAATGTGTTCCAAATCTGTTCTCAAATGTGTTCCCAATCTGTTCTCAAATGTGTTCCCAGTCTGTTCTCAAATGTGTTCCCAATCTGTTCTCAAAAGTGTTCCGAGTTTAGATTTAACAAATATCCTGAGCAGAACACTTTCGGTACACTTTTCGGAACACTTTCTTTATAGCGGAACACATTCGGAACACATTTCAGTACACATTGAGGTAACTGGAACACATCTTTTGAATCAAAGTGTTCCAAATGTGTTCCCAATGTGTGCTGGGAATTTGCAGTGTAATAATTTTCGATGGTCGGGAAATTAAAGATGATTTCAAGATGTTTCGAAGAGAATGTTAACCTATATTTACTGTAAGTTGACCTGTATCTCTATTTCAATATTATGTGACTAATCAACGCAATATTATGTGACTGCTCATAGTGTTCCTCCTAATGTGTTCAGTAATTTTTAAAAGCTTTTCGAAAAGTAGACAAATCAAAAATTATTTTTTACGTCAAATTTTCCTTTTTATTATACATTTTCTTATTATGCAATTTATATAATTATTAAATATTTTCTAACAGTTTTGTTTAACAATTATCGTTAAAAAACATTTTCCGTACAAATGTGGCCAGAAACATTTTTTTCTTCTCGAATGTGGCCTGAAGAAGCCCAAAATTAGGATATCTTTGCTGTAAAATATGGAACAAAACGTTTTACTTAATTATTAGTACATGTAACATAAAAAAAAGAAAAAAAACTATTTTATTATATTCTTAATAAATAGAAGAATAATTATGAGAAAATCATACTTATGCAATACAGTACTCTTTACCGGCAGATCACTAATCACCAGAGCCCACAAATTTCAGGGTCTCAAAAATTTACTTGTTTTCAGTAGTAATTTATGGAAAAAATCCTTAATGTAATAAAATTTTCAAATCTGTTTGATATATTATACAAATCCTATAAATTAAAACTACAATAACTATAAGAAAACTGCTAAAATGGACTTTCCAAATTTTGAATTGTAATTAGTTTCAATTATTCAGTACAAGCATGTTCTTTTAGTACTTCACATGGACCTTCTTTTGATGAACGTAAAATCATTTACACTTTTTAGGCATATTAGAAGTTCACGCTTTCTATAATAGCACCAGTTAATTAAATGCACTCGCCCAATACTGGACATGACATGGTTGGTTAAACAGACTCCGGACAAAACCCCAATCAATATACCGAGAGGGGACGGAGCTGGTTCGGTTCCCAAGCTAGACCCGGCGCATCATCGCTCCCAAGTGGCGTGTGGCAGCCCACAAGAGAGAACCAAGTTCAGCCCACAAATTTCAGGGGCGGAAAAATTTCTACTTGTCTTAAGTAGTAATTTTATGGGGAAAAAAATGTAAATGTAATAGAATTTTAAATCGTTTTTTATTAGACAAATAATGCAAATAAAACTACATTAAAATGTAACTATATATTAACAAAATGCTACAATGGACTTTCCAAATTTTGAATTACAAATATTTCCAATTATTGAGTACAAGCATGTGTTTTAATATTTCATATGGGCTTTATTTACCTTTATGAACGTAAGTGAATAAAAGATACTTTCTTAAGAACGTAAGAACTTATTTACAATTGTTAGGCATATTAGAATTTCAAGTTTTTCATAATAAGTCCAAATCATTTCAGATTTCTTTGTATACATTATATAGTTTGAAATTTTCACATGAGTGTTTGAATTTTAAGGCTATTTTATTTATATAATTCGTATGTGAATGAATTATTGTACTAAATTTCGCCTTCCACATAATTGTTCCACTAAATCTATTAAAATGCAGTTTATCCAAGATCTTGACTTATTTATATATATAATTGCTACTGATTATACCAAACCAATTGAGTTTTCAATGTATGGCAATTTATATTTATTTATAGATCAATTCAAAAATGAAATTATAAATAATACTCAACATATTACATAGGTTAGCTTCTAAAACATAAACAACCATATAAAGGAAATACAAAATAAATTTATTATCACTTATGTAGATAAATCACCAAACAATTATGCTATTATAATTGTAAAGAAATACTATAAATACTTAATTCACTATGCTATTAACACAAGTAATATTTTAAATAAAACTTCATTAAAACTTGAAACTAATAATAGAAAATTATCAAATTTTAACAAATTACTAAAAATTAAATGTAAAAATTTAAATTATCCTTACATTTTTATTAATCCAAAATTTCATACAAATACAATTAAACTTCGTACTGTTATTATAGGCTATAATGCATATAATAATGTTGCTAGCAATTTACTTCTAAATATACTCGTTCAGATATATACTATAACGATTAAACATGATAATCAACATTGTATAAAAAATAGTTTTCAGCTTATAAATAAATTACAAAATATAAATTCTATAAAATTCATCAAAACATTTGGTTTTAATGATTTATTTAATAATATTGATACTATTGATTTACACAAAATTATGTGTATACTTTTTAAAGAATAAAAACCTCAATTAAATTTAAAAGATTATATTTCTGCTAGTTTTTTTTAACTTTATTAAACTTATATTATTTATAATAATATAATTTATAAGGAATGCCAAGGAATACCCCAAATGGCTTCCAGCATTCTATTCTATCTTATCTATATTTGTATTACTACGAAAGGAATTCATTTGTTTATAACAATGATTATCTTTTCTATCGATATATAGATGATATTATTATTTTTTATTTCAATGACTCTAATATCACATCGTTACTTAATTCCCAAACAGCTCACATTAAGTCAAAATGATATGATTAATAATAATATAAATTTTCTTGACTAAAAAATTACTCTTAATAATAATAATAAATTACTTTTTGACATTTACGATAAAAGATTTGACTTTCATTTAATGTAATATTTTTACAAATTATGCTTCATGATTATATAAATCCGTTTATAAAAACGTGTAATATTTAGTTATCTACACAGAATAAAATATTTATGCTCAGACATGAATAAAAACAAAAATATTCAATTTATATATAATCAAGCAAAACTAAATGGATATCCTAATTACATGGTAAATTCAATCATCAATTATTTTCAATAATTCGTTGGTGTTTATATACAAAAAAAAAGTATACAAATATTAGAGGAGGTTGGAATTGAGGATGTTGGCTTATATATATATAATTATAATATCTATGAATTTCAAAAAACATATCAAGTTCTTGTATCATTCTACTTAAATCTCCAAAGGGATAATTATATATATTAATATATAAAAAAACATAAAATATACACTGTGGTCATTGCTATGTAATTTCTATAAATATTTTATTATTTTAAAGTTATTGTTAATATAACTGTCTCAATTATCACAATTGAGAATTTTATAATTACAAAACTTAAATAATTTATACTGTATTATTATTATAATTATTTAGAATACTTAGATGGTACATAGGAATTAAGTTATTTAATTACATACAGATTAAATTGAATTGGGTATAGAAATAATGGTTAAAAATCAATGTTGAAATTATTTATTAATTATGAACATAATCTTTTCAAGTATTTAAGGTAATTAATGATAAATAATGTCCTTGTTTGTTCAATAATCGCATTAATATTAATTATATAATTATCATTTTTAGATGTGGTGTAATTGAATTAATATATCTTCTTTATATATCTTCTTCATTTAAAATTAATTTTAACAATGTTTATTTATGTATTTATTTATTTAAAATAAAGATCTGTTTGTGGTACTTTATATTTTATTTATTTTAAATATAAGATACAGATGACAGCAATATGAACAACAATACATTTTAGCTTATAACAATATTTTTATTGCTCTAAAGTGAGAGGTAAATGTATTTACTTATTTATTGATGGATAATTTTACAATTCTTTCAAATAATTTATTGATGGATAATTTTACAATTCTTTTAAATAATACCCGAAGAAAATCATGCTATGTATCTGGTGGGATTGGAAGGGAATCGTCTATTATGAGCTACTACCACCCAACTACACGATGGATTCAACCAAGTACTGCTTACAACTGGACAAATTAAAACGAGCAATCAACCAGAAGCGGCCCGAATTGGCGAACAGAAAGGGCGTTGTGTTCCATCACGACAACACCAGACCACACGTTTCTATGATGACTGGGGAAAATTATTGCAGCTTGGATCGGATATTTTGGAGCACCCACTGTATAGTCCGGATCTTGCACCTTCAGACTATCAATTGTCCTGGTCGTTACAGAAAAATTTGAATAACTAAAACTTCCCTGGACGTCCTCAAAAACCACTTGGATGACTTCTTTGCCCAAAAATCTCAGGATTTTTATGAGAGATGGCAGAAAATTATTGAACAGAATGGAACTTATTTAATTGATTAATTTTTTTCCCCTAAATATTTTGCGTTTAAAATTTACTCGATTTTCTCTACGGAATTATGAATAGACTAATATATCTTTGCCCGTTGTGCTCTCCATAATAGGAATTATCTTCAACGCAATAGCGCATTTTGTTATTGTTAATCGCGTTTTGTTAATGCTGTAAAACAGTTGAATAATTCAAACATAATAACAAACAATTAAACTATCTAATTATTTGAAAAAATAAATAAAATAATACTCGGAATATTACATTTGTGTTCGTTGTTGCTTGTGTAATGTCTTATTACGGAATTGAATAGTAAGATAAGAAACTCTCATGTCTTTTCCCATGTTGAAAAGTCTAATTACAATCATAAAAAGAAAGTCCATGTAAAATATTAAAACACATGCTTGTATTCAATAATTGGGAATAATTATAATTCAATATTTGAAAAGTTCCTTGTAGCAATTTTTTTTATAATTACATTTTAATTTACATAATTTATAAATGAATCAAACAGATTTTAAAATTTTATTAGATCAAGGATTTTTTATATTAAATTACTACTGAAAACAAGAAAGTTTTGGGATCATGAAATTTGTGGGCCCTGAGGAGACAACCTCGAGTGAAAATTATAAAAAATTAATGAAAAAAAAACTTAACTCCTTTAGCTCCCAGGCCAAATTTACCTTTATTCATTATTTTGGGGATTAATACATAATCCTTGGTTAATTATGCTGTATTTCTATTTACCCGTATATTATATATGTTATATATATCATATTACTCGAGTATTTTATAATGATTATAGTATTGATCAATATACCCATATTTAGCCACATTTAATGCTTATTATAATATAGGCATATATTTTTTAATTAATGCCAGCTGGTAACTGACCTGTAAACATAGGCCTAATGTTTGTTTTATTTGTATGTGCACAATTTGATACAGGTCAACGTCTGACTAAGACATATTGAAAAAGTGATCACGAATTTTATTAAAATTGCTGCAGCTGTTTCTAAATAGAAACAATATATGATGTCACCTGTATGACAAATTTATGGTACCAATATAATTATATCATGATATACTTTTATTTTTGGATGGATGCCTGCTACGAGAGATCTTCAATTACTGTTTGCTTTTTGTCATGTTTCGTTTTATTTACATGTATCTGCTAGAATTGATGTAGTCGTAAGAGCATATGAAGATTTTTTCGTCCTCAATTCAAATTTTTTCGTCGGTTTAAGGGGAGATATATGTGATGTGGTATCACATATATTTTTCTTAAATTAATCCTTTTCTTTAATTTTCAGTTTAAACTAACTTTTAAATACTTAGTCATTTTATCCTAACTTTTATTTCAGCTCCCGCCGTAATTTTCCTGCATTGAAAGAAAATATATTTAACATATACCCTTTATCAATAAAACTTTCTCACATAGATAGAATTCATTTAAACGATTAATCACCCTCACTAGATATCCAAGAAAAAAAAGAAAAGAGATAAAGATTGACTTTGTATTCGGTTTGCATTTTATTTCTCATTCCGTCCAACGTTCGGTAGAAATGTCTGTGTCTGCTTAATTTTTGAGTTTAGCCTTTTCGGTAAAATCCTAAACATTTTCCAGTACATGAGAATTGTTTTGTCTACTTCAGCTAGATTCCCAAAACTTTGCTCTCAACGTACATTTGGCATTCACATTCTTGTTGGCTCACTTTTTAGGACTGCTATTCTGGTACCCCTGTCCTGTAATTCAAAAATTCTCCTAATTGCCTAATGCGTAACTGATAATTTTTAGCTTATATGACATCATTCATTTTCATATGCTCTTTCGCCAATTTCATGTTGCCAATATGTGTATGGCATGAAAATCGACATGTGCCGGAGGGCTCACTCTCTCTCTCGCACGGCCTCGGATAAGAAGTTAATAATGTAAGCTTTCGCTGCTAAACAATGCTCTCGGGCACCATCCCATCCCTTCATGTACGTACTTTGTAATCGTACGCTTATAACTCGAAGTTTAATAAACAAATATCGTAAAGAATCCTTTCAGAGCATTTAATTCTACAGTCTACTGCCTTTTTATGTTACTTTCAGTGGATGCATATCACCTGGATTATTTGTCACGCAATGTACTTTTAAACACGTAGAATCCGACACCATAGTAGCATATATCCATTAGTGGATACACTGGGAGCGAAGGTGATAATGGTAATGCGAATATATACACATAAATTACCGCTTTAATGAAATATTTCAACAGAACTATCATAACAGGATTTACATCATCTTTTTCTTTTCTTTTCTTTTTTTTTTTACCTTTTTACTGTTTAATCAATTGCACTATGGCTACATGCTAACCATGAACGGCCATAAGGACCCTGCCTCAAATTCATTAATGAAAGGATTATAAAAATATTATATATTATTATATAAAATATATATATATATATATATATATATATATATTAAGCATTATATATATATATATATATTATATATATAAGCATATATATATATATATAAGCATTATATACATATATAAGCATTATATATATAATAAGCAATATATATATATATATATATATATATATATATATATATAATATTATATATATATTATATATATATTATATATATATATATATAATCAATATATATATAAGCATTATATATATATATATATATATATTAAGCAGTCTAATTAACTTTAAGTTTGATAATGTTTCGATGTTAAGTAAACGTTGTGGAGATAAATTAAAGTAAGCTTCGGTGCGCAGTACTTTTAAGTTCCGATGCGCTTCGTCTAATATTTAAATACTCACTAAATAAGGAAAAACTCTAAAATTGAACTACTGCACAAATTAAGCACTGCACCATTATTAATGATAATTGCTAAGCAAAAATATTTAAAAATGTATAATATTCAACACGATAAAAATGTAAATTTGTCGTAGAAAATTATCTTTAATTTCACTTCTTTTCGAAATGCTTTTAAAGTTATTGAGCACATCAGAAAGAACTGCTAAAATAAAATAAACAAGAACGAAAAATCATGCGTCAAGCATAGATTATGTAGCACTTTCCAACGCTTCTAAAATAATTTTACAAATCATTACCGTTTAATAAGCTGAAAGATGACATCTAAGTAAACAATTTGGAAAACGCATAACATATTTAAAAACGTAATTTCAGGAATTTTCAATATATACAATATTCGGAAAAATATCCGAATACTTTTATGTAGCCCTGTATATGATCTATAGATTTGTATATATACATAGGATGCTAAATTTTAGTTTAGTTAGGAAACGCGTAGCACAGTTTAAATTCTCCTTCTGGAGTTTCTGTCAATAAACGGAAATGTGTTCGCGAACTTTTGTGCTGCCCTGTATAGGATCTACAGAATTTATACACACCACGTAATAGACAAAAAGCTAGTTAAGATTAAAATCGCGTTCAGTAACTTAAAACGCACTTCCAGGAATTATTGTTAACAGACAGTAGAGAATTCTTTTGTGTGTCCCTGTAAATGAACGATGACTGCTATACACACACTATTCTGTAGTAAGCCTCTTGTAATGCACCTTAGTAATATATATAAACTTCAATGCGTTTAAAATAGTGGAACATTATTTAAATAAGCCGCAGACGATTTTTCTCCATAGACGTAATGTAACGGAATTATTTTGACTGTCCCTGTAAAGTAACTCTAAGTGCTATACACCTACTATTCCATATTAAGCTTCTTCTAATGCATCTTAGTGATCTATATAAATTTCAATGCGTTTACAATAGTGAAACATTTTTAAAATAAACCGCAAATGATTTTTCCCCATAGACCGGAATGTAACGGAATTCTTTTGAGTGTCCCTGTAAGAAAACTATAAGTGCTACACACTTCAGTTGAAATAGGGAACGTGCCATAGATAACGACAATAACATATAAAAATTGCAGAGCAATCCGAGCATATTTACGGGAGTTAGAGCACGGACAGACGGCCATACGGCCAGACAAACCGAAGTCATAAGCACTTTTCAACTAGGTTGGAAAGTGCTAAAAAGGGAAATGTGCGTTTAATTTCAACATATAGCAGAAAATTTCGACATGTCCTCACTTTAAAATCAGACACAAGTCGCATGAGTGACGACAATTTTGATAGCACAGGACACAACCATGTTACTTATCGTCGTTCTATTTTGACAGTTTCAAAGAATCTGTTTGATGAAGTTAGACAGCTTCTACAAGCACAAACAAAAGATGTCAAATTACGACAGATAGGAGATGAAGACAAATGAAAATAGTTATCATACTTTTTCTTTCATTGAAAAATCCTAGTTCGCCTATGTCGCATTATTTACAAGATAAATCGCTTAGTCGAAGCGTACAAAGTTGCCATTGTAAATATAACGTGTATAGTATATACAGTTCGATAAAATCAGATAAGTCACAAGTTCTTACAATCAAAATCAAATAGTTTTGTCTAGTCTCTAGTTTTGATCTAAAAGAAACGAGACGAATATATTTTTTTTTTATTCACTTAAAAATCTTAAGTTGCCTAAGATTTTAAACTTAATTCTGTACAGTGTCAAAATTGGGTGTTACTATTTGAAAAAAAGATAAGTATGAGTGGTTTTTTATTCGATGATTTGCGGCAGAATTAGCAGAGGGTGACCTATTTTCCCCCACGACTGTATATTTTTTGTTAAAATTGTTTAATTCATTCACATATTAGAAGAAATTCAATAACTTCAATTTAAAACAAAGCAAAGAATTAAAATGTACTGTATTTACTAAAAAAATACGTATTTACAAATATGAAAAAGAAATATTTTTCTCCCATGCGTTTTCGCTATCAAAAACATGCAACTGCAACATGACTCTTGGGTAATTGAGATTCTTTGTTACTTTATCCAATAAAAAAATTAAAGAGAAAAAAAACTCAGCAACTTTTAATGTCACAATCTTTAGTAACTTTCTACGTAACATCGGCCGTTCATTTACGGAAGTTAGAAAAGCCTCGAAAACAAAGCGAAAACATTTTTAGACTTGGTGACACATGTTAGTCATTAAAGTGCATTAGTTTATGAACGCTAATTGCAAGATAATTAGCACGAAGCTGTGAATTAAGCGTAGAATGAGCTCGGGAGAATCTAGAGAGAAAACAAATTAGTTTCTTCAATTTAATTGATCTTTCGGATATAATTAAGAAGCTCAGATCGCGCTCACTTAATGATTCTTGAGTACATATCGTGTTTTCTTTAATAATACCCGTTTATTCAGGGAATATAATATTTAAACTTCTGGGAAAATTATTTAAAGTCAGTTGAGTGCGAAAGAAAAAAAAAAGACAGTAAAAGTAAAACTGCGAATCACATTTTTTTTAATGAATTGTAACTGTACCACACTGCAAAAAAAAAGTTGATTTTACAGTATAATACTGGCACCCCAGCTGCTAGTATTATACCGGAAAATTAACAGTAATAAACAGTAAAATAAGCAGTAATGCGCTACCGTGCATGCGCGGTAGCGTATTACTGCACGCTGTTTGATTTGTACTGACTCCGCTCAGGAGCTGATTGCTTGAAATTTCTGTATATAAGAATCAAGCAGCAATCCCGCGGACAATTCAAACATATGAGAAGAGACTTTCAAAGTCTATTATTTAAATTCAAATTATAAAATGTCCACTACTGCTACATGGCCCGCCACTTATGCACTCTTACAAGTTGATATTTTAGTATAATATTTGGTTGGTGATTTCCCACATGGGTTTTTCTGATTGCCATCTTTTTCAACAAAATTTCAGTAAACAATTAAGAGAAAAAAGCATTAATATTTTTTTAATTTTTTTTTTCAAACATGAAAGACAAAAATAGTTTTGCAATAACTAAATAAAAACCATGATATCTCCAATAAAAATGTTTGCATTTTTGTATGCTTACAGTCAACGAAATCAGCTCTATGTACAGCTCTACGTCTATGGTTCAAATTTGATGCTGTTTTCAGCTATACAATTTTTTGTGTAGTTATCGCGCAGTCGTGCCTCACGGATCATAATTGCTATGCACATATTATAGTTTGAGAAATCTTAGCACTGCAAAGTAAGCTACTATTTTAAACGAAAATGCCAAGATCTTTCTTCAGGTTTAACTTTTTTTTTTTTCATTCATTTTCCGTTTAAGTTTTTTTATTTTTTTTTTAAAGTAGAATATATTAAGACTTTCCCCCATCATCTTAATCCTCACTGGGACGAGGATGAGAGGAATAAATGCAGGCAATTCTCAATTGTGACAGTGAAAGCATAATAAATTACGCCAAAGAGAGCCACGATGGTAAAAAAAAAAAATAGAAAAAAAAAACCCTGGGCGTAACAGAATGCTAAAAAAGGAACCGTTTACGCGGATAAAGATTACTAAAAGCCG
Organism: Maratus michaelseni; assembly: GCA_963931845.1. Lineage (NCBI taxonomy): Eukaryota > Metazoa > Arthropoda > Arachnida > Araneae > Salticidae > Maratus > Maratus michaelseni. Next base: position 256,664,891 of record OZ007592.1, read on the forward strand.
GGCTCTTTGTGCTGTCCCCTTCGATAAGATTTACATTTTTCACAATACAAAAGCATGTATAAAGAACCAGGAGGTAGCAGAAGCAAATAAAATGAAATAAAGTAACATAAAAATGCTCAGAAAATGCAACGGGTGGGGAACTGTTTGGTCGAGAAGGTCAATCGCCCAACCGGCAATGCATCTTCTAATTACCCCCCCCCCCCTCCCAAATGCTTGATGCGCATGTCAAGATGAGAAAAGACGAGGTAAAGACAAAGACCAGCTCTAGTGGCAGGATAAGCCGGAGAATTCAAGGTACCTCACGTAATTGAAAATGGACCGCGAGTTGTAGGAAAAAAAGGGTTTAACAAAAGGGTACAAGTTTTACCCGATTCTTTTCGTGTCTGCGAAGAAGACTGCCTGCTGTGTAAATTCAACGGAACGTCACATTTGGATTTTCACTCGAACAATGTAGAAAATTTATAATAAGGGCTATTTGTTAGATAAATTTACCTTTGGCTAATAATTGTTAATAAAGGTAGGATATGATGTAAGATGTACTCGCATGGGTGCTCTCGAAGGGGAAGTTGACGGCAGAGGAGAATGGTAATTGTCCCTCCCTAATTTAAAAATTTAATTAACTAATTTTTTTTTCTTTCTCTGATAATTTTGAATAATAAAATAAAACAGTACACATTTCGAGCGACTTAAAATAGTGAAAAACTTAGAGAAATAGGAACTAAGAATTTATCTTCAAGTAGACTCCCCCCCCCCCCCCTACTACCACCACCTACTTGAATTCCCCAAGAACACAATTTTAATTCTGATTCTGTCTTTCTTCTTAGGATCATGTGTTAAAAACTATCATAAAGACAACCATGAAGGCAATGACGAAATAAGTAATAAACTGTTTCAGTTCTTCATTTTGAAAAACGTCGGTAATAGCTTTTTTTTTTTTTTTTAATATGTCTTATTTGTGACATTTCTCTGTTTCTTTTTATATAGATTTGTTTAAAAATTGTCTTCTGTTGTTTAAAAATGTATGTTCTATGTGTGATTTGTTTAAAAATTGTGATCTGACAAAAAAATTGTTAATTTAACTTGTTTCATGATTATATTCTCCCCGTAAAAGAACATAAGCTTTCACACAGGGGACTACAGGCACATCTGTTCCAAAATTTTATCCTTCACTGGGTTTTTTTCGCGGACGTCCATGTGCATTTGTCTTATAAGATATTTAAGAACAGTCTTTCCGTGTTATTTTTGTACTTTTTATATGAGAGATGAGGAAAAAGGAAGCAACAAAAATATTCTTATAGACGATAATAGAGTCTAAAACATTGCATTCACATAATTAAATAGTTGTGTAATCGTATCTGTATTAATCATGAATCATACTTCTGGTTCTTTTAAAATACTGCCTTATACCACAATCTATATTCTACAAATTCTACGCTAAATTTTACGGAGATCTACGTTTAAAAAATTAGGTTCTTATTTACATTTCTTAAAAAATTGCCGTTTTTTAAGTGTTTATCTGACAGTAATAAAAAGCACAAAAAGTTATATATATATATATATATATATATATATATATATATATGAAAATTTGGGATGCTTGTCGTCCCGCTGGATAGGTCTTGGAAAATCGGGACACTTGGCAAAACAAATGGAATCTAGGAAAAAGAGATTTTGGGACAATGAAAATATACCACATTTTGCAAGATATTCCTTTAACTTATATTACATGAATCGGACACAATTGTATTTCAGATATAGAGAGAACAATGCAAAATAGAAAAATCACCGACAAACGATTATTTTTTATCATAATGAAACAAGCAATTCTACAGTAGGAGAGAGTTCTGTTCTAACAACACGCAAGAATTATTCATTCTTTTATCAGCGAAAGCCAACACAATTGATACGTGATATTCTAAAATGAATATTTACGTATACCGAGAGATAATATAAATAGGATAATCGAAAGTTGAGTTCTAAAGCGAACGCTTCTTAGAAGCATACAGAGATCACTGTTCCGGCAAATAATAACCCAATAGTAAATAACCGTAAAGTATCGATAAAACAATCAAACAAGAGGCAATGCTTAGTCCATCCATTATAATTTATTTTTTTCTTTGTTTCATAAAACAAAAAAATCTAAATTGAATTTACGTATTATGAGGGATAACATAAAAGTATAGATTCATTGAAATTTGTGTTAAAAAGAAAAAAACTTCTTAGTACCATATTAGAGAACTGTTTTAGTAAAAAACATGGGCGCTGACAGAACGAAATCCAGCTAAAGGCAAAATTTTGAAACAGCAGCCTGTGGTCCGTAGCATAAGCCACATTTTTTAGGGGAAAATTCAAATGAAATGAGCTAAACTAAGATTTTTTTTTTCGTCAGAATCCCCGTACAAGATCATATTTTTAACATATCAACATACAAATCAATAATGAAATGCAACAAGCATAGGAAATATTAAAAATCCATAAGTTATGCTACTTTTTTTCAAGAGGATTGATACAGGTCTCTTTCCGTTTTTTTCTTCTTCTTTTGATCACTTAGGCTCTGCTCCTCTGAAATCCTTGTTGCGATAAAGTTTAAATGCACGAACTTAGTAAAAAATAACTAAAAATTATCTTACACGGAAAGTTCAAAAAGACAATAAATTTTAGCATTTTTTCAAAGACAGAAACAAAAAGTTTAGTTAATTAAATTTAAAAATCTAGGGTGGGGTAATGGTGCTTCCCTGCCCCTTGCACCCTCCTACCTTGCAGGCGTCCATGGTACAGAAAAACTTTGAAGGAGAGGCTCAAATAGTAAATAACCATGAAGTATTGATAAAACAATCGACAAATAACAGTGCCTATATAGTCCATCGATATTCTTATTTTTTAATGTTTCTTCAAGGACCAAGTGATTAATTAGACAGGAATAAGTGATATCCACTGTTTTGTCTTTTGGATCCGTAAAATTATAGACTAGAATAGACAGTCCAGACAGACTGAATAGCCCCATTCTTAAACTTGATCGTGGTTTACAGCAGAAAAATGGACTCCTAGTATGACATTATAAGCGCAATAATAACCTGTTCCAGAGCATAGCTACCTACCACCCCCCCCCCCTACTTTATCCTTCACTCTGCTGGCATTCTTTTATTTATTTTTTTCTCCTTCAATATAATATAGTTTATGATTGGTAATTTTCTTTTATATCTCAATGCTCAGAAAATCATTAAGCTGTGTTCAGCTGTTATATTATAAAAAAAAATATTTCTTTTTCTATATGAAGGACACGGGTGCAAAATGTTGTAAGTGACGTTCTTAAACTTTTTTCTGATTTTAATTTAAAAATATTTAACTGCACACAGAAAAAAATAAAACCCAATTTGGGTCGAAAGATTCTTAGGTATGTGCCCAAATTGGGCCATGCCTGTTTTGGTTACCACTGTGTATCCATTTTGGGCACTGTTAAATACCCATTTAAAAAAAAAAAAAAAAAAAAAAAAAAAAAAATTGAATGGGTATTTAACAGTGCCCAAAATGGATACTTTTTTTTTTGAAAATGGGTATTTAACAGTGCCCAAAATGGATCCACAGTGGTAACCAAAACAGGCATGAGCCAATTTGGGCACATACCAAAGAATCTTTCGACCCAAATTGGGTTTTATTTTTTTCTGTGCATCCTGACACCTTTTTAGACGTACAAGCTTTATTTATTACTCAACAGACGTCATTATAATCTAAGGTAAATTTTAGATACGTGAAACAAGTTTTTGTTATTAAAATTCAGCAAGTCCAATAATATCAAATATATCAGACAGATATTGTTCGCATAGTTAACTGAAGGTTCGGTTCTAACAAACCTGCGATTTTAGATGAAGCAATCATAATAGTTTTGATTGTAGACTTTTTTTTAATAGAAAACGGGAATCTTTAATATCTCGAGGCTTTCATTTTGTTAATTACCATGTTTTACATCCGATCCCTTCACATATAAGTACGTGTGTGTTTGTACAGTGTGTGTCTTTTATAACCCAATTTCAAAATAACAAAAAGTAATAAAAGTTCCAGAACCAATGCCTGATTATTGTACAGGACATTGGTACCCAAAATTTCAGGGCCCTGGAAATAACACGTTTCATCCATGAAAAATTTACATTCAATTAATATTGCTCCATAAGGGTCACCACGTTAAAAAAAAACTTTTAGCTTCAAAGCTTTAAAAACTTTACAAATTTATAACTTCTTAATCTTTAATCTTTTTTAAACTTCATAAATTTAATCTTTCAGAAATCAATAAGATTTTTAAATCAAAAAAGCTGAGAATGACTCTCTAAAGATGAATTATGTGTCTGAAAATTGGGGACATCTGTTCACCGTAGAGTAACTTTATTTGTCAGAGTGGCGATATGAGCACACGACGCATGCTCAGATTCGAAGTTTTTGTGAAAACTCTGGCAATCCCCAAAACAAAACTTTATTTTGTTAGGCGGGATGATATTTATGAGTTATTTAGGCGGGAAGATAGAATTGCACTGGAACCTGGGACAGGGGAGTAGGAAAAGGAGGGGCTCAAGCTCTTCCCATTTAAACGAAGATTTATTTTTTTTTTAATCACATGAACTGTTTCAAAATTTCATTTTCTGTTTTCAATGTTTGATAATCCATCTCTGAAAAACATTTTTTGTAAGTACAAAAATATATATTATAATTATAAATATTGATTATACTTCTAACTGGTAAATTTCCAGACTAGGGGCCTCAACGTGTGTTTTTCAAGACGTAGTTAAATTTCGAACTCATTTTATTTAATATTTGAAATCTTCAAGACGTAGTTTCATTTGTCCGATATTATTATTACTACAAGTTTTTAAGAAGTTTTATGAGATTCAACTCTTATAAGAATTGTTACACAAAATATACGATTATACACATTGATACTGATATTTTTTGTTAAAACTTTATATTATGTGGGGGAGGTAGGTGCTCTAGCTCCCTACCCACCCCTCAAATCCCGTTCTCTCATAATTTTTATAATTGAAACTCTCTAGAATTTTCCAGTCTAAAATCGTCTGTCAAAAATAATTAAAATATCTAGTTTGTGATAATGGCATTAATAATTAGTTTGAGCGATTAATACCATAAGCATATTATTAATTATTGATAATTAATTGTTCAATTTATTTGAAAATGACAATTTGAGCCCGCATATAATTTTTTGATTGCTTCGAGCCCTGTCCGGAACAATTTCTCTAAAGCAGGTGAAACAATTGCGACAGTTTCAAATGTGATGCTTCTCCCCACCTTCACAAAATTTACGTGCAGACACAGTGTTTACACAGAGATGTGTATTACACAAAGTTTGCAATCTTGAAATTGGCGGTTTATTGGGGGGGAGGGGGGGCGTGATATTCGGGAGAAAAAAAAACTGTCTTGGAAGCCTTCGATTATTTCTAAGCAATAACAACGAATAGTTATTACTATACTTGATGTATAAGATGTTCTCACTTTGTTCTCTCGTAAACATCTTTACAGCATTTTATGCACACTGATTTTCCATACAGCAACACAGCTGTAGAAACAATTTATTAAGGTATCAATCACTACGTTAGAACAGACAATTTCGAGCATATATCGAATATTTTAATGGTTCTATTTGGAATACTGTACAATGAACTATCCAAAATAGCTTTTGTTCCTTCTTACAAAATAATTGGAAGTAGTTTGGCTTTTTTTGTTTCAGCTCTTAAACGGAAAGTGTGTATTTAAATAACTAGAGTTTGCTGTTTAAGGGTTTTAAGGAAGAAAATAACCTCTGGACAGTTTTAAGAATCTAAGGTCAATATTTCTAAAAGATTTTCGTAAATAAAAACTTTAAATGCGTTTTCTACTCTCTTAAAACGTAAGAGCCAAAATAACTCAAGTTGAGCCGAAATCCACTCATCTCACGATTTGAAAGTCAGCTTCTCATGAAGAGTTGAAACAACTCGAGTGAACGAGTTGTTTTTTGTCAACTCATGATTGAGTGATCTCTATTTTACTCATACTTGAGTAAAATCAAATCAAGAAGGTTAAATAGCACTTGAGTGATTTATAACTAAGTCATACTTGAGCGAAATGAAGTCCTTTAAGACTAAATCCAGTAGAACTTGAGTGATTTATAATCAATTCAAACTTGAGTGAAATAAGGTCATTTCAGATTTAATCCAGTAATTCTTGAGCGATTGGTAACCAATTCATACATGAATGAAATCAACTCATTTAAGAGTTAATCCAAAACCCCTTGGGTGATTTCTAATAAACTCATTCTTGAGAGGAGTCAACTCACTTAAAAATTACAAAACCTTGAGGGATTTCTAATCAACTGACTAAATAAAATCAAGCCATTTAAAATGAAATTCAGTAACCTTTGATTTATTTTTATCAACGAAATTCAAAATAACACAGAATTCTTGCCACGTTTTCAAATAAAAATAATGATAAATAACTACCTTATTTTATACTCTATAAAAATATATTTTATTATTTATACCTCTGATATATTTTATTATTTATAGCTTCCGAAATACAAGTTCTTTTCTAGAAAGGAGGGGAAGGGGGATTGAAATTCATGGTAAAGATGTAATATTTTATTGTAAAATAATAAATTTCATAAACAGATACAGATATTTTTTTTTATATACATAATATATATATATATTATTTTCATGATATTTTCATCAGTTACGAAGAGCGCTCATCTTTAAAAAATATGGTTACATTTATATAGCACCAACTGCCTATAATTTATGTGATGTGGTGAGTGTAATTAACTGTCTTTTAAATACCCAAGAATTTCTTGAAATTTTACAGCTATTTTTTAAAAATAACATACAGAAAATATATGGAAATCAAATAAAAAAGTGTTTATTTGAATATGGGTATATGTATAAAAGTTTTTATGTTATAGCTTAGATAGACCAGTTATGGTTCATTACATTTTTGGTATCTCAAATAGTATATTTATTGAAAAACAAAATGAGTAAACTATCAGTAATTTTGTCGTGGAGACACTTTTGGTAAATGTGAAAAAAATGCACCATTTTTCCTTAAAATTTTAAAAATTGGAAAGAAATTGCATTAAAATAATTTATTTAACAAATAAAATTGTCTTTTTAGTAACTAATTTATTTGAAATTACCATTATTATACTCATTTTTTCTTTATTTAAAATAATGGGTGCCAAACGTAGTGGGATATCTTAATGAAACAAGCTTTTAATACAAATAATATGAACCGACAATTTTTAAATAGCACCGTGAGGGAGAAACTGCGTGAAAGAAAATTCAACACACACAAACACACTCACATGTTATTTCAATCTTGTAATTTAGCCAATTTTATTATCACTGTGTAGGATTCAAAGAAGTACATTTCATAAATTTCTTGAATGTGACTAATTGAGAGGTAGCCTGAACGATGGAACCACTATATATCATCCAGAATTGTTAAGAAAGGTTGAAAGAGCTAGAGAGGGCTAAAGAGGAGCTTATTTATCTCCCTTTTAGCCCTTTTTGAGCCACTTTTATCTTTTTTCTTCATTTATCAGTTGGCAGCGCTGATACTACCTGTGAGAAGATATTTTTAAAAAGTATAAGGCATTTTTTGCTGTACCTATACTTGTTTTACTGTAAGTTTCTGGGGAACATACCTTGTAATTATAGTGGATTGTTCCTTGATGGCCACATTTTCGGACCTTTCATGGCTAGAAGTCGGTTTAAAACTCCAGTTTTGACAGTATTTTCTGAAAGATGCTTTATTCTTATGGTAAAATAAATGTATTTTGATTATTAGCTTGAATAAAAATAGCTGAATGTTTTAAGCATACATGGCTTAAAATGGTTTCGAAACTGACAAAAATTAAACTTCGGAAAAAATGAAGTGAAAACTTTATGTTGTAAATTTTATTGGTTTTTTTTTTCTTGGTACAATTATGTTTGAAATGTTAATAGGTACTAAACTCTCTCAGAAGAACTTATTAACATTTAATTTTTAAATATTAAAAATATTAATATTATTTAAATTATTAAATTAAAAAATATCAAGCACTGAAACTTAATATCTCATATTTTCAAGGCAAAAATTAGAATCTTGCGGTATTTTAGCTTTACCATATGTCAGATTACCTTATAACACTTTCATCTATACAATAAAACAAAGAATATGTCATAAATATGACATAACATCTTCTTCGACTAAGTTCTTCAATTGTGTCAGAAAGCAGTGAGCTTGAATTTGAGATCTGCTTTCTAAGAGCATACATTAAAAACAAAATGTTCATAACTTCCCGCGACTAGAATTAGACGAAGTCCGCAGTGCACATCGATCCCGTTGTCAAGTGTCTGTAACGTCCAACTCAAATCCACAAAAAGCGCGTAGAATAAACGAAAACTAATTAATTTCCAGTTTAAATAAATAACTTAAGTAACTTGGAAAAGAATCCTCCAATTAAAAAGCAAGCTCCTGAAAAACTGTTTTCAAAAAGATACACGCAGAAAGCCAAACTCGCAAAAATTCCATCTGGCTTTGTCTCTCGGCAACAGGTAAAGCTATTGTTCCAAGTCAATGGGAAATAACAACGGGGTTTCAGGACTTTTTCAAAAGACTACAAGGGCTGGGATATTATATTGCTGGTATTTGGTACTTAATTAAATCTATTTAACGAAGGGAAGGTAGAAAGAAAGGATGCTGGAGAAATACATGGAGAGAGAAAAAAAATATTTTTGAGAGGGAGTGTACCAGCTTATTAAGTGAACGAAAAGTTCTGGGATAATTCATGGTAAGTGAAAAGAGGAAAAAAAAGTCCAAACCAAAAGCGAAAAATCCGTTGGACAATATTTCTTTCAAAGCAAAAGAAAATGCAGCGATGAGACAAGGGGAGTGGCGAAGCAATTGTTAAAGCAATATAACAATAATAAGGGTGGCTTAGAGAAATTTATTCGTATTCTCGGTTGAGTAATATTTAATTAATATAAAAGAGAATAGTAGACAACAATACGTACATGCAAGTTTCTTATTTACATTATTGGAAGCTTTGTGACGTTACAAAAATGTATGCAAGTATCATTAATTAAATAGAAAATTATTTTATTGAACATTAGATATTAGCTTATTCTTAAATTGATTCAAGGCCGTAGCTAGGATTTATTTTCCGAGAGGGGGGGGGGGGGCAGCAACTTATAAGTTTTAAGCTACAATGTCTTTCTTTCAAATGAAAGTATATGATCGGACCCCTTATATCGGAGCAGGGCCCTTGCTACATTTTTTTTTTATTAACACTGGTAATTCTTATTTATTTGTCCTATTGCTGTTTTCCCAAATATTGTCATTCTAAAAGTTGTTTAATATTAGTAATCATATGATAAATCACCAAACTAACAAGTTTTTAAATATTTCTGCATAAAACTAAGAAATAAATAAGTTATACAAGCAGTTATTTTCTGTATAATATTTACAAAAAAAAAAAAAAAAAAAAAAAAAAAAACTGTTTACCTAATTTAATTATCTTTAACATAATATAAAAAAGTTATGAAGCATATTTTAATAGAAAAGAAATTACTTACAACAACAGGGAAACGAATATAGCTATAATAATAATAATAATAATAATAATAATACAACTATGTGTAATTTATTTTTCTTTGGATATAAAAAAAGCCCCAATGTTTTGACACTTATAGTTCTTATATAACGGGTTGCATTTAAAACCTGATAGTATATAAATAATATACATCAATAAAAATTTACAATATCAAAAATCTGAGAAGATTTGTTCATATTATGCAAAGAAAACATTGTTGCTTGAGGATTTTTTAGATTTTATTTTTCTCTGAAGATGTTTTAAATTTTCCAGTTTGTTTCCACATGATTCTCGTGTTCTTTTTTTCCTTTCTCTTGTTCCAAACCATCAGTCAGTCCGTCAACAACAAAACCTCTTATTTTGCGGCATACCGGTAAATGAGATTTTTTCCCCGCCGTGTTGGGATAGCTCGATTTTTTCTGTAATGCCGCGGCTGGTGCGGGTATTACGGTATTATTTCTTTAAATATTCTTTAAAGTAAAAATATTAATTTTAAAAAAATCATAATTCACAGTAGCTGTTTATTATTATTATTATTATTATTATTATTATTATTATTATTATTGTAAGTCCTTATCAAAAATGAAATACCCGTTGGAAAATATTTCTTTCAAAGCAAAAGAAAATGCACTTATGAGACAAGGGAATTTGCAAAAGAATTGTTAAAGCAATATAACAATGAAAAGAGTGACAGATAAATTTATTCATATTCTTGTCGAAGTAATATTTAATTAATATAAAAGGGAATACTGAACAACAATATGCATGCAAGATTTTTATTTACATCAATTGAAAAGTTTCAGCTTACTTCGGGGAACGCGGGGGTGTTCGATCCCCCCGGTGGTCCGTACCACTCTCCCCCATCCTCCTACACTGTTAAAAAATTGTATGCTTTGTTGAACCAACTTTTGGTGGTGCAGTAGCTAACAACCATAAGATGAAGATGGTGGAATCTCGTTCCAACATGTGCAGCTATGGTTCAACTGGAGCTCCAAATTTTGGAACGAGATTGAATTTTAACACTTAACCATGCAGTTAAACTTTCGATCTTGTTGTTGCAAAAAGGTTTATGGATACGGCCTTCAATTGATTTTTTTAAAATGCCATTGATAAAACAAGGTGGTTTTGAAGAACAAACGAAATATTCTTCCTCGAAATATTTTTTTAATTACTTTAAAAAATAATTAAACTTTACAAAACATTTTCTGGTAAAAAAAAAAAAAAAAAAAAAAAATCTGTTGAGGAACATATGTGTCAAAGCAAAAGAAAATGCACTGATAAAGACATCGGTAGTACCAAAGCAGAAGAAAATTAACAATGATAAGAGTGATGTACAGAAATTTATTCGTATTTCCGGTTAAGTAATATTTAATTGATAGGAAAATGGTTTTTATAAGTGAAATGGTTGAATAATATGCACGTAATTATCTTTTGACGTTCCAAAAACATAACGAAATCTGAACAGAATTAACACTTAAAACAGATCTTTAAAAAATGTCCTTCATAAAAGTGGATTTTGAAGTATAAAAGAAACGTTTCGATATTTTGATAATTTCTATCATCACCCCCCCCCCCCACACACACACACACCTTTTCTTTTTCCAAACAGGAATTAATAAAAACTAAATTGAACTAAGTATTGTTTAAAATTGTCGTAAATTGAACTAACTACTGTATATTATATCATTCAAAAATTACCCAAAATTATAAGTCTAATCATACAAGAAATATTAAAATCTTCAACTAATCTTCTTTATAAATATTTAATTTATACTTGATAGCATAAATGAATCATAAATTCTTACTTAACCTTAATTATTTTTCTTTGCCCAGTAAAGCAAATTCTTCTAATTTTTTATTACAAAAAAGTCAGCCGTTGCTTAGCAACATCATGTCCCACAATCTAGCACGAATTGCTCCTATCTTCATCAGTTTTAATCAGTTTTCTGTATAGAAAATTGAGTTTAATTTTTTTAGACTATTGATTGCTTAATAATTTTTCAAGAATGTGAGAGCTTTCGAAATATTTATAAATAAACATATATATTAAATAGAGGTCATCACTTGCAAATAGAAAAAGAAAATTCAATGTCGAATCTGCATCACAAAAAGCTAGTGTAAGGTATGTTAAATATACTTATACGTTACACATGCTTAAAACATTCTTAATTAAAAATATAACTAAAATGGAGAACTTCAGAGAAAATATAGCATTTAAAAATTCAGCAACGATTTTTGAAAAGTGTTATTCATTTCATCTATTATTTAAAACGCTAAGCGTTTTCTTTCGACAATCCGTGAGAACAAACTACTGCATCGAATTACATCATTCTATTTTTAAAAGAAAGATATTTGGACACAGATTTGTTATCGTACATTCCTTTGTTCGAAAAATGAATTTAATGAATTAGCCGTAATTTTAAATTAAATTTTTACTTCTGTGTATGACGTCATAAAGTCGGCAATCGGATAACTTCCACTCTTGCGAGGATAAAAGAGAAATGATAAATATTAAAGACACGTGGCTTTCAGGCCGAATTTTAATAATTTGCAAGTTAAATTTCGGTAAAAATATTTATCCGCGTGCACTTTATTTTTTATAAGCGAATAAAATTCATATTTATTGTGACTTCACGTGAATATTGTCCATTGGGTTAATTTTATCACTATGCATTATAAATTTGTTGATGCCATTTTTCCATTACAATTAAATACAAAATAAATATTTTATTTGTATACATGTTTAAGCATAAAAGTAACGTATATAAAGTACGTGTGAAAAAGTTGTGTGAATTTATTTTATTTATTTATTGAAAATGGGTATTTAACAGTGTCCAAAATGGATACCCAGTGGTATGCAAAACAGGCATGGCCCAATTTGGGCACATACCTAAGAATATTTCGACCCAAATTGGGTTTTATTTTTTTCTGTGTAGCACCACACGCGACCAATGGCGTCGTTCAAAAATACGTGACCTGACCAGTGACGCATTTAAAGTTCCATCGGATAGCCATAGTGAATGACACAAACAAGAAATCTGGATGCATGGCCAGAATTAAACTCGAAGAAAAGAAAAAATATTTTTTAAAGCAATAACTTTTCGTCTATCAAGATTTTTATCAATAATCCAATCAATTTCGTCTTGTGGATCTTAATTCCATATGACAAACGGGTTGTCCAAATAAAACTACCACTTGCCTTAGGATTATTTACAAGAATGGATAAATCCTCTTTTCAGTATACTTGCGTGATGAAATGCTTATTCCTATTTTAGCTTAACACAATGTTACGAATAAAATATTTAAAAGGACATCGATCGCTCTTCTAATTGAAGATTTTTCGTTACTATGATTTTATTAACATTTTTTTTATATATTTTAACGTACTTTCTCTTAGTGCTGTTTTATTTAGTGCGATTTTCAGTTAGTGCGCTAAACTTTTTTTTGTTAGAATTTCGATTAGAATTTTAAATATTTAAGAAATTTAGAATTTAGAAACTTTTTTTTAGAATTTCGATTAGAATTTTAAATATTTAAGAAATTTCGAATTTAGAAACTTTTTTTTTTTTAATTTCGATTAGAATTTTAAATAGTTAAGAAATTTCGAATTTAGAAACTTTTTTATTATTATTTCGATTAGTGCGCAAAGCATGGAATGTTTTATTTGTTTGTTTTTTTCTCAGCTAGATGGCGTCCAATTTTTGAAAATGAAATTTACAGAATTTGCAGAAAAAAATAAATAAAATAAAAATAATAATCCATAAGAATTATAAGAAACTTTTCAAAAATTAGAATTCCTCACACAGCATTTGATACTAGATATAGACCTAAGACATTAGTAGAAGTATGCAAGTGCACAGGGATTTAGAAAATCAGATTTTGTGCTACCGGAAGTAATATTCAAAACAGAAAAATAGAACTGTGCAATTCGCAATTGATAAAGTTTCGTTTAAATAAATTAAAATGTATGTAAGTGTGAAGTAATCAAATTGTATTATAGTAAGTTGCAAATCAAATTATATCATTTAAAAAAAAAATTAACCTAATGATAAGTATAAACTAAGATAAATAACATAAAGAATTGTAGTGATGGCGAATTAAAATAAAAATTGACTTTTCAATGTTTCTCGATTGTTAGTTCGTTCACATGTTTATGTTAATGGAAGTTCATGAAAATTAGATAAACTTTTCTGAAAGTTTCAAATCAAGCTGTACTTTATTACGAATAAAATATCAAACAATAAATATCGAGCATATCAAAAACAATCTTATACATTATTAAATTATCTATGTACATATAATGGGTTTTTGAGAAAGTTGGCTGTTAGTTCTACAGCTTTTCGCATTTAGTGTGTGTTTTAATTAGTGCGGTAATATCGTGGGAATTATTAACCGCATTGATCCAGGAAAACATGTAAAAATAAGTTTTATCACTGTATTTTCTTAAATATTCATCCAATAGCCTAACAAAAATCAATAACTGAACAAAAACCGGGGGACGTTTGGGCAAAACTGAACTCGGAGAAAACAAAAAATATTTTTTAAAAGCGACAACTCTTCAGCTTTCAAGATTCGTATCACAAATCCGATCAATTTTGTCCCATGGATATTAACTCCATAAGACAAACGGATTGTCAAAGAAATACTAACACTTGTCTTCTGACTATTTATTTGAGGAAGCACATCTCGCCGATCGAAAACATGTTTTTGATCGGCGAGATGAAATTTTAACACTTAACCATGCAGTTAAACTTTCGATCTTTTGCTCTATTTTAGCGATTAGGTGTAGGATATAAATAATAATAAAAATAAATCTCATAAATTAAAAAAACTACATTCTTTTATTGATTTCCAAACATGCCTTTATATTGTGAACATTGTAACATCGACAAAAGTGGAAATGGCGTATCATTTATTCTGTCCAAATTCCCAGACTATGCTGTAATCATTTAGTATCTAATTGTAGATATTTTTGTATTAGATAACGCTTATTAACAATGTGAAAAACAGAGTGATATATATCAAAGTTGCTTTATTCCCATTCTTTTTGTTTCAGGTCTATCTTGATCAAGAACCCAATGTCTTTTTTTCATTTTTCCACCTTTATTTGAAATTCATATTTTGAATCTGGGTATACAGAATAAAATTTACGTAAACAAAAAAATTCATAAATTTAAACCTTTATTTTATTTTTTCATTACAGATTTATAAATATGCTTTTATATTCTGACCTTCTAACCTCGGGAAGCGTGAAAATAATAGCATATCGTTCATTCTGAGCAATTTCACGGACCATGTATAGTTATCATGTAGCATCTAATTGTAGATATTTTTGTATTGATAAAGTATAGAGCAAAGTATAAAGTTCGGGCAAAGTATAGAGTTGGAAATTGCTTTATTACCGATCCGATTGCTTATCTTAGGACTAGAGTCCTTCATTGGATCGGGTAACCCAACTCAACCCGCGGTTCGGTTCGAGCAACACATCCTACAAGAGGATGTAGGATGTGTTGGGTTCGGGTCGAGTTGACGCTAATTTCCTTCGCTGCGGATTGGGTTCGTGTCGGTTTCGGGTTACGTTTTGACTCTTTCGGGTTGGGTTTCGGCTCACCGAATTCTTCAAAACAAAGCCCTAAATATTATTCAAATGAAAAAAAAAACTATATATTTGAATATTAATGAGTGTATATGTGTTTTTTTTATACAAAATAGATAAAATTGATATAAGATATATTAGATAGTACCCGTCAAGATTTGACGGTAAATAACTTGAAAGTTCCTTAAGAAAGTTCCTTTTCTGGTTCGAGTGTACTCTAAAACTGGTTACTTTCTAGATTTAATTTTACACATGCGCAAATGGGTCATTTTCGTGTGAAAAGTGGATTTGACGAAAATTTCTTTTCGTTTTAATATATAGGATAATTGTAGACTATTTATCCATAATTGTATTTAAATATGGATTAATTTTCTTTCATTTTGGGTTCGAGTTTGAATATTTCCGGTTCTGGTTGAAGTGTATCGGATTCGGGCTGGGTTTCTGGTTGACGAAATTTTTTGTCGAGTTCGGGTTTGGGTTGACAAAATTTTTTAGTCGGGATTGGGTTGACTTTAAGCAGAAATTTCGGATTTGGGTTGGGTACAGCCCGACCCGTGCAGGACTCTATTTGGGACTGAAGATCTTGCACCGATAGATTGATGTAACAACAAATATCAGTTCGATTAAACTTTAAAGGTCAAACTTCTAACTTTTCAGTAATTCCATTGCAGTACCTAATTTTTTCAGGATTTTTCTAGGGGTTTGCCTTTTAAATACGACCACCAAAACACCATTTATATGATCATTAAAACAAATCTTTAACATCCCAGTTCAGAACTACTTAGTAAAAGCAATTTCAAGAGCTACACCAACATTGGGAGGCAAGAAACTAAGTTATGGTAATAACACTTGTTGTGTGAATTGCATTAAATGCAGAAGGTAATACAAAAAGTCACGTTGTAGTAAGATAA
This sequence comes from Maratus michaelseni, assembly GCA_963931845.1. Classification (NCBI taxonomy): domain Eukaryota; kingdom Metazoa; phylum Arthropoda; class Arachnida; order Araneae; family Salticidae; genus Maratus; species Maratus michaelseni. The sequence continues at coordinate 256,681,005 of OZ007592.1, forward strand.
TAATTCTTTCTTCCACTTCTGAGTGAGAAAATGATATTCTTTTCACAGACTTTTTGCAAATGATTAATGGTAGGATATCCATCGTTTACAATCTTTCTGAAAACATAATGTGATTAACTGGACTTGCTCATTACGTTTAACTCTACTGCTTGCATTTTAATATTGACAAAAGCCAAAAACAAAATTATGGAGCAAAAAAGAATTTAGGAGTTGAACATACAGACTACAGACGTACTTAGAACATAACCACACCTTAAAGTGGAAACGGACGTTATACGAGTCGCGCACGAAAAACACCTCTTAGCACACCTAACTATTAGTTATGTGTTCTACTATTTTTGTAATTAACCTTTAACCAAATATATCTCATTATCTTTACTAAACGCAAAGGCGGTTATTCTTAAACAAAAACGACTGAAAGTCATCCTGATTAATGATAGTCTTATTCAAATTCCAAGTAACTAATGTCACAAATCACAGATTCACATTCGTTGAAAAGTCACTTGAAATTCTTTATGTCTGTAAGAGCGTTCCACTATAGCTCCCATCACCTGCCACATGGTTCCTTCCGTTCCAGAATTTGGAATTCATCAGACTGTTGCCAGATACAGGGACTCGAGTTTCCTGGGTGGAGTTTCTCGCGTGCTGCACGGGAAGAAAGGGAAACGTATAGACGCACGCAGCGATTTTGGAACACTACCCGGAATGAGATTTGCGTGAGCCACTCCATTTTTTATCTTTCTGTTACACAAAACATCGGCGTTAAATAGCCCCTTTTAGGCGGGACCAATAAGCCCACATTAGGATCTTAATTTTCATTCGACAACGAATTGAATATAAAACACAAGAAAGAAAGGAAAGGATCCCTCACGGAATTCAGGCTACCGATTAATGTATCAGTGTCATATGAGGGACAGCGGTGGTGAGAGGAAATGAAAATAATACATAAGTCGACGGAAGTCTCAAGCATCGTTGCCATATTCCTTGATTCTTATGTGCGATTACCAAACAAGTAATTCAAAATGCGTGGCTGCGGAGGAAATCTTAATGACTGGCCTGACTCATTGGCTCATGATTTATGTTATAATTGCCGCATAAGTTCGTTTGGGATCGCCAAATGTCATTAGCGAATGCTAGCTTGAAATCGCACATCATGACAATGTTGCTTAAGTATTACTTAGGTGGTCGTAAAGGCTGTGTTAATTGCTGGGGTCTGCGAGTATTAATCAGATAAATGTACAGGGATTTTCTTCCATTAAGTGTAATGACATACATGCTGTGATTAAAAAAAAATAATAATAATCAAAACATGTTTGAGAAACCGGCAGAGTAGCAAAAATATTTTAAGAAGAAAATATGCTAGATAAGTTTGCATTGGTCATTTTTCAGCGACTTAAAAAAGGGTACTATACTATGTTTTCAGTCTTTACATTTGTATGTAATTAGTTTTCTCAACAACAAACAAATTTGAATGTAACTTTCTATACTGCAATTAAAGGAAGGTTTTAAGTTAAAATCAGTCACCGTATAGTGCATAATTTTTTAAAGGGACACGTCAAGAATTTTAATATATGATTGTCTACTCGATGTCCAACGTGAGCGATTTTCGTAACTAGTGTGGAAATGTAGATTCCACTCTAGTTACCTACCAATCTTAAACAATGAAGTTGGAATGGTATGGAGGATTAAATGGATAAATGATAACCAGAACGGTGATTTAAGCTTTATAGCTTTAGTGCAAACCCGGGGGGGCTGGTAGAAAGGATTTCGGACAAAAACTTGGCGAGTCTGACATTATTATGCACAAACTAACGTTTATTGACGTCTCACTCGTCTAATCGAACTTATCCAGGCGAATATTTCCAAGTTCTGGAATGTGCCCCACAATAGTTTGGACAAAGGACCCAATATGAGCGTGCGCCCTGCGCGCATTTCACTACTCCCTTATATATGAAGGCACTCTACTGGCAACAACGTAGATTTAATTGAATGTAAACGTTTGTACAAAATAATTCTGTTGTGCCAAATCACTTTTGCTAAAATATTCGACGCCAACTGGTTCGCAATAAGTATAAGTTATAAAAAAAAAGGGGGAAATATTAATAACATGAGTATTTTGCACAAATGCAAGCATGTCGTGGATTATGAAACAGTCACTTTGAAGTTGCTTTAATTTTTCCTTAAAATTACTTGTTGATTACATAAGAAGACAGACTCCCAGTTTCTATTAGACAATCGCAAAATCTTCTTTCTAAAAAGTACTTCAGAAAGCAAAAAGGGTATCTCTTAGTCCTAATATCACACATACGTGCAATTAGACAATACGAAAAACAAATCAAAATATAACTGAATGATGCATTATGTTTTTTAGTGTATTTTTCCACTAAATGATTGATAAACATCTCGCATTTCTTTTGAATGTTTTTGATGAGAAAACAATTTAGTGAGAAATTTAAAGAAAAAAGGAACTAAACTTTTAAGTTCAAATAGCGTAGTCTCAACAACAACTATGAAGGTATTTCATGAAGAAAAATATCCAACTTATAAAAGGTTTTCCAGCTATATAATAATGATATAATAGCTCATATTAAAGCTATCATCAAAAATATATCTCATGCCGATCCTCCCAGTTATGCTTGAAACATCTAATTCTACAACTAATGACAAGGATATTCATCCGAATATACGAGGAAATGGCATTTGAAATAGGCAATAAGAAAAGATGAAAATACCTTAAATTATAGATTCATTAGCATTTCGACATGTGATTTATTTTAAAATTAATTCGCGAATAATTATTCAACAGGAACGTTAGTAGCAATGTCTGTCAGCCTTCATCTCAATTTTTGATTATGATATTGCATGATAGTCGTCAAGGAAAAATTGGCGAGTGCAATGAAACCAGTAGCGTTTTCTATATGCGAATCCCCTGCATCAGAGCTTGTGATAATTCTCTTATGCATTCCAAGATTTTGTTTTTAATTTTATTAATAGCATTTCAATATGCACTTAACAACTAGTTGAAAGACGGATTAAAAAAAATAATAATAATATTTAAATATTAAAACTGAGAAATTTAAATATTTTGAATCTAATATTCATCAGGATAGCTCATGCCGAAGTAATATGGGAAAAATAAACGGAAACTAGAGAAGGTAGAAAAGCGATAATATGCATTGCTGAATTTCGTTCCAGTGATCTGTAATTATAATATCCAAACCAAAACGACAAATCTACAGTGCAATCATGAAAAATATTCTGCTATATGGTGGTGAGACACGGACTTTAGATTACCGCACATAAAAATAAACTTTTTTCTCTTGAAATGGACGACGATCAGCAAGAAAGTCAGAACTAGAAAAAATAAGAAGTACGAGTATCGGGATATCACTGGGATAAAGCAAAACAGGATACAAACTTTACACATAATAAATTAAAATAATATGGGCATTTGTGAAGGATTAGTGATCGTTAGTGATCGTTTACCCAAAATGCTTATGAACTGGAGACCAACTGAATGTAAACAAACGAAAAGCAGACAGAGGAAGAACTCGAACAGAGATGACGAGCCTTATGGCACGCGGTGCCGAGCTGACATTTAAGACAATTTCGTTGGCAGGCGAAATTTTTAATTTGGAAATCGTTTTAGAGATAACATTCATTTTTTTGTTGTTGTTATAATAAATAAAATTTTACTTAACATGTACAGAAGTAGTAGAAAAATGGGGATCCGGCCTCAGGTGGAGGGCGTAGGGCACGGTGCAAGGTGCAGCACCTGTCCTCTGCCCTCCACCTGAAGTGCAACACATAAAATATATTATGAAATATTTTATTTTGAGGCGTTTGAAAAAAAAAATTAAGGATTTTTTTTTTTTTTTTAAACTAGAGTAGATTATTCGACATACGTGTTAGAGTAGTTAGTAGAATATTAGACTGGAATATTAGAGATGAGTGTTAAAAGGGATTAAACATAAATTAAAAAGAATAACTAAAAATACTCATTAAAATATTAATTAAGAGATATGTTAATGGAGGAACTTAAGAATTTTCGCGAGATTTTTTTGTCAACTAGAGTATATAGTTTGAATATTAGAGTATGTAGTAGAAGTGAATAAAGAAAAGTATTATTTAAAAATAAATTAAAAATGGCAATTAAATATTAATTAAGAGATATGTTAATGAAGGAACTGACAGACACAGGAGTGTTCTTATAATGGTTCCGTTTTTACTTTTTAAGTTACGAACCCTAAAGAAAAAAAAAGAGTGAGAGAGATATATATGTTTGCGATACAATGCGTTATATAAAGATGAGAAAAAAAAAATATGTGATAGGATTGGAAATGTAATTTGTGCCAATGGTGGAAACAAAAAAAAAAAGGGGGGGGGGGTGAAACATTTTTGAAATTTTTAAAATTTCCTGAATCTTTTACGTTTTTCTTGTTTGCGTGGCAATCCTGTAACAGTTGGATAGTTTGAATTTCAAATGTATTACGTCTTAAATACTTTACTAAAATAATCAATGTGGTTTAAAATATATTCTATGCTTCAATGTAACTTAAGAACATAATATTTTGAAGAGGTAATTATTTCAAACTTAATGAAATACAATAGTAACATAAATACAAGCAATTTAAATTAAAATAATTTCAACCAAGTAACAATTAAATAAACAATAATAATAATGACAAATAAAAAAATAAATTATTAAGAAAATTATAATACCATAAATTTAGTAAATAATAAAAAATAAAAACTTAAAGATAATTGACTAAAAAAGATTTCTACGATTATTATACTTTATCAGGTTTAAATGGATTGGGAAAATACCAAGAGAAATAAAGTACTCCAATATTTTCAATCGTAACGACAACAACAACAACAACAACAAAAAGCACTAGTAAAAAGTTTCTAAATGTACCAATATGACACAAAACATAAAAAATGCATTTCGCATTAAATTAATCTTTTACATCTAGCACTTTTTAACCAAGAATTACCCAGGTACCATATTTCAACTCATAAATCAACTGCATTTTTTTTTCTTCTAAGACACTTATATAGATGAAGAAACATCTTGCCTATTAAAAAAAAATAATAATAAAAAAGAGGAGAAAAGAACGAGAAAAAAAGGAAAGCTGCGAAATTCCACACTTTTTTCCCAATTAAATCGCCGTCCACCAGTCAAAAAAATAAATATCTCCCATACTAAATTAATCACCAAGACTTTTAATTACAATAACATCATCAAAATCTTGAGAAAGAAATCAAAATTAAATTATCTTAGAGTGGTAGCTTGTAAGGAAAAAAGGGACAGATAAGGGAACGAAAGAGAAAAAATATGGAAAAAAGAGGAAAAAAAGGTTATAGCGACGAACTTTTAGACATTCTTCGAATGGTTAAACGTACGGTTGAATGTGCAGCATCAATCACATAAGTCTCTTCCCCTTCTTTTTTCTCCTTTTTTTGCGTAAAAAAAAAAAATAATAATAAAATAAAAGGGGAAGAGAGAGAGAGATTTTGCACAAAATTCCGGAAAAAATAATGTTTGATAGATGTAATTTTGAAGGAAATGGTTTGATGTTCTTCATGGGTGTATACACAAAAAAGAGGGAGTTTTATATGATGTCAGCAAGAATTTTTCTTTCTCTTGATCGCAGGATTAAATCAACTTTGGGGTTTGGAATCTATCCAGTTTAGACGATGAAAATGTTACTATAAAGATGACATCATTTCTGGCTTAATAATCAGTGGCATATGTTTGAACATTAAGTTTGTGACATGAAGAAAAATAATAGTTGTACTAAATTAAAGTTAAGCTCAAGAAGGGCTGACGATTAAAATAAAAATATATTGAATAACTAAAATTTATATTGAAGGTGATTAATGCTCTTAAGAAGAGGACAATAATTTCATATTCTTCTTTGTTTATTTAACTTTTTATTTATTTATTTTTCTCTCTCTTTCTCACCATGGGCGCCCGCAGAATAAAATACAAAGACCATTAATATACCATAGCAAAATACAAGAGTTTATTAATGGTCTGAAAGTACAGATTATCACCACAGAACACCATAATGCCCCCCCCCCCCTGGAGAAAAGTATCTGAATCCAACATTGTGTTTCTTTCTTACAACATTCATAATATGACCAAAGGGAGAAAAAAAAGTCAAACCAGAAAAAGTGAATTAATGAAATATTTCCGGAATTGTGGCAGAATCACCGGGCCCAAATTACTACAGATTCCACAAAAAATTGTGCGATTTCATCCTTGTACAAGCTCTAATAAGCTAAAATAATAAATATTTAGGCTGTCGCACATTAGTATACCATAGAAAAAGAAACAAAATACGAAATGAAAAAGTTAGAAGTGAGGCAATTTCCTCATAAAATCCGGGAAAACATGAATGACTTGACAAATCTTCACATGTTGCCAAAAATAATTACAAATTAAAACCAAAAATTAAGGAACATTACTGCTATCTGTTGGCAGTTCAAGATATAAGATCAGAATTATTCATGGCAGGTGGATTTTTTTTTTCACAATTTAAATTATGTGCCTAATTTAAGTTAATAAATTAAGAAAATTAATGTATATAATGAATGAAAAGTAGAATAAATTCAATGACAGTGCCTAATATATTATATCTCTATAATAATAATAATAATAATAATAATAATAATAATAATAATAATAATTAAAGGGGTGAAGAAAGGAAACAATTAAATAAGACAAATATAGTTATAATAAAGTAAAATTATTGATGAAGTTATTTAGATATTTCAAAGTCAAACACAGATCAAAGAAGTTAATTAAATATTAATAGATTAAATTAAAACTGCACGAAGTAGATGATATAAAACCATTTCTGTTAAATAAAAAGGAAGTGTTCTGAATCAACTAGAGAATAACAAGTAATGAAAAAATGCATTAAGAATTAATACCCCCCTCCCCCTTGTTTAATAAATTAATCATTACACATTAAAATTAGCCATACAACACCGCCACCCCTCCATACTCTAACATCTACTCATATATATTGTAACAATTTCAGTAAATCTCTCACAGTCTGCTAATTAGGCAGAGTAATCAAAGATAGAAGTTCCCAAGAGTTGGAAAACTTTTCTCACGCTTAGCTGTGGGGGTGACAAGAATGCCGGTTACTACAATAGGAAAAGATGAGCTTCGATCAATCTTGTGAAACTGAAATTGCTAGACAGCAAATATTTCTCTGATCTGACCGTCTATGTGTGGGGTCTCGGATCGTGGGAATTTCCTGCGTGAACATTTAAAAGTTCAGTAAGACCTCCCTAAAAAGGCTTTATCCAATGACGTAAACTAAAACTTTTTTTGATTGGTGATCGGAGAATCTTTTGTTCGAGCAAACGGACCGGAGAAGAAGATCGAGAGAGGAGTTGGAGTTTCGGCAGGAGAACGAGTGTTGGTGGAAAACACTCATCTCAGGACAGGTTTGCTGACAGATTTTTGAATGAGAGAGTGCGATCTCTCTGAAGTCAACGCAACAGCCTTGGATTTGGTCTTTCGGAGAGAGTGAAAAGTAGCTCTAGTTAAGACTTTAAGATTTTAAAACTACTGTAAAAGACTGGACTATTTGATGATTTGCTATAAATTACAAGTCGAGCGAACTCAGCTAAAAAAAATTGTTGTAAATAATTTTTACCTCTAGAAATTTCAAGAAAGCTTTTTAAATAAAATTTGTTCTGAAATATTTAATGAAGGTGATCCATTGTGAAATCGGCTCCACGCTACCCCATTTCAAAAACACACCACATCGTGGATTCTTTACAGCTGGTGGCAAGCGAGTCGGATATTTCGACAAAAATTTATTAGCATTAGTGAAGAGAGTCCAGACAGTAGCAGTGACGCCCGCCCGCATCTAAGCGCGCAAGATCTGACGCCAGTTCAGGAGAGGAAAACAGAGAACAAGCCCGAAGCAAGCCCTTGCATTGGCACGACAGACCACAGTTCCGTCCTGGAAGCAAGCCCGTGTTTACAGAGAACAAGCCCGAAGCAAGCCCTTGCATTGTCACGACAGACCACAGTTCCGTCCTGGAAGCAAGCCCGTGCTTACAGAGAACAAGTCCGAAGCAAGCCCTTTCTAGGAAACATCAGGAGTCGACAAACCGAGATAACCTGTGAAATCGACGACGTCTAGGCCAGACCCGAAACCGGCGACAGATGATCCAGACAAAGACTGTAGAAAAGGTAAGCTCAATTCATTTTTGAGTGGCTCTCATTTTGTTTACATATTCTTTGTTGAGGAAAATTCATTTCTGAGAAATTTTTTATTTGAATATTGATATATGATAAATTATGATAAATTTTTAAATCTAATAACTTTTAACATATTTGGAAAAATATATGTATATTTGTTATCAGCATAAAATTTGATAGTGTGAATTTTCTTTTGGCAGTAAAATAATATAAGGATTGTCAGGCTAAATGTGTATATATATAATTTTTTTTCTCGAAAAAAAAAAAAAGAGATAAAAATTTTGATTTTTCAAATAAGTCGATTGTCTAGTTATTCATGATTGAAAGATTTCAAAGGTGTACTTTTTTATATTATTAGTGAAACAATAGATGTTGTTGATAATCAAATATTTTGAATATGTGATGTTAGGAAAATTTTTTAGCAGTTGCAAAAAGTGGTCATTTTGTTACCTGCGGGGTCAGAAATATCAAGTATTGGTTGAATTATGAGCACAGAATTTCAAATTTCTAAATTTGTTTTAAATTTGGATGACCTACACCAAAACGTGTCAGTGTATTGAAAATTTTACAATATTGAAAATTTATTTTTATATGTATACTATTTTTATTATTCCTCAAATTGAATTGTATTTAAAATTGTTAGTATTATGTGGGTAGTAGCAGAAAATTTTCCATAAAGTGTTAGAATCCCTGTTGCATAAGTTAGCGAGCGAAACTATCATTTTCATCTTTATATTGTATTTACATAAAATTTTAAAATGCAAGAAGTAACTGATCTGAAACAGTGCAGGAAAATTGATTTGCAGAATTTAGCGGAAGAATTGGGAGTGGAAATAGGGAAAAATGACAGGATACCGGTAATTATCCAAAAAATCGAAGCTGCCGATGATTACGATAAAGATTTTGCATTTACGCAAGCTGCGTATATCATGAAAGATCGCGAAGACAAGATAGCCGCGGATAAAGAGGAAAAACAAAGGGAATATGAGAGGGAGAAAGAAGAAAGAGAAAGAGAGGAAAAACAAAAAGAACGCGAATTTACGTTAGAACAACTTAGATTGACGCAAGATGCAAATAGACGTAGTTCAACTAACAGTACCGGGTCGGAACGCCCACCTAAATTGCCGCTTCGAACAATCATGCATCGATTTGATCCAGAACGCTCGGATATAACTTTGTTTTTAAATTTGTTCGAACGACAGGCGACCAAAGCGGAAATAGAGACAGGTGACTTAGTGACGCATTTATTAGCTTTAGTGCCGGTAGAAATTGCAGAGTTAATTTTAAGGGAACCGCAAGATCAGACGGATAACTTTGAATACGTCAAAAAGTTTTTGCTTGAACGATTCCGTATGAGTCCCGAATCGTATCGTCAAAAATTAATGAAACATCCACGCAATCCAGATGCTCCATGGAAAGATATTATTTTTGAACTCAATAGTTATTTAGAGGGTTGGTTAAATGGGTTAGATGTTACAGATTTCAATAGTCTGAAAAATTTATTGATAACGGACCAGATCAAGCGCCGTACTTCTAGCGAATTGAAAGAGCATTTCATTGATTCGTGGGCAAACTACAAAGACCCGTTAGTTTTGGCAAAATGTCTGGACGAATATGAAGCAGTGAAAGGGATTTCAGATAAAAAAGAGAATGCGAGATCTTTTTATGATAGGAAATCTGAAGAAACGAAACTCGAGGAAAATTCTGGAGAAAACAAAAATTCCGACAAAAAAATAAATTGGCGAGACAAAGAAATTAAAGACAGGGAACGTATCTTTGAACGAAAGAGGCGTTGCCATACGTGTGGAAGCGAATTTCACCTAATGGCACGTTGTCCGAAAAGACAAAGGGATATTACGGAAGTAAAATCTTTCGAGAGCATAAATCACTTAGGCGATATAAGCGAAGACAAAAGCTTGTTCCGACCTTTTTTGAGTGAAAACAAAATAAATGGGAAGAAGGCGTGTGTACTTAGAGATTCAGGTAGCTCGTATTGTGTTTGCCCATGGAATTTGGTAAATAAGAGCGAATTAGGCAATGAATATGTTTGGCTTAAACAGACATTTGATAAATATCCAAAACGATTTAGAGTGGCACGCATAAAAATGGAAATAAAAGGTCTCGGATATGTAAATACGAAAGCGGCAATCCTGCCTAGACACTCTAAAATTAAACACTATATCTTAGGTAATAAGACGCAGGCTTTAATAAATGAAAAGATAAAGCGAAAGCAAAAATCGCAAACTAATTCCAGTTTTGAGAACCCGGGGATTGAGATAAACCCTTTAACAGATCCACAAGGGCAGGAAGAAATTCTTTCGTCATTCCCCCCCGAAATGAAGAGCCACCGTTCTCAGTGTATTGGGGAAAAAGAAACCCTTTTGAAAAGGTCAAGGAAAGTAGATGAGTTGGTTTTCGACCGGCAGTGTAATTCGAAAAATAAACGCGAAAATATGGAAGTGAGTGTTGACAGGAAGGGTTATCATTCGAAAGTTAATCTGGAGGAAGTGAGCGGATTCACAAAGAGTTTTCTAAAATCCTTCGAAATTCTGTTGAAAGAGAGTAGGGACAGTGGAAATTCACGCCTTTGTGACACTCTTGTTAAAGAAATTGAACGGGTGTGTAAAACGTATTGTTCGGCAAACACAAGTAAAGAAATTCAGTAGTAAGTATTTGAGTAAAATCCAATCTTTTGTACATATTTGATTATTTTTAGTTTTATTGTTATTTTGGGCATGTGTAGTAAAAAAAAGTATCTTTCAAAAAAAAAAAGTCTCTAAAGCTAGATGTTCAAGCAATGGTAAGCAGTATATAAGAAATCAGGTCACTGATTTATATAGTGAGGTTAAATTGAAATGTTATTTGAGCCACTCAAATATGTTGAGCTAATCCTTTTTTTGCAGATTTTCCGCGTTTTAACCCGGAAAATGTTTTGATGGTGGGGGTGTTGTAACAATTTCAGTAAATCTCTCACAGTCTGCTAATTAGGCAGAGTAATCAAAGATAGAAGTTCCCAAGAGTTGGAAAACTTTTCTCACGCTTAGCTGTGGGGGTGACAAGAATGCCGGTTACTACAATAGGAAAAGATGAGCTTCGATCAATCTTGTGAAACTGAAATTGCTAGACAGCAAATATTTCTCTGATCTGACCGTCTATGTGTGGGGTCTCGGATCGTGGGAATTTCCTGCGTGAACATTTAAAAGTTCAGTAAGACCTCCCTAAAAAGGCTTTATCCAATGACGTAAACTAAAACTTTTTTTGATTGGTGATCGGAGAATCTTTTGTTCGAGCAAACGGACCGGAGAAGAAGATCGAGAGAGGAGTTGGAGTTTCGGCAGGAGAACGAGTGTTGGTGGAAAACACTCATCTCAGGACAGGTTTGCTGACAGATTTTTGAATGAGAGAGTGCGATCTCTCTGAAGTCAACGCAACAGCCTTGGATTTGGTCTTTCGGAGAGAGTGAAAAGTAGCTCTAGTTAAGACTTTAAGATTTTAAAACTACTGTAAAAGACTGGACTATTTGATGATTTGCTATAAATTACAAGTCGAGCGAACTCAGCTAAAAAAAATTGTTGTAAATAATTTTTACCTCTAGAAATTTCAAGAAAGCTTTTTAAATAAAATTTGTTCTGAAATATTTAATGAAGGTGATCCATTGTGAAATCGGCTCCACGCTACCCCATTTCAAAAACACACCACATCGTGGATTCTTTACAATATATATATAATTATAATATCTATGAATTTCAAAAATATATCAAGTTCTATTATCATTCTACTTAAATCTCCAAAGAGATAATTAATGATATTGTGTAGACAGAATACCACATATCTAATATTTAACATGTGCAATCATAATATTACCATAGCTCGTGCTTCATTGGTAATAGGCCAAATTTACTCATACCTGAATAATATTTAAAAAGAAAAAGAGAGAAAGGGGGGGGGGGGGGAATTATAAATTGGAGTTGCTATTAAGTAAATACAAATGGATTAATAAATTAAATATGAACCCTATACAATTTAAAATTGGACCACAAGAGAATTAAATATGAATTGCATATTAAATATGAATTGGATATGAAAAAACACATGTAGTTGTACTCATCAGCCTGGATGCACCCACATGTGTTTTAAAAAATATTTCAGTATTTCATAATTCTACTGGCATAAGGCTAAGAACAGTAGAATCATCCAGGTATACTGAACTATTACCAGACAACAATTGGAAATATTAAAATTGGAAATATTTAAATTGGAAATAAAAAACCATTAAGAATACATAAAATATTTTACTCACATCGATTATCTCAAAAACTTTATATCACTTCACGAATATATAACAAAAATATTAAATTTAGATGTAATCAAGCAAAACTAAATGGATATCCTAATTACATGGTAAATTCAATCATCAGTTCTTTTCAATAATTCTTTGGTGTTTATATGCAAAAAATATATAAAGATTAAAAGAGGTTGGGTTTGGGGATGTTGGCTATATATACATATATATATTAATTTGAAAGAAAACCCATAAAATATACACTGTGGTCATTGCTATGTAATTTCTATAAATATTTTATTATTTTAGAGTTATTGGTATATGAGCGATCAATTATAATAAATTAAGAATTATATAATTCCAATACATAAATATAAATAATTTATACTTTCTTCTTATTATAATCATTTAGAATAATTAGATACTTCATAGGAATTGGGTGACTTAATTACATTTAGATTAAATTATTTTTAGTACAGAAGTAACGGTTATAAATCAACTGTTGAAATTACCTGTATTAATTTATACAGGTATACAGTACATAAATTTTACAGGTATTTAAGGTAATTAATGATAAATAATGTCTTTGATGTTTAACTTGTTTTATAGTGTGGTAAACTAAATTGAATTAATATATTTCTTTATTTAAGATTAATTTTAATATATATTTTTCTCTTTTACATATATTTATTTTAGTTAAAATATCTTGTTTGCAGCACTGTATAATTGTTTTATTTTTAAAAATGGGACACAGATGGCAGCACTCTGAATAGCAAATTCTTTTAGCTAATATATATATATTTCAAAAATTTAAATAATTTATACTTTCTTATTACTATAATAATTTAAAATTATTAGATACTACATATTAATTGGGTGATTTAATTACAGTTAAATTAAATTGTTTTGGGTATGGAAATAATAGCTATAAATCAATGTTGACATTAATACTAATTATGAACATATTTTATACAGGTATTTAAGGTAATAAATAATAAATAATACCTTTGATATTTAACTTGTTTTATAATGTGGTAAAATAAACATTTATAATTATTTACTTTAGTTAAAATATCTTTTTTGCAGCACTCTACCTTTGTTTTATTTTTAAAAATGGCACACAGATGGCAGCACTGGTTAGCAAATCCTATAAGCTAATAATATTTTATTGGACTATAGAGGGCAGTATAGTTCTGTTCTATATTTTGCTGATAATAAATATACAATACTTCACATACTTTTTTTTTTTTTTCAAAAATTAAATATGGTTTTATTATAGTTTACTATGTGTTTACTTCTAATAATTTTTGTCTAATAAATTTTATTGTTTTCATATGGTATTCTTAACTCTTTCGGGTCCAATTTTTTTTTTAGTTTTTGTGAAAATTTACTTTTACCTTAATAAAATTAAAAGTAGCTATTCAAATCACAAAATTTAAAGGTTTCTGAAATTTAACGGATATGTCATTTACAGAAATCTAACAAAAATTATTATTTTGTGTGATATTCATGTGACAATTCACTAAGGAAGAAATTTTGTAGACGTTTGGAAAAATGTCTTATTACAACAATATTAAACAAGCATAACATTTTCTAATATTTTTTATTCCATCACAATTTATACGTTCGGAAAAGTAGCCTCAATTTTAAATTTAAAGAGTGAAACATATCGTTGAAATAAAAGAATCGCCAACGGTGCAAAGAGAATTAAGAAAACTATTATTATTATTATTATTATTATTATTATTATTATTATTATTACTGAATGCTAGCATAAAAGAAGTCATAATAATAAATGTGTAGACATATACTACTATTATTACAGAAATATAATAACGATAATAATTATTAAGTCAAAATAATACTCAGTAGAAGACATATACTATTATTAGTACACCAGACCCGAAAGGTTTAATATCTTGATTTAAATTAACTGTAGCCGTGGTCATAATTTTATGCAACCTCACGTGCTCAATTCAAATGTTGTTAGTATGCTGAGTTAATAACGTGTGATATACAGTGCTTGGTTTGTGAGTAATTTGGTTTTATTATCTATATTTCCTTGGTTGCTTTCGATACTACTTTACTACTATTAATGCAATATTTTTGGCAGAAATATACTGTTCTTAGCAAATTTGCCAGTATATTTTATAAAATATTGCATTATTTTCAGACATGTATGCAGTGTACTGCCAAACTGGAGATTATGCATTGCACATGTTTCTCTTCTTTTCGAATTTCATTTTTAATACCATTTGATATTCAAATTCCATTATTTGTTCTTACGTGGTTGGGTTACATCTGTCATATTTATATGACATATTTTATCATTTTATCTATTTATTTTCTAAATTTTCTTTAAAACTATTATGTTTGTTTGGCTGCGTTTAATTGGAGCTTCGATATTTTTATGTTTGAATTTGTTAATTATTTATCAACTTAATAGTAGTCTTCATACATTTTATAATTACCTATCTTTAAATTGGAGATTTGGTTAGATCTGTTGCAAGAACTTGTTTGATGTATTTTGAATTCAAAGGCATTATATTTATATATATTATATATACAGGGTGTCCGAAAAGTCTGGAAACGATCGAATAACTCGAAAAATATACATCGATTGAAAAACGGCAAAATGCATGTTCAATATTTTTGAAAAATCTATTTAGGGCTATCAAAGTTGCCCCCCCCCCCACAACTCTGCCCCCTGGGAAAAATGGGGGCAACTTTGAAATCTTAAATAATAACCCCTTTTTTATTACAGAATCGAATTCTATGGAAAAAAATACGTAACTTTTGTATTGAGCATTTTCTTCTGAAAATTGTAGATGGCGCTGTAATCGAGTGCAATGCAATGAGAATCGTTTCCATTGAAAAGTCTGGAAATGGTCGAGTAACTCTAGAAATATATATCGGATTGAAATACGGAAAACTGCATGTTCAATAGTTTTGAAAAATCTATTTAGGAATATCAAAGTTCCCCCCCCCCCCCCTGGGGAGAAAAGGGGGGCAATTTTGAAATATTAAATAACTCCTCTTTTTTATTTCAGATTCGGATTCTACTGGAAAAAAACGTAACTTTTATATTTAACATTTTCTTCGAAACATCGTAGATGTCACTGTAATCGAGTAAAATGCAGTGAGAATCGTTACCATTGCAATGTCTGGAAACGCTCGAATAACTCGAGAAAAATACATCGGTTTGAAAACGGAAAAATGCATGTTCAATAGTTTTGAAAAGTCTATTTAGGGATATCAAAGTTGCAATTTTTCTAAAATATTAAATACGTATATTTCCGTTTTTCAATCTGATGTATATTTCTCGAGTTATTCGAGCGTTTCCAGACATTGCAATGGTAACGATTCTCACTGCATTTTACTCGATTACAGTGACATCTACGATGTTTCGAAGAAAATGTTAAATATAAAAGTTACGTTTTTTTTTCCGTAGAATTCGAATCTCCTATAAAAAAGGAGGTGTTATTATTTAAGATTTCAAAGTTGCCCCCCTTTCCCCCCAGGGGTGGCAAAGGTAGAGGAGCAAGTTTGGTATCTCTAAATAGATTTTTCAAAACTATTGAACATGCAGTTTTTCGTTTTTCAATCTGATGTATATTTCTAGAGTTATTCGACCGTTTCCAGACTTTTCAATGGAAACGATTTTCACTGCATTGCACTCGATTACAGCGCCATCTACAATTTTCCGAAGAAAATGTTCAATACAAAAGTTACGTATTTTTTCCCGTAGAATTCGAATTTACAATAAAAATCGGCGGTTACCATTTAAAATTTCCCTTTTCCCCCAGAGGGACAGAGTTGGGGGGGGGGGGGGGCAACTTTGATATCCCTAAATAGATTTTTCAAAAATATTAAACATACATTTTGCCGTTTTTCAATTTGATGTATATTTCTCGAGTTAGTCGACCGTTTAAAATGCACCATAAAGATCGTCCACTAAAAAAAAAAAAAAAAAAATCCGATCCACTGAAAAATATATTTTGAAGTTTTGGCATTTTGATTTTACTGATATATTGAAGAAAAGTAAATTGAGAAAAAATAATTTGAAAATTGCAACTCTGACTCATTTAAAGGGAAATGGATGCAGTAAAAAAGTGTTTTGCGCATATTTTTAATTCTCGGATTGTTACGACATTTCGACAGAATATACAACACATGTCTAAATTCATTTAAGCGAAAAATTTGAAACTCTGTGTTTTCGTCAATTTACGTAAAATAAAGGGTACCAAATCCCCTTAACAGAAAAAAAAAAAAAAAAAAAAGCTATTTTAAGAAAGGGATGTCACACATCTTGTCGCAAATAAATTAAAACAGTGCAATTAATTTAAAATTTTAAATATATTTCCTAAAGACAAATCACACTAACAAAAGAAGATTAATTTCTAAAAGAGTAAACAGAAAAGAAAATAGAAGCGGGTTATAAGCGAAAACCTCAAATCTTGCATTATATAATAAACGAGCATCGTCGCTAACAGTAAATTAAACATTACAGACGAAAAAAAAAACTGGAAGCTTAACAAAGGGAAGAACCAAACAAATACCGTGATTTAATTAATATTCTCAATGAATTTTGCCAACGCAAAAAGCATGGCTGCCTACCTAGTTCATTTGCCTCTTCTTGCCGCAGAAGAGTCGGCCACAAAAAAGTGACTGATTAACTTAGATGACATGGCTGGCCTTGGGAAGATGATCCAAGGCTGGTAGAGGAAGAGAAAGGTCAAGAAAAAATGAAGACGAGTTGCCTTTTGCAAGAGCCGGCCTATTTGCAAACAACTCGGATGGGGCGGGGCGAAGGAAACTTAATTATTAAAGCACCGCCCCCGGCAACAAGTCAAGCATCATATGGGCGGAGGAACTCATTTGAAAAGTTGCCGGAATTTGAGCATAAGATATACATCCATCATAGAGTCATGAGCCAAATTAGGCATAGTTGAAAGAAGGCAAGCTTTAATGAAGGTTATGCAAGAAGAAAAAAGAAAGAAAGAAGATGAGTTCATAATAGACTGTGTTTTTAACCAATTATCACGGATATATTCGGTGATAGCATGAGATAAATACCGAAAAAAAAAAAAAAATGTTTGTTCACCCACAACCCGATCCGAACCCGAAACACTTCAAAACGAAACCGATTTGCAGTGGCGCAGATATTAGGGAACAATTGGGGAAGAAAATCCCTGGTTCATTCCCCCATACTATAAGTTTAAGACAATTATATGGGAAGAATATTTTTTGGAGCTTTTAAAGTTTAAATCATAATTTTGTGTAAAAAAGACAAAGTTTTCATTAAAAAATACACTGCCCAAAACTACAAATTTATGTTTATTACTCTTTCATTTTTTTTTTCTTTTAAGATTTATGGTTTACAAGGAAACAGTCTTTGTAAAAATAATGTAACGTGCCATATGCAATTCCTCTATATAATTTTGTGCGTAAAATTATATCCAGTTTGCTTCTATATAGCTGCGTTCAAAACAAATATACAGTTACATGTGCATGTTATTATCTAAATAATATTTTGTATATAGCAATCCTTATTTATAATGATTATGTTAATTACATGTTAACTTTATTTAAAAATGAAATTTATCGAAATTTTTTAATAAAAAATCAATTGTTATAAACATTAAATTAACTAAATATTAATTTACTTTAAAAATAATGAATTCAATAAATATTATTACCACCTAGTAAAATTCTCCCACCTGTCTTATATGAATACATATATTGGGGAGGATAGAAAATTTATCCCCGGGGCCAAAGTTTGCTGCATGCGCCTCTGTGGATACGAAAACATTTACGCTCTCTCCCCAGAAGAATAAGCTATTTGATTAATTTAGGTTCCGCACCCTGTTCCCTTCCTTAATTCTGGGTCCGTAGACTTACATATAAACCGAACTACACCTCCCTCTCATTATTACCTGCAGATTTAAGGGGACGTTTCCCCGATGCATCGCGAAATTTCATGTTAACCTAACTAGACGATTACTCATTATCCCATTAAAAAAAAAAAAAAAAAAAAAAAAAAAAAAAAAATCGAAATAGTGGTTTTATCCTCAGAAAGTAGCTTATTCGATGCCGACGAACAGCATATTTCTAAAACATGTGCTTAATTTATAATTTTATGTGTTAAAATCTTAGCGAAATTGAATATGATTTTAACACTTCACATAAAATTAAGTATATGTTTTAGAAAAAAATTGACAACTAAGGAAAAAAGAGACATCCTTTAAGAAGTGTACACATAAAACAGAAGTTAAAAGTATAAATTTCATGAGGAGATATTTTAAATATACGAATGCATCCTATGTCCATATAATATTAGCATTAGCGAGTGGAATCGGGAAGTTCACTGACAAATAGCCTTACGAAAGATGGAAGAGGGGGGGGGGGGGCTAAAACGAACTGTACATGGTCCCAATATTGGATCACCACATCTGATCTAGAATACCGAATAAATATTTCATTTGGAAAAGTAAGAAAGAGATTCTAAGAAGTTTTCATTTCATTATATACAGCATCGTTGTCGCATCACGAAACGAGTTAGAGCATTTGGCTGATTCTTCCATTAAGTATAATTTGAATAAGGGTACTCTTTACGCCTCCGTAAATGACATTTCCAACAGTAAATGATCTGATCAATCCATTACGACTACTTTCACATGCTTCAACTGGAACATTCTTACATGCCATTAGATGGAAATGTTTATTATAAGCATCTTCCTAATGTTTATCAAGATGCGAGTGAACCAGGAACAATACAACGCACGTTCTTCTGACGATTATTTCAACGGAAAATGTGATGAATTATCGGCTAATTTGTGTAAATCAGGAGAAGAAATAGAAAATAGTTGGTATGTGCGGTAACCTTACGGGAAAATCTTATACAATTCTAACGGATGAAGTTATTTTGAGACTTAGAATACAACTAAAAGATAAAGATCATATTATGTTTTCACATTATTTCAATAAGGTAAACTGTTGCACTAGAGATGAGCTAGTAAACCGAAATGATTTATGCGGAAGAAAAAAATTACAAATCTTATCTTAAGCAAAATGGAACCACAGAAAAAAAAAGAAAAGAAAAGAAAAAA
The DNA here is from genome assembly GCA_963931845.1 of Maratus michaelseni. Taxonomy (NCBI): domain Eukaryota; kingdom Metazoa; phylum Arthropoda; class Arachnida; order Araneae; family Salticidae; genus Maratus; species Maratus michaelseni. The sequence continues at coordinate 256,700,629 of OZ007592.1, forward strand.
GAAACAAATTTGAACCTTTTGTGCTCAAGGTATCCCCAGTTACGTTTAAATAGCCAATTTTCAGCAAATATCACATATTTATTATTATTATTATTTGAAAGACTGTATACAATTAGCTATCCTAAACAGGTTTTGTGTTCTTCCTACGATCATTTAGAAGTATAGTTATTGCTGTTTATACTTCAGTTCTCAAGCCGGAATTGTGTAAGTTAAATAACCAGAAATGTGTATTTAGGTAATCTAAATAAAGAAAATATCTTCTAATACTGAGATTAAAGAAAGTACAGCATATAAATTTAGAGATTATTAAGAACGTATAGTCAGTGTATTTCTCATGTAATTTTAGAGATAAAAACATAATTCCATATGCATTAAATTCTGGTTTTAAATTTTAAATTTCAACTTAAAAAAATACATAAGTTTTATGAAAAACATCATTTTTATGAAAATTCAGACATGAAAAACGTTATGAAAATATCCAAAACTTATGGTTATCTATACTACTAATTAAAAGAAATATGTTCGTCTGTGTATCTGTGTGTGATGACTAGTAAAATCTACCGTACGCAGAAGTCTGAAAATTTGGGTGAGGATAGTCCAAGGCAGGTCCTGATGCAGCTAAGGCACACATTGTTCATTTTTTTAAATTAGCATATTAATTAAAAACTCGTCCAATTTTTTTCTTTTAAATTAGCAAGCGCGTTCGCGCATGCTCATTTCAGAGCTTTCCTCGGAGCTTTCCGAAGCCGACTAGCAAGAGAAAATAGGAAAGTGCGAGAACTGCTTTTCTTTACCCGTTGTTCTAAACGCGCATTAGGCGAACCGTTTGAAATACGGAAAAACGAAAGTCATTCTTAAATTTCGTACTTTTACCTTTAAAGTGTCACAATTCGTTCGAAACAATATTTATATAAACCCTTTCAAAGATTTTTTTTTTTTTTTTTTTTTTAAACTTTTATCCGCACAGATAAATTTCAGAGATACCGATTAAGAAAAAATACCCACTTAAAATTTTTACACCGAGTGGGGACCAGGCCTGGAAATTTCCGCTGGCGCAGACCTCTACTTGGATTATCCTCATCCAAATTTTCAGGCCTCTATGAGCGTTAGATTTTCCTGGCCGTCGCCAACAGACAGACACACACACAGAGAAATTATCTTCTTCTATTAGAATAGATATTGCAAGGCTATTGATTATATTTCTATATTTTCTAATTATGCAAAATACTAAAAACAATACTTTAAAGAAATGATTAAGGTGGTTCTCAAATGATCTGCTCAACAACGCGAAACTTTCTGGCACATTTTCTGACTCATTTTTAAACGCAAAGGCATAAAATTGGCAAAACAGACTATGGAAGCGATTTGGAATCGAAACGAGTTTTCCATTTTTTGATAAATGGATTTCTTATCGAGTTATAAGCGCGTGACGACACGTTTTTCTCGCTTCTTTGGCTTCCTCGTCTGGAATTCGGTTCAAAACGCCGACTTTGACAGTATTTCCTGAAAGATCTTCTGCCTTTACCAAAAAAAATGGAAAAAGTCTTACAATTACAAAGTTTCTGAATAAGAATACCAGCCCATTTCATTGCGTTTCTAAAAAAAAAAAAATGAATTAAAAAATATGTCATAAATTGACCAATTTGGATTTGAGGACAACCTTAAGCTATAATTGTAAATACTCTACAAAATCCCTATAAATACTGATTTAGATTTTTAAAATTTTAATAAACGAAATCTTTCTAAAAATTATTTACTGATTACACAGATCTTCTAAAATTCATGAAAAATGTGTTGGAAGTTGAAATTTTCGTTAATTGATAATTTAGGACATAAGAGACTGAAGTAAGAAAGAAAAACGTTAGGATCGAAACATGAATGGTTTTTAGTTTTCTTAGAAGCATGGATAAAAGAGAGAAGAAAAAATAACGTCTTGCATAAGATCCAGACAGGACCATTTATTTCCCCCCATTCTCTTTAAATAAAAATAAATCCTCCAAAATGGCCTGGAAGAAAGACACTGATTAGGAGAAATAAGAAGTCGGTTCGATTATCAGCACCCCAGATAGCGTGATGCTCTATTATCAGCACCTGGGTATCCAGTGACTTCACTTCACTTAAGAACTCACAGAAGATGCTCCGGTCACAAAATGGTAAAGTATCGAGTTTCGGATGATTTTATAAATGGAAGAAAAAGGAAAAAAAATATATTTGTTTCTAATTCTCTATTCTGTTATCAGGCAACAAAAGTAAAACACCGAAAAAAAAAAAAAAATGGAGGAAAATTAATATCTTGTATGTTAATATTTGATTTTATATACGGCATTTAATCAACTAAATTTCTTTTTTTCTTATTATCTTGTAAACAAGAACGAAAATTCCTGCTTCAAGCATAGATTATGAAACACTTTCCACTACTCCCAGAATACTTTAACAAAACTTTACCGATTAATAAGATGAAAGATGATGTCTAAGTAAAGAATTTGGTAACGTATAACAAATTTAAAAACCCAATTTAAGCTATTATCATCAATTGTTGGAAAAATATCCGAACTCTTTTGTGCAGCCCTGTATTATGATGTGCACATTTGTAGATATATACATATTATGCTAAAATTTAGTTCAGTTAGGAAATACATAGCGCAGTTAAAAATTCCTATTTAGCAATTTCCGTCAATAAATCGAAATATATTCGACATATTTTGTGCTGCCCTGTATATGATCTATAACATTTATACACACCAAGTAATGTGTAAAAAAAATAGTTAAATTTAAAAATGCGTACCACAACTGTAAACACACTTCCAGGAATTGTTTTTTCGTAGACAGTTGTGTAACTGTAACCGAATTCTTTTGTGTGTCCCTGTAAATGAACGATGAATGCTATACCCACCATATTCTATAGTAAGCCTCTTATAGTGCACCTCAGCAATATATATCAATTTCAATATGTTTAAAATAGTGTAGCATCATTAAAACAGACCGCAAACGATTTTCTCCCATGTACCGTAATGTAACGGAATTCTTTTGAGGGTCTCTGTAAATGCAGTATAAATGCTACATACTTCATTTTCAATACGAAATATGCCATAGTTAAACCTCAATAATATATATCAATTGCGCATGACAATCCGAGTATATTTACGTGAGTTAGAGCACGGACAGACGACAGACAGACAGATGGACAGGCAGACAGACAAACCGAATTCATAAACACTTTTCAACTATGTGGGAAAGTGTTCATAAAAATAGGAAAATGTATTATTTATAAGTGACTTAAAATATCTAGCTCAAAGTATGACATTATGGGGACACGCGAAGCTTAATTACGATATGTGTAACGAAAAAAGTAATAAAATAATTTATTTTTTCTCAGGTATACTTAGGTATGAAATAAAATATAACGAATCACAACCATGTTCTAAATCATATTTATATAAAATGCAGTAATATCGAAAAAAAAATTACACTCGAAAAAGTCTATATATATTTATATATGTCTGTACACATTCATATATGTCTGTATATACTTCATATCTACTCATTCATAACTACGATTATATGACGAATTGCGAACTGAAACGAATATCAATCAATTGAATGGAACCGAGAGTATTATAATAGTTTTCGAAATTTTAATTAAGAAAACTAATATTTTACTATAATTACTTCAAAATAACTGAAACTTCTGGATGTAATTTTCATAATTTTAATTTAATCTATAATAATTTCTCCTTTATTATAAGAAATATAATAAAATTAATATTATACAAAATTCAAAATTCAAAATGCAGAATAAAATTAGACCCCCCCCCCCCCCCCCAAAAAAAAAAATAAATAAATAAATAATAAAAAAAAATAATAATAAATAATAAAAAAATAAAAATAAAAAGTAAATAAATAAATAAAATAAATAAAAATAGAAGAATTCATGCATATCGTGCTGCCACTCAATTAGTTTATCATTAAGGCGGTTCTCAAATCCAAACTAGCTACTTTCTGACACATTTTTTCACTTCATTTTGCTCGCAAACACATGAAATAAGCTGACGCTCTTATTCAAAAACTATGTTATTAAACAGTTTTTCTCTTTTTCGATAAAAAACAGAAAATCTTCTAGAAAAGGCTGTCAAAACGAAAAATGAAAAATCTGTTCGTTTACAAATCACACCAATAATCATGCGTAAGAGTCATACTTTTACGTTTAAAAATGTGTCAGGAAGTTTCGCGATTATTGAGCTGGAAAAAATATTTTTTCGAGAACTGCCAAAATACATTATAGATATTATAAAAATAATTATTTACATTATAAAACTTTCTGTTGTCATACCCAACCTACAATGCCCTATGGGATTAATTTTGGAAATAATAAATATTTCATCCACAGTCAAGATAATTAATTAGATAATTAGATTGGAAAAGAATTAAGGATAGACGAATTCACTTCTTGCCACGAAAAATGTAAAAATGCATTCATATTGCTAAATGTTTATAAGGATATTTCTGGAATTCCCTTCAAGTGAAAAATATTTTATCTGATCTGTCTAGAAGAACACTCTATTGTCACATCAAAAGAACAGAAACATGAGCTTGAAAGCAAAAAAATAAATCTTATTTCTCGAGGACTGTTGAACACTGTACGTATCAAATCGGGCATACAAATATGGATCCATGGATCCTTGTCTCTTTTTTTTTTTCGTCGTACTATTTTGTGGACTGTCAAAAATTTGCTTAGCATGATCGTAGAAATGTTGACCCATAAATACTTTGAAAGAGCTTGTTAGCAAAGTCTAGATGCCAGGGGCTGATATAATGGCCGCCATCAAGCTATCGGCGTACTTTCGTTTTTCGCCTAATCCTCTTTGAGGAATTGTCTTTTTCATGTGGACAGATGACAGATTTGCTTTTCCTGTCACTTGCTCCGGGTTACTTGCTGTGTAATTTATTTTTGCTGAGTACATTATAGTGTTTCTAAATAGCAGGGTGATATATGATCAAATCCAATATCTTGATGGTATCGGGCCTTGTTCATATTTTACCTCATAAATAAAGCTCTATAGGTTTTTGTGCTCATTCCTGACGGATACAAGTATCACTGATTATAAAAAATCATACAGTCTATTTCGTGTTCTGAAATAATATCAACCAGTATTTATCATATCCTTTTTATATCCTTTCATATCCTTTATTCATATCCTTTTTCATAGCTAAAGTCAACTGTAAAAGAAAGGAATGTTGTTTTTTCTCTTCAAATTTGAGTGGGAATAGGATTTAAAAGCTATTCTGATTTTTAGAAAAAAAACTAAACTTTTATAAAACACAATGTAAACACATTGATAATTTATGTTATACTACAGAGGTGCCTTAATTCAAAACACATTACAAACATTAATGTTTTGAATTAAGGCACCTCTGTAGTAACATAAATTATCAATGTGTTTACATTGTGTTTTATAAATTTGTGAAGGTGAATTTGTCGTTCGTATTATATGGAGTTTTCTATATATTTTTATAACTAAACTTTTATCTATTTTTATTAAATATCTTAAATGCCAAAATATAATATTTTCAGTAAATGCCAGTACATGGTTATAGCGGAATTCGCATTTGTATACACTATTTTGGATATGTACAATACTGGGAGGAAAAAAAGTGACCATCCCCTACTATTTCTTCTGTAAATAATCGTATAAATAAGGTCTATACACTAATTGACAAGGAATAATGTCTACTAATTAATTATATGCATAAATTATGCTTTGGTGTCATTGACATCTATCTATATATATATAACGCTATCGTACGTGGCACAGAAATCGCGATTATTTGTTAATTGTTTAATGGCAACGTCCGAATGAAACGCATCTCATTGGTTATCATGTAAAAGTCCTTCGGCAAGATTTAGGCTGAGGTAAATCGGGTTCATTTACGGTTCGCTCTTTCGCTGCAACTATGGAGCTTCAAAATATCATTAGAAATGACCGTAAAAGATCTCGGCGAATGCTTGAAAGTGAAGAAGAAGCCGAATTAAGAAGAGAAAATCGAAGTAGATTGTATCTAGAACGCCGTCAAACACAGACAATAAGCGATCGCCAAAATAGTCTTAATAACCGTCGCATGCATGATATACGTTGCTTCTGAAATCCAAATTACTGATTTAAACGTTCCGGAGCATAACTGTGGGACTTTGAGTAAAACGTGCAATTTCTGGTAACTGTTATACTTTTGAAATTTTAGCTCTTGTTTAATTTTTTTACAAGTTTTTAGTGTAAATAAATATTATTCGGTCTTTTTTTTTTTTTTTTTTTTGTGAAGTCCACTCCTCTGTTATATTTTTCAATGACAGTCTGCCCGGGCAACGCCGAGCAGGTCAGCTAGTATTAAAAATTGCAACATCTCAGATTTTAATAAAATAAACAATTTTTCGCAAATGAGAAATTTCTTCAAATAACTCTTTTCACATTGTAAAAAGTATTTTACAAGTTTATTTCATTTAATGTGATTGTTACCTCTTTCTTTCATTAAAAATATAATTTCTGGTAGGTCACACTTAAATAATTTTCACATTGGTTGGAGGATAGCCGATTTTTGTAATAGCTTTTTACAAATAGTAAGACACTTCTTTACTGAAAGTTAGTAATTCTGTTCTTCATGTACTCTAAAGATCCTGTTCGTATAATTTTTTCTAGAACATTTTTGTATATTTAAATAAATAAATAAATAAATATTATTTTACTACTACTTGGGTACACAATCCAGCTCAAAGCCCGAGAGTGTAAAGTTAGGAGATCTCTAATATTCAGTCAACAGATGCTGCTTTACTTACCTATAAATAAAAGAAAAAATAATCATGAAATTAGAAAAAACAAACAAACACACAAACAAATATAATTACAAAATAATGAAAGTGCATATTCAAAAATGCATATTTGTTAAATACATCTAAAACTCGAAAAGTATAAGTCCAACTTGAATTTTATTCGCATCCCTTCATAAAGTTCTCTGTTAATGGTAATAATAATTAATTGAATATCTTAAAAAAAGAACATTTCCCTTTACGTCACATAAGAAATAAAAAGTTGTAATATGTATGTGAAATAACTCAATGCACATCTCAGTTTAAAAATCTGTGGAACCGTGTGGACTTAGTTTAGTAAAAAAAAAAAAAAAAAAAAATCAGATTTTATTTTAAATAACATCTATAAAATAGTTAAATATAGTAAAACTATATTATTTCAAGCGGAATTTCCATTTTCCGACACGAATTTCTAAAAAACACGTCCAATCGTTTTTTTTTTCTTTTTAGTAAGTATTCTCATAATGTTTGGGGTAAAAATATATGTAAACTCTACATATAACGAACCGTATATTTATCCTATCTTATTTGATAATATTTTTATATTATTTTTTAAAACGTAATGTCAACAATTGAAGGAAAAACATCGAAAAGAACAACAGATGTTTAAATAAAAAAACATATATATATGTTACGGTCAATATGATTAATCCGGAAAAACGCAAAAAATAACGGAATAATGCGGATAAAAACGGAAAAATGCATAATAATCGGTTATTATTAATAATGACCGGATTAATCATATTGACCGTAACAGACACACACACACACACATATATATATATATATATATATATATATATATACAGAAGATATCCGAAAAGTCTGGAAACGGACGAATAACTCGAGAAATATACATCGGATTGAAAAACGGAAAAATGCATGTTCAATATTTTTTGAAAAATCTATTAAGGGATATCAAAGTTGCTCCCCCCCAACTCTGCCCCCCTGGGGGAAAAGGGGGAAACTTTGAAATTTTAAATGGTAACCATCCTTTTTTATTGCAGATTCGGATTCTACGAGAAAAAATACATAACTTTCGTATTGATTATTTTCTTCGAAAAATCGTAGATGGCACTGTATAATCGAGTAAAATTGCAATGAGAATCGTTTCCTTTGAAAAGTCTGGAAACGGTCGAATAACTCGAGAAATATACATCGGATTGAAAAACGGAAAAATGCATGTTCAATAGTTTTGAAAAATCTATTTGGAGATATCAAAGTTGCCCCCCCCAAACTCTGCACCCCTAGGGGGAAAGGGGGGGGCAACTTTGAAATCTTAAATGGTAACCTCCCTTTTTTTATTGCATATTCATATTCTACGGGGAAAAATACGTAACTTTTATATTTAACATTTTCTTCAAAAAATCGTAGATGGCACTGTAATCGAGTAAAATGCAATGAGAATAGTTTCCATTGAAAAGTATGGAAACTGCATACAGGGATGCACAAAAGAGCTCGGATATTTTTCTGAATGTTGTTGGTAATTCCTGAAATTGGATTTTTAAATATGTTATGCGTTTTCAAAATTGTTTAGTTAGATATCATCTTACACCTTACGGTAAAGATTTGCAAAGTTATTTTGGAAGTGTTGGAAAGTGTTACATAATCTATGTTTGGCGCATGATTTTTCGTTCTTGTTCAAATTAATGTTCAATAATTCGAACTTGGTAAAACAGTTAAATAATAAAACTATCTATTTATATAAAACACAGAAAAAATATATATATTCTTAATATTGTACTTGTACTCGCTATTGTTTATGCAATTTCTTATTCAGGAATGAATAATAGGTAAGCAACTCTGATGTCTTTTTAGAGAGAGAAATATACTGTTGTACTTTTATTTTTTACTTTTAATTTAGTTCATTGTTAACTATATCATTTCGTATAAATAGGAAATAGGAAAAGTAAAAAATCTTATAACTGTTACCATTCGGAAATTCAGATAACATATTTATTCAAGGTTTATTTTTCACTTTTAATTTTGTTCATTATTAAATATACTATTTTGCATAAATAAGAAGTAAGAAAAAGTAAAAAATCTATTTGATGTTACCATTCGGAAATTCAAATAACATATTTATCCAAAATTTATTTTTATTTTTAACTTTTAATTTAGTTCATTGTTAAATATACCATTTTGCATAAACAGAAAGTATAAAAAGAAAAAAATCTGATTGCTCTTTACTATTTGGAAATTCAGATTACATAATTTATCCAAGATTTATATTTCACTTTTAATTTAATTCATTGTTAAATATATCATTTTGTATAAATAGGAACTATAGAAAAAGTAAAAAAATCTGATTGCTCTTACCATTCGGAAATTCAGATTACATATTTATCCAAGATTTGTTTTTCACTTTTAATTTAATTCATTGTTAAATACACCATTTCGCATAAATATAAAGTAGAAAAAGTAAAAAAATCTTATTGCTTTTACCATTCGGAAATTCAGATTATATATTTATCCAAGATACTATCGTGAAAGTTTTACCAACAGATTTGAATTTTTTTTTTACATGTATAGTTTTAAATTTCATTTGGCGCTTCAAAAATATCTCGAATAAAGCAAAGCAGAAAAATGGCTCATTCCTCCCTAAATTTCTGCTGCCACTCTTTTCCTGAGATATCTGACTTAGCCAAAAATACTAGGAATTTCAACATCTTTACAGCTACTAGTTTTAAGTAAAAATGTCGATTTTCATAATAGAATTTGCGAATTCTTTCAGATCGAGTGAAACAGTTATCGATATTTGTCTTTACTTTCCATAATATAGTAATAATTTTCAGCGCAGTATCGTATTTTGTCATTGTTAATTAACCCTTTGATTACGGGGTTAGGATATTGTCAGGTTTCCCTGGCAGCTGCAGGCTTAAAAACTATTGTTATGGGATATTATCTTATTGTGTGTGTATCTACTGTATACTGTAAAGCTTTCTTAACTGAAATCTTAATCCGAGTAGGTGGGTGACATGATCTGTGTTGAAAGAATGTTTAGTATAGTGGAAGAAGTTTTTCCTTTGTGATTGTAAGTGCATAGATAAGACAGATTTTCACCCATTTTCTAAGATGAAAGATCCATCATAGGGGATTACGAGCTGTCAAGCAATCCCTACGAACAGGGGACCAGCCCCGTTGACAAAGGGTTCTATGGAGGGGGACCGGAGAGTGAGTTTAGTTTTAACGTGGGAGTGAAGCGTGTTGGTTGGAGAGAGTGAGCTCTCATATACGTGTGTTGGAAAGAGATCTTTTGGAGTGAAGAGTAAAAGTGTTCATGAGATTAAGAGTAATCTCGGGTTGCTGAGTTAGTTTAGCAGTACACAGAAAGTATTTTCTGTATTTTTATTTAATGTTGAACCGGATAAGCTATATCCTAGTTTTTAAGTGTAAATATTGTAAATAAAGTGTTAGTTTAAGTTTAATTGAAAGAGTTCGTCTTTTCCCAACATACCTCTCATAACGTGACGGATATCACGTAGTCATATCGGTGGTGGCAGCATACTAAAAATACCGGATTATTCTTCGAAGTTGGGTGGACTTAGAGGGAATCCGACAGACATAATGTGTCGTCCCAGTGACTATTTCTTTATTCAACTCTCACCACTTTTTGAAAAATAATCTTTGCCATACACTTACTTATATTAAGGTACTATTAAAAGAAATCTACCATAAAGAAATTTTTTGTAAATTGTGGTAAGAGTTAATATAAAAATAGTCGCTCGTAAGCAAAAGGTTAACCTTTTGAATACGGGTTGGGAGATATATCACTCAGTTGACTTTCTATTCGTGTTATTTTTTGAAAAATAATCTCTGCTATACAATTATACTAGGATATTTTCAAGATAATTCTACCAGAAAAGAATTCTTTTTTAAATTTTGGTAAGATTGAATATAAAAATAGTCACCGTTCCTGGCCAGTAATCAAAGGGTTAAAAGAAAAATAATTCAATAATACAAACATAGTAAAGCAGTTAAATGATAAAAATATTTTTAAAAATAGATGAATGATTCCAATATTATATATTTGTGCTCGCCGTTGCTTGTGCAATTTTTTAATTACGAAAATGAATAAAAAATAAGAATATTGTTTTCAACAGAGAATGTTGCCGTAGTTTTTTTTTTTTTTTCACTTTTAATTTGGTTCATTGTTAAATATACCATTTCGCATAAGTAGGAAGTAGAAAAAGTAAAAATCTTATTGCTCTTATATTCGGAAACTCAGATTACATATTTATCCGAGATACTGACGCGAAAGTTTTACCGAAATTTTTTTTTTTACATGCACTTTTAAGCATGCATCCATGCAATTTTAAGCATGGGCGCCCGAAGAACAAAATCCATAGAGGTGCAAAATTTTGGATCAAATCTGCCGGTAGTCCTCTGCTAAGGCTGCGTTTTTTAAAATAGAGAATATAAACATGAAATAAGTTAAACTAAGAATTTTTCGTTAGTATACACCTCTTAGAAAATAATTTTTAAACATATTAACATAAAAAGCAACACGGAGATGTGACAAAAAGAAATATTAAAAATCTTCTGTCGACATTTTTCAAAATGAAGAATCGCAACAGTTTAATATATTTCGCCCTTCCACCCTGAATTCTCCATTTAAGTTAGTTTTAAACACATGATCGCAAAAAGAAAAACAGAACTAAAAATGAAACTCCACAGGGTGTTTTCAGGGTTCTCTTGATGAAAAATCCTTAGTTCTTTTTTCTCTTAGTGTCTAATAAGATCGCTTGAGAAGAATACACTTTCATTATATTTTTCAGAGAAAATAAAATGTAATTAATATAATTTTAGAATACAGGATGGAGGGCAATTTCTTTCCCAACCCTCCCCCCTCTTCCATTGCGGGTGCCAATGGTTTCCAGTGTCATTAGTCGAATATCTCAAATAAAGCAAGGAAGGGAAATGTCCGATTTCCACTAAATTTTATGTTGCCATTCTTTTCCCGAGATCTCTCAGGCTTAGCCAGAAAATAATAGGAATTCGAGAACATATTTACAGCTACTATTTTGCACTGAAAAAAAGGAAGTACTCAAAAATGAGTAAGTCCATGTACTCATATCGAAATGAGTATCTTTGGATAAAAAATGAACATGTGCACTCTCAAAAATGAGTAAGTTCATGTACTCATATCGAAATGAGTATTTTTGGATAAAAAATGAACATGTGCATTTTCAAAAATGAGTAAGTTCATGTACTCATTTCGAAATGAGTATTTTTGGATCAAAAATGAACATATGATCAAACCCAACATACTTGTATATTTCAGAATGTGTAATGACGAAATTTCGGAGCCTAAAAAGCTATTATTTGAAGGAAAAACGAAGAATAAGAGAAATGAAAAGTGGATCTGGCTGTTCGGGATTTTCATCAAAATGGATCCACTACAACACATTTACTCTTTTTTTTTTTTTTTTTTCCCCTCACATTTTACACATCTACCTTTTTTTTTTCTTGATAGCACTTCAAAATAATGATTTTTTTTCCACTAATTTTTTAAAAATTTATTTTAACTTTTTTAACGTGAGGCAATATTGTGTTAGTTAAAAGTTTCATAACATAATATCTTTGCAAATTATAGCTATGCAAATTGGTATTAAACTAAGATGATTTGGCTTACAAATTTATGAATTACGCTAAAATTTATTATTTTATAAATTATAATTTTACAAAGTTTATAATTTTTTCCTTAAATTTATAAAATTAGTTAATATTTTTTCTTTACTTTTATAAAAATAAAGTTTTTAACTTTATAACGTTTTTAATTTATTTCTTTAGATTATATTTTTATAAATTAAACTAATTTAATTTAAATTAAATCAATAAGTCCAGATTTAAACCTACCTATCCCAAGGTCATTAATTTCAAATTTGTCTCTAAAAATCATTTTTTTAAACTATTTAGTTTAACCGAACCGTACGCAAAAGTTCTCAGCATAGCTGAAATATAATAATTTAATTTATAATAAAAAAATTTATTTACATAATTTTTTAAAAATAAGACATTAATAGCATGTAATAAACACGTCTAATTAAGATAATTGTTGTTTTTATTAGAATTGATAAATAGATAATCAGGCAAATAATTTTTTTAAAAAAGTATGTGTTCGAATAAAGAAATTGTTGGTACTGTTGCAAAAAGAAGCAATCAGTATTCTTAATGCAATGTTTTACGCATTTAATACATAATAAATTGAAATTTATCTGTTATAAGGCACCAAATCATACAGCAAAGTATTGAAAATTATGAAAAGAAAATATTAAAAACATTGGAACTGAAAAAATCCATCTACAGATGAAACCTCAAGTTTTTGCAAGTTTTGCAAAATTACTAACAACATTTGAGAAGGAGACGTGACCACTCATGGCGCGTTGGTCTGAGTCGTCAGGTTAGTACACAGGACATCACGGGTTCGATTCCTCTCATGGGCAAGGGTTGGTTAATTACTATAAACTCACGCAGGAATGAAAAAAATGAGCAGAAATGTATGTATCCCTTATAAGGTTGTCCTCGCGAAGTAACTTTTTTTTTTTTTAATCCTATAAATTTTATTTTAACGACATAAAAATTTCGAAATTTGAATACATCCATGGGATCAAAAATGAGTACACAGCAGTTCATATTTGAATACATCCATGGAATCAAAAATGAGTACATGTGTTTCTCAATTTTGAGTATATTTGGATCGGAGCTATTTTGAGTATGTGACGTATTCAAAATTGAGTACTTTTTACTCAATTTTGAGCACCCATTTTTTTCAGTGTGTAGTTTTAAGTAGATGTCCACTTAAAAAGTTGGAATTCTTCAGTTTCAGATCGGGTAACATCATATATATATTGGGTCTATGCATAACTTCGTAGCGAAAATCGCGAGTACATTTCAAACACAAAATATTTAGGGAAAAAAAATAACATTTTTATCAATAAAATATGTTCTATTTTATTTTGTTCAATAACTTTCTGCCATCTCTCCACGAGCTTCATTATTCCTCTTTCATAGAAATCCTGAGATTTTTGGAGAAATAAGTCCTCCAAGTGGTTTTTGAGGACTACCAGGGAACTGAAGTTCTTGCTATTCACTGCTCAAACGGTATACAAACGAACTATTTTTAAAGTGGGTGATCACTGTTGATGAAAAACGGATTGTTTACATTTTACAACAATGTCAGAGGAAAAAGCTCGTGGTCAAAGCGCGGGGAGACTGCTCAGACGGTCGCAAAGGCTGAATACCCGAAGAAAATCATGTTATGTATCTGGTGAGATTGGAAGGGAATCGTGAATTATGAGCTGCTACCACCCAACTAAACGATGGATTCGACCAAGTACTGCTTACAACTGGACGAATTAAAACGAGCAATCAACCAGAAGCGGCCCAATTTGGCGAAAAGAAAGGGTGTTGTGTTCCACCACGACAACGAAAGACCGCACGTTTCTCTGCTGACTGGGGAAAATTATTGCAGCTTGGATCGGATGTTTTGAAACACCCACAGTATAGTCCGGATCTTGCACCTTCAGACTATCACTTGTTCCGGGCATTACAGAAGAATTTGAATAACAAGAACTTCCCTGAACGTTCTTAAAAACCACTTAAATGACTTCTTTGTCCAAAAATCTCAGGATTTTTATGAAAGAGTGATAATGAATGGCAGAAAGTTATTGAACAGAATGGAACATATTTAATTGAATAAAATTGTTTTTTCCCCCCTAAATATTTGCGCTAAAAATTTACTCAATTTTAGGTAGATTTCGAAAGAAATACAACCTATTACATACTCCCCTAAGTTGGAATTTTTGAAAAATTTTTGTAGATCTATGCCGATTATGACTCCCAGAACCCAAAACCACCCTCAGTTCAAAACTTTATATCTATCTATCTATCTATCTATCTATGACACTTTTTTATGGACACGATAACTTCAATAATTCTTCACAAATCTCTTCCAAACTGATGCATAAAATCAAGGGGCATAAAATCTCGGTCAAGTTCGTTAATGGGCAAAATCGAATCAAGGGGGGGGGGATGGGGGCTTTTTGTGAAAACAGAAAAACCCCATAACTTCTTAATTATGACACGTATCGAATCCGTTTAAAGTTATTATTACTTCTAGGAAAAGGCCGAAAATTTATGTATGACAGATTTTGCTTTATTTATTAGATTTTGCTGTGCTCTCCATAATATAAGAATTATCTTCAACGCAATATCGCATTTTGTTCTTGTTATTAATTGTTAATCGCGTTTTGTTATTGTTGTAAAACAGTTCAATAATTCAAACATAATAACAAACAATAAAACTATCTAATTATTTGAGAAAATAAATAAAATAATTCTCGGAATATTGCATTTGTGTTCGTTGTTGCTTGTGTAATGTCTTTTTACGAAATTGAATAGTAGATAAGAAACTCTCATGTCTTTTCCCATACAGAATGATCTCGTACTATTTGCCCTCTCATAAATTAAGCTCATTGTTGTACATCCTCTTCGCATGTAGGAAAAATAAAAAGTAAAAACCTTACTTCTTTTACATTCGAGAATTCAGATAGTATAACGTGCACCTAAAATTTGAAAATATATATGTCTGTTTTTAGGTATATCCATCTTATTAGGCACATCATCTCTTCTTTACGAAGAAAAGTCATAAAAATACAATAAAGAACATTGAAAAATATAATAACTGATACACTCATTTAAAAAATGGGGGGGGGGGACAGAAAATGGGAAGCGAGAACATATATAGTACGTGCAATGATCATTAACGTTGGAAATTTCAATACTTATGCTCACCTTTATATCTTATTTCTATATCCGGTGTGAAACGTGCGACTGTAAATTTTGAGGAGTTTTCTTGTATGAAAAGTGCGCATTATATTCCGGAACTTACGGTGTATATTCAAGAGATTGATGTGAAAATCTTAGCAACAGGCATTATTATTTTTTATTGTTTATTTATGAATTTTTTAAACATATAATTCCCTTCGAGTTTCATTAGGTTCTTCAAAAATATTTCGAATAAAGCAAGCATGAAAATGTCCGATTCCAATAAAATTTTCTTTTGCCACTCTTTCAACGAGATCTCTCAGACTTAACCACAGATACAGTCAACTCTTAAATATTCGTTACTCTGAAATCCGAAAACGCCTAATATCCACACATCATTTGCAATGTAAATAAAGAAGTTTTCAGGTAAGATTCTGTGAAAAAAAAAAAAAAATCAAGAGGATGTTTTGATTGGTGAATTCTAATCTGGATAATTTGTAGTCAGAACCGCAGATAAATATATATATATATATATATATATATATATTATAAATGATATCATGCAGTCTTCAGAGCACTCACAGATACTAAATCAGAAGGACATTTGATGAGAAATTTCCTCATGAAGATAAATTTTGAATTTTTTAATAATACACTTTTGTGATTCAAAAAAATTCGCTTATTGTTTGCAACTTGCAAAAGCAGATTTTAAAATATAAAATTAAGCTCTTAAACTACTATTGATCATATATCTAACAAATTTAAGGTATATTTTGTAATAGTGATTAATTTATCAAAATTATTCATTAAATAAAAAGTTTTGGTACTTTTCGGTTAGCCGGGCGCCAGTGATATATATACATGTATATATATACACACACAAATATACACATATTTACATATATATACATACACATATATATAAATATATGTATGTATATATATCTACATATATACTTATATACATATATATTTATATATGTACATATATCACTGGCGCCCGGCTAACCGAAAAGTACCAAAGTTTTTAATAAATTAATTATACTTTAATTATATTGTTTTTTCTAATTAGCATTTATTATGTATTATGTATAAACTCGTTATTCCACAAAGATATGACTATTCTGATAAGGTTTTAAAATGTAAATAAAGCAATGATCTAAAATTAGCAAAAATCAGAAATCTGCAAAGTCCTTGGTCTCAAGCTACAAGGATTTTAGAGAGTGTGCTGTAATAGAAATTTCAGAACATCTTTACAGCCACTATTTTGTAGTTTTAAGTGGATGTCCACTTCAAAAGTTGGAATTCACAAATTCTTCAAATATCTGCCGTGTCATCATTTATGAATAATCGTCAACGTAAAATCACATTTTGTAATTGAAAATTTTATAATATATATATATATATATATATATATATTTCAATAATGGAACCATAGTAAAACAGTTAAGTAAAATAATCGATTTATTTAAAAAATAATAAAAAAAACAAAAACAAAACTCCAGTATTATACTTGTACTCGCTCTTACAGAATTTATTACAATGGGAATGAATAATAGATCCAAAAATCTGTTGTCTTTTCCCATTTTTAATTTAGTTCATTGATGTATATCCCATTTTACATAGAAAAAGATAGTATTCTGCTTAGGAAGTAGAAAAAGTAAAAATCTCACTGTCCTTACATTCAAAAATTCAGATTGTTAATTCAAGATACTTCGCGAAAGTTTTATCATTTATTATTATTATTATTATTTTTTCTTATACATGTTGTTTACATGTATGTCCATGAGCGCCGCCAGAAAAAAACAAGCACGGGAGCGCCATTGCCCTTCTCTAGATTTTGAAATTTAATAAACTAAATTCCTCCCCGCCCCCTATTTTATTTTTTGAGAATGAAAGTATATATATCACAACAACAACAACAAAAACCCAGAACCTAAAAATATTAAACAAGAATAAAAAATAGGAACTAAGGATTTTTCATCCGGGGGGGGGGGGGTAAGACCCTCTTCCTGAGGAAGACAATATTTAGTTCTGTTTTCCTTCTACGCTGACGTGTTTAAAAACGATCTTCTACTTATATATATATACCTTATATATACCAATAACTTAAAACAAAACTATTTCAATTCTGTTTAAATTTTCTGTTGTTACTCTTTTCCCAAGATCTCCCAGACTTGGGCAAAAATAATAGGAATTCCAGAACATCTTTACAGCTACTATTTTGTAGTTTGTTAAGTGGATGTCCACTTGAAAAGTTGGAATTCCCGAATTCTTCAGATCTTGGGAAACAGGGATATCTTTATCTGTCTGCTCCCCATAATAGGAATAATCTTCAACACGACCTGTCAAGCATATTCAAAGTGACGAGCTTAGATAAAATGAAGTTGGATACTAGGATGGTACTGCTATTTTTATCCGAGCAGTCAAGAACGTTTAGCATGATATCTGTGGATGCTTTGCCAATCGACCATAAGGAGAGAGTTTCGCAAAAAATTTGTTTTATTTTTGTTTTTGCACAGGCTGCACTTGTGGATAGGAGCATTAAATCGGGACAATTATTCTACACTGCGAAAAAAAAAAAAAAATTGTTGATTTTACAGTATAATACTGGCAGCTGGGATGCCAGTATTATACTGTAAAATCAACAATTTTTGTTTTTGTAGTGTATGATTGTGACGAAAAACACCAGTGTTAGATTAATAAAGACTCCTTTACCCTTTAAACTTCTTATATTAGTTTTTGCATATCATTAAATCATTTTATGAAGAAAATTGATTTTATCGAGAAAAACATAATTTGGTTAATATAATTTAAAAATTATTATTATTATTTTAATTTTAAAGAAAAAATTAAAATATGTTCTTCTACAATTTTTTTGTATGTTTTTGTGCATTGTTCTTGTTCTCATTTCTTGTTCTCGGCAACTGTACGAATTAGATTTTTTAACTTTAATTAGTTCGTGGGGGAAAATATACTATGAAGATATTTGCAAAAACTTAATAAAAAGTTTCATTTATTTTACATTTCTATCCTTTTTTCTTCTTTTTTAATTTAAGAAAAAATAAAACTTATTATATATATCAGAAATCTGAGCCTTAATTTTGCAAAATGCACCATAATGAATTCCAAAACAACAATAACAACAAAATCTAGTCACTTAAAGATATATATTGAAGTTACAGCATTTCAAACAGGCTGATCAGCTCGTTGTATAACTGACATTTTTCATATCCCTATTCCTACAAAATTTTATTTACACAATTCACAAGAACAACAATATATCATTTAGACTTTAGAGCAAGAGTATTCCTGCTTCCTGCTGCTCTTTTTAAGCACAGATTGAATTCTAGATTAGAGCAACATGAACATGCAAGTAAAATTACAATATATAACACTGCTTGCATATTCTAATACGATCCTCAGTACTCTAATTGCAACACCAAGAACGAAAACCTTTAAGGTTATAAAGTCGAGGTACTATAATTTTAGCTAAAATGTGCAGATAATAAAATTTTCAATCAGGGCATGTGGGAGAAGTTATGGTACAAAAGCCTGGTCAAGAGTACTGCTGTAGTCATTAAAAAAAAAGAGTGTATACACGGTAGGCAAGGAGTATATGCTAAAGAATATTACACTATTATACAGCTATGCTATTATAGCTTTACTGGAGAAACAGGAGGCATGCGGAGTTAAAAACAAAAAAAATCCGGAAGGTATACGGCGTATACCACCGTTATACCTTCCACTAAAGCCCTTAATCGAGAGCAATTTTTCATTCTGCCATACGAGATTTCAATAAGTAGTTGTATTTTGATTGTGAAATGCTCCAGATTTGTCGATGAGCCACCAGCTATTACAGGACGAAGACAGGCAGGATCATAGAATCCATTGATGTTAATTTTTGTCACTTAAATCGCTACGTGTTCAGACCAAAATTTCAATACTATTCAACGTTACGTTCTCCAGTTGTGGTGAAATGTATATGGAATTATGGAATTGGGAGATCCTTACTCCGTTGAAAGTGCACTTGACTCGCAAATACTAAGTTGAAGAAGTTCAGCAATATCTGCACAAGCTACAGAAGAATACTGGATTGCAAAGTCAGGACTGACTCTTAGCTTAGACATATTATATTATGCACAATCTAAGCGCAACTTTCCTATTAGGGTACTTGCGACGGCCCTATTAATTTATCCTTTTCTTTTTAAAATTAATTTTTTTTTTCTGGGTAAAGAGTATAAAGGGGGTTAATGAAACAAAATGTTTAAGAGCAACAATGAAAAAAAAATGCATAGGAAGCGACAAGGAAAGAAAATCCTAGAAGCGCCATATATCTCGAACCGGCCCTGTGCGAGCCACATATTTAGGTCCAGATGTTCTACGATCTCAAGCTACTACAAAAATCATGGTTTATTATATAGAGCAAGCAGTGGAACTTAAATGGGGGATTGTCATATCTTTTTTTTTTTGTTTCGGACGTCGTGATGGGTGAAATTCGTCTGGATGTCGTAACAAACTCTAACCAAAGAACATCATAGGGGTACACTTCTGAAGTTTGAATGAAAATGTGAAATATGGTAATAATGAAAAGGTTAAAGCTCCATGTTTGTCGATGTGTCATCAGCTATAAGCGAACGGAGAGGTGCTGAAATTAATATTGTGCTTTGGTCTTGAGCCGTCTAGTGCTGTTTTCCAAGAACTCATTACACTCATAGAGTGGTTTAGAGCTATTTTCCAAGATGACAACGTTAGGCTGCTGGTGCCATTGTGAAAAGCCTACGTGAACTTAAAGGGCTGACGAGCCTTACTGTTACTTCGGGTTTGCCTCCCATAGACATTACCGATCGCCAATTGTAAAGAACGGAGTCAGCGTCCAATCTTGATAATTTGTATGCTGATGTACGCACAGTAAATATTCCACAAGCAATGTTTAATAGTTTCATCGATAGCATTCTAAGGTATGTAAATGAGTATATTTCTGTGCTTGGTGTCATATTCTTTATATTGAATAAATCGAGATAATTTGAATATTTTGTTTTTGTATATTTTTGTATATTTTTGCCATTTGTGTAGAACTAACGTGTTCATCTATTCCGTGATTTTTACATTTTTTTCAACTTTTCTCTCTTATTGTTATAATTTCAATTTTGAAAAATAAACGCATGGCGTCAGCGATAAAAGGTTATTTAGTTGTCGCTAATCTAGAATAACAAATTCTGATTTTCAGATTTGAATTCAACTTTTCATGATTTTCATTAATCATTTATTCTACTCAGACTTTTCCATTAAAAAAAAAATATATATATATATACTGTCACCAATGTATGTTTTTTTTTTCTTTTCTTTTTCATTTTTTATTATTAGCATACATCTGACTTGTGTGCTTGGCGTCAAGCGCTCGCTTATAATCATCGTCAATATATACAGGGACGAGATACTAGCACACACAAGGAAATTTACAACACAGAGAAATACAGCCGAGAGCTCCACAAAGAGTGTGCAATGGAGCCAGCGGGATTCGAACCCGCTCCCATCTACACTGGCAAGCGATTAGCGGTTTGATGCCTTGACCACTCAGCCACGGTGGGCCCTTTCTTCTTCTGTTTGTGTTTTGTTTTGTTACAACTGGTATTTTACACAAGTAGAAAAAAAAAAAAAAGAAAGAAAGAAAGAAAAGAAAAAAATGAAATGTAGAAAATTATCCAGGGCAAAATGTAATCTTGTTTCAAAACCGTATTTTGCATCGGAGACAAAACTATCGTACCTGTGCCGGATACGATACTGAAGAAAAGATTTAACTGATTCTCTGGTTTTGAGATATTTTCTTCCCTAAAACAGGCTTCTGTCAAAGAAGCCTTCCCCAGGAAACTTACATACGCGCGTTAAAACATGCAATTATCATTCAAGTATTGAAAATTACCTGTTTTTTCAAAATTCTGTATTTTATTTCCGGTTTAATTTAATTTTTTTTTTTTAACTAACAGTTTTAACACCTACTGATAGCTATCATCAAACAAAGTAAGTAGCTATCAAGTACAATGACTTTTTCAATGGAAATCTGATACTTTTTGTCTAATTTAAACAAGCAGCCATAACTTTAACAATTTAGTGAAACATAAAAGGGAAAAACGAAATAAAACAAAGAAAGTGTCCGCAGAAAACCATTATCGCTAGATAGGATCGAAGACTCAGTGACAAGCTTAAAAGATACAATTTACGATCAACCAACAATCGGGCTTCGCATCGGATTTCATCCGAAAAAATGCCCGAACAAGATTAGCATCTGGCGTGGGTCAATAACAAACACATGCATCTTGTTTTAGCCGTCTTATCCTTTCCACAAAACTAATCTCGGGCTAAGCCTAGTTTGTGCTACATTATATCACAGTGAAGAGAGATAGAGAGAGAATGCTATAACTAACAAAACTGCTAGAAAACCAGTTTTTCCGAGAGTTAATGTTTACTATGCGATGTGCGTATTAAATTAAAGGTGCTCGAGGTTTAGAGTGATGCAGTGAAAGATAAAGTGAATAAAATATACAAATGGACGGTACGTGAGAGAAAGAATATTTTGGGAATATTTGTTTTACTTCAACCAGGGGATCCAACCCTGCACTGCAATTTGTTTGAAAACTGTATCTCAGTTTACTGTTTTTTTTTTTTTTTTTTTTTTTAATGGTTTTAAAATAATTTTCAAACATGAATTTTTTCTTTACCTATCTTTATCGCGTGCAGCTCGATTACTAAAGATTAATAAATTTTTTGAACTTAAAAAACATAAATAGTTCAGAATTTGTCTTCGGCTAGTATTCCATACCGAAATTAACACTTCATTAATAAATTAATAAATAAAAAAAATAATAGTTATGTAATCGAACTACGCATTTAAACACTGAAATAATGAGAATACAAAAGCACTGCAAAAAAAAAAAAAAGTGTTGATTATACAGTATAATACTGGCATCCCAGCTGCCAGTATTATACCGTAAAATTAACAGTAATAAACAGTAAAATAAACAATAATACGCTGGCGTGGATATTTGAAAGTAAAAGTTTTTATTAACCGACTTAAAAAAAAAAAAAAAAAAAAAAAAAAAAAGGAGAAGGCTCTGAATTCTACGCGTTTTTTTTTTCCTCTCTAATGTATGTTTATGAATTACTCTGAAACTACACGACCGATTCATGTGATTTTTTACTTTCTTCTCTCTATAATTGAAGAAAGTTTTGTAATCGAAATTTTTCCGACTTCCGGTTTTCGACGGATTTACGTGTTTCAGGGGTCAGAAACCTATTTTTACAAAATGTCTGTCTGTCCTCATTGCATCATCGAAAAGTATATGAAGTTATGCCTCAAATTGAACCAAATTCCATTTATAGGTTTTTGGTTATGGTCATCAGGTCCCACTTGAATTTGGGGGATATTTCAACGAAAGAAGGCGCTGCGATTTTTGTTCCATTTTCAATATTGTATCATCGAAAAGTGTATAAAGTTATGCAGATAATTGAAAAAAAAAATTGTATATGTTTTTGACTATGGCCTGCATATCCCAGTTGAGTTTGGGGATATTGCGCATAGAGGGGGTGCTGTGATAGCCATTTAATGATTTCAAATTCAAAAAGATACGCAAAAAAATTAGAAATCTTAAAAATGTTTTGCGTTAAATGCTCGGTCTTGATCCAAGGATTCCGGAGCATTTTTTGTTTTGCCTCTATCTTAAAAAATGGTTGAGATATAGCAGTTTGAAATTTAAGGTTGCCTGGAATGAAAAAAAAATTAAAGAGTCGTGCAATGAAAAAAAGGCCATGCATAAATTAATTGGTACACATGTTGCATGAAACACTGATATTTGTTAATTTTTCAGAGCAAGTTATGTTAAAAAATATATTGAATGACATTATGGAATTTTTAGTGAAATTTCGCGCCAGGCACTGCTCACAGATCCGTGTGATAATCCACGGATCCACGGATCCTACCCTGATTGACCATTGGAGACAATAAAATTTTTTACCATCCCAAAATTTTATTAAAGCCCCAGTTGGGGAAGGGGGGGGGGAGATTTTTAAAATAAATATTTAAAAATATTTATTATCCGTTCTGGCGCGTAATATTTACTCTGCTACTAATACTATGATATCCAAACGAACCAAATTCTATAAAGTGTCTATAAAGTATACAATGTCTAACCAAAGTATCTATAAAGTTACATTAATTCATCATCACAATTTTTATATAAACATTACCTATTTAATAGAGTCATATATTCAGTGCAGAAAAGGAATGGCGACTAATTTTTCTGATCGATTTGTCACCCATCCTCAAAATATTTCAGTGTATGTCATTCATTTTATAATAATTCCCATTCATCAACTGAGTACATCAAAGATAAATGCCTTTTCTGGTTCTCGTTTACCCACTGTTAGCATGCAAATTATACGCAAGTTAATTCCTTTCATGTGAGCGTCCAAAATCAATCTCAATCAGCATAATGAGTGATATTGTTGGGGAAAAAAGTGCCGAGGAAGAGGGCGAATTGATGAGTTGGATTGCCATAATTACTAAATAGGCTTGAAATGTGTGCAAGTTATTACATATTTCGTTAAATGTACTAATACATATTAAAACTAACATATCCTAAACCAGTGGGCTCGTGCGAGGCTCTCCCACTGCAATCTTTGCTGATAACGCTTTATCATTACTTTTTAATTAACTGAAATTTTTAATCAAACAACGTGTTTTAACAAAATGTGAGTGTACTAAGTCAATAGCATTTTCAAAAACCTTTCGTATGATATCCCACTCATCGTTCGTTTCGGTATGTGCATAGAAAAAACGATGTTGCCATCGGAAATAATATAGATAATAAAACAGAGAAAAAAAAAAAGGATTTTCCGTCAAGACAGCTCTGTCTTTTTGAACCCTCCGTGGTAGTCCATTTTTAGTTCTTTTTTCACGTCCATGTGCGTAAAAATTATCTTAAGGAAAGGGTGTCTGTGTGTTTGTGGGGGGGGGGGGGGGGCGGGGAGGGGGCAGGGGTAGTACTAGCCCTAGATTATATTTCAGGACATACTTTTTTCGATATTTCAGGACAATTTCAGGACACATTTGCTTGGCATTCTAACCGAAAAAACCCTTAACTCCCTCTTCAATACTTTTTATTATCATAAATAGCACACTACATATACACATTTTTTTTTTTTTTTTTGGTGTTGTAAAAGTATACATTTAAAAGAAAAGTAATTTTACCAGAACCCTTTGACCAAGCTGCTAAAAAATTGCGAATTTTTGCATTACTGAAGGACGAAAATCTCGATTTTTTCTCCACTGATCGACGAAAATTGAAAAAGATTTTCTTTTTTATAACTGATTGTTAAAAACTGGGATTTTTTTTTGTGACTGGGAGACGAAAATAGCAAAATTTTTAAATGACTAATCAATAAAAATTTCGAGTTTTGGTAACTGATCACCAAAAATTGCGATATTTTTTTGTGCAAATTTATGAAAATCACTATTTTTAACGATAGATTGAAGAAAATTGTGACTTTCGTGAAAATTTTGAATCAGTAAAAAGGTACACCTACCCCCTATTTGATGAATTCAAATGCCGATATAGCACAAAACTCGCAAAATTTCAGGAATATTAGGACAGACTACCATATTTCAGGACATTTCAGGACGTTTTTATTCTTTTTCAGGAATATCAGGAATTTCAGGACAAGTACTACCCCTGGTTGGGGGGGGGGGGGGTCTAAAACGAGAAAAAATTGTTTCAATTCTCCATTTTTAAAAGCTTCCTTTTTCCTTTTTAATATTTCTTTTAATATTTTTTACATTTTTTCATTACTATTTCGATCGATTATGTTTAAAAATTGTTTATTTATAATTTTTAGTATTTCTTATTTTTGTTACATTTTTCCATTATAATTTCTGTCGATATATTTAAAAATTGTTTATTCATAATTTTTAATATTTCTTACTTTTGTTACATTTTTACATTACTATTTCTGTCGATATATATAAAAAATTGTTTATTCATAATTTTTAATATTTCTTACTTTTGTTACATTTTTACATTACTATTTCTGTCGATATATATAAAAAATTGTTTATTCATAATTTTTAATATTTCTTACTTTTGTTACATTTTTAGATTACTATTTCTGTCGATATGTTTAAAAATTGTTTATTTATAATTTTTAATATTTCTTATATTTTTTTTACATTTTCACATTGCTATTTCTACGATGTGCTTAAAAATTGTTTATTCATTTATATATTCCTTCGAGAAAAGAAATATCGATTATTTATCTTGATCGATTTGTCACCATCCTCAAAATATTTCAGCATGTGTCATTCTTTTTATAATAATTCTCATTCATCAGCTGAATGCATCAAAGATAAATGCCTTTTCTGGTTCTCGTTTACCCACTGTTAGCATACAAATTATAAGCAAGTTAATTCACTTCATGCGAGCATCCAAAATCAATCTCAATCAGCATAATGAGTGATATGGTTAGGGGAAAAAAAGTGCCGAGGAAGAGGGCGAATTGTTGAGTTGGATTACCATAATTACTAAATAGGCTCGAAATGTGTGTAAGTTATTACATATTTTCTTTCATGTGTAAAAATGAAGCATATTTTTAAACTTAATTAGATTTACGGATTTTTACATAATAAGTTATTGTAATTTAAACAGAAGAAAGCTGCAAAACTTCTTTTGAATTACTTGAATAGCTGGTTCTTTATACTGTTTAGATGGATTATTGAGTCAATGAGAAGCGTAGTGAGCAAGAGATAAGAGAACAAATGATCTTCTGGAATACATTAAAAACTATAGTCACACCTTTCCCATCTAAGCAATTGAAATTATTGTTACATAATATTTGTCATGTGGTTTGGTAAGGTGGGGCAGGGGAGGGCCATTGCCTCTTCGTGGATTTTCAAATTTAATTAACTAAATTTTCGGTTTTTTTTCCTGATAATTTTGAAAAAAATATATATTTGTATATCTGTATATAATTTATTTTTCTTAGATGACTTTACATAATTAAATAGTATGAGAAAAAGGAACTAAGGGTTTTTTGTTTCTAGAATTTTAATGAGAAATTTCATTAGAAATTGCATGAAATGATCAAATTATAACATCGCTGCTACAATACATTTGTGAATAATACCGATTATAAACGTCAATTGCATAAAGGTTTCAGAAGTTATAACAAACCAAACCTTTATTAGAAATTGCCTAAATTTTCGGTTTTTTTCCTGATAATTTTGAAAAAATATATATTTGTATATCTGTATATAATTCATTTTTCTTAGATGACTTTACATAATTAAATACCATGAGAAAAAGAAAATAAGGGTTTTTTGTTTCTAGAAATTTAATGAGAAATTTCATTAGAAATTGCATGAAATGATCAAATTATAACATCGCTGCTACAATACATTTGTAAATAATACCGATTATAAACGTCAATTGCATAAAGGTTTCAGAAGTTATAACAAACCAAACCTTTATTAGAAATTGCCTTGATTTATAACATCATCGCTAGAGTTCATTTGAAATGCATGCTACACAGAAAAAAATAAAACCCAATTTGGGTCGAAAGTTTCTTAGGTATGTGCCCAAGTTGGGCCATTCATGTTTTGGTTATCACTGTGTATCCATTTTGGGCACTGTTAAATACCCCTTTTTTTTTTTTTTTTTTTTTTTTTTTGAAAATGGGTATGTAACAGTGCCCAAAATGGATACATAGTAGTAACCAAAGCAGGCATGACCCAATTTGGGCACATACAAGAATCTTTTGACCCAAATTGTGTTTTATTTTTTTCTGTGTATTCCTAACACAGTATGTATTACAAATAAATAACTACTAATTCATATAAGATAGATTTTTGAAACAAAGTAATCATTTTAACTAGTCGTTGGGGGCCACCGTAATACTTACCCATCATGTATATATGCATAATATAAAAAAGGAAAATAAAACATGTGTAAACTACTTATAAAATGCATTGCAATTCGAATAAAATCGTGGCTTGATGACGTCATAAACTTTAAAAGCTCTATTACTGAATTGCATAAAAGAAACATCTTTATAACTCCAAAAATGATAATGATGTTAACTAACAGTTTACTGCGTTGGATTAAGCGTCTCATTTCCAATTGAAATATATCTTTGAATTGAAAGTTGGATGAAATAAAGGGTAATGAAAAATCGAAGAGTGTGGTAAATAGGATTAAAAATATCTCGGCAACTCATTATCCGATCGACTTCATTCTTTATGCAAAATTTATGTTTTTTAATTGTCTTTTATATTCACTCCTTAAAATAAACAATTTCGAAAAATTTTATATACCTTTTGTCAGAACGAATATTTCGAGAGTCTGAAAAAAATAGTTCCGGTTATAGTTAAAATAGTTATAATAGTAATAATATAATAATAGTTATAATAGTTATAATAGTACAAAATAGTTACTTAAATTCAATAAGCTTCTTCCCATTATTACATACTAAGTACAAACCAAATTTTAAGTCTCTATCTCAATTTGTTCGGGAGATAGAGCGTTTATAGACACACAGACACACAGACACACAGATGGACGGCAATTTTTTTTTCTAAAAATATGTTTTTCTGAATCTCCAGTGTCTAAAACGTGTAAATCCGTCAAAAAAAAAAAATTTTTTTTTCGATTTTTAAAACGATTACAAGACTTACCCTATACTACGTATGATGGGTAAGTAAAAAAGTAAAACTTTATTAGGAAAATTGATCGAATTATAACATCATCGCACATGTATTACAAATTACTATAGAAAAGTGTCTGAATTCAACACTAGTTTAGCATCATCTGAATATTTAGTTACACACACACACACACACACACATATATATATATATATATATATATATATATATATATATATATATATATATATATATATATATATATATATATATATATATATATATATATATATAACAATTAAATGAACGTTACAGCCACCAACAAAACTGTGAAATTATGAATAAACTGATGATTATGAACTAATTGACAACAAAACAGATCCCCCCAACAAACTGAACATATATATATACACATATCCCTAACATTCCTTGTATAAAATACTTATTTTTTTAAAAATGTAAAAACCTATGAGCTAAACTTATCAGTATACTTGTAACAAATAAATAAAATTTGAAGCTGATTCTGTATTGTAAAGAAACTTTTCTTATAAAGAGTAGGAACAATAACAGATGAAAATATTGCTTTTGGACACTGCTTTGATTTTCTTTTATATCAATTAAATATTATTAAGGTCTTTTTTGAATACATACACACATTTTAAGTATTTTGTTGTCATAAAATGCATTACCAATGTAATGCCATTTATGATAACAAAATACTTAAAATGTGTGTATATATTCAAAAAGTTCTTAATAATATTTAATTGAGATAAAAGAAAATCAAAACAGTGTCCAAAAGCAATATTTTCATCTGTTATTGTTCCTACTCTTTACGGAAAAGTTTCCTTTTTAAAACGGAATACTTTCTATCTATTCTTCCATTCTTCCAAAACGGTTTTTTAAGTGAATGGAAAGTTTTCCTTATTTTATAGGAATTTATTCTGTCCTTAAAGATTAGTTTACTTACTAATGCAGAAAAGTTTTCTTTTTAAAAAGGAATACTTTCTATCTATTCTTCCAAAACGTTTCTTTATGTGGATGGAAAGTTTTCCTTATTTTATAGGAATTTATTCTGTCATTAAAGTTAGTTTACTTACCGATGCAGAAAAGTTTACCTTTTAAAAAGGATAGTTTTCTTACTCTTCAGAAACTTTTCTTTGCAATTAAGGAAAGATTTCCGTAAGACCCAGGAATTTATTCTGTATCTAAAGATTAGTTTCTGAATCAAACAGGAAAAGTTTCCTGACGGAAAAAAAACTTTAGTTTTTTTTCGTTTTTTTTTTTTTCCGTGTTGGTTCGGAAAAGTTTCCCTACCTATAAGGGCAACTGGAATTCCTATTCCTACCGGAAACTTTTCCGATTTTTTTTTTTTTATTTTTTTTTTACAGTGTACGAATTTATCTATAACTGAGATTTTTGAAACAAAGTACTAATTACAAGAAAAAAATAAAATAAAATAAAATAAAATAAAATAAAATAAAATAAAAATAAAGCATGATTAAGAAATTTCATCAAATTATAACATCTGTCACAAAGGTAATTCTGTTGAAATAAGCATTATATAAATTATTCGACAAATTAAAAAAAATGTTACATACATTTTAATCGTGGATAAGGAAATTGAATGAGATAAATCTGCCAGTTGAATTCAAATGGAATAAGAGAAAGAAGATTAAGTTAATAGGAATCGTCTGCCCTGGGAAGCAAAAACACAGAAAGACGGAGAAAAAAATACTTTACAAAAAAGAAAGAAAGAAAAATGAGTCTGAGTTAAGGAGAAAATCATAGGACAATATAATAGATAAACTAGATAATGCCTATCTTAAAACATGGACAGCAAAAGAAAGCAGATGTCTTATTCTTCTGGAATTTTAAAGTCACTGAAATTTTTTACATTGAAATAATGAATTTTCAGTAAGCTTTAAAAAAAGAAAGAAAGAAAAAGATGAAACTTGCATTCTGGTCTTAATTCTTGATGAGTACACTGCAAAAAAAAAGAGCAATTTACACCTTTTTGTCTAACAGTTGGTGCTCCAGTCTGGTGATTTTGCCCAAATGTATTGTTTCCAATTATTATTGTTTTGCCACCACTTTTTCTAATAAACTTTTTTTCCATTGTTTAATTGCTGAAATTTTGAGATTAGATAAAGCGACATTTTCTGTAGAAAAATACTGGTGTCCAATTGGAAACAACACATTTGGATGATAAAAATTGCCAATCGGCATGGGTTAGCTAAAGGTTTAAATTATCTACAGTGGTAGGGATATGTGAAAAATCGCCAAATCGCATTTATCAATGTTATTATTTTGAAAAAAAAAATAACATTATGTATTTATATAAATGTTATTATAAAATGATGTTGCTTATATCCTATAAGACAACGTAAAAGCGTTCTATCACTATAAAAAACCATCACAATTATTTCTATTTTTATTTATTTTATTTTTTAAAAGAGGTGCAACTCATACCATAAAATCAGGTTACTTTACTCCACCTAATATATTTTTTTAAAGGTAATCAATATATTTTAGCAATGCAGCCCCACTTATAAAAGTGCTTCCGTAGTATTAAATGGCACTGACAGAGAGTGGATATCTTAGTATTAAAGAGAAAAAATAATAAAAATACAGAAAAGTACAATTCATAATTAAATACATTTAACAAGTATAAACGTGGCAGAGCCGTAACCACTGTCTGTGTATTTTTCTTAATTATTGAAAAGTTTTTATCACACAACTTTTTTTTTCGGAAACTGAAAGCAATAAGCAACTCTGTTGCTTAACAAAGTATTTTACTCAAGACTAAATTTAAAACTTTTATTTACTCACAGATGGCTTTACTCAAAGATGATAAATTAAATATTATTCAGCAAAAATTAAAATCAGCAACCCCGGAACTAAATATAGAAAAGTAATGAACAAATCAATAATTCGTTCCATGAAAAAGTCTAACGAGAAATTATTACTTATCATTATTCAGCTACTCAAGAAAAGCAAAAAAGTCATTAAGCATTTTTAGAATTACCTCTCAAATATTAAGAAGTTAATTACAACACTATTAACGCTGCAACAATAATAAATGCAACGTTCATAATATGAACGGTAAATACTGTATAAAAGATATATTCAAGATAGCCAGAAAGAATTAAAAAGCCTTTAACATTGAACTTAATGAAAAATAAGAGAGGAAAAAAAATCCTAAGATTTATAATTTAGCCTCTAACTGAAGAAGTGATGATAATCGTTCATCTTCAATATCTCTATCAGGTCTGTCTATCTCAAAGGCGTAAAGCTGTGAACAAGTAATTAAAGAATTTTCCACTGCTCCTTGAAGAAGCCTACGGTCTAAAATCCACAGCAGTTCGTGAAATTTTTAATTATCGATAACTTTTCTTGGATAAAACTTTACTTCCTCAACTGGTATCGACGTGCATTCATCTCATTTAATTTATGATGTGATGTGTTGCTAACCTTGTTCTACATACTCACTACTATCACAGAGTATCGAGAATAGATGCTAGTTAAGGTGCTGACAGAAGGTGCTTTGGACATCATCATCAATCAGGTTTCGCTCTTGATATCGAGATTGTTTTAATTTTATTATTATTATTTTTTGTCGGATCTCGATTTTTTTTAGGTCCAAACACAACAGTGAATTGTTTATATGAGCCTAAACGCTTAAAGAATGTTCTGATATAAAAAATGAAAGGAAAACTGTAAACATAATAAAGTATGTTACATACTAAATCTTGATATATTACATATTGGTTTTAATAATGTTGAACTTAGAGGAGGGGGGCGATTGTCATTCATGACACATGAATGATCGTACAGATTTTAAATTTTTAATTATGAAAAGCTTTTCTCATAATTTTTTCAAAATTTCCTCAGCTACTATCAAGGTTAGTTCTTCTCATCTAATTTATGATGTGATGTGTTGCTAACCTCGTTCTACATAACGTACTCACTACTATCACAGAGCATTGAAAATAGATACTAGTTAAAGTACTGACAGAAGGTGCTTTGGACATCATTATCAATCAAGTTTCGCTCTTATGCTTGAATTTACTCTTCCCTTTATTTATTTATTTAGTTTTCCTATTTTCTCTAGATTTTTTTTTTTTTTTTTTTTTTTTTTTTTTCAATTCAAACAGGGTTTTTTGAGCGTTAAGTTTTATATTCTGAAATGGAAAATGGGAATTGTAAAATTGCAAACTTAATAAACTTAATATAATGCAGGGACTGTATCTATTACACATTTGATTTAAAATTTATTGTCCCTGAGGGGAGAGAATAATACAACAGTAACCGTAATAATTGAAATTTTAATTATCCGCATATTTTTTTTCGCGGAAAACTTTATTTTCTGAACAGGTATCGACGTGCATTTAAATCATTTAATTTATGATGTGATGCTTTGCTATCCTCGTTCTGCATATATTCAATAGTATCACTACAAAGCATCGAGAATAGATTCTGGTTGTGCTGATAGCAGGTACTTCGAACTTTGTCATCATACAGTTTTCTTGCTTGATATTGATATATGTATATTAATTTCCAAATTTTCTCTTTAATTTTTTTTCAATCTAAATGAGGCTCCAGATTAGTTTTATGAGCTTTAAGTAAGATGTTCTGAGATGGAGAATGAAAGTAAAATCGTAAATGAATATTACGTTTCTAATTTTGTCGCATTACATATTTTATTTAATGGTATTAAGCTTAGGAAGAAACCGATATGTGCCCATTAAGCATTACGACTAATCTTATACACATTTGAAAATTTTAATTATCGATAAACTTTTTTTTGATAAAACTTTAATTCCTCAACTTGTATCGACGTGCATTCATCTAATTTAATTTATGATGTGATATGTTGCCAACATTGTTCTACATACTTACTATTATTACAGAGCATACAGAATAGATGCTAGTTAGGTACTGACAGAAGGTGCTTGGACATCATCCTCAATCGCTCTTGATCGATTTTTTAATTATTATTATTATTATTATTATTACTATTACTATTTTATTGTTTGCCAATTTTTTGGGGGTCATAATACAATGGTGAATTTTTTATATAAGCTTAAACGACTAATGTATGTTCTGATATAGAAAATAAAACTTAATAAAATATCTTACATAGAAATTCTTATCTATTTCATAATTTATTTAATACTATTGAGTCTGGAAAAAAATTGTTATTAGACACAAGAGTAACCGTATAGCTTTAAGAATTTTTAATTATAGTAATATTTTCTTTAAAAAATTTCAAGAAGAATCGGCAAGTATTCACCTCATTTAATTTATAATTTGATATACTGCTAACCTTGTTCTACATATACCCAGTATACCACGTAACAGAAACTATGCAACATGACAAGGGACGCTTCAGTTTATATCAGGCAATGCATAATAATCCAACAGCTTAAAAATATCAATAATAATAATGCTGCGTTAAAAATTTTCTTTAAAATGCTGAAGTTTGCTTCATGGCTACAGATTACTGTATTTTTATTTTCGTTGTAAATGCACATGGATTATTATATGGATTACTGTCATTTTCTTCGACAGTGAGCTTGGTCTGGCATTGTTAAGATCATAGATAAATTTCGGTTTGTCGGTTGTTTCTGCAGATTGACAAAGAAAATTTTGATACTCGGATCCCCACAGATTCCTGCGCGGATATCCGACTCGAACCCGAAAATTCTATTTAAAGTCAATCCGAACCTGAGCCGAACTTGAAACACTTAAACCTGAACCTGAACAGAAGCCGAAATGGAAGAAAATTAATCCGTATTTCAATACAATTACTGAAAAATAATCTACAATTATATTTCAACTATCAATTTATCTTTCATGTTGGAAAATGAACATATATATACATACACTCATTAATGTTAAAATATGTAGTTTTTTTTTTTTTTTTTTTTTTTTTTTTTTTTTTTTTTTTTTTAATCTGATGAAAAATCGGGTCATCTCTAACCCGACCCGCAACAGTCGAATTCCAACCCTAATCCAAACAAATTAAAGTCCACCCGAAAAATAGAGTTAACCCGATCCGAACCGAACACTGGGTCGAGTAAAATCAGGCTAGCCGACCCGATGCAAGATTTTAGAGTTGCTGATAAAAGGTACTTTGGACATCCATATCAGTCAGGTTTCTCTATTCATATTTGTTATCAAGATTTATTTTTATTTTTGAGTTTTCTGATTTCTCCTTAATTTGTTCAATCCAAACACGACTGTAGATTAATTTTATAAGCTATAAATATTATGTTCTGAGATAGAAAAATGAAATGAAAATTGTAACTGAATAAAGTGAATGTTATACTGAATAGTAAAACAATATTGGGCCAACATTGCTTGCATTGACTAATATCTTGGCCAATGTTGGAATATTACAGTAAAATATTGCTCCGATGTTTTGTACATATTTCAGTAACATTGGCAAGATATATTTCGCCGATTCATGGCCAATACTTCTACAACGTGTGCATTTCATTGCAAATATTTTCAATGTAAATCAATATTTAACCAATATTAGTATTTCGTTGAAAGTATTTTCGATAAGTGAAATATTTGCGCATTATTTATTTGCGTGCTCCAATATAATCAATATTGGTTTGCTATTTAATAGAAATGTAGTAGATCTTGATCTATTACATTTTAGATTTAATAACGTTAAACTTAAATATCGTATTTGTAATTTATGATATACGATTAACATATATAAGATTAACATATGATTTATAGATTTAAAGTTTTTAATTATCGATACATTTTCTCAGATAAAACAACTTCCTCGAGTGATATCAACGTGTTATTCATATCATTTAATTTCTGGCGTGATGTGTTTCTAACCTTGTTCAACATACTCACTAAATATCACAGAGCATCGAGAATAGATACTATATATTATAGTTATAACAGATTAATAGATACTATATTAGTTAAGGTTCCGAAAGAAAAGGTTTTGGACATAATCGTCAATCAGATTTCCCTCTTTATATTAAGATAATAATTTTCTTTTAGTTCTTTATTAGTTTCCGAAGTTTCTTTAGAACATTTTTCACTTTGAACACAGTTCAGTATTATCTTTATGAGTCTTGAGTATTATGTTGTGGTATGCAATATGAAATAATAATTTGATAAATATTATGCCGTAGGTTTCGTTCGAACGTATCTCGAACGTCCTTATCCATTCAGGAATAAAAACTGAACATAGGAAAAAAACTTGTATGTGATCCATAATATACGAGTAACCACACATACAAATAGATATCGTACAATCATCACTATAAACAAACCTAGTATTAAAAGGAAAAATTTGTAATTTTGGTATTAAATGTATATGCTATAAAGTTTATGAGGACGAGTTTAACATTTTACATGTTTTCCATATCGACCACCACAACTCTTCAAATTTGCAAAGTAGTAAAATTTTTTTTTGCTTTGAACTATTGATATTTTCTGTATCCTGCTTATTTGTTGAAGATATACTTTGACGCAGGTGAGAGATAGACATTAATGATTTTCCAACGAGCTTGGTACAGTTTCTTCAAATTTAAAGTTGGAACAAAAGATATTCATAATTGCGATTATTATGAAAATGTCTTTAATTTTATAGTTAGAGATATTAAATGGATATTGAAATGGTAGAATTTTTTTTTTTTTTTTTTTTTTTTAAGGGTGGCAGTGTGAACCTCCATTATACATCACATGCAATAAGACCACAAGACAGAGGTATCAATTCTTTGAGAGTGATTTTCAAAGAATAAAACTTGATGAATTTTAAGAATGCCACATCAACATTTGATCACATACAATATGACTACACAACAGTGATATCAAAGCTTTGAGAGTGACTTTTAAAGAATAAATGCTTGAAGAATTTGGATAATTCCGCATTAATATTTTATCATACCCAGTATGACAAGAAGACGGTGGTATAAAAAGTCTTTGAAAGTGAGTTTCAAAGAATAAACACCTGAAGAATTTGGATAATTTCGCATCAGCATTTGATCACATACAGTAATATCAGAAGAGAGTGGTAACAAGGCTTTGAATAAAGCGACTTTTAAAGAGAAAGAGCATGATCAATTTGGATGATTCCTCATCAGCATAATGTCTTCATTATCAGTATAATTTACTAATCGCCTACTAATACAACTTTCTAAAAGTTTTAAATACACAAGAATAGAAACGTATTAGCACGAAGTTAAGGCATTATAGAAAAAATTAAAAGGGGTAAACAGCATGATTTATCCATTCTTCTTCTGTAAGCAGATTTGAAAAGAAATGAGCAAAAAAAGAGAGAGAAACAATGGCATACTGAATATTGAACTGAAAACTACTTCACTTAATATTTTTTTCTTGGAGTTTAAAATATATTTGTCAGTGAAAGAGAATCTTCTTTTGTTTTGTTCTTTCCATAAATATTTCAAGGAAGTAAAACACTTTCTTGATAAATACAAAACCAATTTAACAATGCTTGCTGCCAACATTCGAGAAGAGAGATAAGAATAAATGACCCATATATCCAAAAACTTCGATCAAAATCATCATAACTTTCATCCGTCTCTACAGATATGCTTAGTTTCACCTCTCATTGACAATCAACGATTACAAAACACTTGTCTTATTTTGAGAAAAGTATGCTAAGCAGAAGAAAGAGTTTTCCTGTCGCAAAACACCTCATGCAAGTCTCACTATAAGACAATGAGACGCAAGCCGCTCATGCACATATAATTACCAATATAGAAAATGGATCAACAGGACAATGTCGACAAATAACAGGTACACACACACGTAAACGACATACAAGTGACAGTGGGGGAAAATGGCTTTGTTTGTTGTTCCCACGAAGGGAAAGACAATTAGAATAGCGGCGTGTTTCGGTAATGATCGAAATGCTCTGGTTATAGCATGGAAGAGATTTATGTGTGCGTAGGAAAGATTTTCGCTGATATTAGTAGTAGAAAATCGAACTGAAGTTAGATTTGATCAAATATTTAGGAGTGGGAAATTTAAGATAAATCGATAAATACTATCACTATGTAAACAAAAGAAAAGTATAAATGAAATTGCTCCAACACAAGGCCAAATTAAGGCATGGATTAACGGCACCCTGGGCTTCTGCTTCTGGAAGCCCCAAATTTAATATTACTTGGATATTATTTATTGTATATAAATATTTTTTTTATGCAGGGGCTACATAGTGTACAGCATTTGTTGGATATAGTGATCATGATCAATGTCATACTCAGAAGTGCAAAGGATCATGTGCAAATACTTTGTTTATTTTTTTAAATAATTTGCAGATGATGATATTGCACTATTTCATTAATAGGTGATTATTTACCAAATTAGCAATTTTGTTTTTCAAATAGTAAATATCTATGGTGACAACGTGAAAAATTGTTACAACCAATAGCTGCATAGCTCAAATCATAGTAAGATCTATTCTGTATGTGACCATAGTGATGAGAGAGAAATATTCCCCTTTTCACTTCCAGTGTATTCTAATATCGATTATATCGTTGTCGTGTTTTTGTGTTAAACATAGGTAATTTACTTCAGCTTCCATTATGATATTTACGTGCTAAATTTTTGAATTGGTTTTTTTATCCCTGTGCTCATCTATAGTTTTTGAGTAGGAAGACGTTAAACATAAAAGATACATATTTATCTAAATGTACATTTAAATTTTCTCATTTTTTTAGGATTCCGTACTGAAAAAATAAAAACAGAACCATTATAAGATCACTCGTGTATCTGTCTGTCCGTCTGTCACAGTCGTTTTTCTCGTAAACTATGGAACGTGGAAAGTTCAAACATGGGAAAGTTATAAAGCCTATTAATCCACACATTTTACAGATTATTAGCAATTCACAAATATGTTTAGGAAAAATTTAAGGAGGCTAATTAAGTTACTTGATTATTATTATTATTATTATTATTATTATTATTATTATTATTATTATTATTTTGGTATATTGTGTGAAAGATCTTGTAACACCGAACTCAAAAATATCATTGTTTAATTTTAGGTACTATATTTTCAGAGATATCGTCGAAAATGCACTGCAAAAATATGTCCTCCACCCTCTATTTCCAAATATACTGAAACTAAAAAAAAAAAAAAAAAAAAAAAAAAATAGGGGTAGTAGAAGTTTATTTAAATCTTTCAGGAAAACTGTAGCGATTTTCCTTGGTCACGAATTTTTTGAGAAAATTCCGTTACACATAAACTTTGCTTTGTGGGAGGTCAGCGGGGGAGTTGAGTAGCGCTCAAGATACTTATCGACGCACATTCCATCCAAGGATAGTTGATAATGATTTTTGAAAAAAAAAAAAAAAAAAAAAAAAAAAAAAAAAAAAAAAATTAGATCCGGTAATTAGCCCAAATATTACTAAAGTTACTTGCTTTTATTATTATTATTATTATTATTGCATATTGTGTAGAGTTTTGTTCGAAAGATCTCGTAACACCGAACTCAAAAATTCAAAAATGTCATTGTTTTAATTTTAGGTATTATATTTTCAAAAATGTACTGCGAAAAAAAAAAAAAAAAAAAAAAAAAAGTCCCTTTCTATTATTTTCGAATCTACTGATAATAAAATTATAAAAAAAATTAGGGGTAGTAGGAGTTTCTTAATTAATAAATAGTAATTAATAAATTTAATGTACGAACACTTTTGGACACGAGTTATACTCGCACTTGACCGATTTATTTTTTAAGGCATCAGAAAAGTTTATTTTTGCGACGGTTAAGAGCCTACACTAGTAACGGGAAGAAACACTCAAGCTAATGTTAAGTCTATGGGAAGGTTCTGGCGCGATTTCTCGCTCGCATTTTAATATTTTTAAGTGCTTTTTTTTGCATAGGATAGCTGTGGTCAATCTCCAACGTTGTTAATTTTTACTTTTTCGATTTTTGTTGCAGTTTTTTTATAAGCGGGCATTTTCAATTTTGGAACCGGTTGGAACCGGTTCTGAAAGTGAAAGTACCTTTATATAAAATAACTGGAACCACAATCAAAAAAGTAAAAACTAACAACGTTGGAGATTGACCACAGCTATCCTATGCAAAAAAAAAAAACATTTAAAAATATTAAAATGCGAGCGAGAAATCGCGCCAGAACCTTTCCATAGACTTAACATTAGCTTGAGTGCTTTTTCGCATGATTGATGTAGGCTCTTAAGGAAGGAAACCCAAATGAACAATAAGGCTCTGAGCCTAGATTTAAATTGATCGGATCCTGGTGGTTAAAAAGAATTTTCTAACCATTTAAATTTTTTATCCCATCAATATTTCTTGGATTTGTCAACCATCTCTGGAAATACATTTCCTTTTACTATAACATAATAATTCACAGAAACACAAGTGTTTAATTCACTGTGTTTACAACAATTTATAGAAGGCGTATAGTATGTAGCTTCATGTAGCAATAATTCAATTATATGAGTTCTTATGGTTGTAATAATTACAGTGATAATAATAATAATTTGGCTATATAATTATCACCTTGTTAACATAACGAATATAAGCTTCCCCAGCAAGACTGGTGGCTGTAAATCATTACGATCTTGCACATTTCAATTATTTCTTTGTTTTGTTTAAAGGAAATAAACGTGTCTGAAATTGTTGGCTTTGGGCAAGAACACAAGAAACTGAAAATGTATGAATTATTTTACAACGTTTTGAAGGTTATGATTACATTATTTACGTTTAAAATGATAAAGATTTTTTTTCTTGAACAAAAACTCATTTGATAAAATCAATCTTCTTTTTTATCCCTATAATGCTAATAGACCACGGCTATAATTTCTTAGCGTAATTATTATGTGCTCTCATCATCAGATGAGATTAGCAGGGAATAGTTATTCGAGATAGATTAAAACAAGTTCTGCAAAGCATTAATTAGATTCTTTGCAGAACTGTTTTTAATTACACTGTAAAAAAAAAAAAAAAAAAAAAAAAAGAGATAAATGTTTCTTTATCTACGAAAATATAATGTACCACGAATGAAAATATACTATAACCTCTTTCGAGTTACCATGATTCCGAAAAGCATTCTTTATCTGTAGAAACCTCAAAAAACGATTTTCGAGATATAAGGTGGTTCTCAAAATGACCTGTTCAACAACGCGAAACTTTCTGAAACATTTTCTGACTCATTTTTAAACGCAAAGGCATTAAATTGGCAGATCTGACTACTGAGTCGATTTCCAACAAGTTTTCCATTTTTTGATAAATAAATTACTTATCGAGTTATAAGCGATTCGTGTCAAGAGACGATATACGTTTTTCTCCGTTCTCGCTCAGCTGCCTTGGAAATTCGGTTCAAAACGCCGATTTTGACAATATTTTCTGAAAAATCTTCTGTCTTTACAAAAAAAATAAATAAAATAAAATAATGAAAAAAAGAAAAGAAAAAAAAAAACGTATTTCGATTGCATAGTTTCTGAATAAGAACACCTGCCAATTTCATGCGTTTCCAAACAACAATGAATAAAAAAATATGTCATAAAGTAGCCAGTTTGGATTTGAGAACAGCGCTAAACGCTATCCTAAACGGAAAATTTTTATTTTATTTTTTAAATTTATTATTACTTTCTGCAATTTGATCAAACGTTCCTTTTGCCCCAGAGATTTGAATGAGGTCAGTGGGCTCTACCGCCTGTAAAATCTATCAATCGAAGGATGACTAAGTTCCGATATTGCCTATCTTATACAATCGGCCGGTAACTTCAGTGACTGGTGACGCATGACGTGTGGTGAGTTTAAATTTGGCCGATAACTCTAGCTTGGTCGTAGAATGTTATCTTTTTTTTTGTTTGTTTTCAGCTACGATTGAAAAGCAGTTGTTCCCACGGAAGAAAAAAAAAGGAACATCCTGAAAATATATTTAGCTCTACGGTAATGCTCCACTTCCTCTGACGATCAAGGTACACCGCTATAACGACACTTTATTGTTTGTTTGATACAAGAAAATGATAGGAAATCGTGTGGATTTTTATTCATTCTGGGAAAAACTGCATTATATGAATGGCATTATACGGCTCGTTGTGTAGTGTAGGAAAACAAGATGTGAAATTTATAAGCTTATGTTAAAGGGACTCAATATCTCAAGGAAACGAAAAAGAAAATAAATTTTATTTTTAATTAAATAGATTAAAATAATAATATATTTAAATTTTTGAGAATTTAAAAAAAGAAATATTGTTGTTTCGAATTTGAAAATCCTATTTTTAATTTAATTTTTTTTAAAAATCTTCAGTTTTTTATTGTTTGTTAGGGACTGACTATAAGTAGTATGCGGCGGGTGCAATACAATGCACATTGGTTCACAAAAAAAAAATCCTAGCGAGATTTTTATTTTTTAAACTCTAACGTAAAAAAATATAGCACCCAAAAGTTTTGCATCCAGGCTCGCACCAGGGCTTCATACTTATAGGGGCTACCTCTAATAAGATGGTTAAAATAGCAATTAAAATATATATATATGACCCCAAAAATTTTCTTGCACCTAGCCCTCTTTAAAGTAATATGTGTGTTGTCCATAATAACATCGACAATAAATTTCCATTGATACGTACTATATTTTTTCATTTTTAGAATTGTTGTGCTAAAATATATTTAAGAGCGCCGTGATTTAACTGTTAATGAAACCTGATTGGACATTTAGCATTGGTCTCTCGAAAAACAAAAATAAAAAAAAATCTCCAAAAATGTATGGTTTTTATATTGATAAGAAAATTTTTGATGAAGAAACAATGATCCCTTAAAAAAGAATACAGATTAGATGAAGAATAAATCACTTTTGAACTCGAACAGTGTTTTAGATGAAGTAATTTTTATCCAATTCTTGAAAGAATTGTTATTGTTTTCTTAATTCCCTGTCAATAATTTCATTAAGAAAATTTTAATTTGCGCAAAACAGTTAATTAATAGTTCGTTCAGATAAATGTTATACACAATTCGTATGATAATAGATCGTTTATGCTAACAATAAATGGAAATAAATATAAAGAATTTATTTTTAAATTATCATTTTACATAATTTTTTAATACTTTCGTTTATATCGCGCTTTTCTCTTGTGATCCGTGATAAGACCTGGTATATTATAATATAGGTTTTAATAACTTTTTTTTCCATTAAAATATAATTATTCTAGTTAGTTCTGGTATGTATGGATATGTAGGCATCTCGTGATACATATAAAACATACACATAAAAAAGCCTATTTTAATTACTTTTTAGGTAGATTTCGTAAGAAATACTACCTATTACATTCTCACCTAAGTTGGAAATTTTGAAAAATTTTTGCAGATCTACGCCGATCATGACTCCCAGAACCCAAAACCACCCCCAGTTCAAAACTTTATCTATCTATCTATCTATCTATCTATCTATCTATCTATCTATCTATCTATCTATGTCACTTTTTTCTGACCACGATAACTGGAAAAATTCTGCATTAATCTTTTACAAACTGATACATAAAATCAAGGGGCATAAAATCTCGGTCAGGTTCGTTAATGGGCAAAATCGAACCAAGGGGGGGGGGGGAGGGTGGGGGGGCTTTTTGTGAAAACAGAAAAAAACCCATAATTTCTTAATTATTATACGTATCGAATCCATTTAAAGTTATTAATACTTCTAGGAGAAGGGCCGAAAATTAATGCATGACAGATTTTTGATATAATTAAAAATGGCTCCAAGAGGGGGAAAAAAGGGGGGTTTTAGAAGAAAAAAAAATCATAGCTTCGTCAATTCACAAGATATCAAATCCGCGTAAATTTATTATTAATCCTCTTAATATTATCTAAAACTTTTATATTGACAAGTTTTTTATAGGACCAACCGTTATAGCAAAAAAAAAAAAAAAAAATTAAAAACAAAAAAAAATCCCTGCCGGCTCCGCCTGCAAACAAGTTATTTTTCGAAGTAGGCGGTTCCAACTCCCGCATCTTTTCGAAACTGATACATAAAATCAAGAGGCATAAAATCTCGGTCAAGTTCGTTAATGGGCAAAATCGAACCAGGGGGGGGAGGGTGGGGGGGCCTTTTTGTGAAAACAGAAAAAAACCCATAATTTCTTAATTATGATACGTATCGAATCCGTTTGAAGTTATTATTACTTCTAGGAGAAGGGCCGAAAATTTATGTATGACAGATTTTTGATATAATTAAAAATTGCCTTAAGAGGGGGGGGAGGGGGGAGGTTAGAAGAAAAAAATGCATAACTTCATCAATTCCCAAGATTTCAAATCCGCTTAAATTTATTATAAATCCTCTTAATATTATCTAAAACTTTTATATTGACAAGTTTTTTATAGGACCAACCGTTATACCAAAAAAAAAAAAAAAAATTAAAAAAAAAAAATCCCTGCCGAACCCGCCTGCAAACAAGTTAGGTTTCGAAGTAGGCGGTTCAAACTGCCGCATCATCGTAAAAAAGGTCATTTCTTCCGCAATTCCCGACAAACAGGCGCCCCACGGTCTGCGTCTTCGAAATCTACCTGTGCCTGTAGGCCGAGCCGTCAGGGATTTTTTGTTGTTTTTTTTGGTGGTGGTGGTGGGGAGAGGGGGTGTGTGTGTGATAATACATAGATTTAAATTTCGAAAATCATCATAAAAAATCCTATTTGTAAAAACGCCTAGTTGAGGAAAATAAGTTTTTATTTCCATTCGAAATAATTATTCCAATTATTTTGTTATTTAATAAAAGTTAAGCCCTTTTTCCTATACAGGAATTTATAGCCATTATTCCATTTCAAAAGATCTCCAGTACTTATACATATTTATTTATATTTTTTTCTTCCAATTTTCTCTTATGTTAGTAGTTTATTTTCCATAATATTGCAGAAAGGAAGGGTTTCGGGAGGGGAGGGGGGATAGAGAGAGAGAGAGAGAGAGAGAGAGAGAGAGAGAGAGAGAGAGAGAGAGAGAGAGAGAGAGAGAGAGAGAGAGAGAAGAAGAAGAAGAAGAATTCAAAAATTCAAATTCAATATTGC
The DNA here is from genome assembly GCA_963931845.1 of Maratus michaelseni. Lineage (NCBI taxonomy): Eukaryota > Metazoa > Arthropoda > Arachnida > Araneae > Salticidae > Maratus > Maratus michaelseni. The sequence goes on from OZ007592.1 coordinate 256,744,970, forward strand.
ATTGATAAATTTCCGCGTAGATCTGTTTCGGAATTTTAGTCCAATTTAATTGATATTGAGGAAACCTGTGCAAGATGCTCAGTTTAAAAGCAACTCTTTTAGTAATTAAGATTTGCACAATATGATCCAAAAGCCAATATACCCATGACTTTTTAATAAATGAAAGTACACACCTGTAATTACAGGTCGGTGTAGATCATGATTACAATCATAGTAAACGTTCAAAGTATGAGCCGTTCTGCTGTTTTCATATATTGGTAATAGTTATATCGGTAATACTTTGCATACATCGGTAATGTTTGCATACATTGGATATATTCACTTTTGGATCATGCTGTTTTGGCATGGCGAACTTACGTATGTAATAAAATTATGATAAATCGAGCTTTTTAAAGTTAGTTTTAATTTTGATATGTAGATTACCCGTTATGACAAAAAGAAAAAATATATTAAAGGGCGAATAAAAACAGCATAATTTTTCTAATTTCTTGTATTACTTAGAATTAAAGTTGTAGCCCTGTGTTCATCGTTTTCGCAAGGTACCAGTGGCGTAGCACCAGGGGATGCTGCGTCACTTTACTACTAATATTATTATATACTAAATTTGGGCTTATTTAATCGCATAACTTTCAAAGATTTAATAAGTCTGAATTTCGTATATAATAATACTGGTAATAAAGTAATGCAATACTTTAAAATAAGGACAAATTTAGTATATAATAATACTGGTAGTAAAGTTATGCAACATTCCCTTACAATACGCCACTGTGAAGTACATTGACATTAAAAAAATAAATACATCTTTATTTCAGTCAATTTATGATATAGATAATTTAATTTCGAAAATTATCATAAAAATACATATTTATAAAGCAGCGTTATTGATAAAAATAACATTTTCCCATTTGAAAAATAATTATTCCAATTAATTTTTTATTTAATAAAAGTGTAAACCAATTTTCCATAAAGCATTTCAAGTGCTAGCCATTCTTCCATTTCTCATTTTCTCTTGTGTTAGTGCAAAAAGGAGAGAAATAATAATAATAAAAAAAAAGAATCCAAATTCAATATTGCGTTGACAGATTCCCGCATAGGTCTTGCTTTGGAATTTTTAGTCCAAATTAATTGATATCGAGGAAACCTGTTCAAGACGCTCAGTTTGATTGAAAGCAACGCCTTTAAGTAATTAAAATTTGTTTTCATTTCTTTGGTCTCTCTTCAAATCTTCTCTCTTGAAGAGGTCAAGTCTTACGTTCATCTTTCTTCCGTTTCTTATTCAGGTCTGCTGCCTTCGTTTTTATTGAATATGTCATCGTGAGCTTTTGTTTCTGATATGTTTTTTATATATATATATCTGCGGAAGGGTAATGGTGCCATCAAAGAAGTAATGGAGGCTGCCTGTATTTAATTTTCGAAAACAAACGTATCGAGATGTAGTATGGGATTTGTTTGTGGATGTCACGCCTATATAAACCCAATCCATTGAGCAGATATTATGAAAGGGTTTTGAAATTATGTAGCAGACTCATTATTTGTTCCCATGAATAATGATAGAAGAAGTGTTATTCAATTTATTTATGATTCTGTAATTATGTTTTGCATTTTTTTGTTTCGTTTTGCGTTATGGTAATTATGGGAGAGTAAGAGAGTACATATAACAGTGATATTTGATTCAAATGTTTTAATGTAATTTTTCTTTAGTTTTTTTTTTCCTTTTAATCTCAATGGACGAGGGATTATTAAGTGCATTAAACATTATAATGTCCAGGGAATATCAAATCATTGATCCTATTTTTGAAAGAGAACGTGACGTATTTGATTGAATGTCAGCACTTTTTTTTTCTGTTATAGAATTTTTCGCAAATTCTAATTTTTTAACTTATATTAACATAACCCTTCATTTATCTAAATTTTCAGTTAATTTTTCTTTCACTTTCTTTTTTTTTTTAATGTATAACATGGTAAGTAAGGCAGTTCTTTCTTCCAAATTCTAGTTAAATGTTCCTTTTTTTTTCCCTTTTCGTAATATCAACCCCAAGTGTAAATTGTTGTGACCTTGTTGTTCAACCCCACTTATTCCAGGAAAAATACCCGCAAAGTTTAACCTTGTAGGACAAACGGTCAACCTTTCAAATAAACGTTCGGTCAAAAAAGGACCATTAGGCAACCCGTTTCTTCGAAAATTTTCCTGTTACCATGTGGTTAGCGCATAGTAACAGAAGCGTAAGGCTCCCGTTCCCCTTAATTTTATAATGGGTAGGCCCCATATAGGTTCGAGGAGTAAAGGTGAGGCGAAGAGGTCAAGCAGTAAGCAGAGAACAACGTATGATGTAGGTGCGAGTCGAAAAAATTTGGAGCGGGCGAGGGGGATTTTCGGCGGGAAAATGCGCCCCGCTACCCCTGAGCTCCGAAGCATGAGCGCAGAAGAAAAAGGCATTTGTACTACAGAAGAGGCTAACTAAAAAAGATGCTGGTCCTATAAGTTTTTTTTTTGCTATCTCCATTACCGAGGTTGTTAGGAGATATGAGCTTTCCTCAACTTTGAGCCGAGGTAGTACATGAAAGTTCGGAAGGTGTTGGATGAGGATCGTATTAAAGAGCAGAAGGAGGAATTAATGTTATACTTCTAATAATCCTGCTGCTACATTAAAACTAAATTAGTGTAAGCGGAATTTCTTTCGATATTATCAACACGAATGTCATCGGTGTTACAAATACCAACCCCGATAGTGTAAGCGGAATTTCTCTCGACATCATCGACACAAATGTCATCGGTATTGCAAATACCAACCCCGAATTGCATGTGAAAGCAGTACGTGACCAGTGAGATGCGGTTTTAGGTGGTGAAGAATTTCTCTTTCGGCAAAGTGGGGACTGCCGATGAAGTAGAGGCCATCTTCGACGATAATGTGTTGATCTGATATAAAATTGTTAATCTGTCATCCTGATGAAAATCTCTATAGATGAGATAACTGTTGTGGTCTAAGAAAAATATATGTGAGTAAATTTTGGTTTATCTATAATGTCATACTATAATTATAATATTCTTTCTAGTACTGATATGAAAATGTCTACTGGTAAATAAACCCACAATTAACCAAGAATCTGTTTTTCCCTTATTAATTTGCATCTATTATTCTGATTAATTTAAATACGTTTCTTATGTATTATAACAGTAGCTTAAAAGATTTTATTCAAGTTATCAAACTTTAAATGGTAATGTTAAATTCTACTTTAATAGTAGTCTGCTCGATTATAATAACAGCAAATACATGTGTAAAAAAATTGAATTTAGAATTCTGTTATTGTTTTATTCAAATGTGTTTATAAATATTATTTAATAAGTAATTCTTTTCTACACTTTAAGTTTAAAATCTGTAAATTAATAGTAAATTAAACCCCCTTTCCTTGTTTTTAGCTTTGTTGCCCTTATATTTTTATTCTGTGAAAAAGTCCACCTTCATTGGTTTTTTTAAATTGATAACAGAATTCATATGGAGTGAAATTCAATCACACATGTTTTCTTTAAATATATTAGTTCTGTAAGAAATATATATATATGACAAATATAATTTTAAATTAATGTGGATTTAAGATGAAATGTGTAGACCTAATCTAAATATCCAAATGTAAATAGAACTAAATAGCTAAACAGATGATAGTAAATTTTATAGATTAAAGTTTAGTGATGCACTTAAAATAAATTGTTTATTCTGAATTAAGTTAATTGTGAAATTTTATATATTTTAAAGAGAGTTAATAAATTTATGAAGTATTAAGAGAATCCTATTAAGTGAAATATTATTGTTTAGGTAATTAAAAATGTGTCCTATCATCTTGAATCACAGCTTTTCAAATGATTTATAAAATACGTAGTGTGCTCAACTATACGATTTCATTGGTCCCTAAATTTTAAAGGTATAAATGTATTCATAAAGTAATGTCATTTTGGTTTTTACTTGCAAATTTTCTGGGTTTTATCCTCTCAAATATGAGAGTTTGTCTCCATTCAGTCATTCAAAATTAGTTTAATTTTCACTGTTGTTCGTCATCATTTATGAATACTTTATATTTTTGAGATTTAGAAGTATTGGGTGTTTTCCTTTTTTTTTAGGTTGTGAAAGATATGAGAATATTGTTACCTCCTTTGATTTTATTTAAAAGTAAAATTTAAAAGTAGATGAATTTATTTAGCCATTCTCTCCCTTTTCTTATATTTTGTATTATGTGTGTTAACTTGTACTAAATTTTGGTGCCCCTTCTTAAATCTAATTACCTGGTGTTTGTAATAAATTTATGGTAACAATATTCAGTTGGTGGTATGTCTTTCTCACCTGGTGTAATGTTAAATTTAAATTCTTGTATAATTGGATTGAAGTTAAATATTATGAAGTGGTAGAATGTAAGATTATAGTCATAAGATGCATTAAAATAACTTCTTAAAAAAATAGGAACGAGGAAGCCCAATATTTCATTTCTTTTGAAGGAGTAGAGAATAAACAATGCTTGCTGAAAATTGATTAATAATGCGTACATTAGCTTAAAAACTAGTTTTATATATGTATATAACATCGGATTTATACTTTTTTATTTTATTTGTTTATCAATTATTTATTTTGTATACCATTTTCGATCAATAATGGTTCAAAATTCCTTTCAAAAGACCCTAGTTGCGCCACTGCAGAAAGCGATTACAAAACAATGTTGAAGCCCCGAGGCAGCGAGGTAAAATTTAAACAGGTGATTACTCATTATCTAATATAATTATCAAAATATAGTTTTCCATCAGTTGCTGACGTAGTGTGTAGTTCATAAAAAAAAAAGTCTCCTTAATAAGCTTCTAATTCGGTGGAATAGGGATTGCCAACCATGCACCCTAGGCATGCATGTGCTCATCGTCCACGGACCCCCCCCCCTTTTATTATGCCCATGAGGCTTTATAAATGTATAAGTATAAATACACTGATGTCCAAAAAGTAAGGGACAGTGACCGGACACTTTGGATTTCAGACGTTTTGTCGAATATCCACTGAAATTCGTGAGGAAATGCCCTTGAACTTTGAGGATGTAAAGAACATGTTTGACTTCATGTTTTTCAGTGAAGATTTAGTCCCAAGGCAATTAGAGGAGGTAATAATAAATTTAATAATAAAATAATATTTGCGTTTCTCCAAGAAACAGAAAATGCTCAAAATGATCCGTCACTGTAGCAAATGACTGTGTAGGTCTTGTTCAACGTTTTTGTGTATTTGTGTAAGAATAGCACACAAATTCTTGAAGATGTTAACGTTTCTGTAAAAAAATCAAATGTGTTTTCTTTTATTAGCATGCAGAGTTTTCAACCGAATTTAACACCGCTTTCCAAAAACTTGACAAAGAACAGTAGAAATAGTATTATGCAATTAAAAGGTGAATATGTTGAATATTTGATGACATATGGGTATTTGTATGAAATAAATTTTAACTGGGTATGCGCGAACTATACCAAAGATTTTTTTTTCATGAATTGGTAGTCAATTCTAATAGAGAAACTTATATAAAAAGTCTATTCAACTATCGCGAAAATTCAGAAAGATACAGGCAATATAGTGAGCTAACTGATAAATTGAAGAGGGAATCCCCATAGGATTATATGGGAGCACGAATATGCTATGCTTACACAAATGTTGAACAGTCATTTGCTACAGTGACAGACCATTTTGAGCATCTTCTGTTACTTGGGTGATCGCAAATATTAATTTACTATTAAAATTATTATTACCCCCCCCCCCCAAAAAAAAAAAAAAAAATTGTCCTCGCGACAAAATCTTCACTGACCATTATGAAGCGAAACATGTTCTTTACATTCTTGAAGTTCAAGGACAATTCGTAAAGCATTTCAGTAGACATTCGACAAAACGTCTAAAAGCGAAAAAATCGGTCACTGCCCCTTAATTTTTGGACATCAGTGTATTTTGCAATTATGGATAGTAAGTGTTGATTTTGACTGGAAAAGTAAAAGGCTGTAGCCTGAGCAGTTTCTTATGGTGTCTGCTTTGATTGAAACATTGAAAGACCTACTCGCCTACAAAAGGAATAAAAAAAGATTTTTGGGCATTATTTCATTTTCTGTATCCTTAGAAGTTGAAAAGAAGCTATGTTTCCCCTTTTATTGGAATTTTTCTTGTAAATATACATCAACCATCCATGTTCGGAAGACTTATCCAATGTGCATACTCAAGATACATAAATGTGAGTTGGAGGGGTGTGCTCACGAATATGTTTTAAACATTCAAGTGTGTATGTGTTACTACAAACGTTGACAACACCTATGCGTTAGGACAGGAGGACAACATTTGATGTTGGGTTATGTGTTATGTCCATAAAAGTGTAGCCGACTAAAGGTTAGATTATTCGCATTTAGAATGTAATTAAAAATGTAAATGCCCAGTAGTGTAGTAGTAGATTTTAGTTAGCTTTAATCCTTTATGCCTCAACGGGACTTTGAAGTTCCATTAAAAAAAGTTAAATAAAATGTATTCGATACGTTTATTCATAAAAGCAATTTTTGTTTTTTGTTCTAGCAAAATGTTCTGCTTTATCATATTTAGAAAGCGCAGCCGAATTTACCAATATTTTTAAAATCATTTTTAATTATTAAACATTGAAAGACCTACTCGCCTACAAAAAGAATAAAAAAAGGTTTTGGGGCATTATTTCATTTTCTGTATCCTTAGAAGTTGAAAGAAAGGAAGCTTTGTTGCCCTTTTCATTGGAATTTTTCTTGTAAATATACAGGGTGATTTTTTTTAATGTTGTGAAAGTAAAACACTATAACAAAAGAACCACTTATCCAAATGACCTGAAATTTCACCAGTATGCTCCCAAACCAATGGGAATTTTTTAGGCATGGTTAAAAAAAAACTTAAAATCGCACCGACAGATGACGCTGTAAGGTAGCAGAAACAAAGAATATCGTCAGTGGGAGGAAAACAATGGACGGTACTTTGAGAAACCATCTTCCGTAGGCCCTCTGTCGTCATTGGACCTTTTCTTAAATTATTAAGTGTCCTAAATCTCCTAAGAGCAGTTGCTGCACTGTCATTATTCTGATAATACAGTTTCACTAACAACACACGGTCCGTCAATGGCGCAGTCATTGCGAGGATTTCCGTAGAATAATGAACACGAGGTGTGCGTACTTCACGTTTTTATCGCCAATGTGCGTGTGCCGGGCGCAAGTTCGTCTCCCGACTTTACTGCAAGTACAGCGCCATCTGTCGGTGCGATTTTAAGTTTTTTTTTAACCACGCCTAAAAAAATTGCCATTGCTTTGGGAGCAACCTGGTGAAATTTTAGGTTATTTGGATCAGTGGTTCTTTTGTTATAGGGTTTTACTTTCACAACTTAAAAAAAAATCTCCCTGTACATGAATAACCATCCATACGTGAATAGTTTTTACGTTAATGAAAGATGTGTAAAGAAAAATTTCCCACACAAGAAAATCTCTCCGTCTACAGATAAAACCACTGTATATATTTCATTTTATTACTTTATAAGAATATCTTAAGGAGAGATTTCAAAAATAGTTTTTTCTGTCAAAAAATCTAAGTGTTTCTTGTAAATATCAAAATACCTACAGTTACCGATTTAACAAATCATCTTTTTTTTTTTTTTTTTCTAAATCAGTTTATAGTATAGACGGGGCGAGATAATGGCTCACCAGGTGACATTACAATGAAGTCACCTTGTGATTCTCAAGTCACTGTCAGTTGAAGACTGAACTTTGAAGTCATTGAGAGCATTGCATTGTGATGAGTTGCCAAATAATGTCACAATGAAGTCGCATGGTGACTTTCCGGTGATCGACACTCTATTGTGAAGTCATCATTGCAATCCTTTGTGAAAAGTCACCAGATGACTTCATTTTCTGTCACTTGGGAACTCGTCACAGAACAGCTATCATGATGACTTTACAATGGAGTGTCAAAATGACAGTCACATGAGAGTCACAAGGTGACTTCATTGTAATGTCACCTGGTGACCCATCACAAAGCGATAGTCACGGTGACTTTTCAGTGTTAACAATCATTTGAGAGTAATAATGAGACAGTGAAATATCCCATATTTTGATTCACCGTAGCGATTGTGACACTTCTAACCATGTGTGACGTCAAGGGTAGAGCCTCTAGAGTTACTTAAGGCTCCTATAATAGGAGCTGACGCATATCCATTTTGTTTCGCATTATTCGGGTCTCAGTTCAGCATCTCAATCTACCGCTGCCGGAGCTGGGGTTGCCTAAGGCCTCGTTCCTCCACCTTCTGAAAGAGGCTGGATGTTAAATGGCGGAAAATTAGCTTGGTTTTTCGACTTTGAGACACATATCTGCGAAGATGCGTCAGCCTGTATTATAGGAGCTCTAGAGTTACTCTAGTGGCCCTCGTCAGGGGACTTCACATCGACTGGCTTTTCTACACTTGCTCTTTATAGAATTTCCTTTTGAGTACTCACGTGTTCAGAAATTAGCTTTTGTGTGTGTTGCTTAAGTTTTGCACACCAGTGTATGAAGTGGAAAACAAAATAAGGGTATTTTCGAAGCTTAAAAGATTACAGAGAGTCTTCCATCACAGATGCTATTGAAGTAGATTGATTTTTTAATGAAGAAAACATAGTATTTGAGGAAACAAAAAATCTGACAAATGTTTTCCAGAAATTAATGTTTTGGATAACGATATAAATGATGTTTCAGAAAAAAAAAAATACCTTTAATTACCCAATCAGCAGGATATTGTATTCATTTATAGTTTTCCTTAGAAATAATTCCATATCTTATGTTATAGATAAAAAAGAAGAAAAAAAATCTTATTCGGGATAAATGTCTAATCAATGAAATAGCTCTGTCAACATTAAATAATAATGATAATGATAATAACATACAAAATCAAATATTTTATTATTTTATCAAGTTAAATTTTATTTGCACATGAAAAAAAATCTATTTGATAAAAATGAAACAGAAAATATTTTTGACTTCATTCAGAATGGATGTCTACTCAGTGAAATTATGTTATTATTTTACCAGGTAAGTTAAATTCCGTTTGCATCTGCAAAAAATACATAGTTATAAAAGAAAAAACAATAACAAATTTCTCTTTCAGTGATTCAAAGAGAAGAAATTGAAATTATCAAGATGCTATTTATTTATTTTTAATTGGAAGGGCACATTTCCCCCCTTAACTAAATACATGTGTGCATATAACATGATTGTTCACAACAGAAAATATTTTAGTGTAAACACGAAGTATGACTGAAATGATCGTAGATGACTCCTAATGCATATTTCGAAAAGAAACGACTGGCGATGTTTGCCTTATGTGTATGACGTCACAAACCAGCAGTCTGGCTTTCAGCTCTAGTGGACTGCGATTGTGGTCATTGAACACCATTCAAAACGGTAATGGTTTTGACTTTATCCTCAATACATGGTGTGGTTCCCATCAATTTATATTGTGATTTTTTTCTGTTTTTATTTTCATTATCAGTGTCAAAGATTATGATAACTTAACTATCTTGATAGATGCGCGGATTCTATTTTTTATTTCTTCCTTTTTGTAAGAGAATATTGCTCACCAATAACTTTTTACTTCACGAGAATAAAGAGGGGTCAAAATCTCTGAACCATTCCTATATGTTTTCACCTGTGAACAGCTGGACTCCTTCTTAGCATCTTATACAAATACTGATTTGACAAACCCCTGCAAGTTAGTACTTCCTTTTTGTTTCCTCTTCTGTTTCCGCAAACCAACAGGTGGTTTTCGGCGAAACACGAAAAGATTTTTTATTTTTATATATTTTTATTACTATTGTCGATGTATTACTAATATGTGTGTTAATCTTCTATAAAATAATTAGGTGTAGACCTTTATCTTTCTTCATGGACCTATAATAATGATAAATCAATGTTTACTTGCGGAAAAAAATGATTCCTGTAATGTCAGTAATTTATCCCTTAATTATGATGAATGATAGGAAAGGTATACATATGTCAGTATTGATACTACTACAAGCAACAAAGCCAGATTAAGGCATGGGGCACCCCGAAATCGGTAGACACAATTTTTAAAAAATGGCAATCGCGTTTCTTTATAGTTTTATATTGTACAACAGCATATACAGCAACATATTAATACTAGATCATGAAAATCACGTCTTAGAAAATGTCCAATCATGTATGCATTTAAAATTTATATGGGAATGTTTTTCTTTATTATTTCCCTTCAATCGACAATTCGAATATTTCTGACACATTCGCAATGAAATTTTTATATGTAAAAGCATGAAATTTGTAGATATTACTGTTTAAGTCCCACGGAAGCGAACTTTCTATTTAACTATTATATATTCTGTGTTACAATTGAAGACAACTTTTACCTGGCTGTCCTGTCTTGAAAATCATTGCCAAATTTAAGAACATTTTCTTAGATATAATTTATTTTATAGAAAAATGGGAAATGAGAAGTTCTGGGTATGTATGAATAAATATATACCTGCAAATTTTGTGCATTTATGAATAAAATTATCGTGAATATAACATAAAGCAACAATTTTTAATTTGAGTAAGAGCCTTAACAGATGACACGCAGAGTACATAACAGATAAAAACTATTTCACCTTAATATATAGCATAAGCTTGAGGGCCCTCAGTCATGTTTATGCACCGCGTATCCCCAAAAGTCATGGTCGGGTTCTGACAAGCAAACTTACAGTTCTTGCAAAATTGTTTTTAAAGGAATAGAAGCCACGAATAAAAACAAAAGTTTTTACCAGACAAGCTGTATGTTTTTAAACAAAATTTTTAACAATTAGCAATTGCACATTTATATGATATAAAAATCTGTAAATTTAAACTGTTTTTTTACTGTTTTTAGCTGTTTAAACTGTTTTAAACTGTCATTAACTAAGACAGATAATAAAAATAATTTTTTGAACAAAATCCATAAAGTATTCTTAAAAATTTCTTGTAGTTTTTTTAGCATGTAATTACAGTAGTAACATAAAAAAATTAATTTTAAAAAATGTCGCTAATTAGTACTTTTTTTTCTGATATTAATATAACTCGTAAAAAAAACAGAGATTTTTCGGATACTATATTATTGCATTTTTTTCTAAAATATTAAACTTGTCTTTCCTTTCTCTTTTTCTTCTTTTTTGTTAAGTACTAAATGTGGCTGAAAAGAATAATTTTCATACTATTATTAGCGCATTTTTTTTTTCTTCTAAAATATGAAATTTTTTTTTTTTTTTTTTTTTTTTTTTTTTTTTTTTTTTACAAATGAAAAAATAGAATTTCCAGGTGCCTTATTAGTTCAAATCTCTTTCCCCCTTAAGATATCAAATCTTTCTTTCTTTCTTTCTTTTTAAAGTTTGCTACTAATATGGTTGATGGAAAAATAGAATTATCAGGTACCTTATTAGTTCAAATCTCTTTCCCCCTTAAGATATCAAATCTTTCTTTCTTTCTTTCTTTTTAAAGTTTGCTACTAATATGGTTGATGGAAAAATAGAATTTTCAGGTGCCTTATTAGTTCAAATCTCTTCCCCCCCTTAAAATATCAAATCTTTCTTTCTTTTTAAAGTTTGCTACTAATATGGTTGATGAAAAAATAGAATTTTCAGGTTCCTTATTAGTTCAAATCTCTTTCCCCCTTAAGATATTAAATCTTTCTTTCTTTCTTTCTTTTTAAAGTTTGCTACTAATATGGTTGATGGAAAAATAGAATTTTTAGGTGTTATATTAGTATTACATCCTTTATCTAAAATATCAATGTTTCTTTTATCGTCTGCTACTATATCCTTTTCTTTCTCTTACCTTATTAAAACTATGGATGAATAAATAGAATTCTTAGGGACTAAGTTGTTTTCTAGAAAAACACAATTTTTTTTTTTTTTTTTTTTCTGTTTGCTATTAATGTGGCTGATGAAAAAGCGTAGTTGCCAAGTCTGTTTTTGAATATCACGTTTTCCGTATATCGAAATATTCGCTGTACATAATCGCAGACTTCTGTAATTAATTGGAGTTAATATTTCTATTATAAATTAGTGGTGGGAAAAAGTAGGGAGACGTGGCAACTCTGAAAAGGCGGAATTTTTATTAGTAACTTTTACTTTTTTTTGTAAAATGTTAAACTTTTTTTTTAAATTCTTTTTTCTACTAATATGAATGATAAAAGAGAAAGGAAAATATAATTTTCATGTCATATTAGTACATTTCCTTTCCCTAAAATATCAATTTCTTTTTTTCTCTGTCTGCTAGTTATGTGACAGATGAAAAAAAAAAAAAAAAAAAAAAAAAAAAAAATATATATATATATATATATATATATATATAGAATTTTCAGGTGCCATATTAATACTTTTTTTTTCTCCGTCTGAATTATTATAACCTGCGAGTAAGGAGGCAATTTTTTAACTTGACCATTTATTTTGCTGATATGAGTCAGAAGTTATGACTCCGCTCCTCCATACCTTGGCTGTATCGAACTGTGCGGAAATGTAATCCCCCGTTTCTCTTGTCAAGCGGAATTCCAAAATATGACATGTAGGTATGGTCATATTGATAAGAGTCGCCTTGTAGTCGCTTTCAGAAAAATAAGTAATTGAGGAAATATTTCAGGTATTATCTTCAGCCATGTTATCATCTTCTGTGTAAGATTTAAGGTGTGACTCAATACTGGATTTGATTTTCACCTAAATGACTGTTATTTATTAGCTAAATGTAACATTGCGTTCAAAGTACATTTCTCTACCAGGATGTGTGTACTGTAATGCAATTAAGTGAAACAGAATTCGGTATTTTTGATTAAGGCTTGCATTTATTGTTCGATAAATTGTGTATACTAAATGCATGTTACAGAATCAATTGCGGTTAAATGTGAGAAATAGGACTAATGCAATACCAAATTTTAGAATAAAATAAACTTAAATATATCAAATAAAGTTTAATGGCAGTGTTTCATGTTGGCAGGAATAGATCAAGCAAAATCAATATAAATTTATAATAGATTTTCATTTGTATAATTATTTTTTTTTTCAAGCATAAGAAGGGTTCAAATGGAAACAAGTTGATTTGATCTTTTTTTACCACTATAAATTTTCTTTACATGTAATTTTCTTCATGGAAAAATGCATTTTGATTTCGAGGAAGTTCGGATGTATATCTATGTATATAAATGAGCACATATAATTATATATTACATATTTTGTAGAATTGTTTTAGAAATACGTTTTGATATCTGAAGTAATGTAGATTTTTTTTTCTTTTGTATACTACATATTGATGATGCGACTTACATTTGGGTCTATATAGTTAATACGTTTAGGTTTAACTCAACCAATCTTTACGAGGTGCAAAACATATACTCTTTAAAAATTTCATATGCTGATTTTTCTTATCTTTCTGTTATCGCTTTTTTATTTATTTTTAACTACCTTTAATTGTTTTTAATGATAATTTCCCTCTTTTTATTTTAGCTGATAAAAAAAAAAAAAATGACGTTAATGGGAATCTGTTAGAAGGCCATCTGGAGAGAGTTGTCAAGAAAGCCTTGGAAAATTTTATTCTCTCTTTTTTCAATTCACATCCCTTATCATGAACTACACCGGAAAAAATTACCTGCACATCCTTATTCTTCTTAATGATGAAATATTACGGCTTTATTTGCTTTAAAGCAAACATAACAACCGTAATCACTATAGTAGTTTTTGTTAAATATACACTCATAATATATAGGCATATACGTATAAAATATAGCTTCTGGCTCTAGTCGCTACTAGGGCCCCTTTCTGAAGAACTCATAACTATGTATACCGCATTTATCATTTGCAAGCCAGATGTCTATAATCAAAAGTGTGTAGGCAACAAGCGACAAACCTCGGATAATAACTATTAATCATATCAGAAACACGCTGTACACTTTTCCCAAAATGTGTATGTATCCTGTATCTTAATGTAAATAAATCGGAAATCATTTTCCCATCATAAAACCACAACTTCATCGGATTCATCTTGTCTTGTAACATCCACTTTGCAGTTGCGTGAAAAGCCGTTTCGCCGGCCCAAAACAAACATGACCTAGGCCCTGATCAAACAATCCGACATTATTATGATCACGCCAAACAGGTGACAGGTGGCTCTAACATCCCAGCCAAGCGAACTCAAGCAAACGGTTCCGTTCGTCGTAAGGTGTAGTCTTGGGGGCCTCGCTTCGATGATCAGGGGCGTAGGAAAGAGGGAGGCTCAGAAGGCTCGAGGCTCCCTATTCAAATGAAGACATTTTTTTAATGGGGTAAGTTTGATTGGGGGATGACTTGATAATTCATATCTGAAAAAAATAACTGTATAGAGAAATACTATAAACATCGAGTGCATATCTAACTAGTAAATCTGTAGATCAGAGGCCTCAACGTGGGATCTTCAAGTCATACTCATTTCATTTCATTTTTTAGGAATTAATTCTATTTAATATTTTGAAACTTTCAATACGAAGTTGAATTTCTTTCATTCTCCTATTAGTATTAGTGCAAATCAAATTTGAAGTAATTTAGGAAGATTTAACTTTTAAGAATTTTAACTGGAAAATTGATTACATGCACTTACACTTATACACTATTTCGTGTGAAATCTTTTTATTACATGCAGAATTCAGAGACAAAGTGGATCAAGTCCAAAAATATAAAAAAATTTGTCTGTTGCGGATTAGTACTTGTTAATGGTATATATTTTCAGAGTCAAAGTGAACCAAGTCCAATTTTCACTGTGTCGTATTCACTTGATCGACTTTATATAAAAAACATTTCAGGGCCAAATTGGATAAGGCCAGTAAATTCCGATTTAAAATTGAACTGCCACCTTATTTATTGTTTTTGAATTTTCAAATTATGACCCATATTTAAGTTAGTCTTGATACTACAATAATAAAAAGAAAATTATCCTCTAAATCACTTTAGGATTCAACTAGTGTTAATAAACTTTAATTTTGATTATCTCAAAACTATAATTTCTGGACATGATCCACTTTAGATCTGAACGCCTCATATGAGAGGAGATCTGCCCTCCTCACACCCTCGTTGTCTCATGAATTTATAATCATAACACTTTAGATTTCATTATTTTAAATCCTCTATCAAAATAATTAAAATGTTGATTTTGTGATACTCGTATTAATAATTAGTTTGAACGATTATTTATTCTCCTAAATATTTCATTTTGATTATAAATGTTCAATTTATTTTTAAATGACTGCTTGATACCTTTCCCTTCCCATAGTTTTTTAATAGCTATGCCACTGACAGGTGGCTCTAAGCTCTACCATCCCAGTCGAACGAACTCAAGCAAACGATTCCGTTTTTCGTAAGGTGTAGTCTTGGTGGATCTCGCTTCGTTGATTGCGAATTGTCCGATCTCCGTTAAGAATTAACGTCGCGTTAATGCACGCCCGGAACGCCTGGCCGACGTTGCGGCCTTGGATTCCTTTTTAAATACCGGTAGGGCACGGCAGATGACTTTTTTATCAGGCAGCGTTGCATCCCGTGTCTAATGTGCACTTGTCAGTGATCGGGCTTTCAGATTTTTCGCCGCCAAATGACAATTATTTGCTTTTATTCATTTATTTTCTGCCCCGTTCCCGTTCGCAGACCATTTTTCGGTTCCAGTCGGTAAAATTTCCTGTGTCTTAGTTACACTTCGCAAGCTTTTAGCATTTTTGTCAGTCATCAAGGTCGTTTTGGAAGCTCGACAATACGGTTTTTTCGGATAATAAACAGAATAGTTAGTTATCGGTGTGAAAACAGATTTTTCCCCCTTCTTTTTAATTAGGCATAGGAAGATTGCTGACTTTATAATTCCATTTGAAATCACTTCCCGAAATTTATAATATATTCCATATACTATATGGTAATTAAAAAAAAGATTGGCCAAACTTTAATAAGTTGGTAAAGCACACTACAAAAAAAAAAAAAAAAAAAAAAAAAAAAGAAAAGAAAGAAAGAAAGAAAAGAAAGTGTAGAAACCAGGTACGCAATCCACTTATTAAATAAAAAAAGAGGGTATCTCACTTAGTTAGGACGGTTCGGGTACAAGCCGATCCGAACGCGAAGCATTCAAAACCGAATCTGACGTGAAAGAAAATTAATCCATATTTTAATACATTTATGGAAAAGTAGTTCACAATTATATCTCTAATATCAATTTTATCTTTTTTGTATAAAAATTAACACATTAAGACTCATTAATATTCAAATACACAGTATTTTTTTCATTTGAAAATATTTAGGACTTTTTTTTGATAAATCGGATCAACCCGAAACATTTAAAGTTAGCCCGAACCGTGGGTCAGATCGGATCGGGTTCGGGTAAACTCGGGTAAAACTCGACCAGATGAAGTACTCAGGGATCGGAAAAACTACTTTTTTATTGTAGCGAACTACAACTACAACTACTTTGTCGAAAATGTAGTTAACTACAACTACAACTACTTGTTTTAAAAAGTAGCGACTACAAGCTATTTTTCAAAAGTAGTCACTACTTCGCTACTTTCAAATTTTGTCAAAGTGTTCAATTTACACTAAAAAAATTAAGACACGGATTAAATAATAAAGTGAGCCCTCGTTATATCGCGAGTGCTTGCATACAATTAAATAAATGCGACATAACCGAAGGCATTAAAAATTAAAAAAGATACCATACAAGGAAATATTTTGTGTTCATCTCGAAAACGTTAGTTTATACACACTTAACAAATATCGTAGCAAAATTAAGAGAGACATAATAATCTAGAAAATTACAGAAAAACAACCCTAAATGCAAACAATGAATAAATCTGTAAATGAAGCAATTCCGAATAATAAGAAATCCAGCGTTAAAATATGAAGACTTCTTAACGAGTAAATAGACAAGTGTTGCCAACAAGGAAATTAATTCCTTTGGGGGGTTAGTACTTGATTTCAGCAGCAAGTGTCATTGGAAAAAAATCTATGACTTCATGCGATGCGTTGCTATACACTACAGCTGAGATTTGCCACTGCGATTCGGAAATTTTTGAGAAAAACAAATTCTGCACAAAAGAAGCGGGTTTCAACCACGTGATTTGCAGAATAGCACTTTTTTTTCTCTCCTGAAGTAGCGTTAAAAGTAGCGTCGGTTCTCGTTACAAATTACTGATTTTTTGTATCGCGCTACTCACTATACTACATAGTTTAAAATGTAGCGCGCTACACTACAAACTACTGTAAAAAGTAGCGACTACAGTATACCACTGGAAGTGGAAGTACTCTATTTCACTTCAAGCCGAAGACGGATTTTTGATCATAACTTTAACAGTAATGGAGATATTATATAACTATATTTTAAACAGACTTACTCTGCTTTCGGTAAAATACGATGACTTCGTGAGACTGGGTTTGATATTACAATGTAATTCAATAAGTGACACTGCATAAACTGTCAGGTACATTTTGAAATGTAATACGTATAATTTCTTGTTGCTTAGACGTGGGTAAAGGTCATTTCAAGAAGTTCTCGTTGTGTTATCTCATTTCATATAAAGCAGTGTAGTATAAGTGTTGTAAAGACTCCATGATGTTGTGTGTTTTTGAAATGGGGTAGCGTGGAACCGTTTCACAATGGATCACCTTCATTAAATATTTCAGAACAAATTTTATTAAAAAGCGTTCTTGAAATTTCTAGAGGTAAAAATTATTTACAACAATTTTTTTTAGCTGAGTTCGCTCGACTTGTAATTTATAGCAAATCACCAAATAGTCCAGTCTTTTACAGTAGTTTTAAAATCTTAAAGTCTTAACTAGAGCTACTTTTCACTCTCCCCGAAAGATCAAATCCAAGGCTGTTGCGTTGACTTCAGAGAGATCGCACTCTCTCATTCAAAAATCTGTCAGCAAACCTGTCCTTCCCTACTAAGAAGGGAATCCGTCCTGAGAAGAGTGTTTTCCACCAACACTCGTTCTCCTGCCGAAACTCTAACTAATTTCCCCTCGATTCTCTTCTCCGGTCCGCTTGCTCGAACAAAAGATTCTCCGATCACCAATCAAAAAAGTTTTAGTTTACATCATTGGATAAAGCCTTTTTTAGGGAGGTCTTACTGAACTTTTAAATGTTCTCGCCGGAAATTTTCCCACGATCTGAGACCCCACATATAGACGGTCAGATCAGAGAAATATTTGCTGTCTAGCAATTTCAGTTTCACAAGATTGATCGAAGCTCATCTTTTCCTATTGTAGCAAACGACATTCTTGTCACACCACAGCTAAGCGTGAGAAAAGTTTTCCAACTCTTGGGAACTTCTATCTTTGATTACTCTGCCTAATTAGCAGACTGTGAGAGATTTAATGAAATTGTTACAACACCCCCACCATCAAAACATTTTCCGGGTTAAAACGCGGAAAATCTGCAAAAAAAAAGGGTTAGCTCAACATATCTGAGTGGCTCAAATAACATTACAATTTAACCTCACAATATACATAAGTGACCCAATCTTATATACTGTTTACCATTGCTTGAACATCTAGCTTTAGAGACTTTTTTTTTTTTTTGAAAGATACTTTTTTACTACACATGCCAAAATAACAATAAAACTAAAAATAATCAAATATGTACAAAAGATTGGATTTTACTCAAAAACTTACTACTGAATTTCTTTACTTGTGTTTGCCGAACAATACGTTTTACACAACCGTTCAATTTCTTTAACAAGAGTGTCACAAAGGCGTGAATTTCCACTGTCCCTACTCTCTTTCAACAGAATTTCGAAGGATTTTAGAAAACTCTTTGTGAATCCGCTCACTTCCTCCAGATTAACTTTCGAATGATAACCCTTCCTGTCAACACTCACTTCCATATTTTCGCGTTTATTTTTCGAATTACCCTGCCGGTCGAAAACCAACTCATCTACTTTCCTTGACCTTTTCAAAAGGGTTTCTTTTTCCCCAATACACTGAGAACGGTGGTTCTTCATTTCGGGGGGGAATGACGAAAGAATTTCTTCCTGCCCTTGTGGATCTGTTAAAGGGTTTATCTCAATCCCCGGGTTCTCAAAACTGGAATTAGTTTGCGATTTTTGCTTTCGCTTTATCTTTTCATTTATTAAAGCCTGCGTCTTATTACCTAAGATATAGTGTTTAATTTTAGAGTGTCTAGGCAGGATTGCCGCTTTCGTATTTACATATCCGAGACCTTTTATTTCCATTTTTATACGTGCCACTCTAAATCGTTTTGGATATTTATCAAATGTCTGTTTAAGCCAAACATATTCATTGCCTAATTTGCTCTGATTTACCAAATTCCATGGGCAAACACAATACGAGCTACCTGAATCTCTAAGTACACACGCCTTCTTCCCATTTATTTTGTTTTCACTCAAAAAAGGTCGGAACAAGCTTTTGTCTTCGCTTATATCGCCTAAGTGATTTATGCTCTCGAAAGATTTTACTTCCGTAATATCCCTTTGTCTTTTCGGACAACGTGCCATTAGGTGAAATTCGCTTCCACACGTATGGCAACGCCTCTTTCGTTCAAAGATACGTTCCCTGTCTTTAATTTCCTTGTCTCGCCAATTTATTTTTTTGTCGGAATTTTTTTCTTCTCCAGAATTTCCCTCGAGTTTCGTTTCTTCAGATTTCCTATCATAAAAAGATCTCGCATTCTCTTTTTTATCTGAAATCCCTTTCACTGCTTCGTATTCGTCCAGACATTTTGCCAAAACTAACGGGTCTTTGTAGTTTGCCCACGAATCAATGAAATGCTCTTTCATTTCACTAGAAGCACGGAGCTTGATCTGGTCAGTTATCAATAAATTTTTCAGACTACTGAAATCCGTAACATCTAACCCATTTAACCAACCCTCTAAATAACTGTTGATCTCGAAAATAATGTCCTTCCATGGGGCATCTGGATTGCGTGGATGTTTCATTAATTTTTGACGATACGCTTCTGGACTCATACGGAATCGTTCAAGCAAAAACTTTTTGACGTATTCAAAGTTATCCGTCTGATCTTGCGGTTCCCTTAAAATCAACTCTGCAATTTCGACCGGCACTAAAGCTAACAAATGCGTCACTAAGTCACCTGTCTCTATTTCCGCTTTGGTCGCCTGTCGTTCGAACAAGTTTAAAAACAAAGTTATGTCAGAGCGTTCCGGATCAAATCGATGCATTATTGTTCGGAGCGGCAGTTTAGGTGGGCGTTCCGACCCGGCACTGTTAGTTGAACTACGTCTATTTGCATCTTGCGTCAATCTAAGTTGTTCCAACGTAAATTCGCGTTCTTTTTGTTTTTCCTCTCTTTCTCTTTCTTCTTTCTCCCTCTCATATTCCCTTTGTTTTTCCTCATATTCCCTTTGTTTTTCCTCATATTCCCTTTGTATTTCAGCCTTTTCCCTTTCTTTATTCTCTTTTTCCCTTTCTTTATCCGCGGCTATCTTCTCTTCTCGATCTTTTATGATATACGCAGCTTGCGTAAAGGCAAAATCTCTGTCGTAATCCTTAGCAGCTTCGATTTTTTGGATAATTACCGGAATCCTGTCATTTTTCCCTATCTCCACTCCCAATTCTTCCGCTAAATTCTGCAAATCAATTTTCCTGCACTGTTTCAGATCAGTTACTTCTTGCATTTTAAAATTTTAAGCAAATACAATATAAAGATGAAAATAATATTTTCGCTTGCTAACTTATGCAATAGGGATTCTAACACTTCATGAAAAATTTTCTGCTACTACCCACATAATATTAACAATTTTAAATACAATTCAATTTTGAGGAATAATAAAAATAGTATCCATATAAAAATAAATTTTCAATATTGTAAAATTTTCGATACACTGACACGTTTTTGTGTCGATCATACAAATTTAAAAAAAATTTAGAAATTTGAAATTCTGTGTTCATAATTCAACCAATACTTGATATTTCTGACACCGCAGGTAACAAAATGACCACTTTTTGCAACTGCTAAAAAATTTTCCTAACATCACATATTCAAAATATTTGATTATCAACATCTATTGTTTCACTAATAATATAAAAAAGTACACCTTTGAAATCTTTCAATCATGAATAACTAGACAATCGACTTATTTGAAAAATCAAACTTTTTATCTCTTTTTTTTTTTCGAGAAAAAAAAATTATATATATACACATTTAGCCTGACAATCCTTATATTATTTTACTGCCAAAAGAAAATTCACACTATCAAATTTTATGCTGATAACAAATATACATATATTTTTCCAAATATGTTAAAAGTTATTAGATTTAAAAATTTATCATAATTTATCATATATCCATATTCACATAAAAAATTTCTCAGAAATGAATTTTCCTCACTAAAGAATATATAAACAAAATGAGAGCCACTCAAAAATGAATTGAGCTTACCTTTTCTACAGTCTTTGTCTGCATTATCTGTCGCCGGTTTCGGGTCTGGCCTAGACGTCGTCGATTTCACAGGTTATCTCGGTTTGTCGGCTCCTGATGTTTCCTAGAAAGGGCTTGCTTCGGACTTGTTCTCTGTAAACACGGCTTGCTTCCAGGACGGAACTGCGGTCTGTCGTGACAATGCAAGGGCTTGCTTCGGGCTTGTTCTCTGTAAACACGGGCTTGCTTCCAGGACGGAATTGCGGTCTGTCGTGACAATGCAAGGGCTTGCTTCGGGCTTGTTCTCTGTTTTCCTCTCCTGAACTGGCGTCAGATCTTGCGCGCTTAGATGCGGGTGGGCGTCACTGCTACTGTCTGGACTCTCTTCACTAATGCTAATAAATTTTTGTCGAAATATCCGACTCGCTTGCCACCAGCTGTAAAGACTCCATGATGTTGTGTGTTTTTGAAATGGGGTAGCGTGGAACCGTTTCACAATGGATCACCTTCATTAAATATTTCAGAACAAATTTTATTAAAAAGCGTTCTTGAAATTTCTAGAGGTAAAAATTATTTACAACAATTTTTTTTAGCTGAGTTCGCTCGACTTGTAATTTATAGCAAATCACCAAATAATCCAGTCTTTTACAGTAGTTTTAAAATCTTAAAGTCTTAACTAGAGCTACTTTTCACTCTCCCCGAAAGATCAAATCCAAGGCTGTTGCGTTGACTTCAGAGAGATCGCACTCTCTCATTCAAAATCTGTCAGCAAACCTGTCCTTCCCTACTAAGAAGGGAATCCGTCCTGAGAAGAGTGTTTTCCACCAACACTCGTTCTCCTGCCGAAACTCTAACTAATTTCCCCTCGATTCTCTTCTCCGGTCCGCTTGCTCGAACAAAAGATTCTCCGATCACCAATCAAAAAAGTTTTAGTTTACATCATTGGATAAAGCCTTTTTTAGGGAGGTCTTACTGAACTTTTAAATGTTCTCGCCGGAAATTTTCCCACGATCTGAGACCCCACATATAGACGGTCAGATCAGAGAAATATTTGCTGTCTAGCAATTTCAGTTTCACAAGATTGATCGAAGCTCATCTTTTCCTATTGTAGCAAACGACATTCTTGTCACACCACAGCTAAGCGTGAGAAAAGTTTTCCAACTCTTGGGAACGTCTATCTTTGATTACTCTGCCTAATTAGCAGACTGTGAGAGATTTAATGAAATTGTTACAGTGTTTTAAAAATTTCGATAAAATATCTGCATTATTTTTTAAAGTTATGAACGGAAAATCGGTTTTCGGTTTGAAGTGAGACATCTTGTAATTTTGATTCAATAAAGTAGATTGCGACCTTCGTTTCCTAAATTAATTTATTGTAGTGTGTCTTATACCACTTCTTAAAGTTGATAAAATATTTTTTGAGTCACCCTGATGTTATATTATAAATTGTATCCAAGTTTTTGGGATGATATGGTCAATATAATCAATTTTATTCACTAGTAATTTGTGTAACACTTAAAATGAATTTTTATGCTTACTATGGCATACATAATTGTTCCTTTTGAGGTTGAAATTAAAATACATTTATATCTTAATTTAACCTCTTACCATGAAATATCTGTTAGTATATTAAAATAATAAAGTTTAAAAGGGTAAATCACTTTCTCATTAATATATATGATATATATAACCAATCTAGTCTTATCCAAAGAAGTTGGTTTAAACATCTGTTAAGATATCAAAATTTACAACTACAGATAATTTTTTTTTCTTTTCTTTCTTCCTGAAGCCTATTTGCATAAGAAATAAAACATGTGTGTTCTATATATTCTCTTCATATATGCCAATTTATCCATGCAGCATCACAATACTGAATGAAAAACGGGAGAAGAATAAACTTCTTCTTATTCAAGGGTCACAAATTTGTTTGACTATAGGTATTTTAACTTTCTACAAGAGTATCCAATAGGGTTATTGATGCGGATAGTATATTGCGGCACTACTTCAAGTCAACAACATGGATGAAGAAGACTCGTACATCATACAACAAAAAATATATATATACATATATAGTGCAGTGAAAAACAGGGAAAACGCTTAGTAGAGGCGTTCCGCCCAGCCCTCTTCCTTGAATATCTCGAAAATACATTCTTCCCGTTCCCCATATGGTTTCTTAATTAGCATGAGAATAGAGGAGCTGAGGGCCTAAATTGACGGGGATGGTCCATTGAGGGAATGGAATAAGAAAGGGACTTGCAGAGGAAAATCATATTCTTATGGGAGATACAGGAGCAATTTTCTGCAACGTTGCGTATCACGGCGTAACATCTGCCGTTCAGGTGCAAGTCCATCGTTGTGGAGAGCGTAACATTATTCGCGCAATTTGAATCAAAAATTCAGGGCAATCTAGGACAGACGATAAAATTTTATGTGGAAATTATTCTTCTTTAATGAGATATGCTTAAGAGATTTCAAGAAATTGAGCGAGACATATTTGGGAAACATACATATGAGGCTGTAAAAGTCATAGTGGTGCAATGTAAATCACTAATTTTGAAAATTGTCATTAAGTGCTAGGAGGATACATATAAAACATTAAACTATTAATAGGGAAAACGGTATTAGTTATAGTTTCACAAAATTGCTGGTAAATAGCACCAAAAATTATTTTACCGCTTTGGAATTCGTTATAACGTTTCTAGTAAAATCTTTGTTTTTGAACATTTTGGTAATTGTGACTTACACCACTAGACTTATACGACCTCATGCGACACCCTTGTACTACTTGGCTGTTAAGTTTAATGGAGCAGAATTTTCGACCTGAAACGATAAATGTCTGCAATAATTTTCAGTGGAAAATGTACGTCTCAGATGTCGGAATCGTAATAATTTTTAAAATAATTTTCATTATTATTGTAAAAATGAATTTTAAAAAATTCAGGGGAAGCGTCGATGTTACAGATATTAATTTATACGATCAGAAATATAATTTTCGGGAAAGAACAAAAGTAACGGTTAATTAAATAACTAGGTCATGAACTAGGACAAATCCCAGGAGAGGAATGCGGGTGTCAAGTTCTTCTCAAACCGATAAAACTTCTACAAAATCGTACATTTCCGAATGGAAACGCACATTAATATTGAAAAATTGCTTCATTAAGCGACGCCCCCCTCCCCCCTCCTTTAAATCAAGGCCTGATTTTTTCTCTGGTCATGCATATGCTAACACTTCTAAAAACAATTAATGAGTTTTAAAAGAAATACAATTAAAAATGCTAGTATAATGCAATGAAAGTAAAACTTAATATGAAGTTTTTGTTATTAGAAAGTTCACAGGGCAGAAAGTTGAAACATTAAGTGTTAAACGTCATATATGAAATTGTTAAAATTAGAAATCGAAAGTTTCATCTTTATATTCCGGCTGAAAGTTTCTAAATTATATCATTTAGTAGGAAGAAATATAAAATGAACGTATTAAGAACAATTGTGGATGTCTAATCATTCTATAAATTGTTTATACAGATTATTTCAATTCAGGGAAGGTGCAATGAATGTCAATTTTGTTTCTCTTAGTATGTTAGAAATTATTTTGCTGCTGTAGACTAATTAATTACAATATGGAGTTTTATTTTCGATGGTTTTTTATCCTAATCACTTTTTTGTATTCATGCCCCTTTCATGGACGCCAGCCAGAGAAAGAAAGGGAGGACCATTGCCTCTCCATGGATTCTGAAATTTAATTAACTAAATTTTCATCATATCTGATGATTAAAAAACAAATTTTTTTTTTCGGAGTAACTTAAAATACTTAAACACTAAGAGAGAGAGAAAAAGAAACTAAATATTTTTCAAGTTTTTAATTGTTAAATTATTGTATTGCTTTTTGTGGTGATATGTTTAAAAATTGATTTAAAATGTATTATATATGAATATAAATAAAAATTAAAGGCATATTTTGAAGTTATCTATTGTTATTTCCTTTAAATAACAATCCATTCCATATTTTTATATTTAAAGTTAGTGTTGTTACCCCTACGGTAGCCGTTCTAAAACTAAAGAAACTAATAATATCATAAGAAAAAAAAAAAAAAAAAGCTTTTGTATAGACCGTATTTTGAAATGCAACTGGAAGTCTACACGTCAATCTCAACTTTCTCTCATATTCCATTTATTTATTTCTACATCATTTCATCCGATTCGTCTAGCCATGGAATTTTCAGCAAATTGCATGAATTGATCACTTTTATGAGCATACTGTGCTGATCTCTTTATCCAAATGACCGGTCTATCTGCTTAACGAAAGCGTATAAAATTACGAATTATTGTTAAATTGTGTATGAGCCTGGTATGAATTTTATTTATTTAATTTTACTTTCCAAACGAAAAATTCCGTTCAAAGATTTTACTCGAGTCTTATATTGCATAAAATTCGCACTTCGTACGTAAACGATCGAGATATTGTGATGTTTGTAACATTTCGATATCGTAAACGACCTTGTGATAAAATTTCCGTACGAATTTCTGTATTCCCGTGTGGAGACAAGTATATCTGTGTTTGTTTCGTTCCGACAAAATTACACATTTGATCTCTTATTATTTTTCAATCAAATGTATGTTGAATAAAGGGTTTCAAACTTTTTTTATAATTTAGTTTCTATGTATCACTGTAAATAAAAATTAAAACACGATTTTGATGTTATCTATTGTTCTCAATCTCTTCTAAATAACCATTCAGTCCATATATTTTTTAAATTCAAAGTTAATGTTGTATACCTACAGTTAGTATAGCCGCTGTGAAACTAGTTGAAAAGAAACTAATGTTATGGAGAAAATCTCGCTTCAGACCTTATTCCCAAATGCAACTGGAAGCCTGGACGTCAATCTCAACTTTCTTTCATATTCCATTTATTTATTTCTACATCATTTCATCCGATTCGTCAATCCATGGAATTTTCAGCAAATCGCTCAGACTGGTCACTTTTATGAGCGTACTGACCTCTCAAGCCCTCAGAAATCCACCTTCCCCCTCCATAGGAGGGAGGTAAAAGAATTTTATTCGCCCCAAAGAAGAATATTCGATGAGAATATCAAAGAAGTTACTATTCACCATAAACATTCTTTTCGCAAGACTTTATATCGAAACAGGCAGAGCGTTCAATTTTCTTTTCAAGATAAGGTAATTTTTTTTTTCTCTTTCATTTTCTAGTACTCAATCCTCGAAACTATTTTTTCTGAGCCTTCGAGAAACAGTTCAGTGCGTTCTTGTTTTAAATGAAACTATATACACAAAATCTTTTTGAATTTTAAGTCGAGCGGAAGATTTTGTTTCGAATGATGGGTTATAGAATATCAATATATTTTTTTTTTCGGCGAGCAGTATTACTTTAACTATAGATGTACAGCAAAATTTGGTCTATATTTGTCACAGCTATATTATATTACATAAAAAATTTACCCCTATTACAATCTATTTTACAATGATTGAAAATTAATTTAACATTAGGAGTTCAATAATTTGATTTCAATAATTCATAAAGTACATGATCAAATGACTTCCCGTTTGTTATCATAAAGTCAAATTTACCGAAAAAGCGAAATAGAATGTCAAAATTAGATGTTCGTATTGAATATTTCAGAGCTTGGTACAACTTCTGTTTGAAGATAACCCCTAAATTTATTATTTTTTTAACATAAATTGAGAAAAAGACATAATTTCCAGTCGAATAGCTATTTCTTTTTCTTTCTTTCTTTCTTTTTTTTTCTTTTTTTTCTGAGACAATTTGGTGATTAAAATGCATGTATCTTCCTTTTTTTGGCCGACTGTAATTATATATAAGCATAAATCAAACACTTTGTGCGAATTTTATTCATAAACGAAAACCTTTAACAACGTTATAACGCACAAATATGAAAAAAAAAAATGGCACAAAAAATCACGTACGGCCGTTTCGAGGATTCTTGGATCCCCTTCCTCAGTGCTGAAAAAAAAAGTATTAAAATGGGTTTGAAGAACCCCTCGGTTATAGTCCCCTAGATATATAAACTCTTGCTTTGGCCTTTTCAATCAAGCCAGTACTCGTGGCTATAACCGAGGGGTTCTTTAAACCTATTTTAATATATATTTTTTTTAGCACTGAGGAAGGGGATCCAAGAATCCTCGAAACGGCCGTATGTGATTTTTTGTGCCATTTTTTCATATTTGTGCGTTATAACGTTGTTAAAGGTTTTAGTTTATGTATACATAAGATTGAGCATTGTATCACAATTCAGGAGTAACGTGAAACAACTTTCTCTTAAAAAAGCGCTATACAATTTTCGCAAACACTACAAAAAATCCACGAGCCAGCTCAGTATATATATATATTTCTATATCATTAATTTAATATTATTTGTACTTTATTTCTGGCCGAAAGCGTCTTTATGTTGTTTATTTTTATTTTATTTATTTATTTTTGCTCTTCTTGGGTCCAGTTATTTTTTTCCAGTGTAATTGTTGTTATGCACTTCGGCTACGGTCATAAATCTAAGATTCACATTGCTCTTACTAGACATACGGAGACCATGACCCCAGGGACTCTGATTAATGAACTCGTTCCAATTATATATATTTGGTCAAAATTTGTCACAGCTTTTGTAATTTATTTTATTCTATTTTAACTAATTTGGATGTGAAATCGGTAAAATGAGAAATATAATTTACTTTTATCCTATTTTTTAAATGCCACATCACTTTAAAAAAAAATTAAATTGCTTGTAATATGGATTCTGGAAATGATGGCTATTTACTGCTAATAGAATATTATTTTTTTGTACGTACAAAAATGCTTTTACTATAAACGTACAGCATAATTTGTTATGTATTTTGTCATTATTTTTATTTACCCTTTATTTTTACTTCAACTTATATATAATATAGGGAGGGGAAATATGTAAAATTAGAAAGATAATTTACTTTTATCTTACTTTAAGCACCCCAGTTAAAAAAACAAAAAATAAAGGAAAGAAAAATAATTACTGGCAACATGGGTGCCAGCAATTATTTACTGTACTACTTGACAAATTAGCAACAAAGTGCGATTTAATCATTTACTCCAGGAAAAAAATACATCAGATATAGCTTGCTAGTAAGTTGATTATTATGATAAATATTACAGAAGGAAATGGGTCTAGTTTTTCTTGCATTTCTTACAGTAAAATATTTTTTATAGCATTTATGCTTTTTGTTTTTCGCATTTCTTGCATAACGAAAAGTACCTCCAAGTTTTTACAATATTTGTTTCAGAATTTTGCCCTATATCTCTCTTAATTTAATTTATTTTTTGGCGCAGGTAAAACGTATTATACAAATACAGTATACAAATAAATTTAACATTTCATTAGCAAAATAAGTAATTAAACAAATATTTATTTATTTAATTACTGAGTCCTTTTATTTTCTTTGTTAGTCACACACACACAAAAAAACTTAAACTAGAAAGTATGTTACTGAAAAAAAAAAAAAAAATAAATAAAAATAAATTGAGTTACAAATGAGAAAAAAAAAAAATCGAAGTAAACTAATTTTGTTACTATTCTATATTTGTATACATAGTGCACAATTTTTTTAACTTTTTTATGTATAACATTATTTTAAATTTTTATGTTTTATTTTTGGAAATCGTGATTATTTTCTTATCATAAAAGAATACTCGTTACCAAATAATTTTCTATTTTTACTTTTTAAAATATTCTGCGTAGCAGTTCATTTATTATAAATATCATTTTATTATAGCTCTAGTTTTTTCTTCTTTCTTTCTTTCTTTAAGCATTTTATACTACCTTCTCTAAAGATTCAGCGGGCCAAATAACGCTGAAAATGCTCTTTTAGAATAAATAAATATGAGCTTTTCACATTTCAATCGAAGGAAAAATATAAAAGACGAAAGAATCTTTTGAAACGTTATTTAAAGACATTAAATTACTTTAAAAAAGCCAAAAGCTAAAAATATTAAACTCTTCTCTTATGCTTATTTTCCCGGCGATATTTTTAGCCCGATTTTGTATCACATCGTCAGGATGGGTTTTATCAAAAAATATGCTTTAGAAACAGCTTTGTTGATTTTTTTTTTTCTAGAAAGAAATGGATTATACCTTTGACACAATATTACAGATTCATTCAACTGCAGCTTATAACAACTGAGAATTTTGATGGCAAACTCTGAAAATATAGGGGAGGAGGGATAGTGCCAGAAAGCACTGAATATTCATAAAATTAAAAATATCATTACTCAGTAAGTTTAGATCATAAAATAATAGGTTTTTTTAACGTCCTCCTAGTGCTGGTCAACATTTCTTTTTTTTAAATATAAGTTATAGGAAAAAAGGGCCGTATAAAAAATTAAATTTCTTATTTTAATCTGTATAGCCCCTTGTAAAACAGATGCCATATCTGAACTTATACTTGTTATGCATAATTTTTTGTAATTGAAAGTATGTATCTATCCTCAGCGGTTTAAGAGTTAATCGCCACTACATCTATTTTGAATCCCCCTATATATATACCCACAGTGGTGTTAAGAGAGCCAGTATCTACGCATGACGCATGATGTTTTTCTTGTTTATTATGTAATCAAGATGTTGTTTTATAAAAACAAATAAATTTGAGAAAATAGCAATATTTTTCTCTTCCTATCCTTTAGCGTTGAGACCCAGGAGAAGCTGCAAATAAGAGCAAAGGTTATCTGACAGTTTGTGAGAGTATTTTTGATGAAGACCAGTTTTCAACTCTCGCTACTGCTTGTGTGAAAAATCCCTGGCTTTAGTGCTAAGGTCATGTAAACGTGGGAATCATATGAAAAACACAAATTCATAGGCGCTCGCAGGGGAGGGGGGGGGGGGGGGGTGATAACATCTCCCTGGATTTTCAAATTTAATTATTCAAATTTTCTTTTTCTCATATGATTTTGAAAAAAAAAAATATATCCAATAATTTAAAATAATTAAACAAAATGAGAAATAGTAACTAAAGATTTTTCGCCAGGGAGGCAGAGCCTTGTGACAATTATTTCCATGGAGACATAGTTTTTTTTAATTTGGAATTAAATTATTCCCAGCTTTAATGTATATACACTATATGGTCATTCGTCACCGGATACTTTCAATTTTAGACATTTTGTTGGATATTTAAATATATGCTTGTCAGATTCTTCTGGAACTTCAGGAATATAAAAAATATGTTTGGCCTCATATTTATCAACGACAATTTGATCATGAGAACAATTAGGGGGCCAACAAACAATCAAAGAAAAATAATATAATTTGCGATCACTCTGTAAAATAAAATGCACTAAATGATCTATCGCTACAGCACACGAATATGTGGACATTGTACAATTTGTGTAAGAATAGCACGTATATTCATGGAGATATAGCGATTTTTTTTTTTAACATTCAAAAAATTCTTGCATGTTTTTTTGTTTATATGATGCAGGGTTTTCAACCAAATTTAATGTCAGTTTCAGAAAATTTGACAAAATGTAGTAGAAATATTATAGTAAAATTGGAATATAAATATATTAATCATTTGATGAAATATGAGCATTTGTATGAAATATTTTTTTTCTGCGCATGCGCGAACGATAACAAAGATCTTTTTTTTTTTTTTTTTTTTTTTTTTTTTTCCCATTATTTAATAGTCAACTCTATCGAAAAACTCATTTAAAAAATCCAGTCAAATATCGTGAAAATTTAGAACGATATAGGTGATTAGAGTGAGCTGATTTTTAGTTGCTCTCAAAAAGTAGCTGAATGATATGGGATTTTCCACAAATTGTCATATTTAATTTTTATACTCTTTTACATTTTGTATTGATACTTTAATTCTCCTTGGAAAACTTTGTTGTAACAGTTTATAATAGTTTTGGAGCAGATCCTTTGATTTTGATAATTCCTTTTTTTTTTTTTTCTTCTCCCGAATAGGCTCGCTAGGGTAGTTTTCCAAGGAGAACTAAAGTATCTTTAAAACTTGAAAAATAGTATAAAAACAAAAAATGAAAATTTGTGGAAAATCCCTTATCATTCAGCTACTTTTTGAGAGCAACTAAAAATCAGCTCACTTTATCGCCGATATCATTCTGAATTTTCACGATATTTGATCGGCTTTTTTAAATGAATTTGCTCTATAGAGTTGACTATCAAATAATGAAAAAAAATCTTTGTTATCGTTCACGCATGGTCAGATAAAAAATATTTCATACAACTGCTCATATTTCATCAAATGTTTAATATATTTATATTCCAATTGTATTATAATATTTCTACTACATTTTGTCAAATTTTCTGAAACTGGCGTTAAATTTGGTAGAAAACCCTGCATGATATAAACAAAAAAACATGCAAGAATTTTTTGAACTTAAAAAAAATCGCTATATCTCCTTGAATATACGTGCTATTCTTACACAAATGAATACACATATTGTACAATATCCACATGTGTGCTGTAGTGATAGATCATTTCGTGCATTTTATTTTACAGGATGATCGCAAATATTAAATCCTGAAGTTCCAGAAGAATCAAGACAAGCATATCTTTAAATATTCGTTAAAATGTCTAAAATTGAAAGTGTCCGGTGACGAATAGCCATATAGTGTAATATTTTAATTTTATGATTGTCTCTAGTGTCGAATTCCTATTTCCTTCGGCATTCAATTTGTGCAGTATTAATTCATGTTTATTTTGCCCTGTCCTAATAATAATGCAACTTGTGCACACATTCATTCTTAGATTTTCAATTGTACTTCTGCATTCAGCATAGAGGTCTTCACGGGACCGGGCTGAGACAGGACGACAGAATAAAGACATTTTTTTTTAACGAGCCGGGTCGATAAAAAAAATTAAACTGGCCAGCCGGGCCGTTAAAAAAATTAAGCGGGTCGACCAGTCGGATATAACAATTTTAAAAGGATCTACCTAAGCTGCTAAAATATGAACAATTTTCAATGGATGTGCATCTGGGACGAGAATAAGTATAAATGTGCTGTACGAGCCGATACTAGCTTAACAACAGCAATACAGAAATATAACATGTCCAGTAGCGTATAGAGATCGGCATCGGACAGTTACATCACGTCTGATGATCTCGGCCTTAATTTTTTTTAAGCAGACTCGGACTAGGCCGAGATCAGACTTACATTTTATTCAACATACGCGGGCCGGGTAGGAACTGGACTTAATTCTTCCCAGGACGTTTTGAACAAGCAATTTGTTTTGTAAAAATAGTAATAGCGATAATGAACTTCTATAAACGAAATCTTTGGAAATATACTTTAATAAATTATAGAGAAACATTTTCAAAAATCTATTATTTTTATTATTATTATTATTATGCAGTTTCAAAAAGTTATGATGTTTTTAACCATCTTTTTTTATTTTATTGTAAACAACATTAATTTTTTTTAATGTAACAGTCAAAGAGTTTTATGGTTTGCGAACATATGGTAATCTAAAATATATTTTAAAATTTTCACATAAGTATGTAAGCAGTATTCATTAAAATAATTCTAATTTTATGTTCAGAAAAATCAGATTTTTTTTTTGTAGAAATTGAGTCGGGTTGGGTCGGGTCATGACGGGCCGGGTCTCATTACATTAATTTATGCAAAGGCCAGGCCTAGCCTGGTTTTCACTAATTTTTGAACAGGCCTGGCCAAAATAGCTTTTGCTCGGCCCGGGCCTGGAAATTTCAACCCGTGCAGACCTCTATAATTTAGCAATATACATCATGCGGAACTTGTACGCATGCTTTCTAAAAATATGATAATTTGGTCACAAAATGTTTCCTTTGCACAGGACCAAAAATTTTGATGATCGGGCTGGGCCTGTATTTGCAACCACGACGCACAAGTCATTTACTGCACATTAAGCATGGTATAATTTTAAACTGTTAATTCGATAATGTAGATAAAGTTTAATGGCGAATAAGGTGTCAAGAAAAAGAAAATTAAACATAAAGGAAGAAAATTTCGAAAAAGACGAAAATGCTGTTCGCGAGAAAAGGAGATACTGAGAAAAAATTCTAAAAAATTCTTTTGTTAATAAAAAAGAAAAAAAAAGTAAAAACGTCGAGTTTAAGCAGGAAAAATCTGTAAGTTTTCATCTGAGAAAAGTAAAAACGTTTGATGAGAATTTGGGTTAAGAAAAACTGAAACATTCTTTCGACAAGAAAAAAGCGAAAGAAAATTCGAGGAATTTAATTATAATGTGATAAGATTTTTTTAGATAAAATTACATTCACCCACTCTTCAAAGATAAATTTAATTAAAATTTGAGATAAACTTAAATCTTGTCCCAAGCATTATCTAACAGTCCAAAGATTAGTAAGCGCTAGAAACATTATATTAAACGCACTTTTCCATTTAAAATGACAAGAAATTTTTAACCATGCGTTGCCATTCCATAAACAACAAACTCCGCAAACATAAATGGAGTTTAGAAAACATTAGACAGATAATTTTGTTTCCGAAACATAAAAACTGTATAATTAGATGAACTGTTGAAAAGCTGTAATTATGTCTTATCTTAAAGGGTATAATTAGAAGTTGTAGAGGAAAGTTACGATAACCAGCTATATTAGAAAGCAATAATTAACAGCTAGGATTAAAGAAAAACTGCAAAAAAGTTGTAAGATGCTGAACACTGTGTGTGTAGAAGTTCTCGCTTAATGATTATTATATATGGTGGTGCAGATGGCGATTACCGAGTAATGTGTTTGAGAATGCCGATCAGTATACCGATGGAAAAAGAAGAGTGAGTTTTTTGTATACATTTTATTTTTAAACAAACGTTTTTTTATATATTTAAATTATTACACTTAGTGTTTCAAAAAACTTTTATGTAATAAAATAAAATTTATAAAAGGGAAAACTAAAAGAAATTCCAGAATTGGAAGTTATTGCAATTATGATGCGTTATTATAAAAAAAAACAAAGGGGGGGGGGATAACTAACACCTCCTATTAACTCGGTCAGAAATAACTGGAAAAGATATCGATATCATTGGAAATAATGTCTACTATCCATTGATATTGTTTAAACTTTTGATTACGTGGTTGGGACATATGTCTTTCTAGCGACTATTTTTTATTCTATTCGTATTTGAAAAATAATATCTGCCATATATTTATACTATGATATTTTCAAGAGAAATCTAAGAAATTTTTTTTGTAAATTTTGGTACGATTGAATATAAAAATAGTCGCTATTCTTGGCCTGTAATCAAAAGGTTAAAACTTGTTCAAGGGAAGGGGAGTGCGAATTTTTTTGATAAAAAGGAATTTTTTCGAATACGATAATTGTATATGAAAAATATTTCATAAAAATAAGCATCAGGAAAATTAATAAAGTTGTAAAATGTTGAACAATAAAGATGAAAAATGTTGTCTACCAACTTTTACTTTTTTCCTACTACTATTTTTTAACAGATTTTTTTTTTAATTAATAGCCGAAACTTATAATTAAATAAGGAAAATTTTTCTGTATAGAAATAGTGGTATTAAAAAACTTTAAATTTGGCAGTTATGACATGTAGAAGTTATAGTTTTATTTGTTAGCAAATATATCAATTTAGAGAACATTCTAAAATATTTCATTTTTTATATAAAATATTAGTTTAGATCGGTGTGTCCCCATTGAAAGATTGAAACGGACTTTAAATTTTTTACCTTCTGGAGATACGTACAGACAATGTAAATTGCAAAAGTGCCCTAGATGATGTTGATGACATAGTCTGCCATTAATTTTCAATAAGTTACTTTTTAAAAATTTTTATACGGTTCCTGAATTTTATAAATTATATTTTGTATATATATTTTTTATTGTTGTGCTAGTCAATGCATGGAGAAACTTTTTCTAAATATAACTTATAGCACCCTGAGACCGCATAAAAATTTTAAAAGTGTAAGATTTTCAAAATTAAAGGTAATATCTCATCAACATAATCTTAATTCCTACCTTCTTTTGAACACTTTTGCAATTTACATTGTCTACGTATCTCCAACAAGTAAGAAATTAAAGCGTGTTTTAGTCTTTTTGAGACACTCTGCGTAAGGGCGTTTCAAAAAGCTTTAAATAAAAATTATTAAAAATACATACATATATATATATATATATATTAATTTTGAAATGCAATTATAAATTGACATACAGTTGTTGTTGACTGCATGAATTAATGATTCATTCTTCGTATTAGCCCATCCTGAAAAGCACCCATGAGCAAAGTTGGATCCCTTTCCTTCGTTTTGACTTATTTATTCCTTCTCTTCCCGTATCGAAAAGATTTCGAATTATTGAAGAAACACTTACCAGCTCTGGTCTAATGCATGTTTCTATTTAAATATCCCCCCCCCCCCCGCACACACATACAAACACTAAAATTTTTTTCTGCAATCGACAATGAAATTATAGATTATAAATTATAGAAAAGTCCAAATAATAATAATAATAAAACTTAAAACATTGTTGTTTTACAGAATAAAAATCTTTAAAAATCCCTTTGAATCAAGTAAAAGTGGAAAAAAAGAAAGTTTTAAGCGTTAATTAAAAACTTTACCAGAACACTGCAAACTAATAAGATAAATATAAAACGATTGAGCTGCACTAAATATATGGCATGCAAAAAATAACATACGTAATGCACTAACGCAGGCTAAATAAATTTCGTATGTACAACTTTTAAAAAGCTAAAGAAATATTCTTTTTAGTGCTAAATGAAAAAAATCCCTGACGGCTCGGCCTACAGGCACAGGTAGATTTCGAAGACGCAGACTGTGGGGCACATGTTTATTGGGAATTGCAGAAGAAAGATCTATTTGCCATGATGTGGCAGTAGGGACCACCCACTTCGAAATATACCTGTGCCTGTAGGCGGAGCAAAAAGGGATTTTTTTTGTTTTTACAATTTTTTTTTTCCGTAAGAGCTATTTAAGTTGATTTGATATCTTGTGAATTGACGAAGTTATGAATTTTTTTCTTCTGAAACCCCTATTCCCCCCCCCCCCTTGGGACATTTTTAATGAAATCAAAAGTCTGTCATGCATAATTTTTTGGCCCTTTTCCTAGAAGTAATAATAACTTTAAACGAATTCGATGTGTATAAAAATTAAGAAGTAATGGGGTTTTTTCTGTTTTCACAAAAAGCCCCCCCCATCCCCCCCCATCCCCTCTGGTACGATTTTGCCCATTAACGAACCTGACCGAGATTTTATGCCGCTTGATTTTATGTATCAGTTTGGAAGAGAGTTGTGCAGAATTATGGAAGCTATCGTGTCCATAAAAAAGTGACATAGATAGATAGATAGATAGATAGATAGATAGATAAAGTTTTGAACTGGGGTGGTTTTGGGTTCTAGGAGTCATGATCGGTGTAAATCTGCAAAAATTTTTCAGGAATTCCAACTTAGGGGAGAATGTAATAGATAGTATTTCTTACGAAATCTACCTAAAAAGGCAGAGGGGAAAGAAAAACATGATGTAATGAAAATAAAGTAAAGTATAAAATACGACTTTGATTTTAATCTACTTTGCAGAGTACTTTTAAAAAACAAATTATTCACACAAAAACATAGTATAAAATTACTTGTATATAAGCCTTCTACAATTTGAACAGGAAAGAAAAACAATTCGGTCCAAGAAAAAGAACTCGACCCGACTCGCAGTTCGGGTCGGGTCGGATTGACGCTTCTTCTTCTTCTTCTTTTTTTTTTTTTTTTTGAATAAAAACATCATGGTCTTTTCGTTTTCAAAAGAAAGTCCTGAATATTTTTCAAATGAAAAAATATATATATATAAATATTAATGAGTGTATTTGTGTTAATTTTTATAAAAAAAAAAAAAAAAAAAAAAGATAAAAATTTATATTAGAGATTGTAGACTACTTTTCCATAATTGTATTAAAATATGGATTAATTTTCTTTCATTTCGAGTTTGGTTCGGGTTTCGGGTTGACATTTTTTGTTGTTGTTGTTGTTAGGTGCAGGTTAATTTTAAGCAGAAATTTCGGGCAGATCTCGGATCTATATTTCTCTCCTTTATAATCTTATAGGAGCCATACGATTCTCAGACAAATTGTTCTATTCAATAATCCATATTCTTATTTTTATTCAGCACCATTCTAAATCAAGAAGGTCATTTGCTAAACTCTTGCAAAAATGCTTTCCAAAAAAGAGAATAATAATAAAAAAAATTCCTGACGGCTCGGCCTACAGGCACAGGTAGATTTCGAAGACGCAGACCGTGGGGCGCCTGTTTGTTGGGAATTGCGGAAGAAATGACCTTTTTGCCATGATGCGGCAGTTGGAACCGCTCACTTCGAAACCTAACTTGTTTGCAGGCGGAGCCGGCAGGGATTTTTTTTTTCTTTTGCTATAAGGGTTGGTCCTATAAAAAACTTGTCAATATAAAAGTGTTAGATAATATTAAGAGGATTTATAATAAATTTAAGTGGATTTGATATCTTGTGAATTGACGAAGTTATGAATTTTTTTCTTCCCCCCCCCCTTGGAGCCATTTTTAATGATATCAAAAATCTGTCATACATAAATTTTCGGCCCTTTTCCTAGAAGTAATAACTTCAAACGGATTCTATACGTATCATAATTAAGAAATTATGGGGTTTTTTTCTGTTTTCACAAAAAGCCCCCCCCCTATCCCCCTCTGGTTCGATTTTGTCCATTAACGAATTTGATCGAGATTTTATGCCCCTTGATTTTATGTATCAGTTTGGAAGAGATTTGTGCAGAATTATGGAAGTTATTGTGTCCATAAAAAAGTGACATAGATAGATAGATAAAGTTTTGAACTGGGGGTGGTTTTGGGTTCTGGGGAGTCATAATCGGCGTAGATCTGCAAAATTTTTTCAAAAATTCCAACTTAGGGGAGAATGTAATAGGTAGTATTTCTTACGAAATCTACCTAAAAAAAATACAAAATTGTAAACGCTAAAAGAAGCTCTCTTAAGTACAAAATAAAAAAATAGAGAAAAGCAAATAATGATGAAAGCACGATGAAATGAAACTGTTATAAAATTAAATGCAAAAAATAACTATAAATGTAGTCTATTCAGAAAAAAGTTTAAACTTTTTTGAAAAAAATAATCCCTTTTGATAACAACACAAAAGAAAAAGGGTGGGGGATAATAAAAAGAAAGAAAAACATCTTATTTAGTATATTACAAAATTTTAACAAGAAAGAGAAACAATGCAGTCACAAGAAAACGATATGTCAACATCTGTAATCATCTAGTACACAACTCGGAAGTACTGGTCATCTATATTTCCCCCCTATATAATCTTGTAGAAGCCATATGGTCAATTCGATACTATTTGCTCTATTTCACCCCAATCAAAAATCGAGGAGACTTGTGTTGACTTCATTACCCCAATACCGCAGACAAATTGTTCCATTCAATAATCCATATCCCCTATCCTCATTCAGCACCGTTCTACAACAAACAAGGCCAGGGGCTAAACCCCTGCAAAAATGCCTGCAACAAGAGAGAGTGTAGAAAAGAGCAAGGGGCTCTACACCGCCCAGTGTAAAAGCTCTGAACTCCACGTATTTTTGGAGCTCTGTGATAAAAAGAGGCCCTGACGTTTTCTTATATGGGGTCTCTCCATTGATAACATCTTCCCAGCTGGACAACTCGATTCCTTTTTCCCTTCTACCGCTTTTGCTGCTTTGCTTTGCTTTGTACTTTTTCTCGTTCGCTTCGTTGCCGGAACCGGATTCGTCTGTCTGGTCGAATGACTGGATTGCCGGCAGTCCCCCCCCCCTTTTTTTTTATACACGAAGTTTCACTGCCCACCCGGTTTTCCTTTCGATTCTGTTATTGCTTCCATTCCATCCACATAGGGGGATAGTTAGACCCGACGACCTTAGTTTTTGTTTGAGCGCGGAGCTCGTTAGATGCCTTGTGTTTTCTGATGTTCTTAGTGCAATGGAGTATAAACAGTTCCAATTAATAGCTGTCGTTCAGGAATGATTCTCGGTAGGATGATGTTGGATAGGTTGTAGCAAGTGCCGACAGGATCCCCTCGAAATGGATATGCTCATTACTTCATAGAGAAGTGAAATTCAATCTTGTGGAATTAAGAGAGAAACAATTTATTACAGCAAGTCCATTTTTCACAAGCATTAGAGTATAAAAAAAAAAGATTCCAGTTATTGTGAAAGTTAAGTTTCTATTTAAAAAATATATTGGAGCACCGTTCGCACGTTTCTCAAGGGACTGAGAAAAAAGAAAAAGAAGAGAAAAAAAGAAAGAAAAGAGAAAAAAAAAAAAAAAAAAAAAAAAAAAAAGAAGAGAAAAAGAAAATAAACAAAAGGAAAGCAAGTATAAAGGAAAATTAACTTCTACCCAATCATACTTGCTAAAATGTTGAATATAATAAATTATCTACTCTCATGTCATAAACATCCGAAAAAATTTTAAAAAGTACATAGAAAATCTGAGCGGAAATAAAGTTTATTTTTCAAAAAATTATTTTGAACGATTTTTTATTAGGTACTTAAAAAAAAAAAACTCATACAAATGAAAGTATACACGGTCACTAGTAATAAGCGCCTCAATTTGAAAAATCAATAATTCATTAACTATAATAAATATGATGATGATGAAAGAAAAGTTACATTTATTCCTGGTAACTGTTAAATTTCATTTGCTGTAACTTTAAAATCACTTCAAATTTTCGTCACTGCACTTTCTCGAATTGTAAGAAGGGTCAAATTAACATGTAAAAGTGCATTAAAAATCTCTCAAGTTTTATTCTTTACTCAATTTAGCTAGGGATTAAAACCCGAAAAACAGGCGTGAATTTCGAAATTTATTTGAGTCTTTTTAATGTATCAGACGCAGCAGCGCCATCTATTGACGAAAATTCGAGCAATTTTTAAAATTTGAGCATATAAAATTCCTCTAAAGGTCATCTTCATATTTATTATAGTTAATGAATTATTCAATTTTCAAATTGGGGCGCTTATTTTTTTGGCAGCCTGTAAGAATGTAATTATCCCATAAAATAAACACTATATCAGTAAACACATAGGAATTAAGAGATAAGCTAAACAACGCATAAACGAAAAACGTATAAGTGAAAGACGTATTAATGGTGCTCGTCTGTATTTTGTTGTTAGACTTGTAAAGGAAGTTATGCAAAAGTGGCAAGCGGCGAATGTGGAAAGAGTGACAACGAAGTGAAAAGATCTCATAATTTTGTGTATGTCTTACATTTAATGCATCATTGACGGTGACAAAACAAAATCCAATGGGGGCAACCTTTTGGAACAGATGTAGCTCCGCAGCTTTGGCCACGATTTCTTAAAATGGAGAATATTAATATGAAATAGGCTAAAGTAAGCATCTTTTGTCACAATCTCCCGTGCATGACGTATCATCTTAAAAAGCAAAACAAAAGTTTTAGCAGTTAAAAAATATTAAATATTCAAAAATAAGTTTCTACCAGCAATTGTCACAGGACAATTGAAACAGTAATTTATTTTTTTCTGTCTTGGGGCTAGGCTCCTCTGAACCCTTCATTTAAAATAACTTTTAAACACAGTAAATGAAAAAAAAAAAAAAAAAAAAAAAAAAAAAGAAAGAAAGAAAAAAAAAAAATCGGCTTTTACGAGGGGTAGGGGAGTGGGGGATTTTCCATGACGAAAAATTCCTAGTTTCTTTTTTTTATGCTTCTCTTTTACTTTTATTATTTTACACCACTTCTGGAGAATAATTATTACTTTTCAACAATCATCAGACAAAAAGAAAATTTAGTAATTAATTTTTCAAAATTCATAGAGACGGCAATGAGCTCTAGTCCTCCCCTATCCTGTCCTCCACTCACCCTTTGCCAATGCAATGCACAATTACGAATAATACTGATGAAGACTAACAAAAGCGAACATTACTTAGTATAGAAGAAAATATTGAGGGTGTTCGGATATCACCGCACAAACTGTGTAGAACAGGAATCATCGTCATGAGTACATAAATGTTGTCCAAAGAACCATACCCAACAACGCATAATTTTCGAGAAAAACGCAAAAGAAAAAGTATGATTCCACAAAAATTTTCTAGCAGTTTGTTATGCATTACCATTACCTTGACCAAAAATAAAAGATTGCCGATAGTTTCCTGTTTCTACCTTTTAAAGCGTGTTTATTTTCATATTAGGCACATGGGCTACCGTCCGAGTCTTTTTATATTGTTCCTCTTTCGCACAAGCCTATATGGGTATAATTTTTATCTTTTAAAATCTTTTATTTTTATTTAAAATCTTATTTCTCAACCGTTTCGCAACTTCATGAGTTTCAATAAAGTTTGTTTTCGGTGCCCCGGATGTAACGTCGTACTTTTTTCTTTTGCATTTTTCTCGAAAACTATACGTTTTAGAGGCATGGTTCTTTAAACACTTTCCTCTGAGCGAAAATTTTCGTTCTGCAAAGTTTGTACGGTGGTATCAGAACACTTATATATTTTATTGCCGCCGTAACAAAATTCCTGTTAGACTATATTTACCGGAAATTTTGCTATAAACGTCGCGTCGCTCCGTTGCATTTTGTTGCTATAGGCTTGTAAAAGCAAGAAATGACAAACGAGAGCTGCGAATATGGAAAAAGACATAAGGGAAGAGGCAAACAAATTGTTGAATTATCACCATTTTGTTTTTTCGGTTTGCTGAACCAAAGTAAATTTGTTTGGCTTAACCAAATTTTCTGTTTAAATATTGTTCAATAAGAATTTTGTTGGAACGACAATAATTTTGTAAAGTTAACATTTTTTCCGTAGTGAGACCAATAAGTTTACCAAAAGTTTACCAATAACCAAAAGTTTTTGAAAAATATACCGCAATATATATAGTATATCTATATCTAGTTGGCTGGTTAGACGCTTTTTGTGGCAATAAGACCCAAAACCAATACACCTAGACTTAATAAAAAAGAACTATACAATGCACCTTGAATATAAAATTTTGAAATTTTGAAAATTAAATATTTCTGTGTAATTAGTTAAGCAGGAAAAAAAAAATCGAATTATCATTATATGTGAAATGCAACAGGAAATGTATATTCTTTAAAAAAATATCGAAATTCCACATTCTAATACTAAAAGGAAATAATTTTTCTATCTTACAAAAAATAAAGTTACAATTTTGAAGGAAAAGGTAATAACCACGCTCGAGAAAAGGAAATCGATCTGTAAAAAGGTAGAAAGAAGAAGAAGGAAAAAAAAAAAACACATTTCCCTGGAAATAGAACGCACAATCTGTTTCGTTATAAAAGTCAGAAGTCAAGAATGTTTATAGCATATTCAATCTTTTTTCTTTCTTTTTTTTTAAGTTAACCTTATATATATATCATGAATTATCCACTCCACTTCTTGTAAGAAATTCTGAGACTTAAAGCTGAAAGAAAGAATGGGTCAACGAATTCTAAACAGAGTGACCGTTCCAAATAATTTGGAAAAGAAAAAAAAATGGCATCGACTTAAGTTGAGAAATATAAATAAATAAGTAGGCAATGATGGAGAAAAAAAAATATTCGATGGCACCCAAGAGAATGCAAGCCCATGATTTTTATCTAAATCTCTTAAGGTGCTAAAAGCGGAAATAACTTCTTCTCCCCCCTATCTGTTGTCCTCCATGGTGACTTGCTGACATTATTTTGAAAGAATGTTTATTAACAGAACTGCATTTGACGTAAGTAGTCGCATTTAAGTAATTTAGGACCTTTATCTTGCTTTTTTGGAAATATAGGAAAAAACATTTTAGAAAAGAAAGGTATAAGTCCAATCCAAACCATCACTTTTGGTCTATGCCCACCAATCATTTCACAATATTATTCATATAATAGAAAATCATGCCAATGTCCACACTTTTATAATTCCCTTTTGGGAATTATTATCCCTTAAGGGAATTATATTAATTAATAATAAGCGTTATTTAATAATCATCGTTCTTTAATAATATCCAATTTCTTTTGGTTTATGTGATGTCCACCATTCACTTCATAATAATACATCCTATATAGATATAATAGAAAAATATCTTCCTTTAATATATTCCAATAAGGAAATTATTTTATTTAGTAATATTTCATAGCACTTTAAAAAAATAAAATAAGTAAAAAATAAAATGAAACGAAACCAATAGTATAGCAATTTCTTCTTCTTTTCTTTTCAACTACTATACCCGCCGGCATTGCCTGGCCCGAATCTGCGGAGAATAATTCAGCTCGGGCCCCTGCCCAGTCTGATAAGGCAGGCTGGTTCTTCTTTTCCTCTAGCTAAACGAAATTGAAAAAATGACTTTATAAAAATAAACAATTAAAATGTCTTCGCAGAAAAAAAAAATAATAATAACCTGGAAATTTGTATGGCCGCAAGGTAGACTTATCACTTATCTTTCACTTCC
The DNA here is from genome assembly GCA_963931845.1 of Maratus michaelseni. Taxonomy (NCBI): domain Eukaryota; kingdom Metazoa; phylum Arthropoda; class Arachnida; order Araneae; family Salticidae; genus Maratus; species Maratus michaelseni. Next base: position 256,788,813 of record OZ007592.1, read on the forward strand.
AAAAGAACTCAGTAGTCATAACAGCAGGCTTTTTGGTGATAACAGATTACTGTAGCAACCAACGCGGGAAAAAAAAAATCCCTCATTGGAACTTCTTTTTCATCAACAGAAGTTTCCCTTATTCTTATTGCCTTTAAAAAATCGTATATATCGAAATTCTTAATATATTTTTAATTTTTTTAAACAATTCCCGAGGTTTTTCTCCATACAGGGAAATAAAATATAACATTGGATGGCTAACGTATCGAATAGATTCATAAAAAACTACTCATTTTCGGTAGAGGTATAGAGCCTCTATAGGGTCTTTTTTAAAGAATTCAAAAATCGCTGTGCGAATTACGAATAAATGAAAAGAGGACAAAATTTACTATATTGGGCTAAGAGATTGAATTTAGACTGCTTTTGCTTTAATGAGGGGATCAAAATCGTCGACAAACTTGGTAAATAGGAAAAATACGCATTTTTTTTGTTGTTGTTGAATATAAAACAACATAGATTTAATTAAAAAATCGAAAACCTGAGAACCAAGTTCATTCGGATGTGTCTTCGTCCATCCGGAACCAAATTTGCAGACCTCTACATACATACCGAGGGTTATAGTCACCGAAAATTAAATCACAATAGAGCCAGATTAAGGCATTGGGTACATAGGCCTAGGGTCGACACATTTAAGAGGCTATCTTTAAAAAATATTTTAAGAAAAAATTCAATAGAATTTCAGTATTATACACTTTCATGTTGTACTACAGACTATAGAGGGTGTCCCAAATACATTGACGTTGGCTTTTATTCCGTAAATGTTGATCATAGACATATATTATAAATTACAAAGTTAACTTAAAAAAGGAAAGAATTTTATGAAATCGATTACAATTTTCAGGGGGATTAAATTTGAAGAATTTTTATACGGCACCCATACAAAAAAATTCACCAATGAGTAAAACGTGCCGGTGCCCTTTACATTAATAAGGTCATGTACAAAATTTCACCGCTTTATCATAAAAAGTCGCAGAAATATGTTTAAACAAAGTTGATGCGGGGTTAATCATAAATTAAAATGTAAATGTTTACAGCTACAGTGCAGATGACGCGACGCAGAAATGCATCATAAGCAAATAAAATATGGCTCTTATCTTTAGTTTTATTTACAAATTTACAAAACTATGCTTCTTGAAAAATACCTTAAAATTTTACATGATGAATTACAGAATAAAACTTGGAAATGCGGCACAGTCAATGAACATTAAAACAGCTTAGAAATAATTGACAGAAATGTAAACATAAACATTTTGAACAAGCTTTGTAATATTTGCGTAAAACTATTCTTTCTATATAGTTTCGATACTTGTGTACCAATAAATACACATTTATTATTTATTTATGCAATCATTGTTTTCTTTCTTAATTTGTGTACGACCCCTGAAACGCGATCATCCGACATGATTTCTCACCTTTGCGAACTCATATCCAGGCATCGAAAAATGGTTTAATTCAGCATTTATGTATTTTCATATCTCTGTGACTTTTTATCATAAAATGCTGAAATTTTGTACATAACCTTATTAGTGTCTGGGGCATATTTTACTCATCAGGAAGATTTTTGTAGGAGGGGCCATATATATATATATATATATATATATATATATATATATCTTACTTATAATAAAATCCGAAGGCAAGAAAGTGTCTGTAACGGCTCCGGGCTCGACCACTCTGATCTGCGAATCGACCATAGTTAAACGCCATGTTAGGCTTAATGAAAAAGCTATGTTTCATCCGATTTTGCTGTTAAAATATTTGTAAAAGCATATTAGAGCTTTTAAATAGTTTGATTTTGTTTAAAACCTTCAAAAACTATTTCATATAAAACACGTATATCAACATTTCTGCATATATATTTTTTTTCTGTCAGCACTTTTCTTTTCAGAAATAGCGGTGAATTCTTTCGTATACGGAGAATTTGAATGATCAATCCAGTACATTGGCGCCATCTACTGGCATATTTTGAAATTTTGCTTCCATCTTAAATACAGTACAGGACCTATTATGCGAAATCCTCTGGACCAAAAGCTTTCCGAGTTTTGGAATTTTCCGGATTTTGGGTCCTCCCGAAGTTCACGATTCTTTGACAAAATTCATGCTTTTTTTTCCTTGATTCTTTGACAAAATTTGCATTTTTTTCTGCTATTTTTTGACAAAATTTGCGTTTTTCTTCTACGATCCTTTAACGAAATATAATTTTTTCGTGGTCCTTTGAAGAAATTTGCGTTTTCTTTTTGCGATCCTTTGAAGAAATTTGCATTTTTTCTGTGATTCTTTGAGGAAAGTTGCGTTTTTTGCTATTCTTTGACGAAATTTACCTTTTATTTACGATCCTTTGACAAAATTCGAGTTTTTTTTCTGAGATTCTTTGACGAAATTAGCGGGTTTTTTTTTTTCGCGATCCTTTGACGGAATTCTCATTTTTCCTGTGATCTTTTGACAAAATTTGTGGTTTTTTCAACTTCGATCCTTTGACAAAATTCCACTTTTTTCGCGATCCCTTAACGAAATTAGAAATTTTTTTGCAGTGCTTTGAAGAAATTTGCGTTTTTTTTCGCGATCCTTTGGGGAAATTCATGTTTTTCCGCGATTATTTGATGAAATTCGCGTTTTTTTTCGATCTTTTAACCAAATTTGTGTTTTTTTTTTTGTGATCCCTTGAAGATATTTTACATTTTTTCGGTCGGAGTTCTTTGTCGGAAATCGCGTATTTTCTGCGATTTGTTAACAAAATTAGCGTTTTTTCGCAATTCTGCGACGAAATTTGCGTTTTTTTTTCAATCCTTTGACAAAATTCAAGTTGTTTCCGAAATCCTTTGAAGAAATTGTCTACTTTTTCTTCGAACGATAGACATAATTGTTTTTTTTTCGGCGACGATCGCTCAAAATTCATGATTTTGTTATGTTCGAATCTTTGGACTGAAGACTAAAATTTTCGAAACCGAATGCCTTAAATTTTTAGGAAAATTCGGAACAGAATCACCCTTGATGAAATAAATATATAACTATTTTTTGTTTCTAACGAATCGTAATATAAATTAATTTTAAACTAAAATTTGAGAGAAAAATGATTTGTATCTAATTTAGGGAAGAAGGGGGGGGGGGGAGGCGTGTTCACCTGCTACCGAAGTAACAATATTTTAAGTGATTACACACTGAAACACAATGGACTGAAAAAAAATTAGAAATTGGTAAAATTTCCGAAAAATTTCAAAAATTCTAAAATTTTTGTAAAAATATACAAATTTAGAAAATTTTCGAAATTTTTTTGCTGACTTCGGGTTTTTCCGGATTTTGGAATTCCGGATAAGGGGTCATATACTGTAAAATGATTCTTTCTTATCAAACGTAATTAAAATATAAGGAATACATAGTACAACGTAATTTGCATTTAATTTTGCTTATGTAATGAAACAATGAGTTATGTGGTGAGTCAATCGGCTTAGAAACTCATTGATAACATTTTTTTACAAAAACTTTCGCACATGGATTATTTGTTAATATTTAATTTGAATGTTTTGTCCAATCGTTGAACTACTTCCGAAATTTAATACTGACTAAAATATATATATATATATATATACATATACATATATATATATATATATATATATATATATATATATATATATATATATATATATATATATATATATATATATATATATATATATATATATATATATATATATATATATATATATATATATCCTCATCATTTTTATTTGTAGAAATCATTTGTCATTTTTAAAATGTACTTTTTTACAGTACAAACCCTTCAATAATAAAGTCTTCATGCTGTTTGTTTGTATGAAGTCTTATGAAAAAGAAACGTAGATCAACAATCTGTCATTTTTGACGGGGTTATATACTAGTATATATATATATATTTCTTCAAATTTAATTCTTTGAAAATTGTAATCGACTTCATAAAATTCTGCACCTTTTTTTAACGTGATGTTGTTATTTATAATATATGTCTATGATCAATATTTAAGGAATAAAAGCCGAGGTCATTGTTTTTGGCACACTCTGTATAGCAAGATGAGGGTATTAGATAATAATTTTTTTTATAATGTTCTTCAACAGTGTAATCTATTTTGCAAACCGCTATAAGCCGATTCAGACATAACAGTATCCAATCTTATAATTTTTAACTAAAGTGCAGACCCAAAATGTATTTACTCTGTCATTTCCATATTGTTATTAATATATCCGGTCACTGTGTTCTTGTACTATTATACATAAATCTGATTTAACATTCTGTTATTATTATTTCTTTTTAATATCTGATTTATAGTCGTAAAAATGTCTAATTATGATTAACATTTAAAAGTTGTGTAATGGATGACACGTGCATGACAATTATTTCCCTTTATGCCACACTCCACAGTATATACTCATGGGGGGGGGGGGGGGGCTCCGTGTCAAGTCTATACCCAGGGCCCCAAAAGTCACAGTCGGTCCTTGCCCATACAGGACGGATTTTGATAATAATAATAATAATAATAATAATAAAATACAATTTAAAAATTAAAAAGTATTCATTTATCTTAATTACTCTTGCCTTGTAGATAAAATCAAACAATAAAGCTTTTTCATTCTTGTTATTATTAATTATCATTATAATACATGAAAGATTTTATGAAAAACACAAACCCGAAATCAGAATGACAAATTGCTGAAAAAGACAATAACATTGTTTTAGAAACATTTAAATTAGTGTTTATTAGCAATATCATCTACTGGTAAAAATTTACAGAAATAAAGTTATAGTTAACATAACCTCTAAAATGAAGTTATATCATGTATTCACTGCGGATTACGGAAGAAGCAAAACATGGATGAAAGCTTCAAATAATTGCCTTTCATAATCACGACTCTCCTCCGAATAACCTCAATAATAGTACGTTTCAACAACAAAAGAAAAAAAAATATTTTATGAATTTGAAGAAGCTATTAAAATGTATTTGCTGGAACTACAGTTACCAAATCACTCAAGAATATAACCAACTCTTTCGAATTTTATAATTTTGTTTACACCGGAAATATTTTATGATCTTCTGTGTTAAAGATCTCTGTTAAAGTTCAGAATTTATGTATTTCATAGCAAATGCACAGCCAGGCAATAAACTAGAGAAATAGAATGAGGGATTCCCCCTCAGAGGACAAAATATTCAAGAGGTCTGGCCTATAGCAAAGTCTCAGATTTAGTGTGGCAAGGATTGCTCCTCTGGGGTTCACTACGTAATTAGATTTCTAAGTATCTTGATTGCGATCTTGGGCGACATGGCGATTATAACAATGATACATCCCACGTGGATACATTTATCTGCACATCAATCGTAGAGCGCCAACAAGACATTAACTTGCAAAATTTATTCTCAGCGGACCAGTTCATTCTATTATATACACGAAACAAAAATAAAAGCAGAATTAACCCATAACCTGAATAGTGGTATTAACCTTTTTTTTTTTTCCAACGGCTTGCTTGGAGTAAGATTGGTTATGTGTTCAATATGCTTATATATCTGATTATCAGTGGCGTTGCACAGGCTCTACCTTAAGATATGCTGAAATATTCGTGAAATATAAATGCTCATTTTTGCAATACCCCATTGCAAATTTGTAGAGGAGAAGAACTGTTCCGAACAGTATTGTCCTGTTTTATATGTATTGCTTTTATATGTAAGTATTTTGATAAGATTAAAAGTTTTTTAAAAGTGATGTAAATACAGAGTACATACGGAAAGCGTTCCAAGGGAAAAAGTAATGGACTGCTAAAAATAGGAAATGTATTTTTAGGTAGCTTTCAATACAAAAAAGTATAAAGCTACCTATTGCAGCCGTTCGGAGGAAAGCAGTTCCGGAAATTTCGATATATTTTCACCGATCATGATCCCCAGACCCCAAAACCACCCTCCGTTCAAATGTTGATTTATATATATATATATATATATATATCTGACCTATGTCATACGATAACGCTCGTATTTATAAATCTATTTTGATGAAACTAATTGTGTGTATTAAGCTCACCAATGTCTCGACCGCGTTCGTTGACCAGCTTGGTCCGCCATTTTGTTTCAAGATGGCGGCCATTTAAAAATTTAAAACTAAAATAAATGTACAAAAAAGTTAAAAATTCAAATTTATTTTTTAATTAAGTGTTAGGCCTTGATATAAGAATTCCAGAGCATTTTTTGTTTTACCTCTATCTTAAAAAATGGCTGAGATAGAGCAGTTTGAAATTCTAGGGTGGCAGTAGTAAGATAGTGGGGGTTCAACGGCCACAGGCTCAGCCGCAACTGAGCAACCGTGCAACCGATAGTGCATTGTTCAGAATCAACCCTCTTTTTCTTGCAATAATCTTTTCATCTCATTTTGTTGATACATCTGATATTTTATTAAAAAGGTTTGTGTGTAAGAGTATGTTTTAAAAAGCATATATATCTTATAGTTATTATAAATAGTTCTCTTTGTGTGTGTATATGTGTGTATGTATATATGTGTGTGTGTGTGTGTGTGTGTGTGTGTGTGTGTGTGTGTGTGTGTGTGTGTATGTGTATGTATGTGCACGTGACAAATAGATCTCTTTGTGTGTGTGTATGACTATCTGATTATTTATGAAAGTTTTACAAAAATTTTCATGTTTTTATAAAGAAAAAAAATATGCGGTAGTTAAAAAGTTTCACATATTAAAAAAAAAAAATCTTTTAGAAAAAGTTTTGCATTACTTTAAAAAAAAAATTTATTTTATTAAAAATTTTATCTTAACAAAAAAAAAAAGTTTCACTATAGTTAAAAAAAGTTTTCACTCATTTTCGATTTAACTACAACAAAAGTTTGTGTATAAAGATAACGTTTCACTAGTAAGGTTTAAAAAAAGTACTCAATAATAAAATCAACAATTTTTATTATAACAAAATAATTTACAGAAAGGTATTTACAGATCAAAATATACATCACGATTTTGCGTTAGCAATACAAATCAACATTTTCTTCTTTATTACAAACGGTATTAATGTCATAATGGCCATATGCTAAACTGCTTATTCCATCATCCAATAAGTAACGCTTGTCGTCAAAGGGACTTAAGCTAATTTTATTTTGAGTTAATGTATATAGGCGATGGTCATCTTGGGCAATTCTTACCTGTTTCTCCATACTTGTTTTTTGTTGTTGGAGGCACTCCAAGTAGTCTTCATGTTTAATTTTCTGCCGAACAATCTGCGTAGATACGCCTTTTGCACGCTTCTTTTCATCTTTAACAGATTTTAGAGAATACATTTTTGATTTCAGTCCGACAAACTCAAGGGCTAATTCACCATTAAGTTCATCCTTAAACTTTCCGAGCGTCTTCTTATTATCCTCAGAGAATAGACGATGGGATTTCGGGTATTCAGAAAAGTCAAACAACTCACGATGCTGCTCCAGATCCTTATAAATATTATTGGTTTGAATATGATACGTTAGGGAATCTGTATCCGTAAAGAGTAAAACTGCACGATCTTTGTATGTTTTCTTTATAAAATTGTAATGGAAATCATACATACAAAGTTTAGATAGTTCGAGTATAGAAAATCCAACATAGATGGGTCGGTTCATATGTATGCTAGTTTTTAATCTCTCAACAGCAGTCAAGTCTTCATCGTAAGTTTTAAACGATTTAAAAGTAGGCGATGCTACTAATTTTTTGGCTCTTTTTTCACCGTTACAAAGCACAATATTTCTTCTTTTTCGTAGATTTTCCATGGTTTTACCAAAAACAGAATTGTTCATTAACTTAAAAAAGTCTTTCTCAAAAGAAGATTTTGCTTCTTTCCTTTTTTCGGTGTTGAAATTAATATATTTCTGCAAGGGTGCCTCATTTTTCTTATAATCGGGCGTACCAGGGATGTTTGCTCGGGCATATCTTTTACTTATCATGCTAATGCCGCCTCTTATTCCATTTTCAACCATAAGCAACATATCTATATCACTGAGTAACTCTAAAGGTGTATCAGACATCTTCAAACAAGCCTGCCATGCTAGCCCAGGTGCTGTAAACAGGTGAGCAGGGTCAATTTCATAATACTGCTGACATAATTTCCTAAAGTTTTGAAACACGTCAGCAAGTAGTAGAACATCTGTCTTCACATAAAGGTTGTGATAATCACCAAGAGTCTTGATATCAAATGTTTTCCATACATTCTGGGCGTGTTGGTATTCCTTTTCACTTATAGGCTCATTGGTTAAACTATTAAAAAAGGCAGAAGGCGGAGGAAGCTGCTTCTCAGTAAATTTTTCAAAGCAAGTAAAATAATCATAGGGGTAAACCCCTTTCCGTATAAGTAAAGATAAATTATTATTTCGGGGGAAATTTTCTTCAAGAATAGTGAATTGATCAGGTTGAAGGTTTTTAACAAGTTTTTCCAATGACGTAGGCAAAAATTGGAAAGAGTCTATAAACACCATCTGAATATAAGATGTAGGCTTTCTGATTTTAAAGGTGATATAGTTTTCCATAGAAGTAGCAATAACATCGATTTCATGATCTTTGAATTTTCCAAGCTTTGTCATAATATGATGGCCATCGTAGTTTTTCAAGTTATGGAATATAACAGGAATTGTTTTACACTGCTTATAGTTCAAGTTGCATTCCACATGTGCAGCTCCTCTGTATGCACCTGACAGGTGATCATGGTCACGTGTACGTTTCTCATCTAAAGTTTTCTTACAAATATGACAAAACTCTGCTTCTCGAAATGCCTTTTCTTCCTTGGGAGAAAGCTTCATAGGTTTAACATTTAGTAACTTTTGACCTAAAATTTCCTTCTCTTGCATCATTCGGTTTAAAAAATGATCAACACAGTTTCTACCCCGATATACCTGTGCTTTCTTCACACACGTTCCATCGGGGCCAATAACCACATAGGCATAACCACATGGCAAGTGATAGGTTGTTTTCTCGGTATAGGATGCTTTAGAAGAGGGAGGGGCTGATGAAATAGGTATAAGTAGACTCTCAAAATCCGCATAAATCGTATAGGCAACAGGATGTTGTAAACGAATACCTGTAAACTTTAATATATTATCATTTTCACTAGGCATCTTTATAGCTTGTGCAACATGTTGAGAACAATATTCATTATGCTTATCCAATAGATCTTGTCTTGAAAATCGATGTAAACATCGATAACAATAATAGCCAGCGGCTCTATGTTTGGTAAGATCACCTAAAAGTCTTGAAAAACTTCTTATCAAACAATAGTGTTGTTTTTCACCGTCACCAACCAATAACAAATTAATCACGTCTTGATCTTTCTTTTCAGATATATACAGGGGACAAACTTCGTCCTCTTCATAACCAAACACATTCACCCGTAAATTGTTGAGTTGTTCAATAACAGGTATCTTCTGAAGAGGTACAGGGCATTCTACATTACCTAATTTAATATCATGTTCAAAAGGTCGATAATGTGAAACACGTTCAGGTTTTTTTGTATAATCCAAGTTCAGTTTAAAAGCCAAAAGACACCATACTAAACATTTGTTATCTTCGTTTTTTATATTCAGCAAGGCTTTTTTATCATCGAGTTTTTTAGACAAAGGAATATAGGAACTCGCAGCGAGGGGATGATATTTAGCAATCTTGAGTTCTAAACGAAGAATTTTTCTAAGTTTCCAGCCAGAACCTCTTTGTACAAATTCTTCAAAGGATTTAATAATCTTCGAAAATCCTTCCTCAATATGTTGTGAAATAGTATCTTCTATAAGTTCGGTCATACACGAACATCGAAAATAACATTGAATTTCTTCAAACTCCTCATTATCAGTTAGACGTTCAAGTGCTATTTTTTCTACCATATACCATTTAATTGCACCTTTTTCATGAAAATCACTTATTAAACGTTCTTGTATTTCAGTTTGTACATGGCTATGAAATACCTCTAAATCATTTTCCACACGTTCATCAGGATGCAAAATCACTGTTTTAAACACATTAAGCGCATCAGAATACTTTGTGTTTTTCGACTTTGCATTAGATAAGCTCATTTTACGCTTTACACTCACAAGAGGTGTGCGGGGGTGTTGAGTGCGTACATGTTGTCTCAGTTCAAATTTTCTTCCAAACACTTTATCGCAATCAATACAAGGAAATGTTGAATTCCGATGTGATTGCAAATGATGCTTCAAATTATCCTTACGTGTAAAAACTTGATCACATTCATCACACTTAAATGTAGACTGTCCATAGGCATTATGGATTTTCAGGTGTCTTAACAAGTCCGATTTCCTTCTAAAACACTTTCCACAAGTTTCACAGGAAAACGACTTTTCATTAAGATGAACCTTAGCATGTTGATTTAAATTAGAATATGTTGCAAAGACTTTGTCACAAGTGAGACAAACATGCTTTTTTTCCACATTCGTAGGAGTCACAGTCTTTAAAGAAACATCCTCTTCAACTTGCTGATTAAAATTGAAAGAACTTTGAGATATAGTATCTTTTTCTGTAAGAACTTCAGAGAATCCATCATGCTGTAACAATCTAACACTATCATGTGTTTTTAAATGTCTTCGTAAGTTTGATCTTCGTCCAAAAGGCTTCTGACAAATATTGCAAGTATATAATTTCTCCCCAGAATGAATTTTCATATGTTGGTTCAGATTAGAAGTGTTCGAAAAATCTTTACCGCAGGTAAAACAGCTAAACATCTTCTTAGCAGATACAGAATCTCCCACAATCCGGGTTTCATCAATAGGCATATCAACATCCATAATAAAAATCAATAAAAAAACTTTAACTCTTAAAAGCAAACAACAATCTTCTGAAACGATTCGCACGGATAAAAAGCGGGAGCAATTTAAAACACGTTTAACCACTAGCGATAGGAATCATCAAATGATGAAAATCCTAATTTTCCCCCGTCTATTTATACCGACCCGAAGGAAAAGTTGAGTTGTAGTATTGCTTGATATGATTGTTATCAAAACGCGTCATACGATTTCGGGGCCTGTAAGTTTCTTTCCCCTCTTTATAATATAGCATAATTAAACAGATAAACCCGAATGTATACAAATTTAAATTCGTAAATTATATTATTTCACAAAATATAAAAAATCCTACAAAATAAAAATAGAATTTAGCACTTACCCCAAAAACACATCCACTTTAGTTGTTAGTCTTCACTTAACTAATTTTTCTTCCTTATCTTTAGTAGGGGGCGCTGCCATCGCCGCGAGAGGCACTGCCCGTCCTCCGGTGTGTGACGTCATTTCCGGTTTGAGATAAGAATAAACCTTAAATACACGTGCTTAGTCATTCTTCCCTCGGTCTTACTCGCTAGTAGTTGTCAGTTTCTTGCTTAGACGTGTTGGGTGACGTCATTACGTGTTTGCGATAAGAACAAGGTCACCCCTTATCAACAGGTAAACAGCTGCAGTGACGTCATAGGTGTTATGACATAGCTGATAACGGTAAGATTAGCTGATAAAAATTTGTACTAATCATCTATTTCTCTTCAAGTCATTGCATGAGACGGGTGAGCTCCAACAGCTGTACATAAGGTAAGAGTAATTTATATATTATAATAGGATTTTAAATTAATTTAGTAGATGTTACAATTTGATATTTAAAAAATTTCATGTTAAACGATATGATTATATGTTGTTCATCATACTAAATCCACAAATTTTAATTCGAAAGAAATATTATTAAAATTATAATCTAAAATAAATTAGCGAAAATGCATAACAAATCTCAACAAAAAGAAGCTAATTATAAAAGGAAATGTACAAAGTTTATAAATTTACACATGTGTTAAACGCGTTTACAAACCTTATCATAGGCAAAAGTCTAATTCCACCAGACTATTTGTTATAAGTTTAACTATAAGTCAACATGTTAGATATTTGTGAAAAGGAATCTTATGATTTTTAATTTTCCAAGTTCAGTTTCAATCATATTGTAAAAGGATAATTCAAACTTTGAGATTATCTATAGTAAAATACTTAAATTAAAATGTATTTTTGATAGTTTAATATTTATAAACTACAACTTTGACTACTTTTTAAAATGTTTGCCTGATAGAAAACTGTGATAACATGTCTGTGTTTGAATTTTTCTGATAACATGTCTGTGCTTGAATTTTTTGCTAACATGTCTGTGTTTAAATTTTTCTTATAACATGTCTATGTTTAATTTTTCTCTTCTTTTGAAATGTATAAACTTTTACTATACGTGTCTTTCGATTTCATTGAAGAAAAAAGTGATCGATCAACTTTATCAAACCATTTTAATGTTAATATTTTTAAACGAATACGATAATCAGATAAAAATATATGTAGCTAATTCATATTATTCCACTAAACATTGCAAAACAAAAAAATTTAAAAAAATTTTTATACTTCAGCATTCAAAAATTGCCAATATGCACATCCTAATACTAAAAAACAATCCTTATCTTGGAGTATTTCCTGTAACAAAATCTAAAAATTTCATATCAACAAGACCCAAGTTAAAAACTTTACCTCTGAACCTAATACCAATTTTTAATCTCAGAATGATAAAACTCAGAATTTTTTAGAAAGTTACTTCTAAAACATCTCATAGATGGCGCTGTTGAAAAAATCAACTCAAAGTTGTTTAAAAAACATTAATAAAATAAATCTAACTTTAAACTATCATCAAACTCCCCAAAAATCACTTCCAATTATAAATATTCTAAAATAATTAAAACTTATAAAATCGCTCATAGGGGGCACTGCTGCGAAAAAATCATTTCGAAACTTGTTTAAAATACATTAAAAAACTAAATCTAACTTTAATCTATCATCAAACTCCAGAAAAATCGCTTTCAATTAGAAATATTTTAAAATAATTAAAACTTCTAAAGCCGTTCATAGGGGGCGCTGCTGCGAAAAAATCATTTCGAAACTTGTTTAAAATACATAAAAGAAAAAATCTCACTTCAAACTATCATCAAACTCCAGAAAAATCACTTACAATTAGAAATATTTTAAAATAATTAAAACTTCTAAAACCGTTCATAGGGGGCGCTGCTGCGAAAAAATCATTTCGAAACTTGTTTAAAATACATAAAAGAAAAAATCTCACTTCAAACTATCATCAAACTCCAGAAAAATCACTTACAATTAGAAATATTTGAAAATAATTAAAACTTCTAAAACCGTTCATAGGGGGCGCTGCTGTAAAAAAAATCATTTCGAAACTTAAAAAAGTAATTCATTACTTGATTAAAACATTTTCATAAAAAAATTTCATCGAAATATCAATAAACAAACAGTAGTAGAAGAATGAGTGTGTAGCTCAGCAGGCTCACTTCCGATTCCACCTCCAGGAGTCTCACCTCCACCACGCTCACGGCTCCTGCTGGACTGTAACTCTCATTCTTCTACTACTGTTTGGATACTACTGGTTTTCTACTAAAGATAAGGAAGAAAAATTAGTTAAGTGAAGACTAACAACTAAAGTGGATGTGTTTTTGGGGTAAGTGCTAAATTCTATTTTTATTTTGTAGGATTTTTTATATTTTGTGAAATAATATAATTTACGAATTTAAATTTGTATACATTCGGGTTTATCTGTTTAATTATGCTATATTATAAAGAGGGGAAAGAAACTTACAGGCCCCGAAATCGTATGACGCGTTTTGATAACAATCATATCAAGCAATACTACAACTCAACTTTTCCTTCGGGTCGGTATAAATAGACGGGGGAAAATTAGGATTTTCATCATTTGATGATTCCTATCGCTAGTGGTTAAACGTGTTTTAAATTGCTCCCGCTTTTTATCCGTGCGAATCGTTTCAGAAGATTGTTGTTTGCTTTTAAGAGTTAAAGTTTTTTTATTGATTTTTATTATGGATGTTGATATGCCTATTGATGAAACCCGGATTGTGGGAGATTCTGTATCTGCTAAGAAGATGTTTAGCTGTTTTACCTGCGGTAAAGATTTTTCGAACACTTCTAATCTGAACCAACATATGAAAATTCATTCTGGGGAGAAATTATATACTTGCAATATTTGTCAGAAGCCTTTTGGACGAAGATCAAACTTACGAAGACATTTAAAAACACATGATAGTGTTAGATTGTTACAGCATGATGGATTCTCTGAAGTTCTTACAGAAAAAGATACTATATCTCAAAGTTCTTTCAATTTTAATCAGCAAGTTGAAGAGGATGTTTCTTTAAAGACTGTGACTCCTACGAATGTGGAAAAAAAGCATGTTTGTCTCACTTGTGACAAAGTCTTTGCAACATATTCTAATTTAAATCAACATGCTAAGGTTCATCTTAATGAAAAGTCGTTTTCCTGTGAAACTTGTGGAAAGTGTTTTAGAAGGAAATCGGACTTGTTAAGACACCTGAAAATCCATAATGCCTATGGACAGTCTACATTTAAGTGTGATGAATGTGATCAAGTTTTTACACGTAAGGATAATTTGAAGCATCATTTGCAATCACATCGGAATTCAACATTTCCTTGTATTGATTGCGATAAAGTGTTTGGAAGAAAATTTGAACTGAGACAACATGTACGCACTCAACACCCCCGCACACCTCTTGTGAGTGTAAAGCGTAAAATGAGCTTATCTAATGCAAAGTCGAAAAACACAAAGTATTCTGATGCGCTTAATGTGTTTAAAACAGTGATTTTGCATCCTGATGAACGTGTGGAAAATGATTTAGAGGTATTTCATAGCCATGTACAAACTGAAATACAAGAACGTTTAATAAGTGATTTTCATGAAAAAGGTGCAATTAAATGGTATATGGTAGAAAAAATAGCACTTGAACGTCTAACTGATAATGAGGAGTTTGAAGAAATTCAATGTTATTTTCGATGTTCGTGTATGACCGAACTTATAGAAGATACTATTTCACAACATATTGAGGAAGGATTTTCGAAGATTATTAAATCCTTTGAAGAATTTGTACAAAGAGGTTCTGGCTGGAAACTTAGAAAAATTCTTCGTTTAGAACTCAAGATTGCTAAATATCATCCCCTCGCTGCGAGTTCCTATATTCCTTTGTCTAAAAAACTCGATGATAAAAAAGCCTTGCTGAATATAAAAAACGAAGATAACAAATGTTTAGTATGGTGTCTTTTGGCTTTTAAACTGAACTTGGATTATACAAAAAAACCTGAACGTGTTTCACATTATCGACCTTTTGAACATGATATTAAATTAGGTAATGTAGAATGCCCTGTACCTCTTCAGAAGATACCTGTTATTGAACAACTCAACAATTTACGGGTGAATGTGTTTGGTTATGAAGAGGACGAAGTTTGTCCCCTGTATATATCTGAAAAGAAAGATCAAGACGTGATTAATTTGTTATTGGTTGGTGACGGTGAAAAACAACACTATTGTTTGATAAGAAGTTTTTCAAGACTTTTAGGTGATCTTACCAAACATAGAGCCGCTGGCTATTATTGTTATCGATGTTTACATCGATTTTCAAGACAAGATCTATTGGATAAGCATAATGAATATTGTTCTCAACATGTTGCACAAGCTATAAAGATGCCTAGTGAAAATGATAATATATTAAAGTTTACAGGTATTCGTTTACAACATCCTGTTGCCTATACGATTTATGCGGATTTTGAGAGTCTACTTATACCTATTTCATCAGCCCCTCCCTCTTCTAAAGCATCCTATACCGAGAAAACAACCTATCACTTGCCATGTGGTTATGCCTATGTGGTTATTGGCCCCGATGGAACGTGTGTGAAGAAAGCACAGGTATATCGGGGTAGAAACTGTGTTGATCATTTTTTAAACCGAATGATGCAAGAGAAGGAAATTTTAGGTCAAAAGTTACTAAATGTTAAACCTATGAAGCTTTCTCCCAAGGAAGAAAAGGCATTTCGAGAAGCAGAGTTTTGTCATATTTGTAAGAAAACTTTAGATGAGAAACGTACACGTGACCATGATCACCTGTCAGGTGCATACAGAGGAGCTGCACATGTGGAATGCAACTTGAACTATAAGCAGTGTAAAACAATTCCTGTTATATTCCATAACTTGAAAAACTACGATGGCCATCATATTATGACAAAGCTTGGAAAATTCAAAGATCATGAAATCGATGTTATTGCTACTTCTATGGAAAACTATATCACCTTTAAAATCAGAAAGCCTACATCTTATATTCAGATGGTGTTTATAGACTCTTTCCAATTTTTGCCTACGTCATTGGAAAAACTTGTTAAAAACCTTCAACCTGATCAATTCACTATTCTTGAAGAAAATTTCCCCCGAAATAATAATTTATCTTTACTTATACGGAAAGGGGTTTACCCCTATGATTATTTTACTTGCTTTGAAAAATTTACTGAGAAGCAGCTTCCTCCGCCTTCTGCCTTTTTTAATAGTTTAACCAATGAGCCTATAAGTGAAAAGGAATACCAACACGCCCAGAATGTATGGAAAACATTTGATATCAAGACTCTTGGTGATTATCACAACCTTTATGTGAAGACAGATGTTCTACTACTTGCTGACGTGTTTCAAAACTTTAGGAAATTATGTCAGCAGTATTATGAAATTGACCCTGCTCACCTGTTTACAGCACCTGGGCTAGCATGGCAGGCTTGTTTGAAGATGTCTGATACACCTTTAGAGTTACTCAGTGATATAGATATGTTGCTTATGGTTGAAAATGGAATAAGAGGCGGCATTAGCATGATAAGTAAAAGATATGCCCGAGCAAACATCCCTGGTACGCCCGATTATAAGAAAAATGAGGCACCCTTGCAGAAATATATTAATTTCAACACCGAAAAAAGGAAAGAAGCAAAATCTTCTTTTGAGAAAGACTTTTTTAAGTTAATGAACAATTCTGTTTTTGGTAAAACCATGGAAAATCTACGAAAAAGAAGAAATATTGTGCTTTGTAACGGTGAAAAAAGAGCCAAAAAATTAGTAGCATCGCCTACTTTTAAATCGTTTAAAACTTACGATGAAGACTTGACTGCTGTTGAGAGATTAAAAACTAGCATACATATGAACCGACCCATCTATGTTGGATTTTCTATACTCGAACTATCTAAACTTTGTATGTATGATTTCCATTACAATTTTATAAAGAAAACATACAAAGATCGTGCAGTTTTACTCTTTACGGATACAGATTCCCTAACGTATCATATTCAAACCAATAATATTTATAAGGATCTGGAGCAGCATCGTGAGTTGTTTGACTTTTCTGAATACCCGAAATCCCATCGTCTATTCTCTGAGGATAATAAGAAGACGCTCGGAAAGTTTAAGGATGAACTTAATGGTGAATTAGCCCTTGAGTTTGTCGGACTGAAATCAAAAATGTATTCTCTAAAATCTGTTAAAGATGAAAAGAAGCGTGCAAAAGGCGTATCTACGCAGATTGTTCGGCAGAAAATTAAACATGAAGACTACTTGGAGTGCCTCCAACAACAAAAAACAAGTATGGAGAAACAGGTAAGAATTGCCCAAGATGACCATCGCCTATATACATTAACTCAAAATAAAATTAGCTTAAGTCCCTTTGACGACAAGCGTTACTTATTGGATGATGGAATAAGCAGTTTAGCATATGGCCATTATGACATTAATACCGTTTGTAATAAAGAAGAAAATGTTGATTTGTATTGCTAACGCAAAATCGTGATGTATATTTTGATCTGTAAATACCTTTCTGTAAATTATTTTGTTATAATAAAAATTGTTGATTTTATTATTGAGTACTTTTTTTAAACCTTACTAGTGAAACGTTATCTTTATACACAAACTTTTGTTGTAGTTAAATCGAAAATGAGTGAAAACTTTTTTTAACTATAGTGAAACTTTTTTTTTTTGTTAAGATAAAATTTTTAATAAAATAAATTTTTTTTTTAAAGTAATGCAAAACTTTTTCTAAAAGATTTTTTTTTTTTTAATATGTGAAACTTTTTAACTACCGCATATTTTTTTTCTTTATAAAAACATGAAAATTTTTGTAAAACTTTCATAAATAATCAGATAGTCATACACACACACAAAGAGATCTATTTGTCACGTGCACATACATACACATACACACACACACACACACACACACACACACACACACATATATACATACACACATATACACACACAAAGAGAACTATTTATAATAACTATAAGACATATATGCTTTTTAAAACATACTCTTACACACAAACCTTTTTAATAAAATATCAGATGTATCAACAAAATGAGATGAAAAGATTATTGCAAGAAAAAGAGGGTTGATTCTGAACAATGCACTATCGGTTGCACGGTTGCTCAGTTGCGGCTGAGCCTGTGGCCGTTGAACCCCCACTATCTTACTACTGGTGGCTGACATTTTGAAACAAAACAGCACATTAACGCGATTACTCCCAAATTATTTTCTTTCATTGTTGTAATAATTTTCCCAATCATACGCATGAAACTATATATTCATATCCGTTAGCGCCAAATTCTCGCCGAAATTGGCGACATTTGGCGAAATATCGCCAAATTTGGCGACCAAAATAAGTCTTCATAAATGAAGCCAATTTGGCTATTGCTCAATAATTTGGCGAATTTCTTATTCAAATTCAGTATTAACGAATATTTTGTAAACGTTTTCTTTGCATTTTAACTTGCTGTTTTCGTGTAACATTAGCTAAAATTTTAAAACGAAGATATGGGAAAGCTACCTTTTCCTCCCGGTACAGGCCGGAAGGACTTTTAGGTAGCTTTCAATACAAAAAAGTATAAAGCTACCTATTGCAGCCGTTCGGAGGAAAGCAGTTCCGGAAAATTTCGATATATTTTCACCGATCATGACCCCCAGACCCCAAAACCACCCTCCGTTCAAATGTTGATTTATATATATATATATATATATATATATCTCCATATATGTAGCATTTTGACGAGGTTGAGATATTACGATGAATAATATTCGATGAAAAGATGGCAGTCCTTCAACGATATAGCAAGTTGCAGTCGATATTAGAGAGTATGGCGAAGTAGAAGGCAATGAAATGAGTCCACCAAAGTTTTCCAATAAATCCAGCCAATCTCCAGACAAATAATTTTATTAGAAGACGAACAACACAGAAACAATTCCCAAAGGTCTAAAACTTATAGCCCTCGGGCTAACGTTGCTTCACTTCATTGAATTAAGATGTTACTGGGCCAGTTGAATATTCTACGGACATAAAAACTCCAGACACATATTTGTTTAGACTTCCAAAAACGTCAAAAATCTCGTGCTCCGACCGGTGCGGGCGAGTTTTGTTCTCTCCGCGGAGATATACAGTAATTTACGTCACGAGCGTACAAACCAATGAGTGAGAAGCTAGCTCCAGTTCAGCGAATGAGGCTAGAGGGCAAGGCTAAAACAGTAAAGAATCCCGTACTTGGGTGCGGAGAAATTTTGAAGTTAAAATCCCAAGCTCGCGAAAAAATCAGAGCAATAATAATAAAAAGAAAATGGCTTTTAAAAAACATTCGAAATGAGAACGCGTCTCAGAATTTTATAGATTGGGGAACTGATAAAAGCTACGAATGATCTTAAAATTTTAGATTAAGATTTAGAATAAAATAATTATTAATATACGGATATTTACTTTTAAAGGACTTTAAATAGGAATAGATATTATTAAGAATTAAGGAAATACTGACTGTGACAGAAGTTAGATTAATTTTAAAATATTAATGCGAATAAAATGGAAGGATACGAAGGAAATAAATTTTTATATAACATATATATATATATATATATATATATATATATATATATATATATATATATATATATATCTGACCTATGTCATACGATAACGCTCGTATTTATAAATCAATTTTGATGAAACTAATTGTGTGTATTAAGCTCACCAATGTCTCGACCGAGTTCGTTGACCAGCTTGGTCCGCCATTTTGTTTCAAGATGGCGGCCATTTAAAAATTTAAAACTAAAATAAATGTACAAAAAAGTTAAAAATTCAAATTTATTTTTTAATTAAGTGTTAGGCCTTGATATAAGGATTCCAGAGCATTTTTTGTTTGACCTCTATCTTAAAAAATGGCTGAGATAGAGCAGTTTGAAATTCTAGGGTGGCTGACATTTTGAAACAAAACAGCACATTAACGCGATTACTCCCAAATTATTTTCTTTCATTGTTGTAATAATTTTCCCAATCATACGCATGAAACTATATATTCATATCCGTTAGCACCAAATTCTCGCCGAAATTGGCGACATTTGGCGAAATATCGCCAAATTTGGCGACCAAAATAAGTCTTCATAAATGAAGCCAATTTGGCTATTGCTCAATAATTTGGCGAATTTCTTATTCAAATTCAGTATTAACGAATATTTTGTAAACGTTTTCTTTGCATTTTAACTTGCTGTTTTCGTGTAACATTAGCTAAAATTTTAAAACGAAGATATGGGAAAGCTACCTTTTCCTCCCGGTACAGGCCGGAAGGGCTTTTTTATTTATAATAATGAAACATTTGATTACGATTGAAAATTTTTACATTCTTGACTGTTCATCCCGCCTATTCTGAGAAAAAACTCCTTGGGTGAAATTTTCTAATCAAACATTCATTCTTGCTCCCCCCCCCCCCCTTTACTAAAGTGGCAGCTTAAAATAAGATAGTACACAACAATAATTCCATACTAATCTATGGAAATTAGTATTTCTTTCAGATCGAAATTTTGCAGATACTATGGCAGAATTAAATAAATTTAAAAAATATTTTTCAAGCCAGCAAACCGAATTAATGTTTGGCATAAAATTACTTTGTAGTGAATAATTTATAAAACGCATCATTATTTGCAAATGAGGGGCTATCCATTAATCACGTCACACTTCAAAAGGTGAGGAGGGGAGTCCACAAAGTGTGACAGGGAGAAGGGGTTAACACACTGTGGCGTCACATCCAAATTATGAAAGCAATTAGGCAGTCATTGTTTGGAAACAGGATAAAATTATTTAAATAAATTTAAAAAAAATAAGTATTTTTACTCAAGAAGTTTTGAGTAGATATTTCCTTTCAATTGCAGCAGGTTGGAGTACAAACACATGATTTTTACGTTTTTATGGTATTTGTTTCAGTAGATAACGGATAGCATATGAAAAAAGTGATAATTGCAATGTTGTTTTAATCAAAAATAGCTCTAAATAAAACTTTCAAAAAATGTGAAGACACAACAAAGAAGGGAGGACGGGTTATCACGCGAGCTTGACAACCTGAGACATAGATGGAGTGAGAGGTCCGAAGCCACGAAATTTGCGTGTTGTAAGTTGTAACTTAATGGATGACACCTGATGGTCAGATTTTCTCATCACAAAACATAGTATAATATTATGTAGGTAAATAGATTTTTTAGAATATTCTTAAAGCATTTAACAAATAATATACTTAGTCATATATTTTTGAGTTGATAGTATTACATTACAAATGAAGAATTTGAGTATACTAAAGGATAAAAATGTTTAGTGTATATTTAAGAAAACAAAATGGCTATAAACAATTTAAATTTTAAGACATGTGTTGGCGAGAATTAACAAGATGACAAAAATAAATTAAATAAATAGAATAAAATGGTACAAATATCCAAACGAAATTAGGTACGGGCCTACAAATCACAGACTGAAACAAACAGATTGCAAGTAAGAAAATAATGATACGTTAACAGTAGTTCAATTTCAAGACCGTAACAGGATTTTTTAAGGGGTGAGAGGAGATTATACCTGACAGTGACTAGCAGAACCACCTGGCTTTGCCCATGTTAACCATGAGGGCCTTGCAGTAAAATAAATAAAAATGTAATAATATGGCCATCACAATAACGGAGCTCTGTACATTTCTGAAATACGTGTTTAACTATTTTTTTAGCAAATTGGTTTAGTTTTATGCTCCTACTTAAAACTGCAGCTGATATATGGCGAAATGACCTAAAACTTCCGACCTCCCATTTAACACCCTGTGTGGTTCAATTTCTAAAATCCCTGAAATACGCGTTTAACTATTGTATTAGTAGATTTGGTATGCTGAATTCCCCGCTCCTACCAAAATCTGCTACTGGAATATGGTGAAATGCTAAAAATCCCTAAAACGCTCGACCCCCCCCCCCCATTCCTTAGAAATTCAACATTTCTAAAATCGCTAATTTAACTATTTTTTAGTAGATTTGTTAAGCTAAATTTTACGCTTCTACCTAAAACTGTTGCTGAGAGACTGTTGCAAAATTACCTAAAACTTTCAACACCCCCATTTAAACCCCTTAAAGATGGATTTAAAAAAAATCCTTTCTTATTGCTTACCTATGTTATAATAGTGATCTACTGTCCAAATTTCGTGATCCTGACTTTAGTCGTTTCAGCTCTGCATTGATGGGTCAGTCCGTCAGGCGTTCTCTCTTTATTATATTAGAATACATATGGAATGGTATGAGTGAATCCATACCGACGTATTTCTGGGGGAGGGTTTTGGATCTTTCCTCTCATACCTATGACCTTGATCAAATGGGCTTCTTTCAAATCTAAATAGGAATCGAGTTTAGCGTCTACCAGCGAACTTCAAATATTATGAAAGTAATAATCGAAAAAAAGCAGGGGGAATATAACCTATGCTACCCACGTCCGTAAAATGGAAGTTCACGACGACGCATCGAAATCTACAAACTTCATTACAGGTTCATTACTACAAGCCCAATAAAATGCCGCACTGAAGTGGTCACTCCAACTTCCACTTGCGGTCAAGCCAGACTCCGTTATAGAAGTTCCGCTAAAAACGCATTGTTCGCTGTCCACTCCAAGGCATTGGATCTTCATTGTTCTCAACAAAAGGACAAGGCCGATTTGATAACATCACGTAAACACCCGGTTCTCCAGGCAGTGATGCCCGAACCTATATGTCTGCTGCACGCGTGAGTGCTTAGGTGACAAAAAAATATTTCTACGCAAAAAAATAATTATTATAATAATAAATAGGCGGAACCCGATTTTTGCCACTTGAATTTCAAGGACGGGTATGAAACAGATCATTATGTGTGGTGAATGCATCCGTTTAGTGATGGGTATTTGGGTGACAGACTGGACGCCATGACAAAACAATTATGATCATATTGAAGGAAGGGGGGGGGGGGGTCTGTTCATAAAGAAACAAGATATGTTCAAATAGAAAAATCTTCATTAAGTTTTGGAGAACAATACAAAAAACAGCTAATAATTAATAATCTTTTTGTATGATGTGTATACAGATTTTGAAACAAATTATTCAAAACCAATGATAAAAAAAAACTTTATATATCGGGTGTTTTATATAAGTCTGTTTACAATTGTCGCATAGAAATAGGGTTTACACCATAAGACTTGTCAAAGAGTCGGGCTAATTGAGATAAAATAAAAATGAATAGTTCAAATTTTCACCAATAAGTGAAGGTATTGTGGTTCACATTATTAAAAGAGGTAAAAAATATATATATTGAGATTATACAACATCTTGTTATATTTGCATTTGATTATATTTGATTATATTTGCATTTGAGAATATAGTACAGATAAAAAATATACATATATATATACATCATATTCTGAAACGCAAACATAAACCTGTTGTATAATCTCAGTGTATATTATGTATATTAATAACGTTATGCTTTTATTGCTTAGTCGGTGAAAATGCTGTTTTTTTTTTTCTTTTGTCATAATAAATCCGACTCTCCTACAACTGCAAACCGCATTTCGGTACGACAACTTGTTAAATTTTCATGGATTTTTTAAGTTTGAACGAACTTATGGAAAAACCTGGTAAATACATTTTTCGCAGGGTATATACTAATTTCTGTATCCCTTGCTCTAATCGTCGACTATTATTAACTGAATATTTTCTGAAAATAAGGCAACTTTTCTCTCTTTGAGAGTTTGTACTGCGCTTTAAAAAAAAAAAAAAAATGTTTTTTAATCTAACGAAATATAATATAACCACGATTGAAAATATACAATAACCTCTTCCGAGTTACCCACGATTCCGAAAAGCGTTCTTTGTCTTTAGAAACCTCAGAAACCAATATATTTTCGAGATTTAAAGTAGCATTTATAAAAACAAAGTTTATTTTGCTGTTACTGATATTCGGAAACGTTTCCAAGTAAGTTTTTATAGTGCATTAATCAGTTTTCTCCTCGGAATATAGATTTTTCGCAAGCCTTTTCCTGTTTAACAAACATGCTTTGCAAACAAGCATGATACATTAACAGCATTAGCAGTAACATTATCATCAAAATTAATATTATTTTCTTATTACTCTTGCACGTATACATTCAATTACGTGGCTGAAAATGTTTAATTGAGAATTGATAGCATCCTAAATATCGATATTCCGGTAATATAAATAGTTCAGTATTTGTTCCCGGCTAATATTTGGCGATATATATATATATATATATATATATATATATATATTAAACACAAATTTAACAGATATATAATCATATTACGCGTTTAAATACTGAAATAATCAGAATAAAAAAGCTGCTGTAAGTAGCAAATCTTTGGCGGTTTCTTCGGCTCTGGCATGCTAATACGAAAGTATCGCTTTTGATAATTTCAAAATTTTATTTGAATACATAACTGAAAAAAAAAACGAATATGATTCTTCATGTATAATTCATGTTATTTATTCTTACTAATTATCTCTCTCTATATATATTTTTCATTTTTAAATAATGTACTAAACAAAACCGTAATTATAAACCATACAAACATGAGAAATGCCAAAGGGCGAGCGCAAAAATAAATAAAGAAATAAAACGCACACACACATCTATTTATCTATATATATATTAAAAAACTAATCTATGATGCATTACAACATGGTTTTCCAAAAAAAATTCATATATTCTTTAATATATATTTAGTACTTAAATGATCTTTGCGACCAAATTAACACATGCGTTAAAAAAGGTTAAAAAAAATACAATCTTAGAAAATATTAATATAATGTGCTCACAATATACTAAATATCTTGGGATATTATCAATATAAGTAATATATATATTTTTTAATTTTTTTAATTCTTTTTCACACTCCTTTTCAAATTGTATGTATAATTTATAATATTCCATTGTAAAGGTCTTGTTATTCAGTATTGTTTCAGCGATTGTTCGGGCAAGATATGGCACTATATTTAGCAAAAGCTGGTGTCATATACAGAAAACAATCGTTCTTTGCTTATAAATGTGATTTTCTTGCCCTTGAAAAAGTAAATTACTTTATAAGCTTTTATTTGTGTATATACTCGTGTGGTTTATATTTCATTCCTTATTTTCTATTTATTTAATTTTTTTTTTTTTCTTCTTCTTAATTTGAATTAATAATGTTACTTTTATTAGGACTACAATTTTAATTTGTAAATTGACAGGGCTCTTTGGTATCGGGATTTCAGTGTATGTGGTCAGTTTCTTATGTTTCAATGGTTAAATTTTACTTAAAGTTATATATATATATATATATATATAATAGGACGGATGGGTGGGTAGATGTTGGATTGAGGAGGTGTGTGGCGGAGTTGTATGGGAAAAACGCATGGTTAATTTATATTTTAAAAAAAAGGGCATTTTGATTTACACATACGTTTGCTAATACACATTTTATAATGGACTATGATATGATACTTTTATATGCAAATTAATGTAGTTATATTTACATATTCATTAATTAATTTAAAGGAATTTATATTCATTACTATTAAGAATGTTTTTGATTAATTGTATTTACATTAATGCCCACGGTGGACAATATTATATTAACTTCTAATATAATGTATACTTTCTTAAATGCTAATATAATATATGTATTAATTTTTATTAAATGTTCTACCCTAACCACTTATATCACGTGAATTTAATTTTTAACTTTGTATGCAGAAACGTTATATGTAACTAATTAATTTCAATATTTAATTAATATTAATTTTAAATTCTTAGCATCTTAATTCAAATAATTTAGTACAGTGGAATCTGTCTAAACCGGAATCTGTCTAAGCCGGAAATCTGTCTAAGCCGGAAACATTTCAGAGTCCCACGCTTTTAAACATAGAAATTTCCGAGAAATCTGCCTAAGACGGAAACAATCTGTGTAACGCGGAACCGGACATTCACTCTGGGGTCGCAGGTAGAAAATTTACCGTTTAAGACGGAAGAAAATTCCGTTGCGAAATATAAATGGAAAGAAACCTTATCTATTCATAATAACATGTATTGTCCAGTTTCACTCCCAGAGGTCAGAAGAAGGCCTCACTGATTGCTGAAGCGGTTTGGGGATATTAGCATGATTCTATTATTGTATATGACTGCGAATTGATGAACAACAGGTCACGCGATTTCTGACAAGTTGATTCTTCGGTTTCTGTAATGTAAGAAGATCTGTTTAAAAAGAAAGGGCTGCCACAGTGGCACCTTATGGGGAATTTAAGCACACTTTCAACATCTCCTGAAGTATTTTCGCCCCTGGTCCATTGTTAACTTTCGTTTGTCGTATAATATACAAAAAGGGCTGATTTCTTCTTTGAATTTCAGACAAACAGGATATTGCCACAACTTTCCGAAATATCTACTAGCTCTTTTCAACAGGTAAAGAAAATGCAGACTGTGAAAGTGTACACAACTTTAGTTTGTGTTTAACCCAGGAAGTGCTAGATGCAAGACAATATCGTTGTCGTACACACTCTTATATTATAAAGACGAGATTCGTTATATAATTTAAGTCATTATTCCTAAATGGATTAATAAATCAAATTCGTCGAATACTTTATCCTTAAAAGACAAAATTGAAATTATTAAACTCGTAGAACAAAATATCCCAATTAAAAGCTTATGTGAAGAAGCTTTTAAGAATTTAATGCTTTTGCAAAATTTTTACATAAAGCGAAACAATTATGAAATAATACCAATGTTAACTGAAATACAATGTGCTACCGAAAAAGAAGCGATTAAGAAAAAAAAAATGAACAAACAACAATATTCTATTTTTTTTTTTTTTAAATAAGTTTCAGATAATAGAATTTTAAGGCATTTATTAAGGAAAAATATAAATGTTTTTTTCACCAAAATCTGTAGTTTTGATTTATATACCAGTGTGTTTGTGTACTATTAATTTGTAGTGTAAATTAATATTACTATAAATATATAAAAATATATACTGAGATTTCATCTTTATTTAATTAAAAAAGTTAAAAGATACTTTAGTTTTACTTTTTAGCCAAAGAAATGTTTAATACTCTGTGAACGGGATGTCTATAAAGTTTTTCTGTCTAAGCCGGAAATCTGTCTAAAGCGGAATTTTTTTCCAGTCCCAAGCGATTCCGCCTTAGACAGATTTCACTGTATTTTAATTTTAATTTAATTTAATTTTTGTGATGTTGCATTTGTGGCAAAGCTATTTATAGTGGCTATGTCATTTTTTGGTACATATATTTTTATGAAGCATTAATCATTAATTATTTATTTTACCATTTTACATCTTATTTTTTAACATAGAATTATTCATTAATACATCTATTTTTTAACATAGAATTATTCATTAATACATCCATTTTTACTTTAATGTAATTGGATATTTTCTTTATTATTTATTATTTCATTTCATTTATTTATTATTCAACTAACTGTTATCATTCTTTAGATAGTATTTGGTTTAATTTTTAAATATTAATTTTCTTCCACTGCATTTATTAATTTATCTCATATTCACTTTTTCTCTCATAGGTGGCAGCACCATGATGTGTGTTGCTTTACAATATTCCATGGTAATTCATTTTCTAAAACTTATTTTGGCAACATGGTTAATCATCTTCTAAAACTTATTTTTCTAAAACTTATTATAGCAAAATGTAAAGATTTTTTGCAATTCATTGCCTCTGTTTAGTTATGCTCCTATATCTGGTTACTGTAGTGCAACAATATCCTTTTTAATCCATTTGTATTTTGCACTTAATGATTAAATTTCAAGTCTTTTTCTCTTTATTATGGGTAAGGTTTCTTTCATTTTTAATATTGTATTTATTTTTTGAACTTTAAGATTTTTTCACAGGTATTATTCATTGTTTATGAGTTGGTAGTCCCAAAATCATATTCTTTAGCAATGTTATGGCTAATATGATGATGAAACCACTCATTTTATTTGTGGTATTTAGGCATTTGGGACTTGATAATTCTGTCTAAATTCCACAAATCTCATTCCTTCAATTTTTAATTTAATTTCTTCTTCTTTTATAAGTATTTGGTATCTATATTCAGAGTGTTGGGGAACACTATCGTTGTCAATGAATTATTACATACTAAATCATAATATCATAGTTTATGTTGGTGTTACGGTAATGTTTCATTAATGGTTATATATATATATATATATATATATATATATATATAGTTATCTTCATTGTGTAATACTCGCCCCAATTTTAAGGAGCATTTTAAGAGTAAAAATGTGCGTCTTATATACTGAAAAATACAGTGTTTGATAGAAAAACAATTTGAACTAGTCGGATGTGCCAATACCAAAACTTTCTTCTATCGCATACATGTTAATATTTCAAAATTACAGAATATGAAGTTTGATGAAATTAGGTGCATTAATTCTTCAGATATGACAATCGTTAAAATCGTGTAAATCCTGAATGATACAGCATAGCAGCACCGCCTGCTGGGCTATTTAGACCAAAATCTAATCAACAACAACTTATGTCCACGACTAACTGAATTTGAAGTTTGATGAAAATCCGTGCATTAGTTCTTGGGATAGAGCTATTGTGGGAATCGTGCAAAATGCCACATAGCAGCGTCACCTGTTGGACAATTTATACCAAAAACTAATTAGCACCAATTTATATCAAAGTCTAACTGAATCTAATGTTTTATTCAATTCTTTGCATTAATTATTGAGATAGAGCGCTCACAAAATTTTTGTCACAATGTCACATACAGACAGACAGACTCATAGGCAGGCATTTTCTAAAAAACAGTCAAATTGTGTTCAGGACCTTCTAAAACGTATAAATCCCGCGAAAACCGAGGTAAATAGTTTTCATGAATCCAATACTTTCTTCTTGAAAAGATAGAAGAAAGTAATAATAACTACAAGTATTATCTAAACTTTCTAAGCAAAACAGAGCTTATCTCTCATGAAAAACGTAATACATCAAATAGTCATCCTAAGTCGACTTTTAAATAAGACAAGAGTGACCGAGCAACGCACTCTTTATACAAATCGGTGAATACAAGGGTTAAAAAAAATAGGAAGAAGAAGAAGTCGAAAAAAAAAAAAAAAAACCCGAAAAGTCACACTTTATAGACCTAAAAAATACTATAAAAAGTCTGTTTCCGCGGAAACGGAAGTCATCCGAGTCTGAGAAGTAAAGATAGTACAAGAGGGAAAAAAATGAAATGGTAGAGAAATAAAGGGGAAAAAGAAAATTATATGAAAAAAGAAAATAATAATTGAAGAGCTTTGACCGAAAAATGAAACTTTAACGACTAGTATAAAAGAACAAAGCGCATAACATGGGGCATTTTTCGGAACGGTTTACTTCATGCCTCACTGTCAATTGTCAAGCGGAAATCAGGTAAATATATTTACAAGATGTATGTCTGCATGGTAGAATAGAGGCATACGAATCGGTCACTGCGTCTGAACTTAAAAATGGAATTAACCTGGCAGTATTTAAAAAGGATTAGAGGAAACATCGCATTTATCAGGCAAAAATAGAAGAAAATAGCACAGAAGAAATCAAATTTTTTAATTTATGAATTCCATGGTATCCAACCCGGCCCATCCGCGTTACAGAATATACTAATTGGAAACTCTTATAGATATTTTAGATTTATCATATATTTTTAGATTGCCCACCATTTACAACAATATATATATATATATATATATATATATATATATATATATATATATATATATTTTAATGAAAGACATCAATTATGTATTCAAATGTAATAAAGTTTGGAAATTTATTAAAATCTACACTTTAAAAAACAGTCAGTCTATTAATCTCGACTGTAATATATTTGGTGCGCGGAAAAATAGGCAAAGATAAAAATGGCACCGGTAAAAGATGCTACAAGTAAAAATGGCAACGGTAAAAAAAGCAATAGTAAAAAATGCAACAGGTAAAATGGTAACGGTAAAAAAGGCAATGGTACACTGTAAAAAAAAACGGAAGAAAAAACTGCAAAAAATGCAGTTAATATTTCATCTAGAATTCAAACACAGCACTTTTGTTAATTTACAGTGATAACAGCAGTATAGAAAGCGACGTCTGTTGGTTATATCTCTCAAATGAGGGGGAAAAGAAAAACACAGGCAGAGAAGGACAGTGGGGCAGCGGGCAGGTGCGGGCAGGTGCAGGCAGTTGCAGTAGTGACGCTTTGACGCTAGGCTATGAGAGAAATGGCCGCCGTTACATGCGAGCGTATAAAGGTGTAATAATTATTAATTACACCACTTATTGGATTATTTCAAACATATTTTAAAGAATAAAAGTAAGTTTTATCTTTGTTTTCGTATATTATTGTTTTAATATCATATAATTTCTGTTATATCTGTTATATCAGATACAAATTTTGTTGTTAAACCACGTGTATATCACGACAGTTAGCTTTCAAGTCTAGAATAAATATTTTGTTTTAAATCGTAAGAATAGATGATTTTGCTTGGTTATGTGGTTTTTTATTTTTCTTCCGTATTTTCTCCCAGGACTTTGTTATTATTACGTATAATTTGCGTCTAAGTATCACACGCAATTTTTATGCAAGCAGATTTTTTTAAAAAGAAGATCCCTGTTTTTAGCTATGCCTTATTACGCTATTATATATTTTTCAAAACTCCAGTTCATACGTTGGCATTCGAATATACTTTCTAAATCCTATAAATATTTTACGAGCCAACATTTTCCGGTTCACTTTCGACCGTAATTTAAATATTTTTATTTATTTAATATATTTAGCCGATATTTCGAACAGTGATTTATTTTTCATTTTCAAATCATTTATTATGAGTAATCTGGATGCACTATTTTATCAATTCCTAAAATATTCCTTGAGTTTGTTTACTGTCGCAGAATTATTTTGCAGTAACTTGTTTAATGTTTTTGTCCATTATCTATTTATTTTTACGCTTAATTTTAAAGTTTTTATGTGAGCAGATTTTTTTAATTATTATTTTATTCTACGTTTCTTGAACTCATAAGTGTTTTTTTTTTTCTCCCCGTGTTCATTTTTCAATCGGACCTGATATTTATGGAATTAAATGTAGACTTAAAAAATTATCTTAGCATACAATAATTTTTTTATCAATATAAAGTTTCCATATCGGCAAGTTCCGTACTATAAGGTCTTGTTATTAATTATATATGTATGATAGTGTAAATATCAGAAAGTTTTGTATATCCGTGTGGAGGGATGGAGAAATAATGACTACATTGAATAAACAAACATATTTAAATAGATACAAAAAATAACCCTAAATTTGTTGGAGAAAAAAAAAATATATATATATGATTTAAATTAGTAGGTATTTTCAAATACAAACAAACAGATAAACAAAGTCCTGTAAAGAAATACTGAATAATTAATTAAAAGCTAGATAAAATCTTCCTTTGTTATGATTTATTGAAAAAGCATTTTATCTATAGGCAAATGACTAAAATTTTTGTGGGTGATATACTTGACAAAAAACCGAAATTTGTATCTTATATATGTATAACAGAATCTATTATATAATAATGATATTAAAACATGATATAAGTAAACAAAAAGGTAATACTTACTGCCCAAAGTCTTTGAAATATGTCTCAGGTTAAAATAAGAAAAAAAAAGAAAAAAAAAAAACAATACACGGAGAGGAGGGGGGGGGGGATAAAAATATGAATAACAAATGTTAAAAGTTTTACAGTTATGCTGTTAAAATTGCGTTAAAATTAACAGCAAAAACTGCTGTAAAACTAACAAATCAACTGTAAAATAAAAAAAACTGTACTGCTGTGAAATTAACCGCAAAAAATGCTGTGAATTTACAAAAGTGCTGTTTATCCATGAAAAACAAAACTGCTGTAAATTCACAGCAAAATATGCTGGCACCCATATTGCCAGCATTTTTTGCTGTAAAAATACTGTGATTTTTTTTACAGTGTAGAAAAGGCAACAGGCAAAATGGCAATGTTGAAAATATTAATAATCAATTTAATTCTTGCATTAAGATTTATTTAAGTTTAAGATTGTAACCGTTTTTTTAGGACGCCCTTTTCTTAAACGTTTATAAAGAACTCTCCTAGCTATATTATTTATTACATTTACCATTTTACATATAGCGCTGATGCTTTAGCAGTATTATAGCGCATACTTGCTTAATATAAAACAAAATTAATATTTTTTATTCTCTTCGAGTGAGGTGGGGGTAAGGGAGAAGAGTAACCCTAAAACCATCGTCATAGCGTGTCACATGGTTGTATCACCATTTTTAACGTTGTTCTTTTTACCTAAAGTCAATTTATCTATACAAACTTTCAAAGAAAAAATTCAGCCATTTTTCCATTTCACTGAAGAAAATACCATTTTTCATTACGTGAGAAAGGTGAAAAAGTACCATGGACATTCAATTACCGATTGTGGTAACGCTTCCCTGTTTTGAATATTTATTTATATTAAATATTGCAAATATTACATTATATAATTTTAACAAACGAGTGTATTGTTGAGATGAAAAATTAAAAACAAAAACAAAAAAACAATCAAACTTGAAATATATTTTAGATATCATAAGAAATCAGTAAATTTAGTTACAGTTTTCAGAATTATTTTATTTGAAAGTACCATTTTCGCGTCAATTCGATGGAGTAAATTTGAAATTACGCGATAAAGAAGCAAATATATGGGGATAAAAGTAAACGATAACGCTGTTCGTTGCCACCATCGGTATGACGTCAGTGTTAAAGACGGACATATTTTGCTTTATAATATAGATTTGCGTACGAACTTAATAAAGATTAATTATGAAATAAATAAACCCGATTAACTTGGTTTTATAATAACTAATTGCTCATTTTGTAATAGTTAATTATGATTATATAATATTTATTAACAATTCATAAAAAATATATATTTTACTAGTTTGTTAATTTTTAATCTCAAAATACTGATTAATTTTAATTGCTTTACAAAAGCTCTCTGAATTTAAGTTCTGTAATTCCAAAATCGTCGGGATATTCTAATTCTAATTATACAGAAATAACATCATGAAAATAATATGTTATATGAATGCATTACTGCGTCAGGTGACTTGTTAATTCCGAATATCCATACATTGGAACACAGGGTGGAAGGGGCGGAGTAATTCAGAAAATGTTTGATGTTCCACTTACTGAAACGGAATTTCTACAGAAAACATGGAGGGAAAAATTGTAACCACAAAAATAATAGTCTTAGATGATCAAAATATACTATATAAAAATTAATATCTTATAAATTGTTCACAAAATATTAACTGCTAACTAATTTAATAAAGATTTATTTTATATTAAATAAACTCATTTTAATTTTGTAATTTTATAACAATTAATTATTACTCATTTTATGGTAGTTAATTATTATTTTGTAATTTTTATTAAAAGTTTGTAAATAAATATGCATATATGTATTACAAGTTTGTAAAATTTAATATTTTAAAATTACTTATTAATTTGAACTGTTTCAACCTTTCGGCGGATGAGCATAACTTTTTTGGACGAACGATCGCGTGACGAGTTTTTTCCGGAGCGTTACGCTATTAAAAATGCAAGATTTTTCATAAGGGTAATAAGGTATGTGTTTGAAGAGCAGTTATAGATATCAGTAATAAAAAACTAACTTTAATTTCGATTCTATTTGTGAGCGCAAATGTTTCGGGAAAATCCCATTTGTCGTAAAATTTTTGAGACAACGCGTCCGCTAGAAGGTTAAAAAAAAAAAAAAAAAAAAAAAAAAAGGGAAAAGAAAAAAAAAAACTTTCTAAGTTTAATTAAAGCTTCTGTAGTTTTAATGAAAGCTAAAATTGTCAGTACACTCTAATCATAGAGAAATAACATCATAAAAATAATACCATGTTATATGAATGCATTACTGCGCCAGGTGGCTTGTCAATTCCCAAATATCCTTATATTGGAATACAAGGTGAAAGGGGCGGAGTAATTCAGAAAATGTTTGATGTTCCGCCTACTGAAAAGAAATTGTTAACGATCACCTGCCCGATCTTTTTACAGTCGACTTTTCGGTAAATTCTGAAAGGTATTTATGGTACATTTGGGTCAGTGAGATAAAGTTTGGTCAAAATTATTGGTTTTAACTGCACACCCCTTTTTGTCGAACAAAAACCACAACAAGGTACATTAATCATCAATAGAATCAAGGTTACGATACACCCCACTAGAAAAACCCCTGTCGCTCGACGTTGGGGGTTGTTCGGCTTTTGAGTATACATGCCACATAGGACAATTTTTCATGTTTTCAGAACATTCCCAACAGCTGATTCATCATGTCCACTTTGACTATAACTTATAGAACTTGCTGACGTGTCCTGTACTAACATGTTATATTATATAAGTACCTTTTCAAAAAATTTAAAAGCCATCTTTTAAAAAAATAAGTAGTTGAAATTCAATGTTTCTTTTTTTTTTTTATCGCCAAATTTGTAATATTGTAGAAGGAGTAGCAGTGACATACAAACACACAGTCAGATTTTAATATATGTTTTTTTTTTGTTTTTTTTAATTTACTCTAGGCAATCACTTGCCGATTGCGGTAATCCTACCCCTAATTATTTTACATTACTGAACCAAACAAATGCTCATTCATGAGAAGAGATATAAAAAAAAATCGTGCTTGAAAATTATTTACAAAGTCACAAAAAGTCACTAAATTGAGTTACAGTCTTCAAACAAATTTAATTCTATTTTTTCCTTATTGGAAGACGTGAAAATCGAAAATATGCTGTTATACTTAGAAGTGATGCATGAGCGATAAAAGTAGCAGAAATTTTTTGGTAGGCATCCAAAAGTGATCTACACATTTCTACGGACAAAAATATCCATAGTGCAATACATTAGGACTTAGTGGCAAAAAATAAAATAAAATAAATAAATAAATAAATATAACGATTATGATCACGACTAACTATTATTTGCAAATGTCAAAGCGTTTTTCTAACACTGATATTTTTTACTGAAAAGTTATTAATATAATTTGTTTTAAATCTGAATCTTAAACTAATGGATTTCAATTTTGAGGCAATTTTCCAAATTAACTCAATTTTTAATATTGAATTTCCCCTGAGTTATTCATAGAATAACAGCCGTTATGAATTACATACTATTCACAATAGCACATTGCACAGAGAATCATACTTTGACATCATCATCTAGTTTTGCACAAGGAAAGTACACTCCCTAAATATACATCGTACCAGAAATTTAATTTAGTAAATGATAGGAAATAAATGTTATTTAAAGATAACATACATTTTGTTAAATAAAATTTCTGTTCGATATTGAAATTTTCGTTGAGGTTTCGTAATTTCTTCCATAAATACGCTTCGTACCAGAAATTTAAATTAGTATAAACGATATAATAATAATAATAATAATAATAATAATAATAATAATAATAACAACAATAATAATAATGTTTAAAAATAAAATAGGTTTTATTAAATAAAATTTCTGGTTGAAATTGGCGTTTTCGTTAAGACTTCGTACCTCGTTCCATATTTATGTTTCGTACCAGAAATTTAATTTAGCAAACGATATGAAATAAATACTATTTAAAAATAAGATACACTTCGTTAAATAGAATTTCTGGTTGAAATTAGCATCATACGGAAGTCTTGTACAAAAATTGACATGGCACCAACATTGGCTCAGGAAACTTTTTTTTCTTTCATTTTAGCATTACAGTGGTCAAAGGATTAACCCCTTCGCGACGAGCGTTGCAAGGGGGTTAAACGTGAAATATAGGATTCATATACAATACTTGATTTTTCGCGCCAGTAATTTTGAAAAGCAATTTTTGTCTTATTTAATCACAAATTTTCTGCGATTAAATTATCCACAAAAATTTCGTTTGGGAATTTGTTGTGCTAAACGATTATTTACTAATTTAGTTATTAAACGATTGTTTACTTATTTATTTTGGTACTTGATTAACAAGACGCTCGTCGCGAAGGGATTAAGAGTCTAGATTCGTATTTTGTTTGTCAAAATTTGATGTTAGTATTGAAAATTTCAATGTTTGCTCTTTTTTACTATGGAGACCATCCTCTAATTCTAATGTTATTTATATTACATAGATATGAAAAGATATAATTCCATATAGAATGGTACTTTTGACTTTTCTCTTCGTTAATTTTATAATAAAATAGTACGAGGTTGTTTATTCTTTTTTTTTCTTGACCGACTGGACATATCATCCAAATTGAATTTGACTAACAATCACGATATGCGCTAATACAATAAGTCACAACCCTTAAAATAAAGCAATGTTCATAAATAAAAATATCTGGGGTAACAATCAATGAGCATTTTCAAAGCCTTAACCATCTATCGTGTGAATGGACAACAAAACTAATTAGGCCAAACTTGAAGCATTTACAGACAATAGAAATTACACCTTCTGAATAAACAATAACCAGTTAACGCGAAAATATTGTGCAAAGGAATCAGGTTCGCATTTTATCCAAGTGAATAAAACCCGGTAAATAGAATTGGGTCCAACGTTTTCTTGAGTAATGTATACACACAAACTGTAAATGAAAATCTCTTTGGCGCATGTATATCCATCAGCGAAAGTATAACGAGGGCTTTTTTTTTTTTCTTTTTTAGCTTCATCATCCAATAGTACTTGAATATTACCAGCCATTCGTCTTCGGGTTTGCAGACAAAACTATCTCAGGCCACGATCTCGATTTAGTTAAGGCAAAGAAGAAAAAAAATGCAATGAAGGTGCTGACCCCTTTCGAGAACCTTATTTGCTTAAGGAATCGTGAGTTTTCATGGAAGGACCGCATGTTTTTATCAGCTTAGAGGAACAAAGGTTGGAAAAGGAAGTTAGAGATGGATGATCATTCGGTGACCACTTTCGGTGGCAACAAAGTTGATAATAAGTTAACGAAAGGAGATTACGGATGAAATGGAAAGGGAGATATTTTATCTCATCTCTTACACATGCACACAAACATTTGGAACAGATAAGGTGAAAAGAAATTAACTATCCATTCAGAAATAGTCTGAGCGACATCGACATTTTTTTACTTAACATTTTATACAAACTAATCTTCAAATATGTAACTGAACTTACGTAAACAATCACGACGTCAGCTGTCGCGATATCGGTGGATGCGGTCTCGAGGCCACAACTTCCCCCAGTCAAAAGGATATGAATGTTAGAAATGTGTAATCGCACATTACATCATTTAGTTCATTATTTTATTAAATCTTGATTTGTTCTCTTATCAGTATTTAGATTGGCTGTGTTATTAAAATTCCGTATTGGCTCTTTTCGAATCATGTCTAAATGTTATAAATAGGAGTGATTTTTTTTCTTATTTTCATGTATGATAGTCCTGCTGTAAATAAAAGCTTTTAAATGCGATTCATCAACCTCTTCAATTGACGCAAACATATATCTCTACGGATATTCAACAATGAATGGCAACCCGATTACAGGAAAGCGTCACTGATCGCGGCAATATCCTTCAATCTTCCGCAATCGTGTTGCCATTCATTTCCCTTTGACAGAGGGATGTAGTAGCCCCCGAGACCGCACCCCCGCTCTCGTGACAGCTGATGGCTGTTTTCGTGATTGATTAAGTAAGATCACGCATAATATTGCACATTTGAATATCAGATGGTACAAACGGTTAAGTAAAAAATGCCTCTGCCTCCTTTCATAATCA
The DNA here is from genome assembly GCA_963931845.1 of Maratus michaelseni. Taxonomy (NCBI): domain Eukaryota; kingdom Metazoa; phylum Arthropoda; class Arachnida; order Araneae; family Salticidae; genus Maratus; species Maratus michaelseni. The sequence goes on from OZ007592.1 coordinate 256,826,849, forward strand.
CTTTAGATGGCAACAAAACAAAAAGTATTGCTGATGAAATCGAAAGGGATCTCATTTCATTTCTTACACACAAGCACAAATATTTTGAACAGTTAACCTTACATGAATATAAATTAAAGAGCTATTTTCAACAATTAAAGTTTTTAAAATAAGTTGTTCACGTCTAATTTACACATATATTTACCGGAAAACCTTTGATTACAAAGCGGTAAATTTAAATAAAAATAGATGAAGAATTAGAAGTTGGAGTTTGATGATTATTTAGTACTGTCAGGTTCTTCTCTTACAGTTGCAAGAGTTGAAAGCTATTCTTAAGGGATTAGCATATTGTATCTATTGTGTACCGTTAGAGGCGTCCTTTAGAAAATCTTAATCCGAAGGGGAGCTACTCAGAATACAAGAGGAAGGAAGGTGGAACAGAATGAAAGCAGTATATCCATTGCAATGTGGTCTTTCATAGATAAAAAAAGATATTGCACCCTTTTGTTTAGGAAGACAGATCCGTCAAGAGGGAGGAAGGGTGGTCAAGGACCCTTGGGAACAGAGGAGAAACCCCGTAGAAAGGAGGGTGTTATGAAGTTTACGAGGGAGAGGAAGTTAGTTCTAACGTAGGAAGCGAAGGTGTAAGGTCGTTCAGAGTTGAGCTCTGAGACCGGTGTTGAGTTCTAGCGTGGGAGCGAAGTGTGAAGGTTGGTTTTTCAGAGAGCAGCTCTGAGCACGTGTATGGAACGGCATCTCTCTAAAGGAAGAGAGATAGCGGGTGTGAGATTAAGAGAAATCTCGGTTCTGAGTGAAGCAGCGTAGTCTAACGGTACATGTAAAGCGTTTCTATAAATATTTTGATTTAATATTAAACCGGATACTTTACCTCCGAGTTTAAGTGTAAATATTGTTAATAAAGTGTTTGTTTAACTTTAATTGAAAGAGTTAAGTTTTTCTTGAATATACATCAAGTATCGTGCCCGATATCACGCATTCATATCGGTGGTGGCAGCATATCAAAAGACCGGATCTATTTCGAAGTTGTGTGGACTGAGAAGTGGAATCCGACAATGTTGGCAGCGACGGGATTGAATCACCGAAGACCAGTGCCAGTTAGCCGTGTTACTGAGAGTTTGTGCCGGATCGTCTAGCGGAAGTGTTCGTGCCCTATCGTTGTAGACTAGTGCCAGATAGCCGTGTTACAGAGAGTTTGTGCCGGATCGCCCAGCGGAAGTGTTTGTGCCCTATCGTCGTAGACAACCAGTGCCAGCTAGCCTATCGTCATTACAGTGAAGTGAATTAGTGGTGGTGTTAGTGTAGTGTTGTGCGTAGTGTTTTTTTGTGCATTGTGAAGCAAGGTGCAGTGATTGTGGCCCGAGAGTGCAAGATTTACCCTGTGGAAAAGTGAGCAGAGAATTGCCCAGCGAATAAAGTACGAGGTAAGGTGTTTTGATCATTTTACTCTACTGACATTCTCGAACCTACTGTTTTTTATTGTGTATAATTTATGTTAATTTATGTGCAATATAATAATTGGTCTAAATCAAAGGAGATATTAACAACCATTTTACACTATTGTTTTAAGAAAAGGATCTTATATTAATTACTAGAAGTGATTTTCTAATTGTTTTAAACGGATAAGATTAATGATTAAAATTAATGCATTGTGTTAATAGTTGGAAGTAATAATTGAAATTTCTTAAATTTAAATTATTATTAAAGTAATATTTAAATTAAGTGATATTGTTTGCTTTAAGTTTGAAATATTGATAGTAAATGAGGAAAGGAAATTTGTGTAGAATTTAAATTAAATTGAAATAACCTTCAAGGAAGAACTGAAGGCCCAGAGAAAAAAAAAGTGCTGTGATTTACTTTTTAATGTGAGAACTAATTTTGAAATTGAAATATTTTATTGAGATTAAATTTAGGAATTTATGTGTATTTCATGCAAATTTTTGTTAGGTGGATATTTTTATGTAGTGATTAGCATCAGTGTTTTATTCAAATTGCAACGTATCAGTATTATTGTGTAAATTGTATTTTATTATTTAATGGTATAAATTTAAAATCTGTATTGCATAATAGTGAAATAGAGATTATTGTTACTTTGTTATTGGAAGCAAATTGGGGGGTATCATTGTTTAAGGAAATTTATTATTGTATTATTACTTATTTGAAATATGTTAAATAGTATAATATGTGGAGGTAACTTATGAGGGTAGGATTTAAGGAAGTATTAATTTGATATTGTGATTAAGTATTATTGTAGGGTGGTAATAGTTATCAGTAGAAAGTATGGCTTTCTTACTAAAATTAAAAAGGGTGGATCTTCAGGCGATATGTGGAGAGTTAGGAATTGAGGTCTCGGAAGATGATACCAGGTTTAAGCTTAAGAAAAAGATAGTGGAGAGCGACGAATATGAAGAGGGGGCCGTTATGGAATTATCTAGCACTATTGTTACAGAACGGTTAGAACAAGAAGCGTTAGTAGTAGAACGGGAACAGTTAGAAAAGGAGGAAAAGTTACAACGAGAAAAGTTAGAAAGGGACTTAGAACGAGAAAAGTTAGAAAGGGAGTTAGACCGTGAAAAGTTAGAAAGGGAGTTAGACCGTGAAAAGTTAGATAGAGAAGAAAGGGCTGAAAAATTGAGATTGGAACATGAGTTAGAGTTGGAAAGGATAAAGATTCAAAGTTCGGCAAACAACTCTAATGGGACTAGAGAATCTAATCATGAGAGTAGCCTAGAGAAATTGATTAAAAGTGTTAAAACTTTGTCTATCAAAGTTCCAGAAGGGACTGAGGGATGGAATCTGTTTTTTAGCAGTTTAGAACGGGCATTCCAAACAAAAAATGTACCGGAAACCCAGCAGGCCGAAATTCTGCTAAATATGTTAGGAGATAAGGCCGATAACTTGCTAATATACACTACTAGGGAACAAATTGAGAGTTATGAGAAATTAAAGGAATTAGTTCTAAGGGAACACGAGCCAACACCGAAGGCGTGTTTGGAAAATTTCAAGCAGGCTAGAAGGAATCAAAATGAAACTCATGTATTATTTGTGTCACGTTTAATAGCAACGTGGGAAAATTACTGTAAGATTAGAGGTGCAGATACGTATGAGAAGGTTAATCAGTTAATTGTCACGGATAAGTTGTTAAATACTTTAGATGACGAAACCGCGACGCATATTGGATTAACTCAGCACAGTAATTGGTTAGAAGTTTCTAAAATTGCTAAGGAATGTGGTAATTTCTTTGATGCTAAACAAAAATCTTATGCGGTAACTTACAAGGGTTATAAAGGTAAAGAAAGGTATGTGAATAATGAAGATTCTAGAAGGGCAAAAGATGAGGGTTTTAGTAGTAATTGGAGACAAAATGGTAATAATGAGGTTAGTCCGTTTTTGGGTAGAAAACCGGAATATAAGAAACCTAATGATACGACGCCTATCTGTTTCAAGTGTTCTCAACGAGGACATGTTCAGCGATTTTGTACAAAAGGAAATAATGAGGGAAGTAATCAAATTAATAACCGACAAGAACCAAGGGCTAGTATCAATAATGTCTCAGTGCGAGGAATTAAAGAATTACCAAGGGGAGCGAGTATGGCAAGAATCGGAGCAAGAGGGAATTGGAGAGCTAAAGTTATTGGAGAGAAGTTAAATAATCTCGAGAAAGTGGAAGTTAGTGTAAATGGGAAGATAACAAAAGGATTGGTGGACTCTGGTTGCCAAATTAGCGTCGTTCATAAAGATTTAGTACCAGCAGAAAAATTAAGAGGGGCTGGGAGCATCTATTTACAAGGGATATTTGGTAAGGCAGTGAAATCGCCATTAATTCAGTTACCTTTAGCTATTCCAAAACGCGGAGAAACTAATGTAATTCATCAGGATGTACTGTGCGCGATAATTGATAATAGTAAGGAACAGGTAATTTTACATCCTGACGTGGCTAATGAATTGTCAGAGTTAAACAACGAGAAATCATTAAGAGAATCGGTAGAAAGGGAATGTAAGGAAGATAGTAGGAATAAAGTGAAAGAAGGGGAAAGTATTAGAAATGGTAATAATAATCGTTATGTCGTAAAAACGAGATCGGTAAATTTACAAAGTCATGAGAAGGAAAAAGCCGAGGTAGAGAAAAGTAAGGTTAATCAAGTTACGGAAAGTAGTTTAAATGTATTTCAGGAATCCCGAACGAATTGTAAAGATTTAGAGAAAGCTTGGGAATTGGCTGAAAATGAGAAAGGGTCTTACTATGTTGTAAATGGGTTATTGTATCATAAAGAGAAATTAGTAGATGAAACTGTAGCTCAATTAGTATTACCTAAAGTTAGAAGGGAGGAAATTCTAAAACTAGCGCATACCTCCTTATATGGAGAACTCAGAATACAAGAGGAAGGAAGGTGGAACAGAATGAAAGCAGTATATCCATTGCAATGTGGTCTTTCATAGATAAAAAAAGATATTGCACCCTTTTGTTTAGGAAGACAGATCCGTCAAGAGGGAGGAAGGGTGGTCAAGGACCCTTGGGAACAGAGGAGAAACCCCGTAGAAAGGAGGGTGTTCTGAAGTTTACGAGGGAGAGGAAGTCAGTTCTAACGTAGGAAGCGAAGGTGTAAGGTCGTTCAGAGTTGAGCTCTGAGACCGGTGTTGAGTTCTAGCGTGGGAGCGAAGTGTGAAGGTTGGTTTTTCAGAGAGCAGCTCTGAGCACGTGTATGGAACGGCATCTCTCTAAAGGAAGAGAGATAGCGGGTGTGAGATTAAGAGAAATCTCGGTTCTGAGTGAAGCAGCGTAGTCTAACGGTACATGTAAAGCGTTTCTATAAATATTTTGATTTAATATTAAACCGGATACTTTACCTCCGAGTTTAAGTGTAAATATTGTTAATAAAGTGTTTGTTTAACTTTAATTGAAAGAGTTAAGTTTTTCTTGAATATACATCAAGTATCGTGCCCGATATCACGCATTCATATCGGTGGTGGCAGCATATCAAAAGACCGGATCTATTTCGAAGTTGTGTGGACTGAGAAGTGGAATCCGACAATGTTGGCAGCGACGGGATATTTATGATTAGTTAAACTTCTTTAATGATCTTGAAATTTCATACTCTTTCACTAAGATACATAGGATGGAATAAATTTTATTCTTTGTTATTCTATTTTAGCATTTCTAGTTATTCTATTTTACATTTATTCTGTTCATGGAAATTGATTTAATTTAAGTTTTCATGTCGAAGAATATTTTTTTAAGGTGATTATATTAGTAAATATTTTTGAGGAATTTTTCTAATTAACATATCACTTTAGATGTGACTTTTATTTGATTAGAATAATCTAAAAATCAACATAAATGTTTATCGAAATTTAATATTCTGGAAGGCTAACTTGTGTTTAACTTAAACTTGTGTTTTGATGACCAATACATTCTGTGGAAATTACGCTATTATGTGTAATTATAATAAATAATATTATATAAAATACTAATATTTTCTGAATGAAAACCGGCATATGAATTAAAATATGACGACACTTTCACAGGGGATAGTTTTTCTTATGAATTGATACTTATCTAGTTTTTAAAAAAATTCTTTTACTTCATGAACGATGTTCAAATATGCATTTATATTTATAGATAATGTGCATGTTTGTCAACAAACTGGTTTGTTGCGTGTCTACTCAACTTAATGTAGGCATAACGTTGAGCCAAATTTCGTGAAGTTTTGCTAAATTTCTCGTAATTTTCAAGTAGTTAGAATACGTTATATTATGTTTAGGAAATAATACATTATGAATTACTAACTCTGTAAGAATTGTGCGTTTTCGTCTACAATTAGTTGAGATGACATACGCCTTTACTTGAGTGCGTGACGTCGTATGCACATTATCTAAAACATGAAAGCGCTTAAAGAAATCCAATATTATTGTACTTATAGGAACAATTTAAACATTAATATTATTAAATACTAAATTTAACTAAGAAATTATATTTACAATGTAATTTAAACAGAATTTGCTAAAATTACGTTTTGAAATTACCTGATTTTTGACGCTAAACATTATTTCCCAATTCATTTTACTTTTAATCCCCTTTTGTTTTAATAGCATTTTTAAATATTAATTAATGAAAAATATACTATATTGTTTTCTTTAAATCCAATTTTTATTCATAGTGGTCAGTTTTTATCAATAGTGGTCCACCTAAATCCAAGGAACTTAAATATGCCTTCTTGGTTGAAGCTAAAGCTGAAAAAAGTACAATGTATGATTTCTAAATGTCAATATTTGACAGACGATTTTTGGTTATGTAAAATAAATTGAATCATGAAGTTTGAATATGCAAAAATATGTTTATATTTCTTGGAAAATTTACTTTAATATTAACAAATCAGTGTAATCAATTTACCTTTGTAAAATTTGGAGCTAAGCTATTACAGTACATTTAAAGAAATGTACTTTAATTTCTTTTGATAAGTTAACGAAAATACGCAATCAAAAGGGAAATAATTTATTTCATTTGTAACACCATGCTCACAAATATTTTTACTAGTTAAACTGAATGGAAATTAAAGCACCATTTTCAAGTAAAGTTGTCCGGAAGAGATTCGTGTGTGCTCACGTAGGATGCCTCTATATGAGAGCGGCGACATAAAGGAAATATAATTTGATTGGTCAAGACGATTTTGGACAAAAATGAATCGCCAAGCAACCTGGCGTAGAGGTCTGCATAGGGGCCAAAACTTCCAGGCCCGAACCGTACAAATATTTTTTGGCCTGCTCTGGCCCGGCCCGGCCCGGTATAAAGCAAAAAGTTCAACCCGAGTCCGGTTCGGTCCGGCCCGGTATAAAAACTAGCCGAGGTTTCAATTCTATTCATAACTTCATACATTTTCGATGATACAATGAGGGCAGACGAACAGACAGACATTTTGTAAAAACATGTTTTTCGGAATCTCTGACACCTAAAACGCGTAAATCAGTCGAAAACAGGAGGTCGAAAAAATTTCGGTTACAATACTTCTTTTACAGATAGAAGAAAGTAATAAAGATATTAGGTTAACAATAAGCATGATTAGAGTGAAAATACGATTAAAAAATCAGATTATATCATTTGCACATCGGTACACTTTAATAAAGATCAGGGCCGCGGCCGCAGACATGGTTATCCACATCATTATAAGACTAAAAATGATTACGATAAAAAACGACAAATAAATCTATCTTTTATCAGGTCTTCAATTATTTTACTGTGCACTCTAGTCGCATATCAGATCTTAAGATATGCATTCAAATATTCAAGCAAACGTTTTTATTGAAAGAGAGAAACAAAGAAATAACTCACCAGTATTTAAGGACATAAACTGATACATTCTTTTAATCAAATCAATGTAGAGCATCGTGGGCATAAACATTTCTTCTAATATATCACGATAAGAACAAAACGAGCTCAGAACTCACCTAAAAAAAAAAGAAAGAGAAAGGGCATATTTCAACAAACATCTGATAAAGAATACGTCAAAACACTGTCACATAAACCAAGCTACCAGACCCCGCGGCAAGACAAGTAAAATCGCAAAATAAACCCAACTAATGAGGGGCACCCTTAAATTCATTATCAGCTCATTATAGGCCAGTCGCCCTATTCTTACCCTCTAAATAAAATAAAATAAAGGTCTCTGTTGCTTAATCTCAGCGAAAAAAAAACTCCGACAGATTTATTAGACAGATCGTGCAACAGCGGTCTGTCTTGCTGTTGGTTACCAGATCACGCACGTGCAGTTGAAGGTTCCCAATATCTCCACATCGGGGACCAGCGGAAGAATTACGGTTGAGGGCCCAGTTTTTATGGGACCTGGGTAAGATACAAGGTGAACTTATGGCCGATGTCATGAAGAGACAGCCGTGATCTTCGTCCTCCGTGAAGATATTACCAGTTTGAACAGAAGGTTCGTCATTTTTTTTTTCCATTTAGAGAGTTTTTGAAGACAGGAAGGTGGTGTCAGGTCATGATATATTTTAAGGGATGAATCAGAATGTGATGTCTTTTGAAAGAGACGCAGCTATAGCTTCGTACAATAAACTGTTTTAAGGGATTAACAGCACGTTAATAAATTATCTATAAAGGAATTCCTTCTCATGTGCATTTGAAAAACTTGTTCAGAGGAATTTTTCAACATATAATAAAATATATATTTATAAAGGTCTCAGTTCGGCAGCAGTGTATGATCTTTACGCAATTTTCCTTCCTACAGTGATGCCTTTTAAAGTGAAATTTAAACCCTTTGTGACTCAACAACTTCAATTTGAAAAATATTAACTCAGATGATAGAGATGATAGAATACATCATTTAAAGCATGTAAAAAATAATTTAAAAATTTTAAGAACATAAAAATAAAAAGTTATTGACTAAAAAATATATATTTTTTCACATCTGCAATAAACAGAAAATTACATACTTCTAATAAATATTGTCCATTTTTAAAAACAAATTTGTAAAATATACGAGCTTACTTTTGTACAAAATCAATTTTTGAAAGTCTACAGCCCTTTTAATGTGACAAAATTTACGAAGTTCATTTTAGCAATTACGACGTGAAACTGCTCAAATGATAAATAAAATTTTGGCATGAAACATTAACTCAGTATCGTCGTCTGTTAAGAATTCTATGAACAATTTATTTTTATATTAACTGCTGTATTGGGAGTTAGCAGCAACAAATAAAATTGTCTTTTAAAGTCTACTGTATAGGCAACATTGACTTTTGGGTATGTTGCAGATATGCAACACGGTGATAACAAAGGGTTAAACAACAGTGTGGAATGGAGGAATTCTGGTAAACATCGGCCAGAATCGGCCCTATTGCAATAGGTTGGTTGTCTTCAGGGAGGATTTTTGGAGGGAAAGTGATCCGAATTATTGTTCTGGTACTTGGAAAATCCTGAATTATACAGTCACCCCGCCAAGACCACGTTGGTTTCGAACACGCGAACAGCGGCCCAAGCTCCTCATTCTGTGGCCAGCATTCAATCACAGGGCTGAGTAGATCCTTTAAACAACAAATTGGTGTGAAACTGAGTAACGGATTCATGAATAGTTATTTCATAAGTTCATATAGTAACATACAATTTTGTACACATCAATTATTTATTAAACTTGTATTTTAAACTAGTTCAAATAAATAAACTTTGAAATGTTATAATATATATATTTTAAATTGAATACCTTCAATATTCGTTGTGATATATTATTTTGCTTGTGATAAAACCATAGCTACAGCTTTGTACAATAAACTGTTCTGAAGGACTTGAATTTGAGAATTTGTGTAGTATAAGGTGGGAAAAAACATATAGTAGTATAATCACAACATTTTTTATGTCATTTAATAATGTGGACCTTAATAGCGACACCTGTTGGTGAAAATTTTATTTTTTATGTTATTTTATTGTCACATTAAATCCAATTCTTTGTTAAGTCTTATGGTATGAACAGCATTCCGACACAACAAATTGTTATTTTTTTTAGGAATTTTTGGACTTATATGAGGAGATACCCGGCATAAAAGAAACACAGATACATAAATATTTATTCCACAAGTCCGTATAATAATGCGATGTTCTGTCAGGTTGAGTATTTACTAAGTTTATTTTGGATCTAATGAAAATCAACATAGTTTGAAATGTTATATTTTAAAATTGTAAGACAGAAAAGCTTCCATGTTTGCTGCGACATTTGATGATGTTATGCCTATTAACCCTTTCAGGGGCAAAGTACTTATGTTTCTAAAATGTTGAAATCATTGAATCACACCGGGATTTAACAACAAATTTATTTCTAAATACGTAAAAGCTTTTCTTCACGTATATTATAAAAGCAAACTGTGATTCCAAAATTACGGTGTCATTGTGGCGTTTGGGAATTAAAATTAAGTGGGATATATTATATCCCACCGCCCTTGAAAGGGTTAAGGAAGCAATTACAGCTTTATACATAATAAACAGAGTTCCTACGGGTGCTTACTTATTAATACCAGAATTTCCGAAAAGAAATCTTCGTGTTAGTTTATCGCAGAATCTTACACATAAATATAGTGAAAATTACTATTGTAAAATACTGGTGTTCAATAGTAAGCACTCGTACGAACCCTGAAAAACTGTGTTTAGGAAATAACGGTACACTAATAAATCCCCTATTCAGGAATTTCTGTTCGTATGCATATCAGAAACACGTTTGAAGAATTTGTGCAATTATACTCTTAAATCTCTAATCTAAAATATATCTGTTCGATAAAAATGCTTTCGAGGTTAGACAATATATTGTTGCATTTTTTTTTTATACCAGCGGTTCTTTTAAATACAAAAAATAAAATAAAATAAAATAAACTGGTAAAAGAAAGAACTGATCAAAGAATCGTACAATAATTTAAGGCATTGGAAAATTTCATAATACTTTTATGTTTTCATTCGACTGGAATTTTGAGCTAAAACAAATCAATATATTCCGGATCTTTAGGATAAAAAAAATCTTTATTATTTGTCGAGATATTGGATGACGTTTGCCCTTTTTTAAAAAAACACTTCATCTAAACGAAGTTTTCCATAAAAATTCACCTGAAGCAACGCCCCTTTCTTAAATTTTTACAAAGGAACACTGTATTTAATTAAATAACCAAAAGATCGATAAAATCTTTCTTAAAAAATTGAGAAGAGAAAAAAAAATTCTATACAAATATTTCTTTTAAAAGTCTGAATAAAATACCCTAATCCTGCAAACTGTATAAAGGTGTGGGTTCAACCTTATTCAATCTTTGTCTATCTCATTCAAATATTTAAAACCTAAGGTACTCCTTATATTGATCTTTTTCTGAAATCACAATGAAAAGCAATTACAAAAAGAAATTTTCTTTTTTGTAATTGCCCCTGTCAATTTCCTCTGAGCTCTCCTGACATTTCTGTTATCTTTCCCTTGCTTCAGAGAATAACATCTGAAGCGGTTTTCGCGTCTTTTTGGCAAAGATTTTTTTAAAAGCATTATTCTTAGCCGTCATGTATAAAAGAAAGAGTTTCAATGTGTTACAATTTTTTTTTTCTTTTTTCGAGAAAGAGAGAATGAATAAGTTATTTAAATTAGTGTTCAGAAACTGTATTTTGTTACTGAAATTAGGAGTAGCAAATTGCATTAGCTTCCCCCTGCTTTTGTTAGTGTAGTCTTCTTTTAATAGGAATTTCCAAATGGTACGTGACTTCTAATTCTTTTCTTTTCTGTTTTTCAAAGTATAACAGTGTAGTTAATTTATGTATGTTAACAAGCAAATTATTTTTTGGTATATGTTATGATTTATTTTAAGACAGCAAAATTAAATTAGATTCATTTTCGTGAACTAAAAAGTTACTACGCCTTATTTTTATTTATTTATTTTTTTAAATACAAAAAATATTGATGAACCATATGCTTTATAGTGAATTATTTTGTCATAACAATTTCACGTATATCAAATAATCCATTTAATAAGTAAAAACATCCAATATGTAAGTATAAAAAAAGATGTAAAGAAAAGTAAAAAAAAAAATAATAACACAAAAAATATATACATAAATAATGCTTTTGTTGGTATTCTTTTGTTACTGTTAAAAATAATATTATTTTTGGAACATGCTATAATTTATTTTAGACAGCAGTACGAAAGTTAGTTTAATTTTGGTGAATTAAAAAGATAGTACACCTTATTTTATTTTTAGTTTTTAATTTTTACAATATAAAGAGATAAAGATTGATTGATAAGACAGGCGTTTTATATTGCATCAGATTTTTGCCATAGTATTAAGGAATCAAATGCAGTTAATACATAAAAATTTGATTAAGTAAGTATAATAAGATACGTAAAGAAAAGCTGAAACAACCACAATAAATTTAGAAGAAATAGGGACATTTATAAAATAAAGATTTTCAAAACATTACATTTTTTTTTTTTTTTTTTTTTTTTTTTTTTTTTTTTAAAGAGAGTGAATACGTTATTTAAATTAGTGTTCAGAGACTGCATTTTGTTTTTGAAATTGAAGTATCAAATTGCATTGGCTTTCTTCTTATTTTGTTGAGTGTTCTTCATTTAATAGGAATTACCAAATGGTACGTGACTTCTAATTTTTTTTTTTTTGTCTGTTTTTCAAAGTATAACAGTGTAATTAATTTATGCATGTGAAAAATAAAACTGTTTTTTGTATATGGTGTGATTTACTGTAGACAAGAAGACTATAAATTAATTTCATTTTCGTTGCACTAAAAAGATTCCACGCTTTTTTTCCCTCTCTTTTAAACTACTTTCATTTATTTATTTTCCTTACCGTATCCCAATTTCTAAGCTGCATATCCAATTTATAAATGATCCTATAGCATAACATTTAAACTTTAAACTCCGAATTCAATTTGTTTTTAAGAGAAAGCAGCCATTCAAACTAACCAGTATAATAAGTTAAAATATCGAATACGTAAGTGTAGAAAACAACGCAAACAAAACATCCGGCACAATTTCAGTTTTAAAATATTAATTTATATATAATAAAAAAGGTAGATAATTTTGATAACAAGAATAGCAGTATAAATTTTAGTAATGTATCATAACGATGAAATGCATGCATTTTAAAAAAATAATCTTCAACACAGTATATTTAAAATATCAATTTTACGTAAAACATAGATAAGGAACTAATGTATCATATTTCATTTATTTATTTGCATCGCCGTATCCCAATTTCCTTACTGCACCCAATTTATAAATGATCCTATAGCGTAACATTTCAACTTTAAACTACGAATTCAATTTGTTTATAAGAGAAAGCGGCCATTCAAATTAACAAGATATTAAAATCTACTCTAAGAAATAATGATCTATTCACCTTAGAACGCGAACGCGGAAATTATTCTTCTTATGTCCGTGGATAATTGCTAAACGGGCAAGCAGTAAAGAAATCAAATAATTTCATCGGACATAAACAGGTCAGTGGTCTGCAGTCAATTATAATGCTTCATGCTGATATTTTTAAAGTTTAAACTTCTGTTTAAGCGTGGGAGAAGAGTTATTTCGATTGGTAAAGTCAGCATAGTTTGTAAATATACTAATTACTTTACAACTTTCACAAAACCACTTTTTTTCAATAACTAGCGCCATAAACCTTCTTTCTATAAATCTACCGTTTTAACCGATCTGAAAGAAACTTCGATTACGTCCAGGACATACCGAAAATTATGAGCTAAATCGTAACAACAGTAGGAAAAAAAAATCGACTTTTAAAGGGATGAATTGAGAGAAAAGTTCTAAAATCGCGATTGATCTAAAATTATCGAGGCTGGAAACTTAAATGTTATGTAAGTTATGTTTAGGAGCTAAATCCTTTCTCAAACCGGTTTTCAAAAAATCTTGTTGTGCTTTCTTCTTGTACTTTATTCTTAGAGTAGGAGTCATCACCTAGTTGAACATATCCTGACACCCTCATCATAAAAAAAAAAAAAAAAAAAAAAAAAAAAAAATCCTCTCTAAAACTCTGATAGATTCTACGATATATTTTCTGTGTCCAACAGGTGAATATCGGAAAATTCCTTATTGTATCCTATTTTCCAAGAAACATCATCGCAGAAAATTTCACCTTCACAGCTATCACAGATTCTGAAATATATTTAAAACGTATAAAGCCAAATCTTTTAGGCGAAATTCAGCTGATCTGAACATGCGCGATAAGTATTTTAAGGTGCTTTTCTGTCGCTAAACGGAGTAGGAAACTAGTTTTGAACGGATTTCATTTCAGAGGAGCGTTGGGCGAAGTCGAAATGACCGAATGGTCTAAGCCACCAGAAAGAGGAATTCTGATTCTGTAAAGGGAGCGTGGGTTCGAACTCCGCTCCTGGCATAAGATGTTTCTCTGATACTGTTAGTTCTAATAACCCAGTTCAATAATGTAAATTCAAAAAATTCCTTCGATTATTTTCCTTATGTCCTGACACCTGGGTGGGCTTGTTGTGCTTTAGCTTTAGGGTAGGCCTCTCCACCTAGTTGAACATGTCATGATACCCTCATGATAAAAAACTTCTAAAACTCTGATAGATATTCTGCGATGTATTTTCTGTCCCCAAGAGCAGCATATATTCAGGTGCCTTATTGCATCCTATTTTACAAGAAACATCAACACACAAATTTTCACCCCTACAGTTCTCATAGATTCTGAGATATATTTTAGTTCGCACCATGAAAGTGACATTTGGGAGTTTTCAAAAAATCTCCTTTGCCTATGTTCCGAAATCCACCAATGGGCAGAATAATACCTTATAACGTTCTAATAGATTGTGAGATATTAATTTCCTTTCTGATAATCTTGCCTTTCCCTCTCCTGCCAGTCTGAAGATGGAATTTTCGAAAAATCCTTAATATACTTTAACAATGTCCCAAGACAAATAATCAAGCAAAATTTCACTCTATATTGTCCTGATCAATTCTATGTAGAGGTTACCATGGGACGAAAATTTCAGGCTTGAGCTTGGTCACCTCGGATGAAAACTATCTTTGCTTTGGCCGGTCCGTTCATTTTTTCGAAATTCATAGCCCGGCCAGACACGATTAAAAATCAATGAAATTAGTCGGTCGGGGCCTGGAACGGCCCTGACCGACTCACTTTCTACGAAAAATTCCATTATCTTACAATTAAAACTATTTTAAAAGAGTTATTACACACATAATTACACGGAAATTTTAAAACACAGACTTTTTTTAGATTACATCTTTGCAGGCCATTCATTGTAGAGGTGTAGCATTAATTATCATTTTTAGACAATTGTACTCAATTAGAAATTAAAGATTGAGTAAAAAATTAAAAATGAAATGAAATAAAATAAATAATGTAGTTTGGAAAGGAAGAAAAATATGGTTAAAAATATCCCACTTTTAAAGCTTATAAAGAATTAAAAAAAAAAAAAAAAGTATTCTTTTATAATTTTTTATATCAAAAATAAATTTCTAAAAGACTTCATCAACAAAAGTACAGTAAGAAGCAGAAGAGAGAAAGAAAAAATCCGGTCCGACACGGTCAGGAAAAAATGAATTCTAGACTCATGGTAGCGAATTCACATACTCTCAATGTCCCAGCACAATTGGCGATAGATTGCTTAGCCAACCCGTTTGGCGAGGAAAGCAACTCCGGTGCGCAAAGAGAAAGATCCTGGCTGACTGACTGACTCATCAACGCAGAGCTGAAACGACTAATGTCAGGGTTACGAAATTTAGACAGGGGATTGCTGTTATGACCTTGGCAAGCAATAAAATTTTTGAAAATTACAAATATATTCACCCCTAAAGGTGTTAAATGGGGAGGGGTCGAAAGTTTTAGGTCATTTCGCCATATCTCAGCAGCAGTTTTAGGTAAGGCGCATAAAATTCAGCATAACAAATCTACTAATAAATAAAACGCGTATTTCAGTGATTTTAAAAATTCCATCACTAAAAAAGTTTAATTGGAGAGGGGGGGGGGTGAGAGTTGTAAGTAATTTCGTCATATCTCAGCTGCAGTTTTAGGTAGGAGCCAAAAATACAGCCAAACCAAGCTGCTAAAAAATAGTTTAACATGTATTTTAGCGATTTTAGGTCTATTTTAACGATTTCGTCGCCAACATCGGCTATGAACCCGATTATGGAAGATTAGACGAATAAAACAACTATTTCTGATTTTTTTTTAAAATTAGATATTTTGCGTAAAATATTTTTCTAAAGATTTTTTTTTTTTTAAATTACATAATATATATGCCATACGAAATAGAGTTTCGCTAAATGCTACGTTATATTTGATGGATTTTTTTTTTTTTTTTTTTTTTCGTATTGTCAGGAAATCGTATTTCTGATACATGCACCAAAGAAAATGCTCATTCTCATTTATAAAGCCGAGGTTTTTTCTATGATTGTGTCAAAGTACCATAATTTTTCCTGATTGTCTTTTAACGATTTATGTGCGGGAATGTACAGAGTTCCGTTATTGTGATCGCCATATTATTGAATTTTTATTGATTTTACCTGTAAGGCCCTCATGGTTAACATGGCAAAGCCAGGTAGGTGTTCATAATAAAACCTTAGTTCATAATAAAACTGTTGCAAACTCTCTTACTTTTTTAGCTTTTGAAAGGAAATAATAAACTAATTCTTTCACTTTTCATCTGTAAGATAAATAAATAAAGAAAGACTAAAAAAGAAATAAAAGAAAATCATATTAGTTTTCAGATTAATACAACTATTGCAAAAATGTTAAATATTCAAATGCACGCAGCTGGTCTAAATTAACTATTTGCCTTTTTAGGTGCGTTCGTAATTATGTAAATACGTAGCACCTATTGTCGTCGTCTGGTCCGTCCGTCTGTCCGTCCGTCTGTCTGTCTGTCCGTCTGTCCGTCCGTCCGCATATAACAACGCAAAAACTACCCAACCGAATGGTTTGGAATTTAAGATATATTATCTTTGCAGAATTTTGTCAAGACATTTCAATTTTTTTAAAAATCGAATCAAAACTTTAGAAAATATTAATAAAAATATTTATTAAGAAATTTGATTTTTTTTAAATCGGTGCTTTTCTTTTATAGGAGTTTTCGAAGTTTAATCGTCAAGCAACCGAGATACTTATTTTATGACAGAAATTAATCCGCAGACGATATAATTCATTTCACAGAATTAAAAATCATCAAGATCTGAATATTTATATAACTAGCTATAGTACGAACGCACCTTGTTTGTCACGTTTGACGTACAATTTCCAACTTGTTTAAAGCTAGCATTGTAAATAAACGGAAGTTCTTTATAGCTATTTACACGTTGAATGAATTTTAAAAGAAATTTATTTTATTACAAACTGACAACATATAGTCATATGTTGTCAGTTAATTGCGTCGTTAGTATTTTTTGCGAAACGGTGCATTTCAATGCATGTTTATGAAATATTGGTTCTGAATCAAACTTGTATCGATTTTAGCCTAAACCCTTTTAAGATGATTTTCTTTTCTTTTCTTTCTTTCTTTTTTCTTTTACTGTGATTCTTTATTTAGCATTAGCGCCGACAGAATTAAATTCAGGATGTTGAGACGGGGAAGGGGTACGCATGGATGTATTTATAATACATCCATGGGGGTACGTGTCTTTCTTTCTTTTTTTTTTTTTGAGGAGGGAGAGGGGGGGGGGTATTGTATATAATATCAAAACCTTATATTTGTTTATTATAATAAATAAAATACTTTAACCCACCAATCTTATTTTTCTGTTAGAAATTCATTATCTATTTTCACAGGAGGAAAAAAAATCATTTTAATTATCAAAGAGAGAGAAAAATAAGTTTAAGTCCAGAGGATCCCCCCCCCCCCCCAAATTTCTCTCTTCTTGCTCTTTTTCGAAGTCCATATCTGGTTTCAGTATTTTTAATATACATTGGTATATAAACGTTGGAAACTATTAATGAAAAATGCAAAGTTTTTGAGAATTAACGTTTATGGTAAGTTTACTTCAATTTAAACAATCTGTTTTAATGCACATTACATAAATTAACTGTCTGTTTAAATTATATTAAAAATCTTTCTAGAGGAGAGGTGGTGAGGATATCTTGAAACAGAACTGGAAGTGGGACTTCCAATTTTCCAAATTTTAAAGATGTGGAACTAAGCTCTGAAATAAATAACAAAATTATCATCTAAATTTTCTTTTAAATATTTGCGATATTATAATCTTGTTAAATCCTTCTTCTTCTAAAAAAAAAAAAAAAAAAAAAAAAAAAAAAAAAGAAGAAGAAAGATAATATAAATATGTACACTGAAAAAAAAGGTGTCGATTTTACAGTATAATACTAGCACCCCAGCTGCCAGTATTATACCGTAAAATTAACAGTAATAAACAGTAAAATAAGCAGTAATGCGCATGCACGGCAGCGTATTACTGCCTTTTTTTACTGTTTATTTTACGGTATAATATTGGCAGCTGGGATGCTAGTATTATACTATAAAATCAACACTTTTTTTTTTTTTTTTGTCAGTATAGAGACGGTCCACAAAAATTAAAAACTAGTCGTTGGGGGCCACCGTAATACTTACCCATCATGGATGCATAATATAAAATATGAAAATAAAACATGTGTAAACTACTTATAAAATAAATTGAAATTCGAATAAAATCGTAGCTTGATGACCTCATAAACCTTAAATGCTCTATTACTAAATTGCGTAACAGAAACATCCTTATAACTCCAAAAATTATAATCATATCAACTAACGGTTTATTGCGTCGGATTAAGCGTCTCATTTCCAATTAAAATATATCATCTTTGAATTGAAATGTGGATGAAATACAGGGTCATGAAAAATCGAAGAGTGTGGAAAATATGATTACAAATATCTCGGCAACTAATTATCCGATCAACTTCATTCATTATGCATAATTTATGTTTTTTATTGTATTTTATATTCACTCCTTAAAATAAACAATTTCGAAAAAAATTATATACCTTTTATCAGAACGAATATTTCGAAAGTCCGAAAAAAATAGTTCCGGATAATCGAGGTTACTGAAATTCAATAAGCTTCTTCCCCTTATTACATACTAAGTACATACCAAATTTCAAGTCTCTATCTCAATTTGTTCGGGAGATAGGGCGTTTACAGACGCACAGACACCCAGATGGACGGCATTTTTTTTTTTTTTTTTGTTCTAAAAATATGTTTTTCGGAATCTCCAGTGTCTGAAACGTGCAATTTTTTTTTTTTCGATTTTTAAAACGATTACAAGATTTACCCTATCTACGTATGATGGGTAAGTAAAAATAAAATAAACAAATGAAAATATGAAACAAATGAAAAATAAAATAAACAAATGAAAATATGAAACAAATGAAAAATAAAATAAAATTTGAAAATTAAGATTATAGTTTTGAAATGAATATGTGCACTAAATTCATTCCCGCATCCCAATTTCTTTGCTGCACCCAAGAATTCTAGCATACCATTTCAACTTTAAACTCAGAATTCAATTTGTTTTAAGAGAAAACGGCTGTTCAAATTAACCATATATTAAAATCCACAAAATAAATAACGATCTATGCACCTGAGAAACAACATATAGTAAACCCGGAAATTATTCTTCCTTATTTATGTCCATGAATAATTGCTAAACGCACGGACTGTGAAAATTAAATAATTTTATCGGACATAACCAGGTCAGTTGTCTGTAATCAATTATATAATTGTTCAGTTCAACATCAAGATTTATTATTATTATTATTATTATTATTATTTTATTATTAAGTGAAAATTTTATTTAAGCGGAGTAAAAAATGTTTTGATTTGCAAAATCGCGTAATCCGCAACGACAATATATCAACACAAATAATATTTGCATCTAGTTTAATTGAAATTGATTCGGACAAACATTAGTAAGAGAAGGGTATTTTTATTTTCTGTATACTCTAAGGAAAGTAATTTTTAATGAAAAGAATGTTTAAGAAAAAAAAAAAAAAAATAGATGTACACTGAGGAAAAAAAAAAGAAATGAAAAGAAATACTAGAAAGAAGGAAAATCAAAAATAAATACAAAACCGCTACAAACAAATATTATAAATTTTTAAATGATTTTTTTAATTTATGTTATTGTTAATATTTGCTTTTTATTTATTTTCCTTCCGTAATAAATACTTTCTTAACGTTATACGTTACATATACACGAAAAAAAAAAAAAAAAATCAGAAATAAATATTTTACAAAGAAATATTAAAATTTTAAACGATTTTTTTTTCAGTTGTTTTTGATTTAGTGACGAGAAAAAAAAAAAAAAAAAACGCGAACGTACCAAAAATTCGAATAATTATAATGCTCTAAAATTTCGGAGAAACTACACTAGTCCCCTCATTATATCGTGCATGCAAGGGAGACAAGCGCGATATAACCGAGAGCATAAAAGAATATAAAAAAGAAGATCATCTACAAGAATTTATATATATATATATGTCTTCAAAACATTAATTTATATGCATATTATAATTTTCATAAGGAATTTAATGTTAGAGAAACCTGTGGCAATCGACATACATATAAAGGTACTTAAAAAGTGTTATTAAAAAGTATATACACGATAAAAGAACCTTAATGAGTGATACCTTAGTGATACCTTAAAAAGATACCTTAATGAGTGATATAATGAGGTGCTATAGTATTTTGTTTTTTCGTATAGAAAAAGATTCTCATCTTAAATTACTTTCTATTTCAGTTAAATATTCTATAAACAAAAAACTACGTAATTTAGAATCATAATGTTAAATATTAGAAATGAAATCCATTTTTGTTAAACTTTTATACAACTATTTTTTTCCTGCTGAGCGAAATTGAAAATAGGGATTTTCATATTTTCTTTTGTTATATTTTAGTGGTAATATTTATTTTTGAATTTAAATAATAATAATTGTTTTTGGCTCACAATAAATCATTGCTCAGTACGGAAAAAAGAAAAAAAAAGATTGAAATAGTCAATTGTCAATTACTCTCAGATGATTATAACAATGCATACAATTAATATCTTTAACACTTAACACTTAAAAAAAACTTTTAAGACTTGATTGAAAAAAAAAAACCAACATATTATATGCGTGTAAACCAAAAAATAAATTGGCACATGAACTCCAAAATAACAATCAGAATTTTTAATTGAACTGAAATCTGAAAGAAAAAAGCGTTAGGTCTAAATATATTTAAAGCAGAGCGAAAGAAGAAAAATGCAAGACATGTTCAAAAACTTTTTTAATGAATCAATTATTGTTAACGAAGTTTATACAAAGTTATTTACATTATATAAAGATTGACAATCGGTGTTGAGACAAATTACAGCTACAAATAAAATTATTAATGTATTTTGATTCGTGCAAGTAAGATTTTATTTCTTGTTTGAAGTTTTTAAGTATACGTAACTTCATGCAAGCATTTTTTTTTTTCATTTTTGCGTAAAGTTAGGCAATTTAAAAGAATTTGACCGGGGAAGTTTATAAAATGAGAACTGCATAGGTAAGATTTTATATATTTCATATGCAGCAAGCAAAAGTTAAAAAATACAATTAACAAAGCATTCTCAAAGTATTTTCTAACAACTCCCAATACACACAACTATGAATTCTTCTAACAATGCTTCTGTAAATATTTCGCCACTACTATTGTTGCAAGAATCGTTTCTCTTTTGTTTAAAGTCAACTACATATGTATTAACGGCAATGTGTTTCTTTCAACATCTCACAGGATAATTGAAATAATATTATAAAATATCCGTAATGAATCAAAGCATTTGTAAGACCCGTTATCGAATATTCTTAGAATCCGCTTGCATCCCTAAATCTCATTTGAAGTCAACACCGGAAACCCGACCTGAACCCCAGAAAATAATTTTTGATGACTAAAAATCGGGCCCAAACTGGATATACTACGACAAAAAGCCGAATCGAAACGAGAAAAAAATACTGCCATATTTTAATCTAGTTATGAGAAAATAGTCTACAATCATATCCCTCGTATTGTCATGAAGAAAAATGTATAATACAGGGTTTCTCAAAACAGTTGAAATTTGAAATGCGCTTTAATTTTTTACTTGTTGGAGATAAGTAAGGCAATGTAAATTACAAAAGTGTTTAAAATGGGGTAAGGAAATAAACCTACCATTAGTTTTTAAAAGTTACACTTTTTTAATTTTTTTACGACTTCCGTAGATTAATTGGTCAATTAGAAAAGTTTTCTCTTTCCTGCAAAAAATTGCATATCCGTATCTTTAAAATAGAAGGAGTTACGCTTAATTAAAAATTGACCATTGTGAATGGGGCCATGTGTCAAATTAGTAAATGTAAATCTGCGAGATGTTGCAAGAAGGAAGGAAACGCAGTCGTTAATACATATGTATAGTTAGTTGACTTTAAACAAATGATAGCGATTCTTGCAACAATATTAGTGGCGAAATAGAATTCAGCTGTGTATTGGAGTCGTTAGAAAACAATTTGAAAATGCTTTGTTAATTGTATTTTTTAACTTTTGCTTTTAGGATTTAAAATTACATTTGTTTCTCTCATGATCTCCTGCGTAGTTCTTTATTTAGATCTGTTTGTTTTAATTTTTTTCACAATTATTAACATTTTTTATCTAAAGAACGCCATCACCAATTTGTACATTGTCCCTACTTTTATCAATAAAATAGCATTTTATATGATACAAAAAATAGTATGTTAGTTCCCCCCCCCCCCTTTATTATAATTCAGTTAATTTTGAAGATAGAAGCATGCAGTTTTTATAATGGTCTTTTTGGCAAATGAAGGAAACATTTTCTAAACTGACCCACCTAGAGGTCATTCAAAAATTTAAAACATGTCACTTTTTAAAAATCAATGAAGGGACTATTTCATTAACATAATCTTATTTCCTACATTATTTTAAACACATTTACAATGTACATTGACTACTTATCTCCAACAGGTAAAAAATTAAATGGCGTTTCAATCTTTTTAGGACACCCTGTATGTATGCGCACTAATATTAAAATACAGTCCAACTCGCCTAATATGAGCAAGTCTAAAACAAGAGCACAGTTAAAACGAGCAAGAATGGTTCATCATTTAAACTGTAATAAGATTTTCACGCTTTTTACGAGCTACAGAAGCAGGATCATGGCTAATACGAGCAAAACATCTTTTCCTTTCAATGTGATTTTCGGCAAAAAGAAGGATAGAATTGGGAAATAAACCCTTTCATTCTTGAATATTATTGTCTTTTAGCGGTAATATTTATACATTACAACTATCTGTCAAAATCTAGCAATTTATCAATTTTTCAACCTTTAAGGAGAACCCCCTTCTTTTCCAAAAAGAACGACAACAAAAACAAAACTGAGGAATGTCCTGAGGTTTAGAACGAAAAGTCTTCATCATTTTCTAAATTTTATTTACATTAATTACTACTTTGTTTAAAATTTATTTTATACCAAAGCTGTTTGTAATTCCAGATTTTCCTTTTCCCTAATAGATGGCAGCACTAGACTTATCATTTACCCGCAGTCTATAGTTTTCAGCTTTTCCTTTTATTTATTAGGCAGCACCTAACTTTTTTTTTCTTTCATCATATATGTAATGACAAAACGTTTTTAGCCATTTTGTGTTTCTTGGTGAAATGAAGTGTAGCAATCTTTGCAAAGCACTTCTCATCCTGTTCAATCATCCTTAATATCTTCGTGTTTTCGGTGAGTTTCGTCCATTGCTTTATGATCTAATTTCTATTGCTGTTGAGTAATGGTTTATTTATTTATTTAATTAATTATTTGATCTCTTGTGGGTTTTTAAAAATTTTGTTTCTTATAATTGTTATTAGAATCTTAATATTGTCGATTTTATGCATAATGCTGACAATATTTGATGAAATGACATATATCTACTATGAATATTCTTAAAAAGCTCTTCGGACGATTCCATAAGATATTCATAGTTTTTCATATTTTATTTTTGATTTTATTAAGTTTAATTCTTGCAGTATCCTTTCCATTGATTTTTATACTAATCTCATTCTTTGTTTTTCACATACGTTTTCATTTTTAATAAATAAATAAATAAATATAATATACATTGTCGTAAGTTGAATACTCACTCAAAGTACACATCCGTACAATATACTAATATTTAAATAAGAAAACTTTACTGCATTCATAAATATACGCGGTCTCTGCTGAGACCGCATGTTTTCCCTGTTATGTTTTACTTTTCACCTTCCTAGTTATGATTTAAAGAAAGAAAAATATACTTGTAAATATACATTTATGGAGAATCATAAAGGAGGTGAAATGAAGTTTTGACAAAATTTGCACCAACAATATCACACTTTGCCAGTTTACATTGCTCTATCTGTAGGAATCGAGGAACCGATCATGAAAGAGAACCATTTTCACACATCAGATTAAGACATGCGCCCGAAGCTGAAATGCAAATCAGTCAAATTAAAGACAAAGGGATAACAGAAAGGACGACGATTTACATAAATCAAACATCAAAGAATGAAACACGGAAATCAAAACTCAAACCGTGAATAATCTTGAACGGCACCAAAGCACTTATTTGTTGATCAAACAAATTCGCCGGACATATTCGGGTCATCCTCCTGGTCAGAGAAAGTAGTTTTTTCTTGGGGATTTTCTTTTTCTTGTTTTTGACTGGCGATAACCGATGCCACTTTCATTACATTTTTCATTGCTGTTATATGTTTGTGTGTTGAATCGCGTGGGAAGTCATCAGGTCCGGCTATGATTGATGCTGGCTGTAATTGGGTAAATTAGAGAAATAGCCGACCACTTTAGGGTGAGTAATATTGATTGATACGGTTGACCTCAATACCTGAGAATTGGTGAGCGACCAGTTTAATTAAACGGGTAATAAAGGAAGATGTTGATTTCAAAACCTGAAGCCAAGAGAAACTTGTCATGAGAGTTGTTTTCGACTTGCATTAAGAGTGCTCTTCTGATTCAAATTCAAAACAGTAAAAGGGAACGGCGGCGAGAGAGGAGAGAGAGAGAGGGGGGGGGGGGATTGATGCATTAATTCCCACAGTGCAATAAAATTTAAGATAAATACATGCACATGCACAACTGTGCTATGATATGCTATGATATATACATTTAAAACAGAAAAAATAACATGAATAGAAACATAAATGGAATATCTTAAGGCAATTTTAAAAATTGCATAAAAAAAGGCCTCTTCTGAAAAAAAAAAAAAAAAAGAAGAAGAAGAAGAAAAGAGAGAGAGAGAGAGAGAAGGGAACAGAAGCTGAGACATACATGTTTGAGCATGAGTAAAATTGCGCTCTACATGCTCAACGATTTTTCTGCATCTCACTGATGCACTGTGTCTTGTAATCTGCTATTACTTTATTTTATTTTATGTTTTGTCTTTCTTCTTTTTATAGCAGGAATATAGTGAAAATAAGAAGAAAAAGATACAGAGAGAGAGAGAGAGAGTGAGAAACAACAGGAGCGATACATGTGCTTGAGTACGTTAAAAATTGTGCTCTGCATACTGAAGTCCGTGCCTTGCATCTTGCTGATAATATACTATTTTACTATTCTTTTGATTTTCTTTTCATTTTTTAGCATCTGTACACGTACTGTCACTGAGATTCAGAGTGTAGGTTCTAACTTTGTGGGTAACACTTTTCTTCTTACTCTATTTACTACACTGTGATTCACATTTATAATTGAAGAGAAATTCCTAGACGTCTTCTTGCTGGTATCTTAAATATCTTCTAGATCTTTCTTTTGAGATGAGCACTGGTTTTGATCCCTCAAATTTTCTAGATAATATTTGCGATTACAGCACCAATTTTGTCTGCAAAATTAAGCTAAGGTTGTCGTTAATGTTAAATAAACGCAGCATATCCTTCTATATTATAAAAATACTTACTAGCAATATCAGAGAGGACGCGGAGAAACCTTCGATTACAAAATAAGTTAATATACAAAAAAAGAAAAAAAAAAGATTAAAAAGTTTAATAAAAATACATTAATTAACTATAAAAATATAGCGAAATTGTTTCTTAATAATAAAAAAATATATATATGACATTTATAAATAAATAAAAAGAATATATCCAGATTTGCCACGCCCACAGACTACTGTTTAAAGTTTAGTCAAAAGTTATTTTGCATACTACTATTTCCAAACAGTAATGATTTATTTCTATCAAAACAGTACCAAGAAGATTTTTATGTGGAAATAGTGGTAGACAAAATAATAATAATAATAATAAATAGTTTCCTATTGTAACCCGGCTTAGAAATAGTCTTAGACACAATTATAATAATGAAAAATAGTCTCCTATTGCAACCGGGCAGTTCAGTCATTTTGAGTTTTATTAGAATTAAGCACGAAGGAAAGAATATTCTTTATTTATTTCATGATTATGCGGAAACTTTACTCAAAAATCTGTTTTCGACTGGTTAAAAGTGAGTGATTTTAGAATAAGAACCTTAAAATAAACCTGAATATATTGTTGGGATTTGCTATTTTAATAGATGTACTAGGATGCGCTGCCAGGCGCTTGAGGAGCACCTGGCACGTCTTCGACCTACCGAACCCAAGTCCTGAGGGACTTTTAGCGCGCACGACCGGATTTGTGTCTCCGTATGCGAGGTACAGAATAAAAATTACAAGTTTAACTCAACCCCCCCCCTTTAAAAAAATCGAAATTGATAAAATTATTGTATTTAGTAGTTAACATAGCGCTATAGTCATAAGAATAAACATCTGAACAAAAGACATTTAAACTAAAATTAAAATCATGAATAAGTTTTCAATTATAATACAAAATGTACCAATATATATATATATACATTTATATAGTTAAGAATAGTAATTAGGAATAATATATATTATAACTAGTAATAATAATATATAACTCAATTTAGGAATAATTGAAATTTTCTTTAATATAAGAATGGTGACAATTTTAAATTTATAATTGCATTGTAATAAATTGTGGAAATTTATACACAATTGTGTAAATTTACACTCTAAAATTGGAAGGAGTGAGAAGCTGACTCTTTGGAAGAGTGAGAGGCATTTTCACTCTTTTAGGAGTGAATTTTATAAATATGCACTCTTTAAAGAGTGGAATTTTCCACTCTCTAGAAAGGAGTGAAATATCTCACTCCGTTGACAAGAATGAATAGTTCACTCCGTTGAGAGTGAAGAAAAACAGTTTTTTCCAATAAAACCACAAGATGGCGCCAGCTCTCGGATACCCCGTTATCGAAACGAAACGCCTAAAATGAAATCCTTTATATATAGTAGGACGATTTAAAAAAAACTGAAAAAGGCATTGAAATAATAAATGAATCGATAGAATTATGGACAGGAAATATATTTTATGCTTTACAAATTGCAGGATCTGCCAGTGCTGCTAAGAACAGTGCAGGAAAAACAAATATTTGAAATAAATTTATGCTCAGCTGCAACACAATTTTGCTTCTATTTTATAAACAGAAATTTAATATCTCTGAATGCTAATTATTTTCCTCTTTATTTAAATAACCTATTCTACATATTTTATATCATTTCTAACCTCTTTATGAATATAAACAGGCCCTGACTATCGCACTGGCATCCGGGGCCCATGCCCTGGGCACGAAAATTTTCATAATTTCATCTAAATTTCTAAAAAAAAATCATAATTGCGCTAACATTTTCATTTCTTTTAGCACTTTTTTTTGCATTCAGTATCAGTTTGGTTTTATCATTTAATACCAATAACTTCATTCATTAATAACATCTTATCATTATTTTCTAGTAATTGATGTACTGTATTTATCAAGTCTTTCAATTTTATCATATTTAGCACATTTATTCGAAAAGTGACACAACTGAATAAAATGTGATCTGTCATATATTAATACAATGAAATGACAAAAATATATCTCAATCTAGGATTTAAAACACATTTCAATAAACAGATTTTTTTTTTTTAATTTCTGGAACCGATTTTAATTCTCCGGAAAACTTAATTTTTTGAGTTGATATTTTTCGAATAAGTGTGTAAAATGTAAAAAAAAAAAAAAAAAAAGAAAAAGAAAAACTAATATCAGTAAATCAACAAATCGAAGGGGGCACGAAACATTGAAAGTGCCCTGGGCACAAAAACTTGCTACTCGGGCCCTGAATATAGACAAAATATAACTATATACAGATTAAATTTTCTGTTATATTTTTAGCACGTTTGAAATTAAAATGTAAAACATAAGAGAAATGAAAAACGTTGCATTTAATCACTGATTTTATACCATTTATTATAGCAAAAAAAAAAAAAAAAAAAAAAAGAGTATAAATGTGTCGGTAATAGTCTTAGGAAAAATTTAACAGCTATAATTAAGAAAAAAAAAATACGTTTTTTACCCTGACGGAAATTTCTCCCCTAAAAATTAGTTTTGAAAAGTAAATTTGGGGGGCCCTTTGTATTTCAGTGGGTAAGCTTCGGCTTCACGGGCCTATTTGGCAAACAGGCCCTGGGCTTCGGACAATCTTAATCGGGCTCTATAATTATGGAAACATTATTAGCAAGAAAAAAATGAATGAATAAATAAATAACTGCTTTGTTGTAACGGAATTTTTGCCATAGTGAAATGTACAGACGGGTGTTCGCACATTTTTTAGACGATTTCGGCGTTGTTTTTTTTAACGTTTAAAATATGAATATTGCTTTCTGAAATAATCTGTATGATAATCTTGTTTCTTGATTCTAAATCTGCGTAATGCTTTCCATGGTAGAAGGTTTTTTGTAAAATTTACAGGGTTATTGCTTCCCATGTGTCTTTAAAAACTTTCCAGATTCGATCAATCGTGGTGGTTTTGCCCTTTGAAAGAGCTCTTTTCAGCAGACCAAATGCACAATAAACCATAAGAGAAACGTCAGGTGACTGGAGGAATATGTTGAAAGGTATAAATACAATACCTGTGTGAGTTTTTAATGTTTTCAACGAATACAGCGGTAGTTTTTGAAGTATGAACAGTAGCTTTGCTTTGATGCAGTTTCACCCTTTAAAAGTCATTGTAATAAAGAAAATGGCATTTTTTCTATAAATATCGGATGTAACACCATTCTCTTAATAATATAATGAATTGATTGTAACATTTTTGTCCAATATTCTTATTTTTATTTTCCCATTGTAAGATAAATTTGCGATAGTCATAAATCCTTACCTGAAACTCCGTTTTCCGCCTTGAAATGGGCTCTTTTTTTCCCCTGTTTTTTTTTCATCTGGTATCTTTTTACTATGTATATGTACTGATTTTTGGAATAACACTTTCCAATCAATCGTTATGTTTATTTCGCACTAAAAAGTTTTTATATTATGCGCTTTGCAATCATTTTAGACTGTGGAATTAGCATACTTCTGTTCGGAAGAAAAAGAAAACCGCATCTTCCCATTCACAGCTTTTTTGCATGCGCAATCTTGAAATAAGAATTAATTTGAAAGTATCAGACGATAATATAAATTACACATAATAAGTTGTTGTCAGAATTTTTTTCTCTAAAATAATTCCATTTTTTAAAATAATTTATCAAATTTGTCTAAAAAATGTGCGAACAGTCTCTGTATTATATGATACCAAAAGAAGGTTTCAGTTTTTTTATTTACACAGTTGAGAAACACCGTAAATATTTATGATTTCTACACAAATTTAATAAGTGAGCTCGAATATCACAAAAGAAACAAAGCTAAAATAATGTAATAAGAGCTTTTTTTAATTGTTAGCGGCTGTAGCATGCTGTAGGTACCAGTTCTCGTCCAAGCGCAGAAGTCAAGCAGCAAGGATCTCGGTTACTACTTGGGAGGGTGACCGCCTACGAACAAGCGTGTGTAAAAAATGAGTTTCTGTTTTTTATTCAAGAATTTTAGTCACTCCTGAAAGAGTGACTATTCACTCCTATCAGGGTGAAAAAACTCACTCCTTTTGCAAGAGTGGATAGTCACTCTTCTGAAAGAGTGAGTATCCACTCCTGTTCAGAGTGAATATTCACTTCTCAGGAGTGAGTATTCACTCTTTCAGGGAGTCAAGAATTTCACTTTTTCCTAGAGTGAATAGTCACTCTAAAGAGGTTGGGCAAATTTTGACTCTGCGATAGACTGAATATCCACTCCTCCGGAGTGAATAGTCACTCTTTCTTATTTAGAGTGATATAATTGTAATTGTATGTAATAAAGTTACATTAAATTTAAATTTAAAATTTTATTATAAATAACCACAATTCGAGACAAAGAAACTGACGGATTTGAGGACAGTTATAAATTTTTAAGATTTAGACTGTATTATTCTCAAAACGTAATTTGAAAGACTTTTCAAATTAAGGTGGTTCTCAAATGACCTGCTGAACAATGTGAAACTTTCTGTCACAATTTTGACTTATATTTTTAACGCAATTGCATAAAATTGGTAGGCCTGACTATTAAAACGATTTGGAATCGAAATGAGCTTTCCATATTTTGATAAATAAATTACTTATCGAATTATAAGCGATTCGTGTCACGTGACAACACGTTTTTCGCCTTGCTCGTGGCGGCGCGGCGGAAATTCGGTTCAAAACGGCGACTTTGACAGTATTTTCTAAAGAATCTCCTGCCTTTACCAAAAAAATGGAAAACGTGTTTCGGTTACAAAGTTTCTGAATAAGAACACCTGCCAATTTCATGCATTTCTGAACAAAAATGAATTAAAAAAAGTGTCATAAAGTAGCCTGTTTGGATTTGAGAACAGCCTTAAGTAAGAAAGATTCATTTTTTCCCTCGCAGACTCTTCGTTTCCATAAGGGATCCATCCACTCATCCTCAAATTCAAAATGGCTACTTTCTGACAGATTGTCATTTTTAATCTCAGATGTATGGCATTAGCAGGGGCTCTTATTAAGAAACTATAAAATCGAATAGAGTTTTCCGCTTTTTCGATAAAGCATCTTTGAGAGAATATTGTCAAATTTGACGTTTCGAACAGTATTTCTGGACGACATAGCCAGAAAAAAGTTATCAGGAGACAGCAATAGCCTATAACTCGAGATGTAATAAATTTATCGAAAAATGTAAAACGCTATTGCATTCCATATCGCTTCAATGGTCATATACCTGCCGATTCCAAGCTTTTACGTTTAAAAATGAAATCGTGAATGTGCCAGAAACTTTTGCATTGTTGAGTGGAGAAATATATATATTCATTTTTTAGGTAGATTTCGTAAGAAATACTACCTATATTACATTATCCCCTAAGTTGGAATTTTTTTTTAAATTTGGCAGATCTACGCCGATTATGACTCCCAGAACCCAAAACCACCCCCAAATTCAAAACTTTATCTATCTATCTATGTCACTTTTTTATGGACACAATAACTGCAATAATTCTGCACAAATCTCTTCCAAACTGATACATAAAATGAAGGGGCATAAAATCTCGGTCAAGTTCGTTAATGGGCAAATTCGAACCAAGGTGGGGGAAATGGGGGGGGTTGTGAAAACAGAAAAAAAAACATAATTTCTTAATTATGATACGTATCGAATCCGTTTAATGTTATTATTACTTCTAGGAAAAGGGCCGAAAATTTATGTATCACAGATTTTTGATATCATTAAAAATGGCCCCAAGGGAGGGAAAAAAGGGTATTTTAGAAGAAAAAATTCATAACTTCGTCCATTCACAAAATATCAAATCCACTTAAATGTATTATAAATCCTCTTAATATTATCTAAAACTTTTATAGTGACAAGTTTTTTATAGGACACACCCTTATAGCCAAAAAAAAAAAAAAAAAAAAAAAAAAAAATCCTTGCCGCTTTCGCTTGCAAACAAGTTAGGTTTCGAAGTGGGCGGTTCAAACTACCGCATCATGACAAACATGTCATTTCTTCCGCAATTCCCAACAAACAGGCGCCCCAGGGTCTACGTCTTCGAAATCTACCTGTGCCTGTAGGCCGAGCCATCAAGGATTTTTTTTAGAATTACTTTAAGTGATAATTGCGTTTGCTCTAAATGAATACTATTTTATATTGATTTAAAATATGAGAAAGAAAGAAAAAAAAAATCCGTCCCAGATATTTTGCTGAACACACACGGATCTCGGCATATCAGGTTATACTAATGATGGATTTCGTAAGAATAAGGCTTCAGGAATCTTCGGGATTAATGTCTGTTTAAAAAATGTCGAATAATCTCAGAACCCAAAAACACATTATAGAAAGATCTGATAACATTTTCAGACAAGAATCTACTTATTTGAAGAAGTGGATTCTAATTCGGTTTTAAAATGAGGATTCAGTGAATCTCTCTCTCGAAATCTAGCCTTCGGAAAGAACGAAAAAAAAAATTAGATTCCATCATCGATTACCTTTCAGCAAGCAACGCCATCTGTTGGTGTACATCTATAACGGTTGAAATGTCATAATGATTCAGGATTAGGGATTGCAATCGCTATCCAGAATGAAGGCAAGATTTGATGCTGTAAAAAATGTTAATCTTAGATTACACAATGGTTTTTGTCGAAAATAGTTTGTCAGCGCCATATTATCGCATCGGCAAACCAGGCCATTTGCCCTGACTCCCAAATTAGAGGGCTTCCAAAATTATACAATAGCAATCCCGAAGTCTCTATTTGTCTCGGGGCTCTAGTTTGGTATAATTGG
Organism: Maratus michaelseni; assembly: GCA_963931845.1. Taxonomy (NCBI): domain Eukaryota; kingdom Metazoa; phylum Arthropoda; class Arachnida; order Araneae; family Salticidae; genus Maratus; species Maratus michaelseni. The sequence goes on from OZ007592.1 coordinate 256,859,051, forward strand.
GCTCTGTTTACTGTCGAAATACATTTTTAAACATATCACCAGCAATATGCAGAGAGATGAATTTTAGAACACAAAGAACACTAGTTGTGGTTCAACCACCCGATCAAAATTATTTTATATTACGAAAATGTGAATGAAGTTACCATAAAAGCAGTGTATTTCATTCATTATCAGTATATGCATATTTTGTCATATATTACAAAAAGTAATTTAATTCTGAAATATCTTTTAAAGAAACTCAGTGAATTACGATCTTGTTGGGGAGTCACACACGAAATGTTCGACTCAAAAGAAAAAAAAAAAATCAATTTTAGAATTATTAAATAATTTTTTTAAAACATAAATGAAATGTATAATATGACTTGTTAATGCACACTGAAACAATTTAATAGATATAATTAGTCATACATATTTAATACAGTCGCAAATTTAATTACTTCTAAATATCGGATAATTTTAATTTTTACACTGTCAAAAAGGAGAAAAAAAATTTCTTTTAAATTAGAGAAATTCATAAAATCATGATAATTCGTAACAGCGCTGAGAAAGCAAAGTAGAAGTTCGCTGTAAAGTATTATCTCTGTTGCACTGAATTTGTATCATGAAGAATATTTATTAATACTAGAAATTATCTTTTTGATCGGCAATATTTCTTTATATTATAAAGCAAAAACATCTCCGCGAGTAATGCTCACATTATACGGACGTTATATCGAATGCATCTAAGCAATCCAATCCATTTCGCTCTTTTCGCAAATTTAATTACTTCTAAATATCGCATAATTTTAATTTTTACACTGTCGAAAAGGAGAAAAAAATTTCTTTTAAATGTAATCTGTTTTCAAAACTGTATCTCAATTTAATAATAGCCCAATTTAATGGTGACTATTTATGATTTTAAAAATAATTTTCAAGCATGAATTGTTTAAAAATATTTCTCTATCGCATGCAGCTTGGTTGTGGAAGACTAACCTGTTAGCAGTAAAAAAATATTAACAGTTTCAACATTTATTAGGTTGGTGCAAAAGTTCTGTCGTGTTTTAATATAACCTTTAAGAGCGATAAATTTTTAATACCTGATAATTTTACCTAAAAGCAAGCAGGTATAATAAAATTATCAGGTATTAAAGGTATTAAAATTAGGTATAAAAATACGACAAAACTTTTGAAGCAACAAAATATTCCCTGCTAATATTCATAATGAAGTTTTTTAATTTTCCATTTTGAAAAAATGCTGGTAAAACTTATTTTTAAATTTGTAATATATTTTTTTTTTCATTTCTGTATTGCTTTTTATATTGGCATGTTTAAAAATTATTTTGCACAGGAAGTTCTGACAAAATAAATAAATAAATATTCTTATTTTAGCTTATTTTAAGTTTATAATCTTCATTTTAATAATAATTTTAATAATCAAATAACCTGATTATTTTATTATACCTGCGGTCCACAGGTCATCCAAAACCTTGCTCCTAGATTTTTTTTTTCTCTCGATATAATTAAATTTCTCAAAGAGACAAATGCATATATATATATATTTTGGTAACGTTTGCAGTTTTGTAAATCATGCTTATTTTTTTCTGGGATTTTTGTGAGAATGTTTTCCTCAATTCAAATTTCTTCTTCTTTTAATTTCATTAATTTTTTTTGTCTTATAACGTACTATAGCCCTAATCATGTATTATTTTAACTAATTATAGCTTATACATGGATGAAATTGGACATTTTTTTATAGTATCTGTAGTAATCTGAGACCGACGATTCTATTACAGTATCACAAATATTTCATTAATTCACTTTCCCGCCGCCTCCATTATGTTTTATCTTATCTTGCTCATATATTTAATTTTCTTCTACATTTTTCTGTATATCATTCAAACAGGTATATGCTCATTTTTCAATTTTATTTTTATTCCCACATTTGTTTGATAATTTTTCTGTGTTGTCTTTTACGGTTATATATATATAGAGAGATTTGGTCTGATTTAGTAAAGAACTTGCTCGTTGTCTTTTGATTTCAAAGGAATTATATAACTAAATAAATAAAAATAAAATGCGCAAATTGTCATCCTGTCCAAATGTCTTATTTCTAACTTCATTTATAATGCCATGCTGTCCAAATCCCAGCAGCATCTCTTTGAAACTAACTTCGAATAACCAACGAAACGAAACCCATTTTTATTCAGAGAAAAAGTAAACTTTCATTAACCACACGCGTGTACCACCTACTTTGCCCCAAAATGTCAAAACGAATAATCAATTTCACTTCTGGTACAAGCAAGCAGTCGTCAACAATAATCATTGTTGGCATTCCTCCCCCCGGAATTGTACGTATAATAATAACCACTAGTACATATGTGGAAAAAAGGGTTTAGGCGTGGGAACACGAAGAGCATTTCCGCTGAAACAAACTCGATGGGGTGTCCCCATTTTTTGCAGTCGAAAAGCTATCGAGTGGTAAAGAGAGATAGATATTAATTATCTTTTAAGTCACACCCCCTGCCAGTTCCGAAATTCTATGAACAACACAGATATTTTCAAATATGATTCAATGAACGATATGTATCTTGTTATTCCGGCAGTAAACGATGGTTGGTTCGAAATGATAAGCTAAAATGTAGGAAAGGGAAACTGCAGAAATTTATAAACAAACAAGGGTGCATTAGCCTAATGATTTCACAACAGGGATATAGATAAAGATGATTGATTACTACCTGACTATGTTGTTTACTTGATACTCGAATTTAGCAAGAAAATTCTTGAAGTTTATCTCCCAACAGAACTAAAATGAGCAGTCTCCCATAGACAGCATAATCATGTTTTCATATCAGATATCATACGAATGTACTCAGCTTCATTAAGGTGGTTGTCAAATGGCCTGCTCAACAACGCGAAACTTTCTGATTCATTTTTAAACGCAAAGGCATAAAATTGGCAGACCTGTTTATGGAAGCGATTTGGAATCGAAATGAGTCTCCCATGCACTGAAAAAAATGATTGTCAAATTCACTGCATTTATTCTAGTAGATCGCAACGTAATGTTTCCGTATGTAAAAATACCGCAAATATAACAGTAGATTTAACGAATTTTTCCGATTTCAACATCCATTCATGCGAACAACCAATCAGATCACATCATTCATTTTGCTGATCGGCGCCTGCGCGCAAAGACATTTTACTAGCATGATCTGCGCAAGGAACTTCTACTTTTGAGTACGTGCTCTTTCCCGCGCAACGGCGAAAGCGAGCAAAATGGTGTGTTAACTTACGCTTACGAGCTTGCATTGTTTATATATCAGTGTTTAATTACAAATGGTTTTTTATATTTGTAGTAGATAAACGTAAGCTTGTAATTCTAGTCTGGTATTATGATCTAATATTATCTAAATATATATATATATATATATTATCTAAATTCTTCTCGCCCTTCAGAATTGGAATGTTTCTATTTTTAGTACTACAAATATACTCTCTCTATATATATGTATTTACACATAGTACTATAATGAATATTTGATGTCTCAGTTTTGCCACATTAAAAAAATTTATATTAATAAATTCTGAATTCTTATATATATCATATACAAAGCAGTAAAGAAATGTTTTAATGTTGGATTGAATTTCTATACATAAAATAATGAATTCCAATGTTTTTCAAACAAACGATGAACTTTATGACTATTCTAATAATCATCAAAAAATCAAAGCTGGTTAAAATCAATGATTTAAAAAAAATGGCTTTTAAAATTACAGCAGCTATTGTGATAATTTGTACGGAAATATGACTGTTAAAATTACAGAACTTTTTGTGGTAATTTGTACGGAAAAATGGCTGGAAAATTTACTACAATTATAACCGTTGAAATGACGGAAAATATGCGATAAAATTTACATCGAATTTTACTGCGATTTTTACGTAAAAACTGCTGGCAACATTGCTGCCAACAGTTTTTGCCGTAAATTTGACGGATTTTTTTTTACAGTGTGGTACTTATCGAATAATAAGGGATTCGTGTCACGTGACGACGCGTTTTTCTCCGTTCAGGCCCTGCCGTGTCGGGAATTCGGTTCAAAACGCCGACTTTGACAGTATTTTCTGAAAGATCATCTGCCTTTAAAGAAAAAAGAGAAAACTTAATTCGATTATACAAGTTTCTGAATGAGTGCACCTGCCAATTTCATGCGTTTGCAAAAAAAAAAAAAAAAAAAAAAAAAAAATTGAATTGCATATGATTCACAACAGATTTGTTCCCTTGTTCATGACACCCGGTGAATCATACTTTGAAATCATCATCTAGCTTTGCACACGGAAGTATCATAATTCTTATCTTAAGTTTTAAAAGAAATGATAAAGATATGTAATAACCCATAGAATAAACGCTAAAAAAACATTTAAGAATTTATTATTTATTTAATTCATATTCCCCTTTGTACTTACGTGAAACTAATTTTTTTAAATAATTTTTTTAATTTTAAATTGATAATTTTATTACACGAGAGCTAGCCCAAATAAATACTATTTAATCTTGTTTATGGTTGTAATTTAAAAAATTTTAAACGAGATATTAGTAAAAAGAGAAACTATTTATTTCACAGGCAAAATAGTTTTCTATCCTGAGTGTACTTTTATTAGAAACTAACCCCGTATTTTTCCTACTTATGAATCGAAACAATGTTTCTTTAATCACAAGGATCCTCTTTTTTATTCGTTATCTCCAGAAACTCAAATGCATGAAGAAAATGAGACAAATTTGAATTATTGTAATGGGATTTCATATTAATATAACCACATATGGTCCTGGTCCTGACGATATTCGTTTTATATTCTGCTTAAAGCCATGTTTATGTTTCATTCTGTGCATGGAATAAAGCAATTTCGGTATATCTTGTATTCACGTTTTTTTTTTTTTTTTTTTTTTTTGAAAATTTATCAATTTTTTTAAAGCAAGACTTTTTTGGATTTTTTTAGATTGTTTATGTTTCAAATTTATAATGCTAACAAAAATAAATAAAGTTTCATTGCAAATTTTAAATTTACAGAAGTTTGCTTTGCTGGTGAAATAATAATAATAAAAATAGGACTGCTGTCAGTAAATATGTCATAAATTAGATTCTTCTAATAATGGCACCCCCACCCAAAAAAAAAAAAAAAAAAAGAGGTGACAGTGTAAGAGCATTTTGTAGATACCAATCTTGGAACTTATCCTCCAGTTTGCATGAAGATCTACTATCCTCAAATAGAAGTAGTCAAGTATCCTCAAGTAATACAGAAAACGCCATAAAAAAAAATCGAAATTATGGTTGCGCTATGTTATCTGAAATGTTATAATTACAATGACATAAAATAGCTTTTATCCAATAGTTCCATTGGAATCATTTCATTTCATCTAATAATTTCATTTTTCATCAATTAGTAAAATATTACTATACGATTAATTTCTTTTGAATACTCTAAGCTTCCCTCCGCAATATCAATAAACATTTAAAGGAAATAACTCGCGTATGTTTCGCGTACTTTTGGCACCAAAGAAATAATTTAAAAAAAGTGCGAAAAATATGCGAGCGAATATGGTATGTACCGGGTGCGTCAAAAGTTAGTTAAAACTTTAAAAATTCTTGGTTGTTCTCAAATCCAAACAGGCTACTTTCAGGCACATTTTAAATTCATTTTTGTTCAGAAACGCATGAAATGGGCAGGCGTTATTATTCAGAAACTTTGTAATCGAAACACGTTTTCCATTTTTTGGTAAAGGCAGAAGATCTTTTAGAAAACACCGTCAAAGTCGGCGTTTTGAACCGAATTCCCGATGCTTCATCTCCAGAAAGGAGAAAAACGGGTTGTCACGTGACACGAATCGCTTATAACTCGATAAGTAATCTATTTATCAAAAAATGGAAAACTTATTTCGATTCCAAATTGCTTCAACAGTCAGGTCTGCCAATTTTATGCCTTTGCGTTTAAAAATGAGTCAGAAATTGTGTCAGAAAGAGAAAGTTTTGCGTTCATCATTTCATCATTGCGAAGATCATTTGAAAACCACCTTAAAAAGAAACAAATGATGCTAAAAAATTGCGGTTTGAAAGAATGGGATTAGCGGGAGACCCGATTTTTTCTTTTAATAACAAAAAAAGTTTGGTAAAAAATTACCGATAGATGGCACTGACATGCATAATATGAAGCAGATGCATGCAAATTTGACTTATAGTAAAATACCCAGTTAAGCGAAGAGTCTGACAAGATTCAGTATTCCAGAAGATGAAACAGGCCCTTTTCTCGTCTTCAGTCATTTTGCAGGCGCAGAATTTTCGCAACGCGCCATTTGCCGATTCCCCATTTTTGTAAAAGAGTTTAACCAACAGCGCTTGATCTGGCAACGATAGTGTTCTACTGGCATCGAACAAAGAATCTGTGTGCATTGGGGGGGGGGGGGGGGGGGTTATTGAGAGCCTGATTTGCATAAATCTGTTTCATATTATGCATGCAGCGATGAAGCGCCATCTAATGGTAATTTTTTAACCAATTTTTTTTGTTACTAAAAAAATCGGATCTTCTTTTAATTCCATTCCTGAAAACCGCCATTTTTTAGCATTATTTGTTTCTTTTTAATGAATTTTTAAAGTTTTAACGAACTTTCGGTTCATTCGGTATGTTTGCATGTATGTATGCAACCAATAAATTTAGTGAAAGTGTATGTTTTAGAGAAACAATTTATTTCAGTGGTCGTGTTACGCAAAATAGTTTCCTATCCCGAGTACTCGTTTATGGAAACTAACTCCGTATTTGCTCTAACTTGTGAATCGAAATAACATTCCTTCAATCACTAGAGCCGCATTTTTATTCACTATCTCCAGAAACTCAAAAATGGACAGAGAAAAAAGAGGCAGGCAAGATCCGAAAGAGAGGAGCAAAAACTCGATATAAATCATGTTGAGGAAAAAAAAATGAATAATTCATTTCATTCTCTATCTCACAGAAATTAATTGAAGAACCAAGATAAAGAAAAATTGGAAAGGGCAATATTTCGCTTTCTGTCAGCGCCGCTTTAAAAACATGACACACTGCGTTGAAAAAAAAGGAACGAACGGTTGTATAGAAACTCTACGACGCCTGGAAAAAAGAAAAAAAGAAAAGAAGCTTAAAAAAAAAAAAAATCATAACTGCACTCGGAAAACATGTTTTAATATTCAGATATTTCTTTACAGTAAAAAAGGCGTGACAAGAAGCAACGTTTAGAGACGAATCTGCTTTACTTTTTTTAGCATCTTACTTCTGCATATTGAAGCTTCATTTCTAGCTGAGGCCCTGTGCGTCAGTTACTTTTGGAATATTCTTCTTTTGCTATCTTTTGACATTTTATGAAGATTTTAATATTCGCCTACAGCTTTTGATAGCAATATTCTCTTAAAATGTCAACCAGAGAGCCTCGCAGAGGAGGACAGGACTATACTTAGCAGAGCTGAAAGTGGTTCCTTATACATATTAGAAATTTTTCTAGAGATATTTGCATAAGGAAAAGAGACACAAGAGAACTTATTTTGACATCTTCTTTTGGCGCCTTGTCATTTTTATCCCGTGGACATCCGATGATGGCACAAAAAAGCGAATCTTTTAAAAAATGTTGAAAAGTCTGAAAATATCTGATAGTGAAGTCTTTAAACATAAGTTACACTGAAGAATTGCCGTTGTTATCGTTCAACAAGAAAATGGCTGGAATTTATTTGCGGACAAAACATTACTTGTCGAAAGTGAAAATACGTTCCTTTCTTCTGTATTTAATAGCTTGCCATTTCGTATTTGTTGTTATGTATAAAGTAGGCTATACCTGTATTTAGCAGCGTTCGGAAAATATAACAGCTTCAGTTCTAATGTTTATATACGCAGGGAGGGCTACGCTTTCACCCAAATCTTTAAAAATAATCTTGAAACATTAAGAATGACCATTTATATACCATACTGCCTCCTTTTAATGATAATCCTGCTTAATTTACGTCCCTGTTTTATTCCTGCTTATGATGCAAAAAACAATTACTGAATTAGCGGAACTAGATTATAAAAAATGTCTCCAAAAGTTTTAAATTAAGTATAGATACTTGCATAGTACTTTCTCATTGGGGAAACCAAGCATAATGGATCATGATAAATGTTCAGTGGATACATGCAGTTAGAGTATTGATGTTTCCAACTGTACGCTTGAAGTATCCAACTGTTCGTCCTACGTGAAATTTAATAACAAGCGTTGCTGATTTTCATCGTAAAAAATGCAGATTTGTACTAGGATGTCTTAAAATATGAATCAAGCATAAGATGCATTTTACAAGGACTTTTCAATAATTGTGAATATAAAGTGGATATTGCCTAAGGTTGCCACCTTTGGAAAATATCAATACGAGACGCCATTCATATCTAGACCAAATACAGTAAAACCTCAATAATGGATAAAACGCTCTCATGTAATAACTAAGTGATTTTTTTAATGTTCTTATCTATTTTGTATAGACACTATAATACGTATATTAAATCCTTTGTTTTCTTATAATAACTGGTCATCTTAGAGAAAGTTTTTGGTCTTTTACAAATTAACTGTCGACTCAAGTATAAAACTAGTCGTTGGGGGCCACCGTAATACTTACCCATCATGGATATGCATAATGTAAAATATTAAAATAAAAATGTGTAAACTACTTATAAAATGCATTGCAATTCAAATAAAATCGGGGCTTGATGACGTCACAAACTTTAAAGGCTCGATTACTCAATTGCTTGAAAGAGGTTTTTCCTTATAACTCCAAAAATAATAATCCTATTAACTAGCGGTTTATTGCATCTGATTAAGCGTCAAATTTCCAATTAAAATATCTCTTTGAAGTGAAATTTGGATGAAATACAGGGTCATGAAAAATCGAAGAGTGTGGAAAATAGGATTCCAAATATCTCGGCAACTAATTATCCGATCGACTTCATGCTTTATGTAAAATTTATGTTTTTTTATTGTCTTTTATATTCATTTCTTAAAATAAACAATTTCGAAAATTTTTATATACCTTTTATCAGAACGAATATTTCGAGGGTCCGAATAAAATAGTTCCGGTTAATCGAGGTTAATGAAATGAAATAGGCTTCTTCCCATTATTACATACTAAGTACATACCAAATTGCAAGTCTCTATCTCAATTTTTTCGGGAGATAGAGCGTTTACAGACACACACACACACAGACACACAGACACACAGACGGACGGCAAAATTTTTTTTCTAAAAATATGTTTTTCGGAATCTCCAGTGTCTGAAACGTGTAAATCCGTCAAAAAAATTTTTTCGATTTTCAAAACGATTACAAGACTTACCCTATACTACGTATGATGGGTAAGTAACAAGAGGGGGAAAAAACTTCTATTTAAAAATTCAAATCTCTGTTGGCTGTCTATGTGAACAGAAACAATATAAACTACAATATGCCAAGTCCATTTCAGGAACGGCAGAGATTCAAAATATCGAATGTTGTGGAGAAGAAACGTTGAGATATGGCACATGATGTCGAAATTTGATGCAATAACAACAATCATTTGGCTTCTTATGCACGACAAAAATATTCTATCTTCATAATAATTAGAATCACCATTTGCTCATTACTTTTTCCATTTTATTTTCTTATATGGGAATTACGAGACGCGTTCGGTGTGGCGTGTGATGTTCTAGAAAAATAATGTAATGGAATTTTCAGAGCTGTACCACAGAATACGGGGGCGGTTGGTTGCTTTACTTTAGCCTAACACTCTGGTTAGCGATTATACACGAGCAATGAACAAACTATATGCTAACTAAAACAAAGCAAACAAACTCCATAAATTAATGTATAATACCATCAACATCATTTTCTTCACACATTTGTTCGTGTAATTACAACTTCATTATATGCTATCTACGCGGTTGAAGTCAGGTGGTTATACGTCAAAATTTGCAGTAGTTCATTAACCGCATTCTAAATCACTTCTTGAAGTTACAGTTCTACAAGAGCTCCGCGATTAAGAATTTTAATGATAAATACTACAGAAAAACAAAAAAGATGGTTATCACACTGATGCAACATAGCATATCTTTATTCCCATATGCTACACCACTACGTTCGATTAGTGTGATTACTGTCCTTTATAACTGTCAACACCAGGACAAAGAACATCCTCTAGTCATCTCATCATTAGAGTAGACTAAAGAAATGAATAAAAATAGACGTAATTCTCTGAATTGCAAATGTACACGAGCAATCAGCAAACTGCGTAAACTAAAGCAACAAAAAGAAACACCCCAATTCATTTTTCATAATCCTATAAGTTTTCTTCACACATTGGTATTCTATAATTACAACTTTATTATTTACACCGTTTATAATTTGCACCGTTGAAGCCAGGTGAGTTATTTGTCAGATTTTTCAGCCGTTTATTGACCGCATTCTATAAAACCTTCTTGGAAAGAATAAAGTTACAGTTCTACCATGAGCCCCACGGTTATGATTTTTAATGATAAATACTACAGAAAAACGACGCGTATCTCACTGATGCGGTTACGGCTTTCAGAAGAATCTTCAGAGATAGATCGTCTTATGGTACATTTAGATCTGTTAATCCATATCAAGCTGACATTTGGTACCGCCTTATAGAAAACAACAAGGGATTTTTAAAACTCCAAACATGATTAATTAAAGCAGTATAAGGCGCCTGCTGGGTAAGGCTAGAAATACCGAAAATTTTTCGTTGATTGATATGGGCATGTTTTCTTTAAAATAATTATTTAGAGAATTAAAAATAGTTAATGATAATGAATGTTGCTCGTCATTTTTTCTTATATATATATTTTAAAGTTAATTTACTTCGCCTCTCACAATTCATTTCGATTTTACTATATCTTACTCAGATTAAGAGCAACAGTAGGCGGAGAAATGTTGTTAATAGATTGATCTCTAGGCAAATCGGTGAGGGTTAAAGGCCTGAAGCACAAAAGATAAAATTCTCCTTCAAATACAGCGCATTTTTAAACATTCTAGAAGTGAAAACGTTAAACATTTAGTTGTATGGTGCGCAGGAATAATTTAAGGATTTCATTGTAAAAAATGACGAAAATATAAAATTGTAAATTTTTATTTATTTATTTATTTTGTTGTTTACAGTGAATTTAGACATCTGTAGTATATTCTGACCAGATTTCATATAGATACAATAATTAGAAAAACGCCAAACAGGCCTTTTTACTACACAAATTTTCCTTTAAAAGCTTCAGAGTAGTTATCTGTAAATTCGTTTGTCTCTGTGTTTTTTCACCATACCAGTATAATCCAAATGCTAAAACTACACATTGGATATTTTTCAATTGATTCGATTATTTATATATATTTTTAATGTACGATCCTTATGGCGCATTTTATAAAATTAAGAATAGGATTTTTAATAATATAAAGTTTATCTATATATATATATTTCTCTTACGTGGCGCGGAAATAGGGCTGAATTTGTAGCTTATCGTTGGCAACAACCGTAGTTTCCAGAGCTCAGACCAATGAACAGACTAGATTTAGATCAGCTCCGCCTTCAATATGGCGGTCAGTGTCAGAGCAGTGAAATTCAAGCTAACAATTATTAAAAATAAAATAACATGTATGTGTAATAACAAAGCGTCTGAGATGATTCCTCATTTTAATTATGAGTAATATTGTTAATTTCAAATGAATTTTCAACTCTTATTTAGAATTCATTTACGAATTTCACTCACAAGAAAAATCGGAGATAATAAAAATACAACTGTCTAGATGCTCCTGCTGCCACCTGTTGCTGTCTTAATGAAGTAAAAATAATTTATTTTGCTGAAATCTATAATCAATTAGAACAGTAAAATATCGAACGAAATTTAAACTATCATTGATGATAAACTATCTTCCTACCACATAGTGTTTTTTTTTTAATGAATTTAAGCCGTGCTGTACAATATTATAGGTGCAATAAGTTTTAAACTAACCATGTTTCCAAGATCCTATTTTCATAGTATTTAAATTATTTATATGCCCATTAGTAGCACCAACTAAATGCATTTTTAGTTGTGTTTTCAACGGAGTTTTCAAATGATTTATGGTAGTACTTATTCCGGCTAGAATTACTGCAAAAATAAAAAGGGCCGAGCGAGCGAAACGAGCTGGGACAGCGTAGCGGTCTCAATGTGAATTGCTTCGCAATTCATGGGGGTTGGCGAGCGTTAGCGAGTAGGGGGCTGAGCCCCTTAGTATATATATATATATATATGTGTGTGTGTGTGTGTTATGTGAATAATAATTTTTTCTGTGTTTATACATAGCAATACATTTTATTTATTTTCTTAAAGTAAATAATTGTTTCTTGCAATTATAAAAATACATTTGAAAGAAAAGTATGAATAAAATGGTTGGAAAAAGTTCAAAATTGTAGAAAAAAATGTGTTTTTAATATTTTCTTGAATATATATATATAAAAGAAATAAATTTTGTAAACTTTACCATACGAAGTACATTTCTTTCTTGATTAAATCATTTTCCTTCATAAAGCCTTTTAATAATAAGTCAAGAGAAAAATATTATAACCCCCCCCCTCTCCCCCCCCCAAAAAAAAAGTTCAAAGCATACTGAGTCCTCTTAAATGTTGAATTTAAACACGATAATTCAAAAGAAAGTAAATGTTCTTAAGGTGGTTCTCAAATGATCTGCTAAACAAAACGCAAAACTTTCTGACACAATTTCTGACTCATTTTTAAACGCAAAGCCTATAAAATTCGCAGACCTAATTGAAGTGATTTGGAATCGAAATGAGTTTTACATTTTTTTAAAATAAATAACCTATCGAGTTATAAGCTATTCGTGTCATATGACAACTCGTTTTTTTTTTTTTTTTTTTTTTCTCCTTTCTGGAGATTTTTCCTTTCGGGATTCGGTCGGTTCAAAATGCCAACTTTGACAATGTTTTCTAAAAGATCTTCTGCCTTTACCAAAAAATGGAAAAAGTATTTAGATTACAAAGCTTCTGAATAACAACGCCTGCCCATTTCATGCGTTTCTGAACAAAAATGAATTAAAAATGTGTGTGAAAGTAGCTTGTTTGGATTTGAGAAGCCTTAATTTTTTATCTATACAGTGGAAAACTACCAAATTTTAGCAGGCCAGAAAACGCCTTGAAAATTGGACAGCGAAGTTTTTGACTCTATGTTATTTCTCCACTTTGCAGAAATGCATTATCTTTTTTTGTGTGACATCCTCTTTCAATTATCCAAAACATAAAACAAGCCATTTAAAAAAAAAATAAACCAATTGTAGACACAGATTTTTTATTTTATTTTATTTTTTTTATTATTATTATTTTTTTTTTAATTTTTTTTTTTTTTATTATTGTGTTTGGTTCTTCTGATCCGGAAATACTACTTTAATTCCGCTAACCAAATAAATAAATAAATAAATAAATAATAAAAAATAATAAATTAAATAACAATATATATAAATAAATAAATAATAAAATCAGCTAGCTCTCTGTGAGGGGAAAAAATATCCTATTTTTCGAAACACCCCTTTCAAAATAGAAAACCTAGAATGACTATATAATATTTAAAGTTACTCAGGCAGAAAACCAGTTTAGTCCTTTGTCTAACGAGATACATTATTTTGTGCCTCGCGTTTAGTTTTATTTAAGAACAAGAACAAAGTGATAAATTCGATTAACGTATTTTGTCAGAAAATTTTCTTAATGGAAAATTTTAAAGTATCGGAATTCAATCGGCAGATTCAGTTGAACAGTTTCTAAAGATAACAACCGACAAGTATTATAAAACTTATTGGACTACACGGATTTTTAATAAAATTTAAACAGTTCCCAAAGGCAGACTTGCAAAAGACGCGTTTTCTAGAGTGATAATGAACTCCCCCAATTAAAACTATTGGATCGGTAATAAAAGTGGGCTCGTATGAATGAAAACAAAACATTCTCGAGGGGTTTACTTATATTTGCTAAAACTTGAGGTGACATGAAGGGAAGTGAATCAATATATCTAGTAAATCTAGCAGAAGAAGATGATAGGAAGCGTTTTGTCAAATTTTGAGATTCTTCTTAAAAATATAACTTTTAAATTATGTAAAAATATTTAGTGAGAATCGAATCATACAGAGTGATCAAACTGTTGAACTCAATTTGATATGGTTGTATTTCCTGAAGTACATATGTTACGGTCAATATGATTAATCTGGTCGTTATTAATAATAACCCGTTATTATTAATAATGACCGGATTAATCATATTAACCGTAAGATATACATTGTATGCGAATTATCTAAATTGCATTTGATTATACTTTCAAAAAATTTTCGTTTAAAAACGGAAAAGTATAAGCAGCAATTTGCCGTAAAATCCCTCTAAATAGCAGAAATCTTTTCTGCTATTTGAAGAAATTTCTCTCTTTTGTCGGTAGAATTTCAGGAAATTTTGAATGTTCTTTGTTTTCTTCTTTTAGTAATTTTTTCTGAATTTTTCAAAATGTTCTGAATTTCACTGAAATTTAATTGGTAGGTATAATGATGTGTGTCCATGAATGCATGTGTATGCATATTAATTTTAAAAAGTAGTCCTATACATATTGCATTTTTAAAAGTAAACTATTGGCCATTTTTCAGTTCGAATATAAATTTATAGGATGTTTATATAGAAAGATGAGACTTTTGTTAATAAGCAGCACAGTTGCCGGAATTTCCTTATGTGATTTGTCAAAAATGCAGCTTTAGATTGTAGGATTTCAGGCAATTTTTACGTTAGTTTGAGCCATTTTCTGCACTTTGGGGGGAAATGGGCAAAACAAAGAGGACATTTTTGCGTTTTAACAAAATATAACCGACGGAAAAATCAGTTCAATTCACAGATTTTTTTTGAGAGTGTACATCGACATGTAAGTTTTGGTCAATGTGATTCTTTCCAGTTGTATGATATTTTCTAGATGGCAGCTGAATTCATACCCCACCCAATGAAGAATGTCTTACGTTATTGAGTGTCACTGAGTCTATCTGTGATGCGAGAAATTAGGAAGATATACGTTCCTAAATACATGCATGCTAAAAACTCTTTGTAGCTATTATTAATCTTTGCATACAGAGTACAAAGTAAAGTCCGGATGCAATCAAATGACTTGGGATGGGAATGGATAAAGCTATAGTGTCTAACTGTAATAAAACGACTATGCGCTATGTTATGAGATAACCTCTAGATTTCGTCACCAGGGGGCGCTGAAATAACTTTCATATGATAGTGCATAGTCATTTTACTGACACTTATTCTACAACTCTCGTTTTATCCATTTCCAAGTTATTTGAGTATGTCCGTCCGGGCTTTACTTTGCACCCGGTATATGAGAATGAATTTTAAAAAAATGCTTGATCGTTGTTTATACAGATTGATAGGATAACGATATATAAAAGGAGGGTTGCCTTATCAAATGGGTGCACTCGCCATTCACAATAGACGTAAGTTCCGTGGGGACCTTCATCTTAAAGAAATAGATTTGAAGAATAAGACACAAGGGAGCCCTCTGCTAAGTGCGCAGGAAGCTTACAGAGTACGTACAAAATGGGGTTGATAAAAGAGAAAAATAAAGGATAGAAAATAATATTTTTCTGTCATTATATAAAACATACTACATAAATCTAGAGCACACTACAACACACTTTTAGTACTTCCGTATGTAAAAATGCAACAAAATAAATTAATAATTAAGACAAAAAAGCTTGAGATCAGGTGTAGTTTGCAGGCATATAATATTAAAATCAAATATGATACTAAAAATTCAAGGAAAATGATTAACTTATTTTTGTTGTGTATTTTTACTTTCTTCTATCTTTACAAGAATAAAGTATTGGATTCATGAAAATTTTCGACTTCCGGTTTTCGACAAATTTATACGTTTTAGAAGGTCCTGAACACGATTTGACTATTTTTTAGAAAATGTCTGTCTGTGACTCTGTCTGTCTGTCTGTATGTGACAAAAATTTTATGGGCGTTCTATCTCAAGAACTAATGCACGGAATTAAATAAAACATTATATTCAGTTAGTCCCCGATATAAATTGGTGCTGATTAGTTTTTGATAAAAATCGCCCAGCAGGTGGCGCTGCTATGCAGCATTTTTCGCGATTTCCGCAATAGCTATATCTCAAGAACTAATGCTCGGAATTTAATAAAACTTTATATTTAGTTAGTCCCTGATATAAATTGATGCTGATTAGTTTTTGGTTAAAATCGCCCAACAGGTGGCGCTGCTATGCAGCATTTTTTGCGATTTCCGTAATAGCTCTATCTCAAGAACTAATGCTCGGAATTTAATAAAACTTTATATTCAGTTAGTCTCTGATATAAATTGGTGCTGATTAGTTTTTGGTAAAAATCGTCCAGCAGGTGGCGCTGCTATGCAGCATTCTGCAGGATTTACACGATTTTAGCGATAGTCATATCTCAAGAAATAATGCACAGAATTTAATAAAACTTGAGTTTCAGTTAGATCTTGATATAAATTGGTGCTGAATATTTTTAATGTATGCGAAACCTGTGTGAGATGGAAGAAAGTTTTGGGATTGACATATCCGACTAGTTGTTTATTATTTTTGTTTTGTAAACTTATTTGATGTTTTTTACTCAGGTTGTAAGGGAACTCCAATTATGAGAAACGGAACAAGTACTTCGATTACGGAAAGAAAGGGAAGAAAAATGCCAGAAAAATCACAAAGAAAGTGTCAAATGATGAAATTAAATATCTGCTTTATACGCTTTTTTTTTTTTGGGGGGGGGGGAGGTTAGCAAAGGGAGAGGGATGATATACACACACACACACATATATATATATATATATAATATTAAATTAAAAATTAACAAGTTTGTATTCATAAAACTTAGACCACTCTGGCGTGCATGGACGCCGGTAGAACGGACAAGATTTTGAAACATGCTATAGGAGGTTCAAATCCAAGGCCGCGTTTTCTACAAATAGAGAAGATATATAAACATGAAACAGCTACATTTGTCAGAACTCCCGTGTAAAGACAATTTTTAAACATATCAACATAGAAAGCGATACAGAAATTTAGCAAATAATAAATATAAACTATGAAAAAATAAATTTCGATCGGCATTTTACGAAATGATAATAAGAATATGAAATAGCAGAAAATGCTCGTTTTTGGTCCTTCTCTCACTTCCCAGATTTCAGGTAATTTTTAAACATACAAACATAAAAAAACAACAGAGAAATGTAACTCCATAAATCTAATCAAAAGTAACTTTGTACCGTCTTTTTTCAAAATGGAGAATTGAACAGTTTTTTTTTCTCCCCCTCTCTCTTTTAGGTAGATTTCGTAAGAAATACCACCTATTACATTCTCCCCTAAGTTGGAATTTTTGAAAAATTTTTACAGATCTACGCCGATCATGACTCCCAGAATCCGAAACCACCCCCAGGTCAAAACTTTATCTATCTATCTATCTATCTATATGTCGCTTTTTTATGGACACGATAACTCGAATAATTCTTCACAAATCTCTTCCAAACTGATACATAAAATCAAGGGGCATAAAATCTCGGTCAAGTTCGTTAATGGACAAAATCGAACCAAGGGGGGGGGCGGGAAATGGGGGGGGGGGCTTTTTGTGAAAACAGAAAAAACCCCATAACGTCTTAATTATGATACTTATCAAATCCGTTTAAAGTTATTATTACTTCTAGGAAAAGGCCCGACAATTTATGTATAACAGATTTTTGATATCATTAAAAATGGCCCCAAGGGAGGGGGAAGGAGGGGAGGGGTTAGTAGAAAAAAATTCATAACTTCGTCAATTTACAAGATATCAAATCCGCTTAAATTTATTATTAATCCTCTTAATATTATCTAAAACTTTTATATTGACAAGTTTTTTATAGGACCAACCGTTATAGCAAATAAATAAATAAATAAATAAATAAATCCCTGCCGGCTCTGCCTGCGAACAAGTTAGATTTCGAAGTGGGCGGTCCCTTATGGAACCTAACTGCGGCATTATGGCAAAAAGGTAATTTCTTCCGGAATTCCCAACAAACAGGCGCCCCACGGTCTGCGCCTTCGAAATCTATCTGTGCCTGTAGACCGAGCCGTCAGGGATTTTTTTTTTTTTTTTTTTTTTTTTTTTTACTTTCTTCTATTTATACAAGAAGAAAGTATTGGACTCGTGAAAAATTTCGACTTTCAGTTTTCGATGGATTTATACGTTTTAGAAGGTTCTGAATACGATTTGGCTGTTTTTAGAAAACGGCTTACCGTGAGTCTGTCTGTCTATATGCGGCACAAATTTTGCGGGCGCTCTAACTCACAAAATACTGCGTAGAATAGGATGAAATTTCATATAAAGTTCTATCATTATGTGATCTGGTGCTTGATTAGGTTTTGAGAAAAATCCCGCAAGAGGGAGTGCCGCAAAACGATGATTTGTTCGATTTAAGTCATGCTTATATCTCCAGTTGATGTGCGCAGATTTCAACGAAATAAACAAATTTAGAATCCTCGTGATAGGAATAGATTTTCATTAAATTTAGATTGCGGTCATCTATGAGAGGGTGCCGAAATTCGATGATTTGTTTGAAATATGCGATGCCTATTATTACCAGTTTAAATGCACAGAATTCTACGAAACTTCACGCTTTAGCATCCTGAATATAGGAATACATTATGTGTAAAAAACGTATTTGTTAAATCGATGTAATTTCGTCAGCTTTTTAAATCATTTAATTAATTTGATTTATATAGAAGAAAGTTTTGTGATAGATACTACATACTAGTTTTCGTCTATCTTTTTTTTCCCGTTTAAGATATCTTTAAAATAATAATAATAATAAACATGCACGAAATATAAACAAAACTAAATATTGTCTTGCACGGGATGTTAAAGAGGACAGAGTCCCTTGACTGGCTCCCTTTTCTCTTACAATTAAAGTAAAAAAATGTCTAGCATGCTGCCAGAGGCCCAGGAAGAATACATTTTACTATTTTCAGGGTTCCGTATACATTAAAAGAAAAAACAGAACGTTTATAGTCTCGCTTTAGAAATCCCGATTAGGGAAAATCACGTAAAACGACATAGAATTATAAATGAATGATTTTCGGATTTTTTTTTCTTTACATGTGCTATAAGATCTTTCTTCTTACCCGAATTTCAAGGTTCTATAGGTCAACCAGAAATACCCTATAGGTTTTGAGAGTAAAACCTATAAGGTACTTCCGGATGATCTAGAACGGTGAAATTTGGCACGAAGGAATGTCATTTAGCACATGTAAGGGAAAAAAAAATAGCAAATCATTAATTTATACATCTATGTCTACTAGTCTATGTCTATAGTTATACATCTATTGATTATGCAACAAACTAATGAATTTCCATAATAGGTACTAACGCCAAATTAACGCTTTGAAACGGAATTTTTTACAACGGTACGGAACCTTCAGAGTGCAAGTCCTATATCCGCACCTGTCCTCATTTATTTATTTATTTTATCATCACACAGGTAAATAAAAGTTACTTAAATAAATTTCAAAATCCAGAAGAGACACTTCCATACTAACGCGTAAATAAAATCTACCAATAAGGCAGTTCTTGTATTTTTTTAAATATTTTATTTTATTTATTTATTTTATTACTTAATACATGTTTTCGCATTCTTTCTATAATACAGTTCTCTCTGAAAAAAAAAAATTAGTCCTAAAGCTAGTTTATTCTTTGAAATTAAATTTATTCTGTTCACGCGGTGGTTATTTGAAGTTCATAACATTGCACTTTCTCGTTTTTCACTGGACTTATCGCGGTTTTGTGTCAAGAACATAAAACAGCCTCATTGTAGCCATGTTTGCAGGAAATAAAGCAGATAAAGCAACCGAAACAAATTTTAATGAGATTTTTGTTTAATTTGAGGATTAAAACTGTTGCTGTTTAAGGTGATAGGGAGTACAAAAGTAGGAAACGCTGCCTGACTTATGAACTACAGTTTTATTGCTTTTCAGGTATCGCAAGGTTAATGTTCGTTAAATTAAGTGTATTTTCAGATTTTTTTTCCTTTTTTTAGGGTTCTGTACTTAAATAGCAAAACGGAACCATTATAAGACCAGTCGTGTGTCTGTCTGTCCATATGTCACAGCCGTTTTTCTCGAAAACTATGGAACGTGGAAAATTCAAACTTGGAAGAGTTATGAAGGCTATTGACCCATATATTTATAGATTATTAGCCATTAACAAATATTCTTAGGAGAAATATAGCGGGTGTGTGTGTGTGTGTGGGGGGGGTAATTAAATTACTTTTTACATATTATTATTATTATTATTATTATTATTATTATTATTATTCATATTGTACCATATTGTTCGAAAGATATAAAACCGAACTCAAAAGTATATGTTTTAATTTTAGATATTATATTTTCAGAGGTATCGTCGAAAATGTACTGCAAAAATATCCCTCCCCCCTATTTCCGAATCTACTGAAACTGAAATTATGAAAAAAATTAGGGGTAGTAGGAGTTTATTCAAATCTTGCAGGGAAACTATAGTGATTATCCTAGGTCACATAGTTTTTGAGAAAATAGCATTTTTCTGTTACATACAAATACTGCTTTGCGGGCGCTCAGCGGGGCAGTTGGGGGGGCGCTCCAGGTACCCATCGACGCGGAATCATCCAAGGATTGTTGATAATGAATTTTGAAACGTTTTGTCGGTAATTAGCCGAAATATTAATTAAAAAGCTCTCTAGAAAAACGCGGCACAGACCAAGACGGCGCGGCGTTGCAACTTTACGATTTCCTCTCGAAGCGCGTTTGGCGCAATGTCAAATTTAACTTTGTGCTAGGTCTTTGTTTTAGGTATTAAAAAAGTCATACAGAATAGCGATATTTGTTACTAGTACTTAAGTTCCATATCTCTCCATATCTCTCTCTAAAAACTATGCCCAGTTCTATAGTTTTTTACAAAATCTAATTATTTTTTAGCAACGATTTTTTGTAATATTTTAGTAATTAATAAATTTATTGTACTGAACCCTTTGTACGCGAGTAAAACTCGCACTTGACCGATTATTATTATTATTATTATTATTATTATTATTATTATTATTATTATTATATATTTTTTGTGTGTGTGTGTGTGTGTTTAAACATCTTCAGAAAAAGGAAATTATACAATTCTTTTGTATATGTATATATATATATTTCTACGTTTGGATAGCCAATTTTGGAGTAATATCACAATTTTCTTTTAATTGCTGTATTTGAAAGACTGAACAATTAATTAACCAAAACATTTTTTTTCTATTTACGTACATTGAAAGTGTAGTCAGTCGTGCTTTCGTTTTAGGTCTGAAACAAAACTTCCAATATTACGAAGATACAACATAAACGATTAACGAATATACAACATAAAAAATTGGAGAATTTTAGAAACTTTAAATTAATATTTCGAATAGATTAATAGATTTTCAGAAATAAAAGCTTTAAATGCGTTTTCTAAAAATGTTTTTATTAACAACGAGTTGCGAAAAACGCTCTATTTAAAAAATAATAATGCTTATGTTTATATAAAAACCAATCCCCTACAATGTATGTAATTTTGTGAATATAATGAACTATCGGTTTAAATATCTGAGGATTTCTTGAAATTTTAAAGCTATTTTTATACATTAACATACAGAAAATATACGAAAACTAATCAAAGGGATAATTTAAATGAGTATATGTATGGACGTATTATTTTATGGTTTAAAATGTATCTCAAATAGTGTATTTATTGCGATTTTTTAATAAAGCCTTATTTTTAAAACTGTGATCACAACATCACAATATTTGTTCGGGTATTTTTCGAAGTTTTTTTTCTATTTTTTTACACAGTTGTATTTAATTGTATGAAAATAAAAAGATTTTGTTAAACTAATATCAAGATTTTCGTGGAGTTTTCTTTTCATCTAATCACACATTAAAACTAGTGTTCGCGAATATACGTTTAATACGTTTAAAACGTACAGTAACCGGTAACGATTTTGTATATAGGTATAATATGGAAAAAAGGCTTAACTATGTATATGTTTAAACTTATATAAACGTACATTTGTGAGCACTGATTAAAACCCTAAATTGTCAATATTGGAATAATTTTCGCATGGGAAAAATGTCACCATTCTGAGTAGAATATATACTAACTTTTATTCCGCTCCCTCTGTTTTCACTACAAATAAAAATGGTATAATTTTCATCATTTTTCCCCTTATAGATTTGATTTTAATAAGTAAGTAAATCTGTAATATTTTTCGTAAGAATGAATTTCATGAATTTTGGAAGAAATCTGCTGACGGGACGGTAGAAAAAATGTGCTTTTCATTTAAAATATTTTCTCCATGAATGTCGGCAGAACAAAATCCAGGGAGGGGCAAGATTTTTTAACAGACATACCTGTAGTCCGCTGTCAAGGCTTCTTTTTTTTAAATAGAAAATATAAGCAAGAAATAAGCTGAAATAATTATTTTATGCCAGAACACTTCTGTGAAAGAAAAATTTGAAACACATTAATATACAAAAAACAATACAGAAATGTAACAAATAAGCAAAATAAAAAATACAAAAATAAGCTGCTAACTGCTTAAAAAATATAATTAAAAAACAGTGAAGAATTGATACAGTTTTATCCCCTTGTCAGATGGGTGATAATTTTTAAACGCGTGAAAGTAAAGAGAAATACAGAACTAAAAATTGTCACGGGAAGTCGAGGTGGGGCAAGGGAATTCACTCAAAACATCCCCAGTTCTCTTTCTGTTAGTGTTTAATTATTTTAAGTCATTTGAGAAGGATAAATTTTATTATACTTCCCAAATTCATAAAAAATAATTAATTAAATTAATTAAATTTGAAAATTCTGCGAGAGGCAACTGACATCCCACGCCTCTCATTGCATTCGCAATGTTTTAAATATCAACAGAAAAAAACCCCAATAAATTTAAAAATTAGAAATTAATAGAACAAATTAAAAGCATAGAAATTAATAGATGCTGATGATATTATCAGAATTAGGAATTACATCAGAGAAAGTATATAGAGCACGATACTCATTCTCTTCTTCACAAATTGATAAACGTACACTCAGCTTTTATTATTTCATTCGATGAAGTGCATCAGAGACAATACTGAAGGTACTGCGAAGAGGATGAGAAAGCATCTTTCTAGCTATTCAGCTATAGGCATAATACAGAAAATTATCTCAAGTGAAGCCTTATTTCAATGAAAATACGATATGCTATTCATTACGTAATTTGATGGATAAATTTTCCTTTGTTATGTGTATTCATTGTTCATATCATTGTCAAGACATACAAATGATTTTCTTTCATTTCACAGATGCAGCAAAACCTCCCCAAAAAGGACACCGATGGGATAACTTATTATGTCCCTTAAATAGAGGTGTCCTTTTTATTAGGAAGAATGGTTGAACAATAAGTAAAATCGTAAAACATTAAGGAACTATTAAAGGAATTTAAATTCTATCCAGAGATACAAGGTAATAGAAGATAATAATAATAAATAAAGATGATTATAATAGCAATTTAATAGATTGCACGTTAATATAAAAATGTGCATTAATATAAAATTAGTATTTAGCATTAGTTTTATACAATTGGTAACTTATTATTCAATCATTTCAAGAAATGCATGAAAATGTGAAGTGTTTATATCTGTTTACTGAAAATATTCAATTAAAAGAGTTGTCATGTAAATTTCAATAACCAAACATTCTTTTCCCTATATGCATATTTTAAAGTGCGTCCCAAAAGTTTATAGACAACCATTTTTCTTTTTTTAGAGCTAACTGAACGAATAAGAAAGACGAAATAAATTATGCAAATATATAATGATGTAAAATAAGCAGTAATACGCTGCCGTGCTGCGCGGTAGCGTATTACTGCTTATTTTACTGTTTATTACTGTTAATTTTACGGTATAATACTGGAAGCTGGGATGCCAGTATTATACTGTAAAATCAACACTTTTTTTTTTTTTCGCAGTGTACTTACATCGTCTTACTTTTCTCTTAAACTATATATTCTAAAAAGGAAGGAGCCATTTCGATTTTCTTTTTGTTTTTAAGAACGTAAATGAAATATATTATTTTAAGAAAATTAAAAAAGAACGTTAATTAATCAGCATTCTCAGAAATATCTACAACCGGAAAGACAATATCTGTATAAAGTCCGGATAAAACTGTGATACGAAACGAATCCAACTTACAAATACATTCAATTTTCCGGAGCGCATTCCAATCTGACCGTTTGGCCAAATTGAATTTCATTGAGCTATTTTTAATTAAATGTGGTCATCGTTTAAAAGGCGGCTTGAAAGTTGATGCGCAGCCTACTGCGTAGTTGATGAAAATTTGATGGATTCTAAAGCATTCTAGCGTGCAGTGCTAAGGTAGTTAATTAGTTGCAGTTGAGAACTTGTAGAATCTCTTATTTATTAAGTTATAGGATGTTTCATGCTGAGAAAGTGTATTCTTTATTACAAGAACTTGACTTCTTTTTCCCAAAGCCGTGTTAGTAATTATAGGACATTGGAAACATAGTCTCACTTTTCTCTTCATATGAGTTTGTATGGAGGGTTGTTTAATATTAATTTTTTAGGAATATAACATTGAATAAAGGAAGCTTTATCTGTCTTTTGCTTGGAAAGTTTGAGCTTAAACATATTCAATGAAATTCTTATAATTTCAAATTTGTTTAAAACGTGTTGAAATAAACAAAATATCCTGAATATAAATAGATACTAGCTGATCCGCCCGGCGTCGCCCGGGCCCACGATAATAAATAATAATAAAAAATCCATCAAGTTTCTATTATTTTATATCTTTAATCCTATTTTGTACGAAATTATATTTTAAAATTAAAAATTCGCGAAAAAATTGATATTTATTGATAAAAGCGCTCATTTTTAGGGTTTCGTTCATCTCACGAAACCCTATTACCCCCGCTTCGTTGTCTGTCCGTCACAGTGCCATTCTCAAAAAGTATGTAACTTACAGAGTTGAAACTTAGTGTATGAATCTGATAGCAGCTGTGAAGAGCTCAAAATATTAAAATTTGAAAAATTCGTATTATTTTAATAAATAGAGATAAAAAAACCAAAATTCTAACAGACTTAAATTGAAACATTTTTCGTTATAGCAGATGCCAAAGATTTAAAATCCACAATGAAATTCTTTCTACAATAATTAATTTTCTATCAGACGATTTTCACGTGAAAAATGAAAATGAAATAAAAAGTTTCACCAATTGAAAAAAGATAAATATGAAATAAAATTGATTGACGTCATAGTCGTAATAAAACGGAAAATGTCTAAGATTTCTCAATAATACAAGGAGTATGAGTATGTGTAAGTGGACAAAGCAGATTAATATCACGTCATTAGAGAATTAAAAAGAAAATCTGACGTCATATAGGAAGTTTAACTAATTTTTCAAATGTTTGAGAATAATACAAAGCGAGTATCAATATAAATAATAGAGAATAGTAAATATATGAGTTTGAGAAACATATTGAATCGTGATAAAAATCCGATTACGGAAATATTCGCATATTTTAACATTTTGAAAGTGTACAATTTGTTTAATTTTGAAACTATTTTTTTAAATATTGCATTTAGTCCGTATGACGGATATTATTATGACAGAATATAATAGCGGGCTTGGACCGCTATCCGGCTGGTTTAGATATTCGAAAAAAGGGAAAAATAGACCGGTAAATTTTTACTTTATAAAAAACATGGCCTTTTTTTTTTTTTTTTTTTTTTTTTTTTTTGCAGTTGTTAAATGAAATTTGTTTGAATTTATTAAAGAAAGGATAAAGTGTTTTGAAAGGAATATTAAACGAAACCCTTTGATCGATCTTCGATCACACTTACCCACTTGTTTTATTTTACGTAGGGTCGTTTCATAGTTTTAAAATAAAAAGTTATTTTTTTACGAACTCTTTGAAATCTTTATTGGTTATAAATAAAACGGTTTTACAGCCCGTGTAAAAATTTCGTGAATAAATATTGTTATTTAGTTGTAAAATAAATGTTCTCCTCTCGCTATTTTGTTTGTTTGTTTGTTTTCGCGTCGGCTCCTTTAACATAGCAATAAAAAATAGTTCTCATCTTTTGAACGCTCTGAAATTTCAATCAGTTATAAACATAGCTGTATCCAAGCTCTCTTTAAAATTTTGCGAAAAAATATGCATATTTAGTAATAAAAACACGAGTTCTTAAATAAACAAAAGCTTTAGTTTTCAACGCATTGGCCATCCGTTTACGCCTCCATCCGTTTTAAATTAACTCTTTTAAATTTTCCTAGGCTAAACAGGTGAGGGCTAAACAGGTTTCCCGTTTCTGACGGGAGAAGCCTTCAAAAAATTGTTGAAGCATGCGCAATGAGACCATTTTTGTGTTTAAAAAATAATGTGAAATGTTACAGAATGTGCTTTTCGCTTTAAATATATGGATTCTCCAAGCAGAGGTAGTCAACCTTTTGCATTATCAATCCCATACTTGATATTTTTGAAATTTAAAATACGCCATACTCGGTATATATAAGGAATTGAATGTAATAATTATTTCATATTTTCATAAATATCTGTTTGATTAATTCTTTTATTTATTATAAGCCTTTTTACAAATCTAAATATTTTTATTTTTGTCACATTAATACATTGTTATGTTATCTGCATAACTTTTGCACAAAGATGGCAGCACTGATGATAAAAATGTGCATCGTTTATTATTCATGATATCGCATCATTAAACATAATCTCTTAATTTTGTGCTGCAAATATTTTAATTTCACAATTATTATTATTATCTGTAGTTTTTAAATAAAATAAAAATATTTTTGTTGATCTATTAGATTTATTTTTCAATTTTTTAAAATCGATATTTATTGCATTGTAACTGTTAACTGCCATGTGCTCTCGTCAACTAGGATAACGTGGTTGTTAGCTCCATGAAATATGTCATTGAATGGGTACGTTTTTCTTACATATTTTTCTTTTTGTTTATCATTTTTTCCTTAAATCCGTTTTTGTATATCTCATAATGTTCCCTAATAATTGATTTTGAAGCTATTATGTTTAGCTATTCAATACAGGGCCGTAGCTAGGGGGGTGCTAGGGGGGGGGGGTCAGCACCCCTGAAAATTTTTGAGCCCCCCCCCCCCCCCTTGGAAAGTTGCCAAGGCCACCAAATGAAATTCTGTTTTAAAAATCCAAATGAAACTGTTCAAAAATTCAACTTAGTTTTGGGGCTTTTTTCAGTTTTGCACAAATACTAAATTGTGGTATTTGTTTAAAGACTGCAAATAAGTACTTCAATAGGCGCGCATCCTATCTGCACATACTCAGAATTAACAACCTTTTGCCGATGCAAACATTGACTTTTGCATTAGTTATATACTGAAATTTTTCATTTTGCAGCGTTTTTCATTATTAGCATAAAACAAAGTTATTCTAATGAGTTATAGCCAATTTAAATACAAGTGGTTTTAGCTTTTGACTAGACACAAAAATAATTTTAAAATGCAAAATACACCCTTGATTTTTCTAATGTTTTTTATCATATAAAAACATAACTTTAGAATCCTTAAGAGCATGGAATATTCAGAAAAAAAAGTAAAGGTTGCAACTCTTTTGAAACAGGTGAACTGTCAGCTTTTTATTTACTTATTGTCATCATCACTTATATTTCACTAGTATAATTATTAGAGATCGACCGAAATTTCGGTTTCGGCGCAAAATCGGAGTTTTACCGAATATTCGTTTTCGGCGAAACTGCTGCCAAAATTTTGGCCTGACCGAAATTATCTATATTTCAAAATCTCGTTCTTCTTTCGGAAATTTTCAACTTTACTAATTGATATGAGTAGTATCGGCTAAAATAAGACACTGTTTATTGCTGTGAACTCCACTGTTTATCATTATCCGTCATGAATGACTGATTTATGATGCGAGCGTAAATTATAAAGCAAGCAATGCATATATGACTAAACTTAAAAGACGCTTATCACGTGATCTTTAAAAGCTGCAAACTTATCAGTGATAGAAATTTTTACTTTGAAACTCCAGATTGCTTCGAATGCTTTATGAGGAAGGTGTTGTTAAAACTCTGAAGATTTACGAAATTTATTACAAAAGATATATCGAGGTATGTATACTTAAAATATCTTTTTATTAGATGAAATTCGTATAGTTGGAAACAATTTCTGTCTTATTGATAAATTAATTGCGTTTTATTTTATATGAATAGATTTGGATAGCGGCACAGAGAGTCAACTTGGCACCACAGTTAAAATTTTCCAACAGCGGAGCCATTTCAATGCTTTCCTAGGGAGGCAGGGAGTGGCAAACCTTTTTTTTGGGGGGGGGGCGGTGAGTGAGCAAAGATTGACCTTATTGTGCACATCCTAAAAGAAAATTGACAACTGTTACAGTTTTATCCTTACATATATATTTAAAATTAGCTAAAGTACAAAATAATGTTAAACATGTCTCACTTTGAGAATACTGAAATGGAAAATAAAGTTTATTAATTAATAATTTCTAGGCTTAAAATGTTGTCTTAATGCCAATTTTCCTTTTTTAGTCAAATTAAACAAGTTATTTTAGCTTTTGTGCCCTTTACTTAAACTAACCTATAATGAATCATACATTCTTATCACATTCTTTGAGGAGGAAACTGACCCCCCCTCCCCCCTAACCTTCCCAAATGACACTCCTGTTTGTAAAAAATTGCACATATGGGAGCATAAAAGGTGCATATATATGTACGTTTGTTTGTTAGAAATGTGGTTCAATACAAGTATAATTAATAAATTAATTAGTAACGTAATTATTATTATTTGTAATTAATAATTATATGCAGTTATGCATGTATTAATCAGTTTTTAAATATATTTTTACACTTTCGGTTTCGGTCTTAAAAACCTGTTTCGATCGATCTCTAATGATTATACGCTGAAAATTTTCATTCTGCAGCCAGTGAAGTATTAGTAAAAAAAATTCAAAGGGCATACGCTTTAGGCAGAGGGTATACTCTAAAAAGCATATGCTATAGTGTATTTGAGAAGAGGGTATAATGGTATACCTTAAAATAATCCAGAATGTATACGCCGTATCCACCGTATATCCTCCATTACATCCCTGTCTGAAGCCTTCACTTTTCTTAGCATCATATAAGGTTATTACAAACAATTTAATAAGAAACATAGGGCCTACAATATCAATGTGCACTAATTTACCTTTCTATATAATACTTTGATCATATATATCTGTGTTTGTGCGTGCATGTGTCAGAGAGAGAGAAATAATATGAGCCCCCCCCCCCTACATTTTCTTGAGCACCCCCTAATTTTTACTTCTAGCTACAGCCCTGATTCAATATCTGTCCATCTTAATTAAAATTTCTTTACATGAGGCATCGTGTTGATCGGACAATTTGAGTAAAGTAAATTCGGCTCAGACCTATTTATACTCAAACAGAAATCAATTACGATTTACTTTTATTTGTGGAATATTGTCCTTGATAACGTGTTTCACAATATAAGTTTCAATTTGTTTCTTGTAATATTGGATTTTTTCCTCCACATATCTTTATTTATTTTTTCCACTTATTTCATTTTTGAGAATTTTACATTTTTGGATATATGTCTTTGTGTTGTATTATAATTATCGGTTCGTCGATTTTTAATGTGATTTAATGGTTATTATACACAAACGTTTTATTATACATAATACCTTTGAAATAAACATACGACAAACAATATATAATATATTTTATTTTTTTCTTCTTTTCCGATAACACGATATTGGGTTAGACATTTTGCCCAAATTTGAGCAACAGGCGAAATTTTTCTTATACCGCCTTTTTTTTTTTTTTTTTTTTTTTTTTCTGTACTGTAGTAAGAAATGAACTTTGCAACGTAACTAATTTCGCGATCATAGTATATGCATTATAATGCATACTAAATATACACAAAAAAGGCATACTAAGAAATATTCCATCTTAATGTCTGTGATGGTGTAACACATGACAGAAGCTTACTACACATATCAATTATTTTAGACAATAGCAATAACTTTTATGCGTATAAAAAAAATATAGTACATTTTGATATTAACTTGCGCAATAAAGTTTCTGGAGTAAAATTTCCGTTTTCAATCGAAATTTACAAATCTCACTCCGTTTTGAGCAAAGGGCAAAATCTTCTCACCCATTTTTTATGCACTTCTAATAAGAATTCTGCAATATAACCAATTTCGTGATCATAATATCTTTTTCAAAAAAAAAAAAAAAAAAAAAAAATGCATTTTCCATAACATTCTATCCTAATACCTGAATGACATACACATGACAGAAGCTTACCACACGTGGAATATTTAGAATTAATCTACTTCTATCGTTATCTGTTGCAACATCAGGCTTTTATTAGTTCTTGTTTGGTTGTTTTGTTCGTAAAAACAAATGAATAACTTAAAAAAATTGCGTATTTTGGTGTTGACTAGAAAAATAAAGTTTCTGGTGTAAAATTTCCACTCTCAATCGAAATTTACAAATCGAATACATTTTGAGCAAAAGGACGTGATTTTCTCACACACTTTTTCTCTTCTTCTAGTAAAAATCCTGCAATGTAACTAATTTAATTAAAGTGTGCACTGTAAAATCCGAAAAATGCATATTCCATAACATTCCATCTTAATTCCTGAATGAAATACACATTCACATGACAGAAGCTTACAACACATGTTAAATATTTAGAATTGATTTACTTCTATAGTTACATGTTGCGCGGCAAAAGGCTTCTATTAGTTCTTGTTTGGTTGTTTTGTTCGTAAAAACGAAGAAATAACTTTAAAATATTGCGTATTTTGGTGTTAACTTGAGAAATAAAAGATTCTGGAGTAAACTTTCCGTTCTCAACAGACATTTATACAAATCGCACTCCGTTTTAAGCAAAGGGCGAGATTTTCTCACCCATTTTTTGCACTTTTAATAAGAATCCTGCAACGTAACTAATTTCATGATCAAAGTGTGCATTTTCAAATCCGAAAAAATGCATATTTTGTAACATTCCATCTTAATCCCTCAATGACATAACACATGCCAGAAGCTTACCACATATATGAAATATTTAGAATTAATATTCTTCCATCGTTACCTGTTACGACAAAAGGCTTCTGTTATTTCTTGTTTGTTTTGTTTTGTTTTTAAAAACAAAAGAATTACTTTAAGAAAAATTCGCTTTTTGGTGTTGACTAAAAAAAATAAAGTTTCTGGAGTAAAAGTTCCCTTCCTAATAGAAATTTACAATTCGCACTCCATTTTGAATAAAGGGCGAGATTTTCTCACCAATTTTTTCCCTTCTTGTAAGAATCCTGCAACGTAACTAATTTCGTGATCAAAGTATGCATTTTCAAATCCGAAAAAATGCATATTTAGTAACATTCCATCTTAATTCCTCAATGACATAACACATGACAGAAGCTTACCACACACGTGAAATATTTAGAATTAATCCACTTCCATCGTTACCTGTTGTGGCAAAATGATTCCTTTCTTTTATTTCTTCTTGTTTGTTTGTTTTGATTTTGGAGATACCTCGAGAGAGATAGCTGGCATCCCAAAGGTTTCACTGCCGAAAAAAAATCGCTTGTGTATGTTCGTCTGTGTCTGTAGTTGTGCTGTGTAGACATAGTGTCGCACGCTCTGTTACTTCTGCTGACAAGCGAACGTTTCTACGTCGAATTCGAAATGACTTACGGGGTCCTACATCAAAACAGCAACAATAAATAAAAAAAAAAGACAGAAAGAAAGAGAGAGAAGAAATCTAATAAAATTCTGTTCACGCAGTCGTATCTGTTTGGCCATCGTTTGCAGCAGCTATTTCTGTTTGCATCTGGAAGTTATATGTTGTACATTGATGTCGAAGATACAGAATTTCGAATCGATTTTGATATATATTTTAAAGTAGCAGCAACGATAAAAATCTTTCTGCTACTGATTTGAAATGAAGTTGATCAAAATCAAAGCAAACGAATTAAAGCATAGATTCTATTTAATAGTGGATCGTACTGATATAGATACAAACCCAGAGCTAATATAATAAGCTACTATAAAGAATATGCGATTTTTGTGAAACTCGCATAGTCTTTACGCAATTTTTAGTAACAGGAATATATCTTTTTTCCCCCTCTTGCATACTGAATTATAAATTTCAAATAGCAATAAACAGATACTTAAAGATATAGAATTTCGATTCGATTTTGATAGATTATATTATATTTTAAAGTAGTAGCAGCGATAAAAAAAAATTCTGCTATTGATCTGAAATGAAGTTGATTAAAAATATCAAAGAACTAAAGTGTGCATTCTATTTAATCGTGCTGATAGATAAGAACGCAGAGCTAATATGATAAGCTACTATAAAGAAAATGCGATTTTTGTGAAACTGGCATAGGCTTTACGCAATGTTTAGTAACAAAAGTATACGTTTTCTTTTCTTTTTTCTGCATGCTGAAATTACAAATTTCAAATAACTATAAAACACAGATATACTTGAAGAAAAAATAATTTCGAATCGATTTTGGCATATCTTTTAAAATTACAGCAGCGATTAAAAAATAAATAAATAAATAATAATAAAAATAAAATGGTATTGATCTGAAATTAAGTTGATTGAAAATATCAATGAACTGATTTAATAGTAATCGTGCTGATAGATACGAACTCAGAGCTACTATAAATAAGCTACTATAAAGAATATACGATTTTTGTGAAACTCGTATAGCCTTTACGTAAATTTCAATAACATAGGTATAGCCTTTTTCCCCCTTCTTCATACTGAATTACAACTTTCAAATAACAATAAGATAGAGATACTTGAAGATAATTTCTGACTTACAGTTTCATAGTTGTTATTGGTTTCATTTTTTTTTTTTCTGGTGAGTGCATTTATAATTTTCCTCCGTCTCTTGAATATTTTTCGTCATTCAATTCGAAAAATTTATAACTAATTTACATTTAAGTAAACAAGATCCTACAAAATAATTCTTATACCTTGCTTAGGATAGCTGAGTTCGGATTATAATAACTTGTCGCGAGCCAAAATGATAGTTATATCTTGAATTTTACTTTGACAAAAGTATATGCGTAGCTCCCAACTTCTCGCCTTTATTCATGTCAAATAAACGTATTTCGAACCAAATTTATTTAATACAATATGTCTTGTTTCTATAACGTGGCAGATCTGTATGGGGTATTTGTAAGGATCACACTGAAATTTTTAGATACGGCTAAATGGTAGAAGTTAAACTTACCAACTCTTAGGAGTGTTCAAAGTAGTTCCTTTCAATAACAATGCAGTTTTGTAGACGAATTTTCAAAAGATTAAATGCATCAAGCCACCCATTTCTTGTAATAGATGAAAAATACCTTTTTATAGCCTCACCAATCTCATCTTCAGAATCAAAAAAATGCTCACGTAATTTTTTTTTAGATTAAAAACTAGCCAAAAGTCACACATAGCAAGATCAGAAGAATAGGGTAGATGTTCTATCAATTTGATGCATTTTTGTTCAAGAAATTCGACTGTAATTCTTGCTGAATGAGAAGATGCATTCTTATGGTGAAGCATGAGTCCCCTATAACATTAACCTCTTAAAGAATTTCTGAAAGACAAATGGTGTACCAGTTAGCTGTAACCGTTTATGTCCTTCTAGCTTCATGGCTTTGACCAAGCCTGTAATTTTGAATAGCACGGCATACATTACCTTTTTCATTGCTTGTCGTCTTTTCAATATTGTTGGCTTGAGGTCACCTTCAAAGACCCATACTTGACGTGTTGGAACGTTAAAAAATTATATGTACGTCCAGGGGCGTGCCAAAGGCTGTTTTAGTGGGGGGGTGTGAACTGAATTTTGCCGAGTGCGGGATCGGGGGGGGGGGGGGGTGAGAAAGGCTTTGTGATAGCCCCCCCACCCCTCAGCAACGGAGTCAACTGTTCTACAATACTGTGAATTAAAAAAAAAAATCACTAAAAGTCCTAAGTGTTCACCTGCATTCTGCCTAACCACAGTCTGTTGCCACAGTCAAAATTAAATGCTGTTATTCAGTATGTGTAAAAAAATTTTTGATTGAAAGTTTTGATTGACAGCCTAAAATGCTGCCGGACATAGATGCATAGATGGCGTGGTGTCGTAAGACTGTGCACGAGCTTGGGAAAGCGATATTCCAACTGACTGTAGAATTTCAGAAATAAGCTTAGCCATTCTTTGCCTGTTTTATCCAGATAATCTTTTAGTTTTAACAACCTTTCTTAGGACTGAAACTTTGGGATCACGTATCGAATTACAATTGAGAGCTGGTCAAGATGAGAAAGATCGGGTGTGCTATCAGCCATAACGCTAAAAAATCCACAATTTTTAACATTTACAACTAGTTTTTCATGGACACATGATCCAAGAACCCCAATAAAGTCGTTTTTCGACTTATTACTAAGATAGTTGGCATGGTATGGGCTAAAATGATTATCACCAATCCAGTTTTTTAAAGTCGGAATCCACCTGGCCATTTAATCTAATGAGCTGAATGTAGTTACCACTGTCACTTTCTCGTCCCCGAAATGTAAGTGCTTGACGACTTAGGCATCTGGGGCAGTCTAGAACTATATTAATAATCTCTCTGTTTCTTAGACGAATTTGCTCCGCGTCAGCTGCTGCCTTTCTACGTTGACTAGATAGAAAGATGTCAACGTGCTTACTTTTTTGGCCCAAAAGCGCTCTTCTATGTCCGTGGCTTCGTCTTTTAAATGCAGCAACCTCAAATAACTAGCGCTAAATCTAGAGCCAAGAGGCGTAGCGAAAAATCTCTATAGGGAGCAGAGCTATATTGAGACGCTAGTCTATACTATAGATTCTATAGTAAGAAATAGTCAAGCAAATGATTCAGCTGCACTGAAAAATTTACTTACCAGGTCAGGTTACCAAATTTTAAAAATCAGTCCATAGCAGAAGGGAGCAATTAAAGATGCTAGATGGGTAAACTCACAATAGAGATTGCAAGCCCCCCCCCCCCTTTCCTTTCACCAAAGTCTCAAATTCTCAGAAAAGCGATTCTCTCTCTCTATCTTAGCGCCCCCCCGCTCTCTGACACCCCTCCCTCCCACACAGAATCATACACAATCTTCCATTCTGTGTGAGAAGCTCTTTCTTTTCCCTTTTAAAGACGGACAACAGAGAATTGAAATGAAACTGACGACGGGGTAGCGGATTTTTTTGTAGGGAGTATTCTTAACTTTCCGACTTACCAACTATTCTAAATTTTACCAACTCTTATAAATTAGTGGGGGGTGTTACACCCCCAACACCCCCCCGCTAGGCACGCCCCTGTGTACGTCTCATCTCCAATTATGATTTGAGAAAAAATGCGATGCTTACCATCATTAAGTAATTTTAGTGTTCTTTACTGATTCTGACATACTCTGCTTTTTGGTGTTATATTAAATTATAGGGGGGGGGGGGGGCAACGACAAACTAATTCTTTCGTATGCAGTTCTTCATGAATAATTTTATATATAGTTGCGGATCTAATGTTACGTTCCTTCTGTTTTTCGTAAAACCGACATATTTTCTGGGACTACAGCTAACAAAGGTTTTCCTGTGTGTTTTCATCGCATGGATGAAAAACACAAAGGAAAACGAAATTTTCTTTTGCAAGAGAAAATTCCGAACTTTTCTAAATTCTATAAATCATTTAAACACAGTGGCACGAGATGGAGCTTAATTTCCATATGCTAATTGTAGACGTTGAAGACATTCTTATTGATTTCGTACCACTTTAAAATCATACAAAACCATAACTCGATTATGCTCTCGGGTTAACTCCATTTTCTCATCTTTCGAAATTCATTCTACGATAGCTAAATTGCAATTGTTGCCACAAATAATCGTCTGTGGACACTAAAAAAGTTCAAATTTAAACATCCGACCAATCTTTTTTTTTTTTTTTTTTTTTTTTTTTTTTTTCTGCGCATATAGTCTGCCCGTTTCGAAAACTTTAAGGTTATCCTTAGCCTCGTATTTGTTTAATTTCATTTATTAAGTAAAATTTCTGATTCGAATTTTCTTAATTGAAAAAAAATTAAAGCAGAAGATTAGTCGCTATGATATTAGCATTATAAAGTGTAATAAATATTTTTAAAATTCCAGTAAGTCACAGATACAGTGGAAAGTGTTGTGCAGTATAAACCCTGACACAAAAAACTCCATAAAACTTTCCTACTTTAATTAGATAAAAACTATGACTTTTCTTTCCTGACATTTGAAAACGCTTTTGTAGCGTAAGAGATTCTCTCCTTTACTCCTTTACTATTTGTACAGATGGCATAAAAATTATCATAACTGTAAAATTTTTAGAGGATAAAAATCAGGAAATAATTAAAGATAATGTGTCACATAACGATAAAGGAATACCGAGTTGCAATAATCCGCAGCCAAAATTGCAATTAATTGATGATGAAACGAAAAACACCGGAAATGATATACAAAATCAGAATGCGAATTCAAACACCTCAAACACTCCGCAAAAATTTCCCCGTACATAAGACAGATTTTAATAGAGAGGTTCCTCCTGATAGATTTGCATTTGTAATAAATGATGCTAGGATAGTAGAACCAAATTGTTGGGACGATATACGAAAAATACAAAATCCTGTTGAAAAAGAAAAATGGATAAATGCGACATTAGATGAAATGAACTCACTCTATGAGAATAACCCCTGGGAATTAGTTGAGGCCCCACGAGGGACCAGAGTAATTGGTTGTAAGTGGGCATTTAAATCAAAATATAACAATCAGGGTTTAATATAAAAATGTAAGGCGAGATTAGTTGCCAAGGACTTCTCTCAAAAATTTGGTATCGATTATGATGAGACCTTTGCACCTGTTGCGTCTCACACAACGATAAGAAGCTTTTTGGCAATGGCCTTGTATAAAAATATAAATAAGTCTTAGACATATTCACATTAAGACCGCCTTTTTACACTGGGAATTACAGGAAGAAATGTACATGCATCAGCCAGAAGAGTATGTTGCTCCAGGAGAGGAACACAAAGTTTGTCGACTTAGAAAAGCAATATATGGGCTTAAGCAGGCTGCTAGAACTTGGAATTTAAAAATAGACGAATTCCTATCAAAATTCGGTTTTCACCAAAGCTCGATTGATAAATGTTTGTACAAACAAGCCATAAACAACAAAACAACCTACGTAATTGTTTATGTTGACGATCTCCTTATAGCAGGGGAAAGATCAAAACATTAATAAACTTATATTCCAATTATAGAAAGAATACCCTATAACCGATTTAGACGAAGCAAAATATTATCTAGGTATAAATATAAAAAGGCCTAAGAATGACACTATGACATTCGATCAAATTAACAAAATTCAGGAATTAATAACGAAATTTGGTTTAGAAAATTCAAAACCAACCAACATAACTATGGAACCAGGTTATGCTAAAATAGCAGATGACGAAAATCGCCTACCGAACAACACTAAATACAGACAGGCCTTCGGGTCACTACTTTATATCTATGCAGACCAGATATTAGCGCAGCCGTAAATATTTTAAGCCGTAGAAATGAGCGTCCCAGAGCAAAAGACTGGGAAGGAATTATAAGATAACTATTAGGTATCTCAAATCAACAATTAATTTTAAATTAACTTACAGCAATTTAAAAACCTGTCTTGAAGGCATATGCTGATTCGAATTAGGCAAATGATCAACAGACAGGAAGTCCACCTGGCAACCTGTTCGTACTGCGTAACAACCCAATCCTTTGGATGTCAAAACGACAGAAATGCATAGCAATGCCCTCAGCTGAATCCAAGTACGACTCCGCTGCAAATGCAGCACAAGAAAACACGTGGCTACTTAGTCTATGGCATGAACTTGATCTACCCCAAAAACAACCAACAACTCTGCTGGAAGATAATCAGTCCTGTATAAAGCTTGCAGAATCAGAGACAAGTATCACCAAAAGACGAACCACATAGATCTTCGTTACCATCTCGTGAGACATTTAGTGGAAGAATGAGTAATAACGCTCCAATACATCAGCACTATAGTGCCATGACGGCGGATATACTGATCAAGCCGTTACCAAAACAAACTTTCGAAGTGCACAGAAGAAGGCTATTGAATTTTTGATCTGTCGTTCCAGGGTTTCAGCAGGGGTGTTGTGCAGTATAAACCCTGGAAAAACTCCATAAAACTTTTATACTTTAATTAGATAAAAACTATGACTTTTCTTTTCTGACATTCGTGAACGGTTTTGCAGCGTAAGGGATTCTCTCATTTACTTGTGGTTTAATGTTAACGTACTGATCTCTGTCACTTCATTCTGTTCAGTTAAACTATGTAGTTGTGTAGATATGAGCGTGTTGTTCTGTTCCCCGCTAATAATATTTTTGTATCTATAAAATATATATAATCAAGAGTATTAAAATTACATTCTAAGTTATACTTAACTGGAGTCCTCAATAAAAAAGAAGTGCATTCACACAACACCAAAAGGGATTAACATTTTAATTAATGTTTTTTTCTTCTTTAATATAGCCAGGTAGTGCCGTGCGTTGTGTGTGTGTCCATGATGGAAGCAACATCAAATTAGTGGATTATTCGTCAAATATTATCAACGGTGGGTCCAACGATGAAAACAGGTAAGCGAATCCTTTTTACCTACATTTATGATGTGTGAAATCTAAATTATAAATAAAAGGTCTTCCCTGAATTACTGCGCATATTAGCAAAATAAACAGTTTCGTTACTAATTATTTTATGATGCATCCTGTACACATAACACCAAAAGGGAATAACATATTAATTAATATTTTTTCTTCTTTAATATAGCCAGGTAGTGCCGTACGTGTGTGTGTCCATGATTGGAAGCAACATCAAATTAGTGGATTATTCGTCAAATATTTACAAAAATAAAATAAAATAAAGCTGAACACATAAAAATAAAACCGTAAAACCGCGCCCTCCTATATTACAGGGCCCAGTCTCGCACAGCGATAAAAGACATCTCTTTTAAAGTTAGAGGGAAGAAATCATTATTTTTAAAATGTCAAAAAAAAATATATATTTTTTATAACTATTAAAAAGTTTCCTTGTCGACTAACTGTTATTTGATAATATCGCTATAACTAAGGGCTTTCTGTATCTTGATTTCTCCCTCTTCAATTTTTTATCAGTAAATACTAATTTATATCAGTCTTCTTAAATCATCCAACATTAGAATAATCGGGATATGATGATTTTATACCGAGGAAAAATTATTATGCACATCGAATTTCAGATCTCCATAACATTCTTTTAGAGGGGAAGAAAAAAAAGTCAAGGAAACCGCCCCTAAAATCAAAATGCAATCAGGACCTTTCCAGTAGAGGGCACAGTACTGAAATCCCTCCCACAGTTTTACGACAGATTCCTGTCGAGTTATAAATTTTTCGATCCTCTTTGCGACAACGGGACTCTATTCCTAAAACATAAAAATCTCGGTCGATGTTTACCTTTTATCGCTGTGCGAGACGGGGCCCTGCAATATAGGAGGGCGCGGCTCTACGGTTTTATTTTTATGTGTCCAGCTTTATTTTATTTTATTTTTGTAACTTTAACACACGCTCCTTGAAAAAAAAAATAATAATAGATTTTCATCTTAGTAAAAAAGTGGGCTAGGAAATTGGTAGCGCTCTGAAGATTTTATTATGGTGGCAAGAGTTTCTGTAAAAATTTACAAGGAGTTTTACGATGTGATTGTTATTCGACGAAAGAAAGTTCTAGCGGATATCGTTCAATCTCAATCACTAGTTCCAGAAAATGTGTTAGATTTCTTCAGAAATTCGAGATTCTCCTATTTTTAATATAATGCTGAAAGGTGGATTTGCAAGTGATATTGTGTAAGACCTGAGAAATGCAAGTGCACCGAGTGAATTTAAATCATTTAAAACAAAGAAACAAACTGAAATTACAATAACTTAACAGCTTGAAAGGCGATGGGATATTTTTTATACGACTTAATATTAATCAAGATAAGTACCAGAATTTTGTAACAAAATTTTATTTTTATAACTTTGATGAAAAAAAAAAAAAAAGAAAAAAAAAAAAAAAAAGCCAGTGTTGCCAGATTGAGAATTTGTCCACATGTTGGGGGATTTTGAACCTACGGGGAAATTTTAGGGTGAAAAACTCGGGGAATTTTTTCAGTATTTTACGTTTTCAAGTTAAAGTTTAGTTTTAGTCATCTGGCAACATTTGTTCTCGATTTGTCGACTTGGAGATAGAAATTTATCAATTATCAATCTTTATTCTCGTGTCCGTTGTTTACGGTTTACACGAGTTTTAAGTTCTGATTTATTATTTGTATAATTTTAATATTTATTTATCTTTTCATAATTCGTGTTATTTTCTTAAACCAAGTAATTGATCACGTTAAAAATGTCAGTTCGCCAGCTCGTTATTATTATTAATGTACGCATATATATATTTGTAAATGATGATTTTGTTTTCTTTTTTTCTTAAGTGGAAAATTTTTGAGCATAAGTAATTAAATATGTTTTTTTTTATAATATTAAATTTAAAATTTAAAATTTACCTTTTTTTCAGTACAAACTAAATTGGAAACTTTTTCAGAAAAAAAAAAAAAAACGATTGTTTTGGGGAAATTTTTAGAATTTTTGAGGTGATGGATTTTTGAGTATCTGGAAGCACCGAAAAAAGCTGTAAATTTGCATTTCCTTATTTTCAAACTAGCTGTAAACCCGTTCTTTGCATGAATAGGACGGTAAACAAACATTCACCTACCCTAACTAAACATAGAAAGATGAATATGACATATATAAAAGTATATCGGCCATTTCATCCATATAAATGAAACACATTACAATGAATCTTTAAAGGAGATGAAATTTTCATTTTTATTTTTAGCTTGACTAAGATTAAAGTCCCACATCACAAAGGAAAATTGTTTACATTTTTACGAATAAATCACGCAGTGAAATTATTAAAAGGGCTACATGGTAAAAAATTTTTCATTGAAACTGAATCATTAAAATAATTTAACTCCATCAGAAAAAAGAACTAAAGATTTTTCGGCAGGGATGTCTGTCCCTTGTACTCTCCCGTAGAAGACAATTATATTTCCAATTGTTTTTCTGGTAATAATTCAGTATACCTGGATGATTATACTGATCTTAGCATATATGCCAGTATAATTATGAAATACTGAATTATTTTTTAAAACACGTGTGGGTACATCCAGGCTGAAGCTTATATCTACACGCGTTTTTTCATATCCAATTCTAATTTAAATCTCTTGTTATCCAATTTTCCACTATATTTAGTTCATATTTCATTTCTTAGTCCATTTGTATTCACTTGATATCAACTCCAAATTATTAACATTTTATGGTTTATTATATATATATATATATATATATATATATATATATATATATATATATATATATATATATATATATATATATATATATATATATTTCTCTCTCTCTCTTTTTAAATATTCTTCATATTTTCAGTATTTTTGGCCAATTACCATTGAAGCACAAGCTATGGTAAAATTATGATTGCACTTGTTAATTTATTAACTATGTGGTATTCTGTCTACACATTATTATTAATTATCTCTTTGGAGATTTAATTAGAATGTTACAAGAACTTGATATGTTTTTTTAAATTCAAAGATATTATAATTATATATATATATATATATATATATATATATATATATATATATATATATATATATATATATATATATATATATATATATATATATATATATATATATATATATAATTATAATATCTATGAATTTCAAAAAACATATCAAGTTCTATTCTACTTAAATCTCCAAAGAGATAATCAATGATACTGTGTATACAGAATACCACATAGCTAATAATTAACATGTGCAAACATAATATTACCATAGCTGATGCTTCAATGGTAATTGGCCAAATTTTACTCATACCAAAAGAATATTGAAAAAAGAAATAGAGAGAAAGGGGAAAAAAAAAATATAAATTGGAGTTGCAATTAAGTAAACACAAATGGATTAACAAATTAAATATGAACCATACACAATGGAAAATTGGACCACATGAGAATTAAATATGAATTGGACATGGAAAAACACATGCACATGTACTCATCAGCCTGGATGCACCCACATGTGTTTTAAATAATAATTCAGTGTTTCATAATTCTACTGGCATAATGCTAAGATCAGTAGAATCATCCAGGTACACTGAATTATTACCAGACAACAATTGGAAATATTAAAATTTGGAAATATATAAATAGGAAATAAAAAACCATTAAGAAAATACAATATATTTCACTCACATCGATTATCCAAAAAACTGTAATTAACACCTCACTAAATTACCACGAGATAACAGTTTTGAAATAATAAAATTGGAAATATGAACGCGTAAAGTGTAGATAAAATATTTTACTCACAATAATTATACAGAATCCTTAAAATGTCACAACGTCTACATAATATTCACATCCACATGGCAATGCATCATACATGTTAACTAAGTCGAGTTGAGAGAAATGATTTGTAAGACAAGTTGAGAGCACACTTTTTTTAAAACACAACCCCATAAATGACACCCAATCACAAAATGATTCAAAAACACTCAAAATAATTCTGGTTTTAATACACTTATAACAAATTTATATCCGTGAATATATATTACTCCATCCAATTTTAATTCCTGAAAGTAAAATTAATATACAATCAATAGCTCCATCTATAGTTAAATTAAATATAATATTAACAATATTATCTACAACTACCTGAAAGGTAAAGTGTCGCCATCTATTGGTATTATAATAGTTCATAATTAATATTTAGTTAAATATCCACTTTATTAGTTACATACTCACTTCATTATATATATAATATATATATATATATATATATATATATATATATATATATATATATTTACGTTCATGTGTTTAAAATTGATTTTAAAAGGGGAATGAAAAAATAATACATTGTTTAAATTCTTCATTTTTAAAAAAGTCTGTGTAACATTACTTTTGTATTTTTAATGTCTTATTCGTTAAATTTCGATTATGCTTTTTATGCTTCTATGTTTAAAAATTATCTTGCATATGGCGTTCTGACAAAATTTTCTTAGTTTTGTTCATTTTATGTTTATCTGTCCATAAGAAAAGAAAGAAAGAAAAATGGACTATCAGGCGCATTTGTTCCAAAATTTTACCCTTTCCTGGA
The DNA here is from genome assembly GCA_963931845.1 of Maratus michaelseni. NCBI lineage: Eukaryota > Metazoa > Arthropoda > Arachnida > Araneae > Salticidae > Maratus > Maratus michaelseni. The sequence continues at coordinate 256,902,494 of OZ007592.1, forward strand.
TTTTGTTCTGCGGGCATCCATGCACAAATTCACAAGCCTTTTGTTTTAATAATCTAAATGTATATGGGTGACGGCCACCGGTTGCGGTAACATCGGTAATTGGGATGCCGTTTTTGCTTTGACTGTAAGACATTTTGGCCCAAGAGGCTGCACGATAGCTGACGGCTTTTTTCGTGATTGATTAAGTAAGATTAATTACAGATTTGAAAATCAGCTCGTATTGTATCACACTTTAAAAAGTCTGTCTCGGAGCTACACTAAAAGTAAAATATATATTTGAAAATGAAAACACACGTGAAAAATAAAAGATGAGATATTTTAAAAAGCAATGGAAAGGATACTGCAAGACTTATACTTAACAAAAAAACGAAAAATCAAAAAATGGAAAACTATAAATATCTTATGGAATCGTCAGAGAAGCTTCATAAGAATATTCATAGTAAATAGATGTTATTTCATCAAATATTCTCATCATTATGCCTAAAATCGTATTAAGCTCCTAATAACATATATAAGAAGCAAAATAAAAATAAAAACCTACAAAATTTCAAATAACAAAATGAATAAATAAATAAACTATTACTCAACATAAATAGAAATTAGATCATAAAACAATGTATAAAACTCACAAAAAAAAAAAAAAAAAAAAAAAAAGGGAAAAAAAAAAGAAAAGAAAAAAAGTGGATTGAGGAAGATTTAAATGGATGAAAAGTGCAGTGCAAATACTGCAACTCTTCATATCACCAATAAACCCAAATTGGCGGAAAAGCAAATATCATTGCCATAACAGAAATGATGAAAATAAAATAAAATTGTTTGGAGCTGCCATCTATCATATATGAATAAAATTAAAAGCTGAAATTACAGACCAGTTAAATGATAAATGTAGTGCTGCCCTCTATTAGGAAAGAGGAGAAGATAGAATTAAATTAGATTTTAAACAAAGTAGTAATTAATGTAGATAAAATTTAGAATGTGACGAAGACTAAAGGATGAAATAAAATTTAAATATTTATAAAGATTAAATGGGAAGATAGTAGTACAACAATTAGCCATGCATGAGGAAACAGTGCATAAGCAAAATGAATAATGTATTATTTAGGTTGTGTAAATAATGTTGTTAAATGCATAAAATCCATTTTTTTAAATATAAATTTTGTAACTTTTTTTAGCAGTCCCGCCTCATTCCTCCTTAATAGCATTTTGATTTTATTTATTTATTAATTAATTAATTTTTTTTTTTTTTGGGGGGGGGGGGGACTTTGTTATTGTGTGATTTTTTTAAATTAAATTTTTATAATTTTTTCAGCAATCCATGCCCTTCCTCCATAATTTTGTTTTCAATTTTATTTATAATTTTTATACATATTGAATGCCCCTACTGGTAAAATTAGATGAATGTTTTAATGTTTAATCCATGAAGAAAGAAAAGCAAGGGGATGATTATAAGGCAATGCAGTATGTTTTAATAGTAATAAATTAGGCCTGATAAAATGGGAGGAGCATAAACGTTTAATACGATTGCAGTGGTTAAGAAGAATATTTCTGTAAACTGAAATATGTAGACATGAATGCAAGTTAGTAAAATTAATAACATTGAAAGAAAAATCATTACGTTTATCATAAATATTGAATGTTAAAGTATGATTAGAAAGAATAGAGATATTAATGTCCATAAAATTAATAGTAGAATTATTTAAATAAGTAGTACTAAGTTCAAGATTGGAAGGATATGCTACAGACAGAGAGATAGAATGATTATTAATAAGGGAAAAGATAATTATGTCATCTATATATATCTATAGAGCAAAATATTATTTTTAATATACTTTCTTTTATAGAAATAAAGATATAAATCTGAAAGCATACTGGAACTAGCAGAGCCTTGTGGAATCCCCTGTGTCTGAATAAAAATAGCATTATTTTGGAAGGTATAGTTATGAAAAAGTAAAAAATTAGTTAAAGTTTTGAAGTAGTCAATATTGATGTTGTCAGGTAATTGTAATGATGAGAAATATTCTATAAAAAATGAATTAATAGTAGAGTGTAAAGCTGCCAAAAGAATATTGTTGAAAAGGTCCGTGAAATCATATGTGATAAATCTCCTCTCACTCTCTCTCTCTCTCCCTCTCTATTATACACACACACACACACACACATATATATATATATATATATATATATATATATATATTATAATATCAAGTTCTTGTAATATATCAAGTTACACAACATTAACATATCAAGTTCTTGTAACATTCTAATTAAATCTCCAAAGAGATAATTAATAATAATGTGTAGACAGAATACCACATAGTTAATAAATTAACAAGTGCAATCATAATATTACCATAGCTTGTGCTTAAATGGTAATTGAACAAAAATACTGAAAATATGAAGGTTATTTAAAAAGAGAGAGAGAAAAAAAAATATAATAAACCATAAAATGTTAATAATTTGGAGTTGATATCAAGTGAATACAAATGGATTAAGAAATGAAATATGAACTAAATATAATGGAAGATTGGATAACAAGAGATTTAAATTATAATTGGATATGAAAAAACACGTGTAGGTATAATCATCAGCCTGGATGTACCCACACGTGTTTTAAAAAATAATTCAGTATTTCATAATTATACTGGCATATATGCTAAGATCAGTATAATCATCCAGGTATACTGAATTATTACGGAAAACAATTGGAAATAACAAAATTGGCAGTTTATATATATATCCTTGAAATCTGTGATCGCTGGACCAATAGCACGTGTGTTCTACCGTTAATAGGGCACTGGTGCTATTAAAAGCTGTTTTAACATTGCAATACTATACAAATTCATATTAATATACATATTCTTATGATTGCTTTTTTAAGTGAAAGAGAATGAAAAACTTGACAACGGCTTTAGTGATTATTATTTTATAGATTTAAATTTGAAGGCTTGAAAAATGAGAATAAGCCGTACTATTCCAGGAAGAAAGCTGTTATATGCATTAAAATTTTTTCATTATACGTTTATTATTTTTTTGTTTCAAGAGTGTCAATAATTTAAATTTAAATGAAAGTTTCTTGAACAACGTTATAGGGTCATCTGAAGACAGTTAAAGGACTTCGACATGGCTGAGTTCTCACACATGATTCTATAATTAAGCGTGCATTTTGATTTTTCTATAAATATTCAGCTGTGATGAATAATTATGCAATCATGTGGATTTACAATGGAATTTTATGCTAATATTCTTTAGAATATGTGATTTATAAGTTTTATAATACACAGAAAAATTACCACTAAATCAGAGGCTTAGGAAGAGCAGAATACATGGAACTCAAACCTTCTCCATTCAAATAAAGGCATTTTTTTCTTTTTATGTCACATGAGCTTTTCCAAAAGCTGTTATTTATTGTCTTCACTATTTGACAATTCATCTCTCAAAAACAATTCTGTCATAAAGAAGTACAGAAATATTGATTACATTTTTAATTAGTAAATCTGGATGGACCTCAATATTGACTCTGCAAGACGTATTTTTATTTTGAACTCATTCTATTCAGTATTAGAAAATTTCCACCTGCAGTTTCATTTCTTTAATATAAGTATTACTGCAAGTAATAGTTCAAGTCCTTTCAGGAAATTTAACTTTTATGAATTGCAACGGGAAATATGATTACATGCACTGATATTCCAAGAGATTTTTTAAAAATGTTTTTATTATGTGAAATTATTTTATTATTATATCAGGGGAGTTCTGTCCCTTGAACTCCATTTGTCTCATTTGTTTGAGAAACCAAATTACCTAAAATTCAGTGTTTTAAATCTTCTAACTAAAATGATTAAAACATTGACATTAATAATCAGTTTGAAAGATTAATTATTCTCGTAAAATTTTTTTTAGTTACTGATAATCCTAATTTGTTCACCTCATTAGAAAATTGCTACTTGAGCCTCTACGATAAGTCTTGAACTTCTGCACCGAAAAGAAGTTTTCACCTATATTCTGTAACCCGGGTTGGATTCCCTAGTTTATAATTTAACGTTTATTTATTCATTTACTGAAAAAATCCAAACTACTTTTGGTTTATTTGATGATAGACATTCTGCGATTAAATAAAGTGAAAATTACTATTTGAAATTTCTCGTATGAATTCGAAATTTTTGGATTAAAAATAAATCCGCTAAACTGGCAATATTAATCTCAACTAACAATTTCTTTTTTATATCACACGTTTAATTTATGGCAAAATGTCTTTAGATAAATCACTACCCTCTAGTTAAGGAATATCTTATAATTAGGTTATGAAGGGGAATAACAAATATCAAATCAAACTAATCAATGCATTCCCTAGCAAAGAGAGAAAGTCGGGCAAAGAAAAAGAACCCTACTCCAAATGATGTCCAAACTCCAAACAGTGTATTCTCTACTGAATTTGCTACCCTTCAACTTTCCTGAAGTCATCTGAATTCTGTTGCAATGCTATATGTCAACGAAAAGTAACAGAGCGAAAGACAGAATGTCTAACATAAGATCTGGGGAAAACTTCCTTAATTTTTTTGCTTTTTTTCCCCCTCGACGCAATACTCCTACAGAAAGTAGTGTTTCTTTTTCTCAAAGAGAGTCTTTGTTGTCTTCTTGCATGTCACAAATTTGTGTCGCAGTAGCGGTTTCTGTTGTCAAAAGGAAGCAAGGAATTTTAAAGAAAAAATTCCTCTGCTTAAGTTCAAGGGACAAACAATACCGAGGGGCATGATAAAATGAAATAAAAATATTGCAGGCTTTTTTCTTTCCTTTGTGAAAAGAAACAAGCTGTAAGCTAAAAGTTATAGCTTAGAAAATGTTTTCGACAAAATAAAAATTAAAATAAAAGATATTTTTTATGTCAAGTTTGTGGGTTTGTTTGCACATGTTAATTTTTTACAAATAAAAGTACTTCTTTTTTTTAGAGGGGCATTGGAGTATATTATTAATATGCAATTTTTTGCCAAATATGATTAACAATAACAGACATGAAACTATGGTTAACAATCACGCGAAAATGAAACGGCGTGGCGGACAATCATAAAACTTTTAATCTTACAAGTCTTATTTATGCCGTTATGTGTAACATATTTTCCATGGCATTATTATATGGGTTATTTATATATTAAATGTTGTAAATGCATATATCGAACAAATTGATTGTGCGTTTGATACATTGACAGTTATTTCATAAAAGTATAACAATCTGTTGAGGTTTTAAACCTTTCAAGGGCAAAGTACTTATGTTTCTAAAATTTAGAAATCATTGAATTACACCGGGATTTAACAACAAATTTATTTCGAAATAAGTAAAAGCCTTTCTTCACGTATATTATAAAAGCAAAATTTTATTCCAAAATTCCGGTGTCATTGTGTCGTTTGGTAATTAAAATTAATTGGGATATATTATATCCCACTGCCCTTCAAGGGGTTAAAACATAAAATAAAGATTGCTAGAAGATGTTTTTGAAAATTTTGTTTTTCTCGCCAAATTTAATCTTGCTGTATTCATTCGCAATCGTGCCAAGACCCTTATATAAAGGAAGTACAGTACATAGATAGATTCAGAATTCGATTTCGATTTGCTCTTCGGGTATGAATTTAGAAAATACGTAAGCTCGCGTTCATCTCCGATCAACTTGGTTTTTCAAAACCCTAGAGTTTTGTAATTTTGGTGAGCATCTAACAGTTTCAATCATATTGCTATAGGAAGGATGCAATCAGGGAGGACTTTTGTAGGGAAAGTGACTGGAATTATAGTTCTGGTATACAAAGAAAATTTTAAAAACATTCCACAATCACCCCGCCTATAGACCGCGCTAGTTTCGAGCCCATGAATATTGTCCCAAGCCCCTCTTTATTTATCCAGGATATTTTCATCCAGAATATTTTGATCCCAATGAAACATCACCTAAATTCATTACGGATTTCTAGGAGTTCTTTGATAACTCGTTATCGACAGGTAGTTTCAGGGTAGACTTAAGAGGCTACTTCACTCACGTGGAAACACCTGCTTTCTATAATATTAATCCTATGGGGGAAATGTTTTAAGATATCTCGTTCGTATTTCAATATTTTTAAAAGATTTCTTTTGCATTGGATAGCTGAGGTCGATGAGCATGCAGGCCTTTTTTTTGCTTTTTCGATTTCGGTTGCAGTTTTTTTTTTTTTTTTTTTTTTTTTTTTTTTTATTGAGGATACTTTCACTTTCGAAACCGGTTATGAAAGTAAAAGTATCTTAATTAAAAAAAAAAAAACTTGTGATCAAAATTAAAAAAGTACGAAAGGGCATGTACAGGGACCCTCAACCCTCCTCAACCCTTTCCCCCTCAACCATCCAATGCACAAAAAAAAAAAAAAAAAAAAAAAAAAAAAAATCATTTAAAAATATTGAAATGCGAACGAGATTTCTTATATTATTTCCCTCTTAGATTAACATTATCGAGCGGGTGATTTCTCGTGAGTGAAGTAGCCTCTTAACTCAAGCTAATGTTAAGTCTATGGGAAGGTTCTTGGCAGATTTCTCGCTCGCATTTTAATATTTTTAAATGATGTTTTTTGCATGGGATAGCAGAGGTCGATTTCTAACGTTGTTAGTTTTTACTTTTTGATTTCGGTTGCAGTTTTTTATAAGCGGACATTTTCAATTTTGAACCGGTCGGAACCGGTTCTGAAAGTGAAAGTACCCTTATATAAAAAAACTGGGACAAACTGGGAAAAGTAAAAACTAACAATGTTAGAGATCGATCTCAGCTATCCTATGCAAAAAACATCATTTAAAAATATTAAAATGCGAGCGAGAAATCTGCCAAGAACCTTCCCATAGACTTAACATTAGCTTGCGTGTTTTTTCGCATGTCTGATGTAGGCTCTTAAGGGAAGGAAAAACAAATTCCAGTTATCTTAGAAAGAAAGAAGAAAAAGAAAAAAATGCACAGTTACTTTGTTAACACCACACGGATTTGAATCTGCGAACTTTTAACCTTTAAAGTCATAACAAAATATGGGAACATAATAAACATTTTTAAGGGATATTTTCTAATTGTTTAAATAATAAGCATCAGTTCTTAAAAAAAAAAAAAAGATTATAAAGTTAAGTTGTCTGCATACATTTGATATGCATCGATGATCGATGTTATATTATTTTCATTTCATGTATTTTTACTGAGATCATCGAAAATATATAGAGTATGTATAGATGGTATGTAAAGAAACGAAGGTACGCTCTAAAACCAAATCGATGAATTTGAAAGATTTTTTTCAGAAATAAGACTTAAAGTATAGAATACTCCCGAGTATCCGGCCTAATCTGGCGGAAGGACATGCTGGATTTAAAAAAAAAAAAAAGAAAAAAAAAAATACGTATAGGCCAAGTAACCACATACTGCCTCCTTATACCATTAAAAACACACTTTTTATACCAAACTCCGCTCATATTCATATTTTTTAACTTCTTAGTGCAAGCCGGTACTTTATAACTGTTTGTTATATGTACTGCACTGTGCGTTTAAAAAAAATGTTACAGATGAAGGGCGAACAAGAGTAAAAATATTTCATACGTTTTAAGATAAATTTTAAAATTTCTGACAAAAATTTCCATAAAAATTGTTTCGATATCTCTGTTTGTAATGCATTCATATACTTCTGATATAAATATTTGAACGCTGTCAGCAATACGAAAGAGAAAAAATATTGTGTGTTTATCTACCATAAAAATTGCTCTATTATATACCACCAAAACTCAAACTTATTAACACAGAAAGTTTTAGCCATAATAATATGGCATGAATATATCGTTCTAGAAACTGAAAATTTTGTAGAGTACCTGCCCATGATCATTAAAGAACAGTTTTTTTTTAAAACTTATAAACAAAGAAAATCTGCTTTTTAGCCTGCTTTCAAAAATAAGAAAAGATTTCCTCCCTCTCTTTTAAAATAATGAGTACGATCCTTGTTGTTACATTAAATAAAAATGAAATCCATCGGTGCATGTTCATTTAGAAAACAGCTCTTTGTCGGCATTTTTCTGAAAAGAACAGTACCCCCTTACTGGAGCACTCACCGGCTACCTCCCTTATTTGTATCTCTCCGCCAAGCTATGAACTACCTAGAAAAAAGCATAGTTAAGTGCGTACGTTTAAAAACACAAGCATAATACAGAATCGTGACTCTACGCTGGGGCATTTGCAAAAGTGCACGAGGATCTATCTATCTTTCATTCAGTTCAGTTCTCGTAGCATATCATTACTTTCTGCACTTTATTGCTGTACTTGTATTTAAAATGAATCATTTTTGTTCTAATAAGGTTTTCATGGCAGCGATAAGGAAAATTTTTGATCCGTGGGTTATAATCTAATGCTTCGGTGATTTTTTGAATCAAAGTGAAGACGTGGGGAGTGGAAAATCGTATTTAACAAACCAATCATGCAGACAAAATAAATGGAATTTTGAGTAACATTGAAACTTGAAGCAACGTATATTTGAGAATCATTTTATAACTATTAGAATAAGGCAGGTTTTAGTTACCCTTGAAATCTCTGATGTAAAATCATACAACAGGAAGAACACAGTTTTTATTCATTATTTAACCTCATTTGATAAATTTTTGTTCTTAGAAATGTTAAGAAACCATATGGTTAATTAAAAAAAAATTTCATTCGAAATCATGTTGCACGCATCTCAAAATGCATAGTCATAGAGTAAAAAATACTAATCCGTTAAAATGGCCAACAGATGGCGTTACTGGTAATCAGTGTGTTTTTTGGCGGACATTATTATTATTATTATTATTATTGTTGTTGTTGTTGTTGTTTTCAGTGAGTAGATTTAGAGAGCCCACAAAAAATGAAACTTACTTGGAAATTCTGCTTTTATTTTCTGAAATGCAAGAGATTCAAAATGCATACTTTTCAAATTATGGACACTTACCTAAAAATAAAAAAAAAGTATTAGAATCGAGTGTATCAATAAACAGAACATTAAACATGATATTTAAAAAAAAAAAATATTTTTTTAAGCAAAGGACATTAGCCCTGAAAAATAAAGAATAAAAGAAAGACGTTTGTGTGCCTATTTGTTGGTGATGGTTAGAAAAATCTACGTATTGTACGTAGAGGTCTAAATGTTTAGTTCCGGGTAGATGAAGACAAGTCCGAATATACCTGGGACTTATTTTTTTTAATTAGACGATATATTAATTAAAAACCCACGTCGCATGCCAATTACTTAGCCGCGTTTCTCCTAGCAAGGTAGCTTTGAAGCAATTCTTCATAAAGAACGGTGGAGGACGTTCTGTCTGTTTTTCTACAGCTCGAAATTGCGATCGCGCAGGGCCGAAAGGACTTAAGAAAATAAGGATACATACAATTCTACGGAAATATGTTACCTTTGTGTGTCTGATGATACCTTTTATTTTCTAAAATATCAATATTAAATATTAAAAAAAAAGTTTTCTATTGCCTTTTTTCATATTTTTTCTTCCTTCCAACTCCGCCGTCGGTCGATCGATATATCTTGAGCACAAGAGAGAATGAATTCCATTGCTTTGTTAACATTTTATCACCAAATTGCAAGCATTTTTTTTTCGTGGTTCTAAAGAAGTATAAGTTACATAGTAATGATTTGCGTCCATCGCGTTTTAAAAATTAAATATTTTGAGAACTAATTGACAGACTTGAATGTTTTTCACGATTTTTTTTTTTTTTTTTTTTTTTTTTTTTTTTTTTTGTCTAAGCTGCCGAAGGCAGTGGGGCACACGACACTAGGCTCGTTTAAAAAGAGTTTTGTCTTTAAAAAAAAAATAATAATAATGGTGCGGGCCACGCATCCTTCGGAAAACAGTGGAACCACCGATACTAGGTTCGTTGTGCATTAGGTAAATTAACATAAGTTGTGATGGGTAAGGGAACATATAAAAAAAATTGTATTGTTTATTGTACATGTTTCGTTATCAACAACACTTATCAATCTCTTAATCTTTAAAAAACAGACGATGTAAATTGTGATTTGAGAGAAATTGTCGGCGGGCAGTAGAATAAAAAAAGAAAACTGACGAGGTTATTCTTAAACATTTTCTATAGCCTTCTTATACTGCAATTTTCTGAATTCAATACAGCTGTAACTGGGAGCATATCTTCCCAACAAAGGAAATTCACGGGCAGATAAATAAAATATACATTTCAAATTTATGTGTATCAAATTTATATATATATGATATATGTTTCAAATTCAACTAACTAAATTTTTATATATGATATGTGTTTCAAAATTAATTATCTAAATTTTCTTTTCCGCCGATAATTTTGAAAAAGATAACAGAAGTATATTTTACTCAAAACAATTAAACGCGAAGGAAAAATGGAACTAACGTATCTCGATATGGGACGGAGGCGGAGGGAGATGGAAATCCCCCCCTTCCCCCCGAAACCCGCTTAAGGAAGACAATTTTTAGTATTTTTCTTTTGATGATCACGAGTTCAAAAAAGATCTTAAACGAGGCATCAGGGTGGTGGGTACCCCGCTGACGAAAAATATAATAAACTTTTTCAAATTTTTTTTAAAAGTCAGCAGAAGCTTTTTTTTTTTTATTTTAAATATGTCTTATTTTTTACATTTTTATATTTAATTTTATGTTCATATATTTAAAAATTGTTTTACACTGTGTGTTCTAGCAAAAAAATTTTAGGTTATCATATTTCATGTTTATATTCTATATTTAAAAAATTGCAATCTTGGCATCGGACTAACAGGCACATCTGTTCCATATGTTACTCCTTTCTGGATGAATCGATCACAACTAGTATATTGTGGATAAGATAACTTAAAAATCAGTTTTTATAGGCAAGAAAATATAAAATACTTGTATTGTGATTTGTGTACTATATATTCCCTCACCAAGAACTCGTATTCTCTCCTGTAAGGTAAAGCCAGGAGAGATGGCGCGGTCGGAGAGATTGCGCACATAGAGGTTCGGGGGGGGGGAAGGAGTAGAGTGAGCGCGCAGCGACTCCAGGTAGTTGTACAACAGCAGTAGTGGAGTGTCTACTAGTCTACTTGAAAGTGCACGTTGATTGTTTTGAGCGTCTAAGATAAAACATTGCTATTTTGTTTTGTTTTCCCAAAGTAACTGCTTGAATTTTCATAGCTATTCATCAGAATTTCTATACAATGTCAGTAGTACAAAATATTTTAATCTTAAATGATTTCTCATAAGCTACTAATCTAGACTAACAATGTGCACATCAACAGTTCGTTTGAGTAGCGGCCATGTTCATATAAAAGGACGCGCAATCTCTCCTACCGAAATTGGAGGGTTTGCGCATCTGCTACTTAGGAGAGATAGCGCATTGTTTCCATTAGTTTCCATGCTAGGAGAGATTACGCAGCTTATTGGTAAATTTGAATAAAAAAATGAAAAATTAAATTGGACTAATTTTAAGTTAAACTTGTTATCAAGTAACTTAATGTTACTTTGTAATCTTATTTGGACTTGCTTTTCTGATTTTTTAATTTTTTTTCCTTTAATTAAAATTTTTTAATCGTTTTTAAAATTATTTCCTTTTCTGATTCTTTAATCATTAGGTTGAAATATTCACTCCTAATACAATAATGTTTGTTCACAAAAACCTTACAACAATGTCATTTAAGTGTAATTATTATTGTTAACAATTTAATTGTAGTTATTATTAGTAACAATCTCTCCTACCGATGTGCGCAATCACACCAACCCTGTAAGGACAGATTGCGCAAAATAACTTACTTGGTTTTACTACAACTGCTCTATTAAATTACAACATAGCAACAAAATAGCAATGGAAATGCATAAAAAACAAATGAAGTAAAAATTATTCATGGATAGTTTAGCAAAAAATTAATATTTAAAATTTTTATTGTTATTCTTTTGAATTGAGCGCAGACTCTCCTAGCTTTACCTTATACAAAGAAAAACATAAAACCCAATTTGGGCACATACCCAAGAATCTTTCGACCCAAATTGGGTTTTATTTTTTTCTGTGTACTCCTGTTCTCTAAAACAACACAGACGGTGTAAATCGTAGCTTAAGAGAAATTGTGAGAAAAATATGGGAAAAAAAAAAAAAAAAAAAAAAAAAAGACAAAACTGACAAGGTTATTCTAAAACACCTCCTTATAGTCTCCTTAAACCGCATTTTTCTGAATTCAATACAGCTGTAACTTGAGACATATCTTCCCAACAAAGGAAATGCACGGGTAGGTAAGTATGATATATATTTACACTGAAATTTCGTCTGCTAACATCAAAGGGGGAAAAACGAGGGAATTAATGTGACTCATCATTCAGTTGTAATAAGGTTTTTTTTACCTTTGCCACTCACATTTTTTTTATGACCATAGCCCTCATAACATGTGGAATGAAATAATATACGAGGGTACTTCGTAACACTGAAGTATGGTGGGAAGTCAGAGAGAGTGCATGAGTGTTTTTTTTTCTACCCCTTCCCCCCAAAGCATATATAAATAATTTTTAAAGTAAGAGTGCGTGATTTTTATGAAATATTTTTTTTTAAATATCATTCCGGGAATGTGCATTTTTAAGGGAAAGGAAAAACCAAGATTTAAACTGAAAAGGTAATTTTTCTTATTTATTTTTCTGGATATATTTTTTTTATGCTGGGGGTAGGAGGGAGAAAAATTTGAAGGAAAAAAAAACACTGAAAGAACGCCATTATAAATTGAATTTTGAATATTTTATATTTCAACAAATGTAATTATCATTTATTGATCTAAACCAGACATATTAAATCTGCGGTCCGCTAGACTTTTATGTGCGGCCCAAGCTATGCAACCATTAATCCCTATTTATAAAGTATTGAGATGCGCATAAAAGGTATTGAACACCTTCATTGTTGTTGTTTTTTTCATATATTTTTATGAGAAGACGAAATTTGCCCTGTTATTTATAATTAATTTAAAATCACATTAAAACATCCTAAATGCTATCTTCTTAACCGAAAGTTCTTTTTACCATATATTCCTATTTTCGTTGCAGTGGTGTCTGTATTTTTTAGTCTTCAACGCTAATCAAACATTATTTAAAATGAATTAAATTTGCACTATACATTTTTATATTTAAAAAAGAAAAAAAATGTCTGATTTAATAGTCAAAATCTCCTAATTTGTTATTAGAACTTAGAAATTGTGCATTATTGAATATAATTACATTTTATACAGCTAATACTGGTTACTTTAATTTTGCTAGATTGCTTTGTTATACTTCTTTTGACGTCTTACAGTATTAATTGGCCTTTTTTTTTTTTTTTTTTTACATTATATAAGTATAGAATGTTGCTACCCATCTAACGTGGCAAACTTTTTTTTTTTGCCTACCAGAAAAAAAAAGAAAAAAAAATAGTATGGCTGATCTAAACTGTTGAATAACGAATCTTCAAAATAAGAAGGAACTTTCACTACACCCAAAAGAATGCCAGATATGGTAAGAGTTATGTAAACGAATAATTGTTTATTAAAATCAGCCGCTTTAATGAATCAATTGTCTAACAGAGCAAAATGAAGATTATAGTGTTATTTTTTCCGGGCATTGGCTCCTAAATTGAATAAAAATATGTAGTATAAATGTGAATGGCTGTTCTAAACCGCATTTTGCTGTGATTTTCTGTGGCTAATTTCTGTCACAGTTTTTAATTAATTTTTTTTCTCAAACGTATGAAATCACCACATGTTCTTATTCAGAAACTATGTAATTGAACTGTTTTCCATTTTACAGTAAGGACAGAAAATGCTGTCAAAGTTTGTGGTTTGAACCAAATATCCGGACGCGAGAAGCGCGGGTAAGAGAAAAAAATGCGGTCATAAAATCACAATTGCTTATAACGCAAAATGTTATTCATTTATCGAAAAAGGATAAAAAAAAAAATGTTTGATGACAAATCCCTTCAATAATCCTGACTGAAAGTGTCATGCTTTAATGTTTTAAAATAATTATATTAAAATCATTAAAATTACAAACATTACATTACACTTACATAAAACATTAAAAACATATTAAAATTGGATTTACATGAAAATCCTTCTTCAACAAACATTTTTCTTAACGTAAGTCACAGTTCAAAAATATCAACAAATAGAAAATGCAACGTATCAAAATGTCGAGGCCAAAGTTACAGTTATAATAACACGGAGTATTCATTCGGGATTGCACCTGCTTCATTAAGAGGTAAATCTGTAATTTTCGTATTACCGTGCTTCTAAGAAAGTACGAGTTCTGTAGTCGCTGCACCTCGATCTGATTACAAAAGATTTAGCAAAATCTGGAAAATGGTCAGTTTTTATTGCATGATCCACTATTTTGGAATTTAAATTTTCATTTTGAAATGCACATCTGTGCTCCTTTACTCTTATCTCAAGTGTTCGACTTGTCGCCCCTAGATCGCATTGCATTGAATCGAGAAAGCAATTTGTTTTGTAAAAATAGTAATACCGATAATGAATTTCTGTTAACGGAAACTTTGGAAATATACTATAGAAAAAAAAAATTCAAAAATCTATTTTTGTTTTAAATTATTATACACCATATGAGGTGTAAAGTTACGTAAAGTTACAACTCATATTACATCTTGACCAATTTAAATATTTGTCTTAAACTAATCTAGTATTATACAACTTCAAAAGTTATAATGTTTTTAACCCATATATTCTTTTTATTATTATAAACTACATTATTTTTTTTAATGTTTTTATTTCAATGTAATAGTCTAAGAGTCTAAGTGATCATTAATGTTGCTATTCTGTATTCTATGGTTTGCGAGCATATAGTAATCAAAAATATACTGTAAAAATTTCTGATAAATATGTATGCAGTATTCGTTAAAATAATCCTAATTGTATATTAAGAAAAACCGGAATATTTTCTAGAGTCGGTTCGGGTCGGACCTGATTTCATTGATTTTTGCATGGGCCGGACCGGGCCGGGCCGTGAACTTCAAAATCATAAACGGATCGGCGGCCCGAGCAGACCTCTAGTTCACATACAGAGAGGTAGGAAAGGTAGAGAGGCAAGCTCATGCAACTCTCATAAAAAAAAAACCCTTTTTTTTGTCACATGACTTATCTCAAAAACTTTGCTAATTTCTTTCTTTAATATTTCAAAATTCATCCATAAAAAAAATCTGTACAAAAAGAAACACTATAAATATTGATTATATTTCTAACTAGTAAATCTGCAGATTAGGGTCTCAACGTCAGCTATACGATCTTCCTATTTATTTTGAATTCAGTTCATTTAATGTTTTGAAACTTTGAATCAGTAGTTTCATTAATTTCATATTGCAATATAAGAAAAATTTTAAGTAGTTTCAGGAGATTTTACTCCAGTGACTTGTAAAAGAAAATACAACTATTACTGGTATTGGTACAAAAAGACAGTTTCTTTTCTATGAAAACTTATTATTATACGATGAGGGTGGGGAATGATTTGATTTAATCATAATATTGATCATAATCATTTGTAGAATGATATTAAAAAATCACTTTTATCATTAAAATAAAAATACATATGCTAAAATTGATTACAGTAAACATAAAGGCTTAAAAACGTTATAATAAACAGACCACTATACTTCCGTAACACACAATCTTTCACATTATCAAGATCAGCAATGATAAATAATTTATTTTTACAATTTAAAAAAAAATTAATTCGTACGAGATAAACAATTATTTTTTATATTTTTTTTTTATCCAGTACATATTTAAAAAAAAAAAAATACGGAACGGAAATAGTTTATTTATCATTGTTGATTTTGAGAATGTCACCGTTTGTGAGAACGAAACTAGTAAGAGCCTTTATGTTTACTTTTATTACTTTTAGCATATGAGGGGGTCGGGGCAAGAGAGTGCCAATCCACATTTTTGAACTTTTGAGTTTTTTCAATTTGAAAATTTGATCAAATACTCAAATAAAGATATATAACCTAAAGTTTTTTCGCCAATGTCTTAGTAACATTTGAGATATTCTGAATAACAATATGACATTACTTTAATGATATTACTATTACGTTTTTTGTAAATTAGCTATCTTCAATTGGGGGCATAAACATTTGGGGCAAAAACGAAACCTGTCACATAGGCTGCCACCAAGTGACATTAGAAACAAATTATATGTTGGATATTATAATTTACAATATTAAGCAACAGATTACAGTGTTAGATTTATTTCACCAAAAATGTGGCTTGGCACTTTCTTGCCCCGCCATGTATTTTTATTTTCATAATCATTTGATCACATAATTTGATAATTGTAACTCTGTACCATTTTCAGTGTATTAAATATTCGATCTAAAATAATTAAAATATTGACTTTGTGATAGTGACATTAGTAGTGAGTTTGAACGATTAACTTTTCTTATAAATAGTTTATTAATTGTTGGTAATCATATTTTTTCAATTTATTTGAAAATGACCTTTGGAGATCTTCCCATAATGTTTGAAATGTTGTGTCACAGCCTCTCGGTCCCAAGTTCTTTACAGACATTAAGAACCAATAAAAGCAGAAAATGTTCTTTACTGAAAACAAACAAATAAACAAACAAACGAATGAATCAATAGGAGAAATTTCTGTCTTACTTTATACAACAAGCTAAAAATTTATGTATAATTACGGACTCTAAGATAAAGTTAAGACAGCAAAAACACAGTATATTTTAATTCAATGTTGTGATTACAATATATCTATATCTATCTAGCATATATATCTATTTAATCTCTACCATTTTCAGTATATTAAATATTCGATCTAAAATAACTAAAATATTGATTTTGTGATGCTGGCATTAATAAGGAGTTTGAACGATTAACTTTTCTTACAAATATTTTATTAATTGTTGATAATCCTGATTGCTCAATTTTTTTGAAAATGACCTTCGGAGCTCTTCCTATAACGTTTGAAATGTTGTGCCACCGTTCACATACTCCCGGTCCCAAGTTCTTTACATCCATTAAGAACAAATAAAAACAGAAAAAGTGCTTTAGGAGGACAAAAAAAAAAATGTCTCCCTTTACACAACAATCTAAAAAAAGCCCCATAATTACAGACTCTAAGATAAAGTTAAGGCAGCAAAAACACAGTATAGTATAATTCAATGTAGATTACAACAACATATATATTTCTTCCATGTAACTCTCTACCATTTTCCGTATATTAAATATTCGATCTAAGATAATTAAAATATTAGTTTTGTGATAATGGCATTAATAAGGAATTTGAACGGTTAACTTTTCTTATGAATATTTTATTAATTGTTGGTAATCCCGATTGTTCAATTTATTTGAAAATGACCTTTGGAGATCTTCCTATAATGTTTGAAATGTTGTGCCACCGTTCACATACTCCTGAGTCCCAAGTTCTTCACATCCATTAAGAACAAATAAAAACAAAAAAGTTCCTTACGAAAAAAAAAAGAGAGAGAATAGGAACAAATTTCTGTCTTCCTTTACAAAACAAGCTAAAAAAAACATATAATTACAGACCCCAAGATAAAGTTAAGACAACAAAAAACACAGCATACCGAAATTCAACGTTGATTACAATAACATATATATTTCTTCCATGTAACTCTCTACCATTTTCCGTATATTAAATATTCGATCTAAAATAATTAAAATATTAGTTTTGTGATAATGGCATTAATAAGGAATTTGAACGGTTAACTTTTCTTATGAATATTTTATTAATTGTTGGTAATCCCGACTGTTCAATTTATTTGAAAATGACCTTTGGAGATCTTCCTATAATGTTTGAAATGTTGTGCCACCGTTCACATACTCCTGAGTCCCAAGTTCTTCACATCCATTAAGAACAAATAAAAACAGAAAAAGTTCCTTACGAAAAAAAAAAAGAGAGATAATAGGAACAAATTTCTGTCTTCCTTTACAAAACAAGCTAAAAAAAACATATAATTACAGACCCCAAGATAAAGTTAAGACAACAAAAAACACAGCATACCGAAATTCAACGTTGATTACAATAACATATATATTTCTTCCATGTAACTCTCTACCATTTTCCGTATATTAAATATTCGATCTAAAATAATTAAAATATTAGTTTTGTGATAATGGCATTAATAAGGAATTTGAACGGTAAACTTTTCTTATGAATATTTTATTAATTGTTGGTAATCCCGATTGTTCAATTTATTTGAAAATGACCTTTGGAGATCTTCCTATAATGTTTGAAATGTTGTGCCACCGTTCACATACTCCTGAGTCCCAAGTTCTTCACATCCATTAAGAACAAATAAAAACAGAAAAAGTTCCTTACGAAAAAAAAAAAGAGAGAGAATAGGAACAAATTTCTGTCTTCCTTTACAAAACAAGCTAAAAAAAACATATAATTACAGACCCCAAGATAAAGTTAAGACAACAAAAAACACAGCATACCGAAATTCAACGTTGATTACAATAACATATATATTTCTTCCATGTAACTCTCTACCATCTTCCGTATATTAAATATTCGATCTAAAATAATTAAAATATTAGTTTTGTGATAATGGCATTAATAAGGAATTTGAACGGTTAACTTTTCTTATGAATATTTTATTAATTGTTGGTAATCCCGATTGTTCAATTTATTTGAAAATGACCTTTGGAGATCTTCCTATAATGTTTGAAATGTTGTGCCACCGTTCACATACTCCTGAGTCCCAAGTTCTTCACATCCATTAAGAACAAATAAAAACAGAAAAAGTTCCTTACGAAAAAAAAAAAAAGAGAGAGAATAGGAACAAATTTCTGTCTTCCTTTACAAAACAAGCTAAAAAAAACATATAATTACAGACCCCAAGATAAAGTTAAGACAACAAAAAACACAGCATACCGAAATTCAACGTTGATTACAATAACATATATATTTCTTCCATGTAACTCTCTACCATTTTCCGTATATTAAATATTCGATCTAAAATAATTAAAATATTAGTTTTGTGATAATGGCATTAATAAGGAATTTGAACGGTTAACTTTTCTTATGAATATTTTATTAATTGTTGGTAATCCCGATTGTTCAATTTATTTGAAAATGACCTTTGGAGATCTTCCTATAATGTTTGAAATGTTGTGCCACCGTTCACATACTCCTGAGTCCCAAGTTCTTCACATCCATTAAGAACAAATAAAAACAGAAAAAGTTCCTTACGAAAAAAAAAGAGAGAGAATAGGAACAAATTTCTGTCTTCCTTTACAAAACAAGCTAAAAAAAACATATAATTACACACCCCAAGATAAAGTTAAGACAACAAAAAACACAGCATACCGAAATTCAACGTTGATTACAATAACATATATATTTCTTCCATGTAACTCTCTACCATTTTCCGTATATTAAATATTCGATCTAAAATAATTAAAATATTAGTTTTGTGATAATGGCATTAATAAGGAATTTGAACTGTTAACTTTTCTTATGAATATTTTATTAATTGTTGGTAATCCCGATTGTTCAATTTATTTGAAAATGACCTTTGGAGATCTTCCTATAATGTTTGAAATGTTGTGCCACCGTTCACATACTCCTGAGTCCCAAGTTCTTCACATCCATTAAGAACAAATAAAAACAGAAAAAGTTCCTTACGAAAAAAAAAAGAGAGAGAATAGGAACAAATTTCTGTCTTCCTTTACAAAACAAGCTAAAAAAAACATATAATTACAGACCCCAAAATAAAGTTAAGACAACAAAAAACACAGCATACCGAAATTCAACGTTGATTACAATAACATATATATTTCTTCCATGTAACTCTCTACCATTTTCCGTATATTAAATATTCGATCTAAAATAATTAAAATATTAGTTTTGTGATAATGGCATTAATAAGGAATTTGAACGGTTAACTTTTCTTATGAATATTTTATTAATTGTTGGTAATCCCGATTGTTCAATTTATTTGAAAATGACCTTTGGAGATCTTCCTATAATGTTTGAAATGTTGTGCCACCGTTCACATACTCCTGAGTCCCAAGTTCTTCAAATCCATTAAGAACAAATAAAAACAGAAAAAGTTCCTTACGAAAAAAAAAAAAAGAGAGAGAATAGGAACAAATTTCTGTCTTCCTTTACAAAACAAGCTAAAAAAAACATATAATTACAGACCCCAAGATAAAGTTAAGACAACAAAAAACACAGCATACCGAAATTCAACGTTGATTACAATAACATATATATTTCTTCCATGTAACTCTCTACCATTTTCCGTATATTAAATATTCGATCTAAAATAATTAAAATATTAGTTTTGTGATAATGGCATTAATAAGGAATTTGAACGGTTAACTTTTCTTATGAATATTTTATTAATTGTTGGTAATCCCGATTGTTCAATTTATTTGAAAATGACCTTTGGAGATCTTCCTATAATGTTTGAAATGTTGTGCCACCGTTCACATACTCCTGAGTCCCAAGTTCTTCACATCCATTAAGAACAAATAAAAACAGAAAAAGTTCCTTACGAAAAAAAAAGAGAGAGAATAGGAACAAATTTCTGTCTTCCTTTACAAAACAAGCTAAAAAAAACATATAATTACACACCCCAAGATAAAGTTAAGACAACAAAAAACACAGCATACCGAAATTCAACGTTGATTACAATAACATATATATTTCTTCCATGTAACTCTCTACCATTTTCCGTATATTAAATATTCGATCTAAAATAATTAAAATATTAGTTTTGTGATAATGGCATTAATAAGGAATTTGAACTGTTAACTTTTCTTATGAATATTTTATTAATTGTTGGTAATCCCGATTGTTCAATTTATTTGAAAATGACCTTTGGAGATCTTCCTATAATGTTTGAAATGTTGTGCCACCGTTCACATACTCCTGAGTCCCAAGTTCTTCACATCCATTAAGAACAAATAAAAACAGAAAAAGTTCCTTACGAAAAAAAAAAGAGAGAGAATAGGAACAAATTTCTGTCTTCCTTTACAAAACAAGCTAAAAAAAACATATAATTACAGACCCCAAAATAAAGTTAAGACAACAAAAAACACAGCATACCGAAATTCAACGTTGATTACAATAACATATATATTTCTTCCATGTAACTCTCTACCATTTTCCGTATATTAAATATTCGATCTAAAATAATTAAAATATTAGTTTTGTGATAATGGCATTAATAAGGAATTTGAACGGTTAACTTTTCTTATGAATATTTTATTAATTTTTGTTAATCCCGATTGTTCAATTTATTTGAAAATGACCTTTGGAGATCTTCCTATAATGTTTGAAATGTTGTGCCACCGTTCACATACTCCTGAGTCCCAAGTTCTTCACATCCATTAAGAACAAATAAAAACAGAAAAAGTTCCTTACGAAAAAAAAAGAGAGAGAGAATAGGAACAAATTTCTGTCTTCCTTTACAAAACAAGCTAAAAAAAACATATAATTACAGACCCCAAGATAAAGTTAAGACAACAAAAAACACAGCATACCGAAATTCAACGTTGATTACAATAACATATATATTTCTTCCATGTCCTTGATGGGGAAGATCGATAACGAATTAAATGATAGACATTGAAAAGTAAGAAGTAAAACTAAAAAATTGTTATTATTATAGTTTTAAAACCTTATCTCGGAACGGAAGTTTTTAGAAAGTTTTGTGAAAAGCTCTTTGTTAGTGTCTGGAGGAAAAAATAAATAAAAATAAAAAAAGGAACAAGAATAGAATGAGTTTGAGGTATTACTTTTAATTCATATTCCCCATTGTTGGGATACCAGTAAATAAGGATGTAAAATTATATGTTTCTGAGGACATTTAAAGATGTAGACAAGAAATACTCCCAACTGATTTGTTATATGTATTTTTATTTTCTCTACTTCCACTATTATTTATTCATTGCAAAAAACACAATTTAATATTAGCAGTACCTACATGAACGATGCAAACACCTTTATTATACTTATCAATCGCCTCAGAGGAAATATGCTTTACTATTAAATTATATTTTTTTTACCACTTATAAAAACAATAATTAAGGTTTTATAAAATTTGCATACGGGAAGACAGACAATGCAAGAAAGAACACTTAGCTTACAATTAATTGGTCGAAAAATAAATTCTGCTATACGTGGCGAAGAAACCAATTTTTCTTCTCTGGGCGTATTCATATGTTGAACATAGATGTAAAATGAAAGCGACTACAAAATACGGGCATTGTCAGCATCTAGGCGTAAATCTTAGGCAGGACTGACAAATTATGGTTCATGATATAACAATTTTTTTTTATAATAATAATCTTTGCCTTATTTAATCTCAGAATTTCTGTGATTAAATAAGGCTAAGATTTACTGTAAAAAAAATAGTGATTCCACCGGGCCACATTTTTACACGCTTTATCTAAGGCAACATTGAAAGAAATTCTAAATGAATAAATTAAAAAAGTTTTGGAATCACCGATGTACGACATCAAAGACATCATGAAAATAGATTTTGCGAGTCTGCTACTTTTTCTTTCTTTTTAAAGCAAATTTTCTCTTAAATTTCATTTAATTAGTTTAATTAATAATATTTTTTCACTGCACTTAAGAATTGGTGAGGTACAGCTGTTATGAAAGTGTCTCTTGCCAACCCCTCGCCTTCTATAACTCGAAAAAAAAAATTTACCTTTACTGGATGTATTTGTGTTTATATGTTGAACAAAAATGTAAAATGAATGCGACTGTAAAATACGGACATTGTCAACATCTAGGCTTAAATCTTAGGCAGGGCTGACAAACTAGGGTTCATTATATAACAATTTTTTTTAAATAATAATCTTTACCTTATTTAATCCTAGAATTACCGTGATTAAAAAAGGCTAAGATTTACTGTAAAAAATAGTGGTATCCACCGGGCCACATTTTTACACCCTTGATCTAAGGCAAAATTAAAAGAAATTCTAAATGAATAAATTAAAAAAAACTTTTGGAATCACCGATGTACGACATCAAAGACACATGAAAACAGATTTTGCGTGTCTGTTACTTTTTCTTTCTTTTTAAAGCAAATTTTCTCTTAAATTTCATCTAATTACGTTTCATTAATAAAATTGTGTGACTGCACTTAAGAATTGATTAGGTGAAGCTGTTATAAAAGTACTTCTTGCCAACACCTCGCCTTCTATAACTCGAAAGAAAAAAGAAAAAAAAATCTACCTTTACTGGACGTATTCGTATTTATATGTTGAACATAAATGTAAAATGAATGCGACTATAAAATACGGGCATTGTCAGCATCTAGCCGTAAATCTTAGGCAGGGTTGACAAATTATGGTTCATGATATAACAACATTTTTTAAATAATAATCTTATCTTATTTTATCCTAGAATATCTGTGATTAAATAAGGCTAAGATTTACTGTAAAAAAATTGTGGTATCCACTGGGCCACATTTTTACACCCTTGATCTAAGGCAAAATTAAAAGAAATTCTAAATGAATAAATTAAAGAAAACTTTTGGAATCACCGATGTACGACATCAAAGACAACATGAAAACATATTCTGCTTTTCCAAGACTGTTCCTTTCTCTGTGTTCTTGAAGATAATTTTTCGTCTTCTCTTCAATAAAATGTCTTCTAATCCTTTTTCATGAATATTTTTTCTCGCACTGCACTTGAGGATTGAAGAGTTGAAGCTGTTATGAAAGTGAGTGGTGCCGCTTGCCAACCCCTTGTCTCTTATGACTCGGAAAAGAGAAGAGAGTTATTTTTGGGGTCCCAATTATGAAAATCTTCGTGTGTGGCTCTGTCCGTCCCTGTCAAGAGCTTCCAAGCCGAAAAACTGGCAGGGATGAAAAATGTCGTCAAAACTCTAACATCAAAAGCCGCCGGTTGAATTATTGGACGACAAAGGGATTTTTTTCTTCTTCTTTCATCCATAGCAAGTTCCGCATTTAAGAAGGCACCCAACATTTTTATTCTATTTTATCTCACTCTAATGTTTTTTCAAGCTCCTGGGCCGGGCCTATATATTTAGATCGGGATGATTTCGTTAATGTCTTGATGGCTTCAGTATATTATCCGAAGTGAACTATGAAACGCTATCATAACACAGTCAAACGTGTGTACCAACACATGTTACGGTGAGTGAGAAAGGTGACGATTTGAAGTCTATCAGAGGTGAGAAGGGATTGCCAATTACTTTAAAAATATCTTCTCCGGAGTCTATTTTTAAAAGTAGAGAAGGAACGTTGTTTGAGAAATATGTTTTCTTTCCCACACCGGGTAAAAGTTTAATAAGGTATAGCAATATATAACTGTTTTAAAAGCCCCCTCCATTTTCATTCTATTTTATTCCCCTTTAAAGCTTTTTCAAGCTCTTGTGTCGGCCCTATATATTTAGGTTGGAATGGTTTCGTTAATATCTTGATGGCTTCACCATATTATCCGAAGTGAACTACGAAACTCTATCATAACACAGTCAAACGTGTGAACCAAAGCATGCTAGTTACGGTGAGTGACAGAGGTGACGATTTGAAATCTATGAGAGGTGAAAAGGGATCGCCAATTTCTTTAAAAATATCTCCTTTTATTTCTAAGAGTAGAGAAGAAACGTTGTTTGAAAAATGTTTCTTCCACATTGGTAAATTTTTAACAAAGTACAGAGGTATCCGTACGAAGAAGTATTCTGTTTTATTTTTTCTAATTTTTTTTCAAGCTCCTGGGTCGGACTATAACATTGAGATCGGGATGATTTCGTATGCAATACGTATATTATACGTATAATATTGACATTAACGTTATTATATTAATAATAACATCGTTCATTATCAATGTTATATTATATTAATAATAACATTGCATACATATATTCACTATTGAAACTGTATAAAAATTTTAGAGTACGACAAACGTCTAAATAACCTCAAATTTGGGGCTCTCAAAATCAAGGGGGCCAGTACTAGGTTTAGGGCCCGATTAACCTCTGAAACTAGGGGACGTACCGTACCAATGTCCCATTTCATTCAGGAAATGGGACTAATGGGATATTTCGAAATTCTACATCCATGGATACTCATCAGTGTTACAAATATTATTTCCATGAGTGATTTAGCCGAGTTCACATATATTTCATAAAACAGCTTTTTTATCTTCTCTGTATATACTTTGGAGTGTATTTGTAGCATGCATATTTATTGCATGTTCAGTTATCCGGTTGGTTTCTAACCAGCATATGAGAATACCATATGATTTGTTAACAGCTTATTGATTATATTCAGATTTCCCGGTTGGATAAGTTTCCTGAAGCAGTATTGGATATTAGACTCTTGCATTAGACAAACCTTCCTATCTAAATAATTAAAAATGCAATGTAAAAAAATAAAATTAGAAATTAGATGGCTCATTTTAAAGTCATTTTGGGATCCCTCTTAAAATTTAGAGGGCAAAGCTCGTGTTCCTTTTGGGTAATTAGGATCCGACTACGGCTCTATTTGTCCATGCTTTAATTAGGCCCTGTACTAAATAATATCCGGTACTTCTCTATTATCCCGTCGATCACTTTTCATAACAAAGAACTATCGCCAAACTGTAACGCCAAATAAACGGGAGAAAGTTGCCATTGGAATATTAAAATAAATAGATAAATAAAAAATAAGAATTTAAGGACACAATTGTTATTTTAATTAATGAAATAACTAATAAATCAGTAAAACATAATGAAAAATACACGCAAATGTCGAATTAAAACCACTTGATGACATAACAAACACGTATAATGCTTCTGACATCAAGTAAATGGGACTGCATTGTTGGCATTTAATCTCACAGTTTGGCGATAGTTTTTCGTTATGAAAAGTGGTCGACGGGATAATAGAGAAGTACCTAATATTCTAATATTCAACGCAGTAGGATGGAAACGTCACGTCGGGACTGAAATGTCCTAAACCTGTCAAACGGCATGTGTAGGGTGAAGAGCGTGGTAAGGGTGTGTAGGGTACGTGTTACGGTGAATGAGAGAAGTGGCGACTTTTAATTTTGAAATCTAAAGAGGAAAGAAAAGGTTGTCAATTGCTTCAAAAATATTCCCTTCAGAGCATATTTTTAGAAATATAGAAAAAACGCTGTGCTGTTTGAGAAATGCATTTCACCTATACACTGGGTAATTTTTTAAGACGGTACAGTGATATATAACCGAAAAGTATTTTAGAAAATCAGCATCATTGAGTGTAATTATAAGATTGTTTAAGGTAAAAGAGGAAAATCTCTATATTGCCATTGTATTAATAATATAAGCAACAAATTTTGTCAGTTCTATGTTATGTTACTACTATATTAATTAATTGTTGTATTTCGTTTTATAAAAACAGAAGAAGAGAAAATTTAGTTCTCTTAAATTGCCTAGTTTCTTTTAATTGATACTAAATACTCAAAGAAATAAACTGGAAAAAATATATATCAGATAAATGTACTGTCTAGATTAATTTGGGATATGACTATTTGAAACCCTGAAAGGAAAGGGTAATTAAAGTTTGTGCCACTTATTCCACAAACGATTATTCAAATGAAGTAATATTTGGCTTTTTTTACAAAACTCATGCACTCAGAGCCCGATTAAGGTCATCTGGCGCCCAAGGCATAGCATATTTTAGGGGCCCCCTCAAACGAAAAAATTAGCTATAATTTTTTTTTCTGGAGTATTAGGGAGGTTATCAACAGATATTAGGATTATGGTTGACAAATTAACCAAAATCTTTTTTGGTTTTGGGGAAAATTATTGGAGAAAACAGCATTTCTAAGAAACTTTTTGTAAATCATTTTAATCATTTTAGGGCCCCCATAAGCTGTGGGCCCATGGTCGCGATCTAGTAGGCTTATGAGTTAATGAGGTCATGCATACACTATCACATAACTTTTTTTTCACATGTCATGTAGTAAATGTTTAAATATTAAGACTGAAAATTTTGAAGAGATGGTATTACATTAATTTTGTCTGGATAACCTCTTACGAAAAATATCCATTAAACCTCAATACTTTGCACTTTCTCAATTACTTCGTTGTACAATTTTCTTAAATATCCCATTTCAGTAATTTAAACATGAAAAATTGTTTTATGTCAATAATAAAATGTCATGGGTCATCAAGCATTAAACAATCTAGTTTTCAGACTCTGATAACAAATTTTAGTGTGTGTGTGAAGAACTAAAAGGAGTTGCCATCGAGGGAGTTAACAGGGATAAGAGCGTTAACATCACATTTCAATAATGTTATCGCGAAAATTATTTTTATGCCCTTTTAATAACATTTCATTAGTCACGGAGCATTACAGTCTTTTTTAGAACCTAATAATATCAAACTATAGTTAGATTTAAGTGTTAAGGTTGTGAATCTGTAAAATAAGTAAATTTTGACGAAATGGATTACCATAGATAAGCAATAAATTTCGTCTGGAACAGCTTCAGTGAATCATACGTATAAATGAAGCTGGTCGCGAAGGGGTTAAGGGTTGTGAAATAACCAGTTTTGATAAGAAGGGGATGACGAGATGACGAATTTTAAGTGGAACACTTTCAATAAAAATTATCCACCAAACTACAAAGTTCTGTACATTTACCTTATTGCTTCGTTGTCGAACTCCCCTACATATATCAAATTGCAGTAGTGTTATCACGAAAATTAATTTATGTTCTTATAATAACATTTCATTGGCCATCAAGCATTATACAATCAATTTTTTATCCGCTGATGACAAATTTGGTGCATACGAAGAACTAAGTGGGGTTGCCATCGTCTAGGGACAAACATTGTTCTTCTATTTCGTTACTTTACGTAATAAATTATTCAAAAATCCTGCATTCACAGTTCTTCACAGTCGAATGCAATAGAGGAATTAAAGGGAGGGGGAAACTATGTCTCCAATATAGCAGTAGATTAGGACGGGATATTTAATTAATGAGACTATTCCGCTTCGAAAGATAATGGGATATTTTTACGTTTAGGAAAATAATTTGAAATATCTAAATTGTATATCTTTCGATAATTCTGGTTATAAAATGAATAAAACAAAGGCTTGAAAGATTCACCGGAATTCTTGCGGAGAAGGATAATATTCGTTTAAAATAGGATTATTTCTAGTATGACTGGCATTTGAAGCATAGTTTCTGCTGTTGAAAATGCATTAAGCAAATTAAAAAGGCTTTTAAACACATTCCAACATAATTGAAATTTTTTTTTATAATTACTGTTTGAATATCTGTTCGCCTATTTTTTCAAGTGTTACCCTTTCTGAAGATTTAAGAAAAAATTATTAACATATGTATTTTTCCGGGCATATTTTATCCAAGGAACTCAAAGTATCAAAAGTGCGTGTTCAAATTTGAAAAAAGAAAGTTGTTACAATTTTTATTATGTACACGAGCTTTATGCGAAAAAAGCATTCATATTCGAAAAAAATAAGACATTATTCCCAGTTGATTGGCGCCTTTCTTTTTCTTCTACGGCTCATATCAAAATAGTATGGCGTATTGCAGCCCCGCACTCCAGAACGGAAGGGTGAAAATGCACCGTAAAATAAACCGCATGCATCTACTTCAGTGCGTTCTTGAAATAAATTATCTATCTATATAGATCAGTTTCAACTGACGTCACACCCTAGCAACCACCTTAGCAACTAGGTTTGTTTTTTGCTTGCCCATCAAAAATGGTGGATTGGGATTGGTTGGCTCGTAATACAGGCTACAAATCCACGATTATGATTGGTTGATAACTTTTGGTGGCTAGTGATCACGTGGTTGAAACTGATCTATAAAACACTAAGGTACGTGACGGCGAAAAAAGCGGTTATTTCTCTTTTGCTGATGGCAACGAGTGGTTTGTTTAGAAAATCAAACCTGCTAAACCCAACTTTAGCCAGCTTCGTTATTTGTTGTAGTGTGAAATGTTTTGTCAAATTTCTCGCAAAAAAATGAGTTAGTTAGATTTTAAAACTTTTTTTTGCATTTTGCGGCATCTGTTCGTCCTTCGTAAAAAAAAAAAAGGTACTTTTCGGTTAGCCGGGCGCCAGTGATTTATATACATGTATATATGCACACATATATATATATATATATATATATAGATACAAAAATATCTACATACACATATATATACACACATATATGTACACACATATATGTATGAATATACATATATATGCATATACATATATCACTGGCGCCCGGCTAACCGAAAAGTACCAAAAAAAAATCTTTTAGTAAAATATATAATATAGAATTTTGTCCTCTGAGATTTTTTAAATACATTTTTGCGACTTTTAGCGTTTTTTCACGATTTGCTGTATTTTTTCCACATTAGTAAAAGGAACCCGGTTTCAGTCTTCTAGTCTAATTTGGTAAATTTTGTTCTCTTTGCAATATGGTATATTTTCGGAATTCATTCAGCAATTTTTAAACTTTTAGCATTTTTCTTTTCTTTTCTTTATTTATTTCTTTATTTATTATTATTATTTTGACGGGCCCGGGCAACGCCTGGCATATCAGCTAGTTTTAAAATAAAATTATAAGCGGATTCAATGCGTAATATAGAAAACGTGTTCCCACCATCTCCGCGTAAAGCAGTATTTTACTTTTGACATTGGTTGCAACATTGTAAATATAATGAGGGTTTAGATTTATTATAGCTGAAAGATGCGATGAAATTTAATCATTAAGGACAACATAAAATATTAAAATAAAAATACGTGTACTCCGAAGTAAATCCCAAGGTTTCTGACGGTAATAGCAGATGCAGTTAATATGGTCAACCCGTAATAATGTTTTAGTTTCAGTAAAAAAAAAAGTGGCACTTGAAGTCAGTCGCAGGGAGTCAGAAGAATTGGTTTAGTCCCGCTTTGGCCACATTCCCGAAACAACTGTATGAGAGAGCAGCCATTTTTGTTTTGCTGTAAGTTGCGTTCGTAAGTTATAAAGGATCAGGGTGCATAAGCCGGGTTTTGGGCCCATGAAATAGACTAAAATTCGATTTTGTTATACTGACTTAATTATTTCACTTTTTAATATTAGAAGTTTTATCATGTACGATTTCAACAATAGTTTTTGCATTTTGTTCGGATTTATATGACTTACACAAGCTCAATGTTCGTATTATTCGTAGTTTTTGATGAAAATTACGCAATTTCTCCTAATTTCACCTCAATTATTTATATGAGCGCAATCGTGCAACACTTTCTTCTTTACATATATTATAAAATACATCAAAATGTACAATATATGTAAAAATAAAAGTGTTTCAAAGCTGCGCTCATAGTAAAATATTAAATAATCTATTAAAAATTGAGGTAAAATTAGGAAAAATTGCGTATTTTTCATCAAAAACTACGAACAATACGAACTTTGAGCTTGTGTAAGTTACATAAATCCGAACAAAATGCAAAAACTATTGTTGAAATCGTACAGGATAAACCTTCTAATATTAAAAAGTGAAATAATTAAGTCAGTATAACAAAATCGAATTTTAGTCTTATTTCATGGGCCAAAAATGCGGCTTATGGACCCTGCCTCTGGTAAGTTTGTTATCTATCTTATTTAAACAAGTATTTATAATTATTTGTATATATGATATATTAGCTTGTTTAATACCCTTTTTAACTGTATAAACGAATTTCAACAACAGAGTGCTCCGACAGAGTTACGAACACTTTTATAAAACAAGTTTTTGTTGGTATTATGGTCAGAGGGTGGAAAAAATTGTAGATATGGGATTATTTGTAGTTTGTCGTAATTATGTGCAAGAGAAATGAGTCAGACTTACCAGTAAAGATACAAAAAAAAAAAAAAATGCTCTACACGTGCAGTTAAAAAACAAATTAAAAGCATTTTTTTCGTAAAATTTTTAAAACTGATTTAATTTTTTTTCTAAATTTTCGTCATTTTTTTAAAAATTATTTTTATAAATTTTTAAAAGATAAATTTGGTTTTGTAATAATTGTTGTTTGTTATGCGTTAAATATAAACCTTTTAATTTTATTTCACCTAGGGCATATTACCTGCATATGATCATATTACCTTCATTAAGTCGCTTAAAAAATAAAAAAATAATAAAAAATAAACTACTCCAGGTACAAATTTTGACTAATTTAAATTAAAAAAATAATTTCTAGTGCTAAAAAGGAACGGCTTTGTTATGAAATTTTTTATTAAAAAAAAATCAGTTATTACTACCGTTGAAAATTTCCGAACCTTAGAGTGGCCATATTACCTGCAGATACCATGTAGAAAGTATATAAGAAAGGGTAAAAAAATTTCACTGTATATTAGTTACATAAAGTGTAAAAGCTGAAATTAAAATTTACATTAATCTATGTAACACTATTGTAAATAGTAATTTGCGACTAGAGGAATGTTATTAAATTTAAACTTTAAGTACTTAAAATAAAATTTATCACAGATTAAAAACCTTTATTATTCCCGTGAAAAATATTTAAATATAAAAAAAAAAAACTTTCATTTATTATTTAAAAATTATTTTAATTTTTCTCAGAATTTTTCAAAATAAAAAAAAAAAGGAAATAAATACGCTAGTTTCAATACTAGTTTAAAAATTTTGCTTAAGTAAAACATTTCAAAGTTTATCGTCTTTTTAAAAATACTTAAAATTTAGGATACTTTTTTATCCTGAGAATGTAGAACGGTAAGTATATTGTGGTGATTCACTGGACAACAAATTTGAACTTCTTCAATTCCCAAAATCGAAATCCGTTGTTTCTTATTCAGTGTTTTGCAATGATTCTGAATCCAGTTTTAGATTTTCTCCAAGCACGTTCAGATTTTCAAGTATTTGCATATTTCGATTTATGCAAATTTTGGAATTTGTGTACAATTAAGCATTATCAGACTGGCTTTTTTGCTTTATAGTATGATTACTGGCCAGTTTTTTTTTTTTTTTTTTTTTTTTGCAAAATGTTGTGTCCGAGATTATAGTGACATGTGACAGTGAAATATTGTGCTTGATTTCCATATTTTTCATGTTTTTCTAATAACGTTTCTTAACATCCAAATATTTATGCCATATGAGTACGCTAACATGTTTCTAAATTAGATTTTTGCGTAAATTTCCAATCTGGTGTCCGTTTTTTTTTTTCTGTGAAGTCCGCATTCGCCGACACTGTAATTAAACTCTATCAATCAAATACTTCCGGTAGGAAAATACCTGACGAAAGCTCCTGAAAGAGACCATTTTTTTTATCCTAAAAAAAACCAAGCCGGCCATTTTGATTCTCCTCCAAACTCATTCCGTCCGCACTGCAAGCTCCAAACTTCCCCTAAAACTAGTAATCGATTAGTTGAATGATTGTCATTAGGGGGTAACTTTACTTGATACGTATAATGTTTCAAATCACCGAAGTACCAATCTATCTTACTCCGCGTATATATTCAACCTATATTCTCACATTACCTTTTTTCCTGTTAAAAATTTTTCGGAAGCATCTTTTACGTTTTTATTGTTTTTGAAATAAAATACAATTCAGATTTTTAAACATTTTTTATTACATATACATATAAATATTTATCACATACATATGTATACACATCTGTGAATACATATCCGTTCCGTAGTCTTTTATTTATTTATTTATTTATGTATTTTTTTTATTATTAAATGCTTAAAATTGCAGCCATAACTATATGCGAATGATTTGGAATCAAACAGCGATTTTAAGTTATTGATAAATTTATTACATATTGAGTTATAATCGATTGAAAATAGACTTTGACACTATTTTATCAAAGGTAATTTATTGTCTTTATAGAGAAAAAATATATATTGGATTTCTTGATAACCAAATAAGAATTTCTACTAATTTCATAAATTTACGAATAAATATAACTTCTTTGATTGTATTAAGGTGTTTTACAAATAATTTATTATTTTTGGAGAATCGTAGAACTGGATAAAAAAAAAGGAAAGTTCTTCAAAAAAAAAAAGCATTGAAAAATCAACATTTTCTCTCCCTCCTCCCCCCCCCTAGCCCCTCAAATGGAAAGAAACAGTAAATAAAATTCAGCGGTTTGGATTAGAATTCTCAATTGGGTCGGGTTACTTGCACCTGACCGAACTCGCGGTTCGGGTCGGGTTGTCGCTATATATTTTCGTCGCGGGTCGGGTCCGGGTTTGGGTTGACTTTCATTGTTTCGAGCTCGGGACTTTTTCGGATTTTGACTCTTGCGAGTTGGGTTTGGGTTGACGAGATTTTTCAAAGTAATGTTCACGATATTTTTTTCAGGTTAAAAATCTATATACAATAAGACCACCATAATGGAAATTCCCGAAAAGCGGACACCTCTATTCAGCGAATACTTTTTCAATTCCTAAATATTCGTACACTTAAATATACCTCTGATTAGTGGGCACTTCCTAATCTACACACACATGTGCGAGTGTATGTGTGCATAAATTATCACAAATACGATACATGTATTTTTGTTTGTTTGAAAGACGAAATGTTGGTAATAATTTTCATATTCCGAGAAGAATAAATGGTTCTTAAAGAAAGAATAATTTATGATCACATTTTTTTTATAAAGTACTCTCATGCAGTAAATTAAATATATGCTTATTCAGATTGAAATAGGTATTTATTTTCATCTGAAACATAATTCTGCTGAAACTTTTTGTGAAAAGACCAAAAATCCAACTTGCAAAAAAACTTACTATGACACGCAAGAATTATTCTAGGGTGAAACCTACCCGCAGAAAGAAAATTAGAGTCATCCTGACCCGAAAAAGAAAATTAAGAATAACCCGACACCGACACGATGCAGAACTTTATTCAACGATGCCGAAGTTTCTATTCAGAGGTTTTAGTATATTTGAATATTAAAAATATGGATTAGTCCATTTTATTGTATAAAACATAAAATTGGTATTAGAGATATAATTGTAAATTACTGTTCATTGCATTAAAACATGATTTACTTACATTTTATGTCGGGATCGGGTCGGATTGCCGGTTGAAGTATTTCATGTTCGGGTCGGTGCTGAATGAAATATATCGGGTTGCGGGTCGCCTAAAATTATTTTCGCGGGTTCGGGTCGAGTACGACCTGGATCTTCCCCCCCCCCCTCCCACACGAATTTTGTGAATTATTGAACATAGGAATCTTCACGATCTTCTGATTACTTCCTTTTAATGACTTTAATATTCTATCAAATAAGTCATATGCACCTAAGTATGCTAAAATTTAAATTTATTTCATACTAATGCTTTCTACGTTGTGCTTTCTTGTAATACACATTTATTGCACATGACAATTTAAGCATTAATACACAATTATATATTTTTAGTCATTATTTTTTAGAAAACCTTGATGTCTCAAGCAAACCTGATTTTCCCTTATTTTCCTCTTTCGTTCAGGATAATGGGATCCGTTGTGTTAAAGAGCCTTAAAATATATCTTATTATGTATTTTACTTAGAAGTAAATATTTGCTTATACATTCAACATAATTTTTAATCAAAAATTTAAAAGAAGAAATAAACGTTTTTTTATTACGCAATCTCTTGTGGGATTTTATTTATACAAACTCCCACCAATAATAGATTTTGGATACATTGACCACGCAGTAGCTTTTTAAAGCGAAAATCAGTTCACTGAACAAGTTAATATTTTCTTCTTGACCTAAACAGTACTTTAAAATTATAAACTAATTATTCTTCAAGACAGTATCACCCTATTGGCTAACTATTTTGTATAAATCTCAGTATCTGAGCTTAATTAAGAATTTTTTCATATTTAAAATTTTTTCGCTTTTTTTTTTTTTTTTTTTTTTTTTTTTTTCCAGTGATAACTGTAAGTCAACATTTTTGGCCTTTAAATTCAGCAAGTAACAGAAAAGATACACTGGTGTTACTAAAATGCTGTAACTGGCACCCAATTTTTGAATATCATTTTATTCAATTTCATATCTTGCGTATTCTTAAATTGTATTCGTTTAATAATTCTTGTATTGTTAAAGGATAATCTTCCCAATCGAAATTTTTTTTCTTTTAATATGACCAAATACTTTAAGAGCATCTTATGTTACTAATTGCTGTAAATAATCCCATTAAAAAAAGAAAAAAAAAAAAAGAGAGAGAGAAAACATTTTAAGCTAAATGTTGAATATTTTTTATCTATATTATTTTCTGTTAGTTGTATCATGTAGTGTGCATATGTTTATACGCGTTGAGTATATTTTAAGATAACTCTTTAGGGAATCCGATAGGTTCATTAATGCATGCTAAATTTCATACTAATATACATACAAGCATGACCTTGGACTGACTATGTATCATGTTGGTTGTAGAAAAAAGACTGTATTAAAAGTAGAAATTATTTTAACTCTAAAAATGGAAAATTAAATTACAAAAAAGGGGAGAAACAAAAAAGGGGGGGGGGCAGTTGATTTAAACCACGGTTGATTTACCACAATACTTGTATCGAGCATAATAATTAGCAGCATATGAATTAAACTACAAATGTTATGCTGGATTATGATTATATTAAAAAATTACTCTTTGCAATACTATTAGTATGGGCGAAACAATTTTGATAATACCATATTTATGCAGCGATATATCAACGATATGTTATTAAAAGATGAACATTCGCTTTATTTTGATGATAATTTATAAGTCTGAATGAATCGAATTAGTAAAGTAATAAATTTTCAAGATTTTAATCTTATCATATACGATGATTCCTTGAAATAAAACATGTGATTAAAATAAAAATGTTTCATTTAAAACAAATATCTTCACATCAAAATTTGTGTGTATTTCTAAATATTACATTGATTAAAAGTGCTCGCATTATATGAGAAATTACAGTTTGGAGCAGAAAATTTATTTCAGTAAGAATCTTTTTATTATTACTATTATTATTAGCAATAAAAAATATCATTTAAAATTTTGGAGTTTCATTTAGTGCAGCACTCAAACAATATCTGAAAGCCCTTGTTTTAATTTTTTTTCTTTTTCTTTCGATATTGCGGACATTGTTTTAAAAAGTTGCGCTTTCAGAATTATCGATCAACTTCAAATTACTCGAACAGTAATGTATCTAAATTACTTATTTTTGAGTAAAAAACGATTATACGATTGCGGAAAAATGGGAACTATGAAAAATATAGCTAAAAAGGATTAAAAATCGAAGGGAATTTTTCATTTTTCCATAAATGTATTACATTTTAAGTTATAAGAAGTTATAAGTGATCATACACGCTTACCTCTGTTGGTCAGTATTGACCAGAAATTTAGTTCTAATCGCCAAATTTCACAGATTTTATGAAATTTACTTTGCTTTTATCAAAAACTGGAAACCACTATTCGATTTCAGTTTGTGAATGGCAATATCTGAAGATATTTCAGTTTAAGAATACAAATCAATTGAGCAATAGCCAGAAAGAAGGTAGCCAGTTTGGGGGGGGGGGGGGGGGGGCTGTACATATATAACGTTATCAACATTTTGCTAATTTTGAACTCCCTCTCCCCCCCCTATGATATCATACGTTATCATTCGTCAGTGTCATTTTTTTTCCTTTGTTTGCAGTGTATATAGATATGATATGGTAATACAAATATTAGTCGCATACTTTACGGATTCAATTCAAATGAAGAGATAAAGTCAATAAAATATCGATATACATGAAATAGATTTATTTCAAATAACTTCTAAAAAAGATAGTTACTATTTAAAAATATTAAGTAATAGCTTAATGTTACATAATGTATTCAAAAGTAATATTGTATTCTTCCACTTGGCCCTTGCCCGAGGAGAGTAAAAGCAGAACTTCTTATCAACAAAACAGTGCACAACATTCTTTCTCATTATTTACTGTTAAACACAAGTATCAATTCAAACATTAATCGATGTTTTAACATCAAACGATCTATTCAACCAAGCTACTCCTGCCAAACACCGCTAAAAACCCAGTAATGTGCCCTGTTTAAAAAAAAAAATTACCTGGTTATGGAAGACTGAATGATATTATCACGAACGGGAATTATCTTCTGTAATCGGGTTGCCATGCTTTTCCGTTTGAATGGAGTATTTTTTTATTACCATGGCCTCATCCACCGTTGTCGCGACAGTTGATGGCTGTTTTTGATATTGATAAGTAAGATAAATTACACATTTGGAAATTAGCTTGATTAAAATGGTTAGGTTAAAAATGTCGCTGCCTCTTGGATTTCTATAACGACGCTATGGACAACATTCTTCCTTTGGGTTCGAGGTTAAAAAAACTCCGTCTGCTTGGGAATAACATTCAGAACCACGGTATTGAAAAGCACTGCGTTTTGAAATTTTACGCTTATATTTCATGTTTTGATAGAGTTTTAAATATTTTCAGGAACAGGTATAGCTTATGTATGAACTCTTTTCTCTATTTTATTGCACCATCATGCATATTTCCATGCTATTATTAAAACGTAAATTGCTTATTTTAATTAATAAGTATGTGCGAATTTTCTAATATGTATTTATCGAATAGTAATTGGTAAAAAATAAGTCGAAAGTATTTTGCGCATGCATTTATTTCTATTTAGGCTGCATCAAGTGATGAAATATATAAACAAATTTGCTAGCCGCGCTGCTTGTAGAAAAAACCTACGTAATACATTGTATTACGTAGTACATTGTACGTAATACCTTGTACATACCTTTTACATACATTGTACGTAATACCTTGTACATACCTTTTAGATACATTGTAGGTAACCCCTTGTATTACGTGGGTCGCGCTTGCATACCATGTGATTTGCAATGTAAACATCACATTAATAATGTCCATAAGAAACTCGTTTTAAAGTTTAAATATATGATGTAATTTTCACCATTAAGTGCGTTTCGCGTGCAAAAATCTAATTAATGTTTTTTTTTTTTTTTTTTTACTTTTTTCTTTTAAGATTCGCGTGTAAATATATTATTCAATTTAAAAGTGTTTGGGAATAACAGTACATGAAAATTTTAAATATGAAATAATGTTCACCATTAAAAGTTTTTCGCGCGCAATAATTTAATTATTTTAGGCATTTTTCATATGACGATATTCAATATTTCGGTATTTTATATATGACGTAATTGTCCTCATTAAATGCGATTCGCGCGTAATAATTTAATTATTTTGAGATTTTCTTACTTTTTTAATACTCACGTGTAAATGCAATTTGTATGACGTTTTCCATATTTGCTGCTTTTTACACGTGATCATTTTATTATTAGTTTAAAGTTTCCTTTCTTTTTTTAATAATTACGTGTAAATACATTTTTTATTTGAGAGGAAATATAATTCTTTGCGCAGTTTTACAAATTGGCAACAACATAAAAAAAATACCTTTTCTAAATATGAAAAAAAAAGTCTTGAAATAATAAAAATTTGAATAAAAAATTGAAAAAAAAAAAAAAA
Source organism: Maratus michaelseni (assembly GCA_963931845.1). NCBI lineage: Eukaryota > Metazoa > Arthropoda > Arachnida > Araneae > Salticidae > Maratus > Maratus michaelseni. The sequence continues at coordinate 256,940,937 of OZ007592.1, forward strand.
AAAAGACCTCTAAAGAATTTGTAAAAAATAAGCGCAGTTTGCAACCCCCCCCCCCCCCACCCCCAGCTACACTCTAAGAACGACATTTTCAGCAAAAAAGTACTCAAATCTGAGTATGTTACATAGTCAAAATAGCTTTGAATCAAAATGACTCAAGTTTGAAACATGTATATAATCAATTCTGTAAACATGCACATACTTAAGAATAAAACATAATGTACTCATATTTGAGTATGTCCATCTTTCAAAAATGAATATAAATTGACGTCTATATCTTTAGTTTTTAATATTTCCATGTTTCAAAAATGTATTTGAACTGATTCTAATCATATCCAATGGTTGGAGTATCATAGTTGAGATTTTTTCCAACAGAGTGAAAATATGCCGGGACCAGGATTCGAACCTGGGTACTTTGGTACGGCAAACCAAAGTACCCAGGTTCGAATCCTGGTCCCGGCATATTTTCACTCTGTTGGAAAAAAAACCTCAACTGTGATACTCCAACCATTGGATATAATTTGCCTAGTTGAATATACTTTCCTCTATTCATTATGATTCTAATCATTTTTGAGTATGTCCATGTTTCAAAAATGAGTATGAACTGACCTCCATGTTTTCAGTTTTGAATATGTCCATGTTTAAATATTCTGAGTGTTTCTGGTATTTCAGAATTGAAATCATTGGGTCCTCCTATTTGAAACAAATAGTTTCATAACAAAATGAAAACATCGATTTGCTCAGATTTGAAAGTGTCATTTTTCTCAGTGTAGCTTGAGAAGTTATATCCCTACAAAAAAAAAAAAAAAATCTTATGTTTTTTAATGGAACAATTCTGGCCGACTTTAATATTAAAAACCTCTTTAAATAATTCTTCGATTTAAAAACTGTCTATTTCAGCGTGTTTATCAAAGATTTCTCTGTAATAATGCTATATAATTATTGTTAGTATAATTATTATTAGTAGTAGTATAATTATTATTATAGTTATTATTATTATTATTATCATCAATCCATTAAATATGCGAGATAAAACATTTCTTAACTATTTTAGCAAAGAAGATTGTTGCAAATTCATTATTAATTGTCAGAAAATTATACACCAATTTCCGACTTGTCTTTCAGACGCTTATAAAATACAAGCATTAAAATTTAAAAAAATTGTACTTATATAAAATAAGCATATTTTTAACGTAAAAAGAAAAATTTTCCTTTTTGCTGAAAAAAATACCATTTCATGTAATTTTTCAAGTTGAACTGATAAGAAAGATAATCAACAAGAAAGGATTTATCTTAATGGTTTAGTTTATTGCTTTGCTTACTTAATGTTTGAGAAGTGTCAATAGTCACCTGGAGCATCTTTGGACGATTGTAATTAGTCGCCTAATCGTTTTTGAGGGGAAGATATTTTTTCTGAAAAGGGTTCGGAAATGTCTCATTTTTGAAGTTCGGTTTTTCGCGTTTCTTCGGTCGCATTTTAACTTCCTTCCCTGTCATCTTCATTCGCTCGTAGGGGCTGTCAGGAAACAGCATGGTATCTGAGGGCATTTTGTCGGCGAAAGAGGACAGAATCTTTTTTTTTCTACCACGTCTAGGTTTTTTTTTTAAAAAAAAAAAAAAAAAAAAAAAAAACCGGAAATTTTATTTTTTGGTTCCAAAAGCCATAAAACGCTTTTTATGCTAAGGCATCTGATGATAATATGGCCAATGCTGGTAATCTGGTCAACCCTCAATAATGTTATTAATTCCAGTGGGACCCAAAGGATAGCGCGTGAATCTAGTCGCTGGACGTCAGAAGAACATAGTTTAGTACCGGGTTCCTTGCAATCCTTGATCACGTGCACGGGAGGGCAGTCATTGTTGGTTCGTTGTTAGTTGCGTTGGCATATTATAAATTTGTCTCTGATAAGTTTGTTACTTTTCTTATTTAAACAAATTATTTGTATTTACTTTTATACATAATATTTTATCTGGTTTAATGCTCTTTTTAACTGTATAAAATAATTTCAATATCGGAGTCTACATTACCTTCATCAACCAGCATTTTTTTTTTTTTTAAGAAACTGCAACAGGTGTAAGTTTTGACTAACTTAAATTTTAAAATATTTCTCCAGTGCTAAAAAGGGCACACTTTCTTAGTCAGTTATTATTATTATTTAAAATCAGTTATTACTACCGTTTAAAAATGTCTAACCTTAGGGTGGCCATATTACCTGCAGATACCTTACTTTGTGATCTACGTCGGTTATTTAGGATAGATTCTACTACTTTTTTTCAAATGTTTTTCGATTGCACCCATTGGTGTCCCTGATAGGAATCTCACACTGTTAACTCTTTTGACAAAGAGGTACAGTCCCCTAAAAAGAATTTTATATCAAACTTGTGACAATACCACACAAATGTAAATATTCATTTTACTCAAAAACTAGATGTGATAGAAGGAAACGGATTATAAATTTGAAATCAAGATAAAAATCTAGTCTAGTAAAAAATTACATCAATTCCTTGGCAAGTACTTTAATGTTGATAGTAATGTAAACAATACACCATTGAAAAATATGCAAATTAGACTTAATAACTGACAGGTAAATGCTAAAAAAATACAGACTGCGGCATTTATCTGAAGCAAATGGTCCATTAGTCATAATCTAGAAAATGTAATTCAATCTGACATTTATTGTACCTAAAATTTGCATAAAATGGCACGAAAAAGTTTAAATTTGCATACACATACATATGCAAATTTCTCAAAAACTGGACGACCTAGAGAAAAACGGAAAGTATATTCGGAATCAGCGCAAGAAACTGATCTAGGATCAACTATTTGCATCTAAAGGACATTTTTCATGTTGTACAGTGTTGTTAATGTTATTAATCATATTATTACATCTTAGCAATTTCCCTTTGTTTTCTGTAACTCAAAACGAGCTAACCTTGCTATCAAAGACTGGCATAATTTTAACATGAAATAAAACTTACGACAATATTATAAATATGACTTTATAACTTCTGAATCCTGAATAGCATTTTCTTTCAAAATAGGACTTTTATCAATATGTGATGATGTACTTACTACTTTATGAAGGTATAGTATATTTTGCCGTCTCAACCTCAACTAGCTTAAGTTAAGAAAAAAAATATACTATTAATAATTTTACTATTTTTGTCACTTTTCTGAAATCCAAAGTTTTCTGAAATAAACAGTAAAAGCTGTGAAAACGAGATCTTCTTATAACGGAATACTGTCTTAAACGGAAAAAATATTATGGTCCCTGCGAAAGGTCTACCATTCCATTATCCATACGAAGACGCAGACCTGTCTAAAACGGAATATTTTTATGTACTCAGCGATTCTGTTTTACAGGTTTTACTGTAATAACAGATTTGCGATCATTAACGTGAATTCACATTATGTGGATATCTGTAACCTCGCCTATGGACGCTCCTTTCGCCGTGCATAAATTAGATTATTCCTCAGAAATATAAACAATATTCGTATTAGACATGTTACATGTATAAATTCACAATTAATTCTGTCAAAATTTACTAAAAGATGTTTAATACGTTGTTAAATACATAAAATAAAATAAAACAAAATACAAAACTGTATATCTAAAACCTAGTACTTTCGAGTTACAATCGTACTCATCATCAGGGTTGAAAATAGAAAATACGAAATCGGACAACTGATTCCTTTTGAATCACTATCCGTTAGAATGTTCCAAAATGAAGTGTGGGGTAGGTTGGTTGGTGGGTGGGTGAAGATTGTAACTCTAACTTAGTAAATTGATCCAAATTTTGGGGGTAATGTAAGATAAAGTATCGTTACAGATGTTATTGTTTCTGCATATAATCTCTAAAGATTCTCTGATAGATAAAATGTAATAACCAACTATTTTCTTAATGACCCTTACCTTGTTTAAATCTATAGAAATATCACATCTTTGATTTAATCTTGATATTGAGGTGCGGGCGGTCAAATTTTATATCTGAAATATGTTCACTAAGACGTATCTTGAACTTTTGCGTTGTCATGCCAATATAATCTAATTTTTCCTTCTTGTCATCATTTGTGGTTACTGGTATAAGGTAAACCCCTGCAGTTTCATCCAGGAGGGTTTGATCGTGACATTGCGGTGCGGGGGCGGTCAAATTTTATATCTGAAATATGTTCATTAAGACGTATCTTGAATTTTCGGGTTGCCATTCAAATAAAATCTAACTTTTCTTTCCTGTCATCATTTGTGGTAACTCGTATAAGGTAAACCCCTGCAGTTTCATTCATGGGGTATCGTGATATTGCGGTGAGGAGGCGGTCAAATTTTATAACTGAAATATGTTCATTAAGACGTATCTTGAATTTTCGGGTTGCCATTCAAATAAAATCTAACTTTTCTTTCTTGTCATCATTTGTGGTAACTCGTATAAGGTAAACCCCTGCAGTTTCATTCATGGAGGTTTGATCGTGATATTGCTGTGAGGAGGCGGTCAAATTTTATATCTGAAGTATGTTCATTAAGACGTATCTTGAATTCTCGCGTTGCCATGCCAATATAATCTAATTTTGCTTTTTTGTCATCATTTGTGGTAACTGGTATAAGGTAAATCCCAGTAGTTTCATCCATGGGGATATTATACAACCAGTGTACTATGCATATAAATAAATAAATTAGAAAAAGTATCATTATTATATATATCGTTTTGTAATATAAACAAATATGCCGAAAATATTTTTGTTAAATTACGCTACATGAAAGTGTAACGCCCACAGACTGTGTCTTCCTATTAAAAAGATGAAAATTTGTGGTCGCGCTTGTGTTTATCTATCAGTTTTCTATCATGATAAAGAAAAATCTATTTTTCTCAATCAATATAAGCAGATAAATCAATAGTAATCTATCTGCTTTATATTTATCACAATTATAGTTCATTCTTTCATGACTAATGTCTACCACCAGCGATGTCTGTTGTTTCGTTATAGTTTGAAAAGTAATATAAATAAATGAACTTTTTTTTTCTTCATCTCCCGGTGAAACCATCACAGAAGCCTGCATGTCAAAGTACTATAACCTTTAGACGTGGGAAAGCACCTAACATTAAATTAGCTTGATACTTTCTCCCTAGCTGTTCCATTTTGGGCAGGCAAGAGACTCGTTTATGCCTTGTATGGCTCATTAATTTCGAATGAAAAACTTCTCCTGCACTCATTCCGCCAATAAGTTAATCGATATTTTAGTTTCGAGTGTTACCGAAACTTTTCTTCGTTTAGTTTTCGGAAGATTACAAACTCGGAGATATGTAATGCGGTTTTCTAAAACTCAACCGATTTGAGTAAGAGTTATTATTTGTTTCTTTTTGAGATATTTTTGGAAATATTCGTAACGTATGCGATTGACTTTGAATGCGTGAGCTTTTGTTTGAAGTTTAATAACCCAAGTAGCTAAACAATATTGGATCAATATTGTTTGTATGGCTATAGCTTGACCAATATTGTCAGTATTATTCTGAAATATTGTCCCAATATTAAAGTGATTACATTTTGTCAATACTACACCAATATTGGCAAGAAAGTTACCGCCAACTCATTGTCAACCTTTCCCATGTAGACCAATATTTACGCAATGCTGACGCTGCATTGCAAATATTTCCTATGTAAAGCCAGTATTTCTGTAACAGAGGCGTTTCATTGGAAATATTTTCTATGTAAAGCTAATATTTCGCAATGCTGGCGTTTCATTGCAAATATTTCCAATGTATTTTGTAACAGTGGCGTTTCATTGGAAATATTTCCGATGTAGAACTAATATTTATGCAATGCTGACGTTTCATTGCAAATATTTCCAGTGTAAAGCCAGTATTTCTGTAACAGTGGCGTTTGATTGGAAATATTTCCTATGTAAAGCCAATATTTTGCAATGCTGGCGTTTCATTGCAAATATTTCTAATGTATTTCTGTAACAATGTCGTTTCATTGGAAATATTTCCTATGTAAAGTCAATATTTAACCAATATTGTTGATTCGTTGGAAGTATTTTCGATGAATGCATGAAAGATGAAGGTATTCCGATGAATGTTAACGCAATATTAAAGACAAGTAATGTAAATAATAATCAATGTTAGTTTACTCCTAGACAAATTTTTAAAGTTAGTCAGCGGTCGTCCACATTTTTTCCTACCACAAGAACATATGAATTTTTTATTATCCTCACGAACATAAATCTTCTTTTAATTGTGACAGCATTGCATTAAGTCGTCGAGTCACATGGCATGACATCAATCCATTCACTTCTCTATAATATTCAACTAAATAATCGAAATTACGATAATACAAAGATGTTTCATAGCAAAGTCAATAAAATAATAATTGAAGAATCAATTTATGAATTTTTTTGAAGTACTCTTTAAGTGTGTGTCCGAGAGGTCTTACCTTCAGTATTAACGGCCTTTAATTCAATTAAACTTTTTAGGGGGCAAGGGAGGAAGTGCTCGCAAAAAACGAAAAAAAAATGTACAATCGAGTTCTTTTTTTAATGCTTTCAAGAGTGAAATAAATGTTGAAATGAAAGAAACAAAGTGTCAATTCCGCTAAGGACCAAATGCATATCATAAAATTTTGTGAACGCACTGGATCTATCTATAAATAATGCAAGAACAATCAAAGTTCATTTTCCCGAGCAAAGCAGAAAATGTTTTGTATCAAGGTGAGGAGGATGAAATTATGTCTATAGGGATGCTGCATCAGGGAAAAGCAGAATCACCAATAAATGTATGATATAATGGGTGTAATAAGTTTATCATATTACTCAACAGAATAACCTAAATTTTAGTAAAAAGTTATTTCATAGCAAAATCAATAAAAATAATTATTGAAGAATCAATTTATTGATGTTTGTTGAAGTCTAAAAGGATACTATTGTAGTGATTAAAAAAAAAAAAAATCAAGGCATATACTGTCACTATTAACGAAAAATTTTTAACTAAACTTTTAGAAGGGAAAAAAAGTTCTAAAAAAAACCAACAACGGAATGAGCAATCGTATTCTTTTTTGTTGTCTTCCAGAGTGAAACAAATGGCGAAATAAATGAGACAAAGCGTCAATTCCGCTAGGGACCAAAGGCATTTCATCAAATTTTATAAACGCACTGGACCCATAAATAATGCAAAAGCGTCAAAGTTCATTCCCTGAGCAAAGCAGAAAAGGTTTTGTATCAAGGTGAGGGGGATGCAATTATAACTGCAGGGATGCTGCATCAGGAGGAGGCGGATCTATCACTCTGTTTGCCATTCTCTAGAGACTTTAGGGAAGAGGGTCGGATAAGACTGAGCAATAATCGTCAGTGAAGTATTGATCGACTTATTGGTATAGAATAAGCGAAATACTGCGGGGAAAGTTTTTCATTGGAAATTAATGACCCATACAAAACATAAACGAATCGCTTCTCTTGAAAGCAAAAAGAGAACAGCGGGGAGTAGATGGACTGTTTTATACTTTCGGATGCTGTAAATTCCAGGAGCACGATTTTTTTTGTTTTTTCTCGATTCTGGATGCGTTTTTATTTAAGGGCGTAAAATTAACGGATTGGGATGGGTGAGGAGATAACGAAATCGACGGAAAAATTCCGCAGTGCGTGATGAACCAATGGAAAAGTCCCATAAAAAGTGAGGGCGGAGGGAAAAATTCGATTAAGAAATAGTTCAGAAAGAAAAAAATCAGATTTACGATTGTTTAAATAACGCATTAAAGTAATTTTCCCATTAACTTTGTATGCAGTCGTAAAATTCATTATATTTGTATTTTCAGTGAAGTATAAAATATGTCCATGCATTGTTGCGTTAATGCAGGAAAGGCTTACCTGAAGTAAAGTGCTGGTTGTTACTCCATTTCAGCTTTTTCGTAGTAAATTATTTTGCTTATAAACCGTTACGTGCATCAATCAAAAAGTATCGAATGATTATTTGGAAATAAATATTTTTTAGCACCTAGTAAGCTCATTCCTCAATTCAGCAGTCTACGTGGATGTATAAAAAAAGTTACTTGCATCTGGCAAGAAATTTCTGTTTACAGAGAATATGCCAAAGAAACTTTAAGGCAACGTTGATAAAAGTTTTCTGTTTAAAACGTATCAAATTTATGCACATGTCTGAAGTTGTTGATTTGTTTGAACCCATTGAATAGTGTAAAATATCAGTTGGACTTTAGATTAAATTGGAACTTTGTGCAATAAAATGATTCTGTGAGCAGAAAGATATAAATTTCAACGCAATGGAAAGTTGCATAAAGTTCACTGTGGAAAAGCATTTTTGGGTTTCAAAATGGTGCAGGATGCTCCGTCATACTCGCACTGTCATTGAAGATGTTACTCGTAAGGGACAGTTATTAACTTTCAACAATGAAGGATATAACGTTGACTACATTAAAGAATTGATTAATGTAAATTGGCAAATTGCAGCAGGCTCTATCTGACTGAATTGCCTATTTCACAGGAAACTACGCGAAGTTCAAATATGCACGCCACATCCAATTGGCACAAAATCTTTGATAGCAATGGTCAACGCGATTTTTGGAACAGATAAGTGAATGAGTGTTTTATAAAATATTTTTGATGTTGAAACAAAATATTTAATCAAATATGCTCTATCACGTCACGTTTTCGAATTATATAATTTTAAAGATCCGCATTAAGTGATTTTCCACATAATGGAAACTGTCTGCTATCTTAAGAAATAAAGAGTCATCCTTACAGGACCATTATATAATGAGTCATCTAGCAACCGCCAATAAACAGCGCTTTCAATAAGTCGTTACTACGGAATCTGTTAAAAATAACTTACCCTGTACGTGTAGCTAAAGCCATTGACGGGTGTGATTGTGTAGGGTAATCCGTATTAAATTCTACTAATTCAGTAAGTGTCCTAGACTTCTTCTTGTTTTGTAAGTTTAGTTAATTTTAGTTTCTATAATTTTCTACACTAATAAATTTGGTTACTTTGCAAATTTTATACTTTTCCAGCAATTTCTGAAGGTTTGCATTAAAAAAAATGTGGTACGCGATGGAGAAAAACTGACTTTACTATACAGATTCTATGTCGATAAAGGCATAAAATTCAATTATTGTGGTTTCTGTTACGGAAATATGTTTACAAGTTGTAGACTAGTGCAATTGAAAACACACTTATACCACTGCAAACACATGTAGGAGTTTAATTGTCAAATCAAGTTTCGCCAACAAATAATTAATAAACGCGAGGTTATTACCAATTGCAACTAACGTTTTTAACCCACCTGTACGCACATAGAAAAATTAGAATGCATGTAAGGGTTCTGTTTCTATAGAAATTCGTCAAATGGCATACTTCGTTGCAGAACTTATATATTTTAAATCTTATTTTTATTTATACAAACACAGTTATTTCTTTCAAATAAAAGAAAAGTACACAAAATCGTTTAGAACTGGGATAATAATTGATCATGGGATATTGTGATTATTAATGTTAGTATCCTATAATTACACCTACATACACCCGCATGTTATTATACCTATTGCACAATGCATATTTTTCACAAAATAGCATTGCATGACGAGGAATCCTAGTAAATTGCCAACAGGGTAGTAAATTGCACCAAATTGTAAGTAAAGAATTCAATGATTCATCATTGTTAAAAATCTTTTATAAGAGCTTTTTAAAATACTTGAGAATCGAAATCATATAAAAAATATTTCTGAATATGATTTATTGTCATGCTATAGATATATAGGAATGGATTGCGTATACAACATCGGCTCTGAAGAAATATTTTAAATAATATTGAAGAAACTTTTTATAGTGACAAATGAAAGGCATAAGGATTGGCAGACATTCTAATTAAAATTTTTGCTAACAAATTTATGAAATTTTTTTGTTCCTTTTCTTTTTTTTTTCTTTTCTTTCTTTCTTTTTTTATGTATGAACCCAGTAAATTGGAAGAATTGACAGCCTAAAGTTTTTAAATCTTTCTAATAAGTATATATTTTCATGAAAACATTACCATTGTATGTAGATTTAAATGGGTGACTTTACTAATTTTATCACAAATTTATCCCTGGAATTGCTGTTTTTTCGGACTGTTTCATCCTAGGCGAATTTCTCGCTCTTATCAAAAAAGTATTATTTCTTTATTCGTTTTTTCTCAGCTATAAGTTAGTGAAATCAACTGTTGCCTGATTTTGAGATACAAATGTTTATTAGTTTAATAAAAATACAATATTAAATATTTTTGAAGTACATTATTTAGTTGTTATAAAGATTAAATATTTTAGGCATTACATATTCACATTCCTTTTAATAATATTGAGTTTATAATATTTAATTTAACATTAAAAAGGACAACAAATTTAAAGAAAAAAAACTAATGTATTTTTAACCTCGGAAGAAAACACTACATGCTAAATATAGAAATTGCTTGAATCATCAAAAATTGCATCATATCTAACAGTGAATTTTTGAATCTATGAAAGAAAAAATGTTATAGAAAAGTAACAACGAAGCACAGTCAGATGTTTTTCCATCAGTAAATTTTAATGCTTTCTTAATGATTTCCAAAACCACAACTGCGATAAAAGAATTTTAGAAGTTTCATTCATCTTAATCCGTGCGTGTCAAAATAAAATTTCATATTTAATATCTTAACAATAAGTTTCTCACAAAAATAAATTCAAAGTTAAGAAAAATCTTTGCTAATAAAGATTAAATAAGTTTATGTTGCATTCATGAAGTTTGTAATCTTTTTGGAGATACCAGGAAGTTTCCAGCTTCCACTAGGTATTTTGATCGTAGCGATTCTAAGACGACGGTGTATGTGAAAGATTTTTCCAACAAATCTTATTTATCTATGAATCGATATCCGTTTCGCTAATTACTCAAAAGTAGGTACTTCTTTCGTGGCAAAAACGTCGTCATTCGCTGCTCAGAACTAAGTAACAGTTTTAATTACCACCCCTTTTCGCTGCTCTGTAATTCATGTTATAGCACCAGGGTTAGCAATAATGGCTCTTGAATTATTTGGCAACCTGAAATAAATCTAATGAGCATATCCCTGGTCGCTTCACTGTTTGTCCCTTTGAATCGATTTGCCTTTTTACTTGCTTTTCCAATTTGTTGCCATCTCCTGAAGAAAAATCTTTGGAAAAGATTGATTCTTGTTTCTTCTCTCGTGGAACTTCATGGCAGTTTTAATTGCATTCTTCCCCCTTGTTCCTCTTTTCCCCTCCAGCGTCTAAAGTCTTTTGTATAATTTATGTTCCGGGGTGATGAACTTTGGGACTTTTGCATAATTGATGGATGGGTATTGACTGAGCAGGGAGAAAAACTGAGCAGTTAAAACCAAAAGTTTGCTTTTACTTTATACAAATTTTGTTAATCTAAATTTTCAAAATTATAGAAATCCTCATCGTGAATGAGTCTAAGGCTTTATTTTAGCTTAAATTAAGTTATAAAGTTCTGTTATTTACGCCTTATGGTGCCCCTTTGTCTAAAATTAACACATTTTATTGAAATTGAAAATAAGAATATGGCTAAATCTTTATGCACATAATAGAATGAATATGTTTAATGATTTATTTAATCATAAACAATCAACTGTTGTCAGAATCACAGTCAGATCGAGTAGAACTGCCAACCTATGAAGTTTATAGCCTCTGTAATCCACCAGTATTTATTTTTCAAAAAGTTACAACTTTATAAAATATTTTTCACTTGACTTATAGACATAAAGGCCAACAAAAATTCTATAATGGACATGCAGACATTCAAGTTATGAAAACTTTAGAGAATGTACAGACTATGTAGATATTGTATTCCAGTAAGGTTAAAATTCAGCATTTGGAAGGATTGAAATATCATTTAAATTATCTATTGGAAATGAAGTCACATTCTCAAAATTATGTTGGCTATTTTCTATTATTTTGATGCAGTACCAATACGATATAAGAAAGCGCTGAAAAAAATTTTAAGGTCGTGGAAAAAATTATTGTAAAAAATTTCTAGAAAATATAAGGACAAGAAGTAAAGAAACCAGTTTATTTAAGTCAAAATTAATAGAAATACGCAGTTTTTCAAAACTATACAAATAACAATTAGTAAAATAATGGCATATTTTAATTTTTGATACACTTTCTCATGGAAAAAAAGTTATAAGATCGACGATTTTTTAATGAATTTTTTTTAAGTCAGTATCCTATAAATACCCCTTTTTTTCAATTACCTTTATCAATCGATGTGTCAATTTTGCAGTAAGTTTAGATACAGTTTCATTTTTTATATTACTTTACTCCAGGCAATCTTGATGCTAGTGATGAGTTCACGTTTGGTTCGATATTGTCGAAAATCTTTATAAACAGATTGCACTAAAATATCCCAAAGATTTTCTGTTGGATTCAGGTCAGGACTCTTGGAAGGCCACTCAAAAACTTGAACGCAATTAGCTTCAAACCGCGTTTTTGTTGACTGAGAAACATGGATGCTCGTGTTGTCTTGTTGAAATATCCACTCTGCAGATATAACAAGTGGTGCACTGAGTAGAAAATGTTCCTCAATATGTCTTGATATTTTTCTCCGCTTATTTTATAGTCAATTACGACACAATGGTAGGGTTCCACCGGCTGCAAATGCTCCCCATAATATAACAGACCCACCTCCGAATTGGCGTTTAGAGAAGTAAGGCTTTACTTTTCGAATACCATGCCAGTACTTCGTAAACCCGTCAGGCCCATCCAAATTAAATTTATTTTCATCAGAAAAGTCAACTCATTTCATTTATCTTCAAATGAAACATATATTTTGGCAAACTATTCGCGAGCAAGTTTATGCTGCTTTGTTAAAGGTGGGCAAGATCTCAGTTTTACATGCTTTACCCTTCCATCTGAACTTAAAACATTTTGGACAGTTCGACTGGTGCATGGTAAGTTTAAATCATTAACTATTTCAGATGAAGACATTTTTTTTCTGACATGCCAATCGAAATACAGCTGATTTTTGTCGCCTTTAAAGTAAGCAAGGTCTACCTGTGCGCTTGGCTTTTCCATAATTTGAAGGATCTTTTAAGAAATTATTCACAACAGTTTTTGTCCGACCTATAGATCTTGCAATAGAGGCCAGCCCCACTCATTTCACGTGCTTTCATGCCAAGAATTTTGCCACATTCTACGTCAGACAAATGCTTATGTTTCAGCATTCTTATCAACAGCAGAAACAAATCGTTCAATGCTTGCGAAACGCTTAGAAACTCGAACTTTAAGGTTTGAAACATGCGCAGAATGATATAATTTGAATATGAGTAAAAAAACGGTCGCGAACTTTACTTTTTCCAACATAAAATACTCTATAATTTAAACATGTTAATTTTTGGCCCCTTTTTACCATTATTTTTTAATACCACCCACTCACAGTTCACAATCGAGTGGCATTTTTGTTATATTAATTGTTTTGTATTTGCAAAATTTGCATAACCCAAACATGGTCTTTTTCAATCGACCTTAAACTTTTTCCAGGGTCTTATCTGGTCTGATGGTTACTTCATGTGGAATATAGAGATTAGAGGACAATTTAATGAATAATGCAGCGAAGTTGACATATATCCACATACATAAAGTGGAGATATAGTTCTATTAAAGTTGAATAAGTAACTTGAAAAGGGCTCGTTATTAGTTGCAAACAAATATAAATTCCTCAGGCGAAGTAGGCGGTCTTCAGAAGCTTTTGGTAATATATTGTCAGTATATCTCCCCGTATCACCAATATTTCATTCCCGTACTTCTTCATAGTATTTATGGTTTAATTTTCGTCTAAAATTAAGGCATTTTATAGGTTAAAATAAAAATATGACTATAGATGTTTTATGTGGCCAAAAGAATTAATGACCGCAGTGCGTTTATTAAACTGATTCTCTTACGCAAGCTTGTTCAACCTTTCAGTAAGTAAAATTGCACCTCATCTGATTGCAAACAGTGAAGGGGGGCATTATTCACATGATACAAAACATGCAACAATATCATCTCACTATATTAGTGGTAACGACACACACATGTCTTATAGCCTACTTTCTTCTCGCATATACCCTCATACACATACACCTTATAATGATAGACATAAGGCCCCCCGCTATTTATGAACTCCATGCAAAAATTATTTGCAAAAAAAACACACATCACAGTAAATTTAAAATTAAATTTTTCTGAGAGGGAGCCTATCTCAAAAATGTTTCTGTTGGTAGAATCCAGAAATTATAATCGCGTTTATAATAATAATAATAATAATAATAATAATAATAATAATAATAATCATACAAAATACAAATTTTATTGGTTTTAAAGAAACAACTCTTGAAAATGGATTTTTAAAAAAAAATTATTATTTAAAGGAGTAACAGGAGGCATTGAAAAGGGCGTTGCATTGGACAGCTCTGCTCTAGCAAAACAAGCTATCCCCTTATAGATTACGAAATCATACGTTAACACAAAGAAAAATTTAAAAGGTGGGTTATTAATTACGCAATGTAATTATCCAAAATTTGTTTTTCACTATCAAAAAGTTATCACCCAATACCAACTATACGCATTGCTTATAACTGTAGTTATATGATAAAGTACTGACTTTCGAACAATTTACTTGAAATTTCGTACAGTTTAACAATGTTGGGGGCAGCTTTGCAAAGTCAGACAGGTGAAACGATAAAATCATTCTAACTCGAGAAATAATATGATTTTAATGATTGTTTGGAACATATTTTTGTGATTTATAAGTACTATTAAGATTCTAAATTCTTTTTATTTTAATTGTGTCATTAAATGTGACATTTGACAAATAAATCTGACGATGTGAATAAGATCGAATATTCGGTTTTAATGTGAGTGTAAAACTTTGTACAGTTAGACATAGAAAAAATCCATCTAATCCAGCAAGTAAATTTGATTTTCATGACTAAAGTATTTTTGTGATTTATTTTACTAGTATTACTATATGAAAACTTATTTATTTTATTATATATATATATATTTTAAATTTTTTATATCAAAATCAAATATTCTATAAAGTGTTGATTACCATATATTGACTATAACATAACTGTGGGTATGTTTTTAAAAATATAATTCATTAAATCTAATGATTAAAATGATTAAAACTAATAGTCAAAATGATGAAGTTATGAAGTTTAATGAAACAGGGAATGTTTTGATAAATCTATCTCGATAATATATTTGGAAGGGTTTCTTTAAAATCTTTTAGAGTACTTAAATGTTTTTAATTTACCATAGAAATTTCTGGAATGTGAACTTTTATTATTCAAATTAACTCAAACGCTAACCGACCAGTTACGGTGTTAGATGATATCAAAATTATCACGTGCTATATTTGCTTTTAATGTAACAGTTTTCCTGAAAAATATATTTGTTAGCAAAACAATAAATAAATGTACAGTAAACTTACAAAAATAAATTTATTGAAATAAAGAAATTAAAAAAAGGTATTTTTTATGCATGAAATCCATTTTTTGTAACCCTTTAGTTCAGGCATACAAGTAAAAAAAAAATGCATTTTTTTAAAACCTATGATGACATTTTATCTTATATTATTTTTCGCAGCTATATATAAATTAACGCCTATTAAAAATGAATACATTTATAAGATTCCTCTTAGAATTATTCCTCGCAATATTTTTTCCCCACTACTATGTCCAGCTATATGAATAAAAAACACAGTAATTAATTAGCTGAAAAAAAAATCGACAAGGATGCAATTTTTTTCTTTCTTCAAAATGTCTTTCTTCATGCAGAAAAAAATGTTGCACTTAGCGAAATTGCAATCAAAGCATTTTGCATGCAAATATTTTTTCTCTGTAGGAAGAGGTAATGATAAAAAAAACTATATAACATTTAACTCTATTAAGGCCAAGTCAATACAATTTACTAAAATAAAAAAAAAAAAAAAATAAAAAATAAAACAATTTTCTAAAATTACACCTTAATAATTACTTCAGAATAAAAGTAATTAAGTAGGCTTTTATTTATATCAGAAAGAAATACTATTACTAACCGAGTCAGATAAGCAAAATTGACCATTAAGGGAAAAAAAAAGGTTTATTTTTGTATGTTAAACTATTTTTAATCTCTGACACCGAAAGGAAATAACTTTGAAGATGAAAAATTCAAAGTATCTTTATACAACTGTAGGTCAATCTGTTAAATGAACCATCCAAGTGCAAAATTTTTGGAATTTTATTAATGTCACTTAAATTTATCCACGTGTTTTAATAAAAAAAGAAATATGTATGTATTAATGAGTAGGGTTAAACCTCTAGTAACTGACGCTTTAAGGATTTTTTCTTATTCAAATCATTATTACAAAGTTTTAAATCTGTTTTATACTCATCTTTGTTTTTGCAAAGTAAAGTAAAGATGCATTAAAAAATTATTGTTGAAATTTTTTTCAAAAATTATACTTTTTATTACTAAAAATTAATTTTTGTCATAAATATGGTCAATATCTCCAATAACTGACACCCTCTTTTTTTCAAAAACCAATAGCTGAAAAATAAGTTATAAGAGTTAAGACAAATAAGTTACCACTAGATGACATCACTTTGCAGAATTTTACAAGAAAATGCTTATTTGAGTTAGATTTCTGCTGAAGTCTCAATTACTGGTTAGGTCAGGTGTCAATAACTGGGGGTTTCACCCTACGTATAATTTTTATTTGGATTGATGTTACATTTTCAAATTTTCGAAAAAGTAGATACCATATTAAAACAAGGTGAATCTAAAAAAGTTCAATATGAATGCTATCAGAAAAAAAAGAAAAAAAGAAAAGAAAACAGAAAATACAAATAAACTATCTTTATTAATCAGCCTCAGAGTAATTTCTATAAAAATACACTTTTGATAACGTTTATAAAGCTGCTGTCAACTATCACGTATCAGCGAAGGTATAATTTGAAATCGATCGAAGCTTTAACATCACATAATATAGTTGTATAGCTGGCACTCCTACATCTACAAAATGGTCTACCTTTCAGGATTTGTTTGAGGCGGGAAACTAAAAAATGTTTCCAGACGCCAGATCCGAGGAATATGGTGGATACTGGACTACAGTTACGACACGCTTAAGAGGCTACTTCACTCACGCGAAAACACCCGCTCGCTAATGTTAATCCTATGGGAGAAAGTTTTTACAATATCTCGTTTGCATTTCAACATTTTTAAATGATTTTTTTGCATTGGATAGCTGAGGTCGATCTCTATGCAGGCCCTTTTTACTTTTTTGATTTTGTTAACAAGTTTTTTTTTAAATTTATTTATTAAGATACTTTTATTTTCGGAACCGGTTTCGAAAGTAAAAGTATGGTCATGAAAAAAAATCTGCAAACTAAATCACAAAAGTAAAAAGGGGCCTGCATGGAGATCGACCACAGCTATCCAATGCAAAAAAGAAAAAAAAAACGTTTAAAAATATTAAAATGCAAACGAGATATTGTAAAAACTTTCTGCCATAGGATTAACATTAACGAGCGGGTGTTTTCGCGTGAGTGAAATTGCCGCTTAACCAAGAAGTTTTCATTGCCGTCTTCAGTTTCTTACACTTGCAATAACACTGCATGAGTCTCCGTCGCAATTTTTTCGAATATGTAACAAACCGTGATGTTTATGCGTTGCTCCATTGCATCACGACACTTATTATAATCGAATGGTTTCAGCAGTGAAATCCGCTTGCGTTTAGTATTTTGGACGCTACGTAGTTTGATTATTCTCTCCAATCGCATGCGTATGCGCGCATGCCTTTTTAGCCTACTTTATCGTTTAGAAATCAATTCATTCACCTAATTTTTAGACGCACCTTGTATGCACTTTACATCTAAGCACAAAGATTTTTGTAAAGGGGCCATATCTAAATCCTGTGTATTATTTTATGATGTAACTTTGGCCGTGGTGGATAACAAATGCAGTATGGTCACCGCTGATATATCAGAGATAAAATAAATTTGGGAAACTGCATGTAGGAATCTGCGGAAATTTATTAAAAATCTAATAGGACAGATAACAACAATTACGGATTCTAAGTAATCGTTGCGGTTTTATAATGAACGATTACAACATTAACAATTAGAGATCACTGAAAATCAGGTGTCTTGTTACTGGAGGAAAAAAAAAATAGAGAGAAATTACATTTATTGTTAAAAATTTGTTAGTTGTTGGTATCTCTGACCAGGAAATATTTTAAATTATAGATTTCTCAAGCCAGATAAGCAGGTATGGCCCTTTGGTTTTTAAAATTAAATAACAAGTAAGCGACGACATTCTTGCAGGTATAATCAATGTATGAAGTCAGCAATTTGTCTACTACACATTCTGGTGTTTGTCTCAAACTGCGTAATGATGCTCAAAATAACTTTGCAATTTCAAAATGCAAACGATTTTGGTTTTTCGGCATTTCAAAAGCTAAACAGATTGAAGGGTAAAAACTGAGAGAAGTTTGATACATTTTCATGCGCTGGTTTGATGGTTCTAACAGTTTGAGACAGCGCAGGACCATTTATCGGTGATTTTTGGAACTGAAAAAGGAAGTGTAGTAAAGAAATTACGACTTCACACGTTGATGTCTTGCAAGAATAATAACTCTAATAGCTGTCACAATTTACTCGTTAGTATTGAATTTCAAAAACAGTCAGTCTATTATAGGACAACTTGTACATAAGTAATCCAATAAAAAAAGATTTTCAGCGCACAAAACCAAAAACAGTTCTCTAAAAAGTCACCAAAATCTCAAATAGTCTTATTTTTCTTTTGCAAGAAGCTTTCTTTTTTTGCTTGTGCAACAATTGAAAATGATTGCCGAATTTCAGCTGCATCACCTAAAGGCGGTTCTCAAATACTCTGCTCAACAACGTGAAACTTTTGACACATTTTCTGACTCATTCTTAAACGTAAAGATATAAAGTTGGCAGGTCTGACTATTGAAGCGATTTGGAATCGAATGGTGTTTTCTACTTTTTTTTTTTTTTATTTACAAATAAATTACTTATCGAGTTATATAAACTATTGTTGTCACGTGACGACATATGTTTTTCTCTTTTTTCCGTGCTGTCGCATGAAGAAATTCGATTCAAAACACCAACTTTGACAGAATTGTCTGAAAGATCGAAAAAATGAAAAACACCATTCGATTACATAGTTTCGAAATAAAAAAATTGGCCAGCTTCATGTATTTCCGAACAAAAATGTCAGAAAGTAGCTCTTTTAGATTTGAGAACAGCCTTAAATACCCTCCTTTTTATTTGTAAGAAGTTTTGTTTTATACTTGTACAAAATTTCTAGTATAACACCTGACCTCCAATCTCCAAACACATCGCAAACTACTTCTTACTATACAAATATTATTTCCATATATTTATTAAAATCAAATATGAACAAAATAATTTCTATTCAGAGCTACGCAAATGAATAAAACTTTTACACGTAACTGAGAGTACTTAAACGTACACACATAAAAAGTGTATGAACTGAAATGTTTTTCATTGTTCTTCGGTTACTCTACCTGATAACAAAAAAAAAAAAAAAAAAACTTCTAATACATTTTACAAATTTTCTACAAAATGAATCCCACTCTCTGATAGAAAATGATCAGTGGAAAGAAAAAATTCCAGCGCAATGAACTATTTTATAGTTCCTGATGCTATAAATTCGGGAAACACTTTTTTAGAGTTTTCCCCGAACAGTTTTTATTTAGAGACCGTAAAATTAACTGATGGGAAACTCTCAAAGATAATAGAAAAAAATTTTGAACCGTGATGGGGTTCAATAAAAGACTAGGATCACGTAAAATGGAATGTTAGGGATTTGGAGAAGAAGTGAAAATAGATTTACGATCTCTCTGAGTGTAATATGCCTCTGAAGGCATTATAGATCCTGTACATAAATAAACTTTAGTACCATTCTTATACAATGAAATATAATGACTGTTACTGTTATGAAATATTTTTAGGTGTATATTAATATTTGATGGCTTTCAATAGAAAAAAAAAACAAAACACAAGAATTTTTTTTTAAATGATTCGCTATACAGGGAGTTTAAAAAAATACAGGTACAAACTTTGAGGAAAAGTAGAATACACCACAACAACAAATTTTTATATAGGTATCTTGGATCACAATCCATTTATTTAGTCAAAAATACAGTGCGCCTCATTTCATTTCGAATCCGGATTTTTGTTTATAGCTTTAATAATAATCCTTTGATACAACAAATAAATAAAAGGGGGTTAGCCAAATACAACATTTTAAAAGATTCCGCTATGCAGTCTGTTCCCTCTATGCAGACAGAAACCTCTTGTGAATGAAATTTTCTGGGTATTAGTTAAAGGAATCTGTACTTATAATACATGGCTAATACACCCATCCATGTACATCATCCTGGGAACAGCAACGCATTGTTGATAAAACTTCTTGGGTATCTATACTCATAATACATTCATAATACGTCCATAATAAGTCTATACATAAAACATCATCCATCCATCCACAATACATCCATAGTACACATAGAATACATTTTTAAAGTAAGTCTAAATTAAACAAATCTAAATCCTTTGACGCAACAAAAATCGGAAAAAAAAAATGGAAGCCAAGTACAAATAAGACAATATTTTTAAAAAGATTTCGTGATGCAAGTTTGTTCTGGGAACAGGAACTTCTTGTTGATAAAACTTCCTGGGTATTAATTCAGGAAGCAGAGAGTAAACTTCAAAATGGAAACATAATGGTAGAGAGGCGAAGAAACATGCATTAACCACGAAAATGAGTACCACTTTACAATCAAAAGTGACACAATAGATGGCGGACGTGTTAACTACGCTAATGGTACTTTCTGTTCTCAGGGCTTTGTTCGTTTACTATTTGGCTTCAATGGTGGCATCAACGGACAAAAATCAGGAGAATGGAAGTGCTAAAGACAGGTAAATACGGAAGCAGGAGGTTCATTAATGGATCATTCATAAAATGTATAATTTTAAAAAGTAATAACTATTAAGTTTTCAAGTTAGACCAGTAAGAGTCAAACAGAAATTACAGTAATACAACAGGGGAATGAACTGGACAAAATGAACAGCTAATTTTACACTTTCTCTTCCATATTCACTAAGAATTCATTTATATAACGATAGACAAACGATCACATTTTCTAACCAAGCTGCTTGAACATCGTGCCAAATTGTATCGTTCATATGGATATAACGCTTTTTTTTTTAAATCGTGTCTTCTGAAAAACAAGTTGAACTTGAACCGCATTTCTTAAGTAACTTTATATAGATGTCGATTACAATGAATGCAATTCTCTATCGTTAATTTTAATTAAAAATATAATATGCCTATAAACTGACGATTTGGAGAAAAAATTGCAAGTTATCACCTTTCGTAAACGTTTCAATGTGTATAGTTATATCGGGCTTTTTTTCTACACTTCCGGCATGTATAATACAGCAAGGAATTACTGTATTTTTAGATAATCTCATTAGATGGCAAATAATTTTGATTAATATTTTTTTTCTACAAATATAATCTAGCTTTGCTTTTAACAACAGCTATAAAAGTATGTACACTTCTTTTTAAGTGAAAGTTTAGAAAAATAAAGAAGCTCGATTTTTAGATCATCAAGAATATCAATTAGCCCGCAGATTTCACTTTGTCTGGGTGCAAAAATGATGACAAAAGTTAAAATAGTCAACAACTTACAATGCAAACTTTCTAGACTCTCGTTTAATGTTCTATGGATGCATTAATAGTGATTATACTATGGTACTTCTTTGTTCAGAACATTGTTTGTTTACCACTTGGCTTCATTTGCGGACAAAGATTATAGGAGAAGAGAAGTGTTAAAGATAAGTAAGTACCGTAGTCGAAAGTTTATTAATGCATTATTCATAAAAGGCATAATTTTATATAGTAATAACTATTTTTTCAAGTTATAACCAGTAGCAAACCAGTAAGTTATAACCAATCAAGTTATACCCAGTAAAAAAAAAGCTAGATAGAATTTCATTTTGAATATTTCTAAAGAAAGAAGAAAGCTGAAATATTAAACTCAATGTGTCTTACGTGGGTCGGGTAATACCCGACCCACTTGCAGATGACCCACGTGCAATTGATGCAGAAAATTCTATTTGAAATCAACCTAACCACACAACCCAAACTAGTGTCACACAAAAATTAAAGTAATAAAACTGAGAAATGAACTGGAAAAAAAGAAAATAATAATAATTTTGCACTTTCTCTTTCATAGCAATTCTGCGATTCATTCGTGTAATAACATACAATAATAACAAATCGCACTTTACATAGATAAAATATCTTAGATTAAAAATTCTGATGACAATGCAATTGAAACAGTTTTAAAACTGTCCGTAGGTAACAGAGTGTTATTGTCCAATAAATTGTAAATATATAACATAAAACAATAAACATAAACAGATTTGGAATAATGAGGAATTTCTTTGATTTATTTAAAAGGTAAAAACTTGAAAGAATTTAATTTTGGATATTTCTAAAAAAAGTAAAAAAAAAAAAAAAAAATCTGTAATTTTGACAGAAAAATATTGTATTTTTTACAGAAAAAAAACTGTTTTAAAGAAAAACAGTTTTTTTCTCTTAAAAAAATGTGGATTTTTAATTTTTACTGAAAAAAACTGTTTTAATGAAAATATACAGATATTTTCTGTAAATTAAATGGTTTTCCACTGGCGCCAAAATTGACAGTTTTTTTTTTCTGTCAATTTGAGATTTTTTTTTTTACAATGTAAAAAGTGAAATATTAAACTCAATGTAGAGTACAGCATGGGTCGGATACATTTAGATATGTATGTAGACATTAGATTTGAAAAGCTGAAATTTATATTTGAAATCAACCCGACGACCCGTCCCAAACCTGACAAAATGATTTTCATCAATCCAAAACCGACACTTTTTAAATAGAAAATTGAATAGAAAGTAAATTAAAGCTTTTTTTTTTTTTTTTTTTAATGCAATTATGGTAAAATATTCTTCAATTTTATCTTTTCTGTTGAGAAATAATAGAGATAAATACATTGAATTTTTTTTAAATGACAAAAAATTTGGACTTTCTTCTGAAAAATCTGGTTGACCAGAACCGGATCCACAAAAGACAAAACCCAATCCAAAACCGACCAGAAACAGGAACTAATTAGAGTCACCTCCACCTGCTTACAAGAGGAATTAACGCCGCCCGGATTTGAGAGGAGCTGCAAATCGGGTCGGGTATAATTGGGTTACACGACCCGACTTGGATTCTAACCCAACGCTTTGCTTTACTAAATCGTTCATTTATCTGTTTTTAGGTGCGTTCGTAATTATATAAATACGTAGCACCTATATTTTTGTCGTCTGGTCCGTCCGTCTGTCTGTCCGTCCGTCCGCATATAACAACGCAAAAACTACCCAACCGAATGGTTTGAAATTTAAGATATATTCTTCGCAGAATTTTGTCGAGACATTTCAAATTTTATGAAAATCGAATCAAAACTTTAGGAGATATTAATTAAAATATTTATTAAGAAATTTGAATTAAAAGAAAACAAAATTGGTGCTTTCTTGCTATAGGAGCTTCCGAGGTTTAATCGTCAAGCGACCGAGATACTTATTTCATTACAGAAATTAAACTGCAGACGATATAATTCATTTCACAGAATTAAAAATCATCAAGATCTGAATATTTATGTAACTAGCTATAGTACGAACGCACCTCATTTGTCACGTTTGACGTACAATTTCCAACTTTTTAAATGCTGTAATTATTTAATGCTATGAACCTATCAGATAAATACGATACGGTAATTCTTTATAAATAATATAAGACTTAGTGATTCATGCTTAAAAAGACTATTTGTATTTCTATTATACTTATCTGTTTTTAACAGTTTTTATAAAATGGGAAGTTATTTCTCAGTAGGTGATTAAAAAGTAGTATTGTAACTGTTTCTAATATGTGTTACAACCTTTTTACGAAGAATCGAAGATAAGAAGGCAAATACATTTAGATATGTAGACATTAGACAATTTTAGAAATTAGATCAATGAACGTTTCCTTACATAGGTTATTGACTATGACGTAATCAATAACTATAGCTGTATGGAACGTAGAAATGAGTTCAAAGACTGCGAGATAAAGCGCAGATAAGAAATTTTCATTTTGACATGGAAATTTAGCATTTCGAAAAGGAAAAGTATAGAATAAGACTCGAAAAAGGAATAGAGAGGAAAAATTTAAATTGGAACTCTAAATTTTATTTCTACTCTATGCAAAAATTCGTGAAAGACAGAAAAGTAGCATGCCACCCAGAAATGCTTCAAATCCTCAAAATCACTCACGTTTTTTTTTTCAGTGCTCTGTCTGAATATTTCAGCAGAATTCAGTTTCTCCCTGTTCTTAAAAATGCTTTTTACCATGTTCTTTATTTAGTCCGTATCATTTCGAAGGATATTCTAAGTTTAATGAAATATAAATGAATTTATATAGTTATATTTTGAAGGAACAGATTTTTGATAGTTTTTCATTTAAAATTTCTTTTAATTCTTCAGTTTCATTTAAATAATCTCTTGTAACATTAACGAACCTTATAACAAACACCTAAAAATACAAAAAGCTTCTAAAGTTTTCAGCAGCTTTTTTCATATTTATGTTATACTCTCAGTAACATGGAAATTAAAAAGATCAGGCGAAATTTAAAAAATGGATTAATTCTAAGAGATTTAATGAATAAGAAGAATATCAATACAAAAGAAAATTTACCATTCAATAATGCCAACAAATATATGTCAATAAATTCATTATCCCTAAATCTTCAAAAAAAAAAAAATATTATTATTATTATTATTATTATTATTATTATTATTATTATTTTGCATAGCACTCTGTTACATTTTTTGTATATTTCGGTACTACGCTTTGGTTTTGATCAAAATTCCAACAAGACTTTAAGCAATTGTTTATTAAAGAATTGTTCTCCAGGCGTTAAAAGGATGTTTCTAAGTTTTATTTGCATGTTTTCTTAGTCTTTAAAATTGCACTATTTCATTTCGTATCATATTTCTAAAACAATAAATAATATTTCGATCAATTTTGGTAAATACGTTAAATTTAGTTCTGAAATAGCTTGTGTATAAAATTATGATGGTATTTTGAGTACCTGTATTTTGTGTTACTACTTATCCCGAAAAATAAGTAACACTATGACAAAAGCCAAAATTAAAAAAAAGTAAAATTAAGAATTATGAAACACTAGCAAGTTACGCCCGCTACGCTGGTCAATTTCTCTTAACGAACTTTTAATCAAACAAAATATTGACATTTCATAATTCACTTTTATATTTTAACAGAATAATAA
This sequence comes from Maratus michaelseni, assembly GCA_963931845.1. Classification (NCBI taxonomy): domain Eukaryota; kingdom Metazoa; phylum Arthropoda; class Arachnida; order Araneae; family Salticidae; genus Maratus; species Maratus michaelseni. The sequence continues at coordinate 256,966,354 of OZ007592.1, forward strand.
AGCTACTATAATATGTGACTCGTGCTATAGCCAATATACACGTCAGGACACGTCACCCTTATCATTATCTTTTTACGCATGAAGGTTTCGCTATGATACTCCATTGTGAAATTTGGTAATTTTTGAAATTCAATATTGGAAAAACGGCATAATCATTAGATTTGAAATTTATATCAAGAAAAATTCAATTTTTTACCTTTCAAACTCAGTTTGTCTAACAATTTTCTGACAAATACTTTTCGAACTATTATTTTTTTTTTCAGTAACTTCAAATGTTTCATTTTCCGAGATTAATCTGTGGCAACAATTAGGGAAAACCCAGTCGTCAGCAACGCATAGCTTTTTATTAAAGAGACTGTTGGAGCAGGGATTGTCACCATCAATTTGCCACCATCACTTTTGAAATCGGTTCTGTAGTTCCAGAGATTCGATAGAAATTGTAATTCAGAATATTTTAGAACGCCTTTCGCTCATTTCACCCTTTTAAATTTCGATTTTTTTAAAAATTTATTCTTAGAGAGCATTTACATCTTATAAGTAACTACAATGCCAAATTTCAAATTTCCAGCTCCTTCAGTATAAAAACAGTCGATATTTTCGAACATTTTTCGCTCTTGCACCCCATTGGGGTTAGTGGCACCGACATAAAATATAGCCTATGTTGGAGTAGGGATTGTCACCATCAATTTGCCACCATTACTTTTGAAATCGGTTCGGTAGTTCGAGAGATTCCATAGAAATTGTAATTTAGAATGTTTTTAGAACGCTTTTCGCTTTCATCCTTTTAAATTTCGATTTTTTTTAGAATTTGTTCTTAGAGAGCATTTACATCGTATAAGTAACTACAATGCCAAATTTCAAATTTCTAGCTCCTTCAGTATAAAAAAATTTGCAATTTTAGAACGTTTTTCGCTCCTGCACCCCCCTGGGATTAGTGGCACCGACATAAAATATAGCCTGTATTACAGCAGGGATTGTCACCATCAATTTGCCTCCATCACTTTTGAAAATGGTTCTGTAGTTCCAGAGATTCCATAGAAATTGTAATTTAGAATGTTTTTAGAATGCTTTTCGCTCATCTCACCCTTTTAAATTTCTAATTTTTTTAGAATTTGTTCTTAGAGAGCATTTACATTTTATAAGTAACTACCATGCCAAATTTCGTGTTTCTAGCTCCTTCAGTATAAAAAAAATCGAAATTTTAGAACGTTTTTCGCTCCTGCACCCCTGGGATTAGTGGCACCGAAATAAAATATAGCCTATATTGGAGCAGGGACTGTCACCACCAATTTGCCATCATCACTTTTGAAAATGGTTCTGTAGTTCCAGAGATTCAATAGAAATTGTAATTTAGAATGTTTTTAGAACGCTTTTCGCTCATCTCACCCTTTTAAATTTCGAATTTTTTTAGAATTTGTTTTTAGAGAGCATTTACATCTTATAAGTAACTACCATGCCAAATTTCGTGTTTCTAGCTCCTTCAGTATAAAAAAAATCGAAATTTTAGAACATTTTTTACTCCTGCACCCCCCCCCACTGGGGTTGGTGGTACTGACATAAAATATAGCCTATGTTGGAGTAGGGATTGTCACCATCAATTTGCCACCATTACTTTTGAAATCGGTTCGGTAGTTCGAGAGATTCCATAGAAATTGTAATTTAAAATGTTTTTAGAACGCTTTTCGCTCATCTCACCCTTTTAAATTTCGAATTTTTTTAGAATTCGTTTTTAGACAGCATTTACATCTTATAAGTAGCTACAATGCCAAATTTTAAATTTCTAGCTTCTTCAGTATAAAAAAAATCGAAATTTTAGAACGTTTTTCGCTCCTGCACCCCCCTGGGGGTAGTGGCACCGACATAAAATATAGCCTATGTTGGAGCAGGGGTTGTCACCATCAATTTGCCACCATCACTTTTGAAATCGGTTCGGTAGTTCCAGAGATTACCCCCTACAAACAAACAAACAAACAAAAAAAAAAAAATAATCTTTAGGGGAAGACGGGGTACAATGAAACAAAATTCACTATTTTTTTATTCCTATCCACAATTTTGCATGCACAAAAATATAATTAATGCATACTTTTAATCTTGTATTTTCCCCATCTATATAAATTTTTATTAGGTTCTGAACAATATTTTTATGCTTGAAAAATAACAAAAAGTAAATGTCTTAGAGTGTTTCATTGTACCCCGTATGCCGGGGTACAATGAAACACATACTGGGGTACAATGAAACACTCCAAATGATGCAAGCAATTTTCACCCAATAGTTTATTTTATGAACAATGAGCTGAATACAAAAACAAAACTTAATTAATAAAATATAAAAAGAAATTTGATTAAAATACAAAAAAGAAATTTGATTAAAATACAAAATAGGAACTTTTTTAAAAACAAAAAAGGAACTTGATATAGATGTTATAGTCCTAGATGAAAAGAAAGAAATTTCTATTAGTTTAAGACATATCTTTCATTTTATATTAAATTGACTCAAGGCAGTTTCAAAAATTAGCATTTCTGGTTCTCTTTTAGTTGCTCCTGAAGGGATAGGCGGTGAAAGTTTCAGCACAATCTGTGTTTTTTCAAAAATGTTAGTTTCTGCAGAGTGCTCAAATTTAAAGTAAGGGTTGAAGTATTTTTATGTGAAGTATACTTCACATTCGACTTAATTTAAATTTATGATTTCTCCAACAAAATATATTTCCTTATGTTTCAGTTCACCCCCCTTGATTAAAACATAATCATTTATACAGATATTGCTTGTGTCACACATGTTGTGTGGATATCTCATTCTTAGCACTTTGATGATCGGCTTGAGCTGGAAAATAATCTGGATCATCGTCAGTTTCAGAGTGTAGCAGGCAGAGTTTGTTTTGAAAACAATCCCTTCTCAGCTTTTTTCCTCTTTTTACTTTTTAATTGCCTAACAAGAGCATTTTTACTTTCTTCTATCTATAATAAAAGAAAGTATTGTAATCGAAATTTTTTTCGACTTCCGGTTTTCGACGGATTTACACGTTTTAGGGGTCAGAGATTCCGAAAAACATGTTTTTACAAAATGTCTGTCTGTCCGTCTGTCCGTCCGTCCGTCTGTCCGTCTGTGTGTCCTCATTGTATCATCGAAAAGTTTACGAAGTTATACTTCAAATTGAACCTAATTTTTTTTCTATATTTTTGGCTATGGCAAGCAGATTCTATCAGAATTTGGGGATATTTCGACGAAAGGGGGCGCTGTGATCGATATTTTTGTTCCATTTTCACTATTGTACCATCGAAAAGAGTATAAAGTTATGCTTCAAATTGAACCTAATTTTTTTTCTGTTTTTGGCTATGGCAAGCAGATTCTATCAGAATTTGGAGATTTTTTGACGAAAGGGGGCGCTGTGATCGATATTTTTGTTCCATTTTCACTATTGTACCATCGAAAAGTGTATGAAGTTATGCTTCAAATTGAACCTAATTTTTTTTCTATGCTTTTGGCTATGGCAAGCAGGTTCTATCAGAAGTTGGGGATATTTCGACTAAAGGGGGCGCTGTGATCGATATTTTTGTTCCATTTTCACCATTGTACTATCTAAAAGTGTATGAAGTTATGCTTCAAATTGAACAACTTTTTTTTCCATGTTTTTGGCTATGGCAAGCAGGTTCTATTAGAATTTGGGGATATTTCGACAAAAGGGGGCGCTGCGATAGCCATTTAAAGATTTCAAATTCAAAAAGATGTGCAAATTAAAAAAAATTAGAAATCCTAAAACTTTTTTTTCGTTAAATGTTCGGCCTTGATCCGGAGAATCCGGAACAATTTTTGTTTTGCCTCTATCTTAAAAAATGGCTGAGATATAGCGGTTTGAAATTTTAGAGTGGCTGACATTTTCAAACAAGTCAGCAGAATTCATCCATAAACGGGTTTAATTTATGAGTTTTAGTTAACATGGTTTCGACAAATTTTCTTTCATTGTTGTAACCATTAATCCTATTATTTGCTTATCACTATATATTTATATTCGCCAACGTCAAATTCTCGCCAAACTTGGCGACAATTGGCGGAATATCGCCAAATTTGGCGACCAAAATAAGTTGCCATAAATGAAGCCAACTTGGCTGTAGAGGACTAATTTGGCGATATTCTCATTCAAATTCAATGTTGACGAGAACTGGAATTGAATCTTCTTTATTTAGGCTCCACGCATTTGAGCTTCGTGTTTTCCTGTAAAATTAGCTAAAATCGTAAAACCAAGGAATAGGGAGGCTATCTGTTCCTGTGATTCAGGCCAGAAGGACTTTTCGTAGTTTAGTATACATCGGTTGTTCGCATCCCTATAACCCGACGATTCGCAAGCAGCTGACGTACAACAGAATGACGAAAAATATTGATTTTATTGGCGATGTGATAGCGAATTTTGATGTATTAACATGACTGAGATAGAAGAAAGTTTTGGGATTGGAACATCCGACTAGTTTACTGGTGTGATAAGAAAAAAAACTCTATTTTTTTTCTGTTTTACTACTTTTATTTCCTTTCTGGGACCAGCCTTGGGGTAAATTTTTATCTCTTGAGGAGAAATGTATTTCCTCACAAGATTAGAGTTTGTGCATGGTATACGAACAGTTGCTGAACAACCTGCAATGATCTACTTAACTTATGGCAAGGTCCACCGCTTCTGATTCTTGGGTTTTGGCAGTTTTGTCTTCAGCTTCATTAGCCTGCTCTGCCGCTTCATTAGTCAGCTCTTCAGTTTCATTAATCTGACTATGGAAATAATTTTCAGAAGGATAAGGCCTATCTGACACATACAAACACAAATAATCTTCTTTACAAAATTTTTTTCTACTGAAAGGCCATATTCCAACATGTTTCATTGTACCCCGTCTGCAATTGTTTCATTGTACCCCGCACTGAGGTTACTAAGTAAAAAATTATTTACAAACTTCTAATATTTATTTTTTGTTATTTTGCTTTTGGAGGTATGAAGGCAACAACCCAAAGATAACAATGTATAAAAAAAATAATTAATACTTATAACAACAACGAAAAAGAAACAAAATTACTTTTAGTAAAGAAACTTACTTTCAACAGTGAAAAATCAATAATCTTTTATTGCTAATGTTGTAGAAGTGTGAATGTATCCAAATCACATCAGTAACTGAGACATACAGTTGTATAACATATATATAAATTGCAACATTCTGTGACAAATTTTACTGATTTTACAAGTAATGTTTCATTGTACCCCTTGTTTCATTGTACCCCGTCTTCCCCTACTCCTTTATAATATTAGTATAAATTTAGATTTGAGGTATACGTTCAAGATACAACATACAAATATTATCAAGTATATTTTGTTTCTCAAATAACATTTTATCCTAATGCTGCATGTAAGTAAGTAGTACGTGATCGCTTAGTTTTGAAATTTTATGAAATTCATTCAATTTTTAAAAATGATAAAATTCATTTAGCGAAAATACTGGAAATCCAACATTTTTCATCGAAAGCCAGACTTATTTTTACAGAAAATGTTAATCTAAAAATCAGGCTTCAGTGCTAAAACGTTTGCAATATAAATCGAAGGGGAAAAAATGACATTTAGCATGATAAATTACTAATGCAAGTTAAATGTGACACAAAAAGTTCCTACATAACCAGTTACTTATAAATGCCGATTGAGCATACGGAAATATTATTAAATAATATCCGAATCTCAATACTTTAGTATCTAAATTCACATATTACAGTACAGAAAGAAATATCTAGCAATTATTTTAATAAGACTATATCACTGATATCCTTTGCATAGCCACCACACTTTCAGTTACTTCCATGAATAACATGAGCTATTTTTAAAGCTTACAGGTCAGAATGACCCCAAACGTCGTTTAGGGCTTGAAATAGAATCATTATCTCAGGTAACGGGATTTTTGCTGGACGAAATAAATGTGCTTGCTCTATCTCCCTTTTTCCATTAGCAGGTGCTACAATGGCTGACAAGAATGCAGTACGCTATTAGAACTAACGACGGTGAAAATGCGATTTCTCTCCTAAGTGCAAATAATAGATTCTTTTCTAATCTAGCATTATTCCAGGTCAAAAAGATAACCTTGTAATTATGGGTGACCCGAGTCTCAGAGTAATTTTCTTTTTCAAACAAAAGTAGTGTTCCGAAAATTTAAGAACAATATTCTGACACACTGCCGCAGCAAAAGGTTAAAAAAAAGAAAACATTACTTAGAGTGCCTTACGTCTTAATTAAAGAAATACAAAAGCCGCTATGTTATGATACATAAGCGACGTGTACAAGAAACAGAAACAAATTGAATTATAATAGTATAAAGATGTTTTAAGGCTTTATAAAAGGTTTTCTTCTTGACAGCTCCGCAGCAACTCTATCTGGTACTTGGCGCGAAATGTTTTGTTTGTTTTTCTACCGATTACCGCATTGGTAGTGTTCATTTACAGAGTGATGAAATACCTATCTGACTTGGTGCCTGGAAGGCCCCCGATCATCAAAATGTTGGGCAAGAAAATATTTTAGGGCCTAATCGTAGATTGTTAGGTTTTAGAAATAATGTATATGAGAAGTGCATCAATGTCACTACGTATTAATGAGTGCGCAAATGTAAATGAAAAATTAAGAATCACTGTGCATAAAGTTTCACTTATTTGCATTGAAATTTCTTCATAAAAAATTAATTTGACAATATGGTGTCAATATGAGTCAAATATGCTGTTAAATAAACATGATTTCCTACTACACAAGCTTTAAAAACATACATTAGCCAAAAAAGCGGTTTTCTAGATAAATAGTTATAAAATTAAAACATTTATAAAAATTATTTAAACATATATAAATAAATACAAAGAAATCGGAAAGATTTCGGCGTATTCTGAAAAACTTGAAACTTTGAATATGCAGGAAAGCTAACAAACACAAGGTAATTCTAATTTATATACGTCGTGCACACACACACACACACAATGGAGCAAGAAGTTATTAATTTCATAACATTAAGATGTTTCACAATGAAATTCGTACTGAACACCAGGAAATTTTTGGGCTCCAAAAATGTGTCGGTCCTATGCCAGTGACCTGCGTGACCTGCCGGTAAAAGAACACTGGTGCCTGGTCCATCATCCATACCATTCTTGCTTTAATTCAGCTTTTTTAATTGAAAATTACAAAAGAAATAGCCAGAAACAGCAGCAGCAATACTTACTTACGAAATACGACTCCGAAGGTAATCATTACATGGGAAATACTTTTATACGCATTTGATTTAATAAAATGAAACAGGTCTACTTTAAAAAAATTTTTCTATTCCCCCCCATCCCTTCATAAGAACTAGAAATTTTAAATTTGGGGTAAAAGTTTCGTAAATTATAAGGAAGATGTGAGGTTATTCAAAATATGCTTAAGCGGTACTATGTACCATTAAGTTTCGTTAAAATGCCATCCTAAAAATACTTAAGTGGTCTTAAATAATTTGGTCCTGTACTTTTATCTCTAAATATTTCTTACTACATAAAAATACATCGTTTGCGATGCATTTAAACTGAACACTGTCAATACATTAACTGACATGCAATATGGTTTTTTCAGACTTTTTTTTTCTTTCTTCCAGAGGTGGTCAACCTATTTGTTTTTTAAATCAACTTTTCTACTTAAAATTGGTTGCGATCTATACCTATGTATTTAAAAATGTTCCACTCAATAAAATCCAATTATTAAAGAGGATATCAATTGAAATGTTGTTCAAATGAAGCTATATCGATAATATTTATTGAACAAACGGAAGAACAAAACGTATAAAATACATGCATAATGAAAGAATGATTAATCCAAAATTTGTGCTTTCTTTTCTATCTAGCGTTACTAGACATATAGATGTATATGACGATAAAGATAATTCAATGAATCTTCAGTATTTGGGTCAGTAAATCATAAACGGACTGTATATCTTTGTTAGATTCCAACAAAAAAAAAAAAAAAACAATTCATATGATTCCATTTCTAATAGTATCAGAGCTTTTCTCGTTGCAAAATTGCGCTCGAAATATTCAAGAGTGAGAACGTTTGTCTTGCGTCAGATATCATTCATTTATTTCAATTCACATTCTTTCTGCACTAGTTTGAATCAATCAGTTTCTCTGACAGTTAAAATGATACTTGGCACAGTACAATATAGGCAGATAAAACAACGTTTTAAGCAAATAAAGTGACACAAGTAATACACAAATAATACCAGACTAAGTTTCAATAACATTCAACAGTACACTGCAAAAAAAAAAAAAAAAAAAAAAAATTGTTGATTTTACAGTGTAATACTGGCACTCCAGCTGTCAGTATTATACAGTAAAATTAACAGTAATAAACCGTAAAATAAGCAATAATACGCTACCGCGCATGCGCAACAAGGACAAATAATCCAAGTGGAATTTCTTTTATTAACTAATTTTAAAAATAAAAACACCATAACTGATTATGTAGTTTCTAGGCTTAATTTTAAACCTGACCGTATGACGACAATTCATCTTCTTTTTTATTGTAATTCAACATTATTCCCCTAACATAAGATAACTGTTGAAAAATAATTAAGTAAACGCCAAACGTGATTTTCCGAAAGTAGTGGTCAGCTCAACTCATTCTTACTTCATTTCGATAAATGTAGGCCAGTGCGATAACGTTGTAACCACGGCTGACCCCTTGACTGATGAGGCATCAGCAAACAACACAAAAGTGGGTTTTGTGCAGGTTAATTCCTCTCAACAAATATGTTTACAGAAGAAAGTGATTTAGCAGTCAGGAATGGGGCTCTTTTTTTACAACATTATTTATTTATATATTTAATTTAGAGGAAAGAAAAGGTTGCCACCGCCCAATAATTGTAGTGCCAGAAGGGCTATGATGCCTCATTTGAATAATGAGAGCTTATTTCTAAGAAATAATAAGAATTATTTTTGTTTAGACATAGGCTGATTATGTGGGAATATAATGGTTGGTAGAGTCTATTTAGGAGAAAAAAAAGACCAGATTTTATTTTTGTTAAAGAATATTTTTCGTAAGCATAAAGATCTTTATATAATTAGAGGTTACAGGAAGGCTAAAAAGGATGACATATCTTTATCACATGCATCAGGAAAATATTAGATGCTTTTGAGTAGGTTAACCTTATTTATCTGATGGGGTGTTTTTAGTTCACTTGAATAATGGAGACTCAGAATTACTTTTCAGATGCTAATATGTTTCTCTTTGAAACTTGAATGCATCATTAATTAATGATTTACCGCAACTGCTTCTGAAATTAGCAGTAAAAGTTGAAAATATCTAAAATTACTTCTCATAAATATAAATTGAGAATGCGAAGAGTAAACAACTAAGATTTAAACCAATATTGAAGTAAAGTATTAACAAGAAAGAAAAATTATACACCCTACATATATTATGAAACACTTTCCAACACATTTCTATATCGAACGTGCCGTAGTAAACCTAAAAAACATATATAAAATGGCAATCCGAGCATATTTACGTGAGTTAGAGCACGGACAGACGACAGACAGACAAAACGAATTCATAAACATTTTCCAACTATGTCGGAAAGTGTTAAAAACGAAATATTGTATCTCAAGCCTCCATTTCGATTTGATTTGATTTAATAGTATATAAATCATACGAAAAAAAAGATTATTTGAAACGAGTTTCAATTAAACGCGATAGAAATAATTGAGTGCCAATAACTTTAAAAGTCTATTTAAGGGAAATAAGTCTAAACTTTGTTATTGTTGCAGCATACTATTCGGAGTGTTCTTAGTTCAGTTGAAATATACAGACGTAGAATTACTTTTCAAATGGTAATATGTTTATCTCTGAAACTTGAATGCATCATTAATTGGTGATTTAACGCAGTTGCTTCTGAAATTAGCAATAAAAATTGGAAATATACGAAATCACAATATATATATTCTTTTCCTCCTTGAAATTCTGATAAATATAAATTGAGAGAGAATTGTCAACAAAATTTAGAAAAATATTGAAATTATCTTTATTAAAGGCGATGTATTTCACCTCAAATGTGAATGAGGAGTTGTGGATATGAGCGAACTCGCAAAACACGTTTCGAGAAACTTCAGTTTAAAATACACATTTATCATTATCACCATCACCAGTTTGTATTCTAAAACAAATTTAAAGTATTAGAGCTGAACTGGGTTCTTGTAAGAGACTGGCTGTCTTACTACAGGATCCCATCTTCTGGAAAAAAAAATCGACCTATGTCAAGTTTGCTTCTAATATCTGCAATGCCTCGAATTTTGATCCGATTTTATACATTGTAAAAGTGTAGCATAAGTGCCTAGCAGCATAGCTACTCTCTTATGAAGGTAGTCTAAAGTAAAATGGATTATTGAGTTTTTGTTTGTAAACGTGTTGCCCTGATTCTAACATTTGTGCGTGAACGAGCCACCTATTCTGTCGTCCCTTTATTTTTCGCAAAATGGGCCCGAATTTTCGGGAATCTGATTTTCACGGTTGTTTTGTGCAACGATAGGTTTACTGGGTACTAGTTACTTTAGAAAGGTTTACGATAGTTTTAGTTACGATAGGTTTTCTGGTTACTTTTTGTTTCCTACAATCAGTTTTCTGTGGTCGTCTCGCTGGTATAAATATGGCGATGGAAGTTAGTTCCAGCAGATTTAGTCACATTCTGCCTTTTGTGTAGTACCAGATTGGAGTTTTATTGCTTTCAGATTTTGATGCTAGCTTCTGCCACCTGCTGAATAGCCAGTGTCCATTTTGAGCGGCTTTCTGAAGTTGAATCTTCGACTGAGAGTTTCGATATTGTTTGTGTAGAGTACCGCGGTAAGGTATTGAAACGTTGCATTTAAAAAAAAAGAAAGTTGGAATCCACGGGCATCCCTTGTTAGTGACATTGCAGTATTGTAAAGTGAATTTTTTAGTACTTTCAGTAGCAGATGATAGTGCTATCTATAGTACACTGTTAAAACTGAAGGTGACAAATCCGGGCCGTTTGGTTCCCCGGGGTGAATAGGCGGTACCTTTTGGAACCCTAAGGCTGGGAAACGGGGCTGGGGTGCCATTTGACCACTCACTGGGTGATTGCGGCTAATTTGGGTGCCATTCGCAACCTATTGCTCGAATTTTGGCAGCCCCTTCGGGCGACTTTCATCTTGCGCATGCTCAGTGACGTATTTTACTTTTCGCAAGTCACTCACAAGGGAGATCGTACAATATGGCTGCCTTTGAATTGGAGTGTTTCGCGGCTTCTGCCGCGTGAGATTTCAATTGTAGTAATAACTAAATAACGTAATTTATTGGGAATAAATAAACCAGGGGAGTAAACAAGAATAATCACAATTTATATACAGGTATGTGAAGTGTTTCAGTGTATTTGTATATTATGTTTTATTATTATATAAATTTTAGGCATGTTGTATTACAAATGGCTCATTGCATTATTTTCAAGACAAATACATTTTAAGTCATAATCTTGATGTGGCAAGTTGAAATTTTTATCTCGTAAAAGTAGAATGATGCCGCCTCACCTATTTGCTTGTATAAATTATTATTTATGTAGAGCATATAATAATTTCATTTTATTCATATTTTTATCTAATGAATTTTCTCGCACAGTTTTTCTTGCTTATTATCTAGAAATAAATTTAATGATGCATTATAATAATAATAATAAAAAAGTTGAAACATAGGTTATTATATTTAAAAAAATAGTTTAATTTCTTATTTTTCGGATATCTAAACAAAGTATTTGTAAACAATTGAAGAATTTACAAGTTTTAAAGAGAATTGATTTTTACTTACTTGAAGCGTATTAATTTGAATATTTGACAATTTTAAATTAGTTGATTTGATAATATGAAATAGTAAACTTTGTAACATAAGAAATAGTAAACTTGATAAAATATAAATTTCTGCAGATGTTTTTATTAATCAAATACTTTTTACTATCCAAATTTTTAGAGCTTGTGTTTGATCATGAAATGAACTAAAAATATACCTCATTATATATTATGAATTATTAACAAAATAAACAAACCGTAAGTCCTGAATTGATATTTTGACATTTATACATGTGTCTTGAAAAATGTTTTGTGAGTCTCTTGTACTATAACATATTAATAATAATAAATCACTGGAACATTTCACAGTGTGACTGGATGTAAGAATGACTTGGATGATTGAGTGATTTATGTAAATATATTTAATTCGGTTAGCTAAAATAATTTTTTCCCTCTTAAAATAATAATGATAAATAAATATCTCTGTAGTACATATTACTTAAAATAACAATAATAATAATCTTAAACAAAACCTAACATCTTAATCGGCATTTATTTATCTATAGTGTCTATTGGCTATTTACACCTGATGATGTATAATACATTTCTCATATATATTAACCTACACCATGGAAGGGCAATGCAAGTTTCTTTCTTTTTTTTTTTTTTTTTTTTTTGGTGGGTGTTTTGTGAAAAATAGGTTACTTTTGTGAAATTTATTATATTTTTCACAAAATCCCCCCACCCCTCTCTTAGCATCTCTAAAGTATTATGTATTGACAAGAATTTGAAAATTCTTATACTTAAAAAAGAAAAAAAAAAGGCTATACATATATAATTATAATGCAATGTTTAACTTTAGCTGCAATAAACTGATCAATACTTCATTTTCTCTGCTGAAATTTATACAAAGTTAAAAGTTGATCTTCTCATGTCAAGGGTTGATCCAGGCAAAATCTGGGGCTTATTTAGAACTCCTTCACAAAGATCTATATAATAAAACAGGCTCCTTCACAAAAAATCAATTTAATAAAATGGGCCCCTTCAATAAAATCTATTTGATAAACAGGGTCCCTTCATAAAATCCCTTTTAATAAAATAGGCCCTTTCACAAAATTCTATACCATAAAAACTTACTATTTTTATTAATTATTTATTATTTTGTTGTTTTAAAATGTGTAATTTGTAAACAATTTTACGAACCAAACATTTATTAACATAACAAAAACATTTTAAAGTCCTGTTTGCTAAAATTTTCCCTTCCGGTATACTTGATTGTTAAAAAATTACACATTTTAAAACATAACAAAATAATAAATAATTAATAAAAATAATAAGTTTTATGGAATAAAATTTTGTGAAAGGGCCTATTTTATTAAAAGGAATTTTGCGAAGGCGTTTGTTTTATTAAAAGAAATTTTGTGAAGGGGTCATTTTATCAAATTGATTTTTCTGAAGGGGCCCATTTTATTAAATAGATTTTTGTGAAGGAACTCTGAATAGGCCCCAAATTTTGCCAGGATAGACCCTTGACATGATATGATCAACTTTTAACTTTGTTTAAATTTTAACAGAGAAAATGAAGTATTGATCAATTTATTGCAGGTAAAGTTAAACATTGCATTATAATTATATATGTTTAGCTTTTTTTTTTTTCCTTTTTTAAGCATGGGAATTTACAAACTCTTTTCAATATAATTGCTAGACAAGGGCAGAGGGGGGGGGAGATGCTTTCATTTGTGGAGTGCAGCTGGGCAACTTGGAGTAGAGGTGCCAATATTCTCCCCTGGGGTACTATCCTTTCACCCCTTGGGGCACCCTGTATTAAGGGTGCCATCCTTTCACCCTAGTTAAGGGTGCCATTCTGGCTCCCCTAGGGGTGTCACCAGTCGGACAAGACTTTCACCCCTAGAAGGTGCCAAGTGTCACCTGTAGTTTTAACAGTGTATTCCTATCCTAGTGATCTTTACTTACGTTCATGTGAACGATCAGAGTAGCTATGTTCTGTAAGTGTGTGTTTGTATTTAGTAAATTTCTTGGGAATAGCATACCGCCCACTCAATTTTTAGTTTTTCAAGCTTAATTTCAATCACCGTTAGCCTAAAAGTGTCCACTCCATTATCACCATCCTTACTTATTGATTTAAAATAAATCATTGTTATTGTTAATGGCTACTGTTTTAGCTGACGGGCCAGAAAGGACTACCACAAATGAAGAAATCATGCGAATCAAGGATTAAGGAGGGAAGGGGGAACGAAAAAAAAGTCATAGGAGTATTTAGGAATGTAATAGTTCTAAAGTCTATTTAAGCCAAAAAAAAAAGAAAAAAAAAAGGGGGGGGGGCTAGATTTTGTTTTCACTAAAGCTTACTTTTTGCTTTTACTAAATGACTTTTTTTTTTTTTTTTTTTACAAATATCAAAACATATCTGATTTTGTTGTTAAAATTCCCCATTTAAATAACGACTAATTTTTTTCGTTAAGCGAACACTTCGTGTAACTGTTCTCTCCTTTTCAATTTTGAGAAATTAGAAAAATAAATGGAGTGTATATTACTTAGAAGGTGAAAAATGAAGCCATAAAAATAAATAGTATTTTTTTTTTCAGGGATTAATATACTTCTGGAACAAATGGGAAAGACATTTAAACGAGGCCATAGAGAGCACCCTATTTTTTTTTTCACTTGCATTTTTTCCCATGAGGAGAAAATGTCGGTGAGAGCAACGTAGCATGAAAGAACTTAGCCGAAATCCAGCGAATGAAATGAAAATAAACCCTAATAATAATAAAATAAAATTGAATCACAGGACTTGTTTTTACGAGTATAGTCCAAAATTACTTTGATGATACTGATAGAAGTAACGTTATTTTTTTTTTCAGCAGATTACTTTAATTACGAATTATTCAAATGATGAATAACTTCTGCCGTAGATATAACATAAAAGTTAATTTAAACATTAAAGGAAAAAACTAGGAAAGGGGTTGCAGAAAGGAAGTGAGTAAACAAAAAAATATGAGGAAAACCATAAACAAGTCCTTCCGGCTCAGTCGGAAGAGTAAGTTGATTTCTTTACTTTTTTTATTTTAAGGTACATCACATTTAAATACAAATTAAACAAATTGATCTCACTCCTTCTACGTTTGCCATTTTGGCGAGAAATGTAATTTGCAGGGAAATTTAAAATTAGGCTTACCAAATGTAATTGAATGGATATGAAGCAATTAAATCAAATATGTAAAAATATTTGTTGAGATCACAGTTTAAAAATCGCTCATATAGGTGAACCATTCAATGAATTCCCTTGGAAACTTTTGTGTGCTTATGTTTTTTTATGTATGTGCCTAACTATTTTAAAAATCACCAAAAAAAAAAAAAAAAAAACAGTAAATTGTTTTCAAATAAATCGCATTTGAAAGTACATTTTGCTTTCTATTCGACGGTGTAAAAATTGAAATTGCGCGATACTTAGAAGATGTAAAAATTGCAGCAATAACGAAATTTATTGTTCACGTCGTCGTTACCGTCAATATGACATCAACGTTACTCACGGATATGTTTTCGCTTTATAATATATATTTTCTGCTGAAAGTTCTTATTACTAACTAAATTGAGTTTTCATTTGCACTTTTTAATTTTTTAGAAACTTAAAATACTCATTTGTACATGTATTAAAATGGAGAAAAATGAAAAATAAAAATAGTTGCTATAAAGCTTCGATAGGAATAATAAGAATAAACTATCATGTTGTGGCTATCACAAAACTTTCTTCTATTTAAATCAAATCTTCTGAAACCAAAATTAAATAACAATCTATTCGTATCAATCTTGATATACAAATATCGCGGAAATCATGAAAAACAGAGCATAGCAGCGATAGCTGTTGGGTGGTATACACCCAAACCTAATAAAGATCCATTAATGTTAAAGTCTAACAGAATATGAAGCTTGGTGAAATTCTGTGCATTAGTTCTTAAGAGTCCTCTTCACGCACTTGAAAACACCCGCTCGCTAGTGTTAATCCTATGGGGCACTATTTTTCTAATATCTCGTGTGCAATTCAATATTTTTAAACGATTTTTTTTCAGTGGATAGCAGATATCAATCTCTATTTCCGCCGTTGATTACCGTCGGTTTCGAAATTAAAAATATCTTCGTAAAAAAATCTGCAAAGAAAATCGAAAAAGTAATCAACGGTGGAAATAGAGATTGATCTCTGCTATCCAATGAAAAAAAATCGTTTAAAAATATTAAAATGCAAACGAGATATTAGAAAAATAATACCCCATAGGATTAACATTAACGAGCGGGTGTTTTCAAGTGCGTGAAGAGGACCCTTAAGGTACATCTGTCAAGGAAATCGGGATAAACACAGCAGTGCAGCGACACTTGTTGGGTGATATACACCCAAACCTAATAAGGATTTATTTATGTCAAGGTCTAACAGAATATGAAGCTTGGTGAAATTCCGTGCATTAGTTCTTAAGGTATATGTATCGAGGAAATCGGGATAAACACATAATAACAGAGACGCCTATTGCGCTATTTACATCAAAACATAATCAGTAAAAATTTATCTTAAGTTCTAACAGAATAAGAATTTTGATGAAAATCCGTGCATTAGTTCTTGAGATATACATGTCGCAGAAATCATGAAAAATACAGTATAGCAGCAGCATCTGTTGGACGATTTACACCAAAACGTAAACAACACCAATTTATATCAAGGTTTAACTGAATCTGAAGTTTTATTAAATTTCGCCCATTAGTTCTTGAGCTAGAGCGCCCACAAAATATATGTCACATACAGGCACACACAGACCCGGTCTCACGGACAGACAATTTCTAAAAACAGTCAAATCGTGTTCAGGACCTTCTAAAATATATAAATCGTCGAAAACCGGAAGTCGAAATTTTTCACGAATACAGTACTTTCTTCTTGTAAAGATAGAAGAAAGTAAAACCCACTAAAAAAGCGGTAATAAGGAAAAGTTTAAGTGAAAGGTCATAAAAAGCACGAATTTCCAATGTCTGTAAAAACTTGCTATTTCAAACATTAAAACATTTATTGAAGGAATGTTGTACAAATCCAACATGCTTAAAAAGTAATTTAAGAAAACGTAATGATAGGGTAAATCTTCCCGTCTGTAACATTAGTTAGGAATGATAAGGCAAATAAAGGGCAAATCCGATTAGCTGCAAAGCAAGCAACGATTTTCCAGTCTGAAGAAGATTTAAAAATTACCATGCTTGAAGATGGAATTGAAATATATACTCATAAAGATCCAAGAAGATCCTTGGAGAAAAGGTCAGTAAGTGAAATTCTCCAAGTTTTAATGATATACAAATACTTCTTTTTTAAATGATTTATTTTTATTTCTTTCACTCTTTAAGCTCACTCACATGTACTTTAAAAATGTGTCGTGCAGGAATGAACTCACTGAGTTGGAACTCGTGAGTTTGACGTAGATTCTGTAGCTTTGAATATGATTCATTTTTTGAAAAGCGAGCGTGAGTTGCATTAGACTAAAAAAAATCCGCGCGTTTTAGTCAAAATTACAACTCATATTCATTCAATATTTTGTTTAACTATTCAATTTTTGTGAAAAACGTTTCATCATTTTATGGTTGCAGCTACTGCAACACCATAAATTGGTTCAACCTTGTTTCAAATTTTTAACAGCGTATTTTATCTTTTTACCATGAACAAGGAGAAGATGTCCTCTATGCTCATGGTGGGGACAAAACTTGTTCAATTTGATGGCCACCATTATTTACCACCATTATTATCACCATTATTACTTTCTACAATCGTAATATGTTTAATGGTTGATTGCATACATGTGTCAGAACGTTACGTACATGCGCGCTATGCTGTCTTTAAGATCATATAGAGATTTTATGAGATCATGGTTTGAGATTTATAAGATTTACCCAGAGTCAAAATTCGCATGGATTCAAATCTTGAAATCCAGGCTGTAGTTAAAGACGGTTGATGTTTTCTGTCATCCGACAAGTGGCATAAACTGCAATTAACCATTCAACATATTATGTTACGATTCCAGATAGCAATGGTGGCCATCACATTGGACATCTGTTATCCTTATTAGACGGATAAGTTGTGCAATTCATGTTATATATTCTGTATAAAGGTATAAAGTTCTCTATTGGTAGTTTTAGGAACTAATATTTTTTTGTTCTAGAAAAAATTCCCAACAACTCCTTATGACATTCTTGAAATGTCATGACCTTCTGATGGATAGTTTTTTTCTTTAGCTCTCTCGAAAATATGTAGTTTAATTTGGGACACTTTCTAATTTTCCCTTTTTTTAAGGACAATTTTTTAAAAAACTAGGATTGTACGCAGTAAGCATAGTCACGAGTCAGATAGTCCGGTAATCTACTGTATTTGTATAATCTTTATAAAGCCCGAAATAAATTATAAAGTAAAATTCTACATATGAGGAACTTTCAAATAATATTTTAAAAAATAGTTTAATATTTAAAAAATATTTTTTCGAAAAAGCGTTTCATGTAAATTCTATTGTACGTAAATGAAAGTGTATATATGTGGACGAAACTTAAAAAATATATTAAAAATATTGATTATAAAGCTTAATAAAAATAGTTATTGAAACCCTGGAAATGTATTTTCTGTTCCACATGATTCTCTAAGTATTCAAAATAGATAAATGAACATTTTAAATTTTATGTTCCCAAATGAAATGCGTTACATTAATGCAACTCTGTACATATCTATATTAACCTTTTGATTATGGGCCAAGAATGGCAACTATTTTTATATCCAATCGTACCAAAATTTACAAAAAATTCCTTTGTGGTAGATTTCTTATGAAAATATCCTAGTATAAATGTATGACAAATATTATTTTTCAAATAGTGGTACGAATAGAATAAAAAACAGTCGCTCGGACGACATATGCCCCAACCCGGTAATCAAAAGGTTAAGTATGTTACTGGTACCTACGGAGGCTCTCTTTTTCTTCCAGTAGTCTTTTATTACTTCACAACAAAAAATGACATAAATGCATGGAATACACTATTCATGGCTATTTCATTACACACCATCTCTGATATACGGTAAAACTAGTAACTAGTTTATAATTAAAGACTGTACTATGCAAATTAGAATGCTCATTAGGTTTGAAAGAGCTAAAAAAATTACAAAACTGAAATTTGTTAAAAGCAATTAACACCAATTAAATGGTATTCTGATGAAGTTCAGCAAACTATTTAGAAAATGTACAAATGTGTATTGCAGAATAAGAAATGCAATGTACGATTATGCAAACTCATGATAAAAATAAAGAGAATTTAACACTTGTTCTTAAACTTTTCAAATATATATTCCCTTTTGTATTATCATTAAATATAAATATAAAGTCATTCTTTTCTCATCCTTAACAGAGCGCAATTTAGTTTAATGATTCCGGGAATGCGTTTATTTTCGTATATGCTTGCGACAATTACAACGCAAGAAAATGAAACTGTTCCAAATTAAAACAACTTTGTTACTTTAAATTTGAAATACAATTCAGCACAAGATCTTCATAAAGAAACTGTAATAAACCTTCGAAATATTCTTAATAATATCAACATGTCAGCGCGGAGAGAGAAAAAGAAAAATGAGGAAAAGTTTTTGAAGCAGGTTTGATGCCGTATGGATGATGTATAAACATTTGTGAATCTTAAAGATTTATTAAAATTGGAAGTAATATCTTAAAAGGCAATTTTTCTTTCCTCTTTTATGAGTCTGTCGAATGGTATTATCGCAATGAAAACAAAATTATTGAAATTAAAAACAAGAACTGCCAACTTTAAATAATAATACAAAGGGTAATTTCCAAAGCAATTTCGCCTTTCATGGTATTCATGAGTTAATTTAATCAATGCATTTAAATAAAAATAGTGTAAATATACTTTGGTTGTTTTGTAACAACATAATACAAAATATCAGTATAAAAGAAGATTACCTTTATAAATACTGATGCCAATACATATTAATGACAAATGCGAGACTAAAATTTTATATTAAGGCCTAGAGATCAAAGCATTCAAGTAATCGGAATGAAATTTTAGATGTAGATAGTTCAAAGAATGCGCTCGAGAATGGAGGTGAATAACAACAATCGACCTCTGACGGTGACGGTTAGAGGCACAATTTTGAAATTTTCAAATGGCCATAACTTTATTTTTTGTTTTTGCATTGACATATAATGAACACAGTGAAAAACTACAAACGACGTTGGAACAGGACCAGTAATACTAAAAACGGTGATTTAAAATATAGGCAAATAAGAACAGCGAGAATAACAAATCGGCATCGACAGATAACAAGAACACAAATCATTTTATCCGGATTACAAAACCTTCAAGTGGTCACCTTCACACACTGCAAAAAAAAGTGTTGATTTTACAGTATAATACTGGCACCCAGCTGCCAGTATTATACCGTGTGCTAGTATTATACTATAAAATCAGCACTTTTTTTTTTGCAGTGCAGACGATGACACTTTGCTTGCGAGACATTGTGCACAATAGGAAAGCATGTACTACGCACAAGAAATCTGCACAATCTCACGTTTATTGGTGATGTTCATGTCAGATGCATTTAGATGATTTGACTGGTATATTTTTAATTTTAAATATATCCAGGGGATCTATTGGATAATCTATTGGAATGATCCCCTGCGACCGTGGTGACCATACATTGTAAAAAATGACCAATGTTTCTTATTTTATGAAAATATGCTATAACCACGAACGAAAATATAATATAATCTTTTGAGTTATCCGAAATTTCAAATAGCATGTTACATTGTCTTTTGAATCCCCAGAAACGAATACATTTTCAAAATTTAAAGAATAATTTATAAAAACAAATTATTTTTAGCTGCCCGAATTTTTCAGAAACGTTTCCGAAGGGTTTTTAAAGTGTATGAATTAGTGTCCTCAGGCTGGAATACCTGTTTTTCGAATGTTATCCATTCTCAAGTACACGTTTTTAGCCGCATAAGTTAATTTATACATGAAAGAGTAAAGAACTTTATGTATTTTAATGTTATTGTTAACGCTGTTAATTTTGAATGTTTGTCTGTTAAACATTTTTTTTGAGCAAGAAAATGTTTACTTCAGAATTGATAGCATTCGAAAAACAGGTATTCCAGGCTGAGGACACTAATTAATACACTACAAAATCCCTTCGGAAACGTTTCTGAAAAATTCGGGCAGCTAAAAATAATTTGTTCTTATAAATTATTCTTTAAATTTTGAAAATGTATTCGTTTCTGGGGATTCAAAAGACAATTTAACATGCTATTTGAAATTTCGAATAACTCAGAAGATTATATTATATTTTCGTTCGTGGTTATAGCATATTTTCATAAAATAAGAAACATTGGTCATTTTTTACAGAGTCGACCACAGTGCAATGTAAACAAGTTGGAAATTGTACGTTAAACGTGGAGTAGGAGGTGCGTTCGTTTTATAACTAGTTGCACAATGTAAAAAAAAAAATCCGTATTATTTCAAGGAAATGAGTTATATCGTTTGCTATGCGCGAAATGAGCATGCCTTTTTTTTTTCCTTATTACGTATGCCACGTTTACAAATGCCATTTTTTTTCCTACACCAGACAACACTGCAAAATTCACCATGGAGATCTTCCTTTGCGAATGATTATGTCCATGGTTTAATATTTTTATGACTCATAATGAGCGAATATCCTGTGTTTATTTACTTTAATGGATTGAGATATTCGGCTGTTAACGTAATTTCCACTGAAGTTATCGCAGAATCTATACATTTTTTAATGTAACTCATCTCTCAAACAAACAATTTTTTTCAACGATATTTCTAAAAATGTAACTTTTATGCAACTTTATTCGAAAAAATAATTTTGAATAAAAATGGCCACCTGCATATGAAAAAATTGGTGGTTTGCCTGTATTTGTTTTCCTCTGTCACATGACTTGCGCTTTTATTACATAGATTACGTACGATAGGATTTAATAGAATAAAGAACTTTTATTAATATCTTTTTAAGTTTTGATTCGATTTTCATAAAATTTGAAGATACTCGACAAAATTCTACAATGATAATATATATTAAATTTCAAACCATTCGGTTGGGTAGTTTTTGCGCTGTTATATGCGGACAGACGGACGGATAGGTGCTACGTATTTATATAATTACGAACGTACCTAAAAAATGGGTGTTGTCTTGTCAAATTTTCCAAGTTTGGTCACTCTAACAACTATAACCATGAAAGTGCGATTGTGGTTCACCTCATTCTGGAGCGCATAGCTTGAAATACCTACATCTCAAATTGCATTCAGCAGCATGCAACAGTTCTTGCATGATGCGACTGTTAGTTGCTGATTTATCGGTAAAGTTTTTTTTTTAATCACCACTTCGTATAAAAATTAAATCATAATTCTTGGTAAAGAAAATTGTAAATGTGTCGAAAATAGGCTCGTTGTGGAGTGACAAAGTGAAAAATGTTAAAAAACAAAAATATTTTTCTTAAAATAAATAAATAAAACAATCAACTATTCCTACTGTCATGACTTAAAATATGACAAATATTAGCCAATATAAAAAACGCTGAAAAAAAAGTTTCTGAGCGAATCGTAACAACATGCAAAAGAAGCTAATATATAAAAATAAAACGATAGAAAAAGTGGTGCTACTGAAAGTTAACACTGAACAAGTAAGTCATCGTCACCTGTAATTCGAAACAGGTAAAAATTCAACAAAGCAGCGGGAAAAAGCAAACTGTCACAACTGCTGCAACGGGGTGCAACATAAATATGTCACTGTATTTTTCCTTTTTAATTTTTATGTTGAAGAAAAGTTATTGCTGTCGGTACCAAAAGTGACATCGTTTCACGATAGGAGAGTTTTTTTTTTTTTTTTCTTTAAGCGGGTTTCCATAATACTCAACTTTTTTTTTTTTTTTTTTTTAAGGAGAGGGGGGGGAGGGGGGTACAGTGTTAGATTTATATTCCAGCCAAGAGGCTGCGTAATTAAAAGATATACTTTTTATTCTTTGACGCAGATAGATTCCAACTCTATTATATCTGCAATTTGAACAAAATAAAGAAATTACATGATTGAGAAATTTTCTTTCTTTCAATTTTGCACAAATGCACTGGTATAATTTATATATATATATATAAAGACTACCGTCATAAACAAACAAATTGCAGTTACTAGAAATAGTTTCGTGGTACTGTTAATAGTGGATGCCAGTAAGATCTGTATAATAATATCATAAAAGTTTTGCATTTTGTAAAAAAATAAATAAATAAATAAATAAATAAACGAAAATGTTACACATAAAGAAAATTATATAAAGAATCCTATAAATACAAACTCAAATTATATTAGACTTGGTTTCTAATAAAAAATTTCGTTGCAGTGAAAGGTATATTATTTCATGAAACACAACAATTTAAAATTTAACAAAAATATATTTCTATTATTTCTTTTAAATTTATTAAAATTTGACTTAATCCAAAATTTTGGTATCCAAGTCATAACTATTCGGTAATGGTACAAATATTCTTCGTGTAATTTTAAAAGCATTCATACTGTCTTTCCATTAAAAATTCAGGAGGAATTACACTTACTAATCGCTAACAATGAAAAGATGTACAGAGGGGGGAAAAAAGCATCATTTTAACTTGTATGAACTTCTTTATAATTATATGTAGTTTATTTTGCTGTAAGGGATTATTCACATATTCAAACTGAACCTAATTTGAAAAATTTCATTTGCAATACTGTAAATAAATTAAATATTTAAATTTAGTATACCAAAAGTCGTATAAATAAAAATTTTCACCAATTTTGGATGACTAGTTAGTTAGATAAAAAATGAGCCAATCAATGTTAAAGAAAAGACATAACTAGAACAATAATGTGTCGATTGCGTATTACTTTTACTTTATAAGACGTTTTGGAAAAGTCCAATCACATCAAGTCAACACATGCATATTTTGGATTAAAATGCCTTTTAGAAGTAATGTAATTAAATAATGGTTTTAATAAAAATTCATAAATAGAAACATATTTGTTTCTCGTCACCATTAGAATCCGCATGGTC
The DNA here is from genome assembly GCA_963931845.1 of Maratus michaelseni. Taxonomy (NCBI): domain Eukaryota; kingdom Metazoa; phylum Arthropoda; class Arachnida; order Araneae; family Salticidae; genus Maratus; species Maratus michaelseni. The sequence continues at coordinate 256,990,294 of OZ007592.1, forward strand.
AGAAAATCCCGAAAAATAATTTTTCGTTCTTTTCTGATCATTACTCCTCAAGTTATGAGAAATTATGTAAATTTGGTAACTTTAAAGGGTACATACTACTTTATACTGTAGTTTAAAGTCTAAACACAGCAAGTCAACGATATATTTATCGATTTTCTGATAAGTATTGTTTTCTTTTATTAACAAATAACAAGTGCTAAATCATTATAGTTTCATATTATTTTATTAGTTATTTTAATCATACTAGTTTTATAATTTTGTCTCCAACACAAATTAACTGATATTTATTGTGTTTTTCTAGATAAAACAATGAAACTTTGTATTTAAGGTAACAACGGCATGATAAATCTAATGATAGATAGAAAAAAAATAGTAAGGATTGGTATTGCAATTTTCAAAGTTCGTATATAAGTAAATATGCGGTCCCTCAAGAAAATTTAACAATAACAGGAATCTAGAAAATTATAAACAATGAACGTTGAGAAACTAGTTTTATCATGCGATTTTAGGATTGAAGTTAAAACTAACATTCCGATTTTTTCCTCTTTTCCCATATATAGAGTTGTTGTTTATCTGAATAGAAAAAAACAAACAAACAAAAAAAAAAACAGGAATAACAGTTTTCAGAAATAACTCACAAATAGTGTATTTTTATTATACAGAACAAATAAAATTTACTTTTGTAATGAATAATTTTTTTTTTCTAATTTGATATAGATGGTTTTAAATCAATTAATAAATATATTCTATCATAATTTGGATGCTGAAATTTGTTAATTGAAGCGATTTTCAATTATTAATATAATGTATCCTAAATTTGTTCTTTATTTTATAAATATCCTTAGTTAAAAGATAGAAAGTTAAATATTTTTAAGATGCATTAGAAAAAAAAAACTGTCACTATTTTCCTTAAAAGTATCAAAACAAATATATTTATCCAACAATTTCTATTTCTTAAGACTACTTACTCTCCGTCATCTCAAATAAAAGTTTTAAACAACTTTTTCAGCTATAACTTCCCAAAATAATTTCAAAAGGCTTAATTTATCATGAATGTAATTTAAAATCTATTTTTTTTTTTAAATAAATCTTTTGAACTTTCACTTTACTTACTTCATTTTATTTATTTATTTTACCCCGTAGTGGCAATATATCTAATATGAACAAATCTTTCTGTTCTATTTTTTTCCTTCAGAAAGGAAGAAAAAAGGGCAAAACTAGCAGCATAAATATGTCACAACAGTCACTTATATCCATAGAAGGAAATTATGTTAGCCGTAAGAAAATGTCAAATCGTTTGACACAGTAGGTTAAACACCATTCATTGTCTATAAAAGCCAGTTTTTCGTTTTGTGACGCGCTAATCCATCCAATTGTTCTATAACAAGAGACCAAAATTGTTGTAAATGTCAAATTTTTGAACAATTAACTACTGAAGAGTACGATTTTTTAACATATATTGCAGAATTCGGGGGGAAAATGAAAATAAAACTTCTTTTAAAAAGGATAACAATTTACTTTTCTCGCTAAGCTTGACAGGAGTTTGCCGTTTGTTTGTCAAAGATTCTTCTTCGTCATACAAATTTCCTGAAAGTTAATTTGAATGCCACTGTAATTTGATTTTTTAAAACTTTATTACTTATTTTAAAAAATCAGTAAAGAAGTTGTTACAAATGTAGGATAGAATATGTAATAAAAAAATATTTTGTTAAATTATTTTAAATCAAATATTAGTTATAGATTTCCAAAGAGATATAATATTATATAATATAATATTATATACACAAGCATACACACACATGTATATATATACAGTGAAGACTCGTGGGTAGATACTGCGGAACTGCAGCAGTACTTCTATTTGTATTACTGCTTATTTTACTGGTTATTACTGTTAATTTTGCGGTATAATACTGGCAGCTGGGGTGTCAGTATTATACTGTAAAATCAACATTTTTTTTTTATTTTTTTTTTTTTTTTGTAAGCAGTGTATCTTGTAGTTCATGAAAGTTACAAAAATCCTGGTTTGGAACTGTGCCTTTTACAGTTCCAGCAATTATATGTAAGACTAGAGTGCGCACGCACATATGCTATAGACGCAAAGCAGCTTATTATAGGAAATATAGGCACTTTGATTTTAACAATTCTGTCATTTTTTTTTCTCTGCTAGAGCTAGGGAGAAAGCTGTGATATTATACGAATTTATAAGGCGTTTAGGCAACGTTTCAAGGCAATGTTTGAATAAATTATGTATTATTATTATTATTATTATTACTGTTATTTTAAGAAACTCACATTATAATACGTTGAATATATATATTTTTTATTTTGACAGTACAGCGTAGAGCAAAGATATATCAAACTAGATGCAGAAATTTGTCTACGTAATGTTTTCAAATTGTATTAGTTTTTAATGTTTAAAATTGGCTTCAAATGGGCATTTTGGGTTCAATAAGATATTTTCAGTACTTATTTAGGGTAGATTAGTAGCACTTTGCTTATTTCTGTATGAAACTATGTTTGAATATATGCTGTATTATTATTATTATTACTGTTATTTTAAGAAACTCACATTATAATACGTTGAATATATATATATATATATATATATATATATATCTTGAAAGTAAAGCGTAGAGCAAAGTATATCAAACTAGATGCAGAAATATGTCTACATAATGTTTTAAAATTTTATTAGTTTTTAATGTTTAAAATTGGTTTCAAATGGGCATTTTGGGTTCAATAAAATATTTTCATTTATTTTATGTTTTAGAAGATTTTTTTTTTAATTGTTGAGAATTTACGCTGATATTTATTTAGTTACCTTAAAATGTAGAGCAGGCGTTTTCAACTGTTGAGCAGTAATACATTTCCGCGCATGCGCGGTAGCATATTACTGTTTATTACTGTTAATTTTACGGTATAATACTGACAGCTGGAGTGCCAATATTATACCGTAAAATCAACAATTTGTTTTTGCAGTGTAGTTCCCACATTATTATACGTTCAAGAATAAAAAAAAAACAAAAAAAAAAAAAAAACAAAAACATAGATATTTCCTAGATTCTTGCAAAAGTGGTTCTCAAAAAATTGTTTTTTCTCGCTCAACCACGCGAAACTTTTAGGCTTTTTTCTGACTCATTTTCAAACATAAAAGCATGAAACTTGCAGAAATGATTATTGAACTGATTTGTAATTTTTTCCTGCGCTGTCGCGTCCGGAAATTTGACTCAAAACGAAAACTTAGACAGCATTTCCTAAAAATAATTCTACCTTTTACCGAAAAACGAAAAAAACAGTTCGATTACACAGTCTCTTAATAAGGTAACTATCAATTTGATGCGTTTGCGATTTTGCCAACAAAAGTGAATTACAAAATGTGTCAGAAAGTAGTCAATTTGAATTTGAGAACAGCCTTAAGGAGTATATCTATCCAAAAAATTCGATTCTGCAAACCTATAAAAACAAGTAAAGTTCAGCTATATGATTAAATGGTGATATGTAATAAAGTGAAAAATGAGAAATACGTTTTCAAGAAGTTTATTTACTAAAATTTTATTACAAATTATAATAAATTGTTTTGGAATTTTCCCATGCGATGAAGCACTTTGTTTGCGTTAATAAATAAATTTAATAAAATCTCTGATGGCTCGGCATACAGGCACAGGTAGATTTCGAAGCTGCAGACCGTCTGGCGCCTGTTTTTTGGGAATTGTGGAAGAAATGACCTTTTTGCCATGATCTGGCAGTTGGAACGGCCCACTTCGAAACGTAACTTGTTTGCAGGCGGTGCCGGCAGGGATTTGATTTTGTTTTTAATTTTTTTTGTATAAGGGTTGGTCCTATAAAAAAACTTGTCAATACGAAATTTTAGATAATATTAAGAGGATTTATAATAAACTAGCTGCTACCCGTGACTTCGTTCACGTATCATTAAAAGAAGAATAAATGCATTAATTAAGCAAAATATTTCATTCCCGATAATTAGAAACGTAAATAATTAACTAACTCTTTATCACATTCCATAGGAGATAATACAGTATTTCTATGTTATAGAGGCCTTGACGTAACTAAGTTTTAAAAAAGTGAAATTTTGTGACAAATAATCACGAAAAGGAAACTGCAACCAATGAAAAAAGGCGGGCCAAATAAAATCGTGGAAATCGGCGAATTATATAAAAACATATGTCAAGTTTACCTGGTAAACCATTTTACTTTTAACGTCTTTGTGAAACGTTTTAATAGCAATCCTTCAATGATAATGGAAATAGTATATTCTTTTTCATTAAATTCGATTCTTGTGAATAGGGAGCAATTATTATAGACCTAAATGCAAGGAGCTTAAATTTGCCTCCTTGATTTAATCTATAACTGAAAAAAAATCTTTATTTCTAAATGAAAACATGTTGACAGACGATTTTTGTTCTCCAAAATAAATTGATTCATGAAGTTTGAATATTTGAAAATACGTTTTTATTTTTCAAAAATTTTACTGTAATCAAGATTTTTTTTTTTTTTTTTCCAGCTATTCAAATTGAAAATATTTTTTTTTTTTTTTTTTTTTTTTTTTTTTTTAATGAGAAAAAAAATTTATTAATCCGTTTTATTTCTTCTTCTTTTTTATCCGCAAAAATGGAATAATTTAATTGCCATTTTTAGAAAAACTTCGTTAAAAAAAAAAAAAAAAAAAAAATATATATATATATATATATATATATCTCGGAATTTAAATCATTTTACTTACCCATCATACGTAGTATAGGGTAAGTCTTGCAATCGTTTTGAAAATCGAAAAGAAAAAAAAAAATCTCGGATTTACACGTTTCAGACACTGGAGATTCCGAAAAACTTATTTTTAGAAGAAATTTTTTTGCCGTCCGTCTGTGTGTCTGTAAACGCTCTATCTCCCGAAAAAATTGAGATAGAGACTTGAAATTTGGTATGTACTTAGTATGTAATAACGGGAAGAAGCTTATTGAATTTCAGTAACCTCGATTATCCGGAACTATTTTTTTCAGACTCTCGAAATATTCGTTCTGATAAAAGGTAGATAAAAATTTTCGAAATTGTTTATTTTAAGGAGTGAATATAAAAGACAATAAAAAAACACAAATTTTGCATAAAGCATGAAGTCGATCGAATTATGAGTTGCCGAGATATTTGTAATCCTATTTACCACACTCTTCGATTTTTCATGACCCTGTATTTCATCCAAATTTCAATTCAAAGATATATTTTAATTGGAAATGAGACGCTTAATCAGATGCAATAAACCGCTAGTTAATAGGATTATTATTTTTGGAGTTATAAGGATGTTTCTTTCAAGCAATTCATCATTTTAAAAACATTTCATCATTTTAAAATTTCATCATTTTAAAAACAGACTTACTCCGCGCCGGAAAGGGTTAAGCAATTCAGTAATCGAGCCTTTAAAGTTTATGACGTCATCAAGCCACGATTTTATTCGAATTGCAATGCATTTTTAAAGTAGTTTACACATTTTTTTATTTTAATATTTTACACTATGCATATCCATGATTGGTAAGTATTACGGTGGGTCCCAACGACTAGTTTTAAATTCTGAGAGTTTATGACATCCTCGGATGAATGATAACCGGTGTTAAGTAAATCGCGTTGCGTTCGACAATCTGAAAAGAGTAGTTGCGAAATACAAACAGGCGGTCAGATTTTAATATAATAGATTCGTATTTATTTTTATTTTCCTAATAATCATGGATGAGAGTTTTTGGCAAAAAACTCTCATCTGTATGTAACTGATATTCATGCTTAATAATCGGTATAGATAAAAAAAAATTCAATTTTTCGTTTTAAATATGTCGTGAAACTAATCTACTTTCTGTACATGTACTTACTGATCCTTGTATTATTAATGTACGGAATTAATTCCCGCTCTGTAATACACATTTGAAAACTCCCGTTTTATTTCAAATATGACGTCACATTTTCCTCAGAGAAATCTCTTTTTAATGCCATAATTCTTGTTATTTTTCTTTTTCTGGCAATTAGGACGTAAATTTTAGCGGAAAACTCACATTTGTATGTAACTGATACTCAAGCTAATTATTAATCAGTATCGATAAAAAATATTTCAGTTTTTCATCTTAAATATTGCGTCCATTACCTATCTACTTTCATTATGCATTGATATTCATGCTCCTTGTATTATTACGACTATTTGAAAATACACGTTTTATTTATAACGTCATTTTTGTCCAAGCCGAGGAGGATCCTTTTAAAAGTTCCATGGTCCAAGCGAAATCTATTGTTAAGAATATAATTATTGTTCATTTTCCCTTCTAATTATAACGCAGTTTTTTGACAGAAAAAGATCTTTTTAATGTAATCGATATTCATACTTCATGTATAATAACAAATACTCCATATTGTTTCAAATATCACGGAAATTCATCTTCTTTTGAATTTTTTTCATTTGAATTTTTCACGTGAAAATCGTTCAATTGAAAATTAATTGGTGAGGAAAAATTATTTTTCCGTGTTTTTATTTATTGGCAACGATTAAAGCCCTAGCAACGATAAAGTAAAATGGTTAAATTTTATGGAAAAATGTCCATTTATTCTCTATGAAAATAACGAAATTTTGAATTATTAAGAAAAATATTTGAATAAAATGAACAAAAACCAGCCTATGTTCATTTGAAGGTTATAATCAACGTATATGCAAAGATACAGAATCATTAAATGCTCCATTTTGACGCTGGCTTCAGCCTAACATTTGCACACAATCAGATTTATAATATTATTAGGATTTAAGCGGATTGGACATCTTGTGAATTGACGAAGTTATGAATTTTTTTCTTCTAACCCCCCCCCCCCCTTTTTTTTTTTGCCTCCCTTGGGGCCATTTTTAATGATATCAAAAATCTGTCATAAATAAATTTTTGGCCCTTTTCCTAGAAGTAATAATAACTTTAAACGGATTCGATACGTATCATAATTAAGAAATTGTGTTTTTTTTCTGTTTTCATAACCCCCCCCCCCCCCCCTGGTTCGATTTTGCCCATTAACGAACTTGAGCGAGATTTTATGCCCCTTGATTTTTATGTATCAGTTTGGAAGAGATTTGTGCAGAATTATTGCAGTTATTGTGTCTATAAAAAAGTAACATAGATAGATAGATAGATAGATAGATAAAGTTTTGAATTGAGAGTGGTTTTGGGTTCTGGGAGTCATAATCGGTGCAGATCTGAATTTTTTTTTCAAAAATTCCAACTTAGGGGAGAATGTAATAGGTAGTATTTCTTTCGAAATTTACCTAAAAGGCATATTCCATTCGTATACTTTTAATCACCGCAATTTAAGAGTGCTGTGGAAATTGGACTATACGTTCAAGAGTACCGTGATATAAAAATATTGAAAATCTTTCTAATGATAGTTATCAAATTTACGTATTTTTTTTACACAATACTAAAATATTTTTTTTTTCTTTTCGGAAACATCAATTTTACCGCAATTTTTGTTACAAGCCACCACTTTATATATATCTATATATAATTTATCCCATTGGCAGGTTGTATTTATGCTCCAGCATAGTTAAGGCGGTTCTCAAACAAATAAATAAATAAATAAATAATATATATATATATATATATATTTTTTTTTTCTCAACAACGCGAAAGCAAAATAATAATAATAATAAAATAAATAATTTCAACACACTACAAAATCTTTTTCCTTTTTATTTTTCATTAATGAAAATAGAATCATGTCTGTTTTAGTGAAAGTTAACAATTAAAAAACCCTTTTAGTAATGATTTCCTATCATAACATGATTTTTTCTCCTGCTTCACATAGATGCAATCAGAAAAGCAAATAGGTGGCTACGGATTGTGCCTTTTTCTGTCTTCTCTCTCTCGCTCTCTCTCTTTTTTTTTTTCTGGATAGTTTCAGGGGAAAGATCATTATTTCACCGTTCTTCTTCTTAATGGACATCCATTGTAATCATAATCTGCCAAGCGAGCAGTTTTTGTACGTCTGTTATATAGTTATCTTCATTATGATATTCTTACAGAAAGACAACCTTTCATAGTTTGCTTTAAATAAGGTCTACGAGCGAAATAACGATGTTGGATACATTGTTTCTCCCTCTACACAGAGAAGTTTTTTCATAGGTACAAAAAATACTGTCAATTCCTTATGATATTTATCACAATATTAGATTTTCGGTTTCTTTTTCTTTTTTACCCCTTTCTTCCTTTCTTCCTTTCTTTTTTCTTTTCTTTTTTCTTTTTCTTTCTTTCTGTTTTTTTTTTTTTTTTTTTTTTTTTTTTTTTTTTTTTTTTTTCGTTTTGTATGTATATTTTCAATACCGAACCAAAACGGAAAGGGAATTCCAAAAGTACTTTGTTAGCCTGCTGTACATTTGTTTTTAGTATTATGAAATGAATTCAAAGCTATGGGAAAACACCACTAATGAATGACAATCAAACTACCTCCGATGAAAGGCATATGAGGAAATGTTCTATTACTTAAAAATTTGTTAACCTCTGAAAAGATTTGAGATTTTTATAATGTTTTATGACAATTCAATATATGCTAGAATTTTCAAAAGAAGACATGAAAAAAAAAAAATCCACATGCAATAATATCATAACTATACCACCTGGTAAATCTGAATTATTTCAGTATTTTAAAGGTGCGTACAAGCACGAAATTGCAGGCAAATTTTATTATTTTAGATATTTAAAAATAACATATGCAACTTGGACTGGACGATATCACAAATTTAATATTGCAATATATCAACAAGTTAATAATGATATTGGTGATATATCGTGATACTAATTTAAAGGGATGGGGGGGGGGAGAGTAAGAGCATTTTCTGTTTTTTAAAGATAAATGACATAATATTAACAATTTAAACACAAAACTTAGTTAAATGCAATGAATTAAAAATTTTATATCTATTTGCTCATAACATAATTTTTATTTTTCATGTTTTTTTTAAACAAAATACTTATTTTCACCACTATGATATGATTTAATATATGATTAAAAAACACATTTAATAAAACGATATTCAAAATTGTTCACATAAAAATGTATACAATTTTCGTTTCATAGAACTTAATTATTGGTTAATATTGGTTAAAAATATCAAACTTTGTTTTACTTGGTTCAAATAGAGTTTGGAGGGACTGAGTCTGATTTTGTTTATTCTGTACACGAAATGTGCCCAGGCCAAACCACCAGTACATCACGATCCTTTCGTCATATATCCTACATTTAATCTTGGAATAAATAAATCACTCCATCCTGAAAAACTTCATTTTATCAATGATCATTATCGTTTCTTATTTTTAATTTAGCAAAGGACTAAACCTTGGATGACTAGGAATATGAATTTAACAAATAAAAAAAAAATATCGCGTATTTTGAAAAGCTTACTATTTACTACAAAATTTAATCATGGCAACCATGTATTTTTTTTTTTTTTTTGGCATCTTAGGCCTGCTCCTTCTAACCCACCTCCTTCTTGGCTGCTGAACATAATTACGCGTCCCATCTTAACTCATAAACTTTCAGAAATTTACAAATTACTAACACACCTATCTAACATAACTTAATCACTCAAAGCAGTTTTCTTTCTCCATAAATTAATAATAATAACTCGCTTATTTTAGTCCTTAACGTAATCATTCTATCATTTTTTATCTGCTTAGCTTTCTCCATTTAGCTGTTTTGCAGCTTAGTTGTTTCTCTCATCCGCAAGTAATGTTCTATTCCTAGCAGGGGCTGAGTCCCCATTAATTAATTTATTTTTATCGGGAACCGCAAGTTTGGTCAGCAAGCAACGTATCGTTACATCTAACACGAAGTGCATCCAGCCTCCATCCAGTGTGAGGGTTCCAGCGCAATTGTGTGGCGCTCCTTGTCGCGTGGGAATCTCACACTGGCACGTCCACATCTCAAGTGCCGTCATTTACGAACTGTACAATTGGTACAGTCTTACCTAAGAACTGCACCTTTCTACTAAATTAGCGGACTGTACAACTGGTGCAGGCGCACCTGTGGACCTCGTCTACCCTGTCTGTCGCTCCTTGTCGCGTAGGAACGCTGGTTCCAGCGACAGACCCTGTATTAAATTATAATTTTTTTTTTTTTTTTTTTTTTTTTTTTGTATGTCTTTAGTTCCTGCCACCTGTCGCGTGGGCTTTGCCCGGCAGGACCAGCCATTGGCGAAGCTTGTAGTGCCACGTTTAATCCCTGCGTGCCGGGGAGCTAGCCGGGGAAGACATTAAACGCTCAACGGCTGGGTTCGCCCTCAGCCGAGTGGTCTTCCTCAGGCATTAAAATATTAAAATATCTAACATTGTTTAAATTATTTAATGGATCTTTCATTGAAAAAAAAAAGAAGTCTTCGCTGAATAACTGATAGACATTTCCCCTTCCCCATTCAGAAATTTAATTTCCTAAGAAAATCCACTAGAATAAACAGTAAGCTAAATTTCTATAAACTAGTGAAATTCACCACAAAAATTTTCAATGTATTAAAAGTACCCTTTTTATGAATGGGGCAACCAAAAAAGATCGAATCTACCCAATTCAAGACACTCATTTTAGCGCAAATATAAATTCCTTCTGAATCTGAGAACCACACTCTAGCAAGCAATATCAATATTACGCAATAATCAACACATATTCAAGCTCATCTTATTGGACATGATATATCAAAAGCCGAGAGATATCGCAATATGTCTGGACCAATCACTGCAGCCAAACAAGGAACGCGCGTTTAGTATTATTCAATAGCGAAAGTGTTATTCGGTATTTATCTCTAACGAATAGTAGAATTTGTGATTTGCAAAGATTGAATGTATTCGGATATATTGGGATATTCCTTACTTTGAGATATGATAGGGAGATAATCAGCGGAAGTAGATTTTCTGTTTTGGATGAAGTAGGACAGTGAATAAATAGACGGATCGGATGAAAGAAAGATTGAAGCACATATTGGTACGGATATTCGTCGCTGTTTTTCAGGGCTCGAAATTGCGGTGATCGTAAAACAATATTATTGTTATTGAGATATATAGGCTAAGTCAGAGTTTAAATATCGTTATCGCCATATTTAAAAAATATCAGTATTTGACCGATATATTGATAAATAATCCAGCCCTATATGCAACCTTACCAGCATTTAGTATATTCTTCAATGCATGCCACAAAGCCATCATGTTAACTCCTTGAGTAAAGACACGTGTGATGCAAACGTGGTTGAAACCACTGAAACCCCACTGAAAAACCACAGAAGACTAAAGGTATCGCAGCCAATGGATTAATTTGACTTTTTAACAGTTTTAAAAAACTGCAGAATTTGTGAAATAATTGGTGAAGTTTGTGAGGAATGTTCTGGGAGGAGCTTTTTATACCACGAAAATTTATATTTATAAGAAGTCCATCTTAACCCTTTCAGGGACAATGTACTTCTGTTTCTAAAATACTGAAATGATTAATTGACACCAGGATTTACGAACAAATTTATTTGAAAATAAGTAAACGCTTCTCTTCGTGCACATTAGTGCAAAATTTGATTCAAAAATTCTGGTGCCAATGGCCATTTTGGGATTAAAATTAAGTGGTATATATAATATACCGGTGCCCTTCAAGGGGTTAATCGTCAAAGAAATGTATTTATTTGTATTCGCAATCCATGAAAAAGTGCAGAAAAGCAGGCATACGAAAGATAATGAGTTTAAAATGTAATAAGTAGATTTTAAAAAAATGCATAAACCATATCCTTAATAAACATCCAGAAAAATAATTAAATAAAAAGAACAATAATACTGATACCACTTAATTAATACACAGAAATTTGGAACTGATGTGAGATTTTAAAATTTATGGTTAAATAAAATAATAAATAAATTTTGAAACAGTAATTCCGCTTCTAAATTAATAAACTTGATATACATATAAATTTGAATAATATGAATAAATAGAAAAATATTGACATATGAGAAGGAAATTAAAGCACCGAAATGACGCAATTCCTAATGCACACCTACATTAATCGAGTTTCTTTATTTTTATTAGAGAACAATTAAGATATCGCAAAATATTTTTTCACCCATAACAATTATTATTAACATTAATTTAATATTTAAAAAGAGCTAGATGAAAGCATTTTTAAAATTATTGCTAATTTTGATTGTTTCCATTAAATTTAGAATAAAAAAATACTTTTGATGTCAATGATGTTTTTAATGCTGCATTTGAAAAAAAGATGTTTTTAATGATTGTTGCTTAAAATTGTTAGGCGAGTTCCATATTGAAATTAATTGGAAATATAATTTAAAAGATAAGTACCAATATTAAGTGCCAATATCGAACAAATTATCGAATAATTTTTTAGCGTTTCAAATGACTTAACTTTCACAAAAATACAATTACACTCGAAATCCAAAGTAATTAATTAAATAATAAAGGCACATCTTCGAAACCCCTGATTAACCATTTTAACCCCACTGTCTGCAACAATTACGCATAAAACCTAATTCACTATGAAGGGTGCTAGTGGATGAAAAAAAAGAATTAAAAAAATCAAGAGATAAATTATGCACAAATATTAGATTAATCTAAGTTGCCTAAGGGAATTTTTTGAAGAGAATCCATTTCATCTTCGGGATCTAACCACTTTGGATGTAATTAATCATTCAAATTAAACATTTCAACCGTATTCTAGCCTCCAGTCTTAAAGAAAAAATATATATTCAGATAAAATGGGGGGTTGCAACTGAGAGTAATAAATGTGTTTACACTCTCGAAGGACTACTAATTTTCATCAGTAAATTTACATTTAATCCATTATCTAAATTTAAAAATTATAAAAAGTAAAGCGTGAAAAGAGATGCACAACCGAGATACTCATGTTGTATCAATTTTAATATCTAAAATATCTCATGCACAATTATCTGTGTTTGAATACATGATTTTCGTTAAAGAAATCCGACGTGGCTTTTTAAAATTGTTAACGCTGATAATTTGTATTGTCTATTTATACATGCCTTATCTTTCACTCTTGACCATATGGGTATACAAGATGCTTCCGTTGATTTATGATCTGTGTTGTTTATTGATGCATAGTTGTGGAGAAACATTGGTGAAATAATAATAAAATAATATAGTGTATCAGCCAATAAAGCAGAAAACGAGAAAACTAACGTGAAAACTTTTATAACAGACAATATTGCTTACAGTTGTGAAACATTTTATGGAAGTTAGTTTTCTGAAACCCAAAGAGCTGAAATAACGTGAACATTTGTATTCAATCATCTTCTAGTGTGCAATCGTCAGGGCAAAATACATCCAGAAACAAATAATTTAATGGTACGAGCTTAGAAAGAGAATTATTTTGGTATATTTACAATTTTTAGATGTCATCATGAAATAGAAACTCTTTGAAAGAAAATATAATACAGTTGCATCATTATAATTATAAAGGTCTTATAGCAATATTTTACTTAAAATGCTTCATCATTTGCTTTAAATGCAGCCAGAACGATGGGACCACTGCACATCATCTGAGGAAAAGTATTTTGAAAAAGCATACAGTATATTTTGCTGTACTTCTTTATTTTTTAATGATTTTACTTGTAGTTTTTATGTCGAGCCTCTAGTAAGTGCGTAAAGAGAAAAAAATCAGTGCAATCTTGTGGAAATTTCTCTTTTCATTAAAACGTGATTCTGAAAAGAATAAAATAAAGTTTTTGATCATGGCCAATTGTATTTCAAAGAAATGTCATTTAAACTAAAATATTTTGAACAGAATTTCTTTTAGAGCTGTCTGATTAGTATTCATATTACATACAATAATAACGTCAACCAAGAAGTAATCTCTTCAGCTTAGAGTTAAAAAATGGTTTAAATAAATGACATGCCTTCGCATGATTATTTTTTATAAAAATGCATTACTTTATTCCTAAAATCTTGATTTTGCTCTAATTTCGCTTAAAGTACACTGCAAAAAAAGTGTGCTGATTTTACAGTGTAATACTGGCACCCCAGCAGTCAGTATTATACCGTAAAATTAACAGTAATAAACAGTAAAATAAGCAATAATACACTACGCATTGTATTACTGCTTATTTTACTGTTTATTATTGTTAATTTTACGGTATAATACTGGCAGCTGAGATGCCAGTATTATACTGTAAAATCAACAATTTTTTTTTTTTTTTTTTTTTTTTTTTTTTGCAGTGCCCATAGTGTGCAGTGTACTCATATTGCAAAACAGATTGCAATATGAGTAGTTTTTATATGTAACTCATAAACAAATTGGTAGAATGAGCTGTAACTTTGAATTCGAATATTTGATGCTTCAAGAAATAGATTTCTGTATTTAAAAAAAAAAAAAAATCATAGGTTACAATTTATATATTTTTTTCGAAAATTAATTTAAAAAAAATATTTTTGAAAAAAAAAAAATGAATTGTAGCCTTTGAATTTACAGAAATCGATTTCTAGAAGCTTCAAACATACGAATAAAAAATTACAACTTATTCATTCCGTCAAGTAGTTTTTGAATTATGCTTACATGACTAACTGTTCACATTGCAATCTGTTTTGCAACGATTATAAATGAATTTAACGTTTGGATACTTCTAAACTTTAAACTTTTATAATTTCTAAACTACTTGACCGGATCATTTCCCGTTTGGTATCCTAGGGTAAAATTTACCCCAGAAGCTAAAAATGTTGTCAAAATTAGGTGTTTGTACAGAAAATTTCACAGTTTGTAACATTTTCAGGAGGAAGCCGATCCCCTAAGCTTATTTTTTTAAAACATAAATTGAAAGGAGACATAATTTACAGTTGAATGTATATTTCCGTTTTTTTTTTTTTTTTTCCTGGGACAATTTGGTAATAAAAATATTTGGGGTGTTCTCGTTTTTCTCGGCCGACTGTTCGTATGCCTGATGTATGGACATTTGGGAAATAAAATTAGACGACATATAATAAGGATACACTTAACTAATAAGTAAATATCGATATTTTATCTTTCAATGAAGTGATTTTTCGCCCTCTAAGGGAACAGTGAATTTTGAAATAAGAACAAGATGGAAAATGTACGTCAAACGGGACAAATGAAGTGCGTTCGTACTATAACTAGTTTCAGTGAAATGAATTATATCATCTGTTATTACGATATGATTAATTTCCGTAATAAAATAATAAGTACATTTTAAGTTTGCAACATTTTATCTTTTATTGATATTTACTGAAAATTCCAATGGGAAACTTAATCCTAGTTTTGAAAATTTCAGCATTTGTAATCCATATTTAGATTATTTTTCCATTTAATATCTATTTCTCCGGAAGCCTCTATCCAAGAAACTGTCGATAGATTATATGATTTCTATAATTAAACAAGTATGTAAATTCGGTTTTTAAATTCAGTAATACGGAAATAATATAACTCCCTCTTAACTAGGACGAAATAACCATGGCAACCTAGAATCATTACCTATCATGGGACATCATTTAATTAATTGCGAATGCTAGGATTTAATGGAATGAAGAAAACTTTTACTAATAGTTTGATTCGATTTTCATAAAAAAATGAAATCATAACTCAATAAAATTCTGCAACGGTTATATATATTAAGTTTCAAACCATTCGGTTGGGTAGTTTTTGCGCTGTTATATGCGAACAGACGGACGGACTAAACGGCGACTATAAGCGCAACGTATTTATATAATTACGAACGCACCTAAAAATCGACCAAAAATAATAATTTTTATTTTTGTTATAAACTTGCTAAAATTAAAAAAAAATATATAAATATATTGTCCTGTACTTGGCGAGAGAGACTTAAAGAGAGTTTTCATACTTTTTAAAGGTAAATAATGAAAATAACATACCATAGTGTACTTCAAACTCATTTTTCTCAAAACAAATTTTTTGCACACTACACATACATTTCCATGTGAATCCTCAATTTGTGAAAGGGACAATCTTTATAGTATTATAAGGAATCTATGCGTCCATTTTGGAATGCTGATTTAATAAAGCCCACAATTCTATATTACAAAACAAAAACATGTCCGCGAATAACGCTGACGTTTTATTGGCGGTGGGAATATACCTGCTCAATAAATCTCGCTTTTACTGCAATTTTTTTAACTTCTAAACATCGCATAATTTAAATTTTTACACCGTCGAATAAGGCATAATATGTTTTTTCAAATGCAGTTTGTTTGAAAACTGTATCTCAGTTTACTGATTTGTATGGTTTTAAAAATAATAACCAAGTATGATTTTTTTTTTTTAAATCTTTCTCTACTGGTGAGCTGCCCGGTTAAAAAAGATTAATAACCCGTTTGCATTTAAAATAGTTCAGCATTTTATATATAAATAGTTCATCAATAAATAGTGCATCAATATAAATAGTTCAGCATTTGCTTTCGGCTAATATTCCATAACTAAATTAAAACTTCAACAATAAATAAATAAAATAATATTAATAAAACACAAATTTAACAGGCACGCAATCGAACTACGCGTTTAAATCTCTGAAATTATCAAAAAGGCTAACTGTAAGTTGAAAAATGTTACTTAATATTTATTTGATTTTGGTCATACTCTGAAAGAATACCAAAATGTTGGAAACCATGCATACACAGAAAAAAATAAAACCCAATTTGGGTAATGGGTATTTAACAGTGCCCAAAATGGATACACAGTGGTAACCAAAACAGGCATGACCCAATTTGGGCACATACCTAAGAATCTTTCGACCCAAATTGGGTTTTATTTTTTTCTGTGTACTTGTGTCAAAAACCGAATAATGTTACGAAGTTATAAAAGAAAAATTATTAAAGAATGAAAATTTACGAAACAATTTATTAGAGGCAACAGTGTTTCTGATTGTATCTACTTTGAGACACAAACCAATTTGTACATAATTAATCCTTTAAATTAACATAATTAATCACCAGAAGAAAAATTGTATTCAGGTGAAGTAAAAAAAAAGGAGTAACGGAGGGGAGGGTGTCGGAATAAAGGAAAGAATCAATGTAATAACAAGGGAAAAAAATTGGTAAATTTTTCTCTGCAGCGAATGCGAGTAGAAAATTTGTCTTATAATATGATTATGAATGAAGACAAGGCGAAACATTTTTGAATACTTGATGATTTTTAGATAAAATTTCAGCTTATGAAATTACTACATGAAGAAATGAATTCTTTCAATGAAGAAGAATGGAGTCGAAAATATTTTTTCCAATATAATATATTTAATTAAAGATTACGCCGGTCTAATATTAAGTTAATAGTCATTTATGTTACAAAAAATAATTCTGAAAACATAATAATTTGACATTTTGATTGAAAATACTATGTTCTATTTATGCTTTAAAGAAGAGAGAGAGAGAGAGAGAGAGGGGGGGGAGGGGGTAGTAGTGGAGACAGAGAAAGAAAAATAATCAATATCTGCCTAGCTCAAATAGTGGAGGATTGATAAATAATAGTAATAAAACAAAATATGTTTTTTTTAGTTAATTATGAAATGTGAGTAGAAAATGTGTCTAATTATCTTAGCAGCAAAATCTAAAAATTTACATTAATGTCGAATTTCGAAAATTTTGAAGTATTTACTTCTCTTAAGAGGTGCAAAGGAAAAATAACTACCAGTCGTTCAGACCTAAATAATGAAAAAAGGTCTACTTAAATGAATATGGTATAGTTTTTTGATTACACAAAAAGTTTTTTGGGGTGCAGTAAAAATTCACGCAGCTGATTTTTGTAGATTGCAGAGCTTCATATGTGATTCGTTTCAAAATGTGGTACCATTTTTGTTGGATTAAAATATTTGGAAATTGTTCAAAAATCCTTAAATTAAGTTAAAGTTTTGAAAGAAACTTTATTTGGAGAATTTTTCTTTTCTCTATTCAATGAAGTAAAGATTTTAATTCTATGATAATTAGACATTGAACCCCATCTGATAAAAGATGTACAATTAAATAATCTATAATTTATCATTTTAATGAATTCTAATTCATTTTTTAAAATTCTTTTTGTCTGTTTGTCCGTGCTCTAAGTTGCATAAAAATATTAGGATTGACATGTAATTTTTATATGTTAATAAGGTTCACTATACAGTGCTCGCTATTGAAAATGAAGTGTATATCACTTATAGTTCGTTTACAGGAACACACAAAATAATTTTGTTACATTATGGTCCATGGGAAAAAATCGTTTGCTGTGAATTTTATTTAAATTGCTTATTTAGATATATCATTTCATTGTATGAAAAAATTAAATTTCTTAATAATAAACTTTGTTAGCGTTGGAAAGTGTTTCATAATCTATGCATGATTTTTCGTTCTTACTCTTTTCAGCAAATGATAAAATGTAATTGCCGTCTACATTCTTATATAAAGATGAGAAAATTGTATCAAAGTATATTAAATATTTATCAGCTGATTTAAAGATAAATTTAACATGTTCTGAAATAAATATTTATTGCTCAGACTATTTTTGATAGTAAAGAAAAATAAGAATGTTATTTATAAAAATAAATAACCTTATTAGACAAATATATATATATATATATATATATATATATATATGTGTGTGTGTGTGTGTGTGTGTGATAGTGATAGTAAAGAGAATTAAGAATGTTATTTATAAAATGAAAATAAGCTTATTAGAAAAAAAAAAAGGTAGGAAGATGTGATAAAATTTACGCATAACAACCGATTGATTTTATCTTTTTTCTTTTTAATACATTTTTTGTCATTATTAAGAAGAAAAAAAGTCTATAAATAAAGTATGCAGTGAAAAAAAAAACGATTAGTCAAAAAAATTAAATACTTCTTGAAAAAGTAAGTGATTACGAAATTTTCCAGAATTTTTTTTTTTCCATCCCTCAAGAGTAACATTAGAAAAGTTAAAAAAAAAAAAAAAGTCCTATAAAAAATGAATGAGGACATCTACATCAAAGATTTAAGTACTTCATCTCCGAAACGAATCCACTTCGTGCATAATTAATTGCAAAAATTAACATAGTTATCCGAGGGAGTTAATTTTAGACAAACATGATGCTATATGAAGAATGATGAAAAAAAAGAAGGCGATGGGTAGTGAGAGAAATGAAGGGGAAAAAATGATTATTTTGACGTAACGAGTGTGTGCCTTGAATGTTTATGCAGATATAAGCCTTAAGAAGAAAGCCAAATTTCTAAATAGTCTTGTGTGGCACATGAATAAGTTACTTTCTCCCCCCCCCCCCCCACACACACATCCAAAAAAAGTAATATTTAATCAGTTTAGTTGAGACGAGTCATTTAGTCATATTTATTCTTAATTAAAAAAAATAAAATATATTAAGCTTCTTCCAATAGAAAAATTCTTTAAGTCTAAAAATTTTGTTAATTAATTTATTTTTTAATTTGTTATTCATTTTTTCATTTAAAAAAGTGAAATGTTTTTACAGTTAATTAATTTTGTGAATGTTTCACTTCTATTGCTTTGATTATTTTAATTTCATATTATTTATTAAGAGGTGGCATTTATTTTATTTTATTTTATTTATTTATTTATTTATTTATTTTAGTTATGTTTAAAATATTCAAAATATAAAGAAATCGAGATTTAGATAAAGCGGAAACTATAATTTGTTCAAAAAATAAATGCGATTTATTTTTATTCAGATTCATTTATTGCTTCTTAATGTAAATGAAAAATAATCCAATGTCATTTTGCTGTTATATTATAGTAGACTATTTTATTTTAGAAATTTCCAACGTACATAAATAATATATTTTTTTACTTTTTCACTTTTTTTATATTTTTTTAATTATATTTTTATCTTTATCAATGATTTAAGTATTTCCTTTCCGAATCCACTTCGCGCATAATCAATTACAGAAATGAACATAGTTATCCCAGGGAGTTAATTTTAGACAAACATGATGCAATAAAGATAATTTTTCTATAAAGCAATAGGTGCTGAAAAGAGATGGCGGGGGAAAATTATTATTATGGTGTAACGAGTGTGTGCCTTAAATGTTTATGAGGAGAGATAGGCCTTATGAAGAAAGCCACATTTCAAAACAGACTTTACTGAGCACATAAACAAGCTAGTATTACTAGTCTTCTTTAAAAATATGTGTATATTTAAAAAAAAAAAAAAAAAGAAAAAGAAACTTTTGTCTAATTAATTTAGTTGAGACAAATCTCAAATTCACTGTAAGAAATTGAAAATTCAGCATTGAAAGTTTTTAATGTAAAGTAACTGAGAGTAATATGGCCACTCTTTTTTTCAAATTAATATTGTGATAGTTGTGTAGTAAAGTTGAAAAAATTAAAAACAAGTGGGTATTTGTGCCATTTATCCTCTTTAAGTTTTAAAAACAATATTTGTTCTCTTTTTCGATTTTCACTTTCAAATTTAAAACATCCTTTAAGCGTAATATGGTCAGTGAAGATAATTCGGCTAATTTCCTATTTTTCTCAATAAATACATTTATCATAAGGTCCTAATATGAAATAAATACTGTTTGCTATTTTAATTCGTCACTTTTCTTAAGATGGTTGTGCTAATCAGACGTTTATATTGTATGGGACCCCACACTCCCGTCTCTTTACCGTCTCTTTATCACCACTTTTTATCCCGGATTTTCGTATGGACATTTAATGGACATTATTTTACTTTTGAATTTGATTTAATGTAGCTTCTCGGGTTTCCGAATCATGGATTTTTTGTGTCTTTTTCGCAGTATAATTAAGATGTTAACTTTTTATTTTATTTTATTTATTTTTTTGCAACTATATCACATAGCGTAATGCTTCCTGCCAAATAACTTCTCTATAACATTTCTATAAACTTTTACCCCACTTAAGCTAAAAAAACAATTAAAAATTGGCATAACTTCAAAATTTTTATGAACAGAGCTTTCTTTTTATTATTTCAAATAAATCAAATGTAAATAAATAAATAAAAATCTAAAAAATCAAATTAAACATTCCAAAATGTTGAGAAAAATTAAAACCGCTGAAAAGATTTGAAAGCACTACATCAATTCCCAATAAAAGTGACTTAAAATTGTCATGGCTGTTCAAAATATGAAATCTGGACATATGAAAATGGTTTTATCTGCTGAAACTGCCAAGTCGCCATATTAACAACGCTGGCCATATTGCCCTCAGGTATCTTATATAAAAACAAATTTAAAAATTCCATTGTTATTTTGTTTAAACTTTTAGTAACTTTTAGCAATGCACAATAACACACGATTTTACATTTAAAACATCATGATGAAATTTCTTTCCTCGGACATTCTTTATAATTTTTTCATTCAGATATTCATTATATAATAACACGGCTTTCCTTTAGCATTATCATTAATCAAAATAACGCCGTTAGTTAATTTATGTTTTGATTTTACATTAGCTATTCATTAACTATTATCTATATCTAGATAGCACTTTGCGATTTTATTTATAGAATTTTTAAAACAATGTTCGTAATATTTTATACAAGCGAGTTTTTGAAATGTCACTAACTTTCTTTAACAAACATTTTGCCCATTCATCCTTCAAGCAAAATGTAAATTAACAGTTAAACTCGGCGAGGCGTAAACGTATATCTTTTTGTTATCAATATATTTGCCTACAGGCGTTGCTTTAACACATATACTATGTTGCATTATTTAACAAGATGCATTCACTTTTATACTACAAATAGGATTACAAATATTACTACAAATAGTTCGAAAAAATCGTTACGAAAAAACACCATTGATAGATGTTTTCATTTATAACGGTATGCAGTTTTTACGCGTTTATAATGAGCATCATGTTTAGCGCAATTTTATGACAAACGTGATTTTTCTTCTTTCTTTTCCTTTTATTTTTAACACTTTAAACGGTAACGAAATTCAAATTCTTCTTCTTTTCTTTTTTTCTTTTTTTTTTCTCTTTTACTATTAATATGTATAATTGCTCTTCTAACATGTATTTTATTACTGTTATCGAATATATTCCGTTTACAATAGCGCAACTACTGTGCGTACGAAAAATGTCTATTTGTGGAAACAATTAAGGAGCACCGCACCCACTAATAAATAAAAAACACAAAATCTGGAATAAAAAGAAATCGAGTCTTCAGTTAAAGAAAAATAAATTTATCTAAACTGCCATATTTACTTACGTTTGTTATGTCTCCTTAGTAAAAGGTCCTGAAATTTTTACGCAATATGTACTTTTCTCGCACTGTAAAATTAGTTTAAAAAAATTATCCATACCGGTAATATAATACCACCAATATACAATGTACGTCGTTCTACGCCAACGTACGAGGCACAACATCTATTTCTTAAACTTATTTCGAAAATAATTATTTTTAATAAAAAATCATTTGGGCAGTAGGCACAAAAGTGAATAATCACCGTACAGTTAAAGTAAATATTAATTATAAAAGAGAAGAGAGAAAGATAGAGAAGAAAACGGAAATGGAACATTTCAGAAAGGAACTTACATGGAAGTAAACTGCATGAATTTCATACATGGATGTCACTTACCTATAACAAAAAAAGAAAAAAAGATTTAAAATACATTGCAAAGATTTTGCACGTGTAACAAAAATTTTTAAAAATATAACACACACACACACACACACAAAAAAAAAAAAAAAAAAAAAAAGGTAAAGGAAAAGGAGTACACCGAAACTTGAATATTTTGTTAAAATTATTTTCAAATTCAAGCCAACACCATATTCATGGGTGGTCTAGTGAGGCCCGATCTTATAGCCCCGAATAAGCCAAAACACCGAATTAATAGATCGTACATTGTACATATATACTTTTAACCCTAACATTTAAAAAGAATGTAATTATATTATGGATAATTATATTAATTCTAATAAATAAAACTCTTTTATTATTACTGCTATTATTATCATAATTAATAACAAAATATACCCAGAATTGCATTAAGTATCCTATTTTTCTATTGCACATTAACTAAAATTTGTGTATTTGGTAATATTTTTGCTGTAGATCCATAGAAATAGCATATATTAGGGAGCACCGTCCGCCGTATGATAGGATTTAATAGAATGAAGAATGTGAATATAACTTGGTCATATAGGTTATAAAATGTCATATAAGTCATATAAAATGTCATATACGTCATATGCGTCATAGATAACTTGGCGACACATCTCGGTAGCTGCTATAACGAGGAAGTACCGATTTTTAAAAAATTAAAATTACTTAATAAATATATATCTTTTTACGTTTTGATTCGATTATCATAAAATTTGAAATGACTCGACAAAATACTGCAACGATTATATGTATTAAATTTCAAACCATTCGGTTGAGTAGATTTTGCGCTGTTATGTGCGTTCGGACGGACGGACCAGACGACGACTATAGGTGCTACGTATTTATAAAAAAAATAATGGATTTTTCCCTTTTTTTTTTTTTTTTAGTCCGGTTTTGATTCGAACTTTAGCTTTGGGCACATGTCTTAATGTTAATAAATATTTTTATTTTTGTTCTTTAAATAATGACTAAACACATAATTTCTGGTTTAACTTTTGTCAATCCTTGATCAATCAGTTAAAGACTAAAAGTTACTGATAATAATTGTATGTATTTTATTTATATTTTAATTTACCTTGAAATATTTAAAATTTTTTTAATTGAATTTTCTAAAATGAAGAAGTTCGGAAGCTAAAATGAAGTTCGGTTGCGGAACTGGAAAAAAAAAAGTTTACTTCAGGGTTTTTTTTTTTTTTTTTTTTTTTTTTTTTTTTTTTTTTTTACCGGTTCCGGATTGAAGTCCCGTTTATAACCACAAGTTACTTGCATCTTTCCACAACTGAACAGTTTTAGAAAAATCAAAAGAAATGAATTGCAATGGATTTGCGAGGGGCCAGCAAAATTAGATTGGGTCCTAAACATATTAACCTAGGCCGAGTAATTGTGTTTCTGTTATGTTACATTCATACCAGAAAAAATTATTTTGAGGGGGGAAAAAAGGCATTTTTACTTTTTTTTTTAAAGTTATAAAAGAAAAAAATTATTTGAAAATTCTTGTACAATTCTTGATTGAAATTAAGTGGGCTACTGATATAAGATAATTACTCCAAAGCTTCAAACTACTCTGACAAAAAATATTACTAAAAATGTGGTTAACACAATACATACATTCAGGTCACTAAACCTGATTGGATTGATTTGACTGTTTTGAGGAAAATTAAAACAGAATAGAACATTATGAATAACAGATATTTATGATGTAAATGCTTAAAGCAACCAAATATTGCATTCGGTTAACGAATTGCTGATCATGAAGTATCTCACTTCGAAACTATTGCTAACTAGTTACGATTTTCGAAATTTTTGATAGTAAAACTTAGTAGCAATTTAAAGTAATTTTAGTACTGCCGATACCTGTAAGGCACATAAGTATTATTTATAGTAGCATGCTTACAAAACTGATAAAATCTCGAGTAGTTTAGGGGTCTAGAGCAAAACATTATGTGCGTTGTTATGTTACAATTGGATTTATCTCAGAATTTAAAGAAATTTCACAAAACAATAATTTTCGTATAACTTTCATTATTTAGAAAATGTTTTCATTTTTAAAATAAATTTTTAACACACTTTTAGTTCTGGATGTACGTTTTGCACTATATTTCTTTTCTTCTTTCTTTCCTTCTTATAAAAATTAAATCTTTTTTTAAAATGATTTTCTTGTGAAAAATTCTGTACTTTTATGAGCAGGAATTATAATTTCAACGAATTAAATGCTGAAACTTCCATTTCATACATTTTCATCGGAAGAAACTCGCCATTTCTTATTAAATTATATTTTTTAATCTCCAGTATTTTTATCATTGCTTATAAAGTACAAAGTTCAAATAACTTATAACAAAATTTGTACTGAACAAATTTCAAAGATATTTGCAATGTGTGTTACATAGTTACGCGAGGGAACTTTCAGCATGCTAAAGCATTTTTATACTGTGTTTGATTATACATTTTTGGCAATATTTGTGAGACAAGTTAAGAAAAATCCTACAACTGACGTATCAGCAACTCACAATGACAAACATGTTAATGCCCAGCCTCAACCAATTATCCTAAATTAAAAAAAAAATTGGAGCGTGGGTATCTTTGGTAACGTACACTGAAAGAATTGATTTTACAGTATAATACTAGCATTCCAGCTGCCAGTATTATACCATAAAATTAATAGTAATAAACAGTAAAATAAGCAGTAGTACACAGTTTATTTTACTGTTTATTACTGTTAATTTTACAGTATAATACTGGCAGCTGGGGTGCTAGTATTATGTAGCAGTCATGTATTATTTAACATTTCTTCTTTGTCACATTTTATGTGTTTTACTTTGCATCATAAAAAAAATTGATTTTTAGAGTGTTGATATGGCACATGAAACATATCAAATTAATTCTTAGAACAAAAAAAAAAAAAAAAAAAAAAAAAAAGAAAGAGCGAGAAACAAAAAATTTTAATACTAAAATTTGCATTTTCTCCCTTGCATTTGAATCAACGGTATAAGATTTTTTTTCTTTTCTTTTCTTTACTTTGCTATAAGTAGAAGCTATAAATTCCACTCAACGGGAAACAAGGAACTCAACGAAGTTGTTAAAAAACGATTCTAAAAACACCTGCGCCCAAACGTTCGACAATAATCCAATCTTTATTGGCACGTACCATTTTTATAAAAATGAGTCCTATTGAAGGCTATGGCAATTGTCATAAACATGAAAAAATAAGATTTCTTTTTCTCTTACGTATTTGCATATTTTCATAATTTTACTTATGAAGTTCATCAGAACATATCTTTTTTCTTTTTCTTTCCAGTTTTTTCCCCGTTTTAAAACTTGTTTTTATAAATAGTGAGAAATTTTACTATGTTTAAATTTATGTGCTTATACAATCATTGGCTTTCAAAAAGCATTGATAAAATGTTTAAGCAATCTTTTCTTAGAATGTATATTTGATGGAAAAAATGTTGATAAACACAAAAGTAATCATGATTTAGTTGTAAATTATCATACACTTTTCGATATAATACAAATTTACATGCTATAACTGTCAGATCATAACAAAGAAATGAATACGTAGCCGCCCATAAGCAATAATGCACTTAAATTATTAAAAAGAAGCTTTACAACATTTTTGTTTCACGGTACATTTGAAAATATAGTTAAACTTCCGCAGCACACTTGAACATATTGTTAAACATCTGCGACACACATAATGATGATAAAAAAAAGTTGTGCATATATATATATATATATATATATATATATATATATATATATATATATATATATATATATAGTATTCAATGATAACTCTGCATAAAAAAAAAAACCTCGAAAAGTCCTGGAGTTGTAGCACATGACTATGTGGATCTTGTAACATTTGTGTTCATTTGTGTAAGAATAGCACGTATATTCATGGACATGTAAAGGTTTCTTTTTTTAAATTTTTAAGAAATGTCCGCAAGTTTTTGGTTTATTGCATGCAGGGTTTTCAACCAAATTTAACGCTACTTTTAGGAATCTTGACAAAGGCCAGTAGAAATAACATACTATAATTAAAATATAAATATTTGATGAAATATGAGCATTTGTATGAAATAATTCTTAACTGGGCATGTGCTAACGATAACTATATATTTTTTTCTCTTATCGAGATAACTCTATAGAGAAACTCATATAAAAAAGCCAGTCGATTATCGTGAAAATTCAGAACGATATCGCCGATATAAAGAGCTGAATTTCATTTTGCTTTCTAAAAATAGCTGGACAATAAGAGATTTTTCACAAATTGCCATTTTTTGTTAACTGATTTCCAACAAAGGTGTAAGTATTTAAAGTTATGCCCATGTATAACTTTGGGACGGATGCTTCAAATTATATATATATATATATATATAAATATATATATATATATATATATATATATATATAATATATATATAAAATATGAAAAAAAAAAAAATAAAAATGATAAATGAGAATTTGCGAAAAATTCCTTATCGTCCAGCTCCTTTTAGAAAGCAACGGAAATTCAGCTCATTATGTTGTCGATTTCTTTCCGAATTTTCACGATATTCTATCAGCCTTTTTATATGAGTTGCCATTATATAATTTATTATTAAATTATGATCAATAATAGAATATTAATAGAATATTAATTTATTTTATAGAATGATCGCAAATATTATTTATTATTCTATTTGTTGTTGGACCTAATTGTCCTCGTGATCAAACCTTCGCTGAAAAATACGAGGTCAAACATGTTCTTTATATTCCACAAGTTCAAGAAGAATTTGATGATAGAGATTCGATAGATATTCGACAAAAGTCTATATACAACAGTATCCGCTACTTTTAGCGATATACGGTATTTCATCCCCGCCAACACATTACAAAAATGCAACTTATTATAATTTGCGATAAAAAAAATAGCAGTATACTCTTTTTTAATTTATTTTAATTTATTAATTCTTCTGATTTATATTATAATACCGAATGAAGTAAGTGAACTTGATATATTTTTAGAATATTTATTTCACTGGGGAAGAGGGAGGAGGAGGATTTTGATGTAGACATACTTTGAAATTTTCTCTCATGGATTCTATCCGTAATCGATTTTTGTTTTCAAAAGTGTTCATTGTACTAAATCTCTTTTTACACGAATATGACTTTGGGAATGGAGAAAAAGCTTGTTACTTTATTTGAAATATTTGAAAATACAGTCGAGAGAATTGATAAAAAAAAATATTTAATTAACAAAATTTAAAAAGTTTCACACGCACTTAATATTTTCTCACGAAACATCAGTGTGCCGGAATACAAATATTGCTAACCTCTGATTTAGAGTATTTAATATCTATAGAAAAAAGTATCAATAAACAAATTTTACGAAATGTTATCGTAAGTTAAACTTATCATTAAATAATTAATTTTTAATAGGAAATTTTTAAAAATACTTATAAACTTTGATTAGGCCTATTAAATTGCTCATGAATAAAGTTAAATGAGTTATTTAATTATTCATGAACACAATTTAAAAAGTTAACAGAATTATTAAATTGTTCACAAACATATTTTGTAAAGCTAACAGATTTATTAAAGTGTTCATGAACAGGATTTTGAATGTCAACAAAGTGATTAAGTGATTCACGAACATAGTTTTTGTTTTTCAAAGCATCGACTGGTCAAACAACAGAACAAAACAAAACAAAACAAAACAAAAAAACAAAAAAACCCCAACAACATAGAAACAAGATCTAATAGCAACAAATTTTATTATTTTTCTCATTCGCTGCTTCATCATAGCAAATTTAATTACCCCCCTCCCTCCCCTTCCTCCCAAAATATCACTATTTGTCTCTTGTATACTCCTGAAAAGCAAAATTGTATATCTATTGATTGCAAAAAAATTATTCCAATCATAACGTGATCCGCATTCTTTTATTTTACTACGAAAAAGGAGATGAATAAAAATAGAATAAAAAGGAGTATCCCAATTCTCAGAATAAACTTTTTAAATTGTTCATAAACATGTTTTTTTAAAATATAAATTTAAAAAACGTTAAATTATTTATGAACATATTCCTAAAAGCTAACAGACTTATTAAATTTTTCATGCACATAATTTTAAAGCCAAATGAGTCATTAAATTGTTCATGAATTTAATATATTTATTAAACTGTTCATGAACATATTTTTAAAAGCTAAAAAAATTATTAAATTCACCAAGAACATATATTTTCAAACATCGACTAAAATAACAAAAGATAACAATTTAAAAAATATATATATATATATATATATATATATATGAAAGGATAAAAGCTAAACCCCTTTTTAAAATGCAAAATCCCTTTTTGCCCCTTTTAAAATTTTAAATTACCGTTTTAAAAAATAGAAATTTAAATCAAAACTTTTAAATGCTTTAATAATTGTGTTTCAATTGATTGAAAATGCCGTCGCCCCTGTTAAATTAGTTTTCCTGCATCGCATCTTATAACTTTCAAAGATCGTTTTCTGACTCTTCATAAGAATATTTGTGCTGACGCTAACGCAATTTTAAAGTCTTGCTGCATCCGATCGGCCGATGGAGCCAACGCCTTTATTCCGCACAATCAATCACTCAGCTCGCGGCCAATTAAAATTAAAAATACGCCTCTTTTGACTTAGACGACCTCTAGCAGAAATAATGCAAAAACCTCATATTTATACCATTACACGGCTATCAGGAGCGAACTTTTTACGATTTCCCTCATCTAAACAAATCCACGCCAATCTGCTCTCTCGGAATTGCCTCGCGATGGACGAACCTTCGATGTCCAGACAGACTTAGAAAGCAGCTCTCACGCCAATATGGGCCTGGTTTAAAAGGATGCATGTAAGAAAAAGAAATAAACCAGGTTCCGTAATAGACGGTGTCTTCCTTTAAACAGAAATACATTCACTCGGAATTTAACCGAATCCCGCTCACGGCCCAGGACTACAAGAGCATGCAAGGGAATCAGAATGAGCGCTTTGACGTAAATACGGAGCCGCCATCAGTCCGCGCAGCCACCGGCCCGGCGATCAAGGACCCACCGACGGAGCAACACGCTTCGTTTCAGAAGTCGAGTAGGACAGTTCATCTCAACGGGAAAATCCCAAAAACTAAACAGTTACGTAATCTCAGTCAATCCCAGCGAATACCTCCGTGAAAAATTCTTACAGCATACGATGAAAGACTTACGGAATTTATCCCAAAAACTCAAAAGTACTTAATCCCCCTTCGTCAAAAGGAAAGTGAATCATTAACTTTTCTTCATTCTCAATCTTGTGCAGTATTTCATTCTGCCGGCAAGAATCAAGTGTTTTATCTGCAGAGAGAAGTAGGTCAACCAGACAGCTGTTTTCAATTTTCGAGAGCGCGCCGGTAAAGAAATGAACTCAAGTGACTCAGATGTTTCGGTTTCTGGTTTCTGGACTATTTAGAAAAATAAATCAGAACTGCGCTCAGCAAAAACAAAAACCACGTGACGACGGGAAAAAGTATTTTTGTGGGCAGTGCAAGAAGATATAGAGATAAATATTTCAGTGAAATTAATTTATTATTGTTTCGCGTCGCGGTGAAAAAAAAAAAAAAAAAAAAAAAAAAAAGTAAGAGGTAAATTTTTTCATGGATTTATTTAAAGCAAAGGCGTATAAAGGTATGTACTTTTGATATTAACGTACAGAAGAAAAAAAAATTTAAGATCTTTTTAGTGAGAGGCAGTGGTTCTCAAACTTTTTATTTAATTTTTTATGCATGCCAAAAATAAATTAAAGAGGATTATTTTAGTATGCTATTACTTGTGTGAAAACTTTAATTATTTTTAAGTCAGCTATTTAAGTTCAAATATATAATTGTTTATGTATTGTATTTAACGTAATTTTAAAGAGATGAAAGAGTAAGAATGGTGATTTTTATGAAAATTCTTTAGTTGTGTTGAACGGATAATTACGATTTTAATGAAAAATAACATTAACTAAACCTCATATTAAAATCATTTTTCTAGACAGTTTGAAAATATTTTAGCAGAAGTGAAAATTTTATTATTATTATATTATTATAATATTTTTATTATTAAGTGTTAAACTTTTTAAAGATGATTTATATGCAACGTACTTTATAGTTAGTGAGGTTATTTAAATTTTTTTTTATTGAATTCAAGTTATTGAAAAAAAAAATTATTAAGGTGGATTTTAATTTTAAAAAGATGATTTTAACAGATACTTACAGATATAGTGTTACAAATTTTAAATAGTTTGAAAGATTTTTTCATTTTTATTCTTATGTGCTTTAATGGTGTATTATATTTCTGTGTAATTCAGTGATATTTAGTATTTATATCCATCATGAGTAGCCCAACCCCTCCTAAAGAAGTAGAGGATTTAACAGACAAATCAGGTGACCCCGAAAAAGAAAAAAATCAAATTTCGAGCAAAGATGATAATCCCGTTAATAATCCTGAAGAGAAAAATAATCAGAAGTCTAGTCAGGAATCTGGAGGTGCACCAGAGACATCTGGTGTAACAATGTTAGGTGGACAGACCCTGTCAGCTCAAGCTGGGTCTGGTCACACTTCAGTATCCGCCAACCCAAAAATGTCAGTAGACCCCGATATCGTTGCGTTTTCTCCGCAAGATGGAATGTCTTGGATACCATGGTTAGCCTATTTCGAGAGTGTCTGTATAGGACAGGGAAAAGACGAGTGCTGGAAAATTAGGCACATACAGAAGTATTTAAAGGACAGTGCACTTACGTTGTACATTAATAATTGTCTAAATGTACTTCATTGGTCCGAATTTGTCACTTTGTTTAATGAACACTACGAAATTCCAGATACCCTTTCTCTCACTGATTTTTCACGTATTAAATATAAAGTTGGAGAGGACTTGAACGAATATTATCAAAAAAAGACTAAAGTAGGCCGAGCCTTAGGTTTAGAGCAGAAACTTATCCTGGAAGGGTTAACGGAGGGCTTGCCATTAGAAATGCAGAAGTTAGTTATTGCAGGCAACCCCTCAACTACACATGCATGGCGTGAATTAGTTTTCAGAATTAGCAAACTGCAACTGGACAGAAAGGGAAATGAGAGCAAATTTGAAGCAAGCCCCCAAAACCCCAATCAGTATCGCCAATGGCGACCAAACCGACCTCCATATGAGAATGGACAGAATTTTAACAGGCAGTGGAACTACAGAGTTCCCTATCAAACACACCCCATTTGACCTTTTCCGTCAAATCAAGCCAGAAATCCCCAAAATACGTTTAGACCGACTTCAAATGTTCCACCACGACCTAATGTACACCACCAGACCACTTTGCCGCCCTATCCATGCAAAGTTTGTCTTAATATCGGAATACCAAATGCGTATCATTGGGTGGGAAACTGCCCTTTTCGACAACAAGTGTTAGCAGTACCAACCCCTAGTCACAATATGACTTTGCCGAACCCCAACCAAGATCATAGCGCTAATGAGTCATCCCGAAATACATCTAGTAATCAATGACGATTTCTTATGTCCGGACATATACAAAAAGAAAAAGCTAGCTATAAAAAATCAAATAGAGATTGTCATAAAGTTACTTATGTAAAAAATGAAGACTCACTACCTTGTTTGATCGATACTGGGAGTTCGATTAGTGTTATTCCTTGTCATTTAGCCCATAAACTTAACCTAAAAATATGTAAAGTTCAGCAGAGTATACCAGTCACCCAAACACAAGGTGTTCTTGCTTTGAAAGAAAAATGCCTTGTTAGTTTGCAATTAGGACGTATCTCTAAGAGAATTGAACTTTTTATAATTAACAATCAGTTACCTTATGCTTTGATTGGGCTACCCCATTGCAAACTGTTTAGATTAAATATTGACTGTGTTAAAATGCAAATAACTCAAGATAATAAGAAAGTACCTCTCATGGACCATATTCCAACAAATGCGTCTCACCATACTTTACATTTATCAGAAGTATATACTAACCAGCCAGCAATTGAAAATGCAGAGATATTCGAAGAAAATTTTGAGCCGGAGTTGTTCGAGACCACTGACCATGTGCAAAATGTTCAGTCTGTCAGAGAACAATTACCTGCTCTTCTAGCCAAATATGTCTGTATTTTCGCCAAAGATAAATATGATATAGGCTGTGTAAACATGGAACCCCAGAGAATACAGTTAACATCAGATCTCCCCGTTTCTTTAAGAGCATATCGCACTTCCCCTAAGGAAGAAGAGGAAATTAAAGAACAAATTCAAAATTTATTGCGAGCCGGTATCATTAAAGAAAGCTATTCCCCTTATTCATCACCCGTAACTTTGGTGTATAAACGTGAAGAAGGGAAGAAAACCCCGTTATGTATTCACTTCCGAAAATTAAATGCCATTACAAAAACAGATGCAGAACCCTTACCTCGAATCGACACCCTGTTAGATAAATTGGCGCATGCTAAAATTTTTTCCACTCTTGATTTAGCTAGTGGATATTGGCACATTCCTATCCACCCTCGAGACACTGAGAAGCTGGCATTTGCCACCACCTTTGGATTATATGAGTGGAATCGTTTACCGTTTGGATGGAAAAACTCACCTGCTTGGTTTAACCGTACCCTCCGTAGAATTCTTAATAAATACAAAATTGACTTTGCCTGTAGTTACTTTGATGATGTTATTGTATTCTCCCAAAATGAAGAGGAACATTTATGTCATTTAGAGACATTATTTAATATCTGTGTTCAAGAAAACCTTAAACTCAAATTGTCAAAGTGTAATTTTGTGAAATCCAAAATTAACTTTCTAGGATATGAAGTTTCGAACGGTTGTATCACACCTGACAACCCTAATATAGAGACAATTAAGAAATTAACACCACCAACGAATGTAAAAGAATTACAACGTTTTTTGGGATCTATAAATGTTTATCACAAATTTATTCCAAAGTATGCTAACATTCGATACCCTCTCAACAATTTGTTGAAGAAAAATGTCCCTTATGTGTGGGACCAAAATTGTCAAAATTCTTTTGAAAAATTAAAAAATGCTTTAATTGAAAAACCAATCTTAAAGTTGTTTGATCCCAAAACACCTTGTCATTTGTTTGTAGACGCATCAAGTCATGGAGTGGGATGTGTAGTGAAACAAGTTGATGAAAAAGGAACATTACATCCTATAGCATATCAATCTAGAAATCTTCGCGATTATGAAAAAAATTATGCAATTACGGAGTTAGAATGTTTGGCGATTGTGGATGCTTTAGATAAATTTTATCATTATTTACACGGTCAAAAATTTGTCATACATACAGATCATGCGGCACTTACCTGGCTCAAAAGTGTTAAAAATTTAAGAGGACGTCTTTTCCGCTGGTCCCTAAAACTTAGTATGTTTGACTATGAAATTAAATACCAGAAAGGCTCCACTAATGTTGAAGCTGATATGCTATCTAGACAACCTGTTTCAGAAAATTTACCCCATATTATACATCTCCTTGACTTGAATGAAGTAAGAGACAATCAGAAGAAAGAAAATGTAACAATTGATGGTAAAAAGTACACTGAGATAAATGATGTTGTTGTTATTAAAAAGAAAGGTTTGTATAAGATTGTGGTCCCCATGTCTTTACGTTTACCCCTATTAGAAAAAACCCACACACAATTTGGCCACCCTGGAATTTATAAAATGATAAATTTAATCTCTCCGAAATATTATTGGCCTAACTTTAATCAGGACATTGAAAATTTTGTAAAACACTGCCACACTTGTCAGATAAACAAAAAATGTAGACAAAAAAGATTTGGCTTATTGCAATTAATGCCCCCAACAGAGATACCTTTTGAATGTTTGGCAGTAGACTCTGTTGGCGGATTTAATTATTACAATTCTACAAAAAAATATTTGCATTTAGTCGTTGACCATGCAACTCGCTATGTGTGGGGTTTTCCTTCAAAAAGTGTAACTACCGAAACTTATACAAACATTTTGAAACAATTATTTCAGATACAAGTACCAGATAGATTGTTAACCGACAGAAATGGAGCATTTACAGCTTCCAGGTTTAGGAGATTTCTTCGTAATTACAATATAAAACACAGATTGACGAGCAGCCATCACCCGGAAACGAATGGGAAAATTGAACGACTAAATCAGACTATTGTCACTAGATTAAAATGTAAAGTCAATTCCACATCCAAGAAAATACCCTGGACTAAGCTTTTAGATGAAGTCTTATATGAATATAATAACACCCCTCATTCTGTAACCCAATTCACCCCTAGCTATTTATTTTTAGGAAATTTACCATATGATCCCCCTTTACCAAATAATAGTTACTATCCCCCTGTGGAAGAAGCTAGAAAATTGGCTAAAGAGAGAACAATTGCTTACCATAAAAAGAATAAAGTCCGTTATGATGCTCGTTTCCTTCCTGTAAAGTTTAAAGTTGGTGACATTGTGATGTATGAAGAATTTCACTATCCGAATACCCGTAAATTGACTGCACCATATTCTGGCCCATACACCATTTTAAAACAACTTTCTGATGTATCCTTTGAAATTGATAAACCCAGCCCACATTTTAAGAGAAATTCCGAAATTGTCCATTCCTCCAAGTTAAGATACTACCACCCTCCTCAAAATCTTAAACTCAGCCATGAATAAACCCCATCTATCTCTTTCAGCTGTCATTTTTTTTTAATTTTTGCTTTCCTATCGTCCCCCTTACTCGTAGCATTTGGATGAGGACCCAGCTGGGCGTGTAACCTATCTCCCCAGCAGTGTAGAATGATGGTGACAGTTTAAAAGTACTGTTAGAATTTTTATTATTATTTTTTTTAAATATTATAATGACGAATTGATGACACATGAAGGGGTCCTCCGCTCCGTGGCCACCCATCTTTAGCCGGACTGTTTTCCCAGATTCTCTTTCCAGGTTGAACGGAGAATCTGGCAAAACTGCTTCGCTTCCCCTCTGCAGGTGAATATCGATTACCCACTTTTCTTTTTCTGTCGTGCGAGTGGCACATTTTTGGGTGATATTCCCCTCAGAGTATTAAAACCCATATCGCACTGACCCTGCGCATGGTGAAAATTATAGCAAGTGTATATTTAGTTTTTATTAGCTGTAGTTTTCTTTTTTTTAAAACAACTTAGTGTTGTTTTTTCATGGATATAAACCTAAGGCTGCATCATAGAAGTAGCTAAGTCCCTA
This sequence comes from Maratus michaelseni, assembly GCA_963931845.1. Classification (NCBI taxonomy): domain Eukaryota; kingdom Metazoa; phylum Arthropoda; class Arachnida; order Araneae; family Salticidae; genus Maratus; species Maratus michaelseni. The sequence goes on from OZ007592.1 coordinate 257,026,088, forward strand.
ACAAAACGGAAAGGTATACGAAGAAATATAATTTGTTTTTGTTATTAGTATTTTAGGATATTTTACTGTTATTTTATCTCAGTGTGAAAATTCAATATTTCTAGAAATGCAAGCTTTTCAAATTGCATTTGAGATACAATATATTTTGTTGATAGTATTAGTGCATATTTTGTATTATTGAATATTTTATATTTTTGAATAATTTGTATTTGTGAATATATTTTACATTTTAATATTTTGTATTTGTGAATATTTTTTTTTACATTTGAACATTGTCTATTATTGAATATTTTTTACATTTGCATATGTTGTATAGTTTTCAGTATGTTTACCTGTGAATATTTTAATATACTATATAGTTTATGGTTGCAATTTGCAATTATACACAAAAGGATGTTTCCCAACAAACTATATCAAAAACTTTAAAACAAAAACTGGAAAGAAAGGAATTTAACCGAATCCCGCTCACGGCCCAGGACTACAAGAGCATGCAAGGGAATCAGAATGAGCGCTTTGACGTAAATACGGAGCCGCCATCAGTCCGCGCAGCCACCGGCCCGGCGATCAAGGACCCACCGACGGAGCAACACGCTTCGTTTCATATATATATATATATACCAAACAATTATGCTTTCATCTGCAAAAAATATTATTCGCAGCTAATTTCTAATGCTATAAATACAAGTTTAAATTTAAAAAAAAAAACTAATCTTGATACAATTATTAATAATCGATATATATTTCAATATTATAAATTACTAAAAATCAAAAATTACAACTTTAATTATCCATATATTGTTGTTATACCTAAATTCCATAAAACTCCTTTAAAATTTAGAACTGTAACTATTGGTTGTAATACGTATAATAATAATGCAAGTAAATTTCTATTAACTATTCTCACTAAATTGTTTGAACTTACAAAACAAAAGATAATTTGTTTAGCATAAGAAATAGTTTCAACTTGTCAATAATATTAAAAATTTAAATAACATAAAATGCATGAAGACGTTTGACTTTAATGACTTATTTAATAATATTGATATCAAGGATATGTTCAGGATTGTCAATTTATTAAACAAAGAATACAAGGATTCCATAAATTTAAAAAATAATATTTCTTTAAATTACTTTAAAACATTAACTAGATTTATTCTATATCATAATTATATTGTTTTTAATGAGACTATACATATTCAAAGCTGTGGACTGCCTCAGGGTGGCATTGTTTCTTCAATTCTTGCAGAATTGTATTTATGTTATTATGAGCGTAATTCAAATATTGCTAATTGTAAAATGTACCATTATATAGATGATATTATCGTCTTCTATTTTAATAGTAATTCAAATTATTTACTACCAATAAAATATCTTAAAAATTTAAATTATAGTTTCAATGTTATGGTAAATAATGAACTTAATTTTCTTGATCTTAAGATAATTCTTAAAGATAATAATAAAATTATGTTTGACATTTATGACAAGCGAAATGAGTTCAAGTAAACATATTTACTAATTATATGTCATGTATACATAAATCAGTATTTGTAAATATTTTACTAAATTTTGTACATAGAATTAACAATCTTTGTTCAAATAATTTTAAAACTCAAAATTTAAAACTTATCCTTCAACTCAATTCCAAAAGAAATATCACAATTTGTCTCTTATACACTCTTGAAAAGCAATATTGTATATCTATTGATTTTAAAAACATTATCCAATAATAGAGTAATCAGCATCCTTTGATTTTACCGAATACTACAAAAAAAGGAGAGGAATAAAAATAGAATAAAAAAGAAGTACCCCAATTCTCAAAATAGGCTTATTAAATTGCTCATGAACATGTTTTTAAAATATAAATTAAAAATATGTTAAATTATTTATAACACATTCCTAAAAGCTAACATACTTATTGTTCATGCACATAATTTTAAAACCAAATGTGTCATTAAATTGTCCATGAATAATTCAAACCTAGTATACTTAATAAATTGTTCACAAACATATATTCAAAAATCTATAACAGAGTTATTAAATTGTTCATGTACATGTTTTTGAATGCCAAAAAAATTATTAAATTGCTCATGAACTCGTTTTTTTAAAGCATCGTCTAGAAAACAAAAAATAACAATCTAAAAGAAACAACTAATATTATATATATATATTTTTTTTCTTTACGCTATTTGCTGCTTCATTATGATCAACTTATTCCCAAAAGAAATATAACTATTTGCCTCTTATATACTCTTGAAAAGCAAAATTGTATATCTATTGATTCCAAAAATATTATCCCAATCATAACGTGATCAGCATTCTTTGATCTTACCGAATACTACAAAGAAGAAGAGGGATAAAATAAAATAAAAAGGCGTATCCCGATTTCCAGAAACATGGTACAGGATACTTGCCGAATTAAGGAGAGGGGCGTTGAAACACCTGCGCCCTACGGCATAAGAATGAAGACAAAGATGCTTCAAATACAGCTCATAACGATTGACAATTCCGATATGAAGTAGTGGTGTACAGCACGATTTATTTAACGAATGGTGGGCCCTTAAAGCGGCTGCCGCTCTATCTTTATACATTATTTTTTCAGATTCAATTAATTTAGTAATGGTTTTGATTCATTACAAGACGAAGAGAATAAAGGGTGAATCTATTTTATGTTTTGTGAAAGCATGAGTTTTTTTTAGAAAGATTTAATTACCTTAAAAAGTGTATAGTAAATGAAATGAGATGAAATGAAATTTAAATTTAATTAAGTATAAAATTTAGAAGTTAAAAAAATTCTAATTAATGCTTCCAGTGCAGCTGTTAATGATTGACAATTCGGATATGAAGCCGTGGTGTACAGCACGATTTATTTAAGGAATGGACCTTTTAAAGCGGCTGGCGCTCAATCTGTACATTGATTTTCCAGATTTAATTAACTTTGTATTGATTTTGATTCATTACAACAGGGAGAGAATAAAGGTTGAATCTATTTTATGTTTGTAAAAAACATGAATTTTCTTTAGACAGATTTAATTACCTTAAAAAGGTATAGTAAATGAAATGAAATCTAAATTTAATTAAGTATAAAATTTAGAAGGTAAAAATTTCTAATTAATACTTCCAGTGCAGCTTATAATGATTGACAATTCTGATATGAAGTCGTGGTGTACAACGCGATATATTTAATGAATGGGACTCTTAAAGCGGCTGGCGCTTTATCTAAACATTGATTTTCAGGCTCAGTTACTTCTGTAGTGATTTTTATTCAGTACAACAAGGCGAGAATAAAGGCTGTACCTATTTTATGTTTCGTGGAAATATGAGCTTTTTTAGAGGTATTTAATTACAATAAAAAATATATAGTAAATGAAATGACTATTTAAATTAAATATTAAAAAATACAATAAATAATTAATTATGCTTCAAATGCAGCTCATATAATGATTGACAATTCCAATATTCAGTCGAGGTGCATAGTAGAGATGAAACAGGCTCAACTTGAGCCCGAGCTCGATACGTGCTAGGTCTCAAAGTGAAATTTTTATTTTTTTCAGATATTGAAAAGAAAGAAAAAAAAATTGCTATTTGAGGTACAAGAATGTACTTTAAAAATTTTAAAGTGTTTTACAATCCTTTAAAAAACAGTTTGAAGGAGATTTGAATTGTTATTGATGGGATATAAGGAGAAATCTGATTCTGAATCTTTTCCACTTGTCAGGGTTAGTATCATAAAGAAGCCGTGAGATATATCCTCGCTTTCTGTTTGAAGTCCTTTTACAGATTTACTGGAAAACAGAGCTCACGTCTTTCTGCTATAGTACAATCATATTTTGAAAGAATACGAATTGGGACTTTTGCAGATTTCTGCTAGTGGTTGAGTATAAATAACAAATTGGCTATTTTAAATAGATTTTCAGGAACATGAAAATCACGAAACGTTGTCATGGGGGTAGTATTCAATATTAGAACTTATTTCTCTGTAAGCTGAGATTTTGAAATAAGAAAATTAAACTAGAAAGAATTTTAAAATGTTATTAAAATTTTTCTACTGCGAATTTTTAGTATTGGTCTAAGGCTCTGATGACACAATTTTCGCGCTCCCCCCCCCCCCCCCCCAAACTTATCTCAAAGGTATAGGATAATTTCTTTACTAAATCGGACTCTTAAGGCTGTTCTCAAATCCAAACTGGATACTTTATGACACAATTTTTAATTTATTTTTTGTTCGCAAATGTATCCAATTGGCAGGTGCTCTTATTCAGATACTTTGTCATTAAAACACGTTTTCCATATTTTTGGTAAAGGCAGAAGATCTTTCAGAAAATACTATCAAAAGTTGCATTTTGAACAGAATGCCCGACGTTGCAACACAAAAAATAAGAAAAACGTGTTTTCACGTGACAAGAATCGCTTATAACTCGATAAGTAATTCAGTTATCAAAAAATGGAAAACTCACTTCGATTCCAAATCGCTTCACGAGTCAGGTCTGCCAATTTTATGCCTTTACGTTTAAAAATGAGTCAGAAAATGTGTCAGAAAGTTTCGCGTTGTTGAACAGACTATTTGAGAGACCACCTTAAAGCAAATGCCACTCTTTCTATACATTTTTACTTTTTTTTTTCTATTTTCAATTCATTTAGTAATGATTGTGTTTCCTTACAATGCAGAGAGAAAAAAATATATAACCAACTTAAGTTTGGCGGGAAAAAATATTTTTATTTATTTAATTTTTCTTTCTTTCTTTTTTTTTTCTTTTTTCCCTTCTTCTTCTTTCTTTCTTTCTTTCTTTTCTTTTTTTTTTCTTTTTTGTAAATGAATAAATAATGAATTTTTTTAAAATGCTTAATACAACGTTTTAAGCATATCATTATGTAAATGCTTTGGAATTTTAAATTTACATAATTTAATTTTTTTCGAGATAAATAAACATAAACAATTGTTTAAAATGCGCAATGTAACTTTTAAGTAAAGCGTATTTAGTCTAAAAACCCTATTATTTTTTTTTAATTTACATAATTTATTTTTTATAACTGAATAAATAATCAACTCTTTAAAAATACATAATACAACTTATTCATTTCAAGCTAATTCATTCTGCAAATACCCTTAAGTTTTAAATTAATATAATATTTAAAGTAATCCTCTGAAGATTTAAATTCAGATAACTTTAAAATAAAATGAAATAATTAATGAAATAATTAATGAAATAAATGAATAAATAACTGAATCTTTAAAAAATATTATTAAAATATCTAAAAAAGATTAATCCTTTCTAATAATAATCTGATTTTTTAAAATTATATAACCCACAGTTGTGTCTAAATTTACAAATAATTCACCCGTAGAAAAAGGTACAATTTTCATATAAAGCAAATTTTTGCATTTAATCATTAGATATTTTAATTTCCTATAACTTTAAATCAAAATTAAATAAGTAATGAAATAAATGTATAAATGATTCTTATAAAAATATTAATATAATATTTAAGCAATGTAGCTTCATTCTATAAATGCGCAGAAATTTGAAATTTAAATTTCCTTTAAAACAATAAATAATTATTACTACTACTTACAGGAAAAGCATATCATTTTACAAATACTTTAAAATATTTAATTAATCGATTTAAAATTTTATTTAATTAATTAAATAATCATTAACCCTTTTAAAAATATAAAAAATAATAAAATTTTGAAATAAAGCTCACTCATTCTATAAATGCAGTCGAAGTTTTAAATTAGCATGATTTATTGTTTTTTGGAAATGAATAAATATATATATATTTTTTAATTATATATATTACCATTTCTGACAAAACATATTCAACTGAAAATGCTCAGAAGTTTTAGATTTACCCGATTGAAAACCTTCTATAAATGAACAAATTATTAGCCATTTAAAAATACAAATTTTAAACAAAACAAATTAATTCGATAAATTCTCTATATCTTTAAAGTTATTTATGCAATTTAAAATTATTCCTAAATTGATACATATTGAAACTTGTTGAAAATTTTAAAAATAATTTTCAGACAAAGCACTTTCCTTATATTGATTGATGCATTAAAGATTTAAATCGACAGAACTTAAGACTAAAATGAAATAATTTAAGAAATAAATGAATAAATAAATGATCCTTTAAACAAAGTATTAATACAACTTTCAAGTAAAAATAACCCCTTTTTATTAAAGCTCTGAAATTTTAATTCATACAATTTTAAATTTTCTCTAAATTCCCAAATAACTAACCCTTTAAAAATATATATAATTAGAATTTTCAATCAAAGCACATTCCTTCGCTCTGAAGATTTACTTTCACAAAACTTAAACTAAAATGAAATACTTCAGAAAACAAACAAATGAATATACAACCTTTTAAAAATGTTAATACAATTTTCAAACGAAGTACATTCCTTTATTCTTAAATTTTAATTTCACATAAGCTAAAATTAATTATTCAAAATATTTAAACATAATTACGCCTGATTGAATCTTTAAAATTAATAGGACATAATAATATTCAGACATTTAGTTAAATAATAAATAAAAAACACAAAATACAATCACAAAATAATCGTTTCAGATTTTAAACTCTTCTTTCATCAGTACAAATATCGATAGAGGCGAACAGTTGCTTAAAAGGTCAAGAATGTACACTGAAAAAAGAAAAAGAAAATATACATTTTACAGTATAATACTGGCAGCTGGGGTGCTAGTATTATACCGTAAAATCAACAATTTTTTTTGCAGTGTACACCAAAGCAGAACCGCATACACAGCCGGAACTAAATGTATTATAAAGATATTTCATAATTTTCTAAATATTTAAAATATTTTTCATAATTTTCTAAATATCATAAAGATAAAACATTTTAAAGATATCTAGATATTTTTTAAATAGCCAAGTTATTCGGAACTATTGGTATTGCACTGCTTTTAAACTTGAAATGCTATAATTGCTATAAAAAACCTTTAAATGTTATAAACAATATATTGTTTAAATTTAAGGCAAAGATGCCTTCCCCCCTTTTAAATAATATTACTGTAATTTGCAGCATCTCTTGCAAAAATTGTGATTCCGCATATATTGTCTCTAGAATGACCTCTCATGCAATATTGGAATGCTGGAACATAAATGTGCTTTTAAGTTCAAAATGAGTTATACATGGATTATAAACTGATTTACATGGTCTTGTCATATACCATATTTTGAGGATATTAAATTAATCAAATCTAACTAATAATTTTAAAAGTAGAATATTTTTAGAAGGATGGTTTACAAAGCTACAAATATCTGCTCTAACCGAAGTACTGTGTGCAATTCTGTCCGAGTATGCGGTTCTGCTCTGACGTACATTCCTTAACTTTTAAAGATATTTGCCATTTAATTTACTGTTTATATGTTTATTTAATTGTATTAATTTAAAAATGAAAAAACTCATATAATGGATAAATAATGAACCCTTTTTAATATATTAATACATTTTTTAACTATAATACATTCCTTTTCTCTGAGGTTTTAATTCCACATAACTTAAACTAAACTGAAATAATTATTCAAATAAATGAATGAATAATTAACCCTTTTAAAAGTATTCATGCAATTTGCAAACAAATCACATTTTTTTTCTCTGAAGTTTTAACTTCTCATGACTAACTGAAATGAAATACTTAATAATATAACTTAATAAATAATAAACTCGTTTAAAATATTAAGATTTTTTTTTTTAAAACAAAGTGAATTCATTCTATAAACTCTCTGAAATTTAATTTTTTTCTTCTAAATTACAAAATAATTAACTCTGTAAAAAATATTAATGCAAATTTGAAGCGAAGCACATTCACTCTATAAATGGAAGCTAAATTTAGTACCGAAAAAGGTACAATGGTCCTTAATGAATGTTATCAGTGAAAAAATCTGCATAAACCACAGATCTCATATAGATACGACTAAAATATTTCATATTTTGCGTTGGTGAATTTCTTCTAAAAAAAGAACTTTACACGAATAAAAAACCATTTTAGTTACAAGCCGGAGGCACCGAGAGATATCCACTGTCTTGCGCGTTGTTATCACATTGTCTAAAAACACAGGAATAAAACTGAAATACATTTTCATATAACAGAAAACTGCAAAACAGTTTTTGGTTCTTTGCACACATTTAAATAAGATTTGGAGATATGCGTAAAATAATAAATTTAATTCTAAATTTTCTAATATATTTTTTAATTTACATAATTTTTTGTTTTATTATTATATTTTATATCCAATTTTACTTAATTTTAAAACGTATTTTACGTAAATCGAAAAAATTTCTAACGTTTTCGTGATGTTTATCCTCATTTTTTTAAAAAAAATCTGGTACTTTTCGGTTAGCCGGGTGCCAGTGATATATGTACATAGATAAATGCATATGTATATACACACACATATATATATATACATACATATATGTATATATATATATATATATATATATATATATATGTATATATATGTATTATGTAAATATATTTGTGTATACATATGTATGTATATATATTCATGTATATATATCACTGGCGCCCGGCTAACCGAAAAGTACCAAAAATCTATTTTTGAGTGTGTTTTTAAATGTTTCGTTTTCCTGCTCAACGAAACGAAACTTCCAAGCACATGCATTTAATTTGCAGAAAATGGAATTGTAAAAGAATCATCCTTATATCTTTATTGAATCCATTTTCTCATTAACATTTAAACCTCATATCTTTGATTTAAAATAAAGATTTAAAATAAAGATATTTTCTATTTAAATAAATTGCGTTAAAAACTTTTATTAAATAATATTTTTCCACAACTGAGATAAAATAACATCATTTTATGAGAATTCCTATACCAGATCCATAATTAAGAAGTCAAATTTTTAAAGGACAAAATGCTTTCACTTGTGAAAGTGGCGTATTTAAAATGTGCATTTTCACTGAGAAAACGGTAACATTTTATTACAACTGCATCAAAATCCCGTAACTTCATAATTTTTTCAATTTTAATTAAAAACATCTTGTAAATATGATTCCATACTAATTGTAAGAAATGTAATAAATTTAATATTATAAATCATTTTTCAAACTGGGAATAAAGTGAGACTTCCCCCCTCTTAAACCGAAATAAATCAAGCAGTGCAAATGCAAGATACAGGGTTACCACTTAGCCAATGATTTTCGTAGTTTGTAAGTAAAAATTTACAACTGGAGTACTGATTTTAAGATGAATTAATCAGAATTTAATATTTCACCCTTTTACTCCATAGTTCTTACAAACAGAAACCATGTAATTATCAAATCATTACATTTGTTGTTTATGTATTTAAATCCCTCGATTGAGGAATGGACGACAGATAAAGCATGGCAAATGATTTTATGGACCCTCAAGCCAGTTTTCTGTGATGAAACTATTAAGGGTGCAATCGCTTAAAATTACGCAGAACATCATATACGTTACAAGCGGATGTGAAGAACAACTAAATATATTTTTGACTGTCAAGTTTAATTGAGTGCTGCAGTTAGCTGGAAGGAAACTCATTGAATAACATGAGGTGATAAAAGACCCATCAAAACGCAATGAATACATGGAGAAATCAGTCAATACAATTATTTGTCTGATGGCATCTTATTATTAGAGTGATTATAGGATAGGCTGGATATTTCAGTTTGATACGCTTAAGGCTGTTCTCAAATCCATACCGGCTACTTTCTGACGCCTTTTTTTATTCATTTTTGTTCGCAAACGTATCAAATTTGTAGGGGCTTTTAATAAGAAACTTTGTCCGCAAACTGTTTTTTCCGATTTTCGATAACAGCAGATGATTTTTTAGGAAATGCTGTGAAATTTGGCGTTTTGAACCGAATTTCCGGACGCTACAGTGCAAGAAAGGAAAAAAACCCGGCGTCCTGAGACAATAATAGCTTATAATTCAAGATGTAATTAATTTATCGGAAAATGAAAAACTGTTTGATTACAAATCACTTCAATAATCATGTCTGCAAGTATTATGCTTTTATGTTTCAAAATGAGTCAGAAAATATGTCCAAAAGTTTCGAGTTGTCAAGCGATTTTTTTTTTTTTTTTTTTATTTTTTTTTTAGAGCTGCTTCTTTAAAAGTCTTCCGCTGGCAGAAAATATGAAATGTATTGATGATGTATATATGTACAATAAACGTGCAACTTGAGCAATTCGTGAGAAATATTTCGGCTTAAGAGGTAAAATACCCTTAAATAGACCAACAAATGGATTTTCTTGTAATTCAATCACATTAAAATTTCGTTAATTTGTAATATTTTGTAATACAAAATCGTACTTAAAGTTTTGCGTTAGAACAAAAATTATCATTAAAAAGAAACTATCCTCAGCTATCGCCATATTGTTAAAGTTATGAACTAAGACCTGGGTTCGAATTGGAGTCAGACAACCTGCACTGCAAAATAATAATAATAATAATAATAATAATAATAATAATAGTAATAATAGTAATAATAATAATGCTGATTTTACTGTATAATACTGGCACCCCAGCTGCTAGTATTTATTATACCTTAAAATTAACTGGCAGCTGGATGACAGTATATTATACTGTAAAAAAAGAAGAAAAATTGCAGTGTGTTTTTTTGACTTAATCATTGGATTGCGATCGGTTTCCAATACAAAAAATGTTTGTTGTAATGTAATGTGATATATCAACACTTAAAATATTTATACGATCATTTTTGACACACCCTCCATATGCTTATAAGCAACAGTATAACTAAGTTTTTGAGATTTTGTAGCACACAGTAAGATTGTTTTTATCTACAACTCATACAAAAGATTATCATTTAACCATTATATTTCTAATTAAACTTAATTCATTGATTATATTTATATTACTAGGGGGCTCTGCCCCCTACGAGCTACGCTCGCCAACCCCCGTTCTCACACCGCAAACTCTAAAAACACGCTAATTTGATCCACTCTAAAATGATTACAGAAAAATAAATCATAATTAAGCGACCAGTGGCGATCTGCTGTATCGTGATTGATTAAATAAGATCAATTAAACATTTGAAAATCAACTTGTGTAAAATGGCTAAGTAAACAATGTCGCTGCATCGGTAAATTTTACATTAATGTTATAAAAGATTCTGTACTTATCCGTTATCCCGTCGACCACTATCTAAAAAATAAAAAATAAAACTGACGTCAAAATATAGGATTTAACGCCAAAAGTGCGTTACCATGGCGGCACATTCAATTGACATCATATGCGTTACACGTGTTTGTTATGTCATCGAGAGATTTTTATTCGACATTTACCTGTATTTTTAATGATATTGTACCCATTTATTAGTTATTTCATTAATTAAAATAATAGTAACAACCTTAAACGGTACGTCATGATATTAAAAGAGAAAAAATGTTGCTATGCATAGTTACGCACAACAGATCCGTTTCAACTGACGTCATAAACACATATCCATCAGCCGAGGGGGATAATTAAGAAAAATATTGTAAATAAATAAATATTTAAGACTGCTTTTTTTTTCTTTTCTCATTAATGTATTATAAATTTTATTGTTTAAAATTACTGATAATTGACACTTTAGTGAGTGGGACTTTAGATTCCAATGGCAACATTCTTCCATTGGTTTTTTCGACATTAGAGACAAATAATTTGGCGATAGTTTTTCTTTCTTTTCTTTTTTTTTTTTTTTTTTTTTTTTTGTAATTGTTATTGGAAAGTTGTCAACGGTATAATGGAGAAGTACCGTAAATTGTTTTCAGTAAGACGTTTTAAATGTATTGTTTCCAATATTACGTAATTTTCAAAGTTTTCTTCCTATTATTAAACGCAAAAATATTTAATTGAAGGGAAATATTATTATTTACGCTGTTTTAAAATTTGCAATAATAGGTAAAATATTTTGTCGAAATAAATTAATCTCTCGTGTAAATATATATTGAAACTGTTTGGAAATATTTGAGCATTTTAAATATGACGTAAGTTTCCCTATTTAATGCTTTGAACGCGTAATAATTTAATTATTTCTCCTTTTAATATTCATGCACAAGTATATTTTTATTACGTAATTTTCTACAATTACTGCTTTTAACACGTGATCATTTAATTATTATTTTAAAGTTGTATTTCTTTTTTCAATAGTCACGTGTAAATACATTTCTTAATTGAAAGGGAACATTGTTATGTGCGCTATTTTACAAATTGCCAACAATTCAAATAATGGACTTTTTGAAATATGAAATAAATTTCCATGAAAATAATGAAAATTTGAATAAAAAATGAAATATAACCTCAAAAAATTAGTCAAATTCAAAAAATTAATTGCACTCTGCACGCCGCAAGCTTGTCAACTATTTCCTTTTAAATTATGGTTAAATCCCTGTGCATAGTTTTCAGTCCTATAAAACTTTTTTAAGAGAACTATTTTGACAAATTTTAATATTTTTAATATTAAATATCTCTTAAAATAATTCTTTGATTTAAAAACTGTCTGCTCCAGCGTGTTTATTGAACATTTCTTTATTAAACTACCAATTTTCATATTTTTATATGCAAGATTTTTCTGGATATTAGTCCAGAAAGGCCTCAAGACACAAAATCTTCATTGACAGCGGCTGCTGCGGCGGTGGTTACTTTTCTTTTAATATAGAGATATATTTATACAGAAAAGTGCTAGAGTTAATTGAGTGACCGAAGCACTAGACAGAAAACAATGGAAAAATCCGGGATAACACAGTGGATTGAATATTATATACAATATACCTTTGAAATCAAAAGATAACTTAGAAGTTCGTAATAACAAAAACGACCGAATATACAATGGAAAGGATACTGCAAGAATTAAATTTAATAAAAACAAAAATGAAAAATTATGAATATCTTATGGAATCGTCAGAGGAGCTTCATAAGAAAATTCGTTGCAAATATATGTTATTCCATCAAATATTGTCAGCATTAAGCATAAAATCGACAATATTAAGCTCCTAATAACATATATAAGAAACAAAATAAAAAAACCACAAGAGATGAAATAACTAAATACATAACTAAATAAACCCTTATTCAACATCATTAGAAATTAGATCATAAAGCAATGGACAAAACTCACAAAAGAAACGAAGATTAAGGATGATTGGACAGAGTGAGAAGTGCTTTGCAAAGATTGCTACACTAAATGACTGAATTGAAACACGAAATGGCTAAAAACGGTTTGTCATTGCATTAATATATATGATGAAAGGAAAAACAAATGTTTGCTTCTGCCATCTACCACTAATAAATAAAAGGAAAAGCAGAAACTACAGACTGTTGTTAAATGATAAATCTGGTGCTGCCATCTATTAAGAAAAAGGAAAAGCTGGAATTACAAACAGCTTTGGCATAAAATACATTTTAAACAAAGTAGTAATTAAGGTAAATAAAATTTAGAAAGTTATAAAGATGAAATATAATATATATATATCATGTTATAAAAATCGTAAAAAAATACTTCATGTTTATGTGCTTATAAGCAAAGTATAACCTAACATTGGAGATGTTTCGACACACAGAAGTATTTGCAACGCATAAAGAGAAATCATTTAATCATTGCATTTCCTATCAATACTTAATTAATCGAATATATATATATATATATTTGCATTTCACCCATTTGTCAGGTTAATCGTTTATTTCAATCATTGATCACTTTCTTTTTCTTTAGCTGACCTGACTCAATCATAAATGAAAAAAAAATCTGAATTGTTTAGAAGAAAATAAATTATCTTACGTTCCAATTAAATAATCTGTCGCCTTTCGCTTCGAGTCAGAACAATTTGTATTGCTTTACCGTTTCGATCATTTTTACAGAACTTTTGATATATCGTCAGAACAATTTGTATCACAGCGTTTCGATTATATCGGACCCTCTTCCTCTTATATTTTGGACATAACGCTCGAATAAACCAAGCCTTTGTGTTGAGAATAATGTATAGAGATTTTGCGTAGAGAAATGCAAATATATACTTTATCCTGAGCAGCTGTAGCATCCACTGCACCCAGGACGATTACTATTATTATTATTATTATTATTATTATTGTGTGTGTTTGTGTGTGTGCCCCAACAAATGAAATTTTCTAAACAAACTATTACCGTAAACCTGGAGAACTTTTCCACTTTTTGAAAAATGTATTTTTTGACACTCTGAGACCTTCCAGGTCTAATTAAAATAGGCACTAGTGTTTTAATTTCACAAAGAAGACATTGTGTGACACTAATCTTGCGCGTTTTCTGTCTTATTAGTTGTTTTATGGCCGTTATCAGTGAAAATATTTTGTAACTGGGAAACAGGCGATTTTGGACGTCTAAAAAAGTGTTCCGTTCAAATTACCTTTTAATCCAAACCTAAGTGAAAACTGATAAAGTATATAATAAGCTTTCGTAATCACTTTTGGAACTTGATCTAAGGTTATTTTTATGGTTGATAATATCAGTTGGCCAGTACACCAGTAAAGTTACACCAGTAATCTTGGAAAGAGTGGAACAACTTAGCCAATCTAGAATTTTGTCATTTACCTAGATTCTTTCATATTTTTTGATAAATCGGATTGCGCGTTTTTCTTGCATGACACATCTGAATCAGAATTCAAGCAAGGTGTAGTACCAGAGGAAGAACCCGAACAAGATGCAGAACACAAGCAACTTGAAGAGCCCAGTGAAGAGGTAGTGCAGGACATTGTTCCAAGATGATGAACAATCATCAATGACTGAAGACATCAAGTTAGCCCAAGATGGTAAGAACTTCATAATATTGAAGGTTGGGATGTTTGTGATCGTTAAGTTCTTGGCGAAAAAAGTGCGGAATATTATGCTGCAAAAATCACCCATTATTACGGACATGAAGACTTTGAGGTATCATATCATAACTTAAAACGAAAGACAGTGGGTGGTGATTCCATTTTCCTACTGTTCCAGACGAAGCGTCCGTCAACGTAGCCGATGTAGTATATATTGTTGAACCTCTTTACATAGAAAAAGGGGAAACATTTCGTTTTCAGAGAAGAATGTTCGAATTTTTTTTAACTGCTCTTCTATTTCTTTTCTTTTTTATTGAAATGTATATGTCATGATTTAAATACATTATTTTAATTATGAAATTCAATTCCCCTGTGTTTTTTTTTTTGTTGATTTTCACTGGTTTTTAGACAGTTGGCAAAGTCGCCCCGTTTCCCAGGTAACTTTGCTAAAACGGTTTTACGTGAAAAAAAAAAGTTTACTTAAGTTAACATGTTACCACATATTCTTAAACTATAGTTCAAGACGATTTTGAAGCATTATTAAACATTATGAGTTAGCAAAGGATGGGTAGGAAAAACAAAATGTGGTAAAGTTGTTCCGATTTACGGTATGTTTTTAGAAAGTATTTTGATTATTTTTCATTCCTTAGTTTTTAGCGCCCTGGGCTGTGAAGCTGTGATCCGACCTCATACCCCTCTGAAGTCGGCATTGAATTTATATATTCATAAATAATAGTGTAACTAAACGTTCGAGAGACGTTGCAATACACAGTGGAACCGTTTTTATTTGCAACACATAAAAAAATCATTTAATCATCATTGTATTTTAATTCGATAGTTAAAGTTTTGCTGAACCCACTAATTTTTAACTCTTTTTCTGTTTCTTCTTTTTTTTTCCCCTTTTGGTTTTCATGGATGCGAAGCACAAATGCATACGATATAATGATGTTGATGACAACGAATTTCATACAATTGGAGATCCAAAAACAACGAGTCAGTTTAGTGGTCCAAATGATGATGATAATACTAATAAGAAGAAAAATTGTAAAAAAAAAAAAAAAAAAAGAAAAAGAAAAAGAAAGAAAGAAAAAAAGAAGAAGACTTGACCCTCCTCCTTCACAATCTCAAGTCACCCAATCGTTTACTAAATAAATGTAAAGTTTTCAATTAAAATACTATAAAATTACCGATGTCTCATATAATGCACGGGTACTTCAATATGGTTTTAGATTTTATTATATTGTACAATACAGTGAATTGTTTAAAACAGGTAATTACAACGAATAACTTGGGAGGTGGGAACCAATTAATCATAAGTTCATTATTACTTATAGAAATTTGATTAGGTTCTTGATGAATTAGGGTTTGGAACAATCCTTTAGAACGAATTGTGTTTCAGAATTGAAATACTTTTGTATATGAATAAATTTACAGCTGGCCAAACAAATAAGAAAACAACTTCATAGATTTTAATCACCAAATTGTTCTAGAAAAAAAAACTAGTCGGATGTGCCAATCCCAAAACTTTATTCTATCTCAATCATGTTAATACTTCTAATTTCGTCCTCATATCGTCAGTAAAATCAATATTTTTCGTCATTCTGTTGTACGTCAGCTGCTTGCGAATCATCGGGTACCGGGATGCAATCAACTGATGTATACTAAACTACGAAAAGTTCTTTAGCCTGTACCGACCGGAACAGATAGCCTCCCTATTCCTTGGTTTTACGATTTTAGCTAATTTTACTGGAAAACACGAAGCTAAAATGCGTGGTACCCAATTAAAGAAGATTCATTCCCAGTTCTCGTCAACATTGAATTTGAATGAGAATATCGCCAAATTAGTCTTCTATAGCCAAGTTGGCTTCCTTTGTGGCAACCTATTTTTGTCGCCAAATTTGTCGATATTTCGTCAATAGCTGCCAAGCTTGGCGAGAATTTGACGTTGGCGAATATAAATATATAGTGTTAAGCATTTAAGAATAGGAACAATGGTTACAACAATGAAAGAAAATTTGCTGAAACCCTGTTAACTAAAACTCATAAATTAAACCCGTTTATGGATGAATTCTGCTGTCTTGTTTGAAAATGTCAACCACCCTAAAATTTCAAACCGCTATATCTCCGCCATTTTTTAATATAGAGACAAAACAAAAACTGCTCCGGATTCTCCGGATCAAGGCCGAACATTTAGCGGAAAAAACTTTTAGGATTTCTAATTTTTTTATACATCTTTTTGAATATGAAATCTTTAAATGGCTATCACAGCTCCCCCTTCCGGAGGAATATCCCCACATTCTAGTAGGACCTGCTGGCTACAGCCAAAAACATATTAAAAATTTTGGTTTAATTATCTGCATAACATCATACACTTTTCGATGATACAATAGTGAAAATCGAACAAAAATCGCGATGGCAGCGCCCCATTTCGTCGAAATATCCCCAAATTCAACCTGGACCTGCAGGTTATGGTCAAAAACATAGAAAAAAAAATTGGTTCAATTATCTGCATAACTTCATACACTTTTCGATGATACAATAGTGAAAATGGAACAAAAATATCGATCACAGCGCCCCCTTTCGTCGAAATATCCCCAAATTCTGATAGAATCTGCTTGCCATAGCCAAAAACACAGAAAAAAAAATTAGGTTTAATTTGAAGCATAACTTCATACACTTTTCGATGGTACAATAGTGAAAATGGAACAAAAATATCGATCACAGCGCCCCCTTTCGTCGAAATATCCCCAAATTCTAATAGAACCTGCTTGCCATAGCCAAAAAGATAGAAAAAAAATTAGGTTCAATTTGAAGCATAACTTCATACATTTTTCGATGATACAATGAAGACGGACAGACGGACAGACAGACATTTTGTAAAAACGTGTTTTTCGGAATCTCTGACCCCTAAAACGTGTAAATCCGTCGAAAACCGGAAGTCGAAAAAAATTTCGATTACAATACTTTCTTCTATATTAGATAGAAGAAAGTAAAAAGAAAAACAACCGAAAATAGCAATTCTATTAGAAATTATGTCTTTGAGTTTATTAAAAAAAATAATAATAATAAGCTTACGGGTGTTGGTAATAATAAGTTACGGTCTTCATACTAAAATTGTACCAAAATCTGAAAATTTCAGAACGAACACCTAATTTTGACATAATATTTGGATATTTCGGTAAATTTTACTTTAGGATACCAAACGGTAAGTAATTCGGTCAAGTAGTTTAGAAATTATGAAGGTTTAAAGTTTTTAACTCCTAATGTTAAATTCATTATTAATAGTTTCAAAACGAACTACAATGCCTGAATTTTTCTCCTGCTAGGTGGAATGAAGTGATATTTTAGATTAGCATAATCGAAGCTAGTAAAAATCGATTTCGATTAAAAAATTCATAAGCTACAATTCATGATTTTTTCGAAAATTTATTTCGAATATATAAATATGTATTATATATTTTCTAAAATTAATTTTTGAAAAAATTATGAATTGTAACCTACAGGATTTTCAACAGAAATAGATTTCTAGACGCTTCAAATATGCGAATCTAAAATTACAGCTAAATCGTTTGGTAGTTTTTGATTTATGCTTAAAAAACTTCCCTCATTCCAATCTGTTTCGCAATGATTGCAAATGAATTCAACATTTAGAAGTTCCAAACTTTAAAATTTATTAATTCCTAAACTGCTTGACCGAATAACTTCCCATTTGATGTCATGAAGTAAACATTTCCGAAAAATTCAAATATTATGTCGAAATCAGGTGTTCGTGTTGGAAAATTCAGAGTTTGGTACAATTTCAGTATAAATATAACCACTAAGTTTTTTTTTTTTTTTTTTTAATGTAAATTGAAAAGTATAATTTACGACTACTTCCGTTTCTTTCTCTGACAATTTAAGGATTACAATGTATGGGCATTTTTTTTTTTTTTTTTTTTTTTTGGCCGACTGTACTTTATGCTTCTTACATACTTAACCGTAATACAACTCAACCTTATAAATATTGCCACACACAGAAGTATTTGCAACTTTTAATCAGAAATCATTTAATCATTGTATTTCAATCGATACTTAATTCATCGAATATATATATTTACATTTCACTCATTTGTCAGATTAATCGTTTCATTCAGATATCATTAATCACTTTCTTTTTCTCTCGTCGATCTGATTCAATCATAAACGGAAAAACCTTCTGAATTGTTCAAAAGAAAATCATTTATCTTACACCTCAATTAAATAATCTGTCGCCTTTCGAATTGAGTCAGAACAATTTGTATCGCTTTACTGTTTAGATCGTATCAATCAGAAAAGACATTTACCTGATTCAGAACAGAAATATGGCTGTTTATCTGTTTCTAATCGCGTCCACACCCACATAGAATAACTTATATTAAAAATAAAAACTTTTTTAATTCTCTGTTTACATGTGTTTAAAATAGAAGAAGCGCTTATTTTGCTGATGTAATGATATAATATAATACCCTATTTAATCACAGTTTTATTTTTATTTTCTTTTATTTTCTTTTTTTTTTTTTAATGCCCAAGTAGGGGGGTTGCGAAAAGTATGCCAATTATTTCCTTTAAGAATCTATTGTTACTTTGTATGATAAGAAAAAACTTGGAAAAAACTAAAGGAAGGTTTTTTTTAAGAGGAATATATTTTATTAAATAACTAAGTAAATGTAAATGGTGGTTAAAATATTTGCAAATACTTAGTTTCGTTAAAATTGGCTTCGATTTCTAAATATGTTATATCAAGGTATTTTCCTATAAATATAAAATCTGCCATTAATAGACGTATTATTTAACCTTATGACTACCGAAAAATAGACTGTGCGAAAGTTACTAATAAGATCCACTAGAACAATATGTAAATATATAGAATTGTCAAAATATAAATTTACAACTTTTTTATAATGAGTTTACTAATAAATAACACAACGTAATCTATACAATATATATATTACCATAATGATTAGACACTTATTCTTATTATTTGCAATTTTTGTCCAAATGACAAAAGTGGAGAGAAATCGCTTTTAGTTTCAATACACGTACTAATAGTTCGCCTTAGTATTCGAAAAAAAAAAAAAATGTTTTCAAGAGTAGTGCGATGCATTAAAACAAATTTATCAAAAGAGATAAATGTAAAAATTACAAAAAAAAAAAAAAAAAAGAAAAATAAAAAGAAATTTTCGTCCATATAAAAAAAGTGGAGAAAAATTGCTTCCAGGCCCCATGGACCCGTCTTAATAGTCGAAAAAATTGGTTGCCAAACATAGTACGATACATTAAAACAAATTTATTAAGAAAAATATGAATGAATGTAAAAAGAAAAATAGAAAGAAATTGTAGCCCATATGACAAAAATGGAGAAAATTGCTTTTGGGTTCTATGAAACCGATAAGTCGAAAAAATTGGTTGTCAAACGTAATACGATACATTACAACAAATTTATTGAGAAAAATACGAATAAATGAAAAAAAAAAAAAAAAAAAAAAAAAAAAAAAAAGGAGAGAGAGAGAGAGAGAGAAGAAAAGAAAACCCACTATCAGAGAGATTCTAGCAAAAATGCATGCAAATACCTTTATTAAAAAAAAAAAAAAAATAAAAAAAAAATCTATTTTGCGCAATTACGTTGGAAAAAAATATTGATTACACTATAAAAATCTAATTTACATCAAATCATTATTATTGATATACTATTAATAACATCATATCATTAAACATAAATAATCATATCATAACTAATCATACATAACATCATAGCTAATCATATTAAACATATGATTAAATCATTAGAAATAGAGATTGTGTTTAAAAAAAAACGCTGCTTTTTCCCAATAAAGTAGAAAGCAATTATTTTTATTTTTTTAAAGGAGAAAAAAAAGGTGTAGCCACAGAAATTTCAGCAGTTATAAATGAAAATGCATAAAATATTTTAAAATAAAGGATTTTTCGGCATCTTTCCGCTTGCGAACACAATGATTAAATCAATGCTTAGTTTATGAACAAATGTGTAACAAAATGAACTTACTACTAAATTGGAACTCCCATCCCCAGCTTATAGAAGCCTTGGGCAAATGCCCCTCTTGCCCATGCAGAAATCTGGTCACAGAATCACAAATTGATAATAAAGAAACATATATTTATGTATGAAATTTCTTGTAGACCAATTTCTTTGGCTTTGTAATAGACTCTTATCAATAAGTCTAATACAAAATAATAGTTGCAAGTAAACTTAGTTATGCACAGGATTAATTGTAGAACTACTTCTTTCGTACAAAAAATATCGAATAATAAAATAAGATTTGTGTAGGTTAAAAGAAACTTATCAGCCGGAAGACGAAATATAATCAATTCATATATTTAAACAAAAAAAAAAAAAAAAAAAATGGAAAAAGTTCTGCTGACTCTTTCGTTTCAGGGGAAAAAAAAAAAAGAGTTAAAAACTAAAAAATAAAAATACTTCGAACCATACGCTCACTAGAAATATTTTTCCTACGCTTTCTATTTCCAAGTTAGAAAAAATTCCCGTATTTTTTCTTCATATATAATTGTGCACGGAAAATTTGAATTTGCGTGATTTCTCCAGAGCAGGTGTTGCCATATCCCTTTTTGTTTTTTCTTTCCATTTTTCAAACGATAAGGAAAGAAAATGGCACGAAATTCAATGCATAAACAGCTTTATCTTAGCATTAACAAATGTACTTTTTAAAAATATTTTCTCCGTTTTTTGATATGAAGTGGTGCATCTATTTATTCAAAAAATAAGATTTTTGTTATTTTAGTTTCTTTTATGTTTAAATGGAAGAAAGTCAACATTTGTTCTTTTCCTCCTCTTGTTTTCCCTACCACAGTCATTATACAATAAATTAAAAAAAAAAAAAAAAGAAGGAAAACTCTCGAAGGAAAAGCTATGATTTTTCGTACAAAAAAGTATTAACAAAAAATTAAAATACAGGCTTAATGGAACTTTTTTGTGAGTACATTTCACCATTTTATGTTGAAAACACAAATTTTTAAAAGAATGCATACAGTGAGGTGTTTTCCTCTTTTTTTTTTTTTTTTTTTTTTTTTAACTATTTCACATTTCAGTTAATCAAGCATAATGTAATACAACAATTTAGAACACTTTTTTTGCAGTTATTTTTACTTAGTTTAGGTAAATATAGAAACGTTAAATCACAAATAAGAATAGAAAAGCCTTCTGAAATAATGAAACATGTGAAGAAATAGACTGTTTAAAAAGTGCATAAAAGCTAATAACATGTAAATTTATTATAAACAAAGTACACATTAAAATATAATAAAAACGAGGATGAACAAGAACAATGAATTTTTACATTTCAAATGATCGTTTTTCTACTGTCTACATGAATAATAGTTTTTAAAATTAAATTATGAATATGCTTCATAATTTAATCTGTAGAAAATATGATATAATGAACATAGATTGTTAGATTATGAATTTCGTTACCAGTAAGTTATTTAAAATATCGCTGTAAAGGGAGTCAGATAGAAAATGACGAAATATTGAGAAATACACGCTGAGAGTTTAAATGGAATAAATACCCCCTACAAAAAATAGTTAATTTATTTACTTTCATAGTTTTTTATGCATATATAAAAGAAAATGGTGCTAATTTTCTTCGATCTCCCAGGACTATAATTTTCGAAAAAATTTCAGTCTTATCAAAAGTAGATGAATTGTGCAATGTTCAGAGCATTCCGTTTTGAATTGCAAAGAGAGAATTTCTTGAAAATGTCTTACAATATTTTCATGTACGTTAGTTATTCACAGAAAATCGAATTCAGCTTGGAATGAGAGAACTTATATTTACCAATAGGCATATACTGAAACATGACTAATTTTGGTTTATAAATATGCAACCTTTTTTCTTAAATAATTATATTTCTTGCAGTACACTTTGAAGAAATTAGCAGTAATTCATGCATCGTGACAAAATTTTAAAACATTGATCAGGTGGAAGTCAGTCGAAAATGTTGCTGAAAACTCGGATTCAGCTTGTAATAGTATAACCTGTATTTACTTGTATCAATAAGACATAAGTAATTTATTTTTATTTTTAAATATGTTACTTTCTATCTTACCTAATGATATTTTGTACAGCAAGCTATTAAAAAAATTGACAACGTTAACCATGACAAAATAAATCTTGACAGCGTGGAAGTGTGTGGAAAATGTTGCTGAAAACCCGGATACAGCTAGTAACCAGAAAGCCGATATTTACAAGTATCGATTAGGCATACATATAGGAGCGAGTAGTTTATTTTTATTTTTAAATATGTAACTTTTTTCCTTAACTCATTATATATCTTGCAGTACACCATGAAGAAAGTAGCAATATGCATCATGACAAAATTAAAAAATCTTGATCACCTGGAAGTCTATTGAAAATTTTGCCGAAAACCCGGATACAGCTTAAAATAAAAAAAAAAACTGTATTTACTTGTATCGATAGACATACAGAGGCACGAATAATTTATTTTTATTTTAAAATATGTTACTTTCTAGCTTACCTAATTATATTTCTATAAAGAAATTGACAATATTCATCATGACAAACTTAAAAATTTTAACCGCTTCGAAGTGAGTTGAAAATGTTGCCGAAAACCCAGATTCAGCTTAGAATCGCATAATTTGTATTTACTCGTATCAATAGGCATACATTGAAGTATGAGTAATTTCTTTTTATTTTAAAAGTGAAAGAAAAGGATGAAAATAAAGCTGGAAAGTAACATATTTTTAAATATGTTACTTTCCAGCTTAACTAATTATAGTTGTTGCAGCACGCCATAAAGAAATTAGCAGCGTGCGTCATGAGAAAAATTTAAAAAATTAGACCGTGTTTCCTCTTGTCTTTTTTCCGAATAAGAAACACTTCGGTTCATTCATCCTTTTTGTTTCAGTGGTTTACGGGTTGATAAAAATCACGAAATGAATTGCTGTATCCGGACTAAAAGGAACAAAACAAACGAATCCATGTAGTAATGAAGAGGCGTAACCGATCAGGGTGGCAATGAGTGAGTGCGTTTGAGGTCTTTTTATTTTCTCAAAGACACACACAAGTGAGCGTTGCTCACCCCGCATGCCTTTCTAAACTAGGCATGAAGGAATAATCACTCATCAGATCGTAGCGCGAAGCCTTTTTACAAGGTTTATGAACCGTCAATGTTTCAAGAAATCGAGTCTTAACATCATGTGAATGATTTATTTACAAAAGCCTGATAGAAGGCAGCGGATACAAGGGATTTACATTATGTCTTTCTTCACATATTCGTATTTCACATAAATATTTCTGTCGTTAAATAGTACAGACATAGCTCGTAAATTTCACAATATAACGCTATTCACCGCCATAGAAAGCGTGAATGCACGAACACGTAACAAACTTCACCAATAAGAATAATTTGGATTAATTAAATGGATACATGAATATTTAGTGTACAAGTCTTTGACGAATTGATTGCTCGAGAGTAAGAAACAGATAATTGAAAACTCTTTTATAGGACAATTTAGAGATTTAGACCATAGATGGCGATGTAATCAAAGTTTGATGTGGTCTTGGCCAAAAGATTAGGTATTTTACGAAGACCAATTTTCAATCGGAAATTTATTGCCCTTTCTACTTCAAAACCATATTCAAATTTAGTAGCAACGCAACTGGACCATTTTTTTAGCGTAGTAGTAAACTTAAAGCATAGATGGATAGGTAAACAGACAGACAAATGGCTGCCCTGACAAAGGATTATGCATTTTGAGATGACCAATTTTCGATCGAAAATTATTGCCCGTGCTACTTCAAAATTATATTCAAATTTCGTAGCAACAGGACCATTTTGTTTAGAGTAGTGGTAAACTTAAAGCACGGATGGATAGGCAAACAGGCAGACAAGTGACAGTAGCATTCCAGTAAAATGCACACACAGGGCTACCAAGAAAACGAATATTTAACCCCTTGTAGGGTGGTGGTATATCACTTATAACACTTAATTTTAATCAAAATTTGTACCAGAATTTTTTAATAAAATTTTACTTTATAACTTACATGGGAAAAAAAAGTCTAAAATTGCACTTCTTTATTTTTCAAATGAAATTTTCTGAAACTTCGGCTGTGAATTCAATACTATAGTAACACAATTTCTTGGCCCTAAAAGGGTTAAAAAATCAAAATCGATTTAATATTTAAAACAAGCTTTTTAAACTAGTAATTTTTTTAGTATTTTTTTTCTTTTGGTATTAAAAGTATGCGAGTCATGAAATCAAGATATCGTAAATAACTGCAGTTAAACCATTAACTGCCAAAACTATCTTCGATATTTTTACTGAAATTCGTTTCCCACCAAAAATTCTGAAATATAATATTTGGTAACTTTAATAGCAAAGTTTTTGTCATTAAATAAAATATTTTTTAACCTATTAAAATAGTGGTGGCTAGGCAAGATTTTTTTTTTTTTTTTTTTTTTATCATACATTTTTATTTTGAATGTTGACAACCACAAGTATACTCGTGGCTGGCAGCGAATGGGTTAAACAAGGATTAAATAAGGATTAAACAAGGATTAATATCTGCTTACGCTGTTCTCAAATCCAAACTAACTACTTAATGACATATTTTTTAATTCATTTTTGTTCGGAAACACATGAAATTGGCAAGTGTTCTTATTCAGAAACTTTGTAATCGAAAGACCATTTTTTGCCATTTTTTGCCAAAACCATTTTTTGCAAACGATCTTTTAGAAAATAGCAAAAGATCTTTTAGCAAATAGTGTCAAAATCGGCGTTTTGAGCCAAATTCTCGATGAAAAAGCGCGAGAAAGGAGAAAAACGTATCGTCACGTGACACGAATCGCTTATAACCCAATAAGCTATTTATTTATCAAAAAATCGAAAAAAATTTTCGCTTCAATAAGGCCTGTCAGTTATGCCCTTGCGTTTAAAAACGAGTCAGAAAATGTGTCAGAAAGATTTGCGTTGAACAGGTCATTTGAAAACCAATTTAAGATTTAAATAAAAATTTCTATTTATTAAAAAAGTAAAATCTGTCAAATAAATCTTTTTACTGAATATTTAGGTAACTGGAGCTAATTCTAGCACGAGTCTAAATCGCACATCACCCGAATCCACACACATAGAAGGAAAATCGCAATACTATTGGGTTGTTCGGAAAGTTCCTTCCGTTTGGGAAAACCAATTAGTACCGAAAAATTCTGCCCGCCAATTGTTAGACATTAGATATCCGAATTAATGTCTAATAATTAAATAACAGAATTTTCGGGTATGAACGAACTTTCCCAAACGGAAAGAACTTTACGAACAACAGATTCACAAAAGCTTCGCGTTGAACACAACAAGTATTTAATTCGTGAATAGATCGAGATTATGCTTCAGTTTTACAGAATGAACGATCTTCACGATTTTTCCTCATGAGAGAAACATGGATCAGATATTATCTTTCTCATTTACATCCATAATAAAGGCCGACATCTCTATGTTGCCTTAATGGATACATGGATACTTAGTGTACAAGTCTTTGACGAAACTGATTGCTCGAGGGTAAGGAACAGATAATTGGCGACACATTTATAATGCAAGCTGATGATATTCGCTGTCAGACATGTTTCAGTATTGTAATGTAAGGTTAGATCAATGATCTGGTCATAGATTCTCACAGCTGTCGCCATTAACAGCACATGCTTCTATCGGTTTTACATTACGGTTTTATGAACTACACAGCGCACACATATTTCAGCAGCTTCTTCTTTTTTTTTTTCTTTTCAATTTCATTTATGCTTCATCGTACATTAATTAGAAGAGAAAAAAAGTGAATGTTAATTAATTAATTAGTTTTTTGATGGAAAGGCCTTCATTATTTCCAGTTAATTTATCTGTAAAGAAGTAACGCAAAAGTGCTTTAAAAAAAAAAAAACAACAAAAAAAAAAAACAGAATTAAAACGTCTATCTTGGAGAACATAAAATTAAAAAAATTTCGAACTAAAGTTTTAAATTTATGCATTTATTTTTTTACATAATAAGATTAAAAAAAAACTTAAAACATAGTCTATAAAAGTTAAGGCTTCAATCTACTCTTCTAGTAGTAGCATATTTCCTCAGCCTGGGAAAGAAGGACTTATTCCTTCAAATAGGATTGTGTGTTTTATACTTTTATGGTATGTTTTACTGTTTAACAATTTTTGAAATTTTATAGATTTTCTCTTATTCGCCCCATTATTTTTAGTGTATTTATTATTATCTCTAAAATACTGTCTACTAAAACAAAAAAAAACAAAAAAACACGGCGAATTTAAGAAGCAGCATGGCGCACTAGTAAATAGTACAGAAAAATAGCATGAAAAATGCATGAAAAATAGCATTACTAGCCAGTTGTCACCTGCATGGCGTACATAGAAAATGGTACAAAGCTGCTGCGCGCAATCTATCCTAAATAAAAATGCTTTTACGCAACAAAAATGTAAAGAAATTTTATGTAAAATATTTCTTTAAAGGTAACAATAAATTTTTTAAAGGGTTCCTATTTAGAATGTATATGGCGTGCACCATTTTTAAAGCGATTTATTTTGGAAATTTCAAGATAAAAATTCAGAAAAAATATTTCGCCACCAAAATGAGGTATGGATAATCCGCAAACGATCCTTGTTATAAGATCCGTGGACCATCAAGTTGGCTGCACCCCACTGCGCATCTCTAAAAGGCTGGACGATTTTCGGGAACCGCTGATTCAGTACGATAAGAGTAGCTGCTGACAGGGTGCTTAGGGCGCCGTATGCGGGAAATCGGACGACATTATGTATTCTATGGACAAATTTCTCATCATCCTTCTGTCAATAGACGGAACGGATGAAAGATGCTTATCAATAGATGATGTGATAAAAAGTAATACTCACTTTTTTTTCTAATCTTTTTTTTTTTTTCCAAGAAGAAAAAGGATTTGTTATAGAAAAAAAATTGGGTTACAATAGTTTTTTTTAATGCATTCCAACTGTAAAAGGCAATATTACACGCATACTTTACTATGTAACAATGATTTTTAAATCAAAATTTAAACCTTTGCTACAGATACGCAATATGCACGTCCACGTCACTTGAACATGGTTGTTTAATTTTTTTTTTTTTTTTTTTTTTTTTTTTTAACTGTACATCATAATTACCGGAATGATTCAATGTTATTATAAAATTATAAGTAAAAAAGTGATTCAATTAGAAATGTATCTGTAAAGAATTAATTGATTTTTATGTAACCAAATATTAATCTTATGCACACTGTTAAAAAAAAAAAAATCTGTATTTTTTGCAAACTTTCTGTTATTTTAACAGATGTTGTCCGTGAATTCGTAATAAATACTGATTATTTACTTAAAATAAACAGTTTTTTACTGACTGTCTGACAGTTTTTCCTGTAAAATCAACAGATATATATATTTTTTTCACTATACCTGAAAAGTTAATTTATTAGGTGAGCGAGAGAAGGAAGGACTATGTCCAATTAAAAAATGTGTTTGAAAACAAGGTGAAAAGAATTAAATAAAATGAAAAAATGCTATTAAACAAATGTACCACCCGCACTTCTTTTTTAACGAAAGTGTACTACCCAATTATTTTTATAGCTTCAGTGATTATTCAGAATGTTAGCGTTTATAAAATACATAATATTGTATCTTTTTTCTTTTTCTATAAAAATAGTTTTTGAGTTTTACAATTTTGACTGAGCTACAAAGTATCGTAAATAATGGTTAGATTTTTGCAAATGACATTCTACAAAAACGTCTGTTTTTTTTTTTTTTTTTTTTTTAAGATGAAAGAAGGTTGATTAACGAAAGAGTCTATGTCTCGCATTCTGTGCAAGCAACGGGTCTTTTCTTTTTATTGGGAGGGCTAAATATTTCAGATTCTAGAAAATAACATTGGTAGAGTGGAAGTGTCTGCATCTTATCGGGGCATGAAAATGATTATTTTTTCAGAGTGTTTGAAACTGAAGGGTTTCCTTTTACAAATTTACATTTACAGCTTATGCAAAAGACAATAGAATTGCAATGTAGGAGACTGCATATAAATTGAAAGATAAAATCACCGTTGAATAACACATTTAGAACGAAAAATGTATTAGAGCTCAAGTAATGTCCCTCAAATGCATGAAAAAGAATCACGAACCCCAACCCTTTCTACGCGTACTTCGAAAAATCTGCTGAAACAGAATATGGACGAGCAGAAACAGCACTTTATACGCTGCAACAACAACAACAAAAAAATTGTTGATTTTACGGTATAATACTAGTATTCCATATGCCAGTATTATACCGTAAAATCAACATTTTTTTTTTTTCCCAGTGTACAACTGTTGCACAGAACTTTCACCAGTGTAGTTGCAAGACTTTGGTCGTCATGGAACTATTGTATTCGCCCCTGTATTTTTAATAAACCTAGATTTTGTTTTGAACCTAATTAAGATTTAAATGCAAGTTTTACAGACATATTTTTTCCTTTATCGCAAACCAGTGTCCATATCATTTCTGTGTAGAGTGCAGTTAATTTTAATTATTTACTAATGTTTTACAGTGACTGGACACATATAAAGATGATACGTGTACATGCCATTAAAAGTTTAAAAAGATAATTTACTGGATAACATTTAACAAGGTAAGTGAAGATTTCCTTACCTATTTATTTAGAAAATAATAAGAATTTAAGAAAATTGATATATTCATAAAACCCATATTCTAGTGATATTTTTCATAACAAAAATGTTCCCAGAAGACTAAAGAACAATCAAAGTTATCAATAGATATACGAATTTTATGGGCAAATAAGGCCAAATAGGGTCAAAAGAAAGATAATTTTAGAATTCTAACGTTCAAAGATATACGATGCTCTTACTAAATGCAATTGAATTTAATTACATCAAATATTTCAATGTTCTGTAGCTATAAAACCTATCTATTTGGTGTCAACTTTTTTATAAATTGAAAATAACCCTTCCACATCTACCGATGTTATTGGTGAATACTTGGTTTGAATTCTGAATATGAACAAATAGCAAACTTTGTAACATGAGGATTTTTTGATAAACCAACTTCAAGGTTTCTTAAAACACATCTATTTGATCCTTTGCTCTGTTTTTATAGCATTCTTTGATCTTCTTTAGTTATGTTAACCTTTTCTAAGTATTTTCTAAGTTTATTTCAATGTATACATTTTAAAAGTTCGAGTTTTCTTTTTCTTTTACTTTTAATTTAAAGTAGAAAAGATGTTCTGTTTAAAATATCGGGGAAAAGGGACTTACTTACTCAAAATATATGGGCGCATGTCCAAAATAGCACACATATGGACTTATAAAAATTATTATTTTACAAATTTTTCAGCATATCTATGAATAATATGCTATTTAGCTAAAATTGAGTTTCCTATTTTTAGGTAAAATTGAGTTTCCCATTTTTAGGTAAAATTGAGTTTCCCAGAAGAACAAAAATGCTATGCTTAGTTATCAACATAAAACAAATTTACAAGATTTTTTTTTTATGAGTGAAAACATAATTTGGGAACAACAGATGGTAGAGGGTTTGTATTAAGATATATTTGTCTACCAGGAAAAGAACAACATATGAGTTAATGTGAGTGAAGGCGGAAAAATAGGAACTTTCAAGCGAAATTTCTCCGGCTCAGTAGGTACTTGTCCAGTCACCAGATGGTATGGTGTTTATCATAAAACTAGGAACAATAACTTGTTTATAATTCTCATCATGAAATTGACGTGCTCTTTTTTGTTAATCGAAACGTTAAAACATCTGTTTAACATACTGTAATCAATGGTAACTGGTAACAAAATGCGACAGTACGATTCGTATGATTCTTTCAAGCATGATACTTTAATTTAGATTAATAATTTAAATTTAAATTGAGAAAAACGCGTTTTTCTTTTTTTAGTGTAGGAAATCTCCAGAATTTCATAAAATGGAAAGTGTCATAACTCGAAGAGTTTTGGCTGTAGAAGAACGAATTTTCACTGTTTTACTCCGAGAAATTTTTTCTAAGATAGCTTATAACACTCAGGAACCGTATAAAAATCTAAAAAGTGCAACCTTTTGAAAAATAATGGCAGGACTATTTCATCAACACAATCTTAATTTCCACCTTATTTTGAGCAATTTACATTGCCTGCGTATCTCTAACAGGTAAAAAAAATTAAAGCTCCTTTCAATA
Organism: Maratus michaelseni; assembly: GCA_963931845.1. Classification (NCBI taxonomy): domain Eukaryota; kingdom Metazoa; phylum Arthropoda; class Arachnida; order Araneae; family Salticidae; genus Maratus; species Maratus michaelseni. Next base: position 257,057,138 of record OZ007592.1, read on the forward strand.
TTTTATTGGAACACTCTGTATACAGTTTAATTATTGGCCATTATATGTCAAATTTTCATTTTGGATTTACATTTATGAGTGCTTGTTTTTTATTCATTTTTTATTTACTATTTATTTTAATTCATATTATTATTATTATTATTATTATCATTATAATTATTATTATTATTATTATCATTATAATTATTATTATTATTATTATTATTATTATTACGACTTTCCACTCAAATAACAAACATACAGTTTGAGACGAAATCACCTTTTTATGTAGTGAAATGAGTAAGTTACATTAGATTTACGGAATCAGTCAATTTGACAAGTTTCTAATTTTATGCTAAAAAATTCCAAAAAATCATATATATTATTTGTTATGTCAACATACCTTTTTCTATGCACATACAAAAAGCACAACGATGAATGAGGAATCATTCAAAAGGTTTTAACACGTTTCTGGTACAGTACATTAATCCAAAAGGTGGATTAAAAAAAACATTAATACTTCGTTAAAACACGTTGTTTGTTTAAAAAAGGAAGTTAATTAAAAATAATGAAAAAAATATATATATCAGCAAATAATATCAAAGATTGCAATACGAAAACATCGCTCGGTTTTACTGCTTATATATATATACACTGCCGCGCATGTGCGGTAGTGTATTACTGCTTATTTTACTGTTAATTTTACTAGCAGTTGGGGTGCCAGTATTATACTGTAAAATCAGCAATTCTTTTTTGCAATGTATATATAAATATATATATATATATTTTTTTTTTCAAAAGTGTCTATTGGTTTTAAATGATATTATGATACAAATATGGTATATAACGTTCTCAAATCCAAACTGGCTACTTTATGACATATTTTTTAAATTTATTTTTGTTCGGAAACGCACGAAATTGGCGTTATCATATCTTATTCAGAAATCTGTAATCGGAAGACGTTTTCCATTTTTTGGAAAAGGCAGAAGATTTTTCAGAAAATACTGTCAATGTCGGCGTTTTGAACCGAATTTCTGACGGCGCAGCATGAGAAGGGCGAAAAAGTATCCTCACGTGACACGAATCGCTTTTAACTAGATAACTAATTTATTTGTCAAAAAATGGAAAACCCATTTCCATTTGAAATCGCTTCAATAGTCAGGTCTGCTATTTTTATGCCTTTGCGTTTAAAAATGAGTCAGAAAATGTGCCAGAAAGTTTCGCGTTGTTGAGCAGATCATTTGGGAACCACCTTAATCCAATTTCTCTGTCGGGTCTAGCTTCACGTATATGTAAAAAATAAACTACAGTGATAGTGATTACGAAAATCTCCGTCAAATAGGTATACAATCAAAGACAGTAAATCTAGCTTTTTAAAAAGGGGTAAAAGTACAAAGAAAGGAGTAAAAGTTGTCTAATATAAAGTATTTTAAATTTAGTGAAATTCGGGGACAAAAATGACAAGAACGAAAAATCATGCATCAGGCATAGATTACGAAACACTTTCCAAAACTAACAAAATATTATTAAGAAATTTCATTTTTTCTTACAATGAAATGAGATATCTAAATAAGAAAATTAAATAAAATTCACCATAAACGACTTTTCCTTATAGACCATCACGTAACGGAATTCTTTTATGTGTCCCTGTAAACGAACTGTAAATGCTACACACTTCATGTTCAATAGCGAACATTCTACAGTGAATTTCATTATATAAAAATTACATGTCAATCCGAGTATATTTATGCGAATTAGAGCATGACCAAACTGCCAGACAGACAGACAAACCAAATTCATAGACACTTTTGAACAATGTTGGAAAGTGTTAAAAGTGCATAAAAAGAGTTTAATTAATACAAACTTTTTAATTTTATACTGCACTGTTTACTTTTTAAAATACTAATGTTTCTTCTCAAATATTTAAAATAATCCATAATTATAAATCAAAAATAATTATCGATCAAAATTTTCAATCCACGAATAAAAATTCAAAAATAACAAACAGGACAATAAACCTATTAAGTTACCTCTGAATTTAAATGTATTGCACCTTTTATATTAAAAACTGTTCTTAGTTCAAGTAAGTTTTTAAAGTTTCATTTATTGCAAAAATAGAAAAAATAATAATTTAACATAAATTAATACAGTGTATAAAGATATGTTCTATTAGTGAAACGCATAGCATACATAAACTGCCAAGCATAAAATTAGATAAATGCATCTGGCAGCTTCAAATATTTGGCAGCCCCAAATTGAAATGACAAATTCGAAACAACTTCCTTTCACCCACCCTCCCCCTTCCCCCTCACCTAGATTTTTCCATATAATAACATAACAATTCAACTGTCTCAAAACAAAAAAAAAACCATCATATTAAATTTAAAATTCTTCCCTATCAAATCCGATATAAAAGACATACAAAAATTCTGGTCATTTTAATTTTAAATTACGTCGCACAAAATTTATGGATAAGAAAGAGTGAAGAGACGAAAGTAATACATAAAAACTCATTCGTAAATCCATGTTCTACTTCTTGCTGAATAACAATAACAATAAAAAAAAAGATGCTACCAGAAAAATATAGAAAAAAAATTGTATACATAAAACGGAATAATGAAAAATAAGAGGAAGTACCCAAGTATCTTTTCAAACAAAATCGAGTATATATGCAGGCTTATAAAACCGAAATCAAATAACTGCGCTTTGCTTTCTACCAACATAAAAAAAAAATGAATAAAAAAGTGAGGGACACCATTAATCAGTCACGATTTTTCGGGGCTGTCGCAGCTCAAAAACTTTTTTTTTTCAGGAGGGGAAAGCACCATTTTGAAATGAAATTGGCCAGTTGCCAAAGGGTGGATGAACTGAAAAGCCGTCATTCTTTTTTAAAGAAAAAGATGGGAGGGGGGGGGGGGGGGCTATCATTTTTTCTGGGTAAGTGACATGTCCAACTAGACTGCGCTAGCAGTTAGATAATCATTTTAAAAGCAGAAGGAACTATTAAATTGACAATAGATATTTGTTTGAATGCGATCCGATGGTTCTAGAATTCATATTCGTAAATGATTAAGTACAGTATGGACACAGCCGGCCGATCCCCGAGGAGAATATTCTGCTTTATTTTTTTATAATTTAATATTTTGACTATTGTTTGTCGTTTTATGAAAAATGGCCAAAGAAATAGGACGTGAATCCAGAAAAAAAAAAAAAAGAAATACACAAGAAAACGTTTAAGAAATGTAATATGTATGACTTCGTTGATCCGCTTTTTAAAAAAAGTGTTGTACTATTATCAGGGGGGGGGGGGGGGTATTTCATTATATTTTTTACGTTGTGTGCAAATTCATTTTATTGAGATATAAATATTAATAGGTATTAAGCTTCTAACTAAAATATAAGAGTTGACACTCGTTTATATTTTGAAAACGTTTATTATTTTATTCAAGGGATAGAGTAAAAAGGTTAGAATGTAAATGAAAACCCCACTAACAAGTAGTTGCTCTCATAAAATTCAGAAAAAAATATTGGGAAAAAAATTACATCTACACAGCAAACAAATTATTAAACATGAAATCAAAGCAAAATTATTGCTATACCATTTAACACTTACTAGGGAAGATCCCCAACTGCCAGATCGGGATTTTATCGAGAGTGGTGTCGTTGGAAAGCCCTTATACCATGGGGATCAAGGAAATGTGTACAACTACCCGTCCGAATGCAACTGGTGAAGAGTTATAGGCCGATGTATTTCTGTCATTTATTGATTTCTCCAGGTCACTAGCTATGCAGGAAAGACACTCTGTGTGGTAGAAAAGACAGTTGACGGATTACAGAGAAGACCTCGAGAATTGCCCCTATAGGCCCTGCCCATGCCCTCTTTTCATTCCGTAAGATCAGGCGAGGAGTTAGTTCCTGATGTTTTTTAAAGCATACTCCAAGTCAGTGCAGTCCAATTAGTTTAATAATTGTAAAAATGTTGTCACAATCTTCTGTTTCTTACTAAAGGGAACATGGAACCTTCACCAACTTCACACTGGCAGCAACACGTTACATAACTGTACTGTAAGCTGCCTTTTCTACCACACAGAGTGTCTTTCCTGCATAACTAGTGACCTGGAGACATCAATAAATGACAGAAATACATCGGTCTATAAATCTTCACCAGTTGCATTCGGACAGGTAGTTGTATTACATTTGTTTGATCTCCATGGTAAGAGCTTTCCAACGACACCACTATCGACAAAATCCCGACCTGGCAGTTGGGGAGCTTCCCTAGTTGACCGGCAATTCAATATGAAATCTGGGTTTTGAAACTATAAAAGTTCCGCCCTTTTCTTAGTGTTTTGGGTATGTTGGTTTCCTAGATATCTTTTTAATATTTAATTGTTGGTAAATATCTTACACTATATATATTTATTACAAAATGTCTTACAGTGTAACAAATAAATCCCAAACATATGGTATAAATACTTATATATTATTTCTGGGAAATTTTTATCCAAGAAAATTTGTATACGCGCTAAGTATTCAGGACGCGCCTTAGTCAATGATGTTGTAGTCACCATAGAAAATGTTAACACGACTGCTAGCGCTTTCACAGCCACAAGCAACGGTATTGGAGAAGTAAACAATCTACGTAGTTAGATCAAAACATTTTTGTACGGTGAAATTTGCATTTAAATGCTCTTTACAGGTGGAACTGAGTGCTTGTGTTTGAAATTAGCAATGGGCTAAAAATTATACTCCGGCCCACCAAACATAAAAAAAACAAAAAACAAAAAACAAAAAAAACATTCAACATGGCCAAGTTTAGTATGAGAGCCAAAATTTGGACCACATTCCCACATTCGTCAGAATTCAGCCTGTACAATTTTAAGTAATTTTAGACTCAACTTGTGTTATTGAAATGTTTCATATTCATAATCATACTTATGCAGAGGCTCCTAAATGGCCTATATTCTGGCTGCCAGTATTTCCGAATAATAACCTTAGCCTTATTTAATCACAAAATTATAGGATTAAATAAGACGAAGATTCGGAAATGCTGATAGCCAAAATATAGACAGGTTGGAAATCCTGTTGCTGTTAATGCACTGATAAGAGGGGGAGAGGAGGGAGGATATGACCACTCTAATAGGGGAAAAGTTTCTCTCTAAATAAACAAGTTTTTCTTCAAATAGATCTTTTTTATACGGATATAACTTTCAGAAAAAATATTATATAACATGCAATAGTATAACTCTTCGAATTTTTCAAGTCTTGGCTATTGTTACAAAATTCCCCACTTTATACGGAATGTGCAGATTTTCGAGGTTGGGAAGAACAGCTTCTTAAAAACACTATGCAATACGTCATAATTCTGATATTTCATGATATGTAAATTGTTTTGAATTTTTGTGCTTGTAAAATTGTATGTATTTGCCAAGTTAGCCTCAAATTAGTCTAAATTAAAAAAAAAAAAAAAAAAAAAAAATCTTAATTTCTCTGTTTTTCGTGCAAGCAAAACTAATTTTTCCCTCGGCGCTTTTTCCTGCATATTTCAAGATCTTTTCCGCAGAATCATTCATATTCATATTTACAGTGATTTTATTAAACAGTATTAAAATAATCCTGTACAGCATTTTGTTCAAATCCATGTCAGCATGTATAAATTTAAACACTATTTCAAGGGACTGTAGCAACCCCCTTTATTAATTACGCATCTAGATTTTACTTTATTGTTTCTGCATTAGTTTAATGTTTACAAAGTGTTTCGTCGCATTTACATGTCGAAGTAAAATATTTATAGATCATGGTTCTGCATTCGAATATCAATTCTAATTGCATGTAACTTCGTTGTGTTTAATAGTTTACTTATCTGTCGAATAGCCTGAACTGAGTATGATATTGTTGCAGAGCAAACAAATGCGAATTAAGGATGAGAAAGGAGCTTCGCAGAAGGTGCCCAGGAGCTATTCGCGCTGCAAATTCATCCTCCGTAGAAAACAAACAAAACAATATGTTCCGTAATTCTATTGATTCGCCAAACTTTGTCCAGAGTTTCTCTATCGAACTGACGCAAAATCATGCTTTTGTGTACATTTGAATAAATGGAGATGAATTCCTAAGTCTCTCATTATAGAATAGCATGAGTAACTATTGTGACCCGAGCAAGCGTTCGAATCCATTTATTTGACAAGTCCTTCAAATTTTGAGCTGTAAGAGTTGCATGGAGAGGAGGGGAAGGGGCATTGCCCCGTCTTGGATTTTGAAAATTAATTAAATTTCTTTTTCTTTGATGATTTTGAAAAAAAAAAAGCTAAATCTATTTTTTACAGGTGGCATAAAATAATTAAACACTAAGGGAAAGATGAAATTAAAAAAAAGAAAAATGTCCGGTGTAGGGTGCTTTTCCTCACCCCTTCACCCCACGGAAGTCAATTTTTAATTTTGTTGTTCTTTTTACATTCATGTTTTTTTTTTAAATTTACCTTGAACGCGGGGGTTGAGGGAAAAAAAAAATGTTTCAGTTCTCCGTTATTGCTGGTACAAGTTTATAGAGTTTTATTTTCTATGTTTTTTTTTCTTTTTCTTTTTCTTTTTTTTTTTTTTATTCGTGCCCTTTTTATGGGCGCCAGCATGAGACAGAAAGGGAAGACCATTTCCCCTTCCTTGGTTTTTAAATTTAATTAACTAAATTTTCATTATATCTGATGATTTAAAAAAAAACCCAGTAAAATTTATTATTTCTAAGTGACTTAAAATACTTAAACACTAAAAGACAAAAAGAAAACTAAATATTTTTCAAATTTTTAATTGTTAAATTTCTGTATTGCTTTTTATGTTGATATCTTAAAAATTGCCTGACAATAAATTCTTAGTTTAAATTATTTCATGCTTATATATTCGATAAAAAAAAAAGCGAATACCCCAGATACACGTCTTCTTCGCTCCTCCTTAGATTCGCCGCTATAATGAAATTAATAGCAGTTAAAAATAATATTATATAAACTTAAAAAAAAAATGGAATTGTTCTAAAAAAAAAAAAAAAAAAAAAAAGATAAAATAAAAATCTCCATGGCCTTGTATCTTTATTACGATAATTTATCAACAGTCAATGCTCTGAAAATATAATAAATCTGAATATTATTAATAAGATTCATTACTTCAAATTTTAATCCTGTCATTTAAAAAAAAATCTATCCAACAGCATAAAACGACAAAAAAAACTTCGAAAAAAAAAAAAGAGAGATAATATCCTTTCAAACGAAAAAAAAAAAGAAAAAAAAAGAAAGAAAGAAAAAAAAAGAAAAGAAAACTGAATAGCGGAAACTTTCTAAAACTATTTAGAACTTTAAGCAGAGCACACCGAGATAAAAGGTTTATTTTTGTTTGAGTTAAATTTTAATTTCATCTGAGCAATCAATAGGACAATAAAGCTCGAGGCCGTCAATGCTCTATTTATGGCAGTGATTAAACCACCCTAAACAAACATGGTATTCGCAATAAAAGCATTCAAGTTTAACGTTAAAAACAACGTAAGCGTAATTAAAAGGTAGGGCGGGGTCTCCGAGAAACAATATAGGGAAAAAAAAAGCACTACCAGACTCTGTTTTGGGTCAATATAACATCTGTTGAGAGGGTTAGCTAGAACAGATAGGGTTTTTATATAAAAAAAAGTCAATTAAAAGAGAAAGTTTTTTTTTCTTTCTTTTAGACAGGCAGATGCTAGTTAATGAGTTGGCTAAAAAAAATACGGGCCAAAACATAATATTAAAATAGGTAATTATCAGGAATACTGGTGCAATAAAAGTTCGGAATGTTTTATTTCATCAATATCCTGCAGCAGGGCAGGATATGAGACGTTAAAAATGAACCATTAACTCACTTTTTCTTTCACTCTTTTTTTTTTTTTCAATTTCCTGTGCATTTTAATATATGTAAAACAATTGTTTTAGAAAATAAATATAAAAATAAATAATTAAAGAAATAAATGTTTAAATAGTAAAATTTCCCCTTTATTAATACTTAGATTAATTATGCAGAATAAAATGTCATTTGAAGCATGCATGATTCACAATTAAAGATATACATTATCAATACCAGTATAGCTAGTATAATAATTTCTAAAAAACATCTAGAACGAATTTTAAGATGCTGTCTATTCAAAGACCTATGTAACATCCAATTACAGTTCAGGGCACGAAACGTTTTCATGCTACTCAACTTTGAAATCAAAAGACAACAAACAAGTTCGTATAACAAAATTTGACCAATTTTCTAATTTAAAGATGACGTGTAATTTTATACATTAATTGTTATAGTAAAAAATAAATAACGGGAAAACATCATAATAAAAATAACCTAAAACTCACGCGTCATAACATACCCAGCAAAAAGATAAAAAGGTGCCATTACTAGCCAAAATAATTCATAGAGAGAATAAATATGATCAGGAATCCAAGAATTATAAATGAAAACGAGTTGTAGTCATATTCCAAATAACACGTTGAAATAAACATCCAATATTCGAATCATGGAGCATTTAAGATACCTGATTACTACAGTTATAATTAAGATTTAGTACATACAGTTAAGACATTAATTAATCTAAAATTATGAAACACTAATTATTACTAATTAAAACTTAATAAAATACAATAGAAAACTAGATATAATTTTAAGACCTTTAATCTATATGAAAAATTTATATACTTCAAAATTTACTGCAAATGAGAAATGAGAATAGTATTATAAGTTTAGTGCTCCCCTCTATAAACAATTATATACACTGCTCAAAACAATTAAAGGATATTGCAGTTTTACGTGGATTTTGTATCTGGGAAACTTTTTAGCTGATTGATACATGGTCGACAGACATAGTAGGTTATATGAGAATAAATTACACATGTTTGGCAGAAAAAAATGCATTTTATTGCGCATTTGTGTACAAAAGGAAAAAAACACAATTTGTGCATATGAGAAAAAAAGAATAAGAAAAGGTGTTTTCTTCAAAGAAAATCATTTTCAGTAGGGGGTATGGTTTCCACGGGCGGCCAGCAACGTTGAACACCTTTGAGGCATGGACTCAATGAGGCTATTAATGACGAGTTGGGGTATTCTGCCCCACTCTTCCAGAAGAGCTCTTTCCAGTTCTTGGAGAGTTTGTGGGGGTTGTTGGCGGCCAGGAACTCGTCTTCCTAGAGCGTCCCAAACGTGCTCTATTGGATTCATGTCTGGAGAACACGCTGGCCATTCCATTCGAACGATTCCTTCCTCGAAAAGGAAATCCTCCACCAGGTTTGCACGATGTGGCCTGCAGTTATCGTCCATTAAAATGAAGTTATCTCCGATTGCTGCAGCGTAAGGGACTACAATAGGTCTGAGGATCTCATCCCTATATCGGCGACCAGTCAGAGCTCCATCTCGAATGATGTAGAGGTCAGTGCGCCCGTCAATGGAGATGCCACCATACACCAACACTCCTCCACCGCCAAATCTGACACTTTCGTGCACGAACGCAGGATTATTCCTACTGCCACGGTCCCTCCAGATGAAAATACGCCTATTATCCGGATGCACAGAAAAACGGGACTCGTCAGAAAACAGAATATTGCTCCATTCATTTCTCCTCCAGTTGACATGCTCGGTTGCCCACTCCCTGCGGTCGCGACGATGCCTTGATGTTAATCTAACACATACCATCGGTCGGCGAGCATACAGACCTATAGCATGGAGCCGGTTTCGGACAGTCTGAGTTGAAATCGTGGTGCCTGTAGCCGAGCGAAGGTGTTGTTGGAGAAGAGTAGCGTTCATGTTTCGGTGTCTCCGAGCTGTTAACGCTAAATACCGATCTTCATTGGGCGTTGTTGCCCGTCTACGACCTTGCCCTGGTCTTCAGCCTGCACATCCACTCTCCAAAAAGCGGTTCCAGATCCTGGAAATGACACTTTGTGACACTCCAATGGCTTGAGCTACTTCGGCTTGAGTTTGGCCCCCTTCTAACCTACCAACAATTCTCCAAGCTTCTGAATCTGTCAAATGACTTCGCTGAGACATCGTACTCATCGAAACAAATCAATCACTGAATGCCGATCATCCTTGTCTTCATTCTCTTTTATCCAGTTGAAAGTCAAATTTCATTCGCTGCCGCTGAAGCGACGTTTTTGACGTCGAACTCAAAATTTGCATACTCCACAGTTTGAAAACCAGAAAAATTTGCATTTGTGATTCTCTTCTTCTATTTTCGGCAAAAAAAATTTCGTTTATATCTTTATTTTATATAAAACTTCAAATATCCTTTAATTGTTTTGAGCAGTGTAGTTTGTAACCAAAAATAACTGTTATATATACTTAGTGCTGCCATTTATTATCTATTATATATAAAAAAGGAAAAGGTTGTAAATTAAAGTCACAATATTAATTTTTACCATCTAATAAATATATTAAAGTTAATATAGTTTTCAAACATTAACAGTACATTTTAATTCTAATTTTTAAAGACAATTTTATACCAAATTAATCAACTACTTTATTTTTAATCATTAAATGCCTGTTAAAGTTTATGTACAAATAGTAATCAATATGTTTCAGCTTTGACTTAGATTCATTTATTCCAAATAATTATCCAATTTATCTATATTATAATTATGTACAGAGTGTCGTTCGCACTTTATGGACTATTATCTAATAAATATATTAAAGTTAATATAGTTTTCAAACATTAACAGTACATTTTAATTCTAATTTTTAAAGACAATTTTACGCCAAATTAATCAACTAATTTATTTTTAATCATTAATAATAGTAAATGCCTGTTAAAGTTTATGTGCAAATAGTAATCAATATGTTTCAGCTTTAACTTATATTCATTTATTCTAAATAATTATCCAATTTATTTATATTATAATTATGTACAGAGGGTCGCTTGCACTTTATGGAAACGATTTTCACAATTAATTTCTGAACATGTATGCCATATTCTTTGCGGCAATTTCACTCTACTGTATAGCCCTGACTCTTGATTATAACTCTGGATCGAAATTTCCATCATAATCGATTTTTCTCTTAGTACAATCATATAAATTTTCTCCCACGCCTCTTTGAAAATTTTCCTAAGTCTTCCAATGTATTGTGCATAGCGCTTTCTAACGCACGCTTTAACATACACATAGGTGGTGATAAATAAAAATTTACCGTAACACTGCATGAAACATGGCGTTATTTAAGTGAGTGTATCAAAAGAAGAGCAATTTTTATCAATTAATAGGGGAAAAAAAGAAAGAAATGGGTTTGTGAATGTAAAGAAAGTTTTCCAAAATAATTCATGATTGCTGCTGGATTTTGTTATGAAATTAAATTAAAGGTAATAAATGCAGTAAAGCTAAGGTGATTTCACTTTATTGTCAGTAAAAAAATTCAGAACCCATTTTGGAAGAAGAAATTCCACTTTTATATGAAAAAGACGTCAATTGAGCTTCATATGAACAAAGTATCCCAGCCATTCTTCCATAATTCAACTGACCCACATTTAGCAAACAAAGAATCCCAAACGGAAATAAATTGTGTATCAATTGAAGAAATTCGTGTAAAATCACCTGACGCACTCCCCTCCCCCTTCCGCCGTTCATTTTTGGCCTCTTCCTGCCTTTGGATTGTTTAAATGAATTCACGAACATTGAAAAGACTTTGGAAAGTTTTTACAAGAGGTATCGGGAAAAACTGACACGACTGTTAACAAGGAAATTCTATTATCATAGAAATTTCGAGCTAGAGCTATAGCTAAAAGCCAAGGCTATCCAATAACGTCAAATTGTTGCAAATAATATGCCATTTATGCGTAGAAATTAACTTTTAATATCGTTTGCATCAAGTGCGAACGACATTCTGTATATACATAGATAGAAATAGAGACAGAGAGAGAAGGGAGGGAGGCTTTTTGTTTTGGATCAATATAATATTTGCTTTGTTGATTAATTTCTTGTACATTCTATAATTAATTAACCACATCGTGTTTTCAATATCAAAAATAAAAGCTCGTTTTTTAAATTAATAACTTGTCAGGCGGTATTTTCCTGTTTTAACCATAAATCGTGTTGTTCTGATTTTTAGAGTCTATTATGGATATTTAATAATCTCATAAATGAAACTTATAGACTACCTCATGCTTTACAAACTTTTTTATTATGACACTTTGGTCTCTAAAATGCACTAAAAGTGGGTTATTAAGCAAAAACTAACGTCATTTGTGGATTTTTGCACTTTTTGGAAATTTTACCCTATTTTCCCGGTTCCGTATCTCACCCCCTATTTGAACAATTTACAAACATGAATGGTGCATGTTGTAGAGAATTTTATCCTCTACAAAATCGTAACAGTGCTTTTTCTGTAAAATGCACAAAAACTGAGTTATTTAAGAGAAATCGAAAAAAGGGCCGAAAAATATTGTTTTTTTTTCGATATTGTGAAAAACGCACAAGATCTAGAAGGTCGAAAACTTGGTTTTTATATTAGAGGGTCAACCTTTACAACATACCCAAAAATTAGAGTTACCCGAATTTTTGCAAGGTAAAATGCTATTTCTACTGGACTAATAGGGTTTTTATAAAAGTCAATTACACTGCAAATCCCTGAAACACATTTTACTCAAAATACAACGCATTATAAACGCTTGAGGTGTCAAGATGTGTTTCCAATCTGTTTAAGGCATTCTCAGGTGTTTGAAAATGTGTGGTAAAATGCGTTTACCGAAACTCGGCTGTCACTTTGGTAAAGATTTAATGGAAAGCGAAACACATGCGTATAACAGAACACATTCAAAACACATTTCAGTAAACGCCATGTTCAATGCAATATTCAGACATTCTTCTTCGGCTAGGATTCATGAAACTCCAGGAGGAAATTGCACTTTCAAAACAATAAAAAAAAAAAAATCTGAAATGTTTGCTGTATATTTGTTTTAAATGTTTCTACGTGGAGAAAAAGTGCGTAATAACTTTATTTCTTACAGCCAAAGATGACGTCATTGTCGGGGAATGTATACATTTGATAATCCTAAAAATAAAAGTTAATTAAAAAAATAAATATTTAAAATATTGGAAAAAATAGAAGATTTTGGGAAATTATAATTTTTCACATTAAATGTGAAAAAATATTTTTTTCCACATTGTTATCTATATTTTATGTACTATGATATATAAAATTTAAAAATAAATGTTATTAGTGCAGTGTTGCAGTGAGAAACGTTGGCTCTCGCTAAGTATAGCTAAAAGTGCTTTGCCAGGGCTACGCGCTATGTTGCGCAGGCCGCACAGTCAACCTCCCCGAAATAAAAGTTCTGAAAGCACTGATCGTGATAGGTCGCTATTTTTTTACGGTCGCCAAAATGTTGTTGCATAAAAAAATGATAGTATAAGAATTTTGAATATCGTTTAAGGAGGGGACCAATATTTTCGTGCTGATACCCATCACCAGTGTTGAATTCAAGGGGTACCCAGGCGGGGACATTCATCCCCCCCCCGGGAGCACTGAAATCAGTGTTGAATTCAGGAGGTGGCCCGGGGGAGGACATTCCCCCCGGAGCTTTGAAATGTTCCTCGGAAGATTTGAGATTTTATTATTTCAATGGTAAAAAAGTTGCCCCCCCCCCCACCCCCCGGAGAAAACTGTCTGAATTCAACTCTGATTGAAATACCCCCCCTCCCCCGAAAGATTTGAGATTGTATGCTTTTAATGCTTAAAAGTGCAATTTTTCCCCCGGAGCCATAGAAATCCCTCCCAGAGAAAAGGGTCTGAATTCAACTGTCCAGCACCTTTAAAAAAGAAAAAAAAAGAAAAGCTCCTACAAAAATCCCCAACGACTCCAGTTCACCGAGCTCTCAGTGCTCCAGTTAGCCAAGTTCAGACGCATGCGCACAGGTACTGTTATGGTTTTCAAGCTATTGCATCCTTCCGCTTCCGGTCCGCCATTGATCTGCAATCGTCACGTGTTTCTGTGTTTTTGTGTATACGTTAAATGCGACCCTAAACCGTATCCAGCCATGTTAATTTTATTTATTTAATTTTGTTCGAAGTGTTTCTCAGAAAAGTACAGATTTTCCTGGACAAAATTTGTTGAAACTATCCACAGGGAGGATTTCTTGGTGTGATCAACCGTCGCGCCATTAAGTTTTGATTATTTTCCCGGCAAAACATTTGCAGTGTAAGTTTTTCTATATTATTTAAATTTTTTGTCGTAGGAATTATATATGCATGGATATTAAAGTTCTAGATTATTGTTTTTTGGTAAACCGATGTATTTATGTGTATGATTTTTATAAAATAGTGTTATTTTTTGCACCTTGTGACTTATGTTTTGATGTTGACTGAAATGTAACAATCGTCAAAATGCATGCTGAAGTTAATTACGTTTTTTTTTTAAATTTAATTATTTATTGACGTTTTTAATATTTACATAAGGGTATAAATACACATAATATGCATGGTTATTTATTTTTAATTTCTTGCAAACTTTAAACAATTATTAATTAATATTAGATTTTTAATTATGTTTATCAAAACATTATATACTAGGACCTATTTCTTTTTCTCTTTAGCTTACGTATTTTATCCAACTAGAATGCCGTTCTGACTCGTTTTAATTTCTAAAAAAATCTGTTTACAATTTATCTAATAATTAGATTGTCCTTCAAACACTTTATTTGCGTGAATAATATTTAAATGCATTATCTCTTTGATTAATTAACTAATTAATTTTTTATTACTAATATTAATTCTTTTATAATAGAAATTCGTTTAAAAATTACTATTAATTTTTGTCCCTTTATTTTTTTTTAATTAAATGAAAAATAACGAGTGTAATTAAATATTTTTTGCATAATATTAATTTTTTTTCTGTTAATTAAGAAATAGAAATTAATGAACTGAATCTGAAAATGCACTTGCACCCTTAGTAATGTTTATTAGGACTCGATAACAATAAATTATTTTTTGTTCAAACCTCCTTTTACATTTCCTTGACAAAATTTTGCAGATTTTTATTTTAGCATGAAGTGAAATCTAGCTTAACATTAGAGCTAAAAAAATCTTATAATTTATTTAAGGAAGGTTACTATTTAATTTATACAATACGTTTCTGTATACTGAATTTATTTTTATATAATAAACTTGTCTGCATTTCATCATTTAAAAATAACTTATTTTTAATATTTTACTTATAGTCTTTGCACATAAGAAAATGATAATTTAAATCTAACACACATTTATTATATTAAGTTTGTAAACGTTATTTATTATCAGATTCTTTGTATTTTTTACCACTTTGGGTTTTCTCGGAATATAATTACTAATATGCATAATACTCATATCCATAGAATAAACAATAGTAATATAAAAAAATGTACTATTGTAATTTAATTATAAATTTACAACAGTGTTTGCAGATCTAAAATAATATGTGACATAACTTTGATTTTTGAAGTAGTTTTCAATTCTTTATTTATTTGCTTACATAGTATGAACGAAGAGATAACAATGTTAGTGCCAGAAATTGTCATTTTTGAATGATTTAGTAAATAAAATGACCTGCTGTATTTTTTTCAATAATTATTTTCAAAATAGTTACAACAAGCTGGGAATACTTTTATTTCAGCTAAATATAATGCATGTGTCTTCCAAAACATTATTATTAAAATACTAATGTTAGTTCATCATGCAGATATGGTTGTATCGCAAAATTTTAAGCTTTACAAGTAGACATTTTATTTCCTTTTACACGGAGTGTGCTTCAAGTTAGAGATATTAATGTAGTAAAAATGCACTGATACCTAATAAAGTAGGAAACTGTTGAGATCACTATAATAGATTATATATTTTTAATGGTGATATATCCCAACAATATTTTTTACTTTGTTTATATTGTTTAAAGGGCATAAATGGAATATACAATACAATTAAAATTTGCTTTTCAACCATTTAACCGAATTTAATGAAAGCATAAATGAAATAAAATAGTTGTTTTCAAATAAATTTAACAATTAGGATATCAATAATTAATAAAATATTTATGAGAATAATTCACTGTTTAAATTAATTATTGTTATTATCACAAGATCAATATTTTAATTATTTTAGATAGAAGGTTTAAAATACTAACTTTCAAAGAATGATATTTCTCAAATTATTAAGTCATTGAGGGGGGGGGGGAGGGGGTTTAGAAGGGTTGGTTTAACAAAAGAAAAAGATTTTTTTAAAAGTGCCTTGGAGTACCAGTGCATGGAATCATATTTATTTTTATTCTTAACAGTTAAACTTCCTAAAACTGCTTTATATAGTACTTTTAGCAATTTGTAAAAAATATATCAAATAAATGAAAGTGTAGGTTGAATGTTTTTTTAAATACTAAATAAAATTTTTTGAAAATAAAATATCAGAACTGACATTTGAGCCCCTTGATCCTGATTTACTACTTTCATTGCTACTATAAATTTAATATTATAGGGATTTTTTTATGTATGTAGTTCTTTTGTCAGAGCTGAATAATGAAACATTTAAGACAGAAAATAGATTAAGAACTTCGGTGACTTAAAAAATTGTCTTTTTTTAAAAGGGGAGAGTGTGAGCACCCTCATTTTCCCATGCCCTTAAAGATTATTCTCTGCTTCCTGATGGGTGTTGATTGCCACATTATAAAATATGCAAGGTACGGTTTACAAAATAATAATTTGATAGCAATCTTAGAAAAAATTATTAATTACATGAAATTAACAAAAACAGCTATTTATATAAAAATAATATATTATTACATTCTGGTAAGTAAAATTTAAAAATTAAATTTGACTATTTAGCTTTTCAGTTAAATAAAAAAAATATATATGCACTATGAACATTACTGAAATTGCTTTTTCAGTAATGTCCACATGGGGTGTCCATTACTGGAAATTGACTAATTAAGCATTCCAGTAATGGACCATGGTCCTAAAACCTGAAAAATAAATGAAATTTTGTAAATTGCCATTAGTATGTAAAATTCAAAGTTTTCTATTATTGTCTAAACAAAAACATGCAATTTTTTCAAGAAAATAAAAAATATATGAATTGCTTAAGTGAAGCCAGCTCTTAGCATGTTCATTAAGATTTTCACAGAAAATCTGTGGAACTGTGAAACATTATTTTCTGCTTCCTGATTGGTTTGATTAAGAGTGTCAACAATAACCCAGATTATAAAACAAACAAGGAGGAATTATGAAAAAAATATATAAAAGGCTAAATTATTATTGGTTATTTTTTTATAAATAAAAAACTTTGAATGTGGCCCATTACTGGCACATCTACCCTATATGGCGTAAATAATACAGAGGCGGATCTACTCCTTCATTTAGGGGAGGGGGGGGTCATATCTTCTTTCTTATCTTTCTGGGGCATGTGTGTGTGTGTGTGGGGGGGGGGGGTCATATGTCTTCATTAGCAGTTTTTATATCTTAGATTCAAATTGACTATTTTCTGACATATAGGGTAGATGTGCCAGTAATGGACACCCTTAAGGAATTTCTTTAAAAATTATTTTTTAATTAATAGTTATAATTGTTATATTCCATATTTTTTAATATTATATTAATCTACCAACAATATTTAACCATGCTCATAGTCATATTTCCTAATGTGAACCGAAATTTAATTGTAAATAACAGAAATAAATCAAAACACCCTAAATTCCAGTAATGGACACCCCACAAAAAGTAATATAGATAATTGATATTATGATTGTATTTAAAACTAGAATTTGAAGAATGCATATTAATGAAATAAAAAGCTGAATTTGTATTGGTTATTTTTTTATAAATCAAAAATGTTGAAGGTGGCCCATTACTGGAAGGGGGTCCATCCATTACTCACACATCTACCCTACCCGAATTTATTTTCTTTCATAAGTGCATGAAATTTGCAGGTATATTTGTAAATATATAAAATTTGCATGTTTTATCCACAAACCAAAAAATCAGCTTCCCATTTTCTTTCAAGTACCGTAAATTGTATATATAAAAAAAAAAACATTTATAAATATATATATTTATATATGTATAAAATATTTAATATATATGTACATAAACATATATAAACAAGCATAAAAGTTAATCAAGTTTGTTTTTATATTATTTGGCAACAAATCCCACTTTCTGTTATGCAATTTGTGCCAAGCTTAAAAAAAAAAAAAAAAAAAAAAAAAAAAAACCTAAGGCCCCTGTACTGGAAATTAAATATCCATCAATTCAAAGTATAAATCCAAGCAAATTGAAAATGCTGTTCTCAGTCTTGTTATTTTATATTTAATAATTTTAATCTTTGTGCATTATGTAAAGCCTTTTATTTTTATTATTTATTTATCTGTCAGATCACTTTGAAAAAGTTATGAGCTAGTTTCAAAAGGACTGTTGGAAGCAATTAAAACAGACAGGTATGCCAACTTTGCATTCTCCAGGGGCTTGGAAAATTAAACAAAGTCTGAAGAGAATAAAGGGCATTGGCTGATCTAAGCTAACATCTTTCGTCTAAATACTGTCCACTCGGTAATTGTTTTTCATGTCATTAAATAACATATACTTATATGTACTATTTTGTACATTTTTATATTTATACATGTATTCCTTAAATATGTCATGTCTGTTAGAATATTATTTATCAGGGGTCGATCCAGTAAAAATTTGGGGCCTATTTAATTTAGGGACCCTTCACAAAAATCTATTTAATAAAATGGGCACAAAAATCAATTTGATAAAATGGGCTCCTTCCCAAAATTCTATTACATAAAAACTTACTATTTATTATTTTGTGATGGTTTAAAATCTGTAATTTGTAAACAAGCAAGTTCACCAGAGAGGAAAACTTCAGCAAAAGGATTTTAAAAAGTTTGTTTATAAATGCTTGGTTTGAATTTGATTAACTGAATATCACCTTCCATTACAAAATGTTATTTTTCGCAAAAATATAATAAATTTCACAAAAATAACCTTTACTTTTCACAAAATGCCCCCCCCCCTCCCCCCCCCCAAAAAAAAACAAAACATGCATCGACCCCTGTTTATGGAGGAGCAAAAAAGTAAACATATATGCGTGAGAGCTTCTTCAAAAGGTTGAAATTCATCTTTTTAAAACCATTTTGTGTATTTTCTTAATTAATGCAAAATTGTAAAAAAATATCTGTTATAATATGATTAAATTATAAGAATATTTTATTAATGTATTGCTTGAAATAATTTCTGTATTTTTTCATTCCTGACGTACCTGATTAATGCAAATCTTGTTTGTTACTTGTATTATTGGTGGTACCTAAATATTATCCTGGCCAGGTCAGTTACAACTGCTATTATAAATAATATTTTTTTGTTATTAATTTATTATTGCTCATTTATTATTTATTTATTTTATATTTATCATTTTTAGCAATGTTATGTATCTAATAATAAATTACTGTTTTGTACATGATTGGTAACAATAAATAAGGTTGGCAATATATCTCCTGGCCCGGATAATACACAAGTACTCTATTATTTCTTGGTAACAATATTACATTTAAAAATGATTAAGGATGTTTGAGTTAGTGTTTTGAATTGAATTTTGGATACTACAATATAGGAGAGAAAAAACATTCAGGGGTCTGTCCAGACTTTTTTCCCAGGGTCCTGTTTTTGTGAAATTGTGAATAATTTTGTGAATTAGAAATGATCATTATATTCAGGTTCTTGTTTATACATTTTTAAGAAGATATGTGGATATAAAATACATACATTTTCTTTATATATATAAAAGTGACGTCAGATTTTATTTTTAAATGATTAATTTGTCAAATGTTCGATTTAAAGATGGAAAAATTTTGTGAAAAACCTATTTCTAAGACAAATAATTTTGTGAAGGGTCCTGTTTTAGGGAAAATAATTTTGTGAAAGGTCCTGTTTTGAAATGAGAAATTTTGTGAAGAGTCCCTTAAAGGACCCAATTTTTTCCTAAACAGATCCCTGACATTTGTCAAAAAACAACAATCGTTTAGAACTTGAGTTGTAAATTTAATGAAATATATATAAAAAAAGAAAAAACTGTTCAATTACAAATCATTTCAATAATGCTGGGAAGCCTCATGCTTTTTCATTTAAAAACTTGTCAACTAGTGTGGTATTATTCAATGGAATTTTTTTTTTTTCTTTGGTCGCAACAGCTTAGTCTGTTTCGCAGCCTAAGTAGAGTTAAACCTCAGAATAGTGCACATCTTGGGAAAGTAGAAATTCACTATTCAGAGTTAAAGTCATATGAATGGAATGTTGTCATATAAATTTTCATTCCTAGTAAATGTTGTGAAATGAAAATGTGTTTGCTGAGACGTCTGCTTTTCAAGAGTGTAAGTGTATAAGAGGGTGTGTGTGGAGAAAGAGATTTAATCCTTAGACATTTTGCCTACTCAAAACCTTGCAGTTTGCTTCTGAGCTGCTTTTAATCAAAGAAGAGCTATAAAATTGAAGGCTTATATTATGAGCATCTGAAAATTATATAAACAAAGTTGTTTAAAGTGTGTTTTCTTTCCAGAGGGATATTTTCTTTAGAATTTAAAAGGGAAAGGAAGTTTGCTTAAAGTTCTTTTTGGAAAATAATATATTTTGTCCCATTTATACAGCACTTTTAGATAATTTTAATTATGTATTTCTGGAGCAAAAATTACTTTGACGTGCATAGATTTAACAATGAGAATTGTTTTTTTCCTTGGAAAAAAAAAAAAAAAGGTGGGGAATCTTACCAGTCAAGCTATCCAGAATATTTGTTTTTAAAAATTAATCACTGTATTTCAGTCAACTGGCTTTTTCGGAGGAGAGGGACAGGCCAAATTCTGGTAACCCGGTATTTGTATGGCCTCTTTTTTTCAGCTAAGTGTATTTTGTAAAGTAAATTTCTAAGAAATGTCTGTCACGTAATATGAATGTTTTATGTCTGGTGACTGATGTGTAGGACCTAACCAGTTTATTATAAAAATGCCAAATGTATTGTATGATCATGCAGCAATAATGGCTTGGTAGTAATCAAATCTGTAATGAACATTAGGTACTTCTTTGTTATAGGTGTCTTGGCAATTTTGCAGCAAATATAAACAATCATGAAAATGAAACAGCGACCAATGAAACAAATTTTCTAATCTGCACTTAGCTTGCTCTTCTCCAGCACACAAAAATTTTCTCTGATAAATTAAAAAATTGACGTTTCTAAAATTTCAAACATGTTTACTATTTTTAATTTACCAGCAAAAGAAACTTTTTCCCCAAAAAAAATTAATTTTACTATTTGAAAGAATTTGTGAAACTCATCATAATATGCAACTTATATATTAGAGCAAAAATAACTGGAAATACAGTACACAGTAGACTCTCTTAAATTTACATAGAGATTGTGCAGATTTTAGAATTTTGCAGATTTCTGGTCAGTTTTGTTTACATTTTTTAAACAGTAATTTGAATTTAATAATGCACTCGAAATTATAATGAATGCTTACAATAAAGTAAAATAATAAAAATTAAGAAAATTAATTTTTTTAATATTAAAAGTAAAGGTCAAGTAAATAATTCATAATACATAACTAAATATTCATAGTGATGAGATATTATTTCCTTGAATCATTCAGTGAAATTCTCCTTATAAATTTACACTTATAATTCACATCAAAATCTTTAAATAACAAAGTTTTCTTTCATGTTTAGTGATACTTAATAACCAAAAAGCTTGATAAATGTATTTGTTAAAACTATATTGCCACTGATATCAGGACTATCTTGAAATTCTTCAGAAATAAATTTATGCTTCCTTCATGAAAAAACAATTATATTAACTAGAATTCCATATTAAAATGTGTACAGATTGGTATAAAAAATTAAAAAAAACTTCATTGTTTACATCTGAAATGATGTGCAGATTTGAGGAATGAGACTAATGAGTTAACAATTAGAATTGTTTTTTCCTTAGAAAAAAAAGATGTGGGGAATCTTACCAGTCAAGCTATCAGAATATTTGTTTTTAAAAATTAATCACTGTATTTCAGTCAACTGGCTTTTCGGAGGAGGGGGACTGGCTAAACTCTGGTAACCCTGTATTTGTATGGCCTCTTTTTTTCAGCTAAGTGTATTTTGTAAAGTAAATTTCTAAGAAATGTCTGTCACGTAATATAAATGTTTTATGTCGGGTTTACTTTACTACTGTACTATGTTGCAAAAAGAAGAAATGTGTTCACAAGGCTAACTAGTTCAATGGATTTTAAATACCTTTTTCTTTTGGAATTGTGATTTATGTATTACTAGAGTAAGGAACTGACTTCAGTCTGATTGTGCAAAAAAACTCTTAAATCTATACTTATAAAGATCTAACAATGTAAATAAAGATTGTCAGAAAGTGACTGAAAAAAAAAAATCCTGCCAAATTTAACCTTGCCTTTTTTTGTAACACACCCAAGACATTTAAATTTTTTTCAAAAGTAAAAGAATATTCTCGATTTTATCCTCCCCTCTAATTTTAATTATCATGTGGTCCGTACCTAAATCCAATCTTGTTTATATGAAATAGAGTTAAGTGGCAGTACATTACATATATAATGTTTTTGACTGTATGATATAAAGATATGATAGCTTTATAACATTATACATGCACATCCCCTAATACATAAAAATATCTAAAATTAAATATAAACTGGCAGTCTTGTATTATAATTTACACATTGAATGTGTCAGGAGATATATTAAGTATACAATTTAATAACTAAAAATTAAATGTAGTAAGATTTTTTTTTTTTTAAGTAAATTTGTTTTTTGTTTAATTAATGTTAAAAAAACAAAAACAAAAAAAAACATTTTTTAGGATGTAAAGTATTTGCATGTTTTCCATCATGTAGAGAGTTTTCAACTTAATTGATTACTTATGGTTTTAATTTCAGATAGCAATGACTATTTGCAGAATATAATGAAGTATCCTACAAATTGGCTTTTGAAGTACCTTAAGATTTGTTTGTATCACTATTATTTTAAATATTTTGTTATATAATTCATTCTTATTGTAGAATTTTGGATTTAATAAAATGTTTTGTTTCAGTAATCTATGAAATTTATCTGATTTATTGAATAAAGTCTGTTTTTGAACTTATTAATTCAATTTACATTCATTTTATATAATGCAGGGTTCACACAATTATACCACAATTTTTTAACTGTAGAAAAATATTGTAAATTCTGTGAATAAACAAGGCAGTTATGATTTGATATATTTAAAACTTTTATTTGGATATATATTATTATTTTTTTTTTTTTTTTTTTTTTTTTTTTTTAAATGGAGTTTGCGAACCTTGTATATGTAAATATTGCATTTAAACTTTATATATCTATTATTTTAAGTGATTAGCATTTTATTGTGTAATGCATATCATTTTTTTTTGCTTTTAATATACCTTTTTGAATTTATTAATAAGTTTTAAAATATTGTGTAAATCTATTTAAATATTGAGTAATAGTAATAACCATTCTTAGAGACATTTTTTTGTACTATTGAAGGAAACAAAAAAATAAATATTGAAATGGCCAATATCTTGAATAAGTTTCCTAATAAACTACAGGTTTTTATTTTCCTCTTCCTCTCTTCTAAAAAACTAATATTATCATAAAATGTTACAAATTTCTTTTTGTCATTAATTTGTACTTAAGCAATATATTTTTATTCTTTATAACTATATTTGAAACTTATATTTGGATATATATATTTTTTTTTCTTTTCTTTTGTGAGTGCAAACTGTAAAAATATTGGAAATTTAATTTAATCTCCATTTTCACTCTAAAAAAGTGGTTCCTAATTTGGGGTGTTGTACCCCCCCCCCCCCCCCACACACACACAGGGGGGTAATTTGAATTTTTAGGGTGGCAATTCCATATTTGTTATACTCCCATTTCCTTATTAGTTATATTGTAAAAGTAATGTTGTAGACTAAAAATAAATGTTACACCTTCAAATTTCCAAAATAAAATGAAAAAAAAAAAGTTTTTTATCTAATTTTTGGAAAGTATTCCTTCAAAAGTTCAAAATACAATAACTACCAGAATAATGATATGAAAACATTTAGATACTTGTATATTTAAAATTACTCTGTAATTTTAATGATTTTAGATAACTTTTTTGAGTTTGCATTTAACGAGTCTTGTATGTCTTTTCATTCTGCAATATGTTAGATAAAGAAACTGTTACAAATGAAACTATTCAAGTGCATATTTAACATCTTTGCAACAAGCGTCCTTTACAGAATTTTGAATTTTTTATTACCAGTAATTTTGGTAAGAAAATTTTGCCTAATGTAATTGCTAAGTCTAATTTATTCACTATTCTGTGATTAAATAAATAAAGTTTTCAGTTCAAAATTACCGATAGGAACAATCAAGGATTCTGAGTGCTGTGCAGGTTATTAAAACTGACTGTTTTAACCCTTTATGCTCAGAGTTCTTTTAAAGGGGAAAATATATTAAATAAAAAATATTTGATTCATCCATTACCTACAGTATGTTTCAGGATCAATTTTAAATACTTTACTCTATCATCGACAGATACAATAATAGTCCTGTGAATCAAAAAATGAGATTTGCTCACCTATGTATCTCATTCTAGTTTCCATTTTCCTTCGTGATATGCAATGCTAAGTTTCTGTTGTGAAACATCTCAACACTTTTTAATTTTTTTACTTACATTTTAAGGTCTGGGAAATAATATTATTTGTCTAATTATGTTTTTTTTTTTTTTTACTTTACTTTAAAAATGTTGACCTTTTGCTGCATATAGGAAACAATTGCAAACAGTGCACAAGACAAAAAGGAGGAGGTAGACAATAGACATATTTCTTCGAAATGAAGAAAATGCATTATAATAGCAGGGATCATTCTAGAACATAAAAAAGGGCAGGGCGCACATTACATAATAAGGGCAATTTTGCTGAAAAGGGCACATCATTTCATAAAAAGGGCATTTTTGTAATAAGCGCATATACGAATATAGTGGTAGAGAGGGAAGTCTAGCAACAGCTTAAAGTGCTCTTTAGTTTAAAAAATCCAATAACATTTCTAAATTTCCATAACTTTACCATTTGAAAAGTATTAAAAATGCAAAATGAAACTTATATTCTCGATTTTAATTGTTAAAATTGTTTACTATATTCACAGTCATTTCCCTCTTTTCCTACAACATTCAAAAACTTCTCTCTCTAAAACTTTTATTCACCAGATAACTTTTTCCCGGTTTTGGCAAAACTGGTTTTGAAAAAGCTACAAAATAAAAGTTCTAAAGCTACTTCTCAATTTTTTTATAAAACTTATTTAAGTTATCATGTGATCAAAGGCCAGAATGCCTGATCCAACCAGTATATTTTACTAGAGAAGGTGAAATTAATCAATGACCCTTAGTTACCCTTTATGTTCAATGGAAATAATGATAAATGGAAAGATGAATCGCTCAAAGTCAAAGATTAGATATACCAGGGCATTTCACAGAGAAATAAAGAGGAAAAGAGGAGTACTCCTGATGTACCTTACTAGCATTCTAAAAATAAAAGATAGGAAAAGAATTTTTGAAAGTACAATGCAAACAAGGCAGGATTCTCTGCAGGAATAAAAAGAGGATAGAATTCTACCTGGAAAAAGGGCTAGGAGGGTAGAATTCCACCGGGAATAAGGGCAGGGAGGGTAGAATTCCACCTGGAATAAGGGCAGGGAGGGTAGAATTCCACCTGGAATAAGGGCAGGGAGGGTGGGATTTTATCTAAAAAGGGCATGAGGGCTGGCCGCCCTTCTGAAACTCTCTAGAATGATCCCTGTAATAATATTTAAAATACTGCTTAAAATTAATAAAGTTATCCAGAAATGATTCTTGTTTATTGTGTTCATAGCTGCCAACTGTTCTGATTCTTTGGCACTAATAATTAAGGACAGAATTTTCTCCCCTTTCATATCGTAGAATTCTGTGATACAATAAGATGAAGAATTTTTTAAATAAAATAGTGATGCTAAAAAATCGTAGCAGTTGACAGCTATGATTGTATTTTGCAAATAGAGATATTAGCACCCAAAAACTTTTCACATGTATGAAAGAGGTGCTAAAATTAATCACAAAATATATCATTGCTATCATATTTAATGCCAAATGAGAGTCTCTTCAAGAAATTTTGTCAAGATAAAAGTACAGACCATGAAATACTACTTTTGTTTTACACCAAAGTAAATATAAGAAACAAACAAAAAAAAGACTTTTAGATATAAATGCGAAAATAAAGTTCATTTCATTTATAAGGTTATATTAAAAATGTATTACTGGTAACATTATTACTTGTTTTATAAGATTAAAACTATGTGATGTTACTTGTCATATGTATTACTTTTTAGGCTTTCACCATGTGAATTTACCATGATGAAAGATCTTTTTGATAAGAATTATATGTTACAGAGGGTAAAAATTATTTTTATCAAAATATAGTGAAAATACATTTTTACTAATAAAAGCTTTGAAAAATGCATTTATTGGCAGCAAATGTAAATATTTTCTAACTCTTCATTTTTGCATGAAAAATTTAGAAATACACCTTGCGTGGAAAAAATCAGCAAAGTTTGCGAAGTTAATACAAAGATGTAGATTGTCTATTTGAAGTAAATTTTTATTTAAAACTTCTATGCTTTTACAATCTGGTTTTGCATTTTGTACACCAAAAATTTACCATACAAAAACACACCATTTGTGTTGGTGTTCAATGTTTTTGTACTTTCAATAAAATTTTATGTAATCAAGTTGAATTGAAAGAATACTAGTTATTTTGATTTGCGTTTTTTAAGACAAAAAGCCCTTAAACATTGTTTAGTGCAAGGGTTTTTTTTTTATTATTATTTAAATCAGCTTGATCTTAATCATGATTTAAATCAACCACATATTAAAAAAAAACATTGCTTTCACTCAACTTTTTAAAAATTTAGATCAAGGTATTTTGTAATAAATGTTATGTTTTGCATAAAATGCATTGGAAAATTTAGGTATGTGAGAGACTGAAAACCCAAAGTCGATGCTTTTGTAATTTAAATTAAAATCTTAATAGATTACCATAAGTATTTACCTATTAGAAAATATTTGTCTTTTGTGAATTTTAGAATTAATACAAAAAAATGGAGACTTTCTGCAAAGTAAAGTTCTTAAAAAAGTATAGACCTTTCCAAAGTATTTTTATCTAAAATTTTCATTACAATATCTTTAGTTATTATTAACATGTAAATAACAAATTGTTCAATTTCCAATGCAGTTTATTTATAGAAAGATTTGGAAAATAAACTGTTGATAACTTTAAACATGTGCTGTATCAATGTTTTAATGAAAGGTAACAATTAAACGTTTGATCCCTGACCTTTTTTCACTAATTTTGCATATCTATTGGTTCCACACTATGCAGGAAAATATTCAAATTCTTACACAGCATCAGCGTTTATAAAAAAGAAATGTTCCTCTGTAGTATACTACTTATAATTAAAGAGTAGGTTATTAGAATGCACAATAGGTCTGAAAGGATTAATTGTAAAAACTATTGTGAATGGAGAAATTTCCAATCAAAGTTGTTACTTAAAAAATAAAAAATGAGCGATATATATTGGATTAAATCGAATAAAAGTTAGATTTCTGAGTGTTTCTGTCATTTTTATTTTGATAATATATGTAACAGAAGGTAAAAATTTGTGGCATAGCAAAAATTTCCAATAATATTCATAGGTTCTATAAAAGTATACATAGAAAATTAAATAAGGTAGATTTTTAAAATCTTGATAAGACAAGCACATTTTTGTAAATTTAATGGGATTTTGTATATTAAGTGTTAGTAGTAATAATTGAGCTTTATTAATAAAATATATTTTTATAAAAATTTTAAAACATACATAATAAAATCTTTGAAAAAATGCCTCTGTTGGCAGTAAGTGTGAATATTTTAAAACATTTCATATATTTATAATTAATTTAGTGGCACACATAAATATTGTAAGTACCAAATTTGGCATTTCATTTAGTTTCTATAAAACATTACTGGTTTTTGCCATTTTGAGGATTTTTTTTACAGCTAGAATTATTTTCTTTAAACCTAAAATGCTGAAAGTTTATAAGGTAAGTACTAAAAAGCTATGTGAAAGCATAGATAATTGATGACATTGTACAGCCTATTTTATAAATATGTTTGCAACACAGATGATGCACTTTAGTGTTGGGCGATGACAAGATGCATCAATTCTCTCAATTGTATGGACATCTCGAGTGTGTTAGTTGTTTCTCAATGCTGTCAGTCTATAAACTGTTATTTCTATCTGATTCTCTCTCTGATTTTAAGTCATAATATCTCAGTGAAATGGCTTTTCCCATCTTTTTTGTTATTAATTAAAATATGAGGAAGCAGAGTGTTTACGATTCAGGCTATAGGGGCTTTCGAGATACAGTTCTAGCTTTGGGTTTTTCCCCTTTAATCTCTAACTTTTTCTGGTTTTATCAACCTGAATTGACTGCCCGCAATGTATTTATCCTATAGTTGTAGGCATATGCATTTTCTATAGATACCTTTTTTATCAGCATTTGCCCAGTTTCTTCCAGCAGTTCTCCAGTTTATCCTCCCGTTCCTGTTTATATACACCTTAACACATAATGTTATACATTTTGGATTGCATTTAGAGCAGATAATCTGAATCTGATGCATATGCACCGGGAGGCATAGTTTCTGGATACAGTATAGCTTTGGGGGGTTTATTTTCTTTCTTTTCTCCCTAATTTCTTCTGGTTTTATGACCTTGGGTTGCTACCCACAGTGAATTTATCCTACAATTGACAATGTTGTAGGCTTATGCATTTCTTATAGGTACCCTGTTTTTTTAGCGTTTGCATCATTTCTTCCAGCAGCCCTCCTCCTTACTTCTATAGATTTTATTTTTCATCTCACTCCTCTTTCCTTTTCTCTGTTATCAAGATGCTGACAGCTTAGCTCCTCCTTACCCTTATATATATTTTTAATATTATCTTTACCCTTTACTCCACTCTGTTTCTGGGGTATTCGAAACAAGTACCATTAGGTTGTCCTCCTTAAATGTACCTTTACTTTTGCGGTAGGAGTCTTAGCTTCTCAGATATGAAGGGCTTTTGCCCCTTATTTTCAAATTTACTCCTTTCCCTCCTTTATATTTTTTCTATGCTGGGTTTTTACCTTTTGAGGCTCATAGTCCTATGCCCTATCTTTCCCTAATTTTCTGTTTTATTTGGACAACATTTGTAAGCTTTAGCAGATTTTTGTCCCCACCACCATGTGGTACTTTTGTTATTTGTATGTTGTTTGTACACATAATATTTCTTGGTTTTCTTGTCATCTAATTATTCAATTTTTATGCAACTTTCATCATTGTACCTGTAGTCATTACTTCCCACCTTCTACAGTAGAGGACACTCAGTATTCCCTTTTTATTATCTTACCAGTATCTGTCCTCCTGCTAGTTCTACTTGCATCTGGCTTTATTGACTTTGCATTTGCCCCCCCCCCCCCCCACCTTTATTTTAGTTCTCATTCTCCCCGCTAGAGTGCCCTCTCTTTCTTGCGCTTAAAAGAAAACATAAGATCACAGTTGGTTCTTAGAACATACAGTAATAAACATTATCATCAAAATAAGTAAGAAACAAATGTGATCTTAAATGTTTTTTTAAAAATGCGCAGAGGGTACCCTCTGTCCGGGAATATGCAAGGTCAATAATGCAAGATGCTAATAGAACTAGCAAAATAAAGGCCAGATGCTGGAAAGATAATAAAAAGGAAAGAATGAGTTTCCGCTACTGCAGAAGATGTAAAGTGATGTATAGGAGGAAAAGATTACAGGTACAAAGATGAAAGTTGCATAAATAGAAAACAAGAAATACTATGTGTACAAACATACAAATAACAAAAGTGCCACATGGTGGTGGGGGCAGAAATCTACTAAAGCTTACAAACGCCGTCCAAATGAAACAGAAATTTAGGGAAATATAGAGCATAGGCCCATGAGCCTAAAAAGGTAAAAACCCAGCATAGAAAAAATATAAAAGAGTCAAGGGGGTAAATTTGAAAATAAGGGGCAAAAGCCCTTACTACCTCAGAAACTAAGACCCCTATCAAAAAAATAAAGGCATATTTAAGGAGTACAACCAAACGGTACTTGTTTGGGATACCCCAGAAATACAATGGAATGAAGGTTAAAGATAATGTTAAAAATATATATATGGGTAAGGAGGGGATAAGCTCTCAGGGTTGTGATAGCGGGGAAAAAAAGAAACGGAAGAAAAGAGGAGTGAGATAAAAAGAAAATCTATAGAAGGAGGAAGGGGGGGGGGGCTGCTGGAAGAAACTAGGCAAACACTGAAAAAAGGGGTACCTAGAAAATGCATATGCCTACAATTGTCAATTGTAGGATAAATTCACTGTGGGCAGCGACCCAAGGTAATAAAACCAGAAGAAATTAGGGAGAAAAGAAAGAAAATAAATCTCCCAAATATAGAACTGTATCCCGAAAATATGCCTCCCGATGCATACGCATCACGTTATCTGCTTCAAATGCATTTCAAAATGCATAACATTGTGTTTTAAAGTGTTTAAAAACATGTGTTGTGAATGCGTTTAAAAAAGCGATGCGTGTAAAAAGTGTTTAAAACTACACCTCACGAACACATTATTTAGCACCAGGAGTAAAACATGTTTTACCACACGAGAACACTTGGAAACACATTATGAACGCATTTTATGCGTGCAAAAGTCGGCCCGTTTTTGTGTTAGTTTTGCGTTCTGTATTGTGTTGCCGGGATTTGCAGTGTAAAAAAGAAAAAAAATTTTCCTTTCTTTTAGACTGGCTTTTAGTTGGCTGAAAAATACAGGATAAAACATTATATTAAGATACGTAATTATCAGGAATACTGGTGCAATACATTTAGGAATGTTTTATTTCACCAATAATCTGCCTGCACCGGTGCAATACATGAGAAGACTCTTTGTGACTCAACAACTCCGATTTGAAGAAATATTTACTCAGATGTTAGAATACACCATAAGCACGTAAAAAAAAAAAATTAAAAAATTAGAACATAAAAAAAAATATATTGACTAAAAGGAATTTTTTTACATCTGCAATAAACACAAAATTACACACTTCTCATAAATATTGTCAATTTTCGGACGCAAATTTGTAAAGTATGTGAACTTACGTTTGTACAAAAACTATTTATGGATGTCTCCAGCCTTTTTAATTTCACAAAATTTACGAAGTTCATTTTAGCAATAACGATGCGAAACTGCCCAAATGATAAAGAGGATTTTGGCATGAAAAATTAACCCAGTATCACTGTATGTTGAGAGATCTAAGAACAATTTATATTAACTGCTGTATTGGAAGATGGTCAGCAATAAATAAAATCGTTTTTCAAAGCTCGCTGTTGTATAAGTAACATTAACTTTTGGGTATGTGGCCGATATGCAACCCGGTGATACAAAGAATTACGGCAAATCAAAAAGCACATTTCTTTCTTCCTTTCTTTTCCAATTTTGAAAATATTTAAATCTATGTTTATTTTTTTAAAATAGAAAATAAGCAGAGAAAATTTAGAAATAAATAGATAAACAAAATATTTTTGAATGATAAAACTCACTCGTTTTAATATTAGTTTCGAGTGAATTAAATGTCACTTCAAGTGCACATGTTACACATATAAAGATATACATATTACATGTATACCTATATATACACTTTAAAATGCATAGCTAAAGACACTTTAAAGGCTGAATAAGGCATTTCGAAAATAAAAATAAATAAAAATAAAACGTCATTTTAAAATGAATTTTAAGATATTGTCTATTGGAAAAATATTGTAATATAACTTACGGACATGAAAAACTTTTATAAAAATCAAAGAGGTTATTACTATATATATATAATTATAATATCTTTGAATTTCAAGAAACATTAATCAAGTTTTTGTAACATTCTAACTAAATTTCCAAATAGTTATAATTTTTAATGTGAAAAAAAAAAAGTCAACAAAATTTATGAAGTTAAAGAAATCAACAAAAATCGTATTTCACTTGAAAATAAAGCTCTTTTCCCTAATGGCTTAAAAATATTTTGATTTTTTTTTTAAAATACATGAGAAAAAATAATTTTATCTAAGCCTATAGAAAATCTGTTATTTTGTATAATAATTAAAACATCCAAAAAACAAAAACTCATATTCTAAGAAATGAAAATAATCAATCTTACCTAAAACTATAGATAAGCCATTATTTTATGTAATGATTAGAAAATGTTCAAAAAATGATAAATCATTTTTTATTATAAGATAAATTTATTTTACCTATAGTTACAGAAAATTCATTATTATTTATATAATTGTTTCATAAAAGTTACATAGAATCCTATTCATTAAAGGTCTATAAAATTTAGTTTAAAATTACAATAAATTAATTATTTTCAATAATTATTTTATAAAAAGTATATAAAAAATGTATATTTAAAACACTAATATATATATATATATATATATATAAGAGTGTGGACTAAACTTGCTATTATCCAATCCCTGTCTTTTCACACACCTACACATACATACACAGGCAAACGCTGCTTAATGACTTTGCAACGGAAGTACTTTTCGTTATACTCTAATGAGAGATTTTTCTCAACTCACATGGACTATCATTTACGTCGAAAAGTACTCAGAAATCTAAAACAGAAAAACTATAGATATTCTGTAATAGGAAAATTTGCCGGAAATAAAATGAAAAACTCTGTCATTGCTTCCATAAATCAGGATATCAACGACTAATTTGGGAATCTCAATAGGGAATTTTCCATCCACGTTTTATGTCTATTTTGCATACTTTCCACTCGGCCGTTGAAGAGAGCTAGTGGCATTCTATCCTATTCTTCTCTCAACGTAATATTCAGGTTCATTAATGTTCAGAAAGGGGAGGGATTTTTTTTTTTTCGCTGAACATCAACTAAAAGCCATCCCAAACTTATTTTATGAATTTTAAGTCCGTACGGCCCATGTTAATATGTATACAGAGTATCATTACATTTAAGTACTTTAGATAAGCAATGTTTCCTGTTTTTATAAGCATTTTGAGTCATAAATGGAAATTGTAACCTACCATCTGAAAAGACGAATAGAATTGGGAAGAATTTCAATGTAACATTATTTTGTCATTAAGGGATTAACTTAAAAATTCGAAATTGCGTGCATGAGTCCTCAACGATAACACCAAATATCACGGGCGTTTTGATGGAAATAGTATGTTCTGTGTAGTGTTGCCAAGTGTCCCTATTTAAGTGGTTCTAAGACCTGACCCGCGTAGCCCACTGCACTGTCCCGATTTTCCATGATACACAATTTTTTTTTAATTTCTTTTCGTACCATGGTATTTGTTAGTGGGACTTAATATAGTAAAACCTGTGAAGACAGAACCTGTCTGTAACGGAAAATGTTTATATTTCCTTCGAAAGAAATAGCTTTAGAAATCTACCTGCCTAAGCGGAAATCTAAAACTTTTTTTTTTTCCCGGCTCCTAGCGATTATGTTTTCACAGATTTTACTGTAATTTGTTAAGGAAACTGTGTGAAAACGGAACCTGTTTATAACGTAATTCTGTTTTAAGGGTAACGATTTCATTGTTTGCATATTTTTTAATTCATTTTTGTTCGGAAACACATGAAATTGCCAGGCATTCTTATTCAGAAACTTTGCAATCGAAAGAAGAAGGCAGAAGATCTTTTAGACAATACTGTCAAAGTCAGTGTTTTGAACCAAATTTCCGACATTGCAGCAAGAGAAAGAGGAAAAACGTGTCGTCACGTAACACGAATCGTTTATAACTCGATATGTAATTTATTGATCAAAAAATGGAAATCTCATTTCGACTCCAATTCACTTCAATAGTCAGACCTGCCAATTTTATACCTTTGCGTTTGAAAGCGCGTTAGAAAATGTGTCATAAAGTTTCTCGTTGTTGAGCAGGTCTTATGAGAACCACCTTAAGAGCTAAATTACATGTTCTGTTAACTTTGAAGTTCCATGATTTCTAACATAGATGTGAATCAGGTATGAAAGATTTCTATCTTTCATGTCACAAATTAATCCAGACTTTTTCATTCTTACTTAAGAGCGATTGAACTTCGCGAAATTTATACTATTGTTATGTTCTGCTGCTATTGAAGTTCGAATAATACTGCCATAGATATAAATCATATGAGAAAAATAGAATAAAGGCATCACAACTTAATATAGTTTTGTTCTTACTTCACAGAAATTAAACTTCTTGAAATTTACACCGTTGTTAAACATAATATTCTGCTATTGTCCAAGTTCCCGAACCCAATTTCTGTACAATTAGGCATAAAACCTACATATGAAAGATGCACCTGCAGCGTTTTATCCTGCACCATTACAGAAAAACGTTGTGCAGTATCATGCTATTAACAATAAAGTCGTACGGAACTGTTGCTGTTACATGCGTCCTCAACAACAATAGCCGATATCATGGGCATTCCAATGGAGTTTGTGTGTTACATGTTGTATAGAAATAAACTTGGTCATCCCAAAACTTGCTTCTATATCATTGTAAAATATTAATTTATATAGCAGTGTTACACATCAGTAATTACGAAGTATATAATGAATTTCTTTGAAATTCACTCAGACTTACAATGATCAGTGACAGTGAATAAAAACTAACAACAGTACTCTACGTTGGGTATGCTAAAACTTATTTTATTTTTTTAACACATTTTTTAATCGGGGCAAGTTTTTAAAATATGATGAAAATATTAGAACTTATTTGCTTAAATGAAGCAGACAAAAGTATTTTAGAATTTAGAAAAGGGGAGATGCAAGGCCTTTTCTGAAACATGGGAACCAATTCCCTCAGCTTAACCCATATTTTAAATTTTACATTTGAGGTTATTAGTCAAATATAAATTTGAAACATTTTTTACCCATAGTTGGATTTTTTAAGTCGATACAAGGCCAAAACATGGAACCAATTCCCTCAGCTTACTGCAATATTTTCAATTAATAACGTCAACTGTAAATTTGAAACATATTTTACCCAATAGACAGTTAGATTTTTAAGTCGACACAATGCCTTTTCTGAAACATGGGAACCAATCCCCCCCCCCATATTTTTAATTGATAACATCAAATGTAAATTTGAAACATTTTTTACCCAATAGAAAGTGGGATACAGGTATAAAGTTCACCGCAAAAAAAAAAAAAAAAAAAAAAAAAAAAAAGACTAATAATAATAATAATAATAAAAATAAATAAATAAATAAATAATAATAATAATAAAATAAACACAAATAGCATAGCAGCATTTGAGTGAACAAAACCAAAAGTGAATCAACATATGGCAATAAAATTTTGGTTTTGTTTTTGCTACTTTTTCCATTTTTACTCATATCTACTCAACAAATCCTTTCAGTCGATAAATTGTTAGCTTTTGCACGAGTAAACTTTGGTAATTGTCCGCATGTCTATATGTCGGTAACTTAATTTCAGAGTGAACCTGAAATTACAGTAATGTACTCAGCATTTTTTTCTCCTGATGATAGTATAAAATAAGCACGAACCAAATTAACTTTTCTTTATGTTTTTAAGTTTGCATTTCAGTTCAAGGTAAAGATGTTACTCCAATAGATGAACCGTAAAAGAGACAGAATGTCGTCTTATTTTACTTTATTTCTTCAGTTTTATCTGTTTTATAAAGTATGGCCATTTGTCTCGCGAACGCGTAGTAATGCATTTTATTCGTAATTGTTATCAGTTATGCCAAATATTTCACGAGAAAAAAAATGGCTGTTTCTTCTCTTCATTATTTTATTTTTTGAATATTTTAATAAAACTTTTCGAATAACACATAGAAGCTTACAAGATCATAAGAATAATTTTATCTCTTTAATTGCGATGTTTTCTGCATTATAAATTCCAGCTGGAGCCCAATCAGTAACTATGTTATAAAATAAGACATGTAATCAGATAGAATTGTCAAAAATTTTGTTCTGAAATGAGATAAATTTAGTAGTAATAGGGGTTATAGATTTTTTTCTTTTTTTCGATTGTGACGTGAATACGAAGTGGACTCCAAAACTTAAACTCTTATGATTCTGAATGCATTATGAATATGAGAAAGTTTTTACCCAAGGCTGTTTTCGAAACGGATTGGATTTAAAAATTAATGTTTATTAGAAATTTTGATCAGTTACTGTGTAGGCCAAATTAGAAGTAGTGATGGGCATAACGATTATTTTGATTATTCGAATGAATCATTCGGGCATGTGCAGAAGCATATCTGACAAACTTAAAAAATTTTTTAATTCAATTACTACCAGAAATTTTGAAAAAAAAAAGTTTCTATAGAAACTTTTTTTTTTATCATTTTCATCATTTTTTCATCATTTAGCATCGACAGCTATACAGAGATATTGGCTTTGCTGCTCCACTTTTTTTTTTATTGAATATGCCATTAAAGACATTAAAGCATTTCTTTAATTAAACAACTTTTTTTAAAAAATGATTGTGCTTGATTAACATTTACGGATTTATTTCTTCAATTTTTACAAAATAATAATAATAATAATAATAATAATACAATCTTTGAGTTATATAAAGAAAGAAAAGTAAATTTTAAAATATAACTTCAATTTTTATATTCAAATTTTGAAATTTATCGTCCATAATATAAGTGACACAAAATGCAGTTTACCTTTACAAAACAGTTTGACAAATATGACAAAAAGCCCGCTCAAATAAACAAGCAATATGTATTAGCCAGATACACTATTTTAAGTTTCTACGTTTGCCTTTTTATACATAAGAATAAGAATGAACTCTCGCAACTAATGCTTGATTCCCACTAATTATATTTTCGTAAAACAAAATTCGATAATTAGCATAATGATGAGGTTGAGTAGACGAGACATAATGGCATTTGATGCGTCAATTTACTCAGGGCGAAGAACAATGCTTGTTTAGTATATATCTTTACCATGTGAGTAAATATGTAGCATTTATTAGTATTTATTAGACATGAGATACATAATGTAAACAATGTTGTCAATGTAGTCCAAATGGGGATAAATTTAGCCCCCTTTCAACAAATTACGCCTTAAAAATCTTTAAGCCAGAGAATTTTCATGAAGGAGGGGAAAAAAATACATTATAGCGCTATTTTCAGGAAAAATATTAAAATAAGGATATTTCATGGTATATTATACAAAGGATACAAGGAAAGTTTTGCAATAAGAGTGTATTTATTAATTTTTTTCAAATTAATTTCCGTTACATGCAATACATTTTTCCATCTCCCGAAACCAATCCTTAAACCAGCTCTGCCAAGTTTCACTAGGGAGTAAGGTACACCCGTTGTCCCAAGTCCTCATCACTGGTAAACCGAATCCCTTTCAGCTTCATTTTCACATGCGGGAACAGTGCGAAGTCGCAGGGAGCAAGGTCTGGAATGTAAGGAGAGTGCTCAAGAAGTCCTGTAGTGGCCAAATATTCGGCGTAAAGCTCCAGCGCTTTAGTGAGCTGGAGCGTTGTCATGACGGAGGAACCAGGTGTTCATTTATGACTTAGGCCGCAGGCTCTTCAAAGAGTCGATTATTTTAGGGAGTCACTGCTCAGTGTATCACTTAGCCATGACTGTCTTCTATGTGTCCAAAACGACACGCTCCACAATTTCACTCGATTTGAAAAATACAGCTATCATTTTCTTCTTGACAGATCGGGAATTTCTGACAGCTACGAGTGTGTCCTCATCATCTAAAACCCAAATTTTGTTTTAATACTTAGTCGACACATCATAATAGTACAGCCAAGTTTCGCCACGTGTCACAATGCTGTTCAAATACCGAGATTGTCCCTTATCAAACATGTTTAGCAGGTTGCGGCACCAAGTCACACATTGTGCCATATGCTCTATTAGTAAGTCTATGCAGCACCCAGAGACAACACAATTTCTTCATGTGCAAATGATCATGCAGAATCGAATGAATTGCAGGTGCATTTAGGCCTAAGGTATCCTATATCTTCTGGAAGGTCATTCATCTGTCTTCGTCAAGCATTTTCCTCACAGCTGTAATGTTTTCCTCCGTAACTGTAGCTCAGATCCTTCCCGTCCATTGAGTGTCCTCCAGGGAGAAATTTACCCTTTGGAATTCTCTGTACCACCTGAATATAATCGTATAATGTCGACAATCATCACCAAGTGCAAGAGTAATTTTTTCTAAGCGAAGGTCTATGTTTAAACCACGCGCGAAGTCGTACCGCAAAACTGCCCATACATCACTTTGTGACCAAGATGCCATTGGAAGAACTTCGCAGTATCACTTCTATAAATATAATGAATAACTGAGCCTACAGATTTGTGGTTACTTACAGCTATGCAAGTACGAATATCTCTCGACACACAGTAACAAGCAGCTTCCTGCGACTTTTTGTTTTGTCAAATTTCAAAACTTTAATAGTACCCTTTGTAATGATTTTTGTGAGACTATTGAACTATCATACTCATGTGCAATGGTCGAAAAAATTACTTTGTTTTTGTAGCGAATTACAACTATAACTACTTTATCGTTTATCGAAAATGTAGTTAATTATAGCTATTTTATCGAAAATGTAGTTAGCTACAACTACATACAACTTGTTTTAAAAAGTAGCGACTACAAACTACTTTTCAAAAATGGTGGCTACTTCCCTACTTTCAGATATAGTGAAAGGATTAAGATTTTTTTCAATCTTACCCTGGAAATTGTGTACACGGTTTAAGCATAATACAATCGTTCCTCGTTATATCGCGTTAGCCGGGATGCAATCAAATAAAAGCGACAAAACCGAAGTCAATAAAAAATTGAAGAGAACATGCATGAAAATGTTTTGTGTTATTTTAAGCACATATTTCTATGATTATATGCCGAGCAGAGCAATTCAATATTATTTTTTTCTGTCATAATGTCAAAAAATAATTCTCGACACAGCATGATTTGCTATTAACTTCTAATAAATTATAGCTCAAATTCAGTGCTATTACAATAATTTCCAAAGACAGATTTCCTCTTTTTTTAACAATACAAATAAGAGCGATTCTACTAAAAAAGAAAAATTAAGGAAATTTCGCTACCAACAAAGTAAAAATTAATAAATACAAACGGACGATTGAGACATTTGCAGACAGAATTTCACCATCTCGTCTTGAAACAATCTCGAAACGGTATGGCATTGAGATAAAATAATAGGACCAAAATAATTATGGTATTATCTTTCGGAAAAAGTAGCTAAACATGAATTTTTATTCTACCTACAGGTAATTTTTCCAGCGAGCAACCCCATGTTGATATGATAGTAAATCCTTTTTAATCAAAATATTAACCCTTTCGCGACGAGCGGGCATGTTGTATAAGGTGCACAAAATCCTTAACTTTAAACATTACTATTTCTGAAGTGATATCTGGTCACGTAATTTCAGCGATTAAATAAAGCAGAAATTACTATTCGTAAAAGTGGTTAACAAAAAATAAAAAAAGTGTAGGGGCACTAGACCAGGCTATAAATGTCACAATTGTCAGTAAGAGACTTGATATCATGATTTGTACAGCAATTTTAGACCAGTTTCGAGATAGCGATATTCTTCAAAAAGCAATTGCTATTCAAGTTCAGATGCTCACATCTCAAAATAGACCTAAATAGCAATAACGGAAAAGTAAGCTAATAACGAATGGTAGATCAATAAATACCACTCACGATATCAAACACAGACCTATATCTCACTACATAAAAAGAAAAGAATATAAACTATTACATAAAGTGAAATCCATCTCGAAATCACGATTCCGTTTTAGTTTTCGACAGACTACTGTCGTTTTCTTCCACGTGACGGGAAAAATTCGGTCAATAATTCCATTACTAGACAAATCCTCCGAAAGGCTGACAAAGCGATTCTCGGCACAGCACGATTTGCCGTTAACTTCTAATCATTAGAATGATTTACAGCTGCTGAGACAGTTCATCAGGCACACACGTTTTCCTTAATTCTAGTTATTTTGCTGTATTCGGCATGCTTTTCAGCTTATCTTTAGTGAAAGGTAAATTTTGTTGCGATTCACATTTATATGAACTTGTCAGAGAAGCAAAAATATAGATAATATCCGGTAGGTAATTGGATCACGTGAGAGAAGCAGACAGGTGGTACGATTTATTTATTAAACAAAATTGTGAAATAAAATTGCCTATTTGTTTTGGAATTCATTCAAGTACTTATCCCGAAATAACTCGGGCACACATAATCTTAAAAATATTAGCCCGAATAAACTCGTACTGCCAGATCTCGGACAGATCTTTTATACCAAAATTTTTATTTTATTTATTACTATTATATTTATTTAACGGTCATCAACTCTTATGAAATATTACTATTCGTAAAGATCTTCGTACTACCCCTTAAACAAAATTTAATCATCTCGCTAAAAAATATTTATAAAAACGTATATAAATTTCCTAATGAGATTACTGCTCAGTTACAAGATTATGAAGCCTCAGCCTCAGACCCCTATAATCGAAAACGCCCTATATGCTTTAACAATTAACCTGAGTTGTTTCTCTCTTTTAAACTTAAACTTCATTGCTTACGTAAACTTGTTTATTATTGTTTTAATTTTAATTTAATTTTCTTTTTCCCATTTTTAATGTATAATTAATAATAATATTATTAATAATAATAAAGTCTGTTACTTTGTAAAGAAAAAAAAAAGTTTGGCCTTTGTATTTTTTTTTTCTGGGTTTCGCAAGAATTCGGTGGTTGTTGGCTATACCACCTTTTTTTTTCTTCTATATCATCTTAGGAACTAATGGAATTCTGATTAATTTTTTTTTATATATTTTTTAAACTTTAACTTTAATCTTAATTTATGTATTTAATTTTCCTTTTGTAATTTACTCATATCACCATCATTATTACTAGTCGCCTTTGGCGACCAGTTTGGTCTCCCTTAAATGTGTGCTGCTATAAGCAGTGCAACGTGTAACTTTTATATATAATTTAATTTACTTGCTTAATCCTACGCTAAATCGGAAGATTCTGATAGAGAAATCAAGAAATCTTTTATCATGGCAGTATCTTGTATATTTTTTGTGGTTATGTATTCCATTTTTCTTGACAAAAATCGCTTAACTCACTTAAGCATTTATGCTACATGTCCGTTTGCTATATGTTCGTTAATGCGGAGATTTTAAAACCTATTAAGTAATCGTCCATAATTGATTCACTACCAATTGGTGTATTTTAGCTAATACGATTTGGTGCAATGAAGTATTTTTGTGAATAGCCTTTAATGATATCCACATTTATATTAAACCATATTGTTGCTAATATATTTTTAGTTTCACGCTAACCTTGGCTGTAGACTCAATTTCGGAATATTAGTAAATCTATTATAATTCTCATATAATCGTCTTGAATAATGCGTCATAATCGAGTTGCATACTAATTGACGAATTTTAGCACGCATGGTTTGGTGAAACATAGAACTTTTGAACGCCACTTCTGATAAACACATTCTCCTTTAAACCATATTTGTTGTCAGCATCACCCACTTTTGACCCTTGGCGTGCAATCTGATTAAAATTCACGCAATTGCTTCTAGATGCCGATCTCTGCCCCATTTTGTTTCTCTTCGCTCTCCTTTCTAAGTATAGTTCAGAAATTTTCATAACTGCGTAGGTCATTGACTTCGGCATTTATGTTAAATGTCTACTGACTTCTAAGATCTGTACCAGGTAAATACACCACGCCAACAATGACACCTATAATGCTAATTAAAGTAAACGTTTTTCTTTTTTCTTTCTATATTGTAACTCTATAGTTAACATCATGCAGTAGAAATGTTAAAAGCAATTGCAAAAGAATTTATATATAACAGTATAATGTAATATAATATAATATAGATATGTATATTATATTCATAGATAAAATATGCGATTAGACTATATAACTCATATTCATTCCGGCGGATATAAAATACAGTTAATAAAACTACCATCGTAAATATCTTTGCTAAAAACCGTCAATCGGATATTATGTGTTTAGTAAATGTATACTAAATTATTGTTTTGTATTATTTTAGTTTGGTTCTACATTATTTATCTTTTTTAGTGTTCCGTGCTTAAAAAGTAAAACCGGAACCATTATAAGATCACTTCTGTGTCTGTCTGTCCGTCTGTCAGAGCCCTTTTTCTCGTAAACTAATGGGACGTGGAAAGTTCCAACTTGGGAAGTTATGAAGTCTTTTTACCCTCATATTTTCAGATTATTAGTCATTCACAAATATATTTAGGAAAATTTCAGGGGGCTATTTAAGTTACTTGAAAAAAAGAAAAGTTTTCCTTTGGTATATCGTGTGGGGTATCGTGTGAAAGATCTCGTAATACCGAACTCAAAAATATACTTGTTTTAATTTTAGGTACTATATTTTCAGAGATATCGTCCAAAATGCACTGCAAAACTATGCCCCCCCCCCCCCACTCCCTCTATTACCGAATCTACTGAAGCTAAAATTATGAGTAGAACTTTAATTAAACCTTACAGGAAAACTATGGAGATTTTCCTAGGTTATAGTTTTTGAGAAAAACTCTTCTGTCCGTTACACACAAACTTTACTTTTCGCGTGGACAACAGGGGAGTTAACGGGCGCTCGAAGTATCTATCAACGCAGAATCATCCAAGGATATTTGTTAATGATTTTCGAAAAAAAATTGTCGTAATTAGCCGAGATATTAAGTTACTTGAAAAATAAATTTTCTTTTTATATATTGTGTAGTGTATCGTTCGAAAGAACTTGTAACATCGAACTCAAAAATATATTTGTTTTAATTTTAGGTATAATATTTTCAGAGATATCGTCGAAAGTACTGGAAAAATATGCCCCTTTCCTATTTCCGAATCTACTGAAACTAAACTATGAAAGAATTAGGGGTAGTAGGAGTTTATTAATTAATAAATAATAATTAATAAATTCAATGTACGGAACCTTTTGAGCGCGAGTTATACTCGCACTTAACCGATTTATTAATGATGTTATGTATTTAATAAATGTAACATATTAAATTACTGTTTTGAACGCGATTGGCCATTGACAATGGTAAATATGGTTGGCGATTAACAATCATTTTCGGTGATCTATCTTCTTGGAACGGATAATATGTAAGTATCAAATTAACTAACAATTCATTTTGAAATTTGCTTCATTAAATATTATTACACGAGTTAGGTTTGTTTACATTTAATTTACGTCAAGAAAAGATCGTGAAGGAAGTTGAGTTGTATAGCACTTCATCTAACAGAATTAAGCAAAATTTTGATTAGCTTACAGACGAATTATTTTTTTGACACCAGACAGCGCTGCAAAAATTCATCGCTGGTGAACTTGCTTTGCTGATGATTACCTTCATCGTTTAATATTTTTATCACTGACGATAAACGAATCTTTTGTGCTTGTTTAATTGGACTGTCAACCTAATTTCAACTGAAGTTATTTCAGAATATATACATATTTGAATGTAACTCATCTCGCAGACATTATCAGTGTGTTCGTAATTATATAAATGTATAGCACCTATAGTCATCGTCTGGTCCGTCCGTCTGTCTGTCTGTGTGTCTCTCCGCATAAAACGGCACAAAGATTACTCAACCGAATATTTGAAATTTAATGTATATAATGGTTGCAGAATTTTATTGCGTCATTTCAAATTTTATGAAAATCGAATCAAAACTTAAAGAGATATGAATAAAAATATTTATTAAGTACTTTGAATTTTTAAAAAATCGGTACTTCCTTGTTATAGCAGCTTCCGAGGATTAATCGTTAAGCGACCGAGATGCATCGTCAAGTTATGTGACATGTATGACGTTCTGTCATATATGACGTGTATGACATTTTATAGCCTCTATGTCCAAGTTATAGTCACATTTTCTTCATTCTATTAAATTCTATCATACGTAATTAATTCAAGAATATCCCATGATAGGTAATGATTCTAGGTTGCTATGGTGATTACGTCCTATTTAAGATGGAGTCATATTATTTCCGTATTACTGAATTTAAAACCGAATTTGTATACAAAAATTGTTTAATTATAGCAATCTACCGACAGTTTTTTGGATAGATGTTTCAAAAGA
This sequence comes from Maratus michaelseni, assembly GCA_963931845.1. NCBI lineage: Eukaryota > Metazoa > Arthropoda > Arachnida > Araneae > Salticidae > Maratus > Maratus michaelseni. The sequence goes on from OZ007592.1 coordinate 257,101,386, forward strand.
AATAGATATTAAATAAAAAGAGTCCAAAATATGGATTTCAAGCTCTTAAATTTTCAAAACTAGACTTAAGTTTACCATTGAATTTTCAGTAAATGTCAATAAAAGATAAAATGTTGCCAACTTAAAAGGTACTTATTTTATTACGGAAATTAATCATATCACAATAACAGACGATATAATTTAATTCACTGAAATAATAACAGTACGAACCCACCTCATTTGTCACGTTTGACGTACAGTCTCCAACTTGTTTTTTTTAAACGATCTTTCTAAAAATGTAACTTTTGTGCAGTTTTATTCGAAAAAAAAAAAAAAAAAAAAAAAAAAAAGAGTCAAATTGACCGTTTAGGTTAATGAAAAGCGAAACGGTCATCCTGTGTTTGTTTTCCTCAGTCACACGACATCCGCTGTTATAATATAGATTATTGTTATTGTTATTGAAATTTTCCCTAAACATCTTAATTTTTGGTAAAATTATGAACGAAAGTCCAATTTCAGCTTTAAGTGAGACGCCCTGTATTTTTGACTGAATAAGAAGATTGCGATCCTGATTTCTTATACAAAAATTGTTCATCCTGATGGGTATTATATCTGCTCTGTTATTTTGTAATAACAGATTACGAACACCCTGTATTGAGTAATTTGGACAGTGACATAACTAGGATGGCTGAGGTAGAAAATGTCACGGAACCTGAAACTTATATTGGCTCCCAAACCGGGATTTAAAAAAATGTATTTATTATTATTATTATTATTTTGCTTATGTAAGCAGCGAAGAATAAATGAGAGTGTCTAAAACACAGTTTTGTCACTGGCATTTGCATAGTTGTGCCACTTAATTTGGAAAAAATTGACGTTGGAGATTTAAAAAAAAAAAAAAAAAAAAAAGACACAGAAGTATAATTTGTGCATAAAACTTTTTACTTATTTTGTGTATTTTATTTTACTACTTTTTTTTTTACATTTTAATATAGTATATGAAGTTCTTCAATTGAGTTTATATAGATATACATCATATCAATTGTTATTGGTATGTTGTATAAGGGTATATTATGGTATACCCGTTATTCATAAAATCTGCTTACGATTTCTAAATAATTTTAAAATTCTGGTGAATTAAAAAAAAAAAAAGTCTATAAATCAGAATTCCTCGTAATCAAAAATTGCCTTGTATGTACAAGAATCTAGTTTATTTTGTAACAAAAGCAAAATACTTAGCATTAATTATAATATAAATAACCAGGTCATAAAAGCGAAACATATAAGGGAATTCTCTATTTTTTGTTTGAGCCAATGAAATTCACCTGCTTACGATTTTAAAATAATTTTTAAATACTGGAGAAAGAAAAAAAAAAGTCTATAATCAGAATTCCTCGTACATAAAAATTGCCTTGTATGTATTAGAATCCAGCTTATTTTGTAACAAAAGCAAAAAAAGTAACATTAATTATAATATAAAAAACAAGGACATAAAAGTGAAATATATAAGGAAATTCTCTATTTTCTGTTTCATCCAATGAAATTTAATAAAAGAACCATCCCAAAATATATTTGTTAAAACATACTAACATGAATAATTTTTTTATATTATAATTTTAAGAATAGCTTATAGCTGAATAATTGTCTGAGTGCAACGAAGACTCATACACAGCGCAGTATTACTTTGCCCCATATATAGCTACGATGGATATTAAAACCTTTCGTCAAGCATAACTCAAAAAATATTTAACGGATTTCGTTCAAATTTTTACAGCAGTTACCTATAAAGGTGACAACTTCGTCTATTTATTACCAAGAATAAGTGTCAAACCGTTTGGAAGTTATATTAAAAAAATAGATAAAAAAGCACAATTAAAGTACATACGTCACTAATTTTGTGCGTACGTCATTTTCACCGGCGGGAGATTTTCGTAGACAATCGGATTTGAAAAGTTCATGGAGTACATGGAGCAAAAAAATATGCAAGCACTAATATTCAGCACAATAAAATATATTTCAATTTAATAAAAATGGAAAGTTAATCTGGAATTTTTTCTGTTTGAAAAGTATTAGAGATTAGTAAGAGTAGTATTAGTATTAGATATTTGGCGTAAATCACACCATTAGCAGCTTTTTTATTTCGCGTGTGTATGTTATTAACAATTCTTTGATGTTTAAATAAAATGTTTCGATTTGTGGCATTATTTTTTATTTTCTTTTCCTTTTTAGTATTTTAAATGGAATTAGTGAAAGGCGTGAATTTTAAATTAAATGAATGAAAGACGTGTATTTTTAATGTATGTATTTCAAATGAAATCAGTGAAAGATTTATATTTAAATGAAATGAATGCAATATGAAGATGTTATGAGAAAAATATTCGGCGATTTATCAACTGCGCCAAGTTAACATAAAAGTACCAATACATATGTGGGTACGTCTCTATTATCCTGTCGACCACTTTTCATAACAAAAAACTATCGCCAAATAAACGGGAGAACGTTGTCATTGAAATATCAAAATACATAAATAAATAAAATATAAGAATTTAAGGACACAATTGTTATTTTAAAGAATGAAATAACTAATAAATCAGTAAAACATAATGAAAAATACACGCAAATGTCGCGTTAAAAACCACTTGATGACGTAACAAACACGTATAATGCTTCTGATATCAAGTAAATGGGACTGCATTTTTGGCGTTTAATCTAACAGTTTGGCGATAGTTTTTTGTTATGAAAAGTGGTCGACGGGATAATAGAGCAGTACCTCTATGTGAAATGAAACAAGGCACAGATGTCATATACGCACCACGTTGGCGCGATTTTTCCCTCCACCAGCTTGGGGGTTTTTGAATATTAGTTACAAATAGTGTGACAAATAGTACACGTGATTTTTTATTTCAATATAAAAATAAAATAACGTAATAAATGAAACAGCTTCTATTATTTAAAAAAAAGGAAATAAAAATAAATAAATAATAGTTTGATATAAATAAAGGCGCGGATGTCATATACGCACCACATTGGCGCGATTGCAACAAAATGGCAATTTTATGCCTCACATGGTAACCCGGTTGTTTTGTTTCAATTGTTGTTTATTAACTTTTATTTTTTATTTTAATTCTATAAATTGTTTTTATTATATATATCAATATTTATTTATATCAAACTATCATTTATTTATTTTTATTTCCCATTTTTGAATAATAGGAGCTATTTCATTTATTACGTTATTTTATTTTTATATTGAAATAAAAAATTACATGCTATTATTGTATGGTATTTGTAACTAATATTCAAAAACAAAGTTTTCGCCAAATTGGCGGGGGAAAAATCGCGCCAATCTGGTGCATATATGACATCTGTGCCTAAATTAATATTGATATACATATAAAAATAATCTATAGAATTAAAATAAAAAATAAAAGTAAACAAACACAACAAACAGTTTTCGCCAAAGGGGCGGAGGAAAATCGCGCCAACGTGGTGAGTATATGGCATCTGTGCCGGGATTTTTACCCTTTTATCTGTGCTTTCGGAAATATAAAAAAATTAAAAAATTCTTATATCAGGTGTATAATGTTTTGCATTTTTATACGGACCACTTCTCCATTTTAAGATTTTAAATGCTATTTATATCAGATATTTCTTTCTTGAGATTCCCACAAGTTTTTTCCGGTAATTTTTTTAGTTCGCTTATTAATCGTTTACAATTTGCCCCCTGGCAATAACAATTATTTATCACAAAAAATGGGTACTTATCCATTATCCCGTCGACCACTTTTCATAACAAAAAACTATCGCCAAACTGTAACGCTAAATAAACGGGAGAACGTTGCCATTGAAATATCAAAATAAATAAAATATAAGAATTTAAGGACACAATTGTTACTTTAATGAATGAAATAACTAATAAATCAGTAAAACATAATGAAAAATACACGCAAATGTCGAATTAAAAACCACTTGATGGTATAACAAATACGTATAATGCTTCTGGCATCAAGTAAATGGGACTGTATTTTTGGCGTTTAATCTTAGTTTGGCGATAGTTTTTTGTTATGAAAAGTGGTCGGCGGGATAATAGAGAAGTACCCAAAAATGGCTTAGTTTTGTTAAATTTGCTTGTTATGTATTTTCATTTCTTATTAAAATATCGAAAATGGCAATAAAATTTATTTTAGCACCGTACTTAATTTTTTTAAATGGCTCAAAAACATGGTTTAATAAACGTATATTTGTAAATATTTTAAAAAACATGTTTTTCCGCTCTCTAGAAAAATTTGTAAGATTCTACAACTGCCTTTGGCACCAACCAGTACATGATACGGAGCTTTTCCCTATTCAGATACACAGAAGAGGTTGGTCACAAACAAGAGTAATGCTAGCAACAATATTGTTTTAACTCTATAAGAGTTAGAAACAATAATGATATTAAATTCCCCGATTAGCTTAGGGCCCGATTACGGAACTTTCTCCTAGAAAAAAAAAACTGTAGAAGTCTTTTACATTTGTTTCGAATGAAGCTCGATCAACAAAGTATTAATTGATAATACAAACAACACTAATATTAACATGGGGGCAAAAGTTTGAATTTAAGTGTATATATTTGGAACCCTCCCCCCCCCCAACCACCCACCAAAAAAAGAAAAAGAAAGTTACAGAAATGAATTTAAAATGGCGTGAAGCCACCCTTTCTGACATAAGAAATTGGCTGCGAACCCGATTACGAAACTTTCACTTAACTTAATAACATGTATCTAATAGCCCTGAGGACAATTCCCCTTCCCAGTTATACGGACCTTGGGGCTTTTTTAAAAAGCTTGACGCAGTTCGGGTTGAAGAAGTTGAGATTTACTGTCAAATGACATAAACTACTATGAAAATAAAACTGGTGAATTATTATGCTGGTTTATGCATGTATTTAAAAAAATTGCATCTGATTACACTCTTTAGATAAATTACTCCTGTTTGCATTTAATAACAGATAAACGGCTTCCGTTTACTAAATTGTTTAAATATTGGGAAGAGTTGGCGAGAGATAGGTAGACGTGTAAACAAACGGGTAGAGAGACGGATAGCGACAGAGATAAGCTAACGGGTAGCGAAACGAATAGACAGACGGGTAGCGAGGCAGGTGCAAAAAAGTGTTGACAGAGGGGTAGTGAGATGGGTAGGGAGACGGGTAGCGTGGTGGATAGAGAGACGAGTACAGAGACGACTTGACAGACGGGTAGAGAGAGGGGTATATAGACAGACAGACGTGTTGATAGACGACTAGTGTAACGGGAAGCGAGACAGGTAGAGACACGATTAAAGAGTCGGGTAGAAAGACAGATGGATACTGAGACGGGTATACAGAAGAGTAGAGAGACAGTAGACAGATGAGTTCGGAGAGAGACACAGCTAAGACATACGAGTAGTTAGACTGGTAGACACGTTTGTAGCAAAGCATGTTATCAATGTGGTTTGAAGTATACGAGTTTCTATAAATAGTTATACCAATAAACAAAGGAATTTTTTTAATTCAAATATTAAATATTTGATTTAATATTTCAATATTTAATATTTTATTTTTTAATATTTTATTTAGATATTTGTCACAAAGAAAATGTTGCAAAAATTAAATTAAATTTGCGTTAAACTACGCTTGCTAAAATACGCTATTGGCTGCAAATCTGATTATGTGACTTTAAAAATATCGTTGTAAAAGATCCGGCGGTTTTTTTTTTTTTTTAAGTTTTGAGCAATTCCCGCTTAAGAAAATGAGATTATTTGCCAAATGTTATCAAAAAATGCATATGAAAACATAACAGTATATGAATTTATATATGATATTTTGTAATTATATCATTTAATTTGGTATTTTTCATATGTTGTATCTTTATCTATCTCTTGTCTATCATATGCTGTATATTCACTTAGATTCTTGTTGATATCTTCTTTATATCGTAATTGTTAACTTTATGTTCTCAGCAATATCACTCAGACTAATCCCTTTGAGGGAAGTCCTAGTAGGAATCATTCACATAGTATAATGCGTCATCATCAAAGCTTACAAAGGAAACATATTAAATATCATGACATTCCATCATATTTTATTTTCACCGAAATAAAATCTATAGCATGAAGGTTTCACAGTTAGAGCCATCGTTGTGATTTACATAAAGGGAAAAACCCTTTGATTATTATCATTATGATTGTGTGAAAAAATGTTAGTTCTTTTCGATTAACTATCGTTTACAACAATCGTTTATTGAAAAACAGAATAGTTTTGTGCATGCAATAGCAGCTATCAGAATAGTATACAATATCACATGTTTAAACTTTTAATATACGTTAACCTTGTTGAGAATATATTAACAGGGTTGGGTTTGACAGCCAATTTAATATGCAACCGCTGACAAAAAGTTTCAGGCAATCACGAACGATTGATACAAAGTATTCACAAAAATGATTAGCAGTGATTATGAAAGACTTCTCTTTTCATAGATTTGTTGACCAAAGTTTAAGATATGATAAGTTCTTGTGGTATTTAAAAACTTTTTTTTTCTCCCATATATGAAACAACCAGTGTAAAGTGAGTAAGGAACAATTACTCAAAGGTGATAAAATAATTAATTTTGTTCCTTGATCCGTTTTGATTTATTAATCAGCGATTCATATCGATATTTAGGAGTTGATCGATTTTAGGTCATTAGGCCAGCAGTTAGATGAACAAGTTGAACAGCGGCAAAGTTTGAAAGCGGCATTCAAGATTTTAATTGGATTCTAAATTAATAGGATGTTGATAAATTATTTCTAGTTTTATTCCAATTAACCTTGTTATGTTTCATTTATGCAAAGCGAAAGTAAATATAAATCAAAGGATAATTAACTATTGTTAAACCAAATTAAACGGCTTACGTCAATTTAGACAAATTTTCATCATCTCTTTTTAATATTAAACATTTTTTTCATTGGAAAACGGTTGCATAATTTCTTACATCTTACAGCTGTTTCACGATATCACTGGAACTTCGATAATTTGGCACACCAACAAAAACAGGACAGGTGCGAGTAGGACTCGCAACTCGTACCCTGAGAGTTCTGTAACGCTACAGTGCAAAAAAAAAAAAATGTTAATTTTAAAGTATAATACTGACATCCCAGCTGGCAGTATTGTACCGTAAAATTAACTGTAATAAACAGTAAAATAAGCAGTAATACGCTACCGCGCATGCGCGGCTGTATATACGTGCTATATATTCTCTTTTCCTCATAGAAACTAAATTATTTGATTTTTTTACATTTTCTCTTATCTTCTATATACCTGAATGTTTTTTGCTTAAAAACAAAACCAATAAATTAGAGCATCGATGCTGATTTTCTTATAAAATAAATGTTATTTTTATCTGAGTTTTCAAAATGCCTCCAAGACAGTTTGGCCAGGAAAGTAAGTAAATTTCCTAATTATTTAACCTTAATACTTAAACATAAAAGATTTTGAGGATTTGTAGATCATTCACTTGTTTAAAGCTCTTAAATTTGAGATTGTGTGAACTTGGATTATTCATAATTAAATTTATATTTTAGGGTGCTAGTAAATTTAGATCCATATTTGTAAACCTAAAGGGTCCTAAAATACGTCTAAATTACAAGTCCCCTAAAGTGTACTTTCAGAAAAGGTCTTTTTTCTGCGATCTATGATATGGCATTTTGTTTGTCGAGAAGCAATGAATAAGTATTTGTACACTGCAAGAAAAAAAAAATGTTGATTTTACAGTATAGTACTAGCATTCCAGCTGTAATACTGTATAATACTTGCATCCCAGCAGTAATACGCTTATTTTACTGCTTATTAGCATTATAAGTTATAAGCAATTATTGTCACACGGGCGACATCAGTTTTGTTTCTTTTCCCGAGCTGCCACGACCGGAAATTCCGTTCAAAACGCCAACTTTGACAGCATTTTCTGAAAGTTCTTCTCTCTTTAACGGTGAATGGGAAAAAAACTGTGCTATTACAAAGTTTTTGAATAAGATCACTTCCCAATTTCATGCTTTTGTGAACGAAAATGAATTAAAAAATATGTCGAAAATAGCTCGTTTGAATTTGAGAACAGCTTTAAGCGAGTTTCTGCAAAAATGTGTCAATTTAGCGAGTATACCATTGTATTATCCCATGCAACTATGTGAATAATAAATGTCGAGTTACCGGGATAACAAAGTTATCCAATGCCAAATTATCGCGGTTTCACTGTATTTTAAATAAGCAAATAAGGGGAAATTATAACTGCATTCAGTAAAATAAACATAATCAATTAAGAAGTTTTATTATTATTATTATTTTTTATTGCTCCGTCGCGTCATCGTTGTACATAATGTGTATATAAATTTTTTCAGATCGTATACTTGTGTATATAGTAATTTTTCATAACAAATACTTGATTTTTCTATTCTATAGTGTATGTATGTATGTGTAAAAATAACAATTTAAAATTAATAAGTACTAATATTACTTAAGTGTTTTGTCTCTGGACCTCGATAAAAATTTTCAAAAGTATTCGGACCCTACTTAAAATTACTTTTCGACCCCTGCTCTATAGTATATCGATTTTTAGAATTTCGTTCATCTCAAGAAACCCTATTACTCCCGCTGCGTTATCTGTCCGTCACAGAGCCATTCTCAGAAACTATGTAACTTACAGAGTTGAAACTTTGTGTATATCTAGCTGAATATCAGCTGTGAAGCTCAAAATATTAAAATTTAAAAAAATCATATATTTTAATAAATAGAGATAAAAAATCAAAATTCTAACAGCCTTTTCCTATTAAATTGAAACATTTTTCGTTAAAGCAGTTGCAAAAATTAAAAATCCACAATGAAATTCTTTCTACAATAATTAATTTTCTATTGAACGATTTCCACGTAAAAAATGAAAATGAAATAAAAAGTTTCACCAATTGAAAAAAAATATTAATGTTAAATAAAAATGATTGACGTCATAGTGGTAATAAAACGGAAAATTTCAAAGATTTCTCAATAATACAAGGAGTATGAGTATGTGTATGTACCCAAAGCAGATTAATATCACGTCATTAGAGAATTAAAAAGAAAATCTGACATCATATTAGAAGTTTAACGAATTTTTCAAATGTTTGAGAATAATACAAAGCGAGTATCAATATGAGTAATAGAGAATAATAAATATATGAGTTTGAGAAACATATTGAATCATAATAAAAATCCGATTATGGTAATAATCGCATATTTTAAAATTTTGAAGGTGTACAACATGTTTAATTTTGAAATTATTTTTTTAAATATCGCATTTAGTCCGCATGACAGATATTATTTATGACAAGCGAAAAAGCAAAAAATTTTACATTATAAAAAACATGATTTTTTTTTTTTATTATTAAAGAAAGGATAAAGAGTTTTGAAAGGAATATTAAACGAAACCCTTTGAGCGATCTTCGATCACACTTATCCACTTTTTCTTTTCTTTTTCTCTTTTTTATTTTTTTAAAGGTATATTTAAATGAAGTGCGTTTGTGAAGAAAAATATAAATAAAGAAAATATAAAAAAATTATAATAATAATGAATATAAATAATGAAAATATAAATAATGTATTGAAATGATGTTTTTAAATTTATCAATAGCAATACTTTCGTATAGCCGTATGTCAAGAGCTAATGTCGAAGAAATCGCCAACGATTTCGCTACTTACAACAACCTTTTTGATTCTGTTGATTTCAGTTTTTAAGCACGTAGTTCGATTACATGCCAGTTAAAATTGTATTTTATTGGTGCATTTTTATTCATTGATTGATGTAATTTTAATTTTGCTATGAAATATTTGCCGGAAACAAATAGTGAATTATTTATACTGTTTTAAGTGTAAATGGGTTAATATTTCGTAATCGGAATGAACGCGATAGAGATAATTAAAAAAAAAAAATCATGCTTGAAAATTATTTGAAAAACCACTAATATATAAAAAAAATTATTAAAAGAAAAAAAAATGGGTTTTATGCATTTAATCATTTTACTCACATCACAACATAATTACACACAATGTCTTATCATTGCTAATTATTGCACTTGTCTTCCCATATGATATTTATTATATTTAAATTTTATTTACTTCATACAAGCTGCAATTATCCAACTGGACGAAAAATGTCCGGTGCCAAGATTCGAACCTGGGATCTCTCAGCTGAAGCCGCCACGTTCTACCTACTGAGCTATCCCGGTCGAATCTGGGGAATATCAGATCTTAGCATCTGGTCTGATATTTTTAATCAGTTCAACAGAAGTTGGAAAATTCCAGTTGGAAAATTGCAACTTGTATGATTTCTTTACCAATTTGAAATAATTGTGTTAAAATTAATCTAGTGTAATCACGTTTCCAGCGTTTACTGGAGTTCCATTACATGCGATCTATTCTGTTGAACTGATTAAAAATATCCGACCAGATGCTAAGATCAATAAGGTTAACTGGATGAATTATGCCCTCCAGATTCGACCGGGATAGCTCAGTTGGTAGAGCATGGAGGCTTCAGCCAAGAGATCCCAGGTTCGAATCCTGGCCCGGACATTTTTCTTCCAGTTGGAAAATTGCAACTTGTATGATTTCTTTACCAATTTGAAATAATTGTGTTAAAATTAATCTAGTGTTTATTTACTTCATTAAGTTTCCTCACATTTCAAATACTATTTGCTTTATCAATATATGTTTCTCATTCTCTCTTTTAATTATATTTCATCTTTATCACTAACAGATGGCAGCACTAGCATTTTTTTAACTTGTCTACAATTTTAGATTTTACTTATAATTTTCTGGGATAGATGACAGCACTACATAATTTTATTATCACTATTCTCAGCAAAGTTTTGGGCTTTGATATGCAGCCATTTTGAGCAGGAGCAGGTGTCTGGCTAAATGTCAAGTAACTACAATCTTTTTACATCTACTTTCAAATTTGTCCTTTTTAGTGAGTCTTGAACATTATTTTATGTTCTATTTACTATTTAAGTTGAATAATTTTTTATTTATCTAATTTCTATTTCAGTTGCATATTTATTTATTTATTTTGCTATTTGAACCTCCTGTCGGGTTTTAATTTTCTTGTTTCATTTTACTTTATCATTTGAACCTCATGTCGGTCCTTTCTTAATTTTATTGTATCATTTATATATGTTATTAGGGGCTTAATATTGTCGATTTTAGACGTAATGCTGACAATATGTGTTGAAATAACATATACTTACTATGAATATTCTTATAAAGCTCTTCTGAAGATTCTATAAGATATTCATAGTTTTCCAATTTTGCTTTATCAATTTTTGCTTTTTCATCCTTTTAAGTATAATTCCTCAAGTGTCCATTCCATCATTCCATTGCTTTTTATGGTGTTTCATCCTTCATTCTTTACATGTGTATCCATTTTTAAATATATATATATTGTTATGAATTTTGTATATATCTGTAAATATTCCATTTGTTTAAATTTATTTTATTTTATTATTGTGAAAATTGCAGTGTTATTAATGGGATTTGGCGACTTTTTGTGCAACCCCCCCTTATACCTGTACATTGGGATCCTTTCTCGCTTAGGTTCTCTATCGAAAGTTAAAGCACTTTCTGGTAATTTCTAGCATCTGAAGGCTCTGGAAAATTCTACAGTTATCTTTAAAGCCTATATAAGGGACCTCCACCAGTCCAGCTCAGTTAGTTCTCTGTCAAATGCGATTGATTACGCACGAGAGGCTTTGCATTGAGAACTGTGTTTCTCTGAGCGGTTTTGTATTTGATTCGCCGTATTGAACAATACGCTATATTGTTCTGTGTGAAATTTTGCTGTGCTGTTATTAGATTTGAAGATTACTCAATATTTGTGTCTTTGAGAAGATTCTTGTGTATTTACCGAACTGTTTGGAGTAAGTAAAACCTGTTGATTGTTCTTATATATTGGCAACAATCCTTTCGAACCCCGAGCTCACAACAATATATATAACCATTAATGAAACATTACCGTAACACCAACAAAAACTATGAAATTATGAATTAGTATGTAATAATTAATTGACAAATATATATATCAGTAGATTGAGATACAATTTTCAAACCAATTGCTTTTGAAATAACATTTTTGCCTAGTTCGATGCTGTAAAAATTGAAATTGTGCGTTATTTAGAAGTTAAAAAAAAAAAAAAAAACTGTAGGAAAAGCGAAATTGGTCACATGTTGCCGCTGTCAATATGACGTCAGCGTTATCCACAGGCAAGTTTTTGCTTTATAATACAGATAGATAACAACATTGCAAAATTTGATAGTTTCTGAAGACTGATCTTCACAGTAAAAAAAAAAAAAAAAGAACATTTGTATTATTGAAAAAAAACGAGACACCTTTCTAGGGAAAAGATGAAAAAAAAGAGAATTTATATGGCTTTAGTTATAATCGTACAACATCCGGCCATAATTTCGAGCAATCCTTCGTCCTTAAGAATTAAAGCCCAGATGTGTAAAATAAGGTACAAGTTTTAGATAGATTTTTTCCCCATGCTATTTAAAGTATATCATAAATAGTAAAAAGATTTTTTTCTTTTTAACCCCTTCAGGGGCAAAGTACTCTTGTAGCTAAAATAATGAAAAGATTGATTGACACCAGGATTCACGAACGAATTTATTTTAAAATAAGTAACAGCGTTTCCTCATGTACCTTATAAATTCAAAATTTGATTATAAAATTCTGGTGTCATTGTGGCATTTTGGGATTAAAATTAAGTGGTATATATAATATACCGGTGCCCTTCAAGGGGTTAATCAATCTAAACATAAAAATAATCACTAGTTTCCGTGAGTTTTTGGGGTAAAAACTCTCCTTGTAATATTTTCAAACAACACTTTACTTTAATAAATAGTTTTTAACAAAATACTTTTGATAAGATGAAGTTGAACATTTAAAGATATCTTACTGAGAAAAAGTATCAGCTAAAGTAAAAATATAAAAATAATAAATTTCTAAATAATAATTAATAATATATAACTACCAAATTATAGATTTTATTTACGCACCAGAGAGGTCTAAGATTAATAAATACTTTTCGTTTTCTCCATACTTTAATACTGAACCCATAATATGATATAAACCTGTGATATAAGCCATAATGATATAAGCCTATATATTTATATAAATCTTTAATCACTTGCTCTGGAAATATGTGCAAGGCACGTCGAGGTATTATTGAAAATTTATTGCACAGCTGACAAGTCCCATACCACCATTTTTTAACAGTTGTATTCGTCTTATTTGATGACAGAAATTATGCGATTAAATATGATGAAGATTATATTACTATAATCACAATTTTATTTTTTTAAATCAATCTACTATCAATTACTATTTTTAATAGATTATACTATTTTTAATAGATTATATAGAGATAGATAAAAGGCAGATTTTTTATTCACATGATTCTTTGGATAAATAAAGCTGCAATATTTCCACAACGTGAGTTTTATATTTCTTTCTTTCTTTTCTTGTCTTTTTTCTATTTTTCTTCTTCTTCTTTTTTTTTTTTTTAATACAACGGACTTTCGTTAATTCGCCCCTGCTTAAGACGTATCCCCGTTTAAGAGGCACAATTTAGTTTTCCCCATCATTTTCTATTTGCAATTAATGTTAAGGACTTTGATTACCTACTACTCATCGGATATTGCGGACAATCTTTTCACAAATTAACCAGTCAGAATTAAAACTGGCTTCATAATAAAGTACGAAATTGTCGTACATTATTTTTTCAAACGCAACTTTGGTTATTGAAAGAACAAGAAATTGTCAGTGATAGTGATGAAGAAAGAAAACATTCCGCCACAAAAAACGTGATATATTCAAAAATTGCTAACAGTTGTTCGCCGGTAATACCAATTAAAATGTGATGTAACAGACCAAATTTTCGATAGTGTCGCAAAACTGAAAAATGATGTGTTCAACTACCGAAAGAAAAGTGAGAAATTAACCTTAATTAAATTATATTATTGCGGTAACTTCTTCACGCTTTTTGTTTGTCCTGGCTAATTTATTATTTTGCATTAATAGATAGTCAGTAACTTGCTTTTTTGTTAAAATTACTAAATTTAAAGAAAGAGTTGTTTCGTTTAGCATAAAATTGTTAACCTATTTAATTTTTAAATGTTTACATCGATTATCGGGGATTTCGTTTATTGCGGACAAAAAGTTAGCCTCTCTTGGAAGTCCGCACTAACGGGCAGTTCAGAATATTTACTATGGCCAAGGGACATTTTGATAGCTTATCGTATGCTGAGTCATATTAAAAGTCTTTTACGATTAAATAAAAATACTAATTTTTATGGAGTTTAGAGTACTCGTCCGTGAACAGTAATTGTCTTGGTTGAAAGAGTTGCATAGATTAAGTAAACAGAAGTACCAATTAATTAACGAATTAAAGTTGCATTTGATTCGTTTCATCCTGTTATGCAAGAGCAAAGATGCGAAAAGATTACCACTGCTTGTTGCTTCCCAACTGCAGATCAGAAGTAGAAACTTTATTACAAGTTGAAAATTAAATCGCAGTTGAAGTTAGATAATTGTCTAATTTAGTTGAAAAAACTGCGAAAATTAGTTGAAATAATTTATTATTTCAATACAGTCAGACGGATTAGTTTTTCATTCAGATGAAAAATTTTCAACTCGTATGATTTTTTTTCCAATCAGTTTGATTCTGTTAAAATAATAAAGTGTAATTAAGTATCCATCGTTTATTGGAGTTTTTTTTTTTTTTTTTTTTTTTTTTTACTTGCAGTTGTTGAGTTGTCTCATATGACAGACCAGATTTTTGTGCCAAAAAATAGCCGGAGTGAAATGTGTCTTCGACAGGTAACTCAGTTGGTAGAGTGTTGGTAATTTAATCCAAAAGTTCCGGATTCGACTCACTCTATAACTTTAAAAATTATTTTAAAGTTATTTAAAAACGTTTTTACGTATTGAAAGAAAAGTATTGCATTAAACTGTATTTGTCGCAAAGAAATGTAGATATTTTATTTTGATTTATATATTTATTCACCTAGTATACTGCAAATGAAAAAACTGCAATTATTATTATTATTATTATTATTATTATTATTATTATTATTATTATTTTGTACTTTACCCTTGTAAACATTTATTCAGGTATTTTTCATCTTCTTTTCGCGTTTTTCATTCCTTGTATAATATTTATATTTACTGCATCATCAAAGGAAGAGATATTGGAAGAATAGTCCTGTATTTATTTATATTAGATACATCATTTATTGTAAGATTCGTTTTCAACAAATAATTGATTTATTCAATGATTTCTGCACCCTTAAGTAGAAAATGAATATGTTTTCCTCATTAATTCTAAATTCATTCAAACCGTTTAATCATCTGGATAATCTGAACCGCTATTAAAGAGGTTGATGAATAAATTTCCACAAAGTTTACTTAACAATGCATTCTTATAGCACTATTTGCAGTGGTGTAGTCGTTAAAAAACCAGAGAATATTACGTTATAGGTGAAAGGACGTGAGTTATATTTACTTGATTAAAAGGACCAGATAAACAATAGATTTCTTCTCTATTATTAAAATAAAATGTAAGTTTGGCTTACCTGTTATAAAACATAATCCTTATTTATGATGCAGCGAGTGATGCTTGGTATCAGAATATGTAAATTCAATTTATTAAGTGAAACTGGAATCTTTGTAGAATACCAAAGGATCACGACTTGTAGAGAACAAACTTTATATATCTGAAAAACTTCACAAGATCTCGATTAAGTATGTTACATTGATACAATATAAAGAGTAAAGGTATTTTAAATCCATAAAAAAGTTGGGCTGCGTCTTAGTTCCAGAGCATATTGCTTCCAGATCGCAGGTTTGATTAATATTGGACGAGCGAATTGTTTATGTCTTTCTGGCATGTAGTTTCAGCATCAACTAACTAATAAAAGGGGCTCTTAAAAGTTCTTTCACGGTATTAGTCTGCTGAACACATATCACAAAGGTTTTATTGCTGACTAAACAGTTTTTTCCTTCTTTAAAATGCACATTTGTAGTGATTATGTCTCTGTAGATCTGTGGTGCTGCCATCTATGATGTTTTGAGGAAGTTCCATTTCAGGTAGTGGCGACACCTGTTGGCAGTCCACGAAACGAATTGCATATATCACAAACGGGTTGCATATATCACAAACGGGGGAACAGATGAAATCAATTTCTGAACTGTTTCCAACACCCCCCCTTTTCATATGAGCCCTGTGGTGGTGTAAGTTGAAGTTCCCTTCTCAAGTGCTCAAATTGAGGTTTGGGGATGGGTTTGGTAAGGATGTCAGCTACCATCCTTTTCGAAGGGCAATATTCCAGTGTGATCACCCCGCTTTCTTTTAAATGTCTCACGTTATGGTACTTGATGTCCACGTGTTTCACACGGGATTGCTGTTTTTCATTTTCACTCAACTTTATACACGCGATATTATCTTCGTATATTACGATTGGTAAAGTTTGATGCAATTCTAGGTCTTTTAGTAGATTAAGAACCCATTGAATTTCTTGCGTGGCGTTGGATACAGAGATATACTCTGCCTCCGCAGTTGATAGCGCTACACAGTTTTGTTTTCTTGATGTCCAGGACACGAGATTGTTCCCTAATTTTAACACATTCCCAGTTGTGGACTTCCGATCTTCTCTATCTCCTGCCCAATCTGAGTCACTATATGCAGTTAGTATGGGCGGCTTATTTTTGTTCACAGTTAGCCTCAAGTGCTTAGTGGTATGCAGATATCTTATTACCTTTTCTACCGCCTCCCAATCTGCTTTTCTGAGATGTTCGTTCCTTCTTCCAAGGATGTTTACCGTGGCAGCTATGTCCGGTCTGGTTAACGTCGCTATGTATAATAACGCTCCTACAGCCTGTCTGTATTGTTTGTTGTCACTTAGTGTTTGACTGTTTGGGTCTGCGTTGAAATAGTCTGTTCGCATGGGCGTATATGTGGGCTTTGATTTGGATAATTTAAATGTTTCCGCTATTTCGTCAATTTTGTTCTCTTGGTCTAGCTCAAGGTTTCCGTTGTCTAGCCTTTTAATATTTATTCCGAGAAATTGCGATACCTGGCCGAGATTCTTAATTTCGTACTCCTTAGATAATTCCGCGTATATATTGCGCGTGTTTTCTTCGCTCGCGGCGACTAAAATATCGTCCACGTACACGATTATATAGGAAATATCCCCGTTTTCATTTCTCTTATATAAGCACTGATCTGAATCACACTCCTTAAAATTTAAATTTCTTAATGACTTGCTAATTCTTATGTACCAGGCCCTCGCGGCCTGTTTTAGCCCGTATATTGCTTTCTTTAGCTTGCACACCTTATCTTCCTCCCCTTTTACAACGTATCCCTTGGGTTGCTTCATTAGGACCTCTTCGTCTAAATCTCCATGTAAGAATGCCGTCTTTACATCTAGGTGTGTAATATTTAAATTTTTATACACGGCGGCGTTTAGGAAGCTTCTTATTGTGGTGTGCGCTACCACCGGTGCATACGTTTCATCGTAATCGCTTCCGTATTTTTGCGAGTAGCCCTTCGCGACGAGTCGCGCCTTATATCTCTCTATCTCTCCGCGTGCGTTATATTTTGTTTTAAATGTCCACTTACACCCTATTGTACGTTTTCCTGGTGTTGGTTTCACCAATTCCCAAGTGTTATTCTTCTTTAACGACGTAATTTCTTCATTTGCGGCCTCTATCCATTTGTTTTTTATTTCAGCATCCCTGATATTATTTATGTCTTCCCAATTTTTCGGATCTTGTATTTTACAGATATTCGCGCTTATCCCGTAGCGGTCAGGGGGGACACCTCTGTTGCTTCTTAGTGACCTTCGCGGTTCAGCGGTATTTTGCTGTGGGGTGTCGTTTTGATTTTGTTCATCATTACTTAGTTCGATCTCCACGGTTTCAGTAGGTGTCTTTGAATCATTTATGTTTTTATCAATTTCGCTCGCTCCGTTCTCAAGGAATTTTACGGTCCGCGATATTATCACGTTGTTTCCCCCTGTGTATATTCTATACCCTTTACTACGATTATCGTAACCCAATAAAATGCCTTCAACGGCCTTTTTGTCAAATTTGGATCTCTTCGATTCTTCGACATAGGCGTATGCCTTACATCCGAAGGTCCGTATGTTCGATAAATCGGGTTTTCTGTCATTCCACAGCTCATAAGGTGACTTATTGTTTTCGTTTGCTTTGGTAGGCAAGCGATTTATCAGGTATGTTGCTGTAAGTACGGCTTCGCCCCAAAATTGGTTCGGTAAGTTCGCGTCAGATAACATTGTGCGCGCCATCTCAACTATAGTCCTATTTTTGCGTTCGGCAACACCATTCTGCTGGCTGCAGTACGGGACGCTCATTTGGTGTTCTATACCCTTTTTCTGATAGGTAACTCTCAAAACTATCTCCTAGATACTCCTTTGCGTTATCGGATCTGATTGCTTTTATAATTTTTCCGAATTTATTCTTCGTTAGGGCTATGAATTCTTTGAGTTTTGTTATTGCCTCTGATTTATGCGAAATCAAATAAATCATTGTAAACCGACTGTAGTCATCAGTGAAAGTTATAAAGTATTTCTTTCCACTGAGTGTTTGTGTATGCATTTTTCCGCAGATATCTGTATGTACCAGATCTAATGTTTCCTTTGATCTATTAGAAGCGGTTTTGGGGTAGGGTGCAATCGATAGCTTTCCCTCGACGCATTTTGTACAAACAGTTTCATGTTTACAATTGTGTATTTCTATGCCCTCAGCTAGTTTGTGTTTCGCGAGATGTTTTAACGCTTCAAAATTTTTGTGTCCCAGCCTTCTGTGCCAAATGGATATGCAGTTTTTATCGCTGCAAGATGTTTGAATTTGCGCGTTATATCCGTAATCGTCTTTGGGTTGTAATTCATATAAATTGTCGTTTAACCTAGCTGTTAAAATTGTGTGGTTATCCTTCACGAACGAGCATTTCTGTTTTTCAAATATTACTTAGATATCATTTTCGGTGGCCCTTTTTACCGATAGCAGATTGTTCTGCAATTCGGGACAGTATAGTGCGCTTTTAAGTGTAGTGGAATTTTGTGAATCTATTTTAATGTTCACGTCTCACAGACCTTGTGAGCATAGCCGCTTTCCATTCGCTATTGTAATATCCCCGAAGTTTCCTGGCGTAAAATTTTCAAAATTATGCTTTGACATTACGACATGCCTAGTACATCCAGAGTCAATTATATATTTTTCTTCATTTGGTGTTTGCGCCCTGTTTACAGAGATGGGTTCGATTTTATCTTCTGATGTTTTGTCGTCGCCGGGGGGAACCGAGCTATCTAAATCTTCATCACTATCAATTTTGTTATTGAAACAATAGTTCGAAGTTTCCTTGGGGTTGTTCTGGGCATTTTTATGACCAATAGTGTTGTTTCTATAGTTACTGGAATTATTAAGTGTTTTATTTTTGTTCCAGTCAGGTCTTGCGTTATTGCAGTGTTGGTTTTTTATTTTCAAATGGTAGCATTCTGATGTTGTGTGGTTCTGTCGTTTGCAGAATCCGCAATATTTTCTGTTTTTGTTCTGTCTGTTGGATACTCTATACGCGGTTTCACGTGCATTTGTGTTCGATTGTTTATTTTCAGCCCGGTGCTTGAATTCATCTAGTAGTTTTGTCTTAACAAACTCTAAAGTGAGATCGCTTTCATCCCTAGCTTCGAGGCCTATAATGAGAGGATCATATGATCTAGGGAGACTGCACAATAAAAGTGCTACGATATGAGTCTCCGGAATTTCTTCGCCAATGGCGTACAAGTTATCTTTTATTGTTAGAATTTCGTTGATGTGGCGGTTCATGTCTCCTCCGTCGCTTAATTTTTGTGAGTATAATTTTCGGAGGAGAAACAATTTAGACGATAAGGTGGATCTTTGATGCACCTTCTTTAACGTGTCCCATATTTCTTTGGCGGTTTTTTAGTGCTTTATATGACAGATTTGGCTGTCATCTATTGAAAGATTTATTGTTGCTCTAGTTTTCCCATCATTTTTCTTCCATGCATCGTCGGGAGTTGCAGGTGGGTTTTGGGTAACAAATTTAAATAAATCTTCCCTAATTAACAGCATTTCTATTCGAAAGGCCCATAGTTCGTAATTACTGTCATTCAGCTTTTCGACAAGCGATATTTCTTTCGCGGACGAAGTAGCCATAATTAAATGTTGAATGCTACGTTATATAAATATGTATATATATTTTTCAGTTATTTATGTTTATCATTAGTCTATACATATATATCACAACATAATGACCTATATAATACTTCAATATTCATTTAGGTTAATTATCTACCGTTTTGTTCATCATATATTCTATTCAATGTTTATTATTTACTTTTGCATTATCAATTATCAATGATCAATAGCAATAATTATATGTTATATGTACCAAGAAAAAATAATATCAATAATATATCTCAGAAAATAATACCAGTATATGTAATAAAAATTCTGTTATATAATACTTATTCAATATTTATAATACAATGCTTATATTATTATTTTTTTCTGGTCTAGTTTTTTTTTTCTCTCTTATTCAGTCTCATAATCTGAAAGGACGTGAGTTATATTTACTTGATTAAAAGGACCAGATAAACAATAGATTTCTTCTCTATTATTATAATAAAATGTAAGTTTGGCTTACCTGTTATAAAACATAATCCTTATTTATGATGCAGCGAGTGATGCTTGGTATCAGAATATGTAAATTCAATTTATTAAGTGAAACTGGAATCTTTGTAGAATACCAAAGGATCACGACTTGTAGAGAACAAACTTTATATATCTGAAAAACTTCACAAGATCTCGATTAAGTATGTTACATTGATACAATATAAAGAGTAAAGGTATTTTAAATCCATAAAAAAGTTGTGCTTCGTCTTAGTTCCAGAGCATATTGCTTCCAGAACGCAGTTTGATTAATATTGGACGAGCGAATTGTTCATGTCTTTCTGGCATGTAGTTTCAGCATCAACTAACTAATAAAAGGGGCTCTTAAAAGTTCTTTCACGGTATTAGTCTGCTGAACACATATCACAAAGGTTTTATTGCTGACTAAACAGTTTTTTCCTTCTTTAAAATGCACATTTGTAGTGATTATGTCTCTGTAGATCTGTGGTGCTGCCATTTATGATGTTTTGAGGAAGTTCCATTTCAGGTAGTGGCGACACCTGTTGGCAGTCCACGAAACGAATTGCATATATCACAAACGCGTTGCATATATCACAAACGGGTTGCATATATCACAAACGGGGGAACAGATGAAATCAATTTCTGAACTGTTTCCAACAATAGGTAGAGGGTATACGCTATTGCTATATTTCAGAAACAAAGGGTATACAAAGCTCCTTAAAAGAATCTCGAAGGTATACGGCGTATACCACCGTATACGCTCCACTACATCCCTGACTATTTGGTGTTTTAGTTTCGGGTTAAATTATCTCTAAGCTTAAGGAAAGCTTGGTTTCATTGTCCATTTTCCAAACATCCATCACGATATTTTCGATATGCTATCAATTATTGCTCTTTGTTTACTTTAAATACTCTAATACACGGCACATAAGTACCTGTTAATAAATTAATTAAATTTGCATTTAATTCATTTTAAGCTGATACGCAAGAGAAAATATGCGAAAAGATTACGAATGCTTGTGGAGATTGGAAGCACAGCTGCAGATTAGAAATGTAAACTTTGTTACAACTTACAACAGAGCTCATCCAAGTTAGATTGCTGAGTTTGGTTTTTAAAATATTAAAGTTAGTTCACGCTGTAGAAAATACTCAGTTAAAAATTATCCGTTGAATCAAACGGGAAGTGTCCTGCTAATTAAGAAGTCATATTGTACGCATTGAAAACAAATCTTGAATGTGGCCAATTACCATCTTCCAAATTTATTGGCTGCAACCATGTAACGAAGGGAAGTGGTAATCACGTGTTTTTAATCAATCCAATATTGTACTTAAAGAAAGACGGGAACATTGTGTTTTATACATGCCTATTATTTAAACCTTTGGAAAACTCATTCATTGCCTCCCCCCCCCCTTTTCGTAATTATATAAATACGTAGCACCTATTGTCGTCGTCTGGTCCGTCCGTCCGTCCATCTGTCCGCATATAATAACGCAAAAACTACCCAACCGAATGGTTTGAAATTTAAGATACATTATCTTTGCAGAATTTTGTCGAGACATTTCAAATTTTATGAAAATCGAATCAAAACTTTAGAAGATATTAATAAAAATATTTATTAAGAAATTTGAATTTTTAAAAGAAATCGGTGCTTTCTTGTTATAGGAGCTTCCGAGGTTTAATCGTCAAACAACCAAGATAATTATTTTATTACAGAAATTAATCTGCTGACGATATAATTCATTTCAATTAAAAATAATCAAGATCTGAATATTTATATAACTTGCTATAGTACGAACGCATCTTATTTGTCACGTTTGACGTACAATTTCCAACTTGTTTATGTTTATTTATATCTGTCGAGAAATATTTATTATAAGGAAAAAATGTATTTATTTAAATTGAATAGATTATTTTCAGCTAATAATTGATTTCTTTAACGATTTCAGCAACTTTCAGAATTAGAAAAGGAATAATATATTTTTCATTAAATACCCAATTCATTCAAGCTGTTTAAGGCAATCATCTAAATAATTTGAACTGCTATTAAACAGGTGATGAATACATTTCCACGAAGTTTACTTAATGATGCATTCTCATACAACTATTTGATGTTTCAGTTTCGGGTTAAATTATATTTAACCTTAAGAAAAGCGTGATTTCACTGTCCAAACATCCATCACGGTATTTTCAATATACTATCAATTATTACCCTTTGTCCATCTTATCTGCTGGAATACGTTATACCTTGTCAAGGGCTCATTTTTTGATGTTACACATGTAACTAGTTTCGTATGACTAAATTGTCCCTTCCACGGTATGTAGGCCACTACTGGACCTCGCCCATGCTTTCTACTGTCCAACCTATTCGATAATCGGGCAAATATTATTGACGGTCGACCGCAATTTATCAAGGGCGGACGCCTCGTCAACACTTCAACTCTTCCAAGGTCTAGATTAAACGAGTAGTTTCGGAATTAGAATTGCAACCAGAATTACGTTTTGTGATGACCATTTGTGGAGCTGTAATAAATCGAAGTTTGATTTTTTTTCCACTTCTCTGAAAACATTAAAAGAGCTGTCACTCTACAGAATGCAAGGTAAACAGGAATTTTTATTCGAAAATTATCGGTAGTTCCAATTAAGATACCTGTTTTGCGGACATAAAATGTAACGTAATAGATATTTTGCTATTATCTTTAATGTTAAAAATAAATACCATTTTTTAGAATTTTATAAATACGGTATCTTTTTACTTTTTCAGTTTAAAAGTTATTTTCTTCTCAGAATAATACCTCAATTGCGTTTTTGAAAGATTGTTATGATCATTTGTGGAGATATGATTAATCGAAGTCCGATTTTTACTATTCTTTGAAAACATTTAAAGAGTTAACACAAGAAAGAAAATTCATGCACCAGGCATAGATTACAAAACACTTTCCAACATAAACAGAATATTATTAAAATTTTTCATACAATGAAATAAAATATCTAAATAAGCGATTTAAATAAAATGCACCGCAAATGACAGTAAAGATATAATTGTAGACTATTTTTCCATAATTTTGTTAAAATATGGATTAATTTTCTTCCGTTTTTATTATTCGTTTATCCGTTTTATTATCGATTGTTATTTTGTTTTATTATCCGCTTTAATATCGTTATTCCGTTTTTATTATCCGTTATTATTATCCGTTATTATTCCGTTAATATTCTTCCATTATACCCGCAAGGTCGGGTACGATCCAATCCGTGCAGGACTCTAAACTATATTATGATTAAAATTAACTGGATATTTATTATGCATTTACTAAAATCACAAATGTTTATAACATCACAACTTGCCTTACTTATAATACAGAGGGTGTTAGCGCATTTTTTAGACGATTTTCATGGTACTTACAGAACTAGTTTATATAAAATATTTGTGTTTAAAATGTTCAGTTTGGTAACCCTTATTCTGAACCATCTTTCTACACCGTAATTTCTATGACAATAGTGCCTTTTGTAGTTTTGGAAGAGCTAGTTTAGTTCATTCCTCTTGAACAGCTTTCCAAAGTCCATGAAGGCGTTTGGATAACATGTTTTTTAAATGTTCAAAAGCGCAAAAATCCATGGGTGATACATTAAGAGATTTAGCAGGTATATCACTGAAAGGTATAGTCCCGATACCCGTTACATGTTCCGCTTTTTCCAGGAAATTAACAGTGGACTGTGATGTGTGGCTGCTTGCTTTATATTGATGGAGTTCAACAGATTGATGGCACTGGAGGTAAAACCAAGCTACGCCGCCGTAGGCGGACGTACTTTACTGCAGATTCTAGACTCACAGAGTCCTTGCGGTTACATCGCCAGGAGGGCCCGGTTTACCCGGGACACCTCATAGGCGGGCCCTTCAGCCAAGAAGAGCACCGCCACCTGCTCATCACTCCCCTGGACCCAAGTCTTTGACGAAGTTCGCTACGACAGCAAAGCCTATGTATTGAAGGAAACTGCCGCATAACACTTGGGGACGCATCAGGGTCCCCCGGAAGCTTTGGAACCGGAAACCCAAGAGGGAACCGGGCCCTAAGCGTTAAACCTGGTTTTCCCAACACGCACTTGATTTACCAATGTCTTCGAACATGAAAATGGTATTTGGTTTAGAGAAGATCTTTCATGTTTGAAGATTGGGAGTAAAATATATTTCTGATAGTATTTGGAGTTGATCTTAATTTTTTTCTTAGCTCTCTTTATTTTTAATTTGCCGTTATATGCAAAGCCAGCAACAATCGTAAGTCCTTTGCTAAAACTTTTTTAGGTAACATTGAACCACGTTTTAATATTTTTTTTCTCCTTTTTGATGTTAATGAATAGATCTCTTTTTATTACAATTATTTTAATAGACTTAATAAGCTTCATTTATTGTAACAACATTTTTACATTTTCACCCAGATAAATGCTTTTAATAAAGAATTCTGCATTTCTAGGTTCGGCGATATGTAGTGGAGTAAGACCATGAACATTGTGTTTTTGGCCTTTTTAAAATTCAAATCAGTGTTACTGATTTTGTTAACGGCTGACACTGAACATTTTAACGATTTAGCAACAGTTCTTTGACTTAGAGAATTTTCTTTTACCATAAAAGATCTTATCTTTGCAATATTCGAAGAATTCCTTTTTGTTATTGGGTACATATTTGGAAGAATTTTTCCACTTGAACATTCCCGTTTTATCCCTGTCCTGTTATCTTTTTGACAATATTACCTACTGTGGCTTTAAATATAGAAAAATCATGATTTTCACAGCGGTTTTTAATACCCAATACGAATAATTATCTTCGGAAATTGCAGAAATATAGACTTCCATCCATCGGTTCTTTAAAAGCGCCATTTTGCAAGCAAACAAAAAATTCAGTTGCCACTCGACAATTTATACTTTAAAAAACAAATTAGCTGTAAAAAATAATTTCTCTATGCAATTTTTTTTTAACTCCAAAACAATCTCGTCTAAAAAATGTGCGGACAGCCTCTGTAACAAACATAAAATTGGTAATGATAACAACTCCATTGGTTAAATTGCTGAACTACATAAGAAGCCATATATATATATAAAGTTTTACAAAAAAAAAAAATCTTATTACACTTTTATAAATTTAGATGGCTTCAGAGGTCACCTGTTCATCCCGTTATAGCCTAATCAATGAATAATAATAATAAAAAAAACGCATGGTCCACTAGCAGAAAGTTCTTGACAGTTACATTTTTTTTTCTCCCATGCGAATATTCGAAAGAGTAAAATGGTTGATAATCCATTAACAAGAAAGAAACCAAATGAACCAAATGTCAAGTTGATGATTAAATTACACGAAATATAAGGTCATGCAATGAGATGAGTTGTTACACAACAGAAGGAGGGAGAAGCGATTTCGAAATAATCAGAAGTATGATTTTTTTTATTTAGCTTAAAGTATTATTTAAAGAGAAAGGAAATCAGATTTTTGCTGACATTTGAGTGCTTGACAACATTTAAATAAGGTTTTTTTTTCTTGCCGATTTTCAACAACAGCAAAGAAAAAGGTTATGCAATTCGTTTGTGGGTTTCTTTAATGTATTTCCACGCGTAACTTTTGAACGGATGCTCCGATTTTCATATTTTCCCCCTCTATTATTAGAAAGGGCTTGCTGTCAGTGGTGGTCCTGTATTGATTTTATTAGGATTAAAAAATGGTATACTTATATATTAATTTTTTTTTTATTTCAGACTGTACTAGTTTTATTCTTTTTCACACCATAACTTGAAAAACCGCTAAAATAAACATATTTTCTTGTTTTCTAGACTTTTTTTTTTTCTCTTTATAGACTATATATATATATTTTATTATTATTATTATTATTATTTTTTAAGGCCAATCGTTACGAAATTAGAATATGTTCTTATGGTACTACTACTTTGTCTTCGTATCATTTATAGTTTCTTTTCTTTTTTTTCTTTTTTCTTTTCTTTTTTTCTTTTCTTTTCTTTTCTTTTTTTTTTCTTTTTTGACAAAGATACATAGAAAAATTTAATATATGATTGTCTAATGCGCATCAAAATGAGCGATATTGGCAATAATGGGATTTAAAGTTATTGTAGATAACAATAAAGGGCTACCATTAAAACACTTTTTTAATTAAATCCCCTTTCATTAAAATATGCTAACTGCCGTGCAATATGGTAAAAAAAAAAACAATGCTTCGAAGTGGGTTTTATTATTTATTTATTTATTTATTTATTTATTTATTATTATTATTATTATTTTAATTTCTTGTTTCAAATTTCGTCTTCCAATGTTTTAGTTTAAAAGTAACATTAATTAAAATGGGGGAAAATATATAAGATTTGTATGGTTTCTTTTCTCAATTGAGAATATAAAAGTTTAACAAATTACAGCATATTTTTTTTAATGTTGTTTCACAATTGTGTCCTTTTAATAATGCGAATTATTTTAAGTGCATCCACAAATTTTTAGAAGAATTAGACCAATATATAATTTTATATAAAGTTCTAAGTTGATCATAATGCAAAATACAAAAATACAGTTTCCATTATTTTCTGTATGCTTCCTTTTGTAACACTGAAACGTAAATTCTATCTCAAAAAATGAAGCCATCATTCCCATATAACAACTATTTTTTTTTAAATTAATGACTATTTTATTCCATTCCCTTTTTAATACGATGTTCCCAAATGGGAACATTGGCACATGTATATAAAGGCGGGTGATTCTGAATTTCTTCATTAACTACTTTTGAGAGCAATGGTATTTAGTTCACCAGGCAAAAGCAATTGTTCTCAACTCTTTATTTTGCCCATGTAAACTTTCCTTAATATCATGGTGTCCGCCTGTGATATTATAATTCTCCCTACAGTGGTATTTCTATTCTCGAACGCAGTTTGTTCCAAAGAAATGTTCCAAAACCGAATTTTTCCGAGAACCGAATCAAAATTTACCATAAGAAATTATGAAAATGCGATTAACTGGTTCCTTCCAACTAAGCTACTCCCTATATATTAAAACAATAAATTGCATAGTACAATACAGTAGAATATATAAAAGCATTACATTACAGTACATTACATGAGACAATGACAATTTTATAAAAATTTAAGAAAAATTTAAGAAAACCAGTTACTTTTATTTTACTATTTTATTACTCATAACCATTCTCCTTGCTTTATTTCATCTTTATAGGTGAAATTTTTAATGAGATTGAGGAGAAAAACGGTAATTTACATGCTTATTTTTAGATCATTAGGGTCACTGAGTTAACTCGCTATTCCTGAAATTCGTTAGCAACGGGATCACCATATCGCATGCATATATGCTTCACGCTCATTCAGAAAAAAATAATAAAAAAACTAGAATTAGCAACCTCGCTGTACAGGCTTCTCAAAATGCATGAATTTCATTAACGCTTTGATTACTGTACCCAGAGATGAAGTAGTCTCCCTTTGAATACCATTAATTCCAAACAATAATCTTCATAGTAGATTTTTTCATTTAAAGAAGACCGCTCCTATCCCTGTTGTATCTCATGAATGTACGCGCTTTGCGTCAAATAAAGAAAATGAAAAAATATAACAATAAATTTTATTCGGTCAATTTGACAACGATACTGTCCCAGTTCGAGAACCTACTCAAATATCGTTCGGATTTCTTGTTCGAGATCAGAATTATTCGACAACTGAGACGTTCGGGAACTGAGATTCTGCTGTATTTAAAAAGTGTATTGTTATTCGCGAGGTGGAAACAAACAAACAAAAGAAAGGAAAGGAAAAGAAAGGGCAAATAACAATTTGACTACTATGAATGTCTCAATACAGGTTTTATTAAAATTTCATAAACAAATCCAAAAAATATAGCTTACACAGAGTTGTAACTTTTCTAACTGAGTGTCCAACCCGGGAGTCAAAACCAGAATCTTTGGCTCACATTACGAATGCTTTAACCATCCAGCTAGGCGACAACCCAGACACTCGGACAGTCTTTTGGCAATGACCACTGGTAACTTTCACTCAGTCGGAAAAATTACGACTAATGTGATTTCTTTCTCAACAAGTTGATTGTGTTGAAAATAATAAAGTGCAATACAGCTTACCTCTAAAATAATTCCAGGGATTGTAAAATGAAATAAGGAACCACTTACCTAAAATAAGAAGAAACATTCATTAAATAGAATCTATTAATAAGTAAAATAATAAATAATAATGCAATATGCAAAATTTTTATTTCAGTTTGCACCAGATATATATATATATATATATTATATATATATATATATATATATATATATATATATATTCAAATAATAAGTTTTTTCTTAATTTTTTTTTATTATAAATGTTTAATTTTTTTTTTTTATTATATATATTCAAAATTATATAATATTTAGGTTTATTTAATTTGTTAAACAGACCTTTTTGGTGGCCAAATTTTTCTATTTC
Source organism: Maratus michaelseni (assembly GCA_963931845.1). Taxonomy (NCBI): domain Eukaryota; kingdom Metazoa; phylum Arthropoda; class Arachnida; order Araneae; family Salticidae; genus Maratus; species Maratus michaelseni. The sequence continues at coordinate 257,130,573 of OZ007592.1, forward strand.
GCAAAAAGCGTGGAAATATTAATAATAGTTTAAATCAGCCATACTCAACTTGCGGCCCATCGATCTTTTATGTGCGGCCCGAGACACATAATCATTAATCCATATTTATAAAATTACTTGAGATCTGCATACAAAGTATTTAGATCTTCACTGTGATTCATACATTTTCATGGGAACACAAAATCTGTCCTGTCATTTATAATTAATTTTAAGCATTGTAAATGTCGGCTTTCTTAGTCAGAAGTTCTTTTTGCTTATAGTCCTATTTGTGTTTTAGTGTTCGATACATTTCTTATTCTTTAACACTAATAAAACATTACTCCAAATTAATTAAATTTGCACTGTATATTGGTATCTAGTTTTTGCATTGTGCAAAAGAGGATTAATTAGAGAAAATATCCAGATATTTTTGTAATTGAAATTCTGAATTATTATATTATAACGCTTTATACTTATTATATAGCAAATACTGCTTTTTAGGGTTAAACGTTTGTCTCGGAAAAAAGTGACATAAAAATTTTTAACACCAGTGTTTCCAAACAGTAAACTTAGCGGCCTATTTCTACAACATTTGAAATAGAAATCTAGCACGAAGCTTATTGTTTGGAAATAGTGGTGTTAAATGTTTTTGGTAACATTTCTTCCACACGACAAACGTTGAAGGCTACTGATAATACACTGCAAAAAAAAAAATGTTGATTTTACAGTATAATACTAGTAACCCCAGCTGCCAGTATTATACTGTGAAATCAACACTTTTTTTTGCAGTGCATTAGCTTTCTTATATTGATTTGTTATACTACTTTTATTATCTTACTACTTTAATTACTCATTTTACCCTTTCTTAAGCGCGTGACGGCCCGCCTATCATCGCAAACATCCCGCAAGAAAAAAAAAAGTGATACCAGGTTGAGTATACCTGGTTGTACCTGGAAAATACAGGTTGAGTATACCTGGTTTAATTGATGAACCATTCTTAACGTGCAGATTGTTCGTTTTAAACGTGTCCTCGTTTTAGCCGTGCTCGCAGCGCCTGATTTACAGCAGGGCATTCGGGGCACGGGCCCAGAGCCCCCGATTTTGAGAGGCCCCCAAATGCTACTGAAGATTTTTCAATTATTGGCCAAAACGGGAATACGCATTTGTGCCCAGGGCCCCCAAATTTGTAAATCGGTCCCTGCGTGCTCGTACTAAACGAAGTTGACTGTATATGTATTTTAAATGAGAAAATAATTTAACACGCATATCTGTCGATAAACAAATTACATGGCTTTAAACATCGTGCTAAATCATAGCTTCGTTCGTGCTGCCGAGACGTCAGCTGTGTCCTTAAGGGGAATTTAAAATTAAAGAAATAAGTGTTATTTGTTGAAGAAAAATAACACAAACATCTTATTTTTAGATGGTAATTATTTGTACATGTAATTGAATTGGTGGTAGCTCAATTATTCAGTCCAACAATTTCAATTTTCTAGGATAATTTGTTCTCACAAGAAATATTATACAAGTTATTATAGAAAACAATAGAAGCAAAGAATAGAGCATTTGTTTATTCTAAATTCCGATGAAGAGACTCATGAAAAATGACTCGTATGTCATCCATTCGGATTTCGTCAGGGAACTAATTACGGAATAGAATGCAAACCACAGGAATCATTAATTAAAAATATGCAGACCGGGTACTTTAGAAAATTAGCAACATGGACATTAGCCAAGAGATCGTGCACAAGATTTAATTGCAAGTATTACGGCACACCATTATTAACCTAAAATATAAATTTTATTTAGTGATTTCTTTTGCTTGAGGGGTGAGTTGACGTTGAAGAGTCTTAAAATAACGCTATTTAAGGGCACGGTGGACTTTAAAAATTAATTTCCATTATTTATTTTATTCCAACAGGAAATTCTTCAAAAAAAGTGTTCTGCAACATGAATTCAGTAAACATTTAAAACAATGTTTATTAATAAATTTACAGAAATTACAAAATTAATGTTATGTGCTAATCAATAATTGATGTTATATACTAATCAATAATTGATGTTATGTGATAGTTAATAATTGATGTTTTGCGATAATCAATGATTGACAGAAAAAAAAATTTATAACTGTTAATTTTTTTATTGCTTCATGCGTTCCAATTTTCAACGTATTTTCTTTATTTTTTCATTTTATTACTTAAAAGGACATTGTTAAAACAAATTGTGCACCCCTATTTTAATCTGGTAGATATTATCTTTAAAAAAAGAAAACAATGGTATGCAACTGAAATTTCATTAAAAATTCACATAAATTTATTGCTAAATTGAGGATCTTTAAGACTGTTCACAAATTCCAACAGCTACTTTCTGACATATTCTAAGTTATTTTGTACCTTAAATCTATGAAATATTTTGGTATTCGCATTCACATATCAAGAAATTAAACAACTTTTCTACTTTCTTATAAAGTAAAAAAAAAAATCTTTCAGAAAACGATGTCAAAGTCAATGAATTTGAATAAATATAGAGCCCTCCATAAGAAAATAGCACGAGGAGACTAAATCAAAGTTGACAAATTTCTTTAGACTTGGCAAAAACACAAGGGCTTAGTATGCGAATTTGTGAAACATCCTCCCCCTTTTTTTTTCTTCAAAACATGTACTTTAAAACTTGTAAAAATGAAATCAATAGGGAAAAAATGTCCCACTTTAGACACATTTCCATCTTAGCTGGTACATGTGTATGATATTTCTTCCGTCGGACCGTAATTTATTTCCGTTTAAAACAGGTTCCATTTTCAGAGGTTTTATTGTAATACACTTTCTGGTTGACATAGTTAGCAAATGTCGAAAATTGACTTGGCAATTTTAACTCCTTCTCCTCTCCCTCATAATAAGTCATACCGATGACATTGAATAAATAACACGCTTATATAGGCGCTAATGAAGCAAAAAATATAATTTTTAAAATATGATGGAAAATGTTTAGCAATCTATCAAACTTTCATGTAAACTCTTGTATTTTGTGCTAAATTAGAGGTAATTCCTGGTATTTTGATTAAGAGAAAGAGAGATAATAAGAAACTATCTGTCTATCTATCTGTATACACACACACACATGTATATTATACATATGTGTGTGTGTATAAAATAACTTTGAAAAAAATATATCTTCTGACAAGTTCGTATAACAATAATGACCGAATCTCTAATTTAAAGATAGCATGTAATAATATTTTACATTGTATAACACACACACACACGCACACATACATATATATATATTAAATCTTATTGAAAGTGTACGTTTTGATGCTTTATATTTCATTTTATTTCATAATTTTTCAATAAATCTCTTCATGTATATTCATAATGTTCTAATACACCTATTATCTTTAGATATTTAATATCAGTTCACTTTTATTCAATTTTCTTTAATTGTTGGATCGTAATTGATCGGCAATTTCATTGAATAAAATTTGGCTCAGGCTTATACATTCAAACAGAAATCAATTATGTTTTACTTATATTTGTGGAATATTGCCCTTAATAAAGTCTTCCACGATATAAGTTTCAATTTGCTTCTTGTCATTTTTTTTCACCGTATGCACATTGGAATTTTTTTTTCATATAACTTTATTTTTTCTATTAATTTTATTTTGAGACTCTCACATTTTTGGATATATTTCTTTGTATTTTATTATAATTATCGGTTCTTATATTGTTGATTATGTATGTGATTTGATGGTTATTATTCACAAAAGTTTTATTATATATATTGTATTGATTCTGTCTACACATTATCATTAATTATCTCTTTGGAGATTTAAGCAGAATGTTATAAGAACTTGATATGTTTTTTGAAATTCAAAGATATTATAATTATTTAACATTCTATAAAATTATGCTGCATTTTTTTTTTTTTTTTTTTTTTTTTGCCAACATTAATTTTGTATTGATTCTGTCTACACATTATCATTAATTATCTCTTTGAAGATTTAAGTAGAATGTTGTAAGAACTTGATATGTTTTTTGAAATTGAAAGATATTATAATTATATATATATATATATATATATATATATAAACTTATTTCAAAATATATATATATATATATATATATATTTATATATATATATGTATATATAATTAAAAAGAAATCGCACCTGTAAAAATAAATGAAAAGAAAAGTGCAAAATAATAATAATAATAATAATAATAATAATAATAAAATAAAATAAACACATCAGAGTGAAAATTGTAAAAATTTAAAAATAAGAAACTATGAATATGTTATGGGTTGATTCTTCAGAGGAACTTCATAAACACAATTCATAATATTTTGTAATGTTTCTCAAAACATACATTATATTCCACAGCTTTGATGAAGGTTTGACAAATTTTTATTAAAAATTTTAAGCTAACTTTTTGTGTTTTCAATTTTTTCGAAATCGTTTGTTTCTAATTACCTTCTGTGGAGTAATACGAGATTGGTCTTCCTACATTAATATAAAAACTTCTTCATTTTTTTTTTTTTTTTTTTTTTTTTTTTTTACAGTGACTGGATATATAGAAGAAACATTTAAAAGAAACTCTTTCAACATAGCTTGTTTGATATAATAATAATAACAATAATAATAATAATAATAAATTTTCGTTCTTGAGTTACAGAAGGCTAAAATATAGATTTCTTGTACTGCACAACAAAGTTTTATTATTATTATTATTTGTTCTACAGATTAATACACAGTCCTACATATAGGATTGATGCAAAATGTCAATGTACGCACATTAAGCATAGATTTAAGTAAGAGACTAAATCTGAAAATCTTACACAGAGAGATAAAGAAAGAAAATAAGAGATTCTTGTCTTTTATTACAAAAACAATAATCAAACAAGGTAATAAAATAAATTAATAAAAATACGTACCTAAAAAAAACTTTCAACGTTTTTTAAGTTCAGCATTTGTTTCTGGTTAATATTCCATAACGGAATTATTCCATAAATATATAAATAAAGAAAATAGAAGTTTAAGAGAGATGTAATCGAACTACTCGCATAAAGACTAAAATAATCAGAATAAAAAAAGACTGCTGTAAATACTGAAATTTATGGCTATTTCTTCGACTATTAACTCCTGATATGTGGCTAATTACGAAAGTATCACTTTTAATAAATTTCAAAACTTTATTTGAATACATTATTGATATTTTTCATATTAAAATGCTTTATTGGTGTTGTTAGTTGGGCTACCTGAAAAAAAATATATTAAATGTAAAAAATATATTAGAAGTTTCAATTAAAAATCGTTTCCATATATGTTCTGATGATTTGTTGATGATATATTGACGAAAATAAAAATTACTGACAATGCAAAAAAAGTCGAAAAGTATGTCCTAGGCACATACTTCCAGTTGCAAAGTTTCATAAAACAAGGTGCAAAATTTGATGAGATAAGTCGCAACTTCATGGGGAGTCTATTTGAGAAAATACAAAAATTACATTGGACAATATGTCCCAAGAATCCGGCTTGGATTCCCTGATTATGTTTAATATATATTAAGGGTGTATTTTTCTCCTCAGTCCCTTATTACCCCACCTTCCCCTATTTTGTAAATACTTCAACGCATAAAACTGTACATTTTTAGGTAAACGATTACATATACAATAAAAAAAAGGGTGTGCTTCAGTTTGAATGAGGTCGATCCGAGACACTTAAACATGATCCTGAGATAAGAAATTAATTTACTACTTGTGATGAAAAGTTAATTTCGGAGAAAAAAAAAAAAAAAGGAATAAAGTTTTTTTGCATTGTCAGTAATTTTTATTTTCGTCCTTCTTTTGAGTGCATTTGCTTGTGAAATCGTAATTTTGTAAACACAATGTAAACTTTATGTTTAAATAAAAGCATAATTATTTTTAATGATATGCATTTATGCTTAATGACGTTTCTGAATCAAGAAAGGAAAGTTAAACCTTGAACCGACCCTGATAAATATTATATGTTTAGGCGAGATTATATTATTAAAGGAAATATGTATTACATTATTTGCCTGCACAATTTTTGTTTAAGGTGATTTTCAAATTTCCTGCTCAACAACGTGAAACTTTCTGACACATTTTCTGACTCATTTTTAAACGTAAAGGCATAAAATTGGCAGTCCGGACTGTTGAAGCTAATTGGAATCGAATTGCGTTTTCCATTTTTTAAATAAATAAATTACTTATCTTATTATAAGCTGTTCTTGTCACATGACAACAAATTTTCCCACTTTCTCGTGCTGCCGCGTTGAGAATTCGGTACAAAACGTCGATTTTGACACTATTTTCTGAAAGATCTTCTGCCTTTACCAAAAAATGGAACACGTCTTTCAACTACATAGTTTCTGAGTAAGAACACCTGTCAATTTCATGCGTTTCCGAACAAAAATGAATTCAGGAATGTGTCAGAAAGTAGCTCTTTAGGATTTATAGAACAGCCTTAACGGAATACAGTCAAACCTCATCAGTACGTCACTCTCGGGTCCACTTAAAAATGACTTGGTAAGCAGAGTGTCTACTTAAGCGAAGTTTATATTAAATGTAAAATAAAATTCCAAACGTTTATATAATAAGCATACCTATAACTAAATTACATTATAAATTATGTAAATTAGTAGAATAAGAATTAGAGTTCATAAAATGGGTGGCAAATTAAAGAAAGTTCAGTAAGTAAGAATGTTACGTTAGTATTTAATTGTATAATTCAAAAAGTTCCCATTTGTTACTGGGCTTACAAAAAAACACCTAATTTTGTTTGATGTCAGTTTTCTGAAATATTTTTTTTTTCTCTAAGGAATATTAGCATAATATATTAGATATTTGTAGCGTCATTCAAAGTCGAAATATAGCCCCTTAGTTCATCAATGGAGGCTTTTTTCTTTGCAACAATCTGTTTGGGAGGTTTCTCTTCTTCACGATCTCTGTCGGATTCTACTGCTGGTCCGCTCTTCGCTTCCAAAATATCAGCTACAATTTCAGTTATTGTTGCAATCAGATAATTGTTGGTGTGTCAGACAATCTTTATCAGGAAAGGGCTGTCATCTTAAATATTATTAAATTTACAGTCATACACAACAAAAACGAAGTGTGTTTGGAGATAACCTTGACAAAGAAATTCAACCGAGTTTGCTTATCCCACTCTTAAGTGAAAAAATGGTGATGAAATAAGCGGAGAAAAATATGTGAAAAGGCGTATGACAATGATCGGACTTCTAAAGTGTGACGTAATATGCGGAGTAACGTCCAGGTGACTTACTAACGAGGTTTGCCTTAAACAAAATATTCTATATACGCGGACTCTCAATTTATACACTTCTAAAAACCTGCACTGTCCAGTCATTCAACCGTTTTTATTTAAATAATGGTTACTTGACCGTATTATGAAACGTTCTTATTGGTGAGGATCAATTAAAATTACGGTTAATTAACCATTATCTATAATAGCGGTCGAATGATTGGACAATTTGCTGCAAATTTTTAACAGCGTATGCCCGTTTCTAATGCAATTTTGCCCACAGTGCACTAAATAATGAAAATGTTTAAAACTAAAAATAAGATATCACTATTTAGTTTAATGCTAAAATATTACTATATATAAACATAAAAATTGACATATTGTCATGAAATGATGTTGCTTTATGTTTCTTTTCTTTTCTTTTTTTTTTTTCCTCACAACTACTGCATTTTTTTTTCAAAGATTATTTTCTTTGAATTTTAAGTTTTAACTTATTGTATATTTCAAAAATGATATTAATGACATTTTATGTCTTATTTATTTCGGATTACAAGTTTAGTTACATTATTTTAATTGTGTTATATCAATTCTGGAATAGTATTTAAAATATCAAAAATGTTTGAAATATTAATAATTTTTATATCATTTTTCAAAAATTATATTTTTTCTTTCATAACGTCGATATAAATAAGTTATTTATTCAAATTCATGGCGCCTCATCCATTTTCATTCTAAGAGATAACAAGTTTTTTTTTTCTTTTAACTGATAAGTAATTCCTGCTTTATCTTTTTTTAAACCCCCACATACAGAGTTCTTTGGAAAAAACTGTATATATTTCTTACTAATTTAAAATCTTACAAAGTATTTATTAAATACCATTCAATTTTTAAATATTAAAACATGCATGATGTTATTTTTAGTGACGTTACTTTGGTAACTATTTTAATGAAGAAATATGAATGATTAAAATTCAGATTTAAGTTCAAGTCATTTCAAGTTATTGATGTTTCCATATTTTATTATTATTATTATTATCTAGAATAATTAGAATAATTTCGAATTTTTGTAAATATTTTTTATTTAGATTTTATTTTATTTATTTATTTTTTTTTTTTTACTAGTTGTTATCAATTATTATTTAATGCAAAAATATTGATATAATCCCTTTGTTTGTGAACTTACCGTGGTATAATAACCGTTATGCGTTAACATCGGTACTGTACTCGTAAAAAAATCAGAAGGTATACACTATAGTAACTCTAATAGACAAAGTGTTTTTTGGTAAAATACCTATCATTTTCTTTTCCCAGATTCTTCCGCCGAGACATTTTCCAGTTAGTGATCTCCTCTTTCCCGAAAAAACGCAAAAGTCATCTCCCTTGACATATTAACGTCCTCCGTTCCCCTATGGCATCAGTTCCCGATGATCGGCACGCCAGATCATATTTACATCAGCTCATTTTTTTCCATGGGCATTCCTGACACCTTAGTTCCTTTCAGATGGTTGTATATTTTCTCTTTCTATCTCGATATAATGCAGGGGAATCATTCCCTTACATATATTTTTGATTATCTTCGGTTTCAATTGCACATATTAGGTATTTTGGATAGTAGGATGAGATTGTATAGATGGACGATAAAACGAACACGTGCTTTTATGCTGCATAGGGGGAAGTCAGAAAGGAATAAATATGCATTGCATTCTTCGGAGAGTGAAACATACATAGCTGTGCAATATATGAAATTTATAAAAATTATATAGATTACGAAAAAAAAATGAAGCTCATTATCAAAAAAACGTAATATACACAAAAATTCGTGAAAAATAGGTTGAACTAAAAATAATTCTCTGCATTGAGTTGTTACTTACACTATAAAAAGAAAGACAAATATTTCTTAATCTACGAAAATATAATATAACCACGAACGAAAATATACAATAACCTCTTCAGAGTTACCCATGATTCCGAAAAGCGTTCTTTATCTTTAGGAACCCCAGAAACCCATATATTTTCGACACTTAAAAAGCATTTACAAAAACAAAGTTTCTTTTGTTGCCACTGATTTTCGGAGATGTTTCCGAGTATATTTTATAGTGTATTAATCAGTTTTTTCAAACCGGAACATCCGTTTTTAGGGTACTATCAATTCCCAATTACACATTTTTAGCTGTGTAATTGAAATTAAAAATGCAAGAGTAACAAAATAGTATTCATTTTAATATTAATGTTAATGCTGTTACGTTATCATGTTTGTCTGTCAAACATATTTGTCGAACATATTTGTTGAAATTCACTATGAAGCTAATAGTAGAAAGAAATATACGCTAAAATTATAAAAAAAAAGATCAACATAGGTTTTTATTATTATTATTTTATTTATTTATTTATTATTAATGTTTTATCGATCTCTCCATTCAAATATCCATTTTTCTTCATTCTCTATTACTCTGTCTATTAACTTCATCTCAGATTATCATTGAGAAATCTTAACTATCTAACCAAATTGGTTCATAAATTTCTTCGCCGCTGATCGTTCGAAATTTTAACCCTAAATAACTCTTCTACATTTTCTTTTCTTCCCCCCAAAAAAGAACCAAGGTCATAAATAATCATATATGTCATGTTCATACATATTTTTATAATTTTCTCTCCGAAGACGTTATTTTTCATCAGTTTCCCATAAAATAAATGTGAAAAGGGAAGAAAACTTTCTTGACGTGCGAAGGCGCTGCTGTTATTCGCGTTCCATGATTTTTTATTTTTTTCAGTCTGCAGATCATCAATTTCTTTTTCAACGTATTTTGAACATCTTTTCACTTTTCATGTAACTCTCTTGCTTTAGGCAGACGTTCCCTGGAGGGTATGTCGGCCTTCTGATTTCCGCTTTATTTTTTATTTTTTCATCTTTTCTCCCTCATGATTTGTGTGGTCAATATTGGCTAGTCTGTCGTCCGACAACTGAATTTCCCTGCAAAAGAAGTACAAGAAATGACTTTCTTAGGGGGGTGTTTCGAAAAAAAAAAAAAAAAAAAAAAAACAGCTTTTTAAAGTTTACTCCCAGAAGCTTTATTGAATTTTCTTTCTTCAAGAAATACTTTTGCAGAGGACTGTAAATAGTCATTGGAAAACTTATTTCTACGCACAACATTTCATTTGAGCTATGTCAACAGGACAAAATGCCCGCAAATGAATTCTAAATGCAATAGAAAATTCTTTTTTCGCTCATTGGAATAAGAAACGGTCAAACGAGGGAAAGAAACGGAAAATCGAAATAGGAAAGTAATTTGATATTTTTAGACTTATTTCCTATTTATAATGACAACGCATTTACTATCTACTGAGTATATCGACTTGATTTTCATTCACAGACAAAGAAAGACAAAGAAGTGGTCTTCTATTAGCAAAAAAAAAAAAGACTTAAACTAAAAAAGTACATTATTAAAAGCTATTTAAAAATGTTTAAAAAATTTATGCATTAAGAAACTGATTACATCAAAATGTAATTCTATTTTAAGAAAAAAATTAGGACTCCATTGTATAATCTGTTATACACTGAAAAAAAAAAGTTCATTTTACAGTATAATACTAGCATCCCAGCTGCCAATATTATGCCGTAAAACTAACAGTAATGAACAGTAAAATAAGCAGTAATACACTACCGGGGCGCGGCAGTGTATTACTGCTTATTTTACTGTTCATTACTGTTAATTTTACGGTATAATACAGGCAGCTGGGATGCTAGTATTATACTGCAAAATCAACATTTTTTTTTTTTTTTTAAGTGTATGTAAATATAAACATATCAGACTCTCAGTTATATATGAAAAAATACAATATATATTTTAAGTACACAGACTATCGCACATAGACGGTAATGCATTCCACCTTTTTAATTAGTTCCTTTCAAAAATTATATTGGACACGCAGATTGTTTTTAACGAGAACTTTTTACAGAACACCTTAATTGTATATCGAAATTTTCTTCAATAGCAATCATTCTTGCAGAATGCAAGCGAACTACAAAGGGAGCCGACAAACGAAATTATAAATATTTTTTTTAATGAAAATTTTTATAAACCGAAATTATAAATGTTTTTAATAATAATTTCTAATAATGCGAAAATTATAAATAATTTCTAAGTTTTAAGCGGTGTTAGGAGATTTAACTCATGAATTCTAACGGGAAATACGATTAAATACACTGATACTCTGTTTATTTTCTGTGAAAACTTCTTATTATAGGATTATAATTTGATAACGGTAATTCTCAATATTTTCAATGTCTTAAATCTTACTATCTAAAATAATTCAAAAATAGATTTCGTGATAACGTTTTAATGTTATTTTTTATAATTAGTTTCAACGGCTAATAATTTTCCTAAATTTTTCGTTAAATATTGATGATTCTAATTGTTGAATTTATTCGAAAATGACTATTTGATCTCCTTCCATAACTTTACACCCCAAAGCATCTTCTTTCCTTTTCCCTCTCCCCCCCCCCCCTTCCTTCTACAAGATACGTATTCATTTTACAAAGACAACTGAGTATAAAACATAATACACACATATAACACACAAAGGAGTTGTAATGACGTTGGAACAAAAGAACACAGGACTATTTGCCAAGAAATTTGCTAACTTACGATGCGTTAACACACAATTCATATACCACAAGTTCCCAATATTAACCGACCAAGGCAGTAAACCGGCTGGCAACCTTTAAGTCAATATTGACGGGGGTGAGAGAGCTACAACCACATGCAACGAGCGGGATGAGCGAGAGCAGAAAAGAAAAAAAAAAAAAAAAGAAAGAAAAAAGAATTGAGAAGGAGAATCTGAGAAAAAAAATTGAGCATCCAACGGAAACAAGAAAGCAGAAGGTAGCTTCCAAGATGAAAAGAAAAGATCAAAAGAGACAAGATGTTCAAGCAGTAAGAATATCGACTCTAGACGCCCAAATCGATGATCTTGGGCGAGGGCCTACGGGGTATAGGGAACCACTAATACATTAGGAGGGAAAGATTTTTCCTATTATATCTATATATTTCTTTTTTCTATTTTTTTGTTCTCTGTTAGTCTGCTTTTGTTTGTTTCTCAGGGAGCAGCGGCAGAATGTTGTATTCTTTAAGAATAGCAACGAGTGATGATTCTCTGCGAAAGAAATGTTCTTGAAAAATAGACATTAAAGGAAGTAGACTATCATCCGGCGATACTTTTTTTGGTGCACGAGAGAAAGAAAAAGAGGAAAATGACAAAATAGGTGTTATAATATCGGAAAAAAAAAACAGAAATGAAGGATTTTTTTCCCTTCAAAAACGTTCGACACATGGACGCCCGCAAGGGGTGGGGGGGGGGGGGGACTAATTGCTACTCCTTGGATTTTAAAATTTAAGTAACTACATTTTCTTATCATTTTGAAAAAATAAAATTTATTCTTCTCAGATGATTTTAAATAATTAAACACTAAGAGATAAAGGAACTAAGAACGTTTCGCCAGGGAAGCTTTGCCCCTTTGATAAAATAATAATAATAATAATAATAATAATAATAATAATAATAATAATAAACTGTTTCAATTCTTCATTATGAAAAGCCGATAGAAGCTTAGTTTTGGACTTTAATGTGCCTTATTTCTTTTATTTCTATATTTCTTTTATGGTGACATGTTAATAATTGTCTTTACCTTGCGGTTCTGACAAAATAGTTCTAAGTTTAGTTTTGTTTATTTCATGTTTATGTACTCTGTTTATTTGTAAGGGAGTTTTGGCAATGGACTATAGGCCCATCAGTTCCAAAATCATGCCCCTTCTTGGATTTTGTTCTGCAGGCATCCATGGTTTGACTTATAGTACTTATTTTATATCATCTATTAACCATAGTAGTTTTGTTTAAAGTCTTTTGCTTAGCATTTAAAAATTTTAAAAAGAATTAATTTGATATAAAAAATATCAATACCATAATTATTTGTTCCTTGCTAAAAAATTCTATGTGCTCTTTCAAATTCAATTAATGGAATGGGTTGTCATACAATATATTCCTGAAACTCGCAGCTTTGAAACCTGAAATTATGTATAATTTTTCAGTTGTATAACTATTCAAATATGTAAAGCATATAAAAAGGTCACTTTTATGGTGTCTCACTGCAGTCTAATATACCAAATATAACATCCATTGAAGTAATAATTTTAACACTATAGTTGTAATTCGCATTTTAATAGTTTAAAAATTTTTAATAATTTTTTATTTAGTTATTATATTATTTCGTTTATAAATAATATCTGGATTGAGCTATTTACACTAATTTATGTTACCCAAATTTTAGTTGTTGTTGAGAAAAAGTGATCCAAAGTGACCATAGATAAGCTAATGGTTAATTATTTATTTCATCTTGGTAAAATGGTTATTCTAGTAAGCGAACTTGCTTATATTACTGTTATATTTATAATTTTCGTAGAGTACATGATGTATTCTATTTTATTAATATATTTCACTGCCGTTGGAATCGGAATGCTTTTTAAAAAGTTGGAGCGCGTAGCAGAGTATATATTAGGTCTGCATGGAAGGATCGGGTCCAGTCGATCTATTTTGTTTTTCGCAGTTCATGGCTCGACCCGACCCATACAAAAAACAATAAAGTCATGTCTGGTTCAGTTTCTTCAAAATATGATCATCCAAAACTAATATTATTTAAAAAAGAAAATTCCTTTAAAAGAACATTTTATACTTATTTATGCAAAAATTTTAAAATACAGTATTTTTCAGACTCTATGTTCGCAATATAGAATAACAATATTAATTATTATTTAAACAATTACATATATGAAGACTCATTAAAACAATAATGTAATTCAGAATGGAAGAAAAAGACGTGAAAAAAATTCACAATTTTAAAGCTCTATAAAGAAGAAAAACAGTATTTAAAAAATAAAAAAAATTATCTGTAATTTGTTAAAACAGATTAATTTTCTAAAGATTCCGTTAAACGAATGAACAATATCACTATTATTTTTGGAAAAATAAAAATGCCAACACGACACGACCTGGTAAGAATGAAGTCCGGACCCGAGTCGAATGAAAGAAAATTGGCTCGGGCCTGTACGTACACACTTCCAAGGTAGTAGCATCCCCAAATATTTGTTGTTAAAAATACATATAACAACTTTGAGATTGTTTCATCTTCATATTTGCAAGATGCAACTTTTTTCCCATTTATAATTTAAATGAAATCCCAGATGAAAACGATCTACCGTTGCCTATGCTAGAGCTCAGAAAAAAGAAAAAAAAATTAGAAATCATAAGCACTTTTCAAATATTCTGAAATGTTAAAAATTCTAAATTCCAGATGCTTTAGTTTATTTTTAGTTTCATTTATATAGAAAAAAATGGATGAAAAAGTAAGGATCGTGATTAATTATCAAGCAATCAAGCAAAAGGATGGAATTTTTCGCATATTGAAGCACGCTTGTTCGAAAATAAATTCTAAATAGAAAAATTAGGCGAAACCGTAAGATTTATAAACAATAACGAACAAAAAAATGCATTAATAAAATTAAGACTTTTTCTTCTCATGTGAATACTAATATGTGCGCCATAATTTTAGAAAAACGAAATCAATTTATTGAAGTTCCATTCATTCATGTGAACACATATCAGTTTCTAATAGAAGACAAACGAGATCGTGAGTAATAAAAATCATTAGAAAGATCCTTCCACAAAAATGGACAGTAATTGAATCTCGGTAAAGTACATGATTGCGCGAACATAGGTCAGGAGAAAAAGTTCACCATAAACAAACAACGGAAATTCTAAATTATAACTCAGATTAAAACTACATCCCTACAAACGGTTTGCGTAAAGAAATTACCGGAAAACAAATTGAACTGCCAACGAGATAACAGATATGAATGCATTTATCCTTCAATCTGGCAGGGCATTCTTAAAGCCTACTGACCCCCTTTCAGAAATTGAATTTATTCTTTATGGCCACTGTGAGCTTGAAATGGCTTTTCTTTTCAAAAAGCTTTTGTCAATTACAACATTTCAACAGTTTGTCGGTTAATGTAATAACTTACTCTTTATGTGCCGAACTACTAAACGACAACGCAACGGTATGCTGAACGGAGTATCACAGTTGCGAAGCGGAAAGAAAAAGAAAATGAAGACTTGAACGAAATTGGGTAAAGTGAAAAAATGAAATTTTGATTACAGATAATAATAATAATAATAATAATAATAATAATAATAAAATGTGAAGAAAAGAAAGCGAAATTTGTTCCAGAATCCTCAGCGTCTGATGCGAAGTAGATAAGCCATTCAATTCATTAACTCTATTACTAATACCAACGGTATCGAGTGACTGTTTTAAAAATTAAGACCTTTCATTACTTACCCATCATACGTAGTAGAGGGTAAGTCTTGTAATCGTTTTGAAAATCGAAAAATTTTTTTGACGGATTTACACGTTTCAGACACTGGAGATTCCGAAAAACATATTTTTAGAAAAAAAAAATTGCCGTCCGTCTGTGTGTCTGTGTGCCTGTAAACGCTCTATCTCCCGAAAAAATTGAGATAGAGACTTGAAATTTGGTATGTACTTAGTATGTAATAATGGAAAGAAGCTTATTGAATTTCAGTAACCTCGATTAACCGGAACTTTTTTTTTCGGACTCTCGAAATTTTCGTTCTGATAAAAGGTATATAAAATTTTTCGAAATTGTTTATTTTAAGGAGTGAATATAAAAGACAATAAAAAAACAAATTTTGCATAAAGCATGAAGTCAATCCGGTAATTAGTTGCCGAGATATTTGTAATCCTATTTTCCACACTCTTCGATTTTTCATGACCCTGTATTTCATCCAAATTTCAATTCAAAGATATATTTTAATTGGAAATGAGACGTTTAATCAGATGCATTAAACCGCTCGTTAATAGGATTATTGTTTTTGGAGTTATAAGGATGTTTCTTTTAAGCAATTCAGTAATCGAGCCTTTAAAGCGAGGCTAACGAAAAAGACAGGCTACCGCGGTGCATTCCACTTATCTTTTTTTACAGACCGCTAGAATGACGTGATGCTCTTTTCGTACACCTTCATTGGTGCATTCGAGCATCACATGACTCCGGCGGTCTGTAAAAAAGATACGCGTAAAGCACCACGGTAGCCTTTCTTTTTCGTTAGCCTCGCTTTAAAGTTTATGACGTCATCAAGCCACGATTTTTTTCGAATTGCAATGCATTTTATAAGTAGTTTACAATTTTTTTATTTTAATATTTTACATTATGCATATCCATGATGGGTAAGTATTACCTTGGCCCCCAACGACTAGTTTTTTGTTGTTTTATTTGTGGTTTTAATAAGACAAAAAAAAAACACTTTAGGATCCGGCAGTATTTTTAAGTATCATTAAAGAAAATTAAAAATAAAATTTATTTAAAATTAAAAAGACATTAAAAAAAACTGAAAACAAAAATAATATCACATAATTAAAACAATCAAAGTAAGACTTTTCAAGCTTCATACAAGTTCATCATCAGTACAAATGCCAATCGAAAACCGAAGCTGCTGTTTACACATGTTCATGTTAAAAAATATGCCATTTAAAAATATTAAGACACCAGGGAGTATGAATCACAGCAGGACCACATATTCTGTGGACCACGTATTCTGGTGGAATTGTACATGCTTCATTTAGTGGAGATTTCTGTAAGCTTGTTAACCAAATTTCTAAAAAAATTATTTTAGAATTATTGCAGTTGGATTGACGATTATGCAATATCCGCTCAGAAGAGCATAAACGCGCTCACAATTCCGGTAATTTACAATATAAACTTGTTAACAATTCAATAGATACCGACAACATCCCTGATTTTGAAGATACTAAAATTATTAAATCCAACTGCCATAATTATAAAATTAGAATTTTTTTAGAAGGTTGGTTTACAAGGTTGGTTTACAAGGTTACAAAAATCTCCACTAAACGAAGCATGTAGAATTCCACCAGAATATGTGGTACTATTGTGATGATCTCCCTGGTGACTTAATATTTTTAAATGGAATTTTCTTGAACGTGAACATGTGCAAACATCAGCTTTGGATTTCGATTGATATTTGTACTGATGAGGAGCTTGTATAAAGCTTGAAACGTCTACTGTAATTGTTTTTATTGCGTGATATTATTCTTTTTTAGTTTTATTAAATGTCAGATTTTAAAATGTCTTTTTAATTTTAATAATTTGATTCAGACGTAAAATGTTTACTCATTAGAGAAAATTTATTTAATTTGTCTATTAATAAAAGTAAATTTTACTTTTTATATAAAATGTTTTAATCAATAACATTTAGAAAGCACAACAAAAAAGTCGAAGCTATTTTTTAAAAGTGGTTATTTTCCCAACCATTTACATAAGTGTATGACCCGGTATTTTTCTGTCTATTGTTTATACTTCACACTTTATAATAAATATATAGCTATATATATATTTTTTTTTACCATAAGTAGAAAAGATTATAAAGATTATTTTGGCATAAATGTAAATTTTTTCTATAAAAAATACCTTTTTTTAAGATTGTTTAAATGATAAAATATTTTTTATGATTTTTTTTAATTATTATTATCTTTATGAAATGACATTATTTAAAAATGGCATTTCATAAAAATTTTAAAACTATATAATTGAAAAAATAGACAAATTAATTAATTTACTATGTCAAGCAATTTGTTTTTGGAAGATTTTAAGGTAAGTGAACTTATCGTTTTCTAGAAAAGTGTATACCTAAGTGAGAATTAATATTTTGCTTTTCATGAAAAAGCATTTTACCATCTAAACTACCTTTTAAAAAATATTTTTTTATAGAATAAATTTTTTCTTATGCCGAAATAATCTTTATTATATTTCCTACTTACGGTAAAATAATTATAATATATACCTATTAGCAGAGGCGTAGCGTCAACGGGGGCACGATCACTTTTCTACCAGTATTTTTATACTGTATATTTATACTATATATTTCGCATTATTTAATTCATACCGTTCAAAGATTAAATAAGGCCAAATGTAGTATATAATTATACTGGTAGTAAAATGATCGTGCCCCCCCCCCCCCCTGACGCTACGCCACTGCCTATTAGGTGCAATATGGGTATAAATAACGGCGACATTTTCATGTTTTTGAACTGTATACGTAGTCCCTTATATGAAAAATTTGAAACACTACAAAAACCTTTCTAATTATAGATAGGATCACAATACATTTATTTACATTGTTTTTATAAGATTTGAAAGATTTCCATAACAGTATTTTCTGTTAATTAATTTAATTATTCTCGTAAAAATTTTACAAAAAGAGTTATAACTACCAAAATATTAAATCATCCTTAATGCAAAAACGTACCTAAATTTCATATTTCTATTATATAAATTTTTCTAAAATATTTTCAGACAATAAGGATAATAAGTATTGAAGTGGAGCAATTTCTTGATTCATAACTTGGGGGCACAAAGGGTTAATACGTCGAATACTTATTTTTCCATAATTGACATAATCGTATTTTTTGTCAAGTATCAGCTTCTTTTCATTGGCTGATTTTAATTCTTATTTATTCACAATTGTGTACATAAAATTGTGTATAAAATGCTATTTCTGATGAATGATTTGATGTAAGAAAATGCGATAATATAAATCTTTTACGCGAAGAATTAAATTAAAGATAACCAAATCAAATAATGTGAAATAAAAATAGCTCTGCCAAGTCATTTGATTTTTCGAAAGAACTTAAATGTATTTCTCTTCTGAAATACGAAATAACAGCCGTGTCTTAGATAAAAATGATCGATTTCTTGGATTAGGGGAACTCAACCATCCAACTGAGATTTCACTTTCTTTGTAGTTTAGTTTGTCAAGAATTCTAAGTAGAAATTCAGACAATATTTATTGGAACATGTACATTCATTCATCTACTATACATATAAAACACAAACGGAAATTTCGTCCCGTTCCTTTATAACTCGAGTTCCGCAGAATGGATTTTGATGGAACTTGCACTGATCGATAAATAATGTTTCAGGGAAGGTTTTAGTATATAACACAACGTTCTACGTAGATTAGTTATAGAATTATGATGGAAAGTTCTGTTTTTTTGGACGAAAAGGTTACCATTGCTAATTTTTTGGCGACCATTATTGTTGCAGAAATAAATGGCTATAAATCTCAAAAATTAAAAGAAAAACTGTCGCTAATTTTATTTAAAAAAAAAAAAGAAAGAAAGAAAGGAAAAAGAAAGAGAAAGAAAAGAATAAAAAGAAAAAGAGTTTTGATGAGAAATAATATTATAAAACGAAAATATTTAATTTAAACATGATTAGGAATGTCCGTAATGCTTAAAAAATTATTCAAGGGGCAATTGTGTTATTGAAACAAAATTTGGCGATTTATCTTTTGTTTTTGGCGATTTTGATTTTACTTTTGATCCCAAACAATTTTATTTTAAGCAAAAAGGTGTTTTTGTTTAGTTGCAGAAAGAATTGAAATGGCTATACATCTGGAAAAATAAAAGAAAAAACTGTTACTAATTTTATTTAAAAAAAAGAAAGAAAAGAAAAACAGTTTTGATGAGAGATTTTAAGCCAAAAGGTGTTTTTTCCAGTGTACAACAGCATTTTTGCAGTATTTTTTTTTTGTACTTTTTTGTTAGCCGGGCGCCAGTGATAGATATATACAAGTATATATACACACACATATATCTACACATATAGCTACACAAATACATATATATATATATACATACAAATATATACATTTATATGTATGAATATATACATATTTATTTATATATGTACATATATCGCTGGCGCCCGGCTAACCGAAAAGCACAATAGCACCATTTTTTTATTCAAATGCAAACTATATTAATGGAAATATACTTCTATTTACTTCTACATACATGAAATTTCGTTCCTGCTGCTTATAACTCGAGTTCTGCTGAATGGATTTTTGTAGAACTTAAACTGTAAGATAATTTTTCAGGGAAGGTTTTATTGTATAACATATCGTTTTACGTAGCTTAGTTATAGAATTATTATGGGAAGTTCTACAATCAGATCAGTCCGATTATGAAAGATTAGCCTTTTTAAAAGATTTTGCCGAATGGATTTCGGTGGAACCTACACTGTTAGATAATTTTCTAGGGAAAGTTTTATTATATAACATATCATTCTACGTTGCTTAGTTCTAGAACTAAAGGGAGAAATTCGAAAATCGGGTGACCATTTTTTAATCAAATATTAGCCTTTTCAATATTTGATTCCGATTATGAAAGATTAGCCTAGCCCTCTGAAAAAGTTCTACTGGACGGATATTGATGAGAATTGTATTGTTAGTTAGTTAGATGCTATTTCAGGAATGGTTATAGTGTACTACATATTGTTCTACGTTGCTTAGTCAAACAGTTATGTGTGAAGATTATATAGTCAGGTGAACCCGATTCCGAAAGATTAACCTTTTTGTAAGTTTTTACTGGGCGTATTTTTTGCGACTTGGATTGTTAAGTGGATAATTTGTAAGGATGGTTTTAGTATATTTCATATCGTTCTGTTAGTTTTAGAATTATGTGGAAATGTTCTATAATCAGATGAACCCGATTATCAAGGATTAGCCTTTATAAAAACTTCTACTGAATGGATTTTATTAGTTAATTTGTTTGCATTGTTAGTTCGATAATTTTTAGTGATGGTTTTAGTATATTGCATACAGTTTTATCATTCTTTAGCAAACCCTAACTGTAAATGACCAAATAAAAGAGTTGGTCCTTACCAGCTAAAATTTTGACTGCGCATTAGAAAATATAATAGCGGAATGTCGTCATTTTTCAGTAATGTGGAAGGATATTCCAGCTAAATATACAAATTGCTTTCAAATACAAGGTCAAATTAAACGATATATTTCGTTTGATTCAAGTTTCATTTGTAGAAACCGACCAGCGCAGCGGGCGTAGCTTGCTAGTTCGTTAATAAGCATTAAACTATCTTTAAAAAAATTACTATATTAATAAAGGTTTATTATAATAGATCTGATTAAATTTAAATATATTATGTAAACCAAGGTCGTAATCCATTTATTCAGCCAAAACTAGACTTCCATATTTAAGAATATAATTGAAATTACATACGGCCTCACAGTGCGAAATAGCGTACACTTGCAACAGTTTTCATGATGCCATAGCATTTTTTATAAAACAGTATAAGTCTGTAGAAAATATCGTTAAAATATCTTTATTTTTCTAAAAGTTACAGATAATAATTATGTTCCTATTGGAGTGAGACACACTATATTGTTGACTGAACAAATGGGTTACGACTTAGTTTCTTATAATTTACAATTTTTGTTGTTGTTGTAGTGTGCTCTATCTCCCATTAAAGTAGGGGTCTTCAATCTGATGCTTCAAGCCAATGCATGATGTATATAAAAGTATTAAGTTATTTATAACAATAAATAGTGCAATAATCCATTGCAACTGCACAATTAAGCGTATATGATCATACAGCGCAAAATGTTATATCCAATGATATTTCTAATAATCGGTCGGTTGAAATATAATGCGATAATGAATCTTTTATTTACGAAATTAGTTATTGCATAATAAAAAACTTTGCTAACTCATTTTATCCTTCGAAAGAACTTAAATTTATTTCTCTTCTGAAATAAGAAATAACAAAAGCCTAGAAATAAATGATCGATTTCTTGGATTAAGGGAATACAACCATCTAACTGAGATCTCGCTTTCTTTACATTAGTATTTAAAAAAAAAAGAAAAAAAAAAGAAAAGAAAAGAAAAAAGTAAAAGAAAAAGGGAAGAAAAACGAAGAAGGAAGTCGATTCATTCGTGGTGTCAGTCTTCTTGTTTTAGTTCGTTTCCATTCTTTCTTACGTGTTCTTCCTCCACATCAATATTGACTCAAAACTTTTACACGTTCGCGTCGATGCATCTTTCCAAAGGTAAAGTAACTCGCCGAAATGTACAGTAATGCTGGCGAAAACAAAACTTTTCTTTTCCCTCCATTTTTCTGAAAAAGGCTGACGATTCTCTTTTGAGGTATATTCTTGGAGCTATAGCTGGAATATTGGTATTAAAAATTTCAATAAAATACAGAGGACAGTTTGTTATTGAATCATGGATCATAAAATTTCATAAATAGTAATAGTTCTTTTAATCGATTTTCTATAAAAAATGCGATAATAAATCTTTAATGCAAAGCGTTAAGACAGATTTTTTTTTTTTCCATATGAAATAAAAGAGTATGTAATAAAAATAGCTTTACAAAAAGTCATTTAATCCTCCAAAGACCGTTAATATATATATATATATGTATTTCTAAAATGCGAAAGAACAACAATTCCTTAGAAATAAATGATCGATTTCTTGGATTAAGTGAATTCAATTTTCTAACTGAGACCTCGCTTTCTTTATGCTGGTTAAAAAATAAAAATAAAGAAAGGAAAAGGAAGGAAGGAAAATAAAGAGAAAAGTCGATTCCTTCGTGGTGTCAATCTTCTTGTTTTAATTCGTTTCCATTCTTTCTTCTATCTTCTTCTCTCACCTAAATATTAACTAAAACTTTTATACGATCGCATCGGTGCACCTCTTCAAAAGTACAGTAACTCGCCGGATTGTACAATAATGCTGGCGAAAGCAAAACTTCTTAAGTCTTCTTCTTTGTTCCTTTTTTCACAGAAAATACAGAGTTTATATATTCTCAGAACTAATATTATAAAAATTGCACTTACAGAACTCAGTAAAATATAGACTGCGATTAAAAAGTGGAACATAAAATTTCATGACAAATAATATTTAATTGGATGTAAGAAAGTGCGACAATAAATCTTTTATGCAAGGAGTTAAAGTACATATATATTTTTTTTCACACGAAATCAAAGAATACACAATAAAAATAGCTTTTTTAAAGTCATTTCATCCTCCAGGAAAACTTAAATGTTTTTCACTTCTGAAACGAAAGAACAACAGTTTATTAGAAATAAATGATCGATTTCTTGGATTAAGGAAAATCAACCATATAACTGAGATCTCGATTTCTTTACGCTGGTTTAAAGAAAAAAGAAAGGAAGAAACAAAGAAAGGAAAAAAATCAAGATGGAAGTGGTTCCTATGAGGTGTCAATCCATTCCTTCTTGCGTGTTCTTTCTCCACATCAATTTTGACTCAAAACTTTTACACGTTCGTATCAATGCACTTCTCCAAAGTAATTCGCCGAATTGTACAACAGTAATTTTGACGAAAACAGATCTTCTCTCCCCCCCCCCCCTCCTTCATTTTACAGACAAAAAAAAAAAAAAAACAAAAAAAAAAAAAAAAGAGACTTTCTTTAGAAACGTTTTCTCAGAAATATGATTGTCAGATTGATACTAGTACAGAGGTTAGTAAAATGTAGAGTTAAAATTATAATCAAATCGTGGAACGTAAAATTTCACGGCAAAATATGTTTCTTATAATGTATTTGATGTAAGAAAGTGCGACAATAAATATTTTATGCAAATAGTTAAAATATAGATTTTTTTTAAAAATAAGAAATCAGAGTACGTAATAAAAATACCTTTGCTAAATCACTTGAAAGAACTTAAATGTATCTGTCTGAAATATGAAAAAAATAGCAGTCCCTTAGAAATAAATGATCGATTTCTTGGATTCAGGGAATTCAACCATCTAGCTGAGATCTCGCTTTCTTTTCGCTAATAAAAAAGAAAGAAAGTTAAATGGAGAACGAAGTCGGTTCCTTCGTGCAGTCTTCTTGTTTGAGTTCTATTCTTTCTTGCGTATTTCTTCCGTCACCTCAATACTGACTCAAGATTTTACATGTTCGCATCGGTGCATCTCTTCAAAGGTCAAGTAACTCGCCGACATTTACAGTAACACTGCCAAAAACAAAACTTTTTAAATCTCACTCTCTTTTTTTTCTTTTTTGCAGTACTTTTTTAGAGTTATTTTCTCGGAAAAATGATAAATGGATTGGTATTATGATATGATTGTAGTTCTTTGTCCAAGATCAATCTCTGATAAAAATTGTTTGTTTTTGATTTCGAAAAATGGAGTTACATTTACATAGAAGGACCTAATTTCTGTTATAAATCATATTTATTATAAATGGATGATAGAAGCTCAAATTAAGAATTTCTCTTTCCATTTTAAAGCTTTATAATCAGGTGCCGGACATAAGATGCTTGTGTGTATATATTATCGTTTGAAGTAATGAAGAGAAATTTTGTTGATAACAAGTATACTAGAATTCAGATAATTATAGTCCGGTTACATCCAAGTATCAATTTAATCGTTTTTTAAAAGGTTTTATGTATATATACTTTTTTTTTTCGTCTAACTGTTATTTGATTCCTGTAGAATAAATTTATGTTGAAACTAAATTATCGAAGGATTTTAACACCATTTGCAGCCTATTTACAATTACCCCATGTTTTTAGACTTATCCAAAAGATTACTGATACACGAATATCAGAGGGTAAAGAATTTTCTTACTTGTTCTTACTATTTGAATATAATGTTTACAATTACCTCCGTTTGGCAATTTACAGTCATTCTACTTTTCAGCTTTTGATTTTGCCGTAGATCATGAAGTAAAAAAAGACCCTCTGTAGCTTGCATTAATACAACAACCCTTCTTATACAAGACGCATGTTTTAATGCCTCAATGTGGACCAATAACGTCTTCCCATGGGTACATCATTACATGAAGTGTAGCAGGCCATTTTCAATTTCAAACTTTTCTGCATTGCACTAATCTATAGGCCGTCTTATGTGATCTTCAATATTTTCCTGGGAAGTATAAACCTCCATATTAAAAAATTATTTGATTCCCAACTGTTCTAAAACATTCCTCTAATTTCAGAAATGGTTGAATATCTGAAATCAATGGCTTCCTCATCCCCTCTCTATAGGCCCAATTACTTTTTCTTCATCTTCTTCTTCTCGTTGTTCAGAAACTGTTAGATATTCTAGTTCAACATCTGAATAATCTACTGTGATTTCTGTAGTTATCTTCGTCAGATAAGTGTTCGCTTTCTTTTCCTTTCCTCTGCTTCTTTCGAAGTCTTTCTGATTTATTATCTTTGTTTTCTTTTTAATCTTGCAACATTTTTTGAGAGGTTTTCGTAATTGCGTCTGCTTCTTTTAGGCTGAGCAAAACTTCTTCAGAAGTTAGCATTTCCACACAGTGGCGGTCTTTGGGCTGGGGGAACCGGGCAACGACCTGGGACACGGAAACTACGGGGGTTCCAAGTCAGAAATGTACCATGTATATTCTAGAGTTGTCAAATGGGAGATAAGGCAAGTTAGATGAAGCGAGGCGTCAAAATGATATTTTTCTCGTGTGAAAAGAAAACGATGGTGGTGTCAGATCGGATAAGTACCATAGATACTCTAGGGTGTCACTAAATTGGAAGATAGAGCTAGTTAGATGAAGGAGGACGACAAATTAGATTTTACCCGAATGAAATATCTTACATGGACCGTTCTGGTTAGCTTTTATCTGAGCGTATATTGCTCTAATATTGTCCCTAATTTCTTTGAAGGACTAGCTGACGTATGAGTTAATATATTTTGAGGAAAAATATTAACCATGTGCATGACTCCTTTGAGTAAATCGTCACATGCTTCATAATTCAAACTTCGTGATTTGACGATTAGTTCAAGGACAATCTGAAAGTAAAAATGTTTCTGCGGAATTTGTGAAATACTACAAACGTTAAATCACTGTCGTTAAACATCTGAATTAAATTTATTACTGCTTTAAGCAAATGAGCAAACCATCTAGACCTTCAACTACTAAATAATGTAATTTTACGTGTATACTTTCCAAACAATTTAAAAGCTAATAAATTCTAAAAAAAATTGTAAATTGTCTGCATTATTTACACTATATGTATATGGTACTTTCCAAGTAAATATAATTGGGAAAATCATCTTATTCATTTAATTCAGTTTTTAAATATATTTTTTTACAAATCATACGTGATGAGGTTTCACATATAATATAATGAATCATTTCGATATCTTTCGTACCGCTCATAGTTTTCGTAATTTATTGCGAGATGCTACACAATTCTTACATCGTGATTTGTCGATTAGTTCAATGACAATCTGAACATAAAAATGTTCTGCGGCATTTGTGAAATACTACAAATAAATTCTAATTCGAATGAAATTGCATTTACACGATCGTTAATCCACTGAATTAAATTTATTGCAGCTTTAAGCAAATGAGCAATCCACCCAGACCTTCAACTACTAAATAACGTCATATTACGTGTATACTTTCCGAACAATTTAAATGCTAATAAATTCTAAAAAAAATTGTAAATTGTCTGCATTATTTACACTATAGGTATATGGTACTTTCCAAGTAAATATAATTGGGAAAAATTATCTTATTTAATTCAGCTTTTTAATATATTTTTTTACAAATCATACGTGATGAGGTTTCCCATATAATATAATGAATAATAGTGCATCCTTTTGATATCTTTCGTACCGCTCATAGTTTTCGTAATTTATTGCGAGATGCTACACACAATTCTTACATCGTGATTTGTCGATTAGTTCAATGACAATCTGAACATAAAAATGTTCTATGGCATTTGTGAAATACTACAAATAAATTCTAATTCGAATGAAATTGCATTTACACGATCGTTAATCCACTGAATTAAATTTATTATAGCTTTAAGCAAGTGTATGAACAACCCACCCAGACCTCCAACCACTAAATAACGGCAGGGAATAAGAAAATGAAAAATCCAAGTGGATTACTATAATTTGTATCACGTGTATATTTTCTGAACAATTTAAATGCTAATGAAATTTCTGTCCTTGAATATATTTTCGCCATGCGGAATACAAAGAGGAAACAATCATAAAAATTCAAGTGGATATATATATTCAGTTTCGTATAAATGTTATCCATTGAAACGATCATTTAAAATCGATTAACTATTTATTTGTCATATTTTATTACTGTTTACATTATTTTATGCATATTTCCTGCCGATGGTGATTGTTTAATTTTCTTATTTTTGTAGTAATTTGAATAATGTAATAACTCTATTAAAATTTTGAGTTATAAGAAAATAAATGTTATTTTTTCGTTCTCCGATGTATATTTTAATGCATTCGAAAGTAAAAATTCTTTGTTAAAATGTTATTGAACAGCATTTAACTGTTTATGTTAGTAACGTGTATCATTAGAAATCGTCAATTAATTATGTTGCATTAACATATTTGTAAGAGCATTTTATAAAAGAAAAAACTATAAACATTTATTTTTTCAATTATTATTTAGTGGAATTTTTAGCAATAATTTATTGTATTTTCCGCTTCAGATGGGCGTTATTTAATGTAGTCTTTAGGAATATCGAAACATGCGAAAATAGTGTTATTTTTTTAAATTATTATTATTCTTCAATATTTTCTAACAATGTAAAATAAAAATTCTTCGATAAAAATGTTATAAATTAGTATTTAATTAATACACGTGTCATAGGAAATAATCAATCAACAATGTTGCATTGATATGTTTGTAAAAATATCTCATGAAAAACTATGAATATTTATTTTTTAAATTATCCTTTATTATTCCTGCATTAGAATTTATTACCGCGTTAAGGGTTTACCAACAAAATCTTACGAATTTATATGACGTAGAGATAGTAGCATACATTAATCTGGTGCCTATGGCAAGTTCATGACAAGCTCATGGCCCATCTTGGTGCCCATGGCAAGACTGATTTTTATACCCCTAAAATAGACAATATTTCCAAATACTAGTACCAGGGCCTGATCAACTCTATGTGGGACCCGGGGAACACAGGCTATGTCAGGGTCCCTTTCTCAAGAAAACTGCATTATAAACATGACAAACAACATGCATATAAAACATGCATAAAACATTGCATAAAACATGACAAACTTTATGTGCAGTTTTAAATTTTAAACCATAGCTTTATGAAAAAGAATATATTACCTATGCATATAAAAATGCATTAAAAAATTATGGGAATTTAAAATCTTTTGCTCTATATGCTCTTTAGAGAGAGTAAAATTATAAACATACACTGAAAAAAAAAATGTTGATTTTACAGTATAATACAGGCAGCTGGGATGCCAGTATTATACTGTAAAATCAACACTTTTTTTTTGCAGTGGAAGGGTTTGAATGAAATATGTTTGGTGTAATATCCGTTCTTCTCGGAATTTCGAAGTTTACATTACATTTTAGTTTACATGAATGGGAAAAATCCATTTTTTCTATGAACTCTAAATGGCATTTTGCATTAATTTGTTGCTTCAGAGAGTGGGCAAAATACATTTTGGTCCAACCTAAAAACGGGCTTGGGCACATGTCCCGTGTGCCCCTGTGATAATCAGACCCTGAATAATTATTATTGCATCACCTTTTGAGGTCTGCGCTTCTGGCACACCTGTAGATGCTTTGCCAATAACTACAGTTTTAAGTAACGCAAGTTCGTGCCATTTTAATTCGTATAAAGTTCCTTATTATTGTTCGTATAAAGTTCTTTATTCGTATACATTTCTTTATTATTGCATGTGGTTTATTTTGTAATAAGGGGTGAACTACATATAATAACTAAACTCAACTTTTAAAAATCCAATAGCAACATCATAATTTCCCTGCATATTTAAATTCTCCATGCCAAAAAGCATGCAAATTGAGATCAATTTTGAATGATAAGCAAGTGATATATAAATAATTGAAAAATTAACCAGTCAATGCTAAAGGTAAACGTCCGTTATTTAGGCAAAAATTGAACAATATGTGTTTCATTACCCTTTTTGTATAATATTGTGTATAATACTCTCTTTTTATAAAAATACTTTCTTTTTATATAAAATGGGAGTAATATTATATTACTTATTATACTTATTTTATACAATATACTCTGTAAAAACCAAAACATAACGCGCATGGATATTTTCTATGAATATGTTTGTGTAATATTCATTATTAATTACTAACACGATTACTAAAAATTCATAAATAAAAACATACAAGTACTGTTTATTCCGGCGTTTAACGCGACATTTGATTAAAAAAAAAATTAATTTAAACTTACAAGTACGCGTTATAAGTTTGGTATAAAAATAAGGTATTAAAAAGGAAGCAAAGATAAG
The DNA here is from genome assembly GCA_963931845.1 of Maratus michaelseni. Taxonomy (NCBI): domain Eukaryota; kingdom Metazoa; phylum Arthropoda; class Arachnida; order Araneae; family Salticidae; genus Maratus; species Maratus michaelseni. Next base: position 257,160,037 of record OZ007592.1, read on the forward strand.
CATAACAATTCAGATTTCTACATTAATGAACAGTGTATATGTGTCGTAACGTTCTCGCTTCACCAGTTTCTTACACTTTCCTTTATGTTCGTATTAGATATTATAGTATTCAATGTTCTTTATTATACTTTTATGCTAGACTACAAAAAAAAGTGTTGATTTTACAGTAAAATACTGGCACTTATAGCGTAAAATTAACAGTAATAAACAGTAAAATAAGCAATAATACGCTGCCGCGCAAACACTTTTGTTTTTTCAGTATACTTTTCACATGAAGTTTTCTGTGCAAAAAACAGGTGCATGTAATACGGCGGATATACGTGGAAAAGGTCTATGGTGTAAATAGAAAAATATAGTCAGAAATTATGGGTGCGCGTTACACGCGGGAAGATATCGTCACCATTAGAATTTCCATGATCGAAAAACGTCCCTGCAAATTTTCTTTTCTATTTGACCATAAGTTGTGAAGTTATCAGTAGATATGTAAAATTGGGCAACTTTAAAAATCCATATTTAAGACTTTATTATAAGGTTAAAAATCGCTTTTCTGCGATTTCCTCACGCTAAATATAGTAAATAAATGATATATTTCCTCATTTCCTGATGAGTATTATTAATCTTATTTGCAAATTAATATTACATCATTTCTTTAACACTTTTAGGCACAATATTACGCAGTTTTCATAATAGGGTTTTCAAAGACAAAGCACACGAAGTTTTATTGGGGGGGGGGGGAGGGGGGGGGAGGGGGGGTAAATGCGGAATGACAAAGAAAATGAAATCAAGAAATATAAGGCTTTGAATTGAGATTTTCAAAGTTCGTATAAAAATTAATTTGTATACGGCCCTTCAAGAAAATCTCACTATAAGAGAATTGTAGAAAATCATAAACAAGGAACATTGGTACAAACACCTTTATTCTGCGAGTTTTAAAAAAGAAGTAATAACCATCCTTTTTTTTTTTGGTTGTTGTTGTTGTTATTTTTGTTGCATTTTACGTTCTATACATATATGTATATGATTGATATATTGTATATGTATGTATTGATATATTGCATATGTATATATTGATATATTGTATATGTATATATTGATATATTGTATATTTGTATATATTGATATATTGTATAGGTATATATTGATATATATATATATATATTTGTATAATGGAGTCTAATGGAGTTTTACTATTCTAGGATATTGAGGAAAGCCTTTGATACCAATGAAAATGCATTTCAATTAGCACTTTTCAACAGCTACTCTATTCACCGACTCTATCGACGAATTATCTAATTTGATTAAAATCTGGACCCGGTTCCTAAGAACTAAGGCTACAGATTCAACATTGAAAATTGGAGTTGGCATCAAACATAGTAATAATAGTATTTTTGATAATACGAATAATATCATTAAAATTTAATTTAATTACATATAATAATTAAATTTGAAAAACCTAAAGTTAAGTTGTCTCTTAACACTAGAACTACCATGAGCCGTCATTTTGACTGTTACCAAATGAATATATTTCGATTTGAACCAGAAATTTCTTTTTAAAATAAATTAAACATAAAACTCACAGAAATACGTTAAATAAATAAGTTAAGTAGCTTTAAATAAAATTTCTGGTGTGAAATAGTTTTAAAAAACTTGAGTAAAATTTCCGGTAGTTCTAGTGTTAAACGCAAAATTCTGTTTCCTTTTAAAGCTCTCGGGTATGTGGGACTCGAATTTTCAAACCTCGATCACCCATCTTTTGGTAAATGCAAGTTGCGTCTACAAAATTAGTTAGACTAGTTTATATTTAACTTCGTTTATTGTCTGCCAGGGTCAAATCTTGAAATCTGTTTTTGATCCAAATCCATTGAAATGATTTTCCTCATGTGTTACATACGAGTTCATTTTCGATGACAAAGCAATATTCAAGCATTTTCAGGAGGCTTCAGCGGCAAAAAACCGCTTTTTAAAAGGCCGAAAATATTATAGAAACAAATAAGGCAACAATAGAATCACAACTAGTGTCCCAGGTCCGGTATGACGATAACCGAGACATGGAAACAAAAAAAAGCGGGACGATTATTTCCCAGTCGGGACATATACAAACTTAATACATTTTTTTAAAAAATCCTAATAAAATTTGTGCATGAATTATTAAAATAAGTGAATTATGAATATCGGTGAAATGTTTATCATACAAATTAGCTTTTATAAGTTCACTTCCTTGTTAGATAAATTTTTTACCAGCCCCTGCGTCAACATTTAGAAAATATATTATTGAATAAAGTAACAACAACAACAACAAAAATCTCGCATTAAAAAAAAAAAACGTGATGTGACTGTTGCAGTTTTACTTAATTATATAGTCTTCAATTTGTCAAAAACAATTCACACCGTAATCTAATAGAGATTAAGTCTTTAAAAATTAAAGACACTTAGTTGTTTTTCTTAAAATTTTCAATGTTTTAAGAATTTAAAACATAGTAAGAAATAGCACGACATGTATGTAAATTTAACAGAGGTTGTGCACATGGAAAAATCGGGACTTTTGGCATCCCCGCGCAATGGTTTCGCGGGGCTTATCTTTTAATCCCTAAAAATTGGGACACCTGGAAACACTAATCACAACAATGAAATTAATTTTGCGCCAACCCTGCTTGCTAAAATACAGCAAAATACAGCAACAATATACTATTTCTATATAGAAGAATGATTAAACCACAGAAATTGGGAAATAAATTCGTCATACCTCAATTTTTTTAAGTTACATTCCTTGTTTACTTTTGAAGCGGTAACTCGTACTCAATTCTATCCTTTAATCAAAAGAGTACATTCCTAAGCTATTTTTAGGAATAGATTATGGAAATGGAACTAAATGAATAAATATAAAGAAATATAAAACACATTACGTTATTGAAAGAGTAAACCATAAAAATGTGGGGACGATTATTTAAAAAAATTACGAAAAACGACACATAACATAAATATACTATAGGGGAGAAACGGCAAACCTATGACAAGCGTGCCATAGCTAGCACGCCGCAGATTATTATTATTATTATTTTTTTATCATAACATAGATTCAGGTTCTATATGAAAATAAAGTGAAATTGCACAAAATGCATTAATTTAGACTAGCTGAGCTTTTCTGAATTAGATTAGTTCGGTTATTTGTCATTGTCATACAGATTGAGGAAAATGAAATGCAACTCAATATTAGCTAAAAGTTTTCAGATTAAGAAATGATTAGGATATGAAGGGAAAGATTATAAGGCATTATAAGAAAAAATATCGATGGTAAAATTATGACAACTTAGAATTCGATTTCAGACACGAAAAAACTCTTTGAAAGTTGGCGACATCTGTCCATTTCAACAATTTTTTTCTCCGTGTCATTATTTTTGGAAATTAATAATATGAAAGCTAAAAATAATATGAAAGTAGAAAAGTGGAAACCTCTTGTCAGACAAATCCAATTCAGCTCGGTTTCTCTTACAAATAGCTCAGTGCGAAGTTGCTATCAATTAATTAGCATCTAAGATACAATAATAGAAATAGAATTTTTTAAATTGCTTTCTAAAGTATAACACCAAATATTACCCATATTTTTTAATTCTAAAAACAATTTTTTCTGCAATTTTGATTCATTATTGTTTAATCTACTAAATGTTTTGTTTGTTGATGCGTCGAGATCACATAAAATATATTTTTGGAAAAATTTGGCACACGGATGCGAAAAGGTTTGCCGTCTCTGCTGTATGGGGTATTATTTAGATATTTGCAGAAAGGGTCATGCAATATGAAGGAACATTATTTTTTCGTATTTTTCAGTCGCAAACTCGACAAATCAGTATTTACAGCTTATTATTGTCAATCAAGATTATGATTACACACTTTATAGTTTGAAAGCTTTCATCTGTAACTATTACTTTGATTCATGAGTCAAATCTCGTGCCATTTACTCATCAGAATAAATGTTGCTCTTTCATGGCCAACACATTCTTTCGTTACTCAGTTTAGTGTCCGAAACGAGTAAATAGTTCTTAATGCGTTTTTAATTTGACCTATCATCTTAATGGCATTTTTCTCCTTTATTTGCCTTTTCTTCTATTTTTCTTTTTAATTTTGTGTACAATTCCCGGCCCCAAATGGGTTCCTTTCTGCGCCATTAGTTTTACCATTTGCTCCTATTACCCTAATTTTTCTCAAGGTCGCATTCCCATCGAAGTGAAAGCATCGACCTTACTTATTTTCTGCTTTTATTATTTTTCTTTCATGGAAGTCGCTGCCATTTTCTGTATTAAATCAGACAGGTCAGTCCAGGTATTCTGAGTATTTTGCAAATCCTCCCTCCAACGCAGAAAACTGCAAATTGTTAGTAAACGATTACTTGTACAATAAAAAAAGGGTGTACTTCAGTTTGAATGAGGTCAGTCTGAGATGCTGAAACATGATCCTGAGATAAGAAATTAATTTACCACTGGTGATGAAAAGTTAATTTCGAAAATCTTTTGGTATTGTCAGTAATCGTTGTTATTATCATTCTTTTGAATGCGTTTGCTAGCTTGTGTAATCATAATTAGGGAAAGTCAATGTAAACTTATTTTTTTAAATAAAAACATAATTACGTTTAAATGCTATATGTTTATGTTTAATGATGTTTGTGAATGAAAAAAAGGAAAAAGAAAAAAAGATTAAAACTGTTTAACTAATTTCTCTATTTTCAACAGCCGACCATCTGTTCTGAAATCCAAACAGGCTACTTTTTTGGCACAACCCACATGGCATTGTGACGTCACATTGTGACTTTGTGATCGTCGATGTGACGTGGATGTGAAGTCACTGTGACTTAAATGTGAAGTCGTTATGGCCGTTTTTAAACCTTTTTTGTGACGTCACTCTGTGACTACTATGTGAAATCACAGTATGACCAATTTGTGAAAAGTGCAGCTTTTGTGACGATTCTGCATCGGGACAGGTGACCACATTTTACCAAAACTCGACCCGACCTTTTGTGTGTGTGTGTGTGTCAGCTGGTTTTTTTCTCTTTTGCCTGTTATAGATAGGATTCGGATTAGTAGAATTTTGCATCGGCTGTGGTATCCAGATTGTACACGAACCAGACCCGATCCGGTTATGATAAAATCTGGTTACACGACTCGACGCAATATTATCATCGCAATCTAACCAATTGTTTTTTAAAAAAGGTTTAAAAAAACATTATTTATTTATTTATTATTATTATTATTTATTTATTTATTTATTTATTTTTTTGCATTCTCTAGAAACATATCAATATGCGGTTCGTACGCTTTTACCACAATTTTTTAATATATTTTTTTGCCTTACTTAAATGCAGAAAATTATTACAAATCATGCAATTAAAGAGACGTCTACAATTTCTGCTATTTTAATATTAAATAGAAAAAGTCTGTTAAAAATTGTGATAAAAGCGTACGAACCCTGATGAAAGATAAGCGTAAATATATCAGTAAGGGTCACACCTGTACGTTTTTGATTTATAAAAAAATAACCAATAAAGATTCAACCTTCATTATTTTTTTCATTGCTCTTCCTTGCATGTTTTAAAATCTAATTTATTGATCAGAATCCTAATGAAATCAATCTGGAAACAGAAAATAAAAGTTTCACAGTTAGCAATCTGTTTTTACTTAATTAAATTTCTACATTCTTTATTTACTTGTAAAAATTTCATGTTTTTGTTTTGATAGAAATAAAAAGGTTTGGATTTTACATATGAAGGGTCAATTACACAAATTAATTTATTTTTAAGATTTTATGACCCGTTTCTATTACTGGAATGCTTAATTAATCATTTCCAGTAATGGACACCCATTTGGCCCTCATTAAAAGTGCAATTTCAGTGATGTTCATTGTGTATAAAAATTTTTGATTTAACTAAACAGCTAAGTAATTTTTATTTGTACCTACCAGAATATGATAAGAACAAAATTTTTATAAATAGCTGCTTTTGATTAATTTAATGTGGTTAATATATTTTTTAAATATTAAACTAATTTATTTTCAATGTTTTCTCCATTTTACATATTTCATAATCTGACAAGTGAATCAGGAAGCAGGTATTATGTTCAACAGCGTAGGGAAAGAAGGAGCTCATCCCCCCCCCACCCCTAAAAACCCTCCCAATTGAAATAAAAACATTTTTTTTAAGTCACACGAGTTTTCAAAAATTTATTACTTTCTGTCTTCAATGTTTAATTTTGCATTTCTGACAAAGTAACTATGTATAAAAAATTGTATTAGTAGTAATTATATTTATGGTATCAAGACGCTTGTAAATCCGCAGATCAGGGGTCTCAAAAGTTAGTTCCGTAGTTTTATTTTGAAATAATTTTATATAGGAACAATCAATTTAAAACATTCAATTTGCAATTTTATTTCAATCATTTTTGTATTACTAATTAATACAATAAATCAAATAGTTTCAGGAAATGTAACCCTTCAAATTTGTAATTAGAAACACATTTCCATGCATTCTGATATTCCAAAAATCTCTCTCTCTCTCCCCTCCCCCCTCTCTCTCTTTCTTATTAAACGATTATTGTGTTTAATTAGCATGGTTTCATTAAGTTCGGATTCTAAACAAAATCATACAACAGTTATCTATTACTTTTTATAGGAAGTCCATTACTGGCACAGTGGATGTCCAGTATTGGAATGGCGGATATCCATTTCTGGAATTTTAAGTGTTTTGATTTTTTTCTATTATTACAATTAAATTTAAATTCACAAGGGGAAATATGACAATGAGATTGGTTTAATATTATTGAAAGATTAATGTATTGAATTAAAAATCTAGAATATAATAACTATAACTAGTAATTAAAAAGATATTTTTTTAAGAAATTCTTTGAAAGTACCCATTATTGGAGAGTTTACGCTATTACTATAATATAATTAATATTATTTTACATTAATCTCCCAGACAATAAATTTCTGTATTAATTTTTTTTCCAAATAATTCCTTATGTAACAACCCTCTTGCTATTTTCGTAATACTTCAAAGTTCTATATTAGAAATTAATTCCCAATTTTTAATATTAAAACTCATATTTTATGCAAGACCTTTGATACATTATTATAAATAATTTTGATCAAATCTCTTTAAAATGAAATACATTATGGATAAGCAATACTTATACACAAATCTACGGAATTTTACAAAATCTTAAAAATTTCGGATAGCTGATTTTTTAATTTAACTTATACAGCCTGCCACGATATTTCCAGCTAGCATTCTTCTTAATACGAAATTAAACGAAACAAAACGTAAATTCATCTTCTACTTGGAACACTTTGACTTTTAATAATAAATCCTTTGAATGAAACTAGTTTTCAAATTATCTCCACCGCAGACGATCAAAAGAGTCCATATAAATAATAGTCAGTTGGCTAATTTTCTTACCAATCAAAACATAAATGTTTTCAACCCCCCCCCCCCCCTTGACGCTCAATATCTCTTTTTTGCAGATGTACAATAAATACACTGAAATAATTCCGTTTATTTATTTATTTTTTCAGGTTTACTAAATGCAATTTTTAAATTAAATAATGTCGAGAAAATTGATTTTATTTTTTCAAAAAGGGACTTTAATAGCTAAAAAATTTTATTGTAAGTTCTGGAGATAAAATAAAATAAAATAGTCTTTTCTTCTAACAGGAAAAATTTATTTTTAATATATATTTATGATATTCATAACTGTGTTATTCATAGACTACTTCATACATAAATGTACTAAAACAATTTAAATAAAGCACTAGCATACAATGCTTTTCTCAGTATATCGGATTATTTGTATTCACATTTTGACCACAGTGTGACTTTACATTTTAATGGCGCTTCGCAGTGAATAACCACCTCCATCCACTATATTATTTTTCTGCCAGTTCTGATGGTAGAAGTAATGTATATTGATAAAATTGTTTGAAGTTATTTTAACACAAATTGTTAATTTTTCATAGAAAATATAATTTTTTTTTTTAATTAAAAGAGAAATTAAAAAAATTAAAAATATTTTCTAGTTTTCATATCTAATTATATTTCTATGATAATTTACAATTGCATAGATACAAAGATATATATATATATATATATATATATATATATATATATATATATATATATATATGCAGATCATTTTATTTTAGTTAGATAAATGAATAAGTGAATATAAATAAACTTCCAAGATGCAACAAAAATTACTAAGGTCCAGGCTCTCAAATGCATAAAGATTGCACTTTGTAAAATGTTTCTTCTCATTTTCAGAGATTTTTGAAATTCACATTTTTGTCACAGTGTGAATTCTCGATATGGTAGTATTTTGGTCACAGTTGTGACGAGACATGCGTGACTTTCAAATACGTCACAGTAACATCACAAAAATTTAAAAATTAACCAGAAAAGTATTTTTTTTAGGATGAATAATATGTTTCGAAATAGTTTTGTATGTCTTTTGGAATTTTTAAAGAAGTTCACATTTTAGTCACAATGTGACTTCACTGAATAGTGGTATTTTGGTCACAGATGTGTCGGGACAATTGTGACTTGCAGTGACGTCACTGCGACCATGCATGCTATGCGGGAATGAATTCGATTTGTATGTCTGTCTGTTTGGCCGTCTGTCTATACTATAACTCTCTTAAATATACTCAAATTGTCATGTAATTTTTATATGTTATTGTTGTTTACTATAGAATATTCGGGATTGAAGATGAAGTGTGCAGCATTATAGTTCGTTTACAGGGACAGACAAAAGATTTTCGTTACATTATGGTCTATGGGGAAAATCGTTTCCAATGCATTTTAATGGTGTTACAATCCTTTTAACATAATGAAATTGATATGCACCATTGAGGTGGACTAAAACACGCTTTCTAAGAAGTATCGAATAAGTAGCATTTGTAACTCGTTTACAGGGACGCACAAAAGGATTCTTACATTATGATCTGTGGGAAAAAAAATGTTTGCGATGCATTTTAATGATGTTATGATAACTTAAACATAATGAAATTAAAAAGGATCACTGCGGTTCATTAAAACATGTAGAAGAGGTTAAGAATCTCGTTTAGAACGAAAAAAAGTTGCAACATAGGACATGAAATAAAGCAGACAAAAAATCAGAAATAGCACGAAAGAATCAGAAGAAAAAAAAAGTGAGCACTTGATAGACGAAGAGGACAACGAAAATGCTATCACCGTAGATGATCCAGATGTTGAGCATAGATCTAATAGCTGCTGAACAACGAGAAGAGGAAGAAGAAAAATATGAAGTTATTATCGATAGGATGAAGTCCTTTCAGTAATTTTTCCAAATGAAGGAATATATCTCAGACAGTTGAAAAACACAATTTTTTTTCAATATGGGGCTTCGCAGAAGAGTATTCAAAGTTACAGAAGGTGGCCCATAGATTATTGCAATGCGGAAAAGTATGAAATCGTGGAAATTAGCCTGCTACACCTGATGTAATGTTCTACCATTGGGAAAACGTTATTGTTCACATTGAAGCACTAAAACCTGTATCCAGGAGGTGATTCTATGCCTGCTTGCTTTAGAAGATCCCAGTTTGTTCTAATATTCTTTGTTTTTTTTTTTTAAAAAAACCTTCCAAACGATTTCAGATTTTAAAAAGTTGAGGGAGTCTTTAAGTGAACTATGTAAGTTTTTCTTAATCATTTACTTCCTGCCCATCAGATACAGTATTCAAGTACCTACAGAGCTTCTTTTTCTACTTCATGATCTACGGGAAGCGTCAAAAAAAGAAGATTAGATTAACAAAGGGGGGGGGGGGGGGTGGAGGGTAGTAAATATCACATTCAAATAGTGAGAATAAGTAAGAATGTTCTTTACCTTTGATATTCATGCATCAGCATTCTCACAGATAAGTGTAAAAATATGGAGTAATTGCAAACAGGCTGCCATTTGTATTAAAATCCTTCTAGATAGTATCCACATACATTTCTAGAAAAGTGAAGTAACAGCTGAACGAAAAAAAAAAGGTATATATAACTTATAAATAAGAAAAGTCAGCCATTACTGAAAAGAGAGGAAATTTGTTTACAAAGACCCCAACTGACCCTACTAATTTTTTTTTGTAGATTTGTTTTTTGTCAATTAAAACAGTTATAAACAGATGTTAATCTCTTAGTTATTGAGCAATAAAGTGCTATTACAATACTTGAAAAGATGGAATGTCCAGGATTCTTCAAAAGCTAAAAACAAGTGAAAATCAAGCATACGTGGAAGATTTTTATCCCTGAAACGATTATACCACTTATTTGAAACTAATGCAAAAGGTGCTACAATCGATCTTCCATAAAGATAAAAATCTATATGCTTCTAAGATTAATTAACCACTAACTAAAGATTAAATCAAACTTTATTTTCTAAATCTAATCGTTTCTCTTCAATAGACTAAGCTGTCAACCGATGCTGGGATGAATTAATTTGCTTCGACTCGATATTATAATAAAACTAATTCCCATGTCATAGCAACTAATGTACTCTGTCGGAAATTGTGTGTATATATAATCTAATGCTGGGTTATTTCTACAAGGTTATGGAAACCGGAAGAAGGACTGGGTTATTTTTTAGTCGAAGCGTACATCGTTTTATTTTTATTTTTTTATTTATGGCGTCATAACAAAAATTATTATCTAAATAAATCTGTTTTTTGTTTTTTTTTACTTTTTTGGTCAGTATAAAGCTAAGTTATACACGCCATTTTTCTATTGATTGACCCGAAAATAGTACAATGTTTTAAAACACGGCTAACAGACGGTTCTTCAAAGCTTGTCATTGTTATAGCTATTACACCATGTATTTAAATTAATGAAACATGTGCAAAATTCTCCCCCCGCTCTTTCCCCCTCTAAAAAGAAAAATCCTAATATCGAAGCAAGTTTTCTCTTTCTATTTCTCTATTAATTAATTAATTTATTAATTTATTTTAATTTATTATTTTGTGTGTGAGAGAGAGTGCGTGCGTCTGTGTGCCAGATAAAACTATTTACATATTGGCATTTATTTTTTTTTAGAGTCGAACTCAAAATGGTATTAAAATGCTTGAAACACGGAAATTCGGTGGTTCAGGAACTCAAAAAAGAGGGAAATCGCATATACATGAAGGCTTCATCCCTGTTGTAACCATTATACCATATATTTGAAACTTAAGAAATAGGTGCTAAAATTTATCTTCCGTAAATATATATACACTGCTCAAAACAATTAAAGGATATTTGAAGTTTTATATAAAATAAAGATATAAACGAAATTTTTTTTGCCGAAAATAGAAGAAGAGAATCACAAATGCAAATTTTTCTGGTTTTCAAACTGTGGAGTATGCAAATTTTGAGTTCGACGTCAAAAACGTCGCTTCAGCGGCAGCGAATGAAATTTGACTTTCAACTGGATAAAAGAGAATGAAGACAAGGATGATCGGCATTCAGTGATTGCTTTGTTTCGATGAGTACGATGTCTCAGCGAAGTCATTTGACAGATTCAGAAGCTTGGAGAATTGTTGGTAGGTTAGAAGGGGGCCAAACTCAAGCCGAAGTAGCGCAAGCCATTGAAGTGTCACAAAGTGTCATTTCCAGGATCTGGAACCGTTTTTTGGAGAGTGGATGTGCAGGCCGAAGAGCAGGGCAAGGTCTTAGACGGGCAACAACGCCCAATGAAGATCGGTATTTAGCGTTAACAGCTCGAAGACACCGAAACATGAACGCTACTCTTCTCCAACAACACCTTCGCTCGGCTACAGGCACCACGATTTCAACTCAGACTGTCCGAAACCGGCTCCATGCTGTAGGTCTGTATGCTCGCCGACCGATGGTATGTGTTAGATTAACATCAAGGCATCGTCGCGACCGCAGGGAGTGGGCAACCGAGCATGTCAACTGGAGGAGAAATGAATGGAGCAATATTCTGTTTTCTGACGAGTCCCGTTTTTCTGTGCATCCGGATAATAGGCGTATTTTCATCTGGAGGGACCGTGGCAGTAGGAATAATCCTGCGTTCGTGCACGAAAGTGTCAGATTTGGCGGTGGAGGAGTGTTAGTGTATGGTGGCATCTCCATTGACGGGCGCACTGACCTCTACATCATTCGAGATGGAGCTCTGACTGGTCGCTGATATAGGGATGAGATCCTCAGACCTATTGTAGTCCCTTACGCTGCAGCAATCGGAGATAACTTCATTTTAATGGACGATAACTGCAGGCCACATCGTGCAAACCTGGGGGAGGATTTCCTTTTCGAGGAAGGAATCGTTCGAATGGAATGGCCAGCGTGTTCTCCAGACATGAATCCAATCGAGCACGTTTGGGACGCTCTAGGAAGACGAGTTTCTGGCCGCCAACAACCCCCACAAACTCTCCAAGAACTGGAAAGAGCTCTTCTGGAAGAGTGGGGCAGAATACCCCAACTCGTCATTAATAGCCTCATTGAGTCCATTCCTCAAAGGTGTTCAACGTTGCTGGCCGCCCGTGGAAACCATACCCCCTACTTAAAATGATTTTCTTTGAAGAAAACACCTTTTCTTATTCTTTTTTTCTCATATGCACAAATTGTGTTTTTTTCCTTTTGTACACAAATGCGCAATAAAATGCATTTTTTTTTTCTGCCAAACATGTGTAATTTATTCTCATATAACCTACTATGTCTGTCGACCATGTATCAATCAGCTAAAAAGTTTCCCAGATACAAAATCCACCTAAAACTGCAATATCCTTTAATTGTTTTGAGCAGTGTATAACAAATCTATATGTTTCTAACAATAAATAACCACTAACTAAAGGAGGCCTGACCTAACATCGCGAATTCGCCATGTTCTTGCAAAAACATTGCAAGTCTGTCAAAAATATACTCAACCGTTTATTAAAACTAGCTTAAGCGGAACTTTAGCGATGCATCACAATTCTACCATTACAAGAAAGAAAATCTTGTTTTATGAAAACTGATAGAGGATTTAAAAAGTTGTAAACAGTTTTCAATAGGGAGTTAATTCCAATATTATATATCTTAATTGATATAAATGTTTTTCCAAAATAAATTAAAACTATAGATATTAACAGACTTTAATTTCTATTAACTAAAGTAAAAGCGGTATTACAGTGCTTAAAAACGCAAAAAATCTTTTATGCTTCAAAAACTCAAAAACATGGAATATTTTCAACTCTTTAACCATTATACCATGTATTTGTAACTGATTAATCACAGAATCATTTTTACCAAATATCACATGGGACTTATTACTATTTTCTTTTTGTTACGTCACTTAACACAATAGAATGGTCACAGATTGCAACACAAGACAGGTATGATCGATTTTTTGAAACCAACATCAATGATAAGCTTTGCATGTTCACACAAATAAAAATAAAAATGGTGAATTTAATGGTTGAGAAAAGCAGTGGTTAAGGTGGTGCTTAGGAAAAATTTCAGCAATGTATAAAAACTCAACCATTGTAAGGAGCACATTATCGCAAATACGGAAAAAGCTTAAAATCACAAAATACAATAGCTAAAAATTTAAAAATGGAAGAGGACACGGGAAATGGATACCAATGAAATAAGTGTTACAATTTACCTTCCGTAAATATAAAAATCTACATGTTTCCAATATTATTTAACCACTGATTAAAGGATGCCTGATCTTATAACCCCGCGACATTACCCACCGTTGAAAAATTTAACTATGTGAACGAACCATCTATATTATAAAGGGCAAACGTGTCCGTGCTTAACGCTGACGTCATTTTGCGAATGGCAACACTTGACGATGAAATTTCGGTTTTTGAGATTTTTGCTACTGCAATTTTTTTAATTTCTAAACATCGCATATTTTTAATTTTTACACCGTTATATCTACTTTCAAATGCAATTTCTTTGAAAACTGTATCGCAATTTATTCATTTATTATAGCATTTAAATTAAATTTCAAGCATGATTTATTTTTTTTAAAAATCTATATCTCTATCGTTTGCTGACGATTACAAAATATTAATCCGTTTGCACTTTAAATAATATAAAAAGGTTCAACATTTATTCCCCGCTAATATTAAATAACCAAATTAAAACTTCATTAAGCAATAAATAAAATAGTATAAATAAAACACAAATTTAACAGACATGTAATCGAAATGAGCGCTAAAACCACTGAAATTATCAGTATATATATAAATATAAAAAATAACTTCTGTAGATAACGAGATTTTTAGCGATTTCTTCGGCTATTAACTTCTGGCACGAGGCCAATACAAAATTACCGCTTTTAATAAATTCCAAAATTTAATTTGAATGTATAATTGACATATTTTACATGAAAATGCTCTTTGGTGTTGTTAGGGGCAATCTAAAAAAATTATTAATTCTAAAAAACCGGGTTGGATGCCCTAGTAATAATAATTGGGAAAGTAAGTTCTAATCAATGGTGTGGCAACTGTTAAGAGTTAAGAGCATTCCATAAATTTCTGTGTAATTTTAAATTTAATTTGAATAACGTTTGATATTTAATCAAATTGATTGATTTTGTAATTTAGTTTTAAGCATCATTTAAACGTGTCTAGTTTTCTTATAGGGAAAATCGAATTACTGGGCTAAATTTTAATTTGGGTTATTGTAAACACACAACGTGAAATCTCTCATGGCGAATTAACTTTAAATAAAAGTAGATACATTATGCGCGGCAGAGTATTACTGCTTATTTTACTGTTTATTACTGTTAATTTTACGGTATAGTACTGGCAGCTGGGGTGCTAGTATTATACCGTAAAATCAAACATTTTTATCTATTTATTTATTTATTTATTTATATTTTAGCAGTGTAGGAATAAATCAGCTTTACCTAATAATAAAAAGATAAAGATTTTAAATGATTAGTTATTTTAATGACTCATCACTACTGCGTTCTCCTTTAAGGAAATGTTTAAATGATTTAATATGTTTCATTTAATTGATAAGTTTTAAAAAAAGTAGTAAAGTAATTACTAATAACAAGAAAGGAAAAAAAACTAACACAAAGAAAAGAGAAGGATAATTTCCCAAGCGATTTACCATATTGGGCTAAAAGATTGAAACTGGATTCCTTTTACGAATGTTACAAAAATCTCCACTTAATGCGAAAAAACTAAAAATCCCATAATAAAAATCGCGAAAAATTCAATATTACACCATGATATAGGAATTCCGAAAAAACATTATGGAAAAGAGGTCAAAATTTACTGTATTGGGCGAAAAGATTGAAACTGGATTCACCTTTTACTAATATGGCAAAATCGTCGCCAAACGCAAAAATCTAAAAACTGTATAAAAAGAAAGCTAAAATTGAAAAATCTCAGGGAACAAAATTTACTATATTAGCCTAGACGATTAAATCTGTATTTTTTTTTTTTTTTTTTTTTTTTTTTTTTTTTTTTTTTTATGAATTTCAAAAAGTGACCATAAAACGCGAAATAACTCTAAAAATCGCATAAAAAAATTTGCGAAAAATTAAAAAATCTTTGTACGAATTCCGAATAAACTTTATTAAAAAGAGGATAAAGTTTACTATATTTGTCTAAAAAATTGAAAACGGATTCCTTTTACTAATGTGGAAAAATCGCCCTAAAACGCGAAAAAACACTAAAAATCAAATGAAAATTTTAATTGAAAAGAATCTAAAAAAAAAAAAACTGGCTCCGAGGTGCATAATTTCAGATATGCAATTACCTTCCTGCCAAATATTGTAGCTATGCACACAGCGGTCTTTCCAAAACACAGCATACTCACACAGACAGGCTATTATAGATTAAGGATATAAAAAATTATAAACAATTATGAATAGGGAGTTAGTTCCCCCACATCATCTATATCTTAATTGATACAAATTTTTCTCACTAGTCAGCCAAAACTAGATATAAACAGACTATGCTTTTTATTAGCTGAGTTGAAAACGGGATTACAATGCTTAAAAACATAAAACATATTGGATGCTTCAATAATAATAATAATAATAATAAAGCATGGAATATTTTAAACTCTACCATTACACGATGTATCTATCGGAAATTATATCTATAAAAAAAAAGGCGCTATAATTGATCCCCCCCTTAGATAAAAATCAATATATTTCTAAGATTAATTAACCACTAACGAAAGATTAAATCAAACTTTATTTTCTAAATCTAATCGTTTCTCTTCAATAGACAGACTAACCTGTCAACCGACGTTGGGATGAATTAATTTGCATCGACTCGACCTTACAGCAAAACTAATTCCCATGTCACAGCAACAAATGTATCTATCGCTCTTTGTGCGCGTGTTTGGAACCGATGTTAATTTAATCTTTTATGAAAATTGGTAATCAATTTTCGGATATGGAAATAAGCTTAACCATTTATCGAATCTGCTTCTGTGTTAGAAAATGATTAAGCTAACAAAGAAAAAGAAGAAAAATCTATAGGTTTTCTCTAAAATGTTTGTAACTTTCAATGACAATTCGTATATACTCAAAGGATTTGTAGAAATCAGAATGATTTTTAGATACTCATTTTTGCCTTTAAAATATAGCATAGTTTGTAAACATTCTAAAGATTTTCAAATAAATGCAACAACTTCTTTAAAAAATTGATAGAAAAGGAAAAGGGAAGAAAATCTATAATTATTGTCTGAAATGTTTACTGCTTTCAGTAATAATAATTCAGCTTTGAATAATTTTATTTTTGGAAATAATAATATTTTAGGTTTATTTTGTGGATACAGAAGAACAGAAGAAGAAAAATCTCTAGATGATTTCATGTGACGCATGAAGCAATTTATTTCAAAGAAGTGCATCTGTCGAAGCACACACACACACATAAAAGAAAAAAAAAGAAAGAAAGAAAAAGAAAAAAGAAGAAAAATATGTGAGAAATGCTTTAAATTTGCTTGGATATGAAATTTTCCCTCAATGTTCAAAATAATCCGTTTACTACATTCAAAACTGAATATTCACGATCTCAATAAGCATTTTCTGACCCTCCCCCCCCCCCCCCCCACCTCTCCCCACTTTTATAAGTAATCCTTACAACCACAATAATTTTCGTTAAAATTTTATGGCAACGACAACATATTAGTTTTATTTTGTGTACAGAAGATCTGAAGAAGAGTCATCTCTAGCTGATTCAGTTAACTATGAACCAATTTATTTGAAAGAAGTGCATCTTTTGGAAGACAAACAAAGAAAAATCACAAAAAATGAAGATAAAGAAAATAAATTTAAGAAAAAAGCTTTTGAGTCGCTCGGCTAGGTAATTTTCTATGCTACAGTTCAAAATAATTTATGCACTACATTCAAAATCATCTGTTCACAGTCTCAAAAAGCATTTTCTGGCTTTTCTTTAAAGTGATCATTACTCTTTGTACGTAATAATCGAGTACTTTAAACAACAATAATAATTTTCCTTCAGATTTTGGGCAACAACAACATTTTAAGTTTATTTTGTTACAGAAAACCTGGAGAGAATCTCTAGCTGATTCAGCTGGTGCATAAGTACGAACCAATGTATTTGAAATAAGTGCATCTGTCTGAAGCAGATTTTTTTTTTTCTTTTATCTTACGGCATACTTGAATGCAAAGTTGTACCCCCGCTTAAATTATGATGATAAAAAATATGTATCGCACTGCATATTTGTTTTTATTTATAAATATATATAATATTCTCCATCACAGCCAGTAAAAATATAAAATTTTCATTGGCTGTAGTGGTGCATTAATTGAATTTTAAAAATAACAATTTAAGTATTTAATTGTTATTTCAACAATAAAGAAAATATTACTATTAAACTTTTACAATAATGAAATAAAGCTTAAAAATTAAAAAAAAGTTTTTTTTTTTAAATTTTCTCTATATCATATTTTATATGTAATGAGGTATCTGAGTTTGACATTTTTACAATATATATACATTACAAGATGAAATATTAAGATAAACCTGTCTGTAAATTTTACGTCAAGAAGTGCAGGGATAGGCGAGCTAAAATTTCTTCAAACATTTTGTACAGCAGAAAAAAAATGAACACAAGAAAAATAAATTTATAAAAAATGCTTTACAATTGCCTGGCTAGTTAATTTTGAATCCCGTAGTTCAAAATAATCTATTCACTACATTCAAAAACGTATGTTCACGATCTCAATAAGCAGTTTAAGAATTTTCTTTGAAGCAATCTTTACTCTTTGTGCAACATTTAATCGAGTACTTAAACAGTAATAACAGCATAAAATCATCGATATCCGATGGCCTGAAAGATACCGAGCTAGATATTCTTTGAAATAATTTACTTCTGTTGCTAAACAAAAGATAAATCAAAGAACCTAATCACGGCTTTTATAAACAGACTTCATTCAAGCAGCATCAAGATGAATTAATTCGTATCGACTATTTTCTTCTCAGACTGTCATTCAATTAATTGCGTTTATTGTGTATTTCGAACCGACATTAATTTAATCTTTTATTAAAATCGGAAATCAATTTCGTAGGAGCAAAATAAGCTAAACATACTTCATATAACATTTTCTGGTGCAGATATTAGTAATATCGGATTTGAAAAAGAAAAAAGAGAGAGAGAGAAATGAGTAATGAACAAAGTATTGGAAAAAATGTTTTAAATGAAAACTGAATGTATTTTAATTGTTAAATGGAGGCACTCCATTTCGTTCACTTCATTTGTCAAACAGAAATAATATACTGTATACTTAATAAAGTGGTCTTAGTAACAGTAAGTTTCAAATAATGTAAAGTAAGTTGCAGAGAAGAACAATAAGTGATTTTGACTGCTAAGTTTAACATGGTATTCGTTTTTGGATAAAATACTTTTATTTGTTTATTTTACATAAAGCGTATTGTATTTTATAATGATTTTTTTTAAGTTTGGCACAGATCGACTTTGTAATTAAAACAATAGCGGGCATTCAGTTTAATAACTCTAGACATTTAATTAAAAAAAAATACTTAACAATCTATGTTATACTTGTCGAAACTTTTAGATTCATGCATAAAATTTAACTCGCAAAAGTTTTATTCTGAATTAAGCATTAATTTTAACTTAATAATTCTTTGTCGAAAATATTATTGTTTTAACAGATTAAAACGGCCCATATTTTCAAAGATATGCATAAAGAGATTATTGAAAAAAAAATTCATCTAACATCCGAACAATTTTAATAAGTCTGCTGGATTGTTACCGTGTTTCCCTGAAAATTTAGACCGGTCTTATATTGATTTTCGTTCCAAAAAATGTATTAGGATTTATTTTCGAGGTTTGGCTATATATATATATATATATATATATATATATATATATATACAGGGTGATTTTTTTTAAAGTTGTGAAAGTAAAACCCTATAACAAAAGAACCATTGATCCAAATGACCTGAAATTTCACCAGTATGTTCCCAAAGCAATGGGAATTTTTTAGGCATAGTTAAAAAAATACTTAAAATCACACCCACAGATGGCGCTGTGGGTTAACATCAACTGGTTTCCTTCTTCTACCGGGTTATAGGCTCAGTGAAGCAGTCCGTTCAAATTTCAAAACCATCTTCGGTAAGTCTTCTAACGTCATTGGACCTTTTCTTAAATTCTCTTAAGAGCAGTTGCTGCACTGTCATTATTCTGATAATACAGTTTCACTATCAATGCGCTGTCCGTCAATGAAACAGTCATTGCGAGGATATCCGTAGAATAATGAACACGAGGTATACATGCTTCACGTTTTTATCGCCACTGTACGTGTGTCGTGCACAAGCTCGTCTCCCGACTTTGCTGCATATACAGCGCCATCTGTCGATGAGATTTTAAGTTTTTTAACCACATCTAAAAAATACCCATTGCTTTGGGAGCACAGTAGTGAAATTTCAGGTCATTTGGATCAGTGGTTCTTTGGTTATAGGGTTTTACTTTCACAACTTTAAAAAAAATCATCCTGTATATATACAACAGTTTCTATTTATTCATTTCAACAATCTACATTTATACATGTAAACATATGCGATTTCATTGAAATGATACAATTTTTACTGGCTTTGTGAATCTTTGGCACCTAGAATAGATATAAAGGCAGTGGCGGCTCGTGTCTGCGCTTTTTTGGAGGGACTACTTACATGTCTGCCAAATTTACACCGTTATATCACTATACTTTAACAGAAATCTTTTTCTTATTTAATGGCAGAAGTTCTGCCATTAAAAAAACAAAGATTTATTTAAAAAAAATAGCGGTAAAAACAAAAGTAATTTTGGCAGACATGCGTGTAGTCCCTCCAAAAAAGCGCAGACACGAGCCGTCACTTGCTAAAGGGTTGTGAAAAGTTTACATTCAATTATGGCTGCCTAATCACAGCATGGTAAAAAGCTACCATAGGTGAAAAATGACGTCATCTCTAAATGAAAACACACATTTTCATTCATTAAAAATTCACATTGTAATACCATTGTATCAAAGCCATATGTGACTTTCTATAATTTAATATTTAACTGTTACTGAGATTGGGGCTGTAATTTTAGAAAGGCGAGATGCTACTTTACGTGAAAATTGTGCTTATGTTTAAGAAAACGTGCATATGGATTTATAAAGATGAAACAAAGATAATGGAGAATCAAGATTTTTCACATTTTATTCACATTATTCGCTATAAATTTTTTAATATTGGATTTTAAATCATTATTTTAAACTATTACCTAAATTACCTTATGATGATCACTGTAAATTTAAAGTCTGGATGATATCTTAGAAATTAATCATTTTAGAAAATGAAGCTTAATTTTGAAGCAGGGTTTATTTTTTGAGTAGGGCTTATATTGCGAGCATCCAGAAAAATCGCACTAGGGCTTATTTTGTGATTCGGTTTTGTTTTCATAAATAAATAAATAAATAAATATATTAAATGTTCCGTTGAATATGAAATGATGCAAGTTTACGTAGATAAATCAAATAGCTAATCGTTAAAAAATTGTAGTTTTGTAAACTCAAGCATGAGGAAGAAAGTTCTCCGCTGGAAATCTGTAAGGAAGTACCAATTTCGACGTCACATTCGACTACATCGTTCTTTTTCGCTAGCCTCGCGACTACATTTTATTTGTATTTGTCATTCTGAATGTAGAATTTATAATCCATTCTAGAATTCAAAACCAATAATTACCATGAAAATAATGTAGTATAAGAATTTTCCATTTTTACACTGCAAAAAAATGTTGATTTTACGGTATAATACTGTCATCCCAACTGTCAGTATTATACTGTAAAATGAACACTAGTAAACAGTAAAATAAGAAATAATACATTGTCGCTCATGCAAAGATGTTGAAGGGAACTACTTTGAACATGCCTAAGATTTTCTAAATTTAACTTGTACCATTTAGCCGCATATAAAAAAAAATCAGTGTGACCCTCATGAAAAATGAATGTCCTTGTTGAATTTCGAAAAATTATATGATCACACACCATCTGTCAACCCATTTAGTAAAGAAATATTGCACATATTAAATTCAAAATATGTATTGCACATATTAAATTCAAAATACTGGCAGCTGGGATGCCAGTATTATACCGTAAAATCTTTTTTATTTTCAATGTATGACATGTAAGTACTACATTTATCATTCAGTTTAGCAACCAATGGGAACCGATTATATATTATGAATTTTCTTTATGTAAAGTCACCCATTCGTGGTATAAATTACTTTAGATAATGGATAAAGATTTCTGTAGTCAATATTTCATAAACAAACTTCATTCAACTGGCCGTTTAATATGTATTCAATATAGCTATAGCTACAGATTGTATTCGACAACAAAATTATTTGAAAAGGATTATATGGATCTATTGTTATTCTCGGATAATTATAACAATTACTACCAAAATCGGCAATCAATTTTCTAATGCAGATATATGTTAAACTACATATTAGTTCTGATATTTCAGCAGACAGAAATTATTAATAAGAGAATAGTTTCAAAAATAGGTACTTTAAGAATGGGTAAAATATATTTTGAATTTAATATGTGCAATACATATTTTGAATTTAATATGTGCAATATTTCTTTACTAAATGGGTTGACAGATGGTGTGTGATCATATAATTTTTCGAAATTCAACAAGGACATTCATTTTTCATAAGGGTCACACTGATTTTTTTTATATACGGCTAAATGGTACAAATTAAATTTAGCAAATCTTAGGCATGTTCAAAGTAGTTCCCTTCAACATCTTTGCACTTATGTAGGAGAATTTTCAATCTATGCTTACACTAATTTTCATTCAATCTGTGCTTCAAGCCATCCATTTATTGAAATCGATTTTCAACTTTTTATATTTTTTATAGCCTCGTCAATCTCATCTTCAAAATAAATATAACGCCCAAGTAATATTTTTAGAGTACAAAATAGCCAAAAGCAACAAAGATCAAGAGAGTGTGGATGACGATGGCTTTGATGAGTTTTTGTTCAAGAAATTCGACTGTCAATGTTGCTGAATGAGAAGATACATTTTCTTGGTGAAGCATGTGTCCCCTAATATTCACTTTTTAAAGAATTTCTGGAAAGAGCTTAGTGGTGTACCAGTTAGCTGTCTCTCATCTCTCTAGTTTTTTGGCTTTGACCAATCCTATATTTTTTAAGAAAACGGTATATACATTACTTTTTTCATTTCTCTTTCTCTTTTCACCGTTGTTGCTTTACTGTCATCTTCAAGGACCGCTTTACTTCCTTGACATATTAAAACGTAAAAAAAAAAAAAAAAAAAAAGTGTGTACGTTTCATCACCAACTATGAGTTGATAAATAATAAAGCGTTCACCATCATCAAATAATTTTAGGGTTTCTTTACTGATTCTGACACGCTCCGATTTTTAGTATTCTGTTAAATTATGGAGGGACTAACGACAAACTGATTTTTCATATGCAGTTATTCATAAATAATTTTATGTATAACGGCAGGTTCAATGTTAAGTTCATTCTGTATGACTTGGTAGATACACCATTAACATTTTTCGTATGGCCGACACATTTTTTGGAATTACAGCTGACAAAGATTTTCCTGTGTGTCCTTCATCCAGGAGAGAATTTTGACCTCTACGAAATTCTGTAAGAATATCAAGGCATATTATAACTTTTAAAAAAAATTACCTAAAATTTCTTCACTTTTTTGCGATTTTTTTAACGCAATTATACAGTAATAGATTTTTTTTATAAATGAAAGAGCATATCTTGAAGTTTTAAAAACAATTTTTTATTTGGAAATTGGTGGAAAAATGGTCCTCTGGCGGCCTTTGATACTGGGGTGTGCTAAAAATGAAGCGTTCCGCGGTACCAGATGAATCTCGGAATCTGCTTATCTGTAACAAAAAAAACAAAAGAAACCCTTAAAATTTACGATATTTTCGGATGGGTTTATCAATTTTTCGATCCTGAAAAAAATGGCTGCCTTTCAAATTTTTGGATTTAAATCACGCAAAAAGATATTTACAATTTGAATATTGAAAAACGCGTCCGGGTGAAACTACAAAATAGTATGTATATACTAGAAAAATCATGAAATTTCAAACAAATTGGTCAATCCAATCTCGAGTTTTGAGAAAAACAAGTTCAAAGTTTTGCAACGTTTTTAAACAAACATAGATAACAGTGACAATTTTCAACATACATAAAATCATCTATACCTGGCCCATATAATAAACTCTCCTGAACTTCCTTTTTCTCAATTCTTTTGTTTGTACCTGCGCGCCACAAACAATACGCTAAAAACTTTTGGAAACTTTTTGGTTGGCGGAAAACTTTTGAACCAATATGAATTTTGAAAAAACTGCTTTACCACAAAGTTTTTGATGGTATAAGGAGTGAAAATGTGGTAAAAGAAAATTCGATTAAAAAAAAAGAAATAAAGTTTATAATATGTTTTAAATATATTGACACGAGATGGAGCTTCATTGCTATAATCTAATTGTAGACGTTGAAGGCATTCTTCTTGATTTGGCCCCACTTTAAAATAATAAAATTTGTAGCACGATAACGCTTCCGCGTCAACTTCGTTTTCTACTTTTAAAATTTGTTCTACCATAGCTAAAATGCAGTTATTGCCTCAAATTATCGTATTCAGACATAAAATGTTTTAAATTTACATATCTGACCAATAACTTTGTTTTGGCGCATAATGATCTGCCCCTGTCTCAAATATTTCAATATTACTCTCGTATACTCATTAAGAGGGATAAAAAATCTTTAGTACACATTCGTTTAGGCCACACCGATCCCGTAGCTTGGCACTGAAGTTTTCGTTTGGATGACGATCACAAAATGAATCCAAAATTTTAATTATGTAATGCTGATCGTGAAAAACTTGTTATAAAAAGTATATTTTATTAATCACTAATAGACAATTTAAGCTATTTTTAAACAGATATAGAAATATTATACATTGTGCGAAATTTATATGTATCAAATATTGTAAACGTAACGAAAACAAAATATTGAGCATAAAAAAGATTTTATGGACTGATGATGAACCTTTCGTTTAAGTTACGTATAGAGTGCAGCGACCTAATGCTAAAGTTTTTGTTTGAATGATAATCCCATAGTTGCCAATCTCTCCTCCGCCCTCCTTATTTTGAACCATAAATTTTACTTAATATATAAGTATCACATAGAAACAAGACCAATTCATTAAATTTTTCTTTTTGGTTCAAAATATGTCTGTTTGATTTAAACCGGAAGGTTGTCAGCTATGCATATCATTTCAAATGGCACAAGATGTTCCTTGTTGAACACTCGTTATCAAATCCATATTATTTAATGATATCAAAACATAAATAGTATTTATATGTCAAATGAAAGCAACTCGTAAACGAAAAACCGAACTAAATCAGTAAAACCCTAACGTGTTAAACAGAAAATCAATCAAGAGTCTTTCACCAGTACTTCATTAGGAATGCAAGCAAAGAAAGTATGCATTACAACAATTTTAACATTCCAAATGTGCGAACATTCAAAACTCCTGAAACATGAAAAGGGAGAGAAAAATGAAAAACCTACATAATGCAAATTTGTGTTGACTGTCTACACCTGGAGTATTTAAATTGCAAATTCTGTTTTCACATTCTTTATTCATATAATGTTTGACGTTGAGTAGACGAAAAAAGTTTCAGCCGTAACTTCAAAATGAGTTTCAATGGTTTCATGGCTAGCTTGATTTTTTTTTTCTTTTTTAAAACTGAAGATACGTTGTAATTCAATGAGGCTGCTGCGACTATTTTAAACAGTACATGATTTGCATTTTGATGAAAAGCTGTCACAGAATGTGGATATTGCAAAATCAAACTGATGTGCGTGGACTGCTTCTGGTGTCTTTGTTCTTAAAATATAGATATATTTTCATAACACGGTAAAAGGGTTTTAGGCTGCTCTTAAGAAAATATGTATTTCAAAATTATCAAAAAGAAAGTTATTTGGTACTGAACAAATACTTTTAAAATATCCCCTGAATAACAAAGTTTCAATCGTGCAATCGAAATGTTTATTTTAAAAGCTTTAAATAATGATTCAACAAAATGTTGATATAAGGTTGCGCTAGACAATTGAAAGGATATTTTTTATTCGAAATATGTATTCGCATTTACCTTTCCTATATAATATATATATATATATATATATATATATATACAGGGTGATTATAAAAAAACTATTCCGATATATGAGCCCCTAACTGTCATACCGTTCACAGAAACTGAACGAAATTCTGGCCTAAAGTATTTTGAGGTATGCGCTCAAGAATCATGTGAAAAACAACAGTTAAATTCTAACAGTTACGGTTACAGTGACAAAATTTCGAAAATTTCAAATGGCAACACCTATTTTTTTTTTATTGGAATGTGATCTTCTTAGTGAAAAACCATAAAAAGCGTTGGAACGGTACCTGTAGCACGAAAATCGCCGGCGCTAGGCAGACTAAGAAGAGAAGTGAAAACAACCAATAAAGGACAGAGAAGCAACAGAAAGTAAAACATTTTATTGTTCAGTGCTATCCATCATCTGCCGCATGTAAAGTGTCGTCGTGTGTGAAATGGAAAATGTATGAAACACAATAAAATGTTTTGTTTTATGTTGCTTCTCTGTCCTTATTGGTTGTTTTCACTATTCTTCTTAGTCTGTCTAGCGCCGGCTATTTTCGTGCTACAGGTACCGTTCCAACGCCTTTTATGGTTTTTCACTATGAAGATCACATTCCAATAAAAAAAAAATAGGTGTTGCCATTTGAAATTTTCGAAATTTTGTCACTGTAACCGTAACTGTTAGAATTTAACTGTTGTTTTTCACATAATTTTTGAGCGCATACCTTAAAATACTTTAGGCCAGAATTTCATTCAGTTTCCGTGAACGGTATGACAGTTAGAGGCTCATATATCGGGATAGTTTTTTTTATAATCACCCTGTATATTCCTTCTGAAGATTCTATACGATATTCATAGTTTTCCAAATTTTGCTTTTTCATCCTATTAAGTACAATTCCCGCAGTGTCCATTCCATTGCTTTTTATAATGTCTTATCCTTTGTTTTCACATGTGTTTTCATTTTTAAATAAATAAATAAATATATATATATAATACGTAATGTCACATTTTTTTCAATTATATTTCATAAGACACTGTCTTCTCGAAAAACAAAAGTTTTGACATTGAGTGAACGCTATAATACTTGTTTTTAATAGGGTAGACGCACCAGTAGTCGACAGACCAGTGCATCAATGCTTGACAATTCGAGAATTTGAAGCAAATAACAAGATTTTAGTGCACGTTTCCGACAATTTTCAAGTTTTGACGACACTTTCTTATTAGTTCTGTATGATAATGAGTGGTTCCTTACATTGGTCAAAAACTATGTGATAGAAAAAAAAATTACTATTGATGCATAAAAAAACTTTGGAAACATCTAAATATTTTAAACTTTGAATCAATATTTTGGAGTTGATAAGACAAAAAAAAACAAGAGTTTCTACTTTAAACAATCGGAAAACTGTGATCAAAATAGTGTGTTTGAGTACTTAATCTGTCGTATTACTTACAGTTGCATAAATTACATAAGAAAGTGTTTAATTTAAACATCAAATGGCTTGCTATAGAAATTAGCTATAAAATAGTGTTCAATTTAAGGCTAAGATAATCAATCGTATTGTAAATGATAATTCGTGGACTAGGAAATTGAAAAAAAAAATCTTCCTCTCTTTTTTTTTAAGCTTATATTAATTAAAATGAACCTCCATAAAATGAACAATGTGACATAATAACTTTTCAGTACTTTTGATTGCTACCATACTTATAAAAGGCCTTAAATACAATTAATATTATGTGAAATTAAGGTTTTCAATTCCATATTATGGAATTTCATCAAAAACAAAATTTTTACACTTATATAATGAGCAAAGGATGTTTTTTGAGAAAAATAGTCAAATTAACAGGATCTGAGGTTTGACTTGAACGGTGAAATAAGGCAATCCTTAACATGAAATATAGGAAAGACGAAAAATTCATGTTGTATCAGTATTTTTTAAAATTATTTATTTATTTATTAAACCTATGAGTATTTTCTCGAAGGAATTAATGGATAGATTGATTATCATGTTTGTATTTAGTATCAAGTAGAAAATGTTACAAAAATACCTGGCCAAATTTCGAAAGTATTAAAATGGCCAAAACCGCATTTTTCTTATCAATCTTAAATGGGAAACGAATATTTGGATGTTACAGAGCACTTTTCAAGTCAATCAGAACAATATTTAATTGTCATAAAGCATCCTTCATTACACATCCTTCCAATGTTGCCCCGATATAGAAAATTGGAACTTTGTCAAAGAGTGCATGCACAGAAATGCCATATGTAACAAACCAATCGATGACATTGTAAAGCGACTATGTTTTGTTTGAAGTTCCAACGACATGCTTCGTTATGCGAATTCGGATGGCCTATATCATGCACATGCTGTATTCTTTCACGGGGAGAAAAAAAAAATATTTTGGGCATCTCTAACCTTCCTTTAAATTTGGCCTCCAAATTTTGAAAATACTCTGCATATTATATTTAAAAAGTTGTATCCCACAGCAACCGGTTACGTTTACCCAACATATTCAAGATGAGAACATGATTAGAAGGAAAATTAATTAATGTCCTTTAATCTGTACCAACCTTATAAATTTATGTAGATCTCTTAAAAATACAAAAAGTATGGAATCGGTTCAATGTACAAGAAAATATACGGTTCATAAGAAAACTTTCATCATAGCGATATATTTTTAACTATCAGTATGCCCATGCATCAATATAATTTGAATAATCTAGACATAAAATATGCGAAACATGTAGAAGTATGGAACTAAAACATAGAAGGAAAATTATAGGTTTAATACACTTCAAAATGAAGCATGTTTACAAAAAGAACAAGCCCTAAATTACTTATCATATTTTCAGCAAAATTAAGTGATATAACTAATTATTTGACATACAGAAACAACTTCGTTTCCGAGAAATTAAATTTCTTTGAATTTCATAATAACTATTAATGCTTGCAAAGAAAAAGAAAAATATATACTATCCATTCCCTGGTATTCCAAAACGTTCTTATTCCCTGTAAGAAAAATAACAAGAAGAAAAATATTTAACTACGAAATTATCTAAAAACCAACGGCAAACAAAATATTTTTTATTTTAAAAAAATGAATATCATTAAAATCCGAGAAGCATATTACAATCGTCAGTCTATTTAAAAGGTACAGATAAGAGGGGAAATGATTTATTTCGGGAAACGTATATGAAGATGTGATTTTAAAATACTCTGGTTTAAATAAGGATATCTGGTCAGCCATGCGTGAAATCATCTTACAAGGAAGAATAGAAAATTGAAGGGGAAAGCGACCTATGAAGTAAGAATTGAGAAATGGCTAAAATTGAAGTTTGTCAAAGATGCAATTACAGAAGGAAATTTCATAATTTCGTCATTAAGCAGAAAAATACACAGAGAATATATATATATATATATATATATATATATATATATATATATATATAATTTGAAAATACATTTTTATTTCATATAAGAAAAAAAATTAAACTTTCCTAGAGGTCATCTTTAAAGAACCATTTTAAGGTTGTGATGTAATGTGTTTATAAGATGCGACAGTCTGTATAATACACTGCAAAAAAAATTGTTGATTTTACAGTATTATAGCGGCAGCGTTTTACTGCTTATTTTACTATTTATTACTATTAATTTTACGGCATAATACTGGCAGCTGGGATGCCAGTATTGTACTGTAAAATCAAAAAAAAAAAAAATTTTGAAGTGCAGAATTGAGTTTATTTCATTTTTATTTTATTTATTTATTTTATTTTACCAACATTATTTTAATTCCTCTGCCGTTTTCAGCACGCACATAAAACTACATTTTAAGTAGCTATATATAAAAAAAAAATTAAGCGGCCTTTAAAGTGTTTTTGATTGTTTTTTAAGTACTTAGGTGAAGTTGGCCGAACAACAACAATAAAAAAAGACCTCGCTATTTTTAATTACCAAATTATGACAGGGAAAACGAAAAAATACCATTCGATTAGGAATTATTTTATCTTTATATAAGAAAACGGTATTTACGTATTATCTGTTTAGATCCGTGAACTTATACGTATTATGAAGATAAAACTGCATTGACAATGGCGTCAATAAACTATTATTTTTTAACACCCCTATAGTTGAAAGATTTCTTTTTATTATAGTTTATAGTTTATTTTTTTATTAAAGTTTATAGTTTATTTTTTTATTGTAGTTTATAATTTATTATTATTTATTTATTATAGTTTACTTATTTTATTTTATTTCTATATTCTTTACCACTTTTAACAATTCTATGTGTTAATAATGTTAAATTACTGTTTTAACGTGATTGGTAACGATAAACAAGATTGGCAATTGACAACAATTTTTTAGATCTATCTTTAGGGCACGGAAAATAAATAAATACCGAGAAAAATAAGTTTAGACGACCTGTCTCCATATTTAAAGACTCTATATCATAATAATAATAATAATAATAATATATATATATATATATATATATATATATATATATATATATATATATATATATATATTTACTATCACTATACACATAGAATGATAATATTTATTCATAAATTTTACCAATTTCTCTCAGACATTACTTATAAAAAAGCATGGTCAAAAATTTTCATTAAAAATGTCCTTCATTTAAAAATTTAAAAACAGTCTCTAATAAAAACTTCCACCACCTAACAAAAGCGCTTTCACCCCTCGCCAGGGCATCATCAGTTGTGTTCTCTATCCAACTTCCTCTCCTTTATATAGATGACTGGTGGCTGTAGAGCTCCCCCTATCGGATTTCAATATTTTCTCTCTATCTCTCTCCCCCTCCTCCAACATTCTTCTCCAGCGGCAATCGAGCATTGAGTGTACCATGTCATTGCACGTTTCTTTGGATATATTTATTTCAATTGATTCTCGTAATAACGCGTTATGCAAGTTTTCGTAGTTAGCTATTTTCTTTATTTGTAGGGTATCAAGTTGTATTGGGGTTTTAAGGTTTAATCTTGCAAGAGCTAAATAAACAGTCAACAGCTCTTGCAAGACCTCCTGTACTTAAAACCCCAATACAGGAGGGGGAGAGAGATAGAGAGAAAATATTGAAATCCGATAGGGGGAGCTCTACAGCCACCAGTCATCTATATAAAGGAGGGGAAGTTGGATAGAGAACACAACTGATGATGCCCTGGCGAGGGGTGAAAGCGCTTTTGTTAGGTGATGGAAGTTTTTATTAGAGACTGTTTTTAATTTTTTAAATGAAGGACATTTTTAATGAAAATTTTTGACCATGCTATTTTATAAGTAATGTCTGAGAGAAATTGGTAAAATTTATGAATAAATATATGTACAGACATTAACGGGTGAACACCTATTTTTAAAGAATGATAATATTTGAATAATTTTGACATACAATAGGCGAACCATGAAGGAACTTTGAATTGAACTAGAACAAACAATATGGGTTTAGTACACTACAAAATGGAGTTTGTTTACAAAATGAAGAAGCTATAAATAATTTTTATCGTACTGCGATGAAAATTATGCGATATAACTACTTAGTTGAAATACAGAAACAACTTCGTTTATGAAACATTATGGGTTTAGTACACTACAAAATGAAGTTTGTTTACAAAAAGAAGAAGCTATAAATAATTTTTTTATCGTACTTCGATCAAAATTATGTGATATAACTACTTAGTTGAAATACAGTAACAACTTCGTTTATGAAACATCATGGGTTTAGTACTCTACAAAATGAAGTTTGTTTACAAAAAGAAGAAGCTATAAATAATTTTTTATTGTACTTCGATCAAAATTATGCGATATAACTACTTAGTTGAAATACAGAAACAACTTCGTTTATGGAACATTAAGTTTTTTTTCAGTTTCTTGAATAACTATTATTATTTGAGAAGAAAATTAAAACTGTGTACTCTTCATTCCCTGGTATTGATACCAAACGAATTCTTAGTTCATATAAGAAAAATAACAAGAAGAAAGTATTCAGCTACGAAATTATCTAAAAACCAAAATAAATAAATAAATAAGAAATTAAAATAGGAAAACTACATATTAAATCGTTAGTCTATTTAACACGTTGACGGACACTTGCGGCAATAGCCGTCAAAGCGAAGTTCACTATGTGGCATGACGGCAATAGCCGTCCAAAACGAAACAGTCGTTTTTAGACACTACGGCTATAGCAGCACAAATGTGCATTTACCGGCGTACAAGTAGAAGCCCAGTGTCATGTTTTGGAAACAATTTTTTAGGTTGAAGTTAGTTTTCCACCTGTTATACGAGTTGCAGCTTCAGTATGCACGTGCAAGGTGGCTAGTGGTCAGGGAAAAATACAGTAAAAAAAAAAAAAGAATTATAATTACCAGTATATTCTTATAGAAAAATTCAAATTGATTATTTGATCGAATAATCAACATAAATTTTTCTATAAGAATATACAGCTGTTTATCACTTTTTTTTACTGTATTTTTCCCTGACCACTAGCCACCCTCACGTGGTTGTGAAGGGAGTAGTGCAACCTAATTAAAGGTGCTGAATTAATCAAAATTAAGTTTATTTAAGCAGAAAGAGTAAAACTATACTTCTAATATTCTAAAGATTACAAAAACATATAGTGTCAATTTTCGAACTCCACTTGTTCCTACTGACCGTCAATGCGTTAAAAGGTACAAATAAGGGGAAATGGTTTACTTCGTGATACATATCTGAAGATGTGATTTTAAAACAATCTGTATTTTAATTCAAATAAGCATATCTGCACAGCATGCGTGAAACCAACGCATAGGAAAGAACAGAAAATTGAAGGAGGCAAAAGGGAGCTATGATACAAAAACAAAGTAAGAATTAAGAAACAACTAAGTTTGAGGTTTATCAGAGATGCAGTTACAGAATGAAAATTTATAAGTTAGTCATTAAGTAGAAAAATACACAGAGAATATTTTTTCTTGAAAATACATTGTTATTTGATCGACAAAAAAAAATAACTTTTGTGTAGGTTATTTTTAAGAATCATCTTGAGGTTTTGAGATAGTGTGTGTTAAAAGATGCGAAATTGTATATTAGAACAAAGCAATTGAATTATTATTTTTTTTATGTTTTGATTTATTTTTAAAACATCATTTTAATCCCTCAGCCGCTTTGAATACACTGAACAGACATAAAATTACATTTAAAACAATTTAAGAGGCTTTTTAAGTGTTTTTATGTGCTTATGTAAATCCCCCCCCCCTCCCCGTCCCCACACACACCAACCAAAACAGAAAAAAAAATTTCACACATTTTAATTCCCAAATTATCACAAAGAAAATGATAAAATGTCATTCGATCAGGAATTATGTCTTCTTTGTATTTATAAAAGAAAAATAAGTTTATGTGGTCACCTGTATCATTATTGAAGTATTCCATATCATAATAATATTTTTTAATTAGCACTATACACATACATGAATAAAATTCGAATAATTTCGACAAAAACTATTCGAACCATGTAGAAGCTAAGAACAGACTTATAAGAAAACCTATAAGAAAAATTATAGGTTCAATACATTTTAAAATGAGGTCTTCTTACAAAAAGAACAAGCTATGAATTATTTTTACCATACTTTCAGCAAAATTAAGCGATATAACTATTTATTTGCCATACAAAAACAACTTCATTTATGGAAAATTAAGTTTTTTTTAATTCTAGAGTAACTAGAATGTTTTTAAAAAGCGTAAAATATACAGTGTGATTAAAAAAATATTGAACAAACTTTAGGACGTGGTAGTGCATATCAAAACAAACTATTTTTGTAGGGGAAACCAGGGTCAAAATCCATTTTCTGGAGTGTCTCTTGTCTCACTCCAATCTAAACATAACTACCCTTCATAACTTTAATAAAACTTTGTGAAACAATTTTCAACAGACTGATCTTGCTTTATGTGAAATGCAATGATATCTTGAAAAGTGGTGCAAATGTGTATAATTTCGGTAGTTTAAACCGTATGAACTGGTCAATTACATCCGAAAATATGGCGCGTCTAGTTCAACGCTATTTGAATAAAGATGGTAGCCCCGTCTAACATTTCTAGTGATATCCTTCAATTTTACACAAAGAAATGTCAGTCTTTTTCAAATTTCGTTAAAGCGTTTTCATCATTGTTAAGGTAATGAACAAAGATGCGAATTCGGAATCGGGTGACACACCATGTATTTCTGACTAGATAAATGGCTTCTGTCCCTAGTTTTCTAAACAAAGATATTTTTTGTAGTATGAAGGTAGCAGGTAGGTCTACAGTAAAATGAAATCTTTGATGTATTTAAGTAATATGTATACAGCTATCTAGAGCTATTGCTGTTACTACCTTTACAGTTTCAAAATAGTTGTGCATCAAGGACTAAATAAATTAATTTAAAGACATTAATTTGCAATTTTTTCCTAGATAGTTCTGTATTAAAGCAAAATACGGGGTTGCACATATTGGCATAACTTTGAGGTGAGCGCTATTGTATCCACTTCTTCACAGCTGCTTTCACCTCGTCAGTTTCATCAAATCGTTCTCCCCGAAGACTATTCCTGTATAATCCCCATTCTGTTTCATTGTAGGTAATTAATGGATATCAAGCAGAAATGGGCATAACAGTACACACCTGAAAAAGTTATGCCAAAATTTGCATTACTTTTGGTACAATCTTTGTATTTGATGCATCCGAACAATGCGCATGCAGTTTTATAGAGCTATTACCGTTGCCGATTTTATAGTTAGAAAATAGTTGTGCTTTAAGGACTAAATTTAAAGACATTAATAAGAGCAGTTTTTCGTAGGCATCTCTGTGGTTAAGGAAAACATTTAACGTATTCAAACAATGCGTATGTAGCTTTATAGAATTGTTGTTGTTGCCGATTTGACAGTTACAAAATCGTTTTGCTTCAAGGAGTGAATTTAAAGACAGTTAGCGCAGTCATTTGTAGGTACCTATGTAGTAAAGCGAAATCTTTGAATTCTTCAAACAATGCGTATTTTTTGCACCTATTGCTGTTGTTAGTTTTACAGTTGCAAAAATGGCCGTGCTCCTTCTAAAGACTAACACCTTACCACGTTTATAAATGTTCTCTTAAGACAATTAAATAACTACTTCGTGTTTCAACATTCATCCTCCCCAATAGATGCTTCAAGGACTAAATTTAAAGATATAAATTAATACTGTTTTTCACAAGTGGTTGTATAGAAAAGCGAAATCTTTGATGCATTCAAACAATGCAGCTTTCTAGAGCTATTACTGTCGCCGGTTTTACAGCTACAAAATAGTTGAGCTTTGTCTAGTAGAATTAAGTACTAACATCTCACCACGCTTACTTAATCTTCTCTTAATCCTTAGCTACATTTCTTTAGTGTTAGAAAGAGAGGGAAAAAAGGGAGATTCAAGAGAAAATCCCTCCGTACTATCTTCATCTTCCAGCCACTTTTTTGACGGCTTTCAACGTAATTGGGTGCCGCTTTCATTAGGGAAAAGAATGAATTATGTAAATTCTGAATATACGCGCCGGATCGGGTTGCACTCACAATGCGAAGCTACAATTTACCAGGCAGCCCTTCGATAAGTGGCCACGGCACATAATATCGATTTCTTACCCTTCTGAATTAATAAAAGGGTTTCGCCCAGCCCCGTGGATTTGGTAACGAGATGGAATTTCCTAGGAGAAGATCTAGGTCTCAGTCTCCCTGAATCTCCCTCCCTATCTATCTAATGCACCGGTAATGCAGCCAACGAAAGCTAAGAAATTCGAAACTTTCGTAGCCAAATATGCGAATGGACACTTCTGCGTTAGGCATTTGTCATGATACCGGATTATTATTCGTTGGCAGTTGTGACCAGTAAATTAGTTTACGGTCGTTGGCTTGGATCAGAGTCTGATAGTGGATTTATGAGATTACTCCCTTTCTCTCACTTTTTTTTTTCTTGTGAAAAGAAAAGATTGCGTGCGTACAACACTTAAATAACGACATAAAAGTTTGCACGAGTCCAGGATTTGTCGTATACTGTTCGAAGCTTGGTTCTGTTTGCCCACATGGGACAATACGACGATTAAAGCATTTAAAAGATTTAGCCCATTAAAGCTACCTTTCTTATTCGAATATGGGAGCTTTCTGGTGAACTGGGTGCAATAAGTAAGTTTGTCCTAAACTAATGCAAAAATGCATTGAATAGTATTAAAATTTCGCGATGGCTGTATTCACCATTTAGTAATTGAAAAATTTTATCTTACGATATGGTGCAAGCTTGGTAACTATGGCTAACCTGAAGATAATTTCTAATGGAATTTTTGGGATTATATTGGATTTGCAGCATTTTAATAGTTTTGTAGAAAATTATTAAAATGAATTCTTCTTATTATTATTCATGGTAATAAAAAAAATATCCATCTAATAAAACATTCGTATTGTGTTGAATCTCTTCTAAAAGTGAAACAAATATGAAACAGTTTTTCACTTTAAATCATAAAAATAAATCCTTATCAGCAGTTTGTGACTGAGCCTTTAATTAAGACAAAATAAGTCAGAAAATAAAGATTGTTTTAATTGTCCTTTTACAACTCGTTCACGCCGTTTATTGTAGAGAAACGGCTGCAAGTACTTATATTGTAACAATTCGTCTTATTTAAAAAATGGTCATCATAAGGCTGCAAAAAATATAATTAAGTACAGTTTACTTTTCAAATTTTTGAGGAAGTCCATTTGGTTATCAATGTTTTTCGCCTCTTGGTTGCATTGAAGATGAAAAGATTAAAGTCGTACATAATACAGGATGAGTGAAAAGCCTCATTACACAGCCCCACACAATGTGTTCTTTTATAAAATGGTCATCCTAAGTCTCCCTTTAAAAAAATTTAAGGTAGTTCATTTGGTTATCAATGTTTTTCTCCTCTTTGTTACCATGAAATTAAGAAGATTACGGAAAGGAACTGACTCTAAATTTCAAGTGCGCTTTTCTTACGACAAAGCTCAAAGACATTTTACTACTATTCGGAGGAGTTTTAAAGGAGTTAACAAAAGAAAAGGGAAGATAATGATTTCATTACTGCTCTGATCGATGGAGGCAGTGCTTTTCCCATCTTTAAGCGGCGTTACGTAAGGTACTGTTATCAAAACTTCATGAAAGAATTCTGAATACTTTCCTAAAGTAAACTTGGCGTGAGGTCAAACAATATGAATGAAAAGCCCCATTTCCTCCGAAGTATGTGAAACGCATAGCTAGTTTAGCATAGCACTACGCTTTTATTTTTTTTACCACTAAAATTTAATAGCAAATTTTGGCTTAATTAATCGACGAAATCTGCGATTAAATAAAGCAAAAATGACTATTAAATTTTATTGGTAACAAAATAACGTAAAAGTTGGCAGCTATGGAGATGGTATATCAAACATAAATTTGCCAGCACAGGATGCCACACAATTAATCATTTTAAAGATGCCATTCGGAACGCATAATATTCAATTTCCGACCCATAACTTTCCATCGTGCAAAATGCGTAAGAGGCAGAAGGTAATGGGACTTTTGTCTCACCTTGTATACAAAAACACAACAAACAAACAAGCAAAATAAGTAAAAATAAATGAAAAAATAAGGAACATGTAGAAGTTTAAATGTAAAAATTACTGTTTAAGGATTTATTTCGTTTTCAAAAATTTTTTTTTTTTCCTTATTCCTTTTTTATAACTTAATAGCCAAAATACATTCATTTAAAATATATATATATATATATCGTATTCTCTCTCTCTCTTTCTCTTTTTAAATTTGGTGGTATTTATACATTGAGTAAAATTTCAATTCGAGTCTTCCACCATTTTGTTCATAATTCAAAAGAATGTTTGAACTATTTTAGCATTTCAAAAAGTGACTGACAAAATTATCTTCAAAGATAAACTTTTAGTGCGAAATTTATTTTAATATCAAATTATGAATTAAAGACGTTTTCATCCCGGTCTCAAAGGATGTGTTTTGTTGCGTAAATTGATGAACCATTAAATGAACTTTTCATCTCTGAACACTTCCTTCCCAATGACTTCAAGCACTACTTTCCTCCGACTACCCTTCTCGGCGTTTATTTCCGTCTAATATCGCATCAACACCTCTCAGGCCTTGCGTAACATGGATCTGTCAACAATTTGTCAAGGTTTCACAAATTGAGAAAAGGGGAAGAGATGATGAATTTGAGTTTGCCCCCATTTGAAAACTTAACTCATCGTCACGGCCCCACTTTAATTGGAAGGCCCCCGCAAGACGGCTTTCCGTAATCGTTTATTGGAGACATTTTTATCGGAAACCGATCCTTGGGGCGGCGTCTGGGGCATGCCTCCAAATATCGGGTACAATTCCAATAGTTAGAAGAGGGGGAAGTTTAAAGGGATTGCAAAAGTAATCTTTTGTTTCTTTCTTCCGATTTGTTGTGTTTCCGACTCGAACAGTTATTTTGTCGTATTGAGTGCGGAATGGTGTTTTGCACATGATGGTACGAACACTGCCATAATTTTTAAGTTGTGAATGTCTTCGTCGGAAGTTCTTCGTTTTCTTCCTTGCTTTTCTGAAGTCTAATCTATCTCTAATTTTATAGTAACTCTTTTAAAATATGCCCCGTGGCAACCAATACTGATTTGATTGGGGCTCAATATTGTGCAAATATTGCATTCATCGGGAGTGCTTTGTGTTAGTAATCAATATTGTTCAAATGCTGGCTTTATATTAGAAATACTTGCAATGAAATATCAATATTAAGGAATTATTGACTTTGCATTGAAAATATTTACAGTTAAACTCTAATATTGTAGAAATATTGAATTTACATTCGAAATATTGGCAATGAAATGGTGAAATACTTCTTAACAATATTGCACCAATACTGACAAAATGTAAAATTCCAATTTCAAGATAATATTTCATGCCAATTTTGCCAATATTGCAAGATATAACTAATACAAGTATTATTAGCCCCAGTATTGTTTTGCTAGAAGATATAGGTTACAGATTCTTACAATTCAAGTAATATCTTGCAATTTTTCAGTGATGAATTAAAAAAGTTACATTAATACTACAGAAAATTTTCATCTTTGTCTTCTCTTTTTCATTTTTCTGTGCAGGAGATTTAAGCAGATTTTAATTCATAAAAAATGTTTGTAAGCCATTTTTAAGCTTAGGCTGAAAATTGCATAAAATAAAATAAATTTAAGTAAAATTTCATTAGTTGTTTTCTTTTAAGTATCACTACTCCAGAGAATAATGATGCTATGTTATGATAAATATTAACTTTATAGCAACAAATTTCATTTTTGAGATTGCCATCGGAATTAACTCAGTTTTAAATATTGAATATCTCCGAAACTAATCACAATGACTTCATGACAATTAGTATAATATTATATTGAGTATAATCTGAGTGTGTCTTATTCTGCTTTCAAAATTAACTATTAGTATTGAAAAATTCGTTTATTTGTTTTTCAATACGGTGGAGTCTTCCTAAACGTGTCATTCTTATATAAATTTAAAGAAGACATAATTCCCAGTCGAATGATATTTTTCATTTGTGGTTACAACTTAGCGATTAAAATGTATGTTATTTTTTCTTACTAATTGAGCGACTTTAGATGAACATGCAGAAACAATCACGAAACAGCTTAAAAGCCACTTAAATTATCTTAAATGTGTAAAGATTTATGTGCTAAAATTAAAAAGCTTTAAAAGTGATATAAAAAAGAAAATAATGTTAAAAAAGAAAAGAAGAGAAAAGAAAACCTAGTTAGTCCGTTCTGTAACTGAATTTCGCAGTCTTCCGAACACATATCTCAGAACTTCGATATTCCTTTTTTCCCCCGAGTATGCCACTCCCTCGTGTAACATGTGAACTCTGATTTTTAATACCACATT
This sequence comes from Maratus michaelseni, assembly GCA_963931845.1. Lineage (NCBI taxonomy): Eukaryota > Metazoa > Arthropoda > Arachnida > Araneae > Salticidae > Maratus > Maratus michaelseni. Next base: position 257,199,598 of record OZ007592.1, read on the forward strand.
TAAAAAAAAATAAATGTTCTGGTAAAAAAAAAAAAATAGCAAACGAAAAAAAAAGGAAAAAATAAATAAATAAAATAAAATAATGTAATATAATAATAGTAATAATAATAACGCTCTCAAACATAAATTATTTTATTAAAATCTAACAGTAATTTTAAAACTGCGTAGACTCATATTGTATTGCTTCAGGGTTTTATAAATTTAAATACAAAATTGCCACCCAACGATTTTATGCAGTGACCAATCGTTATATATATATATATATATACAGAGGTCATTCAAATCCCAAATGCTCCTGCCCCGCACCCTGATTTAAAAATAAATTTTTAAGGGGGTAGGGCGGGGGGGCGTAGTATATAAAAAAATATTCGGAAATTCTTCTTTCTTTTATTTCCTTTTTTCGTTGCAGGATTTAAACATTTTAATTCTACCAAATAAAAATGTATTTTCAAGAAAATTGTTGTCTGTGTATTTCTCTTCTTAAGAGGGTTGCTCAGTCAGATCTCAAATTCCCCTTCTGATATTAAACCTATAGTAGTGGAAGACATTTTTATTTTTAAAATAGCTCCTCTGGAAATGAATTATTTTTTACATATTTTATTATTTGTAATATTCTTAAAATATGCGTCTTTTTTTTTCTTAGCTGTAAAAATATTTCTAAAATATATGCTTAATTTAATATTTTATGTGTTAAAATAGTACGAGCTGTGAGTAACACTTCAGATAAAATTAACCATATATTTTAGAACTATTTTGAAACTTAAGAAAAGAAAAGAAAAAGAAAGAAAGAGAGATAGAGAGATCGTTTAAGAAGGGTACAAAAAAAAAAAAAAGAAGTCAAATATATTAATTTCTTTATGAAGGATTTTAAAAATAAAAATTTATTCCACTCCCATCAACGAGGGAAATTTGAGATCTGACTGAACAAACCCCTTAAGAGCTTACTCAAGTAACGCTAAGACACTCGTGAGCTAATGCCAAACCAATGGTATCGTTCTTTTCAAATTTCTCGTTTGCATTTTCATATTCATAAATGATTTTTCTTGCAAACTTTTGTTGCAGTTTTCTTTTATTTCTTTCTGAAGACACTTTCCGTCTCGGAATCGGTTTTGAAAATTCAACAAAATCGAAAATCGATAAAGTACAAAAGTATTCGATTAGACATCGACCTCAGTTAACCTATGCCAAAAAACATTTAAAATATTTCAAATGCAAACGAGAAATTTAAGAAGAACACTGCCTTTGGTTTAACATTAGTTTGCGAGTGTCTTCGCATTATTATAGTGTAAACTCTCAATGACGAAATTAAAAAAAATCATTCTATGATCGCATCTTCGGTAAACCTCGGTGTTAGAAATTTCTCAATTCTTACTTTGATCTTGTATCATAGTTTCGTTCACCCTCTATTTTTCTGTTCTTTCTCCTGAAATGATTCCAAACGTGTGGTTGACCTGATATCTTCATTTGGACCGAAATACAGAGTATTTTAAAACCACATCTTCATATACGTTTCCCGAAATAAAATCATTTCCCCCCTTATCTGTACCTTTTAAATAGACAGACATTTATAATAAGCTTTCGGATTTCAATGATGTTGATTTTTTTCTTTTTTCTTTTCTTTAAATATGCTTTTGCTTCGGTTTTTAGATCATAACAGTTGAATATCTTTCATTCTATTATATTTTCTGCAGGAATTTGTTTTAAAGTAACAAGGAAGGTGGTACAAAAAAGACTGGACAAACTTTAAGAGGCGATATAAAAACGTGGCTAATTAATGTCTTTAAATTTAATTCTTGAAGCAACTAATGGGAAGGATGAGTATTAAAATACAAAATAGTTATTTAATAACATTAATAAAATATTAACTTATCAGTATATAAAGATAATTTTTAGAAAAAATGTAAATCATTTTGCGTAATACTGCAGCATAAACAGAAACCTTTATACGTATATAAGCAAAAAAGAATAAGGTAAGTAAGTAACTCAGTAAGGCAATAAAAGTTTTTTTTTTTTTTTTTTTTTTTTTTTTTAAGATAAAAAGAAAATTTAAATAAAAAGAGAAAGGAAACAACGCAAATAAATAGATAAATGGATAAATAAATAAATAGCAAAATTATGTGTACAGAGATTTTTTTTTTTTTGTAATTAATTATTTGTATTAGCTGCTTTGTTGTCCACCTTCTTGTCTCAATATTAGAATTTTTTGATTCAATAGTGAAATTGCTTAAGAGTATATTTCTTACATTTATAATTTCTTAGCTGTCGCTGTTAAATTATGATTATAATAATGATTACATTTATTTTTTCTTTGCAATAAGAATGACACGATTAAAAATAAAAATTGTATTTGGCAAACATTTATATTAAAGAAGGTTTTTTTTTTATAGAAACTATGAATAATAATACCAGTCATACAGAAAAAACAAAGCCCCCAGGGATTTTTCTTTCTTGCCAAAGAGGAGGCGTCATAGATAATTTGGTTCTAGTTCTATATATACTTTGGTTCCTTTGCATCCTTCACACATATATATGTAATGCTCGAATGTCTTCATACGGGCAAATTTTTATCAGAATGGTTTTCACTTATCAGTTCGAGTCGAATCTGATACACTATTAAAATAACTACTTCGCTAAAGAAGTTCAGTAAGTGATTAATGCATGTGAAATTTAAACTTAGAGTTTTGCTGCAAATCAGCTAATTAAACGTTACGTATATCGGCAATCTACAAATATGTTATATGACAAGTGTAATTACTACATAAACCAACGTACTCACACTGCCACCATTTAACACTGAGTGAAAAGGAATACAAAATTAACTTGAGTAAGAATATTATTCTCAATATTACTATCAATATCAGGAACTTTTATCTTTTTTCCATCGCTCTATTTAAAGTCAAGGACTAATCATGACATTCTTAAAATAGCAAGCTTAAAGAACTCTTAGACTTTCTGTTTCTGTGATGAAGGGCATACAGTTCTCCGTTTTAGGATCATCGGATAAGAATGATAGGATAGAAAGTTATAGGAAGTGGAATTGATAAGTTTTGTTAATTAAACAGGCCTAATACAAAATCTGATATTCTTGAAGATCTTAATGTTTTTGCTTTAATAAGAATTTTTTTTTAATGTTAATTTATTTTAAATATCCTCCAAAATCCTTCTGTTATGGGTACTTATTTTACAAAATGTATTTAGTTTCCAAAATTCATGATCTAGCTCAGTGGTTTAGTCTAGGCGTTAATGCGTTTGACAGTGTTAATATGTCAGATAAACGATTTTCCCATAAGTTGTCTCACAAATATCGCCATAACTCTATGGACCGCCAAATAAAGGTTCTAACATACTGATACCAGCACGTGTAATAACACAGTATGTGTCATTATTTAGATTAAGAAAGTTAATAATCTGATTTTATTCCAATCTCATATCCTCTGAGTGGTATGATGCATTAGAATCTGAATTTATCACATACTTTGTCGCATTGCGAATTACATAATTTAGACACTAATAACAGCAGTTGTAATAACGATTATAAATCCGTGATATCTTATAACATATCTCATTAAACAAGATGAACTAATATAATAAATTAGGAATTTGCCGCCACATTACATAATTTTTACTACCTAAATGAAACATCGCATATGCCTGCATTTAAATCGCATTTCCAAAATTAACTCATCAACTTCAAAAGCCTTAAGATTCTTCAGTCGCGATAATTATTTGTTGAAAAAAAGAAAAGACTGTGAAGTAATCTTCGGAGATTATAATGTCCAGTTAGTTAGATTAGAATCGTTATGTTAATTTCTGATTCTGAGTCGGGCTTAACGATACTGGGATGGTTTAACGAGCTAAAGCATAAAAAAAGGACTATTACAGAAAAATGGGTTACTTATGCAGATATTTAAATGACTTCGATCGTATGTTTCTGGAATGAAGAAGTGGAAGTAATTGTTTTTGTTAAGAGAAAGTTGTATTTCAAAGCCGAAAATGTTCTGAATAGAAATTGTTTGTTGAACTAGTATTATGCTTTTTTAATGCATTTTTCTTGTTACAGTTAAGTAAGCACTCTTTGCAGTTTTACGTCACAGAAATGATCTTTCGTGATAGTTAACAGTAGTTATTTTTAACATAAGGCTGAGTAAATTTAGGGTATTAAGCAAGAAAATAATCTCACTACTCGCATTTGTTACATGAAACATTTTGTTCTGTTGCACAGAGCAGGAAAAAGAAAAAGAAAGATCTAACCTACTGAATAGATATAAATATTAGAGTTCCTTTTAAATATGTTATAAAAGTCATTAGAAATTCAAAATCACACCAAAACTTAATGTGTTTATTGCCAAAGAAGAAAGAAAAACGTTCAGTTGAAATTAGGCGAATTCAGCACGTAATATGTTGTTATCAAGTCACAAATCACAAATGAATCCGTCATTCTAGAAAGGGCACTAGTCCTATTTGTTTATTATAGGACAAGTGCCCTGTCTAGGATGCCAGATTCAAATATCAATCAGTTATAACTGAAATTATTATCATTTGACAAAATTTTGGAGGTAAAGAGGTATAGATATCGAGAGAATTTTTAATGAAAACTTCCTGAAAAAATATGTCGTATGTAAGAATAACAAAAAGGTCTGAGAAGTATTCTCTCTCTGAGAGGTCTGAGTCTCAGAGATTATATACGTCCAGTTAGTTAGTTAATAACTCGTTACCAAATTTTCTGATTCTGAATCTGGCTTAAAGATTATTGCAAAGTTTTCACGAGCTTTAGCACAAAGAACTAATAAAGAAATAATGACTTATGAGAATTATAATATAATATGACATATTGACTTACTTATGGAGATATTCAAATGACTTCTATCATATGTTTCTGAGATGACTATGTAGGACTAATTGTTTTTTGTTAAGGGAAATTTGTTTCATAATTGAAAGTACTTTGAATAGAGATTATGTGCTGAACTATAATGCTTGTTTTATGCGTTATTTATAGTAGAGCTAACTAAGTATTCTTTTTTATAAAATTGTTTAAGTTTAAAAAATGATCTTACGTGATAGTTAGGAATATAATTATATTTTTAGCACCAGAGTGAAATAATTTGTATGGTTCGAAAATTTATTCTCGTCAGAAATTGCTTGGATGTTTTTAGATATTCAATCAATAATGAGATTACCAAAAATATTGTATCATCAGTTAACTTCATTTTAATTTGAAAGTTCACTAAAAAGGGACAACCTTTTTCAGTTATTTAATAATGTATAAATATGCATTGCAGTTAATTGGACAATTTTCAATGGAAAAAAAAGAAAATAATTACAGCAATAGAAAAAAAAAGAAGGATTGTAATCACTGGAAATTCCCAGCACATATTGGAAACACATTTGGAACACTTTGATTCAAAAAAGTGTTCCATTTACCTTAATGTGTACTGAACGTGTTCCCTTAATGTGTTCCGAATATGCTTCGCTATAAAGAAAGTGTTCTGAAAGTGTACCGAAAATGTTCTGCTCAGAATATCTGTTAAATCTAAACTTGGGAACACATTTCAGAATGGATTGGGAGAACATTTGAGCACACTGGCGAAATCATCATTTTCAAAAAGTGCGCTAGAAAGTGTGCTGAATAAAAGAAGTGTTCTTAGAAGTATTCTAAAAACTGTTCCAAAAAGTGCGCTACAAACTGTTCTAAAAAAGGTGTAAAAATAAGTGTTCAAAAATTATTCTGAAAAGTGTATGAAGATTTGCTGTGATAATATAAAATTATACAACAAAAAATACTTGAACAGAGGATTCCCACAATAAATTAGCTTTGTACTTACAATGCACATGATAGGTTCCCATAACAGGAATTTTTCAGGGAGCGCTTTGTAGTCTAGAAAGCAATTTTTGCAATAACTAAATCTGCTGTCAATATTGTTCTAAAACTTCAAACTGAATAACTGGAAATTAAAAAAAGTTACATCTAACTAATTTTTGAAATCCTAATTAATTCATTTAAGACAAACATGGAAAAAACCGTAATATCCCAATCTAAAATAATATAAATTATTACTTTTCTCCGAAGAACATACGAACAAAATTAATATTTTATCATTACAATCATTTGAAAACGTTTCATTATTTATCTTGACAAAGAAAGTTGATTTTTACTACCGAGAACCCAAGAAAGTCCCAAACACTTCACTTAAACTTCATTTAATAACCAAATGTGATATTAAGAATAGCTTTTACCGCGAACAAACACCGTTCTTTCAACCATCCATTTATTTTCTTTGAAAACAAAAGGCAACGATTAGATGCATGCATTTAGCGTTTGGCTTAATTTGATGCGTGTTGCGTCGCGCACCTTCTTCCCTTGTTAAAAGTGGAAAGAGGATTTTCTGTATCATCCAACATTTTGAAGAAGGCGACACCTCTTAATAAATAATCCCCAAGTAATTTGGATAATTGCGAACAATTAATCTTTGCAGGATGTGTTTCTCTTTGTTTAAGAAAGGGAAGAAGTTTCCGCCGTTTTGCTAAAAGAGATGAAGTGGCTGTGGATTTTTTGACAATCAAACATGAAAGGATTTATGAATGGATATAATGACTGTTAGGGTTATTTAATGATGAGTCATAAAGAGAGAAAATATGGAATTTAATGTAGATAAATTTGCGATGAGATGTCATGGATTTGTTTCATTTCTTGTTGTTTCAAGTTAAATGAAGAAACAGAAGTAATTTAATATACATATACAATATATATATATATATATATATATATATATATATATATATATATATATATATATATATATATATACATATAAACAGTAAATCCACCTTTTAAATGCTTTCTAATACAGCATAAAAGAATGTGCTCTCTGTGGGTCAATCCATGTGTCAATCTATTCTTCCTTAGTTGTCTCAAATTCGGAAAAAACTACTATGTTGTTGCTCTTCAATAATGGCGGAATTTTCTGTTTAATTGCGAATATAATCTGGATAATTCCGAACAATTAATTTTTGCAATATGTGCTTCAGTTTGTTTAAGAGAGGAAAGAAGTTTCCGCCGTTTTGCTCAAAGGGGTGAAGTGGTTGTGGATTTTTTGACAATCTAGCATGAAAGGATTTGTGAATGGATATCATGACTGTTAGTGTTATTTAATGAAAAGTCATAAGGAGAGAAAACATGGAATTTAATCTAGATAAACTTGCGATGATGTGTCAGGGATTTATTTCATTTCTTGTTGCTTCGAGTTAAAGGAAGAAACAGAAGTAACTTAAGCAATAAATCAATCTTTTAAGTACTTTTTAATACAATCTAAAATATAAAAAATATATGTTCTATATTTTTGTCTGTGATGTGTGTGTATATTTATATCTGTGAGTCAACCTACTTTTCTTATAACTTGGCTCAAATTCGGAGAAAACTATGTTATCGATCTTAATTGATGAGAGAATTTTCCGTTTAATTGTGAACATAATCTGGATAATTGCGAACAGTTAAACTTTGCAGGATGTGTTACAGTTTGTTTAAGAAAGGGAAGAAATTCCCGCCGTTTTTTAAAAGGGATGAAATGTCTGTAGATGTTTTGACAATCCAGCATCAAAGGATACAGTGACTTTTACTTTTATCTGTCAGTTGCTAGTGTTATTCGATAATGAGTCATAAAGTAAGAAATCATGGAGTGTGAATTAAACTTGATGATGAGGTATAAATAACTTGTATTTATTTAATATCTTAAAACTTTGAGAAATAGCTGAAGAATCTTTAATAGCTAAATCAATCTCTTAAAGACAGTAACCAATCAAACTGGAATCAAGGTAACAAAAGGTTTAAGACAGAACAGAAAAATTTATAGTCCATGCGAAATGGACATGATTCATTCATGAAAGAGCTCAAGAGTATCTTCGAAGATATCAACCGGAGTAAAACGGAATTTTTCCCTGGTCCCTACTTGCGATTCTTTTTTGCATGTTTTGCTGAACTTTCTTACATAAAGCCAAAAAAGTTTCTGAAAATGATTTGGTTGATTTTCTAACTGTCCGCTCTTCGTAATTAGGTTCAAATCAGGTCGAAATTACATTGCTGATATCGATCTTGATCGATCTCAACAACAAGAGAACAAATACACACAATGAGCAGATTGGCTGTATCATCAACATTTTGAAGATCTTAATAGATAATTCCCAAGTAATGTGGATAACAATTAATCTTTGCAGGATATAGCCAGGATCTTCTCCAGTGATCGAAAGAAGTAAAAGAAAACTTGGAATGACTCCAGTCGAATTGCGTGGATTTAAACCTCCCGACTTCGACGTATAACCCTCATAGTTCTTGCTAACAAACCAACTTAATAAACCATTTAAAATTATTTGTTAACCATTAAAGTTGAAGTAATAATATAGCATGCTTTTATTTATCTATAAAACGCCTCCTGTACACTATATGGCAGGTTTATTATGGACCCGCTGTACTGAAATACCATTGCGCACGATTATACGATATGAAAGAAAAAACGGTTAATAAAAGTAATGTAAGTGTAGCGACGCTTCTTCACACATTTAACTTCAAAGTCTAAAGAATTTAGCCTTGCATAAAAATATATCTAAGAGTACACATAATAAATAACCACTAAGTAATTTGGATAATTTCTAGTAATTAATCTTTTCAAAATGTTTCACTTTGTAGAAGGTCTTCCGCCTTGGTAAAGAAAGGGAAAACGGTTCCATTGTTTGAAATTCCTTACAACAGTCCAGGGTGAAAATTTGTCAGTTTTCCGAGGCTCTGTGTTTTCCGGTGTTAAATGAGCTGACAGCGCTGCTGAAATTCCGTTTTCCCTTTTTGTTCACGTTGCAGAAATAAAATAGAGTTAGATGTTGTCCACGTTATATCGTCCTTTTTACGATATCTAACGAAAACAAAAAAGAAGACCCATACATCACACACATATTATGAAAAACTTTCCAATATTTCGAGAATGTGGTAAATCTTCGTTTTCACTTTCTTAAAATAGCTAGCAACAATCTAACTCTACAGAAAATGCAGTAGTGGCCCGTCCTTAAGTGAGACTGCGTTAGCGTCCTCATGAATTTGTAAGACTATTACAGTTTGCGTTTTTACATATTTTTTCATTTTCTGTGATAAATTCATATGCAATTTATCTGGTAGCAATACGTAATTTTTCGTATTTCCACTTTCGTATTTCCAACTTTTCGTATTTACATAGCTCAAACTAGCATCACGCGAAATCATCCGCTCATTAATGTTAATCCTATGGGGCAGTTATTTTCTAATATCTCGTTTGCATTTCAATATTTTAAAACGATTTTTTTTTTGGCATTGGATAGCTGAGATTGATCTCCCTCTCCGCCGTTAATTACTTTTTCGATTTTCTTTGCGAATTTTTTTACGAGGATACTTTCACCTGCGAAACCGGTTCCGAAAATAAAAGTATCTTCGCAAAAAAAAAAAAAAAAAAGAAACATCGTTTAAAAATATTGAAATCCAAACGAGATATTAGAAATAGAAAATAGCTGCCCCATAGGATTAACATTAGCGAGCGGATGTTTTCGCGTGAGATAACATAGCTTATGCAGTCTCAGCTCACGGTCATGTGTTTGGCGCATCTTTCCACTACGGCTTTGCCCTCCATCGATCTGCGAGTCAATGCACTATTCTTGAAGATATCACTTAGCGTCGACTCATGTTGCTACAGTCCATTAGCTGTGGTTTTTTGGGACTCTCCTGATTTTCGGCTATGCAGTTTCTTCTCTTCCTTATATCGTACGGATATGAAATCGAAATGAATTCAGTTGATAATAGATTACAGAACCCACTACCTCATAGGATAAATTAATATGTACAAAAATATAACTTAAGTTTGTAGCATCTTCGTGATTTTTGCCACCAGCCGCTACTGAGAAAATGCAAGGTGCTTCTGAAGGCAGTGGCTTGCCGCTTTACTCAAACACTTAATATCATTCAATCCTATTTATAGTATTTTTGATTTGTTGAAATAAACTTATGACTTCATCATAGATAACCAGGACTATTCTCGGTAATTCGGCTGTTAGAGAGGCTTGATTACTAGTTTTTTCCTTATACGCGTTTGTTGTCAAATTTTATTTCCAAAGTCGTCAAGTTCCTAAAGAGTTGCCCAGACAGTCTCTGTACTAACAAATGCATTATACTTAGTATTCGTGAACGTTTGCAAAACTAGCTTTTAAAGCAACAATAGTGCATGTGTGGAAAGACAGTTTTAGAATTTTCCATCAAAAATAAAATTTCGTTCAGTTGAAAAACATATAACATCACTGACGACAAGCGAGTAAAAATTGCCCGAGTAAAACTGCTATGCAAGAGCTATGGACTTTACTCGTACTAAAATTTATTTCAGCTGTAAATCGCATGAGACACTTGAAAACGCACTTCCAGTAATTACCGCCCGTAGAAACTAATCTATTGTAGTGGCTCTGTAAAAGAAGTATAAGTATTTCAAGCACGAATTTTTAAATATCGAATCCAAGATATAACTTTTGATGATGCATTTCACTCATCAATGAAAGGATTTTAGAGAAAGACCTTTTCGATTCTTATTTATCTGGAAACACCACATGAGATCTAGCATGCCTCACAGATTTCAGCATTTATTTCAAAAAATTATCTCAGTTGGTTTCTAGCTTATTAATCATAACATAAAATAATTTCTTTCCGTTTTGTTTAATATATTTATCAGTGCTTGCTGTACAACTCTTAATTGCATTGATCCAAATCTTTTATACATTTTTCCTAAATAAAAGTCTTGGAAAATTTATGACTAGCAAACATAGAAGCGCCTTGTTCTTTGAGCTAGAATTATTCTTTTCTTTTATCTGGTGGTTTATACTTTGATTTAGAAAAGAATGAGCAGATTAATAGGGAGAGTACTATTGCAAAGAATATTAACAACTGAAGGGGGTAAATATATGACTTGTGAAAATTAATTTTAAAAAACCATCAATAACCAAAATAAATATAGCCTACAAACTTTTCCAGACTTATAGAGGTATTTTTCTTCTTTGCAAAATGTAACAAGAAAGAAAAATCATTCGTCACGCATAAATTATGAAACATTTTACAACATTACGTGAAAAAATGCTATTACGAAATCTTCACCATTTAGTACTGCAATAGGAGATCTTTAAACAAACAAGTTGCTTCAGATTAAAGATTCGCTTTATTCTGTGAATATTGACAATTATGGTACACTGATCAACATTTGATGGCAGAATTGACGAAAAAATAATAAATGAATAAGCAGAGCACAAAAGCAATTGCAAAGACTCAAAGTTAAGTCTCTAAACATGCAGGTAATTCCATAGCAACCATTCTTACTGAATGAATAATGGAATGTGTAGCTGCATCATCTAATGTTGTAGACAATGTTTTGTCATCTATCTCTATCGCTCAGCATCAAGTAATTCTATTTATATCCTTACTTTCGCGAGAAAAATCTTGTGATTTCATCACCAGTTAATCTGGACCATTCTCGATAATTCAACTCTAACGAGTTACAGAGACTTGATTTCTGAAATTTTCCAAATAAGCATTTTTCTACCGTACTACTAAAGGTCACCAAGTCGTCATTATCAAAATCGCTAAATTTTGATGCTAATATCGCCAATTATTCACAAACATTTTGAAATTGCTTTTACAGTAACAATAATAGGTGCACGAACAAGGTATATTCAGCACATTGTATCAAAAATAAAATTTCGATCTATTTTTAAAAGCATAACAAGATGTTAATGTATCCCAACTGTTTTGGAACTAATTTCAAATACTTACGAAAAGTAAATATTTTTCCTGTTAAATTAATAAAACTAGAATAAAAATTAATAAAATTATTGCATAATAATCATAGTTTAATATGGGCCTAACATTGGAAATACTTGGCAATGAAATGGCGAAACATTACCTGCCAATATTGCACTATTATTGACAATTTTTAGGAGAATATTTCATATCAATATTTCGAATATTCACAATAATGTAGCCAAGGTCAATATTGGCCAAGACATGGCCAATACAATCAATTTTGACCCAGTAATGTTTATCTACTAGAAAAGTTTTGGTATAAAATTTTATTTCCCTGAATATAAAAGCGGTATTTCCCTAAGCCTCTTTTTAATGTACATGTTTTCATGAATTAAATACTTTGATGTTTCAACTGTAAATGACCAAGCAATCTGTAATGCTCTCTGTAAATAAAAATTCGAAACAAACTAATCGGATACTAATAAAATAAATTATTTTTTTATTTGTCGAAAGCTTGTATAATAAAAATAAATTAACAAAACCCCGTAAGATATGACAGACTTAGACGCTATTTCTACAAGATTTTTTAAAATTTTGTTTGATTAGTTTGGTCGAATCGCCAAGTTTCCATCAGGGGCTCGTTGAAAGACATATTGTCCAGAAATTCTGACACTTTGACAGCAATAATTAACCAGCGGTCTCATAGACCGCTGCTTTCTATCTTCACAGATTAACTTGCAATTTTCAGTATACCTTTAGATAGTGCAATTTTGTTTCGTTTGAACCACAGGTACTATCACTAGAGTCTTCAAAATACTAGATGAATTTTAATTACAGTATTCCAGTACATAAAGATTAGTATCCTATGAGTTAATCTAGCCTTTTATTCATCTTTCTATCAAGTGGTCTCAGAGACCGCTCTCAGTAATTATGTGCACAATTTCTGTCGCAGTAGTTAACGGTTAAGAACCTAATCTCTCGTGGTCAGTAATTACCTGCTCTGTTTATAAAAATAACGCTTGTTTATTTTTCTCTCAAACTTCAAAATTATGGTTTCTAGATAAAGAGAAATGTTATTGTAATCATAAGACTCTATCCCCTTAAGAAAGAAAGAAAGAAAGATAATGAACTGTTTGTTTCGGTTGTCGAAATTTGTTGATAAAACGCTTTGCAGTGCCATTTATTTTAAGTTAAATGATATCTGCGAAATATTTCAACCGATTTCCACCATCCGTACGTAAAAATGTAAAATTTTTGAAGAGCAATAATTATAACTTGCGCTAATTTCTGGTTCTTGATTATAATTTTCATAAATTAAACACTTTGATTTATTGATATTTTAATCAAAATCAGTGATAATATTGTACTATCTGAACTGCAAATATTAACTCTAAACAATTTAAACAGATGCTAACAGAATAAATTAATGTTTTATTTGTCAAAGGAGTACATAATAAAAATAAATTTATAAAACTCTGACGTCAGACTCGATCCAATTTCTACAATTTTAATTTAATTTCAATTTTGCCCGATTACTTTGGCCTAGTCGCCGAATTCTCATCAGGGGCTCGTCGAAAGACATTTTGTCCAGAATGTCTGCCAGTTTGACAGCAGTAATTAAGAACTGAATCTCCCGTGGTCAGTAATTATGTCCTCTGTTTATACGTCTTCATTTGATTGGAAACGGAAAATTCTAAGAATTTTCATTTTCCCTTGTCGAGTTGGTGACCTCATCTGCGAACAGCATTTAATCAGTTTGCTACACGCCAAGGGGTCCAATTATCATTATTGCTTGAATAAAGTTAACATTCAAAAAAGAAAAAGGAAATAAAAGGAAATAAAGAAATGATGATATGTATTTGGAGATCTAAATGTATAACACTTTTTTCTTGTTGATGAATAGTAGTCATCTTTCGATTATTAAAAAAAGGAAAACGTAAATCAAATTCAGTACTATATTTAATTGTGTACTAGCGGAAGCCAGGCCGAGGGCCGTACTTAGAACCCTTTGACGAAAAAAAAATAAAGAAACTCTTTCAATTCTCTATTTTGAAAAAAGTCATTAGAATCTTAACTTTAATTGTTTGGTTGGTGTTTGTTACGGCCAAATATCTGCGCGCGGAATATAGACCGAGGAGCGGGATTACCCCCGTGGGAGGTATTCATATTTACACAAGGTTCGAAGAAAACCACACAAAATTCCGAACGGTTATGCTGGCACTTCCCGTCTACCAGCTTTGAGAGCAGAGCGTCTCAGCCACTGGTGTATTCTGACTTTGGATTTACAATGTTTCTTATTTGGTACAACTCTGTATTGCCTGTTTTATGCTGTGGCGGCTGCTTTTTACAAATTATGTGGGTGCTACAACCTAAGTTATATTTTTGAAAAATTTTATTAACACACCTAATGACGAAAGACGAAATCCATATGCCGTCAAAAAAGAGCATTCCTGACATTGCAACCATAGATCCAACTTCACATGAAACCTGTGAAAACGAAACCTGTCTATAAAGGAATTTTACTTTAAACGAAAAGATTTTAAGGACGCGGCGAAAAGAATACTATGCAATTACAAGCCGAAAGGTACTTAAATTGGAATTTTTTCCAGGCCCCTAGCGATTCTGTCTTAGCAGATTTTACTGCATTATCATAAAATTTCATATTAATTTTTTTCTTACATATACAATTCTTTCCTCCTATTGATTTTTGTATCATATTTAAATCAATAATGGGTATTCTTAATTGTTAATTATTATCTTTCTTCCAAAGTTTTCCTAAGAAATGAATTATTCAGCGGTAAAAATTTCATTCCGATGCGAGACTGTATTTATTTAGTTTCTATGTGCATTCCCTCAGCTGTCGGGTGAAAGTGTAGTACTCTAGTGTGTAGTACTCTAGTTTATTTTGAGGTGACTATGGTTTATATAGCACATAGTTTTTAAAAGCATATTTAGTTGATTTGGATCAAATTGATGCCGTTTTCCACTTAATTCCGTTATGTTGGACATTATACAAAATAAATACAAAAACTTACGTGTCGATACAAGGTAAAGTCAATATAAATTTGTAATACACACACAAAAAATTAAAAGAAATAAAAGAAATACAAAATCACAAATTGTAATAATTTTACAAATTTATGAAGGCGCGTATAGTGTAGTAGCGTTTAAAGACTGACTTGCCCCTGTTTTTATATTTATATGTTTAAAAGTTATCTTAAATGGGCAGGGGTAATTTAAGACAAAAACAAGTTGGAAATTGTACGTCAAACGTGACAAATGAGGTGCGTTCATACTATAGCTATTTATATAAATATTCAGATCTTGCTGATTTTTAATTCTGTGAAATGAATTATATCGTCTGCAGATTAATTTCTGTAATAAAATAAGTATCTCGGTCAGTTGACGATTAAACCTCGGAAGCTCCTATAACAAAAAAGCACCGATTTAAAAAAAAAAAATCAAATTTCTTAATAAATGTTTTTATTAATATCTCCTAAAGTTTTGATTCGATTTTTATAAAATTTGAAATGTCTCGACAAAATTCTGCAAAGATAATATATCTTAAATTTCAAACCATTTGGTTGGGTAGTTTTTGCGTTGTTATATGCGGACGGACGGACAGACAGACGGACGGACCAAGCGACGACAATAACTGCTACGTATTTATATAATTACGAACGCACCTAAAAACGAGAATTTTCGGCTATTTTTACAGCCGTGGTTTTCTTGGACTTCAGCGTGACGATCAATTTCAGAAACAGCTTTTTGGCGGAATGATGAATTATATTTATGGATTCGTGTATTTGATGCTTCTAGAAATCGATTTCTGTTAAAATTTCTACAGGTTATAATACATATTTTTTTAAATACTATTTAAAAAATGTATGATAATTTTAACATAAATGAATTTCTAGAGCTTTAAATATGCAAATCCAAAATTGCAGCACATTACGTCTAATTTTTCTGTTACGTTTTCAAACTATCCTGATTTCAATCTGTTTTGCAATAATCAAAAATAAATATAACGTTAAGAATTCAAAACCTTTCATTTGCAATATTCTTAAACCATTTGAGATAATGACTTCCGTTTGGTATCAGGAGATAAAATTTACAGCAAAATCCAAATGTGATATCAAATTTAGGTGTTAGTATTGAATTTTTTCAAGTTTGGTACAATTTAAATATGTAGACAATCTCTGTTATTACTAACGGGTTGGTACCAGTTACACTTTTATACGATGATTTGAGGCGTAGTTAGTAGGGGGGGGGGGGGTATCCTTTTTTTCCATGACTGTACGTCTATCTAATTCAAATAACCAATATTATCGTTGTGACTTTCTGTTTAGCATACTATATAATAAGAAAGCACAAGCAGTAACATGAGTGTTATTATATTTTCACTTAATTTATAAAAAAGGCTTTAAGCACTTTTTCAGGAATTCATATTCTTACTGTTTTCCTGAAATGTTCTTTTTAAAGTTTAAAAAATATTTACAGATATTTACATAAGAAGTGTTTTGATATCAAACTGAATTTGATCGTTTGTTCTCTTTTACAATATTTATTCGGAGACCCATACAAATATTTGCTTAGATTCTTATTTTTATTTGTACATATCGTCTTTTTGTTTAGAATCTTTGTTCAAATATTTCAAAAGTATGTAACCTGAAAAGCGTTTTTGTTTACCATTTGAATCAGCGAAACCAGTAATTTTGCATTAGAATCAGATTTAATTTTTGTTCGACTTTAAAGCAAAATTCATCAATGTAGATTCTGTTATGCAGTAAAACCTATGAAAGCGGAAACTGTCTATAACGGCTAAAGAATAGGATAAGAAAGATAAAGAATGCGATAAAATAACAGAATAGTGTACCTATTAAGATGGAAACCTATATAAGAGAGACTTTTTTCTGATCCCTTGCGATTCCGTTTTAACAGGTTGAAATACATTTGATCCGAGAAAACGTTTTTTACAGTTTCATAATTTGTCTCTACAAGATAAAGAATGGCAGCTTAATAGTTAAATAAGAAAAGAAAAGCATATGACCATTTGGGAGGAATTTCGTCTAAGTATGAAACAAACGTTACTTACTTTGGAGCATAAATACAAAAAATAAAAAAAATCCACTGCAGTGCTAAAAAAAAAAAAATATATATATACATAACTATATCTACTGTTAACTAGTAAAAGGATGATTTCTATAAACATAAAACTACAAAGAATAATAAGCTAACTGTAACAAAAAAAAAAAAAAAAAAAAAAAAAAAAAAACATTATACTTCTATTCAAAACACTTTTAGCTATGAAACAACTTTCTCTTTACAAAAAACAATTATTTCTACCTCTTCATCTCAGAAATGTATGATAGAAGTCATTTGACTATCTGCATAAGTAAGGCATTTTTCTGTAATAGTCCTATTTACATCTTTCTTTATGCTAAAGCTGGTTAAAGTTTTTCAGTATCTTTATTCCCAATTTAGAAACAGAAAATTAGCATAACGATCCTAATCTAACTTGAACATTATAATCTCCGAGAATATACTTCCCCGGCTTTTTTCCTAAAAATAATTATCGCGATTGAAGAACGTTAAAGTTTTTGAAGTTGATGAGTTTATTTTGGAAATACTCTTTAAATGCAAGGTTTATGTGATGTTTGATTTAGGTAGTAAAAATCACGTAATGTGCCGGCAAATTCAAAATAAATTTTTCCAGTTCGCCTTTTCTTAATGAGCTGCGTTATAAAGAAATTATTGATTTATAATCGTTAATACAACTACTTTTATTAGCGTCTAATTTATGTAATTCACAAAAATTACCAAGTATGTGATAAATTTAAATTATAATGCATTATACCACTCAGTGAAGATGAAATTTTAATGAAGTCATATTATTAACTTTCTTAATCCAACTAATGAGACGTGCTATGTTATTACACTTACTGGTTTTAGTATGCTAGAAACCTTACATGGTGACTTATATAGTTATGGCGATACTTGTAGCGCAAGTCATAGAAAAATCATACAACTGGCATATTAACAACTGACAATTACAGACACTTTAACGCCCAAGCTAAACCACTGATCTAAAATCATCGGATATTTCGGGTAGACATCGGCTTTTTCGAATAGATACCTTTTGTGAATAAGTTCCCTCAAAAGAAGGATTTTCGAGGCAAAATTAAAGTTATTTAACCCTTAATGTTCAAAATTATGAATCAAGACCTTTCCAATAATTATTTTCCTTGATGTCGGAAAACATATTTGAAAATTTATATAATAATAATATGAAATTTAGAAGATTTTTTCATTAAAACTGATTTAATAAATCAGTAGTTATAGATCTTTTTATAAAATATTTAAAAGAATAATTAAATTAATTAACAAAAAATATTTTTATGGAAATCTCACTATTCTTCTAAAAACAATGTCAATAAATGTATTGTAATCCTATCTGTAAATGGAAAGGTTTTTGTAGATGCAAATTTTTCATATAAATTTTTTTAAGAAGAGAAATGTTACAACTATGTAGTAAATGGTTGAAAAGAATAACCACTCAGAAAAATATTTAGCTTCGACTATTTCGCTTTGCTTTCTAAACGTGTTTGAGCAAAGTGTGAAAAGTAAAATCTATAATTATTAGTAGACGAATCAAATAAATTTGGTAATAAAGTTTCTTTAATGATACTTAAGGTTGTTCTCAAATCCAAACTGGCTGCTTTCTGACACATTTTTTTTTTAAATTCAGGTATGCTTACTAAGAAACTATGTAATCAAATTACGTTTTATCTTATTTGGTATAGACAGAAGATCTTTCAGAAAATACTGTCAAAGTCATGGTTTTGAATCAAATTCTCGACGCGGAAAGGCGAGAACGGATAAAAACGTGTCGTCACGTGACACGAATAACTTATAACTCGATAACTAATCTATTTATTAAAAAAAATGGATAACTGATTTCGATTCAAAATCGCTTCAATAGTCAGACCTGCCAATTTTATGCCTTTGCGTTTAAAAATGAGTCAGAAAATGTGTCAAAAAGTTTCGCGTTGTTTAAGCAGGACATTTAAGAATCACCTTAATGATACTTAAAGCACCGTCGAAGAATAAAGGATTAAAAGTTAATAAAGTGTTTACTTATCGTACCTACTTTGGTGAAAAAAAAATCATGTACTTTAATGTTAAAACAAATAACTACTGTTAAATAACATAAAAGATGTTTTCTATAAACATAAAACTATAAACACTCAGCTAACTGTAACAAGAAAAGCGCATAAAAGAAGCGTACAATAGTTCAACAAATAATTTCTATTCAAAACATTTACGGCTTTGAAACACAAATTTCTCTTAACAAAAACAATTATTTCCATCTCTCCATCTCAAAAACATATGAGAGTAGCTACATGAATATCTGCATAAGTAAACCATTTTTATGTAATAGTCCTATTTACATCTCTTTTTTTATGCTAAAGCTCGTTAAAACGTTGCAGTATCGTTAAGCCCGACGGAGAATCAGAAAATTAGCATAACGATTCCAATCTAACTAACTGGACATTATCATCTCCAAGGATATACTTCACAGTCTTTTCTTCCTATAAATAATTAGCGCGGCTTTTGAAGTTGATGAGTTAATTTTGGAAATGCGATTTAAATGCGGGGATATACGATGTTTGATTTAGCTAGTAAAAATTCGCAATGGATAATGAGTTGTGTCACGAAGATATGGATTTATAATCATTATTACAACTAATGTTATTATCCTATAAATCATCTAATTCGCACATCAGCCAAGTTATGCTATAAATTTAGATTCTAATGCACCATACCACTCAAGGGATATGAGGTTTAAATGATGCCAGATTACTGATTTTAATCAAAATAATGACACTACATTATTTCCTTTTTTTAAGTGACTACTTTCCCTCGCAGAATAATATTTAAAAAATATATATGAATAAAATTGAAATCATTAAAAATCTGTCTCATTTGCAGATTTTACTAAAGTAGCACCAGGAAACAAAATATAATTTTAAAACAAATGATTATCATATTATTTGTACTAGAACAAAATGCTTAGTATGTAACAAGATTTATATATATATTTTTTTTTCCTAATATGCTGAATTCAAGATCAATACAATACATTTCAGTATGTGTGGCGTGAATACAATTTTAAATTGAATAAAATGTACCGATTGCAAAGACATAACTGTAGGATAAAATATTTCAAGGAAATAGATATAGTATTCGCAAGTTCAAACATTTAAACTAGAAAGAATTGAAATTTATCAGTAATATGCTTGCCTCTTCATATTTACTGGAGAATATTTAATTCGTACATGGGACCGGAACACAGCAAAATATTCGAGCATCTTCAACTAGGAACCTCTCTCATCCAATCTCTACCAGCGTAAACCACTTACTAAGGGTTCTATACTGCAAGCTAATTTAAATACATGCATAAGTAACTCCTTTCTCCGAAAACTGTTATAAGTCTCGTACTTGATCAAATCCCTTTAAATCTTGGGGCTCCTTGGATAAGTTATAAGATTCCATGCCAAGTAATTAACATAACGATGTTAACCCAAGTCATCGCCAAATCGCCAAATCTATGCATTTTCTTCAAGGAAACCTAATTACAGCATTTCGGAATAAATTGTGAAGTAGCTAATAGTTAATAAGTCACTTTAACTCCGGTGTTTAAGTTCGCATTTATGCAGCCTGGGGTTTCCAATTTCTGTAGGGGACAAAAGCTATTCAACTCTTTGATATTAGTTCGACTGTTAGCACAGACGCGACTATGTTGTGGGTAACGTGGAGAATTTTGATAAAATAGTAATAATTATAGTCATAAATAGGAACAAAATATTTGGAAAGTCACAAATTAAATGCAAATCAGGTGATATTAAAAAATTTCACAGGCAATTTGTAAATATGTAATTGAAAACAAAATGTTATGTTTTAACTAGGAAATATTATTCCACTAGCACATTTTATTTTCCTATTGCATTATTAAGTTAAAAAAATCCCTGACGGCTCGGCCTACAGGTACAGGTAGATTTCGAAGACGCAGAACGTGGGGAGCCTGTTTGTCGGGAATTGCGGAAGAAATGACCTTTTTGCGATGATGCTGCAGTTGGAACCGCCTACTTCGAAACGAAACTTGTTTGCAGGCGGAGCCAGTAAGGATTTTTTTTTTTTGCTATAAGAGTTGATCCTATAAAAACATGTCAATATAAAAGTTTTAGATAATATTAAGAGGATTTATAATATATTTAAGCGGATTTGAAATAGTGAGAATTGACGAAGTTATGAATTTGTTTCTTCTAAAACCCCCCTTCCCTCCCCCCCCCCTTAAGGCAATTTTTAATTATATCAAAAATCTGTCATACATAAGTTTTTGGCACTGTTCCTAGAAGTAATAATAACTTCAAACGGATTCGATACGTATAATAATAAAGAAATTATGAGGATTTTTCTGTTTTCACAAAAAGCCCCCCCATTCCCCCCCCCTCCCCTTGGTTCGATTTTGCCCATTAACGAACTTGACCGAGATTTTATGACCCTTGATTTTATGTATCAGTTTCGAAAAGATGCGGGAGTTGGAACCGCCTACTTCGAAAAATAACTTGTTTGCAGGCGGAGCCGGCAGGGATTTGTTTTGTTTTTAATTTTTTTTTTTGCTATAACGGTTGGTCCTATAAAAAACTTGTCAATATAAAAGTTTTAGATAATACTAAGAGGATTAATAATAATTTCACTCGGATTTGATATCTTGTGAATTGACGAAGCTATGATTTTTTTTCCTAAAACCCCCCTTTCCGCCCCCTTGGGGCCATTTTTAATTATATCAAAAATCTGTCATACATACATTTTCGGCCCTTTTCCTAGAAGTAATAATAACTTTAAACGGATTCGATACGTATAATAATAAAGAAATTATGAGGATTTTTCTGTTTTCACAAAAAGCCCCCCCCATTTCCCCCCCTTGGTTCGATTTTGCCCATTAACGAACTTGACCGAGATTTTATGACCCTTGATTTTATGTATCAGTTTCGAAAAGATGCGGGAGTTGGAACCGCCTACTTCGAAAAATAACTTGTTTGCAGGCGGAGCTGGCAGGGGTTTGTTTTGGTTTTAATTTTTTTTTGCTATAACGGTTGGTCCTATAAAAAACATATCAATATAAAAGTTTTAGATAATACTAAGAGGATTAATAATAAATTTACGCGGATTTGATATCTTGTGAATTGACGAAGCTATGATTTTTTTTTCTTCTAAACCCCCCTCCCCCCCTTGGGGCCATTTTTACTTATATCAAAAATCTGTCATACATACATTTTCGGCCCTTTTCCTAGAAGTAATAATAACTTTAATCGGATTCGATACGTATAATAATAAAGAAATTATGAGGATTTATCTGTTTTCACAAAAAGCCCCCCATTTCCCCCCCCCCTTGGTTCGATTTTGCCCATTAACGAACTTGACCGAGATTTTATGACCCTTGATTTTATGTATCAGTTTCGAAAAGATGCGGGAGTTGGAACCACCTACTTCGAAAAATAACTTGTTTGCAGGCGGAGCCGGCAGGGGTTTGTTTTGGTTTTAATTTTTTTTTTGCTATAACGGTTGGTCCTATAAAAAACATGTCAATATAAAAGTTTTAGATAATACTAAGAGGATTAATAATAAATTTACGCGGATTTGATATCTTGTGAATTGACGAAGCTATGATTTTTTTTCTTCTAAAACCCCCCTTTTTTCCCCCCCTTGGGGCCATTTTTAATTATATCAAAAATCTGTCATACATACATTTTCGGCCCTTTTCCTAGAAGTAATAATAACTTTAAACGGATTCGATACGTATAATAATAAAGAAATTATGAGGATTTATCTGTTTTCCCAAAAAGCCCCCCCATTTCCTCCCGCTTGGTTCGATTTTGCCCATTAACGAACTTGACCGAGATTTTATGACCCTTGATTTTATGTATCAGTTTGGAAGAGATTTATGCATAATTTTTCCATTTATCGTGGTAAAAAAAAAGTGACATAGATAGATAGATAGATAGATAGATAGATAGATAGATATATATATAAACTTTTGAACTGGGGGTGGTTTTGGGTTCTGGGAGTCATGATCGGCGTAGATCTGCAAAAATTTTTCAAAATTTCCAACTTAGGTGAGAA
The DNA here is from genome assembly GCA_963931845.1 of Maratus michaelseni. Lineage (NCBI taxonomy): Eukaryota > Metazoa > Arthropoda > Arachnida > Araneae > Salticidae > Maratus > Maratus michaelseni. Next base: position 257,222,570 of record OZ007592.1, read on the forward strand.
TGTAATAGGTAGTATTTCTTACGAAATCTACCTAAAAGAGATTCTACCACTTAAACTTTCAGTCTTTGTGCTGCTCTGAATGTTATAGTACGTCTTTTTAGGCCGAAAAAAGGAAGATTTCGAACGCGTAGTGCTAGTTTTCCTTTTAATGGTTGACCCCTCATCTTTCTATTGTGTTAATAGGAATTGAGAAAGAACTTGTTTTAATGCTTGGCTATCAGTATACACAGCCAATGCAAATCAGGTTCATTCGATTTTTTTTTTTTTTTTTTTTTTTTTTAACTATAGGGAAAATGGTTGTTGATTTCGGTCGAGAATGGACCACATGATGTTCGCATTTTACTATTTTAAACGTTTTTAACGAAATTCTGTAACTTTAGAAGAATTTTTTAAGCGTTTTTAACTAAATTCTGTAACTTTAGAAGAATATTTCTTTGAGTAGGCAATAGAAATGCATAAAATCGTTACAAAAATGTTAAAGTTACAAAAAGGATAGATGCAAATTATCAGATATGAAAAATAAAGTAGAAATTTGGTACTTTCGTGTTACAGCGGCCCACAAGGATGAAATATTTTTGTTTCTGTTTTCATTAATATATTGTAAATTTGGTACTTTCGTATTATAGCGGCCCCCAAGGATGAATCGCCAAGCGACCAACGATTTCGCCAAATTATAAAGCATGTATGACATAATAATAATATATCATATATATATATATATATATAATATTTATTGACGTATGTGTCCAACATATAATCATATATGATGCATAGATGATGAATATATATGACATGTGTATATGATGTATATACGACATATAAGACGTATAATGACGTATATGGCACATATAGGAGTGTTTGGAATATATATATGCGTATATAGGATGCAAATATAAGCTTTGCGATGATCTTGGTGAAATCATAACTGCAACCGTGGCATAATCATAATTGTGAGGGCCGCTATAACACAAAAGTACGTTTTTTTTTAAAAGTTTTTGGAACATTTTCCCAATGGTTATTGTAATTTGTTAAATTATATATATATATATATATATATATATATATATATATATATATATATATATATATATATATATATATATATATATATATTGTGCGTTTATAATATTTCAGGCGTATAATAAAAGATGTAACAGCATATATGTAAGGAATAAGTACATGAAAATAAATACATCAACTGATCTTATTCAAAATCTTTTCCAACACACTGGAAGAAAATTGAAATTTTTCATATTGCTGCAAACCTTTACTATTCTAAAAATGACTTAAGATTTGTTTTTCTACATTTTCTTGAAAATAGAATGGAATAAGAGACGGAAACTGATTGAGTACATACATTCGCAATTGCAAAATTTTTACATAAATGATGTACTGTTCTTTCTTCAAGAATGATTCGTATGTTTCATTTTCTGATCGCAGTCATTCTAAACTGCAGTCATTTTTTCTAAACCCTTTATCGTAATCTCTAATGTCTTTCATAAACTTTTCAATTAATTTTCGCATCTTTAAAATATTGCCACACAATTTTGTATTCGTAGTTAATATTTTACTTCATAAAACAATCCTATGTAATTAGTTCGAAATAACTAATTATTTTTTCTTTCTTTTTCACTTATTTTTAATTCCTTGACTACCAATGCACAAGAGAAATAATGGATCCCAATGATTAAAAAAATTTAAATTTATTATGTTTAAGAAGCAATGTGAGACTATTTGTGTATGATGATTATAATTCTCAATTATATATACAATATATTGCCAATGATGACCGGTCACTTGCGATTTTAGACGTTTTGTTAAATATCTGGAAAGATACATGAGGAATTATCCTGAAACTTCAGGAGTGTAAACAACATGATAAACGTCATATATTTCCGCGAAGATTTTTTCCCGAAACCCCATAAGGGGCCGTCAACAAATTGAAGAAAAACGAATATATTTTGGATAACCCTGTAAAAACTAATATTGCAAAAGCATTCAAATTGTAGATTATGATTAAGTGGATTATTGTAATAATTTGGGTTCATTTGTATGAAGATAGCATGTATACTCGAAGAGAAATTCAGGTTTTTATAAAAACAGTCCCAAATTTTACCAAGTTTTTTGCTTATAATTTGCAGAGTTTTTAATATAAAAACAAGTTTTTTTCAGAAAATATGACAAACAAAATTATACACAATACCCTGCAATCAGAATTAAGAAATAATAAAAATTGTATGAAAAATGAGCAGGTTTACTAAATATTGTTTTACTGCGCATGCGCGAATTCAATCAAAATATACTGTGCATAATATAATAGCTAAATGTATAGACCAACTTTTATGAAAGTCTCAAAAACATAGCTTGAAAATTCTGATAGTAATCGTCGATAGAATAAGCTCGAATTTCGCTGTTCCCAAAAGGAAGCAAAAAGATGAGGGGTTGTATCCAAATGTACTAGCTTATCAAAGTTGACATAATAAGAATGAAGTGTCTCTCATTCTATATTTGATACAACCCCTCATCTTTTTGCTTCATTTTGGATACAGCGAATTTCGAGCATATTCTATCGACGATTACTATCAGAATTTTCAAGCTATGTTTTTGAGACTTTCATAAAAGTTGGTCTAGGTTCATGGTCTATACATTTAGCTAATATATTATGCACAGTATATTTTGATTGAATTCGCGCATGCGCAGTGAAACAATATTTAGTAAACCTGCTCATTTTTCATATAATTTTTATTATTTTTTAATTTGGATTGCAGGGTATTGTGTATAATTTTGTTTGTCATATTTTCTAAAAAAAACTTGTTTTTATATTAAAAACTCTGCAAATTATAAGCAGAAAACTTGGTAAAATTTGGGGCTGTTTTTATAAAAACCTGAATTTCTCTTCGAGTATACATGCTATCTTCATATTATCCAAATTATTACAATAATCCACTTAATCATAATCTACAGTTTGAATGCTTTTGCAATATTAGTTTTTACAGGGTTATCCAAAAGATATTCGTTATTCTTCAATTTGTTGACGGCCCCTTATGGGGTTTCGGGAAACAATTTTCACGGAAATATATGACGTCTATCATGTTGTTTACACTCCTGAAGTTTCAGGATAATTTCTCATATATCTTTCCAGATATTTAACAAAACGTCTAAAATTGCAAGTGACCGGTCTTCATTGGCAACATAGTGTATATATATATATATATATATATGTGTGTGTGTGTGTGTAATAATAAAAAAATTTCGCCATTTTTCCTTAGTTAATTTATTCCAAATTCTTACAACTCTAAATTTTTTCCCTGTTTTATTCTAATTTACTACTCTATATTCATTAAATCCTTATTCTTAAATTAGCTCTATCGTTAACTCTGTTAAATTCCCTTTTATTTAATTCTAAATTGTCCAAATTTACTTAAATATAAAGCTTTGAGTTATTCTTAATTTCTATCATGATCCTCGATTATTCCGAATTTTATTTCCTGCTCTAAGTCACTTTACTACAAAATTCATCCACTACCTCTCTGTCCGAACTCTTTACTAATTATCTTTCATTGGTCGTGACGTAGCATGACGCGTCTTCTTTAATTCCTCATTGGTTCAGTACGCGTTCTACGTCATAATTTATATTATTGCGCTAGGTAACAAAAAGCAGCTACCTGCGGTGCTCCCTAAGAAATCAGTCGAATTTTCACTTGTCAACAACTCCCTGGCTGCTCGTTTGACTAAAAAATGTTCTAATACTTACCCTCCATGCCTTGATGACGTAGCGATGTACGGCTATTATTGTTAGGTGAAAACTGCCCAAGAGAAATACTTAATAAAGGATTGAATTTGAAAGACCTTGTTCGTTTGATTCATGGAGAAACGCCTCTGGTTATTTGATTCTACTGCCGCTGCGGCCGCGTCGAGACTGCAACTGAAATATTAGGCAATTTACGACTGCTTCTAATTATTTACATCATCAATAACAACCACCGTTCTTAATTTAATTGTGCGACCATGTGTGCTCCTGCTTCTATTATCAACTTTACTCCCAATATAACATATAATGATATATATTCGTAATATAATATATGTACCTTTGAATTCAAAAGACAACGAACAAGTTCTATACATATATATACGTATAATTATAATACCTCTGAATTCAAAATACATCAAATAAGTTCTTGCAACAAATCTAACCAAATCTCCATTTTAAAGATAGGTAATTATAAAGTGTATACAGAATACAATTAATATATATATATATATATATATATATATATATATATATATATATATATATATATATATATATATATATATATATATATATATACTTTAATGTTTTGATTTTCAGCAATTATCCATTCTTACTTCAAATTCTTTAATATCTGGTATTGTGGTTGTTCAGGCAATTTGATTAAAATAAATTTGGTTTAACGGTTAATTTTATTCAAACAGAAATCAATTACAATTTATTGATATTGAGGAATATCGCCCTCGATACAATGTTTCGCAATATACGTTTCCATTTGCTTCTTGTAATATTTTCACATTCTGGTCGTAGGATTTGTTCTCCCCATACTTTTATTTATTTTCAATTATATATATATATATATATATATATATTATATATATATATATATATATATATACACAATACCTTTGAATTAATTAAAAATACAGCAAACAAGTTCTAGCAACAAAATCTGACCAAATCTCTAATTTAAAGATAGGTAAGTACATAAAGTGTACACAGAATACTATTAAGTTAATAAATAATTAACAAATTCAAACATAAAATTACCAATGCTCCAATTCAGAGACGACACGCACCAAAACATACATTTAAAAAAAAAACAGAAAATAAATATTCAAAATGAAAAAGATGCCAGATAAATAGAATAAATGTAACCCAATCACATAAGAATAAAAAATGGAATTTAGATATCAAATGATTATAAAATGAAATTCGAAAAGAGACATGTGACATTGCATAAATCGTCAGTTAGACAGTACATTTCACATGTCAAAAATAATGCAATATTTCATAAAATATACTGGCAAATTTTCTAAAAACAGTATATTTCTTCCAAAAATTTTGTATTAATAGAACGAAACGAAAGAAAATAACCGATGAAAAATAGATAATAAAACAAAATTACTCACAAGCCATGCTCTGAATATCACACGATATAAACCAAACATCCTAACAACATTTGAATTGAGCATGTACGTGAGATCGTAAAAAGCAAAATGACCATGGTTACAGTAATTTAACTTGAGATATTAATAGATGAAAGAAAATCTATAAAATATATTAGACAAAAATTATTATTATTATAACAACAAGTATGAGTTTCATCTTTCATTTTTTTCTCCATTTGTGTATAATGGTTTTAAGTCGTCTGTTATAGTTATATACAGGGTGTTTCAAAAATGACCAGTATATTTGAAAATTCAATAAAAACTAAACGGGCAGCGATAGAAATACACCGTTTGTTGCAATATGCTTGGGACAACAGTAAATTTTCAGGCTGACAAACTTTCGAAATTAGTTACAATTTTCAACAACAGATGGCGCTGCAGTCTGAAAAAATCTAAGCCACGATATTTTCCGCATATCCACCATGCGCAGCAATAATATGGCGTAGTCTCTGAATGAAATTACCAGAAACCTTTGTAAACGTGTCAGGCGGGATGGCTTCACATGCAGAAGAGATGTACTGCTTCAGTTGTTCAATTGTTTCTGGATTGTGGCGGTACACCTGGTCTTTCAAGTGTCCCCACAGAAAGAAGTCACAGGTTTACAAAGGTTTCTGGTAATTTCGCTCAGAGACTACGCCATATTATTGCTGCGCATGGTGGATATATGTAAAATATCCTGGTTTAGATTTTTTCCAGACTGCAGCGCCATCTGTTGCTGAAAATTGTAACTAATTTCGAAAGTTTGTCTGCCTGAAAATTTTCTGTTGTCCCAAGCATATTGCAACAAACGGTGTATTTCTATCGCTTCCCGTTTAGTTTTTATTGATTTTTCAAATATACCGGTCCTTTTTGAAACACCCTGTATAAACTAAATTTATTCAAAGGCACTTCTAACACATTACAAGAAAATATAGAGATTTTCTTCACGACTTTTCTCGTTACTTTAAACATTTATTGTAAAAATGACCTAAGACTTGTTTTCCACATTTCATTGATGGAAACAGAATGAAATAAGAGAAGAAAACTGATTGAGTAAATATATTTGATGGCAATTCCAAATTTTTAAAGAAAATCTTGTACGGCCATTTCTTCAAGAATGAGTCGTATAATTCATTTTCTGATCGCAGCCTTTCTAAACTGCAGTAATATTTTCTCAATCCCTAATCGCAGAAATTCTTCTTTTACTTTTACACCGAAAGCAATAAAAAGGGCGGAAAAAATGCCATTGGACCATCACATGTTAGTCACTGGAAAAAAAAAGAAAAAAAGTCAAGAAATCTTAGAATTTCTTCTGTTGAAGAATTGCCAAATTTTTCATGACACCTTTTTTCTCTGGAACGCTGAACAAATTCTGCATGGTTGAGGGAAAAAAAAAATATATTACTTATTTTTATTTAGTATTCTTACTTTTTACGCATTCGAGGTTTTTCTTTTTTTCTTTAGTACTTTGAAGTAAAGCGGCTAATGCTTGAAATTGTTTCGCAAACATATTGGATTGATTTGGTAGAAAATTGGAAAAAAATATGTCTACAGCGCGATTTTAAAAATAAGTTTTTCATTTTTGTAAAATACGTATTTTTTATCTACTAAAATTTTTATACAATACTGTTTTAATAGGTGGACGCGAGCATGGGTACCGGCAAGAAGGGGAGGGGGAGTGCTGATATGACTATTGCCCCCCCCCCTTTGGATTTTTAAATGGAACGTTTTAATTAAACTTTTTCTATCCAAAACTTTTTTTTATCCATTTTCAATCCAAACAGGTCGAAGCGACAAATCAATCACAATAAATAGCAACTAAATATTGCACTAAATCCATTCTATTAATATTATAACAACATTCAACATCATTATTATAACAACATTATTATAACAACAAAATTTACATTATTTACTCGTGTATAACGCGCTCCCCGATTTTGATAGGAAAAAATGAAAAAAAAAAATATATATATATAACTACATCTTATATAATTCGCACAATGCTATTTTAACGGCGGAAAATCCAGAAATTCGAAGAAAAAAGAAAGATTTGTAGAAATCCTGATCCACAATTTTGCCTATCGAACTTAAATTATCGTATTCGCCCTTTTTAAAAATACCATAAAATTTAATTCTCTGCAATTTGTACTTTGCTCTCATTGGAAATTTTCTTTTAAAATATTTATTGAAACTGAAAATCCATTCCGTATATTTTCTGATAATACACAAACTACTGCAAGTAAAAGTACAATTATTTCGCCTATTTTATTTACATTTCTACACTGCCAAAAAAAGAGTTGATTTTACAGTATAATACTAGCACTCCAGCTGCCAGTATTATACCGTAAAATTAACAGTAACAAACATTAAAATAAGCAGTAATACGCTGCCGCGCATGCACGTGACAGAGATAATCAAACTATGACAGAGATAATCAGCGTTTGAAAATTAAAAATTTAGAAATTTATAATGTTTGAATGAAATTGAAAGAGATAGAGAGAAATTCTGGAAAACATTGAATAATGATTATGAAAACTTACTTTTTTGAAGTAGTAGAATTTCTTAAGAAGGAGTCAGAAAAAATGGCATATCAGTCACTTCTTTCAAAAATACAATGGAAAGAACAAACTCACCTATAATGAAAGTAAAATAGATTATGAAAAAAAAAAAAAGTGTGATCTCTTAGGGGGCTCTTCACTGATTCTCTCCTTTCGCGAAATCCCATGAAAACTTGTGTAAAAATGTAATTTAGGTGATTACTCATCATCGAATATAGTTATCAAAATACGGTTTTCAGCACATTGTAAAAAAAGAGAGAAATGTTTCTGGATCTAGCAAAATTTTGCAAAAATGTAGTATAACCACTTTCGAGTTATATACACGATCCCCAAAAGTATTTTATTATCTTCAGAAACTTAAAAAAATAACAGATTTTCGAGATTTAAAGAAGCATTTTTGAAAAAAAAAAAAAAAAAAAAAAAAAAAAAGCTTATTTTGATGCAAGTTCAAAAACAAAAAACAACAACAGCAACAAAACGAAACGTTTTCCAGTACATTTTATAGTGTATTAATCATTTTTCTCAATACAAATTATCGATTTTCCGGATGCTGTCAATTCTCAAGAAACCATTTTCAGCTGCGTAACAGAGTAACAAAATAACGTTAATTTTAATATTAATGATAATGCTGTTAATTTAGTATGTTGATCTGTTAAATATATTTGTTGAACATGAAAATTTTTACTTGAGAGTTGATAACATAAAAAAAAAAAAGATATTTCGTGCTGAGAAAACTGATTAATTACTGCAAAAACTACTGAGAAACGTTTAGGTTTTTCCTCTTTTTTTTTTTTTTTTTTTTTTTTCTTCAAAAATACTTCTTTAAATCTAAAAAATCTGTTGGTTTCTGAAGGTAATAAAACACTTTCGGGATCGCGGCTAACTCGGAAGTGGTTAGTCATATTACATTTTTGTAAAGTTTCTCTAAATACAGAAACATTTCTCTTCTTTTTACAGTGCATCAGAAAGTAATACATCTACTTTCTGATGCACTGTAAAAAAAGAAAACGATGTTGATGTAGTGCGATTTTATAAGTTGTCTCCTTAAATGTGAAGTATTTTTAAGAAGATGATAAAATCTGAAACTTTTTCTCAAGTAGAATTTTTTTTTTTTACTTCACTTCGAGGCATGGGACGCCTACTTTTCAAAGGTGAAAACCATATTTTGATAATTATATAAGGAAATGAATAATGACCAATTTAAGTTGCTCTATACGTTATCATGGGATTTCACGGTTGGAGAGCGGAAAATCTGTTTCATTGAAGCGTCCCCTTGAATATTTCAAATTTTATGAAACGAAATATAATAAGAATACCATAATAAAGTAATATAATAAAAAAAATTAACAGCAAAATTTATTGGAAAGTCCAAAAGAATTAAAAAAGAAATATTAAGTAAAATACATCAAGCCCAGATATCCATCTTAGTATATAGAGAATTACAACAAGCATTGTTATTTGATGAATTACCATTAGCATCAAGAAAAATTTCAATCAGATATCCATGAGAAAGTGTTTTAGAAATTTCGATTCATATATCAAATTTGTCATACAGATTGGTATTCTCACAAGAGAAACAGAGTAAAACCCTGCTAATCCGAATACCACTAGTCTAAAATTCCGGTTAATCCGAACAAAATAAGAAAAAAAAAAACAAGTCTTGAAATGAATCTTTGCAAAGAATTTAAAAAAAAAATACTATTAAAAACTAAAATATTTTTGAGAATGCATATTATTGTATTATTAAAAAAAAAAAAAAGATTAGGAAGAAACATTGTTAACCTTTTGAAACTTTTCATTGAACTAATTAATACTCACTTTTAATTATTCTATGGGATAAAGAAATTTAGGTTTGCCTGATGGTGTTAATTTGCATAATGAAGCAATATTACGCCGGAGCTTTATGAATATGATGTTATGTTAGGATTGCGTATGAATGCATTTTACAGCATTACAATGTGATACATGAACGCAATTTGCGGCATCATTTTTTTTTTCAGGATCAAAGTCATCTTGAGGTTTCGATTGGGTGGTGTTGCTCTCTTTCTGTTGGATGGAAATTAATGCATCACTGGCTGTCCACTTATCAGTGCTGAATTCAGAGACTTTTTTTCCGGGAGGGATTACATTGTAGAGTTCTAGGGGGAAATTGCACTTTTTAACTATTAAAAGCATACAATCTCAAATCTTCCGAGGGGGACATTTTAATGTTCCGGGTAGGAATGTCGGAATTTCAGATAATTCGACATTACACTTATTCGAATAGGTAAACGTCCAAATAGTTTGGATTAGTGGTGTTCTACTGCATAAAATTATGACATTCCCTTCCATTTTAACAAACTTATGATATTTTTCTTTTCAGATTTTTTAATTTAAAATTCATTATTACGAACATTTAATCTACTCTTTAAATGTTGCTCAGATTTTTCATAAACTAGTAGTAAAATCACAGTCAGATATTTAAAAAACTAAGGGTAAAATATTTTATTTAAAGTGTTCATTAGTTCAACTATAAATAAAATATTTAATATTTTAAATTTTAAAACCAAAAATACAATGATGATAAATGAACTGGAGATGAAATATAGAAGTAGATCTTTTTTACTCCAGTTGTTGAGTAAAAAGACTCTACTAGTGTTTTTACAGCAATTAATTAGCAGATCTCATCATCAGATAGGATTAGTAGGAACCCTTCCGCTGTAGCCCCCTGAAACTGTAAAAGTCAATTTTTATTTATTTATTTTTCCTTTTACGTTCATGAGTTTAAAAAATATCTTAATTGGGCGTTTACAGGAAAAAAGAAGAAAAAAAAAACACTGTTTCGATTCTCCATTTTCAGAAAAGCCGATAGAAACTTGTATTTGTATTTTTAGCCATTTTTATTTGTTACATTTCCGTATTGCTTTTAATATTAATATGTATAAAAATTGTCTTGCAAAGGGGCTAGACGAAAGGAAAGAGATTGATTGAACATTCTTAGTTTGGCTTACTTCAAGTTTATATTCTTCATTTTAACCCGTGAACAATATAAACTATAATATAATTCGGTGCGAATTCGCATCGACCAAATTTTCAAATGTCGATGTTTTTTAAAAACATGCTTTCATTACGGGTTCATTAAGTACGGGTTCATTAATTTCATTTTTCATTACCAAAATATAACGATTGGTAAAATAAATACACATTTCGATTCCTTATTAAATTTCTTATAGGAATCATGTATTATCACTATATTGCCAACAATGTTATACTTAAATTGAAGTTACGGAATCCTAAATTGCACTATTATTAAAATTCATAAAGATACAACTAAATGTAAATATATTGCTTGAAGGTGCGTAAAAACATACATAAGACATTTAAAAGCACATTAAAGTCCTTTTAAAAATTCAAAACGTTTTCAACCGAACTACTCGGTCATCATCAGTGAAATACTGATCAAACAGTTTTTCACTGATGATGACCGAGTAGTTCGGTTGAAAACGTTTTAAATTTTTAAAAGGACTTTAATGTGCTTTTAAATGTTTTATGTATGGTTTTACGCCTTCAAGCAATATATTTACATTTAGTTGTATCTTTATGATTTTTAGTTGTTAAACAAGGTGAATTTGCACTGAAATTTTAACTTTTTATCGCACTATTATTGTATGGAGTGCGCGGGTGATGCTGTACCGAAGTGTAGAGTCCACGGGTTAAAAAACGCGGCCTAGGTTGCTGACCTCAAGCATTTCTAACCGAAAATCGGGCTCCTCCCTGAATTTTATTTTACCGGCGCCCATGATGGGAAACCAGAGACACAATCTACTTATTCAGACAAAAATACAGGGTGTTTCATTCCAAGCCAAACTCGAATTTTCGTTCACAACTTTAACAATAATGCAGATAATTTATTGAAATTTTGAATAAATAACTTTGCTTTGTCTAAAATGTGATGCCATCACAGGGAGCGCTATAAATATAGTGTGATTCAGTCATTGACAAAGTATGTTATGTGAATTACTTTCCCAAACATGGTGTGTCTAGTTCAGCGCTGTTTCAATGCAGTTGGCCGCCATCTCCACCACTTCTCGTGATATTGCTACTGTGATGTGAAATCACATGTAGTTTTAAATTAGCTATTTTTTTACTTTAATAAATTTCCCTTTCTATAATTCATTTATTAAAGTTTTGATAAATTTTATTTAAGCTCTTTGCGTTCTTATTCAGAACAAATAAAAGAATTAGATCAGCTTTTCTGCTCCCATGCAAATTCTCATCTTTAGTCCTGACGTGCGATCAAACGCTTAAATCGGATAAAAACAAAAACTACAAGAAATATTTCGGCCTCCAAATTAACTGTATTCATTTTCACATTCGTTATATTTTTTTCATTATGCAGTTGTTTCTTTCTGATTCATAAAAGGTTATTCAGCACTCCTTATTTTGTGTATCTAGGAACTTCTCATGGGATGCGAAAATTCTTCTGTAACGTAATTATTGGCGGTGTTTAATTTTGCTAAATTGCTATTTTGGCTATAAGTTAAAACAGTTATCCATATGTTACTTATTAACGGATACTTTATGATTCATGTACTCTCGCCAAATGTATGATGCCAGAAAAAATGTAAACGAAGAAATTTGCAGCGTATGTGTATCAGCATTCCTTCTCTGATTGCCGGCCTGGAAACATGTAGATTCTGAGTCTATTGTACGAACATTAAGGCACCACCCACTCGCCTGTTTTATGCTCCTGTTCTTGTGCTTGTTATTAAAAGTTCTTCGAAATCTTCATAGATGCATTCGACTCAATCTTTCTTCCAGAAAGGGATTATTTTATTTTTTTCTAAAAGAACCTGCATTAAATATTTCCCACTATATATTTTCAAGATCACTTTTCACGGCTAACTCAAGTCTACAACATCTTTACATAACTTGGTTTCCGTGACCAAGCCCTATCTGGATATCTTTTACTTTCTATTGGGTGGTGCCTGAATATTATAAATACGAATATTTGGACAATTATAATATACTTTTTCGTGATTTTTCGACTTGGCGGTTATCACTTTTCACGGCTAACTCAAGTCTACAACATCTTTACAGCTACATTTGACTCAAAGGAAGGTAAGTCTGTTGCAAATTTTGTTAAAGTACAGGGTGTACCGCTTAATGTGATGAGAGTTAAAGTTATCAGTCACTTAATGTTACCGCATTGATTCAAGACCAACCGCCTATATCCAATTTTACACTTAAACCAATCTTCTTGTGTGGTTAGTTTTTCGTTTAAAACTTGATTGTTATCCTTGTATCTGTAAGACACACAGTGGCTTTTGTTTCTGAAGTAAAACACACAGTGACTTTTGTTTCTGAAGTAAGACACACAGTGACTTTTGTTTCTGTTTTGTTGCAAAGACATCTTTGGAGTTCGGGAACACCCCCCCCCCCCCCATACACACACATTTTCCTAAACGCAGAGTGGGCTGAATATTACTTTAGCGTTGTGTATAAAGTGTATTACGTCATGTATCTCACAAATAAAGCAACCGCAATAACATACGTTTTTTGAGAATAGTAATGGAGTGTTAATGTTATCATTTTTTTAAGAGACAAGAGTACCGAAAAGTGTGCAAAATGAAAGCGAAATTCTATTATAAAGCCATTTAAAACATGTTATCAAACATTCCTGAAATAATAAAAAATGGCTTTGTTAGAGCAGAATTCTTTAAAGTTGAAAAAATATGTCAAAACTTTTGATAAAAATTCAGGAAAATGTAAACGATGATATCACGAAAGACTGTCAGAACTGGATGCGAGCAACAACAACATTTCTGTAGCTGCGAATCTAACAGAAACTAATATTTGACAAAATGTTTGAGAAGAAATAAAAAAAAAAAGATGAGGACTAGGAAAATGACGGGAGTAAATTCATTGAAAAAAACCACCTACAAAAAACCACCTCGAAAATTTCTCTCGTTTCAAAATTTTGAAACGAGGTGTACAACCTATGTCGGACAATTTTCAAAACCAATATTAATATGAACAATTCAATAATATTCTTTTATAAAAAAATTGTGAATAAACAAAATTTTTCGAATTATTTCTATAAATGCTTTCTACTTAAAAAAAGAAAGGAAAAAAAAATCATCATTTCATCAGGGATAAGTTGCCATTTTCCTAGTAATGCTAAATGTTATCATTAAGGCTTTTCTTAAATAAGTTATTGGTATCAATCGGATGCTGTTATAAAAAGCTCTTTGTCTCGGGGTGATCACATTAAACTGCATCTTCTGTATATCTTTATTATTGTTAAAATTATGAACATGAGAGAGAGGAGTGAGACACTTTGTATACAAATTTATAAATTTCGCTATAAAGTGGATTATCTACCCGGGTTCCCCATAAATAATTTGTTTCTCTTGAAATATACTAATACCCATAAATAGCTTAGAGGTACTCTGTACATTGCGAAACAGGGCTATTACACTGCAAAAAAAGAAGTGTTGATTTTACAATATAATACTGGCACCCCATCTGCCAGTATTATAAATCAACACTTTTTTTTTGCAGTGTAGATATGGAGAATTAATTCATTTCTTTGTGTTGTACTTTCAAACAAAAGAAATAAAATACAGAGAGAGAAAGAGAAACAGATAGAGAGAGAGAAAGAAAAAAATAATAGAAATTGTAGCAGAAAAATTCACACAGGGACACAGGAACACACTTTTTTACGAGATCAGAGAAAAGGAGAATTTAATGGATGTTATTCTAACGAGGAAGCAAAAGAACAACGCCTGCAAAATGAGGCGTCAAGTAGTAACTTCATCTCATCAGAGGCGTGACAAACTCATTATCTAGAAGACGCAATAGCCTTTAGAGACAATTACTGTAAGGCAGCCAAGAAGAAAGGATTCTCACTTTAGGAACGAAATTGTCCTAACGTGCAGGAAATAGACGCGTGCCATTTCAAGCAAAGAGTCGTTAGGTTATTGCTTGGTTTCTGTCTTCTACTAATAGAAGAACAAGTCGTAACCAAATTTAGAATAAGAACTGAAAATAGAAAGTGTTGCTAAAAATATCGAATTCATTCTATTGGCTAATAAACGCTTCAATAGAGTACCGGAGTTTTTTTTTTATATGTTGATGTTTTTAATATGAAGCATGCAGAGCAAGCTTGCCAGTTTAAATCCGTAAAGCAAGCCTATCTTTCTTTAGAATTCCTTAATAATCACGTCAAAAAGAAAGAAAGAACTCGCGAAACTCGCGAGCATGATGCTAATGCACTATTGAAGTGATTCGGAAACATTATTTTTTAAATAAATGAATTACATGTTGAGTTAAGCACGTTTATTGTCTCATAACGACCTTTATCTCCAAGTAGCACAAAATGGTTGGGCCAACGTTAGCTAATTGTTGGTTATTGTTGGCCCACGCTGGCTCACAGTAAAAAGTGTTCGCCTTGCCACCATTGGTCAACGAACTACTTGCCGACAAAGGCCCAACAGTGGTCCAATCGTTACCTTCTTAGAATCCTACTCAGATAAGTTCCAAATTAGAGGGGTGTCTGTACCTACCATTTTTCAACCATTTTCAAACTACACCATTCCCAAACCTACCGTTTCTCAACCATTTCCATAAACTGCCAACGATGACCAACAATCTACGCTACTTAGGTCCAGAAATTCAGTTCAAAACACCAACTTTGACAGCATTTTATAAAAGATCGCCTCTGCCATTATTGAAAAATGAAAAGAAAACAACTGTTAGATTTCATAGATTCTGAAAAGACAAACTGCCAATCTCATACGTTTTCGACAAAAATGAATTTGGGATTTTTTGAATGAATTTAATAGGATTCCATATACCAAAGGTTTTTTCAGTTTCCATCATTCTTTCCAAGAAAAGCTATTTTAAAAACAAACAATTACAATGGATAAAACTCCTAGCACTTTTAAATAAGTAATTAGTTAAAGGATTTAAACTTCTTCATTCCTAATAATTTGCAAAATGTATTTAAAGAAGATAATGAATTTATTCCTGAATATAACAGATAAAGGGATTTTTTAATCAAGAGCCATAAACTTAAATCAGATCTCGAAGGATTATCCAGAGCAACAATTAAACATATTAATATTAACAATTGCAGTATATTAAGTACTTACATTAGTAAATGTAGTGTTAAGGCTCGATATCAGTTAGACCGCAAAATCTTCTCTCCAATGTGCTTTAAATGCATTCATATTATTCAAATTTCTCATCTAAAAATTAAAATTTTTAAATTTGCTTTCCATATGCTCTTCTTAAAAAATATTTCTTTGCTTTTTCCCTGGCAAAATATTTCTCAAAATATATGTATATTTTATATTTCAAGTGTTAAAATGATAGTGAAGCTGCCAAGCTATACATTAAATCTATATTTTAGAAATATTTTCCAAGCGAAAATCATGGATACATCCTTTAAGAAGAGTATATTGATAAAAAGAAGTTAAAAATTTTAATTTCTTTATGAGAAATTTGAAAACTACACTGCAATATATATATATATATATATATATATTGGTTTTACAGTATAATACTGGTATCCCAGCTGCCAGTATTATATCGTAAAATTAACAGTAAAAAACAGTAAAATAAGCAGTAATACACTGCCGCGCATGTGCGGCAGTGTATTACTGCTTATTTTACTGTTTATTACTGTTAATTTTACGGTATAATACTGGCAGCTGGGATGTCAGTATTATACTGTTTTTTCAGCAATTATTTTTTGCAGTGTAGTTTCTGGAATGACTGATTCAATTATCAGCACGAGGTGTACACCAGACGATGTTTACATTTGAATTGAGTACATGATCAAATGATATAAATGTCCGACATTAAAAGATTAATTTGAATGCCTCAGAAGTCTAAACATATATTTGTTTTTTAATCTAGTTTAATTAGTAATAACCAATATTATACTGTAAAATCAACACTTTTTTTTTTTTTTTTTTTTTCAGTATATGAATGCATTCCAATTCCAAGCCAGAAGGATTAACATTGTAAAGGAGCAGTTGCAGATCTGATTGATGAGGAACCTTAAATATTACAACTGAAGGGTTCTAAACAAAGCAGCAATTATTTAAAATTTCAGAAATTAAAAATCATAATAGTATTTAAATTTTCGGCTTGAAAAACAAGCATATTTTAAGAGAGGTTTTTTTCTTTAGTATTCGGAATAAAGTATTAATAAATCGTAGGTTTTTGAAAAAAAAAACACATTTAAAATTTTTTTTTAACTAAAAATTCTATTCATTTTTATTTAAAATGCGCCTTACGTAATAAAATACGTAACGCCGCACGTAAATATATAATATAGTACTTGGTGGCATTTTTTTTTTTTAAATTTTGCATTGTTAGCGAAATGACGAGCTATTTAATCAGTTAAAAAAAAAAAAAAAAAAGATAGTTTTGTTTATGAAAACGAAAGAATTAAAAATTTTAATAAAGCATCGGTCAAAGATTAGGAAAATATATATGCTTTCGTTTAAAGGAAGGGGGGGAGGGAAGGATATCTGTTTATCTGTTCATGAGATATTTCTGGTACAGACTTAACAAGCATTGTTTCAAGAAAGTGCGTTTTTTTTTTTTTGTGTGTGTCAAGTACCGCTCGCACGCAATTTGTGCGACAAGAATCGCTATATCTTCCATTGTTCATTTAAAATTTTAAAAACGGCTTTAAACGAACATTTATAAAATGTCAGACATTCAAAAAAGTAAGAAAATAAAAATAACTTTTTGAAGACTAAACATTCCCATGCCTATTTAATATGGTATCATTTGCAGATAACAGTATTACTAGTCAAACCGCTGCCCACAAAAAATAAACTCTTAATTCAAGAAACTTACAAATTATAAGAAACAATTCATTGATTTATGAAAAACTATTAGTGGACAGAATCTGTATTAGGCTTACTTATAACAACTAATCAAATGAGGTTTTTCGAAAGATTTTCAGTAAAGGCTCTAGGCAAAGCTTCAAGGCATGATTTGTCAAGTTTCATTTAGGCAACTGTTTGATTTCGTTAAGTTTAACCATTTGGAAATATTCCCTGATTACAATAATGAATATAATATCAAAAGCGCACTAGAAGCTGAATGTAATATTCGTCAAATTAAAATTTATTATGTTTGGTTTGATTATTATTAAATAACATAAAACAACTAGTTAAGCGATTATACAAAGTTCATTTTCCGACTTAAGTGGTTATTTAAGGTAATATGGAAACATAAGCACTGAAAAAAGAAAAAAGGAAATTAAAAAAAAATTAAAATAATATTTTAAGTTTTAAAGTAGTATTTCTTTCTTTTTTTTTCTAATAAATATCTTTTACTTATTTTTTTTTCCTTGAAATGTATATACTACTCACGCAAGCACGCATACCCACACCAACATATATATATTCTTTTTCAAATATAAATTCTTTTAAAATTTTTAAAATATGATTTTTAAAAATTATTAATTTTAGCCATATTTTAATTGATATATCTTCTGAAAGAAAAACGATTTTTGCATACTTTTTTTTTTATTTTTGAATACAAAAAAGATTAAATATTAATTTGTCTTTAGGATTTAATAGTAAATTCATAAAAAAGAAGGGGGGGGGTGCCATTTTTTATGAGTACTTTTTTGCTATGATAATTATATTTTCTCCCATAATCCTAATCTACAGCTATCAATCGCTACAACAATTTACTTTTATCATAAATCACCCGACTTTGTTTTCGGTAATTCAAAACAATAATAAAGTCTTTCGTTTAAAAAAAAAAAAAAACATTTATAACCTTTTTGATTAGCGCATAATATGTATATATGAATTTCGTACAGATGATATAAACATTTTTCTAAGTACTATGCGTATTTCCGTAAATTTACGGTCAGTGGACATTGCACCATACCTGAGTTAATCTTAGGAGTTTAAAATGAGTAAATCGCATCATTATATCATGACGAATACATTCATAAAGAAGATCAAGCGACAAATACAGAAATGAATAACACTTAACAGAAAATGCAAATCCAAATGAATCACTGGCTCGGAGCAATGATTATCAATTCTCCTTCGACATGTTTACTTATGTAAATGCTATTTTGAACATGATAGTCAGAGGAACCGAACTGTCTCCCGCGTATTATTATAACTAATTACTAATGCGAATAACAATCAGAACTCAATAAGAAAATCGTCTACTGCCGGAATTAAGTACAAGATCATTAATTCTTTCTTAATTGTAAATGTCAAAGAGAAAGGATATAAATGATGTCATGTAAGCCGGCAATATCTGCGTCAATGATCAAAGAAAAACAGAAAAAGAATCTACACGATAAAGAAAGTTATTGACATCGTAACATGCAAATGAATACACATAAAAATCAATTTATTCCATTTAAAAACTTAAGAGATACATCTCTATCCTTCAAATGCAAGTGAATGGCTGAGCAATTTTTAAGCTGTTCTTATAAGCAAAAGGTTGTTTAACATGCCGGTTTTCTATTCATTATACCAATTAATGTTCACACATACCTTTTTTTTTCATAAGTAGTCGTTGAATGTAATATTAGCTTAATAAATGCATTAATTTAAATAACAATTAAAAGGTCATGAATATAAACAAAGGATGTCATGCGAAGTGTAAAGTTGCATGATGGCCAGTAAGAAATGCACTGGTGATGTCATATGCCAAAACAAACAATGATGCGACTTCCTGAAGCGACTATAGCCGTTAATTATAAGGTTAACATCATTTGGGAATAGCGCAGTTGACATACAGGTGCGTATTTTAGAAGCAGTAATTATAATGCTTCTTAATTAATGAAGTTGCGAATGAATGGTCTGCTTGCAAGACAGGCTGCTATTATGACCTGTTAAAACTTTATTCTTACAAATATTTTTATTATATTCTTATCATAATAAACACATAAATTAGATTCCAGTATTTGATATTTGAATAAGACAAGGGGAAAAATATCAAGTGTTGTGAACATGTTATGTGTTGTTGTTACGAGTGTTACAAATTTTCGATTTCAATTTTTACAGTCCGTTTAAACGTTACATCACAAATTCAATTTCAAAAAAGTAAAGTTTTACTTACAATACAATTCAAATATTGTTGTAAGGATGAAACATTTGATCATCATTGATGTCTTAATTTTCATCGTATTCCCTTTCTTTATACAATGGTGTCCCAAAACAAATACAAAATGGTGATTTTCGAACACAAAAGTTAATTGTGAGCACTCAAAAGAAATAATAAAAATAAAGCCAGTATAGCTAGTATACCTTAGTAGATATAGATAGTATACCTTAACAGAACAACCAGTTGATGTGATGTTTCCTTGACGTCACAAATAGTCACAAGTGTCTCAATCACTATAATGAATTGAAATGTGATATCATTCATTCGTCTAATTATTACTATCAAGTGACCGTCATTTGGTCTCTCCACAGAGAAGTCATCGTGACTGCTACTTTTGTCGTGAGTTACCATGTGACTTTACAATTAAATCCCCTTGTGACTCTCGTGTGATCGTCATTTGAAGCCGTCATTGTAAAGTCAACATGGTTGTTTTGTGATGAGTCCCCAGTGACTGACAGTAAAATGAAGTCATCTAGTGACATGACACAAAAGATCAAGTCATGGTCATTTCACAGTAGTCTCTAAATGTCGGTCATTTCAGAGTCACCATGAGACTTCACATTGTGACGTTATTTGGTAACTCATCACAATGCAATGCTCATGATGTCTTATTAATGGAGACTCCAAATGATGGTCACATGAGAGTCACTAGGCGAGTTCATTGTAACATCACCTGATGACTCCTTAAGAAAGCAATTTTTTTCACTTCTTAGTGGAGTCAACAAATGACGATCACTTGAAAATACTAATGTGATGAATGAAATATATCCCATTTTAGTTTAAAGTATCGTGACTGCGACACTTGTGACCATTTGTGACATCAAGATGATATCACATCGACTGGCTGTACTGTAGGGATAGTACCTATATTTGCTACATGCTACAGCGGATGTTTATATCACTTTATTTTGACTGCTACACGCAGTTAAATTTATCGTTCGAAAACAGGTATTCTGTGTTTGTTGCTCAACTTTTGGTCACTAGTGTAGATTTTTTGACAACTGGACATGAAAATCACTATTAAAATACCCGAAAATGTATAAGTCAACATGGCAAGAAAATATATCCATTTGAAATATAAAATTGATTTACTGTGTGAAGAATAACTAAAATTTTGCTCTTTTTGAGTTAACAGTGGGATTTACTTGGCTTTGATTCATTTGCCTATTGTTCATTTTATGTCGATGTACTTAAAGACCACACATATGGACAGATACAGCCTTCTGACATTTATTCCAGTAAAACGAAAGGCTTTTGTCTTTTTAAATGTCATAAGGATATACGAACTGTTCATCCTTTTGTTTCTAATAACTATCTTCTGATCTACCGTCGTCAGGAGAAAAGCTCTGATCTTGGTTGCAACGGAAGCAACATCCAAATTATTCACTCTCATTTCTATTATCTGAGAACTGAATTTTTGTAGTTACAGTGCAGCATTTTTACATGGGCGTCGTTAGAATGAAATCCAAAGAAGGGCAAGATTTTGGAACAGATGTGCTTGTGTTTCACTTTAGCCGCGTTTTTTAAAATGAAGAATAATGGAACATAAAATAAGCAAAAACGAATAGATGATTATGCTCAATAGAATGAAGCATAAATAACCGAAACTAAGAATTTTTCGTCAGAACCTCCTGTGGAAGGCATTTTTTTTAAATATCAACATAAAAAAACAAAACAGAAATTTTAACAGTTAAAAGATATGAAATATTCAAAAATAAATCATTTTTCGAAAAGAAGTATGCTCAAAATTTTGTCAACAAAAAATTCTCACTTCCTATTTCACTTAATGTTTAAGTATTTTAAAGTTACCCATAAAAAATAAATTTTGACTTTTTTTTTTTAATTGCTAGAGAAAAAGAAATATTAATTCATTAATGCAGGGAGAATGGCTCTACCTTGCTCTAACAAGCCGGCGCCTATCTATCTATTATGTTTCTTTTTTATACGTCTTTATAGATTGTAAGACGTTTTTTCTTGCTCCAAAGCGTTCCTATATATAGTAATGGTAACATTTTTTCTTTCTTACGCCGACTTTTATATATCGTATATTACGTATTTTATTACTTTCTTTTATATATCGATGTGAAAATGACTGGTGTTATTCAAGAAAAATCATTGTTTGTTTTATTACCAGAATTTGGGGAATTTTTTGTTTGTTTGTTTGTTTTGACAATTACCTTAATATTTCAAACTTAAAAACCATATGTTTTGCAGGTAATGAATCAGCTACATAGTATAATTTCAGCTGCATAGTACTATTGTATAATATATACAATGCATTGTATAATATATAAAATACATGTATACTAAGCACAGTGTGTAATATATACACTGCTGTCCCAAAATTAAGGGACGCTTTGACC
The DNA here is from genome assembly GCA_963931845.1 of Maratus michaelseni. NCBI lineage: Eukaryota > Metazoa > Arthropoda > Arachnida > Araneae > Salticidae > Maratus > Maratus michaelseni. Next base: position 257,244,822 of record OZ007592.1, read on the forward strand.
GGACGCTTTCGCTATTTACATGGTTTTTCGAATATCTATACTGAAATTTTGATAAATTTTTCTTGAAACTCGAGTATGTAAAGCACAAGTTTGATTTCAAGAACAGTATATAGAAACAATATACTATAATTAAAAAAATATTATATTGAATATTTGATGAGATACGGGCATTTGTATGAAATAATTTATAACTGAGCACGCGCTAACTACACCAAGATTTTTTTTTTTCATGATTTGGTAGACAATTCTGTAGAGTAACTCATATAAAAAGACCAGTCAAATATCGTGAAAACTCAGCAAGATGTCAGCAATACAGTGAGCTACTTGACAAACTCGGGGGGAAATCCCATTGGATTATATGGGATTTTCCCCCGAATTTGTTAATTAGCCCATTGTATTGCTCGCACCTTTCTGAATTTTCACGATATTTGACTGGTCTTTTTACATGAGTTACTCTATAGAATTGACTACCAAATCATGAAAAAAAAAAGAAATCTTTGGTATAGTTCGCGCATGCGGAGTTATAAAATAATTTCATACAAATGCCCATATCTCATCAAATATTCGACATATTCATTTTTTAATTACAGTATATTGTTTCTATATACTGTTCTTGAAATCAAACATGTGCTTTACATACTCGAATTTCAGGAACAATTTGTCAAAAATTTCAGTATATATTTGACAAATCGTGTAAAAAGCGAAAGCGTCCGGTCGCTGCCCCTTAATTTTTGGACAGCAGTGTATTTGCCAAAGCTGACTTTTTAATCCCGAATGAAGACAAACAAAATTGAAGCGGTTAGTGTTACTGAGTTCGATTTGTTTGCAATTTTTATTGAGAGGAATATCTGAATTTTGATGTAGGAATAATTTACCTACGCCAAAAGTACGTCTGGAGAAATAGATAATGTAAGATGCAACGAGAAAAAACTACTTACCTGCAAATTTCAGAAAAAAATATGTTAACATTTTTCTTTATTACTTCGCAATTTTAATTAGTTTTCTTTTATAATAAGAAATATAAATCCCAAATAATCCAAATTCCTCAATTTTTTGTTTAACGCACAGATGCTCTCTGAAATCAGTAGCCGAGGAGGTTACACATTTCGCTTCAATCTCATTAGGATCTGAAAATGACATGTTTGTCTGTCTGCCTGTCTGTTTTCTTTTTTGTTTTCTGCGTTTTTACATACATTATAGGCTTTTACTTTCCTACAAATTGACCAAATGTGACGAATTTTGAGTATTGTATTATAAGGTACATAGTACTACTTTGCGTTTTACAAATAGTAATCGTATGGCATATATTTTTTTTACAGGGATACGTCAAAAACTTTAATATATCATCGTCTATTGCGCATCAAAATCAGTGATACTGGCAACACTGGGGTTTAAAATGATTATGGATTAAAGTCTTGTATTTATAATCCAATTTTCCCAAGCGCTTTCTTTTTTCTTATTTTTTTGCGGGTCGGAATCGGGTCTTATTTCGGGCTGACATCAAATAGAAATTTTGGGTTCGAGTCGGTATAATCTGACCGAATCAGGATTCTAATATGGATAACAATAAAGGATTTATAGAAAAACACGAAGGTAAGGAAAAATTGAAGAAATTAGCAAGAAGTAGAATTTTCAGTGTGTGTGGCTTAAGAATAAAATTTTATACAAATTCTGTGCAAAATTTAAAGTTTTGTATAAATTATAATCAAAACTATTTACTTTACCACTTTTATCTTAGAATAAAATTTTTAATTGGCATATTTTATAAGCATATTACTCTAAAAAATTGCTCCAAATATGGGCAGTCCCCTTAAATGCTTGTATTTTAAAAATAAACTCTAGTTTGAGCTGTCCGAAGAATGCTGAATTATTAAAATAATTTTATAATTCCACCGAGCAATTAGGAACTGAAATAAATTATCTTTTGTTAGGGTGTACAAGATTTTCTTATTTTTAAATTTTAAGACCATACATACAATATTATTTGTCAAAAATAGGCCGCAGAAAACAGCCAACATTTACCAAATTCTTAAATTTTGCGTAAGATCTAAATACAATTTTTGTTTTACAAACTTATATCAAAAAGTTCAATAAGTGAAAGTGTAAAAAAAAAGCCAAAAATTAACCATTTCTTAATTCCTGAATAAAAATATAAACTTTTTTTTAAAATTGATTTTTTTTATTTAAAGTCACACATGCGTTATTATTTGTCGAAAACCGCCAGAAATTACCAATTTGTTCATTTTTATGTAAAATGAAAGTAAAATTTTAATTTACTTTCACAATTTTACATCCGGATACTAGATTTTAAATTAGTATGTTTTGAATATATTAATTTAAAAACAATACTTCAAACCCTTAAACTTCTATAGTATTTTGAAAAATAAATCCACTTTGAAGTGACCGAAGGATAATGGATTATTAAAATAAAGAATTTTGTAACTAACTACCCCAAGCAACTAGAAACTGAAATAATTACCTTTTTGTTAACATTTTCAAGGTTTTCTCAATTTTAACTTTAAAGACCACACATACGATATTATTTGTCGTAAACAGCTGACAAACCAGAATGACAGCTAACTTTCGTTTTACTTTGCTGTTTATGTACGTAGGCTTTGAATAAAAATTGTTTTTATATTACGCCAGATATTTAATTAAACATTTTCCCCCTCAAGTTTTAATATACGTCCTTGTAGATCGTGACAACTGAATGTGTTGTTTCGTTGGAAAATATTAAATGACAGCTTTTGCCCTAGTTTTAGATGGATAGTATACAGATCATAAAAAAAAAGAAATTGATCACTTTTTATATGCTTTTTTTTTCTTTATATATAAACACATACCTGGCGCCAAGACAATTACTTTTTGCTCTTGAAGCAATCTGCTACCAACTTATATAGTTTTCCTACGAGTTCTTGTTTAATTTGTTTTACTGACAGCAAGTAATGATACTCCCAATAACAATTTATTTAAAAAAGACACTGTCTATCTATATCGTTTTTATATATAAAAAATATATAAATAATGTATATTTCATTAAAAAAAATAATATATATATATATCGGTAACATTTTCGTATAATATGTAAAATATATAAAAATATATGAAATATATAAAACAATATATAAATATATATAAATACATATATAAAAGTATAAAATGTTTATTTAGTTTTGAAAGAAAATTTTTGAAATTAATCATAAAATTAAAAGTCTGGAAAGAACGGGTCGACATGACTATGAAAAGTGTGGCCTTTCAGTATTGAGCATAAAAGTTTCATATATATTTTTTAAATATTGACTTTTTATGTTGTTTATTCTATCTATTCAATATTATATAATATTGAGGCTCACTGCAATTGTTAATTAGAACATTTTGGTTGCCAAACTTGTGTCTTGCACTATTTTTCTTTTCAACAATTAATCTGTTTGTTCCAGACAGAGCTTTCGAAGGTACCATTTTCATTTTGATATATATTTATATTAAAGTATACGAATTTATAAAACATTAAATACTGATGCCTCAATAATTTCATACTTGAAAAAAAAATCGGTTATACTATAAATTAAATAAATTATATTAATATATTTTTATATATTTATTACATAAATTCTTATATAATAAAATTATATTTCTGTATAGTTTCAATAAAGATATGATTTTACTGTAGTATTAATTTATACGAAGTCCTTTTTAATACCCATTGTAGTATATTAACTACTTAGCGCTTTTTAACCAATTTTAATTAGGTGTTGTTAGTTAATAATTGTTCTATGATATACTTTAAAAATTTCATGAATGTCGCAGGGTTACTTTTAAAGCTTGATCGGCCTGAGCCCTTTCGTTTGAAAAAATTATATTTTATAAAATTCTCAATTCTTCGATTTTTAAAATTTTTACATTTTACAAATATACAGGATATTCCAAAAATAACGAGCAAAATTCAATAATTCATTAACTATAATAAATATAAACATAAAATAAATGACAGGCTTTTATGGAAGCTCATAAATTTTGTATACAGAAATTTCAAAAAACGATTGAAAATGCCATCAATAGATGGCACTGTGAATTGAAATTAACATAAAAGACGGACCAAAAATCACTTAGTTTTTACATTACATTCTGCTTCAGTACCGTAGCCAAATAATATTTCGAGGTTGGAGTTTTAATTTTCAATTTTCGTAGAGTATATACAATATAGTGAATAGAGTATTAATTATAATACACTTTTATATTCAATATACAATTATAATTTTAGTATAATGTTTTTAATGCAATGAAACTTTATTAAAAATGAAGTAATTCAGAATTTTTCAATAAATAAACACAGGTCTTTAATATTTCGAGGGGGGGAGGGAAGGACGGCTGAACCCCATACTCACCCTCCACCCCACCCCTCTTTCTTCTTTAGCTACTTTCTTTAGCTACTTTCTTTAGCTACTTTCTTTTGCTACTTAGCTGCTGAAATTTAAAAGCAAGGTTTATGTTTTGCATTTTTTATGTTAATTTGAACATTCTTACACGTTGAGACAGCACAATATGGCTACTGACGAAAGATTTTAATTATTTTACCTATACAAAACTTATGAACTATTGCATTGATTTTTCCATCAAAATATTAAAAAAGAAAGAAAGAAAAGAAAAGACGAAAAATAAAATAAAATTGAAAGGCTGTACCAAAAACATATTCGCCAGATAAAATATTTTGGTCGCCAGTGGCGACCTTAGCGACAGTATTTGTCGTGCCCTGGTTGTACCTGTTATATGGATTGAGCGTTGTTGTGTGTAAATATAAGATGTATGTCAGTGTATAAGATGTAATGTACATATGTAACATAGATCAAATATGTTTATATATAAGCACAAATATGGTATGTAAAGAAAGTATATATATATATATATATATATATATACATAAGTATGGCGTTTTCAGCATGAAGATAATTTGAAACTGCCTGTAAAGATTTTCACTATTCCTATCCACTCTGGTGCATAAAATCTGCCAACAAGGATTTTCATTAAAAAAAAATATATATATATATATATATATGTTTTTGAGTTTCTCCATTTATTACATATTTTTACCACAATAATAAACTATTTTCAACGTATTTGAATTGAATTAAGTGCTTTTGAAAATTCATCGGTAATACACCTTTCAACATTGACTGGATTATATACAAATTTAAGCAACGAGAATCAGCAAGAATATCTCTTACAGAATTTAATATTTTCTTCCAAACAGACGTCTCTCTTAAATTTTACTTAATTTGCATTCTAATGTATCTGCAAACACATTTTCTTCTCAAACGGAATTCCTTAAGCAAATTTTCATGAAGCGAATGTTTGATAGCATCGGATCTTAGTTTTTTATCTCATGGAAGAATAGCTGCACTGATGAATATCACTGCTCGAAATTATAATAGTATGCTAATGAGTTACCCCTCATTAATTATTCACAGTTGGTGACTGTTTTATAAGATTTTCGCCTGCCCTATTCTATCATCGCCATAACTTACTCATTACCATTTCCACGTGTTTTCCGGATTAAGCTACTAGATGCATACACTGTTGCCACTTTAGAATTATAATTTGAATCGGTAAACTTATTGCCATGCCCGTTAATGATATGCAGTGGCGGAAAAAAAAAGGGGGGGGGGATCAGGCTGTAACTAATTGGGCAATCCGCTGAAACGTGAAGGGTCGTAGCTGAAGTTATTACAATGTTTATAAAGGTGCTTATAATCGCTAACGTAATCATTTGTGAAGGGAAGGACGATGCCGTAACTTTATGATCACGATTGGGCTGTAAGAAGTTGATGTTTTATTTTGGTACGGAAATAAGGATCATTAAATATACAGCGTTCTGTTGTCCTTTTTTGAAATGCTATAGCCAATTTACTAATTTAACTCAAACTAGTTAATTAATTAGTTTTGCTTATAAATACATTTCATAAATTTGAATCGGTAAACTTATTGCTCTGCCCGTAAATGATATGCAGTGGCGAAAAATTAAATAAAAAAAGTGGGGGCGAAGGAATTACAAGGTTGTAACTAATTGGGCAATTTGCTGAAACGTGAAGTGCCCTAGCTGGAGTTATTATGATGTATATAGAGGTGCTTATATAATCGCTAATGTAATAATTTGTGAAAGGAAAGACGATATGCAACTTTAGGATCACGTTTAGCTTTGTAGAAAATTCCTGTTATACCTTGGTGTGCAAATAAATTCATTCATGTAATATATCAGCTTTATAATGCTGTTCTTTTGAATTATCATAGCTAGTTTATTAATAATCTCATATGAAATGTATCAGGAATATTATATTTATACCTTTTATAAATATTTTGGCAATTTAGAAATGAATTTTGATCTATTTTCCAAGAGCTAAAACTGAGTGTTTTGCTAGAAGCTATTCAAAGATTCTTCATTGCTTGATAACCATTCAAACCCCAAAAACTTCTCAAAGAAGTGCAGATTTTTTTCTTTTCTTTTCTTTTTTTTTTTTTTTTTTTTTTTTTTTAATAGAAGTACACTGCAAAAAAAGAAAAAAAATGTTGATTTTACAGTATAATACTGGCATTCCAGCTGCCAGTATTATCACTATAACTCCACCAAATGTTATGACATATTCTCAAAATATATATTTCTGATTCTTAAAGGAAAATGAAGAAATACGGAATGAAAATTTATAAATTACCAATAAATTAAATACCCGCTTTTTATAATTCTTATAAAAAATAGATGCATCCGCAATTTGCATAAAAGTTCTTAAAAATATGACAGGTTCAACTAAATTCAAAAAAGTTAGTATTTATCTTATCTTAAAATTTTGAATTTTTAAGTATATCCATAGAAAAAATATATTTCAAAACATCATGTATTAAATAAGTCATTTTTCTAAATATTATCTAAATAAAGCAAATACATATACAAGAAATACTCAGCCTGAGATTTAAAGAAAAGAAAAATGCTGAGTTAGTAGTATATGTCATCATCAAGAACTAACTCAAGGGGACATACATACACATACACCAATAAACGTTTTCATTAAAGCAATTTTCTTTTTCAAATAAATATATGGAACGTGAACAAAACTGTCTCTGGTGCAAAGCTGAGAAGCAAAAAGGAACGATGATCCATCATACGTGGGCAACCCAGCTGTTTGCTTCATAGGAGGATATCGATGATCTGATGAATCGAAGAAAGTTAGCGAAAAGATTTAATGCTACGAAATATAGATTTAAACGAGTGATAATTGTTTTATAGAATTAATGATAGCAGTTTTAGTCCAAATCAAAAGAAAGTCTAATGCTTTTTGACAGATTCTGCACCAAGAGAATGTGCGTCATTTTACTTTGGATCTGGTGCGTCATCAATATAGCATGGGAAAGGGAGGCGGTCTGGGATTCAAGCCCTCCTTATTCAAATGAAGATTGTTTTTTTAATTTTAATCACATGAGCTATCCCAAATACTGTTGTTTTCTACCTTAAAAGTTTGATAATTCCTTTCTGAAAAACCACCTATTTATTTAAAGAGCCAGTATAAATACTGATTATATTTCAAAAGTGTAAGTCTTACAGATCAGGGGTCCAACGTCAACTCTGCAAGTCGCATTTTTACTTCGAATTCATTTTATTTAATAATTGAAACTCCAAACCCGCAGTTTTATTTATTTTTTCATATTAATATTACTAAGTAATTTTAGGAGATTTAACACTTACGAATTGTAATACGAAATACGATTACGATGACTCATACTCCAGGAGTGTTTATTTTTAGTGAAAATATTTTATTAAATCAAGGAGGACTCTGTCTCCTTGAATCCCCATTTTCTCATTAATTCGATAATCGTAGTTCACTAGAATTCAGTAACTCAAATCTTCTATGTGATATATATATTAAATTTTTGATTACGGCATTAATAAATAGTCTTAATAATTAACTATTCTCCTAAATATTTTAATTAATGATAATCCTAACTGTTCAAATAATTAAAAAATGACTACTTGCGCCCTTCCCATAATTTTTGACTTGCTAAGCCACTGTGGATCATTCAAATTCATTTTACGAGTAATAAGAAGTCGTTTATATTGTTTTAATTAGTTTTGTACTTACATTATTTCCTTATCAGGCTTAAAAATATATTATCTAGTTTCTACTGATTTTTCCTTCGACTAATTTTAAATATAACCTTACCTCAACATAAATTTAACAGTAACATTTTAATTTTCGAGTATCTATATATATGAAAGCTTCAGAATAATCGAAAAATAGTTAGGCCAATGTCTTCCATATCTGTTATAGTATAGCAGGCGTATTCTCTGTTGACAAATTTATCCCCCCTTTTACGAGAACTACTACTATTCGACCGCCATTAATTTCACGCCATAAATGCCACTTATTCCCGATTTCCAAAGTTATGCGCATACTTTACAAACTAAAAAAAATTAAAAAATCCCGCACCCATTCATCACTACAGAAAAACAGAAGGAATGGAATAAAAGAAAAATAAATCGGGATTCTATAGGAGAGAATAACTGTAACTTAAAGTTATAGTTGTTAATTATTTGTTAACTTAAAATAAAAATACACTCAATTGCAACTTATGAAGTAAAGTGCACACTTTACAAGTTAAAGACATTTAAATTTTGGTGAGAGTAAAAAGTCTTTATAAAAATCAAAAGCTATGAAAATAATTCACAGACATGAAAAAGAATAATTTAGTCCGAATGGGAATAAATATAACAATTTCGACACAATTCATTCCCTTAGAGAATAATAGATTCCAGCCTGTGATACTGGAGATGTCTTGAAGTGATAGTGACGTAACTTGATGGAGCTCCTTTCAGACGATTTTTAACAATTAAAGGGGAAAAAAAGCGATTTAAATCAATAGGGCCGACTTGAGCAACACCCATTCATAACAACAGAAAAACAGAAAGGATGAAATAAAAAATAATAATAAAACAGGGGAACCGATCCATCATTTGTTGCTGTCAGCTGTTTACGACAACAGCAGCAGAAGGCCGACCGTCATACAGACTGACAAAGAAGTTGAACTCAGGTCAGACCAGTTAAGTTGCCTAGGAGATAAGTTTCTTGAAAGAAGACAAAAACGCATAGAAAATCATAGAAGCAGGCAAGTGGGAGCCCTCCCTGGATTTTGAAATTTTTATTAACTAAAACTTTTAATACTCTTAAACTTTTCTCTGATGCACTTGGGAAGAAAAGAAAGTGCAATTTATTTTTCCCGAGTGATTTAAAATAATTAAATGTTAACCCGGGAGCACACGATTAAACGTTAACCCTGGGAGCACCCTGGGTACAACGGTTTTTACATGTGTTACCACTATTTTACGAAAAGTAATCTTCGAAAAAAAATTTAACGCAGAATTTGTACCAACTGTCTGCGATTAAATAAGGCGATGGTAATTATTTGAAAGTATTGGTGAAAAAATAAAAACCGTACACACCCGAAATATATTATGCAGGGCCGAAACTAGGGGAGGGCAGAGGGGGCATGTGCCCCGGGCGCCAGAACGAAAGGCGAAGGGGGCGCCAAATGAAGATTTTGTTTGTCTTTTGATACAAAAATGTAATATATATGAAATTTGGATAAAAATGTCTCGCAGCCCGAAAATCCAAACGGAACACTAACCGATTAGATATTCAACCTGAGCAATTATTCTAAACAAAAAGAATCATTTAAAACCATAAAAATTCAAGCGATAAATTTTGAAAAGAACGCTGTCATAGATTTAACATTAGCATTTCAGTTTCCTCGCATGACTAGTGCAGTCTCTTAAGTCTTAGTGTAGTCTCAGGCGAAAACACTCGCACGCTTATGTTAAACCTATGGGAGCATTCTTTTCAGAATTTTTGCTTAAATTTTAATATTTTAATATTTTTTCCACATATGATACTTGAGGTCGATATCTAATGTTGTGCGTTTTTACTTTTTCGATTTTGGTTGCACTTTTTTATATGAGGCTACTTCTAACTGAGTCTAAATTTCAGAACAGGTACCAAACAATTTTCCAAAATTGAAAGTGTCCGAACATAAAAAAAAGTAACCAAATTCGAAAAAATACAAAAGAAAAACATTAGATATCGCCCTCAGGTATGCCATGAAAAAAATTATTTAAAGGTAATAAAACACAAGCAATATATTTGTTAGGAATGCTCCCATAGGTTTAATGTTAGCTAAAAAATGCCTTCGCGTGATTAATGCAGTCTTTTAATTCATATCACTAAGACTTTAAACGCCTCAGTTGTGATTATTACAACAACTGTAAAATCTGTGAAAATCAAATCTGTCTATAACGGAATCCGGTCTTAAATGACAAAAATATGTGTTTGTAACACAAATATTATCAAAAATTATACCTACTAAGTTTGAAACTGTATAAAGCGGAATATTTTTCGGCTCCATTTAATTCCGTTTTCAAAGTTTTAATGAATCAATATTTGATAAAGCTGATTACTTAGTTCAGTATTACGTATTGTATTATTAAACTAGCTGACCCGTCCGGCGTTGCTCGAGCCAGTGTAATAAACTGAAATATTTTAAAAAACAAAACTCTGGCCAAGGTTTCCGATGGCTTCGACACCGTATACCGGGCACGCTCGCACGCTCCGGAAAATATTTTATTTCCCCCTTCCACCGCCAGGGGAGAAACATCTTTCGGAAAGAACCTCTGAGACAGGTTAACGTTGTCTGCGGTACTGTATAGTAGGCGTGCGGCAAAATCGAGCTGGTTTCGAGAAGATGGGAACATTATAAGCCGAGTTATTGAAATAAGGCACAGTTAGAGAAAATAATCATGAGTGAGGTACCAGGTGAAGGGGATGTTCAAGTGTCCTTCAGAAAATGACTAATTAGGAGGACTACGATGCATCTTTAAAAATTCGTTCGTTTGGTTAAGCTAGAAACTTAATTACAAATTTGGCTTAAACTATTATTCGGAAATAGTGGTAGCCTCTACTCATAAATTTAGTTTAATGTTATAAAGGGTGTCTATTAAGTTAATTATAATGTTTGGAATCACTTGCGTTCAAATCGGAAAGATAGTTGCTGAGATATGGAAAAGGTGGCATAGTTAGGTAAAAAACCTTGAAGCAGGGGTCGGGGGGGGGGGGGTGTTCAAGTTCCGTTCAGCAAATGACTAATTAGGACAACCGCTATGTATCTTTAAAAATTCGTTCGTTTGGTTAAGCTAGGAACTTAATTAGAAATTTGGCTTAAACTATTATTCAGAAATAGTGGTAACCGCTACTCATAAATTTAGTTTAATGTTATAAAGGGTAACTATTGAGTTAATTATAATGTTTGGAATCACTTGTATTGAAATCGGAAAGATAGTTGCTGAGATATGGAAACGGGAAATAGTTAGAGAAAACATTGAAGGAGGACCCCGGAGGGGGGGGGGGGGGGGGGGGGATGGCGAATGTTCATGTGACCTTCAGCAAATAACTAATTAGGAGGATCACTATACATCTTTAAAGATTGATTCATTTGGTTAAGCTAGGAACTTATTTTGAAATTTGGCTTAGGCTATTATTCGGAAATACTGGTAATTGCTTTTTAGAAATACACCTTGAAGCAATGAATGCTGAGTTTTACGATAATTTAGTAAAAATGGAACTAAATGGAGAAGTTCGGAACATTATTACTGAGATATTACTGAGAAACTGAGATTTAAAATAGCGGTATTCTGTATATAAAACAAAAATTAAAGGCTACGGGTTAAAATTGTTAAATGTAATTAGACTCCTACTCCTCGCCATTCCCGCAAATATATAACAAATAATCTGTTAAATAAAGTTTTCTGTAATAGTAGTCTCTATCATAATAATATGTGTCCTGTTTAAAAAAAAACTTAAACCCAGATAATTATAATGAGGAAAAACGTGCCTGTAAATGTCTTAAACAGGTGGCGTTTATGTAATTTGCCGTGAGTAGATGGCGCTGTATTAGCTTGGCTATATGCAGGTAACTGCAATCAATGTAGGCACTATTTCGTTATAAGTCCTTATCTATGCATCGTTACTCTGATTTATTTAATGTGTTCTGAGAAGATATTCTACACAACCAACCAACCGATGAAAAAAAGCGTATTTTTAATGAGAGTTCTTTGTGCATTTTAATTAATATTTCAGAAAGTAATTAAAATATTAAAATTCTGACGCAATGTTACACCAGGAGAGGGTTTGGACTACCTAAATCTAAATTTCCAGCCTTCTAGGTAGGCTAGATTTTCCTAGCCATCGCCAACAGACACACACACAGACACACACACAGAGCGAAACTTTCTTTTATTAGTATAGATATTTTAAATTATAAAATAAGTCGGCTATTAGAAACTTAGTAAAATTCTCTTTGTAAATTTCCTTTTTTGGAAGAGTGAGGGCGGGGGCGCCAAAATCCATGTCTGCCCCTGGCGCAAAAAAGGCTAGTTTCGGTTCTATGCCCTGGGCATGTTCTCTTGGAATCAAGAGAAAGAGGAATTATAAATTTTGTCAGGGAGGTTCTGCTCTTTTAAGTCTCCGTTGAAGTCAATTTTTAGTTCGTTTCCTAGTTCATTTAGCGCTTAAAATTTTCTTAAAATTCAGGGGAGAGGGGTGGATTACCCCTGCTGAAAAAAAAAAAAAAAAAAAAAAAAAACGCTGGTAGAAACTTATTTATTTCATATATTTTAATTGTTAAAATTCCCATGTTGTTTTTGATATTGACATGTTTAAAAATTGTCTTGCACAGGAAGTTCCGATGAATTTCTTGAAAGAGGAAATGAATTTCTTGAAAGAGGGCACATTAGTGATGGGCATAACGGTTATTTTGATTATTCGAATAAATCATTCGGGCATGTGCAGAAGCATATCTGTCAAACTTCAATTTTTTTTTATTCAATTACTACCAGAAATTTTGAAAAAAAAAAAAAAAATTCTGCAGATTTTTTTTTTTTTTTTAAATGTCTGGTAGTAATTGAGTAATTTTTTTTTTTTTAAGTTTGACAGATATACTTCTGCGCATGCCCGAATGATTCATTCGAATAATCAAAATAACCGTTATGCCCATCACTAGGACACATACACATGTAAAACCATACACACAGTCAACGGGAGCTCTTTCTTGATGTTGAAATTTAATTAAATATAATTTTTTTCTCTCTTGTCGGTTGGAAAAGGACTAGTAAAGTTTATTCTGCACAATAAAATAATTAAACATTAACAGAAAAATGAATTAATATTTCGTCATTGGAAGCCCCTTTGTGTAAGTTAATTTTTATTTCAGTTTATCTGTTTACGTTTGTGTGTTTAAAATAGCACGGGCAAATTGAATTATGTTGCTGAATTGAGATTTGTGTAATTAATATTGCATTTTATTCTATTTAATTTTACTATTTTATAATCCTTACCTGTTTTTATCTTGTCCATGAAACTGGTGATATGATCTCCATATTTATGATTTTTTTCAAAGATATTTAAAATAAATTTAATATTTTACACAGATAATAACGTATTGCTACGCTTAAAATAATTAACAGGCTTTTCTTTCATAGTAAAGTTTTTTTTACTCTCATCTGCTGAGTTATTTAGCTGCTATTAACTTTTTATCCACTGACATGATTCAACATACAGTAACAGAAGTTATTTATCCAATAAAACTACAAATAAACAACATTACCCTTTGAAATTTGAATGCGAGATCAGTTTTCAAATGAACCGATTCAAAATAAATTATGTATCATGAAAAAAAAAAAAAAAAAAAAAAAAAAAAAAAAAAAAGAAGTTTTAAATCAACTTTATAGACCCGTTAAGCAATACAAACTAGGTCAGTGACAGTTCGCGGACAATATTTCTGAGGCTCTGTACACTTATTATTTTTACGAAAAATTTATATATTTTTTTATTATTCAATTATTTAGATAATCGGACAAAATCTCGCTGCCAAAATATCGCCGTACATAATTTCGCGCGGACGAAATCTCACGAAGCCAAATTCTGTCGAGGACGGAATCTCGAAAGAACAGAATCCCCTTAAAACAAAATATTGCCTAGACATATGAATGGAAAGGGAATTCGTGTGAATAATTAAGTTTTCATTTAAATGCATTATATTTGAAATCACTAGAATGTGTGAGAAAGTAACGAATCAGAAAGAATCTAAACGATGACACCCCCCCCCCCCCCCACACACACACACACCTTTTTTAGAACTTTAGAAGATATATGATTCCTTCTAAATCGAAGGCCAGATCTTCTCGTGTCATTATATTACATTTTCAAAGTTCTTAAATATTTGCAATATTCGTTTAAAGACTTCAAAATATTTTAGTAACTTGTGTCATCATTTTAAAAGTTTTTTTTTTTTTTTAACTTTTCAGGTTTATATTTTATTAACATGTTCAATAAAAATTTTATTTTTTTGGAAATACTGTTTTGCCTATAGCATATGTTTAAAAATTTTCTTATATATGATAAATTTGCTGGTTTCATAATAATTGATACACACATACTTATGTTTTTAAATGAATCAAAATCTCATTATGTGGAAATTTATTATTCAAAATATTTTTCTATATGTTGGAATTTTTGTAAAATCATGCACTATAGAATATTAGAAAAATCAAAATATCTCTTTTTTTATATAAAATTTTTAGCTGTTCCCACATGTTTTCGTTAAAAGGAAAGCTTTAAAATCCCATTTATAAATTCAAAACCAAATGTAATTTCTATTATAATCTTTCATGGTGCGATATTTTGTCCTCGCAAGATTTTGTCCGGCGAGATTTTCTTCTGCACCTGTGACATCGTTTTGTACGTCTTTAGAGAAATGGGGTACATAACAAATAATATTCTATTCCGAAACAGTTGTAAAAATTTAAGAATACAGTACTTTGGTGTGCCATGGGAATTTCTTTTGATGAGTGACATTGACAGATGACGTTTACGTATGGTTTTAGATAATTAAAATTACCGGAAATCCATCCTGGTTACGGATTTATTGAAAAATTATTTAAATTATTTTACCTTATATAGCACATGATGGCATAGTTTAGATAGGAACATAAATGGGTCATTCACACGAAAAGGTGCTTTTTACGGTCACAAAGGGATAAGTATTCGGAAATGTAGCAAATTTTCTAACATTTCTATTTATGTGCATATTTAAGTTTTAAGTATTAATTAGTAATATTAAATACGTTTCTGACAAAATAATTTTAATATTTAACTTTAATTTAATGATAATTATAATGGTTTTATTTTTACTAAGGAATTACCTTATAAAGTTTCTCCCTAGCCAAAATAGTGCCCCTCTGTAGGCACAGAAAAGAACTTTTAAAAAAAAAAGTAAATTTTACGGTACAATACTGGCATCCCAGCTGCCAGTATTTAAGATATAACGTTTTGTTCTGTTGTGAAGTTATTGATTTTTTTCAATTTATTAGTTCATTTTGAAGTTTGGCAAAGTTCTCAGTGTATACTCTGTGCTCATGATAAATAAAGTAATAAAAAGCTGATTTATAATTATAATACACATTTTAGACATCTTTAACATTGCATTTAATAAAAAGAAAATTCATCATTTTAGTAACTTGAAAACCAAAGTGCTTGAAAATTTAAAACTTAAGTTTTGTCTCCTCCATGAAATTCTTCTCCGTCGACTTAACATATCCATACTGATATTGTCTAGTTTTTTAGTCATTTATCAAACACTGTGTGCAGTATAAAGTGCTGCAAGGGCTGGGTTGTACCCGACCGAACCAGCAAATTCCATTTGAAGTCAACCTGCAACCCGACCCGAACCCGCAAAAATAATTTTCGGCGACCCGCAATACAGACCTGAACCCGAAATAATTCAAACCACAAACCGACACGAATACGCAATGAAAGGATAATAAATCACTTTTTAATGCTATCATGAAAAGTAATGTACAATTATATCTCTAATACAAATTTTATATTTTATATCGAAAAAATGGGCAAATCCATATTCTTTAATATTCAAGTATAGTAAAGCCTCTGAATAGCGGACACCTCGAGATCGTTAAATAGAGTTTTTTATCGGGTCGGGTTATTTCTATTTTTTTTCGAGTCGGGACTCTATCTATTTGCGTATCGGGTTCACCCTAGAGTATAATTCTTCCGGGTCATATTTAGGTTTTTTGCAAGTCAGATTGATGGGATTTTCACAAAAAGTTTTAATAGAACTATGTTTTAGATGAAAATAAATATACGTATTTGAATATGAATTAGTATATATTCAATTTACTGAATGAGAAAAATAAAATGTACATAAGAAATGTAATCACAGATCATTCTTTCTTTGCTGTGCATTTAAGAACCATTTTTTCTTTTCTCAGAATATGAAAAACATTACCAATATTTCTTTTATGATACACACAAAAACACATGTATCGTATTTGTGATAGTTTATGCACACATACTCATGCTACGTGTGTGTAGATTTGGAGCTGCCCACTACTTCAAAGTATAAGCGTACAAATATATAAAAGTTAGGAATTAAAAAAGTGTTCGCTATAAATAGAAGTGTCCACTTTTCGGGAGTGTTCATTATGGAGGTCTTATTGTAAGTATATATTTTTTTAACGTGAAAAAAATATTGTGGACATTCGTCTGGAAAAGCAGGTTAACCCGAACCCGACCGACAAGAGTCAAAACTCAACCTAAATCTGAAACAATAAAAGTCAACCCGACACGCATAAAAAAATAGAAGTCAATCCGACTCGAAGTCGAACTGCAACGAAAAAATATAGCGCCAACCCGACCCTGTGCAGGACTCTTGTGCAATATAAAGGGGCCTCAAATACAAAAAAAAAAGGGGGGGGGGGAATTAAAAACAATGAAATCCTGGATGAACATTTTTCGAAAAATTAGTACATTCTATAAATTCAACACTTTTAATTTTTTTTTTTTTTTTTTTTTTTTTTACTTAGCTAACTGTACCCTTTCTCCGAGAATAACACATATATTCTCTAATAATAAAAGATTAATTGAGGCTGCTTATCTATGAAACCAAACGCCTTGATGTTATAGCAAGAAATCTAAATGAAACGGCCTCCTTATGGCATATATACATATAATGCAAAATGTATAAATAGTACAGTAGGGAAATGAAAATTGGAAGAGATACAATAATCAATCAGCACTTCTTTTTCTATACCAAGCTGATTCATTTAAAAGAAAATGGAAGAGTGAAATTAACTTACGCCAACTCATTCTGGTATTTCCTCTTCAAAACTAACATTTCATTTCATCGCATGTGACTTTAAAAATTAATTTTCATTCCTTCGTACAATGGGCTCTCACGATTTCCTGTAGCGTGTTCCAATGAACTTTGTTAGGTTGCTCCTCGGTTTTACCTAACATCAGAAATGTAATGCACGCACATTTACAATTAACAAAATAAAGGGTGAGGAAGAAATCTGAGAAATATAATTTGGTATAGTTAAAATAACATTTATTATCTCCAGATTAATACGTATCCGGGACGAGTATGATATGCACTTAAAATTTTGATCTATTCTAGTGTATTTTGTAGGATGCAAAATTAATATCGAGTTAAGGAACGGAAAAATATACACCTCGAATCACGCGAGTTTTTGGAATTGGTTAAAAGACATGTTGCATGGAAATAGGACAGGAATTGATGAAAATAAGTTCGTGTTTATTATTTTAAATAACTTGATGGTTTTAAAATAATGTT
This sequence comes from Maratus michaelseni, assembly GCA_963931845.1. Lineage (NCBI taxonomy): Eukaryota > Metazoa > Arthropoda > Arachnida > Araneae > Salticidae > Maratus > Maratus michaelseni. The sequence goes on from OZ007592.1 coordinate 257,262,558, forward strand.
TGTTTTCCTCCATATCAAAACAAGTTATTTTTATTTTCAAATGGCAATTGCGTCTTATATTTAATAATAACGGTGTATACAGTCATATTTTTCTAATTCGAACTTAGATAATTTGAAATATTCTAGGATTCAGATATGAGTTTTAACTACAGTTCAGCAAGAAAATGCGTAACACAATTAAAAACTACCCTAAGCAATTCCCACCCTATACTCAGTAATACTTACGAATTTCCTTGAGTAGCCCTGTATATGGTCAACCGAATATACACACACCACATACTATGAAAAATTTAGTTAAACGTAAAAACGCAAACCAATGTTGAAAACGCATTTATCACACATAGACTGTAATTATTGCACGTATACTGTAGCCGATATCTTTTGTGTGTCCCTGTAAATGAACGATAAACGCAATACACACCACACTTTTGAGTGAGCAATTTATAGTGCACCTCAGTAATGCATATAAATTTCATTATGTTTAAAATAGTAAAACATCATTAAATTATACTGCAAAGCAAACGATTTTGCAACCCCGTAGAACAATGTGCAACATAATTCTTTTTTTTTTTGACAATGTAAATGAGTAATAAGTGCTTTGCACCACATATTCTACAAAATGTAAGTTTTAGTGTGCTTCATCATGTTCAAATGGCGTAGCATCATCAAAATGCACTTGAATCGATTTTTTCCCATTGACTGTAATGTAACGGAATACTTTTGACTGTCCCTGTAAAAAAACTGTAAGTGCTATACACTTCATTTTCAATAAGGATCATGCTATAGTAATCGAAAATAACATGCAAAAATTTCAAGGAATTCGAGTATATTTATGCGAGTTAGAACACGGACAAACGGCAGACGGCAGACAACCAGACAAACCGAAGTCATAAACACTTCTTAACTACGTTGGAAATTGTTAATAAGAAAGACTCTTTGAATCGCTCAACTTTTTGGAATTGGTTAAAAGATATGATGCTTAAAAATATGCTCGGAATTGGGGAAAGTTAGTTTACATGTTTATTATGCTGATTAATAAGACTGTTTTAAATCAGTGATTTTTTTTCTTGCAAATATATATAAGTTAATTTTTGTTAACTAACAACATAACCGTCTTTTATTTTATATTAACTAGGAAAGGGCACGCGGGCCAGCACAAAATTCAGCTGAGCAAGTCTATTTACTTATGGCGATCTCGAAATTTGTTTTATTTGTTTGCATTGTTGTGGTCTGTTTTACAATTCCTTTGTCAAGAAAGCATCTTTTGATTAACAGTGAGCAACTTTCATAACAATAAAAATCTTCTTGTAAACCTGTGTCTTGTGACAAATAATTAAATAGACTAAATGCGCCATCCAGTGATGGCTAATAGCTGAAATTGGTCGGGGTACTGCTTCAGTAAATTTTCCACCATTTCAACAATTAATAATTTGTAATTATTCTTTTATGACACGATATGTGTCAGATTTATTTTTACGTGAACTATGCCGGCCATATCAGCTATCACATGTGCTGAATTATTCGGCAATCTACCGATCAGAGAAACATTGGAGTGGGCATGTATATGCTACGCTTGCTCAAGCTCAATAAGATACGGAGAATGCAGAATTTTTTTCCTTGACAGGCCATGGCGCGTTTCCAGCATATCTGCACAGATTCGCACTGGTGGAAACGCCAGATTGTGAGTGGGAATTGGTGGGAGCTTCCAAACACTACCTCATAGCCTGTCCACTCACACAAGCACTCCATCTGGTGGGCATAACACCAAACAACGAGCAACTTTGGCACAAACAGCTAGCTCAAAACAAACATGTACAAGCAAAAGCCAAAACAGTGGTCAGATGGTTAATTGATAACATAGACTTAATTTCACACTAACGTGAAGCAAAACTGAACAAGCCCTTCCCACCATTCACACAAGATTAATTCCTCAGCAGCAACAGTAATCTAGCGTAGTGCATAGCGAAATAATAAAAAGCAATTCATAGAATCCTCTATTTTTGCACAAAAAAGGCATTAAAAGAACTTTACTTTTACTGCACCCAAAAAAAAATATAAAAAATATATACTAAAAGCACAACGTGCACAAAAAAAAAAAAAAAAAAAATCAACGAAGCCATGTACGCTAATGGCGCCTGGTGCATGTAAAATCCGTCGTGGGTGCAAAGTCCTCCAAGTTCCCTTTGAATTATACCTCTGGAGGTGCCTAGTCAGGTGAAGGTCTCGTCACCTGATCAAGGTTCTAAATTACGAGACCAATTCCTTTCTCTCTTCTTTTTTTTAAATTAATTTTTTATTTTAAATCTGCCATTTCAGCGAGGTTGGCTGGATGCCGTGAGCTGTCAAGCTGAGAAACTGTAGCAAACCAAACCACTAGAGAACACTACAGACAAGATGTAATACATAGCGGAAACACAAATATTTAAACTGAATTATATAAACCTGTCCATATTAGCAACCATAGTCAGTGTGAATATGGCCCGAAATCAAGCCCTTTTCCTTATTCGACAACATACCCAGAAATTCATAATTAATAACAAACTAGAATCGGCCAACACAGTAACTAAGTAACTCTCACGAAATAGCGTTGCAGCCAAGGACACCCAAGAAACTAATCAGGTGGATCTCCGCTATGAGGAGATTAGGCGAATTTCGCCCCTCGGCCAGGTATAAAAACTCGTTAAGCTGGGCATAATGACCGGCAGGTAGGGGCCTGGTCTGCGGTTTAATAATAATAATAATACTCATTTTGTGGAAGACATTGTACCAAGAATCATTCAAATGTTTAGACGATAGTTTCTGTCCGAACTAAATATCTTGTTGTATTCGTTTATAATCAAAGGTGCGCCACATTTACAGTAAAGAAAAAACTGTTTAATTCTCTGATTTAAAAAAAAAAAAAAGAAAGAAAGAAAAGAAAAAAAGAAGAAAAAAACTCAGTAAGAATGTCGGAAATATTCATTCTTATGCAGATAAAAATGACTTCGCTATAACCGCGTTCTTGAGTAGGAATAATGGAAGGTGACATAGGGGAAATTAAATAAGATGTCGCAATTGAATTTCTTATATACCGTGGACTAGTTTTAATTCGAACTTGGCTATTTCGAAATTTCCGTTAATTCGAACTAATTCTGAAATCCCAAACAATCTTGGGTTAAAACTATACTTCATTAATTCGAATCTATTGTTATCACATTGGTTAATTCGAACTAAAAACAAGTTCTTCCGGTTTAGTCGGTAGGTTGATTTCTTTATTTTTATTTTAAGGTATACATACATCAGATTTAATATAAATTAAACAAATTGGTCTCATTCCTTCTAAGTTCGCTATTTTGGCGAGAAAGATAATTTTCAGGGTAATTTTCAATTAGGCCTACCAAATGTAATTGAATGGATATGAGGTAATTATATCAAAAATGTTTAAAAAAAATACTCTGATCAATACACTGTCCCAATTAGGTTTGAAATGGCTCAATATTTCGGACATTATTGTGACGACCAGTTTTGCATGTTTTTATTTTGTACGCCCCTGAAAACGAAGTAACAGGGGGATCAATTTAAAAGAGTACCCGTTTGTTTTTAGGTGCATTCGTAATTATATAAATATGTAGCACCTAATAGTCGTCGTCTGATCCGTCCGTCCGCGTCTGTCCGCATATAACAGTGCAAAAACTACCCAACCAAACTGTTTGAAATTTAAGATATATTATCTTTGCAGAATTTTGTCGAGACATTTCAAATTTTACGAAAATCGAATCAATACTTTAGAAGATATTAATAAAAATATTTATTAAGAAATTTGATTTTTTTAAAAATCGGTGCTTTCTTGTTATAGGAGCTTCCGATGTTTAATCGTCAAGTGACCGAGATACTTATTTTATTACAGAAATGCATTCAAAATGGTGTCGAACATTTTCAACATTTGCTGTAAGGAATGATGATGCAAAAAATTTGAATTAAATTGTGTTTTTCAAAAATAAAATTATCACAAGATTAAGTAATATTTTGAGTCTCCATTTCTGTTTTACCTCACAAATATTGTAACAGTCCAACAGTGTTGGAAATTGTCTCCCACACTTAAACAAGGTTCAAACAATTATACTTCAGTGTTAGAATAGTTGCTTCATCCGTCATATTTAAGGGTAATAAAATAAAAACAACGGGTATTCTTCTAAATTGATCAACCAGTATAAAAGCTTACATACTTGATTAACAAACTCATCCAAGATACGTGAAATATCAATACGTTGTCCCAAGTAGATTCGAATTAAATCAGTATTTAGAACTTTCTCGTGATGACAAATTTTGCATGTTTTTTTTTGTTTGTTTTTTTCGCTTTTGTAAGTACTGTAAACAAACTATAAGAGGTACTTACTTATTCCTAGAAGTTATGTAAGATACTGACAAGATGAATACATTGTCCGAATTAGGTTTGAAATGGTTCAGTATTTCGGACGTTATCGTGATGACAAGGTTTGAATTGTATATATGTATAGATGGATAGGTAATATAAGCGAAGCTATTGTAATAAGCTAAATAATAAAAGCTAAATAATATGTAATAAGCTAAGCTAAATATTGTAATAAGTCGATTTCTAAATAATTCAACCTAAAATTAATTTCTTTAAAAAAGGCTACGATATTTTTAGAGAATTATGAGCATATGAATCGCATTTTATTTACTTACCAACAAAAAATATCATGTTTATTCAGAAAAAGAAAAGAAAATATAGCAAAATTCTAAAATTTTCGCATGATTGGTTTATAAAAACCCAGCAGAGAGAGAGAGAATTTAAATGTTAATTCAAAAGTAAAAAGATTGTCTGGATAATGTAGAAAAAGAAATTGCAACGAACATTTCTTGACCATTTTTTTTTTTTTCAAAAATGTAATTTTTGTAGACTAAAACTTTTAGATATTTTTATATTTCGAAGTCTCCTGGTTTATTTCAGTTATTATGCTTTCTATTGGCGATAAAGATAAAATATTTTTGACTTTTTAATATATGTATGCTTCTAATATTTGTAATTTAAAGGATTTTTAAAATTTAGTACGTTTAAAACAATTCAAAATCTTTTCTAATATTAAATAAGTTTGTTTTTTTTGGGGGTAGGGGGTGGGAGGGAAGTGATAATAAGTAAAGTCGTTTTCTTTTCAGAAAATTCGAACTTTTTTCTCGGTGTCCCTATAATAGTTCGAATTAACGAGCTTCGACTATCTTAATTCGACACATTCAAAATTTCGATACTCCAAACCGATATTTTCTGGATGTTGATTGATTAAAAGTGTTACATTGGAATCCAATGCATCGCCATCTGGAAAAAATACCATCAATAAGCTCTAGTTAAAACTGTTATCAAATCCAAACTGGCTGTACTTTATGGCATATTTTTTAATTCATTTTTGTTCGAAAACGTATGAAATTGATAGGTGTTATCATTCAGTAACTTTGTAATCGAAAAACGTTTTTCATTTTTTGGTAAAGACAGGAGATATTTGAGAAAATACTATTACATTCGGCGATTTGAACCGAATTACCGGCGCCGCAGCGCGTGAAAGGAGAAAAACGTGTCGTCACGTGATATGAATCGCTTATAACTCGATAAGTAATTTATTTATCAAAATAATGGAAAACTCATTTCGATTCCATATCGCTTCAATAGTCAGGCTTGCCAATTTTATGCCTTTGCGTTTGAAAATGAGTCAGGAAATGTGTCAGAAATGTTTCGCGTTTTTGAGCAGGTCATTTGAAAACCACTTTAATGCAGCAATCGTAAATATTAATATGTTTAATGAAACATGAAATATCAATTGCTTCAGTGCGTACACTGAAAAAAAAAAGTGTATGCGCGGTAGCGTATTACTGCTTATTTTACTGTTTATTGCTATTAATTTTACGGTATAATACTGGCAGCTGGGGTGGCAGTATTATACTGTAAAATCAACACTTTTTTTTTTTTCAGCGTCTCAGGGTTTCACGACCATACACGCTCAACTATCTTGCATATTAAATAAAGCGTCTTCCGTAAGCATTCAATCTTTTATTTAATTTTGTCTTTCTTTTTCTTTTTTAAAGCCGATCACTTTCCCTCCAGTCTCATCCCCTATTTGAATAAGGAGAAAATATAGAAAAGAGAAAACTCTCTCTGATCAGCATAACCGGTTCGCCTATACCCAAAGAAAAAAATCAAAAATCGTACACGTGCATTTAAACCGAGGGAACAGAGACAAAATATAGATTGTTTGGACTCAGGTTTCACTTTGATAACTTTAGAAATTAAACTAGATTAAGAAACATATATATGTTTAGACTAGACCTCTAAGGCATTCAAATTAATCTTTTATGTCGGACATTTGTATCATTTGATCGTGTACTCAATTTAAATGTAAACATCGTCTGGTGTACACCTCGTGCTAATAATTGAATCAGTCATTCCAGAAACTACACTGTCAAAAATAATTGTTGATTTTACAGTATAATACTGGCATCCCAGCTACCAGTATTATATACAGTAAAATTAACAGTATTAAACTGTAAAATAAGCAATAATACGCTACCGCGCATGCCCGTCAGTGTATTACTGGTTATTTTACTGTTTATTACTGTTAATTTTACGGTATAATACTGGTAGCTGGGATGCCAGTATTATACTGTAAAATCACCAATTATTTTTGGCAGTGTAGTTTCTGGAATGACTGATTCAAAAATTTTGAGGAATTCATAAAATTGTGTTACACAAAAATGTTACAACTTTTTTGTGTTCACTATATTTCTTAAACCTTTAAATTTGTAAATCGTTTACCAGGTATTTATTGTACACGAATTAAAATTTTTAAAAAATTTAAAAAAAAAAAACTTTTGGACATATTTTTTTTACAAGAAATGGGATTTAGTGTCCTACAAATGGTACAAAGAAAGATATTAATCCTATTTTTTATTACATATTTAATAAAATAGGTATAAATCGTTAACATCTGCGTATTTCAAAAAAATGTTTTCCCCGCTCAACAACTCACACATTTGCCGATTCATTTTTAGACGTAACAGCATGATACTTGCAGACATGACTACTGAAATAATTTGTAATAAAGAAGTTTTTTTTTTTCGATAAATGCATTACTTCTCGAGTTATAAGCGATTGTTGTAATCATGACGGCATTTTTTTTTCCTTTCTCGCGCAGTCGCATCAGGAAATTTGATTCAAAACGCCAACTTTGACAAAATTTTCTGAAAGACCTTCTGTTTTTACCGAAAAATGGAAAAAATGTTCATTTATAAAGTTCTTGAATAAGAGCACTTTCCAATTCCATGTGTTTCCAAATAACAAGGATTTAAAAAATGTGTCAGAAAGTAGACTGTTTGGATTTCAGAACAGCCTATTTTCAATACCACTATTTCTGAATTGTAATATTTTTCTTATTAAATCGCAGCATCATTCGATTAAATAAAACAAAGATTACTATGCGCAAATAGTGATATTAAAAATCCGCAATTCTTGTCACCTATTCATTAAGGAGTTATACCTACCTGCAAACTTAAAAAAAAAAAGCATTTTTTTTTAATTACATTTTCTGAAAGTACAATTTGTAAAGAATATTCAGTTACAGTTTGTAGCCGATCTGATAAAAATTAAGAAAGTTAAGTCGCTTTAATCTACTTTGTTCTATCATACATAAATCATAACTTGAATCTTTAAACGTGATTATCTCAAAACTATGAATTTAAAGTCTCTGATAACGATAAGTCGAACAAATCTCAATCAATATTCCTCAAATTTTGACCAATTTTTAACAACAATATTATCTAGAAAGTAATCGTTCCTTTTGGTAATCTGTTGGGGTTTTTTTTCAATATTTTTTATAAACAATCAAAGTTTTAAATTTTTTTTGAAAATCGGTATCTTTGAACGGCCGCCATTTTGTTCAAAATAAATTTTTATGAAAACTGAATGATTACTTTCTAGTTTTAAGTGTTCGGAGAAAATACATTATGTTTTTTTATAATTTCAGATAACATTTGACAGAGTGACGTTGATCACCGTGGACGGAGCTACTAGAACGACACCATCTCCGGAGAGCAAGTCTGCTGGGAACACCCAATTTTATTTCGTCATTGCAAAAATCAGTTATTTTTCTTTAAAGTGTAATAAACAAAATACAAAAAAGAGTTTTTCAAATATATTGTTTCATTTTTCGGAAATTTGATTTAAAAAATACGTGTTTTTTGTCGACCTCCGTTGTTGGCCATTGGAATGATCTTTGTACTGTCATTGTCTTATGTTGTTTTTGTCACAAACAGCTAGTTTTCTGTGCCTTTTGAGTAGCAACGGATAAATAAACCTATGTAATTTTTGTCGACACATATGAGCCTATCTTGAAGACGTTTGGTTACTTCTTTCTTATAGCAGCCCCGGAAGAGGAATAGCCAAATTATAAGGGATGTATGATATTATAATATTATATGATGTATATAACACTTCGTGAAGTTTATGGCAGTTATAGTCATTATATGACGTATATATATATATATATATGACGTGTATAAGATGTAAATATTTGTTATAGTATATTAATGTATACGGCGCATACATAAGCGGTTGGAGTATATATATTATATGCGTATATCTGATGAATATATAACACTGGCGATAATCTTGGCGAAATCGTAACTACAACCTTGGCATAATTGTAACTGTGGGAGCCGCTATAACAAAGAAGCCCCCATATTTGAAACAAAAAAGTGCATTTTGAAAAAAACTTTTCATTTTGAAGTTTTAAAATAATGAGAATGAATAGCACTGTAGAAAAATAACTTAGAAATTATATTTTCTGTTTCAACTCTAGAATATTTTACATCAACATGAATAAGTTTAAGTTTTTGAAGCATGATAATGTGCTGTTAAATGATGTTTAGTATATGAAAAAAAAAACTATATATTTAAGCAATAATATTTGTTGGTTGAGTACATAGTAGGGCAGGTGCCATTTTTCGACACTGGATATACATTGTCGAAATGTAAGTCTCTTTAATATGAAGTCACCATATATGTGCAGTTTGCTTTAAAAGACTTTGTTTAACTTACAGAATTTAATTTTATATTGAATTTTCCATCTGTTCCTGCCACTTTGCGAAAATAAAAATTGATAAGGAAATGAATAGCTCATTCCAAAACTATATGTCCAGTTTTTTTTTTTTTTTTCAAAAATGCGCTTTATTGTTACAAACATGTCTTTGAAGGTAGGTGGGTATGGTCACATTCACATGTATGAACCAAAATTATATAGGTTTGTTTCTCCGTTGTTACTCAAAAGTCACGGTAAAATTATGATTCATCAGGAAAACGACATTAGTCAAATTATGTGCCTATAGTTTTTTACAAGCACTCAAAGACGACGGTGACGTGCTAAGAAATGTTGATTATGACTATGTTCCTTAATCTCAATCCTTAAGATAATGATTTATGTCTATTTTGTCAAATATATATTAAAAATATGATTAATGCAATTTTTTTGCATTATTTGTGGACACAAAATTCTATTTTCTAGCAAAAATAACGTAAGACCAAAAGTCTTTTTAGGGTTTCGTTCATCTGACGAAACCCTATTTGTCTCACTCTTCTGTCTGTCTGTCCGTCACAGAGTTCATACTCGGAAACTGTATAAGTTAGAGAATTGAAATTTTGCATACTTATAGTTGAATACCTCCTGTCACATGACAAATCATAAAATTTTGAAAAAATCTTATATTATTTTAATTAAATGAATTAATTTAATGACATCCGACCATTTCTGCCATTTTCTTACATTCTAAAACAGAATCTTAATTTCAGTCTTTTTCGGGGATGCTAGATGGTTCACTGGTAGAGCGTTTTCCTTCTAACCCAAAGGTTTCGGGTTCTATTTTGGACACCAAGTTGAAATTTTCGAGTTTTACATTTCATTGTCCGATGGATTTAATTAAAAGAACTTTCGTAATTTTTACCATTTTAAAGGTTTCTTTTTTTTTTCCTTTTCAGCTAGAATTGTGTAATTAAATATGCTTTTCAGATATACAAACATATACTATTACAATTGTCTGAAAACCATTTCTTGAATATTTTTAATTTGATTTAAAAATAGGTTCAAGACAAGTGGCACCTCGTTCACATGTCTTTTTTCTTTTTTCAGGTCGAGACCAATATCTGACATCGACAGAAAGGCATTATATAGGATTATGTCTGCACAATAGCGCTATTTTCACTGTTTGCCGTAACTACAAGAATAACTTATTTGAGGCAAATAGTATAAAACGATGAGACTGTTCTACAGTCCAGGCACTTTGGAGCTTGTCACATGCGCACAACCATGCCGGATTACAGGGGAGCCTAGTACAGAAAAATGGACACACCGTCATGGAGCCATATAATCTACAATGATGAGTCAGGATTCTGTTGACAGATTGATTCTCATCATGCAACAATAAGGATAGAATTAGGAACCCGTCTCTAAATACAATTTATCAGGAAAATGTATCATTTCAAAGGAACTGATGGTGTGCGTATGCATCATATTAGACATTCGAACAAATCTCCATACTTATAAATCTTATGATTATGCACCTTGGAAGGTGGTTTTCTATCCTCTTGACTTGCTTTAATCCATTACAATAGATAGAAATGTGCAAAACCAACGAATTCGAATATTATACTCAACAACGACAAGTCAAAACATATACAACAAATCGTTTAAATTTCCATTTCAAGACCGGCTGTGTCTTCTTTACATTAGGATAAGTTCCCTCACTTTCGATTGCTTAAAAAAGTGGTTCATTTAGCTTTCATGTTTTGCATTGCTAACCCCACCTTCAGCCCCCCCCCCCCCCTTCTCCTTTCTTCAGGTGATCTCTAATGCCTAATAGAAGCGGCGTTTCCACAAGAGATCTTAAACCAGGACTAATTTCCTTGATAACTACTTTCGTAATCGCTACTCACACCAATAATAAAAACATACGGCTTCATAATTTTCTATTTTGTTTTATTGGACAGGTTTTGTTTTATTGGCTCAGTTTTTCTTAACTTTTTTTTATAAGCTTTCTCTTTATTTGACGATCGATGACGTACAGTCAAAGTTTCTGACATGGCGATAAAAAGATGCGGTAAATCATTTTCGTGCTGCTTCGTTTCGCTGGTAATAAATGGAACGTTTAGACTTTCGTAATGAATTGACAACATGAAATTAAAAGTTAAGCATTATGAGTTTAAACATTTTGGGTCATAAATTTTTTTGTCATTTTTATAACCCTTTAAGTACACTGTGTATATCAAAAGCATAAACTGGCCAAAATTATTAGGATTACTGTTTAACTTGTATATCACTGCTATACACTTAAAATAAAAATAACAAGATTTAACAAAAATGACTTTTTGGCAGATTTTAATTACGTATCAGAGTCGTTAAGATTAATAAATACTTTTTAATTCTAAGTTATCTTCATGTTGAATATGTCATATGCCAACTGATACGATTTTTTTGTCACCATTATTTATGAATAGTAATTTTCGTCTTATTATTCATAGAAATCTGCGATTAAATAAGGTAAATATTATTATTCAAAAATGGTAGTGCCAAAAATTCCTAGTAGTCACACTGACTGCCAAGCCCATTTAGAAGAAATATGTGGTCTAAACGCCAGCATTGTTTCAGACCACTTCAATTTATTGTGTAAAAATAAACACAAATATTACTTTTTACATTTTGACTTAAATTTTAATTATTCTTTCACAAAAACAAAGACATTATTTTAAAATTATCTTATGGTCAGACCTTATTTGAAAATAATATAATACAAAAAACAAATGAATATTTTTTGTGATGCCTTCTTGTTACTAATCAACATTTTACTTAACCCACAACATCCTCATGCATTTACAACTTATTCACTCCCATTCTTCCACGATATGACTTGTGGTGGGCATCTACCAATTGACTGCCAATCACGAATTATCTCGCAGTCCAATTAACGTATTAATATGTTATCCCCATTTTTACATATATTCTTTCCTTACTTGTATGCTTACATACATCCGTCTTACATACTTATGTCCGTTTTACAAACTGAAATTTCATACATACTTTCATGCATGCTTATACTTACTCATAGCAACTTTCAATACATTCAATTACTCCCCCCCCCCCCCCCAGCAAACGAGCGACTAATTAAGAATTGTCTGCAATGTAATCCACAACACAAGAATCACTACAACAATCTTTAGAACTCCCATCGAACGGGTTGATTTTATCACAAAACATTAGGGGTCACGTGAGTTTGAATATTAGTTCAGTTGTGAAAAAGTAAATATTGATTAGAAAAAAAAAAATCTAAGTAATAGTTTATATAGTATAATTTCTTTATCTTAAAGTGTTCAATATTTTTGCAACTTTATTACAATTGAAACATTTAATAAATATTCTGGATTTTTAACACTAGAACCGCGATGACGCCTCACTTTGATCCGTACCAAAATAATAGATGTTGAGTCGAACCAGAAATTTTGTCTTAAAATAAATTAAATATATGCTGCCCAAAAAATAATTTAAATAAATAAGTTAAATAGTTTTAAATAAAATTTCTGGTGTTAAATATTTTTTATAAAATTTTAGTAAAATTTCCCGCGGTTCTAGTGTTAAGGTAGTAACTTAACTATATTCATCATAATTAATTCGTATATTAACTAGTTCATGTATTCGTATGTAAATTATAACACTGATACTGTATGCAGTTATGCATGGATTGTAGATATGTCAGTCTGACATTAACAAAATGCCAATGTTTTAGTTGAATCGCAGTTTTTTTTTTTTAAAGAGTAATGAATTAAAATTCTACATAAAAAATAGTAATTTCTGCAAATGTCCTGCATTTATTCATAAAAACGCACTTCGTTAATGCGTCATTCAGATTTGCTTGTTCGGAGAGAAAAATATGAACATCCTTTAAAGGAAGTATATTTTTATTTGATACCAAACTTCTCTTTTGATAACATTGAATGTAAATTTCCATAAAATTAATTATGTCTACGGGATTAACAGTATATATTTTAAACAACAAATATATTTTAAAGTATAGAGTTTTTTAAAAAATGGGATATTACTTTGAAAACAATTTTTAAATATTATGCAATTATTTTTGGTATCGGGTTCGGACGGGCTCGGGCTCTGAAAACACAAAATGTTTAGGGCTCGGGTGGGCTCGGATTTAAAATCGTCGGGCTCGGGCGGGCCCGGGTTCCGAAAAGAGAGCCCGAACTCATCTCTAGTTGTGTAGTGTACTATATTGATGCAATATATGCAATTTTTGGGTGTAAATTACAAAAAAAAAAAAAAAAAAATAGATATACAAACGATCAATTTGCAGTGCATATACAGTTTTATTCGTAGTTTGTCATATTTTGTTACTTAAAAAAAGAAAAAGAAATCAAAAGAAAAGAGAAAAAGAAAAAAAAAAAACCAGAAAGAAACCGTATTTTTGTGTGCCCAGAATTTAATACCTCAATTGGCAACAATAATTACAGATAAAAAATAGGAGAAAAACCTTTCAAACAAATTTGTTTTACTATTAAAACCTAACAGTAGCTTCTAAAATTGCACAGCATTCACAATGTATTGGTATATAATTTCGTAATTTAAATACAAAATTGCCTCAACAATTTTATGTAGTGACTGATGGTCATATATATGCAGAGGATAGTCAAATCACCGATACTCATGTAATTTATGTAATATTGAAATTTAAATACCTAAGTTTACATAATGGATGTAAATTTACAGTTTTGAATTTAAATGAATATAAATTTACAGAGTTTTGGGTATTTCAAAGAATGTAAAATTACAGAGTTTTGGGTATATAATGAATATAAATTTACAGAGTTTTGGGTATTACAAAGAATGTAAATTTACAGAGTTTTGGGCATATAATGAATATAAATTTACAGAGTGTTGGGTAAATTTGCACTCCAAACAATGTAAATTTACAGAGTCTTAATTATTTTAATCGATGTAAATTTACAGAATCTTTGGTATTTTACTAATGTAAATTTACAGAGTCTTTGGTATTTTTACCAATATAAATTTACAGAGTCTTTGGTGATTTTACTAACTTAAATTTAGAGAGTCTTTGGTATTTTTACCAATATAAATTTACAGAGTTTTTGGTATTTTTACTAATGTAAATTTACAGAGTCTTTGGTATTTTTACCAAAGTAAATTTACAGAGTCTTTGGTATTTTTATTAATGTAAGTTTACAGAGTCTACTGTAAATTTACCGAATAATATCTGTGTTATTTAATAGCATCTCATTTTTTTAATCTCTGTAATGTTACATAAGACTTAAGATAACAGATTACTAGGAGATTCTCCGTAATTTCACAGAAAAGTTTTTAACAGTGTAACAGACATTTCAATGTAAATTTTGAGATGAAAAATCACACTACATGCACAATAAAATATTGTATAATTAGAAATAGTTATCAATTAGACACCAAATAAATGTCATTTGAGAAGAGTGGACAGTAAAAAAAGAAAATTGAAAAAAAAAAAAAAAAAAACTAACTTCCTGATGATTAATTTGAAATATATGAATGCATTCCATGGCTATAGGTTTAACATTGGAGAAAGGAATTTGAGGTCTGACTGATAACGCGTTTTAAATCATACTTGTCTCGTCACTCTCTCCAGAAAAGACAATGCTTACATTGCCGTAGCATGTTACAATCTAGTGCGATACCTTTCTGAAAAGTGAAATTTTTTTAAAACTTCGTACATAATAATGGTTGTGAATGTGAATGGAGGCATCGGATAACAGGAAATGGACCTCATGGTCTCGACATAGGTCTTCTTTTTACTGATCTGTGTGACAGCTTGAAGAGGAAAAGGGTGTGGGTGGCTAAAATCATCCTGGGTCCGTACGGTGGTTTATCCGTTACTAACGTCAGTCTGATCGTTATTAGGTACATTAAACCCGACAGTCTAAAAGGGTGACGGTGACGTATCCATTGGATTCAGCTGTAGTTTGTCGGGTTTCCTTTGGACATCTTGTGAATATGAAAAGACAGATGCAAGACAATCACCCTGAATCATGGGTAATGATCGAAATCCACGCGGTAGGTCTGCCTTCTGATGAAAAATGTTGTAATAGCGCAAAATGTTCTGAAAAAGAACGGACGGAAATCCGGGGGAGAGAGAAAGACTTTTTGGGGTGCAATATAACGAAAACTTAATATACAAACCCCTTTACTCTCAACTATTTTTTTTTCTATTCGTGTTAATTTTAAGTCACCAGAAAAAAATCTTCCAAAAAACATCAAAGATGAAGAAAATTAAAATTTTTAAATGGTTACCTAATATCCTGGTTACCTATGAAAGACTTTGTGGGGTGCAATATGACGATGACTTATAATATACAAACCCCTTTACCCTCAACTAATTTTTTTTTTCTATTCGTGTTTATTTTAAGTCACAAGAAAAAAAAATCTTCCAAAAAACATTAAAGATAAAGAAAATTAATTTTTTTAAATTCAAGAAGAGGGCAGTGTGTCTCTTCTGTCCTGGTTACCTATGAAATCGATTTTCTCATTTGCATTCAAATTCCTATATTAATCGTTTTGATTTTACGTCATTTCATACACATTCACACACACATTTAGTTTGAAGGAATAAACTTAAATCATGTTGAAGTCATCAAGATAGAGGTTAAACCTAAAGCCTGATAAATAAGAAATATTCAATGATATTGAATGTTAAATAAAACATTTAAAGTCTGCTAAACTGTTTGATACATATATATATATATATATATATATATATATATAATGTACGACAGTGAAATCATAAGAAAAAATCAACGCATATATATATATGTGTGTGTGTGTTGCAAAAATGAATAATAAAAAAAAAGCGGGTTTCACATATTTTTATCATTCTACCATTAACACAATCATGTTATCATTTACACAATGTCTCCTCACGCATGTCTATATATCCCCCCCCTTAAATCATTACTTTTTTAATATTAATTTATCATTTACATATTCATCTCTTTTTTATTATTTTTATTTTACATTTACATATTATATATATATATATATATATATATATATATATATATATATATATATATATATATATTAATCTATTCAATCTTTATGTTATTATCTACATTTATCTTTCCATATTTTAAATACTAATAACAACATTTTTTTCTAATTTTAAATTTTGTTTACTACATATTATTCCCCTTTAATCGGAATATTTATTTATATTTTAATTTAGATTAATTACTACATTGTCTGTAATTTATCTGAAGCAAAAAGCTTCTCTTTTTTCGAAAGATAGATTGCAGTTCTAGCTTTTTCTTTTTTTAACCCCTTCGGCCCTGACGTCCTACTAATAGGACATATCTTTTATTGAGTATTATTTTGTCTTAAACATTATTTTTATTAATTCCAGCACCTAATAGTGATAGTATGAATCTCTACATTTCCTATTATGACTTCACTTATGTTTAGCATTTAGTAATAATAATAATAATAATAATTTTCATAATTATTAGCAAGCCGTTGGCATTTCTTTTAATTAAAACATACGTTTCACTCTTTAAATTAAAATTTGGGAATCCTTTTCCGAATTGGTAATTTGTGATAAAGATAAAAAATATTACTAAATTTTTATGCTTGTTTAATTTAGTTGTAATACGACATTTTCCAAACGTCTTCAAAAATTCTTCCTTAGACTATTGTTATATGAAAAACACGCAAAACACGCAGGTTTTGGTAAAGAACGCATTCGTTAACTTTCATTAAACTCTAACTTCTGTGATTCCGATAGATATTTTTAATTTTGTTAGCATTAACAGTAATTTTTTCCCAAAATTGAAAAAAAAAAAAAAATCAGGACCGAAGCATTAATAATTTAATGCTAGATGGCAGAGACACTTCCTTTTTTATTATTACTCTTTTCTGTTTTGCCAATAACTCAGCTATTCAGCATTTGCTAGTGATGAGGTATGGACTAGCATATGGATAATATTTATCCTATTTAATCATTTACACTCTTTATTTTACTGGTGAGTTGTGTCTAGTATTATGTAGTTTTTTATCTATTACATTGAATCACAATTTATTTTTTGGATAGCTTATTCTTTTCACTTTTTGGGGGGGTTTTCGATATGTTATAAGGTGTTTAATAATGTCAGTTTTAGGCTTAACCCCTTAACAGTTTCATTTTCTTTTAAATACAATAAACGAAAAATAGGGACAAAACATCGCTTTTTCCGTACTAAAATATTTGCCTTATATAATAAAAAAAAATGTATGCCATTTAATAAAACGAAGATTACAGTTAAAAATGAGTGGTGTCCAAAAGCTTTTAGTAATGAAGCCAGCAAACTCTTCTTGCCCGAGCGGCGCTTGGGCAAAACTGTTAACTGGCTAATGCGATAATATTTGACAAAATAAAATATCTTTACTATGGATTATTCTTATGAAGCTCCTCTGACGAATCCATAAGATATTCACAGTTTTCAATATTAACATTTGCATTATTTTTAAAAATGTCTTGTTTAATTTTTTTAAAATAATTAATTAATTAATTCTTTTTATTTTTATTTATTGTTTTTTGGGGGGAGGGGGGGGGGGAGGTAATTGTGATGTTTTCTGAATGTTTTACCTAGATAATATATTGCTTTTTATATTCTTAAATAGAATCTGAATAAAAGGCTACCTTTTTTAAAGTGGACTTTTATTCAGATTATCCCTTTTTTTTCCTTTAAAAAAAGGGAAGAAAAAGAGGGTTGAAATGTAGGCTATAAGTTTTTTTCCCTTTTAAGGTAGTTTTCAAATGACCTGATCAAGAACGCGAAACTTTCTAACAAATTTTATGACTCATTTTTAAATACAGAGGCTTAAAATTGAGAGGCCTGATTATTGAAGCGATTTAAAATCGAAATGAGTTTTCCATTTTTTTTAATAAATAAATTACTTATCGAGTTATAAGTGGTTAGTGTCACGTGACGACACGTTTTTCACATTCTTTGTTTTACAGCGTCGGGAATCCTGTTCAAAACGCCGACTTTGACAGTATTTTTTGAAACATCTTCTGCTTTTACCAAAAAATAGAAAATGTCTTTCGGTTACAAAGTTTCTGAATAAGAACACTTGCCAATTTCATGCGCTTCCGAACAAAAATTAGTTTTTAAATGTCATAAAGTAGCCTGTTTGCATTTGAGAACAGCCTTAACTTCCTTTATTGATAAACGAAAATAAATAAAAAAGAAAACTAATAAAATTCAAATTTCTTGTTTGAATGTCTTATTATTGTTAAAAGTATGTTTATTGCCTTATTAGCTATGAGGTCACATCGCATTATTTTTTCTTTCACAGACTGTCACGGGCGTTTACAGTTAGTCGGTTACTGCACTCTTGCATTCATTTTTGTTTATTCCTGTTTGTGTCTTGGAGCTGCATTTTTTTCTTTTGCTTCTGTCGCCCGAACTTTCATTTTCATGCATTATTATTATTATTATTATAATTATTTATGTGTGTGTGAAATTATAGCGAAAAATAGTAGAATGAGTTTTTTAAGATATTGCCACGGAAAATTCAGCTTTTTTCTGCTTTTACCATAGGGTGTGAATTTATCTGTCTTTCAAATTCATAATAAGAGGATATCAATAGAAATATTTGAACAGTATAATTTGAAAATATTTCGGGGGGAAGTTTTAGTTTTTTAGTTTTTATTTCAACTGATATAGCTTAACAAATAAAGGAATTCAAAACCGTTTTTAGACAACTTTAAAAAGGTGAATTACCCGAGAATTGGAAGCAATGTCCTCCGAATTGGCGTTTGACCTTTTTCATTTTCAACATTATAAGACGCAAACAATAATAATATGGAATAAAAAGAGATTCTCGACTTATATATCATGTTTTTAGTTTTTTGATTAAAATTTAGATCATTCGTATTTAGCTCAAGCTCGACATAAGAGAGGTGTTTGTGGGTTGTAGCCGCGAAATACCTGCTATTAAGAAAAGGCTATTATTTTTAAAGAAGCATTTATAGAAAACAAAGTTTTTTTTTATTGCCACTGATTTTCGGAAACGTTTCCGAGTAATTTTTATAGTATATTAATCCGTTTTCTCAAACTGGTACATCGGTTTTTCGGATGCTATTAATTTTCAATTACACATTTTCAGCTGCGTAATTGAATTTATACATTCAAGAGTAACGAAATAATATTAATTTTAATGTTAATGTTAA
The DNA here is from genome assembly GCA_963931845.1 of Maratus michaelseni. Classification (NCBI taxonomy): domain Eukaryota; kingdom Metazoa; phylum Arthropoda; class Arachnida; order Araneae; family Salticidae; genus Maratus; species Maratus michaelseni. The sequence continues at coordinate 257,281,845 of OZ007592.1, forward strand.
TGCTTTCAATGAAGCATTTTTTACTGTGAAACATGTTTGTTGAACATGAAAATGTTTACTTGAGAATTGATAACATCCGTAAAACTTATATTCCGGGTTGAGAAAACTGATTAATACACAGTAAAAAGTACTCGGAAATGTTTTCGAAAATAAATAGTAGCAAAAGAAACTTTGTTTTTATAAATGCGTCTTTAAATCTCACAAATTCATTGGTTTCTGATATTTTTGAAGATAAAGAACGCTTTTTGGGAATCCTGGGCAACTTGGAAGATATTTACGTACATTTTCGTTCGTGGTTATATTATATTTTCCGTGATTAAGAAACGTCTGTCTTTTTTGCAGTGTAGGGATACACTGTGCTCTAAACACACTAAAAAGAAAAAGAAGAAAGAAGAAGAAAATGAAAATGAAAATGAAAAAAAAAAAAAAACATTTAAAAGAGCGTTTTAAACAAGCACACTGTGCTTGTTTGTACTTTTGTGAGTTTTCATTTACGCAGCAGAGTGACTAATATTGATAAGTGCTTTCTAACTTTTGTTTTTAAAGATATATTTTGAACAATTGGTAAATAAAATCTTCAAATGCGACAGACTTTTAATATTTTCATTAACAACATATCTTTTTCTTCTTTTAATAATTGGGATGGCTTTTTCTTTTTGAATGATTCAAATTCCTTTCCATCCTATGGAGTTAGCATGCAATATATATATATATATATATATATATATATATATATATATATATATTTAAAAGTTAAACAATAAAAAGCATGATGCAATTACGTAAAAAGTATGAGATATATTAAAATCATACAAATAGAATGTTATTAAAAATTTTTAATGGGTGATTCTCTGACAAACGTAAAAACGATGCCACTAAATATTTATTGAAAAAGAAATTGCAACTGAAAAAATCTTATAATGGAAATGTGGGGTGGTTTAATCAAACTATACATGAAAATAATTGATAATGAAAAAAATGTAAATTTTGAATATAAATAATGTGAGCACAAATCCAACAAATCATGTCCGTGGCCTGCCACAGCCTTACTTTGTACCTCTTACAGGTTCTGCAAAGTTGATTTAAAACTTTTTTTTCATGGTACGTTAATTGTTTTTAATTCCGTACTTCTAATCCCAGGTTCATTTTCAAAGAGTAATCTTATTTATTTATAGTTTTATTTGATAAATAACTGCTGTCACAAGAAATTGTATCATTTCCGTGGACAAAAAATTAATAGTTTCTAAATAACTCAACAGATCGGGTAAAATAATAATAATAATAATAATAATAATAAACCTTTGTGTGAAAGAGAATTTTGCTGGTCATTTTAAGCGTATGCGTTGCAAGTTATATCTGTAATATATATTATAAAATATTTAAAATATGTAATGAATTACTATAAAATATATAATAAAATATTTTGTTAAATAAGTGTAAAAATATCACGAGCGTAAAAAATCACACCATCAGATTAGTGAACAAGATAAAAACAGGTAAGGATTTTAAAATAGTAAAATTAAATAGAATAACGTGTTATATTAGCTGCAGAAAACTTAATCTATTCTGATTTTCCTTTCCGCAAAATATTAATTTTCTTTTCTTTCTATGGCTTCAATTATGTGTATCACTGATTTTTTTTGCTCCTGAAATGGTAGTATTTTTAAGTCTCCTGTCACGACAACAGGTTCAAAAGTACATATTTACATAATTACTTTCGTATTAACAGATTTTATTTTACTTTATGATAATAGCTTTTCATGCTATTTATATTATAATTTATATTATAATTTGCATAATTTGAAAATAGTGTGCTCCTGATTATAAAATTATTTCGACCTTTGGTCGCAAGAGTGTTGCATAATTGGTGTCATACAATAATTGTATTTATATAGATAAGTTTTTGACTTTATCTAATTCGTTCTAAATTGTTAACAGCACAAGGGAAAAAAAAAATTAAAACGAATTATTTTGGTGCAAAAAATGAAAGTGACATGTAGTGACTGTTTCATAATCTACGACTTTCTTGCAATTGTGGAAAAACTCTCATATCATTAACTTTGCAATTATTTTTCCCTTTTTGCAGACCAGTTGGCGTATTTTAACGAGAGTGGTTTCGTACAACAATGTGTTTTTTGCGACTACCCTTTACTATTATCCACATGCAATATAATCTACGTTGTTGCCGGTAGGCTACCTTTATAAATAATAGAGTGGTGGCATACGCATGTTCAGCTGGAAATTTTTGACTTAACTGTAGTAAACCAAATTTCCGAATTTAGCCATACTCGCCAAGGATAGTAGTCCAGTAGAAATAGCATTTTACCTTACAAAAATTCGGGTAGTTCTGATTTTTGGATATATTGTAAAGGTTGACCCTCTAATAAAAAAACCAAGTTTTCGACCTTAGACCTTGTGCGTTTTTCACACAATTGAAAAAACCAATATTTTTCGGCACTTTTTTCGATTTTTCTTAAATAACTCAGTTTCAGTGCATTTTACAGAAAAAGCACTTTCGCCATTTTGTAGAAGATAAAATTCTCTACAACATGCAGTATTCATGTTTGTAAATTGTCCAAATAGGGAGTGAAATACGGAGCCGGGAAAATAGGGTAAAATTTCCAAAAAGTACAAAAATCCACAAATGAAGTTAGTTTTTGCTTAATAACCTACTTTTAGTGCGTTTTAGAGACAAAAGTGCCATTATAAAGTTTGTAAAGCATGAAGTAGTCTATAAGTTTCATTTATTAGATCATTAGATGTAGAGCGCAGAAGTAGTGTCACAACCACTTACTGCATGTAAAAAAAGAATATTTTGTGCAATTTCCTTAAACTTGAAACACTTGTTGGAGTAGAGATCATCAGGCAGTTTCCTTCTCCTGGCCCTTCGGAGATAAACATTGTCTGCAGCTAGAGAAGCCAGAAGAACAAGAAGGTCCATGTCTTCACCATTGACAATGACAGCATCGTAATCACGGGCTTAGAAAATAGCTGTGTTCACTATTAGCACATCTGCATCTTCAGTGGCCTGCGTAGTGATCATTTCTGCTTTTTAAAATTCATTTCGAAGCATATAAATGAAAAGTTCTTTATTTTTTTTCATTCCCCGCAACAATTTTTCTTGTGGCATCTATGGAAACATGGTCTCATTGAACTTAACCTCAGCAGAAGTAAGAATCTTCAAGCGACGAGCACTTTCTGCACTTTTTATACTTTTTTGATTATGTTCAGGATAAGTTTCTAAAATTTTCTTTATTTTAAAATTTAAAACTGAATTCAAAACACCGGAAAACAATTCCCCTTTATATAGGTTTCCATCTTATCAGGTATATTTGTTGTTATTTTTCTGTCGGGACTAACATTCTCAAACTGAGATACAATTACCATCAATGTAAACTTTGACTAACAAAAATATGTGGGACAAATGAATACAAACAAGACAAACCAAATCTTCATTGGGTGCCCTCTTCTCCTTCCATTCTAGCGGCCGGGCCACATGCTCCTTTTGCTCCCACCTCCCTTAGTTTTGGCCTTAGATACTCCTTTTCCTTGTTAAAATTTCTAAATTATAATTTATTTATCTTTCAAACATTTTTTTACATTATTCCCAGCTATTAATTTTAATTTCAACTTTGAATTCTTGGCCCTGCACCTATGTCTACCGACTAGGTTTTTTGGTTAACTTCGCTCCCCCCCCCCCTCAACAATTCAACAGTAACCTATTATTGTGCATACTATAATTAATTAATTGCATCGTTTAATCTATATCAAAAATAAAAGCTTGTTTTTAAATTAATGACTTGTCAGGCGGGTTTTTTTTTGTTTTAACCATAAATTGTATTATTCTGATTTTTAGAGTCTATTATAGATATTTAATGATCTAATAAATGAAACTTATAGACTACTTCATGCTTTACAAACTTTATAATGGCACTTTTGTTTCTAAAACGCACTAAAAGTAGGTTATTAAGCAAAAACTAACGTCATTTGTGGATTTTTGCACTTTTTGCAAATTTTACCCTATTTTCCCGGCTCCGTATCTCACCCCCTATTTGGACAATTTACAAACATAAATACTGCATGTTGTAGAGAATTTTATGCTCTACAAAATGGAGAAAGTGCTTTTTCTGTAAAATGCACTGAAACTGAGTTATTTAAGAAAAATCGAAAAAAGTGCCGAAAAATATTGTTTTTTTTCGATATTGTGAAAAACGCACAAGGTCTAGAAGGTCGAAAACATGTTTTTTTTTTATTAGAGGGTCAACCTTTACAACATATCCAAAAATCGGAACTACCCGAATTTTTGTAAGGCAGGGCCCTTTTTTGCGCTATTTCTACTGGACTTGTTTGATTAGACTAGTGACACAACTCAATAACATTATCTTGCTGATAATGTTATGTTCGCCAAGTTCTTGTATAAAATCCTCTCAAATAATTAAGTTGTATTGTCTTGATTATGACACCACTATGTCACCACTCTTTTATAAAGGCACTCTTATTGCCAGCATCTCTCACGTTACACATGCAATAGATAATCCTACATTAACAATTTCAACGTGTCCCCGTTTAGGAAAAAAAGAAAAACTATACACGATACGATGGTTATTTGTTCTTAAAAACTTTCCTGGTGTACTTGAATTGTGATGTAAAAAATTTACACTCAAATCCTTTCTGCAGTTGTTCAGAAAATCGAGGACATAAGCACATAGATACATACATAACGGCCAAAAACAGAATCTTCTATTGAAGCCGGTTAATAATAATGCATCATGGATTTTACTTATACTTTCAAATTTTCTCATTTGTTATTTGATTTGAGACTAATGCAAAGAAAAAAAAAATCCTGAAAAGATTTTTAAAAAAAAATGTTCTTTTATTTGGCTACATAAAATTGTCGTCAACAAATTGAAATTTCTGCATTATACATCTATCATTGTTAATTTAATTGATAGGATTGATTCACTTTATGCTAATGAAGCATATAAAGGGTTCTGATGTGATCTGCAAAAGAGATTAAAAGAAAAGTTCTATCCGAGAATTTATTTTATAACACATTTTTTTATTATTATTATTACTCTATAAATATTTAAGAAAAATGCACAAACTATACACTTTACCAGGCTGATTTGATTTAAGGAATTAAACATAGAGTCAAAAGTGGGTGTTACCAATTAATAAAAAAAAGATTCTGATGCAATTTTTAATATATAAACGGCCTCCAAACCCTAATCCATGCATTAGATTTAATAGTGGATGTTATTATCAATCAGTATCCCTTTTTTACGATAGCGGTACACGGCAAAAGAAAAAAAAAATGTTCTATTCTGGCACCCCAGCTGCTAGTATTATACCGTAAAATTAACAGTAATAAACAGTAAAATAAGCAGTAATACGCTGCCGCGTGCTAGCGAGGGTGGAGTGTGTACTTTCTTTCAAATACTACATATGTTTTTGATTTACACCTGGTTTAGCTTGAATAGCAATCTTCTAACTTTATCAGACCAGTTCGGAATCTTTTATAAATAAAAAACACCAGAATTAATCCAGGAATTTTATGAACCAGGAATTTTATTTACTTTGTTAAAAACTTTCTCATTTGTTATTTGATTTGAGATTAATGTAAAGAAATATAAAAAAATCCTGAAAAGATTAAAGAAAAAAAAAAACTTATACGTTTAGTTGGCTACATAATATTGTCCTCGACAAATGGAAATTTCTGCATTATGCATCTGTCGCTGCTAATTTAATTGATCAGCTTGATTCGACGTAATGCTAATGAAGCATGTAAATGGTTCTGATGTTATCGGCAAAAGAGATAAAAAAAGGTTTTATCCGAGAATTTCTTTTTTAACGTCTAAAAAGAAGAAAAAGAAAAAAAAAATCCAGATAAAATGAAGGTGGAGTTATAAAGAGACTTGACTCATCGTGACTATACGTAAATGGAGTTTTTTTTTTTTTTTTTTCCCGAATACTTGATTTGCACATTGCAAAAAATAATTGTTGTTTTTACGGTATACTACTGGCATCCCAGCTACCGCGAATGCGCGGCAGTGTATTACCGCTTATTTTACTGTTTATAACTGTAAATTTGACGGTAAATCAACAATTATTTTTTTGCAGTGCACTCTTAAAATGTATGCTAAAAATATTTTTGGAAAAGCTTAATCACACTATATATTGAACGCTATATAATTGAGACATCTCATGAAATTCAGAAGTCATTTTTGCTTGCATTCATATATTGAGTGTTCTATGGCTCAAATAATATGTCATAGTTATTAACGTCTTTTTTTGTTTCATAAATTGTTTGTAGTTACACATTTTATTTTTAAATATTTGCTAATTTTTTTCTGTTATCATTTTGTTGTCAAATTTATTTTGATTACTTAATAAAATATATTAAATAATCAAAATACATATTTAATGATTAACTTCAGAATACACGATGTTTAAATTTTGGTTCAAGTGTAACTGTTTTATATTATAATTGTCCTATAAGACTACCCCCCGCCCCCCAGATTATCAACCATTTATGAATAAGATTAGAATTTCTATTACATTCTGTATAAAAAAAATTATGAGTTACCTGATAATCATGCCATTTATCACCTTTATTAGTTATTTTACTTATCAGTAAATGAATTATTAAATTTTAAATTTAGATAGTCCTTTATGAAACACTACTATTGAGCTACAAAATGTTAAATCCTGAGTATGCACGTACTGTTACTTTCAAACTGTTTAATTTAAGTTTTTAGAAAGTGATTTAATATGTATTATTGGAGAGCCTGCTAAAAACAAACATAAAATCGAATTTTTTTTTTTTTTTTTTTTTTGGGGGGGGGGGGAACTTTTTTCATTTGAAAAATGCGCGAAAAAATTGCGACGTTTTTTCATTTTATGCACATTTTTAAATTATTATTATTATTATTATTTTTTTTTACAATTATTTTAATTTTATATTAAAGTTAGAGCTGTTATAAATACATATCATTCGAAAAAAAAAATTATATTCATAGCAATTAATTTTATCATGCACACAATACGCATGTTGATTTTATTTGCACGCGTTAACCATAAAAACATTTGAATGTATAATTTTAATATTTATTTATTATTTTAAGATGGGAAGTTACTAGTATAATGTCAAATGAAACATGTACTTTGTTACAATATAGCCCTGTTTATGAACATTTCGACAAACTCAAAAACATTGTATATCCACTTAACTATTTTTACTCCAGAGCAAAATATTACATAACTTTGATAAAGAATGAATTGCGATTTTTTAATGCAAATTTTAAAATTATACACAGTTTTTTTTAACAGTCTTTTTGATTTTATATTAAAGTTAGAGATGTTATAAATATATATTGGGCTGTCCGGAAAATTCGTGCCGTTTGGGAAAATTAATTCGCACCGGAAAATTCTATCATTTAATACTTAGACATTAATTCCGATAACTAATGTCTAATAATTAAAGGGTAGAATTTTCCGGTGCGAATTAATTTTCCCAAAGGGCACGAATTTTCCGGAAAACCCAATATTATTCAAAAAAACAAATTATATTCATAGCAATTAATCTTATCACGCACGCAGTACTCATGTTGATTTCCTTTTCACGTGAAAATCATATAAACATTTTAATGTATAATTTTAATATTTATTTAGAATTTTATAATGTGAAGTTATTTACTAGTATAATGTCGAATTAGAATATGTACTTTATGTAAAATTACATTTTTTACTATTTATCATATTATTCATGCTTTAGGAGTTACAATATAGTCCTGTTTGGGATCATTTCGACAAATTCAGAAACACTGTATCCACTTAACTCTTCTTACAGTCTAATTTACTTCAGTGCAAAATATACATAACTTTGATGAAGAATGTATTGCAATTTTTTTAAATCCAAATTTTTAAATTATACATAGTTTTTTGCAAATATTTTGGTTTTATATTAAAGTTTAAAATGTTACAAATATATTTTATATATAAAATATATATCTAAATACATATTCATAACAATTAATGTTATCATGTACGCAATACTTATGTTGTTTTCTTTTTCACATATTAACCATATAAACATAAACATTTGAATGTATAATTTTATTATTTATTTATAATTTTATAATTTTAAGTTATGAGAATAATGTGAAATAGAATATGTATTTTGTGTGTATAACACATTTTTTTAATCATGTTGTTCGTGCTTTAGGGGGTTTACAATATAGCCCTGTTTATGATCATTTCGACTGTCTCGAAAACACTGCACCCATCTCTTTTTAAACTCTAATTTACTTCAGTTCAAAAACATACATAATTTTGATGAAGAAAGAATAATTTAATCCGATGACAACAAAAAATTTAGAAGAAAATCCTTGAACGATTTTATATTTTTTCAGTTTTAGGCGTTACAATTTGGCCATATTTATGATCATTTCGACAGACTCAGGCACCATACCCGCTTAACTCTTTTACACTCTGATTTACTTTAGTGCAAAAATACACAGTATTTTGGAGAAGAAAGTATATTTCAATCTGATGACAATAAAGAAGAAGATTGAAAAATAATCTTCAAGCATAAATTATGAAACACTTTCCAACACTTACAGAATATTTTAACATCATTCACAGTTTAATAAGGAAAAGAAGTTATCTAAGTAAATAATTTAAGACACGCATGACATATTTGAAAACTAGACTTACCCAATTACCGTCCATGGTCGGAAAGGAACACGAATTCTTTTGTGCAACCCTGTATCTGATCTATAGATTTGTATGTATTCTGCATAGTATTCTAACATTTAGTTTAGTTAGAAAAAGCATACACATTTAAAAATCAACCTTTAGTAATTTCTGTCAAAAGATGGAAATGTACTCGAATTCTTTTGTAAAACCCTGTATATTATCTGCAGATTTTTATACATGCCTCATATTAAGTTAAAATTTAATTCATCTAAAAAACGCATAATACTACTAAAAACACATTTCCAGCAATTACCATCCAAGACGACAATTTATCCAGTTCTTTGCATATTAATCTTTGCATCCAGTTCCTGCATATTAATTTATTTGTATTCTACAAACATTTCTCAGTAACACTAAATATAGTTCAGCTGGAAAATACATAGCTCAATTAAAAACCACTTTAAGCAATTCACGCATATGCATAGTAATGCTTTCCAATTCTTTTCCGTAGCCCTGTATAGAGTTGTTGGGGTGCTGCGTATATGATTTATCACCACGTAGGATGCAAACATTTAGTTATACTTAAAAACACGTACCATAATGAAAACCCCATAATGAATCCCAGCAATTATTGCTAAGGGGTAAGGGCTATAATCGAAATGTTTTGTGGGTCCCTTTAAATGAACGATAAATGCTACGCACATCATATTTTACAGCAAGTGTCTTGTAGTGAACCTTAGTATGTATATCAATTTCATTATGTTTGAAATAGTGTAACATCATTAAAATATGTTGCAAACAGTTTTTGCCGTATACCATTGTGTAACTGAATTCTTTTGTGCGTTTTGCACTCCATATTCTACAGAAATCATGTTTTAGTGTACACTGCAAAAAAAAAAAAATTGTTGATTTCACAGTATAATACTGGCCGTGCATGCGCGGTAGCGTATTACTACTTATTTTACTGTTTATTACTGCTAATTTTACGGTATAATACTAGCAGCTAGGATGCCAGTATTATACTGTAAAATCAACATTTTTTTTTCTCTTTTTTGCAGTGTATCTAAAAAAATCATATCAATTTCATTACGTTTGTAATGCTATAGCATCGTTAAAATACATCGCAAACTATTTTCTCCTTAGACGTAATGTAACGGAATTATCTTGTGTAAACGAACTATAATAAATGTTACACGCTTCATTTTCAATAGCGAACATACTATAGGAAACGTCAATAACAAATATCAATTACATGGCAATCCGAGTACTTTTACGAGAGTTTGAGTACGGACAGACGGCAGACATGCATCAAACAGACAAAAGTGTCAAAAATTAGAAAAAAAAAAAAGTCTTGTAAGTACAATGCAATCTTGCACAATGATATCGCATATTTAAGTGTATTGAAAAAGCAGTTCTTTATATGAAGCAGTAACTTTTTCAAAGTAATGATGTCATTACAAGATTTTAATTAAATACATAAAAATAGATTATTCATTCAAATATGTAAAATAAAATAAAAATAGTAATAATTAAAATTACTTACTTATCGAGATTTTTATAGATAAATACAGAACGATAACATACCTGAAACAATAAATAAAATATTAAGTAAAATAGCTTTGTATTCATTTTTATTAATTCATATTTAATTTTTAAAAAACTATACGATAATAATGACATATGCACACTTCGGTCAATAAATACATTATTAGAATTTCCTAAAATAAAATCTATTGCATATTATTATTATCTATTATAATAGGAAATTTCATAAAATTAATACTAAACATCTTTTTTAAATGTAAAATACATTTAAATTTCTTTTCTTTTTCTCTCTCAAAACTCGAAAATCTTTTAAACACAAATGTAACACATCGGGTAGCTACGCGGCTAGTGAAATTTTAAATACTGAAGATTTTAACCCGTCAGCACACGCGCCCCTTTCCATTACGTTACTACACGCGCGGGATAAATTTTACCCCAATGGGTTTTCTTGTGTCAATTTCCCCCCGGTTAGATTATAAACAAAAATTTATATTTTGAAATAAACTGTAAATGAATAAAGGACATAATTTAAATTAAAATAAAAAGTTCTTTTATATTTAAAGAAAAAAAAACATAAAATCTCGCACTAATTTTTTTTTTTTTTTTTTTTTTTTTTTTTTTTTTGCATATCATTACATACAAAGCTTTTACAATCCAAATTCAGCCATGAAAATACAAAAAAGTATAAAACTGATATATCGAAACTGTATGTGCAAGAGTTTTTAACGTTTAACCCTTCTTTGCATGAGTTTTTCTTTTACAATTGTGTTTTTTTATACATATATTAAATATTAGACACCAAAAATTTTAAAATAGATTTTTAACTTTGTTCAGCAACATAGTTCACGGAAAATTTACTGGATTAATATTTCTATATAAATATAGTGGTGGCGAAGAAGTTGATTTATTTATTAAAAGTTAAATAAACAGTGATGGAAATTTACATCACTATGCAATTAAGGGTTAAAAGAAAAATTATATTATTATTTGCACACTATATTTTTTACATAAACATTTGCATTAACATTTTCCTATCATTATGGGTTACGTTATAACACGCGTGTGAGGTAAATTTCCTCCCACGTGACATTTTTATAATAAAAGAATGGAAAATACACTTGATATCATTCAGCTTGAAAGGTTCTATAAAGCTCAGAATGATCACGAACTATTTTCGCACATTTTAAAGTAATAGTTGTAAGCTGGGGTAGATTTTATCCCAGCGCGTGTGCTGACGGGTTAATAAGTGAGGCAGCCTTATTTTTGAGGTAGGGCTTTTTTTCAAAATGGACTTACATTATAAGAATGCTGAAAAAAAAAAAAAAAAACCCTGTTAGGAGTTACTTTTTAATTGTCTAATTTTCAAGGTAAGTACCAAATGCACATTATAAACGAAATGAAGCACGTTGGAACGTAATTGAAATAAAAAAAAATTCAGCATTTTAATCTTAATAATAAACTTAGTTTTCTTTGTCTACCCAACACTTTATCTTTATTCAAAAAATTTTAAAGATAAAAAAGAAAACTTCTACAAACTCAAACCATGAAATTTTTTATAAGGCATTTACCATCTCTAACAAAAGCACAATAATTAATTTTTAAAATGAAAAATGAGAATCTTTATACAAGACTACAACAACCATAGCAGAACCTTTTAACTTAATAACAACATAAAAGAATTAAACAAAAAGATTTAAAAGCTAGCTGTCATCTGTCATTAATCAACCACTCAAGTTCATATCCTTTAGAACTGGACACGCCAAAGGGATGTCTAAGTATCATGTTTCATTTAAGAATGTGCGAAAAAAAAAATTAATAGTAAAACAAAAAAAATTCAAAAAATAGCAAAGAAAATGCTAATGAAATAATATCTAAATTACGATAAGTAGAAAATGCTTTCTGCAAAGATGAATACCAAAGTATTCATCAAGTTTAAAAATAGCATAAATTACCGTAATAAATGTAACAAATAACTAATTTAATGTCTCTTCATTTTTCGAAGTTATTTCTGAGGATCGTAGAACAAGGGTCGTCAACATTTTTATTTTTACGAACGCCTTTGAAAAAAAAATTAACCTTCTTCGTAGGCGTATAGCACACATACACTATATTGCCAAAATATCACCGGGCACTTTCGATTTTAAGACGCTTTACCCACAATCTAGAGCAGCGGTTCCCAACCTTTTTTCTCTCGCGTACCCCTTGCTTAAAATTTCTGATTTATGCGTACCCCTTCTCACATAAACCTGGTCCCAATATTTTTGTTTTCGTTTATTAGTAATTTTCTTACGCTAGTTATCAATATTATATGCAATTCTCTTCAGAATTCCAATTTTCAACCACTTATCTACAACACAATATCAACATAAAGTCACACGAAACACTAAATATTAGCTAAAGATTTCAACTATGCATTCACAAAGTAAGGATGAAGCTACACCCATTAACACACGATAATGTGTTTATGCAAATGCTGAACAGTCGAAAACTAAAATGATGACCCGCTTTCAAATGGATTTTAAAGAAATCGTCGGATACAAAACACGATACGATTTATGTTTTTTCCACATAATTCTAGAATTAAAAAAAAGAAAATAACAACAAAATAAAAAGAGGGACACATGTGAAATCGCAAAATGTCACTAGGAACGAGTAAAGATAATGGAGATATATTATCAACCCATTACTAAGTTTAGGAACTTTCCTTCCTTTTATGCGAATAAACTTTTACACAAGTCTTTCTTTGTAAGCGAAAATTAAGAGTTTTGTTTTTCTTTTACCAAAGTTATTTTCACGTACCCCCAAATGTTCTAACACGTACCCCTGGGAGTACGCGTACCCCAGGTTGGGAACCGCTGATCTAGAGAAATACTTGACAAATTTTTTAGAAGGTCGGGAATATAAAGAACATATTTCATGTCATATTTTTCAACGAAGATTTGATCCCGTGGTCAATTAGAGGACCAACAACAAATTGAAGAAAAAAAATATTTGGGATCACCCTGTAAAATAAAATGCACGAAATGATCTATCACTGCAGCACGTGGATGATATACAACATTTGTGTTCATTTGTGTAAGAATAGCACGTATATTCATGGAAGTACACTGGAAAAAAAGTGTTGATTTTACAGTATAATACTGGCACCCCAGCTGCCAGTATTATACCGTAAAATCAATAGTAATAAACAGTAAAATAAGCAGTAATACGCTACCGCGCATGCGCGGCAGTGTATTACTGCTTATTTTATTGTTTATCAAGGTCAAACAAAATTTTAAAATATGCGAATATTTCCATAATCGGATTTTTATCATGATTGAATATGTTTCTCAAACTCATATATTTACTATTCTCTCATAGTGATACTCGCTTTGTATTATTCTCAAACATTTGAAAAACTCGTTAAACTTCCAATATGACGTCAGATTTTCTTTTTAATTCTCTAATGACGTGATATTAATCTGCTTTGTGTACATACACATACTCCTTGTATTATTGAGAAATCTGTGAAAATTTCCGTTTTATTACCACTATGACGTCAATCATTTTAATTTCATATTAATATTTTTTTTTAATTGGTGAAACTTTTTATTTCATCTTCAATTTTCACGTGGAAATCGTTCAATAGAAAATTAATTATTGTAGAAAGAATTTCATTGTGGATTTTTAATTTTTGGCAACTGCTTTAACGAAAAATGTTTAAATTTAATAGGAAAAGGCTGTTAGAATTTTGGTTTTTTATCTCTATTTTTTAAAATAATACGATTTTTTCAAATTTTAATATTTTGAGCTTCATAGCTGGTATTCAGCTAGATATACACAAAGTTTCAACTTTGTAAGTTACATTAGTTTCTGAGAATGGCTCTGTGACGGACAGACAACGGAGCGGGAGTAATAGGGTTTCGTGAGATGAACGAAACCCTAAAAACCAGCGGTTAATTTATGAGTTTTAGTGAACGCGGTTTCTCGCAAATTATTATCTTTCATTGTTGTAATCATTTTCCCAATCATGCGCATAACTATATATTCATATCCGTTAGCGCCAAATTCTTGCCAAACTTGGCAAAATATCAATTATACCGTAAAATCAATTTTTTTTTTTTTTTTTTTTTTTTTTTTTTTGTAGTGTAGTGTATGAGCAATAATGGTAATATTGTTATAATAATTGCTTTTTATTTTCGTACATTATATAATAAAAAGTAAAAGAAAATAGAGTAGAGAGAGAAGAGAGATGGACAATTGAAAGGTACAGATTTCCTTTCTTCACATGATCTAACATAACTTTTAGCAGTAAAATGTAGTAAGAGGATAAGATGTAGTCAAGAACTAAACTAGTATTTACATATTCATAAAGTCCATGTACATTCATCATCTACAAACATCGTAACATTATTCTAAAAAGTAAAAAAAAAAAGGAACACGACTATTCTATTCAGTCAGAAATTAAGTAACGTTTAGGTGTTCGGATTCACTGAAGTGGAATACATGACTTGACAACACAACATGGTGCTTTCATCGCAGAGCGTGCAGATATCTTGAAGATAATAAGTAGAAATTCAAACCATCTGTACTTTTGTTGTATTGGTCTGTTTAAACAGAGCTTTTGATTTATCTGGATGAATTCTGTCTGCAATGGATGAGACCCGAGATCTTTGAAGAGACCACACAGATTACATAATGTAATTTCAACTACGTGAATATCATTGTAATTAATGTGGAGAGCATAATCGTTTCTATGTAATGCGAGAATTCAAACTGCATTCTATATTATCGTGTATCTGCAACATATTTTAGAAAAAATAATTCAAATTCTACTGTTATCTCAGGGAAAAGAATTTGACAGAATCTGACAAATCAAGCTTTCGACAAGGAGAATTTTGGAAAGATAATGCTCAAATCTATATCATAAAGCAAAATCATGTCCATGAGTAAGATTATATTCACGGGGGCAACACCTGACCAATACATTTCGGTTTTACTACTTTTTTTTTCTAAACAATTCCAATTTTTACATTGTCGCAAAAAATATATATATATATCAGTTCAAATGCAATTTGTTTGAGAACTCTATAATCAATTTACTGATATTTTATGGTTTTTAATATAACTTTCAGGAATGATTAAAAAAAAATCTTTCTCTATCCCTATTACGAAAGATTAATCCGTTTTCATTTAAAATAAATAGTTCAGCATTTGTTTCTTTCATAACGAATTTAAAACTTAATCAATAAATAAATTAAATAATAAAATAATATAAATAAAACACAAGTTTAACATAGACGTTGTTTGCATTTTATCAAACATAATGATGGGTACCAAATATTTTAACTATTCAAGCTTGTTTTGATTATCACAACATTTATTTACATACTTATAAATAATAGATATGGGACATTCGAAGAGATGTTGATATTGACAGTTATTTACATATTTACAAAATTACAGATTAATTTTACCTTGAATTCGGATCACCGTAGTTTACACCAAGAAAGATGATACTAAAATATGTTTTTATCTATATTTTATTAAAATTTCGTCATGCTTTTTCAAGAAAATAGACGAATTCTTCTATAAATTACATTCATAGCTACCGACGACAAAAACATTCTTTTTTAATTAATCAATAAAAGCAGATGCCAACTTTTATTTCCAAAATTTTAACCTCTACTCGTGAGATAATAAAATATAAAAGAAAAATAAAAGAAAAAAACATAGCAACGAAATAAAAGAAACAATTTTATCAGCATTAGCCAAAAGTCGCCTGCATAAATAAAAATATTAATTTACCGATTCCTAACAGATGTAATCAAACTACGCTTTTACATCACTAAAATTATCAGAATAGAAAAAAGACTGCTTCCAAATCTTTTGAAATTTCTTCGGCTATTAATTCCTGACACGGAGCTAATACGAAAGTATTGCTTTTAATAAACGTCAAAACTTTATTTGAATACATAATTGATATATTTCATATAAAAATACTTTTTGGTGTCGTTAGTGGACAATCTTCAATATATATATATACTATATATATATATATATATATCATCATATATATATATATATATATATATATATATATATATAAAACTGTTAGAATTTTCAATAATAATAATAATAAATAGTTTTCACCTTTGAATATGCAATTTCCGTGATTCGTCATAGCCCCCCCCCCCCCCCCGCTCCCCCATGCCCAAAATAAAATTATTTTCCGAAGCTTATGAAAATTTACAGCACTGGAAAAAATTGTATACATCCCCTATTCTATTATTATATTTCAAATAATAATAGAAAAAATAATACAGGTACAAATCGTTTGCGAATACTATCTATTTTAAATTGGTATTTAAAATTTCTGTTGGAGGAGTATCTACATATTAAAATGAATTCAAACTTTAACATTTTTAACGGTAACCTACAAATTACATGGGGTAAATAGAAATTTTCTACAGCCTTCAATTAGCCTAAATACAAATGTTCACAATCTTCTATGATTATTTTAACTCTCCATCAGATTAATTTAACCCTTTCAGTAAAATCTGACAATAAGAATTTATTTTTCTTTTCTTTTTTTGTTACATTTCTTGTTATTATTATTATTTTATTATTCTAAAAATATTTTATTTAAAGAAGTCATTCCAGAAGTATGAAAAAAAGGAGAAAGAAAAGACAATTATTTTTTTTCTTTTTCCTTGAAGGTCAAATTAATTGTATGATTTATGTTTTTTCAAACGCACAAAAGAAAAACAAAAATACCAAATTTGCTTTTCTGAATAAACCCTTTAATTGAAAATCCCTCAATTCTCATATCAAAATCATACTTTCACAAAAGAATGTGTATATCAATAGGTTTTCTTACCGTGTTTTAAACTCAGAGAAAGAATCTACATTACTACCGTTTATTATAAGGTCTATTTTTTTAAATGAACCACATTTGACGTCTACCAGACGCAAATACACACGCATTGTTAGGTTTCAAAAGCATCTCCGTTGATGAGCATTCAGTCACGGAGAAGATGAGTTTGCAATCCATGCAAAATTCATGCGCAGTCGTGCGAATTAAAAATAACAGCGGCAGCTCCAATATTATGCAAATGTGTATCAAAGTTCGGAAAGAAACAGAATGTGTGCCTCCACTTCTCCATATAATCCGAACCTTGCTCCATATGACTATTGTCTATTCCCTTTTCTAAAATTAGAGCTTTGAGGATTTATCAAAAGCCGTTCAAAAGAAAGCGGGGAAGGTTTCAAAGACGATGTCAAAAAATGGATTCAAGCACGTTTTCCAGAAGAGCAGGTCCGTTTTGGTCAAGTATAAAGCAATTAATGGACTAATTCGCAAAGAACATATCAATATAGAATCTTACTAATATATTTCAAGGAAAATAAATTCGTTCTCATTCTTTTTTAAAGCAGACCTCATAGATAAATGTGAAAAATTGTAATTTCATACTATACTCAGTAAAAATAGCTTAGATTTTGATAAAAATATGAGAAAACTATATTTGAAACATGAAACATGAATTGCATACATTTCTAATTTATAGATTCAATTACCGAGATATACACAACGTTATATTATTATTTTTATTTCAAAAATGTTTTCAAAAAAATTTAGAATAATAATTTTTGCTTTATTTAATCGCCGAATGTCTTGTCATTAAATAAAGGAAAATATACTATTCGGAATTTCTGGTAGATATTTTGAATTAAAAAATCCGCTAAATTGGCAACACTGGCACAGAAAAAGATGCATCAATAGATTTGCTTCTTGCGTTCAAAAGAAACCTCATTTGGCTTGTACCTCATTCAAATGTATGCTCATTGTTAGCTTTCAAAAGCATACTACATTCAACACTGCTAAGAAGCGGAAATTAGCAATTCTTGTAAAATTCATTCGTAACCTTGCGCATAAGAATTCATAGCGGTATTTCCAATAGTAGGTAATTGTGGATCAGGATTGGAAAGGGATGAGGATGTGTGCTATACCCTCCATACAATCCGGAAATGGTTTCACACGACAATATTTTGTTCCTTTGTCTAAAAACAGAGTTGCAAAGTCGCTATTTTAATTAATCACAGGCCGTTTTAATAAAAGCGGAGACAGTTTTGAAGACGATATATAGAAAAATGGGTTCTATCACGTGTTTCAGAAGTAGCAGATGTGTTAATTGCGTAGCATAATTAATGATGACCACTTCAAGAAAGAACATTTCAAGATAGAAATTTTCAAATGTATTTCGGAGAAATATTTTTTTCTTTATTCTTTGTTCACTAGATCTTATAGATAAATGTGAAAAATGGTAATTTCATATTGTCCTCAGTAGAAATAGTAATTCTAATAGTGGTTCATAATATAAATATGAAAAACTGTAATTTCATAAAACAGTGATTTCATACATTTATAATTCTAAAAACTTATTTTCGCTACATTCACAAAGAGAGAGAGAGAGATAAATTAAAACGATTTTTTTATTTCATTGAATGTTAGATTAAATTTTACAATTTGTGTTCTTTCAAATAATAAGGAAAAGAAAGAAATTCCAAAATGACATTGTACAAAATTACCTCTGAACTAAAGCATAGACAAATTCATATAAAAATCACAGTTTCACAGAAGAAAATGCATCAACAGGTTTGCTTATTGTGCTGAAAAGGAACCTCATTTGGCGTCTATCTAAAGCAAATGCACGCGCATTGCTAGCTTTCAAAAGCATCCTCCATTCAGCACTGCGAAGAAGAGCGGAGGTTCGCAATTCATGCAAAATTCATGCGCAACCCTGCGAATTAAAATTCATAACGGCAGCTCCAAATAGTAGGTAACTGTGGATCAGGGTTGAATTGTTGTGCTATTTTAATTAAATATTCATAGGGGGGAGAAAGGGCGAAGCATAGCGAAAGTTTTAGGTGCTTCAAAGTTAGCGTAATGTCACAGCGAGGGCAGAAAGTCGCTTCTTTGAATAAATTCAGAGTCGCAATTAGAACTGAATCAATTTGTCGCACGGCTAGCGACAGAAACTGAACGCAGCCAGGAAGATAATAAGCAGATACTGTTAAAATACTGTGCACGTAAAGATTTCAACTTCATTTTCTACATTTAGAGGAAAGGATGGATACTTAGAGGCGAGACTTTGTTGTTTTAAATTTAAAGCTTTTTTTTAAGGACAAAAATTCACCTTGAGAAAATAATATGTAAAAAAAAAATATATATGGAAACATTTTTATAAAAATACAGAATAAATATCTTTCAAGTTAAGCTACTCTGTTAAAATTCGTAGCTAAAATTGTGCGGCAACTTTGTAATATTTTCTTTAATTATTTTATCTTGGTTAGCCTTACTTAAATAATTCCGTGCTCTAATCACCGAATTTACAAATACTAGGAAAACAAAAAATGGATACGGATATCGATATTACATGGATCGTCGGAATTATACTGATTCTCCTTACACAATCTGTCCCACTTGCTTCTACGTTTAGAAAAGAGGAAAAAAGACACTTAAAATCGACATTTTTTATTCTAAATTTAGAGAAAGTTTTTTGTGGACGAAATTTATTCTGAGAAAAAAAGAAATATTGAGAAAATAAGAAAAAATGTCCGAGAACGTTTTTATGAAATTTATAGAGTAAAAATTCTTCAAAAAAGTCTTAAAATCCACTAGTGTGTCAGTTGAATGTTAGTTACCCATTTATTTAATATCGATTAGCGTTATTTACAAAGTTAGATGTGCTCAAAGAGAATTTATAAAAGTTTCCGTTATAGGTTAATTAAGCAGCGAAAATTGGCAACCCTATGCTATCAAGAATAAGAAAAATCAATGTGTATTTTAAGTAAGAAATAGAAGTAAGACTATATTATGGTTCAGGTCTGCCGACGGTAAAGTGTGGCTTTAACCAAAAATTAATACCGATTTCGGCATACTTCTTGACGCGTTTCTTATGTTACGTTGAACAGGAATAACAAAATATGGAAAATGTGGAGAGTTGAATGTGCATAAATAAGAACTCTATTCGTCCAAAGGAATATGCCCAAAACCCCTCTTTTAAGTCTAGAACAGTGAAATAACATTTCCTTTCAATCGACTAATGATTTTCTCCCTTGATGGGATTATATGATGGGCTCTTTTAATAGCTTTGTTAAAATTTGTTGGATCTGAGCAAATACATAACTTCCCATTAAGATTTTTTTTTTTTTTGCTACAATTACAGTTAAACTATTTACTTAATCAGTAAGTTTGTTTAGCCGCGATATAATGCTTCTTGTTTCTAAATCAGCTAAGGAATATTTTAACTCATTAATTATTAGCAGGGGAACTCGCCTAAGAGGGTCAATAACATGCGTAACATTTGCTTTTAACTCTATATGATAAGGGTCACCTGGAAACTTGCCAAGTCCTTTGAATACTTCATTATATTTAGTCAAAATATTATCTTTACAAGAAAATTCAATATTACCAATTCTCTGAATTAAATTTAACATTTTATAAGCTTTCAATCCTAAAATAGGTCTAGAATCATCAGCATCAACAATAATAAATTTTAATTTAACATTTTATATTTAATATTGAGCATAATAAACTTACTTTGGCATTCCGCCTTTAGTTTATAGTTACCGTAAGATAATAACACAATTTTAATTTCACATAAATCAGAACATTTATTTAATTTTTAAATTTTTAAATATATTCGTAAGTATATAAAGGTAGTATATTAGCTTCTGCCTCAGTATTTAGCTTAAAGTTGCGAATAGAAATGTTTTTGCACCACTTAGTCTCATTAGAGCTTCCCTTACTTGTTGATACAGAGTTTAAATATAAACTCAGTACGTCTCATGTGCACTCTGTAGCATTATTATGAATCTCATCAACTTTTCACAGTTTGCTGTTATTGCCAATTTTTTTTCTTTGTATTACTACACACTGATGCGAAATTATGTTTTCTTTGCATAAATTACACAACTTATTAAAAACAGGACATTCCCGTTTTTTATAAGACCTGCCGGAGTTGGAACAATTAAACACGCCCCTTTTCGAAGACTGAAAAACTTGAGCACAGATCTATCGATTATTATTTTTTTATTATTACAACATCTGTCAGATTTGGTCTATGGATCTGTAATGAATCCACTGATGGGGATTTTTAATGTGCTCTTTGCTCACCTCTGATGCTCGGACAAACTCAGTAGCTCTTTGAAGGAAAGTTGAGGTTTTCTAAGTTTTCGTTGGGGGATTTATCCTGTATGCTAAGAACAATTTTGTCTAAACTGAGCAAGTTTTCCTGCTCCCCAAACTCGCAGGAGGAAGCCATAGTGCCTTCAGTTGGGTCAAGTAGACATCCACAGTTTGACCCTCTAACTGCGTACTACAACTTAAAAACTTGTAACGTTCAAAGAGGACGTTTTTCCATTGAACACAATGAACCTTATTTTTTTTTTATTATTACTTTATCAAATTTCTTTCTGTACCCCTCTTCATCAAATTTGAAGGCGTTGAAAATAGAGACATCCTCATCACCAAAGAGATTTAGAAGAATGACGATTTTGGCCACATTATCTTTGCTCTACTTTTCTGAAGCGATTAAAAAATTCACGAGCTTCTTGTACCATTTAGTCCAACTGTTCGCAACAATACCAATGGGAAAATTAATTTCTTCTGGTGGCTGAAAAATCTCCATGATTTCTTTGTTGTCGAACACTTAAGTTACACGTTTTATGAACACGATAGTTTTTCTGTGGCAATCATTATGCATCAACGCGATTGTTTAACTCCCGACGTTATGTTTTTTTTAATTCTATATCAGAACACTGTAGTTTATTATCATTCAAGTTATTTATTAAAATATAATAAAATAAAATAGAATTATACATAATCAACTACATGGCTCTAGAAGCCAAAATAAGACTCAACTATATTTCACAGAGTTAACAAAAACATTGCTGCTGTTGCC
The DNA here is from genome assembly GCA_963931845.1 of Maratus michaelseni. Classification (NCBI taxonomy): domain Eukaryota; kingdom Metazoa; phylum Arthropoda; class Arachnida; order Araneae; family Salticidae; genus Maratus; species Maratus michaelseni. The sequence goes on from OZ007592.1 coordinate 257,304,032, forward strand.
AGTTACACATAACAAAATACTAAAACGTTTACGAGTATGGATACATGGATACAGTATTATGTCACACTAGTTGAAGGCAACATTTTCCATATTTTGCAATTCGTGTTCGACATAACATAAAATAAAGTAAAAAAATACACCGACAGTGATATTAATTTTTAGCTTATGCAACACTTTACGTTCAGTAGACCTGGGCGCCAGATTCTTTATTTCTAATTTTAATTAAAATTTGGAAATGTTTTTAAAAAGATTATGATAAATAAGTTAGTGATGTTAGGACAATACTTCAATTGCCTCGTGTTTTATAAAGATGCCTTCAAAATTTTATAAATTTTGATACGTTAACCGCAAAAGGTTTATACAGCATTAAATGTAACAATACTTTGCAATGAATGAGATAAAAAACACCGTAGAGTTGAGATCTAAGAAAATAAAACTAATACTCCTTCAATTATTTTATAAGTGCAATAAAGGCTTTTTAAGGGTAAAGTAAACACAATGTATATATATATATTTTTTTTTTTACTAATGTATGCTATTAAATTAAATTGCACATTTAAATATTAGTATTGTCATTAAGAATAATATTTCACTGTTTTGCTATATATAACTTTTGTCAAGTAAAATGTTAGACTCTAAATATGTTCATTTTACCATTTTGTTTCGTTATTTTTTTAATTTTAATTCTGGTTTCACATGTGCATAATATGCAATATACATAAAATAATAATATTTCGTTTATATGTTGCTCTCAGTTATGAACGGTTTTAAATCGACTCCTTTAAGTCCATTGAAAGTGAGAGGTGGCTGTACTTTAAGTGCCCTCTGTACTTATGAAAATTAGTTCTTAAATGCTGTGAGATGAATTTGAACCAGTGATGAGCAAACTCCTTTTGGACTTTGCCCATCACTGGTCCACTGGAGTTTGCCATTCTTGTGAGTTTCAGATCGAAACTTATAAGAATTGACTCGAGATTCAGAATCAATGAGTTGGCTCATGTAGAACATAACATTGGCACTTTAACCTAACCCTCTTATTAAATTTCTCCATCCTTTCGCTGCGCTAATGATAATAAAATTTTAAATACGTGCTTTTGTGTGATTTTAAATACGTGCTATGAAACTTTACATTACTTACAAAAGTTCGCTATTAAGTGATTACCTGTAAACTTTTTGATTTCGTGTAATGTCGTGCGGCGTCATAACAATGCTTACTTTGAGGAGGATAATGACAACAAAACCTCCCTAAATTCCACGATCCAGACATCCGCAACTTCATGATACCCAACACATTATTACAATGCCATTCAATTACTCACTATGCCCCCCCCCTCTCACTCCCACACCCACGTGATCGATCCCCTTTCTAGAAATACTTTTGGATATATAGACCCAGCCCCCTTCTGCCAAGGCCCATATTCTAACCCTAGTGACGTGTTTAGTAGAAACACGACAACTATTTTGGAAAAGAGAACGTTTCTCTGTGCTCGGCATTTTGATGGCAAGGACGGGGAACGACAGGGGGCGCTACGATCGATTTTTTTAACCTGGAGATGGCCGAAAACTTGTCAGGGTGGGTGAAGTATAGGATACGAGTTAGCCGTACGAGATTTGATAAATGAAAGGTTTTAAATGTACGGCCAAGAAAAAGATTTAAGTTGTATAAAGAGTAAAGGAGAGAGAAATGTGCATTAGTAAAATAGAATTTTAGGGCGGAAAATTATGGAATTACTACTCACTAGGCATAGGCAAAACAGATCATTTCCGGGATCAAACTAAGATGACTCACTCATCAAAATAATCAGTTCTTTTTAGTACTAACTCATTAGCTCTTGGAATTTTAAAATTCGTCGACAAATTCAGTATTGGAACTATCATTATTTACTATAAACTTGTTTGGCTGCTTTAGATATTTAAATTCGGATAATTTTTACCTTGTCATATATAACACAACACTAATATCACATGAAATCTGAAATTTTGCAAAAAAAATAAAATAAAATAAAATAAAATAAAATAAAAATAACCATTGTGGACAAATTAAACACATATGTAAGGCAGTGTGTTTGCACTTGATTTTCCTGAAGCGAGAACTTACATCTTTCTCCACCAGATGGCGTATTCAAGCTCTTGAATCGCCAATAGTAGGAGCTTATTTTATAACTTTTTTAAAATAACAGTTATTTCTGAGATTTTCAATCTGTACAAAAAAGAATACGAGATGTGAAAAACAAAGTATTTTTATTTAAAAGAAAAATAGATACTGCACAGGAAACTGCACACCCTAGAAACAGTGTGATTTTATACAAAAATTTAAAAATATTTTATTAAATAAAGTCAAAATTCTAGTTTGAATATAGCACAGTTTGCAATTTGTTAGATTGCTTCTCTGTTCGCAGCAAATTTGTCCTGCTTTGGAAAATAACCTTAATTTACTCTCATCATGCATGGGCAATCAGTTATTAATTGGGCTAATTCTGTCGCTTTTTCTTTTGTTACTTTACATTATTGTAGCAAAAATAATTTTATTGTTGAGATATATTTTTAGAAAATTATACTTGAAAATTGTTTAAAAAGTCATAAAAAAAAATCAGCGAATTGAGCTGCAGTTTTCAATCAATATTCATTTGAAAGTACACTTTTTTTCCCTATTCGATAATATAAAAATTGAAATTATGCGATATTTAGAAGTGATATATGAGCGATAAAAGCGAAAGCGATATGCAGATCGGCGATATAAGAGTGCAAATCGTTGTCACTATCGTTATAACAAAACCATATACTACATTTTGGAATGTATTTTTAATACAGGGTGTTTCTAAATGAATATCGGGGCTTTAACGCTTTGTAGTATCTATTATATAAAACTTAAAATTATACTTAATACATAAAATGAAAGGGCAACTCAAACAGTTTGTTGGTACCTGTGCATGCCCATTCGTAGACAATGTTTCTACCGTGATCCGTTAGAAAGCGCTAGTACCGCAAATGGCGACTAGTGAACAGAAAGCATTTTGTGTTCTGCAGTTTGCAAAGACCAAATCTGTAATTACCGTACAACGTGCGTTCCGGATAAAGTTCAAATGTGATCCCCCAGCCAGCTGTTGCAACAATTACCCCACAAACACTAATTAACGTTGGGGAAGAACTGAGCTATCGACTTGATGTGTGCCGTGTGACGAAAGCTATTGGAGTGTTTCTATATTAAGTGTCTATATTAAGCTATATTAAGTTGTTCACATTTAACACTTGTAAGCTTGTAGGTAAAACTGTTTGAGTTGCTCTTTCATTTTATGTATTAATTATAATTTTAAGTTTTATGTAATAAATACTACCAAGCGTTAAAACTCCGATATTCATTTAGAAACACCCTGTATAACTAGCCAATCTTAATCCGTATATACGGTTGGTTTAGGGACATTCCACAGAATTTAATCTTAAAGTGCCTGATAGATGCTGAGATATCATTTTGTTCCCCCCTACCCCTCAAGTGGGGGCAGCAGTCAAATTTTAAATTAAGATTCAATTTATGAGTATCTATATGTCATAAGATTTGCCATTCTACAAAATTTCATTTTTTCTTATAAGGCCTGAAAGATCCCGCCACTGTAGTTTTATGAGAGAGGTAAAGGGGGTAGTTGCCTTTCCCATACATTTGGTATTCTATTATTTTTTTCTCACTTTGTATAGAAAAATATGTGTGCCAGGAAGGGGGTTGGTGGATGACCTTTGTTCCTTCCTGGATTTTGATATTTAGTTGACTAAATATTATTTTTCTCTGATTTTGAAGAAAAAAAATCAAAAAGCAATAATTGTTCTGCTCAAGATACTTAAAATGATTAAACATTCAAAGAAAAGGAATTAAGTTTTCTTCGTCAAGAGTAGATCTGCCCCCACGAAATCACCGTGGAGGATAATTTGTTTTCCATTTTACTTTGGATTTTTTTTTTATCTCCTTTAAATTTAAATTTTAAATTTATCTTCAATTATAAATCTTTAATATACATATCTTATAATTGTCTTCAATTATAAATCTTTAATATACATATCTTATAATTGTCTTCAATTATAAATCTTTAATATACATATCTTATAATTGTCTTCAATTATACATTTTATATTTATCTTCCTTTTTACTGCCTGCCTCTCCCCCAGACAAAAAACGAAAGAACTGTTTCCATTCTCTATTTTGAAAAAACTCGGTAGAAGGATAATTTTGGATTTTTAATATTTCCTATTTGTCATATTTATGTATTTCTTTTATGCTGATATATTTAAAAATTGCCTTGTGCAGGAAGTTTTGACGAAAAAAAACTTAGTTTATCTTATTTATTTTTATTTTCTTGATTCTAAAAAACCGCTTACTAGGTTGTTTTTCACTGGGACACCAGTTTCAAAATCTTGCCCCTTTTTGGATTTCTCTCTGCCGGCGCCCATTTCCATACGAAATAATACTCATCATTAGAAAATTTTAATGTCATCACCGCCCAACTAGCCCCTTTGAAAGGAGTATATAACATAGCCAACAGGAGACAGGCTGCGGTACTCCACCGCTTGATCATATGGCAGTTTGACAATTGGTGCAAATTAGCCTATTATGATCACGTGAGAGCCAAAAGCGGTGGAAGTATCGTGGCCTGTTTCTGTCATTGGTTGCAGTATATGAGCAAATATACGTATTTTACAGTAGCTTTCGAGTCTGTCGAGTTGATGTCATCACCTCCAAACTGGTCCCTCTGAAACGAGTATATAACGTAGCCAACAGGAGATAGGCTGCGGTGATCCATCGCTTAATCACATGGCAGTTTGACAGTTGGTGCAAATTAACCTATTATCATCACGTGACAGTCAAAAGCGGTGGAAGTATCGCGGCCTGTTTCTGTCATTGGTTGCAGTATATGAGCAAATATACGTATTTTACACTAGCGTTCCAGTCTGATGCATTGATTCCTGAATTTACGAACCCACTAATTTTTTGGAAATACAATTGATGCATTATTTTTCTTTTCTTAAAACAGAAAAAATATATCGAAGAAAGAAAAAGAAATGAAACGAATTTTTCAGAAATATTATCAATGAAATACCAATATTGGATAAATATTCACTTTATATTAAAAATATTTACAATGAAATACCAATATTGAAGAAACATTGGCTTTACATTGACAATATTGGCAAAGAAATAGTGAAATATTTCTTGTTGATATTAAAATGTTCACACCCAATATTGGCGCAATGGTTCGTGGCAATATTACCAATATTAACCAATAACAATACTGTAGCGATATTATTTTTCTACCAGGGATATTTTGAAACCAAAAATCACTTTACATTACGAAACTTTTAAATAAATACTTTCCAGAATTTTGCCTTAAATAAACACAAAAGAACTATCGATTAGAGCCTTAAAACTAAACTACCATCCTGCAGAAATCAGCGAACTCGCAAGTTCAGGCATCAGTACCTCGGGACTCGGACGCTCATAAACATCCAGGCACAGGGGTCGTGGAGGAATGAGAGAACGATCCATCGATTTTTCTTCTGCTTCTCATTTCACGAAGCCCCCTGTCAAGAATGAAGTATGTATAGGTATCGAGTTAGCGGTGAGGTGTGATAAATGAGCAGTTTTAAATGTATTACGGCAAAAATGTTTTGGAGAGCAGAAACGTGGAAAATTTGATGGGAGAGGAGACTTTTAATTCCGAGTCATTGGAGGGTGGAAAGGACACCTAGGAAACATTTTGCTGAACTGTTAGTTCGCCTTGAAAGGCATTCCGTGTACACGGAAGCAAGTGGCAGGTTGTTTTATTCACCGACAAGTCGAAAGTGAGAAGAGAGGAAAGTGAATTAAAGGAGAAAATATTTTATTTGTAGAGCACAAGAGGCGCTGGGAAAATTTAAAATTACATAACCTTCTGAAGAAATCTTGTCAGAGGAAAATTTTATTCATGAAATTTCTTTTTGTCATTGTTTTCCTTTAGTTTTGAAATATGAACTAGTACGAAATTACTAGTACATTATACATAAACTGAGAATAACTAATTATTGTACTAAATACAAAATTACTGGTACATTATACAAAAATTGATGTGAACTAAAATTAGTAAGAAAGGAAAAACTACTTCGCACTTAATACTAAAATTAAAGGAAGGAAAACTAATTGTACGAAATACGAAATTACTAGCACTTAACACAAACATAATGAGAAGTAAAACAAAAATTTATGGGAACTATAACTATTATTATAATATAGACGTCATATATTAATTTATTTCAGTAATTATTGTCCTCTTTTTTAATTACTTTTACCAAATCTTCCTCGTTTCCGTTATTTAAAGCTCAAATTTCTCAATAATAATAATTATAATAATATTAATATTAATAAATTTGTTTATTATCCCCTGCTCTCCATTTGTAATATGTTTATTCTTCAACCCCCCCCCCCTCTTTTAAAGCATTTAATCATTATCCCCCCCCCCCCTCTTTGTTAAATTTCAGTTGTAATAGATTTCATTGTATTTATTCAGATAACTTTTTCGATAATCATCCATTAAAGATCCCCATTATGTGCATATAAAATGAAAGAAAACCACACTACATATTCTCTGTAACGGTTAGTATACGGGTTCATCTGCCATCTCCTTATTTGGTCACATACAATAACAAAGTGCAGACTTCAATCTGTTGTTAATAGCTTTTTCTATAAATATCGTTTTAAATTACAATGATTTCTATAAGCAACTAAAAAATCTGTCCTCAAAATATGTAACGTACAGCTCAAACCATTGACAAGTTCATAAAGTCGCGCGCTTAAATATGCAAGACCTCTCTACGAGCCCCATTTATGCGGTTTAATGTTCCCACACATCAAGGCATCCCTGTAGAAAATAATTAGTATTATTTATGCCAAAAATGTCTCTGTTCTATAAAAATTTTAATTGTTCTTTATGCTCTGTTCAAAGAAAATCGCCAAGACCGCGCAACCCTTTGGCGATATTTCAAATCATCCGATTTTCTATCACGACGAGAGAATCATCAACTATTGCTCTGATCACCTAGCAGCTAACATTTAAATAAATCCAAAAAACATAGGTAAGGTATCCCGGGTACCCTTGCATCCAGCAGCTACCTACCTAAATGAACCTGCTTTACCTTTATGTACTTGTGGAAATATTCGAACCTGGAAAAATAAAATATGATTTCGTTCATTTAACATCTGCTTTTCTTCAAAATATGCCTCTATTTACTTAGTCGGAATTATTTTTTAAGTTCAACTGACCACGACCAATATCAATACTATAAGTACAAAATATACTGATGTCCAAAAATTAAGGGGAAGTGACCGGGACACTTACTTTCGATTTCAGACGTTTTGTCGATTATCTACTGAAATTCGTGACGAAATGCCCTTGCACTTTGAGGATGTAAAGAACATGTTTGACTTCATGGTTTTTCTGTGAAAATTTAGTCCAGAGGACAATTAGGAGGGGTGGGGGTGTAATAATAAATTTAATAATAAAATAATATTTGCGTTTCTCCAAGAAAAATAAAATGCTCAAAATGGTCCGTCACTGTAGCAAATGACTATATAACTCTTGTTCAACGTTTTTGTGCATTTGTGTAAGAATAGCAAGCATATTCTTGAAGATGACGTTCTGTGAAAAATTGAAATGTTGTGTCTGTATAGCATGCAGAGTTTTCACCCGAATCTATCACCGTCCCGAAAACTTAACAAAGAAGAATAGAAATAGTATAATGCAACTAAAAGAAGAATATATTGAATATTTGATGATATATGGGTATTTATATAAAATAAATTTTAACTGCACATGCGCGAACTATACCAAAGATTTTTTTTTTCATGATTTGGTAGTCAATTCTATAGAGCAACTTAAATAAAAAGTCCATTCAAATATCGTGAAAACTCAGAACGATAGAAGCGATATAGTAAGTTGCTTTCTAAAAGTAGCTGGATTATAAGAGATTTTCCTCCAATTTTTCAATAAGCTCACTGTATCGCCGGTATCTTTCAGAGTATTCACGATATTTGTCTGGTCTTTTTATACGAGAATTTACTACCAAATCATGACAATAAAATCTCTTTGCTGTAATTCGCGCATGCGTAAGTTAACATTTATTTCATACAAATACCCATATCTTATCAAATATTCAATACATTAATATTTTAATTGCAGTACACTATTTCTACTGTTCTTTGTCAAGTTTTCGGAAAGGGGTGTTAAATTCGGTTGAAAACTCTGTACGCTACAAACAAAAAACTTTTTTATTTTTCACAGAAACGTTAACATCTTCACGAATATATGTGCTATGCTTACACAAATGCATACAAATGTTGAACAGGACCTACATAGTCATTTGCTTACAGTGACAGACCATTTTGAGTATTTTCTGTTACTTGGGTGATCGCAAATAATATTTTATATTAAAATTATCATTGTCCCCCTCTAATTGTCCTCGCGACAAAATCTTCACTGAAAATTATGAAGTCAAACAAATTCTTTACACTCTTGAAGTTCAAGGACAATTCGTAAAGAATTTCAGTAGATATTTGACAAAACGTCTCAAATCGAAAGAGTCCGGTCACTGCCCCTTAATTTTTGGACATCAGTGTGCAAAATCACTTGTACGCAATAAATTCGTGAGAACCAAAACTAGCATACAATACAAAACATGATGGGAAAACTAGTGTGAAATGCAAAAGTACTAGTACACAAGTGCAAACACTAATTAAAACTAAAATTAATACAAAATATAAAAATTGAAGGGAGCTAAAACTAGACGGTTATACAGAAACCAGGAGATCCGTGCGAAGATTTCATACTGCAGTCTAACAATTTTTTTTAGCAATATCTAATATTTTTTAGATAATATGATAGATAATTTTATATGATAGATAATTTAGATAATTTTAATGTTTAAACTTCTAAACAAACAAATAAGGACTAAAAATATCTGAAAACAACATTAGTCATGCCAGAATATCATCTCATTTATTCCATCAAAGTTACAGTGAAAACTAACCAAAAATAGCAAACGCAAAAAAAAAAAAAAAAAAAAAAAAAAAAAAAAAAAAAAACGGTACTTCTCTATTATCCCGTCGAGCACTTTTCACAACAAAAACCTATCGCCAAACTGTAACGCCAAATAAACGGGAGAACGTTGCCATTGGAATATCAAAATAAATAAATAAAATATAAGAATTTAAGGACACGATTGTTATTTTAGTTAATGAAATAAATAACTAGTAAATCAGTAAAACATAATGAAAAATACAGGCAAATGTCGAATTAAACACTTGATGACATTACAAACACGTATAATGCTTCTGAGATCAAGTGAATGGGACTGCATTTTTGGCGTTTAAATCTTACAATTTGGCGATAGTTTTTTGTTATGAAAAGTGGTCGACGGGATAATAGAGAAGTACCAAAAAAACCTATATCCATGGTATTTTAACTGCATTAAAAGTTGACATAATCTGTTTCGGAAAAAAACATGGGATAAAGAAAAATAAATTGAACATTTGAATTTAAATTTCGCCTTTTAATCATAAATATAAAATAAACCCGTGCATCAACTATGTCCCACTTTATCTTTATTGAATTTTTTTTTATAATCATTGTTGCGGTATTTTATTTTTGTGGCAACACTAATTTGAGGAAAACCTTTCATTTCATTTATGAAAACAATGCCGATTTAATTTTTAATTACTTGCAATTTTTAATCAAAATACACGTTTTAACGAAATGTGAATGTACCTATGGCAGAAGCCGCTTCAAAATCCTTTCATATGGTATCGCATTTATCGTTCTGCGTTTTTTATTGCTGAACATTATAGTTCGAAATACAAAATTAGGCGTACATAATACAAAAATTGATTGGAACTAAAACTAGCACGAAATAAAAAATTACAAGTGCGTAATATAAAAATTTATGGAAAGTAAAGCTAATACATAATACAAAAATTTATAGGAGATGAGACTTTTAATTGCTAGTTATTGGGGGGTGGAAAGGACATTTAGGAAAAATTTTGCTGAACTGTTAGTCCTCCTCACTGCAAAAAATAACTGTTGATTTTACAGTATAAAACTGGCACCCCAGCTGCCAGTATTATACCGTAAAATTAACAGTATTAAATAGTAAAATAAGCAGTAATACGCTGCCGCGCAAGCAGTAATACGCTACCGCGCATAAGCAGTAATATGCTACCACGCATACGCTACCACGCATACGCTACCGCGCATGCGCGGTAGCGTATTACTGCTTGCGCGGCAGCGTATTACTGCTTATTTTACTATTTAATACTGTTAATTTTACGGTATAATACTGGCAGCTGGGGCGCCAGTTTTATACTGTAAAATCAACAGTTATTTTTTGTAGTGCTTGAAAGACATTATGTGTACACGGAAGTATGACGGGTTATTTTATTCATCGACCAGTCGAAACTGAGAAAAATGGAAAGTGAACTAAAGAAGAAAATATTTTATTTGTGGAGCACAAGAGGCGATGGGAAAATTCTAAATTACATAACCGCTTAAAGAAATCCTGTCAGAGGGAAATTTTATTCATGAAATTTCTTTTTGTCATTGATTTTCTTTAGTTTTGAAATATGAGCTAGTACGAAATACGAAATTACTAGTACATTATACTTAAACTGAGAATAACTAATAATTGCCTCCCCCTCCTACTCTTGCAATGTGTTTTATACTGAGTACGTAAGTTTGATTTACCGCAATGCGGAGCTACACTTTTAGCCAATCGAAAAGCGAAAGAGAGAAACTACATACTCCGGAGGCGTAGATAAAATAGGCGTGCATAGGCACTCCTGATAAAACGCGCGAAAGTTTTTAGAATACGAGTGACAAAAAATGGCAATAAAATGAGATTCGCGGAACAAATAATTTTAGTAGGAAGAACTCATATCGGTGTTTCAGATTGAAATAAAAATTAAAAGAACTTGAAACTAAACAGCCCAGCTTCGAAAGAAAAAATAAATATTAATACGTGAATTGTTCTTTTTAAGTAGGATTTTGAAAAGAAAAATAAAACATTAATGTACCTAATTAGATGATTTTGGAAGTAAGGTAAAATGAATGATTGAAAGAATTAAATAAACTAGGGTTGTAAATTATATTAGATGGGAAACATTTTTAGAATACTTTAAGATAGGACGGAATTTCAAAATTCGTAAAAATTATATAAGGATGATGGGAAGTTTAAAAATTGCATAACCTACTAGAGATATCATGATAGAGAAAAATTTTACTTAGGAACTTGTAATTTTTTTTAGTTTGGAAACAACATAAACTAGTACATTTCTCGAAATTCTTATTTCAATTTAAAATAAATTAAAATTTTAAAATAATAACAACGACATAATCTACCTTTTCTCTAACTTTCTTAGATTACGAATAATGATCAGTCCATATCTATTGACCATGCTGTTGAAATAAACATAGCATTTGTCTGTATCTAACTAATGAGAATTTAATTAAACCTATTATTTACGTTAAACAGTTGAAAACATTTGATGACTGAAATCGTAATATTGACTTAAGGGGTAAAGAAATGAACAAACAGAAATCTAGACTTCCATAAAACCAGACCTGCAGGAACAAAGCAGCATAAATATTCTATGTGTCATATATGGAAATAAAATAGAAACAATTACGAGGTTTTCTTTTTTTTATTATTTATTTTCTTTCCATCCCCGCTTATAAGGGGAGCTGGGAAACACCCTGCAATGCATAACAGGAACTTACATAAGCCAGGAAGCATTAGCAGTGGGAGGCACACATATTTTGGGGTGAAATATGGAAAAACAAGGCCTTGCAGTGGGGAATATTTCAGTGCATACGTCAACTTCGCACGTGTATAGTTCCTTACTGGTGTATTATGAATCAGAAATGATTGTAGACGTCAATCGTAACTAAACATAATGTGTACTATATGTTAAAATTCACCGTAGATATGTAAGCATTATTCAGCACACGGCTATAAAGAAAATGTTATGGAAACACGGGGTAATAAGAGAACTGACACAATATTCAGTAAAAAGCGTGCAGGGAATTATTTGTTGCGCAATACATTTTGAAAAGGAATTGAAAAAAAAAAAAAAACGAAAAAATACATAGAGATTATTTTTCTTAGTTAACTTAAACAACGAAAACTGAGTCATTTCAATAAAAGCTATCAATTGCTCAGATCTTGGCAGCAATCAGAATTTTTACATCTTGAAAACGCATGAAAATCGAAAGTTTACTAGTTTGAACAAATGACGATTTATTATATTTTACTTTTATTTTTATTGCAGTAAGTGGTAACGTAAAAAATGCATGAAATGATAACATTGAAGCAAAAGAAAAAAAAAAGGTCATTTTATGTTAGATATTTATAATCAGAAACGTTTTTTAATTTTTTTAATAAAAAATATTTTATGAGCATTTAATTAACCCTTTCGAAATGAACGTCGCGTATACGTGACATATAAGTGTGTACAATCCTAAAATTTTCGGACAAGTAATTTTGAATAGTAATTTTGACTTATTCAGTCCCAAAATTTCTGTGATTAAATTAAATAACAATTTCATTCAAAAATATTGGCGCTAAAAGGTTAAAAATTGTGTACGGGACGCTCATCGCATAAGAAATTCTAATTCTAAAAGATATAGACACAATTCTAAACTTACATCAAAGATTGTGCAAAAGAAAAAAAAAAGTACATGAGAAGATCGCAATATTCCGACTTAATGTGTCTACATTTTAGAAAGCATTCTAGATTCTTAAAATATGCCAGACAAATAAGGAAACTATAAATACCTTAATGATGAAAACTAACCACCAAGACTTAGTAAATATAAATCTTGTTATTTAGTTACAGTCTCAATTAGCCAAGATTAATTAATTAAGATAGATGCAATCTTAATTAGTCTTAGCGAGGTAAATACTTTTTAATGACGTTACAGTTATATAATGTTTTGAGAAGATAAAGTTTATTTACATTGAATAACTGATTAAAATTACATACAATACACATTACACCAATTTCATAGCCAGAGTCCAGGTTGTGTAGAGATTTTAAACAGTAATTACGAAAAAAAAAAAAAAAAAAAAGGAAAGGAAAGGAAAGAAAAGAAAAGAAAAGAAAAAAAGAAAAAGAAATCTCAACAATTTCAGAGTTTCTAGTGTATACAGTTTCAGATTTTCTAAGTTTCCAAAATTGATTTTAACCTTCAATTCCTTACTATGTTAAGGCGGATATTATACAGGTCTGAGATGAAATTTTTTTCTTCAAAATCAAAGATGTTTGATATGTTTGTTTTATGCTGCACTCAAAAAAATCTATCATGTACAGTGGGAAGAATAACCATTATAATGTATTTTTGAATTTGTGACAGTTATACTTAACATATGAAATAAGTAAAATTTCAGATACAACTAATTTTTAAGTGCTATTTTTGACATTCTGGTATTCGCTATGATTTTCCTAAATCTTCATCATCGCTTTGGGGGAAAACATTATATGATAGAAGGAAAAACTCGAAATTTCTGAATTCAGTGACATCGAAAAACATTATAAACACGAAATGGTGCAGAAAATAAAATAAATAAATAAGTATAATTTCGGAGACGTGTATTATCTTATTTTTTCAGAAATTTAGCAAACTAATTTCCCATTAACATATTTTACAAGGAATAAGACTTAATTGTCTTAATTATTCTAAGAAATAGTGCAATATTATATTAAATTATTTGCCACAAACGTGTCAACTTATATATATATATATATATACAGTATATATATATATATATATATATATATATATATATATATCTTTGAATTTCAAAAAACATATCAAGTTCTTATAACATTCTACTTAAATCTCCAAAGAGATAATTAATGATAATGTGTAGACAGAATACCACATAGTTAATAAATTAACAAGTGCAATCATAATATTACCATAGCTTGTGCTTCAATGGTAATTGGCCAAAAATACTGAAAACATGAAGAAAATTTAAAGAGAGAGAGAGAGAGAGAGAGAGAGAGAGAGAAAATATATATATAATAAACCATAAAATGTTAATAATTTGGAGTTGCTATCAAGTGAATACAAATGGATTAAGAAATGAAATATGAACCAAATACAATGGAAAATTGGACAACAAGAGAATTAAATCAGAATTGGATATGAAAAAACACGTGTAGGTATACTCATCAGCCTGGATGTACCCACACGTGTTTTAAAAAATAATTCAGTATTTCATAATTTTACTGCCATATATGCTAAGATCAGTAAAATCACCCAGGTATACTGAATTATTACCAGAAAACAATTGGAAATAATAAAATTGGAAATAAAAAACCCGTAAAGAATAGATAAAATATTTTACTCACAATAATTATCCAAAAATCCGTATACAACACTATACTGAATTATTACCAGATAACAGTTTGAAATAATAAAATTAGAAATAAAAAACTTGTAAAGAGTAGATAAAATATTTTACTCACAATAATTATCTAAAATCCTTAACCAACACTAGGTCTTCATGATACCAACTCGACCACATGTCGTACATCATGAAATATCTCATACTTGATGAATATATATATATATATATATATATATATATATATACATACATATAGATATAAAATTTGGTAGATCAATATCACATACATAAACATTCATAAATACCTCTATTGACACACAAGAAAGTGACATTACTGAGTAAAAGGGTTAAGAAAGTGAAAAGAAAATAATATGTTTTTTGTGTGCCACTCTTTAAAAAAATCTCGGCTAGAACAAGCTTTTGTCATTCCGGAGGCCAAGACAGACCGGCTATGCCAGAAGATCCAATTTCAGATTTCTTAAATTTCAGAAACAGATATGTCAATCCCGAATTCGTACTATGCTATACGCGTGATGTTACCTTACTTTCTCTAAAACTTAGCAAAATAATTTTCTGCCAATAAATTTTATATGAAATAGAAGTTAACTGTCTAAAATTGGATAATTTTTGAAAAAATAATTGATTACTGTAAACAGCTAAAACTATATTATATGATATTATTCGATTCGTTGTAAGTGTATCGGTTTCTTCTTTGGTTTGTGTGGGTCTTTTGATAAAAGGTCAAAACAGCGAGTTTACAAAAAAAAAAAAAAAAAAAAAAAAAAAAAAAAATCGCCAAAAGAAAGGATACGTTTTTGTGTCCAGCTCAAAAAAAATAGTGATTAAAACAAACTTTTGTGATTGAAGAGAGTGAGACAGACTGTCTGGAAAAGTATTTGTTTTATTTTATTTTATAATATTTTATTTTGGGGAAAGAGGTGTGGGATAAAACGGAAAGAAAAAAAATGACAGCAATTAGTCATGAAAACTACAAATTAAAATAATTTCAGTTTATTATGTGTGACCAATTTCAGATTTACTAAATTTCTGGAATAGATTTTAATCCTTGAATTTGCTCTATGCTGAGTGATATTACCATGCTGAGTGATTGTTTACTATAATGCCAAGCAAAATAATTTCATGTCTATAAATTTCATATGAAATAACAGTTATATTTCATGTAAAATAGGAATTAACTGTGCAAAATTAACTAACTGTCGAAAATTTAAAATGATTATTGTAACAGATAAAACAATACTGTATCGAATTATTCTTCATAAACGTATATATATTTTTTCTCTTGGCGTGCGTCTGTGTGTGGATCTTTTCATAAAAGGTTAATATCACATTAATAAATGAAACATTACTGAGTTAAAAAGTTTAAAAAAAGCACGAAAAAAAAAAAGTTTTTGTCCCACTCGAAAACAATGGCGAATAAAGCAAACTTTTGTCATTCAGGAAGGCGGGACAAACTGGCTGGAAGGTGTTTTTTTATTTTCTGTTTTGTAAAAAGAAATGAGAAAAAAAACTGACAGTAATTATTCATAAAAACTAGAAATTAAAACTATTTCAGAGTTTTACGAGTTTTTAATTTCAGATTTTCTAAATTTCTGGAGCAGATTTTAATCCGTGAATTCGCACGCACTATGTTACGCGAGGTATATTAATTACCTTACTTTCTCTAAAACTTAGGGAAATAATTTTATGTCAATACATTTTATGTGGAATAGGAGTTAACTGTATAAAGTTAGAGAATTGTCAAAAATCTTAAATGTTTATTGTAACAGATAAAGAATTATTATATGGAATTATTCGTCGTAAGTGTGCTTTTTTTTTCTCCTTTATGTCTGTGTATGTGTGTATCTTTTGATAAAAGGTCAATACCACATTCATAAACATTCATAAGCATTTCTATAGACATACATGAAGAGAGTGACATTACTGAGTAAGAGGGTTAAAAAAAATGTACGAAAAAAAGGATATGTTTTTGTGTCCCACTCAAAAAAAAGAAAAAAAAAAAATGCCGGATAAAACAAACTTTTGTCATTGAGGAGGGCGAGACAGGCTGGCTGTTATTCGTAAAAGTTCTTTTACTAAAAGGAAGAGAAAAAAACTTATAGTAAAAGAAATGTTTCTTCATTTTGAAGGGGAGGAAAGGGAGGATATAAATCCAATGTCATTAAGGTTCTCTCATCCGCCCACACCTGTTGTGAGGTAATTGCCATTGTGTCAAGTTCACCCCTATGGCCTCAGCCACCAAAGCGTGGCAGCTAATGCTCCAGGTGGAACTCCGAGGATTTTTGCCATTTCTTTTTTACTTAACGTTGCCGATTCTTAATCCTTGGCTTTTAAGAAAAAATAACCAGTTTCGCGTATTAAAAAAAAAAAAAAAAAAAAAAAAAAAAGAATCAATCAATTTCTTATGAAAGATAGAGATACCTGAGAATACTGAAGTATCCAACACAAAAATTGGAGGTAAAAAAAAATAATTAATCTTACTTAAAGGTCTCTTTAATACCAGTTCCAAAGGGAAAACACAAAAGATACAGTGGAAATTTATAATCCATACGCTAGTAAGGTAACCGCAAAAGAATTTTGAAAATTGTAATGTTTAGTATTTGTTTAAACCAATAGATATGGATGGCAGCTCCACAAACAGGTAAAAAATTCTCTGTCTCAGTTCGTAAAGTTACTTATGGGTTTTACAAATTCTCCTACCATTTGGCAAAGAAAAATTGAAGAAATTTTAAGCAGAATTGGTTGTTTTATAATTTTGATTAATGATGCTGCAGTTACTGCCGAAATTTATAAAATACATTTGATACGTTCAAACAGGTATTAGAAAGATTTTTGTGAATATAATATTAGGATAATTAAATAAAAATCACTTTTTAATGGCTGACGAAATTACGTATTGTGAGTATAAAATTGGTAAAGATGATATTCATAAAACACAATATAAAGTAAGAAGCTGTTTTAAATGTCCGACCAGTAAACGCATCACAAGTTGAGGTTTTTTAAGCTTAGTTACTTATTATTCTAAGTTTATATATACCAAACCAGTCTACAATAACACATTATTAAACCAATTGCCAAGAAAGAATTTGAAATTTATATGCTTATGGACAAGCATTTAAGAGTATTAAAAATGAAATTACATCTGGCAGAGTTCTTATACTCATTTCAAATCTAAATTACCCTTAGTGTTAGCAACTAATGCTTCTCCTTATGGCATATAAGCAGTTATATCTCGTGTGATAACAAATAACGCTGAAAAATCTCTATGTTTTGTGCCAAGAACCTTGTCAAATGCAGATAAAAGGTATAACCAGGTGGATAAACAAATGTTTTCTATTGTTTTTGGCACAAAGAATTTTTTCAATATTTATATGGTGGAAGATTTACTTTATTTACAGACAGTAAACCACTTGTGTCTATTTTTTCAACCCACAAAAAGTATTATTATACTGCCCGTTTCTATAATGTAAAGATATGCATTATATTGACAAACATTTTAGAATGATATGCGTTAAAAAAAAAAAGAAAAAGAAATGAACACCGAATTGCCAACACTTTTTTTGCGTCTTCCATTACCCAGCGAAGACTTACTACCACAACTTAACTCAAGTGATGGGATTGGTGAATCTGAATTTTTTCAAATAAATAAACTTTCAACTTGATCGTTAACTCCCAAAACTATTGTCTTAGCCACAAAATCAGATCCAATTACGTGAAATATTTCACCACCTCATTTCTGGTTCTGAAATTCCTAAGAATTTACTTTTCGGCAATAAACAAGAAGAATTTACTCTTCAAAATGGCTGCATTTCAAAGGATATAGAGTGATTATTGCCGAAATTTATAGAAAACAAATTTTGAATGACTTACACTTCGGATATTTTGGCATAGTGAAAATGAAGTCATTAGCTGGCAGTTTTGTCCATAATGGCCATGTATATGAATGGCCATGTATTGATAAAAATATATTGATCCTCTTGAACATTAGCTGTGCAAATTTGAAAATAATCCTCCAAAAGTATATATACACCATTGGGGATGGCCTACGGTCCCATGACAAAGAATCTATATTGATTATTTCGGGTCGATTGTGGGTAAAATGGTTTTTCTTGTAGCTGATGCTCATAGAAAATGGCCAGAAGCTTTTATTGCTACTAATACTACAACCACTGAACATACGATTACCTATCTTTCTTCCTTTTTTGCCAGATACGGATATTCCATATCTTTGGTAACAGATAATTGTCCTCAATTTATTTCTGAACAGTTTAAGAAATTTCTACGTAAACATGGTGTAAAACACATATTAAAAGTGCTCTGTACCATCCAGTTACCAATGGTGAAGCCAAGCGATATATGCAGATTCTCAAACGTGAATTAAAAGAATTATCTTCAGAATCTCGTACTTTGCAAATAAAATGAAACAACTTCGCTTTGCAATATAGAAAGATGCCTCATGTTACAAAGGGGAAGAGTCCTGCATCTCTGTTTCTAAAGCGTCAAAAATAGATTTGATGGTACTAAATATATTTAATGGTTGGAGTATCATAGTTGAGATTTATTCCAACAGAGTGAAAAATGCCGAGACCAGGACTCAAACCTGGGTACTTTGGCTTGCGTGCCAAGGCTCTCCCTACTGAGCTATCACAACGATATCCTGGCTGGCATATTTCACTCTTATTTGTTGGACAAGGCTGCGAACCGTAGCGCTAATTTCATTCATCCGAGCTATAATTATAGCATTTTACTGGATGAATCTGAAATAACACGGAAACTCCTGTATACCATGTTAATTAGGCCATAATGTACAGAGGAACGTACATTCAACTAGGTTAATTATATTCAATGGTTGGAGTATCATAGTTGAGATTTATTCGAACAGAGCGTACTAAATATTACCAATATCGTCCAAAAAAAGAAAAATGTGAGAAATTTCCAATCCTAAAGTAAGATAATTCAAAATCAACCAGAAAGGGGTTGTAAGCAGGGCTGTGGAGTCGGTGAGAAAAATGACCGACTCCGACTCCGACTCTGACTCCTGGAATTTGAGAGAGACCGACTCCGACTCTGGGATGACTAATGTACTAATGTTGCTTGTTGGGTAGATTCTTTTTATTCCGATTGCTTGATTGTTACCACTTGTTTTGAAATATATGAGTTTTATTTAATTTGTCATTAAATAGGGAAATATTATTGTTTATAAAAAGTGGTAGAAATCAAGCAATCTGAATTTAGGAAAAATAAAGTAGACCAAAAATGTACAATTTGGGCTTTATATCGGATCCCACAAGACCCAAGAAATAAAAGCGAAAAGTTTACTATTTCGGAATTAATTCGGTTCCCATTGCTTCCAACAAAAAAAGCGAAAATTTCATATTTTTCGCATTATTAATTTTACAATTTCGGGTCCTTCAGACAAAAAAAATCGAAATATCAAAATCAAAAGAAGGAAAAAAAAAAGTAAAATTTTACTATTTTGATTCCCACGGACTTTGAAAAGATGTTACAATTTTGAAGTTATTTCGGGTTTGGAGGACAACAACTTCCACGGATTCGAAAGAAAAAGTGAAAATTTTACATTTATCTGCCTTATTAATTTTACAATTTTAGCTTGATTTTGGGTCCTGCAGACCCGAAAAATCCGAATTTATTGAAACCGAAATGTAAAACATCATGCAAATTTCACTATTTCATCGCTATTTTGGGTACCACGAACACAGGGAAAAAAAAACAAGTTATTTTGGATCCTGCGCACATGAAAAAAGGGGAGGAAATTTACAATTTCAGTGTTACCTCTGGTATCACAGACCAAAAAATCCAATAGAAAACAAGAAAAAAAGGAAAGAAAGTTTCTTTTTCAACATTATTTCGGGTACCAAAAAAAGCAGGCATTTAGATTTACAATTTTTGCATCACAGTGAGTTCCGGAGACCTGCAAAATCTAAGGGAAAGGAGTACATACTAAATGTAAAATATCTATTGGAGTTTTAAAGTAAAATCAATTTTCATCTATACTCTACATCGGGCATCTTTAACCTGGGTAGCTCAAGTCTGATTGCCTGGTATAAATTGTCCAAAAGAAATAGTTTATAAATTTAAACTTGCATATAGTTGGTTTAATTTCATTAGCTGAAGTCGGAGTCGGAGTCGGCTTGTTTTTAGCGACTCCGACTCCGACTCTTTTTGCCTTAAAATGGGTCTGACTCCGACTCCGACTCCGACTCCACAGCCCTGGTTGTAAGGAATTACACCCCAGAAGCCAAGTGGAAAATTAGTTGCACTATAGCAAGAGAGGGCAGGTTTCAGTGTAAAATTCAAGTGGATTCCAATATCTGGAAAAGGTATGTGGATCAAATAACTAATATAGGACACCAATGTTGCCAGTGGGCTAATTTTTAAAAATTCAGATTGCATAATTGACACCACTTTTTTTTTTTTTTTTTTTTTTTTTAAATGGTATAATTCGCCTTGTTTTTGTCTTGATTAATCTGTCATTAAATAAAGAGAATTTTACTTTCTCAAAAAACTAGAGGCAATCAAGAAAACTAAATTTTAAAAAAAGTGGCCCACTAACAACACTGTAGGACACAAAAAGCATTTGGCTAACGATACAAATTTTGAAGTAAGACATACAGAAAATTACAGATGTGAAAATATGGGTATTAAAGAAGGTGATTCTCAGCTGATACATCCTAGTATTAAGGATTCTGAAGCAACCGATTCTCATTCAATACATCCTTATACTCTAAGTTCTAAACCAGCTGATACTGATTTGATAGCTACACTGCAAAAAATAACTGTTGATTTTACAGTATTAAACTGGCACCCCAGCTGCCAGTATTATACCGTAAAATTAACAGTATTAAATAGTAAAATAAGCAGTAATACGCTGCCGCGCAAGCAGTAATACGCTACCGCGCATAAGCAGTAATACGCTGCCGCGCAAGCAGTAATACGCTACCGCGCATAAGCAGTAATACGCTGCCGCGCAAGCAGTAATACGCTACCGCGCATGCGCGGTAGCGTATTACTGCTTATGCGCGGCAGCGTATTACTGCTTATTTTACTATTTAATACTGTTAATTTTACGGTATAATACTGGCAGCTGGGGTGCCAGTTTTATACTGTAAAATCAACAGTTATTTTTTGCAGTGTACTGTTCAAAAACCTACTGTTCCCAATCCTAAACGGAATATGTTTCCAACTGTTGCAGACGCTTTGAACACTACTACTATTCCCGAAAATTCTCCAAATGCTACAGATTCTGTAAAAACTAATTTCTCTTCTTGCTTTTCACAGATACTTCGAAAGTCAAAAAGAACTAGAAGAACTCCTGCTCGGAGAAAGTGGTGGAGAGCTGTGATGTTTAGTATTTGTCTTTTGATAATAGATATAGATAATAGATATAGGTGGCAGCTCCACAAAACAGGTAAGAAGTTCTACGCGGAGTTACAGGGACTCTTTAATAGTCTGTTCTACGGCTTAAAACAAGGTGATTGTTCTTTTTGTTTAGATGTGTACGCTATGTTAATAAATGTTCGTCTTGTTAGTTATATCAGTGTGCTAATTGAAACCATGTGTTCTTTTAATTGATAATTAAGTTAATAAAACATTATAAAAACCACCTGGTGCAACACTGGAGTCTGCTACGTTAGAGACTAAATTAGCGTAGTGATAGGAGTTCACAATGATGACAGTTACATCTGCCCAGTTCATTGCAAAAACACAAAATTCTTAATTTTGATATTTTATTTTTCAAATCTATATACACTATGTGCATTTATTCGAATAGATAAGAATTAATTAATATTAATGTAGGATTAATAAACTAAGCAAATAATTTCATTGATTATTTTTTAACTGATTTCAGGTAAACAGCTATTTGCAAAAGCGTAGTCAAATAAATAGGTTCGGAATTCAAAAACATTGTTTAAAATCTCACAGGCTAATAAAAATTACTCTATTTAAATAATGTTATCGACTGACCTAAATAGTGCGTTTTATAAAAATATTCTTTGAAAATAAAAATTGTTTCTTTTGCACATTTCCACCACTTTTTAAAATATGGTCAGATATTTTCTCAAGCCAGTTATCAGTTATGTGTTTGAAGAGTTCAGTAGAGTGTGAAGAGTTCAGTTATGTGTTTGTATTAAAGAGGTTCTATTAAAAGTTCTCGGTACCCTTTGAACTTTTTTTTTTATTATTTGAGTATTTTATAACATCTTATTAACATGTTATAAAATGGTTTAAGTAAGGAAAATGATTCACTCAAGCAAAAATGGAATTTTCTTCAAAAAATTTAAAAACATTAATTAAAAAAAATAAATAAACCAAATTTCTCTTACAATGCTTAACATTTTGAAATATCTTTCGTTGCATACTTTTTTTTAGAAGTGTGTTCTATAACTGTAAGAATCAGTTTTCCAAAAAGTTAATTAGTTTATGGAATTATGTGTGGAATTATAATAACTAAATATAATTCCACGACATCGTAAAAAATACAGCACTAATTACTATTAACTTAACATTTTTATTTTTTTTAAATAGAATATTTATATTACTAAAAATCATATTCTTAGTTTTATTAAATGCACCTTAAAGATCGCCTAAAAAAAATATTGATACAGTAAAATAAGCAGTAATACGCTACCGCGCATGCGCGGCAGCGTATTACTGCTTATTTTACTGTTTATTACTGTTAATCTTACGGTATAATACTGACAGTTGGGATGCCAGTATTATACTGTAAAATCAACACCTTTTTTTTTTTTTTTTTTTGCAGTGTAATTTTAAGTTGATAACAATTCGAGATATGGACATTACTTTTGACTGAAGTTTTCTTCAGAAGCGAAACTTCATAAACTAATGAGTTTGTTAAGCATGGATTGGGAAAAGAAAATAACTGGTCTCTTGTGTTTGTGATCAAAACAATCATTAATCAAAAGCAGATTTATTCGCACTATTCACTAGAAAAAGCCATTTGAAACTATTTCTAGTACTGAAAACGCATACCTTTTATTACATTTCTATTGCTTATTCTTTGGTTGAGCTTATAGAGAAGCTGCGCGAAAATTGTTAAAGAATCTTGACGAAAATTATTGTGCAGGTTCGAGTCAAGCTGTAAGCGATAGACATAATAATTTTTAAAATTTAAATGAATATTTGTCTGATAGGGCAGACCGGGGTGATTCTTGGTCTTTGCAACATGGGGTGATTATTGGTCAATTAAATTTTCATTAATACTAATGATAAAATCAAAAGAAAAAAAATACTGGATGTTAGACAATTTCATTGTTATTCAGTAACACAAACGATTTTTTGGTACAAAACATAATTTAATGAGAAAAAATATTTTAACTAGACATATGTATAAAACTTGAGCAAAAAATAAGGGATTACAAAATCATGCTTTTTTTCATAAGGTGCCTGTAATATGAAATTTAGCTACATGATGATCTAGAAGGGTTATATAGAAAGAGAAATATGCATAGAATACGTATGTATGTATATGAACACTGTATGAGTATATACATTAGGGAAATAGAGGGCTAAACATCACCCTATATACATGGGGTGATTCTTAGTCAACATGGGGTGATTCTTGGTCATGTAATTTTAGCTTAAAAATTACTTATAAACTCACAAATAGTGTAGAAATGCTTAATATTTGTCAGTTTTAGATGGCAGCGTCTGCATTCAAAAGTTTTTTCAAGTTCATGTGGCAACACTTTAAGAGTGAACCACATTGTTTTGATTTTTTCAGCAACTCCTTACACAAATTACATTTGAAATAACTGAACCTTTGTTTATCCATTTCTTGAAGAGATATTGGGGTGAGTATGAAAACTTAACATGTATATTTAGATATTGAACATCTTTTACAGTACAAATGCAGCAGTTATCACCAACGAGGATTTCATTAAGTTGTGTGAAAAAGTTGAAAAAGAAAAAGATGAAAAAGAAAAAGATGAAAAAGAATTAACATTAAACATTAAACAAGAATACAGCTGAAGATGCAGTAGCATCATCCTCTGAGACTAGAAAGAAAACACAGGAATGCACACAAGATACGGATATAGATATAGAAGTAGAAACGGGTGAAGCTGAAGAAATTCCGCAACTGCAAAAAAAAAAAAAAAAGATTCCGATATTTCAGATACAAATAAATTAAGGAAAATACATAAAGCCATACGTGTAGAGAAGTACTATGCTGTCTACTTTGAACAGATGCCATTAATCGGGCGTTTTATTAGTATTCAGGATGATATTTTGTCTTGCAAATTTTTGGAAAAGTCTGCAGAAATTATCGCTAGCCAAAGAAAATGGATCTTGCGCCAGTGAAGCACTCCTTTGTGTTTTATGGACCAGTTAGACTCTATGGTACAGGGCCATTTCAGATTGAGAAAGATGAAATGCAAGCTGCATACCTTAAATACAAAAGTCTTTTGTAAATAAATGTATTATTTTGTGAAATATATTTGAAGTTCCAACCATTTTAGAAATGTTCTTTATTTTATAACATTTTTCATAACTCTGTTTATATTTACAAATAATATAAAGTATTAAATTTATTCCAAAAATGTTTCATTTAATCATTTATTAAATTTTTGAGTGTTTAAAATGTTGGTATTTGATCATAAAACAATGACCAATAATCACCCCATCCCTAACCAATAATCACCCCATTGCCGGGGTGATTATTGGTCAGACATTTTTAAATTTTATTAATATTATATATAATTTAAAAAAAATAAAACTAATTAAGATTGTTAGGGATTAGATTTTCTTTCTGCAAGTATAAAATTTTTGTTTTAATTCAATTTAGTTACTGAGTTATATGGATCTTTATGAAAAGTGACCAATAATCACCCCCACTCCGCCCTACACTGTTAAAAATTTGCAGCAAACTGTCCAGTCATTCGACCGTTTTTTATAGAAAACGGTTACATAACCGTAATTTAACCCTATTATGACCATATAATTGCCCATATCATGGTCAGAATCGAGTTAAATTACGGTTATGTAACTGTTTTCTATAAAAACGGTCGAATGACGGGACAGTTTGCTGCAAATTTTTAACAGTGTAGAGTTTTCTGGTCTTTCTTAAAAAATCGGATATGCTCAAACCTGACCCACAAGAACAAAATCGCAACCCAACATCGAAAAAATTAGATTCAGTCCTTCCCAAATACAAATCGCAGAAAAAAAAATCAGCCTAATCTAAATCCAACCCATGGATCGGTACACTTTTATTTATTTATTTTTTCAATTGAATGAATATCAATTCTTCTTTTTGTATACCCATCTTTTCTTTAGAGTAACTATTAGTTATAATAATATTTTTTAAATTGTAATCGTTCCTTTTTCTTTTGAAAATATACATTCATTAAAATTTAAGAAGTTTCTAGGGGGCAGGGGTCTCAGTCCTTCCCTGACTCCATCTGATTTCGGCTCTGACACATTCTCTTAAGATAAATACAAAATAAAAATGTCGCCTTATAATTATGTAAATATAATGTGTAAGTATATATATATATATATGTTCCCAACATTAACTAAAATAACAAATCTTCGGCTATACATCTTCCAACTAAGAATTTGGCAATCAAATGAATGCAATACAAGGATTGCCGAAAAGCGAAGATAGGATTGTAATGAAAATTAAGGCGAAAACTCCTTGGCGACTCATTATCGTTGAGGATGGTTTGTCTCTGTAATTACAAAGGTCACAATAGCCATTACTAAGTTGCGTAATTTAAAATTTGTACTTGTTAATAATGG
Organism: Maratus michaelseni; assembly: GCA_963931845.1. Lineage (NCBI taxonomy): Eukaryota > Metazoa > Arthropoda > Arachnida > Araneae > Salticidae > Maratus > Maratus michaelseni. The sequence continues at coordinate 257,330,249 of OZ007592.1, forward strand.
GTACAAATGTATTTTGGCAAGAATATATATATATATATATATATAACCATAAATGAAACATTACCATAACACCATATACAGGGTGTTCTAGAATGGACTCCTCAACTTTGAAATGACACAACTTCGAAACAGTGAGAGATAGACATGTGAAACAAGTTGAATGTTAGACAGATAGGTCTAGAATTTTGTATACATCAATTTAAAAAAATAGTTCCAACATTGGACACGAGAGGGCGCTGCAATCACAAAGCTGTGTCTTTGAAATAGTTCCTGAAAGTGAGTTGTTTGAACTGAGATAAAAATCATATTACAATGGTTTTGATATGGTTACCTTTTTCAGCAATAACATGACGCAACCTACAGGTAAAGTTCGAAATCACTTGTTGCAATACTTCTATTGAAATGGGTGCACATGCCTCACAGATGAATTGTTCAAGCTGTTCCAACGTTTGGGGATTCTTAGAATAAACAGCGTCCTTCAAGTAACCCCACAAAAAGAAGTCGCATGGATTCAGATCCGGGGAATATGGTGGCCAATCCATACCAATACCTGTCACTTTGAGATAATTTAAAGCAATGACTCTCTCACTGAAGTATTCCTTGAGGAACTCAAACACTGCAGTAGTACGGTGCGGTCGGGCCCCATCCTGCATAAACCATGAAATCTCTGGTGCATCATCCTCTAGAGCTTGAAATGTTCCAATAAACTGCTGCAAAATTTCAATATATCGAGATGAGTTAATCGTTTCCCTCCTGAAAAAGGGCCCAATGATTCCTTTACTGGACAGTCCTGCCCACACTGTAATTTTTGCTGAGTGCAGTGGTTTTGAAAGACACACAAACGAGTTTTTCAGTGCCCCATATTCGCCAGTTTTGTTTGTTCACATATCCCTCTAAATGAAAATGGGCCTCATCGGTGAACCATACATGACCGACATCAATTTTATTTTCATCAATCATCTGCAGTAACTCATTTGCAAAAACTTCTCTTTGTTGTAGAGCTGTATTTGTGATCACTTGATGGCACTGTATTTTATAGGGAAACAGCTTCAGGCCTTTTCGCATTATACTGTGCGTAGTGGTGTTTTGACAATCCTGCTTCAGCAGCGACTCGCCTTATGGATTTTCGAGGACAACGTCTAACAATTTCGTCGACTGCTTGCAAATTTTCAGGTGTCATGACTGATCGACTGCATCCCACATTTCCGCCTAAATCATCGACCACACTGCCCGTCCGTTCAAACTTGTTGAATAAATTGCGAATTGTTTTCAAGTCTGGACCTTTTTTAACATTATTTTTTTTTTTCGAAAACTTCGCTTTGTCATCGTCGGACTTCGATTTAAATGATGGTATTCAAGTACAATAAAAATTCGTTGTTCCAAGGAATACGGCATGATCTTCTTGAATTCCGAATTATTCTCTAATTCTGTACAACTTTTTTACACGTGTCAGCAATGAAACAGACGCACGAATGAAATTTCTGTACTTCTGAGTACCATTTAAAGTTCCATGTGCTTGTGCTGCCACCTATTATCCAATATTGGAACTATTTTTCAAATTCGTGTATAACAAATTCCAGACCTATCTGTTTAACATTCAACTTGTTTCACATTTCTATCTCTCACTGTTTCGAAGTTATGTCATTTCAAAGTTGGGGAGTCCTTTCTAGAACACCCTGTATATATATATATATATATATAATTATAATATCTTTGAATTTCAAAAAACATATCAAGTTCTTGTAACAATCTAATTAAATCTCCAGAGAGATAATTAGTAATGATGTGTAGACAGAATACCACATAGTTAATAAATTAACAAGTGCAATCATAATTTTACCATAGCTTGTGCTTCAATGGTAATTGGCCAAAAATACTGAAAATATGAAGAATATTTAAAAGGAGAGAGAGAGAAAATTATATATATATATATATATATATATAATAAACCATAAAATGTTAATAATTTGGAGTTGATATCAAGTGAATACAAATGGATTAAGAAATGAAATATGAACTAAATATAATGGAAAATTGGATAACAAGATATTTAAATTAGAATTGGATATGAAAAAACACGTGTAGATATAATTTTCAACCTGGATGTACCCACACGTGTTTTAAAAAATAATTCAGTATTTCATAATTATGTACTGGCATATATGCTAAGATCAGTACAATCATCCAGGTATACTGAATTATTACCTATATATATATATATATTTCCTTCTTATCTTTCAATCTTTTTAATTAAACATAAAATAAACTAAACTAAGAATTTTTTGTCAGAAATCCACGTTCAAGACAATTTTTAAACATATCTACTCAAAAGTAGTACAGAGAGTACAGAAATTTAAAAAATAATACATATTAAACCATCTAAAAATATACTTCTACAGGCTTTTTATTTTTTAATTAAAAATTGAAACAGTTTATTATTTATTTTTATGTTTAAAATAATTAAATAATTGTTTAACACATAAATGTAAAAAAAAAAAAAAAAAAAAACAGAATTTAATATTGCCCTCCCTAACGAAAAAAACTTACTTCGTGCTTTATAACTGTTAGCCTTTTCTTTTATATCCCTCTTTTATTAAATGTGATTTTTATTTTGTTAAAGAAAAAGGAATTACTTTCTTCAGTTTTCGTTTTTCCCCTCATATTTTAATCGCCCCCTGTATTTACTTATGGCTGTCTATTTATTCAAAACATTACACAACTGGCCACGTGCATCACAATATTACGTGCGTCTTTGGTAAAGAAATTAATGTATGATGTAGGGGGCACCAAGAAATGTGTGATCATGACCCCCTCTTTCTTCCATCTTCCGTCTGAACTGACAGCGTACCCTCCCAGCTGTTTAAAAGCCGACTATTGGAAATACAGGGAGAGGTTTCATGACCCAGTCTATGACCCCTGGTTTGGTGGGAAGCCTGATTTTATTTATTTAATTTTTTTAGCGCAAGGAATTTGATCTTGTGTTTACTCGAGGAAGATTTCTTTGTTATCCACATCCTATTTTCTCTAGTCTTGAAGTTGGGTATTGACAGGATGATTAGATCTTTATTTTGCTTAAAAGATTTCGTGGAGTAACGTTATTAAATAGTTCTGAAAGGATCTGACAGCGTGAGGATTTGTAATGGTTTTTCGTGGGATGTGTAAGATTTATTTTTACTTACCTCCCAACTTTCCAATTTATCCACCGGGATTGACCCTCACGTCAAGAAATAATAGTTGCACTTTACCGTGATTTGAATTATCCGATAAAGGAAAATAGTCTCTTCTAAACCTTGGATGAACCGACAGTCTTATGTCTGAGAAAATCTTGATGTGCAGATGTTGATGAAGTACATTAGTGCTTTGATGCAACAAGCTGTGTTTCAATTAGAACTCAAGTACTTATTCTCAGAAATTGTTGTAACAAAATATATTTGATACTTTTTTTGTTGCTTTGTTTGTTTGTTTTAACCCATTACAAATTGTGATTATGTTTTACTAAAAATGAATGAATGTTTGTGTTTTCCGTATAATGTTATTTATAAGAAAGAAGTTCTTTAACTATTGCTTTTAAATGTAACCTAGAACCAATTTTACTTCCTTTTATTCTCTATATAAATTTGGCTTGGTTTGGTTTTTGGGCAGTATGAACATTTTATGCAACTTCGGGCTAACAAAAATGGGACTTTCATTTTTGGGTGAGTTTCGAACCACAAAGAACTTCCAACCCTACACCAGGATTTGCATCCGGTAACCTCCTACTATTAGCCAGTGCTTTAACAACTGGTCATGATGGTGTTCCTATGGCACCATGCATAACTTTTATGGTTAAAGCCATGATCGGACAGTACATAGCATTGTATAAGCTACATTTTATATGCATGAAAATACACAACGTTTGTCAAACAACTTCAATAAGAAGTGTATTACACAAAGCTTTCCATTTGCAATGTTAAGATCATTAGAATATTTTCATGTTCACACAAACTTAATACAGTAAAACCTGCTAAAATAAAATCAGAAGTGACTGGAAAAAATTCCGCTTTGCAGAGGTTTCCATCTTAACAGGGCACCATTCCTTATAAATGCATTGTGTTTCAAGAAATTTTCTGTTTAAGGCAGGTTTTTTTTTTATGAATGTTCTATTTTGGGAGGCTTTACTGTATATATATATATATATATATATATATACAAGGTGATCAATTTAAAAGAATACCCGTTGTTTTTTTTTTATTACCCTTAAATCTGACGGATGTGGCAACTATTCTAACAATGAAGTATAATTGTTTGAACCTTGTTTAAGTGTGGGAGACAATTTACAACACTGTTGGTCAGTTACAACTACAACTTTATTTGTGAGGTAAAACAGAAATGGAGACGCACAATGTTACTTAATCCTGTAATAATTTTATTTTTGAAAAACATAATTTATTTGAAATTTTTTACATTATCATTCCTTACAGCAAATGTTTAAAATGTTCACAACCATTTTGAATGCAAACATGAACACGTCGAACCAAGTTTTTTGACACACTTCACAACATTGTTGGTGTTATTGATGAGATTTCTTCAGTTATGATTTGTTTTAATTCATCGATGTTTGCAGGACTTCTCTGGAAAACCTTATCTTTAAGATAACCCGACATAAAAAAAAATCTAACGGGGTGAGGTCTGGTGACCTTGGTGGCCAGATTTACTCAAATCATTTGCGCAGAATCGGATTAAAAATTATTAATGATGTTCACGCCAATTTATGTTTAAAAAACGAGTTTTCGCATTTAGAAAGTGTAAAAAAAAGCGATACCCGCACATTATAGACATATTAAATAAGAAATGATGTTGAAAGTCTTGCTACATATATTGTAGATGAGGATAATACAAAAAGCAAACGGGTACTTTTAAAATTGATCACCCTGTATATATTATTTGCTTGCTCTAACATTTTAGTGATATATTTCTAAGTTACAATACCGTACATAAAATTAACCAAAATAGCTTGTGACGTACCAGTACGTGACCCAGTCCTCTTCCATGATATTCATCGAGCTTCACTTATTAACAACAATTTCTGAATTTCTACTTGATTGTATTTCATCCCATAAGTATCATCATTTTCTGGAAAGGGAGCGGCTTCCTGTGTCCCGCTGAGATTAAACTAAAATGAGGCTCTTCAAGCTCGCCCTACTCATAAACTGAGGGATTCATTTCATTTGCAGCCTCTTCATTAAACGCGGAAGATAAGTTTTCTGTCTCTGCGATCTCGCTAATTGATCACCTAATTGAGGTTTACGAGAGGACTTAACACCGCTTGACAGATACAAATCAACTCTTAAACGGGCCTTTTGACGCGAAGCTCTGGTGGTATTATTAAAAGCCATTAAAACCCTTTTGTGTAGGCAGAAATATTTTCCTAATTCAGAAATTTATGAATGATGTTCAAGAGTAACAATTGGCATCTTCCCTTAGGCTACTTATTGATCACGACCGAGATCTAGAAATTTCTAAGATATTTCAGCTTACATTTTTCTCTCTATTGCAGTGTTTGAATTTTGTTACATATTTATACGAAATGTCACGTCCTACTTGACAGGATATCAAGTAGGTACTGGTTAAACCTCCTCAAATTATCCCCTAGTGCTTGTCCTTGTTTTATTAATATGTTTATTTTAAAAAGTAATTCTGACCCTGAACTAACACTGACATATTGGTGAATATCACTCAAATGCTTTTTTGAAAATTTCGTGTATTTCATTTCATGTCATAGAAAGAAAAGCTTTTACACAAAATATTTATGTCTTCAAAATTCGATATTTTTCTAGGAACACAAATAATTTCGACAGCAGGTTTTGTGATTAACCAGTAACAATGCACGACGACAAACATATTCTTTGAGAGGAAATAGTAGTTAGAAAGTATGTTGATGTTAAACATGATTAGTTAGAACTTTAAAGAGCACAAATGCTTTTCCTAAAGTCTTTCTTCAAAGGAAATAATTACAAAATAGATTTCTCAAACGCGTTGAAGCGTTGTAGTCTTACACATATATTTTTTTTTCCTTCTTGCATATTTGATTGAATCCATAATGTTGCTAATTCTGTATACACACCCAATCTTGAAGACAGTGCGATATTTTATCGGTTTTCAAAAAAAAAAAAATTATAATTTCAGCTCATTTGTCTGTCTTTTTTTTTTTTTTTTGCTCCACTCATTTGTTCTCTGAAACCATTAAAAATGGAACAAAATTTGAATATGCTTTGATAATCATGTCTAGTTAGATACCTATTGAAAATGGTAAAAATAATCATACAATGTCGCGTTGAAGAAATAGAAGGAAAAATGCTGTTGGCCTGAATTTCTTTTTAATGATATTCTAATTGCAACAAAACTTAAACTTTTTAATGAAGTTTTTTTACATTATTCATTTTTGAACAAAATTATTTTAAGCGAAACAGCTCTAATACCCTGAAAATATTCTTTTTAAAGTACATAAATATTAAAATAATAATAATAAAAAAACATTTTAACTAAAATGCATTTTTATAAGAATTTCATGTAAAAAGCAATCATCTATAGAAAGCTTTAATTATTTATGATTTATTATAAATGCAGGTTAACGTATAAAATTATATACCCACAAAATTACATTACGAGAATAATTTGCAACAAATTGATGTTTGGATAAGTAATGCCGGAGAAAACTCATCTAATATCATTATCGTTATAATATATTCATCATCTCTTGCGTTGAAATATTCAGTACGACTAATTTAAAACGTACAATGTTAAATAATAATTACATCACACCATTCCCAAATAGATTTTACGACAACCCAGTTTCAAACAATCAAAACTTTAATAATGAAAAAAATTTGAACCAACAAATATACAGACACGGAATTTAAATATATTTCAGTGATATAGATTTCCTTCTCCTACATCAAGTATGTAGATAAGCAGTATTTGTCAAATACCCAATTTCTAATTGCGACTGTTCTGCCATATTATATCGTCTTATGAAGAATTGCTTTGAAGTATTCAGTACGACTAACTTAAAACGTACAATATTAACTAAAAATTATATCACGCAGTTATCAAATAGATTTTACAATCATTTTAACAACGGCTCAGTTTAAAACAATCCAACTTTTAATAACGAAAGGAAAAATTTAACCAACAAATATACAGACACACGCAACTTAAATATATTTCAGTGATACATTTCCTTCTCCTCTTTCAAGTATGTATCAAATATGTAGGTAAGCAGTATTTGTCAAATACCCAATTTCTAATTAAGACCTTTCTGCCAAATATTTCAGTAATACATTTCCTTCTCTTCCTTCAAGCGTAATATGTGTGCATAAAAAATCTAATCTGACAATTTAAAAAAAAAAAGATTAAAAAATATAATTTTTTTTAAAAATATTTTCTGTTTATTCGTTGAATGAAAATAACCATGGCGAATTAAGTCCGACAGTAGTCGGTTAGTAATATAAAAATTTCGGATCAACAAATATTCAGATACTAAATACATGTATTTCGGTGGCACAGTTCCTTCTCTTCCTTCACGTATGCAAATGAACAGTATTTGTCAAATGTCCAATTTCTAATTACGACTGTTCTCTCATATTACCTTGTAATGAACTACAGACCCTGCAGTCATCAGCACATATACAACAAAGCGTTGCCGGATACTTTGCATAAGGAAATGGAACAATTATTATTCTTTGTTGACATAGAGAAGATCTGGTCCGATAGAATATATGCAAGCGTGTATGCTCAAATATGGTATATGGACGCTGCGAATGAAACACTATTCAGCTTCGGGCAATCAAAATGAGAGGGGGGGGAGGTATGTCGCCCTCATTATTCAAAAGAAAAAAAAAAGCTAACTCCATATTATATTAGTCGATGATAGAAAGCCTGGAGGGATCCTGCTCCCTAGACTGTCACTACCCTTAAATCATTGGGGGAGAGATTAATAAAGACTAATTTTGTTCCACTGGATAACTAACAAAAGATGCATGCTCGGCAAAGAGCTGCAACAGCCGGTCTCTAATTTTCCACCGGCTTTAACAGGTTCGACTACCAATGTCTTACAATAAATAAAAATATTTGTCACTAGGGGCTATATACTGCTTACAAACGTGTTATTATGTAATTCCATTCGATAGAGTTATACACCAAACAAAAAAAAATAAAAAAATGCTGCTTTAGAGAGAAAGTCCACGGATTCAACTGATGGATTTGGGCATGGACGCCTACAAAACGAAATTCATGAATGGGCAATATTTATACGGGCCTGTGATCCGCAACTTAGGCTTGGGAATTTTTTTTTCATTCATTTCAAAATGCTGGTTCTGAAATTGATCGCCGGCCTGAGGTAAATCCAGTTGTCGAAATGGCGATCTTTTTCAAACCTTTCTTAAAACAGTGCTTTAAAACGAAAAATATAAACAGCATAGGCTAGACTAAGATTTTTTATTTTTTATTTTTTTAAACTGATCAGCATAAGACGCAATACAAAAATTTAACAAATGAGGAATAATAATCACATTATATAACTTTTTTTAGTCAGGGGGCTTGCCCCATGAACCCCCCCCCCCCCTCCCCTTTAAGATAAACTTTAAGCACATCAACGTTAAAAAAACAAAGAATTAAAACGTGTTGTATGGTGTGTGTGAGCGGGGGTATGGGGGGGGGGGTAAGCGACACAGACCCCCCTTTTCTCCTGGCAAATATTTCTTAGTTCCTTTTGTTTGCGTGTTTAATTATTTTAAGGCACTTCGGGAGAATAAATTATGTATATATATATTTTTCAAAATCATTAAAAATAAATAAAATTTCATTTCCTTGCCTCCTCTTACAGGTAGCCATGGATTTGGTGATGCATAAGCAGACACTACGAATCGTAATACTTAAAGGGCCAGAGTAGAAAACAGTACCATCCTAATGAAATTGATAATTCTTTTTGGGACTGTTAATGAGCTTTTAAAGAGTAGTTCGGCATCTGTTTCATTTCTACAATAAAAAAGGAAGAAAAAAGAGGAAGGCGGGACACATATATATATAAATAAACGGCTATCATCCGTTCGTCGTAATTTACAAATGATTAATCATCCAATAATTTCTATGTTTGAAACGACTTGAACGAAGTGACTCGTTATTGATGACAGATTTTTCGGCGTGGTATGATGCATCATAAATATTAAAAGAATCGTCGACATGGAAGCATAAAATATGAAATTTTATCATAAATGATATTAGTTGAAAGTTTACTTTTTGATTTCTTTATTTAAGAGCCATTATATAAGAATGATAATTCTGTCTCGCTGAGTATCAACTAATAATGATTTTAACATAAATTCTAACATGATGAATATATATATATTTTTACAAAAATAATAATATTTATTTTTTAATGTTTTTTTAGTACACATTTTCCATTTGATTTTTTACATGTTTCCTTTAAATCTATTAACTTCAAATTTTGTATAGATGTATATCAAAGTATAACAATTTTGTATAGATCTATATCAAAATACATCAATTTTGTATAGATGTATGCCAAATTTTGTGCATTTTTTGTATTTAATTCAAGACAAAGCATTTTCATCGCAAAAAGTGCCTGATTTTGATTTGTTAGTTTATTTGTGTTTTGTATATCTCATATTTTAATTTTCGCAAAGATGGTCGAATTTCAGTGATATTCCGATATATTGGAACGCAGACTCCTCTTTGATCTCTAATTTAACTGATAATGTTAATCTAAATAAGTTTTTAAGGGGGTTGCCTAAAAAAAAAAACAGAATGTAGCTATAAAAAATATATTTTGTACATTTTTTGTATTCAATTTAAAAGACAACGCAACATTTACCAATCTTCATCGCAAAGCCAGTCTGATTTGGATTTGTCAGTCTATTACTCTTTTTTGTATCTCATACAGTAAAAACCCGGTTATCCAAAAAGCATGGGACCAAAGGATTTTCGGTTAACCGGGATTCCATAGGAATTTTCGGATAACCGGGAGGCTTCCTATATTTATTATACCAGATGGCACTACTCACCCTACTCACTCCCGCACAGTCAGGTAGCGCATTCGTGCCTGTAGATGCAACTAGAGCTCCATAATAGCCTTATAGAAGTCTTAGATGTAGTAACAACAACAGTCCGTATTCTATGCGATTTCCCCTTACACGTGTTTTAATTTCCTCCAAACTTTATTTATGATGAGTATTACTTTAACCTTTTGATTACAGGGTTGGGACATATGTCGTCCCCGAGACTATTTCTGTATTCTATTCTCACCATTTTTTTAATACCAATACCGGCCATGCACTTATACCAAGATAATTTCACGAGAAATCTAGATCTTAGATGCAGTAACAGCAAGAGTCCGTATTCTATGCGATTTCTCCTTACACGTGTCTTAATTTCCTCCAAACTTATGATGAGTATTTACTGTAACCTTTTGATTACAGGGTTGGGACATATGTCGTCCCCGAGACTATTCCTGTATTCTATTCTCACCATTTTTTTAATACCAATACCGGCCATGCATTTATACCAAGGTAATTTCACGAGAAATCTAGATCTTAGATGCAGTAACGGCAAGAGTCCGTATTCTATGCGATTTCCCCTTACACGTGTTTTAATTTCCTCCAAACTTTATTTATGATGAGTATTACTTTAACCTTTTGATTACAGGGTTGGGTAATTTGTCGTCCCCGAGACTATTTCTGTATTCTATTCTCACCATTTTTTTAATACCAATACCGGCCATGCACTTATACCAAGATAATTTCACGAGAAATCTAGATCTTAGATGCAGTAACAGCAAGAGTCCGTATTCTATGCGATTTCTCCTTACACGTGTCTTAATTTCCTCCAAACTTATGATGAGTATTTACTGTAACCTTTTGATTACAGGGTTGGGACATATGTCGTCCCCGAGACTATTCCTGTATTCTATTCTCGCCATTTTTTTAATACCAATACCGGCCATGCATTTATACTAAGATAATTTCACGAGAAATCTACCACAAATAATTTTTTTGTAAATTGTGGTTACGAATGAATATAAAAATAGTCGCCAGTCCAAGCCCGTAATCAAAAGGTTAAAGCGCAAACGGGTTTTTATAAGCATGAAGATCTCAACGCGTTGAAAATAGTTGATAATGACACTTCAATATATCGAAGCGCAAGAAGATGCAACAACAGCAACAAATGTGTTGTTGTTTAAAAGGTAGCGTGATAAGGCAGTATTGAAGCAATGAAAGTTGAAAAACAAAACACAACTTATTTTGTAAAGAAATGAAGTGTTGTATGTGTCTATGCAAAAAATGCCTGCATTTACGCAATGTCCATATAAGTAAGTTGACTCTTTAATTATTGCATAAACAACATGCTTCTAAAAATTTTCTTAAAAAAAAAAAAAAAAAAAAAAAAAAAAAAAAAAAAAAAAAGAGTTTTAAGGTATTTCGGTTAAGCCGATTTTCGAATAATCGGGGTTCTACTGTATACTTTAATTTTAATTACAAAAATGGTCGGATTTCAGTAAAATTCCGATATGTTTTTAAAGCTTGTTGAATTAAATCATTTACAATCTTTTGAATCTTTAAAGCAGGGGAGAAAACGAACAGGCAGAATGTGTTTATCAGCGCCAAAGTACAATTGTTTACAATACTCAAAAAATGCTTAGTCTCTTCTTCCTATAAATAATGGTTAAAAGGAAAGGGGAAAAAATCTTATATAAATGTTAATTTCGGTTTTTAATTGCACTCATAGTACAATGCCTTCATAGTACAATCCTTCAACTTATTTTAAAGTATAAATATATAACTTAAATAAAGGGGGAAATCATATTGTGTTTTAATTAGGACGTATTCTCTGAATTTATAGTGTGGAACATCGGATCTGCATGAATTAAAATTTATTATTAAATATTAATACGATAAAAAAAACTATGCTAAAAAAAAGTTGATCGTGCAATATTCCTGAAAGATGTTGCGTTTCTCAGCCCAATCAATCTGTGTTAAAATAGAAATTCTACATACATAAGCGTGTACAAGTGCAACGAACAGCAAAATAATGAAAGATAGTGAAAAAAATTTTACTTTCCTGATCTATCACTTTAAATCTTTATTATACATTATAATAGGAAGAATGCAGCACAGAACTCAATAGTATAAACACGATTTTCTGAATGTTTGAGTATATATATTTATATATATAGGATTATTTCAGTAAAATCAACAACAAAAAAAAGTATAAAAGTATTATCGAAAGTTCTTCCAATTTTTGTATTAGCATTAAAAAAAAAAAAAAAAAAAAAAAAAAAAAAAAAAAAAATTGCATCTAGCTGTGTAAGTTCGTTGATAAAATCTAGATAAGTTCCTATATTTTTAAAACAATATTTTCTTTTTTAAATTTTAATTACAGCTTTATAAAAATTTTCTATTTCTGTATATAATTGAGAAGAAGATTATTTAAAAAAATTACATAATTTTAAAAAACTATTTAGCCGTATATAAATAGAAAAATGCTTCATCTCTTTTCTGTTCTTTTTAATTCATTTTCTTGGTATTTTACGAAAAAAAAAAAAAAAAAAAAAAAAAAACATGCATCAGTAGTTAACGGCTTAATGAGATTGTCAATGAAGTCACAATCCTTGCACACGATTTTCCCAACTTTAAATAGATCCATCATATTAAAGAAATCGGGAAAAAAAAGTACACAATTTCGAAAATAATTATAAAACATTATATTTAAGAAGTTTAAGAATTTTAATCAGATCAACATAAATTACAAAGTTAAAAAATTTCTGAAAGTAAAAATGTTAAAGAGTTCCTCCGTTCTAAAGCAACGCTTTTTGGAAAGTGCAACAATAAAAAAACTTGAAAAGATAAGAAAGGGATCACGAAGGAACGTAAATAGCATAAATTCTTTAAGAACATTTTTTTTAAAATTATTATTTGAAAGAAAAATTTTACGTAAAGATGCTAATTGCTGGAAAAAGAAATACACAAGGGAAGACAAAATCGTTAATTATTTTTATCGTATCTTTTTCAAAAATAAATTAAATTAAAGGAATTGTTTAAAAAAAGAGTAATGATAAAAAGAAATTAACTTACAAAAGGGAAACCCATCATAAAGTCACAGAACAGTAAAGGAAAACCATGGTTCACTTACCTATAGAAAAGAAAGAAAAAAATATGAAGTCATTTTTAAAAGTAAAAATTTGTTTAAAAAAATGATTTTTCACTTATATGAAACAGAAAAAGTTTTAGAACTTGAAGAACCAATCGTGGTATTATTGCGTATCTGATTATAGCGTCACTTCGAGTTCTGTTGAAAAAATTATTTAATTTTCTAACGTGACGTAACTAAGTGACTATAAGACATAATTGATATTTTTAAGCAATTTAAGTTTTTTTTTTTTTTAAATAATCTTTAGAGGTGAAGCAGGGTGAAGTGAGATTTACCATTGTAGTCATATAATATCACCTTTTGAAATGCAAATTTTTTTTTCAGCAGTTCTTATTTTCAAAACCTCAATAACTATCTGGTTTTTCTTTAATAAATGTGACATAATTATACAAAATATATTTAAGAGTTTTTTTTTTTTTTTCGTAAATTCCTTTTTTGTTTGTTTGTTTGTTTCTGTAGTAGAGAGGAGTAATTCTACCTGAGATAATGATATCATTTTGAGATTATAATATTATTTCTTTTGACTTTAATACATAACTTACACTTCCAGATTTTTCAACTTTGACGAACTAATCAGCTTTCCTACTAACCTTTTTCGCACAATGTACACTTTTCAAAAACCTTTTTTTTTTTTTTTTTTTCCACTTTTCATTTTGATTTCGAAAATATTTTTGAAAGTTATAGGACAGATAATCATACGACGTTGAAATTTTTATGTATTAAATACTTCTAAAGTAATTTAAAGGTCTTAAAATGTCAAACTGAAAAACCACCGCTTTAACTGACCTGCCGAATGCCAGGAAAGGGCAATATTTTGGAACCCATAACGCTTGTAGTCCGCTGCCAGGGCTGAGTTTTTTTTTTTTTTTAATGAAGCGTTTAAACATTAAATAACTAATAAAACTATGAATTTTATGTTAGAACACTCGCAACAATTTTTAAACTTATCAACATACAAAACAATACAAAAATGTATCAAATAAGAAATATCAAATATCCAAAAATTAAGCTTCAACCAGCTTTTTAAAAAATGGAGAATTGAAACATTTTAATCTCTTTTTCCTCTGAATTTTATTTCCTAGCAAAATATTTTTAGAAATAAATATTTGTGTTAATATAAGTTTTAAATTACAACATCCCCCCCCCCTTATTTATAGCTCAATATATATGTAAAATATATAGAATCTATAGCTTCAAAACTAAATTATATACTTGTCGTACTTGATTTATCTGTTACTCATATAGAAGGGACTTTGTTTTAACTCCCCACTAAAGTTATGCTTCGGAACTAATAAGAAAAGTATGACGAAGCTATATTCCACCGCATACTCATAGTCAGTGCATCTGCTCGTACGGCTTAATACAATCCTATTATAATCACTCTGTTTTGCTTAGTTGCCTCTATGAATCCACCGTTGATTGGAAATCTCAATCCCCGTGTTAACTTGCCGGACCCTCTTAAAGAGATTAAACGGTCCGGATGATTTTCTCCCGGACACCATCATTTAGAGACGTCGATTGCTGTGTATGTGATTCAGCCCAGATTTTGAGATTAAACAACAGTGTGACTCACAAGACCCTATCATACGTGATAATATCCATGAGTGGGGAGGTGGTCGGTTGAAAAGATTTCACATTTTGGAATTTTTTTTTCCCACCCGCATACCCTTTTTGAATGTAAATCCTGGATATCTTTGTTTAAAGTTTAGAGAGCGGGGCTAACCGGCGCGGTCTCCATAATCCGTTGCAGATCCCGAATCAAATATTCATGACCGCATGCATTTAAAATGGTTGGTGGCGGTAATGAATGAGTCTAAACGATGCTCAATACATATAAGTCATTCACTAAGGAGTAAATGGGACTGCATGCCTCCCTCCTTCCTATTCTGCCTCGGCGATATTTGATGGTATGAATATGACATGAGGTTTGATTAAAATACGAATTCTTAATGTAGGTCAGGTCCTGATAAAGTCTTCGAAGGAGAAAGCTTCCTTTTGGTACCATCCTAAGATTAGTTTTTATAAAATAATGTTTCAAGACTAGAACTAATATTTAACACATGAGCTAATGTAAAAGAAAATTTTTTACATTTTGCCGACATGTGCGCCGGCAAAGGGGAGAGGGCTGAAGGGGCTGGTCATGTTCTTCCCAGCATTTATAAAGCAAAATTTAATAAATTTAAAGCAAACAGCTCTGGAATATAATTAACAAACCTTTTTTTTTTTCATCATGGATAAAATATTAAGTATTCAATTTCATTTACCAGTTTGGGAATTTATTATGTATTAAAAAAATTTAATCGAAAAAATACTAAAGTGGGTGGGCGAAGTAGGCTGAAAAAAATATAAAAATATATAAAACATTACCAAACAAAATATAAAATCAAAATGTTACTATGGAGGGTTGAGGTCATGACTGCAAAAAAAAGTTTAAAATATTTATATAAAAAAAAAAAAATTAGAAGTTTTTTTATGCACTTACACATTTCTATATTACACATTATTCTACATTGTGGCACCTTATTCTAGGTATACTTGTATTCCTCTTAATTTAATTAATTCATCACTTTTCTGCACATTACTCATCGCTTTTTCTTTTCTTAATTTGTTTTTTAACATTTAATTAATACTAATTTATCATCGACATTCATCATTCTATGTCTTTTAAATAATATAAATTACTTCTCTTTATTAACTTTTGTTTTATTACCTCATTTTCCTTCTTCAGTTTAACCCTTTCAGGAGCAAAGTGCATCTGTTGCTAAAATTGTGAACTGATTGAATGACACCATTTATGAACAAATTTATTTGAAAATTGAGTAAATGCTTTTCTTAATATACATTATAAAAACAAATTTCTTTCCAAACTTCTGATGGCATTGTGACATTTGGGAATCCAAATTAGATGGGACACCTCATCGAACACCTCACCGCTCTTCAATGGGTTAAAATCTTTTTTTTTCTATCTCCATTTTTGGTAATATAATTTAATTTCCTTTTTCTAATCCCTTTGCACCACATATATTTTTCTTTACATCTAGTTCATTGTTGTGCAGATATTCATTCTAATTCTAGATGGCAGCACATGCTTTTTTACCCTTTTTCTTTTCTCCCTCTCTTTCTCTTTTGGCTTTGCTATTTCATGGCGCATGGCTATACAAGTATGCATCTGGATGCATTTTAGTGTGTTTTTTTATGATTTTTTTTTAAGTTTTTGTCAACTTTTATTGAATTTTTATTAATTTCTTGGTTAACTAATTATTTCTCAATCACTTCTGGGGTTTTTCAATATGTTATAAGGAACTTGATGTTGTCATTTTTAGTCCTTATGTCGACAATATTCGATGAAATAAGATATCTTTACTATGAATTGGGCATATAAAGCTCCTCTGAAGATTCCTTATCACATTCTTAGTTTTTCCTTTTTGTATTCTCACTCTCCATTGTTTAAAATTTTTGTCATTTTTTTTCCATTTTTTTTTTTCACACATGTGATTTTAAGGCTTTCCCGTATCAAAATTCTATCAATTTTAGGATATTCTATTTTCTCTCGTAAGCCTATTTTTTTCCAGGACGTATTCTAAGATTTTTCGCGTCAATTTCGATGCCATGTTACATCACATTTTTCAATACATCATTAAAGTTCCGGTGGGCGCGTTGATTGGCTAAAAAAATTAGCCGCATTAAGGAATTTCGGGATCTTGTGTAAGCATTTTAAGGTGGAAATAAGTACATTAAATGGGAAAAAACATAGAAATAACACAGAAACATCATACACAAATAGGGGAATAAAAATCAAAATTTAAATATGAACCTGTTTGAATAATATCCAGAAAAAGAAGAAGAAAAAAATATAATATATGACCAAGAAAAGATAAATTGGAAAAAAGTGGATTAATGAAATATTTGTGGAACTGTAGCAGAATCGCCAGGCTCAAATTACAACAGATTCCACAATATATATATATATATATATATATATATATATATATATATATATATATATATATATATATATATATATATATTAATTATTAAAAAGAAGTTTTTGTCTTTGTGAATGTCTGTTTGTTTGTTTGTTGGCGATGGCTAGGAGAAATCTATCGCACGTACAGGTCTGTAAATTTGGTTCCGAATAGACGAAGATAGGTTCGAATGTACCCGAGGCTCAGATTTTGGATTTTTTTTAATTAGACTTTTGGTTATTTTATGTTGAACAGAAAAATTCACGTATTTCTCGGATCTTTTAAGTTCGCCGACGATTTTGATCCAGTAATAAAATCAATCCAAGTTCAATCTTTTTGCCCAATTTAATATATGCTGCCCTCTATTCAATAAAGTTTATTCGGAACTCGTAGTGCGATTTTTAAAAATAGCTGTTCATTTCGCCGAAAATGAGAATGTTTTTTTTTTTTTTTTTTTATCAAACAATATCTATTCGATACCTTATCCATCCAATCTTATTTTTATAATCCTGTTTGAAAAATATAAAAATATGAAATAGTTCTTTTTATATTAATTGTTAAATAAATTAAGACCATCGATTTTCTTCTCTGAAACTCAGCGACGAAATTGAGGGAAATAAATCCAGCGTTGATTTCCTAAGTAACCTTTTTATCGCCAAATGTCGTTACTATGACTACACAGCGTGATCGGGAGCTCTTTTTTATTATTATTCGGCGCCTGGAAATGAAAAGAGGCACAGTTTGTTATAAAAAAAAAACAACTACCATAGTGAGATGACACATATTTAAAATAATCCCGAGAAACGATCATTAATTTAGGCAATGTTGAATCCAGGCGGTTGGTGAATATTCCTAGTGCCATAAAATGGGAGGTAGGAGTAGAAAAAAAACGTTCGCGGAAATATAATATTTTCCTCTAATGAATAGGACAATAATTAATACTACCTTCAATGCATAAATTGTATTTTATTTAATTTTCACGCGCCAAAAATTTCTGCCTTATTTTATGGATGAAGTAAAAGAAACAAAATCCACTTAGAAATATGTTCATGACAAAGGTAGTTCAGCGAGAAAGTTGCAAAACTTATCTCATGTATTTTTTTTTTGACAATTTTTCGCGTTATTGATATTCCTAGGACATTAATAGTGCTTTAAATTGATTACTGTAAGGAGTTAGGAAACAGCTTTCCTGAATTTTCAATACTCTTCGAAGCAGCGTCTAAAACTACGGGATAATTTAGCTCCATAAATTTCCAGAAAATACGAAGACAGTAAGGTTATAACAGCGGCGGTAATCAACTCAACTTCACTTGTGACGCATCGATTTTATGGTTATACAGGAATTGCTCCTTCACCACATTGAATTACGAGTATGAGGCACACATAACAATAGATACTATCTTAGGTGGGATGGAGAGTCATTTTATGCATTCGGGTAGCTCGTTATAAACCTATAAATGACAGCTGTGATCCATTCGACGAGAATTACAAACGATCTTATAACAATGTTTAGAATTTCACACGCAAGCTTTTTGTCAAATCGAATTTCCAGATGCTGACAATTAATACATCACAAACACGCAACGATGGGATGTTGGGTCATTAGTGATGCCAGGATGAAAACGCGAAAGAGAATGAGAGCGACTCGACTAACTTTCACCATAACTTCGATATGCAAAGCAGTAGGTAAAAAAAAGAATATCAGATAAGAATTATTCACTAATTCCAGTAGATGTAGTCGTTACACAAGAACTTAATTATTCAATCCGGCTTTAAAAGTTATTCCAATAATAAGAATGATGAGAGAGTACGAGAAAAGCTTTAGTAAATTAATTTCGTACCATTTTAAAAGAGATTATATTTAGCCTTTCTACAGTTAAAATCGTGTAAAATATGTTTTGACATTGCATTAACTGCGATTAAGGGCTATTATTCAGATGTTATTTCATCTATCAGCACAGATTATTCAAAAGCGATAATAAATATAACGATAAATACATATAATTAAAATATAAGGAACAGCTGATAATCACTTGATGTTTAAGGAAAGATTAAATAATAAGTGTTATTCGTACATTTGATTGGCATCAGAGAGTTAGGACATAATTAGATATGATGTGAGGTGTGTGCACACAAGCCTTCAATTTTCTTTTTTTTTTTTTTAATGCTGATTTAGACTGGACGATTTCAGGGAGAACTTTTGAAGGGAACGCAATCCGATTCTCGTTTTCGTGAAAGAACAAATCCCGAGAAAAATTTACGGAATCATCCTACTAGAAAGACGAAGAAATGAACCACTAATCTTCAGCACCAAGTTCTTCATATTTGTGGCCAGTACTCTGACCACTGGTCTAAGTAGTCTCATGCTGATCGTAAAAAATACTTCTTAGCACAGTCCACCACAATCTACATTCGGAAGAAGTGGGTGTTACAATAATACACCCATACTCATTCAAGATGAAATGTTTAACATATTCGTAAAATGTCTAAAAATGTAAATAGACATTAAGTAATTTCGGATCCCGGGGCGATGGGGGATTCCTCTTTCTTCGGAAATGATAAAGGATCTTCAACAAAGGGGTAAGCCGACATATATATGCCAATTGTAATTTTTTTTTAACTTTTTATGTGCTTATAACGAATACATTCGTCTTTTTTTTTTTTTATCATTTAGAAAAAAATTCTAAGACACAACTATCAACAGAAAAGTTGTATAAAAAATATGTAATAAAAGAAAATTATAAGTGAATTTTTTCCTAAAATTTTCTCCTGATATATACATATAATGAATGAAAATTAGCAATTATGTATGTCCGATGGCCAGAAATTTGCTATTAAGAGGGTAAGAATTTCACTTTTGGGCCAGTTATCCATAACTACTAAATCTAACTACTAACTATCACTAACTACTAAAAAAAAGTAAAAAAGAAAGTAGTCGTAAAAAAAATAGTCGTAGTAGTAGTAGTTTTCTTTAGTCTCTTTAACCCGTAAAGATCAGCGGAATATTATATATCCAACTTGTTTTTAATCCCTAAATGCCACAATGGCACCAGAATTTTGGAATAAAATTTTGTCATTAAAATGTACATGAAGAACAGTTTTTACTTATTTTCAATTAAATTTTTTCGTAAATCCTGCTGTAGCATTCAGTCATTTCAACATTTTAGCAACAGAAGTATTTTGCCCATGAAAAGGTTAATTAGTATTCTTTACTGAACTACCTTAGAAATAAAAAACAAGTGGTTTTACATGTTGTAAAACTTTTTAAAATGCCTGTTACAATAATTATGGACACAGAAGTTTCATTGCCCCCAGAACAGAGATAGATGACAATAATAATAAGTCACTGCAATACTTTGCGTCCATGAATGGAGAACGAAACTCTAAATTTAAAAAGGTAATGCAACTTTTCTCTTTTTGAGAGACTATAATACCTTCCAGTTTTTCTAACACAGAAACAATCTCAAACAACTAGCGGTAGAAAAGCTGGGAAGCTTTGTTATATTGGATTGTTTGATCTAAATTGGTCATTCTATTTAATGTAAAAATAATGCTGCAAGAATAATTACATATATCGGACTTTTTTCATCGGTTGTTATAATGGGGAAGTCGCTATAATGGATAGTCATTATATCCGGTAGTCATTATATCTAGATCTGTCACTGAAATTATATCCCACAAATATTATAAAACTCAAAGAAAGCTTCATTACATTCATTTTATATTTTATACCAAATAGAATTGTATTGAACAGCTTAGAAATATTTTATTGAAATGGATTTCTAATTACAATAACTTTAATTTTGTCTTTAAATTTAAATCGTTTGATTCTAAATAAATTTTAAATAAGTAAAGAAGGTATATCTTGTACAACATTGAAACAAGTTACTTATTTTTAATGATCTCTTCGACAAAGAAAACCAACTACAACATACTACAAGTACTAGTATATAATTTTAAAAGTCAAGTCTATACTTAAAATTCTCTAACTAGAATGACACATAAATATCCTTTCCGTAATAATATGTGCCGTTTGATTTTTTTTCACAGGCGTCTGACTGTGATAAATATGCAATTTTTACTATAGTCAGTGACTTTATATTTATAAAATAACGAATGCAGGGCCCCCAATGCTCCGTTTTTTGGATACTACATATTTCAACCAATAATCTTCATGCTAATTGTCTACAACATTTGCAATAGGCATATATATACAGGAGTCCGAAAGTTAAGCAACAAACACAAAATGCTAATTTTGCTAATTGTGAGTATTCAAAAGAAAGTGATATAAACATAAGGTGTAGCAAATAGGTTTTATCCCTACAGCACAGTTAGTCTATGTGATGTCACTTTCATGCCACAAATGGAATTAATTATTATTATATTGCCACAAATGGTCATAAATGTCACAGTCACTACGATGAACCAAAATGTGATATCTTTCATCCGCCTCATTATTCTCAAGTAAACGTAATTTGGGACTGTACTGTGAGAAGTGACTGTGACAATTGCTTTGTGATGACAAATCTTCAAGTGACGTCACAATAAAGTTATCTAGTGATTTTTATGTGATCGTCCTTTTCAGACTCCATTGTAAAGTCACTATGATAGTTGTTATGTGACGAGTAGCTAAGTGACAGAAAAATGAAGTCTTCTTGTGACTTCAGTGCCCATGGTAGCTTCACAATAATCTCGAAATGTCGGTCACCATGAGAGTCATCAACTTTTGAATACTCAACATTAACAAAATTAGCAATTTGTGTTTGTTGCTTAACTTTTGGATACCAGCATACCAAGAAGATTATTGTTTCAAAATATACAGTGATGCTCAAAAAGGGAGACCAGTGGGAACCCTGTAAATGTCGTAATTCTGGAATAATGCTTCACATTTCTTTCTTAATTCTAAATCAGTAGACTCATCGGTTCAAGTTTTTTCGTTTCCCTAAAAATGTTTAAATCTATAAAAAAGGTAAAAAGAATAAATTTTAAAACGCAGTTACCACACACTATAAAAAATAAATTTTTACATAGAAAACTTTGGTATTAATCCATATATTCAGTCAGAAATACAGAATATATCAGTCTAAGTTGAACCGGGATTTCCGTTCATAATTTACTAATAATGAAATAAAAAAAAAAATTAACTAAAAAAGTTCGTATTGCGATGGTATCATGGAAACGCTGGTAATGCATTTTAAATCGGTCAGTGATTCCGTATGTACAGGGTGATTTTTTTTAAAGTTGTGAAAGTAAAACCCTATAACAAAAGAACCACTGATCCAAATGACCTAGAATTTCATCAGTATGCTCCCAAAGCAATGGGAATTTTTTAGGCGTGGTTTAAAAAAAACTTAAAATCGCCCCGACAGATGGCGCTGTATATGCAGTAAAGTCGGGAGACGAACTTGCGCACGACACATGCACATTGGAGGAAAAACGTGAAGTATGCACACCTGATGTTCATTATTCTACGGATATCCTCGCAATGACTGTGCCATTGACGGACCGCTCGTTGTTAGTGAAACTGTATTACCAGAATAATGGCAGCGCAGCAACTGCTATAGGAGATTTAAGACACTAAAGAATTTAAGAAAAGGTCCAATGACAACAGAGGGACTACGGAAGATGGTTTCTCAAAGTACCGTCCATTGTTTTCCTTCCACTGACGATATTCTTTGTTTCTGTTAACTTACAGCGCCATCTGTCGGTGCGATTTAAAGTTTTTTTTAACCACGCCTAAAAAATTCCCATTGCTTTGGGAGCATACTGGTGAAATTTCTGATCATTTGGATCAGTGGTTGTTTTATTATAGGGTTTTACTTTCACAACTTTAAAAAAAATCACCCTGTACTATCCACTTCACAATAAGGAAGTGCATTGTATTTTGGCGAGTGACATTATATGTACAGTGAGAGCCATTCCGAATTATTTAGCGTCTAACACAGTGTTGTTTGGACGCAAATGGAAGCCATTTGAAGCACTTGCATGCCTCCATCACATTTCACAGAAAACAAAGTAAATCTTAAAAATATAATTACAGTATCTACATTATCGTTAAAGTTATGAACGAATATCCGGGTATGACTCGGTATGAGATAATCTGTATTTCGCGCAGGAAAAAAATATTGTGACCCTGGTTTCCCATACAAAAAATGTTTTTATAATGTATTCTTCCCCCTCTTAAACTTTGTCACTTTTTTTTTTTTTTAAATCCTCTATGTACACACAGATACAAGCAGACAGAGAGGAGGGGAGGTCTATCGGCTCTCTCTATGTTTTGAAATTTCATTAATTAAATTTTCTTCATCGCAGATGATTTTGGAAAAAACGTAGTACAATTTATTCATTCCAAGGTACTTTAAAATAACAAAACACTGAGAGGAAAAGGAACTATTAATTTTTTCGTCAGAGGACATCAGAGCAAACCAAATAACACTTAGTTTCCATCCCTTTTTTATGTTTATGTGTTTAAAAATTGTCTTTAACGGTGTGTTTAGGGAAGAAAGAGGGACAAGCCCACTGACGATAAAAAGTATTTAATACGATTGATATTCGTAATTGTTAAATTTCTGCAACATTGATATTGTTCGTATTGTTGATGTGTCTAAAAATTGTCTGGCACAGGTGGTTGAGACAAAAAAATAGTTCAGCTTATCTTAAGTTTATATTAATTATTTAAAAAAAGGAAAAGAAAAGAAAAGAAAAGAAAAAACGCGATCTTGCCCTTTCCTGGACTTCATGCTGCCGATGCCTACGTATATATAAATTTACTGGACATTTGGAAAATACAAACTAATCTGACTTTCAGAAGAGCTAATGCCCAGCTTAGAATTTAATGCATTTAATTTCGATTTCCATTGTCCACAAATAACATGAAAGACAGATTATTGAATGTTCCAGTGGCCTCACTTATCTTTGGATATCGGAATGCCGCACGAATGCGGGAGTACAATTAATGGCCGGCATCTTGTTCGGGGCAGTTGATTCGTTTGCATCTAAATTACCGTCATTCTTATAAATGTAATTCAAGTTGTCGTTTAGCGAATGGCAGACGTCGTCCCTTTGTTAATTATTCTCTATTGTGTTTCGCAAATGACCCCATTTTGTTGTCAGTTTCTAATTGAGTAAGAATCGATGGACATCACTGTTAGTCATACTTTCTACATTATGAGTGGATGTAAAACAAACTAATACAATTTTATATTGTCAATTATCCGTACTAATATTATAAAGAAAGTCTGATGGAGGTGATCTTTCCAACTAATGAACCGAATAAAATAATAATTAAAAAAATCAGTATAATAATAATGACAGTCTCTGCTAAAAATAGGCTATGTCTTACCTCCGTAGGGCCCCCAAAGGGTTGAAATATATATTTTTTCTAAACTTACGATTTCTTTGAAATTATTAGGGCTAGGAACTTGAAATTTGACATGATGATTACATTTAAGATGTAAATGCTCGCTAAGAACGGTTGTTAAAAACAGAAAATTTAAAAGTGTGGGATGATTAGAAATTGCTTTAAAATCAGCATTATTCTGAAACTATCGGCTACTTTAAATTTGACATGCAGGTTATATTTAGTACATAATGCTTGCTCCCAAAGAACGATTTCGAATTTGAATTTTACATGAGTCAAATGGGAGGAAAAATTCTACAACTGTGTTTTCACTATGAGTTTTCTGAGACTGTTAGGCCTGGGAGCTTCAAATTTGGATAGAGATAATGCTTAAGATACAGATGGGCACTAATAGGGGTTTTTTTAAATTGATTTGTTTTTTAATGAAATGGGAATAAAAAAAATATTTTTTTATCTTGCCAATGTTAGACAGAATCTTGCCAAGATTAGCATCAACATTTCTGGACAATGGGATAAAACGAAGATATCACTAACTGCTAAATTACTGAATCGATTTTAAAAATTTAATTACTATCGGATAGATGGCAGGACAGACAGACGGCATCTCCAATAGGTTACATTTGGCAAGGGAGGAGGGGGCTGCAAATGGGTTGGAATGAAGATTTTATCTTTTAATTAGTAATATTTGTATTATCAGTAATAATATAATTTTCACTTCATATTAATGGACACACAAATATTACTTGGTAGATTTTAATAATGTTTTCAACAAGTGTGCTTTATTTCTACGTGCGCAAAGCATCATGCTTTGGTATTGTTTCATAAAAGAGAATATGATTTATATCAAAAGTCCCGTTTTGCGTTTTCAAAAAGAGACCGGTAACTGTAACGGAATACTGTAAAAGAAAATTCCGGAAGAAAAGCAGAAAAAAATGTGTCCCTTTTTCTACGGTTCTTAATTTTTTTAAACATAATAAAAGAAACAGTAATGAGTCTTTTCTAATAATGAAAAACAAAAACTTTTAACAAACATAAATAAGCATTAACTATGTCAAATTTTCCATTGTTACGTTGTTAACCCCTTGGAAGCCATGATGTATGTCCCGGTGTTATGGTAGATCATACCTACTATCTCTAACACTATCGTTAGCTACAATAGCGTCGTACTTAGTAACTGCAATACTAACGTACCTATAACAATATCGTACCCTTTACATGCAATAATTTGTATCCCCCACCCACCCATTTGATTGTAAATAAATGACAAAAGGGAGAAGATTCAAACTTCATTACATGCAGAATAAAAAAAAAATACATTTTACACTAAAATCTTCTTTATATAGATTGGATGTCAAGGTGTTAAGCTTTATTGCTTAGGTATATTTTTTTCCACAAATTTCCAAGAAAAGCATGATTCTCTATTAGAATTTTTAAATTTTGTTATTGGTTAGAGTTTATATATACTAAAAGTTACTTCTACGATTATGGCGTCATTGAAATTAAAGTAAATAAATAAAGTAAGATAAAACAGATATTTTTACTATTTACATTTTCTGTTTTCTCAATAATGAATGTTAAAATAATAATAATAATGATAATAATAATAATAATAATAATAATAATAATAATAATAATTCATGAGACGTCTTAAAGTGTATTTGCCACATAATTTAAATGCAATATATTTTCAGAATTATACAACAGCCGTCCCTTTAAATGAATTTTGCTAGACTTTTGCAATTTTCTAATACAATAGCAATATTATCTAAAAATGTGCTTAGTTTAAAAAAAGTCAAGCATATCTTATGTTTGAATTGTCCTCGCACTCTTTATCCATACTTTCCATGTGTGTAATTTAAGAGCAATATATAAGTTCGTTATTTTGCATGTACAGTAAAATATTCAAATATTTTTCAATGATTCATTAGATTGTTTTAAATCCAGTAATACAGCTTTTCTATGTTTCCTTAATAGCTAACAGAGATTCGTTTGTTGACATGGTATTCTGATCATTCTTGGAAATGACTAATGATAATTTTTGAAGGATAAGCTATGCTTTTTTTTTTAAATAACGACAATTAATATTTGAATAAGTACTGGTTTTGAAGCAGAGTCATATTATTTCGTGAGTAAGGAAAGCACTCGTTGAGACATTCACTAAAGGACTATTAAAAACTAAATAACTAACATAATGGTATCTTCGTTAATGCAACTATATATAATGAATTCTTATTTGCAAACTATTGCAATTTCAAACCTTTTAAAAAACTATTGCCTGAACAATTTGGAATGTATATATTTTGTTTAGCCATTTTTTTTTAACATTATCTTCTCTAAAACAAAATATACATTTACAGGCTAAAAGTGATTGCAGTACATGTAAAAAGTCTTAAAAGGGCACAGGAGCTTCAAACTTTCAAAAAGTCAAATTTCAGTTTTTGTTTTATTCTGAATCTTTAAACATTTCTGAACAATATGCATAAAACAGCTTTCAAAAATCTGCATTATTTCTCCTGTTATAATCATTTATAACTCAATCAATAAGTATAATTAATTGAAGGTAAGTGGACATTGAAACTTTGAGATGCATTTTTTCAGATTAGTAAATTTTGAGTTTTCGTGCACTGTTACTTTCAAGCTATTTAAGGTGGGAGATGACGATAAAGGTTTAAAAAAAAAAAAAAAAAAAAAAAAAAAATGCATGGATACTTTGAAATGCTACAAATCCCCTACAAGAATAATTTTACAAAAATTCCAATTAGAATAGAAGTTATCGCTAAATATGTCTGGCATAAAAACATTTGCTGTTATGCTATAAAGTTAACTTTGAAGCCCTTTTTCACAAAACTGTGTTTTTTGACACTGCGCGCACTCTCATTAAAAAACTAATTATCATAAAATCTTGTAATTAATTTTCATGGATATTTTTATGCTGAACCTAAATTTAGCCTGATTTTTGTCATAGAAAATTTTGCATTGAAAAATTAAATCTAAAATTTTTGGTAAATTTAGTGAATATCATTATAAAAGTCATTAATTATGCTAATGAATTTTAATATACTTTTAAATTTAGGTTAAGTGAAAAATATAGTAAGTATAATTGAAAATAAATGAAATATTAAATCTGTATCTGCAGTAGAAATTTTTAAATCTTGTGCCCAAAATGCATATTTTAGTATTTATATTTTTAAAAGCCATTTTTGTCGTTATCATTTAGTTAATTAATATTGATAAATATATATAATTTGAATGTTTGAATGTTTTTTTTTTTTTTTTTTTTTTTTTTTTAAACTACAAGAATGTGTGAAATTATAGAAAAAAATTGCTCTATTTCATTGAGTGGTTTTAAAACGACGGAGTTTTTCGTACTGGTTTAATTATTGTCATTTTCAGGCTGCTCAACGTGATCCCTTAACCAACAATTGTAAAAAATTTACCCACATGTTGCGTTTCACCATAGTCTACATTACTAAAAAAAAAAAAAAAAAAAAAATGACATATATATATATATATTTTTTTTGTACTAGAAAAATACAATTAAAAAAATAATAATAATAATTTTGTGTTAAAATAAAATTTTAAACAACGCTTTTTGCATATATTTTGTTTTTAAGCTAGAAGTAAGTGTATTATGATTCTAACTTGGTCAAAAATTGTTTTGTATATGCATAATTTTCCGTTTTATCATGCGCGCAGCACTTAATCATTTTCATTCACGCATTACTGATATGAATTTTTAAAAATGAAATTTAAATATTATTTTTGTATACGAGTATACAACATTTATTTTTCTGTGTAATATACTTCCGAATATATACTTTAGGCAGAAAGAGAAAAAAAAAATCTTAATTGCATATCACTATTTGAGTTTTGGAACTTTGAAAATGGTGATGTTTTGGATCGTTTCGACAAACTCAAAGATCCTGTTCCCTTTAAAAACCTCTTAATAACAAACCAACCTTTTTCCTACTCTTCCAACAGTGACGTTCTCAAGATCTACAAATAATAAACAAACAATTTCCGCATGAAATTTAACTTTGAGTATGAAAAAACGGGGATATCACCGTACGAAACTAGTCGGTTTGTTTTTAAAAAGTTTTTAAGACTTTTTATATGTAATGTAATAACTTTTAGCATATAAATGAATATTTTATTTTATCGATAAGTGATTTTTTTATGGAATAATTCTATTAAGTTCTTTGCATTTTTTTTTTTTTCAAAAGTAAGGAATGTAAGGGAAGAATTGGAAGTTTGGTCTGTCAAATAACTGTGATTACAAAGGATGGAGATCGTGTAAAGTAAAACAGTGATAACTATTATTATTTTACCAAGCCTAAAACGTATAGTGTTTCAGAAACGATACGTCGAAAAAAGCTTTTTATTATAAGCGAGTAATACTTATATACTCAAAAATTCTCATTAGTTCTCTGCAAAATATCAGCTAGGGAATGCCTGTTAGTTGCTGAATAAACATTAAAAAACCCTTATTATAGATTGAAAAACATATAATGAGATGCTTTATTTAAAAATAGGAAGTATTTTATTATATATGTGAAATAAGGAAGTATTTTATTATATATGTGAAATAAGGAAAATACTTCTTTTTAATTACATATTTAGCAAATATAAATAAAGAGGGAAGCATTTAGAGGTAAAGACACGCTTGACTTATCTTCATATATATATATATATATTTATAATAACATATAGTTATAATAAAAGATTGTTCATATAATGACAGAATGTTATACATTTGTGAGAATATGGTCGGTGAAATAGCTATGTCTAATATACGTTTTCTGAGAAATACTTTAAAAGCAAGCTAATTGATGATAAAAGGGAAAAATTAACTAGTATATAATCCCGTCAAAACTGACGGATTGTTGATCTGCGTTTCATTTTCATAAGACTTCATACAAACAGCATGGAGATTTTATTATTGAAAGGTTTGTATTGTAGAAAAGTATGTTTTAAAGCCGGTAGATGGCGCCAAAACAATGTAGGTGTCAACCATTTTAATCAGATAATTTAAATTGGTGATTAAATCATGATTTAAATCAACTGATTTTTTTTAAATCATTGATTTAAATCAACTAATTTTTTTAAATCATTGATTTAAATCAACTGATTTTTTTTTATCATAAATTTACTAAATGTTTAAAATGGCATAAAGTAAAATAAAATAAAATCTAAGATTAACATAATTTGGAAAGTTTCTATGGATATTTTACCTTATGAATAAACAAAAAAAAGCTTTGAATAATTGTTTCTAAACTTAATTCCTTATGCTTGTAAAATATTAAATACAGTAAGTTTGTAAAAAGCTAGTATATAACCCCCGTCAAAAATGACGGATTGTTGATCTTCGTTCCATTTTCCTAAGACTTCATACAAACAGCATGAAGATTTTACTATTTAAAGGTTTGTATTGTAGAAAATTACTTTTTAAAGCCGGTAGATTGTGCCAAAACAATATTGTTCGCAACAGTGTTCGTTTGTTTATATCTGGAATTCCGATGTTTGATCTGGATTTTTAATTAAGAACTTAAAACATTATAATAGGATATGATATACATGTTTTATAGTAAAAATATGCTGAACAGACATGATTTCAAGTAGAAGATATTATAATTTAGCTGTCATATGTTACCATAGGTTTTTCATTAAGCTTAACATGGCGTTTAACTACGGTCGATTCGCAGACCAGATAATGGTTACAGACACTTTCTTGCCTTCGGATTTTATTATAAGTAGATATATAATTTTTTTAAAGATTGGACAGAGATACAATCTAATATATTTAAAAGTGAACAAATATACATTATCGGACCAAACGTTCATACATTCAATGCAGTTATTGTATTTTTCTACGAATTTGTGTGTGAAATTGCAATGGCGAATATACACTCATTTCTATATTTAAAAAAAATTGCTTATTATTTGAATGGGAAAAACCTACTAATATTTATATTAATTTATTTATTTTAGATTTTTATGAAGTAAATTTATAGAAGCTACGTAATAAAAAGAATTTACTTTTTATACAGTAGTGTGCAAACTAATTGAGACTTTATAACAAGATAGAAAACTTTCGATTTCCGACTTTTTTTCGACATTTTTAAGAACTAACAGACATTTTTTGTTTTCATCTTCGGCCATTTAACTCGCTAACGCCCATTGTTACCTCCAGGTGACACGTCTTTAAAAGGACTTCTGGGCTTAGATTTTAAGTGAATATGTACCATAGTGGCCATTATTGGGATCTAGGAGAGTTTACATAAACATAGAAAAAAAGTCCCATATCTCTCGAATTTTCTGATATGATACTTACTACTCGAATATTATACTACTCAGATTTCTGATATGATTCTTAATGAAATTGATAATAA
The DNA here is from genome assembly GCA_963931845.1 of Maratus michaelseni. NCBI lineage: Eukaryota > Metazoa > Arthropoda > Arachnida > Araneae > Salticidae > Maratus > Maratus michaelseni. Next base: position 257,361,166 of record OZ007592.1, read on the forward strand.
CATAGATAAAATTATTAATATTACACGAGATATTCAAACAACTACTACAGTAAATGAAAAAAAATATAAAAATTTTCTGTTATCCTAATGAAAAAAAAAAAAAAAAAAGAAAAAAAAAGATGCGACAATTTTGAAAATGAATGACTATTTTGAAAAGAGATATTGTGTTTTACATCAGAAACATATTCAAATTTCGTAGCAATCTGTTGCATTTTACGAAGAAATCGATTTACAAATTTATGTATCCCAGAAGAAAAGTATATACGATACAATGGCTGTTTTTTAAATGCAAAATAGAATTATATACTTTAAGAAACTATTTCATGATGATATGCTTATTTTTACGAAATTAGAGACAAACAGACAGTCATACAGGCAAACATGCCATTCTAAAATCCTATTGGGTTGTCATGCATGATGCATAGATGCCATGACGCATAGATGCCAAGTTGTATGCTGTTAACTACCACTAAATCCTTATAGAATTCTTCACCTTTTTTAATAGCAGAAATTTTACAATTAAATAAAGCGAAGAATACTATGTAAGGTATTTAGTGATAGCTAACAGCATGCAATTTGGCATCTATGCATCATGACTTTCCCAACAACCTAATAATAAAACTTACATGGACCACCACGGCAACGAGTCTTTATCAAAAGAAAAAACTATTTTTTTAAATTAGAACATCTATTCAAAAGTTATACGTAATTATGCATTATAATGATACAAGAAGGAAGCGACAAATAAATACTTTTAATTTTTAAATTATCCCTATTTTTAACTATAGCTCCGCTTCGGTGGTCGGTTTTTCCCAAACGAACCTCGAATTAAACGAACCTCTTTTAGGGGACCCACTCCAATCTCGAAATCAAGCGAGCCTTGAATTATCGTTATTTCAATAGAAGTTAAGTTAGAAGTGATGTTCATTTTCCATGATTGGGTCTCAATGCATACAATAGATATATTAACCCTTATTTCAGCAAATGAAACTAGTAGTGACTAATGAGGTATCTTCCATAAGTATAATCTACAAAACAACAATTGCTGTAACAATCGTTTCTTTCCAGTGTGCTTTTATCATAAATGACACTACATTTTCCGAAGATTGAAAACAATCAGTAATTCTGTCATTTAAAAATGGTGAAATGTGTAACTCGATCTTCGTCGTTTAAAAAGTGAACAAAAAAATTAGGTGGAAAAAGTCATCATTAAACAATAAGAGTTAAAAAATTGTGTTTGCAGGGAGGAGGGGGGGGGGGGGTTAAAAAAACAAAATTCTTGTGAACGTGGGGCCGACAGAACGAAAAATCCAGAGAGGGGCCAGATTTTGGAATAGATGCGACTATGGTGCGCAGCCTTTCTGGAAAATATAAATGTAAAATAAGATATACTAAGAATTTTTTTCAGAACCTCCCATGCATAACAATATTTAAATCATATCAACATAAAAAACAATACAGAAATTTAACAATAAAAAAGTCCTTCCGGCCTGTACCGGGAGGAAAAGGCAGCTTTCCTATATCTTCGTTTTAAAATTTTAGTTAATGTTATACGAAAACAGCAAGTTAAAATGCAAAGAAAACGTTTACAAAAGATTCGTTAATACTGAATTTGAATAAGAAATTCGCCAAATTATTGAGCAATAGCCAAATTGGCTTCATTTATGAAGACTTATTTTGGTCGCCAAATTTGGCGATATTTATACCTAAAATATATACCTAAAAATATTAGGTAGCTTTCAATACAAAAAAGTATAAAGCTACCTATTGCAGCCGTTCGGAGGAAAGCAGTTCTGGAAAATTTTGATATATTTTCACCGATCATGACCCCCAGACCCCAAAACCACCCTCCGTTCAAATGTTGATATATATATATATACTTAATTATTTCATGGTTTAAGTTGGTGTTATGATAATGTTTCATTTATGGTTATATATATATATATATATATATATACATGTATGTCATACGATAACGCTCGTATTTATAAATCAATTTTGATGAAACTAATTGTGTGTATTAAGCTCACCAATGTCTCGACCGAGTTCGTTGGCCAGCTTGGACCGCCATTTTGTTTCAAGATGGCGGCCATTTAAAAATTTAAAACTAAAATAAATATACATAAAAATTAAAAATTCAAATTTATTTTTTAATTAAGTATTAGGCCTTGATACGAGGATTCCAGAGCATTTTTTGGTTTACCTCTATCTTAAAAAAAGGCTGAGATAGAGCAGTTTGAAATCCTATGGTGGCTGACATTTTGAAACAAGACAGCACATTACAAAAAATTTCATTGTTGTAATAATTTTCCCAATCATACGCATAAAACTATATATTCATATCCGTTAGCGCCAAATTCTCGCCAAACTTGGTGACATTTGGCGAAATATCGCCAAATTTGGCGACCAAAATAAGTCTTCATAAATGAATCCAACTTGGCTATAGCTCAATAATTTGGCGAATTTCTTATTCAAATTCAGTATTAACGAATCTTTTGTAAACATTTTCTTTGCATTTTAACTTGCTGTGTTCGTGTAACATTAGTTCAAATTTTAAAACGAAGATATAGGAAAGCTACCTTTTCCTCCCGGTACAGGCCGGAAGGACTTTTAGATATTAGGTAGCTTTCAATACAAAAAAGTATAAAGCTACCTATTGCAGCCGTTCGGAGGAAAGCAGTTCCGGAAATTTTCGATATATTTTCACCGATCATGACCCCCAGACCCCAAAACCACCCTCCGTTCAAATGTTGATTTATATATATACATATACATATATATATATATATATATATATATATATATATATATATATATATATATATATATATATATATATATATGACCTATGTCATACGATAACGCTCGTATTTATAAATCGATTTTGATGAAACTAATTGTGTGTATTAAGGTCCCCAATGTCTCGACCGAGTTCGCTGGCCAGCTTGGTCCGCCATTTTGTTTCAAGATGGCGGCCATTTAAAAATTTAAAACTAAAATAAATATACAAAAAAAATTAAAAATTCAAATTTATTTTTTAATTACGTGTTAGGCCTTGATACAAGGATTCCAGAGCATTTTTTGGTTTACCTCTATCCTAAAAAATGGCTGAGATAGAGCAGTTTGAAATTCTAGGGTGGCTGACATTTTGAAACAAAACAGCACATTAACGCGATTACTCACAAATTATTTTCTTTCATTGTTGTAATAATTTTCCCAATCATACGCATAAAACTATATATTCATATCTGTTAGCGCCAAGATTGGCGACATTGGCGACAAAATGGGCAAAATTTGTGACATTTGGCGAAATATCGCCAAATTTGGCGACCAAAATAAGTCTTTATAAATGAAGCCAATTTGGCTATTGCTCAATAATTTGGCGAAATTCTTATTCAAATTCAGTATTAACGAATCTTTTGTAAACGTTTCTTTTCATTTTAACTTGCTGTTTTCGTGTAACATTAGCTAAAATTTTAAAACGAAGGTATAGGAAAGCTACCTTTGCCTCCCGGTACAGGCCGGAAGGACTTTTTAAATAAATTTCCATTAACATTTTTCAAAAAAGGGTAATTGACAGTAATGTCTTTTCTCGTCGAGGAAGCTCTGATCCTCTGAATACCCCGTTTAAGATAAATTTAAACGCATGAATGCGTTTTGAAAAAATATTTAAAAAATGATTTTAACGATCGGTTCAGGTGATCAGAGTCCCCTAACAAAAAAATTTTAGCTTCTCTTTCAGTTAAATTATTTTAAGTTACTTGCCAAAAAAAGAATTTTTCTATTTTTTTTTTTTTTAAATAAAAATAATCAGAGACAACGAAAATGTGAATTTAATTTAAAAATCCAAAGAGGGGCAAATTCTCCCCCTTTTTCCCGTGATGGCGCCCATGTTAGTAAATGATGGCAAGTTTTTAGTTAAATAACAGAAGAAGAAAAAACTGTTATTCTCTTAATGCAAATTTATCAGATAAACAGATATCTCCCCTCCCTAATGAAAAAAAAAATATACTGAATGATGGCCAAATGATTCAAACCAAGGGCGAAACGTGCATTCTTAACTAATTCTTTAATTATTTTATGTACCGATAAGCATCCAAGAACAAAAGAAGAATTCTCGAATATGGGTCATTAAGTTTGGAAAACAATCAAAGGTTGTAATTAGGGAAAACACACAGAAATTACGTGAAGGGAAATAGGTAGAAAAGCAAACATAATCGTACAGAAATTTTCAAATTGTTTCGCCCGAAGCACCTGTTTTATGATTAATGAAGTCAAACGTTAGATAGCGGAAAATAAATTGAAAAGAAAACGCATTAGAAAGATTTCATATGAAAAAAAATATTCTATCTTTCCCTCTTTTAAGGGGATACGGTACCCTTTAAACTTTTTGTTTTTAATTTGTGTATTTTATACCTTTTTAAACATATTATTAAATGGTTTTATGAAGGAAAATTATTTTATCAAGAAAACGCAACTATTATGGTAAAAATTGAAAATTTTATTTGTTTTTTTTTTTTTTTTTGCTAAATTTAAGAAAATTATGAAATTACACTTATTTTACTATTTTGAATTTTTTACAACATATTTTTATTGCAAACCTTTTTTACAAGACTGCTCTACAAACCCACTGACTATATTTCTACTGAAGGCTCAAATCCAAATGAACTACTTTCTGATACATTTCTGAATTCATTTTTGTTCGGAAAGGCATGAAATTGGCAGGTGTTCTTATTCAGAAACTATTAAATCGAATAGTTATTTATTTATTTTTTTATTTTTAAGGCAGAGGATTACTATCAAAGTTAGCGTTTTAATCCGAATTTCAGGACACGACAGCTCGGGAAAAGGACCTGTCGTTACGTGACAGCAATCGCTTAAAACTCAATAAGTAATTTATTTATCAAAAAATCGAAAACACCTTTCAATTACAAATCACTTCAATAGTTAGGCCTGCCAATTTTATGCCTTTACATTTAAAAGTGTGTCAGAAATTTTCGCGTTGTTGAGCAAGGAATTTGAGAACTGCAAATATGTCATAACATGATAAAAATAAAGCAAAAAAAAAAAAAAAAAAAAAAAGACTGCAAAATTTTATCCGTTATTTTATGAAATGCACCATAAAAATCATCCATTAAAAAAAAATCAGTAGAAAAAATATATGTTAAAATTTTAGCATTTTGATTTTACTGGTATATTGCAAAAACACAAACTTAAGAAAATGAATTTAAAGATTGCAACTCTAAATCATTTTAAAGGAAATGGATGCAGTAGAAAGGCTTTTCGCATACACTGAAAAAAAAGGTGTTGATTTTACGGTATAATACTGGCAGCTGGGATGCCAGTATTATACTGTAAAATCAACCCTTTTTTTTGCATTGTACAGTCGAACTCGATTAATACGACAAGAAGGGAATTATAAAAGTCCTCATATTAACCGTTACACGTAATACCCGTGAAGGTAACAAAAATCTTTAAAATACGCACATAATTAAAATAATTACTTTCTAATTGTTCTAATTATCTCATTGTAGAAATTAATTTAATATTATAAAGTAAATATAAAATATTCTGTATTACCTATGTGGGTGTCATTTTCTTTAGATGGGAGAGTAAAAAGCTAATACGTATTTTTTGCACACTGCAGAATTTTTGTGCCATTCATTAATGTCTATTTTCTTATTATTTGATGCTTTTCTTCTTTGACTCAACATTGTAAATTTCGAAATACGTTTACAATTAAATCCTACTTTTTAAACGAAGTATTTTCATTTGCAGTTAAAAAGAACTACCACAGTACTGAAGTCAAAGACTCCAAAGAACTAGTAATTCCAAAGGATATGAACAGTACAGATATGTACAGTAATACAGCTGATCACTTCTCTGTTTCTTGAAAAAGACGGCTAACAGTGCAATATTCATTGCAATTTTCGAGCTATCACTTTCACACATCTTTTTCATTTTATAACAGACATAAAAAGGCTGGTTAATATGGCCCACAGTCTGTATTAGAAGAAAAAACAAATAAAGGTTTTCTTTTATGCTCCTTCCTTTCAACGGCTCAGTTGTAAATTTGATAAAGGGGCAGTTTTCCTCTTTCCTTCTTTCTTTTCCTGAATCCCTCAAGACATTCCTTTGCATTTTCTTTGGTTCCGGGTCTCTTTGAAGGTTGAAATTCTGTCTGGTAAAACTGATAAATTACTACATTTTGACGAATAGTTGTAATGTAGAAATTTTATCGCTACGATAAGAAAGGGATTTCTTTCTTAATTCTACCCATTTTTTTTGGTGAAAATCACATTGAATGAACACATGTTTGCTCGTATTATCAGCGATCCTGCCTTTTTAGCTCACAAAAAGCCTGAAAATCTTAATATAAATGATGAACTATTCTTAACGTTCAAATTGCATTGACGAACTCGCGTTAAGCGAGTTTGACTGTATTTATAACTATCCTTTATGTAACTTCACCAAAATATACTAGGGATGTCTAAATACATTTCAAGCAAAAAATTGGAAAATTGATACTCTTTCGTCATTTTTCTCTCCTACTTTAAAGTTGTCTACAGAAGAAACTATTGGTCAGAAAGTTGCGAAATTTTGTGAAGGACATAATGCAGGAATGGAAATTTGTTTAAGCGAAACAAAAATTAGTTCAAAATTTTGTCGCCAGAGGGCGTTTTTTAATGAATTACACATTTAGAATACATTTACGATAGGTTACAAATTTTATTACACCAACATATGTTGAACAAAACTTTTTTCGCGTCACGTTTTTAGCATTTCCCAGAACACACTGCGATCAACTGTGGAACATGCTATCTTACGATTCCAGATGGTAGCTGAAAACTATGGTCATTATGTGGAACATGTTTTGTTGCAATAAAATATGCAAACTACCGAAAATGTATGCTAAATGTGTAATTCATTAAAAACGCAATCTGATGGCGAAATTTTGAACTATTTTTTCTTTTTTTTTCGCTTAACCAAATTCCCATTCCTTCATTATGTCCTTCACAAAATTTCACAACTTTCTGAAAAATAGTTTCGTCAGTACACAACTTTAAAGTAGGGTCGTTTAATTATGGACACCATGTATATGCATTTAATTAAGACTGTTCGTTAGTCAAAAATAGCTTCTTTCTGACACATTGACAAAGTCATTAAAAAATAAATTAAAGATACCTAAAAAATAGTTCTTAGAAACTTTGTGGAACATTCAGCATGGCATTCCAACACATAGATCCTAGAATTTCTACATTTTTAGGGTTTCGTTCATCTCACGAAACCCTATTCGTCCCGCTTCTCTGTCTGTCCGTCACAGAGCCGGCTCTCAGCAACTGAATAGCTTACAGACTTGAAATTTTGTGTACTTACAGCTGAATACCTACTGTCACGCTGAAAATCATATGATTTTGAAAAAATCGTATTATTTTAATATAGAGAAATAAGAAACCAAAAATCTAACAGCCTTTCCCTATTACATTTAAACATTTTTCGTTATAGCAGTTGCCAACAGTTAAAAATCCACAATAAATTTCTTTCTACAATAATTACTTTTCTATTGAAAGATTTTCCACGTGAAAAATGAAAATGAAATAAAAAATTTCACTAATTGAGTTTGAGATCATGATAAATACTTAAATAAATAATTGATCATGATAAAAACCCGATCATGGAAATATTGGCATATTTTAACATTTTGAAGGTCTCTATACAACATGTTTAATTTTGAAATTGATTTTTTTTTTAATGTCACATTTAGTCCACATGCCAGATATTATTATGACAGAGTTGAGATATTCGAAAAAACGAGAAAAATAGACTGGTAAATTTTTACTTTATAAAAAACATGAATCTTTTTTTTTTTTTTTTTTTTTTTTTTTGGAAAATGAAATTTATTTGGATTTATTAAAGAAAGGATAAAGTGTTTTGAAAAGAATATTAAACGAAACCCTTTGTGCGATCTTCGGTCACACTTTTTACCCACTCGTTTTTTATTTTTTTTTCAGTCTCTTTGAGAAGACATTCTACAGTAAGTGCTGAGTTACTTTTAATCATCAGAGTGTATTCAGTAAATCTTGTTTCGTTTCCCTTTTATAGGAATATTTGCAAAAAATATCAAGCTTCTTAATTACAGTAATCTCACATATTTATTTTAAAAATATTTCTAAGAAGCCTTACAATACACCCACCATAGCATTCCAACTCACAGAGTCTGAGAATTTGACAGATGAATTCTTGGAAATAAAAAAAAACATTTTTGAGAGAAACATCTACTATTTTCTTGTGTAACTACGTATTATTATAAAAGAGAAATAACATAACTTTCGTAAACCATGCGTAATGATATTCATAAATGCTTTTCGCTTTACATATATTTATCAAACGTGTGCGAAGTATATGCAATATCTATATATACAGAGTGTCCCTAAACTCATGGTACATACGCTAGGGGTTATAGAACACATCAATACGAGTAATAGTAAATAGGAAACCAATGGTCCCAAACGTATTCCAAAGGAGATAGGCGCCATTAAAGTTTATGGTTCAAATTTTCAAATAATTATAAAAAACGGAAAAATTGGTCGATTAGTTTGCGGTTTTCGTTAAAACTATTCTTTATGTCAGTATTTTCTTAAAAATAAATTTGAAAGAAAAAGTTTAAAAAAATGTCGATAGAGGGCGCTTTAGACTTTGGAGTAACGAACAACTATTTTTTACCGTTATTTTTTGTATCTGATTAAATGCTTTCAAAAGCGTAGACTTAAACTTATATTTTGAGCTCAAAATCTGAATCGTTGGGAGTGGTTAAGTAGCGAAAACTGAACTGTGTTCAGGAGTTGAAATTTGAACCCCCCCCCCCCCCCCCTGAACACAGTTCAGTTATTCCCGATCTTGGTGTCGTAGACCAGGCAGAAACTACTACCCCCTACACGTAAAATAAACGATAGAGGGATGACAAAATTAAATAAACAATTATTTTAAAAATACATTTTAAAGATAAAGTTCAAAAATGCCGATAGAGGGCGCTTTAGACGTTGGAGTAATGACAACTATTTTTTACCGTCGACTCCTACGAAGACCTGGTTGCGAGGATTGCCGTCGTAGCAGGCGATATCCGGGAGATGCCCGGGGTATTCACTAATGTTCGCAACTCCCTCCGCCGGTGGCGTGAGGCCCGCATCGTTGCTGGTGGGCACTCTTTCGAGCAGTTTTTGTGATTCCTCACGAACATCATGCGTATACAATTTTCTACGTGTCAACCTTCATTCATATTGCGCACTACATGCATACATCAAATTGTTTCTTTTTATTTTGCGCGGAGAAATTGCTCATGTCTGTTATGAATGAATTTTGTATTTAATTTTGTCTTTACTCTATCGTTTATTTTACGTGTAGGGGGTAGTAGTTTCTACCTGGATTAATTTTAACACAATTATTCAAATTGGTAAAGAAATCATATGAGTTGTAATTTTCCAACTGCAAGAAAAATGTCCGGGCCAGGATTCGAACCTGCGATCTCTTGGCTGATGCTGCCATGCTCTACCAACCGAGCTATCCCGGCATGAACTGGATAAATTATGCCCTCCAGATGCAACCAGGATAGCTCAGTTGGTAGATCATGGCAGCTTCAAGAAATCCCAGGTTCGAACCCTGGCCCGGACATTTTTCGTACAGTTGGAAAATTACAACTCATATTGTTTATGCCTGGTCTACGACACCAAGATCGGGAATAACTGAACTGTGTTCAGGAGTGGGGGGGGGAGGGGGAGGAGCAAGAGGTGTTTCAAATTTCAACTCCTGAACGCAGTTCAGTTTGCGCTACTTAATTACTCCCAACAATTCAGATTTTGAGCTCAAAATTTAAGTTTACGTCTAGGCTTTTGAAAGCATTTAATGAGATACAAAAAATAACGGTAAAAAATAGTTTTTCGTTACTCCAAAGTATAGATCGCCCTCTACGGCATTTTTATAACTTTCTCTTTAAAACTTTTTTTAAAGAAAATACTAATTTAAAGAATGATTTTAGCGAAAACCGCAAATAAATCGATTCAATTTTCCCTTTTTTATCATCATTTGCAATTTGTGACCCTAAACTTTGATGACGCCTATCTCCTTTGGAATACGTTTGGGACCCTTGGTTTCCTATTTACTATTACTCGTCTTCATGTGTGTTCTATCACCCCCTAGCGTGTGTACCATGAGTTTAGGGACACCCTATGTATAGTAGTTACGTATATTTATCAAACGTAAGCTATATAAACTATATATGTTTGTGTTTAAGGTGGTTCTCAAATGACCTGCTCAACAACGCGAAACTTTCTGACACATTTTCTGACTCATTTTTAAACGCAAAAGCATAAAATCGGCAGGCCTGACTATTGAAGCGATTTGGATTCAAGGTGAGTTTTCCATTTTTTTTTATAACTAAACTACTTATCGAGTTATAAACGATTCATTTTACGTGACATGACACGCTTTTCCCCTTTCTAGCGCTGCAGCGTCAATAAATCGGTTCAAAACGCCGACATTGACAGTGTTTTCTAAAAAATCTTCTGCCTTTACCAAAAAAATGGAAAACGTGTTTCGATTACATAGTTTCCGTATACGAACACCAATTTGATACATTTGTGAACAAAAATGAATTTAATGTGTGAATGTGTAAATGAAAAAATGTATCATAGAGTAGGCAGTTTGGATTTGAGAAAAAAATTAAAAAAATCATTACTCATTAGAATTTTTCTATCTAATAATCTACTTTTACTAATTACGTTTACTAATGCCAATTTTGTTATTAAAAAAAATAACTTTTTTATATACTCGAATATCATAAATACATTTTCATTACACTATAATTAGGTTTCATTATTTTCTCTAAAAATATGCCTTTTTTAAATTTAAAAGTGACGTTATTCTTTAAAGCACAATCACCGTAGAAATCCAGCGGATGGGTTCTCAGAAATATACAAACACTACCATTTAGCGGAGAGGCATCGACCATTTCCTCTTATATAACTACATACTATTAAAAAAAAAAAAAAAAAAAAAAAAAAAAAAAAAAAAAAAAAAATCCTGGTTAGCCATGCATATCCTGTTTATGAATTCCTTCTTCTTTTTATTTGCATTTCTCAAATATGTACTTTGAAAGCTATAGTTAATCTCTGTATTTCGAAACATATAATAAAATGCTTGGTGTTTTAAAAATGCGGCTCATTAAAACTTTTTCCTAACTAATAATTTACTTTTACAGTATATATATATATTTTTTAAAAGAATTAAATTCTCCTCATGCTTTTTAAAACAATAACCTGATATATTTTTAAAAAATAATTCTTAGATAGAATTAATGAGAATTTTTCCCGAAATATAAGTAATATTTATTGCAAATAAAAATAACAATTAAAATACCCTGTTAATAATTTTAAGAAAATGATTGATTGATTCGGTTTATTTTGTTCGTTTATTCTATGTTTTTATGTTATTAAAAATTCGTCTATGCTCAATACTATTCCCAATAATTAGTTTATTTGAATATTTACGTACAGCAGGTTTTATTTATACTACTTTATTTGTTAGTTGATGAAATTTTAAATTCGTTATGGAATATCAGCCGGAAACAAATGCCGGTCTATCTATACTGTTTTAAGTGCACACGGGTTAATCTTTTTTTACCCGGGCAGCACGCGATAGAGACAGGTTTAAAATTAAAAGTCATGCTTGAAAATTATTTTATAAACCATAAAAAATCGTAAATTTAGATACAATTTTCAAACAAATTCCAATTGAAAGAATATTTTTCCCCTATCAGACGATTATAAAAACTAAAATTGTGCGGTATTTAAAAGTTAAAATATTGCAATACACTGTAAAAAAAATTGCAGTAAAATTACGGGCAGAGGCCGGCAGCAGAGATTCCAGTTATACCCCGTAAAAAAAAAAAAAAAAAATCCCAAGCCCATCATTTTGTGCAGCCCGTAATTTTACGGGGCAAAGTAATATAGCATTATAATGCACAGGATATAATGCACTTTAAAACACAATGACATTTTGCTTACTGTCCCGTAGCACGTTAGATAATCATCACAGAATCGCTGTTTTGGCGGGTTAAAATTTTCGAAACACGAGTAAAATGAAGGGTTACACCCTAGCTGAGGACAATGTATGGGGTCGTACCGCATTTTTGCTAACATATGGGCTAGAACTGTAAGCATATGTGGATTGCTCTTAATTTTCTAAGTATCTAAGGGATAAGGCCGCTTATTTAGTGGATCAGACCGTTTTTCATCAAATAAGGCTGTTGCCCGTGAAAATTGAAGGGCAAACGCTCATAAATTTACAGTTTTTTCTGAGAGTGTAAAAGCGAAATTTATTGGTCAGGTGTTGCTACTGTTAATATGATAGCAGTACTCATGGACATGTTTTTGCTTTATAATATACATAGATATTACACTCATTTATTACACTAAACCTCTTCATAAAGGAAATACAGTTGAAGCACTTTATAACGAACTACGATATAACGAAAAGCACGATATAACGAAATGCTGATGACCATTTAGTTGGTCTGTATGTTAAAGAATACTGAAATCGAAACGATATAACGAAATATTTATAACGAAAAGCACGATATAACGAAAAGAATTCGAGCATGTAAATTGATAAAAAGAACGATATAGCGAAATTTTTACCTTTTTTTACTTAAAAAATGGCTGCGAAATAGAATTTTATTTTTTAAATAACAGCTATTTTATTCATGAGATAACCTTCAATTTTTTTTTCTCTACGACCAGTCACATATTTTCAATACTTCCAAGAGAGATTTGGGGAAGGGGCAGTAATTTAAGACAGACAGAGGGGCGACAGCTTAGCTGAACTGGATTATGTTATTTTTATTTGATGACTGATTTCATTGACATTTGCTTTTCGTGTAATTTTATCGCGTGCTAATTTTTCAAACTTTTTGTAAACTGGCTATGTCTGTCATAAAAAAAAAAAAAAAAAAAAAAAAAAAGTTTGAGTTTAGAAGAGAAAATTGAAATTATAAAATGCGTCAAAATTAATGTTAAAATAAGCGATGTAGTGAAACAATTTGGGATTCTAAGTAGCACTCTCAGCAATTGAAAAATTAAGAAAAAAATATTCAAATATTCAAAAAGAGTGCAGTTTCCTCATCGTTTTAACGTATATGTACAGCGAAATCTGAAGTTGTGGAGGAAGTATTCTTTTCATTGTTTAAAGATGCAAGATCCAAAAACTTCCATATTAGTGGAAGCATTTTGCAATAAAAAACATATGCGTTTGCCGAAACACTTGTATATAAAGACTTTCATGTAAATGATGGTTGGTTGAGCAAATTCAAAAAAAGATATGAAATTGTGTGTAAAAAATTATGTGGAGAAACAGCCTAATATTTCAGAGGAAACAACTGAAGAATGGAAGAACGAAAACTCCAAAATATTTCAGGATTACGATTGAAAAGATGTATTTAATATGGATGCCTGAGCCTGACAAAACTTGACTCCTCTGACCTCTCCCTTGGATCCGCCGTTGGACAGGTTAAAGATTTATTTCCTTTGCTGTCATCTTGAACTTTAATACACACGATAAACGAGTGCTTCCATTCGCTCCTTTTTTAAACTTTTAAATTGTATGCTTCAGGGCAAATTCATAAAATGTTAGTTTGCTTGTTCAATAGCATGTCTTTTAAATCTCACGTTCACTAATTGTTTTGCCGCCAGTATAGACAGTATCGTAATTTTATCGAAACCATTATGTCGATGGAGTACAATCAAAGACACTTGCACTTTAAGGGATAGAATTGTGATAAGCCATTGTCTTGCTTTATAGCGTTGAACCTGCGGGTATTATTAAGTTTAAGCGAATATTTAAAAACCTATTAAATCTACAGCAGAATTCCAAAGACAATATTGGATCATCGCCTTGAAATAAAAAGCATTTTTGGAGATATTAATACAGTGACGTAACAATATATATATATAAGAGGCTCAAGTAGTCATTTTCAAATATTTTCAACAATTATGGTTATCAATAATTAATCGTTCAGTGGATGTGTTTAAATATTTTCTCACGAGAGTGTGTGCACGTTGTACTCTATACCACATAAATTTTCGTTTTGTAAAGCCGTTACTTAAGCTATTTCATAATAACAATAAAATAAATAAGTTAGAAAAACAATTATATATATCCATACAGAAAATTAAATTTTAATAATATTTACATTAATATTTTCATTACAGAAAAAAAAATCCAGAAATGTACGTTTAAAGCACCAATCATGAAATAATACAATTATTTCATAAATATATACACCAATCATGCTTTAATGCAAAAATATAACAAAATAAATATATATATGTTATATAAAAATTTATTTTCTTCGCAAATCCTTCGCATTTATTTCGCATTAGTCCTTTAAATTAATCTAACTTCTGACATAGTCAGTATTTCCTTAATTCTTAATAATATTTATTCCTATTTAATGTCCTTTTAAAAGTAAATACCCGTATATTAATAATTATCTTATTCCAAATCTTATTCTAAAATTTTAAGTTCATTCGTAACTTTTATCAGCTCCCCAATCTATAAAATTCCGAGAGACGCTTTCTCATTTCGAATGTTTTTAAAAAACCATTTTTTAAAATTATTATTATTCCATGCTCTGATTTCGCACGCTGGGTTTTTTTCACTTCAAAATTAATACGCGGCTACGAGAGGAACTCTTTCATGTTAAAGCTTCTTCCTCTTGCCTCATTCGCTGGGCTGAAACTCGCCTCTCACTCATTGGGTTTGTGCGCACGTGACGTCGTATTTCTGTATCTCTACGCTCAGTGAACAAAACTCGCTTGCATCCTTTGGAGGACAGATTTTGGTCGTGTTTGGAAGTGTAAACAAATGAGTATCTGGTGTTGTAGTCTCGTAGAATTTTCATACAGCTCTTTAACATCTATTAAACAAGGTAGTGAGCCATCGTGAAGCCTGAGGGCTATAAGTTTATACCTGTGGGAACTGTTACTGCATCGCTCTTATTCTAAATAAACTATTTGTCTGGAAATTGGCTGGTCTTTACTGGAGAAACTCTTGGGGAATCTCATTATTGCCTCACCTCTTCGCCATGATTATTGATATCGACTGCAACCTTCTATATCTTTAACAAACTGCCATTTTCTCGTGGAATATTACATCTCGTGGTATCTCATCTTCGTCAAAACGCCATATATATATATATATATATATATATATATATATATATATATATATATATATATATATATATATATATATATATATATATATATATATAACTATATATGTTTTTTTTTTCTATTTCCTTTCTTTCAATAAGAGCATTTAGCGAAATTGGGTATATTTTATCTATCGAATTCTTATTATTGATTAATTCATATAGTTTCGATTATCTTCTGTTTTAATAGTTATACCATTTTCAAAATTTTTTATTATATATATATATATATATATATATATATATATATAGCTAGATAGATATATGGATAGATAGATAGATAGATAGATAGATGAGTATATGTGTATATAAATATATATATATATATTACATTTTTAAAATAGAGATTCGTTCATTCTTGATATACAAACTTGTAAAATATTTTTTTTATTTCAAAGGTATATTATATATATATTAAGAATTTTGTATGATTTTTTGAGTTTATATATTAATAAAGTTTGACAGCTGATGGGCAGGAGTTTTGCAATAAAAGAGGGACGATAAATCATCTTAGTATAATGAAACAGAAAAAAAAATCTTTTAGTCCAAAAGATAGTGAAATACGCAGTCATTTTAAAAAATATGCATTTTTAGTGAAATGGCAGGGGTTTAAAGTAAAATGAAAATTTTCAATCAAAAATATCGATACTTAAAATTAAAAGAAAACGAGATAACAATACTTCGAAGAAAAGAAGAAAAATATTTCACTGCAAAAATATGATTAGTTTCTATAAAGATTAAAGTTGATTCAATGAAAATTGCTCGATGAGTCCACCGAGAAAATGCTGTTCTGAAAAAAAAAAAAAAAAGCGTTTAAAGTTTTCCTTACTGTAGTGGCTCTATACTTCTATAGCTCCAAAATTAACTTTTCACTTTCGATATCTAACTAATAAAATATGATTTCCGTGTGTATAAAGAACACTTTGAGTGAAAAAAAAATTGAAATTTTGAAATGGTCAAAGTGGTGTTATCCCTTAAGGTGGTTCTTAAATTCCCTGCTAAACGGCGCAAAACTTTCTGACGCCTTTTAAAGCATAAAGGCATAAAATTAGCAGGACTGACTATTGAAGCTATTTGGAATCGAATGGTGTTTTCAATTTTTTGATAAATAAATTACTTATCGAGTTAAAAAGCGAATGCTGTCACGTGACGATAAGTTTTTCTTCTTTCCGGCGATGTAGCGTTTGGAAATTCGGTTCAAAACGCCAAATTTGACAATATTTTCTGGAAAATATTCCGCTTTCACCAAAAAATGGAAAACACTATGTAATTACTTAATTTCTGAACAAGAACAGCTGTCAATTTCATGCGTTTCTGAAAAAAAAAGAATCCAGAAATGCGTCAGAAAGTAGTCCCTTTGCATTTGAGAACAGCCTTAAATGAATTGAACACAAGTAACGACTCAATACATTGTCAAATATTTTAATGGTTTCTTTCATTTATAGATTTTATAGATTTGTATGCTGAACAAAAGAAATCCTTTTTTTATGCCAAATACAACTTCAAAAAATGAAATGAAATTTCTAGTGAACCATGTACAAAATTTTGTTGAACTAGCAAAATATACGTTGGATCAACAAAAATTTTCGTCCAGTGTAACGTTTTTTTTCGAGTTGTCCAAGCGTTTGAAATTGTTCAGCTTGATTCGTTAAAAATCTCAAAGCTCCCAAAGAGTTTTCTTTACTTTTTCCGTTTCTCTTCGACATGGTCAATAGCTTTCTTATCTTAAAATTTTGTTAGCTTCATTTTTTTTTTTTTTTTTTTTTTTTTTTTTTTTTAGACAAGATTCTTTCGAAAAATGACTTTTCCCCCCAAACGTATAAACGAAAGTAAAACAAATATAAAGAAAGCATTTTTATTTATTGAAAGTGTTAAATTTAAAAAAAGAGCAGATAATTTTTGCAGCGCAAGGAAAATGTAAAACTCAATTGATTCCAAACTTCACAAGGAAAGTAAAAAAAAAAAAAAAAAAAAAAAAAAAAATGAAATGAAATTCTTTTAAACGTCAAAAAATCGTGGCGACATCGAAGTCACAATTACAAGTTTTAGCACATTTCCCAGGTAAAAAATGCCCTCATAAACGTGCTTTTTAATTCCTTTGTTAGAAAACATTTCACATCTAATTTATCTTCGTAATCATCGTATTCAATACGACACGGACGAGAAGCTTACTGGCTTCACAGCTAGAAATCAAGCGAGATAATGTTATTAAAAAAATTACAAGAGCCAAAGTACGTATCCTTAATACACGAATCTCACTGTGCAGTTAATAGTTGCTTTTATATCCCTCATAAGTCCCCATTCTTTCCCAAATGAAAAGAAATGCAGACAAAAGGCAGCGATTTTCAAGGGCTAATCGAAAATTGCTGCCGTAAGCTGAATAGAAATAAAAAGTAAAAGTATAAAAAAGTAAAAGATAACACATTTAACTTGTATCCAACGGAAAAATAACACTAAAAAAAGTCTCTGTTATTGTTTCTCATCCCCCCCCCCCCCTCACCAAGATTAGAAAGAAGGAGAGGAAGAGTGTGTTCACAAGAAAATAAAAATCTGAGAACCTGGCAGTCCAATAAAATTGGTAACGATGGGAACGAACCTAATGAATAAAATGTATGGGACTATAGCACTGGGTGACGATGTTCAAGTTGAAATCTCTGATGCGTGCCCTGGTAGACATTTGCTCAGAAAAAAAGAAACCTAAAAAAAAAGTCCTCATTTCTACACTTTTCTTTTTAATTCAACTACTATTAGCAGATGCCAAACTCGCAGTGTTTCTGTTCCAACTGGCTAACTTTGCAATGATTACGTTTTTTGGCAAAGAAACTCCGCCCCCCCCCCCACTCTCACTTAAGTATACTTTTAAAATAAATAAAATTCAGAACAGATACGTTATTTACTCAGTGAACTTTTTCCAATTTTTTTAGAGATGTTCCTTACAGAAAGAAGGAGACGACAGAGAGAAGGTCATGGGTGTGACCAGTTCCAAAATAAATAGGAAGGGCAGAGAGAAAGTAGCACACATTCGGAAGTGGTAACCGTAACATTGCATTATTGAGGAACACGATATAGCACTCAGAGAATGTATAGATAACGATAGTAAATTCGATAATGTGTGTCGCTGTCCGCTGGATCGATAGTAAATCGGAGGTAAAGCTTTGGGCCAGTTAGCCTGAAGATTTGAAGTGCCACCCTTAAAATGGACGTTTATGATGCAGATACAAATAAATAAATGATTCTGACTTAAGTTAAAAGCATGAGAAACCTTTTTATATAACAATGTTGAAGAGATTTCATAAATTTTATTCCAATTATAGAAAGCAATAGCATGCACCACCCTCCGTTCAAATGTTGATTTATATATGGATATATATATATCCATATATATATATATATATATATATATCTGACATATGTCATGCTGTAACTCTCTTATTTATGAACCGATATGGATGTGACTGAGTATGTGTATAGGACATACCAAGGTCTCGACCGAGTTCGTTGGCCAGCTTCACATATATATACACACACACATGTGATTTCATTACATATATATACAGTGCCACAAATATTTCATTAATTAATTTTTTACCTTTTCATTTTTTCTGCGTCAATTTGTTTTATATTATCTTGGATATATATTCTAGTTTTATTTTTCTTCTATTTTTTTTCTGGATATTTTTCAAACAGACATGTTTTAATTTTTCATATTTATTTTTATTTCCCGACTGGTGTATGCTGTTTATGTGTTGTCTTTCAACGATTATATATATATATATATATATATATATATATATATATATATATATATATATATATATATATATATATATACAGGGTGTAACTGAAATGCTTCAACAAACTGTGAGGGATGATAGTACTCATGAAGACGAACAAAAAATGCAATGGAACATGGGGTCGCAAATGACGTTTGCCCCTTCAGGGGCAGTGGTATGTTTATGAAAGCGCTTAATTTTAATTCCAAAACGCAATAATGGCACCAGAATTTTGCTAAAATCTTTTCCATTTAATATGTATGTGAAATATAGCCTTTTTAGGTGCGTTCGTAATTATATAAATACGTAGCACCTATAGTCGTCGTTTGGTCCGTCCGTCTGTCCGTCCGTCTGTCTGTCTGTCCGTCCGTCTGTCTGTCCGTCCGCATATAACAACGCAAAAACTACCCAACCAAATGGTTTGCAATTTGAAATATATTATCTTTGCATAAATTTGTCGAGACATTTCAAATTTTATCAAAATCGAATCAAAACTTTAGGAGATATTAATAAAAATATTTATTAAGAAATTTGATTTTTTTTTTAAATCGGTGCTTTTTTGTTATATGAGCTTCCGATGGATGTTAAATCGTCAAGCGACCGAGATACTTATTTTATGACAGAAATTAATCTGCAGACGATATAATTCATTTCACAGAATTAAAAATCATCAAGATCTGAATATTTATATAACTAGCTGATACATATATATCTGAATATTTATATAACTAGTTAAGATATTTGTATGAACAGTGTCATAAAATATATACTTAACTAGCTGTTTAACCCGTTCTACGCACGGGATATCATGAATTTAATTCTAAAACGTGCGTACGAACGCACCTCGTTTGTAACGTTTGACGTACAATTTCCAACTTGTTCTTATTTACAAACAATTTTTTTTATAAATTCCGGTGCCAGTCATTTATTTCAACATTTTAGTACTAAAAGTAGTTTGCCCCTAAAAGGCTTAAAGGATAAAAATAGAGAAAATGCGTCTGAAAATGGACTGGCACAGGAATTTATAAAAAAAAATTGTTTGTAAATAAGAAAAAGGCTATATTTCACATAAATATTAAATGGAAAAGATTTTAGCAAAATTCTGGTGCCATTGTGGCGTTCTGGAATTAAAATTAAGTGGTTTTTTAGACATACCACTGTCCCTGAAAGGGTTAAATGTCATTTGCGACCCCGTGTTCTATTGCATTTTTTGTTCATCTTTATGAGTACTATCATCCCTCAAAGTTTGTTGAAGCATTTCAGTTACACCCTGTATATATATATATATATATATATATATATATAAACTTATTGTAAAAATTAACCATTGAAACAGAAGAAACTGACCATATACAATGAAATTACTATACCATATAGCACTGTCAAATTACAAATTATAATATATAGTCCTAATATATGAAGTATTATTTATTTAATGGAAGAAAAAAAAAGGAAACGAGAGTATAAACACATATGGAAGCTTATAATGTAATTAACTTTTTCAAGAGCAGGGAAACCACATTATAAGCAAATAATGATTGTTTTCTGTAAATGACACCAGCTTAATGCCAAAAATTGTGCCAAATCCGTGCCCGAACAATCATTGGAACAAGATTGAAAAACAAGGATACCTTTGAAAATGGGATATTATAAATCATACTAACAATTTGAATAATAAGAGGGGAGAAAATAAATAAATAAATAAATAAAAAGGAAGATAAAGAAAATTTATATATTACTACATTAATTATTTACCCATATTCCGAAGCACAATTTGAAAAGCACGTGGTTATGAAATTGTATCTAACAGAATAGGTGAAATTAACAGTTAAGTAATATCTTCCATATCATCAACTGTTACCAACAGTTGCAGTTATTATTTTTAACTACAGAGATTACAACATTTTTTAAGTTAAAAATGTAAAAAATATAAATAAATAATATAAAATATATTAATTTAATTACTATAATTTTAACTTTAATAAATTAAAAATATATATTATATTACTGGAAAATTTAAAATTATATAATAAAGAATTTCATCTGTATTCCATATTCCATCTAGTAAAATATTTTATATCATTTAGATAATTTATTTGGTGCTGTCATTTAGTGTAAAAATATTAAACTATATTTAGAACAATATTTAACTAATACATTCTTATTTGCTTCATCCATCTAGTGTAAATATATTAATTTTACAAATCAATATTAATTATTTAGATAAAGAATAAGAGTTTCCAGTATAAGATAATTTTATTTTTTTACATATGACAATATTTATATAATTTTCTTTAAATTTATAATTATTGTGAAGTGTTTAATACCATTTTAACAATCCCATTTATAATCCTATTAATCTAAAACATTAATGTAGAATTCGAATGATATTTTCATTTTATAAATAATTATATGCAAACTTAAAAATAACATAGATTTTCCAATATGGCAACGCACTTATTGGAACTAATATCTAGCTAAAGATTATCTACCCTGAAAAGTAAAAAAGATATATATATAAATTTAGCAATGAATAAAGCGTCACCTTTTCTGTGCTGTTATAAATTTAATATAAAAAGTACTTTACGCATTTGAAACTTGAAACTAACTCTTCCATTTATCTCACTTTTACTTGCATTCAGTAGCATTCTCTTACGTATACCAGCATAAAAATATCATTTTAAACCTAAAAAGACAGAAACATCGCGGACAAACATAACAAATTAAATTACTTGAATCACGTAAATTTGTTTCTGACAAGATCGGCATATGCAGGTTTTCATTTGAATTTATTTATCTTTTTAAATAGCAATAAATACTTTAAGATTGAATATCGGAAATAAAATTATTGTTTTTAATGTATGTAAGCTAAATATTAAATATAAGGGAACTTTCATGACCTATGTAATCAATCTCGCTTAATCCGAAGACTTCAGTGGATCAGAAAGGTTTGAAATGACGAAAAAATGTAATTATGATAATGTTTGAATATTTTTATTTTCATTCATTGATTCATTTTTATTCATTCATATTTTTTCATTCATTCATTTGCATTAATTTCTTCATTCATTTACATTCCTTCTTTCATTCAGTCAGTCAGTCATTTTCATTGATTGATTCATACTTTCTTTCAAGATTGAATTTCGGAAGTATAATGACCATTTTCTACTTATGTTATTAAATTAAATATAAGGAATCTTTCATAACCTTATGTGATCAATTTCATTTAATTCAATGACTTAAAGGGACCAGAAAGGTTTGAAATGACGAAAAAATGTAATTATGATTATTATAATGTTTGAAACTTTTCATTTGCATTCACAATTTTCATTCCTTTTTATTGATTCATTCCTTTTTATTCATTTATTTCTATTCATTCATTCATTCATTTGCATTCATTATCATTCAATAATTTTCATTCATTTACTCGTTCATTTGTATCCATTCAATCAATAATTTTCATTCATTCATTCATTTTCATTCATTCATTCACTCGTTCTTTCATTCATTTTCATTCATTCATTCAGCCAGTCAGTCATTTTCATTGGTTCGTTCATTCTTTCTAGCAAGATTGAATTTCTGAAATATAATGACCGTTTTAGATTTAAGTAACTTTAAATTAAGTATAAGGAATCTTTCATAACCTTATGTGATCGGTTTCGCTTAATTCAATGAATTAAGCGGACCAGAAAGGTTTGAACAGACGGGAAATAATAATAATAATTATTATTATTATTATATTTGAACCTTTAAGAATGTCTTACAGTTGGTCCAATAAGAAAATTCCTAAAATTACGGCCGTACGAATGCAATTATGTCGAAACACTGCTTTTCAGCGGTTTTGTCACAATAACTTTTGAACAAGATAACAGATTTACATCTTTCTTTCTTTATATATATATATATATATATATATATATATATAAGAAATTAAATCCTTTACAAGCTATAACTGAAAACAAAAAAACTTTTTTTTTTAATTATATATATATATATATATATATATATAAGAAATTAAATCCTTTACAAGCTATAACTGAAAACAAAAAAAACTTTTTTTTTAATTATATATATATATATATATATATATATATATATATATATATATAAAAGAAAAAGATAACTTTTGTAAATTTCGATTTTTTTTTTTATTTTAAGTAAAAAAATATTTTAAACATTTTTTGTTTGTTTTGAAGGTGTAATCGAGATACAAAGTAATAATCAGTATAAAAAAGAAATCACGACAAATATGGAACCTGGACTTCAAAATCGTGGCAAAACTAATTTTGCAAGATTTATTTTGTCCTACCATATTAAAACTTTTGTTATTGTTTTTTTTTACAATTTAAGAAATAGTCATTGCTTCTATAAAACATGAACAAATAGTAATAGTCTAAATTAATTAAAGGGTCCCTAAACCACGATCAAATTTAAGTCATCTTCGGTCATTTCAAACCTTTCTGCTTACTTTCAATAAATTTCAACCACAGATTGATAGAATAAAAATTCAAACGTATGAGATATGTTACATATCCTTCTAAAAATAATATGCACTCGAAGATCCCCTGTACAAATATTTTCATCATGGATTCTTTCATCCATTTATTCATTTTCATTCCTTATCTTTATCTCTGTCTCTTTATTCATAGCTCTTTATTTCTATCTCTTTATCTGTGTCTCTAGATCTGTGTCTTTTTAAATCAGACTTTTTATCTGTATCTCATGCATTCATTTTCATTCATTCATGTTCATTATCCATTTTCAATTATTCATTGATTCATTTTCATTCGGTCATTGATTAATTTTCATTCATTCACTCATTCATTTTTATTCCTTCTCTTTATATCTGTCTCTTTATCTATGTTTCTTTATATGTGTCTCTTGATATGTGTCTTATTCATTTATTTTCAATTATTCATTGATTCATTTTGATTCATTCATTGATTTAGTTACGTTCATTCATTCATTTTCACCCATTCATTTTATTCCTTCATTCATTTTCATTCATTCACTTTCATTCATTAATTCATTCCTTTGTATTCATTCATTCGCATTCATTCATTCTTATTGCCATTCATTCATTCTTTTTTAATCATTCATTCAATCAACAATTATATTAATTGATCCATTCATTCTTTCAAGATTGAATTTCGGAAATAAAATGACTGTTTTTTATGTACGTAAACTAAACATTAAATTAAATATAAGGAATCTTTCATAACCTATGTGTTCAGTTTCGTTTATTTCAATGACTTAAAGGGACCAGAAAAGGTTGAAATGACTAAAAAATGTTATTATTATTATTATTATTATTATGTTTGAATCTTTAAGAATATCATGCAATTGGTCCGATAGGAAAATTCCTAAAATTACGAGAGTAGCCGTAAACGTATAGCCATGTAGACCAGGCTATACCTGGGAAGGCCTTGTTATATATCAATGATTCCATGTTACATATATTTTTAAACATAATATGCACTCGAAGATCACTTAAACAAATAATATTTTCTTTCTAAATTATAAAATTGTGATGACTGCACTATAAAAATTGCAGAAAGTTTTTCTCATATACAGCAGAAACATTTACGAAAATTCAATGCAACATCGTAATTACTTACAATTCTGGAAGTGTTTCTCTTGTATTTAAAAGAAAGACCAATCAGAAACTTCAATACCGACAGTTTTCCAAGGTTTACGGAGATTTTCTGAAATAAAAGGGCCCGTTTACAATCTCTAAATTTCGAAAACCTATTGATTTTTGAAGATTATGATGTTTTTTTTTTTTTTTTTTTTTTTTTTTTTTAAGATAAGGGAAAGGCTCCCAAAACCGTTAGTACCTCTGATGCGAGGTTACATTTACTCTCTTTACATAACTTACTTTACTTGTGAAAGACAAATAAAAAACAATTTTTAAAAAATTGTTAAGAAAATTTTATTTCCGGGAAGTTAAAAATTACGATAAAGTGTATAAAACTACAGTAAATGTTTAAAAAAAATCTTTAAACCAAACAATTAAAATGCAATAATTTCTTCTGCTGCTCACAATCTATCATTGATGGAACTCCTCAAGGTAGTAATTAACTGATAAATTTCCAAGCCAACGTTTATAAGTAATTTTGAATACAAAGCCAAAACAGGTAATATGCGAAATAAAGTTAAATCTCTCAAATTATTTTACATCTAAAAAATAGCCAACACATAACTTATTGCCTTTCTGAAGGATAAATAAAAAGCAATTTTGAAAATAAATTAGTCGTTAAGAAAATTTCATATGGGCACAATCAAAAATTACTATAAAGCGCAGAAAGCTACATTAAATGCGTTTAAAGAAATCATCAAACCAAACGACTGAACTATAAAAGTAAAAGGTTAATGCGCTGATTTCTATTGTTATTCTCAAATCCTTGAATCTGTCGTTGATGGAACTCATCAAGTCACTATTTGAACATCGTTTAAGTGACTTGAAGCTGGAAGCGTCGAAGCGAATCGGGCAAACTGTTAAAATTTTCAAAACATTTTTTTCCTTTTGAATGCATGGGGGAAAAAAAATAGAAGTCGAAGTCGAAGTGAGTTGGCTTAATGCAGAAATAAGTGAATCAAAGAAAAGGCGTAAAGAATGCTTTTTTTCAATCCATTTAAAAGTTAAAAGTAGTAAATGGAATTTAGAATGTCGGTAATGATGGAAGAGAAAAGAATTTAGCTAAGCTGAAAATTTGATGAAAGGATTCAGTTAGGAAGTATTCGAAGAACTCGCAATTTATAAGAAAAAGACGAGATAATATGGAGTAAAACGATTTGAAAACAGAAAAAAAAAAATACTTTGTGGAAACTACGTAAAGTTTATATTATTTATTTTAAACGAATGTTTCGAATTCTAATGGCCTATACGCTATGTAAAATTTTGTTTGGCGTTTACTGCGGACAGAGTCGCCATTTCTTTTAACTGTCCCTGGTTCAAGAAATACTTTGGGGTACCCTTACAATATTAAAAATTTTGCTCAACCTTTTACTAAAACATGATGCCAAAGAAGTTCTCATCATAAAATAGTGAAACCTTGCTCCAGCACTTGGTGCACTAGTTGAACCATGCACTGGTTGTAGCATAATACCTATCTACTCTATTTATAAAGGTAGTCTAGAATTAAATGGATTGTTGAGTTTTTGGTGTGAACTTGTTATCCAGATTGAAACACCTGTGCCCTTGAGCTTGAAAGAGTCACCTATTCTTCCATTCTTTTACTTTCGAAAAGTATGTTTGAATCTCCCTGAATCTGATTGTCGCGGTTATTTTCACAGAGTTGTAAGATTTATACTTAGTTAAATAATATAATTATGCTTAGAATTCTGTGGGTTATATTACGCAGTGACACGCTAATGAGGTTCTGTGGTCGGCTGGCAAGTATTAATACGCTGGTAGAAGGAGTATTGTTTGATTTGGTCGTGTCCTGCTATCTATGGAATATTAGAGTAGAGCTTCATCGTTTCAGTGCCTGGAGTTTGGATTTTATTGCTTGCGTAACGTTCGACATTGTCTGAGAGTGGAATAAAGATCTCAGCTGAGGATTTTTGCCTAGTGGTGAGATGGTACACCCACATATTTCAATAAAAGAATTTTTGAAATCCACGGGATTCCCTTCAAGTTAGATACATTTTTCTATAGTGATATATATATATATTTATTATTTCCAGCGATATCGCATATTAGTTACATGTTCAGAGTTACGAATGTCAATCTACATAGCCCTCTTAATTAAAGTCAGTGATAGAATTTAGCGAAATACTCGGGGTTAGCTTCCCCCCTTTGGTTATTTTAGTGCTTGATCTTTAATTTTGATCAGCGTTAACTTTTTGCCCTGCTCCGCTGCCAACCTCATCTATCATTGATTTTAAATAAACCATTTTTATTGTTATTTCAATGTCATGGATATTTAGTTAGTGGACGGATCCGAAGGGTCCGCCACATGGTAAAATGTTGAATGGAAAGCTGATAAAATATAAAAAATAAATAAATTGGTAAAATATTGAACCATAAAGTAGCTACAGTTATCCTTTGTAAGCAAGTGTTAATGAGAACAGAATCCCTGTTTTAAAATGCTTCCTACATAATACGGAAAGCCAAGTCTAAACTAGGATTCGAACAGGACACCTCATAGTGTGCAGCCAAGGCGGATAATAGCGTGTTCTAAAACAACATATTGAGAGGGCAAGACCGATTTGTTCTGATTGGTGTTACATATTGCCATAGGATTGTAAGAAAATAAACCATTGTTGAAATTCCACTATAATTACAAGAGTTTTGTAAAATAAAAGTTAACCATGTTTTGTGCTTATTTATTTTTTATTTATTTTTATTATTTATTTATTTTTATTTTTTTTCCCGTCAAATGGTTCAACTTAGTACATAATTTTTTTACAGTGTACATTTTATCAAAAAAGCATCAGGGTAAATGATAAAAAGATCTTGTATCCTTTTCTCTATAATCATAGGATTAAGTGCAGAATCGGATTTAAATCTTTTTGAGATTATTATTTCTTTGAAACAAAAAAATCTTTTTGTCTCGTTGGGGCTCCTATAAGCGAAGTGCCTTGGGTGTGTTGCATCTGTCTTACCACCTTTACGTTCAGTACTGATTGCGGATTGAAATCCAATGCCCGGAAAAGATGCCAAAATTAAATCAATCAAAATTAAATCCAAATTGGAAGAAACTTTTAAATCATTGCGTTGAAGTCCAATTGAACCAATAATATTAAAAAAAAAAAAAAAAAAAAAAAAAGTAAGAATTTTTAAAATCTGTATAAAGCATTCTACAGTAAATAATATATCGTTTACCCTGAAAGTGTCGGAATAGTTGTTTAAAATTTTGACTACAATCAAGATAATGCTGTTTTTCACGCAATAAATATCTTCAATTTTTGACAACAAAATTAAAAGATGATATTCATTATTTTAAATTTTTAACTGCTATAAGTTGAAAAAAAGAAATCTTATTTTTACATGGATTTACTTTATAAATAATACAATCGATATTTACTGTGTTTTGAAAGCCTTTCATGTAAGAGTAAAAGTAAAAACTTCAAAATATTAATTTTTTCCCCAAGGGAGAAAGAGAATAATTGTGTTGATTTTCAACATCGTGAAACTGAATCTTTTAAACATATAATAACTGAAATATTTTCTATTGAAATGAAACTATTCTTCATGCTGTAAGATTTACAGGATAAAGGAATATAAGAATTTTAACGATACGGGCAATATAAGAAAAAAGAAAGTAAAAATTTTAACGATACGGGCAATATGAGAAAAAAGAAAGTAAGAATTTTTAAAATATGTATAAAGCATTCTGCAGTAAATAATATATATATATATATATTTTATCATTTACCATGAAAGTATCGAAGTAATTGTTTAAAAATTTGACTACAATCCAGCTAATGTTGTTTTTCACGCAATAAATATCTTAAATTTTCGACAACAAAATTAAAAAATGACATTAAAACACACATCTCTCCGAGCTGTTATAGAGAAGACTAGGGAAGTGTGACCCACTTTTTAGTAAAATGCTCCTAATCTGTGTTGACATATACAATAACATGTTAGTTTGCCTCATATAAATATTTTAATATGTATTCTATCTTTTTACAGCGTTATAATTCTGAAAAGGCACTAAATAATTTTGATTTTTTTATTCTGTATAACTCTATAAACTAGACTAAACCTCCCCAATTCAAGGAAGTCTAATCCACTAAATGACATAAATTTATTCCCACCAGAAATTTTATTTATAAAAACGTAACATACATTTGTATAGCATTTATTTAACTCTTTGGGTATAAAAATTGCATGTTCGTAACTTTAACCTTCCGCATGTAACATGATTATATATGACAAAACATACCCAAGGAGCACAGTTTATTGGCCCATCGTTGGCACTTTGTAGAAACCGTTGGGAAATGGTAGGATTGGGGATAATAGGATTAGCAATGGTAGGTGCAGAGATTTCTCTAATTTGGATCGTATCAGAGCAGGATTCTGAGCAGCGAACGGTTGAACCACTGTTGGATCTCTGTTGGCAAATGAATCGTTGGCTAATGGTACGGCAAGACGGTCATTTCTTAGTGTGGGCCAACGTGGGAGGACAATTAGCCAACTTTGGCCCAACCATTTCGTGCTATTTGGGTATAGCTTAACCATGTGGCAATACCTATACAAAAGTTCTAATTAACAGTCTTATCTTTTAAATCATTAAGTGAAATACGCTTTACATAAAAAAATATCTGCATTCACTTCGACTAGCATGGGATGTTACGAATAAAAAACTGAAAACTTACTTTTTGTGAGGGAATTTTCAAAATTACACGTTCCTTTGTTATTATCAATGTAAATGGATGAAAAAATAAATTTAAAAAATAACTAACAGAAAAAAATTGTACTATGCTTCCATCTGGTGTTTATCAGCAAAAAAGATTTTTTAAATAAAATAAAGGCAAGCACACATGGTTCAAGCCTCCCATGTGGTCAAGCAATCGCAGTCCCTCCTATTACTTAATTTTAAAAAGCATAAAATAGTTTTTTATGCTTTATTACATTAAAATCTTATCTGATAGCTGCATAGACTTTTCAATAACTTTCTTTACTATTTTGGAAATGACAAAGATGAAGAACCGGCCTTAAGTTGGGCGTGTCGAGACCTTCTCCTATAGAAATCCAAAATGAGACTGTAAGCCATTTTGTTTAACCGTTTAGACAAAAGTACACTTATAGAAACCTTAAAAAAAAACTGAATTTTATTTATTTATTTATTCATTTATTTTTTTTGGCCATGTGTACAAAATTTTGGGGTCTATATTTTATGAGTTTTACAATGAGATTAAAATACTCTTTTTCTAACTACTGAAAATAATTTAGGGCCCCTCAAACTGTCTTGCACTCAGGCTTATTTAAACAGTAAGCAGGCCTTACAAAGATGGTGTAGCATTTTATTGACTTTTAAGCGAGCTGTAAAATGGGTTAAATAGAATAAAAAATCTAAACTAAACGTGTAGTAAAAATTCGAAAGATGGATAAAGATTTCAAAAAAATTAGTGTAGTCTATTCTTGTTCATTTGTCAGTTTTCCATTATATGGTAATATCGTACTTTCAAATAGAACTTATTATATAACCAATGTTTCTTTCATATCATTTATTCCAGTCGGGTGTGACGGTTGTACTTAAATTTAAAGAGTATATAGTAGTTTCATTAGTTGTAATGTAGCTGAAAATTTCCCCCGAGGGGTTAGTAAAATTGCTTCGAGGAGGCAATACCTCCCCCCCCCCTCCTCGAGGATAAAGAAATACTGAATACAGTTCAATGCCTTTTACTGCACGTCACTTAGATTAGCTGAACAAATGACAAAGATAATGCACCATTTTGCTGATTTTTAATTGGGGTATAATATGGGTTCCATAAAATAGGAAGGTTTTAGCTGGTAATAAAAAACTAACAATTGAAACAGAATTTCTAAAAAATTGGCAAATCGAGTAATTCTTGTTCATCTGCCAGTTTTCTGTTACACGGTAAGATCCTTTTGTTAAATAGAACACATAATACACCTTGATGCATTTTGCTGCACATCACTCAAATTAGCTGAACTCCGTGAAGCTATTGTACTTCTGAGAAACATCTGACTCTGAATCGAAATCATTAGTAAAAAAGAAAAAAAAAATGCAAAGGCACTTACACAAAAAATAAAATAACAAAGGAATCGATTTCCATTCTTGTACTTCTCAATGTACGCTCATCAAGCAAGAAAACAGAACGTTTAGGCATCCAAGCGAATCCCGAAAATAGTCTTAAAATCGCATTTTGACTTTGTAATCCTCAAGTCCCCAAAATCTTCCCCCAAGAACCCTTTTCTCAACCTCTAAAGTGAGGAAAAAAAAAAAAAAGATAAAAACATGCAGCAACTTTCGCATGGTGGAAAAACCCAATAGACATGCTGTGAAGGAAGACTTAAAACTCGTCATTAAGAACCCATTTAAAAGTTGAAAGTGCTAAATGGAATTTATAAAACGACGGGAAAGAATTGGAGGGAACAAAAAATTACCAACTTCTGCTAGAAAAAAAAAAATGTAGTGTGGTATTCTTGAGGCTTCGTTTGAACTTCAGCCTGTCGGGTTGTGTCGCATAATGTAGGGATACATTTTTTCTACTTTTAATTCCACCGCATAATAATATGTCAAAGCTTGTTTGGGAACGGAGAGAAACCCAACGAAACTAATTTTTTTATAGAACTTTTTTTTTTGTTTTCACACAGACTCTGATTTCATTTTGGGGTAATCATCACAAAGAAAAATCAATGCATGGGCGGACACACTCAAAATGCATCACTATCCTGAGTTACGCCAGACCTAGTCGCAATTGCTTTTAAAGTTGTATCGTAAAAATTTCAATAGTGCTCTCATTTTTTTTTCTCCCAGATCAACAAAAAATAGTAAAATAATGCGAATTTTTCTGAAACAATGAGCGGGTCCCCATTATGGCATAGACATGTGACTAGGAACCAAAGATTTCGGGGACTACGAAGAAATAGAAGGGTTTTAAGATAAAAACTTTTTTTATTCATTACATTCAAGAAATTATTTGTTCAGTCATTCTTTTAAAATAACTATAGTGATTTTGAGTGGTTTCGTATACGAAAGGAAGAATAAAAACACATTGCACTGCATGAGATTTATTCACTCCAAAGCAACGAAAATCTCTTACAAAATCTCATTGACGAGATTTTATAAGACTATGCATGATAAAAATAAATCCCTAATTGTAAAATTTAAAGATTTTCTCTAAATATTCCGTGTTTTGATTGGAAACATGTTGATTTATAAATCATTATTACAGGATTCTTTACTGAATCTGGGAGACATACTTTGAACAATGTATCATTTATTCATTCGAATTTAATATGTATTTTTGTTTTGTTTTGTTTCGTTTCATCCACAGAACTCATATTTCATGTCTACTCATATTTGAACTCATATTTCATGAACTCATATTTCATGAAATTTGTACTTCGATTCACACACCACACCAGAAAATGATTAAAGTTTGCACAAGTCTATGTGCAAACTTTGCTTTTAGTAGATGCGGGGGGGGGGGGGGGGGTGTTGCAAAATGATGCCGATCTTCGAGCTTGCCAGCAATGGTGGGGAATACGAAAAAATGCTGGAACCTCGAAATACTTTAATCGGGGACTAACAATTAGTAATGCATTTTCATTCCTATATGCATAAAATTTACAGGTATTCACACTCAGGAGCCAAACATTCGAACAACATTCTTCATTTCTCCTTAAATGGGATACGTCTTTAGTTATAAACCATTGCTTCATGATGGCCAAATTTTTTACTGGAAGTCTGTTCAAAACGCAAACTTTGACAGTATTTTGTGAATGATGATTTATGTTTATAAAATATGTGGAAAATTTCGCAAGCTGAATATTATCTAAGAGCATGAATTAGCAATAAATATTTTATGTGAGTATATGTATGCAATGTAAATCAGCGTGCGAAGAAAATAATATTCCATAAACTTTTATGTATGTTTACAACTTAACTCTAAAGAAATAAGAAATATAATCCAACCTATATCTTTCGTGTTTGAAAAAAAAAAAAAAAAAAAGACTTTTTTAAATGAGTTATAGGGTGCATACTTACCTTTCTGACTAAGAATATAATGAATACAGTACACATAAATGCTACAAAAATAACAGTACCAACAAATTTGTCATTTTAAATTACATAAATATGAAAATGTTTCCAAAACTTACAATGATTATTATACATTTGCACAATTGTATATCGTAATGGAATTCATCAAACACTGTTTTAATAATTTTTATAAAATTAACGAACGAATTTTTGTATCATATTCTTTCTTTTATTTATTTATTTATTTATTTATTTGACTTTTTTTTTTTACATACAACAGACTAATTTTGTTTTGATTGAAATCAGAAGAAAACAAAATCAGTGCATGGATGAACATGCACAAAAATCATTAATATTCTGTTTTATGCTAGACATGGTAACAATTGCTTTTAAGGACTAAAAAGGCTTTGCCTAAATCGAGAATCGGTTATAATAACTGCAACTTTGCTATAATTATACTGCTTTACATACAATAAACTTTCGGGTAATTGTTGAGTAAAACTACTGCATAAATGACCATGTCGACAAAGTGTCATTTAAACATTTATTTTAAATGGCCAGATTGTCGATATGGTCAATTATGTTTACGCATCTACTGTTTCACCCTCTTTTTTCGAAACGCTCCCGCTCAACAGTTGTCAAGCGACCATTTTTTAATATATCAATTACAAAAAGAGTGAGAAAACTACAGTTTTCTTAATATGTGTATAATAATTTAGTTTTCATCAATTTTTATAAACATTCGAATTTCACTAGATTAACTTTAACACAATTATTCAAATTGGTAAAGAAAAATTGATAAAAACTCGTATGATTCGAATTTCTTGAAAAGATATTCCTAAAAAGCTTTAAATTTAAGGGCGTCAAATTGGCGTTTTCCCTTAATGGTACTTCACATTAAAACGGTTTTGCCTCAATGACGAATCGAAATTATAATAATTATATCTTCGCCACAATTACACTGCTGACCATCAATAACCTTTTGCGTAATGGTTAAGGAGAAATGCTGCATAAATAACAATATCGACAGTGCGTTCAATTTAAATTATATAAATATGAAAGGCGTTTCAACATTTAAAATGATTATTAATGTGTATATCGAAGAATGAAACCACCCGATATTACTTATTTCCAGAAATTTAAAGAACGAATTTTTATAACGTATTTTTTGTTCCCTACACTGACTGATTTCATTCAGGCAATAATAACAAAGAGTAGAGCAAGTACACATTATATATTGCTATACAAGTCTGATTTACGCTATAGACATGGTCACAATTGCTTTAAAACGTGGGTTTAGTTGCTCAGATTAACCATTCAGCACCTATTAATATTCTGTCACACTTTGGTTTGCTACAATTATCCTGCTAGTATTCAATGCATTTGCGTAAAGACTGAATGGAACTCTGCATAAATTACCAGACAGATAAATTAGTTGTTTTAAAACATACAAATATAAAAATGTTTTTTTTTTCTTTCTTTCTTCGAAATTTACAATTTTTGATAAAATATACATTATAGTACGAATTCATCAAGTAGTGATTACCAGTTCTTTCAACGCGAAAAATTCATTGGATATTGGACTTTAAATTTTTTTTTTTTTTTTTACTTACACATCTTATTATTTAATTTAACTTGTTTAACTTTTATTTAGCTTACCTTGTTTTATGTTTGTAAAGATTGAATTTTGTAAAAGAATTTTTCACTAACTTCTTGATGTGCTTAGAATTATAGAAATTACGTATATTAGATGTGTTAACGCTGTATTTTAATATTTTCAGAACTGAATTGTCAATTAATTGAAATTTTACTTAAATTGTGATTATATGTTTAGAAATAAATTTTTTGAAAGTCTTAGATGAGACGATAAGTATAACAAGACCTTGAATAGCTCAATCAGTGCAGCTTTAGGATTTTTAAAGGTACAGGGTTACAATACCAGTTCCTGCGGAGTTTTATATTGAAAATTTCAGAAATTTTAGAATTTTTTATTCGCTTAAAAAAGAAAGACATAATTGCCAATTTTCTTGTCTTTTTTCAGTCAAATAAATATTTTTGAACCAGAAATTTTACTTAAGAATTACAATCAAATAAGTATCATAAAGTAACAAAACACGTTTTATTAAAATGCGAACCAGGGAAGAAGAAACTATTATGGACATGCATCTATAGTAGAAGAAAAATTTTAAGAATTTACACTTTAACGAATATTATTACTTTCAAAGATCTAAGATAAATGAAAAGCAGGCTTTGGCTTTATTTGTTACTATGTGTTCTACAAAATATGCAGCTGGGAGATTAAAAACCCTTGTAGTTACAAAATCTGTTTTCTTATAGATCAAAAGGAAGTATCTAATTATATTTTGAAATTGATTTTGATATTTATTACACGATAAATATTACAAACATTGTTTAATATTACAAACAATGTTTAAAATTATTAAATATTTGTAGCTGTTTGAAAACACAGAAGAAAGAAATGGAACATATCTCATACTTACCTCTCTCCCTCAGTGTCCCATTCCTCCTCACAGATAGTATATTTAGTATATGGCTTATCAAAACCATACTACCTTATCATATACTTTAAACATATCTTAACCATACTACAGTTTAAGCTTAATTTAATTAGTGAGATGTATACAAATGATATAGGGAATTGTGGGTAACAATTTATTATTTATGTTTTACACTTCTTTTTAAGCTAACTTAATTAGTGAGATGTAAACAAATGGTGTATGGAATTGTGGGTAACAATTCATTATTTATGTTTTACAAATTTAGTAAGTGTCAAATCAATTTCAAAACTAAATTCAATATTCACTTTTGATGCGTAAAAATAAAAAAATTTCTACTACAAACGCTTCAAAATCTTTCAATTATAATATTTGTAGCATATATAAATGGTTTTATAGGTACTCCATTTTATATAGAAGTGAAAATAAACAATAGTTGAAGGCGGTTTTCAAAAAAAGAAAAAAAAAAAAAATTCCTCCGCTCGGCAACGCGAAACTTTCTGAGACATTTACGGACTCATTGTTAAACGTAAAAGCATGGCGCTTGCAGTCCTGACTTTTGAAGCGATTTGAAATCGAATGGTGTTTTCCATTTTATGATAAATGAATTATTTATCGAGTTATAAGCGATTTTTGCCAAGTGACAAGTTTCTCCCCTTTCTCGCGTTGCCGCATCTGGAATTCGGTTCGAAACGCCGACTTTGAAAGACTTTGTATTTTCTGAAAGATATTCTTCTTTTATCAAAAAAGGGAAAATACAATACCATTCGATTACATAGTTTCTGAATAAAAACACCTGCCATGCCAATTTCATGCGTTTCCGAACAAAAATTAATTCAGAAATTTGTCAAAAAGTAGCTCCTTTCAATTTGAGAACAGCCTTAAGCAAAAATTCATGCTGTCCCACTTCTCCTGATGTCCCACTCCTGTTTCCTCTCCCCCATAGATAAACTAATCACTTGTAGCAAATAGACAAAGACAGGCCCGTCTAATTTCTTTGAAATACTTTTCATATGAAACATCATCAACGGTGAAATTAAGAAAATGCTTAAAAACGAAATCTTATTACAAAAATTAGATTACAGTCGGAATACTGGATGCATGTGCGGGTTGCCTTAAATGGGAAAAATTTATCAACAGGAACTTCTTGATCGCAAATTACTTCAAAATTGGACGTTCGTTTTGGAGCTTTATTTTTTTTTTCCCTTAAAAGGACTTTTTCTGTGCTTGTGTTCAGGAAAGCATTTTGTTTCTAAGTCATCGAAATTCGTGAATATTTTATTTAACAAACCCGCATTTAAATATTCAGAATAGTTTCAAAATCCAAATGAAAATCGACAGAAATAAATGTACAAAGTTTCGTTCTGGGAATTGCTAAACGGTATTTGAATTTCCGCTCCACTGACAATCGAAAATTTTTGCTGGAGCACGACAACGTGTTTCCACCCCAGTAACTCCGAAAGAATAAAAAAGAAAAAAAGAAAGAAAGAAAATCCAATCACTATAATCAGTTAAGACGATGAATAAAGCAAAGAAGATAAAAAATGAAAGAAAGGGAACTTTGATAAATAAAACGTCAAACAAGATAAGGGAAACAGAGAGAGAAAAAAAAGAAAAGAATGCGTAGAGATGGTATGAAAAACCTTTGTCCATCATAGGAGCTCATTTGCATAAAGTGATTATCAGAGGATGTCCAAACTTCCGGGTACAGCGCGCGCACACTCACACATACACAGAAAAAAAAAAAAAAAAAAAATCAGTGATCGAAGCATGGAAAAGTGAAAAAATAATGCCTCGGAACAAAGTAAAATCTCGGAGATAGCGAAATAGAAAAATCTATTTACGGAGAATAAGCTTTTAATTAGAGCGAAATTTCTAATTACTGTGATATTTACTGAGAATTTTTATAAAATGAAAAGTAATAGTTCTGGTATTTCTCTAGTGAAATACAATTATACAGCTTAGTTGGAAAAAAAAAACTGAAACATGATAAATAGCGCCGGGAAAACGAAATTTAGGGAGAGGGGGCAAGATTCGGAAAAAATGTGCCTTTGATCCATAGCCTTTTCCGCCTTTTTTTTTTTTTTTTTTTTTTTTAAATTGATACTAAAAACTTGAAAAAAATAAATTAGGAAATTTTGTCAGAAATCCCCGTGCAAGACAGTTGTCAAACATATCAACATAAAAGCAATATAGAAATATAACAAATAAAACATTAAATAATCAAACATAAACTCTCAACATCATTTTTCAAAAGGAGAATTGAAACAAAAATTTCCTTTTCGGTCAGGTGTGCCCCGAATTCCTGGTTTAAGATAAATTTTAAACACATAAACGTAAAAAGAAAAGCTGAACTAAAAATGTACATCGACGGGGGGGGGGGACAGATACACAAAGTCTTAGAGTCTTAGCTCCTTATTCTCTTAGTGTTTTAATTATTTTAACTCTGTGAAGAATCAATTGTCTAATTTTTCGAAATCATATCATCAGAAAAAAAAGAAATTTTAGGTAATTAACTTTCAAAATTCAGGTAGGGACAATGACCTACCCCTGTCCCTTCCCTTTTGATGACGTCCATGGAATTGACTATATACTAAAAAATTAAACTAACTTTTAATTTTTCAATACTAAAACAAGGAAAATGTTTGAAACTTGACCACTTTTTGTAAGAAAAATATCTCCCAAAATTAGAACTAGGTTGAAAATTTAGAAATAATCCATTTTTTAAAATCGAAATATGATTCAATTCCGACACAACTTTAATTTTTAGCATTGGAATATTCTTAAATACTATTTGTTCTTCAAATAATTAGCACAAAATAAAATTTTCATTGTATACTGAAAATAGAAAATAGTTAGCTATTTCAGTGTATTCTTACTAAAAAGTATATCACATAAAATGGCGAAGTAGATAAGATAGCTAATAACTCATTTTGAGATATTTCCTTTAAAAACTGTGAACTGTAAATTCTAAACTATTATCATACTTTTTATCAATAAATATGTTTTTAATAGCAAATACTGAAATCAATAAGACAGCTATGCTTTATTTATTAAATAATTTTAATGCTTTTACATTTAAATAATTTACACCAATGAGATTTCATTAAACGCTGTAAACTCTATATGGAAATTAATACCGTTTAAAGGAGCCTTGAAATTTAATGCTAGAATAATTTAGACTGATCAGTTTTTTATTGATTAATTTATATTTACTTTTTATTCATCTTTTATTAGTATTTATTTTTTCTAAAATAGTTTTTGATAAATGAGAAATAGTCAATATTTTATGCTTCCATTTTTATTTATTATTTATATTACTCCCTTTTTTGAATTGGGCGGGGGAGGAGATTCATGTATTTTCATAACCAAAGTAAACATTTCAAACATTTGAGCGAAATTAGTACTAAGAATTGTTATTAAAAGCTAAATCTGCTGTTAAAGTACATAATGTACATTTTATTTTTCCGAAAAAATGACATCAGTTATCAATGACCATATTAATTATCTTAGTGCTTACAGTTAAGGAAATACTTTTTTAATCATTTCTTATGCCAAAATATCTGAGTAAAATATTTTTTTTTTGTTGTTGTTTAGAAAGTTGATACTTATCCATTTAAAAAGAAATCTCTGTTTTAATCCCCTGGCTCTCTGTCTTTATAAATTTTATGTTTGTCTGTGTTTTTTAAACTGTATGCTAATCCATAAAAAGTCGCTAGAAGAATTTGCCGTATTTATTTCCTCCAAAGTTAGGAAATATGCTAATTTTTCTGTGCAAGCTGAAATATGATTACCATAAATTATTCCTGTTTGTAATTTTTTTACTCTATTGTTTTATTTTCAAAAACTTTCATTACACAAATTGTACTTTTAGTAGACTAAATGTAATTAACAAAAGAGTAAAAATAAACTTTATTATTGAATTTCAATATGTTCAAATATGTCGTGATGTATTATGAAATGTTCCGAAAGTTTAAAATTATGAATATAGATTAGTTCGAAGCATGATTGATCGCTTCATCCATGGTAAACCACGTATAAAGTTGTATTGAAAAACAATCATCAAAGAACTGGCGCATGTTTTGTTTTTACTCTTTTGCCAATACTAGACGATCCTACCCGGGTTACAGAACATAGGTGAAAACCCTTTTAGGTAGATTTCGTAAGAAATACTACCTATTACATTATCTCCTATGTGGAAATTTCTGAAAAAAAAAAAAATTGCAGATCTAAGCCCAGTTCAAAACTTATAATATATATATATCACTTTTTATGTACACGATAACTATCATAATTCTGCACAAATCTCTTCCGAACTGATACGTAAAATCAAGGAGCAGAAAATCTCGGTCAAATTCGTTAATGAGCAAAATCAGACCAAGGGGGTGGAAATAGGGAGGGCTTTTATAAAAAAAAAAAAAGTTATTATTACTTTTAGAAAAAGGGCCAAAAATTTATGTATAACAGATTTTTGATATCATTAAAAATGGCCTCAAGGGGCGAAATAAATAGGGGTTTAAGAAGAAATAAATGCATAACTTCGTCAATTCACAAGATATCAAATCAATTTAAATTTATTATAAATCCTCTTACTATTATCTACAACTTTTATATTGGCAGGTTTTGATAGGACAACTCTTACAGCAAAAAGAAATTAAAAAAAGAGGGGGGGGGGGGTAGAAGAAAAAAAAAATTATATCTCCGTTAATCCGCCACTAAAGCGATAAAAAGTATCATTGGCGTGATAAAAATTTTTGACAACCCTAGATGCTGTATATAGGGTAGCATTATTAAACGCGCGCATGTCCCAATAAAAAGAACGTCAGAATTTAAAATATAGTGTGTGGGTTCATTTAATGGAACAATAATTTATCTCTGATATTGATTTAGTTTTTGTTGGGGAAATTAGTACTTAACTTCGAAATTAACCTGTTCGAGCCAGCAGGGATTTTTTTTATTTTGAAAACTCTAATAGATTTTTTTACATTTAATATACATGTTTATATTGCCCACTATCAACACTCAAAAGTATGTTTAAACGAAAAATATCAATTATGCATTCAAATAAAATATTCTTAGCCATATGACTGATAATGTTTTAGAATTGATAACTTTCAGTTTATTTTTATTATTTTTATTAAATAATATTCCTTTGTCTCTAATATTTTTTATAAGGAAAAATGATTTGATATATTCTTTCATATTAAAATATGTAGTCATTTTCATCTAAAGGAATATTCTAGTTTTTCTTTTGGAAAATCGGGTATATCCGAATCTAGCAAGAACTAAAAACTAAATCTGAATCTGATCCTGAAAAAATCTGAAACAAAAAAAAAAGCAATAATGTATTAACTGGATATGTTAAATATATAGAAGTAGATCTTTATATTTTTTTTCATACAATGATTAATAAATACAATTATACTTTCGAGAATTATTAGCTCTCCTTATCAGGCGTGTAATAGCAGGAAGTAGTTGCCCCGGCAGCAATTATAAAAAAAAAATGTAAGGTGTTTTTAATTCTTTGACGTAAATAGTTATAGACAGCTTTATTACTGGGCGCATTCCTGGATCCGCCGTTTCGATTTCCTATTTGCTTTAAACAACTGGAAACCTCCTATAGCAGAACATGTTTCTACTCTGGGGTAACTACTCTCTGCTACTAATCACCTGATGATGAGAAATGATAATTAAAAGCTTTCGAAACTGCAGTTGTGTTCTTTAATCATTATATGGAGAAAAAAAGGTGACCTAAAAAAACAGTCAATAAGTTGTTTGTGCCAATGAAAATTACATGCCTGAATACGTAATCCGAAGCAGCGCACCAATTTGAAATATATCTATTTCAAAAATAAAAACTATTTCAAAAATTCTAAGTCACCAATGACGTATTTATGTTTGTCGTTTAAGTGACATGAGTATACGATTGCCAGTAACATTTCTTGTAAATTAAGTTAAATTAAAAAAAAAAAAAAACTTAACGGTTTTAACAATTAATTTTTCAGTCGATAAAAATTGGAAAACCCTAAGATAAATGTTTTTTTTTTAAATTCCTTTCAGGCTAGTTGCAAGAAACCTAATTTAAAGAAAATTTATATAAAATTTGCTACAGTGTATCTATTTTATCAATATCTACTTTATATTTTATCAATCATCTTTGAACAAGGAAATAAGCTTAGAATTAATTCCCTATTATTACTAACGGGGAAAATGTCCATCCTCACAGCACTTATTTACATTTTTTAAATTAACCAGCTCTTAATTGACAGGGTAGGGCACACATTTTGCTGCTTCCCAAGAATCATCTATGGCTGTCACCGGACTTGGTGACAACATGCTATCTTCACTGATTTTACGCTTGAATAAATGCTGAAGAGAGAAAATAAAAACTATTGACGATCTACTAAGCGTTGACGTGATAAAATAAATAAATAAATGAATTTAGTCAAAAATAAAATGTCAGAGAGCGAGGAAGGTGCGAGAACACTTCAAACGTCTCGTTTAGCATGTTATGACTGTAGATGACTTCCGCATACTGATTTAAATGAAAGAAAGGATATCAGCCTTAAAAAAAATAATCAACAATAAATAAATGAAAATAATAATGTCTTGTACAATGAATGAAGAGAAATTTGACTTTGTGATTACTTTGATTAAAAAAAAAAAAAAAAGAATTCTTAAAACTGCAATACAATGGGTACTTAAAAATAAGCAAACTGTACTCTTATTTTACCCTTTTCTTGGCTTATGCTAATAACTCAGAGTATTTAAATCTCAATTTTGAAAAGCACACGTTTTATTTTTTTTAGTGTACCAAAAGAATTATAAAGCGAGACAAATATGGACACACGCGGTTAATTGGTTTTCTTGGAACGCTACATCTTTGTAACCGAAAAAAAAAAAAAAAAAAAAAAAGCAGTCGTAAATCTCACGTGTGAATTTTAGGCCAAAAAAGTAGAACCTCCCTTTAAACACTTTTTCACTCACCAAAATAGTCTTGAGATGAGACTGTTAAGTTATTAAACAATTTCTCTTTAAATTTACAATATGTAACATGAAATAATAGGAGATTATGTTCATATTTGACAACAACGTTATTTTCAAATATGTATAATAAAGCATGTCATATACTGAGAATAGTCATGACTTCTGTGGAGTTCATTATACTTTTTTATGATGCAATTTGAAGGATAGATAGAACAACAACAAATAGAACAGGGTATTAGACTCTACTATAGATATATTTCCACAGGGTATTAGACTCTTAAATATCTAACAAACAACAAAATGATAAGTGGGATAGAATTGAAAATGAAATGTTCTTGTTAAAATTTAATTGCCACATAATTCAACTATGCAATACAGTAACTAACAACTGCAAATAAAAATTTTGAAGTTTTGAAATTTCTAATACATTCTGGTATAAGGGAAATTAAACATGGGTTTAAATATAAAAGTGATCTTTAAAGTTTAATACTCCAAGTCTGAATTAATTAATATTATTATTATTTTAAATAGAGATTTCAAATAAACATGTACGAGATTAGGCTGAATTTAGAACAAATGAAAATTAATAAAATATTAGAGGGCATTTGACAAATATTTAACAAATAAAAAAAGAAAATGGTAAGTGAATGAGATGCTTTTGGTTAAAATATAATTCTTACAAAATTTAGCGTTCTAACACATTTTGGTAGATACAACTAACAACTGTAGATTACACAAACACACACACACACATATATATATGCGGTAATCTGATGTTTGAACTTGTTAATTATATATTAACTTAATTGTATTCTGAATACACTTTATAATTACCTATCTTTAAATAGGAGATTTGGTTAGATTTGATATAATCACGCTTTATTATATCTAATTATTATTATTATTATTATCATTTTCTTCTAATTAATAATTATTCTTACAAAATACTTCATCCTTTCTATATATTAGTAATGAATTTATATCATCTAATAGGCAGTTTTAATTAATCTACAGAATCTTATTTAACTTCTTTGATTTATGTGGCACAATGTCATATCTAAATAACTTCATTAATCATCTTTCTTTAATTACTATGATTGTCCTTTTTAAATATTTCCTTCACCCATTTAATTTTTATTACTATTTGCTTATAGAAATAATACTATTATGCACTTACATTGTATTAATTAATTTATTTTATTTTATTTTATTAATCTTATACATAATACCAATTTAATAGACGTTTTCATATTCCTCTTAGCTTTTCATTCATTATTTACATTAAATTTTCTTAATTTATTAATTTCTCATTAGTCACTTTCTTTAAATTTTTAAATTGAACTTACAATAACTCATTTAAGATATAGTTTCTAACACTAACACCAGATGGCATATCCATATATGTATCTAAATTTATTATTCATCTGACTTGAATCATCTTTCTTGAACAGCCAATAGGTGGCAGCATTGTTTCTTAATGTTACTTAATTCCGGTTTTAACGCTTGTATGAAATTCATTTTGTCATGGATTGAATATTTAAGAATCATTCACTTCTCTTGTAACTCATCTAATGAATTAATAACTAATTTTTGGCAACAGGTGAAGATTTGTAGATTCATGGCGTTTTTGTATTAACCACGTTTCTTCCTGGTTAATTATGGGGAAATTATCCTAACTTTTTTAAATAATTTTTTCATTTCTAATATCTTAATTCTGGTTTTTTAATGTATGATAGCCCAAATTTTGTACAATTTTAACTTAATAGTTCGTACAAAGATGAAATCATACTTTTTTTTTAATTTGTGGTAATTTGGGCTTGATACTTCTGCCA
Source organism: Maratus michaelseni (assembly GCA_963931845.1). NCBI lineage: Eukaryota > Metazoa > Arthropoda > Arachnida > Araneae > Salticidae > Maratus > Maratus michaelseni. The sequence continues at coordinate 257,405,224 of OZ007592.1, forward strand.
TGGTTCCACAATAATTTCAAATTATTTTATCTACTTCAAAATTTCACTTTTTTCTTTATTTACTAATTTACGGATACATTTCAAAACAGATTTGAGTTTCATCTTTCATGTTTTTATTTTTATTTTCCTTTTTCCCTTCAATCTCTATTATATTCTCTTTGTTTTAAATTCTATTTATCTAGTTATTTATTTTTTTCTCTACATATTTATGGATATTATTCAAACAGGTACGTGTTCAATTTTCATATTTAATAATATTCGTAATAATTATAATTAATTAATTGATTACTAATAATTATAATTAATATTAGTAAATTCGTATAAGAAAATTTAAACAAGAGTTTAAATAAAAAAGCGATATTTTAAATTTAATCTTATAAGTCTCAAATTATCTTCAAATAAAGCGTTCAAATAAACATGCAGGAGATTTTCTGAATTTTAAACATAACACAATGAATAAAGTACTAGAGGTTATTAAAATTTTAAATATTTAATAAATAAGAAAAGAAAATGATAAGTATAAGAGAAATAAAAATGAAATGCTCTTGGCTAAAATTTAATTTCTTAAAAATTCAGCGATATAATACAGCAACTAACTGTAGATAAATTTTTTTATATCGTAAAATGAGTAACAGTTTTTTGTATAAGAATTTAAACAAGAGTAAATATAAAATCTACCTTTGAGGTTTAATGTTCTAAGTCAGAAATGATTTTCAAATGCGTTCTAATTTTAAATAGAACAAAATGAATAAAATACTAGATCATATTAATTTCTTACATATTTAACAAATAAAAAAAAATCGCAAGTGTTGCAGAAATTAAAATGAAATGCTCTCAGTTAAAATTTAATTGTTAAAATTTCAACGCCGTAATATAATAACTAACAACTGAAGATAAAATTTTTGATATTGTGAAATTAGTAATAGTTTTTGGTTTAAGAAAAATTAAATGGGGGTTTAATTATAAAAGTGATGTTTGATGTTTAATCTTCTATGTCTGAAAATATTTCCAAATGGGCCGTTAAAAATTTGTATGCGGTTTTGCAAAATTAAAAAAAAATAAAATAAAGTAAAATACCAGAGGATATTAGACTATTTGACTATTATTTAACAAATAAGAAAAGAAAATGATAATGTATGATAGAAATGAAAATGAAATGCTTTTGGTTAAAATTTAATTCTTAAAACAAAAATCAACAATGTAATACAATAACTGACAATTTTAATTAAAACTTTTGATGTCGATAAATTAGCTGCTCTTAATTGTATAAGAAAAGTTAAGTATAAGGTTTTTAAGATAAAAATGATCTTTGGAGTTTAATCTTTTAAGTCTAAAAATATTTCAAATGGAGCATTTAAATAAATTCATACAAGGTTTTTCTAAATTTAAACAGGGGAAAAAAATACCAGAGGATGTTACTCTCAAATATTTAACAAGTAAGAAAAGAAAATGATGAAGTATATGTTAGAATTGAAAATGAAAAGCTCTTAAGGTTAAATTTTAATTCCTTAAAGAAACGAAAAATCAATGACGTAATGCAATAACTAACAATACAATCTTAGTCAAAATTTTTGATGTCGAGAAGTTGGCATTTTCTTCTGATATAAGAAAAGTTAAACACAAGGGTTTAAATATAAAAGTAATCTTTGAAGTTTAATCTTTTATGTCTGAAAATATTTTCAAAGGAAGCTTTCAAATAAATATGTATGATGTTTTGCTGAATTTTAAGCAGAACAAAATAAATAAAATACCAGAGGATATTAGATTCTTAAATATTTAACAGATAGGAAAAGAAAATTCTTAGTATAGAAATGGAAATGAAATACTTTTGGTTAAAATTTAACTCCTAGAAAACTGAATAATGTAATGAAATAACTTACAACTGTATAGGTTAAAAGAAAAAAAAAATATGCTATGAAATTTGTAAGTATCTGGCATAAGAAAAGTTAAATATAGGTTTAAATATAAAAGTGATGTTTGAAGTTTAATCAGCTAATCATCTAAGTAACAACCGGAATTTCCTTGGAGTTTTAAGCTTGGCGAAATTTCAACTTGGCGATCAATTTGAGAAATGACGTTTTGGTGCGGTTTCGAAAAATTTCATTAAGCCTAGGCTTCGGACCACAGGCACATCTACTTAGAAATCTTGTACTTCCCTGGATTTCGTTATTCCGGTGTCCATGGTTAAGTCATAAATTAAACAATGTTAAAGAACAAAAAATTTAACTATGAAGATGCGTAAATTATTAACGCTACAAGTTAAGAAGTATAATATGAAATGTTATAAAAGTAGAAAAACGTTAAAATATTAAATAATACTAATCTAATAGATATAAATATCGATGCAATGTTATTTATAAAAACATTGTATTATTATTTAATGATTTGGTTATTTGTTTTTCATTCTTAGATGCAATCGATTCCGATTATTTAAGAATCTCACCAGCGCCAGTGGCTGAGAGATTCTGTTCTCAAAGCTAGTAGACGAAAGGGGGGGGGGGGGTCCTGGGTTCGAATCAACGTGTCGCAGCACTGCCCCCTCTAGAAGGGGCAATGGTCGCAGTCGTCCTCTGAGGGTCTGACCGTTAGGTGTTTTCGCAGTTTTCTTGGAACCTGCATAAATGCGGGATAGGTTCCCACAGTAAGCGCTCCCTTCCGACGGAATATACCCAAATTCAACTGGAACGTGCTGGCCCTAGCCAAAAGCTTATAAATGAAATTTGGTTCAAATCTATGCATAACTTCATACACTTTTCGATGATACAATGATGAAAATGGCACAAAAATCGCTATCTTCACAGTGCCCCCTTCGGACGGAATATCCAAACTTCAAGTGGGACCCTGCTGGCCATAGCCAAAAACTTATAAATGAAATTTGGTTCAATTCTAAGTATAACTTCATACACTTTTCTATAATACAATGAGGACAGACAGACATTTTGCATAAACACGTTTTTTGGGATCTCTGACCCCCTAAAACGTGTAAATCTGTCGAAAACCGGAAGACGGAAAAAATTTCGATTACAATATTTTCTTCTATCATAGATAGAAGAAATTAAAAATAAAGTAAATTGAAAAATATATGTTAAACATATTGATATATTGGAAAAAAAAACACAAACTGAGAAAAATGAATTAAAAAGTTGTACATCTGAATCATTTGAAAGAAAATAGATAGAGTGAAAAAAAACGTTTTCATATATTTATAATTATCGGATCTTTACATAAGTTCGTCAGAATATACTAGGGATGTCTAAACACGTTTTAAGCAAAGTAAATAAATAAATAAAATGAAAAATTGATAGTTTCATCCTTTTTCATCGAATGAAGGATAGTGGAAAATTTTAATATAAATAACTAAGATAATAATAAGACCATTTTACAAAAGTAATATAATATATAAAAGAAAAAAATCGCATGTTTCAACATATTAAAATGATAATACATTAATTTAATTTACTTCACTTTGTGCAAATAAATCCTAACAGTAATATTTACATACATGCAATCATAATTTCATGTGCATATATTATGAGCAGCATTAGTAATTTCTGCCAGCGAATGCTCGTGGAAACTATAGTTACCAGAATCCCTGATAAGATAGATTAGCAATTCCATCTATCCGCAGGCAACGCAGAAATGGATGTTTCGATAGAGGATTAGTCATCTGTTAAATAACATTAAAGGGGGGAAAGTACAAAAAATGTAGATTGAAGATATTATTAAAATTATAGCTTTAAAATCTCATATTTATTTACTTCATCCAAACATAACATAACTAAAATGACCAAGCATATTAACACACTGCGGCTACACAGAAGAAAATAAAACCCAATTTGGGTCGAAAGATTCTTAGGTATGTGCCCAAATTGGGCCATGCCTGTTTTGGTTATCACTGTGTATCCATTTTGGGCACTGTTAAATACCCATTTTCAAAAAAACGAAAAAAATACCTAAGAATCTTTCGACCCAAATTGGGTTTTATTTTTTTCTGTGTACAATCTTCATGTCTCCATATATCAATATAACCTTAATTAGATAAATACTTCTATATTTATACTAGTGTATATTGTTTATTTATTTATTTTTGTTACAATCTTTTGATACATTTAGTTATTTTTTATATAATCAATCTTAATACATGGAACAGCATGTATTCGAAAATAAATTACAAATAATAAAAGGAAATTACATTATATCTGGAATCATACTGTGACACCTTTGTAGCAATAATTAAATAGCTATTAAAACATAGAATACATTAAATAGTTCAGTCTATACATCCTGGCTAATTAATTATTAAATAAAAGAAAAGATATCGTTCAACATATTCAGTGTAAAATTGTAATATTTTAATTTATTTTAACAAGTTACCTTACCAATTCATTCTTTCGTGTTTTAATTGCGAAATGTTTCATTTATGCGTCAAAATTTAATTTTTAATTTCGCTTTTATGTTTTTTCTTCCGATATTTCCTGAATTATTCTCCTGTAAAATTCCAGTTCAAAATTACTTATATGGGATAAGAAATTTTGCACTCTTTCAGATTTTCCGTGTGGTTTTACATACGTATTGAAAATAATCAGCTGCTGATATTAGCAAAATGCATACTTAATTAAGAGATAAAAAGTGGTATTTAATCAAAATATGTTTAAACGAAGTTTGCATGGAGTAAATAAGGTTTGGTTTTACTATAAATATCTAACTCAAATATTTATCATGAGTTTAAAAACCGCTGTTTTTTTATTAAATGAAATATTTAATCATTTTTTCGTTGACGAGAGTAGTCAGTTTTTTTTTTTAAACTTACATTCAGTCACAACTGAATATTGTGATTGGATGACTAGCTAGTTGTTTCAAATCACCAACCCAAGAAGGATAATGCTTTTGTTTACATAATTATAAAAGTTCATTTTAAAAATAGCTTAATTATTTGCATTACAAGATAGAAAAATCATGCGTCAAGCATAGATTATGAAACGCTTTCCAACACATTCAGAACAAAACTTCACCGTTTAATAAGCTTACAGATGATGATGTTTAAACAAACAATTTGGAAAACGCATAACCCATTTGAAAACCCAATTTCAGCAATTATCTTCTGCTGTCAAAAAATACCCAAATTCTATCGTGCATGCTTGTATATGATTCATAAATTTGTAAGAATACTACATAGCAGGGAAAAAATTAGTTCTGTTAGGAAACGTGTAACAGTTGAAAACTCCCCTTCACCAATTTCCGTCAATAAGCGGAAAAGTACTCGGATTCTTTTGTGCAGCCCTGCATATGATCGATAATTTAGAATTTATACATACCACATAATATGCAATAAATCAGTTAAATTTAAAAACGCACTCCCAGCAATTATTGCCCATAGACAGTACTGTAACCGAATTCTTTTATGTGTCCCTACAAATAAACGTATACACACTCTTTATATACACCCTATTCTAAAGTAAGCTTATTGTAGCGCACTTCAGTAATTTATATCATTTTCAATATGTTCGAAATAGTATAACATCATTAAAATACACTTCAAACGATTTCCTTTCACAGACCATAAGGTAAAGGCACTCTTTTGAGTGCTCCTCTAAACGAATTATAAATGCTACACAGTTCATTTTCAATACTGAACATGCCATGGTAGATCTCAATAACATATATCAATTACATGGCTATCCGACTATATTTACGTTAGTCAGAGCGCGGAAAGACAAACCGAATGCATAAACACTTTTCAACTGTGTTGGAAAAGATACACAAGGCTCTACTCAAATCAAAACTGGGTACTTTCTGACACAATCATAAATTCAGTTTTGTTCGTAAATGCATGAGATTGGTAAATGCTCTTCAAAAACTAAAAATTTAATTTTTTCCATTTTTCGATAAAGGCAGCGGTTAAAAGTTGCTGTCAAAAGTTGGCGTTTGAACTGAATTTTCGGATTCGTCGGCTCGATATAGGTCGATATGAGACAACAATCCCTTATAATAAAAAGAGAAAATTAAAAACAATATATTCTAAATCAGTTAAATAGTCATGCCTGCAAGTGCCATGCTTTTACATTTAAAAATGTATTCGTAAATTTTTCAGAAAGTTTCGCAGAGAAATATATTTTTTGAGAACATCTTTTGCAACGTAAAGTATAATACTAGAATTTTTACTACTATATTTTATCTCTCTTTTTTTAGCGCGTTGTTGATGATTTTCCAATACACGTTTCTACGATTATACATTTTTTGGGACAGTTCTTTTTTAAAATGCATGAACAGTGCTTTTTCCTTCTATATAATCATAATTGATACACACTCGGTATGTAACTCGATGAAACAAGTGCGAGAACTTTCAGTACATTTTTCATCATTGTCAGTTTCAGCTGAAAATTTCATCACTTTTAAATGTATAAGTATTTGCTAAAGTAAAATATTTTCACATAATGAAACAAGAACGTTATATTTTATAAATTAGGCGTTCAGAGCTAAAGTGGATCAAGTCCATAAATTACACTGCAAGAAAAAAAAATTGTTGATTTTACGGTATAAAACTGGCATCCCAGCAGCTGGGGTGCCAGTATTATAAGGTAAAACCAATAATTTGTTTTTGCAATGTGTAGTTTTGAGATAACCAAGGTTAAAGTTTATTAACACTAGTTAAATCCTAAAGTGATTTAGAGGATAATTTTCTTTTTATTGTTGTAGTATGAAGACTGACTTAAGTATAAGTCATAATTTGAAAATTTAAAAAAAAATAATTAAGGTGGCAATTCAATTTTGAATCAGAATTTAATGGAATTGATTCATTTTGGCACTGAAATGGTCTTTTTTACATAAAGTCGATCAAATGAATGCGACACAGTGAAAATGGGACTTAATCAATATGGCTCATAAATAATAATTCAATATGTCTCTAAAAATATACACCATTAACAAGTATTAACCCGCAACAGACAATTTTTTTATACTTTGGACCTGATCCACTTTGGTTCTGAACGCTCCAAATAAGGACAAGTCACAATAGAAAGTGTTCTTATACAGAAGCAATTTTCACCTACATAATGATCAACAAATATGGCATTATGTGCGCGAGGATTCACAAATAAACAGTCTAGTGCTGTAGTTGCTAAGCTTGCTTAGCGTAATCATCTAAGCCCTTAAGCAATACACAGTATAGTGCAAAGATGAATGAGGCGAAAATATATTGTCAGTTCTACATAAGATTGGTTTGACAAAACCCTTCAGTCTAAATTAATACAGTAAAATCGGATAAGACAGAATCGCAAAGAACTGGACAAAATTTTCGTATTAGACATGCATCCGTTTTAACAGGTATAATCATATGGTGTTCTTTCTGTCGGGACAATGACATTTTTTTTATTTATGGTGGTTCACAAATTCCCTGCTTAACAACGCGAAATTTCTGACTCATTTTTAAACGTAAAGGCATGAAATTGGCAGACCGGACTTCTGATGAGATTTGTAATCCAATGACGTTTCCCATTTTTTCGAAAAATAAATTACCTATCGAGTTATAAGCGATTCTTGTCAAGTGACAAGTTTTCTCACTTTCTCGCGCTTCCGCATCGGGAATTCGGTTCAGAACGCCGACTTTGATAATATTTTCTTAAAGATCTTCTACTTTTACCAAAAAATGGAAAATGCCATTCAATTACATGGTTTCTGAGTAAGAACACCTGCCAATTCCATGCGTTTCTCAACAAAAATGAATTCAGAAATGTGTCAAAAATTAGCTTCTTTGGATTTGAGAACAACAGCCTTAAGAAATGATTCCGTTATAGACAGGTTCCGTTTTCACAGGTTTTTCTGTATCAAAAATTTCTTATTCACCAAACTGAACAAGAATTGCTTCACATCATATGTGGTGAAAATTTTCTCCAATTTGCAGTAGATAAGTAATGGGGGGAGGGATTTAAAGAGGAGCGGGATACAAAAATCTCGGGGAAAAAAATCGCGTTTTTACTTTATTGGCTAAAAAATAATCTACACTTTTAAAATTAAAAATTTTTAATAATTAAATTAAAAGTTTTCTTAAAGATTTTACATATGAAAAGGAATGAATGTACAGTCGGTCAAAATTAAAAACTGACCCCCTCCCACCCACATAATGTTTTATGGATAAACAGACACAGAGAAAAACTAAAATAGCGATTCAATTGGGAATTATGTCTTGTGTAAATTTAAAAAACAGCGCTTAGGGGCGTGTCTCCATATTGAAATTGTAGCAAACTTTAAAATTTTCAACACGAACACCTGATTTTGACATCTTATTTGGATTCTTGGGTAAAGTTTATTGCCAGATACCAAATGGGAAGTGCTGAGGAATTATGCAGATGAAAAGTATTGAACTCCTAATGTTAAATTAATTTTCGAAGTTACAAAACAAACTGTTTTTAAGCATAACTCCAAACTTTTTTACTTTTAACACTTGTTTAACTTAAAAACTATTTAGCAGAATGAGTTGAAATTTTGAATTCGTATATTTGAAGCTTTTAGAAAAGGATTTCTAATAAAATTTTATATAGGTTAAAGCAGATATAATTTTCGAATATTAATTTCATAATTTACATATAGTGGATTTATGTATAATGAACTTATGTATTATTTATGAAGTTATAGATTATTTATATTTATGAAGTTATATATTATTTATATTTATGAAGTTATATATTATTCATATTTATGAAGTTATATATTATTAATTATTTTTACAACATCTGATAGTGCTTAATGCATGTTTATATTTTATACTTCTAATTTGGTCGTTTTATTGTTTTTGTGCATTTCAAACGGTTTTTTCCAACTTACATCGACTTTCCGAAATTTTGAAATTATTGTACCGGAATGCTTTTTACATACCTCCTGCAAATCTAATCAAATAATATAATGCAAAAGCTATACTAGAAAATTTATTTTTATGTGTTCATTGTAGAGATAACAAAGGAAGAAAAACTTGTTTGAATGTAAGGTATCATTTCTAAACTGTTCTTTTTTTATTTTCGCCCATTTTTTATGAAACTTAGAAAAATTGTACCAAAGTGGCTTTTTACATTATGTCAATTTACTCAAAACGATCGGTTCTCAAACTATGGCTGGAACGATTGGTCAGATTATATATATATATATATATATATAATTTTATCTGCTATAACGACGTAACAAAAACAGTACGAATATAAGTAAAATATCTTTAAAAGATATATATAAATAACTTTGTGAAAATACAGTGTTTTATTAAATTTTGCGTAGAGAGTGGCTAGAGGCTGAAATTAAAAAAGCTTCAATCTCTACACAAACACTCTGGTTGTTTCAAAACAATGCAATAAATTGCATTGACATTGAAACTATATTTTTTTCTAATACATTAAAAAAAAGGTGTACTTTTTTTAGTAAAGGGGTTTCAAAACTATCTTCAAATTAGTATTACGTATTTACTGTTCTCGGATGCACTGCAAAAAAAAAAAAAAAAAAAAAAAAAAATGTTGATTTTACGGGATAATATTGGCATTCCAGCTGCGCGCATGCGCGGTAGTGTATTACTGCTTATTTTACTGTTTATTACTGTTAATTTTACGGTGTAATGCTGGCAGCTGGGATGCCAGTATTGTACCGTAAAATCAACATTTTTTTTTTTTTTTTTTTTTTTTTTTTTTTTTTTCAATGTAATGCCTTTTTACCAAAGTTCTTTTTACCTACCTTACATACCTGCATTAGGTGGGTCGCGTAACAATAAAGTTTGGGGACTACTGATCTATACAATACAAGCGAGACACATTTGTAGAAAATCAATAAAATTTTACCACCTAATTTGAAACGTGTTTATAAGTTCTTTTGTCAATTCAATTAATTACCTATTTGTCTGCATGTTTGTCAATTTGTCCTTCTCTTTTTTATCATTCGATTTATCGATTGAAAAAAAAAAAATGGGATAGTTACGAAATATGTTGAAGTGATACAAAAGTAACCGAAAAAAATGCACAGCAAGAGATAGGATTTTTCAATAATAAGAATTTCACTGTGGAATATACACATTTGTCACCGATAGCGCTGATTAGCCTAGAATTGCTGCATATACAGGGTGCAAACAAAAATCCGGATACACTCAATTAACTTTTGAACGGACAAAGCTAGAGTTGAAGAACAAGTGTATATATATATAGTAAAATTACTATACACTATCATATGGGAGTGATTTCATCGCGTCCAGTGGTGAAATCGAAGCTTTCGATCCTATATCGGAAACTATGAGCGATAGCGAAATAAAGTTAATTTCAGAAGTGCAGAACGTCTTCGATTTAGTATGAAATCATGTCTTTCGTGTAAAAATATTTTTATTAGAAACCTGAAAATGTAAGTTTTTCGATATTCAGTCCCTAGCTTAAAAATACGTCATAATCGCGTGCAGAAGTATGGCATGAATCCTACGACAGATTCATCTTTACTAATAACAGTAACATATGTAAGCAAGGTACAATTTATTTTGATAAGATAATCGAATTATGTATGCTCAATGTGGCCCAATATCGACAATACAGCAACAATAAACGTGCTTAACTTGATTGCCTTATCAAAATAAACAGTACCTTGCTTACGTGTCTGAATTTAATTAGTAAATGTGCATCTGCCTTATGATGACACACTTTTGGATGTGATTACACACTTTTGGATGTGATTAAGACATATTTAAGTCGCTGATTAAATATAGAAAAACTTAAATTTCAGGGCTTCTAATAAAGTTATTTTTACAAGGGTAAATCATGATTTCATACTAAATCGAGGATTCTCTACTCTTTTATATCAGACAGTTTTTCGCTCTCTCTCTCGTATATTTTGAGACAGGATCGATAATCTCCACATTTCCCCACTAAGGGGCGCTGCAGTCATTCTCATATAGCAGAGCATTGTCGTTTTCATAGACACTTGTTCCACAACTCTATAACTTTATCCTTTCAAACATTATTTGAATGTATTCGGACTTTAGTTTGCCCCTTGCAGCTACTTAAACCATCATGTAACAGGGATTGCAACAGAATACCCCAGTGTGCAGAGTTTCGTATCACGTTTGACATTGTTATTAAGAGGCTAAATTTAAACAATGCTTTTATTGCAGTGAAACCTGCAGTGTAGTGAACGGATATATCAGTTCACGGTGGTGAGATGGGTAAATGTGACTTTCATGGTTATCTTACAGAGCAGTACCGGAGATTTCAACAACATTATCTTTATTATAGCTAGTAAATTTAATGAGCATCTGTCTGTTTTCCTTCCCTAAAAAAATTTAATTAAATTTTAGCATATTTTTGAAATGTTAATGAGTTCAGTATACCTATCTGTAGGGACTATTTTTGTAAGTTTCACATCCGAAGAGCTCTGGTATAGCAAGTACTGGCCGGAGAAACCTGGCTTAAGGCCTAGGGCCCAGCTCCCTTCTGGGTGTCTGGTTCCCGAAGCTGCTGGGAGATTTTGGCAGGCCCACAAGTGTAGTGCGGTGGTTCCCCTTAGGGCACGGGTTCAACCTTCGTACGCTGTAGCAGCGACCACGTTGACTATCACTTGGGAAATGAGGGTGATGAGCAGGTGGTGGTGCTCCCACCTACAGTAGAGCACACAGGATCCATCCTGGTCGTGCTCGTTAAAAGTTCCTCAGAACTTGGGTACGGCGCTGCCAGTTTTATACCTATCTGTCCATCCGTTTGTCCACATCTGTTTTCAACCATTCTACCTTATATAAAAATTTTTGAACAGTAATTTCAATGCGTTCCATTCGTAACTTTTTAATACAAGCTTACGTGCGTAGATCAACTTAATGTACAAACACATAATATTAGAAAGCGGACCAGAACTTTTGCAGATGCATGTATTTTTTTCAATTTGTTTTTAATTACTCATGTGTTAGTTAATTCAGCGATTTTATATTAAGTTATGTATATTAAATAAAAATGCGCGGGTAAATGTAATAAATCAGAATCATACACAATAGAACATTTTCAATATATTTTTTATTTTATATAATTTTTTTGTCTTGTTATAGACCATATATTTTGCTCTTGTTCATTCTGCTATACAGAACAGACGCATATAAAGCAAGTAAATATAAAACAGACTAAAAATACGTAAAAATCAAAGAAAATATTCAAAAATATCAAAAACAAAATCATAGGGATAATAAAAGTAATATTATAAAATCATAAATACCGTCCCCATGTACTGTCCATTTGTTTGCAATTCAAAAGTTAACGCCATGGTTTATCTTTCGAATAAAACAGCAAGGCATCAGTGTCCATTTGTAAGTTCAGTTCACTTGATGATGGAATAAATTTAAGACTTACCTAAAAAAAATGATAATTTAATTAGTAAACTTATAATGCAATATGCAATATAATATCAAAGATACAAAATCACACACTTGTTTGTAGTTTTATAAATACAGGGTGTGACTGAACTTTGAGATTCAATAATTCATTGATAACAAATACAAAGATGAAATAAGTGGCATGTTTATAAGACAGTTCGTAAATTTTATACACGGCAATTTAAAATATAGCTTAAAATTTGGTCAATAGATGGCGCCACCCAACCTGTAAAAGGGCCGAGTTGACGTATTGCTCAGTATTATTTTGCTACTAGAGATCTTTTAAAATTTTTATTTTTTTAAGTCTATTATATTGTTAATATAAAAAAAAAATCCATAGTTTACTTTCATCGTACAACAGGGTAAATACACTCATAATTATAAATAAACTCATGGAAATCTTCCTCACATAAAAATTTTAATTATTCTATTATGATGAACTGTTTTCATAGAATATTTAAAAATTCTAAAATTGATCATTTGAATTTGAAGAAAATTACATGTGACTTTTCTATTCTAAAACTCTCTGATATATTTACGTTTTCTTTCGGTACACCTACGTTGAAACTTGACTATCTTGAAATTAATTGCAAATAGACTTACTAAGAAGGAAGGTCTCCTTAAAGCGCATACTCAGAAAATTTTGAAAAAAATGCTAATCAAGCTACTCATGTATGTGATAAAGGAACAGTGAAATTTAGCTGCTGAATCCCAGTAGAAAATCTGCAAAAAAAAAAAAAGTACTTTCGAGTATTTGGCGCAAAAAGATGTGATTTGGCTAGAAACATATTTTCCTCGCCAAACGCAAACGACTTTAACAGTAGAACTAACGGAAATTTTACTCAAGTTTTTTTTAACTATTTCACACCAGAATTTTATTTAAAACTACTTAACTTATTCATTTAACGTATTTTTATGAGTTTTATATTTAATTTATTTTAAAAAGAAATTTCTGGTTCGAATCGGAATATATTCATTTGGTAACCGCCAAAATGACGGCTCATGGTAGTTCTAGTATTAATGTATTTTGAAATTGCTTGTAAAATGATTATACGAATGCGCAATACTTAATGAATTTAAACTTAAACGATGAAAGTTTATTATTTTTTGTATCAATTTTGTATTTTCAACAATGTTTTTTAAAAATTTCTAAATATGTCTATGAGATTTTTGTAAAATTTGAAATCTTAAAATTGTCATTAGCTTAAAAAATTATACTAATGGTTTAATTCTAGGGCTCATGGTACCATACCCTCTTTTTCAGAATCGTTTGCATTTTGTGTTCAACATTTTCAACTCATCTCTGTACGTTTGCAGTAATATTAATTTAAATCAGATTAAATAAATCATTCACGTTTTTTTTCTCTGTTTATTACCGATTGAATGGAATTTTGCTATTGTTTTATCCCCATTCCACAATTCTTTCTGATTTAAACGGCTTCACCGGTTATATAAGTAATTTTAAATGTATTTTAAAAAGAAAAGCCCGATGACAAACGCATTCGTTATACATTTCTATATCGGAGAAGTCGTTTCCATAGCAGCAATACTTTTTTCCTTGAATTGACAATGTTCAGAATCGGGCTTATTTTTGAGCTTGAAGCAATTTTAATCAATTTAAATTTTGTTTTAAATCTGAAATTACGATCTTTAAATTTCATTATATGTACATATAAATGTGTACACAAAATTGTAGTTCTAAAACTCTATTTATTATGTAAGTTAAATTTACATAAACAAGTTCAGCATGAAAAAGTTTTTCCTTACAGAGTATTTGACATAAAAGCGTATTTTTTAAAATTTTATTTCGTCGCCAACCGGTAATAAATCGCCAAATAAACGAAAATTTCATAATTTCCATTACCGCCCAGCGATCTATTTCTAGATCACCTACAGCCGAACAAAACTTTTAAATTTCATACCAGTATTTTAGTACGAAATTTTTCTCATTATCTAATCTCAAATTTTGAGTCATTAAATAACTCAGAATTACTACATGGGAAAAACTGGTGTCGAAGAATTAGAAGAACAGTTGGGCGTTAACGGGTTAAAGAGTATTTGTCATAAAACCGTATTTTTAAAAATGTTATTCCGTCGCCAACCGGTGATAAATGGCCAAATAAACGAAATTTTCATCATTTTTTTACGGACGTTATATCGAGGTTCCGCAGAATTTTTTTTATAGACATATATATCCTCATGAGAAGAACATTCTGTATTTTTTTTTCAAAATTTTCTGAGTGTGCGCTTATGGAGACCTTCCTTGTAAGAGATTTGGATAAGGCCATTCAATAATCTCTTGACTTATTACTTTTGAATTGTAAATCTTACAAAATTGACTTTGAGCGCTTACGCTGTATGTAGAATTGTATTGAAAAAATTGCAGTCGACTATTTTTTTATAAATATTGTGGCAAAGAATAAAAATTAGAGTATCTTCCAAAATATACTAAGAAATTACTTGTCAATTCAAGGCATTTTATATGCCAAATTCAAAGTAAGATAGCTAAATAAATTGTAGACAGACAAATAGTTAATGTTGAATGACTGCTAAATATGATAAAAAATAAAGACAGTAAAGATACAAGTTTATAGCTTCTACATTAAGTATGTGCGTTACAGTCACTTCTTCTCTCTTTCTCTTACCATCTCTTGTATTTTCCATTCAAGAAGGAGTTATTTTATAAAACCTTGCAACATTTTCTTTTGAAATTTATTGTAAATATTTTTGCTATTATTTTGGGGGTTGGTTTTTACAAATTGCGGAATCGTCATAGCAGGAAAACTTTATTTGTATTCCTCCAATTAATGTTTTCTGTACTCTACTAATGGAGAATTTAGAGTTTGTTTCATGTGTAAAGAGATTAGTCTAGTCGTATTCAAATATTAACGATTAGAGTTAAATGAAAGCAATTGGAGCTGTTATATTTATCAAGTTGAGGATAAAGAGCTGTTACATTTATTGAGGGTGCTTTTTCTGCGTTGGTTTTTTACACGTCGAGTGACCGACAGAAAAGTGCTTGCATTTGTCAAATTACTGTTTTCTAATCTCCACGAATTCAGAATTTAGAGTTTAAAGAGATTATTTCAAACGTATTCAAATATTAATATTGAATTCAGGTAGTGAGCTGTTGGATCTGTCGACGTTGCTTTTTGGACTTTGATATCCTCGTTGGCAGAGCATCAGACTCCTAATTAATGTATGATGGGTTCAAGTCTCAACGAAAGCCAGTCGTTGTACGCTATGTATCCTAGTTTCATCTAGTGCACATTAAATCTGTCGGGGCTTCAAAGTTCTCGGTACATGAATTACCAGTCTCCGGTGTACCTAACCAGAAGAAGGTTCCATCCCAAGATCTAAATTAAGGGATCGTTTAAGAAGTCAAACGTCTTGCAACTGCTTTTCCAGGACACGACAACAACAAAGGTTGCCTTTTATGCGTTGGTTTTTAAACGTCGCCGTATACTTGTCATAGCAGAAAAGCGATTGTATTTATCCAATGAATGTTTATAATTTTCCACTAATTGATAATCTACATTCGTTTCATATCCAACAGATTAGACTAAACGTATTCAAACACTAACTGATTAGAATATTTGAAATAAACTCGATAAATATAAACAAAGGAAGCTGTTATAACAAAGTACCATTTCAAAATAAAATAACAGGAAATAAATGCCATTCCGAAATGTAACTTTCTAATTTACAACCGAGTTCTTCCTCCTCGTCTAAGAAGTTAAGCCCCAGGCTAGAGCTTTACGAGTCAATTACACACCGTGTATAGATCCCCAAGACAGGCTCGTCTAGAGATGTTAGCACATCCGAAAACGCCCAAGGAGATGTTTCAATCGATAATCTGGAATTCCGGAGAAATGGGCCCGATAACGGAGCTCTAAAATACGAAATTATGTAAATCAACCATCTCCCACCCAACTTTTCCTTATATTCCCCGATCGAACTGAAAGGGAATTTAAAATTTTATCTACAGTCTTTCTTCCCCTTTACAAGATGGAGAAGCCTTGTAAAAGTTGTTTCTGGGGGAAGGAAAACTTATATTTTGAGTTGCACCAGTGCTGATTTGCCACGATACAACAAGGTAGAAAGTGGCTTTTAGAAATTGTCTGCAGATAAGCGTATGCATATAATGTTAGCTCCCCAGAGGACTATAAAGGGATGTAAAGTAAGTACAGCGGAAGGTTTTTTTCACCCCTTCTTTTTTCAGTGTACAGTTTTAGATAGACGAAATAGAGACGATAGACTATAAGACGAAATTGAATTCTTGATACGAAAGAAACGAACGCATACTTAAAAACATCAAGCATTTTTCTATAAAATCCATTTGCATGAGAAAAACAAGGAAATTTATTATGAAACTTCTAAACAGAGTGGCCAGTTTAGCCTCCTTTTTAATTCAGAAATTACGAATACCAAATGATAATTTTTGCTTTATTTAATGATGGCCATTTCGTGATTACATAAAGTAAAAATTCTTCTTTTAGAATGTTCGTTATGAATTCGGAATTTCTGTATATAAAATGAAGCCGAATTGGCATCCGTGCTGCTAAACCTCAAACAAATATCTATAAAAAAAAATAATGAAAAATACTTTTTATATTTCATTAAATTAACTCGATCATTCTTTAAGACATACTCAGCTTAAAGTATTGCTTGTATTAGAGTAGCGACATACAGTGTGTGTCAAAAGTTTAAGCACAGTAGTTATTTAGTCTTTAGTAGGACAAGAATAATAAAAAATTAATACTTGATTATTGCTCCAATCTGTTGAATGGGTTTAAATATACGGTCTTCCATCGACAAAATGAGATTATGTTTTATTTCCGGTTCGATTTTAAACCAAGCATTATCAATGGCATCTTTCAAGTCTTTAACTGAAGAATACGGCTTATACGATTTGGATAAACTGCATGTGTGAGAACACCCCGCATATTTTTTATAGGGTTTAAATCAGGGCTAATTGCCAGCCATTTCAAAACAGATACCTCATTCGACTAAGCCACGTTGGTGTTGAGGCTGAGGTGTGGATCAAAGCTTTATTGTGTTGAAAAATCCATTTTTTTTCTGCCTAAAATCTCGCCAACAGGGAGCAAACCATTGGCAAGTCTCTCTCGATAGTTTTAAGAGATTCACTATCGCTGATGAATACGAGGGACATCTGATCATTAAAACAAATAGCCCCCCCATACCATTATACAAGCACCAACATATTGTCTGCTAAATATTCTGCTGGGTTCGTTGCGGAGATCATGGCAATAGTATTTAAGTCCATCAGGGCCGTCGAGGTTCCATTTTTTGTCATCACTGAATATGACATTCAGCCACTTATCACCTAATGACATACTCACCTCTATAATTTAGATTCTTTATGGTGTGCTTTCAAACTTGGTAACCGAACCATTTTGCGGTTTTTGGTGTATCCCAATTCCAAAACCCTTTTATGAACAGATTTTTTCGACTTTGGCATTTTGTAGTAACACAAAAACAACAATTTGATGCTTCTTATACACCCAGCAATCGTTTGCGTGCTTACGTTATTTTGTAAAATTTGCATAAAAACAACTTTGTACTTAAACTTTTGACACGGTTTTTTTTGTTCCATTCATAAACTCCATGGTTTGATATAAATTTAGAAACCTAATTTTGTTGAATATGGTTTTAAGACAACAATTATTAACGCATATAAATAGGATTTTGAAATAAAGCTAATATTTAAAGTTTCGTTTAAAATTTGTTGAAGTACCATTCACACGCACTGTACTGACAATAAAATTTGATTAGTCTAGAGTGGGTTTTTCCAAACTGTGATACGCATACCAGTACTGGTATGCCAGACTTCCGATATTTGTACGAGAACGAATCTGTTATTCTGAATGAAATGGATTTAAATAAGAGCTTTCCGAATCCCCACATATCTTTCCGAGTCAATGACCCAACGAGAAAACGAAATCTTAAAAAACAGTAAACAGTTGATGCTTTCAAGAGGATACCTAGTTGCAATGCAACTACACTCCCTATGTATGAGTAACCGTGTAACATATCTTAAAGGAGCCAAGAAATAATAGTCTAACCTTAGCACAATATATGCACTACAATAAAATGAACTTCTTAAATACCGGAACAATACCATCAATTATATAATCTTGTAGAATTTTAATGGTGAGAATGCAATTGTAAAAGTACGTCCTGAATTGATGAGTGACATAAATGAATAGTGTGAATGTCATATACAGGGTGGCTAGTGGTCAGGGAAAAATACAGTAAAAAAATGATAATTACCAGTATATTCTTAGAGAAAAATTCAATTGATTATTTGATCGAATAATCAACATAAATTTTTCTATAAGAATATACTGGTGTTTATTACTTTTTTTGACTGTATTTTTCCCTGACCACTAGCCAGCCTGATATAGCAGTAGATTTCAATGACAATTTTCCAGAAAATTTAACAACAGAATTTTTTATCAAAAATGCCTTTTGCATTGACGATACTGTGTCATCGTCAATAAAGAGGGAGGAAAAAGAACTTACACTTGTATCAAAACAGTTTTCAAAACATTTTAAAAAGAATGAAATAATAGAGTTTTTTTTTTTTCTCAGGTGAAAATATTAGCCACTGATTTCTCCGAAAGCTATAAAATGTTCACTTGAGTTTGGCACAATAATTTTGAATATAAATTTGAATTTCTAATTTTTTTTGTATATATTTTTTAATTTTAAATCTTTTAGTGGCCGCCATTCTGAAACGAGATGGCGGACCAAGCTGGCCAACGAACTCGGTCTAGATATTGGTGAGCTTAATACACACTTAGTTTCATAATATATATATATATATATATATATATATATATATATATATATATATATATATATATATATATTGCAATTCATTCCCTAGTTTTGGTTGTGTTTCATGTTGGTTCTTGTGGTGCACAGGTATCTTTTTTAATCATAATGGATTTTATACTTTCTGTCTCTATTTAATGTTTTCTCTGTATATTATAGGTATGGCTTCTTTTCTTTTTAATATTGTATTTTTTTTTTTTTTTTTTTCACAGGTTTGCATCATTGTTTATGATGTGGTAGTCCCAAAATCATATTCTTTAGCAATGTTTGGCTAATATGATGATGAAACCTCTCATTTCATTTTATTTGTGGTATTTAGGCATTTGGGACTTGATAATTCTGTCTAAATTTCACAAATTTCATTTCATTTCATTCATTTAATTCCATTTATTCAATTTTTAATTTAATTTCTTATTCTTTTAGTATGTTTTTGTTTCCATATTCAGTGTGTTGGGGAATCTTTCATTGTCAACTAATTATTACATACTTAATTATTATTTCAATGTTTAAGTTGGTGTTATGATAATGTTTTATTTATGGTTATATATATATCACTATATCGCATATTTATGTGATTCACGTTCATGAAAACAAAAACTAGTCGGATGTGCCAATCCCAAAGCTTTCCTCTATCTCATACATGTTTATACTTCAAAAAGCATTTTTCTAATTATGCATTTTGGAATACAAAAATGCAGCATAACAGCGCCACCTGTTATATGATTTACACGAAAATCTAATCAACATCAACTTATGTCAAGGTCTAACAGAGTACGAAGTTTGATGAAATTCCGTGCATAAATTCTTGAAATACGACTATCGCTAAAATCGTGTAAATCCTGAAAAATGCAGCATAGCAGCGCCACCTCTTGGGAGATTTACACCAAAAACCTAATCAGAAACAACTTATGTTAACGTCTAACTTAATCTGAAGTTTGATGAAAATCCGTGCACTAGTTCTTGAAGTAGAGAAATCGTAAATAATGCAGCATAGCAGCGCCACATGTACGGCGATTTACACCAAAATCTAATCAGCAACAACTTATGTCAAGGTCTAACTGAATCCAAAGTTTTATTAAACTCCGTGCATTAGTTTTGGAGATAGAGCGCCCACAAAATTTGTGTCACATACACACACACACAGAGAGAGAGAGAGAGATTTTCTCTAAACAGTCAAATAGTGTCCACGACCTTGTAAAACGTATAAATTCGTCGAAAGCTGGATGTCGAATTTTTTTACAAATCCAATACTTTTTCTTTGTAAAGATAGAAGAAAGTAAAAAGAAAGAAAGACAAATTAGTGGATTTAGCGACCTCACCGAACTGGATATACATCAATTTAATTAACATAATGATCACTGTATCTCATGTATGTGCGCTTTGCGTCAAAAAGAAAAAAAAAAATAGGTCGATTTAGTGACGACACTCTCACTCTTCGAGAACCGAAACAAATTTTACTTGAATTTCTTATTGTTCGCTATTTCTTGTTCTTATATCCAAATCGTTCAAGAATTGGGACGTTAGAGAACTGAGGTTGACTATATAATTCCCCAGTCCTTCTTACGAACTATCTTATTTTAAATTTTCCAAGACTGAGTAAGAAGGAAGTTTTCAATACCGGTGACAGAATACGGAAACAGATATAAAAGCCCATCTTGTCGATCCAGCTTTTACTATAGGGGAATATTTTTCAAACCGTTCATTTTTTTTATGAGCTACATGAGTTGTTTATGGAAGAATTAGGCAAATCTATTTTTTATTCTCCCCTTGTCCCTCGAGATCAAAGAAAAGCGATGCAAAATTTCAAGAAAAGCTGTTTTTCTAAATGCAACACTAAAAGCATTTGCTTTCAAGAAAGGGTAACTTTTCCCTTGTGTCATAAGACGATTCTTAGATTTATAAGCATGGGTGCTGACAGGACGAAATCCAGAGAGTGGCAAAAAACACATATGCCTCTTAATTTGCTGCCTAAGGTGCATTTTTTAAAGTGAATACTGAACTATGAAATGAACTAAGTCTGAAACATGAAGATTGAATCATGAAGACTGAAACATAAAATAAGCTCCAAATATTACAAATATGCAACAAAAATCCAACAATTTTTTTTTTGCCAGAACACCCAATAAGAAGACAACTTTAAAAACATATCAGCATAAAGCAATACAGAAATGTAACAATTGTCCCAACAAACACAAGATCTGTGGCCACCTTCTGTGAACATTAAGGCCAAAGAGACTTGGGGCCATTTGTACCCAGCCACCGTTGTATTTTAAATGACACACCACAACATCCGCTGACCACTGTTTCATTGATAACGGGCGAGCGAAAGTAAAAGTAATTGATTATCAGTGTCCAGCAGCCATTGAAGATGTGTTTCTGGCAAGGGTATAAAAGCCTGGCATCAAATAAAAAGAAAAGGGATAATGCCATGTATTTGATACATTAGTTATAAGATATAAAATATTTTTTCCTTCACTCTTTTCAACATAATTTTCGATATTTAAAATCTGTCATTAGATGAAAGTTTTAAATGTGATGCAAGATAATTTTTTTTTCTAACTTTTACGGATTTTTTATAAATTACAAGTAAAAGCGTCTTGAGTCTAAAATATGTATATGTACATAAATAATTTTTATAAGCACATTACAGTGAAATTGAATATATGTTAATTTCAATTCATATATTTTTTTAATTGCAAAAATAAATAGATACAAAAATTAATAACAAACATATTACTACTTTTGCTACTTTTGTATACACCCCAATTACAGCTCTGTTTTCCTGTATTATAATATTTTAAATTTGTTTTTAACATGAAATACGATTTCGAAAAAGAACTTCCATGTAATGGTGATCAAATAATAATTGTTAAAAGAAAATAAATACAACAGAAAAAAAATGGGTGTTTTTGTGAGAACTGAAAACTGTATCAAGTTGTTTAAAAAATCACACAGTATATCTTAATTTTCCATATGCCCTTTTAAACGATACGAAATTAATTGGAATAAACTGCACTGTTTAAGCATACTTACTATATAGATATGTAATAAAATTTTTAATGATAAATGTCAATTTATTGATATATTTATTTTCAGTTTCAACAGAATAATATTCACCGATAAAGAACAAGTGAAAAGTATATGCTACCTTTGTATACACCCCCAATTACAGCTCCGTTTTCCCGTATTATAATATTTTAAATTTGTTTCTAACATGAAATACGATTGCGAAAAAGTACTTTCCATGTAATGGTGATCAAATAATAATTGTTAAAAGAAAATAAATACAAAAGAAAAAAATGGATGTTTTTTGTGAAAACTGAAAATTGTATCAAGTTGTTTAAAAAAATCACACAGTATATCTTAATTTTTCTTTAAAAAAAAATATTTTTTTTTTCAAGTGACTTAAAAAAAAAAAAAAAAAGAATATCTATTATATCATATCGAATCATATATTCTGAAGAATATATGATTTAATAAAAAAAGTTATTTTTATTTATTGTACAAGGCATTGGCTCATAAAAGCCCCCTCCCCGCCACCCCCTTCCCGAAACAAATTGTTTCAGTCACAAGTAAGAAAGTTTTTAGACCAGCAAGCGGCTCAAGGTCAAGCCGATTTCAGGGTTGCGATAAGAGAGAGGGAGACTTTTCCTGGAATTTCCTGCCTCTTTTTTGCTCTGTCATTCAGGTGTACGGTACGGAGTGTCATTTTGAGAAAGCAGATAGCAGTGAGCAGACGTCCATTTCAATGTCGAATGTAGCATGAAAATATTCTGTCCATCTGTAAGTCTTATTTATGTTTATTCGTTACATGTTTATTAATTTCAATATAATCTGATTTTGCATCATTTAGAATGTTTATATTTTACGTTTTAATAATACACAAGAATGCTTTAAACATATTTTCATTTTCGGCAAAATAGTGTAAAATTCAATTCAGTAGTTTATTATTATTATTGCGTAAATTATTTTTAAGCATTATAAATATCTATTAATTTATTCTTTAAAATAGTTTGCCTAGCTTTAAATATAAGAAATATGGCTTTAAAAAGAAAATGATTTTGTTTTCTCCTTCTGGGTGAAGGAATTTACCAGTTTATACTCAAGAAAAATTCAGTGACAGTAACAATGGAATAGAGTTTCTTACATTTTTTTAGTTGTTAAAAGGCGTAAAATTAACAGTAAAATAAGTTTTATTAGACTGTTGACATGTTTCGGCTCCATCGGAGCCATTTTCAAAACAAATAAGAATATTCTACAATTGCACGTTCTTTGAAGTTATTATTTAAAACGCCATCATTTAATTTTTAACTTCAAAAATAGTGCAATTGTATAATATTCTTATTTGTTTTGATAATGGCTCCAATGAATCCGAAACATGTCAAGAGTCTAATAAAACTTATTTTACTCTTTATTTTATGCCTTTTAGCATTTAAAAAAGTATATTATTACACGATGTTATAATTTATTATATTTTTAATGGAAAAGAGTGTAATAAAATTTAAGAAAAATGTTGTTGACATTTAAAATTACTGAAAATAATTCTCAGGGATTTTGTAAAGTTTGAAATAATGTATTTTTTTCTAAAGTTTGACTATTAAACTGTGAGAGAAAAATCTAAATGTTATGATGCAAATATATGTAATATGTTTCAGATTATATTGATTTAATAATACTTAAAAGAATAAACATAAATTACTGGTAACAGACTAAAAACCAGTAAAAAAAAAAAAAAAAAAAAAAAAACATACATTAATTATCATTTGCCAAATATAAAATATATAACGAATCATGTTACTATAATACACATAAAGAAAAGATTATTTAAGCAAGAATTCAAATTTTATTCTGGAAAAAAGAATGCTTTTTAGAAGTTTATTTAAACAATAAAGTGTTTTTGCGTGAAAAAAAAAGTACTAAGAATTATTTAGGTACAAATTTCAAGAAAACTATAAGTTCAACTTACCTTTTTTTTTTTTTTTTTTTCAAAAATTTTCCAAAACAGAATACTTGACGTAGTGAATTAATTAGTTTATTTCTTTTAATTATATACTTTTAAAATTTATATGAAATGCAATAATTTAAAAATAGCATATGATATAAATTTTTAAAATATATAATAGAAAAAATAAACAAATACTTAATTCACTATGTCAAACATTGTATTTTTAAAATTTTTGAAAAAAATCAAGGTAAGTGAATTTATAATTTTGTTGAAAAGTGTACTTAAATGATTATTAGTACTTTTTTCACGCAAAAACAATTTATCATTTGAATAAACTTCTAAAAAGTATTTTATTTTCTAAAATAAATTTTGATTTATGCCTAAATAACCTTTATTGGGTGACAATGGCTGGGTTTTGGCTAGCTTACATTTATAAAAGACATAAAAGGCATTTTTATGGTCAGTTTTGGGCTGGATATAATTCTAGAAAACCACAAATGGCGTTGCTACGGCAAGTTTGTGGCTAGCTTTTATTCATTATGATTTTTAATGGCCTAGCTATGGCAAGTTTCCATTAATAATTGCCATTTAAAGTATAATTGTGGCCAGTTTTAGGCTATCTATCATTTATGATTAACCGTTAGTGGCCTAATTATGGGGATCTTATTGTATTTCTGGCCAATTCTGTTGCGGCCACATTGTGGCCAGCGTGACAGTTTTTTTAAGTTGCCATTACGGCCAATGATAGCGGCCCTCCATCTGACAGTTTGGGCCAAAGCTAACGTAGCCATCAGTGGCCCGAAAGTTCTGTGTTCGTTGGGGTTGTATTTCTGTACTGCTTTTTATGCTCATACTTCTCCTCAGAAAATTAAAATTTGTAGCTTCTCTTTTCTGTATGCTGCTTTTGAGGGGTGTTTCTTTCTTTTTTTATATACTTATGTTTATATTTTAAATGGTAAAATCTAACTGAAGCTTCCGAGTTGAAAATAAGATTTCAACACTTAAAATAACAGTAACTGTGTATTTTAAAAATATTTTCTCACACAAAAGAGAATGAATCATCCTTTATTAATAGCATTCAGAAAAAAGAAGTTAAAATTTTTAATTTTCTAAGGGTAAATTTGACAGATACAGATGTTTTCCAAGGGCATAAGTTTAACATTATGGAGGGGGATTTGCGACCTGACATAACAAACTTTAAGCTTCTACCTTTTCTTTTCAAAACGAAAAATAGTTTACTATATTTTTAGTAAAGGAATGGCAACAACTCCCTCCCGAATCCCCGTTTAAGAAAATGTTTAAACACATGAGCGTAAAAAGAAAACAAAATAACTAAAAATTGTCTTCCTCGGTGGATAAAGGGAGTGCAACCCTGAAGAAAATCCTTAATTGTTTTTTTTACTGTTACTGTTAAATTATTTTTAGTTACTTGAGAAGGATAAATTTTATTATTTATTCAAAATCATCAGAAATAAAGAAATTTTAGTTAATTGAATTTGAAATTCAGTGCGGAGTAATAGCCCTACCCTGCCCCTTCTTGCCGACGAACATGTTTATGAGTTAAATTACTCTTCAGCATAATAAAATCACATTGGGAAGGGAAAAATTATTTTTAAAAAAATGAAAAGGCTTAGATAATAGAAAAACTAAACTTATCAACTTAATGTTAACTAAGTTAACAACTTAATTAATTCAGCTTGTTTTTCTATCTTAAAAATCCTTCATGTAATTTTTTTTTCTGCTCCGCGTGCGATTCTTCAGGAGGAAATATACGCAAACTTCGATCAGAAGATTTGTTCGTATTAAATTGACGTAAATCAAAGAGCATAAGCAAATGGATTTAAAATGTGTTGAGTTTTCGAAAGCGCTAGAGAGAAATTATTTAGTGGAGAGCGAATTTGTCTAAGACAGGGGTCGCTAACTTTTTTTACTATCATAGGCGCATTTGAATTTCATAACCATCTTCATTTGTACACACTGCCGCCACCCCCTTCCCTCCCTCCTCTCTTACGCACACGGGTATTTACATGTGTGTGTGTATGCGGTGCACGTAGCATACGCATATGCAATCTCATTTTATGTGGTTGTTGGTTGCTGGACGCGTATGTATATAATATTTAGGAAACAGTTCGAGAGCAAAATATGACAAAGCTTTTCCATAACTATCAAATATCGAAATCAGTGCCTAAAATTACTGTTTTTTCTGTACAAGAGAAGAATTCAATATTTTATCCACACCAAATTTTATTTTAAGAAAAACTGTCCAAATTTAGAAGTTTCTCTTGCGCAAAATATGTGTTTATGCATGTAATAAGAAAAATTTCTGAGCGCGTGGTTGACGACCCCTGATTTAAGATCTGTTGGCTTACTTTCGTATAATAATATAATCCACATAAACAGTAATATTTTTATAGTCAAATTCATTAAATGTAAAAAAGAAAAAAAAAAGTGTCGCCATTAAATAGTGACACGATTTAAGTTTTTGATCGAACCAGTCTCACTCAATAAAAATTCTTCCCTTCCTCAATAAAAATCAACATATAAAACGCAGAAATCTTTGGCATAAAAGGAAGTAGCCTAAATTTTACTGTAACCTATTGCGAATACGATGGGAAAAAGGATTGCAGATGCCAAGTTCATTGAATAACACCCATTGTATTTTGCTTGCTTGCTTTTCCAATCATTTGAAAGTGCACTACACTCCATGAAGAACGACATTTTGAAACACTTTCAAGATAGCGGTATTCTAGCGCACAATGCCTCGGGGGATATATAAAAAAGAGGGAGGAGAAATCAAAGAAAGTTTACACTTATCGTAAAATGGATGTGTCTACAATGACAGCAGAGGAAATTACATGCACGAGATAGGCAGGTCAGCAAACCTCATTTAAGTAAGTAGGAAGTATGAGGTAATTTTAGGCGAAAATTTTATGCTCATATACGATGTAATAATATCGACATAATGCAGGTAATATACAAGTTTTTGATAGCTACGCATTAGATATGCTAAAGAATGGTATTTTGTTGAAGTGTTGATTTTTTATTGCAGTCAATAAAATTTCTAATACAGCCTATGATTGGGCAATGAATGAAGTCATATTTCATATGTAACTGATACAAATATGGTTACCATATCTGACTATAAAGAATGCATAAACAAATGTAACTTAACACAACAGAATCTTTGTCATTATTGTTGTTATTATTTACGAAATGACTTCTTTTCAATTTTAAGCTATGAAGCTTTAAATAAATTACCAGAAAGAAATGTTAGATGGATTATTTTGATAATAGTTACAAATCTCCTGAGGTAATTAAGATGTGGAAGAAAAGAGTAAAAGTACATCGATGTGAAAGTGACATTAGAAATAAATTCAAAACGTATTCACTGTTTCAGGTTGAATTCTGGAGGTTTTCAAATAACTTTCATGTTTTTATTGTTTTTTTTTTTTTTTTTTTCAGGCAGGTCAGCAAATCTAATTTAAGTAAATAACAATTGTAAAATAATTTTATACTAAAATTTCCTATCATATACGACATGATAATATCGGCATAATACAAGTTTTTCTTAGCTATATGCATTTGATATACCAAAGCATGTTTTTTGTTCAAGTGTTGATGATACCTATGGATAATCAATGAATAAATGCATTCTACATATAATTAACATACAAATACGGTTATGATGTTTGGCTGTGAACAATCATAGAGAAATATAACAAAATACAACAAAAACCATGCCATTATTGTTATTTTTTTAATTATTTATGAAATGACTACGATTTCTCTTTTAATCTATAAAACTTTAAATTAATTATCAGGATAAAAAAATTATTGGATTATTTAAAAAATAAATAATGTATAATCTCTCCAGAAAATTAAAAAGATCAGTACAAGAAAGAAAACAATACATCGATTTGAAAGTGACATTAGAAACAAACTAACAATGAATTTAGTAATTCAGATTAAAACATATTTTTACAATTAATATAACTATATAATATAATACCTTTGAAATCAAATAAAAAAAGTTCGTATAACAAAAATGGCCGAATCGCTTATTTAAAGATGGCATGCAATATATATATATATATATATATATATATATATATATATAGACGTTAAAAGACATCGCAGAAATATCTATATATATATGCAGGGTGTGTCATAAATTCGTGCAAACTTTAAAAAATCATAATAAAAGAAGTAATGCTCGGAAAAAATTTCGATTTGCGCAAATATGATCAGAGGTACATTAGACTCCCCCCCCCTCCCCTCATGTATATATAAAAAATGATTTTAAAAGTAAACAAAACAGGGCGCTCACGCGTCATACTGAGACGTCAGGCAAACATTTCGTGGATGATCCTCCAATCTCCACGTTTCCTCAAAACGTCGTACTAAATTCAGTATCCCATTCAATGAAATAGGGCTTTTTTTTTTTTGCGCCTTCAGTTCTTTCTCCATGCGAAATTTTCGCAATGCAATAGTTGTGGATTCAACATTCTTGTAGAAAAGTTTAACCACCAAAGCTCTATCTTGTAAAGATAGCATGCTGCCGAGATCGAATGACAAATTCATTTCCAGCCAGATGCTTTATTTTGTTAGCCTGATTTGCATAAAACGTCTCACTATGACGTGTGAGCGCCATCTTTCGGTTATTTTTGGAAGCATTTTTTTTTTGTTTTACATAGAAAAAAAATCCAATTTCCCCTTCATAATATTCGCGCAAACCCAATTTTTTTCAAGCATTACTTCTTTTATTATGAATTTTTTAAGTTTACACGAATTTATGACGCACCCTGTATATATATATATATATATATATATATATATATATATATATATATATATATATATATATATATATATATAAACCAATAAAGTTAGATATGACCACTGTCATTGATAAGGAAAAAAACCATACGTATGGAAAAAAAAACTTTAAAATTTTCTTAAAATAGTATATAATCAAAATAATATAAATGTGAGCTAAAACCCTATGAAAGAACTTTGGTCGAAAAGGCTATGAAAGTCTTCCCTTACAATGCTGTACATAGAAGTTTCTACTGAATTTGTTTTATTATAATATTTTTTATTATTTATTAATCAATTCAATGTTATATGATAGTTAGGTTCACTGCAGTTGGTCAACAGATCTATTTTGTGATGGATATATATAAAATTATAATAATTAAAAATAAATTGTAATATATAAAATTGCATCACACTTAGCAATTTTTACTATTTATTTTCACACTTTATCTATTCATTTCACATAGAGCAAAAAAAGATACCATTTTGATTTTAATACATGTTTATGTTAAGGATATAAATATTTGTAAAACGTTAAAATAAAATAGGCAATTAATTCAATTAGCTCATATTTAAAAAAAAAAATAAAAAAATTTTCGTTTAGAAGATAAATAAAATTTATTATTATGTATGTATATATTTAGTTTATAATTTTTATATAT
This sequence comes from Maratus michaelseni, assembly GCA_963931845.1. NCBI lineage: Eukaryota > Metazoa > Arthropoda > Arachnida > Araneae > Salticidae > Maratus > Maratus michaelseni. The sequence goes on from OZ007592.1 coordinate 257,434,871, forward strand.
TTATATAATTATATTTTTGTAGTACCATTAAACAAATTATTTTTCCGTACTGTCGATAGTTTAATTATTTTACTATAATATCATTTTACGTTGTTATTTTAATACTCACTATATATTATAGCATTCTTCAAATACTTTTATAGTATATTGTTAATTAATAATTGTTCTACTATAATTTTAGAATTTTTATAAATTTTCACTTTTAAAGCATTATCGTCCCTATTCTTGTTATAAATCCAATGGTTAAAATAAAAGAAATAAATTCCAAAGCTATACAGGGTGTTTCTTCTTATATCGATGACCAACAGCTAATTCATAAGCCGTTAGTTTTAGAGATATAATTAGATTAGTAAAACCGTTTTACGTTTTGTTCTTCATCGTATGAAAATCCGTTTGTGTCAAGAGAGTTATTTTTCTTAATTACCAAATTTAAATTTCTATACGGACCCGGATTCTTATATGTTATGTTTAGAAAACAAAATTCCATGCCCTAACAAGTAAAACAGTAGAAATCCTAATTTTTGTATGACGTTTCCCATCACTAAAAATGTTTTTTTTTTCTTTTTTTTTTTTTTTGCGTTTTTAGCGCCGAAAATTCATAAAATTCAAACTATCATAACTCGGTATTTCGATCGTAGAAGAATGGAATTTTTACTAAATCCAATATAAATATAACTTATAGGAACCAGGGACCATATAAAGATATAAATTATATATATATATATATATATATATATATATATATATATATATTAATAACTATTTTGATGTTAATGGATTTTCATATGTTGAAGAATAGCATTTGAAACCAATTTTGCAATTGGAATTGTACCTCTAAAACGTTTACGGCTTATAGTGTATTCAAAATTAAGAGAAAACAAATAAATAAAATAAAATGCAACTTGGCAGATTTTGTAATTAAATGCTTTGGCTAGAATCGATGCCACCCAAACATTGGTCGCTGCCAAAGCAAGGGTCGTTGCTTTGCATAAAAAATAAACAATTTGCCGAAATAAATGTTTAATTTGTGAAATTAATGTATCAATGTATATGTAATTATTATTTTGCTTAGTTAAATTTTAAACATTAAATATTTGTCAAAAAAAAAAATTCTAAATAGATTTTAAAAAAATCAGATATATATTAATTTATTTTTATAAAATCACCAAATAAGCTAAAAACGCGCAGAACTGAAACTCCGTTGTGCAATTGTCAATCCATATGTTTATTTATTTAAATTCTCACTTTAAATGATCCACAAGAATTAGCTATTGGTCGCAATACGAAGGGACTCCCTGTACATTTTCTACTACTGGTATCCATAACTGCACATCATCACACTCAATCAAATATAATCCTTTTTGGCTTCACGGCTACTCTAATATTATTTATGTTTCCTCAGAAGAGACCTAGAAATACCTAAAGAAGGATGCAGGAAAAAGTCGTCTCATAAATAAATCCACAGAAAGGAAGAGAGGGTCAAACAAACACCAGCCGTGTTGGTTTGGCACAAAACATAAATTTCTCTTTCTTATATCTATCTGCTTTAGTCGCAATTGCAACCCACAAACATGCAACATAGTATCATCGACCCCGCATTAAAGACTCATGCATAGAATGTTTTATGACGTAATTAGATAAGCTTCGACATTATTCCTTAGAAATCATTATAGGGATGTATGTATAAATCGTTAATGGATGGTTAAAGGATACCGGCAAGTGGGCAGTGCCTGGGCGAACGTATGAACTCAAATTAACAATATGTAAATAAATGATTTTATAACATAAAGAAGGTGTTAGGTTAATATATTGGTTAAATCATTTATACGGTATATATACAATACAGGGTGTTTCTTAGTTAATAAACTTTAAATGCACTTTATTATTTTAAACTGCACTGCAAAATAAAAAGTGTTGATTTTGCAGTATAATACAGGCACCCCAGCTACCACTATTATACCGTAAAATTAACTGCGCGGAAGCGTAATTACTGCTTATTTTACTGTTTATTACTGTTAATTTTACGGTATAATACTGGCAGCTGGGATGCCAGTATTATACTGTAAAATCAACACTTTTTTTTTGCAGTGTAAGTCATACTGATTGGTAAAGAAATTATACGGATTGAAGTCTTCCAAATGAGTCACAAAGCGTGTAGGCCAGATCTCTGGGTTCGATTCCTGGCGTGCACATTTTTTCACTTAGTTAAAAAAAAATTCAACTCGTAAAAATGTTAAAGGGGTGATCAAATTAAAACAAACAAGCAAAGAAACAAAAACCAATTTATGTATATTTACAAATGTTTTCATTGAAACGGAAGAAAAAAGCATAAAGTTAATATTAAATGTACAGGATGCATGAGAAAGGACACTCGAATGTTTAAATTTAATAATTCAGTAATTAGAACTAAGTGAAATTTTTATACTGTAGCTCATAAATTTTGTATACAGTAAGTTCAAAAATAAATTAAAACTTAGTGAATAGATGGCGTTGAGTTTCCTCAGACTGTAAGGATACTCAAACTAGCAAAACTTTTTTAAACTAGTGAATGAAGAGAATGAAGAGTATGAATAGAATGAAGAGTAAAAAGTAAATGACACTTGATCTATTTTTATATGTCTGATTGAGAATTCTAACAGTTTGAAACAGTACAGTGTAGTGTCATCTATTGGCTACAATTTGAACTAGTTTTTTAATTAATGTGCATAAAAATTATAATATCCTTTATAAACATGCAACTTATTTAATCTTTATATTATTTACAGTTAATATATTACTTAATTTTAAAGTTTGAGAGTACTTTTTGGAACATATTGTACATGCCAATATATAAGAAGTTACTAAAATTATTCTTAGATCAAATGAAACTACAATTTCATTTCATAATGATTCAACTTTATAAAAAAGATAAAAGAAAAGTAATTATGGCAGGATAGCGAATTTACAGCTATTGTTTTAACATGAATAGGTTGCTACTTTAAAATATGTATTTATTACACTAGTCTGAACAGTTTTGATACTTTAGTTTTTTATATTTTACTTGAGATAGTTTTAACGTTTTTTTACATTGAATTCCCATCCTTTTTCGCTCTTAAAATTTTATGGCTGAAATTTGCAATCTCCTTTTTAATCGATGAAAATGAACTTGATAAAAAGCTGTGTAAAAAATAAAAGTTATAATTTGTTATAAAACTTTTATGTTTTTTATAATTGTTTTTTAAACTTTTATCTTTTTAACTAGTAGATAGAAAATACGAGAGCACACAAATTACAACTAAGCAAAATATAACAAATGGTGGAAGCTGAGGAGAAAATGGAGTTTTAACTATATCACTGATTTAAACTGTTTTGCATGAGGATCGATTGACAAAATTCTCTTGAATAAATTTAATGATAAACACTAAGTGGAAACACTGTTTTCGTCCAGGGAACGATTTTCGATGGATTAACTTAACTTTTTAACTAAAAAAGAAAATAGGTTTTGCAAATAAAATCCTGTTGAAATTTTCTCTGAATAAATGTATAATGTATGACATTTATAGTATATGTTTACTATAAATGTTACATTTATATTACATTTATAGTAAACATGTTTGTTGTTACAGTAACTGTAAATTATATCACTTGTTTTGCATTAGGATAGATTGATGAAATGTTGTTGAATAATAACAGACCCTAAGTGGAAACAATGTATTCGTCTCGGGTACGATTTTGATGAATTGGCTTCACTTTTTAATTAAAAAAGAAAATGTGCTTTGCAAATAAAATCCTGTTGAAATTTTGTCTGAATAAATGTATTACATTTACAGTAAACATGTTTGTTGTTACATTAATTGTAAACTATATATCACTGATCATAAACTGTTTTGAATTAGGATCGATTGATGAAATGTTGTTGAATAATAACAAACCCTAAGTGGAAACAATTATTCGTCCCAGGTAAATAATTTTGGATGAATTAGCTTCACTTTTTAACTAAAAAAAGGAAATGTGTTTTGTAAATAAAATCCTGTTGAAATTTTCTTTGAAAATTGCATTATTGTAAAAATGTTTGTTGCTATATTAATTGCAAACTATCTCACTTATCATAAACCATTTTGCATGAGGATTGATGAAATGTTCTTGAATAATGATAGACCCTAAGAGGAAACAATGTATTCGTCTCGGGTATGGTTTTGGATGAATTAGCTTCAATTTTTAACTAAAAAAGAGAGTGTTTTGAAAATAAAATTCAATTTAAATCTTCTCTGAATAAATGCATCTCTTTTTTTAAATGAAATAAATACCATTTACATTCGATGAAAATGTTTTCGTCTTTCGCAAGGAATCATTAAATTCAAACAGGGCCGGATCTAGGCTTATGCCCACTAGGCACTACGGGTGCCTCGCAATGGTCTTTAATAAATTATATTCTTTTTAGATTATTTTTCAGGTATGAAATGTGTGAACGGTCGCTAAAGCGAAAAAGTAGCTAGTTTCACCATATACTCTCCAGCCACCCTCTGGTCAAATAAGACAAACTGAAAATATTTCGTGAAAAATATCTTCAAAATATTTTCAAATAAGAGAAAGGACGCGCATTTCACTATCATTTAAGAATTTCTTAGGCTAAAATAAGACTTTGCGCAAATGCATTCTTTAATTTAATACAAACATATATGAATTTTTGAGGAAAAATGTAACGCATTTATAAACAAAAAAAAATAGGCTTGCTTAGTTTATTACTTTAAAATACCAACAAATAAAATACCAATAAAAATATACGAAACATTACACACGTGCACCCTATTTTTCTCTACATCTGGGTTATAAATGATTTAATCTCTAAATCGCTACGAACAAACTATTGCTATATGAATTACCAAAATCCAGTGAAATTACACATAGCAGTAAGGTGAACATCTGTAAAAGGCGTCGAAAACGAAGATATGGCAAAATGACCGATATTCTTTAAGAAATGCCTTTCTTAAGAAACACTTAAAGAGTGCCTTTATTTTATGACCAATAAACTGTTAGTGATCTACGTCATTCTATGCAAAAGCTATTTACTGTTTATTGCCAATCATTTTAAAAGATATGATGGGGTGTTTATAACATAACGTATAAAAAAGAGCAAAAGATCGAGTAGAAGCGATTTACGATTCTAACAGGCCCAGTTAGGAACGTTGTTATTAAGATTGGATATTCTAAAAAACAGTGGGATATTTTACTAAAATACTTATATTTCTGTATGAATCCAATAAGCTCAAATCGTGGTAGCATTCGACATTATTTAGAATTGGAAATTGCTGTGGCTTTTTACACTTATTATGATGTGCTGAATGCTGAAACTTCTATTTAACAAAAAAAAAAAGGTTATCTTTAATCGGTAATTATTATATGAACATTATAAAACTACGCATGACATATCACATGGACATGGGTAACAGGAAAAATAATTGTACCAAGTTAACTTTGTTTTTATATGTGCATGTCCATATATAGTAAAAATTTTGTATGCGTGCTTTAAATGTATTCAGCTAAAAATAAGACTTATATATACTTTCATGGACAGACAAAATCTGTCCTGTTATATATATAATTAATTTAAAATTATGTTAAAACATCCTAATGCCGTTTGAATACTCAAAATTTATTTTTACAAGTAGTTTTATTGGTGCTACAGTGATGTATACATTTCTTAATCTTCAACACTTACTGAACATTATTCAAAATTAACTAAATTTACACTATATATTACGATATTTAAAAATATATATACAAAAATTGTATTGGGCAAATGACTGATTTAATAAAGATATAGCTCATGCTACTGATATGGTTGAACATTTGTCTCTGATAAAGTTGGCACAAAAAATTACACTACTGTTCCCAAACAAAAGTCTTAGCGACATATTTCTGCAACATTTCCTATAAAAATCATGTTTCAGCTGCGGCTGAACACTGTAACATTTTTTTAAAGATCTTAATTCAGGAAAAGGGAGGGATACTATGCTATACAGACTTGGTTTCTTTGTCTGAGCAGTCCCTCTTAAGCAATCAAATCAAGCCATAAAGTATATTGTTTGAAAAAAGTGATGTTAAAATTTTTTCTTTATCAAACGTTCAAACCCAACTGATAATATTAACTTTGTTATATTGCTTTGTTATACTACTTCTGTTATCTGACTATTTTAATTGCCGTTTTTTACCTTATTATTTAAATATGCTGCGGGAAAAAAAGGTTGAGTAGGGCTGTTCTAGAGGAATAGCATTAATTATATTAATTAGCTTTTAAAATGATGCATTGCACAGTTTAATAGAAATTAATGGGCAATTCAAGAAGACATTTTGTGCATATTACAAATATTGGGCAACCATTTTAAAACCATGGGCGCCGACAGGGGAAAGTCATTGACACATCTCCGATTCTCAAATTTCATTAATTAAATTTCCTTTCCGTGATGATTTTGTAAAAACAAAAAATTAAATGTTCTCTTCTGAAGTGACTTAAAATAATTAAACGCTAAGACAAAATAAATTAAGTATCTTTCGTCAGGGGGTGAGGCTGTCCCACATTAACTCTTCTTAGAAGATAAATTTATTCCTGTTTTTCTTTTTATGCTCATGCGTTTAAACTTTCTATTAAACGCAGGGTTTAGGCGTAGCAGAGTCCCCTTGACGAAAATAAGAAAAAAAAAACTGTTTCAATTCTTCATTTTTAAAAAAGTCGCTTGAAAGTACCTTTTTGTATTTTCAGTATTTCTCAATTGTTACATTTCTATATTGCTCTTTATATTAATATGTTTGAAAATTTTCTTGTTCTGACAAAAAAATTCGTGGTATGTTCTGATAAAAAAATGATTTGTTTATCTTATTTCATTTTATATCCCCCCATTTTAAAAAGCGTGGCCTAGCCGAGGCTGAGATATTACATGAAAAGAGTTCTAAAATGGTGCCCATCCCTGGATTTCGTTCTGCGGCGCTCATGATCAATACTAATATGTGATTCAAATAAGATCTTCAAAGCGTTTACAAATATAAATGTATTCAGATTTTATACAGACGAATGTAAACAATGTTAAGATAAATATAGTTATTCCTGAAGTACAAAAAATAGTTAAGCAGATTTAAACATGAATGACTTGGATATATATTTAAAAATATATATATGTACTACTAAAAAAAAAAAAAAAAAAAAAATCTTGCAATATGTCTGTGGAAAAACGCATCACCAAACTTAACTTTTACTTTCTAGCCTATCTGCTGTTGACCTTTAAACTAAATATAAAGTTTTCTTTCCTGAAACTTTAAATAGTATATCTTCTCATTTCAGATGGTTAAAAAAAAATGTACGATAGACGTTAAGAAAACTGGAAAGTCTGGCACATAAAATACATAAATCTTTCTTTCTTTTGACTCAAATAAACAGAAAGCTAGACGATGTCGTTTTTCGCAGTTGTAAATCCATCGTCTGGCTTTCGTTAAGCTAAGTTTACGGCTTATATAACCCAACAGCGAAATCTTTCAGCTTCCGACGATGATAAACGCAACTGACTCACAAAAGGATGATCTCTCTTTTCTTATTTTGCTGTAAGTAAAAGAAAGATAGAGAGGGATACACTGAGAGTAATACTAAAAAAAATAGTCCAGACAGAAGACATTTGTAATTTCTTACAAGTTTTAACAAATTACAGGAAAAATAATTGGGCTAATCAACTATTCTCTGCACCTATTCCTGTCCACCCGTGTTTAAAAAAAATTATATTAAAAACATTTTAAATCTGTTTAGTTTTTATATATTCGAAGAACCAGCTATAATATTATTGTATTCTTTAGCAATGCAAATCTCGGAATAATGTTAATATCTCCTTTTTCATGGTAACATACGAGGGTAGTTTGATAAATTCTCGGCCTGGCACAGACATGGAACAAGTATGGCCAAATGACAATGATGTTTGTAACAGTGGTTTGTAAAGCATAATCCTTTAGATGACATGCTGCCGAGTTTCAGACGTGTGAGTTTATTGGTTATTGCTTGGCGATAAAGTAAAGTAGGGGAGAGGGGGGCACGTCTGACTGGGGGCACCTTTGAACACTGTAAATATTTTCCTTGAAATAAATTATATTTTTGAAATATAGATTGTAGGACATTACTGCTGCGTCAATACAACAGAGATACAAAGCTTAACCATTTTGCACGTACACTACTATCTATACAAGGTATGTATTTTTTTACTTTCTTCAATCTAAACTTAACAAAATAAAGTTGTAAGCTTTTTATTGACAATCTTGTATCCCTAAAATTTTAATTGATTGTTCAATATTTAAATAAAAATCTTAGCTTTAGCTTATAAGCTTTGTTTTATTCAAATTCTTAAGCCTAATTGAAGTATTAGTATTGTAATGCTAAACACCATGTGATGGGGCACCATTGAACAATTAAAACTATGAAGTAAAGAGTTATGGATGTATTTAAATATTATTATTTTTGGATTTTTCTTTTAGAAAACGCGAAAATTAAGAGAATAATTAAGAATTATTATAACTTAATATGAAAGTTGTACTGATAAAGAGCTGCTAACTACTACACTTTAGGTTTAGAAACAACCCTTTTTTTTTTGTCAAGTGTTTTTTTAACATGAGAGATTCTTGTCTTGTCATATATTTGGATTCTTTTTTCATTTTTAAAAATATATAAATTTTATTATGATTTAAAATGTATATTACATTGTGCAGGGCTTTGTATACTGCATGAAATATTTTAAATAAAAATATTCAGTTTAGTATTGGTTTTAGCCAAATTTTTATCTTTTCATGTAGCCTATTTTAATTAAAAATGTCTATTCACCCTACAAGATTAAAAGTTTATTATAAGTTTAAATATGAAAAAATCAATTTTGAAGCTTTGCATAGTTGTATAAGGGTTTATATTTTTATTAACGAACTTTTTCTTTATGTTGTGTGATATTTTAATGTGTTTCATAAAAAAAGCTAATAATTAAATAATAAAAAAAAATTAGTAATTTCAGTAAAATGCAGTTAATTTTATTCTGAATATTTTATATTTCTTATAGATGTGCAGTTTTTCATAAAAACTCTTAATATTTTCATATTTTGTTTATTTGTTCAAAGGTGCCACTAGCTTGTTCAAAGGTACCCTACATGGGGCAGGTTTGAACAGAAATCTCTAAGCTTTTTAAAGTCTCAAACCGTATTTAATTTATTTGGAAACTTTAAATTTTTGGCTCATATGATGAAGAAATACTTTGTTTTTCTCATGTAATATTTAAAATGCAATAAATATAAATCAAGTAAGAAATATGTTGATTTTCTAGAAAAATGTTCAAACGTGCCCCCCTCTTCCCTAAACAGGTTTTGACATGTTCTAAAAATGGAAAAAATTGAAGTTCGATCTATCATAAAATACTTTGCTTAAAAAGGTTTAGTTATCTTTGATTTCTACCCTGATGACTTACAAGGTGTTACAAAAACTGCTGAGCGTATGAGACGGACAAGGAAACATACTTCTACTGACATATTGTTTGATGGTACAATGATACCTACCATTTAAAAAGAAAAGTTTCTTGCTAACCCAGAAAACAAGGGTCGGTTAATATCTATGATGATTGACAAGTTCTCATTAGCAGATATTACATGCAAGCAAGCAAAAGAAGACGCAGACACCTTGATTGTAAAGACTGCTTTGTCATTGGCTCCATCGAATTAGACGGTGATTATAGTTGAGGAAGATGTAGACCTCTCGGTCATTTTTATAGGTCTCTGCAGGGCTGAAAATGTTTTCTTTTTAAAACCTGGGAAGGACACCGTTTCTCCAACGACATTTTCTCCAACTAATGCTGTGTGTGAGTTCAACGGTTGTGGAAAACATCCTCTTCGTACATTCTACAAGCGGGTGCGATACAACGTCAGAGCCGTTTATGCAAGGAAAAATGAAGTTCCTCAAAACTCTTGTGAAGAATCCAGATGTTTCTGACGTAGTTAAAGTATTCAAAGACTCGAACGCTACTCAGGAGATGATTGCAGCTGCTGGGAAACATTTCTTTGTCTCACTGCACGGCTATAGTGGGACGAATGTGCCTTCGCTGAACCATCTAAGATATATTTCGTACAAGAAGTCACCCTTTAAATACAGTTGTAATATTGCTGCTTTACCACCATCTGTAGCTGCAGCACGACAGCACTCTTTAAGAGTATATCACTTGGGACAACAATGGCTAGGAGTTCAAAGAAAATGCTGAAGAGTGGAGATGGATGGAAACAAATATTGGCCTTGAGCCTGTATTTACTGTACTACCCCCTGCCCCCCCTGCTTTGTTGAAGCTTGTATCCTGCAAACCCCAAAAAAAAACAACAACGAAATTGTGGGTGCAAGAAAGTAGGTATTTGTTGTTCCAACATGTGCCTCAACTGCGAAGGGAACTGTAACATATCAGAGGTGAAGAAGACGAGTTATACCTTGAAACCGAGCTGGAGATGGATTTCCCACCCATTGAATCCGTGGACCCAATGGAGGCGGAACAAGCCATGCCATAAGGTATGAAATATTTACCATTAAGAAAACATTTATTCTATAATATTGGTAGTAAATAAAAAATCCCACTAATTCCAACATTTATTTTCTATGATGTCGATGTCGATGTCGATGAATAGCAAGGGCCTTCAAATAAAAGAATGCGGAAATAAGATTTTTGCTTTTTTACTAATGTACATAATTATTTATAAGTAAATAATTATTCATAATGAGTCGTCGTGTTTATTATCCGGCAACTTCATTGTAAAATGTAGTCAGTCACATAGTTTTTAGTATCATTAATAGTTAACGTTTGCTTAAAATGGTTAATTTTCATGTTACATCGACGTACAGGCCGTAATTCCCGCTTTTTACAGTTTTTTGTCTTTTACCCCCTCCCAATTTTACCTCCTCTTTGAGTACGAGCTCTCTGTAGGATAAGCATCCTCGACTTATGATAGTAGGTCTAGCTGCTCTACTGCTTCCACTTTCCCGTGGCATCAGATTCGCACTTTTCCTGTACCTCAAATGCATAGAATATAGTCAACCATATAATCGTCTGTATCATGAATGGTTAAGCGTTTGCGCAAAATGGTTAGTTTCCATGTTACATCGATGTACAGAACCGTGATTCCCGTTTTTTTTTTTTTTTTTTTTTTTTTTTTTTTTACAGGTTTTTGTTTTTAATACACAATTTTGCGTCACTCTCACGGCTAAACCATTGATCAGACAAAAAAAAAAACTTTCAATTCATAAAATGTAGTAAATTATATTCTCTTTAATTCATATACTGACGACTTCCAAGCAAAATGCACAGTTTTGGAGTTATTTTGAAAAAGCTGAGAAAAGTCCGGGTTTTTTACAATTTTTTTGTAAAAAAACGTATTTCCCGATAAAAATTTTGTTGGAAAACCTCAGATTCGGGTTCAGCGACCCAAGAAACATAAAGGAACCAAATATCAAAACTACACCAAAACTTTCCTTTATTTGACCTTTTTTAGCGCTTCATGCATGTACTAAAATAAAATTTGAAAGAAACTAGTTTTAAAAAGCAAAAATAAAGGCAATGATTAGCCTGCTATTAAAATGCATTGCAAAAGACTCGGTTATGATGAGAGAAACTCGAATGTAAGGAGCAACAATTTTGCAAAAGTACAGAAAAATTGTTCCGTTTTCTCAATTTTCTTAAACAAAATTGCTTTCTATATTTTAGTGTACGCAGATTAGAAAATATTATCATTTATCAAAAGATTATCATTTCGAAAAGATTATCATTTATGCTGTCATTTCTTTTGAATGCCTTAGATTTTTGTTCACAAAAACTATTACTGAGTAGTATTCCTTTCCTGAGTTCGTTAAAGTAATTAGAAGAAAAATACATAAATTTAAACGCATAAAAAAAGTAACAAATTTTAAAAACAAAAAACTTTAAAACAAAATGACTTTAAAAAAAATCCAAATTAATAAATATATATTACGCATGTTTCTTTAATGTTTTTCCTTTCATAACAATTTTTCCTATTTATAAATTCAAAAGTGAAAAATTATTAAATCGAATGTTAAGATAAGTAATTCAACCTTTGAATGATACACATATATTTTTGGAACAGATCTGTCACACTAGGATCTACAAAAGGTGTTTTAGCTAAAAGAAAAATATTTTCTTTTAATGATAAAAACATAACCGTGTTGGTTTTATACAGACTAAATGATAGGAAAAAAAAGATGAAAAAACAAAAACCGGCAAAAAAAAGTATAGTTAATAAAAAAAAAAAAAAAAAAAAAAAAAAGTGTATTAGCCCTAGAATGGCACACATATATTTTTTTTCGAATAAATCTGACACACTAGGATCTACAAAACCAAAATGTTTCTTCGGTTAAAAATAATTTTATTTAATGATAAAAACATACGAAGTTTTGGTGTGGAATAGCTGTCGATCCACTGGATCAATAAGGGTGCCTTTATACTCAAAGTGTGAGTGGCCATCGGAAATTGTGGTGTTTGTAAGACCCCAGTGTATCATTCTAGGAACTGACAAAATAAAAACTTGTGGAGTTTGTGATACCCCAGTGTGGTCATTCTAGGGATTGACAACAACAACAAAAAATCGTGGGGTTTGGGAGTCCCCAGTGTGTCATTTTAGGACTAATTTCACCCTCTACTAATTCAAAAATGTAAAATTGAAGTATCAAAAGCAATTATTCTATAATTTTTACTTTCTTTCTTAAGTTTCATTAAATGAATTTTTAAACTTGGTTGTAGCGAGAACTCTGTTATACCGAGGAAACGCTATGGTTCATTCGTTCTCGTTATAATCGAGTTAGACTATTGTTATATCATTACTATACATCAATGACACATAACTGCAATTTTAACTGTTTAAGCTTATGTTCCCTACTTTCATGTATTCCTCAGTATGGTAATATCAGCATTCAACTTAGTTCTTTAATTTTAATCTTTTAATTTTCGTACTTTCATTCTACACTCTAGAGAAAACTCTACCAAACTTTTAAATATTCATTTGCCACGACATAAATTTCCCAACTACAGTGTGTTAATAAAATATAAGACCTCCTAAATTTTGCAAATTTCCATTTGGACAGAACAATCTAATTGAATTTCCAGTATTGTACTCGAAAGATAATGTACAACTCTTTTAAAACCAAAAGGCGGGAATTAATGTATTATATAGCACGAAATTACTATTAATGATAAATTATATTTAAATAATGCTTTTAAAGTTGAGAATTAAAGATAATTAATAAGTTAATTTAAAAAAAAAAGATTAAAATAAATTATAAGAGCTCTTGTCTGTTAATAAGGATTTTATGCAAATTTGTATGAAATCAGACCGCCAATAATCTCAAATACTGGTTTTTAGAAGAAACATATTTTGAAGTTCCATTTCAGAGATAAAACTTTATCCGTATAACAGCAAGTAAAACACAGCCTGATTTTCATATCTCTATTGATCTCGAAAACATTTTTTTTTTTTATTAAAACGTGATAATACAGAAAAAAAATCAAAATACTATGAATAAACAAATTTATCACTCGAATCTGAATTTGAAATACGCTATGGGAAAGTTAAAAGACAAATCTAGAGGAAAAATTTACTTTAACTTGCACATTTTTTTTTTAGGTTAGCTTGTCTGATCACAAATGTCCTTTTATTGACAGCAGTTTTACAATTTTTAGTTTAAAAGTATTTTATTGAAAATCCCTTATTCCTATATACAAATAAAAACAATCTGGCCCTTTTTTCCCCATAAAAAATGCATTTTTCGACCTTTTTATTATCTGATATTTTGGAGAGGGTTTGATCCTATAAATACTCCTTTTAACTACACCACTGATCAATAAATATGATTAAGACGTTGAAAAACCATAATTTCTGTCAATCAGAAGATCTCTCCGGGTAATAATTAAATATTTGAACTGTGCTGCAGTTTTGTTCTTTTTATACGAATAGCATTAATTATGTTAATTAATTTTTACAACGATGCATTGCAGAATTTAATAAAATTTAATGTGCAATTCAAGAAGATATTTCGTGCATATTACAGATAATGTACAACTCTTTTAAAACCAAAAGGCGGGAAAATTCTATTTTTATATAAATATATACTTAGTGAAACCTCCTGTAATGTTCACTTTAAACATCGGTAACCTCTGTAGACTGATCATGATTTTTGGTTGAAACTCATTCTTTTCATAGTAATAACATTAAACCTAATCTGTAAACAACGAAATCCGAACATAAAAAAAAAAATAATAATAACGTTATATTTCAACTACAGCCAGAATTGGCACGAATGCAGAAAAAGAAGATTTCATAATTCATAATTTTGATTAAAATTCTATAACTAAAATCAAATTTTAATTGCAGATTTCTGCACGCTGAAAACACAGATATAATCGATGATGTTGAGTTAAACGATATTGTAAATGGAACTGGAATTAACATGAAAGTCAATGAATACGTCAACGTTTTGGAAGTTTTCTTAATTCTAACACGATACAAGAAAGGATAGTAAGAAAGGTCTATAAATATAGCAGTATAACAGTGATGATGAAGATGAAAGTGAAAAAGAAAAAAAAAAATGTGGAATTGTCACAAAAATCTAGTATAAAGTTTGACTAGCAAAAATTTTCTGACATTCTCTTCTGCTGTTCAGCTTGAAATTCAAAATTATGCGCTTGCGGTTAAGGGCAACTCAAATTTTAATTGCAGATTTCTACACATTGAAAACACAGAAATAATCGATGATGTTGAGTTAAACGATATTCTAAACCGAACTGGAATGAACATGAAAGTCAACAAACACGTCAATGTAAGATAGCAATTTGAAAGTTTTCTTAAATCTGACATATGATACAAGAACTAATAGCAAGAAACGTTTTGATGTATGATAGTAACAGTGATGATGAAGAGGAAAGGGAAAGGAAAAATAATGTGGAACGGTCACAAAATATTATAATTGTTTTGGTGCAATTTCTTTTTAATTTTTACAGTTTTAAGGAAAATAGTGCAATATTTGATGCTTACCAAAAATAATGATAATGCACTGAATTTTTTTACAATGTTCTACGATATTATACTTCTAGTATAAAGTTAGGGATATTCTCTCCAGCTTCAAATTTAAAATTTTGCACTAAAAGAAAATAACAAAAAACTGTGTAAAAAAAAAATAAATGTGGAAATCATTATTTTGTTAGAGAAATATTATATGTTAAAGTATCCCACTACGTTTAAATAGCCAATTTTTAGCAAATATTGCATTTTTTTATTGTTTTATTTAAAAGACTGTAAAATTAGCTATCCAAAACAGCTTTTGTTTTCTTTTTATGATCAATGCAAGTATAATTATGGCTGTTTTTGTTTCAGTTCTCACAGGAAATTTCTGTTTAAAGGATTAAGGGGTCTCAGGAGTCTTACTTTTTCACCGAAGGTGAAATTTAACGTCATGTCACATTTAATTTTATTTCTCATTCCCTATAAAATACAAATTCATTAAATTTTTACAACTAATAGCTTAATATATGTTCGATACAGCATAATTATTTCAACATTCTACAACAGTTATTTTACTTTTTTTTAAATCTTTAATTTTGATAAAAAAATTTAAAATTATTTTTTGCATTCCATCCACTGCGCGCAAGACTGTAGCAAATCTATTGGTTCGAGATCCCTAAATAATATTGATAATGATGTAAAACTAGAGTACCTTGAACGTATACTTCATTTTTAAGCAATTAAAAACATAGTTGTTTTTAAATTAAAGTTTTTGAGAAATGTTGTGTGCAGGTAAAAAAATAAAATAAAAATAAAAATAAAAAATAATAACAAAATTACATGTTTAAAAAACAAGAAAATATCTGTTGTATAATATTGAAATAATTGTGCTACATAGAACAGATATTAAGATATCAGTAATAAAAAATTTATGAATTTGTGTTATATAGGAAATCAGAAATAAAATTAAATGTGACATGATGCTGAATTGCACCTTCAATGGAAAAGTAATACTCCTGAGACCCCTTAAAGAAAAAAAAAACTTCTATTATTAAGATTAACACTCTGACTGTCTAGCAAAAGGGCAAAATTGTAAGGTTGTTTTCTCTGTATTTTTTTATGCTAAAAAAATGTGATTATTCCAAAATTATATAAAAAACTTAATTATATATAGGAATGTAAACGTTGAGGGTATCAATCATTACGCAATGTATTAACCCCTTAAGCACGACGACGTACCTGCGTACGTTATGAACTCTTCTATTTGAAATACCAGGACGTATGAGCGTATGTCCTTATTTTAATTCCAGACTGCAATGTTCTAAGAATCTTTTTTTTTTTTTTTTTTTTTTTTTTTTGGCGTAGCGTAGCAAATTGCTATTGGGATTGTTTTTGTACGAGCTTTATAGCAATGATTGTTTTCGCACCCAATAGATGGCGTTACGTGTCCAAAATACATCATTAGTCTTCCTGTTGCTTTGTTTCCTTCTTCGCCCTTCATTTGTTTATGCATTGGTTATTTTTTTCAGTTGTCTTTTGTAAATTGTAG
The DNA here is from genome assembly GCA_963931845.1 of Maratus michaelseni. Taxonomy (NCBI): domain Eukaryota; kingdom Metazoa; phylum Arthropoda; class Arachnida; order Araneae; family Salticidae; genus Maratus; species Maratus michaelseni. The sequence continues at coordinate 257,451,450 of OZ007592.1, forward strand.
TATTCCGCTTTCGGTTTTGTGTATGTATCTCTCATAGATAGCAATTTTATAGAATAATTATGTCAGACACGGACAGCGATTATGCTCCTAATTTTGACAGACTTAGTGCTGATAGCTTTGAATCAAGCGTTGAAGATTGGAACTTCGGACCTTATTTCAGTTTGTATAATGTAAATAAACCATTTTTTCATCTCCTTTATTACACGTAATTAAATAATCCACATGTAATTAAAACTAATGACAAACTGCTTTCGGACGCAATCTAATATATCTGGTCTTCAGGATACTATCACTAAATCGCTTAATGTGTTAAAAGTGCATTATGTACGTAGAATTATATTAATTTAAAAAATGCTTGTATGGCAGTGAACGTATTAACACGGGCTTGTCAGTGAGAGGGTTTAAGGAAGGTACAGTATGCAAATCTGAAGAATAAATAACAATATTTCAAGATATTTTTAGAAATAAAAACCTTAAATGCGTTTTATGAAAAACGTCATTTTCATGATAAATCAGTTTCGAAAAACTTTCTATCTCCAAAAATTATGGTTATATTTATATAGGACTGATCGCCGACAATTTTTGTGATGTTGTGAGTTTAATGAACTAGCATTTTAAATATCTGATATAATTTCCTGAATTTTTACAATAATATTAATAGCTGTAATGACAATGTTAATATGAATTTTTATACATTTATATTAACATACAGAAATTACATGGAAATTCATCTAAGTGATAATTTGAATGGTTATATCTAAAGAAGTTTTTATTGTACAGCTTAGATTGCAATTCATTACATTTTTAGTAACTTAAAGTGTGTACTGAATGAAAAAAAAATTCAGTGAATTATCATTTTTTTTTTTTGGTAAGCATCAAATATTGCATTATTTTTCTTTAAAATTGTAAAGAATTAACCCCTTGGGGACAAGCGACACGAATACGTGACGCATAAGATGCTCAGAATCTTCGATTATTCCCACCAGTTATTTTTTATTGTAAGCTTTGCCTTGATTAATCGTAGCATTTCTGCGATTCAATTAGGCAAAAAATTTTCTTTTGAAAAGCCGGTGGTAACAGATTAAAAATTCTGTAAAGGACGCTCGTCGCAAAGGGGTTAAAAAGCAATTGCATCAAAACCACTTATTTAACAAATTAAATTACCCTTTTTATATACTAATTTATTTGTAACAAACGGTATTATACTCCATTTTAAAAAAAAATGGATATCAAAAGTACTGAGATAATTTAAATAATAATAATAATAATAAAAAGAATACGTTTTTGTGCATAATAAAATTATGTATCTTTCATTTACATAAACCCAACCTGACAGTTATTTTTAATTTAATGTTATATAATTTTAAGATTTTAAATTGTCGAATTTCTGAATATACAGTCACTTCTCAAGTACGATCAAATTTATCACATTTTCACGGTCTCAGTAGTGACCACTATTCAGAAATGTTACTTAAAACACAAAAATTGTTCCTTTTGTATATCTTTTGTGGGTAATAATGGTCCAAAACCTTTTTGAGACAAAAACTTTCTTTGTAAAACGAATTTGTAGATCAATTCTTTAGAAAATTGGCAAAATTTAAGATTTGGATTTAATTATTTTATGGTCAAGTAATTGTATTTCTGTAATGTTCAGACCAGAATTTTTGAAACATTTTATTCGAAAATGAGAAAATGCAATTTTACATCTTTTTTATTGTTGTTTGTTTTGTTTTTTTAACCTAAGTTATAAAAGCAAAATTCTATTTAAAATATTCTGGTAGAAATCTTAATTAAAATTAGATAATTTTTTTAAAAGAATAGTAAAATAATTTATACATCGTGATTTTATTTCCCATGCATTATCCATCAATCAATAGAAATTTATATGTGCAGCGAGAGCATGTGCAGTGAATCAGCCTCCTTTGAGTTACCTAGATTTTGGCGCGAGATGAGTCATAAATTTAAAAACTGGATAAAATAAATCACGTTTACAGATGATAATTTTTATTAAAGCACCTGCTTTCATGATACCATATATCTCGTGATGTTTGTTTATCAAGTTCATATTTAAAATATTTTACTAATATTATAGTTCATTTTATGATCGTGAGAATGTCACCGGTTTTGTGTACGAAACTAGTATATTTGTTTTTCAAAGGGTTTTTTTTTTAGGCCTTCTTTTTTACTGTAACCACTTCTAGCATATATATTTTAATTTCAATGATAAGTGATTTTCTTATATAATTCTATAAAATTAAACCCCACCGCTTTTCAAGGAGTTAATTTACTTTTTTTTCTATTCTTTTCGTCTTGGATGAGAAAATATATGCTCAACTCCGCAAAAATTTTAAGAAAAAAATTAAAAGAGAAAGAACGAAAATTTTCTATCCTTACATATTCAACTTTATGATTAACGAAATAACCTTAAAACAAAAAACTGCAAAGAATAATCATTAAGAAGAGAAAGTTGACAGAAATGTCCATAAAGAATTATCCTTAACCTTTTAAAACAAGAAAAGCCCGTTTAAACGTTTCTAACAAATTCTGAAAAAAATGTTAAAGAAACATTTTTTGAAGCAGACCATTCATCTTTCTGACATTGATACTAATCTTTATTTATATTCATGTTTTTCTCCCCCCACGTCTTTTCCACTGCCATTTTTGCCTCATTTCCCCCATCTTATCTCGAAGATATACTTAGAAATAAATGGTTTTGTTTCTCATAGCGCATCCTTCCACGACTCCAAAAACAATATTTTGTGCGAGATAAAAGCCCTCTTTCCCTTTAACTCAAGTTTGAAGGAGATGAGAATAATTATTTCAATCCCTTTAAAGATTATTTTTACCTGAACGCAAAGGAAGCGAGAAAAAAAAATTAACGGATGCAGGCGAAAAAGGAGCAAAAAAACTTATTTTGCATAGAATTTATATTTCACATCCTTTTAGTCTAAAGCAGTGGTTCCCAAACTATGTGTTTGCGACTAGCGTTGCCAGGCACAGAAAGCGGGACAGAGAGACAAAGAAAATGGGACAGCGGCTTCTAAGTTGGGACATAATAATACAGTAAAAGGAAGTAAGGCTATTGGAACATACTCTTAGGAAAACGAAATCCTGTCTTAAGCCTACAAATTGTGTAATCCCTACGGTAGGAATATACAATAATATACCTGTTAAGACGAAAACCTATCTAAAGAAAAAATTTTCACCTGTCACTTGAGATTCCGTCTTAGTAGATTGTACTGTACTATAATAAACACAATAATCTTATACAGTAATATTTCTGGAAATGGAATCACTGGGACCGAAAAAAAAATCCGTTTTGGGGAGGTTTCTAGTTGAACAGTTGTAATTTTATGGTTTTCCTTCCATAGGGAGTGTTAATTTTTAACTTTAATACAGGATTCCGATAGAGGCAGGTTTTCCGTTTTCACAGGTTCTACTAAGCAAATAACAGTAAAACCTGTAAAAACAGGATAGCTAGGAAACGAAAAAATATTCCTTCTTAGCAGTTAGATTTGTACATCTGTGCATCAGGGAAAATTGGGACTTTTTATGTCTCACAGAATGGTTTCGCGAGACAAGTCTTGGATGCCCTGAAAATCGGGTTGTCTCGTGTAAATCGGGACACCTGACAACACTAGTTGCGACCCAAATGATGGACCTGGGAAACGATTAGTTAGGCTTTCAAAAATATACTATTAACTTTATCTACTATTAAAATATAACTAACAAAATATGCTACAATTTTAAAGAAAAATAATTAAGAAAATATATAGATAAATAACTCTTTGAAAAGACAGTGTTTAATTAAATTTTGAGTAGAGAATGGTTTGAGGCTAAAAGTAACACGTTTTAAACCTGATATAGCCCTGATATAGTTTTAGTCTTCCAGTTGGTACAAAACAATTTACTATTAAAATATGGTACTGTAATAAATTCATTAATAAACGCATTTTTCCTTACGCAATAAAAAAATATTTTGTTTTCCAATTATTCCACTTTCACATTAAGTTAATACCTATTACTGTTCTCATGAACGGAAGTTCGCCCATTCCGCAGGATAAATTATACAAAAGACCCTATGAAAGTATATATTAGGTGGGTCTATAGATATGAATCTATATGAATAGACTTCGCGGAGTGCATTCTAACTGGATTCGGTTTATAAATCATAACAATCGCAAGTTTTTTATTTTTTGTCAAAATACTATATTTCGTAGAATATGTAATCTCAATTAGAGAAAAATCTAAAAAATAATAAATCTGTCATGACGATTTTTTCAGCAATCACTGGCATGAACCTTTCTTAACAAAATAGGAATCCATTACAACAAAACTTTGTTATAGCGGATATGTAACTCTTCCGCAGAGTTCGGTCTATTGAGATTTGACTGTGGTTATAAAAATTCTCAAATATTAAGGTTTTTATCAAAATCCAATATTTTGTCAAATGTAACTCCATCAGAGATAAATCTGATCAATCGTGAATCCGTCTCAGCGAAATTATTAGCATGCTTTGGTATAATCCTTATTTAAAAAAATATAATTCCACTATCGCAAAATTTCATTATATCGGATATACAGAGTATCCCAAAAAGGTTGAGACTGACTTGAATGAAGGACTTTTATAGTAATCTTGCCTCCATTGATTTAACTAGAGAAACGTGTTGCAAACTCTGCAGGGTCAGACCAATCTGCCTAAAACCGAATTTATGACGAATATACATCTTTCCATAGTTTGTGCTAAGTAGAATTTATGTATGAGAGATAACTTTAACGATATGGAAAATTAGACCATCTCCCAGTGAAGCAACAGATGCAAAACAGCTAAAACTTTCAATTTTCTTTAAGCTACGTTTTACAGGATTACTCAAAACAATCTCGTTCAGGATACAAGTTACTAAAATTATCTCTAGGATACATTTCCCCATGCCAAAACTGCTAAATGTTAAAAAATTAATATTTGATGTGGTAGAAGCATGACATTTTTTATTTATGATATGGAATTTTCATTCAAAATGCATAGTTTAACAGTCATGGAACAAATATCTGATGTTATTATTATTACTTTCTTCTATCTATAATAGAAGAAAGTATTGTAATCGAAATTTTTTTCGACGGATTTACACGTTTTAGGGGTCAGAGATTCCGAAAAACATGTTTTTATAAAATGTCTGCCTGTCCGTCCGTCCGTCTCTCTGTCCTCATTGTATCATCGAAAAGAGTATGAAGTTATGCTTCAAATTGAACTAAATTTTCTTTTCTATGTTTTTGGCTATGGCCAGCAGGTCCCACTTGAATTTAGGGATATTTCGACGAAAGGGGGCACTGTGATCGCGATTTTTGTTCTATTTTTACTATTATCATCGAAAAGTGTATGAAGTTATGCAGATAATTGGACCAAAGTGTTTGTATATGTTTTTTACTATAGTCTGCAGGTCACAGTTGAATGTAAGGATATTGCGCCTGTAGGGGACGATGTGATAGTCATTTTAAGATTTCAAATTCCAAAAGATATACAAAAAATTAGAAATACTAAAATTTTTTTACGTTAAATATGCGGCCTTGATCCAAGGATTCCAGAGCATTTTTTGTTTTGCCTCTATTTTAAAAAATGGCTAAGATATAGCAGTTTGAAATTATAGGGTGTCTGACATCTTGAAACAATATAGCAGGATCCCTCCATAAAAGGGGTTTAATTTATGAGTTTTAGTGAACATGGGTTCGCCAAATTTTCGTTCATTGTTGTAACTATCGTTTCAACACTTACATGCTTAACACTATATATTTATATTCGCCAACGTCAAATTCTCGCCAAGCTTGGCGACAATTGGCGAAATAATGTCAAATTTGGCGGCAACATACGTTGTTGTATAGGCCAACTTGGCTATGTCTGTCTAATTTGGCGATATTCTCATTCAAATTCAATATTGAAGAGAACGGGGAATGACCTTTCTGTAATAGGTTTCCGCGCATTTTAGCTTCGTGTATTTTCAGTAGAATTATCTAAAATCTCAAAATCAAGCATATCTTTTCCTGCTAGTACAGGCCAGAAGGTCTTTTCGTAGTTTAGTTATGATACATCGGCTGCTCGTATCCAGCTAACCCGACGATTCGCAAGCAACTGACGTACAATAGAATGACGAGAAATATCGATTTTTTTTGGCGGTGTGATAGCGAATTTTGAAGCATTACCATGTATGAGATAGAAGAAAGTTTTAGGATTGGCATATCCGACTAGTTATTATTTAATCTTTATCAGCAGACAATTTAACTTGCTCTATAGGTTTAGAATATCTAATAAATTTTTAGAAAAAAAATACTTTAAGCACGTTTTCTGACAAACATGATTTTCTAGAACAATCAATTGCAAAAAACGTTCTATCTCCAAAAATTACGGTTATATTTATATAAAACAGATCATATACAATTTGTGTGATGTTATGAGTGTAATAAGTTATTGCTTTAAATATCTGAGAATTTCCAGACATTTTACGGCTATTTTTATAAATTAACATGCAGAAAATGTATGGAAAATAATCAATTTCCATCGATGTTATCTTTGGAATTTGTTTTCCTTTAGACCGTAGTTTATTGTATTCTTTGTAACTCAAATCGTATATTACTTGAAGAGAAATTAGTAAAGTATCATTATTTGTGTCATGAGGACATTTTTAGTAAATACCAAATATTGCATTGTTTTTCCTTTTAATTGTAATAAGTAAAGATAATTGCATCAGAATAATTTATTTAACAAACAAAGTAATTTTTTTTTAAGTGCAAAGTGTTTTTGTTTGAAGTAACCAGTATTATACTCATTTTTTTCTTTAAAAGGGGGGGGGGGGTTGGGTTATGGGATACTTTAAAAATCCAATAGAAGTGCTGGAATAACAGCAATAGAATCTATTTTCGACATTTTTTTTTTAAATCGCTACATTGCGCTTCTTCATTTAATTTTACCCATAGGCTTCATTATGTAACATTTTTTGGGTAAATGGCTTTTTAAATTTTGTTATGTAGTATGTAGATTTTCCATTTAACATTTGCGAGTCATCTTGTCTGTGTCAAATATAATAAAAGATTATGATGACATATGTAATTTAAAGTTATGTTCAAAAGCTTTTAGTTTCATTTAAAGCAGTTTTTAAATGATGAATTAATATATATTTATTTGTCAATCGTAAACTCAGTTTTATTAGTTTAATTCTGTCGTTCGTGAACGTCGAAATGAATTTCTAAAATGTCATTTTTTAGTAAGTTGAGACAGTCTAAAAAGTTGAGTTTTTTAAGACCTCTTCCATTCGTTTCCTGTTTCATATTTCTTTATGTTAGTTATAAAATGCATTGTAATGTTATTACTTTTGAGTACGTAGGCCGGAATCTACCCATTTGATGCACTTCCTTTTGTTTATGGAATCCCTTCGGGATTTCGTTGTTTTTATTCCATTCTTTGGCCCCTGTCCTAATGTCCCGATAAGTGGCTTAGTTGGTCAGGAAGAAGCCATTCTATATATATTTTTTCTTTCCCAAAATATATCCAAATATTTCCTTCTATTTTCTTTTTCTGTTATTGGAAGGGGAATGGAAGAATTGCTGTCTGTTGTTGTACTGTCTGGAGACCTCAGTAGGCGCCACCAAGGAAATTTGCCCCTGATGTACTACTCTTCCTCAACAATGCTGTTCCTTTTTTAGAAATTCACTTAGAGTACTCTCTGTTTGTGATTCGAATTTTTTTTTTTCACCATTTCAAATTTAGTTCAATACGACGATAAAAATGTAATTGTATTTCAATGGGTATCATTATGGCCCTGCACTTCGCTTCTTTCATTTTTATGTAAACACAGTCATGAGTTATTACATTTTTTCCCTCGTTTTTCATTTTTCTGAACATCATATTTTTATGCTGGTCATATCTTAGTGCCGCACTTACAAAAACATAAATAATTTAATGCGTGTATGTTATTTAATGCCTCGTTGTAATAAGAATTTATTTCTTAAGATTTCGTCAATAAATGATAACAAATATTAGTTGATGGTATATAACTCTGTAGATAGACCAACGTCGATGTTATCTTTTTCAGGGCTTTTAACAGCAAAAGAACTGGTTTAAATATTTCTGGGTTGAAAATTAAAATTAACAGAAACATTAAATACTTTGAAGGATTATACGATTATTCGCAAATAATAATAAATAAATTTATGTAATGGTGATGTAACTTTTTTAGAAATTCACAAATTGCTTTCTTCGTCTGTGTCTTTATCTGTTTATGATTCAATCTTTTCTCCCCCTGCTTCAAATTTATTTCAATACGACGATAAAAATGTAATTGTGTTTCGTATTGGATCATTATGACCATGCACTTCTCTTAATGTAAACTCAGTCTTGAGTTATAATAATCTTTTTTATAGTGTGTTCATTCTTCTGGGCACGACATTTTTATTGTGCTCCAAAACGTGCTCCAATTTGAACGTCGCCATACAACGATGCATCTGTATCCTTTGTTTTTAATTCCACGCTTTTCTTGAAAAATTAAAACGATTCGTGTATTTTTAAAAATATTTCTCAAGCGGGTAATAATGCCTACCATATGCAAATATCGACGAGTTAAGTTAATTGACGCTTCTAAGATGCTTTCCCTTTGATACATATTCGTGGAAAATGAGTATTGGTAGAAGCAATTCACTCGCTACGTTAGTTAAAGTAAGCTCACGCTCACTCATTCATGTTGCATTTTCGTATCCCGCGAATGTCGCTTCGTATGATAAAAGAGAAAAAATGTAAAAATCATAAGTCGTAAAGTATCTCCCATACCTGAAAATATTTAACCTTATAGGTTCGGAATTTATAATATGATTGTTGAACCGGGTAGTTATAATCTATGTTATAAATGGGGTACTCTAATTTTATGCTAGTTGTGTAATTAGTCAAGTATAGACGCTATCAAAAAATGTATTTGAGTATTAGCTATATGAATATCCTAACTGCAAACCAATATTGCATATATTCCTTATATTGGGTTCCAATATTGCGGCAATGTTGCATTAGCATTCATCGGAAACAATATCAATATTGGTTAAATATTAGCTTAGCATTAGAATTATGGTCAATGAAACGCCAGTATTGCAAAAATATTGGCTTTAGATTAGAAATATTGTCAATGAAATGGAGAAATATTTCTTTTCATGACTACCACTGATATAGCCAATATAAATTGTATTAACCCTACCTTGTTCTGCCATTGCTAGTGTTATATATATATATGTACCGAATTGCCAAAACATTATGACGTACCACACAGTTTGCAATGAACTTACCTGGATGAGGTGGAGAGCACGTGATCAGGTGGAAATGGCATTTAACTGCTGCTGGAGAGTCTGATGAATCAGTCTTGTTATTACATCTGAGGATGATGGGAAAGCATCAGACTGCTGATGTAAGCGACTTTGATAGAGGTAAGATTGTAATGCTCGACGGCTCGGAACGAGTATCTCCGAAGCTGCACGACTCGTGGGTTGTTCGCGATCTGCCGTTGTTAGTACTTATGCAAAGTGAATGAATGACGGCAAAACCAGCAGTAGATGCCATGGCGTTGGACGTCCACGAGTTATCAAGGAAAAAGGACGTCGGAAACTGTACCGCTTGGTGAAGCAAAATCGGAGCCAGACAGTGGCTCAGCTGATAGTCCAATACAATGTAGGTCCAAGCAGAATTGTTTCGGAGAACACAGTTTAACGGGCACTATTAGATATGGGACTACGCAGCAGACGTCCTACTCATGTGCCTCTGTTGACCAAGCGTCATCGCCAACTACGCCTACACTGGGCTCGGGAACCTCGTGACTGGACCATGGAACAGTGCGATAGAATTGCCTGTGAATCACAATTCGTTATTCATCACATCGATGGCCCTGTGAGAGTATGCCGTCTTCCAGTCGAGCAGTTTCTTCCCCAATGACAACAGGCCGGTGGTAGTGGTATTATGCTTTTGGGTACTTTCTCATGGGCGTTTCTGGGACCCGTGATTGTGGTAGTACAGACAGACCATGAAAGTTGTGGACTATCTGAACATCAGTGGGGACCAATTGCACCCGTACATGGCGTCTGTCGCCCCAACTGGAAATTGAGTCTTCTAGCAGGACAACGCTCCATGTCACAAGGCTCGAATTTACGAGTGGTTCCAGGAACATAATGCTGAATTCCAGTTAATACCCTGGCCACCTTACTTACCGGATCTTAATCCGATAGAACACATTTGGGGTGTCATGGAAAGGCAGCTCAGAGCTCAAAAACTACCATGTCGGAATATCCTGAATTTGCGTGACCTGTGCTCGAACATCTGGCACAATCAATTTACCAAGCGCTGGTGGCATCCATACCAAGGCGGCTTGCAGCTGTTTTGCAGACCAAAGGTGGGCCAACACGTTATTAAGTAAGTGGTTATAATGTTTTGGCTCTTCAGTGTATATATGAGGGGGGTTAGAATGACAGTGGAGTAAGTCAAAATTTTGAAAAATCTAGATAACCATATTTTCAATGAATGTATATTAATTTCTAATCAGTACGACAGTCAAATAAATCATAGTTCACTTAGTGAGCCTCTAGAGAGCAAAACAAGTTGGACCACTTAATGCAACATCAATACGACAAGTTTCATAAAACCCTTCATTTCTTAAATTACTAAATATTGACTTACTCCACTGTCATTCTTACCCCCTCATATATGTTGCACAAATATATATATATAATATATACTCCTATTTTTATAGATAGCGGGCAGCACCAGTTCCTCTCTCTTTTTATTATTCTTTTTTTTCTCGTGATTCAATAGATGATTTAGCAGAGATTGTGGGCTTGCATGGAGGACTCATTTTTACATCTATTTTAATCATTACTACACCATTTTTTTTTAATTTTTTAGCTATTACAGAAGGATTATAATTTATATTTTGAAATTCATGTTATTTTTATATTTCTTGGGTTGTTTTATATGTTATAAGGAGTTTAATATTGTTATTCTTAGGCTTAATGCGGACAATACTTGACGAAATAACATATCTTTACTATATATATATATATATATATATATATATATACAGCGTGTCCACGTATAACCTGACCGACCTTTATTTTCGCAACCGTTGGTCCTAGATGCATACTTCCAATTACAAAAATGGTTTAAATAAGGTAAAGAATTACTTTTAACGTGATTTGGGTCAAGAAAAACATTTATTAAAAAATTACGAAAGTTAAATTTTTATACGGTCCCCCGGTCCTATAAGTGATATTTAGTAAAAATTTACTGTGACACTAACAAGTACGACAAAAAAAGTCCCATTCATCTAACATTAAAATGGACCGAATAATAGCTGTTTAAAGTTGGAGTATATTTTTTGCTGCGAAATAGGGGTCATTCACAAACGTAGTAGAAATATAAATAATCGCCAGATATATCAAAAAAATAGTTAAGAGAAAAATTAACATTGCAATCTAATATAATTGTGAAATCTATAATCATTCTGACATATTAATGCAAAATATACAATTTGTACTGTACATATAACAGGATAAAAATAACAGAATTTTTGTTAAATAAAAGGATGAAAAACAACAGCCTCAATTCTTTACAAAATGATACAGATTTTAAAATGCTGTTAGATTACACTGTCTTTCAAATTTTGGGTTGTGCCATGTTTTTTATCTTTTGAAAATTGATTCTTATGGATTTTTTAGTGCTGAATCCGAAAATGACCTTCATTTTAAACCACCACGTTAGGATTTTTCTCAAATCGAAAATTTCAAAGTTAAAAAGCTCAAAGTTAAAATTGATCCCCCCTCCCCTCTCAACCTCATCGGACGCCTGAGCTGTTTAGCTGCAAGAAACCCAGTATAAGCCAAAAATTTGAATAAACTATTGAATTAAATGAAATTAAACTGAATAAAAAAGTCTTACATCTATTTTATAATATCAAATTTTTCGCTGTTTTTTAACCTTGAAATTTACGATTTGTGAAAAATCTTGACATGATGCTTAAAAGAGAAGGTAATTTTTTTATTCAGCGTTAAAAAATACACAAAACTTAATTATAAAAGTTTAAAAAACACAACTATCGCAGGTTTATCTAATTTAAAACTTTTTCTTAAACTTGTTGACGGTAATCTATCCGAATTTTTGTGTGTTATCCTCTAATATGAGTATTATTAAGATGGTAAGCGTCGAAAATCATAATAATATTACATTGCCATCGGATTTAAGTCAGTATGTAAAATTTAACTTCGATCGGACATTTGAAAGTGAGTTAAACTTCGAGTACAAATTTTAAACTGGAAAGACGATCGTTGCAAGTTAAATAAAACCTTATGAAAATAACATAATTTTTGTTAAAAGAAATCCTAGCCTCAAATCCTTTCAAAATAAAACTTATGTTAAAATACAATTATTTTAATTAATCTGAAACTTAACTAATAAAAATTAACTCAATCGTAATAGTTGTACGATTTATTTCAAAGCGCAGATACCTTGAAATAAGTTTAAGTACTTTATATACGACCCCTGAAAGCATGGCTGAAATCATCTCTTTTTAGATGCAAAAAAGTGGTATAAGTCATGCATTTCAAAGTTTCAGAACTCGGTCAATTTTAATGTTAGATGAATGGGACTTTCTTTGTCGTTACTTGTTAGTGTCACAGTAAATTTTTACTAAATATCACTTATAGGACCGGGGGACTGTATAAAAATTTAACTTTCGTAATTTTTTAATAAATGTTTTTCTTGACCCAAATCGCTTTAGAAGTAATTCTTTACCTTATTTAAACCATTTTTGTAATTGGAAGTATGCATCTAGGACCAACGGTTGCGAAAATAAAGGTCGGTCAGGTTATACGTGGACACGCTGTACATATAAAACCATTAAAAGACGAAACAGAAATATACAACATTCGTGGAATAAACATAAATATGAAAAATAAAAACATAACTGTTTGAAAAATATCCAGAAAAAAATCGAAGAAAAATTAAAATAGAATATGTATGCAAGATAATATAAAACATATTGGAGGGAAAAAAGGAAAAAAAAAACCGAATTAATGAAACTTTTGTGGCACTGCAGCTGAATCTTCAGACACCGAACTACCGTAGATAGAAAAAATATATACGATTTCATCCGTATATAGATTAATTAGCTAAAATAATAGATGATTCGAACGCTATCGTACATTATAAAACAAGAAAGTGAATTTAAATAACGGAATAAAAAAATTGAATTAAGCAACAGAATAAAAATATTGAATTGATGAAACATCCTCACAGAATCCCAGTAATACAGGCATGATATGCAATTGTTGCCAAAAATTATATACAAAAATATATATGAAAGGTTTTATATGAATGTATTAAAAATTCATGAGAAAATGGCAGCCCATGAACAGTGGCGATCGATTGCAGTCGACAGATCTAGATAATCATAGCTCAGATGTAGCAAGGCAATGAATGTACCCATTTGGTAATTTCTCCAGAAAGGACAAGCCAGTTTTTCCAATAAGGCGTTTATTTAAGCACAGGAAAAACGAAAAAACAACTCCCACATGACAAGATGTTCCTAAAGCCCCGAGGCTTGACTATAAATCTTTACATCATATTAATCGATATTAAAACAGCTAATTTAGAAAACAATGAATTATAAACACCAGATAACCGTTTTTTCAGCACTTGAAAACGACAAAATTCTGCTTCCAAAGTCGGTGCCTTCGCTTTTTGTTAGACACGCGGATAACGACAGATTTCGACGTAATACGGACACGAACTAATCGGTGAGAGGCGAATATTTAGAGTTAGGCGAGTAAGCGAATGACGCAAGAGGGAGAGGTTTTAAGGAGAAATAACCCCAGATCTATTACCGCAAGTGTTTTCGAAGTAAAAAAATCTAGCGCGCGAAGCCAGCTCCGTGAATTAAAATAACAAAATGGCTCTTAAAAACATTCGAAATGAAAAACTAGCTTCTCTCAGAACATTATAGCTTATAGCTTGAATAGTTGATAAAAGTTCATGAATTGACTTAAAGCGTTAGATTAAGATTTTGAATAAGATAATTATTACTAGAATCCGTCAAGCCGAAATGTCGGAGCATTGAGTTGGATAAACATAAAATATAACATTAACAATATATAATATATATTTTTTATTTTTATATTTACTGTTTAATAGTATAAAAGAAAATTTACAATAACAGCTGTTGAATCTTCAAGTGTTTATTCGGTCAACAGATACTGCTCAAATGCTAATCTATCAGCAAGTGCCCCCATTCTTCTAATTTGGTCTAGCCTATCCTTTGCGAAAGGCACTTCAATCAGAACATCCTCTAAACGTCGAACCCTGCTAAACGCGACATAAGTTGCTCCAAGTGACAACTCCTTTTCACCAATGTCCACAGCTATTTTTGACAAAGTTAAACCTTGGGATTTGTGTATGGTGACAGCGTATGAAACTGTTAAAGGTAACTGACTACGGGAGCATGAGACATTGTTTTCTTTCCAAGACTTTGTAATAGGTGTGACAGGAAAAAGTCTTTCAGTGAGAAATGGTCCCCGATAATCATCAAAATGAACCATTACTGCCTGTGGCAAGCCTGGAGGCCGTAATCCTGGTCCGTAGACAATATCTTTTACCGTACCAAGTGCACCGTTGACCAATCCTCCCTCTGTCCACAGATTGGTACGCAACATAATTCTGCATCCAATTGCTAAAAAAAGTTCAGCCTGAAGTCCAGACGCGTGCTCATCTTCACTCCATCTTGCTATTTGATTATTGTGGTCTGCTAATATTCTTGCCACTGGCCATTTTGATTTACGAAGTACTTCTTGATTATGTTCTTCAGCTTGCTTGTTTGTGGGAAAAAGGCGTATGGCATCTTGAAATCTTTCAAGTTCAGCCGGAGGCTGTATAGCTTTACGTCGTTGCATAAGGGATGCGTATTGGTCGCCTGTAACTTCACCTACGGAAAGCGAATCAAGAGTCTCTCTAAACTGTATTTGCTGATCGTCGCTTTGTCTCATTGACTTTGTTAAGGTGAAACATTTTTCAAACATCTTAAGAACTGTTTGTCCACGTAAAGCCAAAATGTCTTTTATAGAATGTCTCTTATATAGAGGTGTGTCTTTTACAGGCTGTAGCTGCCTAATATCTCCAATCAGGTAAACAAATAAGCCTCCAAAAGGTTCAATGCTGTCTGGTTTACCTTCGCGACATCTTTGCTCAAGTGCAGCCATCAGACGGCATCCGATCATTGAAAATTCGTCAATAATGAGAAATGAAACTGGATTCATGCTGAGCTGTAGATTTCTTGCTGCTTCACTTCCTAAATCAGCAAACAATTTAAAACATGTTGGTACTTTTAGTGCAGAGTGAATTGTTTTGCCCTCGACATTAATTGCAGCAGCACCTGTTGGAGCCAAAACCATAATAGCTTCCGGTCCTAACTGCTCGGTAACTCTTTTACGAATTTCTTTTATTACCGTACTTTTTCCAGCTCCGGCTTTCCCAATAATAAAAGTACGTTTAGGGCAATTTATAAATCTTGATTGCAAAGACGAAAGCTGTTGCGTGCATAAGTGAAGTATTTTTTGCTGCTCATCTGTAAATCTGATCTCAGACGTATCGTAATTTTGATGCACTGTAAGTTGTTGTTCTTTACAGTAATTTAAAAATGAAGTAAAATTGCGATCAGGGTACTTGTAACTCTCACTTTTCCACTCACATGCATGATCAATCACGCGTTGCCCCAAAGTATCCTCGTTTGTCTGCACAGGAACTATGGCAGCTGCTACCATATATGGATCAATCTCGCGGTATTCTTCTTGCAGGATTTCTGTCTCATGTGTACTGCTAACAGCAGGAAAATTTATTTCTTCGTGTGCATCAATATTTAGATCATTGAATGCTTCCTCCCATGAGTGATACGCAGACGGCAGGCCTTCTTGCAATAAAGAGTCAGAATTACCTCTCCAAGGATAATTGAGTAATACTTGTTGCCTATAGTATTCTTCGGCTAGAGTTGGGTCGTGGTTGAGTGATGTAAGAGGAAAAACTCTGACAACTTCATCTTTTCTTCTTTGGTGATAATCGACTCCTCTTACTGAGAAAGATTTTGCAAACTTAAGAAGCGTGCAGGAAATAAGTTTCTCCGGCCGCGCGCAATATTTCTGAAGCATGCTTTTTGATGGTCTTTCGTTGCTTGAAAAGTTGATTTCTTCCCAGTTCTTATCATGAAGCCGTATTGTAACTACTTCCCGACTACTGTGATACATTGGCCATCCCATTAATATTTGTACTACCTCTTGGGCTGAGTAATCCCTTTTAGAAACAGAAGACAAAATAAGTTTTTGGACTTCTTGAACCGCTGGATTTGTTTCGTTCATCTTATTTAAAATCTCAGATAACAATTCCTTGTAAGGAACAGAAGCTGTTTCTGATTTTGAGGCATATTTGGCAATGTAATGCAAAACCGCATCCTTTGATGTAATAGGACTGAAATCCGTGTTAGTTCTCCAAACTTGTGACACGAAGCAATTGTAGGTATTCATTTCAGAATCGTTTCTTTTTGGCAAAAAGCTAATTATGCCATTTTCTACTTGAAGCTTTGGAGAGCCGCACTCTGCTTTTGGAAAACCAAATCAGCAGCTATAACTATTTGTATCTCTTTTTTTTCCTTAGGCAATAATCTCCATGTCTTGTGTGACGTTGGACTTGATTTAAGAGCTGAGCGAGATCTTTTTCACAATCTTCACTGGAAATGTCTGAAAAGCGAATTCGACAGCGGTGTATATCATTTACAAGGACGTCCTTGTCAGGATTAACAGCACTGCATAGTTTTTCAAAATATGCTGTTACGACTGCTACATTTTTAGCGTTAGTCATGTCTAGTGTTTCCATGTTTGGTGCCCCTCTTAACCACAACAATCCATGCATGTGAGGACTTCCACGCCACTGCCATTCGAAACGAACCCAGTAGTCGTCTATTAAAAACAACGGCGTCAAGATTTTTCTCAAAAATATATCACAACGTTTTTGAAAGAACCAACCAGTCAACAGAGGGTTGTCGTGCATTAATTGTCTGCGTTCTGTATCAGTCAGCTCATTTGGATCTCTGTTAGGCTCTAAAAGTCTGAAAAGATCAGGCCAGTGATAATCAGCTGCAGACAGTGTAAAAAAAAATGTTGGTGCTCCAATTTGTCCTACCATGGAAAGGAGTTCCCCACAACGTGCACTCCAGTATCCTTTTGTAGATCTTAATTTGCTAGCATAAATCATAATGTGTTTTGCCATTTCTGGTTGCCTATTCAGAATATCACGCATCTGCTCTACCGTCTTATTGCTGAACCTATTTCGCTGTACGAAAAAACGCCCTTTAGCCAAAGATTGCCACCGAAGAATTGAATTCATGGCAAAGTAGCGAAATCGGGGGTCTTTAGCAAATCGCCCATCTTCATACTTCATTAGGAACTTAAAATACTCATCAGGAGAGACTGCTTTTTGACGAAGTTGTTGTAAGTCAGCTGTACCATGTGGAAAAAGATGAGGAAAAGCACGTGCTATGTAACCCTCTTCTTGAAATTCGTTGATAGGCTGTGAATTTAATGAAGGGTGAGGCACACGAATTGCGTCATTTATTAAGTTGTTTTGATCTACCGGTTCAAGTAGTGGTCTAAATGACTCGCGCCTTATTTCCTCGTTCAAAGTATCAATATCCTCAGTAATATCGGTTGCTGTTGGTAACATTTGAGATACGTCACCATTCTTAGGTAATGTAGCGATCAAATCTTCATCAATTGTGATATTTGAATAATAAGGATTGTGAGCTTTAAGCCATTGAGTGCTTCTAGAAGGCGTTGTGAGCGAACAGAAAACTCTGCACATCCTGATAAAGTATCTTTTGTCACTAACACAATTGAAGTCATATCTGAAGGATTGACAGGCAGGCGCGAAATAAAACTCTCAATATTTTGTTTAAAGCTGATTATATTTCCGCTGTATCCATACTGTGAGCCTCGTATACGGTAAGAGAAACCACTGGATGTATTTGAGCGATCATCATTTGTTCAATGTAGCTCAGATCTTTGAGACAAATAGGAACTGGACCTGGGTCCATCGAATTAGTGGCAGAAAACTTGAAAGCACCGTCTCTACACTTGCATGTCTGGCAGAGCCCAGCAGTATTTAATATGATATCAGGGAAAGCTCTGTGACACGTATTACAGGACACATAGGAGATTTGCGATACCTCTCTATCAAACCTGATTGCTTCATTCATTTGAGTTGTCAGTATACCGGTACTCGGCAAAAAATCTGAAGGTAACTGATTTGTGCGACTTCTCCGCATTGAATTACGATTCGCAATTCTTCTCATTTCAGCTGATTGCTTTCTCTTAACTGGCATCCTTGCAAATTTTATATAATAAAAACATATAATCCGTCCATATATAAAATGTTTCTTAACATATATTTTTTTAAATCCTGGATTGGCTGGACTATATCAAAATAAAAAGATTTACTCTCATACTTCTTTTGGTACTTTTCGGTTAGCCGGGCGCCAGTGATATATGTACAGATATAAATACATATGTATATACATATATATATATACATACATACATATATGTACATATATAAATGTATGTATATATATGTATATGCAGATATATGTGTATACATATATGTATGTGTATATATACATGTACATATATCACTGGCGCCCGGCTAACCGAAAAGTACCCTTCTTTTATACAATAAGCTTGAATGAAAAGGAAAAAAAATATTTTGAAATGGAAACAAAAATAATTGCACCAATTGCTGAGTTCGATTTAAAAAACACTAAATTCATGTACTTAATACAATTTAAACTTCATTGCACGTGTTTTAAGATAAAAATGTATGGGGTCCTTATTTCAGAAAAGTAAAATATATGTAAAATATATAAAAGTAAAATATATGGGACCGAGATTAAGAGCTTTTACTAAAAGGTTGTTTCCGAGTATATTGTTATTTAAATAAGTTTCTCATGATAAAAAATGGCAACAATATAAATTATTTCAATTTTCTTTTTATTTAATTCAAAAGTTTTTCATGATAAAAAATGGCAACAATATAAATTATTTCAATTTTCTTTTCATTTAATTCAAACAATCGCAATGTTATCTCTATGGGGAAATGGAAAATTCTAGAGCAGACGATTCCGGGCGTTAGAATTGACGAATATTTCTGTTTTTCAATCCCCGGCGAGATTTTGCCACTACCGACTTCCAGTCCAATTTTGGTATCAATGCGGCAAATATTTTGGCCGCTATCGTGTACACAAAAGTGTAATTTTTCATGGGAAGCCGGAGCTTTGCTCCGACAAATATACGCTTTATGAATTTAAAGGGAAATTAAACAAAAACAGATATTATTAAGAAATAGGGAAATAATGAATATGTCAGAATTTAGAATAATTTAAAGGAATATCATGAAGTAAAATTTTTATATAACATATATTATATATATATACAGTTAAAATGAAATCACACGTGTGAAAACCAAAGGATATATATATATATATATATATATAATGGCATTCGTGTAACACTTTCTCAGAGGCAGCTTTAATTTAAAAATAAATATTTACATTCCACGTTTTATTTAGAAATCTTCCCCGAAATATCTCTTTGACAAAACTAATGTAAATTTAAAAGCCCAATAACAAACAGAAAGCTATCGAAATACCTTTGGAAAAACAATTTTATTTGAAGGAGATTCTGCAGCCATGCACAATTTCTTTTTAAATACTCATCTGGCCGCGCTTCAATGTAATCCGTCGGATTTTCAGTGCTGAAGTGGGCGGAGGATTTTAGCTGGGGTCTCCTTTTCGCTAAATCCTCACGCCCTCCACGCATTAGTGTTGTACTTCCCCTTTCCGACTGGTATTAAACTCTGTTGGAATCAGTATCCATTTATTTTGTCTGATTAGAATCTCAAATGGTCTCATCGAAGCCTTAAGTAGGGTTAAGTCCACTTAAGTGCAGCTCTTTGAAATTGAGTTGAATTTTTAGGGAAGATTAACTCACGCACTTAATCCTAAAAGTAGCCCTCTTTTTTTTTTTTCGTCATCTCGTGATTATGCATGTCAATATACCATTTTTTCCCCCTGTTGTATGTTCTGAATTTAAAAAATTCGTCATTTTTGTCGAATTTCACTAGAACGATCTTCACGGAAGTGGCAATATCGGTTTGCTACAACGGAATTAAATTGTGTTAATAAAGGTTTTAAAAGTTCCAATAAGGAATTTTTCGTTACATCGGAATTTGCTCTAACACTTTATTTTGAAAAAAAAAATAATAATAATAATACAAACTTTAAGGACAATTTAGAACGAATTCCTTGAACGAACTCCGCGGAACAAACGGTATATATTCACTATAAAGAAATTTCTGTTATAATGGACTACATTTTCTTAATTAGGATCATACCGGGGAATGCTGAAAAATCGCTGTTATATGGAATTTTTGTTAAATGGATTTGCCCTTAACCCCCTCGGGAGTAAGGATGCATAGATGGGCTAATGTACATATAAGATTTGTTTTGGGTACGAGTAATAAAGAAAAGTAATATTTGCTTTATTTGATTAGAGAATTTTAATGATTATGTAAATAATGGTAACTATTAAAAAAAAAGTGGTGCCAACCGAATAAAATTTGTGTATGGAACGCTGGTGCAAAGGAGTTAATGTGACTAAAATTTTAAAAAACATTGGATTTTGACAATAATCTTAAAATTTTACGATTTTTATAAGTACAGGTGAATATACAGTGTCCAGAAAGGTTTAAACTCCGTTTATTTTTTTTACCTGGTGGAAATAAGAAGGCAATGTAAATTGCAAGAGTGTTTAAAATAAGATTATATTAATGAAGTACACTGCAAAAAAAAAAAAAATGTTGATTTTACGGTATAATACTGATATCCCAACTGCCACTATTATACCGTAAAATTAACATTAATAAACAGTAAAATAAGCAATAATACACTGTCGCGCATGCACGGTAGTACTTTACTGCTTTTTTTTACTGTTTATTATTGTTAATTTTACGGTATAATACTGACAGTTGGGATGCCAATATTATACTGTAAAATCAACATTCTTGCAGTGTTGCGTTATTTACTTCACGTTAATTTTCAAAAAGTTAGACTTTTTAAATTTTTATATCTCAAATTTTTATCTACATACAATCAAGATTTTCTTTTAATTTTCATTCTCACTAATGCAATTGCACAAGAATATAATTAATCGCATTGCTCCGATACAAACAGATCCACTGCGAAAAGAAAATTCTTAAAGATTTAATTTTGCCATGGACTGAGAAAAATGCGTGAAGCCCCTGAAAGCACTTATTTAACTTTATTTTATTCAGAATAGAAGACCGTTTAGTATAGACCTGAAATGGTACGTTTACTAATAGTTTGGGAAACCCTGGTCTAGAGCAAGTTGTATATAAAAATTGAAAAAATGTAATTTTATGAGAATTAATATCAGGACTGTTTCATGAACATAATCTTATTTCCTACCTTATTTTGCACACTTTTTCAATTTATACTATTACCTACTTTTCTAGAAAAGTAAAGTATCGAAGTGTCTTTGAACTTGTTTTTAAATCCTCTGTTATTATTAATACGTAAATAAAAATAAATCTAAACACCACTAAAAGATGCATATGACTATAAAATGGGCGGAAAAGAGTTTACATAAAATACTACTTTTTTATTTTTAGATTATTTATTTAGTTTGTGGGGAACTAAAGCAATGCCAGCTACTACATTCTGTAAATGTTTATTTGTTTTTCAGTTCACATAAGGTACGACATATGAAAATGAACACAATAATAAGTAAATAATTATAAATATAAACCACACTAAAAAGAACATATGATTAAAAAAAGGACGGTAAAGAGCTATATAAAATACTTCTTTATTTAGATTCTGTATCTTGTGGGAAAGTAAAACAATGTCAGATAGTACATTCTGTAAATGTTTA
Source organism: Maratus michaelseni (assembly GCA_963931845.1). NCBI lineage: Eukaryota > Metazoa > Arthropoda > Arachnida > Araneae > Salticidae > Maratus > Maratus michaelseni. Next base: position 257,473,503 of record OZ007592.1, read on the forward strand.
TTTGTTTTTCAATTCACAAAAGGAATGACCATATCTATTGAAAACACATAAAGACAGGTTATTTTATTCAAGTAATGATATATTTGAGGAAAAAATCCTAGATGTAGGTTAAAAAACACATTTTTATCCACTGCAAAATAAATATCGACAATTTAAACCATCAAAATAATGTAATTTATTTGAAATTAGAATGCGTAACCTTGCGTAGAATTTTATGAAATAGCATGGAATTCGACGTCATTCGAAATTGATTATGGTTATTTATGACAATAAAAAAATATTTTTATGGTCAATTATTTTAATGGAATTTATTTGGTGACAGAGCCACAAGTTATGCAAGTTTTTTTTTAATTGTCAATAATAGTTCGGTTAACTTCATAGAATATCTCTAAATATTTCATTAAGAACATCATCGGAGTAATCATAGTGGAATTAAAGAAGAATATATAATTCTAAACAAGGAAAAATGTATATCAAACATTTTTTTAATATTATAAGGCTTGTATGATTGCCTGTTTTTAGTTTCTACTTATGCTCAATAGATAACTATCGTAGAATTTTTATTTAAATTAGTCGACAAATCCAGCGAAAATGTTCGTTACAGGGAAAATTCGTTATATAGAGATACCTATTTTAAAATGCATTAAAGTATGTAAACGATATAAAGGCAAATTTTAAGTTAATAAAACTAAATATATAAAAAAGTAATTAATTACACTTTTTTATAAATCGGCTGGATGGTAATACGGTCATACTGAGTAACACCACTGTTATGTGGAAAATTTGTTATATACAGATTCACATTTCAAAATACTTTAAACTATGTAAACGATATAAATAATATCGTTCATTAATAAATTAACGATATTTTAATTTCATAAAATTTCATAAAAACTAAATGTATAAAAAAGTAATTAATTACACTTTTTTATAAATCGGCCTGATGTTATACGGTCAAACTGGGTAACATCACCGTTACGTGGACAATTCGTTATATAGATTTCACATTTTAAAATACTTTAAACAATGTAAACGATATAAAGACAACTTTGAAATTCATAAAAACTAAATATATAAAAAGATAATTAATTTTTTTTTTATATATATCGGCCAGATGTTATGCTGTCAAACTGGGTAACATCACCGTTAAGTGGACAATTCGTTATATAAATTTCACATTTTAAAATACTTTAAACTACGTAAACGATATAAAGACAACTTTTAAATTCATAAAAACTAAATCTACTAGGACTTCCCTCAAAGGGATTAGTCTGAGTGATATTGCTGAGAACATAGGGTTAACAATTACAATATAAAGAAAAAGAGCAAGTTAAATGATAGAATTATAAAATATCATATATAAATTCATATACACTGTTAAAAAAATAGAAAAGAAGTACCGTTCATCAGATGTGTTGTCATAATTTTTTTTAACATGTGGCAAAGGATCTCATTTTCTTAAGCGCGTATTGCGCAAAACTTGAAAAAAAAAAAAAAAAAAACGCCGGATCTTTTAAAACGCCAAGCTTTTTAAAGTTACGTAATAGGATTTGCAGCCAATAGATTATTCTATCAAGCGTGGCTTAACGCAAATTTAATTTCATTGTTGCACCTTTGTTGTGTGTGAATTTAAAATTTTTCTTCCTTGATTATATATCTATTATTTGTATAACTGTTTATAAAAACTCTTACACTTCAAACCACATTGATAGCATGTTTTGCTACAAACCAGATTGCAAAACTATAGTCTAAATTACTATTAAAGTATAGAAAAAATCTTTCGATGACTTCTGTAAAATAACTTTTACATTAAATCTCCATATCGGCAAAATTGAAAATTATATATATTACAAAGTTAAGCTTAACAGATACTTCTTGATTATTCTATAGGAGGCTCTGCCCCCTGCGCCTTTACAGTGCCAATCCGCAGACTTTTCTTTTGCCTGTCTGTCTGTCTCTCCACAATCTGTCTGTTTCTCTATCCGTTTTTCTGCCCGTCTCTCTAACTGATTGTCTATCTCTCTACACGTCTCGCTACCTGTCTCTATATATCTCTACCGGTCTCGCTACTCGTCTCTATATTCCTCTACCAGTCTCGCTACCCGCCAATCTATTTCTCTAACCGTCTGTCTATCCGTCTAACTACTTGTATGTCTAGCCGTGTCTCTATCCACTTCGCTACCCATTTGTCTATCTGTCTCTCTACCCGTCTGGCTATACGCCTCTCTACCCATCTTCTTACCCATCTCCATACCCATCTACTGTCTCACTATCCGTCTGTTTTTGTACTCGACTCTTCACCCGTCTCGCTATCAATCTCATTACCCGTCAGTCAACTCGTCTCTGTACTCATCTCTCTACTTGTCTCTTTATCTACCACGCTACGCGTCTCTCAACCTTTCTCGCTACATTCCAGTCTACCGGTGTCTCTACCCGTCTCGAGACCCATCTCGCTATCCTTCTGTCAACCATCTTTTTACCTTTCTCTCTAGCCGTCTGTCTATTCGTTTCGCTACCCGTCAGTCTACCTATGTCGCTACTCGTCTCTCTACCCATCTCACTACCCGTCTGTCTACCCGTTTGTTTACTCGTCTTTCTACCTCTCGCCACCTCTTCCCAATATTTAAACAGTTCATTTATTATACAGAAGCCGTTTATCAGTTATTAAATGCAAACAGAAGTAATTTATCTAATAAGTGTAATCAGATGCATTTTTTTAAAATACATACATAAACCTGAATAATAATTCATCAGTTTTGTGTTCATAGTTGTTTATATCATTTGACAGTAAATCTCAACTTCTTAAACCTGAATTGTCTCAAGCTTTTTAAAAAAACCACAAGGTCTGTATAACTGCAAAGTACCCTGAGGGCTATATTAGCTACATGTTATTAAGTTTCGTTATCGCGTTTGCAGCCAATTGCTTATGTCAGAAAGCGTGGCTTAACGCCATTTTAAATTCATTACTGTAACTTTCTTTTCTTTTTTTTTGGGGGGGGGGGGGGGGGTAGGGGGGAAGGGTTTCAAATATATACATTTAAATTAAAACTTTTGCCTCCATGCCATTAGTGTTGTTTGTATTATTAACTAATACCTTGTAGACCGAGCTTTATTTGAAACAAATGTAAAAGACTTCTTCTACAGTTTTTTTGTAGGAGAAACTTTCGTAATTGGGCCCAAAGCCAATCGGAGTATTTAATATCATTATTGTAACTCTTATAGAGTTAAAACAATATTGTTGCTAGCTTTACTCTTGTTTGAGACCAACCTTGCATGTGTATCTGAATGGGAAAAAGTTTCGTATCCTATGTCGGTTGGCGAAAAAAATTTTAAATGGTGCCAAAAGGTAGTTTTAGCAACTTACAAAATTTTTCAAGAGAGCGGTAAAACATGTTTTTCAAATATTTACAAACATACGTTTATTAAAACATGTTTTTGCGCCATCTTAAAAATTTAAGCACGATGCTAAAATGAAATTTTATCGCCATATTCGATATTTTAATAAGTAATGAAAACACATAAACAAACTTATATAACAAACCTAAGAGGCATTTTTGTGATAAATAATTGTTATTGTCAGGGGGTTAAATTGTAAACAATTAATAAACGGCTAGTAAATAATAAATAGCATTTAAAATCTAAGGTACTTTTCGGTTAGCCGAGCGCCAGTGAAATGTATAAATCTATATATACATATATATATATGTATACATACACACATATATGTATGTGTATATATATATGTATATATACATACATGCATATATAAATGTGTGTATATATATGTATACATAGATATATAAATTTCAATAGGGGCCCGGCTAACCGAAATGTACCAAATCTAAAAATGGAGAAGTGGTCCGTATAAAAATTAAGCGCTTGATATATGTAAATCTTTTTTTATTTTTTAATATTTCCGAATGCACAGATAAAAAGGTAAAAATCTCTTTTCCAAATGCCAAATAGAAAATATACAAAATAGAAAAATATCTGCTAAAAAATATATTTACATAATACTACATCTGCAAAAAAATAAGATTTAGAAAAAGTAAGCCAAATCCTTCAGATCCCAACAATCACATCGAAAAACTTATCACCAAAAAAGAACTCGCTAAATCTTACGGCACAGGAGATGGATTTTTCCCTCTGAATGCAGAATATTAGTTTTTTTTCTTGTACGATGGTTGATTATAACTGTTTCATTTCACATACTACATACCGTTTGATATATTGGTACTTTTATGTTATCCTGGCGCAGTTGATAATTCGCCAAATATTGTTCCTATAACATTTTCATATTGAATTCATTTCATTTAAATATAAACCTTTCACTCATTTAATTTAAAATACATGCATTTCATTAATCCCATTTAAAATGCTAAAAAGAGAAAAAAAAAGAAATAATGCCATAAATCGAAACCTTTTATTTAAACACCAAAGAATTTTTTTTTATTATTTACACATCAGAAATAAAAAAAAGCTGCTATTGCTGAGATTTGCGCCAAATCTCTAATACCAAGTCTACTAAGTTATTGCGGGGTTTTTCTTTCAAAGAGAAAAAAATCCAAATTAATTTTCGATTTCTACTCAATTGAAATATATTTTATTGTGCTGAATATTAGTGCGTGCATATATTTTTTGCTCCTTGTACTTCATGAACTTTTCAATTCCGATTGTCTACGAAAATCTCGCGCCGGTGAAAATGACGTACCACAAAATTTCGTGACGTATGTACTTTAATTGTGCTTTTTTATCTATTTTTTTAATATAATTTCCAAACGGTTTAGCATTTATTCTTGGTAATAAATAGACGTCGTTGTCACCTTTATAGGTACCTGCTGTAAAAATTTGAACGAAATCCGTTAAATATTTTTTGAGTTATGCCTGACGAAAGGTTTTAATATCCATCGTAGCTATATATGGGGCAAAGTAATACTGCGCTGTGTATGAGTCTTCGTTGCACTCAGACAATAAAAAAGTAATTAATTACCCTTTTTTTATAAATCGGCCAGATGTTATATGGTCAAACTGGGTAACATCACCGTTACGTGGACAATTCGTTATATAAATTTCACATTTTAAAATACTTTAAACTACGTAAACGATATAAAGACAACTTTTAAATTCATAAAAACTAAATCTACTAGGACTTCCCTCAAAGGGATTAGTCTGAGTGATATTGCTAAGAACATAGGGTTAACAATTACAATATAAAGAAAAAGAGCAAGTTAAATGATAGAATTATAAAATATCATATATAAATTCATATACACTGTTAAAAAAATAGAAAAGAAGTACCGTTCATCAGATGTGTTGTCATAATTTTTTTTAACATGTGGCAAAGGATCTCATTTTCTTAAGCGCGCATTGCGCAAAACTTGAAAAAAAAAAAAAAAAAAAAAAAAAAAACGCCTGATCTTTTAAAACGCCAAGCTTTTTAAAGTTACGTAATTGGATTTGCAGCCAATAGATTATTCTATCAAGCGTGGCTTAACGCAAATTTAATTTCATTGTTGCACCTTTGTTGTGTGTGAATTTAAAATTTTTCTTCCTTGATTATATATCTATTATTTGTATAACTGTTTATAAAAACTCTTACACTTCAAACCACATTGATAGCATGTTTTGCTACAAACCAGATTGCAAAACTATAGTCTAAATTACTATTAAAGTATAGAAAAAATCTTTCGATGACTTCTGTAAAATAACTTTTACATTAAATCTCCATATCGGCAAAATTGAAAATTATATATATTACAAAGTTAAGCTTAACAGATACTTCTTGATTATTCTATAGGAGGCTCTGCCCCCTGCGCCTTTACAGTGCCAATCCGCAGACTTTTCTTTTGCCTGTCTGTCTGTCTCTCCACAATCTGTCTGTTTCTCTATCCGTTTTTCTGCCCGTCTCTCTAACTGATTGTCTATCTCTCTACACGTCTCGCTACCTGTCTCTATATGTCTCTACCGGTCTCGCTACCCGTCTCTATATTCCTCTACCAGTCTCGCTACCCGCCAATCTATTTCTCTAACCGTCTGTCTATCCGTCTAACTACTTGTATGTCTAGCCGTGTCTCTATCCACTTCGCTACCCATTTGTCTATCTGTCTCTCTACCCGTCTGGCTATACGCCTCTCTACCCATCTTCTTACCCATCTCCGTACCCATCTACTGTCTCACTATCCGTCTGTTTTTGTACTCGACTCTTCACCCGTCTCGCTATCAATCTCATTACCCGTCAGTCAACTCGTCTCTGTACTCATCTCTCTACTTGTCTCTTTATCTACCACGCTACGCGTCTCTCAACCTTTCTCGCTACATTCCAGTCTACCGGTGTCTCTACCCGTCTCGAGACCCATCTCGCTACCCCTCTGTCAACCATCTTTTTACCTTTCTCTCTAGCCGTCTGTCTATTCGTTTCGCTACCCGTCAGTCTACCTATGTCTCTACTCGTCTCTCTACCCATCTCACTACCCGTCTGTCTACCCGTTTGTTTACTCGTCTTTCTACCTCTCGCCACCTCTTCCCAATATTTAAACAGTTCATTTATTATACAGAAGCCGTTTATCAGTTATTAAATGCAAACAGAAGTAATTTATCTAATAAGTGTAATCAGATGCATTTTTTTAAAATACATACATAAACCTGAATAATAATTCATCAGTTTTGTGTTCATAGTTGTTTATATCATTTGACAGTAAATCTCAACTTCTTAAACCTGAATTGTCTCAAGCTTTTTAAAAAAACCACAAGGTCTGTATAACTGCAAAGTACCCTGAGGGCTATATTAGCTACATGTTATTAAGTTTCGTTATCGCGTTTGCAGCCAATTGCTTATGTCAGAAAGCGTGGCTTAACGCCATTTTAAATTCATTACTGTAACTTTCTTTTCTTTTTTTTTGGGGGGGGGGGGAAGGGTTTCAAATATATACATTTAAATTAAAACTTTTGCCTCCATGCCATTAGTGTTGTTTGTATTATTAACTAATGCCTTGTAGACCGAGCTTCATTTGAAACAAATGTAAAAGACTTCTTCTACAGTTTTTTTGTAGGAGAAACTTTCGTAATTGGGCCCAAAGCCAATCGGAGTATTTAATATCATTATTGTAACTCTTATAGAGTTAAAACAATATTGTTGCTAGCTTTACTCTTGTTTGAGACCAACCTTGCATGTGTATCTGAATGGGAAAAAGTTTCGTATCCTATGTCGGTTGGCGAAAAAATTTTTAAATGGTGCCAAAAGGTAGTTTTAGCAACTTACAAAATTTTTCAAGAGAGCGGTAAAACATGTTTTTCAAATATTTACAAACATACGTTTATTAAAACATGTTTTTGCGCCATCTTAAAAATTTAAGCACGATGCTAAAATGAAATTTTATCGCCATATTCGATATTTTAATAAGTAATGAAAACACATAAACAAACTTATATAACAAACCTAAGAGGCATTTTTGTGATAAATAATTGTTATTGTCAGGGGGTTAAATTGTAAACAATTAATAAACGGCTAGTAAATAATAAATAGCATTTAAAATCTAAGGTACTTTTCGGTTAGCCGAGCGCCAGTGAAATGTATAAATCTATATATACATATATATATATGTATACATACACACATATATGTATGTGTATATATATATATGTATATATACATACATGCATATATAAATGTGTGTATATATATGTATACATAGATATATAAATTTCAATAGGGGCCCGGCTAACCGAAATGTACCAAATCTAAAAATGGAGAAGTGGTCCGTGTAAAAATTAAGCGCTTGATATATGTAAATCTTTTTTTATTTTTTAATATTTCCGAATGCACAGATAAAAAGGTAAAAATCTCTTTTCCAAATGCCAAATAGAAAATATACAAAATAGAAAAATATCTGCTAAAAAATATATTTACATAATACTACATCTGCAAAAAAATAAGATTTAGAAAAAGTAAGCCAAATCCTTCAGATCCCAACAATCACATCGAAAAACTTATCACCAAAAAAGAACTCGCCAAATCTTACGGCACAGGAGATGGATTTTTCCCTCTGAATGCAGAATATTAGTTTTTTTTCTTGTACGATGGTTGATTATAACTGTTTCATTTCACATACTACATACCGTTTGATATATTGGTACTTTTATGTTATCCTGGCGCAGTTGATAAATCGCCAAATATTGTTCCTATAACATTTTCATATTGAATTCATTTCATTTAAATATAAACCTTTCACTCATTTAATTTAAAATACATGCATTTCATTAATCCCATTTAAAATGCTAAAAAGAGAAAAAAAAAGAAATAATGCCATAAATCGAAACCTTTTATTTAAACACCAAAGAATTTTTTTTTTATTATTTACACATCAGAAATAAAAAAAAGCTGCTATTGCTGAGATTTGCGCCAAATCTCTAATACCAAGTCTACTAAGTTATTGCGGGGTTTTTCTTTCAAAGAGAAAAAAATCCAAATTAATTTTCGATTTCTACTCAATTGAAATATATTTTATTGTGCTGAATATTAGTGCGTGCATATATTTTTTGCTCCTTGTACTCCATGAACTTTTCAATTCCGATTGTCTACGAAAATCTCGCGCCGGTGAAAATGACGTACCACAAAATTTCGTGACGTATGTACTTTAATTGTGCTTTTTTATCTATTTTTTTAATATAATTTCCAAACGGTTTAGCATTTATTCTTGGTAATACATAGACGTCGTTGTCACCTTTATAGGTACCTGCTGTAAAAATTTGAACGAAATCCGTTAAATATTTTTTGAGTTATGCCTGACGAAAGGTTTTAATATCCATCGTAGCTATATATGGGGCAAAGTAATACTGCGCTGTGTATGAGTCTTCGTTGCACTCAGACAATAAAAAAGTAATTAATTACCCTTTTTTTATAAATCGGCCAGATGTTATATGGTCAAACTGGGTAATATCACCATTACGTGGACAATTAGTTATATAAATTTCACATTTTAAAATACTTTAAACTATGTAAGCGATATAAAGACAACTTTTAAATACATAATAACTAAATATATAAAAAAGTAATTAATTACACTTTCTTATAAATCGGCCTGATGTTATACTGTCAAACTGGGTAACATCATCGTTACGTGGACAATTCGTTATATACATTTCATATTTTAAAATATTTTAAACTATGTAAACGATATAAAGACAACTTTTAAAATCATAAAAATTAAATATATAAAATAGTAATTAATTACACTTTTTTATAAATCGGCCTGATATTATACGGTCAAACTGCTTGAAATGCTATATTACTCACGAAGTTGTAAGCTCTCTTTATTTGAAACATATTTTATATTTTAAAAAAATCGAAGACAAAAAATGCTATTGACCTGAATGAACTGAATAATGACAAAATATGTTTCCTCTTTTTATCACAATTCAGTCAAAAGAAGATCTTTTTAATGACTTCAATAACATACCAAACGCATTTTTTCTAATTTTCAAATAAATCAACTACTGAAACATTTCTTTGGAAATTTAATAAAAATATACCATTCTCCTTTCACTGACAATAATGTATGCAAATTGCTCAAAAAGTCACAAGTTTGCCAGAATTTTTTTCAATTCTTTTTTGCAGAAAGCTTAAATTTTATTTCTATTGTGATTTATAGTCCCTTATATTTTCAAACAAAATCTCATAATGAACCCTGAAGTTTCTTTTTTTTCCTTTTTCCATTTGTTTCCATTCCTTATTTTTTCCCCTTGTAAATCCTATCATCTTTCTGAATCCTATCTTTCTGAGTGTCTTTGGCAATATTTGGAGGAATTTTTCTTTTTTTTTTTCTTTCTCAAACAATAACCATTATCATTACTCTTTGTTAAATTCTTCCAAGGTCTTAATCTCCTTTAATTTATCTCAGATTTTGTCTCAATTTCTGCCGCTCTTTTACATATGAACTATTTCATTCTTGTCACTTTTTCTTCCACCAGTGATAACTCTTCTTTTTCTTTTTTCCCTTAAGTTTCCTTAATTCACATTTTTGCGTTCGCATAATAATTTTTCACTTTTGTCTCTCGTCTTTTCTCGGAATTTTTTCTTTCCTTTTAAAAAAAAATATCTATATTTTATTTTCAAAAAATTTTCTTAATCCTTTTTATATATTAAACTATTCTTATCACTTAAAAAAAAATAATAATAAAATCTGCTCACTTCAAATAACAGAGAGGAGTAAATAATGTACCATAATCTGCAGATGAGAGCGGGCGAAGGATCGATTAAAAAGAAAAATAGTAACGAGGTTTTAATCATTTCAAAACTAAGTCAGTGGACTTATCACGGTCGGTCAGAAGGCGTAATACACGGTCGCTGCAAATGCACGTAATACGTTGCGAAGGGAATTTTGATAAAAATTGTAATCAATAATATATATTTTTTATTTTTTTAAACTATTTCGGGCAGTAGAAGGTGTGTGTGGGGGGGGGGGGGGGTATTGGAGTTATCTAGTGGAAAAGTCAATAGATTAGGGTAACGGTAATAAATACACAAAGTGACATAAAATTCAAAAATTAATGATGAAAGTTTTTTTTTTCTTGGAAGTGCTTATTTAAATTGACATGTATATCTGTATCATATTGTACAACTGATATTTTCGGGATTTTGAAAATAACCATCCAAACATTAAAGTATATAAAGGAGACCCAAAATAAAATTTTTTGTCAAAGCATTTCGGCAACAATATCGCATTTAGAGAACAAGGCCCATTGTCTACTAGATTTTTTCAAAAAATGGTATTCTATCTGTTGGTTATGACGTTATTCTTTATTCGGATTTTCAATAAAATTCAGAAAATCACAAATTTAAAGTTTAAAAAAAAGTGTGTCTTCAATTGTTACATTTAGGTAATGATGCTGTTTTAAATATAGGGTGGTCAAATAGCTGCTGAAAAGTAAAATGGCACAATGCGGTTATTTCTAGATCAAACATCTTCAGACAAACTCAAGCAATGGATACAATTAACAGAACATATTTTCAGATTGGCTAAAGTCTGCTACAGATCAACGTATAGAGACCGGAGTGGAAATTGACTAAAAGTGTCTGCAACACGTGCTCGCTATGCCCCAGATTTCGTCCATAATGGCTTTTCTGAGGTTCTCCAGTGTGTTGGGGTCCGTCCGGAAAATTCGATCTTTCAAATAAAACCCGAGAAAAAAAAATTAATGGATTTAGGTCAGGACCATTTAGTGTAACCATTAATGCCCTGTCCTATGAGCCTTCCATTGCCCAAACTGATGATACAATTCTGAAAAATGGCCTCTAGCCAGAAAAACGCATCAGGAACTGTAAGTGGATGTGCATTGTCCTGCACGAAGAGCAAATATTGGCCCTCTGATTATCGTGGGCTCCAAACTTCTCGATCAATGGCTGCTGTAACGTGTACAGTAACAGTTTTATTGGTGAATATGAATCCGATTATGTGTTTTGCGTTGACTGCACACTACACGGTTGCGCGTTCACTGGATTTTCACTATCCCGTCTCCAATAATAATAATAATAATAATAATAATAATAATAACATGTGTCGCTCAATTTTACAGCCACTTGATAGTCCAATCATTATAACGTTATAGTTTGTGTAGACGAACTTTTGAAAATATTTTCTATTAATTTCATTTATTGCTCGAGTTTATCTGAAGATGTCAATAAATTTAATCTAGTAATAACGACGTTGTGCCATTTTACTTTTTAACACATTTTCCTGGTTACTCTGTAAGTCAGTAATATAATTTATGTTACGTTAAATGTTATTCCATTTTCGTGAGTAGCTACTCGAATTTTCAGATCAATGAATTAAGTAAAATATAAGCAAACCTAGGTAGAAATATTTTCTTCGATACCAGATTTGCAAGTCTGCAAGGTTTGTATCTAACTCAAAAGTATATGTATGGTCTGACAAACAAACCAACTGACAAAAGATTTCCGAAATTCATCGGTATAGCATCTCTGTTTTTCTTTGTTTCAGGAAGAACTTGCCCAATCACTGTTGCACTTGCAACATTAATCGCTAAAAGTTAAACAACTTACACTGGCATATACTGCTAATGTGCTAATCCCAACGAAACAGATTTCAGTTACTTGCTGCTTAATATTTCATATCATTTGAAATGTCATAGAAAGGAATTACTGTATACAATTTTAATGCAGTGTCATACTCAAAATATCCAAATATTAGTAGCTATACCTACTAAAATATATAAGGACGTGAGCTTCAAAACTCGCCTTATCCAAAAAAACAAATTCGAGGAAATCGCGAAAAACCTCTGACTGCTTCCATTGGTTTTCATTGTAAACCAAGATTTTAGAACACCAGAAATACAGGGTGATTATAAAAAAAACTATCCCGATATATGAGCCCCTAACTATCATACCGTTCACAGAAACTGAATGAAACTTTGGTTTAAAGTATTTTGAGGTATGCGCTAAAGAATCATATGAAAGACAACAGTTAAATTCTAACAGTTACGGTTACAGTGACAAAATTTCGAAAATTTCAAATGGAAACACCTACTTTTTTTATTGGAGTGTGATCTTCATAGTGAAAAACCATAAAAAGCATTGGAACGGTACCTGTAGCACGAAAACCGCCGGCGCTAGACAGACTAAGAAGAATAGTGAAAACAACCAATAAGGACAGAGAAGCAACAGAAAACAAAACATTTTATTGTGCTTCATACATTTTCCATTTTACACACGTCGACACTTTACATGCGGCAGATGGTGGATAGCACTGAACAATAAAATGTTTTACTTTCTGTTGCTTCTCTGTCCTTTATTGGTTGTTTTCAATTTTCTTCTTAGTCTGTCTAGCGCCGGCAATTTTCGTGCTACAGGTACCGTTCCAACGCTTTTTATGATTTTTCACCACGAAGATCAGATTCCAATTTTTAAAAAAAAGTAGGTGTTGCCATTTGAAATTTTCGAAATTTTGTCACTGTAACCGTAACTGTTCGAATTTAACTGTTGTTTTTCACGGGATTCTTGAACGCATACCTCAAAATACTTTAGGCCAGAATTTCATTCAGTTTCTGTGAACGGTATGGCAGTTATGGGCTCATATATCGGGATAGTTTTTTTTTGTAATCACCCTGTACATTCTAAAACTAGTTTTTCTGCGGATTGTAGTGTTTTTTCAGTGAAGATTTACCCATCGAATAGATTGATAAAGAAAACACGATTTTTAAAATTTTGGATAAGGCGAGTTTTGAAACTCACGTCCTCATATCAACTACCATCACGTCGAACATATCTAGCTTTTTAAACAAATATATCCTTTCTGTCATTAAACATATCTACATAAGGTATTTATTCTATCTCTTCTATAAAAATGATAGATTGTCAATGGCAGAAATTATTTTAATAGAGTTAATTTTTTCTCAGTTTTAAAAAAAGATAATTTACTATGTATATATTTTTTAAATTATTTCAGTTAATTTTAATATCAATGGAGAATCAATTCAAAAATTATGGGAGGATCTCGAATAGACTTTTTCAAATAAATTGAATAGTGAGGATTATCAATCTACACTTAATATTATAAAGTAGTAAAGATTATTTTTTTGTTTGTTTGTTTTTTTATAGGGGTAATCTCTAGAACTACTGACGCGTTTTCAAAAATGATGGTGGCAAATGGATAGTGACAATCCCTGCTCCAACATAGGCTATATTTTATGTCTGTGCCACTATTCCCAGGCGGGGGGGGGGGGGGGGGAAAGCAAAAAACGTTCTAGAATTTCGATTTTTTTTTTATACTGAAGGAGCTAGAAACATGAAATTTGGCATGGTAGTTACTTATAAAATGTAAATGCTCTATAAGAACAAATTCTACAAAAATTCGAATTTTAAAAGGGTGAGATGAGCGAAAAGCGTTCTAAAAACATTCTAAATAACAATTTCTATGGAATCTCTGGAACTACAAAACCGTTTTCAAAAGTGATGGTGGCAAATTGATGGTGACAGTTCTTGCTGTAACATAGGCTATATTTCATGTCGATGCCACTATCACAGGGAGGTGCAAGAGCGAAAAACGTTCTAAAATTTCGATTTTTTTATACTGAAGGAACTAGAAACTTGAAATTTGGCATGGTAGTTATTTATAAAATGTAAATGCTCTCTGAGAACAAATTCTAAAAAAATTCGAAATTCAGAAAGGTGGAGATGAGCGAAAAGCGATCTAAAAACATTCTAAATTACAATTTCTATGGAATCTCTGGAACTACAGAACCATTTTCAAAAGTGATGGTAACAGTCCCTGCTGTAACATAGGCTATATTTTATATCGGTTACACTACCACAGAGGGGGGGGGGGGTGGTGAAAGAGCGAAAAACGTTCTAAATTTTCGATTTTTTTTCGACATTAGTGTGGCTTAATTAGTAATTTCTAAATTATCTGTGGCAGTAAAATTTCCTCTAATGAAAATAAGCCAACGAATACCACTTGACATTTTTCAAGAATCACGCGAGCAAAGCCGTGGGTTTTGCTAGTAGTTAATAAAAGAGTTACGGTTATAAATTAAGGAGACAACAGGGCTTGAGGAAGAAAAACCATCTCCCCCTCATATAATAAAAAGATTTCACAAAAAATAAACAGTCTTGGAGTATCAGTGCATGTAATCGATTTTCCTGTTAAAAATCTGAGATAAATTTCCCGAAATTACTTGAAATCATACTTGCAATGATACTATATGAAAGAAATGAACTACGATTTGAAACTTTCAAAATATTAAAAACAGCTGATTCAAAATAAAAGTTCGACTAGCCCAGTTGACATCGAAGCCTCTGATCTGTAGATTTACTAGTTGTTAATACCTGGCATCTAACCAGAATTAATAAACACTACTATTGGTGCACCACCTGGCGAAAACGAGAATCAGAGTTCTGTCTGGCTCAGAAAGAGAGAAGGGGCCGGGCCTTTCAATTTGTGAGAGAAATAAACATTGCTAAAACAGTCCACAAAATCTTTTTTTTTTTTTTTTTTTTTTTTTTTTTTTGAGTGGCGTTTATTTATAAAATATGTATATACGATTTATCTCTAGTTAAAAGTATAATCGATATTATATAATATTTCTTTTATAATATTTCTTTTATTTATTTTATAATATTTCTTTATTTTTATTTTTCAGAGATGAATCATCAAAAATTTAAGCCAGAAACTAAAAGTTTTTGTAACAGCTCATGTGATTTTTAATAAAATTGTCTTTATTTGAATGAGGACTTGAACTCCTCTCTTTCCTATACGCACCTCATCAATATATTTGTTTTCTCTATACATTTGGTATTTCCGTTTATAAAATGTTCTTTATAAATCACCGAAAGCTTTGTGGATTAAAAAATGACCATATTTGTTTTAAGGAATCTGAATTTTCTTTATCAGATCATCATATCGTAAATTATGCTCTTTCTAGTAGAAGTCATAAAATATTTCAATAGTTTGACTCATTCTGGTGAAAAAGCTGCACTGTTTTTCGTTAACATTAAAAGAATGTGTCACATATAACACTCTGCGACACTAGTTTTTTCATCTACACAGAGAAATGCGATATTTATGCTTTCGAGATTATTTCATCCGTAAAAATTTATAGCCGCTGATTATAAGCCTCTCTAGTTTCTAATTGAGAATAAATTTCGGACACATTTTTGCTCTTGGTTCTTTATGTGTTTTGTATTCTTTTTCCTGAGAACTTTAATCTCAAGTTTCCGAAAAAGAAAATTCTTCACTGCCAAGTTCTGTTTGTCGCATCAGCATTAATGGGCCAATTCTAAATAATTAGTCTCACACGTTAATTTATGTTTCACAGAGCTGCTATTAGTTTAGATTAAAAGATTTTCCTGGTTCTTCATACAGATTACCACGCTGTTAAAAAAAAATGTACTAAAAAATTAGAGTCTAAAAACCTACTCTTTTATTAGTATTATTTAAGGCAGTGATACTTACACTGCAAGAAAAAAAAAAAAAAAAAAAAAAGTGTTGATTTTACAGTATAATACTGGCACTCCAGCTGCCAGTATTATACCGTAAAATTAATAGTAATAAACAGTAAAATAAGCAGTAATACCCTGCTGCGCATGAGTAAAAAGATAAACAGAATAAAAAATTTTATTTCACAGGGGGATCAGGGCGGGGGGACGAAAAATTCTTAGTTAATTTTTCCTTTAGTGTTTAATTATTTTAAGTCACTTGAAGAGTCATTTTCATTATATTTTTTCGTAATCACCACTGAAAAAAAAATAAATAAAAGTTAATTTAACTTGAAAACCCCTCCCTTGCTTCCTCCTTGTCAGATACAAATGCACCCGAGGCTCAGATTTTGGACTTTTTTATTAGATTTTTTTGTTATTTTATATTGAAGGGAATAATTCACGTATTTCCCCGATTTTCCAAGTTTGCCAGCGATTTTGAGCCACTCATAAAAGCAATCCAAATTCAATCATTTTGCTTGAAGTAGTAAATTTTGCCCTCTTTTCAATAAAGTTTCTTTCGAATTCGTACAGCGAATTTTGAAATTTTCGCGTTATTGTTTTAAGTATTCGTTTCGCCGAAAATGATAAGTTTGTTTTTCATCAACCAATATCTTTTTCATACCTAATATATTCAATCTTAGATGTTATACCCCTGTACACTGCCAAAAAGAAAAAAAAAATGTTGATTTTACAGTATAATACTAGCATCCCAGTTGCCAGTATTATACCGTAAAATTAACAGTAATAAACAGTAAAATAAGCAGTAATACGCTGCCGCGCATACATGGTAGCGTATCACTGCTTATTTTACTGTTTATTACTGTTAATTTTATGGTATAATACAGGTAGCGTATTGCTGCTTATTTTACTGTTTATTGCTGTTCATTTTAAGGTATAATACTGGCAGCTGGAATGCCAGTATACTACGATTGGCGATGGAGCTGTTTGCGCTTTCTCTCTTTCGCCAAGCTGGTGCTGAAAACGTGAGGCTTTCTGAAAAAGCAACCCGGCCCGAATGAAAGCTATCTTAGCCCAGCCCGACCCATGCAAAAATCAGTGACATTAGGCCAGACCAAACCCAATTCAATTTCTACAAAAATTCTAATTTTTCTTAATATATCATTAAAAGATTGCTTTAACGAATACTGCATACATATATTTACGGGAAAATTTTATAGTATATTTTAGATTACTATATATATGTTCGCAAGCCTTAGAATACAGAATAGCAACATTAATGATCACTTAGACTCTTAGACTATTACATTCAAATACAGGCATTCAAAAAATTAATGTAGTTTACAACAAAAGAAAAAACATGGCTAAAAACATCATAACTTTTAAAACTGTATAGAAAAAAAAAAGTTTTTTTTATAATTTATTAAAGTATAATTCTAAAGATTACGTTAACATAAGTTCCTTACCGCTATTACTATTTTTACAAAACAAATTGCTTGCTCGACACGTCCTGGTAACAATTAAGTCCAGTTCTTACCCTGCCCGAGTATGTAGAATAAAATGTAAACCTGATCCCACCCTGGCACGAGTATATGATGAAAAAATTAAGACCGGACTTAGATACGTTGTATACTTATTGTCGTCCCAGTCAGGGACCGATTTACAAATTTAGGGGCCCTGGGCACAGATGCGTATGGGGGCCCCCTTGTACCAATGCTTACAGAGGCCTTGAATTTAAATATATATATATATATAGTATCAAAAGCAGTACTTATTAAGATAACCACTATCGACTTTGATAATTTCTTTAAAATATCAATTTAAAATATTAAATTTGATAATCATTAATTTACTTTTAAATAATTATTTGATAATTATGAATTTTTAATTGAATTTTATAATAAACTGTGTGGTGCTGATTACCTTTCTCTATACAAGTCCATATATCTGGAATGATAAAGTATGCAACAACTAATAATAAATTTACCGCAGTAAAAGCTATAATTATTTAAAATATTACCATATATCAAATAACTTTTTCTTAAAATACAAACTTTGACTGAAAAAACAAAAACTAAATTTATACAAGTAACTAGCAGAACCACATGGCTTTGTCCATGTTAACCGTGAGGGCTTTACAGGTAAAATAAATAAAAATGAAATAATATGGTGATCCCAAAAATGGAGTTCTGTACATTTCTGCATATAAATTTTTAAAAAACAATCAGGAAAAAATGAAGTTACTTATATTATTAGTTTGACAAATCATAGACAATCTTTGACAAACAGTTTTTTTCCATTATAATTTTGTTTTTTGACAGTTAAAAATGTTTTGGCCAATAATTGAAAAAATCTTCAGTAGCATTGGAGGGCCCCTGAAAATCGGGGGCCCTGGGCCCGTGCCCCGAATGCCCTGCCGTAAATCAGGCACTGGTCCCAGTCACGTCCATTGAAAATTGTTCATATTTTATCAGCTTAGTTTGATTCTTTTCAATTTGTTATATCGGGCCAATCGGTTATTTATTATTATTTTTTAAGGCCTATTTAATATTTTTAGGGCCAAGCCCGGGCCCGTGCAGACCTCAACTTCACGGTCGGGAGTTTTTTTTTTTTTTTAGTTTTTTTTTATTTATTTAAATCGTATAGAAGGCCAGGTTTGTTTGAAAAAACCGACTAGCGTAGCGAGATGAGATATATTTAAAGTATCCCGGGAAACGGTAAAGTTATATTAGGCAGTGTTGAATTCAGGAAGTGGTCCGGGGAAAGGGGGGGGGGGCATTATTCCCGTAAGATTTGGAGTTTTGTTTTTTTAATGGTCTAGAAGTGCAATCTCTCGGAACTCTACAGCCCCCCCCCCTCCCTTCCCGGAGCTGCAGAACCTCCTGTGGGGGGGGGGGGATGCAGCTAGTCTGAAATAATTAAAATATTATCTTTGTGATAATAATTCTAATAAATAATTTGAACGATTAATTATTCTCGTAAATATTTTGTTAATCATCCGGATTGTTCAATTTATTTGAAAATATCTGATTAGAAAGATATTTGGATTGAAAATGATTTTTCAATTGTGCCAGGAAGTAGCAAGCAGGGGTGCGTAAGAAAAGGAGGGGCTCAAGCTTAAAAAACTTGTCTTTAATAAAATTTTCAAAGTTACCACGTACTGTTTCAAATACTGTTAGTTTCTCTCTGCAATATTTGACAATTCCTCTCAGAAAAAACAACCCCGTATATAAAGAAGTACTATGAATATTGATAGCATTTCTAACCAGAAAATCTGCAGGTCAGGGGCCTCAGTGCCATTACTGTAATTCACATTTTTATTTTGAAAACAATTTATTTAATATTTTGAAACTTTAAATTTGAATTTTCATATGTTTCACATTAGAATTAGTAAGTCAATTTTGAAGTACCTAGTAAATTGAAAATATGATTACATGTACTGATACTCTACCATATCTTTTAATTTTCTCTGAAAACTTTTGTTTATATTAAGAGGGCTCTGCTTCGTCCATCCTCTGTTGTTTCATAACTTGACAATCGTAACTTCCTACAACTTTCAGTATATTAAATTTTCTACATGAAATAATTAAATGTGTGATTTCGTCATATAATGGCATTAATAGTTATTTGTAACTATTAATTATTCATATAATTATATCTTCAATATGCTTTAGGGAAATTATTAAAATTATTACTGACGGCAATAAAATTAAGCAACTTCTAAATTAATGAACTAAATATATAAGATAATAAAAATAATTTCTGTCCAAGACGGCGGAAAAGCAAAATAATCGGCTGCCTTATTATCGTTTAAGTGCAATCACATGCAGTGGCGTAGAGTGAATTTTAAACGTTCAGGGCAAATTTAAAATATTGTGTCTCCCCCCCCCTCCATTTCCTTTCGTGGCTACTATAGTTTTCTATGCTACAGGTTCTTGTGCAACTTTTTTTGACGCCCCTAATTCTTTTAAGCTCTAGGCTACGCCACTGATCGTTTGGAAGTATTATGTTCTTTTCGAACATTTTTAACAAAACAAAAGCCTACGGCTGCATCTGCAGTCAACGCCATGCCGACACATTCTGAATGGGAAAAGATCAGTTCTTTAAACTGGGAGTTGACAGTACTTCGGAATATTCACTCAATCATCGGATATTCATGCTGACAAAACGGGAATAGTTATACCACAAGGCTTTATAACGCATAGCAAGAACTGTAATTAATTTCAATTATGTGCTTAAATTACAGCTAAATCCACCACAGATTGAAGATACCAAAGCCCCCCCCTTACTAAGATGAATCACTTGAATCCGATTTTGAATACCAGTAATTCTAATCACATCGACTGCGAAATTACACACTGCCACATGGAGCAAGGGAATCCATCACTGATTCAACAAGATGGCTTTCAGCGAGGGCTACCGGAATGAGTTTTCTTTTCAGGGCTCCGACCGCCTCACCGATGTGATAACGAGGCCCCTTCCACTTTATTTTGACGTAATCCCTGAAAAGTAACAAAAGGCGGGGGTGGTAACGACCATTTCGAGGGCAAGGCACGATTCGCAAACAAAGGTGTGTTCTTTACCAGATAAGGCAGACCACGATTCTTAGTCGGCTGTCAGAGAACCTGGGTCATTACCATCGTGCAAAGCGATCTTTAACCAGCATTATCACTCCACACCTTGAAGAGGTGGACAACCCATTCTGACCGTTTTCATAACAACACGGCAAGATTATGCCTACGGTCGACCGTGACTTTTACATATTCACGATCTTCAATTGATAAAAAGTATTCAGGAAATGTGCTTAATGTTTTATTCTGCTGTGTTTATTTAATATTCATAGTGTTTGGGGTCTTCCTCATGCACCAGATTAAGGTGTATTCATAAAAAACATCTTGGACGACTTTAATTGGTTATGATGCAACAGCTCGTGAGAAAATAGAAGACAATCAAAAAATATTCAGAAATGTTGTATAAAAATGTAAAATATGGGAGTAACTGGATAAGTTGTATAGAAAATAAAAAATATACTATCATTAAAAAGTGAACGAAGATCATTTACATATTTTTTTTTATAATTTTAGGTTGACGAAATTTTTTTGTCGCCTTTGGGCCGGGTCGCGGGTTGACTTCAAATGAAATTTTTGGGTTCATGCAGGGTATAAAGCAACCCACGCAAGGCTTTACTCTGAAGTGATACGCGCACATATTGAAGCATGTTAAATCGACTAATATAAAAATTACATTTTATAAACAGAGACTATTTTGATTTGAAATAATCCAAACTTCAATTTGAAGATGTAAATTATTTTTTATTTATTTATTTATTTATTTATTTATTTATTTATTTATTTTTTGTATTTCGGAATAATTTTATTTTTTATACATTTAAAAAAAATACTCATGGAGTTAGAAGAGAAGGAATGGGACAAAATAAATAACATTTAAATATAATAGATAAACAGAAAAAAAACTGTAAATGAATTTTGTTTCAGTTTTATGTTTCACTTTAATTTCCCCCTCCTGCAATCAAATTTACTAAATAACCTTTAGGATAGCATACTTAATAACTTTAGTTGAAGCTGAATCACATCGATAATAATTTAGTTTTTATCCTACATTTTACCACATAAGGTAAAGCTAGGAGAGTCTGCGCACAATTCAAAAGAATAACAATAAAAAATCTAAATATTAATTTTTTGCTAAACTATCCATGAATAATTTTTACTTCATTTGTTTTTTATGCATTTCCATTGCTATTTTGTTGTTATGTTGTAATTTAATGGAACAGTTGTAATAAAACCAAGAAAGTTATTTTGCGCAATCTGTCCTTATAGGGTTGGTGTGATTGCGCATATGGGTAGGAGAGATTGTTACTAATAATAACTACAATTAAATTGTTGACAATAATAATTACACTTAAATGACATTGTTGTAAAGGTTTTTGTGAACAAATATTATTGTATTAGGAGTGAATATTTCAACCTAATGATTAAAGAATCAGAAAAAGGAAATAATTTTAAAAACGATTAAAAAATTTTAATTAAAGGGGAAAAAAATAAAGAATCAGAAAAAGCAAGTCCAGATAAGATTACAAAATAACATTAAGTTACTTGATAACACGTTTAACTTAAAATTAGTCCATTTTAATAATTCATTTTTTTAGGCAAATTTACCAATAAGTTGCATAATCTCTCCTAGCATAGAAACTAATGGAAACAATGCGCGATCTCTCCTAAGTAGCAGATGCGCAAACTCTCCAATTTCGGTAGGAGAGATTGCGCGGCCTTTTATATAAACATGGCCGCTACTAAAACGAACCGTTGATGTTCACATTGTTAGTCTAGATTAGTAGCTTATGAGAAATCATTTAAGTTTAAAATATTTTGTACTACTGACATAGTATAGAAATTTTGATGAATAGCTATGAAAGTTCAAGCATTTACTTTGGGAAAACAAAACAAAATAGCAATGCTTTATTTTAGATACTCAAAACAATCAACGTGAACTTTCAAGTAGACACTCCACTACTGCTGTTGTACAACTACCTTGAGTCGCTGCGCGGTCACTCTACTCCTTCCCCCTGAACCTCTATGTGCGCAATCTCTCCGACCGCGCCATCTCTCCTGGCTTTACCTTACCCAAAAAAACATTTTCGCAAAAAAATTGCTATTACAGACTTTTGAGACAACAAATATAAATATTAAATCTAAAAACTTAGCAAAACTTTATTGGTTTGCTTTGTATAAACTGTCCTAAATGTAGGACAGTTGTACAATACAACTACTATAAATTGTGTACATATATTTTGGAATTACTCAGCAATATATAAGACTTTTCATGATTAAAGAAGTCCTGCACAGGTCGGGTTGTACCCAACCAAATCGGAAAATTCTGCTTAAAGCCAACCCGAACACTGCAAAAAAAAGTTCGTCAATTTGAAACTCGACCCGAAACCGAAGTAAAAGAAAATTAATCCATATATTAATACAATTATATCTCTAATATCAATTTTATTTGTTTATTTATTTTTATTTTTATTTATTTATTTATTTATTTATATAAAAATGAACACATATATACACTCATTAATATTCAAATATATATAATTTATTATTATTATTATAATTAAACAAATATTCAGGACTTTTTCTTGAATAGTTTGGTCAACCGAAAAGAATCAAAATTAAACCCGAAACAGACTCCCAAAAAAGTTTGCTTCAACCCGACCCATGTTCGGGTAAAATCGGGTACCCGACCCGATGCAGAATTATACTCATGAATAAATCTGAAGAGAATGTTGGCATTTTTTTTTTTTCACACAATTAATATAAAGAAAAAGTCATGTCAGATAAAGTAGAAAAAAATAGCCAATTTCAAAAATCTAAAAATAATTAAATTATTAACATTGAACTTAATATGATTACAAGGGGCACTTATCAACCTTAAAGTCTATTTTAGTAATGTAGCAGAAAAATGCGATATTGCTTGTGAAAATTTAATAAATCTGAGCTGTTCTATATATAGAACATACTCTGCAGAAGTGAAAGTATTCTACCATTTAGTGTGGCTGGTAAGTCTGATTTTCTACCAGCTTCTAAAAAAAAACTCACAAGGCATAAATAAAAGAAGGAGAATACGTTTCATTTCAAATTCATGATTCACGAAGTTTTCAAAAGAGAGCTGCGTCAATCCACACTTATTAAATATTATTTGCTAAGAAAATCATCGTTTATACGTTGGATGCCTGATTTTAGATTCACTAATTTCTTGGATAAAAATCCATGTTCATATGACGTTGCGCTGTTCGGATTACAAATAGCAATTTCATCCGCTTGACGATTCGGAAGCATTCTGCATCTTCCTTGGCATCTATTCCAAAAAATATTGATCAAAAGAAATTATTTTGCCTAAGCGCTCCATAAGATAATTCACATACATTTTAAACTTGACTATGCCCTCTCCACTCCCTCTTCCCCCAAACTGCCAGAATTTTGTTCAGGGAAATAAAATGGCAATAAAACATTTTTGCCACCTTCATAGTCACTGGTAGAAAATTTCTAAATTTTTTTCTTTTATAATACCCCAATATTTTAAGAATTGGTCCACGAATAGGTTGCTCGCCACAGTGACTGTATAGGTAAAATTTTAAAAGCCACGCATAGATTTCTACTCGCCATTTGGAGAGTGTCATTCGCTAAGCATGATATAGAACGATGGGTTCAGCAAATTAAATTTAAGGTTACAAAGCAAACTTGCACAGATTTTAAAATTACTTACTTAAACGGTGCTGGAAAAAGTCCTTATTCTAAACTAGGATTCGGGAGAAAGGAAAGATAACTTCATACCATACCAAGATACTTTGCTTACCTACAAGGACAAAAAAAAATAATAAGAAGATTTAAAAAGATACAATTAAAATACAGTAACAAAAAAGGTGTATGAACTCAACAGTACAGGGTAAATATAAGAAAATCAGTACTTTCATTATCTCTAAAAAAATTCTATAAATTGGTCATAACTATAATATTTGAGTTTCATTATAAATTTCAAAATTTTTCTCAAAAAAGAAAAACACATACAATAAAACGTACGAAAACAGAATCGCCAGGTACCTTGAAAAAAATTGTTTTAGACAGATTAAGGCTTAGTAGGTATAATTGCATGGAATTACATTATAAAACAACACATTTTGCTCCATAAAAATACACATTGATACTTAAAAAGTTCTTCAGCAATAGATGTGTGTGCCCTTCTCCTTCATACTCAAAAAAGAAAGAAAGGAAAGGAAAGGAAAAGAAAATAAAAGAACCTCGCCCCAAATAAAGGACTAGACTAGCTCAACCTCTGCCAACCATAACAATAATTTTGGTTTTAAATAGATGATTAAGATCACAGAGACCAATGATTTTTAACTCTTTCCAACATAGTTGAAAAGTGCTTATGAATTCGGTTTGCTTGGCCATCTGTATGACCATTTTGTCCGTCCGTACTCTAACGAGCATAAATAAACTCGGATTGTCACGTAATTAATATATGATATTGGGGTTTACCATGGCACGTTGGTATTGAAAATATGAAGTGTGTAGCATTTATAGTTCATTTACAAAGACACTCACAAGAATTCCGTTACATTATAGTCTAAGGCGAAAAATCGTTTGCAATGTATTTAATGATATTACACTATTTCAAACCATATTGAAATTTATATACATCACTGAGATCCACTATGCTTACTGTAAACTATGGTGTGCATAGCATTTATCGTTTATTTACAGGGACACACAAAATAATTCGGTTACAGTACTGTACTGTCTAATGGACGATAATTGCTGAGAATGCGTTTTTATTTGAGGTATGCGTTTTTTAATTTAACTAATTTTTTGCATATTACTTTGTGTGTATAAATTCTTATAGATTATATACAGGGCTGAACAAAGACTTCGAGTACATTTCCGTTTTTTAACGGAAATTGCTGAAGGGAAATTTTCAACTGTGTTATGCCTTTCCCACCTGATTTAAATTTTAGTATATTATGTAGTATATGTACCTATAGATCATACACAGGGATGCACAAAAGACTTCGAATACTTTTCCGACTATAGATAGTAATTGCTGAAATTGGGTTTTAAAATGTATTATCCGCTTTCCGAATTGTTTACTTGGATAGTCTAAAGCGAAAGCTGGGTTCTCTGGGAGGTCATCCCTTCTCATCCCCCTTGTTTACTAGGATAGCATCTTTCATCTTATTAAACGGTGAAGTTTTCTGAATGCGTTGGAAAGTATTTTATAATCTATGCATAACGATTGACATAACGATTTTTATTTCTTCTTTTTTTTCCTTTAAAGGGAAAGGTGTTTCTGATATTACATAGTGGTAATCATGATTTGTGTGTGTGTGAACACGATAACAGCTAAAAGGTACTTTTGATTGAGCTGTTATGTTATAAACCACTGTCGCAAAAAGTTTATTCATTTTCGTACAAATCGGCCGACGGATTAGATATGTAATGCATTTTTAAACAAGTTTCAAATCATTTTGCACCCGATTCTTTTGAGAAAATAAACAAGGAAGAAGGAAGTATGACAGAGTACAAGTGATAAATATTGCGGCGATGTTGTCAAGTGTTAGTAGCGCAGAGGTAACGTCTCCAGTTTAAAAACGGGTTGCCCTGCGTTCGAATCCACACTACAAAAAAAAAAAAAAAAAAAAAAAAAAAAAAAGTGTTGATTTTACAGTATAATACTGACATCCCAGCTGCCAGTATTATACCGTAAAATTAACAGTAATAAACAGTAAAATAAGCAGTAATACGATACCGCGCATGCGCGGCAGAGTATTATTGCTTATTTTACTACCGTACTGGCAGCTGGGGTGCCAGTATTATACTGTAAAATCAACACTTCTTTTTTGCAGTGCAATATTTGATGAGATTATGGGCATTTGTATGAAATAATTATTAACTGAGCTTGCGCGAACTATACGAAATTTTTTTTTCATAATTTAGTAGTCAATTCTATAGAGCAACTCATATAAAAAGACCAGTCAAATATCGTAAAACTCAGAAATATATCAGCAATACAGTGAGCTAATTAACAAATTGGAGGGGAAATTCCTTATCATCCAGTTGGATTTCCCTCCTCAATTTATCAATTAACTCATTGTATTGCTGATATCTTTTTGAGTTTACACGATATTTGACTGGTCTTTTTATATGAGTTACTCTATAGAATTGGCTACCAAATCATGAAAAAAATCATTGGTATAGTTCGCGCATGCGCAGTTAAACATTATTTCATACAAATGCCAATATCTCACCAAATATTCAATACATTATTCTTTTAATTGCAGTTCTTAAAGTCAAACATGACGGAAATTCCAATTAAAGGATAATCTTCTATGCGGAATCAACAACTCATCAATCATCAAATAATAATAATGTACTTTGAGATTGCAGCAAATAAGTGAAATTATCTCGTCGAGAAACAAACTCCTAAACTATTTCATCACAGCTTCGTACATGGAATAACCGCCCACGCGAAAGGAAGATGATTAAGAACTATTATATGTTTTTTCCCTGTGACGTCATCCAAGGCTAGCAAAGAACTCAAAAACATTTTTAGACTCCCAGTTGTGTGAATATCCTCGTAAGATGTAGTCTAAATAAATGTCAGAGCAATGTAAATGCTCTGTTAAATTGTAACCCAGAAAACCAATATATATTAAATGTTAACTTTAAATGTTGGAAAGAATTTATTAATTCCACAGTGATTATTCAACGAAACTAATTCTATTATTTTGCAGCAGTGATCTTATAGGTTAATCTGTGATACTCTAACGGATAATACCATACGTGAGAAAGTTGCAACATGTCACCAATCTATCTATTGGATATATTAAGTGCTTTGATCGTCCACTCAGGTAAGCGTCTGCATGCTTACTTAACTCTCTTTTGAAGTATTGTTTTTATATAATTAAAGAAACTATTTCACACGTTTAAATTAACTGCGCCGCCGATAGATCATGAAGACTGATATTATGTATTAAATGAAAATTTTAAGCACATTAGCAGTATGCTGGAAAAACTTGCTTTATAGAAAATTAAAACGAACGCAAAGAAAAGTGATAAAGTGATTCGAATAAAATTAAAATTAAATATCTTTGAAAATAAATAAAGAAAAGAAATATGGCTACTTTCAAAGAAAGCCATTTTATTGAGAAGCTAAATTCGAGCAATTATTCAAACTGGAAATTTAAGCTCGAAATGCTTCTCATAAAAGAAGAATTATTTGAAGTAATCAGTGATCAACCAACCAACTTCTTTAAATGAGGATTGGAACAAAACAGATAGGAAGGCGAGGGCTTTGATTAACCTGAGCATAGATGACGCACAAATTGTGCATGTAAAAAATTTCACCACAGCCAGGGAGACCTGGGAAGCACTCAAAAGTACGCATGAAAGAGCTAACTTGAGTAGCAAATTATATTTATTGAGAAAATTGTACAGTACTAAACTGCCTGAACACGGGAATATGATCATGCATATAACCAACATTCTACAAATAGTAGATAAATTATCCGCTATAGGTGAGAATATAAATGACTCACACATATCCGCACTATTTCTATGCTCATTACCGCCCAGCTACAACACGCTTATCACCGCATTAGAAGCAAGGCCCGAAGCCGAATTATCCCCAGATTTTATAAGAAGCAAACTCATAGATGAGTATAATCACAGACAAGAAATGTCTGAACAAACTAACAGCTCCGAAAAAGCATTTAAAACACAAAGCAAACATACAAATTATGACTACGAAAGAAATTCAAAATATTGCAGTCACTGTAAGATGACAAATCACAGTAATAGCGAGTGCTATCACCTCAAGAGCAGATACACACAGCACAACAAAAACAAATACACAAATCAAAGTATGAACAACTTTAATAATAAAAATAAATCTAAACCTTTCTCATCATCACTATGTTATGAAAACGCAGAGAATTATAGAGAGAATACTGACTGTCACGATAACGCGAATGATCAGAAAATAAGCTCAAAAACTAATCAATCCGAAGATCGCGTACTAATAACAGAAATATTTGGAAAACAGAACTGGATACTCGACAGTGGCAGTACCTCACACATTGCAAATGATAAAAGGTTATTTGATAAATTTAAAAACTTCGAAAAATCGTCAGTTACCATCGCGAACGGCAACAAACTTGAAGCATTCGGTTCAGGAGACGTCTTAATAAAAACAAAATCCCCAAGCGGAGAAATAAAACTCACAAGACTACAGGAAGTCCTATACGTCCCAGAACTAGAATCCAATTTAATATCTGTAAGAAAAGCAACTAAAAATGGATGCAAATTGATCTTTGAAAATGATAAATGTGATTTAACGTTCGATGACGAAATATACATAAGAGCTAAGAACAAAAATAATTTATACATAATCGAACAAACAAACCACTTAGAAAATGCAGAAAATTACGCAAACATCACACTGAGTTGTAATAATAATAAAGAATGTTTAGAAGTATGGCATCGAAGACTAGGACATCGTGATTATGAAGCAATCAAAACAATTGTTAACAAACAGCTAGCTACCGGAATAAAAATTAAAAACTGCAGACACAATAATAAATTATGTGAAACCTGCATCAAATCTAAATTAAACGACGCGCCATATCCTAAATCGGCTACAAATAGAGCAAATAAAATTCTCGATTTAATACACAGCGACGTCTGTGGCCCTATAAGTACACCAACACTGGGAGGAAAACAATATTTTCTCACATTCATCGACGATTACTCGAGATACACAACAATATACTTACTATCTAAGAAAAGTGAAGTGATAGATAAATTGAAAGAATACATTGCAATGGTAAATAATTAATTCGGTTAGAAAACCGAAAGAAATAAGATCCGATAACGGAGGAGAATATAATAGCAACGAAATAGAGAATTATCTAAAGGAAAACGGGATATTACACCAATTCACAATTCCACACAACCCGAGCCAGAATGGCGTAGCCGAAAGGAAGAATAAAAGCCTACTCGATATGACACGCAGCATGCTTTCAGAAGCAAATTTAAATAAACAATTTTGGGGAGAGGCAATACACACAGCGACATATCTACAAAACAGATTACCAACAAGAGCGAATGACAAAACTCCATACGAACTATGGAAAGGTATAAAACCTGATCTCAAACACTTAAGAACCTTTGGATGTAAAGCATTTGTTTACATTAATAAAATACATCGAGGAAAACTTGACAACAGAGCGCAAGAAGTTATTTTTCTAGGTTACGACACACGTTCCAAAGGATATCGCATACACACAAAAGACAAACAAATAATAATTGCCAGAACTGTAAAGTTTATAGAGCATGAAATAAAACACTCAAACAACATTGAGGAAAATTCAAATCTCGAAGAAATCTCCACTGATGATAGAAATCAAGAAGAAAAGAATAAAAATTACATTGAAATTGACATTAATGATAATGAAAAACAACCATGCGAGTCCAAACAAACACAAATAGAACCAAGAAGGTCAAATAGATCTAACAGAGGAGTACCACCAAATAGATTTGTCTGTTTAGTTAAAGACACACAATCAAATGAACCAAAGAATTGGAACGATATCATGGAAATGAAAAATCCACACGATAGGGAAAATTGGCTCAAAGCCACCGAAAACGAAATCAAGTGTCTAGCTAAAAATAAAACTTGGACATTAGTCGATCCGCCACCCGGTAAGAAAGTGATAGGTTCAAAATGGACTTTTAAATTAAAACGCAACAACCTAAACCAAGTGCAAACCTATAAAGCACGACTCGTAGCTCAGGGATACAGTCAGAAATTCGGAGTAGATTATGACGAGACCTTTGCTCCAGTTGTCTCTCATACTACAATCCGTGCATTTCTCATAGCAGCATTAAATCATAACCTGAAGGTTAATCACATAGATGTCAATACGGCGTTTTTACACGGAAACCTACAAGAAGAGGTATACATGAAACAGCCGGAAGGCTACATAGCTCCAAATCAACAAAACAAAGTGTGTAAATTACAAAAAGAAATTTACGGGCTTAAACAAGCCGCTAGAGCATGGCACACGAAAATCTCCGAGAGTCTTAAAAC
Source organism: Maratus michaelseni (assembly GCA_963931845.1). NCBI lineage: Eukaryota > Metazoa > Arthropoda > Arachnida > Araneae > Salticidae > Maratus > Maratus michaelseni. The sequence continues at coordinate 257,504,113 of OZ007592.1, forward strand.
TTTAAATTTTGTACAAAGTACATCTGACTCATGTCTTTTTATACGCGAAAATGGTGAAAACTCGACATACATTATAGTTTACGTGGATGATTTGTTAATCGCCGGAAAAAACGAAGATATAATCGAGTTAATACACAATCTCAAAAGGGAATATGAATTGAAAGATTTGAGAGAAGTCAATAACTATCTCGGAATAAATATAAAAAGAGACGATAAAAATTTCTACTTAAACCAAAATTCAAAAATTGAAGAATTGGTAGATAAACTCAATCTTCAAAATGCAAAACCTTACAGCACACCTATGGAAGCAGGTTACAATCGACTCAACGATGATGAAAATCTATTACCTAACAATATTAAATTCAGACAAGCCACGGGAACATTACTCTACATCTCAACATTAACCAGGCCCGATATTTCAGCAGCGGTCAACATACTCAGTCGTAGAAATGAAACCCCTCGAGAAAAAGACTGGAAAGCCTTCAAAAGAATCGTAACATATACTTAAACAACACAAAACACCTCAACCTAATCCTAAGTTCGAAAAATAAGCTTATTCTCGAAGTTTACGCAGATGCAGATTGGGGAGGTGATCCAGAAACTAGACGATCCACCAGCGGAAATATATTTATGTTAGGAAAATGTCCCATACATTGGACAACGAAAAGACAAACTTGCATTGTTATGTCATCAGCAGAAGCCGAATACATTTCCGTAAGTAACGCAGCGCAGGAAATATTATGGATGACAAAACTCCTGGAAGATTTAAACTTACCACAACAGAAACCCATAACAATATACGAGGACAATCATCCATGTATAAAAATGGTTGAAAGTGAAAAACATACTCGAAAAAGTAAACATATAGATATCAGATTCCACGCGATAAGACAACTCAAGGAGGATGGAATAATAGATTTAAAGTATTGTCCAACAGAATTTATGACCGCAGATTCATCACCAAGCCCAACCCCAAACCTGATTTAATTAAGCACCGAAACAATCTGAACTTACTTCCTTATCCTACATAGAAGATTAAGGGGGAGTGACGGAAATTCCAATTAAAGGATAATCTTCTATGCGGAATCAACAACTCATCAATCATCAAATAATAATAATGTACTTTGAGATTGCAGCAAATAACTGAAATTATCTCGTCGAAAAACAAACTCATAAACTATTTCATCACAGCTTCGTACATGGAATAACCGCCCACGCGAAAGGAAGATGATTAAGAACTATTATATATTTTTTCCCTGTGACGTCATCCAAGGCTAGCAAAGAACTCAAAAACATTTTTAGACTCTCAGTTGTGTGAATATCCTCGTAAGATGTAGTCTAAATAAATGTCAGAGCAATGTAAATGCTCTGTTAAATTGTAACCCAGGAAACCAATATATATTAAATGTTAACTTTAAATGTTGGAAAGAATTTATTAATTCTACAGTGATTATTCAACGAAACTAATTCTATTATTTTGCAGCAGTGATCTTATAGGTTAATCTGTGATACTCTAACGGATAATACCATACGTGAGAAAGTTGCAACACGTCACCAATCTATCTATTGGATATACTAAGTGCTTTGATCGTCCACTCAGGTAAGCGTCTGCATGCTTATTTAATTCTCTTTTGAAGTATTGTTTTTATACAATTAAAGAAACTATTTCACACGTTTAAATTAACTGCGCCGCCGATAAAACATGTGCTTTACATCCTCGAAGTTCAAGGACAATTTGTCAAGAATTTCAGTAGATATTCGACAAACCGTGTAAAAAGAGAAAGCATCCTGTCACTACCCAGTATTATTGGATAGCAGTGTATATCTATATATCAGGGCTCGAAAAATCACATGCCCGACATCAGTGTTGCTATATTTTTTTTTTTTTTTTTATTTAATTGGCATCACTTTTTTGGGATGGTAAAATTCTCTTTATTTAATGGCAGATTAATTAAGGCAAATTTTACCATTCCAAAAAAGTGGTGCCAATCAAATTAAAAAAGGTAGCAACACTGATGTCGGGCACGTGATTTTTCGAACAAGGATATAAAACCATTAAATGAACGGCCGGTACAACCACCAACAAAAACTGTGAAATTATGAATAAAAGTAAAATAACTAATTGACAACAAAACAGATGCCCCCAACAAACTGAACAAAGAAACCAAAAACATAGCATTAACCAAAAAAAAAAAAAAAAAAAAAAAAGGGGGGGGGGCAGAAATTGAATAATGGAAATTTGTGAAATTTAGACAGAATCTTCAGGTCCCAAATGCCTAAATTTCATCTTCATATTAGCCATAAAATAGCTAAAGAATATGAATTTGGGACAACCGCACCCAGAATGTAGAGAAATACACAATGGAACAACAATTAATTTCAAAATAAAACATGATTAAAAAGAATAGAGGGAAAAAAAAATAAAAACATGAAATTACCACATTGAAGGTATATATATATACTTTCTGGATACATACAAGAGTGTTAGGAAAGTCAAGTGAAGCCAATTTTCTTATGGTATTTTCAAGGAAAATATTCAAAAAGATGAACGGTTTCGATAGACAGTTGGAACAGTACATACAAAATCGCATACAATTTCGATACAAATTGCTAATCTGAGCCTGGTTAGTAACGAATTAATAAAATGCAAGATACAGTAAATTTTTTCAGTAAAGTTTTCTGACTCTACTTGATCTGTGTGACTTTTCTAGATCTTCATTTTCACTTTTTTGGTAGGAAAAAAACCCTTACGTGACAGAGAGAAAAGCTCTGTAAATTTTAACTCAGCCTATCAAAAATAACAGAATTACCCAAAATGATGCATTAAAATATATATACATATATATTATTTTGTAAGCCTATATGTTATAGACTATAAATAATAATAGACTCTCTTACGTAAATTGTCACTAACTTGCTAACTAAAATTTAACGCTTAAAAAAAGAAAAGAAAGAAAAAGAAAACCTATATAACATTAACACCGACTTTAAAAATCGCACATAGCAAGAATTCTATAGCACAAAAAAAGCTATAAAGAATTCCAGAAATACAAACTGTAATGTTTCATTCTATCTTTATCCGTAATATCTTTTCGAAAATGTGGGCGAAATCCCCTAGACGCTATTAGCTATTGGTGGATCTTTCAAATTTATCGCCTCAGAAATTAATGCCTTCATTCAACATTATTTATACATGGATCTTAACTGTCAACTGTATTCTTTTACTGCAAAGCTTACTTTAAATTCTTGAAATGACATTTCCAGAAATGAAATCGCTTAAAAATAGTTATATGATATGAAAATTCGTAAAACATGTTTATGTAGACATTTGTTAATTTTTTTATAATATTTGTAAAGGCATGAAATAACAATAATGTAACTCGTTGATTACCAACTGTGTACATTTGTATAAATATGGTATATATTTGTACAATTAGGTACAGCTTCCAATACAATAAATAAAAAGCTACCTACTGCAGACATCTGGAAGAAAGCAATTGCTTTCTTCCAGATTAAGGAAAGATGGATGGATTCTTCCAGAATTAAGGAAATTTTCGGTATATTTTCAGGAATCATGACCCCCAGGCCCCAAAACCACTCCCCGTCAAAATTTTGATTTATACACACACACACACACACACACACACATATATATATATATATACATATATATATATATATATACATATATATATATATATATATATATATATATATATATATATATATATATATATATATATATATATATATATATATATATATATATATATAAACTTATTGCAAAAATTAACCATTGAAACAGAAATAACTGACCAAATGCAATGAAATTATTATCCCAAATAGCTATGTCAAATTACACATTATAAAACATAGTCCTAACAAATGAAGTATTTATTCAAAAAGTGAAACATAAGTAAAAAAAAAAAACACAAATGCAAGCTTATAATGTAATTTACTTTTTCAAGGGCTGGGAAACCACATTATAAGCAAAGAATGATTGTTTTCTGTAACTGTCACAAGCTTAAAGCCAAAATTTTGTGACAATTCCAAGCCCTAACAATCATTGGAAAAAAATTGGAAAAAAAAAAAAAAAAAAAAAAAAAAAAAGGATACCTTTGAAAATAGAACACTACAAATCAAACGGAAGAAAATAAATCCATTTATAAACAAATAAATACAAAGGAAGACAAAGAAAATCTATACATTACAACATAAATTTGTCCAGAATCCGAAGCCAAAAATGTTTTGTGCTAAGCACATGGTAAAGTGAATAAGTGAATTCAAACGTACAAGTTAAAATTAGAGTTAATTTTCTAAAAGTAGCAGTTATTAATTTAACCATTGTGATTTTAACTATTTCTAATTTAAAATATAAAAACACAAATAAATAATATAAAAACTATAAATTCATTTACTAAAAATATTTTTTAACTTAAATAATTTTAATATATATATTATATTATTGGAATATTTAAAAATTTCACTTGTATTCCAAGTTTTCAGTTAAAAGAGAAAAAAAAAATTGTGAAAATTTATATGGTGCTGCCATCTGGTTTTATAATAAACAATAACTAAAAAATAATACTAAAGAATAATAGTAATAGTTTTTTTAAAATCATTATATGGTGCTGCCATCTAGATAAAGATTAAAACAATATCTAAATAACTATTAATTATTTTGATTAAGTAAATTTTCAGTATAGAATTATTTTATCTATTTATTTTTACATATGTCAACATTTAAATAATTTCAAAACATAAATAAACCCATAAAATCTAAAATATTATTGTAGAAGTCAAATTAAATTTTCATTTTATAAATAATTATATGCAAGCTTAAAAGATTTACCAATATGACTACATGCACTTATTGGAACTAACATCTTGCAAAATTTTATTAACCCTGAAAAATAAAATTAGATTTTCATTTTATAAATAACAATGCAAGTTTAAAAGAAATACCAAAATGGCTACACACACTTAATGGAACTAACATCTTGCTAAATATTATTTATTCTGAAAAATAAAATTAGATTTCACACACTGATAGCTAAAAATAACCAAACATTTCCAATATGTTAACCTCACGTATTGAATCTAATATCTTGCAAAAAATAAAATATATATATATATATATATATATATACTAACTTGCTAACTAAAATTTAACGCTTAAAAAAAGAAAAGTAAAAACAATATAGTCATATATATATATATATATATATATATATAATTATAATATCTATGAATTTCAAAAACATATCAAGTTCTAATATCATTCTACTAAAATCTACAAAGAGATAATTAATGATATTGTGTAATCAGAATACCACATAGCTAATAATTAACTTGTGCAATCATAAAATTACCATAGCATGTGCTTCAATGGTAATTAGCCAAATTTACTCATACCTGAAGAACATTTAAAAAGAAAGAGAGAGAAAGGGGGAAAAAAATTATAAATTGGAGTTGCTATTAAGTAAACACAAATGGATTAATAAATTAATTATGAACATTATTCAGTGGAAAAACTGGACCACAAGAGAACCAATCAAGAATTGGATATGAAAAAACATATGTGGATGTACTCGTCAGCTTGGCTGCACCCACATGTGTTTTAAAAATAATTCAGTATTTCATAATTCTACTGGCATGATGCTAAGAACAGTAGAATCAGCCAAGTATACTGAATTATTACCAGACAACAATTGGAAAAATTTAAAATTGGAAATATGTAAAATGTAAATAAAAAACCATTAAGAAATATATAATATATCACTTACAACGATTATCCTAAAATCTTTATAAATCACCGCACTAAATTACCACCAGATATCATTTTTGAAATAATATTGGAAATTAGAACCCTTAAATTGTAGAAAAAATGTTTTACTCACAAGAATGATCCAGAATCCTCAAAATATAGCAACTTCTGCATAATGATCAATTCCACATGGCACGTATCAAACATGTTGACATTCGAGTCGAGTTGAGAGAAATGATTTGAAAGACAAGTTGAGAGCTCATTTTTTTTAAAACACAACTCGATCAATGACACCCCAACACAAAATAATTCAAAAACACACAAAACTATGCTGTTGATAATACTCTTATAACAAAATTATATCCGTGAATATATAATTACTCCATCTAATTTTAATTCCTGAAAGTAAAATTAATATACAAGCAATAGCTCCCTCTATAGTTAAATTAAAAATAATATCTATAATATCATCAACTAACTAAAACGTAAAGTGTCGTCATCTGTTGGTATTATAATTATTCATAATTAATATTTAGTTACATATCCATATTATTATTAACATAATCACTTCATTAGATTTAATCAATATATAAATTTTAATAAACAATACTTCCTTGTAGTTTTTACATTAAATTCGAATAAAATCCTACAATATGAATAAATATACACAGAATTTATTCATCCTGCACAGCATTTCAGATATTCTTAACAAGAGTATATTTTGTAAAAGAGATATTATTTTAAAACAAAGTGCTATGCTGCCAGCTGTGTTAAACCACTGATATATATTATAAACTTATAATTAAATTATTAATTTTTTATTGTTACTTCTACTTAAATATATTTTAGACATGTTATTAAATAATTAATGTATTGTTAACAAATTTAAAATATATTTAAGTAGAATTAACAATAAAAAATTAATAATTTAATTATAAGTTTATAATATATATCAGTGGTTTAACACAGCTGGCAGCATAGCACTTTGTTTTAAAATAATATCTCTTTTACAAAATATACTCTTGTTAAGAATATCTGAAATGCTGTGCAGGATGAATAAATTCTGTGTATATTTATTCATATTGCAGGATTTTATTCGAATTTAATGTAAAAACTACAAGGAAGTATTGTTTATTAAAATTTATAAATTGATTAAATCTAATGAAGTGATTATGTTAATAATAATATGGATATGTAACTAAATATTAATTATGAATAATTATAATACCAACAGATGGCGACACTTTACGTTTTAGTTAGTTGATGATATTATAGATATTATTTTTAATTTAACTATAGAGGGAGCTATTGCTTGTATATTAATTTTACTTTCAGGAATTAAAATTAGATGGAGTAATTATATATTCACGGATATAATTTTGTTATAAGAGTATTATCAACAGCATAGTTTTGTGTGTTTTTGAATTATTTTGTGTTGCGGTGTCATTGATCGAGTTGTGTTTTTAAAAAAAAATGAGCTCTCAACTTGTCTTTCAAATCATTTCTCTCAACTCAACTCGAATGTCAACATGTTTGATACGTGCCATGTGGAATTGATCATTATGCAGAAGTTGCTATATTTTGAGGATTCTGGATCATTCTTGTGAGTAAAACATTTTTTCTACAATTTAAGGGTTCTAATTTCCAATATTATTTCAAAAATGATATCTGGTGGTAATTTAGTGTGGTGATTTATAAAGATTTTAGGATAATCGTTGTAAGTGATATATTATATATTTCTTAATGGTTTTTTATTTACATTTTACATATTTCCAATTTTAAATTTTTCCAATTGTTGTCTGGTAATAATTCAGTATACTTGGCTGATTCTACTGTTCTTAGCATCATGCCAGTAGAATTATGAAATACTGAATTATTTTTAAAACACATGTGGGTGCAGCCAAGCTGACGAGTACATCCACATATGTTTTTTCATATCCAATTCTTGATTGGTTCTCTTGTGGTCCAGTTTTTCCACTGAATAATGTTCATAATTAATTTATTAATTCATTTGTGTTTACTTAATAGCAACTCCAATTTATAATTTTTTTCCCCTTTCTCTCTCTTTCTTTTTAAATGTTCTTCAGGTATGAGTAAATTTGGCTAATTACCATTGAAGCACATGCTATGGTAATTTTATGATTGCACAAGTTAATTATTAGCTATGTGGTATTCTGATTACACAATATCATTAATTATCTCTTTGTAGATTTTATCAGAATGATATTAGAACTTGATATGTTTTTGAAATTCATAGATATTATAATTATTTAACATTCTATAAAATTATGCTGCATTGCGCAAATTGGTATGGAATGGTTTTTACATATTCTTTTCAATATTCTTTTCAATTATATCTGGTTGAAAGTATTGAGTTTTATGATACCATAATTTAGCCTAGTTGGCACATAAATCACTTTGATTAACTTCTATATATATATATATATATATATATGACTTTTGTCATACTGTAGTACTCGTATTTATGAACCAATTTCAATGGGACTGAGCATATGTACAGGAGGTCTCGACCGAGTTCGTTGGACAGCTTCATTTGTCATCTTGTTTCAAAATGGCAGCCACTTAAAAATTTCAAATTAATAAAAATTAGAAATTCAAATAGTTTTTTCCCTGTAAATGTTCAGCCTTGACACAAGGATTCCGGAATATTTCTTGTTTCGCATCTATTCTAAAAAATGGCAGTTTGAAATTCTATGGTGGCTGACATTTTGAAAACAACCTGATTTCTGTCATGCGATAGCACTCGTATTTATCAACCGATCTGAATGTGACTGAAAATGAAAACTTGAAACTACTTGAAAATTAAAAATAAAAAAAAAATGTACAAACAAAAAAGTTTTTACCTTTAAGTTTTCAGCCTTAATACAAGGATTTCGGAGCATTTTCGTTTTTCTCCTATCTTAAACAAATGGCTGAGATCTGAGCAATTTGAAATTTTAGGGTAGCTGATTTTGTCCATAATCAGGTTTCATTTATGAGCTTCAGAATATATGGTTTCTCTCAAATTCACTTTAATCGTTTTAACCATTGTTGCTACTTGCATACGTTTAAAACTACATACTCATATCCACCAGCGTCAATTTTTTGCCAAACTTGATAATACTTGCGAAATATCGCCAAATTGGGTGAGCAAAAAAAAATTCGCCATAAATGAGGCCAACTTGGATATAGTTGACTAATTTGGCGAAATTCTAATTCAAATTCAGTATTGACAAAAACTGGGAGTGAATCTTCTGTAATCATCATGTTCCACGCATGTTAGCTTCGTGTGTTTGAGTAAAATTAGCTGATTTTTTTAAAAACAAGGAATAGGGAATCAACCTTTTCTTCCTGACACAGGCAGAAAGGACTTTAAAAAAAATAATTTTTGTATGTCACTATTTCCAAATAATAATCTTCGTGATAGATTTCTACAAAAAATGTATCCCAAAGGTTATTGTTTGGAAATAATGGTAGACGAAATAGCAAAAATACAGTTCCCAGGGAAACTCTGAGCCAACCGGTAGAGAAAAGGTATTCTATGGGTTGAACAATAGTTTTTCAACCGCTGTGCCATGAGAGGTGTGCCGCGAAAAATTTTAAATATTGTTATAATTAAATTATTATATTTTGATTAATTCTTTAGAATTACATTCCAAATATTGTGAAAAAAATAAACAAATATTTGTTTCATTCCCAAAATCATATTCGTTTGAAATGAACCAATGAGAACACAATGAAAACTTTTGTTGTAAAAAAAAAAAAAAGAAAAGAAAAGAAACAAAAATATTTGTTTCATTCCCAAAATCATATTCGTTTGAAATCAACCTTAGTACAACAAAGGCTTAAAAAAAAAAAAAAAAAAAAAAAAAAAAAAAAAAAAAGCAATCATAGTGAAATGTTGAGAGAAAGATTAAAAGTATGTCTACTCAATGCTGTGTAAGTGGTGTTATTCTTGAGTACCACTATTTTCGAAAAGAAATTTTCGCCTTATTAAATCGCAAAATTCGGAGATTAAGTAAAGCGAAGATTACTACTATTCGGAAATAGAGGTATTCAAAAATAAGCATTTCTATGCGATGAAAGATGAGACGGGCTCAGCCCGAGCCCGGTCCCGAAATGGACTCGGGCCCGATTTTTATACCAGACTTCGGCTCGGACTCAAAGAAACAATTTTATTTATTAACAAATTGAAAAAAGAAAAATAAAGGCGGAAGTTTAACTATAGGGTGAAGTCAAATCAAGTGTACCACGGAAGTTTAACTATATATTCCAGTCAAGTGCACCTAGAAAGTTTAACTACAGATTCAAGTCAATTCAAGTGGAGTTTAATTATATGTTTATGTGTGTCGTGAAACAAAAAAGATTGAAAACACTAGGTTAAAATGGTGCGAGAAAAAATGATAGTTTATAAGAAAGTTCATATTGCTATTTTCCATGATCTCGAAATGACTCTAATTTATGGAATTTTTTAGATTTAAAAAAATAACAATAACGGTATTTCAGCTTGTAGTGAGACACCTATATATAGATAATTATACAATGGTGTATCAGAACTTTCAGGAATGATGATTTGCATCAAGACAAACGTTTTTTGCATAGGAAACCAAGGTCGGATAACAGCAAATAATTGGCTTGTTATGAATTATGAAAACAAATGCATAATTAAATTATACAATGACAAATAATTAAATAGATAAATTGTTATATGGGATAATACGTATATTATGCAGGTGACCGAAATTGTGAACACGTTTTAAATTTCCTTTTAAGACTGAAATTTAATATTTTCCAAATTAAAGATATCTGAATTCTTTTTTTTTTTTTTTCAAATAATAAATTTAACGTTACATGGAATATTTAATTTTTTATAAACATGAAAGTTTTAAAAAGTGTCCATAATTTTGACCACCACTGTAACTCTGTCGACAAGCAGCCTCTACTCTAATTACTTGGCAATGTCCTTCTCATATTACACTTTGTACCATATTCATCGAAGACCTTATATATTGTAATTACAGTGGTGGCCAAAATTGCAGACACTTTTGAAATATTCATAATTTGAGGGCCCCGTGGCCGTGGTCTCTCATTTGGCGGAAGCTTGTAAAACAGACTTATATATATATATATATATATATATATATATACAGGGTGATTCATAAAAGATGGGCAGAACTTTAAGGGGTTATAGTACACTTAAAGACAAATAATATTAAATAGGAGACTAAGGGTCCCAGACGTATTCCCAAGGAGATAGGGGGCATTAAAGTTTAGGGTCCGAAATTTCAAATGATTATAAAACATGGAAAAATTGGTCGATTCGTTTGCGGTTTTTGCAAAAAATTTTCTTTATGCCAGTATTTTCTTGAAATAAAATTTTAAAGTTCAATTTCAAAAAATGCCGATAGGGGGCGCTTTAGACTTTGGAGTAACAAACAACTATTTTTTAACGTTATTTTTTGTATTTCTTTAAATGATTTCGAAAGCTTAGACTTAGACTTAAATTTTGATCTAAAAATCTGAGTCCTAACGAGTAGTTAAGTAGCGTAAACTGAAATTTGAAATTTGAAACCCTTCTCCCCCCAGAACAAAAATCAGTTATTCCCGATCTTTGTGTCGTAGATTAGGCTCTAACTACTGCCGCGTTTTGCTAAAATTATTCTTTATGTCAGTATTTTCTTGAAAATAAATTTTAAAGAAAATTTTCAAAAAATTCCGATAGAGGGCGCTTTAGACTTTGGAGTAACGAACAACTATTTTATACCGTTATTTTTTGTGTCTCATTAAATGCTTTCTAAAGCTTAGACTTAAATTTTCAGCCCAAAATCTGAATCGTTAGACGTGGTTAAGTTTCTGGGGAGAGGGGTTTGAAATTTCTACTCCTGAGCACAGTTCAGTTTACCATGTCCACACATTGTGTGCTGTGATACGAGGTAAAAATACACAAATTAGGATTATGTTACCAAAGCATATTTATTAACATGTAATCACAATAAATGTTCAAAATTGTGACCACCAGAGGTTATGCACGCAGAACAACGGCGACGAATGGAACGGCGAACATTCGCGAAAACATCAGGCTTTTCGAGCACTTCCCCTACAGCGGCGGAAAGTCTGGCGACCAGTTCCTCGGGGGATTCAATGGGTGTCTCATACATAAGAGCCTTCAATCGTCCCCAAAAAAAGAAATCGAGGGGTGAAAGATCTGGCGAGCGAGCAGGCCAAGCAACAGGACCACCTCGACCAATCCATCTGTTCGGAAATGTGATGTCCAGATAGTTGCGGACGTCTCGTACGTAATGGGCTGGCGCTCCATCGTGCTGGAACCACATGACCCGCCGGATGCGTGGAGGAACAACGTTTAACAGGTCTGGCAGCACATGTTGCAGAAATGTGAGGTATGTTTTACCGTTGAGGCGTTCAGGAAGAAGGTACGGTCCGATTAGGTGGTCTCCGAGGATTCCTGCCCAAACATTGATGGAAAAGCGTCTCTGATGAGCATGTGGATACGTAGCATGTGGATTGACATCCGCCCATACATGTGCATTGTGTGTGTTAAATGTACCTTCACGTGTGAAGGTACATTCATCGGTGAAAAGCACAGTTCGTCCAAAATGTGGATTTAGCGCGTTCTGCTGCAGAAACCAGCGGGCGAATTCAATACGATTTGGATAATCCCCTGGAGACAGTTTCTGGACTCGTTGCACATGAAACGGGAGCAAATGTTCATCCTTCAGTACCCTCCAAGTCGTGGACTGTGAGGTATCCACCTGGCTAGCCACTGTTCGTGTACTTGTACTTGGCTGCGCCGCTACTACATCCAGAATGGCTTCTGCAACAACTACTGATTCGTCCTTTTTTGCACGACCTGCATTCGACCGGGAAGCGAGAAATGATCCCGTCTCACACAACTGTCTGTGCAAGCGCTCGAAAGTTTTGCGGTTAGGCAACCGCCTGTTAGGAAATCGCTCTCCGTACATTCGTTGTGCCTCTGCACCATTTCCATCTGCCGCTCCGTAAATTAAATGCATCTCAGCCTTTTCCTTATTCGTGAAGGGCACCATCTTCCGATTCATTACTACAGCGACTTACACTTGACTCACCGTTCAGTGGTTTTTATGCCTGAATCGTGTCGAAATTTTGCATACGTGTTCTTCTTCTTCCCCATTTGACATTTGCATACTTTCTGTTTCCTTCTTCACCCGGTGACTAGCGTCAGGAATGGAGCTTTAACGTTTGCATGAGCGACGTTTCCAACTGTGCCAGTGCCTTTATGAGTGAATTCCGACTATGCAGTCCTTGACGAAAGTTGTATTTTTGCCTCGTATCACAGCACAGAATCGTTGGGCATGGTTAAGTAGTGCAAACTGAACTATGTTCAGAAGTTGAAATTTGAACCCCCTCCCCTCGCTACTGAACCACGCTCAGCGATTCAGATTTTGAGCTGAAAATTTAAGTTTAAGTCTAAGCTTTAGAAAGCATTTAATGAGACACAAAAAATAACGGTATAAAATAGTTGTTCGTTACTCCAAAGTCTAAAGCGCCCTCTATCGGAATTTTTTGAAAATTTTCTTTAAAATTTATTTTCAAGAAAATACTGACATAAAGAATAATTTTAGCAAAACGCGGCAGTAGTTAGAGCCTAATCTACGACACAAAGATCGGGAATAACTGATTTTTGTTCTGGGGGGAGAAGGGTTTCAAATTTCAAATTTCAGTTTACGCTACTTAACTACTCGTTAGGACTCAGATTTTTAGATCAAAATTTAAGTTTAAGTCTAAGCTTTCGAAATCATTTAAAGAAATACAAAAAATAACGTTAAAAAATAGTTGTTTGTTACTCCAAAGTCTAAAGCGCCCCCTATCGGCATTTTTTGAAATTGAACTTTAAAATTTTATTTCAAGAAAATACTGGCATAAAGAAAATTTTTTGCAAAAACCGCAAACGAATCGACCAATTTTTCCATGTTTTATAATCATTTGAAATTTCGGACCCTAAACTTTAATGCCCCCTATCTCCTTGGGAATACGTCTGGGACCCTTAGTCTCCTATTTAATATTATTTGTCTTTAAGTGTACTATAACCCCTTAAAGTTCTGCCCATCTTTTATGAATCACCCTGTATATATATATATATATATATATATTAAAAATAAATATTTTAATAAGAACATCAATTGTTAAGTATAAATACTTTAATTAGTAATATAACATGTGGAAAATTATTAAGAAAACAAATTGTGACCTGGGCCTAGTCTGTCTAAAGTTTTTGCTTAGATTGCTTTAGACATTTCGCAAAATTACTTGTAGAAACTGGCTTTAAGCGAAAGGAGTGGTCAAATTCTTACAGAAAACAGTCTCCTAAGCTCTATTACTCTTGCTGCAATTCCTCACAGCCGAGATCCATGTTGGATAACGGCACGGCAGGGATTTGACCCCCATTTTCAAAGAGTAAAATGAGCTGAGGGCTTAATAGGAGGGTGTATTTTCTGGTATGGTCATTAAGGGAACTCTGAGATATACGCTACTTTTTATAGCTATCTTGCTAGAGTTTTGTCTTGGGCAAATAGTTAGCGGTAATGGCCTCAGAGCTTTAATTATGAACGAACAGCGTGATAGCTCGTGCCTGTATGCAATAAATTGTGCAATAATAAATGCAATGAATGGATGGCTTCCTTTAGAAGAAAATTTCATATTAATTGATTTGGTATAACATTATTGTATTTATTTATTATTTTTATTCCTCTGTATTCGCCAATCTCAAACGTATAATAAAGAAAGCGATTTGGATTGGAGAACCCGTGAAATTCATGATATAAATAGGAATGAATAGCTTCTTTGATTACACCATTAGTATTGGTGATAAATATTTGATGTTTACTAAACTACCCATCAAACACTCATTATTTTGTTCATTGCCCATTTAGAGGCGATTCTAGAATAAGAATAGGATAGATTGTATATGTGATAATTAAACACTGTTAAAGTAATTTTATGTAATTCTTACGTATTATTAAAATTAAGCAAATATTACCATTAAGGGATTGAACGTAAAATATTTATATCTTAAATTAAAAAAATAATAATAATAAAAACTACTTTATTTTGCGGTTTAACGCTGTTTCTTTGTTTTGATCTTCAGTTGTCATTAAAATATATGATTCCGGATGTAAATTTTTAACGGGATTATCAAAGGAAAATAAAATAGCTCCGGTGAAATATTACTAGATAGATTATGAATAAGAAGAACTATATTTTTAGATAAAAACAGTTAGAGGAATTAAAGCAAATGTAAAGATAATCGTTTAACTTCATGCAACATATAAACTATAGAATGGTTTACCAAAGATGCTTGAAATACACATTAAATACAATGCTTTTCCATAGTTTTATTTTCAGCGTTTTATAATTTTTTTACCCTTTCACCCCCCCCCCCCCCCAATGTATACGCTGATGTATACGCTGAATACATCATGTTTTTACGTAGATCCTTACCTGACGTATTACCCCTGTATTATTTCTTTCCTTTAAAATTAAAAATGTACACAATAATCTGGTATATACTTAGTATATGAATAAAACGATCTAGAAAATGAAGGGGTTGAATACGATTTCCTACATTTAATATACTGTTCATTCTATGTAAAAATTACTTTTAATCTGATATAATAATATGAACATTTGGTTTCACCGTTGAATTCAGAGGATACATTTTCTCAGAGAGAGTTTTTGTAACTCGGGATCGGGAGTGGGGGCGGAGGGGAGGAAGCATTATGAAGTTCCGAGGGGAATTAGCACCTTTAGATCATTTACAAACACAAAATTTCGAATTATCCGAGAGCTTTTGATGCTCCGGAGAAGGAATGGAAACGCTGCGTTACCAGGTTCGTTTTTCTTCAACCTGTATCCCTTTACCTCCCAACATCGGGATTTTGTTTCTGCCATCAGCGAACCCGCTTATGTATCAATGGCCATTGCCAGTTTGCGACCAGTGTTGAATCGAGACTACACTGGCCTCCAAAAGTTAAGGTACAATCAGTTTTTTGACGCTCACTAATAAAAGAATGAAAATAAAGATAAAAGAAAAGTTTATATGAATGATCATAAGTAACTTCACGAAAATCTTATGAAACAATTACGCCGTCTATTTTTATGGCAGTCGGGGGAAACTGCGAATATCCCACGTATTTTATCCATATTTTGTAATTTGTGTGGAATTTTTTTTATGCTTGTTGATCTTCAATTTTTGGTACTAAAATAGTGTTGTCCATATCTAGGAGATGTCGTTTACCTGATTCGTTAAGATGGCGGACCAGCTGAATAGAAATGAGTTATCACAAGATGCAGCTGCTAGACGTCTTAATGTGTCTCATATTGTGGTTCAAAGACTCTAAGATCAATTTGAATTCGAAAATTCAGTATCAAGAAAACTTGTTCTAGACCGCGCACGGATTACAACCCCTGCACAAGAACGCTTTCTAGCTCTTTTGACTCGAAAGAGGAAGAGCACTACTGTGGCTCAGTGCTCAGTTCATTTCAGACATCGTAGCGCAATATGGATGACAATATCTACAACTATGGTGCACAGGTGCCTTCACAATTAAGGATTCTATGCAAGACGACCCGTTGTGTGTGTCCCTACACTGTTAAAACTACAGGTGACACATGGCACTCAAAAGGGGTGAAAGGCTTGTCTCACTGGTGACACCCCTACGGGAGCCAAAATGGCACCCTTAACTAGGGTGAAAGGATGGCACCCCTAATACAGGGTGCCCCAAGGGGTGATTGGATGGCACCCAGGGGAGAATAATGGCACCTCTACTCTAAGGTGCCCAGCGGCACTCCACAAATGAAAGCATCCCCCCCCCCCCGCCCTTGTCTAGCAATTATATTGAAAAGAGTTTGTAAATTATCATACTTAAAAAAGAAAAGAAAAAGCTAAACATATATAATTATAATGCAATGTTTAACTTTAGCTGCAATAAACTGATCAATACTTCATTTTCTCTGTTGAAATTTATATAAAGTTAAAAGTTGATCATCTCATGTCAAGGGTCGATCCCGGTAAAATTTGGGGCCTATTCAGAGCTCCTTCGCAAAAATCTATTTAATAAAACAGGCTCCTTCACAAAAATCAATTTTATAAAATGGGCCCCTTCAGAAAAATCAATTTGATAAATTGACACCTTCACAAAATTTCTTTTAATAAAACAAATCCCTTCACAAAATTCCTTTTAATAAAATAGGTCTTTTCACAAAATTCTATTCCATAAAAACATACTATTTTTATTAATTATTTATTATTTTGTTATGTTTTAAAATGTGCAATTTGTAAACAATCAAGTTCACCAGAAAGGAAAACAAATAGGACTGTAAAAAGTTTTTGTTATATTAATAAATGTTTGGTTCGAAAGATTGTTTACAAATTACACATTTTAAAACATATCAAAATAATGAATAATTAATAAAAATAGTAAGTTTCTATGGAATAGAATTTTGTGAAAGGGCCTATTTTATTAAAAGGAATTTTGTGAAGGGTCCAGTTTATGAAATAGATGTTACTGAAGGGGTCCAATTTATTAAATTGATTTTTGTGAAGGAGCCTGTTTTATTAAATAGATCTTTGTGAAGGAGCTCTGAAAAGGCACAAAATTTTGCCTGGATCGACCCTTGACATGAGATGATCAACTTTTAACTTTGTATAAATTTCAGCAGAGAAAATGAAGTATTGATCATTTTATTGCTGAAAAGTTAAACATTGCATTATAATTATATATGTATAGCCTTTTTTTTTCTTTTTTAAGTATAAGAATTTTCAAATTCTTTTCAATACAATTGCTAGACAAGGGGGGGGAGGGAGGCATTTTGTGAAAAATATAACAAATTTCACAAAATGCCCCCCCCCACACACACACACAAAAAAAAAAAAAACTTGCATTGACCCCTGCATGTTCAGGTTAATATCTATGAGAAATGTATTATATACATCATCAGGTCATTTTTGTTACCTTCAAAACTGGTTAGTATTTATTACCATATATATTAGTATTTATTACCATTTTAAGTTAGATGTAGTAGTACAGAGATATTTATTTATCATTATTATTTTAAGAGGGGAAAAAAATCTTCTAGCTATGCGAGTTAAATATATTTACATAAATCACTCAATCATCTAAGCCATTCTTACATCCAGCCACACTACTGTGAAATGTTCCAGTGTTTTATTATTAATAATATGTTATAGTACAAGAGACTCGCAAAACATTTTTCAAGAAGACACATGTATAAATGTCAAATATCAATTCAGGAATTACGATTTAATTATTTTGTTAATAATTTATAATATGTAATGAGGTATATTTTTAGTTCATTTCATCATCAAACACAAGCTCTAAAAATTTCGATAGTAAAAAGTATTTGATTAGTAAAAACATCTGCAGAAATTTATATTTTATCAAGTTTACTATTTCTTATGTTACAAAGTTTACTATTTCTTATGCTACAAAATTTATTATTTCTTATGTTACAAAGTTTACTATTTCATATTATCAAATCAACTAATTTAAAATTGTCAAATATTCAAATTAATACGTTTCAAGTTAGTAAAAATCAATTCCCTTTAAAACTTGTAAATTCTTTAATTGTTTACAAATAGTTTGTTTATATATCAGAAAAATAAGAAATTAAACTATTTTTTTAAATATAACAACTTATGTTTCTCTCTCTATATTTTTTATTACTATAATAATGCATCATTAAATTTATTTCTAGATCGTAAACAACAAAAACTGTGCGAGAAAATTCATTAGATAAAAATATGAATAAAATGAAATTATTATAAGCTCTGCATAAATAATAATTTAAAAAACAAGCAAATAGGTGAGGCTACATCATTCTAATTTCACGAGATACAAATTTCAACTTTCCACATCAAGATTATAACTTAAAATGTCTGCTTGAAAATAATGTGTGGAGCCACTTGTAATACAACATAATATAAAATCTTTTTATAATAATAAAACATAATATACAAACAACACTGAAACATTTCACATACCTGTATATAAAGAGTGATTCTTTTTATTGACTCCCCTGATTTATTTATTCTAAATAAATGTCGTTATTTAGTTATTATTTTAATAACTATGCGGCAACGATTATGCAGCAGCGATGCACTGAAATTCAAAGTCAGCCATCTTGTTCGAACTCCCCTATGACTTGCGAAAAATGAGAGGAAACAAGTCAACACCTCATGAAGAGGAAACGAATCAGCGCATGCGCGAGATACCAGTCGAATGGCGGGGTGAAAAAGTTCGAGCAATATGCATTGTACGGCACCCTAATTAGCTTCAATCACCCAGTGAGTGACCAATTGGCACCCTAATCACATTTTCAAGCCTGTACGGCACCCTAGCGTTTCAAACGGCACCAGAATTTCACCCCGGGTTCCCAAAAGGCACCGAACTGTCACCTCTAGTTTTAACAGTGTAGTAATCGACAACACAGATGTGCCTGTTTATGTTGGCCAAGAGAGCACGTTACTTGTACCGGACAACAATGGGCTTCTGTACACTTCACAGACGAGTCCCGGTTTGCTTTGGTGAGTGATTCAGTTCGTGTGCTGATCTGAAGAGAACAAGGCATCAGATACTACTAATATAAAACTGTTGAAAGACACAGTTATAGAGGAGGTGGAATCATGGTTTAGGCTGGAATCTCTCTGGTGGTCATAGTAACTTCCATGTGTGCAATAGAGGAATTCTGACTGCTGTGAGATATCGGGATGAAATCCTTGCTCCATATATCACACAATATGTGGTGCTAAAGGTGATTAATTCATGTTAATGGTGAATATTGCCCGTTCGTACCGAACTAGGGTCATTGATGAATATTTTGAGGATCAAGGTTTGGAGCGTATGGAATGGCCATCTCAATATTCGGATCTTAATTCAAAACAGCCCCTTTGGTATTAACTCGTTAGACAGGTGGCTACCGTAAACTCGTTAAATGAGCTGGAACAAACGTTGATCAATGTATGGGCGTTGCGCCCCATTCCAGTGTCCGACAACTTAATTGACAGTATGGAAAGTCGATGCTACAAATACATCATAAGGTCCGGACAACATTCCTTATTAAAACCCGTTTATTTAATTTTTTTTCACAAAAAATCTGTCATTTATTTATTTATTTATTTATTTATTATCAAACAGTGGGTTTTTGCAAAAAATGCAATTTTTTATTTCTAAATCATGTTTGATCTTAAAAATATAAATTCGAGAAACAGTTGTTTAAAGCACAATTCTTCTAAATTTCATGTTTTTATCTTCTTTCGGTTTCTAATTAGACACAAAAGACTGGTTGTACCTTAACTTTTGGAGGCTAGTGTATTTCCTCCAATTTAGGTGTCCCGGGGGTGACACTAGTATTCCAGTTAGAAATTTTACTTCCCGATTTTTTAATTTAGTGAAACCTGCTAGGACGGAATCGGGGAGAATGTATCCTGCCCTAAGCCTGCTGTTTGTGCTAAATGATCTTTCGACACTCGCGACTGAAACTGGCACACACAACACACAATGCAATGAATTTTTTCCAAACTCTAATATCCAATATCAGTTTTTAAAATACAAGAAGCCATCTGTACTGGTATTATCTAACATATTGTGAGCAACATATTTAAAAGAATGAAGATCTGCTGTAAAGACCTGTAAAAATGGAACAAGTCTGTAACGGAATACTGCCTTAAACGGAACATTCCGTAGTACTAACATTAAAAACACTGTGTAACTATACCTGTTAAGCTGGATTTTTGTACCTGTACTTTGTGAATCCATCTTAACTTACGATTTTTCTGTTTTAAATAGAAAGTTAGATTTTTCCTCCGGGGAGACAATTTTGAGTTCCAGGGAGGGAGACATTCCCTCCAAACCATCCCTTGAATTCAACACTTGCTTGCGAAGCATAACTTTGTCTTACATTATTGTTAGTAGCATTATATCAAGTATTTTTTTAAAAAATAGAATAAATAAAAAACTTTCAAATTCAGTATGCAAGACAAAAAGTCCTTAAAATTGCATATTTTTTATACACGGAAAAATTACAGCTAGTTTCTATGCAACAATAAGCGTAATTTCAAGCTACAGCTGAAGCTGAGCAATTTGGAGAAAAAGAAAGAAGTAAAATTCATCAATGAACAAGAGAATTATTTAGATCTCAAGTACCTTAGAATAGGTGCATGATGAGACATGGGAGATGGTATATATTTGGGATGCAAAAAGACAAATAATTGAACACCATCTGACCACTCCTCGTCTAATAACCTCCACCCATCGAATCTTTCTCTCTTTAAAACATTTTCCCAAGGAACAAGCATAGGGTCAACGCAACTCGAGGTTAGTGCAATTACAAGATTCGTTTTTCTTCTAGCAGTATCCTTTACCTCCTGACATCGGGATTTTGTTCCTGTCCGATCACCAGCCGACGGTTGTATATCAACGGCGATTTATGGTCTTCGGAAAGGATTTCTCGAGAGTCTTCTGCAGTCCCCCCAATTCCAATCCTCCGTGCCCGGAATGAGTAGAGGGAATCGCCAGTTCACCAACCCGCGGTTGTTTCTTCTTTTCATCTGAAGTCTAGTTGGCGGACTCAGTGTTTGCTTTACTAGACAATTTCTTAAGTTCTTGTGACATGAAGATGGATTAAAGACGGCTAATGTTGGAATGATTACGTAGGCGAACTTGGCGTATATGGAGAATCACTTATAATAATAAATTTGCCATGTCAAAAGACGCGTAAAAAGAAATAATAACATGGTTAAATGTCAATATTTGACGCAAACATGGATGCATAAAAAGGATCAATAAAAAGGGATGCGTAATGAGATACTGGGGGGAAAAATAGCTACAAGTAACGTTATCAGAGAAATAAATACATTTAACACTCATTTTAAAAGATTGTATAGTTAGATGGTCAAATATACAGGTGAACTAAAGACGCGGGTAAAATGTGTAATTCTGTATCATCAGACTGACCGAATATGTTTATTTACCTTTATTTTTAAAAGAATTGCTAAAAAGAAAAAAAACTATTTTAAAATTAAATTTAATACTTATTGATATATTTTTTTTTCTGTCATTTAAAAGATAATTTTCTAAACTTCGCCACAAAAAACTAAAGGGTAGTTTTACTTATACAGTTTTCCCATGAGGCTGTACACATCAGGGGCCGATCCAGTCATTGATTCCGAAGGGGAGGAGGACTCCTGAAGCATTTTTTAATATTAAAGTATATTTCAATGAGCAAAATATGTTGTATTGTAGATATTTTGATTGATTCAGTGGAGGGGGGAGGAAAGAATACGTCTCCCGAGTCCCTCACTTTGATTTTGCTCTCGATATGTTTTGTATTCATTAAACGAAAACACAAAATGGCTTAATCTACACTTGTGAAGTGAGATGCTTCATTAATCCAACTCATAAGTACAAAGTTTGAGAATCAGTATTATCATTATCAGGAAAATCCATCGCAAGCAACACTAAATTCTAAGCCAAGGAAAATCATCTGAAGATACAGATCAGATTAGGATTCAAGTAAATTCTCCTGCCGATAAACTACCGTTTGTTAATCGAAATCAGGAATATAATGTCTAAAAGTGTCCTACATGTCACTTTGCATGGGTATTTTATCTTGTAAGTGGGCAGGGCACACAAATGGTTCAAAAAAGAAGAGAACCACTTTCCTATCGCACATCAATGATGACCTCTAAATGTATATTTAGCATGGATATTTGATCTCAATATCAATGAGATATTACTGGCAATTATAAGCAAAAATTCTAAGACAGTGGAACGTCATAAGAAATTCTAAGCCTAAATCTATTTTTAATAAATTACTAGCCAACATCCTAAGCCATCAGAAATAACCATGGAAATCCTAAGCCAACGAAGCTCATCTGAAGGTACAGATCATATTTGGAAGAAAGTAAGTTCTCATAAAACTGCCGCTTATTAATCAAAATCACAGATATAAATTTCTAGAAGTGCCCTGCCCATCGTGAATGGTATGTTACTTTGAATAAGTATTTTATCCTCTAAGTGGGCACACAAACCATCGAGGAATGAAAAGGAGCACTTTTTTTCCGCACACAGACCCCGATGATTATCTCCAAATGTTCTGTCAACATGGATATCCAATCCGAATATCATTTTTGCTGTGATGGATTGCAAAATTACAAGAAGCCTCAGGCTTTGTTCCTTCATCAAGCTCCACCTCATTGTTCTAAGATCGTAGAAGGTTGGAATGACAAGGAATCTTACATTGTAGCCGCAATTCGATGATGGAGTATAGTTAAATAACAAGTTTTGACGATGAAAATTCGGATGCCGGGTGGTCTTTTATTTAAGATGAACAGGAAAAAAAAAAATTTTAAAGCAAAACCGTTGACCTAAAATTCATTAAGTTATGGGTAGATTAATTCCTGAAACTGCGATTAATATTGCATGAAAGTGATTTAGATTATTTTATTGAAGTCTAGAATTTATAACTTTGAGTTTTTATAACAAGTATAACATCTTCTCTTAGTTGCGTAGCCAAAAACTAGCTAAAAGTATTCTTAAAAATAAGAATAATATATCTTTTAAATGATGGGGTATACTTCATTTATGTGTTCATCATAATTAAATTATTTAAAGTTTTAAAAATTATCAACTGATATGTAAACGGGAGAAAAAATTATATGTAGATTTTATGAAGAAAAAAAAAAAAAATCTCTTTTTTATTTTCTTTCTTTATTTAATATAAAACGGCTGTATTCCGAACAATATTAAAAAAAATCAACTTATTAAATATTAAAAATACAATCTAACGTGCTCACTAAAACGTGTACTCTTATACAAATGCGTACTTTCTTCTTGTTACTTTCAATAAATGAAAACACTCACACAAGGAATGAGTTTGAGATTCAATTTGGAATGATTTATCCATAATATAAATTAAAATATAAATATCCATATCCATAATATATGATTTATCCATATAATTTGGAATGGTTTATCCATAATATAAAACGGCTGTATTCCGAACAATATTAAAAAAAATCAACTTATTAAATATTAAAAATACAATCTAACGTGCTCACTAAAACGTGTACTCTTATACATATGTGCACTTTCTTCTTGTTACTTTCAATAAATGAAAACACTCACACAAGGAATGAGTTTGAGATCCGATTGAACAGATAATATTTTAAAATGTAGCACGATTAACCCTATGTATTATGTGCCATCTAGGATCTTTATTTTGTCGATCTTATGAGCATGTGCCTAATTATTTAACACAAAAATTTCATTTTTCTCTTTTATTAAACAGATCTTATAAAAACATTTATAAGATTTATATGAAAAGATGCATACCGCATAAACTGCATAATAGATGCATACACTGCAAAAAATAATTGTTGATTTTACAGTATAAAACTGGCATCCCAGCTGCCAGTATTATACCGTAAAATTAACAGTATTAAACAGTAAAATAAGCAGTAATACGCTGCCGTGCAAGCAGTAATACTGCTTATTTTACTGTTTAATACTGTTAATTTTACGGCATAATACTGGCAGCTGGGATGCCAATTTTATACTGTAAAATCAACAATTATTTTTTGCAGTGTAGACTGTGTCATAAATGCATAAGCTAAAAGGGAAATGATAAATAAAAGACTGATAGGTAGAGAGAAATTATATTGGTGTAACAAAAATTCATTTGAGTCTTTCATTCCAAAAAGTTTTTTACTTTGTCTTACTGAGTTTGTAATTTTTTAAAGCAGCATTTTTTTACGCGCATCCGCGGCAGCGTATTACTGCTTATTTTACTGTTTATCACTGTTAATTTTAAGGTATAATACTGGAAGCTGGAGTGTCAGTATTATACTGTAAAATCAAATTTTTTGTTGTTGTTGTTGTTTTGCAGTGTATGTTACGGTACTGTTGTAGTTTAAAAAAATTACAAATTTGATTTTCTTGAAGCAATTGAAGAAAACAAAGATTCTGTTTTTTTTCTATTTTAATTCGGTAGAAAATATACCTTCTCAATAAGTAAGTAAAAAAAAAATAAAATAAAAACATAGAGGACAACAAAACTCTCATCATTAAAATAATTATAAAAAAATAAGAACCTAAACTTATTGTCAATAAATATAAATATATCTCGTATTATTGCAGTTTACATATTTTATCGATTTCAAGAAAAATCTACAATCTAATATATAAAAATGAAAATTTGCCTGCCTGTCTGCACTTCTATACAAATCAACAGTTTGAAAGCCAGAATTGTGAAATGTTATGTATATTAGGTGTATTAAAACACGGCCGATGCAATTAAAGTAATCCGGAATCGAAATAATGTGTAGTTAATTTTTAATTAATAAAAAACCAAAAAACTAACAGCCTTTTCCTATCAAATTTGAACATTTTTCATTATAGCAGTTGCGAACAATTAAAAATTCAAAGTAAAATTCTTTCTACAATAATTAAATTTCTATTGAAGGATTTCCACGTGAAAAATAAAAATGAAATAAAAAGTTTCAACAATTGAAAAAAAAAATTAATATGACGTCTTTTTGGTAATATACGGGAAATTTTCAAATATTTCTCAATAATACAAAGAGTATGAGTATGTGTAAGTACAGAAAGCAGGTTAATATGACGTCATTAAAGAATTAAACAGAAAATTAATATGAAGTCACATTGGAAGTTTAACGGACTTTTTCAAATGTTTGAGAATCATACAGAGATATAAGTAATACAGAATATAAGTAATAAGAAGATCAATATAAGTAATACAGAAAGCAAGTATAGATACGACGTCAACAGGGGAATATAACATCATATGAGTTTGAGGAACGTATTGAATCATGATAAAAACCCAATTATGGAAATATTGGCATATTTTAACATTTTGTTCTCTATACATCAAGTTCTCTATACATCTCTACTCATCAAGTTCTCTATACAACATGTTTAATTTTGAAATTGATTTTTCTACACAAACTTTCTTAAAATCTCGGAGAACGCCGGGTATTTCAGCTAGTTTGTTAATAAATATGTACACAAACAATTCAGAAATATTTTGTCCGAACACACACACACACACACATATGATAAGAGATTTGATTTCCCATTTAAAGTAAATATTTTTACCAATTATGCTTCATGTTTACATAAATCTGTTTATAAAAATATAATTATCAATTATCTACATCGTATAAAATACTTATGCTCAGATATAAATAAAAACAAAAATATTAGATATATTCGAGATCAAGCAAAAATATATGGATATCCTATTTTTATGATAAATTCAATCATCAACTCATTTAAATAACATTTATTATATAATTTAAATATAAACATGGTATGTAATAAATTATTGTTTTAGTGTGCGATAACATATAACAAAAGATATAGAAAATAATAATTATAACATACATTATTACAATTATAACATATTAGGAAATTTAATATTTAATATTTGTTTGAACATTATATACACTTTATGTAGAAAATTACAAATATAACATACATAATTACAATTATAACATATTAGGAAATTTAATATTTGATTGAACATTATTTATACTTTGTATAGTTGTGATTGTGCGTTGCCGATCACCTATGTTTAAGGTATTATTGATGTGCAGTTTTCATACATTTATAAATTAACTTATACAATAACAAATTAAATTATACAATGATAACATTGGTGATTATAACTCATATATATATATCTATTTGCAATATATATAAAAATAAATATATATAGTTTTTATTTTTGTCTATGAATAATTAAAATTAACAAGTATTTTAATTACTGCATTGCATTAATTTGATTGAAAAACAGTAGTAATACTATTAATTATCAACATTATAAATCTTGAGATATTTTGAATTGTTTATGAATTATTTAATTAGATATTTAAATTAATCTATAAATATAAAATATATTTACAATGTAGTATAAATTAAACATTAATTATTTAAAAACAAGTCTAATATATATTTAAGTAGTAGTAAAAATAAAACATTAATTATTTAATAAATGTCTATAATATCAGTGGATTAACACAGCTGGCAGCAAAAATAATTTGAATTAAAATAATATCTCTTTTACATAATATATTCTTGTTAAGAATATCTGAAATGCTGTGCAAGTTGAATTAATTCTGTGTAGATTTATTCATATAGTAGTATTATATTTTATTTGAATTTTGAGTAAAATTACAAGTTAGTATTGTTTTTTAAAGTTTATTTATATAAATAAATCTAATGAATAGTATGTAACTAATAAAGTGGATATTTAACTAAATATTAATTATGAACTATTATAATACCAATAGATGGCGACACTTTACCTTTCAGGTAGTTGTAGATAATATTGTTAATATTATATTTAATTTAACTATAGAGGGAGCTATTGATTGTATATTAATTTTACTTTCAGGAATAAAAATTGGATGGAGTAATATATATTCACGGATATAAATTTGTTATAAGTGTATTAAAACCAGAATTATTTTGAGTGTTTTTGAATCATTTTGTGATTGGGTGTCATTTATGGGGTTGTGTTTTAAAAAAAAGTGTGCTCTCAACTTGTCTTACAAATCATTTCTCTCAACTCGACTTAGTTAACATGTATGATGCATTGCCATGTGGATGTGAATATTATGTAGACGTTGTGACATTTTAAGGATTCTGTATAATTATTGTGAGTAAAATATTTTATCTACACTTTACGCGTTCATATTTCCAAATTTATTATTTCAAAACTGTTATCTCGTGGTAATTTAGTGAGGTGTTAATTACAGTTTTTTGGATAATCGATGTGAGTGAAATATATTGTATTTTCTTAATGGTTTTTTATTTCCTATTTAAATATTTCCAAATTTTAATATTTCCAATTGTTGTCTGGTAATAATTCAGTGTACCTGGATGATTCTACTGATCTTAGCATTATGCCAGTAGAATTATGAAACACTGAATTATTAATTAAAACACATGTGGGTGCATCCAGGCTGATGAGTACATGTGCATGTGTTTTTCCATGTCCAATTCATATTTAATTCTCATGTGGTCCAATTTTCCATTGTGTATGGTTCATATTTAATTTGTTAATCCATTTGTGTTTACTTAATTGCAACTCCAATTTATAATTTTTTTTTTTTTTCCCCCTTTCTCTCTATTTCTTTTTTCAATATTATTTTGGTATGAGTAAAATTTGGCCAATTACCATTGAAGCATCAGCTATGGTAATATTATGTTTGCACATGTTAATTATTAGATATGTGGTATTCTGTATACACAGTATCATTGATTATCTCTTTGGAGATTTAAGTAGTATAGAACTTGATATGTTTTTTGAAATTCATAGATATTATAATTATATATATATATATATATATATATATACTGATGTTTTTAATATACATTGACTATTATCCATGGTTGAAGTACTGTTTTGCGAATGTGTATCACGAATTAAATTATTCTTATTTATTCTCTTTTTTTTTTTTTTTTTTTTTTTTTATCATTGTGTTATTATCATAGCTGATAATTTGCTATTAGTTTTTAAAATCAATTAAAATTGTTGATACTTTATTGGCTATTTTTCAATTTGTAGAAAAAAAAACTATGATTTGTTTAACTGTAATTGTAACTATACAATAATTCCATGTCCTTGTCAAGATTGTTAATATGGCTGTGATACTCCCGGTCATGTTGTCATTGAATTGGTTCATGAAGTTTCTATATTCTTCTATTCATTTATCACATATTAATTACAATAGTTTGTGATTATTTAATAATGTTTTCTATCTAATGTTTTGATTTTCAATATTTATCCATTGTTAAGTCAAATTCTTTAACCTGTGGTATAATGGTTGATTAGGCAATTTGAGTAAGGTAAATACGGCTTTCTAGCTTATTTTACTCAAACAGAAATCAATTACCATTTACCTATATTGTGGAGTACCGCATTTGATAAAGTGTTTCGCAATATAAATTTCTATTTGCTTCTTGTAACATTATCATATTCTGCTCATGGGATATTTTTTTCCACATACTTTTATTTAATTTTCCACCCTTGTTTTCAATTAGTGAATTTCCCATTCTGGGATATAAATTTTTGTATTGTATTATAATTATTGGTTCATATATATTGTCGATTTTACTAAGATTTAATAGTTATTATTAACAAAAGTTTATGTTGTCATTTTTAGGCTTAATGCGGACAATATTCTACGAAAAAACATATATTTACTATGCATTCTTAACAAGCTCCCTGACGAATCCATAAGACATTCATAGTTTTTCATATCTGTATTTGCATTTTATTGTGATTAAATTTTGCAATAGCTTTTCCTTTGATTTTCACACGCGAGATTTCATTGTATATACATATATGTATAACCATTAATAAAACATTACCAAAACACCAACAAAAACTATGAAATTATGAATTAGAATATAATAATTAATTGAATGAAATCAATAGTGTTCCCCCAACACACTGAATATAGATTCAATGTACATAGTTAAAAAAAAAAAAAAAAAAAGAAAAAAGAAAAGACAGAAAAGAATAAGAAATTAAATTACAAAATTGAAAAAATGAAATTTGTGGAATTTAGACAGAATCTTCAGGTCCTAAATGCCTAAATTACCACAAATAAAATGTGTGGTTTCATCATCATATTTGCCATAACATTGCTAAAGAATATGATTATATATATATATATATATACTATTCACATACGTAGGCAAAGGCAAACCATATGCAAAATGTGTTGCCCCTTTTAACAGCAGTATTAAACGGCATCGTATAGTCACGTTTATTCAGATGGAATGGCGGGCGTTGCAAGTAACATGGCGTTCAGATCATGATTTACCAGCGACTATTAATCCCTGCCTCGTTAATGAAATTAATGCATTCTGTATGGTGCTGCTTTTCAAGTGCCTGCCTAATCAAAAAGCGAGCAACGCCAATACGTACTGCTCGAGGCGTTGCAAAACCAGTAAGGCAATTTCGTATCAGTATCAGTTATCACTGTAATTGCTCTTTCAGATAGGTGATGGTTCGTAGAATAAGAGAGAATCTTGAACTCAAACTGATTGAATCAATGGGTGATTTTATATCAGTTGTTGATCAATGATATCGATGCTGTCTTTTTAACTCACTATATAGTCATCGAATATGCTAATGATGCATTTAACATGAGCTTTAAAAAAAAAAAAACCTCTCAGATAAGCAGCAGATTAATATCATAATACTTTATAAATAAATGTATTGTCATTTTAATAGTAATCGGTGTACTCCCCCACAATAGTGCGAATTCGCCCCGGCAAAAATTGTAAAGATCAGCGTTTCTTTTAAAAACATGCTTTCATTATAAAGTATAGAGGAGAGTATATTCAACTAGGTAAATTATATCCAATGGTTGGAGTATCATAGTTGAGATATTTTCCAACAGAGCGAAAATATCTGGTCCTGGCATATTTTCGCTCTGTTGGAAAATATCTCAACTATGATACTCCAACCATTGGATATGCTTTCATTAATTTGCATTTTTCATTGAAAAATGCAAAATTGACAATACAATTTAAGTTTTTATTTAGAAAAAAATGTGAAATCCTTTTTTAGTTTTGAAAAATTGATAAAACAAATTACTCATCGCAATTGGAATGAATAAAGATGTCTTTATCAGAGGTTTGCATGGCACACTTCATATGATCACCTTGATGTCCATATCAGGAGCAGGTCAGTTTTCACGAAAATCTTCTGAATTTGAACAACTCGTAAAATATACCCCATCAACGACAGCTCCAATTGATAGAGCCTTAAAAACTGATCAGAGTATGATGATATTCCTAAAAAAATTCTTTTAAAAACGTGCATAAAAAAGGGAGACTTATCAGATAAAAACAAGAAGGGCTTGAGCATACCGCGCGCGGTATGCTCATGCCATTTAGTGAATTTTTTGTTTAGCTAACGTATAATAGGGGGGATGGCCATATCAGGAACATGGCCATAACAAAGGGCACCTAGATTATATGTTACTATACAAACAACCTATGTAAGTATATGTATATAAACATTAGCCAAGATATAGTGACAAAAGGAATTAAAATCTGTTAGTGGATATTGCTGGACACGAAAGAGGAGGAGACATCAAAATAACAATGAGCGAGACAAATATCAACAAAATAAATTTTCATGATATATTTTTATTGATTTGTTTTCTAAGACAGTAGAAATAACTTTTTCATCTTTTCAATTTTGTCTAGCATTATAAATTAATACATTATTTGCTATTATTAATTAAAAAACTGTTTCTCGTCAAATGGTGCGTGTCGGAAAAATTTGGATGACAGACTTACGAATGCCATAGATATATATATTTATAATTCAAATAATATTTGTTTCCATGATATACGCTAAATTTTACATTTATTTATTTATTTTTGCCGACCAGTGTATTATTATCCGTTTACGTTTTGTTTAATTTTTAGCATTATATTATTCACTTCTTTCAATTCACTTTTTATTATTTTGAAAAGTACTAAAGCACTACCACGATGCGCTTTATCGGGATCTCTTTAGGTAAGATTTGATGTTTCCTTAATAAACATTTAAAGCATCGCATTCTTCTGTAGTTCCCGAATGTTCGAGATTCGATCCTGGCACACCTAATTTGCTCCATTGAATTATAGGCCTTCTTTCAGTTCTTCACTTTAATTCCTCTTTTCCATTTTGCGAATTTCCTGTCGAGTTTTTAAAACGGTTCTGAAAAAAATCTGCCCCCCCTCCCCCGCTCAACCAACGCGAAACATTCTGACATATTTTCTTACTCATTTGTAAACACAAAAGCATGATTATTGAAATGATTTGTAATCGAACAATTTTTCTCATTTTCCGATAAAGGAATTACATCTTGGGTTAAAGGGATAATATCTCGAGACCTTTTTTTCTTTTTTTCCTTTCTCGTGCCGTCGCGTACGAAAATTCGGTTCAAATCATCAACTTTGACAGCCATTTCTGAAAAATCTTCTACCTTTACCGAAAAACGGAAAAAACAATTCAATTCCATAGTTTCTTTCTAACAATACCTGCCTATTTGATACGTTTACGAAAAAATGAATTTAAAAATGTGTCCGAAAGTAGTCTTTTAGGTAGATTTCGTAAGAAATACTACCTATTACATTCTCACCTAAGTTGGAAATTTTGAAAAATTTTTGCATATCTATGCCGATCATGACTCCCAGAACCCAAAACCACTCCCAGTTCAAAACTTTATCTATCTATCTATCTATCTATCTATCTATCTATCTATCTATCTCACTTTTTTATGAACACGATAACTGGAAAAATTCTGCATAAATCTCTTCCAAACTGATACATAAAATCAAGGGGCATAAAATCTCGGTCAAGTTCGTTAATGGGCAAAATCGAACCAAGGGGGGGGGAATGGGGGGGCTTTTTGTGAAAACAGAAAAAACCCATAATTTCTTAATTATTATACGTATCGAATCCGTTTGAAGTTATTATTACTTCTAGGAGAAGGGCCGAAAATTTATGCATGACAGATTTTTGATATAATTAAAAATGGCCCCAAGGGGGGCAAAAAAGGGGGGTTTTAGAAGAAAAGAAATCATAGCTTCGTCAATTCAGAAGATATAAAATCCGCGTAAATTTATTATTAATCCTTTTAATATTATCTAAAACTTTTATATTGACAAGTTTTTTATAGGACCAACCGTTGTAGCAAAAAAAATTAAAACAAAAAAATCCCTGCCGGCTCCGCCTGCAAACAAGTTATTTTTCGAAGTAGGCGGTTCCAACTCCCGCATCTTTTCGAAACTGATACATAAAATCAAGGGGCATAAAATCTCGGTCAAGTTCGTTAATGGGCAAAATCGAACCAAGGGGGGGGGGATGGGGGGGCTTTTTGCGAAAACAGAAGAAAACCCATAATTTCTTAGTTATGATACGTATCGAATCCGTTTGAAGTTATTATTACTTCTAGGAGAAGGGCCGAAAATTTATGTATGACAGATTTTTGATATAATTAAAAATTGCCTTAAGGGGGGGAAGGGGGTTTTAGAAGAAAAAAATTCATAACTTCGTCAATTCCCAAGATTTCTAATCCGCTTAAATTTATTATAAATTCTCTTAATATTATCTAAAACTTTTATATTGACAAGTTTTTTATAGGACCAACTCTTATAGAGAATTTTTTTTTTTTTAAATCCCTGCTGGCTCCGCCTGCAAACAAGTTAGGTTTTGAAGTAGGCGGTTCCAACTGCCGCATCATCGCAAAAAGGTCATTTCTTCCGCAATTCCCGACAAACAGGCGCCCCACGGTCTGCGTCTTCGAAATCTAAAAGTGCCTGTAGGCCGAGCCGTCAGGGATTTTTTTAGATTTGAGAACAGCTTTAACTCATTATCGCCGTTCTTTCACAGTAACACGTTCAAGGATATATATAGTATATACATTTTTTTAATCATTGCTCTTGTAAAACTAGGTGTAACAATTCAGGAACATACTACAGTAAAATCTACTAAGACTAATCCCAAGTAGCTAAAACAAAATCTGCTTTTAGACAGATTTTCTTCTTATACAAGGTACGCTGTTATTTCTAACTGAATTGTATTCTTTTCGGCGGGACCAAGAAATTTTACGTCTCAGGCAGGATTCCGTTATACACAGGTTTCACTATAATTATGAATTATCGCAATTATTTGTCCGTCTGTTACATTCTCAACGAAACAAAAGTTATCAATATCTTTACTATCCTCGCTCCAAATCTGATTATTTTTTGGCAAATCTTTTGTCGATTATTATCAGTTTTGTTTAACTTTTAGCATTATATTATATAAAACTTCTTTTGAATGTATTTTTTCTTATAGATCCCCTTATTTTGAAAAATACTGAGGCGCTACCGTGTGCTTTACCGGGATCTAAAAGATAAAACTTTGAAGTTATATTTTATTCGCCATCTTTTTGTCTTGCATCATGTTATCTAATTAAGCATCGTGTCATCTAATTATGCACCATGATGGCTATCTAATCATTCATAATGATCAAAAAAGCAGATTAGATAAAATGTAGTCTTGTCTGAATCGTGACTAAATTTCGAAAAACTTTCACAGATTTTTAATGCGTTCTTCAAGAAGGAAAATATCTTTTTAAATCAAATTCTTTATGTCTGTACATTTAGATAAATGTTCATTGAACTTTAAGCTTTGTTCTACACGATTTCTTAGTTGTAAAAGTACATTCACTCAGAATATCACTCAATATCGTGTTATCAATTTATATATACAATCAAAAAGAATTTATAAATTTCAGAAAAAAATTATGCAGCAAAATTAACAGATTGCACAAATCTTGTATATTCAAAAGTTTCCGCTGTTAGGACAAAAAAATATAGATATCGGTGTTAAATTTTCATTTATTAATTATATTTTTATTTGAAAATAGGTAGATTATTTTTTAAATTATATTTTATCTAATCAGATACTGTAAGATGTATTAGATATTTTACATATTAGATTTGATCATGCAACATATCATTCATAGATATCCAAGAAGAAATACTTCACACATTCGTTTAATACTATATCTATAGGTGTCAAGTGACACGCTTTAAAGTTTTGATTTATATTTATTTTACTTGAAATTTTTTAAAGCTAATGAATGTAAGTCTTTTACGTATTAAAAATGTTTCGTGATTGTTTTAATCTAAAAATTACAAATAAAATAACCATAAATCGAAATCTGTAAAAAGGTGACATTTGACACCTGTAAAGCAGCGTTAAATTGTAAAATATGTTTGGTTTTTTTTTTTAATGTTTGCATCATGTATAGTTTCTACAATAATCTTATATTTCATGCCTTTTTTATTTTTATTTATATATTTATTTATTTTTTGTATTCTTGTTCTGTTAAACAGCAGTGTGCAACACAGATTATAAAAAATACTACTTTTTACATGACAAATAAAAAAATAAATCGACAGATGCTATAAAAAAGAAAAATCTGCTCATTATCGAAAAACAATGAATGTAATAATATTTTTCATTTAGTAAAATATTTCGATTTTTTCTTTTTCATTCTTAAAGAAAAAAAAAGTTTTTAATAAATTATTACAATAAACATATTTTTTCCCTAATAGAGACCTTATTTGTTTATTGATTCGTTTAACGAATCGCATGTTGATATTACAAGATACGGTACTGTTTATTCTTGTCAATTTATGAATAGTTTAAAATAAATATTTTTTAAATATAAGAAAAAAAAGGTTTTTTTTTTTTTTTTTTTTTTTTTTTTTTTTTTTTTAAACAAGGTGCAATTTTTTTTAATTAACTCAAAGCAATGTGTGCAGTATAACTTTGTATAAGTTACAGGTGTTTCGTTTTTTACACGTACATTGTAAATTACATATACCACAATTTTTTAAATTGTAATTACAATATTTGTTATAATTGAATATAATAATCTGTTGAATATAATTGAATATAATTGAATATAATAATCTACAGAAACTTTTAAGAATAAAACCAATAAATTTTAGAAATCAATAAGTTTGCGAAATTAACAGAAACGTCTTTTTCAGAATTTACAGCCAACAAGAATCTCTTTTATTTTAGAAACGTTTTCATAAAACTGACTGGTTCTTCTCCAAATGGCTTCTAAAGATAGGGGAAAGATTTCTGGATTCGTAATTAACTACGAGGACAGATTGAATTTTTGTACATGTTTTTGTTATGTTAGGAAACATTTTTGCAATATTATACAATTACTTTAGATTTGCTTATTAAGGAGGCTCGATACCATTTGAACTTTCTTTTATTATTAGTTAATTGGTTTATAATACCTTTATTCAATGATTTTATTTAGGAAAATGATTTAATCAAGAAAAAATACGATTATTATAGTAAAATTGAAAAAAAAATTCCTTAAAAAATTTAAGAAAATTTTAAAACGGCACTTTTCATACAATCTTGAACTTTTTGCAATAATTATTTATTTTTTTATTTCTTACAAGTGTGTTTAATAACTGTAAGGACAGGATTTCCAAAAAAAGTTAATTATTTAAAAAAAAATTAATAAATAAAATAAAAAGTCATAACATATGTAAAAATACAGTAAAAGGACTGTTTAATTAACATTTTTATTTTTCAAAAATGAACTATTTAAATTATCGAAAATCCGATCCTGTGTTTTATCAAATGTACCATAAGGACTATTCATTAACGAAGTCGAGTCAGTTAAAAATATACGTTGGAGCTTTAGCATTTCAATTATGTTGATACATTGAAACAACACAAACTGAGAAAAATAAAATTAAAGATTGCAAGTCTGAATCAAACTGTTTACAATTTGCAGCAAACTGTCCAATCATATGACCGTTTTTATAGAAAACGGTTACACAGCCGTATTTTAACTCTATTCTGACCATAATATGGGCAATAATATGGTCAGGATAGAGTTAAATTACGGTTATGTAACTGTTTTCTATAAAAATGGTCGAATGACTGCGCAGTTTGCTGCAAATTTTTAACAGTGATTTAAAGGCAAATGGGTGATCTAAAAAGCTGTTTTGGCATATTTTAAATTATCGGATCTTTACCACACTTCGTCAGAATATACAACAGATGTCTAAGTTCATTTTAAGAAAAATGGAAAAATCGATATTTCAGTCATTTTTCACAAACTGTAGAGCACTGTGTCCTCTTAAATTACACATATTAGGTTCAGGTTCTAATCATGTTTGCCCTCTACTCTACAGTAATAAATATACTTTTCGAAACTTACGTTGCTTTTTTATTACAGCATGTAGTTGGTTGTGATGTCAAGCAAAAATCTTTATAGCTTAAATACACATGAGTACTAAATTCTTGGCAAAATTATGTCAAGCTGTTAAACTGTTTTTCATCCCCTTTGTCATTTCTCAATTTTGTGATATTATATAAAAACGTTTTATATGTTTCTCCTTTCCCATACTACAAATGATTAAGTGCCGGAATTTCTCCTTAAATTTGCTTAGTTTTCATCGCGGTCTCTGTTCTTCAAGACTTACCACTCTGGTTTACCTTGTTTTTTAGCGTACTTAAGGAAGTTTGTTTCCGTAAGCACCCGGTTTTATGACTTATAAAGACATCCATAAATTAATCGATTTTAGGGTCAATGATATTTTCTTAATTCCCCCCTATGAAGTACGGCTAGACCACCCAGCATCCGTCTCCTCCCCCTTCCCCCCCCCCCCTTTTTTTATCTCATCGCATTTTGTTGGAATTGATGTTCAAATGATTAACCATGAAAAATGCTACTTTTTTATGCTTAGAAGTAGGTTTTAATCTTTATATGAAATTCCACTTAGTTTTTATGAAAAATAATGGGCTAAGTAAAGAATATACAGTAGAACTCCATTTATCCGAATCAATTGGGACCGGACCCCATTCGGATAATCAAAAATTCGGATAATTGGATTTTTTCCGAAAAAAAGGTCTATTTTAATTAATTACTGCTTGTATGTTGAAAATGGGAGAAAAAACTATTTTTAAAGAAAAAGATCTTTTAATGAATTAAATGAAAAGGCAACACTTTTACATGTTAAGCGTACTTACAAGTGCTGTACATTAGTACAGTATGTACGTACCGCACTGTAAAGGAAAGTCTTTGCTTGCTGAACATCCTGGTCAAAGTAAGCTGTTTGACAGTCTTCATCCGTTTTGGGCACAGTTTCAAGGCCGACAAATGCTTTACTAGCTGATGGTCCCGTGTCTGCTTCAACTTCGACATTAAAGTCATCTTCTTCATCGACACTTTCCTCGCTCACATTTTCAATAAGTTCATCATCATTTAGAATTTGAAACCCAGGTGGGCCGGGCCGGCCACCTGTCGACGGACGGCAGCCAATAATCGAACTGCACTATGAGACGGTGACTTATCATCCCAATAACTAGATTCGCGGAGGGAAAGACAATAGCGCGCGTAGACAGAATCATTATTTTGCGAATCGCAGTACGTTTCCGTCTTAAATTTTTTTCTGAAACTCTGAAAGCGATTCGGATAATCAGCGATTCGGATAGTTGGAGTTCGGATAATTGGAGTTCTACTGTAATATGAGTAAATTCATTCCGTTTTTATTTCTCCATAATGCTCAGTTCATTTCTGTCAGTATATTTTATAAAACATGCTTAATGTTCTTTATTCAATATTTTACGTAAAGTTTATTTATTATTTTTTCTCACTGTTTAAAATTTTACTTTTACTTTCCTTTTCTTTGTTCTTCTTAGAGGTGTGCACGGGCCGAAATTTACCCCATGCTGTTTATGTTTCTGTAGTTCACGGTCTGGTCCATGCAAACATTACTGAAATTCGGCCGGCCCGACCTGACTCAATTTATACAAACAATTCCGATTTTTCTTAACATGCATTTAAGATTATTTTAATGAATACTGCACACATATGTATGGAAAAATTATACAATATATTTTAGATTATTATATGTTCACAAGCCGTAGAACACAAAATAACAACATTAATGATCACTTAGACTCTTAGACTATTGTATTCAATTAAATACATTAATGTAGTTTAGAATAAAAGAAAAAAAAAAGATGGTTAAAAACATCATAACTTTTGATAATGTAATAATAAAAATAATTTTTTTTTTTAAAGTAGATTTTTGAAAATGTTTCTCTATAATTTATTAAAGTATACTATATCCAAAGATTACGTTATCAGAAGTTCATTATCGCTATTAACAATTTTACAAAACAAATTGCGTCCTGGGAACAATTAAGACAAGTTCTGGCCCACCTCGAGTATGTGGAATAAATAAAATGTAAAACTGATCTCAGACTCGTACGAATGTGCTGAAAAAAAAAATAAGACCGGGCTCAGACCCAATGTAACTCTACGATGCCGATCTCTACACTGGACATGTTATGTTTCTGTGCATTGATGTTGTCAAGCTAGCATCGGCTCGTGCTGCACATTTATGCTTATTCTTGTCCCAGTCACGACTACTGAAAATTGTTCATAATTATTCGGTTTAGTTTGATTCTGTTAAATTTGGTATATTTGGCCGGTCATCACGCTTATTTTTTATCGACTCGGCTGCGCCGAATAATTTTTTTTTTTAATCGGCCCGGCCCGTTAAAAAAATTGCCTTTATTCTGCCGGCCCGGATCGTTTGAAGATTTGACTTCATTTTGCCTGTCCGGTCCGTGGTCCAGGTCCGTGAAGACCTCCAGTTCTTCTTCCTCGTCGGCCTGGTATAAAAGTTAAAGATTCCATCACGGGCCCATAAAAATAGCGCTATTGGTCCACATACAAAAATCAACGAAATTAGGTCCGACCCTGCTCGACTCAATTTCTACGAAATATGCAAAATCATTATGAATCATTTTAATCTTAATCAATATTGTCCTACATTAAAAATCTTTTAAAAAGAATATTACATTTGCATTTATGTGAGAATTTTAAAGCAATTTTCAGATTATATGTCCGTACCAAAGACCGATCCGTAAAACAATATTGATGATCACTTAGATAATTATTTACATGAGCACTCGTTAAAAAATTGTTGTAGTTTAGAATGGGAAAAAAAGAGGTTAAAGAGAAAATATTATTTTAATTATCTATAAAGAAAAGAATATTTTAATGAAATATTTCAGTGTCTTCAGAGAAAATTTCACTTTTTCGCATACAATTTTTCAAAAATTCTAGAAATTTGTAGAATATATGTCTGAAACGAAGTTATATTATTACGAAAGTTACGAAACTTTCAAACAAGCATCATTTTGTTTCATGTGGGGTTAGTTTAAAAGCGCTGCAAATTTAATTGGCTTTCATATCCCGTCTTGTTTTTGTGTTGCAAGTGACTGTACAAAGTGCAATCCACCTTATTCAAGATGCGCATATGACTTTTAAAATATACACTAAAAATATTTTAAGCAAAATAAAAAGTGTTTTAGTGTATATTTTAAAAGTTAATTTTAATGGACGTATTTCGACTCTTCACTTTATTTGAAATATAATAACATTTGAATGCGCATATGACTTTTAAAATAAGGATTTGAATACGCGTTTTAAAATTCCAGTTTTAAATTTTTAACACACACAAAATTGTTAAAATAAGCAAAAATATTCTTGTTTAGTGGGAAAACGGTTTCGTTGTAATTATACGATTGAAAAAAAAAACTTTAAAAAGTGTACTTTTTGGTATTGCAAAGTGGAATCTCCCTTTAAACCAAATTAAATTTTCGAAGATTTTACACCTGTACAATATCACTGTTATTTAAAAAAAAAAAAAAAAAATGCCAGCCTAATTTGGGCTTGAATCAGTTTTTTTTTTTTTTTTTTTTCCATAAACATGGTTGGGCCGGAGTCTACAGAAAAAACTGAGACATGATCCATCCCGAGTCTGCATAAAAAAGAAACTCGGCTCGGCCCATC
Source organism: Maratus michaelseni (assembly GCA_963931845.1). Taxonomy (NCBI): domain Eukaryota; kingdom Metazoa; phylum Arthropoda; class Arachnida; order Araneae; family Salticidae; genus Maratus; species Maratus michaelseni. The sequence continues at coordinate 257,544,390 of OZ007592.1, forward strand.
CGGAATCTAATGAAAGAAAATTAAACAGAACACATTCCAGCTTAGCTTTCGGGTCAGACCCGTGTAGACCACTAAACAAGTGGAAGGGGGGAGGGGGAGCATCCAAATATAGTTGTTGCTGTATTAGATTTTTCAGATCACCTGAGCTCACCAGTCAGATTTAATCGTTTCACTTTTCCTTGTCCTAGTTGTTTCCAACAATTTTTATCCATACACAAGTCTCTTGTATGATGTTTTTACAAAAATTGTTAAGTTTTACTTGAATACCTTTTTCGCACAGACATGCAACGTGACAACCTCGCCAGTTTGCCACTGCACAAACGTATACATACTGATTTCAGCTATATGATATTATATTATTCTTCAGGTAATCATCTGAGTTACCGTCTGAAAATTTATAAGAATAAAGAAAATAATTATGGTAAGTAATATCACTCAAAAAGCGATACAGCCAACTCATTGCTGACCAAAATTTGAATGCAAAAATTTTAGCTATTATTATTGATTTCATGGCATTATTCTGGTTAGTATTCTATTTCTTATGAAATAATTTATAGAGTACTATCGTTACCGGGGGCTACAACATAGAACGATCCACAATCTAATATATACTTTCACAAAATTCAATTTGTAAATATCCACACGCTATTTTCACCTTTTCAGATAAATATACCACACGTTAGGTGCAAAGCGAACATTTCAAAATTTGTAAAAATAAATAATTTTTTTTTTATAAATAATGTCATTAAAAAAGAGATTCAACCGACTAATTTTCTGATACAAATTCGAATGCAAGAAGTCATTTTATGACATTATTACTTCAATTAGTACTTTAATTTTATATAAAAAAGTGGATTTTTCTTTAATGGCGGTAACAACGTAGTACGATCACAGTCTAATTCTTAATACATATACTTCATAATGTCCAGTTGGTAAATATGCGTAAATTGAACGTGGACACACTGTTTCCACCTTTTTGAGATATTATTATTCACCACGTATTCATCAAAGAGGGCGTCTCAAAATTTATAAAATTAAAGAAAAAATTTATAAATAATGTCATTCAAAGAGAGATTCAGATGACAAATTAATAATCCAAATTTGAATGCTAGAAGTTCTTTTTATCACATTATTACTTCGGTTAGTACTTCATATTTTATGAAAGAATTTTTGCAGAATTTTCGTTAGCGGTGGCAACAGCATGGCACGAACACATTGTAACACACTCTGTCATGAAACTCAGTTCGTAAATATACATAAGTTGAACGTACACACGCTGTTTCCACGTTTTTGAGATATACCATTCCTCAGGTGTTCGTCAAAGCGGGCGTCTGAAAATTTGCAAAAATAAAGAAAAGGAAATTCTTATAAGTAATGTCATTCAAAAAGGGATTCAGCCGACTAATTGCTGATCCGAATTTGAATGCAACAAGCTATGGTCACCGTAGGTGGTAGCACGATTTGAGGACCTCCCTGCTGCTCAAGGCTATACTACATGTAGAGTCTGAAAACCTTATCTACTTTTAGTAGAAGTATTTGTAAATCTGATTTATGTGTAGCGAAATGAAAAGATTCTTTGAAATATGGAGAGCAGTTTTATTTTAATATCCCTGACGGGTATGTCGTAAACAGAAGATTATAGTGGCCGCTTATTCCAGATAATTAATGAAAACAAGCTTCCTGTAGCAGTTCAAGGTGAAATGTACAAGTGATGAATATTTAACTCTAATACTCCCGGTGCTTTATGTAGAAAATAGCAGAATGTTTACATTTTGCTGATATTTGTTCAGAATGCATTTTATACACTGCCACATCGAAGGAAAATGTGGAGTACGTATAGGCATGGACGTCGGTAGAGCGAAATTCCAAGAGGGACAAGGTTTTTGAACAGAAATGCAACATAAAGCTGTATTTTTTAAATCAAAAATATAAACTTGAAAAAAAAAACTAAGAGTTTTTTATCAAAACCCCGTAAAAAACAATTGTTTAAATATATCAACATAAAAAATAATACAGAAATGTAACAAATATAAAATAAATAAAAGCTTAAAAGCTACCGGCTTTTTTCAAAATAGAGAATCGAAACAGTTTTTACTTTTCTTATCTGACATTATATGACTTGTCAAAATGTGGAAGTTTTCGGACCAAAAGTTCAGTTTGCAGTTGGTAAAAGTCAAAAAGTAGTTCAAAGAGTCTCAGTCCGTTCACATTTCAGAAATTCACAAAAGTTTACCAAATTGCATTATCGGATTGTGGTTTGCATCGTAAAGCATGGCAAATTTTCGGAAATTTTGTAGAAAAAAATAGTGTTAAGCAAGTTTAAATTATTTTTTCTTTTGCCACAAAAATATCAGGCATTTTGACAAGTCTTGTGGGGCACATCTCACTCCAATGCAACAATTTTTGAAATGTGAACTTTCTTAAAAGACACCCTCTATAATATCCAAATTATTAAATTAACTAGGGAATCGAACCCGGATTACAAAACATCGCTTAATTTTTTTTTCTAACAGATTTTTTACATTTAATATATATATATATATATATATATATATATATATACTAAAAAGAAAAATGGCGCGTCTAGTATTTGTCGAGAATTAAATAAAAATCATGCACTCGTATGACATCATAATTCACTTGTATACAGTCGAACCTCGTTAACGCGAACACTCAAGGGGAAACTTTTTTTGTTCGTGTTAAAAGTAGTTCGTGTTATCCGAACTTAAATACATTACATACAACTGGACGGGGCAATCGGAAACAGTTCGTGTTAAAAGTAATTCGCGTTAAGAGTGTTCGTGTTAATGAGGTTTGACTGTATTTTAACAGAATAATAAGGCCGCAGTTCTGTTTGATCAATTAAAACTGGGTTCTTGTTAATCCAAGTGCACTATACACAACTTAGACTTTTTTTTTTTTTTTTTTTTTTTTTTTTTAAACATTAATTGTAAATTTTACCCAAATACGGCGCTGCAGCTCATCAATTTAATTTTTTGACAAACAAAATAACTAAATAGATAAATAAAACAATTAAAAATTCCATTATAAGTATTATGAATTTCTTCAAATAATATAATGGCCTTCTGCAATAGTTTCATGATAGACGTTATAACATGAGCTGATTTTATCATTAAATAACATATCTAAAGCGAAATATTAAAATGAAAAGCATATAAATAAAAAATAAACCAGTAACAAAATCTTCACTTCATTAGAAAGAATATGCCGCTTTTTTCTCACTAGCATTATTACTAACCTGATAACATTGATGAAAACGTATATTTTATGTAATAATAGCTTTCAACTTCTGATAACAATCTGGCACTTGATAAATGGTGATGTTAGATCAAAAGAATTACATAATTAAAAGATAAACAATTATTTGTTATGGTGGGAAAAAAAAGGCTTGAAAATTACCAAAGATGAAAGATACGACGTAACTAATTTGCCTTAACTCACTGTTAATGGAGTTTTATAACAATAAGTACTCATCATAACGTATGTCATTAGTTTTACTAACTCGCATATAATGTATTAGGGAGGTTTCTCCTTTGAAAACATTCATCACAGTACATTTTTTTTTCTGTATGAGAAATAGGTGAGTTTTTCAAAGCGTTTCTAAATGTAGACAAAAATAAAAAAATTGGCAATTTCCATTTTGGATAAATGAATCCGTTTTCGAAAGCCTTTTTGAATGTAGACAAAAGGCTTGAAGAAATTGGAAATTTTCATTTTCAATAAATGAATGTAGTGCATAAAATATTTATAAAGTAGTCATTGAACGTTGAACATATTTTAGAAATTAGTTGGACTTTAAAATTCTATACACTAATATCCAAAAGTTAAAGGTGTTCTTGAATAAAAAATAAAAATAAAAAATAAAAATGTTTGCCTGCTAAATTTTTTTGCACATTTACAGATTCATTTTTTAAATTAAAAACATGACACTTGCTGTCTATTAAAGTGGTTTAAATCCAATTTTTTTTTCAATACATGAGTTACATTTTGAATTATACACAATCGTTGCCTCATGAAAACCTTTATCTGATTGTAGCGTCCGAAAATTCGATTCAAAACACCAACTATGACAGCATTTTCTGATGAGATTATCTGCTTTTAATATCGAAAAATAGAAATTATGACACATTTACTGACTCATTTTTAAAATTAAAAGCATGACATTTGCAGCTATGACTACTGGAGTGATTTAAAACTTTTTTTTCTTTCTTTCGATACTTGAGTTATATCGTGAGTTATAAACGATTGTTGCTGCTCCAGTAAAACCTTTATCGGGCTGTAGCGTCCGAAAATTCGGTTCAAAATGTCAATAATGACAGCATTTTCGGATAAGTTTCTCTGATTTTATCAATAAATAGAAATTTGACACATTTGCAGACTTATTTTTAAAAGTAAAAGCATGACACTTGCAGCTATGACTATTGAAGTGATTTAAAACTAAATGTTTTTTTTTCTTTCTTTTTTTTTTTTCATTTTTCAATGCATGAGTGCGATTGTTGCCTCGTGAAGACCTTTGTCAGACTGCAGTGACCAAAAATTCAGTTCAAAACGGCAACTTTGACTGCATTTCCTGAAAGATCTGCTTTTATCGAAAAATAGAAACTATTCTATTTCATAGTTTCTAAATAAGAGCATCTGCTTATCCCATGCGTTTGCGAACAAATATGAATTCAAGAATGTGTCAGAAAGTAGCCAGTTTGGATTTGAAAACAGTCTAAAGGGGGGAAAAAAAGCATATAAAATGAAAAAGATTATTCGAATTAAGATTCAGTGAAATTCTCAGGGATCACGGGGCCTAACAAAATATGCCATCTCCATAACGCAGTCAGTACCACGAAAGAAGACGAGGAAAATAACTATAATCAATAACGATCGCGAATGAATCTATAGCACTAAATCGTAATTATCAGTGAAGAGCACAATACCCACCTGTTATGGAATCCACCTGAGGCATAGTATAGGTAATTGCAAAGAAAAAGATCAGTAAATAATTAAACAATAGAGGTATATACAAATGCAGGATTGTGCACAGTAAAAGAATTCAATGCTGGAGATATTTCAATATGGTATGTTATGACCTGTGCTGGAAACACAACCCAAAAAGTTTCAATTCATGCAAAGAAATAAAATCATCTATATGGCGTCTTTTTGTGAATGCGCCGTTCACGGAGGTGATGACGTGCTCTTGGCTTATAAAAATTCCGGAGAGGGCTAAGGGTGAGAATGTAGATGTACCATAGATGTTCAATGGTATTCAATTCGAAAGATCTTGATAGACATTTCATACTAAGTAGTGTTTCTCATTCAAAATATTGAGCGGAAATGTCAGTCAAGTGAAAACGTGCATTATTATCCATAAAAACATAATCACTACTTGTGGTTTCAAGAAAAGGGCGAACATATTAAGTAAAAATGCCATCTCTATAACGCAGTCAGTACCACGAAAGAAGACGCGGAAAATAACTATAATCAATAACGATCGCGAATGAATCTATAGCACTAAATCGTAACTATCGGTGAAGAGCACAATACCCAACTGTTATGGAATACACCTGAGGGTGATCTCAAGGGTGCCGTGCCAGTGGGGCATAAATTACTGGCAGCTTTGCATAAAACTATGTAGCCGTTTGCAAAAAGTTTGCCGAGAACAAGATCGACACTGCCAGGTTCTCAAGACTGATAAGCAATATAAGGACTTTGGAGTCGTACTTGCAGACGCAGAAAGCAATCATCTTGACTAGTTGAGGACCTGGTGACCACTTTCTGGTCTTCATGACACTGTTCCTTAGCGTTTGCAAAAGTGGCAAATGAAGGAACGATTGGCATTTAGGGAAAAATGTACATTTGACTGTCGTTAGCCTATTTCAAAATTTCTTATTATCTCCCACCGTCTGACGTCATTTAGATAATGTCAACTAATTTTTCAAATTTGATTATTTTTCAATTTTTTCATTGAAATCTTAAACTTCCAGATACAAGATCCCTCAAAAGAAAAAAAAAAGGGGGGGGGGGTGTAGTTATTTTCTGTGTACTAGTTTCTTCACTCGTGCTCCTGCCCTATATGCAAAATTTGAGGATACATTTTTCTTTTTCTCTAAATATGTTTTTTCGTATATTACTTATAACACCAACGTACATCTAATTCCCCCCTGCCCCAGCAAGCATAGGGGAAAAAAAGAAAACACGAATTTCATTTTAAATCGTTAATACAAATAACGGATTAATTTGTTAAAAATAAATCTATAAAATTCAATTTAAAAAGTATGAAAATGCCGCTCTTTAAAAATATGGCAAACTACTTCTTTCCTATTATTAAAACATGTTTATTTAAGTTATATATTAATTAACTGTATGTAAACATAGCTGAGTTTAGAAAAGCTAAGACAAACAAATAATATACATATAATATTTTGAAATAGTACAATAATATTTTCTGTATGTATAGTATTCCTAGTCATGCTCAAACTCAGATGAGACGACAGAAATAATAATCTAATATTTTCCTTTCTTTAAAAATTTTGATTATATGAAACATGACATATAAAATTATAATTTCTGGACAGATCTGAAACCTATACAAAGCAAACAGTATAGGGAAACTTCCCTTATTACCAATTTCAGGAAGATATCAGATCGATGGCAGACAAAAAGACAGGTTGCAGGGCGCTTACATGTATGTAAATGGGAACATATGAACCTATGCAACCGGACACGTGCGGGCGCGTGTCTAAAGCACTGAACAGTTCACTAATCTTTCAAATCCATTTAAAAATAGACCTATAAATAGAGAATACAAGATTGTTTTCTGCGGGTGCCGTGAGTAGCGAAAAGGACCTGCTACCCCACTAGTACCCTATCAAATGGCACGACACGTGCCAGCCCGAACTGATATTACTGTGTGTGAATGATCTCTTAAAGTTACATCGCCAAGCTGTCAAATGTTGTAAAAAAACTTCCCAATCAAAAAATACATTTTCTGGTTAGTGTTTCATGAAAGGAATAAAATAAACTGATGGACATCAATCATCAGAGTAAGTGATATTCTACAAAGCAATTTGTTTTAGAATAATTTGTTTGAGAAAAAAGTAATGTACGTTTTAAAATTTAATTTCCCAGATAGAATATTAGAAATGATACTAAAATATGGAATAAAAGAACTTCTTAAATATTCTAGGAATATCTTCATTTAATAAATACAAAGAGAAATCTCATCAGTATTTTACTGTATATTTAAATATTAAGTTTACTGATTTTATATATATATATATATATATATATATATAGGAAAATTGAAGCCAGAATGAAATAAACTAGGCACCAATCTTCAGTGTAGGTGATATTCTACGAAGCAATTTGTTTAAGGATGATTTATTTGGAGAAAAATAAAGGATTTTTAAAAGTTTAAGCTGATTTTCCGAAAAAAAAGAAAAATATATATACATAACAGATGATTTGAAGAAAGTTAACTTTCATGGAGGAGCTTTCTCTATAAAGTTATTTTTCTCTATTTAATAACTACAAAGAAAGACTAGTCGTTGGGGGCCACCGTAATACTTACCCATCATGGATATGCATAATGTAAAATATTAAAACAAAAATGTGTAAACTACTTATAAAATGCATAGCAATTCAAATAAAATCGTGGCTTGATGACGTCATAACTTTATAGGCTCGATTACTGAATTGCTTGAAAGAGGTTTTTCCTTATAACTCCAAAAATAATAATCCTATTAACTAGCGGTTTATTGCATCTGATTAAGCGTCAAATTTCCAATTAAAATATATCTTTGAAGTGAAATTTGGATGAAATACAGGGTCATGAAAAATCGAAGAGTGTGGAAAATAGGATTACAAATATCTCAGCAACTAATTATCCGATCGACTTCATGCTTTATGCAAAATTTATGTTTTTTTATTGTCTTTTATATTCATTTCTTAAAATAAACAATTTCGAAAATTTTTATATACCTTTTATCAGAACGAATATTTCGAGAGTCCGAAAAAAATAGATCCGGTTAATCGAGGTTATTGAAATGAAATAGGCTTCTTCCCATTATTACATACTAAGTACATACCAAATTGCAAGTGTCTATCTCAATTTTTTCGGGAGATAGAGCGTTTACAGACACACACACACACAGACACACAGACACACAGACGGACGGCAAAAATTTTTTTCTAAAAATATGTTTTTTGGAATCTCCAGTGTCTGAAACGTGTAAATCCGTCAAAAAATTTTTTTCGATTTTCAAAACGATTACAAGACTTACCTATACTACGTATGATGGGTAAGTAAAATATTATTAATATTTTATTACATATTTAGATGTTAAATTTAATGACATTTTTGCATTATTTGGTTATTGTTGTTGTTGTTGTTGTTGTTGTTTCGAATTTAGGTATTTCCCAATTAGGCTAAAAAATTTGTATCCTTATTATCAAAGTATAAATTAGTAATTTCTATATTTACAATATTTATATTTAAAAATAATTTTTACAATAGAAGTGGAGTTAATATATCTAATGGAATTAATCTCGATGGAATTAATTTTCTCTATTTAATAACTACAAAGAAAGAAATATTACTAATATCTTATTACGTATTTAGATGTAAAACTTAATGAATATTTTATTATTATTTATTATTATTATTATTATTTAAGTATTTCCAAATTAGGCTAAAAAATTGTATCCTTATTATTATAGTATAAATTAGTGATTTCCATAATTACAATATTTATATCTAAAATAATTTCCAGAGTCAAAAATTAAATGGATTTAAAAATTGCCATACAGCCACTATCTAAATCTATCCGTACGAATCATTATTTAAGGTATCCAGAGCCCGATTAAGGTCATCTGGGGCCCAAGGCCCAGCACCTTTTCGCTGGACCCCCTCAAATAAAAATAGTAGCTACAAATACTTTTTCGAGAGTATTTGGGAGTTATCATTAGATATTATGGTATGTTTGCCAGTTTAACCAACATCTTCTTTGGTTTTGGGGGAAATAATTGCAGAAAACTACATTTTTAATAAACTTTTTGTAAGTCATTTTATCCAGTTTGGGGCCCCCGTGAGCAAGGCATGGGCCCAAGGCCGTGGCCTAGTCGGCCTGTGCGTTAATCGTATCCCACTACGTTTGACACCCATTTTTTAAATAAAGGGGAAATGAGCATAAATGCTGTTTCAAATAATTTAGTATACAAAAAGACAACTTCCTTTGTTAAATAAATTATTTTGATGCAATTTCTTTACAATTTTTTTAAATCTTAAAGAAAAATAATGCAATATTTGATACTTTACAAAAATATCCTCACGTCAAAAATAATGATAGTTTAATAAATTTTATCTATAAATGTAGAATTTCGACTACGAAAAATATAACAAGCTACTACCTAAGTCAAAAAATAAAAACTCCCATAGATATACCCATTCAAATTATCACTTGGAGAATTTTTCATATATTTTCTGTATGTTAATTTATAAAAATAGATGTAAAATTTCAGGAAATGCTCAGATATTTAAAAGCCAGATAGTTCATTACACTCAGAACATCGTATAAATTACAGGCAATGAGTGTTATATAAATATAACCATATTTTTTTTAAATAGAACGGTTTTCGTAGCTGATTATTAATAAAAATCATGTTTTTGAGAAAATGCATTTAAAGTTTTCGTTTTTGAAAATTAATGCGAAATATCCACAACAAATTCTCAAATTTTTCCAAATTTATATGTTGTACCTTCCGTAACTTCTTTTCCGTCTTGTGGCTATTTAAATACACATTTCTAACCACTTAAATACACATTTCTAGTTTGAAAGGTGGAACAAAAACAGCCATTACTACACTTCTAATAATCCTACGAAGAAAATAAAAAGCATTTTGGATTGCTATTTTTACAGTCTTTCAAATAAAACAATATATTGGTCCATAATTGGTTTTTTAAGCAAAGTGTGATACCTTAACATTTTCTTACCGGCAACAGATGAGAAAATAATTCACAGCTCAATCCTAGTAGCAAACCAATATTGGTTATATTCATTATATTGTGACCAAATATTGCATTCACCAAAAACACCTCAAATGAAATACCAATAGTTGCTAAATTTTGGCTTTACGTTGGAAATATTTGCAATGAAACGCCAATATTGCAGAAATATTGCTTTTACACTAAAAATATTGGCAATGAAAAGACGAAATGTTTCCTGCCAATATCAGTGCAATAATAGCAAAATATAAACATCCCAATATTATGGATGTATATTATCAAGCTATAGCTAATATTACCAAGCTATAAATAAAGGCAAAAAACTATAACATGGTAAAATTAAGAGATGCGTAAGGCCTTTCGAAAGAACTTTGCCTATCTTCATCAGGCGCAAAGAAGACGTGCTACCACTTTGAAGACAGAAGCAAGACTTTCAAAAGGTCTTGCACATTTCTATATTTTGCGGTGTTATTAAAGAGTTTTTTACCTTTATTTATGTATCACATCAGTTTGTTCAACACTTTAATGTGATTACCAAGCCATATTACCAAGCCATATAAACAAATAATGCAAACCATGTGTGCTAAATATTATTTTGCTCCCAGAGCACAGCTCTAACAATTAGAATTTTCAGACATATCAAAAGTTGAAATTTTCGTATGAAACCTAATATAGCGGAAGGGAGGGGAGAATCACAATTTTTTTTTTTAGTACAATGACATGAGAATAAAAAAAAAATGAAACATGTCATTAAATTTCATTCTACGTAACGTATATTGAAAACTAACAATTAGAAGTACATTTCAAGATACGAAATCTCTGTTTTTAGATTTAAACTAAACGCATTTGTCTAGTTCAATGACCGGATAATAAAAAATAATACATATGATTATATCCCATTCTATGAAGTATCTATTGAAAAATAATAATCAGAAGTACGCGCTTCAAGCTACGAAATTAGTAAATTTTAAAGAATGAATTAGCCATAACCAAATAGAACATATTGTAATGCATTCAATTTACATACCAGTAAAATACAAATAAAAAAAAGGGGGGGTGAGCCCGCCAAAGTCATTAAAATTTAATCAATGTATGACTGTACCCTTACTTTAATTGAGTATCTAAGGGTTTGCGGGCACACTCACAGAAGGAAAGGGTTAGCCGCCACTCCACTTACATAGTGGTTGAATGACAACGCACGTGTCATAGTACTTAGTCAACCATACTTTCAAAGAGAATTCATTAAGAAACTAATTTAAATATAGATGAAAATTTTCGAATTTCATTCTTTCTTTTTTCATTCATATTCCACTATTTATGTTCTCATCATTCATATTCCATGGGAAATTTTTCACAGTAATTATATAGAGATATGATGTTATTTCAAACGTTACTAGGATCTTTAGAATAGCTAATTATCTATTTGTATTGACATCTATACCGATTACATTGGAAATACGAACCGTATGATGCTCGGTATAAATACTATGAAATATATACATATTTTAATAATTGAACATTTTTTATGATACAGTTGAAAAAAAAAGCCATGGAGGGTGAAAGGGTAGGTTTCCTCTTTTAATTAATCTGAAATTTACATTGTGATTAAATTTTTCGATAAGGAAAGACTGCGTAAATACACTATATATTAAAAATTAATTTCAGGGCTATCATAAAATTTCAAGGTTATCGTAGCTGCCAAATTCTACGCCTTTTTAAATCATAAACATGTTTTGAACAAAAAATAATCTATATTTAATAAAATAAGTGGTGTGTTTATTTAATGAAACTTAATACACATTTATTTTATTTATTAAGTAAAAAATGTGGTTCAAGTGTGTTTATTTGACTTTAAAAAAAGCGTAGTAGTTGGCATTCATGGGTTACGTATTATCACTGGTTTCATTGTCAAAAATCTAACAAAGAAATTTCATAGTTGTAGATATCTTTATTAAATAGTAGGAAGAAATTGTGTTGTTTAACAGAAAATTTTTAATTAAATTATATGAGACATTTATTCATAAAAGAAAAAAATAATTTCAACTTAAATTTATAATTATGAAACATGCATTTGCCAAAGTAAAACGAAATATACAATATTATTCAGTTAGATAAATGTATATATAATATGATTTAACAGTGTTTGGATGACACCGCACATGTCATAGTACTTAGTAAGGTATACTTCAAAAACTAATTCATCCCTAAACTAAATTAAATATAGATGAAAAATTTCAAAATTCCTTCTCTTTTTTTCATTCATATTCCACAGGAAATTTTTCATTAGTAATTATATGAAATAATAATGTTATTTCAAACATTAATGAAATCTTTAGAGGAGCTAATTACCTATTTGTTATTAACAGCTACACCCACTACAATGGATATGAAAACCATACTCCGCTGGCTAATACGTATTCTACGAAGCAACTTGTTTTCAGACAAATATGCTTGGGAAAAAGTAAAGGACGTTTTCAAATTTTAAGTTGATTTCCCAGAGGGAATATGAATAATTAGAACCTTTAAAAATATATTTTTTATAGAAAAAAAATAATCCTCAAAACATTTTTCCCTTCTAAAAATACTTATATTTTAAACTTATAAAGGGAAATCTTACAAATATTTGATTAAAAATTTGTATGTTGTTTATTATTTTTTTTATTTAAAAATTTTGTAGACTTTTTTTTAAACATTACATCATTCATTTCCATAATTATGAAATAAGTTTCAAACATGGAGTTAAATATTGTCATACAATCATTATCTAAATCTATCCGTATATTAAGGTGAAAATTTCTTTCCAACAATTGATTGGATGAAATTTAAAGCCCTGTGTCTAACAAAATTAGAAATGCCGAAAAGTATGTTTTCATAGCGCATCCTTGCATTGAAAAGGGTGATAACGCAAATACTTAGTCAGTGATACATCAAGCGAAAATTCATTACGAAACTAATTTAAATATAGACGAAAGAATTAAAAAGTTAGTCTTCTTTTTTTCATTATATGGGAAATTTTCCATAGTAATTATATGGGAATATAATGTTATTTCACACGTTACTAAAATCTTTAGAAAAGCTAATTACCTGTTGTTATTAACGTCTAAACTGACTATATTGGAAATGTGAACCGTATCATGTTGGCGATAATTGCACATTTTTTTAACACTTTCCAACCTAGTTGAAAAGTGTTTATGACTTCGGTTTGTCTGCCGTATGGTCGTCTGCCGTCTGTCCGTGCTCTAACTCTCGTAAATATGCTCGGATTGCCCTGCAATTTTTATATGTTATTGTCGTCATCTATAGCATGTTCCTTATTTCAACTGAAGTGTGTAGCACTTATAGTTTTTTTACAGGGACACTCAAAAGAATTCCGTTACATTACGGTCTACGGGGAAAAATCATTTGCGGTTTATTTTAATGATGTTACACAATTTCAAACACATTGTAATTGATATATATCACGAAGGCGCATTACAAGAAGCTTAATATAGAATAGGGTGTGCATAGCACTTATAGTTACTTTACAGGGACATCCAAAAGAATTCCGTTATATTACGTCTATGGAGAAAAATCGTCTGCGGTTTATTTAAATAATGTTTCACTATTTTAAACGCATTGAAATTTATATGTATCACTACGGTGCATTACAAGATGCTTACTACAGAATATTGTGTGTATAGCAGTTATCGTTCATTTACAGGGACACACAAAAGAATTCTCTACTGTCTGTTAACAATAATTCCTGGAAGTGCGTTTTAAGTTGCTGAACGCGATTTTAAATTTAACTCACTTTTTGTCTATTACTTGGTGTGTATAAATTCTGTAGATCCTATACAGGGCAGCACGAAAGTTCGCGAACACATTTCCGTTTATTGACAGAAACTCCAGAAGGAGAATTTTAAACTGTGCTACGCGTTTCCTAACTGAACTAAAATTTAGCATCCTATGTAGTATATATACAAATCTATAGATCCTATACAGGGCTGAATAAAAGTATTCGGATATTTTTTCGAATATTGTATATGTTGGAAATTCCTGAAAATACGTTTTTAAATATGTTATGCGTTTTCCAAATTGTTTACTTAGATGTTATCTTTCAGCTTATTAAACGGTAATGATTTGTAAAATTATTTTGGAAGAATCTATGCTTGACGCATGATTTTTTGTTCTTGTTTTTTATGATTTTAAGAAAAAATAGCCGTGCAGAGGTGAAAAGTAGGTTCCCTTTTCTAATTAATCTGAAATTTACGTCTTTCTTTTTTTTTTTCATTCATATACCATAAGAAAATTTCCATAGTAGATATATGGGAATATAATGTTATTCAAACATTATCGAAATCTGTCGAGTAGCTAATTAATTAAATAATGGATTTTTTATTTATGTAATAATTGAATATTTTCCAGGATACTATAGAAAAATAGTCGCGGAGAGGGGGAAAGTAGACTTACTTTTTTAATTAATCTGAAATTTATATATTTCCTTCTTTCTTCATTCATATTCCATGGGAAAAAATACATAGTAGTTATACTGAAATCTAATGTTAGTCAAACGTTAGCAAAATCTTCAGAGAAGTTATTAATATATTGTTATTAACCCCTTGGTTATATTTGATGACTGAGACTCATCATCAGTATTGTCAATTAAACGGATTTGTTTAATTCAGAAATTCCGTATTTATATCAGAAAACCCAAATAGTAATTTTCGCTTCTTTTAATCAGAGAATGTCTGTCATTAAATTAAAAACACTGTTCTGAATTTCTAGTGTGCCTGTTCTATATGTTTGTTTTTTTCAAATAAATCAGTACCAAAGTGGTTAACATCTATTACCATTATAATAGATATGAAAACCGTATTCTGCTGGATATTCATTCCAGGAAGCAACTTGTTTTAGACAAATTTGTTTAAGAAAAAGTAATGTTTTAAAATTTTAAGTTTTTTTTAAGATACAACATGATTAATTAGAACTGGGGAAAAAAAAAAAAAAAAAAAAAAACATTTTCATGGAAGAAAATTCTTCAATACATTTGTTTTTCTTTTAAAGATATACTCATATTTAAAAATACAAAGAGAAATTTTACCAATAATTTATTACAAATTCATGTATTAAGTTTAATGTTTTAATTTTCTTTATTTAAATATTTTACAATTATTAGAAAATTTGGTAAACTTATTTTCCAGATATAAATTATCGATTTCCATAATTGCGAGATAACTTTATCGAAAATAATTTTCAAATAGTAAATGGAGTTAAAAATTCTTAGACTATCATTATCAAAATATATCCAAACGGATATTAAAGTGAAAATTTCTTTTCAAGAACTTATCAGAGGAGAATCAAAATCTTAAGTGTCTAACAAATTAAAATTTTCAAATATACCGAAAACTATGTTTTGCATTGCGCAGGTTTGCACTCAAAGGGGTAACAATGCACTTATCAACGTACTACAGATGTAGACTCTAATTCAAACCACCAAAGTTTGAAAAATATCGAAGTGTAAAACTTTACACTGCAAAAAATAATTGTTGTGCATATTACTGCTTTTTTTACTTTCTATTACTGTTAATTTTACGGTATAATACCGGCAGTTGGGATGCTAGTATTATACCTTAAAACCAACATTTTTTTTTTCTTTTGCAGCGTACTAATTCTTTTTGTTAGAGGATCTAATTATCTATTTTTATTAATATCTATACACATTATTGAAAATGCACACCGTAGAATGCTGTAGATGACTATTATGAAGCTTTTAATTATATAATAATTGAGAATTTTCTATGATACTATGGAAAAATAGCCGTTGAGACGAAAAAAGTAGACTTCCCTTTTTAATTAATTTTAAATTTATGTTGTGTTTAAATTTTTCGATAAGGAAAACTACATACATACACTATATGTTAAAAATAAATAACATAAAAAAACATCCAAGGTTACTTATTATTACTGCTTTATTTGTCGAAAATCTGACAAAGAAATTTCTTAATTGTAGATATTTTTGTTTAATACCAGAAAGAAACTTTGATTTAACAGAAAATTTAAAATTAAATTTACAATTATGAATCATACATTTAATAAAAGAAACATACAATATTATTCTGTTAGGTAAATGTACAAAGTATGACTTAACAGTGTTTAAATATGTCGTAGTGTTCTAGTCTACCATCATACTTCAAAAAGAGAATTCATTGTGAAATTAATTTAATTATACATGAATTTTTTTTAATTAATTCTTTCTTTTTTTTCATTCATATTATAAGAGGAATATTTATTTAGTAATTATATGGAAATATGATGTTATATTTCAAACGTTACTGAAATCTTTAGAGGAGCTAATTACCTATCATTATTAACATCTATTCCCATTATATTGGAAATAAGAGCTGTATTATGCTGGATATACCTTTTATAGGATTTTATACATTCAATAGATTTTATATATTATATAAATTTTATAAGATTTTATACATTAAATACATTTGGTGAATTTATGGGAAAATAGCCATCCATAATGAAAAGATACTCTTTTTAATTAATTTGAATTCTATGTTATGCGTTTTTCAATAAAATATCTAAATAAATGCGGTTTGTATACAATAAAAATTAATAATATAATAATTAATTTATAAACACGTTGGATTGATTATTTTTTATTTATCAAGTATTATTAGTAACAAATTATTACAGCGCCGTTTTTCTCTTCTCTTTTTTTTACGTATTTTAATTGTCACATATTATATTTTATATGAGAATATTAACTTCCCTATATAAAAAACTCTATTTTCAATTACTTTTTTTCTTTTCAAAATAAAGCTCAAAAGTGTATAAAATTTTCTTGGAACATTTCTTATTGTTATAGTATGTGGAAAAATAGATTAAAAAAAAAAAAAAAAAAAAAAAAAAAACATAGTGGCTGCTACTTTTTGTTTCGATATTTTTTTTTTTCAGAAAACGGCCAAAGCACTGTGACCAAGAAATACATTCAACCGGGAGATTATATTTTTAACGCATTTCACTTATAACTTTTTCTTTCCTTCTATAAGAAGAGCTCATAACACCATCGCAGTTTTCACATAAGTTTTACATTATTATACACATATTAACATATGAGTAATTCTCAGAAAAGTGGTAATTTCGTGTCCAGGGGACGTAGTGTTAAAATTATAAAAAGAAAAGGTTGATTTGAACTATCAATATTAATCAGTTGTACATATAAACTGTGATTGTTTGCTTATTGAAATTGAAATATAATATTAAAAATATTTTTTTTAATGCAAATATCATTCGCTGAGTAACCCCATTCATACATGTACGAAAGAAAGTGTTTTTTTTTTTTTTTTTTTGCCTTTATAGCATGTATGTTTATATATATATTTGTTTATAAAATACATTAAAGATACTTAAATAAATATTTAGTTACTTAATTATATTATTTTTTATTCAATAAAAAAAATTAGGACACTGTTTATTGTTGTCCTTAGTACTTGACATTATTCCCCCACATTACTATAAATCTGTTCCTATTTACTCGGTAAATGACAGCACATGCATTATATACGTCTATGATAGTCTGTATAGGAGTAAAGTAACGAAACCATCTTGTTTTAACAACATTCTTCAATAGCTAGCACAAGACTTTCAAAAATTAAATCAAAGTAAGTAGTTTTATTACCCATCATTCCATCATCTATTATATTTTTAATATAAGCAAATAAAATTTCTTTTTCTGTTAATATATTATTTGAAATGTGTTTCAAAAGATATTTAGCAACTGAAAATATATTAAGCTTAATTATTTTTGTGATTGATTTTTAGAAGTATTGCCCCATTCCATCATAATTTCAATATGTGGGGTAATGACCTGAATCCACTTATATATTATGTAGTATTACAATAAAATAAGACTAATCTAATGCAATAAAATACATAATTAAAAAAAAAAACTCGTAAGATTTTTCATTAGAGTAAGTAAGGTTAATCTATTTTGGGAAAATTTCATCGGGCTCACTATTTAGAAAAACAGAATTTTATCAGCGAATGACCCAAATAAAAATACTACAATGGTGTATAAACGTTTTATATCGAAACAAAACAAAACAAAACAAAACAAAAAAAACAATGGCACTCCGGGAGTGCCGACAGAAGTGAAAACTTGAACAATTACGTGTGTGTTTTTTGAATCCTCAGGAAACGTTTTACTGTGTAGGAAATACTTTTAAATGAAGTGGTTTTTTTTATTCATTATTATAAACTACTACCACAAAAATTATATTACAATTTTCATTTAATGCGCTATTGTACATTATAATATTATATTATAAATTGAAATATTTCATTATTTTCATTTTTTCTTTTTATATTACTTCTGTCTTTTTTTTCTCGTGCTCGTTAAATTATAATATTTTCCGTGTTTTGTTATTTCATTTTCATCTTTTGATTTGGTCTCGCGAGTTGAGTCACTTTTATCTGTTTACACCGCGCGTGCTAAATTTATCTTGAAATAATTTTCTGAATTATTTTTATTCATAATACCAATCATTTCGTTTTCTGTACGTGAACTATTTCCTTTTGATACTTTCGCTTCATTGTATGAATTGGCAACATAATTTAATTTTTTATCGGAATTATTTACAACTTTAAGGCAACGTACTTGAAAAGTATTGCGCTCGCCAACAATTTTAATTCCCTCTTCATCTATCGCCAACTTTAGTTTGCTGATCACGTCTTGCCCTATTACAATATCGTATGCGAGAGATTTTGAAACATAAATTTCGTTGATATAAGAAAGTCATCTTCAAAGTGGTGTGAAATTCTATTCATGGTTTTAACATTACGTCTCGCCGCATCATAATCGTCTAGTCTACATATTAATACGTCTACATTTTTAATTTTTGGAAGATCATCAATAAAATGTTCTTTCATTTCTATAGGTAACCTTTTCTTAATTTGATCTACTACTATTAATTCTTTTAAGGATACGAAATCTGATACTTTAAGACCGCTAATACATTCTTCCAAATGATTTCTTAATTCAAATGCTGAATCGCGCCAAGTGGCTGAAGATTCTTTTTTATGTGACATTAATTTCTGCCTAAATTCTTCTGGCGTCATTTTGAAGCGTTTCAGAAGTAAATCTTTTACATAATCGTAATTGTTCGCCAATGTTTCTGGCTCTCTAGCTATAATATTGGCGATTCCTAACGGAATTAAACTTAACAAATGTGTGACCCAATTTTCTTTTATTATATTCATCGAGAAATTTGTCTTTCAAATAATGCTAAATAGAGACTAATATCACTTTTGCTGTCAAAGTGAGATATTAATTTAAGCAAATCTATGGTTGCTTACCTGAACCAGCTATTGCAGAATCGTCGCCAAATATACAGAGGTGTCGGGGTACTTTTCGGTTAGCCGGGCGCCAGTGATATATGTACATATATAAATACATATGTATATACATAAATTTGTATATATATACATCCATATATGCATATACATGTGTATGTATATATATGTATCTGTAGATATGTGTAGATATATGTGTGCGTGTATATATACATGTATATATATTACTGGCGCCCGGCTAACCGAAAAGTACCGGTGTCGGTAATAGTAACGGTAACAGTAACGGTAACAGTGTCGCGAATTCAATGGTTTTTTCCCATCTCAAAAAATGCCCAACGCGCCTGAAGAAGTTTTCACTTAAAAAAAAATCGAAAATATAAAACACATTAAAATTTGGTAAATAAGCGTATGTTTCTGATCTTGTATGACAAGTTTGAATAATCTTCAAACAAAAATTAATCTGTAAGGCAGTAAATATGCATTCTAAATTACGTAAAACAATCAAAACATCATAAAAAAAAAAACCCTATCGAAAGCGGTTAAAGCAAAAATCAATGCTTTGTATCATACCAACACCTATGATGAGGCCTATGATAGGCAAAATACAAAAAAAAACCCATAAATAAATATTGTCTCACACGGGGGGGGGGGGGGGGGGGGGAGGTAAAAAAAATTCTTAGTTCTTCTTTTTCTCTTAGTGTTTGAATTATTTTAAGTTAATTAAAAAAATAAACTTTTTTTTTTCAAAATTATCAGAGAAAAATTTAATTTAGTTGTGTAAATTTGAAAATACAGGGAGAAGCAATGACCCTCCCCTGCCTCCCGTGCTTCTGATGCGTTTCCTACCTGTTATTTATATAAATAATTACAGACACACAAAAAATTAATTGCCCGCTTGTAAAGAATGACATCGAGGGGAGGGGGAGGGGAGGAATAAAACTTTGTTTTAACGTATGCGCATCTGTTCATCTTGTTTCAAAAGAATCAGATAACAGCAGCTGTATCCCGGCTACATAGTATAGCTAGCATCATTTTTGACTAAAATAGTACCTAGGCACACCTCCAACATCAATTTATTACAGCGAAGAGAAAAGAATTTCGAACATGATATAAAAGAATAAACAATGATACGTCTAACACAGAATTCACATTCTACAACAGCAGGTGTGTTTGCCTGTAATGACCTTGCTGAAATTTCTAATCGTGTAAATTCCAAGAAAAAGACAAATGGATCAAAAGAAGATAGTAATTGCTTTAATTACGAGATAAAAATCTTCCATATTGAAAAGTAACCTAATTCATGATCTCGGATTAATGCAACATGAAGTTTATCTTCATTAGGATGGGGGGAAAAAAGAATTTTTTGCATTGTAGCGGAAATTACTAATCTTATCCGACCTAACAGTCAATCTAATGCTAGCTAAGAGAATTTTAATCCAAATGCAATCGCGATATTATACTTTTTTCAAACTCTTAAGTCAATCTCCCTATGATCTCTTGGCTTGAAATTTGTCACTTACGTAATGATATTGCTTTGGATAAAATAAAGTAAGTTATCTTTTTATTATTATTATTATTTGTAGTTGTTCAGCAGTCTTGTTTCCGCCCATCATCAAAAACTGCCTGGATGGAAATGCTGGTAGTTTATAAAGCATAACTCAAAAACTACTCGTCGGATGAATCTATCATTTTGGATTCGTATATTTGAAGCTTTTAGAAATCTATTCATGTTAAAAAATTCATAGGTTGCAATTTATAATTTTTTTTCAAAAGTGATATAAAAAAATATTAGTAGATATAAAACAAGAGTTCTACATCAGCGGTGGGTGCGGTGGTGACCTTCTGTGACTGTGAAGGTCACTGGAAGTGGCAGGTGTTGACACCGGAAGGGGCATGTTGGAACAAGCATGTTGAGACAGGAAATGATCCTGGGAGCGGAAGTTAGACCGGAAGTTTAACCGGAAATGTGACAGGAAGTGAATGCGATAAGGGAGAGAGGGGGAGGGCTTATTTTTGTGGGGGGCTTATGCTAACCTGAAATAAAAACGGAATTATTTCTTACTTTGTAAAAATTTAACATAAAATGTATCTTTTTTTTTTTTTAACTTGAAATATCTTTTTTTTTTTTTTTTTTTTTTTTTTTTTTTTGCTAACTAACACATGAAAGAAAATGGAAATCTTTCTGACTTTGTTTTCTTTATAAAAGTTAGCATGAAATTTATTTTAAGACTGGAAACGTGACAGTAAGTAAGACCGGAAACGGGATTAGACATGTTTATTTATTTATTTATTTTTAATGGTTATCAAGAAGCAGGATGTTTGGGAGCGTGTTTGAACAGGAAAGGTGATTTGTAAGACCAGACGTTATTAAGGTGTGAGTGATAAGGAAAGTACAGTTTTATACACATAGATTTTGTTCTTTGTAGAGGGTTAAATTATTTTTAGATGTTATTTATTTTTTAGTGTTTTGAATTTTATTTATTCTTAAACCGTTATAAATTATTTTTTTCTATCATTTTAATTTTTAGTGACACCAATTTTAGAAGTAATTGCTCATTAAAAGAATTATCTTTCAACGCTGGCACAGGAAG
This sequence comes from Maratus michaelseni, assembly GCA_963931845.1. Classification (NCBI taxonomy): domain Eukaryota; kingdom Metazoa; phylum Arthropoda; class Arachnida; order Araneae; family Salticidae; genus Maratus; species Maratus michaelseni. The sequence goes on from OZ007592.1 coordinate 257,566,335, forward strand.
GAATTGAACCCACTATCTTCTATGTGGAAGACCAATGTGTTTATCCACTGTGCTAGCGGGAACTTGTAATGTTATCTCTTTAAATGCAAGAGATGGGGAGTTCAGACATGTATTGAGATATCTTTATCATAGTTTTAATGAACTGCAGGAAATTTTCTTTAGCTATTGAGTAATTCGAGAGTTTTGGTTTAATATGAATGCTATTACATCTGTTTGTTTAATTTATAAGCGCATTTCTCTTACAACACTCTGTCAACAGATCACTTCCATATTCGAAATAATAATTTAGAGGAAAAATTTTTATCTGAAAATACTATGAAATTTTATTTATAGAGATTGACAAAAATAGTATGCCTAATTCTTTCTTGTATTAACATTATATTCGAAATAGAGTTTTGTTACGAAAAATAACGTGTTTACATATTTTAAAAACGAAAGCAAAGTGATTTTAAAAAATGTAAATATAAGCTATACACCCGCGCATTTATGTTATTGAATTAAATTACAAGGCTTAATATTGTATTCAGCGTAATATTTTCTTATAAAAGCCGTTTCACAAACTTGTATACTAAAAGTAATGTGTCATTTTTAGGGGAAAAAATTAATTCAAGTCATTGAGACTAATCCTTTATGGGGGAAAAATTTGTCATACTTCTGTGTGTTACATTATATCTTCCGTTTTTTAAGTTTACAAATTTGTGGACTAACTTAAATAATCGTTTTTAAGATACTTAAACAATATATATATATACTTTTTAATTATATAATTTTTTTAATTGACTTGTAATATAGCTTTTTTTTTCTTTTTTTTTCTTAAAAGGGTACTGTAGAATAACTTATGTCACAAATACTACATCCTTCTTTAGTTAAATATGTTTCACTTAAGACATGACAAACTGTCTTAGAAACATTTGATTTTGGAGTTAAGTGATTAAACAAGAAAAATATTATTTATAAAAACACAACACATAAGACCAGTGACTGAGAGGTTCTGGTTTTAAAGCTACTAGACGTTTGGGTTTAAACTTCTCTCGCGCTCGTCGACCTAACCGTTCGGAGTTTTCTTCGAACCTTGTCAATATGAGTTAGGAGACCTTAGAACGACCCTTAGAGTGACCTATATCCCAAGCGTAGATAATCGGTTTTAACAAATAACCAACCATCCACAACACATAAGACATTTTAGATCATTTTAGATCATTCCATTTAGTTAATAAGTGATTTAACGTGCAAAATATTATTCATAAAACATACAATAAGAGAATTTTAAAGAATTTTTTCTTTCAAATGAACAATTTTTAGTGACTGTTTAACTTATTAAAGAGAGCGGGTATTTTGTTTTGAGTTATACGATTAAAATAAATTTTCATTATATTTGATTTTACACAACCAACATTTTTAAAAAAGAGAATGGAATCTAGTTTTTATAAAGTAACGTATTTCAATTTTACAAATACTTCACACACCGTCTTTTTTCCCCCTCTTTTAGTAGACTTTACATACATAAGACATAAAAAGCGTTTTAGAATACATCATTTAGAAATTAAGTGGTTTGATAAATAAAATATTATTTATAAAAGCAATAGACACGAAAGTAATAAGGATTTTTACTTACAAATGTATGAACTTCTGATAGGTAAGACTTTCTCAATCATTGTGCAAGAATTAAGTGATTATTGAACTCATAACATTGTATGATAAAATAATCATGTGTCATTTTAAACCAATAAAATGTTAGTATTTTTAAACCAATAAAATGTCAGTATTTTTAAACCAATAAAATGTTAGTATTTTTTACACGAGCGCCCTCTATCATTATATAAATTTCACTGAAACGAGTTCATAACATTATACTGTACTCTGAAATCGTTGTAATAGCTTGTGTTTTTTTTTTTTTTTTTTTTTTAAGTTAGTTTTCATTTAAGTTATTATGGAACGAATTTTAGATTCTTGTGTTGGTGATGTGACCTTGGAGTGTCAACACTCATCACCAAAGTTAAATAATCAAGAGATGGATTCTACACTTTTATCCAAAGAAGGACTCGTTTCGAATTATGAAGTGAAACCCACCTCATCAGGACTAAAGAAACAGAAGTTACCCCATGTGTGTAAGACGTGTAACAAAGCATTTCCTCGAAAAGTTAACTTAATGTTTCACATGAAATGTCATTTAAAGGAAAAGTCTTTTCGTTGTGAGATGTGTGCTGAAGTTTTTTCACAAAAGAGTGATTTACGTAATCATCAAAAGATTCACAAATCGTCCAAACAATACAAGTGTAGTGATTGCAACGAGATATTTTCAAGAATGGCTGACTTATTGAAACATAAGAAGACTCACAAGTCAGGAAAACAACATTCATGTACAAAGTGTAGCGAAATGTTTGATTGTGATTCAGATTTAGTACAACATTGTGATAATTTACATAAAGTTTTACCTAATGTGAAGAAGTCACCTGATTTGTTATTTGAAAAAGTGAAACATTTTAAAAGACAACATGATGTGCGAAATATTTGTACTAAAACTATCATTGTGTCCAATGAGATGAATCAAAAAGACTTTCGTTCATTTTTTAACAGTGTTCGATCGGATGTTTTAAACGAATTAAATTATCAATTGCAAATGAAAAAGTCAATAAAATGGTATGCAGCCGTTAAAGTGGATGTATATCGTGAATCACAGGATGGTGACTTAGAGAGAGCAACCCCCTTTTTCCTTTCCAAAAGTGAACTGGAATTAACAGAACAAAACATACATGTGCATGTTGAGAATGCCTTTCTAAAGTTGTACAACGGCTTTGAAGATTTCACTGAACGAGTGTTTAATTGGACATTACAAAAAATTTTGAAATTAGAATTGATTACAGCTCAATATGACAGGCTTATTTGATTTGTATTACTTTAAATGATTAATAAATAGTTTTAATATGAAAAAGTATAGTGGTTTTTTCTTATAGTTGATGTAAATTACTTTGAACAGTTTGACAATGCAACATAAACTACTGTTTAACATTTTGAATGTCTTAGACAAAATGGGAATGAATTTGTTGAAATTATGTAAAACACGATGAAATAAATGTGATGTATTTATTATATGTTACTTAAACTACAAGAGAAATGATTGGAAATGTGTTATTTTAAATCTATGATACTTTTAATCACTAACAAAGTAAGACGTGGCGTTATGAATCATCGATGGGTTTTCCTTTGAATAAGTATTAATCTTACTTATTGATAAGAAAGTTGAATTTTTCTCTTCGTTTAAACAATGACACTACATGTTTTGATAATTTTCTCTCAACAGTCAACATCAATGTTTTTAACCTAGTTAAGAAATTTTTTAACTTAAACCGTCACTGAGTTTATCCTAGATAAGTAAATTTTTATATTTAACCTACATATAAATTAAATGATTAACTATAACCATGACTGTTTTTAAAATCTAGATAAGTAGACGTTTTTATGAAACACATCCAGTGTTCTGCTGACTTTTATCGAGATTACATCAGTTAGTGAAGCAGATTAAATTGCATAAAAATATTTTATGAAATGAATATGCGATCCCACGAAGAAGTGTTTCCACATTCAAACCGTCCACGCTTAGAAAAAGCTATGGAAAAATCAAATACTTGTGAGAAGGAGTTAAAAGACCCAAGATTAAAACTTTCTAAAATGGACAATGACTGCGTAACTATATCACGTGATATCTCCTCTACTAAGAACTTACCAGATGTGAAACCTGAGATCGCTATGAAATTTTCAAACTTTACCGGTGGTTACGATGCAACATCTTTCGAGAATCCACATCAAGAGTCAGTTTTTGCCCAGGACTATTTAAATACATTTTTCAAAGACATGAATTTTGAAAATTTAGATTGTTCTACCCCCTTAACCTCGCTAAAGGATGAACCCTTTCAAGAACCTACGAATAACATCTTACAGACTACTGTTAAACATGAGATGAACGAGCTACAAGCAAACAGCCTTTCGCAAGCAAGTGGTGAAATACAAAGCATCACTACACCTACATTTGCCACTAAAAGTGGCAAATTATACAATTCCAATGTGTTTCACAAAGAACTAAGTGACTGTTTCTACTTAACTTTGAAGTTAAAAAATAAACAATATTCTATACATATACGAGAATTTAAACGCAATGTATCTACTAATGAAGAAATCCCAACCAAAAACGGAGTTAATATGGATATTCATAGCTGGTATGAGTTTCAATATAAAATCCTTGCATTTAATTTAAGATACAAAAGTGCATCCTTTGTTTCTAATAACACAATTTTAGTGTTAAATCAAGATTCTATGATGCGAATTAAAAATTTGAAGAATTTTTCTCATGTTGACTTAAACGAACAACAAATGGAAAAATTAAAAGAAAGTACCTCACACTTAAATACTGTACTTTTACAACATATGTACACAAAACTATTACCCTTTCTCATTAAACAGAAATGTGTGGTGAGTAACAGATCCACAGAAAAAGAACCTGTGTTATGGTCTAAACTTAATACGTGTATCGAGAATAATATGGTAACAATACTTAACCAGTTGTATGAATGTACAGGATGGATTTTTCGACATGCAAGTCAAAGCCTTCACTCATGCTTCGCATTTAATAATAAGGAAAAAGTTAATCAACTAGGTGAAGCTTTGTTAATGCTCATCGATTTCGATTATGTAATTTCAACGTTTTTGAATGGAGTTTATAGTGTTAGTGAACACTTTGTACATAAGCTTCATGAACAAACTGTTTATAATGAATTGTTTAAGACAAAATAAATGATTTGTTTTGTTAAAGATCTGTGTGTGTTTATTTCTACAAAGTGTCTCTGTCTGAATTTATTAGTTTTTTATCTAATCGAACTTTTATGTGAAGAGATGTAATTTAACTTTTTTGTATATTCCAATTCAAAAATTTCAACAATTGCAAAAAAGATTAAACTATTGAAAAAAAAAATATCCACGTTAGAAAAAAAATTTTGAAAAAATTATTAGTTAACAAAAATAAAATAAAATAAAATAAAATAAAATAAAATAAAATAAAGTTAACAAAACAGCTTAAAAACATTAAAGTTAACAAAAAGTTTATAAATGTTAAAAGTTAACAAAAAAAAAATTATGTTGAAAAGTTAAAAAAACAATAAAAAGTAAACAAAAATATAGTTTTTAAATTAAAATTTTTTAAAGTCTTCAAGTTAATCAAAATTAACTTTTTACTTTTAACTATTGAGAGACTATGATCTAACTGTTTATCCTCGCAACCAACTGGTGCTTATCAACTATATACTCTATATCTGCATATGCGCAGAAAAACATAGACATTTACACTAACGACTTTAAATTCGACTTTAAATTCGTTAAATTTGTTTGACTTTAAATTCTTTGCCAACTTTTAAGTTTAATTACTATACACAACTCGATTACCTTTCCCACAAAACACCTTTCAGAAACAAAACAGAAATTAACACTTACTGAAAAACACGTCCACTTTGGGTGTTAGTCTTCACTCAACTAACGTTTCTCCCTTATCTTTGCTAGGGGGCGCTGCAATCGCCGCTAGAGGCGTTAGTAGTCTTCAGGTGTGTGATAAGAATAAACTTTAAATCCAACTTACACTCGCTCAGTCATTCTTGCTTCTCTCTACCTTGCTAACAACCGTTTGCTGCTGGCTCATTGTTTGGTTGTTTAAACTTGTTGAATGACGTCATCATGTGTTTGTCTAAACTTGTCCAGTCTTGTTTTTATGCAGTACGTCTATTTAGATGAGTCATCACTCGCTTATCTTGGTTGACTTGTCCAAACTTGTTTTTGTGTGGCACGTCTATTTGGGTGAGTCATCGTTCGCTTATCTTGCTTTACTTGTTTGAACTTGTCTAGTATCCACCACCTCATGTCTTTTGTCATAGCTTGAATATACTTTACACCATTCACTTAAATATAAAAGTCTTGTCACAACTTACTTAAACTTTGATAAAAATATTAATTATTTATAAATTTCATCAAATTCTTATTTTTCTGATACATTTACTATGTAATTTTCGTTCAAAAATATGGTAAAGCCCGATTTTAAATCGAAGTCTAAGATGAATTCCCCAAATTTGTAACATTTTAACACTAATAATAAATATTGTAAGCACCCAGTACATACAAGTTTTGTAAAAATAATATTACTTATAGCTAACTCGTTATGTCCCATGATACAAAACTTCAATATAACTAAAATCAGTGTTAAACGAAAATCTAATCACGTGTCTTTATATATTATTTTGAAATGCAAAGCATTATATCTAAACGAATGATATAAGGAGTAGTTAGAATAGTTCTTATATTTTTGTTATTAAAAAATTTATACACATTATCTTACAAGGTTGCAATATTCAACACACGATTCACCATGATTTAAAAACTTAGTAACATATTTTAAATTTATAAATTTAAATTAAAAGTACTTAAGTATTTATAATTGTTTATTTATAAAAATATGTTTTAATTTAAATTTATAAATTTAAAATATGTTACTAAGTTTTTAAATCATGGTGAATCGTTTTTAAATATGGTGAACCGTGTGTTGAATATTGCAACCTTGTAAGATAATGTGTATAAATTTTTTACTACCAAAAATATAAGAACTATTCTAACTACTCCTTATATCATTCGTTTAGATATAATGCTTTGCATTTCAAAATAATATATAAAGACACGTGGTTAGATTTTCGTTTAACACTGATTTTAGTTATATTGAAGTTTTGTATCATGGGACATAACGAGTTAGCTATAAGTAATATTATTTTTACAAAACTTGTATGTACTGGGTGCTTACAATATTTATTATTAGTGTTAAAATTTTACAAATTTGGGGAATTCATCTTAGACTTCGATTTAAAATCGGGCTTTACCATATTTTTGAACGAAAATTACATAGTAAATGTATCAGAAAAATAAGAATTTGATGAAATTTATAAATAATTAATATTTTTATCAAAGTTTAAGTAAGTTGTGACAAGACTTTTATATTTAAGTGAATGGTGTAAAGTATATTCAAGCTATGTCAAAAGACATGAGGTGGTGGATACTAGACAAGTTCAAACAAGTAAAGCAAGATAAGCGAACGATGACTCACCCAAATAGACGTGCCACACAAAAACAAGTTTGGACAAGTCAACCAAGATAAGCGAGTGATGACTCATCTAAATAGACGTACTGCATAAAAACAAGACTGGACAAGTTTAGACAAACACATGATGACGTCATTCAACAAGTTTAAACAACCAAACAATGAGCCAGCAGCAAACGGTTGTTAGCAAGGTAGAGAGAAGCAAGAATGACTGAGCGAGTGTAAGTTGGATTTAAAGATTATTCTTATCACACACCTGAAGACTACTAACGCCTCTAGCGGCGATTGCAGCGCCCCCTAGCAAAGATAAGGGAGAAACGTTAGTTGAGTGAAGACTAACACCCAAAGTGGACGTGTTTTTCAGTAAGTGTTAATTTCTGTTTTGTTTCTGAAAGGTGTTTTGTGGGAAAGGTAATCGAGTTGTGTATAGTAATTAAACTTAAAAGTTGGCAAAGAATTTAAAGTCAAACAAATTTAACGAATTTAAAGTCGAATTTAAAGTCGTTAGTGTAAATGTCTATGTTTTTCTGCGCATATGCAGATATAGAGTATATAGTTGATAAGCACCAGTTGGTTGCGAGGATAAACAGTTAGATCATAGTCTCTCAATAGTTAAAAGTAAAAAGTTAATTTTGATTAACTTGAAGACTTTAAAAAATTTTAATTTAAAAACTATATTTTTGTTTACTTTTTATTGTTTTTTTTGTTAACTTTTAACATTTATAAACTTTTTGTTAACTTTAATGTTTTTAAGCTGTTTTGTTAACTTTATTTTATTTTATTTTATTTTATTTTATTTTATTTTTGTTAACTAATAATTTTTTCAAAATTTTTTTTCTAACGTGGATATTTTTTTTTCAATAGTTTAATCTTTTTTGCAATTGTTGAAATTTTTGAATTGGAATATACAAAAAAGTTAAATTACATCTCTTCACTTAAAAGTTCGATTAGATAAAAAACTAATAAATTCAGACAGAGACACTTTGTAGAAATAAACACACACAGATCTTTAACAAAACAAATCATTTATTTTGTCTTAAACAATTCATTATAAACAGTTTGTTCATGAAGCTTATGTACAAAGTGTTCACTAACACTATAAACTCCATTCAAAAACGTTGAAATTACATAATCGAAATCGATGAGCATTAACAAAGCTTCACCTAGTTGATTAACTTTTTCCTTATTATTAAATGCGAAGCATGAGTGAAGGCTTTGACTTGCATGTCGAAAAATCCATCCTGTACATTCATACAACTGGTTAAGTATTGTTACCATATTATTCTCGATACACGTATTAAGTTTAGACCATAACACAGGTTCTTTTTCTGTGGATCTGTTACTCACCACACATTTCTGTTTAATGAGAAAGGGTAATAGTTTTGTGTACATATGTTGTAAAAGTACAGTATTTAAGTGTGAGGTACTTTCTTTTAATTTTTCCATTTGTTGTTCGTTTAAGTCAACATGAGAAAAATTCTTCAAATTTTTAATTCGCATCATAGAATCTTGATTTAACACTAAAATTGTGTTATTAGAAACAAAGGATGCACTTTTGTATCTTAAATTAAATGCAAGGATTTTATATTGAAACTCATACCAGCTATGAATATCCATATTAACTCCGTTTTTGGTTGGGATTTCTTCATTAGTAGATACATTGCGTTTAAATTCTCGTATATGTATAGAATATTGTTTATTTTTTAACTTCAAAGTTAAGTAGAAACAGTCACTTAGTTCTTTGTGAAACACATTGGAATTGTATAATTTGCCACTTTTAGTGGCAAATGTAGGTGTAGTGATGCTTTGTATTTCACCACTTGCTTGCGAAAGGCTGTTTGCTTGTAGCTCGTTCATCTCATGTTTAACAGTAGTCTGTAAGATGTTATTCGTAGGTTCTTGAAAGGGTTCATCCTTTAGCGAGGTTAAGGGGGTAGAACAATCTAAATTTTCAAAATTCATGTCTTTGAAAAATGTATTTAAATAGTCCTGGGCAAAAACTGACTCTTGATGTGGATTCTCGAAAGATGTTGCATCGTAACCACCGGTAAAGTTTGAAAATTTCATAGCGATCTCAGGTTTCACATCTGGTAAGTTCTTAGTAGAGGAGATATCACGTGATATAGTTACGCAGTCATTGTCCATTTTAGAAAGTTTTAATCTTGGGTCTTTTAACTCCTTCTCACAAGTATTTGATTTTTCCATAGCTTTTTCTAAGCGTGGACGGTTTGAATGTGGAAACACTTCTTCGTGGGATCGCATATTCATTTCATAAAATATTTTTATGCAATTTAATCTGCTTCACTAACTGATGTAATCTCGATAAAAGTCAGCAGAACACTGGATGTGTTTCATAAAAACGTCTACTTATCTAGATTTTAAAAACAGTCATGGGTATAGTTAATCATTTAATTTATATGTAGGTTAAATATAAAAATTTACTTATCTAGGATAAACTCAGTGACGGTTTAAGTTAAAAAAATTCTTAACTAGGTTAAAAACATTGATGTTGACTGTTGAGAGAAAATTATCAAAACATGTAGTGTCATTGTTTAAACGAAGAGAAAAATTCAACTTTCTTATCAATAAGTAAGATTAATACTTATTCAAAGGAAAACCCATCGATGATTCATAACGCCACGTCTTACTTTGTTAGTGATTAAAAGTATCATAGATTTAAAATAACACATTTCCAATCATTTCTCTTGTAGTTTAAGTAACATATAATAAATACATCACATTTATTTCATCGTGTTTTACATAATTTCAACAAATTCATTCCCATTTTGTCTAAGACATTCAAAATGTTAAACAGTAGTTTATGTTGCATTGTCAAACTGTTCAAAGTAATTTACATCAACTATAAGAAAAAACCACTATACTTTTTCATATTAAAACTATTTATTAATCATTTAAAGTAATACAAATCAAATAAGCCTGTCATATTGAGCTGTAATCAATTCTAATTTCAAAATTTTTTGTAATGTCCAATTAAACACTCGTTCAGTGAAATCTTCAAAGCCGTTGTACAACTTTAGAAAGGCATTCTCAACATGCACATGTATGTTTTGTTCTGTTAATTCCAGTTCACTTTTGGAAAGGAAAAAGGGGGTTGCTCTCTCTAAGTCACCATCCTGTGATTCACGATATACATCCACTTTAACGGCTGCATACCATTTTATTGACTTTTTCATTTGCAATTGATAATTTAATTCGTTTAAAACATCCGATCGAACACTGTTAAAAAATGAACGAAAGTCTTTTTGATTCATCTCATTGGACACAATGATAGTTTTAGTACAAATATTTCGCACATCATGTTGTCTTTTAAAATGTTTCACTTTTTCAAATAACAAATCAGGTGACTTCTTCACATTAGGTAAAACTTTATGTAAATTATCACAATGTTGTACTAAATCTGAATCACAATCAAACATTTCGCTACACTTTGTACATGAATGTTGTTTTCCTGACTTGTGAGTCTTCTTATGTTTCAATAAGTCAGCCATTCTTGAAAATATCTCGTTGCAATCACTACACTTGTATTGTTTGGGCGATTTGTGAATCTTTTGATGATTACGTAAATCACTCTTTTGTGAAAAAACTTCAGCACACATCTCACAACGAAAAGACTTTTCCTTTAAATGACATTTCATGTGAAACATTAAGTTAACTTTTCGAGGAAATGCTTTGTTACACGTCTTACACACATGGGGTAACTTCTGTTTCTTTAGTCCTGATGAGGTGGGTTTCACTTCATAATTCGAAACGAGTCCTTCTTTGGATAAAAGTGTAGAATCCATCTCTTGATTATTTAACTTTGGTGATGAGTGTTGACACTCCAAGGTCACATCACCAACACAAGAATCTAAAATTCGTTCCATAATAACTTAAATGAAAACTAACTTAAAAAAAAAAAAAAAAACACAAGCTATTACAACGATTTCAGAGTACAGTATAATGTTATGAACTCGTTTCAGTGAAATTTATATAATGATAGAGGGCGCTCGTGTAAAAATACTAACATTTTATTGGTTTAAAAATACTGACATTTTATTGGTTTAAAATGACACATGATTATTTTATCATACAATGTTATGAGTTCAATAATCACTTAATTCTTGCACAATGATTGAGAAAGTCTTACCTATCAGAAGTTCATACATTTGTAAGTAAAAATCCTTATTACTTTCGTGTCTATTGCTTTTATAAATAATATTTTATTTATCAAACCACTTAATTTCTAAATGATGTATTCTAAAACGCTTTTTATGTCTTATGTATGTAAAGTCTACTAAAAGAGGGGGAAAAAAGACGGGGTGTGAAGTATTTGTAAAATTGAAATACGTTACTTTATAAAAACTAGATTCCATTCTCTTTTTTAAAAATGTTGGTTGTGTAAAATCAAATATAATGAAAATTTATTTTAATCGTATAACTCAAAACAAAATACCCGCTCTCTTTAATAAGTTAAACAGTCACTAAAAATTGTTCATTTGAAAGAAAAAATTCTTTAAAATTCTCTTATTGTATGTTTTATGAATAATATTTTGCACGTTAAATCACTTATTAACTAAATGGAATGATCTAAAATGTCTTATGTGTTGTGGATGGTTGGTTATTTGTTAAAACCGATTATCTACGCTTGGGATATAGGTCACTCTAAGGGTCATTCTAAGGGCTCCTAACTCATATTGACAAGGTTCGAAGAAAACTCCGAACGGTTAGGTCGACGAGCGCGAGAGAAGTTTAAACCCAAACGTCTAGTAGCTTTAAAACCAGAACCTCTCAGTCACTGGTCTTATGTGTTGTGTTTTTATAAATAATATTTTTCTTGTTTAATCACTTAACTCCAAAATCAAATGTTTCTAAGACACTTTGTCATGTCTTAAGTGAAACATATTTAACTAAAGAAGGATGTAGTATTTGTGACATAAGTTATTCTACAGTACCCTTTTAAGAAAAAAAAAGAAAAAAAAAGCTATATTACAAGTCAATTAAAAAAATTATATAATTAAAAAGTATATATATATATTGTTTAAGTATCTTAAAAACGATTATTTAAGTTAGTCCACAAATTTGTAAACTTAAAAAACGGAAGATATAATGTAACACAAAGAAGTATGACAAATTTTTCCCCCATAAAGGATTAGTCTCAATGACTTGAATTAATTTTTTCCCCTGAAAATGACACATTACTTTTAGTATACAAGTTTGTGAAACGGCTTTTATAAGAAAATATTACGCTGAATACAATATTAAGCCTTGTAATTTAATTCAATAACATAAATGCGCGGGTGTATAGCTTATATTTACATTTTTTAAAATCACTTTGCTTTCGTTTTTAAAATATGTAAACACGTTATTTTTCGTAACAAAACTCTATTTCGAATATAATGTTAATACAAGAAAGAATTAGGCATACTATTTTTGTCAATCTCTATAAATAAAATTTCATAGTATTTTCAGATAAAAAATTTTCCTCTAAATTATTATTTCGAATATGGAAGTGATCTGTTGACAGAGTGTTGTAAGAGAAATGCGCTTATAAATTAAACAAACAGATGTAATAGCATTCATATTAAACCAAAACTCTCGAATTACTCAATAGCTAAAGAAAATTTCCTGCAGTTCATTAAAACTATGATAAAGATATCTCAATACATGTCTGAACTCCCCATCTCTTGCATTTAAAGAGATAACATTACAAGTTCCCGCTAGCACAGTGGATAAACACATTGGTCTTCCACATAGAAGATAGTGGGTTCAATTCCTGCCTGTGCCAGCGTTGAAAAATAATTCTTTTAATGAGCAATTACTTCTAAAATTGGTGTCACTAAAAATTAAAATGATAGAAAAAAATAATTTATAACGGTTTAAGAATAAATAAAATTCAAAACACTAAAAAATAAATAACATCTAAAAATAATTTAACCCTCTACAAAGAACAAAATCTATGTGTATAAAACTATACTTTCCTTATCACTCACACCTTAATAACGTCCGGTCTTACAAATCACCTTTCCTGTTCAAACACGCTCCCAAACATCCTGCTTCTTGATAACCATTAAAAATAAATAAATAAATAAACATGTCTAATCCCGTTTCCGGTCTTACTTACTGTCACGTTTCCAGTCTTAAAATAAATTTCATGCTAACTTTTATAAAGTAAAACAAAGTCAGAAAGATTTCCATTTTCTTTCATGTGTTAGTTAGCAAAAAAAAAAAAAAAAGATATTTCAAATTAAAAAAAAAAAAAGATACATTTTATGTTAAATTTTTACAAAGTAAGAAATAATTCCGTTTTTATTTCAGGTTAGCATAAGCCCCCCACAAAAATAAGCCCTCCCCCTCTCTCCCTTATCGCATTCACTTCCTGTCACATTTCCGGTTAAACTTCCGGTCTAACTTCCGCTCCCAGGATCATTTCCTGTCTCAACATGCTTGTTCCAACATGCCCCTTCCGGTGTCAACACCTGCCACTTCCAGTGACCTTCACAGTCACAGAAGGTCACCACCGCACCCACCGCTGATGTAGAACTCTTGTTTTATATCTACTAATATTAACTGTAATCTATAATTTTTTTAACAGAAATCGATTTCTAGGAGTTTTAAATGTGCGAATCTAAAATTATAGCGCATTCCAACAAGTTGAAATTTGAATTATGCTTTAAAAACTACCTGCATTGCGATCTGTTTAGCAACTGTTAAAAATAAATTTAACATTACGAGTTCCATACTTTAAACCTTCATTAATTCCTAAACTATTTGACCAAATGACTCCCCTTTTTGCACTTGAAGGTAAAATGTTCCAAGAAATCTAACTATGCTGTCAAAATTGGATGTGCGTATGGAAATGTTCAGTTTGGTACAATTTCAGTATGTTGGTTATTTTTTTTAAGCACAAATTAAAACAAGAATAAATTTCAGTCGAATGAATATTTTCGTTTTTCTTTGCGACAATTTGATGATTAAATTTTATGAGGTTTATCATTTTTTAAAATATATATATACCGACTATATACTTTTGTTGACATTGTTTTTTAGAGGTATACCTTTCGATTTTTTGTTATTTTCTTAGTTCGAGAAAACTTTTACAAACAGTGTTGCATTGTTTAAGTAGAAATAATTTTGATAATTAGAAATACAATATATAATTGTGAATAACAATATAACAATATTTCAACCAAAAACCTATAAAAGAAATAATTATGAAAAATCTTTATTTTTTTAAATCAAAATAAAAAAATGTTCATGCAAAAAAAAAAAAAAAAAAAAAAACACGAAAAAAAAAATTTCTTAGAAGATTCTCGACATTTCTTTCAAAAGAAATTACTCCCATGTCAGTCGCTAGAAGGTGTAAAAGTAATGAATTTAGACACACAGGAAGTTTTTTTTTTCTTCTATTCTTTATTTTAGTTAACAGAAAACTCGAAATATAGGATGACTTTTATTACAAACAGCAGACGACACACACAGTAGACATCTACGTAATGAAAAAAGAAACAGATGAACGAGAATAACTATAACAAGAAAGAAAAATCAAGCATCTGGCATAGATTATGACACACTTTCCAATACTAACAGACAATTATTAAGAAATTTCCCCCCCCCCCCCATACAATGACATAAGATATCCAAATAAGGAATCTAAAAAACAAATAACTCAGTAAAAATCCATTTTCAGCGATTGCTGTCCATATGCGGTGATGTTGTGCAGTCCTGTATATGATCTGTAGAATTTATACACACCATGTAATGCACTAAAAAATAGATATGTTTAAAAATGCATACCGCAACGAAAAATGCACTTTCAGCAATTATCAATGAAAATGAGCCCTGTAACCGAATTATTTTATATGTCTCTGTAAATGAGCGATACTACGCATTCCATAATCTACAGCAAACATGTTGTAGCGCGCCTATAGATGGGAATGCTTGGGGAAGGGGGGGGGAGGCAGGGACCAATTAGCAAGTTTTCGTGCCCCCTTACATTGGCTGATTTACTGATACTAGTTTTTTTTTTTTTTTTTTTTTTACATATTACACACTTATTTGAAAAGTGTGAACTCAAAAAATTAAGTTTTCTGGAAAGTTGAAAAACGGTTCCAGGAATAAAAATAAAATATTTTTTCTATTATTTATTGAAATGTGCTTTTAACCATAGATTGGGATATATTTTTGTCATTTCATTGTATTATATTTCAAATATCACATTTTTTTTCAGTTGTATCATTTTTCGAATAAGTGTGCAATATGATAAAATTGAATGACTTGATAAATACAGTACATCAATTACTAGAAAATAACGATAAAAAGTCTTATTAATGATGTTATTGGTATTAAATGATAAAACCAAACTGATACTGAGTGTAAATAAAAGTCCTAAAGAAATAGAAACGTTGGCACAGTTATGATTTTTTTTTAAATGAAAATTTAGATGAAATTATGAAAAATTTCGTGCCCCTCAGAAATTTCGTGCCCAGGGCATGGGCCTCGGGTGTCCGTGCTATAGTCAGGGCCTGGCGGGAGGGAAATTTTGAAGTAAAAAAGAAAAAAAAAAGGGGGGGGGGGAGGGGTTTCCGAAGAGATTTATTTTCCCTTGGAAATTTTTGAAATTTCATTTTTGAAATATTATATTTAAAAATTCCTAATAGCTGCATTATGATGTTTTTAACCTTCATATTTTTGTCATCTTGTAAACATTCCATCTCCCATACATTTTTATGTGAGAGATGGAAAATATAATCTGTATGATAATTAAATACTACTTCTGACATTAAAAATGAAAATTTGTATATGCAAAGTTTTAATAATACCAATTTGTGAAATAGTATAAAGTTGAGAACTTAATATAACTCAGTATCATTTGAAAAGTTCATTTGTTTTTACTGTTCTGTATGCAATTTCCCTATGAGGTTTTTTAGGGGTCTAAAATGGAGGAAAATCATAATCTTGATGGTCTATAGCCATTTTATCGATTAATACTTTTTCGCCATTTTTAGGGGCGTTCGTAATTATATAAATACGTAGCACCTATTGTCGTCGTCTGGTCCGTCCGTCTGTCTGGTCTGTCCGTCCGTCCGTCTGTCTGTCCGTCTGTCCGTATATAACAACACAAAATCTACCCAACCGAATGGTTTGAAATTTAAGATACGTTATCTTTGCAGAATTTTGTCGAGACATTTCAAATTTTATGAAAATCGAATCAAAACTTTAGGAGATATTAATAAAAACATTTATTAAGAAATTTGATTTTTTTTTTTTTTTAAATCGGTACTTTTTTGTTATAGGAGCTTCCGATGTTTAATCGTCAAGCGGCCGAGATACTTATTTTATTAGAGAAATTAATCTGCAGACGATATAATTCATTTCGCAGAATTAAAAATCAAGATCTGAATATTTATATAACTAACTATGGTACGAACGCACCTCATTTGTCACGTTTGGCGTACAATTTCCAACTTGTTCGCTTTGGAATGTTTTAATACTCAACCGTAACGATTGTGACAGTTCCTTCTAG
This sequence comes from Maratus michaelseni, assembly GCA_963931845.1. Lineage (NCBI taxonomy): Eukaryota > Metazoa > Arthropoda > Arachnida > Araneae > Salticidae > Maratus > Maratus michaelseni. The sequence continues at coordinate 257,582,981 of OZ007592.1, forward strand.
CATCATAGTTTAAAATGTTGCCGCTTTTATGCATATTTCTAGGTTCTTAAAACTGTTGTTTTGGTTGCATATTGATTAAATGAGGGTTCTTTCTTGGGTTTTAAAGAGAAAATCAGATATATTTTAAATTATTGAATTATATTAAATTATTATATATTAATAAATTAATTTAAATATAATAATAATAATAATAATAATAATAATAATAATAATAATAATGATAATAATAATAATAATTATTATTATTATTATTATTATTATTATTATTATTATTATTATTATGATAATAATAATAATAATAATGATAATAATAATAATAATTATTATTATTATTATTATTATTATTATTATGATAATAATAATAATAATAATAATAATTAACAATTAATTTTATTTAAAAATATAATTTAATTTATTATAATTAATACTAATAAACTAATTATTACATATTATTATTAAAATATTATTAAAATATTACATATTAAATTATTATAAATTAAATTATTAAATTATATTAAATTTTTATTTTTATTCACCAGAAATACTTTAATATTATAACCCAGTATTCTTTGAAAAAATAAACTCTTTCTTAATAAAATGCAGCTGGAATTACTTACTCTTTTCGTCTGCCTTTGACTTAAGTATAGACCTTTAGACTTATTGTTTTTAATTGTAAATGCATATAATTAAATCAGTATCAAGGAGAGGTTGCTTGGCAACATTTATATAGTAATTAAAGGGGAATTTAGTAAAACGTCTTAATACCACAGACACCTCACAATCATAAAATGTGTCTGCTATTCGGAGATGTCCGCTATTCAGACAAAAGAACATACAAATGTGTAGATGTTTGGTATTGAATAAGTGTTTTCGGATTAGAGGTGTCTTCTTTTCAGGCATGTGTAGTATGGAGGTTTTACTGTACTGTGTAAATGGGATGTACATTGTACAATACAATTAAAATTTTCTTTCAAACTGTAGTAATATCAGATGAAATTTGTAAACTTTTTTTCCTCCCGTTTAAATTTTAAAACTAGTTTTAATTGCAATTTCAGTAAATTTTGTATATTTAATGTGCACTTCAGTTCTCCTTTTTAATTTCATTATATTTAAAGTATCATAACATCATTAAAATACGTGGAAAACAATTTTTCTATATAGATATATATTGGAATTCTTTTGTGCGTCCCTGTAAATTAACTATAAATGTTACTTATTCTATTCTCCTAAGAAAGCATCTTGTAGTCCACCTCAGTGATGCGTATCATTCTCATTATATTTAAAATATTATAACAGCCATAAAACGCACAGTAAACGATTTTCCCCGATGTACTACAATGTAACATAATTCTTTTGTGCCTCCTTGTAAACGAACTATAAATGCTACACATTTCATTTTCAATGCCGAACATTCTGTACTAAATCCCAATACCATACAAAAACTACATGACAATCTGGTAATATTTACAAGAATTAAAGCATGGGCAGTCGGACAGACGGCCAACACACAGGGAAACGAATTCATAAACATTTTTTTAACTTTGTTGGAAAGTGTTAAAAACCGGTATTTTTATTCAACTGAACATTGAGGAAAGGATTATTTCTAAATACTTTCAACATAAGGCTCCATAAGACATTTATTTGAGAAATTTTCTTAACTCGTTGAGGTCTAGTGTCCAAATAATAAGGCATGTCTTTACATAGACACTTATTTTTGTCAAAACGATTTTAGGTAGATTTCGTAAGAAATACTACCTATTACATTCTCCCCTATGTTGGAATTTCTGAAAATTTTTTACAGGTCTACGCCGATTATGACTCCTAGAACCCAAAGCCACCCGTAGTTCAAAACTTTATCTATCTATCTATATAACTTTTTTCTGGACACGATAACTTCCAAAATTCTGCATAAATTTCTTCTAAACTGATACATAAAATCAAGTCTCGGTCAAGTTTGTTAATGGACAAAATCGGACCAGGGGGGGGGGGGGGAGGGGACTTTTTATGAAAACAGAAAAAATCCCATCACTTCTTAATTATGGTACATATCGAATCCATTTAAAGTTATTAATACTTCTAGGAAGAGTGCTAAAAATTTATGTATGACAGATTTTTGATATCATTAAAAATGGCCTCAAGGGAGGGGGGGGGGATAGGGGTTTATGATAAATTTATTATAAATCTTCTTAATATTATCTGCAACTTTTTTGACAAGTTTTTTATAGAACCAACCCTTACAAAACAAAAAAAAAAAATCCCTGCCGGCTTCGCACACAGGCACAGGTAGATTTCAAAGTGAGCGGTTTCAACTGCCGCATCATGGAAAAAGGTCCTTCTGCAATTCCCAATAAACAGGCGCCCCATGGTCGGCGTCTTCGAAATCTACCTGTGCCTGTAGGCCGAGCCGTCAGGAATTATTATTATCTGCATGTACAGTTTGCTAAAATTGACCACTTTAATTTTGCAATCCGCTGCTTTGACTTCGTTTTGAAAATTAGATATAAATATTTTAAAGACAATTTTTAAAACATATCAACATAAAAAGTAATTTAGAACAATTAAGAAATATTAAATATTCAAAAATACATTTCTACGAGCATTTTTCAAGAAGGAAAAATAAACAATATTTTCAATTTAACGTCAGGGGTGCTCTCCCCCTTTCAACATCTAATTTAAGCACAGAAATGTAAACAGAAAAACAGAACCGAAAATTGACTTCCACAAGATGTTCCTGACAAAAATTTCTTAGTTCTTTCTCTTAGTGTTTAATTATTTTAATTCACTTGAAAAAAAAATATACTTAAAAAAAATTGTTAATTAGATTTCAAAATCCAGAGAGGGTCAATGGTCCTTCGTTGCCCCCCTCCGTTTCCCCCTTACAACACCCATGGAAAAAGGAGAAAAGAAAAAGAAAAATTTAGAATAAAACAACCTTGTCGGCCAAGAAATTTTCACCTATTTTGCTTAAACAGATTCTTATTTAAAGAAGCTATAATTTTTTTTAATATATGTGTTTTGCAAACCATTGTTATGAATACCCAACACCTGCCAGAGTAAGAAAATGAAAAAAAAAATAAATAAATAAAGTAAATTAAAAAAAATCCCTTGATGTTCCACAAACACACAAAAACCACTTCTGCAATAATGATACTCAAAACGACGCGAAAACGTCGTTAATTCCTCTTGTCTGGACCGCCCCAACCAAAAGAAAAAGCCATTAGTGACTCAAAGAAAAGAGTGGCAAAATGCCGATAATTATGCGATTGTAAAACAAACACAAGAACAGGCTTTCCAACATGAAATGGCGCTTTCGATTTATTTTTTTTTCTCTTTATTTTATTTTTTTCATCTCTTTTCTGTATATCCCATAAGAACACAGCAGGTATTCAAAAAGAATGAATTTGTTATCTTAGCGGATGCCATTTTTTCTCTCCAATGTCTGCATGCTGCATTTGAAATTGGATACAAAAGAAAAAAAAAAAGGTATACTTTATTTTTTTAAAAGAACTCTGAGATATATGTTATTTAATAAATGATTAATGATCCGGGCTACGCAATTTTTTATTTCTTTTTTATTTATTTATTTATTTATTATTTTTTAATGACAGAAGCAGTTAACGATAATAACATGAGAAAGTGTTTAAGGGAACAACAAAACTACATTTATGTTTAAGCATTTAAAGGTATCAAAGTCAACAACTTTATTTGAAACTTACACAACTTTTCTTTTAGGCAATCGAAGAAAGATGGTTTTTAAGATTATTGTTCATATTTTTATAATATAAGTTTACAAACGCTATAATGCAAGATAATTTATAAAATAATGCTATAAGCTTAATGATCCGAACAATCTGATTAATTTTTAGAAGGAAATAAAGTCTATAGCTCAATGTCCTGGTAGTTCAATGTTCAGAACACTTCTCTCGAGAACAAGAGATATCTCGTTTGATTCAGAGTTGTGGCAAAAAGCCGATGGGGACTTAAGCCGAAGGTAAAATTTAGTTGAGTGGAAACATTTAAAGAACAAGAAAGAAAAATTATGAATCACGATGAATTAAGAAACATTTTTCAACACTACGAGAGTATGGTTATCGAATCTTTAGTTTCGTCTTCATCAATTTGTAAGATTATTGATGAAGATAATGCATTGTAACACTGACGTCTCTAATAACTCAGCAACGATTTCAAAATTTCGATCATATTTATTTTTTTTATTTTATACCGTTAACCAGGCCCTTGCCTGCCCGGCATGAATGCCTAGCTTGACGGGTTAGTACCTGGGTGCGGAGCGGAAATCGCCTGATCACAGCATGGCCGTGATCCACCTGACTATAGATTTGTTGACATCTCTGCTGTGCTTGCTCTCTTGTGGTTTGTTACAGTTATCTTTGTTTGCCAGTTCAAGGTTTATGTTTAACTTTGTTGAATTGACAGATTTAATAGGTCTCGTAATTTAGAACCTTGATCAGGTGACGAGACCCTCACCTGACTAGGGACCCCCAGAGGTAAGGTAGGGATTCACAGGTAACTTGGAGGGCTTTGCACCCACGACGGATTTTACATGCACCAGGCACTTTTGCTTTGGCGAGAAAAATCTTGTGACATTATCACAGTAAATCTGGACTACCCTTGATAACTCGGCTCCTATGAGTAGCAGAAGTTCGATTTCTAAAATGTTCCAGTTAAGTGTTTGTAGATAACTTTTCTTGCAAAAGGAATCCTCTGTAGTAGGCAATGCATTATACATATTATTCGCATATGCTTGTAAAGCTACTTTTATAGCAACAATAGTATATGGGAGGAGAGAACCATTTTAAGATTTTGTATAAAAACTTCGTTCAGTTAAAAAATGTTATAAGATCAGAGAAAAGTATTTAAAGCAGTAACTGTTCATAGATTGTAATGTATTCAAATGGTCTTGTGTGGACCCTGTATAAAAAGAGGCTTTACTCTTATTCCATAGCAAACTAAAATTTATTTCAAGGACAAAATGCATAAAATAATTGAAAACACACCTATAACAATTACCACCTATGAAATGTGATGTATCCGAATCTTTTTGTGTGATTCTGTAAAAAAAGTACAAATTTTTCAAGGTCTTTTCTATAAAAAATCCAAATGTTTTTCAAACAACTAGACCTTGTATCTGAATTCTTTTGTGCTAGCCATTTTAAATTTTGACAACGGTAAATAAAAAAAACCGCTATTTAAAAAATATGAATTAATTCTCTATTCAGACAGTGGATTTTTGAATAAAAAATTCGACTCCCCCCCCCCCCCCCGTCCTCCTCCCAAAATAGTCAAATTAAAAAAAAAAAAAAGGATTTCACTCTACATGCCACAATCTAGTAAAATATGTACATGCAAAAGGTTAAATTGCTATGCATATTTTTTTTATCCTATAAAACTTATGTAACTGAACTATCTTCATCTTGGCCGATTTCAACATTGAATAGCTCTTAAAATAATTCTTCGATTTAAAAACCGTTTACTTCAGCATGTTTATCATACATTTTTCTCTATAAAACTGCAAGTTCTCTCTCTCTTTTTTTTATAATCTGTAATAATTTTGCAGTAAAAGCTAAGAAGTGAAAAGGACGCGATTAAAAAACGGCACTTTCAGCAAAATTAGTAACTTAAATATATATATATATATATATATAATAATAGATAAATAAATGTAGAGAGATACTTTATTATTGTTTCACTTTTCTAGAAATTCTGTTTCTTTATATTGCAGGTCTTACCCTGGGTTGATATATTTTTTTTTCTAATAAATGTTAATTGTAAATAATTTGTATGCTTCATCAAAAAATATGTGAATACTAGTCGATAGAAAAAAAGATTAAAAAAAAACTTCCAATCTGTCTGTCTTACCGAGTTAAAAATTACATGATCAATAATGTTCTTTATTCTTATATCCAGACAAACTTTCTATTGCTGCAGTACGGATATCTCTATAAAACATTTTTAATACTATGTAAACGAGTGTTCCAGCTATTTATCATTTCCACCATTTATATAAATCAATAACAGTATCATTATAAAGCAGCTTGCAAAAACTGGCAAAAATCAATTTTCAGCATTTTTTTCCGGGAGCGCCTCTTAGTAGCCATTGGATCCCCGATCAATTACTGACCTCTAACTAATTACCCTCCATCGATTAGCAGGGAAGAAAAAAAAAAAGTCAGAACATTTCGTTTGATTTACGCCGCAACCATTCCCTGAACAATTACCATCCATACGAGAACACAATGGGATTATTGAGAACCCCCTTCACTTTATTATCAATATTCCGCCCCCCTTTCGATTTTGCTTCAATCAGGTTCTGAACTTTCTCTATTTCTTTTCATCCTGTATTACTTCGTAAGTACCTGTTGTATAGACAGAAAGAAAAAGAAAAGAAAAGAAAAGAAAATCCAAGACGCCATTTTCTTGTTGAAGCCAGTTCTATGTTTGTTTTATAATCGTGTAATTATTGGCGTTCTTGACTCTCTTCGTACGGCTGGGCGCCTAATGACTTTTCTCTTTTTTTTTTCCCCTTTCAATTTTTCCCCTACGTATTTCTAGGATTGCTCCTTTTTAATAAAAATAGTTTTCATAATTTTTACATGATGTGGGTTTCGTTGATGGTAATGTATGTTTTAAATGTTAGTGTCTCTTAATTGCAATTCCATTGAAAATGATGGTTTTTATATATCTTTTTGTATACCTTGAACGTTTCCGATTTTTTTTTCTCCATGAAATTTGATGTTTTACAATATCGCCTTATATCATTATAACTCACCAGCTCTGTTTTTTTTTTTTTGTTGTTTTTTAATGCTTAATTTTTCTGTTTGGGATCATCCATTGATTGCGTCACAAAGATGTCGTTTTTTTTTTTTTTTTTTTTTGTACTCTTCTCTCCAATTATCTCTATCTCCCAGGTTGTCACACTCCAGTGATACCCCATTGTTGCGACGTCACATTTTTTTAAACTATTAGTTAAAAGCTAATTTTATTTAAAAAAGGTTATATACGATCTACTACCAACTGATATAAATACTATAAAACCATTAAGACCTATTGTGCTTTTATTTCAAGTTGTTGTAATTCATAGAAAAGAAAACATATACACAATGTTACATGAATAAAAATGTAATTTTATTTAATGTTCTTTATTATGCGGTTTGTGAATAATGCTAACATAAGTGTTTTAATATTTTATATATGACGTCACAAAATATTAACCCACTCATTTGTCGCGCTGTGTCACACTTTGCGGACCCCCCCCCCCCTCCCCCTCCCTCGAGGTGTGACGTAATTAATGGATGATCATTTTATTTTCCATTGTACATTTCTCTGCATTTCAAAAATACAGAGAAATAAAATTGTGAATTAGCATTAAAAGTTTACTTTATAATATTGAAGCGATTTTTAAGTTGATGTTTTTCTTTTTAAAGAACTCAGCATCGAAAACTATTTTGAAATCGACAAACCTAAATAATTGATAGATATTGATGTATGTCAAGTTTTATTTTACTTAAAAGTTTAGAAAAGTTTTATAACTCTTTATTTAAACTTCTAATAATTTTACTAAGTTTCTAGTTCGTAAACTGTGGATGGGTTTTTATTACATTTGATTTGGAAACAATTAAAAAATATTACAGTTAAGAGCATTAATCCTCTTATACATATACTATCAATTAAATAATATCAATAATAAGCAAGGTCTAGATTTTTGAAAAAGGTAAAGACAGATGGAGAATGTGAAATCACTACAATTCATGGGATGCGCTATGCATTTAAATATTCATTTCAGAATATCAAGTGCATTGGAACAAAATTAGAACAGTTTTGACAATGAAGTATAGTAAATTACAAAAATAGAAATGAGAAAAAGAAAACAACTAATTAATGCTATAAAATTTTCATATTGCTAATTAATTTGAAATATATTTGTACCCTGAAGTACGCTGCCAGCGCAAGAGACAGGTTACGATACTATCACGTGATTAAGATAGACTGGTATTTATCAACTGTCAAAATGACATGTGATTAAGGTGGGCTGAAAAAGTAGCGGAAATCAGTAGAGTACCGCGACGTGTCCCTTTCATTGCCGGTGCTAAAATTTCGCTAAAACTATTGCCCTAAATAAAATAAAAATAAAAATAAGCTATGTATAATATACAATACAGTACTAAAATTATACACACACAAAATATATCCGTACAAAAATAGATATTTTGATAATAATGTTAGACATTTTATAAACGGCCAGAATTCTTGTGAGGGAACACAAAAATCAATAAAACAAAAATATTCATCTTTCATAACTTGGCAATAGGCACGGGTAAGTTAAGGTACGTTTTAGTGTCAACTACATCGAATGTACCATTCGTAACACAACAACAATGGTTTATTCCATGTGACTGTCATATCTGACCAGGGGAACAAAGAAGAATGACACGTAATGCGGACATTAAAAAATAAAAATAAAAATAAAATAAAAGACAGATTTTTGAATTTATCAACTTTTTCAAGGCGATGACCGGAACAGATGGGTGTTCTTTTATTTTGTTTTGAATGAATAAAAAAATGGAAAAATTAATACAGCTGATAAAAATTATTGAGTGATGTTTATTAGATTGCTCGGAACTCGGATACATGTAAGCTAAAATATCGCTAAAAATACCCTTTAAGTATGAGAAAAGTTCTTATATTTTATGCACAAAAGTATGTTCGGGCAAAAAGAGATGTTATGTTATATATTCTAAGGCATTTCATAAAATAATGTCTCTTTTTAGAGAAAACAAAAATCAATAAAACTAAAATATTCATATTTCTTCTGTCTGATCTTTGGCAATGGACACGGGTAGGTTAAAATGCGTTTTAGTGTCTACTAAATTGAATAGGCCATCAGTAATGCCATGACAATGGTTTATTCCATGCGATTGCCATAACTGTCTTTGGGGAACAAAGCAGAATGAGATGTAATGCGAACATAAGCAGAAAAAAAGACACATTTTCGAATTTATCAACTTTTTCAGGATGATGACCGGAACAGATGGATATTCTTTTATTTTGTTTTGAATGAATAAGAAAAAACGGAAGAGATAAGAGTATTAATGCTCGAGTCATGCTTATTAGATTGCTCGAAACTCGTGTATGTGGAACCTAAAATATTGCTAAAAATACTCTTTAAAATATGCTAAGTATGAGAAAAGTAGTTAAATTTTATGCCACAAAAAATATGTTCGTACAAAAAAGATATTTCTTATGTTTTGTTAATATTCTAAGACTAAGACATTTGATAAAACGGCCAATGTCCTTTTGAGACAACACAAAAATCAATAAAACAAATTTATTCATCTTTTTTTCTGCCCCGTCTTGGCAATAGGCACAGGAAGGTTAAAATACATATTAGTGTCCACTAAATCGAATGGGCCATCCGTAACGCTACGACAATGGTTCATTCCATTTGCGATTGCCATATCTGTCCGAGGGAACAAAGAAGATTGAGATGTAATGCGGATATAACAAGATATAAGACACATTTTCGAATTTATCAACTCTCTTTCAAGACGATGACGGAAACAGATGGGTGTTCTTTTGTTTCGATTTGAATGAATAAAAAACAGAAGAGATTCAGCTCATAAAAGTAATAATGCTTTTGTGATATTTATTGGAATTTTTTAAATACTAAATCCTGAAATAGAATGAATTGAATTAAAAGCTAACTTGAAAATAATTTTAAAACGTAATAAGTAATAATAATACAATAAAACCTGTAAAAACAGAACATGGATATAAAGGAATACAGCCTTAAATGAAACATTTCATGGTCTCAGCAAGAAAGAGAGAGAGAGAAAAAAAAAAAAAAAGCAGGATACCATACACATGAATCGTGTACCTACTTAGACGGAACTTTCTCGTACCTTACGATCCCATTTTAGCAGATTTTACTATATTAGTATTTATTTATTTATTTTTTTTAATGACTGTATTGCAATAAAACGTTCTAAGACATAGTAGTTTCAAGATACCGGTTAAGCAAGATTCCGTCTTAGCAGGCACAACGTCTATTGTAACTGCATTGTTTTCTTTTCGTCGGGACCATGATTTTTTTTTCCATTTAAGGCACGAATTCGTTATAAACATATTAAATTTAACAGGTTTCACATACTGCAGTTAAAATGTTATAAAATGTCGATCCATTTAATCACTATTGCAACCGTTTTATATCCAATAATGCAATAAAAGCTGTTTGGAGTTGATGCATTTGTTAAGGAAAAACTAGTTTTACAGGTGAATAAAAATTGAAAAACAAATTAATATCCTGCACGATTCGGGTTGTACCCGACTCAGGACCGAAACTGTGATCTTTTTCACCCGGGGCAAGCGTGAATTTTGTCACCCCTTCCTTTCCAAAGTAAAAGTAAATTTATAAAAGAAGTTTTCGATCGATTTCCTTTATTTGTTTATTTAAATATATATATATATATATATATATATATATATATATATACAGTCAAACCTCATTAACATGAACACGCTTAACGTGAATTACTTTTAACATGAATTGTTTTTATAGTCCCCTATAAAAACGAGTACAAAGATTTGATACTGATAACATGAATTACTGTTAACATGAACAAAATTTTGATTCCCCTTGAGGTTCATGTTAACTATGTTCGACTGTATATATATTATTATATATCATACATTCTAATACGAGCAAATCTTGTGTGTGGTTATATATGCAAATTTTATCTTAAAAACGGCTCTAACGATTTTGACGAAATTTCGTATCCTACCGTTTTGGAGCACCGGAAAACCATTGGGCTAGGTCACATGTTCGAGAAAATTCGATTAGTGGGTCATTTTGGGTCATGGTCTAGCTAATTGTATCTAAAAAACGGTTCAAACGATTTTGACGAAATTTTGTATCCGACCATTTTCGGGCATGAGAAGACTATTGGGCTGGGTCCCATGTTCGAGAACTTTCGATTAGTGGGTCATTTTTGGGTCAACGCGGGTCAAATTAATTTTATCTAAAAAACGGCTCTAACGATTTTGATAAATTTTGTGTCTTGCGAGTTTCGAGCACGATAAAATCATTGGGCTAGGTCACATGTCCGAGAAAATTCGATTAGTGGGTCATTTCTGGGTCAAGATCTAAAAAGCGGCTCAATTTACACTAAATTTTGCATCCAATGGTTTTCGGGCACGAGAAGACTGTTGGGCTAGGTCACATGTTCGAGAAAATTCAATTAGTGGGTCAATTTGGGTCATTTTGGGTCATGGTCAAGCTAATTGTATCTAAAAAACGGTTCAAACGATTTTGACGAAATTTTGTATCCGACTATTTTCGGGCACGAGAAGACTATTGGGCTGGGTCACATGATCTAGAAAATTCGATTAGTGGGTCATTTTGGTCATGGGTCATTATGTGTCAAGCTATTTTATCTTAAAAATGGCTCAGACTATTTACACTAAATTTTGCATCCTACGGTTTTCGGGCACGAGAAGACTGTTGGGCTAAGTCACATGTTCGAGAAAATTCTATTAGTGGGTCATTTTGGTCATGGGTCATGATATTTGAACTCAAATTTAATTTTGACCGAGCATAGCTCGGTCTTCCCTGCTCGTATAACCATTACATAAAGACCGGTTATTATTAATAATGACCGGATTAATCATATTGACTGTAACATATATATATATCACCATGCCATCTGAAATACTGAACCAATTCGAAACTAATTGGGCAGTGAATTTATCTTGCAAGTATCTTGGACAAATTCGTCTATTAAGTATGTTAGCTGTTATAATTCATTTGCAAGGACACACAAAAGCAAAAAAAATGCAGAACTTGACATCACCATAGCGTCCGAAAAACCGAATCAATTCAGACCTAAGGACATTGATTTTGCAAAACAATATCTTAGATGAGTAAACAGTATATTGGATGAGCTCATTAATCAAGTATGTACATGTTATAGTTCGTTTACAGAGACACACAAAGCAAAATAAGCAAAACTTGCTATCACGATAATGTACGAAATGTGAACCAATTCAAATTTAATTGCATAGGACCTTGCAAATATTTTGAATGAATTCGTTAATCAAGTATTGTTCTGGCGCTCTTAGGTGGTCACCTAATTAAAAAACTGGCCCTGTTCAAAGGAAAGAGCATAAAATTAACGAATTCATCTTTACTTTAAGTTGTCCTATTGCATGACATTTTTTTTTTCGTTGTTTTTTGTACCGAACAACGAACCAAATCTTCTTTTGGCGCCCCTTGTACTCTGGCGCACGGGACCATGCCCCGCTCGCTTCCCCCTATTTTCGGGACTGAAACAGACTTATTTAAAAGCAAGGTAAATTATATGCATAAAAGATATATATTCATATAAATAGCGATGTTTTTATATAATATTCTAAGGCATTTCATAAAACGGCCAATCTTCTTTGAGGGAACATAAAAACCGATAAAACAAATCTATTCATCTTTTTTTTCTGCCCCGTCTTGGCAATAGGCACAGGAAGGTTAAAATACATTTTAGTGTCCACTAAATTGAATGGGCCATCCGTAACGCTACGACAATGGTTCATTCCATTTGCGATTGCCATATCTGTCCGAGGGAACAAAGAAGATTGAGATGTAATGCGGATATAACAAGATATAAGACACATTTTCGAATTTATCAACTCTTTCAAGACGATGACGGGAACAGATGGGCACTCTTTTATTCCATTTTGAATGAATAAAAAAAACACAAGAGATTAATTCAGCTGATAAAAATATTAATGCTTTTGCGATATACACTAGATTTCTGGGGATTTTTTGGATATATTTTCGTGTTTCAAATGAAAAATAAAAAATAGCTAACCAAGTGAATAGTTATGGAAATGGCTTTTCACATATAAAAAAAAATAAATAACAGATAGATATCCTGAATTTGAAAATAACTTTTAAAAATTAATACATAATAAGTAAAAAAAAATCCTTTTTTTTTTTTTTTTTTTTTTTTTTTTTAAACCCAAAGTAAGTGAGATTTTGGGTTTTAATTGAATATGAATGAAATTTTCAGAGTGTACATAGAATTTAATTTAAAGAAAACTAACTTATAAAAATTAACCTTTTTTATTAATAATATTATTTCTTCTTTAACCCCTTCGGGACCATGAGTGCATAGATGCACCTTCAAAAGGTGCATACAGGATTTGCTTTTTTTTATCAGTAATAAAGAAAAGCGTAATATTTGCCAAAATTAGTTAAGGTTACTTTCGTGTTTTATAAGTAAAGGTAAACTAAAGTGGTACCAAACCAATAAAATTCGTATATGGAACATCGGTACCCGGGGGGAGGGGTAAGTGTAATTTCTTCAAGCAAATCAAAAATGCTTTTAGTAAATGGTTATTTGGACAAGCGTCACTTGGTCACTGGGCCATTTTTACAATTATTCATTTACACGTTAAATCACCAATTTTATATTACTTTTGAGAAATCGGCATTGCTTTTTCTATACAGTACTTTTTTTAATGAAGCTATATTTTTATTTATGTTAGAATTTCTTCTTTGGAGTTACTTTTTATATCAATCATTACAGTTTATTACATCGCTTACAACAAATCATCACTGCTTGATTTTGCATGTTGATTCTTATTTTTAAAAATCACATATATATTTGCTATGATACTTTTCCTTTTACATTACTTCATGACAGATTTGCATAAGTACTTTTTAGTATTTTCTTTTCATAGCAAAAACATCATTTTTATTTACAATGTTATATTTTTCTTAGTTTCTTTTACTCTAACAAACGAACACAATTTCTTCTTGAAATTTCTGCCTGATGATAAAACCATTGTTTATTTATAATGTTAATATTGTTAAATTTAATTTCTCGTAACAAATCAACAGAGTTTCTTTAAACAATTTGCATTTTTCAAGAAGAAAAAAAAGTATTGTTCTTTATCTAATGATAAAGCATCTATTATCATTATTTCTTCGATATTATTATTTTTTTAATCGTCATTCTTTTTACAAGCAGTCTTATTGCATCAAATTTTCTTATTTAATAAGAATATATTTAATATTGATTTATGCATGTCTTCTGAGTTGTGGCATATTAAATATTATAAATACAAATCTCAAAATATTTGCAATGCATTATTAATTTGGTTAGCAGTTTTCTGTATGCATTAATTCTTAAAATATAAACTGAAAATTTTAAATAATTCATTTATAATAAATGGCGCGCTATATCATCAGCATCTGAAAGCATTTCGCGAAATAAATTGGAAGAAATATATAATATAAACCACGATAGAATGTGACAATCATTATCTGGGTGTTCTATGCATTCTTTAAATAATGCGGGAGCAATTTATTTCCAGCTTCATAGAAATGAATTTGTGAAATTTGTCAACTTTTCTTCATTAGAAATGAAAGCAGATGTTGATTAATCTTGGTTGAAAGGAGAACAATAATATTTAATTCAGTTAAACCTTAGGGGTTTTGATTAACAGATCCCTTGCGTAAAAATCACATCATACTTTTGCTATTGCAAATTGAAATAAATATCAATCTTTAAACATCTATGTTTATATACACTGGCCTCCAAAAAATAAGATACAGCAAGGTTTTTTTTTGTTCCCCGAATAATTATTTATTTAACTTCGCATAACGCTTACCGAACGTTTAGACACTTCACATTCGATTATTTATTTAACTTCGCATTATGATTTCATGCATAATTTGCAAGTAAATAATTTGAATGTTTGAAATAAATCTATGCTTGGAGGCGAAAGGTAAATGAAAGGTTTAGTTTAAAATATTTGAAAAATTCGGTTTTTATAAGGAATATATCCTCTCTCCTCTCCTAGTTGCAATGTACGAGGTGTGGCCTGGAGCTCCTATACTACCCTTATAGGAATCTTAGTGTGGCCCGGCGAGGACCGGACTGACGTCATAAAACTTTGTATTTGTCACCAATCACACCAGACACTTTATCGCTTCAATGTACTCCCTTTGGCGATATCTACCTGCACCGCTCTATCCGAATTTTCCACTGTGCAAAGCAGAGCTGGATGCCATCTTGTTAGCTTGATGACAGTCTCCGCTGCTTTTGCTTTGACCGATTCCATGCTCTGAAATCTTGCCCCTGCAGCTCCGATTTGACTTTAGGAAATAAACAGAAATTACAGAGGACTACGTCGGGCGATTATGGTTGATGATCAAACACGGGGATGGTGTGTTTTTCCCAGAACGCTTTCACAGACAAAGCGGAATGGGCTGACGCATTGTCCCTTTGAAGTGTCCAGGATTCTTTATGTTGAATGTTTTATGCAAAATTGATGAACACTTTTTTTGTCGATTCCTGTCAACTCAGAATTAGCTCGGATACTCAGACTACGATATTTGTGGATCAACTGACCAAATTTTTGAATGTTTTCGTCTTTTTTTGAGGTGCAGGGTCGACCGGGATGCGCATCGTCTTCGGTCGTTTCTCGTGTCCCTCTTTGAACCTTTTAAACCACTCGAAAACTTAAGTGCGCGATAAATATTCATGTCCGTACACTTCTTTTACCAAAGCATAAGATCCTAAGGCAGTTTTTGCGAGTTTCACAAGAAATGTTAGGTTAACTCGTTGCTCTATCTGAACACTTGTCGTTTCTCCCCAGCGAGTTACTGGCACACGGTTCACTTCAAGCAAATGCTATAACAAAACTAAGAGACACGTGACTTTGCTGATCGAGCAGAAAAAGGGGGGAAATGCCATGAACAGCGTCAAAAGAAGTTCGAATGTACTACGCTCGCTGTTTACCGGTGGCAACACCAGTCCAGTTATTTAAAAGCCACACGTATGCATGGTATCGTCTTCCCATACTTGCAATCAAATTGTTAAACACCGGAATAGAAAACAACGACAAGTGCAGCAAGCCTTGTTAAAGCTCTTTGAACGACACCAGTGTGTTCTAAAAACATTTATATTTGTTCCAATCTCATAAATCAGTTTCAAAAAGTACTATTCCAAATCAGCCCTACCTAATGCAATCCCATCGGAAGAATAATACTATCGAACTTTCTTTCTGAAGAAGGAACATTACTGTGTACCACCTTGTAGCATATCATTTTATTGTCACAGCAAAAGGACAAATATATAAATGAAGCATGCTGACCCATGCTGACTAACATAACTGAAAGACAGTGAAGAATTACAGAGAAGGTGAATTCTGCATTGGACTGGAATCTCTTTGGATGGTCATCATGCCTTTCATAGAAGAACTATCGCTGCTGAGAGAAATCGAGAAGATCCTTCATCCATATGTGTTGTGTGAGACCTTAACCTGGAACTATGGATGATATCAAATTGATAGATGATAATGCTCGACAACCGTGAACTAAGCTTGTTGCCAGGTATTTCGATACTCAATCTGTAGAACGAGTTGTACATGACCAACTCGATCTCTGGACCGTGACTCTAGAACTGCCTTGAAAAACAGATGGCTGCTTTAAGTTCTCAACCAGCTTCGCTCAATGACATGAGCTAAAACAAGGGTTTGTTAAGTTTATGGTTTTTGCTTTCCTTTCGGGTTTCCAGCAATTTGATTGATAGTATGGAAAGTCGACATGATGCATGCATTACAGTTAGAAGAAAGCCTGTTTCATATTAAAACCCATTTATTTATTTTCATAAAAGCTATCATTTACCTTTTTTCTCCAAGCATGAATTTTCTAAATTATGTTGTAATATAAATTCAAAATGTCGATCTGTGTCCGAGAACATTCGCTAAGTTTGTAAAATTTCGGTTAAACTTTATGCACGCAACCTGTCTCGAAGCTAAAACTCGTTTGCTGGTTGTATTTGCGGCTGCGCATACTGGCATTCTATTGGTACAGTGACTAGAAAAATAGATCAAAATACCGCCAGTTCTGGGGTGTGACGTCACAAGTCCATTATTCAAAATTCTTCTTCTCTGGAAAATTGCAATGTGTCAACCTACTACAGGTTAATCAACACATTTTTGAAACCACTTCACCCTATTTCTCACCCCAGCACCCCTTTCCCATTCGAATCGATATGATCTTGATGCACACTAGAAACAAGGCCATCCCTTCACGCACATGTGGGTTTTGTGTACATAGTTATATACATTGTTTTAGTTTGTTATTAGTTTTTTTTAACCGTGTGTCTAATATATTTTGCAATGTGTGTGTATATTATGTAAAATGTAGATTAATTTCATTATAACATAGGGCATGGGTATGTCCAGACCTACGAGACGTCTAGTTGCCTCCAGCTAATTGGCCATGGTCGTCTCGTGGGGTGCATCTATCTATCTAATATTAAAATAAAAAAACATTTTTCAAGTATTTAGAATCTAAGTGAGAGTGCTTGAAAATTTCATGCATATAGAAAGAACAGTGAGTATTTAAATGTGTCAGCAAGACTCGCGTTATACAAATTTGGAAAAAAAAACAACTCGAGAACACTCTTAATAAGGAACCATATTTACACATATCCTCATTATAGAAAGCAATGAATGTAATTTTCGAAACTATTATGACAAATTTATTCACATCACAAAATGGAAGATGTCATCGTTCATAAATACTTGACAAATTTCGGTGACCCGTTAAATAAATTGAACTCTATCCCATTTGTGACATTAATATATTCTTTGAATGATATTACATAAGGGTATTTCTCTTTATCCTTTTGGGAAAATATTCACTAGAGGACCCTGCTCGCATTTCTGTTAACTTTTGCATTTGAAATTAAACATCACTCATGGATACAATTGTTGGATTATTAGTTTTGAATAATAAACACAGTGCTAAATTTTACAGCCACGTTTCTTCATTAATAACTAAGTAAAAAATAATTGACTTAAGATGCCGTAACGTGACTTAAAGTTTATTCCTCCCAAGTGAGGCAAAATAATTAAAAATTAAGAGGAAGATGAAATAAAAAGTTTTTACCATAGGAAGTCTCTCCTTCCTGGAACAAAAAATTTGCTTTTTTTTTACGTTTATGTATTTAAAATTTATCTTAAACGACAGGTTCGAAGGGGGATGGGGAGGGAGGAGGCTCTTTCCCATCCCCATCTGATGGAAAACGGAAAGAATGCGGCCAAATCTACATTTTGAGAAAAAGCCTGTAGAAACTTTTATTTTTTAATTTTTTTTGGTGGTTCTCAAGAAAATATTCAACGCCAAACTTTCTGACATATTTCTTGACTCATTTTTAAACGCAAAAGCATGACGCTTACAGTCATGATTATTGAAGCGATTTTTTTTCACATTATGCATACCAGCGCCCTCTATCGGTATTTTTTTTAACCATAATTTTTTTATTATTAAAAAAAAAACGATCTCCCTCTTATCCTATTCGTGCAAACCGCAATTTTTTAGCATAATTTGGTCCTTTTTAATGATTTTTTTAAAGTTTTAACGAATTTATGGAGCACCCGGTATATATAATTTTAATTTGAATAATATTTTTCTCGCTAGGGGGCGTTATCAGCATAAAATAAAAGGTTGAATTGAATCCGTCCTATCTAATTTTAACTTAGTGTATGGTTGTCACACGGGATAACATAATAAAATCCATTTTATAATTTATTTATGCAATTTCCCACCAGGGCACATACCAGCGAAAAAAAAAAAAAAACTATCATGTGAGAATTTTAATGAAAACATAAAATTGACTGTGGCAGAAGCTTATTCTGAAGTTTATTAAAAAGAAAAAAAAAATAATAAATCAATTTTATTTATATTTAGTTACCCCATTTCTCTCCAGAAGGCGCACTGCAGTTTCGGTATAACCCGAATGTTCGGGTGTTTTTTCTTCGAAACCGAATATTTGTCGAAACTCAGATTTTTGACCGAAACTGGTCGAAAATGGAAACGAGCATTTGGTCGGACACTGACAATGACTAATATGCCAACATAAGTCAACATTGATACTTTCAGAAATGAGGTCATTTTCAGAAGGGGGATATCTTTTAAAAAATGAAAAAGAAAATTAATGCAGGTTTTAGAATAAATGAAATCCGCCTCTCCTTTTTATATCATTATTTTTTTTAATATGATGCTATACATTACAAAGGAAAATTTAAACTTATTAAAAATAATGGCTGTATCAATATAAAGAACACCATTTATCTTTAAATTTCGTATACACAAAAAGCACCCAATTATCTACATATGACAGTGAAGGTTAATTTTCTCCACTGACAGTGTAAATCTCCTTACTAGAAAATGTTAATATGCTAAATACTACAAAGGAAATTTTCAAAGTTATTAAAAAATATAGACCCAATATAAAGAACAACAGTTATCTTTGAATTTCGAATACAGAAAAAACACCCAATGTTATGATCTACATATGTCTCTGAAGCAACGGAAGCTTCGAAATTGTTCATTTTCTCCACTGACAGTGTAAATCTCTTTACTACAAAATGTTAATATAATGCTACATACTAACAAAGGAAAATTTTAAAGTTATTAAAAAATAAAGGCTCAATATAAAGAACATTTATCTTTGAATTTCGTATACAAAAATCACCCAATGTTATGACTTACATATGACTCTGAAGGTGCTTAAATTAAGGAAGTTTCAAAATTGTTCATTTTCTCCACTGACAGCATAAATATCTTTATTACAAAATGTTAATATAATGCTATATTATATTACAAAGGAAAATGTTAAAGTTTTAAAAAAATAAAGCCCTAATATAAATAACAACGGTTATCTTTGAATTTCGTTTACAGGAAAACATCCAGTGTTATGATCTACATAAGGTCTATAATCTACATATGATTCTGAAGGTGCTTAAGGCAGTTCTCAAATGATCTTCTCAACAACGCGAAATTTTCTGACACAATTTCTGACTCATTTTTAAATGCAAAGGAATAAAATTGGCATGCCTGACTATTGAAGCGATTTGGAATCGAAATGAGATTTCCATTTTTTTGATAAATAAATTACTTATCGAGTTATATTTAATTCGAGTCACGTGACGACCAGTTTTTCCCCCTTCTCTTGCTCTCACATCTAGAATTTTGGTTCAAAATGCCAACTTTGATCGTATTTTCTAAAAAATCTTTTGAGTTCACAAAAAAAAAAAAAAAAAAAGGGAAAACGTCTTTCGATTACATAGTTTCTGAATAACAACACCTGCCCATTTCATGTTTTTCCAGAACAAAAATGATTTAAATAATGTGTCTAAAAGTAGCCCCTAAGCAGCCTTAAGTTTAGGATGTTTCAAAATTGTTCATTTTCTCCACTGATAGAGTAAATCTTTTTACTGCAAAATGTCAATATAATGCTACATATTACAAAGGAAAATTTTAAAATTATTAAAAATAAAGGCCCAATATAAAGAAGAATATTTATCTCTGAATTTCGTTTACAGGAAAACACCCCATGTTATGGTCTACATATCATTCTGAAGGTGCTTAAGTTCAGACAATTTCGAAATTGTTCATTTTCTTCACTGACAGTGTATATCTCTTTACTACAAACTTATTAGCATTCAATTGAAACAAAAAAAAGAATCGGGCAATTATCTTTTTTTTTTTTCTATTACTATTCTATTACTATTTCTATACGTCTTTTAATTATAGTCAAATTCTATATTATGCTATTCACCATTGTTTTATATACCAAAAATTTAGGTTTGAAATACCCAATTCGACAGTAGTTTTGAAAAATGGTTTGCTTTTATTGAAAAAAGGAAATCTATATTCCATTCTTCAGAATCTTAATAAGTCTATCTAAAAATCTTATACATTTATAAATTTAAAGGATTTTGCAGTTGTATCAGAAACTGATGTTTGGGACAGAAAAACAGCCTTTTCTCTGATGGCAACTAACTTTGTAGAAAATAAAAATCAAGAAGAAAGGAATTCTAAAATTTGTGATCGTTAAGTGAAACGAAAAAGGAATGAGTAACTTAAAAATCACATTATAAAGTCTTGAGAAGATATAAGCTTTCGCAAAAACTTTTATAGCATTAATTGCCCGGTTTTAAAAGTAAGAAAGATTTACTACCACATATCTCATACAGAAAGCAGTAAAAAAAAAAAAAAAAAAAAAAAAAAGAGTAGGGGGGAGATGCGGTGGATTAATCGTTAAACAGAAGTGATGCTCCAAACGTCTTCCATACCACAATTTATAATAATCCCCTGCCAGGGAAGGTTAACGAAATTACTCCTAAAGGCAAATACCCTATCAACAAAAACGCGGTTCCATTTTGGTACGGCAATTACCAGCAGCCCACCAACGCTTGATTAAGCACCCAAACTTCCCTCAAAGTACACTTTTGCAAGGGGCAGGGAAATTGTCAACTCTTTGAGGACAGCGAAATGACCAGGTGTTCTCTCTTTTATAGCCTTCTGTGAAGGGGTAACCTTTATTGGAACGGACAACAGGGTAATGCTGGATACGGGATTACTGTCATAAATCGTTGGTCATATTAACGGGATCCCCCAGTAGGTCCAAACATCACTCTCCTCTATCGCCAAAGCAAAAAGGGTTATGGTGCGGATTAAGGAGTGCAGATAAACAAGATGTGCTTCGGAAAAGAAAAGCAGTGAAAGAAGTTTCACAGGATTAGATGAGTCTCTTTAACAAATAACAGTCACTCGCTGTTTGCTAGGGAAAAGGTTTATTATTTTGATATAAAATTGGGGGTTTTGAAAGGACTTCGACACACTAGACAAGTAAATCGTAAAACAAGACTTTATGAATGCTACTTATATTGACACTTCAAATTTTCACATAAAATTAACAACTGGAACGGTTACTGCTAAAGTTTAGCCATTTGCTGTTTGATTTTTTTTTCTTATCTTTGAGGAGAGGAGAGAGAGAGGGGGAGGGGGAAGGATTTGATATTATGTGAGTAGTGTAAAACAGGAAATAATATTTTTTTCGAATATTACATACAAATTTCAGTCGAAATATTAAATTTAATTGCTTGTAACATAAGTGGTGCAAAGCACATTTTACACATACTTAAAGCTGTGTAACAGATATGATACGAAACTCACTTAAAATAATAAAAGACTATATATTTACCTGATAAAATTTTACTTCTTATCTTTAAGCATCTATACTAATATTAAATTTATGAATAATAATAAAAAAAGACATCTTACCATTAATGTCCAGTGCTCACGCTTCTATGTTTTTGTAAAACAAAAAGGATAATATTTAACATAGTAATTGTATCAAGTAAACTATATTAATGTCATTTAATACATCTGAATACATCACATGTGGAACAAAGCTCAAAATCTGCAAATGCATGTACATGGTGAAATATTCAACATTTGTTGAAATATACCATGTATGATACAAAATGCATTGAAGAATTAACCCTTTCAGGTTTCAGGGGAAAGTACTTCTGTTGCTAAAATGTTTAAATGATTGAATGACACAAGAATTAACGAAAAAAAAAAAAAAAAAAAAAAAAAAAAAAAATATATATATATATATATATATATATATATATATATATATATAAGTAAGAGCTTTTCTTCACGAAAATTATAAAAGTAAAATTTTATTCCAAATTTCTGGTGCTATTGTAATTATAATTGTCGCATTTGAGGATTAAAATTAAGTGGGATATATACTACCCTACTGCCCTTCAAAGGGTTAAAACACGCATTTCGCATTCTTTTCCCCTCGCTTCTCAACACATATGTAAATTGAATTCACAACTTTAGAAAGTTTCAGAAAATAATAACCTGTATTTTTGGTTCATTGCAATTTTTAAATACATTAATGATAAAAAAAAAAAAAAAAAAAAAAAAAAAAAGGAAAACCTTTATATAAGAAATGTTGCTACATTTTTCTCTTGAATATTTAAAATAGTGGAAAAATTGATTAAACGAAACTTGAAAAGTTATAGATTGTTAAGCAATTTAAATGAAATAAAATCCTAAATTTAGTGTCCGCTTATTTCATTTTTATTATACAGTTTATTATAATTAGTATTTTCATATTTTGATATTTTATTTTCATTTATTTTGAACACGAAATTAAAAAAAAAATATTTATAATTTTTAAAGGCACTAATAAGCATTACAGTAAAATTAAAAAAACAAAAACTGAATGTCATACACCGTACAAATTTTATGTATGTACATATAAAAATATTTGAATTGAATATAATATTGAAGTATATATTTATAAACCCAATATAAACCACAAACATGTTAATACAGACACAAACACACACACACATAGACATATATATATTTAAAACCTCCCGATTTTTGAATACCAATATTTTCGTAAATGTTCACTTTAATCGTAGAAATTCTGCGATTATACAAAGCTAATATTTATTTCTATAATAAAAAAGTGGCATAAAATATTGGGAAGTTGGCAACTATGTATATATAACAGAGATGACTTTGGGCTCTTTTTCGGAGCCCGAGCCCAAGCCCAATACCGAAAGAATACTGTTGAAAATTGTCAATAACCTTTTAAATTGTTTCAGGATTAATATTATCTTTTTAAAATATTTTCTTACATAGAAATAAATATTAATCCTAAATATACTGTATCCTGACAACGTTTTCTGATTCTCAAGTCCCTTAAAATCTCTTTTAAATAGAAAATTTGTTATTTATATCTAACCACTGGCAGAAACCTATTTGAAAAAGTCCCAATTCTTACCCTTTTAACATATTATTGTACAACTAGAGCAGAAGGACACGAGTTCTGTTTTCCAATAATTCTATGGAACAGGACTTCAAATGGAAGGCCAGAATAGACAAGAAGTATACACCACGGCTTCTTTATGTTACTAACGCGCTGACCGTGACAAAGCTTCAGAATCAAATAGAATATTTCTGCTTATATACAATCAATAACAATTTAATTCCCTTTTAAATTCATGTTTAAAGTCTCGAAAAACAACTTAAAAAACTTAGAATGCATTCTTGTTTCCCAAATAGCGAGCATTTTTAACCGACTTAAAAAAGGAGGAGGTTATCAATTCGACCCGTATGTATGTATTATGTTGTTCACGCCTAACTCTCGTAAATGTGCATCGATTTTGATAATTTTTAACCGACTAAAAGGAGAAGGTTATCAATTCGATCCGTATGTATGTATTATGTTGTTCACGCATAACTCTCGTAAATGTGCATTGATTTTGATAATTTTTAACCGACTTAAAAAAGGAGGAGGTTATCAATTCGACCCGTATGTATGTATTATGTTGTTCACGCATAACTCTCGTAAATGTGCATAGATTTTGATAATTTTTATTTTGTTTGAAAGAGTATGGCCCCAAGGTGGTCCCATTTCAATTTCGTCAAAATCTGATCATTAGAACAAATTATTTCAATTTTTTAAAATTCAAATTTCTATTATTTTATATTTCAAAAAGTCCATTATTTAAAAGCCTTTTCCAATTTGTGAATAAATAAAATTTTCATTTTGAGCCCGCAGATTGGTATAAAAATCGAGCCCAATCCCGTTTCCGACCCGGGATCGGAACGGGGGTGGGGGGGGGGGGGCTGAGCCCCGTTCTCGTCTCATCTCTAACATGTAAATCGCCAAACATGTTAAGAAAATAAATTAAAATTCTGTTTTCACTGATATTTTGTTAAGAAAATAAATTGATTTTTTTTTCACTGATTCTAGCGTAGAGGAAACAAAACGAGATGAAGATGGATAAAGATTTTCAATGCACATAAAACTTTAAAAACTCTATCTGATTTACGCATTAGGTTAAAATTTACAAATAAAAAGGGCGTTCCATAAAAACTGAAAGTAAAATCATAAAAAAAAAATCAAGAAACATATTTACAGAAAAAAATACATTATTTTTTCAAAATACCTTCCTTCAGATGATTTGCAACGGTCCCATCGTTCAACTCACTTTTCAAAACAAGTAGAGAAGCCTTTTTCTAAGCTGCTTCAAAAAACCCTGCACTGCTGAAATAACTTCAGAATCTGTATTAAATTTTCTCTCACGGAGCTTCTCCTTCAACGTTGGAAACAGCCAGAAATCTCATGGTGCGAGATCTGGACTGTAAGGGGGATTTGGCATGATTTTAATATTGCATTTACTAAGATATTGCTGAACAGAAGTAGCGACATGTGGGCAAGCATTGCCATTATCGTGATGTTTTCGAAATGTTAGTTGATGCCGCTATCTCCTCACATGTCATTCGCCGATTTTCTTGCCAGATTGCCCACACAGTGTTTTTTTTTTCCACATTTCGATCATTCACAACACTTTCTGGTCGGCCAGGCTTAGGAGCCAGTTCTGCAGACAAACGTCCTTTTATGAAATCACCATGCCATCTAAAAATCGTAGACTCACCAAAACATTTGTCTTTGTAAGCTTCTTTCATTAAATTAACTGTTTCTGGAGCTGTTTTGCCCAAACGATAGCGAAATTTTATAGCACAACGCATTTCTTTTTTTTTTTTAACTCTGAATCACTCACCTCCATTTCAGTAGGGCAAATAAAAACAGTTTTTGAAACAAGCACGAAACTAGGAAAATAAAACCGTTTGCTTCCTTTAGAATATTTATAAACGCAGTTAACAGTTTGAAAAAATCGCCTGCAGTTTTATTTTTTTAATTTCGTGGTGTTGCCACTACGTAAAAAAAATAACTCTCAGCTTTTATGGAATAACCCTTTGTACTAATTAATAAATTTATACGTACATATTTATACATACAGTAGTGAGAAGCAATAAAAGATAAGAAAATAATCTCTGGAAGTAAAATTAAAACCTATAAATTTCAAGCATTTTACTTTATTTTTATTTTTAATTTTCATAAATTTAGAAATTATATGCAGGGAACATAAAAGAACATGACAGGAAAAATTACGACAGGATTAAGGTATTGCGGAGATAATCAAGTTTCCTATTTCACGGGGAAATACAGATAGAGCAATAAGATTAGATAGGTAGACCAGGACTTCCTAATTCCCCTTAATTCAGGGGATATTTCTTATTTTATGACAAAGACAGCCCCCGAACTGTAATAAGAGTCAATAAAACGCACAACTGATATGAGACTTAGAGGCGGGGTAGAGATAAATGCCAAAAATATTAAATCTCACAATGAAATATTCAATAACAAAATATATGGTATTTTTCACAAATATATTTCACTTTACGTAAACTTAACAAAATAAAAACTCAGGCTTGCTTTTGTTTTTAAATATCACAAAATGGTTTCAAGACAGAAAAGAAAACAACAAGTTTGAATTAGGATCATGAAATTGTCTCTTGAAACAAGATTTTTATTATTACCAGCGTGTGTATGAGAATGACGAAAGTGAGAAAAGGAAATAATATAAACATAGTAGATCGGCAAAATCCGATTAAGGGAGCTACAAGAGTTTGGAAATCCTATGGAAAACAGCTGATATTGACGTACCATTTTTCCGTGAACTATTGGAGCGATTTCAATATATATTTTTTAATTGGTTTTATATTATAATAGCCACATTTCGATCGTTTCGTTTTATGAAAAATCAATTCCTTTTTAGTAACGTTAATTTAAAACAAGAAAGAAAAATCATGCGTCAAGCGTAAGGTTATGAAACACCACCACAGTCAGAATACTGTAACAAAAGTTCACCGTTTAATGAAGCAAAATATGAAGTCTAAGTAAATAATATGGAAAACGCATAACACACTTGAAAACCAAATTTCAGAAATTACCATCTATAGTCGGAAAAATATCCGAATTATTTTGTGCAACCCTGTACATGATCTATATATTCGTATTTAACTAAATTATAAGTAGTTACATTTAGTTCAGTTAGAAAACTCATAACATAATGCAGTTGAAAAATCCCCTTCAAGAATTTCCGTCAATAAACGAGAAATGTACTCGAATTATTTTGTGATGTCCTCTATATGATCTATCGAATTTATACATACCAAGTAATATGCAAAAAAAGAGTTACATTGAAAAACGCATACCGCAATTGGAAACGAACTTCCAGCAATATGGATCATAAGACAATGTTGTAACTGATTCTTATGAGTGTCGCTGTAAATGCAAAATAAATGCTATGCACACCCTATTCTACAGTAAGCATCTTGTAGTGCACCTCCGTGATATATATATTATATATATATATCACTTTCAATGTGTGTGAAAAGTGTAACAGTGTTAAAATACACTGCAAACGATTTTCCCCCGTAGACCACAATGTAACGACATTCATTTGAATGCCCGCTGTAAACGAACTATAAATGCTACACGCTTCATTTTCAGTTTTAAACATGCCAGGGTAAGCCTCAATAACACATCAATTACATGACAATACGAGCATATATATATATATATATATATATATATGCGAGTTAGAGCACGGACAGGCAAACCGAATTTTTAAACACTTTTTAACGATGTAGGAAAGTGTTAAAAAGAAATTTTTTTTTGTAGTTTAGCTGATACAGAAGCTATTAAAACAAAACTATTGAAATCGTTTCAATAGTTAAAAAATATATAGAAAATTCCACATAGTAAAACGTCAAATTCATCTTCTTAAACTTGAAAAAACACAATGCAAACACATTGATAAAATTTATTTGTTACTGCAATAGGTGCAAATACTAAAAACACAGTTTTAAAGCATTAAAACTATTTATGATGTAAAATCAGATGTCGAAATACCTAAGCGCTTTCGGCTAAACATTAGCCATCATCATAGGATAAAAACCAGTCGAAAAACACAGTTCTGAAGAAGTGTACTGGACAGGTGGAAAACGGGCGAAACCAAAAAGATATGAAATGGAGGCAGTGAAGGAAGATGAGGCGATTCCATTAAAAGCTAGGGGGGGGGGGGGAGGTCAGCAAAAACTAGACACACCAGTGATACCAAGCATACATTATACCAAATACGTGGGATTTGATAAGATAATACATCATTACATGTATTATCACCTCTTTTGAAAATTTACAGGGACTCTCTGATTATGCAATTGTTATATTGTGAACCATGTGCAATTATTTCAGCCTTATTCAGAAATATATCAATGTCCTTAACTTGATTTAATCTAGATAGAGCTATGGATAATTTACCTTTTTTATGTCAGCTGTATGTTCTTTAATCCTTTCCTTTAATTTGCGAGTTGTCTTGCCTACGTATGAATATGTTTTAGAACTGCCATTAACTTTAAAAGGAATAATACAAATACCAGGTTTATCTCCGTTATCAATGAGGTCTATCATTCTATGTACCAGATATTTTATTTAATCCGTTCAAAAAGTTGTGGGATATAATCAATACTGTAGAATTTTGAAGCCTGCATATCTTTCTTAACTCACTGTAAAAAATTTCCAACCCTTTTCCGTTTCGTAAAAGATAAATTTCCTTTACGATACGGAAAACAACCGATAAAATAATTATTCCGAATCACAACAGAAAGGTTTTCTACAGTCATAAAAGTAATCTATTTATATCGGATTAGTTTCCGAAAGGATGGAAAACAGCTTTCTCCGGACTTTACTGCGCAGTCTCGCTCTCTGCTGACGTATGAAAGGCGTTGCGTCACGTGATTGATAACAGAACAGAATCGAGTTTTTGGATGAAGATAGACGCCATGTTTTTAAATATTGGACAACTGCTCTACGTACTTCTAACTTCGCAATAGTTTTACCTCTGGTAGGAGTCTGGTTTTTGCGGAGTAAGACAGCTGCATAGGAATAAAAAGCTGCTCACCGGGCCCATGGGCCAAACCAACAACAACAACAACAACTTCGCAATGGTAAGTACTAAAATTTATGTGATTTTTAATATTTTGGATTTGATATGTACATATATTTATAGTGCATGATTATCAAATCGAATAACATGTTTAAGGAGCTGCGTAGCCTGAAATAAAATGCATGTTATCTTATTTCTCGCTCAGTTTATTTTTTATGAGAAAAATATCCCCGAAGTAAAAAATATTTTGATGTGCCAGAAATTAGATATTATCTTAATGAAACTTATTTTTTGTAGGCTGTTTTTTTAAATAGTTTTTAACTTATTCTAAATTAAATTCCTTGTTTATTTGTTTAATTCTGTAAGACATCCAGTGTTGAATTCAGGGGGTGGGGGGACAGTCCCCCCCGGAAGATTTCACATTTTATGCTTTTAATAGTCAAAAAGTATGTCTGAATTCAACACTGAAGACATCAATAATATACCTATGATCTTAAAATAAATTGATGATATTTTTCTATGTTCGATGCTATATCAGAATCATATTGTCTTTTTTCAGGTACTGCATTATTATAGAATCAATTTTACATTTTATTATTTGTAGGGATGTAACGAATAGTGATTTGGCCGAATAGCCGAATACCGAATATTCGGCGGCCGAATACTGACTTAAAAAAAATTATTTTATTTGTTTATTTATTTTTTTTTTCAATTTTAAAATCAAAAATTAAATTAAGGACTAATTGAAATAAATTTTTTGTTTGAGTGTTCAAAAATCATAACAGCTGAATGTATGTAAGAACGGTATATAGTGAACGTATGTTTTCTGAAGCTGGTAATATATATGAAACCAAACGAAACAGACTTTTTCCTGAAAATGCTGAAAAGTTATTTTTGCATCACAATTTCAGGCTTTACAGTGATAAATAATTTTGTTACCCCTGTATGTTATTTTGAAGTAACTCATTAAATGTTTTTTCAGTATAGGTAATAGTTTTTTTCTTTTCAATGTATCAAACTCATTAGTTCGTTTAATCAACATCTAATGTTTAATTTTTAATTAGTAAAGTAATTATATAGTCATATATTTATTATTTAAATGTAAAACTAAAAGCTAGAAAAATGATTTAATTTGTGAAAGATTAAGCATTTTTACAAGACAGTAAAATATTTGTTTTTAATATTTATGAATTTTATTGTTTAAGAAACTTATCATCATTATAAATCAGATTAAAAAAATAGATATAAAGTTAATTTTTTTAAATTCACTGATGAGAGAGAGAGAGAGAGAGAGAGATTTAAACTTTAAATGCAGTATATATTTTGCATTTTAATGTAAAATAAATTAATGTTGCAATACTTACTTAAATTCATATGATGCCTAAATATGCAGCAAGAAAAATATTTTTTATTTATGTAATTTCATTATATACAGTTATTTATAAGTTGTCATGAAGCTTTAAAATTGAGTAAGTATTAGGATTTATTTTTCTTATAATAATTAATGTATTTAGATATCATTCTTTAATATTGTTTGTTAAAAATATTTAAAATCACATTTTATTTTTATTTTCTGGAACTTATTTCACCAAATATCTTAGAATATTTGGCCAAATAAGCAAGTATTCGACATTATATCTAAATATATTCGGCTACAGGTATTCGGCAGAATATCTGTTCAATATTCGGCAAAAGGGCCGAATAAGCCGAATACCGAATAGTGGTCGAATATTCTTTACATTCCTAATTATTTGTAGTGTATTAAAATTCAATTGAAAAGGGGAGTCCTTTAAATTCTATAATGTTAATTAATAAATTGAGAACTTTATGTTAGGACGATATAATGAAATTTATATTGGTATATGGTAAAATAAATTTCAGTATTTTTTGCATATCAGACAAAATTTTAGTTGTAACAAACGTAAAGTTGAATATGCTGAATATCTTGAGGTTGATATTATCTATATTCATGCTGTAAAAGCTTGCATGCAGAAGCTTACATCTTGGGCAGCAGAGATCAACTGCCTCGCCCTGGATATTCAAGTTTAATTGGCTAAATTTTATTTTTCTTACATTATTTTGAAAATAAAAAATGACATTTAATATTTTCTAATAATTTAAAATAAACAGAAAAAGAAAAAAAAACAAACAGGGAATTTTTGTCAGTAGAGATGGATGGGGGAGATCTCCACTGCTGAACATCATGTCACATGTGGAAAGGAAGACAATTTTTTGTTCAGATTTTTATTTCGTGCTCATGTCTTGAAATATTATATTGAATGGGCTTCAGGGAGAATAAACCCTCAAAAGGCTTGAATTTTTTTTATTTAAAAAATATAAAGCTTCAATTCTTCATTCATTCATTTAAAAAAAAAAAAAAAAAAAAAAAAAAAAAAAAATGTGGTGTTTTAGCCAAAAAAATTTCTTACTTGATTTTATTTCATATTTCTGCTTTCATTTAACTAAATCTTGTCATGTATTTAAATGCACGTGTTAATACTGTTCAAATTTCAAGAAATAAAAAATGTTCAAAAGAGTCATGATGTCAACATATAAATCATAAATGTCACTAGAACCCAACTTTAAACTTCAGAGTCCTAGGCACAGCATTTTTGCGTGCCCTTCCAAGCACTACTTTTAAGTAATCTCAAAGCTTAGAATTTTTGTGATACGTCCTCATCCAATCATTTCTTCCAGGGCTGTGGAGTCTGAGTATAAGTCAGGCACGTTTTTTTTTTTTTTTTTTTTTTTTTTTTTTTTTTTTTTTTTTTTTTTGGGGGGGGGGGGGGGGGGAGGGGGAGATTCGGTGTCGCTAAAAAACTGGCCTACTTGACTCAGTCTCTAGCTTGTTTTATGGACAATTCAAAGTGAAATTAAATTAATTATATGTGATTTTAAATTTATAAACTGAATTATTATTTTTATTTCGGGACTATATACCGCATAGATGAAAACTGTTTTTAATTAAAAACTCTCGTTGATATTTTCCATTTAGTATACAGTCTTTTCACTCAGCTTTTTGGGGTTTGCAGAACCCGAGGTAAGGCAAAAATTGAAAATTCTGCTACTTTTGGAGTCTACAGAACCCGAAATACCATTGTAATAGAAACCTTTTTTAGCTCCCAGTCTGTCAAAGCCAGAAAGGGGGGCTAATTCGCAACCCCCTTAATTTAGATAAATAGGTTTTTCATACAGAGTTATCCGATTTCAATTTTTGAAATTTTGTATATAGGTTGATTCTGATAAGGCGGTTCCTTGATTAGTTATGGAGGTTCATTGGTTAAAATATAAAGGGGGAGGGAACGGGGGCTGATAGCCCCCTTAATTTAGATAAACGGTTTTTTTATGCAGAATTATCCGATTTGTTTGAAATTTTGTATATAGGTTCATTCTGATAAGGCGCTTCCCTGATCAGTTTTGAGGGTTTATTGGTTAAGTATAAAGGGGAACGGGGGGCTA
The DNA here is from genome assembly GCA_963931845.1 of Maratus michaelseni. Taxonomy (NCBI): domain Eukaryota; kingdom Metazoa; phylum Arthropoda; class Arachnida; order Araneae; family Salticidae; genus Maratus; species Maratus michaelseni. The sequence goes on from OZ007592.1 coordinate 257,615,144, forward strand.
ATCCCCCCTAATTTAGATAAAGGGGCTTTTCATGCAAAATTACCCAATTTGCTCCAAATTTTACATAAAGCTTCATTGTGAAAAGGCGCTTCCCTCATTAGTTTTGGAGGTTCATTAGTTAAGTTTAAAGAGGGAAACGGATACCCTCTTCCTTAATTTAAATAATTGGGTTTTTTATGCAGAATTATCCGATTTGCTTCAAATTTTGTATATAGGTTAATTGTGATAAGGCGCTTCCCCTTATCAATTTTGGTTGTTCATTGATTAAGTATAAAGGGGGGAACGGTGTCCAATCCCCCCTTAATTTAGATAAATGGGTTTTTAATGCAGAATTATCCAATTTGCTTCAAATTTTGTATATAGGTTCATTGTTAAAAGCCGCTTCCCTGATTAGTTTTGGGGGTTCATTGGTAAGTATAAAGGGGGGAACGGGGAGCTGATACCCCCTTAATTTAGATAAATGGGTTTTCCATGCGGAAACATCTGATTTGTTTCAAATTTTGCATATAGGTTCATTCTGATAAGGCGGTACCCTGCTCAGTTTTAGGGGTTCATTGGTTAAGCATAAAGGAGGTAACAGGGACTAATCCCCTCTAAGTTAGGTAAATGGGTTTTTCATGCAGAATTACACAATTTTCTTCAAATTTTGTATATAGCTTCATTGTGATAAGGTGCGTCCCTCATTAATTTTGGGAGTTATTTCGTTCAGCATAAAGAGGGGAACGGGGGCTAATCCCCCCCCCCCCATTATTTAGATAAATAGGGTTTTTATGCAGAATTATCGTATTTGCTAAAAATTTTGTATATATGTTCCTTCTAATAAGTCGCTTCCCTGATTAGTTTTGGGGGTTCTTTGGTTAAAGATACAGGGGGAACTGGGGACTAATGGGTTTTTCATGCAGAATTATCCGATTTGTTTCAAATTTTGTATATATGTTCATTCTGATAAGGCGCTTCCCTGATCAGTTTTGGGGTTCATTAGTTAAGTATAAAGAGGAGAACGGTGGCTAATCCCCCCCCCCCTTAATTTAGATAAATGTGTTTTTATGCACAATTATCTGATTTGTTTCAAATTTTGTATATAGGTTAATTGTGATAAGACGTTTCCCCATATCAATTTTGGAGGTCGATTGATTAAGTATAAAGGGGGAAACGGTGTCCAATCACCCTCTTAATTTAGATAAATGGGTTTTTTCATGCAGAATTATCCGATTTGTTTCAAATTTTGTATATAGGTTCATTCTGATAAGGCGCTTCCCTGATCAGTTTTGGGGGTTCATTAGTTAAGTATAAAGAGGAGAACGGTGGCTAATCCCCCCCCCCTTAATTTAGCTAAATGTGTTTTTATGCACAATTATCTGATTTGTTTCAAATTTTGTATATAGGTTAATTGTGATAAGACGTTTCCCCATATCAATTTTGGAGATTGATTGATTGATAAAGTATAAAGGAGGAAACGGTGTCCAATCACACCTTTAATTTAGATAAATGGGTTTTTTTATGCAGAATTATCCGATTTGTTTCAAATTTTGTATATAGGTTCATTCTGATAAGGCGCTTCCCTGATCAGTTTTGGGGGTTCATTGGTTTAGTATAAAGGAGGAACAGGGACTAATCACCCCTAATTTAGATAAATGGGTTTTTAATGCAAAATTACCCAATTTGCTTCAAGTTTTGTATAAAGCTTCATTGTGATAAGGCGCTTCCCTCATTAGTTTTGGGGGTTCATTTGCTAAGTGTAAAGAGGGGAACGGTGGCTAATCCCCCCCCCCTTAATTTAGATAAATGGGTTTTTATGCAGAATTAACCGATTTGCTTCAAATTTTGTATATAGGTTGATTGTGATAAGACGCTTCCCTATATCAGTTTTGGGGGTCCTTGATTAAGTATAAACAACAGAACGGTGTCCAATCGCCCCCTTAATTTAGATAAATGGGTTTTTAATGCAGAATTATGCAATTTGCTTCATATTTTGTACATAGGCTCATTGTGATAAGTCGTTTCCCTGATTAGTTTTGGGGGGTTCATTGGTTAAGTATAAAGGGGAAACCAGGGGGCCAATCCCCACTCTTAATTTAAATAAATGGCTTTTTTATTCAGAATTATCCGATTTGCTTCAAATTTTTTATATAGGTTAATTGTGATAAGACGCTTCTCCTTATCAGTTTTGGGGGTTCATTGATTAAGCATAAAGGGGGAACTGTGTCCAATCCCCCCTTAATTTAGATAAATGGGTTTTTAATGCAGAATTATCCGATTTGTGTCAAATTTTGTATATAGGTTCATTCTGATAAGGCGCTTCCCTGATCAGTTTTGGGGGTTCATTGGTTAAGTATAAAGGGTAGGGAAGGGAGGCAAATCCCCCTCCTTAAATTAGATAAATGGGTATTTCATGCAGAATTATCCGATTTGCTTCAAATTTTGTAAATAGGTTCAATGTGACAAGTTGCTTCTCTGTTTAGTTTTGGGGGTTCATTGGTTAAGTATAGAAAGGGGGAACAAGGTCCAATCCCTCCCTTAATTTAGATAAATATGTTTTTCATGCAGAATTATCCAATTTGCTTCACATTTTGTATATAGGTTCATTGTTATAAGGCGCTTCCTTGATTAGTTTTGGGGGTTCAATGGTAAAGTATAAAGGGGGGATCGGGAGGCTAATCTCCCCTCCTTAATTTAGATAAATGGGTTTTTCATACAGAATTATCCGATTTGCTTCAAATTTTGTATATAGGTTCAGTTTGATAAGGTGCTTCCCTGATCAGTTTTGAAGTTTAATTGGTGAAGTATAAAGAGAGGGAACGGGGCTATTCTCCACCCCCCTAATTTAAAGAAATGGGTTTTCATGCAGAACCGGTAAATTTTTACTTTATAAAAAACATGAGTTTTTTTTGTTGTTGATGCTAAATGAAATTTATTTGGATTTATTAAAGAAAGGGCAAAGTGTTTTGAAAGGAATATTAAACGAAACCCTTTGAGCGATGTTCGATCACACTTACCCACTAGTTCTATTATATTACTGTGGCACCATTTTTTTTTTCATTTAATGCTGATCGTGAAATCCCATGGTAACCTATGTAAATTTTAAAGAGGTAGTAAATTCCCTTATACAGTTATCAAAATATAGCTTTCACCAGCAGGAAGCAGATGTCCAATGTGCATCTTTAAATTAACATTTTTAAATTGTACATTTTAAAAATTTTCCTTAATTTTTAAGTATTTTTAAAACTTATGGAATTTGAAATTTTTACTTAAAGGAAACTTTTCAAATTTTATGCTCTTAAAAATACTTATCGCTGAAGACGAAGAGTCCTCTTAATCATTCATTACTGTTGTGCTGTTTTTGTCCCATTAAATATACATGATCACTAGAAATTAGTAAAATAAAAATATATTAATATTATTATTGTTATTATTGCAGGATAATACTGCAGTGATCAGTGTCGCATTCCAGCTAGAGCATATCATCCTTGCCTAGTAGCGAATGATGATGTAAGAAAGGAAATCATGCTGTTCTCGAATAATATTGATGGTTTGACAGTTTTTTCGGAGAAATGTCCTAGGACAATCTTGTTTTGGTAGCATCATATTGTGTAATCAATTAAGGCCTGGAAGAAATTAAAGAACCTAGGCCTACTTTTTTACTAAGTGCAGCTATTCGGAGGCAAGAACTGTCAATGGAAGTAATATCAGTATTGCTGTAATTTTTATTCATTATAACATTTTGATTGATAGTTTTGTTGCAAATAAATGTTATTTTTCAGTATAAATGTTTGTTTTATTTTTTCTGTCTTTTGTAGTTAGCCAGAAAAAAAAATCGAGTAACTTATATATATTTTTTAAAATAGTATTTTGTTAGTATGTGCAATTTAATGTTTGTGCAGATTAAATGCGATTGATTTATTTTACTAAGTTTAAGTTTAAAAAAAATAGCACATACACATTTGCGAAGTCAGATTTTTTATTAAATAGACACTTATTTTATATATATTTTTCCTGAATTATTTGTAATTTTTAATATTCTTCTATTAAGTGATCTGCCATTGAAGAATAAAAGACTCACAAACATTTCTTTCTTTGTCATTAATGATGATAAAATTTTGACTTTAAATATACATAAATTTTTACAGGCAACTGGACTTCATAAATATAGTAAAATAAATATAGGTCAGTCAACAGTATATTTATTGATATTTATGTAGATATCTCATGACTTCATTGTGCACATGTAAATAACAAATGGTTCAATATTTCAACGTAATTTATTAATGAAAGATTCGGAAAATAAAGATTGCATGGTAAGTAATATACTTTGAAATGTTATATATATATTTTTTCATACAATTTCAATTACTTGCAAATGTAAACTCATAAACAACTAAAGTTTTAAAATCTTAAAAAAAGGCCTGATTTAATTATTTTTATTTTAAATTCAAATCAATCAAACTTTAATTCACTGTAAACTCTGTAATCGCTTAGGAACTCATAAAGCTGGAAAATTGGTGTTTCTTTTCAAACATTTTAATAACAAAGAATATTTTTTTCATATCCATTGAAATTTATAAAATATAATCATAACCATCTTAAGTGTGTTTAATATATGCTCTAAATTCATTAAATGAATAAAGAAATTTGGTCAGAACAAAAAGCTTTAGCTTTTAGTAATGCAGAGTGCATATGCTTTTTATTTTATCAAAGGGGTAATTCAAGGTGGTATATGTATTTTATACAGAATAGGATATCTGTTAAATTGCAGTTTTTGTAAATAAGTGATGACACAAGACAATTTGTTTTATTTATTTCATGTTTTCAAAAGTAAAAGAGAATTCACATTTCTAAATTAAATCTTTTTCTGTAGCTCCATTTTTTTAAACTGTATATTTTTAACTATTTATTTGATTAAAATATTTTAATTTAACCAAGTGAATGAGTTTCTATATATTTTTTTAATTTCAAATATATTTAAATGGACACTTCTAATTGTTAATTTTAATTATTTAGTAAAGTTTATTTTACTGTAAAATGTATAATTTTAAAATTGTATTTTGAATTTAAAAAAATAGCTGATTTAAATAATTAAAAATATATATGATTTTTTGATTAAATAAATAAGTAAAATCACGAACCCTGTTTTTAAAAAAGATTTTCATTTAGCAAGGCTTTTTGTTATATAATTTTCAGTTGAGCTTCAAGTTCAAAGTCTTGTACATTTTCAAATTGCATGGCTTCTAAAATTTGTTTATCATCAAGCTATTTATTAGGATTAGCTGAATTCTGTATATTCTTATAAGTTACATGGCTTCAAAAGTTTTTAGATTTACTTTATTAATATTACACTGGTGTCCAGAAATTAAGGGGCAGTGACCGATTTCAGACGTTTCGTCGATTATCTTACTGAAACTCGTGAGGAAATGCTCGGAATGCCCTTAAGCTTTGAGGATGTAAAGAACATGTTTGACTTGATGTTTTTCAGTGAATATTTTATCGCGAGGACAACTATGGGGGGGGGGGATAATAACTTTAATAATAAAATAATATTTTCGATCACCCAATTAACGAAAAATGCTAAAAATGGTCTGTCACTGTAGTAAATGACTATGTAGGTTCTGTTCAACATTTGTGTGCATTTTTTTGTAAGTATAGCATGTATATTCGTGAATATATTAACGTTTCTGTGAAAAATTCAAAAGTTTTTTTTATAACATGCAGAGTTTTCAGCCAAATTTAACACCACTTTCCAAAAACTTGACAAAGAATCGTAGAAATAGTATACTGTGATTAAAATATTAAAATATTGAATATTTGATGAGATATAGGTATTTTTATGAAATTAATTTTAACTGGGCATGCGCAAACAACAGCAAACATTTTTGTTATGATTTGATAGCAATACTATAGGGCAACTCATATAAAAAGACCAGTGAACTATCGTGAAAACTCAAATAGTTACAGCATTGATAAATACATTGATAAATTGAGAAATAAGTCTCATATAATTCTATGTTTTAAGCATAACTCAAAAACTACTTACCAACTATCTGTGATTTTGGATTTGCATATTTGAAGCCTCCAGAAATCCACCTCTATTAAAAATTCATAGGTTATTTTTTTTCTTTTTTGAAATGAATTTAAAAATACATTTTTTTTTTTTTTATTTATAAGAGAGAACTAAACATAATCTATACAATTTTAACAAATAGATTTTGAAAATCTTCAAATAAGCGAATCCAAAATTATTATGTCAAGTAGTTTTTGAATTACGCTTAAAAAGCTACCCGTATTGCAATTTGTTTTTCATCAATTGCAAATTAATTTCACATTAAGACTTCCAAATTTTAAACCTTCATATTTCTTAAACCATTTGACCAAGTGATTTCTTGTTTCGTATCCTTGGGAGAAATTTACAGAAAAAAAAGTATAACGTCAAAATTAGGTGTATGTATTGAAAAGTTGGAGTTTGGTACAATTTAAGAATGATGACGACCCCCTAAGCTTATTTTTTTTAAACCTATTATTGGAAGAAGATAATTTTCAGTCAAATAGGGCTATTTCTGTTTTTTAAGGAGGGGTGGGCAATATTATGATTTAAAAAGATAGGTTTTGTATGTCCTTTGTTTTAGAAATATAGCTATAGAAATTCTTTCCAGCAACAATAAACTTCAAAGTAGTTGCATACACCTCATATGCATAGAACATGTTTCATACTTGTGCTACACCCAGTGGAATAAATTTGAGCTTTTTGAGGATACAGGCTTGTCCCCCTTTTTTTAGTAATATTGAACAGTTGTTTGGCACTGTATTGAATTCAGGGGGTGGCCCGCTGGGACCCCCCTGGAACATTGAAATCCCCCCCCAGAAGATTTGAGATATTATGCTTTTAATGGTTAAAAAGTGCAATTTCCAAAAAGGAAATATATAATTCCTCCCCACCCCCACCCCCCCTCCCCGCCGGAGCCGCAGAAAAGGCTCTGAATTCAACACTGGGTTTAGCATCATCTGAATATTTAGTTATATTATACCCATGAGCGCATCAGTATACTTGTAACAAATAAATAAAATTTCAAGCTGATTCTGTATTGTAAAGAAACTTTTGTTATAATGAGTAGGACCAATAACAGATAAAAATATTGCTTTTGGACACTGTTTTGATTTCCTTTTATCTCAATTAAATATTACTAAGAACTTTTTTGAATACATACACACATTTCGTATCATAAAATGCATTTTGTTATCATAAAATGCATTACATGTAATGCATTTTATGATAACAAATACTTAAAATGTGTGTATGTATTCAAAAAAGTTCTTAATAATATTTAATTGAGATAAAAGGAAATCAAAACAGTGTCCAAAAGCAATATTTTCATCTGTTAATGTTCCTACTCTTTAAAACAAAAGTTTCTTTACAATACAGAAAATTTTCCGATCATAATGAAAAAAAATTCCGTAAAGCAAATAAAAAGTTTCTATTCTACACAGGAATTTTTAATTTTTTCAAGATTAGTTTACTGACTGATTCGGAAAAGTTTCCTTTTTAAAACGGAATACTTTCTATTTATTCTCCCATTCTTCCAAAACGTTTCTTTATGTGAATGGAAAGTTTTCCTTTTTAAAACGGAATACTTTCTATCTATTCTTCCATTCTTCCAAAACGTTTCTTTATGTGAATGGAAAGTTTTCCTTTTTTAAACGGAATACTTTCTATCTATTCTTCCATTCTTCCAAAACGTTTCTTTATGTGAATGGAAAGATTTCCGTAAGACCCAGGAATTTATTCTGTGTCTAAAGATTAGTTTCTGAATCAAACGGGAAAAGTTTCCTGACAGAAAGAAAAAACTTTCGTTTTTTTCCGTTTTTTTTTCCGTGTTGTTTCGGAAAAGTTTCCTGTACTATACGGGCAACTGGAAATCCTATTCCTACCGGAAACTTTTCCGAATTTTTTTTTACAGTGTATTCAATAGTTCCCGAGAAAAAGAGACTTCAATATCAGCTGTTTTCCATAAGATTTCGCAAGTACTGTTGCCCCTTTAATTCTGTGAGGTTAAAATAGAAAATGGAGTTATCTTGATATCATAAAAACAAACAAGTTGGAAATTGTACGTCAAACGTTACAAACGAGGTGCGTTCGTACGCACGTTTTAGAATTAAATTCAGGATATCCCGTGCGTAGATCGGGTTAAACAGCTAGTTAAGTATATATTTTATGACACTGTTCATACAAATATCTTAACTAGTTATATAAATATTCAGATCTTGATGATTTTTAATTCTGTGAAATGAATTATATCGTCTGCAGATTAATTTCTGTCATAAAATAAGTATCTCGGTCGCTTGACGATTCAACTTCGGAAGCTCCTATAACAAAAAAAAATTCAAATTTCTTAATAAATATTTTTATTAATATCTCCTAAAGTTTTGATTCGATTTTAATAAAATTTGAAATGTCTCGACAAAATTCTGCAAAGATAATATATTTTAAATTGCAAACCATTTGGTTGGGTAGTTTTTGCGTTGTTATATGCGGACAGACAGACAGACGGACGGACAGACAGACGGACAGACAGACAGACAGACGGACGGACAGACGGACGGACCAAACGACGACTATAGGTGCTACGTATTTATATAATTACGAACGCACCTAAAAATGACAATAAAAATCTTCAAAGAGGTTATGCCCTAAATCAAAATTACAGTAGATTGAGAAAGAAATCCTTAAAGCCAGTACTGTAACATCCAAACGAGATCTATTTGTTTATTTGGCTAAAATAAGCAAGGTATTTGGAAAATAAATATTTCAACAAACCATTGGTAATAATGTGAATGTGAATGTGAATGCAAGCATAAGCACAAGACAAACAAGCAGAGAAATAATAATGTTATCTGTGTAATCTATGGAAAGCTGAATATGCTTACTACTTTCATAGCTTCTAATTCATGTTAGATTTTATCCTGTTCTTAGAATCATAGAATGTCTCTAATGATTCTTTGTTTTAGCTGTTTCTTCAAAATATTTTATAGCCTCATTTTTGAAGGACAACAGAATCACTGTAACAGGTCACTTTCAATGCAATTTAGACCGAGAAACAACTTTCTCCGAACGAAATTAAAATTTTTAAATTGAAAATAAAGAACAAAGGATGAAATCCATTTCCCAGATGTGAAAATATTCATACACTTGTAAAATGATTTCAGTCATTTTTTTCCCCTTGCCCCTTTTTTACTATGTGCAAGATAATTTGGATCGAATATAATGAACTAATTTGAATAAAAGTTATTTAAATTTCATATAGGTAAAATGTGAAGTATAATGAAAGAATTCTCTTTCAGAAATAAGATAACAATATGTTTACAGATAACTCTGAAAGTTAAACTAATTTTCAATAAGAAGGAACATTTTTACATTCAACAGCCCCAAGAATTAATGTATAAGCTTTTAAATATTCTATAGATAAATCATTTGAATTAATCATTACTTCAACAACTAATTAAGCAGGTTCATAAAAACTCAACACTTTTCATACTCCTCTATTATTGAAAGAATAAAATCGCTGTAACCTTTTCAACTATATAAACGAACACTCTCATTTTAGGGTTGGGTAAGCAAAAGGAAAGAATTCAATTAGGATTTTACGATACATTCGCATAGCATTGCAATTAAATGATTACAGTAATTATGCACAACTGATTTTCAACTCAAGAATTAAAGTACAGGCCGTGATATGCATTTAGTGTCTGAATACAAAAGATATTGAAAGAAATGCATGATTGTTAAATGAAAGGCCAGTAATATTCACAGAAACGAAGATTCTGTAATATTTAAACAGTTGAATAAGTAGGTCATATAAAGTTAACAGCCGCTATATTGAATCAGCATTCCCTACTTATTATTCAAGCTAGATGCAAGACAGAAATAAAGACCTGGATTTGCCTTGTTATTATGATCCATAAAAACTAGTCGAAGTCAGACATTCAATTACTTTTCCTGCACTAACGTTTCGTATTTTTTTTTTTTTTAATCTTATCTTGTTGTATATGAAAAAAATCGTCACAAATTTTATAACTTGTAATTGTTTTCTTCTCGCATTATTTTCTCTTATAGCAAAATTTATTCTCTGATTATTATTTTTTGTTTTATATTATGAAATTGCCATCGATTTCTTTCTCGCTTAAAAGTTTTATATTCAATCAATCGATCATCGTTTACTCTTTAGAGTAATTAATTACCGATAATATAACGAGATTTTCGATAATATAACGAGATACGTATATAATCGAAATCAAACTATAATGAAATTACGTTTTATAACTTTATGAAGGAAAAATGGTACAGTATACTTTTTATTCATTTAAACTTTACCATTTCAAGGAGGATTTAGAATTCTTTATTCTAAACCGACAATTCATCCACATTGATAAATATATATATATACATTTGTATCATTTCAGCAATACCACTTTAAGGGATTACGAATATAAATAACGAATTAAATACTGCAAAGCAATAAAATAAAATAAAATCATGGGGAATATAGTGCATGATGCTCATTTCAAATTCACAAATCTCGATTTCCATACATACGCAGTGCACGAAGAAAACTGTGCATTGAAAGAATTGAAAAAATTATGAATTGTTATATTGTGTAAAGCGATTCCTATAGATATAAGATGATATATTGTGTTATCAGTCCAGCCTACTCAACTAATGAAGTGAAATAATTTTAAACTTGTAATTTACATTGTATTACACTTGAATTAATTTAGCAAGAATTTAACGAATGATGTAATTTTATTTACTACAGTCTCAAAATTATAAAAATATATATCAATATTTAGTATTTTCTAATTTTTTTAAATTACACGACCTTTAAAATTTTTCATTAATTTTATTTTTATCAGCCTGATTCTAAAACCCAGATATCAAGGTGATTTCTTTTACAATTCTTATATGGATATTTTTGCTTCTTTCTTCTTTATCTTCTTTTCTTTTCATTTTTTTTTAAGGAGAATAATCATATACTTTTTTTAGTATAGATATATCTTATTGTTGGAATGTTATTCCATATCAAAGCATGAGTAAGTGATTTCTTAAATAGAAAATAATAAAAAGTTAAAAATTTTACTTTTATGTCTTGTGAATTATTTATTAGGAATATATTCTTCTTAAGATAAACACATTTATTAAATGAAAAATATACATGGAATATAGAACTTGGATAAATACTTGAAGGATAGGATCAATAACAAAAGAATTTTTCAACTATTTACAAAAACAGAAATATGAAGAAATACTTAAAATTATTTTAAGCTTAGTTTGTTGGAGTTTTTAAATGTTTATTCCTTTGAAATAAAGTAAATAGAATTTTTAATCCTAGCCAGCATTTTGTTTGCAACATATCACAACATTTCACATCAACTAAAAAAAAGGTTTCTGAGTTCAGATTGTATTTTTTTAAAGCATTATTTGGTACTGCCATCTGGTGGCATTTTCTTGAAATAAAAAAATCCCTGACGGCTCGGCCTACAGGCACAGGTAGATTTCGAAGACGCAGACCGTGGGGCGCCTGTTTGTCGGGAATTACGGAAGAAATGACCTTTTTGCGATGATGTGGCAGTTGGAACTGCCTATTTCGAAACCTAACTTGTTTGCAGGCGGAGCCGGCAGGGATTTTTTTTTTGGGCTATAAGGGTTAGTCCTATAAAAAACTTGTCACTATAAAAGTTTTAGATAATATTAAGAGGATTTATAATAAATTTAAATGGATTTGATATCTTCTGAATTGATGAAGTTATGAATTTTTTTTCTTCTAAAACCCCCTTCCCCACCCCCTCTTGGGGCCATTTTGAATTATATCAAAAATCTGTCATACATCAATTTTCGGCCCTTTCCCTAGAAGTAATAATAACTTCAAACGGATTCGATACGTATCATAATTAAGAAATTATGGGATTTTTCTGTTTTCACAAAAAGCCCCCCCATCCCCCCCCCTCTTGGTTCGATTTTGCCCATTAACGAACTTGACCAAGATTTTATGCCCCTTGATTTTATGTATCAGTTTCGAAAAGATGCGGAAGTTGGAACCGCCTACTTCGAAAAATAACTTGTTTGCAGCCGGAGCCGGCAGGGATTTTTTTTTTTTTTTTTTTTTTTTTTTTTTTTTTTTTTTTGCTATAATGGTTGGTCCTATAAAAAACTTGTGAATATAAAAGTTTTAGATAATATTAAGAGGATTTATAATAAATTTAAGCGGATTTGAAATCTTGAGAATTGACGAAGTTATGAATTTTTTTCTTCTAAAACCCGCTCTCCCCCCCCCCCCTTAAGGCAATTTTTAATTATATCAAAAATCTGTCATACATAAAATTTCGGCCCTTCTTCTAGAAGTAATAATAACTTCAAACGGATTCGATACGTATCATAATTAAGAAGTTATGGGTTTTTTTTCTGTTTTCACAAAAAGCCCCCCCCCCCCATCCCCCCCCCCCTTGGTTCGATTTTGCCCATTAACGAACTTGACCGAGATTTTATGCCCCTTGATTTTATGTATCAGTTTCGAAAAGATGCGGGAGTTAGAACCGCCTACTTCGAAAAATAACTTGTTTGCAGGCGGAGCCGGCAGGAATTTTTTTGTTTTAAATTTTTTTTTTTTTTTTTTTTTTTTTTTTTTGCTATAACGGTTGCTCCTATAAAAAACTTGTCAATATAAAAGTTTTAGATAATATTAAGAGGATTAATAATAAATTTACGCGGATTTGATATCTTGTGAATTGACGAAGCTATGATTTTTTTCATCTAAAACCCCCCTTTTTTCTCCCCCTTGGGACCATTTTTAATTATATCAAAAATCTGCCATACATAAATTTTCGGCCCTTTTCTTAGAAGTAATAATAACTTTAAACGGATTCGATACGTACAATAATTAAGAAATTATGGTGTTTTTTCTGTTTTCACAAAAAGCCCGCCCCCCATTCCCCCCCCCCCGGTTCGATTTTGCCCATTAACGAACTTGACCGAGATTTTATGCCCCTTGATTTTATGTATCAGTTTGGAAGAGATTTATGCAGAATTTTTCCAGTTATCGTGTCCATAAAAAAGTGACATAGACAGACAGATAGATAGATAGATAGATAGATAAAGTTTTGAACTGGGGGCGGTTTTGGGTTCTGGGAGTCATGATCGGCGTAGATCTGCAAAAATTTTTCAAAATTTCCAACTTAGGTGAGAATGTAATAGGTAGTATTTCTTACGAAATCTACCTAAAAGACATTTTTCTAACACTTATTGATAATGGTCTTACAAAATATAGGTAAAAGTTTAGATCATTTCATTTAATCGATAATTACATGCAAAATCTTTTAATTTAAATATTTATAATATAAAATAAGTAATTAAAAAAATATTGTCGGTTGTTAAATTTTATTTACCACAGTCCCAATATTTTGAAAAAATATCAATATTTAGTGTTTCTTCTTCTTATTATTATTATTTTTTAACTACACGACCTTTAAAATTTTTCATTAAATGAATTTTTATCAGTTTGATTATAAAACTCTGAATTTAAACTTTACTGTTTGCAGCTAACGATTTATAATGCATATGTTTTACTTGAATATTACTTGAATTCATAGTTTCCACTTTCACACATTATTTAACTGTTAAAACATATACATCAAGATAATTTATAGTTCCTGTACGTATATTTTTCCTTCTTTTTGTTCTCTAATTTTATTTTTCCTTTTTTACGAAAAATAATCACATAGTTATTTTATTATATATATGACATTTTGATAATGGTCATACAAAATATAATAAAAATTGTAGACCAGTTTAATTTATTTTTATCGATAATTACATGCATGATATTTTAATTTAAATACTTTTACTATAAATTTAGTAATTAAAACAAAATATTCTTGGGTGTTAAATTTTACTTTATTATAACGAATTCGAATTTTTAAAAAAATACAAATTATACAACTTTTCCTGCTGAATTAAATATGGCATTATTAAAATGAATTATTGTCAATAAAATAAGAAAAAGCATTCTGTCGGAAGCGGTTTCGGACCGACACGATGATCGGAACAGAGAAAAGCACCACGCCTTATGCCACTCGGCCAACCCTTTCTCGCTGAAGTCTACTCTAAAACTTGTTAGGTTCTAGATTTAATTTTACGCATGCGCAAATGGGTCATTTTCGTGTGGAAAAAGGATTTGATGAAAATCCCTTTTCGTTTTAATATAATAAGATTATATTTTCAGAGAAGATTTCATTTTAAGATTATATTTATCGTCGAAAATGCAATGCAAAAATATGTCCCCCATCCCTCTATTTCCTAATTTACTTCAACTAAAATTATGAAAAAATTAGGAGTTTACTTAAACCTCGCAGGAAAACTACAGCGATTTTCCTAGGTAACATAGTTTTTGAGAAAAACGCATTTTTTCATTACATACAAACTTTACTTTTCGGACAGTCAGCGTGGCGGTTGACTGGCGCTAGAGGTATGTATCGACGCATAATCATCCAAGGATATTTGATAATGATTTTCGAAAAAAAAAATGTTGTTAATTAGCCTAGATATTAATTAAGTTACTTGAAAAAATATATATATATCGTGTAGGGTGATAGGGGGGGGGGGGGGGGCACGGAATTTTATTGTTCGAAAGATCTCGTGACATCGAACTCAAAAATATATTTGTTTTAATTTTAGATTTAATTTTTTCATAGATATCGTCGAAAATATACTGGAAAAATATTCCCTTTTCTTTCCTAGTTCCGAATCTTTTGAAACTAAAATTATGACGAAATTAGGGGTAGTAGGAGTTTATTAATCAATAAATGTAATGCACAGAACCCCTTGAGCGCGAGTTATACTCGCACTTGAACGATTTATTTATTTTTAAAATGAGTCCAGACTTATGTAACATCTCGTATATCACATCAAAATCCTCCACGGAACAATAATGTTTCCAGCCATACACCAGTTGAAACATGTATTTTCTGTTAAGCAGCAATTTACAGGAATTAAGGAGCAAAGTTGTCTAGATTTCTGTTATTGACCATTGAGATGCAATCTGAGAAAATGAAACTACTGACAACAATCATCACTTTCGGTATCATTGCATTTATTTTGGCCCCAAACAAGGCAAGCACGCGACATGAAGTGTAAAATAAATTTATATCGCACAGATGAGAGACAACACTGAATAATGAGATGTTATATGGGATGATAAATGAATATAATCAGAATAAGCACGAATAATTGCACGAAATGTAGAGGCAGATTTTAGCGAGTTATTTCCAATTGCTAATCACAATACCCGGAAATAAGTTTATGATTTTGTAAAAACGTTTAAGATTTTTATGCCAATATAAATTTTTTCTTTTAAAAAAATATTTCACAATAAAGATCATGCACGGAAAAAATGCTGTTTATACACAGATGAAACACGATTTTTCTATTAAGCAGAAATCGATAGGAACTAAGCAACAAAACTAACACTTTTATCGATTCCTGTTATAAACTATGAAGAGATGCTGCAATCTCAGGAGCTAAATAATGGGACAACAATCATCACTTTCAGTGTCATCACGATTATTTTAGCTACAAACAAGCACGCGAAGAGAAGAGCAAAATAAACGAGACGACAACACTAAACGATGAGGTGTTATATGGGATGAAAAATGGATATAATCAGAATAAGCACAAATAAATACACGAAATTTAGAGGAGATATTGCGTGAGTTATTTCCGATAGCTAATCACAATACCTGAAAATAGGTTTGCGATTTTTATTCCTACATAAGTTATCTCTTCTTTTAAAAGTTATAATAACAGTTTTATGTTAAAAATATATCAAAATGAAGACCGTGTACGAAAAAGTATTGTTGCGAACTATGCAGATTCTAAACACGAATTTCCAATTAGACAGAAAGATGCAGGAAATAAGCAACAAAACTCAAATCTTTCCCGATTTTTAACATTTTCCAACAGAGTTGAAAAGTGTTTATGACTTAACGTTTGTCTGGTCATCTGTTCGCGATCTCTCTCGTAAATGTACTCGGATTATCATGTAATTTATTATATGTTATTGTAGTGAAAACTTCTTTAGGCGCGTTGGGCATTTTTTCAGATGGGAAAAAACCATTGAATTCGCGACACCGTTACCGTGACCGTCACCAACACCGGTACTTTTCGGTTAGCCGGGCGCCAGTAATATATTATACATGTATATATACACGCACACATATATCTACACATATCTACAGATACATATATATACATACACATATATATGCATATATGGATGTATATACAGGGTCATTCATAATTCCCTCCGGGGTTTCGAAACGTTATAGTAAAAAAACGAAGACGAATATTAAAAAAAGAAACATATGAAATTATTCCGAAACTATTCAAGTTTTACTTACATACATTACAGGTGTTCTATGTGTGAACCCTTGGTCACACGGCATACATCCATGCGATAGTCCAGTTCCTGCCATACTCCGTTTCTTTAAATCTGAATCAGTGGTGTCAGTTCAACGGGCCTTTCGTAATAAATATCGAAAACAGGGACCAACTGACAAAACAATTCATGTGTGCTACCGGAAATTTAAAGAAACGGAGTATGGCAGGAACTGGACTATCGCATGGATGTATGCCCTGTGACCAAGGGTTCACACATAGAACACCTGTAATGTATATAAGTAAAACTTGCATAGTTTCGGAATAATTTCATATGTTTCTTTTTTTCATATTCGTCTTCGTTTTTTTACTATAACGTTTCGAAACCCCGGAGGGAATTATGAATGACCCTGTATATATACAAATTTATGTATATACATATGTATTTATATATGTACATATATCACTGGCGCCCGGCTAACCGAAAAGTACCCCGACACCTCTGTATATTTGGCGACGATTCTGCAATAGCTGGTTCAGGTAAGCAACCGTAGATTTGCTTAAATTAATATCTCACTTTGACAGCAAAAGTGATATTAGTCTCTATTTAGCATTATTTGAAAGACAAATTTCTCGAATGAATATAATAAAAGAAAATTGGGTCACACATTTGTTAAGTTTAATTCCGTTAGAAATCGCCAATATTATAGCTAGAGAAACAGAAACATCGGCGAACAATTACGATTATGTAAAAGATTTACTTCTTAAACGCTTCAAAATGACGCCAGAAGAATTTAGGCAGAAATTAATGTCACATAAAAAATAATTTTCAGCCATTTGGCGCGATTTAGCATTTGAATTAAGAAATCATTTGGAAGAATAGATTAGCGGTCTTAAAGTATCTGATTTCGAATCCTTAAAAGAATTAATAGTAGTAGATCAAATTAAGAAAAGGTTACCTATAGAAATGAAAGAACATTTTATTGATGATCTTCCAAAAATTAAAAGTGTAGACGGTGCGATCCAAGGGTTTACCACTGCTTGGCGCGTTTTCAAAAAATTGCCAAATTTGTGCGTTTCTGCCTGTTGTCTCCCGGAGTGGCAACCTCCAGAAGACAACAGGCAAAAGCGTGCAAATTGAAATGGCGATAATCAAAATAAAGCAAAAATACATATTTTAAAACATTTAAAAGCAAAATAATGTCAAAATAACGTTTTTAAAAACACAGATTTTTTGTTTAAAAAAAAAAAAAAAATCCACTTTTTGGAATGGCTAGGTAAGAATTAAACTCACCTGCTTTTGTGAGGAGTGTTCCGAAAACTACGCAAATTGAAATCGCGAGAATCAAAATAAAAGCAAAAATAATTAATCTAAACCTTTAAACAGCAAAATAACATCAAAATACTGTTATGAATTTTGTATATACCTGTAAATATTCCATTTGTTTAAATTTATTTTATTTTATTATTGTGAAAATTGCAGTATTATTAATGTATTTCCTATTGAGCATCATGTAACTCAATGCTAAAGGCCTCAGGTGGTTTGCAAGAAAAACAACCTTACAGCATCGGTTTTATAATGGAGCTCTATTGGAAAATCGCCAAGGAATGGGTTTATCGCCAAGTTGGCGATGGTTTTGGCGACCTATTTTTGTCGCCAAATTTGGCGATATATCGCCAAATGTCGCCAAGTTGGCGACGGATTTGGCGACTTTTTGTGCAACCACCCCCCCCCCCCCCCCCTTATACCTATACATTGGGATCCTTTCTTGCTTGGGTTCTCTATCGAAAGTTAAAGCACTTTCTGGTAATTTCTAGCATCTGAAGGCTCTGGAATAATCTGGAAAGATCTCTGAAACCTATATAAGGACCTCCATCAGTTCAGTTGAGTTAGTTGTCTGTCAACTGCGATTGAATTCATACGAGAGGCTTTGCATTGAGAACTGTGTTTCTCGGATCGATTTTGTCGTTGATAAGTCGTATTGAACGCATTGTTTCTGTGTGAAATTTTGCTGTGCTTTTATTGGATTTGAAGATTACTGAATATCTTGTAATTTTCAGAAGATATTTGTGATCGTATTGCACTGTTTATAGTGAATAAAGCCTTTTTAGTGTTCTCATATATTGGCATCAGTCCTTTCGAACCCCGAGCTCACAACATTTGGTGTCAGGAGTGGGGTTGAATGCCGATCACCAGAGCAATGGAGGCTGAACTGAAACAATTATTGGAGAAATTAGCTGCGAATCAGGCTGAGATGTCAACCAACCTTGGCGAGATGAAAGAAGAAGTGAAAAAGGATATGTCAGCGATGGATGAGAAAATGACTGCCAACCTTGGCGACTTAAAAAATGAAAGTTGAAGGAAGATTTCAACAAATAGAAGGAAAAGTAGAAGAAATTCAAAAGATCGCCGAGACCGTTGAAGAAAGAGTAGAAGAAAAAGTTCAAAAGATCGCCAAGACCGTCGAAGAAAGGATTGAGAGTGTAGAAAAGGAGTTGGAAAATGTGAAGAAACAAAAGATAACTGCCGAAAACTTTCCCGAAGATGTCAAGTATCAAGCTATGCTTCCTCGGGCCCCTATTAAACTCTCGACCTATGACGGAAAATCCTCATGGCCAGTTTTTAAGACACAATTTGGGATCGTAGCGGACGTCAATGGATGGGATTCCCAGACAAAGGCTTGCCAGTTAGCTGCTTCTCTACGAGCTGATGCTGCCGACGTCCTACAGACTTTGCCTGCAAATGAACCGCTGGATTTTGAAACGCTCGTCAGTGCCTTAGAATTGCGCTTTGGCGAGAAATGCATGAAGGAATATAGCAGACTCCAGCTCAAATCGCGACAGCAGAAATCCACTGAATCCCTGCAAGAGCTTGCTACGGATGTCGAGAGACTTTCCCATCTTGCTTATCCTGACTGTCCGACTGAAATTAGAGAAAGTTTAGCTCTGCAACATTTTATTGATGGTGTGCGTGACTCTGAGATCCAGAAAGCACTCCGGATTGCAGATCTCAGTGATTTAAAAGGGGCTTTAGTTTATGCCCTGAAAGTCGAGGCAGCCCAGCAAGCTACAAGGAAAGATCGGCACTTTGTGCGAGTAGCCAACATGCCTGAGACGTCGGATAGAGCTGTGGAGCATTTACAGCAGCAGGTGAAGGACATGATGAGGCAGATGAACTCCTTGATGGACAACAAAACTGGCAGAAAGATCAAGTGCTGGAAATGCGGTGGAGAAGGCCATATTCAAAGAAACTGCCTAAAACGACCCAGCACAGAAGGTAATAGCTCCCCACGAACGGCGGAGCAGGAAAACTAATTAATGGCCATCTCGCGGGGCGGAGGTTGCCAGATTTTGAGAAGCCCCATTATCAAGTGTGTCAAATTTCTGCAAGAAGTTGCGGCGAGAACGGAGTTTTTATAGTCGGGCGTGTGAATGATTTGCCCTGTAATATGATCATCGATACAGGAGCCAATGTGACCATCATTCGGAAAGATCTAGCTCACCGGCTAAAGGAAAAACTCCTCTGGACCCCGGCCCGTGTTATCCTCCAAACCGTGACCGGGGATAAGATCGACATACATGGAAGAATGAAATTGAAAATAAAGTTTGGGAACGCCGCTTACCATCATACAGTCTATGTGGCCGATATTTCAGACCCTTTCATACTCGGACTGGACTTTTTAAAAGAGCATGGGTTTACACTGGATTTTAAGAATAATGAGTTACGCTCTGCTCAAGAAGATGTCACTATTTTCAAACTTGGAAATGAGTCCGGGTCTATTCAACGGATCACAGCCAAGGCAGATGTCATCATCCCTCCTCGGACCGAAATGATGATACCTGGATTAACTGGAAACGAAAGAATTTTCCAGTATGGATTGACTGGATATCCTGAGAAGAGCCCAAAGGGAGTGCTAATAGCATCAGCGCTGGTAGATCTGTCGAGAGATGTCATACCCGTGAGAATTGCAAAAGTAAGTGAAAAGTCTAGAATTATCCAGAAGGGTGAAGTGCTTGCAACCTGTGCTCCAGTCACCTGTGTATGCAAAGACCCGAGCTTGATGTTGTCGGAGCCGCCTACAAGTTTAACACCTGAAATTGGACGAAATGAAAATTTATCTCCTGAACAGAGACATGCCGCAGAAAGACTGTTCCAGGAATTTAAGGATGTGTTTTCTCAAAACGAGAGTGATATTGGTCGCACTTCACTGACACGGCATAGAATTGATACTGCCGGCCATCCACCGATTAAACAGCATCCCAGACGTTTGCCGTTCGCTAAACAAGAAGAGGTGTCTAAGCTCTTACAACAGATGCAGGATAGTGACATCATCGAACCGTCATCAAGTCCGTGGGCCTCTCCCATCGTGTTGGTCCGAAAGAAAGATGGCTCCACAAGATTTTGTGTGGATTATCGTAAACTTAACGATATCACGAAGAAGGACAGCTATCCTCTACCAAGAATAGACGACACGCTAGATACTCTTTCAGGACATAAATGGTTTTCCACACTGGATTTGAAGAGTGGATATTGGCAAGTAGAGATCCATCCTGATGACAAAGAGAAGACCGCATTTACTACTGGACAAGGACTTTGGCAATTCAAAGTTATGCCGTTCGGGCTCTGCAATGTTCCAGCAACGTTCGAGCGCCTCATGGAGACAGTGTTAAAAGGCCTGACTTTTGAAGCTTGTCTCATCTACCTAAACGACATCATCATTGGTGGCCGCACGTTTGAAGAACATCTAGAAAATATTCGAAAAGTGTTAACGAAGCTGAGAGCGGCGAATTTAAAGCTGAACCCTTTGAAATGCAAGTTCTTCCAACGGGAAGTAAATTATCTAGGACACATCATTTCAGCTGAAGGTGTTCGAACAGATCCTGAAAAAGTGTCCGCAGTAAAGAACTGGAAGCGTCCGGAAAATGTCCATCAGTTGCGAAGCTTTCTGGGACTATGCACTTATTACAGAAAGTTTGTCCAGGGGTTCTCCAACATCGCAAGACCATTGCATAGGCTCACTGAAAGCAAGCAGAAGTTTCTATGGACACAAGAATGCGAGAATTCCTTCCAGCGGCTGAAAGAAGCTCTCACATCCTCTCCAGTCCTTACCTATCCGCACCCCGAGAAACAGTTCATTGTGGACACGGATGCCAGTCATGAAAGTGTCGGCGCTGTACTTTCCCAAGAAATAGATGGCCAAGAACGAGTCGTAGCATACTGGAGCAAATGTTTATCGAAAGCAGAGCGGAATTATTGCGTCACTCGTAAGGAGTTATTAGCTATAGTGAAAGCCATAGAACACTTCCATCACTATCTCTATGGCAGGAAATTTCTCCTTCGTACTGACCACGCATCCCTAACATGGCTGATGAATTTTAAGAACCCAGAGGGCCAAGTAGCCAGATGGATACAACGACTCCAGGAATACGACTTTGACATCAGGCATCGCAAAGGCTCATCGCATGGAAACGCCGATGCCCTATCAAGAAGACCGTGTCCCGAGAGCTGTCGCTATTGTTCCAGAGCGGAGAGCAAGTATAATCCCGAATATGTCATACGCCAGACGAAGACTTCACTATTGACGCCACCAGATCCCTGGAGTGATGAGAAGATTCGAGAAGATCAAATGGCAGACTCTGAGATCAAACCAATCTTGGAGTTATTAGAATCTTCTAGCACGAAGCCCAGTTGGAAAGACATCTCGACTTACAGTCCTACGACGAAGCAATATTGGGCTCTTTGGAACTCTCTCCACGTCAGGAATGGTGTCCTGTTCCGAAAATTCGAATCGGAAGATGGGAAGACATCTCGGTGGCAGTTGGTACTTCCTCGATCCCGAATCCCAGACGTCCTCAAGGAATTACATGGCAGTCCCACTGGTGGCCATTTTGGAGTCATGAAAACATTACACAGAGTCCGAGAGCGCTTCTTCTGGGGAAAAGCGAGAGCTGACGTCGAACGATGGTGCAAATCTTGCGATGCATGTGCAGCTCGGAAAGGACCAAAGAAACGTAGCCGAGGAAGACTACATCTCTACAATGTAGGAGCACCTTTCGAACGCATCGCCCTTGACATCCTAGGCCCTCTGCCAAGAAGTGCTGATGGCAACAAATACCTCCTTGTTGTCATGGACTACTTCACGAAATGGCCTGAAGTTTATGCCATCCCTGATCAAGAAGCTTCTACGGTTGCGGATGCCTTGGTACACCAGTGGATATCAAGGTATGGAGTTCCCCTTCAAATGCATTCTGACCAAGGGAGAAATTTCATATCTGCTGTGATTGAGGGTCTTTGTCAACTTCTCGGAATGGACAAAACTAGGACGACGCCTTTACATCCACAGTCGGATGGCATGGTTGAGAGGTTTAATCGTACCATCCTCAACAACCTCTCACTGCTAGTTTCAAGAAACCAACAAGACTGGGACCAAAAACTTCCCTTGTTTCTCCTCGCCTATCGCAGCGCCGTCCATGAAACGACCGGCTATTCCCCGTCTCAGATGCTTTTCGGTCGTGATCTTCGTCTACCTTGTGATCTGCTTTTTGGTCGCCCTCCAGATGCGCCTTCATCGCCAGAGAGATACGTGCAGAATCTCCAGGCACGATTTGAAGACGTCCACAACTTGGCTCGAGAGCGGATCAACATACAGACGGAGAAGATGAAGACCAGGTACGACACGAAAGCCACGGGACATCAATTCAAAGAAGGTGACAAGGTTTGGTTTTATAATCCGACTCGACGCAAAGGACTTTCTCCCAAACTGCAATCGCACTGGGACGGTCCTTATACAGTCCTAAACAGACTGAACGATGTCGTAATTCGGATCCGAAAGTCACCAAGTTCGAAGCCTAGAGTCGTTCATTACGACAGGCTGGCTCCATACTATGGCCATAGTACTTAGTTCATTGATTGTAAATAGTGTAAATAATGTAAATTAGTATGACCATGGTCTTGTATATAAGTTAATGTAGTAATTTCTTTTGCTTAGCATTATCATTATTATTATTATTTAAATACTTGTATGTAATAATGTCTATGCTTTAATTTCATAAGTGTATTTTTTTGTATAATTCAGCATTATGCATGTGTTTAATTGTTATTTTTCATGTAAACTTTAAGTGCTTTGAATAGTATAGCATTTGTTGGTAACGGGTTTGCTTTCCGATCAAAGGTTGAACTGCCCGGGACGTGCAGTCCTTGAGAGGGGGGCAATGTTATGAATTTTGTATATACCTGTAAATATTCCATTTGTTTAAATTTATTTTATTTTATTATTGTGAAAATTGCAGTATTATTAATGTATTTCCTATTGAGCATCATGTAACTCAATGCTAAAGGCCTCAGGTGGTTTGCAAGAAAAACAACCTTACAGCATCGGTTTTATAATGGAGCTCTATTGGAAAATCGCCAAGGAATGGGTTTATCGCCAAGTTGGCGATGGTTTTGGCGACCTATTTTTGTCGCCAAATTTGGCGATATATCGCCAAATGTCGCCAAGTTGGCGACGGATTTGGCGACTTTTTGTGCAACCACCCCCCCTTATACCTATACATTGGGATCCTTTCTTGCTTGGGTTCTCTATCGAAAGTTAAAGCACTTTCTGGTAATTTCTAGCATCTGAAGGCTCTGGAATAATCTGGAAAGATCTCTGAAACCTATATAAGGACCTCCATCAGTTCAGTTGAGTTAGTTGTCTGTCAACTGCGATTGAATTCATACGAGAGGCTTTGCATTGAGAACTGTGTTTCTCGGATCGATTTTGTCGTTGATAAGTCGTATTGAACGCATTGTTTCTGTGTGAAATTTTGCTGTGCTTTTATTGGATTTGAAGATTACTGAATATCTTGTAATTTTCAGAAGATATTTGTGATCGTATTGCACTGTTTATAGTGAATAAAGCCTTTTTAGTGTTCTTATATATTGGCATCAGTCCTTTCGAACCCCGAGCTCACAACAATACATTTATGAAAAATAAAAGAGAACCAATGATCTCGACCTAATCCTTACTCAAGCCACCATTTAGCGCTTTTAAAAAATGATGCCACATTGGCGATTTCTAAATTGTTTACTTACATTTATCGTATTGTAACCCACAATAAGCAAGTGGTAAAATGTTGCCATTCTTAATTTTTAAATAGTTACACATAGGAAAAGTAATGGATTTAGCAATAAAAAGGTCCCTGAAAAATAGATTGCATTTATACGAGAGTAAAATTTTATTCGTTCAAAACAATTTGGACAAAAGACATAATTTAAATACAGAATTATTAAATTAAACCCTACAGAGTTGATTTTTTTAGATACTGCATTTATGAGTGAAATAAAATATTTTATTTGACAAATTTAATAAGATACATATAAAAAAGATAATACGAGCAGTAAAAAAACAACGTTTTCACGATATTACATAAAAGTTAACGATTAATGTGAAGTTGAAAAAACGAAAATACACGAAATTCCTTAATGCCGCAATCACTGTACCGCACGTATGATCGCTTCGCGAACATGAAACCGAAAAAAAAAAACATAACTGGATACAGCAACCTCGTCGTATCGGAATCCCACGAAATACACGAAATTCGTTAATGCCGCGATCACTGTGCCGCACGTATGATCGCTTCGCGAACATGAAACCGAAAAAAAACATCACTGGATACAGCAACCTCGTCGTATCGGAATCCCAAGAAAAACACGAAATTCGTTAATGCCGCGATCACTGTACCGCACGTATGATCGCTTCGCGAACATGAAACCGAAAAAAAAACATCACTGGATACAGCAACCTCGTCGTATCGGAATCCCACGAAATACACGAAATTCGTTAATGCCGCGATCACTGTACCGCACGTATGTTCACTTCGCGAACACGAAACCGAAAAAAAAAAAACATCACTGGATACAGCAACCTCGTCATATCGGAATCCCACGAAATACACGAAATTCGTTAATGCCGCGATCACTGTGCCGCACGTATGATCGCTTCGCGAACATGAAACCGAAAAAAAACATCACTGGATACAGCAACCTCGTCGTATCGGAATCCCAAGAAAAACACGAAATTCGTTAATGCCGCGATCACTGTACCGCACGTATGATCGCTTCGCGAACATGAAACCGAAAAAAAGCATCACTGGATACAGCAACCTCGTCGTATCGGAATCCCAAGAAAAACACGAAATTCGTTAAGGTCGCGATCACTGTACCGCACGTATGATCGCTTCGCGAACATGAAACCGAAAAAAACCATCACTGGATGCAGCAACCTCGTCGTATCGGAATCCCAAAAAATACATGAAATTCGTTAATGTCGCGATCACTGTACCGCACGTATGATCCCTTGCGAACATGAAACCGAAAAATAAACATCTCTGGATGCAGCAACCTCGTTGTATAGAGATCACAAAAAATACACGAAATTTGTAAATGCGGCGATCACTATACCGCATGTATGATCGCTTCGCGAACATGAGACTTCCATGAAAACTGCAATCAATTAATTCACACTGTTCTAAAGTAACAAGAGTAGCCACTCACATACATAAATTTTTTTAAAAAAAATCAAGATTTAAATAAAGAAGCAGATGATGAATATCATGACATAACCATTTAATGACATAAGTGTTATTTAACTATATTAAAAAAAACATGTTTTAAATAACTAATAAATCATTAAATATCATTAAAATACAAATAAAAGTCGAATAATCATTTGATGACGTAACAAATACGTCATACGTAACAAACGCGTCATCACAAAAAATATCATTGCTCAGCCTTTCCAACAATAAAAGAGCTACATCTGGCTAACTATCGACGATTTGGCACGATTGAGAAATGATGAGGGTTGCAAGAGTCAGTCCGCTATCGCGCGCGCGCTAGCACGCCAATACAAACGGACGCCAAGCAGAGGTCAACTCTTGGAATCACCCATGTAAACGTATTAATATGTAAACTAGACGATTATGATGCGGCGAGACGTAATGTTAAAACCATGAATAGAATTTCACACCACTTTGAAAATGGGTTTCTTATATCAACGAAATTTTATGTTTCAAAATCTCTCGCATACGATATTGTAATAGGGCAAGACGTGATCAGCAAACTAAAGTTGGCGATAGACGAAGAGGGAATTAAAATTGCTGGCGAGCGCAATACTTTTCAAGTACGTTGCCTTAAAGTTGTAAATAATTCCGATAAAAAATTAAATTATGTTGCCAATTCATCCAATGAAGCGAAAGTATCAAAAGGAAATAGTTCACGTGCAGAAAACGAAATGATTGGTATTATGAATAAAAATAATTCAGAAAATTATTTCAAGATAAATTTAGCACGCGCGGTGAAAACAGATAAAAGTGACTCAACTCGCGAGACCAAATCAAAAGATGAAAATGAAATAACAAAACACGGAAAATATTATAATTTAACGAGCACGAGAAAAAATAAAAAGAAAACTGCCCAGTTAAACTGAGGGCATTGAGCTCACAGGCTATTCACACTAATTGTATATTATACACTTATTTCAAAGAATTTGAAATAAGACCCTCGAAAAATAAAGAAATCAACAATATATTAAAGGGGGGTCATCCCCCCGTAACCCCCCTCATAGTTAACTAATGAACCCCTTAAACTAATCAGGGAAGTCTCTAATTACAATGAATATATATACAAAATTTGAAGAAAATCGGATAATTCTGCATGAAAAACCCATTTATCTAAATTGAGGGGGATTAGCCCCCCTTTCCCCCTTTATACTTAACCAATGAACCCCCAAAACTCTTCAGAGAAGCGCATTATCACATTGAACCTATATACAAAATTTGAAGAAAATCGGATAATTCTGCATGAAAAACTCATTTATCTATATTAGAGGGGGGGGTTATCCCCCCTTTCCCCCTTTATACTTAACCAATGAACCCCCAAAACTATTGACAGAAGAGCATTATCAAAATGAACCTATATACAAAATGTGAAGAAAATGGGATAATTCTGCATGAAAGATTCATTTATCTAAATTAGGGGGGGAGGTATACCCCCTTTCCCCTTTTATACTTAACCAATGAACCCCCAAAACTATTGACAGAAGCGCATTATCAAAATAAACCTATATACAAAATTTGAAGAAAATGGGATAATTCTGCATGAAAAACCTATTTATCTAAATTATGGGCGGTTAGCCCCCCGTTTCCCCCCTTTATGCTTAACCAATGAACCTCCAAAACTAATCAGGGAAGCGCCTTATCACAAGGAACCTATAAACAAAATTTAAAGTAAAACGGTTAGTTCTATCAAGAGTTATCGCGTTACGTACATACATACAGAACCGGCGGGCACATAAGCTCTCAGGCTTTGATAGCCTGTGAGCTAAAAAATAGACAGAAGTAATATAAAAAGAAAAAATGAAAATAATGAAATATTTCAATTTATAATATAATATTATAATGTACAATAGCGCATTAAATGAAAATTGTAATATAATGTGTGTGGTACTAGTTTATAATAATGAATAAAAAAAAACACTTCATTTAAAAGTATTTCCTGCACAATAAAACGTTTCCTGACGATTCAAAAAATACACACGTAATTGTTCAAGTTTTCACTTCTGTCGGCACTCCCGGAGTGCCATTGTTTTTTAAAGGTTTACTATATCACATGTTTTCTATTGAAAATAAAGTGTGTAGCATTCATAGTTCATTTACAGGGACACTCAAAAGAATTCTGTTACATTATGGTCTACAAGGAAATATCTTTTGCAGTGTATTTTAATAGCGTTACGGCATTTCGAACATAATGAAATTTATATACATTATTAACGTTCACAAAAAAGATGCTTGCTGTAGAATATGATGTGTATGGTATTTATCGGTTATTTACAGAGACGCACAAAAGATTTCGGTTACAATACTGTCTGTTAGCGATAATTGCAGAAGGTGCGTTTTCAGCTATGGTATACGCTTTTAAGTTTAACTAAATTTTTGCATTTTTAATAGTGTGTATAAATTCTATACAACACATATGGGACTGTACAAAAGCATACGTAAGCATGACTGTCTATAGACGTGAAATGCTTAAGTGTGGTTTTTAATTGTGTTATGCATTTCCCAGCTAAACTGTATTTACTATACGAAGAGAAATAAAGTCATATAAAGGGCTAAACAAATAACTGGATGCATTGCCGACTTTGGATGGTAATTGCTGGTAGTGTGTTTTTAGTAGTGTTATACGCTTTTACCTGAATTAAATTTTAGCTTAATATGTGATGTTTATAATATTGTGTAGATAATATACAGGTCTGTACAAAAGACTTCAAGTACATTTCTATTTATTGGCGTATTTATTGGTAAAGGTGAATTTTCAACTGTGTTATGCTTTTCCTACACTGAAAAAAAAAAAGTGTTGATTTTACAGTATAATACTGGCACCCCAGCTGCCAGTATTATACCGTAAAATTAACAGTAATAAACAGTAAAATAAGCAGTAATACGCTGCCACGCATGTAGCGTATTACTGCTTATTTTACTGTTTATTACTGTTAATTTTACGGTAAAATACTGGCAGCTGGGGTGCCAGTATTATACTGTAAAATCAACACTTTTTTTTTTTGCAGTGTGAAATTAAGTTTATAATTTTTATACCTACATAATTTCTCCCTTCTTTTAAAAAGCCATAATAGCAGATTAAATAAGAAATATATCAAGTGAAACCTATGTACGAAAAAAAAAAAAATTTCTTTTCGAGGCAAGAATATTTCAAACACAAGTTTTCTATTAAGCTGAAATTGAGAAGAGCTAAGCAACAAAACTAACACTTTTATCGATATATGTTATTGGCTAGGAAGAAGGGCAATCTCAGGAACTAAATAACCTGACAAAAATCATCACTTTCGGTATCATTGCGTATTACTCTAGCCACAGACAAGCACGCGACGAGAAGATCAAAATAAATTTACATCGCACAGACGAGAGACAACACTAAATGAAGAGGTGTTATAAAGGATGAAAAATGGATATAATCAGAATAAGCCCGAATAATTGCATCAAATGCAGAGAAGATATTTCGCAGGTTATTTTCCATAGCTAATCAGAGTACCTGAAAATAAGATATGGTGCCCTGCACGCTATGGGCAGTGATTAAAATGACAAATATAACATTCATAAGAATAAATTAGAAATTATACGCAGGAATTATCTATTCTCCCCGGAAGAAAGTTATTAAAAATATATTCAGAAGATGTTAATTAACGAAAATATTGTATAATAATTTAATATATGTTTAATAATTAAATTATTTGTCTTTGTAGATTTCTGTCATACGAAATTTTGTTATAATTACAGGATGTTCGATTATGGAAGATTCCTAAATTTAAATGCATATTTATTAAGGTTTAGTTTATTCAAGATTGTTCTAAATACAAACTAATCCACTAGCAATGAATTAAATTTTTGAATAAAATTTGAGATTTCAATTGGGATATGCCATATTTTTCTTGAAATTCCACCGTACTTTCATTTTACATTTATTAATTACACTTTAAATTTTGCATACCACTGCATAGAAAGGAAAAGAATACCAATTATGAAAAAAAAAAATCCCCGACAGCTCGGCCTACAGGCACAGGTAGATTTCGAGGACGCAGACCGTGGGGCACCTGTTTGTTGGGAATTGCGGAAAAAATTACCTTTTTGCCATGATGCGGCAGTTGGAACCGCCCACTTCGAAACCGAACTTGTTTGCTGGCGGAGCCGGCAAGGACTTTTTTTTTTTTTTTTTTTTTTGCTATAAGGGTTAGTCCTATAAAAAATTGTCAATATAAAAGTTTTAGATAATATTAATTTGATACCTTGTGAATTGACGAAGTTATGAATTTTTTTCTTCTAAACCCCCCCCCCCTTCCCCCCCCCCCTTAGGGCCATTTTAATGATATCAAAAATCTGTCATACATAAATTTTCGGTCCTTTTCCTAGAAGTAATAATAACTTTAAATGGATTCGATACGTATCATAATTTTAAAAAAATATGGTTTTTTTTCTGTTTTCACAAAAAGCACCCCCCCCCCCCCCCTGGTTCGATTTTGCCCATTAACGAACTTGACCGATATTTCCTGCCCCTTGATTTTATGTATCAGTTTGGAAGAGATTTGTGCAGAATTATTGACGTTATCGTGTCCATAAAAAGTGATATAGATAGATAAAGTTTAGAGTTTTTGGGGGTGGTTTTGGGTTCTGGGAGTCATGATCGGCGTAGATCTGCAAATTTTTTTCAAAAATTCCAACTTAGGGGAGAATGTAATAAGTAGTATTTCTTACGAAATCTACCTAA
The DNA here is from genome assembly GCA_963931845.1 of Maratus michaelseni. Taxonomy (NCBI): domain Eukaryota; kingdom Metazoa; phylum Arthropoda; class Arachnida; order Araneae; family Salticidae; genus Maratus; species Maratus michaelseni. The sequence continues at coordinate 257,645,869 of OZ007592.1, forward strand.
TAAAGACAGGCAATTAGATTATAGAAATGCGGCAAAGAAAAATTACAAAGAAAGTGTCAGTTAAAAAAATTAAAAAACTAATTCATTTACAGATTTTATGGATATTTAAAATAAAAATTTTAATGGATATATTAGTCCAATCTGGCTGACTAATAAAATCTGTCAATAAAGCAGTTTTTTTAAATGTGTACTTTATTTATTTTACTTTTGTATTTTTATCTAAAATGCGTTACATAAATGTATCCTAGTGCAATTATTTAGGTATTTATACTAGACAGACTTATTACTTCACAGACTTGGGTATTTATACTAGTATATTATACTTCGCAAATGATAAAAGTTTTACAACTTAAATTTAAATGTTTTATTTAAAACAGGTTTCGTAAATATCATGCATAGTTGCCAACCTCTCGATTTTTTTCATACCAGTATTTTTATGCAAAAACATTTGTTTTATGTAATCGTACAATTTCTTCAATTTAATAAAGCGAATTTTTTTGTAAGATTTTACTGGTATTAAAAAAAATCGGGAGGTTGGCAACTATGCATGATATTTTCAAAAATATCAAAAATATCCTAATATTTTGATGCATGCGATATTTTTTTATATATATATCCTATATTTTCAAAAGTCAACTAACTGCTAATAATAAATATTTTCCAACGTAATATAAATTAGAAATTAAATCACATTGCGCTTAATTTGAGAACTTAATAAAACAATATTCTAAATTTTTTTTCTTTTCCTTTCTTTTTCTTTTTTTTTTTCACTTACAGCAAAAATGAAGATTAACTAATAGAAAAAAATAGAAAGGAATTGTACAATCATCAAAAAACAAACTACATAAATCAGTAGCAAGTAGAAAGAAAATTTTATGTTTTATAGAAGAAAATTTTAAAGAAAAAAAAGTCTTTTTTAATTGAAAAATTTGAACATAAATTTAAGCTTGTCTGTTTTATTATTTCCTAAGCTATCGTACAGTTTAAACTCAACTAAACCAAAACCAGAAAAAATTATTTTCTAATGAAGCTGTAAATAACTTTTTATCTAAATTAGACAGCTTATCTTTCAATGACTGTTCTGAGTTAATAATGTGCCACATAATTATTGGTTCTACATTCAAAAATTCAGCTTCAAATGTAAAGATTGGAAAAGATATTTGTTTATATATTTGGCTAAAACAGGTCACTGACAGAGACAAAAGTTCTTTGCCCACAGAGCGACAGAGTCAATAACAATTGAAAAATTCATTTACGCTTGTTTAGACTGAAAATATCAAAAATATCATGTACAATGATATTTTGAAATAAATATCAGATATATGAAAATATTGAAAATATCAAACATCTTGATATTTCGAAATTAAATATCGGATATATATCATGATATATACCCATTGATATAAATCGCCGAACCTTGATTTAAAATTTAAAATTTTTCGTTTTTGTAATGTAACTTTTCAACAAAATGCACACTTTCCATATTTCTTCACTAGAAATGATAAGACCTCATAGGATATGCAAAATCAACATAGACTAAATAAGCAGAAATGTAAATGCTAAATACAAAGAAAGTTTTTCCAAACTATTTTCGATATCTCCTCATAATATCAGAAAGCAAGGTATGGTGTCCTACACACTATGAGCAATCATTAAAAATGACATCATGTACGTTCATAAGAAGGAATTATAGAAAATTAAAATTCCGCGTACGTGTTCACGAAATTTTCTAAATTAATACCTTTTAAAACATTTTAAATACGACATGATAAATTTTTCAAAAACTAAAGGAAATAATTCCGTCCCCCTTCCCCTAAGTTTTGTATTTTCTACAATGAAATTTTTACCATAAATCCATGCTTAAGCAGCACTGTTTAAAAATGCTTTAAAATGATAATATGAAAATGCTCATTTGTTTTAAAAGTATTATTTATCATAAACGAGTGCATGGCATGTTGAAATGTAAAGTAACCACACAAACTTTAAAATAACTTTATCGACAAATATAATCTTAATTATTCCATTTTATCGATTTCAACATAAATTTATTTATAAATTAAGCACAATTTGGAACTATTTTGACCGAATAGCTTGAAGAATAAAAATTACGCGCTTCAAACTAAACGAGCTATTGAATTATGCAGGGTGTACTATAGAAAGATAGAAACGTGCTTTAATTTTTTTACCTGTTGTAGATAAGTAATTGCAAAAAAGTTTAAAATAAGGCGGGAAATAAGATTATATTAAGGAAATAGTCATCCAATTAATTTTCAGAAAACTGGAGTTTTTTCATTTTTATGCGATCCCCCTAGGCAAAACGGGTCAATTAGAATTATTTCTCTTTCTCTTCAACAAGATCATTATAAAAAACGTCATATCTGTATCTTTAAAATTAACCGACAAATTTCGTAAAATTTTCGTAACATTTAAAAGTCTAATTTCATCCGTAAAAATAAGGATAATTCATAAACCGATTCTGGCTATTTTGATCAAAAGTATGATAACAAGTGGGAAAAAATTGCTTCACAAATACATTTTTAAAAAAAAAGGTCACATGGTCAAATTAAAATCCATGGTACATAGGCTGAAATCTTGTAAAGAGATAAATGTATGTTTGAATCTTAGAAATATAATTAAAAAACAATTTCACAACCTTTTTTTTTAAATACATTACTGACCTCTTTTAATAATGCTTCTGTAAATATTTTGGAGTTCTCCGCCACTAATATTGTTGCAAGCATCGATTAACGTATAACTGCCTATGTATTGTACTCCATGTTTCCTTTTTGCTGAAATATCACACAGACTTACATTTCTTATTTGTTATATGGTGCACTCACAATGGTCAAATATTAATTAAGCATAACTCTTTCAATCTTAAAGATACACATGTGCACTTTTCTGTAATAATCTTGTAGTAAAAAGGGAAAAAAAATAGATAACTGACCGATTTACCGATTTTGATTAAATGAGCCGGATAAATAATGTAACTTCTTGAAAAATAATCGGAGTGTGGGCTATTTCATAAACAGAATCATTTTACTACTTTATTTTGAACTCTTCGATGATTTAACAGCTGTGCATCAGTGGGCCGATTGTCATCACTAAATTTTAATAGTACTTTTCGACTTCTTTAATCGTATGAATTCTACCATTAAATAAGGTGAATATTAAAAATTTAATTATTAAGGCGCTATTTGAATAGGGGGGGGGGGTGGGGGGGAGGAGCGTGTGTTTTGTTCAAAACTTTAACAAGTTTGGAGCTATTATAAGCCGAGAAAATACTACAGAATGCGGTTACATTTTGCTTAGTTTTCAGTATCAATTTTTATCAAGATTTTTTCATAGGTTTTTCAAATGTACTTTCTCCTAAATTATACGATTATGCAAGTACATTAGATTTTAACTACAAAACTAGTAAGACGTTTAATTTTGTTTATTTAAAATTTATAAGTTCAAGTTTATATTGTTTTCAGTACAACTGTTTAACAAAATACTTAATATTCATGATTCACACACAACAAAATGGCGAGGTATTAGTATAAGGAATGGAAGATGGAAATTATCTGAATAAAGCACAAACAATTATTCCAAATACAATAGAGCATTTCACATGCTATTTTTGACACCTTTATCATAATAACGGAGAGCATGATACGGTGCCCCGCACGCTATGAGTAGTGATTAAAAATGATATATGTAAGTTCATAAAAATGAATCATGAAATTGCCATGCCATGTATAAGATTAATCCATCTTTTACTTCGTCCATTTCATGTTATAGTAAATTACCGTACTCAAAATAAATGAATACACAAATAAAGGTGTTCATATCGAAATATAGCTTTTCAAGAGTTTCTGGAAATAAAATTTTATTGATTTATTTATTTCAAATTATTGTGGTTTTTGGAATGTATATATATATATATATCAATTAATATATTAATAATTATATATATATATATATTCAATTAACAATGAAATTCCCGTAATTTAAAATTTAATATTTTTAATCAAACCTTTTAAAAAAATTATTTAATTTGCATAATTTGTTCGATTTTTTTCTTTTTGCTATCAAAGAGGTTTATTAATAAATTGTCTTTGTATATATATATATATATATATATATATATGAAAAAAATTCTTTACTTTAAGCTTTAATATTTTTAATATAATTTCTAGAAAATTATTTAATTCACATTCTCCGTTTTCATCATAAGAGATATTTCTTGATAAATTACTGTTAAGGTTTATAAAAATACATTTAGAAATTCATTAATTATTTTATATACATATTTACCAGTCACTTTTTAGAGTGCTCTCATTTCAATTAATTTCAATGGAACTGACCCATTGTCATATTGATGTAGAGTCGTGGATAAAAGAAAAACTGAACACTCTCCACTAACTCTGCAGTAAATTACCGTAGAAGAAAATTACTGGTACCAAACGATTGGAAATAAAGTCTATTTTTAAATTATGTATATAAAATTTTCTTAGGGGACTCTACGCATCCAAACAAACCCAAACTTTGTTTTTTTTCTTTTTTCAATAGCAAGACTCAATTTTGACAAGATATTTTAAATCTTCAGTTCAAACTATGCCTAGATACCAAATTTCATGAAATTCTTGCGATTAGTTTCAGAGAAATTAATTATTTTAAAATGAGCATATTGTAGGGGGTAATCCAAATTAAAGTTCGGTACTCGATTGTTGAAATGGTGCAGAAGGACTAAGTCGCTTCTTTTAATGTATTATTTCTTGCCAATGTGACCATTTTACTCACTTGATATGTTTCGGCTAATGTTATACGGTAAATTACTTTTCAATATTCATTTTATAATGTTTACAAGAGTTGAATTATCCGATTAAAATATATGTAAGTGATTCAAATAGTTTTCGAATATGCGAATGTGATTGGAACTTTGTAGGTTTTTTTATAATGCTTTTACTCAGATTTTGAATTTATTTTATTTACTCTTTTCTCAAATTATATGTGAAGAATATCGGGGAAAACAAAATTTAGAATAAAAAATAGTATGAAGCATAGTATAAGTAAACTATGTAGAAAAAAACACAGACAAATTGCTTTTCAGTCTGAATATAAATCTTAACTTGATTGCTAATGGCATATTTTTAAAACTTTTTCAGCAAATACACAACACATATGCATAGAAACTTTACTTCAAACATATATACCGCTGAAAAAATAAAATAATATTTATTAAACTGGAGAAGAAGCTAGAAATTCAATGAAAGGTAACAAAAATAATGAGTAAGATTTTTTGCTTCTAAGGTAGGACTGCTCATTTTTTTTTAAATAAAAGCTTTGTTAATTTAAAAATAAAAGCAAAACTAATTTACATAACTGACATAAAATTATATTTCATGCAAATACGATTTACGTAATTTTAATAATTTAAAAAAAAAGAATAAAAGCACATACAGAAAAATTATATAAATTTAAAAAAAAAACTATTCTAATCAACAATAAAATGAGTAAAATATTTTTTTTAATTATGCTTTTTTGCACATTTAACCAGCATCTTGCCGTTTTTTTAAGCATAATTTGAAAGCTACTTGGAAGAAAAGTTTTAAATTTTAAATGCACATAAAGCAGGACATAATAAATATAAATCCATCAAAAAAATTGTAGGTTGTAATTCATCATTTTTTCGATTATTAATTTCATAATTCATATTATAAAATAATAAAAATTACAAATTCAACGTATTTATGTTGGTATTACGGGCCCCCGAAACTAGATTCATTTGAAAGGTTTTCGGAAGATATAAAATCATACAAACTTGAGTTTTGTTTAAAGTTATTATAACGGGCCCGGGCAACACGGGGTGGGTCAACTAGTTGTTAATAATATTTTAAAGTTGTTTCAAGATTAATTTTCTAATTAGAAATATCTTCTAACATAGAACTAAATATTAATCAAAAACACTCCCTCAGGACAACGTTTCGTGATTTTCATGTTCATGAAAAATCTGTTTAAAATATCAAATTTCTTAATTATACCCAACCACTGTGAGAAATCTGCAAAAGTCACAATTCTTATTATTTAAAAATATCATTGTACAACTGTAGCAGAAAAACATGAGTTCGGTTTTCCAGTAATTCTGTAAAATGACTTAGTAAGCCAGGATAGGACAAAGGACATCCCATGGCTTCTGTATATAATCGTTACTAACAATGACGGTGCAAAGGTTTTAGAATTAGATAGAATATTTCTCCTTGAATCCCATCAATAACAATTGAATTTTCTTTCAAACTAATTTTTAAAAGATTGTAAAACACTTTAAGAAACTTAGAATACATTCTTGTCTCTCGAATACTATTTTTTTTTCCTTTTTTAATTTGTGATTATTTAAAATTTTCATTCTGATCCCGAACCCGAAGACTGGTATAAAAATCAAGGACGAACTCGTGTCGGGTCCGGCTTGGCATGAGCCTGTCTCATCTCTAATATAACCGATGTGTGCTTTAGCTCGCACTTCCTCATTTCTCGGAAGAATAAACATAAGATACATGCAGACATACACACAGCCAGAGTTTAATAGTACCTGCAGAGGGCAGATATATGTAGAAATATTACAACAGAAAAAAAAAACTACACTAGAGAAAAAACAACAAGAATCATTTTAAAACCCAAACTGGGAAGAGTTAACGATGTGTAATTGAGCATCAAAAAATTTCGCATGAAGACAGCTTGTTTTAACAGCACATGCTCCCACTGACCCACGGTAATTTTAGAGAATGAAAGTATCCAACTCCAAAAACATTTTGCGATGTATTTCCTTCCATTATTTCTGCTTAATCACCATAACATAAAAAATAAAAAAGGGACCCGGAAAATATCTTTGGTGATCTTTCAAATTATGAGAAGTAAAATCACGCATAACCGCAAGCGCTGCAATAAGGGATCTTTATACTTTATATTGCAATCACTCTAATTTGACAAACCTATTTCTTGTTACCCGAAGAAATTATGTATCAGGTCAAACTAGCGTAATAACGGAAGTTTAAAGAAAAGTAAACTTTGTGAATACTAGAAAAATTGTTTACGGCCATTTGACTTAAGGATAAAAAATAAAAATTAAAAAAAATTAATTAAAAGTACTTTACGATTTTTTTTTCCACGAAAGTTTTTAAGTGTAGTACGGTATATCGGACCCTGATAAACAACAAGAATAATTCAGTTGAATGTTTAAATAATCTAGAGAAAATATCTTGAATTACTCATTAAAAAGTTTTGGAAAATTAAGAGTATTTTTCGTATATATAAACTTATCATAAATTTGTTTGAAAATTTTTAAACATACAATGCTTTAATATATTCATAATCATAACTAATAACATAGTGCTATTGATATTGAATATCTACTCTATTTTTTTTTTAATGCATCAAATATCTACCAAGAAATTCATCAACTTTTTAATTTCAATTAATTTCTAACGGTCTAACTTTGTAAATATAGCAGATTCTCCATAATCTAATAAAATATAAGGTTTTTTTTTTTTTTTTTCACTTTACTATTTCGAGTCATTTTCTTATTTTATATGTTATTACACTGCCAAAAAAAAAAAAAAAAAAAAAAAAAAAAGGTGCTGATTTTACAGTACAATACTGGAACCTCAGCTGCTAGTATTATACCGTAAAATTAACAGTAATAAACAGTAAAAAAAGCAGTAATGCGTTTTTTTTTTTTTTTTTTTTTTTTTTTTTTTTTGTAGTGTAACAATGCAAGTCTTATCAAAATCCGCCCAGAAGAACTTTTTAAAAAGGCTAATCTTTGATAATCGAGTTCACCTCATTACAGAACTTTCCCCCTCATATATAAATAAGCAACGTAAAACAATATGCAATATACTAAAACTAAAAGAGCGCAAGTTCCATCAAAATCCATTCAGCAGAACTCAAGTTATAAGTGAAAGCGGCTAGAACGAAATTTCCATTTGCATTATATATATATAGTAGATATAAGTAGATTTTGTAATAAAAAGAGCAACCTAATGCACTAGTTTATGTTACTTATGCTTTTTTTTTTTTTTTTTTTTCAAAAATTCTTCAAGCAAAATGGCGATTTTATTAATTCGACTTTTTGACTGACACATACCGGATTAGAGGGAGTGTACAATGTGCAGTATTCAACTATTTCGATTTGTGCAGCAAAAAGATGGATTACAGGAAATAGCGGAAATTTCAAAGAGCCGAAATTAATAATGTCTAAGGAATCTTGTCGGTGGTTTATTTCATCACTTGATACATAATACCGAGATTTAAGTAATTTGCTTATTTTTTAACTATTCTTTTGAAAGATGCTTTCGGCACCCAATACCGCATTCAGAAATGAATTTTAAATGAAGTCGAACCCACAAACAATAACTCATCAGGTGATTATTCGATGAAAGTAGGAAATGAAAAAATAAAAATAATAATAAAAATAAATGTTTGCCTTGTTTGTGGTTTCTAACCACATCAATTATATCTTATTACAAAACAATGAAACAACAATTAGCATGAGCAGAAAAAATAAGTTTAACTAGTTCCAAATAGCTTTTATTGCAAAGCAACGTCCTAATGCAATGACCACGTCACTCTTAGCGGCATTCTCACAAAACCGCACTTCGTTTAGTATATACCTTTTAACAAGCAATAGAATAATATCCACCCTTAAAAGGCGTAGTCTCCTACAAAAGCACTGCTAATTATCGTCGTTAAACAGAATTCTGGAAACATTACCATTTACTGATATAACAAAGATTAAACAGAGTTGGTTCGAAATTTACATTGCAACTTCTCAGTAATTTAAAATTAGCATTGCCAACTTGAACGTTACCAAAGAGTGTAGGGAATGACCAATCTCAACAACACATTTCGTCAAAATTAATCCCAACATCACCTTATAGATTTTATATACTTTTTAATTCATACATTTATTCACTTTATAAGGATATTATTATGGTGTTTATTAAAGTTTCTATATATTTTTGAGAAATAGGATCTAAATTCAATTTTTTTTTTTTTTTTTTTTGCTCATGATCTGATAGAATACTGTCAGCAGAAGCAAAAATAGTCCTCATCTGTGCTAGTTTACGCGATTAATGTGGGAATAGATAATGTGGGAAATACAGTGAAGTAGATCTTCACCTGCATTAAAAGTATATAATACAATTTTAATACATTAAGTTATGATTAATGCTCTCAAGTATTACATTCATATACATAATTAAGTTTTTTAGATAAAATTAGAAGAATCATCTTTTTTCAGCATTTAAAATAAAATACAGCAGAAACAACATTACAATTTTGTCCTTTTGCTGGACAGTCAGAGGGTTAAGTTCTCAAACTCCACAATTTCCAGCAAATCGCAAGACATAGCTTGCCGAGTTTCACAGTCCTCAACTTGAGGATTATGCACAGTTTGAATATATGAGTATAAAAGTAATATAACTATACAAATAAACATCTCTCACAAAATATGACTTAAAATTTTTCAACCTAGGAAAGCAGATTACAATTATTTTTTATTTTATTTTCATTTTTATTTATTTATTTATTTATTAATTTTACTTTTATTTTATTTTATTTTATTTTTTAAATGTCCGATGACTGCGGTCGCCGAATTTTTAACACCAAAATTTCATGATTAACAGTCATAATAATAATAAAAGTAGTAATAACAGTTAAAAAAACAATAGTAATAACAATAATAAAATAAGCATGGAATCACCATCATTTGCCTTGCAGGTTTAAATAGTCAACGTGGTTAATAAAACTACTCCTTTAACTCGTCACAAAAATAAGAGCACGAACTTAAAAATATAGTCACTCACTTGTGAACGACACCGGTTTAAAAATGTGGAGAGTTTAAGGAGTGAATTGCTAAACTTAAATCTAATTAGTAATGGCTGACAATTTTTTGCCGTATATTATTAAAATTATTTTTCTGGTAAAACATTTCTTATTTCTATTACACAAGTTTGAGTGTAAAGTGAAATAAAATAATTTAAATGACCTCGTAAAACACTCAAATAAATTTTTCCATTTCTCATTTTAGAAATTTAAAACTTATCGTTGCAAAACATTTCTTTATTTAATTTTTCCTCCCTATTTGCATACTATATTAATTCGAATCTCAATAGAATCCGATAAGACAGCATTTCTCAAACTTTTTTTTTCCAAGTATAAGGATAACTTTTATATTCTAAGTTCTCCGGGGACTCATTTTAAACTACTTTGACACTCGATCATTACTTTTATATTATCAGCTATAACGTATGATATGCAATACATCTGAATTTCTTCTTGTTTATGTAAATTTAAAAGGCCCACTAGAGCAGACCTTGAATACCACGAGAGATCCGCGGATTATAATTTGAGAAACGTTGTTGTAAGAAATTTCAAATTTTCAATAAGAACAAAATTGCTTTCAGCTGTTTAGCGAGTGTCATTTGAAACGTATTTCGAAATCAATTACGAAATATAGGTAAAAATAAATTCTGTGAATTTATCAATCTTTTTATCCCCTAATAAATATATAATTATTTACATGTTCCATAGCACAAAGTTGAGCAAAACACTTTTTCGTGATAATAGAAACCTAACGTATATTTAAATTACAACTTTTTTTTTTTTTTTTTTTTTTTTTGAAGAGTAGTTAGCATCAAATAAAATTACTTCCAATAAATAAATAATAACAATATAATCAAATGTGACTGAAAATATCGACACCGAATTCGATTCAAAAATAAAAATACGGATATATAAATATACACAAACACCTCTTACAAGTAAAAAATATATTTTTTTTCAACCGAAAAAAATTTATTGATCTATGGTTTCTATACAATCGGATTACCATTAATAATTTATTTCATTAAAAATCCAAAGACTGCGGTCGCCACATAGTTAACACCAAAAGTTCAAAACACCATTCTCTGTTTAAATTTTTCTGTCTCAAAATAGAAAGCTTGCAATTTCAAATAGTTAGCCTGGTTAGCAATTAAAGGCTAATCGTCACTTCACATTTTTTTTAATTTAACACCTATCGTAGCAAAGGCTTGCCTTTAAAAAATTCTATTTCACCCAATATGCATACTATATTGCCTTGTATCTCATTAGTACCCTATATAACAGATTTTTAAAAAATCAATAAAAAACAAAATACGTTTGTTGCTTTAGCTAAAGTAAAACAAAACAAAACAAAGACATTTTTCGAAATTAAATAGCGATATAGCTAATTAAATGCTGTGAATTATCAAAGCAATTCTTCACATATCATAATTTTTATTCTCCGTCATACCATTTTAATAAAACTATTTTCTTGTGATAAAGCATAGAATATAAAAATCTAATATATAATTAAATTAGCGCATATTTTTACTTCCTCTTCGCAAAGTAGTTCAACAACGCAATAAAATTTACCTCGAATAAAATAAATGACATATCATTAAAAATAGTTTGCTGACAAAGCATTTTTTTATTTATAGCACATGTTGCATGAGTATAAAGTAAAATAAAAATTTAAAAAACCGTAAGCAATCAAATAAATTTTCTATTTTGAAATTTTACAAATTTAAAACTCATTGTATTAAATATTTGCATTTAAAAAAATCTATTTCTCCCCCCCCCCGCCCCCCCCCCGAACATAGCGTACTTATATTGCTTCACATCTCATTAGAACCCCATAAGAATTTTTAAAACTTTCAATAAAAAGAAAAATTACATTTAGCATTTTAGCCAGCGTGATTTAAAACGTTTTTCGAAATTAATAGCGAAATAGCTAATTAAATTCTACGAATTATCAAGCATTTTTTCATAAATTAATGTATCTTAATTTCCAGGTTCCGTAATATCTAAGTTGATAAAAACATTTTCTCATGATAAAGCACACAATACACAAACCTAACACGTAATTAAATTAACACATATTTTTACTTTCACTCCAAAAAGTAGTACAACATCCAAATAAAATTACCTCGAATACCAGAAAAATTTAAGAATCAACGTGAATCTAAAAAAAATTGTATGTCAGAACGACTAATTTATAAAAACAAATTTCCCGTTCGCTCATAAGACCCAATTCGAAGAACGAAAAAAGAATGCTGTAAAAAGTAATGTAAATCTGACAAGCACTTAATGATAAAAATGTTCTAGATTTTAATGCCCAATAATTGCATTTATAATTGTTTTTTTTTTCTTTCTTTCTCTGTTTTTGCATATGATTTTCTTACAAACGCCGCTACGGATTCTCAATCATAATTTAGATAATGAAATCATTTCTGTTACATGACTGTTTCAATTACCTTCATTAGCACTAATGATTCTCATCGGTTCAGATTTATGTTTGTGTATTTAAAAAAAGAAAGAAAGAAAAAAGTTCTTACACGATATTTAAGTAATAGTAGCTGCAAATGCAACATATAAATAAAGAAATGAAAAATTATTATCAGAAATAGAGATAAAAGAATTCGAATGATACAAGAACTAGAGTTTTTACTTAGCATTTTTGCTCTTAATAATATTTTCCCAGCTACTTTTTCTGCATTTACTTTTTAATAACAGTTAACAGATGCTGTCATAATTCAATACTATAAGTATTTATTTATTTCTATCTTATATTACAAAAAGAAAAAAAAAAAAGAAAAGCTAAGACTGAATATCATATCAGGTAACAAGTAATTTTTAGGGGGGGGGGGGGACCGATAGGGAATTTTTTCACCTTATTACACTAATATTTATTTATATTTCGCCATTTGGCGAGTTTTAGTGGAAATAGTTTGTCAGAGGAGCAATGTTTCTGTGTACAAGCACATTAACTTTAAATCCCACTGTTGCTAATAATCGCTCATTTTGACGCCTAGTAAACGATCCTATATTGAAACTTCTTGTGTGTCCCTGTGAAAAACTATGCACGATACGATGGCTACATTAAAATCCCATACTAGTACTGTGTAGTGTACCTTAACAGCCTATTCCAATTTCGTGACAACCGGACAGTTTTTACGAAAGCTAGTCTTTACAGCCTAAAAAAAGAAAAAAAAAACATACAAACATAGAAAAAAAAAACATACTATTTTTGTATTCTAATGAAATCTACAAGGGATGATCCTCAGAACGAGCTCCTTCGAACAAAAACAGAATTATAATATTCAGAGCATCAATTAAGTGTTATTTAAGTGTTAGACATGAAGAAAAAATTTAAATCAATTATGTTTCAGAAAGTAGTCAGTTTGTATTAAAAGCAGCCGTATGAAAAAGACAAAAAGAAAGTCGGCTTTACACTTGAGGGAGAATCTATTTTATATAATTCGAAACGGTACTTTTGTGTCTATTTGTAGTATGTTGTATAAGGATATGAAATTTTTTTTTTAAATTTAATTAATTGGTGGCTAGTTTTTTGTTCTTTCAGGTAGCTTTCATTACAAAAAGCTGCCTATTGTAGCAGTTCAGAGGAAAGCAATTCCAAAAAAATGTTGGTATATTTTCACCGATTATGACCCCCAGACCCCCAAACCACCTTCCGTTTAAATGTTGATTTATATATATATATATATATATATATATATATATATATATATATATGTCTGATCTTAGCATAATTGCCAGTATATTTTATGAAATATTTTATTAGTTTTTAAGACACGTGTGAGTTTTTCCAAACTGATGATTAAATTTTAGACGTGTTTTTCATTTCCAATTCTATTTTAATTCTCTTGATATCCAATTTTCATTTTATTACATTTTATGACATATTAAATCATTTTTCATTTCAAATTCCATTTGAATTCACTTGATATTCAAATTCCAATTATCTTACATTTTATGGCATATTATATTGTTTTTTTTTTAAATATTCTTCACAAATTTCAGTATTTTTGGCTGATTACCATTGTTGAAATTGCTTTGGTAATATTATGTTTGCACTTGTTAATTTATTAACTTTGTGGTATTCTGTCTACACTTTATTGCTAATTATCTCAATTGGAGATTAGGTTAGAAATGTTGAGAGAACTTGATTAATGTTTTTTGAAATTCAAAGATATTATAATTATATATATATATATATATATATATATATATATATGTCTCGACCGAGTTCGTTGGCCAGCTTCATCCGCCATCTTGTTTCAAAATGGCGGCGAGTTAAAAAATTTTACATTTTTAAAAATCCAAAAAGATCTACAAAAAAGTTATAAATTGAAAAAATTGTTTCTGTTAAGTGTTAGAACGTAATACAAAAATGCTGGAAATTTTTTTGTTGTGGCTATATCTTAAAAAATGGCTGAGATAGAGCAGTTTGAAATTCTAGGGTGGCTGAGATTTTGAAACAATTCGATATTTGTTATGTTGTAACTCTCGTATTTATGAACCGATATGAATGTTACTGATCATGTGTTCAGAACATACCAAGGTCTCGACCGAGTTCGTTGGCCAGCTTCATGCGCCATCTTGTTTCAAAATAGTAGCAAGTTAATTTTTTTTAATTTTTTTTAAAAAATTAAAAAGGTGTATACAAATTATAAATTGAAAAAGTTGTTTCCGTTATGTGTTAGATCGTGATACAAGGATTCCGGAACATTTTTTGTTTTGGCTTTACCTTAAGAAATAGCTGAGATATGGCAATTTTAAATTCTAGGGTGGCTGACATTTTGAAACAATCTGATTTTTGTTATGCTGTAACTCTCATGCTGAAATTCGAATTCAAATTCAGTATTAACGAAAACCGAGATTGAGTTTTCTATAATCGGGTTCCAAGCATTTTAGGTTCGGGTGTTTGAATGAAATGAATTGAATTTTTAAAAACATTGACAATTTTAAACCCTCTCTTTTCCTCCCGGAAGGACATTTTTTATTACTCAATTCCTCATTTTATTATGAACTCTCTTATTTGAAGTCGGTTAAAATGTAAGTAATGTGTCAAATACCAGAGGAAGCAAAATCCTTTTTACGCCCCCACAAAGAAATAAAATAGTTTTACCAATTTCTGAAACAAAAACAAAGAATTAAATGGAAGTTAAATTCGATATGCAAATTCGAAAGACAAAATAAAAATTCAACTACTAACGTGTGGATTTTTTCCCCCTCATATACGATTACATTTGAAAATTTCAGTAACTTTGTTTTGAATAATGAGTTTCACCAGGAGTTCTTGCGTGTGAACATTTCGAAAAAAAAATGTTAAAAAATATTGCTATACTATTAGTAGATTTCAAAAATTTTCACAAAATATAAACAAATAAAAAAGAATCAGGATGTGTGGAACGCACTTTGTACATAGCTGAAATTTTATTTTAAACATTTAAATTTTCGTATAGAACTCAAAAGAGTAGAAACAATATTTCATTTACAATTTAACTGCTATTTATTAATAAACTTGTAAAATTTTTAAAAACTGCAAATAAAAACAAAGAAATTATTTTGTTAGTAAGTAAGAGTTTTAAAATATTGTATATTTATATTTCATTTTTACTAAGTTTTCGGTTAGAATATTTGAAATATTGAAAATATTCTTTCAAATACAAAATATTTTCATATTTTTTTTAAAGCAGGACTTTTTAAAAAAGCGAAATTCAAACTAATTAGTACATTATTTCTAAGGTAATGTTTTTTGGTGTTGAGTTAATTTGTCGTGCACATTTCGTCACGGAGTACTTCACTGTGCAATTGTCGCACATGATTCGTCGTGGCAGTGATGATTTTTGAAGGCGATAATAGTGAAAGTGGCGATAACGTATTGCATTAGATTAATTTTAACACAATTATTCAAATTGGTAAAGAAATCATACGAGTTGTAATTTTCCAACTGGACGAAAAATGTCCGGGCCAGGATTCGAACCTGGGATCTCTTGGCTGAAGCCGCCACGCTCTACCAACTGAGCCATCCCGGTCGAATCTGGAGGGCATAATTCATCCAGTTAACCTTATTGATCATAGCATCTGGTCTGATATTTTAATCAGCTCAACAGAATAGATCGCAGGTAATGGAACGCCAGTAAACGCTGGATACGTGATTACATTAGATTAATTTTAACACAATTATTCAAATTGGTAAAGAAATCATACGAGTTGTAATTTTCCAACTGGACGAAAAATGTTGTATTGCAACAACAATGTTGTATTGTTACGCAACCCACTTTAAAGTTCAAGAATTTTTAACGATCCTCCAAATATGTAGGTATAAAAAAGTTTTTTCCATAATCTATCCTGCAAAAAAAGGTAAACATTTTTCGTCCAGTTGGAAAATTACAACTCGTATGATTTCTTTACCAATTTGAATAATTGTGTTAAAATTAATCTAATGTAATCACGTATCCAGCGTTTACTGGCGTTCTATTACCTGCGATCTATTCTGTTGAGCTGATTAAAATATCAGACCAGATGCTATGATCAATAAGGTTAACTGGATGAATTATGCCCTCCAGATTCGACCGGGATGGCTCAGTTGGTAGAGCGTGGCGGCTTCAGCCAAGAGATCCCAGGTTCGAATCCTGGACCGGACATTTTTCGTCCAGTTGGAAAATTACAACTCGATAACGTATTGGTGTAATAATAAATATTAATTCGGTTATCCTTAATTATCATAATTAAATTACGACTTATCTATTACAGCGATTCCGAAACTTTATTGTTACGCAACCCACTTTAAAGTTCAAGAATTTTTAACGATCCTCCAAATATGTAGGTATAAAAAAGTTTTTTCCATAATCTATCCTGCAAAAAAAGGTAAATTTTCGTAATTTGTAAATTTATTTGTATTTTTTCATAATTTTAATTTTGTACATGTTTTAATAAAAAGTAATAAAAAATTACATATCAATTTTTAAAATTATTTTCTTTATTGATTTTGTTTAAAACAAATTTTTTTCTCTATTATTTTCGTTGCTGAAGAATGAGTTCTTCATGTTTTGAAATTTTATTAAATAATTATTTTAATTTTCATGATTATATGTTAACTTGCATAACACTGCAATGAAAATTTCAGTAAAACAAAGTAGTTTAGTATTTTTTAAAACCCCGATGTTTAAAGCAAATGGTTTAATTAATTTTTTTTTAAATTTATTTGTAATTTTTTATTATTTTAATTTTTAACACATGTCAATAAAATCCAGAATAAAAAAAGTAGTATTAAAAAACACGCTCTGTTAAGCAAATGGTTTAACTAAAAGCTGAGTTGTTCATTTGCTGTCATTTTTTTTACAAACTGTAATAATTTCAAAAATAAATTCAAGTTTTCATGCAGATCAACATTTATACCAGACAGAAATAAATACGGGGTTGAAAAAATAAAATTTTTAAATTAAAAAAATGGGAATGCTCAGTACTTTTGGACAAGGCTGTATATAACATAACCCTTTTATATATATTCAAGTAAACATTATATATCAATTAAATCATTCCCTAACGCAGCTTCTGCAGTTAAGAAAAAAAAAAAAAAATCCTTAAAAGGGTCTTCCTAATCCGAGCAACGTTTTAAAAAAGAAATTCAAATTTTCATGCAGATCAACATTTATACCAGACAGAAATAAATACGGGTTTGAAAAAATAAAATTTTTAAATTAAAAAAATGGGAATGCTCAGTACTTTTGGGCAAGGCTGTATATAACATAACCCTTTTATATATATTCAAGTAAACATTATATATCAATTAAATCATTCCCTAACGCAGCTTCTGCAGTTAAAAAAAAAAAAAAATCCTTAAAAGGGTCTTCCTAATCCGAGCAACGTTTTAAAAAAGAAATTCAAATTTTCATGCAGATCAACATTTATACCAGACAGAAATAAATACGGGATTGAAAAAATAAAAAATTTAAATTTAGAATATGGGGATGCTCAATACTTTTGGGCAAGGGTGTATATAACATAATCCTTCTTATATACATTCAAGTAAATATTATATATCAATTAAATCATTCCCTAACGCAGCTTCTGCAGTTAAAAAAAAAAAAAAAAAAAAAAAAAAAAAATCCTTAAAAGGGTCTTCCTAATCCGAGCAACGTTTTAAAAAAGAAATTCAAATTTTCATGCAGATCAACATTTATACCAGACAGAAATAAATACGGGGTTGAAAAAAAAAATTTTTAAATTTAGAATATGGGGATGCTCAATACTTTGGGGCAAGGGTGTCTATAACATAATCCCTCTTATAAACATTCAAGTAAACATTATATATCAATTAAATCATTCCCTAACGCGGCTTCTGCAGTTTAAAAAAAAAAAAAAAAATCCTTAAAAGGGTCTTCCTAATTCGAGCAACGTTTAAAAAAAGAAATTCAAATTTTCATGCAGATCAACATTATATCAGACAGAAATAAATACGGGATTGAAAAAAAAAATTAATTTAAAATAGGGGGATGTTCAATACTTTTGGGCAAGGGTGTATATAACATAATCCCTCTTATATACATTATACATTCAAGTAAACATTATATACCAATTAAATCATTCCCTAACGCGGCTTCTGCAGTTTAAAAAAAAATCCTTAAAAGGGTCTTCCTAATTCGAGCAACGTTTTAAATATGAATGCCAGATAATCAATAGCATTCTCAAAAGTAATTTTTGAAATATTTTTACAAATAGTTTTCTTTCACATTTTAATTGGTTGCGGTGCATTAGAAAAATTATTTCCATTCAAGTCAACGACCCTCGTACTGAAAGTCAAATTAGTAGTCAGGAAGTTCATCAACATTTATCAGCAATTATGATTAACCTAACTATGGAAAATGACTTTTAATATTAGAAATGACTTTTAAAACCATGAAAGTAATTAACGAGCTTCATTTTTAATGCTTTTATTGTCAGCTTTTCGAAGATTTAAGCGCAATTAATTAACCTTTATACTGCTAGTTAAAGATTATAAGTCGTAGGGGAAAAATCGTTAAAACAGACAAGAGTTTAACAATGGGAAACATCAAATAGGAATTGATCAATTGTTTGCCGTGAATGTGAATAACATAATCTCTTGCCAACAAAAGTAACGTTCTCAGAGAAAAAGTTAATAATTTTGGCCTGTTTCTTTCAGTTTGAGAACTTAATGTTCAGAAAGAAATACAGAACACAAAAGATCTTTGCTATATTTCAAACAATTACATATTGGAAATCTAATCAGCTACAATTGAAAGAACTCTCTTATATTAATCTTATGATGCCTTGGATAATTCTAAAAGCACTACAATGCCTTCCCACCCCCTTTCCATTAGGTTTTTAAGAAAGACAAACGTCAGGGCTGTCCATAAGGGTGAAATTCACCAGGGCTCTAGGCTTTTAAACTCTCCCAATGGAATAATAATAAAAAAAATAACATCTTTTTTTTTTCAATTCCTACTATTAGCTCACACTCTCTATATATTTATATATCTTGTTCAAATTTTCAATCGTTAATAAAATACTTTGTATTCATCCACTCAATTTCAAATATATTTTTTTTAACTTGTAGTGGATGACACTGGATGTTAATACAGTTTTTTTTCAAATATTAATTCATTAATTAAATTAGATTAATTACTTTTAGATTTATATGGGAGAAAAAAATTTCTCCCATTGTTTTCATAAATGAAATGAAAGATTTTCCTCAAATTAGTAATGCCACAAAAATAAAATACTGCAACGATGATTATAAAAAAAGTTCAATAAAAATAATGTGGGTCATTAATGCTGCACGGGTTTATTTTATATATTTATGATTAAAAATTCAAATTCAAATGTTCAAAAGGAAATTCGCTTTCTATTTTGCCACTTAATATTGTGATTCTGTCATATGTATATACATATTTATATTAATTGCAATTATTTAATAAAAAGTAACTAAAATAAAAATTTTCTTTGTTGACCTAAGTAGGAATTGACTTAAAAAAATAATTTTTATATTACTTGTTTTCTTTAAGTTTTGAAATAAAAAAATTAAGATCTCCCAAATTTTTTCCACTCATGCTTACAGGCACCTCCAACGAGATTAAATTACTTTCATTTTTATATTTGAAAGAAATTTAGTGTACCTAAAATTTTCATGTAAAGAGGCTTTTTTAAACAGAGGACCGGTCCTGACCAACGTACTCAGACATTAAATCTGACTGTAGAATTCTTTAAAAGTTAGATTAGTTTTTCACCAAGGAAAGCAGAAAACAGAAATTTAACGTAGAAATTATTGTATTGGGGCTATCAATGCGTAAAACATATAATTTTGTGAAAAATATTCATTTTATCGTGATTTAACAAGTCTTTTATGCCATGTATTTATTATGATATAAACTAAGTTCAGGTTTTCTTTCTTTTTTTTTTTTTTTTTTAACTGTGATAGGTGAACATTATAAGAGGTGGAACGTCAGAAAGGAGAAAAGAAAACTACCCTTCTTAGGATAAATAAAATCATATCTTTTTTCTCTCTCTCAAATACATTTTTATGTGTCATACACAAAGATAGAGGGTATCTAAAGATATTCAGAATATAATTTTTCTTATATAGATGTAGAAAGGGTTTATCCTGGTTTATTAGATGTTACAGTTAAAATAATTAGGACTCTGTTTATTCCAAACAGAAACAAGACATCGGGTTCTACTAGAGCTCTACACATAAACTGTGTGTGTGTGTGTAGGTGGGGGGAGGGATCCGTTACTTGCCAGCACAAATTCCATATACTTGTTTAAGGATTTTTTTTTTTTTTTTTTTAAATCAAAGCGATTTCGAAAATGTGCCAAAAAATAGCCAATACAAATGTATGAATATACTTGGCAGATAACAGTGTTTAAAAGGTAGTTAAATTGTCCTTTAAATTAAAGCTGTACATTTTCTTTTTCCTTTTTACAAAAATCCGTATTTTGCCAGTACGATTCCTGTTTTATAGTGTAAAAATAAAAATAAATCCAACAATCTTAGTGAAATAACAATTTAACAAGCACGGTTACCTGTCATGAAATATTCCCAAATCCATATTAGCTATTTTCTAATACATTCACAAAATTACTTTTATCTCAAATACCCGAAAATATACCGAACAGCTAATATAAATTTAAGAACATCATTGACAGTTAACAGTGTTTAAAGGGTAGTTAAATTGTCCTTTACACTATAAAAATCCGGATTGTGCCAATACAATTCCTGTTTTATAGCGCAAAAACAAAAATAAATCCTACAGTCTTAGAGAAATAACAATTTAACAAGTAAAATAACAATTTAACAAGTGAAATAACAATTTAACAAGCACGGTTATCTGTCAAGGATATTCTGAAATCCATGTTTGCTATTTTCTGGCACATTCACGAAATTACTTTCACCTAAAAATAAATAAATAAATAAACAATATACCAAAAAAACTAATGTGAATTTAAAAACACGACAGATAACATTGTTAAAAGCGTAGTTAAATTGACTTTTATACAAAAGATGTAGGATTTTTTATTTTTTACAAAATCTGTATTTTGCCAGTACGATTCCTGTTTTATAGTGTAAAAGTAAAAATAAATCCCACAGTCTTACTGAAATAACAATTTTACAAGCATATCCGATTTTATCCGAATTTTACAAGTCGAGGATATTTTCAAATCCACATTCGCTATTTTCTGGCACATCCACAAAATTATTTTCATCAATATATATATATAAACTTAATGTAAAATTTAACCATTGAAACATAAGAAACTGACCATACACTATATAATTTTTAAAAAAACCCAAAATTGTACTGACAAATAATGTTTTCTTTTAATAGTGTAGAGTTAATATGTTAAGTCTGCAGCAAGTCTTTTTGATTGGAAAAATCTTGTACTCTTCTTAGTCAAAAGACCGGATTTATAGCATTTTCAAAAACAGACAAAAAATATCAGCATATTAAAATAAAGTCCTTTTATTATTTTAAATTTCAATAACCATTATAAATTTTACTTTATAATAATAATATAAAAATGATGAGATGAAAAAAATACTCACACAATGCTACTTCTAATACAATTTGAAAATGAACTCACCTGAAATAAAAGGAAAGACTGGTTATATATATATATATATATATATATATATATATATATATATATATTACTTTTTCTTTTTCAAATTATACTTGTCAAGATATTTTAACAAAATTAGAGTATATGAATAAGGAAAATATAAATTATTTTATTATTAATACAAAAATTTCGAAACAATTCTTCAGCTTATTTTAAATTTGAATGCATAAAAAATAATTTTTGGATGCATAAAATAAAATTTGAATTGGTATGCATTAAAATATTTTACTATGACACATTAAACAGTAATTTACTCGAACAGAACTTGATAAAAAATCTTACCAATACTTACAATAAAAAAGCTATTTGAAACAAATTTTTAATCTAATGAGATTGCTGTTAAACATGATGTCCACAAAATCTGGTCGAGTGGTATTGCTTTCCGAAGCGATTAGGTAGATGCAAAAATTGTCAAATACGCATTCCATTATTGTTGAATGTGTAATAGTTAGTGACAGAAATTTTTTACATGTACAAAGTCACTCTTCCCCGAAAATTGAAGGCAAGAAGCAACCGAAATGTTCAAACAGAAGCACATGTCAAGATAATGCCATCTGAAGGGTCTTAATAAAAAACGATAATTAACGTTGTATAGTTTAATTCTCCCAACCAATCATGAATCCTAATTAGACAAAATTTTCGTCTCAGGTATTTTTTTTTTTACTAAAATATCCACACATAAGTTCTTTGCATTGATGATGCACTGACCGAGCAACGTTATTTACATCTGTTAGGAAATAGAATATACCTCTAAATAAAATGCTTGTTTAAAATGCTACAAATGAAGAAAGAGAACTGAAAATCGATGAAACTTGGCAGAATATGACAAGTAAAAATAAAACAAAAATAAGTCAGGTAAGAAAAAAAGATATTTAAAAAAAGTGTATGTGGGTAAAACAACGAAGTGTGTATCAGTGTACGTGAAAATGCCCGTGTGAACCTGAGAACACAGGTGTACATGTATGTAAGTGTAGATATATGTGTGGGTGTGATTATGTTTGTATGCCTGTGTTAGTGTGTGCATATGTGCATGTGTTTGTAGGGGGTCAGCTAAAAGTCTGCCTCGCCCCATTGTCTTGGGAATGTGTCGGAATTTTTGAAAATTGTCCAATCAATGTGAGGGAGGCCTCATTTGATTAAAAATATTGGGAGCAGGTTAGCCCAAGGAGTATACAATAAAAAAAAAAAAATCAATATTAACAGTTACTTTTGACATCATGTTTGGATTCTTCGGTAGATTTTACATTAAGATACTAAACGGGAAGTCATTCACTCAAGTAGTTAAGGAATTATAAAGTTTTAAAATTTGGAACTCCTAATGCTAAATTAATTTTTAACCGTTTCAAAACAGATTGCAATGCGGGTAGCTTTTTAACTCAAAAACTACGTGGAGGTATGAACTAATTCTGAATTCACATTTTTTTAATCTTCTAGAAATCAATTTCTGTTAAAAAATCCACACCTTTCAATTCATATTTCTTTTCGAAAATGAATTTCGAAACTATACATTTTGAAATTACAAAAATAAGCACGAGAAACTCGTGCTGACAAAATGAAATATATTCACTCAACCTCCTCTTTGAAATAACTAAAACAGTGTAGAAGCCATCCCCTTTTTTCCCATTTTACTTCCCTCTAAGGTTCCTATGATACAGCTGACAATGACACGAACATTGCAGATGTCAAAAGTCGACGTTCTCATAAAATTAAAATAATCATTGTAGGAAAGGCCGATGAATTTCCTGAATAAACAAATTTTTATGATATTTTGTGAGATAATTGTGTCCAGGAAAAAATAGAAATCCGATATTTAATTACATACACTGAAAAAAAAATTGATTTTACGGTATAATACTGACAGCTGGAGTGCCAGTATTATAGCGTAATTTTTTTTTCTTTTTTTCAGTGTATCTCCTTAAAAGTATTCTATTTCTTTCTTTTTTCTTTTTTCCCCCCCAGCTTAACAACGCGAATCGTAATAACACCATTATAAAATCTTTATCATTCCTGCATGTTTAAAAATATAGTGAAATTTCAATTATCCGGACAGATGTGTTCTGCACTGCAAAAAATAATTGTTGATTTTACAGTATAAAACTGGCACCCCAGCTTCCAGTATTATACCGTAAAATTAACAGTATTAAACAGTAAAATAAGCAGTAATACACTGCCGCGCAAGCAGTAATACGCTACCGCGCATGCGCGGTAGCGTATTAGCTAGCGCGGAGCTAGCGCGGTAGCGTAGAGCTTTGCAATCTCCTTAGTCTACGGAAAGCATGTTTTAGTGCACCTCAAAAATGCATATTAATTTCACTACGTTTGAAACAGTGTAACATTATTAAAATGCACTGCAAAGGACTTCCACCATTGACCATAATGTAACGGAATTCTGTTGAGCAGATATACATGTAGTCCGATGCCAAGGATGCAATTAAAAATATATATATATTTAAATACGCACTTAAATTATAATAAACATTTTTGTAACTAATTAATATATTTTTTAACTTTTAATAAACTAAGAATTTATTGTTAGAATCCCACGTGCAAAACAATTCTTAACCACAGCAGCATAAAAAAAAAAATATGGAAATGTAACAAATAAGATAAAATTAAAACTTTAAACGTAAGCTTCTACCGTCTTTTTCTAAAATGTAGAATTGAAACAATTTATTTATTTTTTTCATAATGGAGGGGGTGGGGGTTCCTTTGGATGTTTACATTATATATATAGTAGATAGAATCTCGTTTATACGTTACCGAAAATTTCAACAAAATACTCATATACATTGAATTACCTTGTTTTTTATTTTTCGAAAATTTATGTTTTCCTGCTTGTCAGGTTTCAGTTCTTTGGTGTTCAACGCAAAAAAAAAAAAAAAAAAAAAAAAAGCGCTAAATGCATTTAATAAAAGGATTAATTTTATTTTATTTAATCGAACATCATAACAGAAAAAGAAAAAAAAGTTTTAGAAAAAATTAATAACAAATTTATCAATTTTATTAGGAATGTGCAATGAAACTGAAATATACCATTCCGATTGAAATAGTTGCAAAATCCCCTTAGCAATTATTTAATAGTAAAAACGATTGTAGAATTTTTAACAATTTAATTTAAGCTTGCCTGTTAATTAACACTAACACATTAATTTTTTTTTTTTCAATTATAGTAAAATCATAAACTGAATTCACATTAAGAGAATTAAATTTGTTATCTAGAAATAAAGAAACATTGAATGTCATTTTATAGAATGATTTTTAAAATTTTATTTTATTACATTATAACTAAAAAACAACAACATAAGAATGAAAAAAAAATAATCATGCAATCCATTATTTTTATCTAGGAATGCGCAATGAAACTAGAATATACCAACCTAACTGAAATAATTGAAAAATCCCCTTATCATCAATTATTTGATAGTATAAGCATTGTAAAAATTTTATAAACTTAATTTGAGCTTGCACGTTGATTACCACTAGCTAATAACTAGCAACTAGCTTACTAGTTAATTAACATTTTTTTTTCTTTTAAATCATAGCAAAATGATAAATTGAGCTGACATTAAGAAAATTAAATTTATTACCTAGAAATAAAGAAGCACTAAATGCCATTTTATAGGACGAATTTTTTTTTAGTTTATTTAATCGAACATTATAACTAAAATAACAACATAAGAAACTATATATATATATATATATATTAGTGATGGGCATAACGATTATTTTGATTATTCGAAGGAATCATTCGGGCATGCGCAGAAGCATATCTGTCAAACTTCAAAAAAAAAAAATTTTATTAAATTACTACCAGAAATTTTGAAAAAAAAAAAGTTTCTGCAGAAACTTTTTTTTTTTTTCAAAATTTCTGGTAGTAAATTGAATAAAAAATTTGAAGTTTGACAGATATGCTTCTGCACATGCCCGAATGATGCATTCGAATAATCAAAATAATCGTTATGCCCATCACTTATATATATATATATATATATATATATATATATATATCCTTCAATCCATCATTTTCTATCTAGGAATGTGCAATGAAACTGAAATATACCAACCCGACTGAAATAATTGAAAAATCGCTTTTCCCTCCGAAACCTCCCTTCTCCTCACACTGCTAAGAATTATCGGGAGATACAGCTGCCCTTGACACTGACAGCAACACAACAGCTGGTAGAAGTCGAAAGTTCGCGAAAATTAAAGCAGTAAATGACATTAAATTTAGAAGGTTGACAACTTTCAATCCGGCATAAGCAGATTTCGTTTTTGTAGAGTAAATTTCACGCTGGAGTTCTTTATAAAAGGGAGAGGGAGGAAAATACTTAAAGGGAGACAGGGTCTTATTTTAAAGAAGGGTTAAAGATGACGAAATGTTATGATTTATAAAGCAGCTGTGTGTATACTTTCTTCGTCCCCGAAGATCAACCCCCCCCCCCCCCCCCCCCACAGACGATATCAAACGGAAAATTACGATGAGGAAGTCAAGCCTGACAACTGTGAGGAATGAGATTAAATGATGAAGTAATAAGAGAAAGGGGGAGCACTATGACAGTGTGTAGGGGGGGGGGGGGGGGGGCTTGCAAGACTGAGTCATTATATGTTTCCATTCAAAAAAATTTCCTCCCTCACAATAAAATGCTTCGATTTATGCAGAAATACATTACTAACACAAACTACTGAAATATATTCGTTTAATTATAAAAAAAAAAAAAAAAAAAAAAAAAAAAAAAAATGCAAAGCACACCTTTCGTAAGGTATAAATTACTATTAAACCATTCTTCTGATATTCCATTGAGTTGTCTTAAAAATGCTCAGCTATTTTTGCAAATACCAATTTCAACTGCATATAGAATTTTTTTGCGTAAATAAACACTTTCGTGAAGAATTATAAATGGAGCAGTCAAAAAATGTTCACGTAGCATTTATCGAGATCGTTGTAGTTAGATTATATTTATATACAGCATGTTCCCCGCAGATGATGAAAAGCTGCATTTTAGACACTTCTAATTATTCTTAAAAAAAAAAAAAAAAAAAAAAAAAAAAACAGGTTCGCAAGTTTAACTGAATAATTCGCATGTTTCATGAAGTGAAAACGGTACTCTTCCATTCCATTATCTACACTTGATTAAATAACATTTTACGTTATATTTTCTAGAAATTTAATCAATTATAAACAAGAACGAAAAAAACATGCGTGAAGCATAGATTACGAAACACTTTCCAACGCATCCCGAAAACTGTAACGAAACTTCACTCTTAAATAAGGTGGAAGAAAATATGTAAGTAAACAGTACTGAAAACATATAACACATTTAAAAATCCAGTTTTAGGAATTACCTTCCCTAGTCAAAAAATAGTCGTTATTTTGAGCAGCCCTATGTATGATCTATAGATTTGCATATATACTACATAGTATGCTAAAATTTAGTTCAGTTAGAAAATCCACTTTTAACAATTTCTGCCAATAGATGGATATGCACTCGAATTTTTTTGTACAGCCCTGTATATTATATAAAGACTTTTGTGCACACCACAACGCATAACAGAACTTAAAATGCACTTTCAGCAATTACCAACAATAAATGACAATGTACCTTGATCTTTTCATAGCCCTGTATATAAATTTATTTATGTTCCACAAACTTCTGTCAGTATATTAAATATAGCTCAACAGGAAAATGCATAATATAATTAAAAACTACCCTTTAAGCAATTCACTCCCATAGTCAGTAACACTTACGAATTTTTTTTTGTTTGGCCCTGTATATGAGCAACAGAATTTATACACCCTAGGTACTATGCAAAATTCTAGTTAAACTTAAAAATGCAAACTAAAGTTGAAAGCGCAACTCCTGCACTTATCGCTCATAGACACTACTGTAACCTAATGCTTTTCTGTGCCTCTGTAAATGAAAGATAAATGCAATTCACACCGTGCTTTACAGTAAGCAGCTTATAGTGCACCTTAGTAATGCATGTAAATTTCATTATTTTTGAAATAGTATACATCATTAAAATATACTACAAAAGATTTTTCCCCGTAGACCAATGTGCAACAGAATCCTTTTGTGTGATCCTGTAAATTAATAATAAATGCTTTGCAACCCATATTCTACAGAAAGCATGTTTTAGTGTACTTCTTAAATGTAAATCTATTTCATTATGTTTCAATAACATCATTAAAAAGTACTTGGAACTATTTTTTCCCATTGACCGTAATATAATGGAATACTTTTAACTGCCCCTCTACACGAACTATAAATGCTACACACTTCATTTTCAATACCGATTGTGCTATAGTTAAAGTCAATAATATATAAAAATTACAGGGCAAACCAGGTATATTTACGACAGTTAGAAAACGGTCAGACAAACCGAAGTCATGAATACTTTTCAACTATGTTGGAAAGAGTTGGAAATAACTCTCGTCGAGTCTAAAATGACAAAGCACCAAGCATAAGTAGTTCCCGAAAAAAAATTAATGGCGCATATTTCATATTAAACTGATCAACTGCAGCATGCAAATGAAAATAATCCATCAAATTGTAAGAAAGATCCTTAATTATTTCTGGATATCGGCAACATACCTTTCGCTTATTTGAACATGCTGACTGTAAAAAAGTGTAATTAAGTAATTATGGTTGGAAATGAAATACATTTTAAACCATAATTACTAAGAAAGATAGAAAGATATCTGATCCTTAATAACTATCATACATTATTCATATGTTATATAATTTAAACTGTTGCGATGCATATTCAGTCGTCTTAAAATTTTCTTTATCAAAATTTATTATACTGCAGTTCAGAAAGTTGATGCTTAAGATAAAAATAAGAGATATTGATTAATATATTGAAATTCAGTATATTCCCAATATTGAAATTCAGTAACTTTGCTCTGCATTAAGGAAACGAAGTAATATCTTTTGAATTATTTTTTATTCAAATATCTTATAATAAATACCTTTTTGACGTATTATTAAATGGTTGTAAGAAGGAAAACGATTTAATCCAGAAAAAATGCAATTCCTATAGTAAAATAAAAAAAAAATAAAAAAAAAAAGAAGAAGAAGAAGAAAATTTGAAAAACACACCTTTTGAACTTTTAGAATAACAATGTTTTTTTCCGATTTTTTTTACAAGTGTGTTCTATAGCTATAAGGACCAAATTTCTAAAATGTTAATTAGTTTAAGAAAAAAAAAATGTGATGACATTTGTAAAAATACTGTAAAAATGAACATTTACTTAACCTTTTTAAATATATATATATATATATTTGTATTACTATATAAAGTATAAATCTTAACCTTAATTTTTTAATTGCACAATAAGTTATTGGGCTTTAAAGAGAAAACAAAAAAAAAAAGTCAATTGAAAATTGTATGTTGAAGTTTTAACATTTTCATCATACTGATATACTGATAAAACACGAACTGAGTAAAAATTGCAAATTTGTCATGTAAAGAGAAATGGATGCAGTGAAAAGACTTTTTCGTACATTTTCAACTAGCTGTTACCTGTGACTTCGTTCACATAACATTTAAAGAAAATTAATGCATTAATTAGCAACATACACAATTAACAAACTCTTTATCATATTTTATAGTACATTTGTTCTTTGTTATTCCATTTTAGCATTTCTTTTTATTCTATTTTACATTTATTTCGTTAATAGTAATTGATTTAATTTAAGTTTTCGTGTCAAAGAATATTTTCCAAAGTGATTATATTAGTAAATATTTTTGAGGAAATTTGTTAATTAACATGTCACTTTAGATATGATTTTTATTTGATTAGAATAATTTAGAAATCAACATAAATTATGTTTTTTTTTTTCAAAATAGTTTATGATATGATATTATTATATGATATTTAAAGTTATATGATATTTAAAAAAGAAATTAAAACGTAGTGGAGCATAAAAGTTTAAAAATAAATAAAATAAGTAGAAAAATACCTTTAACCCTCATTCATTTATGGTATTTTTATTTCACAGTGTTACACTTTTAACAGCTCTAGATCTACCAATAAAATCAAAATGTTTATCAGTTCCAAAAACTTTCAAAGCCTAAATGTTTATTTGTTAAGCAATAGAGTTGCTTATTTATTTGAATGACGAAAAGAATCTGAAAAAAGCACCCCAATTATGGAGCATTGTCATATTGATTGTTGTGTTGTAGCTTAGGATTATGGAAGTTTCGAAATTTGTATTGCAATGAGGGGCAAAAATTACCCTGTAGCGATATTTTAACTATAGATTTAGATATTTTAAAATTATAAGGAATTATATAAGTATCAGAGAAAGATAACTAATAATACCTGAAATTTTAATTTCTCTTGCTCTTTTCCACAATCATGGAGCCTTTAAAAATAGGAGGGGGATTTTCTTGTTTAATTAGTGGCGTCGACTCTTCTTTAAATTTTACGTGAACGATGTCAAATGCAAATTCCATTCTCCAATGAAAATTGCATATGTTAACAACTTTTATATCGATTTTAATATATTTATTAAATTTTATCGAAATTTAATATTCTGGAAGATTGGACGGTAAAAGGATGTTAAACTTATGCTTTGGCGACCAATACATTCTGTGCAAATTCAGCTACTTTGTGTAATTGCTATAAAGTACTAATATTTTCTGAATGAAAGCTGGCACATGATTTAAAATATAACGACACTTTCACCGGGGATAGATTTTCTTATAAACCGATAACTGTCTAGTTAAAAAAAATTCTTTTACTTCATGAATCATGTACAAATATGTATTTATATTTATAGATAATACGCATGTTTTTCAACTTAACGTAGGCAAAACGTTAAGCTAAACTGCTTGAAGATTCTCTCAGTTTCTCGTAATTATCAAGGAGTTAGAATACATTATATTATGTGCAGGAAATAATACATTATGAATTACTAACTCTGCAAGAATTGTTACTTTTCGCCCACAATTAGTTGAGAAAAACGCCTTCACTCGAGTGCGTGACGTCACATGCACATTATCTATTTAAAACATGAAAGCGTTTAAAGAAATCCAATACTACTCAATAATTCATAGAAAAATTTTAAACGTTAATATTATTAACTAAATTTAACTCAAAAATTATTAGTTCTCAAAAATACATTATTCTTTTAAGAATTGGGTAATAATTTCGAAGCTGGTGAAAGAAAAATGTCGCCACTTTGTCGAATATATTAGTTTTTAAAATTAAAATGAATGTTTTACATTAAAAAAAATTACGTCATTTTTTTCCGATAAACCATTTTACTTTTAATCCCGTTTGTTTTAACACCCATCCTTACAGAATTATTAATGGAAAATACTGTATTGTTTTCTTTAAATTGAATTTTTATTAATAGTGGTCAATTAATGACCACCTAAATCCAAGAAGCTTAAATATGTCTCCTTGGTTGAAGCTCAAACTGAAAAAAGTTACAATGTAATGATTTCTAAATATCAATATTTGACAGACGATTTTTGATTATGTAGAATAAATTGAATCATGAAGTTTGAATATGCAAAAATATGTTTTTATTGCTGGGAAATTTTACTTTAATATTAACAAACCAGTATGGGAAACAATTTACCTTTGTAAAATAAGAAGCTATTTATTTTTATCTCCGCAAACACATTTAAATAAATGTACTATGTCGTTTAAACGCACTTATAGTATTCTTTGTAATGTGCGAAAAAAATCACATTATCTGCTCAAAATGATGTCAGTTTAGGATTTCAAATTATAGTGAGATAATCTGATTTTTTATTGGTTTATAAAAATATTGTCCATACGCTGTTTCTTTTTATGGCAACGGAAAAGAAATTATTTTAGAAATTGAAAAAAAAAAAAAAGATTTCTGTAATGATAAACTATTGGATATGTTTGAAAAAAAGTTAAAGAATGGTCTGAGAAATTTTAAAGTTGACATTAATTTTACTCGTATTCTAAAACGTATGTACATTAAGTTTCGTTCAAATCGGGTAAAAACTGCAGATTTGTATAAGGAACAAACACACACATACCAAGAACGGCTTTTATACAAGGTTATTCTAAATGATGAACCCATTTTCAAAAAATTGTATTTATTAAAGTACAAATCCAAAATGAACAATCTTTATACCAATGAAAAGAGGAAGTTTCAAAGTTTTTTTAAATACCGAATTTGGTACGAAATGACCTCTGCACTGCAATTTGCGACTCACTTCTTGCGAACTCAAGACTTTGTGCTCCACAGTAGCCATCTCACTCACAACTGACAGTGAAACGAAATCGCGGCCTATTGCCGCGCGACCTCTACCAGCCGCCTCTGGAACCATCACTGCTTTGAAATCCGTGCACTCAGTAACAGCAGATACGCTTTCTCGTGTGTGGGACGAGTTTGGCTATCGCGTAGAATTTTGCCGTGCACACTCAGAAAAAGGAATTGATTAAAACTACAAAACATTTTTGTTGAGTACATTTTGGTTGTTTTAGCAAAATTTGAGTAAAATTGAACCATTTTACTTCAATTAACAAAACATTTTTGCTGACGATACAAATTTTTTTTTGGAATTGCAAAAAAAAGTGGTTTTCAACAAAAAAATTTTTTTTGTTGATTCAAACAAAATTTCCATTGACCTATATTTAAACAAAATTTTTGTTTAAATATGGGTCAATAAAAATTTTGTTTGAATCAACAAAAAAAAAGTTGACAACAATAAATTGTATCTTCAGAAAAATGTTTTGTTAATTGAAGTAAAATGGTTCAATTTTACTCCAATTTTGCTAAAACAACAAAATGTACTCCAAAAATATGTTTTGTAGTTTTAACCAGTTTCTTTTTCTGAGTGCAGCAAACGGTGGACACATTGAACATTTATAATATCTTAAAAAATACTTTGAAACTTCCTCTTTTCATTGGTATAAAGATTGTTCATTTTGGATTTGTACTTTAATAAATACAATTTTTTGAAAATGGGTCCATCATTTAGAATAACCCTGTATATATAGATTATCAGATCTTAACAAAACATTGCCAGACGATACTACTGATGTCTAAATTCATTTTAAGGAAAAATTTGGAAAAATGATATTTTCGTCTAGTGGTACAGAAGTTAATGGTTATTATTAAATGGTTCATTATAATCTTCGACTTCAAGATAGTTTCAACTCTATTGTTGGTTTATTATTTTCTTTGCCTGGTAACATTTAAACTTAATGAAATTCAGATGCAATGAAGCAAAATTTTGAGATAAGATTTTTCTTTTATTTTCTTATACAGAAACAAGAAAAGTTCGGGAATTTTGTGTTGAATACCCCCCCCCCCCCTCCTTTTTTTTTTTTTTTTTCAAAATGAATCCATATATAATCGATAAATAATCAATCAATCAACAAGTCTGTAACTGCTCATAAAACGGACCCAAAATTTTTTTTAATTAATTTCGGAACAGATGCTTTACACTCACGCAGCGTTGTTTGGCGCGATTTTCAAGCCCGTGCCAAACTAATAACTAAATAAAATTGCTAGGTTGCCATCAAAGGAAAAAATCCCCGAAATTTGGCGACTTTTTCCCTTTTTATAACCGATTAAAAAAAAAAAAAACTGTGCGTGAGTGCATGACATCATAGCCTTAATTTCTCTTTTTGAGAGTTTCTAACACAATTGACAGGCAATTATGACTTTGCTTCGCCTCTCTGTCTATCCGCTTGTCCCGTCCGCGCACTCATTTTCATAAATATGCTTCAAAGACTAGAAAACTTATATACATTATTGAAGTTCACAGCAGAATTTTTCTCATTTGAAACGATATATGCGTAACATTTCTAATTCGTTTAAAGAGTCATACAAAAGAAACCGAATACATTGCTATCTAAAGATTGATTTTGGAGCGCGTTTTTAATAGTGTTATACAAATCTACAGATAACGAAATGGCCATTTATAATTCATCAGGTACATTGCACCTTGTTCCCTATTATAAAAAAAAAAGGTGCGCGTAATGTTTATAATTATTTAACAATTCCAGATATAAGAATTCAAGTGCTTCACGATCGGTGAACAGTAAGCGTTTGAAATAGTTTTAATGACGTTAAATAACTTTGTACAGTTGATCTTTATCTATGTTTTATATATATATAAGTGTTAAAATTAAAATGACGTGTGCAAACTTTATTCAGGACCTCATAGAAACATTTACATACATTATTATTATCTAAATTTTAATATGTTATGTGGTGCATGTATCATCTATAGCAGGACTGGGTGATATGAAATCACATATGGTTTTAAATTATTCTTTTTCCTTTATTAAATCTCTCTCTTTTTTAACTCATTGACTAATTAATTAAAAATTTTATTTAAATCTTATACGTTTCCAGATTTGTATGAAGCAGTTTCCGATTAATGTATGACGAAGTATCTGGCTTTAAGATGAAGTTTTTAATTAGCTGTGATGAATAATTCCAAAACAGTGGCAGTAATGCGTTAGTGCAGGTTCTTTAAAAAAGGTCTTGAAACAATAAAGTGAGTCACATTATCGGCCTTTTACAAACTATAATTAAAAGAAATAGATATCAGGATGAAATAAGAAGGTGGGTGATGCCTTAATGAAAATGCCAAAAGTAAACAGCTACATGTTTGCAAGAGGTTGGTCAGAGAAAAAATCATACGCCACAAATTTGACTTATTGGCCTATTTAATTTGGCGAGAGCATATGAATCATAAGATATCTGTTAGGTGTTAATCTAAGGAGACATTTAACTTTAAAAGAATAAATTTGATAAGTTATTTGCACTGAAAGTATGCCAACGGTACGTTACAAAAATTTTGGAAACCCGATGAGAAACGCATTAGATCAACAAAATAAGGGAGAGGTTGCCGTTTAGCCATTATATGATTCAGAAAGAAAGAAATAATTAAATGGCAAATTATAAGGAACTCTAAAAGAGGAGCAGATGTATTTCTGTAGCTGGAATAATTATTTTATCTGTTTCTCGTGATAACAAAGGATTAAAATTTGCCTTTAACGATAGAAATAGCTTAATTACTTTTTTCTTTTATTTAGAATCGGAAAACATGTGGTTTGAATAAGATTTAAAATAAATTAATCAATGAATTAAAAAAGAGAAACATTTAATAAAGGAAAAAGGGAAAATTTAAAATCATATCTGATTTCCCATCACAGGACCACCCAAAATAATTCGAATATATAACCATTTATGTGTGATGATTGTTTGAAATGTTTTTCGATAGTGATATATGGTTATAAATTAAACGAAACTTTCATTATCTTGGCAAGATGTGTAAAATAGCTTCCCTGCACACAAGAATAAAATAAATATTAGATTTGCTTAAAAGTAGTTTTCAATCATTTGGTAATAATGAAATTAATAAATTGGCTAGTACAGTCAGAAGTCTACTTTTGCGACTTTTGCATTGAAATCTGAGGACGAAAACTTGTTTGGAAAATTCTGAAAATAAAACTTCTACTACGTGTATAATAGCAGAATTACCAATAACGCTGCAGATAAAATTTTCTTGCCAAAGCAAGCATATAAGTAACTAACTGATGGACAGTACTAGCCATTATTTTTTATTTAAGAGACTATCTGATATTGCAAGTTATAACCACGATTAATTTTTAAAGTCGTTGCTAGTTAAGGCTGTTTCGTCTGTGAACTTCCCGATTCCTCTCGCTAATGTTAAACTTATGAGTGTAAGTAGTGATGGGCATAACGATTATTTTGATTATTCGAATGAATCATTTGGGCATGTACAAAAGCATATCTGTCAAACTTCAATTTTTTTTTATTCAATTACTACCAGAAATTTTGAAAAAAAAAAAGTTTCTGCAGAAACTTTTTTTTTTTTTCAAAATTTCTGGTAGTAATTGAATAAATTTTTTTTTTGAAGTTTGACAGATATGCTTCTGCGCATGCCCGAATGATTCATTCAAATAATCAAAATAACGTTATGCCCATCATACTAGAGTGTAGGATGCATTCGCATATTTAAAATATCTCCTCGAGAAATTAATATTTTTAACTTCTGTTTTCTGTGTACACTTCTTAAAGGATGTCTCTCTTTTTCATAGTTGTCAAAATTTTTCTAGTACTTAATTTTATGTGAATTGTTAAAATCTTATTCAGTTTCGCTAAGATTTTAACACATAAAATTATAAAGTAAGCACATATTTTAGAAATATTTTGACAACTGTCACTATTATATTGAACTATAATATTTGACAACTTACAAAATATAAATTTCCTAAGGTGATATGTTAAATATACGAATACATCCTACGCCCATAGGTTTAAAATTAACGAGGGGAATCAAGACGTTCACTGACGAACAGCCTTAAGCGCTTCTTGATTTAGTGATTAGTATTTGAGATAAAAGTGTGAAAAAGAAATGTGTTATAAAATATGTAAAATACAATGCAACAATTTTAGTTTTTCAATTAAATATCAAAGGGATGATAGAAAATATTTTCACTTTTATACTTTAATTCTAATGCAAACAGGAATAGGATAAAATAGAACATAATGTCTATGGGTGGCAAAAAAAAAAAAAAATGATGTTTCGAGAAAAGTTAATTTATTACAGTTTGAAAATTCAATTGAGCCTCTATCTAAATACAATTTATGTTAAATTCAATGAGAAGTTCGCTGCAGCCAAAACGCATTTTGCATAATGCATCAGTAACTGCAAGTAATGTTGATACTACAAGCCGCATATGCACAAACGCGGTAGCAGTTACATATACACTACACAGCGGCTTTATTTAATCAAAACACAAATTAAATTAGCGGTTATCTGAGTAAAGTAGAACGTGATGACGGGATCGAACGCTATCCTTTTCAGGAGAAAGAAAAAAAAAAGAGAGAAAAGAGCATTTGAATCGTGATCCGCATTTCTGGGGGTCTTCGAACACAATGAAAATTCTATTTCCATCCATTTTAGAACATAGACGATATCCAAAGTGGGTTAGTGTTCGTAATGGAACGAGCGGAATTCTTCTAAATCTGTTCGATACGTGGTGGTGAAAAGAATGAAAAGGTTCGAAATAAACAAGTTTGTAAATTTCGTGGAGTAAAAGGGGATCGAATAAACGTAACAATGATTATGTATCAAATGAATCTTTCACACTTCCAACATCACAAGAATAAGTTCTTTTGGGGGGGAAAAAAAGAGTACTTTTCAACATTATTTTAAAATTTTATTTATATAATGAAACGGAATAAATATAAATATAAAATACAAAGGATGTGAATTATCACTTTACAGCGTAATTTCAGCTCCGCTGAAAAATTAATTAGTGTATTATGAATATAAATTTTAATTAAAATATAAATATTTTAATTTAGAAAATTAAAATAATTATAGTTTATATTAATATACCAATTTTTCACCAGAAATATAATGTAGAACAACATTTGTATATCAGGATCTGTTCATATTATTTTCACTTTAAAATATACTATTTTTCTTTTTCTAAAACTTTTATTTCTGTCTTTAAAAACATACATTTGTCCACACTCTAAAATAATAATAATAATAATAATAATAATAATAAATTCTAATTTAACAAATTACAACGACCATTGGGAAAATGCAGAGGGATAGCGGGGCAGTGTTCGGACTCTACATAACCGTTACCTCGTACTATAAGATATTTAAAAATTTTATTAATTTAGCCCCCTCTGAAATACCCCCCCCCATCTAATAGCAGACCTATTCGCTCCACCCTACTATACATAGCTTCCCCACGCTAGCTATTTTACCTACTATAGTATGATCTCGGCAGGAGGCGGTGTTATCACCGCCTGGTGCTGACGCAGAAGTCCCATTCCCAATCTACTGACTTCCGTTTGGTAACCGCAGGTAGAATAAACCGAAATATCCAAATATGATGCCAACTTTAGGTGTTAGCATTGAAATTTTTAAAGTTTGGTACAATTTCTATTTGTAGACCATCCCCAAAGCAAAATTTAAGTATTGCTTTAACTCTTGTTTAGATTGATTCCTAAGCTAAAGGTATTTTGGGGAAATTAAAGTTGAAGATCACATTTTTTTGCTTTATAAGACGATTTCTCATCCGACGTCAATTTTTGAATTCGGCTTTTTCTCATATCTGATAATTTGCATCTATCCTTTTTGTAACTTTAACAATTTGTAACGATTTTATGCATTTCTATTGCCTACTCAAAGAAAAATTCTTCTAAAGTTACAGAATTTCGTTAAAAATGGTTAAAAAAGTAAGGCGCGTACATCATTTGGTCCATTCTCGACCGATATTAACTTTTAAACAGTTATTAAAATCCTTCCACTGACCTTCTGTATTTTCATTTTCAAGTCCTGTAATAACTGTTTAAAGGTTAAATGTAGCCTATTAGACTTCAGGCAAAATCTATGTTTTTAAAAAGTGACTAAATCATTAATTAAAATTAAAAACATGAAAACATTTAAAATGAATCACAATTTATTACTCATTACTAAAATAGTTGTACAATGAAATAAAGGTTTTAAAACATTAAAACCCTTCTGAAAATTAAAATTTTCGCCGGAGTCCCGAGCGCTTTCGAACAGAACCTGGCCATCCTTGCCAGGTGTAACTGGTAGAAAACTAAAGACTAAAAACTAAAATTCTGCACAAAATTGCGTAGCATAAAAACAACATAAAACAACACATTGAAACTAAATTTGGGTGTTTAAAATAAATGATTGAAACGAAAAACTTTAATGACTTGCAAATGGTCCTTTGTCAGCTACAGAACACAATTTTGTTGCCACTAATGCAATAAAAAGATATTTAGACAATTTTTGTATCAAGTTTATTTTTGAAGATATTTTCACTTTAAATTCTAAAAAAATCCTGGATTGGCCGACACTAAGGAGAGTTTGTGTTTATAGATACAAAGGGTATCTTTTGTGTATCGAGACACTCTTCACTGTTAAAAATTTGCAGCAAACTGTCCAGTCATTTGACCGTTTTTATCGAAAACGGTTACGTAACCGTAATTTAACTCTACTTTGACCATATTATTACCCATATTATGGTCAGATTATATTTTAATTTGCGGTTATATAACTATTTTTTTTTTTATATATATAAACGGTCAAATGACTGGACAGTTTGCTGCAAATTTTTAACAGTGTTGAGCCCTTTTTGGCATAACGAGACAAAGTTTTATGAGGCCAAAAACTAGTGATGGCTGTAAACGAAACACATTTTTCATTTTTATCTGGCATCTAATCTAATTCTAATTAAAATCACAAACTTTTTATTTATTTTTATTTATTTTTTATTTCTGTGGTAGTAATTGAATGAAAAAAAAATGTTGACAGATATGCTTCTGCGTATGCCCGAATGACTCATTCGAATAATCAAAATAATCGTTATGCCTATCACTACCAAAAACGTTATTTAGGTCAGAATGATGTTTTTCATAAAAGGAACTAAAATCTTTGCAAATCGTTGCTTCTGGTAGACTTTTTATGACCAAGCAACTAGGTTTCAAATAAAGTTTGGAAATTTCTTTGCCACGGGCAATTAAATAAAGCATAACTTTGCTCTAAAATTTCTTCTTCAGCTTATATTTTATATTATGAGATGTATGTTTGTTTATCTCTAGAATAAGCGATATCGTTTTCGAGTTTTGGTATTTAAAAAAAGTAAAATAACTTCCATAATCTAACACGAATGATTTTTGTCTACAATTTGTTACCATTCAATGGAAAGGTTGATTAAATTGATTTTAATAGTGTTTCTTACATACGATAGTGCTTTTCCCCTTTTAAACTGTTTAATGATAATCAGTATAATATATTTTTGTACACAACACAATATATACTGTTGTGGACAATTAAACTAATTGCAGCGACTTATGTTATCTTTGTTCTGAGAGAGTGTGTTTAGTTTCAAATTATTTTTCTTAGTCATAAAACTTGCTGTTCCTCTACTATCTGGTTTTATTTTAATTGTTCTATGTTTAATTAGTGACTAAACTTTTCTTTTTCGCACACCTTCGACAACAAAATGGGTCACACAATGTGATTTTCCCAATTTTAATATTTTTTTTTTCATAGGATTGTACGACAAGACTAACGCAACATATTTTTTTTAGATTAACCACTAACCACACCAAGAGGCATTTTTATATACGAAAAATAGCAATAATGTATTGAAATAAAGTTTTGAAAATTATTAAAAGTGAATCCGTATTAGCAGTATGCCAGAGGTTAATATCAAAAGAAATCGCCAAAGATTTCGCTATTAACAGCAGACTTTTTGATAATCTATGTAGTCTAATAGTATGTATCTCGAATAGTATGTATGTCTAATAGTATGTATGTCTAATAGTTTAAGCGCGTAGTTCGATTATATGTCTCTTAAATTTGTGTTTTATTCGAATTATTTTATTTATTGATAAAGTTTTAATTTTATTCTGGAATATTAGCCAGAAACAAATGCTGGACTATTTGTATTGTTTTAAGTGCACACAAGTTAATCTTTCGAAATCGGGCTTCACGCGATAGAGATAGATTTTTTTTTAAATGGAAATGGAACTCGGGATGCCCGGATTACAGAATATAGGTGAAATTTTTTTTTTTTTTAATTAAAAACTCTAACAGATTTTTTTTTACATTCAATATATTTTTAAATTCCCCACTAACACCAAAAAAACATTTTATATGAAAATTATCAATTGAGCAATCAAATAAAGTTTTCAAATTTATCAAGAGCGCGATACTTTCGTATTAGCCGCATGAAAGGAAACTGAAGAAATCGCCAAAGATTTTGCTATTGTGATCATTTTGCTATTGCGATTTTTTTTGTTGTGATCATTTCAGTGCTTTAAGAGTGCAGTTCGATTACATATCCATTAAGTTTATGTTTTATTTGTTTTATTTCATTTATTTATTTATCGATGATGTTTTAATTTCGTTATGGAAGATTAGCTGGAGACAATTGCTGGACTAGTATTTATATTGTTTTATGTGAAGTATATATATTGTTTTATGTGAAAACAGGTTAATCTTGCGCAATCGGGCTGCACACGATGGAGATAGATAAAAAAAAAAAGAAAAAAAAGAAAATCAGTCTTGAAAATTATTTTAAATTGATAAAAAATCAGTAAATTGAGATACATTTTTCAAACAATTTGCATTTGAAAGAATCCCCCCCCCCCGCCCCTCTATTCGATGGTGGTGTAAAAAATGAAATTGTGCGATGTTCAGAAGGTAAAAAAATTGCTGTAAAAGCGACATTTATGGGTGTTGCTATCATTAGTATGACGTCAAAGTTTATCGACACGTTTCACTTTATAATAAAGATTACAAAAACTTGTCAATTTTGTTATCACGAATGAATAAATCAGTTAAGCGCACACAAAAACTAGTCGTTGAGGGCCACCGTAATACTTACCCATCATGAATATGCATAATATAAAATAGGAAAATAAAACATGTGTAAACTATTTATAAAATGCATTGCAATTCGAATAAAATCGTATGCTCTATTACTGAATTGCGTGAAAGAAACATTCTTATAACTCCAAATATAATAATCATATTGACTAACAGTTTACTGCGTCGGATTAAGCGTCTCATTTCCAATTAAAATATATCTTTGAATTGAAATTTGAATGAAATACAGGGTCACGAAATATCGAAGAGTGTGGAAAATATTATTTCAAATATCTCGGCAGCTAATTAATCGATCGACTTCATTCTTTATGCAAAATTTATGTTTTGTTATTGTATTTTATATTCATTCCTTAAAATAAAGAATTTCGAAAATTTTTATATATCTTTTATCAGAACGAATATTTTAAGAGTCCGAAAAAAAATAGTTCCGGATAATCGAGGTTACTGAAATTCAATAAGCTTCTTCGCATTACTACATACTAAGTACATGCCAAATTTCAAGTCTCTATCTCAATTTGTTCGGGAGATAGAGCGTTTACAGGCACACAGACAGACGGACGGCGTTTTTTTTCTTCTTCTAAAAATATGTTTTTCGGAATCTCCAGTGTCTGAAACGTGTAAATCCGTCAATTTTTTTTTTCGATTTTTAAAACGATTGCAAGACTTACCCTTACACTGCAAAAAATAATTGTTGATTTTACAGTATAAAACTGGCATCCCAGCTGCCAGTATTATACCGTAAAATTAACAGTGTTAAACAGTAAATATAAGTAACAGTATTAAACAGTAATACGCTACCGCGCATGCGCGGTAGCGTATTACTGCTTGCACGGCAGCGTATTACTGCTTATTTTACTGTTTAATACTGTTAATTTTACGGTATAATACTGGCAGCTGGGATGCCAGTTTTATACTGTAAAATCAACAATTATTTTTTGCAGTGTATACTAAGTATGAAGGGTAAGTAATAAAGGATGTTGAAAAGATTATAAAAGAAAAGAAAAAATGTCCCACAGCATTGGTTGAATTAATCTAATGAAATCGTTGTTGGAGTTATAAATAAAATAATAGGCTATTCCAACAATACATCCAACTTGTGAAATCAATTACTATTTACTATAAATGGAAACTAAACTTCAAATAGTAATTAAATTTCAAAACTCTTTCGCAAGTTCTCTTTACGAAAACTATTCCCCGAAAATTGATAATTACTACCTTATATCTAGCACGCGATAAGTATTGAATTACATTTCTTTAATTTTGAAATTTCTAAAGTTCTTTAATGGGTTTTTTTTCTTTTTCAATCAAAATTTCTTTAATAGTGTTTTGCTTCTTCTCAGTAAATGTGGAAAAGTCATTTATTGAAACTAGTAATTAGATCTTTGAGCAAACTTTCTGCATCAGTTCAAACTTTTTTTTTTCTTAGCTATTCCTTTTTTTTTTCTCCTCCTCCCTTTATTTCCATCCTTAGTTCATTTTTTGAAAACACCACCCGTAATCAGCGTTGCCAGATGAACTATAATTATCACATTATACGATAATTTTTAACACTGGTACCATATAAATCTATCGTATAAATGAGATAGTATGAAATATTGGTAGTCTGATTGTACGGAACTATTTAATAATGTTTTATTACATAGTTGTGTTATTACCTTAGAAATTTGGCTGGAGACAGCCAAAAATACGTAAAAGTAAAAAAGAAAAAGAAAGAAAAGAAGATGAAATAAAAAAGAAAATAATAATAATATTTCAATAACAACAAAATATACTAATGATATGTCAAATGTCAAATTCCTATAATTCATACCTTACTATACCCAATTCAAATGCGTCAAGAATATACATTGAAAAAAAAAATAATTGAAAAACATATACTTTTTTTACTATAGAAGAAATTAAAAAAAAAAAAAGAATTTTCATAATTATGTACTAAATAATAATTGAAAATAATTTTCATTAATAATAAACCCAAACTTGGTTGAATACAATAAACGTCTATATCCATTTTAGTTCTAATAATTAACGGATAGATAGCAATGTTTAATGTTTTAATGGATCAAAGATTTATTACATTATATATTTTCAAATTACAGAAAATTTTTCTTTATAAAAGGTTTTTGCATAAATTTTGTATACTAATATAATCAGTCAGTTATAGATTACAATAATTTTGTCGAAATTTATTTTCTTAAGTTACAACAACAAATTTTCTGATTATGTTTTATACATCAATCTGATTTTTAATAAACAATGGATGGTTAGTTATGCTAAATATTTCTTCAGTTCAATGATCCGGATATTCCTTCAAACATCATGCTGTTCATAACGGTTTAGATTTGGTGTTAAAAAAGCATATTGCTATCATAGATTCGGTCCTAAAAAAAAGAAAATAGACAGAAAAACAAAACAATATATATTTTTTCGCAGATTAAACAATAGAAATAATCATATGACAAGAAATGGTCTGTATTGTGAATAAAAAGAAATCACATTTCTAAGTCAATGAAGTAAAAAAAGCGCATCTAATGGCTAAACTCGAAATGCAAAAATAAATTCGTTTGTTGACCTTTTTCTCTTTTGTTAAAACGGCTTCATGGAGTAACTTATGAAGTCCAATGGAAAGTTCAGTTAAAATTTCAATTTCCCTCTTTTCTTTTCTTTTTCTTTTCTTTTCTTTATTTTTTTTAGCAATATTATGAAAGAAAATAGTATATTTTGAATTTTGTCATTATAAATTTCTAAGAAATGATAATAATAGTAACGACACGAATGCGTGTTTCCTTGCATCTCTAATATTAAAGGATCTTTATCATTAGCCATTAAAAGTAATAATAATGAAAAGAAC
Source organism: Maratus michaelseni (assembly GCA_963931845.1). Taxonomy (NCBI): domain Eukaryota; kingdom Metazoa; phylum Arthropoda; class Arachnida; order Araneae; family Salticidae; genus Maratus; species Maratus michaelseni. Next base: position 257,690,138 of record OZ007592.1, read on the forward strand.
AAATACAATAAATGGTGCAAATTTTTTAAAAATCTTTTAACTAATTTCATGAAAATATGCTGGTATTTATTTTCTATCCAAGCTTGGCTATAAGTAGAATATACTCATGAGAGAACATAAAAGAAGTTTATTTATTTATTTTGTCTTAGGTAGAAAAATGTCCCCAATTATTTTAAAAATTTATGTTCAACGAAAGCTGTTGTATAAGTATTAACAAATAACTAATTATTAGTAGTTGTTTGGGTGTAAATTTTCAATTGAAGTTCGCAAAACATTAGACTTAACTAAAACCGGAAATCGTATTTTCCTGATTTTTGGGCACCGCACTAATTCAAAAATCTCTTTTTTTTTTTTCTTTTTTTTTTGCTTTATATAATAGCAGAATTTATGATGCGAAGGCAAAAAAAAAAAAAAAAGCTTTTCGGAATTAGTGGTGTTCAAAAATCAGGACAGTGCGAGCCCTGACTAAAACACAAACAAGGTGTTTGGTGTTTTTGTTATGTCCAATAATCTGCGCGAAAAACACAAGAAAGAGGGAAAAACGTTGAACACAATTTTGAAAGAAATTGAGGAAAATAAAAGAGAATATTTTTTCCATCCTTGCAATAATACGAAAAAGAATATCGGATTTTTTTGATTTTTTTTTTTTTTTTTTTTTTTTTTTATGGCGTTGTGTAAAATTAAATAACGTGTATTATAAATTAGGAACACAAATATAGATTTTCCTTTACAGGAGATAATGTCGGATGAAATGATCTGCATACGTGAAAAATCCGGATAAGAACGTTTAAAAATAATTTTTCAATGGTATATGCACTTACAGACGTTTTATGTTTTGTTTTCTACATTAGGATTTTTTTCTTTACGCTTTATTAATTGTGGAATTATTAGACTCTAATAAATACTTATTCGGAATATTGATCGACTGGTACATAACTGCAATTTTTAATGATAAACATGCTGAAATGTAAGGTAATATTTAAAAAAATAATAATAAAATATTATTACTGAATCAACGTTGGAAAACATTTACATTTCTTTAATCCATTCGTGCAGGAATTATCTTTAAATGGATGAAAAATATATTTTGCACATACTTAAAATAGATTAAAAATGAGCTATAACGAACAAATAAAATGAAACTTTTAGAACTCCTACATTTATTACAAAGTTACAATACGAACCTTATATGAGATTTTCAAACAGTAAAAATATATTTTCAGTACTTATTACAAATTTTTGGTGGCAATTTAAACTTTGGATTGGATACATTAAGGCTAATCCAAAAGAGCTACTTTCTGACAAAGGATCAGGGCCCATAAACAGTGTTTTTGACCCATGAAATAAGACTAAAACTTGATTTTGTTATACTGATTTAATTATTTCACTTTTTAATATTATAAGGTTTATCCTGTACGATTTCAACAATAGTTTTTACATTTGTTCGGATTTACATGATTTACATAAGCTCAAAGTTCGTATTATTCGTAGTTTTTAATGAAAACTACGCAATTTCTCCTAATTTTACCTCAATTATTTATAAGAGTGCAATAGTGCAGCACTTTCTTGTTTACATATATTATAAAATACATCAAAATGTACAATATATGTAAAAAATAAAAGTGTTGCAAAGCTGCGCTCATAGTAAAATATTTAAAAATATACTAAAAATTGAGTTAAAATTAGGAGAAATTGCGTATTTTTCATCAAAAACTACGAATAATACGAACTTTGAGCTTGTGTAAGTTAGATAAATCCAAACAAAATGCAAAAAATATTGTTGAAATCGTACGGGATAGTATTAAAAAGTGAAATAATTAAGTCAGTATAACAAAATCGAATTTTAGTCTTAGTTTATGGGCCAAAAACACGGCTTATGGACCCTGATACTTTCAGAATTAAATTTTGTTTCGAAACGGACAAAATTGGAAGATGTTCTTATCCAGAAATTATGTAATCGAAAAGCGTTTTCCATTATTTGGTAAATTCAAAATATCTTTCAGAAAATACTGTGATTTACTGTCAAGTCTGCGTTTTGAACAGAATTTCCGATGCGGCTGTACGAGAAAAGGGAAAAACTTGTCGTCACGTAACAAGAATCGTTAATAACTCAATAAGTAGTTTATTTATCAAAAACCGGAAAACGTTATTCGATTCCAAATTTCTTCAATAGTCAGGCCTGCGTTTATGCCTATGCGTTTAAAAATGAGTCAGAAAATATATCATAAAGTTTCGCGTGTTGTTGAATACGGAATTCGAGAACCATTTTAGCACAAAGTAGAAAGAAGGGAAAAAAATGGTCATGTTCTTGTTTGCATCCAGGAGTATAAATTGTGTGAGAAAATCTCTTTCCAAGTAGCACAAAATGATTTGGCCAACGTTGGTTAATTGTTACTAATTGTTGACCCTCAGCACACTGCCGTACTATTGGCCAACGAGCCATTTTTCAACAAAGGCCCAAGAGTGGTTCAACGCTCAGAATCCCGTTCAGTTGCTCTCCAAATTAGGGGGATCTCTATACCTACCATATGCCAACCATTTTCCAACGGTTTCCACAAACTGCCAACGATGGGCCAACAATTTGATGTTAGTTGGGCTATCATGAGTAGCAGAAACAAATTCATCAAAGACGAATTTTTGAACAGAATATACGAAAAGAAAATGATTTTATCATCTATTGCTCTATTTTATAAGCATTATTGAACTGCATATGTTGTTTGGATGTAATAAAGAAGTAAAAATAGAATATGCATAGTTCTCTACGGGTTGTTCTACAATACAACCTCATATGTGTTTGTCCTGCAAGAAAGGGTAAACGAACTTTCTTTCTTAATATTCTTATCCTTTTCGTCTTTTTTTTTGCAAGATTTAAAATATCTTTATCGGTAAGTTCTTGATCAGTATCACTGTTTAACCACTCTCTAACTTCTGCTTCAGCGATGTGTCCAAAAATTGTATTTATCATATCAGTATTCGAAAACTTCTTCTGAATCTCAAGAAATTTTATCTTTAATGTTTATTCCAATAAATATTTTATCCAAGATAAAGTATTTAACAACCATAACATGCCTTAACAGATAATTGATAACTTGACAATTGATAATTGATATAATTGCCTTAACAGATAACGAATATTGCATGATTTATATTCATCTATTACATATTGCGCAGAAATTGTAGTTGAATCAATCGTCAAAACAAACAGCCGCATAAACTTAGCAAAATACCTTTAGAATATTTTAATGCAAGTAGTACAATGTATATGTTTTAATCTTTGTTCACTTTGATCAGTTCGGATATGTGATAATCAGATACTAATAGTAAATAAAATAGTTTGTTTAATGACTTACGATCATTGTTGATCAAGTGACTGAAAAAAAAATGAAATAAATTTTAAAAGAACAGCCTTCCCACTCACTTATTACGATTAAAGGTAAAGAATCTTATCTTATACACTGCAAAAATTAAATAAATAAATAAATAAAAATAAATAAACAGTAAAATAAGCAGCAATACACTGCCGCGCATGCGCGGCAGTGTATTACAAGTGTTATTAAAGGCATTTATCTTACCTTCCCCTATGTACTACAGAATCACTGTTTTCACATGAAAATTAACAGTTTTGTAAAAATTCTATGCGTAAAAAATGCTTATAATACCTTACAGAAGCGAGTGCACTGATATGATAATTATATAATTTCATAAATATTTAGTTTTTTTAGGCGAAATATTTATACTAGATAGTTCATCTAATAATTAATCTAAAAAAAACCTCACCTAATAATTTACATATTCGACAGTTCAAAGGGAAAAAAGTGAGAAGTATAATCACTTAATTTAGACGGTTGTGAAAACAGTTTCAAAATTAGTAGTATACAGTCATGAATTTTATTTAAAAAAACAAACAGTTTTGTAATAATTTAGTATATAAAAATTACTTATAACATATACAAGATAATGCATTGTTACCATTATATCATACCGTAAGTTTAAATGCTTGTTCTTTGGTAATATTCTATAGATAAAACATATCTACATCAATTTTCATCTAAAACCATCCAATAATGCTCATATGCGAGAAGAAAAAAACAGCTTTATTTTTAAATTCATTTAATATAGATGATTGTAAAAAAACGGCGAAGTTTACAGAAAGTCAGAGGATACGCTAATGTATTCCCATGCTCGATAATAATAATAATAATAATAATGATAATAATAATATATATTTATGGCTATATTTAACCTAGGTGGTTGTAAAACCAATTACAAAATGTAATATAGAGTAATCGTTTTCATTTGAAAGACTAATAGTTTTGTGAAAGTACTGTATAAAAATTCTTCACAACATCATACAGAAAGAAAGAACATTATTATCATTATATCATACCATGGACAAAAAAATACATATGCTTTTTTTTTTTTTTTTTTTTTTTTTTTAGTATAAATCAAAATAACAAACCTATGCTACGTAAGCTTTCGCAAAACCAATCTAGCAATTTTCATATTCCAGAATAAAAACTGATTTATAGTTAAAATCGTTTAATGCAGATGGTTATAAAAAACGGCGGAATTTACAGAGTCAAAAGAAAGGCTAATGTAGCATAAAACGCGTCATAATTCCACTAAAATCCACCAAATCTGTTATTAACAATCATAAAATGCCAGGAACCTGGGCGTTACCTAAAAGATGGCCGAAATCGCATAAAAATATGGCGCACGAAAACAAATTTCACTTCACTTGCACGGTATCTTCCGTTTTCCTTCGGCATTTTTTCCTGCTTTCTCCTGTAAAACGGAAAATCTCGCCTTCGGATGCGATCGATATTTGTACAGAGAGCAGTTCTCGAGGATGGAGGGAACTGCTGAGGGGTGGAGTAGAGTGCGATGCAGGCCAGTATTAAACACCCTCCTCGTTTATTAGAGGAACAGTGATGGGGGACTGTTTGTTCTTAAAAGTGCAATTATTTTAGGACCTCTCACGTTTTTGTTCACGAGAGGAAGAAAAAAAAATCGAAATATTGAGAGATCGAAAGTACGAAGGTTTGATTGAACTCGAGATGCTGGGAAAGTTTCGCTGAGAAGTGTAATAAAATGGTTTTTGAAAGGTTGCACTTTTGCAACCGAGGAGAGATATTTCAAAATTCCAATATAAAAGGATAGTAAGGCATCATGAATGCTCGACTGTTTGTTCTTAAAAGTACAATTATTTTATGTCCCTTCATACTTGTGTTCATGAGAAAAAGGAAAAATCACGAAAGATGGGAAAAACCCGAAAAAAGAAATGCGAGATAGAAAACACGAAGATTTGATCGAACACGAGATATTGATGAAGTTTTGGGCAAAATGTAATAAAATTAATAAAATGGTTTCCGAAACGTTACACCTTTTTCTACTGATGCGGGATGTTTTAATATTAAAGGATAGTAAGGCATGGATTGTTACTAGCTGGATTGTTTACCCTTAAAAGTGCAAATATTTCATAACCTCTCGCGTGTTTGTTCACAAAAGAGGAAAAAAATCGAAATGGTGTGAAATCAAAATTACGAAAATTGGATAGAACTCTGTCAAACTTTTGCTGAGAAATATAATAAAATGCTTTTTGAAACGTTGCAGTTTTGTTACCAATGAAGGATAATTCAGAATTTCAATATAGAAGTGTAATTAGGAGTGGATATTTTAATTAATTTTTTTTTTAACTAGAAGAACGGCGATAGCAGACTGTATATTCTTAAAAATAAATCTTTGGGGGGACCTATCACGCTTTTGTTCACAGTTATAAGGGAAAAAATAATCGAAATATTGAGAGAAGGAAAGTGAGAAGGTTTGATTGAACTCGAGATGTTGGAAAAATTTCGCTGAGAAATGCAATATTTCACTTTGCAATGCTGTAGTTAAACCAATCGTCAAAACTAACAGCCGCATAAACTTGAAGCTCTTGAAACGTTGACTTTTTGCGACTGATTAGATATGTATTTCAGGATTTCAATATAAAAGTGAAATAATGCGTTAATACTAATTTGACTGTATGTTATTAAAACTTAAATAATGCGTTAATACTAATTTGACTGTATGTTATTAAAACTGAAATTATTTTAGGACCTCTCACTCTTTTTCACGATAGGAAGACCAAAAAAAAAAAAAAAAAAAAATGTGAGATAGAAAGTACGAAAGTGAACTCGAGATGCCGTTAAAGTTTTGCTGAGAAATGTAATAAGATGGTTTCTGAAATGTTGCACTTTTGCTACTGATGAGGAATATTTCAGAATTCCAATATAAAAGGATAGTAAGGCATAAAGGGCAAAATTAGCACTGGCCACCAGTCACAAGGCTACTAAATGAAAAAAAGTGGCTATTAAATAGTGTCTATAATAGTGTCTAATATAAAATAGTGTCTGTCAGCGGCCACCTTATGGCCACTTTCCTACAAGGAAAAATTAACAGTTTCTTGCATTTTATCAAGGATTCTACTTTTTCTGGTCAAAATATGTTTATTTTAACATGGAAAAAAGGTGGCTATTAAAAACTTGTCTGTCAGCGGATAGACAAATATGTTTATATATATTGTATAGATAAATATGTTTATATTAACGTATTTATTTTAGCTATTTAATTTCAGATTAATACTAATTGAAATTTCAACAAAAGTTTACTGTTTAGAATTTTATTTTTAAAAAAGTGGACACTACGTTTAAAAAAAGTGGACACTTATAAAACTGTTACTACTGGCCACTGGCCACTAATGAAATTTCTCAGTTTTACCCTTTGGTAAAGCATAGCTCGACTCTTTTTTCTTAAAATTACGATTGATTTAGATCCTTTCATATCTTTGTTCCTTATAAGAATGAAAAATAAAAGAAATAAAATCAAAATACTAATAATAATAGTGATAATAATTGTAAGATAGAAAGTATGAAGGCTTAATTGAATTCGGTGTGGAATTTCGGTGCGAATTGTAATAAAATGGTTTCTCAAACGGTACACTTTTGCTATTGTTGAGAGATTTCAGAATACCGAAGGATTTTAAGGCGTGAATACTGACTTGATCGTTTGCACTTAAAATGTGATTATTTTAGAATATCAGAAAATCGAAATCCCCGGATAATTGGGAAGACATTATCAGATGCATATTTTGACTGTGCAAACATTAATTACCAAATAAACTTACTATAAATTAATAAAATTGTATTTTAAAGTAAAATAAGTAACTGATATCATAAAAGTTATTATATTATATAAAATCACAGCAAATTTAAAGACTAAATTTTGTAATCATACAATTTGTACTTTTTGTCATAATTAATAAAAAGACAATTAAAAAAATCATTGATACAATTTTGTTTTCTCTCTACTTGTGATTTGCTTGCAGTAAGATTTCGGATACTATACATAATAATAACAGTTGCGTTACTGCAGCTATTTCCAAATTTTCAGGCCATTTTTACAGCCAAAGGGGAATTAGAATATGAAAAGTTGCTTGTTAGTGGGTACGGTACGCCTCTGGATTTTCGAAATTGTTCGATCTATTTCAAATAATTTTTGTGACAGCAGTTTGTATTATTTAATAAAATGTACAATGTATTGAAATAATTTAATATTAGCATTTTCACCTTGTTTAAAGCTTTGTATAATAGATTATAAATTAAAATTAGTCGTTGGGGCCACCGTAATACTTACCCATCATGGATATGCATAATTTAAAATATGAAAATAAAACATGTGTAAGCTATTTATAAAATGCATTGCAATTCGAACCAAATCGTGGCTTGATGACGTCATAAACTTTAAATGCTCTATTACTGAATTGCGTGAAAGAAACATCCTTATAACTCCGAAATTGATAATCATATTAACTAATGGTTTATTGCGTCGGTTTAGGCGTCTCATTTTCAATTAAAATATATCTTTGAATTGAAATTTGAATGAAATACAGGGTCATGAAAAATCAAAGAGTGCGGAAAATATGATTACAAATATCTCGGCAACTAATTATACGATCGACGTCATTTTTTATGCAAAATTTATGTTTTTTTACTGTCTTTTATATTCACTCCTTAATATAAACAATTTCAAAAAAAAAATTATACCTTTTATCAGAACGAATATTTCGGGAGTCCGGTAAAAATAGTTCCGGATAATCGAGGTTACTGAAATTCAATAAGCTTCTTTCCATTATTACATACTAAGTACATACCAAATTTGAAGTCTCTATCTTAATTTGTTCGGGAGATAGAGCGTTTAGAGACACACACAGACGACGGCAATTTTTTTTTTCTAAAAATATGTTTTTCGGAATCTTTAGTGTCTGAAAAGTGTAAATCCGTCAAAAAAAATTTTTCGATTGTCAAAACGATTACAAGACTTACCCTATACTACGTATGATAAGGTAAGTAAAATAATAAATTTTCAACTAGAATTTTGGAATACAGCCACAAACACCTAATTATTAAACATGTAAGCTGTGTCAATTAACCGAGTGCACGGATATATATATATATTTTTTTTTTATGGTATAAAATATTGGCAGCTGGGATGCCAGTATTATACCGTAAAATCAAACTTTTTTTTTTCAGTGTGTGTTATATAATCAAGTATAGGATAATTGGCAGCCTATTGTAGTATGGAGGTATTCTCTTTCACTCATTCATTCACTCACTATTACTATGACTCTCTCACCTACTTTCCAAACCATACTTATCTCTTTTTACACACATACTTAAAAAAAACGTAAAACATAAATAAGATTTTCTTAAAATTTTCCAAACAGCCAATTGTGCTGCTTGAAAACTTCAGCGAAAAATGAACGAATCAACAATTTTCGAGCAAGAACGCAGCAGTTCATAATGTGTGCATTTAAATCAACGTGGTAGTATTCTGCACAGTTGAGCACATTATCGTGGATGTTTTATAGCTGTTGCAACAAAAACAAATCCAAAATGCAAGATTTACTGCAACAGTTTTCACGCTATTTGAACGATAAATTACGAAATACTAATTGTCCTGTCAACATTTTAAGGAGGCTGGAACAATTAATAATAAAATTATGATACGCAAAAATGAATTATAAGAATATTTTCAGCAGTTTTAAAAGTTAAATGCAGAGAAAATATCAAAATCGATACCATGAAATTGTTCCCCGGACACTGATAACGAGCTCGGTTACCGTGATATTTTAAAAAAGAAAGAAAAATTAACGACGTATTGAAATATAGCTCCGATTAAAACAGTTACAGTTACGCAACTAATTTAGAAACAAATGTAATTATTAAAAGGGGACATGCTCCATTTGTAAACAAAAATGAAGTATATGGTACATTCATCAAAAAATGCTGGCTTTTCATTTGATAAATGAATAAATCTTTATAAACGTTTTTATTTTGTAATTTAAATATTTGTTCTTTAAATGAATAGATATTTATAAACATGATTTTAAATATGATACAAATGATACACTAATTTATCTTCGTGCTAATCTCGTTTTATGCATGCATACATACATATATATATATATATATATATATATATATATATATATATATATATATATATATATATTACTTTGTTAAATATAGGTTAAAGTAATAACAATAAATTATTGAGGTATTTTAGAATAGTGTTAAAAGGAATAATTTTATCAAAGTAATATCCTGATTATTTTTTTATATTACACATATTATGTATAATTTGTTGTTACTTTTTAAACAGACTTAGGAGACTTTGATGCTTGGCATTAAATTTTAGAGACGTAAATTAGTTGTTGCATAAAAACCTAAAGCATAAATAAGTATAAAGCTAAATATAGTTTTTAAATAAACACTTTTTTATAAGCATTCAATATTTATCTTGCAAATCACTCCGAATTTCATGACTGTAATTCATATTTTTCCCAAAAAAATTCCGTTAGAATACATTAATTTGGCGCGCACCGAATTTCGATTATGGGAAATTCACCGACTGTTCTTTTTACGCTTGGTAGGAAGCACAAGCATGTGAATTTATTAAAATATATACAATTTTCGCCCTGTTTCTTTTTTAAGATATAACAACAACAAAATGAAACATTATTTAAATTAATATGTGCCTTTATATTTCATGCAGCATTGAATATTTTATGCAGCATATTTCCAAGCATGAAAAGAAATATTTAAAAAAAATCTCCAATTTCCACAATTGGCATTTTTTTAGTACTAAATTCCGTAAATGATATTTTATACGAGATTTGCTCGTATGATTGAGTAATTATCGTATAAAATTTCGTGCATACTAACATACTTAAGCAAATGTTTTTTTGTTGGCTGGTTCAAGGAGTTTCGTAGTTGAAGGAAACTTTGCATCTAGTGTAAAGCTTAGCAGTTTCAATTGTAAACAAGATGGCTACCATGCAATACAAGATTTCTTTGCATTCGTGAGTTTAGCAAAACCGGCACTAATTAAATTGGGATTCGTAAAAAAAGCAGTTAATATACTGCATTTAGAAACGACCTAGAATGGCTTAAAAAACTTCATTACTGTTATACGTGAACTCAATGAAACCAGACATTCTTCGTTGAGTATGGCATGAATTCAGCTAATCAGAACGCTGATTATCAATATACTTTAATGTGTGCAGAAATATTGAAACGGAACCGCACAAATTATTTTGTTTTTATAAACTTTTAATGCGAAAGTTTGATAAATAATTAACAAGAAACAAAGGAACTTTATGGCAAGTTTATTGAAGTGACATCGAATGTTCAGCTTAAAAGAAAAATGTTTATCTGAAATACTCGCACAAATGATTTTAGTTACATAAACCTTTAATGCGATAGTCTGATAAATAATTAGCTGTAAACTAACGAACTTTATGGAAAATTTGTTGAAATGGCATCAAATGCTGAACTAACGAAAAAAAAATCTACCAAGTGTATACGATACGCACGTGCGCACATTTACCAGCGGCGGCTTTCATTCTTTCGCTTCATATACCAAATTTCCGAGGAAACTTGATTCTGTCACCACATTCTTCATATCCCATTACACCCACGTATCCAATCTTGGAAGTTTTCGACACTACAATTTGTCGACAGCGATAAATCACCTGGTAACTTTCCCAGGCAATTTTTGGACGAGGAAATTAAAAAAAACAAGTCACTTGGGATACACATTTTGGCATTTTCACCCCATAAAACTTTCATCCGAAACTATTTTCTCTAGAATACTGTAACAGCAGCATAGATTGTAGTCGCTTACCGAGTTGCCACTGTTGTAGTATTAAAATCACTCCTCGCGTGGTGAGTCAGCGAGTTGGCGAATAGGATTCACATTATCGTCTGGTTTTCAGTCACCTACCTCCCTCTGTTCTCGTCTGCTGTTCTCTTACCTCCCCTGCATCCCGAGTTCATTCTCTATCGTCTCTGCTGATCCGGGCTTTAGCCACTTTGATAAGCCCTTTCATTATCTACTGTAGCACTTACGCTTATGAATTTAATTTCCTAAATTAAAGCTATATCACAGAGGGTTTAGGCAGAAGATTGCAGACTTAACTGCTTGTGTGTGCTCTCGGCGTTAGAGAGGGCATTGGAGAAGTTAATTCTGTTTACTGGATGTATTTTCTCTTTATACATTTTGCTAGCATGTATTTGTTGTAATGTTTTACTATAATAAGCATTCTGACATGTATGTGTAAAAACGCGAGGACTTTAAATTTTATGAAAGAAGAGTAATATTTTACACAATATACAAAGTTTCTGAGGGTTTTTCTTTATGTATAATTCATTTCTTTTTTCGTTAAGTTTTCTTACATAAGAAAAGGAAATCTTTTATGCACAATTGTTTGTTTAACTTATATTTTTTAAAGAAACGATCTTCCATATTTTCAAATAATAAAACTCATAAAACTTTCTGGATCTTCCAGTATATATTTTAGCTTTAAAATAATAAAACATTTGTCCAACTTGAGAGGTATATTGAAAATTTTGCAGTAAAATCTGATAATTTGGTCATTTTTAAAATCACACATTTTGTTAATTACCTTGAAACATTTAATTTTTTTATACTGGACTTTGAATCAAACGATGCCAATAAAAGATTCTCAAGCTGCTGCTGTTTCTCTCTCTCTGTCTCTCTCTCTCTCTTTCTACTTTCCTTGAAGAAAAGTTTCTTTCATAAAACCTCAAAACAGCTGTATGGAAAATTTATCATGGCAGTTTGTTCTTTTCTTTATGTTGTTTTTTATGCATCACGTATTCCCAAAAGAAGTAATTTATGTTTACATGTAAAACAATAAATCTGTCCAAATTTCATATTTTTAAAGATAAGTAATAACGCTAAAACCTCTACCAGACGAATATACTGACTAGACGTATTAGCTTATCATTTTTAGTTATACAAGGATGAATTAAGTATAAAATAGACCTTTTTTTAAAAAAATATCAATGACATTTTTTTTATTTTGTTGTCATATCAATCATGATAAATTGTTTACGATCTAAAAATTTGTTTTGCATCGTTTTATTTTTCATACATTTATTTAATTTAGTCGTTAGCATTATGAATAAACACGAAGAGCCTAGTGCGGTTGTACAAAGTATAATTATTAAACTTTCAACAAATGAAAATATCAAACCTATTGAAATTCGGCATAGATTGAATGTACACATCGGAAATGTCACTCTATCGACATCTCAAATCTGTAAACGGCACAAGTTGTTTAAAAATGACCGTGAAGAAAGTGAAACAAGGCGACTCTGGATAGAATAGCGCACAAAAGTGAAACTGTTCCAACTCTAATAAAAACTGACAAAGTTCTGACTAATAATTTTTGGGAATTACTGGGTATTGTGTAAGTCAATTTTCTTCATGAACGACGCATATACAGGGTGTTTCACAAAGGACCCCTAACTTTAAAAATCAATAACGCGGAAACGGTGATAGATGGGAACATGAAGCCAGTGGTATGTTTAATGAAAAAATCGTAAGAATCTTATGCATAAATCTCAAAATTTAGTTAAAAATAGTACCGACAGATGGCACTGAGAGCGTTAAGAATCCTTCTACAGAGAGTTCAGAAGCATAGAAAGACTAGCCGTTGAAGATTTCGCCATTGAAATCTGACCGCTATTAGCTTATAGTGAAAATACTTCCGAAAGTGATGTATACCGTGGAGGAACGTGTGTTTATTGTGTTGGAGTACCACCGATTAAATCAGAGGCCTACTGCCACAAGGAGAAGTTTTCAAACGCGATTTCAAATCGCAAAAGGCCCAGATGGGAAAACAATTCGTGAGCTTTTCAAAAAAATTCAACAAACAGACCGGTGACATACAGCAGAGAGTCAATGACAATTTCATTCTTCGTTTGCGATAAGTATGTTGTGCAAAAGGTGCACCTTTTGAATCACTTTTGATACACCTATTTATCGCAGCGCCATCTATCGGAGCTATTTTTAACTAAATTTTGAGATTTATGTATAAGATTCTTACGATTTTTTTAATAAACATGCTACTGGTTTCACGTTTCTTCCTATCACCGTTTCCGGGTTATTGATTTTTAAAGTTAGGGGTTCTTTGTGAAACACCCTGTACGTATAATGCAATATTGTAATGTTAATTTTTGAGGAAGATTAAAGCAGCACACTGGTTCTAAATACGTTCCATTCCGATCCAAATGTTCTTCTTCTCGGAGACACACAACAGATGTAAAGAAAAAAAATTCACAGGACAAAACTGAACCATCCTCCTAATAATCCGAACTTATCTTCAGACTACCATTTGTTTTGATCCTTTTACAGAAGAGTTAAGAGGAGAAATATTTTCATCAGACGAAGACGTCAAAACGTTTTTGTGCAATTTAAGCATCATACACGTCCCATTTATTTTTATTATTATTATACAAGAATTTAAAAAAAAACCTCCCAATATAATGGTGTGTAGATGTTAAAGAAAGCTACCCGAAAAAATAGAATTGGGCTCATTTTGGTAAGTAATATTGTTAGAATAATCTATTAAAAAGTCTCCTTTATATTTTATTCATCCTACAAAAGTATAACTTGCTCAGAACACGATTACAGCACTTCGAGACCCTCCTAAAGCCTAACCATATCGTTAAATAAAGATCAGCATCTTTTTGTCCTCCCCGCACATTTACTAAAGTTAAAGTTTGTACAAAGTTCTGAAAGCTTGAAGCTTTTTTTGGTATTTGATCTATACCAAAATTTAAACACACAATAGACATAAAATTTCAGATCTGAATGAAGTATAAAGACGTATATTAAATTTACATTAAAAATTTCTCCCACATTCATTAAAAATTTCTTTGAAAATGATGTATAGGTGGATTTCTTAAGTCCGTTTCGCCTCTAATAACTGTTAAACACAGTCAGCTACGGTCATGAATGTGGTGTCTATAGCTATAGCAAAGCCAAAAGGTTATGTGCTCCAAGATTGTAATTTTGACCGGTCAAAGCTAATTTTAATCAGGACAGTGGTCAGCATCCAGATTTAACCATCTAAAATTGATCAAAATCAGTTTTAGCCGATCAAAAGTGGTTCTAAACGGATGAGAAATATAAGATTTAAAATAAAAATAAAACATTTAAACAGATAACTGTACCCACTGGCTTGTGAAAGGGGAACAGTTTAAAAAGACATGGACGCTGAGTCTTATATGCAAATAAACAGCTCTCTTTAAAAGGTGGCAGCTTGAAACTATCGGAAATCTCCTCATAGTGATAATGTACTGCGTTAGTGAGAACTGCGATATGTACTACACTTTTGGTCAGGGTAATGGTAATGCATTATAAATTGCTGAGGAATTTGTGGCATCATACTTTTTCTTTTCCATTTTTCTCGAAAACTATGCGTCGTCTAGGTATGGTTGTTTGGGCAACTTTTATGTATTCATAGCGAGGAGTCTCGTTCTTCCCAATTTGTGTGGTGGTATTAAAACAACCTGCATACAGGGTATTTCCGGGTAAAGACCGTTTCCTTTCTAATAACTGTTAAACAAAGTCAGTCAAGACTTTTCACCTACTTTCATGAATATGGTATCAACCTACAGCAAAATGGCTATGTGCAACACGATGAGGTATCCCCTAGCGATAAATTCAAGACAATAACTTTTAAGAACGCACCTAGCGCTAATGTGTGAAACTTTAAAACATCCTCTTTTATATCAGCTGTAGATATTCACATATAATATATGATGTGACGGTGTAGCCATCACGTGAAATTGGATCCCTCTTGTTGAATCGAACTTTCTATAAAAAAATCATATGTATTAATTTCATTCTAATTATTACTTTTTTCTTATTATTAATGTTATTGTTATTTAATCGTAGGTTTTTTTCTTTTTTTTTTAAATATATTATCTCACGAATGAAGAAATAAGCGATTGAAATCATTAAGCAAATCTGTATTAAGAAAGATTAAAATGCTATAAATATTATACAAAGTGATTTATCCGAAAGATAAATAAATTAAAACGGAAACTATTCGCAAATAATAAAGACAGTTTCGAAATAATGTGGAAAATATAATTAAAAAAAAATCTCTGTTTTTTATTGCGAATGCAATTATATATATGTATATATGTATTAAGTAGCTTACATGAATAGTTGAGAAATTTATATAATAGGTTTTTTCTGAGTTTGTCAAATATCAGATTACTCTTATAACAGGTAGTCTACCTTGACTTGAATTTCGAGAAATATCTTCCATGTATTTAAGCCTGGTCATTTCATGAGTATTAAATACAAGCTTGGGTATATTTGCTTTAAACTCATGCATCTGAATTTACTTAGTATATTTCATCATGAAAGGCATGCACCGTCAAAGGCTACTGGGATCCTTTAAAGACCAAGGTAAATAGCCATTGCACGGCAGTTAAGTGGACACCACTCGAGTTCCTCGCTTGGAATATCACATGGCTAAATCAATTTCTCTCTCTCTCTCTCTCTCTGTCTGGTTTCATTAACGACCCATCAGCCTTTGAACTTGTATCTAAGTTATTACATTTATCAGAATTCAATGTAAATTAGGGTTTTTTTTTTATTTGCTTAATTTATCTAATAGTTCAGTATCAGCTGCATATAGAAAATGCTTTAGTTTTGAATATTCCTTTATTCCCCGAAAAGTAAGTTATTAAATTATACAATGTGTATTATTTGAAATAAACTTGCCCAATAATTGTAGTTCATTTTAATTCGGTATGCTTTAATAATAATAATAATAATAATAATAATAATAATAATAGTAATAATAATAATGATATAATAAGGGGATAAAAACCTCCACATGTTTCTGTTCTTTTAAAAATAACCAATTCCTTTTCTACAGCGGCTACAAGAGCCAGCATATACATTTTCTATAAAAGGACCTCTACGCAGATATTTTTAGAGAGTTAATAATGTACTTATCTAATGGGAAAAAAAAAAGAAAAAAAAAAGATAGGTTACAATAAGTAAAATTAAATGTAGTTTTTCTTTTTTTCTTTTTTTTTCGCTCGAAAATTTCATTAATATTTTAAGGTTTTGCGCGAATTTTCCATGACAAACATTCAATCTTAGAATAAGTTATGTTCCTTTTCTACGCTGCGGGTACAATACATGCAATAGATATAATCAGTGTTGCTTGTTGGATGATTATTATTATTATTATTATTATTATTATTATTCCGGATGCTAATACTTTTTTCGAATAGTAGTATTCGCTTTATTTAATGGCGGATTAAATACGACGAACATTACTATTGAGGAATAGTGATAGTATTCTGAAAAAGTAATTTAAAAAAAAAAAATCCCACCCAACTGGCAACTCTAAATATAAAAAACTTTTCCTCAATAAAGTGACTTTATCGTTTTAAAAAAAAAAATGCAATAAATTTTATAGATAGATAGACAAATAACCGATCCACATGTAGACGAGGAAAAAAATACTTCCTACTAAGTTAATCCAATAAACACAAGCTTCCAACAAAAAGTTAATAAACAAAGATAATGAAATTTGCAAAAAAGCAGGATATCCAGAGAAAAAGTGTTAAATAAGCTAATTTAGTTAATTAGTTTTTTAAGCTTATATAAAAAAAACAGTGAAGTAGAGCGGATTTTTTTCCTTTCTCTTTTGACATTCCCCTCATGTTATTTAAGCTTGCTTGAACGACTCCAGCCTCCCCACTCTCAAGTTTGGTCAACTCATGCCGCTGCTGCCATTCCATATGAATCTTTTAATAAAAAGGAAAAAGCCATTCCACAAACGGTTTTTGTTACCTCTTCCGCCATTGACATAATAAGCATCACAAGGCGCGAGAGATAACGGAAGATGGCGTAATAAAATGACGGCCCAAAACTGAAAGTGAATTCTCAGCAACGTTATATACGGTGAAAAAAAAAATGAAGAATAAAAAAAAAATTACTAACGATACAGAGAGAGTAGAAAAGAGGACGTTATATTAAAAATGTTCATATGCGGTGTGAACTGCCAGTAAGACAAGCGTTGTTTGTGACAAATAATTGCACCATCTTTCGCGGGAAGGGAAAAAAGTGAATCTTTTATGAAAAGTGTAAAATTCGAATTACTGTTTTAATTTTGGATGAAAAGAAAAAGGAGAAAAATTCTTCTCAGTTTTTCAGTTTTATTTTGCAATGCTTTTATTATTATTATTATTATTATTATTATTTAAAAATATATTTTAATGTATAGTGGTCAAAAATAAATAAATAAATAAGATAAGATAAGATAAAATAAGATAAGATAAAATAAAAAGAGACAGAGAGAGTGAGAACATCCCTCACTTTTAAATCTCCAAATTGTTGCAGAGAAAAACGAAAATAGCCATTCGATTGGGAATTATGTCTTCCTTCGATTTATTAATTTATTTAAATACGAATAGGAGGCGTTTTCATATTGAAATTGTAACAAACTTTGGAATTTTCAATACGAACACCCAGTTTTAACACCATATTTGTATTCTGTGGTAAATTTTAACTTCGAATTTTGCCTTACCAAGCGGGAAATAATTCGGTGAAGTATGTTTAGGAATTATGCAGATGTAAAGTTTGGAACTCCTACTGTAAATTTCATGTTTTAATAGTTACAAAACAAACAGCAATACGGGTAGTTTTTAAGCATAAATCAAGTGCTGAATATTTTCAAATGAAAAAAAAACTATACATTTGAATATAAATAAGTGTATATGTGTTCATTTAAAAAAAAAAAAAAAGAAAAAGATAAAATTGATATTAGAGATATAACTGTAGATTAGTTTCTCATAATTATATTAAAATAGGGATACATTTTCTTTTACTGCGGGTTCGGGTTTGAATATTTCGGGTTCGGATCTGGTTTGAGCTGCAGCGTATCGGGTTCGGGTCGGGTTAACTTTCAGCAGAAATTTCGGATTCCGGTCGAGTACAACTTGACCCGTGAAGGACACTAACTCGAACCGCACGTGTCTTCATTCATTTTTTCCTCTTGGATTGTGACAAGATAAAATTAGAATGGACAAATGTGAAACTGGAAAGCCTGGGAATTTTAAGCTGAATAAAGTTTTAACATGAAATGATATAACGTAAATAAACAGTCATTCCATCGCAAAATGAACTTTACAAATTTTATTTCAGCCAAATCACTACAGATTACTCAAACTATAACGGGAGATTCGTTTAACTTTCATCCGAAATATCTCATCAGTCCATCTAAAATTCTTAAATTATCGCGAGCGATTTCTATATTTTCAGTTTAAAGAAGAAAAAAAAAAGTACTGCACGACAATTAATACTGAATAAATATTCAAAATTTGAAGTAAATTGTTTCGCTGGTGGTGAGAAATATTGAAATGCAAACAAGAAAAAAAAAATTATATTAAAAGAATCAGATTATGTAACATTATGGAAAGTTGTGCTAAGAATTAAATTATACAGAGCTAAATTATGCAATAGGATAACAACCAGATGAACAAGATAAGATGAAAAAATACATGACTTTTATTTCATAAGTAAAAATAGCTTTAAAATTTCAAATAATAACACTTGTAGAAAAGAAAAAAATAAGTATAATAACAGATATAAATTAGGATAAATATATATAAGAAAAAAATATATAATAGATATAAATAAATAATGCAAGGAATTCTTTTTTTTTTTCTTTTTTTTTTTTTTTTTTTTTGCTATTGATATAAATATGTTTAGCATGAAAACAACATTAAGGATTGAATAAAAGTTTGCGACACTAAACTCAACATCAGATAAGCAAGACTAGCCGCCTTAAATCTAATTACAGATATCTAGGTTACATTTTGAATTAACATGATTAAATATTTATATAAAAATAAAGTGTGAATTCCAACTACATTTTCCCCCTTGAATGCAGCAAGACGTAATTAACTATGAACAAATGTAAAACTGGAAGATGGAGATGTTTTTAAGCTGAATAACTTTTTTACCAAGACATGACATAACGAAAATAAACAGTCATTTCCTCACGTAATATACTTTTGAAATTTAATTTCCGCGAGACCGCCGCTGTTTACTCAAAATATAACGGAAGATTCGCTTAATTTCATCTGAAATATCTTAATAATAAAAACCTACCAAATCACAGTTTAAAAACAAAATGCTGCATGACAATCAGTACTGAATGAACATACAAAACTTAAAGTAAATTCGTTCAAGTAAAGTCGGAAAACATCATATATATAAAAGGATCAGATTATGTCACATTAGAAAATTATGTAATCAGAATCAGAATATACAGAACTAAATTATGAAATATGAAAAGAACCAGATGAACAAATAAAGATGAAAAAATACAAGAGTTGTATTTCATTAGAAAAAAGTATTTCTAAAAATTTCAAAGAATAACATTTGTAGAAAAGAAATATATATATGGGGTGTTATGATGCAGATGAATTCCATTTTTTGCTTTTGAAATAACTGGTCTTAGCATGAAAACAACATTAAGGTATTGAATAAAATTGTACGACTCCAAACTCAACACCAGATAAGCAAGAGTGCCCCCCTTAAATGCAATTATAGCTACGTAGGTCACATTTTGTATTAATTTGGTTAAATATTTATAGAAAAGTATGAACTGCAACCACATTTTTTTCCCTTGGAATGTGACAGGACGTAATTAACCATGAGCAAATGCAAAACTGGAAGACTTGAAGATTTTTACGCTGAATACTTTTAACATGACATGACATAACGTAAATAAATAGTCATCTCATCCCATAATACACATCCGAAATTTAATTTCAGGGAGATCACCACTGTTTACTCAAAATATAACGGAAGATTTGATTATTTTTCATCCGAAATATCTCATCAGCCCATCTAAATCATCGCACGCAATTTCTCTCCATTTGCATACTTTTTATCAACTAAGCTTTTTCCAATATTCTCACAGGCGTAAAATTTCCGCTAAATTTCACAGCTTCTGCCAATGATTTTATTGCCATTAGGCTCTTACATTTTGATTATTGGTATACTCAATTTTTCTCAAGAGTGCCTCTTTCCACTCCATGATCGATGAAGGAAATCGTTTTTTAGTGATTATATCGATAACTTATGCGCACTGTCTTGTATTCAGATATACATTTTGGAATTTCTGTGTTAAGGGAGCTTCTTTAATTTCTTTCTTGCTCTTTACACGCAAATGAAGCCATGCAAATGGCGTTTGGCGAGATAAAGAGATTTTGGTCTAGTAACTCTATTAAATTTCTCACACGAATTGTCTGTTTTGGCAATTATCTTCATTAATATTTGTAATACATAATGTAAGGAGAAAAAATTGCGTTTCGTTTGCCTTCCTAAAAAAAAAAAAAGTCTCTTTAAAGACAAATCTTCAATAAGATATGTAATATTTGCATTCATTCCTAAAGCATATTAGAATACGTAAAAATATGTTTATAGTAATGGGTGCCCACCATAATTACAAATTAAAAAAAATAATAATAATTTATTGGTACGAGGAATGCAAAAGTTGACAAAAAATATTTTGATTTTAGTTGCATTAAATATCGCAGGAAATTATTTCCAATAACATATCACACAGCTAATTGCATAAACGAAAATGAAAAAATTACGACCTTTTCCCCAATTTGAGTCAGTTAATTAACTAAGCGACTGAAAAAAAAAAAAAAAAAACCATGCCGATGGCTTTTATTGGTTTTAACTGGCTATTTCTGGCTATTAATGACTTTTATACAGTGAAGCATTTTAGTTTTAAATTGTAATTTTTTATGTGATAAATTGTACAACTTAGCTAGTTTTAAACACATTTTATTGAACTAGAATTTAATTTTAAATATTGAAAAAAATATTAGAATGACAACGGTGACTTGTAGGCAAGATATGACAGTAAAATAGTCCACCAGTTGTTTTACTTTGTTTTAATTGACCTTTAATAATTGTTATTTTTTGTTAATTAAAGCTTCAAATAATTTAAATTTGAACAATAATTGCTTAGTGGTATATTTATTTCTTGCAACAACCTTGTTTTCTCCCATCATGTCATATATATAGAATAATTTAATTAAAACACTATTTTTCACCATTGAAAACAGTATTAGCAATAACACGTGTATGAATAACTTTAAATATTTCCTCATTTTGAGTATCTACAAGCTCTTATTTTGAGAAAATTCCCTTTTTATTTTGTTCTTAAATTAGATCTACAACTTTTTTTCCCTCAAATATAGATATGAATTCTCTAAATAAAATTTCAACTAACTCTTCTTCCCAATATGGACCATTATTGTTTATATATTTATCCTAAATTTAGCCTTGCCACTTACAATATTTACAATACATTTTTTAAACAGTGATTTTGCCTAATTTGAAAAAATCATTTAATTCTTTAAAATTAGTTTATGTTTTGTAGAGCTGGGTTATGTAGGCTTTCAAAATGTAACCTCATCTAAATGATGGATTCTCTCAATAATGATATATTCTTTTAGACATACATTGCCTTTATACTTTTCTGCTGTTAGTCAGCAATATATTTCTTTGTTAATCATTAACATTTTCTATAAACTACTCAACAAACAAACAAAAAATTAATAATAAATGTACTAAGCGAAATTAAAACAAATTAAAAAAGCGGGCCTTTTTTAATTTAAGCCGGCTTTTTTAAAGTGGTTAAAACCAAAAAAAGCTAGCCGGCTTCTTTTA
Organism: Maratus michaelseni; assembly: GCA_963931845.1. Classification (NCBI taxonomy): domain Eukaryota; kingdom Metazoa; phylum Arthropoda; class Arachnida; order Araneae; family Salticidae; genus Maratus; species Maratus michaelseni. The sequence continues at coordinate 257,712,281 of OZ007592.1, forward strand.
GCCTTCAACTCTGCTACACGAGACGAAATGTTTAAAAGTATTATTAAAAAGCTATTAAAGCTATTAATTAAACTTAATTACTTAAAAATTTCGTTATATATTAAATACCTTAAAAAGCATTTTGTACAAAAATTTAAGATTTATATAGTTAAACTATTAAACTTCTGCTACTGTTTACTGTCAAACTGTTATTTAAATACAATCTATCATCATCTTTAATTAAATATTGTTTAAAAAGAAAAATTTAGTCTTGAAAATTTTCAAATAATCATGCATTACATGTCACTGAAAAAATAAATAAAATAAGGAAAACAGAAATAAAAATAAAAACCCATCATCATTAGTTTTTACTTTTCAAAAAATTTAACAAATATGAGAAATACATTTTCAAAGGAAGAAAACAAAAGTGAAGAAAACATTGAAACAAGTAAAGGAAAATCTGCTGTGTAAATAAATAAATAATAATAATAAAGAATTCTTTATACAAAGGAAAATATTTATCTAAAAATAAAAAAGTTTCTAGGTAGAAAACAGAAATGGAATTTTCGTTTTTGAGACGAAAAACGAAAACTTAATTAAGAGCTTCGTTTTCTCAAGATTTCAGGTTTGTCAAACATTTTTGTTAAAACAACTTTGACACCAAAGAATTTTTCCTTTAATTTAAAAGTAACGAAACAACCCGAAGGTATGTATCTAATGGAATTGGTGATCAAAATTCATGAGAAAGATTCCAACAGCTCAATGAAATTTGCTTTGAAAAAGAAAAACCTTAAATTTAGAATAAACTTTAACAAGCTGGTGTAAAACACGGAACAGCATGAAATAACGAAGCGTCTAAAAGTAAGAGCAGAATGTAAATGTATGAAAACGAAAATCTAAAAGTGGAATGACTTCCTTTCTTCTGATCAGTATTTGTTCAAAAATATCTACAAAAGCATCGATTATCCGGAAATTGGTCATACAGATGTTCAGTTACATGAAAAATACTTAAATATAAATACTGATAATAAACTGCTTTGCAGCATAAATACTATTGTTACAGTAAAAGTTAACCGGAACATACCTAATTATAAATACTGATAGATATGCGAAAAACTGATTTGCAGCTTGTCACTGCTGTTACAGAAACGATAATTTTACATAAAGAGTTAAACAAAAAGTAAGTAATTATAAATTCTGATCAAATATGCCAGAAACTGCTTTGCAACTTAAACGCTGTTGTTGCAGTAAAATTAGTTTTTCAAAAAGAGTTAACCGGAATATACCTAATTATAAATATTGATAAGATAAGTCAGAAACTTCTTTGCAGCTTAATCACTGCTGTTGCAGTAAAAGGAGCTTTACAGAAAGAGTTAACCCCAAAGTACCTAATTATAAATACTGATCAGATATGTCAAAAACTGTTTTGCATCTTAAACGCTGTTGTTGCAGTAAAAGTAGTTTTGCAGAAAAAGTTAACAGGAAAATAGGCTATTGTAAATACTGCTAAGAAATATCCTAAACTGCTTTACAGGTTATGCGCAGTTACTGCAGTAAAAGTAGTTTTGCAGACAATATTCCTTAATGTTTAATATACAGATCTTAGCGACATTGATCAACAAATTTGGCACCAAACATCTGGAAATGTCAGAAATTATCCTAATACGACGAATAAGCCGAGTTTTCACGAATGTTCGGTAAAATTGGAATGATGTTACACACAGACTTAATCACAAAAGTAATCTCAGGTGATAACCTTCAGAAGGCGTTATGGGTCAATTAGTTATCCCTTGTACTAAACACGAACAAAGTTTTTCTTTTCTTTTCTTTTTCTCAAATATATAAATAATTAATTCAAAAATTTATTTGCCATTATTATATTAACAAATGATGCTTTATATACGCTAACCAGCAGTTCACTCTTTTGTTTCAAAGATCATTTTTTGCTTCATAATTGTTTCCTATGTTACTGATGTGTGTAATTTTGTCACCTATGTTACTCTGAAAGATCAATATATTAACAATTATTTCGAAATTTTGCGTTGCTAAAGCATAGATTAGCAGTCTATCTATACTTCGGTTAAATGAAAACTGCAATTAATAAATTTAAAACGTTTTTATCAATTTTTAAATCAAAGTAGGTATGTGTGTGGGGGGGGGGGGGGCAGGGATAGGTGCAAAGAATAGTTGATAGATGCAAATATTCGAGTTGCGGGAGTGGGAAACGGAAACTATTCTTAAACTTATATGTAATTTTATTCCTGCAATATTAATTGTGATGACGTGATTCAACTTTAAAAGTAGCTCTATGGCAAATCCAAAAGTTTGATTTCTAAGAGATAAATGCCAGCCTCTGTGCTTTTAGTTAAAAAGCACATTCAAAAGTTATATTCAGTTTAAAAAAAAAAAAAAGTTTAGATGTAATAAAAATAGTTCTTTAATTTCATAATTATGCTTAAGAACGTTTTTTATACTCATCTGAAGTAAAAAAATTAAAAAAAAAAAAAAAAGTAGGAATGCAGATTTTTTTTTTTCCTTAATGAAAACTTCTCAACATAACAAATACCTTTCTTCACAGAAGAAGGCAAATAAATAATAAATATTTCGTGAATATTCCGAGAAACATCTCAAACCCGACTTATGTTTTGCGGCTTGTCAAATGCCACTGTCAAGGCGATCTTGACACTCACTCACCCTTTTTTTTTACTACAGACACTGCAATAACAAACTTCTAGATCTAAGCAGCCTTAAGGCACATTTTCATATCTCAAAAAATATCACGAAGGATTTAGAGAGATCGCCTCGAAAATAAACCATCCAATTTCCGGAATAAAAAAAATAAAAGAAGGAAGAAGACGAAAAAACCCAAAAATGTATAATTCCGGTCTTAAATTCCGGAAGAAGTTGGAGTTCTTTTAAATGCGTATACTATCAAAATGTAGCCAATTTGTCATAAGCTGGAGTCCACTGTGACTCTTCAGATAAGAAGGTGAGAAATAACAAAACAGGATTGGGTTGGTGGAAGCGGGGGATGCGTTTTTTCCCTCTCTTCCCTCGTGGGTTTATTTATACGTCAGAGAAGAAGTTGCGGAGGGGAGGATGAGGATGAAAGAGGAAAAATGAGTCAGACAATACGGTGGATTCTCTGGTCGGAACAGAGGTAGATATTGCTGAGGTGATAGGGAAAGGAAACTGTCGGGGAACATGGGTGGATTTGAGGTAGATTTCGTCAACTTACAATAATGGGACATAAATTGGGAGTAAAGGATATCCAAAACTAATATAGTCGCTCTTCAGAATATATACCAGGCAAAAATTTCTGTTCTTCATATAAACACAGATTCTTCAACCATGGAAACTGTCAGGAAGCATGAGTGGATATGAGACTCTCTCAATTTAGAATAATAGAAGATAAAGTGGGAGTAAAAGGTAGCAAAACTAATATAGTCGCTCTTCAGAGTGCATACCAGACAGACAATTTATTTTCTTCCTCTAAACCCAGATTCTTCAGCGAAGGAACATGGGTGGATTTAAGTAGATTTCGTCAACATTGAATAATGGGGCATAGATTGAGAATAAAGGATATACAACGCTAATATAGTCGCTCTTCAAAATCCATACCAAATAAACAATTTGTTTTCTTCATATAAACCCAGCTTTTTCAACCAAGGAAACTGTTAAGGAAAATGGGCTTAAAGTACATTTCGTCAACATAGAAAAACGGGCATAAATTGAGAGTACAGCATACCACAACACTAATATAGTCACTTTTCTGAATGCATACCAAGCAAACCATTTCTTTTCTTCATATAAACCCATATTCTTCAACCAAGGAAACTGTTGGGACACATGGATGGAACTGGGGTAGATTCTAGCTTAGAATAATGGGACAGAAATTGAGAGTAAAGGTTGGCAAAACCAATATAGTCGCTCTTCAGAATGCATATCATAGGGAAAAAAAAAGAAAATAAAAGGAATTATCGTTTCATTTTCCTTTTTGAAAAATAGTGGTACATATTTATTTTTGAATATTTAATATTTTTTAATCGTTAAATTTCTGTAATTGCTTTTTATGTTGATACGTTTAAAAAAAAAAAAAATCCATGAAGGATTCCTGCACAAAAAAGGAAAAAAAAAATATCTTAGTTCAGCTTTATATGTTTACATTTTCCATTAAAAAAAAAAAAAAAAAAAGCTGCCTAGGCTGCGGACCACGAGTGCACTTGTTTTAAACTCTTGTCTAACACTAGATTTCGTTGAGAAAACAAGATATTAATATATTTTAGAAAGAAAGTTCCTCGTATCTGTAAGTATAATATCTTTTGCACCATTGTTTGTCAAAGCTGCAAACTATAATATTTGTTTAAGCGTTTTTGTTTTGTTTTTTTCCGAACGCAACTACATTTCTGGTTGGATGGGCTTCCCAAAACTGAATGTTTTTCTTTGACAAGCGTAAAATTTATAAAATATTGCATTGCAGACAAATAGAGGCACTTAGTAGAAGCTCTTGTCACATCAGGTTACTATCACTTCTTCACTGATTCGAGGTGATATTCCATTTTATTTAACTATCAGCAATTGAATTTGGGTAATCATACAAATACGTGCGTGAGCGTAAACAAGGGAGGGACAGGGGCTGTTATTTCCACTCCCTGAAATTTTAAATTTAATTTAAAAAAATGTCTGAAGATTTTGAAAAAAATATATTAAAATTTATTATTTATAATTAACTTAAAATAATTAAAAAATAAGAAGAACTAAGAATTTTTCGCCGACTTCCTCGTATCTGTAAGTATAATCTCATCAAAAAGTCACCTGTAAAAAATGCAGCCAAGTCTCGTAACTCATTTACCGTAAAAAGTACTGAGATCGTATAAAGCCAAGTTTAACTATCTTATTAACTCTGAAATTTTCATTCACAAAATCACTCCTAGTCTCTACATCTTTAGTTAATTATTATTTTGTGACTTGGCAATTACTTAGCACGAGAATGTGATGTATATAGTTAGTCTTAATCAAATAATACTATAACATATTAAGGTGTAATAACTTCCCTGTGCGTATATAATTTGCTTTAGTTAAATTATCCCATCCCATAACATAGTAAGGTGTAATAACTTCCCTGTGCTGCGTAATTGCCAAGTCACAAAATAATAATTAACTAAAGATGTAGAGACTAGGAGTGATTTTGTGAATGAAAATTTCAGAGTTAATAAGATAGTTAAACTTGGCTTTATACGATCTCAGTACTTTTTACGGTAAATGAGTTACGAGACTTGGCTGCATTTTTTACAGGTGACTTTTTGATGAGATTTCACTTCTTTTTGTAAGTAATCCTCCTTTTCTTGATTTTGGGTTCTTTTTGGAGATCATCCACTGATTTTCGCTATGCCCACACTCTATCCCTATTATTTACAGGTATCAAAAAATTGAAGCTTTAGTTTCGTTTGCAAAGTACTGTAGATAAAAAGAGATTTCAGGTTCCTAGGCAAGCACTAAATTATGGGAGGGGGAGTGCCAAAAGTACTCTCAATTGCTTCCAGGATAGGCGCTATGCATCTGAGATATAACTCGCAGCCCTAGATACTTGATATTTAACATAAAAGAACTTTTTAGTATAAAAAGAAAGCCAAAATTAAAATTTCCGGAAATTTCCAATAAATCAAACTATATTCCTTTTTTCGATGGTTTTTTTTCGTTTTTTTTTAGACTTTTTTTTATTATTTACGGATTTTTTAATTTTTCCTTACTTTGTGTACAAAACCCTGCCTTTCTGCCAAATGTCAATCTTCTAGGACTACAAAATCGAATTATTTTCAAATTTTCGACTTTTTATGAATTTATTGATTTTTCGATTTTAATTCTAAGTTACCTGATTGTCATGCCAATATAGTAATTCTTTGATCCGTCTTCTTAAGATCATTTAGGTTCAATTTAGAGATAAATCAAGTGAATCTTAGAGTCACCATGATTTTATTTAGAAAGGACTATCAAGCCATAACCAGCCAGTAATGTCGGGAGGGTAGGGGGAGCTGTGAAAATTTTTGTGGGGCTAACATCATTTAACAATCCATATTTCATATGTGAAGTAAATAGAGTACAACATGTGAAAGAAAACAAACCTGTCTATAAAGAAATCGCCTATATCGTAGCCAGTCTATAGCGGAACTTTTCTATAACGAAATTCGTAAACGAAAGAAAAGAAAACCATAATCCGGGGGAAATAACATAAAACAATTAGGGGCGTTGTACTAGCTAATAGGACAATTATCTTATAACTAATGTTTCTAGCAGTACAAAATCAAATTGTTTTCGAATTTTCGATTTCTTAAACATATTTCAATTTTTCGATTTTATTTTCGAATTTTTTAATTGTTCCTTTTATTGAATAGTAAATATTACCTTTATACCAAGTTTTAAGTTTCTAAGACTACAAGATAAAAATATTTTCAATTTTTGATTTTTTCGCAATTTTTTTTTTATAATTTTCTGGATTTTATAATTTTTTCTTATTTTGTATCCTTTATTACAAATTTTAAGTTTCCAGAGCTACAAAATCAAATTATTTTAAAATTTCCGATCTTTTTATTTTATTTTCGAATTTTATTACGTTTTTATTTTAACTTATTCTCAATCCTAAACACTATCTTCACCGCGAATTTTAAGTTTCTAAGGCCAAAAGATCAAATTATTTAAATTTTTTTCGAATTTTTGATTTTTTTTCGAGTTTTCTGGATTTTTTAATTTTTCCTTATTTTGCATCCTAAATACTACCTTTATTCCGAATTCCAAGTTTCTAGCGCAACAAAATTGGATTATTTGAAATTTTTCGATTTTTTTCGATTTTTCGATTTTATTTTCAATTTTTTTTTTGTGTGTTTTTGATGTTTTCATTTTCTGAATTCTAAACACTACCTTCACACCAAATTTTAAGTTTTTATGACTACAAGATCGTGTTATTTTCAAATTTCAATTTTGTTCGATTTTTTTGAATTTTCGAATGTTTTTTTTTTTAATTTTCCGGATTTTATATTTTTTCCTTTCTTTGTATCCTAAATGCTAGCTTTATTCCAAATTTTCAGTTTCTGTGGCTGTGGGATATACCCAATCTTTTTGATGACGCGAGAGTGAGTGAGTGTGTGAGTGACAAAAAATCGAAACTTTGAGTTCATATATCGTCTGCACAAATTTATGGGTATTTTTGAATTATCCATATTTTTTAATTTTTCCTTGTTTAGTATCTAATATTACCTTTATTCCAAATTTCAAGTTTCTAGCGCTATGAAATCGAATTATTTTCAAATTTTCCTTATTTTTCGATTTTTCCGATTTTTTCGATTTTTCCGATTTTTTTGATTTTTTTGTTTTATTTCCGAATTTTATTTGGTTTTTTATTTTAACTTATTCTGAATACTAAACACTATCTTTACTGCGAATTTTAAGTTTCTAAGGCTAAAAGATCAAATTATTTTAATTTTTTCAATTTTTTTCGAATTTTTGAATTTTTTTTTTCGAATTTTCCAGAATTTTTAATTTTTCCTTATTTTGCATCCTAAATACTACCTGTATTCCGAATTCCAAGTTTCTAGCGCAACAAAATCGGATTATTTGAAATTTTTCGATTTTTTTCGATTTTCGATTTTTTCAATTTTGCTTTCGATTTTTTTGGTGTTTTTGATGTTTTCTTTTTCTGGATGATAAACACTACCTTCACACCGAATCTTAAGTTCCTAAGACTACAAGATCGTATTATTTTCAATTTTCAATTTTGATGGAATTTGTTGAATTTTCGAATGTTTTTTTTTTTCGAATTTTCCGGATTTTATAATTTTTCCTTTCTTTGTATCCTAGACACTACCTTTTTTCCAAATGTCAAGTTTCTAGGGCTACGGGATCTACCTAATCTTTTTGATGACGCCTAAACGAGTGAGTGAGTGAGTGAGTGAGTGACAAAAAATGGAATGTTTGAGTTCATATATCGTCTGAACTAGAAAAGATAGCAAGTTTTAATTTTAAATTTTGGTCGGTCCTATGTGCCAAATACTCTAGAAAAACGAAGTTTCAAATTTTTGGGATACTCCAGCGCGGAGATATGAGGGGGTCAAAAGTGCCCTGAGTTGCTTCCAGAAAAGTATGCTTACGGCTGCCCTCTCTCGACTTGGCGGAGGCACTGCCGTGCCTCCAGATCTAAAACAAACTATCCCCATCCTGTGGGATTTGTTTTTCAATGTTTTACTTTATTTAATGCAAAACATAGATTGCATCCGACAACTCATAAAAAAGTCCTCCGGCCTGTACCGGCAGGAAAAGGTAGCTTTCCTATATCTTCGTTTTAAAATTTTAGCTAATGTTACTCGAAAACAGCAAGTTAAAATGCAAAGAAACCGTTTACAAAAGATTCGTTTACACTGAATTTGAATAAGAAATTCGCCAAATTATTGAGCTATAGCCAAGTTGGCTTCATTTATGAAGACTTATTTTTGTCGCCAAATTTGGCGAGATTTCGCCAATTGTCGCCAAGTTTGGCGAGAATTTGGCGCTAATGGATATGAATATATAGTTTTATGCGTATGATTGGGAAAATGGTTACAACAATGAAAGAAAATAATTTGCGAGAAATCGCGTTCACTAAAACTTATAAATTTATATTAAAATCATTAAAATTACAGACATTACAATACACTTTCATAAAACATTAAAAACATATTAAAGTTGGACGTTTCGGATTTACATGGAAAATCTCTCTTCAACAACAACATTTCACTTAGCGTAAATCATAGTTCAAAAATATCAACAAATAGAAAATGCAACGTATCAAAATTTCGAAGTCAAAGTTACAGTTATAATAACACGGAGTATTCATTCGGGATTGCACCTGCTTGACCATTATTGACCATAAATTTATCGTTGGTTTTTTGTAATGTGCTGTTTTGTTTCAAAATGTCAGCCACCCTAGAATTTCAAACTGCTCTATCTCAGCCAATTTTTAAGATAGAGATAAAACAAAAAATGCTCTGGAATCCTTGTATCAAGTCCTAACACCTAATTAAAAAATAAACTTGATTTTTTAACTTTTTTGTATATTTATTTTAGTTTTAAAATTTTGCCATCTTGTTTTTCGCCATCTTGAAACAAGATGGCGGACCAAGCTGGCCAACGAACTCGGTCGAGGCATTGGTGAGCTTAATACACACAATTAGTTTCATCCAAATTAATTTATAAATACGAGCGTTATCGTATCAAATTATTTTCATTTTTTCAATTTTTTTCGAATTTTTTTATTTTTTTTTCGAATTTTCTGGATTTTTTTAATTTTCCTTTTTCTGTATCCTAAATACTACCTTTATTCCTAATTTGAATTTTCTAGCGCAACAAAATCGGATTGTCTTCAAATTTTCGGTTTTTTTCAATTTCTTCGATTTTTTCAATTTTGCTTTCGATTTTTTTGGTGTTTTTGATGTTTTCTTTTTCTGGATGTTAAACACTACCTTCACACCAAATCTGAAGTTTCCAAGACTACAAGATCGTATTATTTTCAATTTTCAATTTTGATGGAATTTGTTGAATTTTCGAATGTTTTTTTTTCGAATTTTCTGGATTTTATAATTTTTTCTTACTTTGTATCCTAAACACTACCTTTTTTCCAAATGTCAAGTTTCTGGGGCTACGGGATCTACCCAATCTTTTTGATGACGCGTGAACGAGTGAGTAAGAAGTGACAAAAAATCGAATGTTTGAGTTCATATATCGCCTGAACTAGAAAAGACAGAAAGTTGTAATTTTAAATTTTGGTCCTGTGGGCCAAATACTCTCTATAATTGAAGTTTAAAATTTTTGGGATACTCCAGCGCGGAGATATGGGGGGGTCAAAAGTGCCCTGAGTTGCTTCCAGAAAAGTATGCTTACGGCTGTCCTCTCTCGACTTGGCGGAGGCACTGCCGTGCCTCCAGATATCTTTTGCACCATTGTTTGTCAAAGCTGCAAACTATAATATTTGTTTAAGCGTTTTTGTTTTGTTTTTTTCCGAACGCAACTACATTTCTGGTTGGATGGGCTTCCCAAAACTGAATGTTTTTCTTTGACAAGCGTAAAATTTATAAAATATTTTGCATTACAGACAAATAGAGGCACTTAGTAGAAGCTCTTGTCACATCAGATTACTGTCACTTCTTCACTGATTCGAGGTGATATTCCATTTTATTTAACTATCAGCAATTGAATTTGGGTAATCATACGAATACGTGCGTGAGCGTAAACAAGGGAGGGACAGGGGCTGTTATTTCCACTCCCTGAAATTTTAAATTTAATTTTTTTTTTTAAATTGTCTGAAGATTTTGAAAAAAATAAATTAAAATTTATTAATTATAATTAACTTAAAATAATTAAAAAATAAGAAGAACTAAGAATTTTTCTTAACACGATTACGTTTATGTGTTTAAAATTTACCTTAATCAGAGGGTTCAGAAGGGCAAAGTCCCCTGATGAAAAAATGAAATTATTGTTTTCATTCTCCTTTTTAAAAAAATGCCAGTAGATGTTTTATTTTTGACTATTTAATATCGGTTACTTGCTAAATTTCAGGATTGTTTTTTATGTTGATATGTTTTAAGGTTGTCTTGCACAATGAATTCTGACAAAAAAAAAAAAAAAAAAAAAAATTCATGTACTCTTAAGTTAAAGAAACAAAATATTAATATATTTCAGAAAAGAAGTTCTCGTATCTAAAGGTATGATATCTTTTGAAGCTTTGTTTTTTCAAGTTGCAAGATATAATATTTGTTTAGAGTGTTTCCTTTCAGATGCAACTGCGTTTCTGGTTTGATGCGCTTCCCAAAACTGAATGTTTTTCTTTGACAGGCGTAAAATTTATAAAATATTGTATTACACAGAAATAGGGGTGCCTAGTAGAAACTCTTGCCGCATCATATTTCTTTCACTTCCTCAGTGATTCGAGGTGATATTCCATTTTATTTAACAGCCTTCCCCTTTAGAGCAAACACTCGAATTGAGACCTGCGTCAATACACCTCTTTGTCGCGTGTGACTCAGTGAACTCCTTGGTTTTTTTTTTTCCTTCAAATGCTCTTTTTCTCTCACATAACACTATAAAAACAAATGTGAAAAAAAGAAAAAAAAGAGAGAGAGAAGAAAGTTTCTCTCCCCATTCTTCTAATTCTGTTTTGTTATTTGTCTCTCTCTGACGTGATCTCTTTTGGGTTTAAAGAAAACAATTTGATGAGAAAGTGAAACTACAGAATAGTATTTTCAGGGTAGAAAAACAATTTCAAAATGTTTGGATATTTTTTAGCTCTGATTTGCATTGATAATAGTACTGAAATACAGAGTGCCTCCGAAATTATTCCCACAAACGTTTAGAAATGATACGCGTCAAGAGAATGATTTCTTCTTGTTATAGAAAACAAGGGTCAAACTCTACTTATTCAGTCTAAAATACAGAATGTCCTCACTGGAAGCCGAATAGGGTCATTCCATGGTAACTTACGTTATATTCAGAATAATTGGCATCAGTAATTTTAGTGATATAACGCCAAAAAATATTCAAAATGTAAAAGTTGATGTGATTTGTTAATTAAACCTATCCAAACTGAAATTTGGACGAACATCACCCAAATTTAGTGCTATTTCTTGAACAGCGGCAATTAAATTTCTTATGGTAACTTACGTTCTTTTTTCAGTAACGTAAGTTACCATTGTAAATATAATTTTCAGAATTCAAGAAATAGCACTAAATTTAAGTAATTTTTATGCAAATTTTCTTTTGGATAGGTTTAATTAACAAATCACATCAACTTTACATCATGAATATTTTTTGGTGTTATATTATTAAAATTACTGAAGTCAATTATTCTAAATGTAACGCAAGTTACCATGGAATGACCCAATACCGATTCTCGTAAGAACTTTTAAAATAATGGAGATATTCAGCAGATTTTTTATAGACTAACTTTGCTTTATGTGAAATATGATGACATCACGGAAAATTCTGGAATTGCATTGTAATTTGGCCAAACACACACACACACACACACACACACATATATATATATATATATATATATATATATATATATATATATATATATATATATATATATATATATATATATATATATATATATATATATATATATATATATATATATATATATATGACAAATCTCCTAATAATTATGCATCCATATTTAAAGCTTATTATCACCAACTACTTACATCCTGTATTTCTACTAACAATTCTTTTAAAAAAACTAATGAAAATGTAATTGGAAACAATCGTAAAATTCACAGTTATTATAAATTATTAAATATTACTTCTACTAACTTTAATTATCCTTATTTACTTCTTATACCCAAATTTCATAAAAATCCAATTAAATTTAGGACTGTAACTATAGGATGCAATACATATAATATAGCCAATAAACATCTATTAAAAATTCTCAATCAAATTTATACACTGACAACATCCACTGATAATACACATTGTATAAAAAATAGCTATCAACTCGTCAATACTTTGAAAAATCTTAAATGTGTTAACAATATAATGACATATGATTTCAAAGATCTATTTAATAATATAGATTTATTAGATCTACATAATATTATAAATGCATTATTTTATAAGTATCACCATTCGCTTAATTTACCAATTCATATAGATACAGCTTATTTTAAAACTTTAACAAATTTCATTATATATAATAATTATATAATGCATGATAACACGTTATATTTACAGAAAGTCGGTATACCACAAGGGAGATGTAAATCTAGTATACTTTCAGACTTATACTTGTATCATTATGAACGTACTTTTATTAGTAGTAATATACATTTATATCGTTATATTGATGACATAATTTTAATTGCCACTGATCACACTAATATTTCTATATTTCCAGTTGATTATCCTACTAATTTAGAAATAACGGAAAACCTCCTTTCTAACAATACTATTAACTTTTTAGATCTTAAAATTACACTTAAGGAAAACAAAACAATAATTGATATATTTGATAAACGTAAAGAATTTAAATTTAAAGTTAATTCATTTACTAATTTTAAATCATGTCTTCATAATTCTGTATATCGTAATATACTCCTTAATCATATTTATAGAATAAAAAGTTTATGTTCCTCTCAACTAATTAACAACAATATTAAAAAACTTATCTATGAAGCATTACAACATGGTTTTCCAAAAAATTTCATATATTCCTTAATATATAGTTAGTTCTTATTTGATCTTTACAACCAAATTAACACATGCGTTTAAAAAATGTATAAAAAAATCATATAATCTTATTAAAAAAAAATATATATATATATATTATTATTATTATTATAGGACAGTTGGGTGGGTAGACGTTGGAGTGAGGAGGTGTGTGGCGGAGTTGTATGGAAAAATACGCATGGTTAATTTATATTATTAATATTAAAAAAATGGCATTTTGATTTACACAATTGTTTGATAATACACATTTTATAATGGACTGCGATGTGATATTTCTATATGTATATTAATTTAGTTAGATTTACTTATTCATTATTTAATTAATTTAAATGAATTTATATTCATTAATATTAAGAATGTATTTGATCTAATGATTAGATTAATACCTATATCATATTTACTTCTAATATAATGTTTACTTTTATACAGTGTTAATATAATATGTTTTAATTTTATTAAGTGTTTATATTTTATTTAACTTTGTATGAAGGAACATTATTTGTGACTAATTCATTTCAATATTTAATCAATATTAATTTTAAATTATTTGTATCTTAATTCAAATATTTAGTATTTTATTTTAATTTAATTTAATTGATGTTGCATTTTTGGTACAGTTATTTAATCGTTTTTGTCATTTAAAGGTACATATATTTTTATGTTGCTTTAATTATTAATTTTTCCATCTTACTACTTATTTATAACATATAATTATTCATTTATACATCCATTACTTCTATGTAATTCAATATTCTTATTTATTAATTAATTTCATTTATTTATTATTTAACTAATGGCTATCATTAAGATAGTAATTTGGTTTAATTATTAAACAATAATTTCCATCCATTACTTTCTATTCAGATTATATTCACTTTTACCAATAGATGGCAGCACTATTTTAAGTTGCTTTAATAATTAATTTTTCCATCTTAATACTTATTTATAACATAGAATTATTCATTAATACATCCATTACTTTAATATAATTCGATATTCTATTTATTAATTAATTTCTTTTATTTTTTTTAACTAATTGGTATCATTTAAGATAGTAATTTGGTTTAATTATTAAACATTAATTTCCATCCAATACTTTCGATTCAGATTATATTCACTTTTACCAATAGATGGCAGCACTAATGTTCCTGTTTAATTTACAATCCATAATATTCTAACATTATTTCTGGCATCATTGTAAAGCAATTTATATTTCTAAAATTGGCAACATGTAATGATTTTTTTTTTTTGCAATTCATTCCCTAGTCATGGTTGAGTTTCATGCTGGTTCTTGAGGTGCAAGGTATCTTTTTTAATCTTTATGGATTTTATACTTACTGACTCTATTAAATGTTTTCTCTGTAAATTATAAGTATCGCTTCTTTCCTTTTTAATACTGTATTTTATTTTTCATTTTATCACTGGTTTGCTTCATTGTTTATGAGATGTAGTCCCAAAATCATATTTTTTATCAATGTATGACTAATATGATGATGAAACATCTCATTTCATTTTATTTGTGGTATTTAGGCATTTGGGACTTGATAATTCTGTCTAAATTCCACAAATTTCATTTCATTTCATTCATTTAATTCCATTTATTCAATTTTTATTCAATTTTTATTTAATTTCTTATTCTTTCAATATGTTTTTGTTTCCATAATAAGTGTGTTGGGGAATCTTTCATTGTCAATTAATTATTTCATACTTAATTATTATTTCATTGTTTAAGTTGGTGTTATGATAATGTTTCATTTATGGTTATATATATATATATATATATATATATATATATATATATATATATATGTACTGTCAACTACCATTACAAGCACTGTCCTTAATGTCACCACATTTCACTGAAAGACAAGTAAATATGCTGAAAATATTACAATATCTTTATTATTGAACTGAAATCCGGTCTCTTCTTGGAATGAAACACCCTGTATTTTTGACAGAATAAGTGGATTGTGACCCTAGTTTCCTATACAAAAATAGTTTGTCTTGATGTGCATTATCGTCATTAAACCTTTGTTTGGCTGCTTTTAAGACTTCTTATCTAGCAGGATTTTAGATTTTTGAATGAGTCCAAACACTACCGTTATTTAATGAATGAAACTTCATGAAAACTTTGTGGAATATTTTTGTCTCTGATATGATTTGTACTTATTTTACTTTATGGTATTGAGTAAATATAGCCTTTCAGTAATTATTTAGCAAAAACATGGGTATGCGTATTTTAAAATTGTTTCTAATCTATATTTGTAATTATACAAGATGTCTCTTCTTATTTTTGGCCAACAGCTGCTTCCTAAAACGAGAAAACGCACTTTTAGTGCCGGAAAAGACTGAAAAAAAAATCATAAAATTCAAAGTATCGTAACTCGGTAAGTTTTTTCTTGAAATTAATCACCCAGATGAACTTCCAGAACAACTTCCAATTATAGGAGAAAATAATTCAATTAGTAGTCTAAAAACACTTTAACGAACAGATGTGAAATATGTGTTTACCGCTTTGCGCTAATGACTGTTTTTGAACTATATAGAAGAAACAGTTGGCAGGAAATGCTTATAATTGACTTGAAACAGACGATATTTTTATATTTTAATCATAGTGGCATGTGTTCTTTTACACCACACAAAAATCTAATCACTCTCTAAAATGTAACTGCTTCAATAAGTCGCAGCTTAACTGTTCTTATAAAATACAAATATATTAAATTAAAAAATGGAGTCCTTATCTTTGTTTAAAACCACACACAATTTTAACCCACTGTTACTTTTTCAGCTCACAAAAAATATGTGTTCTTCAATTAATAAATTAGGATAATCCGCACCAAGGAATATCTACGAGGAATCCCTAGCCATATGCCATATGTCGCATCACCGAGCCGTACACGAGCAATGAAGTATAACAGGTAAGCTAATTTCACTTACCACTATTTTAATTGGAAGCAGCACGTAGCCACTGTTAACTACTTTCTTCTTTTGTTTATTCATGAGAGAGCGCGTTTACCCTACTGAATGTTTTTGGCCCAACAGGTCATAAATTTTTCCAAGATTTTTGTCATAGAAGATTAGAATTTTTCGTATTTTACTTGTTGGAGCATAGAGGAAGTTTATCTAAACATATAATATAGGATCCAAGATATTATTTAAATTAATGTAACTAAAAATAATAAAAATAACTATTTTGTCGTAAATGGATTTTCTTATGATGAAGAACAACATTTGACACATTTTCGCAATCTGAACTATGCCTCTACAATTAGCGGTTTAAGAATTAGCCAGTTATAAACAGTAAGAAGAAAAATACTCTGAAAATTAAAAATACCAGTGAATGTTGATTGAATACTTAAAGTTGGAAAAGCAAATAAAACAAGAAAAAAGTACTTACAAAAAGAGTCTGCAGAATAACATTAATATATTTACCTGAAAAAAAAAAAGTGTCGATTAGAACATTAAATACATAAATAAATATATAACATACATCTCGAAAAAATAACAGCAATCAATTAGTTCACATATAATACCAATGTCGAATCTTATTTTGATAGACGATTTACAGAAAACATACCGAAACCAAAAGTACAAAATAAAAAGATAAATAAAATTCACACATATATATATATATATATATATATATATATATATATAAGGAAAAAATATCAAATTAATCTAAAAAACTTGCAAAGTGAGAAATTTCGTCAGGGACCACCATCTACACCTACACTTTACAAGCAAATCATATGGGGCAAGTAATATCCGTGCTGTGAAAAATTGCTTTTGCTATAAATATTTCTCAAAAGGGAGTGCGGAATTTGTTCACCATTCGGTGGTACATTCGGTTCACTATTCGAATGTATATATTATATATAAATAATATGTGCTGGGGATCGAAAAAGTACCCGCTAAATAGAGGTGTCCGCTTTTCGGGAGTGTCCGTAACGGACAATCCCGAACACAATAATCAACAATATAGTATATAAAAAAACTCTTTATAAATAAAATGACTATTAATTCATAAGATAAAATCGACAGAAACTTTAACAAAGTATTTAAATACGTTAGAAAATAATTTCAAATCCAGTAGTGCTAAATGCACTGTATTATAAAAATCTAAAAACAGAAGGAAATAACAGTGCAATAAGAAAATGGAACCTTATATTGTGAAACACATTATTAAGGACAATATTCCAAAATATAAGAAAGTCTCAATGATTTATATACATTATTTGTAACGATTACTAATGTTAAAGTTTATAATGTTCCAAAATCTTGCCCCTCTCTGAACTTCCTTCATCCGTCGCCCATGCAGAGTAACAATGCATTTATAATAACGATATCCTATTTACGTATTATCCCCATAAATAAGTACCCATGGATGTTCGTCGTAAGGGCTGAAGCCTTCAGTTAAAGTCACTCTTGCCTCATTTGCTGGCTTGCCCTTTTCCATCCAATGCACCAAAACTAGATTTATTTGCTTTCAATACCATCTAGCCCATTAAACCTCGCGCACGAAGAGCTTTCAAAATTCCGCAAAGGTTTCTCTCCATTGAAGCGCCGGTTTTCCAATCCACCTATTTATCCAAATCCTGCCTTTTGAGCAATGCGCGTGAGCTCGCATTTAAATAAATAAATAAATAAATAAATAAATAAAATCCTCATTTTGAAGTTATACTCTCCTTTGTGAAATAAAGTAAAATAAATTTCTCGGGCTCTCAAGTTTTATATGTTTGAGATCCTTTATCCTTTTAACGTTTAGGTAAGGCTGTTTTATACAGAGACGCCGAAATTGTATTTTAGAATCCGTTTCTAACTATTCCTTATGCGCAGGTTGGTTGTAAAAGAGAATTTGTTAGTTCAGTTTTTATGGTATGAAGCATATATAACATGCGAATGTAAGTTTGATATCCGTTCGTCAATATATAGTTTACTTGTCATAACAATGGACATGTTCTAAAATAACATTGAACCATTGCACGAAATCTGGAACATAAGGATGATGATATAATTCGTTGTTAAAGTTTATTTGTTAGGACATTTTGGCATTTCATCAAATATACTGTTATATTAAATTAACCATTAACACAATACATTTATAAATTAATACTATTTTCAAATTAATGATAAACATAATACATTTTGTTCTAAATTATTGTACATAGTACATACAACGTTTCTAAATAAATGTAATGAATAGTAATTTGGCTGTGAATGAAACAGTGGTTGATCTTGAATGTATCAAAAAATGGGATTTTTCCAAATTTCACTTGCAATTTATCAGCCCAATTTTTAAATATACATTTAATATTGTATTAACTCACTTATCAAATCGAAAACTCTAAATTGGAAAAAGTTACGTTGTAGGATATTTGAATTTATTTGTAACTATCTATTGTAATTTTTTATTTTTTTATTTTTTATAAAAACATCCAAACGAATGAGACGACACCTTTAATAGCATTTTTTACAAAAATTATTTCACATCATGATTTGTACATCATCCTCAGAGAGGCGTTAGAAAGGGGAGGACTTTTTGCCTCTCCCTGTATTTTGAAATTTAATTAACCAAATTTTCTTTTTCTCTAATGTTTAAAAATAGTAACATTTATTCTTCCCAAGTGATTTAAAATAACTAAAAAGAAAGAAGGATTTTTGTAGCGAGAGTTAATATTTAATTCTGTTTTCCTTTCCGTCCACGTGTATGAAATTTATCTTAAACGGTGGAGTTCAAGGAGACTCCGCTCCCCTTAAACGAGGTAAAAAAAAAAAAATCAATTCTCCATTTTGAAAATAGCCGCTAGAAACTTTCTTTGCATTTTTAATTATTTCTTATTTGTTATTTTTCAGTATTGCTTTTGACATTGATATGTTTTAAGATTTTCCTGCACGGGAATTTTGATAAATAATTCTTAGTTTAACTTATTTCAAGTTTATAATTTTCATTAAAAAAAAAAAAAAAAAAAAAAAACCTAGCTTACGAACCTCAGGCATTTGTGTTCGAAAATCTTGCCCTCCCTGCATTTCGTTCTGTCGGCGCCCATGCATCACCATCATTATTAATCTGTCATATTTTTTAAGTATAAACTAAATTATTTAGTGAATCTTACATTAAAATTGATGCTGCAAAAACTAGTAAGATTACAATTTTTTTTCTTCTTTTAAATGAAGATTTTTAGTAGAAAATAATTAGAACAAACTGAAGTACGTGTAGAAAAATGACTTTTTTCTTACACACTATTAACGGAAAATATTTAAAACATTTTCAATTTTCTTGATTAAAGTAAACTTAATGGAATGTACAATGGTAAATAATGAGATGATAAATATATAGCCTTGAAGCTGCATTCAGAAAACAGATGTGTGTATTTTCATTTAGCGAAAGATGCAAAATAGCAATTCTTTGTATGATAATGATTCATTATTCACTTGTTAATGATGCTTTTCACTAAACAATAGTGAATATAATAAAAAAAAGGTGATGTAAATTTTGATAAAAATGTAATAATTATTTGAGATACATATTTAGCACATGTTTAGATTCAGTATAAGATACTCTTTTAATTAACATTTAAAATATTTATTCATGTTAAAAATAAAAACGACATGTTTTTTTTTTTTAATAACAATAGAAAAGTATTTTCATCATTACATTATTTATCCAGAGATGAGAATCGTCCGCAAATCCACAATTTTACAGTTTTTATTACTTTAATAAAATCCTCTTTTAGTCACTTTTGTAATAATGTTTTTGTGGTATCTTTTAGAGATGATATGAGCTCAGACCGAGCCTCGGGGCGAAATAGGCTCTGGCTCGAATTTTATACCAGTCTTATGGTTCAGGCTCAAAGTAAAAATTTAATTTATTCACAAATTGAAAAATTTGAGAAACAAAAATTGAGTCAAAGTTTCTTAAAGTGTTTTACAATTCTTTAAAAATCACTTTGAAAAGGAATTGAATTGTTATTGATGGGATATAAGGAGAAATATTATAATTCTGAAGTCTCAGTACGGTCAGTGTTAGTAACATAGAGAAGCTATGGGATATCCCATTTTCATTGTTGAGTATGAAAGCAATGAAATTCAAAATTAATATTATAACTTTACGATCGAATAATAATTAAAAAAAAAATTAAAATGTGGGCTATAGTATCCCAAAACTATCCTCGCTTTCTGTTTGAAGTTCTTTCCTATAATTACTGGAAAACAGAACTCGAGTCCTTCGGCCATAGCTGTACGACGAAATTTAAAACTTGCAAGATTTGTGACTTTTGCAGATTTCTGCTATATAGTGGTTGGGTGTAAATAACAAATTTGCTAACTTAAACAGATTTTTAGGGACATGAAAATCACGAATCATTGTCAGGAGAGAGTGTTTAAGATTAATACTTATTTCTATGTAAGAAGAGATTTTTAAATAAGAAAATTACTCTTGAAACAATTTTAAAATGTTGTTAACATTTTAAAATTGTTTCAAGAATCTGATGACACTCAATTTTTCAAGTTCGGGCGTGAAATCGTTGGGCTCCGAAAAAAGAACCCGAACTCATCTCTAGTTTCTTATATTAGAATTTTTCTAACAACTTTCACCAATTTTGAGAAAAGTCTCTCGATTTTCAGTCTAATTCCGGCATGCGTAATTCACACCATTTTTCTTTCTTTCTTACTTTTTTTTTTTAATTAACATTTTCTTGCGATCTGTCATCGAAAGCCATATCATGGTTTGCAATGTTCAATCTCTTTCTGTACATTGCATGCATGTTGGCTTTCGTTTTATTTTTACTTCCGTACAATCTTAAGACTAAGCAGTAATACGCTGCCGCGCATGCCTGACTATTGAAGCGATTTGGAATTGAAATGAATTTTTCATTTTTTGATAAATAAATTACTTATTGAGTTATAAGCTATTCGTGTCAGGTGATGACACGTCTTCCGCCTTTCTCGTGCTGCGGAGTCGGAAATTCGGTACAAAACGTCGACTTTGACAATATTTTTTGAAAGATAGCCCCAAAATAGAAAACATCTTGTGATTACAAATTTCTGAATAACAACTACCAATTTCATGCGTTTCCGAACAAAATGAATTAAAAATTTTGTCATAAAGTAGCCAGTTTGGATTTGAGAACAGCCATCAAGAAAATCATCGTTGAAAATTATTTAAAAAGTCGTGAAAAGTCACTAAATTGAGCTACAATTTCCAATCAAATTTCATTCGAAAGTACATTTATTTCGTATTCGAAAATGTAATGGAATAAAAAAAATTGAATGTATACGGAATGTAATAATTTGAAATTATGAGATATTTAGAAGTGATATATAAGCGATAAAACTAGCAATCGATTGTTTGACAGGAGTCTAAAAGTGAGCTACACATTTCTGATGACGACAAAAAGAAGTCCCCAGTTAAAGAAATAGTACTTGTGGCTAATTAAAAAAAAAAAAAAAAAAAAAAAAAAAAGTAGGAAGAAACTTTTATGTTTAAAATCAAAAGGGTTACTTTCATAACTATATGGACTCTAGACTTTTCTATAAAATATTTTTATCTAATAAGAATATTTCCTACCTGTGGAAATTGGTAAGCCTATCTCTAATAACTCACTGACTACTTTCATCTAACAGCCGGAACCTAATTTGTCACCAGCATAGCGCCAAGTGAGTCACCGTAGTTGAAAGCTATAAGACGTGAGAAATGGAACTGGGAATAGAGTTTATTCACTCTATTTCCCTATAGGTTTATTTATATACATCATAGATAATAGTGAGGGAGGGGAGAAAAACAAAACCCACTAAATGTGAAAGGCGTTAGGGTGTGGGGAAAAAATAATGAAAATTTTAATTATCACATTCAGGGGTGACGCCTGAAAGTGAGTAGAAATAATTACGGTAATATCAAGCTTTTCATCTCCAGTATTATTTCGTTTATATTCAAAAGATGTTATCAAAGATATCATCCCAAATGACACTGACACACACACACACACACACACACACACACACACACACACACACACACACACACACACACACACACACACACATATATATATATATTAAATTCAAAGGTTTATATTTATGTAGGATTTCAGTTTGAACACTTCATCTCCTTTATGACGTAAATGATCATCAAATTAACTGACACTCTAGTGTACTATTATTATCCATGATTTAAATGCACGAGTTATAAATATTTTGGATCGCGAGATGAAGATTTGAACATCTTCAAAATTGGAAAAGAGCCAGTCTTCTAATTTTTATTGTGAAGCAAGCATCGAAGTGAGAAATAGCCAGTAAAGGCGCTGTTAGGCCTGTTTGGTTTTTTGGAATATAAACATATTGTATATATTGGACGAAAAGTGTATTAGTTGAAGAGAAATTATGAGTAAATTATTGTAGAGTTATCTGTCTAAGACTGTATTAAAGCTCATATTTTGTTATTCATCGTTCATATTATTGTTATTTGTTCATATAACTCAAGTAAATCTACTATTTACATATCATCTTCTTACATTTATATATGTGTGTTGTTTTCTATAATACTTTTTACTTCTTAATTACATATTCATAAAAAAAAGTATTGGATTCAAGAAATTTTTCAACTTCCAGTTTTTGATAGATTTACACGTTTTGAGATATACTGAATATGATTTGACTACTTTTCGAAAATGCCTGTCTTTGTGACTGAAGAACTCACACTGCAAAAAAAAAAAAAAAAAAAAAAAAAAAAAAAAAAAAAAAAAACTTGATTTTACAGTATAATACTGGCATCCCAGCTGCCAGTATTATACCGTAAAATTAACAGTAATAAACAGTAAAATAAGCAGTAATACACTGCCGGGCATGCACGGCAGTTTTCTAAA
This sequence comes from Maratus michaelseni, assembly GCA_963931845.1. Classification (NCBI taxonomy): domain Eukaryota; kingdom Metazoa; phylum Arthropoda; class Arachnida; order Araneae; family Salticidae; genus Maratus; species Maratus michaelseni. The sequence goes on from OZ007592.1 coordinate 257,735,374, forward strand.
ATCTATTTAGGTGGCCTGTCTAAAATTTGTTAAAAATCGTAGAGTCGTTGAAATTAACTTTAAACAATAACGATCTATAAAGTATAATCCGTGCCTATCTTTTCATGAAACTCTATATTTAGAAAGAAAATTTTATCTCAATCCAACATAATTTTGAAAAGCCAAGCTCAAAAATCACAATGTAATTAAAGTTTATTTTAAACAATAAGGACCTATAAGGGATAATGGCATGGCGAGATTTTAATGCAATCCGCGATGGAGGAAAAATCTACTTCAATTCAACTAATTTGGTAAGCGAAGCGACACTCAAAATTCACAATGCCGTAAAAATTTATTTTAAACAATAACGATATTTTAATCGAAACCTATGAAAAGAAAATTTATCCAAATCCTACTAATTTTGAAAAGTAACATTCAAATATCACAATGTTGTTAAAGCTTATTTTAAACAACAACAATTTATAAGGGCTAAATGCATGGCGAGATTTTAATGCAATCTGATGGAGGAAAAAACTACTTCAATTCAACTAATTTGGTAAGCGAAACGACACTCAAAATTCACAATGCCATAAAAATTTATTTTAAACAATAACGATATTTTAATCGAAACCTATGGAAGGAAAATTTATCAAAATCCTACTAATTTTGAAAAGTAACATTCAAAAATCACAATGTAATTAAAGTTTATTTTAAACAATAACGACCTATAAGGGATAATGCATGGCGAGATTTTAATGCAATCCGCGATGGAGGAAAAATCTACTTCAATTCAACTAATTTGGTAAGCGAAGCGACACTCAAAATTCACAATGCCATAAAAATTTATTTTAAACAATAACGATATTTTAATCGAAACCTATGAAAAGAAAATTTATCCAAATCCTACTAATTTTGAAAAGTAACATTCAAAAATCACAATGTTGTTAAAGCTTATTTTAAACAACAACAATTTATAAGGGCTAATGCATGGCGAGATTTTAATGCAATCCGATGGAGGAAAAAACTACTTCAATTCAACTAATTTGGTAAGCGAAACGACACTCAAAATTCACAATGCCATAAAAATTTATTTTAAACAATAACGATATTTTAATCGAAACCTATGGAAGGAAAATTTATCAAAATCCTACTAATTTTGAAAAGTAACATTCAAAAATCACAATGTTGTTAAAGCTTATTTTAAACAACAACAATTTATAAGGGCTAATGCATGGCGAGATTTTAATGCAATCCTATGGAGGAAAAAACTACTTCAATTCAACTAATTTTTTAAGCGAAACGACACTCAAAATTCACAATGCCATAAAAATTTATTTTAAACAATAACGATATTTTAATCGAAACCTATGGAAGGAAAATTTATCAAAATCCTACTAATTTTGAAAAGTAACATTCAAAAATCACAATGTTGTTAAAGCTTATTTTAAACAACAACAATTTATAAGGGCTAATGCATGGCGAGATTTTAATGCAATCCGATGGAGGAAAAAACTACTTCAATTCAACTAATTTGGTAAGCGAAACGACACTCAAAATTCACAATGCCATAAAAATTTATTTTAAACAATAACGATATTTTAATCGAAACCTATGGAAGGAAAATTTATCAAAATCCTACTAATTTTGAAAAGTAACATTCAAAAATCACAATGTTGTTAAAGCTTATTTTAAACAACAACAATTTATAAGGGCTAATGCATGGCGAGATTTTAATGCAATCCGATGGAGGAAAAAACTACTTCAATTCAACTAATTTGGTAAGCGAAACGACACTCAAAATTCACAATGCCATAAAAATTTATTTTAAACAATAACGATATTTTAATCGAAACCTATGGAAGGAAAATTTATCCAAATCCTACTAATTTTGAAAAGTAACATTCAAAAATCACAATGTTGTTAAAGCTTATTTTAAACAACAACAATTTATAAGGGCTAATGTATGGAGATATTCATTTCAATTCTACGGACAAAAAAATTCCTCAATCAAACTAATTTTGATAGGCGAAGCGACAGTCTAAAATCTCAGTGTCGTTAAAATTTATTTTAAAGAATAACGACCATAAAGAGCAATATTTTAATGAATTTCTATGAAAGGGAAAATTTATCATAATACAATTAATTTTGAAAAGTAACACTCGAAAATCACAATATATTTAAAGTTTATTTTAACCGATTCAGATCGGGCTTGCTATTAATAGTATTGTATTATACCGTTGAGTTATCTTGTCTAGCAATTACTTTTCCTATCATCTATGCGTACTAATGATATTATATATCTGTATATTACTTATTATGACTTCATTTATGTTTCAGCATTTAGCAACATAATAATAATAATAATCTATATACATATTACGCTATCGTACGTGGTACAGAAATCGCGATTATTTGTTAATTGTTTAATGGCAACACCCGAATGAAGCGCCTCTCATTGGTTTTTGTGTAAAAGTCCTTTGGCAGGATTTAGGCCAGAATTTTTTACATTTAACTGTTTGGTGCTGCCATCTACAGGAATGAAAGCGAAACAAACATAGTGCAATTAAATTGTAATTATAATTTGTCAACATTAACAATTAAATATATATATATCTTTATACCTTTTCATTTGAAATATTGATTTTTGTAAGCATTTAATATTTATAATTTAAAAAATACAATTGGCAAAAAATAAAATACAACAATATAAAGCAACAATAACAAACAATAAAAAATTAAAAATGTAAACAAAGCAATGATTTTTAAAAAGGGATTTTTAGTAAAAAGGGAAAAGTAAGTGTAATAATTTTCCCTGACCGTTTCATATTTTAAACGTAACAGTTATACTTTTGAAATTTTATCTCTTATTTATCTTTTTTTTACAAATTTTTAGTATAAATAAATATTATTCAGTCTTTCTTTTATGAAGTCCACTCCACTGTTATATTTTTCAATGACAGTCTGCCCGGGCAACGTCGGGCGGGTCAGCTAGTAAACAATAATTCTTAATTCTCTTATGTCGTTGGTAATTCTTCTTTTTAAAAGCACATGTTTCACTCTTTAAATTTAAAATAGGGGGCTACTTTTTCGAACGAATAAATTGTGATGAAACATAAAAAACACTATAAAGTTGCTACATCGGCTTAATCCTGTTGTAAGATGACATTTTCCATATGTCTTCAAAAATCCTTTCTTAGCTTATTGTCATACACTGAAAAAAAAAAAAAAAAAAAAAAAAAAAAAAAAAAAATGCTGATTTTACAGGCTATAATACTGGCACCCCAGATGCTAGTATTATACCATAAAATTAACAGTAATATACAGTAAAATAAGCAGTAATACGCTACCACGCATTATACTGTAAAATCAGCATTTTTTTTTTTTTTTTTTTTTTTTTCAGTGTATGAATAGTACGCAATATAACAATATTCGTTATATTTCAGTAAATGACATATTCCCTAAATTTCAATTAGGATTTTCGAATGTTACCTATCAAAATTAGTTGAGTTTTGAGAAATATATATATATATATGTATAAAGTTGAATTAAAATGTTGCTATGCATTAGCCCTTATAGATCGTTACTTCTAAAAATAAATTTTAACGACGCGACATTGGGATTTTTTGGAGTGGTCGCCTCACTTATCAAAATTAGTTGGATTGAGATAGATATTGTCTCTATAGGATTGCAGTAAAATAGCTCCATGAATTAGCCCATATAAATCGTTATTGTTTTAGCCTTGAGGAAAAAACTACTTGTATGTTACGAATATTAAATGTTGCTATTCAGATTGCAAAAGATGACGTATAATGCTTACAGAAGACTCAGAATCTCAAATTAAAAACATTTATTCACAATGACGTCCTCGAGTTCACATGATCTCAAGTGGTCATTTTTAGGGTTCCGTATCTCAAAAGGAAAACACAGAACCCTTTATCTCTCGATTTGGAAATCCCGATTATGAAAAATCCCGTAATAAATCGACAAAGAAGGATAAATTAATGATTTTCGGCTTTACTCTCAAAACGAAAAGGATACTTCCGGTTGATCAACCTTGAAATTTGGCACTAAGGAAGGACTTATAGCACAAGTAGACGAAAAATAAAAATAAAAAAATCATTAATTTATAAATTTATGTCGATTTATTACGTGACAAACTCATGAATTTCCATAATCGGTAATAACGCCAAACTAACGCATTGTAACGTAATTTTTTGTAACGGTAATATAACAAAACGCTACGGAATCCTCACAGTGCGAGTCCTACCCGCAATTGTTCTGATTTTATTAAATGACTTACACATGCGCCCATCAAAAAGGACGGAAAAGTATTATTTTCAGTTTAGAACGTTAAGTAAGATTATTAACACATTATTTCATCTAAGCAGGTGATATAAATTGAAATATTGTGCGTGTTTTAATTGGAGATCCAATATGGGGATTTCTGTAATGTTGTCTTACTGTCATTTTGTGTTATGCTTGAAAAGAACATCTCGTGCTGTGCTTGAAAAATCGTCAAACATCAATACGTGAGTATAACACATCTGTTTCCAGGAAAATTGTCTCTTTGACTAATGCTAAAATGCCATTGAAATCATTATTTATTGTAAATACGTTTGAAAGTGTTAGATATTCAAATTCGGATAATTTTACCTTGTCATATAAACACAGAACACTGATCTCACATGAAATCTGAAATTATTCAAATAAATAATCATTATGAACAAATTAAAAAAAAAAAAAAAAAAAAAAAAAACATGTAATGCAATAGGCTTGCACGGGATTTTCCTGAAGCGAGAAGTTTTATCTTTCTCCACCAGATAGCCTATTCGAGCGCTTGAATCGGCAATTAACTCAATTTTTCCCGTATTTTTTAGGTGCGTTCGTAATTATATAAATACGTAGCACCTATAGTCGTCGCTTGGTCCGTCCGTCTGTCCGTCTGTCTGTCTGTCCGTCTGTCTGTCTGTCCGCATATAACAACGCAAAAACTACCCAACCAAATGGTTTGCAATTTAAAATATATTATCTTTGCAGAATTTTGTCGAGACATTTCAAATTTTATTAAAATCGAATCAAAACTTTAGGAGATATTAATAAAAATATTTATTAAGAAATTTGATTTTTTTTTTTAATCGGTGCTTTTTTGTTATAGGAGCTTCCGATGGATGTTAAATCGTCAAGCGACCGAGATACTTATTTTATTACAGAAATTAATCTGCAGACGATATAATTCATTTCACAGAATTAAAAATCATCAAGATCTGAATATTTATAAAACTAGCTGATACATATATATCTGAATATTTATATAACTAGTTAAGATATTTGTATGAACAGTGTCATAAAATATATACTTAACTAGCTGTTTAACCCGTTCTACGCACGGGATATCATGAATTTAATTCTAAAACGTGCGTACGAACGCACCTCGTTTGTAACGTTTGACGTACAATTTCCAACTTGTTTTATTATTATTATTGAAACGTTCCAAGAGTCATTCATTTTCTTCTAGACTAGGAATTTAAATGGCAACAATATTTTATCTGTTTATATATTTTAATCCATTGTTTATAATAGCTGTTTATCCGTTATTTTTTATTTAGACCTTAAAACATTATAATTGGATAGTTTTTGAAAGTTTTAGAGAAAATAATAAAGAATAGATATGTACAAAGCAGAATATGTGTATTTTTTCCATAAGTCCACTTAGGGCACTTAGTTTTCCACTTAGGGCATCGGAATACTTACGCCTAACATGGCCGCGATACGTTTGCTTTTTCTCTAGGATGTGTAAGACCCGGAATCGTCACCTCACTTGCGTATTGTATAAATAGATTTTCTTTTCTTTCACTTCTTTCTTTCTTTTTTAAATGAAAGTTTGACCAACAGACGTACAAAAGTGCTGGCAAATAAACACGTAAATCATGAAAATAAAAATAAAAATAAGATAAATGCAGCTATATATCATTTGTGTTTAGAATTGTCAAAAATAAAATATAAATAAAATACCGTGTTTGCACCAACTAACAAACAAAGAAGTGAAGAGGATTCAAACCCCAAATTCGAAAAAATCTGACAAACAACACCAGATTGAAATACGAAAATATATATTCAACCACTCACTTGACCATCCATAAGCGTCAAAATCAAAGCAAAAGCAGTTTCAGAAACCCCTGGGGAGAGATGGAGAAAGTGAAAAAAGATGTTCCAAATTTCGATAGTTAGATCCAGGAGCACATAAACTCAACCGGGATCCGAATTTCTTTTGGAAAGGGGAATATGGTAATCCAGTGCTCTGGAAAATAAATAAAAAAGATATCCTATTCGAGAGTTCAGGATTTTCTGACGTCGGTATTCCAATAAGAATCCATTTTCTCCAACCTGCAGATATTTTGGTTCCTTTATTTACTATTTAAACGAGAGTATTTCCCGTAACGCAATGTAACGAAAGAAATCGCTGAGCCATCGTAATGCATCATTCAAACTGTTTTCGCTCGACGAATAACTTTTGAATATTTTTCCTTTACATATTTTTCGATCAATTTCGGGAGGATGCAAAAAAAATTATATTAGAAAGATCTGGATTTTGGTATACGTTTATACACCTAAAGCGTTATTTTTAATATATTATTTTGTTGTTGTTGTTGTTGTTAAGAAGATTGAAGGCGTGTTTTTAGTGTAAATATTCATACCCGCTTAACTAGCAATTTTTACCGTTTTTACAAGGTAAATATAAGCAGTTAAGTGGATGGAAATTTATTTTTCACGAAATTTTTTGACATTTTTTTCTATATTAGAGCTGAAAGTGCATAAACTACCTGAGTTGTTTTCAGACAATATTCATTGATAATCATTTTTCTTAAATACAACCTAAAATAGTTTAACAAACAAAATATTAATGGCAAATAAAATATTATTATTATTATTATAATTATTATTATTACCCTTTTTTAATTGCATGTATATACGTACATATCTATATATAAAACTCATTCTTGGTTTGTATGTTCCTAATCCAAATGTTCAATTTTTGATCGATTTGCACGAAACTTGATATACATACATAGTATATGTGTTTATCAATTCGGTGTCTATCCGTAAATTTTCTTACTCTGATACATATACTCGGATTGCAATGTAATTCGTATATGTTACTAAGTTTTACCACGGCATGTTCGCGTATTGAAAATGAAGTGTGTAACATTTATAGTTTGTTTACAGGGTCACTCAAAAGAATTCCGTTACATTAGGGTCTATGGAGAAAAATCGTTTGCAGTACATGTCTTATAGGGATGTCACACTTTTCAAACATATTGAAATTTATATACATCACTAAGGTGTACTGCAAGATGCTTACTATGTAATATGGTGTGAATAGCATTATTCGTTTATTTACAGGGACACACAAAATAATTCGGTTACATTCTGTCTATGAGCAATAATTGCTTACAATTGCGGTACGCGTTTTTAAATTTAACTAATTATTTCATATTGCTTGGTGTGTATAAACTCTATAGATGATACATATACAGGGATGCACAAAAGACTTCGCGTACATTTCCTTTTACTGAAGGAAATTGCTGAAGCGGAATTTTCAACTGTGTTATGAATTTCCTAATTGAACTAAATATTTGCATGCTATGTAGATTATATAGAAACCTATACATCATATACAGGGCTGTACAAAAGAATTTGGATATTTTTTCGACTATTGATGGTAATTGCTGAAAATGGGTTTTCAAATGTGTTATGCGTTTTCGAAAATGTTTACTTAGACATCATCTTTCACCACATTCTACTGGGAAATTTTGTTACAGTATTCTGAATGTGTTGGAATGTGCTTGATAATCTATGCTCGACGCATGTGTTTTCTTTCTTGTTTCATTCATAATTGTTTAACCACTTGTGTTTGTACAGCAATGAATGTGTTAAATTACCGTTTCTGTTTTTAAACTTTTAGTCTCAGTCGTACTTACAAAACCAAAGCAGAAAATTTTTAGGAAGGAAGAAAACTAGGGAATATAATTCTTTTGGCACTCTTTTTTATGTCTTTTTTTATGGATCTGAAATGGGACAATATTTATGCGAAGAAATTATTTTTACGCTGTCATAGGGAATTTGAAAGCGCTTTTTCAAAACAATTTTGTTTTGAAATTTTGCAATCTTTTTTTACATGGTTGGTTTATTTTATACTTCTTTCGTTTAAATTTTTGAACTACATTGCTGCGTTTCAAAACGATTTCAGCATCATAAAAAACATAAAAAATGAAAATGAAAATGAAAACAAACGAAAAAACAAATAAAAATAAAACAAGCAAAACATTTACAGAGACGTAAGAATAATAAAATGTAAGAACAAGAAAATGTTTGATTCAGACAAAAAGAAAGGGATAAATGGATCTAAAAATAAGTTTGTTATGAAATTTTTTAAGTTAGAAAAATAATAAGTAGGAATAAAAATACACATAAAGACATAGATATTGGGAAAATAAATATTAAGAATGATGTTTTTTACCGTAATAGCTTTACTGAATCTATGCTAATCAATACACAACTTTTTGAAAGGCCATCTCAGGTTTTATTTAACTTTTAATACTTTATTTTGCAGAAACAGGGAAAAAATTCTAAATTTTTCCCTCTAACAGCATTAAAAATTGCTATAACTAAAAAAAAATAATAATAATAATAGTTATAATTATAATATTGTCGATCGTCCTCAAATGTAACTTGGATTAGATTTTTCGGTCTTGAACAATTTCTTATCCCTTTCAGAGGCAAAGTACCATTCGTAAAATACTGAAATGAGTGAATTTATTTGAAAATAAGTAAAAGCTTTCCTCTGCATATTTAATAACAGAAAATTTTTCCTTCAACAATTCTGGTGCCAATGTGCCATTTAGGGATTAAAATTAAGTGGTCCAAAAAATTATCCACCACCCTTCAAGGGGTGAAACATACGATTGTACCCTTCCCGCCAAATTATCGTAACCGCAAAAAAGTAAATTTTATAGGGAAATGTATTTCCATTTTTTTAACATGCCGTCATCATACACAAAGCAACTATTCAGTTCAAGCTACACACGAATACTGTCTTCTAAAACATTCTATATGTATAAAGATTTAAATTGACCTTTACGATAAAGTTGAAACACAAGTTCAATTAAATGACATAAAAAAAAATGAATATTTTAATTAATTTTATTTTTAAACTAAAGGAACAAATTTTAAACAGAGATGTGTTTAAAATATTTCTTTTAAGTATTTAAAAAAAAAAGAAAGAAAGAAAAAGAAAGAAAGAAAGGAAAAGAAAGAAAGAAAAGAAAAGAAAGAGGAGAAAAGGAATGGGGAAAAAAATAAAGCTTAACCTTGTCAAAACAATATGAACAAATTAAATTATTTAGCAAAAAACAAATAAATAAAATAAATAAACAAATATATAAATATAAGAATTTTGCTAACTCTCAATTAGTCGATAAGCTGATAGATAAAAAATAATTTCTTCCGTCAGTGGATTTCCTGGATGTTTTAACTATCTAATAAATATTTTTAAATAAGTATTATAAATGAGGCATGAATAAATGTTTAGAAAATAAACTTATTTATGTATGTGTGTGTGCACGTGTAATGCGTATTGAATACGATTTAACAGTTTTCTTTCAAATATTTTTTAGGGAAATAGTCGTGTTCGAAGATATTGCAGTTTTATACTACTATGCAAAAGAAAATTTTTAAATTCAGTATATTTCCACATTTGTATCGCACAAATATGATCAATGTATATGTTTTAAATATTTAGCCAACTAATTTAGTCAAATGTTCCAATATATTTTAGCTATTGAAATACACAGAAAAAAATAAAACCCAATTTGGGTTGAAAGATTCTTAGGTATGTGCCCAAATTGGGCCATACCTGTTTCGTTACCACTGTGTATCCATTTTGGGTACTGTTAAATACCCATTTCAAATATATATATATATATATATATATATATTTATTTAAATGGGTATTTAACAGTGCCCAAAATGGATTATATATATATATATATACATATTTTTTTTTTTTTTTTTTTAATGGGTATTTAACAGTGCCCAAAATGGATACACAGTGGTAACCAAAACAGGCACGGCCCAATTTGGGCACATACCTAAGAATCTTTCAACCCAAATTGGATTTTATTTTTTTTCTGTGTAAGTACCGTTCATTTTACAAATTATGACTATTTGGTATATTTTCGTAAGAAATTACAGATTTTAATTACTTACATATTCTCTCAATAAAATTGTCGAAAAAGTCTTCAGTGATTAAAAGTAGACTCCAACACATTTGAAACAATTTACATCATGAATGTCTCTAAATTATTCTTTAAGGAGAAATACAGGCATTGCATAGGTAGTTAAACATTTTTTTCCCCCTTTAGTTTAGAAAAAAAAAAAAAAAAAAAAAAAAAAAAACCTTCCGAAATAAAAATTAAAAAACACCAAGAGAAAAACTGTTTCTCAAAAAACTCGTTTATAAAACTTTTAATTCTTTTTTTTTTCTGTATCATTTTCAAAAGCTATTATTCATGAGTTCTTTAGTACCACTGATTTTTTTTTCTTTTAATAATATTGAATATTATTTGCGGTCCGTTATTTTTTAAGTAACTTTATAACTATGTAAGTCAGAATTTTTACTGATAATATGCAGTTAAAATTAATCTTTTTTTTTTCCAGTGCTGTTAAAAAAAAAAAGGAAGAAGAATAAAAGAAACTAAGAAATTAAATAGCTTTAAAAAAAAATTGCTGAACGGATTATTCATATTGGTGCAATTAGTATAAGCTCATTTTCAATAGTTTTGTTAGAATAACCTTTTTTTTCCCTAGACATTTTTCAATCGAATATTCATTTTCTTCTGCATTCTTTACAATGGCTTTCTTTCTTTCTTTCTTTTTAATGTATTATAAAATACATTTATTTTAAATTGACGAAGTCTTGCAGTTTTTTCCTCCCAGATTTCGTCTTTCAAAAAATAAAATAAATAAATGAAAAATAATAATAACGATGATAATAATTCAAGTAACATTTTATTACATAAAATTAATTTCTGTATGTGCTTGAACAATTTTAATTATTGTTAACAATTGTGATAATTCCATCCCGAATAATCACACACCATTTATTAGAATAATTTGTCTAGGCAAAATCCCTTTTCCAAAAAATCGACTCAACTGTATATTCAACTCATTTTTTTTTTTTTTTTTTTTTTTTTTTTGGCACAGTTTGTCCCAAATGGGACCTTGCGCCATAAAACCCTATACAACCAACCAACCAACCATATTTAATTTAATGAGCTATAGAGTTTTTTCAAATATGTTTTTAGATATTCATTTCACCAATAAAAGAAATCACTAAATGTACTATTATGTAACTATATAAACTATTCAAAATATTTTGTTTTTTAAAATATATATATTATTGTTGGAAATGTATGATAGTACCACCCTGCATTATCTAACCCGCAGTTTATGAAGAATTTATATTAACAAAATTATTATTCCTAAAAACATATTCTGCAGTATTTTCGACATCTAATATTTTACTTCATGGACCAAAAGGTTCTTTTTTTTTTTCTAATTCGTTCTTTATTTTGTAAATAAATATAATAACTATATAGGTTATATATGGATTACTTAAATTATTTTCTAGCTGAACAATTTTAATCATTGTTAAAAATATGTGGTAATGTCTTACCGAATAATCTAAAATGTCATTTAGAAATATAATACAATCGTGAAAAATGACTATTCCTAAAAAAGATGTTCCACTATATATTCGACATCTATTTCGCTTTAGGCGGTTCCCAAAAAATATTTTTCTCCGCTCAACAATGCGAAATTTTCTGACACATTTACAGACCCATTTTTAAATGTAAAAATACGACACTTGCAGCCATGATTATTGAAGGGATTTGTAATCGAACAATGTTTTACCTTTTTTGATAAATAAGTTACATTTTGAGTTATAAGTGATTGTTGTGCCATGATGGAATTTCTTTTTTCCTTTCCGCACTGCCGCATCCTGAAATTCTGTTTAAAACGCTACCGTTGGCGGCATTTCAGAACGATCTTCTGCTTTTACCGAAAAAAAGAAAAACTGTTCGATTGCATAGTTTCCGAATAAGAGCACCTTCCAATTTCATACACTTGCGAACAAAAATGAATTCAGAAATGTGTCAGAGTGTAGCCAGTTTGGATTTGAGAACAGCCTTAAAGAAAATCATGTGGTTGAAAATTATGACACAAAGTTCTGACACCGCAAAATTTAAAAACACTCTGATTTGATCAACTCTAAAACGATTAAGGAAGAGGAAGATTTAATTATAATTAAACGACCAGTGGTGATCTCCCGTAATCTGGTTTTTATTCATTTTCCTTTGACTAAGGGTTCTTAAGGCCGAATCAACTGTTGTTGAAGCAGCTAACAACTGTTTTCATGATTGATTAAATAAGATCTATTAAGCGTTTAAAAATCAACTTGTGTAAAATGGTTAAGTAAACAATGTCGCCGCATCAGGGAATTTTATAACGGTTGTATAAGAAAATGTATCGTTTCCAATATGACGTAATTTTCATCAAAGTTTTGTTCCATTTATTAAACATAAAAATATAGTTTTTAATTGAAAGGAAATATTATTATTTACGCTGTTTTAACATTTGCAACAACAGGTAAAAGATTTTGTCGAAGTAAATGAATCTCTCGTGTAAATATATTTTTAAATTGAAACTGTTAGGAAATATTGTTATTTGAACATTTTAAATATGGCGAAGTTTCCGCATTTCAGGCTTTGAACGCGTAATATTTTAATTATTATTTTCAAGTTATATTTCTCTCTTTAATATTTATGCGCAAGTACATATTTTTATGACGTAATTATCTCGATTTACTGCTTTTAACACGTGATCTTTTAATAATTGTTAAGTTTTATTTCTGTTTTCAACAGTCACGTGTAAATTGAAAAGTAATATTATGTGCGCTATTTTACAAATTGGCAACAATTTAAATAATGGATTTTGAAATATGAAATAAATCTTCTTCAAAATAATGAAAATTTGATTAAAGAATTTAAAAAAAAAACTAAAAAACAGTCAAATTAAAAAAAAATAATTGCACTCTGCACACCGCTTGCTTATCAACTATATCTCTTTAATTATGGTTAAATTCCTATGCATAGTTTTTTTCCCTATAAAACTTTTTTAAGAGAACTATTTTGACCGACTTTAATATTAAATATATCTTAAAATAATTCTTCGATTTAAAAACTATCTGCTTCAGCGTGTTTATCGAATATTTCTTTATAAAACTACCAATTTTCATATTTTTATGTCCAATAATTTTCTGGATAATTAGCCCAAAAAGACCCAAAAAGTTACAAAAAATTCATTGACGGCGGCGGCGGCTACTGTTTTCTTTTATTATAGGAGATACGTTCTTAGATACTTATCTCATAAATAAAAATAATAACTATATTGATCATATATGGACTATTTAACATTTTCAATCATTGTTAAAAATATGTGATAATTTCCTTCCGAATAATCTAACAAGTCATTTAAAAATATAATTTAATATTGCAAAATAGGCATTACCAAAACATGCTTCAATGCTGTATATTTGATACCAATTTTACATAATGGATCAGACAACCCCCTCCTAAGGTACTTCTTTTATAAATCAGACATTTTAAAAGAGAGTTTAGTACCAAGACAAATTTTATAGCCCATTGTAGCTTCATTTCTGTAAAATAATCTCGAGAAACAATAAAGCAAATTGCGATAAATAAACATAAACATGAAAGAAAAAAACAAATTGCTAATGGATACTTTATTTTGTAATGCATTTTATTGCAAACAAAATACTTTCTGTACTTTCTCTAATCGGTAATCAATGCAAATCGGTATCGCATGCCGTTATCATGCGCGTCATGATCAAAATTGAATTTATGAGAATTTCAGTAAAGGAAAATATTGTTAACTTATTTCTAGAAATTTTTTTTTTTTTTCAGACACGCGTATAAAGAAGAATATTCGAGTAATTGTGATTTGATTTTGTGGTGGGAGGGGAGAAAATAATAAAAAACATCATAATATAGTAAATATGAAAAATATTTCCAGCATTGCAGGATTATAATATACCGTATGGACCTTTTACGGCCATATTAAGCGCTTGCGCCAGTAACGCGAAGACACTCGCAAGCTAATGTTAAACCAATGACGACGTTCTTCTCAAATTTCTCGCCTGCATTGCAATTCTTCTATTTTTTTTTTTTTTTTTTTTGCGTAGGCTACATAAGGTCGATGTTTAACCGAGTATCTTCCTACTTTTTCGATTTTAATTCCGTTTTTTTTTTCTTCTGAGGCCACTGTAAATTTCAGAACCGATTCTAAAACTAAAAGTGTCCTTAGGAAAAAAAAAACTGCAATTAAAATTGAAAAAGTTGGGAAATATTCGGTGAGACATCGACCTCAGATATCCTATTCAAAAGAAACCATTTAGAAGTATTGCAATGCAAACGAGAAATTTGAAAGAAACTCTGCCATTGGTTTAACGTTAGCTTGCGGGTGTCTTCGAGTTACTGGCATAGGTTTTCTAAGAGCTTCTCAAAATGAAAGAAGAATAAGAGTTTCACATTTGACATCTTCAAAAATTATGGCAGTACGTTTTTGCAAATAACTTTAATTTTGGTTTATCTTTAAATGAGAGAGTTGTTCATTGTGAATTAGGATAAAAGCTCTCCTGATAATGGAAAGAAACGATTATTGTAACACACTTGTATTCTAAAATTTATCTATTGCCGAATTCATTTCTGTCCACTGTTCATCACAAATAAAAGTCAAGGGATCTTGCATCAACATGCAAGTACGTACACTGCAAACAAAAATTGTTGATTTTACGGTATAATACTGGCCAGTATTATAAATCTCAACTTCCACTCGCTAATGTTAAATCTATGGGGGCATTCGTATTTTTAAAATATCTTCTTACGAAATTAATATTTAAAACTTTTTTTTTCTCTCTGTACTGTTCTTATAAAGAATGTCTTCTTCTTCTTCTTTTTTTTTTTTTTTTAATTTATTTTTAATAAATTGTCAATATATTTCTAAAATATTTACGTAATTTATAATTTTATGTGTTAAAATCTTAGCAAAAACTTAGTAGGAGAGTTTAGCACTTCAAATAAATTTAAGTAAATATTTTGACAACTAAAAATACATCCTTCAAGACATCCTTCAAAAAAAGTACGCAGAAAAAAGAAGTTAAACATATTAAATTCCTGGGGGGGGGGGGGGGGACATTTAAAATTATGTCATTAGTGAGGGGAATTTGCGATTTCACTGACCAATACTCTTAACCACTCTGGTGCGTAAATAAAATCTGCCAATAAGATTTTTTTTTTTTCGTTTATTCGAACTTGTATGTATTAAATAAATTGTGGAACTTAGAAATTAAATATATATATATATATATATATATATGATTACTCATCGATATCCGTGTAAAATATTGGAATCTATATTATAAAGCAAAAACATGTACGTCTGTAACGCTGATGTCATACTGATGGTGGCGACACCTGACCAGTAAATTTGTCTTTTACTGCAATTTTTTAACTTCTAAACATCGCTCAATTTAAATTTTTACACAGGTGAATAGGGAAAAAATATTCTTTCGAATGCAATTTGCTTGAAAACTGTATCTCAGTTTACTGATTTCTTGTGATTTTTAGAATAATTTTCAAGCATGACTTTACAAAAATCTATTTGTCGGGCGTGCAGTTCAATTACGAAAAATTAACCCATTTGCACTTGAAACAATATAAAAATCCAGCATTAGTTTCCGGCTAATATTCCATAAATAAATTAAAACTTCATCAATAAATAAAGAAGGTAATAAAATAATATAAATAAAACACAAATTTAACAGACATGTAATCGAACTACGTGCTTAAGAGGCTACTTCACTCAGACGAAAACACCCGCTCGCTAATGTTAATCCTATGGAGGAAATATTTTACGATATCTCGTTCGCATTTCCGTATTTTTAAATGATTCTTTTTTGCATTGGATAGCTGAAATCAATCTCTATGCATGCTTTTTTGTACTTTTTCGATTTTTGTTGCAGTTTTTTTTTTATTATTGAGGATACTTTCACTTTCAAAACCGGTTTCGAAAGTGAAAGTATCTTTAAAAAAAACTTATGATCAAAATCGAAAAAGTAAAAAGGAACGTGCATAGAGATTGACCTCAGCTATCCAATGCAAAAAAAAAAAAAATCATTTAAAAATACTGAAATGCGAACGAGCTATCGTAAAATATTTACTCTATAGGATTAACATTAGCGAGCGGGTGTTTTCGCATGAGTGAAGTAGCCTCTTAAACTACTGAAATGATAAGAATCAAAAAGGCTACTGTAACTAGCGCAATCTTTCGAGATTTCTTCTGCTATCTTATTAACCCTTGCCATGCGGCTAATACGAATATATTGTTTTTAATAAATTTCAAAACTTCATTTGAATACACTGATATTTTTTATTATTGATATTTTTCATATAAAAATTATGTTTGGTGTTGTTAGTGGGCAATATAAAACTATATATTAAATGTAAAAAATGTATTAGAGATTTTAATTTAAAATAAAATGGTTTTCACTTTTATACTATTAGAATTTTCAATTTTAAAATAAATTCGTCAAGTTCTAGTATAACTCGCTCTCAAAGGGTTCCGTTCATTAAATTTATTAATTATTATTTATTAATTAATAAACTCCTACTACCCCTAATTTTTTCATAATTTTAGTTTCAGTAGATTCGGAAATAGGAGGAGGTGAGGGAGGAAATTTTTACTGTATATTCCCGACGATATCTCTGAAAATATAATACCTAAAAGTAAAACAAATATATTTTTGTGTTCGATGTTACGAGATCTTTCGAATGATACCCTATACGCTATATACAAAAAAGTTTTTTTTTTTCAAGTAACTTAATTAATATCTCGGCTAATTACCGACATTTTTTTTTAAATCATTATCAAATATCCTTGGATGATTCTGCGTCGATGGACACCTCGAGCGCCCGCAACTCCCCTGCTGACCGCCGCACAGTGGGACGTTTTGAGGATCTAGGTGGACAAAATTATTGCGTTGAAGTTTAATTAGGTTTTGCTGGGTTTTCGAATGTATCAGCAATGAAATAACGAAACAGTGATAAATATTTGACGTATTTAATTATTTATATTATTATTATTATTATTATTATTATTATTATTATTATATTATTACTTATATTATTATTATTATTTAAATTATAATATTGTATTGTCATTGAAACTACACATGTATTAAAAGTTTCAGCTCAATCGGATAATTAAAAGTGGTGAAAATTGACTTGCAAGATTTGAATTAAACACTCAGACGCACACTTCAAGTTAATATAACTTAATGATTCGCAAACTTTCGCTGTCTTAATATCCCTTATACAGCTCTTAAGGAGCTGTCTTAAGTTTTCAATACTTTAGGAATGGCACTTTGATTTAAAAAAATGCTTATTGCTTAATAATGCTTAATATTGTATTAAAAGTCAAGATGAAGTTTGAAAACAAGATGGCGCTTATTTTCAAACAACAATAGGTTAAATCGTGTGACAAACATGTGACATATGTCCAGTAAACTCCTGCTTTCAAATAAAACAGAAAAGTCACGACTTGCTTTCGAACTTACAGAAAAATAATGCAACTGTTGAAAGTCTCTCAAATCAACTGCCTTCTTTACGGTCGTAGTTAATCGACACATCGGGTTTTTTCGACAAAACTCGTACGGATCTCGACAATAGAGACATTCAGCTACCAGTATACGCGGTCTTGTTAAATTCCGAGATAATCGGAAAAATGAATTTTGCCCACCTAGATCATCAAAACGCCCCACTGTGCGCCGGAAAGTAAAGTTCGTGTGTAACAGAAAAATACGTTTTTCTCGAAAACTATATTACATAGGAAAATCGCTATAGTTTTCCTGCAAGGTTTAAATCAACTCCTACTACCCCTATTTTTTTCATAATTTTAGCTTAAGTACATTCGGAAATAGATGGGAGGGGGAGGGATATTTTTGCAGTGCATTTTCGACGATATCTCTGAAAATATAATACCTAAAATTAAAACAAATATACTTTTGAGTTCGATATTACGAGATCTTTCACAGGATACTGCACATGATATACAAAAAGAAAACTTTTTTTCAAGTAACTTAATTACCCCCCTAATTTTTTCCTAAACATATTTGTGAATAGCTAATAATCTGAAAATATGTCGGTAAAACGGTCTTATAACTTTCCCAAGTTTGAAGACACAGGAGTGATCTTATAATGGTTTCGTTTTTACTTTTTAAATACGGAACCCTACAAATGGTTTTCACCCGCATTCTGTAACCAGCGAATCCCGGGTTGGATCCCCTAGTATTTTTAAATCTCCTTCATTTTGCGTTATTTTTCTTAATTCCACTTCCCCAATTCCCACCCTAAGACACTTATTTTCTAAATAAAATATTTTAAAGATGGTTTCACAACAAGAAACTTTTTATAGCCCATTGTAGCTTAGGTTCTTTAAAAGTATCTCTAGAAACAATGAAAAAAAATCAATAAATAAATATAAACATAAAAAATAAAAATAAATAAATTGCTAATGGATACTTTACTCCATTTTAATGCACTTTATTGCAAACAAAATACTTTCTTTAATCGATAATCAATTCTAATCGATATCGCAACATATCTTATGCCTTTATCATATACACATCATGATCAGAACAAATTGAATTTATGAGAATCTCAGAAAAAGGGAAATATTATTAAATTATCTCTAGAAAAATGAAACAAATAAAATTCCAGGCACGCATACAAAGAAGAATATTTCAGTAATTGTGATTTGATTTCATGATGGGAGTGAAAAAATAATAAAAAGCATCACAATAAAGAAGATATGTGAAATATTTAAGAATGGAAAGCAACATAACAGGATTATAATACCGTCAACCTTTTTCGGCCATTAAAGAGCTTCTCAAAATGAAAGAAAAATTTACATTTGACATCTTCCTATAGTTCTTTTCGAAATTGGGATTGGGATTTTTTGCAAGTAATTTTAATTTTAGTTCATCTGTTTTCTTACTGATTGGTTTATTTATTTTAAGAGAAATAAATGAGTTGTTGAACGTGCATGCAAATCAAAATTTACTATATTAGAAATGCATTTTAACCGCACAGCTCTTATATGCTTTATTCAGTGTACGACCCATGGGTAGTTGGCATATTAGCTGAAACCAATGAAGCACGTGCAGCGCCCAATTTCATCCTCATAGTTGAAATTTAAACCAAAATCTAAAATTTACCAATAAAATTACACAGAAAAAAAATAAAACCCAATTTGGGTCGGAAGATTCTTAGGTATGTGCCCAAATTAGGCCATGCCTGTTTGCGTTACCACTGTGTATCCATGTTGGGCACTGTTAAATACCCTTTTTTTTTAAATGGGTATTTAACAGTGCCCAAAATGGATACACAGTGGTAACCAAAACAGGCATGACCCAATTTGGGCACATACCTAAGAATCGTTCGACCCAAATTGGGTTTTATTTTTTTCTGTGTAGTTCTGATATTTATTTAAAAAAAATAAAAATAGTTTAGTCACATTCTCATTGTCCATTTAAAACAGCTACAGTTGAACTCGTTTATAGCAAGCTCGGATTTAAAAAGCAAAAATAAAACAAATGGTTGGCTTAATACAAAAATGCATCGCAGACAATTGAATTCTAATAAGGAAAACCCAGATATAATGAGCATTTTTTTTTACCTTCTAAAAATATTCAGTTTTTTTTTCTCTTTACCCAAAGCAAAATGTGTTAATTCAAGTGTGTTTTATATTTTGGGTGCAACAACGCGAGGTATGTCGAAAAGATTATCATTTATGCAATAATTCCTATTAAATGACTTAGGTTTTTCTTCCACAAACTAATTATCATAGTATTCCCTTTATAAGTTCATCAAGGGAACTCGGTACCCTTTGAATTTTTTTATTTTTTTCTAAAGCATTTTCACTTACCTCTTAATTATTAGAAGTTATTACTAAATAAATTTATTTTAACTGGGCAAAAAATAATTTCGTTGGTAAAATGTAAAACTTTATTATTATTTTTTTTAATTCAACGATTTTAAAATCTTTTCTTCTTTTTCAAATTACAATAATAAGCACATTTTTTTTTATCATGTATATAAGAATCTAGTCTATAATTTTAAAGATAAAATTTGCAATCAATTAATTATATTTTGAGAAAAAAATAAAATAAAACTCATATATCTAAGAAAAAATACTGGAAAAAACACGTATTCTGTTTAAAAAAAATTTCACATTATATTGCAAAATCCATCCCTAATTTTATTAAGCAAGTCATACTAAAAATATAAAGAAATAAGAAATTTGGAAAATAAAATTGGATGTTTTAGCATTTTAAATACAGCATTTTTTGAATAAGGAGCAAATTGAGAAATATAAATTTAAAGATTTTATACTTAGAAAAAATATTAAGAACAGTATTTTTTTATTATACTAAAAGCATATATTTGATGCCTACATACCTCTAAGTTACATGTGTTGCATTTAAAAGACTGGCAAAATAATAATAAATAAATAAATAAATATATAAATAAAGGGCCCAGTTAAACTGATGGCATTGAGCTCACAGGCCATTCACACTAATTGTACATTATACTCTTATTTCAAAGAATAATGCCCCTCAAAGAATAAAGAAATCGACAATAAATTAAAGGGGGATTAGCCCCCGTTCTCCCCTTTACACTTAAAGAAGAACCCCCAAAACTAATCAGGGTAGCGTCTTATCACAACAAACCTATATACAAAATTTGAAGTAAATCAGATAATTCTGCATGAATAAATTAAGGAGGGATTAGACCCCGTGACCCCCACCTTTTATACTTAACCAATGAACCCCCAAAACTAATCAGGGAAGCGCCTTATCACAATGAACCTATATACAAAATTTGAAGCAAATCGGATATTTCTACAAAAATTTGTGGTGTTACGTACATACGTACATACAGAACCTGCGGTCACATTAGCTCTCAGGCTTTGATAGCCAGTGAGTTAAAAAGTGTTTTTACTACACTTATGATTATCAGATTGTTTCAAAACTTCGCTCAAATAGCTTAAGATGTGCCAAAGTTTATTTTTATCAAAAAATTTAAAAAATTGATATTTTCGTCATTTTTGTCGATTCGAATGGTAATCACAAAGTCCCCTTAAAGTAATTAAAAGGGAAAAACATAATGTAATCGTGACAAAATAAAATAAAAGAAGAAAATAAAGAAGAATACATAAAAAAGATCGATTTAAATTAATAAATAAATACTAAGCATCTTTTCTTTAATTATTTATACTTCCACAGAATTATTATCTATTTATCAATTCCGAAATGAAAAATTATTATAGTGAATTTTAAGCTGTCATTAGAAATTCAATTTCGCTTTTCTAAAGCAGAACTGTAAAATTACATCTTCTGCCCATCATTTTGTAATATTTAATAATTCCCCCGAACTTTTATTTATTTTCTTATGTTTCATTGTATGAAATCTTATATTTGGTTATTGCGGAAACTTTGTTTAGGGATTAGATGCTATGTTCCATCTCTTCTCTTTATAACCGATCTCAATTGTACTAAGTTTCAAGACTAGAATTTGTGATAGATCTTTCTGAATAGTGTCACTTATTTTATGGCCATCACCAGGGCTGCTACCGGAGACTATTTGTTATTATTATATATTTTGTCTACTATTATTTCAAAACTTTTAACAATTAACTTTTTTACTTTTTAATAATCTTCATGATAGATTTATAATCTTTGAAGTATATTATCATTGTTTAGTAATTGTAGTAGAAAAAACAGTAAATAAATAGTCGCCAGTAGCAGTTATGCATCTTGCGTTTAAAAATTATCGATATACAGAGTATACAGATTTCCCTCAAATAGTGTTGTTTATTAATCCCGCAATATTACCTCGCTAATCATAAGCTGTTAAAAATTTTAAGATAGATTGAACCAAATTTTAGTGTTACATTAGCTGAAACCACATAAGATGCTGAAATATCTTTCCAACATTTGGAGCTATTGGTCAACCGGTGCTCCGAATTTTGGGACGCTATTTCACCATCTTATGGTTGGAGCTACTTATAGCACCAAAAATTGGTTAAAACTATTCCAAAATTTTTAAGAGAGCAGCCGCACTAAATGAAATGGGCAAAAATTCAATAGATTCATAGCCAACTTGCTTAAAACAAAATATACATAAATAAACAATATAATCATGTACTATACGATATTGTTTTTGATGTGTTATTGTTAGAAAGTATATATTACAAGTTCATTTGAAACTTTTTGAATAAAATTTATCTAAGTTACATGAACATCCAACATTAGCGTGTAAGCTAATTTAATAAGAATCAAACAAGAGACATTAAAAAATCGATTTCAAGTTCAATTCTGCATAACAATAAATTTTGTCCGATTGTCGCCATTGGTTATATTTCTTGTCGGACTTTTAATTTTATTAGCATAACAAAACGACGCTGGAAAAATGGGATCACTCATTCCGTGCTTTGCTCAATAATCGAAAATTTCCCCCGCACTAATCGAAGCATCGTCTAGTCTAAATATATATATATATATATATATATATATATATATATATATAACAACACTAACTTAAAATCGCACCAATTAAAACTGCAAAAACGGAGGGAAACCTGTATTTCATAAATTTATAAACATCAAAATCGACATACAACGTGTTTCATAAATCTGTAAAATGCAAAAATATTTAATTACTGTTTATCCCGTTATTGTGTAAACTTCAAAATTTCAGCTGGAACATAAGGTGATTAAAAATTTATAGAAAGTAAACTAATGATGAATTTGTTTTAAATAGGCTGGATGGTTTAACAGTTTCGACGAATATATTTCATTTCGTGGCTAAATTTTCGTAAAACTGAAAATTATTATTATGTAAACTTGTAAAGATTCAGCCGGAATACAATCACTTTCCTTTGACTGAAAACCATTTCACGAAGTTGTATTTAACCACTTAACCATCTTCTAAGCTGCAAACAGGAAAATTCAGTTTCGCTAGCTCATGTATCATATATTACATGAATATATCTTTTTTAAACCATACCCAATATTTCCTAAAATTTATATGAAACTTTCAAAATCCCATTTACAAGACATCCGTAAAACCAAGCAAAATACTTAAAATAAAAAGAAAATCTCAATTTTTGTATAGTCATGAACTTTATTCGCCGGATTTTCTTTACTGTCTAGAACCCCGATTTAGCGCATTTATCTGATCGCATCTAAGGCCATCACGCTGAATCACCCCTTTTGCTTAACTGCCTTAACACAGTAAAAATCTGCAAAAAAAAAGGGTATCTTCTACTTTGCGCAATGGGCTGGTGGAATATAAAGCTTGGAAGCCACACTTTTGATCGTGTCGTTCATCACATAAAGGTTTACGAAAATGGTGTCATTTGAATAAAGAAAATGACCTCATGATTTCAAAATATTTCCGTAAAATCAGAAATAAAGGGAAAGTTAACTTTTGTTGTTAGTTTTACTGGAAGTTGATAGCGGGATAGCTGTATTATGACTCTGAAACTACAAAAGAAATGCTAGAATTCAAGGATGAAACTTATCTGTTAACTTCATTTCTAGTAATTTGATTTTTCAGTTGCTGTGAATATAATGAAAAAAAAAATGTAAAATCAACGATTAAATTTCGACTGGGAGTGCGCTTGAGGGTTACTAAATTACAGTTTTTAAAAAATTTATTTAATCTTTTAACGTCCGATTATCTCTAAATAACTAGTTATATATATACATTAGTATTTTATAGTGAGTCTTGCACATTATTTTATGATCTAATTTCTATTTAAGTTGTATATTTATTTATTTATTTTGTTATTTGAACTCATGTAGGTTATTAATTGTCTTGCTTCACATACATATGTTATTAGGGGCTTAATATTGTCAATTTTAAGCATAATGCTGACAGTATTTGATGAAATAACATATATTTACTATGAATATTCTTATAAAGCCCTTCTGAAGATTATATAAGATATTCATAGTTTTCCATTTTTTGCTTTTCCATTCTATCAAGTATCATTCCTGCAGTGTCCATTCCATTGCTTTTTATAATGTCTTATCCTTTTTTTTCACGTGTTTTCATTTTTGAATATATATATACAATGAAACATTTGTTAATAATAATCATCAAATCACGTAAATAATCGACAATATAAGAACCGATAATTAGAATAAAATACAAAGAAATAAATCCAAAAATGTGAGATTCTCAAAATGAAAAAAATAGTAAAAATAAAGTTATATGAAGAACAAATCCAATGTGTATACAGTGAAAAAAATGACAAGAAGCAAATTGAAACTTATATCGTGGAACACTTTATCAAGGGCAATATTCCACAAATATAAGTAAAACGTAATTGATTTATGTTTGAATAAATAAGCCTGAGCGAAATTTTATTCATTCAAATTTCCCTATATATACAGGGCTTTATAAATTTGATAAAATCTGGTAGCAAGAAAAAAATACTAGTCGCCAGTAAAAAATATTTACCCCCCCCCCCCCCTCCACTCCCTCGTGATTGATTTTTCCAAAAGCACATTTTTTTTTTTTTTTTTTTATGAATTAATTAAAAAACGATGAAATAGTGAAGCAGAATAATACAAGTTTTTGCCTATTTTTCTGTCAAAGTCTCAAATAGTTCTGATTTTAGAACTTTAAAATTTGCATTTCAGGAACTTATTTTTGCCAAATTAAAAATAAAAAATACTTTTTGTTGAATATAGTTTCTAAATTTATTTCTTAATATTGGGGGGTGGGGGAGAGAAAAAATACCGTTTGTACTCGTTTCTTAGGTCAAAATTTTGTACCAAAAAGAAATAAAAAACGCCAGATTAAAAAAAAAAAAATGTGGCGACCGTATTTGTCAAGCCCTATATGTATATATATTATCATATTGCTTTTCCGGAAAATCAATTTCTTTTTTAATAAGGGGGATTAAAAAAATATATATATTGTTTCCGAAATTGTGTAACGACAGGACTCTCGTTAATGCGTCACCGCTTAAGACCTATATCCGGTTATGAAGACTTTGTTTTCCCCAACTATTCCAATTAATAATTAATATTAAGGACATCGCTTAAAACGTAATATTCAGCGGATAATGCAGACAATTTTTTTCACAAACTGACCGAGCAGAATCGAAACTGCTGCTTTTATATATTACTTTTTTTTTTATTCAACTTTGATTTTTGAGAGATCAGGAAATAAAGAGAAAGGAAACTGTCTACCATCAAAAACATACACTGCAAAAAAAAAAAAAAAAAAAATGAAAAATGTTGATTTTACAGTATAATCTGCCGCGCACGCGTGGTAGCGTATTACTGCTTATTTTACTGTTTATTACTGTTAATTTTACGGTATAATACTGGCAGCTGGGGTACTAGTATTATACTGTAAAATCAACCTTTTTTTTTTTGTAGTGTGGGAAGTTCAAAATTTGCTAACGGCTGTTGGCCGATGTTTACCAATCAAAATGGCAGACCAAATTTTCGACTGTTATAAGTCGAATTAAATTGGCGTTGCCATTTTTGACAAATTAATTTATTTATTTTGTAATTTCAATACTAATGATCTATAAACAATGAACACTCTCTATCAATTTGCTAAAACATCGTGGCATAGTGCGAAATATCATTTTCATTGTAATCAAAGTAAACGCCATAATAGCAATAAAATCCCACACAATACCAGAGAAATTTAGGGTAACAAGAAGAATCAACCTGTGCAGTAGCTTAGTGCTACCACTAAAATTAAATTTAAAAAAAAAGTATAATTCATCATACTAAATTTTTCCTTAGCTAATGACAACTAATATTACTTTTATTACCATAATACAATGTGCAATGAATAGCTTGTATTTCTCTTCATATCTAAACATAATATAATTATGTGCACATCGCATTCAACGTAATTTCTACCTAAACAAAGAAAACTTACAAACAGATTAGATTTTTGATAAAAGTTACGAGTAACACTATTATGTGAGAATTCATTAGAACTGCCCTATAGTGATTATCTCTGTTCATTAAAAATTAATAAGTCTATTAAAAACAACATATTCTCAGAAAAATGTGTAAAATTGACTTATATATATATTCGAGCATTTGGCGCTAAAAGACGCAATTTAGTGACAATACTTTCTCCTTGCCGAACCTTAGGAAAAAAATGTTTGGAGCGTTTGTTAATGATGTTACACTATTTCAGACCTAATGAAATTTACATACATTATTGAGCTTCATTACAAGATGCTTATGCTTTAACGTGCATAACAGTTACTGTTTATTTACAGAGACACACAAAAGATTTCGGTTAAGTACTGTATATGAGGGATAAATGCTGAAAGGGCGAATTCAGTTGAGGCAAGCGCTTTTAAACTTACCTAATTTTTTTCATATTACGTGGTGTGCATAAATTCTACAGATTATATAGATTACACAAAATATTTCGTAGCATTACTGTGTATGATCTTTAATTGATTAAGTTTTTTTTTTAAAATTAAGTTATGTATTTTCCACACTGCAAAAAATAAAAGTGTTGATTTTACAGTATAATACTAGCATCCATGGGCGGTAGCGTATTACTGCTTATTTTACTGTTTATTACTGTTAATTTTACGGTATAATACTGGCAGCTGGGATGTCAGTATTACACTGTAAAATCAACAGTTTTTTTTTTTTTTTTTGCAGTGCAGCTGAACTATATTTAGTAACTAAGGAATTTTTATAGAATAGAAATAAATTCACATACATTATCGTCTGCGGATGATAATTTCTGAAAGTACGTTTTCAGTCGTGTTATGCGTTTTTTTTCCTCAATTAAATTTTAATTTAGTATGAGGCCTGTATAAGCATCTGTAGATAAAATAGAGCGTTGTACAAAATTATTCGATTGAATTTTCATCTATTGGTGGAAATTACGGAAGGAGAATTCTCGAAGGTGTTATGCATTTTGTAATTTAGGTTAAGTTTAGCAAGTTAAATTTTAACAGACTATAGAGCGTATATACAGATCAATAAATCATGTACAGGGATGTACAAAGGAATTCGAGTCCCTTTCCGGGTATGGGCTGTAATTGCCGAAATATGGTTTTCAAATATGTTATGCGTGTTCTTAGTTGTTTATTTAAGTATCTTTCACCTTTTAAATAGCAAAGGTCTTTTACAGTATTCTGGAAGTGTTGGAAAGTGTTTTATAATCTATGCCTGACGCATGATTTTTCTTTCTTGTTACAAATAGACTCGTACGTTACCTTATTTGCATAAATATGCACTCGCAGCTATTATATACCCAATGTTAGAAAAATACCTCTTAATTAATCGACAATTTTTGCACGTTATTTTGTGAAAAAGGCATTGCAAAAACAACTTCTTCCTCTTCGTTCTCAAGAAATCTCGAATGCACCATCTCTCCTAATTTCCATATTGTGATGAGAGTTTTATTTAGCTTTAAGCTTTTTCCCAAATTCTTTTCTCAGAGCACATGTTTTCCCTCCTAATTTTTGTGTCACGCCACATTTCTCAGAAGCCGTCAGCGAATTTCAGGCCATTAGGCTGAATTTAATTTATTGCATAAAGCTCTGCGCCTGATGACAATGTGTGTTCTTCCATTGCTGTAAAAACCAGGATTTTCTGATGCTGGTTTCGTTGTTTCACTCTAGTGTTGTTTCTTATTCATTTGTTTCAGTTCTGTATTTGTGGGTTTTTTTCGGGCAGGTATTACAATTTTTCTAGAATAAAATAATGACGGTAAAATAAAAGAATTAATCAAACGTTGGTGTTTGTATAAATTTAGACAGTCATTGGAAAGGAATGTAACAATTGATTTTCTTGGAATTACTGAAAAATTAGATTTTTTCTCCGGTAATAGTTTTTTTTTTTTTTTAAATAAATTTTCTTTGTGTTTTGGGGAATTTTATCAGTTTTTTTTTCTCTCTTAATAGATAATAAATATTTATTTTACTTTGCGTAGCAGTGTAACTTAATATATCTTTAATAACGATAATAATAATAACAATAATAATAATAACAAAACTGTAAACAATTGTATTCATGGGGATTTTTTGTATGTGAATGTAATAATATAAAGGCTTTAAAAAAATGGCAAAATAAAAAAGTATATAGATTGTTAGACTGATAGACAAATGTTCAATTTTGTTTGTATGTAGAAGGTTAGTATTATATTTGCATGCGTGAAGACCAACAGAAAAAAATTAAAACCAAGTATTCCAGGATTTTTTTTTTTTTTTTTTTTCAAGAGTATGAAACAAATATATTTGAGAATTGCTCATTTGGAAATATACTCAGAAAGGTTTCCTTTGGAGATTTTTGAAGTTTTAGCAACAAGCCAGTAACGGGTTTCGAAATTCTCTTTAACAAAGTACGCTTTTCTAAAAAATAAAGAAGTAAATGAAATTTATATCAAATGAAAACGGATTGATTTTTTGATTAAGTTTAAAAAAGGAAAAATTAAAAAACGCTCACGGATGCTATATCTATGACATTCTCCAGAACACTGTATCAAATACCGTCGAAATTATCGTACATTATTTCTCTTCATTTGCATCGTCTATGTCATTAAGCTTTTTCCGATATTCTTCTTCGGGCACTGCAGCATATTATTATATTTTTTCCATGATTATATTTCTTTTAGCAGTCCCCTCCCTTCCCCTTCCCCTTCCCCAGGTCCTAATCTTCCCGTTCCGCTAAATTTCACTGCTACTGTGTGTGATTTTATTGCCATTAGAGCGTTTACTCTGATTACAACGAAAATGGTTTTTCGCACCATGCCACCTGTCTTGGCAATCGATACAGGAAGATCGTTTTTCAGTGATTCTATCGATAATCTGCGCATATGCACTTATATTGGGATGATATTTGTTTTCGGAGCTGCTATTATCCATTTTCCTGAGAGTATATGTTATGTTGTTTTTGGCCGACGCATTCATATTTAATGAACTGAGGTAGCCAGTGCTAGTAGGCAGTGTTAATGAATCATCACGTAATAGCAATGTTCGTACCTTTTATCAAAATGGTTTTCTTCGAAAGTTTTTGTACAAGTTTTACATTGTTTAAGTAGAAATTCTGCTGAGTGCGATGTGCACCAGCAGTGTGTTTTCGTTATGTAGCTTTGAAGAGATGTACTATGATGATACAAGTAATCAGTGAAGAATTTAGGAGCTGACCCGGGGTAGATATTATTTTGGAAGATTTGGAGTTTAATGCTTGTAAATGGCATTTAAGTGCAAAATCCCTTCCGGAACTCTATAATATCCTTCCCGGAGCTGCAAAAAGCCCTCCCTGGAGAAATCCTTCCTCCCTGAATTCAACTGTATAAAATAATGTTAGTTATCAGTACATAAAGTGAAATTTAGTTTAATCAATTATACTCATTTTGTTTTTTAATAATTTAACTAAGCAAAAATTTAAGGGTAGTAGTAGTTTATTGCCCAGGTCTTAACCTTCTCGTTCTGCTAAATTTCTCTGTATTGTGATTTTGTTGCTGTTAGAGCGTTTACTCTTGATTAAAACAAAAGAGGTTTTTCGCACCATCATGCCACCTGTCTTGCAAGGAAGGTCTCCATAAGTGCATATACTCAGATTTTTTTTTTTTTTAATTACAGAATATTCTTGTCATATTCTTTGTGACATGTTTATAAAAAAAATCCTGTGGAACTTCGATATAGCTTCCATAAAAAAAAATAATGAAAATTTCGTTTCTTTAACGATTTATCGTCGGTTGGCGACACAATGAAAAAATATATATATGATAAATACTCTTCAAGGAGAAACTTTTTCTCTTCTTCCTGCTGAACTAATTTAAGTAAGTTTAACTTAAATAAATAAACTTTCATAACTACAGTTTTGTCATATACATTTATATGTGTATTATAATGAAATTTTAAGGATCGGTTTATACGGTTTAAAACAAAATTTAAATTGATTAAATTGTTTCAAACTCAAAATTAAGGTCTGATTTGGCGAGGAGAATGTGGCACATGATAATAGAGTTAAAAAATAATAATAATAATTTTTGCTGGATTTCGTTTTAAAATATGGCAACAAAAAAGGAAAAGAAACTACAGTTAAACTATCTATTCAGAATTTTTAAATTGTTTTCTCAGTTTATAATCATAATGTAGTTAATATTAATCTACTAATTGATAATTCAGTTCTAAAAATATCTATTGTCATCAGAAACTCACAACTGAACGTAATTTCTAGAGCTCTAGCATATCAGGCAGAGGGTGGTAAAGGAATTACAAAATTCCATCTTTACATAAACGAACCAAGTGAAGTTAAATAAAAGCGTGTAAAAAATGTTCAATGTCTAACTGTGTAATGCAATTTTTTTGCTTAGGTTAAATTCTGAAAAAAAAAAAATCTCGATATCTGTTTTATAATTATTAGTATAAAATTAAAATATTATAATGAATTGTTCCTTTACTTTCTTGGACAGTCAATAACAAAAGAATGGGATGGGGAAATGGAGGAAAATCTCTGGGGGGAAAAACTAGATTTCTGTTTTATAATTATTATTATAAATGTTAAAACCTTATCATTAATCTCATCTAATTCCATGAGGCAGAAAAAAACAGACCAAAGAATATGACGAAAAAAATGCAAAAGAACTGGACATTTTTTTAAATACTTGGATTAAAGATAATTAAATTTCTGTTTTATAATTATTATCTGTTAAAATCTTATAAGAATAACCTAAAAAATCTGTAGCAGAAGAAGAGATTAATGATCATAGAATAAAAGGAAAAAGTGCAAGAGAGCACGGCATTATGGAAAATCTCTGGAACTTTATATTTCTGTTTTATAATTATTGTTATATGTTAAAATCCCATTATGAATAACCTAAAAAATCTCTAATTCTCTCGAACAGAAGAAGAGGTTGATGATCAAAGATTAGAAAGAAAAAGTGCAGGAGAGCACGACATTATAGAAAATCTCTGAAACTTTAGTTTTTTGTTTTATTATTATTGTTATATGTTAAAACCCCATTATGAATAACCTAAAAAATCTCTAATTCTCTCGAAGAGAAGAAGCAGCTAATGACCAAAGAATAGAAGGGGGAAGTGCAGACGAGCTCGACATTACGGAAAATCTATGAAATAAAGATCTTTAGCTTTCTGTTTTATAATTATTGTTATATCTGAAAATCTCATAATGAATAACCTGACAAAATCTTCTCTAATTAGCTCGGGCGGAAGAAGCAGTCAATGACCAAAGAATGAGAGGTTTGGGGAGGGGGAGGGGGGTGCAAAAATTCAGGAGAACTTGACATTTTAAAAATCTACAAGTCGTGTTCGACACTTTTATTCTACCACATCAAACCTACTCCAAGAAGATTTAGTTAAGCCCTCAGAAAAAATATCCATCATCTAATGCACTTCATAGTAAAAAAGCGCCGAGGTCATAAAATAAAAATGGTAAAAAAAGATGTGCATGTTAAATGTTTGAATGACTATTTTTATTCCGTCACTGACTGCTCTGAGTAAGAGTTAGAATCTTTTATCGCAGCTCAAAATTTGTTGTCAGTTAATCTTTCTGTCACGAAATAGACGCACTCCCTTTTCAACGAAGCACAATAGTGATGCCACCTCTGACGAGAAATTCCACTGCTGGAATGCATTTAAGGCACCGTGAGTGGCAACCAGTCGGAAACAAAAATTTATTGTTTGTGGTAAGTGAAGTTAAGAGAAATAAAGAAAACTTTCTTCAATTTAATACGCAACTAAAGTCTCTTAGAATGAAAATAGTTTTTTTTTCTCCTCGCAAATATTTCAGCAATTTAGAGTTTTTGTCGTTTTTCAGTCATTATTCAAAATTGTTATTATCTGAATCTTTATTATTGAAATTACTAGAAACAGAAGAAATATTTCTAAATGAGTTATTATTTTTTTTCTTTTTTAAACGTACTTTGTTAGAACAAAATAACAGCTACAGTATTCCAAACATGACAAGTCAGGAAACAAAAGACTTAGCTTTAAAATTTTAAATAAAATAAAAGTAAAAATATTTATAAAACATATATATATAATCAAAAAGTTTGAAGTTCAAAACAAAAATCGCAAAAGCGTGAGGCGCTGAAAATAATACTATAAGAAAATTAAGCCACAATAAAAATCTTAAAAAAGAAAATTCCTAAATATTCATTAAAATAAAGGATATATTACGAATGTGATTAAAATTACAATTTACTTCAGTATTTCCATCAGCGCCTCACGATTTTACGATTTTGTTTTGACCTTCAAATTTTTGGATTAAATATTATATGTATAAATATTCTACTTTTAACTTACAATAATAGAATCATGTTTCTTTGATGTTGTTGTAAAAAAAAAAAAAAAAAAAAAAAAAAAAAAAAAAAAAATTAGATTAATTTTTTTTTCTAAATTTTAGTATTTAATATATTTCAAATGTAATTTATTATTATAACTACTATTTTAATCCATTTTTCACCGAACGCCTCTATCACTTTTTCATTTATTTTTTTCAAAGAGATAGAATTAAATAAAATTATTCTATTAAATGATAATTAAATTTTGAAAGTATTAAAATATTGTATTGTCATGGGGAACACAAGACGGCACTCAGTGTAGCTTTACATTGTTAACACATTCATTGTTGCATCATCGCTGTTTCTTTCTCTCTTCCCCGACACATATTATCAAATTTAATTGAAATTAATCGATTAATTGATAATTATATTCTGAAAATAATAAACATTGTATTTTTATCGAGAACGTACAGTTGTATTTAGCACCAGGAAGCGAGTGAAAAATCGATTACAAATTTCTATTTTTAGAAACATGAAAAAGTTAAACAATAATTATAAAAAAGCATGTAAAGAAGACAAAATAAATTATATTGATATATAAAAATAATGAAAAAATGTTTTTAGTAGATTTCTTATTTTATTTTTATTCTATTATACATTAAAAAATATAAGTTTTCATTCTTTTTAATTAAATTATTATTTTACGTATTATTTTCCTTTCTTTGTAACTAAATACTATTAAATATTATTCAAGATAAAGTATTTAATTTAAATAACAATTTAGAAAGAGTTATTAAAAAAAGTTCACATTTCAACTGAGCTTTAAAATGTGTAGATTTTTTTAAAACGCGTAGCTGAGGGTCTTCTTAAAAAATTACAACGTATTAAGACAATGTATTTGATATGTGTGATGTATTTTGAAAGAGTTTGGCAAAGTAATGTCAAAACTGTAAGCCAAGGATGTGGATATTAAGCTGCTGTTGAAATGTCCACACCCTCTCTTATGTTTTTAACTAAGCTACGGACTTCTTTCTCTATTTACAAGATTCAGCTAAAAAATCTTGCTGATATTAGGAATCGGTTTCACCTTCTTCAGCTGCTAAGATTCCATGACACAGGGGTGTCACACATCCAAAATACGTGCTTGCATATATATGTGTGTGTGTGTAATTCTTCTGTATTTAAATAAGATATATATATATATATATATATATATATATATATATATATATATATATATATATATTATATACATATATATATATATATATATTCGTTTCTGGAAAAATATGCAATATCGAAATCTTATAGCAACCAACATTTCCTTTAATTTCATCTATAAAACCAAACATGAATAATAATGCATACGAAACGAAAACAGTAACGGCTCATTAACATAAAATTAAATATTCACAGTAACGTCTTCTCTAAATACATTTCGGGAAAAATAATATTAAAGACATCTACTTCTCTATTGCATTTGCTCATCTTAGAAATGACCATGCTCTCTAATTTGCCTTTTCCAGCATCATTGTGACTGCATCTCTTCAACGGCTGTAATGATCCTCTATTCCTACAGGCCAGCATTATACTAAAGTGATGCTTACGCATTCAAGTGGATCTCCAATACATGCATTTGCATTTAGTGTGCATATTTAAAATTTCAAAAAGCTAATTGACAGGTAAAAATCAAATGATGTAGTTTCATATGGAGAAAGAAAAAAAAATTGATTTCTAAAGATGACTGGTGCATGTATGTGTGTGTGTGTGTTCATTGCTTTCTATCGCCAGGAAAACATCGTGCATTTTTGATAAAAGCACCCCTATCACAGAAAGAAACCATTATTGCATTGTATAGAATTATCTATTACGGATTCATTTCTATATGCTAATAATCGAAAAAAAATTACAATTAATAGTCACTGGTTTGCATTTATATTGAATTATAAACTGTAGAGGCAGGCACACATACACCCACCCACACATATATAATTTCACACGCCGGACACCTTAGCAACAGGCGATACAGAACATTCACACGGCCAACAGCATGGTAAGAAGCAGAGCAAGTACTTTATTGTGTGACGTAGATGCCTAGCCCAGATTGAAATGCAAGACGTGCAAATTCTATAACTCTCACCGTGAGAAGTAAGTTTTCCAAAAATGCATAGTGTATTGAGACTTGGGCTAGGTAAAACGCATCTTCGAGCAGACGGCCCGAAGTGCAGCAAAGACGCTCTAATTCCCCGTTTTAATCTTGTACACAGTTTGTTAATATCCTGTTGTTAAATGTCAATGTTAATCTAGAGTTCATTAAATAGTATTCAATAGCCAACACAAGCATTTATTGAGTTCTCCTATTATTATACCATTATATATATATAACGGGTGCCCTAAAATGTTTTGACTAATTTTAAAATTCAATAACATCCAAACGGTGACAGATATTTCAAAAATTATTGCAGGAGAGTAATGTAAGATGCCTGGAGTTTTTTTTACAGCGATTCCTTATTTTAGTTCGAATTACCAGCAATAGATGACGCTACGAGCGATAGGAGTGCAATCCAGGCCAAAACTAAAATCACCCAGCATAGATGTGAAGGAATGAGTTCAATACATGGAGCGGGTCTCAGTTTCTAATACAATCTTGTTCTTAGGGCACGGTTCTGCATAAGATTTTATGGGTGAATGAGACCCACTCCATGTATTGAATCTCCTTCCTTCGCAACAATGCTGGGTGATTTCTGCTTTTGTCTGGATTGGATTTCTATTGCTCGCAGTGCCATCTATTGCTGATAATTCGAACTAAAATCAGGAATCGCAGTAAAAAAAACTCCTGACATCATACATTACCCTCCTGCAAGAATTTTTTAAATATCTGTCACCGTTTGGAAGTTATTGATTTTTAAAAATCAGTCAGACAATTTTAGGACATCCGGTATATATATATATATATATATATATATAATTATAATATCTATGAATTTCAAAAAACATATCAAGTTCTATTCTACTTAAATCTCCAAAGAGATAATCAATGATACTGTGTATACAGAATACCACATAGCTAATATATATATATATATATATATATGTATATTACAACAATAAAGCTAGCAATTTATTATTAACTATACTTACTAAATTGTATGATATCACTATACAAAATGACAATAAATATTGCATTAACAATAGCTTTCAACTTGTGAATAACATTAAAAATCTAAATAATATAAATTATGTCTTTTTTTTTTATGATTTGTTTATATTGATATAAAAGATGTGTTTAATGTTATTAATTTGTTATTCAAAGAAAATAAGAATAATTTAAAATTAAACTTTCCTATTTCTATTTCTATTTCTCATTTCAAAACACAAACTCGCTTCATTTTACATCATAATTACATAAACTTTAATCATATATTCTAATACGAGCAAATCTTGTGTGTGGTTATATATATATATATATATATATATATATATATATATATATATATATATATGCAAAAATTATCTTAAAAACGGCTCTAACGATTTTGACGAAATTTCGTATCCTACCGTTTTGGGACACCAGAAAACCATTGGGCTAGGTCACATGTTCGAGAAAATTCGATTAGTAGGTCATTTTGGGTCATTTTGGGTCATGGTCTAGCTAATTGTATCTAAAAAACGGTTCAAACGATTTTGACGAAATTTTGTATCCGACCATTTTCGGGCACAAGAAGACTATTGGGCTGGGTCACATGTTCGAGAACTTTCGATTAGTGGGTCATTTTTGGGTCAACGCGGGTCAAATTAATTTTATCTAAAAAAGGGCTCTAACGATTTTGATTAAATTTTGTGTCCTACGAGTTTCGAGCACGATAAAAGCATTGGGCTAGGTCACATGTCCGAGAAAATTCGATTAGTGGGTCATTTCTGGGTCATTGTGGGTCAAGATCTAAAAAGCGGCTCAATTTACACTAAATTTTGCATCCAATGGTTTTCGGGCACGAGAAGACTGTTGGGCTAGGTCACATGTTCGAGAAAATTCAATTACTGGGTCATTTTGGGTCATTTTGGGTCATGGTTAAGCTAATTGTATCTAAAAAACGGTTCAAACGATTTTGACGAAATTTTGTATCCGACTATTTTCGGGCACGAGAAGACAATTGGGCTGGGTCACATGTTCGAGAACTTTCGATTAGTGGGTCATTTTTGGGTCAAAGTGGGTCAAATTAATTTTATCTAAAAACGGCTCTAACGATTTTGATTAAATTTTGTATAATACGAGTTTCGGGCACGCGAAAATCATTGGGCTGGGTCACATGTTCGAGAAAATTCGATTAGTGGGTCATTTCTGGGTCATTGTGGGTCATTGTGGGTCAAGATCTAAAAAGCGGCTCAATTTACACTAAATTTTGCATCCTATGGTTTTCGGGCACGAGAAAACTGTTGGGCTAAGTCACATGTTCGAGAAAATTCAATTAGTGGGTCATTTTGGTCATGGGTCATGATATTTGAACTCAAATTTAATTTTGACCGAGCATAGCTCGGTCTTCCCTGCTCGTGATACATTATATAAACAATGTACAGGTTTGTCACAAGGCGGTAAAGCTTCAAGTATTCTTGCAGATCTTTATCTATATTATTACGAACGAAATATTTCCCTTAATGATTGTTATATCTTCAGGTATATTGATGATATAATAGTTTTTTTTTAAATATGAAATGTCAACCCCATTATCACTTACCCATAAAATATCACAATAATTTAAAACTAAGCGAAAATTATATCACAAATAATGTAATTAACTTCCTTGATCTAAGGTTGGTACTTACTGATAATAAAAATCTATACATTGATAGTTACGATAAACGCAATGGCTTTCCGTTTAAAGTAAATTTATTCACTAATTATAAAGCCTGTCAACGCAAACCTTTTTATGTTAATATCTTCTAAAATTTGCTCACAGAATAAAGCATCTTTGTTCAAATAAATTCAAAATTTAAAATCAACAAGCTATTCATTACGGGTATCCTTCACATCTCATTAAATGAAAATTAAACATATAGTTTTTTTCATAATTTTCATACATTTTTTCCACACACACACACAAAAAAAAAAAACTATATTGCACTAAAATGGAGAATTAATTAGTGTTAGGACGCTACATTCATTTGAATGATTATGGAGGTGGTGTGGTGTTGTATGGAAAACTTAAGGTAAGTTGAGTTAAGTACGGCTGCATTAATTTGAATGATTATGAAGATGGGGTGCTGTTGTATATGTCAATTTATATACTTACCTTATTTATTTTTTTAAAAAGGGGGGAGGGGGAATAATGCTCTAAAATGAAGGACAGATTAGTGTTAAGAAGACACATTCTGGTGAATGATTACGGAGGTGTGTGTGTGGGGTGGGGGGGGGGTGTTGTCTGGTGGACTTAAGGTAAGTTTAGTCAAATACAGCTGCATTCTTTTGAATGATAATGATGGGGTGGTGGTGGTGTATTGGTTATTTTTTATACTTACCTCATTTAATTATTTATATAAAAAATGGAAGGTTAAGTTGTTGGTTAGTAGTTTCTAGTGGATAACGATGGTTATGGTATAGTATAGAAACATCCATTAGTTGTTAGTTCTTAGAGTTAGTATCTTCTATATATCAATATATTTTAATCAATAAATTATCTAAACTTTTACTAAATAATGAAAGTTATTTACAATATTTTTCTCACATTATTATATTATGTTTAATTATAGTTTAATTATAAGGCATGCGTTATTATATGGATATGATTACACAAAAGGTTATATGGCAGTATACATTTTTAATTTATTTTATTTTACATAAAATATAATCTTATTATATTTAGGTTGCATTCTCAAATTACTATTAAGAACTTAATTTCTAGATTCAAACATTGTTATATTACTTGTAAATTGTTTCATATAATTTTTCAATATGTAAAAATAACCGCAATTTTACAAAAAGGTCTTAAATTATTATTTTTATTATTGTTATTATTATTGTTACATTTTAAATCTTAAATTTTATATTTACTTATATTTACTAATATTTAATTTTAACATTAACTCATTCATTTTATTTTTATTTAAAGATTCTCTCTGTTTTGAATTATACAGACAGTTTTATTTTAACATTATAATTCATTTTAATTACGTAAATGTTACATATTATAGATGGCAGCACTAAATTAACGAGTTTAAAATACTCTATTAGAATCTAAAGATTTGGTATTCAATTACTTTGAAGTTTGTTCTAATATTGATTGGAATTTATAATTTCTCAAAAAGAAGGAAATAAATGTAATTATTTCATAATTTTATTTATTTTTGTTTTATTAAATATTTTTATTAATATCTGCTTTTTACAAATTAATAAATTAATAAATTGTAAAGCTATCTTCTTTTTTCTTCCTCACAGATGGCGCTGCTATAACAATGCATTGATATATCGTAGTCAATATTCGATTATAATTAAATATCGTATTATTTCCTCCTTTTTTTATGCTGTAAATATTTTATTTTCAAAATTCTTTTCATTATTATCATCATTATTAAGATTGGATATTGTTTTAAAATAAGATAAAAATAATTTATAGGTATATATGAATTATTTTTAAATTTGTAAAAATAGTTTATTTTATTAACTTTTAATGTAACGGTTATATGCAACGTGCAATTCTAACGGATAACGTGGTTTTTGATAGGTAAAATGTTGCTGGTTTGGTATGTTTTACTGTTATTTCTCTCTCTCTCTCTTTTTTTTTTTTTTTACAATTCCTCATTAAATACGTTTTTGTATTTAATAATGCTTCCTATTTATTGATTTTTGAAATCATGTTCAATTAATCAATATTTGTCCATTTTTATTCATTTTTCTTTAAATTTGACTTTGTAATTGATAGGACAATTTGAGTTAATAAATTTGGCTCATAATAAATAAATTTGGGCATAATAAATTTGGACTATTAACTCAAAAAGAAATCGATTACATTTTACTTTTATCAATGGAATATTTCCATTGAAAAAGTGTTCCACTATATAAGTTTCCAATTGCTTCTTGTAATAATTTTCACTTTCTGCATATTGAATTTTTTTCTCTACACTACACATCTTTAAGTATTTTTTCCCGCTTATTTTAATTTTGAGAATCTTAAATTTTTGGATCTATTGTCGATTATTTGTGTGTTTTAATGGTTAATATTTACAAAAGTTTTATTATATAATATATATATAATTATTCCATACTTAAAAAAAAAAAAAAAAAAAAAAAGTTATTTCAATTCCGTACAAAATGTAATATATTCAAATCTTATCTACATTTACTTTTCTTTTATCAAAAAAAAACAAATATGCTTTAAAAAAAAATGAATACACAACAAGAACAGTAAAGACTCAGTTACATAACATTAAATATTCACAGCAAGCGCTTTCTCTAAACAGAGTTCGGGAAAAATAATATTAAAGTTGGTATTACATTTTCTCATTTAACAAATGGCTATGCTATCTAATTTGCTTTTTACAGCAACTCTACGACTGCATCTCCTTCATCCGCTGTAACTATCCTCTCTTCCTAGAGGCAGCATGAAATTTAAGTGATGCTTGCGTATTAAAGTGGATCTCCAGTACATGCCTTCGCATTTACTGTGTATATTTAAAATTTCAAAAAGCTAATTGACAGACAAAAAATCAAATGAATGTAGATTTCATATGGAAATAAAAGAAAATATATACTTTTAAGGATGACTTGTGAGTGAATATGTGTGCGTGTGTTTTTATTGTTTTCAATCACCGAAAAAATATCGCCATTGATGATAAAAGCACCCCACCCCTATCACAGAAAGAAACCTTTGTTGCATTGTGTAGAAGAATCTATTACGGAACCATTTCTGTATGCTAATAATCTCAAATAAAACTAGTCGGATGTACCAATCTCAAAACTTTCTTCTATCTCACACAGGTTTCGCATACACTAAAAAGAATCAGCACCAATTTATATCAAGTCTAACTGAATCTAAAGTTTTATTAAAATCCGTGCATTAGTTCTTGAGACATGACTATCGCTAAAATCGTGTAAATCCTGCAAAATGTAGCATAGCAGCGCCACCTGTTGTGAGATTTAGACCAAAATCTAATCAACAACAACTTATGTCAAAGTCTAACTGAATCTGAAGTTTGATGAAATTCCGTGCATTAGTCCTTAAGATATAGCTATAATAAAAATCATGAAAAAAGTGGTATAGCAGCGCCACCTGTTGGGATATCTACACCAAAACGTAATCAGCGTCAATTTATGTCAAGGTCTGACTAAATCTGAAGTTTGATGAAAATAAGTGCCTTAGTTCTTGAGAGAGAGCTATTGTGGAAATCGCGGAAAATGCAGCATAGCAGCGCCGCCTATTGGGCGATTTTCACCAAAAACTAATCAGCACCAATTTATATCAGGGACTAACTGAATATAAAGTTTTATTAAATTTCGTGCATTCGTTCTTGAGATAGAGCGCCCACAAAATTTTTGTCACATACAGACAGAGTCACAGACTCACAGACAGACATTTTCTAAAAACAGTGAAATCGTGTTCAGGACCTTCTAAAACGTATAAATCCGTCGAAAACCGGAAATCGAAAATTTTCATGAATCGAATACTTTTTTTCTTGCAAAGATAGAATAAAATAAAAATTAACACTAACAGCTCCTTATTTAGAATACATTCACTTATTTGTATTTATATCGAATCCTAAACTATAGAGGTAGAATCACCCGGCCATATATATATATATATATATATATATATATATATATATATATATGTGTGAATATAATTGTTTGATACTTAAAAAATAAAATAAAATAAAAAGTTGTTACAATTCTGCACAAAATGTAATATATTCAAATCTTATAGAAACCTGCATTTACTTTTCTTTTATCAATATATATATACACACACATATATATATATATATATATATATATATATATATATATATATATATATATATATATATATATATATGCTTTAAAAAATGAATACACAACAAGAACAGTAAAGACTCAGTAACACGAAATTAAATATTCACAGTAAGCGCTTTCTCTAAACAGAGTTCGGGAAAAATAATATTAAAGTTGGTATTACATTTTCTCATCTAACAAATGGCGAAGCTCTCTAATTTGCCTTTTCCAGCAACTCTGTGACTGCATCTCTTCATCCTCTGTAATGATCCTCTCTTCCTAAGGCAAACATTAAATTTAAGTGATGCTTGCGCATTAAAGTGGATCTGCAGTACATGCCTTCGCATTTACTGTGTATATTTAAAGTTTGAAAAAGCTAATCGACAGACAAAAATCGTGGGTTTTATGAATAAAAAACTGACCTTACTAGGGGTAATGGTTTTTCTTTTCTTTTCTTTTCAAATAAATTGATGTATATTACATAACATGCCTGTTACATTTTTATTGATCCTTTTTTTTTTCACACTTTCCAATATAGTTGAAAAGTGTTTATCAAATTCGGTCTGTCTGTCCGTACGTGTTCTAACTCGGATAATAGGGAAAGTAACGAAAAAATAGTTGTCAGCGGCAGCTTTGGAATACCTTCTTCCACTCCTATCTCCATCTGTCGCGATAGGATGGTCATCAAATAACAATTGACAAAATACAAAGATAAACAAATAAAGATGTGTCGCATTTGCAGAAAAATGTAAAATAAAGTCCGATGCTTAGGTGCGAAATGAAAATATCTGAAATTTTCAGGAATTTCACAGGGGGTCCTACTTGTCTCTCTTTTGATTTCAGGAATGTCACTCGCGACTACATTTTTTTATTAATTGTCCACAACAGTTTCCAAAATTATTATGGTATTTTTCTGCTAATTTTCGAGGTAGATTATTTTTGCTTTGAAATAGTGATAGGGAAAACAATGAAGAAATAGTTGCCAGTGATAGCTTTGGAATACATTGTTCTACTCCCATCTTAAACTGTCACGAAAGGATGATCATCAAATAACAATTGACAAAATACAAAGATAAACAAATAAAGATGTATCACATTTACAGAAAAATGTAAAATAAAGTCCGATGCTTAGATACGAAATGAAAATATCTGAAATTTTAACGAATTTCACAGGGTCTCAGATTTTTACTGATCTCCCTCTTGATTACAGGGTTACCACTGGCGACTATTGTTTTTTCTGCACTACTATTTCCAAAAGATAATCATTATGGTATATATCTTCTAAT
This sequence comes from Maratus michaelseni, assembly GCA_963931845.1. Lineage (NCBI taxonomy): Eukaryota > Metazoa > Arthropoda > Arachnida > Araneae > Salticidae > Maratus > Maratus michaelseni. The sequence continues at coordinate 257,778,120 of OZ007592.1, forward strand.
CTTCGTAGTAAATTATTTTTGTTTTGAAATAGTGATACGGAAAATAACGAAAAAATAGTTGACAGTGGCAGCTTTGAAATGCCTTCTTCAACTCCTATCTTCAACGTCGCGAAAGAATGATCATCAAATAACAATCAACAAAATACAAAGATAAATAAAAAAAATGTATTGCATTTACAGAAAAATGTAACAGGACGTCATAATCTTATGTGCCAAATAAAAATGTCAGAAATTTTAACGAATTTCATAGGGGATCCTACTGGTCTCTCTTTTGAATACAGGAATGCCACTGAGGGCTACTTTTTTTTTTTTTTGTTAATTCTTTATTATTATTTCCAAAAAATAATCATTCTGATATATGTCTGCTAATCTTTTATGTAGATTATTTTTTGTTTTGAGATAGTGATAGGGAAAATAACGAAAAAGTAGTTGCCCTTGGCAGCTTTGGAATGCCTTCTTCAACTCCTATCTTCAACGTCGCGAAAGGATGATCATCAAATAGCAATCGATAAAATAAAAAATATATAAACAAATAAACATGTATCGCACTTATAGAAAAATGTAAAATAAGGCCCGATTCTTAGGTCCCGAATGAAAATATCTGAAAACTTAATGAATTTTACAGGGGTACCGCGGGCCCTCCTTTTGAATACCACTATTTCTATACAACAACCTTCGAGGTATATTCCTATTTTAAATACTGTATCAACCTACCACTGATGTTTGGAAAAGTGGTATTAAAAAACAGACCAGTGGAAGCCCTGATTTAATAGTAAATCAGTTAAGAATAGAAAGCCTTACGAATACACTTATATAAAATTCATTATATCTTAGATCACGATATAATTGCCTTTCTCTCAAGTTTATCTTCAAGTATTATCTTATTTATTTATCAGCTATCTTGTTTTAAAGTTAAGCTTCTGACCTGGTGTCAAAAGGTTCTGTTGTAAAAAGTGATCTTATCTGTAGTGTTGATAACTTTTGCCTTCATAAAATAAAAATAAAAAGACAACCATTTTTATATTTTGGAAGTAAGCGCGAACCGGTTGCTAACTATGTTTTTTTTTTTATGTCTAGCCATTAAAGGAGGATTCTCACTCATGCATAATTTTTTAAGGTAATTTCCTCTCTGTTTTCTTTGTTTAATTCAGTTACAAAAACAAGATCTGGACAAGATGTCCAAAATTACGACAACCTTATCTGTTGTTGAAAGATATTGTATCTAAAGCATTTAACCCTTTATTGCATGCTATAAATTTGTTAAAAATAATAAAAAACCACGAAACTTCTGCCCCCTTTCTTAACTGCGGGACTTTTAGAAGATAAAAAATATGTCAATGTTTGAGAATATAATATGTTCATCTCCACCATTTAGGACAAAGTGCATTAATCTTTCTCGATTGACTCATCACGCTTAACCTTTTCCGTAATTTATATGACGGAAGAAAAAGGCTGCAGATAAACTTTAAAATACTTTTTAATACTTTCCAACCTAGTTGAAAAGTGTTTATGACTTCGGTTTGTCTAGCCGTCTGTCCGTGCTCTAACTCGCGTAAATATACTCGGATTGCCCTGAAATTTTTGTATATTAGTGTCGTTTACTATAACATGTTCCCTATTTCAACTGAAGTATGTAGCACTTATAATTTTTTTTTACAGGGACAGTCAAAAGTAGTCCGTTACATTACAGTCAACGGGAAATAATCGTTTCAAGTACAACTTTGATGATACTACGTTATTTAAACATGATGAAATTGATGTATAATTATGAAGCGCATTTTAAAACATGTTTTTTTTTTTTTTTTTTTTGTAGAATATGAGGTGTAAAGCACTTGTTATTCATTTACAGGGTCAAACAAAAGAATTCTGTTACACATTGTTCTATGGGGGGGGGGGGGGTGTTTGTAGTATAATTTAGTGATATTTCACTATTTCAAACATAATGAAAATTATATGCGTTACTGAGGTGCACTATAAATTGCTGTCTTGAAAGTGTGGTGTGCATTGCGTTTGCTTACAGGGACACACAAAAGATATCGGTTACACTACATGTGCGATATTTACAGTCTATGTGTGATAAGTGCGTTTTCAACTTTGGTTTGCGTTTTTAAGTTTAACTAATTTTTTCATAGTACGTGTGTGTTTATAAACTCGATTGTTCATATACAGGGCTACACAAGGGAATCCGTAAGTATTACAGACTATGCGAATGAATTGCTTAAGGGTAGTTTTTAATTGTGTTACGCATTTTCCTGCTGAACTGTATTTAGTAGACTAATAGAAGCTTGTGGAACATAAATAAATTCATATATAGGGCTACGCAAAGAAAAAGATACATTGTCCTTTACGGTTGGTAATTGCTACAAGTGAGTTTTAAGTTGCCTTTTAGCTTAATATGTGGTGTGTACAAAAGTCTGCAGACAATATACAAGGCTGTACAAAAGATTTCGAGTGCATTTCCATCGATTGGCCAAAATTGCTAAATGTGAATATTCTAACTGAACTAAATTTTATCATGCATCTATTGATCATATACAGGGCTGCACAAAATAATTCGACTACTGTTTTAACACTGGAAAGCAATTTCGGAAATTGTATTTTTCAATGTGTTATATGTTTTATAAACTGTTTACTAACATATCTCCTTTCTTCTTATTTAACGGTGAAGTTTCGTTACAGTTTTCTGGCTGTGTCGGAAAATGTTTCATAACCTATGCTTGGCGCATGATTTTTCGTTCTTGTTTGGAGTTAAAATAGAGATAACTACGTATATTTTGAGAAAATTTATTTTGGAAAATACCCATAAAACTATAAAGAAAATTAGGTGAACTACTATCATTATAGTGAACAACAATTTACTTCCTGGAGCTTATTTGATAAACTTCTGATGCCAAATATGAAAATGGTGTTTACATTCCAAAATTTCTTTTTTTTCCCCTAAGCCAAAGTGTTGCTCATTTCTTTCAATCTCCGGGAAAATGACATGTCACATATATATATATATATATATATATATATATATATATATATATATATATATATATATATACAGGGGTCGGAAAAACTACTTTTTGTTTGTTTTTATAAACTACAAATACAACTACTTTATGAAAAATGTAGTTAACTACAACTACAACTACTTGTTTTAAAAAGTAGCGACTACAAACTACTTTTCAAAAGTAGTCACTACTTCGTTATTTTTCGCTACTTTAGTTATCATCGTTAATTAAAACACCGCAAACGATTTTTCCCCATAGACCATAATGTAACAGAATTCTTTTGAATGTCCCTGTAAGCGAGATATAAATGCTATACATTTCATTTTCAATACTGAACATTCTATGGTAAACTTCAATAACATATAAAACTTTCATGGCAATCCGAGTATATTTATGTGGCTTAGAGCACAGACAAAGTGAATTCATAGACACTTTTTAATTATGTTGGAAAGTGTTAAAAAGAGGAAATTTGAAAACAAAAATTGTAATAATCTTACAAATTTATGAGAGTGATATAGCACAGTAGCGCTTAAGGTTGTTCTCAAACTTCTTGCTCAACAACGAGAAACTTTCTGATACATTATCTGACTCATTTTTAAACACAAAGGCATAAAATCTTCAAGTCTGACAATTGAAGCGATTTTGAATCGAAATGAGTTTTTCATTGTTTGATAAATAAATTACTTATCAGGTTATAAGCGATTCCTGCCACTTTTTTTCCCTTTCCCTTGCTGCGGCGTCGGAAATTCTGTTGAAAACGCCGCCTTTGACAGTGTTTTCTGGAAAAATCTTCTGTCTTTACCAACAAATAAGATAAAATAAAATAAAGAATAGTGGAAAACGTCTTTCGGTTACAAAGTTTCTGAATAAGAACACCTGCATTTTCATGCGTTTCCGAATAAAAATGAATTAAAGAATATGCCATAAAGTAGCCAGTTTGGATTTGAGAACAACCTTAAGAGCGGTAAATTTAATGGTAAATTTAATTGGTAAATTTAAATATGCATTATTTTTTAAAACTAGAGCTAAATAGTCCTGTTTCTTTACAATTTAAATATAGTTCCTGAAAGCAATTTAAAAATTGAACAAGATCATATAGACTTGTATAAGCTAAATCCTAGCTTTTCTTTTCGTTTCTATCTCTTTTGTTTGTTTCCCTTTGAAAACCCGAATTTCAAGATACATTAAAATACCAAGCTAACCAATATCAAATCAAATATAAAACATTATAAATCAATTGTTTTAGCGATAAAAAACCTGTGCAGCTAAAGTAAAAATAAATTGCCATAAAAATAAAATTAAGCATTCTTAGGCATTTTTTAAAATAATATATTTTTATTTCCAACCACCCTTGTTTTATCTATTGGAAACTTATAAGGAAATATGCAGTAAATTAATTTGTATGCATACATTGGACAAATATTTCACAACGATCAAATGACGTATTAATAAAATAATTTTTTGCGATAATAAACAGTTCGATAAGAATATTTTCTGAACCAGGGATCTTAATTCGAAAATACTCTTTTTAATGATTTATGATTTTTAGTGAATAACGATTTAGATATTAGGTGCGAGATGCGATCCAGTAATTATTATTAATAAAGGAAATGCTAACTCCCCTCTATGTTCAACTTCAAGTTGTAAGCAGATGATTTTGATACTGATAACTTCTTATTAATTGGACAAAGTTTACATGTTACGCAGAATAATTACCACTTTCTTGTTGTTCTATAACTTCAAAATATTCATTATGTGCCGACCAGGGCATCTATACTACTTTTGTCTGTCATTCTATTACATTAATCTCAAAAGAAGCATCCCCACATTAAAACACAAGATCTAATAATGAGTAAGAAGACAAAGGGTTGCCAGCAAGAAAATTAATTTTTTTGATGAGTGAGTACTCTGCGGTTTTATCAGCAAATCCAGCAAATAATAGATAACGATCACGGGCATGCTGACACTTTACGTTTCAGCTGTTAGTTTGTTTGAAGGTAGAAATCATTCCTTCCTAGTGCACTTTTAATAATAAAATGGTGTACTTGTTCTTTTTCTGTGCTTTTTTTAATATATATATATATATATATTTAATTAGATTTCTAACGATTTTCAACTGGCAGGAAGCAAGCAGAAATTTTGTTCGAAGGAGAATATTTTAGATTTAGATGATTGATTATTTATTTAATGTTACCAAGGCAGCAAAGAATACGGAAAAAAAAAATAGTTTTAAATTTTGTATATGGAGAGGTGGGGAGATTTAGAGGAAGGGGGATAATTTATAATACTGATTATTTATCGTCACTACGGAGCACTATTTAGGGCAGAAGGGTTTTTTTTATATAAAAATAAAAATAACTTAAACGATTTTAGATTTATTTGTATGCTGGGGGAGGGGGAGGGGGAGAGAAGAGTAAGTTATGGGAAGTTAGGGGACAATGTAGATGGTTACTTGTATATTATTGTTAGGTAGAAACAAATGTGGCCATTTTTCTTAAATAAAGAGATTTAAATATTTGAAACTGTATGCTGGAGGTAGGGCAAAAAAGGGAAGCGTAAATTTTGGGGACAAGGAAATAATTTTGATTTATTGTCATTAGAGAGCAACAAATGGAGTGAAAGATTTTATTTTTGTATAAAAACAAAGATTTAAAAATATTTTAAACTCCTTTGTATGCTACTAGGTGGAAACCTAAATTTGAGAGTTTAGAGATAATTTAGAGGATTTATGTTCAGATAAATCCGCTCTTTTTCTTTTCTTTCTTTTTTTTTTTTTTTTTTTTTTTTTTTTTTTTTTTTTTTAAATAAAGATTTTACATTTCTTTGCTTGCTGGAGGTGGGAAGCAAAAGGGAGAACAAATTAATCAGATAAAGACTTAACATAGCCAGACGACTATATTTTGGTAAAAACAATCGTAGTCGTATAAAAATACATTATATTCAGGGCTTAATTTGCGCCGGAACCCACCGGAGCTCAGCACCGGTACTTCTCTGTTTTTAGTAAATATTTAAATATTGGCCAGAATTCACCGGAGTTCATAAACACTGCGCTCCGGAGCCCAGTGCAATAACGCTTCCGAAAAACGAAAGCTAATTACCCTTTCCTTCCCCTCCCATTTCCAATCTTTTACCTTCTTTAGTATCAAACACTTATAAGTGACGTAATGTGTCGCTCACGCAAGAAATAGAGATGAAACAGTCTCGAATTTTATATCAGTCTTCGGCTTTGGTCAGGCTCGAGCTCAATGTGTCTTAAATTCAAAATTTTATTTATTTCCATTTCAAATCATTTTAATGCTATTTTGATCAGAATAAAGAGTAAACAGAAATAGTCTTTTTGTATTCTGCATAGCTGCGAACTATTCATTTTTTGTGTTAACACTGAATCATAATCCTGAGTTTATTTAATTGCAGAAACATGAAGATTAGGCAAAGGTTTCTATTTGGAACTAGTAATAACTAAAAAGTGGAATAGTTGATAGCTAAGTATGCGCAGATAGATGTATTTAAAATTTTTATTTTGCTAAATAAGAATACAATGCTTTACATTTTGAAAATAATGTATGAAATATAACTATGCAGATTGGAGTGATGGGGGGGGGAGTACGCTACGGGTATTAGTATCCTGCAGAATATTAGGGCTCCCGTACTTTTTTTTCTTAGAAATTAAGCCTTGATTATATTGAGAAGCTTTCTATGGATTTAAATAACAATACACGAAGTTTCTGACACCCAAACTGTGAAAATGACAGTTAATTTGTTACCATGCCCGTCGTCTATGGATAAATATATGACACTGCAACTGAGATTTGTCGCTGACGTTTGCAAATTGTTGCAGAGAACATATTTCGCACAGAAACGAGTTATAATCACGTGATTTGAAGATTGGCACTTTTTCCCTCCCTCCTAAAGCAGCGTGAAAAGTAGCGTCAATGCTCGCTACAAACTACTGATATTTTGTATCGCGCTACTCGCTACACTACACTTTTTTAATGTAGCGCGCTACATTACAAACTACTGGAAAAAGTAGCGGCTACTGTAGTTTCGCTACTTGTAGCGCGCTACTTCCGAGCCCTGTATATATATATAAAGCACTCCGAACATGGGGGGGGGAGGGGATGCAGTAGTAATTTTTGTGAAGCGAAAGAGATTATAATTGCTATTTTATTGTTTGTTTTTTTCCACCGTACGCCAATTTATAATATGAGAAAATATAATAACATAAATATAAAAATTTTAAAATCCGTTCAAACAGTTTTTTTTTCTATATTGCATCATATCACTACTTCAAACATGGAAATAGAATAGTATTCATACTCCTTACTTTTATGATTTCAAACAATTCTACTGCATTTTATATTGCAATGCTTTTTCTTCTAGGGAAATAAATTTCTTCTGAACTATTAACTGTATACAAAAATAAGACATCGCATTTTCATGATTTGCCGGAATACTTTTATAAAGAGTAAGCTTTAAAATAAGCTTCTAAAAGAGATGCAGCTGTATGACATAATACAAAGGCAATGGTATAATATAGAAAGTTGTATGCAGTAAATTAGCGATAATTTTCTAAATTCGTGAAATCTTGATAGAATTGAACGGAAAATTTCCAAGTCACTACTCAGGTTCTCTCGCTGCGGACAAGGGTGGTGCAACATACATGAGGTTATCTCACAGCACACAAGTTGAGAATCACTGTTATACACATCTCTCTGATACATGAATTATTTTTAACTGGATAAAAAAAAACGTATTTTGAACTTAGAGTACATTTAAAATGGATTATAGCGAACAAATAATGTTGTTGTTTTTTAAATCTTACATTTATCACAAAATTACAAAACGACCCTGATGTAACGTTTACAACCACTAAAGAAAAAATATTATTAAAAGTTATTAAATAGTTATTAAATACTTTTAATTTTAGATACCTTGCCACGAAATAAAAGCAAAGAAGAACGAAAAAACCATGCATCAGGTATAGATTATGAAACATTTTCCAACACTAACAGAATGCTACACCGCAAAAAAAAAAAAAAAAAAAAAAAAAAAAAAAAAAAAAAAAAATGTTGATTTTAAAGTATAATACTGCCACCCCAGCTGCCAGTATTATACTGTAAAATCAACAATTTTTTTTTTGCAGTGTATTAACAAATTCCCTTTTTAATATAATGAAATAGATCCTACTCTGTCCTGTAACCAAACTCTTTCAAAATTACCGGAAATTTTACATCTCTACCCTACAGAATGAAAGAACATCATAAAAAGTGTAGTGGTGCTACTAGTAATGAGCACCAGCAAGCTTCTGGCATACAGCTTATGGAAGAATCAAGTGATGAAGAACAAGAGAATTCAACTCTTCTTCCTAAAAAATTAAAACAAGAAAATATCTCTACAGAAGTTGGATCTTCTAGAATACAAAGTAGTGTGAGTAATTTTATTGTGAAAACAAACTTACGAGAAAAATATGCTATTGATGAGGCAATTGCCAAGTTTTTCTACAGCTATAACATTCCTTTTTTGGTGAGTGAAAATCCATCATTTATAAACATGATAAACTTACTAAGATCAGGTTATAACCCCCCCCCCCACCCCCAAAGAAAAAAAAAGAAAACAGTTGAGTTGACTGGATATCTTCTGGACAAAATACACAGTCAGTTGCAGTTAGAACATGAAAAGAAAATCAGTGGTAAAAAAGTTTCATTAATACAAGATGGGTGGAATAACATCCACAATGAACCAGTTGTTGCAAATTGCATTCATACTGGTTCTGAATGCATGTTTTATAATTCTGTAAATACAGGAAGCGAGAAAAATTTCAACTTTTTTGTGCTGATGTAGCAAAAACAGCAATGACAGAACTACAGACAAAATATGACTGCAAAATGACACCCTTTAGTAACAGATAATGAAAACAAAATGGATTTAATGAGAACAATCATACATAAAGAAATGCCATCCATCATTACTTATGGGTGTTCAGCCCATTATCTAAACCTTCTTGGACTGAATATCACACCAGATTCTATCATGAAACATGCGGTTTCAGTCCAAAAATATCATCCAAAGCCATCCAAGTCCAAAAACCATCACAAGCTAGAAGCATGGCTTAAAGAGTACTCGAAAGCTGTGAAACCACATATATCTTGTAATACATGGCGTAATAGCCAAGTGGATTGCTTAGAGTCATTTGTAAAGAATCGCCCATATTATGTTCAGATTCTTGAAGAACATGAAGATGATATTTATGACACAGGAATTGTTCAGGTCATAAATAATCAGATGATCTACAAAGAAGTCAAACCCTTGCTACTACAGATAAAACACATTGCTATTGCCCTTGATTTAGTTCAGAAAGAGAACTGTTCAATTACAGATGTTTGTGATATTTGGATTAATCTAACGAAGGAAGAGAATTTTATGGGTGCTTATAAAAAAGAAGTGACATACAGATTTAAACAGTCAGTTACTGATTATCATTTGCTAGCTTATATGCTGCATCTAAAGTATTTTGGATTGAAATTATCATGTACTGAAGAAGAAAGTGCCAGAAATTTACTTGCCAATATTAACCCAAATTTTGTAACTTTATATCATAGCTTTGCAAAACAAATCGGCCCCATTTCCTGAAACATTGTTTTTCAAGTCAAGTTTTGGCAACTACCCCAGCTACTACATGGTGATCCAGTTTAAAAAAATGTGCAATAGATGAAAGTTTCACAAATCTTGCTTGTTCCTTGCTGGCAATGCCTGCTAGTTCTGCTGGACTTGAGAGAATCTTCTCAAATTTCTCATTTGTGCATAACAAATTAAGAAATTGTTTAAGTTTAGAAACCGCATCAAAACTTGTCTTTTGTTATAATCAGTCTGCAGAGCTGCAGAGACTGCATATCAGTCTGCAGAGTGGAAACAATGTAATATTTGATTTTGAATGGTGATAATATTGTAAATAAATTGTACTGTGGTTAATATTTAATTGTTTTTCCTATGCATTATCAATTGTATGTCAGTAATAACTTTTATGTCATTTTCTGAGTTTCTGCCATGTGGTGGCAGAAAGAGGTTTTTGCCATGCCGGTTTTAACCGGTTTCTACCAGTGGTTTTCACCACCTCGATAGAAACTTGACAACCCTGATATCGAAAAGAAAGATTTTCGGGCAATATAAGCAAAAATGCCAATTATGAAAGTATAGAGACTTGGTATAAAATTTTTACATAATTTTTCCCTTTACCCATGCCTGCAAGTCATTATTTTTGGAAATGAATGGTATGAAACACTTAAATAGAAACCATTTGTCAGATGATTCAATGTATTTGTTACTGTAATTATTACAGTGTAATATCTACATGTATATTACCCCCATATTTTAAAATCCTAATAAACAAAAAAATCATTAATTTTGATCCACTTTTTTTTTCTGTGGGTGTGCGGGGGGAGGGGGTATTTGCTGGCACGTCATGGTCCACGTAAAATCTTTTTTGAAAAAAAAAAAAATTGGCACGCAGATGTAAAAAAGTTCGCCGCCCCAGCCCTAAGCTATAGTAGCTTAGGTGTAAATCAAGCCCTATGAAAACAGCACCAATCTATATCATATTAAAATATGTCTGTGTGTTTGTATTTCACATCTACCCATCCAAGAATACGGTGAATTATGAGCTAAAAAAAATGCCATCTATTTGTAGGGGTCAAAAAATGTCATAATAACTCTCAAAATTTTGAAATTTAAATTAGTTTTAGAATTTTTTTTAAAGCATTTTTAATGCAATTTTAGTAATGGCGGCAACTTGATTATTCTATTGTTCTGGGAAAAAAAGCAGAAAAAGGGAAATAATGAGGATTATCAGGTGTTTCTTGATATGATACTATTTTCATTACAATTAAAAATAAAAAAAAGTTCAATTTTAATAGATTGTGACAAAAATATCTCGATTAAAATATACTTTTCCAAAAAAATTCGAAGAAACAAAAACGTAATTTCACACATTCAAGCTTCGCAAATCGATTTATTCTACAAATAAGTAAATATATATATATATATAATAATCGTCTGTGCACAAATTGGCATCTAGAAATTTCATTAAACAAAGGAAAAAGTTTTAACCTCTTTGTGTTCAACTGGACAATTATTGTCCCTATTTTTATTAAAATTTAAAAGAAAAGTATTTTCAATTTTAATAGATTGGGAAAAAAATATCTTGATAAAAATACATTTTCAAGAAACTTCGAAGAAACAAAAACGTAATTTCACATATTCAGCTTCGTGAATCGATTTATTCTACAGAAAAAAAAAAAAAAAAAAAAAAAAAAACTGTTCAAAAATTAAAATCTAAAAATCGTTGCATTGAGATTTTTTTTTTCGTTTTACATTATTAAACTAAAGAAGAAGGTGTATTCAACTGGACAATTATCGGCCCTATTCACAATAATAGAATTTGAAAAAAGATCTCCTTTAACCTCCCTTTTAAGGATCTTTTAACTTTGTGTTCAACTGGGCAACTATATTGCCCATATTTGTATTAAAATTTAAAAGAAATATATTTTTAATTTTAATAGATTGTGAAAAAAAAAAAATATCTTGATAAAAATACATTTTCAAGACAATTCGAAGAAACAAAAACGTAATTTCACATATTCAGCTTCGTAAATCGATTTATTCTACAGAAAAAAAAAATCATCTGTCCAAAAGTTGACACCTAAAAATCGTTACATCGTATATATATATATATATATATATATATATATATATACGATGTGAACAATTATCGCCCTATTCACAATAATTGAATTTGAAGAAAGGTCTCCTTTAACCTCCCTTTTAAGGCTCCTTTAACTTTGTGTTCAATTAGGCAACTATTGTCCCTATTTTTATTAAAATTTAAAAGCAAAACATTTTTAATTTTAATAGGTTGTGAAAAATTATCTTGATAAAAATTAATTTTCAAGAAAATTCGAAGGAACAAACACGTAATTTTACATATTCAGCTTCGTAAATCGATTTATTCTACAGAAAAAAAAAAATCTTCTGTCCAAAAATTGATACTTCGTAGTTTTTATTTTCCAGTTTTACATTAAACTAAAGAAGAAGGTTTAAGTTCCTTGCATTCAACTGAACAATTATTGCCCCTATTCACAATAACGAAATTTGAAGAAAGAGCTCCAACCTCCAGCTATTGTTCCTAATTTTATTAAAATTTAAAAGAAAAAAATATTTTCAATTTTAATAGATGGTTAAAAAAAAAATAAAAATCTTGATTAAAATACATTTTTTAAGAAAATTCGAAGAAACAAAAATGTAATTTCACATATTCAAGCTCCATGAATCGATTTATTCTACAGAATAAATCGATTCGTCTGTCATAGAAAACTAACTGTTCACAAACTGACATCTAGAAATTATTACATCGTAGATTTTTTTCAGTTTTAAACTAAACTAAGGATGAAGATTTAAGCTCCTTGCATTATAGACAATTATTGCCCCTATTCACAATAATCGAATTTAAAGGAAAATAAAAAAGTTTTTTCCCACTATCTAATATTCTAAATATGACTTTTTTACTTGAAATTTGGTATTAAAATTAATATTATAAGTATTTCTATTTTAAAATGTACGATAAAATATTATAACTTCATTCTTCCCCACAAAATTAAAAGGTCTTATACAAATTGTCGTGTTGCCATGCAGTTAATTATATATAAATATCCTAACATTATGAAGGATGGGGTATTTTTATTTGACCCTAATCTTTACTATGGTCAGCTATGGAAATATTTAATCTCATTTACCTAGAAGAATTTATTTATTTAATGTTTAAATTTTTTATCAGCAAATGCATTTAAATTCCCTTTACAATTATGAAATATTCACTGAAAAAAAAAAATGATTTTACAGTATAATAGTGGCGCCCCAGCTGCCAGCATTATACCGTAAAATCAACAGCAATAAACAGTAAAATAAGCAGTAATACACTGCCGCTCATGCGCGGTAGCGTATTACTGTTTATTTTACTGTTAATTTTAGGATATAATACTGGCAGCTGGGGCGCCACTATTATACTGTAAAATCAACTTTTTTTTTCCCCAGCGTTGGTATGGTCAATTTTCTTTTAAATAAATCATCTCTAATTTTTTTTATTTTAATTAAATATTTTTGAAATATTTTTTCGCTGTATAAATCAGCCCTTTCCTTTTAAAATTATATTAAAAAAAAAAAAAAAAAAAAAACTATTGAAACGTTTCTTCATAATTTTGAAGAAAAAAATCACAAAAATACACCATGTTTTAAAAAATTATGTAAAAGTACGTAAACAATCATGCGTTATGTAACGTACGTTTAAATAAAATAAGGTTAAATAAAATAAGTTTAAAATTAAAAAATAAATAAAATTTTGGCGAAAAAAAATGAAAAGAAAGATAATCTAAAATTAAAAGTATTATTTTTTTTAACACAAAATTGATTAAAAGGAATAAGATTTATCCTTAGAATACATAAATTATTTTGTTCATGACTTATCTCTGAAACATTACATATATAACTTTAGTAAATTTAACAATCAATTATGAAACCGTGAACAGGTTGCCAGAAAATATGCATGAAAAATTTCCTTTCTCGCCATGCCCATTTTCTTTATTTCGCCAAGGTCCCTATACTGGAAAAGTACCCGTTCATAAATGATTATGCTTATAATGAAATTATGAGATTTTAACACTTTTTCATCGTTAATCATAATAAAATGCTAATAAGTAATAAAGAAATTAAAGAAATAAATTAGGAATAAATAGTATTTTTAATACTGCTTATTATTTAAAAAATTAGTTAATAAAATACGTAGCTAACAACTGTACATTGCTTCAAACTCAAATATAAAATTATATGTCCATGATAATCTTAACAACTTTGTTTTACAACTTAATATTATCTGTTTATGAGCCAGGTGACAGATCAAAACAACAACAACATTGCCATGTGTATAGCCAAAGGCAACAGATCTTACAATCTGAACTGTACGTTTTCTCAAACATTTGACAGAAAAAAAAAATTGAACATATCCCCACAAAAACTTTAATTAATTTTTTTCTCTGACCACTTAAAATTTTTAAATTGTCCAGATTGCTTTAAATATTATTAAAATGATGTTAAAATTACTTTAAATATTATTAACAGGATGAACAATAAATCGCTCCACAGACAAATATAAATTCATATTTGTCATAACTTTTATAAATATGTTTTTCCTTCTCAACGTTTATGAGTCAGAACAGATCAAAACAAAACAAACATTGCAACATGTAGACCCACCGGCAATAGATAATGTAATTTAAACTACAAGATTCCTTAAACGTTTGATAACTGAAACATAATCAAAATATTTTCACGCAATATTTTTTAATGAAAATTTCCTCTGACCACTTGAAAGCTATTATTTTAAATACTAATTAATAAAATGAACAAAAGAAAGCTGTGCACCACCCCCTACACAAATATATAACTACAAAATCTGTGATATTTTTAAATAAATATGCGTTCCCACTCAATATAACCTGTTTATGAGCCAGGCGATAGATCAAAACAAAACAAACATTGCAATAAATAATGGAATTCAAATTCCCTGACCTCTTGAAATCTATTATTTGAAATATTAATTAATAACATGCACAAAACAAACCCATGCACCGTCTCATACGCAAATATAAAACTTATTTTTAATAAATATTCATTCCCACTCAACATCTCCTGAATATGAGCCGGGTGACAGGATCAAAACAAAACAAACATTGCAACATATAGAGCCACAGGCTAAAATAATGAAATTTTACGAAATTTACGAAATTTTACAATGAAATAAGCCACAGATAATGAAATACTACATGTTTCCTTAAACATTTGAGAGGAGAAGCATAATCGATTATTTTTTAACAATATTTTTTAGTAAAAGTGTCCGGTGACCACATAATATCTTGAAATCTATTATTTAAAATATTAATTAATAAAATGCACAAAAGAAACCTGTGCACCGTCTCAGACCCAAATATAAAACTACAATATCTGCGGTATTTTTAATAAATATGCATTCCTACTCACCTGTATGAAACAGGTGACAGATCAAAACAAAACAAACATTGCAACGTGTAGAGCAACCGACAATAGATTTTACAATTTAAATTGTAAGTTTCTCTAATCATTTGAGGGGAGAAGCATAATCGATTATTTTTTAACAATATTTTTTAATAAAAGTGTCCGGAGACAACTTGACATCTTGAAATCTATTATTTAAAATATTAATTAATAAAATGCACAAAACAAACCCGTGCACCACCTCATATGCAAATATAAAACTACAGTCTCTGTTATATTTTAAATAAATATGCATTCCTGCTCAATATCACCTGTTCATGAGCCAGGTGACAGATCAAAACAAAACAAACATTGGAAAATGTAGAGCAATCGGCAATATATTATACAATTTAAATTGTAAGTTTCTTTGAGCATTTGAAAGGTGAAGCATAATCGATTATTTTTGAACAATATTTTATAATAAAAGTTACCGGTGACCACTTGATATATTGAAATCTATTATTTAAAATATTAATTAATAAAATACACAAATCAAACCCGTGCACCACCTCATACGCAAATATAAAGCTACAATCTCTGTTATATTTTTAATAAATATGCATTCCTACTCAATATCACCTGTTTATGAGCCAGGTAACAGATCAAAACAAAACAAACATTGCAACATGTAGAGCAACCGGCAATACATAATGCAATTTAAATTGCAAGTTTCTTTAAGCATTTGAGAGGAGAAGCATAATCGATTATTTTTGAATAATATTTTGTAATAAAAGTTACCGGTTGACCACTTGATATATTGAAATCTATTATTTAAAATATTAATTAATAAAATGCACAAAACAAACCCGTGCACCACCTCATACGCAAATATAAAGCTACAATCTCTGTTATATTTTTAATAAATATGCATTCCTACTCAATATCACCTGTTTATGAGCCAGGTAACAGATCAAAACAAAACAAACATTGCAACATGTAGAGCAAATGGCAATACATAATGCAATTTAAATTGCAAGTTTCTTTAAGTATTTGAGAGGAGAAGCATAATCAAATATTTTTCAAAAATAATTTTTTATAAAATTTCCCGGTGACCACTTGAATTTTTTAAAATTGCCCATTCTGCAAGTAGAGTGCGCCTGACTGCATGACGCTAGACAAGCACAGTGAACCCTTGTGCGGCCATTATCACGTAATACCACCGCGGCGATCGGCAAGCCGGCATGATTAGCATGATGGAAAGGTGTTCTTGGGATTTACCTTGTTTTCCAGAAATCGGGCTGAAGAACTGCAGAATCAGGAAAAGCACAGAGAATAATTGTACACATTCCTTACAGTCTTTCGCCATATTCCGCTCCACAGAGGAACTATCAACACACGTCAAACATAGGACTTGGAAAGCTTTTTCTCTTCTAGCTCCCCGCTCCAAACAATGACACGCCCAGCTGTGACGTCATAGTTTCGGTTTCCCCATTGGAAGGAATGCCCGTCAGTCATTACAGTTAGTTTCTGTTTTCCTTTTTTTCTCTACTGATTGTCGCTGCGTTTGCTAAATGAGAGCTGGGTCGCGAAAGCTTTTGTGATCTCTAGTGGTCATTTTATATGAGAAAATGATGAGGAAATTCCCATTGTGCGCGATCTGTAAGATGAAAATTGATATTAAGAAACAAAGCGAGGATAGGAAATGCAGTGCTTGTTGTAGGCATAATTATATCTATTTTAAAACATGCGAATTAATTTTAAAAGAAAATTTTAATGTAAGATTATTTTAATGTAAAAAAAAGAAAAGAAAAGAAAAGAAAGAAGGAAATATATCATTTATTTTATTGGCCATCATACTAATTGCATACTAAAGTATTTATATTTAATATATTATATATATATTATATAAGTATCTATATTTGTTTCCATCCTTATTTCTTAATTTATATTTTTAATTACTTTTTA
The DNA here is from genome assembly GCA_963931845.1 of Maratus michaelseni. Lineage (NCBI taxonomy): Eukaryota > Metazoa > Arthropoda > Arachnida > Araneae > Salticidae > Maratus > Maratus michaelseni. The sequence goes on from OZ007592.1 coordinate 257,795,138, forward strand.
TAATTAATCTTTTAAAAAAATTCCACCTTATCAAAAAATATTTCTCGCAAAAGTTTCATCTTATCCTAGAGTACGCAAATCTTATGCGGAAAAAAAAAAAAAAAAAAAAAAAAAAAAAAAAATACTCCAAAAAAATTTTTAACTCCTCAAAATTTTTTTTAAATAAAAAATAAAAAATTAATAAAATTTTTATTTCAACAAACAAAAAAAATAAATAAATAAAATAAAACCATCTTCATTCTAGAAAACACATATTTGCGCGGGAAAAAAATCGCTACAAAATTTTCTAAGTTCTTAAATTAAAATTTAAAAAAGTTAAAAAAAGAAATTCTATTTCATTAAACAAAACCAAAAAAAAAAAAAAAAAAACTACTTCAAAAAACATTGTGTTAGAGTATACACAATTCTCCGCGGAAAAAAAAAAAAAACTCGACAACTTTCTAAGTTCCCCAATTAAAAAAAAAAAAAAAAAAAATAAAAAAAATTTCTAATTCTCCAAAATAAATCCGTTGTAACTCACATCGTACTCTAGTAGACATTTCTCCACTTAAAAAAAAAAAAAAAAAAAAAAAAAAAAAAAAAAAAAAATACTTTAAAATTTTCTAAGTTTCCCAATTAAAATTAATCAGAAAAAAAAATTCCCCTCGTTTTATAGTATAAATTCTTATCTCGCTAGAAAATCCTTATCTCACATTCTTTTATATCTACCACCACCACCACCACCAGCACGCGAGCACCACAGTTCACAGCACCACAGAACCACTCCACCGTGCCGTGAATGGGACGCAAAACCCCCCATATATACACTACTACCATAGGTACATTAGTTTATTTCTTCCATAAATAAATAATTACATTTTTATTTATTTATTTATTTAAAAGGAGAAAGAGAAAATAATTACGTTATTTTATTGAAAAAAGCGTTGTTACCAGAAATTATAGGACGATCAGGTAAGAGGGATAAAGAACCTGGAATACAGTATTTTTCGTGTATGCCGTACACTCGTATAACACGCGCACTCTCGTTTTTAAGACCTCATTTTGGAAAAATATATTCAAAAGAAAAAAAAATGAGATAAAAACATTTTAGACAGATTTTATTCTGTAAATATCTAAAAATTATTACAAATTGAAAATATTGTTATAACAATATATTAAATGCTATAACAATATATTAAAAATATTGTTATTAGTATAAAATTAGTATAAAATTATTATAAAATTGCAAAGTATTGCTTCATGGTTTCGTAAACGTAAATAAATGCAAAATGAATGCTTGACGATATCATGTCATATACAAAGTCTTCCTTCTTATCGTTGAATAATATATAATATATAATAGTTCCAATTGCAAAAATGTTTCAAATGTTGTTCTTTATCATATAAAAATCATTTTATGTCAAAACAGTTATTTTTTTAAAAGTTGCGAAATTTAAATTTTCATATGCAAAGTTGCAACCTCATGTGCAAACCTCAAATTCTCGTCCTATAAGTTATATTTCGAAAAAGTTTCTCCATGGTATATCATGTAAAACAGTTAAAGATTCCATTTTGTACAACCCAAAACGTGTTTTTTAGTTCTTAGTGCCAGAAAAAGCCGAAAATTCATAAAATTCACAGTATCAAACCTCGGTAAGTTTGGTCATATAATAATGGATTTTTACTGATTTACTTATTAGAGTATAGAGAAAGTTTAAAATATATATATATATATATATATATATATATATATATATATATATATATATAACATAGGATCCAGAGACCATATAAAATTTTAAATTTCGCAACTTTAAAAAAATAAAATAAATAAATAAAAAAAATGACATAAATGAATTTTGATATGAACAACATTTGAAACTTCTTTTTTTTTTTTTTTTTTTTTTGTAATTAGAAATATATTTCTAAAAATGACGGTTTAGATATAACTTTTGGTAAACGATAAGAAGAAACCTATCCTTGTATATGTATCAGATGATCTGTATACAGAGGCCACTGTTGGCGTAGCGAGGTGAAGAGGTCCACGAATATTAAAAATTAAAAACATTTCCAAGTTATATCAAATTTCATCGTTATTGTCACCCTCTCATGAGCAACTTATCACTTCATCTCCACCGCCATCAAAAGTATTCGAGTTGCGCCCTTTTTTGAAACTTCTGCTGCTAAGAGATCTTCCGAAATGAAGGTTTATGTGGGAATAACCCATTCCCAGATAAGAAGTTTTTTTTTTTTTTTTTTTTTTTTTTTTTTTTTTTTTACCTTTCCCTCAGCTGTGTTTCGAGAACAGCACTTGCCTTTTACTGCCATGGGCGCCCGCAGAACAATATCCCGGAAAAGGCAAGATTTTGGAACAGATGTGCCTGTAGTCCACTATCAAAGCTGTCTCTCCTCGCCCCCCCCCCTCTCTTTGTTAATGGAAAATATATAAGCATAAATTAATGTAAAGTAATATATATATATATATATATATATATATATATATATATATGCATTTGGTCAGTTATTTCTGTTTCAATGGTTAATTTTTGCAATAAGTTTATATATATATAATTTAAAAACAAGTCTAATATATATTTAAGTAGTAGTAAAAATAAAACATTAATTATTTAATAAATGTCTATAATATCAGTGGATTAACACAGCTGGCAGCAAAAATAATTTGAATTAAAATAATATCTCTTTTACATAATATATTCTTGTTAAGAATATCTGAAATGCTGTGCAAGTTGAATTAATTCTGTGTAGATTTATTCATATAGTAGTATTATATTTTATTTGAATTTTAAGTAAAACTACAAGTTAGTATTGTTTTTTAAAGTTTATTTATATAAATAAATCTAATGAAGTGAGTATGTAACTAATAAAGTGGATATTTAACTAAATATTAATTATGAACTATTATAATACCAATAGATGGCGACACTTTACCTTTCAGGTAGTTGTAGATAATATTGTTAATATTATATTTAATTTAACTATAGAGGGAGCTATTGATAGTATATTAATTTTACTTTCAGGAATTAAAATTGGATGGAGTAATATATATTCACGGATATAAATTTGTTATAAGTGTATTAAAACCAGAATTATTTTGAGTGTTTTTGAATCATTTTGTGATTGGGTGTCATTTATGGGGTTGTGTTTTAAAAAAAGTGTGCTCTCAACTTGTCTTACAAATCATTTCTCTCAACTCGACTTAGTTAACATGTATGATGCATTGCCATGTGGATGTGAATATTATGTAGACGTTGTGACATTTTAAGGATTCTGTATAATTATTGTGAGTAAAATATTTTATCTACACTTTACGCGTTCATATTTCCAATTTTATTATTTCAAAACTGTTATCTCGTGGTAATTTAGTGAGGTGTTAATTACAGTTTTTTGGATAATCGATGTGAGTGAAATATATTGTATTTTCTTAATGGTTTTTTATTTCCTATTTAAATATTTCCAAATTTTAATATTTCCAATTGTTGTCTGGTAATAATTCAGTGTACCTGGATGATTCTACTGATCTTAGCATTATGCCAGTAGAATTATGAAACACTGAATTATTATTTAAAACACATGTGGGTGCATCCAGGCTGATGAGTACATGTGCATGTGTTTTTCCATGTCCAATTCATATTTAATTCTCATGTGGTCCAATTTTCCATTGTGTATGGTTCATATTTAATTTGTTAATCCATTTGTGTTTACTTAATTGCAACTCCAATTTATAATTTTTTTTTTCCCCTTTCTCTCTATTTCTTTTTTCAATATTCTTTTGGTATGAGTAAAATTTGGCCAATTACCATTGAAGCATCAGCTATGGTAATATTATGTTTGCACATGTTAATTATTAGCTATGTGGTATTCTGTATACACAGTATCATTGATTATCTCTTTGGAGATTTAAGTAGAATAGAACTTGATATGTTTTTTGAAATTCATAGATATTATAATTATATATATATATATATATATATATCAGAACCTCACATGCAAGGCAATTTTTAAACATATCAACATTAAAAAATAAATAAATAAATAAAATAAAACACTGAATTGTAACAAATGAGAAATATTAAAAATCCCAAAATGAGTTTCCACTAGCGCTTTTGAAAATAAAGAATTGAAACAGTTTATTATACTATCATTAGAGGGGTGGGGGTTCTCTCCTGAAACCTTCATTTAAGATAACTTTATGACACACGAACGTAAAAAGACAAACATAACCCAAAATTGTCTTCGACGAAGAGTTTAGGCAGACAGAGCCCCTTTTTCTAATAATGTTTAATTATTTTAAATCATTTGAAAAGAATAAATTCTATTTCGTTTTTTTTTCTTCAAAATTATGAGAGATAAAAATAATTTAGTTAATTAATTTTGAAAATGTAGGAAGGGGCAATTATCGTCAACCCCTGCGTTCGCCTTTGTCCAATGCGCATATAGTTTTTTAAGAATATTTTTTAATATACCGATGGTGAGTCTCAATCAAACGGACAGTCAAATCCCAAATTGCTGTATATCACGTGCATTTCGGCTTTTACAGTAGACTTTGTGGGGAAAAAAACTGCATACACGATAAAATACGGTATGTAATTTATTTGTGCTTCCAGAAAAAGACAATGAAGCTCTATAAAACTGTACCATTTTAATTTAATATATAAGTTTCTATTTTCTTCTTGTAATAATTTCACATTCTGCACTGAAAAAAAAAAAAAAAAAAAAAAAAAAAAAAAATGTTGATTTTACAGTATAATACTGGCATCCCAGCTGCCAGTATTATACCGTAAAATTAACAGTAATAAGCAGTAATCCGCTACCGCGCATGCGCGGTAGTGTATTACTGCTTATTTTACTGTTTATTACTGTTAATTTTACGGTATAATACTGGCAGCTGGGGTGTCAGTATTAGACTCTAAAATCAACATTTTTTTTTTTTTTTCCCAGTGTGTTTCTGGATTTTTTCTCCTCATACTTCAATTATCTTTTTCTTTTTTAGGTAGATTTGGTAAGAAATACTGCCTATTACAATTCTCCCCAATGTTGGAATTTCTGAAAATTTTTTGCAGAAACCACCCCCAGTTCAAAACTTTATATATATATATATAACTTTTTTATGGACACGATAACTTCCACAATTCTGCACAAATCTCTTCCAAACTCATACATAAAAACAAGGGGCAGAAAATCTTGGTCAAGTCCGTTAATGGGCAAAATCGGACCAAAGGGGTAGAAATAGGGAGGGTTTTTGTGAAAACAGAAAAAACCCATAACTTCTTAATTATGATACATATCTAATCAGTTTAAAGTTATTATTGCTTCTGTGTTATATACAATAATGTAAAATGCACAAATTGAAAAAAAAAAAAATCTCTGTCAGCTCGGCCTACAGGCTGAGATAGATTTCGAAGTTAAGGACTAATTTCACCAACAAAAACTAAAATCAAGATTAGAGTTGAACCCAGTTTAACAATTTTATCTGGCCACTTTTGACGAGTTTTTTATTCCCATTATACTCATATTCTTTTGTAAATAATTATAAAAATTCTCCCGCATTTATTCAATTATTTAGTCTTGTTAATTGGTTAAGGTACGAAATTAAAAAAATTGGACCATACACTAAATTTATCTTTAATCTACGATTAAGTTCGTTGGTGAAATAGTTTCTAAGTATCAATTCTACCATCCTTAAGGCAGGTACAATTAAGGACCTGAAAATTCATCACAGTGGATTCCGCGTCTTCGCCGCAGACTGTGGGGGGTCTGCTTATTGGGAATAGAAGAAGAAGGGATTTTTTAGGGGACCGACCATTTCGAAATCTACCTGTGCCTGTAGGTAGAGCCTTTTTATTTTATTTTTTTTTTTCCCTGTAAGAGTTGGTCCTATCAAAAACTTGTCAATATAAAAGTTGTAGATAGTATTAAGATTTATAATACATTTAAGAGCGGATTTGATATCGTGTGAATTGACGAAGTTTTGAATTTTTTTCTACTTTAACCCCTATTTTTTTGCCCCTTTTGAGGCCATTTTTAACGATATCAAAAATCTGTCATACATAAATTTTTGGTCCTTTTATATTGCATTATAATTATTGGTTCATTTATATATTGGCGATTTTCATGTGATTGTCACTCGATTTTCACTCGATTTTCACTCGATTTTCATGCGATTTTCACTTTATTTTCTTTCCTTTCCAGACGTCTGGGTCAGTATTTTACAAAAATTAAGAAAAAGTACATGTCGATTTGTACTGAAATTAGATTTTCGGATACAGAAAATTTTTCTACATATCTGTGGTGAGTTTTAAATCGATACCTTAAATACATCTTCTTAATACTCACAAATTAGTGAAAACAAACAACTCGTTGCCATTGGCAAAAAAGAAATAACCACTTTTTAGCCACCACGTACCTTAGTGTTATATTTATATATAAATGTAAGAAGATGATATGTAAATAGTAGATTTACTGGAATTATATGAACAAATAGAAGATGAATAACAAAATATCAATTTTAATACAGTCCTAGAGAGATTACAATACTTTACTCATAATTTCTCTTCAACTAATACACTTTTCGCCCAATATATACAATATGTTTATATTCCAAAAAACCAAATAGGCCTAACAGCGCCTTTACTGGCTATTTCTCACTTTGATGCTTGCTTCACAAAAAAAAAAAAAATTAGAAGACTGGCTCTTTTCCAATTTTTGAAGATGTTCAAATCTTGATCTCGCGATCCAAAATATTTATAACTCGTGCATTTAAATCATGGATAATAATAGTATTAGAGTGTCAGCTAATTTGATGATTATTTACGTCATAATGGAAATGAACTGTTCAAACTGAAATCCTACATATATATATATAGAGAGAGAGAGAGAAGATGCTTAAAACTTGTGTTGCATGAGGTCTTTCGAAAAAAAAATCTTAGTTTAGCTTATTTCATTATATTCTAATTTAAAAAGAAAAATGCACATTCTTGGCAGCGGACTACAGTCATATCTTTTCCAAAATTTTGCCACTCTCTGGATTTTGTTCTGCGGGTGCCCCTGGACAGAGAGAAGATTAATTTTGATTTCTTTAAATGTAACTTTATATCTTAATGCAAGTTTTCTTGGTCCTTAAAATAAATATATGATTATATATATATATATATATATATACAGTGGTGGCCAAAAGTTTGGACATTTTTTGAAAGTTTCATGCTTTTCAACTTTGTGTGCTTGTAGAATATATTAATTTTCACTTAAATACAAACGTTTATATATCAAATTGAAGGTAATTTCATGTAGAATTACAATATCTGTATTACAAAAGAAGTTATGCTCATTTTAATAGAACAAACAAACACAAATCGTTTTGAATAAGGATGTGTTTTGTAATAAAAGCGTACTAGCCAATCACAAACACTGTTCTGAGGACCAATCAAATGTCTGTAACTATAGTTTAGGTTATTTGGATGGTAAAAGAGTTATTGTTGTGGAAATATTTTGCGGAATGATGCATACTAGTACACTTAAATAGAGTATTGCTGTTTTTGAATATTTAAAGTCCTTTTTTTAATTAAACTAATTTTAAACAATGTCATCAACAAGAAGAACTAATTGGACATCTACAAAAAGAAGCCGAATTGTCATATTGAGAGAAAATGGCCTCTCTTATGCTGAAATTGCAAGACAAGTTGGAGGTTCAGTGACTTGTTCTGGTGTACGAAAGTTCTGTTTACGTTATGAAAAAACGAAATCAGTGGAAAATAAGGCCAAATCAGGCCGAAAAAAATGCACAAGTCTACTGCCGATAGAAGCATTAAACGGCTATGCCTTCAACATAGAAAAATTTCATCAGATGCCATTAGATGTGAAATGAATGCAGCAGGTATTGCAGTAAGTTCAAGAACAATAAGAAGAAGGTTATCAGGATTTGGACTACAAGCTAGAATTCCGAGGAAAAAACCATATTTAAATCAAAAGCAATGCGAAAACGAGTTAAGTGGGCAAAAGAACACATTAAATGGTCAGAAAATCAATGGAAGCAAGTAATCTGGAGCGATGAGAGTAAAATATCGCTCTTTGGTAGTGATGGTAGAAAATACCTGAGAAGTAGAGTAGGAGAAGCACTTCATCCTGATTGCATTGAAGCATCTACAAAAAACCCAACAAATGTCATGATTTGGGCATGTATGTCTGCAGATGGTGTGGACCGAATTCAAGTATTGATGGCATCCTGAATGCCAAAAAATACATCGAAACTGTCCTGGAACCAAAATTGATACCTTCCATCAGGATCTCTTCCCCAACAACGCACCATTTATTTTTCAGCAGGATTCAGCTCTATGCCACACAGCAAAAGTATGCAAAGCATGGTTTCAAAATAAAGGCATAGATATATTACCATGGCCGAGAAACAGCCCTGATCTCAATCCAATTGAAAATTTGTGGCGACGTTTGAAAATTCTTGTACGAAAAAAACGTCCATCCAATAAAAGACAACTTATTGAAGCTATAATTGATTCTTGGCACCATGTGATTACGAAAGATGAACTCCAAGCACTCGTTCACTCGATGAAAAGACGCTGTGAAGCTGTCTTAAAAAATAAGGGTTATCCTACTAAGTATTGATTGTGTAAGTATCACTTTAAAAAAATGCAAATCTAAGATAGATTTTACTATTAGTTGCATAACTTTTTTTGTAATACAGATATTGTAATACTGTTTTTATTATTAAACTAGTGTAAATGCCCGTCCTAGGACGGTGGATAGAAATTGGGGTTTTCAGTTAAAATTTTAAATAATTGATAAAAATATTCATATACTGTTTATCGACAATAAGGAAAACTGACCTGAACCGTTAAGGTAATTATTAGGTAATATAGAGGGTTAATGGTAAATTTTACTGTTAATGGTAGTTATGTTAATGGTAAATTTTACGAAACATAATCTTTTTCTTTATCTTTATTCAAAATTTCCAAATATTTTTCTGAATAATTAAAATCTTAATCCTAATAACGATCTCAATAATTAATTAAGGTCTCAATAATTAATTATGGTAAGTAAATTACAGGTATTAATTTTGGCTCTCAATAATACGAAAACGATCTTTTAGTTTCTTCATAATCTAAAAGAATGCATTAATTTTTACACAAAGTCAAATATTTCCCTTTCAAAATTAATAATAAAAATAATTTAAATCATTAAAAAAAAGTTGATCTTGTAATAATTCAATACATCCTGAATGTACATACCTTATGTTAATGGTAAATTTTACGAACCGTAATCTTTTCCTTTATTTTGTTTTTCAACTCAAAATTTCCAAATATTTTTCTGAATAATTAAAATCTTAATCCTAATAAAGATCTGAATAATTAATTAAGGTCTCAATAATTAATTATGGTAAGTAAATTATAGGTATTAATTTTGTCTCTCAATAATACGAAAACGATCTTTTAGTTTCTTCATAATCTAAAAGAATGCATTAATTTTTACACAAAATCAAATATTTTCCTTTCAAAATTAATAATAAAAATAATTTAAATCATTAAAAAAGGTTGGTCTTGTAATAATTCAATACATCCTGAATGTACATACCTTATGTTAATGACAAATTTTACGAAACGTAATATTTTCCTTTATTTTTGTTTTCAACTCAAAATTCCCAAATATTTTTCGAATAATTAAAATCTTAATCCTAATAACGATCTCAATAATTAATTATGGTAAGTAAATTATAGGTATTAATTTTCGCTCTCAATAATAAGAAAACGATCTTTTAGTTTATTCATAATCTAAAAGTATGCATTAATTTTTACACAAAGTCAAATATTTCCCTTTCAAAATTAATAATAAAAATAATTTAAATCATTAAAAAAAGTTGATCTTGTAATAATTCAATACATCTTGGATGTACATACCTTATGTACCTTATGTTAATGGTAAATTTTGCGAAACGTAATCTCTTTCTTTATTTTTGTTTTTCAACTCAAAATTTCCAAATATTTTCCTGAATAAATAAAAGCTTAATCCTAATAACGATCTCAATAATTAATTAAGGTCTCAATAATTAATTATGGTAAGTAAATTATAGGTATTAATTTTCGCTCTCAATAATACAAAAATGATCTTTTAGTTTATTCATAATCTAAAAGAATGCATTAATTTTTACACAAAGTCAAATATTTCCCTTTCAAAATTAATAATAAAAATAATTCAAATCATTAAAAAAAGTTGATCTTGTAATAAATCAATACATCCTGAATTTTCTTATTCTAAAAATATGCTTATGTACATTTAATATTATTTTACAACTTTATTATTATGTAAATTATAATAAAGTTGTATTATTAATTCATTTTTTTCCAACAGAAAGGTATAATTTGTATTTATTGTCAATAGATGGCGCCAGAACAGTATTTAGGAACGAAATCTAAAATGCTGGTAGATCATCGCAAAGCTTCGAAAGTTATCATCGCTATTTCTGAAAAAGGGCTTACAGGAATAAAATGCTTACAGAAATAAATTTAAAAAAAATCCTTTAAATATTTAAAGACTATAATATGCTTTTACACATATTTTAAGAGCATAATTGGATATTTTAATGAAACGTTCAAAGAGTCATTCATTTCTTTCTAGATATGAGATGTATGATTCTGAATGGCAACAGTGTTTGTTTGTTTACATCAGGTAATCTGAGGTTTAATCTGTTATTTTTTATTTAAAACTTAAAACATTATAACTGGATATAATATACATGTTTTATACGAAAATATGCTGAACAGACATGATTTTAAGTAGAAGAAATTATCATTTAGCTTCATATGTTAGCATATGTTTTTCATTAAGCCTAACATGGCGTTTAACTACCGTCGATTCGCAGATCAGAGTGGTCCTGCCTGGAATGGTTACAGACAGTTTCTCGCCTTCGGATTTTATTATAAGTAAGATTATACATTAAACTACCTTCAATTTGATATATAAACGTTTGTATTTAAGTGAAAATTAATATATTCTACAAGCACACAAAGTTGAAAAACATGAAACTTTCAAAAAATGTCCACACTTTTGGCCACCACTGTATATATATATATATATATATATATATATATATATATATATATATATATATCGATTACGTTTCTCTCTCGATTTTCAATGTTACAATCAATTTATCAACTGAAACATAATGTACTGCCATTAATATATACACTAAAAACGACAAGCAATTTATGTATTTTAATAGTTTTTTGGTACAGTTTAATTCTAAAATGGCGAAAATTCATATGTATGTATATATTATATTTAAAAAAATGAAGAACGAATTAATTGTGATCTGAAAAAATGATTGAAACAGAAAAATATATACAAGTTAAAGATCCTGCATTTGCAACCTCATTAGAATAGTGGAGAAATCGGGAAGGAGAAAAAAAAAACATCTGTATTATTATACACTATATATATTGCATCGGTGAACCGTTGTGAGAACTTCAGGGCATAAATTAATAAGGCAGAGAAAATATAGCATTTTTAACATCTGCACTCGCGTTCAATAGTTGATTTTTTTATCGCTAGTACAGGCTTAGGGACTATTATAAAATATGAATGTTCAAACGTGGATTTTAGAAACAAGAAATAAGAGCAGTTTAAATGATCCTGAAAAACATGCATGTTGTTTAATAAGAATAAAAATGAAATTTGAGAGTATTTGATCGTAACTTGTCCCTTTTAAAGCGTCCAAATTAAGTAAATGTTTACTACCATAATTATTTTTAAAAACTGCAAAAAAATATTGCTATGATACTGACATCCCAGCTGCTAGTATTATACCGTAAAATTAACAGTAATAAACAGTAAAATAAGCAGTAATACACTGCTGCGCATAATACGCGGTAGCGTATTACTGCTTATTTTACTTACGTGAGATACAGTGATCGGAGATTTAACGAAATTGATGCATTTTGAGATTTGCTGAATCGACTGATATTTTTATGTTATTTTCTTCCTTTTTTTCCTTAGTTTTTCTTTATTTTCTCTTTTTTTTCTTTATCTTTGTTTTGTTTACTTTATTTATTTATTTTTTTCTTTTTGCTTTTATGGGTGCAAAATACGTGAGGCAGCAGCGCTAACGAAATTGATGCATTTTGAAATTTGCAGAATCAACCGATTTTTTTTTTCTTTTTTTTTCCCTCTCTGTCTCTTTTATGGACGCAAAGTACGCTAGGCACAATGATCACAACGATAACGAAATTGCTGATTTTAAAACTGAATTGATGCATTTTGAGATTTACTGAATCAACCGATTGTTCTCTTCATTGATCTTTTTCTTTACTTCTTCTTCTTCTTCTTTTTTTTAAGTTTAGTTTTTATGGCCGCAAAGCACATAAACATGCGATATAGCAACTCCATTGCTAATGAATTTCGGGCATTTTGAGATTTAAAAACAGTTCGTGAACTTAATGGTCCTAATGATAAAATAAGGAAAAAAAATAAAATAAAAATGGAAACCCCCTGCCTTCTTTTCGATCGCAAGTCATCCAAAGTTTCACCAACAAAGATATGGGTTACGGTTTTTCTTAAACTTTTCTTAAATGCTAATAAACTTGACATTGTCCAATGTAATGTATAGTACTGTAAATCGCTTTTATATTTTACTGTATTGCACTATATAGTGTATTGTTAGAAACAGCTAAATACAGGAAGTAACTTGGGAAGTGAAAATCAATAAATGGATATATTTATTTCTTGTGGTAATATTTGCTTCAGTTCTCGAACAATTCTTTGGGGGGAAAATGTGTCCGAGAACAGAGGTACCACTCTAGTTAAAAAAAAAAAGACAAATTACAAAATTACAAAATTATTTCCAGTTCTCTATTTTAATATTATAATATATTAGAGAAAGGTGAATTTTTAATTTGGACGCAAATGCTAAAGATAGAATTTTGGACAAAAACGGACTTGGTGAGCATACAATTGTTTCAAAATAAATTTTTAATAATTCTTTCATCTAACTCGTCTAAGATAGTATCGTCAAGTTCTGTAATTTGAGTTGCTAAAGTTTGGACAAAATCTGAGCGTGTACTCTGTGCGCATGTTGCTGCTCTTCTATATTAAACCTCTGATGAAGTTACGAGATTTATTGTTGAAGCCTAATAAGTATAAGAGTAAAAATATAAATGCTGGACGATTACACCATGAAACATTACAACATTAAAGACGTGAGTATAAAACATCACAAATTTACTGAATGGTGTATACAAATGTCAAATTTAAAGTTTTATACATATATTAAAATTAAAAATATCGACGTTTCGACCACCTTCTATGGTCTTCTATGGGTCATACTGAAAATCACGCCTGATTTTTTGTTTCTTCCCCAAAAAATTTATGTGAAAATATAATAATTTGGCGTGGGATACATTACAGTTCATATTTGATTCGAAATTTCATTTCAAGAAATATAAATTTTCGAATCCAATAGGAATTGTAACCTATAATTAAAAAGAAAAAAAAGATTTCCAGAAGCTATTATAAATGCGAATCCAAAATTACTATCTGTATTGCAATCTATTTTGTAACGATTACAAATGAATTTAACATTAGGAGTTACAAATTTCAAACATGCCTAATTCATAAAATACTTGATTGAATAACTTCCCGTTTGGTATCTTAAGGTAAAATTTACCAAATAATTTGTCAATATAAGGTGTTCATATTGAAAATTTCAGAGTTTGGTACAATTTCACTATGATGACGACTCACTAAGCTTATTATTATTATTTTTAAAACATAAATTGAAAGAAAACATATTTTTTTTTCATATGTCTGAAGTTTATCATTTTTATCAGTGTGTTTTTAATGTTTGTGTTCAGTTTTAGCTCCACCTTCAACTAGTTGTTGGAATTGACCACGTCCCCAACATAAATAAACTTGGCGTGCACAAGTTTATGAAAAATGGGAACCAATTACGAAACCGTGGTATGTATCAGAATTTAACTAATAATTAATTCACTAAGCCTTTATTTCCTTAAATCAACTGTTATTAATTTCCAAGAATCAACGGCTAAAAATTCAATACTTTAATTTTCATAAGTTTTTACTCATTTTAAAAAAATTCTTATTTTTAAACGATCAAGACGAAGTATGATAATATTTTATTTACAGTAACCGCGTTATTTAAAATTCATGGAGAATAACAAATAAAGCAAATCAATCATTGAAAAAAAAAATCTTTTTGTAAAAAATAAATAGCTTTTATTAAAATAGGTCACGTTTTTCTGAAACTTTATGATCATTATAAGATGAACGTGAGAAATAAAAATATTGCTTACTTAATTGAATAATTGAACTGAAGGCATATATGAAGCTTAGAATTACTTAGTCACCCCTTTTCTATTGAGAGGAAGGGGGTAGGCTCATTAAACCCAGACAGTATTGTTTTACGGCAGGGAACGTGTGACTACGAACTTTCTCTGAAATAGAACCATTTGTCCTGAAGGGGGTGGGAGAGGGGAATAAGAAACATGCATACTACATACATAATCACAAACAATCACTTTTATATACAGTAGATCACAACTTTTCACAAAGTGTAAAAAGTATTAAAATAACTTATACTTATTTATGCTGTTATAATGAATCATTCACACCTTTGTTTTCATATTTTTTTTTTCGTCTTTCTTTACTTATCTTTTTTTTTTCGGAAATAAACAAATATTTGATTTGTTATTCAAATGCAAATGGCTGCGCCTGTCCAAAGTGTTTTCTCGAAAGAGCGATATTTTCAACAACGGAATTTAAAGTAAGTGAGGATAACAACGAAGAGTTGCTTTTGCCAAACCAGTCTCATTAAAATACGTCAACTGCCGTCAATAAGTAAATATAAATTCAATAAAGTAAGAAATAATCCCTTGATGTTGGTTTTACATTTATTCCCCCGTAAAAATTGTTTATTTCATTTAATTATACTTCGAGAAATATTAAAAATTAATACGATAAAATTTAATGACATTTCCAAACATATCTGGCGAAAGTTTATCAGTAAGCAAATTATCTTACGCAAGATATCGTATGCAAATAAATAATAATAATATAGTTCTGCACTGAAGCATACTTATGGTACATTATCAAAATGCAAATGCTGGTCCAAAGTGTTTTTGAAGCCCCGTTTACCTAACAAAGTAAACTAGTCATCGCCTACAGTTATAACTACAAGATTATTTTATAGCCTCAAAAAGTACCTTATCTTCTCTCAAATAAAGATACATATACCAGAAAATTTGTTTGTATAATAACTAAGCAAACATAATCTAACGATACAATTTTTTTCCCGATATTTATCTATTTTGCGACCCCTCTCTTCATAAAATAACAAGAACGAAAAATCATGCGTCAAGCATAGATTATATAGCACTTTCCAACGCTTCCAAAATAATTTTACAAATCATACCGTTTAATAAGCTAAAAGCTAACATCTAAGTAAACAATTTAGAAAACGCATAACATATTTAAAAACATAATTTCAGGAATTTCCAACATATACAATATTCGGAAAAATATCCGAATACTTTTATTCAGCCCTGTATAGGATCTATAGATTTGTATATATACTACATAGGATGATAATTTTAGTTCCGTTAGGAAACGCGTAGCACAGTTTAAAATTCTCCGTCTGGAGTTTGTCAATAAACAGAAATGTGTTCGCGAACTTTTGTGCTGCTCTGTATAGGATCTACAGAATTTATACACACCACGTAATAGACAAAAAGCAAGTTAAAATTAAAATCGCGTTCAATAACCTAAAACGCACTTCCAGGAATTATTGTTAACAGACAGTAGAGAATTCTTTTGCGTGTCCCTGTAAATGAACGATGACTGCTATACACACAATATTCCGTAGTAAGTCTCTTGTAATGCACCTTAGTGATCTATATAAATTTCAATCCGTTTAAAATAGTGAAACATTATTTAAATAAACCGCAGACGATTTTTCTCCATAGACGTAATGTAACGGAATTATTTTTACTGTCCCTGTAAAGTAACTATAAGTGCTATGCACACCCTGTTCCATATTAAGCTTCTTCTAATGCACCTTAGTAATATATATAAATTACAATGCGTTTAAAATAGTGAAACATTATTTAAATAAACCGCAAATGATTTTTCCCCATAGACCGCAATGTAACGGAATTCTTTTGAGTGTCCCTGTAAAAAAACTATAAGTGCTACACACTTCCGTTGAAATAGGGAACATGCTATAGATAACGACAATAACATATAAAAATTGCAGAGCAATCCGAGCATATTTACGGGAGTTAGAGCACGGCCAGACGGCCAGACAAACCGAAGTCATAAGCACTTTTCAACTAGGTTGGAAAGTGCTAAAAAAGAAAAAGAAAAAAGTCCTATCAACTGCGTACTTACTAAGTTCTTCATTGCATTTAATTATACTTAGAGAAATATAAAAAGTAAAAATTTAATAACTTCCCGAAACATGTTTGGGGAAAGTTTTTCACTATAAATCATGTAACAACAAATTACCCAAAGCAAGATATAGCATTCAACTAAATAACAACATGATAGTACATGCCGTGCGTGACCAAAATTCAAATGATTGTCCAAAATGTTTTCTGAAGTCCCGCCTAACTAATGACATAAACTAGTCATCACCTGTATATATTTATAGCTACAGACTTATTTTATAGCCTCAAAAAGTGCCTTATCTTCTCACAAATAAAGATACATTTACGAGTGTATGTGATTTTATAATAACTATGCAAAAATAATCTATGAATACCAATTTTTTCTTCTGATATTTATCTATTTTCCGATCCCTCTCTATATTAAAAAATTAAAAAATAGTCCTATCAAATGTGTACTTACGAAGTTCTTCATTTCATTTCATCAGAAATATATATGATAAAAGTGGTTTAAAGGCTTTATATAAACCTTTTAATAAAAAGATGTACTAGTTTCATACGCACAATCGGCGACATTCTCAAGATCAACAATTTGAAATCTACATATGAAACTATTAGATCGGTTTATTTATTTATTTTTTATTTATTTATTTATTTATTTTTGAAGCCACAAAAGTGCCTTATCTTCTCACAAATAAAGATACATTTACCAGTGTATTTTTTTTCTAAAAATTATGTAAAAATAATCTATGAATACCAATTTTTTCTTCTGATATTTATCTATTTTCCGATCCCTCTCTACATTAAAATAAAAAATTGTCCTATCAAATATGTACTTACGAAGTTCTTCATTTAATTTAATTAAAAATAAATATGATAAAAGTGATTACAGTACACTTAAAGGCTTATAAAAACCTTTTAATGAACAGATCTACTAGTTTCATACGCACAATCGGCGACATTCTCAAGATCAACAATTTGAAATCTACATATGAAACTAGTAGATCGGTTTATTTATTTATTTTTTATTTATTTATTTTTGAAGCCACAAAAGTGCCTTATCTTCTCACAAATAAAGATACATTTACGAGTGTATTTATTTTTTCTAAAAATTATGTAAAAATAATCTATGAATACCAATTTTTTCTTCTGATATTTATCTATTTTCCGATCCCTCTCTACATTAAAATAAAAAATAGTCCTATCAAATGTGTACTTACGAAGTTCTTCATTTAATTTAATTAAAAATAAATATGATACAAGTGATTACAGTACACTTAAAGGCTTATAAAAACCTTTTAATGAACAGATCTACTAGTTTCATACACACAATCGGCGACATTCTCAAGATCAACAATTTGAAATCTACATATGAAACTAGTAGATCGGTTTATTTATTTATTTTTTATCTATTTATTTTATTATTATTTATTATTATTATTATTATTATTATTTATTTATTTATTTTTGTAGCCACAAAAGTACTTTATCTTCTCACAAATAAAGATACATTTACCAGTGTATTTATTTTCTACTAATTATGCAAAAATAATTTATGAATACCAGTTTTTTCTTCCGATATTTATCTATTTTTGGATTCCTCTCTTCACACAAAAAAAAATAATAATAAATAAATAAATAGTCCTATCAAATGTATATTTACTAAGTTCTTCATTTCATTAAATTAAATATATGTATGCTAAAAGTAATTATAGTACAGTTAAAGGTTTATAAAAAACCTTTTTAATAAACAGATCTATTAGTTTCATATACACAATCGGCGTCATTCTCAAGATCTATAATTTGAAATCTGCATATGTAACTAGTACATCTGTTTATTAAAATATTTTTTATAAGCCTTTAAGTGTAATGCAATCACTTTTAGCATATATGTTTTGTAATTTAATGATAGTAAGTGATTTTTCTTATTTATTTATATAATTATATTCTTCATTTCATTTAATTATACTTGGTGAAATATTAAAAATTAAGATGATAAAATGTGATAAATTTTCGAACATTTCTGGGGCAAGTTTTTTCATTGTAAATCATGCAACTACAAATTACCTAAATAAAGATATAACATTCAACTAAATAACAACATGATAGTACTTGTCGTACGTGATCAAAATACAAATGCGCGTCCAAATTGTTTACCATAGTGTTAACCCCGCCTAACTAATTGAATAAACTAGTCATCACCTACGTACTTATAACCACAAACTTATTTTATATCCTCGAAAAGTGCCTTATCTCTTTACAAATAGAGATATACATGCCAGTCTATTTATTCTTACAATAACTAAGTGAAAACAATCTATAAATCCCAATATTTTTTCTGATTTATCTATTTTGCGGTCACTCTTGTCATAAAAAGTTACGTTGTCTAGCTATTGAGTGTTACTCTTAGCGATTATGTACAAAGTTAAAAACCGTAAAACTAGCGTAATTTACGATGTTGATAAAGATATTTTTTTAAGTTGTCAGTTTTATGTTTGTTTGCTGAAACGTCTTAAGACTACAAAGCCTCATAAGCCCTCATCTGATAACGAGAAGATAAAAGTAAACACATTGTCTCTACAAGAGAGGAGTAACGATTGATACAAAAACTAACATCTTCTACAGTGTTTTCTTATGATGAAGTTATAATTACAACCTCAGCGGTCAGTTGCTGAATCTTCTTGTCTAAGATGCTATCTAGTAGCATAAAGTTAACAGTGCTTCAGAGATTCTAACACAGATACAGTTCCTCCAAAAATTCGTCCCAAATTACATCTTGCATACAAATAAACTGTAATATTTTAGTTTTTATTAAGATCTCACCATTAAATGAGGCAGCATTAAACCAGAATACAAACGACCGTTTTTAGAGGGAAATATACTGTCAAATAAACCATTTTCGCAAAGGCGATAAAATCATTCAAAAATGAGATAATTGAGAAATAATTTACAGTAGTAAAATGATATTTGTCACAGGCTTAAGAAAATTAATCTTTATCAAAAGTATCACACATGAGTCACAAGATATCGTCTTTTGCATTCTTTTTTCTGTTTTTATAATTTGAGCCAAAGGAAATGGATAAGTACTGTATTTGCCTTTATTAAATCGCACAAAAATAAAATACGCAAAATGTCCATTTTCCAGAAAATGTAACTTCCATATAATGTTAAGTATGCAACATTAGAAAATAT
The DNA here is from genome assembly GCA_963931845.1 of Maratus michaelseni. NCBI lineage: Eukaryota > Metazoa > Arthropoda > Arachnida > Araneae > Salticidae > Maratus > Maratus michaelseni. Next base: position 257,814,730 of record OZ007592.1, read on the forward strand.
AACCATGGATTTTTTGTTTCATTTATTCTTTGTGAAATAAATGCATTTAACTTCAAAATAGAAACAAAAAAGTAAAATCATGCGTTTCGCATGATTATGAAACACTTTCCAGCACTTCCAGAATACTGTTAAGAAACTTCAACATTTGATAAAATGAACGATGATATCTAAGTATACGATTTTAGAAAACGCATAAGACTTTGGCAAACCTATAATTTCAATAATTACCATCCATAGCCGATAAGGTAAGGTATTAGAATCATTTTGTGTCTTGTATATGATTCATATACACAGCACAGTATGCTAAAATTTAGTTCAGCTACAAACCCATAGCACATTTGAAAATTCGTCATCAGCAATTACCACCAATAGATGGAAATGCATTCGAATTGTTTTGTGAAGCCTCGTATGTTATCTACAGATATTTATACCCACCATATATTAAGCTAAAATTTAATGTAGCTGAAAAATGCGTAGCATAACTGTAAAGACCCTTTCAGCAATCATCATCCATACCCGGCAATGTATCCAGTTCTTTGCGTAGCCCTGCATATGAATTTATTTATATTCTTTAAGCATAATATATCAAATATAGCTGAGCTGCAAAATGCATAGCATAATTAAAAACCACCTTTAAATATTTTTCGCCCATAACAATAATGCTTATTTTGTGCAGCCCTGTATATGATCTACACAATTTATACACACCACGTAATATACAAAAATTTAGTTAAACCTAAAAACGCATATCACAACTGAAAACGTACTTTCAGCAATTATCGCTCATAGACAGCACTGTAATTGAATTATTTTATGTGTCCCTGTAAATGATCGATAAATGCTATGCTCTACAAATTTTATACTGGTGTCCAGAAATTATGAGGCAGTGACCAATTTCAGACTATCTCAATTAGACAATCAGACTTAATATTTTAATCACGGTATACTGTTTCTACGATTTTTTTTTCAAGTTTTTGGAAAGCGGTGTCAAATTCAGCTGAAAACTCTGTATGCTAAAAAAAAAAAAAATCTTTTGAATTTTTCACAGAAACGTTAACATTTTCACGAATATACGTGCTATGCTTACACAAATGCACACAAATGTTGAACAGGACATACATAATCATTTGCTACAGTGACAGACCATTTTTAGCATTATTTGTTACTTGGGAGATCGAAAATGGTATTTTATTATTAAAATTATTATTGCCCCCCCCCCGCTCCTAATTTTCCTCGCGACAAAATCTTCACTGAAAAACATGAAGTCAAACATGTTCTATACACCTTCAAAGTTCAAGGGCATTCCGGGCATTTCCTCACGAGTTTCAGTAAGATATTCGACGAAACGTTTGAAATTGGTCACTGCCCCTTAATTTCTGGACACCAGTGTACAATAAGCATATTGTAAGTGTACAACAGTAATTAATACACTTCAATATTATTATGGTTGATATAATGTAATATCATTAATTAAAATAAACTACAAATGATTTTTCGTCCGTAGACCATAATATAAAGGAATTTTTTTTCGTTAAATTATAGTCTACGTCAATTTACGGTAAATTAATGATAATTGCTATGGATTCCATATTCCACAGAAATTATGTTGTAGTATACGCCTCAGTATTGCATATAAATTTTATTACGTTTGAGATAGTCTAAGTCTAACATCATTAAAATGCATCGCGAACGATTTTTTCCCATAGACCGTAATGTAGCGGAATTCTTTTCTGTAACCCTATAAACGAAGTATACGATGCTAAACATTTCATTTTCAATAGTGAACATGCTATAGAAAACCTAAATAACATATATCAATTATTTGGCAATCCGGGTATATTTACGAGAATTAGAGTAAAGAGACAAACCGACGTCACTTTCAACTATGTTGAAACACGCAAATTGAACTCATTTTTAACACTTTCCAATAAAGTTGAAAAGTGTTTACGAATTTGATTTATCTGTCTGTCCGTGTTCTAACTCGCATAAATGTACTCGGATTGCCATACAATTGATATATGTTATTGAGGTTTAATACAGCATGTTTGACATTGAAAATGAAGTGTGTAGCATTTATAGTTCATTTAGAGGGGAACTCAAAATAATTCTGTTACATTACGGTCTATGGGGGAAAATCGTTTGCGGTATATTTTAATATTGTTACACTATTTCAAACATATTAAAATTGATAATTATCACTGCGGTGCACTACAAGAGGCTTACTATAGAATATGGTGGGCATAGAATTCATTGTTCATTCACAGAGACATACAAAATAATTCGGTTACAGTAATGTATATGAACAATAATTGCTGGAAGTGCGTTTCTAGTTGTGGTACGCGCTTTTAAATTTAACTAATTTTTTATATGTTGCACTTAGTGTGTATAATTGCTATAGATCATAAACAGAGCAGCACAAAAGATATCGGATACATTTCGGTTTATTGACAGAAATTGTTGAATAGTAATTTTTAATTGTTCAATGCGTTTCCTAACTGGACTAAATTTAGCATATTACGTAGTATATATACAAATCGATAGACTATATATAGGACTGCACAAAAGAATTCGGATAATTTTCCGAATACTGTTGGTAATTCCTGAAATTGGGTTTTTAAATGTGTTATGCTTTTTCCGAATTGTTTACTTAACCATCATCTTTCATCTTATTAAACGGTAAAGATTTGTAAAAGTATTTTAGAAGTGTTGGAAAGTGTTACATAATCTATGCTTGACGCATGAGTTTTCGTTCTTGTTTAGTATTTTCTGGGCTTATAACAGCATGAAAAACATGGGAGAACTATGTTGAAAAGTGTTAAAAAGCGTTAAATATTAAAAGTAAAGGAATCAGGAGTTAAAATTTAATAAATACTGTTTGTGTTTAATTCAATAAATCCCATTGCACCATAAATTTTTGTGTTTGATCTAGTATTATACAGGGTGAATCTAAACTCTTGGGCAGAATTTTAAGAGGTGGTAGCACACATCAAGACAAACAATATTAAATAGGAAACTAAGGGTCCCAAACGTCTTCCGAAGGAGATAGGCGCCATTAAAGTTTAGGGTCCAAAATTTCAAATGATTATAAAAAACAGAAAAATTGGTCGATTCGTTTGCGGTTTTCGCTAAAACTATTCTTTATGTCAGTATTTTCTTAAAAATAAATTTTAAAGATAAAGTTTAAAAAATACCGATAGAGGGCGCTTTAGACTTTGGAGTAACGAAAAACTATTTTTTACCGTTATTTTTTGTATTTCATTAAATGCTTTCAAAAGCTTAGACTTAAACTTAAATTTCGAGCTCAAAATCTGAATCGTTGGGAATGATTAAGTAGCGCAAACTGAACTGTGCTCAGGAGTTGAAATTTGAAACCCCCCCCCCCCCCAACTGCTGAACACAATTCAGTTATTCCCGATCTCGGTGGCGTAGACCAGGCAGAAACAATATGAGTTGTAATTTTCCCACTGGACGAAAAATGTCCGGGCCAGGATTCGAACCTGGGATCTCTTGAAGCTGCCATGCTCTACCAACTGAGCTATCCCGGTTGAATCTGGAGGGCATAATTCATCCAGATTCAACCGGGATAGCTCAGTTGATAGAGTATGGCTGCTTCAGCCAAGAGATTGCAGGTTCGAATCCTGGCCGCACATTTTTCGTGCAGTTGAAAAATTACAACTCATATGATTTCTTTACCAATTTGAATAACTGTGTTAAAATTAATCCAGGCAGAAACTACTACCCCCTACACGTAAAATAAACTATAGAGTAATGACAAAATTAAATAGAAAATTTATTCATAACAGACATGAGCAATTTCTCCGCGCAAAATAAAAAGAAACAATTTGATGTATGCATGTAGTGCGCAATATGAATGAAGGTTGACACGTAGAAAATGGTACACGCATGATGTTCGTGAGGAATCACAAAAACTGCTCGAAAGAGTGCCCACCAGCAACGATGCAGGCCTCACGCCGCCGCCGGAGGGATTTGCGAACATTAGTGAATAACCCGGGCATCTCCCGGATATCGCCTGCTACGACGGCAATCCTCGCAACCAGGTCCTCGTCGGAGTCGACGGTAAAAAATAGGTGTTCATTACTCCAAAGTCTAAAACGCCCTCTATCGGCATTTTTTAACTTTATTTTTTTAATTTATTTTTAAAATAAATTTTTTATTTAATTTTTTCATCCCTCTATCATTTATTTTATGTGTAGGGGGTAGTAGTTTCTGCCTAGTCTACGACACCAAGATCGGGAATAACTGAACTGTGTTCAGGAGGGGTTCAAATTCCAACTCCTGAACACAGTTCAGTTTGCGCTACTTAACCACTCCCAACGATTCAGATTTTGAGCTAAAAAATTAAGTTTAAGTCTAAGCTTTTGAAAGCATTTAATCAGATACAAAAAAGAACGGTAAAAAATAGTTGTTCGGTACTCCAAGAGTTTAGATTCACCCTGTATAAGGGTCCTAACTGCAAAATCTTAGCATTATAACCGAATTAAAAAACAAACAAAAAATGATCGATAAGTGGTGTTTGCATGTTTGTTCAAATAGCGTAGGTGACACCTTTACGACGTACTTAATACCAAGTTCCTATGGTGGAACTTAGTATAGTAAGTTCAACCATACACTTTTTATGTTATTATAAGCCGAGAAAATAATAAAAAATGAGTTCAATTTGCTTGTTTTATGTCCTCATTATCAACCGTGTATTTCATGGTGTGCTTGGAAATTTTGGTTTTGCGACATTTTATTACAATTAACCTTATTACCATTAGTGTTGTATTTACACAATAAATAAAGAACTCATATATTATTTCAAGTACCTTAATTGTTAAAATGTGGATGTTTAATAAAATATACATTAAACTTTCGAAAAAAGAAATCAGATTACAGGAACAAAATAGAATACCAATTTTCAGAATGTCTACAGTTATAAACTTCTACACTTCTCTAAACTCGCAGACAACAGAAAAGAAACTAATGCAATTATTCTGTTTCAGCATGGTACCGAAAAATTTATAATGTTGTCTTTAGTTTAATCTTGCCTGAAAATCGGATTAGATGAGAGAATGCTTTAGAATTCTAATTCTTTTCTAGTTAAGGCTAAACCTAATCAAAAACAAGAAAAAAAAAAGATGCAACAGACAACATAAAAGAGCAGTTATTCACAATGCCTTCTATTGTTATTTGTGTTCGCTTATTTCTGACAGTTAAATTGGAATAATAAAAAGGTTAAACGGTTTTTAAATTTTTCTATTTACAAAACTCCCTTTTCTCCAAGTGCATTATTATATTATCTGAGTAATTTTTTTTTCTTATATTGTTTAATAGTTTGTGTATACAGGACGTCTCAAAAAGGTTGAAACGCGCTTTAATTTTTTTACCCGTTTGAGATTAGTATGTTGATGATGCAGGGTGCCTAGCTACTCTTTTATAAGAGTACTCTAGTGGACGAGTGAGTTTTGAGTTTTTGGGTGCAATCGTGAAGTCCCGAATCCTAACATTTATGCATGAATGAGACCTAGTCTGTCATTTCTTAGCATTTCACTTAGTACGTAATGTATCTCCGGGAATCTGGTTGTCATGTTAATTTTTGAAATGATATATTAATTATGCAACTGTGGTTGTGTACTAGCTACAAATAGTGCGTTAGTAAGATGGAATCAATGAAATTGGAACTCGTCTCGCTCCAATGTAATTAGTTTTTTTATGCAAATCGAGCTGAGTTTTAACTTCAAGTGGTGCTTCCTACCAGCTGTTTGGATAGAGTCATCAGTTGTGAGTTTTTGCAAATTTGGTAAGAGATTAAGCTTTCTACTTCAAAACAAAGAACTATCGGAATCCACGGGATTCCATTTATAGTGATATTAAAGTGAGGTCATTTGGAGCCGAGTTAAGTGAGTTAAATTTAACAAGTTTTGGTAAAGGATTTTCCTCCTCTCAGTCTTTCTTAAAGTGAACTTATCGTTTGCATTAAATCCACACGCTCCAGTCATAATTTCCTATTTACTGTTATAAATAAATTGTTGTGTTTTAGTAAAATCTGTGTCTCTTTAAAAATTGACAGCTCTGACGTACATGTCACAAGTAAGCAATGTAAAATGCAAACGTGTTCAAAATAACGTGGGAAATAACAATAAGAATGCATTAATGAAATAGTTAATAAATGTCATTAATTTTCATAATGCCATTAATTTTAAAAAACTTACTTAAAAAAAATTATACGATCTCCCTGAGACAAAAATGGCCGATTAGAAAGAACCTTTGCTTAATTAGAATTATCTTTGCTAAAACAAGATAATACAAAAAAAAAAAAAAAAAAAAAAAAAAAAAAAAGCATTTCCGTTTCTTTAAAATTGTTGGATTTATGCTTAATGAAAATTAAATGGGGACCATGTATCACATTAGAAATGTAAATATGTGATATACTGCAAGAAAGAGTAAACACAGACACTAATACATATGCAGTTAACATAAAACAAAAGATAATCCATGCTTGCAACAATCAGAGCTTCCCCCAGACAGTTTCAGAAGGGTGCTGTACTCTGCCTGCCCTTTAGTTTACAAAATAGCACCCTTCTTGCCCCCTCTGTAAAATAATTAGCATATTTCTTGCCCATCAGTAAAATAATTAGCACATTTCTTGCCCATCAGTAAAAAAGTGCCCTTTCTCCTTTTTGCATTAAAAAATTTGAATTCATAGTAAAAATTGACTCAATGTTGTCTTGAAAATAATGCCCTGAATTTTAAATATCAAAAGTGACTTTAAAAACCAAAATAATACCTTTTAACAATTAAAAAAAAATGTCCTTAAGAATCGGAAAAGTGCCCTTAAGAATAAAAAGTGCCCTTTTCTCACCAGCAGCACCCTGCCCTTTTTTAAACCTGGGGGAAACTCTGCAACAATATTAGGGCTAAAGAACTTGAAAATATTTACAGAAACATTATTAAAGGAGCTCGGTTTCAAGGAGAACGATTTGCGATTATGTTTGTAAGATTTAAATCTACTGTCTTTTTTAAGTTATGCCTGACTGCATAATGCTTTAGTTAGAAGCATTTTTTTTTTCACAAATGTTAACACATTTCTTATTTAAAGAACGCCCTTGTCAATTTGTAAAATGCATGTATTTTTACTATCGAAATAGAATTTAAAATGGTACGAATAAAATGTGTAAGTGATCTTTTTCCCTTCATTATATAATTCAGTTAATTTTTAACGTTTTTTTTTTCAATGATTTTTTGCAACGATTGCAGGAAAAAAACAATAAAAATAAAATCTAATTTCCAATATTGTCTTAGGTAGCATAAAAATTTAAAAGTGTAACTTTTTGAAAAACAGTGGGAGGGCTTTTTTATTAACATAATCTTATTTCTCACTTTTTTAAAATTTACATTGTCTATTTATCTCCAACAGGTAAAAAGTTAAAGCATGTTCTACTTTTTGGGCACAAGCTTTATAGAAAATAATGTATAATAAGGATGGATGTTTGCAGATTATTTTTCATTTCAATTGAATTTTTAGACAGTTATTCACACACACATGATTATTGTTTTGACGATGCGATAACACAACGATAGCGATTAAAGAGTATCATTTGAACTAAGGAATATTATAATAGTACGATATATATATATCAGATATACATCATATATTTTTTATACAACATGCAAATGATTTTCAAAACAATACAGCACTGTAATCTTTTGCACTGTAAAAAAAAAGAAACTCCCTATATAGACTGGTGATTTTGTGTGAAATTTCTGTCTTTTAGCAGAAACTTTCCATTTTGAAAGGAAATGGTACATTTTCCCGTAATAAACGGAAAATTTTTGCTTTTTATCCTTACTCGTTGAATGTTAAAAACAAAATGTTCCTTCCAAGACAGACAAACGGAAATATTCCTTTTCAATTAATTTTCAATATTCATTTAATAAAATGTAACATTCATTTTATGTGAAATTTCTGTCTTTTAACGTAAACTTTCCATTTTGAATAGAAATCGTACATTTTTCAAAATAAATGGAAATTTTCCTTTTTATCCTTACTCGTTGAATGTTAAAAACAAAAATGTTCCTTTCACGACAGACAAACGAAAATGTTCCTTTTCAATTAATCTTCAATATTCATTTTATGTGAAATTTCTGTCTTTTAACGGAAACTTTCCATTTTGAATAGAAATCGTACATTTTTCAAAATAAATGGAAAATTTCCTTTTTATCCTTACTCGTTGAATGTTAAAAACAAAAATGTTCCTTTCACGACAGACAAACGGAAATGTTCCTTTTCAATTAATTTTCAATATTCATTTTATGTGAAATCTCTGTCTTTTAACGGAAACTTTCCATTTCGAATAGAAATCGTACATTTTCAAAATAAATGGAAAATTTCCTTTTTATCCTTACTCGTTGAATGTTAAAAACAAAAATGTTCCTTTCACGACAGACAAACGGAAATGTTCCTTTTCAATTAATTTTCAATATTCATTTTATGTGAAATTTCTGTCTTTTAACGGAAACTTTCCATTTTGAATAGAAATCGTACATTTTTCAAAATAAATGGAAATTTTCCTTTTTATCCTTACTCGTTGAATGTTAAAAACAAAAATGTTCCTTTCACGACAGTCAAACGGAAATGTTCCTTTTCAATTAATTTTCAATATTCATTTTATGTGAAATTTCTGTCTTTTAACGGAAACTTTCCATTTTGAATAGAAATCGTACATTTTTCAAAATAAATGGAAAATTTCCTTTTTATCCTTACTCGTTGAATGTTAAAAACAAAAATGTTCCTTTCACGACAGACAAACGGAAATGTTCCTTTTCAATTAATTTTCAATATTCATTTTATGTGAAATTTCTGTCTTTTAACGGAAACTTTCCATTTTGAATAGAAATCGTACATTTTTCTTAATAAATGGAAATGTTCCTTTTTATCCTTACTCGTTGAATGTTAAAAACAAAAATGTTCCTTTCACGACAGTCAAACGGAAATGTTCCTTTTCAATTAATTTTCAATATTCATTTTATGTGAAATTTCTGTCTTTTAACGGAAACTTTCCATTTTGAATAGAAATCGTACATTTTTCAAAATAAATGGAAAATTTCCTTTTTATCCTTACTCGTTGAATGTTAAAAACAAAAATGTTCCTTTCACGACAGACAAACGGAAATGTTCCTTTTCAATTAATTTTCAATATTCATTTTATGTGAAATTTCTGTCTTTTAACGGAAACTTTCCATTTCGAATAGAAATCGTACATTTTTCAAAATAAATGGAAAATTTCCTTTTTATCCTTACTCGTTGAATGTTAAAAACAAAAATGTTCCTTTCACGACAGACAAACGGAAATGTTCCTTTTCAATTAATTTTCAATATTCATTTTATGTGAAATCTCTGTCTTTTAACGGAAACTTTCCATTTCGAATAGAAATCGTACATTTTCAAAATAAATGGAAAATTTCCTTTTTATCCTTACTCGTTGAATGTTAAAAACAAAAATGTTCCTTTCACGACAGACAAACGGAAATGTTCCTTTTCAATTAATTTTCAATATTCATTTTATGTGAAATTTCTGTCTTTTAACGGAAACTTTCCATTTTGAATAGAAATCGTACATTTTTCAAAATAAATGGAAATTTTCCTTTTTATCCTTACTCGTTGAATGTTAAAAACAAAAATGTTCCTTTCACGACAGTCAAACGGAAATGTTCCTTTTCAATTAATTTTCAATATTCATTTTATGTGAAATTTCTGTCTTTTAACGGAAACTTTCCATTTTGAATAGAAATCGTACATTTTTCAAAATAAATGGAAAATTTCCTTTTTATCCTTACTCGTTGAATGTTAAAAACAAAAATGTTCCTTTCACGACAGACAAACGGAAATGTTCCTTTTCAATTAATTTTCAATATTCATTTTATGTGAAATTTCTGTCTTTTAACGGAAACTTTCCATTTTGAATAGAAATCGTACATTTTTCTTAATAAATGGAAATGTTCCTTTTTATCCTTACTCGTTGAATGTTAAAAACAAAAATGTTCCTTTCACGACAGTCAAACGGAAATGTTCCTTTTCAATTAATTTTCAATATTCATTTTATGTGAAATTTCTGTCTTTTAACGGAAACTTTCCATTTTGAATAGAAATCGTACATTTTTCAAAATAAATGGAAAATTTCCTTTTTATCCTTACTCGTTGAATGTTAAAAACAAAAATGTTCCTTTCACGACAGACAAACGGAAATGTTCCTTTTCAATTAATTTTCAATATTCATTTTATGTGAAATTTCTGTCTTTTAACGGAAACTTTCCATTTCGAATAGAAATCGTACATTTTTCAAAATAAATGGAAAATTTCCTTTTTATCCTTACTCGTTGAATGTTAAAAACAAAAATGTTCCTTTCACGACAGACAAACGGAAATGTTCCTTTTCAATTAATTTTCAATATTCATTTTATGTGAAATCTCTGTCTTTTAACGGAAACTTTCCATTTCGAATAGAAATCGTACATTTTCAAAATAAATGGAAAATTTCCTTTTTATCCTTACTCGTTGAATGTTAAAAACAAAAATGTTCCTTTCACGACAGACAAACGGAAATGTTCCTTTTCAATTAATTTTCAATATTCATTTTATGTGAAATTTCTGTCTTTTAACGGAAACTTTCCATTTTGAATAGAAATCGTACATTTTTCAAAATAAATGGAAATTTTCCTTTTTATCCTTACTCGTTGAATGTTAAAAACAAAAATGTTCCTTTCACGACAGACAAACGGAAATGTTCCTTTTCAATTAATTTTCAATATTCATTTTATGTGAAATTTCTGTCTTTTAACGGAAACTTTCCATTTTGAATAGAAATCGTACATTTTTCAAAATAAATGGAAAATTTCCTTTTTATCCTTACTCGTTGAATGTTAAAAACAAAAATGTTCCTTTCACGACAGACAAACGGAAATGTTCCTTTTCAATTAATTTTCAATATTCATTTTATGTGAAATTTCTGTCTTTTAACGGAAACTTTCCATTTTGAATAGAAATCGTACATTTTTCTTAATAAATGGAAATGTTCCTTTTTATCCTTACTCGTTGAATGTTAAAAACAAAAATGTTCCTTTCACGACAGTCAAACGGAAATGTTCCTTTTCAATTAATTTTCAATATTCATTTTATGTGAAATTTCTGTCTTTTAACGGAAACTTTCCATTTTGAATAGAAATCGTACATTTTTCAAAATAAATGGAAAATTTCCTTTTTATCCTTACTCGTTGAATGTTAAAAACAAAAATGTTCCTTTCACGACAGACAAACGGAAATGTTCCTTTTCAATTAATTTTCAATATTCATTTTATGTGAAATTTCTGTCTTTTAACGGAAACTTTCCATTTCGAATAGAAATCGTACATTTTTCAAAATAAATGGAAAATTTCCTTTTTATCCTTACTCGTTGAATGTTAAAAACAAAAATGTTCCTTTCACGACAGACAAACGGAAATGTTCCTTTTCAATTAATTTTCAATATTCATTTTATGTGAAATTTCTGTCTTTTAACGGAAACTTTCCATTTTGAATAGAAATCGTACATTTTTCAAAATAAATGGAAATTTTCCTTTTTATCCTTACTCGTTGAATGTTAAAAACAAAAATGTTCCTTTCACGACAGTCAAACGGAAATGTTCCTTTTCAATTAATTTTCAATATTCATTTTATGTGAAATTTCTGTCTTTTAAAGGAAACTTTCCATTTTGAATAGAAATCGTACATTTTTCAAAATAAATGGAAAATTTTATTTTTATCCTTACTCGTTGAATGTTAAAAACAAAAATGTTCCTTTCACGACAGACAAACGGAAATGTTCCTTTTCAATTAATTTTCAATATTCATTTTATGTGAAATTTCTGTGTTTTAACGGAAACATTTTATTTTGAGTGGAAATCGTACACTTTCCCGGAATAAAAGGAAAATTTCCTTTTTATCCTTACTCGTTAAATGTTAAAAACAAAAATGTTCTTCCAAGACAGACAAACGGAAATGTTCCTTTTCAATTAATTTTAAATATTCATTTAATAAAGTGTAATATTCATTTTATAGAAAGTTATTTCTGCTTCCCTCTAAGTTTTCTTTCAAGAAAAATTAATACACTGCAATATAATTACTGCATAAATTACTGCAATATAATACTCGTGTTATTTTTTCCATTTTCTACTTTTAGAACTGAAGAAATTGTGTAAAAAGTGCCAAAACACTCAGGTATATATACAGTGTTTTTCAATTTTATTTTATCTTATCTGCACCCAATTAATCGGATAATTTATCATAGCAAAATATCTTCTCCACTAAATGGTTTAAACCGCATGTAATATTTCATGTCTTAAACTAATAAATTTTGCTCAAAAAAGAGGAAATTGTGAATGATGCAAATGATCCATAAAATTAAATTAATACATATATAGAAATGAATGATACCTATATAGCACAAATGTGTTCGGCGCTTTTCCTGATATAATGAAGAGAGTAACAACGAACTGCGCTTTCGATTTCGATTTCGTTGTTATTTATTTTCTTCTAAACAATCGCATAATTTCATTTTTTGCACTATCGAAAAGAGCAAAAATTGTACTTTCGGATAAAAATTCTTTGAAAACTGTAACTTAATTTACGGATTTTTTTAATAATTTTCAAGCGAATTATTTTAATGTCTATTTCATTAATAAATAAATTTATTTACATTTAATAAATTTCAAAACTGTATTATTTAAATGCATAATTGATCATTCATATAAAAATGTTTTTTGATGTAGTTGGTGGACATATTCTAAAAATTATATTAAATGAAAAAAGAAGTATAATTAAAAGTTATTTTGACCGATGTCGTGCATACACCGAAGAGTATGCTCGATAACCCTGGTGACTCGGGTTGTCTTCTCAGGTTATATTGCAGATTGTATTTTGAGATTTTTGTTGCTTTTATTTCCAATGAACTGCAATCAATGGTAATATGCTTCAGAATTGCAGCCTGATTTTCTCCCGTGACACGTTATGCTAACAAACATGTAACATTGTCGCAAACTGTGCTATATTTGGCAGGTTGCGAGAGATCATGCAAATGACGTCCGATTATACCTCAAACATTGTTTAATAATTGAGTAGTCAGGTGATGCGACTGCCCAAGAAAGGATGTTGATTTTATGCACCAATATTTGGTTACACGTGCAGTTTATGTACATGTGTCATCGCTCAATAATAAACAGCTCAAATATTAGGCTGTTCGAATAGTTTATATCGATACTATTTGATACATTTTCTGAATCTTTTTCGTCCATTAATGCATAAAATATACCGATGTTCTTATTCAGATTCCAGGGAATTGTCAACTTTTTTCATTTTCAAATAGAAATATAGCATTTTTCGGAAAATGCAATCGAACAGGGGTGACGAACCTATATGACTCATATGCCGAGGTGACGCATGACAATTTCTATGGCACGCGATAAATTTAAAATTGACAATCATAAAATTATTATTTTTTGCTATAATATATGAAATTTTGTTTAACGCGTAAAGGCGGTCACAAATAATGCATGTAATTAACGTATTAGAAAACTTTTCTTTTCCTGTGATGCTAGGCACTGACAGATAGATATTCTGCTTTTCTATTTGAATTTAAAAAGCTTTATTTCTTCAAATGAATTCCATAAGACAGTCACTACAATAAAAGGACAAAAGGAACCAATTTCCTTATACACATTACTAAAAATAATAAATTATGAAACAGGTATAAAACATTCTCAATCAAACGTACAACAGCAAAAATCTCATTAATAAATTATTAATACAATTTTTTTATGTAACTTGGATTATGAAAAGTTAGATATTACATTAATAATAAGTTATAAATTACTAAATAAAAAATCTTCTTTATTTCTTTTTATAGTACGATAATCTTAAATGAATAAAATTTTTGAATTAATATTTTATTAAATCAAATGCTTATCCCCATGCTTATGCCCCTCAGGAAAAATATTTTGGTTTTCGTTCTTAGTAAGTAACACGTGAAAGGTCTGATTATACTAAACAGTGTTTGACGTAAACAGCACAGGTCCATAACCAGATAGGGATAGTGTAGGCTGCCCCCCCCCCTCCGTAGCAACTTCTTGAGCCTCCATTAGACTTCATATTATTTTAATACGAATAAATAACATTATTATTATTATTATTTTTTTTTTTGTAATCAAATTGTTATGACAAGGAGGGACATGCCCTCTTACTTTTGTTTTTATTTATTCATCATGAAAGTAGAGGATAAAAGATACCCAAGTATCACTAAAAGGTTGGACCAACGTTGACTAATTGTTGGCTAATAGTTATTTCACGTTGGTCCACAGTAAGAAGTGTCCGCCTTGCTGTAGCATTGGCTAACGAACCATTTGCAAAAAAAGGTTCAACAGTGATCCAACTATTAGCTGCTTAGAATCCTGCTATGATATGCTCTAAATTAGAGGGGTTTCTGTACCAACCATTTCCCAACCCTAACATTTTCTAACTGTTTCCAGAAACTGCCATCGATGATGGACCAACCATCTGTACTGCTTGGGTAAGCTGTTAATTAGCCCCATCAAAAAAATTCAAAGCCTTCTCTAACTTTGCCGGCTGATTACGGCCCTGAAACAGCATGTGACGCTATATATATTTTTGTAAATGTTTGGCACGTTACAATATTGATATTGTTAGTGAATATTTGGCACGCGTGCATAAAAACATTCGCCATCCCTACTATAGAAGCTACTTTAAAAAAATTGTATACTTTGTCTGTACAATTTTCTGTATAATTTGTGCACAGCAAAACAACACGTAAATTGCTTGAAAATCCTCGACCACATACTTTTATAAACCAGCTCAATGACGTCGTTATTTTTTTTTTTTTTTTTTTTAGTCTAGAAACAATCACAGTTTTAGTTTATGCTTAACGGATTTCTAAGTCTTCTTATTTATTAATACTTGCTTGTTTTCCTTGGTATGTTTTTAATTTACTAAGTTTATTGGTATATTTGATCGTTTATCCGTTTTCAATATAAAAATGAGTTTAAATATGTTGAATAAATCCGAAATCAATACAGAAACAAGAGTTCTGAAATGAGTTTTTCAATTTATCATAATTAAATTATGAAAATTTCTTTCAAATATATTAAAATAACCCAGAAGAAAAACTTCAAATTAGCCATCAACATCGCATCATTTTATGCACAGTTAAATAATTTTTTTGATTTTGTTTCTGTTTAAGTGGAACACTTAAATGACGTGTAAAAAAAGCCACGTTATAAATTGTTTTCGACGGGTGTACTAAGAATTTCAGAAGCTAATTAAAACAATTAAAACATTTTGTTTCTGTTTTGTTTGTTTTTGATTTTTAGATTAAAAAAAAAAATGAATTTTCAAGTTTCATTGACTAAATGGATATTAATTTCTAATCCATTAACTTTTAACAAATTCGTCAGTAGTGGAGTTTTTTCTCCTTCTTTTTTCTCCAATGATTTAGCACATCTTGCTCTGACAGCATGTTTACGCAAAATTCAGTACGCTTGGGGAGACGTAGTACATTAATAGTTGCTTATGTTCTCAATTAACGGGAAAAAACGCCGAGCCATTTATGATAAAAGCAATCTGATCACGGAAGTACCATTGCTGTATTGTAGAGGATAATCTATGATTGGTCCATTTCTGTATGCTATCCACCTTACACTGTAAAAAAAAAAATCCCGTACATATACAGGGTGACAAGAAATAACTTGGACACACATGATACGTTATAACTTTAATGCTATTGAAAATATTACGACCAAACTTCAAAATAAATATGAATACATTATTTCGTCTAATATATTTACAAATTTTCAAAATGGCTACCTTTAGCCTTAATACAGAAATTTAAACGTGTTACAAAATTTTCGGCTATGGGTCGCAACTCACTTACTGATATTTTATCCCATTCCTTGCATAAGGATTTCTTTAGGGATGCCAAAGTTTTATGAGGTTTAGCACACAGCCTTGTCTCCAAGATGGAACAAAAATAATGATGCATTGAGTTCAAATCTGGGGAATACGGTGGCCATTCTTGAGCTCCAATGAAGTCAGGAAAATGTGTCTTGCACCAATCTTGAGTGCCTTTAGCTTTGTGTGCAGGTGCGGAATCCTGTTGGAAGGTCCATTTTTTGTTTCCAAAGAACTTTTGTGACCAAGGTAAGACAACATCTTCCAAAATGAGTTTGCGATATGTTTGTTGGTTAATCGTTATCCCTTGACCAACAAAAACAAGTGGTGTTTTCCCACTAGCACATATCCCACCCCAAACCATTACAGATTGGGGTCGTTGACGTTGTTCAACAATGCAAGAAGGTCCAGGTGCTTCTGCTGACCAAACTCTATCATTATGACTATTGTGAGCTTGTTCAATCGAAAACAGTTGCTCATCTGTGAAGACAAATGTTTGCCATCGATCACCTGCGGCCCGCTTTAACAGTTCTTTACACCTTTGAAGTCTTGTGCGTTTGTTTTCTGCTGTTAGCTTTTGAGCCTCTTTCCTTTTGTAAGGGTGAAGACCAAGAACTCTTGCCATCAAACGTGCGGTTTCTCTGTTGATCTTCATCTTTCTAGCAACCTTTCTCATTGAAATCCTAGGATTTCGTTGAACTCGCTTTTTGATAACTACCCGGATTCTTGATGTGTTAACTGTGCGCTTTCTTCCTCTTCTTGGCCTGTCACCATCATGCCCGTGTTCTTTAAACCTTTTGATTGTGTATGAACCGTCTGCTTAGGCGCTTTCAATCGTTGAACAATTTCACATTGTTTCATTCCTTGTTTATGTAATTCAAGTATGGCAGATCGTTTGCTAACCATAATGGTTATCACAACTAATTTACTTACACATGTTTAGTAGCTTTCTAGAATCAATTCCCTATGACAATAACTTTATAACTTTAGTGGCAGTTACAGATTTTTGGTTTGAAACTTCGTTATTTATATTAAACTAAGTTATTTCTTGTCACCCTGTATATATATAATAATGGGAAAACTCAATAGATACTTTACTTTACTAAATAACAATAATTTAATGGTTCTAGATTAATGTCGCACTTCAATATAAGACGAAATAAATACATTATTTACAAAGTTAAGGGCAAATAGGAGCTTTTGTTGAAACATATCAGACGTCTTAGCATGAGAGCATAATCGGACCGTCTGTAACAGACCAATTTGTAGTCGTACTCTGCTGCAAATTTTAACAATTAGTCCTCATGCAGGTCAGAGATCCTCAAAAACTATGCCTCATGCAGCATATCCATTTGGGTTGGGTCAGAGCTCTATCCTGGATAACCTGCTTAGCTCATCTTGTTGCTACCGTGTGTGCTTGTGTGTGCCGTGTGTGTGCCGTGGGGATCTCTAACCACAACCACATACATAGGGTGTCCCAAAAACATTGACCTCCTCTTTTATTTCTTAAATACTGATCATAGACATATATTATAAATTAGAAAGTTACGTAAAAAAAGATATAGAATTTTATGAAATCGATTAAAGTTTTCAGGGGATTAAATTTGAAAAATACAAAATTAAAACTTTTATACAGCCCCGTGCAAAAAAATCCCAATGAGCAAAATGTGCCCCATACACTAATACGGTCAATACGGTCATGTACAACATTAAATTTCAGCATTTTATCAGGCAAAGTCGTAGAGATATGTTTAAAAAAAAGTTGGTGAGGGGTTAGTCATAAATTAAAATGTAAAAGTTTAAAAGTTTAGTGCAGATGACGCAATGCAGAAATGCTTCATAAGCAAATAAAATATGACTATTATCTTTAGTTTTATTTATAAATTTACAAAACTATGCTTCTTGAAAAATACCTTAAAATTTTACATGATGAATTACAGAATAAAACTTGGAAATGGCACAGTCAATGAACATTAAAACAGCTTATATATGCTTTACATATGCAAATATCTTCCTCTGATCGGAGCGTCACATGATCGCAACAGACGCGTCATTACATGAGAAAGTTGTTTGTGCTCTTCCATTGGTCAATAGCATCGATTATGTAAGCGTAACGCGCGCAGCCGGACAGTCTAAGCAAATCTTAAGTATCTTACATTTCTGCAACATTTTGAGAGTGTAGTTAGCCTGTACAGACAGTATGTCGTAATACAGTAACGAAGAATTTTTTGAAGTGCTAATGCTGTGCAGTTTATGCAATCGCAATGCTAACGAAACTGCACGGAAATTTCAGCGTACATTTTCCAATTCTCGACATCCTTCTGGTAGATTTATTTCTCGATTAGTGCAACGAATGCGGGAAAGAGGAAGCGTACATCCTGTTGGTGGACTAGGTAGGCCCAGACTTTACTCAACTGGTGAAGAAATTGATATTTTGACTTACTTTTGCAGTCATCTCCATAGTAGTGTTCGTATCGCTGATGAACGTACAACGTACAACAGTGTAGAGTAAACTGATACGGAATAAATATGCATCCGTTTACATTCATGGTGTGCAAAGACAGGAGCCAACAGACTATCAACGTCGTCGTCTAGATTTTTGTAATTGAGCTCTTAATCAGGAAGATGCAAATCCCTTTTTCCTGAAAAACATAATTTGGACCGACGAATGCTTTTTTAAACAAGATGGATGCTCAAAATGAGCATTTCTGGTATGACACAAATCCATTCGTGGTACGTGATATTCATCATCAGAAGCAATTTTCATTGAATATATGGTGTAGTATTTTAAGATACCACTTACTTGAACCCATACTGTATGATGGTACGTTGACGGGTGACAGATATGCAAATGAAATTCAGAATGTAGTTATTTCTGATTTTATGAATGAACAGCCCCTAACAGTACTTCCACATGTTTGGTTTCAACAGGACGGATCTCCAGTTCACCAAGCTACAGTTGTGAAACACTAATTAAATAACGAGTTTCCAGACAAGTGGATTGGCTTGCATGAGCCAGTCGAATTTCCTCCTAGATCGCCTGGTTTAATGCCTATGCATTTTTATTTGTGGATCGTTTACACACAGCTGTTTATTTGCAATCACCATTCACTAAAGCAGAATTGCAATAACGAATTTTAGATGGTTGTCGTGATAGTATCACCGAACAAGACCTTGATCGATTGCACAGAAGTGTTATCAGACGAATATATTGGCATGTATGAAAAACATTTTGAAGAAGCTTTCTAATTTTTGCGTAAAGTTATTATTTCTACACAGTTTAGATACCTTTGTACCAATAAATAGCACAATTATTATTTATTTATGCAATCATTGTTTTCTTTTGTAATTTGTGCACGACCCCTGAAACGCGATCATCCAACATGATTTTTCTCCTTTGCGAACTCATCGAGGCATCGAAAAGTGTTTTAAGTCAGCATTTGTGTATTTTCATATCTCTGCGATTTTTTATGATAAAATGTTTAAATTTTGTACATGACCTTATTAGTGTATGGGGCACATTTTACTCACTGAGAAAAAAAATTACGGGGCCGTATAAAAATTTTAATTTGTATTTCTTCAAATTTAATCCCCTGAAAATTGTAATCGATTTCATAAAATTCTGTACCTTTTTTTACGTAACTTTGTAATTTATAATATACTAGCAAAACCCGCGGCTTTGCTCGCGTAATTCTTGAAAAATGCCAAGTGGTATTCGTTGGTCTATTTTCATTAGAGGAAATTTTACTGCCACAGATAATTCAGAAATTACTAATTAAGCCACACTTATTAAGCAAATTTCTGTAATAACTACATCACAGAAATTGCAATTTTAAAACTTTTCTGTTCCTGCTCACATTAAAATTTCAAAATTTTTAAAAACTGTTCTATGAATGCATTTGTGTCTCTAACGTAACAACCATGTAAAATTTCAAGTTTCTATCTCTAACAAATTCAGATAAATCATTGTTTAGAAGGTTTCTAGAACTTTTCCAGCTTATTTCACTTTTTTAAATTTCGATTTCTTTTTAGAAACTGTTTTTAGCGAGCAATGAAATCTTAAAAATAAGCCACCATGCCAAATTTCAACTTCCTATACCAGCAGCATCACTAAAATCGCAATTTTGGAATGTTTTGTGCTTCTGCACCTTTTTTAAATTTTGAATTTTGTAAAAACTGTTCTGTGGAAGCATTAACGTATAAAAAAATAACAGGCATGATAAATTTTAAGTTTCTATCGCAAACAATTTAGAAAAAAAAAACATAATTCATAACGTTTTCCGCTCAGTTTACTCCTTTAAACTTCGAATTTTTAATATACTGTTTATACCGAGCGTCTGTATCTTAAAAGTTACAACTATACTAAATTTCTAGTTTCTAACCCAAATAAATCCAATTAAATCATAATGTAGAACTTTTTTAGACCGTTTTCCGCTCATTTCAGCCTGTTAAATTTCGATTTTTTTTAGAAACCGGTCTTAGCGAGCATTTGCATTTTAAGAGTAACCACCATGTCGAATACGAAGATTCTATACCAGCTGTATCACATAAATTGCAATTTTTGTACGTTTTTATTTTGCTCCTGTCCTTTTACATTTCGCATTTTTAGTAAATTGTTCTGGGTGATCATTTACGTGAGTAACAGCCAGGAGAAAATTTAGGTTTCCAGCCTTAATAGTTCCAAATAAATCGTCATTTAGAACGCTTTTTAAACGCTTTCCGCTCATTTCACCCTTTGAAATTTTGAATTTATTTACAAACCATTGTTTGCGAGCATCTATATCTTAAAAGTAATCGCCATGCCAAATTTGAAATTTATAATCCTGTTAGAAAAAAAAAATCGTAATGTAGAACTTTTTTTTCCTCTTTCACCCTTTTAAATTTCGATTTATTTTTTAAAAAAAATCTGTGTGTTCACCTGTGTCTTAAAAAGTATCAGCCATGTCAACTTTCAAATTTCTGTTCTTAACAATTCCACAGAAATCGTAATTTAGAATGTTTTTAGAACAGTTTTCCCTCATATCACTCTTTTAATTTTCGAATTTTTTAGAAACTGTCCTTAGAGAGCATGTGTATCTTATAACTTACTACCTTGCCCAATTTCAATTTTCTAATGCCTTCAGTTTAATAAACATAGCAATTTTTGAACATTCTTCGCTCTTGCAATTCCCTGAGGGTAGTGCCACTGACATAAAATATAGCCTGTGTTACAGCACAGACTGTCACTATAAATTTGTGAGCATTACTTTTAAAATCGGATCAGTAGTTTCAAAGATGCCATAGAAATTGTAATTTAGAATGTTTTTAGAACACATTTAGCTCATTTCACTCTTTTAAATTTCGAACTTTTTAGAAACTGTGCTTAGAGAGCATTTACATCTTATAAGTAACTACCATGCCAATTTTCATGTTTCTAGTTCCTTCAGTATAAAAAAAATCGAAATTGTAGAATGTTTTTCGCTCCTGCACCCTCCTGTGGTAGTGGCACGGATATAAAATATAGCCTATGTTATAGCAGGGACTGTTATCATCAATTTGCCACCATCACTTTTGAAAATGGTTCTGTAGTTCCAGAGATTCCGTAGAAATTGTAATTTAGAATGGTTTTAGAACGCTTTTCGCTCATCTCACCCTTTTCAATTTCGAATTTTATTAGAATTTGTTCTTAGAGAGCATTTACATCTTATAAGTAACTACCATGCCAAATTACATGTTTCTAGCTCCTTCAGTATAAAAAAAATCGAAATTTTAGAACGTTTTTCGTCCCCCCCCCCTCCTGGAGGTAGTGGCACCGAAATAAAATATAGCCTATGTTGGAGCAGGGATTGTCACCATCAATTTGCCACCATCACTTTTGAAATCGCTTCGATAGTTCCAGAGATTACCCCCTACAAACAAACATACAAACAAAAAAAGAAAAATCGTTACTTCTTTATAATATGAGTGTAGATTACATGACCCGCCCAGCGTTGCCCGGGTGATAAAACCTTAAATAAACCCCAAATTTGTATTATTTTATATATGTTACCCAATTTTGCATGAATTTATATCTTTAATGACAAAATCGCAAAATCGTAAAAAAAATATTTACCTCTTTTTTCAAGTATAGGATAGTTATATAGTTTAAAAAAAAAAAAAAAAAAAAAAGCTTTTGTTGTCCAAACCCTTTGAAATTTTCAATGGTCATAAATATAACGGCTTTACAGCCCGTCTAAGAAATATTGTTATCTGCTTGTATAATAAATATGTTTTCTTTTCGCGTCGGGTCCGTTAACATAAAAAAAAAATAGTATTTGTCGTCCGATCTCTCTGAAATTTTAGTCGTTTATAAATATAACTGTTTCCAAGTCCTCTATAAAATTATGTGAAAATATATGCATTTTAAATAGTGGAAACGAAGCCGAGCGTGACCGCTGAAAACATCCCGTTATTATGGGTTTTCGCCGAAAATATCCCGATTTTTTTTTTTTTTTTAATTTTTTCTCGTCCGAACACTTCGAAATTGTTGTAGGTGATGTAAATCTGGTCTACCGAGATGTTCTAAAAAGATTGTGTTGAAATACGAATGTTTAGTAACTTTTAGCGTAAGAAAAAAAATCTTCTCGTAAGACTCGAAAGGTCCTGCGTTCGCCGGTGTTTTTGAAAGAGTTAAAATCCGTATTAAAAAAAATAATTGTACCATCCATTAGAAGAAGATTTCAGCTCTAAAAGAATATGTTTGGTTTGTCTGTATCTGTAAAATTGTGCTATTGAGAGGCGTTGACGTAAGTGAGAAAACTTAAGTCCGGAAAAACGACCCTTTTTCAAAAATGTTTTTCAAAGGGTTAACATATTTTTTTTTTTTTCGAATTAATTACTGCATTGAAGACGTAAGAGTGCGATCTCTCAGAATATGCTTTTCGTTTTTAAATAAACCAAATGGTTTAATCGATAGAATTTAAAACAGAATTGCGAAATAAACGCATTCTTCATTTAAATGGTTCTTCATTCTCGTGCGCTGCGGTAAATCGGGTTCTGGACATGCGAGAGTTCGCTAAAAAAGAGGTGATTTATTGATCAGTTTTTAATTAATATTGTTTTTAATTTTCAAATTATTAAATTTCTCAGACTCAGGTGCACCAGGCCAGGCCTTGGACTATCCACACCTAAATTTTCAGACTTCTAGGTGGGCTAGATTTTGCTAGCCATCGCAGACAAACAAATACACACACACACACACAGAGCGAAACTTTCTTTTATTAGTATAGATGTCTATGATCCACATTTAAGTAATAAAAGCTGAGGTTAATGTTTTTGAGACTGTTTACTAATGGTTTTGTATACTGGTGATTTTATGTGAAATTTCTGTCTTTTAAATGAATTTTTTTTTTGTTTTGTTTTTAGTGAAAATTTTCTTGGAATAATCGCAACGTTTCATTTTTTACCCTTACTCGTCGCATGTTAAAAACAAAACTGTTCTTTCTAAGAGAGACAGACGGAAATGTTCCTTTTCAATTGAGAGAAAACCGAAAACATCCAGTTAAATTTTTGTAATTCATGTTTTGGTCTATAACCATGTCGTTGGTGTGGCCAGGTGGTGTAGGGAAGAAAGCATTCACCCTGTAATGGCGAATACCGCCGTTCGAATCCCGGGGAAGGCCAGGCATTAAAAAAAGGAGTTTGGTAATATGCAATACAAATACCTGTTCCATGTAAATATGGATTAGTATATATAATTATTATTTAGATTTTTTTTTTAATATTGCGTTATTGCTCGCATTTATTTATAAAAGCAGAAATTTCCCGTCTTGAATGGCAGAAAATTTCCATCTTGAAACGCAAAAATACATAAACAGGAATTTGTTTTTTCACGGATTTTTATTTTACAATGTAAATAAAAATTAAACACTACAACGTTGCATCAACCTATAGACCTATCATGTTTCAGTTGAATAAGGATTATGAAAGAGTCCTCCATTATTTACTCCATTACTTTCATTTGTTGAAAACAGGTTCATTATTTCAATTGCAGTATTTTTCGATCTATTTTGTTTCACGGCACACTAAACTTACTCTATGAACATATAAACATACCAACATAAACACCATAAAAAACATATGAAAAGAATAGATGCATTTTTAATTTGCTTAATAACATAAGCTATGCTCTACCACAGCCAAAAAGTAAAATACTTGTAGCACTTTGCTGTATATATACGAGGGTCATACTGAATTTTTTTAAATACGGCTAAATGGTACACGTCAAACTTACAAACTCTTAGGAGTGTCTTAGTTAGTTAAAGTATTTCCCTCCAAGATCAATGCACTTTTGTTAGCAAATTTTTCAAACATTAAATGCCTCAAGCCATACATTTCTTGGAATGGAAGAAAAATATTCTTTTATCGGCTCATGAATCTCCTCTCGTCGCCCACATAGATTAAAAAATAGCCAAAAGTCACACATACACTGCAAAAAATAATTGTTGATTTTACAGTATAATACTGGCAGCTGGGTGCCAGTTTTATACTGTAAAATCAACAATTATTTTTTGCAGTGTAGCAAGGTAGTGAAAATAGGGTGGATGTTACATAACTTTGATGTTTATTTTGTTCAAGAAATTTGACTGTAAGACATGCTGAACGAGAAGATGCATTGTCATGATGAAGCATGAGTCTCCTAACATTCAGAATTTCTGGAAGGCAGTGGTGTACCAGTTAGCTGTAACTGCCGCCTGTGCCTGTAGCTTTATAGCTTTGAACGAGCAGCACTGTACTTCTGAAGACCACGGCATACTTTACTTTTTATTGCTTGTTGTTTCTTCGCCATTTTTGTTTTGGGGTCATATTCAAAGATCCATACTTTACTTTCTTGACGTGCTGGAATATAAAAAAAAAGGTATGTAGGCCTCATCACCAGTTATAATTTTAGAAATAGTGTGGAGCCCAGCATCATTAAGTAATTTTATGGTATCTTCTAAATTCTGTAAACCATCTGAACACAGTGGCACGAGCTGGAGCTTTTCCATATGGTATTTGTAGATGTTGAAGGCATTTTTCTTGAATTAGCCGCCTTTAAAATCGTAGAAATCATAGCTTGGTAATGCTCTCACATTAACTCCATTTTATCTTCTTTCAAAATTTATTCTACGATAGCTAAATTATAGTTGTTGCCACAAAATTACCGTCTGCGGACATAAAAGAGTTGTAAATATCCGACCAATATATTTTTTTCCCTTTTTTACATGCGTTCAAAATTATATAAATACGTAGCGCTATAGTCGTCGTCTGGTCCGTCCGTCCGCATATGACTACCCAATATGACGACCCCTACATATGGCACAACAACTACCCAACCGAATGGTGTGCAAGTTAATTTATATTATCGTTGCAGAATTTTGCCGAGTTATTTCAAATTTTATGCCAATCGAATCAAAACTTAAAAAGATTTTAATAAAAGTTTTCTTTATTTTATAAATCCTATCGTACGTAATCTATATAATAAAAGCGCAAGTCATGCGACTTAGGAAAACAAATAGAGCACTTCTTTTTTCATATGCCAGTCGTCCATTTTTATTCAAAATTATTTTTTCGAATAAAATTGCATAAAAATTACATTTTTAGAAAGATCCTTCAAAAAAACTGTTTGCTCGAGAGATGAGTTACATTAAAGTTACATTAAAGTAAATAAACGCTGGAGCTTCGTTCATTATGAGTCATAAAAATATTAAATTGCGAAGGTAATCAATCGCAAAGCAAGATCTCCATGGTAAATTTTGCAGCGCTGTCTGGTGTAGAAAAAAAATTCGCATTTGTAAATGCGGCATACGTAAATAGAAAAAAATAAGACATACTCATTTTGCTCATAGCAGACGATATAATTCATTTCACTGAAATAATAAAGATGATTTTTTTACATCTTAAACTAGTTATAAAACGAACGCACCCCATTTGTCACGTTTAACATACAATTTCCATTTTTTTCTTGCACATATCGCCTGCCGCAATCTTCAAACTTTCAGTACTACCCTCACCCTATATCTTGTTTTAGACTCTAGATAGCGTTTCAGTTAGATTCATATTTGTAAATCTTCTTACAAGGATCTAACCGAGATGTTTTGCTTTTAACAGTACTGAGTATCCAAGCAAGGCTTACAGAATACATGTGGTGAAAATCTTTTTTTTTAATTGAAAACACTAATATATTTTTTGCATTTAATATATTTTTTTAGATTGCCCATTTACACCACCAAAAAGCATTTTTATATGAAAAATATAAATCGTGTATACAAATAAAGTTTTGAAATGTATTAAAAGCGATACTTTCATATTCGCCGCATGCCAGGAGTTAATAGCCGAAGAAATCGCCAAAGATTTCGCTACTTACATCAGCCTTTTTTATTCTGATAATTTCTGTGGTTTAAACGATTACACGTCGGTTAAATTTGTTTTATTTACATCTTTATTTATAGATTGATGAAGCTTTAATTTCGTTATGGAAAATTAGCTGCAAACAAATGCTGAGCTATTTATATTGTTTTAAGTACAAGCAGGTTTAATCTTTTGTAATCGGGTTGCACGCAATAGAGATAAATGTATAAAAGAAATCATGCTTGAAAATTATTTTTAAAACCATATAAAATCAGTAAATTGATATAGAGTTTTCAAACAAAATGAATTTGAAAGAACATTTTGTTTCCTATTCGACGGCGTAAAAATTGAAATTGTGCGATGTTTAGGAGTTAAAAAAATTGCAGTAAAAGAAAAATTTATGGATCAGGTGTTGCCACCGTCAATATGACGTCAGAGTTACTCAAAGACATGCTTTTGCTTTATAATACACATAATAAATTTAATCAGTCTTGCTCGTGAATAAAATCTACCAAAAAGGCAGCTTTTAAAGAAAGAAAAAATAATACAGTTTAATTTATTCTAGTGTTTAATTTGGTCGATTATCATTTTCCATAGAAAAACAAAGTTTAAATTCATTGAATAAATCCAAAACCAGTGCAGATGTAATATCTTTGTTTCAATTATTATTATAGATAAACTAAGTTATACAAACTTCTTTAAAATATTTTAAAATCATTCAAAAGCAAACTTGAAGAAAATTAACCATCAACATCGTATCATGTTATTCAAAGCTTAATAGTCGATTTAGATTTTTTTAAAACTAATGCACTTAAATGACGTGTAAACAATTTTTTCGTTATAAATTGTTTTCGACGGCTGTACCAAGAATCGCAGAAGCTAATAAATTAAGCACCATTAAACTTGGATTTTTTAAAGGGAAAAAAATGAATTTTCAAGCTTCATTGACTAAATGAACATCAACTTCTAATCCATTAACTTTCGACAAAGTTGTCAAGAAGAAAATCAGTGGTGGAATTTTTTTGCAATGATTTAGCACATCTTGCTTTGACAGCATATTTCCCTAATAAACAAAATTTAGTGAGCCTGGGTAGATGTACTCCATTAATAGAAAATTTGCACTTTATAACAAAGACTGTTCGAGTGAATATAATCTAATTATGAACTCAAAATAATTTTACTTAGAATAATTTAAAAATCGAGTAATATTTTACGTGAAGAGAAAGAAATGTAATTGGAAAAAAAGAAAAAAAAAGACGAAAAAAATAATAAAATATAATATACAGGGTGATTATAAAAAAACTATCCCGACATTTGGGCCCCTAACTATCATACCATTCACAGAAACTGAATGAAATTTTGGCAAACGGTATTTTGAGGTATGCGCTCAAGAATGATATGGAAAACAACAGTGTCACTCAAACAGTTACGGTTACAGTGAGAAAATTTCGAAAAAATCAAACGGCAACACCCAGTTTTTTGTATTGGAATGTGATCTCCATTGTGAAAAACCCTAAATAGCGTTGGAACGGCAACTGTAGCATGAAAATCACCGGAACTAGGCAAGGGAAAAGTAAAAAGGACTTTGCCGTACACCAAAGCATTAATTTTCGTTTCATTTACGTCACACGTCATACCGTTGATTTGGCTGATATCCCAGCCTGATTAGTTCTCCACAAAACGAGAAAATTTCGGGTTCTACGTAAGACACAGTCATGACTGACGTCGTCATGCTAGGTGAAAGAAAAGGCACTGCGAAATGCGAGCCGCGTATGTTCCTTTCTGCCATTCCGAACAAGATGTCGCTTTCAAGGAAAGATCGTGGGGAAATCGTAAAGATTTATTACCTGAATGGACAAAATGCCGCAGAGACATTGCGTGTTTACTGCAGAAACCATGGATTACGGCGAGGCCCGTGCACTGTCAAAGCTGTACGGGACTTGATTCATAAATTTGAAGAAACTGGTTGCACTTGCGATCGACCTCGGTCTGGACGACCTTCCGTTCCTGTGGAAACTGTTGCAGAAGTCCATCAGACGATAAGCTCAGTTCGTCCCGCAACTGCACGCGGTGTTTCACGTGTTCTGGATCTGCCGAATTCAACTGTACGCAAGATTCTGCGCTCTGTTATAAACATGTTTCCGTATCGATTCCAGCGTGTCCAGATGTTGGAAGCGGGAGACTATCAATTACGGCTGGATTTTGCAAATCAATTCCTTATCCGGTACGATGAAGATAGCAGCTGGCCTTTACGCATTCTGTGGATAGATGAGGCGCATTTCTCGTTAACTGGTAACGTGAGTTCGAAAAATTGTGTGCACTGGGCATAGAATAATCCACATGATGTGCATGCACGTCCATTACACGAGGAAAAAGTGACTGTGTGGTGTAGTACAACGAGTACGTTCATCCTCGGTCCTTACTTTTTTGAAGAGGTTACTGCCGGTGATCTGCAAACGTGTATAGTAACGAGTGCTCGCTATCTGGACATGTTAACTCATTACGCGATTCCCGCATTGTAACGGCAAAATGCTCTATCTGAAGTTGTGTGGATGCAAGATGTCGCTCCTCCACGTGTCGGGTCTTCAGTCAAACGTGTCTTAACTCAACAGTTTGGTGACAGAGTTATCTCCCGTCATTTCCCGTTTCCATGGCCACCAAGGTCTCCTGATCTGACACCAATGGATTTCTGGCTGTGGGGATATCTGAAATCCAAAGTGTATCAGTTTCGTCCTCCAACTGCATCTGATTTGAAAGATGCCATCAGAACTGCGATTCAACAGATTCCTATTGCCATGATACGTGCTGTAGTGCTATCCACCATCAGCCGCATGCAAAGTGTCATCGTGATGTGTGAAGGAAGTCATGTGGAAAATTTGTGAAACACAATAAAATGCTTTATTTTATGCTGCTTCTCTGTCCTTATTGGTTGTCCTCACTTTTAGCCTATCTACCGCCGGTGATTTTCATGCTACAATTGCCGTTCCAACGCTATTTAGCGTTTTTCACAATGGAGATCACATTCCAATACAAAAAACTGGGTGATGCCATTTGATTTTTTCGAAATTTTCTCACTGTAACCGTATTTGTTTGAGTGACACTGTTGTTTTCCATATCATTCTTGAGCGCATACCTCAAAATACCTTTTGCCAAAATTTCATTCAGTTTCTGTGAATGGTATGATAGTTAGGGGCCCAAATGTCGGGAGTTTTTTTTATATTCACCCTGTATATATATATTATTACATATAAAATATTTTTAAATACATTTTTTCATGGTGTTAGAATAATGTACTTAATGCCCTTATGTTTACAGCTATTATAGTAAGAAATTCATAATTTACGTATTTTGAGTAATAAATTTCAAACGTAATTTATTTAATGGCAATTTCTAACTATAGTTTTTTTTCTTTAAAACACTACAATTTTTTACAACAATCTGTTGTAACACTTGGTGTCATAATATTCGACTCTTAACACATTACCGATGGGAAACGAAAAATCTCAAAAATTTTATTCAAAAACATCAGTGACAAAGGGCGTGGCTTCTACCTTACAGAAAATGCATTTATAGTATGCTTCCAATATTTATTTAGTTTGTAAGACATTATATATTAAATCTACAAATTGAAAGATATGTATTGATGCATAACTTGAGAAAGCTATCTAGGAAACCAATTTATGAACTTTGAGAAGAGGGAGGAGCTTCTGCTGTTTCAAAACCCAGATTTCACAAATGCATACCGTCGGTTATTTGTTAATACATTACGTCACGTATATAGTTAAATATATTGTTATTTATATGAATCCATCTTACATACGACCATCTTACAACACATATACAAACATTACAATACATATAATATATACGATAAATACAGTACTTGCAATACATGCAACATTTACCATATATACAATACTTACAATAAATACAATACGGCTTTTCTTAAAAAAATAAAGTAGTAGCGACCATTCTGTCACTAATCTTTCACTTTCCCGATTCAACAAAAACTTAATAAATATACATTTAAATTGCGACATCTTCCATAATCCTGATCAGGGGTCGGAAGTAGCGCGTTACAAGTAGCGAAACGACAGTAGTCGCTACTTTTTGCAGTAGTTTCTAGTGTAGTAGCGCGCTACTTTTTGAACGATGTAGTGCTGTAGTGTAGCGAGTAAGGCGATACAAAAAATCAGTAGTTTGTAGCGAGAACAGACGCTACTTTTAACCCTACTTCAAAGGAAAAATGTAGTATTCTGCAAATCACGTGATCGAAACTTGATTCTTTTGTGAAAAATTTATTCTTATGGACAATTTGCGAATCTCAACTACAGTGCATAACAACGCAACGCATGAAGTCATAGATTTTTACCATTGACACTTGCTGCTAAATTCAAGTACTAACCCACCAAAGGAATTAATTTTCTTGCTGGTAACATTTGTCTATTTGCTCGTTAGTGCTCGTTAGTTTGCTCGTTAACATTTGTCTATTTGCTAGTCTTCATGTTTTAACGCTACGTTTCTTCATATTCGGAATTGCTTTATTTACAGATTTATTTGTTATTTGCATTTAGAGTTGACTCTCTGTAATTTTCTAGAATGTAATATCGCTCTTAATTTTGCTACGAAATTACTAATGTGTGTATAAACTAACATCTTGGAGACAAATACAAAACATTTTCTTGTATGTTATCTTTCTTAATTTTTTAGTTCCGTCGGTTATGTCGCATGTGTTTAATTATATCCTGGCAAACGCGATAAGGGGTCGCTTTATTATTTAATCCGTTTCTTCAATTTCTAATGTAAATTAAACCCTTTGACAAAATCTGAAAGCAGCGAAATAGTGACTAGTACTTTTGAAAAGTAGTTTGTAGTCGCTACTTTTTAAAACAAGTAGTTGTAGTTAACTACATTTTCGATAAAGTAGTTGTAGTTGTAGTTCGCTACAATAAAAAAGTAGTGTTTCGACCCCTGATCCTGATTTAAATAATATAATAAATATACACTTAAATTGCGATATCTTCCATAATCCTAATTCAAATAACATAATAAATATACACTTAAATTGAAGACTCTTTAATGCAATCTACAATTTTCTGTAACAATGAGTTTACCAATAACGTGGCTATGTCCATGTAGTTATTAGAACAAAGTTTTTACACTTTACCCAACCACTTTTCATAGAAGTTTTACCTCCAATAATCGATTTTGGCTGGAACTATTTGTTGGTATAGGCAGGGTGTCGCTTCTTATCATTGACCAAAAGCTAATTCCTAAACCGTTAGTTTTAGATATATAATTCCAGCTTCAAAAATATTTCAAATGTTGTTCTTCATCATATGAAACCCTATTTACGTCAAAATAGCTTTTTTAAGTTAGAAAATTTAAGTTTTTTTTTACTGTATCTGGGTCATGTAAGTTTTATTTTGAAAATTTTTCTACGAAACGATTATGAAATTTTGAATTTTATTAATTTTCCGTGTTTTCTGGCACTACAAAACGGAAAAAAGCGTTTATAATGCCAGAAAGCGCTTGAAATTCATAATATTCAAAGTATTCAGTAAGTTTCTATCGTAGAAGAATGAAATAATTTTTGCTGTTTTACTTGATAGAGCACGGAGAATTTTTTTCTAAATATAACTTATAGGACCCAGGGACCATATTAAAATGTAAATTTCGTAACTTCTTAAAAAAATAACTATTTTGACGTAAAAAGACTTTCATAATGATGAACAACAACATTTGAAACATTTT
The DNA here is from genome assembly GCA_963931845.1 of Maratus michaelseni. Taxonomy (NCBI): domain Eukaryota; kingdom Metazoa; phylum Arthropoda; class Arachnida; order Araneae; family Salticidae; genus Maratus; species Maratus michaelseni. The sequence goes on from OZ007592.1 coordinate 257,846,822, forward strand.
TACAACTGGAACTATATATCTAAAATTAAAGGTTTGGGAATTAGCTATTTGTCAACTATAAGAATATATAGTTGGAATCTGGCATAAATAGTCTTTTTTATTTACTTTTTGTTTAAATCAAACATGCTAAAGTCGTCAACAAAATTCTCAAAAGAATGAAATCAGTCATGAAGTTTTTTCGCAACGATTTAGCTGAATATATTACTCGCTAATCCTCGATATTTCGAAATATTTTTCCAAACCAGAAAATCAAATTCTTTATTTTTTTTAGATTTTAAAATGTGTTTTTAAAATCAGGTTCTTAAAGGCATTTCTAAGATCAGTTTCATGACTCTTTTCGTGCTCTGCATAAACGCACATAAATAGAATAGATGTAGAAGTGAAAAAAGTTGTTCTGCAAACCTACCCATATCCTATCATTTTATTTTGCTTCAATATAAAATTACAAATAAAGAAGCACCATCTGCAATTGGCTTTGTACACAGATTGACTGGAGCTCCTTTAAAGTTATTCCACATTTAGAAATTGTAATTGGAAATATATTAGATTATTTCCATAAATAAAAGTAGATGCTATCACGAAAAATAACTGAATCTTATTGTCATAATGAAGAGAAGGATTTTTTTTTTCAACTAGACAAATCCTCGTCAAGGTTGGAGTATAGCATAGTTGAGGTTTATTCTAACAGAGCGAAAAACGTCCAGGTCAGGACGCAAACCTGGGTACCTTGGCTTGCCGTGGCAATGCTCTTCCTGCTGAACTACCCGGACGATACGTGGCTTACATAATTCACTTGAACCTGGGTAGATAATACAAAATTTTATACAATTGATAGAAATTTTGAGCTTTATTTACAATGACTATTGGAGTGAATATAATATAATTAGGATGAACTTTAAACAATTTTGCTCATAATAATTTAACAAATGAATAATATTTTATATGGAGTGAAAGATGTGTGATGAGAAAAAAAATAATTAAGAAATAAGAATAAAATAAAAATAAAATATATAAATAAATAAACCTTGTTGATTCTTTGAGTACTGTTTTCACCGAAAGTATTTTTAAATATAATTTTTCAGGGTGTCAAGATTTTATTTAACGAGATGTGCTTGTACAACTATTAAAGAGAGATATTACAAAGTGTTCAAAAATGTTACGAAACGTCTCTAGAAAATAAAATAGACGGTAGTACTCCCCAAGACGAATAATTTTTGGATAGAAAACCATTGTCTCAAACCACTTATTCTGCCAAAAATATTTGGTGCGACATTTTAACAGTTTTTCTGTGTAAAGCTATTTAGAATACGTTGCACTATACAATACTAACATAAATAAACCATAATAACAAAATAAACCACAAATTAACAAAATTGCGCAATGAAATTAAACAAATTAAGCACTGTATAATACACTGTACAGTGATGCATGTAACTATTAATCAAGTATCAATACTTATCAATACTTAAATACAGATGCAACTATGTTCAGTATTACATGTTAATATGTATATGTAAAACTGAGTTAATTATTCGATATAAGGCACCCGTAATATTAAACTGTAACAATAAATAACATAGTACTATTTTTCATATAGTCAGTTTGTTACAAAGCTCTTCAAAAATTGAGTGGATGTTCTTAAATTGTGTTACAATATTATTAAAACAATTACTAGTATAGTATTCAATGCAAATTGCCTAATTCAAAATACAATTAGTAATTTTTTTATCTTTAAATAAGCTTGCATATTTTCAGTAAAATTTTTAGCTTCTTAATTATTTTGTATAGAATATAAATTAGTACATGTATAGTGTTACATGAATTTTTAAATTAGAATTGTAATAACGTTATAGTCTATAACGTTATAGTCTATAACGTTATAGTCTAATTAATATAATAACGTTATAGTCTATTAGAATATTTAAGAAGCCAAAAATTACATGAAAAAAAAAATCAAAGACAGCCTCATTTATACGAAGTAAACACATTACTCAATTTATAAACTCAGTTTCAGAATAAAAAGGGAAATTCTTTACATGGATGAAGCTAGATTATACTACAGAATATTTCAATAGAAGATATATAAAACAAACACAGGGAAAAAATGCATAAAAGGTGAAAGTTTAAAAAAAAATCTTGCCTTTTAGATATTTGTCTTATATAATCTAAGTACACGAATACAGGACTCTTTTTTTTTTTTTTTTTTTTTTTTTTTAACATTTCTGTTCTTCGCTTTTCGAAATATAAAAATTGAAACTTGCTAAAATATCACTTCTCTCAGAATCTAATAACTTTTAAGTAATTTTATTAATGAACGAAAAATATACTGAATTAAATAATTTAGCATTATACGGACAGAGGCAAATATTTGCTAAGTCTATTAGTAGCAAAAGCGAGCGGATGTAAAACATTTTTCTGTTGACATAAGGTACAATATTAAGTTCAATTAAGCTCACTAATTGCTTTTTTACACATCTGCAATAATAAAAAAATAAAAAGAAAGGTAATGAGACTCGTGTAACATTAACCGGAACAAGTAGTTTTAACGAATTTAGACAGCTTCTGAAACGATAATTACACATTCCTTCAAAAAGTTTTTTTTTTTTTTTTTTTTTTTTTTTTAAAGAAAAAACTTCAGAAATACGTCTTGAAAAGGACTTTTTTAAATGCACTTCATTCTGTAGAAAAAAAAAAGGGGGGGGGGGATTTCCCTTGGTTTATTACTTACTCATTCTTTTAAACAAGTCAGCTCAAATTTTAGAATTTAACTATATTTTCTATGAAGTATTTTATGTATTTTGTTACAGTGAAAAGACGTACAGGCTAGACGAATATGTTTTTAACTAAAAAATATTTTCTTTCAAGGAAGAATTATTATACGGATTTAAAGCTTATTATATTGATTAAATTATAAGCACACACACTTTGAAGGTTTCTGAATTCTTATGGTGATCTAAAACGCAAAAAATCTAAAAAAAAAAAAATCTTTTATTTTTTCAATCTTTAAAAAATATTCTAGATCCTTTAGAACAGGGCTGTCCAATGCGGCGTCCGCATGCGCCATGGCGCCCTTTGAAGGTTTTCTTGGCGCCCTTTTCAAGGTTATCTGTTAGTAACATTTAGAAAAATAAGTAATTACATAGAAAAATAAGTAAAATTCCATTTTAAAAGATGATTTATTTATAATCCGTGATATTTGAGTGAGAGCAATTTTTTCTCTGAAAGTATATTTCTCGCATCAGAAACCAAAAATGTACTTCAAAAGTTTAATCATGTGTTATTGCGTTTCTTCAGTAATATATAGCTATTCTTTATAAAAGTTTTTATAGAAATTTTGACAATGAAAATTGGTAATAGTTAGCACTAACTTTTTCAATATATTACGAAGTGAAATTTAGAAAAATAAGTTGTTCTAATCCACCTCCCCCTCTTTAGTGCAGGAAAATTTAGCTTTTTCTTTGTTTGTGTTACACCGGCTCATTGACTGTGTTATAAGAGGGGTAAAAGGATGTAATTTTCTCTTCCAGACTATTGAAATGTTAGGTAATTTTTTTCATTTTGTATAAAAAAGTCTATCAAATCGTGCGAAATGATTTCCATCAATGGAAGTTCTTCCAGGCTATATCTCTGGAACATCACATGGATTGATCACTTTCATACCTGTCTTTTATAACGCTAAATTCAAGCCTCCAAAATAAGTCAAGAAGTATTTTTACGTCCTAAAAAACTAACAATATCTCTTATTTTCATTTCTTTTTTATTATAACAAGATTAGTTTCTGGCTTTTTCCCTACAAATATTTTTTAGATTGGTCCCTCGAAGAAAAATGTATAATTCGAAATTTACTACGATTGTTACTTTTACCGATATATTTTTTTTTTTACTTGGAGCTCCTGAACCATGGGGATCCTTATGTTCTCCACTGTGAGATGCGTGTGTATCGCTACTAATACTGTGAGATAATTTTGTTGCATGTTTTCAGCCACGTTAATAATAGCGCCCTTCATTGTTTGCAAAGAGCTGAAGTGCGCCCCTGCTTGCTGAAAGGTTGGATCGGCTTGCTCTAGAATAATGTCTGTGGTATTTATTTCTACACTGAAAAAAAAATGATTTTACAGTATAATACTGACATCCCAGCTGTCAGTATTATACCGTAAAATTAACAGTAATAAACAGTAAAATAAGCAGTAATACGCTACCACCGCAACGCGGTTTTTTTTCGACACCAGACAGCGCTGTAAATTTACCATGGAGATCTTGATTTGCTAATGATTACCTCTATGGTTAATATTTCTATGACTCACGATGAATGAATATTTTGTTTATTTACTTTAATGGATTGAGATATTCGGCTGTTAACCTAATTTTCACTGAAGTTATCTCAGAATCTATACATTTTTTAATATAACTCATCTCTCAAGCAAACAATTTTTTTGGAAGATCTTTCTAAAAATGTAACTTTTATACAATTTTATTCGAAAAAATATTTTTTAATAAAAATAGCCGCTTGGCGTATGGAAAAAGATGTGGTTAGCCCGTATTTGTTTTCCTCAGTCACATGACTTGCGCTTTTATTATATAGATTACGCATGATAGGATTTAATACAATAAAGAAAACTTTTATTAATATCTTTTAAATTTTTGATTCGATAATCATAAAATTTGAAATGACTCGACAAAATTCTGCAACGATTACATACATTAAATTTCAAACCATTCGGTTGGGTAGTTTTTGCGCTGTTATATGCGGACAGACGTACAGACAGACGGACGGACCAGATGACGACTATAGGTGCTACGTATTTATATAATTACGGACGCACCTAAAAAGAGTTATTCCTTCAGAAGATATATCCAATTTTAAACACAGCTAAAATATGAAATTTTTATTTTTAAAATCAAATTTTCACTTTAAAAGAATTACCATTTGAAAACAAAATTAGAAAGGAATATACATTACAAGAAAAAAAAAATACTTATTAATTATAAAGTAAAATTTTGTGCCACAGGCTGCCTTAAGGAATATTTTATGATAAAGAAATTGATAATGAGACCACACATCTAAACGGGAATTTATAACAAAATAAGAAAGAAAGAAAAATGATTATCACAAATGGAACATTCAAAATCATGCGTGGACATACATTGGAAAATATATATACATACAAACTGGTTGGATATAACCCCTTTTATTTGATATTGATTAAAAATAATATTGATTAAACAACTTTACTATTAATACATAGAAAGGAAAATGTATTAAACACATCGGTCATTCCAACGAAAATGGTACAAATCATGTCCGATACTTTGTTATTTTTTAACAAAAGTTCACAACTGCTATCAATTAGTAATATTTTCTTATTTATCCTTGATTTAATTCTTTATCAATTAGTATTGATTGACATAGAATAATTGTGAATTTAAAAAAAATTGTTTTTGAAACAGAAAGGATAAATCTTTTAAGTTTTTAAAACAGAACAACAACAAACTCAACTTCAAACTTCTGTTATTAACAGAAAAAAATATTTATAAAAAAAAAATTGTTTCAATGAGAAAAATTGTTGTTTATTAATATCCAAATATTTTCTGTGTTTTGCTATGCCCACTTTGTTACAGTCAGTTAAAAAGTAAAATTTAAAGTTAGAATGGATTTGGGAAACAGTTTTGAGATGACTCAGTGGAACAATTTTCATACCTAATTGGCTATTTTTGAATTTCATTGTCAACAGACGAGGTAGGGCACATTATGTTTCTTTGATAGTTAATTTGTGCAAGTAAAAGTCCACTATGTAATACTTACATTAATAATTAAAAATAATGTTTTTACTTACAATCACCTACTTAATAGCAATTTAAGAATGATTTTTTTCAGATTAGATTAGTTTCTTATTTATTACTTTTTGTTTAAGATTACAGGGACTTTTTTTAGGCTTGGTTGTCCACTCTATTATGCTGCATGTGTAATAGAGTGCAGAGTATTGCAATAGAATAGGCTGTTGAATTAAGACATAGCTTTGAAAATGTCATTTCTGGCCAATATACTCTCTAAATCATTTTTATTAGTTATTTTACCATGGCTGTTAACCAAATGCCCACTACAGGAAATGGGATATTCCTTTATAGAAAGGTGTCATGCTTTTGTTTAAAAAAAATGAAATAGATGAACTGAAATTATGAATGAATTGAAATGAAACTATTAAATAGAAAATTTACAAGAGTAAAATGCTGTTTATGTATTTTCCTTGCATAAGTGTTCTAGATTCGTTCTCTTATGTTACAACTATGTCCACTCTGTTACAATCATGTCCACTCTGTTACAAAGGGTTTTTTCCTGATTTCATAAGAGAGAAAGCGAAAAAATTTTCAATTGAAACTTTAATTAGTTTAGAACTATGAAATGTGTACCCAGAATATTATGATTCTGATCTTAAATATTTTTACTTGATGTAAAAATCTACTTTTTACACACAATATTTTTAAATTTTATATTAAAGAATAAGAGAAATAACAATATACAATAAACACACATTTTATCATAAACTTTTATTGCATTTATATGAAATAAATGTTCATTTGTCTACGTTGCGCAAAAAAGTTTGAAAAATAAAGTTAATTTACGTAATTTAATGCAATATTTAGTTATGTAACAGAGTGGACAAAATCTCTCACTACCAAGCAAAAAGCCATAAAAATTACGTACTAATATTAAGTTGAGAAAATTATTTTTTAGACTATAGATAAATTCAATCCATTTATTGACATTTGACATCAATTTTATTTAGATTATATGATTTTGGAGAAAAAAAAATATTGAAACATCAAATGTACACATTTTTTTAGAATGACCTTTCTTTAATCCGCACGTTACAGATAATGAAAAGAATCATTTGTAATATTTTTTATGAAATTTACTTTAGTTGAGTTTGTAAATAGGAAAATTTTATTGGTGCAGTTTTCAAATTTATTATTATTTTTATTTTTTTATTTTTATTATTTCATTATTATTTATTATTATTATTTTTTTAATTGCCGTATACATTTTGTACTGTTCTTGAAGTTAAACATGTGCTTTACATCCTTGAAGTTCAAAGACAATTTGTCAAGAATTTCTGTAGATATTCGACAAACCGTGTAAAAAGCGAAAGCGTCCGGCAGTTAATTTTTGAACAGCAGTGTATTTCAATACAAGAACTATAAATAAAAAACTATAGAAAAAAAAATACATAAAGGTGAAAATTAAAAAAAAATCTTGGCTTTTAGATATTTGCCTTGTATAATTTAAGTACATAAAAACAGGGATTTTTTTCTTTATATTTCTATTTCTTGTTTTAAAAATATAAATAATGAAACTTACTAATATTTCTACAGTAAACACTTGTCTCAGTTTCTAATAAATTTTTAAGTAATTGTATTAATAAACGAAAAATATACTGTATTAAATAATTTAGCATTATACGGAAGAAGCAAATATTTGCAAATCCTACTAGTAGATGTATAAGACATTTTTATGTTTTCATAGATGAAATATTAAGTTCAGTCAAGTTTACTAATTGCTTTTTTAGAGATTAATACATGAATATTAATAATGAAAAGGGTAATGAGACTCATGTAACATTAATCGTAAGAAGTTGTTTTAACGAATTTGGGTTCTGAAGCGATAATAACACATTCCTTCAAAAGCTTTCTTTATCTTTCTTTTCTTTTCTTTTCTTTTTCTAAGAGCGAGAGAAAAAAAACTTTTGAAGTACGTCTTGAAAAGAATTTTTTAAACGCGCTGCATTCTTAAAAAAAAAAATCCCTTTGTTACTTATTTATTAAATTTTAAATTTCAGCATTGATTATAAAATGTAATTATTTTCTATGGAATTTGTATTGCTGCGGAAAAAAAATGTAGAGTAGACAAAAGTGCTTACTTAACTTAATTTTATGATAAAAACACCAAAGATCATGGTAAAAAAATTCTTCTAGCAAGAACCTATTACTCATTCACTTCTAAATACTATTCAAATGAACGTTAAAAATAAATAAATAAATATCTCTACTATAATGTTTGCATCAATCACAATTATTTATTAAGTTTTAATTGAATCAGAATTAAAGAAGATTGCTCATTAAACACTGTTACTTTCATTGTTAAAAAAAAAATTATATTTACTATATGCATTGGAATTTTTTTTATATGTAGGTCTGAATGTATGTTATTAGATAGATGTGAGTGTGCAATTATGCAAAATGTATATATTAAAGGGGAGAGGGACTTGAAACCGTTCCCGAAACGTACTCGGACAGGATTTTTATACCAGTCTTCGGGCTCGGGCTCAAAGTAAAATTTTCATTTATTTACAAATTTGAAAAAAAAAAAAAAAAAAACTTGCAATTTTAGAAACAAAAATGTATTCCAAGTTTCTTAAAGTGTTTTATAATCCTTTAAAAATCAGTTATGAAAGGGAATTAAATTGTTATTTATGAGATTTAAAGGGAAATATTCTATCTGATTATGAAGCCTTTGCATGGTCAGTGTTAGTAACATAAAGAAGCCATGGGATAACCATTGTTTATCCTGTCTTTCTCTTTCAAATCCTTTTCCAGAATTACTGGAAAACATTCTGCTATAGTTGTACAATGAGATTTAAAAAGAATCAGAATTGTGACTTTTGCAGATTTCTGTCAATGATTAAATATAAATAAATTTTCAGGGACATGAAAATCACGAAACGTTGTCATGAGGGAATGTTTAGGATTAATACTTATTTCTATGTGAGAATAGATTTTTAAATGCAAAAATTAATCTTGAGACATTTTTAAACTGTTATTAACAAGTTTCTACTTCGTACTTTCGGTATCAGGAGCGGGCTCTGATGACACAAAATTTTTTGGGCTCAGATTTCAAATCGTCGAGCTCGGGCTTAAAGTTTATTTAATTAAAGACAGTTGATTATTTTTTCCCCACTATTATTTTTATTTCATTTCTATTTTCCACTTGTCGATTAAAAAATGAACATTTACTAAGCAATATATCATTAATTCACCGTAATAAATAATCGACATTAAACAAATATTTCTTTAGTTCATAAGTCATACATACATAAAATAATCGTTTTAAGTAATTTTTGTGCAGGGTTTTTTTTCCCTTAATAATGAAATTTTATAAATGTAATTTTCAAAGTTTAATATTTGACTTTTTTTTTCTTTCGAACCACTAAAAAGACTTTAATGTCTTAGCTACTAAATAAACTCTATTTGAATCAGTGTAAATTATATATTAATACGAAATCCAAGAACTAGGAAAACAATGTAAATGAATTCTGGATCCTTAAAAAATACTGTTAAAGGATCACTGCCACTGACTGCTTATTTTACTGTTTATTACTGTTAATTTTACGATATAATACTGGCTGCTGGTATGTCGATATTATACTGTAAAATCAACATTTTTTTTTTTTTTTTTTTTTTTTTTTTTTTTGCAGTGTATGTTACGATACTGTTGTAGTTAATTAAAATTTTCAAATTTTATTTTCTTGAAGCAATTAAAGAAAACAAAGATTCTGTAAAATCAACATTTTTTTTAAAAATTGCAATTGCAGGTATTTTTCCTATGATCTTTGGTGTTTTTATCATAAATTAAGTTAAGAAAGCACTCCACATTTCTTTCCGCAGTAATAGAAATTTCATAGAAAATAATTACACAAATATATCTATTTTAATTTTTTTTTAAATAACAACTTATATAGATCTACCTTGAACAATTTATAGAACTTAGATATCTGCGCATCATTTAATTTGCGTTTTTAATAAAAATTCATACGACACATAAGAACGAATACGTAAATATGTGTAGTTATATGATCGGAACTGGTATTAAAATAACTATCAATATGAAATTCGTATGTACAGCATTGTCAACAATCGCACATTCTGCTTTAAAATAAATTAAGAGAAGTAGCGTTTGCTTCATGTTTTTACACCAGGAAAAGGAATTATAAAAATTTCTGACGGAATCTTACATTTTTTTTTATGATTTATTTATATAACCTCATTACAAAGTTACACGTCGTTTTATAAGTTTAATTAATTGTTGCTTTTTCTCTAATTATGAATAAGGTTTAAAGAATTTTAGCAAACCCGCCCAAAAAAATTCATGTATTAAATTTATCAATTATATTTTTGCCGAATATATTTTAATCACTTGCCTTGAAATAATTCAGTGTCTTTATTCTAAACACTTAAGTGTTCTATTTAATCCAATTTAAGGCGATTCCAATGTTTTTTTTTTTTAAGTTCTTTGATATCTGAAAATCTCAGAAGAAAACGCTTAAAATTCTCAAATAAATTTCAGCTAATAGTATAAAAGAAAAACTAGCGAGAACAAAGCATTCTAAATTCTTGATGAATACAAAAGTGTAAAAAGCTATTTAAGAAGTGAATTTTGTTCTTTTATTCCATTATAACTACATGTATAATTCTGGATGACGATCGGCTTTGCGCTAAATAAAGACAGAATATTTATTTGGCGACAAAACGAACTTATTGTATTGGTTTTTCTTATTATTTACGTTTTAAAGTTTTATATATTTATTCGTTTTTATTTAACCCGCTAATATGCTATTCCGAATTGAGAGTTAACTGGGAATTTTGTTTTATAAAACTTTTTAAAAATGGGCTAGAATTTCCTTCTCGGTTGTGCAAAGCATCTGTAATATACTTGTATTATTGGTTTCTATAACAAACTGTTCAAGTTAGATCATTCTTTCCTGTTTCTTCTCTTCGCAGTCTGCCACTTCGCTCGCACTTGAAGATTTCCCTCTGTTTACTTAAATACTTTAATTCATCATTTAAAAATATATATTCCTAAAATTAACGAATATTTAATTTTATACATATATATATATATATATATATATATATATATATATATATATAACCATAAATGAAACATTATCATAACACCAACTTAAACATTTATTTAATTAAGTATGAAATAATTAGTTGACAATAAAAGATTCCCCAACACACTGAATATGGAATCAAAAACATTGAAAGAATAAGAAATTAAATAAAAATTTGAATATATGGAATTAAATGAATTAAATGAAATGAAATTTGTGGAATTTAGACAGAATTATCAAGTCCCAATTGCCTAAATACCACAAATAAAATGAAATGAGATGTTTCATCATCATATTAGCCATATATTGCTAAAAAATATGATATTGGGACTACATCTCAAATACAATGATTCAAATCAGTGATAAAATAAAAAATAAAATACAATATAAAAAAGGAAGGAAGCCATACTTATAAATTACAGAGAGAACATTTAATAGAGACATTAAGTATAAAATCCATAAAGATGAAAAGAGTTAAAAATAAGATACCTTGCAGTTCATGAACCATCATGAAAACTCCAACATGACTGGGGAATGAATTGCATAAAAAATCATAACATGCTGTCAATTTTAGAAATATAAATTGCTTAGAAATATAAAATGCTTTGCATTGATGCCAGAAATAATGTTAAAATATAATGGATTATAAAATAAACAGGAACATTAGTGCTGCCATCTATTAGTAAAAGTGAATATAATCTGATATATATATATATATATATATATATATGTTACGGTCAATATGATTAATCCGGTCATTATTAATAAAAAGCGGTTATTATTAATAATGACAGGATTAATCATATTGACTGTAACATATATACCGCTAACCAGGCCCCTACCTGCCGGGCATGAGTGCCTAGCTTGACGACTTAGTACGTGGGTGCTTCGCGATTTTCGACTGATCACAGCATGGCTGTGATCCACCGGACAAGAGCCATGTTGGCATCTTTACGGTGCTTTCTAGTGATTTGCTACTGTTTCCTTTGTTTGACGTTTTGAAGTTTCTATTTAAATTTGTTGAATTGACAGATTTTTAAAAAACCAAGAATTAATGAAGAGAAGGGAATTGGACTAGTAATTTCAAACCTTGATCAGGTGACGAGATACCTTTACTTGATAATGACGACATACCTTTACTTGATTAGTCACCTCCAGAGGTAACATTCATAGGGAACTTGGTGCACTTCAAGTATTTTAAATTAGAAATTCACATAACAGAGAAATTTTGTTTCTTACCTATAATAAATATATATATACCTCAAATGTTCCAGAAATCTCCTTTTCCCGTATTTTGTGATAATCTCCTACATCCTCATTTAAAGCTTTTCTTTTGTTAAAATCTATTTTACTTCATAAACTCTCGTTTCAAAATCGGAGCGATACATATCCTTAATCCATCTTTTAAAAATATCTATCCCAGAAATATAAAAGTAATTTAAATTAGAAAACCAAACAGCAGAAAAATTTAGTTTCTTAACCATATTGAATCTTGATAATATCCTTCATCCTCTTTTCTTTTGCTAATTTCCAGATAATTGCATCATTTCTGTACTTAAAATCGCAGGGATTCGTACATTTCATTCATCTATAAAAATTACCCATGCCTGAAATATAAAATAGATTTAAATTAAAAAATCAAACAGCAGATAAATTTAATTTCTTACCCATAATAAATCTACACACCTCCGATGTTCCAGCGATCTCATGTTTCTTCGATTCGTGATAATAAGCTTCAACCTCACTTGAAACTTTTCTTTTGTTAATTTCCAGATAACTGCATTTTTTCTGTTGTAAAAATCGGAGGTATACATATCTTTAATCCATCTTTTAAAAATACCTATACCTGAAATAAACAAATAACTTAAATAAAAAAAAACCAAGCAACAGAGAAATTTAGTTTCTTAATCATAATAAATCTAAATACCTCCAATGTTCCTATTATCTCCTGTTTCTTCGCTTCGTAATAATATCCTTTACCCTCACTTGAAACATTCTTTTGTTAATTTCCAGAAAACTGCATATTTGTTTTCAAAATCGGAGGTATACATATCTTTATTCCATCTTTTAAAAATATCTATACTTGAAATATAAAAGAAATTTAAATTAAAAAATCAAACAACAGAGAAATTTAGTTTCTTAACCATAATAAATCTAAATACCGCCAATGTTCCAGTTATCTCGTGTTTCTTCGCTTCGTAATAGTATCCTTTATCTTCACTTGAAACATTCTTTTGTTAATTTCCAGAGAACTGCATTATTTCTGTTTCCAAAAACGGAGGTATACATATCTTTAATCCATCTTTTAAAAATATCTATACCTGAAATATAAAAGTAATTTATATTAAAAAATCAAACACCAGAGAAATTTAGTTTCTTACCCATAAAAACTCTACACACCTCCGATGTTCCAGCGATCTCCTGTTTATTCGATTCGTGATAATATCCTTCACCCTCACTTGAAACTTTTCTTTTGTTAATTTCCAGAGTACTGCATTATTTCTGTTTTCAAAATCGGAGGTATACATATCTTTAATTCATCTTTTAAAAATATCTATACCTGAAACATAAAAGTAATTTAAATTAAAAAAAACAAGCAACAGAGAAATTTAGTTTCTTAACCATAATAAATCTAAATACCTCCAATGTTCCAGTTATCTCCTGTTTCTTCGCTTCGTAATAGTATCTTTACCTTCACTTGAAACGTTCTTTTGTTAATTTCCAGAAAACTGCATCTCTGTTTTCAAAATCGGAGGTATACCTATCTTTATTCCATCTTTTAAAAATGTCTATACCTGAAATATAAAAGAAATTTAAATTAAAAAAATCAAACAACAGATAAATTTAGTTTCTTACCCATAATAAATCTACTACATACCTCCGATGTTCCAGTGATCTCCTGTTTCTTCGCTTCATGATAATGTCCTTTATTCTCACTTAAAACTTTCTTTTGTTAATTCACAGATATTTTCACCATGTATGTCCTCAAAATCGGAGGGATACATATCTTTAATCCATCTTTTAAAAATATCTCTACCTGAAATATAAAAGTACTTCAATTAAAAAATCAAAGAACAGATAAATTTATTTTTTTACCCATAATAAATCTACATACCTCCGATATCCCAGTGATCTCCTCTTTCTTCGCTTCATGATAATATCCTTCAACCTCACTTGTAACTTTTCTTTTGTTAATTTCCAGATAACTGCATTATTTCTGTTTAATCGGAGGTATACATATCTTTAATCCATTTTTTAAAAATATCTATACCTGAAATACAAAATAAATTTAAATTAAAAAAATCAAACAGCAGAGAAATTTAGTTTCTTACCCATAATAAATCTACACACCTCCGATGTTCCAGCGATCTCATGTTTCTTCGATTCGTGATAATATCCTACACCCTCACTTGAAACTTTTCTTTTGTTAATTTCCAGAGAACTGCGTTATTTCTGTTTTCAAAATCGGAGGTATACATACCTTTAATACATCTTTTAAAAATATCTATACCTGAAACATAAATGTAATGTAAATAAAAAAAAACAAGCAACAGAGAAATTTAGTTTCTTAACCATAATAAATCTAAATACCTCCAATGTTCCAGTTATCTCTTGTCATTTCTGTTCGTAATAGTATCTTTACCTTCACTTGAAACGTTCTTTTGTTAATTTCCAGAAGACTGCATCTCTGTTTTCAAAATCGGAGGTATACCTATCTTTATTCCATCTTTTAAAAATATCTATACCTGAAATATAAAAGAAATTTAAATTAAAAAAATCAAACAACAGATAAATTTAGTTTCTTACCCATAATAAATCTACTACATACCTCCGATGTTCCAGTGATCTCCTGTTTCTTCGCTTCATGATAATGTCCTTTATTCTCACTTAAAACTTTCTTTTGTTAATTCACAGATATTTTCACCATGTATGTCCTCAAAATCGGAGGGATACATATCTTTAATCCATCTTTTAAAAATATCTCTACCTGAAATATAAAAGTACTTCAATTAAAAAATCAAAGAACAGATAAATTTATTTTTTTACCCATAATAAATCTACATACCTCCGATATCCCAGTGATCTCCTCTTTCTTCGCTTCATGATAATATCCTTCAACCTCACTTGTAACTTTTCTTTTGTTAATTTCCAGATAACTGCATTATTTCTGTTTAATCGGAGGTATACATATCTTTAATCCATTTTTTAAAAATATCTATACCTGAAATACAAAATAAATTTAAATTAAAAAAATCAAACAGCAGAGAAATTTAGTTTCTTACCCATAATAAATCTACACACCTCCGATGTTCCAGCGATCTCATGTTTCTTCGATTCGTGATAATATCCTACACCCTCACTTGAAACTTTTCTTTTGTTAATTTCCAGAGAACTGCGTTATTTCTGTTTTCAAAATCGGAGGTATACATATCTTTAATACATCTTTTAAAAATATCTATACCTGAAACATAAATGTAATGTAAATAAAAAAAAACAAGCAACAGAGAAATTTAGTTTCTTAACCATAATAAATCTAAATACCTCCAATGTTCCAGTTATCTCTTGTTATTTCTGTTCGTAATAGTATCTTTACCTTCACTTGAAACGTTCTTTTGTTAATTTCCAGAAGACTGCATCTCTGTTTTCAAAATCGGAGGTATACATATCTTTATTCCACATTTTAAAAATATCTATGCCTTCTATCTTTAAAAAATATTTATAACTGAAATATAAAAGAAATTTAAATTAAAAAATCAAACAACAGATAAATTTAGTTTCTTACCCATAATAAATCTGCATACCTCCGATGTTCCAGTGATCTCCTCTTTCTTCGCTTCATGATAATATCCTTCATCCTCACTTAAAACTTTCTTTTGTTATTTCACAGATATTTTATCATGTATGTCCTCAAAATCGGAGGTATACATATCTTGAATCCATCTTTTGAAAATATCTATACCTGAAATATAAAAATAATTTCAATTAAAAAATCAAAGAACAGATAAATTTAGTTTCTTACCCATAATAAATCTATATACCTCCTTTATTCCAGTGATCTCCTGTTTCTTCGCTTCATGATAATATTCTTCAACCTGACTTGAAACTTTTCTTTTGTTAATTTCCAGAGAACTGCATTATTTCTGTTTTCAAAATCGGAGGGATACATATCTTTATTCCATCTTTTAAAAATATCTATAACTGAAATATAAAAGAAATTTAAATTAAAAAATCAAACAACATATAAATTTAGTTTCTTACCCATAATAAATCTGCATACCTCCGATGTTCCAGTGATCTCCTGTTTCTTCGCTTCATGATAATATCCTTCATCCTCACTTAAAACTTTCTTTTGTTATTTCACAGATATTTTATCATGTATGTCCTCAAAATCGGAGGTATACATATCTTGAATCCATCTTTTGAAAATATCTATACCTGAAATATAAAAATAATTTCAATTAAAAAATCAAAGAACAGATAAATTTAGTTTCTTACCCATAATAAATCTATATACCTCCGATATTCCAGTGATCTCCTGTTTCTTCGCTTCATGATAATATTCTTCAACCTGACTTGAAACTTTTCTTTTGTTAATTTCCAGATAACTGCATTATTTCAGTTTTCAAAATTGGAAGGATACATATCTTTAATCTATCTTTTAAAGATATCTATACATGAAATATAAAAGTAATTTCAATTAAAAAATCAAACAGCAGAGAAATTTAGTTTCTTACCCATTATAAATCTACACACCTCCGATGTTCCAGCGATCTCATGTTTCTTCGGTTCGTGATAATATCCTTCACCCTCACTTGAAACTTTTATTTTGTTAATTCCCAGAGAACTGCGTAATTTCTGTTCTCAAAATCGGCGGTATACATCTTTAATCCATCTTTTAAAAATATCTATACCTGAAACATAAAAGTAATTTAAATAAAAAAATCAAGCAACAGAGAAATTTAGTTTCTTAACCATATTGAATCTGAATACCTCCAATGTTCCAGTTATCTCCTGTTTCTTCGCTTCGTAATAGTATCTTTACCTTCACTTGAAACATTCTTTTGTTAATTTCCAGAAAACTGCATCTCTGTTTTCAAAATCGGAGGTATACATATCTTTATTCCATCTTTAAAAAATATCTATAACTGAAATATAAAATAAATTTAAATTAAAAAGTCAAACAACAGAAAAAATTAATTTCTTACGCATAATAAATCTGCATACCTCGGATGTTCCAGTGATCTCCTGTGTCTTCGCTTCATGATAATATCCTTCATCCTCACATAAAACTTTTCTTTTGTTAATTTCCAGAGGACTGAGTTATTTCTGTTTTCAAAATTGGAGGTATACATATCTTTAATCCATCTTTTAAAAATACCTATACCTGAAATAAAAAAGTAACTTAAATAAAAAAAATCAAGCAACAGAGAAATTTAGTTTCTTAATCATAATAAATCTAAATACCTCCAATGATCCTGTTATCTCCTGTTTCTTCGCTTCGTAATAGTATCCTTTACCTTCACTTGAAACATTCTTTTGTTAATTTCCAGAAAACTGCATCTCTGTTTTCAAAATCGGAGGTATACATATCTTTATTCCATCTTTAAAAAATATCTATACCTGAAATATAAAATAATTTAAATTAAAAAATCAAACACCAAAGAAATTTAGTTTCGTATCCATAATAAATCTACACACCTCCGATGTTCCAGCGATCTCCTGTTTCTTCGATTCGTGATAATATCCTTCACCCTCACTTGAAACTTTTCTTTGGTTAATTTCCATAGAACTGCATTATTTCTGTTTTCAAAATCGGAGGTATACATATCTTTAATCCATCTTTTAAAAATATCTATACCTGAAACATAAAAGTAATTTAAATAAAAAAATCAAGCAACAGAGAAATTTAGTTTCTTAACCATAATAAATTTAAATACCTCCAATGTTCCAGTTATCTCCTGTTTCTTCGCTTCGTAATAATATCCTTTACCCTCACTTGAAACATTCTTTTGTTAATTTCCAGAAAACTGCATCTCTGTTTTCAAAATCGGAGGTATACATATCTTTATTCCATCTATTAAAAATATCTATACCTGAAATATAAAAGAAATTTAAATTAAAAAATCAAACAACAGAGAAATTTAGTTTCTTAACCATAATAAATCTAAATACCTCCAATGTTCCAGTTATCTCCTGTTTCTTCGCTTCGTAAGAGTATCCTTTACATTCACTTGAAACATTCTTTTGTTAATTTCCAGAGAACTGCATTATTTCTGTTTTCAAAATCGGAGGTATACATATCTTTATTCCACATTTTAAAAATATCTATGCCTGAAATATAAAAGAAATTTAAATTAAAAAATCAAACAGAGAAAATTAGTTTGTTACCCATAATAAATCTACACACCTCCGATGTTTCAGCGATCTCCTGTTTGTTCGCTTTGTGATAATATCCTTCATCCTCACTTGAAACATTTCTTTTGTTAATTTCTAGATAACTGCATTATTTCTCTTCTCAAAATCGGAGGCATACATATCTTGAATCCATCTTTTAAAAATATCTATACCTGAAATATAAAAGTAATTTCATTTAAAAAAATCAAAGTACAGATAAATTTAGTTTCTTACCCATAATAAATCTACAAACCTCCGATGTTCCAGTGATCTCCTGTTTCTTCGCTTCATGATAATATCCTTCATCCTCACTTAAAACTTTCTTTTGTTATTTCACAGATGATATTTTCATCATGTATGTCCTCAAAATCGGAGGTATACATATCTTGAATCCATCTTTTGAAAATATCTATACCTGAAATATAAAAATAATTTCAATTAAAAAATCAAACAACAGATAAATTTAGTTTCTTACCCATAATAAATCTATATACCTCCTTTATTCCAGTGATCTCCTGTTTCTTCGCTTCATGATAATATTCTTCAACCTGACTTGAAACTTTTCTTTTGTTAATTTCCAGAGAACTGCATTATTTTTGTTTTCAAAATCGGAGGGATACATATCTTTATTCCATCTTTTAAAAATATCTATAACTGAAATATAAAAGAAATTTAAATTAAAAAATCAAACAACATATAAATTTAGTTTCTTACTCATAATAAATCTGCATACCTCCGATGTTCCAGTGATCTCCTGTTTCTTCGCTTCATGATAATATCCTTCATCCTCACTTAAAACATTCTTTTGTTATTTCACAGATATTTTTATCATGTATGTCCTCAAAATCGGAGGTATACATATCTTGAATCCATCTTTTGAAAATATCTATACCTGAAATATAAAAATAATTTCAATTAAAAAGTCAAAAAACAGATAAATTTAGTTTCTTACCCATAATAAATCTATATACCTCCGATATTCCAGTGATCTCCTGTTTCTTCGCTTCATGATAATATTCTTCAACCTGACTTGAAACTTTTCTTTTGTTAATTTCCAGATAACTGCATTATTTCTGTTTTCAAAAGCGGAAGGATACATATCTTTAATCTATCTTTTAAAGATATCTATACCTGAAATATAAAAGTAATTTCAATTAAAAAATCAAACAGCAGAGAAATTTAGTTTCTTACCCATTATAAATCTACACACCTCCGATGTTCCAGCGATCTCATGTTTCTTCGGTTCGTGATAATATCCTTCACCCTCACTTGAAACTTTTATTTTGTTAATTCCCAGAGAACTGCGTAATTTCTGTTTTCAAAATCGGCGGTATACATCTTTAATCCATCTTTTAAAAATATCTATACCTGAAACATAAAAGTAATTTAAATAAAAAAATCAAGCAACAGAGAAATTTAGTTTCTTAACCATATTGAATCTGAATACCTCCAATGTTCCAGTTATCTCCTGTTTCTTCGCTTCGTAATAGTATCCTTTACCTTCACTTGAAACATTCTTTTGTTAATTTCCAGAAAACTGCATCTCTGTTTTCAAAATCGGAGGTATACATATCTTTATTCCATCTTTAAAAAATATCTATAACTGAAATATAAAATAAATTTAAATTAAAATGTCAAACAACAGAAAAAATTAATTTCTTACGCATAATAAATCTGCATACCTCGGATGTTCCAGTGATCTCCTGTGTCTTCGCTTCATGATAATATCCTTCATCCTCACTTAAAACTTTTCTTTTGTTAATTTGCAGAGGACTGAGTTATTTCTGTTTTCAAAATCGGAGGTATACATATCTTTAATCCATCTTTTAAAAATACCTATACCTGAAATAAAAAAGTAACTTAAATAAAAAAAATCAAGCAACAGAGAAATTTAGTTTCTTAATCATAATAAATCTAAATACCTCCAATGATCCTGTTATCTCTTGTTTCTTCGCTTCGTAATAATATCCTTTACCCTCACTTGAAACATTCTTTTGTTAATTCGCAGATATTTTCATCCTGTATGTCCTCAAAATTCGGAGGGATACATATCTTTAATCCATCTGTTAAAAATATCTATACCTGAAATATAAAATAATTTAAATTAAAAAATCAAACAACAAATAAATTTAGTTTCTTATCCATAAGAAATCTACACACCTCCGATGTTCCAGCGATCTCCTGTTTCTTCGATTCGTGATAATATCCTTCACCCTCACTTGAAACTTTTCTTTGGTTAATTTCCATAGAACTGCATTATTTCTGTTTCCAAAATCGGAGGTATACATATCTTTAATCCATCTTTTAAAAATATCTGTACCTGAAACATAAAAATAATTTAAATAAAAAAATCAAGCAACACAGAAATTTAGTTTCTTAACCATAATAAATTAAATACCTCCAATGTTCCAGTTATCTCCTGTTTCTTCGCTTCGTAATAATATCCTTTACCCTCACTTGAAACATTCTTTTGTTAATTCACAGATATTTTCATCCTGTATGTCCTCAAAATCGGAGGGATACATATCTTTAATCCATCTGTTAAAAATATCTATACCTGAAATATAAAATAAATTTAAATTAAAAAATCAAACACCAAAGAAATTTAGTTTCGTATCCATAATAAATCTACACACCTCCGTTGTTCCAGCGATCTCCTGTTTCTTCGATTCGTGATAATATCCTTCACCCTCACTTGAAACTTTTCTTTGGTTAATTTCCATAGAACTGCATTATTTCTGTTTTCAAAATCGGAGGTATACATATCTTTAATCCATCTTTTAAAAATATCTATACCTGAAACATAAAAGTAATTTAAATAAAAAAATCAAGCAACAGAGAAATTTAGTTTCTTAACCATAATAAATTTAAATACCTCCAATGTTCCAGTTATCTCCTGTTTCTTCGCTTCGTAATAATATCCATTACCCTCACTCGAAACATTCTTTTGTTAATTTCCAGAAAACTGCATCTCTGTTTTCAAAATCGGAGGTATACATATCTTTATTCCATCTATTAAAAATATCTATACCTGAAATATAAAAGAAATTTAAATTAAAAAATCAAACAACAGAGAAATTTAGTTTCTTAACCATAATAAATCTAAATACCTCCAATGTTCCAGTTATCTCCTGTTTCTTCGCTTCGTAAGAGTATCCTTTACCTTCACTTGAAGCATTCTTTTGTTAATTTCCAGAGAACTGCATTATTTCTGTTTTCAAAATCGGAGGTATACATATCTTTATTCCACATTTTAAAAATATCTATGCCTGAAATATAAAAGAAATTTAAATTAAAAAATCAAACAGAGAAAATTAGTTTCTTACCCATAATAAATCTACACACCTCCGATGTTTCAGCGATCTCCTGTTTGTTCGCTTTGTGATAATATCCTTCATCCTCACTTGAAACATTTCTTTTGTTAATTTCTAGATAACTGCATTATTTCTCTTCTCAAAATCGGAGGCATACATATCTTGAATCCATCTTTTAAAAATATCTATACCTGAAATATAAAAGTAATTTCATTTAAAAAAATCAAAGTACAGATAAATTTAGTTTCTTACCCATAATAAATCTACAAACCTCCGATGTTCCAGTGATCTCCTGTTTCTTCGCTTCATGATAATATCCTTCATCCTCACTTAAAACTTTCTTTTGTTATTTCACAGATGATATTTTCATCATGTATGTCCTCAAAATCGGAGGTATACATATCTTGAATCCATCTTTTGAAAATATCTATACCTGAAATATAAAAATAATTTCAATTAAAAAATCAAAGAACAGATAAATTTAGTTTCTTACCCATAATAAATCTATATACCTCCTTTATGCCAGTGATCTCCTGTTTCTTCGCTTCATGATAATATTCTTCAACCTGACTTGAAACTTTTCTTTTGTTAATTTCCAGAGAACTGCATTATTTCTGTTTTCAAAATCGGAGGGATACATATCTTTATTCCATCTTTTAAAAATATCTATAACTGAAATATAAAAGAAATTTAAATTAAAAAATCAAACAACATATAAATTTAGTTTCTTACTCATAATAAATCTGCATACCTCCGATGTTCCAGTGATCTCCTGTTTCTTCGCTTCATGATAATATCCTTCATCCTCACTTAAAACATTCTTTTGTTATTTCACAGATATTTTTATCATGTATGTCCTCAAAATCGGAGGTATACATATCTTGAATCCATCTTTTGAAAATATCTATACCTGAAATATAAAAATAATTTCAATTAAAAAGTCAAAGAACAGATAAATTTAGTTTCTTACCCATAATAAATCTATATACCTCCGATATTCCAGTGATCTCCTGTTTCTTCGCTTCATGATAATATTCTTCAACCTGACTTGAAACTTTTCTTTTGTTAATTTCCAGATAACTGCATTATTTCTGTTTTCAAAAGCGGAAGGATACATATCTTTAATCTATCTTTTAAAGATATCTATACCTGAAATATAAAAGTAATTTCAATTAAAAAATCAAACAGCAGAGAAATTTAGTTTCTTACCCATTATAAATCTACACACCTCCGATGTTCCAGCGATCTCATGTTTCTTCGGTTCGTGATAATATCCTTCACCCTCACTTGAAACTTTTATTTTGTTAATTCCCAGAGAACTGCGTAATTTCTGTTTTCAAAATCGGCGGTATACATCTTTAATCCATCTTTTAAAAATATCTATACCTGAAACATAAAAGTAATTTAAATAAAAAAATCAAGCAACAGAGAAATTTAGTTTCTTAACCATATTGAATCTGAATACCTCCAATGTTCCAGTTATCTCCTGTTTCTTCGCTTCGTAATAGTATCCTTTACCTTCACTTGAAACATTCTTTTGTTAATTTCCAGAAAACTGCATCTCTGTTTTCAAAATCGGAGGTATACATATCTTTATTCCATCTTTAAAAAATATCTATAACTGAAATATAAAATAAATTTAAATTAAAAAGTCAAACAACAGAAAAAATTAGTTTCTTACGCATAATAAATCTGCATACCTCGGATGTTCCAGTGATCTCCTGTGTCTTCGCTTCATGATAATATCCTTCATCCTCACTTAAAACTTTTCTTTTGTTAATTTGCAGAGGACTGAGTTATTTCTGTTTTCAAAATCGGAGGTATACATATCTTTAATCCATCTTTTAAAAATACCTATACCTGAAATAAAAAAGTAACTTAAATAAAAAAAATCAAGCAACAGAGAAATTTAGTTTCTTAATCATAATAAATCTAAATACCTCCAATGATCCTGTTATCTCCTGTTTCTTCGCTTCGTAATAATATCCTTTACCCTCACTTGAAACATTCTTTTGTTAATTCGCAGATATTTTCATCCTGTATGTCCTCAAAATTCGGAGGGATACATATCTTTAATCCATCTGTTAAAAATATCTATACCTGAAATATAAAATAATTTAAATTAAAAAATCAAACAACAAATAAATTTAGTTTCTTATCCATAAGAAATCTACACACCTCCGATGTTCCAGCGATCTCCTGTTTCTTCGATTCGTGATAATATCCTTCACCCTCACTTGAAACTTTTCTTTGGTTAATTTCCATAGAACTGCATTATTTCTGTTTCCAAAATCGGAGGTATACATATCTTTAATCCATCTTTTAAAAATATCTGTACCTGAAACATAAAAATAATTTAAATAAAAAAATCAAGCAACACAGAAATTTAGTTTCTTAACCATAATAAATTAAATACCTCCAATGTTCCAGTTATCTCCTGTTTCTTCGCTTCGTAATAATATCCTTTACCCTCACTTGAAACATTCTTTTGTTAATTCACAGATATTTTCATCCTGTATGTCCTCAAAATCGGAGGGATACATATCTTTAATCCATCTGTTAAAAATATCTATACCTGAAATATAAAATAAATTTAAATTAAAAAATCAAACACCAAAGAAATTTAGTTTCGTATCCATAATAAATCTACACACCTCCGTTGTTCCAGCGATCTCCTGTTTCTTCGATTCGTGATAATATCCTTCACCCTCACTTGAAACTTTTCTTTGGTTAATTTCCATAGAACTGCATTATTTCTGTTTTCAAAATCGGAAGTATACATATCTTTAATCCATCTTTTAAAAATATCTATACCTGAAACATAAAAGTAATTTAAATAAAAAAATCAAGCAACAGAGAAATTTAGTTTCTTAACCATAATAAATTTAAATACCTCCAATGTTCCAGTTATCTCCTGTTTCTTCGCTTCGTAATAATATCCATTACCCTCACTCGAAACATTCTTTTGTTAATTTCCAGAAAACTGCATCTCTGTTTTCAAAATCGGAGGTATACATATTTTTATTCCATCTATTAAAAATATCTATACCTGAAATATAAAAGAAATTTAAATTAAAAAATCAAACAACAGAGAAATTTAGTTTCTTAACCATAATAAATCTAAATACCTCCAATGTTCCAGTTATCTCCTGTTTCTTCGCTTCGTAAGAGTATCCTTTACCTTCACTTGAAGCATTCTTTTGTTAATTTCCAGAGAATTGCATTATTTCTGTTTTCAAAATCGGAGGTATACATATCTTTATTCCACATTTTAAAAATATCTATGCCTGAAATATAAAAGTAATTTCATTTAAAAAAATCAAAGTACAGATAAATTTAGTTTCTTACCCATAATAAATCTACAAACCTCCGATGTTCCAGTGATCTCCTGTTTCTTCGCTTCATGATAATATCCTTCATCCTCACTTAAAACTTTCTTTTGTTATTTCACAGATGATATTTTCATCATGTATGTCCTCAAAATCGGAGGTATACATATCTTGAATCCATCTTTTGAAAATATCTATACCTGAAATATAAAAATAATTTCAATTAAAAAATCAAACAACAGATAAATTTAGTTTCTTACCCATAATAAATCTATATACCTCCTTTATTCCAGTGATCTCCTGTTTCTTCGCTTCATGATAATATTCTTCAACCTGACTTGAAACTTTTCTTTTGTTAATTTCCAGAGAACTGCATTATTTCTGTTTTCAAAATCGGAGGGATACATATCTTTATTCCATCTTTTAAAAATATCTATAACTGAAATATAAAAGAAATTTAAATTAAAAAATCAAACAACATATAAATTTAGTTTCTTACTCGTAATAAATCTGCATACCTCCGATGTTCCAGTGATCTCCTGTTTCTTCGCTTCATGATAATATCCTTCATCCTCACTTAAAACATTCTTTTGTTATTTCACAGATATTTTTATCATGTATGTCCTCAAAATCGGAGGTATACATATCTTGAATCCATCTTTTGAAAATATCTATACCTGAAATATAAAAATAATTTCAATTAAAAAGTCAAAAAACAGATAAATTTAGTTTCTTACCCATAATAAATCTATATACCTCCGATATTCCAGTGATCTCCTGTTTCTTCGCTTCATGATAATATTCTTCAACCTGACTTGAAACTTTTCTTTTGTTAATTTCCAGATAACTGCATTATTTCTGTTTTCAAAAGCGGAAGGATACATATCTTTAATCTATCTTTTAAAGATATCTATACCTGAAATATAAAAGTAATTTCAATTAAAAAATCAAACAGCAGAGAAATTTAGTTTCTTACCCATTATAAATCTACACACCTCCGATGTTCCAGCGATCTCATGTTTCTTCGGTTCGTGATAATATCCTTCACCCTCACTTGAAACTTTTATTTTGTTAATTCCCAGAGAACTGCGTAATTTCTGTTTTCAAAATCGGCGGTATACATCTTTAATCCATCTTTTAAAAATATCTATACCTGAAACATAAAAGTAATTTAAATAAAAAAATCAAGCAACAGAGAAATTTAGTTTCTTAACCATATTGAATCTGAATACCTCCAATGTTCCAGTTATCTCCTGTTTCTTCGCTTCGTAATAGTATCCTTTACCTTCACTTGAAACATTCTTTTGTTAATTTCCAGAAAACTGCATCTCTGTTTTCAAAATCGGAGGTATACATATCTTTATTCCATCTTTAAAAAATATCTATAACTGAAATATAAAATAAATTTAAATTAAAATGTCAAACAACAGAAAAAATTAATTTCTTACGCATAATAAATCTGCATACCTCGGATGTTCCAGTGATCTCCTGTGTCTTCGCTTCATGATAATATCCTTCATCCTCACTTAAAACTTTTCTTTTGTTAATTTGCAGAGGACTGAGTTATTTCTGTTTTCAAAATCGGAGGTATACATATCTTTAATCCATCTTTTAAAAATACCTATACCTGAAATAAAAAAGTAACTTAAATAAAAAAAATCAAGCAACAGAGAAATTTAGTTTCTTAATCATAATAAATCTAAATACCTCCAATGATCCTGTTATCTCCTGTTTCTTCGCTTCGTAATAATATCCTTTACCCTCACTTGAAACATTCTTTTGTTAATTCACAGATATTTTCATCCTGTATGTCCTCAAAATCGGAGGGATACATATCTTTAATCCATCTGTTAAAAATATCTATACCTGAAATATAAAATAAATTTAAATTAAAAAATCAAACACCAAAGAAATTTAGTTTCGTATCCATAATAAATCTACACACCTCCGTTGTTCCAGCGATCTCCTGTTTCTTCGATTCGTGATAATATCCTTCACCCTCACTTGAAACTTTTCTTTGGTTAATTTCCATAGAACTGCATTATTTCTGTTTTCAAAATCGGAGGTATACATATCTTTAATCCATCTTTTAAAAATATCTATACCTGAAACATAAAAGTAATTTAAATAAAAAAATCAAGCAACAGAGAAATTTAGTTTCTTAACCATAATAAATTTAAATACCTCCAATGTTCCAGTTATCTCCTGTTTCTTCGCTTCGTAATAATATCCATTACCCTCACTCGAAACATTCTTTTGTTAATTTCCAGAAAACTGCATCTCTGTTTTCAAAATCGGAGGTATACATATCTTTATTCCATCTATTAAAAATATCTATACCTGAAATATAAAAGAAATTTAAATTAAAAAATCAAACAACAGAGAAATTTAGTTTCTTAACCATAATAAATCTAAATACCTCCAATGTTCCAGTTATCTCCTGTTTCTTCGCTTCGTAAGAGTATCCTTTACCTTCACTTGAAGCATTCTTTTGTTAATTTCCAGAGAACTGCATTATTTCTGTTTTCAAAATCGGAGGTATACATATCTTTATTCCACATTTTAAAAATATCTATGCCTGAAATATAAAAGAAATTTAAATTAAAAAATCAAACAGAGAAAATTAGTTTCTTACCCATAATAAATCTACACACCTCCGATGTTTCAGCGATCTCCTGTTTGTTCGCTTTGTGATAATATCCTTCATCCTCACTTGAAACATTTCTTTTGTTAATTTCTAGATAACTGCATTATTTCTCTTCTCAAAATCGGAAGCATACATATCTTGAATCCATCTTTTAAAAATATCTATACCTGAAATATAAAAGTAATTTCATTTAAAAAAATCAAAGTACAGATAAATTTAGTTTCTTACCCATAATAAATCTACAAACCTCCGATGTTCCAGTGATCTCCTGTTTCTTCGCTTCATGATAATATCCTTCATCCTCACTTAAAACTTTCTTTTGTTATTTCACAGATGATATTTTCATCATGTATGTCCTCAAAATCGGAGGTATACATATCTTGAATCCATCTTTTGAAAATATCTATACCTGAAATATAAAAATAATTTCAATTAAAAAATCAAAGAACAGATAAATTTAGTTTCTTACCCATAATAAATCTATATACCTCCTTTATGCCAGTGATCTCCTGTTTCTTCGCTTCATGATAATATTCTTCAACCTGACTTGAAACTTTTCTTTTGTTAATTTCCAGAGAACTGCATTATTTCTGTTTTCAAAATCGGAGGGATACATATCTTTATTCCATCTTTTAAAAATATCTATAACTGAAATATAAAAGAAATTTAAATTAAAAAATCAAACAACATATAAATTTAGTTTCTTACTCATAATAAATCTGCATACCTCCGATGTTCCAGTGATCTCCTGTTTCTTCGCTTCATGATAATATCCTTCATCCTCACTTAAAACATTCTTTTGTTATTTCACAGATATTTTTATCATGTATGTCCTCAAAATCGGAGGTATACATATCTTGAATCCATCTTTTGAAAATATCTATACCTGAAATATAAAAATAATTTCAATTAAAAAGTCAAAGAACAGATAAATTTAGTTTCTTACCCATAATAAATCTATATACCTCCGATATTCCAGTGATCTCCTGTTTCTTCGCTTCATGATAATATTCTTCAACCTGACTTGAAACTTTTCTTTTGTTAATTTCCAGATAACTGCATTATTTCTGTTTTCAAAAGCGGAAGGATACATATCCTTAATCTATCTTTTAAAGATATCTATACCTGAAATATAAAAGTAATTTCAATTAAAAAATCAAACAGCAGAGAAATTTAGTTTCTTACCCATTATAAATCTACACACCTCCGATGTTCCAGCGATCTCATGTTTCTTCGGTTCGTGATAATATCCTTCACCCTCACTTGAAACTTTTATTTTGTTAATTCCCAGAGAACTGCGTAATTTCTGTTTTCAAAATCGGCGGTATACATCTTTAATCCATCTTTTAAAAATATCTATACCTGAAACATAAAAGTAATTTAAATAACAAAATCAAGCAACAGAGAAATTTAGTTTCTTAACCATATTGAATCTGAATACCTCCAATGTTCCAGTTATCTCCTGTTTCTTCGCTTCGTAATAGTATCCTTTACCTTCACTTGAAACATTCTTTTGTTAATTTCCAGAAAACTGCATCTCTGTTTTCAAAATCGGAGGTATACATATCCTTATTCCATCTTTAAAAAATATCTATAACTGAAATATAAAATAAATTTAAATTAAAAAGTCAAACAACAGAAAAAATTAGTTTCTTACGCATAATAAATCTGCATACCTCGGATGTTCCAGTGATCTCCTGTGTCTTCGCTTCATGATAATATCCTTCATCCTCACTTAAAACTTTTCTTTTGTTAATTTGCAGAGGACTGAGTTACTTCTGTTTTCAAAATCGGAGGTATACATATCTTTAATCCATCTTTTAAAAATACCTATACCTGAAATAAAAAAGTAACTTAAATAAAAAAAATCAAGCAACAGAGAAATTTAGTTTCTTAATCATAATAAATCTAAATACCTCCAATGATCCTGTTATCTCCTGTTTCTTCGCTTCGTAATAATATCCTTTACCCTCACTTGAAACATTCTTTTGTTAATTCGCAGATATTTTCATCCTGTATGTCCTCAAAATTCGGAGGGATACATATCTTTAATCCATCTGTTAAAAATATCTATACCTGAAATATAAAATAATTTAAATTAAAAAATCAAACAACAAATAAATTTAGTTTCTTATCCATAAGAAATCTACACACCTCCGATGTTCCAGCGATCTCCTGTTTCTTCGATTCGTGATAATATCCTTCACCCTCACTTGAAGCTTTTCTTTGGTTAATTTCCATAGAACTGCATTATTTCTGTTTCCAAAATCGGAGGTATACATATCTTTAATCCATCTTTTAAAAATATCTGAACCTGAAACATAAAAATAATTTAAATAAAAAAATCAAGCAACACAGAAATTTAGTTTCTTAACCATAATAAATTAAATACCTCCAATGTTCCAGTTATCTCCTGTTTCTTCGCTTCGTAATAATATCCTTTACCCTCACTTGAAACATTCTTTTGTTAATTCACAGATATTTTCATCCTGTATGTCCTCAAAATCGGAGGGATACATATCTTTAATCCATCTGTTAAAAATATCTATACCTGAAATATAAAATAAATTTAAATTAAAAAATCAAACACCAAAGAAATTTAGTTTCGTATCCATAATAAATCTACACACCTCCGTTGTTCCAGCGATCTCCTGTTTCTTCGATTCGTGATAATATCCTTCACCCTCACTTGAAACTTTTCTTTGGTTAATTTCCATAGAACTGCATTATTTCTGTTTTCAAAATCGGAGGTATACATATCTTTAATCCATCTTTTAAAAATATCTATACCTGAAACATAAAAGTAATTTAAATAAAAAAATCAAGCAACAGAGAAATTTAGTTTCTTAACCATAATAAATCTAAATACCTCCAATGTTCCAGTTATCTCCTGTTTCTTCGCTTCGTAAGAGTATCCTTTACCTTCACTTGAAGCATTCTTTTGTTAATTTCCAGAGAACTGCATTATTTCTGTTTTCAAAATCGGAGGTATACATATCTTTATTCCACATTTTAAAAATATCTATGCCTGAAATATAAAAGAAATTTAAATTAAAAAATCAAACAGAGAAAATTAGTTTCTTACCCATAATAAATCTACACACCTCCGATGTTTCAGCGATCTCCTGTTTGTTCGCTTTGTGATAATATCCTTCATCCTCACTTGAAACATTTCTTTTGTTAATTTCTAGATAACTGCATTATCTCTCTTCTCAAAATCGGAGGCATACATATCTTGAATCCATCTTTTAAAAATATCTATACCTGAAATATAAAAGTAATTTCATTTAAAAAAATCAAAGTACAGATAAATTTAGTTTCTTACCCATAATAAATCTACAAACCTCCGATGTTCCAGTGATCTCCTGTTTCTTCGCTTCATGATAATATCCTTCAACCTCACTTGAAACTTTTCTTTTGTTAATTTCCAGATAACTGCATTATTTCTGTTTTCAAAATCGGAGGTATACAATCTTT
This sequence comes from Maratus michaelseni, assembly GCA_963931845.1. Lineage (NCBI taxonomy): Eukaryota > Metazoa > Arthropoda > Arachnida > Araneae > Salticidae > Maratus > Maratus michaelseni. Next base: position 257,877,873 of record OZ007592.1, read on the forward strand.
AATCCATCTTTTAAAAATATCTTTGCCTGAAATATAAAATAAATTTAAATTGAAAAATCAAACAGCAGAGAAATTTAGTTTCTTAACCATAATAAATTTACACACCTCCGATGTTCCTGCGATCTCCTGTTTCTTCAATTCGTGATAATATCCTTCACCCTCACTTGAAACTTTTCTTTTGCTAATTTCCAGAAAACTGCATTATTTCTTTTTTTAAAATCGGAGGTATACATATCTTTATTCCATCTTTTAAAAATATCTATACCTGTAATATAAAAGTGATTTAAATTAAAAAATCCAACAACAGAGAAATTTAGCTTCTTACCCATAATAAATTTACATACCTCCGATGTTCCAGTAATCTCCTGTTTCTTAGCTTCGTGATAATATCCTTCATTCTCAGTTAAAACTTTCTTTTGTTAATAACAGATATTTTCATCATGTCTGTTTTCAAAATCGGAGGGATTCATATCTTTAATCCATCTTTAAAAAATATCTATACCTGAAAAATTATGAATTTTAAACTATAAATTCAAGCAACAGGAAAGTTTAATCTCTTACCCTTAGTAATTAATACACACCTCCAATGTTCCTGTGATCTCCATTTTAATCTTCTCGCGATCTCCTGCTTTATCATCACTTGTATTTTTTCTTCTGTGAACTTCCATTATATTTTATCATTTTTGTTCAAAAAATCGGAGGATACATATTTTTAATTCATCATTTAAAGATATTTATACCTGAAATAAACAATTATGTTAAATTACAATTTCGAAAAAAAGAAAAATTTTGTTTCTTAACTCCTTATATATTCACAGCCTAAGAGGGACTGCTCAGACGAGGAGGCCAAGTCTGTAGAGCATAGGTGTCCCTCCCGGTACCTTTATTAAGGTTTAAAAAAAAAAAAAAAATACAATATCAGCTAGAGCTGAGCCCGCCGGAAAACGCGACAGGGGGCGGGTGAATCGCAATGGGCCATTATTGCCCGAAATTCACAGAACAAATCCCTCGCTGCCGGAGAACAGATCTCCCTCGCGACACGGGGCAGCGAGGTGCGGAGGTTCTTGAAATGGTTTGAGAATGATGTGCCGCAAAGCACCTGGTTATCAGACAGCAGATAAGCTATCGGGTTGTGCGCCAGAAACATGCTCTCTCATGACAAGGGGCGCTGTGGAATCCCCCCCCCTCACGCACTCTCAACACACACACACACACACACACCCTCGCACACACCTCGCATGCTCTTTAAGAGCACATGTTCTTGGTAAAAGATCAAACAGTGGTATATGTCTTAGACTCCCTTTCACCTGTCAACCACCTTTAAGTTGACTTCATTTTAAGAGCCTATGCTAGTCGCACAAAGAAACACTCAAGCTAATAAGTCTGGGAAGTTTCTTGGCTGATTTTTCGCTTGCATTTTGATATTTTTAAATGTTTTTTTTTTTTTTTTGCATGGGATGGCTGAGGTTGATCTCTAACGTTGTTGGTTTTTACTTTTTTGATTTTGGTTAGTTTTTTTATAAGCGGACATTTTCAATTTTGGAAGTGGCTCTGAAAGTGTACCAGTTATATAACTCCTTATATATATATGTGTGTGTGTGTGTGTGTGTGTATACCTCTCCGGTATTTGCGCGTTCTCATGCTTCTTTACTTGATGATGATCTCTTTTATCTTCGCCAAGAACATTTTTATCTGCTCACATCTAAATTAACACATATCAGAGAGATGCATATTGTTGACATCGTTTAAAAATTTCTATACCAGAAATAAAATTATTTTTTAAGTCATAAATTTAAACACGGGTAAAATTTTGTTTATTTATAAGCTGAAATAATATATGTTGTTGTTATTTTCTGCATTGTTGTTATTGGCTGCATTGTTATTTGCTGCATGTTGTTGTTATTTGCTAAGCTTTGTTAGAAAAGCATTTTTTGTGTTGAATGGGATTGTTGAGGAAAAATACAACATAAAGTATTGTGCATTGTTTTGAATTTGATAAATTTCGTACGCTCGAAGTGTTAAATATTTTTATTACTTTTTTTGTCATATTTTATTTATTCCTTTCTGTACATTTACTTAATAAACAGGTACTGAATAACCTCTGTAGGTATATGTTACCTTAGTACATAAGAAAAGTTTCCGCCTAAAAAATGTCCATTTTTATAGAAAAACGCATATTTTACTTTTAAAATTGATTTTAAATAAAGAACTTAATTCCTATTCAATTGTCCTAACAATTTTTGCGACTATAAATTCCCTTTCTTTAAAATTATTACTGCGTTTCATGATTGTTGTTATTTCACTAGATACGTATAGTATTATATACAATTTTGGATACTGCTATGTAAGCCGGGCGCAAGTGATAAATCGCCAAATATTGTTCCTATCTCCATCGTTCACATTGCATTCATTTCATTTAAAAATATAAACCTTTCACTTATTTTGTTTAAAATACACAACTTTCATTTAAAATACATATATTGCATAAATTTTAAATACATGTGTTTCACTTATTTCATTTAAAATTAAAAAAAAAATAAGAAATAATGTCATAAACCAAAATATTTTATTTCAAAATCAACGTATTGTTTATAACTTATACGCTCGAAAAATAAAAACCGCTTTGGCGAGTAACAATAATGCTATTGGCGAGATTTGCGCCCGACTAACATAAAAGTATCAAATTTTGTAACTCGATACAAGGATAATATGAGATTTAGGTCTTCGACTTGCACCAGCATACGTTAAAAGAACGTAAAACATTTATGAATAGAGATTTTTTTTTTAAATTATATTTTCCAATGCAAGGTAGAATCTAATGCAAAGTCTTATTAATATGTAAGTATTGCACATAATTACACCTTATATTTCTAAAGTACATACATTTATAAATATTTATACTAACGGAAAAGTAAAAAGTAATCAGCAACCCCTTACTGCTTTGTGAGAACTGGTTGGAGACTTAGAAAATACTTTTCTACACGCAAATTGTAAACTAAACTAATATAAATATTATTCTGGAGCTTTCTCTCTTTTTCCAACCTACTAATATAAGGACCTTATTTGCTTATGGAAAAATGATTGAGGAAAATTCATTGTTAAAAAATGTCATATTGTTGAACATAATTGTTACTTTCATTGTTATAACAAACGTTCAGTGCTATGTAGTCGTTTTAAAAATCATTGTTTTAATCAGTATGATTACATAAAAAATTAGTATTATTTCCCGGCCGTGTAGATAAAAACAAGTAAATAACTTTAAAAAATTAAGTAATACGCCTTTTTCTCTCGATTTCTTTGTTTTAACCATTGTTGTAAACATTATAGTTAAAACTCTATCGTTGTTGTGTTTTAGCAAGCGTGGTTTGGTATAAAACTAATGTCATATCAAACTAATGTTGTTGTAACTATTGTATTAACCATTTTTATTACTATTGATCTAACCATGTTTCTCGCTACCGATCGCCATTGCGCTATATTGCTAAAAAATGTTTCATTTGACGAAAAAACGAAAGATTCGAATATATTCGAGTTGATTTTTTTTTCTTTTTTTTTTTTTCTGCGACACTATAAACAATATTATTGAACGAGTTTTCTTGTCCCTACAAAAGGTGATGTAAAAGGAAATGGAAAAAGATAGGTTCTCCTCATAGTATCAAAATTTTTTGGTATTGCTTTCCTCCGAACGGCTGCAATAGATAGCTTTTTATAATGAAAGCTACCTAAAACATGACTGGCTGAAATAAGTGTACAAATTGATGAGACGATGGATGGCGAAATTTCTGAAGAAAGTTTTTGAAACATGACCAATTTATAGACCTTAGATACCTGCGCATAATTTAATTTGTGTTTTTAATAACAATTCATGCAATGCATAAGAAATAGTACGTAAGTATGTGTAGTTATATGATCGGAACTGGTATTAAAATAACAATCAATTTGAAATTCGTATACAAGCATTGTCAACAATCACTTATTCTGCTTTAAAATAAATGAAGAAAAGTGGCGTTTGCTTCATGTTTTTACACCAGGAAAAAGAATTATAAAATTTTCGGACGGAATCTTACATTTTCTTTATCATTTATTTATATAACCTCATTACGAATGTATACATACTTTTATATGTTTAATTAATAATAGTCGCTTTTTTAACACTTTCCAACATAGTTGAAAAGTGTTTATGAATTCGGTTTGTCTGTCTGCCCGTGCTCTAACTCTCGTAAATATGCTCGGATTGTCGTTTATTGCGCGTTGTTTATGAATTCTGTAGATCATATACAGGGCTGCACGAAACTTCGAATATCGGAAGCAATTGCTAAAAATGGATTTTTACTGAGTTATGTACTTTTTAGATGCGTTCGTAATTATATAAATACGTAGCACCTATTGTCGTCGTCTGGTCCGTCCGTCTGTCTGTCCGTCCGTCCGTCTGTCCGCATATAACAACGCAAAAACTACCTAAACGCATGTTTGAAATTTAAGATATATTATGAGAGACATTTCAAATTTTAAGAAAATCGAATCAAAACTTTAGAATATATTGTAACAACTCCTCTATACCGACCCGATAATGATGGTGAGTGGTAGCGAGATCAGATCGTTGGCAAAGAGAAATTCTCGCATAAATTAGAAAATAGAATTTTATTGCATAACAATATTAATTCTAATAAAAATATGTACAAGATGTTATTACAGCATTTAATTGTTTTTCGTGGGTCAATCGCTTATAAATTAATGTCCTCTTGACTCTAAGTGCGACTCAATCAAACAAAAGTCTCAGAAAATTACAGTCAGTCGTAACTTCTAAATAAAGTTCATTCGGATCAAGGCTCGTCCGTTCCTTCTCTTCGGAAAATCTACTAATTCACGATAATTCAGAGTTTAAGAACTCTCACTCTCGCACTTGTCGTGCTTTTCTCTTCACTGGGATTTTCACCTGATACCTGCTGTATCAATCAAATAGAGGTCAGACCTCACTAGCGCTTCCACTACGCAAAGTCCGAAACTGACGTTTCTTCCTCCCTTTTCCAGAGAGTCACCACTCTCGTTCAGATCTATTCAAAAAACTGTCCTCTCTAACTTTTTCATTCTCGCAGGGGATCTTTCACTAGGGGCGGGGATTTGGTCGAGGCGGAGCACCTTGAAACTCTCCAGCCTCTTAGCAGCCTTGAGATACGTCTGTTTCATTTATAAGTCCGTCATTGGACGTTCTATGACAAAGGGCATAGTTTCGTGTGCAAACCTAAAAATCGTGTGCAGAGATCACTTCCCTCGCAGATGCTATCTTTCCCACGGCTTCGGCACAGATCAAAGCATAAGACCCCTTCTTGGGTACCACCTTACCAATGCATCAATGTCCGAACGTTTCGCTCGTAGCACGATAGATATTCGCCATTTTGCCTTTCTTCAAAGCTTACGCTATCGTGGGAAGGTATGCAAGTTAAATTCCTTATAACGTTCTCACGGGAAAGTTTAGGATGACACACACAGCACCTGGGTGAAAAGACTCAATTCTTTACAATATTAATAAAAATATTTATTAAGAAATTTGAATTTTTTTAAAAAATCGGTTCTTTTTTGTCATAGGAGTTTCCGAAGTTTAATCGTCAAGCGATCGAGATACTTATTTTATTACAGAAATTAATATGCAGATGATATAATTCATTTCACAAAATTAAAAATCATCAGGATCTGAATATTTATATAATACTAACGCACCTTATTTGTCACGTTTGACGTACGATTTCCAACTTGTTTAATTGCTTATTTAGATATCTCATTTCATCGCATAAAAAAAAAAAAAATTCTTAATAATGTTCTGTTAGTGTTGGAAAGTGTTTCATAATCTACGCCCGATGAATGATTTTTCGTTCTTGTTTTTCTAATTTTGAATCAGTTTATTAAAAAGTTTTAGCAAACCGAAAAGTATTTTCATGTATTAAATTTGTTATTTATCGCAATTTTATTTCTGCGCAATCTCTTTCAAACACTTTCTTTCAAATAATTCAATTTTTTTTTATAATTTTAACACTTAAAAGTTCTATTTAATTCGAGAAGAAAAATCTTAAAATTCTCAAATAAATTTCAGCTAATCGTATAACAGGAAAAACTAGAGAGAACAAAACATTCTAAATTCTTGTTAGGTACAAAAGTGTAAACAGCTATTTGAGAAGAGAAATTTGTTCTTTTATTCAGTTATAACTAATTGTTACTTACGGCTGAATAATTTCGCTTACCACCCATCCTCTGACAATTTTTTTTTTTTAGATTCGAGGACATTTTTACGAAATTTAATGAAAAGTTTCTTTACTTAAAAAGTTTGTTTCCTTAATAATACCAATTGGTGGATCTTAGTTGACCGCAGTTTCCTTAGTTTAGTGAACTAATCGAAAGTATAGTTTTGCATATCCAGAATTTCTTTTCAAATGTTATGGGAACTTCTACAACAGTTTTCAAATTTAAGAAATTTCTTTAGTGTATTTAGTTGAAATGCATGAGTATATTTATTTTGAACATAAAATGAACTAATGGACAAGTGTGAAGTTAAGGAGAAACAAAAAATAAGATCTCTAAGTTATAACAGTTTAATTATGATGGACTTAATTAATAATTATTGTCAGATTCAAATGTTATTATATTACATATAAAGGGGAGCGTCTTAAATTATGTCCATTAAAATTAACACTAAAAATATATCTCAATTTTTTTTCAAAATATATACTAAAACACTTTAATTGCTTAAAAAAACGTCAAAATATCAATAAAAACATTAAAATATTGACATGTTTCGATTGGTTCACTCAATCCTCATCAGAATACTCAAAACACAAAATACAATATACGCAAAACTGGAATACGTGATCAGTCCTTATACACGGCAAAAAAAAACAAGTGGGTAAGTGTGATCAAAGATCGCTCAAAGGGTTTCGTTTAATATTCCTTTCAAAACACTTTATCCTCTCTTTAATACATCCAAATAAATTTCATTTAGCAACCAAAAAAAAAAGTCATGTTTTTTATAAAGTAAAAATTTACCGGTCTATTTTTCTCGTTTTTTCGAATATCCAAACCAGCCCGATAGCGGGCGAAGCCCGCTTTGATATTCTGTCATAATAATATCTGTCACGTGGACTAAATGCGATACTTAAAAAAATTAATTTCAAAATTAAACATCTTGTACACCTTCAAAATATTAAAATATGCGAATATTTCCATAATCGGGTTTTTATCATGATTCAATACGTGCCTCAAACTCATATATTTACTATTCTCTGTTATTCATATTGATACGCGCTTTGTATTATTCTGAAACATTTGAAAAATCCATTAAACTTCCGATATGACGTCAGGTTTTCTTTTTAATTCTCTAATGACGTGATATTAATCTGTTTTGTGCACATACACGTACTCATACTCCTTGTATTATTGAGAAATCTTTCCGTTTTATGTTTTATTACCACTATGACGTCAATCAATTTTATTTCATACTAATCTTTATTTCAATGGGGGAAACTTTTTATTTCATTTTTCACGTGGAAATCGTCTGATAGAAAATTAACTATTGTGGAAAGAATTTCATCGTGGATTTTTAATTTTTGGCATCGGCTATAACGAAAAATGTTTAAATTTGATAGGAAAAGGCTGTTAGAATTTTGGTTTTTTATCTCTATTTATTAAAATAATACGAATTTTTCAAATTTTAATATTTTCAGCTCTTCACAGCTGATATTCTGATTTATACAAAGTATTTATACAAAGATTTATACAAAGATTTATATAAGTTTCAACTCTGTAAGTTACATAGTTTTCGAGAATGGCTCTGTGACAGACAGACAACGGAGCGGGAGCAATAGGGTTTCGTGAGATGAACGAAACCCTAAAAACTGTTGATTTTACAGTCTAATACTGGCATCCCAGCTGCCAGTATTATGCCGTAAAATTAACAGTAATAAACAGTAAAATAAGCTGTAATACACTGCCGCGCATAAATCAAAAAAAATTTCTGCAGTGTAATAAAGAAGATACAATGCCCTCTACCATTTTTATTTTAACGCCGCTCGTAGTTCCATCTATAAAACCGCTTCAAACTATTATTCAACCATTCAACCCAAATATTTAGAATATGAAATAACAACATATCATTACACACTTTTGAACTTCTTACTATCAATAGATTTCCACCCGAATAGTTGTAAATAAAAATTAGATCTATAAATCAATTTAGCTTCTTTGAACAGGATATTTATATTCTCTTTATTACTAAGTCTTGATAAGGGCGTATTCTCCCTATTATTATACTTAATATTGTGCATATACTTTTTGTATACATTGTAATTTGTGTTTTATGTATTCTGATGATGATTGAGGGAATCAATCGAAACATGTCAATATTTTAATGTTTTTATTGATATTTTGACGTCTTTTAAACAACTAAAGTGTTTTACTATACATTTTGAAAAAAAAAAATAGATATATTTTTGGTGTGAATTATTGTCAGAGTTTTTGTTTTTTTAATCGGTTTTAATTCTGAATATATTCATTATAGGATGTTGTGATAGCAAACCGAAAACCATTTTCATGTATTAAATCTGTTGCTCAAGACAATTTCAACTTTACACAATCTCTTTTAATCACTTTGTTCAAATATTATATGGCGTTGTTGTTTTTACACTTTTAATTAAATTAAATTGTTTTTTGTATGTAAAGATAGAATTTTGTAATCGATTTTTATTCATTTCTTGATAGTCTAGAATTATAAAAATTATGTACACAGGTATGTTTCCAATGACAATACAACATTTTAATATTTTAGTAATAATTCTTTGAAAAAAAATATTTTTATTTTATTATTGAAACTTTTAAAAGTGCTATATTAAATTAATGAGATTCCACTGCTTTTTGGAGATCCTTTGACGCTTCAACATTTCTGAAAAAAAAAATTAAAATTCTCAAATATATTCACGATAATTACACAAAAGAAAAAACCGGTGAGAACAAAATAATATTCCAAATTCCTTTTGATTCGAAAAGCTTGAACAGCTATTTACCGAGGGAATTTTCTTTGATTTGTTTATATATTACTGTTCTAGGAGTCAATAATTACAGCTACCACCATTCTCTTCACATACTTTTTAAAATCCGAAAGCATTTGTTTATAAAATTCGTGTAATTGAATTTTGAATAAGAGTTGTATCAAAATCTTTACAAAAATCGTTACATTCTTTTTAGTTTCAGATTTTTGTTATATGTAGGGTGAATGTACTAACAATTGATGCATATAAAAACGAATACACAAATATGCGTTCCTATATGATCAGATTAATGTAGCTATTTATTTTTTATTATTCAGAATTCCTATAAAACATTGCAAAATATCGCTAATTATGCGTTAAGCCAAAGAAAAAAAAAGGCCGTGTGCTTCATGTTTACACTTAATGAAGGATCTGAGAACTTTTCTGTCAGAATCTTATACATTCTTCTTGTGTTATTTATTTTTATGGTGTCATTACTCTGCTAAAGATCGTTTCACATGCAATCCATATCAAAAGTTTAACCACAACAAGAAAATGTCGTTTATTAAATAACAATACAAAATTAAACAAAAACGTATTAGATTCTGTAAAATTATTCAAATCCCATTTATTCCTATATAATTCCCATTTATTCCTATCATATCGAAAGGAAAAAATGGGTATATTATCGTAACTTTGATAAAAAATCTTAAAAGTCTATAACTATACAGCGTCTGAAATGATTAGGTACAATGGAAAAAAAATACACCATTTAATACATTTACATGATGTTATTTCTTAATAGTATTTCCCTGATTTCAGATAACTTAAAATAATCGTGTTTCAATTGAATCAATTAGTTTTGAAATATTATTGGTGGCAGAGAAACGGTGCTTTTTCAATGGCTTCTATTAGTTCTTTAGTGGAGTCCTATTGCTTTCCATTCTTGTATACTTCACAGGTTAAGATACCCCAAATGATCTCAATTGTGTTTAAGTACAGGCTTAAAACTGTTCAGTCTAAAACGTTAACATTTTGGGCGGAAAGCCCACTGTTTCATACTATGTCAGTTGTGGATTGAACCTTTGTCTTGCAGAAATCTCCACTCAGGACACCCTAAGATATCACCAAATAGAAGTCGATGTTGCTCTAGGGTTTCTTGATAATTTGTTAAATTTTGTTTCCCATGGGAAAATGCGACACAAGTTTGCGACACAGGCCGTTAAAACAATGTTAGTAGAAATAAATATTCATATTTTCACAAAAATGAAATTATAGGATTTATATATCAATGAAAATATAATACTTAAAATATAACAACTAATTATTTATAATTAAACGCAAGTTATGGTGCTCAGCATTTTCAGGCTCTGTTACGTTTTTGATCACAAATATTTCCCTTCTTCTGAGAATAAGCGTTCACTTCTCTGGTTGTCTCTTTTTCTTGTGTTTTCAACAATTCTAAAGTAAAATGATTTTATTGAATCCTTCGTCACTATTTTGTCTGTGGATGGAAGACCAGCTGTGGTAAAATAATACTGATCATGAAAAGAATTGTGTCACTTTCTTGAATAGTTCACTGTCTCCTTTCTACTACAAAACAAGATACTTGCAATGAGGAGCTTCTCTATTTAAATTCTGTTAGAAAACATTTGCCATAGGAAAAATAAGTAATAATTTGTATGAGTCGATAAGAATAGAAAAAGATGCTTCAATAGGATATTTAGTATTTATAAATAACAAAGATTTATAAGTATGAAAAACAGAGAAATTACTTAATTATTTATCTTTTTATGTTCAATGACACTGAATAAAAGAAAAAAAAACTATTAATATGTATATTAGAATAGGCAAAAGACAAAACGTGATTAAATTTGAATACTTAATTAGTGAAAAGCATTTGTTTTTAAGCAACTTTAACTTAATAAATGAGCTTAAATCTATTATTAACATTTGAATGACATAAAATTATAATAATTTAAAGTTTTTCTTCTTTAAGCAAGCATAAAATAGAAGTATTACTATTGAAATTAAAAACAAGAAAGTATTCGGCCGGGTACCGGATATTCGGTAAAATTTTGTACCGTTATTCGATATCCGGTATCCGGAAAAAATTCACATCCGGCGCATCCCTAGTTTAAATTATTAAAAAAATATACTAAACCATTAAGTGTTTTTCTCCGTAAAATTATAAACGTAATTTCGATTATATATCTAGTAGTATTGGTACCTAATTCCTCTAAAGAGTAAACTGTTTATCGGTTGTACATAAAACTTTTACGACAGTTCTAGAAACATTTTTTTTTTCTCTGCTCAACAATGCAAAGCTTTCTGACATTTTTTTCTGACTAATTTTTAAAGAGTAAAAGACTAATACATTCAAGCATGGTTACAGAAGTTATTCGTAATCGAACAGTGTTTTTCATTTGCAGATAAATGGATTACATCTTAAATTATAAGCTATTATTGTCTCAAGACGGCTATTTTGTTCCCATTCCTGCGTTGTAGCTTCCGGAAATTCGATTCAACGCCACTTTGACAAGCTTTTCTGAAAAATCATTTGCCTTTACCGAAAACGGAAAAAACATTTCGATTACATAGTTTCTTAGTAAGAGCACCTGCCAATTTGGTACGTTTGCAAACAAAAATTAATTTAAAAATGTGTCAAAAAGTAGCCAGTTTGGATTTGAGAACAGCATTAATAATTTTATTTATGTGTGGTGATTTTGAAGCTATTTGCTATCGGATATTTTGGTATTAAACAAAAAACAAATATTTTTCATCTATTAAGTTTATTATTGAAAACAATTTTATTTCTTTTCAGTATCTTTTATTAACTTGTATTCAAATAATTCGGTGTTTTTTAATCCTAACACTTAAAAGTGCCATTTAATTCAATTTAATTAGATACCGTTGCTTTTTAAAGCATCTCTTGGCGCCACAAAATTTTAGAAAAAAAAACGAAATTCTTAAAAATTCTCAAATACATTTCCGCTAATTGTACAAAAGAAAAACCAGCGAGAACAAAATATTTTAAATTCCTGTTGATTCGTAAAGCGTAAACAGCTATTTACGAAGCGAATTTTCTTTTATTTGGTTCTATTACTGTTATCTAGGAGTGAATAATTTCAACCACCACAATTCCCTTGACATACTTTTTAAATTCGAAAGTATTTTTCCGAAATTCGTGTAATTGAATTTTGAATAAAGTATGTTTCACGTCTGTCTAATGGTAGGTTTTGTTAATTAAAATTTTGGTTTCCCTAATGATACCTATTAGTGTGTCTTGCCCGCAGTTTGCTTAGTTTAATAAACTAATGAAAAGAATGTACGGTTGCTTTTTGCATTTAAAAAGTTTTTCTTCAAATTTTATGAAACTTCAGCATTTTTCTTTTTTTGTCAGATTTAGGGAATTTCTTTTAAGATTTTCACTGAAACATATATTATATTTCATTGTGATAATTAACATGTTAGATGAGGTGAAATTCGAAAGAGAAAAATAATAATTATAATCGTTTTAATAAGATTATAGTAATGGTACGGGTTATAAATGTTAAAAGTTATAGTAATATGATAATGCAAATTATCTTGCATTACCATTTACACCTTATAAAAGTTGCTAAATTGTATATTCTAGTAGCATTCATCATCAGTGCAGTTTTTCCACCTTATAATAATAATAATAATAATAATAATAATAATAATAATAATAATGTAATTACAGTAATCATAGTTATTATAATTTGAATAAATCTAAATTATAACTGCAAATTTCCTAGCTTTTTGCTTTGCCCATTCTGAAACTTGCAAAACTATATTTTCCCTTCTCCTTTTGATATTGTTTGTCCTTAGCGTTTAAACGAAACAGCTGCTGAAATTATTATTATTTTAATTAGCAATAAACCCCTAATTACGTTAGATACTATAATTTTACTATTTCTAAAACTAAAATGAATGCATTTCCTGTTTTCAGTTGCACGACTATGAAAGATAAATCTGACTCAAGTCTTTTAATTTTCCAAGTTCATGCATTTACGTAAAAGAGGCTAGTGTTTTCTATCTGGGTTTTATCTTTACATTTATGAGGTCAGGTACCTTAAGTAATTTACTCATATTATGATTTAGAATTCCGCTATATACAGGCAAGGGTGGAGGGTATATGGTGGTTTACTCCTTTTACTTTCAGGATTTTTTAAAGAAATACTCTCTGTTTCTTAAGTAAACCTATAGCGTGTACTCTTGGGCGTATATCCACATATTTCATTTTAAAGGTTGTATTAAATTTTAAAGCTTTTTAATTATAAAAGGAATGCTTTAGAGCCTGGAAATATTCCTTTATTAAACACACATAATGGTACTTTACGCTGAACCAATTTTCTTCGTTTAAACACGTTGTCCTAATTACTCCTGATTCTAAAATACATAATCTACACTTTTTTTTAAAATCCCCTGAAAAAACGGAAAATGAACTAGCAGTAAAGTTGCGTCTATTTTCTCTTTTTTCACAAAACTCCTGTTTTGGTATGTCGTAAAAATTTCTGATTTTAGTAGTAACTGGGAGCAATAGTGCAATATTAAATATATATATATATATATATATATATATATATATATATATATATATAATTATATATATTGATGCGCATTTACACGGAATAAGTATTTGTATTATATTTTAACACTCCCTAGTCCCTATCTATCGCCTTATCTTTCTCTGTATTCAAGCCTTAGTACTCGCCATTAGAGGATGAATACTCAGTCCCTTGCACCATCTGGTCGCATCCCACGTCTTGGCTATAGACCAAGACATCAATTACGAAAATTTTCCATTTTCTCTCAATTGAAATGGAACATTTCCGTTTGTCTGTCTTGAAAGGAGTATTTCCGTTTTTAATATTCAACAAATAAGGATAAAAAAGACGTTTTTAGTTTATCCAGAGAAATTTTACGATTTCCAACCAAAATTGAAAATAAAAGACAGAAATTTCACATGAAATCACCAATATATATGCAGAATTTTTTTTACAGTGTAAATTTTTCTCTCGTGGCGACTTTTACTTACAAAAAAATCGGAAAAAATGCTTCTTTTCTAAATGAAGGAATATAGATAATTTAAAATCTTTATATCAGAAATAACTAAAATGAACAACCTAACTAGAAAAGACATAAGCCCCAATGCCCTTGGGTTGTGTGTGCATGTATTGTATGACAACACAGACCTACAAGAGCACATCACAGTCGTATAAGATGTCTAAAAGAGTCAAGGCATTTTTACGAGAGGTAATTCCATCAAACATTAAAATTAAGTAATATTTCAAATTTAATTCTTCAAGAGTGTTTGGACCATCATAATTCATAAGTATTAAAAAAATGGAACTACAATATTTAGTAAAATGTTATTAATTATAAACCCACATTTCATTCGCAGATATTTTAGAACTTCATAATTATTTGCAAAAATATATATGTAAATAAAAGAAGTGCATCATACATATACTTATTTCACATAGTATGTAAAATATTGTGTAATTTTGCAGAAAAGAAATAGTTTTGTCTATAAGGATCACATTTCACCATTTAAATATTTCATATTCTAAAATTTAACATATTTTTTATTACAAAAAAATAATTAAAGTTTTAGAAACATGAATTAAATAACAGCATATGATTATACTTTAAAGCTGAACAATTTTATTCATATAAGCCTATACTCCTCATTCTAAGTTACCCAATCTAAACCCGACTCTATTCATGTATTTGCTTACGAAAATTCATTAGGAAAATTCCCACTGAGGAAAAAGGAAATCTTTTAAAATCCATATAATAGAAACAATTGAAACGAGTGATGTAATTATAAAGAAAATCTGAAGCGTACACATATATATACATACATACATACATACAATGATCTTATACTGTGTGTGTATGTGTACATATTATATAACATTATATATATACAGCAGTTTATCAGAACATTTATAGAAAAGACCTTTTAAGGAGCCAAGGCATTGTTAAAAGTCAAAGATCGCCCTAAAAAACAATAAAATTAAACTTTTATTCTACATCATTGTCAGGATAATAAATATCACAATAAATATACAAAAAAAAAAAATGCTATTAATTATAGATCCAGATTTCATTCGCAGATAATTTAGAAATGTATAGTTATTTACCAAAGACTGTATATGTAAAAAAAAAAAAGGTTGATGAAAATGAACATCACGCGCACAATTGTGACACTAGCATAATAAATGAAAAACAAGGCAATTCATACAAAAGTTGTAATTTTCCAACTGGACGAAAAATGTCCGGGCCAGGATTCGAACCTGAGATCCAGTTGGAAAATTACAACTTGTATGATTTCTTTACCAATATGAATAATTGTGTTAAAATTAACAAGGCAATTCAAATTATAAAAGTATACCTGTTTGGAGAGCCCGTGACATATGGACGTAACGTTTTCATATTTGGCGGATATATATTTCAAACCATAGGCAAATGCATGATGTGAAAAAAAGTTTTAAAATGGTCACTAGGTGAATAAGTTTCGCTGTGAGCATTGTCATGTAATGAATATAAAACGGCACTACCAATAAAGACCATCATAAAAAGTGACATTATGTAAATTTATTAATTCGCATCATACGCACACAAACTTGCAGCGGCGTGAGTAACACAATCACTAAAAAAACATGTGACTCAAATAAAAGCAGACAAAGACTTTATGATATAAAGTATCATATATTAATAATTACCCTTGGGCCACTGGCTCCAGCTTATCTTAAATATGTCATGTAATGTAATTTAATTTCTTTTCTAAAATTTTCCGTTATTTGGCTTATAATAAATCAGTTCTGGATATGCCAATATAGTTTTAACAGACAATGCTATTTTCAAATATATTCTGCTCTGTTCAGGGAAACACGCCAAAATAATGTAACCTTTGGCAATTAAATGGAATTCTGGTAAGTTTAGCGTGTGGCTAATTGAGTCACTTTTTTGCCTGCTCTTCACTGTATAAAGCCCGAATGTCTCTCAGCAAACCCCTCGGTATCTTCACTGCAATATGCTCATTCTAATTCCCAGCACATTTCCGTTGATAAATTAATTTCCCTGTGTAATTCCTGATCGAGATCTATTCTAAATAAATGAATTGGCCTAAACTGCTAACTGTCTACCTGGATTGTTATTTTCTTCGAAAACTCCTTCATGTCCTACGCCGCTTGTTTTCACGTCTACCTAAAACTTTACTACAGGCTTCTAAAAGCTATCTAGAAATGGCTTCACTATGTTCAATATGCCCGCCGTGAGGCAGGACCAACAACTGATACCGTGTCACAACACAGTCTACAGCAGCATTTAACAGATCAATAGAAATGTTACGTGCGTGCAACCTTATATGGTTCTTCTTTTTTCAACAAACATCTTTAACTCTTGTGTATAGCAAATTCAAATTCCGTCCTATGAAATGGGCGACCTAATGGACGAGCATTACACAATCTACTGGCTACTCGTCATTAAAGTGTTTTACAACAGCAGTTTTTACATTTTAAGCTTCTTGTGGTATTCCTTGTTTTCGCCCTCATATTGCTTGAACAAAGACATCACTGTACCATTCTCTACAAACTGTATGATGGAAGCTGTTATAGTGGTAATAAGGAATGTCTTCTGTCTCCTGTACTTGCGAAGAGCTTTAAAAGCATTTTCGCTATTTTTATAAAACAACTTTAATAGCAGCACACGTTTCTACAATGAAATAACCTCTGTGTCTGTCGAATAAGTCTTCAATTCATAAACCAAAAAATTGTTGTCATAAGTCTTCAATGCTTCAAAAAGGTTCCTATGCCTTATTATTTCTCATACAAGGCCCTTTCATGCGCATGCTATGCAAGTTTTGTTGCCTGGTACTAAGTGATCGCATAATGCGTTATTTTGATATTCGAACGAATCATTCGGGCATCCGCGACAGCATAGCTGCCAACCTTTCTTATTCTTTTTAATCAATTTAAACCAGAAATTTTATTAAGAACTAAATTTAAATAAATTTCTGATTGTAATTGATTAAAAAGAATAAAAGGGTTGGTAACTATGTTTTTGCGTATGCCCGGATGATTCATTTGAATATCAAAATAACTCATTATGCCCATCACTACTTGGCACAGCTTGCAGTTACATTTTTGTTACTATTTTTATTCCATTAATCATTTGTTCATAGTTTGAAATATATATCCTCGACATAAAGACGTTACGTCCATGGGTTGATTCTCCAGTGTGTTCCAAACAGTAATATTTTGACTGACCCTGTAAGAATTGACGTTTATTTATTTAAAATTTCTGCATTATGAGAATTTAAATCTTTTTCGATTATAAAAGGACTGATTCAAAATTTAAAAGTATTCATTAAATAACAATACAGGATGATAGTTTAAAGCAGAATAATTTTGTTCCTTTAACATGTACTCATGATAGAGGTCTTCTGTACGGGCCGGGTATGGCCGGGCCGGCAAAATGAAGGCAAACTTCCAAAGGGGTTGGGCCAATAAAACAATTTAAGCGGTCTGACTGGCTTAATATAACAAATTTTAAAGGGTAGGAATTAACAGACAAAATATTAGGTCATGCTGAAAGATCTGAGGTTTTTCTAAGCGTGGCGTAGTTTCGTCTAGTTATTTTGAAACTGCTGATAAGGCATGACGTTGAATGATGCCGATGTGTACATTCGGTCTCTTCTGCTTGCGCTGCAAAATTCTCGCTTGTTTTGTGACATAATTTTTGTTTCAGTGCAGTGTTAAGAATGGAGAACCGAAAAGATCATTTGCGTCATATTATGCTCTTTTATTTCAAGAAAGGTAAAAATGTGTCAGACTGCTCGTAAAATTTGTGCTGTATATGGATAAAGTGCTGTTTCAGATGACACAGTTCGAAGGAGGTTCCAGAAATTTAAGCGCAGAAATTTCAGCCTCGAAGATGATGCCCGCTCTGGACGACCATCATCTATCTGTAAAGGAGGACCTCTTAAAAGAAGCTATCCCAGAAAATCCACGTTACACAGTTCAAGAGCTATGACACAGACTAAATATACCAAAAAGTACAGTGCATGATCATTTGATAGCTTCTTTTAAGAGGTAAGTTTCACAACATCATTACAAAAATTTAACATGTCCAGTGTAGAAATCTGTTTCGGACAGTTACATCGTGTCTGAGCCCGGAAGCATCAGACTCGGGCCGGGCTCAGGCTTACATTTTTTTTCTGCATTCTCGGGTCGAGCCGGGACTTAATTGTTCCCAGGACGTGTAGGGCAGTCTTTTATATATATATATATATATATATATATATATATATAAATAATAGTTATAATGAATTTTTGTTAACGGAATTTTTGAAAATATACTTTAATAAATTACAGAGAAATATTTTTAAAAATCTACTTTTTTAATATACAGCTTCAAAAGTTATAATGTTTTTAACCATCTTATATTCTAAACTATTTTATTTTTTTTAAGAGTCTATATTTGAATGTATATAGTAAATTGTGTATCTGAATGTCTAAAAATCGAAGTCATCATTAATGTTGCTATTCTGTATTGTATGGCTTGCGGAGATATCGTTTGAAATATACGGTAGAGTTTTCGCATAAATATGTAAAAGTTGTTTATATATATATATATAAAATCTTTAAAGATTTGTAAAAGAATCTTAATTGTATATGTTAAGAAAAATCGGCACTTTTCACCATGAAGATCATTTTGCGATGAAATAAAATTTGGTGTTGCCATTTCAAATTTTCAAATTTTGTCACTGTAACTATAACTGTGAGAGTTCTATTGTTGTTCTTTATGGCATACTCGAGGTCCCAAAGCAATCTCCATCAAATGTCAAATGTCAAAAAATGTCATACTCGAGCCCATGCTATAAAATTACCACATACCAAATGACATCCCGTTGCCTTAAACGGTATATTCCCTAGTGTCTCATGTATTCGCTAAGTTTTTTTTTTTCTTATAACAACCTTGTACATACATACAATTATCTGATATTGTGTGCATAGTTATTAGATGTATGATGATACAGATGTACAGTATAGCTTATCGGAGTCTTTATGGGAGATATGTCTAAAGGAGTGAAGGTCACAAAAAAAGGAGTGAAGTATGTATAACTAACTAACTAATATGTTCTTCTTGTAAAGATAGAAGAAAGTAATAATAGTTACTGTTTGTGCCCGTCTATGTGGATTAACGTATGAATAGGGTGAAGTGAACTTCAACCACAAGTGCAGAAAATTAGCCTCTCCCTGAGTAAGTATTAAAAAAATGGTGAAGAAAAACAATCGAACTGGTAGCGTTACATATAAAGATCGTTTTTATAACATCAGATGTAATGCGAAGAGAACAAGAAATGGTTTTCGAATTCCGAACATATTAGTTGGTTAACAGCCAAAGATCAATCAAACAAATATTGGAATTAAAATTTTATTATACATGAATATATTTTTGTCGTAAATATTATAAAAATGAAACCACTAACCTATAAAATGCTATTAATTATTATAGATCCAGATGTCACTCACAGATAATTTAGAAATGTATAATTATTTACAAAAGACTGCATTTGTAAAAAAATATAGAAGAAGAAGAGGTTCGCGTGCACATTTGTGGCACTAAAACAATATGTGAAATGTTTTAGTCTATTAAGTCTATTCACGTTTCGCTATTTAAATCTTCTTCATTATTGCTTTGATATATATATATATATATATATATATATATATATATATATATACATTTGATGCCACTATATTATTAAAAAATCTTCCTATTTAATCGTAGATGTCTGCGATTAAATAAGGCGGAGATTGTTCTCCAAAATTTCTGGTATTTAACAAAAAAACAAATGTTAGAAGCTATAAAATAATGAGCATACTCTTCACCGTTCAACAATCTGTTACTTAAATTTAAACCCTTTTTCAAGTAAAAATTCAAAATTCAAACCTTAAAAACGTTCATTCCATAACTACACATACAATGATATTTTACAGAAGAACCATTTTCTTCATTTAATCTCGTACTCCTGATTTTAAATTACAAGAACTAAATCTTACTCTCTTTGTGTCTTTTACTTATACAAAATAGCTTTTCTTGATTTTCTTCAGGAAAATTCCCACTGAGGGAACATGAAATGTTTTTAAAGCTGTATAATAGAAAAAAACCAAAACGAACGATCTAATTATAAAAACACCTAATGCGTACACATGTATACAGATATACACATGAAATGCTCTTGTACTGTGCGCAGTGAATACATATTGTACGGTGACACAGATACGGGTCATTCTCTAAAAAGTGGCTTTTTTTTTTCTTTTATTGAGCCCAAATAAAATTCCCTCAAAATAGATTAACTTTACTTACTCTAATAAAAAATCTTATGAGTTTTTTTTTATATGTATTTTATCGCATTAGATTAGTTTTATTTTATTGTATACTACATATGTAAGTGGATTAATTAATATGTTAAAATTATAGGGAAATGATTGTGGAGGAATAATGAAATATTAGCGAAAATCACTTTGCACAAAAATTATTAGGCTTGGGCATATTTTCAATTGATAAATATCTTTTGAAACACATTTCCAATAATATATTAACAGAAACAGAAATTTTATTTACTTTTATTAAATATATAATGGATGAGGGATAGATAATAAAAATACTTTACTTTGATCTAATACTTGAAAGCCATGTGCTAACTATTGAAAAATGTTGTTGAGCAAAAAACAAGACGGTTTTATGACTTTACTCCAATGCAAACTCTCCTAGACCTTTGTAATGCATGTGCTGCCATTTACTGAGTAAATAGGCACAGATTTATAGGAATGTGGGAGAATGATGTCAGTTATTAGGGACAACATTAAAAAGTGTCCTAATTTCTTCCATTGAATAAAATATTAATATAATTAAGTAACTAAATATTTATTTAAGTAATCTTTAATGGATTATTTATATATATATATATATATATATAAGAAAACATTATAAGCATACATGCCATACTGGCAGAAAAACCATTTTCTTTCCTACACGTGTGAATGGGGGCATAGTAAGGGAATGATATTTGCATTTTAAAAGCATTTTTAATATTTTATTTCAATCCAAATAAGCAAATAATCACAGTTTATATGTATAGCTGATTAATATTGATATTTTAGATCAACTTTTCCTTTTTTAACTTTAAAAATACGTCCACAAGATCCCTGGTATACGAAATTTGGACTTTTCTGAGAATTACTCATACAGTAGCTTATCAGAGTCTTTATAAAATGTTATTTAACTCGAGGTGTCTAATGGAGTCATAGAATTGTTAAAACTAAAGATCATCCAATTTAAATTTTGAAATTAAAATTTTATTATACATAAATATTTGGGTCGTAAATATCATAAAATGAAACCATTATAGATTAAAATGTTATTAATTAATATGGATCCAGATTTCACTCACAGTTAGAAATAGTTTAGAGATAGTTTAGAAATGCAGAATTATTTACAAAAGACTGCAATTCTACAAAAAGAAGAAAAGGAGAAGGAGATGATCACGCGCATATTTGTGACGCTAGTATAATAAGTGAAATCTGTGTACAATTCTACTTAAAAATAAAAAAAGAAAAGAAAGAAATATTTTAGCTTATAAAAATCCAGGTTTCACAATTTAAATCTTCTTTATTAAGAGGATTTAAATCCTTTTTGATTACAAAAGAAATAATTCAAAACTTGAAAGCATTCATTCCATAACCGCACACGATGATACTTTAGAGAACCATTTTCTTCATTTAAACTCCTATTTCTGATTCTAAATTACACGATCTAAATCTCACTCTCTTCGTGTCCTTTGCTTACGAAAAAGCTATTCTTGATTTCCTCCGGAGGAATCGTGAGAAACTGACAAAAATGAATGGAGGAAGAGGCGCTAAATTGTCTTTAATAGCTTTGAAGCTTTATTGTTGATTCAGTCCTTGAAAATTATGAGATAAAAGTTTTGAGAAATTTGAATTGAATGTACAGATTACTTTCTGTTAATCTTAAGAGTCGTGCTGAAATAATTATCGGCTTTTTAAATGGGAATGTGTTAAAGTTTAGAGAAAAAAAAAACGTATATGTAAATTATGCATTATAATACAATTGCTATTAACGGAATTATTTAATGTTTTCGCCGATATTCAAACTCCGTGAGAGATTTGTTTTATTTTATTTTATTGTTCGTTTCCATTATCGTCTGATGTCTGTTGTAAAATGTAAATAACTTGATAGTGAATCTCTCACTATAGCTTCAACAAAAATGAAACGACAGAGTTAAAAACATTTTGAGATGACATTAAAACAAGAAAGGAAAATTATGAATAATACATATATGTTATGTGCAAATTACATTATTTTAAATTGCCGATGTTTATTTTTTTTAAACAGCCTATTTAAATAATTCATTAATCATTTGTAAGAATTGAAGCATATAAATGGCATCAATTAGTAATAAGACATATAACTAGAAATACACAGGAGTCAGTGCTGTCAACTTTTTTGGCTACCACTATTTCCAAATAATAATCTTCGTGGTAGATTTCTACAGCATTTGCAAGAGAAATGAAAAACAAATATTGCTGTTTAAAAATAGTGGTAGCCCAAAATTTGACCGAACCAACTTCTGATTACGTTTCTTAGTCGACGAACCCACGACACGTGTGTCATAGGTGTCACGGGGCAGATGATTTTCGGCACGGCATAGATTCATGTTCTAAATCAAAATTTAGTGAAATTGTACAAAATACATGAATTTAGAATAACTGAGTTTGTCTGAATTCGATTAGCCGTCATTCTCATAAAGATTGAAGAAAATGAAATGCAACTTAATGAATCCCAATCTAGCTCAATATTGGACCAAAAAAAAAAGAGGCTAGCAGATTTTCAGAACGGAAAGATATTAAAACCTTATAAGCAAAAAATGCCGTTGGTAAAATTAAGAAACACTTCAAATTCAGTTCTAGACACGAAGAACTGTTTAAAGAAGCTGGCGCTTGTCATTTTCACAATTTTTTCTGTGAATCATTGTTTTCGGAATTGAATAATAATAAACATTCAATTATCCAATGACTCCAATACAATTTGCATTCTCTTAAAAATAACAAAGTACGATGCTATGATATCAATTATTTGGCATTTAAGATGCAACAACAGAAATAGCATTTTTTTTAAATTGCTTTCTCCACCGAGTGTTACCCAAATTTTTTAAGACACAATTTTACATAATTTTGATACAGCGTCATTTGATACACTAAATGTTTTGGTTGCTGTCACGTAAACTATACTTTTTTTTAAAACAAAATTGGCACGCGGAGGTGAAAAGATTCTCCCGTCCCTGTCTTAGACTTTAACTGTCCAATACTCAAATCAAGATATATAACCTAAAGTTTATTCGCCAATGTTTTAGTAACATTTGAGATATTCTGAGTAACAATATGACATTACTTTAATGATATTTCTATTACGTTTTTTGTAAATTAGCTATCTTCATTGGGGGCATAAACATCTGGAGCTAAAACGAAACCTGTCACATAGGCTGCCACCAAGTGACATTAGAAACAAATTATATGTTGGATATTATAATTTACAATATTAAGCAACAGATTACAGTGTTAGATTTATTTCACCAAAAATATGGCTTGGCACTTTCTTGCCCTAACCCCCTCAATTCTAAAACATTTCTTATTTGAATACCAGTTTAACCTGCTGTTAGCGGTCTCACAGACTGCTGTTTTTTTTTTCGTTTTCGCAGTTAACTTGTAACTTCCAGTTTAACTACGGAAACTAGTGGAATTTTGTTTCGTTTGGAGCTCTAGTACCAACACTAGATACTTCTGAATAGGTGAATTTTGATTATGTAAGTCCTCTACATAAAATTTAGTACAGAAATAGTATCCTATGAGTTAATCCAGCCTTTTTTCATATTTAGATCAAGCAGTTTCAGAGACAGCTAACAGTAGCTATGCAACAATTTCTGTGACAGTAGTTAAGGTTTTTTTTTTTAAAGAGGGTGGGGGGGGGGGGAATTAAAGTCACGAATAATGAACATAAGGAGGTTACCATGCATGGACAATCAAACACTTTTATAACTTTTAGCTATTTTAGAACAAGTTTAATTCAAATATACTAATTAAATTTCTTAAAGCAGTCTATTTCAATAAGATTAATATTTCACAAACAATACTTCTCACAATACTTGATTATAACTCTGTTATCTCCTGAAATATTTTCATTCTTATACGAAAATATAACTCTTTACCAACCGGCAACTCAATCAACAAGTCCCCCTGTCCTCCAAATTCCAAATGATAGGAGGCGTTGACTCAAAACACCATTGAAACTCTCAAACTACCCTCCTTAAATACACTGGTGTCCAAAAGTTAAGCATAAACACAAAATACTAATTTCCGAACACGTACGTACCAGAGGCGGATAATCCATTAGGCTGAGTAGGCTGAAGCCTAGGGTGCCGGAAGGATTGCCCCGGAAGCCCCGGTGCTAAGATTTTCTTTCAGATTTTTCTTCATATCGGGTTAATATTTTATGCAAATGAGAAATGATGTGCAATATTCTTTGTTTCACTCATTTATTGAATCTTGTAAGTACATATATACAGTGGTGGCCAAAAGTGTGGACATTTTTTGAAAGTTTCATGTTTTTCACCTTTGTGTGCTTGTAGAATATATTAATTTTCACTTAAATACACGTTTATGTATCAAATTGAAGGTAATTTAATGTAGAATTTAATAATAAAAACAGTATTACAATATCTGTGTTACAAAAAAAGTTAGGCAACTAATAGTAAGATCTATCTTAGATTTGCATTTTTTTACACAATCTTACACAATCAGTACTTAGTAGGATAACCCTTATTTTTTAAGACAGCTTCACAGCGTCTTTTCATCGAGTGAACGAGTGTTTGGAGTTCATCTTTCGGTAATTACATGGTGCCAAGAATCAATTATAGCTTCAATAAGTTGTATTTTATTGGATGGACGTTTTTTTCGTACAAGAATTTTCAAACGTCGCCACAAATTTTCAATTGGATTGAGATCAGGGCTCTTTCCTGGCCATGGTAATATATCTATGCCTTTAATTTGAAACCATGCTTTGCATACTTTTGCTGTGTGGCATGGAGCTGAATCCTGCTGAAAAATAAATGGTGCATTGTTAGGGAAGAGATCCCTGATGGAAGGTATCAATTTTGGTTCCAGGACAGTTTCGATGTATTTTTTGGCATTCAGGATGTCATCAATCACTTGAATTCGGCCCACACCATCTGCAGACATACATGCCCAAATCATGACATTTGTTGGGTTTTTTGTAGTTGCTTCAATGCAATCAGGATGAAGTGCTTCTCCTACTCTACGTCTCACGTATTTTCTACCATCACTACCAAAGAGCGATATTTTACTCTCATCGCTCCAGATTACTTGCTTCCATTGATTTTCTGACCCTTTAATGTGTTCTTTTGCCCACTTCACTCGGTTTGCGCGTTGCTTTTGATTTAAATATGGTTTTTTCCTTGGAATTCTAGCTTGTAGTCCAAATCCTGATAACCTTCTTCTTATTGTTCTTGAACTTACTGCAATACCCGCTGCATTCATTTCACATCTAATGGCATCTGATGAAATTTTTCTATCTTTAAGGCATAGCCGTTTAATGTTTCTATCGGCAGTAGCACTTGTGCATTTTTTTCGGCCTGATTTGGTCTTATTTTCCACTGATTTCGTTTTTTCATAACGTAAACAGAACTTTCGTACACCAGAACAAGTCACTGAACCACCAACTTGTCTTGCAATTTCAGCATAAGAGAGGCCATTTTCTCTCAATATGACAATTCGGCTTCTTTTTGTGGGTGTCCAATTAGTTCTTCTTGTTGATGACATTGTTTAAAATTAGTTTAATTAAAAAACGGACTTTAAATATTCAAAAACAGCAATACTCTATTTAATTGTACTAGTATGCATCATTCCGCAAAATATTTCCACAACAATAACTCTTTTACCATCCAAATAACCTAAACTATAGTTACAGACATTTGATTGGTCCTCAGAACAGTGTTTGTGATTGGCTAGTACGCTTTTATTAAAAAACACGTCCTTATTCAAAACGATTTGTGTTTGTTTGTTCTACTGAAATGAGCATAACTTTTTTTGTAATACAGATATTGTAATACTGTTTTTATTATTAAATTCTACATTAAATTACCTTCAATTTGATATATAAACGTTTGTATTTAAGTGAAAATTAATATATTCTACAAGCACACAAAGTTGAAAAACATGAAACTTTCAAAAAATGTCCAAACTTTTGGCCACCACTGTAGATGATATTCCAAATGCTGCTCTCCTTTAATTTTTTTTATATGTATTCATGAGAAGAAAACATTGGATTCTTGCAATTTGTTGGCTTCCAGTTTGTAAGGGATTTACACAGAGGCGGCTTTTATAGCCACAGCATCTTGGGCGAGGTTTTGTCAGCATCTCTACAAATGATATCTGTTAAAAAATCTATTAAGTTTTAATCAAGCAGTTTGTCTATTTTTAGCCCCTTAATTTTTTAGTGCCCTGGGCGATCACCTGACTTTGCGCACTTATTCTAGTAAAATTCATTGTTAAACTAAGAAAGATCTTCGAGGTTAGAGACTCCATATAAATGTTTATCTGAAAATGCATTAATTTGTAAATTTACTTACTGTAAACCCATTCGGAAAGAAAATATGTGCACATGTTCTCAGAATTACATCTTACTGGATGATTCAAAATAGAGGCTATGACGATTATCGTTTAAAGCGCTGGTGATAGAAACATTCTTCCAATTACAAAAAGTGTACGAATCAAGTATAGCTTTTGTTTTATAAGGGGCTGTATGTATATTAAAATATGAAATTATATTTTTTATATGGGCCCCTGGTACTAATAACTTATGTTTAGAAAAATATTGTTCTCCGTCTAAGAAGGGAATTTAAAAAGCCCAATTTTTTCCGACCAAAGCTTACCGAATTATGACACTTTGAATTTTATGAAATTTCAATGTTTACCTGCACTAAAAGCACTTCTTTCAATTTTTAGTGCCAGAAAACTCTAAAATATATCGCTCTGAAGGAGGGGAGGAGGTCCCCAAAAAAGTTAAGCCTAAGGGCCCGGGAGGTAGTTCACCCGCTTCTGGTAAGTACTCGGAAGAAAATCATACAAACGTCAAGTGTAGCAAATGCGTACTACCCTAACAGCACAGTCAGTCGATGTGACATCTCCTTGGTGTCACAAATAGTTACAAATGCCACAGACACTACGATGAACTGAAATGCAATATTTTTCATTCGTCTCATTTTTACGATCATTTGGTCCCTTCACTGAGAAGTCATCATGGCTGCTGCTTTGTGATGAGTCACCAGGTGACTTTGCAATGAAGTCACTTTGGGATTCTCATGTGACCGTCATTTGAAGACTCAACATTGAAGTCAACGTCAGCGTTGAAATATGATGAGTTCCAAATAACGTCACACTGAAGTCACAGAGTGACTTTCCACAAAGCATCGCAATTGTGACTTCACAGTAAAGTCTTGGGCCCCTGAAAGTCCCCATGTGATTTCATTGTGACATTATTTGGAACTCATGTTTGAACGATTGTTAATAACTGTAGTTTTTTGTTTATCAAATAATCTCGTGTACGAAAAATACTTTTATATTACATATCCAACAGATATCCTACGTTACAAGCATTCATTTTTTTTTTTTTTATCGAAAGCACGTAGTTTATTATTTTTCAAAAAACTGGTAGATAAAAGGCAACATTATTATTTTTAAACTACAATAATACAAATAAATTTTTGAAAAAAAATATTAAATTGTTCATCTATTCTTATAACTTTATTGAAATAATCAAATTGAATAACTGTTTTTCCCTTCTTTATTTCTTTATTATTTTTAGCTGTGTTTATTTATGTATTAGTAGTTATTTGTGTATAACTATTTTTGAAACTACCATCATTACCATCTGCCCTAGTTTTACAGATATATGAAAAAAAAAGTAAAATGGAATGCAATCGTGACTAATTTCTTTAAAATATCGCATGCTGAAAATTAAAAAAGTTTGTTATGATTATTTGTGTGATATGATAAATTGCATATTGCTTATAGCACCTTGAGTAGTTAAGTTTAAATTGCTATAATTTACTCAAATTACAAGATATTAAAAACGTGATATAACTTTTTTCAAATGTTTCGAAGAAAGAAAGACACGTATGGAAAAGGACAGATGCAGAGGCATATCATTTCTTTTTTAAAGTGTCCTTGTTTAAATGTGTTTAAAAAAAGTGTTCAGCATTTAAATTTTTGAAATTCCATTAGATAATGTCACAATATGTTTGAAAATTACGGAAAAAGAAACAGTTCTTAAGAAATACCTATACGAAATGAAGAGCTTAATCCTATTCGATTTATTTTGTTAAAATTCTATCATAAACTAATGCATGATATGATCAAATATATCTATACCTTACACATATATAATCCTAATGAAACATTTTTGTAACGATCTTTTAAACCCTCAAATGTAAGATTGCGTGAACAATAATCATTGTTATAGTAGTCTACAGCCTGATTTTTATTGCGTGTAGTTATTTTAGAGAACCACACTAAATAATTAGATTACATTGCCGTCTAATACGTAGATCAGTATTTTTTTTTTTAATGGCTGTACAAAATTAAAAACATTCAGCGCAGACAATTTTTTTAAGAATTTGAGCTTTTTGAAGAACATTAATACGTTTAAAAATTCTCATTAAAAAAAATTACAGCCTCATTTCGAAGTTAATGAGACAGTGACAGCTTGGATTTAAGTCGAATGTATTTTCCAATTACGGCTTATTAAGACTTTCATCAAAGTTTAACACAAAAATAACGCGTCGATCGAGCTATTTCGACTTTGAGTTGCCCATCTAAACCAACTATTTACAACTGGTTTTAATAAATCCTTAGTAGATTTAGGTGACTGGGTGATGAATTTTATGAAAATCAGCCAAAACCTACTGCGACTTCAGAAAACACCGATGTTGTGCAACAAAATATCACGTCAGATCATCATGTATCATATGACAAAATTAAGATATCTTTGACCATTCCAAGGATCCAACAACATTCAATTTTACCTGATTATTTGAATTTAGAAAAGGTATGAGCATTTTGGATTCTGTACGATTTGGATTCTGTCAAGCTCAAAAGGATGCTGGTATCAAGTGATGCAAGGAAATATCAAAATATTCTACTCCTGTGCCTCAAAACATTCCTATGACGTTGCAACTGGTGTAAAAATTTGGATTTATTCCCACGAACACGTAATAAGACAACAATCGACTCTTTAGATGCTCCAAAATGAACAAATTTTGATAAAATTTGTTCGTACAAAAAGTTTTAACGAACATAATTCCTTCATATTTTCGTAAATCCAGCTGTGTTTAAATTGTTGTTTTGGAGGATTGTTGAACAGTGTATGCTTACTTGCGTAGACAGTTTATTTGTCAGAAATGATTACTGAACTGCGAAAACAAACTTTGCAACGTCACGTTTTTCATCATCATGGCATTGTGAGCTCGTTGAAACTATCAGTTATTTGAAGTCCGAAAAAGTTGATTTGATGAATTATTGCCCTTATTCACTTTATTTAGAACCCAATTACTTTCTCTTGTTCCCATTTATTAAAAAAGAAATGCGTGGTCACCAATTTCGAATTCCAGAAGGTGTAGTTGAAGCCTGTACTGTTTCTGTGATAAGAATTTCTGAATGGCATACCTGTTATGAAAATTGGCTTATTAGAATGAAAAATTGTACTGATACTAAAGGTGAATATTTTAAAAAGCAATGAAACACTTTATTTCTATATGGAATTCTTTTGTGTATTGGTTTTTAAAAGCCAAAATATTAGACCTCAAAATAATTAAAAATTTATTTTGATGGCATTATAATATTTGAAATTCTACGAAATTTATATGTATTTCTTAGGCTCATTACAGCATGTTCTCTATTGAAAATATTGAGTATAACTTTTATAGTTATTTTATATGATTACACAAATGAATTCAGAGACTTTACACTCTATCACCGATTATTATTGGAAGAGTGTTTTAGTGGTATTGTACAGTCAAGGGGGGAAAATGTATACCCCCGCTATTAATTCTGCCTCAAATTATTTTATGAAATTGTGACTGCTACCAACAGATTAATAATAACGTCTATAAAATAATAATCCTCTTAAATACAAAAATATATTATATTTCAAAATTAATTTTCGAAAAAAATATATTAATTGTAACCTATGAATGTTTTAACAGAAATCAATTTCCACAACCTTTAAATGTATGACTCCAAAATGCAGCTCATTTGCCAGGCAAGAAGCAAACAGAAATTATCCCTGTCTAAGATGTCATTCCATAATAGAAGATCACGAGGACACTCACCCCCACCCCCAAACCCTCCTATCATACACGTTGATGTCACTGACTAATGGAAATTTAGACAAACTAAAATTCTCTAAATATTTAAACTTTGAAACGTAACGTGATAACTTTTTTGTAAAGTACACTGACCTCTTTAAAAATGTGCTCGACACTATAATTCTGAAGACCATTAGTTACTTCCTCATTGCTGCTTCCAGTCGTACATTATGCTAAATATCTTCGACATTTAACAGTGAATATTAAACACCGAAATGCAAAAAAAAAATTTACATGACCTTTGCTAGGAGCAAAGCTAGAACATGAGAAAGTGTAAAATATTTATTTTCGAAGAATTCTGTTTGTTATTCTAAAATAAAAAATAAGTCATTATAAGAGTCCGTCTACATTAATCTAAATTCTGTAGTTCATTGAGTTATAATGATGTGAAAGCATAATATAATACGTTGTTCGAGTTTATGTACGCATTTGATTTCATAGGGAAGTGGCATTAAAAATATTACTTAATTTAAATATTTCATTCGGTTTTTAACGTACGGCCAATAATTCGAAATAAGCTTGAAAACGTCATCGCTTTTAATTTTAATTCACAGCCCATAATAAACTTATCTATCATTTTTATTATTTTTAACTCAATAAATCATACTGATTGGCAAAGATATCATACGAAATGAATTTTTCCAACAAGTTGAAAAAATGTCCAGGCCGGGAGTCCAACCCAAGACCTTTGACTGAAATTGCCAACGCTCTACCTATTGAACTACATGAGCCGACAACCAGCGAACACATTTATTGCCAATAAGGTTATCTGAATGAAATATACCCATCGGTTGTCACCCCATGTAGCTCGATAGGTAGAGCTTTGGTAATTTAAGTCAAAGGTCTTGAATTCGACTCCCGTCCGGGCATTTTTGCACTCAATTGGAAAAATTCAGTTCGTTTCCTATCATTAAATTTTTTTTTGCAAAGTGTTTTGAATTCTTTGATTGATATAAATAAATTCTGGTAAAGTTTTTCTTTTCAAACTTCCTGTCTTCCCTGACATTAGATGAACGTAATGCAAATT
This sequence comes from Maratus michaelseni, assembly GCA_963931845.1. Classification (NCBI taxonomy): domain Eukaryota; kingdom Metazoa; phylum Arthropoda; class Arachnida; order Araneae; family Salticidae; genus Maratus; species Maratus michaelseni. The sequence goes on from OZ007592.1 coordinate 257,909,470, forward strand.
AGGCATCCTAAGTGCGGCACATAACTTTCTAATAAGATGTCATCCAATAGAAGTTCATGAAGGTACTTTTTACCCCTATCACACAAGTTGATGACAAATGGAAATTTAGACACACTAAAATCTCAAACTAATTAAACTGTGAACATTAACGCGATCACTTTTTTTAAAATATTCGTAAAGTACTCCGACTTCTCTCAAAATGTGCTCCCCACTATAATTCAGAAGACAATTAGTTACTTCCCCGCCGCTATTTCGTATCGTTCTCTACCTATGACACTTGACAGTGAATATTAATCACAGAAATGCAAAAGAATAGTTTACATAACTGTTTTAAGATAATATAGCATTTCTTATTTTTTTACAGTTCCAAATTTTATTATAAACTTCCTACTTAAAATCTTAAAATTTTAACGATCATCTTAATTGATCTAATGATTTCAGTTAAACATTTAAATCTAAATTTATTAATTTCAACGATCCTTTAAACTTTATCCTTATTTTGAATAAATAAATTATTTTTCCCAGTAAATAAATAATTCATCAAAATCAACAATAGTAATTTAAATTGCTTTCATTTTAGTTTTTTTATTGAAATTATCTTTATTTTTCTCGTTAATTTGATATGTTTTCGTGCAAAATTGAACCTATAATTACCAAGATATAATAATAACAAATTATTTATTTGTTTATTTTTTAACTTTCCCGCCGCCATCTTGTTTTCATGTCTATCAAGTTGTTTTACGGTAGCCATCTTTGTTTTTCAGATAAAAAACACACCTTTTTTTGCCATATTGTTGATTCTGTTCGATGCACCTATTTACACCAAAATCGGAAACAAAATTCCGTACATTCCTGAGTGCTCAGCTATCGTATTCAGCAATCTAAACAATAACGCCAGAAAAATATAATTTTCTTGACCGTAACGGTCATTCGACATATCGATCGTCGATCTCTGGTAATATCACCTCGCTTTTTCGCCGAGTTTGCAGCAATTTATGGATCTGGAAACATTCGCGCAATGCTCTCATTGGTGAAGCTCAAAATGTGTTGAAACTGTTGCCAGGGAAAATCTGATAGACTAATTAGTTTTTGACTGCTCACTGGCTTTTAGTCTGTCTGTCTTCCTAGTGTTTTGTTTCATTGCCCAGTTTGCACTCGGAGATCTTTGTAACGAATAATTTTTGTGTTAAAAAAAAGTTCGAGAAGCAAAATTTTTTCCTTAAAGCATTATGGAGCTTGATCTAGGTATTTTGGAATAAACAATGATTTCCTCCCAGTGGATCTTTTACGATGAGGCCCTCTGAGATTGTTCTCCAGCCCATTTTCCTATTTTGGCTGCAGTAAATCATGTTTCAAAGTATAATTCATTTACACATCTTAGCAAACAATCTTCATATACTCCAGGACACACGATTATGACTGAAATTTTAGGTGGAAGTCGACAATATCCAATATTTGCTTCATATGGCTGCATCAATTTCATCTAATATTTTCTTTATATTACTGCAGCGATATTACTGGCTACTTTCATCCACAGTTACTATACGATGTCAACTAAACCCTACATTTGCACCAGTAGTTGCTATTAACATATACATTTCCTTTCATATTTTAAACTAATCAGTAAGAGTATGCTGTGACCAAGTTTTAATATATTTCTTTTTTAACAACAGATAGTTGAACACTACTAACAATAAGAACTGCTGTAAGGAATTTTCAACTTATGCTAATAGTCATCAGCGTTAAATATTGAATTGTCTTCGACTAAGTGAACCTATGATTGCAATCCCACCACCCTTTTTTTTCTGTTTTTTTTAATCCATTTTAAAATTAGCTGTATGATAATTGTTATTATTCGTGGTAATAAAGAAAATAATTGCTTATGATAATGAGTGATCTTTTTCATACAACACATAATTACATTTTCCAGTTGAAACTACTTAATAAAATACCAATTAGAATTTAATTTGTTCATTAAGTATCAGTTACATAGTATAATAAACTTTAACATTATCTTACTGTGAGCAACCGGATGTAAACACAACAACTCTAGTAGTACAGTTAAGTTGACAGTTACACATTAGTAGTTTAAGTTAAAGTTAATGTTTAGGGTTACAGTGAATATTTTATTTACAGGTTACAGTCAAATTATGGAGGTATTGATTTATATTCAACACTTCCCCTAAATCCATACCTACCATACACAAAAAAAACATGAATGTCTTAAACAAAAGTCTTAAGTAATATAATAGAATCACTTGTTAACTTTAAATTAAAGTATAATAATGCTTAAAGTGATAAAAACGTAACAACGAAATATTAGAAAATACCTTTTTAATGTAGATTACATATGTTTCGTTCGCTCTATCGGCGACATCATCAGATCTAAATGATTAATACAATATTCTCGCATATTTTTGAAAATGGTAAACATAAACCACGAGATCGCATGTTCAAGGCACATTTGCCTTGAACATGCCTTGAACAAGGCACAAGGTTTTGATCACTTTCAGGCACGTACCAGACTTTAATGAGATTACCGGGTTTCCATAACCCATTAACTAGCATTTCAATTTGGATTTATCCAATACCTGTAACATGCATTGATCTTCCATCACCTAATCTTAATGACTTAGGAGTATCAAACTGTTTGAATAAAAAAACCAAACAAACTTATAGCAAATATGATGAGAAGCAACAGAATCAATAAGCCAATAATCTTGGCTTTCAAGTTCAGCAACTGTCACAAAAACTTGTCCTGATTTCAGAGATTTAGTTCGCTCACCATTATTATTTTTCACGGCTTGCCAGTTCTTTTTAATATGTCCAGGGCGACCAAAAGCAAAACACTTAAACTTTTTGTTTTTAGATTTTTTCTAATCATACACAACAGCTTTATCCAAAGGCTTTTTAGGAAACAAATTATATGGCTTTGCCACAAAGGCCACACTCTTGTTTTTAACTGGGAGATTCAATTCCTCTAACCGCTGTTCATGTAAACATAGTCTTTCTGTAAGGCTTGAAAGCGATCTTTCACTATTCGGCCCCGACGCCCATGCATTCTTGAATTCGAGGTATTCATTTGGCAATGTGTTCAGAACTCTGTTTAGCAGCATAGATTTCGGTAGCTGAACATTTTCATTTTTCAATTCATCTTGTAATTCCTGCCAAATCCTCTGTAATTTTGAAACACGAGTTGCAATATTGTCCATAGGGTGTTATTATAGTTGAATAGTTGAGAATACAACAGATCTAACCTTCTTTCATTTTTCTGTTCATAAACAGAATTCAAGGCATCCCACATTTCCTTCCCAGTTTTACAGGTCAGGATGTGCTGCTTGCGTTCAGACCTAACATTAGACCCAATTGTATATCTAGCGATAGCATCTGCTTCTTCTTGATAGGCCTTCAAAGCTATCGGATAAACTTTTCTTTCTGCTTCTGTTGAACTCGCTGGAAGCGGTTCAGGCTTGGTTGTTTCACCCAAAACAATAGGCATGGCTTCCTGTACTGTAAGCTGGAGTTCTATATCAAATTTCCAGCTTATCCAGTTCCTTTCACCTTTCAACTTTTCAATAAAATTGAATTTATCCATGTTACTCATTAACTGGAACGCACGTTTTGATGATCAGGAAATTAAGCCTAACAACGTGCACAACCGGCAATGTTTTCAAAGTTCAAAAACTACTAACTGAGCATGTGCGTGCTGGGCCCATAACCAGTTGAAACTACTTAATAAAATATCAATTAGAATTTAATTTGTTCATTAAGTATCAATTACATAGTATAATAAGCTTTAACATCATCTTACCGTGAGCAACCGCATATAAACACAACAACTCTAGTAGTACAGTTAAGTTGACAGTTACACACTAGTAGTTTAAGTTAAAGCTAATGTTTTGTTTTACAGTGAATATCTTCGTTACAGGTTACAGTTAAATTATGGGGATATTGATTTATATTCAACAATATTTGTAGTTATATACATCATGAACGAATTAAAAATGCAATTATTTCTCTTATAAATTACTTTTCAACAGTTTAAAATAATATTAACTTGAATATTTGGCCCATATAAATTAAAGGTTTATCCACTTATTCGAAAGATTGATTTACTCATACGATTACTTTGCTATTTATCTCAACGCAATGTCAATTTATTTATCGTTTTGGCTTCTATACCAGTCTTACGTGGTGATTTGAAAATGGGTAAATACAGTCTGTTCAACAATAAAGTGACCGTCGTTATTTGATAAGGAACCACCGCAACCCCATCTGTCTTAAAATGTTTTAATCATTATGCCTTGTTCTTATGCGCAGTCACTTTGCTGTCAAATTGTATTATAAATGTCAATTAATTCCTAATTATTACAATGACTGAAAAATTTCTAAAGCTATTCGAGGCAATGTTTTTAGTTAATCACGCAAAAGGACCTAAAATGACATACAAAGCGGCTGCAAAATATATGCGGAAGTCTGAGGCATTCATTAAAAAGTGGGTAAAGCCATATTTGGAGGTTGAGAATGTCTGCCAGAAATGGTACCAGACCGGGCGAAAACAACAAAGGAGAATACAGCGATCACCGACGATAGCCGTGAAAGTGCGAAACATCTATCAGAAATACTTGCTGAAGTCTGCTGAAAGGTTTTTGGTTCTGACAGAACAAGTTGGGTGTTGCACGAAAACAACTATCCTAAGCATCACAGCTAACTGTGTAGTACGTGGAAACAGCAAAATAACGTCACTACGATGGAAAAGCCGGCAATGTCCCCAGATGCAAATCCGATTGAAAATGTGTGGCCGTACATCAAAATGAAATTTAAGGGAAAACCAGTGCACACGGTGAAGCAGCTCATATTTCAAATCGATTCACACCGCTCGGGTCACCGCTCACAATAGAACCCCATTCTCAATTTACCACAATGATATAATATAAATTTCCTCCCGACTTGACCTTTGGGGAGAAAAAAGCAATTAAAGCGAGCATCGTGAAACGATCCCTTCAAATCAAGAAGATATGGGAATCTTTTCCAGATGAATGTTCAGAAAACCTTAAGTATGGGAAAAAGGTGTCACTTTATAATCAGTAATGGAGATTATTGGACGAAATATTAGGTAATTGCGCAATACCTATAGTAAAGTCTACTTCAATAAAAGACAAACAAAAAATATTAATCACAGTTCTAATTTTTTCCAGATTATGGCGGTCATTTTCTTGTTGAACAGGCTGTATACATAAAATAAATGTGAGTTAATTTAAGATGACTTCATTTAGGATAATAGTAATCTTTAATTATGCATATTGAATATTATAGTTCATCAATTCTTATTTTAACCAATTATTAAGTGAGTTTTTCGGTTAGGAACAAATCTAGAACATAAGAAAGTTTAAAATATTTATTTTCAAAGAATTCCTTTTGAAATTTTGAAATAACAAATAAAACATTACAAGACCCTACCTACATTAATCTAAATCATAATGATGTGAAAGCATATTACAATATTTTGTACAAGTTTATGTTCATTTTTTTATTCCAGGGGGACATTAAACAGATAAGCGACATTAAATAAATTATTTAATTTAAATATCCCCTTCGATAGTTAACTTACAGCCAATAATTCTAAATAATCCCGAAAACCTCGTCATTTTCAATTTCAATTCATAGCCCATAATCTTAATTATCATTAAATTTTTATCACCCAAGTTTTACCGTTTGAAGGACGGTGGCACATTATATACACAACTTAATTTTAATAAAAATTTGTACCAGAGTTTTTGAATGAAATTTTGCTTTTATGATTTACGTGAAAAAAAATATATTGCATTCATTTATTTTGAAATGAAATTAATCATGGTGAGTTTCCACCATTACAGTAACAGAATTACTTGCCCCTGAAAGGGTTAAAATATTTTGAATTATTGCTTGATATAAATAAATTGTGGTAAATTTCTGCTTCTCAAACTTGTTGTCTTCACTGACACTAGGTGAGCGTAACGCAAAATTAAATATCATGATGCCGGAAACGACATTCTAAAGAGATGTCATTCCATAGAAGTTCATGAGGGCACTTTTTTTTTCCTTGTCATACAAGTTTATGACACTGACTAATGAAATTTAGACACCCTAAAATTCTCTAACTAATTAAACTGTGTAACGTAATGTGATATTTCTTTCGCAAAGTACTCTGACCTTTTTAAAAATGTTCCCAACACTATAATTCAGAAGACCATTAGTTACTTCTTCATTGCTATTTTCAGTCGTACGCTATGCTCAGTATCTAAGATGCTTGACAGTGAATATTAATCATAAAAAGGCAGGGGGAAATGTAACATACAGAGTAAATTTTGTTGTTAGGAATGTCCCATTCGATCATTTCAAGCACATGGTATTTTAAGATGCCAGTATTTAACAGACTAATTTTTTTTTCTATTTTCTTTAAAAAAAATTTTTTTTTATTTTGATTTATATATATATATATATATATATATATATATATATATATATATATATACAGTAAAATCTCGTTACAACGAATCTCTGGAGACCACAGATTAAATTCGCTATAATGAAATATTCGTTAAAGTGAAAATATTTTTATAATGAAATAGAATAATATGACTTTTTTATAATCCAAATTATATTCGTTAAATTGAAAAATTCGTTAAATCGAGGTTCGTTGTAACGAGATTCTACTGTATATATATATAATATATATATATCTATTATCATGTTTTTTTCTCATCAATATGGGTAAGGTTTCTATCCTTTTTAATATTGTATTTATTTTTTTATTTTTAAGATTTTTTCACCGATTTAACTATATGTCTATGAGTGGTCGTCCCAAAATCATATTCTTTAGCAATTTTATGCTAATATGATGATGAAACCACTCATTTTATTTGTGGAAATTATGCATTTGGGACTTGATAATTCTGTATAAATTCCACAAATTTCATTCATTCAACATATTTCATCCAATTTTTAATTTAATTTCTTCTTCTTTTAAATAAGTATTTCATATGTATATTTATTGTGTTGGGGTTACAATTTCGCTGTCAATAAATTATTATTTCTTACGTGTTGAATAAAGAATTATTACTTACTAAATCATAATTTCACGTTTCTGTTGGTGTTTCGGTAATGTTTCATTAAAGGTTATATATATACAGGGTGTCCGAAAAGTCTGCAAACGGTCGAATGACTCAAGAAAAACGGAAAGATGCATGTTCAATTTCAAAAATCTATTTAGGGATATCAAAGTCCACCCCCCCCCACACACACACACACACTCTCCCCCAGGGGGAAGAGTTGAGGGGGCAACTTTGATATCTCTAAATAGATTTTTCAAAACTATGGAAGAAGCATTTTTACGATTTTCAATCCTATGTATATTTTTCGAGTTATTCGACCGTTTTCAGACTTTTTAATGGAAACGATTCTCATTGCATTTTACTCGATTACAGTGCTATCTACGATTTTCCGAAGAAAATGTTCAATACAAAACTTTTATTTTTGTATTTTTGTATTTTTTCCGTAGAATCCGAATCTAAAAAAAAAAAAGAGGATTATCATTTAAGATTTCATAGTTGTCGCCCCTTTCCCCCCAGTGGGCATAGTTGGCGGGGCAACTTTGATATCCCTAAATAGATTTTTCAAAAATATTGAAAATGCATTTTTTCGTTTTTCAATCCGATGTATAATTCTTGAGTTATTCGACCGTTTCCAGACTTTTCAGGCACCCTGTATATAAACGCAACAAATTATAAAACATTTTACGAATATTTCCCCAAAATCTAAAATCTTGAGATACAAAATGGATTGTAATGTATTAATTATAATTTAGTTTAATTTAGTTTTTACAGCTGTTTTAGTTATTAGTTAATTCCAAATGCTACCACTATTTTTTAATAGTAATATTTGTCTTATTTATTCTGTCATTAAATAAAAGTTCCATTAGAATGTGGTAAAATTCTGAAAAAAAAAAAAAAAAAAAAAAAAAAAACTTATTTATCTGGCAACAGTGAGGTATATAGACAGATATAACTCAATTTTATATATTTTAGCACAAAAAATTGTGGATGCGAAGATAATAAGAATGTACGAAAGCGCGAGATTTTGAGTCTGAAAATTTAAAGATTCGTAAAATTTGTACAGTATTTTACTTATATTTTTTATTTGTTTTATGTCGAAACTAACACTTTATTTTACTACTCTAATCGATTTTACACCACTTTAAAAAATATATCTTATGTATTTATTAAATACTGAGAAATGGTTTGTAAAATTAATAAAATCTGAGCTAATTAAGAACAGTTAACTTTTAAAAGATAGAAATGTGAAATTAAATGAGTCGCTTTGAAAGTGATACAAATTATCACTTTTGTGCTTGATACAAGATCCCAAATTTGTCAACCAGGTTCTGCACTTGGGCTTTAGTCGAACATATGGATTTTGCATTTAAACTCCTTATTTATTTTCATTACTTAAGTAATTGTGTCATTATTAATGAATCCTGCGTAATATTTTTTTTTTCTTTCATTTTTTATTGACATACACATATTTTATTGACATACATGTCAAGATTTAAAATAAAATGTTAAAGCACTTTACCACTATGAATAAATGTATAAACTTAAGATGAATATCGCAGATTTTTTAAAGGTGATTTACAATACAATTATATTCAAAGGAAAACTGAAATTTTATGTTTGATATGTAGACGCTGTTGCAGTTCGAAAAGAATGTAGCATTATGAAGTGCTACAGCACAAAGTATAAAGAAAACTCACAAAAATCTGGCTAAACATCGGAAAGATAAACTGTCAGAATTGAAACTGATACTTCTTAAAAGAGAATCAAAATGCTTTCTCCAAGTCTTTTAAAGAAAATACGCTTATTTAAAAAAAACTAATTTTTTCTTTATTACATTAAATATCTCGCGATTCGAAATCCCTCACTGCGGAAACTGAAGAAATGATGTCTTGAGCAGTTAAATAATTTTGGAAATACTATAAGCATAAGTACCATTACTAGTAGAAAGATTTATACAATTATTACTGTATATAGCGGAAAAGTCGGATATGTGTTTAAAATCTTATAGTGCTTATAAATTTATATTATACTAGGGGGCCTACCCCCTGCGAGCTACGCTCGCCAACCCCCGCTCAGACTTCGAAGCCTCTGAAAACATGACAGCGTGCTTTGTTTTAAAAATATTGGTAAATCTGTAATTGGGTTGCCATGCTTTTAACGTTTTAATGGGGCATTTTTTGATTACCATGGCCTCATACACAGCTGTTGCGACAACTGACGACTGTTTTCGGGATTGATAAGTAAAATCAATTACAACTTGAAAACCAGCTTGTGTAAAATGGTTAGGTTTAAATTGTGGCTACCTCTCGGGCTTTTATAACAACGATCTGTATTCTATTCTTCCTTTGCGTTTAAGGATGAGAAAAATTCCATCTGTTTGTGAATAACATTAAGAACTACGGTATTGAAAAGTACTGTTATAGACATTTTCAGTAACAGGTTTTAATTTTCTCTCTATTTTAGTGCACCATCTTGCATATTTTCATGTTATTTTAAATATGCAAATTATTTATTTTAATTAATATGTATATACGAATTTTCTAATAATTATTTATCATACAAAATTAATTAAATATTTTGTGCATGCATGCCTGCATTTATTCGGCATCAATTGATGACATATTGAAACAAATTTGCTATCCGCGATAATTTTACACCTTGTTATGTCACTTGAATATTGTCCATAAGAAAATCGGGTACTTTTCCAGAATAGGATCCTTTGCTTTTAGGTTTGGCGTAATTCGAGCTTTGAAAAGGGATAGATTCGTTAATATACATAGATTTGTTGCCAAAAGTTATGAAAACAAACCCAATGAGCTTTTGGTGCTTTTCTATTATAGGGGTCTTGACGCTTTTTTAAAAAGCTTGGCGCAATTCGGGCATCAGAAAGTGAGATTTGGTGCCAAATGACATAAACAGCCATGGAAACGAATTCGACGATTTTTTTTTTTGTTTATATGCGTATTTTAATTATACGTATAATATTATTGTTTTTTCTATACAAATTACTTGTGATTATATATAAAATAGGATAAATGACATTTTACGCTAAACAAATTGTATAAATATTTTTTTGCTCCTTTCTTTAGCGTTTACATAAATGACGTCATTTGGACGAATTTATTCAAAATATTTTCAGATTATAAATTAAATTAAATGCTGACAGACGATTGAATCCTGACGATAGAAATGTGATTTTTTTTTCAAATTTTCCTGAAAAACATAATTTAATCACAATCTTGTCTTCATTATCGATTGAAATAAAAGATAAATTCAATTTCAATTTGAAAATGACGAATAAAAAGAATTCAATAATCCCTATCGGGATCCTTTTCAATTTTTTTCCCTTTTTTGTCACAAAATACTGAATAATTAGTTGCCATCATTACAGAAATGTCATTAAAATTAGAAAAAAATTAATATCTCGAAAACTAATTCCAATTTCAAAATTCTATTACCACTTTTGAAATCCGCGGATTTTTATGGACAATTGGTATTAATTTCACCATCAAGCGTTTAATATTTTATTAAAAATAGCCCTGAAACATAATCAGTCGTTTAATCAGTCGTTTCATAAAATCGTTTCATAAATTCGTTTCCTAAAATCGTTTCAAAAATTTGTTTCATTAGGATTTTATATATATAGGGTAGATTCCGACGCAGCTGCTTAATCATCGTCAATCTAGAAAATATGGATAGTGAAGATAAACAGATTTACATTCTTATACAGATATTTGAAGGTTTTCCATCATAAATTTTTAACTATTAATTTTGAACTGTTAAACAAGGTTGCAATTCGATAAATTATGAATCTGGATTATTTTGGGAAATTTCATAATGCTATCTTCTTATTTGATAGTATAGAGTTTTTAAATATTGATTACTTCGATAAAACAATTTTCAAAATGAAAATATATTTCATTTTCATTTTTCAGACATTTTTACAAAAATGATCGGTATAAAAATTTTTAGAATATACTAAAAATATATTTAAAAATGAATTCAAAAGAAGATTTTTGCATTTCAAGAAATATGGAAATCAGTTTACTATATACTATATTTCACCTCTAATGATTGATGTTGAAATTATTCTTCAGATTTCATTACTGCAATTAATCAAAATTCAGTACGATTATATATTGCAGTGAAAGTATATGGATATGGGTTTTCAAAAATTCTGTAATTATTCATCAATCGACCTATTCTTTTAAAGCATAGTATGCAATTAGGTATATTTTAACTGTGTTCGGTAGCGCAATTTTATGAATCTGTACGTAACTTCAAACCTTTTTTTATTTTCCAAGTCAAATAAACATACTTTGAACAAGAAAATGTATTTAATAAATGTATTCCGATTGTGGAAGGGCCTGCACAAATAAAGAAACAGCATCGATTCTTGCAAAACACTACGAAAGCAAAAGCAAACTATCCTTCAATGTAAATGACAAAAATATGTTTCGGATCTATAGAAAATCCATTGAAGACTCAAAGAGATATTGTCACTGTGACATTTTTACAGAATCAATCTCAATGGACGAACTTGAATTTGCCATCGGCAAAATGGACCCTAACAAAGCGCCTGGCCCTGACCTTATTTTTGGCCGCATGGTACAGCACTTTGGCTCAGGAGCGAAGAATTTTTTGCTGGAGATCTTTAACCTCCCTTGGGCCTCAGGCAAATTGCCCAAATCATGGAAAACGTCTTTTGTTATTCCAATACTGAAACCAAATAAAAATGCCTCAGAGTGCAACAGCTACAGGCCAATCTCACTTACTAGCACTCTTTGTAAGATTATGGAGCGCATCATTCACCGAAGACTTATGGGTTGGCTCGTGGAACACAATAAACTTCATTTCTATCAAACTGCCTATAGAGCCAATCATAGCACTGTTGATCAGCTTTTTTACTTGTGCCAATCTATTATCGACGGTCTACAGGTGAAACCTCACAGAAAAACTGTGTCAGTGTTCTTGGATCTTACAGCCGCCTTTGACCGGGTATGGCGTCAAAAATTGATTCATATTATCCACAGCACTGGGATCAAGGGCAACGCGCTGATTTGGATTAACGACTTTCTAAGAGAAAGAAAATTCTCTGTAAGATTCAATGGTGTGCTTTCAAGAGCACATAGGATGTGGGCAGGAGTACCTCAAGGCTCAGTCTTGAGTCCTCGCCTCTTCCTAATCTATATGAACACTATACATCCCTATATCCATCCTGACACGAAAATAGCATGCTATGCTGATGATATCGCAGTCTGGCACACTCACAGAGATATTACAGTGTCAGAGAATGCCCTGAACAAGACTCTGGAGGGTATTGCTACATGGACAAACGACTTAAAATTATCCATCAATGCAAGTAAGACTAATTATTGTATCTTTTCTACTGATAGACGTCATAGAGGCACTTTTGAGCTAAACATCAAGATCAAAGACCAACAAATTGAAAAGATTGTTTCCCCTACTTACCTAGGTATTATTTTGGACCCAGAACTTCGCTTTACGAAGCACGTTGAACATGTCTCAAATAAAGCTCATAAGAAATTAAATATTCTCAGAAAACTATGTGGCACTACGTGGGGTTCAAGATCTCAAACATTAAAAAGCACATACTGTACTATTATTAGACCAGTGCTCGAGTATGCTGCCCCAGTCTGAGCCCCGGCTTCAACTTCTATTAAAAAACAACTAGATTCCGTGCAGCATAGAGCCTCTAAAATTATTATAGGTGCCATCTCATCAACTAACAATGAAAAAGCGGAACAGGAATGTGGCCTACCCCCTATAGAGAGTAGACGCAACCTAGCCACCATCAAGTTCACCAATAAACTTCGCTGCAATAGCAATGATCATATATCTACCAGACTTTTTAATGATTGGAAATGCTCAACCAGACTTAAAATATCTTCAACTCTCCTGCTGGACAGAGATATTAGAAGACTGACCCAACTGGAACATTCATCCCTGGATTTCCTTCTGGAACCTCTCTTTCCAAGAACACCACCGGCGAACACTAAGATTAATCTGAACTTGCTTCAACCCTGCTCTAAAAAAGAGGACCCTATAATACTCAGACAAAAGGGTCTTGAAACTATAGAAAAGCTCTCCCAGGAGAACCTGGCAGTTGCTTTCACCGACGGTTCCTCAGATAAATCCCTCAACAGAGGTGGAGCAGGCATCCTCTTCATTCTTCCAAGTGGTGAAAAAGTCAATCTTAAAATTAACACAGGTTTGATTGCCTCCAACTTCACCAGCGAACTTTTGGCAATCAAAGAAGCCCTAACTTATTACCTGACTAACTCTCATGCTATGGATCTTGCTGAAGGACTGGTTGTTTTCTCAGACTCTAAATCAGCCTTAGAGGCCATTGGAAACGGAGACACAAACATCACCTCCTCTATAAATGACTTACTTGATCAGCTGTATTGCAAGAGGAAATCTTGTGTGCTGCAATGGATACCTGCACATGTAAACATCGAGGGAAATGAGTGTGCGGATGCTTTAGCCAAAGAGGCACGAAATCTTGACCAACCTAGTTCCACCATCACACTTGCAGATGCAAATGCAGTGGCCAGATGTAGACTTTTTAATCAGCCCTCTAGGAAGCCTTTAATCACTGACTTTGATTGCCCTAGAAATGTAGCAACTACACTGGCTAGGTTAAGACCAAATCACTATAAAGGAATGAAGATCCTTCCTGATGGGACAAGAACCTATATTATGTGCAGGAACTGCCCAGAAACTCAGCTCACACCGAGTCACATCTTCGAGTGCCCATCCATTACCGCAGATTTCTTAAAACTCGGCTGGTTACCGCTAATGGATCCACTTCGAGAGATCCTTTACAGTCTTGAAGCACCAGGGCTGGCGGCAGTGGTCCTCCGGGCCTTTGACCATATCTGATCCTTTATTTATTGACTTTTTGCATATCCATGAACACGACAACAACAACACAACAACAATCAAATAAGTAGCGCATAGATACAAGACACATTTTATTAAATAAATTTTCAGATTCAAAATATGTTTATTTTAATTTTTTACTTCAAGAAAACACGCAAGATTGACAGTTATTCTAAATCAGCGTGTACAATTAATTTTTAAAATAAATACAATTCACAAAATTCAATTAAATTTTATAGATTTGGTTGATGGAAAGTAATTAAGAGTATTTTTTTTGAAAAATAAAATAAAATAAACTATGTATATTAGACAAGATTAACTTTAACACAATTTTTCAAATTGGTAAAGAAATTATACAAGTTGTAATTTTCCAACTGGACGAAAAATGTACGGGCCAGGATTCGAACCTGGGATCTCTTGACTGAAGCTGCCATGCTCTACCAACTATCAGACCAGATGCTATGATCAATAAGGTTTACTGGATAAATTATGTCCTCTAGATTCGACCGGGATAGCTCAGTTGGTAGAGCATGGCAGCTTCAGCCAAGAGATCCCAGGTTCGAATCCTGGCCCGGACATTTTTCGCCCAGTTGGAAAATTACTACTCGTATGTATAATAGCTTTGGAACTTTGCATGAATATGTCTGTGCTTTGTAAGTATAAATTTTATTCTGTGCAATGGTAAGAAGATTATCTACTTTTTTATGTGGCTCGCAGCTTTGTATATAATGCTTAAATTGGCCCGCGACAGTAAGCCTGTTTGACATGCCTGATCTAAACGTTCGCTTTGTTGGATGGAATGATCGACCTGGTATTGCTTCAGAGGGACAGATTGATGTAGGTGTTTATTATATTAATTAGCTGACCCACCCGGCGTTGCCCGGGCCCGTGAATTTTATTTTATACTTACCTTAAATAAACTCCAAATTTGTATTATGTTATATCTTAAACCCGATATTGTTAAATTTATATTTCTAATGACAAAATCGCGAAATCGTTAGAAAACATTTTTTTGTTTTTTCACGTAGGGCCGTTTCATGCTTTAAAAAAAAAAAAAATCTTGTTGTCCGAACTCTTTTAAACTTTTATCGGTTATATGTATAACGGTTTTACAGTCCGTGTAAAAATTACGTCAGAAATATTGTTATCTGGTTGTAAAATAAATGTTTTCTTTTCGCTTTTTTTTTTTGTTTTCGCGTAGGGTCCGTTTACATTTAAAAAAAAAAAAAAAAAAAAAAAAAAAGTATCCGTCGTTCGAATTTTCTGAAATTTCAGTCGTTTATAAATATAACTGTTTCCAAGTCCTCGATAAAATTATGTGAAAATATATGCATAATGAATAGTGAAAACGTTACTCGAAGCCAAGCGTGACAGCGCAGAAACACTCCGTTATTATAGGTTTTCGCAGAAAATTTCTCAGATTTTATTTTTAAAAAAAATTTTTTTTTTTCTGGCCAAACGATTCGAAATTGTTTTAGGTGATGTAAATCTTTTCTACCTAAATTCTCTAAAAAGATTGTGTAGAAATACGAACATTTAGTAACTTTTAGCGTAAGAAAAACTCTTCTCGTAAGACTCGAAATGACCTGCATTCGCCGGTGTTTTTAAAAGGATTAAAATTCGCATATTTTTTTTTAACCAATTATACAGATTATTAGAAGAAGGTTTCGGCTTTAAGAGCATATGTTTGGTTTGTCTGTCTAAAATTGCGCTCTTGAGGGGCATTGCCGTAAGGGTTAAAATATTAACCCGGGGAAACGACCTTTTTTCAAAAATGTTTTTCAAATGGTTAACATATATTTTTTTCGGATTGATTGCGGCATTTGAGACGTTAGAGTGCGATCTTCAAGAATGTGTTTTTTGTTTTTAAATAAACCAAATGGTTTAGTCGATAGAAGTTAAAACAGAATCGCGAAATTAACGCATTCTTCATTTAAATGGTTTTTCATTCTCGTTTGCTGTCGTAAATCGGGTTCTGGGTATGCGCGAGTGCTGAAAGCGGGCTTGCAAAAAAAGAGATGGGTTATTGATCAGTTTTTAATTAATATTTTGGTTAATTTTTAAAATATTAAAATTCTGAGTCTCAGGTGCATCAAGAGGGGCCTTGGACAAATCCTCATCTAAATTTTCAGACTTCCAGGAGCGCTAGACTTTGCTAGACATCGCAGACAGACAGACAGACACACTCTCTCTCTCTAAATAGACACACACACACAAAGCGAAACTTTCTTTTATTAATATAGATATATCGCTTTCTGTTTCTAAGTCTTTGTCGTAATCATACACTGTGATGTGAACAATCTTTTTCTTTTAATGCATTATAACATTATATAAAAATAAATGAAATAATTTTGATGAGAAAAACAAATTTTAATCACGGATATAATTAAATAAATGGTTAAGTAAGACACAATTATTTCTTTTCTGGCTTGATGCTGTTATATCCACAGTACCTGTAAAAACAAAAATGTAATACATGAGTAGATAAATGGTTGTGCATAAACATAATTACGTGTATCAAATATATAAGCTTGATGAAAGTTATATTTAAAAGAAACTGACTGTCATTTTTTCGCTGGGATTCATTTAGGAATAATGTGCAAACATAAGTTGTTAAAAAATGAGAACTTGCAGTGCAACGTTCTCGATTTTTTGCATATTTAAAAAGTAAATCATTTTAATTTCAATGATTTTTCATTACATATTACAGAAAAATTTCACTAATTGAATTTTGTTTTATTAACTTTGATGATATTAGATATATATATTGTAATATACATACATTTTATATGCCTTTAATTTAAAACAAAAAAAAATCTGTTTTTAAAAAAGATTTTCAGGAGTTTTCGAATTTAATGTACATTTCCGTGTGTCAATAATTCTTTGTTAATTGTGATTTCTGCTCTATTTCTGCAAATCTAATAAAACTTTAGGACGAAATAATTTCAAATTTTGAACCAGCGTTTTCTGTATTACGATAAGAATTGTAAAAGAAAAAAAAATGTTTAAATTTTACTTTTTTTTTCTCTTTTTCCTTTTAAAAAAAAAACAACGATACTAAGGTCTTGATAAAGTTCATACTAAAACAGTTGCATCGCCAGTTCTTGTATAGCATCTATACACATGATTACTTCACTTCATTCCTGCTGTAGAGAAAATGTTTTTCGAATTCCCCGCTGACACGAAGAAGATGTGAAAGAAATTTGAAGTGAAGGGAGTCCAAGGCAGAAACCATCAATACCGTGTGTTTGAGACGGAAATTGGATTTAACGTCTTAGCTGCGAGAAATGCGCCCCGGAAAAAAAAGAGAAAAAAAACGTGTGGCTCTGGAAATTGAATGCTGTAAATGCATTTGAAGACTATTTCCCATTTTACAACACTTCGAATCAGCGAGATGCGTGTTTTAGACGGGAGATTATAATTTTATTTGCACTTGTGTAAAAAGCACGGGGAATTTCCAGTATTTTTATCGCACGTGTAAAGCTGAGTAACATTTTTGTTTGCAATTTATGTGCAGTGGGAAGAATTGGGGAATAGGTAGCCTAAAGAAACGAAATAAACGATTGTAATGTTTTTCGTAAATGGGAACATTAGTCCGATGACCGTAATTACAACTTGATATACACTGTAAAAAAGAAAAAAGAGAAATGTTTCTTGATCTAGCAAAATGGTTTACAAAAATATATCATAACCTCTTCCGAATTACCTTCTTTAAATCAATTTCTGTGATTTAAAGAAGCATTTCTGAAACAAAAATTTCTTTTGCTGTCCATAATTTTTGGAAACGTTTCCGAGTACTTTTTACTTAATCAGTTTTCTCAACAAAAAATATCGATTATTCGAATAAAATGTTTACTTCAGAACTGATAGCATCTGAAATCCGATATTTCGTTTTAATAAAACTGATAAATCGATTGTAAAAGCTATTCGGAAACATTGCCGAAAATTAGGGGCAGCAAAAGAAATTTTTGTTTCTAAATGTTTTAAACATATTATGTCTGAATATAGCTGTGTTTGTTAAGGTAATAATCGTTTAATAAAGTAAGGTAGTGATCTGCTGCAAATTTTAAATAGATTTTGAGCCACATTTTTATTTAAACCGTATGAAGGACGGGGTAATTTTCATTCCCAAATTATCTTTGTTTTATCGTTGTTTTATGGTATTCAAATAAAGATCTTAGATGATGCAAAATTTTCTCGAAGTATTTTTTTTTTCAAGTCCATAGTCTCCTCCCGAAATTTTTCATTCCACTTTATTATTATTATTATTATTAACCAATTTAATTATATAGTTTAGCGAAATTGGACAAAATTATTTAAATAAATTTCAAATTGTATTTAAATTGAAGCTTTGCTTCTGAAAGTCAATCTTATGTGTATCGTAGAAACAATATATGTGTTATTTTCCGCAGATCTGGCCACGAGAGAAATGAAGCGAGGACAAGCGGCAAGTCCCCGTGTTTATAAAAGCTCAAAAGGAGAATAAAAAAAAAAATAATAAAATTAAACTCTTTTGAAACAAGAAAAAATCTGCAGTGACTCCATTCGACTTTCTGAACAATTTACAGAATACTATGCGTTAAATTAAATAGTAATGTGGTGAACTTTCCATTATCCTCCACCAGATGGCAAGGAAAAGATAAAATTTGTGTTAGTGGCAACAGGTGTTTTCAAGAACTTTTTACCTTCACGTTTGTGGCAACAAGATAAGTTGTTGACACTCTGGACTGTTTTCCCGACTTCGCTTGCAGCGACTCACTTTTCTAATCTGACGCAAGGATGTAGCTTGCATTTTTCCTTATTTATTTGTACCTTAATTATTTGTGTATTTCTTTTGAAAAGATTAAATAATCTTTAGTTATAATGAAAGTTATTTTTACTTTAAGTTAGGACATCACTTATCAAACCCTGACATCAAATCCTAACACTGGTGACCAGGACCACCCCAACTACCCAGCAGTTGCCTATACCACAACACTGTACCGAACAATCTTCACAAGCTAATGCCTCAACTTCCCGACCTGACCCAGTGAAGACAGATCCACTTCAAAAGACTCTTGTGACAACTCGTTCTGGTCGTCGTGTCCGATTCAACAGACGGTACCTCTGAACTCAGTGCCTCAGGCACTTGGGGGGGAGTACTGTGGTGAACTTTCCATTATCCTCCACCAGATGGCAAGGAAAAGATAAAATTTGTGTTAGTGGCAACAGGTGTTTTCAAGAACTTTTTACCTTCACGTTTGTGGCAACAAGATAAGTTGTTGACACTCTGGACTGTTTTCCCAATTTCGCTTGCAGCGACTCACTTTTCTAATCTGACGCAAGGATGTAGCTTGCATTTTTCCTTATTTATTTGTACCTTAATTATTTGTGTATTTCTTTTGAAAAGATTAAATAATCTTTAGTTATAATGAAAGTTATTTTTATTTTAAGTTAGGACATCACTTATCAAACCCTAACATCAAATCCTAACAGTAATATAGCAATAAATAACACTTGATTCTAATTCTACAAAGGTGAAATGTTTCTCCTGGTGAAAATGACCTCATGTTCTAAATAAAACGTGCACTTTGATTCATAAAACTCAAATATTTTTCTGAAATTATGATGTAATTTTCAAGAATGTTCATTCCACCCGACCTGAAACTAAGGCATGTAAATTTAAATAAATATTGAAATAGAATTTATATAGTGAATTATATATAGTGAATTTGTATAGCAAATGAGAGTTTTAAGTTGTTTTAAATATAGATATTTCAGCATTTTTCATGAACAAAATGAAATACTTAAATTTTTCTACGTTTTTATCAGATTAACTAGCCGGCTACGCCCGCTGCGCTGGTCCATTTTTTTAAACGAACCTTGAATCAAACAAAATGGCGAATTTGACTTTGTATTTTAAAGAAATATGGACTTTCATTTGGAATATCCTTCCGCATTCCTGAATACGATGAGAACGCTATTGCGCTATTATATTATCTTATGCATTAGACGAAATTTGGGCTATTAAAAGCAACTTTTTTAGTTGATGATTTATAGTACAGTTTGATGGGGAAATGTGGCCATTATGTCAAACAGGAATTAAAATGTTCTCTAGTCATCACACTACTATAAAAGAGAGTATTACAATGATTGTAGAGACTGACAGCTAAACTTAACTTAAATAATGTTCAGGTCAGGGTTGCAGAATATGTCTGATCCGGCGATCTAGTATCGGGGGAAATTTTGCGGAAAAATATACATTTGATTTCGATTTTAACAGTGAATTACATAATTTCCCGAGCTAGAAATTTGCGGTTTTATTTCGCGATCGTTTGCCGAAAACAGCAGTTTTATTTCGTGGTCCCTTGCCGAAAATCGCGGTCGTATTTCGCGATCGTCAAGTTTGATTTCGCGCTTACCTAACTAAAACAACGGTTTTATTTCGCCGTCTTTTGACTAAAATCGTGGTTTTATTTCGCGATCGTCTGACGAAAATCAGTTTTATTTAGCAATCGCCTAATGAAAATCGTGGTTTTATTTTGCGGTCATTTGACGAAAATCGCGGTTTTATTTCGTGATCATTTGGCGAAAATCGTGGTTTTACTTCGCGATCGTGCGACGAAAATCGTGGTTTTATTTCGTGATCGCCTGACCTAAATTGTAATTTTATTTCGCCGTCGTTTGACGAAAATTACGGTTTTATTTCGCGATCATTTGACGAAAATTGCGGTTTTATTTCGCGATTGTTTGACGAAAATCGTGGGGTTTTTTCGCAATCCCTTGCTGAAAATCGCGGTTTTATTTCACGATATTTGACGAAAATCTTACTTTTTTTCGGCAATCACTTGCCGAAAATTGCGATTGTTTTCCGCAAAAATCGCCGATTAGATTTTTTTTTTAAATTAAGAAGCGGAAATTTGCCGTTCGGTGGGCAAGTTGCATCTCTGGAAACAAAATGACGCTAAGAAATCTGATTTACTGCAACATGAAAAATAGAAATCGCCTCTTTAGTGATTAGATGCATAGCATAAAGTCGCCCTGTGGCGGCCAGAAATTTTAACCTTGCATAAGAAAACATCACAAAAAGTGAGTGTTTCAAACTTCCAAGAAAAAATATTAAAAATCTCTGCTCAGCTTAAACAAAGAATATGTGAACCAAAAATTGTAAAACATATGAAACAATACTTCAGTAGTAAACTCATTTTGAGCCCTACTCCATCTTTAGAAAGAGAATCAAATCAAGAAGATCCCACACCACCATTGGTGTAAATATTAAAATCTCTGCTCAACTTAAACAAAGAATATGTGAACCAAAAGTTGTAAAACATATGAGACAATACTTCAGTAGTACCCCATCTTTAGAAAGAGAATCATATAAAGTAGATCTCACACCACCATTGGTGGAAAATATTAAAAACCTCTGCCCAGCAACAGCTTAAATAAATAATAGGTGAACTAAAATTTGTAAAACATATGGGATAATACTTCAGTAGTAAACTCATTTTGAGCTCTGCTTCAACTTTAGATAGAAAATCAAATCAAGAGTGTATATTCCGTAACCAGGTCCATAGCCAAATTTGACGTCAATCATTAGAAGTGCCAACGATAAGCTTACAAATGCACCAGAGTTAGTTACAAAACGAAGTTAATCACTCCCCAAACTATGTTGTCAAACTGCTGTTGACTCAATTATAGATATTGGTGGAAAACTCAAGCTCTCACTAAATGGATGAGTAAAAATATAAAAGAATTTAAATTTAATAATGAGAAAAGTCTTATTCAGTGGATAACTATGAAGAAAAACATTCTAAAAACTTAATTTAATAAAAAAAATAATTCTGAATTCTGAAAAGAAACCATCACTTCTGAAACAAGACAGCAGTATTATAAAAGAAGTTTTTACCAATCCTGATGTGTACGCTGATGTACCAGAAATAGTTTACCTCCTTGAAAACTGTTTGAAAATTTCCAGTGAATGTGTTTGTGAATCTGTTGGCTCTATTATTGAAAATCACTTTTATAACAGAACACTGAAATCTGATAATCTCTTTCATGAAGTGTTTATATCATGGAATGGACCTCCAGTGCATAAAGCTACAGAATTATTAAAAGCATCCTTAAAGGTTCACAAAGACAGTGGAAGATTACAGTTTCTCAATAATTGGCAATTTATCAGAAAAGGTAATCAAAAACATTGTATTTGTTGGTTAAAAATGTGCATTTATTAATAAATATTAGTCATAAAGAATTAGATTAAAACTTACATGCATTAACTTTGCTTTCCAATAACTGGACATACTTCAAGTTCAGTCTATAGGTTTTTAAAGAGGCGACTTGTATATAGAGTTGTGCAAGGTGACGTCACTGAAAAGTCTTTGCTGCTACTGTAGGACAGATATGGGTACCTTTATCAATGCTTTTTCTACTTGTGTGTCCTACATCTTTTTGAACGTTTTGCGGTAAAAGTCACGTGATGTGAACTGCTCTATTGCAAAATTTTCTATACCTACGGTAATACAGTATTTATTTTGTGGAAATTTCCATATGGATTGGTGGAAATGTTGGAAATAAAAACATTCTCTGCACCCCTGGTTCAGGTTATTCATTTTCGTTTGTTAGTTCTTGGACTCCGGGTCTCTCAGTTTCGTCCTATATATGGTTCTGATAGCTTAGATACAATCGCACTCTGGGTTTCGTTATGTTTCGTAATAAACGTCGTCTTCTGGCAGGTCTACTACAGTTTTCCATCTTTGGATTCCAGCAGAGTAAATACAGTCAAAAATGTAATAAATTATTTGCACACAAAGAACAGTGTTTAACTTTCATATTTACAAGAAATGTCAGTCATAAAAATGTGGATTTTTAAAACTGAATTGTTTGAATAAAATTAAATTGACATCATTTTCACTGCCTTTTCATTTTCTATACCAGTTGTAATCATGTAACCATTAACTTAGAAAAAACCTCGATAACTGATTCTGGTAGAAAAATAAACCTCTAGTTTGCATCCAATAAAATCTTCCTAATATTCCGTAACCAGGTCCATAGCCAAATTTGACGTCAATCATTATAGAAGTGCCAACGATAAGCTTACAAATGCACCAGAGTTAGTTACAAAACGAAGTTAATCACTCCCCAAACTATGTTGTCAAACTGCTGTTGACTCAATTATAGATATTTCACCAACAAAATTGCATGCTTTAAATATAACTGACAATGATAAATAAAGCTAGTTATGCAAAATTTTTAGCAAAAACCTTTTTGTGACTACTTGAACCGAAGAGTTCTTTTTTTTTTCTCTCATTTCTCTAATGAGCATAATAACACTAAGAAATAAATTGGCTTGAATTTTTTTTTATATTCTAGATTAAATTATTCTTCAGTCTGTTGCCTCTGTAATGAAAATAATCATTAATTTGTCAATAAGTTTAGATGCTATGGTTATGCGTCAGTCGAAATTGCTTTATAAAGATCGAAATTGTATTGTGTAGTCGCGTATCACTGTCACATACAAAGAGAAAGAGAGAGAGAGAGAAAAACTTTTGTTTATTAATATAGATAAAGAAACATTTCATTAAAAGGTACGCTGCGCTTTGAAAAGAACAAAATTGTGTTTTTTTTTGTTTTTGTTAAAATTTTTAAAAATAGCAATATGTTGCCACATATTTGGAAGAAAGTGTTTTTTTTTTATGAAGGTAAGTAGTGAAAATAACATGACACAATGTATTTTAAATACATTTTTCGCAAAATATGTTTTCCGAAATTCATACATCTTTTAAATGATCCATGCGTTTCACCTTTTTCTTAGAAATGTTCATTACGCCTAGTGACAATTTTAATACAAACTACAAGGGATTTATTTGTGCATCTGTTTTGGAATTTTGATCTTATTAAGGTCCTTAAAGTTTATTAACATGTGAACTTTTAATAAAAATTCAGGTTCGTGAAACAATTTTATTAATTTACAGGAAAAAAAAACCTGTCTGTCAGATAAAAAAAAATAATAATAATGGATGCACTAATTTCTTGTAGTATGTATCAGATACTTTAGTGATACTGAGAGATTTGAACGAAAATTAAAACGCATGAAACATTTTAAATATGTGTAAACCCTGAAAAAATTGTTTTGAGAAAAATACATTATATGTTATTTTTATTACTTGCCTTCATAAAAAGTAGAAAAATACACTTTCTGCCAAGTATATGGTAATATATTAATAATTTTTAAATTCTAATAATAAATTTTAACACAAAAACAAAAAATCACATTTTTGTTCTATTCAAAACTCACCGTCCGCTTAATGAATAAACCTCTTTTTTTTCTATAAAACTACAATTTTGGAAAAAGAAAAAAAATTATATTATTTTCTATTAATTGAACTTATAAATTATATTTATAACAGGTTTTTATTAGTGTAGTGTTTGTATTTCAGATAATAAGCTCTAGATGGCAGCTCTACAAATTGTAAGGTGTCTGTTCGCTAGCGCCCTATATTTTCATTATTTTGATTGTACTGCAAGTAGCCACTGAATTATGACGTTGTGCGTTGTGTCTTGATAACGTGTTGTTGCGTTCTGTATTATGAAGTGTAATTAAATGTGTAAAATTGATTTCATTCGGCCACCTTTATTATATGTGTGCTTACTTACTTTAATTAATAATTCAAGATATAACAATTGGCGACGAGACAATGGATCAAAAAGCAGAAAAGTTCTCACCAGAAATATTTGAAAAAGAAGTGATGAGTTGAAAACAAAATGGCTCGACTTCTGCTTTCATTACGAAATTACGTCATGTTATATTCTATTAAAGGGATGATACCATTTTATTTTCTACAAAAAGTTTGTCATCTACGGCGGTGGTAAGTGTATATTTTTACGCATTTTACAAAGATTGATTTAAACAAAGCTTATCTTCAGTTACCTGTAGACGAAAATTCACAAGTGTTGTTAACTATAAACACTCCTAAGGGCTTATTCTAATTTTTTATATTACCAATGGGTCTTACTAGTTCTCCAGCTATATGGCAAAGAATAACTGAACAAATTTCAAGTGGTATTGATGGTGTTAACAGTTTTTATTGATGATACTCGGGTTGCAGGGAAAACTGAGGAAATTCATTTGAAACGGCTAAAACAAGCATTAGAAAGATACGTGAATATAATATTAGGATAAATAAAGACAAATCATTTTTATGGCTGATCAAATTACATATTATGGCTATAAAATTGATAAAAAGGGTATTCATAAAACACAAAATAAAATTGCTGCTAATTTAAATGCTCCTAGATCAATAAATATATCACAGGTTAAAGCTTCTTTAGGCTTAGTTATATATTATTCTAAATTTGTACCACATTTATCTACAATTACTCATCCTCTAAATCAATTGCTCAAAAATAATGTGAAATTTATTTGGTCTTCTATTTGTGAACAACCATTTACAAATATAAAAAATGTGATTATTTCCCAAAAAGTTCTTGCACATTTCAACTCTAAATTACCTTTAGTGTTAGCAACCGATGATATTTCTGCAGTTGTTTCGCATGTGATGCCAGATAACGTGTAAAAACCAATTGGTTTTGCGTCCAGAACTCTAATGCACAAAAAAGGTATAGCCAGACAGATAACGAAGCACTAGCTATTATCTTTGGTGTAAAGAATTTTTTTCAATATATGTATGGCAATAAATTTACTTTATTTACGAACAGTAAACCACTTGTGTCTATTTTTTCTCTTACTAAGAGTATTCCTGTACTTTCAGCTGCTAGAATGCAAAGATATGCAATTTACAAGCTATTTACAAGCTATTAAATATGATATTCGATATAAGAAAATATCCGAACACGGAAATATCTATGTTCTTTCACGTCTTCCACTGCGTAGTGAAGATTTACCTTCACAATTAAATTCAAGTAGCGTATTTGATGAATTTGAATTTTTCAAATTAACCAAATTTCTACTTTACTTTTAAATTCCAAAACAATTTCTGTAACTACAAAATCAGATCCTTTATTACGTCAATTTTTTTATCACCTAATTTCAGGTTCTCCAATTCCTAAACATTTACTTTTTGGCAGTAAGCAAGAAGAATTTACTCTTCAACATAGTTGTATTTTAAAAGGATGTAGAGTAATGATCCCTGAAATTCGTAGAAAACAAATTTTAAATGATTTGCACTTTAGACATTTCGGTTTAGTGAAAATAAAGTCCTTAGCTTGTATATGGTGGCCAGGAATTGACCAAGATATTGAATATTTTGCACGGAATTGCACTACTTGTGTCAATTTTAAATATAATTCTCCTAAGGCAGATACACATCATTGGGAATGCCTACAGCTCCATGGGAAATAATTCATATTGATTATTTTTGTCCAGTTATGTGTAAAATGCTTTTACTTGTGGTTGATGCTCATAGCAAATGGCCAGAAGTCTTCATCGTTCCTAATACAACTTCAGAATATACGATTACTTGTCTTTCTTCACTTTTTGCCAGATACGGGTATCCTATACCTTTGGTATCTGATGATGCTAAACATTCATTCTGCAGAATTTGAAATATTCTTAAAGAACCATGGTGTAAAATATAGGTTTAGTGATCCATACCATCCAGATACAAATGGTCAGGTTAAGAGATATGTGCAAATCCTCAAACGGGGAGTAAGAACCTTTTCTTCAGAATCTGGTAATTTACAAATGAAATTAAATAACTTTCTTTTACAGCATAGAAAGATGCCTGGTGTTACAATAGAG
The DNA here is from genome assembly GCA_963931845.1 of Maratus michaelseni. NCBI lineage: Eukaryota > Metazoa > Arthropoda > Arachnida > Araneae > Salticidae > Maratus > Maratus michaelseni. Next base: position 257,936,206 of record OZ007592.1, read on the forward strand.
AAGAGTCCTGCATCTCTATTTCCAAAGCGGCATATAAGAACAAAAATTGATTTGATACTTCCAAACGTTACAAATGTTGTTCATGATGAGCAAGATGCGAGAAATCCCAATACTAAAGTAAAAGAATTTAATATTAACCAGAAAGTGGTTGTTAGAAATTATACTCCTGAAGCCAAGTGGAAAATTGGTCGCATTATTGTAGGAGAGAGCAAGTTACATTATAGAATTCAAGTTGGTTCAAATATTTGGAAAAGACGCGTTGATCAGATAACTAATGTAGGTTCAAAGGTACATTTAACTAATGATACAAATTCTGAGGAATGTTATACAGAAAGTTACAGAAGTGAAAATACAGTTGCTAATAAAGGTGATTCTCAACTAAAACATCCTGATGTCACAGATTTTTGATCAGCTGACTCCAGTGCCCCAATTACTCCAAATCCTAAACCCACTGACTTTGTTCACCCAACTACTCCAAGTTCTAAACCAGCTGACTCTTGTGTCCCAAATACTCCAAGTCCTAAACCAGCTGACTCTGATATGATACTTCCAGTTCCAAAACCTATGGTTCCAAATAGTACATTTGATGATGATGCAGATACTTTAACAACTAATTCTGCTTCCTCCTCACAGGTACCTAGACGTTCTACAAGATTTTAAACAGCTCCTACCCGACTGAAATACTAAGTGGGGGAGAATTGTAGTGTTTGTATTTCAGATAATAAACTCTAGATGGCAGCAGTACAAATTGTAAGGAGTCTGTTTGCTAACGTCCTCTATTTTCATTATTTTGATTGTACTGCAAGTAGCCACTGCATGTAGTGACGTTATGGCTTGATGTCGTGTTGTTACGTTCTGTATTGTAAAGTGTAATTAAATGTGTAAGACTTATTTCATTCGTCCACCTTTATTAAATATGTGTGCGTACTTACTTTAATTATTAATTCAAGATATAACAATTAGTGCATATATTTTTCAACCTACATCCCAATGCAGAAATTTCAGAATGTTTCTATATTTTTTTCTTTCTTTTTTTTTTTTAATTCAGATTTAAACTATTTTGTATCTTGTATCGGCAACTTTGTAACGGCGCAAAAATCTGCTAATATTTATAATTTTTATATTGTATAAATAAGTGATTGTTCTTTATGTGTTCTTCATAAAAAGAGTACTCCAGGAAACATCTGGTCGAAATTTTGACTGATGAATATACTCAAAATAATAATTATAATTAATATTATTATGTGTTTTCGTGTAAAAGAATATGTGCATTGAAAAGCTATATTTTAATGATAAAAGACATTTCTAATTCTCGATCAAATTTTCAATGACATGTTTTTCTACCTGAATTCTCGGCCCATTGCAAAAAGGCATAATATTGTATTCAAGAGAAACAATCTTGTCGACAAATGTAAATATCATGTTGAAGTGCCACGTTCCCCAAAATGGTATAATTTATTTTTATATTCCATTAATCGAACAATATATTTCAAGTAAACTCTTCATTAGTTTCAGATAGAGGAGATGAACAGCTGTAAATTTTAATATAAATCTTACGGCGCTGCGAGCAGCTCTCAAAAAAATATTTTTCATCGCTCAAAAACGCGAAAATTTCTGACATATTTTCTGACTATTTTTTAAACGTAAAAGCAGGCATTATTATTAAAGCGAAATAATTAAATAATATAAATTAAGCTAAATATATTGTAATAGGACAATTTTTTTTCATTTTTCGATAAATGAATTACATTTTGCGTTATAAACGATTGTAGTTTTGTGACGGCAATATGTTTCTCTTTCCCGCGTTGTCGCGTCTGATTATTTGGTTCAAAACGCCAACTTTGACAGCATTTTCTAAAAGATCTTCTGATTTTACCGAAAAATGGAAAAAACAGCTCGATTACATTGTTTCTGAATAAAAGCACCCGCAAATATCATGCGTTTGAGTACAAAAATGTATTAAAATATGTGTGAGCAAGAACCCAGTTTAAATTTGAGAACAGCCATAAACTTTCAGCATCTGACACTTTCTTCAACTTTCTCTCTGGATTCGACTCACTAAAACCAAGCATCCCATAATAACTAAATGTTAAAATGCTTACCACTTGGCACTTTAACAATAGTTGACATTTATTGGTGTACTTAAATTATTGTCAAATATTCCGTTATTACTATTGTTAAGACGATTCTCAAAAAAATCACAGCTCAATTTTTCACAACTCAACAATGCGAAAATTTCTGACACATTTACGAACTCTTTTTTAAATTTAAAAGCACGACACTTGCCGATTTTGATCACCATATGCAGGTGATTATTGAAGCGATTTGTAACAGAAGATTTTTTTCTCATTTTTCTGTAAATGAATTACATTTTGAGTTATAAGTGATTGCTATGTGATGATGGCAGTTTTCTCCTTTCCCGTATTGTCGCGTCCGGAAATTCGGTTCAAAACGCCAACTTTGACAGCCTTTTCTTAAAAATCTTCTGCCCTTACCGAAAAATGAAAAACTTAAGCTCACTTGCCTTTCTACTGTTCCTCATTAATGTACTATTCCTACATTTATTTTCCATGGCATTTATATAATTCTCTATAGTCGTAATCCTCTTTGTATAAGAGATAATTATATTATAGGATTAAAGAAGTTTAGATAATGTCACATACGCCGGACTAATCTTAGTAAATAATTTCTTCATACATTCACACTGAATTCAGCATCTTAAGATGATTTTCCTTACGGCTGTAAAAACTATGTAGTATTCGAGACTAATATTCTTTAGCAAAAAATTATTATTTTCAACCCGTCTACCACTTTTTAAAATTTGGGCAGTTTTTAACTTCAAAACACCCTGTATAAATAAGCTGAACTGCCCGCACTAGCAAAATATCTGTAGCACCCGATATTTTTCTCGAAGCAAACTGAGATTCTGTGAGCGTCTTCTAATATTCTAAGACACCAGCAATATTCCCTCAGCGAGTGATAGCAGTTCCCAAAGGACGGGACTATAAATTATTCATTGAAAAAGATTCTCAATTTTCTTTTAGCAGGAGTGTCACGTAAGTTCCACGGGGGTCGGGGAATGAAAATTTTGTTCTATTTCAGCTGTCGGTCACAAGGAATAAGCAGTGTATCTTATTCTGAAAAGAGAGCTTGATTTGACTTGAGCCAGCTTCGATTCCAGTTTCCGAAAGCACTGTGGGAAAAGATAAAATAAAGGTTTCCTTTGACTATGTGTTCCGGAGACGCACTGAGAGTCCTAAATCTTGGATAACAGTCACAGAGATCTTTGTGTAGAATTTATCTCCATATATTTCTGCTTTCCTCAAAATATATAGTTCATTTTTTATTTCTGAAGAAACTTTTTTTTTTTAATACTTCCAGAGTAGCAAGCGTTGTGCACTATCCTTTCCCCGAGATGCACAAAACAAAATTAAGAAAAGAAAGACGAAAAAAAAATATGAAAACTAGTCGTTGGGGGCCACCGTAATACTTACCCATCATGGATATGCATAATATAAAATAAGAAAATAAAACATGTGTAAACTACTTATAAAATAAATTGAAATTCGAATAAAATCGTGGCTTGATGACGTCATAAACTTTAATAGCTCTATTACTGAATTGCGTAAAAGAAACATCCTTATAACTCCAAAATTGATAATCATATTAACTAACGGTTTACTGCGTCGAATTAGCCGTCTCATTTCCAATTAAAATATATCTTTGAATTGAAATCTGAATGAAATACAGGGTCATAAAAAATCGAAGAGTGTGGAAAATATAATTACAAATATCTCGGCAACTAATTATCCGATCGACAAAAATTTATGTTTTTTATTGTCTTTTATATTCACTCCTTAAAATAAACAATTTCGAAAATTTTTATATACCTTTTATCAGAACGAATATTTCAAGAATCCGAAAAAAATAGTTCCAGGTAATCGAGGTTACAGAAATTCAATAAGCTTCTTCCCATTATTACATACTAAGCAATACCAAATTTCAAGTCTCTATCTCAATTTGTTCTGGAGATAAAGCGTTTACAGACACACACACAGACAGACAGACGGAAAAATTTGTTTTCCAAAAATATGTTTTTCGGAATCTCCAGTGTCTGAAACGTGTAAATCCATCAAAAAAATTTTTCGATTTCCAAAACGATTACAAGACTTACCCTATACTACGTATGATGGGTAAGTAATAAAAGGAACGGTAAGGTCAATAAAACAGAAAACAGTAAAATACAAATTTAAGTGGTTAAAACAGCTAAATGTTCTTTAGTCTCCTAGAAACGGTAAAGGATAGAATTTTTCTTCGATGCCAATCACATGAAAAAAGTCAGTCATCGCAGCACTGAAGCAGAGATGACATTCAGGACTGTTCAGCATCCATATCTGGTAAAGGTATAAAGATATAGAGCAAATCATGCACATTAGTCATATGAAAAACAGAAACGGTGCGATCTCCTGAATGATTGGGAAGCCGAGGAATCGTATTTTTCTTGGCCTATTTCTTATTCTATCTTTAAATGTTAAGGAATAAACATATTTCATCAGTCACTTAATTATTGAAGCAACAGGTTTATAGCAAGTTACTCCAACAGTGGTTTAATGAATAAATCACCTTTTTTTAATCAACTCACCATCTTGCTCCCAACAGACACCGCAAGTAAGATTGGATCTTTTGCAGCACGGTTACTTTACATTTTTCTTGTATTATTATTTTAGCTTCCACAGAACAGATCTGTATTGCGCAACCAATGAAGAGATGGAAAAACAGCAACTGTTAGCAAAAGTAAAAATCGCTTGCCAGAGAAGCAGAGAGAATCATGGTCTGATCAAATAAAAGTGGTCAACAATTTAGATACTAATAATTAATTCAATGCCGACATCGAAAAAGTTTTCTTATCCGTTCCTAAAGATATGCAATGTAAAAACGTGTCCGGAATGGATCTCAAACTCGATTTTTGTTGTTCCTATCAACAAGGGTGGAACTAGAGGGGGGGGGGGGTCGAGGGTTTGAATTTCTGTAAAACAAAAAACATTCAGCTCTAAATCCTGTATCATCATCCTTAAAATTAACTTTGAACGTTCTGTTTTCAATATCCTGATTGACAGAGTCATAAATGAAATGGGAATGAGATTTAAGAGGTTGAAATTCGCATCTGATAGTTTTTGATGTATTTGCCCCAAAAACTTGACAACATTATCAGATGAGAACATGGAAAAATCGTATGAAAGTCTTCCATATATTCAACAGATATAAATAAAACTGATTTCGTAAGCGAAGTTTTGTCATTTCGTAAAATGGTGCCTGGCGTGAAACACTGAGACTGGTCTTCTGTTTTAAAGCATATTTTGGCTAATGACTTGAATGAAGAATATCTACAGTCTAACTAATATTTTTTACAGTGCAAATAACAATTGTGAAAAGTCGTTCAGCAAACAAAAACGCATAAAAACTTTAACAGATCAAACATGTCTCAGTAAAGAATGTTAGCACTATCGCTTCTTTCCAGACAACATAAATGTGGGTCATCACTGGATTTTAAACAAATAATGTACAATTTGTGCGCTCCAAACTTTGTAAAAGGAAATTTTGAAAAATCTATGTATTTGTTTAAAAATAATATGAAGACACCGTGTTTAACTATCTGTATTCATAATTAGATTACCATTATTATACAGTGCAATTATGATGTTTCTTTTTTAATAGAAATTCAATTTTTTTTCAATTTTTTTTATAATGTATTTATTAATCTAGGGGGAAAAAATATATGTCATTACGAAATGAGAAGAATTTTCAGTTGCCATGTAAATATCCTTTGAAATTTATAGGGGTACAAAATTTGTTTCCCCTCCACGTGCCTCTAACTTGTTACGGGCTTGTACCCCCGATAGGTTTCACGAAATATGAATAAGGATGAATTACAATATTTGAATAAAGGTTGAAACAAATTATCAAATTAACACATCAAAATAACAATTAAGAACTCGTGTAAAAAATAATACGATGTGATGCGTGACACTTTTTTTTTTTTTTTCAGACCATCTTATACAAAATACGAGAAGGAGGAGGAGCAAGATGTATAAGAGGGAGAGGTGTCGTGGAATGTCGAATATTTTCCAATATTCTAAAAAATCTCTGTCCACTTCACGAGAGCAATATACATTATTCATGGGGAAAAAATCTCAGATTCCTTACATCAGAAAGAATGAACGTTATGATACAAAATGGATTTTTGTTGGGTGAATCAGGATAAAGCTACCTTTCAACCCGCTGTGCATAATTCCTTTCGAGCATTTTTTGTAGCTTATCGATTGATTCTTTTTTTTTCTTTTCAAATTTAACTTCCATTTAAATCACAGTCAGCACTTACTGGACATGGTGATGGGACTATTAAGGTCATTATTCTAGAAACGTACAAAACGATTGTCAAGAAATATTCCTTTAAAAATATTATTTCAATTGGAAATATATAATAATAACATTGCGGTAAGATGAAATGCATTCAATTAATCAAATAATAAAATAATGTTTCGTAAAAATAATATACCCGCAGAGTATAACAAATCAGCCCCGGAGACTATCGCAGATCTAGTTTGTACAACTACAACTTATTGAATCCATAATTTATTTTCCTTATGGTGCATAATTTATATTTAATTACTATATTTTAAAACTAATCTCAAATTCAATTTCTAAAGATAATATTCGGTATTTGTAGTTTTATAGGTTTATGCTCTTAATATATTGATATTTCCTGATTGGTTTTATTTATTAAAATGTTTTCTATATATACATTACTACAATAATTAATGTAAAATATTATTACATGCCCCATTACATTAAAATGAAATCACATGTGTGAAAAACAAAAGGAAAAGATATTATAAAAAGCAATGGAAAGGATACTGCAAGTCTTAAACTTAATAAAAATAAAAATAAAGGGAAATGATTAATAAAGAGAAGAAAAAATAAATACAAAATATTAATGAATCCAAATTAAAAAGAAGATTGCATGTAATATTAGAGAGTAAAACACATACGGATTTAAAGTGAAAAAAGAAAGCAATAATGGTACAAAATCTACAACATGTAAACAAATTGAAAATTTATATATATATATATATATATATATATATATATATATATATATATGTGTGTGTATGTATGTATGTATGTATGTATATGTGTATATACAAAGCCGATTTTCAAAGTGGATTTTCTGTAGCGTGTGCGAGAAACTGTATGGCGCCTTTTGGAAAAAGACTAAGAAAATTTTATTACATTACGGATGTATTATGAAACACTTTTCAATCTTACGTGCATATATTACACAATTTTACTTTTCAGCACACTACATTGGTTTTCAACGGTATTCAAGAATCCGGAATCTTTTTTTACATTATTGCATATTTATATTATAAAAAAATAATGTTAGAAAAATTATCACCCGAGATTTATAGTGAATTTCAAATATTCAATGATAGTCCGAAATATTCCCCAATTTATTGTCTGAGTGCAACGAAGACTCATACACAGCGCAGTATTACTTTGCCCCATATATAGCTACGATGGATATTAAAACCTTTCGTCAAGCATAACTCAAAAAATATTTAACGGATTTCGTTCAAATTTTTACAGCAGGTACCTATAAAGGTGACAACGTCGTCTATTTATTACCAAGAATAAGTGTCAAACCGTTTGGAAGTTATATTAAAAAAAAATAGATAAAAAAGCACAATTAAAGTACATACGTCACTAAAGTTTGTGCGTACGTCATTTTCACCGGCGGGAGATTTTCGTAGACAATCGGAATTGAAAAGTTCATGGAATACTTGGAGCAAAAAAATATGCAAGCACTAATATTCAGCACAATAAAATATATTTCAATTTAATAAAAATGGAAAGTTAATCTGGAATTTTTTCTGTTTGAAAAGTATTAGAGATTAGTAAGAGTAGTATTAGTATTAGAGATTTGGCGTAAATCACACCATTAGCAGCTTTTTTATTTCGCGTGTGTATGTTAGGAACAATTCTTTGATGTTTAAATAAAAGGTTTCGATTTGTGGCATTATTTCTTATTTTCTTTTCCTTTTTAGTATTTTAAATGGAATTAGTGAAAGGCGTGTATTTTAAATTAAATGAGTGAAAGACGTGTATTTTTAATGTATGTATTTCAAATGAAATCAGTGAAAGATTTATATTTAAATGAAATGAACGCAATATGAAGATGTTATGAGAAAAATATTTGGCGATTTATCAACTGCGCCAAGTTAACATAAAAGTACCAATACATATGTGGGTACTTCTCTATTATCCCGTCGACCACTTTTCATAACAAAAAACTATCGCCAAATAAACGGGAGAACGTTGTCATTGAAATATCAAAATACGTAAATAAATAAAATATAAGAATTTAAGGACACAATTGTTATTTTAATGAATGAAATAACTAATAAATCAGTAAAACATAATGAAAAATACACGCAAGTGTCGCGTTAAAAACCGCTTGATGACGTAACAAACACGTATAATGCTTCTGATATCAAGTAAATGGGACTGCATTTTTGGCGTTTAATCTAACAGTTTGGCGATAGTTTTTTGTTATGAAAAGTGGTCGACGGGATAATAGAGCAGTACCTCTATGTGAAATGAAACAAGGCACAGATGTCATATACGCACCACGTTGGCGCGATTTTTCCCTCCACCAGCTTGGGGAAAACTTTGTTTTTGAATATTAGTTACAAATAGTGTGACAAATAGTACGCGTGATTTTTTATTTCAATATAAAAATAAAATAACGTAATAAATGAAACAGCTTCTATTATTTTAAAAAAGGAAATAAAAATAAATAAATAATAGTTTGATATAAATAAAAGCGCGGATGTCATATACGCACCACATTGGCGCGATTGCAACAAAATGGAAATTTTATGCCTCACATGGTAACCCGGTTATTTTGTTTCAATTGTTGTTTATTAACTTTTATTTTTTATTTTAATTCTATAAATTGTTTTTATTATATATATCAATATTTATTTATATCAAACTATCATTTATTTATTTTTATTTCCCATTTTTGAATAATAGGAGCTATTTCATTTATTACGTTATTTTATTTTTATATTGAAATAAAAAAATACATGCTATTATTGTATGGTATTTGTAACTAATATTCAAAAACAAAGTTTTCGCCAAATTGGCGGGGGAAAAATCGCGCCAACGTGGTGAGTATATGGCATCTGTGCCGGGATTTTTACCCTTTTATCTGTGCTTTCGGAAATATAAAAAAAATTAAAAAATTCTTATATCAGGTGTATAATGTTTTGCATTTTTATACGGACCACTTCTCCATTTTAAGATTTTAAATGCTATTTATATCAGATATTTCTTTCTTGAGATTCCCACAAGTTTTTTCCGGTAATTTTTTTAGTTCGCTTATTAATTGTTTACAATTTGCCCCCCTGGCAATAACAATTATTTATCACAAAAAATGGGTACTTCTCTATTATCCCGTCGACCACTTTTCATAACAAAAAACTATCGCCAAACTGTAACGCTAAATAAACGGGAGAACGTTGCCATTGAAATATCAAAATAAATAAAATATAAGAATTTAAGGACACAATTGTTACTTTAATGAATGAAATAACTAATAAATCAGTAAAACATAATGAAAAATACACGCAAATGTCGAATTAAAAACCACTTGATGACATAACAAATACGTATAATGCTTCTGGCATCAAGTAAATGGGACTGTATTTTTGGCGTTTAATCTTAGTTTGGCGATAGTTTTTTGTTATGAAAAGTGGTCGACGGGATAATAGAGAAGTACCCAAAAATGGCTTAGTTTTGTTAAATTTGTTTGTTATGTATTTTCATTTCTTATTAAAATATCGAAAATGGCAATAAAATTTTATTTTAGCACCGTACTTAATTTTTTAAAATGGCTCAAAAACATGGTTTAATAAACGTATATTTGTAAATATTTTAAAAAACATGTTTTTCCGCTCTCTAGAAAAATTTGTAAGATTCTACAACTGCCTTTGGCACCAACCAGTACATGATACGGAACTTTTCCCTATTCAGATACACAGAAGAGGTTGGTCACAAACAAGAGTAATGCTAGCAACAATATTGTTTTAACTCTATAAGAGTTAGAAACAATAATGATATTAAATTCCCCGATTAGCTTAGGGCCCGATTACGGAACTTTCTCCTAGAAAAAAAAACTGTAGAAGTCTTTTACATTTGTTTCGAATGAAGCTCGATCAACAAAGTATTAATTGATAATACAAACAACACTAATATTAACATGGGGGCAAAAGTTTGAATTTAAGTGTATATATTTGGAACCCTCCCCTCCCCCCCAACCACCCACCAAAAAAAGAAAAAGAAAGTTACAGAAATGAATTTAAAATGGCGTGAAGCCACCCTTTCTGACATAAGAAATTGGCTGCGAACCCGATTACGAAATTTTCACTTAACTTAATAACATGTATCTAATAGCCCTGAGGACAATTCCCCTTCCCAGTTATACGGACCTTGGGGCTTTTTTAAAAAGCTTGACGCAGCTGGGGTTGAAGAAGTTGAGATTTACTGTCAGATGACATAAACTACTATGAAAATAAAACTGGTGAATTATTATGCTGGTTTATGTATGTATTTTAAAAAATTGCATCTGATTACACTCTTTAGATAAATTACTCCTGTTTGCATTTAATAACAGATAAACGGCTTCCGTTTACTAAATTGTTTAAATATTGGGAAGAGTTGGCGAGAGATAGATAGACGTGTAAACAAACGGGTAGACAGACGGGTAGAGAGACAGATAGCGACAGAGATAAGCTAACGGGTGGCGAAACGAATAGACAGACGGGTAGCGAGGCAGGTGCAAAAAAGGGTTGACAGAGGGGTAGTGAGATGGGTAGGGAGACGGGTAGCGTGGTGGATAGAGAGACGAGTACAGAGACGACTTGACAGACGGGTAGAGAGAGAGGGGTATATAGACAGACAGACGTGTAGATAGACGAGTAGTGTAACGGGAAGCGAGACAGGCAGAGACACGATTAAAGAGTCGGGTAGAAAGACAAACGGATACTGAGACGGGTATACAGAAGAGTAGAGAGACAGTAGACAGATGAGTTCGGAGAGAGACACAGCTAAGACATACGAGTAGTTAGACTGGTAGACACGTTTGTAGCAAAGCATGTTATCAATGTGGTTTGAAGTATACGAGTTTCTATAAATAGTTATACAAATAAACAAAGGAAATTTTTTTAATTCAAATATTAAATATTTGATTTAATATTTCAATATTTAATATTTTATTTTTTAATATTTTATTTAGATATTTGTCACAAGGAAAATGTTGCAAAAATTAAATTAAATTTGCGTTAAACTACGCTTGCTAAAATATACCTATTGGCTGCAAATCTGATTATGTGACTTTAAAAATATCCTTTTAAAAGACCCGGCGGTTTTTTTTTTAAAGTTTTGAGCAATTCCCGCTTAAGAAAATGAGATTATTTGCCAAATGTTATAAAAAAAATGCATATGAAAACATAACAGTATATGAATTTATATATGATATTTTGTAATTATATCATTTAATTTGCTATTTTTCATATGTTGTATCTTTATCTATCTCTTGTCTATCATATGCTGTATATTCACTTAGATTCTTGTTGATATCTTCTTTATATCGTAATTGTTAACTTTATGTTCTCAGCAATATCACTCAGACTAATCCCTTTGAGGGAAGTCCTAGTAGATAAAAAATCACGTGCTTTTATTGAATGCTATTTGTAATTAATATTCAAAAACAAAGTTTTCGCCAAATTGGCGGGGGAAAGAAATCGCGCCAAAGTGGTGCGTATATGACATCTGTTCCCCTTTTTTTCACATAAGTAGGTCCTTGGATATTTTCACTAAAAGTCGTAAGATATAAAAAAGTAAATTACTAAACTTGCACCGGTGAAACAATGGTACTTTCCGTCCCAATGAAAATAAAATCCGCGTCTCATTATCTTTTTAACACTTTCCAACCTAGTAGTAGTTGGGTCAATATACCATCAGCCGTTCAACAAAAATTCCAACAAAAGGTCTGTGAGCGGTTTTAGTCTTTACTAGGTGTACTGATCGACAAAAAAAGTAATTTAACAACCAGAAGTGGGTTATTTTCAAGATAGCTGCCTCTTCCAATGAAAAGCAGCAGAACTTCTGTAACTTTGTTATTTTAAAGCGTAGAGCAATTATTTTTCTATCAAAATTACGGTTTTTACGGTTTTTATAGAATTAATTTCAATCAATAAATTTGGCTTATGGTATCAAAAATGGGTGCCAAAAATGAACAATGTAGTTACAGTATCAGTTATTAGATCAAAGAACACAAATATTAAGTTACATGTTTTTATTATCGTAATGCACTTGAGCCATTCTGTTTACATTAGTATCTTTTTTTTTATAAAAAAATATTTATTCTACAAAGTAACCTGTAAATTAGGTTAAGAAAAAGTGCAGCAATATGGGGATAAAAATGTCGCTCCTTCATTGTCCTCATTACTGCTGTCTAGTTCATCTAACACCTGGTTGTCAGTTGTCACAATGTGTAATTCATCTAACACCTGGTTGTCAGTTGTCACAATGTGTAACTTGACATGATCCATAGAACTGCATGGAAGTCCGTATGTCCTGCAACTGATACGATTACCACTGCAACCAATTTCACAATTGTAGTGTATAATTTTCAGTCAAGTGTCTGATGCAGCATTCATATCACACGTTCATCTCCATCGAGTTTCCAACCCCAGTTCACAGAATTTATTTCAGTAGCCATATTCATCCATATCATAGTCTGACAGTATACCCTTAGACAATGGAATTTTGTGGACGAATCAGATGGAAGAAGACGGTCTGGATGAACAAATGGTTTGGCAGTGACGACTTTCTTCACAAGTGACTAATAACGCAAGGCTGTCAAAGAACTTGTACGGTTGCCACCAAAATAACAGCCATCGCTTGACTGCTAAGACTTACTATATCAATGGGGTTCTTGTCTGGTAAAGTGAATGCAGTTGAACAGGAATGAAGTACACGATCACCTTTCAATATTTTCTGAAAAACCAAATTTTTTCCAACACCATAAATACGCGAGATAGAATCACATTCTGTGAATGCATGAAGAAATAATAACTGTACATATGACTCACTGCCGAGAATAAACTTCAAGCTATTTATGTAATATGCTTTTGGAATGCTTCTTAACTCATTATCTGATCAAAAATAGATTAGCTTCAGCGTAATATAGAAGAGAATTAACAGGCCAGTATCCTCCCCAATGAGCGTGGTGGAATGTTACTGTGCACTAGTAACTGCGGCCTTTGTAATGTCCACATTAGCGTCACCTTGCATTTGAAAACCCATATACCATTTCTTCTCTGATTAATTTGATTAGTTGTTGTTTGTTACATCTTACGTCCCACTGAAATGAATTCTCCATGTTTCACTTTGAATTCCGTATCACCGGTGAAGTGAACTATTGGATAATGCATGTTTATTTGTCTTCTCTTATGTGTATTATATTTTATTGAAGAACTGCTTCATATCCAACGAACACAACTGTTACCAAACCATAGTGTTTAATTGTAAAGTTTGCATATACCTTGGCAATTCTACAATACGTATCTCCCTTTTTCCACTTCAACTTCCGTATCAAGTATCCTCCGTCAATAACATAGCTTTCCGTACAATGAACAGCATCTGGTGCTGTTTCAATTGATGCCCCATTGTTAAAATGCCCATCAATGGCATGCGCTATTTGCGGCTTATCGGCCTTTCTCAGAATGTGGTCGTCCTCAAAAAGTGATGTTGGGTATGCACTAAGCTCATATCTCATCACTTACTCTAAATCTAATTGTCCTGTTCTGGAGGCGACAAGATATCACTCGAAGAGTAAGCCAGGATCAATGCTTTTGCCCGGAGCAACTGTAACAGATGACGAACTACTCGGAATCTTTGCTTTCTCGATTCTCTTTAAAGCAAAAGAAAATACATGTTGTCCAAATATATCCCTGTGCACTACGTTCTTTAACAATGAGTCGTACTCATGCACATTGACATACTCTTTCACCACAATACCGTTAATGATGCTTCTCAGAGAGGTCTCAGCAGAAAGCGAACATGGTGACAGCTTTGCATATATTTTTAAATGTTCAAAGTGTCTAATTCAATTCTTGAGATACTGGAATCTTTGTGCTGATCGCTTGTGGTGTATGGAAGTTCATTAAAGTCTTGCCTGGCAATATTGTACTCAGACATAATAGGGGCTGGCATTGTCCACAACGCTCGTTGATCTTCCGTCATCTTGCTTCCATGAGTTAAACCGCCTGATATATTAAGAGACCAAATAAGTGTTGGCTCATTCACGAGGTTGCAACCCAGACAATCCCAAAACTGATTTGTTTGATGGATGACATGCAATCCATTTTGAAATATCCTGTAGACTTCAGAATTATTGTTCTCCAACTCACTCATTTCCTGGAGCCAGAGATATGTTTATTTCAGTGTAGTGTCCTGCTTCTGCAAATATCGGCAATACATTGTAAATCGCATGCAAATGATTGATCCCAGACGCAGTGCGGTCTGATTTTATGCACGCTCGTGCAATACTTAGCATTGCTGATATCCTAGCCGCAATTTATTACAGTGGTGGACATAATTATAAGACACCCACCTAATTTGACATACAGTGAAAGAAAAGATTCAGAGCTTAAAAATGCTTTATCAAATACGACAAAAACATAAATTTATTCTGTTATCACACGTAATTGTTTTACAGAAATGATATTTTTTTAGAGTTTAATAAAAAAAATTAAAAATACCATGGACAAAATTATAAGACACCCTAACATTTTAATTGAAACACCTGCTTTTTTTTTTCGAAATATGCAAATTTTCTGAACGCTGTTATGACGTCAGCAGTTAACTAAAGCAGACGATAACCGACTTCACGCATTTACAAACATGCCACGAAGTACAGAATGCCCCAGCATTCTTAACTGCTGACTATTAGTTAACTGCTGACGTCATAACAGCGTTCAGAAAATTTGCATATTTCGAAAAAAAGCAGGTGTTTTAATTAAAATGTTAGGGTGTCTTATAATTTTGTCCATGGTATTTTTAATTTTTTTCATTAAACTCTATAAAAATATCATTTCTATAAAACAATTACGTTTGATAACAGAATAAATTTATGTTTTTGTCGTATTTGATAAAGCATTTTTAAGCTCTGAATCTTTTCTTCCACTGTATGCCAAATTAGGTAGGTGTCTTATAATTATGTCCACCACTGTAGTTTTAAATTGAGCACTAACTTCAGATTTCTCTTGTCAAGTCCTTCATGGATTCGACTACTAAATGTGACAACAGTTTCAAGAGTGGTTTTACCCCTTAAGATACACGAATATACATCCTCAGTTTCATTTATGAGCGAGATGAGTTAAGAATTGCCATCTAGAATAGATTGCACAAGTAGTTGATGAAGACAGTTATCCACTAGAAAATTACCTCTGAAAGTTCTTGTAATTGTTTTACCACTCAGCAGATGCACTACAGCATTATCACCCTACACCAATTCTAAAATGGTTTTCAAACCTGTCCTGCGCATCAGTGTACCTATTGCTCTGAACAAATTCATAAAGATGTGGTAACTGCCAAGTATAAGTACAATTTTTACAAGTAGGAATCCTGGGATGCAGATTTGATGATATCATATAAAAATATCATATTTAATCATAATCATATAAAAATGCCGACTTATAAGCATTAAACATCATTTATTGGTTGAAATGAACTCCTTGACCATAAAAACCGTAAAGTTTGATAGAAAAATAATTCTTTTACGCTTACAATTAACAAAATGACAGAAGTTTTGCCGATTTTCATAGTTAGCGGAGGCCATCTTGGAAAAAAAAACATACCCTGTTGTTAAATTTTGGTAGACTTTTTTTTTTGTCAATTAGTAGACCTAATACTGACAAAAATCGTTCACAGACCTTTTATTGGAATTTGTTGTGGGTTAAGACCTTTTTTTTACGAAATTGACTCGCCTATGGAGATTTTCTTCACTTAAAGAGCTTCTCAAGAAAATATTCTTTACCCACTCAACAACGCGAAACTTTCTAACATATTTCCTGACTTTTTTTTAAACGCAAAATCATAATCTTTGCAGGCATCAATACTGAAGTGATTTGTAATTGAACAGTTTTTTCTTTTTAGATAAATAAATCACATCTTGTGTTCTAAACGATTATTGTCTCAAGACATCAGTTTTTTGCCTTTCATGCTTTGTAGCATCCAAACATTTAGTTGAATACACCAACTTTGACAGCATTTTCTGAAAAATCCTCTGTTTTTACCGAAAAATGGGAAAAACAGTTCGATTACAATACTTTTGAATAAGAGCACCTGCCAATTTCATGCGTTTGCGAACAAAAATGAATTTAAAAATGTGGCAGAAATAGTCAGTTTGGATTTGAGAAGTCTTAAGTAAAACGAAAGTTTTGAATTTATGCGGGGAAATAATGGCAGTTTAATACAATTCAAACTAAACCTACTGCAATTAAAATTTTCTAATAATTTTTAATGATAATCTCAAATAACAAACGTCAATGTCACAATTATTTTTAGGGAGAAATTTACAAAAGCCATCGTTATAAATTTTAAAAACCTCTATTATGATTTAAACCAGCCATACTCAACCTGCGGCCCGGCGACCTTTAATATGCGGCCCTCGACACATAATCATTAATCTATATATATAAAATCAATTGAGATGTGCATAAAAAAAAAATTTAAGACCGTCACTGTTCTTTTATATATTTTCATGGGAAAACAAAAATATTTATAATCACTAATTTAAAATTACCTTAAAACATGATAAAGCCCGTTTCGTTAGTCAAAAGTTCTTTATACATGTAGTTCTATCTGTGCTATAGTGGTGCATATATTTCTTAATCTTCAACAATAAACAAATATTATTTCAAATTAATTAAATTTGCGCTATATATTTCTAAAAAAGATTTTGCATTGAGATAATGACTGTTTTATTAAAGGAAGCCACCTGGATTTTTTTTTAGAAACTTGGAAATGCTGCATTGCTATATTATTACGTTTATACTTATCATATAGCTAATAATGCCTATTATGGACATTAGGATTGAACCTTTGCCGTAGAAAAAGTATTATATCTCTAATTCCAAACAAAAATCTTCGCGGCACATATTTCTACATCATTAGGGATAGAAATCTACTACGAAGTATATTGTTCGGAAATAGTGGTGTTAATTTTTCGGTAGCATTTCTTCCGCGACACACCTTTAATCCTACTAATTATACAAAATTTATTCTATAGATTTGCTATACTACTTTTGTTATCTTACTATTTTAATTACATTTGTTTACACTAACATTTTTTTTTTCACTAACGTCGCAAACATATGTTTGCGACGGAGTGGAAAAAAGGTTGAGTATGGCTGATTTAAACCATTAAAATGTTATAAACTGTAAAAAGGTAATTCAAATTATATTCATTCTTATATGATAATAATTCAATTAGGTAGATTGGGTGAAGATGCCGTAGTTTTTGATTTTATTTAATTTAATAGAAAACAAACTAATATTTGAAAAAAAGATTATGTTCCACTTAACATTTAAAAGTATTATGGTACTTAAGTATGCTAATTTTGAAACATTTTAACAAGCTGAAATATGGCAAAGCCTCTGAGATAAAGTGCTTTACACTCTAAAAAAAATCCGTGAAAATACAAGAGATGTTCAGTAAAATTTCACGGAGAAGTTTCATTTTTCCAAAACAACAGTACAATTTCCGTAAATGACATTAGTTCCGTAAAGAAGATTTCAAGTCCGTAAATATGCAGAAACTTTTCCGTAAATTTAATGGATTTTGTCCGTATTTCTTTCAAAACAGTACAATGTCCGTATTTCTTCCAAAACAGTGCAATTTCCGTAAATAACTTTTAGAAGTTTGCGTACAGAAATCGCCTTGTTTGAAATGGGAATTAAGATTGTTGTATTTACTAGAGTTCTTCAAGGATCCAGGCCTGACCCGGCTCGACATTCTGGCCCATTCTAACCGAGGCCATGTCTGGGCAGTAATTTTTTGTGAAAATAATAGTAATATTTATATTTTTTTAATGAAATATTTAGAAATTGATTTTGTTTTTATAAGTTACAAAAAAATATTTTTTTAATCTATTTTTTAATTTTTATTGATAGTGCTTCAAAATTAGAACTTTTTTTTTTTCACTAATTTTTTAAAATTTTGTTTTAACTTTTCTAACGTGAGGCAATATTGGGTTATTTAAAGGTTTCATAACATAATATCTCTGCAAGTTATCATTATGTAAATTGTATTAAACTAAACTGATTTGGCTTATAAATTTATGAATTAAACTAAAATTTATTATTTTATAAATTATAATTTTACAACGTTTATAATATTTTCCTTAAATTTATAAAAATAGTTAATATTTTTTCTTTACTTTTATAAAAATGAAGTTTATAATTTTATTAACTTTATAATTTACTAGCTGTTACCCGTGACTTCGTTCACGTATCATTAAAAGAGGAATAAATGCATTAATTAAGCAAAATATTTCATTCCAATAGTTAGAAACGTAAATAATTAACTAACTCTTTATCACATTCCGTAGGAGACAATACAGTATTTCTATATTACAGAGGCCTTGACATAACAAAGTTTTAAAAAAGTGAAATTTTGTGACAAATAATCACGAAAAGGAAACTGCAACCAATGAGAAAAGGCGGGCCAAAT
Source organism: Maratus michaelseni (assembly GCA_963931845.1). Classification (NCBI taxonomy): domain Eukaryota; kingdom Metazoa; phylum Arthropoda; class Arachnida; order Araneae; family Salticidae; genus Maratus; species Maratus michaelseni. Next base: position 257,955,071 of record OZ007592.1, read on the forward strand.
AAAATCGTGGAAATCCGCTAATTGTGTAAACACATATGTCAAGTTTACCTAGAAAACCATTTTACTTTTAATGCCTTTGTGAAACGTTTTAATAAACATTCAATGATAATGGAAATAGTATATTCTTTTTCATTAAATTCAATTCTTGTGAATAGGGAACAATAATTGTAGACCTAAATGCAAAGAGTTAAAATTTGTCTCCTTGATTTAATTTATAACTGAAAAAATCTTTATTTCTAAATGAAAATATGTTGTCAGACGATTTTTGTTCTCTTAGTGGGGTGAGATAGCTAAAAAAAACTTCACATCTGGCAACCAATGCACCACTTTGGATTCAGATAGTATATGGATAGATGAATCTAAAAAACCTTGGACACAAATTTTCCTGGCCCTCTAGCGGCGTTGATGACGTAATCAATATGGCCGCCAAAGTTTTGTGACGCGCTTCTATATTTCTCTATATAACTCGGTATAATATTTTGATATTAACCTGTATTGTTAGTGAGTATTAATCCGGAGAAAACGCGCTTTCCAACGGTATATTTGACATCATTGTTTAGGTTCATAATATACCACAAATATTTATAACTTTATTAAAATTTTTGGTTTTTATTTAGATTTTTTCGAAACATTTTGCTAAATAACTTGGAATCTGTTTCACGTAGCTGAAAACATGTCGGATACTTTTTGTTCGTCAGAAAATTACCTTCGAACGGTATATATGACTTCTATTTTATAACAAACAGTTGATGAAAATTTGCCAAAGCAATGTAGTGTTGCTCTGAGAGTCGTTATGGCAACAATGTAATTTATATCGGTTCCGAAAAATTAATACAGTGGCTTTATAACTATTTAAGTAGCACAAGTTATTGTTGTAATTTTTAATGTACATGTAAATATATTCTAGGGTTTTAAGGAGAAAATTTTAAAATCCTAGCTCCCTCGAAATTTAAATTTTGGGAGGCCAACTTAAAAAAATGTAATAATAAATATAATAGATTAAATAAATAAGATTCGATTGAGCTGTGGATTTTATCAAAAACATCTGAATGTCCGCAGTTTCAGTATTGGAACACAGTCATCAAATTGGGGTCCTTTCTAGTACATCTTGTATTGAGTATTCGTACATCTAACTTTACAATGTACGTCGATACTTTGGTTCAGTTATGTCAGTGGACATTTTCGTTGGACGCAGTCAACTATTCTCGTTGGTTACCAGTATTCGTGCGCACTCTACAGTACCTTCCAGAAAAACATCCAGATATACATGCTGAATTTCTTCGTCAACTTTGCGAGCAGCAAAACTGCAACACCGTTTTCTTGAATATCTGACGATCAGCTTCATGAACACAATAACAAAGTTATAAAGGGTGAAGGTGGTGCTATTGGAATCCTTGATAGTGAAACTCTTATGCTTAAGTGGATGGTAGAAGGTCCTAGGATCAGTTCTTTAATTGAGGAATTTGAAGATAAATCAAATTTAAAAGATGACAAAAACGTGGGCGCAAAGCATCATGAAGATAACAATCCACATGAGAAAAGGTTCTTGACCCATGCCAAAGAAATGATTAACGTCTTAACCAAACAAGAAAAACCATTTAGTGTTAATAGGGTGCTCCAAAATAATTCCAAGTTTCGAAGCTGTCAAGTGTGTTACGGAAGCATTTACTGTAGGACTAAAACAGTATGATGATTTTGTTGTGTCCCGTCTCCATCTAGTTCAAAATTCAATTCATGACATTATTCCTCGAACTAATATTCACATCTTCAAGACTATAACAAGAAAAACAGATAAGGCAAAGTCCAAGAATGCTTACTTGCGTAAAGACTCCAACTTATTCTACAGGTTGTATGTTTCATCTGAAGCACGGGATAGCAACATTGATGATTTCTTTTCACATGAAGACCAAATGTACTCACCCTCTATTTCAGATGATGGAAAACTCCGAAAACCAACCAAGTCGGATATCTTTTACTGCATTCAAACAAAATATGACATTAGCTTTAATCACAGCAAATCGAATGTAACAGCTAAAATATTTGATGGAGCAGCCGTAATACACATGCTTAATCCTGGTACTGCGACAACATTTTCCGGAAGCTATGAACATTGAAAGCTTGGTCATCCCTTGCTATGAACATGTTTTCAAACCATCTTTCATTAATCAACTGAAGAACAGTTCACGACTAGATATTGTATTCGACAGATATATTAGTAACAGTATGAAGGCATATACCCGAGAAACAAGAGGGAGGGGCATAAGTATTAAAGTCTCAGACTCAACTGCAATTCCAAAATAATTTCAGCAATTCCTATGTGTCAACGAAAATAAGACCCAATTGTTCCAGTTGCTAGCTAAGAAAATGTTGGAGACGAGCATCCAGGAAAGCATGTTGTCTGTACTTATGATGACCGAGTCTGCGCGTCAAGCATTTGGATGTATCAAGCATTTCTCCCGTCTCACACGAAGAAACATATGGCCACCTACTTCTCCATGTTAAGCATGCAGTAGAAAGTGGACATACTAGCATCTTAAAACGAACTGTGGACTCAGATCTAGTGGTTATTTCAAAATCACTGTTCCCACAAATACAAGATATTGGTGAACTATGAATTGAGTCCGGTTGTGGGAAATACAAGAAATTCATTCCAATTCATGAGATCTGTGCCAAACTTTCACCGGAAATTTACAGGAATTTGTTGGATTTTCACTCTGTGACTAGTTGCGACACAGTTTCCACATTTTGTGGCAATGGCAAGAAGACAGCTTGGAAGGTCTGGATGTCATTTCGCGAAATTGGTTGTGCATGGCATCAGCTCTGTACAGGCAGCTCTGATATTGATGACGAATGTCATGATTTGTTACAGCGATTCTTTACACTACTTTACGATCAAGCATCAGATCTTCAGAGCATCAATGAATGCAGACGAATTTTATTTACAAGAAAGAATTAAGCCATCAAAAACATACCTCCTAAAGCACATGATTTGACACAACACATCAAACGAGCTACTCTTCAAGCAAGAATTTGGAACAACAGCCTCGTTGCACATTACACAATACCTTCGCCAACCAAATGGAGATGGATAGTAACTTCAGGAGGATCACACCGGCCTGTGTGGACAACAATTCCAGAAATGTCAAAACACTGTGAACAACGTACCTCCTGTACTTTCCGCAAGCGATGCACATCTTGTAAACGTGTTAAAATGGGAATACGATGTACGAAACTTTGTGTATGTGAAGGGCAGTTCTCCGACAGTGATCGGAAATCACAAGTGAATTTACATAAATCATTTGGATACTATTACATATGACAGTAAGATATTATGTTATTCAGATATTATGGCTGACACTAATGTATTTGACAATCTATAGGATGTAATTAAATTTGGATGTTAAATTGGAATAATATTGTATTGTACATTCTTTTGTTTCTCAGTCTTGTACGTATGAATGTTTGAAACTTTTCTTACAGTTATGCCTTAAGTGTGCCTCATGTCACTGATTTTAAAACAGAAATAAAAGTTTCATAGCCCTAAAAAAACTAGAATTTATTTACATATACATCAAAAATTACAATAATTACATTTGTTACCTAAACAGTTATAATGCCACTGTATTAATTTTCGGAACCCATATAAATTACATTGCTGCCATAACGACTCTCTGTGCAACGCTACATTGTTTTGGAAATTTTTCAGCAAATATTTGTCATAAAATAGAAGTCATATATACCGTTCAAAAGGTAATTTTCTGACAAACAAAAAGTATACTACGCGTTTTCAGCTACATGCAACAGATTTCAAGTTATTCAGCAAAATGTTTTGAAAAAATCAAAGAAAAATCAGAAATTTTAATAAAGTTATAAATATTTGTGGTATATTATGAACCTAACCAATGTCAAATATACCGTTGGACAGCGCGTTTTCTCCGGATTAATAATCACTAACAATATAGGTTAATATTAAATTATTAACCCGAGTTATATACAGAAATGTAGAAGCGCGTCGCAAAACTTTGGCGGCCATATTGATTACGTCATCAACACCGCTAGAGGGCCAAGAAAATTTGTCTCCCGGGCTTTTTAGACTGGTCTATCCATGTACTATCTAAATCCAAAGTGGCGCATTGGTTGCCAGATGTGAAATGTTTTGGTATAATATTCAGCTATCTCACCCCACTATCTAGAATAAATTGATTCATGAAGTTTGAATATGTGAAAATACATTTTTATTTTTCAAAAATTTTACTGTAATCAAATTTTTTTTTTCTTTCACAATCTATTCAAATTGAAAATAATTTTTTTTTTCAGTTTTAATGAGATAAAATATATTAATCCGTTTTATTTCTTCTTTTTTATCCACAAAAATGGAATAATTTAGTAACCATTTTTAGAAAAACAAAAAAATAATAATCTCTGAATTTAAATCATTTTTTTTAATTCTGAGAGTTTATGACATCCTCGGATCAAATCTGAAAGGAGTAGTTGCAAAATACAAACAGGCGGTCAGATTTTAATATAATAGATTCGTATTTATTTTTATTTTCCTAATAATCATGGTGTGGTTTTTGGCAAAAAACTCTCATCTGTATGTAACTGATAGTCATGCTTAATAATCGGTATAGTTAAAAATATATATATTTAAATTTTTCGTTTTAAATATGGTGTGAAACTCATCTACTTTCTAAACTTAACGATCCTTGTATTATTAATGCAAGGAATTTATTCACGCTCCTTGCAAAACACATTTGAAAATTCCGTTTTATTTCAAATATGACGTCACTTTTTTCTCAAAGAAATCTCTTTTTAATGGCATAATTCTTGTTAATTTTCTTTTTCTGGCAATCAGGAAGTAAATTTTAGCGGAAAACTTACATTTGTATGGAACTGGTATTCAAGCTAATTATTAATCAGTATCGATAAAAAATATTTCAGTTTTTCAATATTACGTTCATTATATCTATCTACTTTCATTATACATTGATATTCATGCTCTTTGTATTATTACGAATATTTGAAACTACATGTTTTATTTATGACGTCATATTTGTCTAAGTCGAGGAGGATCCTTTTCATAGTTCCATGGTCCAAGCGAAATCTATTTTTAATAATATAATTATTGTTCATTTTTCCTTCTAATTATAACGCAGTTTTTGACAGAAAAAGATCTTTTTAATGTAACCGATATTCATACTTCATGTATAATAACAAATACTCCATATTTTTGTTTCAAATATCACGGAAATTCATCTTCTTTTGAATTCTTTTAAATTTTCATTTTTCACTTGAAAATCCTTCTATTGAAAATTAATTGTTGACGAAAAATTATTTTTCTGTGTTTTTATTTATTGGCAGCGATCAACGCCCTAGCAACGATAAAGTAAAATGGTTAAATTTTATGGAAAAATGTCCATTTATTCTTTATGAAAATAATGAAATTTTTAATTATTAAAGAAAATATTTGAATAAAATAAACAAAAACCAGCCTATGTTCATTTGAGGTTTATAATCAACCTATATGCAAAGTTACAGGATCATTAAATGCTCCATTTTGACGCTGGCTTAAGCCTAACATTTGCACACAATCAGATTTATAATATTATTATGATATGATTTCTTTAGCTTATAGTTTTATAAATTAAACTAAATTAATTTAAACTAAATCAATAAGTCCAAATTTAAATCTTACCTATCACAAGATCATTAATTTCGAAGTTGTCTTTAAGCATCAATTTTTTGTTTTAATATTATTAAAACTATTCAGTTTGACAGAACCGTACACAAAACTTCTCAGCATAGCTCAAATATAATACTTTAATTTATTATAAAATTGTTTATTTACGTATGTTTTTTTAAAATGAGAGATAACGAAAAGTTATTTTAATAGCATGTAATAAATACGTCTCCTTCAGATAATTATTGTTTTTATTGGAATTGATAACTAGATCATCAGACAAATAATTTAAAATGTATATGTTCAAAAAAATAAAATGTTGTACTATTACAAAAGGATGCAATCATACAATGACTCTTAATACATTGTCTCTTAATACAATGTTTTATGCATATAATACATAATAAGTTACAATTTATCTGTTATAAAGCATCAAATAATAAAGCAAAATATTGAAAAATATGAAAAAAAAAATATTAAAAACATTGGAACTGAAAAAAATATCCATGGAACCTTAAAGTTTTTGCATCATAAAAAGTGGCTGAAATAAGTAGCAACGCTTGAAGAAGTTGAATATCTAGTCATAGCGTAGTGGTTGGGACCTCCGGTTCAGTAAGCGAAAGATTGCGGGTTCGATTCTCATCGAGTCAAGGGTTAGTAGTTTACACAAAACTCACTCAGAAATGAGGAAAAAAAAGCAGTATATCTGTCCTTTATATAAAAGGTTGCTCTTGAGAAGAAACTTTTTTTTTTTTTGGTCCTATAATGTTTATTTTAACATTATATAATTTTCTAAAAAATACGGAAGATATCTGTTATAAAACGGAAATTTAAAAACGGATATTTCAGAAATCACGGAAAATTTCCTGGAATTTACGGATTTTTTTCACGTTAAAAAACGGAAATGGTACTGGCATCTCGATTGCCAGTACAATTTCCGTTTTTTTTGCAGGAAATTTTTTTACAGTGTAGAGTCCAGCCTTTTTTCTAATGTTTTTCATACGTTCCTCTTTTCTTTTCAGCAATATCTTAGCTCTGTCGCTGCACATTTGTCTAAGGATATTTGAGCAACTTTCATGTAACCAACAGTTGCACTGAATGCACTTGAACCAATCACATTTTTCCGAGGTTTTATTGTACTCTTCTAGGCACTCTGAACACGCATTCTCATTCACTTTAAAATATCCTCATTTTCCAATCATGGTGGGTAATTTCATCAGTATCCATATCATCGTCTGTTGCAAAACTCGCTTTCTATCTTTTGACTTATTCTTAAACACTTTCTTTTTAGAAAGGCTTGAGACATCTGGCAATTCGAAGCTGCTAATTTCTCTCCGGTTCGGTTTCGCTTTTATAGGTCTAGTTTATTTTTCCTTTCTCAACTTTTTTCCTTGCTTTGCTTTTTCCCTTTCATAAGCTCCTATTTTCTGCCGTTTTATTTTCTTTTCTTCAATAACTTCTGATAATGTCAGTACTTGAGCTTCTTGCTTTCTTTTACTATGCTTTCTCTTTTCATAAACTTGAACAGGTGAAATTTCTTGCAGAAATTTTGTTGGAGAAGCCTGTGTAATATTTTCGGCAGTTGCCACTAGATCTTCTTTATCACTTATTGGAAAGTTGATTGTTAGACCAGTTGACTGTTTGTGTGGTTTTAGTGATGTGCATAGTTGGGGGAAATCTTGAATCAGCTGTTTAGCGGATGGTCTTGAGAGTTTGCTCGACCGCTTTGAAGTGGATTTCTCCTTGAAAAACTGGGTCTGTGACTCATGTTGTTCGTTGGATCTAACGAAAGCTCGACATGGAATAGCTGTTGGATTAAAGCGAAATCTTCCCGTTGCTTCAAAAGATACAATCCCATTTTATGCGGTAGAACTTTCTTTCCATGCTGAACTGAGAAGTTCTCCCACCTAAGCTAGTCCTAATTTTCTGGGATGGCTAGGAAAAGAATGGACGTTCATCCATCATTGGCATGCTTCGTATCAAAAATGCTTAGGTGTTTTGAAAAAAAAATCGATCTAATGGTTGAAGAAATTGAGTGGAATGACTTGGCAAACATAGCAAAACGACGTCATTTTGATCTGCTAAATCAGGGAGTTTATCAGCGCTCGTGTGACTTGTATGTCCATCTAGCAAGAAAAGACATGTTACTTGTGCTTTGCGAGGAATAAAATGATTTTTTAGCCAGTCAGAAAAAAATGTCTGTGTTTACGTACGATGACTTTTTAGACATCGGTATGTAGGACCTAGGTGGCATTTTGTCTTCCCAAGCAACTCATTTTAAAGATGCACACGTGAGGGAGGAAATTTCCTTCAGCATTCCAGCAAACAATAGCTGTAATATTTTCTCCTTTCTCTCCAGATGTGAGCTTATGGACATCTTTGCTTTCCTTTTCAGCAAGAACATAATCGGATTTATTGTTAAGAGACTACTTCACTCAGGCGAAAACACCCGCTCGCTAATGTTAATCCTATGGGGGAAATAATTTACGATGTCTCGTTCGCATTTCAATATTTTTAAATGATTTTTTTTGCATTGGATAGCTGAAGTCAATCTCTATGCACGCTCCTTTGTTCTTTTTCGATTTTGGTTACAAGTTTTTTTTTTTATTATTAAGATACTTTCACTTTCGGAATTGATTTCAAAGTATCCCCAATAAAAAAAAACTGCAACAAAAATCGAAAAAGTACAAATGATATCCTATGAAATCACACATGTGAAAATAAAGGGACAATAAAATACGAAAATTAAAAACGAGAGAGGGAGAATGCAAAAATAAGAAACTATGGTGTGACGTTGAAAAAAATTGTAAGTGCCGTTATAATATTATTATTTTAATGGATGGAAGAATAGATCGTATAGTAAACTTTTAAATATTGCAGTTGTGATTTAAATAGCAATTAACCCTGCACAATTTGTGCATCTGTTCTTTTGGTCAAAAATTCTTAAGAAGAGAAACAATCATAATAATAAAATGAATTAAACATTCTTACTTGTTCTTTGTTGAAAAATAAGAGACTCATACTACTTGAAATAAGAACTCGTTTAGGTTAGGATCCAATAATGTTTATTACATTTTCTTAAAGAAGGAGGAAGGATGAGATGAAAGCTGCACATCAAGTCTTTAAAAAGTACTGGCTCAAATTTCGTAAAATTAGAAGAATCTTTGAAATATTCCTTCTGGACGAATCCATTAAGGGATGTAGGATTAATGAAGAATAATTAAAGTACCAATTGATTTTTACTTTTAAAATATTAAACTTAAAATTTACAACAGCATATTTATAGAATAATTAAAAACTGAAAACGCGAAATTGATCTCCAAAGAATCCGCGCAACGGCGATTCTAGGATACGAGCGCCGGCACAGGCCAGCAGGCCTCAGACCATACGACGTTTATCATAAATTTACAGCATCATTTTTATTAAAATTCTGTTGGAAAAATGCACAACATTAGTATAAATACCCATAAAAGGGGTGCACAAATGTAACATCAAGATTAATTTAAACTAATTTGTTGATTAGGAATTACGTGAAAAATCAAAAGAGCAAATCAGAAACTAATTAACATTTAATATTAAAAGAACCATTCTAATTTGTATTTGAAAGACACGCCCCTTTCGCCCGCAGCGCCAAAACAAAACAGCTCCCGAAAACATGCCGAACAAGAGCGGCGGTGACGCATGCGCACAACACACGAGCGGGGAAGAGCTGCCGAATGACGATGACGTCACAGCTCAGCGCCGATTGAAGCGAACTCAGGTGGGATGGATTGCCACAGAAACAACGTACAAGGCGCGCGATCAATGGTAAAAAGGCATTTTAAAAGAACAGCAATTAAACTGGAAAGGCTATAAAATAGAAATACGTTGAGCTGAAATAAAAATAATTAAAAAGAATTAAGACTGTGATATATCTTTATCACATATGGACAGGTTATAGATTCTTCAGAGGAGCTTCATAAGTATCAATCATAGTAAAAATTTGTTATTTCGTCGAAGGTAGGCAGATTTTCAGAAATATATATATATTTCGGAAAATCGTTTGAAGGAACTTGAAGAAGGATTAGAAAGAATCAATTGGGATATCCTAGGATTGTGCGAAGTAAAAAGAAAAGGTGAAGAGAAGATTGATCTTGCCAGTGGACATATATTGTATGTATTACAGAGGTACAGAAGATATAAAAACAAGTGGCGTAGGATTTCTGATTCATAAGAGATGGAAGAATAACATCATGGAATATGATGGTGCATCATATAGAGTTTGCAAGGTTAGTTGTACAAGTGTCAAGAAGATGCAAGCTACAAATTATCCAAGTTTATGCACTAACAATAAGCTATACTGATGAAGAAATTGAGGATGTCTACGAAGAAGTAGCTTCAATGCATCAAAAGGAAAAATGCTACATAAAATTAATAATGGGAGATTCGAATGCTAGAATTGGGGAAAAAAAGAAAAGTGAAGAAATCATGGATATGGGATGCGTAATGAAAGAGGAAACAGATTGATTGAGTTTGCAGAATGTGAACAGATGTATATCATGAATTCGTTTTTCAATAAAAAGCAACAGAGAAAATGGACATGGCGTAGTGCAAATGGCTCAACAAGTGAAATCGACTACATCTTGACAAACAAAAAACATCTTATTCAGGATTGCAGCGTTCGCAAAAACTTCAATACAGGAAGCGATCACGGGTTTGTTTGATGCAAACTGCTTTTAAATACTAAAGTCGAAGGAATGAAGCTTTTGCAACACTCAAAGAAGTCAGTCGATATTATAAATCTCCAGAAAGAAGAATTTAATTTGGAACTTATAAATCGTTTCCAAGTACTTCAATCAATTTTAGAAGAAGAGCAAGATGTTACAGTACTGAACAAGAAACTAACCAATACTCTACAAGAAATTGCAAGGAGGATAGCTGGTGAAGCACCAGTAAAGCAGACAAAGAAAATAACAGAAGAAACAAGAAGATTGATGAAGAAACGCAGATGGCTTTTGCAACTTATGGAGCAGAAACATGGACGCTAACAAAACGGATGGTACAAAGACTACAAACAACACAGCGAAGTATGGAAAGATGTATGGTAGACATAACCAGCAGAGACAGAACGAGAATAACTTAGATAAGAAGTCAGACGAAAGTTTTTGACATCGTTGAGATAATTAAACGGCTAAAATGGAAATGGACTGGGCACATTGCAAGAAGACAAGACAATAGATGGAGAACAAACACTCTACAGTGGTATCCCAGAGATGCAAAACGACCAAGAAGACAACCTCAAGCAAGATGAAGTGACGAAATCAGAAAAGTGGCCAGTGTTAATTGGATGACTATAGCACTAGAAAGGAAACAATTGAAAAATTTGGGGGAGACCTACATCCAGCAGTGGATTGAAAACGGTTGATGATGATGATATATAATAAAATAGTTTTCTTAGTATATATATGACATCTTGAAAATTGTCATACCAAATATATCAAAAATTATAGATCAGTTCAATTTAGTATTTAATCGATAATTACATGCACAATCTTTTAATTTAATTATAAAATGATAATTTAAAAAATATATTGTTGGGTGTTAAAATTTACTTAATTATAAAGCACTCGAATAAAAAAAAAATTACAAATTATATAACTTCTCTTGAGGTAAAATAAGACATAATTGAAATGAATTATCTTATCCCCAATGAAGTAACAAAAATCAGTTTTCCCGGAGCGAGTATCGAACGCATGCTATAAACAGAGAAATACAGCTTAAAAGTGGCCTTACACCGTTCAGCCAACCGGACATCACACTGCTTTACTCTAAAACTTGATATGTTTTAGAGATATGTTGCGCATGCGCATTTATGTCTTTTTTGCACTGAAAAAATTATCTTAAGAATTACCTTTTCATGTTAATCACGGAGGAAGATCTCCGTGGTTTGAATATGTACAGGATGTTTTATATTGCCATTCAGCAAAATTATTGCATCTATGGTTGTGTTTTAATGAATCTCAAAGGAATGAATCGCATAATGTTTGCCTTTGCTGATAGCCGGATGCTACGATTTTCAACGCAAAATATATCGAAAAGCTTGCATATTTCGAGGTAGCTCATCACTCATTTTTTTTTTTTTTCTTTGTCACAATATTTCTAAAAAAGTTAATCTTATGAAGCTTTATTGAAAAAAATTAATCACTGAATATTAAAATAAAATGGCTGATTTTAACGAAAGATTATCGCGATCCGGATGAGTTCGAATGACTTTTTTTTCGCAAACATATCAAATTCCCAGATGCACTTATTAAGAAACTATGTAAGCGACTTGTTTTTCCCGTTTTACGGTGAAAATAGAAGATTTTCCAAGAAATGCAGTCAAAGTTGGGTTTTGAAAAGAATTTCCATATTCCAGTTTTGAACAGAATTTCTATACGCAACAGCGCAGGAAAAGGAAAATACTGCCATCCTGAGACAATAATCACTTATAATCAGGGCTGTAACCAGACAGGGATAGGGTGGGTTGAGCGCTCTCTAGACAGCGTGATTTTTCAATACTAAAATCATCTATATTACATTTTTTTTTTTTTTTTTTTTTGGTAGCCACAAGTTTTATGACTTGCCCTCTACTTCTGTCTATATGTATATATCATTAAAGTAGAGGGGAAAAGATAACCTATGAATTAGCCCAACAAATATTTTCAAAACCCGCCCTGATTTTTCCGACTCATTATATCATTGTTTATAACTCAATATGTAATTTATCGGAAAATGTAAAAAACTGTTCGATCGCAAATCAATTAAAAATAATTCCTGTCAGTATCGTGAATTTATCTTTAAAAAAAAAAAAAAGACATCCTTTAAGAAGAGTACACAGAAAAAGGAAGTTAAAAATATTAATATCCTTAGGAGGTATTTTTAAATATACGAATGCATTCCACGCCTATAGGTTTAACATTAGCGAGGAGAATTTGATATCACTGATCAACAGCTTTAAGTCACTTGAGAATAATAAATTTCATAGCTGCCGACTTATACGCTTTTTTCATACCACTAAAATTTTACAGTAAATTTAAACTTATTAAATCGCTGCAAATCATGCGATTCAATAAGGCAAAATTTTCTATTAATTTTTAGTGGTATCAAAAAAGCGTAAAAGTTGGCTATGAAATTTTACTTTTTTTTCTCTCTCTATCCTATCATTTATCATTACGAAAAAAAAAAAAAAAAATAGAATTAAATTTCAAAATGCAGGGAGTTGCTATGCCTCTCCTGCTCCATCTTTCCGGTGCCCATGGTAGCCTTTATTCAATATTTTAAAGAATATTGGCAATTCGGCTTTAAATGTTTAAATTCCTGGTGGTCAGCAAAGACAAAGAAAATGCTTAAAAAGAGATCCGTGCTGCTTTACAGTTTACAGTTGTAAGCTTTACAAGAGTAAACTACTGCCATCTATCGAACCGTTTTAAATTCATTCAGATAATTCTTTTTAAAATATTTACATCTGCAGTATAGTCCTGCCCTCTAGTGTATTATATGTGAAGTATTTAATCATTATAACCTTTACATGTATCTGAAGTATTTTTCCCAATGAACTTATTAAAAAATTCGTTTACGGGCACGATGATGATGGATTAACAAAGTTAAATATTGCTTATGTGTCCAGGCTATTTACGTTTCTAAATATCATTAGAAAAATACTTTTTTTTTATCAATATACACTTAAATAATTTATAGTTTAACATAACAGGCGTCGTTTTCTTTTTCCAAAATTACCGTACAAAAATCAGGGGCGACACCAGAATTTAGCAGGGGATCACAGATCCCTCCGTCGTTCCCTCGGCAAGGGCCAGAGCTGTAGCTAGAAGTAAACAATAGGGTGTGCTCAAGAAAATGTAGGGGGGGGGGGGGGGGGGGGGGGGGCTCATACTATTTCTCTCTCTCTGACACATACACTCATAAACACAGATATATAGGATCAAAGTATTATATGGAAAGGTAAATTAGTGCATATTCATATTGTAGGCGCTTGTGTTTCTTGTTAAACTGTTTATAATAACTTTATTTGATGCTAAGAAATGTAAAAGCTGCAGACAGGGATGAAATGGAGGATAAGGATATACGGTAGATACGCCCTATACCTTCTGGATTATTTTAAGGAATACCGTATACCCTCTTCTCAAACACACTATAGCATATACTCTTTAGGGTATACCCTCTGCCTACAGCGTATGCCCTCTGATTTTCTTACTACTACATCACTGGCTGCAGAATGAAAATTTTCAGTGTAGAATTATGCTAGTGAAATAATAAGTGGTAGCTGACAGTTCAATTGTTTTTCTGAATATTTCCTGCCCTTAAGGATTCTAAAGATATGTTTTTATATGATAAAAAACATTAGAAAAATCAAGGATGTATTTTGCATTTTAAAATTATTTTTGTGTCTAGTCAAATGCTAAAACCACTTGTATTTAAATTGGCTATAACTCATTAGAATAACTTTGTTTTATGCCAATAATGGAAAACGCTGCAAAATGAAAATTTTCAGTATATAACTAATGCAAAAGTCAATGTTTGCATTAGAAAAAGGTTGCTAATTCTGAGTATGTATAGATAGGATGCGCGCATATTGAAGCACTTATTTGCACTCTTTAAACAAATACTACAATTTAGTATTTATGCAGAATTGTAAAAAGCCCCCGAAACTAAGTTAAAGTTTTGAACATAGTTTCATTTGGATTTTTGAAACAGAATTTCATTTGGTGGCCTTGGCAACTTTCCCAGAGGGAGCTCAAAAAATTTCAAGGGGTGCTGACCCCCCCCCCCCCCCCCTGGCACCCATCTAGCTACTGCCCTGGCAAGCGCTCAAAATATTACATTATCTATGTATAATGTATATACAGGGTCAAAACAGGTATATACAGGGTATATATAATGTATATACAGGGGGGCTTTAACCGCCCCCCCCCCTCCGAACGAGAAACGTTTACTGAAACAAGGATACAAAAGAAGTAAAAACTTCGAGTACGAAATCGCAAAAAAAAGATGAAAAATTCCGTCTTAGCAGGTATAATTTCAAAATATCGACAATGAAAGTTTTCCGCTATAGACAGGTTTTGTTACCTTTGTTAATGGTAGCCTCTAAGACTGTTAAAACATTCTTCCTATATTGCACCTCTGAAGAGCATAGGTGAGTTACAATAAAACTTGTCCTTTGTGAGTTACAATAAAACTTGTTGTTACAAGAAAACAAAACCTGTCTATAACATAATTTTTCTCAACCGGGAAAAAGTTTCGAGGAAAAAGCACCATACAGTTACACCTGCTAAGGCGGAGAACTGTCTGAAATGGAGCCTTTTTCCTGCCCCTTTCAACTAATTCTTTACAGTTTTTACTACAGGGGCGACATTTCAAGAGTTTCTTGGGTGAAGGGGGGGAGGGGGGGGTGACTTTTCTTTGAGGGACACGGTTTGAAATAGATTGCGCAAGTCGCCCACAAAAAATAAGAAAATCCCGAACAATAAAAAATTCTGTGCAGAATTTTTCCCTCTTAACTTCTTTCACAGACCGGGAATATTTTTAAATTTTCGTAGAGGTCCGCAGATATTTTTTTTTCTTTGCGGAATTTCGCAGAATTAACTAAATCGTCAATCAATCGCGGAAAAAAATAGCGAATCTTGCCAATTGTTAGCTGTAAAATTCGTTAATTTTCTCAAACTGCTGTGTAAAAGTATTGCGAATTTCGCCAAAGATCGTGGAAACAAATAGCGATTTTTTTTCAATCGGTCGTGGAAAAAAATCGTAGATTACAGAATTCATTCGCAGAAAAAGTCAAATTTGTCCATAGCGGAAATAAAATCGCAAATTTTGTCAAATGATTTTTCAAGAAATTGTGAATTTTGACGATCGCGGAAAAAATTACAACTTTTGTTCAAAGGTTCTGCCGGATTCCACTTCTCCGTCCACACAACTTCGAAATATAATCCGGTCTTTTGATATGCTGCCACCACCGATATGAATACGTGATATCGGACACGATACTTGATGTGTATTCAAGAAAAACCTAACTCTTTCAATTAAACTTAAAGTAACAATTTATTAACAATATTTACACTTAAACTCGGATGTAAATTATCCGGTTTAATATTAAATCAAAATAATTACAGAAAGCTATCCTCTGTGTACCGTTAGACTACGTTCATTCACTCAGCACCGAGATTTCTATTAATCTCACACACGCTATATCTCTTCCTTTCGAAAGATCTCGTTCCACACACGTGCCCAGAGCTGCTCTGTGAACAACCAACCTACACGCTCCAGTCCTGCGTTCCAACTAACTTCCTCTCTGGTCATTCTCCAGAGCACCTTTCTGTCTACGGGGCTCCTCGTCTGTTTCCAAGGGTCTGTCTCCCTAAATAATGGGTGCAATCTCTTTCTTATCTATTAAAGACCACATCACAAAGGACATACTTCCCCCATTGTATTCAACTCGCTACATTCCGTATTAAGATTCCAGTACTGAAAAGCCTCACCGTACACAAAAGATACACATACAATAAGATAATAATAAGATAATAATCACAATAGTTCCCTAACAATAGTTTTTAAGCCTATAGGTGCCAGGGACCTGACACCCCCCACCTTAGCGGAAAATATGACTTTTAGGGGCTAATTTTCCTCAAAACTATGTAATGTCAAAGAAGAGTTCAACAGTTCCTTGATAGGTTTCTTCATTACTATAATTACATAAATATTTCAAGGTGTCTGAAAATTACCTACTGACATCTCTAATGAACCATATACTAATGTGAGAAATACCAAAAAAAAATTACACAATATGCTAATACACTGTTATAAACACAAGATGCAAATACAATTATAAATACACAAAAAAAATAAAGTTACACTAGTATTATGTCATTTCAATGTCAGTCCTTAGGCTGATATTACTGGAGGCGGTACAACTTTTTCCTTCCAGTCCTTCCTAGTTAACCTAATAGATACAGCCCTTTTCGTAGTACACCCACTTGAATGGCTAACTTCTGCCTCTGAGGTCTTAATTAAATTTTCCTCAAACCAATCAGGCACTTGCCTGTCCAAGTCCTCTTCGTACGTGATGAGAACATTGTACAATTTCTGCCTTATCTTACCCCTCTCCGGTTTACGACCAATCCGATTTTCTCCATTTCTACCAGTTGGATAGGACCCATAAATAATTCCTTATTTTTCCTTAAGATTGATTTTATGTCCCCAACTTGAATATTTGTTAACCCTTTTATTTCAAATCCCTTCCTGTCTTTATTTTCCGGTTGTTCTCTGTCTAACAACAGATTTTTCCTACAGTCTTCAAATTTCCCCGTTACTATCCAAGACAATATCGACTACTTTATTTTTAGCCATAAATTCTCTCATTTCATCTTGATATACCAGTTTCTTACTCCCGTCCAATAACTCAATTATATATGCATGTTGACCTGTTTTCTCTTTCTCCTTATCACTCCCATTCATTTCCCTCGTTAATCGACATTCTACACATGATTCACAATATATTTTAGCTTCCTTCGCCATATTTTCCCAATAAAATGAATGCTCGATTCTTTCTGACATTTTCTTAACCGTCTGATGTTCTCCATATAAGGAAATATGCGCTAATTTTAGAATTTCCTCCCTTCTAATTTTAGGTAATACTAATTGAGTTACATTTTCATTTACTAACTCCTTTTTATGATATAATAACCCATTAACAATATAGTAAGACCCTCTTTCATTTTCAGCTAATTCCCAAGCTCTCTCTAAATCCTTACAATTCATTTGGGATTTCTGAAATACATTTGAACTACTTTCTGTAACTTTATCAACCTTACTTTTCTCTACCTCGGCTTTTTCCTTCTCATGACTTTGTAAATTTTCCGATCTCGTTTCTGCGACATAACGGTTATTATTACCATTTCTAATCCTTTCCCCTTCCTTCACTTTATTCCTACTATCTTCCTTACATTCCCTTTCTACCGATTCTCTTAATGATTTCTCGTTGTTTAACCCTTTCCGGCGCGGAGTAAGTCTGTTTTTAAAATTATGAAAGTATCGACTGACACCAGAATTTACAAAAGAATTTATTAGAAAATAAAAACTTGCTTATTTTCTCGTAGTTTATAAAAGAAAAAATTTAATTAAATATTCTTGGTGCAGTTTGTCAGTTTTGGAATTAAAATTAGATGTCCTTTTTTGTGGACACCGCCCGCTAAAGGGTTAACCCTGACAATTCATTAACCACGTCAGGATGTAAAATTACTTGTTCCTTACTATTATCAATTATTGCGCAAAGTACATCCTGATGAATTGCATTAGTTTGACCGCGTTTTGGAATAGCTAAAGGTAATTGAATTAACGGCGATTTAACTGCCTTACCAAATATCCCTTGTAAATAGATACTACCAGCCCCTCTTAGTTTTTCAGCCGGTACTAAATCTTTATGAACGACACTTATTTCGCAACCAGAATCCACTAATCCTTTTGCTATTTTCCCATTTACACTAACTTCCACTTTCTCGAGTTTATTTAACTTCTCTCCAATAACTTTAGTTCTCCAATTCCCTTTTGCTCCGATTCTTTCCATACTCGCTCCCCTTGGTAATTCTTTAATTCCTCGCACTGAGACATTATTGATACTAGCCCTTGGTTCTTGTCGGTTATTAATTTGATTACTCCCCTCATTATTTCCTTTTGTACAAAATCGCTGTACATGGCCTCGTAAAGAACACTTGAAACAGATAGGCGTCGTATCATTAGGTTTCTTATATTCCGGTTTTCTACCCAAAAATGGACTAACTTCATTATTCCCATTTTGTCTCCAGTTACTACTAACTCCCTCATCTTTTGCCCTTCTAGAATCCTCATTATTAACATACTTTTCTTTACCTTTATAACCCTTATAAGTTACCGCATAAGATTTTTGTTTAACATCAAAGAAATTATCACATTCCTTAGCAATTTTAGAAACTTCTAACCAATTACTGTGCTGAGTTAATCCAACATGCGTCGCGGTTTCCTCATCTAAAGTAGTTAACAACTTATCCGTGACAATTAACTGATTAACCTTTTCATACGTATCTGCACCTCTAATCTTACAGTAATTTTCCCACGTTGCTATTAAACGCGATACAAATAATACATGAGTCTCATTTTGATTCCTTCTAGCCTTCTTGAAATTTTCCAAACAGGCCTTCGGTGTCGGCTCGTGTTCCCTTAGAACTAATTCCTTTAACTTCTCATAACTGTCAATTTGTTCCCTAGCCGTGTATATTAGCAAATTATCGGCCTTATCCCCTAGCATATTTAGTAAAATTTCGGCCTGCTGGGTTTCCCGTACATTTTTTGTTTGGAATGCTCGTTCTAAACTGCTAAAAAACAGATTCCATCCCTCAGTCCCTTCTGGAACCTTGATAGACAAAGTTTTAACACTTTTAATCAATTTCTCTAGGCTACTCTCATGATTAGATTCTCTAGTCCCATTAGCGTTATTAGCCGAACTTTGAATCTTTATCCTTTCCAACTCTAACTCATGTTCCAATCTCAATTTTTCAGCCCTTTCTTCTCTATCTAACTTTTCACGGTCTAACTCCCTTTCTAACTTTTCCCGTTGTAACTTTTCCTCCTTTTCCCGTTGTAACTTTTCTTGTTCTAACCGTTCCGTAACAATAGTGCTAGATAATTCCATAACGGCCCCCTCTTCATATTCGTCGCTCTCCACTATCTTTTTCTTAAGCTTAAACCTGGTATCATCTTCCGAGACTTCAATCCCTAACTCTTCACATATCGCCTGAAGATCCACCCTTTTTATTTTTAGTAAGAAAGCCATACCTTCTACCGATAATTATTACCACCCTACAATAATACTTAAGCACAATATCAAATTAATACTTCCTCAAATCCTACCCTCATAAATTACCTCCACACATTATACTATTTAACATATTTCAAATAAGTAATAATAAAATGATATATTTCCTTTAACAATGGTACCCCACTACTTGCTTCCTATAACACGGTAACAATAATTTTAATTTGATTATTATGTAATACAGATTTTAAATTTATACAATTAAATAATAAAATACCATTTACACAATAATACTGATACGTTGCAATTTGAGTAAAACACTAATGCCAATCACTACATAAAAATATCCACCTAACAAAAATTTGCATGAAATACACATAAATTCCTAAATTTAATCTCAATAAAATATTTCAATTTCAAAATTAGTTCTCACATTAAAAAGCAAATCACAGCACTTTTTTTTTTCCTCTGGGCCTTCAGTTCTTCCTTGAAGGTTATTTCAATTTAATTTAAATTCTACACAAATTTGCTTTCCTCATTTACTATCAATATTTCAAACTTAAAACAAACAATATCACTTAATTTAAATATTACTTTAATAATAATTTACAGTTAAGAAATTTCAATTATTCCTTCCAACTATTAACACCATGCATTAATTTTAATCAATAATCGTATCCGTAAAAAAAAAAAAAAAAATTAGAAAATCACCTCTAGTAATTAATATAAGATTCTTTTCTTAAAACAATAGTGTAAAATGGCTGTTAATATCTCATTTCATTTAGTCCAATTATTATATTGCACATAAATTATCATAAATTAACCACAACATTAACTTAAATTACCATCAATTATACACAATAAAAAACAGTAGGTTCGAGAATGTCAGTAGAGTAAAATGATCAAAACACCTTACCTCTTACTTTATTCGCTGGGGCAATTCTCTGCTCACTTTTCCACAGGGTAAATCTTGCACTCTCGGGCAACAATCACTGTACCTTGCTTCACTATGCACAAACACACTACACACAGCACCACCACTAGTTCACTTCACTGTAATGACGATAGGCTAGCTGGCACTGGTCTACGATGATAGGGCACACACACTTCCGCTAGGCGATCCGGCGTAAACTGGCTGTAATACGGCTAACTGGCACTGGTCTGCGACGATAGGGCACAAACGCTTCCGCTGGGCGATCCGGTACAAACTCTCTGTAACCCGGCTATCTGGCACTGGTCTACGACGATAGGGCACGAACACTTCCGCTAGGCGATCCGGCGTAAACTCACTGTAACACGGCTAACTGGTACTGGTCTTCGCTGATTCAGATCCCGTCGCTGCCAACATTGTCGGATTCCACTTCTCCGTCCACACAACTTCGAAATATAATCCGGTCTTTTGATATGCTGCCACCACCGATATGAATACGTGATATCGGACACGATACTTGATGTGTATTCAAGAAAAACCTAACTCTTTCAATTAAACTTAAAGTAACAATTTATTAAC
Organism: Maratus michaelseni; assembly: GCA_963931845.1. Classification (NCBI taxonomy): domain Eukaryota; kingdom Metazoa; phylum Arthropoda; class Arachnida; order Araneae; family Salticidae; genus Maratus; species Maratus michaelseni. Next base: position 257,976,083 of record OZ007592.1, read on the forward strand.
AATATTTACACTTAAACTCGGATGTAAATTATCCAGTTTAATATTAAATCAAAATAATTACAGAAAGCTATCCTCTGTGTACCGTTAGACTACGTTCATTCACTCAGCACCGAGATTTCTATTAATCTCACACACGCTATATCTCTTCCTTTCGAGAGATCTCGTTCCACACACGTGCCCAGAGCTGCTCTCTGAACAACCAACCTACACGCTCCAGTCCTGCGTTCCAACTAACTTCCTCTCTGGTCATTCTCCAGAGCACCTTTCTGTCTACGGGGCTCCTCGTCTGTTTCCAAGGGTCTGTCTCCCTAAATAATGGGTGCAATCTCTTTCTTATCTATTAAAGACCACATCACAAAGGACATACTTCTCCCATTGTATTCAACTCGCTACATTCCGGATTAAGATTCCAGTACTGAAAAACCTCACCGTACACAAAAGATACACACACAATAAGATAATAATAAGATAATAATCACAATAGTTCCCTAACAATAGTTTTTAAGCCAATAGGTGCCAGGGACCTGACAGGTTCCACAACATATCACGAATTTAGTCAAACAATCACACAAAAAAAAATCGAGAATTTTCATCAAACGATCCAGCAAAATAATCGCAAATTTTGTCAGTCAGTTTCGAAAAAACAAATCCCGAATTTCAACAAACGATCCGCAGAAAACAAATAGCGAAATTCGTAAATCGGTCGCAATAAAAATCTTGAATTTCGACAAATGGTCGCGTGAAAAAATCAATTTCGTCAATCGGCCACAGAAAAAATCCCAAATTTCGGAAAATGATCAAGAAAAACTAATGATTTCCGTGAAACGATCACGAAAAAAAAAATCGCGTATTTCGTCAAATGGTCGCTGAAAAATATCCGTGTAATTCAACTGGTCTTGAGGTAATCAGCACCACAAACATCACCAATATGTCAGGAAATTTACTTTGTGATCCATGGGAATAAGAAAATTTTCATCAAGGATTTTTTGTCAATAAAAATTTTCCTTAATCATTTTCTGCCTTCATCTTCAGACTATGGTCTAAATACCATACAATTCAGAAATCTGCAAAATCCTTAGTCTCAGGTAAAGTCCTACATTGGATCGGGCAAAACAGTTTTACCCGGTACGGGTCAAGCCGGTTTCACGCTGCTTTTTTTCACTGCGGGCCATGTTGACTTTAACCGTTTGACAACGGTCGGAACATTACACGCCCCAGTGGACTATTTTTTATTCTATTATTACCACTTTTCGAAAACTAATCTCTGTCATATACATACAAATTTCATAAAATCTCGTAGCCAGCAAAAAATTCTAGTCGCCGATAAAAAAATTGATTTAAAAAGAAAAAAAAAAAAAAAAAAAAAAAAAGTTTTTTAGGTATTAATTGAGAAAAAATAATAAGAAGCATAGTTTAGAATAGTACACAATTTTGAAAGATAATATAAACGAAGTTTTCTAATGAAACTTAACATAATTATGTATTATTTCTATTAAAAAAAAAAGGAAAAATACAGTAAAGACTGAATTAACTAGCATATTTCAAAAAATCTGATTGTTGAATGCTTCAAATATTAGAATAGTTGAGTGCTACAATTTGTTGCCTATTTTCCTGTAGAAGTCAGCATTTTTTAGCATTGTACCCAATTTTACATGCCACAGAGACTATAGTCTCTGTGGTTATAGATTGACACTGTTTATTATTGTTTTATTGAAACATCCCCCTCCCCCACAGTCTAATCACAAGACTTGCTGGATGGCTAGAGCAGAAATGAATGACGTTTTCTATGCTTGAGTTGAAAATGCTTTTTAAACTTGGTTCTTCCATTAAAAGTACAAGAGAAGAGGAAGATCACTGCTTGAAGCGTACGAGCAGGGTTGGGAAAGAGAAATAAAAAGAAAACTGCCCAGTTAAACTGAGGGCATTGAGCTCACAGGCTATTCACACTAATTGTATATTCATCGAAAAATAAAGAAATCAACAATATATTAAGGGGGGGGTCATCCCCCCGTTACCCCCCTCATAGTTAACTAATGCACCCCTTAAACTAATAAGGGAAGTCTCTAATTACAAAGAATATATATACAAAATTTGAAGGAAATCGGATAATTCTGCATGAAAAACCCATTTATCTAAATTAAGGGGGGTTTAGCCCCCCTTTCCCCCTTTATACTTAACCAATGAACCCCCAAAACTATTGACAGAAGCGCATTATCAAAATGAACCTATATACAAAATTTGAAGAAAATGGGATAATTCTGCATGAAAAAACCATTTATCTAAATTAAGGGGGGGTAGCCCCCCGTTTCCCCCCTTTATACTTATCCAATGAACCCCCAGAACTAATCTGGTAAGTGCCTTATCACAATGAGCCTATATACAAAATTTGAAGAAAATCGGATAATTCTGCAAAAAAAAACCCATTTATCTAAATTAAGGGGGTTAGCCCCCCCCATTTCCCCCCTTTATACTTAACTAATGAACTCCCAAAACTAATCAGGGAAGCACCTTATCACAATGAACCTATATACGAAATTTGAAGAAAAACGGATACTTCTGCATGAAAAACTCATTTATCTAAATTAAGAAGGAGTTACCCCCCCCTTTCACCCCCTTTATACTTAACCGATGAACTCCCAAAACTAATCAGGGAAGCGCCTTATTAGAATGAACCTGTAAACAAAATTTGAAGCAAAACGGATAATTCTATCACGAGTTATCGCGTTACGTACATACATACATACGTACGTACATACAGAACCGGTGGGCACATTAGCTCTCAGGCTTTGATAGCCTGTGAGCTAAAAATGAATGGCGTTTTCTATGCTTGAGTTGAAAATGCTTTTTAAACTTGGTTCTTCCATTAAAAGTACAAGAGAAGAGGAAGATCACTGCTTGAAACGTACGAGCAGGGGTGGGAAAGAGAAAAAATACCGTTTAGGTTGTGTTTTCAGGTGAATTTTTGTAAAGGGGGTAAAAACTCCAGATATGCCAGAAAGGTTAATTAGTTTTCTGTTGCAACATTTGATGATCCTTCGCTGCAATGCTGTATGAGTCATTGGATAATTACTATGTAATTTCACATGTGGTTTTCGCATCTTTCAACGCACATGGAGATTAGAGTTAGGATTAATTAATTATGAGGTTTCTCCGTCACTCCCCCGTAATCTCCTGTGTGGGGAATGGTTGAAGATCAAGTCCCTTTCGATGTCTTTCAAATTCAGGTTTGGGTTTGGGTTTGGTGAGAGTATCAGTGATCATTTGTTCAGTCGGACAATATTGCAAATCAATTTTTCCTTCTTCTTTCATTAATTTAGTGCTGTGAAAGCATATGGCGATATGCTTTGACCTCTTAGTATGTTTATCGTTTTCAGTCCTTTTTATACAGGACATATTGTCCTCGAATATCGTGATGGGTAACTTTTGTGGTAGGTCGAGGTCATTTAATAAATTAGTAAACCAGTTTAACTCTTGCGTTGCATTGCTAACCGAAACGTACTCGGCTTCAGCCGACGAAAGTGCAATGCAGTTTTGCCTCTTAGTGATCCAATAAATGAGCGATTTCCCTAATATAAAAAGATTTCTGGAAGTGGATTTACGTGTTTTCAAATCACCGGCCCAATCTGCATCGGCATATGCAGTTAAAGTGGGCTCGCTGTCTACGTTGAGAGTCAGATTCAAATGTTCTGTAGTTTTAAGGTACGAAATGACTCTTTTCACAGCTGACCAGTCCTTTTGACGTGGTTTCTCATTTCTACGGCATAATATGTTGATTGCGGCAGATATGTCGGGACGTGTGATTGGTGAAATATCATATATATATATATATATATATATATATATATATATATATATATATATATATATATATATATATTGCAAAATTTAATTTTTTCCGCAATCTGCTAAATTATACTATATTTTTTTTCGGTACTTTTCGGTTAGCCGGGCGCCAGTGATATATGTACATATATAAATACATATGTATATACTTATATATGTACATACATACACACATATATGTATATATATGTGTATGTATCTATATGTATGCGTAGATATGTGTATATGTGTGTGTGTGCGTATATATACATGTACATATATCGCTGGCGCCCGGCTAACCGAAAAGTACCTTTTTTTCCATTTAATAATGTTCCGTATATAACCCCGGCTTATTAAAATAACTCTTATTCTTAAAATAGTCTTTTACTATCCATATGTAAAGAAATTTTATCCTAATCCACTTAATAATATTTACTCAAAAGTAGTTAGATCTAAAAATTGCGATAGCTTTTTTAATTTATTCTTTAAATAGAACATCTTTATTTTTAATCCATTATTAAAATTCATTATTATTATTTCCGTGTAGTCAAATTGCTATAACTTCTTTATTTAAATGCTAAAATATGACATATCTTAAATTATTCCGCTCAGAAAACCCTATTCCCGTAAAATTATTCTATTATTAAATATTAAATGTCTATTAAAATATTTCCGAAAAGTATTTCGTTCTTTTTTTTTTTTTTCTACATCAAAGATTCATTTTCTTTTTTTTTTTTCTTTATGTGTATTAAATTCGAGCTAGTTTTAAAACACTCTCTCAAAACAGAGACTTCTATTTGTTGACATGTCATTCATCTGGTACGAGATTATCGAAGCCTGTAGAAGGTATTTTTCACGCCGGGAAACCGTTTTACGTCAAGATAATTTCACCGGAAATGCTAATAAAGGTCTTTAAAAAACCTTGTGATTCGATGAAGGTCGGTCACGTGACGTTTTTTGTGCTCTTGCGCCGGCGAGATTAAAACTGCTCGGACATCCTGATTCAGTGGAGAATTTCGACAATTAGCGTTGACTAAATGAGAGGCTGTTCGATTAGACATTAGACGATGGAATTTTTGAAGAGCGGCGTTGATTAAAAGGAGTGACTGTTCGACGATGGAATTTTTTGACATTTGGTCGGAAATGAATTTTATCAGAGCATTTCCCCGAAATCTGAGATGATTGGGTTTTTTTTTTTTTAATAAATGAATTCGGTGCCATTGTGATCTTCTTTCCTTCATTCTACATACTGCTCGGCCTACTACTGCTTAAAATTCCTATTTCAACTGCATTAAATTGGAGATGTTTATCATATTTTTTCTTCGACTGCTGTCAAATTCAGAGTGTGCCAGAAATTCTGAATGTATAATATATAACCCTATATAATACCTTACCTTATATAAAACATATCTATAAGCTTAATGAATTACAAATTCACAAGCAAGGAAGACCCGACTATATGCTCGGTCAAAATTAGCTTTATGTTCAAATATCATGACCCATGACCAAAATGACCCACTAATCAAATTTTCTTGAACATGCGACCAAGCCCAATTGTCTTCTCGTGCCCGAAATCCGTAGGATATGAAATTTAGTCAAAATAGTCTGAGCCGTCTTTTTAGATAAAATTAGCTTGACCCACAGTGACCCAAACATGTGACCTAGCCCAATGATTTTCTTGTGCCCGAAACTCGTATGATACAAAATTTTATCAAAATCGTTAGAGCCGTTTTGTAGATAAAATTAACTTAACACGCGTTGACCCTAAAATAACCCACTAGTCGAAAGTTCTCGAACATGTGACACAGCCCAATAGTCTTCTCGTGCCCGAAAATGGAGGATACAAAATTTAGTCAAAATCGTTTGAACCGTTTTAGGTAGATTTCGTAAGAAATACTACCTATTACATTCTCACCTAAGTTGGAAATTTTGAAAAATTTTTGCAGATCTACGCCGATCATGACTCCCAGAACCCAAAACCACCCCCAGTTCAAAACTTTATATATATATATATATATATATATATATATATATATGTCACTTTTTTCTGACCACGATAACTGGAAAAATTCTGCATTAATCTTTTACAAACTGATACATAAAATCAAGGGGCATAAAATCTCGGTCAAGTTCGTTAATGGGCAAAATCGAACCAAGGGGGGGAGGGTGGGGGGGCTTTTTGTGAAAACAGAAAAAACCACATAATTTCTTAATTATGATACATATCGAATCCGTTTAAAGTTATTATTACTTCTAGGAGAAGGCCCGAAAATGTATGTATGACAGATTTTTGATATAATTAAAAATGGCACCAAGGGGGGGAAAAAAGAGGGGTTTTAGAAGAAAAAAAAATCATAGCTTCGTCAATTCACAAGATATCACATTCGCGTAAATTTATTATTAATCCTCTTAATATTATCTAAAACTTTTATATTGACAAGTTTTTTATAGGACCAACCGTTATAGCAAAAAAAATTAAAAACAAAAAAAATCCCTGCCGGCTCCGCCTGCAAACAAGTTATTTTTCGAAGTAGGCGGTTCCAACTCCAGCATATTTTCGAAACTGATACATAAAATCAAGGGGCATACAGTCTCGGTCAAGTTCGTTAATGGACAAAATCGAACCAAGGGTGGGGGGGGGGGGGGCTTTTTGTGAAAACAGGAAAAAACTCATAATTTCTTACTTATGATACGTATCGAATCCGTTTGAAGTTATTATTACTTCTAGGAAAAGGGCCGAAAATTTATGTATGACTGATTTTTGATATAATTAAAAATTGCCTTAAGGGGGGGGGAAGGGGGGTTTAGAAGAAAAAAATTCATAACTTCGCCAATTCTCAAGATTTCAAATCCGCTTAAATTTATTATTAATCCTCTTAATATTATTTAAAACTTTTATATTGACAAGTTTTTTATAGGACCAACCGTTATAGCAAAAAAAAAAAAAATTAAAAACAAAAAAATCCCTGCCGATTCCGCCTGCAAACCAGTTAGGTTTCGAAGTAGGCGGTTCCAACTGCCGCATCATCGTAAAAAGGTCATTTCTTCCGCAATTCCCGACAAACAGGCGCCCCACGGTCTGCGTCTTCGAAATCTACCTGTGCCTGTAGGCCGAGCCGTCAGGGATTTTTTAGATACAATTAGCTTGACCCTGACCCATGGTGACCCATATATATATATATATATATATATATATATATATATATATATATATATTCTTTAGCAATGTTATGGCTAATATGATGATGAAACCACTCATTTTATTTGTAGTATTTAGGCATTTGGGACTTGAAAATTTTGTCTAAATTCCACAAATTTCATGTCATTCATTCAATTTCATTTATTCAATTTTTAATTTAATTTCTTCTTCTTTTAAATAAGTTTTTTGTATCCATATTCAGTGTGTTAGGGGATACTTTCATTGTCAACTAATTATTACATACTTAATCATTATTTCATAGTTTAAGTTGGTGTTATGGTAATGTTTTATTTATGGTTATATATATATATATATATATAAATTTAATGTAAATTCTATTATAAAACAGTTTATATGTGATATAGACATTTTTATTTATAAAATTTCAATTTCATATAGTAAACCTATTGAATATTTTAATCAATGGAAAATACTGGTTATTGAAAAATTAAGTTCGTCTTTAAAACATAATATATCGCATATGGTTAAAATTAACACAAAACATTTGTTCCAGCAAATTACTAAATTACAAAAAAACTATGTAATAACATATATTGACAAATCTCCTAATAATTATGCAATCATATGTAAAGCTTATTATCACCAACTACTTACATCCTGTATTTCTACTAACTATTCTTTTAAAAAAACTAATGAAAATGTAATTGGAAACAATCGTAAAATTCACAGTTATTATAAATTATTAAATATTACTTCTACTAACTTTAATTATCCTTATTTAGTTCTTATACCCAAATTTCATAAAAATCCAATTAAATTTAGGACTGTAACTATAGGATGCAATACATATAGCCAATAAACATCTATTAAAAATTCTCAATCAAATTTATACACTGACAACATCCACTGATAATACACATTGTATAAAAAATTGCTATCAACTCGTCAATATTTTGAAAAATCTTAAATGTGTTAACAATATAATGACATATGATTTCAAAGATCTATTTAATAATATAGATTTATTAGATCTGCATAATATTATAAATGCATTATTTTATAAGTATCATCATTCACTTAATTTACCAATTCATATAGATACAGCTTATTTTAAAATTTTAACAAATTTCATTATATATAATAATTATATAATGCATGATAACACGTTATATTTACAGAAAGTCGGTATACCACAAGGGGGATGTACATCTAGTATACTTTCAGACTTATACTTGTATCATTATGAACGTACTTTTATTAATAGTAATATACATTTATATCGTTATATTGATGACATAATTTTAACTGTCACTGATCACACTAATATTTCTATATTTCCAGTTGATTATCCTACTAATTTAGAATTAACGGAAAACCTCCTTTCTAACAATACTATTAACTTTTTAGATCGTAAAATTACACTTAAAGAAAACAAAACAATAATTGATCTATTTGATAAACGTAAAGAATTTAAATTTAAAGTTAATTCATTTACTAATTTTAAATCATGTCTTCATAATTCTGTATATCGTAATATACTCCTTAATCATATTTATAGAATAAAAAGCTTATGTTCCTCTCAACTAATTAACAACAATATTAAAAAACTTATCTATGAAGCATTACAACATGGTTTTCCAAAAAAATCATATATTCCTTAATATATAGCTAGTTCTTATTTGATCTTTACAACCAAATTAACACATGCGTTTAAAAAAATGTATTAAAAAAAATTATTGTTATAGGACGGTTGGGTGGGTAGACGTTGGATTGAGGAGGATTGGCGGAGTTGTATGGAAAAATACGCATGGTTAATTTATATCATTAATATATAAAAAAAAATGTGGGCATTTTGATTTACACAATTGTTTGATAATACACATTTTATAATGGATTGCGATGTGATATTTCTATATGTATATTAATTTCGTTAGATTTACTTATTCATTATTTAATTAATTTAAATGAATTTATATTCATTAATATTAAGAGTGTATTTGATCTAATGATTTGGATTAATACCTATGGTGGACAATATCATATTAATTCTAATATAATGTTTACTTTTATACAGTGTTAATATAATATGTTTTAATTTTATTAAGTGTTTATATTTTATTAAGTGTTTATATTTTATTTAACTTTGTATGAAGGAACATTATTTGTGACTAATTCATTTCAATATTTAATCAATATTAATTTTAAATTATTTGTATCTTAATTCAAATATTTAGTATTTTATTTTAATTTAATTTAATTGATGTTGCATTTTTGGTACAGTTATTTAATCGTTTTTGTCATTTAAAGGTACATATATTTTTATGTTGCTTTAATTATTAATTTTTCCATCTTACTACTTATTTATAACATAGAATTATTCATTTATACATCCATTACTTCTATGTAATTCAATATTCTATTTATTAATTAATTTCATTTATTTATTATTTAACTAATGGCTATCATTAAGATAGTAATTTGGTTTAATTATTAAACAATAATTTCCATCCATTACTTTCTATTCAGATTATATTAACTTTTACCAATAGATGGCAGCACTATTTTAAGTTGCTTTAATAATTAATTTTTCCATCTTAATACTTATTTATAGCATAGAATTATTCATTAATACATCCATTACTTTAATATAATTCGATATTCTATTTATTAATTAATTTCTTTTATTTATTATTTAACTAATTGGTATCATTTAAGATAGTAATTTGGTTTAATTATTAAACATTAATTTCCATCCAATACTTTCGATTCAGATTATATTCACTTTTACCAATAGATGGCAGCACTAATGTTCCTGTTTACTTTACAATCCATAATATTCTAACATTATTTCTGGCATCATTGTAAAGCAATTTATATTTCTAAAATTGGCAACATGTAATGATTTTTTTTTCTTTGCAATTCATTCCCTAGTCATGGTTGAGTTTCATGCTGGTTCTTGAGGTGCAAGGTATCTTTTTTAATCTTTATGGATTTTATACTTAAGCCGCTATCAGATTCACCAACTTTTCGAGCAACTTTTGAGCCAACTCTTGATTTGAGCCGATTTTCCGTGAAAAATCGTCCCAACACCCAGTGTGATAGCAAACAAGAATATCCCCAATTTATTTGCCACAGCTCTAAAAAATCGTGGCTAGGAGCGACATTTCATCCAACTTCCAACATTTCAGCCAATCAGAGGAGGCGTTTGGAACGCCTCTTTGCTATGAAATGAGTCTGGCGTGATTTGGCTTGCCTAGTTTGATCGCCAATGTTTGTAAACATTACAGGGGTTGATGCAGGGTTTTTTTCTTGGGGCCCATTTTGTGAAAAGTAAAGGTTATTTTTGTGAAATTTATTATATTTTTGTGAAAAATAACTTTTTGTAACGAAAGTTATCTAGTTGCTCAAATTCGAACAAAGCATTTATTAACAAAAACTTTTTTAAATCCTTTTGCCGAAGTTTTCCTCTCTGATGAACTTGTTTGTTTACAAATTACACATTTTAAAATGTCACAATGTAATAAATAATTAATAAATAGTAAGTTTTTATGGAATAGAATTTTGTGAAAGTGCCTATTTTATTAAAAGGAATTTTGTAAAGGGGTTGTTTTGTTATAAAAAATTTTGTGAAGGTACCCATTTTATCAAATTGATTTTTGTTTAGGGTCCTATTTTATTAAAGTGATTTTTGTGAAGGGTCCCCTTTTGTTAAATAGATTTTTGTGAAGGAGCCCTAAATAGACCCCAAATTTTGCCTGGATCGATCCTTGCATTACAGGAATAGCAGAAAGTGTTCATTTTACTACTTTTGCCATGTTATGAATTCTGCATAAAAAGTATTGCTCGGTATTGATTTTTAAAGCTTCTACTTATGAATCTCTAGAGTGTAATCAAAGTTTTGTATGTAGTTATTAGTCCTACGATATAATTATTCTGGATGCATACAAAAACATTGTAAAATCAGTTATAGGTATCCTATTACATGTTTTTAATGTTTAATTGCTTGTTTCTATAAGGTTTTCCATATTTTCAGTAAAAAATTACATAGATTAATTTTAACTTGGAATTAAAAATCAGTTAATATATAAATAATCAGCTTAAAAAATTAGTTCAAACATCTGATCCTCAATTTAAGTATAATATTTAAATAAATTTAAAACCCATTTTCAAAATTAAAATACTTCTTTTATAAGAGAAAAATTTAGAATTTTTTTTTTTTTGTTCTTGTGTTTGTTGATATTTAAATTTTATCACAATTTTGTCGTTGAATGCATAAATAATTTAAAATAGTTTATTAAGAAATGTAGAATAACAGTTTTTATGTTAAGTGAAGTATTTTAATTTTTAATTCTTGCTTGTAAGTTTAATAGGTTGGCTAACCTATTGAAAATATTATTCAATATCAATCAGAATATTGGATTTGTTTGATATTTTTGAAAATAGCTTGGTATTTACGTACTTTTTTACAATGGCTGTATTGCTTCATCAGTGAAAAACGTTTCTAATTTTGGCCAAACAAGCCCAAACTGCACAATTGACTAGAGACTGAAAAAGCCAATAAACTTTTATTTGTGTTTAAATATTGAGAAAAATAATAAGAATAATTTGTGTTTTTAAAATCTTGTTATTTTTTTATATATATATTTAAAATTTAATTCTGTGTTTTATGATTTAAGAAGGAGTACAAAAATCAAAATACTTTTTTAATATTTATGCCTTGTGTTTTTCTTATTAATTGCTAAAATGGGTTTAAAATGTTTTGTTATGAACAAATATGACACTGTAGTTTTACATTAAACAAGTAATATAAAAGAAATTTTTTTAAAGTCAATTCCTACTTAGGTCATCAAAGAAAAAAATTATTTTAGTTACTTTTTATTAAATAATTACAATTAATATAAATATGTATATGCATATGACAGAATCACAATATTAAGTGGCAAAATAGAAATGAAATTTAATTAATGAATTATTATTTGAAAAAACTGTAGTAACATAAAGTGTCATCCACTACAAGTTTAAAAAAATGTATTTGAACTTGAGTGGATGAATAAAAAGTATTTTATTAACGATTGAAAATTTGAAAATATAAAACTAAAATTAATTAATTTAATTACAAACATAAGTTGGAAATTGTACATCAAATGTGACAAATGAGGTGCATTCGTACTATAGCTAGTTATATAAATATTCAGATCTTGATGATTTTTAATTCCGTGAAATGAATTATATCATTTGCAGATTAATTTCTGTAATAAAATAAGTATCTCGGTCGCTTGACGATTGAACCTTGTAAGCTCGTATAACAAGAAAGCACCGATTTTTCTATAAATATAAAACTAAAATTAATTTAATTACTGAATTAATATTTGAAAAAACTGTATTAACATGAAGTGTCATCCACTACAAGTTTAAGAAAATGTATTTGAACTTGAGTGAATGAATAATAAAAAGAAAAGTGTCCAATTAAACTGATGGCATTGAGCTCACAGGCTATTCACACTAATTGTATATTATACTCTTATTTCAAAGAATAATGCCCCTTGAAAAATAAAGCGTTCGACAATAAATTAAGGTGGGGGGAATTAGCCCGCTATTTCCCCCCTTTATACTTAACCATTGAACCCCCAAAACTAATCAGGGAAACGCCTTACCACAATTAATCTATATACAAAATTTGAAGCAAATTGGGTAATTCTGCATGAAAAACCCATTTACAAAAATAAAGGGGGAAGGATTAGTCCCCCATTCCCTCCTTTATACTTAACCAATGAATCCCCAAAACTAATCAGGGAAGCGCCTTATCACTATAAACATGTAACCAAAATTTGAAGCAAAACGGATATTTCTATCAAGAGTTATCGCGTTACGTACATACATACGTACATACAGAAACGGCGGGCACATTAGCTCCAAGGCTTTGTTAGCCTGTGAGCTTAAAAGTATTTTATTAACGATTGAAAATTGGAACAAGATATATAAATATATAGAGTGTGTGAACTAATAGTAGGAATTGAATAAAAGATATCAGGTATTTGCAAATTCCGAGTGCATTACTTATTGTAAAAATGAATAAATATGAAAACTGCTAAAAGCATTTTAGCTATTGTATGATAGTTTTTCAAATTAATAATAGGGGAGAGAGGGGGGGGGGGCACATGAGAATATTTTTTTCATTTTTTCCATTTTACAATTTACATACAACTTCTAATCCAAACTTCTCTTTTCTGTTTCTTCTTTCTGCTATCTGAATCTAATAATAAAATTGCTAAACACAACTTTTTTTATCCTTCAACGATAAAAATTTTCCGTTTTACCATATTGTCGATACAAAGATTGGAACAAAAGAAAGCAAAAACAATTTGAAGAAAACAAAACGTGTTTTGCAGCAAGTCCGATAGTACGGAGCGATTTATTTACGCCAACAAAAGAGTGATAAATAGTAACAACTGGTACTCGTAGTAACCGGTTTTTCCTCCAACTTTATCAACGACAATTGCAACCCTTCTTTCACTTTGAGCGCGAAAAAGTTGGGGTTAAATTTGGCTGAAAAATTGGTTGCTCGAAAATTTGGTGAATCTGATAGCGGCTTTACTGACTCTATTAAATGTTTTCTCTGTAAATTATAAGTATGGCTTCTTTCCTTTTTAATATTGTAGTTTATTTTTCATTTTATCACTGGTTTGCTTCATTGTTTATGAGATGTAGTCCCAAAATCATATTTTTTAGCAATGTATGGCTAATATGATGATGAAACATCTCATTTCATTTTATTTGTGGTATTTAGGCATTTGGGACTTCATAATTCTGTCTAAATTCCACAAATTTCATTTCATTTCATTCATTTAATTCCATTTATTCAATTTTTATTCAATTTTTATTTAATTTCTTATTCTTTTAATATGTTTTTGTTTCCATATTAAGTGTGTTGGGGAATCTTTCATTGTCAACTAATTATTTCATACTTAATTATTATTTCATTGTTTAAGTTGGTGTTATGATAATGTTTCATTTATGGTTATATATATATATATATAACCACACACACACAAGATTTGCTCATATTAGAATATACCAGCAGGGAAGACCGAGCTAGCTTTGAGTTCAAACATCATGACCCATGACCAAAATGACCCACTAATCAAATTTTCTCGAACATGTGACCAAGCCCAATTGTCTTCTCGTGCCCGAAACCCGTAGGATATAAAATTTAGTCAAAATAGTCTGAGTCGTTTTTTAGATAAAATTAGCTTGACCCATAATGACCCAAAAATGACCCACTAATCGGATTTTCTCGAACATGTGACATGGCCCAATGATTTTGTCGAGCCCAAAAACAGTAGGATACAAAATTTAGTTCAAATCGTCTGAGCCGATTTTAAGATAAAAATAGCTTGACCCATAAAAAAATAGCTTGACCCATAATGACCCACTAATCGAATTTGCTCGAACATGTGACCTAGCCCAATTATTTTTTCTCGTGCCCCAAAACCGTGGGATACAAAATTTAGTTAAAATCGTCTGAGCCGTTTTTAAGATAAAAATAGCTTGAACCATAATGACCCATTACCAAAATGACCCACTAATCGAATTTTCTCGAACATGTGACCTAGTCCAACAGTCTTCTCATGCCCGAAAACAGTAGGATGCAAAATTTTGTCTAAATAGTCTGAGTCGTTTTTTAGATAAAATTTGCTTGACCAATAATGACCCATGACCAAACTGACCCACTAATCGAATTTTCTCGAACATGTGACCTAGCCCAATGATTTACTTGTGCCCCAAAACCGTAGGATACAAATTTTAGTTCAAATCGTCTGAGCCGTTTTTTAGATAAAAATAGCTTGACCCATAAAAAAATAGCTTGACCCATAATGACCCACTAATCGAATTTGCTCGAACATGTGACCTAGCCCAATTATTTTTTCTCGTGCCCCAAAACCGTGGGATACAAAATTTAGTTAAAATCGTCTGAGCCGTTTTTAAGATAAAAATAGCTTGAACCATAATGACCCATTACCAAAATGACCCACTAATCGAATTTTCTCGAACATGTGACCTAGTCCAACAGTCTTCTCATGCCCGAAAACAGTAGGATGCAAAATTTTGTCTAAATAGTCTGAGTCGTTTTTTAGATAAAATTTGCTTGACCAATAATGACCCATGACCAAACTGACCCACTAATCGAATTTTCTCGAACATGTGACCTAGCCCAATGATTTACTTGTGCCCCAAAACCGTAGGATACAAATTTTAGTTCAAATCGTCTGAGCCGTTTTTTAGATAAAAATAGCTTGACCCACAGTGACCCAAAAATGACCCACTAATCGAATTTTCTGGAACTTTTGACCTAGTCCAATGATTTTCTCGCGCTCGAAGCTCGTAAGACACAAAATTTAATCAAAATCTTTAGAGTCGTTTTTTAGATAACATTAGCCTGACCGGCGTTGATCCAAAAATGACCCACTAATCAAAAGTTCTCGAACATGTGACGCAGCCCAATAGTCTTCTCCTGCCCGGAAATGGTAAGATACAAAATTTAGTCAAAATCGTTTGAACCGTTTTTAAGATACAATTAGCTTGACCCTGACCCATGGTGACCCAAAATGACCCACAAATCGAATTTTCTCGAACATGTGACATAACTCAATGGTTTTTTGGTGCTCCAAAGCGGTAGGATGCAAAATTTCGTCAAAATCGTTAGAGCCGTTTTTAAAATAAAATTTGCATATATATATATAACCACACACATACAAGATTTGCTCGTAGGTATTAGAATATATGATGATTAGTTTTGTTTTCATAGATGTTTATATCTTTTGGCAACCAATCTCACTTTCTAAATCCCGAATTGCGCCAAGCTTTTTCAGAAACGCCCAGGCTCCTATAGTGGAAAAGTACGAGAAAAATATATTACTTGAATTTCCATCAGATACAGGTCTGCGAAATAAATACATAACAGCTATGTTTAGAAAAGCTAATCATTCTTTCAATGCACATACTGTCTTTTATATTTTCATATGGTACATAATTTTTTTTTCATTATTGGCTTTTAACTTTTCATGTAAGCAGAATTCCATGTTACAGTAATAAACTGATCATCTGTTCTTTTCTTTTTCTTTTTCTTTTTTTTTTTAAGGAAATATATACGTTAATTATTATTATTGTTTTTATTATTGTTGCCCATTATTTTATTTGGCAGGGTGAAGGATCATTTCAGTTTAGTATACTTAGGCGCAATCTTCTATGTTTAGAAAAATAGTATGTGTAAGGGGTAATAAAGGGGAATTTTCATAATCGAGTCTAAAACCAATTGGCGTATATTAGCGAGCATGATTTGATGCATACTCAACTTCATTTTTGTAACTTTCATATATCGACATATCGGTGCCGGCATGGTAATTTTGTCGCCAATCTTGGCTGTTGAACTAATTCATTATTATATAATACAGTATTATCTAATCTGTGAAGAATCTCACATTGCTGAAGTAGACTGACTGATTTTACAATTCAATAACTTGCAAACTGTGACAGATGTTTAACGAATTCTTGCAGTAGGTTTATGTAAGATGTCAGGAGTTTTTTCACTCTGATTCCTGATTTTAGTTCGAATTGCCAGCAATAGATGGCACTGCGAGCAATAGACGTCCAATCAAATCAGAAGCAGAAATCACCCAGTATTAATGCGAAGGAAGGATGTTAAATATATGGAGCCATTCCTCCTCTCATTCACCAATACAATCTTGTTCAGAATCGGGCTCTAAGAACAAGATTGAATTGGCGAATGAGAACCACTCATCTGATATTTAACCTCCTTCCTTCGCACCAATGCTGAGCGATTTCAGTTTTGGCCTCACTTGAATGCCTGGCAATTGTTACATCTGTAATTATGTAAAAGCCTAATGGCCTCATTTGTAAATCTTAAAAAAAAAAAAAAAATTACCGGTCAGGGCTTGTAGAACTTAAGCCATATGGTAGGTCTCCCCGCTTCATTAAATTTGAATTTGAATTTTGCTTTAAGCGCCATCCATCGCTACTATTTGAAACTAAAACTACGACTACATTAAAGACGTGAGTATAAAATATCACAAATTTACTAAATGGTGTATACATCAAATGTCAAATTTAAAACGTATACATACATTAAAATAAAAATAAAAACATCAACGTTTCGATTGTAGAAAGTCTTTCGCCTTTGAAACTTTAGAAACAATATAACAACTATTTCCTGAGGATGACCATAGAAGTTGGTCGAAACGTTGATGTTTTTATTTTGATTTTAATGTATGTATAAGTTTTAAATTTGACATTTGTATACACCATTTAGTAAATTTGTGATATTTTATACTCACGTCTTTAATATAGTACTGTTTCATGGTGAATCGTCCAGCATTTATACTGAAACTAGGAATTGTAGTAAAAAAAAAAACTCCTCACATCATATATTACTCTCCTGCAAGCATTTTTGAAATATCTGTCACCGTTTGGAAGTTACTGAATTTTAAAATCAGTCAGTACATTTTAGGACACCCGGTATATATATATATATATATATATATATATATATATATATATATATATATCCATCTATATTAAAAAAAAGTAATCTGGAACTGAGCCAAGAACGATTTAGAAATGAACCAATCAAATTCTGCGTAGATATTCCGGGTTATTCTCATCGCTTTTTTACTAGGGACTTTTTTGAGGAGCTATTACTTTTTTTTCTGGCCATCCTACGGATTCGAAAATCATACCACCAGACGCGAAATATAACAAGCTTTCAGAAATTCAAAAAATTATCACGGTCGGACAATAAAAACTCAAAAAATCCTTACAAATCGAGTAAAAAATCTTTTATTGAAAAAGTCATTTCTTTACATTGTTGCCAATTTCTAAATAAGCGCAAAGGATTATGTTTTATCTGAAATAAAAAAAGTATTTGCGCGAGATTATTAAAAACAATAAGGAAAGTTTAAAATAATAATTAAATGATCACGTGTTGAAAGCAGGAAATAAAGAAAATTACGTCATAAAAATTGTGTTTACGCATGAATATTAAAAATAAAAATTGTTGTTTGTCAATAATGTTATATATATATATATGTGTGTGTGTGTGTGTGTGTGTGTGTCTGTGTGTGTGTGTGTGTGTACAAGGGTAAGTCAAACATTATTTGCAATTTTGATATAACTCTTCTTACATTGTTCATACTGACCTCACTCTTCATTCATTTTATTGTTATGCTGTTGTGGTCATGTTATGAAAGTTTGATCGTAATTCCTACATTTGTCTTCCTTTTGTTGCAGGTAAATCATGGCCGCTTCATTAGAGGTTTGCACCAAAGAGGAGCAATAAGCAGTGATCCTGTTTTTGTGGTCGGAAGGTGTATCAGGGGGCGTAATCCATCGAACACTTTCAGCACAATACGGGAACAGTGTTTTGCTGTCTACGAATGGGTTGAAAAATTCAAAAGTTGTCGCACAATTGTTACGCATGAGGAAGGAGCCGGACGACCGTGAACGGCCACAAATGATGACAACATTGAGCGTGCACATGACATAGTTCTGTTAATTGGTGAAGTCCATTCAATGAGGCATTAAGGGGCCGTCGATTCTCCTTGGACCAAAAACTGAAGGACGCGGTGCATGCGTGGCTCGCTTCTCAGCCGAAATCTTTGTGTGACGATATATGTTGAAATTAATACGCATTTACATTTGTTAACATATATACGTTTAATGAGGACAAGTTACACACAAACAAGAATAGAAGACAGTTAGAACGGGCACGAGCGGTTACAGTTAAATGGACGTTGTCATGGATACAATTATATTACATCTCCCCTTTCAAAATGTTATTTAAGTTCTATTTGAATTATGTTAAAGATCAAGTCTCTTTATTGGCTTTACGACTCTTCCAGACCTGGTAACGATGGGTTTCTTGTCAGTAACGCTGGGGGCAGACACATTTAGATTTTTCGCCGGAGATACGTTGGAATTGTTATCAGCACTAGAAGGTTGATGGTCAATTTCTAACGGTAACTTCCTTTTCCTTTCAATTTGGAACTTCAACTTAGTTGGCTTGATTTGGATAGTGTTCCTTCTATATTCACCTTTAGGAGTCAGCACATTGTATGATCTAGGAGCAGCTTGAGATGTTATTGTTGCTGGTATCCAATTCCTTGGTGCTTGTTTCAGCATCACATTTTGGTTTGGTTGTAATGGAGTGCTGAATGATGGTTTAGTATGAAGATCATGGTAGTATTTTTGCTTTAATCTAGCATCCGCTAGATGTTCTGTAGTTTGGGTCATAACTTTAGGCTTTAGCAATTCTTCAGCAACTGGAACTGTAGTGCGCATGCGTCTACTGAAGAGACGTTGAGCTGGTGATCCTAAATTTTCTCTTGGCGTATTTCTCAAATTTAGTAATGCTAATTGTATATCTTGACCTGATATCTTACATTTTCTTAGCAAATTCTTCGCTGTTTGGACAGCTCTCTCTGCTAGACCATTGCCTTTTGGATAGAGGGGACTTGAAGTTTGACGGGTAAACATCCATTCTTCAGCAAATTCCTTAAATTCAGAAGAATCATAATTTTTAGCATTGTCAGTTTCTAAAATTCTAGGAATTCCATGGACACTAAACCAGTCTTTGAGGATTTGTATTGTAGACTTACTAGATAAATCTTTTAATGGTTTGAAATCAATGAAACCAGAGTAACTATCTGTAATAAGTAGATAGTCAACATCCTGATAGGTAAATACATCAGATGCAAGAATTTCCCATGGTAGTTTAGGGATCTCCTTAGAAATTAATGGTTCTCTCGGAGGATTCTTCTGAGTTTTCTGGCAAACTACACAATTTTCGATCATCGAAATTATATCTCCAGACATTCCTGGCCAAAACATACACTCACGAGCTCTTCTAAGACAACTTGTAATGCCTAAGTGACCTTTATGAAGATTCTCCAATGCACGTCGTCTGTATCCTTCGGGTATAATTATCGTTAATCCCTTTAAAATTACATCTTTTTGAATCGATAGTTCATCCAAGAATGGTAAGTACTTCTTACACGAATCTGGAACTACATCTTTGTTTTTGGGCCAACCAGTAAAAATGAAATGTTTCAGTTGTATTAGATCTGGATCCGTATTTGTGAGATCTTGTAAAATTTTAAACCCTACGTCTGTGGTTGGAATTGAAAAGAGAATTTGGTAGTTACTCTCCTGTAACAAATCTTCATTATGACAGTCTCTGCTCAGCAAGTCAGCTACATACATTTCCTTACCTCTCTTATAACAAACTCTTGGAGCATACTGCTGAACCTCTAAGAAGATTTTACGGAGTCGTGGTGGAATTCGATCTATTTGTTTCTTAAAAATAGATTCTAAAGGTTTGTGATCCGTCTCAATGGTTACTTCATTTCCATATATATATTGATGAAATTTTTGGCATCCGAATTTCATTGCCAGGGCTTCCTTTTCTATCTGGGGATAAGATCTTTGGGCGTCATTCATCGCTGTGGATGAGAATGCTATCGGTCTTCCTTCTTGGAGCAGTACCGCACCTAATGCGAAGGAACTAGCATCCACTGAAATTGTAATACTTTTGTTGGGATTATAGTATTTAAGTGACGGAGCTTCCTTCAATAATTTCTTGATTTCAGCTAATTCTTTATCTAATTCCTTATTCCAATTCCACTCTTCATTTTTCTTCAATAACAATCTCATATTATGTGTTTTGTCTGAGAGATTAGGGATGAACTTGTGTAGGTACTGAATCATGCCAAGTAATCTTTGTAGCTCTTTTTTGCTAGTTGGTGCTTTAATTCTATCTATGGTTTCAACTTTCTCAGGATCGATCATGATACCATCACCAGAGAGGATATGTCCTAAATATTTAACTTTCTGAACTTCAAATTCACATTTGTCTTTATTTAGTTTTGCTCCAGCATTTCTTAATGCTTGTAGGACTAATCGAGTATTTGATCGAAGAGTATTAATATCAGGCGCATAAATCAATATATCGTCCATTGAATTTTCAACACCTGGAATGCCTTGTAGAATTTTAGTCATATGATTTTGAAATATTTCTGGAGCTGTCTTTATGCCAAACGGGACTCTCAGAAAAGAATATCTTCCCCAGGGTGTTGTGAACGTGAAAAAAGGTTGTGTGGCGGGTGAAACTCTTAGTTGCCAGAAGCCTTTCTTCAGATCTAATTTTGTGAAGTATTTGGAGCCTTTCACATTAGCAGTGACTTCTTCAAGCGTTTTTAAAGGATAATGCCTTCGCAGCAGAATTTTATTAACTTCCGACGGATCGATGCAAATCCTTATTTTTCCTTTTTGTTTTGCTACGACCATTGGACTAGCTATGGGTGTTGGTTCCTCTACTTTCTTTATAATTTTATCCTGGACCATTTTGTCAAGTTCCTTCTTTACTAACGGTCGAAGAGAAAATGGAATTCTTCTGGGGGGCTTAATGTCAGTTTGGGGACACTCTGTGGAAAAATCTGCTGTATATTCGAAATTTTTTATACATCCCATTCCTTGAAACAGGTCTTGAAATTCATCTTGCAGTAAATTAACTACTTCAATTCTTTGAATTAATCCGGCCTCCATGCAGGTTAATCGACCTAGGATTGGACTAATTCCTCCATGTGCAATTATTAATTTAAGCTGTATATGCTTATCTTTAATTTGACAGTGAACAATAGATTCTCCTGCCACCTCAATAGCATGACCAGAATATGAGAGGAGTTTACGGACATTTGTAGGTTTTATTATTAGACGTAATTCCTCTGCTAAGCGAAATGGTATGACATTGCACTGGGCACCGGTATCAAGTTTCATTGGAATAGCTTTATTGTTAATTATGACAGTCTCGCACCAATCTGATTTATTAGCGTCGATACTTGCTATCAGAAAACTATCATCCGTAATCGTATCTACATTTTCAATATCTTGCACTCTGTATTTTTTCTGGTTTCTGGACTACATTTTTTTGCGAAATGGTTTTGCCTTTGGCAAATTTTACATTTTTTGCCAAAAGCGGGGCAATCATTAATTTTATGTGTATTACCACAATTTCTACAATCGTTTATCATTTTAGAGAATTTGGTATTAGAATTAGGCTTATCTTTCGAAGGAACATTTTTATGCGACTGAGTAAATTTCTTCGATATTGTAGAAATTATGGGTTTATTATCATCAGAAATATTTTTCAATTGCTGTGCAGCACTTTCAGAAGCAAGACAAATCTGCACAGTTTTATCTAAGCTTAACTCAGCATCGCTTAAAAGCTTTTCCCGAACGTCATTATTTTCAATTCCGACAACAATTCTATCGCGAATTAATTCCTCCTCCATAATTCCTAGCTTACATCTAGAAGCTTGTATTTTAAGCCTTGTTAAAAAATCTTTAAAAGCTTCATCCTGCTTTTGTTTAATCTGGTTGAATTTGTAACGTTCAAAAGTATAATTGACTTTAGGAGTGAAATATTCTGTGAACTTACCTCTAATAATCTCCAAATCTTCTTGTTGATCGGTACTTAAACTGAAGGTTTTATAGATTTGTTGTGCTTCTCTTCCAATAACGGCCATAAATGTCGCAACTTGAACTTTTTTCTCTTTCTTGTCAAGTTGAACGGCAGCAGCATACCAATCAAAACTTTGAATCCAATCTTCCCATTTTTCTTTGGAATCCGCCATAAGTAATGGTTTTGGAGGACGTATCCCGTTTTCACCCATTTGTATTTAATTTAGGTTGTCGTTAACGAAATTTAAAGTAAATATTACTTTTTGACACAACTTCTGACACCATGTGACGATATATGTTGAAATTAATACGCATTTACATTTGTTAACATATATACGTTTAATGAGGACAAGTTACACACAAACAAGAATAGAAGACAGTTAGAACGGGCACGAGCGGTTACAGTTAAATGGACGTTGTCATGGATACAATTATATTACACTTTGTTTTCTGGGGGCATCAGGAAGCTTGTGCAACGATGGACCAAGTGCGCTGAAAAGCAAGAGGACTAATTGAAAAATGATGTTAACATTAGTTTCTTACTTGTACTGCAATAAAATTTATAACTACATTGAGGATAATTTTTGACTTACCCTCGTATATATAAGTCAGTTAATAAGTTCGCGTCTATCGTGAACTTTCTCCGGACTTTGAAGTCTGTTAATATGATTAGGGGGTTTTGGTCTCAAGTCTCAAGATGCTTGCTAATGCTAATGATAAATTGAGGACACGTTTCGCGTGAAGTATTGAGTAAAAAAAAAAAAACTGAGAAGTAAATGTTGTGAAAAATGCAGCCAAAATTTTAATATGTTTATTTTCTAATTGTTAAATTAGTTTTCGATTTATAAATTAAGTAAATCAATTGTTAAATGATCAGGGGGTTTTGGTCTCAAGTCTCAAGGTGCTTGCTAATGCTAATGATAAATTGAGGACACGTTTCGCGTGAAGTATTGAGTATAA
Organism: Maratus michaelseni; assembly: GCA_963931845.1. Lineage (NCBI taxonomy): Eukaryota > Metazoa > Arthropoda > Arachnida > Araneae > Salticidae > Maratus > Maratus michaelseni. The sequence continues at coordinate 257,999,556 of OZ007592.1, forward strand.
AAAAATCTGAGAAGTAAATGCTATGAAAAATGCAGCCAAAATTTTAATATGTTTATTTTCTAATTGTTAAATTAGTTTTCGATTTATAAATTAATTAAATCAATTGTTAAATGATCAGGGGGTTTTGGTCTCAAGTCTCAAGGTGCTTGCTAATGCTAATGAAAAATTGAGGACACGTTTCGCGTGAAGTATTGAGTATAAAAAAAAAATCTGAGAAGTAAATGCTATGAAAAATACAGCCAAAATTTTAATATGTTTATTTTCTAATTGTTAAATTAGTTTTCGATTTATAAATTAATTACTTTCAATCAAATTAATTTCTTCAGGATATTTGTTTTATCATTTTAGGTAAGTGTGGCTGTCTTGTATTTATTTGAATGTAATATGCTTTAATTCATCAGATTTTTAACTATTGTACTTCAATAGCATTGTTCTGTGTCGATTTTCATAAAACAGTTTTCTTTCTCTTTTTTTGAAAACATTTCCGGTACTTTTATGCTAGCGGGAGCAGGTGATAAACCGCCAAGTATTGTTTCCAACGCCATCATTCGTATTGCATTAATTTCGCTTAAAATATAAACATTTCCCTCATTTCCTTTAAAATATGTAACTTAATTTAGGGTACTTCTCTATTATCCCCTCGACCACTTTTCATAACAAAAACTATCGCCAAACTGTAACGCCAAATAAACGGGAGAACGTTGCCATTGAAATATCAAAATAAACTAGTAAATCTACAGATCAGAGGCCTCAACGTCAGCTCTACAAATCCCTCATTTTTAACATTATCTGTATCTTCTTATGTGACCTATATTCAATTTACGCATTCAACGTTTTTATTATTTTCATTTGGACAACCGATTTGGTAGTAATTTTTTAGTAGTTAAAATAAATTCTCATCTATTTCATTTAAAAAAGCATATTAAAAACTTATGTAACCCGAAAATTAGCTATTTTTAATAAAATTTCGCGTCAAAATAATGCGATTTACTTGAATTTTCCTTTGTTGATATTCTTTGAAATAGAGTTGCTTAGCAACCATTTAATAAAAGAGAGAAAAAAAATGCATTGGAATCGTTTGTAAAAAATGAGAAATTAAAATGTTTGATATATTTCGAAATTAATGCATAAAATGTCCTAATAATTTATTCAATTAATTTCGAAATTCTAATAAATATATTGGCAAATTTTCAAAGCGATAGGATTTAATTAAGATCTCCATTTCGTAAATTTAGAATCCATAATTTAGCATTTACAATTATCCCAATGCGACATTTTCTTTTCGGTGAATGTTAAAATTTAAAAAAAAACGTCTGACTTTCCATTGAAAAGCATTATGACCTAAAAAGAAATGTTCTATATTTTTCGAACGAATGAATCAAATATAACTAAAAACTATACAGCTAATTCCGGGTACCTCACCAAAAATCAGCCTAATCGAACTTATTTTACGGTAGTTATCGCGGAACAGACAGACAGACAGAAACCAAAAACTTTTCGCGTCTCCACAGTGAGCCTTCACTGACGTTTCGGCAATTATTACATATATACTTATACGCATATAAAATAATTCGAAGGTTTCAGAAATTAAAAAAGTTAAATTAAACACGGTTTATGCAATAATATTCTGACATTCTTATGAACTTCTTATTCTATTTTTTAGATTAAAACAATACATTTCTTCAGGGGGCTCTGCCCCTCTGAATCCTCCGTAATCTTATTACATTTATATTCGTGATTTCCTATTGTTTGTGTGAATGATTCTAGTATATTTTGGATTTCGTTCTACACAGTGGTTTTATTAGGATAAGCAAAAATTCAGAAAATAATTTCATGTTATCCTAGTACCTAAATAGCAATATTTACTTACCTGCCAACCACGAAACACTCGCATCTGATAGATAAGTTGAATAATATCTCGTGTACAAAAAAACAACTTATGGAAATGTAAACTGAATCTACTGTATTTCACTTATATCTATTGCAGAAATCTAGTGTTATTACAATTTTTGTTTCGGAAAAGCAGTTTTGATGGTCATTCTATAATATTTATTTTACATACGTACATCTTGTTCTAACTGGATTTCAATAGTATACTAAAATCTCTCAAAAATAGGCTTATTTGAAAACTTTTAAACCTATTGTGTAATCATTCATAATCGTGCCCACTGTCAATTCACTAAATAGCAACCGTGATTTGGCGCTATAAAGTATTTTTTGTGATAACTTTTTATGAACTCAGTTTCCAGTAATTGTGCTATTTCAGGCTGTATGGATGCGTTTTACTACGCTAATTTCTTTAGATTAACCATCTCGTTGTACGAGATATTATATCCTATTTTAAAAATAATACTAATTTTCAACCACGAATAATCCACATCTCTTCCAGAAATGAATAATATCTTATGTAAAAATGCTTCGGTTATCATTCTGTAGTTAAAAGGTAACTTGTATCAAAATAAATTCTCATTTATTTTAATAAAATATTAAAATCACCCAATAAAATATTGGGGCAAAATAGTCTGAATTATTTGAATTTTATTATTTTGATATTCTTTAAAATTTAGTTGCTAGGTTACGGTTAAATTAAAGAGGAAAATAAAAATAAATGCATTTTAAAAATTGCAGAAAATGATAGAATAAAATGTATTATATTATTAGAACAGATGTATAAAATTGCACCAAAAATTATACACCTAATTTAAAAAATCTGACGAATGTATTAACAAAATTTCAAATTAATTTGAATAATTTAAGACCTGACTTGATAAATTTTAGCCTTCATAACTTACCGTTTAAATACATTAATCAAATGCGACATTTTATTTTCAACGACTGAAAAAATTCAAAATCGTCTGAATTCCCATAGGAAAGCATTATGATAAAAAAAGAAATGTTCTATATTTTCCGAACGAATGAACCAAATGTAACTAAAAACTATACAGCTAATTCCGGGTATCTCACCAACATACCTACCAAAAATCAAACTAATCGGATCATTTTTACGGCAGTTACCGCGGAACAGACAGACAAACAGACAGAAACCAAAAACTTTTCGGGTCTCAACAGTAAGCCTTCTTTGACGTTTCGGCAATAATTTAATTAACTAGTAAATCTGCAGATCAGGAGCCTCAACGTCAGCTCAAGTCACTGTTTTTTAATCTCACTTTTCATATTATTTAGCATCTCACAATCCGCAATTTAATTTTTTTCTATTGCATACATATTTACAGGCATATACAATTCTTCGGAGATTTCAGAAATTAGAAACGTTAAATTAAACACGGTTTATGCCATGATATTCTGAAATTCTTATGAACTTCTTATTCTTGTAACTTTTTAGATAAAAAAAAAAAAACTTGTATTAAAATAAATTCTTCATTTATGTCAATAGAATGCAAAAATAATTTATTTTGCTAATAAATTATTGGAACAAAATAGTGCGTGTTGCTTTAATTATTTTTATCTTCTTTGAAATATCGTTGCTAGGCAACTGATAAATTAAAGAGCAAAGTAAAAAGAAATGCATTTTAAAATTTGTAAAAAACATGAAAATAAAAGTTTTATATTTCCGGAACAGATGCAAAAAAATTTCCAATCATTTAAACAATTAATATCTCAATTCTAATAAATGTATCCTCAATTTTTCAAAATTATTGGATATATTTAAAACCTCTATATCGAAAATCAACATCCATAATTTTACGTTGAAATCCATTATTCAAATATGCGATTTCCATTTCAGTTAAAAATGAAATTTGAAAATCGTCTGCAGTCCCATAGAAAAGCATTACAATTTAAAAAGAAATGTTCTATATTTTTCGAACGAATGAACCAAATTTAACCAAAAACTATACAGCTAATTCCGGGTATCTCACCAACATACCCACCAAAAATCAACCTAATCGGATCATTTTTACGGCAGTTATCGCGGAACAGACAGACAGACAAACAGACAGACAAACAGACAGACAGACAGACAGACAGACAGAAACCAAAAACTTTTCGGGTCTCAACAGTAAGCCTTCACTGACGTTTCGGCAAATATACGAATTTAAGGACACAATTGTTATTTTAATTAATGAAATAACTAATAAATCCGTAAAACATAATGAAAAATACACGCAAATGTCGAACTAAAAACGATTTGATGACATAACAAACACGTATAATGCTTCTGACATCAAGTAAATTGGACTGCATTTTTGGCGTTTAATCTTACAGTTTGGCGATAGTTTTTTGTTATGAAAAGTGGTCGACGGGATAATAGAGAAGTACCTAATTTAAAATGCATATATTACATACATTTATTATACCCGCCTGGGAAAAGTCCCATAACCTGTGCCGGAAGATTTGGCGAGATTTTTAGCAGGGTTTTCATTTTATTTTGGCAATAAATATTTGAATACTGTTGTTTGCATTGCATATTAATATTTTCTTCTAAATTGCATATTAATATTTTCTTCCGAAAAATCGGTACTTACGTATTATCCGGGAAGGTTAGATACAACTGTGCCAAGCATAAGGCCAATTATACTAATTACAGTAACCCTTATTTTTTGTCACCTGTTTAGCGTCAGACTAAAGAGGATAATCTCTATACTCCGTATCTCTATACTCTCATTCTCTTTACTGCGTGGTTTAGCGTAGCATCTATATAATATAATATAATATAATAATATAATAATATAATAATATAATATAATATAATATAATAAAAGCGCAAAGTACTTGACTGTCATCAACAGTTCCGGGATGCCCACTTCAAAATGAATATAATTGATTGTGAGTGTCGTATAATTAGTAGATTATACTGGTTGCCGTATAATTAGTCTATAGGTGTGAAATCCACAAAGCTCTGTTAAAATAATAATTGTCGTTTTAACCGTTTATCTACGCAAAATTCACGGAGCCCCATTACAGGATTGGTGTTTTAATGATTTGTAAGGCGCGAAATACACGGAGTTCCGTTATAGTTATCGCCGAATTCACCATTTATGGTTGCTAAGCGGACAGGGTCCCATTATTTTGATCACCCAATTAACAATTTATGGGCGCAAAATCCCCATTTACAAAACTCACCACATATCTTAGGTTGTTCCATTTTTGTTTATTTCAACCGAAAGCTCTCTCTTTTTCCAAGATTAACACCGGCAAGGCCAAGCGGGTTTTTGTCAACGAGCTTATGAATAAAATTTATTTTTTATGCCGTGAAATCTTTATTTACCTGCTTTTTTGATATTTTTATGAGTTATTTTCGGAATATTTAAAATAAAGTGTTTTATTTATTTATTATCTGTTTGCATGTAAAATGCACTTTGTGAGCCCTAGCCAATGCTGGGGCTACGCGCCGCAAAAGTCACTTGGGCCCATCAAGGCACCGTCTAGACGGGCGAAGACCGGCTAGTACGTAATAAGAGCTATAATGTAATGATAATAATACGTAATCTTGTTTATTCATTTGTTATAGTCATAGTTTTTTTATTATGATTTACAGGTTTCTGTTACTTATTTATTACAGTTCATTTATTGTGTTTAATTTATTTATTTATTTACTAGGGGGCCTACCCCCTGCGAGCTACGCTCGCCAACCCCCGCTCAGACTTCGAGGCCTCTAAAAACATGACAGCGTGCTTCGTTTTAAAAATATTGGTAAATCTGTAATTGGGTTGCCATGCTTTTAACGTTTTAATGGAGCATTTTTTTATTATCATGGCCTCATACACAGCTGTTGCGACAACTGACGACTGTTTTAGGGATTGGTAAGTAAAATCAATTACACCTTGAAAACCAGCTTGTATAAAATGGTTAGGTTTAAATTGTGGCTACCTCTCGCACTTTTATAACAACGATCTGTATTCTATTCTTCCTTTGCGTTTAAGGATGAGAAAAATTCCATCTGCTTGTGAATAACATTAAGAACCACGGTATTGAAAAATACTATGTTATAGACAGTTTCAGTAACAGGTTTTAATTTTCTCTGTATTTTAGTGCACCATCATGCATATTTTCATGTTATTTTAAATATGTAAATTATTTATTTTAATTAATATGTATATACGAATTTTCTAATAATTATTTATCATACAAAATTAATTAAATATTTTGTGCATGCATGCCTGCATTTATTCGGCATCAATTGATGAGATATTTAAACAAATTCGCTATCCGCGATAATTTTACACCATGTTATGTCACTTGAATACTGTCCATAAGAAAATCGGGTACTTTTCCATTATAGGATCCTTTGCTTTTAGGTTTGTCGTAATTCGAGTTTCAAAAACGAATAGATTCGTTAATATACATATATTTGTTGCCAAAAGTTATGAAAACAAACCCAATGAACTTATGGTGATTTTCTATAATAGGGGTCTTGACGCTTTTTTAAAAAGCTTGGCCCAATTCGGGCATCAGAAAGTGAGATTTGGTGCCAAATTACATAAACAGCCATGGAAACAAATTCGACGATTTTTTTTGTTTATATGCGTATTTTAATTATACGTATATTATTATTGTTTTTTCTATACAAATTACTTCTGATTATATATAAAATAGGATAAATGACATTTTACACTAAACAAATTCTATAAATATTGAAAAAATGCTTCTGTATACGAAATGACAATGTCAATAGGTTGACAGAAAGTATGTTGCCAAATTTCCTTTTCTGCCAAGGCTATTTTCTCTGTTTCGTCAAGGCCCCATATACTGGAAAAGCACCGAACTTTTATGCTTGTTTATACATGTATTTATATGTATATATACAATTTATTTATAATTGTCTTTCAATTTACCTCTTTTTGTACATAAAAATAGATAAATGGTTTCTTTATATTAAATAAATTGTATAAACATAAATGACGTATTTACATAAATGACGTCATTTGGACGAATTTATTCAAAATATTTTCAGTTTATAAATTTAATTAAATGCTGACAGACGATTGAATCCTGACGATAGAAATATGATTTTTTTTTTCAAATTTTCGTGAAAAACATAATTTAATCACAATCTTGTCTTCATTATCGATTGAAATAAAAGATAAATTCAATTTCAATTTGAAAATGGCGAATAAAAATAAATCAATAATCCCTATCGGGATCCTTTTTTATTTTTTTCCCTTTTTTGTCACAAAAAAACTGAGTAATTAGTTGCCATCATTACAGAAATGTCATTAAAATTAGAAAAAAATTAATATCTCGAAAACTAATTCCAATTTCAAAATTCTATTACCAGTTTTGACATCCGCGGATTTTTATGGACAATTGGTATTAATTTCACCATCAAGCGTTTAATATTTTATTAAAAATAGCCCTGAAACATAATCAGTCGTTTAATCAGTCGTTTCATAGAATCGTTTCATAAATTCGTTTCATAAAATCGTTTCACAAATTCGTTTCATTAGGATTTTATATATATAGGGTAGATATTTTCAGTTTATAAATTAAATTAAATGCTGACAGACGATTGAATCCTGACGATAGAAATATGATTTTTTTTTTTTCAAATTTTCGTGAAAAACATAATTTAATCACAATCTTGTCTTCATTATCGATTGAAATAAAAGATAAATTCAATTTCAATTTGAAAATGGCGAATAAAAATAAATCAATAATCCCTATCGGGATCCTTTTTTATTTTTTTCCCTTTTTTGTCACAAAAAAACTGAGTAATTAGTTGCCATCATTACAGAAATGTCATTAAAATTAGAAAAAAATTAATATCTCGAAAACTAATTCCAATTTCAAAATTCTATTACCAGTTTTGACATCCGCGGATTTTTATGGACAATTGGTATTAATTTCACCATCAAGCGTTTAATATTTTATTAAAAATAGCCCTGAAACATAATCAGTCGTTTAATCAGTCGTTTCATAGAATCGTTTCATAAATTCGTTTCATAAAATCGTTTCACAAATTCGTTTCATTAGGATTTTATATATATAGGGTAGATTTATTTTATATATTATTTTAAGTATTAGTTTAACAATGTTATGTATTTAATAATGTTAAATTACTGTTTTGAACATGATTGGTAACGATAAACAAGATTGACAATTGGCAACAAATTTGGCGATTTATGTCCCGGATAATATGTAAGTAGCAAAAAATCTTTTCTTTTTTTTTTTCTTTTTTTTTTTACACTTTCCAACATCGTTGAAAAAATTCGTGATGATGAATTGACGAATATGAATTCGTTTTGTCTGTCTGTCTGTTTATCTGTCTGCCGGTCCATACTCAAACACTCGTAAATATACTCGGAGTGTCATGAAAATTTTATATGTTATTGAGGTTTAATTATTGAATGTTCGAAAGTGAAAATGAAGGGTGTAGCATTTATAGTTCGTTTACAGGGACGTACAAAAGCATTTCATTACATTATGGTCTATGGGGGGGGGATCATTTTTGTTGCATTTTATTGTTGTTACGATATTTGAAACGTAATGAAATTGATTTGCATTACTGAAATGCACTACAACATGCTTTCTCAGGAGAATAGAAAAAGCAGCATTTCCCCCCTTGAAATATAATTTAATGAAATAGAAATTTTAATCTAAAATGTCCTATCACGTCATGTTTTCTAGTTATACTACTTTAAAGATATAAATTATGAACATAATATTCGAAAAAAAATTATTGTAGCCTATAAAAGCGTTAACAGAAATGAATTTCTATAGAAGCTTCAAATAAGGGAATTCAAAATTACTATTCATTCCGCCTATTAGTTTTTGAGTTACGGTTAAAAAACTGACCGCATTGCAATTTGTTGAATATCAAGAAAAATAGACATGCTCTGTCATTTGCGTGAATTTCACATGAAAAATAAATTAATAGCCAAAGGGTCAGTACTTATTTTCTCCAAATAAGATTGTTTCTTAGATGATAAATAAAATGTTGCGTTAGCAGCCCACCTCATTAAGTGATCATGGTTGTTCAAAGAACGCAAATGTTCAACAGTTAAAAGACATTCAGAGTATTGCAATTGTGTTCAAATCTTCAAAAAATGTAACGTTTTTACGTAATTTCAGATTATGTCACGATATCACAGAGAAGCGGAGGATTATCACATCGGAAGAAAACATTGCAAGACGTGCATCTGCCATGATGTAGATCCAGTTAGGAGACCATCTTCGCCAAGGACTCGTTATACCAGACACCATGACATCGGCAGAAAATACTATCATCCACCTGTTGACGACTGGAATGAAAGAGAGCACTACCATGAGAATGCTTTCAGAGAGCGCTACCATGTATCATCTACTAAAATAGAGAGGAGACCACAGAGTGATAACAAGTTCGCAATGTTGGAAAAATGGTTCAAAGAGTAAGTCAAGCAAAATACTAGTGATTGTAGATATCTTTCAGAATTATAATGCCTCACAAAACATTGGCGTATTCTTAACGTAAAAATTCAGTCATGAGATTGTGAATCATGTTTCCTGAAGTATCCCCAAGCATTTTTTTTTATTCAAAGAATTTTTTTTTATGTTAAAAATAGTAGAGGATCAAAGACAGTAAATTTAGATAACGGTGTGATCCAAATGCTCTAAAATAGTCTCATAAAAAAATTATTTTTTTTTTTTTTTTTTTTTTTTTTTGCTTTATAATAATTTCGTTTCTTTTTTTGGACATTTTGAAATATTTCTTCTCTTTTTTACTTATTAATATTATTATCCACTGTTTACGAAGAGAATATTTAAAAATGCTCTTTTCTAGTTAGGGCTTAAGATCTCTTCTATAATATCATGACATCATATAATCCCAACAGCTGCCACCAAAGAAATGCTGTAACAATTTGGACTACTTTTGTGATGAAATGGTAGCGTTCAAATAGAACAAGTTAGCATTTAATAATAATATAGAATTTATTAACAACAAAATTATCAATAGCTTCAATTTATAAGATATAATGAATTCGTTGGTAGTTATAACTGTGTGAAAAAACAACAATAAGCTCCGAGTAAAGTACAGTTTCTTACTGTTCTTAATTTTAAAGATATTTCAGATCTTAATTAGCCTAAACGCTGTACCGAAATAAGTTCAAATATTTACTGCAATTTCTAATAACCTTTACTCCAGTTATTAATGGAGGTCAGCTGGTGCGAACTAAACTTGGAGAATATTCTGACAATTTGTAGGATTACAGTTCGTTGAGATGTAAGGTTTCCCACGTGATGGATGTCCTGGTGGACGCACGAAGGTTAACTCTCGTTATACAAGTTATAGATCAATAAGGTGCTTCTCTAATAAGTCAGGACGATAGAAGAATTCTTATTAATCGAAGAAATATTAAACTGGATAGTTTTAAATAGATGTTTCTCCTTTCCACTGAGAACTCGGATGAACTCTACATTTGCGAAAGTCCGTGCCGTACTTAAATTACTCACAGCGGATGTTGTGTTATTCCCTGTCTTGACCGAGAGTAAAGCTCCTGGGAAGCAGCTTCTCTTCTCGAGATAAATCAGTAACTAACTATCTTCATTTTCCTAGATAACTTTTCGATTCCTCGAGGGTGTCGAATCTCAAGGAGAGCTTTCACTCCTCCTGCGATTGGGCCTTGCCGTGGAAATTTGCTATCCGAGCTATTTTCTCCCGCGCTTATTTTTCTAGCACCGGACCCTTTCTGGCCCACCCGGCCAGGTGAACTGCACACAGCGCTATGGTGATCTGTGAAAGGCGGTTCCGCATTGTGCTACAGTGTCGCCAAACCTTCACTGTCATAATGAATGGTCTGACATTGATACTCTGACACTTTTTGTTCTGACACTGGGCTATTAAATAAATTCATCTTTTTCGTTTTAGAATTAGTTTCAATGGAAGGCTCTTTACTGCTAGAGATTTATCTAGAGAGTAGAATTTCTAAAACACCTGGGTCAGGAAGAAAGAGAGTTTTTGCCTGCCGACGAGTAGTGGGACCAGTGTCGATACTTAAAATTTTCTGGCCCCGCCCACCAGTGACAGTCTATAATGATTCTAGGAAGTAGAGCAGGCGCTACGAAAGTGGTTCGAAATTAAATGATTTACTTTTTTTAAAGCAAGATGAAGAATGACTATAGTAAAAAATGCCCCTACGAATGTATGGCTTATAACGTGCTTGGTGAGAATAGCGTTACGGCATCGCAAGAATTAACCGTCGTCTTTAATAGAAGCAGAGAATTTCTGGAAGAACTCGACAGATGATCGCGGGAATAAATCACCACAACTGAAACAGATCGTGCCTGTAACGTTTTTAATACTGCCTAGTTACAACCGCAAAGTATTCTGTAATCGAAAAATGCGAAAAATGGAGTGGCTTTAGTGAATCCCAGCCATAGGTAGCACGCGGGAGATTTTTTTTTTGACACGGCATAGACTCGTGTACTAACTCAAAATATTAAAGGTATCTGGTGTAAAACAAGGTAACTGACAAACTCGTTAACGACTCATCAGGAGGTTCACAATCACTTTACCACCAGTATTTTAATAAAGTAAATTTCTCCTTGTAATTGATTGTGAACCCCCTGACGAGCCGCTACAGAACAAAATGCAAGTTTCGATACATTCAAAATTCATATCTTCTAAAGAAAATGACAAACAAAATTATTGTGATCGTTTCCTCTAAAGCAGCTGATTTGTTCTGACTGAACCTTCAATTAACTTAGATACAAAAATTTTTGTATGATAGATTTTATTTTATTGGACTTGTGCAATCAGTTCTCGTTATGAAAATTCATAAATAAAATTTATCTTTGATTATTATTATGGTATATATTAAGTAAAAACTTTGTAATTTTAAAATGTTGTCTGGATGCAGTTAAACAATTTTACATAAAAATCAATCAGAAAAATTAAAAAATGTTACCATGTTTTACACCCGTGCCCTTCATATAGTGAAAATGCACAAATTGCACTATTTTTAATTTAAAGTAGCTGGGTTTTTTAGAATTCGATTAATTGTCGTGGTCATTCAGTTTAGAGAAACTGAAATGCAGCTTAATGAATATCACATTCTAGCTCAATATCGGATCAAAACACTTTCCAATTAAGAGAGAATTAAGAGGTTATCGGAAAATAAAGATCATAAGCACAAATTCCGATGGTAAAATTACGACAACCTGGAATTCAATTCCAGACAAGAAGAACTATTTAAGAAATCATTTTGACTCTTCTTCTTCTTCTTCTTTTTTTTTTTTTTTTTTTTTTTTCGAAAATGAAAAATATGAAAAACTCAAGTAGAAACCTCTTCTCAGGTGACTCGAATTCAGCCTGCATTTGCTCAAAACAGAAAAAGAATCTAAGTACGAAGCTGATGTGAATTATTATTTTAATAATAATAATAATAATTTTAATAATAATTAAAATATTGGCATCTAAGAGAAATTGATTTTTTTTTTATTAATCGATATAGTATAACACGAAATATTACTCATATATTTTTAATCCTAAAAACAGAATTTTAATTAATTTTGTTTCCTTATTTTTGATCCACTAAATTTTTTGGTTGTTAGCACGTCATAAGCAAGTAAAATATTTTTTTGAAAATTTTGGCACGCGGATATGAAAAGATTCGCCGACACTATTCTAGACAGTCACTTGAATTCTGGACATCGTGAATATATTAATGTTGTTTTTTGATTGGGAGCTTAGGTTGGCTCCTTGCAGTTGATTATCTGTGCAAAGATTGAAAGATAATAAGTATTCCCCGAGAAATTAAATTTGCCTCCATGATGATCAATGTATTTATTTGTTTTCCTTTATATAATCGTATTATATACTCCTACTTGGAAGTGAAAACAATATGAGTTAGTGTACAAAAAAATACGTATTTAAATTGGTATTAGGTTCAGCGAATTTAGCATATTAAAAAATAAATGAACAACGTAAAATAGCAGAAATAAAAATATATAAAATGGCAAACAGCTGTTTCGCAGCCTCTAAAGCTCCATCATCAGTGCCAAATTTAAAAGATTAAAAAGCGATTAAAAAGCTCAAACCATGTAAATATGCTTGCGTCTCCCGCAGGCGCCCAAGATTTAATGTCGGTGATTTTTTTTCAAAACAGCAGCTGAATCAGTAAACACTTGTGACGCAGGCGACTAATAGAATCGCCCGGTCAGACTGGATGAGTTTAAGTACGAAGAAGAAAAGGGGGGGGGGGGGGGCGAATAGAATAAATTAAATGAAAGGTAGCTAGACATTTGAAAAATTTGGTGTACTGGACATATCATTAACTAAGTCGCCTGAATCCTTCCATGAATGATAAGCTTCCCAAAAATCAAGGTCGTAAATAGATGAGCATTTCTGAATTATTGAACACTCTGAAAAATTAAAACTGTGATTGTCAGACCAACAATGGTTAGAAATCGCAGATCGTTTAGTTTCACAATTTTTAACATAGTTTTTATATTCCCCCAAACGGACCTTAAGGGGTCGTTTAGTTTGACCTATGTACATTCTATCACACTCGCAAGATATCTTATAAATTCCCCAATGTGAAAATCTGTCAATTGTATGTTTGAGATCTGTAAATTTGATTTTGTTAAATGGTGCATAAATTACTTTAAAATCTAATCTTTTCAAAATTCTAGATATTTGATGGCTTATTTTCAGAAAATATGGAAGATAATTAAATTTTCATTGCGAACATTGTTAACGTTGGAATGTGTACGTTTAATTAGTTTATTATGAATTGAATCAACAATTTCAACAGGATGGGTTATCCTGGGCATATTTACATGGCTTGAGCTTTTTAATCAGTTTTTAATTGTTTAAATTTGGCTCTGATGATAGAGCTTTAGGGGCTCCGAAACAGCTGCAGCTTGCCATTTTATATATTTTTATTTGTGCTATTTTACGTTGTTCATTTATTTTTTAATATAACGTCATAAAGTTAAATCCACCAATTTAAAAATTTAACATATTTCATTTATAAATAAATAAGTTTTATTTTTATAATATGTCCTTCTGATTTTTGCCTAATATTATTTAGTATCTTAAGAATCTCAAAAGAATCTTTCAGACACAATTTAAATTTTGTTGGAAAGATTTAAAGAAAAATTTATTTTAATATTGTTTAGGATGTATGATGAGCAGCAAATTTTAAATTTAAACTTTTGAAAATTATTTTGTAAATCAAGACAACTACTGAATTTTCATTTAAAGTACGTAAATTTAAAATTATGAATACAACATTTAATGTTGAAATCTTGTATTATTAATGGAGATATTGTTACCTTCTGAATAAGAATGCTAATAATAATTTAAAATGATAATAACAGTAATTCAAATTTAAATAAAGCTTTAAAATATTTTCGTATGGTTAAAATGTGATATTTCCATCTTCTGAAATAAAATTCAATGAATTTTATAACTAAATTTTAATATTCCAAATGTCTTTGACTTGCTGCGTTGGGTAGTTGATTATCTGTTCAAAGCATGTAATTCATGGGTGACTGAATTAATTCATGTGTATAAAGAAAAAAGGAAAAGTATAAATAAGGACGTGAGTTTCAAAACTCGCCTTATCCAAAAAATCAAATTCGTGGAAATCGCGAAAAACCTCTGACTGCTTCCATTGGTTTTCATTGTAAACCAAGATTTTAGAACGTCAGAAATACATGCTAAAATTAGTTTTTCTGCGGATTGTAGTGTTTTTTCAATGGAGATTTACCAATAGAATAGATTGGTAGAGAAAACACGATTTTTTAAATTTTGGATAAGGCGAGTTTTGAAACTCACGTACTCAATTATTGATAACTTAAGTCTTAACTTGTAATATACAGGGTTAGCAAGAAATAAGTTTCCCACTTCAGAGGGCTCTAAAATGCGCTCTATTGGTCCAAAACAGATAAAATTTGAACTACAGATAATTCAAATGATGCGCTTCATATTTATTAAATAAAAAAGTACAAAAATCTGCCAATAGGTGGCGCTGTAATGCACATAAAACCACTTGTTTTATACCACTTATTGATTAATTCAAAGTTGTGTTGTATGGGGTTTAATAATTTCATGTTGACTCATACTTATTTTGAAGATTTTTCTTATTGTTTTTTAATTATTATTTTGTTTTGTTTTTTGGTGGATCGTAATTTAAATAATAGATTTTTACTAAGTTTTAAGTTTTTACAATTGTTATCTGGGGGATTTGGGTTTTACTTCATTAGAAATACTAGCCCTTTCTCTTTAAAAAAAGTTATGTCAGTATTATTGCAATTGCGATCGCAGACGTTGAATGAAGCTCGTTCTGTCCCTAATGAATATTATCTGTTTTTAAAATAACTTCAACTTTCCTTGATTTCAAACCTTTCCTTTTCCTTGTTCTGTGGTTTGTTATGCAATAGATTGTTTTTGTACTGATGATGCCTTGCGTGTCGCTTGGCGAAACGTCTACTATTTTGTATTTTTAACTGTTTTTAAGTATATATTTTTTTATAAATTTTTATTTTATGTGTACTCATGTCTGTCTTAAATTATTTTAATTGGTGTTTTTAGTATTATTCCTGTTTGTAATAATACACAACGCAAAATGCTATTAGAGGGAATTTAACAATTTTCACTTTCGATCGCAGCTTCTTTTAACTTAGTATTGCTGAACATTTCAAATTAAGAGTGTAATTCAGATCCCCCCCCCCCTTTTTTTGCGTTGTCTTTTCTTATTTTCCATTTGCCAGCTGATGAGTATAGAATTTGTGCAGCATAAAGTAAAGTTTAAAAAATGCTTTATGTTACCACCCCCTCATTTTGAAGGTTTAAAACATTGCTGTATTGTATGTTTATGTCCTTGGTCTATATTAGTTATTTCAAGATAGAAAGTAAATTCATGTTTCTTTTTTCATATTAGCCTTTTGAATAAGTTTGAAGTATTGTGTTTGTATGGCATATTTGCCCTTAAATTTCTTTTGAGCATACATACAACATTAGCCAGGTAATTCTCATTAAAGAACACCCCCAATAGTTATCTGACCCGATGCAGGAAGGAATTCCCCAACCTAATGTTCGTTTGGAAAAACCGACCAGCGAGCTCCGCTAGTTATATTATATACATAACTTTCTTAATCTGCATTTCGATATATTCTATAAATAAATTAATTTTAAAACATTGATAGGGTAAAAACCCCAGTAGTTAACCAATTAAGTTCAGTAGTCAGCTTTGCATCAACCACATATAAATGGCCGATTACTAGATCTATAAAAATATCCACTATTATTTGCTGATCCTTGATCTTATAAAAGGTGGCAGCACATTTTGAACCCAAAATAAATTATCCATAAAGAGTTTTATCTTAATGTGGCTGATTTCTGGGGGGAGGTGGCTGAACATAGGAGCACGCACTTTCCTTATATGTTTCTTTTGTCATTCTTTATTTCTTCTCATATTCAAATCTGCTTATATTTTTAATTCCGCATTTTTAGGTTTGACTATGACGGTAATGGCCTTATCGATGTCTACGAATTGCAACGATTGCTGCATTATTTGGGCGTGCAATGTGATCAGGATTACGTAAAAGATCTAATTGAAGACTCAGATAGGGATCATGATGGCATGCTTTCTTTCTCAGAGGCAAGTTTGTTTCCTAGTACATACATTTCAAACAACTGAGTTTCATTGTACAACATTTATTTAACTTACCGTTATAGCACCGTGACCAAAATACAACTCTTCATGTCGTCATTGTCGTTCCATGTTGAAGAATGTGAACCGTATTCAAGTCACTATGCCGTCCATATATCTTATTTTGTAATCGAGTTGCAAATGACTAAAAAATCGGTCTCAATGACTTCACGGTGAAATTATGAGGCGACGATGATCTAGGAATCATAATGTGGTGAATTTAAAAAAATCGAATTTTTGATCATCATTGTGACTGTGACGCTTGTAGCCAATTGTGATGTCGTAGTGACATCACATCGACAGGTTGTGATTTTATGGTATTTATTATGCGACTGTTGCAAAGCAGAAAATAGTGAAAGATGGCTGTGCATTTAATTCTTCTTCTGATTCAAAGAACTCTTAAGCAGTAAGAATATTTGCAATCAAACTAGTCTCTCTGTCTTTTTTTTTAATGATATGATTGTAAGATATACCGGGTGGCCAAAATTTAAGTGCACGTGTCACGTGTTTGGAGGGGTATACAAGTTAAACTATTTGGAATATTTTTAAAAGGTTTGGTGTTTATACTATTTAGAGCATGCAGAAACAAGTTCTGCAATAAAAAAAATAATTTAATAATTTTTCGAGAGATAGAGCTTTATATCATTAAAAGAAAAATAAAGAATACCTACCAGATGAATTTAAAAACTTTTTTATGATTGACTAGGGGGCTCTGCCCCCTGCTCGCTACGCTCACCAACCCCCGTTCTGATTTCACAGCCTCTTAAAACCTGGATCCTTACCTCTTTATCCTGTTTTAAAAAGATGATGATGATGATATCACGAACGGCGAATTTCTTCTGTAATCAGGTTATAATGCTTTTTCATGTAACTGGTTATAATGCTTTTTCATTTAATTCATCTTTTTTATTTTTAATATTCATGCGTAAACACAATTTTTATGACGTAATTTTCTTTATTTCCTGCTTTCAACACGTGATCATTTAATTATTATTTTAAACTTTCATTATTGTTTTTAATAGTCTCGCGCAAATACATTTTTTATTTGAGATAGAACATAATCCTTTGCGCTTATTTAGAAATTGGCAACAATATAAAAAAATGACTTTTTCAATAAAAGATTTTTTACTCGATTTTTAAGGATTTCTTGAGTTTTTATTGTCCGACCGTGATAATTTTTTTAATTTCTGAAAGCTTGTTATATTTCGCGTCTAGTGGTATGATTTTCGAATCCGTAGGATGGCTATAAAAAAAGTAATCGCTCCTCTAAAAAGTCACTAGTAAAAAAGCGATGAGAATAACCCGGAATATCTACGCAGAATTTGATTGGTCCATTTCGATTTTGGATCAGTTTCAGATTACTTTTTTTTAATATAGAAGGATTTCACATGATTCTAACTTAAGAGTCAAGCCATGAAGAGTTTTGTGAGTCTAAGAATTTTGCCCCCCCCCCCCCCAGCTCCAAAAAAAAAAAAAAAAGAAAAGAAAAAAAAAAAAAAAAAAAAAACGCGCTTTATTAATAAAGTGATTTTATCTAAATGGTAGTATTTATAGCGCTGTTATGAAAGACTATTGTCGCTCAAAAGATATTGATTTAAAATGAGTTATTTTTGTTAATATTTGCTAAGAAGAATCTCTAACACTTAAGCGCCATCTATCAGTAAAATTTCGAACTAATCATTTTTATTGCCTAATAATCATGTTTTGCCTCTTATAAATTTACAATATAATTATGGAACTTAAAAGTTCTAATGTATTTGATTATTTATATCTTCGTTCTTGTTTTTTACAATGGTAAGTGCCCGAGGAAATTGCTTGTAAATATCGCATGTCAGTGATGTTCTGTAAAAAATCTTTTTGGCTAACTCACAGAAAGAAATTCTTCATATTCTCAAAAAACATAACATATAAGAATTTTCAAACTACAGTAGAACTCTAATTATCCGAACTCCGACTATCCGAATCGCTGATTATCCGAATCGCTTTCAGAATTTCAGAAAAAAAATTAAGACGGAAACGTACTGCGATTCACAAAATAATCATTCTGTCTACGCGCGCTATTGTTCTTGGAGAGTGGATGGTGTGTGATTCGTCAAACCCTAGGTTTCAAATTCTAAATGATGATGAACTTTTTAAAAGTGTGAGAAAAGAAAGTGTCGAGGAAGAAGATGACCTTAATGTAGAAGTTGAAGCAGACACGGGACCATCAGCTAGTGAAGCATTTGCCGGCCTTGAAACTGCATTGAAGTGGATGGAGCGTCAACCCGAGTGTGACCACATGCAACTTCTCACTGTCAAGCGGATGCGCAACTTGGCTGCCCGAAAACGGATAAAGACTGTCAAACAGCTTACTTTGACTAAGATGTTCAGCAAGCAATGACTTTCATTTACAGCACGGTACGTACACACTGTACTAATGCACAGCACTTGTAAGTACGCATAACATGTAAAAGTGTTGCCTTTTCATTTTAATAAGTGAAAAGCTCTTTTTCTTTAAAAATAGTTTTTTTCTTCCATTTTCAACATACATACAGTAATTAATTAAAATAAACCATTTTTTAGGAAAAAATCCAACTACCCGAATTTTTGATTATCCGAATGATGTCCGGTCCCAATTGATTCGGATAATTGGAGTTCTACTGTACTTTAAATTCGTTTATCAATGGAAATTATTCGGCATACTTTATATATCTATCTATTGCCCACTCTGTGGACTCAACCTAAGGTTTAGTGACAAGATAAACCCTGAGCCCATCAGAGTAGATATTCCCTATAATTTTAACTGTTATCATTATTTATACATAACTGCTTATAGGGGAAAATATTTTTTTCTTACGATAAATGCTAACAAACACGTCCATTCTCGAGCAGAGACATACATCATTTGAATAGTGGCCACATAATTGCGCTTGAATTCTTTTGAGCTTGCCTCTTTAACACTGCCGTATTACAAATAGAAAAATATAGCTAAATCTTTCTTAATTTGCGCCAATCATTTTTATTTTTTTAATTTGCTTGCATTTCTTTTTTTATATAAAAAGTGCATTTGCAAGTACAACACTGTAACCTTTTAGATAAAATGTCTTTTCATGGTGTAAGAATATATTATTAGCTTGCGAGGCTTTTAAGTCCTCTCTATATTTATATTAATAAAATAAATAGGTTTGTTTGTCTGTCTGTTTATTGGCGATTAAAAATATAAAATTATACAAATTTGAAGATGTATGCTCAGGGCCAAATTTCCAATGGGGCAAACTTCTACCAGTAAAATAAAATAGAAATGTTTGCCTTATCAGAAATTTAATATCGCAATATATCAACGTGTTAATCTTGATATTTCTCATATATCGCATTAACTACCTTGGAGACCGCTGACCAGGCCCCTACCTACCGGGATTCGACCCAGTTTGACGGGTTTGAGTGCCTGGAAAGTGGGGCGAAATTCGCCTGATCGCCTCATGGGGCGATCCACAATGACAAGTACCCAGGTCGGCTGACCAATAAAGTCCGGATTTTACTGAGTTGATCACTCCTAGGTTTTAGTATTCTGAGATCTGTTGCCGCACGCCACATACTCCTCATGATAGTTGGAATGGGGCTGGACAATTTAGTACCGAAACTTTGGTACTCAACTTAGCTTGAAAAAGGGGGAGAATTTTGAGGAAAGACAATTAAAACCACTGAAATATTTTTTTTTTTTTTTTTTTTTTTGCCAATAGCTAAGTCGTACCAGCAAGAAAAATTTTGGGGCCGAATAGCAAGGCAGACGAAAACGCTGCGGGGGCTGACGGGACTGCGCCTTTCTACCATACCCCACCTGATAAAAACTGGTTCCGTGGGCTGTCCCATTGGAGCGGGTCCGGTAGCAATGTCCATTTGCACCTAATAAAGAGGCGAACAGTCAAAAATAAAATGAAAAAAAACTGCTGCTAAAAAAAACCCTTGTGCTACCAGTTGGGGCCGGCCATTGGCCCGTCTCAACCGGCAGCACGAGGAACTGCAAGGGGAACCTGGAAGAGAAGAATGTTAGTAACATTTTAAACTGAACTTATTCTGAATTTTACTTTAACTACCTTATTGAAATTAATTTACTTTTATTGTGCTAATTGACTTGGCTACCCATCCATTGGGCCCATGAAACGTTGTTAAATAATTAACAATTTGCATTTTAAAATAAGTACTTTTCTCGTTAACTGACTAAACCATAGGCCCAATGGGTTGTTGTTGTTGTTGTTGGTTTGGCCCAAGGGCACGGTTTTGCAGCTTTTTATTTCTATATAGCTGACATGATCCATGTAGCTGTGAAAGTAGTCTCCTAATTTTGAACCAATTCCAGATGTGAGACCGTGAGACCTGCATCTGGATTAGCACCCCCAGAGGTAACGCTTATATAGAACTTGGAGGACATTAGAGCCAAGAACAGATTTAACGTGCACCAGCTCCCATTAACGTACACGGTACCACAGCAGAGGTAGACGAGAGAGGTTACATTTAATTAGTCAGATTGATGTCTGGGCCAGATCTTGCAGAGCATCCCGGACATAGCTAATGCCGATCTAACCACAAGGAGAAGGGAATTGCACAAACGTCAGCACTTTTAATCTTAAAGAAAATTCAATTTAGGAATCTGGAAGTAATAAGTGCTGTACAGTAAAATAAACTTAACAGGGGAAATCAGATTTAAACATTAGATATTAGATTTGAAAGTTAAAACAAGAAAGAAAAATCATGCTTCAAGCATAGATTATGTAACATTTTCCAACGCTTCCAAAATAATTTTACAAATCATACCGTTTAATAAGCTAAAAGATAACATCTAAGTAAACAATTTGGAAAACGCATAACATATTTAAAAACATAATTTCAGGAATTTCCAACATATACAATATTCGGAAAAATATCCGAATACTTTTATTCAGCCCTGTATATGATCTATAGATTTGTATATATACTACATAGGATGCTACATTTTAGTTCAGTTAGGAAACGCGTAGCACAGTTTAAAATTCTCCGGCTGGAGTTTCTGTCAATAAACGGAAATGTGTTCGCGAACTTTTGTGCTTCCCTGTATAGGATCTACAGAATTTATACACACCACGTAATAGATAAAAAGCGAGTTAAAATTAAGATCGCGTTCAGTAACTTAAAACGCACTTCCAGGAATTATTGTTAACATACAGTAGAGAATTCTTTTGTGTGTCCCTGTAAAGGAACGATGACTGCTATACACACACTATTGTGTAGTAAGCCTCTTGTAATGCACCTTAGTGATATATATAAATTTCAATGCGTTTAAAATAGTGAAACATTATTTAATTAAATCGCACACGATTTTTCTCCATAGACGTAATGTAACGGAATTCTTTTGACTGTCCCTGTAAAGTAACTATAAATGCTATGCACACCCTATTCCATAATAAGCTTCTTCTAATGCACCTTAGTGATGTATATAAATTTCAATGCGTTTAAAATAGTGAAACATTATTTAAATAAACCGCAAATGATTTTACCCCATAGACGGCAATGTAACGGAATTCTTTTGAGTGTCCCTGTAACAAAACTATAAGTGCTACGCACTTCAGTTGAAATAGGGAACATCCTATACATAACGACAATAACATATAAAAATTGCAGAGCAATCCGAGCATATTTACGGGAGTTAGAGCACGGACAGACGGCCAGACGGCAGACGGCAGACAAACCGAAGTCATAAACACTTTTCAACTAGGTTGGAAAGTGTTAAAAAGAGGCTGGGGCTTTTTAAATTTTAATTTTTGAACTTTAAATTTACTTTTGAATTTTACAAAGGGGTTCATTTATATCCCTTCATATATATATATATATATATATATATATATATATATATATATATATATATATATATATATATATATATAATTATAATATCTATGAATTTCAAAAAACATATCAAGTTCTATTCTACTTAAATCTCCAAAGAGATAATTAATGATATTGTGTATACAGAATACCACATAGCTAATAATTAACATGTGCAAACATAATATTACCATAGCTTATGCTTCAATGGTAATTGGCCAAATTTTACTCATACCTAAAGAATATTGAAAAAAGAAATAGAGAGAAAGGAAAAAAAAAAAAATTATAAATTGGAGTTGCAATTAAGTAAATACAAATGGATTAATAAATTAAATATGAACCATATACAATGGAAAATTGTACCACATGAGAATTAAATATGAATTGGATATGAAAAAACACATGCACATGTACTCATCAGCCTGGATGCACCCACATGTGTTTTAAATAATAATTCAGTGTTTCATAATTCTACTGGCATAATGCTAAGATCAGTAGAATCATCCAGGTACACTGAATTATTACCAGACAACAATTGGAAATATTAAAATTTGGAAATATTTAAATAGGAAATAAAAAACCATTAAGAATATACAAAATAGTTCACTCACATCGATTATCCAAAAAACTGTAATTAACACCTCACGAAATTACCACGAGATAACAGTTTTGAAATAATAAAATTGGAAATATGAACGCGTAAAGTGTAGATAAAATATTTTACTCACAATAATTATACAGAATCCTTAAAATGTCACAACTTCTGCATAATATTCACATCCACATGGCAATGCATCATACATGTTAACTAAGTCGAGTTGAGAGAAATATATATACAAAATAGAAATATTTTAGAAAAAGGAACCAATGTTCGATATCTATTTCCACTTATGCTATTGCTTGCTTAGTGTTTTTTTTTTTTTAAATAGTATGTTCCCTATTCTTTCTATTTTATGCATTATTTATTAAAAACATTTTCACTATTTGATTTCTTCGTGTATAGCTGAGAATAGTATAAAAAAGAAATTAAAATAAAATGTTCTTAAATTTTAAAATGAATACAACATTGAAACCTTTTCTGAAATATAAATATTCAAATCATATTTTGAAAAAGTTTTATAATAATAAGAAATTTAGTTTTTTGATAAATATTCATTTTAAGGTGAAATATCAAGACAAGATACATTAAATTCACTCAGCAAAACTTCACTCTAGCTATAATACGGCAGAGAAGAAAATATAAATCATCATTGAAAGCAGCGTAGGCAATACTAGACGTTAATAGCTGGGAAACTCAGCTCAAAAGCAACCAATCGCTGTAAACGAGCGTAGGTGCTTCGCCTGCGGAACGTGATAAACAAAAGGCGAAATTTATCGTTAGCGGATTAAAATTGGTTGCTCGCGAGCCAAGCTTCCCAGCTTCTAAGCTCTAGTAATACTATCTACTACACAATGACCAGCAGATATTATTTCAGCTCATGTTATTGGTCATGATAGATCAATCCTTAGATATATTGCAATATATCAAGACCAATAGCAGTGGTAGAATTAAAACACAGACGATAGCAGTATTATTCAGTAACGAACGGATGGTGAAATTTGTGGTTAAGTAATAATAACAAGTAAATGTAGAGCAGAGAATGTATTGGGATAATAACAAAAGAGAGATAATCGCTGGCGGAGGATATTCTCTGGTTTGGATGAAGGGGGCAACGAATAAATGCATGGTTCCAGCGAAAGAAAGGCTTGAAAAGATATTGCTATACTGGTACGTGATCTTCAACGTTTTTTCTCGGGGTTTGAAGTCGCGGCGCATGAAAAAAAAAAAACTGTTTGGTTATATCGGTAGAATCAGAGCTTAATATCGTTATTGGAATATATCGTCAGAGTCAGAGCTTAGATATCGTTATTGTGATAATTTAAAATATCAATATTTGACCGATATATCGAAAAAATAATCCAGCCTTATTCGTGACAATAATTTTGCATGAATACGGCTTTTAAATAAGACGAACATTTCTATTAAAATTTACTGATGGAAGTTTGCTCCGTTGGTAATCTGGCCTTGTATACGCTGTCAAAGGGAGTGGATCCTCAACACTATATCCCTCCCGGAGAAAAATGTCTGAATTCACCACTGATTTTAGGTACATTTAAGGTTATTATTCACGATCCATTCAGCGCCGGACGGGTTAGCTAGTAATTCTAATAAATCACTGGAGAACAGGGGAGCGGGGTGTTCACGTTTTCTTCTTTAACTGGATAATAGAGCTACAACCCCAGCATCCCTTTCCTCTCATTGGGCTTGCTTTAATTGTGCAAAGTCGAAATATAGCATGATTCGCACAAGAGAATCACGCCTATGTAAAATTTCATTCTTTAAAACGGCTGATGTCAATATGCTGCAAAAATGACATGATTTGAATTTTCTTATCAGTTATTTGATTCATAAAACTGTAGCGCAGGTATATTTCACTTTACTAGACTGATATTCAATTTTCATTTATTGAACAAATAGAATAAGGTAAGTTTTCCACTCACTTTTTATAATTTATCCATTTCTACTAGCCCTTTATTAGCATTGCCTCTAATCTGGTGACTGTTTTTCGGAGTATCCTATGTACTGTACATCATGTTAAGTATCCGTTAGCTGAAGTATCCATTATCTGAAATCACTTGTCGATTGTGTTAGTATTTGTATTGAATTAATTCACGCCAACACTTAGACATTAAAGAAAATATATATCAACATTAAGTTACATTTAGATTATAACAGTAATATAGCACATTGTTCGGAGCGTTAAAATATAACTCTTTTCGGTGTAAGTTACATTTTGTTATCTGAATAATATGTTTAAAGTTCTAATAAGGAAGAGTAAAAGTCAATTAGTTCGTAAAAACTTGTTTGGTCAGAGCCTATGATGTGATTATTATACTGAGCGAGGAAATCGTATTTCCCAGATGAAGTGGGTAATGACTGCCGGATTGCAGCTCATTCTTGTAACACTGTTGATTGATATCATAAGTTCTTCCTTAATGTTTTATTAGGATGGATAATATTATAAAATTACTCCCACTTTCTGAGATTACTTGATGATGGGTATTTTCAATAAAAAGCAACTTACTCAATTAACCAGTGGTTAATGTGTCCAAAAACACTGTATTAAGATATACAACAAAATATATATTATAAATTATTAAAGTGAACCACGTCTTTTATACTTACCTTGTACAATTTGAATAAATTTTGATCGTTTGTATAAAATGTCTTTCTTCTTCTGTTTTAAAGAATATTTTCATTTTCTTTCAGTTTCTGTGTATGTGGAGTCAAGCTGCAGGCGGGGATTTCGAAGCTTTTGCTGAGGTGATCAAAGAACATGATCTACATCCAGATATTTTACCTTCAGCAAAACACCACAAGACCAAATTCAACAGCAGAAGTCTACACGTAATGTTGCTCTTTTACTTTAGAAATGAATCTCTTGGATTAATTGCAAATTAGAAATAAATTTTATATTGTGAATTTCACGGTAATAAAAGTAGGAAAGGCAGAAGTGTTTCGAAAGAATGGGACTTTTTTTTTCAGAAGAGTTAAATTTCTACATTCATGTTTTTAAAAACTTCAATTAACCCACGTAGTACCATCGGGATCTTTTTTGCTCCCCACTTATTTTTCAATTCTTTTTTAAAATTTTTATTGTTACGAATCAGAAAAAAAAAATTTAATCTTAAAAGATAAAATAAAATAGACACCTTGTAGAAAGAAGCTACATTTAATAAAATAATTAAATTTCTGGTTCACATCATGCAAAACTAAGAACGCTCATTACAAATTAAAACCTGGTACTGGGCGAATTAAACTAAAACCACTTACTCTGAGTTCCCTTTAAATTTTATATTAGGATAATAAATTCTCATTTTATTTAGCAGAAGTAAGTAACAGCAAGACATTGTCTTCTTTCTTCCCTCGAAGACACCCTGCTGTGTTTCTACACATGCGAGTCTCTGACTAGATTCGCCGTCGTCCATTCAACCAAACCCATTGTAGCGTACAGGAGCGCAGGGGCTCTATAGTATCTCAAATCTCAAAGCCATTTCAGTACAGGCAAGAAACATTTATTAAACAACAGACAAACACAAATTATGTACACTTGATAAAATATTTTCATAGACCGTGGGCCGATCATATAAATCCACGGCCTTGCAATAGATGCAAACCTAGGCCAGCGGCCTGCAAGAACAATTTGGATGAGGCAACCAGTCTAAAAAAAAGAATACACTTCTCAGCCACCTATGAGATACCATATCCTTTCGCAGGAAGCTCCAAACTATTTCTGCAACAAATTCTTCTTCTTTAACACATTGACAACCAATTTTTTTCTTGTGGGATATTTTAAATCACCCCGCCTTGAACTGCCATCTACCGAGCAAACGGTCAACTACGATCACAAATGAACGTGAGAGACCAGTGGGACAAGCAGACATGGTTTCCAAGCGTTTCAGGGACTGCTGTGTCCAGTGGTAATTTTTGAAGTTGCGCTGGGACATAGTGTCCCACTGGGAGTCTACGGGTTAAGAAATCTTAAAAACAGGGGGAGAGAAGAGAGGAGGAACAGGAAATACAGACCACCCCCACTCTCCAAAAAGAGGATTTCATTCTCACACTGGGCAACGATCCCAGAAAGAGAAGTGCAAAGAGAAGAAATGGGGTTGACTACCACAGCCACACAGTCCTTCGAGAATTTTACTGCGATCGCTAATTCGAGAGAAAAAAAATAAACATATACATGCACACTATACAAACAAACCAAACACTCTAAGTTTTAGTTTACCAAGACGACTGCCCTCCCCTAGGCAGTCCAACAACTGAGGATGAGTTACCTGATACGTGATATACCACATCGTGTCAACTTCAGAGAAATATTTTAAATAAAAACACTAAAGTATTACATTAGTATAATAATTGCTAAGAACACATAAAAATTCTAAACATTGGATTAATTTCACAATTAAATCCACATAATTAAAATAAACGCATAAAAACAAAAATTTTAATTACATCATTATCTTTAATAACTTCCACAACATACCTCTAATATATAAATTATTTTTTTGCCTCAGAAGAAATAAACATTCTCTCATATTTTTTATTTTATCATAAACTTACCGAGACAAAAAAGAACAAGAACTAAAAATCATGCGTCAAGCCCAGATTATAAGACACTTTCCAACATTCAGAAAACTATGACCAAACTTCACCGTTAAATAAGATGAGAGAAGACATGTAAGAAAACAGTATAGGAAACATATAAACATATAACACATTTAAAAGTCCAGTTTTACCAATTACCTTCCATAGTCAAAAATGTAGTCGAGTTATTTTGTGCAGCCCTGTATATGATCTATAGATTTGGATATCTATTACATTGCCACATCTATTGCCTGATAAACTTTAGTTCATTTAGAAAATTCACATTTAACAATTTTCGCCAGTCAATGGAAATGCACTCGAAATCCTTTGTACAACCCTGTATATTATCTAAAGACTTTTGTACACATATTAAGCTAAAATTTAATTCAGGTAAAAAATGCATAAGGCAACTTAAAACAAACTTCCAGCAATTACCAACCATAAACGACAATGTACGTTTTTCTTTGCATAGCCCTGTATGTGGATATATTTATTTTCCACAAACTTCTATAAGTCTACTAACTATAGTTCAGCACAAAAATGCGTAACACAATTAAAAACTACCCTAAGCAATTCATTCCCATTGTCTCTAATACTTATGAATTTCCTTGTGTAGTCCTGTATATGATCAACCGAATTTATACACACCACGTGCTATCCAAAATTTATTTAAACTTAAAAACGCAAACCAATGTTGAAAACGCACTTATCATACATAGACTGTAATTATTGCACGTATACTGTTACCGATATATTTTATGCGCCCTGTAAATTAACGATAAACGCAATGCACACCATACTTTTAAGTGAACAATTTATAGTAAAACCTCAGCATATAAATTTCATTATGTTTGAAATAGTGAAACATCATTAAATTACACTGCACACGATATTTCGCCGTAGGACAATGTGCAACAGAATTCTTTTGTGTGACTCTGTAAATGAATAATAAGTGCTTTGCACACCATATTCTACAAAATCGTGTATTAGTGCGCTTCATAATTGTATATCAATTTCATCATGTCTCAAATGGCGTAGCAACATCAAAATGCACTTGAAACGATTTTTTCCGATTGACTGTAAATGTAACGGAACACTTTTGACTGTTCCTGTAAAAAAAACTACACTCTCAAAAAAATCTGGTGAATTGAACAAATTTTTCCGTAGCCTTTTTTCGTTAAAACACGAAAATTCCCGCTTTTATTTGCTTCGATTCCTCCAAAATACGGAAAACTTACCAATCTAACATAAAATACACTGGCCTCCAAAACTTAAGGTACAACATGTTTTTCGAAGCTCACCAGACAAAAAATGGCAGTCAGATTAAACTTCATAGTTTATATGAATGACAATAATAAGCTTTAAAAAAACTTACGCAAAAATTACAGCCACCACTTTTATTTTATAGAAAAGAATAGGTATTTGTGAATGAGAGAAAAATATGCAATTACGAAGCTTTCGTAATTTCGCGTGTAAGTTTTGTTGTATTCGAACTATTGTTGCCAGTTTTGTTCACAACAGCCAGTAGAGTCTAGAAATTCCAAGAAGTCGTTTGCCCGATTCATTAAGGTGGCGGGCGGTAGGATGGATGGAAATGGGGTTGTCACAAGCCGATACTGCTAGACGGCTCAATGTATCTCGCAGTGTAGTCCAACGACTCTGGGATCAGTATGAATCCGAAGATTCTGTGTCCAGAAGACATGTTCCAGGCCACCCACGTGTTACAACACCTGCAGAAGGCCGGTTTCTAGCTCTTTCGGCACGAAGGAGAAGACGCACTACTGTGCCGAAACTCATTGCAGACCGCTTTGCAGCATCAGGGAGAAGAATCTCCGCTACTACGGTGAGAAGACGTCTTCAGAATGCAGGTCTCTATGCAAGGCGACCAGTTGTGTGTGTCCCCCTCAACAGACGACAGAGAAGGTCCTGCTTATGTTGGGCAAGAGAACATGTTTCCTGGACCAGGCCACAGTGGGCTTCTGTACTCTTCACAGACGAGTCCAGATTCACACTGTAGAGCGATTCAGGACGTCTTCTGATCTGGAGAGAACAATGCACTCGATACCATCAATCAAACACTGTCGAAACACACAGGTACAGAAACGGTGGAATCATGATTTGGGCAGGGATCTCACTTGGAGGCCACACTGACCTGCATGTGTTCCATGGAGGAACTGTGACTGGTGCGAGATATCGGGATGAGATCCTTGATTCATATGTGCGCCCATATGCCGGTGCTATTGGCAATGGTTTCATTCTAATGGATGATAATGCGAGACCACACCGAGCTGTGGTTGTTGAGGATTATCTTGAGGATCACGGTTTGGAGAGAATTGAATGGCCAGCTCACTCTCCAGACTTGAATCCCATAGAACATCTTTGGGACTATCTTGAAAGATAGGTTGCAGCTTTAAGTCCTCCTCCAAGGTCATTAAATGAGCTGGAACAAGGCTTACTCCAAGTCTGGTCAGCGTTACCTTTTTCGGTGTCCGACAATTTAATTGAGAGCATGGAAAGTCGATGCCGCCAATGCATTTAAGTCCGGGGTGGACATATTCCGTATTAGAACCAGTTTTTTAATGTTTCTGTCACATTTTACTGCATAATACTGCGATGTACTGATTTCTCCAAGAATGGAATTTTCCACCATGAGTGCTTTTAAATTGTAATTTCATTTATACGTTTAACTTAAGTAAATTTCTATGTCGCATTTAATAAATAACAGTTTAGCGCACATTTCCTCCAAATTTGTTGTTTCTATATTCATTCATTTGCAAATTAGACGCAAAAAACCGGTTGTACCTTAACTTTTGGAGACCAGTGTATACCTGGAATTCTCCAATCTAAGTCTACAATTTCTTCTAATCACAGGGGTGTACCGGCAACTGTGCTGCCTGTTACTTTTCTGTATTAGAAACGGAATTTTTACTTGATTTTTTCCTTGAAAACACGAAAAATTCAAGAAACGAAGGTCAAATTTTCCTAAAATTCTCCAGTCATAAGACAGAAATTTCTTCAAATAACAGAAAAATCTCTTCTAGTCACAGGGATGTTCCGGCAACTTGCTGTCTGTATTTTTTACAGTTTTTGACGAAATTGATTTTGAGAGTGTATAAGTGCTACACACTTCCTTTTGAATAGAGATCATGCACATTTCCATCGACTGGCGAAAATTGTTAAATGTGAATTTTCTAAATGAACTAAAGTTTATCAGACTATGTAATAGATATCCAAATCTATAGATCCTATACAGGGCTGCACAAAATAATTCGACTACATTTTTGACTATGGAAGGTAATTGCTAAAACTGAACGACAATATAGTAAACGACAATAACATACAAAAAATTCAGTGCAATCTGAGTATATTTAGTTGGAGCACGGATGGACGGCCAGACAAACCGAAGTCATAAATAGTTTTCACCTAGGTTGGAAAGTGTTAAAAATCGCATGAACCTCTAATTAATTAAACTGTTAATTTAAAGAAACAAGGTATTCAAGGAAATACACAAGCAAGGGATATAATTATCAATCACTTCAAGGGATATAATAATCAAATAATATGCTTTTCATACATAATAATCACCTTCTAATAACAATAACAAAAACAAAATCCCTAATTACTCTGCTACTTCTTATTCATACACAGGTCGTGTAAATGCAGGATCCTTTCCAAAAGAATGTTCTGATCCCCAAAAGAATATTGAGGCGGTAAGCTAATACAGTAATTACATCAATATACCATCTCAAAATATTTCAACTTGAATTTTCAAAAATTCTAAACAAGTCATTAGACATGATCCCCTCTTTTTCCAAAATACATAATAGAAAAGTTCATGTTTACAGGATGAAACTGCACCATACTTGGTAACGTTTAAAATTTGAAAACTAAATAAAAGTAATAATCAATCAAGAATTAACCATTTATAAATTCAAATATCCTATACAAAAACAATCATTTATAATAGAAATCAAAAAATGGAAAGGTACTAATATTCTTATCAATTGAAACATGCGAATCAATTAAATATTTACTGCCGATACAAAGAAAACAGGAAAATTACCCAGAAAATAAAAATTTAGCAACTCGAGTTTATCATCAATATTTAATAACACGCTTCTGAGAAAAGCCTTAATTTACTAACAAATCATTGTTTCTTTTTCTTTGAAACTTTTTGTCATCTCGGGGATAAGCATCCCCAAAAATACTAGATCTATTGAAGATATATGCAACCTCCTTAATAGGATTTTTTACAGATCTTGGGAGTAATTTCAGTTTAGATCTTACAACATTTCCTTCGACGGATGGTCTTTTTATTTCCATCGCCGGTGGACATTTCTTATAAAGAACATTTTTAAATTGTTGACTAGATCCTGGTTTCTGATCATAGTTCTAGGATTAGATCTTACTCTAAAATTCCACCTTCTATTTCCTACACTGGAAACATAGCTATCTGGGATACTTTTACTAAATTTTCGTGTATTTTATTCTTCTCTAAACTCATGTTTTTCTTTTTCCTTGATCTGTCGTTCAATCAGATCAGCAGTAACCTAATAATTATCTCCCTTGATCTAGTTCTAGATCACTATCAATAAACCCCGCCTTTGTAAAAATCTTCCCATATGAAACTTCTAAACAAACTCTAGCAATAGAAAACTGATAGGATGGGAATCTAAGGGTTGCATGATCCAAACTGTCTGCCCTGTATACATACCCAAAGATACATATCTACTTGTGATTAAGTCAAAATTAACCCCCGTACCCTTCAAAACTGGAACCTCGTACCCATTTACCAACACGGTACTAGTATACTAGGCAAACAACTCATCCTACCATTCCGTAAAACCTATGTGGATGACACTTTTCATATTCGCAATCGCTTTTTTCGGGCAATAAGGGCAGATGTGATTCCGGTCCATATTGGTAACAGCGAGGTACGTACTCCTTTTCGAATGCCTTCGAACCTTTTTAATTTTTGTTTCTCTGGCGATTTTGACCGTTTCAATCCCCGAGGGTTTTATGTCCCCCTCGCTTGTACTCGGCGCATTACCGGGTATTTTTCCCTCTCTCTTCCCATTTACTGTATCTAATTTTGAGTTCGTCTGTCGCGGTATTTCGTATACATCTAATGCTGCGTTTACAATATGGCTTAACAGGTCTACCAGGTCTGCGAGGTCTGTAACAGGTCCGCTAAGACTGTAGGCGAGGTATTGGGATATTAACTGTAACCGTCACAGTACAAGAACATTAACTGTAACTTAGATTGATGGAACGCTAGCTGTTTTTATGTTGTGTTTTGTGATGTCATGTTTGTGTAACCTAAATAGAATAGTTATGTGTGAAATATAATGCAAGTAAATTTACTGTCGCTTTATTGGAGCCTGCGACAGTTCGCTACAGTAACAGAACCCATAACAACACATGATGACAAGCGATTAAAAAGATGTTGACTACAGTTGAATATTGAAACAAAATGTAAGGGAGGCTCATAGTTTTTCTCTCCCACTGACACATGCACGCACAAAGATATATATGATCAAAGTATTATATAGAAATAAATTAGTGCATATTCATATTGTAGGCACTATGTTTCTAATTAAACTGTTTATAATAACTTCATTTTATTCTAAGAAAAGAAAAGGCTGCAGAATAAAAATTTCCAGTCTATAACTAGTGTATAATTATACTGGTGAAATAATAAGTGATGATGTCAACAAGTAAATAAAAAGCTTAGAGTTCATCTGTTCATAAAGAGGTGCAACCTTTAATTTTTTTTTCTGATTATTCCTTCTTCTTAATGATTCTAAAGTTGTATTTTATAAGATACTAGCAAAATCCGTGGCTTTGCTCGCATAATTGTTTTGAAATATCCCATGTTGTATTTGTGTGCCTATTTTCATTAAAATTTTACTGTCACAGATAATTCAAAAATTACTAATTAAGCTACATTTTGGGAAAACTTCATTCTTATACTATATTAGGCGAACACGAAACTTAAATGAATGAGAAGAGCTAAAATTAATTCCAAATAAATGGTAATTTAGAATGTATTTTGAAAGTTTTCGGCCCATTTCATTCTTCATTTGAAATTTAGCAATTTTTGAAACCGTTATTAGCGAGAATTTACATCTTAAATATAATCGCCATGCCAAATTCCAAGCTCTAGTTATCCAAACTTCTATAACAACTATATCACAGAAATCGCAATTTCAGATCGTATTTTGTTCCTGCACACTTTAAAAATTCAAAAATTTTAAAAACTGTTTTGTAGATGAATATATCTCTGAAGTAAGAGCCATGTAAAATTTCAATTTCCCAAACAATTTCAGATAAATAATAGTTTAGAAGGTTTTTAGAATGCGTCCTGCCTAATTAACCCTTTTAAATTTCGAATATTTTAGAAATCGTTTTTAGCCTGCCCTTGCATCTTAAAAATAAACACCATGCTAAATTTGAAGTTTCTAGCTCAGCAGCATCACAAAAATCGTAATTTTCGAACGTTTTTTGCTTCCATACTTTTTTTTATTTCGAATTTTGTAAGAACTGTTCTGTGCGATCATTTACGTCTTGAACATAGCAGACATGTCAAATTTTAAGTTTCTATGCCTAACAATTCAGAATAAATCGCAATTAAGAACGTTTTCAGTTCATTTCACTCCTTAAAATTTCGAATTTTTAATCAACTGTGTGTACTGTTCATCTGTATCTTAAATGTAACCACTATACAAAATTTCAAGTTTCTAACCAGAATAAACTCAACTAAATCGTAATTTAGACCGTTTACCTCTCATTTCATCCTTAAAATTTCGAATTTTTCAGAAAACGTTTTTATCGAGTATTTACATTTTAAATGTAACCACCATGTCAATCTCCAAGCTTCTGTACCAACTGTATCTCATAAATCGCAATTTTAGAACTTTTTTTCCTCCTGCACTTTTTAAAATTTCGAATTTTTAAAAAAGCGTTCTGAACCAGCATTTACATCTCTAGAGTAAGAGCCACGTTAAATTTCAATATTATACGTTTAACAGTTCAAAATAAATCGTAATTTAGACCATTTTTAGAACATTTTTCGCTCATTTCACCCTTTTAAATTTCGAATTTTTTTTTTAAAGTTCTTAGTGAGCATTTACATCTTAAATGTAACCGCCAAGCAAAATTCCAGGATTCTATACCAATTGTATTACATAAATACAATTTTAGAGCATTTTTTGCTCCGGCATCCCATTTAAATTTCGATTTTTAGAAATCTGTTCTGAGTCAGTATTTGATTTTTAAAAGTAGAAGCCATGTCAAATTTGAATTTTCTGTCCTTAAGAATTCTATAGAAATCGTAATTTATATCGCCTTTTCGCGCTTTCACAATTTGAAATTTCGATTTTTTTTAACCGTTCTTAGCCAGCATTTACATCTTAAAAGTAACCACCATGCCAAAATCCAGGCTTCTATACCAACTATATGACATAAATCGTAATTTTAGAACTCTTTTTGCTCTTTCACCCTTGAAACTGTTCTAAGCGACATTTGCGTCTTGAAAGCAGCAGCCATGTCAAACTTCCAGTTTCTCTCCTTAACAATTCCATAGAAAGAAATCATCATTTAGAACGTTTTTAGAACGCTTTCCGCTCATTTCACACTTTTAAATGTCGATTTTTTTTTTAGAAACCATTCTTAGAGCATATTTTTATCTTAAATGTAAAAGTCATGCTAAATTTTAAATTTCTAGTCCTTTCAAGTATCAGAAAAATCGTAATTTAGAATGTTTGATACTCCTACATGCTTTTAAATTTTGATTAAAAAAAAACAGTATTGTCTGTGCATTTGCGTCTTAAAAATAGTAGTCATGTCAAATTTCACGTTTCTATCCTTAACAATTCCATAGAAATCTTAATTTAGAACGTTTTTAGAACGCTTTTCCCTCATTTCAATCTTTTAAATTTCTATTTTTTTTTAGAAGCTGTTTTTAGCGAGCATTTATATCTTATATGTGATCGCCATGCAAAATTCAAGTTTCTAGTCCTTTCAGAATCACAAAAACCGTAATTTAGAACGTTTTTTTCTCCTGCACTCTTTTAAATTTCAATTTAATAAAAACAGTGTTGTATGTGCATTTGCGTCTTAAAAGTAGCAGTCATGTCAAATTTCAAGTTTCTATCCTTATCAATTTCATAGAAATCCTAATTTAGAACGTTTTTAGAACGCTTATCACTCATTTCACCATTTTAAATTTCGAATTTTTTTAGAAACTTTTCTTCAGGAGCATTTTTATCCTAAAAGTAACGGTCATGCGAAATTTCAAGTTTCTAATTCTTTCAAAATCACAAAATCCGTAATTTAGAACGTTTTATTCTGCACCCTTTTAAATTTCAATTGAAAAAAAAAAAAAAAAAAAAACGGCGTTGTGTGTGCATTTGTGTGTTAAAAGTAGCAGCCATGTCAAATTTTAAATTTCTAACCGTAACAATTCCATAGAAAGCGTAATTTAGAATGTGTTTGGAACGCTTTTCCTTCATTTCACCTTTTTAAATTTAGAATTTTTTTAGAATCAGTTCTTAGAGAGCATTTACATCTTATAAGTAACTACCACGCCATATTTCCAGTTTCCAACTCCTTCAGTATCACAAAAATCGCAATTTTAGAACATTTTTCGCTCCTGCGCCCACCTGGGGATAGTGGCACGGACATAAAATATAGCCTATATTGGAACAGAGATTGTCACCATCAATTTGCCACCATCACTTTTGAAATCGATTCGGTAGTTCCAGAGATTACCCCCTACAAACAAACAAACAAACATACAAAGTCACTTCTTTTTAATACTAGTATACAAAAAGCATTAACAAAATCAAGGATGTATTTTGCATTTGAAAATCATTATTGTTTTTAAAACACTTATTTAAACTAATTTAAAACACTTATTTGCAGTTTTTATACAAATACTACAATTTAGTATTTGTGCAAAACTGTAAAAGGGCCCCAAAACTAAGTTCGATTTTTGAACGGAGTTTCATTTGATGACCTTGGACTCTATTTCAGGAAGGGGGGAGGGCTCAACATTTTTGGGGGGCTGTGACCCCCCCTGGCACCTCTCTAGCTACGGTCCTGGGTTATTGTTCCTCTAAGTGCTTATGTGTTGACCTAGTACAGTTGAACGTCTGTGGAAAATTACCTTCAGTGGAATATTATTCATTGAACCTTCTGACAGGGGCTAAGTTCTTTTCAAAGTTAGATGCTAATTCGGGGTTTTGGAAAATTCCACTTGATGAATCTTCATCATATCTCATGACTTTCATCACTCCTTTTGGAAGTGATGATATAGATTAGATAAAGATTTTCAATTAAGATGTAGATAGATCGGTAAGATATAGATTTTTAAGACTACTTTTTGGAATCTCATCTGCTCCAGAACACTTCCAACGTACAATGTCACAGCTGCTAGAAAATATCCCGGGTGCTATTTGTCACATGGACGACATCTTAGTGTGGGGAAGAAATCAAACTGAGCATAACCAAAGACTGCGAATCATTGTGAAAAAACTTTAAAAAGCAGGTATTACTTTAAATGACAAGAAATGTAAATTTTCAACCAAGAGAATCAAATTCTTGGGACATATTATTGATGACAAGGGCATCCACTCTGATGAAAAAAAAATTAGAGCATTAAAAAATTAGAATTGAGCACAAAAAATTAGAATATTCACCATCAAAGAACAAAACTGAGTTAAAGCAAATGCTAAGTATGGCAAATTTTCTCGCTAGATTTGTTCCAAATTAGGCAGAAATGTTTACCGTTAATATCTATATTGAGTCAAAAGAATGATTTTGTCTGGGACGAACCTCAAAAACAAGCATTTCAAACTTGGAAGAATGTCCTAACATCTCAACCAGTTTTAAAGGTATATAATCCACAAAAAACTACAATTGTCACAACAGACGCTTCTTCTTATGGAATAGGAGCCACCTTGAGACAAGAGCAAGAGAACGGAGAAATTTCTGTTGTTGCTAATGCATCCCGAACACTTACACCTACTGAAAAGAGATATGCTCAAATAGAAAAAGAGGCACTTGCTCCAGCTTTGAGTTGTGAGAAATTTCGAGATTATCTAACTGGAACTCACTTTAGGTTACAAACTGACCATAAACCTCTAATTCAAATCTTCTCAAAGAAGAACCTTGAAAACTTATCTCCACGGTTGCAAAGGTTGAAGATGAGGATAATGAGATATTCTTATTACATATTCCACATACCATAAAAGAAACTTTATATAGCTGACGCCTTGTCAAGGAAACCTCAAGAAACCAAAGAAAATGTTGAAGAATTGGCGGAAGAAATTGATACTTATATTCGTATGATAGTTTCCTCATTACCAGCTTCATGTAACAGGTTAGAAGAGTTACGACAATCTCAAAGGTCTAACGCAACATGGAAAGAGTTAGAA
Organism: Maratus michaelseni; assembly: GCA_963931845.1. Taxonomy (NCBI): domain Eukaryota; kingdom Metazoa; phylum Arthropoda; class Arachnida; order Araneae; family Salticidae; genus Maratus; species Maratus michaelseni. The sequence goes on from OZ007592.1 coordinate 258,037,619, forward strand.
AAGTTAATCATTGACGGTTAGCCATCAAGGAAAAATTCAGAACCAAGTTGTCTACCTTATTGGAATCATCGATATGAAATTTCAATCCAAAATGGATCATAATGAAGGGATGCCGAATCATCATTCCTGCCAATCAGCGAAAAAAGGTTCTGCTACAAAGTCATGAGGGACATTTGGGAATTACGAATGGTCGTGCGAGAGCAAGATCATCCGTCTATTGGCCTGGAATAAATAAAGAAATCGAAGAAATGCTTAAAAAAAATGCACATCATGTATCAAGGAAACCATTAATCGTCATCAACCACTTATTCCTACCGAATTTCCTGAAAGATCATGGGAAACTGTCTTTTTAAGCTTCATGGATTTTGGTACTTAATCGTGACCGATTACTTTTCACGATATCCAGAAATCGCAAAACTGGAAAGATTAACCTCTGAGGAAGTAATTCTTCACTGCAAATCAATCTTTGCCAGACATAGGATTCCTAATGTGGTAAGATCTGACAATGGTCCCCAATTTGAGCCTATTAACTCATCCGAATTTCCAAAATTCTCAAAGCTTTATGAATTTTCTCATATCACATCAAGCCCTATAGTCCAATAGAAATAGCATTTTGCCTTACAAAAATTCGGGTAGTTCTGATTTTTGGATATGTTGTAAAGGTTGACCCTCTAATAAAAAAAAAACGTTTTCGACCTTCTAGACCTTGTGCGTTTTCCACAATATTGAAAAAAACCAATATTTTTCGGCACTTTTTCGATTTTTCTTAAATAACTCAATTTCAGTACATTTTACAGAAAAAGAACTTTCACCATTTTGTAGAGCATAAAATTCTCTACAACATGCAGTATTCATGTTTGTAAATTGTCCAAATAGGGGTGAGATACGGAGCCGGGAAAATAGGGTAAAATTTGCAAAAAGTGCAAAAATCCACAAATGACGTTGGTTTTTGCTTAATAACCTACTTTTAGTGCGTTTTAGAGACAAAAATGTCATTATAAAGTTTGTAAAGCATGAAGTAGTCTATAAGTTTCATTTATTAGATCATTAAATATCTATAATAGACTTTAAAAATCTAAATAATACAATTTATGGTTAAAACAAAAAAATACCGCCTGACAAGTCATTAATTTAAAAACGAGCTTTTATTTTTGATATTGATTAAACGATGCAATTAATTAATTATAGTATGTACAACAATAGGTAACTGTTGAATAGTTGAGGGAGGGGGGGAAGGGAAGTTAACCAAAAAACCTAGTCGGTAGACGTAGGTCCAGAGCCAAGAATTCAAAGTCGAAAGTAAAATTAATAGCCGGGAATAATGTAAAAAAAATACTTGAAAGATAAATAAGTTATAATTTAGAAATTTTAAAAAGGAAAAGGAGTATCTAAGGCCGAAACTAAGGGAGGTGGGAGCAAAAGGAGCATGTGGCCCGGGCGCTAGAATGGAAGGAGAAGAGGGCGCACAAAAGAAGATTTTGTTTGTCGTGTTTATATTCATTTGTCCCACATATTTTTGTTAGTCAAAGTTTACATTGATGGTAAATGTATCTCAGTTTGAGAATGTTAGTCCCAACAGAAAGAATAACAACAATTATACCTGATAAGATGGAAACCTGTATAAAGGAGAATTGTTTTCCAGTGTTTTGAATTCAGTTTTAAATTTTAAAATAAAGAAAATATTAGAAACTTATCCTGAACATAATCAAAAAAGTATAAAAAGTGCAAAAAGTGCTCGTCGCTTGAAGATTCATACTTCTGCTGAGGTTAAGTTCAATGAGACTATGTTTCCACAGATGCCACAAGAAAAATTGTTGGGGAATGATAAAAAAATAAAGAACTTTTCATTTATATGCTTCAAAATGAATTTGAAAAAGCACAAATGATCACTACGCAGGCCACTGAAGATGCAGATGTACTAATAGTGAACACAGCTATTTCCTAAGCCCGTGATTACGATGCTGTCATCGTCAATGGTGAAGACATGGGACCTTCTTGTTCTTGTGACTTCTCTAGCTGCAGACAATGTTTATTTCCAAAGGGCCAGGAGAGGGAAACTGCCTGATGATCTCTACTCCAAAAAGTGTTTCAAATTTAAGGAAATTGCACAAAATATTCTTTTTCTTCATGCAGTAAGTGGTTCTGACACCACTTCTGTGCTCTACAGCCATGGAGAAATGAAATATTGCAGAATTCTTCAGAACCCATCCCTGAACCAAAAAGTTCAAATCTTTAACCTCTTCGCTACTGAAAAAAAAGTAATTTTTGAAAAAATGTTGGAATAGGTTTTTTTACCTATTTTGGCTTCTAATATGATAATAAAACAATAATTTAAAAAATTGATGTACCAGTAAATGGAGGTCCACATATGTGGAACTTGGAACTCAACTGCAAAAAAAGTTCAAAATTTCGGAAAATCATTTTAAACATTTGTTTCTTTTTAAAATTGCAAAAATAAATGTTTTTTAATGTAACATAATTAATTATTATTTGTTATTGCTTTAAAAGTATTAAATTAATTAAATTGTAAATCTCAATATTTTAAAATAATTTTTGTAGAGAAATATATTTAAGAAATGACTAGGAAACTCAAATTTTATTACTTTATTTTTTACTAAGTGTGAAATTTTTCAAAGCAATTATTTTCAAAATGCATAAAATTGATGAAAATATAATCGATAAAAAAAAAAAAAAAAAAAAAAAAAAAAAAAAACTATAAGTATTATTGCCCTGAGAAATGATTTAAGGCTGTTCTCAAATCTAAAAGAAGTAATTTCTGACACATTTCTGAATTCATTTTAGTTCGAAAGCACAGGGAATTGACAGGTAATTCAGAAACTATGTAATTGAAATACATCTTCCAATTTTTGGCAAAGATGATCCTTTCGAAAGTGCTCTTAAAATCGATGTTTTCAACAGAATTCTCAACGCGGCAGTCCGAAAAAGAGAAAATAAACTTGCTGTTACTTGACAAGAATCGCTCATAACTCTGTAAGTAGTTTATTTATCAAAAATGTAAAACGTGCTTCCATTTCAAAACGCTGTAATAATCAGGCCTGTTTACTTTATGCATTTACGTTTAAAAATGACCCAGAAAATGTGTCAGTCATTTTTTTCGCGTTGTTGACCAGGAGATTTGAAAACATCTTAATTTAGTTATTTATGTATGATATAAATATTTTTTACCGGAGAAAATAATTGTATATGTTTAATTATGTCCAAATATTAGATCCACATATCTGAATTAAAACATACATTATTCAACTGGTTAAAATCATAACTGGTGATTAAATTTTAGTTTGAAGAAAATACTTAATTTTAACAGTATTAAACTATATTTTGTACATTTAAAAGTAAATAGCTATTAAATTCCCATTATGTAGTTTAAAAAATATATATAAGAAAAAGTACATATGCATTATTAATATAAGTTAAATTTTAAAAAAAAAGGTCTAAAGTTGCCTAAGTAACAAGGAAACAATACAAGGAAATCTTTTAATATTTTATTATTATTATTATGTATTATTTACATGAAAGATTAGTTTACAAATATAATCACGTAAAAATAATTATCATTATCTATTTTCATTCAAAAATGCATTATATATCTAGAAAGAGTCTCCAATATGTCCATATATTTTCAATAAATTTGCATAATTTAATCTGCATTAATTAATAATTAACCTAATAAATATACAAAATCCACTAAATCTAGCTTAAATTGCATATTCAGTTAAAAAAAAACACGTATTTTGAGTTAATTAAATATAGGGTGACTTTATTATTATTTCTAAATACGATAACAGTAACCGTAGAGTTAAAGCCTATTTATACTCGTTGAGTACTGAGGTCCACATATGTGGACCTCAACAAAATGATACTTTTAAAATTAAAAACATCACCAAATAAACAAAATAAAGTTATCTAATGAATATTTATAATGTTTTTAACAATATAAAAAATTATGACATTTTAATTAAAATTTTAATATAGATAATTATTAACTTACTTTTACGCAATTGCTGAGTTGACGGCATTTTCAAAAGTCTCACTTTCAACCGACTGTTTAGCCATGAAAATAAGTCAGGTGCTGACATCTGTTGGACTTTTTTTAAAGCTTGAACTGTCACAAATGTGAATTGAAAATCAAAATTTACATACTATGCATGGTTTTATTACAATGAGCTAAGATCCAAGGTCCACATATGTGGACCTCAGTAGCGAAGAGGTTAAAGACTCAAATGCAGAGATGCACAAACTTGTTGAAGCCACAGAAGGTGTACTTCTTGCCCTGTATGGAGGTGATCCCAACCAAAACTTGAATGTATTGTGGTATGTCAGCTTCGCTAGAGCAGCTAACAGTATTAAATTAAATTTAGCTAGACTACCACCTACTCGTGATGCTGCTGAATATCATGCATTCTGACATGACTGGGAAACGAAAAGGGTCCTCTCGAATGCGGCTGGAAGTGGGGTGGTCATGGGCTCATTCCAGTCAGCATGATGAATGGACCAGCTCCTCAAACTCTACTCGATTTCATATCTTGCCAATGCAAAAAAAAAAATAAAATAAAATAAAATAAAATAAAATAAAAAAATGTAGTACGAATTGAAGTTCTAGAAAGGCAGGCTTGAAGTGCTCAGTTATCTGTGTGAAGTGCCACAACCAACTATGTGGCAACGCTCCTGATATTATACTGGACCTTGAAGACTTTGATGACCTAGAACAACCAATCGAGTCAAGTACAGAGACGGACTATGAAGTATCTGAGACGATGGTATCATTAACAGGGCCAAGCAGCAGAAAAAGGAAACATATATGACAAAGCGACTATACTTACTATGTATTTGTTGATTCATTTATTGTGGATTCTATAATTAATTAACCACATCGTGTTTTCAGTATCAAAAATAAAAGCTCGTTTTTTAAATTAATAACTTGTCAGGCGGTATTTTCCTGTTTTCACCCAAAATCTTTTTGCTGTGATTTTTAAGGTCTATTACCAATATTTAATTATCTAATAAATGAAACTATGGACTATCTCATGCTCTAAAAAGTTGATTATGACAGTTTTGTTTCTAAAATGCACTAAAAGTGGGTTATTAATAAAAAATAACGTCATTTGTGGATTTTTGCATTTTTTCCAAATTTAGCCCTACTTTCCAGCTCCGTATCTCACCCCCTACTTGGACAATTTACAAACATGAATACTGAATTTTGTAGAGAATTTTATCTTCTACAAAATGGTGAAAATGCTTTTTCTGTAAAATGCACGGATATTGAGTTATTTAAGAAAAATCGATTCCATTCTAGCACCCGGGCCACATGCTTCTTTTGCTCCCACCTCCCTTAGTTTCGGCCTTAGATACTCCTTTTCCTTTTTAAAATTTCTAAATAATAACTTATTTATCTTTCAAGTATTTTTTTACATTATTCCCAGCTATTAATTTTACTTTCGACTTTGAATTCTTGGCCCTGCACCTATGTCTACCGACTAGGTTTTTTGGTTAACTTCGCCCCCCCCCCCGAACTATTCGACAGTTACCTATTATTGTACATATACTATAATTAATTAATTGCATCGTTTAATCAATATAAAAAATAAAAGCTCGTTTTTAAATTAATGACTTGTCAGGCGGTGTTTTTTTGTTTTAACCATAAATTGCATTATTCTGATTTTTAGAGTCTATTATAGATATTTAATGATCTAATAAATGAAACTTATAGACTACTTCATGTTTTACAAACTTTATATTGACATTTTTGTCTCTAAAACGCACTAAAAGTAGGTTATTAAGCAAAAACTAACGTCATTTGTGGATTTTTGCACTTTTTGCAAATTTTACCCTATTTTCCCGGCTTCGTATCATACCCCCTATTTGGACAATTTACAACCATGAATGCTGCATGTTGTAGAGAATTTTATGCTCTACAAAATGGTAAAAGTGCTTTTTCTGTAAAATGCAATGAAATTGAGTTATTTAAGAAAAATCGAAAAAAGTGCCGAAAAATATTGGTTTTTTTGTCAATATTGTGAAAAACGCACAAGGTCTAGAAGTTCGAAAACTTGGTTTTTTTTATTAGAGAGTCAACCTTTACAATATATCCAAAAATCAGAACTACCCGAATTTTTGCAAGTCAAGGCCCTTTTTTACGCTATTTCTACTGAATTACTAGATACCCCCAAAGTAATGGTTTTATTGAATCTGCAGTAAAAACCGTCAAGTTACGTTTCAAAAAAATCTGAAGATCCTTACCTTTCTTTAATGACATATAGAGCATCACCATTGGAGAATGGCCTCAGTCCTAGAACTTCTCATGAATCGGCGTATTAGGACAACCCTGCCAATTGCAAGATCTCAACTGGAGCCATGGATTGAAAACAGGGCTGAAATTCAAAGGAAGGAAGAGAAGAGAATAGAATGGCAAAGAGATAACTATAACCAAAGTCACGGAGTACAAGACCTCGGTAATCTCGATATTGGAGATGGAGTGTGGATCATGGACAAGCGAGCTACTGGTACGGTTCAGCAGAGATTAGATTATCCACGTTCATATATAGTCAAATCTGAAAAAAATATATCGACGAAACAGAATGCATCTTATCCCATCAGCTAATTTCCAACCGGAGGCTGATGATGTGGAGGACCTTCAACCAGAGGTATCCAGTAAAATGTCTCCAACACCACAGAGAGTTTCTAGTCCAACCAAAGCAAGCTCAAAATCTTCATTCATCCTGTAACGATGGAAAAGGACCAGGACCAGAGGTATCCAGTAGGAGGACCTGGATACCAAAGGAGGACCAGAGGTATCCAGTAAAATGTCTCCAACACCACAGAGAGTTTCTAGTCCAACCAAAGCAAGCTCAAAATCTTCATTCATCCTGTAACGATGGAAAACGTAATTCTATGATGTCTCCACGTAAGCACCAGGATCAGTATACCACCTGAACTGGACGAGTTGTTCGCCCTCTGCAGAGAATGGATCTTTGAAAAAAGGGAGATGCGGTATTAAGACATTAACTGTAACCGTCACGGTAGAAGAACATTAACTGTAACTTCGATTGATGGAACGCTAGCTGTTTTTATGTTGTGTTTTGCGATGTCGTGTTTGTGCAACCTACATAGAATAGTTATGTGTGGAATATATAATGCAAGTAAATTTACTGTGTCTTTATTGGAGCCTTCGACAGTTCGCTACATTAACAGAAACCATAACAACACAACATCCCCCACTCCTCAATTAGATCATTTCGTACATCAGAACTGACACGACATTTCAGTTGATCCGTGAGCATTAATTTTTACTCAAAATTCGAAACATTCAGACTTTGCAACCAACAAGTTAGATAGGTATCTAATTCAAAACAAAGTCCTTGCAAAGAGCTTTCTCCTGACATTGGTGGGAAACTAACTTCTGTCGGAAAGCCTCCACGCTGAACTTAAACCGCTTAAGCAATATTTCTTTAACATGCTAATACTCTTCCCCTACCTCCGGCGTCTCTCTTACAATAATTTGTACCTTATCCCAAAGTAGAACTTCTACTTGCCATATTTTCTTAAACGGAAAGAATACTCCGGTAGATTTTGCTACTGCCATAATTAAGTTCAAGTTGGAAAACTGTCAAATCGGTTCCTATAACAAAGTGAACGACGATGATGAAAATTTGCATTTAATCTGGATCAAAATTTTTAAAAAATCACAATAATTCAAGATTCGCTTAATTCGAGATCGCAACGAGCGTAACGCTGACGAAAGCAACGGGGCGGGGCTCTCCAACCTCATATTCGTTTAATTCGAGGCTCGTTTGGGAAAAACCGACTGGCAAAGAGAGCGAAACTCCACTAGTATTTAATAAAATGGTCTTTTATTGAAGTTGTTTATCTAGATTTATTTACGATTTTTTAATTTAAAGATGTAAGGTATTGTATTTCCTTTATTTTTACAGCGGATAATATTTTTTTAATAACTTATCGCTCCTTCCGCGAACACACTTTAGGAATCGCTGTTATAGTTTATTTGTTGTTTACGAGAGTGATTTATTTTTCTGTTTTTTTTTTTTACTGATATAGGTGAAAGAAGTACGAAAGCATGAGCCTCATCATGAATGTTCCTGCTGTGAATATGCTACTAAAAGAATAACTGACGGAAAAAATACTGTCAAAGACAAGGAACTGCAAATAATATCTAAAGTTAAGCGTTCGCCAAGTCAGCGCAGTGACGATTTGCCATTGTTTTCTTGCCATCGTTAACAATATATATATATATATATGTAATAATAAAAAAAAAAAATCTTTTCGCCATTTTCTTAGTTCTTATTCCAAATTATCAGCATTCTATTAAATTACTAAATATTATTTATTTTATTTATTTTAGTATTTCTCTGTCCTTTATTAATATCTTAAATCCCCTTTTTGGTTTAATTCCATATCTTAGTCAAAATATTCTTTAAATCCCTATTCTAAAAATTATTCTAAATTACAAAAACTTCCTAAAAAGCATTTGATTAATTTCCTTTTATTGAGACATTGAAATTTATTCTTTCAGAATATTTTTCCTTAACCTTCTTTTTATTTTTTTTTTATTTTTTTTTTCAGATATCGTTCGATTCCCAACATCCTCTGCTTTCGCGCGCTGACTTTTATCTTCAAAATTCCTCCAACTCCAGTATTAAGTTCTTACATTTATGTCATGCTAACCCTCCCTTAACCTAGTTTCCTAGCCATTGACGTTTGAGTATCCTCCATCGCTCTCTTCATGGCCACACCTTTTTTAGAAGCTATTGGATGGTCATGTTCGCGCGTTCATAATCATACACCAATTTTTGAGTATAAAACATACTGCATGGGAACGGACAACCAGAATTTTTGCTCTAAATTGGTTGTTAAATAAAAACGCGGCTCCAGTGACCCCAGCCTCACTCAACATTGTGTCTCATTGTATACCTTGTATCTCTTTAAGTGCATTGTATCTCTTCAGTGTCTTGTATCTCTTTGATGGTTAGCATCGTATTTCTTTGATGGCAAATTGTTCCTCATCATCATGTAATTTCACAGGAGTGCTTGCAGTTTATAATAACCACGTGAACATTAAAGCCTTTAGTGAGTCTCTTTAATATGACTCATGTAGTCATAATGACTTCTCAAAAAATAGAAACATTGATTTTCCTGCAACAAGTTTCTTATTCATGAACTACTGCTCTGGTGTATTTTATCGAGTTATTCTGTGGAATTAATTAAATTGGGACGAATGTTTACTAACTCAAATTGAAAAAATTTATAGTGCAACTTCAACGTCACGAATAAAAACCGGTAGTATACCGGTCACCACTAATAACCTTCCATCTGTGCCTGAGTTTCAACGTCGTATCAATTGAAATGCTGGTAAGGATATGACGACTGCGTACTTTCAACATCACCAATAATGTCTACACCATAATAAAGAAGCCAGTAGGATTCCGGTAATCACTAATGCCACTCATTCGTACCTGAACTACATCGTATTATATATATATATATATATATATATATATATATATATATATATATATATATATATATATATATATATATATATATGTGTGTGTGTGTGTGTGTGTGTGTGTGTGTGTAATAAAATATCTCAATGGATATCGTGATTCGTGATTTATTATATTAAAAGTCAATAAATTAATGTTCGAGGGGGAAATGCTGAATTCCACTTACACTGTAGCACGCATTCATCTTATATGTATATTACACTGCTTAAATTTTGATCGGAATAATATTATGAATGTTTACATAAAATTTCCTTCTTAAAATACAATGGCAAGCCGCTGATTAGAGTCCTGCATCGGGGCGGATAACCCGATTTTACCCGAACCCGTTTGGGTCAGATTAAATTTGCTGTAGGTTTTTTTTTCTATGAGAGTCCGGTTGAATTTATCTAAAGACCATGTTTCAATAAGTTTTTTAAAATAACTTATATTATTTTTAACCTGATCTTTCAAAAGAAAGTCCAGAATATGATTTAAAATTAAAAACTAGATACATAAATATGAATGAGTGGAATGAATATCATTGCAGACTACTTTTCCTTATTTTGCTTAAAATGTGGATTAATTTTCTGTCATTTTCGGTTTCGGTTCGGATTCAGATTTAAGTATTTCAGATTCGGGTCGGATTTTGGATCAACGAAAATTTTTTGTCGGGTTTCGGGATGACTTCAAATAGGATTTTTTGACTCGGGTCGGATATAACCTGTTTCGTGAATGGGTCACGGAATTCTGACTGAAAAGGAGGCGGCGTTTCTTAGCCAGAGGCGGATTACCCATTAGGCTGAGTGTAGGCCTTGGGGCCCCGGTGCTAAGATTTTCTTTCGGGTTTTTTCTTAATATCATGCTAACATTTTATGCAAGAAATAAATTAATGTACAATATTCTTTGGTTCGCTTATTTATTGAATCTTTTAGGTTACTAACATATCCAAAAGTTACTTCCCTTTTAATTCCTTCTATATCCATAACAAGAAAATACTGGATTCATGAAATTTTTTGGCTTCCATTTTGTGTTGGCTTTGCTAGGCGGCTTCTGTAGCCACGCGGCATGGGCGAGATTTTGTAAGCAGTTCTATGAATGATGTCTGTTAAAACGGTTATTAAGTTTTAATCAAGTATTTGGCCTATTTTCTGCCCCTTAGTTTTAAGTGCCCTGGGCGGTCACCCAATATCACCCATTTATTCCAATACAATTCATTGATAAACTAAGAAAGTCCTTCTGAGGTAAGAGGTTCCATATAAATTTCCACGTGATAATATGTTAACTTGTAAAATTACTTACTGTAAATACATTCTGAAAGAAAATTTATGCTAAAAATTAAAAAATGGTTCTCATTGTTTGGTGATTTAAAATAAATGTCTCTTCGATTATATCTTATACCGCTGGTGATAGAAATATACTTCCATTTGCAACAATTATACAAATCCAGTACATCTTTTAGATATGGCATTTGTTTTATAAAAGACTGTATACATATTAAAGTACGAAATTTTATTTTTTATATAGTCCCTAGGTCCTAATTAAACTTTTTAAAAAATTCTGTTCCGTCTAGGAAGAACATTTATAAATCTCATTCTGTTACGACCAAAACTTTTGAATTATGACACTTTGCATTTTATTTCAACGTTTATCTGCACTAAAAAAAACTTCTTTCCTTTTTCAGTGACAGGAAGCACTGAAATTTCATAAAATTTGAAGTATCATTATTTAATATGTTTTGACTGCAAAATGATAGGATTTTTTTATCTCCTTCTTAAACGAATGATATTTTTCTAAATATAACTTTTTGGACCCATGGATAGTTTAAAAATTGAATTCCGTATTTTAAAATATATACAGTCCCTTGTAAAGCAAATGCCATTTATAAAATCAGAACTTGATTTGTATACTTTTTGTAACTGGAAGTAAGTTTCCATCATCAATGGATTAGGTGATGATTAAGCAAACATGTATTTTGAATTACCCGGTATATATTGCTTTGAAAGAGGAGAGCCTCCGTCAAAAAAGGTCAAGCCTAAGGAGATTACTACCCCACCCACCCCCAAAATGGCCAAGCCTAGGGGCCCGAGAGGCAGTTGATCCGCCTCTGTTTCTAGCTTCTCAAAGTAAATACCAGTTAATAGGCAGCTACAAATCTAGAAGCGGCGCTTTTCTTTAAGCCATAGTTCCGTAATACAGGCCTCACCACTGATAAAATAAATCTTGAAATTTTGAAAGTACGAAGCATCCTTCCATTTCACTTGCTGTATAAGAATGAGATCTATAGGATTTGTACTGAAACCCGTAGGCCACGCAGTTTCCTCATAGGTAGGAAACTGCCTAAAGATCGCTGAGGTATAGAGCAAGGGTCGTCAACCAGGCTGTCACAGGCACACAAGCCAACAGGTAACTTGTGCCCGTAAATATTTTATACATTTATATGTATACATATTATTAGCAATCATGAAAGTTTATAACAACGGGGATGTACCCACAGGAGAGCTGTTGGGGTTGCCGCCTTCTTCCCGCACATAATCGAAATCCGTGTTTTCTTCAATCTTCATGGACACAATTTATTCCACTTTAGAGATGGGAAATGCAGTTACTTTTGGTTAATAGGTTACATCGTTCCAAAGTAGCACTGGTATCAGGTTCCAATAGCCTGTCATTTATAAAAAAATATAACCAATCGCTAGGTATGCTACACACGGACGTTTTAATTGAAAAGCCTTTAAACAGAATGTTTGAAACAATTTAAAGAAGTATAAAAGTTTTCTGTTAAGATAAATCCAAACTATTAAAATCTGTTTACACAGTAAAAATTCCAATTTTGAGCGACAAAAACTTAAATATGATACTTTGAATTTCGTGAATTTTCAGCGTTTTCTCACATTTAAAACCCGCTTTTCCGTTTGTAGTAACAGGAAATGTAGAAAATTAAAAAAAAGAGATAGTCTGTATAAAAAGAAAACAAATTTTTAATAACATTAATTGTAGGAAAATGAAATTTGACAGGAATGTTTTACTGAAATCAAAATGATTTAGCTTTAAAATATCATGTTATTAACAATTTTTGTTTTAAGATGCGAGCAACGCTCAGTTATTAAAAGTAATACATTGTTGGAGGCCATATTTAAGTAAGTTTTTTCAAATCACGTATAGTAATCTGAAAAATTAAACATTGTCCACAAAAATCCCCGTATCTGCTTTTAACCGTAAAATATTTTCAGAGAATGTTAGTTCTTGCTTTTTTATTTTTACTCATATTAAAATAAATATAAGAATTATTTGGAAAAATAATCATAAAAATAAAATTCCAGCTCAACGCAAGAGATAAAACTAATTGCAAATAGAATAAACTATTATACATTCAGTTGACCGATAACCTTTTATAATCAGCCGAAAACCGATGAATCCGTAAATTTCTTTAATATTTTTAACGCTTCTCATTATAAACGACTGCAGATTCCTCCTCCTCCTCCCCCCCCCCCCCACTATATTTATAAACGCATCAGTATCTCCAAAGCAAAACATTTTCTTTCACCAGAACACGAAAATTTAATTTACACACTTTTAATCAAATGTCACATTCATCCAAACCAGACATGTCAAACTCGTTTACCGCCGCTGTCCAAATTAAGAATTTTATACAAAGCTGCGGGCCACATAAAAAATGTAGATAATATTATTACTATTTATTGCACAGAATAAAACTTGTGCGTACAAAACACAGCCATGTTAAGGAAACGCATGCAAAGTTCCAAAGTTATTATGCATAATTGATTTTATCTTATTTTTCGAAAAAATACTCAAAATTACTTTTCATCAACCAAATCTGTAAAATTTAATGGAATTTTCTAAATAGTATTTATTTTTAAAATTGATTGTACGCGCTGGTCTGTTATAATCTTGATCTAACAAAAGGCATAGCTATCAATCTTACGTGTTTTCTTCAAGTAAAAAATAAAATAAACATATTTTGAATCAGAAAATTTATTTAATAAAATATGTCTTGTATCTATGCGCTACCCACTTGATTTTATATATTAAATGCATTTTCGGGTTCAAATTATGTTTATTTGACTTGAAAAATAACAAAAGGTTTCACACTGTACTTTAAAAATTAATCGATTGATGAATAATTACAGAAATTTGAAAACTCCATATCCATATATTTTCGCTCTAATATGGAACCCCGAATGTTGATTAACAGCAGTAATAAATTTTGAACAATAATTTCAACAGAAATCATTAGAGGTGAAGTAAACACATTTAACTGATTTTCACATTTGTAGAAATTCCAAAATCTTCTTTTGCGTTCATTTTCTAATATATTTTTTTTTAATTTCCACTCCGACGATTTTTGCAATAATGCCTGGCAACATTTAAAATGAAATAAATTTTCTTTCTGAAAATCGTTTCGTCAACGTATTAAATTATAATTGAAAACGCTAATGCTATCAAATAACAAGATAGCAGCCTTATGAAATTTGCTTTAAAGTTGAAGTTTACTCAAGTGCTTTGTAATTTCAAATGAAAACTCCAATTATTTTGTACATTGGCGGTCTTTTAATAATACGAATTCATAATTTGTCGATTTAAAATAAAAATTGTAACCTTGTTTAACAGTTAAAACTTTGTGATGGAAAGCCGTCAAATATCTTTATCAGAAGGTAGATCTGGTTATCTTCACTACCCTTATTTCTAAGATATTTTCTAGATTGAGGATGATTAAGCATGTGCGTACGAATATAAGTTTATAAGCACTGTAAGTTTTTAATCACATATATCCGGCTTTTATAAATCTACCGGTTATACAGGATGTCCATAATTAAACGACCCTACTTTAAAGTTATCTACAGACGAAACTATTGGTCACAAAGTTGTGAAATTTTTTGAAGGGCATAATGAAGGAATGGGAATTTGTTTAAGCGAAAAAAAAATTAGTTCAAAATATCGCTACCAGATGGCGTTTTTAATGAATTACACATTTAGCATACATTTACGATAGTTTACATATTTTATTGCAACAAAACATGTGCCACATGACGGCCATCATTTTCAGCTACCATTTGGAATCGTAAGATAGCATGTTCCACAGTTGAAACGCAGTGTATTCTGGGAAATGCTAAAAACATGTCGCGAAAAAAGTTTTGTTCAACATGTTTTGTTGTAATAAAATTTGTAACCTATCGTAAATGTATGCTAAATGTGTAATTCATTAAAAAAACGTCCTCTGGTGGCGAAATTTTTAACTATTTTTTTCGCTTAAATAAATTTCCATTCCATCAATACACCCTTCACAAAATTTCACAACTTTCTGACCAATAGTTTCGTCTGTAGACAACTTTAAAGCGGGGTCGTTTAATTATGGGCACCCTGTATATAAATCTTTCTAGCAATGGTACTAAAATTTGTAATATTTTAAAGTTTCCTAGACAATTCTTCAATTTCGTAGTTAATGATTTCGACTCACGGGATATTTAATGTAATAAAGACAATACTTATTTTTATATTTATATATATTATATATTTTTTGTATTTGCTTCAATAGGCTTTGTGATTTTGATTCTTTTTTAAGAAGTATCAGTTTCAATTATGACAGTTTATCTTTCCGATGTTCAGACAGATTGTGCTGTAGCACCTCTTAATGTTACATTTTTTCAAAACTCCAACAGTGTCTACATTTCAAACAAAATTTCAATTTTCCTTTGAATATAATTGTATTGTAAATCCCCTTTTAAAAAATTTGTGATGTTCAGCTTCAGTTTATCATATTTATTCATAGTGGTATTTTTACAAAACTTGGTATGTATGATAGTATGACAATAATATGTGTGTATATCTATAAAAAATGAAAAAAGAAAAGAAAGAAAGATCACACAGATTTCATTCAATGATACAATGACCCAAGTAATGAAAATGATTAAAAGGCTTAAATCCAAAATTCATATGTTCGACTAATATAAAGCCCAGTTGAAGAACCTGGATGACATATTCGTGGTTACATATTCGTGGTGACATATTCGTCAAGCATAAAAGTGATAATTTATGCTACTTTCAAAGCGACTCGTTGAAAGTTACTTAATTATATATATATATATATTTTTTTTTAATTTAACTGTTCTTAATTAGCGTCGAATATTCTTAATTTTACGATACATTTCTTAGTATTTATTCAGTACAGTATGTTATTTTGTAAAGTGGTGTAAAATGAGTTTTAAAATAAAATATTAGTTTCGACATAAAAAAATAAAAAATATAAGAAAAATGCCGTAAAAATTTTACGAACTTTTAACTTTTCAGATACACGATCCCGCGCTTTTCTATGTTTCGACTAGTTTATCTTTGTATCCACATTTTTTTTTCGCTAAAATGTAAAATGGAATTATATCTCTCTATATACGTCACTATTGTCGTATGAGCGGGATTTTTTTTAAATTCGGAATGCTACCATATTCTGAAGAGAAATATTCCCGTTATTTAACGACAGAATAACTAAGATGAATATTCCTATTCAAAAATAATGGTAGTAATCTGAATAATAATTTAAAAAAAACCTGCCAAACTAGTAACACTGATTTACATACAGGGTGTCCCAAAAAGGAGTACCCATTTTTAAAAATGAATAAGAAACAAACGAATAGAGTTATTAAAAGAATTCTTGCAGGAAACGGATATGTGAAGTCTGGAATTTTAATTTGAGTATTTTATTATGTTAGTTCAAATTCTTACCGACAGATGGCGCTGTGGGTACCGCATTCATCAGCAATAGTTGAAAATTAAATGACAATATTTTCAATATGTCCTCCATTCATCACAATAACATGTCGGAGTCTTAGAATGAAATTAGCACACACCTTCTGCAACGTCTGTACGGAAATGGCTGTACACTCTTGAGCGATTAATCGCTGGAGCTCAGCTAGCGAAGTGGAATTTTGACTACATCCTTCAGATGGCCCCAAAGAAAAAAATCACACGGATTTAAATCTGGTGAGTAAGGTGGCCAATTCATACCCTTGCCGGTTAATTTCGGGTAATTTTCGGTGGTGTAGCGCCATATGTCGGTCAGATTTTGAACTATCATAATAAAGTGTTATAAACAAAATTCCAGACTTCACACATCCGTTTCCTGCAAGAATTTTTTAAATAACTCTATTCGTTTGTTTCTTATTCATTTTTAAAAATAGGTACTCCTTTTTGGGACACCCTGTATCTTTCGGATGTTTGTCATTTCTAAGACCACGACTGGTACAAGTGTGTTCGTGAAAAGTATATTTTCAGCATGCGCGTTCTAACAACTAAATTAAACACAGATAAAATGCCAAAAGCTTCGCGGGCCACAGATAAGTTATCGGCGGGCCACGTGTTTGACATGCCTTATCTAAACAAACAGATTTATCTAGTTGAATGTATCTCTCAGCAAGGTTTAAAACGCATTTGTTGCATCCACAAGTCTTTCAAAATAAACAAAATTAAATTAACCTCGGAAAAGTCGAACAGAAAAACGATTTTGAAACCATAAAAGTTGTTTTAGGGAAATATCTGCGGTTTTTAATTTCTGTTTTCAATTCAAATCAATCTGTTGTTCAAATGTACACGTCTTAAATGTGCTAATTAATTAAAAAATTATAAATGCATGCATTTTGTTTGAATATAGTAAAATAACATTTTGTTATTTTTTAAGTAAATTTTCAGCCCAAAATTGAGAACCAATTTTTTTTAATGGCGAATCAATTATAAAAATTATGAATTGGTGCATTTTACTTAAATGTAACAAAAATGTATTCTTAATCCATTTATGCCTAGCGTCCCAATTTTGGGACGCTTTAGTAAAATGGGAAAAAGTGCATTTCACACCACTTTTTTTTTTAGAAATTTGGTGTCTTATTTTATCGAGGAGTCTTCGATAAAATAAGACATCAAATTTCTATTTTAAAAAAAATGGTGTGAAGTGCACTTTTTCCCATTTTACTAAAGCATCGACGCTAGGCATAAATGGGTTAATAAATTTAATGATTCTACACTATGATTTTGCTGTATTTTAATGTTTAGGAAGAAATAATTGTTTTTCTCATTTATGTAAGATAAATGTCAAATACTGAGACAAAACTCAACAACCACATATCCTAGTTACACAGTAGTATACTTAAAGGGGGGGGGGGGGATTAAATAATCGATAAAACTGCATTAATTTAAAATACATTTGTAATATAAATGTAATACACAATAAAAATATTTAAAATTAGTACTGTAACTTGTACACTTAATTTTTACAACGAATATATATTTTTTAAAGTCATATTTCTTTCACTTATATAGAATTTTAGCACTCCATATACTTTCTTCTGTACTCATATGAAAATAGCAATGGAATTTCCTACTTCCAATTTTTAATGGATGTACACGCTTAGGCATGTCCTGAACACGGTTTGATTATTTTTGTATCGCTGTCCTTCTATGTATTACACAAATTTTGTGGGCGCTGTAATTCATTGTCGGAGCAAAGCTGCGGCTTCCCGTGAAAAATTACACTTTTGTGTACACGATAGCCAAAATATTTGCCGCATTGAAACCAAAATTGGACTGGAAGTCGGTAGTGCCAAAATCTCACCGGGGATTGAAAATCAGAACTATTTTTCAACTCTAACGCCCGGAATTGTCTGCTCTAGAATTTTCCATTTTCCCATAGAGATAACATTGCGACTGTTTGAATTATTAATAAAGCATTAGCTCCATTGTTGTAATTTACGCATTTTAACCTCATCGTTATGACGTCCACGTACTGACGCACACATATGTGATTTATAATATAGATTGACTTTTAAAAGTTTTACTTATTAAGTACGTAACGACCACGAGTTTTTTTTTAAATGCAAACTGTTGGGTAGACCAAATTCAATCTTACACTTTTTGTAACTTCCAAACCAACGTAATTTGGTTTGAATTTTACGTTCAAAAAAAAAAAAAAAAAATCAAATATGAATTTGGATACTTCCGTATTCTCTGCATGCCAACAGATAATAGAAAGATAAATCGAGAAAAATATAATGTCATGTATGTATTTACTAGAATCCATCAGGACGAAATGTGAGTATGTTTGTATTTACATGTACGTATACGTACAGATTACATCCAGTTTTCATCTACCAAGTGCGAAATACGTTCATAGATGTCTTTTGGACGTAGAGCGCCAGCTAAAATGCGTGCAGATTTTATTCAATGTTTGACATGCACGTGGGGACGAAATATCTGCAAAATATGGACGTAAGTCTAGGACATAAATTGGATGAAAACCGAACCTGTCCTTGCCATGGACGTATACGTCCATATATGGACGAAATATGGACGTCAGTTTAGGGGCGTAATCTAGACGAAAATGAACCAGTCATCCGCCATTTTCTGTATGGTTATGTTCGCTGATTTGTGTATTGTTTCTGCATATTATTGACTTTAAAAATATGACAAGAAGACTTCCCGACTGCTTTAACTACTAACTAGTACTAGTATTTGCATTTTTTAAGTGATGAGAGTTAATACAGCAACCCTTGAATATTTTTTTATGGATGTTTGTCTTAGTTTTCAACACTGCCAAGCCTAACCATTTAGGATTGATTTTAACAGTTCTTAGTTATATTATAAATTAAACTAGTAGCAAAGCCTTCTTTATTCACCAAAATTTAAATAAACGGATTAACTCTTCCACATCAGCGAATCAATCAATCAACGCTTCGACGCTGGGAAATGTTTGTTTTGATCGTGTAACGAACGTAGCAAAGTAAGTAATTAAAGTAGATTTTAGATTTTGTTTTCTTGATTTATCGTGATGGTGTGTATAATTTACATAAAACATTTCATTAAGGACTTGATTTTGTTACTTTTTTGATTTATTAATAGTTGTTTTTAGCGATCTCGTAGAAACTTTGAAATATGTCGACACCAGCTTTAGATTCTGTAGATCAGTGTTTTTATGCTTGTTAATTTAAATTATATACGTTTGTTCAATTTTAGTTTTGAATACCAAATATGGACACTGTTGTGCTATCCTTCTTTTTATCCGCTGATCACTGCAACTGCATATTAAATTCGAAGAAATGCACTGTTTATTCCTATTTTTAATTGTTGGTGTGTAACTCAGCTATCTATTTGGATCATTCAACATATATTTTTAAAGTTAATCGATGAAAAGAAGAAGCAAAAAAGAAAATACAGAGCTCGAAAATATATTTTTAGTCCAAATGCAGTTGCGAGATTACAAATGAGACAATGCATTGCTGAGCTTTATGAGTCAAACTTGACTCTTTGTTATGATAATTGTAAATGAAAACAATACATACTTGCTGATTTGCCCGGCTCGTGATAATAACCTTAAATCTCTTAAAAAACGAAACTCTGACCCGGGTTTCCACGCTGCCTTCGGCACCGTATACCAGGGCGTGCTGCTACGGATAATCTTCTAGTTCCACCTTCCACCACCAGGGGGTGCATTCTGCTCTAAACGAACCTCCAGCACGGGTGCCTATCGCAGTGTATAGCAGGCGTGCCGCTCACATGCAGGAAAATCGTTTAGTTCCACCTTCCTCCGCCAGAGGATGCAACGGGACATGGCCTACAACACCGTATAGCAGGCGTGCTGCGCACGCCCTAGAAAAACTTTTAGTTACTCTTTCCACCACCAGGGGGCGCCAAATCTATATCTTAATTAGTTCGTGTTAAGTTGAATGAATGAATTCTCGTTGAAATCGGACCCATAGTACCCGAGAAAAGAAATCCCCTCCCCCTCCTCACTTTTAAGTTAAAAAAATACCTAATTAACATATGACATTTAAAAGTCCTTAGCGCGTGCCATAGGCAGCGAGAACCGGGGCCGGAGGTTCGTTCAGAAAGAGGTTTGTTTAGAACAGAATGAGCCCTCTGGTGGTGGAAGGTGGTAATAAAAGATGTTTTAATTATTCGAGGTTCGTTTGCAAAAATCGACCAGCGAAGCGGGCCTAGCCTGCTAGTATATATAGATATTTGATTTACGAGTTGAAAACAGATCAGGCATGAGCTGTTTTATGCAAATTTTCACATTTCTTGATTAACTGTTTGTTTGATTTTTTCTAATTTTTTTATGCTCTATATAGCGACATCAGAGTAGGAACAAGTGTGTTGACAGTGGTAACCTAGAATCAGGCGTCAAGCCGAAAAAGCATTTCATTAGCGCTGTAACTTATTACTATTCATGCATTAGGTGACTGATGATAATATACAATAAATTTTTAATACCATAGGCCTAAAAGTGTTGCTGCGATGCTGAGCACCATAACTAAGGGATGGGAATAGGGACAGATTTGGGACGCAGGCCTCAAAAGAAGCAATTGAGGATGCTTTTAGCGAATATTGTTCTATTTTAGAAACACTAAATGATGTCTTGCCGAATAGTCCAGTAAATTTAGACCAAAAAAGGCTTCTGCCTGGAAAGTTTTGGAGAAGCTTTTTTTTCTTTCTTCCTTTATGTTTTTGGGGGGGCTGAACACGAATTTCAACTTTGCCACCTCGTATCTGGTCTGCTTAAAAAATTACAAGCGAAAAACCATGAAAAAATTGGAGTTTTTTCGGTTTTCCCGTTGTATTCTGTAAAGGGTTAAATTGTTTTGAAAAAATTATTGCACCAAATTAAACTAGAGAAAATTTCCTACATTTTTCATATACTTTTTTTTTCTATGATTAATAGTCTTGGCATACGAGTAAAATTAATTTTAACGATATAATTGAAATTCCATCATAGCAGGGCGAAAACGATGAATGTAATGTTTTTGTGAATGCAAAATGCGTGGGAGGGTGTCCTTGAAACACCCCCATGGCACCACGTACATGATATAACAAGGGTCATCTTTCCCTTTACCCCCTCCCCCTGTCCTTCAGGGCTTTTTTGGCACGTGTTGAATTTGAAAGCTCAGCTCTCAGTTTGTTTTTGACGTTCCGTCGGTCAGTTATGCATTACTTGTATTGCCTTAAAGTATGTGTAGTGTGCATTTAATTACAGAATATGTGTTATAAACGGTTGTGTGAAACGTGAAGTGATATTCCTGATGGCAGAGAAGTGTTTTATCTGTGATACGGAGTTAGAAGACGGAACTAAAATAACAGAAGGTAAATCAAAAGGTGTTGAGTCCTTCAGATTAGCAAGTGAAAAACGAAAAGATCGAAAAGGAATTTTTTAATGAACAAGGAGTCTCTAAGAGTCCATGAAAAATGCCGTAAAAAGTACACAAACGAAAAGTTCATTGATGCCCACGTGAAGAGGGTTTCTCAAGGCGTTGAAAACCAACCCCAATTACGTTCAGCAGTACAAAAGTTTTTGTTTCGAACCCATTGCTTTTTGTGTGGAGAAGAAATCCCACCAGACTTAAGCAGAAGAAATTCATAAAAAATAACAAAACGAAATATAGTGTACACAGTTCGTTCATTGACAGTTGTAGAAAAAATTAAACTTGCTGAAAATCGTGATGATGAGTGGGGGCGCGCCATAATCCTTAGAGTAGATCATGTGACTTACTTGGTTGCTGCTGATGGTCAGTATCATTTGAAATGTATTAAAAAAGCTGTATCGGCATGCAAAACCCACAGAGATGCAGAAAAGAGGTCCATTTGCCACTGACATAGACACAGCCATGCAAGTCATGTTTTCATATCTGGAGGAAAATGAAGAACAATGCCAATTTTCTATAGAAGAATTAACCAACCAGATTAAAGCAGGTAATTACTGCCATTCTGTGAAAACAGTTAAAGCACACCTTCTAAACAAGTATAAAGAAGATATTGTTATATCAACCACTGCAAACAAGGTACCTGTGGTTTGCTTCAAGAACACGGGTAATAAGATTTTAACTGATGTTTGGTATCAAAAACGATGCTCATCTTCTCAGGAAGAATGACGTCGTATTGTCCAGACCGCGGCGATGATAGTGTCTGAAGATATTCGGTCTCAGGTTTACGAAACTACTCAGTATCCTCCTCCAGACGAGTTTTTGAAAGAGAATGACTCACTCATTCCAGAAACCCTAAAGATTTTCACAGAGACACTGCTTTTGATAAAAAGAAAAGGAGACCTTGATAAATGGAAGAACAGGAGTACTGCAGTAAGACCAAGATCCTTTCTTTCACCACTGCAAATTGGATTGGCAGCATATTTATATAAGAAGTTTGATTCTCGCAAGCTGATTGATGTGCTATCGTCACTAGGTTATTGTTCATCATTCCATGAAGCAGTACGCTTTGAAGTACCAGCAATAATGGTGCCACCCTTCGAGATAGAATTAGAGGTCTTCTCTCAATTTGTATATGACAACGCCGATTTCAACACACACTTTTCGGACGGTCACAATACTTTCCATGTCATGGGTGGTATTCAGTGTATCGCCCCAAAGAATGCAATAACGTCAAACCGAATTATACCTCGAGTTAAGAAGATACCTGTTGCACAAGTGGTTGGCAGTTTTGGAGCTGTACAGCTCAAGCATTTTGACAGTGTGGGTTCAGACCTGAAATCAGTCAAGATCAAAAATATTGGTGAGAGGTATTAAAAATCAAGAATAGTCCCTTCGGTATGCGACCTGTTATGGCTGTATGGAAAGTCACAAGAGATAGCTGGAATTCCTGGGTGGAGTTCTTTTATGGAGATGGTCTTTGCAGTTACAGGTGCTACCTAAAATCTGCTTTTAAGAGTGCTGCAAATATTGCATCGTTCCCTCCAACAGAATATGCAGCTCGATATCACTCTCTGCGAGTTTATCACAAAGTACAGCTATGGCTCTGTAACTGTAAAAATGCTGAGGAATGGGGCTGGAATAAAACCAAGAGAGGCATCATACCCATAACAACTGCCAAACCTCCATACCAGAAACTATTCTGCAAAAAATATCCTGCAAATGCAAAAAAACTGTAGTGGAATGCGTGGTTGTAGGAAAGCATATTTATTTTGTTCGCTCCTCTGCCTGAACTGACAATGTCAGCTCCTTGATCGCCGAAGATGACTTGGAAGCAGAAGTTGACATTCCAATACAGGATATTTTAAGTCAAGTGGAGACACAACCTGAGCCATCAAGTGATGATGATGAAGAAAAAGATACTGATGAACCTCCTGTTGAAGAACATCAACCAGGCCCTTCAAAGCGACCAAAACGACATTAATTGGAGAACAACACTGCATTCCTCTTTTTTCCTGTTTATAATCTTCCACGTAAGTTATTATTATATTAAATTTACAATACTTATAATTGTACTTAAATCAGATTACTAGAAAAATAAAAATGGGTTCTCTCATCTATGCAGAGTGATTGTGTTTTTATATTTCAATTTATTTTCTTAGTGCTATAAAAGGTTTAAAACTTGGTAAGAAAATGAAGAAAGATTTGAAATGCAACCAGAAATAACTAAACAGCTTCAAATTGGTGTTTGAAATGGATGCATAGTGATTGGATCGCGTTTTCGCCCTCCGATGATGGAATTTCAATTATATCGCTAAAATTCCTTTTACTCGTATGCAAAAACTATTTATCTTAGAAAAAAACATTCTATATGAAAAATGTAGGAAATGTTCTCTAGTTTAATTTGGTGCAATAATGTTTTCAAAAAAATTTAACCCTTTCCGGAATACAAGAGAAAAACCGAATAGGCTCCGATTTTTTCATGGTTTTTCGCTTATAATTTTTTAAGCAGACCAGATACGAGGTGGCAAAGTTGAAATTCGTGTTCAGCACACCCAAACACATAAAGGAAGAAAGAGAAAAAAACTTCTCCAAAACTTTCCAGGCAGAAGTCTAGATTGACTGGACTAGAAGGCAAGTGATGTAAACAGCATCTAACACTCAGGGCTGAAACCAGTTTTTTTTTTTCAACGGGGACAATCATGGATTTTGGCGTCCTCCTCCCTCCTCCACATAGTAAATTTGCAAAGAGAATTTTAGTAAGTTTCTATTACTCGACTTATTTTAAAATTAAATATGTGTAATCATAAAATACGTAATATCGAACTATATAATCAGATTTGTCAAATATTCATAAAACCTGCGAAACCGGAATCAAAAGGAACAGAAAAAAAATCTTTTTAATTCCCAAAATTTTCGGCACAACACATTTGACCATAATTGGGGGATTTCAAACCTCGAATTGACGACCCAGGTAGCACAAAGATATTGGCCAATATCAAAATGTAATATCGGCCAATATCAAAATTTTATATTGGCCAAAGTTAAATGACCCCCCTAAAATAATACTTGTGAATATTAGTTTTTGACATCTGTGAATGTTGGCCCATATTTTCCAACATCTCTGAATATCATTTTTTGACGTTAAGCAGTGGCGTATCCAAGGGGTGGGCTGATGGGGCTACAGCCACCCCCCCCCCCCAAAAAAAAATTGTCAAGAGTAAAATGAAAAAAGTACTTTTTTCTTTCTTTTTTAGATAAATTTCTAATTTTTTTTCTGTTATACAGCGGATTAGCCATTCTCGTTAGTCCATATTAGTCCGCATTGACATCACGGCATAAACATGGTAAGGGGGCTGATGGGGTTATAACCCCCTCCCCCTAAAAAAGTGCTTATTTCTTTCTTTTTTAGATAAATTTCTAATTTTTGTTTCTGTTATACAACGGATTAGCCATTCTCGTTAGTCCATATTAGTCCTCATTGACATCACAGAATAAACATGGTAAGGGGGCTGATGGGGTTATAGCCCCCCCCCCCCCCCCGCCTGAAATAGTCGAAAATCTCATGAAAAAAGGGCTGTTTTCTTCTTTTTTCAGATAAATTTGTAATTTTTTTTTATTATACAACAGACTACCCACTCTCTTCTTTTTAACCCCATATTAGTTCACATTGACATCGGAGCATATCTAAAAAGAGGAAGGGGGGCTGATGGATTTACAGCCCCCCACCTTCCCGAAATAGTCGAATATCTCATGAAAAGAGTGCTGTTTTTTCCTTCTTTGAGATAAATTTGTATATATATATATATATTTTGTCATAGAATAGACTACCCACTCTCTTCTTTTTAAACCCATATTTGTCCACATTGACAACAGAGCATACCTGAAGGGGGCTGATGGGGTTACAGCCCCCCTCTTCCCGAAATAGTCAAATATCTCATGAAAATAGTGCTGTTTTTTTTTTCTTGATGGGGTTACAGCCCCTCCTCTTCCCGAAATAGTCGAACATCTCATGAAAATAGTGCTGTTTTTTTCTTGATGGGGTTACAGTCCCCTTCTTCTCGAAATAGTCGAACATCTCATGAAAATAGTGCTGTTTTTTTTTTCTTCTTTGAGATAAATTTGCATTTTGTTTGTTATACAACAGACTATCCACTCTCTTCTTTTTAGTCCCATATTAGTCCACATTGCCATCAGAGCATACCTAAAAAGGAAAAGAGGGCTGATGGGGTTACAGACCCCCCTCCCCAAATAGTTGAACATCTCATGAAAATAGTGCTGTTTTTTTCTTCTTTGAGATAAATTTGTATTATTTTTTTTTTTTTGTCATACAATAGACTACCCACTCTCCTCTTTTTAACCCCATATTAGTCCACAATGACATCAGAGCATACCTAAAAAAGAGAAGGGGCTGATGGGTTACAGCCCCCCTTCCCGAAATAGTCGAAAATCTCATGAAAAAAGTGCTGTTTTCTTCTTCTTTGAGATGAGTTTGTGATATTTTTTTTTTTTTGGTTATACAACAGACTACCCACTCTCTTCTTTTTAGCCCCATATTAGTTCACATTGACATCAGAGCGTATCTAAAAAGGGGAATGGGCTCATGGGCTTACAGAGGGCCCCCTCTTCCCGAAATAGTCGAACATCTCATGAAAATAATGTTTTTTTTTCTTCTTTGAGATAAATTTGTATTTTTTTTTTTTGTTATACAACAGATTACCCACTTTCGTCTATCTTTACTCCCATATTAGTACAGAGTAACACCACAGCATATCCAAAGAGAGGGAAGGGGCTGATGCGGCACAGACCCCCACCTCCCAAAATGGTAAAAAATGGAATGAAAAAAAATCCCTGACGGCTCGGCCTACAGGCACAGGTAGATTTCGAAGACGCAGACCGTGGGGCGCCTGTTTGTCGGGAATTGCGGAAGAAATGACCTTTTTGCGATGATGCTGCAGTTGGAACCGCCTACTTCGAAACCAAACTTGTTTGCAGGCGGAGCCAGCAAGGATTTTTTTTTTTTTTTGCTATAAGAGTTGGTCCTATAAAAAACATGCCAATATAAAAGTTTTAGATAATATTAAGAGGATTTATAATAAATTTAAGCGGATTTGAAATCTTGGGAATTGACGAAGTTATGAATTTTTTTCTTCAAAAACCTCCCTCCCCCCCCCCCCTTAAGGCAATTTTTAATTATATCAAAAATCTGTCATACATAAATTTTCGGCCCTTCTCCTAGAAGTAATAATAACTTCAAACGGATTCGATACGTATCATAAAAAGTCCCCCCCCATTCCCCCCTCCTGGTTCAATTTTGCCCATTAACGAACTTGACCGAGATTTTATGCCCCTTGATTTTATGTATCAGTTTCGAAAAGAAGCGGGAGTTGGAACCGCCTACTTCGAAAAATAACTTGTTTGCAGGCGGAGCCGGCAGGGATTTTTTTGGTTTTAATTTTTTTTTTTTTTTTTTTGCTATAACGGTTGGTCCTATAAAAAACTTGTCAATATAAAAGTTTTAGATAATATTAAGAGGATTTATAATAAATTTAAGCGGATTTGAAATCTTGGGAATTGACGAAGTTCTGATTTTTTTTCTTCTAAAACCCCCCTTCCCTCCCCCCTTAAGACAATTTTTAATTATATCAAAAATCTGTCATACATAGGTTTTTGCCCCTGTTCCTAGAAGTAATAATAACTTTAAACGGATTCGATACGTATCATAATTAAGAAATTATGTTTTTTTTTTCTGTTTTCACAAAAAGCCCCCCCCCCCCCTGGTTCGATTTTGCCCATTAACAAACTTGACCGAGATTTTATGCCCCTTGATTTTATGTATAAGTTTCGAAAAGATGCGGGAGTTGGAACCGCCTACTTCGAAAAATAACTTGTTTGCAGGCGGAGCCGGCAGGGATTTTTTTTGTTTTTAATTTTTTTTTTTTTTGCTATAACGGTTGGTCCTATAAAAAACTTGTCAATATAAAAGTTTTAGATAACTCTAAGAGGATTAATAATAAATTTACGCGGATTTGATATCTTGTGATTTGACGAAGCTATGATTTTTTTTCTTCTAAAACCCCCCTTTTTCCCCCCATTGGGGCCATTTTTAATTATATCAAAAATCTGTCATACATAAATTTTCGGCCCTTTTCCTAGAAGTAATAATAACTGTAAACGGATTCGATACGTATAAAAATAAAGAAATTATGAGGGTTTTTCTGTTTTCACAAAAAGCCCCCCATTTCCCCCCCCCCTTGGTTCGATTTTGCCCATTAACGAACTTGACCGAGATTTTATGACCCTTGATTTTATGTATCAGTTTGGAAGAGATTTATGCAGAATTTTTCCAGTTATCGTGGTCAGAAAAAAGTGACATAGATAGATAGATAGATAGATAGATAGATAAAGTTTTGAACTGGGGGTGGTTTTGGGTTTTGGGAGTCATGATCGGCGTAGATCTGCAAAAATTTTTCAAAATTTCCAACTTAGGTGAGAATGTAATAGGTAGTATTTCTTACGAAATCTACCTAAAAGTGCTGATTTTTCTCTTTATGTTTGAGATAAAATTAGAATTATTTTTTCTGTCATGCAATGGACAACCCAATCTATTTTCTTTAGTCCCATATTAGTACACAAGGGGTGGGGGTTAAGGGAGTAACAACTCTATTACCCTTCCGAAGTGGTCGCAGTGAAATAAAAAAAACTGACTTTGTTTCTTTCTTTTTGAGATAAATTTGTTTTATTTTCTGGAGCGCAACGAATTTGTTTTCTCGTTAGCCCCATATGCCTCTCAGTCCTGCAATCAAAATTACTTGAGACCACAAAATCTATTTTCAAATGACTGAAAAACAGTTCCACACATGTTTTAGTGGATAATTGAATACGTATAATATGCTCAATTTGTAAGATCTAGAAGTAGTTTAATTAATTTAAAGAATATTTAACTCTCTTCCACAAATGATGCAAAGACTAAAGAGGTATATTAGTGCGCAGTGACATTAAACATTTTCGCCAAATCAGCAAATGTACGAACTGAAATTTTTTTTGTGAATATGGCAATGTCAAGCAAGATTATTGATTTTCGGTTTTGGAAGGGTTTTTTAAAGATGCCCAGTAGTAATACTAAAAAAATAATCTCCTCTTGATTTGTTTGTTCCTAGTATTTTTACTAGCAAACTAGTTCTATTTACGTTACGTGCTTTTCCAGATTTAAGGCTGTTCTCAAATACAAATTGGCTACTTTATGACATATTTTTAAATTCATTTTTGCTCGGAAACGCGTGAAATTCACAGGTCTTTTTATTCAGATACGTTGCAATCGAAACACGTTTTCCCTTTTTTTTGTAAAGGTAGAAAATCTTTCAGAAAGCACTGTCCAAGTTGGCGTTTTGAATCGGATTCCCGACGCGGTAGCCTGATAAACGCGAAAAAACGAGTCATTAATACGTTACCAGAATCACTTATAACTTGATAAGTAATCTATTTACCAAAAAATGGAAAACTCATCTCGATTCCAAATCTCTTCCATAGTCAGGTCTGCCAGTCTAATGCCTTTGCGTTTAAAAATGTATCAAAAAGTTTCCTGTTGATGAGCAAGGAGGAAGATGCCTTTTTCAACATTTCAGTGTACGAGTGATCCAGCAAAAGATAAAAATTCTTAATTACTCTTCTATGAAAGTACAATATTACGAATAGTGTTCTTTTCTAATCGTGCCCCACCAGTGGCTGAGAGGTTGTGCTCTCGAAGCTGGTAGACGGGAGGTGCTGGGTTCGATCCCAATCGCGCCCGTCGGCCTAATCGCTCGGAGTTTTCGTGGTTTTCTTTCGAGCCGTGGATCTTCTCCATGCGTAAATACGGATTAGGTTCCCTTAGAAAGACCCCCACGAAGGGCACTCCCCCCGGGCCTATATCCCTAGTGTCGATAATTGGCCGTCAATAATCAACCCCAACCCTTTTCTAATCGCTCTTATTTTGACACGACACACTTTAGTATCGGCATTTTTACCATTTGGAAATATTTAACAAAAGAAGCATAGCATTAAATAAATTCACAGGTTAAAAATAAATTTTCTTACAATTTTACTTACCGTTTTTTTTTTTAAGTCCAGTAATATTGTTAGCCATAATTCAAAAACTTTAACTCTTTTTAAAAAAGGGAAATCTGATGTTTAGTTTCCAATTAATTCTTAACCTGTCCCTTCCTTCACAAATTTGATGAGTTTTTTTTTAACATATATTTCTTGAAGGTTAATAGCCATACGTTTGATCAAAATCCCAGGAGCATGTATACGAAGGGAAGGGGGAGATCAAGAAGGAATGCTTGCTACCCCTAAGATTTTAAATTAAATTTTTGTTGGTATTAAAAAAAGAGATTTTACAAAGATAGTTTGTTTATCCTGAACAGACCCTGACCATAAAAATTTTTGGCCATGGCAACAGAAAATATTTGTGGCCCTAATCGTAGATTATCACATTTTTAACAAATACTGGGAATGAGAAGTGTATATAACTATCCTAATAATATTATAAATCTGATTGTGTGCAAATGTTAGGCTGAAGCCAGCGTCAAAATGAAGCATTTAATTATCCTGTATCTTTGCATATAAGTTGATTATAACCCTCAAATGATTATAGGCTGGTTTTCGTTTATTTTATTTCAATATTTTTCTTAAAAATTTAAATTTTCATTATTTTCATACAGAATAAATGGACATTTTTTCGTATATTTTACAATGGTTGGTTGGTTTGGTTGGTTTGGCCCAAAGGGCCCGGTTTTGCAGTTTTTTTAAAATGGTTAAATTTATTTTACCGTTGCTAATACTTTATCGTTGCCAATATAAAATAAAACCCCTGAATAATAATTTTTAATCAACAATTTATTTTCAAGTGAAAATTTTCCACGTGAAAAATGAAAAGGAAATGAATTATTTAAGAATTAAACAGAATATGAAATGATGTCATATTAGAAATAAAACGTGCGTTTTCAAGTATTTGATAATAATACAAAGTGCATAAAAACGAGTAAGTATGGAAAGCAAGCGAATATGATGTCATATATAGAAAAATAAAACAGATTTGTTTTGATGTTGAAATAAAATGATCATGGTTTATCAAATTATTTGTGATTAATTTCTCTTTTTTTCTTTTTCTTTTTCACATGAAAGGAATTATTTTAAATGTACGTAATATATGTATTTTAAATGTATGTGTTGTAAATTAAAGTTCTGTGTTTTAAATGAAATGAGTGAATTTTTTTTATTTTTAATGAATTCAATACGAA
This sequence comes from Maratus michaelseni, assembly GCA_963931845.1. NCBI lineage: Eukaryota > Metazoa > Arthropoda > Arachnida > Araneae > Salticidae > Maratus > Maratus michaelseni. The sequence goes on from OZ007592.1 coordinate 258,068,606, forward strand.
TGATGGGATAGGTTGGCGATTTATCGTCTGCACACGGCTAACATAAAGATACCATATTTTTAATTTAAATCATAAAAAGTAAAAAAAAAAAAAAAAAAATTGGATGGCAAATGTCAATGATATGCATCGCAAAATTATCTGTATCGAAAATCAGAAAATCTTAATAAAAATAACTATATTTTTTAAAAGAAAGTTGCTTTTCTCATAAAAGCTAAAGATTTAATATGATTGTGTCGAAGTAACAGCATTTTTCCTCTATCATTTTCCCACAATCGAAAACACATTTGTAAATCGTCGTTTCGAACCGGAATTTAATTTTACATTTCTTTTAGTTTTAAAATAGGAAAAACTTTGTTGTCTTTTTTAAATATAGCTTTTTTTAAAGTTGTTTCATAATAGATTTTTGTAAAGTCTTGCAGGATAAGAAAAATTGCATAGATTATAAAGCAATGTTTAAGTAAAATTACAATATTTTTTAAACTTAAAAAACAACAATGTTATCGAAAAGAAAATCGATTTTACCAACAAATTCGCGTAATGCAAAAGCAAAGAAGAAATAAAAAAGTAATGAATCTTTTCTTCCAGCCGAATTGTGTAAACTTGAACAAGCCGATCGTGCCAATTCATAACATTATAAACGTGAAAGCGCGTTCTATGCAATAGAATTTTTTTTTACATATAGGTAGAACATTTGTAAGAATAGGAAGGTTAGGGGTCTGTAATTAGGTCCATAGTCAATTTGATTTTTTTTTAATCAAGTGAAATTTGGCGCAAAATTAAATACATTGTTGTAACCAGATTTGTTTTTTGCGTGGTAAACACTTAATGATATTTTAGATGATCATTTCCCCGCTCACCTTTGATGCCAACTATGACTGTAAAACATATTAAAAAATATTAACCGATAATTTTCTAATTTTCTTATTGCTTTATGATGTAAATAGACATACTGTTTCATACTTTAAACCTGAATCGGTCATGCCATTGTCGTTCAATTTTTATTCCTAATCCTAACCCTAATCGTATCCTTTCCTAATCCTGATAATAACTTTAAAGAATATTCTTTGACACGAATATGTAAATTAAATGAATATCCATAAATGGAATGAATGGAAAATAGAATATATAGAAATGGCAAAATAAAATAATAAGAAAGTACATTTATTCGACACCTAACCCTAGAGAAAGCGTAAAAAATTTCAAGCGCATGAAATAAATCAAAATAATCCTATATATATACTAACAAAAATATGTAAATTTAGATTATCAGATTTGTGTCGTCGGTATTTATTTGCTTATAGTGTTCTTGACGCAATAGAGAAAATATCGAGGTTAAATTGGGCAGAATTTAAAGTACTTTCTAGCAACCTTTATTTACATTTTAGAATCGCATCAGATTGTTATATCTTTGTGAAATATCTATCAATGTATAAAATCTACAAGCAGTTTGTTCACTATTTACACCACTTAGCGTGAAGCACTTAATTTAATATATACATAACAGGATAATGTAGTAAGAAATATATAACATGTCTATGCAAATAAACAATATAATAATGCCCATTTAGCAATGCACACATATACAAATTGTACACCAAATACCACCTAAAATCCACTGTTGTATAGAAGAATTCTGCCAGTGTTGTTTTTCGTTTTAAGAAGAGGAATTCCTCGATTTTCACGATTTTACTTGGTTCTCCTTTTTCCATTTGTTGCAGTTTCATTTTCGCGACTGTATATATTATTTGACATGAAATTTCCCTTTTTTAAGACTGGGTTATGTCAAGGCCCCTATAGCAAAGAAATACTGTATGGTCTCCTATAAAATGTGATAAAGCTTTGGTTAATTATATATGTTGTTAATTATCAAGTGAAATGTTTTACTAAGTTAATGCATTTATTCTTTTTTTAATGTTACGTGAACGAAGTCACGGGTAACAGCTAGTGTAATATAACTATGTAATGCACCCATTTAAATGAAAGACTGAGAATAAATGTGAACTGAAGTTGGATTATTATTATTATTATTATTATTATTATTATTAAAATTTCTTCGTAAAAAGTAACTTGACAGACTCAAATATCATGTTAAATAAACATGAACTAATGTTGCACGAACTTTAAAAACATACGCAACCCAAAGAAAATGATATTTTATAAATAAGATAGTCATAAAATTAAAACATTTTTAAACAAGTTTAAAACACATATGAAGTAGCTGAAATAAATTGGATGCACTATGAGAAACTTAAATCTTCAAATGAGAAGAAAAATTATAAATATACTTATGATATCACTGACAATTTTAGCTTACATAAGTTGTGTAATGAATCTAGAAATTTTAATTTCTTAATCTATTAAGATTGTACAATAAAATTGATTTGAAACACCATAAATTTTTGGTCCCCTTAAATATGTGGGTTCTGGGAAAGTGCCTCACATGCCTTGGCATGTGGGGCACACAGGGATTTTCCACATAGGGCAATTGCACACAGGGCAATTCCACATAGGGTATTGATCCTAAAAGAGAAAAAAATTTGTTTGAGATTGTTCCAAGCAAAATTAATTTATTGTCAAGCAAGAATCGTAGCCAGAATTTAGGGGAGAAGGAGACAACTTTATAGATTATAAGCTACAATGACTTTCTTTTAAATGAAAGTATATGAAACAATCCATTATCACTTTTCAACTTATTTCGGCGAGGGGGGGGGGGGGGCTCAAGCTCGCCCCCCCTCGTTTTTCTCTGCCTACGGCCTTATTGTCAAACATGATTTCTGTTTATAACGCAGTTCAACATATTTCGTAAGACTCAGAACATTATCGAAATTTAAGTCACCCCCCCCCCCCCCCGAAATTAAATCCTGGATAAGCCACTGTCGTTAAGTGTTATATTTTTATGTCACTGCTGAATATCATCATTTGATATTGAGCGATATATTTTTCTAACATTCCTGAATACCATTTTTTGAATATTAAATTGCTTATTTTTTCATTACTGAATAATAATATCTTTAGATATCGAACAATCTCTTTTTCGCACCCCATAAGTGGTGGACAGAAATCCCTCATTGTAAAACGAGAGATCTATGCTCAAGGGAAGTCTAGTGTCGTTACGTAACTAAGGATAGGTAGAAAAACGAGGAACAGGTTTTTAGGAGCAGTTCCTGGAGAAAAAGCGAACGAACTGTTACTTTTCGCCAAAAAGAACTGTTCTTTTCGAGCTAAAATTTCATCTGTCGCCTAACCAAACGTTCACACGTTTTTATCTCTCTCTTGCGATTGGTTAATGACGCCAAAAAGTTTACCAAACAACGAGGAAAATCATTAAGTGTCGCTTGCAAGGTGCCAGAAAAGTGGAAAAATCGCCTGATTAACGATGCCAAGTCACAGGAGCAGTTTAAAAGGAACATACGTTGGGAAAAGAAACAGTGCTTATCGTTCTTCATTAGCATTGTGCAGCCGTGGAAAAACTAAAGGAACAGATAGTGGAATGGAGCAGCTTCGAGGAACATGCGTTACTTTCAGGAACATATTCTGTTTGCTGTTTCTTCTTTGTTCTTATCGTTTCCGAAGTCGAACTTCTTGCCATGTATACGTTTTTATTTTGCTTTCATTAGGTTGTGTGTGTATTAGGCTGGGAGGGGGGGGTTGATAATTCCATAAAAAACTATGATATGAAAGGAACTTGGATGTCAGGCTGAAACTTCAGCTATCCGTTTTCGCTTTGACATGACGGATAGGATAGGATTTGCTGATCGCTTTTGAATGAGACAAAAACAAAGGATGGGGGGGGGGGGGGATTGTCTCAACCTCAACCTTTTTTTTTTTTCTCTTGAGAAGGATAGGTTAGATTATACGTCTCTTGAGTTTCCGTGAATAATTTTAGGAACAATAGAGGTTACATAAAGGTGACAGACAATTTAATACATTATTAACTTTTAATTAATTAATATATATAATTTATTACATATTTATTTACATATTTAATACATAAAAAATTCAATTTCTTTTTTATTATTATTGTGAGTGGTGAATCAAGCTGATATTAATTAGACAGAAATTTAGAAAATTGAAATTTTTAAAAGAAAAAGAGGTTAACGTTAAAATAGTATAAAAACATCTTTAGTATTCTAAAAAAACACAAATTTTCACACGCCCGATGCCTCCATCAAATGCACATTGACGAAAACTACAAAATGGGCGGTCCTTTAGAACGTTCCGTTCACTTCGGTCAAGATTAAAAACTTCATCAGATATGCTGAATGTCGACAGATATCTGAAATGTCCGAAAAATGATATTGTTTTTTACGAATGTCGATAGGTATCTCTGAATGTTGTAATAGTAATATCATTTTTACAACATTCGCCAATGTAACCAAATATTAAAAATAAGGCATTAAAATGTCAAGTTTTTTATAAATGGCAAAATTATTAAATTTTATCGTTTAGAATACTATTTCTGTATTATGATGTCATAAGTAATGCAAAAAGCTCTTTTGAATGCTTTCTTTTTAAAACTTAATTTAATTTATGTCTGTGGATATCGACAGATGTTGTAAATTTGACGTACGAAATTCAGCAGCTTTCGAAATATGGGCCAATATTGCGGTGGATATTGGCGCGATGTACGTTATACGCGGCCGGTTCATGAGGTTTAAAACGTCACAAGGAGTGGATCCGAGGCTAACGAAAAAGACAGGCTACCGCGGTGCATTCCTCTTATCTTTTTTTACAGACCGCTAGAGTGACGTGATGCTCTTTTCGTACACCTGCATTGGTGGATTCGTGCATCACGTGACTCCCGCGGTCTGTAAAAAAAGATACGCGTAAAGCACCGCGGTAGCCTTTCTTTTCGTTAGCCTCGGAGTGGATCATTTTTTCAATGGCGATTGGTGTAAAGTCGTTTTGTGCCAATCGCCGTGTAAAGATGATCCACTCCTTGTGACGTTTTAAACGTCATGAACCGGCCGTGTATAACATAGGTCCCGATATTGGCCGATATCTCTGTGCTACCTGGGGAAGACTCAAAATACCAACATACTAGAATTGAAGGGAGAAACACAGGATGGAGAAAAGGGACAAAATAAAGAACCTGGGAAAAAAATTAAAACCTCTGGTGCCACCTGTTTTGTTCCTTTACTCCTTCCTGTGTTTTCTCCCTTCCATTCTAGTATGTTGCTATTTTGAATCTTAGCCAGTTCAACGTTTGAAATCCCCGAAGATGGTCAAGTGTGTTGTGCCGAAACTTGGGAATTTTAACATCTTTTTAAATGTTTTTATTTTGTCATTTCCCATTGTACACTGTTTAGCATATTGCTACGTATTTTAGAGTTTCTACTTGTATATTACCATAGACTTTCTTGTATATTAGACTCAGAAATGGTAACATTTCTGGGGTCCAACATCACCTGCCACCAAACGTGATGTCCATCTAATTCAGCGCGCCAAACAGGTTTTTCTCCCGCCAAAATCTGCTTGCAATATCCGCCGAAACTTTATTACTGCGTCCGCGTTCCTCTGGAATTGACTGCCCTTTTTCATTACTTTTTAATTATCTGTGCCTTTTAATTTAAACAGTTCTTTTAAGAACTTATTATTTATTTTAGGCATACACTAAATTTGCAACTTTCTTATTTTTACATGCGTATATGTTATCTATCAAAGTTTTCCTTTTGATTAAAAATATTGTAATACATTTATACTTTCAATTAAATATAAAAGTAAATTACATTATAAGCTTCATTTGTGTTTTTTTTTTTTTTTTTTTTTACTTATGTTTCACTTTTTGAATAAATACTTCATTTGTTAGGACTATGTTTTATAATGTGTAATTTGACATAGCTATTTGGGATAATAATTTCGTTGCATTTGGTCAGTTATTTCTGTTTCAATGGTTAATTTTTGCAATAAGTTTTTATATATATATATATATATATATATATATATATGTGTGTGTGTGTGTGTGTGTAAATATGATAAGTAAATGAAGGCTTCGAATTGGATTAAATATTGTATTGATTACTATTTACAAAAAAAAGAACTATTTACAGGTTTAAATGCTTAAATTACATCGTTCTACGAAACATCTTCTTCATGTAACTCCCGTTACGATTTATCGTGCAACAGTCACGTCTTGTTCCTTCGAAATCATCTCGTCCTCTGGTTCTGGCGGGAAGTTTTACCGCTGGAGAAATGGTGGCGCTGCTCTCAGTGCGTATCTACTGCCGGGCCGTTACCATTCTGACACTCGGCCATTCGACTTGCCATGACCCCATGGCGACGTTGCCAGGAACTGAAAATTAAAAAGGAAAAAAGCAACAGCAAGGGAAAACAAACAGTTTTTTTAACAAATATATATAGGAACTGATGAATAGTGGTGATGATTTTTCTTTGTTTGTTCGTCTTCGTCGTCATCAGACCGTCTTAAAATGTTGCGTCATCATACAGTCCTAACATTCGTCTTACTATCACCAGATCATCTTAATGTTACCAGATCATAAAAATATTACAACATATTTGTCGTATGAATTTAATCGAACACATCATTTTGTCTTGCTGCATGCATGTTAAAAATTTTCATAAACTTATCTTCGCAAACCAAATTGTAATTAAACAAAACATATACATATACACTTGAGAATAAAAATAATAATAGGATCTTTCTTGACAAAAATGGAAAACACAAAAATATACTTGAATAATGAAATGATAGACGTCGTGTAATAATATAAGACAAAAATATAGAAAATATGTACAGTATAAGAATTAAAAAAAAAATGTTGAATTTCATCTTTTACGTGGTTGACCACGGTTTCATCATATCAACTGCAGTGGATGTTGTGTTTGGACCCTCATGGTGTCCAACCTTTTCTACCTCATATCTGTCATGACTGTTAACAGCTTTGACTTTATACGGACCAAAATATTTGATTCAAAGTTTCAGGCCTGGTCCGAATTGAGTACGCTTAATTGCGACTAAGTCACCAACCTGATATACTTTAGGCGGTTTTCGACGTTTGTCATAAAATCGTTTGCTTTTTTGTTGGTGTTGAATAATGTTATTTTTAGCGATTTCTCTTAACTCGTTTTTAGTATCTAATGCAACGTTGGCAAGCTCTTCTTCTAGGAGTTGTTTTATGCGAATGTCATCTTTATTTTTCATTTTAATCCCAACCAACAATTCGAATGGGGAAAACTGTGTTGTATCTGACTTTGTGCTATTGATAATTCTTTGTACTGAAGGGACATGTTTGTACCATTTGGTGGGATCATCCAAAGATAACTTAGTGAGAACTGGGATCAGCGTGGCATGGAATCGTTCGACGTGGTCATTTCCACGTGATACACCAGTAGCGATTGGGACATACTGTGTGTGCTCTTCCTCACGAAATGTTATAAAATCGGTTGACGTAAAAGCAGGGCCTTTGTCGCAAATAATGCGACGTGGATTTCCAAAGACAGTTTGTTGGAGTTTAAGCTTGTCTAAAGTATCACGGGCAGTTGTGGATTTTACAGGATATATCCACATGAATTTAGTAAATGCATCGACTACCGTCAAGAGATGCTTATAATTTTTATTCGTCGACGGTAACGGTCCTAGAAAATCGACATGGTACGTATCAAGAGGAGTGTCACCTTTGGGAATTGGGTGAAGGAAACCTTCAGGCTTTCCAGACTTCCTGGAAGACAAAATGCATGGCACACAGTTAGCAATGACAGTTTGTACCAGTTTATTAAGATTTGGAATGTAATAGTCTCTGTTAAGGATATCCGCAGTTTTTTGAGTGGAAAAGTGACCTTTAGAATGTGCATCTTGTATAATTTGATTTTGCATAGCTTGTGGGACAACTAATAGTTCGCGATCTTGAACAAGTTTATAAAGTACACCGTTCTTTAAGAAAAAATCATTCACGAGTGAATGCTCAACAGCTTGCTTCATACTACTTATAAAATCATCAGTGGCTTGAGATGCAATGATTTTTTCTGTAATTTCGTTATGTGTGAGTAACATTACTGGGTATCGACTTAACGCGTCAACGTGTTGCATTTGTTTTGCAGCTCTGTGAGCAACAACAAAATTAAAATCTTGGAGAAAAAGAGCCCTGTTAGAGGTAGTTTAATCTAAATTTTTATATTTATATTTTCATTAATATCTTAAAACATTTCCCTTTTATAAACTCATTCTTTTTTAATATTTAAACAACCCCCCCCCCTCCTTTTTTTTTCTTATAATTCTTAAACATTATTAATTAAAACTCTTATTTTCAAAATCCAAATATCTTTAATTTTCTGTAAGTCAAGACCACCCAGGATTTTCTTTTTCCTTTTGAGACCCCACACGAAACTGTGAGATAGCTTACCACGCAAACAACTTTTACTTGAAATTCTCACGTAATTTCAGTGATTGTAAATTCAGAACACACACAGGCAGATTGGATAACGTACACAAAGCCTTTGTAAGAATTCATGGGAATAGCTGAAGCCCTTTTGTCAGTTGTATTGTGTGCAACTTTTATTACCCTCAGAAAAGAGAGTCATAAAACTATTTCGAAGGCCTGTTACGAAGATAACAACAATATATTGCTTTTCTATCATTGTTTACGAAATGGCAGGTGCCAGTGTGCGGGTGGTTTTTTTTTCGAGGGACCCAACGCACAGCTGTTTTTTAAGCGGAGCCCAACGGACGGCTTATTTCCAAGAATTGAAGCTAGGATTTTTTCACCTAGTAACAACTCATCCAATAAACGTGTTATTCTCTCTCCCCACTCATCCAATAAGCGCTGAGTTTTTTTTTCTACCCCCTGGTCCACGCGTTACCAAGGGAACGGAGAGTTAGTTAGTAGAGGCAGTGATGTTGTGAAGCGCGAAGAGTTAGGGTGTGTATGCGGGGTGCTTCCCCCACCCTGCCTGCCAGGCAGGACAGAAGGTTTTTAGATAAAAAAGTGCTAAGACGTCCAGATATAGTAGGACTGAGAAGTGATGATCGAGGCAGAATGGAGGAATGAAATAGCATTTACCTCGGCATCTCCACCGAGTGTTGCATTGATGTTATGATTTAATACGGCGAGTGTGTATTCCCTCAAACACAACAACGGCAAATCCTTAATGAGAATGCACTGTGCAACATCCAAATCCTTGACCAGTTATTCGACCAGGGTTGGTCAGAATACATCTTCTTCTGCTCTATTAGTAAAGAGAACTCCTAGTGTGGCCTTTTAACCCGCAATAAATTGTCAATCTTAAGTTTATTAAGATTCATCTCTCCCTTTTCATTACTATGGGTTTCTAAATAATTTCGATCTCCCCGATAATCAGCCGAACACCTACTATTCAAAATCCAAATATCTTTAATTTTCTGTAAGTCAAGACCACCCAGGAGTTTCTTTTTCCTTTTGAGACCCCACACGAAACTGCGAGATAGCTTACCACGCAAACAACTTTTACTTGAAATTCTCACGTAATTTCAGTGATTGTAAATTCAGAACACACACAGGCAGATTGGATAACGTACACAAAGCCTTTGTAAGAATTCATGGGAATAGCTGAAGCCCTTTTGTCAGTTGTATTGTGTGCAACTTTTATTACCCTCAGAAAAGAGAGTCATAAAACTATTTCGAAGGCCTGTTACGAAGATAACAACAATATATTGCTTTTTTATCATTGTTTACGAAATGGCAGGTGCCAGTGTGCGGGTGGTTCTTTTTCGTGGGACCCAAAGCACAGCTGTTTTTTAAGCGGAGCCCAACGGACGGCTTATTTCCAAGAATTGAAGCTAGGATTTTTTCACTTAGTAACAACTCATCCAATAAACGTGTTATTCTCTCTCCCCACTCATCCAATAAGCGCTGAGTTTTTTTTTCTACCCCCTGGTCCACGCGTTACCAAGGGAACGGGGAGTTAGTTAGTAGAGGCAGTGATGTTGTGAAGCGCGAAGAGTTAGGGTGTGTATGCGGGGTGCTTCCTCCACCCTGCCTGCCAGGCAGGACAGAAGGTTTTTAGATAAAAAAGTGCTAAGACGTCCAGATATAGTAGGACTGAGAAGTGATGATCGAGGCAGAATGGAGGAATGAAATAGTATTTACCTCGGCATCTCCACCGTGTGTTGCATTGATGTTATGATTTAATACGGCGAGTGTGTATTCCCTCAAACACAACAACGACAAATCCTTAATGAGAATGCACTGTGCAACATCCAAATCCTTGACCAGTTATTCGACCAGGGTTGGTCAGAATACATCTTCTTCTGCTCTATTCGTAAAGAGAACTCCTAGTGTGGCCTTTTAACCCGCAATAAATTGTCAATCTTAAGTTTATTAAGATTCATCTCTCCCTTTTCATTACTATGGGTTTCTAAATAATTTCGATCTCCCCGGTAATCAGCCGAACACCTACTAAAGATGATGAGTGTGATGACAGATCTCTATCGTATCTTGTGATTCAAAAAAAAGAAAGAGAAAAAAGGTGTTGATTATAAGTTCAGCTAAAGAACGAAGTTACTTCTGTGAAATGATTGTGGTGAACGTTATTTTATGGATCTCAATCCTTAGACTCACGTTTTAGATTTATTGTGGGGAACTTAGGAGTAAATCAAAGAACTGTCAAATCCACATGTGTGTATAATTTACAAAGTCCGTCATTTCCAACTACTATCCCATGGTAAATATATAATTTATATCTTTAATTGATTAATATGATCACTTGTATTGTATTCCTGATTCTAAATATGTTTCTTCTGTAAATACTTATAGCTTTTACTATTCATGATTATAGTTATGAGGCATCACGTAAAAGGGAATGATTAGTTTAATCAATGAAAATCAATGATGACATATTTCTGTAAATAAACATAATACTCAGGCAATTCTCTCTCTGTTTTCTTTTATTATTATTTTCTTAATTACTTCAATAGGTTTGCTTTCAGCATTTTACTTTTTATTTAACTTATGAGAATCAATCTCCCAAGGATTTATATTAACCTTTTTACTTAATGTCTTTTAATTGATTTAAATATTAATTCTAAAATAAATAAATAAATAAATAAAAGTAAATTTTTGTATTCCTTAATCATGAAATTCTGAATAATATTTCAAGCACTGAGCTTGATGAAAGTAAACTGTTATCTTACCAATTGTTAAAATTAATAATATTCAAACTTATTTTATTTACCTAACTGAGACCTTTAACTATTCTTTAATTAATTACAGGACATACATATCTGAATTTTTATATAAAGTAATTTTAATACTTTGATTTAAAGTCATGTGAGAAGTGTTTTATTATAATGAATTACCTTATTCAAAATTTAATTATTTATTTATGGTCTCTTAAACAATGGATAATCTATACGATCACAGCTTCAGTGTTGTGAATTCTTGGAATTAATTTAGCATTTTTAATATTTGTTAAATATTATTTTGTTTAACTTATATCACCAATTTTTATACCTCCCCTTTTTGTACTTTCTTTAAAAGAAAAATTTTTGGCCCCTTTATTCCAAAATTTTCATTTTGTCTAAATTGTTATGTCGATGAAAATTCCTTGTTGTTACGCATCATATTAATTCTGGAATTCACAATGCTGATTGTTGGGGAATTGAATGTAGTGCAAATTGAGAATCTTGTCAGCGTTTCCAAATGATTAATTCTTGTACTGTTTTGAATTCAAAATTTAGAATTCAGGTAACTTTAAATTCTTTAAATTTTAATTGTTTCTGTTTAATTTAATTCATTTCCCTTTTTCTAAATTTAGTTTAGTTTGACAATAATTTTGTAAATGTGCATATTGACAAGATTCATTTCAATTTTAAGTCATAGGTAATTTGCATTCATTCAAATTTTAGTAAAAGGTAATAGTACCTAAAATAATTAATAAAAACCCCAACAGCCCATCTGGCAATCTTTGCACTAATCTCAGCTTTATCCATAGTTTTTTGGAAGGCTTCACGATCTGTGACAATTTTGAATTTAGTTCCATGTAAATACACTCTGAATTTTTTAAATGTTTCAACGACCGCTAAAACCTCTAATTCATAACTGTGTAATTTTTCTTGTGTAGGGGATGTCTTTCTACTCATGTATAAAACAGGGTGAAATTTGCCATCGGCAGATTTTTGTAAAAGAACTGCGCCGAAACCAAACTTAGATGCGTATGTATGTACTTCTAATTCGGAACCGGGGACAAAAAGATGAAGACGTTTCAACAGGTTCAGTTGTAAGCAGCTTTTTTAGAGTGGAAAATGCAGCTTGTTGCTCTGCGCCAAAATGAAATGTAGAATTATTTCTGAGAAGATCACTTAGGATTTTGCAATGGCTGCATATCCAGAGATATACTTGCGAAAATAACCCGTTAAACCTAAAAAGGATTGTAAATGTTTAGCATTCTGGGGTTCTGGAAAATTTTGTACAGCTTTGATTTTCAAGGGCGATGGTGCAATTGTGTTATTTTCTATCACGTGTCCTAAGAATTCAACTTTACGGACAAGAAATTGACATTTTTTTAAATTAATGTTCAAACCATAGCTTGAAGCTACTTGTAGGACGCGTTTCAGTTTAGCAAGTCCGTCTTCTTCAGTTTTCGCAGGTATGATAAAGTCATCCATATATAAAATTAATGTGCCGTCTGCTAATAAAGGACGAAAAACACAAGCTAAATATCTGTTGAAAGCCGCAGGGCTAATGCTCAACCCGAAAGGGGCCTTTAAAAATTCCCACTGACCATCATGAGTGATGAAAGCAGTATATTTAGTACTGTTAGGATCTATATCCACATGGAAAAAACCATTTTTGAGATCAATTGATGTAAACACTTGGGCACTTTGCAATTGATCCAAAACATCATCAATGAGGGGTAAAGGGTAATTATCCCTAACAATTTTTTTGTTTAATTTTCTATAGTCAATACATAAACGTGTAGAATTATCTTTCTTTTTAACAAGGACTATTGGACTGGCATAGTCGCTACAGGATGGTTTAATGATGCCTTCTTTGAGCCATTGCTCAATTTGAGCAGAAACAAGTTGTTTTCAGGCAATGACATTCGACGAGCTCGTTGACAAACGGGAATATCATCTTTTAATATAATGGACATCTTTAGATTGGTGGTGCCGTTTTGATTGGTTTATAACTATGAATTAAATTATACACTTCTTGTTTGCATACTTTATCACGAATATGACTTAAATCTACGTCAAGGGGATCTTCAACAGCATTTACTAAATGTACAAACAAATTATCATCAGATTCTGGTTTACTAAGAGAAATACCAGTTTTGTCGTAAAGTAATGTGCCTTGAGTAATTATACCTGTACCAATGATAAGTGGGAGATGCATGTGATGTTTTTCAATGACGTATATAGTTGTAGAAAAAATAGTATTATCAATATCAATGTTACCAGAAAATGAGCCAACTGGTTTAGAATTACCGCTACCAAACCCTGTTAATGTTAAACCCACGGGTGTTAATGCTGACAAACCCAGTTGTGCATAAATATATTCACGAAGTAAAGTAAAATTGCTTCCTGTATCGATGAGAGCATCAATCGTCAAACCAGAAATTTTAACTAATTTATGCATTTCATTACGAGAACAAGTTAGAATATGGACTTGAGAATGATCATTTAAATTTTTTGCATCCTTTGATTTGTCACATTGAAATGATTTATGCCCGTACCGATTACAAGCAAAACAGAGGGGACCTTTATCTTTATTTTTACAGTCTATATTCACGTGATTTTTTTTGGCCACAATTGTAACAGAACTTAACATTACGATTTTTGGAATTCTGGGAATTAAATGATGACTCAGCATTATCAGGTTTAGATTTAAATTTATGAACAAATTTTTCATTGTGTTTCGGTTCTTCATCTTGAAAATGGCGCTTATTCTTGATAAAGTCGTTTCGGATTTTATCGTAAATTTTTAATTTTTGTTTAAATTCTATGATAGTTTTACATTCATAAAGGATAGATTTCTGAAAAACAGAACCAGGAATACCTTTAATTATGTATTGCATAAGAGCAGAATCTTCGATATTACCGCGTGAACCCAACTGCTTCATGATTAGAAAATATTCATCTAATGACTCATTTTCATTTAATTTTCGCGCATTTAAAATTTCATGTAATTCAGCAGAATTATATAATTCGCCAAATTCGGTAAGAAGCAATTCTCTTAACTTATTCCATGAAGTTATGTGACTCTCTGTTTGAACTAATAATAGCGCTTTACCTCTTAAGGATCTTTTGGCGAATAAAAATTTATGCAGTTCAGACAAATTAAAAATATTAACTACATCTTCAAAATCGGCTAACCATTTACGAATACTTTGAAAAGAACTGTCGTCGAACGGCGCAAGAACAGTTTCGATATCATGAAAATTTACAGTAGTACTTGGTAAAACATGTTGAACTGGAAAATGCTTGTTAGGAGAATGAGAAAATTCTTCGTCAGTGCTTAAAACACTCGAAACCGGTACATTACTTTGATTATTTTCAACATTATCAGAATTTAACTCAGTATCAGACTCTGCGCCACTTTCGTTTTGTAAGATATTAGCTTGTAGCAATGTTTAGTGGTTTAGTCTGAAAGATACGTAATTAAACGTGTAGCAGTGTCAACTAAATTCCCCTCGCTATCAACACAGAGTAGATTGCACAAAGTAATTAAATCATTCAAAGAAAATTCAGCTTTAATTTTATCGACTTTCTTTTTAAACTCATCCGAATCTGTGACAAGATTAAAACCGGTAAATTCCCGTATTCAATTCCTATTCGAACGATCGTTTTCAGTATCATATAAAAATCGATGGAAAAAGTTTTATCTTATTTGTTTTCTGATTCTTTAAAACAGTTTCAAGTTCAGCTATGTCCACGAGTTTCATTATTAAAATTGAAAGATACAAAAGAAAGAGAAGAAAAAAAATGAACTCACCGCAAAAATAGATTAGATAGAATGAATATAGATAGAATGAAGAAAAAATAATCCTCCGTCAGCACGTAATACAAGAACAAGGGCTGCTTCAGTCTCTCTTTATTATTTTTTCTTTTCTTTTCTCGTAGAACAACTTCTGCGTCGTCGTTTAGCACTGTAAATAATGCGCTGAATAAAAAACAAATTAGTTGGCTTTCGTCATCTTGAATGCTGGTTTAGGAGTTTTCATCTAGAATTCCAAGTGGCGTCGTATTTGTCTAGGGGCTTTGATATTTACTCAGGATTCGACCGGCTGGGCCCCCATGTAAATATGATAAGTAAATGAAGGCTTCGAATTGGATTAAATATTGTATTGATTACTATTTACAAAAAAAGAACTATTTACAGGTTTAAATGCTTAAATTACATCGTTCTACGAAACATCTTCTTCATGTAACTCCCGTTACAATTTATCGTGCAACACTCACGTCTTGGGGTGCAACTCAAACGTGAAAGGTTCCATTCTCCCATTGGTTGACGAAAAACCGGAAGTCACGTAATTTTTATATTTTTTTACAACCTTGCTTAAAGCACAAACTGTCTGTGAACGATTTAGCGCTGCGGTTAAAGCACTGGACTTGTAATCGGAAGGTTTTAAGTTTTGTCCTCTCTGATGTTTTTAAAATTTTTTTAGAGGTTTGTTTTGATCTTTACGGAATTAATTAATAAAGATTATTTGGAACAGATGCTTGATTATTTACTTGACTTAAAGATCAGTATAAAGATTTTATTAAAATTATTATTTAAATATATAATTAATCTTAATTAATATTATATTTAAATATATATAGTTAATGTTAATTATGCTGGGACGGCTCGACGGTAAGTCTAGACGGTAAGTTATCCTTACTTTGCTTTAATTGATTCGATTGAATTTTAATTAGATTACTTCCATTGATTAATTGATTACTTCTCTTATTAATTAAATATTTGAATAGTATTAAAAAACTACAATGGAAGTTGCGTGGCATCGTGAGTAAATAGTGGTAGTTACCCAGAATCGTACGCAGACCATCACCTCCCGCCTTCTCTGTATTGGTAAATAATTAAACATTAAATTAGAACTAAACAGTTTATTAGAACTTTCACAAATAGGTTACAATACAATTAAAGATTATACTCATAATTTGAATATAAGCTGAACTAGACTTGATTCTAAATAAACAAATAAATACACTTAATCTAAACACATTAGTTAGGATGCCTACGAAGCCCTATACAAGCTTACGTTAAAATCTACATTAAATTTTTGAATGAGAACAATTCGGAATACTTAGTAAATAAATCATACCTGCGGTCAACTGGAACAGTACGCTGGTCATCCTAAAATCGGTCCTTTCAAACAGTTCAGCCGGCACTATCACTCACAATTCGACTAATTTTCAATCGGCTATTCTATCCTCTCCAACACTTCAAAAACAACCCATCACTTTTCTCTGATCATCACCAACCTTCTTTTCTCGTCAACTCCTTGCCTCCGTATCCCTCTCTCCTCTTTCTGCTCCCCTATCTTATTTCTCTGTCTCCTCCCCCAAAATATTCTCCCCGTTTTTTCTATCCCAATCCTGGCCACCTTCTCATTTTCTTATCATCCCTTTCCATTCACTCAAATGGCTAGAAACTTCTCATTGTCTGAAAACCTGCCTCCAAACAAAATTATTGGATATCTCTTCATTTAATAAATCCCACCTACTACGGGGTCATCTCACCCTTTTCCCGCCGAAAATTCTCACGTTTTTTTTTTCTCTTAGGTGGTCTGGGGGGGGCGTTCTTGCACTCATAATTTTATCTAACGCTGTCAAGTATGACATTTACTATTCCCGACTTTCTTTTATTAAACTTACTTCTATCTATACAATTGTAACCTCTCTTCTTGACGTAACTAACTTTACACCTGGGTTCCCCATTATCGTTCACACGTGCACTCGCCACTTAAAATCAGCAGCTGAGCTAGCCTTTTATCTTCTTAGCCCAACCTAAAATTCCATGTTATTCACGAGCATCCCCATGCTCCATTTCTATTCTTCTAATATAACCTACCTGGCTCTTAACCGAAACTCATCTTGAGAAAGAATATTCTAAGCTTACAATTATCTCACGCCTTGCCGATAGTTATCCGGCAATATTAGAAAAGGCTAAATAAAAGAAAAAAAACAAGAAAAAAAAAAAAGAAAAAATCCTTAACTCCCTATTCTGAAATAACTAGGCATCCCAACAACATAAATATAACATAAAACTAGGAAAAATGCACAATAAACACTAAATACAATACAAACATGATAAAACTACTAGCCATAAGACATAGGATATACCAACGCAATAAAATACCAGACAGCATAAAGTTATGTAAAATTGAAATACTAAAAGAGAAATTTTTTTTTTTTTTTCCCTTTTTTTTTTTTTTTTATATGTCTTGTGACTAGCTAACAATAACTTTTAACGTGATTTGCAACAACAAGTAATGACAGTCGCGAGTGTTGTAATTATAATACAAATAATGAATAATGCAGCGCCTACCAATTTTAAAAAGAAAAATGTGCTGCCCAAATTTGGAATTTGCAGCCAATCCCATACTTGGGTTGTTGTAGTAGCACTAATTGAAGCTGTGTAATTTGTGTCTAGTTTTAAAAATTCATAACTTTTTCTCTCCTCTCTTTTACATTTCAGCACTGACTTTCAACTTTAGCATTATCTATAAATTTGCTACATTATTTTTTTCACTTTCTCTCTAAGTAGATTTTATAATTATACATTTTCTGCATAATATAAGTAATTTTGTCAGTTGTTAATTTAAAAATGTGGGCTAAATTGATCTCAAATTTGGGTTTTTTCGCTACATTCTGGCCAGGGTTGTGGAAATAACAATTTAGAGCGATATTTACCCATGTACATTTTATTTCCTCTCCTTTGTTTTTTGTTTTTTTTTATGTATAATTCTTTTCAAAATTTGCTTTTTCAATTTCATTAATAGAAAAATTTTTATGTGCATTTTTTTTTGGTTCCACATTATAACATTTATCGACAACTTAGTGGATTATCAGTAGTATTTCTGCTGTTTTATTAGTTGCTTCTTACGGAAAAGAACACGTCACTGTTGAGTTTCTCATATTAAAAAAAAAAAAAAAGAGAGAGAAAGAAAGAAAGAAAATTAATATTACACAAATAAATAAATTTAAAAAAAAAAAAAAAAAAAAAAAAAAAAAAAAAAAAAATTTAAAAGAATGAAAACGAATTCACATTTATATTATTAATGTTATTATTTTGTGAGATTCGAAACTTTAATATGTTATTAGCACATTTGTCTTTATTAATATAAATTAACTTTTAAATTTTTTCGGAATACTGTGTAAACTAAATCATTTCCTTGCAGTTTTGCTACTTCACTTCGCCAAGGAGGTGTGTTCACGCCAAAGGCATCTTCACGGTGAAATATGCACAAATATGAGAAATTGCTCCCATATATCCAAAAGCCTTTGGAGAACTTTAGAGTTGCCTCAGGACTCTTGTTATTTTCACTCCTGCAAGACATGTATTGTCATTAAACGAACATTTGTTTTGTCGGGAAATGAACTCTTTCATCCTTCTCATTTTCTGGTACGTGCAGACCCCATTCGAAACGACAGTGCATCTACTACATATGAGTGTTTCACGAACATCATGCAACAATGTGCGTGTACTTCAACTAACTGTAATGGTGATTCTCATTTTTGCGGACATAATACATGTTTTCCTAATAGCACATGCTTTTGTTTTTCTACATTTAAACGAGTGGACCTAATCGCCGTGATGCCGGACTCAACGATTACCAATCCAAAATTAATTAATTTGGATGTGTGCTTCTACGACTCCAAGATTAATACTGTTCACAGTGTACGCAGAAAACTCTTAGAAGGCGAAACGGCGTCTTTTACACAGAACAATTTGACTTTTTCCTTTCGGGACCCGTTGCTACATTTTCCAGACTCAGGACGCGTCATTCTTAGGAGTTCTGATTTCGAACACGTGTTAACCATACCGTCTGACAATATAATTCATATCCCATTCGAACTATTAGCTTATAAAACTGATTTAGAAATCACTTACCTCCACAAAAGTGGAAAAGTTGTATTTGGTACGGTACATGTCAATGGAAAATCGTTGTGCCAAATCAGACACTGTTTCCTATGTAAGGAAATCTTATCACATTTTCAATGTTATCCTGCCATATTTCGCTATTCTCTTTATTTTATAATTTCAGTGTCATTTATTTTATTACTTTTGTGTGTTAAAATGATTTTTAAAAGTATGCAATTTTTATTTTTCTCTGTACTTATGTGTTTATATGCAGTCCTTCGTGTCTTTAAATTCATCGCTCGGTGTTCATTGTTATTAGGTGCTTTTATCGGACACTCAATACGGGACATTTTACGTTCCTGCTATGTAAAACTGGAACAAAATGAGTACCGGAGAGGTAACATTCCCGTTCTGCCGGTGGTGATACTAGCATGTATTTGTCTTTTCTCCCCCACTACGGCAGACTGCAACATGAACACAATCATACAGTCTGACCTCAAGTCATGTACGACAATGAATGACGGTTCCCGTAACTGTAAAATCTTCACGACCGCAGAGATTTCTCTACCGTCATTGTTAGCGGAAAACTGTTTGTGGTTTTCTGACGCGAATGAAAACCATCTCTTCTCTTTAAAAATAAAACTAGAAGAAGTGCTTTGTACATTTAATAAAGAACGTCTTTACTTTACGTTTCCTGTGAGGGCTAAGCAAATTAGCCAGATCTCATGCATCTATAATAAATTTTGTGGGCAAGGCCAGCATTGTGTTTCGAAAACAATCAATGAAAATGGTCTGAAATTCGAAGCTGAAACTGCAGAGAGCCGTGAATTTCCGGGTTTTTCCGATTGTCTAGCTGGAGAAAATGGTTCAGGATGCTTTATTTTAACGCGGCCAAGTTGCAATTTTTATAGAGTCTGGTACGAGCCAAATTTGTTGCAGTGTTTCGAAGTATCGAATATTGTAGGACACTCTTGTAAATATAAAATTCTAATCACTCACGTAGAAAATAACACAATTTCGAGACTTATTACTTCTGATACCGCTATCACGGACTCTGGTATAAGAATTACAGTGTTAGGCGCATACAATCAGCCTGTTTTACATTTCACTGATAAATTGATTCAAAGAGTGGGTAACCCCGAGGAGGCTTACTTAGCCCCAGCCTCAGAACGAAATTCTCCACAAGCACATATGGTTGGCGCTATCCAAGCGAACACTTCCTTTACAAAGAATTTTATATTCTCACCTGACCTCACAAAGTGCGATTTTTTCGAAGACAGATTACGATGTATTACGGCGCCTGACAATATAGAACGCCTGAGAGCTACACAGGAAACAGCGTTACCACTCCAAAGACACATACATTTCTTTAGAATCAACAATGAGAAACTCCAGTCTACACAGCTTTTATCATCAGCAGTACGAGTTCAACTGCATTTTTCTAATTTTAAAATAGCAGTGCAAACTACTACTATTTGCCCGCAATTAAGCGAAGCTAATCTGATAATTAGTGGCTGTTATAATTGTAAGATTTTGGCTCGTTTAACTTTCACCGCGCATTCATCATGTCAAGTTGGAATGGTCACCGTACAACTACAGCATATATTAATACATACTAAGGCCATATTTCTTCAATTAGAAGACTCACAACATGTTGTAAAATTTCAGGCGGAAAAGAAGTGTGATACGGACAAATTATGCCTTAAATCAAATACTATCTCACAATGTCGCACCTTTAAATATTGCTTAGACGAACCGTCGGTAGAATTATTTAAATATATATAATTAATAACAGTTAATATTTTATTTAAATATGTGTGTGTGGGTATGTACATATATAATTTATATTTATTATTATTACTTAAATATATAATTAATATTAATAAATATTATTATTTAAATGCATATAATTAATATTTTTGCTTAGTGGTTTGTAATGCATTCTTTTCCATTTTCAGTAAATAATTAGTAAGATATAAATAATTTAAAACCAATAAATAATAAACCAATATATCTTAAAGAAAAACTTTTTTAATGTAGCTCAAACAACGATTTTTTGTTTTGGATGATACACTTTGTAGAAGCCCAAACATTACATTTACGTATGTTTAGGATTAAACTAAACTTTTTTTTTTATATATAAATATTATCTGTTATTAAAACTGCATAATAGAAACGTATCCTTCTTGGTTCTTATTAGAATATAGAAGTATTGACTTTTTTTTTCATTTATTATATATGCCTACATCAATAATATAATATAATACCACTGTGATCTCAAGAAATTTTTGAAAATTGTAGTAGCAAATAATATCTAAATCATATAAAATCTTCAACTAATGTTAGAAACATAGACATACATATATAAAAAATTATGCAGACATGTATGTATGTATATATTCATATAATTATATATTACACATATTTATATACATATATGTATATATACATATATAAATATACATACGCATATAAATATATATATATATATATTTATATACATATATATATATTTATTACATACATATATCATACATACATATGTGTATTGTATATGTTTTCACTTTTACGAGAAAAAATTATGTCAGATTTATTGGATTGCAATGCAGTGTAAGAGTACGAAAATGTTAAAACTACACAATAATACACCAATATTATACTGATTATAAAAAACATCAATTGATTAATCTTTGTATAATACTATACTATCATATTGGTAAGAAACAATAAAAGTTTGATCTAGGGGCCCTGTATAAAATATATATTTTCTTAATAAAATTTTTAATTGATACTTAATAAGTAAAAACAAGTAAGTATTAAACAAAATATAATTTATTTTTAGGTATCACTTTATAAACTAATCGAATACAAAAACATCTGTCTTTAATTTTTCTTCTTTTTTAATTGATTTTATTATTATTATTTTTATTATTATTGCAGAATTTAACATGTCATGATTTCATGACCATTTTTCAAGACTAAAAATATCACCATGGGAAATATTATTTTTATAAATATTTAATTTAAATTATTCTACAAAAATTATAATAAATTATAATATAAGAAATGTAAAGAAATATGCATTAAATTTTACAAATTAATATTATACAATTTGTTAAAACAATACTTGTGTATAATTAATTAGTATTTCTAATAATCAAATATCAATTAATTACGTGAAAAAAATTCCCATTAAATACATTTTAATTTACATAAAATGTATTTAATGGAAATTAAATGTATTTAATGTATACATTAAATGTACTTAATTATTTGTATAATAAATTTACATTATCCCAAAATTTATTTTGTAAAACACAGTTTAATTTACAAGTTAATTTACATAGTTTAATTTTTCAGTACGAAGCATTAGAGCATAATTGTGTTTTGTTATCCTGTCCACAGAGGGCAGCAGCACTAAACGATGTTATGTTAGCTACAAAGTTAGGAAGAGCGGGAACATTTAGAAAATTTTCACGTGACTTCCGGTTTTTTGTCAACCAATGAGAGAATGGAACCTTTCACGTTTGAGTCGCACCCGTTTCTTCGAAATCATCTCGTCCTCTGGTTCTGGCGGGAAGTTTTACCACTGGAGAAATGGTGGCGCTGCTCTCAGTGCGTATCTACTGCCGGGCCGTTGCCATTCTGACATATATATATGAAAGGTTGCAAAAAGTATGCCTTTAAATAGGAATATCAAAATCAAAACTATAAATTTCAGGATTGCAGCAAAAATATGTTCTATAATTGAGTGTATTGTTAAAAAAAGACAGTATGTGGTTTCAAGTTTTCAAAAGCTATGAAATATATTATTAAATCAAAGAATACTTGATAACATTTCAGTGCTAACTTTCCTTTGTAACATTTGTAACCTTTGTACAAAAAAAAAAAAAAAAAAAAAAAAAAAAAAAAAAAAAAAAACTAAACCTCTTTTCTGGTTTGGTTAATTGAGTAAAAAATATATTCAGGAAATATGCATATTAATTTTTAAACCTGAATTCTCCCATTGTTGTTAATAATTGTCCCAGTTTGGTTCAATTTTAAAACGAGTTTGGCCTAATTTGAAAATTTGGTACTACTTGAATATTCCGTCGACCAATTTCGCCAAATTATACAAATCGCCAAACTATACAAATGAAAGAATGTTGCCATTCTAAAATTTTAAATTAGGAAAATGAATGAATTTTAAAAAAAAAATGTAATCTAACAAATTACAACAACCATTGGCAAAATGTTCGAAAATCTTAAAAAAAAAAAAAAAAAAAAAAAATGGCACTCCGGGAGTGCTGACAGAAGTGAAAACTTGAACAATTACGTATGTATTTTTTGAATCGTCAGGAAATGTTTTATTGTGCAGAAAATACTTTTAAATGAAGTGTTTTTTTTTATTCATTATTATAAACTACTACTACAAAAATTATATTACAATTTTCATTTAATGCACTATTGTACATGAAAAATAATGCATATTATTTTACATACAAAAATTGCAATCTATTGCTTAAAACGTAAATTTACAAATACATAAAATATGAAATTTAATTAATTGGTATTCTTTGAAATGAATACCAATGAAACTTATGAATTTTCATCCACAATTTTAACAACTCTCAATACATTCATCATTTCTTCCATGAGATGTAGTTTCATATCTTTTGTAATAACATTTATCTGCAAAATAGGGTTCCCGCTTCCTATCACTCCAAAAATTATGACTTCTTTGCTGCCTGTCTTGTTTATGGTATTCGTGAACATTATGCTTTTTTCTATCTTCATACTGCGCGTATTGTTTGCGATATCTATAATTTCTATCAACAAACTTTTCTTTTCTATAAAATGATTTCACTTCATTTCCGTATCAGTAACCACGTTTCTTAAAACTTTCGTGAAATATTTCCTTATTTTAATTTTTACTTTGTATATTACTTCCGTCTATTTCTTTTCTCGTGCTAGTTAAATTATAATATTTTCCGTGTTTTGTTATTTTATTTTCATCTTTTGATTTGGTCTCGCGAGTTGAGTCACTTTTATCTGTTTTCACCGCGCGTGCTAAATTTATCTTGAAATAATTTTCTGAATTATTTTTATTCATAATACCAATCATTTCGTTTTCTGCACGTGAACTATTTCCTTTTGATACTTTCGCTTCATTGTATGAATTGGCAACATAATTTAATTTGGTGTCGGTAACAGTAACGGTAACGGTGTCGCGAATTCAATGGTTTTTTCCCATCTCAAAAAATGCCCAACGCGCCTAAAGAAGTTTTCACTTCAAAAATTAAAAATATTAATTATTCAAAAATATTCATCGGAACCATCTACAAATAAATGCATTTTCCATTACTACAGTTGAAGAGATCCTGGCATTCTCTGTCCTCGCAAAAATATTCGTCTGAACTATCGCCACAGTTATTGAAACGCATTTTCCATTACTACCGTTGAAGAGATACTGGTATTCTCTGCCAACGAAATAATATCCGTCTGAACCATCTACACAATCAATCTCTCCATTGCACCCCTGAGGCGATTTTACAAACCATCACGCGTATAGCGATTGTAGGCGGTGTCGAATGATGATTGGCTAAAAGATGGTTACGTAGTTGGTGAGGGGAGTAGTTAAAGCGTATTAAATGAATAAGTGTAATAAAAGCAAATATACTTGTGTCAGATCTTGTATAGTGGTTAAAGCACCAGGCTCGTAGTTTTGATGTATCGAGTTGTGTCCTTTCCAATTTTTTTTTACATTTTTAGAGTTTTGCTTTGATCTTTATTGAATTAGTTAATAAAGAATATTTATTAACAGTGCTTCTTAAGCATTGATGTAAAGATCAGTTGATCTTTATCAATTGCTCTGCAATATTTTATTGTCAATTAGATAATTAAATTTTAATTAGAATTAAGTTAAACAATGTTAAATTATAATTATAATTAAGGTAAATAAAAATAAAAAAATTTATTACATACAATGAAATTTAATATCAGATAATTTCAAGAATTAAATTAAATTTTAATTCATATAAGCTATTTTTTAATAACTATACGAACATTTATTAAAATGCAATAACTCCTAAACTTTCATTAAACTTTTTTAATTAGAACTTTAGTAACAGATGATTATCAAATTAGCAGAATTAATTAATTAAAGTTTTCAACTTTTAAACTTAAGCATTATTATTAAAAATCTCTATTAATTTACTAAAATTCTTTTTACCAATTACTGGTTGATCTGTAGTGATAAAGTTCTGGAAGATTACCATATTTAAAGTTTTTTTTTATTATTTTATTATTTAAAATATTAATTATTATTTTTATTTAAATAAGTATAATTAATATTAATTAATATTTTTATTTAAATATATTCAATTAATATATTATATAAGTATTATTATTTAAACGTATAATTAATATAAATAAATGTTATTATTTAAATATATAATTAATATAAATAAATATTATTATTTAAATATATAATTAATAATATTATTAAAATATATAATTAATATTATTATTATATAATTAATATTTTTGCGTAAAGGTTTGGTATACATTCTCTTGTGATTAATTAGCAAGATATAAACTATGAGAAAAATAAACCAATCTATGTTAAAGAGAAGCTTGGGTTTTGTAGACATAGCTTGAAATATGATCTTATGTTTCGGTTGATACATTTTGTACAAACCCAAACATTACATGTATGTTAATGTTATTTGTTATTAATAATGTGTAATAGAAACAAAACGTTTTTGGTAACTATTAAAATCCGGAAGCTAGGACTTTTTGTTTTTATTTCTGTTTCTGCTTCTTCTTCTTTTTATTTATTTATATATTTTTGTGTATGTCGTCTATATCAGTAATCTATTTATTAAAAAAAAAATTGTATATGTCGTCTACATGAGTAATATATATTTTAATGTCACCATGATCCCAAGAATTTTGTGAAAATTGGAATAGCAGAAAATCATATACAGAGATTGTGTTGATTTCATGATTTTACATGTTAATTTTAGTACATTTAGGCTAAAAACAATAACAACCAAACTAAATTATTATAAATAGATTAAATAAAGCATACAATGGCATCATTTCATAACTGTATTACAAATAATAATAGTGAAAGCAAAGGAGATAAATCTACCTAACACTAGTAATAATAAATATAGTTATCATTATTTTTATTTTGCAAAAAAAAAAAAAATGTTGAATGATTAATTGCTTATTTTACGAACAGATGGCGCCACTACACATTTTGTGAGCATTATTATTACATATTGGAGGGTTTATGTGTGTTTTGTAATAAACCATTTAAATTATTTAAATAAAAAAATAAATTTACATGTGTATGTGTATTTTTAACGGCTTAGAAGTTGCATGGATTTCAGGCGTTTAAGTGTAATTTGTATAGCTTTTTAAATTATTTAAATACTGAATGAATTTTTTTTTTCAGTTAAATTTTGGCAGTGGATACATGCAATGTTTGCAAGCTTTTAATTGTAAAAAGAAAAAAAATAATTCCAAAATTAAATGAATTTGTATGAAAATTTTGTATTTTACGCTGTCTTGACTTAAAGATATGAAGGAAATAGTTTGTTTAATAAACCTTTAAGTTCAGTAAAAATTTTAAAACTAGTATATATAAATTTGAAATCTTCATTTCTTAAGTATATATTGATTTTATGAAATAAATAACTATATAAAAATCTGTAAACTGCATTGCTTAAGTATATGTTGATTTTATAAAATAGCACAGTTCAAAAAGTTTTTAACAACCTAGTAATTTTATTTTCGTTTATTAATTCAATTATGATTATTAAAAAAATAATAATAAACATTCAGAAAGCTAACATTTATTTGCTGTGCTTTCAGTTTATTCTTGTGAAATAATGTTTAATATGTTTTTCTATGTTTAATTCTAGCTAATTGTACTTAGTATTTACTATAAATAAAATTTAAAATAAAAATTACAAAAAAAAATGTAAACATGTAATCTTTATTTGAAAATTGGAAGTTATAGATTATAGATATTAAAGAATATAATAATTTATAAATTAAATATGTTTAACTTTATGTAAGGTTTGTTATGTATCAATAAATTATGCTGGACGTAAAGTTTTTCCCTTAAAAAACGCACACAAGCTACTAAAAATTTAAATTAGATTTCACGAACCTTTAAAATTAAAATATGTTTTATTTTTCTTAAAAAAAAAAAAAAAAAAAAAAAAAAAAGTTGAATTAGATAATGACCTCTGAAAATACAAGAGCTAGAAGTATTTGATTTGCTTGTACATATGGATTGTTTTCTTTTAATTGGATTAAGTTAATAATTTTTTGTTAGACACGTTTAATATGTCCTAAGCATCATTAAAAATAAAGCAAACATGAATATGCAAGATCAGACTTTCTTATGAATCTTGAACGAAATGAAAAATATCCTCTTCAAGCGCATTAAGCTCCTCCTACCTCGTCTCGGGCAGTCGACCAATCACCATTCGACATCGTCTCTAATCGTTCTACGCGTGATGGTTTGTAAAATCGCACCCCTGAGAGCGTTGAATGCATTCATCATTCGATTGTAAGCAATGCGCCTTTCCATCACCGCCTGTCGATGTCGCAGATGTTTCAACCAGCAAACGATAAACGTTGCGCGATACATAATAATATTTAACAACATACTGTCTGGAAGAATTGTTTAAACGAGTAAGTTGATAAGAGAAGCAACTGAACGCTATTGAGTAACATTAAGTCGTGCAAATAAAGGGAAAGTGCTAACCAATATACTACCGTGGGCAAAAAATAGCAAGACTTTTTAATTTAAATTTCGCGCGAAAAACCATTCATCGAAATATTTTTTTTCTAGGTTGGTATGACTGTCAGTGACATCTGCGCCAAATGTCACATCAAAATAATCATTAGTGTTTAGTATACGCTTGTCTTTCTGAAGTACAAAAAGTGCATTCGGCGATTTTTACAATGAGTGAAATTATTCAACAAAGAAGTTCCATTAAATTTTGTGTGCGGAATCAAATTTCTGGTGCCGAAACGTTCAGAATGTTGCAAAAGGCCTTCGGTGATAATTGTTTGTCGCGAGCAAGTGTTTTTGATTGGTACAAATTATTCAAAGAGGGTCGAGAACGCGTTGACGGCGAACCACGTCCAGGACGCGATACTCCAAAATGTATACACTTTCAGCACTCTTGTCGCCAAGTGAAGAAATTCGCAAAATCAGAAATATCGCCAATGGCAAACTGCGCAGCGTACATTCAATATTACAACCCTAGCAACTCCCTGTCTCTGCGTGCCGTTTCTGTAGTCCACGTGTATTTTTTCTGGGATTTATTTTATTTATACAATATATTTTTTTATTTATGATTTACTTATGAGTATGCTCAAATGTTTTGAAGTAGTGGGGAATATATTCACCCGTTTGAGAAATTGCCACAGGAAACATCTGTATGAAGAGAAAGGTCAGTGAATTTGCAATGTGTGTCTTGTAATTTTGTAAAAATGTTATTTGTAAGGTAAATTCTAAGATGTAGAAATTTTACAAACCATCACGCGTATAGCGATTGTAGGCGGTGTCGAATGATGATTGGCTAAAAGATGGTTACATAGTTAGTGAGGGGAGGAGTTAAAACGTATTAAATGAATAAGTGTAATAAAAGCAGATATACTTGTGTCAGATCTTGTATAGTGGTTAAAGCACCAGGCTCGTAGTTTTGATGTATCGAGTTGTGTCCTTTACAATTTTTAGAGTTTTGCTTTGATCTTTATTGAATTAGTTAATAAAGAATATTTATTAACAGTGCTTCTTTAAGCATTGATATAAAGATCAGTTGATCTTTATCAATTGCTCTGCAATATTTTATTGTCAATTAGATAATTAAATTTTAATTAGAATTAAGTTAAACAATGTTAAATTATAATTATAATTAAGGTAAATAAAAATAAAAAATTTTATTACATACAATGAAATTTAATATCAGATAATTTCAAGAATTAAATTAAATTTTAATTCATATAAGCTATTTTTTAATAACTATACGAACATTTATTAAAATACAATAACTCCTAAACTTTCATTAAATTTTTTTTATTAGAACTTTAGTAACAGATGATTATCAAATTAGCAGAATTAATTAATTAAAGTTTTCAACTTTTAAACTTAAGCATTATTCTTAAAAATCTCTATTAATTTACTAAAATTCTTTTTACCAATTACTGGTTGATCTGTAGTGATAAAGTTCTGGAAGATTACCATATTTAAAGTTTTTTTTTCTATTATTTTATTATTTAAAATTTTAATTATTATTTTTATTTAAATAAGTATAATTAATATTAATTAATATTTTTATTTAAATATATTCAATTAATATATTATATAAGTATTATTATTTAAACGTATAATTAATATAAATAAATGTTATTATTTAAATATATAATTAATATAAATAAATATTATTATTTAAATATATAATTAATATTATTATTAAAATATATAATTAATATTATTATTATAGAATTAATATTTTTGCGTAAAGGTTTGTTATACATTCTCTTGTGATTAATTAGCAAGATATAAACTATGAGAAAAATAAACCAATCTATGTTAAAGAGAAGCTTGGGTTTTGTAGACATAACTTGAAATATGATCTTATGTTTCGGATGATACATTTTGTACAAACCCAAACATTACATGTATGTTAATGTTATTTGTTATTAATAATGTGTAATAGAAACAAAACGTTTTTGGTCACTATTAAAATCCGGAAGCTAGGACTTTTTGTTTTTATTTCTGTTTCTGCTTCTTCTTCTTTTTATTTATTTATTTATTATTATTTTTTGTATATGTCGTCTACATCAGTAATCTATTTATTAAAAAAAAAAAAAATTGTATATGTCGTCTACATCAGTAATCTATTTATTAAAAAAAAAATTGTATATGTCGTCTACATCAGTAATCTATTTATTAAAAAACTAGTCGGATGTGCCAATCCCAAAACTTTCTTCTATCTCAGTCATGTTAATACTTCAAAATTCGCTATCACATCGCCAATAAAATCAATATTTTTCATCATTCTGTTGTACGTCAGCTGCGTGCGAATGGTCGGGTTACAAGGATGCGAACAACCGATGTATACTAAACTACGAAAAGTCCTTCTGGCCTGAACCGACAGGAACACATCGCCTTCCTATTCCTTGGTTTTATGATTTTAGCTAATTAATTTAATGGAAAACACGAAGGTAAAACGCGTGGAACCTAAATAAAGAAGATTCAATCCCAGTTCTCGTCAACATTGAATTTGAATGAGAATATCGCCAAATTAGTCCTCTACAGCCAAGTTGGCTTCATTTATGGCAACTTATTTTGGTCGCCAAATTTGGCGATATTCCGCCAACTGTCGCCAAGTTTGGCGAGAATTTGACGTTGGCGAATATAAATATATAGTGATAAGCAAATAATAGGATTAATGGTTACAACAATGAAAGAAAATTTGCCGAAACCATGTTAACTAAAGCTCATAAATTAAACCCGTTTATGGATGAATTCTGCTGTCTTCTTTGAAAATGTTAGCCACCCTAAAATTTCAAACTGCTATATCTCAGCCATTTTTTAACATAGAGGCAAAGCAAAAATTGTTCCGGATTCTCCGGATCAAGGCCGAACATTTAACGAAAAATAAGTTTTAGGATTTCTAATTTTTTTGAATTTGCACATCTTTTTTGAATTTGAAATCTTTAAATGGCTATCGCAACGCCCCCTTTCGTCGAAATATCCCCAAATTCTAATAGAACCTGCTTGCCATAGCCAAAAACATAGAAAAAAATGTTGTTCAATTTGAAGCATAACTTCATACACTTTTCGATGATACAATAGTGAAAATGGAACAAAACTATCGATCACAGCGCCCCCTTTCGTCGAAATATTCCCAAATTCTGATAGAATCTGCTTGCCATAGCTACAGTGCCTAGAAGTAAGTAGTGTGCTTATCGCCAATACAACCGCAATAAAAAAAATGTCCCTAACAGGAGGAAAACCAGGTTCTCCGCGAGAGGGCGTCGAGTTCCCACCGCCGTTATTAACGTTTGAAGTTTCATTTAACAGGCTTGATCCTAATGTTAGTTTCAATGTAATTAACGCTGTATTTTCAAACAAACTATACGAATGTTTCTATTTCTATAATATTTTAAAGTAAACATACGTATATTATGCCTGTTTAATGATAAATCAGTATGGATAAATCTGCAAATACTAAGAAAAGAAAAGCTGATCGAACATGCTCCGGGCTTAATTTCTAAGAAAAAAAGTGCCGGAGCCCTAATATTCTGCGGTACTAACACGCACCCCCCCCCCCCCCCCCCCCCACCGTCACTCCAGTCTGCCTATTTATATTTCATACATTATCTTCAAAATTTAAAACACTTTTTTTTTTAGCAAAATAAAAATAATTAAATACATCTATCTGTGTATACTTAGATATCAACTGTTCCATTTTTTTGTTATTACTACTTCCAAATAGAAACCTTTGCTTTACCTAATCTTAATGTTAATTAATCGCAGAATTCTGCGATTAAATAAGCTCAGGATTATGATTCGGAAATAGTGTTAACACAAAAAATTAATAGTTCGCAGCTATGCGGAATAGAAAAAAGACTATTTCTGTTTACTCGTTATTCTGATCAAAATAGCATTAAAATGATTTGAAATGGAAATAAATAAAATTTGAATTTAAGACAGATTGAGTTCAAGCCTCCCAAGACTGATATAAAAACCGAGCCCGTTTTATCTCAATCTCTTACGTGAGCGACACATTACCTCACTTATAAGTGTTTTGATACAAAAGCAGGCAAAAATTGGGGATGGGAGGGAAAGGAAAGGGTAATTTAGAATTCGTTTTTCGGAAGCGTTATTGCACTAGGCTCCGGAGCGCAGTGTTTATGAGCTCCGGTGAATTCTGGCCAATATTTAAACATTTACTAAAAATAGAGAAGTACCGGAGCTGAGGTCTGGTGGGCTCCGGCGCAAATTAAGCCCTGAACATGCTTCGTTCCCGGATATACTAGTGGATATAAAAGCAACAAAACTAACATAACTCTATCCCCCCCCCCCCCAAAGACTAAAACTAATTTGAAAAATGGTTAAAAGTCATTCCTCGTGCCGACAAAGATCTGAACCAACATTCAGTTGTATGTGAATTAGAGTCCTGCACGGGTCGGGTTGTACCCGACCCGAACCCGCAAATTTCATTTGAAGTCAACTAGCAACCCGACCCGAACCCGACAAAAAAATTACCTCGATTTCCTTAATCTGAAAAAATATTGGACATTCTTTTGAAAAAGCGGGTCATCCCGAACCCGACCCGCAAGAGTAAAAACCCAACCCGAAAAGTGAATGTCAACCGGACCCGCAGCAAAAAGTAGAAGTCAACCCGACCCGAACCTCAACAAAAAAAAAGAGCGCCAACCCGACCCGAACCGTGGGACGGGTCGGGTGCGGGTAACCCGACCCGATGCAGGACTCTAATGTGAATCGCATTTTCATGAGCGATTTATTGAGAGAAATTACAAATACACTATTGAAGGGAAAGAAGATTTGCTCAATTATTTTTAATTTAGTATTTTAATTTTTCTATCTAAAATAATTAAAATATTTATATTGTGATAATGAAAATAAATAATTTAAACAATGAACATTATCATAAATATTTTATTAATTATTGATATCCTAACTTTAAAATTTATTTTAACATGACTATTTTGTTTCATTAGTATGGTTTCATTCAATCATGGTTTTAAATACATTCACAAAATCAATGTATTACTTTTTGTAGGGTGTCTATTACTCGAAAAAAACTGGAAAGTGTTCGATTTATTTCTGTTATTAAAATTTTGATTCACATTTGAGAAATGTGAGTATGAGAATGGTTAAATATTGTTGATAACTTAATGTAATAATAATAATAATAATAATAATATATATATATAATAATAACTATTAATCAAAAATAATTTTTAAATAATTTTTTAAGGATGATTGGCGCATCTACCCTAATTTAAAGAAAATGCATTCTTGTCATACTTTCAGGAGAGTAATTATTTTTTTTTTCTAGATTTGAAATTATCATTAATTTAATGTTTGATGTTTGCTAGTATACCTTAAATTATTTTACTCAAAACTGAAGCTCCGAAATGTCAGAAATTTTTAACAATTCAATTTACTCTTAGTTTGTTAACAGGATGTAAACAAGTTATGTAATAATGAATACCGATTAAAAAGTTGTCAAAATAGGGACATGTTTTTGCAAGAATTCATCATAGTATAATGTATTTATCCAATATATTGTATTTATCCAATTTTAGAAATAACTAAATATTGTAGGAAGAAAAACATTGTCCTATGATAAAGTTTGTAACTGTTTGAGTTCATTACAATTAGTTGTTATGAAATCAATTACATTTCTCTTCAACTGTATTTTCATTATTAGAATTTTTTTCCTTGTTTATTTTTTATCTAGAGCATTTTAAAGTACTGATTTATACAGAAAAAAATAGATTTAAAATGAGGTGTATGTAAAAACGAAAGTTACCATAGCCGCGGCGAGAACACTGGCGCCATCTATCGGCGTCCTCTATTTCTGAAGTATAATATTGACGCCGATAACAACACTATATACTTCTAGGCACTGTACCATAGCCAAAAATCTAGAAAAAAAATATGGTTCAATTTGAAGTATAACTTTATACACTTTTAGATGGTACAATAGTGAAAATGGAACAAAAATATCGATCACAGCGCCCCCTTTCGTCGAAATATCCCCAAATTCTGATAGAATCTGCTTGCCATAGCCAAAAACATAGAAAAAAAATTAGGTTCAATTTGAAGCATAACTTCATACACTTTTAGATGGTACAATAGTGAAAATGGAACAAAAATATCGATCACAGCGCCCCCTTTCGTCGAAATATCCCCAAATTCTGATAGAATCTGCTTGCCATAGCCAAAAACATAGAAAAAAAATTAGGTTCAATTTGAAGCATAACTTCATACACTTTTAGATGGTACAATTAAAAGCCACACAGACGGACAGACGGACGGACGGACAGACGGACAGACAGACATTTTGTAAAAACATGTTTTTCGGAATCTCTGACCCCTAAAACGTGTAAATTCGTCGAAAACCGGAAGTCGAAAAAAATTTCGATTACAATACTTTCTTCTATTATAGATAGAAGAAAGTAAAAAATTGTATATGTCGTCTACATCAGTAATATATATTTTAATGTCATCATGATCCCAAGAATTTTGTGAAAATTGGAATAGCAGAAAATCATATACAGGGATTGTGTTGATTTCATGATTTTACATGTTAATTTTGGTACATTTAGGCTAAAAACAATAACAACCAAAGTAAATTATTATAAATAGATTAAATAAAGCATACAATGGCATCATTTCATAACTGTATTACAAATAATAATAGTGAAAGTAAAGGAGATAAATCTATCTAACACTAGTAATAATAAATATAGTTATCATTATTTTTATTTTGCGAAAAAAAAATGTTGAATGATTAATTGCTTATTTTACGAACAGATGGCGCCACTACACATTTTGTAATTATTACATATTGGAGGGTTTATGTGTGTTTCGTAATAAACCATTTAAATTATTTAAATAAAAAAATAAATTTACATGTGCGTGTATTTTTAACGGCTTAGAAGTTGCATGGATTTTAGGCGTTTAAGTGTAATTTGTATAGCTTTTAAAATTATTTAAATACTGAATGAATTTTTTTTTCAGTTAAATTTTGCAGTGGATACATGCAATGTTTGCAAGCTTTTAATTGTAAAAAGAAAAAAAAAATTTCAAAATTAAATGAATTTGTATGAAAATTTTGTATTTTACGCTGTCTTGACTTAAAGATATGAAGGAAATAGTTTGTTTAATAAACCTTTAAGTTCAGTAAAAATTTTAAAACTAGTATATATAAATTTGAAATCTTCATTTCTTAAGTATATTTTGATTTTATGAAATAAATAACTATATAAAAATCTGTAAACTGCATTGCTTAAGTATATGTTGATTTTATGAAATAGCACAGTTCAAAAAGTTTTTAACAACCTAGTAATTTTATTTTCGTTTATTAATTCAATTATGATTATTAAAAAAATAATAATAAACATTCAGAAAGCTAACATTTATTTGCTGTGCTTTCAGTTTATTCTGGTGAAATAATGTTTATTATGTTTTTCTTTGTTTAATTCTAGCTAATTGTACTTAGTATTTACTATAAATAAAATTTAAAATAAAAATTACAAAAAAAATGTAAACATGTAATCTTTATTTGAAAATTGGAAGTTATAGATTATAGATATTAAAGAATATAATAATTTATAAATTAAATATGTTTAACTTTATGTAAGGTTTGTTATGTATCAATAAATTATGCTGGACGTAAAGTTTTTTCCCTTAAAAAATGCACACAAGCTACTACAAATTTAAATTAGTTTTCACCAACCTTTAAAATTAAAATATGTTTTATTTTTCTTAAAAAAAAAAAAAAAAAAAAAAGAGTTGAATTAGATAATGACCTCTGAAAATACAAGAGCTAGAAGTATTTGATTTGCTGTTTCAAATTATACTTGTACATATGGATTGTTTTCTTTTAATTGGATTAAGTTAATAATTTTTTGTTAGACACGTTTAATATGTCCTAAGCATCATTAAAAATAAAGCAAACATGAATATGCAAGATCAGACTTTCTTATGAATCTTGAACGAAATGAAAAATATCCTCTTCAAGCGCATTAAGCTCCTCCTACCTCGTCTCGGGCAGTCGACCAATCACCATTCGACATCGTCTCTAATCGTTCTACGCGTGATGGTTTGTAAAATCGCAGCAGGGAAGATTCTGTGTAAAACAGCCTTGTCTTCCTTCCATTCAACACTGTGCAACACATGAACAGATCTATAGGTGGCGTTGTTCCAGTTACTATTCCTGACGTCATCTTCCCAGTGAAGAGGGCGGGGCGACTTTACCTGTTGCCACCACTGGGTAATGTAACAGAATACTTTTGTGTGTTGTTCATCGAACTCTGATTTAATTTTAATAGATAAAAGTTTATAAAAATATTTAATATGTATTCCCATCTATTTTAAATAATTAATTAGATGAAGTTCGATATTTGTATATATTTCCTTAGGATACGTAATTTTCATAAGCGACATCTGGCGGAGGATTGTGCTATTTTGTCATGAATTCTGTCTGCTACTATGTTGTTACTTTAGGTTAATAACCTTGAAAAGTTTTTAGAAATTAACATCGTTTATTTTGAGTTTATTAGCAATAAAATTATTTAAATATGTTGACAATGTAATCTACCATTTCTATTTTCCTTAATGAATGTCTGTGGAGAATTACTGTCCCCCAATGTAAGTATTAGGCAAATTTTTTTCTTCCTGTCATTATCGGTCTTTTCACTTTTGCTTATGTTTAATTTTTAATACCGGTATAGATTTTATTTAATGTACATTATTTCACTAGGTTTCACTGATTTCTGCATGTAATAGATTCTTAATTCCATTTTTTCTTGTATGTAATGATTTATTTTATATTTCTTTCGTTGTGGGAGTATTTACTTTTGTAAAATTAAGTTTTTATTTTTCCAGTTTGCGTTTATTGCCTTGTGTTTAGATTTATTGTTTGTGACGTCTATCTGTGTGCAATATATATTCATTGCATTATTTTGGGATAATTTTAAGGAAACACATTCTCAATGAAATGATTTAAAGAAGCTCTCATACGTGTAGCTACACTTAAGGTGGAATTCTGGTTTACATGTTTTTATTATAGGGTGTTTTTAAAGCATTTAAGATGGTTATTTTTCGAAATTTTCTAATTGTAGTGACATGTTTATGAATTCAATTATAATTGCTTCTTCGGGTACCAAGCCCAAAGAAGAACCTTATTAGCCTACTTCATTCTTAACACATTCGTTAGATTCTAAGTTGGTTGTTAAGAGAAATTTTAAAGATTTATACACAATTTCATAAATTATTAGTAGATTTATTTAAAAAATTACTTTTTCTTGCTGTTTTTCTCTTTAAATTTTAATTACTTTAAATGCTTGGTTGTATTTAAAGTAAGTAATTTAGATTTTTGCGATTTTCCTGTTTCTACAACTGAAATATAAATTATACACATTTAGATATAAGTTTGGGTTTGTATATATTTAACTCTTATAAGTGGTAGATTACATAATGTACAATAAAAAAAAAAAATCCAAAGGACAGTGGCATAGTTATACGTATTCAGCGCCCTGGAGCAAATAAAATTGGTGTCCCTTGTCACTGAAAAAAGTTTTACCAAACTGAAGTTTGAAAAAACTTTAAAGTTTAAGAATCATATATTCTTATTTTAATTTGGCAGTCAAAAATTTTTAGCAGCTAGATATTGAACATTACAAATAAAATAATTAAATCATTGAATATGTTTTAACCATTTTATAATTATAAATAATATTAATTTAATAGACGTTTAAATATAAATATACATTTAAATATTACTGAATATTATTATTAATTATTTTAAATTTTGTACAAACATTTTTATGGTACATATGTTTAAATAACATTTTATTTAAAAAAAGCTTTGCCACTCCCTGCGTCTCTAAGAAAGTATTGAAATGGCACCCTGTTTGAAAATTTTACCTCCAGTGCCAAGTTGACTCTCTGTGCCTCTATCCAAAACTATTTATTCTCATATAAAATAAAACGTAATTAATTTATCAATAAGAAAGAAATAGTTTCCAATTATACGAATTTCATCTAATAAAAAAATATTTTAAGTATACATACCTCGATATATCTTTTGTAATAAATTTTGTAAATCTTCATATGTTTTAACAGCACCTTTCTCATGAAGCATTTGAAACAATCTGTCGTTCCAAAGTAAAAATGTTCTATTACTGTTAAGTTTGCAGATTTTAAAGATTACGTGATAAGAGTCTTTTACATTTAGTCATATATACATTGCTTGCTTTTATAATTTACACTCCCATCATGAATCAGTCATGGCGGATAATGATTAACAGTGGAGTTCACAGCAATAAACAGTGTCTCATTTGAGCCGATACAACTCATATCAATGAGTAAAGTTGAAAATTTCCGGAAGAAGGCACGATATTTTGCAATACGGATAGTTTTGGTCAGGCCGAAATTTTGGCAGCAGTTTCGCCGAAAACGAATATTCAGCAAAATTCTCATTTTGCACAGAAACCGAAATTTCGGTCGATCTCTATACATAACAGCATGCGATTTTATTTATAGAAACATAAATTCTAAAGTACTTCAACGTTCTTAAATTGTTACTTTTGAGAACTGGTTAATGTACTTTACACCGTACATCCGTACAAATTTCCTTTTAAATCGTAAGCAGAATCCCAATTAATAACAGGATTCTCAACTTTACAACACTTTTTTTTACACACGCTGAATAACAGCATTTAATTTTGACTGTAGCAACAGATTGTGGTTAGGCAGAATGCAGGTGAGCACTTAGGACTTTTAGGTACTTTTCGGTTAGCCGGGCGCCAGCGATACATGTACATATATAAATACATATGTATATACATTATATACATACATACATATATGTATGTATATATGTGTATGTATATATATGTATATGTAGATATGTGTATATATATGTATGTGTGTGTATATATACATGCATATATATCATTGGCGCCCGGCTAACTGAAAAGTACCGACTTTTATTGATTTTTTTCAAATTTACAGTATTGTAGAACAATTGACTCTGTCACTGTGGGGGGGGGGGGGGGGGGGACTATCACAAAGCCTTTCTCAGTCCCGATCTCGTACTCGGCAAAATTCAGTTCACACCCCTTTCACTAAAACAACCTTCGGCACGCCCCTGCTTCTACCAAATATTATGAGCCCTTCGCAATTAGATTTTTAAATGAATCTCTGAATTTAGATTTTACTCTATTTAGGGTGTTGAAGTCTCTTTTAGAAGGTACACTTTTACTTCTTCACAACAAGGAGTAAAAGTGTTCACTCCTTCATTTCTATTTCTACTCTACTCCTTTATTTTTACTCCTACTCTTTCAGAAAAAAATCCTGGTATTTTGTTTGATTGAACTAGGTTCTATGAACTGACATTTTAAACCCATGTCCAAGGTTTGAAAAGGGAAAACGTCAATTCATTTCTTCTATTACACAAGAAAAATGTAAGTGGGTTTTAAATTGTCAAGTCCTAATTTCTGTGAATTGAAAAGATAAACTAGTTTGTTGTCTCTAAAAAGTTTCCTTGGGTTTAAGAATTTTTTTTTCTTCATTTGCACCACAAGATCTTTGCAGTTCTTCTAATCTTATTTTTGTTTAGTGCTGATTCTAGACCAGTTTGCCAGGGCACAGCACCCAGTGGTCCTTATTGCCCATTCTTTTCCTTTTCTGGTAGCGGGGGGGACATAAAATACATTCATCATTCATAGGAGGAAATTTGTGAAATTCGTTGTATGGTCTTGGGAGAAAAATCACTAAATTCATCATGGGAAAATATCTCAAAATTCGTTAGTCAGTCGCAAAAAAAATCTAATTTTTTCACTGGGGGAAAAAACATAGTGAATTTCGTCACTCTGTCGCCAGAAGAAACTACAAAATTCGCCAATTGGTTGCTGAAAAAATCACGAAATTTATCACTCAGTTGTGAGAAAATATTGCGAAATTTGTCAATGAATCGCAGTATTGCAAAATTCGCCAGTCAACCACAGGATGATATCGCGAAATGCTTCAATTGCTCACTGGAAAAAATTACGAATATTTTCAGTCCAATGTAGGGGAAAAAAATGTGAATTTCATCAATTTGTTGCAAGAATAATCAGTTAAATTCGCCAAACGATCACAGGAATCATCATATTCTATGTTATTTCTGTTGTCAACATCCTTTTTTCTATGCACATGCAAAAACATACAATCCGAATGAGGTGTCATTTAAAAAGTTTTTGAACAGTATTCTGATATAGTACACTCGCATTTCATTAAAACATGTTGTTTGATTAAAAAAAAAATCAGTTAATTAAAAATTAATGCAAAAATATACCAGGAAATAATCTCAAAGATTACAGTACAAGAGCTTTGCATGGGTTCTTCTGGTATATTGTGAAATTCACCAGTTGGTTGCAGGAAAATATTGCAAAATTTGTCAATTGGTCGTGGTAAACACACCAAATTTTTCAGTCAGGCGCAGAGAAAAAACTGTGAATTCTGTCAGTCTGTCGCAAGAAAAACCATGAAATCTAGCATTCGTTCACAGAAAATATCACAAAACTTGTTGATAGTTTGCGGGAAAAATGTGAAATTCACCAATCGGTTGCAGGAAAAAATTCAGAATGCATCAGTTGGTCACAGAAAAATATCTCAAAATTCATCAGTTCTGTAACGGGACTTGATCAGCATTTCAAAAAACAAAATTCTCCAGAAAATTGTGATTTCCCCCCCCCCCCCCCCCCCCCCCCCCCCCCCCCCCGACGTTATTTTTTGTGCGGGATTTTAAAATTTTGGGTGTGAATCCCACCATCATGCCCTAAAATTCAAGCCCTGATTTTGTCTTGTCACATTTGGATGAAACATGCTTTTAGTGCCAAAAAAAAAAAAAAAGCTGAAAATTCATAAAATTCAAAGTATTGCAGGGTTCTCACAGACTCCTTAGACTCCTTGGAAACTCCTTAGAAATGAAAACATTCCCAAGTAGTACTTAGAACTACTTAGATAAGCAAACCACTCCTTAGAAACTCCTTAAATTGTATTGCGGCTTCGGATGCAAGCGATTCCTGCCAAGGAAAAAAAATCGGGATTGTAAAACGCACGGTAAATCCTTTATACACGTCATTTATCTGAAGCACAGCATTGATTGGTTAGGATAATCTTATAGCAGGGCTCCCACTAGGTCCGTTTTTCAATTATTAGATCCGTAAAGTTCGTTTTTCAACACTGTACTTTACTCTAAATTTTATCAATGTTTGGCATTTAGCCAAAAATCTCAGAAAAATCGCGTTTTTTGCAAATATATCCCAAAAAATACTGTCAAATTTCGTCAATCGATCGCGGAAAAAATTAGTAAATTTTGTCAAAGGATTGTGAAAAAACTCAAATTTCTCCAACAGATTGAGAAAAATGTGGATTTCCTCAAAAGATCGAGAAAAATGCAGATTTCCTCAAAAGGTTGCCAAAAAACGCGAATTTCCTCAAAAAATCGAGAAAAACACGTAAATTTCGTTACAGAATCGTGAAAAACACGCGAATTTTGTCAAAGGATCAGGAAAAACACGCAGTTTCCATCAAAAAATCACGAAAAAAACCCGTCAATTTCGTCAAACGATAGAAATAAAATGTGAATTCCCTCAAAAGATCGTGCAAAAACACAAATTTCCCCCCAGAAGATCGTGAAAAAAAATGCGAATTTCCTCAAAAGATCGCGAAAAAACGTCAGTTTCGCCGAACGATCGAAATAAAACGTGATTTCCATTAAAAGATCACGAAAAAACGTGAATGTCTTCCAGAAGATCGCGAATTTACCCCCAGAAGATCATGAAAAAAAAAAAAAAAGCGAATTTCTCCCAGAATAGATCACGAAAAATGTGAATTTCCTCGAAAGATCACAAAAAACACGCGAATTTCCTCGAAAGATCGAATAAAACACACAAATTTCCTCAAATAATCGCGAAAAACACGCCAATTTCGTCAAAGGATCACGAAAATCATTCAGTTTCCATCAAAAGATCGGGAAAAAAACATCAGTTTCGTCAAACGATCAAAATAAAACACTAATTCCATTAAAAGATTGCAAAAAAACACTAATTTCCCCCAGAAGATCGTGAAAAGACACGAATTTCCTCAAAAGATAGCAAAAAACATGCAAATTTTCTCAAAAGATCGCAGAAAACACGCGAATTTCCTCAAAAGATCGCTAAAAACACGCAGTTTCCGTCAAAAGATCGCAAGAAAAATGTCAGTTTCGTCAAACGATCGAAATAAAACGAGAATTCCATTAAAAGATCGTGAAAAAAACTAATTTCTCCCAGAAGATCGCAAATTTCCCCCAGAAGGTCGCAAAAGACGCATGAATTTCATCAAAGTTTCACCTTCAACAAAATCGATTACAGCTGTTCTAAAAGTATAAATTCAAAACGTTATATTTTTTCTTGTATGTTGCGTTTAGCATTTTTTTTTTTTTTTTTTACCTTTTAAAATTTTTTTAAAGATGTATCATGTATGTGATATACATAATAAGTGTTTGAGGTTTGACTAATCTCTGTTTATATGACCATTGGTCGCTGCATAAAAAAGTTGATTGTCTATTTTGTATTTAAATTTACGAAATCAGTAATCAATATTTTTTTTTAATACTGTGCAATTCCAGCACTAACAATTAGATTCTAATAGAGTAAAATTTGTTTTTGTCTCCAAATTGGCCATTAAAAATTGGAGTGTGCATACCACATAACGATGCAGCACATAAAAACAACAACAACAAAAAATTGCAAATCCTTAACATTTTTCGGTACTCCTTGGATTTTTTCGGTACTCCTTGGATTTTTTCTTCACAACTCTGTATGAACCCTGGTATTGTAACTTGGTAAGATGTGGTCGTACAAGAATTTTTTTTTTATTATTTTACCTTTTAGAGTACAGAGAATTTTTCTAAATATAACTTGCAAGACCCAGTGACTGTATAAAAATGTAAATTTTGCACCTTTTTAAAAAATAACTAATTTGACGTAAATGGCTTAAGAGGATGAACTTTTTGTTATTGGAATTATAATTTTAAAGCTAGTGATTTAGAAAATAAGTCAATGGACAGTAATAAGAGTTGACACCCTTATACAGTTAACTCTGTGAAATCCACACACTTAAGAATCGAGGGTTTTATGGATTATAAATTATTCCTTTGTTTTTATTTACATTACTGGTTACGGATCCCTTAGAAAGACCCCCATGGAGGGCACACCTATATTATAGGTGCAGATTAATGGTCGCCACGTGGCGACTGAATTTTTTGCTGTTGCCACTAACTTTTGATGTTTAAGTCACCATGTGATTTAAAAGTGATCAATTTCTTGTATTCCTAATCATTATCGTGACATTTTGATTGTTTTTTTTAAAGATTAAGACCAAAACACATAACAAACTTTATTATTATCTTTTAATAACATTTCAGAATTAACTGTTTAACACAGCAAACTATGAAATATATTCAAATAGCTATGTTATTCGTAAAAGTTTCAGTCGGATAATTTTACATAGTCTGTGATTAAATATATATATATATTTATATATATTTTTTAATAGAAAAACAAATGTTTGGAGTGTGTTCCGATTTGGCTTAGATGTACCATTCGCCCTCAGTCCGCCATCTTGTTTTTTTCTTTTTTTATTAAACTTTCATTATTAAATATAAATAGATTAGTCAATTAAATTAAATAACGTGTTTATAATAAGTAACTATGGATGAAAATTATTTTGGAAATGAGAAACAAAACAAATGTGTTTTGATTTAAAAAACAAGTTGGCGGACTGAGAGCGAATGGTACATCTGTTCCCCTTGTCCAACATTATCTTCTGACTGTACATGATTTAAAATTTATATTACAGTTAATTAATATTCAAATTTTGTTGTGTGTGTATATTAAATAAATTACTTTACACTTTGAATTCCTGAGTTTTTTTGCTTAGCTTTTTACTCCATATAAACACTATTGTTTTTATGCATTTGTTTCACAATTGTGGCCACTGGATTTTTTGGGTTTAGGAGCCACTGGCTCCTTCCAAATTTTGGGAATCTGCACCTATAGCCTATATCCCTCAAGTAGATAATCGGGCGTTATAAATCAATCAACCTTTGTTTACATTTTATTTTTTAAAGAGACTGACTATAAATTAGGAACAATTACACAAAGATTACAATTGAAAAGGAAAATATTAGGCAATTGTTTAATGTATTTAATAACTAAATTAATATAAAGAAAAATTAAATTATATACAATGCAAATTTTATTGTTTATTCATTTTTTGAAGTAGTTTAAGTTTTGGTTTATTGTCAATAATCTTTTCTGTAGTCTATGAGCACTCATTACTTTGTGCTCTGAGATAAAATTTTGTTGCTCAAGAAAATTTAAATATTTCTATCCCATTTCTAAATCCTGTACATAAGTTATTTTAGTGTTTTCATCCTCTGATTCTTTGTCAGAGCAGAATCAATGTCAGTTTCAGTATGGTTTGTTTAAAACAACTTTTGCTGAACAATATTTAAAATAACACAAACATGGAAACATTTTTTAAAAGTTCAAATAATTTAAAAGACTATGTAGTACAACAATGATTTACATTAAGGTTTAAAGAAAAAAACAAAACAAATGATGTAGAAAAGAAATAGGGAGAAATTAAAAGATGTGAATGGTGCTGCACATCTAGATCAAAAGAATAACAAGTATCAGGCACTACAATACAGTAGATGAGATGAAATTTTATAAAATATAAATGAAACATTAACAAAAATAATCTCATGGTAAAATCCTGTATGTTTTAAAAAAAGTAAAAATTGTCTCATTGAGTTTTTGCCAATGAGATTTGTCAAAGAAGATAAATAATGATTTAAAATAAT
The DNA here is from genome assembly GCA_963931845.1 of Maratus michaelseni. NCBI lineage: Eukaryota > Metazoa > Arthropoda > Arachnida > Araneae > Salticidae > Maratus > Maratus michaelseni. Next base: position 258,113,304 of record OZ007592.1, read on the forward strand.
CCCTGTATAGATTTTGAGGTGTAGGACAATCAGTTAATCAATGAAAACGATGAGTTCCATAAAATAGCAATGTGGGCACATAAGAGCTGATTCTCCAAGTAGATGTTGCTTATGAGCAGAGTTGTATAATATAGACACACGCCGTGCGTGAAAAAATTTCTGCAAAATTCGGAACTTTGCAGAAAATTTTTTTAGATTTTTTTTTAAAAATTTTATTATTATTATTTTTTTTTAAATACCAAAAAATTAAAAATAGTCCCCAATTTTATGTACGATTTATTTACTGTTTGCGCACAATTCAAAATTTAAAGATGCAAAACATTGCTGTGACATTAGACGCTTGTGAAGAGGTCAAAATATTAAGAATTGGGTTGTTTCTAAATACATTGACAAAATAATTGATAAGAATTCAGCTCTTCCTATCATGAATTTTTAGCTTTATTATTTTTAACCAAAATAATTATTTTTTAATTAATATTAAATGACAATTATTTTAAACTACTGTTTTTAATTTATATCGTCAAAATAATACAACACATAATTTTATTAAACATTAAATTAATTTGCAGAAAGTTTTTGACTCAATATTTATGTGTGCAGAAAGTTTTTGACTCAATATTTATGTGTGCAGAAAGTTTTTGGTTTTATACAAGTCTGCTTATGGGTAGGGGAGAACGGTATATAGTGGACCAACCCCTAATATTTTATTTATTTTTTTAAAAAAATAAGCTTATTTTCTATCCAATGGACAACAGCACTGGATTGATTATTTATAGCCTTCAGATAACATGTTTAGATCAGAATGAACCATTTTATCGTGATTGGTTGTTTTGAGCTTCTAAAAGTAAATTTTTTCATCCTCATAATTTTCTTTTTTTAGTAATTAAAGGTTGTAGATAAATAAGATAAAACAGCTATTTTGCAAAGGTAAGATACTTGTTTTTATTTAACATTAAAGTTAATATGTGTAAAAGAAAGCTATAAACAATATTAATATGATTATTTATTGAACTTAAACATGGGGTACAGTGGACCACCCACTCCTGGGGCACAGTGGTCCACAATCCACTCTGCTCCTGTAATGCAGAATGTTCAAAATATTTAATAATTGCTATTTTCTATAAAGAAAGATTGTTTTAAAGTAGATTTAACTGCAAAATAAAGTAAACAAATAAAAATAACCATTTATTTAACATAGTAAGAAATATTTTGTTTTGTATTTACTGCCTTTGATAAATATAACTGTAGTCTAATTGTTGATGATTCTATTCAAGTAAGATTCATGAGACGCAAATTGAATGTAAATCAGTTTATTTCTCCCGAAACTGTAGATGAATTTGCTGTTGATGTCAATGATTTCATAATGTTGCTCTCAGACCCAAAATTATTTCTTGAAAATTCCAGGCTCAATCTTACTCATAAGTACTTTGGAATTTCATTTGCAAATTTTATTGTGCGCTGATTTTTTTGTACTTAAGTAATAACTTCAACTAAATTGCAATTGTTCCTGTATTAATCTGTTATTATTTTCAAAATATAATTAATTTTTTGTTTCAAAATTTATATTACTATGTTATTTTGTGGGTGAAGGGGCAACAAAAAAGAATTAGATTAATGAAAAATAGATTTATATTGTATTTTAGATAATACCTAATAGTGGTCCACTTTACAAGTGTATATAATTTTTTTTTTTTTTTTTTTTTTTTTTTTTTTTTTGAAAAATGTATTGAAAACTATGTTGTGAGAAAATTATGATGGATGTAAGAAGGTTTAAGGAATATTTAAAAATATTTTCATACAGATCGGTCAGTCTGTTGAAGAGAAAAAAAATTAACTGAAAAAGTGGTCCACTGTGTACCGGTCTCCCCTAATCCTAGTATGCCCAATACGCAGACAAGTTAATATTACATAATTTCTTCTTTAAAAAATGGAAGACAAAATGCATATTATTTGTTTTATAGAAAGAAGTTTGCAAGGTTTTTGTTCATTTTATGAAACCCTATTCATCTTGCTTCTCTGTCTGTCTGTCACAGAGTCCGTTCTCGGAAACTGTATAAGTTAGAGACTTGAAATTTTGTGTACTTACAGACAAATTCCACAATTTCAAAGTGTCTTATATTGACCGGTTTTGCTGTATTTTGAGTGCAAGTGGTGACCTGCCGATTTATATTTGTCAAGCTTTATAAGGAATCATTAATTGAACCTAACTTTTAAAAGTTTGATAGCACACAGCACTACAATTTTATTGTATATTTAAGTACTCCATACCAAAAAATGTCGAATTACAAATTACATCATATTTAAATGATAAGTTGGTCAGACATAATTTATTGAAAAATTAATTAATAATAAGAATAAAATAGATAATAGTACATATATTATGAATTAGGGATGAACTGGACATGGATTTTGCCGGATTTCAGATTTCAGAAGCTCCTTTGCCTGCCGGATACGGATATCCGGCACTAGATATGCTTTTAGTTATGGTGTATGTTTATTTATTTCTTTATATGCCATCTCAGAGCAATAAATTACAAACATGTTTCACACATTTTTTACAAAAATTATATCTCTAAATATATGTAATTAATAATGTTGTATAAAAAATGTAATTTAAACAATAAAGTATTCTGTTTATTTGTACAATGCTGGCAGAAGTAAACAAATTTTAACCATAACACATTTGTTAATATATATATATATATATATATATATATATTGTAATTACCAAAATATGTAATATGTGGTAAAGTGCAACTAAAAATTGACACTAGACCAGCCATACTGAATCTTTTTCTTTCGCGGGTCACAAATATATGTTTGCGATGTTAGCTGGGCCGCAATACACTTATAAAAAGGTAAAAAAAGAGCAATTAAAATAGTAAGATAACATAAATAGTATAACAAAGCAATATGACAAAGTAACTTATCAGTAGGATTGAACGTTTGTTCCAGAAGAAACGTTACATAAAATTTTAACACCACTATTTTTAAACAATAATCTTTATGGAAGATTTGTTGCAAATAGTGTAGAAATATGCTGCGAATTTTTGTTGTTGGGAAATAGTGATGTAAAAAATTTTTTGTGCCATTTTTTTCCCCGAGACAAACATTTAACCCTAAAAAGCAGTATTAGCTATGTAATACATATAAAACGTAATAATCTAAAACAATGCAGATTTTCCAAGTTCTACAGAAAAAAATCAGCTGATTTTCTGTTATATAAATCAGTCTTTTTCTCATGGCAAAAACTTTTTTTTTAACTGTAGAAATATATAGTGCAAATTTAATTAATTAGGAATAATGTATGATTGATGTTGAAGATTAAGAAATGTATACAACACTGTAGAACAAATAGGACTAATTGGAAAAAGAACTTTTGACTAAGAAAACGGCATTTAATGTTTTAACATAATTTCAAATTAATTATAAATAACTGGAAAAATTTTCTCTTCCTTTTGAAAATATACAAAACAACAGTGAAGGTCTTAAATACCTTTTTATGCAGATCTCAATTTATTTGGATTAATGATTACTGTCTCGGGCCGCTCATAAACGCTCACCGGGCCACATGCGGCTCGCAGGCCGCAGGTTGAGTATGGTTGCACTAGACCATTTAAAAGCTTTCAAATACATCTAAAACGAAGTATATAAGTTTACATGCTGTCTAATAATTAAGACAATCTAATAACTAATTTATTGCTTACAATTCTCCTTACATACTTTACAAAGACAATTTAATGTACTTCTTAAATGTAATATTTTATGACTTTATTTTTATGTATTTTTCTGTTTCCTTTTCTAGATTTATTATGTGATGTCTGAACCCAAGGTAAATCTGCCTTTTAACTGGTATTCACAGCAAGATCAGCATTCCACATTAACTGTTGATGTACAAAATGATATCCAAAAATTCATTCCAATGTAGTTCTGGTTGGCTTACTTGATGTATATATTCTTGTTTTCTTTTTTGTTTGTTTGTTTCTTTTTAGAATTCATTTGTAAATCCGCTTAGCTTTTTAAAAAATCTGTATAATATAAAATGACTCGATTTCGAAGATATACTTGTAAAATAATTATTTTGACATCTGTTGTCTGGTTCATGATTGGAGTTCTGATTCTTATGTACTATACTGAATGTGCAGGCAGTAAAAATTTATGTGGAAAAAGAACTGTTGTAGTCAAAAGTTCACATCCTGAAGAAGATGATGCATCTAAATCTCCTAATGCTCCAAAAGGGAAATTTGCTGCATGGGAAGCTTCAGGTAATATTTTGTACTTATATATGTGCCTATATTTATTCAATTTATGTAATTTCATTTTTTTTAACTGTAAAATAAATTATAAAATTGTCTGATTATTCCTAAATAAAAATTTTATATGTATTTTAATCACAATGTGGATAAAATGAAAAGTAAATGAAAATTAAGTCATTTTGTGGAGATTATATTAAAATGTTTTTCATAAATGAAAAATTTCTTTTAAATAATAGCTCTCATTTTCATGGGCTGAAGTTTTTCATGGAGACTTAGGTTAGGGCTACAACTACAGGAAGATGGAGCAAAGTGAACTACTTCTGAGGTTTTTATTCTAAAATTTACAGATCAAATGAAAAAATTCCTAACATTCCCTTTTACAGGAAAACATTGCTGAATCTATCTTTGTTCCTTATCGTCATTTATTAATTTTCTCACAGCATAAGCCTTAGTTTTTAATAAATACTTTTTTAAAGCTTAAAAATGTGTTCCACTGTACTCCATGTCTGGGCTACAGTGGAACACCACATGGGGTATAGTGAAATGCAAATTGTAATATTATTACATATTTAAAGGGCAAAGTACTTTATTAAAAATCTGTAGCCATATTTTTTTATGCACAGAACAAAACAATGACTTTTAGTTGCATTAAAACTTAAAACATTTGAAAACATTTTTGTGCAGAATGACATTTTATGCATAAATATATATTTCAAAGTTTTACTTAGATATTTAATTTTAATGAAAAATTATTTAGCGTATGTTAAACAGTATGTAAATAAGATAATTTAGAATAATACCCTTTGTAAAATATTGATGATTTCAGTTACAGCAAATTAAAAAGTAGCAGTTAGACTTAATTATTTATGGCTTAAGTCAGGCATGTCAAACACATGGCCTGCCGAAACCTTATTTGTGGCCCCCAAAGCCTTTGACATTTTACCTGAGTTTAATTTAGTTGTTAAAACATGCATGCTGAAAATACACTTGCACAAACACAATTGCATTAGATGGCAAACATCAGAAAAATATGTATTTCAGTGTTATCAGTTTGGCAGGCTTTTTGAAATTCAGAATGCTACCACTATTTTTGAATAATATTTTATTTATTCTGTCATGAAATAAGAATATTTCCCTTCAGAATGTGGTAGCATTCTGAATTTTAAAAAATCCTGCTCATCTGGCAACAGTGTTGTATTGGAGACAGAAATAACTCAATTTTATATTTTAGCATAAATATAAAAACATGTGGAACAAACCAATCAAAATGTAGCAAAACTTGGGATATTGAGTTTGAAAATTTAAAGATTCGTAATATTTTTTTCAAATATTTTACATATATATATTTTTTGTTTTCTGTCCAAAGTCCAAAGTAATATTTTAGGATATTGAGTTTGAAAATTTAAAGATTCGTAATATTTTTTTCAAATATTTTACATATATATATTTTTTGTTAAGTCCAAAGTAATATTTTATTTTACTACTCTCCTCGATTTTACACCACTTTACAAAACAATATGCTGTATTTATTAAATACTAAGAGATGTATTCTAAAATTAATAAAATTCGGTGCTAATTAATATGAGTTGAAATATTAAAAAATTCATAATATAAAATTAAATGGTTTTTAAAGAGTCTCTTTGAAAGTGACACAAATCATCACTTTTGTGCTTGACAAAAACTCTGAACATTTCATCCAGTTTTTTCACTTGGACTTTAGTCGAACATATGGAATTTAGATTTAAGCTTTTTAATTAATTTCATTACTTAGCATAGTAATTGTGTGTGATTGTTCTGGAATCCTGCATGATCTTTCTTTCCTTTCTTTTATTTTTTATTGATACTCACATTTTATTGACCTACTCTCTTACTGTCAGAATTGAAACTGATACTTCTTAAAAGAGAATCAAAGTGAGAAATGCATTGAACAAAATGCATTTGCTCTTAAGAAAACTAATTATTGTCTTTATTACTTTAAATGTCCCGCAAGTCGAAATTATTCAGTACGAAATTGAAGAAATGATGTCTAGAACAGTTAAAGAAATTTGAAAATACTGTATGCATATAAATACTATTGGCAGAAAGATTATTAATTTTTTTTTTGTAGCGAATAGATTTACAAAAACCGGATATGTGCTTAAAATCTTATAGTGTTCATAAACTTACATTATATTCGTATGCACATGCTTAATCATTGTCATTGTAGAAAATATCTTGGAAATATGGGCAATGGAGATAAACAGATCAAGATCTATGTTCGTTCTTTCTTACACAGATATTTGACAGCTTTTCATCATAAAGTTTTTACTGTTAACTTCAAACTGTTAAATAAGATTACAATTTTCATTTTAAATCGACAAATTATGAAAATATGTGGATTATTAAAGGACCACTAATAGACAAAGTACTTGGAGTTTTCATTTGAAATTACAAAGCACCTGAGTAAATTTCAACTTCAAAGCAAATTCCATAATATTATTTTGTTATAGCGTTTTAAAATAAAATTTATTACTTTTATAAAGATTTGGGCTACAATTTTAGAAAATAAAATGTATTTCATTTTAAATGCCAGGAATTATTACAAAAGTCATCGGAGTAAATTTTCTTCGAATATACTAAAAATATATTAAAAAATGAATTCCAAAGAAAATTTTTGAATTTTAGAAATATGAAAATCCGTTTAATCTATTTATTTCATTTCTGATGATTGATGTCGAAATTATTCTTCAGAATTTATTGCTGCAATTAATCAAAATTCAGTGCGATTCACATTAGAGCGAAAATATATGGATATGAGATTTTTAATTTTCCGTAATTATTAATCAATCGACCAATTTTTTAAACTATAGTGTGCAATTAGGTACAGTTTTAACTATGTTCGGTAGCACACTTTTATACCACATCTTTGCGTGACTGCTAACCTTTTGTTATTTTTCAAGTCAAATAAGCTTAATTTGTACAAGAAAATGTATTTAATAAATGAAATTAAATAAGTAGCGCTTGGATACAAAACACATTTTATTAAATAAATTTTCTAATTCAAAATATGTTTATTTTATTTTTTACTTGAAGAAAACACGGAAGATTGACATCTATGCCTTTGCTACATCAAGATAAACAGACCAAAGTGTACAATCGATTTTTAAAATAAATAAAAATTAGAAAATTCAATTAAATTTTATAGATTTGGTTGATGAAAAATAACTTTGAGTACCTTTTCGAAAAATAAGATAAATTAAACTATGTACAATAATAACTTTGAAATTTTGCATGAATATTTCTTTAACATGCTTGTGTTTTTTTTTGTATGTACAAATTTTATTTTGTGCAATGGGAATAATATTATCTACTTTTTCTGTGTGGCCCGCGGCTTTGTATATAATAATTAATTTGGCCCGCGGCGTAAACGAGTTTGACATGCCTGGCTTAAATGGTATAATTATTTTCTTAAGAAAAGAAAGCAAATCACCTTCTAAATAAATTTTTCCCATTTTAATATGAATTCTTAGCCATATTCTTCAAGATATATTAAGATTGCACCGAACACAAATTTTTAATATTTCACAACAAAATATACTAGAGTATTTTCTTAACTGCAGTTTTAATTTTTAATGACAAGAAGAAACATTGTTGTAACTGATTAAATTTTTCTATTGAAGATTTGTTTGAATTTAAGTCTATAAAACAGTGGTCTATTGTGCTCCTTTTTGAGATGGTCTAGTGTACCATTTTTACTCTGGATAGCCTATGTCACGGTCGGCAAACCTATGGCATGTGTGCCATGGCTGGCACACAAAAGGATATTTTTGGTACGCCGTTGACTTAAGTTCTAAATCAAACTTCAAACTCTCCCAAAATTCTGTACCTCATTATTTTTGTTTTATTAATTCATGAGCTTGACTGATGAAAGCATTGTGTTTGTTATAAGGGTGATTCCACCGTTACATGCGTGACTTGTAGAGAGTGTTTTTTTTTTGCAAATTAAGACAAATTTGGAAGTGAAATTATTTAGATAATGTTTTACTTTTTTTATTGCTATTACAGGACATATGCAGAATCATTTATGTAGTGATACCTTTAGTCTAAAGTAATAACAATTTTTAAAAAAATAGTAAAGTTATTACGTGTGTGATTTTTCTGAGTCACGCACGTAACGACTTTAAAGGGCTTGGGCACGAATTAAAGACTAATCTTTGGGCTTGGGTGGGTGTGAGCTCAAAGTATAAATTTTATTTATTCACAAATTGAACAAAAATGTGTTGTTAGCAATAGCATATATTCTACAACAACTCTATTCAGTCCTGTGTATAGGGTTAACATAAGTGAATACTATAAGCATAAGTGATTTACATGCATTTAAACTTATCTGTGGTGCAGCATATTTATGTTCAAAATAGGGCCAAGAATCGACAATAGAAGTGCAGTTTGCCATCATAAGTTAAATTAGTTTACTCTGCATGCAAAGAGGAAAAAAAGGTTCTAGTTTATCCAGAAGGGTCTTTATCACAATTATCACGTAAGACCATAAGTATATATGGTCGAGCCACACTTGCAAAACGCCAATTACTTCATACACTAGGCATGCTAACAGTGATATAGATGATTCTACACTGAGTATTTATTGTCAATGCCTTTATAAGTGAAACCCTTCATTTATTGCTCTGAAGACTTGATTTGACATGCCCGTGTCCACAAGGAATCAGTTTTTACTATGGAAACAAGTTTTTTTTTTTTAGTACAAATGGCAGTTAAGACACTATTTCTTTACTGAGAAGCAAGAAATATGCTATTTTTTGGATAAGGAGAAAAACAGGTGCTATTTTTTAAACCAGAGGACATTGACAGGGTGCAGCATCTTCCTGAAACTGACTGGGTGTAACTCTGCAATTAAAAAATGTAAAATTTAAGAGCTAGTCATAAAATAAGTTTCCTGTGTGTAAAAGCATAAACAAATTATATTAGTATTAACAAATTAATCTTATTTTTAAATATTATTTCAATGCTTCATTTAAATCAGTTCTGTTAAAAAAAAAAAAAAGTATAAATAATTAATGTTTTAAAACTAATAGTATATAAAAATTTATTGATCTTATGTTTTTGTGCATAACTGTATTTTCTGTTGATGCTCCTTTGTATAAGATGCACTCCAAAATATAACATAATTTTCTAGAAAAAAACGTGAAGTGAAAATTCCTAATTTGAAAATACAGATGGGTGACAAAATAATACGAACACCTATGAAATAAGAGAAAAGCTTTATTAATAGGGGGTTGGACCACCCTTTGACTTAATTACAGATTGTATGTGACGTGGGATGGATTCATAGAGGTCATGAACGACATTTAAAGGAATAAGAAGCTATTCTTCCTGGAGAGCAGTTTCTAATTCTAAAAGGGTAGATGGTGGAGGAAAACGAGCACAGAGTTTTGACTCCAAATATCCCCACAAATGTTGAATAATGTTCAAGTCAGGAGACTGAGGGGGCCAAGCAAGATGTCCTACTTCCTTCTCATGCTCTTCAAATCATTTTTGGACGATTTTAGCAGTGTGGATAGGAGCCTTGTCTTGATAAAGTGGGCATTCTCCAGGAAATAAAGTCTGGACTAAAGGATGCACTTGATCCCCCAGAATATCAACATAGTGAGCAGCTGTAACCCTCCCATGCAGAGTAAGAAGCAGCCCAAGGTCACGCCAAGATATCGCACACACCCCATACCATAAGGGAACCATCGCCATGCTTCACAGTCGGCCAGAGGCAGTCAGGAGAAAATGCTTCTGCGGGCTTTCTCCATACATAAACGCGTCCAGTTATTTGAAATATGGTGAAGATTGATTCATCAGACCAAATGACTTGTTGCCCCTGTTGAGGAGTACCGTTTTTGTGTGTTTTACACCATTTGCGTCGCTAAAAAGCATGACGTGATATCACCAATGGCTTACGAATTGCAACTCTTCCATAAATGTTCGAAGCATGAAGTTCTCTTTGGACAGTTCTTGCTGAAATGGGATTCTGGAGATGACTATTTATCTCTGACGTTATCTGGGATATAGATTGCCTGTGCTTTCGGACCGCTATGCGGGTCAACTCTTTTATCCCTCTCAGAAAGCTTTCTTTTCCATCCACTGTTGTACTTCATAGACAACACTTTACCACATTTCATGTACGCTGTCATAACGGCTGACACAGTACTCTTTCTACGTCCCAAATAATTGTCTGTTTCCGTCACGGAGTAACCAGTGCACCACATTCCAACAATCATTCCTTTTTCGAACTCTGACAGGTCAGTCGTTATTGAGTTTTCCAGAGTACTCAGACCTTTTAGAAACCTGCATAATACATATCATTGCCATCTGAATCTTTCCCTTCACTCATGTCATCTTCATTGTTGTACAAACATGAGAAATACCAAAGTGAGTGAAGAAAAAACATCTACCTTAACTGTATAAGACCCATCCCAATTTTAAGGGTATAAAAGTGTACCACATACACTGGAAAATATGCTACTTAAATAATAATAAAAATAATCTGATATTCTACACTTTTACAAAATAAATGGAATGTGTGTGGTAGTTTTATTTAATTGCTAAGCTAGACACTATTGAAATATGTATTTCATACTGGTCAAGTTCTCTCATATTTTCAGTATCACTATTTCCAAATAGTAATCTTTGTTTTATTTAATCACTAATTTCTGTCATTAAAGAAAGCAAATTGTTCTATTCAGAAATGGCTCAAAATACAGGAGATTTGGAAAGTATAGTATTTGGTTCAATTTATGTGATGTAATTTTCATGAAAATGATTTGTCTGACTATGCATTATACACATTACTTAAAATTTTACCTCATAATTTTATTAAAATCTAATTGTTTAAAATTTTTTATAACAGATTTGTTGTTTTTAAAGGTGTGTATTCAAGTAAATTTGCATACTCTATTTTTTAGCAAAATATTTGTTATTTCAATTAAAATTCTATTTATTCCTTAAAAATCATAGGATTACATTTCAGGTGCATTTGCACTGAAGTCTAAATAGTATTATTACAAGGTGCATTAAGTTTTATCCATTTATAACTTCTGCAACTTATAGAAATCAAACATCATTTGTTTGTTTGGATCAGATAAGTTTTGTACATCTCGAGACTCTTAGAGAAGTTAAATCATGGTATAAATGTAGCTTAATGTGACTGATAAAACTTTTCACCTGTACATAAGATAATGCACTGTAAAAATCTTATGCATAGTGTTTAAGATTATGCACTGGTACTTTCTTATTATCATAGATCCTTTTATTCCAACTAAACCAATATTATTGCTAAATTTTGTTTAATAAAAAAAAAAAAAAAAATCTGATTTTTTTATATTTCTGTACACCCCATGGTGTGCCTCCAAATGCTATTGGTAATACAAAGTTTCATTTTGTGGCCTTTTTGCATATTTGATATTGCGAATTTAAATTCTTTTGGAAGAATGATATAGCATCTTACAATATTATAAGTAAAGAGAAGATCTATTTAATTATACAGGAGTAGGACTGGATTATCTATCAATATATTGGTCAAATATTGATATGTTTTAAATATTGCAATAACGATATCTAACTCTGACTTAGCCGATATATCCCGATAACAATAATATTGTTTTGTTTTACTATCACCGTGATTTCAAGCCGAAAAATAGTGATAAATATCCTGTACCAATATGTCCTTCAATCCTTCTTTCATCCAATCCATGTACTTATTCACTGCCCTGCCTCATCCAAAACAGAAAACTACCTCTGCTGATTATCTCTCTATCATATCTCAAAGTAAGGAATATTCCAATATATCCCAATACATTCAATCTTTGCAAACCACAATTCTACTGTCCATTACAGATAAATACTGAATAACACTTTCACTACGAAATAACAATAATCATGCGTTCCTTGTTTGGCTGCTGTGATTGGTCCAGACATATTGCGATATCTCTCTGCTTTTGATATGTCATGAGTTTGAATAAGTGTTGGTATTGCGTAGTATTGATATCGCTTTCTAGAGTGCGGTTTCTTGGATTCGAAAAGAATTTGTCTGAGCTTAAAATGAGTGTATCGAATTGGGTAGATTCGGTCTTTTTTGGTTGCCCCGCTTATAAAAAAGGTTGAAAATTTTTACAATGAATTTCACTAAATATTGAAATTTAACTTATTGCTTATTCCAGTGGATTTTATTAGGAAATTAAATTTCTGAACGGAGAAGGGAAAAATGTCTATCAGTTGTTCAGCAAAGACTTTTTTTTTTCAATGAGAGATGCAGTAAATAATTTAAACAATATTAAATAATAATTAATGCAAAAAAATGAAAAAAAAATTACATAACTGCCATGATTAAATTTTGTAGTATCGTAAGTTTCTCAAAATATGCGATATTTTTGAAATATCTTAAATTCATATTTTTAGTCATCCAAGGTATTCCTTTGCTAAAATAAAAATAAGAAACTATAATGATCATTGATAATATTGTGGCTTTAATTTTGTGTGTTCATTATTGGAACAGCAAGGAGATATCTATATTAGCTATATAGATTTATTATACATTATATACAATTGCGGTAAAGAGAACCGCTGCTTAGAACATCAATTCCTACACTGCGTATCAATCACTCTTGCAAGAGATAATCAAATGTTGGACTTGTAGCGCCATCTCTGATTACAGATTAATACTAATCATTGAGATATGACACCCCTCTTCTCCTAGTTCAAACGAACCACTGGTTTAATCTGTCTGTTGCTTCTTCGAACAGGTTGATTGTCCTTTTTATCAGTCTTTATAGGTGCACTCTTCTGTAAGTCCACATCATTGTTTATCACGGAATTGTCCTTTACATTTTTATCTATAGTATCATCACAATCTTTATTCACAACTGTACCTATTACAATATCATGTGAAAACTGAGATTGGTTAGATTTTTCAGCATTCTTGGCATTAATTTGCTCTTTATTATTTACATAATATCCAGCAAACTTGTTTCTATTAACTCTATCATAACTATCAAAATCATTGTTTTGTTTATCAAACTGACCCGTTTTACTTTCCTCTGACGTTTCATCACTTATTTCTCTGTTGTGTCTCAACTGATTAACATGACGTTTACACATTATTCCGTCATCTCTATTTACTAAAACCCATTTTAGGTTTGGATGGTGACCTTCCAAACATTAATTCTGCGGGAGTCTTACCAGTGACAGAATGTGGTGTGGAATGATTTTCCAATAAAAATCGTGAAATTGACAAATTTATGTCACCCTTATCTAGCTTTTTAAGACAATTTTTAACAGTTTGAACATACCTTTCTGCCTGTCCATTCGACGATGGATGATACGGAGGAATAGGTGTATGTATAATTCCATTTGATTTAAGAAATTCTTAAAATTCATCACTTGTAAACGCACGTCCATTATCACTGACCAATTCAACGGGCAAACCAAATGTAGCAAAAATTCTATGTAGTACTCTAATAGTCGATTTACTATCAGCACTGGGTACCACCTGTACCTCTAACCATTTAGTATAAGAATCGACCACTATTTAAAAAATTTTACCCTCAAAAGGACTGGCAAAATCTATGTAAATTCTTTCCCAAGCAAATTCCGATTCCCATTTTAAAGGTTTCATTTTAGGATTATCCCTAGCAAACATTTGGCATCTACTACAAGAATTTACCATTTGTTCAATTTCTTTGTCCATATTAGGCCACCAGATCACACCTCGAGCTTTAGCTTTCATGCTAGATATACCCTGATGAACTGAATGTAATAATTGTAACATTTTTTCGCGACCTTCATCTGGTATAGTTACTCTATGTCTCCATAATAAACAATTTTCTAAACACGAAATTTCCTCACGTCTACGAAAATATGGTTTATATTCCTCTGATTTAACTGTTTTTGGCCATCCATGTAACGCCCACTCTAAAATTTGTTTTGTTACTGGATTTTCAGTTGTCCACTTTGTAATAGTTTTAGAAGTAACAGGCCAATCATTACTATTAGAAACAAACATTATTTCTGATGGATTATTTACTACATTTACCGTTTCTAGAAGAGGTAATCTACTTAATGCATCAGCATTTTTATTATTTTTACCTTCGCGATACTCAATTGTATAGTCATACCCTGCTAACATTAACGACCATCTCAGCATTCTGGGTGATAATGTATCAGATACTTTTTTTACAGGATAAAACAATCTAATTAAAGGTTTTGTGATCAGTTATGATTTTAAACTGTTTACCTGCTAAATATTGATGAAATTTAGTTACACCAAAAATTACAGATAAAGCTTCTTTATCAATCACGGCATAATTTCTTTGTTTTATTCATCGTTCTAGATGCAAAAACTATTGGTTTTTCTTTACCCTCAACAATATGACTTAACACACAACCAATACCATATTCAGATGCATCACAGTTTAAAACAACATCTTTGTTTATATCATACAATTCTAAAACAGGTGATTTACATAAAATTTAACTTTCTGAAATGCTTTTTCATGCTTCTCTGACCATGTCCACTTTACATTATTATCTAATAATCTATGCAAAGGTTCTAACACATCTGAAATATTAGGTAGGAAGTTTCTATAATAAGAAATTAGTCCCAAAAATGAACGTAATAGAGAAACATTAGTAGGAAAAGGAGCATTCAAAATAGCATCAACTTTTTCTGGAATAGGCTTAATGCCTTCCTGTGAAATTTTATGTCCTAAACAGCTAACTTCCGAAACCATAAATTTTAATTTTTCCTTATTTAATCTTGTACCATGCTCAGAAAAGAATTTCATAATACATTCAACTCTTTCAGAATGTTTGGATTCAAATCTAGCACTTATAATTACATCATCTAAAAATACACCAATATAATCAAACTTTTTTAATATATTTTCAATTTTTCTTTGAAAAATACCTGGTGCACACGTAACACCAAAAGCTAGTCTTAAAACTTTAAATAAACCTTTATGAGTATTAATAGTTAAAATTTTACTACTTTCATCATCAACAGGTTGTTGTAAATAGGCATCTTTTAAATCAAACACAGTAAAGAATTTTCCACGTGCTAATTTAGCAAATAATTCTTCCATTTTTGGAAGAGGATAATTATCATTTTCAGTGTTAGAATTTACTGTTGCTCTATAATCACCACAAATTCGAACAGTACCATTTGGTTTTGGAACAATTACTATAGGACTAGCCCATTCAGAATAATCAACAGGTTTTAAAATACCCTCATTTCTTAATCGTTCCAATTCCAAATTAGTTGCTGTTCTCAAAGAAAAAGGAACAGGTCGAGATTTTAGGAAAACTGGTTTTACATCATTTTTCAAATTTATTGAAACGGGAGGACCTTTGATCGTACCAATCCCGTCGGCAAAAACATTAGGAAATTTTTTTATTAAATCATCCTTCGAAATACTTTTTATCATGTTTACATTAGGCCAAAATAATTTTGATGCTTTCAACCAAGTTTTACCAATTAAACTCTGACCTTTTTCTTTAATACCTAATATTTTAAAATTAGGTATACAATTATCATCAATAAAAACATTTACATTTAATTCACCTAAAACAGTTAAAGAATCCTTAGTATAAGTTTGCAGCTTAATATTAGATTTAACCAAAGGAGGCTTACCTGAAAATAATTTATCGGCAATATTTTTACTTTCGATCGTATGAGCTGCTCCAGAATCAATTTCGAAATTAACTTTAATCCCATTAATTGTAACACATATTTCCCACAATACATTATTGCACTCGTCCCTCATCAAATTTAAAGAATATTCTTGAACAGTTTTAATTTTACTGTTCTTTTTCAGTTTTTGATTCATTGTAGCGAAGTTCCGGTTCCGGCAACAAATTTTTAAATGCTCAACTTTATGGCAAAAATGGCATTCAGATGATTTAAATGGACACTCAACAGGTTTGTGATTCCTTGCACAACGATAACAAGGTTTCTCTTTATAACTGTACCAGTTCCAGGCGCGTACATCCCTTCTTTTGGTTTTGGCGAATACTAGTGTACGTTCGTTTTCTCCATTCTGGCATCTTGAACTTTATTTACAGTTGTTCCTCCATTAATCTGCAACGATTTAACTCCAGCTTCGGCTGATTCGAACGATTCCGCAATTTCTACTGCTGTTTGAAATGCTAGATTTTTAGTGTAACAATTTTTGTTGTATTTTCTCATCTTGTATTCCAAACACCAGCTGGTCTCGTAGGTGATCATTTAACATATTTTCGAAATTACAATATTTGGATAAACGACGTAGATCTCTCACAAAATTAGCTATACTTTCCCCTTACTTCCTTAATCTCTTTTGAAACTTAAAACATTCAACAATTTCACTAGGAAACGGTGAAAAATGTTCTTTCACACTCTTTAAGAGATCATAACTTATCTCTTTCAGCGAAGTCGGCACAATAATATCTCTCAATATGGAAAAAGTTGCAGTTCCAACAGAGCTTAATAAAATATTTTTCTTCTTTTCCGCATCCTTGATATTATTAGCAGAGAAGTAAAAGTCAATTTTTTCAACATAAATTGACCAGGGCACAGTAGAATTATATTCTTCCAGACGTCCCAAAGATATTACTTCCGTTTCTGCCTTTTTTTTAAAAATTCTGCAAAATTTGTTTTAAATCTTGGATTTGTTTCCACTTTATTGCCATTTATTGTGGCTTTAATTTTGTGTGTTCATTATTGGAACAGCAAGGAGATATCTATATTAGCTATATAGATTTATTATACATTATATACAATTGCAGTAAAGAGAACCGCTGCTTAGAACATAGATTCTTACACTGCGTAAGTGCATCTTGTATCAATCACTCTTGCAAGCGATAATCAAATGCTGGACTTGTAGCGCTATCTCTGATTACAGATTAATACGAATCATTGAGATATGACAGATAAAATGAAGTTTTTCAGGATGGAGTGATTTCTTTATGCCAAGATTAAACGAAGGATATATGGCGAAAGGATCGTGATGTATTAGTATTTTGTCCCAAACCCATTTCGTGTACAGAATAAACGAAATCAGACTCAGACGCCCCCCCCCCCCCCTGCTTTATTTGAACCAAGTAAAACAAAGTTTGGTCATTTTTAACCAATAATTAAATTCTATGAAACGAAAATTGTATACATTGTATGTGAACAATTTTGAATTTCATTTTATTAAACGTGCTTTGTAATCATATATTTAATCATATCATAGTGGTAAAAATGAAACTTAACAAAAAAAAAAAAAAAAGATTAATAGAATAAATTGAGAAGAATACGCATGTACTATCTTTAAATAAAAGCTTTATGAAAGTGTTGGTAATGCAAATAGTTATTAAACAATTAGTTTATTTTCTTTTAAATATTTTGTTTAAAAAAAATATAAAATATAAAAATTATGTTCTATGAGCAAATAGATATAAAAATTTTAATTCATTATATTCAAATAGGTTTTATGTTTAAATTGTTGATTCTATATCACTTTTCTTTAAAAAAAAAAAGCAAATACTCTTATTCTTCCCCTCCTCTTTAAATTGCTATCGCGATATATCAGCAATATCAATATTAGCTTGTTGATATATTGAAATATTAAATTTTTGATATCGTCCAGCCCTATACAGGAGTATTTGTTACTTGCAGTTACAGTTTGATTAGGCCTTCCAATCCTTTTGATCCGATTGGCATTGCTCTGTGGTGATTTATTTGTGGGCCATGATGAAAAGGAAATATTAATTATGCCAAATTATCACCATTAATAAAATATTCCAAGTTGACATGTACTGACACATAAATATCTTTTACTTTTTGTGTACAAGTCATATTTACTAAATTGCTTTTTCTATTTCTTAGAATATAAAGCAAATCCTTCTGACTGGCCTGGAGAGATGGGAAAAGCTGTAATTATTCCAAAAGAAGAAGAAAGCTTAAAGAATGAGAAGTTTAAGTTAAATCAGTTTAATTTGCTCGCCAGTGATAAAATTGCATTGAATCGAAGTTTGCTTGATGTGCGAATGGATGGGTATGAACATTGATTAATTTTTAAAGTTCCAGAAATTTTTGTTTTTAAAAATATTTATCAATGTGATCATTTCTGTTTGTTAATATCTACAATGGACCCTTAGAAGTTGAACATGGTTCATTTCAAAAGGCAGTTCGACTTTCAATTAATTAAAATTAAATATTTCCATAATAAAAAATGTAAGAGGAATAAATGTATTCTAGATCATCCAAGTTGCTCATTATATTACATTTTTAAGGCATATGTTATTTATTCAATCTGGTGTAATCATACTATTGTAGAATTTTAGACATAAAACAACAGTGCAAATAAGTCGCTGCTTTTAAAAGGATTCACTCATATTTATCTCTTTTTTAAAGGAAGTCGCCTTTTTATGTTATGTATGAGATAATTCCATTTAAAAACAGCAAGGTGTGTTAATTAAAATTACAGTGAAATAAGTTTAACACAAACACTTAACACGAAATGAAGGAGTGATCTGGACAGTATACTATACAATTTAATAGATTTTTTTTAAACACGAAACAAACATAGTTTAACACGAAAAAAATTAGTTTTCGATCTTCAGTGGCATATTTGCTACAAGTCACTGTAGAATTTATCTATGGAATTGTTTAGCTTCAGGAATCGGTTCCTCTTCCTTCATAGCCTATTTTTTTTCCTCCAGTGGTCATCATCCATCAGGGTTCTTCCCCTAATGAATAGAATCTTTATCTGTACCAAAGAATCTCTGATTGTGGGAACCCAGTTTCGTGGTGCTTTTCTCACACTAAGAAAGGAATGCCGGGAGTTTGGTGATAAGAAATTCCTGCATATTTCAGGTTAACGCATTTAGTACTGCTCTTCAGTTCATTTACAAAGTCTGTTAGTT
This sequence comes from Maratus michaelseni, assembly GCA_963931845.1. Lineage (NCBI taxonomy): Eukaryota > Metazoa > Arthropoda > Arachnida > Araneae > Salticidae > Maratus > Maratus michaelseni. The sequence continues at coordinate 258,132,482 of OZ007592.1, forward strand.
TGAGTTGAAATTGATGAATGTTGTGTTACCCTTTAATTTTGGGTGAAAATCGGTGAATTTTGTGTTTTTTATGTTTTTTTTTGTAAACTAGGTTGTTTTATGAGCACAATGGCTGAGAAATCAGTACGAAAACAAACTGCTATTTTCTTTCAAATGAAAATGAAGCTACTTAATGCGGTTGATGATAAATGCAGGACAAAAACAGAAATCTGCAAAGAGTTTGGCATTGCCAATTCTACGTAAACAGCGATAATAAAAAACAGGGATCACATTACGTTGATGTTTAGCAGGATGTCTAGCCACCTGGAAAAGTCAGAAAAATTTGTATGGACTGGAAAAGTCAGAAAAATTTGTATGGACTGGAAAAGTTGGGAAAATTTGAAAATTCTGAGAAAAGGTTAGAACATTTTGAACTTTCAAGAAAAAAAAATAAGAAAATGTTTCTTTTTCTTATAAAACTAGGGATTTGAAATTGCAGTGCCATTAAAATCAAACTTTGCTCTTCATAAGTACTGTAAAGTTTATTTCGACCTCTCGTGAAAATCATTTTGTCTACCCCCTTTCAATCCTTCTTTGTAACTCAGAGATTTTCAGTTCCATCTTCACTGAAACTTTCTACTGAGTGTTGTAGGATTGATTAGGTGTTTCACTCTGCTTATGTATCTTTGTTTGGGAACTAAACATTTGTTAGCTTAATTTATTGAATATTTATTATTTGTATTAAAATATGTCAAAGTAATCTGTATGTAACTATTACTAATGTGATAAAGAATTTCATCCTGATTTGACAAAATGGATAGAACCTGATGCTAAAAGTGTGTATCTGCAAAATGTTGTAAAATGTTCAACAATTATTAAATTTTGCAAAAAATTATTTAACAAATCAGCAATTTGTGCCTTAGAATCAGTTGTGACACTCTCAAATTCTCCACTTTTGTGTAAGATTTTTTGTGCGTAACATCACAAAATCTCGATACCTGGAATTTTTTTTTATTATTATTGGTATGGAAAACCTGAAATTGTCAGGGAAATTCGTTGCTGATCTGGAATAGACATCCTGTGTTTGAGTGCAATATGTTTGATCCAGAGAGAAAACGTATGAGTACTGCTAAGCACGAAGATTAGAGACAGCTTTGCTTTTTTGGTTCAAACACGCTAGATCTCAGAATGCTCCCTATATCAGGTTCTTTATTGCTGGAAGAAGTAAATGAACTGGCAAAACAAATGCGTATAAAATTTTCGGCAAATCCAGGCTGGTTGGAAAGTTTCAAGCAAAGAAACAACATTGTGTTAAATGTTTGTGGTGAAACTAATAATGTTTTACCTATGATCGTAGAATTGTTGCAATCTATGTTGCCCTCAATACTTGAAGGATATGACCCAAAAGATGTCTTCAACACTGACGAAACTGACTTATTTTACCGCTGCTTACCCAATAAAACTTTATCGTTTAAAGGACAGTCGTGTTCAGGAGGAAAAATCTCTAAAGAAAGAATTGTAGTATTGGTTGGATGCAATTCAGATGGATCTGAAAAACTGCCTTTTTTTGTCATTGTAAAAGTTTAAAACTGCAGTGTTCTAAAAATATAAGAACATTACCAATTGAATATACGGCAAACAGAAAAGCATGGATGGTGGCCACTATTTCAATGATTGGCTTATCAATTTGGATAAGCAATTTTTACGAGAAAAGTGTAAAGTCACACTTATTATTGATAACTGTCCAGCAAACCTCTATATTGAATTAAAAGCTATAAAGCTTGTATTTTTACCTCCAAATACCACATATAAAGTGTTTTACAACTATGTAATCAAGGCATTAGACAAAATTTGAAATTAAATTATCGAAAGCAATTGCTTCGAAAATATTTAGCCGCAATCGAAGCAAAAGAAGATTTCTCCATTTATTTATTGGATGCATTACATATGTTGTGCTCAGAGTGGAATTTAGTGAAGCCTACAACAATTGAAAATTGTTTTCGCCATGCAGGATTCTCCAAAGTAGCAAATTCCTTTGCACCTCAAGAATTAGCCGATATTGAGACTTAGCTGACATTTATTGAAATGTTTGGGAAAGTCTCAACATTACTAGACTGTCCTATAATATTATTAAATGAATATGTTGCAGTCGATGATGATGTGTCTACAGCACCGATTCTGACAGACAGAGATTTTGAAGATTGTTCATAATCCAAATTATTCTGACAACTGAATCAACGATGCAGTTCCTGTCCCCTCTACTTCGGAAATGCAGAAAATGTTTAAAAGTATGTACAGTTTTTAAAATGCACATTCGAATGGAGAGATGAATGAAACAATGAATGATCTTGAACAATATGGTGCTAAAAAAGACTTTAAAAAAAAAAATCAATTTTTTTTCTCTAAAAAAACAATTTTTTTACTTGCTTTTTATCCTAATGGATGCAACCTACTAGTAGTTTAACAGGAAGTGAAAATAAAATTTGACGACATCGAAAATATTGGTGAGTTTTGTTCTTTTTTTATGAATCTTTTACCACGAAAAAAAATTTTGGTCCCCTCAGTTTAGTGTTAAATATATTTCACTGTATATGGAACATCATTTTAACAATGCATAATGCAGCTATGGATTTGTAAGTAAAGGGATTAAATGTTCATTGTCTCTTTCATGATAATGGTTATATGCCAAGTGAGGAAATGTTTTTGTTTAGATTAAGTACTCACAGAAGAAGACTCAGAAAAGATAAATTATGTATTCTCAAATGTAAGAGCATTTTTTAACTTAAAATTTAAGCACTAAAGATTCAAAACTTGGCAGTAATAAATCACAACTTGTGCCACTTATTGCATCATTAATTTGCTCAAAGTATTCACATGAGAAAGTGAAGTTGATCCTTACCAGGTTCATTTAGGTGTGGATTAAAAAATTCCCAATTGTTAATCTGCAAAAAAAAAAATAATTGTGTAACTAGTAAAGTAATGTTTCTTTTACAATGCCTTTTACCCTTTCTGCGTCTAGTCTTTAGTTAAGATTAACAGCTCATCACTAACACGCCTAACGAAAGATGTATCTTTTGAGAGACAGGGGAGAGAAGAAATCTGTCCGTTGCCACTTGCCTTTGTCTAGATTTTACAATTTTCTTAATGTTGCACAGCATTGTCATCAAACAGGTTAATGTTCCAGTATGATATTAGAGTGTCACTGCTACTTAAGGTTCTCCCTATGCCTTATCTTAAAATGCCATGATATATTTATCATGACATCCATTGCCATGCCATCCATGATATATTTACTGTATTTAGACTTCAATTGTGGTGCACAGTGGTATCGCCAAATTTAATAATTTTAGAGTTTGAATTTAATGCTGCAATATTAGATTACATTTGTAACTTTGTTTTGAAAGAACAATGGCAATTTTTATCAAAATTATCTATTTATATTTCCAAGGAGTATTTTTCAATTTAGAAAAATATTTCTTATTTTTTAAAGCATAGCATCATCAAAATAAAATATTTTCTTGTACCATGCAGTCCACGTTCTTAGAAGAAGAAAAAATTTCCTTGAATTAATTAATTATCCTTTGAATTATAACATTTGAAGGAAATAACTAAATTATTTTTTTTTTTTCAAATATTTATTTTAAAGACAGATAAAGCATTTTCCTTTGTCTGATTTTTATGTAGGTTTTACTTTCTTACTCAAATGTTAACATATATAAAAATCAGACTGGTAATTATGAGACCTTCTTATATAAAAAATAAAATAAATAATAAATTAAAAAAAAAAGTCAAAATGCATTAGTTTTCTAAACAATCTATATTTCAGATCTATATAACATACTACTTAAACAGTCTAGGGACAAAAATCAATCACAAAACTAGTAAATTTAGACTTAAATTTTATCAGAGTAATCAAAACACTTTAGAAAAAATATTTAACATTGCCATAGGCCTTATCTACTCATCTTTCCTTTCTATTGTTTCATATTGTTTTCATTTTTATTTTTTACAGAGGATATTACTCAATTTGATTTTAAAAATATTTTTTAGTACATCTCCAGGCTTCACTTTGTATTAAGTGCACTGATTTTAATTATTCTTTGTTAGTGTATTTTCAAAATAACACTGGAAATATTTAGCATTTGAGTAAAAATTTGGCTGCTTGAGTTTCCATGTCCATTTGCCCAGTCTTTGGAAGAAAAAATGCTTAAATTTTCTTGAAATTTAAATGTGTTATTGAGGTGGAACACAAGAAATGCATCTAAAATTAGTTTTTGTATTTTAGACGTTTTTATTGAATATTTAAAAAAAAATAGTATTATTGCCGTGTAATTGTTGAATACTGCTTTAGTAGTACTTGTTGTAGAGTTTTCATACTCCTAATACTTTCTGTAACATCTTAATGTTATAAAATACTATCATGAGTTAGACTTATTAAAAGTTATATTTGAAAGGAAAATATTTCAAATGTAAAGCTATAATAATTAAAAAAAAATCTTTAAAGAAGTCCCAATTTTTTTACCCACATTTTTCATAATACATACTGAATCTCAGAACCCCATATTTTAAGTGATCATCATAATCCCTGATCCCCATTCTGTAATTGATTTTTTTTCCTCTAGTAAAAGTAGATGTACATGATCTCAAATATATTAAGTCTCTATCTTTTTCCAGTGATGCCGAGGATGGGCACATTTAAGCAAAAAAATTGGAAAAGGGATGTATAAAAAAAGTTAGGGATCCGTCAGGATGCATACTTTTCATCTTGAAAAAATGTAAAAAAAGAGTCATATTTTCAATAAGATACATTCAATATGTCTTATTTCTAAAAGAAAAACCCACTTTTTGTGAAAAAGGACCCAGTTCTTTTTTTTTTAAGTGTCTGGATCACAGGGATACAGGATTTCAAAAGCCTTGTGGCATCATTTTTTCTCTATTACTTTTTATGTTTTGAAAATATTTATATTTGTTACAAACACTGTTATAATATTAGAGATTTAATTACATAGATACAGATGAAAAAAATTCCATCTTTTGAAGAAAGCTTTCATAAAATGGAACATTTAAAAATTCTGCAATTAACCTTTTGATAAGGGGCTAGGGATGGTGACTATTTTTATATTCAGTTGCATCATAATTTAATAAATTTCTTTGTGGTAGATTTCTGTTGAAAATATCCTAGTATAAGTGTATATGAGAGATATTATTTTTTAAAAAGTGGTACAAATAGAATAAAAAATAGTCGCTGGGATGACATATGTCCTAAACCCATAATCAAAAGGTTAATTCATTGCTTTGATTTGATGTTATACTATACAAATATGTAAATATACTGAATTTTAAATATACCTGTAATTGTCATATCAGCAGAAAGATCCTCCAACAAACTAAAATTAGTTTAGTTATTTATTACCACTAATTGGCCAAGATATACACTAAGCAGTTTATGTATACTGTCAATGAAATTTTAAATTCTAGAATTGTTAAGTTAAAAAAAAAAAATTATCAATGTTTTCACTTTTGTGAAAGTTAGAAAAGTCTTCTGAAATAATTGTTCTTTTTATATTTATAATTTTTTTATCATTTGAAATTTCTTTTTGCTTTTATGATATGAATATAATAAATACTTTTCTTCACATTTGCAATTGAAAAAAGATATCATTTCAAACTTGGGCCTCAGAAATAATTTATCAAAGCAGAAAAAAACTAAAAAGTGTCGAAAGAATAGAGTGGTTTTGGTGTTATGGAAAGAGAAGGGTGCAAGAGTATTGCATTACCTTAGGCACTACTCGTGCCTACTTCACGTGGCCTTGTTCTGATGAATACAAGTGATATGTGATTAAAAATAAGCAAACTTTAACATTCTGTAAAAAAGAAAAATTCCTTCAATTTATAAAAGTATAAATCAATTTTTGAAAAACAATCTCTTTTAGGTGTTTTTAATTTCTCTCACATGGAGTATTTTTGTGCCAAATTTCATAATCATAGGCTTTTTCATTCCAGCACTGTATTGTTCCGAACAGATTATTTCCTCTATTATTATAAAGTTTGCTTGCTTAAAGTAAATAAGTTGTGATTTAAGTAAATATGAAGGCTAGGATGTCATATAATAAGCAATTGTTTTATATATAATATATATATATATATATATGTACCTATTCTATATAAAATTCTAATGTAACGGATTTATAAAACTAATTTATGTAAGAATTTTATTAAACAAATTTCTGTAATGAATTTATGAAATTATGTAACGATTTTATGAAATGATTTTACAAAACTAATTTTTTCAAATGCTTAAATGCAGGGTTTGTAAAACACTGACGGTAATGGATTTTAGTATGTTGTTACAATCATCTACAGCATGTTTTTCTTGAAGGTGTATTGTATTTTATAGTTATTTTACAGAGCTGCACAAAAGAATTAGATTAGACTACTGTCTATAGGCCGTAATATTACTTTAAATTCATTTTAGTGCCATTATGTTATTTGAAACTACAAAATTTGTATATGTTACTAAAACATTGCAGCATGTTCTGAGTGGAAAATCTGGATTGTAACATTTATAGTTCTTTTACAGGATAACACAAAATAATTCAGATGCATTACAATTTATTGCCAGTTACTGTAGGAAGAGCTACTTTCTATAACTTTTATTTAATTTATAGTGCTTTATGTATCTGCGTGGCAGTATGCCTTCAACTAACCTTTTGAATGCATTTTAAACTCACTCCCTACGAATGAATTTTACTCAAATCTTCAGAATGAACTTCCGCCATTGTCAAATTTCTATATTGATAAGTTTTCTCATTACTTTTTATGGCAGAAAATTGCATAACTAAAATTTTAAAATCTTTTTTTTTTTTTCTCCTTACACGGCAACCATACTCAAAGGGAAAATTAGATGAGACAGATTCAACTCAATGTTCTTTTACACTGATAATGCCTCCTAGCGAGAAAGAAAAAAATATATATTAATAACATTGAATTTCTATGTTTTACTGTAGGGCAGCTGTACTGAAGTTAAAAGGAAATAGTATAGATTAGAGTCCTGCCTGATTGCCTATCTTGGTAACATTTGGTGAATTGTTGCCAAATTTGGTGCATCATAAAAATATGTTGCCAACTTGGTAATAACATGTTAATTTAGTGAAGATACTACTCAAACATTATCAACAGATTAACATTTACCTCTTTTGTTCACCTTCTAAAGCTTCTGTAATTGAGGCGTTTGGTTAGGAAAAATCTTAACTTTAGATTAGTAAACATACTGGACAATATCTCAAGCATAAGGTATATTTTCAAAATCCATAGCATTTCCCCACTTTTGAAGACTGCATGTACCAGGACTACTTTTTCCCAGACAAGAGGAAATAATTCCTGATTATTTTGAATTCAACCTCATTTATATTGCAAACAAAATTTTAATTTATGAATATGGAAATAACTGCAATTAGCAATTCATTACTTTTACTAAAAAAGTAAACTAAACTTACATAAAATAGCCAAACACAAGATAGATGCAATTAATCTATTTGACGGCCTGTCCATCCATACACAATTAAAATATCTAACAAAAACGAAAAATCATGTGTCAAGCATAGATTATGAAACACTTTCCAACACAGCCAGAAAACTGTTACAAAAACTCACCGTTAAATAAGGTAAAAGAAGATATGTAAGTAAACAGCTTAGAAAACATATAGCACATTGAAAAATACAGTTTTCGAAATTACCTTCCATTCTAAAAAAGTAGTCTAATTATTTTGTGCAGCCCTGTATATGATCTGTATATTTGGATACATAATACATAGCATGATAAAATTTAGTTCAGTTAGAAAATTCACATTTACCAATTTTCGCCATTCAATGGAAGTGCACTCGAAATCTTTTGTACAACCCTATATATTATCTAAACCAGTGGTTCCCAACGGGGGGCGTACGCCCCACAGGGGGGCAATTTGACTTTTCAGGGAGGCAATTTAACTTTTCAAGGGGACAATTTGGAATTTCTGTGAACCCATACCTTCTGAATTGTTTTTCTACTAGTAATGTTGTAGACTGTATGTAAATAAAAGTTACACATTCAAATTTCAAAAAAAAAAAAAAAAAAAAAAAAAAAAAAAAGTTTTTTATTCAATTAAAAAAAAATATCCATTCAAAAGTTTTAAATACAATTCTACCAGAACAATTATAGAAAAAACTTTTTAACATATCTAGATACCTTTTATATATTTAAAAATTCTTTATAATTTTTCTGATTTATAAGTATTTTAGATTTTTAAACAACTTTTTCGATTATTTATTGAATGAGTCGCACTGCAATATGTCACATGAAAATCAATTTTACACATGAAACTATTCATGTGTATATTTAACAATTACTTGACGACCTTCCTTTATCACGTTTTATTCTGATTAGAAATTGTTGCGTAATTTAATCGTAGAAATTCTGTGATTAAATAAGACAAAAATGTTTTATTCAAAATTATTGATTTTTCTAATCAAGGATTCTGAGCACTCTATACATCACGCATGCGACTGTGTGCCAGTAAACTACGAGGAGTATCAGATTATTATAAAAAATATTTGATTCATCCATTACCTTCGGCACGTTTCAGGATCAATGTTAAATGCTTTTTACTCTATCAGGAGTAAATTCTTTTACAATTTTATAAGAATTATATGTTATAGGGGGAGGGGGGCATCATCATTTTAGAGAAGTTTTGGTGGGGCGTGGCTAAAAACAGGTTGGGAACCACTGATCTAAACACTTTTGTACTCACTACATATTAAGCTAATTCAGGTAAAACATGCATAATGCAACTTAAAACTCACTTCCAGCAATTACTAACAGTAAATGACAATGTATTTTGTTATTTGCATAGCCCTGTATATGAATTTACATATATCACACAAACTTATATTACCCTATTAAATGCAGCTCAGCAAGAAAATGCGTAACATAATTAAAAACTACCCTTAAGCAATTCACTCCCATAGTCTGTAATACTTACGAATTCCCTTGTATAGCCCTGTATATGATTAACCGAATTTATACACACCACGTAATATGAAAAAAATTTAGTTAAACTTAAAAACGCAAACCAAACTTGAAAACGCACTTATAACACATAGACTGTAATTATCGCACGTATACTGTAACCGATATCTTTTGTGTGTCCCTGTAAATGAACGATAAACACAATGCAACCAAACTTTTACTTTTAAGTAAGCAATTTATAGTAATGCATATAAATTTCATTATATTTCAAATAGTGCAACATCATTAAATTACACTGCAATAGACTTTTCCCCTGTAGAACAATGTGCAACAGAATTCTTTTGTTTGACCCTGTAAATGAATGATAAACGTAATGCACACCATACTTTTAAGCAAGCAACTTATAGTGCACCTCAGTAATGCATTTAATTTTCATTATGCTTAAAATAGTGAAGCATCATTAAATTACTCTGCAAACTATTTCCTCCCATAGAACAATGTGTAACAGAATTCTTTTGTTTGACCCTGTAAATGAATAATAAATGCTTTGCACACAAATAGCATGTTTTAATGTGCTTCATAATTATATATCAATTTCATCATGTGTCTTAGCATCATCTAAATGCACCTGAAACAATTATTTCCCATTGAGTGTAATGCAATGGAATACTTTTGACTGTACCTGTAATAAAAGTATAAGTGCTACACACTTCATTTGCAATAGGGAACATGCTGTGGTAAACGGCAATAGCATACAAAAATTTCAGGGCAATCAAAGTATATTTACGCAAGTTAGAGCATGGACAGATGGCAGACAAACCAAAGTCATAAACACTTTTCAACTAGGTTGGAAAGTGTTAAAAATTATCTTAATTCCAAGAATTTCAAATTTGTTATTGGGGTATATACAGTGTGTTTCAATCAATGGATGAATTAGGAATAAGTTCACAATGTCCTGTTGAAAGTCTGGGGGTTGGCACAAAAAAGGGTGCAGGAAGCAGAGCCCCCTACCTAGTATATATGTAAATAGTGCGACATGTATGTATTGTGCGAATAATCACTGTCATGTGTTTTTGTCAACCTCATGTTGAATTTTTCAGTATGAATTGTAGCTTTTTTATTTTTTATTTATTTAAGTTATGATTTAATTATATTAAGAGTAGAATTTCATTCTGTAACTTAATATTTCTTTTTATTTTAATGATTCTAGTTGCAAAAGAAAGGATCATCCTAAATATTTACCAAAAACAAGTATTGTAATTGTATTTCATAATGAAGCATGGTCAACCTTATTAAGAACAGTTCATAGTGTCATACGCACATCTCCATCACAGTTGTTAGCTGAGATAATACTTGTTGATGATGCAAGTGAAAGAGGTTTGATATTTTTTAAAATTAATGTCATATTTTAAATTTTATAATGTTGTTAACATTAAAGTATATCATTCACATGACGTGGCTATGATTAAGTTTTAGTAAAGTGTTATTTAAACAAGTGGGTAAGTGTGATCGAAGATCGCACAAAGGGTTTCGTTTAATATTCCTTTCAAAACACTTTATCCTTTCTTTAATAAATCCAAAGAAATTTCATTTAGCAACAAAAAAAAAAGTCATGTTTTTTTAAAGTAAAAATTTACCCTCTATTTTTTTCGTTTTTGTTTAATATCTAAACCGGCCCGATAGCGGGCGAATCCCACTATTATACTCTGTCACAATAATATCTGTCATGTGGACTAAATGCAATATTAAAAAAAAAATTGTTTATATAAAATAAATATTAAAACCTATTGCGTAATCCTCTGTAATCCAGGTCCTACTGCCAAATTGCGTATTTTAGAAAGTGAGACTTTTTGTGACAGCTCTTTGAAAGTATCTACATTGATTTTAAACTATATTGTTGCTAGTAAACGCCCATGTTTGGAGCTAACCTTGCCCACAGATTACGGAAGATTAGTTATTTTATATTTTACTAGCCGTTATCCATGACATCGTTCACATAACATTAAAAGAAAAATAAATGCATCAATTAAGGAAAACGCTTCATCCCCGATAATTAAAAACATATGTAACTCTCTTTATAACAAACTTCATTCTTTCGAATATCTGAACAGACCGATAGCGGGTGAAGCCCGCTATTATACTCTGTCATAATAATATCCATCATGTGAACTAAATGTGATATTTAAAAGAAAAAATTATTTCAAAATTAAACATGGTCTACACCTTCAAAATGTTAAAATATGCGAATATTTCCATAATCGGGTTTTTATCATGATTCAATACATTCCTCAAACTCATATATTTACTATTCTCTATTACTCATATTCATACTCGCTTTGTATTATACTGAAACATTTGAAAAATCCGTTAAACTTGCGATATGACATCAGATTTTCTTTTTAATTCTCTAATGATGTGTAATTAATCTGCTTTGTGTACATGCACACATACTCATACTCCTTGTATTATTGAGAAATGTTTGAAAATTTCCGTTTTATTACCAATATGACGTCATATTAATCTTTTTCTCAATTGCTGAAACTTTTTATTTCATTTTCATTTTTCACGTGGAAATCTTTCAATAGAAAATTAATTATTATAGAAAGAATTTTATTGTGGATTTTTAATTGTTGGCAAATGAAACGAAAAATGTTTAAATTTAATAGGAAAAGGCTGTTAGAATTTTGGTTTTTTATCTCTATATTAAAATAATAAGATTTTTTCAAATTTTAATATTTTGAGCTTCATAGTAGGTATTTAGCTATAAGTACACAAATTTTCATGCCTGTAAGTTATATAGTTTCTGAGAATGACTTTGTGATGGACAGACAACGGAGCAGGAGTAATAGGGTTTCGTGAGATGAACGAAACCCTAAAAAAGAAACGGCTCAGCGCACTTTATTCAGTGTATAATTTGAGTTTTCATGATTCACTCTATTATTTCATGGAATGTATCTTAATTTTGATTATCTTTATAGATGAAACAAAATATTCTTTGTACATTTTATTCACTATTGTGAAGATCAAAATATTTCAAATTTTAATTGCTTAAGACGTGTAGCCAACATAGTGAAAAAGTATCCAAGCCGGGATGCAAACCCAGGTCATCAGTATAGCGCACTGATTTCACTTATTTTCACTATGTTGGCTATACGCCTTTTAAGCAATTAAAATTTTAAATATTATGAATGCAAGGCGTGAGACATTTTCTATGGAAAAATTTCCAAGTATTAAAATAGAAGATCAAAATAACATGTGTTAAATCATTCAAAAGACAGAATAAGAATTATCAAACGATGCCCTTTGGAATTCAGTCCTTTTTTAAATAAATTTTTTGAAAGCTAGCTGTAGTGATAATGAATATTGAAGTTTAATAACAATTATTTCATCTGTTTTTTTGTACACATTCAAACATGTCTACTGGAATTCGAACTATCTCTTGCTGAATAATATTCTTCAGCTGAAGCAGGTTTGTGGAGCGATGTTTAAAAACCTCTGCCTCTAGGTAGAGGGAAAAAAAAGAAAATTCTGAATTTCAAAGTGAGTACTGAATGCAACCACCAAATAGAAATAGTTATACAAAAAATAGGCTTCAATCGCAAACTCTCGCTGCTTCTTTGTTCACCTCATGTTTTCTACTGAGGGTTATTACAGAGATGTCTGAGACTGTTGCATTCACCAAGCCCATCCTAGCTTTTCTTTTCTCCCCCCCTCCCTACGCAATGTGCCTTCAAGAAAAGAAAGTTTCTGCATGCCGTCCTGTACTTTTTAAATTTTCCTTAGTAGCATTGTGCTTTAATGGAAAAGCAATGTTTTCTAATCCAGAAATGTTTAATTTTACTTCAGGTTTTGATTATTATTATTTTTAAAATAATGCAAGGATAATTAGTTTAAGATTTCTTTTTCATTTAGTAATTTAAAAGATTATTTAAGACAACTTAAGGGATTATATTTTCTTTTCAGGATATTTGGGAAGAAAGCTCGAAAATTATGTTTCAAAGCTTAGCATTCCTACGAAAGTATGTATTTTTGAATTTTATGTTGCGAGTGAACAATTTGTATATTTAAGAAAAATATAACTAATTCAGTCATTCTATAGACATATTGTGATTAATGCATACATATATAAAATATATATTTTTCTCCTTTTATTATTTTATACATTATAATATAATATATATGTCATAAGTTTGGCTACTTCTTTATTATCATGTCTCCCATTATTCAAATTATGCCAAGATTATTGCAAAGATTTATTTATGAGAAAATAATAAGGTTACATAAAATTTACATGCATACATTTCATCTCTCACAGCAAACATGTTTATATATTGCATATAACTTCTGTTGGTCATTTCTAAAATTGCATTTATTATTTCATCTAATCTCGTCTAAGTATGAATTCTTCAAAGTGCAATTCAAGGTGATGACTACTTGTGCTTTGTTTCTTTTTATTTTTCCACTTATCTGTGGATCTATTTTTATCATAGATACTGATAGATCAATGCTTAATCGCGGTAGCGATAGATCGATGCTCCTCTTTCAATCTATTGCTTGTGATATTTGTTACAATGATTTGATTAGAATCCCAGCCTTTTTTTATAATTGGCATGATACCTTGTTAATTTATCGCAGGGTTGTGATAATAAAAAAATACCAAAGAATGTTTTTGTCTTAACTTTTTCTTTTTACATAATTATCATTTATCTAAAATGTATTTTTATAAATTCTGAAAAACTGAAAAAAGCTGCATTTTAAGTATGTATATTTAGAAATAATGGTAACCAATGGCTGAAAAAATTATACCAAAGTTTGTCTAGTACCTGGGGGACTTGAGAAAAATACTAGAAAAGGTTTCATTTGAATCTAATAATAAAAAAGTTCTGATTTTGGGGGCGGGGGCAGGGGGGGGAAGAGAAAGTTTCGATCAGTTCATTAACGTGATATTTAAATTACAACTGGACACTCCCCTGCCTTTTCAGAATTAAACAAACGATTTAAAAAAATTAGGAATTATCATTAACTTTTGAAACTGAGACAAAATAACGTTTTTTTTTTTTTTTGGTTGATTTGTTTTGCCATACAAATACAATAAGTTACCATTTACAATTTCTGAAATCAAATACATAAATGACGTCGCATACATAAAAAAAACTATAAAAATCACATAAAACAAATTGTTGTTCGAATTGCAATCAGCTGATGACATTTTCATCTGCCAATCGCAGTTGCCCGGTTGATTTCCAGCTGTCCCTACAATCCTCTCAGCTACCAATCAAAACGGCCCTCCAACGGTGTTTGACTTAAAGTGGGTGATTTGTGATGTCATTTGAAACAAAAAATGCTGCAAAACATGAAAAAACACAAAAAATTCAAATAAATCTAATCAAACAATCCAAATCGGGATAATTATTAACACACTTCCCTTTTAAAATCATGATTTTTTTTTTTATCTGTAAAGAATTGTCAACTTTCTTCAAGCTAAAAAGGGAGAAAAAAAATGACTATTTTGAGCATAGCTGATGCTGTAATGGAAGCAATAAATCAAGCAATCTAGGCAAAATTTCTTACCGTCAAAGAAGAAAATTCACCAAAAATTCAAAAATCGCTGTACGAATTATGCCTAAACTTTATTGAAAAGAGGACAAAATTTACTATATTGGGCTAAAAGATTGGCACTGTATTCCTGTTATTAATGTGGAAAAATCGCAACAAAACGTGAAAAAACACTAAAAATTGCATAAAAAATTTAATTAAAAAAAATCTATTCAAAAATTCCAAAATCGGGCTTTGGGGTGTAAAACAACAGAAGGACCTTCCCACCAAATTTTGTAGCTCTGTCGGCAGAGGTCTCTTCAGGACACAGCTGAGAAACAGACACACAAACTTCCTTCTTTATTATAGTTAGAGATTCATTATTATAACTTTCATACAGTTATCTGTTGTTGTTGTTAGCTTGACTCTTGTTTGGTGCCAACCTTGCCTATGTATTTGAATGTGGCATTAATAATTATTTATGTTCCCGTTAAAAATTAATTTAATGGTGAAGAGAGAGTAAGAGGTTTACTAAATTTGCAGTTGTGATTTAAAATGCAATATAGACTCAGCACAATAAAGTGTACTTGTGTTTTTTGGTCAAACTTGGAAGAGAAAATGATCAAAAATTAATAAAATAATCTTACTTGAATTGCAACAAAGACATGTAGACAAAAATGAAAAGGCTCTTTTGAAATAGAAATCCATCTTTATTTTATTTTCTTAGAAAGTAGAGGAAGGTAGAATTTGATTGAGAATTATGGAGACTGCACATCCTAAAAAAAAAAAGGCTCTTACATAAGAACCATCCTTTCTGACTGATTCCACAAAGATACTTTAATGAATTTAAGAATCTATATATTACTTTATCAAATTTTTAAAATATTAGGTTTAAATTATATACAACAACATCCATTTTTAAGAACATTAAAAAAATCTACAAATAGTGATTGATCCCCGGAGAACCGACGAGTTCTCGAATATGGAGCTGGCACTAAGGCCATGACTCGTATCGGACCACGTTTTTCAGAAATATTTTACGGCATCGTTTTCATTGAAAATTCTGCTAGAAAACCAGTGACATTGGTATTTATACCAATGATTGGGGAAGACAAAAGTAAAAGCAAGGCTATTTTAAATTTATTAGTTGATTAGCGATGATACTAAAATTAAAGGGCAAATGAAAAACTCATTAAGATTTGGTAATTAAAAGAAGTGTTTTAATTTGATCAAAACAGACTCACTTCTTTTGATTGCAGTGCTTTTGGCGAGCAAAAGCTGGAACATGAAGGAGAAGCTCTAAAATTATCGGCACCAAAACAGAAATTGTAATCCCGTGCTTGTGGCATACGCACAAGCTAGGCGAGCTCAAAGCTAGCACCTGTGCTTAAAATGAAAGATACAATGCAAAGAGAGAAAAGCTCTCCGGTGAAAAATAGCGGCAGTGTGTGTCGGTAGCCGTTAACAGGCTTAAAGGAATGACGGACTACTAGCAAAAGATTAATAAGCTAGTGCATAATAAATGCAGAACTGCATTGAGCTGAAATAAAAAGTTACTAAAAATAAAGAATGTGATATCTTTATCACACTGAACGCAGAATATTTTCTATTTTTCTTGTGCAAAGAGTTATTATAACATAATTAACTGTTCCATTTCACATACCACATATCATTTGCAATATTGGTACTTTTATATTAGCATGGTGCAGGTGTTAAATTGTCAAATATTATTCCGATACCATATTCATATTGCATTCATTTCATTTAAAATACATGACTTTCACTATTTCTATTTATAATACTAAAAAGAAAAATATCAGAAAAAATGCCATAATTCAAAAGATTTTAGTTAAACATGAAAGAATTGTTTCTAATTTACACACATGAAATATAAAATCTATTATTGGTAAAAATGCTATTTGTGAAATTTGCACTAAATCTCTACTACTAAATTATTACGGGTTTTTTTCTTTCAAACAGAAAAATTCCATTTTTATTAAACTGAAATGTGTTTTATTGTACTGAATAAGTGTGTGCATAATTTTTTTGCTTCATTGCTCTAATCCGATTGTCTACAAAAATCTCTTGAAGGTGAAAATGACGTACACACTAAACTTTGATGTATGCACTTTAATTGTGCTCTTTTTGTATATTTTTTAATGTAATTTCCAAATGGTTTGTAATTTATTCTTGGTAATTAGATAGGTTTCATTGTCGCCTTCATAGGTACCTTCTGTGAAAATTAGAACAAAATCCATTAAATATTTTTTGAGTTATGCTTCACGAAAGATTTTAATTTTTATCATAATTATATGTGGGGCAAAGTAATATTGCGCTGTGTATGAGTCTTCACTCAGAGAATTAACATCCATGAGTTTAGAAAAAATTGGTGAATCTGCAAGATATAGCTATTTCTAAATTATTAGAGAATTGTATTGGGTTTTAATCAAGGCTTCAAAACATTGAGTTTTGCTTCGTTATCATTCTGGTTCAGTTAAAATAAATTATTTTTTAAAAAAAATCTCCTAAAAATATCTGGTCTTTGTTTTAATCAGAAATGTTTTTGTTCCAATTCGAAGTGCTTATTTTCAATAAGGCAGCAGAATATGTACACTAAAGGTAAGCATGGGCCTGGCCTGAAGCCCAGCCCAATTTTCATTCATGAGACTTGAGCCGGGCCTAGTCATCACTCTTTCAAGATAGGAGCTGGGCCTAACTTCTTTTTTCTGAGCCAAATCGGACCTAGACTTCATTTCTAGGGTCTCCATGGGCCGAAATCTTCAGGTCCCCTGCACAACAATTTTTGCAAAAAATGCATAGATTTTTAAATGATCGTTATTTTTCAATTAAAATTATTTTTAAAGAATAGTACACACAATTCTAGGCAAAAAAATTAAAACACAGTAAAACCTGTGAAATAAAATCTGTGTATGATGGAAACCTGTCTTAAATAGAAAAATATCTTGTTCCATGCAAAATGAATAATCCATGTGAAAAGAATACAGATACAACAAATGATGTTCTTCTAAGAATAAAACTTGCGTATAAATGATTTTTCTTCTCTTACTGAATCTTCATTTGAATGTAATTATCTAAGTGTTTATTAATATTGTTGATATTTTGTGTTCCATGCATTTTGAACGTAATCTGAATATAAAATCTCTGCATAAGTAAGTGTGCTTTTTGAATAATTTTACTTGTAGGTTAATATTGCTTCAGAAATATCGACATATTTTGTAGAAATTCAGTCGGGCCAGGCTGAACTTTTATACTGAGCCAATAAAATTTTTGTATGGACCAAGCTCAGGCCAAACTTTTAACTTATATATGAGGCCGAGCCAAAAAATTTTATGTATGGATCGGGAGAGGCCTAGAAATTTCAGCCCGTGCAGACCTCTAATGTACACTTAATATCATATCAAATTCTTATTTACTTTTTGAACTAGGGTTTCAATAATTTTTATGAAATTCTTAAGTTAATATAGATGGTTGGTTGATTTATGACAGCTGATTATCTATTCTAGGGATATAGGCTATAGGGGGGGGGGGGGGTGCCCTCCGTGGAGGTCTTTCTGTGGGATCCTAACAAGTATTTACAGCAAGGTTCGAAGAAAACCACGGAAAACTCCGAAATGGTTAGGTCGACAAGCGCGACAGGGGGTTTGAACCCTGCACCTCCCATCTACCAGCTTTGAGAGCAGAAGCTCTCAGCCACTGGTGGGGCGTTTTAATATGGAAGGTTTAAATATAACTTCCTTCTTAACAGGGTTTAACCTGGCAATCAGTTTTCTTTAGCATTTTAGCTATAATGCTTTAAATGTATTTTAGCTTTTACCAATGTCTTTTAGATTTTTCTTTGAAGTGAGGCAATTTGTACTCTAAAGTACTTTGAGAAATCTTAAATCTGAAATTACAGATTGATGTTACATAATTATTGCCTGCAAACATTTGCATAAAAATTACAATATTTTAACTTTTCTAACTTTTTTTTTTGCTTTTAAGCAGAAATTTTACTAACATATTTTCACAAAATTTAAAATCCTTTCGTAAAATGGGGGAAAAAAATTATAATAATTTAAACCCTGTTTCTAAATTTTAAGACAAACTTACATTTTTTCTTTAAAATATTTTTAGTCTTGAAATTAGAAGCAAAAAGGAAAAAAAAAATGTCAATGTTGGGTTCATTCTTCAGGTTGGTACTTTGGTCACATGTGTGTTAAGATTCACATGTCTGTTCATTCCTATATCTTAAGATTTTTTTTTTCATTTTTAGAAGTTTAATTATTTTTTGCATATTTAATTTGTGAGTTAGCTTTTAACAAGTCTTGTAACAAAAAGTTAAAGATAAGAAAATAAATAACTGATGTCAGTGACTTGTATTTTAATTGAATTTTTAAGAAAGTTTTAGTTAGCAGTATAAAGCTAATTTTAGTCGAGTTCTGGAACTGTAAAATAAAATAAATAAAAATTGTTCGGTTCCAATTTTTTTTCCACTAGAAATATATTTTTTTTTCTGATTTTCAGTTTGGTTTTGGTGGTTTTAATAATTATGAGGAATTGCAATATGCATTTTAATTTTTTATATTTTATCACTTGCATTGTGTAATTAATGAAAAAAGTAGAAATTCTAAATGTGATAGGGAGAGCACAGAAAGATAATGATATTTTACATATTTAATACAATTCTAATCATTAAAATTAATATGTTTAATTTTATTTTACTATATGATTTTGCATTATTTAAAAAAAAAATACCCTTGTTGATTTTTATTTTAATCTTTTGAATTTGGTTCTTAAAAACAATGTATTTCTTGCTTTTTAGGTTTTACGTACAGGCAAAAGATCTGGTCTTATTAGGGCAAGACTTATTGGAGCTAAAGAAGTTACCGGGCAAGTTATAACTTTCCTTGATGCTCATTGTGAGTGTACCAAAGGATGGCTTGAGCCGTTATTGGCAAGAATAGCCGAAGACAGGTTTTTATTGATTTTTGTTTATTTTGTGATGAAATTTAACATAGATATATCAGTTTAATAGTTATTTTGTTATATTAACATGTTGAATGAAATAAATTATTCATCCCTAAATGGCAGTGTAGGACTTGTGCATGATGAATAATGCTAATAATACACGGGTGTGAGGTAATTTGTATAAACTATTGACTAATTCCATCACGTCATGCATAAGAACATGATCACCAGCAAACATGTTAAGTAATTATTTACTCACATATGGACAGTGAGAAAGAATTGAATTATTATTTATATGTTAACTAGCTGGCTTCGCCTGCTAGCGAGCCCCTAATTTACATCGGGGCCTCGAATCTAATTGAATTCTCCATTTGTATAAAACCTCGAAACGAACTAACCTCTGGTTCACGTCCCCCTCGAACCGAACGAACCTCTGACCCGGCTTCCCGCTGGCTTCGGCACTGTATACCGGTCGTGCTATGTACACACTGGATAATCCCTTAATTTGCACATCGAATAGTATAAACCTCTAAACGAACGAAACTCCGACACGGGTCCCTGCTGCCTTCGGTGCCGTATACCGGTCGGGCTACGTGTGCAACGGATAATTATTTGCACATCGAATAGTATTAACCTCTAACCGAACACACATCCAACCCAGGTCCCCACTGCCTTCGGCACCGTATACCAGTCGTGCTACGCGCTCCACGGATAATCCCTTAATTTGCACATCGAATAGCATAAACCTCTAACTGAACGTACATCTGTCTCAGGTCCCCGCTGCCTACGGCACCGTATCTCAGTCGGGCTGTGCATGCGCTGCAAGTTCCAACTTCCACCACCAGGTGGTGCAATCTGTTCTATACGAACCTCGGGCACTGAAATCGTTAAGGTTCGAGTCGAATGAGCTATACCCTGTTTCTAGCCCATTCTATCCCCACGGGGCCCATAGAACCATGAGTTTTCATATCCTCAAACCTCACGGTAGGATCTCCGCCTGGGTGTTTCCAGCCCATGCAACCACAATTTGCTTTTGTTAATTTTTTATATAACCTTTTTGTAAAGTTTTCAAGTTTTAATAAACAATACTTGGCATGCATTAGTTATCAATAGATAACTTTTGATAACTTGGCAACACGGTGGAGCTGGCCAGTTTTGGTTCGTTTTTTCCCCACCGGGGGTTGCTTTTTTGTCAATTTTTTTTTCTTTTTTTTCCCTCTCGTGGGCATTAAGTTTCTATGCCGAAAGGTAGGCACCTCACGAGAGGGTGTTTTCAGCCCATAGAACCAGAGATGGGAAAATGCCCCTGGTGGTGAAAAAACGAACTAAAATCGGTAAGCTCTATCGATGTCGAGTCAAATGAGCCATACCCCGTCGTAATCCGGCCCATAGAAACAGAGATAGGAAAGTGCCCCCCTGGTGTGAAACTTGGAACTAAAATCGATAAGCTCTATGATGTTGAGTCGAATGAGCCAACCTGCATCACGATGGGACCCATACGACGGGAGACATTTTGAAAAGAAATAGCAAATTCCTTAGTATTTTTTTTTTTTTCCTCTGTACAAAAATGACAATTATTTAAAAAATATTAAAACTTTTAAAAGTAAATGTTCCTGTGTTGACTCTCTGGTTTATTTGACTGTGATTGAATATGAAGTTGATTGTTTACATATCATATAATCTCTGATCCATCGAATAGAAATTTTGTATATCTCAAATGGCAACATTTCTTTCTGATGAAATGAAAAAAGAATGCATTTTAAAATCAATAATAGGTAAACATTAATTAAATCTGAAAAATAACAACATATTGTATTGTATCTTTGAATTAACTTTGACTATTGGTATGAATGAACTGAATACGGGTAGTGACATGGTGATGGATAGGTTTTTTGACTAAGTCATATGTTTGAGAAATTCTGATTAGTGGGTTATTTTTGGGTCACTACGGATCAAGCTAAGTTTATCTAAAAACTGCTCTAATGATTTTGACTAAATTTTGTATCCTACCATATTGGATTACGAGAAAACGATTGGGCTAAGTCACATATTCGAGAAAATTTGATTAGTGGGTCACTACGGGTCAATGCATTCCAATGTGAATAAAGGTTGAAACAGTTATTAAGTTGTTGAACAATTGACAGTGAATGAAGTCTAGGCCAAATTTGACCTAGAAAGCAACATTGGTGAAATTTGGCGAGAAAATTAAATCATACAAAATTACCAATGCCAAAACATATGCTTGATGACAAATGAAATAATGTCACTTATTTTGGCGATATTTGTCAAAATTTTGACGACTTTTGGTGAAAAAATTGTTTTTTAGGACTGAAGGAACTGTCAAGAAATTCCCAATAGGAGCCTAGATGGAGGATTCAACCAATAATTCACAATACAACAGAAAGCATGATTCTGGTAGTTCAGAGAAGTCTGCACAGAATTAATTTTTGTATTGAACACAAAGCTAATTTTAACCAAGCATAGCTCGGTTTTCCCAGCTGGTGTACTATTAATCAAAATCAGTGTATAGAGTCAAAAAGAATATGTTGCAGCAAATTTAAGCTAATTAACAAGATTCTGAAACTATTTAATGAATCAGTTAACAAAACAGAATGTTTGTATATTATTTATATATATAAATGTTGTAAATATTTCAGCTAATAAGCTATTGGTAAAAATTATATTAGTAATGTAATAATTGCACCACATTGCCCCATCAATATAAAAGTAACAAAATAATTTTTTTAAAATAACAGGATATGCTAATTTCTACTCATATTACCAGCAAAAGAACGAGAAATAGCTCAATTGTCCCTAGTGCAATAGAATCAATTCTATGTTACATTCTGCAGAACTTTACAACTAAAAAGCAATTAGTTTTGGGTTGTGATATTTTTCTATCAGCACAGTGATATATATTTTGTTTTTCTTTTATTACATCAGAATGAATTTTAAAAATTTAATAATAGTAATGCTGTATGTTTTACAAAAGTATAATTAGTATTTTTAACTGAAGATTAATTATTATTCTTTATATTATTAAATATCTCATTAACTGTATTTCGAAATAATTTCATTGGCACCACTTTATATGAACTGTTTTTAAATGTTTAAAAATTAAAATATCTTGTATTGGAATTAAATCTAAAAATTAAATTAAGCTTGGTTATTGATTGCAAAAGTTATATGTTTATGAACTTAGATGCTTAATCAACCCTTTCTACATCAATCAGTCTTTCTTACACTGGCTATATCTATTGCCTCAAACAAAAGAAGCTTAACAAGTTTAAATTCCTTAAAGCATATGGGAGGAATTTAACAAAAGAGCCACAATTAACGAATTTAATTTATAATTTTTGAGTATTTATAGCTCACAAATTATCTTATGATGATATAATGAAACTTTTGCAGCAAAAAATTTTCCTAAAGTAATTTAATAGATAACTTTGATGTATTTTCTGTAATTTTTATGTGTGATACTTATTTAAGTTACAATATTTTAAAAATACATTTTAAATGTTATGCATACAATGTGCTATTATATAAAACAACTTGCACACTAAAAATGTATGTGTAAACAGCATGAATTTTTAAACTACATATTTACACAATTTTTCATCTAAAAATATTTATGGGGGTGAGGGGCTCCAATCTATTACCTTGTCCCAGGTGAAATTTAGTCTAGTTTCATCATTGCATAAATTTATGTTTAATTGCATATTTTGCTTTAATTTTTAGTAGATATTGTTTTTCATAAGAAATAAAAGGTTCTTAATTTGTACCGTAAAAGTTTGTAATCTTTTTTTTTTTAAAAAATAAAATATGCTATGAACAAAATATTGAAATGAACACTCACTGAAGAAGACACTTAACTGTGTTTATGGAACACTCACTATGTTTATGGAATCGCTCTTTCACCGTTTGCTTCCTTTGTAGTTACAAAAAAGCTTTGTTGCCCTTTGCACATGAATTTTTTCCTGCATATTCATCTATATCTGCCCAACCTATATGTATGTGAAATTATGTACATTTATGTGATGCTCACATGCTTACATAAATATGTATGTATGTATGTAAGAACGGGGTTCACATTGCTGATCGTCATTGTACCAAATCGCAACAAAATGAGTCATTTGTTGAGAAAATCATTTGTCAAGAAAACGAAAGATTGAAGTCTCTAAACTGGACAAACTGCAAAAACTTTTTTTTTCTTTGGGCTGTGCTCTCATACACTTTATTCAATGATTGAATTTTTTTTAAATGTAACTTATAATTTGTATTTTGTTTTTGTCTGATCTAATTCATATTAGTTTCTTTTTATTTAGTCTACTAACATACTCTGCCAAATAACAAGTTAACTTTCGTTTTGTTTCATAACACTAATCATGTATTCTAATACGAGCAAATCTTGTGTGTGGTTATACATATATATATATATACAGTGAACTTCCGTTAAGACGGCCCCGTTTAAGATGGATTTCTCGTTATTACGTACAAAAACAAAATTCCCAGTTAAGGTCTATAGGAAGTGCATGTAACAGACATCGTTTAATACGTACAGTTTAAGATTTCATTCGTTAAGATGGACAAATATTCATCAGGACAACGAAATCCCAAAATTTTCTCTATTCTATTTTTAAGATGAAATGAGTAGAAACCTCGCCTCTGACGTCACGGAGCAGCCGACGAAGAAATCTCTCCTCGAAAAGTGCAAGCTATTCGGGTGCAAGATGTCCGTGATATGCTGGTGACAATTAGGAAATGTTATCAATCAACTGAAAATGTTTCTGAGACACATTTGAACATTTGGCTAAACTTGAGAATGATATCGAAAGAAGGTCGCTTACCAAGAAAAAACAAATGAAGATTACTTCTTATTTTGGATTGCTTTTAAGTACTCTTGACCGTTTTCTTTCATGTACTAACATTTTGCAACTTCAAGTAACAATGTAAGCATGCTTCAATGTAAACTCGAGTTTCAAATATATATTTTTTTTCATTTTAAAGTTGTTCTTGTACATTTTTAGTAAAGTACCATAAAATGGTCTGAGAAATCAAGTTTTTAGTCATATTACAATATATATGTACATAATAAGTATATTTTACTGTAATGTAAAACGTCAAATTTGTGAACTCCTGTTATAATGGACTCTCGTTAATACGGACAAAAAACGCTTGCCCTTGACTATCCGTCTTAACGAGAGTTCACTGTATATGCAAAATTTATCTTAAAAACAGCTCTAACGATTTTGACAAAATTTTGTATACTACCGTTTTGGGGCACCAGAAAACCATTGGGCTAGGTCACGTGTTCGAGAAAATTCGATTAGTGGGTCATTTTGGGTCATCAAGGGTTAGGGTCCAGCTAATTGTATCTAAGAAACGGTTCAAACGATTTTGACTAAATTTTGTATCTGACCATTTTCAAGCACGAGAAGACTATTGGGCTGGGTCACATGTTCGAGAACTTTCAATTAGTGGGTCATTTTTGGGTCCTCGCGGGTCAAATTAATTTTATCTAAAAAACGGCTCTAACGAATTTGATTAAATTTTATGTCTTACGAGTTTCGGGCACGACAAAATTATTGGGATAGGTCCCATGTCCGAGAAAATTCGATTAGTGGGTCTTTTTTGGGTCACTGTTTGTCGAGCTAATTTTATCTAAAAAAGGCTTAGATTATTTACACTAAATTTTGCATCCTATGGTTTTCGGGCACGAGAAGACTGTTGGTCTAGATCATGTGTTCGAGAGAAAATTCGATTAGTGGGTCATTTTGGTCATGGGTCATTATGGGTCAAGCTATTTTAACTTAAAAACGGCTCAGACTATTTAGACTAATTTTTTCCTCCTATGGTTTTTGAGCACGAGAAGACTGTTGGGCTAGGTCTCATTTTCGAGAAAAGTCAATTAGTGGGTCATTTTGGTCATGGGTCATCATGGGTCAAGCTATTTTATCTTAAAAATGGCTCAGATTATTTAGACTAAATTTTTTTCCTCCTATGGTTTTTGAGCACGAGAAGACTGTTGGGATAGGTCACATGTTTGAGAAAATTTGATTAGTGGGTCATTTTGTTCATGCGTCAGGATACTTGAACTGAAAGCTAATTTTGACCGAGCATAGCTCGGTCTTCCCTGCTCGTTAGAGATAAATCAGGCTAGAGGTTTCTTCTTGAATTTGCAAATCATCTAGAATACAGTTGATTTATTAGTTTCTACAGCCAATAATTGAATTTAGATCAATAACTGATCCAGAAACAATGACAAAAAACTGGAATACCTATTGAAAAAGGGAAATAGAGGCACATTAGGAGGTTAAAAATTGATTCAGTGTTCTAAAATAAATGTAGTGCTAACATTATTGGTTATAGCTTTAGATTGCTGATTAACCCCTTAAGTACCACATTCAATTTAGTGATAGTATCCTGAATACCAGATATATTAAATTGCGTCAAAAGTAGTTGTCAGTATTTTTAATTACATGTAATGTAAGGAGATTAAATAATGGTTTATTTATCCTCTTTAATAAAAATGTATGTGTTGCTGACGACTGGGATTTTCGCTAATCGTTGCCATAGATTAATCTCTGAAAATGAAACATTTGAATCCTCTTTAATAAAAAGGTATGTGTTGCTGACGACTGGGATTTTCGCTAACCGTTGCCATAGATTAATCCCGGAAAATGAAACATTTGAAGTTACTGAAAAAATTAATAGCTTGAAAAGTATTGGTCAGAAAATTGTTAGACAAACTGCGTTAGAAAGATAAAAAAAATATATTTTTCTTGATATAAATTTCAAATTTAATGATTACGCCGTTTTTCAGATATTGAATTTCAAAAATTACCAAATTTTACAATGGAGTACCATATTTCTTGATATAAATTTCAAATCTAATGATAATCTAATTCAAATTCAATTTGAATCCAACGGAAATGATTTTTTCCCCTTAGTATAAGCGCAGATTTCCAAAATTTACAAAAATCAGTGGCTCCTAAACCCAAAAAATCAAGTGGCCACAAATGTGAAACATATACATAAAAACAATAGTGTCTATATAGGATAAAGAGCTACCCAAAAAACTCAGGAATTCAAAGTGTAAAGTAATTTATTTAATATACACACATAAACAAAATGCCAAAACTAATTAAGTCTAATATAAATATTTTATCATATACAGGCAGAAGATAAAGTTGGGCAAAATGCGGTTTAAAAAAAAATGTATAAGCTATGGAATTATAACGGGGAATATTAGAAAAACAATATTTATTATTTTGATTTTGCCATACAAAATTACATATAAAAGAAAATCTGAATGTGTGAGATTATTTTGCACTATAAAAATCAAAACACTTATAAGGAAAATGTTATTTTATTATTATTATTATCTATAAGAAAAAAAAAATATATATTTTTTTTAAATCGCTGACTATATAAAATTATCAGACTCAAACTGTTACGAATAACATTTGCTATTCGAATATATTTAATAGTTTGCTGTGTTAAACAGATAATTCTGAAATGTTATCAAAAGATAATAATAAAGTTTATTATGTGTTTTGCTTTCAATCTTTAAAAAAAAAATCAAAATTTCACGATGATGACTGGGAACACCAGAAATTGATCACTTTTGAATCACATGGCGACTAAAACATCGAAAGTTAGTGGCCACAGCAAAAAATTAGTCGCCACACGGCGACTGGCGACCGTGAATCTGCACCTATACCCCATAGACACCATAATTTAACACAATTATTCATTTTTTTTAATGCTGACCTATTCCATAATAAAGTCTAAGAGAATTGGCCTAATTTGTTACTAACAGCCCAAATTTCATCTGACACATTAAAAATGTAATAACGCAATAGTGTTCGTATCGTTTTCAGAAATGCAAAAGGACATTCCAAGTAAAGATCCATAGGGTTTTAAAACACAAGGTCAAATTCAAAGTCAATATTTCACTTGATTAAAGGTGCGTTAAGAGAAATTGACCAGCGTAGCTTGCTAGTATTATTATACAAATTGAAATAAGGTCTTCAGTTCCAATCTTCATTGCTTGATTCAAAGTTATCATCACTATTGTCTGTATCACGGTCAAAATTAGGAACATAATCACTGTCCGTGTCTGACATAATTCTATAAAATCACTATCTAGCAGTAAAACAAACAAACACAAAACCGAGAACAAAATGCTACAATTTATGAAAGACAACTGAATAGAATGACCAACGAATAAATAAATGGTGAAAGAAGAGACACAATGCAAAGGGAAAACTAATGTGGTATTTTGGACACATAACACCATCTATTGGGTGTGAAAACAATCCTAATCCTAATAATATTATAAATCTGATTGTGTGCAAATGTTAGGCTGAAGCCAGCGTTAAAATGGAGCATTTAATGATCCTGTATCTTTGCATATAGGTTGATTATAACCCTCAAATGAACATAGGCTGGTTTTGGTTTATTTTATTCAAATATTTTTCTTGATAATTCAAAATTTCGTTATTTATATAGAGAATAAATGGACATTTTTTCGTATAATATTTTAAAACTGTTAAATTTATTTTACCGTTGCTAATACTTTATCGTTGCCAAAACTAATTCAAAACCCGGAATAATAATTTTTACTCAACAATTTAGTTTCAATTGAAAAATTTTCATGAAAATGAAATAAAAAAATTAAAGAATTAAAAAGAAGATTAAATAATATTATTAGAAATAAAAAGTACTTTTTTAAGTTTTCGATAATAATACAAGGTTTCAACATGCGTAACCATAGGAAACAGGCGAATATGACGTCATACATCGAAAATAAAGCAGATATGCTTTGATAGGTGAAATAAAATGATCTTGGGTTTTTTTCTTCACTTTTTTTCTTTTTTAGGGTTTCGTTCATCTCACGAAACCCTATTGCTCCCGCTCCGTTGTCTGTCACAGAGCCATTCTCGAAAACTATGTAACTTACAGGGTTGAAACTTTGTGTATAAATCAGAATATCATCTGTGAAGAGCTGAAAATATTAAAATTTGAAAAATTCGTATTTTAATAAATAGAGATAAAAAACCAAAATTCTAACATCCTTTTCCTTTTAAATTTAAACATTTTTCATTATAGCAGTTGCCAAAAATTAAAAATCCACGATGAAAATCTTTCCACAGTAATTAATTTTCTATCAGACGATTTCCACGTGAAAAAGGAAAATGAAATAAAAAGTTTCACCCATTGAAAAAAAGATAAATATGAAATAAAATTGATTGACGTCATAGTCGTTATAAAACTGAAAATGTCTTAAGATTTCTCAATAATACAAGGAGTATGAGTATGAGTAAGTAAACAAAGCAGATTAATACAACGTCATTAGAGAATTAAAAAGAAAATCTGACGTCATATAGGAAGTTTAACTAATTTTTCAAATGTTTGAGAATAATACAAAGCGAGTATCAATATAAATAATAGAGAATGGTAAATATATGAGTTAGAGAAACATATTGAATCGTGATAAAAATCTGATTATGGAAATATTCGCATATTTTAACATTTTGAAGGTATAAAATTTGTTTAATTTTGAAATTATTTTTTTAAATATTGCATTTAGTCCGTATGATGGATATTATTATGACAGAATATAATAGCGGGCTTAGCCCACTATCTGGCTGGTTTAGGTATTCGAAAAAACGAAAAAATAGACCGGTAAATTTTTACTTTATAAAAAACATGACTTTTTTATTTTGTTGTTGCTAAATGAAATTTGTTTGAATTTATTAAAGAAAGGATAAAGTGTTTTGAAAGGAATATTAAACGAAACCCTTTGAGCGATCTTTGATCACACTTATCCACTTGTTTTTCTTTTGTATGGTAACAATACTTGGCGTTTTACCGTCTGCGCACTGCTAATATAACTATACCGTATTTTTTATTTAAATTTTAAAAAACTAAAAAGTTTCAAAAGATGGTTAGCAAATGTCAATAATGCTCCGCAAAATTATCCATGTTGAAAATGATGTAATTGATAACGAGAAATAGTTATTTTCATTCTTAAAACTAAAAGAAATAACTCTATTACCAACAAAAAAAATGACGTATGTTAATAGTTCCATTTTTGTTGATAAAACCTAAAGAATTAATATTATTTCGTTAAAGTAACATAATTTCCCCTATGCCAGTATTGAAATTAATTGCCTGGAAAAGAAAATTAACAAGAATTATGTCATTAAAAAGGGATTTCTCTGGGGGAAAAAGAGACGTCATATTTGAAATGAAACGGGAATTTTCCAATATGTTTTAAAATGAGTGTGAATCAATTCCTTACATTAATTATACAAGGATCAGTAAGTATAGAAAGTGGATGAGTTTCACGCCATATTTATAACGAAAGATTTAAATGTTTTTTAAAATCTATACTGATTATTAAGCATGAGTATCTGTTATATACACATGAGTTTTCTGCTAAAAATCACATCATAATTTTAAGAAAATGAAATTTAACACGAATCTATTATATTACATGAATCTATTATATTAAAATCTGACCGTGTGTTTGTATTTCGCAACTACTCCTAGACTATCGAACGCAGTGATATTTACTTAATACCGGTTATCATTGATCCGAGGATGTCACACAAACTCTCAGAATTAAAAAAATTAAATTAGATGCCAAGATTTTTTTTTTTTGTAAATTTTAACAAAGTTTCTCTAAAAACGGAAAGTAAATTACTCCATATTTGTGTATAAAAAAGGAGAAATAAAACAGATCAGTATATTTTTTACACCATTTTCTCATCAAAACTGAAAAACAGAATTTATTTTCACTTTGAATAGATGGTGAAAACAAAATCTTGATTTCAGTAAATTATCCGAAAAATAAAAACATATTTTCACATATTCAAACTTCATGAATCAATTTATTCTGGAGAACAAAAATTGCCTGTCAACATACTGTCATTTAGAAAACAAGATTTGTTTCTGCTATACATTAAACCAAGGAGGCAGAATTGAATTTAAAGAAAAATCAGATACTATTTCCAATTAATGTTTTTTTTTTTTTTTTTTTAAGGATGGCTGTTAAAACATTTCACAAAGGTGTTAAAAGTAAAATTGTTTATCAGGTAAAATTGACATTTGTTTTTACCCAATTCGTCTATTTCCACGATTTTATTTTGCCCTCCTTTTTGCATTGGTTGCAATTTCATTTTCGCGATTATTTGGCACAAAATTTCACTTTTTTAAGACTGAGTTATGTCAAGGTCCCAATAACAAAAAATACTGTATTGTCTCCTATGAAATGTGATAAATACAGTAAAACCTGCTTAAGAAGTTTTCCAAGGGAATGGAAGGCAAAAACGTCTTAAACTGGAAAACTTCTTAAACGGGAAATTAAGAATGTTTGAAACAATCATTAGTTTAAGTTTTCATAGTCAGGAGAGGTATTTTACATTGTTAAAATAATACATAAATTTATACAAAGTTGAGTTTTACTTAAGAAATTTAAACTGATTTGCACATTTTAAAAAATCTGTCAATCAAGTAAAAATGCATAATTACCTTAGAAACTCTTTATTTAATCCAATGTTTGAAGACAGAGAAGGGACATTTCTCTTTAAGCATCATTTGATATGCTTTTACAGAAAACATCGGTTATAGATTTTTGTTTATGGTTTTTCTCGGCAATTTTTAGTTGATAACAGTCCAGTTGTCTTAAGTTTTTAAAAATTTCCTCAGGCACATTTTCAACACTTTCGATAAAATGGCGAAATGTTTCTAGTCCTTTCACAGCATCCGAAAAACTAGGAATTTCCACGTGCTCTTCCTCAGTGTCACTCATTTCTTCATCTTCTGTAACCTCACAAATATCATCTACTGTAAGCATTTCACATGGCAATATCTCGTCATCTACTGACACATACTCTTCAAACGATGCTGTGAAATCCATCCTTCTTTGTAACGTCTTCCAATCATCTTCAATGTCCAATTCATATTCTTCTGTTGATTCTCCTTCCAAAAATCCTGCTTTCTGGAAACAATTAGCAATTACAGATGGCGTTATTAACTCCCATGCAGATAAAATAAAATGAATAGATTGCAAAACGTTCACTTTTCCTATCTCTCCAGTATTGTCCAGTTTTTCAATCATCCAATTCACAAGCCGTTTTCTATAGTGCTGCTTAAATACTTTAATAACTCCCTGATCCATCGGTTGCAAAACCGAAGTCGAGTTCGGTGGTAGGAAATGCACTTTTATGTTAGTAAAGTTACTTGTGTCTTTGGAATGGGCGGCCCAATTGTCTACAAAGATGATGATGTTCCGTTTAGCTCTCCTCATTTTAACATTTCATCTTTTCAAATAGGCTTCATAAATTGTAATCGTCATCCACGCAGTTTTGTTATTTTCATAATCACAAGGCAGTGATTTCACATTTTGAAAACATCTGGGTTTCTTGGATTTCCCAACAACCAAAATTGGCAATTTCTCGGAACCGTCCATGTTTGCACCCAATAAAACTGTAAGTCGTTCCTTATTTTTTTTACATCCGTGACAATTTTCACCTTTATATGCATACGTTTTATCCGGTGAAAGATTATAGAAAAGCCCACATTCATCCATGTTAAAGACATCTTTAGGATGATAGCCGGTTATCAAATCTAGTAAAATTTGTTTCCATTCTTCGATTTCTTGTGGATCGACGCTTTTACTCTCACCTTTTATAGAATTGTAACTTAAACCAGCTCTTTTTTTCATTCTATCAATCCATCCATTTGAAGGCGCAAATTCAATCTCCATTTTTTGGCAATTTCCTCAGCCTTTTCTCTAAGAATAGGTCCACTTATAGGAATATTGGTGGATCTAGCTTGCTTGAACCAAAGTAATAATTTTTCTTCCATAGCTTCATATTTTCCTTTTTTCACTTTTTAATTTTTCGAGATTTATCAGGGGAGTCGTTTAATATAAGATTGCGTTTTGCTACAATTCCATTCAGAGTAGTCACCGGCATATTCAATCTCTTAGCAATTTCAACTCTTGTTACGTTTGGGTTGCTATCAACTTCTTTCAAAATTTTGATTTTGTCTTCAATTGACAAGGCCTTTCTTTTAATTCCTTTGTCCGACATTTTGAAGAGAAAAAAATAAGAATTTTTTTCGTGAATTTTCCAAGAGATTTGGCGCTTACACTCACTCAAAAACAGATTGAATGAGCCAAACTGAACACAGCTTTGGTTTGGAATGAACCAAACATAGCTTTGGTTCATTCCATTCCTGGAAAGGGGTGAAAGAGACTCTATTCTAAGAGAAAGCAACTGGTCAACTTAAAGAACTACCCCTGAGTAGGAGCAAACCATTTCTCTTTAATCCCTTATCAGTCACTATTGTTGCAGCCATAAGGGACTCGGACTTACCCTCTCTCTACATTTCATCAGACAAACTGATATGAAGGTGAAATAAAGGTGACGACAATCCTTTTCAATCTTAAATGTGCCCTTTGAATAGCGAAGAATATAGAGAAATGCTTTTCCAGTACAGAATGGGAATGAAAAATCCCTCAAAAGACTGAAGTAAACGTGTTTTGAAAGTAAAATTAAGAGGAGAAAAAACTTCTTAAGCGGGAAAAAGTTTGGAACTAAACTTTTTAAACGGGTTATTTTAACATTGTAAGAATAGGAAAAAAATGGGAATCGAAAATATAAACTTCTTAAACGGGAAAACTTCTTAAGCGGGAACTTCTTAAACGGGTTTTACTGTAGTTAGTTAATTATTAACGTTTTTAATTATCAGGAGTGAAATATTTTGCTTAATTAATGTATTTATTCTTCTTTTAATGTTGCATGAACAAAGTCAGAGGTAACAGCTAGTAATTGCTATAAAGCTCGTACAAAACCAATCACAATAGGTATTAGCGACGCAAAACAACAGATGCTTAGAACATTGTAGTCTGGGCTTAAAGTGATGACGTACGCACATACATCTTGGCATTTCAAATAGAAGAGTTCATGACGTACATAGATTCGTCGGGATGCTTAAGGGGTTAACCATGTTGGTAATGCCCATATGGTCATAAGCCATTAGGAGCCCGGTGAGGAGTTAGATGCAGCTGCAAAGATGGTTAAAAATTTAAATATGCTCATGACCAGGGCTTTACAAATTTGATGTCAAAAATCTGGTAGCCAGCAACAAATTCTAGTGAACACCCCCCCCCCCCCGCGTCATTGATTTAGAAGAAAAAAGTTTATGAATTAATTGAGAAAAAATAATAACAAGCATAGTTTAGATTAGATTTACTAGTTACATACTTTAGAATAGTACATAATTTAGAAAGATAATATTTCTAATGCAAAATTACGTATCTCTAAAAAGAAAAAAGAAAAAGAAATACTGTAAAGGCTGAATTAACCGAAATGTCCGGAAAATGCTGACTGCCGAATGCTTCAAATGTTCGGAGAGTAGAGTGCTTCAAAATCTGATGAGGGGGCATCGATAAAATAGTGAAGAAGGAGAAAAAATTTTTTGCCTATTTTCCTATGTAAGTTAGTCAAATTATTCTGATTTTATTATTTTAATATTTGCAGTTGATGAACTTATTTTTTCCACATTAAAAATAAAAGTTAAAAATATTTTTTGTTTGAGTATAGTTTCTAAGTTTATTTCTTAATATTAGGGGGAATGAAAAAATACCGTTAGTGTTCGTTTCGTAGGTCAATTTTTGTTTGAAAAGAAAAAGAAAAAACAGCCGCCAGATTAAAAAACTTGGTTGCCAGATAAAAAAATAAATAAAAACTTTATCGCCCGTGGCGACCTGGCGACCGCATTTGTCAAGCCCTGCTCATGACAGTTAAAATAATAATAATGAAAAACATTATATTCATGCATATGTGTAATGAAAAACTTCTGTTGCATTCTAGAACAAGAGTTGTTTGTCCCATAATTGATGTGATCAGTGATGAAACATTTGAATATGTACCTGCTTCTGACATGACATGGGGTGGATTTAATTGGAAACTGAATTTTCGCTGGTATAGAGTTCCTCAGCGAGAAGTTGATCGCAGAGGAGGTGATAGGACTCAACCTCTCAGGTATGTAACTTTCTTTAAATCAAAATTATAATATAATGCTATATTATTATAGTAATATCTTCCTTTTTCCACCCCTCTAAAAAATTATCTAATATTAAATGTTTTTAAAACACTCTGTTGTTTATTTTTTATAAATGGCTATACTAATTAAGAATCTTAATGGTGTTTTGTTTTTAGAACTCCTACTATGGCTGGAGGCTTATTTTCCATTGATAAAGATTTCTTTGAAGAGCTTGGAAAATATGATGAAGGCATGGAGATTTGGGGAGGGGAAAATCTGGAATTGTCATTCAGGGTAAGATTGAGAAAAAGTTACATTTGTATTAATTTTTGCTTATTCGAACCTTATATGATCTATAGTTAAGACTTTCCAACTTAGTTAAAAAATGCTAGTCATCTGTCTGTCCATGCAACTCAGTAAATATACTTGGATTGCCATGAGCTTGGTGTATGTTATTGATATTTTTACCATAGGAAATTCCCTATTGAAACCAGAGTGTGTAGCATTTACAGTTCGTTTACAGGACGCACAAAGGAATTCAGTTACATTATGATCTATGGGGAAAATAGTTTGCAGTGCATTTTAATAAAGTTAACCTATTTTAAACATAATGAAATTGATATGCATTATTGAGATGCAATGCAACATTTTTCCTGTAGAATATGGAGTGCATAGCATTTATCATTCATTTACAGGGGTTCATTACAAAAGAATTGCATCATTGCCTATAAGGAGTAAAATCATTGCAGTGTATTTTAAAGATGTTGCACTATTTCAATGATAATAAAATTTATGTGTATTACTGAGGTGCATTTAAAAGATGCTTGCTGTAGTATATGGAGTTCATAGCATTTAATTTATTTGTTCATTTGCAGAGACAGAAAAAAGAATTCGGTTACAATATTGTGTATGACCAATAATATCATGATGTGCGTTTCCAGATGCTGCATGTGTTTTAAAGTTGAAAAATTTTTAATACATTATGTGGTGTGTACAAATTCTACAGCTCATATACAAGGCTGTACAAAAAAATTCATAAGCATTACTGTCTACTTGTGTCAATTGTTTAGAAGTGTTGTTTAACTGTGTTATGCATTTTACATCTTAACTGCATTTAGTATACTAAGATATGTTTGTAGAATATTAATAAAATCATATATACACAAGGGCTACATAAAAAACTGGATATATTGTCTTTTATCGATGGTCATTTCTGCAAGTGTGATTTTAGTTGAGTTATGCATTTCCTAGTTGAATTAAATTTTAGCTTAGTGGTGTGTATAAAAATCTATAGATCATATGCAGGATTGCACAAAAAATTCCAAGTACCTTCTATGGGTGATAAATGCTGAAAATAAATTTTCAAATGTATTATGTGTTTTACTGCTTAGTTAAATTTTAGCAAACCATCTGATGTGTATTCAAATATATAGATCATATACAGGGTGGCTCAAAATAATTCAAATATGTTATTGACTATGAATGCTAATTGCTGAAATTGACTTTATTAATTTTAACACAATTATTCTTAATTGGTAAATGTTGTGTGCTGAAATGGAGTTAACGAGTCTTTTTAATTGTTTATTTAGATATCATTTTTTTAGCTTATTAAATAGGTTTCATTACAGTATTCTGGAAGTGTTGGAAAGTGTTTCATAATCTGTGTTACACATAATTTTTTTTTCTTTTATTATTATTAATTCATATTTTGTTAAAGGTGTGCTGTGCACGTGCTGCAAAATCCTGGTGTTCCACCTTCCACAGCCAGGGGGGCACAAAGGAAAGCACCCCCTGGCGGTAGAAAGTGGAACTAAAATATTTAAGGCTATCAATATCAAGTCGAATGAGCCAAAATGCCGTCTTAATCAAGCCCTTAAAACCCAAGATACTGAAATGAAATTTTTTAAAAAAATCTGAAGTAATTATTCGAAAAGAGTAGTATATATAAGTCATAAGTTCACATTGATGTTATACAGGGTGTTTATTAAGTTAATTATAATGTTTGGAATCAGTTGTGTCGAAATTGGAAAGTTAGTTGCTGAGTTATCGAAACTGGGCACAGTTAGTCAAAAAAAAACTTGAAGGAAAGAGGAGAGATGAGACTGTTTTTTGTCATACAACTAATTAAGACTACCGGACTACTTGTTCAAAGACTGGAAATCGTAGAAAAGCTTGGAACTGAAAGAAAATTTGCTGAAGTTACTATTTGGAAATAGTGGTAATTATCTATACATAACAGCAGTTAAACGTTACGGATGAATCTAAAAAATTTAAATTTGTTAAATTGAATTAGTTCTGCTTGGTCGGCCCATATTAAGCACATTCAGACAGTCCTGTGCTTTTATTATAACTCTTTATATTTTTTTTTAGTCTGATACTTGTAGAAATTTTGTCATAAATGTTTGTGACATAAATCTATACATAATGAAAAATCTATACGCAATCTATCTAATACGCAATGAACCCATATATATAGATTCAATTTTACATCAAGAAGAGTTTTGTTGATTTCTTCCCAACTTACCTGAACAAGTTATGAAACAAGTCTTAATATGGTCTACATTTTTATATCTTCAAAAAAATTCTTTTAGAAATGCTGCATGCTTTGAAAGTATTAATACATCGTATAACTGATTTTACTATGTCATTCAAAAGAGGTAAAATATTTCTAGACTAAAATCTCTCTATGAATAACACAATGCAAAAAAAGCATTCTGGATTCTTGTTATTATCAATTTTAAGTAGTCATTTTTTTTCCCCATCAGGATGCTCTTCTCTATTAGCACACTTTCCCTTCCTCATTATCGCTAATGGACTGCCTTGTATATTTTG
The DNA here is from genome assembly GCA_963931845.1 of Maratus michaelseni. Lineage (NCBI taxonomy): Eukaryota > Metazoa > Arthropoda > Arachnida > Araneae > Salticidae > Maratus > Maratus michaelseni. Next base: position 258,169,863 of record OZ007592.1, read on the forward strand.
GATTTTAAATTGTATATGTTATAATGTATAGTTATGCTGTATAAGGCTCATACTAGAACCATAAGAAATTTTGTTTTAAGCCATTTCCTTTTGTGATTCCTATCTGGAGATTTATTAGTTTTCTAAAATTGGTAGTACCCAATTAAGATATTCCACATATTTTTTCATGTTTAATGTGTTCAAGTCAGTTTTAGATCCAGCTTTAAGTAGTTTTATAGGTAATTTTTTTTTGCGAGATATTGCAAAGTGAATGAAAACATAAGACACATTCAATAAATAGATGAAAATGTTTGTAAACAGAGAGAGAAAAGGTGTGAAGAATTTTTAAATATAAAAAAGGACTTGTAAAAACAAAAATAAAATAAATCTACATTGCTTAAATGTTAGTCCAGGGGAAATGTACCAATAAAAGGCATCAAAAGGTCAGGTAGAAGATTTTTTTTCCGACTTGTATATAATGAGGCCAGCATGGAAAAAACGAATTATCCAACAAAATTTCCTAAGGGAGAATTTTCTGTGGCCAAAAAGCAACAAAATTTTGGGACTTTTGTTGTTGTTTTTTAAATATCTCAAGACCCGTTGTCATAGCGTATTATTTATTAATTACAATGTTAAAGAGGACAAAATTCTCTACAACTTTCATATTTACAACTTTTTTTATACACTCAATAGCAAGTGCAGTACAACATTTCAAAAATAAGACAATTTTTGCAATTTCCTTCAAAACCGTGAAAAACGTAATTTTGTCCACATGATTCAAGTGTTCTCCACGGATTTAATCATGGATGTCAACTTCTACATATTGATAGCAGTAAATTATCTGTTTTTTGCACACCCTCTTTCTTAAGTGCAGTGTGGCCTTTCAAAAATGAGCCTATTTTTCCAATTTACATACCCGCTCTATATATAGAGAGAGAGTGGGTATGGAGAAGAGGAAATGGGTGACCAATAACTGCCATGGCAAAAGAAAAAATACCTTTAGAGCAGGGGTTGGTATAAACTATGGTACGTGTACCAGTACTGGTATGCAGAAGTCCGATACTGGTATATGGAATAAAATATAGAAATCAGCATATTATTCTGAAATCAAAAACGACTTGTCTTTATTGCTTGGTATTTCATTTGATAAATGGTTACACTGAGATCATTCAACAGATATAGCTTCAAAACAGTACATATTACAGAAGATTAGAATATTCCACAAAGTGTATTTTTCAACAACCAAAGTAAGTTTTTCTGTTTGAGCTTTAAAGCATTTAATAGATAAAATTTTATGTATTTTTGCACACTAAAATGTTATAATCTCTTGTTATATTTATGTAATAAAAATGAAAAAATAATGACAATATTTACTAAAACTAATATTTTGAAAATTTTTATGAAAATAGTTATCTCAAATATTTTATTGATAGAATTTTTAAATTTTTCAAGAGATATAAATTCATAAAATGGGTTAATGAAATAATCTGTTGTCATTTTTATTGTAGATATTTTATAAGGTAAAAGTATTTGTTATATAAGATATATTTATTTTTTGAGTTCCTCCTTTTATGTGGAACTACAATCCAATGTTTGATATACTTAAAACAGTAAAACATTAAAACATATGTCATCAATATCTGGTAAATAAAATATACCATTGTACTATAGAATAAAATGTTTATGGAATAAAATGAACAATATGTATGCGTTATAAAAATAATTATTAAAATAAAAAAGATTTTTTTTTAAATTGAAATTGTCGTTCCAGTAAGTTACTAAATGCTGAAATATTCTTTTAAATAATACTTTAAAATTAACAATTGTATATGCTTAAAGTTATTGTCTAAATATGAAAATTGTCTTAGTCATCCACACTCTCCCCTACTTGCTGAATTATATAGATTTATTGAATATAAAGTATGCCTGTTGTGATGAAAATGAAGAGGGTATGCAAATAATAGATAATTTTCTGCTGTCAATGTGTAGAAGTTGACATACATCATTACATCCGTGGCGAACATTTGAATCATCGAGACAAAACTACGTTTTTCATGGTTTTTAAGGAAATTGAAAAAATTGTCTTATTTTTGAAATGTTGTACTGCGCTTGCTATTGAGTGTATAAAAAAGTTGTAAATATGAAAGTTGTAGAGAATTTTGTCCTCTTTAACATTGTAATTAACAAATAATATGCTACGACAACGGGTCTCGAGATATTTAAAAATCAACAAAAAAGTCCCAAACTTTTGTTGTTTTTTGGCCACAGAAAATTCTCTCTTAGGAAATTTTGTTGGATAATTCGGTTTTTCCATGTTGGTCTCATTATATACAAGTCGAAGAGAAAACAAAAAAAAAAAAACTTCTATCCGACCTTTTGCAAGGTAACATGTACATTTCCCCTGGACTATGTAGCCAAAATTCAAGCTTTTTTTTTTTTTATATGGGGACTTTAGAAAATTGAATTAAAAAAAAAAAAAAAACTTATTTTGTAATTTTATTTTCAAAATTTGCATGTATTACTTTTATTTTTAAACTACAACATTACTTACAAAAAATAAACAAACATTTGCTGGAAATTAATTAATAGCTGTTGCACCCTATGTAATCCTACTTAAACTTTAAATCATAGATTTAAAGTTTAGTTCAAAAGTTAGTAGCTGAAAAATAAATAAATAGCAATTTCAACAATCTATTTTTACTTGTAGATATGGATGTGTGGAGGTACTTTAGAAATTGTCACTTGTTCTCATGTTGGTCATGTATTTCGCAAGTCCACACCTTATACATTCCCTGGTGGAACCAGTAAAATTGTTAATCATAATAATGCCAGACTTGCTGAAGTATGGTTAGATGAGTGGAAGGATTTTTATTATGCAATTAATCCAGGTAAAGTTTTAATTAAGAGTAAATAATTTTTATAATATTTTAATTTAAATTATATTCTTGTGATAATTTTAGATTAAATATGATTGCATGTAGGGACTGGCTAAGGTTTTTGTTTCCAGGGTGCAGAGTTTGGCGAAATACATCAAAAAACCATTTTTGATACAAAATACATTGGTTTTTGAACCTAAAATACTTTTCAAACAAATAAAATATAAAATACATTTTGAAATTTAAAAAAATATTTTATATTAGATTGCATTAAGCAAATGCAAAGTGTGTTTTCATAATTGAATGAAATCTGAAATTATAAATTTTCTAACTAAAGAAGCAATCTGATAAATAAATCATATTCAATGGGAGAACAAATTTATATAATAAAAAATAATAGGTAAAATTTAAAAATGGATAATGAAATTTTAAAATTTTCATGAATGTACAATTTAACTTCATTAAAAGTATACAAATAAAGTTTTATATATGTAAAAAAAAAATCAATACAAAACAATGTACATTGCAAAATTATGACTGGAAAGATTTAGTCTTCAACAGGACCAATTTCTTAAGAATCATTTAATAAATTCCTTTCTTGAGAATTTATAATGCTAAAAAAAAGAAAATCTTCTGACCAGAGCATCGGGAAAAAAAGTCTAATATTTTTCATAACTTTAAGTAGTTATGAGTTTTAATAATTCTGGATTAATAATACATATTAAATATAAGTTAATACATCAATACTGACTCGTATGCATGTTACGATCTACGATCTGATCTGCCAAAGTGGCATCTTGGTTAATCTTACAGTTAAACACAGTTTGTTGGCTGTTGCAATATAATTAATATATTACAATATTAAACTTTAAAAAAAAAATTATTTCAATATCAGTGATCTGTTTAGGAAGAAAAAGGATCCTTCACAAATTTATTCATCTCAAAACAGGACCCTTCACAAAATTCTGTCTTAAAAATAGACCTTTCACAAAACTTTTTGATCTCCAAACTGAACCTTTCACAAATTTAATCATTAAAAATGTCACAAAATAGTTGAAGATGCCAAAAAATCTATTATCTAGCTTTTATATATATCAAGAATCTTGTTAAAAATGTATAAACAAGAACCTGAGTATAACGATTATTTCAAATTCACAAAAATATGACTTTATTTTCCCACAAATATAAAATTTTTTAAACAATTTCACAAAAACAGGACTCCATGAGAAAAGTCTGGACAGGTCTCTGACTATAGAGCATGAGTTTAACAGTTTCAGATCAATTGATTTATGAGCTAAAAACTACAAATTTTCAAGATCAACAACATTTTGAGAGCATAACAAAGATGACGTGCAGTCAGAGAGCGTACTGAGCAGGGCAGTGGAGCCCCCTAGTTATGGGGGAAAAAATAGAAAATAGAAAAGGAAAATTGCGGATTGAAAGTAGTAGTGATAGAAGTTTTGAATAAAATAATTACAATGATTAAAATTTTGATTTCCAAAAATTAGACGATAAATTAATTTTGCCAATGCTCGAAAGTGGAATGAAAAAGTATTGCTAAGTGAGAAACATAAAAGAATAATTAAATAAAAATATCATGGTAAATTAACAAAATAAGACTTACTTGAACTGAACTTAAAGAGAAACAGCATCCCTGTAATAATAAATTATATACAAAAAGTAATGTGCCATATAATCTTTAATATTTTGTTATTCTTTTAGATAAATTTGTTTTAAACAAAGAATTTGAATTCAATATTTTAAATGATGATAAGAATCTGCCTTAATCAAAATTGTAATATTTTACTTTTCCGAGTACATATTTGAATAATATTATATATGCATTATCTAGCTTGAAATGTAAACTATTTATATATATTATTTATGAAACCTATTTCCCTTACATTTCAAAGACATGTGTAAAATAAATATTTATGTAAGAGCATGTAAGTGTATAGACAATAAAAACAAATTTTTAAGTAACATAAATTCTTTTATTGCATAGATTATATAAATATGAAAAAGGAATATCTGCAGATTCCCTGAATAAATTTATTTACGTTAGTATCAAATTATTTCTGTTATCACTTTAACAACTAAAAATTCACATTATTTTTAACAATATATTTTTTATCATAGCTTCATGTGACTGTTATTATAATTAGCATTGAAAACATTATTTAAAGAGTCATTTTAAAGAATTAAGTATATTATACTGCTTTTTCAAACAATATATTGAAATTCAATAGAAAATATACAAGAGTGTATTTCCTGAAATAGTTTAAAAGATTAAAAAATGAATTATATTTTTTATACATTAGTTCTTCAGCAAAATAATCTAAACTATGTTTTAGTAGATGTTTTCCTAATGTAGTTATGTATATTTATTTATTTGCCAAATTTTCTGCTTCTACAGTGGATAAGTTCTACAGTTTGATACATTTTAAAATGATGGTGTATATAGCAAAGAGTAATGGTGTGAGCTATTGTCATAAAGTTATTGCACGATTTTGCCAAGCTCATTTCAAATTTCAAAATCAGTTTCAAAGTCTACTTACCTGGAATGGAACAAAAAGTTATAAGAGAGGAATATATGAAAAAGGGCATTCACAAATCAACTGATAAATATTTTACACAAAAATAGAAATGGTTTTTCATTTGGTTTGGTCATTTTGGGGGTTTTTTTTTCAGCAAATTATTTTCATATTATATGATATAATGCCAAAGTTTGAAACCCCTTGTAAATTTCATGCCAAAGGCTTTGGCCTCCCGAACCCGTGCAATAATTAAACTCTTATTGCATGTTAATTAAATAATCAAAATATTAATTCGGGGAAATAAAAATGTGATATTGTTGTTTGAGAATATCAGTTCTAATTGTCAGTTTGAAAAGTCTGTACTTTATAAGCTATTTTATTTATTAATTTATTAGGTGCTCGTCAGGCTGATATTGGAGATTTGACTGAGAGGAGAAAGCTTCGCAAAGATTTAAAATGTAAAAGTTTTCGCTGGTATTTGGAGAATATATATCCTGAATCACAGATGCCCTTAGATTATTATTATCTGGGAGAGGTAAGTTTCATGTTATTTTTTGCAAATATTCATTGTTTTCTTTTCATTAATACTATGTTGTGAATAATTAATATTAAATGGGATAAATTTACTTTTTCAGTTTTGTGTATTAATTGATGTTAATCTGAATTTTTCTTTTATGATCCTTTTTTTTTTCCCCTGTGCAATTTTATTTATAAGGTAAAACTCTGTTCAAGATAAGAAGATAGTGAAACTAAACAAAAGTATTTTACACCAAGGAATTCCAGTCTTGTTCTTTCTTTATGAAATTGACAATTTAATGAAATAGAATTTTCTAGGAAAAGAAAAATTGTTTTTAAAAGTTTAAACAGACATTAGTTAAAGTTGTTTTCTCTAGAAAGTTGTATGAGATTTCAAATTTACAGAAAGATAAAAACATTTTACTTCATATTAAAAGGAATTATAGAATTGTAAATACAAATTGGTACTTGGGAGATTGAGAGAGTTTCAAAAATATCCACCAAGTTTGGTGCACATTTTTGAAACAGTGAAACAAAAACCAACATGACAACAAAACATAAGTACTTACTACTTCAAGATTAATTTCTTTACCTTACTTAAAATAGTTAAGCAGCAAGCATATTTATGATACATGAATATAAAAATGTGAAAAGTTATTTATCCTAATAATATTATAAATTTGATTGTGTGCAAATGTTAGGCTGAAGCCAACGTCAAAATGGAGCATTTAATGATTCTGTATCTTTGCATATACGTTGATTATAACCCTCAAATGAACATAGGTTGGTTTTTGTTCATTTTATTCAAATATTTTCCTTAATAATTCAAAATTTCGTTATTTTCATAGAGAATAAATGGACATTTTTCCATAAAATTTAACCATTTTACTTTATTGTTGCTAGGGCTTTGATCGTTGCCAATAAATAAAAACACGGAAAAAAAAATTCCCTCAACAATTAATTTTCAATTGAACGATTTTCACATGAAAAATGAAAATGAAAAAGAATTCCAAAGAAGATGAATTTCCATGATATTTGAAACAAAAATATGGAGTATTTTGTTATTATACATGAAGTAGGAATATCGGTTACATTAAAAAGATCTTTTTCTGTCAAAAAACTGCATTATAATTAGAAGGAAAAATGAACAATAATTATATTCTTAAAAATAGATTTCGCTTGGACCATGGAACTATGAAAAGGATCCTCCTCGGCTTGGACAAATATGACGTCATAAATAAAACATGTATTTTCAAATAGTCATAATAATACAAGGAGCATTAATATCAATGTATAATGAAAGTAGATAGATAATGGACGTAATATTTAAGATGAAAAACTGAAATATTTTTTATCGATACTGATTAATAATTAGCTTGAGTACCAGTTACATACAAATGTGAGTTTTCCACTAAAATTTACGTCCTGATTGATAGAAAAAGAAAATTAACAAGAATTATGGCATTAAAAAGAGATTTCTCTGAGGGAAATGTGACGTCATATTTGAAATAAAACGGGAATTTTCAAATGTGTTTTTTTTTTTACAAGGAGCAGGAATTAATTCCGTACATTAATAATACAAGGATCAGTAAGTATAGAGATTAGATTAGTTTCACGACATATTTAAAATGAAAAATTGATATTTTTTTTTATCTATACGGATTATTATAAGCATGAATATCAGTTACATACAGATGAGAGTTTTTTGCCAAAAACCACACCATGATTATTAGGAAAATAAATACGAATCTATTATATTAAAATCTGACCGCCTCACAGTGGAGCGTTTTGAGGATCTAGGTGGACAAAATTATTGCATTGAAGAATATTTAGGTTTTGCTGGGTTTTCGAATGTATCAGTAATAAAATAATCAAACAGTGATAAATATTTGGCATATTTAATTATTTTTATTATTATTATTATTTATATTATTATTATTATTTATATTATTACTATTATTATTATTTATATTATTACTATTATTTATATTATTATTATTTATTTATATTATTATATTGTATTGTCGTTGAAACTACACATGTATTCAAAGTTTCAGCTCAATCGAATAATTAAAAGTGGTTAAAAATGACTTGCAAGATTTGAATTAAACACTCAGACACACACTTCAAGTTAATATAACTTAATGATTCACAAACTTTCGCAGGAGCTTTCTTAAGTTTTCAATACTTTAAGAATGGCACTTTGATTTTAAAAAATGCTTACTGCTTAATAATGCTTAATACTGTATTAAAAGTCAAGATGAAGTTTGAAAATAAGATGGCGCTTATTTTCAAACAATAGGTTAAATCGTGTGACAAACATGTGACATATGTCCAGTAAACTCCTGCTATCGAATAAAACAGAAAACTCACGACTTGCTTTCGAACTTGCATAAAAATAATGCAAATGTTGAAAATCTCACAAATCAACTGCCTTCTTTACAGTCGTAGTTAATCGACACATCAGGTTTTTTCAATAAAACTCGTACGGATCTCAACGAAAGAGACATTCAGCTACCAGTATACGTGGTCTTGTTAAATTCCGAGATAATCAGAAAAATGAATTTTGTCCACCTAGATAATCAAAACGTCCCACTGTGCGCCTGTTTGTATTTCGCAACTACTTTTTTCAGATTGTCGAATGCAACGCGATTTACTTAACACCGGTTATCATTCATCCGAGGATGTCATAAACTCTCAGAATTTAAAAAAATGATTTCAATTCTGAGATATTATTATTATTATTTTATTTATTTATTTATTTATTATTATTTTTTTTTTTTTTGTAAATTTTAACGAAGTTTCTCTAAAAATGGCAACTAAATTATTCCATTTTTGTGGATAAAAAGGAAGAAATAAAATGGATTAATATATTTTTTCTCATTAAAACTGAAAAAAAAAAAAGAATTTATTTTCAATTTGAATAGATGGTGAAAGAAAAAAAATCTTGATTACAGTAAAATTTTTGAAAAATAAAAACATATTTTCACATATTCAAACTTCATGAATCAATTTATTCTGGAGAACAAAAATCGTCTGTCAACATATTTTCATTTAGAAATAAAGATTTTTTTTCAGTTATAGATTAAATCAAGGAGGCAAATTTAAGCTCCTTGCATTTATGTCTACAATAATTGCTCCCTATTCACAAGAATTGAATTTAATGATAAAGAATATACAATTTCATTATCTTTGAAGGATTGCTATTAAAACGTTTCATAAAGGCGTTAAAAGTAAAATGGTTTACCAGGTAAACTTGACATATGTTTTTACACAATTCGCCGATTTCCACGATTTTATTTGGCCCGCCTTTTTTATTGGTTGCAGTTTCCTTTTCGTGATTATTTGTCACAAATTTTCACTTTTTTAAAACTTAGTTATGTCAAGGCCTCTATAACATATAAATACTGTATTGTCTCCTATGGAATGTGATCAAGAGTTAGTTAATTATTTACGTTTCTAATTATCGGGAATGAGATAGTTTGCTTAATTAATGCATTTATTCTTCTTTTAATGATACGTGAACGAAGTCACGGGTAACAGCTAGTTTATTAATAAAGAAGAATAAGAAAAAGATATTTTACTTTTATCATAACTTATACGATATTATATAAACAACAACAAAAAAAAAGTTGAAAATTGTATGTTAAACGTGACATATGAGGTGCGTTTGTTTTATAACTAGTTTCACAATATAAAAATTATTTCAGTGTAATGAGTTATATCATCTGCTATAAGCAAAATGAGCATGCCTTTTTTTTTTTTCTTATTACATTACGCCACATTTACAAATGAGATTTTTTTTTTTTTTTTTCTATACTAGATTGCAAAACAAAATTCACCCTGGAGATCTTACTTTGCGAATGATTAAATAATAGTTAATAATGGTAAATAATGGATTAAATAATGGTATTTAATAAGAAAAGACATGCTGTATAAAATAAAACACCGTTTTAATAACATGATTTGAAAAAAAATGAAAATTGATCCACAACTTTAATGCATATCCAAAATGAATCCCAGAAGAACATGGCAATATTATTTACACACTTTTAATCACAAACAATTTATCCAAATAAATTTTCTTTATGTTTTTCAAATTAATTACAATTGTGTTAAAATTGAGTGCCCGCACAAATAATGCAATGCTATTGTCTTTCTTTTATTTTACTGTAAAATGAAATCACAGAAATATAAATGTTTTCCAGCTGTTGTTTTCTAAAAACACAGAAATGAAAAAGTAGTAAATAAATAAAACACATGTCCCTCCGCACCACTCAATAAGAAAAAAAATCTAGCGTCAGAATATTGATTAAAAAAAAGTCCATGAGAAACATCCCTTTTTAAACATTAAAATCCAAAGAAACAGCCATGTTGTCAAAAATGGCTACCGCACTAAGTTTGACAAAAATGCGATGAATCGAAATTATTCTTATGTTCCCATCTTCCAATATCTTTCATTAAAAAACATGCTTTACTTTTCATTAAAAAAAAACTCATTGTCTAAAATTATTCTATGAATCTGTATAACAGATTACAATTGTTTATGTTAAATCACTACGACAGCAGTTGCAGTAAGTATTAGACTCAACAGTAATGGTAATTTTGCAATGAAATAAATAACTGTGAAGCCTAAATGGTTTTGGAAATTATTTAACTGCTGTAGTGAAAGAATGTGTTATTTTTTAACGAATGACAGACAACTGGTTGATATTTGGATGTGAATTGAACTGTGATTGGTTGTGTTATGATTTAAAATTTTACTCTTAATTTATTCTGTATTTTTAACATTTAACTTTAATGTATTCATCCATTTAATTAAACTCATTAAATTCATTTAAATTAATTAAGCTAAGTTTCATTTTGGCATTTTAAATCAAGCATTCTTTTTAAATTGTTTACTTTTGGTGAGAATATAATTTAATTTCAGAATCTTTCCATTACATATGTTTTAGGATATTCATTTCAAATTTAATTTACATTTTATTCACTTTGCAATATTAATTAAACTTCATTTCAAATTATCTAAAATAAAAATATTTCTGACTTACTTTTTCTAACTTTTAAATAATATCAATTTTTCTTAAATAACAGACAGTATAAAATTAATAATTATTCCAAAATATAGCGTATTTCTTTTTTAATAATAATTATTAAAAAATGGTTTATCGCTAATTTTATTCTTTTCAGAAAGTTCAAATTCACTGATTTTGATCAATGCAAATTCTTTCAGAATAACGAACTTTTCCAAATATCATTTCAAAATTTCTAAGTCCAATAATCATTTTTCAAAATTCCTTAAATTAAATATTTTTACTTTCAAAACATATCTGGTGGAAAGAACTTTTTATTTTATTTCATTTGCTAAAATTTCATTTATTTTCATCCATAAGTTTGGCAGTTATCGATTTTTAATTACTTTCGTTTATTTTGTTTTGAAGTTCGTCAAGATTCGCTAGGAGACGCCATTGATAAATTTTCAGATGCTTCAAGTAAACAAGAACCTTTTTTCCCGCATATTTCCGCAAGGTCGTGTTGGTAGCACTCCAAGGTCGCGATAGAATGTTCTAAATACTATTTTAGATGCTGTTGCTAGGGGTAGACGTGTCAGTGAGAATTCTAGCTGTAACTTTGACTACGGTCTGTTGGGGCTTGTTCAGTAACATTCATCCGGTTCCTATTTTCTCATTGGTTATTCCGTAACCGCCGGAAAGTTTTACCTGAGTGGTAAACTGTAAAAACTTAGACAGTCTTCTAAAAAAATCTACAAGATGTAGCAAGGCAGAAAATCTTGCTCTCCGGGCTTGAGCCATTGTTGGCGAGAGTTAGGAATGATGAATAACAATAGAGTGCGGAGTTCTAATAATTCATTATAAATAATATCTTATAAGTTTTAATAAAATAAATAATTTAATAATAATGTAATCTAAAATATACCGGATTTGTCATTGTAATAATGACTTCCTAGAGTTAGAGAAGTTTGATACTACTTCCTCTGTGAATTACATTTTGGCTTTCATCTCAAGATGTCCGTTTTTAGTAATGAATCAGTATTCCTTCTTCATCAATTGTCATTCTCCTGTCAAGACGTTCACATACCGTCAATAGTAAGATTATTGGATTAATTCTTCATCCTTCTGTATTCGAGATGCATTTCGTATTTAGTGTATGGTTTTCTTTACCTTACTGATGGGGCGTTTCTTTAGTTCACTAATGATGTACTACAGCCATATCTTCCTAAACATAAATAATAACTCTGAACTTCGAATATCCCGATCGGCTAAGATGAACTTACTTCGATAATAACTTTTAACTTTGAATATCTCGATCTGTTAAGATGAACTTACTTCGATAATAACTTTTAACTTTGAATATCTCGATCTGTTAAGATGAACTTACTTCAACAATAACTCTTAACTTTAAATATCCTGATTTGATAAGATGAACTTACTTCGATCTCTATAATAATATACCATACTCTAATCTGAATCGGACCATTGATTCTTATGACTCACTTTATTACATACATGGAGAGTTAATTACTTTGTATAGAGTAGATATAATAGAATAAAATGTTGTAATAATGAATAATAGAGATTTCTCTTGATGTTGACAACTAGGAATGTAGTATAAATTTTACAATCTTGTATTTTCATAATTCAATAATATTGTTAAAAGGAAGCACAATCAGTAATGTTGTAATAATGATATTACGTTTGGAGTTATTAAGTGTTTTATTTAATTTGGTGCACTATTCTGAAAATAAATATCTGTTTAGCTTCATTTGGGTGAGTTTTGTCTTTTCTTTTTATTTATAATATTATTTATTAATTTCATATATAAAATATATTATCAAACTTATAATTTATACTTAAACTTTAATTTTTATGACTTCGCTTCGTGTACTACCACTATCGTTCACGCCTATAATGGTGTTTGGGGAAAGTGTTGAATATATGTTTTGTCTAAATTTTTAGGTTTTCAGAATCACTCCGGTGCGAGTCGCTGGTGATTCACCCTTTTATTAATTTTTCCTTTTATATTCATCACGATCCCCAGATATCATTATAGGTTGATTAAGATCCCAGTTTTTAAGCTTTACTGATTCTGACTCATTTCTTCACAAGCTAACTGAAGGCTTGGAAAGACATGAAAGGAGATTTTTGATTAGTTTTGATTGTTATTGATTCTGGTTTTTTTTTTTTTTTTCTTTTGGCGTGTCATAATAAGCATTTAAAATAAGATTTTTTTTTATTATTATTCAAAAGTACATTTTTAAGCTTTTTTGTTAATACGGAAACCAAATAACCAAATTTCGGAAACTTCATTTTTTTAAAATTATAATTTTAATATTAAAAATATTGTTTCAGCTTTTTTTTTTTTTTTTTTTTTTTTTTTTTTTAAATACTTTGTGGGTAATGCATTCCAAATTTAACAGGGACTTTCCGTTAACCTGTTACTCAATAATGAACTATAAGACAATAACATTGTTATTTATCCTAATAAGTTAAATACCCATCTCTACTTCTTGGGAAGTGTGCCCCTTTTTGCTTACCCGTATTTCTGGAGTTCTGAAATATTTTATCAATCACTTCAGAGTCAACTCCTTCACAGTGCAAATCTATTTGCTTGTAATAGTTATCCTGTTAAATTCTAACATATATAATGAAATTTTTATTTTTATGTATAGTTTATCATTTATCATATTTCTTTATTAAATTTCAGATTAAGAATTCTGAAACCGCCAATTGTTTGGATACTTATGGAAGAAAGAGTGGTGAAAATGTTGCTATGGGTGCTTGTCATGGACTAGGAGGAAATCAAGTTTGTATTTTTATTTTAAAATTATCAAAAGCATTTTTCTAAAAGTCTGTCTAGAAATTTATTTTAAGAAGTGTATGAATATTTAATGATAAATTTTTATACTTAGGTGTGGATCATTCTGTAAAGGAGGAACTTTTAAACCAAATTTATTCTTTTTTAAAACTTTCAGTTTCTTTTAACCTTTGTTGTTATTATTTTGCTGCTTATTAAAATAACAGACATGATGTGTTTTGTTCAATTCTAATTTCATTTGGAAGTAAATGAGAGTCTACATAAAGTGGCCAGCTAACCTGAAAAAATCAGAAAACTTAGCAGTACAGGAAAAAGTGAATTTTGAGTGGAACCTGGAAAAGTCGGAGAATTTTGATTGAAATCTGGAAATTTGAATGCAGTGCCATTCATAGCACAATTTCTTATGAGAAAAAGAGAGGAAGGCAGTGTTTTAAGTCCTGCACCAAAATGGCTATTTTCACAGATTTTGCATAAAACCAAATTGCCTTTTTGTTTTCTGATTTGAAAACATTTAATTGAGATATGATCCTGAGCAACTTTTGATGCTAAAATTGTCAAATGATCACTGTTTGAAAACTTTGCATTGGAAAGTGGGGGAAAATGATCTGGAAAAGCCTAGGAAAAATAAAGTTTGAATGTTGGTACTCTGTTACACATTTTTGGAAGCAAATCATAAATTGAAGACATGACAAAGTACCAAAATTAAGTCGGTACAATATACTATAAATACTTAATTAAAAAGTAAAGGGAGATATGTAAAGCATATATAATACTATAAAAAGCATAATTAGGTATTATTCACCAGTATCTGATATATCATTTTATCAAAAAATTAGGTTGTGGATTCTTTTTTCACAAGTAATGATTATATCAGCTTATGGTTAATAAAAGAAAGAGAGAGAAAGTGCCTCACAAATACAGTAGTTCTAACAAAATATTAATTCTGAGAATAACTCAATATCAAAAATTGATCATAAAACTATGCATTGATTGTCATTTAGCTTATTTTACATCATTATAAGAAATGTAATGAATATTCAGTATGCCATTATTCAGTATTCAGCCTATTTGTATCTCTCACCAAGTATTTGCCTGATTCAAAGATTTAAGCTGATTTTAGAGTCACAGCTATTGGGGAACAATCTATTATGTGTATAATACATTTATAGAGAAATGAAATATGCTATTTAATTCTAAAGTATTTGAATATAAATGTCTGCAAATATCATACATATACAAAAATATCTTTGTTAATGTATCAAAAAGATTTGTACTGTTTTAAAAAGTATTATTAACTTCGTTAAGAGCAGTCTTAAATATACTGCGTACACAGGGTTTGTCTGTTTCTTCAATTTGAGCACCATTTTTCCCTTAATAGTAATATTGGTTTTATTTAATGACAAATTCTGTGATTAAATAAAGATTACTATTTAGAAATTGTGGTTTTATAACTAAAGGAACATACAAAGCCGGAGTAACTAAAACCAAGTAAAACATCTGGTATCTAATATACAAAATATTGCAGGATTATATTTCAATAATCTTTTAACACTTAACTCAATTTTAAACTACCAGGTATCCTAAAATGGACTGACTGATTTTAAAATTCAGTAACTTGCAAACGGTGACAGATATTTAAAAAAATCTTCCAGGAGAGTAATGTCAGAAATCATCTAGCATTGATGCGAAGGAAGAAGGTTAAATATATGGAGTGGATGTAAGAATCACCCTAAGAACAAGATTGAATGAGACCCTCTCCATATATTTAACCTCCTTCCTTTGCATCAATGCTAAATGATTTCTGCTTCTGCCTTGATTGGAATTTTTTAGAAATAGATTTTGGTGGCATAGTACACAAAAGTTGTGTAAGAGACCAGTTTGAACTCACAAAAATTTTCATCAATATTGCTCAATATTTAATCGTGCCCCTGTAACATTAAAAAAAAAGAAAAAAATATTTTTTTTGTGAAAAGATATGTTTTGAAAAATATTCCAAAATTTTTACTGGCATACAATGAAAATGTTACATAATGGGTCATTTAGAACCCACAAAAAATTTTATCAATTTCTCTCGATATTTAACCGCGCCCCTCTGACATCAAAAGTTGGAGAAAAAATTTTTAAATATTGGATTTTTCTAAAAAAAAACTACTATGAAAAATATTTTTCGAAATTAGCATTTACATTAATTGATTAATTAAATAGTACTATAAATAATTCTATAATTATTAGGTAATTTAACTTTTATTCAATTTTTTTTTACGAAATTATTACAAGCATACTTTTTCTCGAATTATACGCAGACAGAATACAGATTAAAACTAAATTTTACAAATTTGAAATGTATTTAATAATACTGTACGCACACACTCAAATAAAACCTATCCTAATACAAGACGGTCATTCTTTGTTTCCCTCCAGAATGATAGATGGCACTCTACTGCTTTGTTTCCAAGGTCACTTTAACTGGTATTGTAGATAAAATTACTCTGATGTTGTTGCATTCTGTGTTTTTCTTTTTGTGAAACGAAATGGTTGTTATGGAGAAACGGGCAATTACGAAAGTGACACAAGCAAACACAGGTTGTCTGCTATTTGGAACTGGGAAAGATTTATTCCCTTCCAATGCTATTTTTCTCTCAACAGATAAGGACATGATTAGATGTTATCAAAGTACCAGATTGCAAATAAAGGGAAAAGGAAGTAAAGTACAGTCTTCTGCAAATATTGCTGCTGCAGTTGCAAAAAAAGTCATTTACATGTGGAAAAGTGCTTCCATTCCTGTTGTATCAATAGTGAGACAATATAATCAAAAGCGAGTGATTGCCATGAAACATTGTGACATATGAAAGATACATGTGTGACATTTTGAAACCTGCTAAAAGTAGAAATACGCCATTTTTCCAATCAGTTACAGAAATTTAAAGCAGATGCCACAAATTTGTTTGACATTTGTGCCTGTAAATGGTAAGATTTATATCTGTGTAATTGCGGTAAAAAAATCAAAAGCTCCTGAGAGAGAAAAACAATTTTTAATTGATCAAAGGACAGTAAGAATCAGAAGTGTGGATATAGTAACAACCCAGCAACTTTGAAAAAGGGAAGAAAGAGTATGCTGAAAAATGGAAATATCTGTTGATAAGAACAAGAAAAAAATATTAATGTCCCACACATTTCAAAATAAAAAATATATTTTGGAAGATAATGAAACAGATCTTGAATCAGAAGCGGACACAAAAAATACAGATCAAGATTTCAAGTGGACTTATCCTCTTTCAGGAAAATACAAGCAAACTTATAAGACTTCAAGAAGTCAAATGAGAATTTCTATGCTTCATACAGCATTGGCTGTAGATTTAACTGGTGCCTCAAGTAGAGCAGTGGCCAAAATTACTACAGCAGTACTGGCTGATTTCGATTTAGTTTCACCTGAGCAACAAACCTATATAGTTGATAGAAACAAAGTGAAAAGGGAACTAGAGAAAAAGAGAAAGAACTATGGGAAAATGATTTAAGGTTTTTGAAGGTGCACCCATTAAGAGTTTATTTTGATGGGCGTAAAGATGATACCTTTCAACAAATATCTGGTCATCGAAAATTGACATATAGCAAGTATATAGGTCATATATCGTTAACTGCTGGTGAAAATGCAAAAGAAATAGACCAAGGTATTATCTCATTTACCAAAATGTATCATCAAAATGTATCCCTATCAGTTATCGGATATGATGGAACAAATGTGAATATGGGATGGAAAGGCAGGATAGTTCGTTTGCTTGAGACATACATTGGAAGATCATTACAATGGAATATATGTGTGTTACAAACTAATGAATTGCCACTAAAGCATCTCATTCTGGAAATGAATGGTTGTACAAAGGGACCATATTCATATTCTGGATTGCATCTAAAAGATTGTGAAAAAAATCCAGTGGTCAAATTTGATCAAATTCACTGTACTCGTCAGCCTTTGGATCTGAAAAATATCAAAAAGCTAAGTACTGACCAACAATATTTATATCACATCTGTCTTGTCATAAAAGATGGCACTTGCTCTTCTAGTGTGACTGACAATAGCCCAGGTAAACTCAGTCATGCACGATGGCAGACCACCGCAAACAGTGTTTATGGTTATATACATTAGCACTCAAAGACCATCACAGAATTTTATAATACTCATGAAGTATGTAATGCTGGTATATGCTCCAATGTGGTTTGAGATAAAAATGAAATCTAATTGCCAATATGGTGCCCAACATTTCTGGAAAATGATTTTCCTTGCAAGGCAGCTTCCAGACAATGTTAAGCAAACTATTTACAAAGTATTCTCAAATGATGCATATTTTGCACATCTTGAAAACCTATTATTTACAATGCTACATGATTCTAGAAAACACATCCGAGAATTAGCAGTTAGGCATATTCTCGGTGCAAGAGATAAGAAGACTAAGAACTCAGGTGATTTCTGTCTTTTCAAGCTTCCTAAACTCAATTTCGAAGCAACCGATTATATTGATTTAATTGATTGGTCAAACTATGTTGTAACAGAACCACCTTTTACAATGCATATAAAGATCAAAGACTTGAAAGAAATGTACAAAGAACAGTTTCCAGTACTAACTATTGAGGAATTTCCATGTCACACACAATCTGTTGAACAATGTGTTGAACTAATATCTGAGGCTGCAATGAAAGTTTGTGGTGAGACTGCAAGAGATGGATATATCTGTGTCAAGCTTTAAGCAAGGAAAGAACTTCCAATGTTTGACAACAAGGGACAATATTACTCTAACACCTAATATTCAATTTGCAACAGGTATTATTTAATACATTTTAAATTTGTATATTTTCTTTCTAATCTGTATTCTGTCTGCATGTAATTCTAGAAAAAATGTGCTAGTATTAATTTCGTAAAAAATTTTGAATAAAATGTCAAATTATGTAATAATTATAGAATTATTATTATTTATAGTACTATTTAATTAATTAATGTCAATACTAATTTCGAAAAATAATTTTCATACTACAGATTTTTAGAAAATCTGATTCTTTTTATTTTTCTCCAATTTTTTATGTCAGAGGGGCAAGGTTAAATATTGTGAGAAATTGATAAAAAAAATTGTGGGTTCTAACTGACCCATTATGTAACATTTTAATTGTATGCCAGTAAAAATTTTGAAATATTTTTCAAAAAATATTTTTTTTTACAAAAAACAATTTTTCTCTTTTTTCTGTTTTTTAATGTCACAGGGACACAGCTAAATATTGAGCAATATTGATGAAAATTTTTGTGAGTTCTAACTTGCCCATTACACAACTTTTGCGTACTATGCCAAAATCGATTTCGAAAAAATGTTTTTTTAGCATATTTTGGCCCGCTCTACCCAATATACAGTGGAACTCCAGTTATGCATTTTGTCCGGGACCAGACAACAAAACGTATAACTCATTTAATGTTCTACCTGATTTATTTTTTTTTAATATATCGGGAAAATTTTGTTTCGTTGAGACATTTGTTACCTTTTATATCGAAAACAGAAGTTTCGTAAATATTACTGCACCCTTGACATAAATTCGCAGAAATGGAACAGAGTAAAAAAAAAAAAGTACATAAGAAAAGTACACTTGAGGTTATTTTATCATAAAAGTTTTATTAAAATTACTTTTTTACTCACATAGAGTACTTAAACAAAAAAATCACTGGAATCGCATTGGCATGTAAATCATTTATCAAAAGTCATTTCAGTAGTTTACTGAATCTTATTGAAATAATCACTAATCTTCGATTGTTTCTTTTCTGCAAAACCGACATTGAAAAACAAACTTGCTCCGTAGTTTTGTTTCCAGAAACCTCAGAGCGATGGTTGGCAGAGATGGAATGCAAGGCGTATCAAAAGTTCTGAAAAAATTATTTTTTGCAAAACGTATAACATAGACAAAATATCGCCCGGAACGTAAAAACATAACTTATAACTGGGGGAAAGGTATAACTAAAAAACATATAACTCAGCTAATTTTTGATAGAAAACGGCCAAGACCGCCGAGTTGAAACGTATAACTGAGCGTAACGTAAAAGTCAGGTAACGTATAACTGGAGTTCCACTGTATATACATAAGATTGTTGTATTGTTAGGGTTTAAGTTCTAAATAAATGAGAATACTGATCTTATATCAATAAAAGTATTTTTCTTGTTTCATGTTTAAGCATTGTGAATCTAAACAAGCATTGTAACTTTAATAAAATGTAAAATATATACCACATTTCATGTTTTAAATCATGAGTATGTTTTAACACTCAAACTCCTTGTAGTAGAATTTAACTGACTAAGGGTTATTTAAGGAGGTATGTCATTGATTATGAGGGAAAGTCAGCATTATGAAGATCTCATTAACTTTGAGTGTAATAAAGGATAAGACTATCATTGGATAGTAGAAGTGAAAAATATTGTTTATATTTTAATGGAAATAATTTACCATTCTCATTTATAAAAAATCAGTTTGATATGTCTAAAATGCAAATTCGTAATATTTTGTGCTAAAATAAGTTTTCTAAAATTAAAAATAATAATAATAAAGTACATTAAACAGTGGTTATGAGCTCCTATTTTATTTAAAATGTATATGAATTACATGTATCTACAGATAAAATTATACAATTAGTAATTTAGATTTAGTAAAAGTCATGTTGTTTTATTATTAGCATTAAGGTGTTTGAAATATTACAAAAAATGCATCAACCTGTTAATAATTTTAAATGAACAAAATATCAATTTTAATTTGTGTTTAATTCTATTTCTATTTGAAAAATATTATAATTCTTTAAAAAAAATATATATATATATATAGCCCAATATGTAATTTTAAAAAAGATGGTATTCAGCCTAAAATTTAGTCAAATATTCAGTATACTATCCATTACATCTCTAATCATTATAATACTACTCTGTATATTTCATTCTAATCAAACTTATTTTGATGTTATTCAAAGATATATTAAAAATTTACGCTTTTTAACATATAAAGTGCTGTCTGTTTAGCTTTACCTAAAGCATAGCATCATTTACAAGTTTTGTAGAAACATTCTTGATAAAGTGGTCTTTATTTGCTTTTTTGTAAAAAATGATTATTTATGTTTAAATCTGTATCCCCCCCCCCCCCCCCCACGCCCTCCTTGTTTTTGTATTTATGATCTTTTGAAAAAGTTATATACAGTCGAACCTCGTTAGGATCAAGTCAAAGGGCAGCAAAAATCTTTCGTATTAACCGATAAAACAGCAAAAGTCATTTAGGATGATTTAAAAAATAAATCACTAAAACAAAGATATCAAAGAATGTAAATGATATCTGCAGAGAAATATTTTATCATTTTATGTTAATCAGTATTTTTGTGCAAAAAAGTACACACAGATACACACATTACGATAGTAGTACTCTATGTACTGTAATATTCTTATAAAAAAATAAATGAGTAAGGAGAAATAAAATGTAAAAATATATTTACCTCTTTAAGTTAGACTTAAAAAAAAATCTTTTATTGACTTTTGTTTAAATTTCTGCATTCTACATTTGTTTATTAAGGGCATCCACTTTTTCCCAATTGTCCAAAGCACAATTGGCATTTTCTTGTTGAAATAGAAACCACTGGACAGTTTTTAAAGCTTCTATCGCTTCATTGAAGAACACGGAAGGGATTTCAACCTCTGCATCGGCCTCCATTTTATTCAGCTCTCCCTCTTCATTCTTCTTTTCTGTTAAATCGGCCAGAATATCTTCATCTGTCATGGATTGTGAAATCATAACATTTTCATCAATTCGAATGTAATCCTCAAACAACAGGGGAGAAATTCTTCTTTTTTCAGCTTCTTCTATCGCATTGTCCATTTCTGTTTCATCTGTTTGTGCAACATCTTCCTCTGAAAAACCACCATGCCTGAAACGGTTTTTTATAATAGTGGGATTAAGAGTTCCATGCACTTCTTGGAAATAACATAGCTTCTAAGTTCTAAGAGATCAATAGAAAATGTCTGTTTGTCAAAGCACTCAATAAGTTTTTTGATTACTTCTTTCCTAAAGTGAGTTTTTAAATACTGAATAATACCCTGGTCAAGAATGCAACTTTTTTCTCTTCCTCCATGGTCACCACTACACCCATCTCTCTTTACCCACCTGAGTTCCAAGAACAAATGCATATCCTCCTCGTCCAGTTCAGGAAAAGCGATAAACTTGTTTTAAGGTGGAAGGTCGGTGCAAAGATCGCAACGAGGAAATTTTTTATTAAGTGCAATATTTATTTCGTCTTAAACGGGAGATGTTTGTCTTCATGTTCGTATTAAACGATGCAATTATTATTGTTTTCCAAGGTAACGTGATGGGGAAAATATTTTCCTTCATCTTAAACAAAATTTCGTGTTAAGCGTTTTTGTCTTAACGAGGTTTGACCGTACTTAAATTTTATTCCTAAAGTTTACAATCTTCAAAGATTTCCTATGTGGAAATGTATGTTGTAAAAACATTTAAATTTAGTTTGTGCTGCATAAAGCAACAATATTGGCATAATTGTTCATTTTCCTGCTTCCTTGTGTTTTATTTTAATTGATAACTTGATAAGGAAATCATATTTAGTTAAATATATCAGGTGATTCATCAGTTATGCAATTTTAAGTTTTAAATAAAAATGCATTTTATTTGAATCATTTAGTTTTTTAAATACAGTCGAATCCCGTTAATATGCACCCTGCTTGATACGCGAAACCACTTAAGACGCGAATTTTCCTCGGTCCCTTGAAAAACGCCTATCTTATGTGTGTAAAAATAGATGACTGGTCACCTTTTTTCAACATGGGTTCGTAACTTTGACCGACGCATGGAAAAAGAATCTCGCCATTTGTTATTGTTTGTAGACTACTCCCTGCACATCCGAAGAATATTGAAAGCTTTAAGAATGTCCAAGTTTAATCTTTACCTCCAAATTCGACCAATGCGATCCAGCCAATGGACCAAGGAGTCATTAACAGCACCAAGGTAAATTACAAGACTTGCGTAGTATGATGATACCTTCACCAAATGGAACGCGGCAACAACCCTTCTTGCTGCGAGTGTCGTCCTATTACAATCTTCCATGCTATGCACATGCTTACAGCAGCATGGGAGAGTGTCACACCAACGACAATTGGAAATTGTTTCTGCAAAGTAGGGTTCGAAAGAAGCGAGGAAGTCATCGGTGAAGAGCCGACATCGCACCCTGATATTAAAGAAGATTGGCTGAGCGCACAAAAAACTCTAGGGGAAGATTTTGTCGATTTAAACACATTCATCAATATCGACAAAGATCTAGTCACGTCCGAGCTCAGAAACTGTAATAACATCATCGCCAATGTAACTGCCACTAGTAAAATGGAGAAGGATGAAGCAAAGGATGAACCTGAGCCACACAGATTCTCCAAAGTTACGGAGGCATTCAGTCTTCTCAGACAGTATGCATCATCGCTGGACGAAGAGCCCTCAACGAGCGAACTTTACCATCACCTGAATAGAACTGCAAACATCATACTGAAGGCACGGCCGCATATCAAATAGGCCAAAATTGATAGCTACTTTGCCAAAAAGTAATTTTTATGTCATTATTGACTTTATTAACTTTTTAAAAATATTTTTTTACTTTTTTCTATATTAACTTTTTACTATTATCAACACTGTTCTTTATTTGTACTGTATAGCTAACAAATATTTTAATTTTGATAACATTAGTTTTAGTTAACATGGTTAGCAGAAATTTTTGTGTTGGTTTCGTTGATTTTTATGTCGTACATAATAAATCTAATTTTGAAAAGACTTACTAGATTTTTACTTACGACAATATCCTTATTTGAATTTCAAACTTTCGATCTGCTAAAAAAGTACATAATAATTAAAACAAAATGTCATTTTAAGGCTTAAAATCGCTTAAAATTGTCATAACAATGTGTTTTATACGTATAGAGTGTTATTAGATTGACGATTGGACGAAAATTCGCGAACTTTGGTTAAAACGCGAACTTGTATAATACACTAATTTTGAATGGTTCCTTCATTCGCATATTAACAGGGTTCGACTGTATACAAAAATGATGGAAAAGTAAGCAATTTGTCAAGTATGTAGCTACAGTAGAACTCCAATTATACGAATCAATTGGGACCGGGCCCTATTCGGATAATCAAAAATTCGGTTAATTGGATTTTTTTCCAAAAAAGCGGTATATTTTAATTAATTACTGTATGTATGTTAAAAATAGGAGAAAAAAATTATTTTTATAGAAAAAGAGCTTTTAATTAATTAAATGAAAAGGCAACACTATTACATGCTAAGCGAATTTACAAGTGCTATACATTAGTACAGTATGTACGTACCGTACTGTAAATGAAACTCATTACTTGCTGAATATCTCCGTCAAACTATGCTGTTTGACAGTCTTCATCCGTTTTCGGGGAGCTAAGTCGCGCATCCGCTTGACAGTCAGAAGTTGCATGTGGTCACACTCGGGCTGACGCTCCATCCACTTCAACGCAGTTTCAAGACCGGTAAATTCTTCATTAGCTGATGACCCCGTGTATGCTTCAACTTTGACATTAAGGTCTTCTTCGACACTTTCTTCTCTCACATTTTCAATGAGTTCATCATCAGAATTTGAAACCCAGGGTCTTCGTGGCGGGAAAAACAGCAGCGCGCGTAGACAGAATCATTATTTTGGGAATGTTTCCATCTTCATTTGTTTTTTCTGAAATACTCAAAGCGGTTCGGATAATCAGCGATTCGGATAGTTGGAGTTCGGATAATTGGAGGTCTACTGTACTTTCATTCTATATTTCTTCATTCCCCCTCCCCCCCCCATATATTAGCATAAGAGTTATCTTACCCTTAATGCACAGTATTTTTCAATGTAATTTATTATGTTTAGTTAAATATTATTAAATTTGAAATATTGTTACTTATGATGTGTTGACAACTTTGAATGAAATTGTAAGAGATTCATATAGGTTTTCAGTGTATTTAAAAATACTTTGCATTATAGAGAGTGGCTTTTCCAGTACAGTATATGATAAATACTTATCTGTTTTATCAATCATTTTCACACATTTTATATTTTATTTGTTTCAATCAATTTTTCTAAATGAATGCCCGAAATCTTTTTGTTACTGTTCTTGAGTATATTTTAAAGATTCTTTTCAAAAATTCATTTAGATAGGCCTGGCACTTTATGAAAGTGGGTCTTGCATTTAAAGTCTTAATAAATGAATTTATATGTACTTGATCTATTTTAATCATTATAGGTATTTGCTTACACAAAAAGACAACAAATAATGTCTGATGATAATTGTTTGGATGCTGCAGCAAGTGAAGGGCCTGTGAAACTGCTACGTTGTCATGGAATGGGTGGCAACCAGATGTGGTCTTATGATAGAGAGGTATGTTTATTTGGCATGTCTTTTTTTCTATTTCACTTTTTTTTCAAAGTATTTTTATTTCTGTCTTTAATTTTAGATAGAGTAAATGAGAAAACTATTGATTATGGAAAAATTAAATGAACCGTTTATTTTATTTCAATGGATATACATAACATAGCTTATCATTGATTCAACTAGTGTAAAAATTGATTACTTCAGAGCATTAGTAATTATGCTCTAGTGTTAGATGCTGAAATATAAATGGTTACAAATAGAAATATAATGCTGTGGGGATTTTCACATTATTTGTGTTTTTGCAGTTGGCATGTTTAATTTTTATTCAATTTAAGAGCAATCTGTTATTTTTCCAATGTCGGTTGCGTCATTGCTCCCGTATGCTCTTAGTGATTGTGGGTGTGGCTAACCACTGGTGTCATAACCAATTTTTGGCATATTTTAATCTCTGCACTGACCATTTCTTTCATTTTCAGCATATGATTTTAGTTTTCCTGAATTTATTTTGGAGACCCCATTTAAAAAAGATTTACTTCTGATTGAACTAGTCGGAATCAGTTCAGTTTAAACCATCGGTTGCTGAGGTGATGCTGATGCTTTGCTGAAAAAAAATGTCATTAACTATTTATTTCACAAAAATTATTGCTACCGGATATCTCATGAGAAGTCTTCAGGGGTTGATTAATTATTCTTCAATATTTTAAAGGTCCAGGAGGAAAGCACATTTAATACTTGATGCTGATCAAAAGATTTTTTTGATTAAAGGATATCTTAAATTTTCCACTTTACATTTTCTGTAACAATGGTAAGAATTAACCTTTTTTCAATTTTTAGGGTTTCGTTCATCTCACGAAACCCTATTGCTACCGCTCCGTTGTCTGTCTGTCACAGAGCCATTCTCGAAAACTGTGTAGCTTACAGAGTTGAAACTTTGTGTATAAATCAGAATATCAGCTGCAAAGAGCTGAAAATATTCAAATTTGAAAAATTCGTGTTGTTTTAATAAATAGAGATAAAAAACCAAAATTCTAACAGCCTTTTCTTATTAAATTTGAACATTTTCCCTTATAGCAGATGCCAAAAATTAAAAATCCATGATGAAATTCTATCTACAATAATTAATTTTCTATCAGACGATTTCCACGTGAAAAATAAAAAGGAAATAAAAAGTTTCACCAATTGAAAAAAAAGATTAATATGAAATAAAGATTGATGTCATAGTGGTAATAAAATAGGAAGATTTCTCAATAATACAAGGAGTATGAGTATGTGTGCATGTACACAAAGCAGATTAATTACACGTCATTAGAGAATTAAAAAGAAAATCTGACGTCATATCGCAAGTTTAACGGATTTTTCAAATGTTTCAGTATAATACAAAGCGAATATGAATATGAGTAATAGAGAATAGTAAATATGTGAGTTTGAGGAACGTATTGAATCATGATAAAAACCAGATTATGGAAATATTCACATATTTTAACATTTTGAAGGTGTACAACATGTTTAATTTTGAAATTAATTTTTTTTTAAATATCGCATTTAGTCCACATGACAGATATTATTATGACAGAATATAATAGTGGGCTTCACCCGCTATCGGGCCGGATCAGATATTCGAAAAACTGAGAAAAATAGACAGTTTTTTTTTTTTTTTTTAGAAAATGAAATTTATTTGGATTTTTTAAAGAAAGGATAAAGTGTTTTGAAAGGAATATTAAACAAAACCCTTTGTGCGAACTTGGATCACACTTACCCACTTGTTTTTTGTTTCTAACTACAAAGAAGGCAAAGTGGGGTTATTGCTACTATCAAAATTCACAACTGCTAAAAATTCTATAATGTCACAGAATTTTAACATCACAATTTACTGCAATTTTTTTTTTCCTGACGAATGTTTTTCAGATGTGTTATCAATGTTCCATTATTATTCAAAAATAATATATAAGAATTATAATTGGAATATCGATTTTTGTATCAACTAAGATTATTTTTATAAATATTATGACTTATTTAAAGATGCATATTATTATTTTATAGATAAATTGGAAGGAGATATTTTATGCATAAATATCTGTTGAAGAAATATTATGTTTTTTTTTTCAAGAAGTGCAAATTGATTGCTTTGAGAATTAAAATGATGGTGCTTGAAGTTATTTTATATATATTATATTCTCAAGAAAATTTTTAAGTTATTTGGAGGCTGTGGCAAATACATTTGAAGGATTTCTATTTTTTATGGCACAATAAATAAAATTAATTTTATACATATGCATTCTTTTTAATATCTATTATTTTATTTTTATGTATATATGAAGTATTTTTAAACTGTGAGCACTTTTTCTGCATTATATTTTTCTGAATTATGATATCTAATAAAAAGCTACCATTCAGATTAGTGATGACTCCATTTTCTGCGGATCCAGATTTTCTAGACTTTTTGTATTGAATAAATGAATTCTGTAATTTTAAATTCACATTGGGTTAATGAAAATCAGGCCCTTACTTTTGTGAAATCTAAACTCTGACCAGGCACTGAAGTTCTATATTTCCTCAGTTCCCTGTAAAAAGGCCTAATCTCCCTAAGGTTCAGCATCCTTAAAAAATATTTCAAAACTGAAAGCTAATTCAATTGTCAACCAATATAATAGCATTAAATTTAACTCATTTGAAACCATCCATTCTTTTACCAATTGGCTTGAAAATATTGTCAGAAAACTGTTTCCTCAACTTCCGGAACCGTCTATTGAGTAGGTCATTACTGTTAAATTCACTTATCTGATTTCTACTCATCTAAATCTGGGAGCACGGCAGTGCGTCCGCCAAGTTCGCACAAGCCGTAAGCTACCTTTTCCCTGACCATTTCGGCCTACTTTTCACCCCCTCATAACTGCGTTTTGGTGAGAGCTAGAGAGTTTTCCTTTTTAACACACA
Source organism: Maratus michaelseni (assembly GCA_963931845.1). Lineage (NCBI taxonomy): Eukaryota > Metazoa > Arthropoda > Arachnida > Araneae > Salticidae > Maratus > Maratus michaelseni. The sequence goes on from OZ007592.1 coordinate 258,197,977, forward strand.
TTAATATAATGAAACTGAACTAGGTTCCAAGATTTCTTATTTCTGTATTTAATATTTTTCGAAATATGAGATTCCGAAAAAGGGCTTTTTTGTAACTGACTCACAGGGGATCATCAAATAACTAAAAAGTTGGTGATCATCAAATAACTAAGGTACTTCTAACAGTCGTAGAATCATAAAATTTGACAAGTAAGTAGGTTTTGTCATATAATTAACCAGAAAAGTCTGAAAACATAGAATTTCTGCCTTTAAACCCTTCAAATAGGGGGTGCTGATTTGGCTATATACAGTTCGTAACACATTCAATTGGCAAATTAAATTAATTGCATTGTTGCAACCATTTGTGTTTTTTGTTGTACGATAAACATTTAAGTAATAATAGTTGCCTAGACAATCATTTCCTCGCTCATATTTGACGCCAGAGTTGGTCGCCAAAGCCTGATTACAGAAAATTAGTCTGAGTTTAAAGGTGTTATATGGTTTCAAGCAGAATGAATTTTTTATATTCTTTTCCGAAAATGTTGGGAAGGTAAGTCTTTTAGTTTATCTGTCCGTTTTTCTATTTTTTACTTCCTTAAAATAAATTTTATTATAAATGTCGGTATTCTAATCGCAATAGCACTCAGTCAATCTGGCAAAATTCCAGTGGGTTGTTAGTTCTTTAAGTGCATTTTAATGATGTTAATAAACTTTATATATATATATATATGCACACTGGATTTTATTTGAAATATATATATATATATATATATATATATATATATATATATGCATATGCATCACATATATAATACATATGCATCATTATGACGTCCACATAAACAGGGTATTTTTGTCGCCAAATTTGGCGATATTTCGTTAAGTGTCGCAAAGGTTGGAGAGAATTTGATGCTAGAGGCTATTTTTCATTGCGAATTTTTAGAGCGAGTAATCATCTATTAATATTATGCGGTTAATTAAATGGCATAACGCACGAATGTTAATAAAGTTTCAATCTTTCGTCACTACACAAGACCTCTGCTCTTGCTATTATATTGTACTGTTATTATACTTACTCTTACTATATTGTTAGTCTTTACTCTCTTAAAAGTTTATTATAGAAAGAGAATTTTCAGAATTAAAGCATCGAAACTGCCAGTACTAGATTATTATAATTTTATAACATATATACAGTTTATCAATATGTACGTTAGAATGAATCTTCTATAATGGGGTTCCTCGCATTTTAGCTTCATGTTTTCGAGTAAATTTAGCTAAAATCTTAAAACCAAGACATATTGACATATTATCTAAGACGATTAGATGAGAATAATGGTAGATTTTCTAATGGAAGAACGGCAGTGCGTCCGTAGATTTTCTAATCTTCCTTAATCGTTCCAATGTTAGAATGAAAGGGGAAAAAAATAGCATCAATATGGTTTACTGTAAATATGGATAGCTCAGGCGTTTAACAAGAACCACTTCACTTCAGTGTAAATTACAGAAGATTACTTAACAGGATTAAAAATCTCCGTATTAGAGAGTGTAACGATGCAAACGGACATGAGGCTTAAATTCCTAAGTAAATTAAGCGGTAATTGTCAATAAAGATGAAATGGATAACAACACAAAATATAAGATATGCTGCCAATGATCGCAAAGAGAATTTCTCTAACAGAAACTTCCGATTTGGCGAAGGATTGAGCAAGTAAATCTAATACAATGAAAATGAAAATCTGTTTGTCTGTCTGCACTTCTATACAAATCAACAGTTTGAAAGCCAGAATTGTGAAATGCTACGTGTAGGTGTATTAAAACACGGCCGAGGCAACTAAAGTAATCCGGAATCGAAATATAATGTAGAGTTAATTTTTAAATAATAAAAAACCAAAAATCTATCAGCTTTTCCGGGAAAAGTTCCATATCCTGTGCTGGTTCGCGCGATTGGCAAAAAAATCCAAACTGCTGCCAAAAGAGGTGTGATGTCACGTAGATAAGGTCAATTCCAGTTGTTAAGTTAAAACTCCAAAGACTGAATATCGCAACAACCAAATCAAATATTTATCGCCAATAACAACTCGCCAAACCTACCAACACAGGATATTGAACTCTTTCCGCCTTTTCCTATTAAATTTTAACATTTTTCGTTATAGCAGTTGCCAACAATTAAAAATCCACAATGAAATTCTTTCTACAATAATTAATTTTCTATTGAAAGATTTCCACGTGAAAAATGAAAATAAAAATAAAAAGTTTCAGCAATGGAAAAAAAGATTAATATGACGTCATATTGGTAATATAACGGAAATTTTCAAACATTTCTCATTAATACAAGGAGTATGAGTATGTGTAAATACAGAAAGCAGGTTAATATGACGTCATTCGATAATTAAAAAAGAAAATTAATATAACGTCACATTGGAAGTTTAACGGACTTTTTCAAATGTTTGGGAATTATACAAAGAGAGTATCAATATGAGTAATAGTGAAAGCAAGTAGGTAAGATGTCAGCAGGTGAGTACAACGTCATACGAGTTTGAGGTTTGAGATACGAGTTTGAGATGAGTTTTGATACGAGTTTGAGAAACACATCGTTAATGCATTTGAATTTGTATTGAATCATGATAAAAACATGATTATAGAAATATTGGCATATTTTACCATTTTGAAGTTATCTATACAACATGTTTAATTTTGAAATTGATTTTTCTACACAAACATTCTTAAAATCTCGAACAGCACCAAGTACTTCGGCTAGTTATGAATAAAAGTAATATGATGAAGTGCTTAGCATACATATTGGAAAGAATATATTGTTTGCCTGAGACAGCTAGTATTTTGATGTAAACTACAAATAAAAATAGCATAATAAAATAATTTTAAAATTCTTTGACATTTATACATTTATTATATCTTTATACATTTCTACAAAAAGCAGTGATATCCCATCAAAAAACTTTCTGTAAAAAAAAAAGCGCCAAGTTCTCAATGTTTCGGCCGTAAAAAGTACTGATATCTGATGTTCGCCCAAGTTAAAAGTCAAACATCCGAAATCTTTCATTCAAAATGGCTTCCTGCGACTTGGCCGTTAATGCATTTTAGAAGGTTTTTCAAATTCTAAAGAATGTATAATGATCTACATGTCTACTACATTTTTTGAACATTTTACGCATTTTGTTGTACAAAGTACTAAAATATAATACACATTTTTAAAAACATAATTTCGAGATCACAGCTGTCGAGAATGGTCCACTCTGGGTTCTCAACGTCTCATATAATGTAACACAATGTGAAATTTGATGAAAAAAATATTCATTGGAATTCGTGTTAATAACAATAGACCGTACAAAATGGTCATTAAACCATGGTAAAACTAAATGATGGTTAATCAAAACTAATGTTTCTTGAAACTCAATGGTATGTATCGCAAAGCTTTTAATTACAATGTCATCATACGAATTTGCCTATTTGCATTCTGATATTACTTTTAAATGCATAATTTCCAATCATTAATTTTGAAATGATTTATCGACGTAATTATTTATTTGAAATGAAAGATATGGCATGTTTAACATCAATCAGGGTGTATTATGTATTCTAATTTATTTTTCTCAGTATTACATTCTTCTAATATTTTTAACCTAGAATGCATTAACGGCCAAGTCGCAGGAAGCCATTTTGAATGAAAGATTTCGGATGTTTGACTTTTAACTTGGGCGAACATCAGATATCAGTACTTTTTACGGCCGAAACATTGAGAACTTGGCGCTTTTTTTTTTACAGAAAGTTTTTTGATGGGATATATATATACTCATCTAAGATATATATATATATATATATATATATATATATATATATATATATATATATATATATATATATATATATATATATATATAATATATAATATATTCATCCAAAAATTCAGTTCTTATGAAGAATGCTGCTTATTCATACCAAGAAATTTTGCAGTCTGTTCAAATTCCTTAGACTTAATTATTTCCTATAGCTCCATGTAGAACTTTAATTCTTCGAACAACCTGCAGATAATATTTGTTGCTCTACATCTAATACTAGATCTGATTTACCTACTGGCTCCTGTGACACTAATTCAGATCAGATACCACAGCTTAAAAGCTATGAACTCTTTTCTTCACTTAAAATCATCTTATAAAAAGGTTATCTGTCAATGATGTCATCGTCCTGACATTCTACTCATGTGCTTCAAATTTCTTCAAATAATGCAAGGTCTTCTTTCATCACATGGCAATGTAACTCCTATTTTCATGCATAGCATCACCTCAATGACCATTCATTCCTAAACATCGAAACAATCAAACTCTCCCATCTCAAAATCCTGAAAAAGATTGATATAGTGTGAAGTGAGGTGGATATGAGGCTGCCTCCCAGCTGTGTGATTTTTCTCCACAAACTGAACCTGAATATCTTCAGCTTCTCTCCTAACAATAACTTTTCCCAATCTTGTCATATGTTTAACAGTGATCAAACTTGTGTTATAAATTCTCCAATAAATTTATATTTCCACATAACTTCCGTAGACCATGTCCTATGGTATCAGAATGTTCTTTAAATTCAATATGAATCATTTGTCTACTTAAAATTTGTTTACTCCACCTACATATGACAATACTTATAATAATCATTTTACTTTATTGAATTCATTAATTTATCAATTCAGCTTCTGGTTATAACCAATTCTTCGGTACATAATTTTTCTCTGTTTGTTATACAAAATGAAGTTATTTTCCCTAGTTCTCCTGAAACACAAGCACTATGACTCATTTCTTCACAATGACTAGTAAAGTCTATTGCCATTCAAACCATTCTTCTGCATACAGAAATGGACCAACCAACTCTACCACTAATACAGCTCTCACTAAATAAAATTCCTCAAAATTACCTTTTTGATTCCAGTGCGAATATTTCCTTATTATCTAATTATTTTTTTCAACAAGTTAAAAATCATGTATCTTGCAGCTGTATTTCTTCCAATGTCAAAATTATTACCATTAATTCAACTGTTGTATGTTCAGGATGCATTATGCTAACTTTCAAAATTGAGTTTTCTACAAACATTCTTTTTTTTCTCATGACATCCCTGAGCATTCTTAATTTGTGGTTATTCTTGGCTTTGAATTTTTCGAAGACTCCTCATGTGATTTCTATAATAATCAATTCAATAGCAATCTTCTTGACATTTTAGATTCAGTTCCTGCACAGGAGGTTAAGTGACACAAGAATTACAAGTTAATGCCATCTCTTAGCAAAAATTTTCTAGTCCAGTATTCAATACTCAAATTAATTCACTATCTCAACAAGATCCTTTAACTTAATACTACAATAGATTCATCAAATTCTCAATCCTCAAACAATACTTCTTTAAAAAGAAAGTCATTATTCTACCAAAAAGTACCTGCAGTGTCTTCCTTTCTTTCAAGTGATACTCAATTGTTGTTTGAACCCAAAACACATGAATCACCCACCTTTTTCTTACCAATCCATTGTAATTGCTGATGCTATAACTGAAAATAATTTAACAAAAATCTTTGTAATGAATTTTATGTTCCCATCGCAAGTGAGTATTATGATCCTGCCTATGTCAATATCACAAGTAAGTATGATGATCCTGTCTATGTCAAAATAATGCAATTTTGGGATGGATCCAAAAAATAGAACAGATTGAAGAAAATGTAAATCTTGATGATATTTTTCTTCTCGACAGTTAAGTTTAATTCAAGCATCTGAAAGCATATTAAAATGACTTAAATTAAAAATTAAAATTAATAATTTCAGATAGTCTTCAAAATTGATTATTACAGTAGTCTTCTTCTTATCCCTGAAATTATTAGTTCATGCAATTAGACTAAGGCCACATATCTAATTCATATCTGATGTTCCAGTCAAGACCCTACCTTTCCCAGTGTCTCAAGCATTCTCAGAGGAGGCCAAACATCAACTGGTTATGTCGGTAGAAGCTGGAATTATAAAGTTGGGGAACATCTTACTTGGCAGTGGAGAGAAAGGCTAGCTAGCCTCTTTACGCAGTTTCACCTTAGTAGGATTACCATATCGGGGGATTATCATTGCTTTGGCATACTTTTGGGATTTAGCATACATATTCTGCAGAATTTTTTTTCGCATTCTTTTAAAACTTTAAATGTACTACTTAATTGGTTATATACAGCCTAACATGAATACATGCTATTTTAACTAGAATTTTAACACCAACAAGAATTAACTAGAATTTTATACACCATTTTTAAGTGGGGGGGGGGGGGAGTGAAATATTTAAATATTTTGAAGAGCATTTAATTTTTTTAATTTTGTAATAAGGCTGTTATCAAATCCAAACTGGCTACTTTATGACAGTTTTTTTAATTCATTTTTGTTCGCAAATAAATGTATCAAATTAGCAAGTGCTCTTATTAAGAAACTTTGTAATCAAAAGACGTTTTCCAATTTTCTGGTAAGGCACAAGATCTTTCAGAAAATACTGTCAAAGGATCAGGGTCCACAAGCCGTGTTTTTGGCCCATGAAATAAGACTAAAATTTTATTAATAAGAATAATACGAACTTTGAGCTTGTGTAAGTCATATAAATCCGAACAAAATGCAAAAACTATTGTTGAAATCATACAGGATAAACCTTCTAACATTAAAAAATGAAATAATTAAGTCAGTATAACAAAATTGAGTTTTAGTCTATTTCATGGGCTAAAATCACAGCTTATGGACCCTGATCCTTTGTGGTTTTGAACCGAATTATTGATGTGGCAGCACGATAAAGGAGAAAAACTGGTTGTCACGTGACACTAATCGCTCATAATTCAATAAGTAATTTATTTATCAGAAACTGGAAAGTCATTTCGATTCCAAATCGAAATGAATCGTCAGGCGTGCCAATTTTTTGCCTTTGTCTTTAAAAATGAACCAGAAAATGTGTCAGAAAGTTTCGCGTTGTTGAGCAGGTCATTTGAGAACCACCTTAACAGTGCGGATAACTTTTTAAAATGCATTTATTTTATGTTCAAAAATGCAATTTTAAAAATTAAGTCACATCTATTGTGACATAAAATAGCAGTATTTAAGGAATTTTTTTGTATTACTTACGTAAAGTCTATAATATTTTCTGTTAATAAGGTATTTTTTACAGTTTTTATCTTTTATCGTGCTGTCACATCAAGAATTCGGTTCAAAACGCCAACTCTGACAGTATTTTCTGAAAGATCTTGTGCCTTACCAGAAAAATGGAAAACGTCTTTTGATTACAAAGTTAAAGCACTTGCTAATTTGATACATTTATTTGCTAACAAAAATGAATTAAATATTTTAAGCAGCAATACCTTTTCTGTTGCATACATAATCATTATTCTGCATCATATCATTATTCACATAATCACATTTCATGTTTTGAATTACGGGAAAAGTTCTAAAAATATCTTTAAAATATTCTTCTAAACTTTAAACAGAACTCAAATATGCTCACATTTAAAGTAAAAGCAAATTTTTTAAGTAATCTAATTAAATCCCGTTACAAATTTCATCTCAATTTCAGTTTTAGTACAAATTTCATTCCAAACATTATAATATCACTTTTAAAAAATCTATCGAAATAGAATGGAAAACATTTTTTACTTATTTTATTCTAAAATAAATACAATCATATTCACATTTTGGATTACACTGAAGAAATTATTTTAATCCATCTCTATAATCTAATAATATGTTCCTAATAAAGAACCTCTTTGTCTGTTTTTTACCGAAAAGAAAATTCTTGTTATTTTATATATTTTATCAACATGCTTAGTATGTACTTACGGTGAAATTTTCCGAAAAATTCAAATTCATCGAAATTTTTACCCCATCTTCAATAGTTTTAAAAATAAAACATTTGATTGGACATCAAAAATCTACGATCTCCGGTAACGACCGGAGAATTTTCTGTAACACATCAATCACTCTTAACAGTGAGGGGTCGTAGGGTTGTAAGCTGATTTGTTTCAGGCGCCAAAATCTCGCCAGAAATTTTTTGTGCGAAGAAATACATGTTTCTTTCATATTACAGATATTTATCATAAAAATAACTATACATTAAGCTAAATAAATTTTGTTTAATCAGTCAATCGTTTTTCAATGGAAAAATATATAAAAAAAAAACAGATTTAAAGTGCATTTTCTTTCAAATTCAGTAAAGACCTATTTCTTCTCGCGGACGTATACTTCTCTCTAGTATAATGTCCACTGCCAAGTTAGGTCTTCCCCAACTGTAGAGAGTAGCATTTCTGAATGGGCATATCCCATGCTCATGGTAAAGAAAAGACTGCCTCTCCAGCAGAAAAACCAAAATTTAGAATGGCATTTGACCTGAGGCACATAAATTCAGTGATTCAAAGTTCATCATATCCATTGCCAAGAATAGATACTATCATCAATAATATATCAAAATTTAAATATTTCACAACTTTGGATTTTTCATCAGCTTACCATCAAATTTATCTTCCAGAAGAATTTAATAAGAGGTTATCTCTCACAACAGAATAAGTCACCTACTCTACAGTTTTTCACACTTGAGGTTCGGACTGCGATTTACAGCAGCAAGTTTTCAAATGCTGATGAAATTATAGAAGAAAGCAAACTCCAAGAAGTTTATATATATCAGGATGGCATTATTGTAGCAAGTGATTCACTTGAAGAAATGATTCATAAACTGCAAATATTATTCTCTACCTTAAAGAAATATAATCTTATTTTGTCTCCTGTTAAGTACTAATTCCATCATACTGTTAATGACTACCTTGGATTCCACATTGCGGATCACACCATTCAACCTATAACATAACAAAAATTATGTCATTTCCTACTCCTAAAAATAAGAAACAGTTAAAAAGATATATTGACCTGTATGAATTTTATCTTTATTTCCAACTTACTCCAAACTAATGGATCTTTTAATCAAGCTTACATCACCTATAAATCCTGTTGTATGTTCAGAAGATCCATGACAGTATATTTAAAGAAATACAAAAGGTCTTTTCTCAAAACCATTTTTATCATAGCCTGAGTAGTCAAAACAATTCTATCTCGATGCTGATTGAAGTGGTATAGCCATTGCTGGTGTTTGCCTTCAAGAAAGGAATAGCGACCTTTTACCAGTTAGTTATTTTTGTAAATCTGTCTCCCTCTGAAAAATGCTATCCAGCCCTCAAACTTAAACTCATGGCAATAGTAAAATCAATATTTTTTTCCTCTGCAATAGCCATTTTACTATTTTAAGTGATATCAAGCTTTTAGAATAGCATAAGTTTACCAGTTTGCCCATTGATCTTGCAACCAGATGGTAGTTGAAAGAATATGTTATGTGTTAGTTGAAAGTTACAAGAAATGTTTATCCCATCAGTGCTCAATAAACTGGTTTCAGTGGATTTTCTTGGTCCATTTTCAAATGATTTTCATGTTTTGACATTCCTAAACCACTTCTCAAAAACAAAACTTTTCCCAATTAAGCCTGCATCTCAAGCTATGATTAATGCTCTTACTACTTACATAACTAATTTTGGTCGTCCAGCAGCTTTAATGTCAGTTTTAGGTTCTCAATTTACAAGTATTTAATAATTTTACTCAGAGCCTAAAAATCAGCATTATTCACTCTTTGTCATTATTCACTCATTAGTCTCAGCATTATTTATTCACTCATCATCTGAGAGATGCTCTCCATGATCATGGGTGTGTCTGAACTCATCACAGATGATGTAATGTACTTTCGGCATATCATCTTGTATGTTATTAAAACTAAAAGGGAGGGGGGGAGAAAAGATAATGTTGGCATACTCAATATCTGTCGGTTTTCCTTTTTGAATCCTTTTAACAAATAAAAATTCTCTTCCTATTTCGCTTAAAAGTCCTTAACTTATTTAAAAAGACTTATATAGTCATCCTTTTTTAAAAAAAAAATTCTTTTGCTAAAACTAATATAAGCAAACTACATACCTGATTTGTGGAATATTCAGAATTATCCAGAACACATCACACACAAATAACAACACCAAAATAAATTACCCATAATGCATTTTTTCTTTTTCATTCATAAAACACAATACACACCTTGTAATAATAGCAGCTGATTTGCTTCACTGTCACAACATAGGCAAAAAATCTTTCCAGAAGAGTACTATCCTCCTTTGTCAGCAAACCACTTATCTCAGTCAAAAAGACGAAACATGTGTACTTGATACCCTTCTTCCTTTGGCAAAAAACAAACACCATTGCATCGCTCGTTGCCATGACCCAGTTTTGGAGATAGAAAAGCAATTCTTTGAGAAGTTTTTCACTCGGATCCATCCAGACTTTGGACGAAAAGCATCACTACTACATAGTTCTTCTTTCCAAGCGATTATGCAACCAGTTCCATTCTGAAGCTCATCAAAGGGAGAGTATTCTTCACAGAGAAAGACAGGCGGTCAGGGACCCAGGGAAGAAAGCAAGCATTATCTTTTCTCTCTAGAGGAAATATATTTGAAAATTCAGTGCAATATACCAAAGTGTGGAACAAAGATGATTATGGCCATCAAACAAAAAAAATTTCTTTACTTTCTCAAATAGATTTATTTTCTGGGTTTTTTTTTTTTTTTTAAATTTGCGAAGGCAAGGCGGCGACATATCATTGATTTGAATACTTTTTACGTAACTGATGAAATCTAGTTGACTCTTTTGGTGGCTTCGGTCTTTAATTTATTTTATCAAAATTCTAGGAATAATGAGAAATCAGTCCATAGTTAATCACTGGCCTTGGGATTAGCTAAAAAGATTGAAATTTTGCGGCATTGTACTTCATCTTGTGATATTAGTTGTAAGATATGCTGGTGGTTGCTTTTTCTTCACATCGTCTGTTTGGATGCTAAGTTAGTCTATAGCCAATAATTAACAAAGTTCATTGGGACTTGACTTTTTCACTTTTACGTTACATGATAATTTTTAACTCAGGCCCAGATTTCAGAGATGCATAGTGATTATTAGACAAGCATTTTACCGAAAAAGTGTGCTCTTTTCTCAGGCAAGTCGGTTTTATATTCGTACTTTTGATTTTTCCCAGTAGGGGGGGGGGGGGGCAAAAATGTCAATATAGAAGAGAACTTCAAATTAATTGGCTTAAGATATTTAGGTCTGTGATGACACCAAGGCTTAGCTGAGTCACAGGTGCATTACGAACCACAAATAAAGTTTCACTAAGCTCATCAATTTTTATCTTAAAGTTAATTCAAACTTGAGGCTTGAAGTAATAAATGTTGGACTGAGAAACAAACTTATCAGAGGAAATTTAGTTTTAAGTGTCTTGTCCTCTCACGTGAAAACACCCGCTCACTAATGTTTATCTTTTGGGGCTGTTATTTTTTAATATCTCATTTGCATTGGATAGCTGAGATCGATCTCTAAAACTGCCGTTTTTTTTACTTTTTCGAATTTTTTTATTTTATTTATTTTTTTAATTATTATTTTTTTTTATGAAGTTATTTTCACTTTCGGAACCGGTTTACTGGTCTGGACCCAGTATTTTCTGTAGTTTTGGAGGATATAAATAAATAAAAATAACTATGAAAAAATCATGAACATAAAGATCACACCATCAGTTCTGTGGACAAGATTTAAAAAAAAAAACAAGGATTGTAAAACAATAAAATTAAATATAATAACATGTAATATTAGTTACTTAAAACTTAATTCAGCAACATCATTCCATTCAGTCTGATATTTAGTATGTTACAAATAACTTACAAAAAAGTCTGGACTGTGGCCATCATGGCTACAAATATAGCATCTGCATAATGTAAAAATGCACTATCTGGGAAAATACTGACATGATATTAGATAAGTCCAAAGTAATATATATATATACCCTTAATTTAAAAAAAATACCTTTTTTCAGAAAATTTAGCACTGAAAATATTTGTTTCTTGGAGAATGAACCATTATATAAGGGAAATTCAAAAAGAAACGAGAGCCAGAGTCTGAAATGTGCAAACCGGTGACAGAATGGTAATATCGTTGCATCAGTAACAAAGAGGATTTCCGACAAGAGCGCGGAAGTCCACATGCCCGCCACTAGATTCTCACGAGTGCAAGTCACGTGACTACAAAGCTAGCAGAAGCATGCATCAGTCGTCCAACGCTCATTTGTGTTGTAAGCAGTGAAATGGAGGCGTCAAAAGAAGAGCAAAGAGGTGGTGTTCTTTTTCTGACAACGGAAGGAGTAAGGGGAACGGACATTCATCGAAGAATGTCACAAGTGTACAGTGAACACTGCATGTCCCTTGCAAGGGTCAAGGTGTGGCACAAGCGCTTCAGGGAATGACGGGTTTCCTCAGATGATGATGCACGGTCTGGAACACCAAAACACATTACTGATGACATCATCCAGCTGGTTGATGGACTCGTTACACCATTTTTGGTCCCCTAAAAAAGGCTCTGAGGGGCAAGCAATTCACCTCGGACGACGACGTCCAGCAGTACGCGCGGAACTGGTTCACATCACAGCCCCAGGAATTTTACGAAACAGCCATTCACCGCTTTGTGTCTCAGTGGGACAAGTACCTCAACAGCCAGGGCCAATACTTCTGAAATACATGTACTAGTTTCTGTTCCTAGGCCTCAGGCTCATTACTTTTTTGAACGTTCCTAATAATTTAAGCATTGTTCTATGTTTATAGAATTCAAAAACTATTAATGTAATTAACTCTGATAGTTTTAATATTAAATTAATTGGGATTTATATCTTTTTTTAACACTTTCCAACCTAGCTGAAAAGTGTTTGACTTCGGTTTGTCTGCCGTCTGTCCGTGCTCTAACTCCGTAAATATACTTCGATTGTTCTGAAATTTTTGTATGTTATTGTCGTTTACTATAGCTTGTTCCCTATTTCAACAGAAGAGTGTAGCACTTATAGTTTTTTTACAGGGACAGTAAAACGTATTCCATTACATTACAGTCAATGGAGAATAATTGGTTCAAGCACATTTTGATGACGCTACGTCATTTAAAACATAATGAAATTGATGTATAACTATGAAGCGCATTAAAACATGCTTTTTGTAAAATATGGGGTGCAAAGCATTTATTATTCCTTTACAGGGTCAATCAAAAGAATTCTTTTGCACATCGTTATATAGGAAAAAATCGTCTGCAGTGTAATTTAGTGATATTTCACTATTTCAAACATAATGAAAATTATATGCATTACTGAGGTGCACTATAAATTGCTCTCTTGTCTGCATTGCGTTTATTTACAGGGACACACAAAAGATATTGGTTACAGTACATGTGTGATATTTACAGTATATGTGTGATAAGTGCGTTTTCAACTTTGGTTTGCATTTTTAACTTTTTTGTTTTCATGGTACGTGTGTGTTTATAAACTCGGTTGACCATATACAGTGCTACACAAGGAAATTCGTAAGTACTACAGACTATGGGAGTGAATTGCTTAAGGGTAGTTTTTACTTGTGTTTATGCATTTTCCTGCTGAACTATACTTAGTAGACTAATAGAAGTTTGTGGAATATAAATAAATTCATATACAGGGCTGCGAAAAAAAAGATACATTGTCGTTTACGTTTGGTAATTGCTGCAAGTGTGTTTAAGTTGCCTTTTAGCTTAATAGGTGGTGTGTATGAACATCTTCAGATAATATACAGGGCTGTACAAAAGATTTCGAGTTCATTTCCAATGATTGGCGAAAATTGTTAAATGTGATTATTCTAACTGAACTAAATTTTATCATACTATATAGCCACATCTATTGATCATATGCAGGGCTGCACAAAATAATTCGACTACTTTTTTGACACTGGAAGGTAATTTCGAAAACTGTGGTGTTATGTGTTTTCTAAACTGTTTACTTACATATCTTCTTTCCCCTTATTTAAAGGTGAAGTTTCGTAACAGTTTTCTGGCTGTGTTGGAAAGTGTTTCATAATCTATGCTTGACGCATGATTTTTCGTTCTTGTTTATATATTAAAAGATTTTTGAATATCCTTAAGAATTATTTAATATATATTCCATTTTTCTTTTTAAATAATTCTAAAATATAGTCTAATCTAATCTCTCATAATGTATATTTTATTTTTTAGGATGAAACCATAATCCATTCTCAAACTGGTCGGTGTCTGGATAAACCTGATGATTCTGACATTACTCTTCCCACTTTAAAGAAATGTGATGGCCGACAATCTCAGAAATGGGTTATGAGTAGTAATTTTAAATGGCAAGCTTCATAACATAAGTAGAAGCTAAGCATATTCCAGTATTGAGAAGTATATCTGTGATGAACAAAGTACAAGACTCTGTTTATATGAGACAAAACATTTTATGTGATTTTGGATATTGAAAGCTCATTCCACATTACTTAAATTATTACATGCCAAAATAACTCAAAGAACTACATTTTATGTGCTAGATGGAGCATGTTGAATTATTCCAAAATTACATTCCAGGTGTCAACAAAAAAATGTTTTAGTTTTTGATTCATAAGAATTTTTCAAAGCCATGTTTATAAGATATTTAAGTTATATTTTACACTTGAATCATATTTTCCTTTTTGAATTATATTTTTGGATTTGGATACTAATTGCATTATTGTCTGAATTTGGATTATTTTTATTATTTTAATATTTATTAAAGTAGATGCTTACAAACTTATTTTTGCTATTTTTTAAAACAAAATGTTAATGGTTTAAAAACAACAGGGACACTCAGTCATTTTTTATTTTAAGAGTGATTATGCAATATTGGAAAAAATGAACAATAATTCCGAAGTGTTAACTGTATTTTCTTTTTAAGAGATTTTTAATCTTTATATAAAAATGTCATTATAAAAATTTATACCTTGCTGGAAAAATATATTAATTAGTCATAATTCCTCTGTACTGTTATTTTCTTTTTTAAAAAACTAATAAAATCATTAAGGTTACTTTTATATTTGTCTTTATGCTTATTTTGAATTTGAAAAGTGTTTATTTTCTTGGTGAATTTTTCTGTTTATGCTTACAGAAACATGTAAACATATAAAAACAATGAGGAATTTTAGGTATAATTTAGGACACAAATCTCTTTCACACACATCACATGTAGAAGATTTCCAACTCTTTTTTCTTAATCTGAGCTATTGATGTTATGCTGCTAGTTCTTCCTCCTTCTTGAGAAGAAAAGGTTTGAATTCAAGATGACAAAAAAAGTGTTGCGTAATTCCATTAATCAACATAAAAACACAATTTTTATCATTTAATGCTCTAATGATATGATTATATTTTAGAAGTACATTCAGAATAAGTTATTTTTGCCAAACAAATATGTAAATCAAAATAAATGGAAAAGAAACAGAATTGTGACTATATATATATATATATGTATGTTCCTGCATATAACATGCACGTCTGCAATTCAATACAATATTTTTATGTCTTTAGGTATATACACTGTATTACATGAACCCATTTCTTTGCAAATAAATCTTCATAAAAATATAATATAGAACATTAAAAAGTATAATAAATGCTAAGGAACATAAAGAAAAAAGGAGCAAATGTGAAGCAAGGACATACCATACTGGCAAGTTCTTCATTAATATAGAAATCTCAGTTAACATGTTTATTTTCTCTTAATTTTTAATCTTTCACTTCTGTACTCGGCGTATAATGTGCATCTGTAAATTTTCTTGTTCCAAGAGTGTGTGTTATATGCCAGAATATATGATATATTTATTTATGGAATCAAATTGCAATTTAAAATTAGTATAATGTACCTTTTATAACCATTTTCTACATGAAGTACTGTTTTTGTCAGATAGGTTTAAAAAATAGTACTTTTCTTCCACTAACAATATTTCTATTTAAGCAGATAATAACAATAGACAGTAGGCTGGATTCTTGATATACATTGTAACCCTACTTTCCAGAATTCATGTTTCCTGCATTTTACACCTCTTCTAATACCTCTCTAGAATAGTGTAAAACCAGGGTTCATACCATAATTTCCTGGAATTCCCATGTTCTCCCAATTTACACTTTACCTTCCTTGAAAAATGTAAAAGTGGGTCCTACTATACATGTGTGGATCATTTTTAGGTGCGTTCATAATTATATAAATACGTAGCACCTATAGTCGTCGTCTATCCACATATAATAGTGCAAAAACTACCCAACCGAATGATTTGAAATTTAATATAGAAATCATTGCAAAATTTTGTCGAGTCATTTCAAATTTTATGAAAATCAAATAAAAACTTAAAAGATATTAATAAAAGTTTTTTTTCATTCTATTAAATCCTGTCAAACATAATTAATTCAATGATATCCCATGATAGGTAATGATTCTAGGTTGCCATGGAGATTGTCTTATTTAAGATGGAGTCATATTATTTCCGTATTACTGAATTTGAAAACTGAATTTGTATACTAAAATTGTTTAATTATAGCAATCATATAATCTACTGACAGTTTTTTGGATAGATGTTTCCAGAGAAATAAATATTAAATGAAAAAAGAGTAAGTATGGATTTCAAGTTCTGAAATTTTCAAAACTCGAATTTTCAGTAATAAAAGATAAAATGTTGCCAACTTAAAATGTACTTATTTTATTAAGGAAAGTAATCATATCATAATAACAGACGATATACAGTGAAATAAGTTTAACATGAAACTGAGGGAACCGAAATTTTTTTGTTAAAAGAATTTCGTATTAAGATTCGTAAAAAAAAAGAACAAAATTCACCAATATTTTCAATGTTGTCAAATTTTTTTTAGATTTCCTGTTAAACTATTAGTAGGTTGCATCCATTAGAATAAAAAGAAAGTAAAAAAATATTGTTTTTTGTAGAAAAAATCAGATATCTCTTTTTAAGTGTCCTTTTCAACACCATATTGCCCACAAATTGTTAGAGATCATCCATTGTTTTAATCATCCCTCCATTCGAATGCACATCTAAATAACTAAGCATACTTTTAATCATTTTCTGCATTTCTGAAGTAGAAGGGACAGGAACTGCATTATTGATTCCGTTGTCAGATTCGCCGTCAGAATCTACATAGATGGAATCATTTGGATTATGAACGATCCCGAAAATCTCTTTATCTGTCAGAATTGGTGCTGTAGACACATCGTCATCGACTTCAACATATTCATTTAATGATATTGTAGGACAGTCTTGTAATGTTGCGACTTTGCCAAACATTTCATTAAATGTTGGCTCATTCTCAATATTAGCCGATTCTTGAGGTGCCAAAGTGTCACGTCGTTTCGGATTGGTGTGAAAATTAAAGACTCAGAAGTATCATTTTGGAAAATGAAGAGGCAAAATTTAATGAAGTTGAAATTAAAGAAATAGTTTAAAAAATGCCAATCCAAAACAACGTCACGGCTGAAAATCGTATAGTGGTAATTAATCCAATAATCGACATAACAGTAATAAATAGTAAAAGTATTTAAGAAAAGGCCGGACACATAATTAAATAAACTTTACTAGATAATTTGGAAGAGCAAGATTAGTTGAAATAAGGAATCTATTATTAGATCAAGATGTAAAATAACCAAAAGTAACACTCACCCATATCTTGAAAGAAAAGAGGAAACTGATGTATAACCTCACATAAAATTTATTTACGAATTATACGTAACTTACACTTGAATGAAAACACTTAGTTGGCCAACCTTAATACAACACATTCATATTTGTCAAATTATATAATCAAATTTCATAACATACTTTCACTCTTCTATTACTTTATAAAACATTTAAGCAAACATTTAAGCTCATTAAGAAACAATTAACTTATATATGTGATATAGTATTACACTGAGAAAATATGAGCGTCAGACTGCTCCGTTAATGATGAATATGGCACATCAATATTGTTATTTGGAAGAGATAATGTTTATATATTTATACTGAAGATTAACAGCGGATGACAGTTAATGGCGTTAAAGAAGAAATTATTATGATTACTTTCTTTAAGAAAGACGTTTCCAGATCAGCTGGACTTGGATATTCACAATTTTAAGGAATCGGACGAATCTAATTCTTGAGCAGAGTGAAGAAATTCGCACTGATGACTAACAGTCATTTATGAAGAAAGCAGCGTTGGAAGAATGCTGAAGACATTTTCTGGCATTAGCAAAGAAGATGGCGCTAAAGCGTTTCTTTCTGAAGAAATGAAGAAGATTGATTAAGACTGGATATTTCGTTTATGCGAAACAAAAATGAAGTTGCGTCGCTCTGATGACAGAAGCAGCATCGGAAGAAGAGCTGAAGATATATTATCTGGCATTAGCAAAGAAGATGACACTAAAGCGTTTCTTTCTGAAGAAATGAAGAAGATGATTAAGACTGGATATTTCATTTATGCGAAATAAAAATGAAGCTTGTGCTGATGGCAGTCTGGGCCGTTAAAGAAGAAAGCAGCATTGGCATAGAGTCTCAGTTAGGACTGGATATTAATTTTATACGAAATAAAAATGGAGTCGCGTTAATGACAGCATAAGCCATTGAAGAAGAAAACAGCATTTGAAGAGGCTCAATTAGAACTGAATAACCATTTTTACTTAAAATAAAAACCGAACTTGCTAATAACAGCCTAAGCCGTTGAAGAAGAAAGCAGGCCGTTGAAGAAGAAGCAGCGTCTTAAGAAAAGCTGAAGATATTAAAAGATATTTGCTACTAATGAAATTTAAATTAAGTTGTGAGCGAAAAACTTGCATTGACTACAGCCTGAGCAGCTGAAGAAAATCGTACAGATGAAAATCAGAGTCTTTTAAAGACGAAGATAATACAGCGATGAATTTCACGGCGAAAAAGGCGGCGGGACCCGAAGGTCCGCCGAATTTATAGAACGTCTAGCTAGCTTAATCTCCAGTCGACAACTGATGAGAAACATTACTTTCAAAAATCAGTTAGAATTTTGAAAGCAAACTATCAGCCAATGAGCATTGAGCGTTATCGAGCGTTCGCTACGCAAAGCAGAGTTGAGATGTATAAAAGTCAAAGTTACTCCTGAATGGCAACGATGTCGGAAAAATACCCGGATCGACGCAGAGTTGGGATAGCATCCCCGCCCGGAGTGCAATGAACTGAAAACTATTTGTTCCGAGAAATCCTGTCACGTGATCTTAAACAACAAGTATTTTGGAGAAGATGCGCATTCAAAATGTCCAGATTTCAGCAAAACAAATCACGCGATGTTTGAAAAGTAAATTGAATAAATAGAATCTCATGCCATAACTTCCGAACTAAGTAACGTATTAAAAAACTGTAAATGGATTCTGAATATAAAAATTTTGATCTATAGATTGAATATGGTTTTAAGATAAAATAATTAATATTTAATAATTCTTAATTTTGTTTTTGGACTTAGAATATTACATGGTTGTTTGTTTTGACACGCGAAAAACGTATCTTTTACTGAGATTAATTTTACTAAATATTATACAGTAGAGCGTCGCTAATCCGCAAACCTGTAATCTGCAAAGGCCTCTAATCCGCAATCCATTTATGAATGTAAACAAAGAAATTTAATTCTTGAAAAATGCTTCAATGGTGACAAACTTTTGAATTTTGAAATTTTTTTTCACCAATTTTAACATTTTTCTTATCTTTATATATAGCTATTATATATCATATAACATTCTTCTTTATAGTTTAAAATGAAAGCACATTTAATTAGTATATTATTTTATATATTCATTTCTTCATACAGTACTTGTAAAATACAATTTGAGCTTTTGTGATTTTTTTTTTTTAAATGATAAAAAATCCTTACTTAGATTGCTATATTTTATAATTTATTTTTTCATTAAATCGTAGTTATAAAATTGAAAAACACATAAAAAACTACATATATATTGCTTTTGAACTCTTATTTAAAGATAAAATTCAACACTATAAACCAAATGTCTTAAAACAGACAACAATTGATGCCATATTTAAGAAATTAAAAAAATAATAAATTATTTTTTACATAGTTATTACTTTATCTATATATTAAAATGTGTAATTTATTTATATTTTAGTATTAGCAATCTAAATTTGTCCAAAATAGGAATTTAAAAAAATGTAAACAAAGATTAAATAGACATGGCCTGTAATCTGCAAAGAGCCTCTAATCCGCACAACACTTGGAACCAAGCTTTGCGGATTAGTGGCTTTCTACTGTATTAATGATTTTATTGATTAGAGAATTTGATTTATTGATTAATAATATTATTTAATAACAGAATAAAATTACTTTAACGGAATATTTGAGTTTTTTAGAAAGAAGGACTTAAAAGAAAAATGATTATAAGAATAAGTTAAGTGGTTAATTAAAATAGAATAATGAATTAAATTTGCATAAATTAATACAGATACAATGTACAGTGGAGTAACACAAAGAATTTACTACTTTGGAGAATCCCACATGGCGAAAACAATTTTCAATTGTTGTAGGTTTCACTAAATTCTATGCTGAGCGCAACATATGTAATGCATCCAATAAATGAATGCAGAAATCTTCGATTGCGACAAAATTGTTTTCGAAGCAATTGCTTTTGATAATTTATTTTCAAATTTTGTATGTCTTGATCACATAGTTGTAAAATACTTGTGGTATTTGAAGACAAAAATACAAGCTATATAGCTTTTAATTCAATATAGAGGTATGCTGGACGATTATCAATAATAAATGCGACTTTATGCTTTTTTCCTAAAAATCAATTATCCAAATTGATAAGCCAATCATTGAAAATAGCAGCTACCATCTATGCTTTTTTGTTCACTATATATTCAACTATGCATAATGTTCTTACATTTTAAAAACACCGCTGTTTTAATTTTTTGCCAATGACAAATAAGGGTAGTTTTTCAGATCCATCCAAATTGCATCCAACCAATACTGTAATTCTTTCTTTTCCTCTTGAACACGACTGTTCTTTAAACAATAAAGTTTTATTGGGTAAGCAGCGGAAAAATAAGCCAGTTTCGTTGGCATTGAAGACGTCTTTTGGGTCATATTCTTTCAAGTATTGAGAGCAACATAGATTCCAACCATTCTACGGTCATATTTGGTAAAACGTTATTAACTTCACCACAAACAATTTTTTAACACAATGCCGTTCATTTTCTTAAAACGTTCCAACCAGCCGGGATTTGCAGAAAATTGGATATGCATTTGTTTTGTCAGTTCATCTGCTTTTTATAAGCAGTAAAAAAGGACCTGAAATAGCATTCTGACAAGGAGAGTGTCAAGCTTGGTAATCACAGATTTTGATTATTTTTATATGTGTTGTAGGGTAGAAGCCACTTAGTCTCAGGTTCAACAGATTTTATGCAACGCTCCTTAGTTCTCGAGAAATGGGGGGTCTAATATTATAATACAACTTAAATACTTACTTTGTAACGAAATAACTGCGTTGGTCGTAGGTCAGTTGGTATGGCATCTGCTCGTTGTTCCGAGGGCCCGGGTTCAATGCCGGAACACGCTACATTTCTTTTTCTCATTTTTTTAATAAATATACTTGTAATTATAATTTAGTAATCTCAATAAAAAATTTTGTTAACATGATTAAATTTTAATTTAGCATTTTTGATTTTTTTAAAAATCACTTTTAAAATGTATTCCATATATGCTTTATCAATGCAGCGATATTGAACAATTGTGTCAATTCGTGATTGTAAACAAACATCATTTATAAATTGCCTTAATGAAACGCTGCGATGATAATACTACTGTTTTTAAAGTAAGAAGCATAATTATATTAAAATTTAGCATAAAAATTAAATTACAACATATTTGTTTTATTTTATTGTAACTAGAGGGCGCCACAACAGACTTTGGTTATTTCCTTTTTTTTTTTTTTAGTTTCACAAATGTGTTCAAGCACTGTAAAATTTTATTGCAAAATAATGGATTTTTAACAATAATTTTTAATCCAGCATCTGAAATATCTTTGTTTTCTATTGCGATGGAAGAAGAATTCTATAATTTGATAGTAAATAAGCTGATTTTGGAACGATTTTTGAATTTTTACTAGTCAGTAATAGATCCAATTTTTATAATGCTCTTTAAATGATGAGAAATGTTTAATAATGGTTTAAAAATCAAAAATGCTAAATAAAAATTTCATTATGTTACCAAAATTTTTTATTGAGATTATTAAATTATAATTACAAGTATATTTATTAAAAAAATGAGAAAAACAAACGTAGCGCGTTCTAGCATCGAACCCAGGCCCTCGGAACAATGAGCAGACGCCATACCAACTGAGCTATGACCAACGCAGTTATTTCGTTACAAAGTAAGTATTTAAGTTGTGTTATAATATTAGACCCCCCCCCCCCCCATTTTTCGAGAACTAAGGAGCGTTGCATAAAATCCATTGAACCTGAGACTAAGGGACTTCTACCCTACAACATATATAAAAAAAATCAAAATCTGTGATTACCAAGCTTGGCACTCTCCTTGTGAGATCTAGCTTGTTTGAACCAAATAAGCAAATCTGTCTCTAAATCTTCGTGCTTAGCAGTTCTCATACGTTTTCTCTCTAGCTCAAACATTAACGTAATGTGATCCCTGTTTTTTTATTATCATTGATAAAGTAGAATTGGCAATGCCAAACTCTTAGCAGATTTCTGTTTTCGTCCTGTGTTTTTCATCAACTGCATTAAGCAGCTTCATCTTCATTTGAAGCGAAATAACGGTTTGTTTTCGTACCGATTTCTCAGCCATTGTGCTCATAAAACATAAGCTAATTTACAAAATATGAAATTAACTCATTTTCATCCAAAATTCAATGGTTTTAACACACAATTCACCAATTTCAACTCAAACTAACAGTCTTTGTAAATGAACAGAAGTATTAAATGCGTTAACCTGAAATGAGTGGGAATTTCTTATCGC
The DNA here is from genome assembly GCA_963931845.1 of Maratus michaelseni. Taxonomy (NCBI): domain Eukaryota; kingdom Metazoa; phylum Arthropoda; class Arachnida; order Araneae; family Salticidae; genus Maratus; species Maratus michaelseni. The sequence goes on from OZ007592.1 coordinate 258,220,891, forward strand.
CAAACTCCTGACATTCCTCTCTTCGTGCGAGCAAGCACAACGAAACTGGGTTCTCACAATTGCCGATTCTTTGGTAGAGATAAGGATTTTATTCAATAAGGGGTGGGGGGGGAGAGCTCTAATGGATGATGACCACTGGGGGGGGGGGAAAAAGGAGGGCCGTGAAGGAAGAGGAACTGATTCCCGGAAATTAAACAATTCCATAAATAAATTCTACAGTGACCTGTATCAAACATGCCACTGAAGATCGAAAGCTAATATTTTTCGTGTTAAAAGAAGAAAAATGTATTAAATTGCATAATATACTGTCCAGACCGCTATATCATTTTGTGTTAACTGATTTTTCATGTTAAGCGTTTTCATGAATGTATTTCACTGTTATTCATTTCACTGAAATAATTAAATGTTAAAAAAAAAAAAAAACATACTTTCATGAAAATTCCCCAAAAAGTCAACTTATATTATAAAGCACAAATGTGTGCATCGCTTAATGTTGTCATAATGATGTGGGCAACAATGAAGCTATTTTTTCAATTAAACAATCGTAGCATTATTTCTATGGGGAAAATGCAAGTTTTGGGCCCACAACCCCCTTTAGGGATCTAATTTTTAAAAAATGTCCAATTCATGTATTGCCCTCAGGAATAAATATATATTCCGAATTTCAAAGCACTACATCAACAGGAAGTGGGGGAAAAATGAGACACAAGATTTGACTGTCACATACATACAGAAATGCAAGTTAAAAGAGAGTATGTAATAATAACAATGATTATTTTACATTGTCTTGTTTTGGATATTTGCACATAGTATAATTTTAATGTAACAGAATTGTAATTAATTGTTTGTAAAAGTGTATTGAAACTTAATTTCATAAAATAAAACTAATATCTATAATAAGAAAATCTGCACATAAAATAAATTTTGTATTCATGCATTTTTGCATAAGAGTGCCACATCTATTGCACCAAGATCTGAATATTTATAAAACTAGTTATAGTATGAACACACCTGATTTGTCACATTTTACATATAACTTCCAACTTGTTGAATCTTAAGAAAAAGCACAGGTTGCAATTTGTGATCAAACTTTGGATAATGATAGCTTATTGAATCCGTTAAAACTGAATCAGTGAAATAACATGTGCAAATTTTTAAGTGCAGTATTCAGGCTATCTTAAGATAATATTTCTCTGACATTTCTAATATAATTTATTTATTCTTAAGTTTGCTGATTTTGCAAGAGGCTGCATGTCTTGATAGGTAAAGCAATGAACTCCAGTTTATTTAATATTAGGTTCAAACTATGTGGGATATATTTTTTTTTCTGCTTCTTCACTGTATGCACTTTTTTTGGAAATTTTCTGGTGGAGAGCAAAAAAATGCAACATATTTTTACCTAAATTAAAAAGAAGCAAAAAAATCCCTATTTTTTTAAAAACTGAATTAAAAAGCCTGCACAAGAATCCAACATAACTAAAACTGCAGACCATTTCTTTGCTCGCCAATGTACATAGTTGCTTGCAGAGTTAGCAGTCTTTTGTTATTAAATTGTGTTACAAACTTTAGATTACGGATCTTCAACAACTGTTCCACTGAGTATATTTCAATGGTCTGCTGTGTCATTTCAAATATTAAGAAGCAGGGGTTTTTAGCAACACCGAAAAGACTTTTCATGTGTCTTAGTAGGCAAATTCCTTCTTTAGATCTAAATTGACCAAGGAAAAAGGTACTCTGTACACATAATTTTGTTCCACATCAACTAAACTGCCAGCAAAGTGAATTTTGCCATAAAAAGCTTAAACTTTCCCATTACAAAAACTGTTACCAAACGATGTGATTTAATACCAATAATGCATAAGCATGGTGTCACATTCGTTGCTGTCAGTTGATGCTTCATGTCATATGCAATGTATGTATTCCATTATGTATTTTGTAGATAAGTCAGTTTAGTTTTTGTAATGAAGTATATAAATTAACTGTGTTTTTATGTTTTTCTCTCTTTATTTTGAAAAAAAAAATTATCATTTGGCCTTTCCATCTACAGAACAAGATGCAGTAAAGTGTTTTCAAGATTATGGAATTTTGTCAGAATAAAAGTGAGCATTAATGGCTGATATGAGACTATGTAAAAATGGATAAGCAATAGTGATATGTTGTGAAAAATTGTAAGAAGCTGATCTGTTGAAAAAGAAATGCAGTTTGACGATTCCAAAATTGTATTTGTCCAAAATTGCACTAGGGTTTTTTTTTAAACTGGTCAAAAGAATCAACACAGATTAAATGAGTAAAAAGAACATTGTTATATCTGCCACTTGTATTTGCCCACTTTGACTAAATAAAGAGCAGTATGATCCTTCAAATTTCAGTCATTATTTCGATTAAATCAAACTATTTGACAGATTTTGTTTAATATAGGCCCATCTATAATCTTTAAAAACTGGCTTGTCGAAAATTAATCCAGGTTATTTAAAGTCAAGAAAATAACTTATGAATACATTTTTATGTCATTACTAGCTGTTACCCGCGACTTCGTTCACGTATCATTAAAATAAGAATAAATGCATTAATTAAGCAAAATATTTCATTCCCGCTAAGTAGAAACGTAAATAATTAATTAACTCTTTATCACATTCCACAGGAGACAATACAGTATTTCTATGTTATAGAGGCCTTGACATAACTAAGTTTTAAAAAAGTGAAATTTTGTGACAAATAATCACGAAAAGGAAACTGCAACCAATGAAAAAAGGCAGGCCAAATAAAATCGTGTAAATCGGTGAATTATACAAAAACATATGTCAAGTTTACCTGGTAAACCATTTTACTTTAACGCCTTTGTGAAATGTTTGAATAGCAATCCTTCAAAGATAATGGAAATAGTATATTCTTTTTCATTAAATTTAATTCTTGTGAATAGGGAGCAATTATTGTAGACCTAAATGCAAGGAGCTTAAATTTGCCTCCTTGATTTAATCTATAGCTGCAAAAAAATCTTTATTTCTAAATGAAAATATGTTGACAGACGATTTTTGTTCTCCAGAATAAATTGATTCATGAAGTTTGAATATGTGAAAATACGTTTTTATTTTAGAAAAATTTTACTGTAATCAAGATTTTTTTTTCTTTCACCATCTTTTTTTTTTTCAGTTTTAATGAGAAAAAATATATTAAACCGTTTTATTTCTTCTTTTTTATCCACAAAAATGGAATAATTTAGTTACCATTTTTAGAGAAACTTCATTAAAATTTACAAAATAACAATAATAATAATAAATAATAATAATAATATCATCTCTGAATTTAAATCTTTTTTTTTAAAAAATTCTGAGAGTTTATGACATCCTCGGATGAATGATAACCGGTGTTAAGTAAATCGTGTTGCGTTCGACAATCTGAAAAGAGTAGTTGCGAAATACAAACAGGTGGTCAGATTTTAATATAATAGATTCGTATTTTTCTTTTCCTAATAATTCATGGTGTAGTTTTTGGCAAAAAACTCTCATCTGTATGTAACTCATATTCATGCTTAATAATCGGTATAGGTAAAAAACATTTCAATTTTTCGTTTTAAATATGTCGTGAAACTAATCTACTTTCTATACTTACTGATCCTTGTATTATTAATGTACGGAATTAATTCCCGCTTCTTGTAAAGCACATTTGAAAATTCCCGTTTTATTTCAAATATGACGTCACATTTTCTTCAGAGAAATCTCTTTTTAATGCCATAATTCTTGTTAAATCTACTTTCATTATACATTGATATTCATGCTCCTTGTATTATTACGACTATTTGAAAATACATGTTTTATTGATGACGTCATATGTGTCCAAGCCGAGGAGATTCCTTTTCATAGTTCCATGGTCCAAGCAAAATCTATTTTTAAGAATATAATTATTGTTCATTTTTCCTTCTAATTATAACGCAGTTTTTTGACAGAAAAAGATCTTTTTAATGTAACTGATATTCATACTTCATGTATAATAACAAATACTCCATATTTTTGGTTCAAATATCACGGAAATTCATCTTGAATTCTTTTTCATTTTCATTTTTCACGTGAAAATCGTTCAATTGAAAATTAAATGTTGAGGAAAAATTATTTTTCCGTGTTTTTATTTATTGGCAACGATCAAAGCCCTAGCAACGATAATGGTTAAATTTTACGGGAAAATGTCCATTTATTCTCTATGAAAATAACGAAATTTTGAATTATTAAGAAAAATATTTGAATAAAATGAACAAAAACCAGTCTATGTTCATTTGAGGGTTATAATCAACGTATATGCAAAGATACAAGATCATTAAATGCTCCATTTTGCCGCTGGCTTCAGCCTAGTATTTGCACTCAATCAGATTTATAATATTATTAGGATTAGGATTGGCGATAAGTCTCACTGTTTGGTGACAGATTATTTTTATGTGCTTCGGTTTTTATGATCGACGGGAAAGTATTTCTATTATATTGTGAAACAATTTTATGAGTAAGATGGAAATGTTAATAAGCATGATAGTTGGAATCATAATAAGCAGCAAACAGTGCAATCGGATTTAAAATCTGTTTTGATATATATCTTTAAAAAATAACATTATTCATTAAAAGAAGAAAAAATACAAAATCAAATAAATATGTGCTTTTAAAAGAGAAAACAACAACAAATATTTGAAATATTTCAATTATTAAGCAGGAATTTTTTCAAAATTTTTGACTCATCCTGAGATTATGATTGTAAAAAGAAGATTAAAAAATACATATACATTCTTAGATTCTTCAGAGACCAAAGAGAATATAATAGATTTTTGCTATGCAGTAATATGGCACTGCAGCAGACAACATCAGAATGTTACTGTGTATCTTGAAATGCAGAATGTGTGACATATTGTGTAACTTTACTTCAGAAAAAATTCAAAATAGATTTTGCATAATGAGCAGAGGAAAGTATATTGAACTAGGTAAATTTTATATCCAATAGTTGGAGTATCATAGTTGAGATTTTTTCCAACAGAATGAAAATATGGCGGGACCAGTACTCGAACCTGCGTACTTTGGCTTGCCGTGCCAACGCTCTCCCTACTGAGCTATCCCAACGATATCCTGGCTGGCATATTTCACTCTTATTTGTTGGACAAGGCTGCGAACTGCAGTGCTAATTTCATTCATTACATTTCATGTGCATTTAAAAGAGAGAACAACAACAAAAAATATTTGAAGTATTTCAATTATTAAGCAGGAATTTTTTCAAAAATTTTATTAAATAAATAATGCCAAAAAATGCAAACCTTAAAATCAGTAGCATTTAAAATTACATGCTTTACCAACTTTAAGTTTATAGGGGAAGGGGAACAACAGCATTAAACTTATGAAAATGTACATGCATTAGTTTGACTGCACTATTTTAATTAAGGCATAAACAATTAGCTTTTTTTTTTAAAATCACTTATTCCAACCTTAACTAGCCTTAAAGCAAATAAATACAGTAAAATCTCCATAATAGACACCCCGAAACAGCAGACACCTTTATTTATCAAACACTTGTCACTCCCCAACAGCTGAATATTTGTATGCTGTTACATCTGAATGGCAGACACCTCAAAATAACAGACGAACTGTGCAGTGTGAAGGTGTTTGCTAATCAGAGGTTTTATACAGGAGACTCGAGATTTTGCGTTTAACGACCATTCAATGAGGTCCCAACCATTTTCCGATACTCTCCATGTTTTTCCTCCCACATTTTAACGACTTGTAAATAATCTGCATATTGATTTAGTAACCTTTTCGAAAGCATGAACAAACTGAGTATTGTACTAAGAAATGGAGTCTAAAGAAAAAAACAACTAATAAAACATTTTCTTTTGGCCCTTTCAGACATTGGTCAGCTCCACCTTCCCTCTTTCTCTTCTGCGCTGTTTGAATGACAATGTACCTAACAATATGTTCGGTTGAATTTCTTGGAAATGTCTCTCCACTTTCGTCTATAGCTTTGCAACCTACATTCACTGGGCTCTTTAATTGAGATTGATGCCTAGTGATCGTCGCAAAAGTAGTCGTATCAAGTACATGTGCACGTCACATGAAGGGATAATTTCTCAATGTGTAATCTTTTCAAAGTCATTTTGTTGATGTTAAACCATTTGCATGGTCTCTGCTAGTTTTATGCTAAACATTTTTATTCTTCAATGTCTTCTATTGTAACTAAAAGATTGTTTATATCCATCAGTATCAAAATTAAAATTCTTGAAAGTGTGGATAAGCATCATATAGCAAAATGTGAAATTGCTAAAATGTTTAACATTCTCTTTTTACAATCATAAAAAAAAAATCTAAATGCCATAATGAAAACAAAAGAATCTATACCCCAAACAGACTGTTATAAAAAGAGGCTAAATATCCTCTATTTGAGAGAGCTCTTGTAGTGGATGAAGAATATGCAAATCAATAGTAGTGTGTTAAAGGCTAAAGCTCAAGCATTTGCTGAAAAGTTGAATGTCAATGGAAAATTCAAAGCCTCAGTTGGGTGGCTGCATGTGGAAAAAGCTCCTCTTTAAGTCTCGAAACAGTGAGTCCGTGGAAAGATAAACACTAAAAAAACTTTTAAATTAATACAATGAAGATGACATATTTAATGCTGATGAAAGTGCTCTCTTTTACAAGTTGCTACAGGAGAGATCTTTAGTTTTTAAAGGTGAGTTGCTCTGGAACGAAGGAGGCAGAGCAAAGAACTGTTCTACTAGCAGCTAACATGTCTGGAACTGAAAAACATCATCATCGGAAATTCTCAAAAACCGTGTTGTTTCCAGGAAATCAAAAGGTTGTGTGTAGTTTACAAAGCGAATAACAAAGCATGGATGACATCAGAAATTTTTGAAGAGTGGATCAAAAAGCTAGACAAAAAATAAAGGAAGAAAGATTTTATTAATCATCGATAACTGCACGGCATATCCTCCAGAAATTAAAAATCTAGAAGCAGTAAATATTTTTTCTTCCCTCGAGTGTTACATCCATTTTAAAGACTATGGAGTTTGGAAAAAATTTACCTAAAGAAACTATTCAATGGCATTCTAATCAGCTTAGAAGCAAATAAAACTCATATAGTGAATTTGTTAGAGGCTATTCATATAGCAAATGGTGCTTGGGTAGCAGTTTCCAATTGCTTCCATCTCGCTGTATTTTTTAAAGAAACAAGCATGTGAAACTGAACCTACTGTCCGAAGATCTGAACACGAAGGATCCAACAATCTGAACACTGAAATTGAAGATTTCAATCATCTAATGCAAGCATTACAGAAACATGTTTTATCTTAAAATTTCACATTTGAGGATTATGTTGCCATGGGCAATAAGTTAGAAACTGAGGTGTAATTTTCAAAAGATGACTTAATCTGCAGCTTTCTCAATCCTGAACCATGCCCATGATGATGAGGAAATTGATGATGTTCTAGAAACACATCCCACATCAAAAGTATGCCATCATGATTCTATGGAACATTTTTGAAAGGAAAGAAAATTCTAATGACTACTTTCAGATGATCAATAGCCTCGAAAGTGGCATTTTGAAAGCTTCCAGCTGCCATCTGAAGCAAAGAAGTATAACATCATTTTTCAAAAAATGTTAATTAAAAGTCCTTTTTTAATTTGTAAAATGCTTAAAATCTTATAAAACTATTCCATAATTTTTATGCATTTTTTAATTCTAAAAATTTAAACAAATTACTTTGAATATTTTTTTAGAACTTTTATAAATCAATGTCTTTTATTACATTAGAATTTTAGATATTTTTGAATAGCATTAAAAACAACCAATATTTGCAACTTTTGATACAACGTCCCATTTGACGAGGTCTTGCAAAGGTCGTTGAATCGCGAATCTACTGTGGAAAAGCATTCTAAAGAAAAGAAATGACATTTTTAACTATTTCAGAAAAATTATATTTATGTATGGGGCCATTCAAGTATTACAAAAGCAGTGAGGTGGAGTTCAGAGTGTTTATTTTTTCTGTGGAGAGAAGGGGAATCATGACAATTTTTACGTAAGCATAAGACAATGAAGCAACAACGAGCAAACAAAGCATGATAGTAAATGAGCGTTCTGCGGCACACCATGAACATTTACGGACATCCTGTCTATGCAACCTACGTCAATTTTGATAAACCTGAACTTCCATTTGAGCTACAAATAAAATGGTATTCCGATTATGTTTGGGAAAACCAGTACTTATTTCAGGTAGTAAAATGTAAAGTTGAAGCTTGTTGTATTCGACCAAGAAGCGGAATGCTTTTAACACTTTCCAAGTAGTTGAAAAGTGTTTATGACTTCGGTTTGTCTGCCGTATGGCCGTCTGTCCGTGCTCTAACTCCTGTAAATATGCTCGGATTGCCCTGCAATTTTTATATGTTATTATCGTTATCTATAGCATGTTCCCTATTGCAACTGAAGTGTGCACTTATAGTTTTTTTACAGGGACACTCAAAAGAATTCCGTTACATTACAGTCTATGGGGAAAAATCATTTGCGGTTTATTTTAATGATGTTACACAATTTTAAACACATTGTAATTGATATATATCACTAAGGTGCATTAAAAGAAGCTTAATATGGAATATGCTGTGCATAGCACTTATAGTTACTTTACAGGGACAGTCAAAAGAAATCCGTAACATTACGTCTATGGAGAAAAATCGTTTGCGGTTTAATTAAATAATGTTTCACTATTTTAAATGCATTGAAATTTATATATATCACTAAGGTGCATTACAAGAGGCTTACTACAGAATATTGTGTGTATAGCAGTCATTGTTCATTTACAGGGACACACAAGAGAATTCTCTACTGTCTGTTAACAATAATTCCTGGAAGTGCGTTTTAAGTTGTTGAACGAGATTTTAAATTTAACTCACTTTTTGTCTATTACTTGGTGTGTATAAATTTTGTAGATCATATACAGGGCAGCACAAAAGTTCGTGAACACATTTCCGTTTAACAGAAACTCCAGAAGGAGAATTTTAAACTGTGTTTCCTAACTAAACTAAAATTTAGCATCCTATGTCGTATATATACAAATCTATAGATCATATACAGGGCTGAATAAAAGTATTCAGACATTTTTTCGAATATTTTATACGTTGGAAATTCCTGAAATTATGTTTTTAAATATGCGTTTTCCAAATTGTTTACTTAGATATTATCTTTCAGCTTATTAAACGGTAATGATTTGTAAAATTATTTTGGAAGCGTTGGAAAGTGTTACATAATCTATGCTTGACGCATGATTTTTCGTTCTTGTTTAATTTTCAAATCATGTTTTTTGCCACCACCAATTAAAATGAAGTAAACCTCACATGACCTGATTGTAAGTGATGAAGGGGAATTTCTAGGCCTAAGTCGCTGCCTCACACTAAATTTGGAAGTTTTTACCCAAGTACCTTATGATTACTTTTGTCCATCAGTGAAGCCAAAGCTTTCAGAACATATTTGTCAGGTTTGTGAACTTTATAATGTTTCTAATAAGTCAGCTGATCTCCACAGGAGAAACATTTATGGCAATGTTATACAGTGTCTCGCAGTCACGAGTGCATTTAGCTGCTTGGCATGCCATTAAGTTGATGTGTATTCTATAAGCTCTAAATGGTGATGAAGCCGTTGAATGGCTTGAGAAAGAAGAGGTGGAGGAACAAGCACCAGAAACCAGCAATATTATAGCCCACCATTCCAGTAAAAACATCATAATAACAGACAATGTAGAAACATGGATTCGAAGATCCTGGACATCAGACTAGAAATGTGAACTCCAAATACACAACATTTCTATGATTCCTGTTAAAAATTTTAGTTATGATGCCTAATTAAGTTAGGACCTATTGTATTTCTTAAATTTTGTTGTACAATACGATAAATAACAATATATTTAAATCATTTTGTTTTCTGTGGATTGTTTAATGGAATAAGCAACAATATATTATTAAAAACCTTTTGTATTCTTTGATACCACAACCCCTATATATGCCTTATTTATATAAATTTGTAGGATTAATAATGTAATTTATTGGTAACTCTTTTTTTTAGCAAACAGTGTTGATGTACAAAATGTCATAAAGAAAAATGTAAGGGGAAAGGGCCAGGGGTCTAGCATTTGCTTATTTTTTCTTACAAGAGGTGGAAGGAGGTACAAAATGACTAAAAATGTGCTTACCGTAAAATCCCGTTATTCCACCTTTCCCGATCAAGCGCCCCCCTCTCACTTCGTAAATAAATTGGAAAATTCAAAAAATCCCAAGTAAGCACCCTCCCCCAAAAGAAATGTCGCCGCGCACATCAAGATCAACACCAAAAATTTTATCTCACGAGTGTTTTTTCCCCCGACGGATCAGAAAGATATATCGCAAACGTGTACAAACACAAAAGTAACATACACAACATCAACTATTGTCAATTTGAAAAAGCAATATAAGCAAACATTAGTTTGGCTGTAAATTTATCTCCATGGTCATATGAAGGTAATAAAAATATTGATAAAGAAAGTTTCTCATGAAATAAGTTAAAAAATGTGTATTTGATGCTGTGTTTGAAATATTTTGATTAAAAAAATATGTTTATTTTATCAAAGAATTTATTGAATCTATGGGGGAATACATTGAATCTCTATCCTTTTTAAAGAATCTATGTATTTAACGTTAGTATGAAAACCAATCACAAGAAATGTATCGATTGATTGATCAGTAGATGGCACCACAGTCGAATTTGTAGTGTATTTTGTGCTATCTTTCTGGTAGCAATGTCTTTCGTTTAAAAAATCAGGCAATACTACCAATCCGTTCTGTATGTTCTCAATTTTTGTGATTTGTATTTATTTAGCATTTATAGATAAGAAATTATTTAAAAAAACAAAACTGTTATTTAATCTCCCTGATTTACAACAGATGGCGACACCACATAAAATGTTACTAGTTCTAGAAAGTATTTCAGGACATTTTCAACTGCAATTTCTCAGTGTTTTTTAATAATTTTAAATTATTAAGTTCCATTTATTATTCTGTTACCATATTAATGACAGATATTAGTGTTATTATTTATCTAAATGCATTCCAGTTTCAAAGCTTCTGAAATCCAGAATTTTCTATAATCTGAAATCTCCATTTATCGTGAAGTTATACTGTTTTTCTATTTTGTATATCATTTTTTTTTCCAAAATGTTTTTCTTTTGTCACTTTATTAAAAATTAATGCATACTTTGCGACAATCGGCCATTAGCATCTCCCCCCCACCACCACCATCACCCATAAATATCATATACTACAATTTTAATACTGTGTAAGTGCCCCCCCCCCCCTGATTATTTTACGATTTTCCGTCGCGTTTAGGGAGGCGGATTAATGGGATTTTACGGTACTTAATACTTGAATGACCCCTATAGAAATATATTAACTTTAACTTTATTTCAATTCAGATGAACATCTTTAATCAGACATGGCATTGTTTAATATCTTATTTCTTAATAAGTCTTCAAATGTTATCACAGTTTTTTTATTTACAGGATATTTGATTTTAAATCTGGTTGTAGTTAAGCAATTGGGATGGGCAAATCATTTCGAAACAAAAAAGTCTGGTCCAAAACTAGAACAGTTTTTAATTCTGATCATTTATATTTTAATAAATATTGCAAGTTTTCATGTATGAAACTGAATAAGCAGGTAAAACTAACTTTCTGATAATGCATAAAAATGCACATGCACCAATAAATTTTCATTTGTTTGTTTACATACAGACATTGCAGTTAAAGTCGGACAATAGAGGTTGCGTCACTCTCTACATTGTATTTTTCAAAATGTAGCGCAATATACTACAAACTACTAAAAAACTTGAGACTACTGTAGTTTTGCTACTTTTGACCACTGGTTATACTGCATCTAGTGCTTAAACAGTTTTAAATGACATCCCATTTAATACAAAATTACAAAACAAGAACTCTGTGCTAAACCTCAGTTTCTTCTGCTGTTGCTAATTTCAGCAAGTAAAAGACAGTTTATCATTGTGTTGGCATTCTGGTAAATTTTGCTATTTTATTATTTTTTTTAATTTGTGCCTTAATTTTTCGAAGACTAATATCCTATTCAGACTAGAGCATTTAAAAGTTAACTTAGTGTTTAAAGTAAGCAATCTGGAACTTCTCCATGCATTACTACAGTGTTTGAGAATGCTCACTTTAAGTGACTTAAATTTATGTAGCTTAAATCCTCAGTCTGAATGAGGTTCAACTCTTTGTATAGTAGGCTGATTCTCTGATTTATGTATTTCCTTTTAAATAAAAAGAAAGTATTGTAGCTTTTTTTAACTGTTGAAAAATCCACTGCAGTACAAAAAATCCGTAGTTTGTTGTGCTCGCACTGATGCTATTTAAAGGAGGAAAAATGTGTCATTCTACAACTTACATGCTCTCGTAACTTGCTTCTATTGGGTAAGATGTGTTCCATGTCACAATTTACAAATCTCAGTGCAGTGTTTAGCAATGTATTGTAAAGTATTATAGATTTTTAGGTTGACACTTGCTGCCAAAACTATGTACTGATCCATCAAGCAAAGTAATTTTCTTGCTGGCAACATTTGTCTACTCGTTATTAGATAGATCTTCATGTTTTAATGCCAGGGATTTTCTTTTGGAATTGCTTTATTTATAGATTTTTTTATATAAATTTGACAGAAGTTACTATTGTGTTGCTCTGGTCACCATATAATGAGTATTTTAAGGTTATTGAACAAGTCAATGGTAATTACTTTGTAACTTTCAAACTTTGCCCATTTAACAAGGAAGGTGATAAGCATTATACAGATTCTGTAGATGAGTGTTTTCATATCCAACATGCAGTCTCACAAGGTGCACCTACAAAATGAGGCAGAAGGTCTGTCAGTAACCTAATAGTGACAGCTATACAATTATGTAAGGCCACGTTGCACTGATCTAGAATATAGAAGGCACTTTATACAGAAAACTAAAGAAAGCCTTCCAAAACAAGAAAAAAAAAAGATTCTTCTTTTTATAATCAAATTATATGATAGAAAGTGCAAAGCAGCCTTACCTGCTTGTATAGGCACCACTACTGGATTATTGACAGATCTTCTGCCTCAATTTTTGTAGGCAGATTTTCTTGTTTTTCCAACATATTTTGCATGTTAATTTTTAATGCCCTTGGTAATATTGTACTTAATTGTTTGTATTTCAGTAGATGCGATATAATGAAGAGCTGCTTCATTACTTAATCAATGTCCTCAATTTTGAGTGTAGATTTAATTCTTTGACAAAATCTCAAAGTAGTAATTACTTTTGAAAAGTAGTTTGTAATTACTACTTTTAAAAACAAGCAGTTGTAGTTAACATTTTAGATAAAGCAGTTGTATCTTTAGTTCACTTTAAAAAAAAAATAAAAAAAATCTGATTATCTTAACAGAAAACAACATCTGTACTTTACAAAATTATTTCAAATATTTACAGGGTATAAAATTAGAATGTCAGTTGGTAGCACACCTAATGATTTACTGTACAATACAAAAATAATAGGTTATTGGAATCTATTAAAAAATAATAGGTTATTGGAATCTATTATCAATGGTATTGTGGAAAGATATAAGCTATTAACCATAAGTAACTATTTCTCATCTCTACTAAAGACAAATGTAAGAAATAATATACGTTTAATGAGATGGGTGTTGGACCTACAACCTTCTAATTGTATGATCATCCATAGACTAGAGAAGAATAACAAATATTCTGATTCTTTAAGAAAAATTTAACTACAGTTCAAATACTGAGAAAAATTTCTGTAGTGTAAATAGGAATTTTAGCATGTTTTTTGCGAGTTAGTTTAAAAAAAAAGTTTCATGGTATTAAATTTGAAGAATTGATACTAAACTAATAATCAATTAAACTATTAAAAGAAAGAGGTCTGTGTGCCAATGCAGAGACAAAACTAGAGAAGGGGGTACGAGCGGGGCACATGCCTCGGGTAACAGAATAGGAGACATAAAAAAAAAAAATTGGTTTGTCATTCAGTACAAAAACAAATGACAAAATGTAGGCAAAAATGTCATGGAATCTGACAACCTAAAGTAAAGATACATTCATTAATTTTATACTCTGCTTTGAACAGAGTGTTTTTTTATTAGATGACTGTCTAGGGGTGCTAGAACAATATTTGATTAATGAATTCATCCAAGACACTTACAAGATGAATACACTGTCCCAATTAGGTTTGAATTGGTTCAATATTTCAGACATCATGATGAAAAGGTTTACATGTTTTGCTTTTGTGTCTCTCTCTAAACTAACTATAAGATTTACATATTTGATTAACAAACTCGTGCAAAATATTTGAAAGATCAATACACTGTTGTTCCAATTAGGTTCATATTTCAAACATTATTGTGATGACAAGATTTGTATATAGATATAAAAATGAAGTGATTACAATAGGTCAATTTCTAAAGAAATCAATCTAAAAATCTTAAGAATAATGTACTTCTATTTCATATTTAAAATAAAAATTAAAGGAATGGATTGAAAACTTCTCTAAAATATAAAAAAAAACTTCTCTATGAAAAAAAGAGGGAGGTTCGGAATGCCAAAATTTGTGCTTGTCCCAAGTGAAAAAAAAAAATCAAATTTCGGCCCTGTGTCAATGCACAATGGCTAGGGAAATCTATTATATTTAGAGGTTTGAAAATTTGGATAAGAACAGGTACCAATGCACCTGAGATTCAGATTTTTAGTATTTTTATAATTTCTTGAGACAGCAAAAACATTCATCAAACACTAATGATGAGCTTCGATTGTCCTCAGGTCCCTGGTGTCATGATCCCTTCCACAAATGTCTGAGGAAAACATGGAACTTCATGCAGAAAGAAATGCAAGTGATCCTACCATTTGATAATGTGCGTCCCAGGATGTACTTTAAAAAAGAAAAATAAAGATACCTATGAATACATGGTATCAATATGTACTATTTACAAAAAAAATGTTTTTTTAAAGTCCTTTTCCATACTTTTTATTTCTTCTAATGAAGATTCATTGTGCACAGTCGAAATAAATTACGATCAATGCATTAGGTTCCTATACCTCTATTGCCAAAGCCTGTTGTTACAACAATGAGTAATTTTTTTGTGGTTTAAGGAGGAAAAATAAGGAAATAGTAATGATTTTTGTTCTGACTTTTTAAAAATTAACTAATTTTGTTGTGTATCGCAGGCCTGTTGTGGTCAGATTTTCTCTCATTAGACTTGGATCAGGCCCGGCTTATTTTTTCTTGGAAGACTCTGACCAGCTCAGTCTTTTTTTTTTTAATCTGCATTAGATTGGTGCTGAACCTAGGCTTGATTTTTCTTGGCAGACTTTGACTGGGCTGAGTGGGTTTCCTAGTGTATAATAAAATTAACAATAAAGGGTTAATTTTAACATTGCAATTTTAACTATCATACCTAATGGATAGACAAAGCAGAAAAATGTCTGATTTTTCTCTATTAAACTGATAAATTTTGATTGTCGATTCAAAGATACCTTCCCAAATTGCAGTTAATAACAAGGCCATGGCCAATGGGGGGATCATTTGGGTTTGATCCCCCTACGAAATTTTTTCAGGATGTCTATAAATAAGCTAATTAAGTATCAATCAAAAAAATAAAAAATCAACTATAATTAAAAAATCTTTAATAAAAATTCTATGTGCTAGCATCTCTTTTTTTTTCTTTTATTATGTGAGCATGTTGAAAAGATGAATGCTATTTAAGAAAATGGAAGATAGGTAATAAACAATAAAAAGTTTTAAAATTCCTATTTTTTTTTTTTTTTTTTTTTTTTTTTTTTTAATGGAACTGTGTAAAAGTGGGATTTCTATGCTTTCAAACAAATTGGTGGAATATTCAAATAGATTCTCCAACTTGTTTAACTGAAACGCTTGAAGAATACAATGAGGGTCTAATTCTAAATATCCACAAATTGGCAAACGTATTTGTTTTGATATATGCTCCAGATAATACATTTCTGACAAGACATTTTAAAATATATGTAAAAAACTTCAGAAATCTTTAATTTGGTTGACAATATTCTTGATACATGGCGAAGTAGAATCACCATCAACACAAATGAAATTATAAATTTCTTTGAAGTATCAGTTACTCGAATTCACAATAGATAACTTTTAAATAATTTTACCTTTTATTAAAGTACTAGCATATAACCCCCGTCAAAAATGACGGAATGTAATGTTTCATTTTCATAAGACTTCATACAAACAGCATTAAGATGTTATGAAATAATATTCAATCCTTTGATATAAACAACGCCATTCCCGAAGGAAATAAACTGTTTTGATTGAACTTCAATAGTTTAAAGATTTCACTATAAAAAAATTCTGTAAAGATTACGAACGATAAAATCTTCAAAACATTTAGATCAACAAAGTTGTTTAAACACCCATTGTTGGGTTAACACATCTCCGGGCCCGCTATCGGCCCCCTAATTACATCGAGGTGGTGCCTTGCATACAAACCTCATAAAAAGCTGCTCTAATACTTCATGAGGTAGCGCTGCAAAGCATATTTTTAAGCGACATTAAAAATTTCGAGTCATTTCGGCAATCTGCGTCGTTTTGACCTTTTAAACTGCCCTGCTATATCAGAGTAAACATTTCATTATTCAAATTCCGATTTCACAACTGTATACAACTGTAATAAATTTCGATGATTAAAATAATTTATTTTATTTTATTTCTTGATTAAATCGCATCTATTAATTGTATTAATATGACTGATCATTTTTTTTCACTGCAAAGTTACTATGTTAAAATTCAAAATTTAATCTTCATTGATATAAGTAATACTTGTTGTACCACAGTATTACATTATATTCCTTATATTTTAATTATGTTTGATATAAAATATTCATTTTATTTACAATGCAAGCAAAATTGATTAAATACAGAACAAAGTGCAATTTCGACAGAAAGTTTATTTGCCAAAATAATAATTAAATAACTTAAATTTTAACCCTCTGAGCGTTTTGAAAAAGGGCAAAATTGTAATGTTGTTTTCTCTGCATTTTGTTTTAAATGTTAAAAAATATGATTCTTTCAGCATTATAAATAAAACTTAATTACAAATATGAATGTAACCCTTGAGAGTATTAATCATTCTTCAATGTTTTGAAAATTCATTAAATCTATAGAATTATATTATCTTAAACATTACATATATTGCAGTGAAACCTGGAGCTTAGTGGACGGAATATTACGTTCCACACGCTTAGAGGGTTAAAAAGTTTATCGCAAATTAAATTCTGATTTTTTTATAAACATGCCTAAAGAAATCTGTGATAAATTTTGATCATTAAAGATAATCTTTTATTAAATAAGTATTTTTTTTTAAATTCTCTTATTAAATTACAAATTTATTTTCACTACAAAGTTTCTGCTATGCTAAAATACAAAATTTATTTCATTGATATAATTAATATATGTAGCACACGGTATTACAATTACATGTTCCTTATATTCTAATCATTGATATAATTAATATATGTAGTACACGGTATTACAATTACATATTCCTTATATTCTAATTACATTTTATAAGAAATACAGTGACCTGTCACTTATACGCGATGTTCAGTAATTACTTTTTGTACCACTATTTTAAAACAGTAAAATTCGATTTATAAATTCTGCGATTAAATAAAGAGAAAATTACTTTAAAAAGGAACTGGTGCTGAAAAATAATTACAGTGTATCGCGTATAAGTGAGAGGTCACTGTATTAAATTTAAAATTTTGTTTGTATTAATCTCCGATAGATGGCGATAAAGGCTCACAACGAATGAACGAAGTAGTTTAGCAAGAGAGTATCACGGAGGAAAGTAACTTTCTCCATTTGCGATTGCTTTCCGAACGGTTGCATTCATGGTTTAATATTTTAAACGTTCACGACGAATGAATCATTTGTTTGTTTACTTTCATGGAGCAATAAACCTAATTTCAACTGAAGTTATCTCAGAATATAAACATAATTTAATGTAAGCCATCTCACAAACATTAATTTATTTTGAAAGACGTGATTTCAAGTAGGATAAATTATCGTTTAGTTGTTATATGTTAGAACAGAGTCTTCATTAAGCCTAACATGGCGTTTAACTACGGTCAATTCGCAGATCAGAGTGGTTCAGCTCGGATTGGTTACAGACACTTTCTCGCCTTTCGATTTTATTATAAGTAAGATTACAAATCAAATATAAAATACAATAATAAGAATAAAATTTTGAACCTACAAATCCCCCTCCGAAATATTTTTCTGGTTACGGCCTTGGTTAATAAGAACAGAATATCTTGAATACAACTCACAAGGGGGCTGTCAAACATGATGTGCACATATTTTGATGATTTAAAAGTATGTTGTAGGAATCATACCCCTAACTATTCAGGTCAAAGGTTTCCTTCAAATGAGCTTTAGTTTTCGAGAAATTTCGGGTTAAAGTGCAACATACGTTTCAAATACCCATTAGTTCGTGATCTTGAACAAGGTCTCAGTGGTGCAGAGTTAGCGTTCGCAATTTGAGTGCCAGAGGTGAGGGTTCTGTCCTCTTATGCGACTTTTTACCTTTTTTAATAAATTTTATATATTTGTCGCATTACAAGTTTTATGCAGAATTATGAATTCTGCTTCTTTGAACTTTTTAATATTTTCCTGCTAAATTCCATTTACATTTTCGAATTTTTCGTGAAAATTTATAGTTTTTGTGCAATTTTTATTATAATATTTCTATTGACGAAAATCCAAACTAATTTATGTCTTGATATCTCGTATTTTTAAAATGATTATTGTTTACATTTATGTATATTTACTTATTTATGAAATAATACATTTTTTTTTATTTGCCTTTTCTATTTAAAAAAAATGTAAATTATTAAGAAAAAATTAACAAAATAATATAACCTTTTAATATTTGATTTTTTCTAAATATATTGAAATATGTTAACTGCTGAAATACTAAAATATTTATCATCACAGAGATCGACATTTTTAGTTTATTAAATATGGAACTAATTGTGTGATACATATCGCAAAAATATTCTAAACAAATTCTGCATTAAAAATCACCTTTAAATATATTCTTTACGTAAATTGTTTTAACAATATTAGAAGAATGTATAAATTAGCATATTGTATATTCTTTAAATACTTAAATTGTGATAAATATATTAAAAAATGCATTAAATTTGAAAAAGAAATTATTTCAAATGTGGTAATTGTCTGCAAAGGACGCTAAGCGAAATGGATAAAAAGAAAATTTTATTTATTCTGATATTACCATAAAAGTCATTGCAGACGATTTTTTTTTTCAGATATTTTTTATATGTATTGTAATTTATAAACGATTTTTCATTTCTAGTTGAATTTTTCTGTATAACATCGACTTGTTAGAATGAAAAAAAAAAAAATAATTGTAATATATTATTTTTTATCTGTGCAAATCAAAAATGATGCTGAGTTTGAACTTTACAATTAAATGTATTTAAATAACATAACAATATATATATATATATAACTGATTAAAACTTGGATACAAGTGTTATTGCTTTAATATTTTATTACTCCTTTCAAGATATGTTGTTGGAATTACCTAATCATACATACCTTTAGAATATTTGAGATAAAAAATATTTTGTCTAAATTATAAAAAAATATAAATTTTCATTTAAAATTTCATAAAGTTAAAAAAAGCATTATTTTAGAACGGTTATTAAAATATAAAGGGTAAATAATAATAAACAAAATCTAGACATAAATTAGATTGGAATTTCGTCAATAGAAATATTCATTTCAAAACTGCAAAAAAAAAAACAAAAAAAAAAACATTGTAAATTTTTACGAAAAATTCGAAAATGTAAATGGAATTTATTAGGAAAATATCAAAAAGTTCAAAGAAGCAGAATCCATAATTCTGCATAAAACTTGTAATGTGACAAACATATAAAATTTATTAAAAAAAGTAAAAAGTCGCATGAGAGGACAGAACCCTGACTTCTGGCACTCAAATCACGAACGATAGCTCTGCACCACTGAGACCTTGTTCAAGATCACAAACTAATGGATATTTGAGACGTATGCTGAACTTTAACCCGAAATTTCTCGAAAACTAAAGCCCATTTGAAGGAAACCTTTGACCTGAATAGTTAGGGGTATGATCCCTACAACTTACTTTAAAATCATCAAAATCTGTGTGCATCATGTTTGGCGGTACCTTTGTCAGTCAACATAGTAAAACTTGGAGATATTTGTGGTTTTAGATAGTTGTTTTCTGTACCAATTTTTCTTATTTAATCTGACTGTGAATTAACAGTATTTGTGCAAAATGCAAAAAAGGAATATAGTACTAAACTTAATTCTAAATATATATCAGATTGTTTCCTTTTATCACTGTCCAATAGGTTCCTTTCTAAAACATTATTTTAGAAATATACTTCCAATGATTTCTCTGAAAATGTCAAACCTAAAAGCTTCAAATTTGACATAGAAAATTTATAAGACGTAGATGAGCACTAACTTTTTTTTATTTAAAAGAAAAAAATGAGAAGAAAAATCAAAATCTTGTCATTCCAGTGTTAGATAAAATCTCCCTAAAATTCACACTATTTTTTTTTTTTTTTTTTTTTTTGACAAAAGAAACTTATATAAAGAATAAGCAGATTTTTAAAATTCATTTCATATAAACTCTATGACAAAAATGCATCCCACACATCACTGGACACAGAAGAGTTCTTTTTAGTCTATGGTCCATTAGGTTGTATTATCATGATCACCTCTTGTAGTATGGCAAGCATTAAAACAGTAGTTCATTTCTTGCCACACATGAATTAACTGATCTTTAGTTACAAAATTCATGGCTTCTATAGTTCAATTTCGCAAATCTTGAAGTTTATCAGGCATAGGCAAATACAAGATTTGTCAAGTTTAATTGCAGAAGCCATAAATTCAGTAACTAAGGATCAGTTAACTTGTGTGGCAAGAAATTAACAACCATTTTGACTTACAAGGAGTGATCATGTTAAATTAATGTAACCTCACAGGCCAAACATTCCTGCATCCAGTGAGGTGCAGAATATGCCTTATACAATTTATATGAAATAAATTCTTGAAATCCGCTCTTCAAACCAAAGGAAATAAAACAGCTGATGTGATAATAATTATTTATAATAACTGCTAGTGAAAGTCTCATATTACAGCAGCTATTACTATGCCAATGTTTAAATAAATATCCAATTTTATTGTTCATGTTAACTCATTGACTCATGATTTTTCTCAATTAACTCGCACTTACTCGTTGACTACTTGTTTTTATGATTAGCAAGTCAGCATGACTTGTAAAACTAAGTGAAACACAAACTTAGATATATATAAAACACTACTTACTGAATATTTTGGACCTTTTTTTACTTACAATTTTGAAATTTACTTATGACACAATACAAAAATTTTAAAAATACTTAACTCCAATGAATAAAATAGAATCAAACTTTTTTTTTTTTCTAAAAAAAGAACTTTGTACCTAAAATATAACTTTATGCTCCTTGTTAGTAATAAATTTTAAATATCTAAAATTTTTATTGAAAATATATAGAAACAGTATGCCTATACCAATCATTAACCCCTTAATCATCACGCCCGATACATTCACGGGCAGTGTAAGCTACTTTTTAAAACTTGAGATTGTTTGATTCCCACCAGCTTTTTAAAATAGTGTAATTAGCTTTATGCTCGCATTATTTTATCTGCCATTAAGTAATCCGAATATTTTCTACTTAAAAAAATTGGTGGCAATTAAGCAATCTGAATTTTAAAAAAGTAACCTACGCTTATCGGGAGCGATGATTAAGGGGTTAATTAAGTTATCACTGTAAATTCTTTGTCACAGCTTTGTATTAAAAACAAAAAAAATAAAACCATGAATCTTTATTTTACAGAATTTAACACAAAAATATATATATTATGTATTTGACTAGATAAAAAATTTGTCTTTGAACTAGTTATCGTCATCATCTGGTATAAAAAGTGAAGAGACAGTATCTTTTCTGCGTTCACGAGGTGGGTGCATTTGTGACAAAACATATCTTGCATATTCAGAATTTAAGAGTCCTGCTTCGCGCAATTGTTGTTCCAACCGCACACGAGGATCTCTCTGCACCTGTAATATAAATTTTTTAATTTTAAATAAAAATTCCATTACTACTTAACACTAATTATCAACTGATAACAATGCTGTTAGTAAACCATGGATTTGTATAATGAGAAAAACTGTGTATTCATGAAAATGCTCTATTTTTTAAAAAAAGTGTGAAATAGCTATTTGAGAATTTTGAAGTATTTTATTTAACTTTCTTTTAAATGTAAGACTCTTACATTTTACATAAAATAACTTGAATGTAGCCCCAGAAAATGTTGGTTTTAGAAATAAATACAGGAGGAAATGAAAAAAGAACAATTGTAAGCAATAGATTATGAGTATGTTTAGTACACACAATGTTTAGTAAAAGAGTTGTCCCAGGAGTTTATGTATAGGATTCCCTTAGTTTCTGAACACAGCAAAATACAAACGGCTGAAACAATCATTTTTCACAGACAGTAATTTCAAGAAAACTGTGGCCTCCAAGGTCACCAGATTTAATCCTACCTTCCTACAGGGAAAGAAGAAATAAATATAATGTTGAAGTGAGAAACAAGCAAACATTTTTATGTGTGCAATCATACCTGCGCACTGCCTGCTTTTTCCCTCCCACACACACACTCACTCAGTCTGCAAGCGATCGATAAATCAGAGAGATTTTCTGTGTGGTACGATGAGAAAAGAAATTGTGTGATCACGAAGTATTTTAAGTTTAAATTAATTGTTTTGTGTTGCAGTGTGATTGTCCAATAAATTGTTTGTCATGTAAAGATCCACAGTTTACTTCGTGATAATTAAATTAATAACACAGCCCTTCAAAAAATACTTTTTGAAAACTGCATTAATTTTGATAACTAATTTTTGTTTTTTTATTGCTGATTACGAAAATGAAATCCATTTTTTTCTATCACGCAAGGATTTTTCACAAAATAATTGCATAATTTTAAAGAAAGAGGTGAAATCACGAAATTTTGACATTTATTTATAAATCCGTATAAATTACACTTATATCTGAGTTAAATTAATAGTTAATTATATGTAGAAGGTTACAAGTCCTTAGAGTAACGTTTTTTCTTTCCATCAAAACTTTTTTTGTCACTTTTCCTCTTGTGAACTTTGCAAGGATTGTCTCTTTGTAGCATCCACCAGTAGTCGGCTATCATGCTGACATTCCATTTGCCTTGATATCGTCTCTCCATTTCCTTTATATCCTGGTGAAATCTTTCACCTTGTTCCTCACTAACTGCATCTAAATGTTCTGGAAAATAGTCAAGTTGTGAATCGAAAAAATGAACTTTTAAGCTCATATTACACCCTAAAATCTTGAAATTTGTTACCATCTCTTCTACAATAGATTTGTAGTTGGGGTCTTTTTTGTTGCCAAGAAAAGTAGTAATAACTAGTTTGAAAGATTTCCAGGATTTTCTTTTGTTTGTTTTCATTTTATTCTCAAAATTTTCATCTTTCATCCTTTTCCTGATGTCTGGTCCTACAAACACACCTTTCAGTTTTGCTTCGGATAAACCCGCGAACTGCTCACAAAGGTATTTGAAACATTCACCTTCTTTTGGTAAAGCCTTGACAAATTGTTTCATAAGACCTAATTTTATATGAAGCGGTGGAAGTAACATTTTTTTTGGATCCACAAGATTTTTCCTTTTAATGTTTTTGATTCCAGGATCTAATGTCTTCCTGATTGGACATTCTTTCTTAATGTAATGTTGCTTTCTGTCTCGACTGTCCCATTCACTAAGAAAGCAGGGAAATTTTGTGCACCCTTTCTGCTGACCAAGCAACATAGAAATTACCTTCAGATCACCACAAACTGTCCATTTGTGATCTGAATACGACAGTTTATTTAGGATGAAATCAAGATTTTCATAGCACTCTTTCAAATGAACTGAATGCCTAACAGGTACAGAAGCATAGTCATTTCCATTATGCAATAGTACTGCTTTCAAACTTCTTTTTGATGAATCGATAAAAAGTCCCCATTCCTCAGGTTCTATTGGACTTTGAAACTTGCTATGAGGCCCGGAATATTGTTACAATAAACAAGTTCCCCTTCTTTAGAAAAGAACCGAATGAAATCTTTTTCTCGGTTCTGAAACCAAGAAAATGACGTACCAGGAGCTAGCAATTTTTTTTCTTTTAAGCTGGAACCTAAAACTTCTGCCGAATCCTTAGGAACATTTAAATCCCTGGCTAGATCATTTAACTCAGACTGCATGAAAAGTTTAGGTTCATCGCTAATAGAGTCATATACCTCATCAACATCATCATTACTTTCACATTCGGGTACAGTATCTGAATAATGAAAAATATTTCCCACAGATTCTGGAGGGGAAGGAACCGGAATACCAGGTCCATGAAAAACAGAACGTCTGGCAGACAGAATGTCAGGATAAGATATTTCCTTTTTGTTCTTTAAATTGAAACCTTTCACATTACAAATACAAAAATAGCAATCATCACTATGATTTTTAGGTTCTCTCCAAACCATTGGTATACCAAACCGAAAAGATTGCTTTTTACCTTGAAACCATTGCCTTAATTCTTCAATACAAATATGACAAACTTTGTGTGGCGCCCAAGGCTTGTCTTGATCACACAATTTCATGCCAAAATAAGCAAAATACACTTTTTTTTTACAAAATCAGAAATGCTTCTTTGTTGTTTTTTCACTGTATAGTTACCACAAATATAGCAGAAACAATTCGGTGAATTAGCACATCCTCTGGAAGACATGTTCTCTAATGCAGCAAAAACTAGAAGTTAAAATTACTACTATAACTTCTAACTCACAGCTCGGAATAAAAAGACATGTGTGCAGCAAAGAGTAAAGAAAGACACAGATTCAGGAGTAGAGATAAGGTCAGTGAAAAGGGGTGTGAAGAAGGGATAGCGTACAGACACCTGCAAGCAGAAAAGATCCGATTTCAACTGGTTTCCTCTGTCTTGAATATTGTATTTAATAAGCAGTTTTCTGATTAAGAGAAATATTCTGTATTGAAATAGTTTCTTCTTTCTTTTTTATTAGTTTAATGCACCAATTTACTATTTTAAGTCTATAAATTTATTTGACAAACTCATATAAATAATAATTTTTTGGTCCGAAATATGCTAAATTCATAAAATAATAGATTGTGATTTGTGATGAAACTGTATGTGATGGAATTTTTTCATTATTTTTCTAGTAATCAGTATCCAAATAACTATAAAAAATACCACTTACTATACCGGCAATTTTTTCATTGCAGGCTTGTGTAACAGAACAACAAATCGCAGCAGAAATCGTGGTTTTTTTAAACCGAAAGTGATTGTGTTAAAAGGAACATGGATAAATTAAATGTCCCCGAATTAAATGGAACTAATTATTTCATATGGAGTCTAAAAATTAAAGCAGCTTTAAGTCTAAAAAGATTGGACAATGTCATATCTGAAATTAAAGCTAAAGATCTAAGTGAAAAAGATTCCACCGAATGGGACCAGAAAAATAATGAAGCTGTAGCGTACATTAAATTATCATTGTCGGATGAACAGGCGTTACAGTTTGCAGCCGAAGAAAATGTGAAAATTTTATGGGAAAAAATAAAATCTACTTTCACCGGTCAAGCAGAAGACAGAAGAATTGATGCGGGTAGCGAATTAAAGAACTTAGAAATGAAATCAAATGAATCAGTGCATGATTATATCGCTAGAGCCTGGGGAATTGGCACTAAATGTCAAACTCTAGTATTGACTGTGATATGAAATCTCACAATGTTTAAATCCTGTTATATTTTTATTTCTTTTGGCCTTTCACGTCGATATTATTTGGATTCAATTCCGTATTTATGTTTACACGAGTTGTTTTGCATTGGGCTTTGATCGGCGTTTTCCTTCGCTCTTTGCCGATGTGCTTTCTCTCTTCCATCTATTCGTATTGTGATGACGTCATCGAGCTGCTATCTCGCTCCCTCTCATGACGTACGCATTAGGTAGCTGTAAAAGGAGGCTCATGTTTTGGGAGGCGTGGTTTATTTGACGATCGCTAGAGCAAATTAAAATAAGTGTTTTTAAATGTAATTGTTCGGATTTGTTAATTAAGATATTAGCTAATTTTTTAAATTCTCTAATAGATTTAAATCTTGTCGTTCAGATACTTTTGTTGTCCCCATTTCTTACTATAAATTAAAAATTTTGTTAATTTTAAATCAGAATCTGGTTTGTTGATGAACTGTCATGATGTAATTTCATTTCGAAAGGGATCGCGGGGCCGAGGCCTGCCTGCCTGCGGATGCAGAGTCCATCGAAATTCTACGACGATGTTCTCCCCTGTCTGAATTTATTTTCTGATGGCGCGCAAGAGTTTTAATTGAAATTCTCATCTTAAGAAAATTGAATTTGATGCTGCATTTTAATTTTTAAAGACATTTCTTCAAGTGGAAAAGATCATTTTTATCGGCCAACGTTTTTATTAAAATAAAAAAAAGGTGACCAACGGATAAAGGCCTCTTTCTTCTCTTCAAAAAAAAAAATGAATAAAGATATTTGATTTATATCGTTAACAAGGCTCCTCTTCATTTGTTTTCAGCTGACACCATACAAGTAAGAAGTTTCTTTTCCTTTTATTTTTTACCACTGCTTTGACCTCAAAGAACGCTAAAGGGTCTAGCAAATACAACGCAATATTTAAAATAAAGAACTTCATTACTATTTAATATATAACTACACACCACAAATTAAATTATTTACACCATATTGACTGTAACAGATCGAGAACTAGTATTCTACACGGTACGAGGGCTGAAAGGAAAGTTTTCAAAAGTACGTGACATTTTAAAAACACAGCGTGAAAAATCTATGAATGAAGTGTTGGAAATTCTATGGGAAGAAGAACAAATGAATACTGCGCGTTCTGAAGGGACCACCGATTAAGTAGTTTACTCTAAGAAAAACAAAAGTCCAAGACTTTGTTACATTTGTAGACGTCCGAATCACGTAGCAAAGGATTGTTTTACTATTATTATTATATACTATTATTATATACTATATATTATTATTATATACTAAAATTAACTATGATGTTAATTATTCAGTTAAGGACAGAAAAAATTCGGTACTTAGTGTTTCACCTGAAAACTATGAACTGTGTGACAATATGTGGTTATTGGACAGCGGAGCCAGTTCGCATATGTGTAATAATAAATTGTGGTTTAAGAGTATAATTCCTGAAGAAAAGGATATATATCAAGCAGGTAAAAATTCAAAAATAATATCGAAGGGTATAGGTACAGTATCATGTAATACGGTAAGTAAAAATAATTCTATCCATTTAACTATAAATGATGTTAGTTTTGTACCAGATTTGAGATATAGAGATTAAACTTGAACCTGCCTATAATACTCAGTATAATTTTACTTATAAGAGTACTAATAATTATGAACTCTGGCATAACAGATTGTGTCACTTAAATTCAAAATATATGTTACGAATGAAAGAATATATTGATCTTAAAGATTTAATGTGTCTGATTTTAAATGTGATACATGTGACATAAGTAAAATAACCAGGAAAAGTCAACCGAATATTGATATTGACCAAAGTTCTGAGATTATAGAGTTATTTCATGTAGATTTGTGTGGCCCGATAAAACCTGAATCACTTGGTGGGGCAAATTATTTTATGATAGTAGTGGATGATTTTTCTGGAATGTATTTTACTTATTTCCTTAAAAGTAAAGATGAAGTATTTGATGTATTTTATAAATTTAAAGCTAAATATGAAAATCTTATGGGTAAAAGAATTAAAAAAGTGAGAAGTAACAATGGGCTCGAATTTGTAAACACAGAATTAGACAATTATCTTGCTAATTCAGGTATATTTCATGAAAAAACAATTCCATATAACAGCGAAAGTAATGGAAAAGCCGAGAGAGTGAATAGAGTTCTATTAGAATGGGCTAGATCTTTATTATATGAAAGTGAACTTCCTATCAAATTCTGGGCAGAAGCTATTAATCCCTTAGAAATTTGGACAGGTAAAAAGCCCAATTTAAACTATGTGAGAAAATTTGGCTGTTTAGCTTACTTCCATATTCCTAAAATAATGAGAAATAAATTCGATGTACCCGGAAAAAAAGGTATTATGTTAGGTTATGAGAGAGATAGGATAGGGTATTGTATTTATGATGTGAAAAATAAGAAAATAATTGAAGAGCGTTCTGTTAAATTTAATGAAATGATAAAGGGGAGTAAATATTTTGGATTAAATAAATTTTCTGAGTGTTGGGATATTGAACCGCTAATAAATAAAAATTTTCTGGATGAAAATGAAATTAATCAAAGTGAAAGGAATAAAACTACCAATTTAGAGATTTCTGACGCAACAGAATAAATAAAAGTTCTTCCGGCCTGTACCGGGAGGAAAAGGTAGCTTTCCTATATCTTCGTTTTAAAATTTTAGCTAATGTTACACGAAAACAGCAAGTTAAAATGCAAAGAAACGTTTACAAAAGATTCGTTAATACTGAATTTGAATAAGAAATTCGCCAAATTATTGAGCAATAGCCAAATTGGCTTCATTTATGAAAACTTATTTTGGTCACCAAATTTGGCGATATTTCGCCAAATGTCGCCAATTTTGGCTATATTTTGCCAAATGTCGCCAATTTTGGCGCTAACAGATATGAATATATAGTTTTATGCGTATGATTGGGAAAATTATTACAACAATGAAAGAAAATAATTTGCGAGTAATCGCGTTAATGTGCTGTTTTGTTTCAAAATTTCAGCCACCCTAGAATTTCAAACTGCTCTATCTCAGCCATTTTTTAAGATAGAGGTAAACCAAAAAATGCTCTGGAATCCTTGTATCAAGGCCTAAAACGTAATTAAAAAATAAATTTTAATTTTTAATTTTTTTGTATATTTATTTTAGTTTAAAATTTTTAAATGGCCACCATCTTGAAACAAAATGGCAGACCAAGCTGGCCAACGAACTCGGTCGAGACATTGGTTAGCTTAATACACACAATTAGTTTCATCAAAATTGATTTATAAATACGAGCGTTATCGTATGACATAGGTCAGATATATATATATATATATATTCAGTATACAGAGCTTAATTTATCTCCAGGTAGACATGACGCCAATTCGAGCGAAACGGGGAAAGGAAATAAAAACAAAATAAAAAACTGAAATGAAAATATTGAAGTTCGGAGGTCAGAAAGATTGAAAAATAAATGTTCGTCAGCTAATCTAACTGATAATGTCCCAAGTAATTATTTAGAGGCAATAAATAGTATGAATTCATGTGATTGGGAAATAGCTATGAAAAGTAGTGAATTAGATTCTTTCATTAAGCATAAATGTTTGGGAAATTGTTGATATGCCAGAAAAAACAAAATTGATTAAAAGTAAATGGGTTTATGCTTTAACCCTTTCAGTGCGGATTTTTTTTTTTTTTTTGGGGGGGGGGGGGGGGTTAATGCCCTGTGCAGAATATTTTGACCAAAAAAGCGATTTATTCAAAAACAACAGGAAACTCCGTGAAGACCTAGGCAACTTTTGTCGACGCTTAATGTAGTCTACAGCACCCAACTCCTAGATGTCGACATTAGTCGATTCCTGCACTCGGACCCTTATGTCGACTTCTGTCGACTCCCGCACTAAAAGGGTTAAAAGAGGGCGATAAGGAAATAAAATACAAAGCAAGATTGGTAGTAGCTAGATTTAATCAAATTAAAAATAAAGATTATTCTGAATCATATTCACCTGTTGTAAATATTGAGTCATTTAGATTACTAATTGCACTTGCAGCTAAATTAAATTTGATTGTTAATTTTTTTTATGTTAAAACAGCATATTTGTATAGTGACTTGCAAGAAACTTTATATATGACACCACCACCTGGTTACGAAAAACTTATAGGGGTTAATTAAGTTTGTAAATTGAAAAAGAGTATTTATGGATTACCTCAATCCGGTAGAAACTAGTATTTTAAAATTAAAGAAGTACTCTGTAATATTGGATTAAATCAGTTAGGTTCTGATAACTGTATATTTATTAAAGTTGAGAAACATGACATTTTTATAATATGTATGTACGTTGATGATTTAACTATTTTTTGTAATAATCAAACAATGTATGAAAATATTGTTTCTAAAATTAAAAATGTATTTGAATTGTATGAAAATAAGAACTCTAAATGTTTAGGTATGGAAATTGAAAAATATGATAAAGGTATCAGTTTGTCACAAGTTGAATATATTGAATCATTGTTGGAAAAACATAATTTAGAAAATTGTAAATCTGTGAAAACACCTATTGTTAAAGGTGAAGATAAAAGTTTCCCTCCAACAAATGAATTGTTTGACATAACTATGTATCAGGAAATTATTGGTGAACTTTTATATTTAGCTAATAGAACACGTCCTGATAGATCATTTGTCACGACTTATTTGTCTCAATTTAATCACAAACAAAAAAAAATACATTACATTTTGGCTAAAAGAGTATTAAGGTATTTAAAAGGCACAAAAGATAAAAAATTATTTTACAACAATGAATTTGGGTATTTAAATAGTAGTTCAGACGCTAGTTGGGGAAATGGAGAAAATGGAGTCTTTTTCAGGGGAAGTTGTCTTATTAGGAAAGTTACTAATATCTTGGAAATGTCGTAAACAAAAAAGTGTTAGTCTTTCTACTTGTGAAGCAGAATTGTTTTCTATTTCAGACATTTGTAAGGATATAATATGGACTGTAAATTTATTATCCGAGTTAAATTGTAAACAATTTATAAAAGAAGCCATAATTTTAAACACTGATAGCCAAGCAGCAATACAATGGATAAAATGTACAAAATCATCAAATGAATCTAGACATATGAACTTGAGATTTCATTTTGTTAGGGATTTGTTGTCAGAAGGTATTATTTCATTGGAAT
This sequence comes from Maratus michaelseni, assembly GCA_963931845.1. Classification (NCBI taxonomy): domain Eukaryota; kingdom Metazoa; phylum Arthropoda; class Arachnida; order Araneae; family Salticidae; genus Maratus; species Maratus michaelseni. The sequence continues at coordinate 258,252,020 of OZ007592.1, forward strand.
ATGTTCAAGGTGATCATATTATTTCAGATTTCCTTACTAAAGCTGTAAATGAGGATAAATTGATTTATTCTATGGAAAATATTTCATTATTATGATATGTGTAATTATTGTATATAATTTTTGTGTAATTTTATGTAATTTTTGTATGTATATGTATTTGTGTATTTTTTGAAGTGTTTAAAGAAAAAAAATGTATCTCTTGCAGGAGGGGTGTTGTTGGAGTGAGAAGCGAGCAAACATTTTTATGTGCGCAATCATACCTGCACACTGCCTGCTTTTTCCCTTCCACACACACACTCACTCAGTCTGCGAGCGATCGGTAGATTGGAGAGATGTAAAAAGTTATTTTCTGTGTCGTACGATGAGAAAAGAAATCTGTGTGATTACGAAGTATTTTAAGTTTAAATTAATTGTTGCAGTGTGATTGTCCAATAAATTGTTTGTCCTGTAAAGATCCACAGTTTATTTCGTGATGATTAAATTAATAATAGAACAAAATATAAATATTATTCTTATATAAAAGAAGATTGTCTATATGAATAAACCATGCACACTGGATGAGTTACTCAAGAACAACCAATACAAAATCCAGGCTCTGACACCAGAGGTTCTGGCAGCTACTTTCAGAAACATGAAATAGTGTTCATCTAGGTATTTTAAAGCTCAAGGAGGACATTTCCAGCACCTTCTGTGACAGCATCGTTTTTTAAATGTACAGGTATAACATGTGTCTTTTTTTTCCCCCAAAATTTTTTCTGTACTTTTTTCTAAAACCAACATTCTGTGGGGCTACATTCAATTAGCTCCTCTCTCTCTCTCTCTCTCTCTATATATATATATATATATGCAGCCAATAATTAAATTATCACTTAATTTTTAGATCAAAATCAGAATTTCATAGCTTATACATACACACACCTTTTAATCTTATTTTATTAAACAGAAAAGAAATGCAACAATAATTATAATAAAGTAAATATTTTCTAAAGTGAAGAGTTTTGAGTAACATGAGTTATTCTTTACTAGCTGACTTGCCCGGCATTGCCTGTGCCAAGGATAATAACCTTAAATATACCTAAAATCAATATTGAATTCAAGACATTTTACTCCTGGGGGGTTTAGTGTTGGGAGCCCCCTGCCTTTGGCAGCATACACCCTCGAATTTGTACAATTATATACTTTTTAATGAAAATCTGTCCAAATGAATCTAGATTTGGGGACGCCACTGCCTTTGGCAACGTACAATCAGAAGTGCTATGCATGCTTTGGTCAGTTTTTGCAAATGAACCTCGAATTTGTATCATTTTATATGTTTAAACGAAAATCTTTCTAAATGAATTATGGGCCCCTTTATAGTGATTGCCAATTTAATTTCTGACATTTAGATTTACTACAATTTACACTATTCTGACCAAAAGTTCCTCAGGAAAATTAAAAAGTCCTCTAGTGTTATTGATCTTTATGTAATGCATCTTGCTATTTTCCTCTCTTTAAATAAAAAAAAAATTGGTAAATAACTCCATCAAAATCACTGAATTAGCTATGCAGTTATTAAATGATAATATTTTACGTGGCAAGAAATGATAAAAATACTTAATTCCTTGTTCTTGTTTAAAACGCGGAATGATATCACCAGGGAATTTTCCAGACAATTCCAGAAGAGATCGCCGGCACAATAGCAAGCATGTTCATAAGCATTCAATGAGAGTTTTTTTTTATGAAAGCAACCTCCAGAAAATCTTTTGTTTTAAATAATAAATATTAATATTTTTTAAACAAAGATATCGTTATAATCGGAAAAATATTCTGGATAAGAGGTTTTTTTTTTTTTTTTGTATTTCTATCGAGCAAAAGTGAGTGGCAGTTTCAGAATGCAGAAAAAATGGAAAACATAAAATAGACCTCCATAAAATATTTTTTTTTTAAAATAATACATATTAATATTTTTTTAAACAAAAGATATTATTACAACCAGGAAAGTACACTGAATAAGAGGGGTTTTTTTAGCACTTTCCAACCTAGTTGAAAAGTGCTTATGACTTCGGTTTGTCTGGCCGTATGGCCGTCTGGCCGTCTGTCCGTGCTCTAACTCCCGTAAATATGCTCGGATTGCTCTGCAATTTTTATATGTTATTGTCGTTATGTATAGCATGTTCCCTATTTCAACGGAAGTGTGTAGCACTTATAGTTTTATTACAGGGACGCTCAAAAGAATTCCGTTACATTGCGGTCTATGGGGAAAAATCATTTGCGGTTTATTTAAATAATGTTTCACTATTTTAAACGCATTGAAATTTATATATATCACTAAGGTGCATTAGAAGAAGCTTAATATGGAATAGGATGTGCATAGCACTTATAGTTACTTTACAGGGACAGTCAAAAGAATTCCGTTACATGACGTCTATGGAGAAAAATCGTCTGCGGGTTATTCAAATAATGTTTCACTATTTTAAACGCATTGAAATTTATATATATATATATATATCTAAGGTGCGTTACAAGAGGCTTACTACAGAATAATGTGTGTATAGCAGTCATCGTTCATTTACAGGGACACACAAAATAATTCTCTACTGTCTGTTAACACTAATTCCTGGATGTGCGTTTTAAGTTACTAAACGCGATTTTAATTTTAACTCACTTTTTGTCTATTACGTGGTGTGTATAAATTCTGTAGATCCTATACAGGGCAGCACAAAAGTTCGCGAACACATTTCCGTTTATTGACAGAAACTCCAGAAAGATAATTTTAAACTGTGCTACGCGTTTCCTAACTAAACTAAAATTTAGAATCCTAGCATATACAAATCTATAGATCATATACAGGGCTGAATAAAAGTATTCGGATATTTTTCCGAATATTGTATCTGTTGGAAATTTCTGAAATTATGTTTTTAAATATGTTATGCGTTTTCCAAATTGTTTACTTAGATGTTATCTTTTAGCTTATTAAACGGTATGTTTTGTAAAATTATTTTGGAAGCGTTGGAAAGTGCTACATAATCTATGCTTGACGCATGATTTTTCGTTCTTGTTTGTATTTCCAACTGGGAAACGAGGATGGCAATGTCAAAATGCAGAAAATACTGAATCTTTTTCCCATTGTCTACTTCAGCCATCTTAACACCACACAGTGGTCTCAAAGAGATTTTTCTTTATTTTATTTTGTTTTGAGAGTTGACTGTACATTTTCTGCAACTAATATTACAAGAAACTGCAGTATAATGAGACATTGTATTCAATGTTTAATTATATATCTTTGAAAGATTTATTTAAGAATCATTTCTTTGTGTAGTGAGAAAAAATTGTAAATAAGTACGGAATCCATATATATAAATAAGTCTACATTAAAGTATCAATTTAAATATATAAATAAATTAATGGAATTAAATCTAACTCTAACAATAAACTGCCAAAAAAAATATCATTAATTAAAAATTTTGCAATAAATTTACATGATGGTATGTGAAAAGAAAAAAAAATATGTTTAATTCAAGTTATTTGTAAGTAAATAAACAATTTTTCAAAAAATTAGTAAATTTGAAAAATCAAATGATATTTTGCAGTTGATTAAATTTCCTATGCCTGCATATTGGTAGCATTTAATAAAAATATATAAAAATGAATTTTTAATATGTATTTTTATAATGAGATCAAACTTCAAAATTAGTTTTAATATAAATGAAAAAAAAAAAAAAAAAAGAACGAATAATATCTAAATAGAAAACTCGTTCCCAACTTTAAACTCCCCCCTCCCCCCAAAAATACTTTAAATTCAGTGCTCTGTTAATTAGAATGTTGCATTATATAAAAACAGTTAGTTTTTGGTCAATGCAAAAACTGGAAAGATCTTAAACCCAATAACTGATTTTTGACTAATATCGCAATATGCAATGTCCAACTTTAAACTACTGTTTTTCACAAAATCGCAATAGATCTCTTTAAATATGCTTTTAGAAGGTTCATTCTAAATTTTGTGCTATGAAAATTCAAAGGACTTTTTTATAGGTCACTTTTTATGAACAAAAATACCTTAAAACTGTATTTTTTTTTTTTAATTCCTCTTTTTTAATTTTTGAGATATTTTGCTATTCAAAAATCAAATTAAAGATGTAATTTAATGTTGTTTTAGAGACACATAATGAAAAAAAAAAAAACTATGTGAAAAGGGCTTAGTTAGCATTTGAATGTAATGAATAAACCTGAAATTCACACCAAAACAAGAATCATTCAAAACTTCCAACTTCACATAAGCAATGCGAATTTATGTGCTTATAAAACCAAAATATTTAAGACTATAAATCTTCAGATATTTCTGAATACTGTGGAATGTATTTCATTTTGAAATTTAAAACTTTGATTTTTCGCCACATAATCGCGATTTGGGACCACCGTGCACCGTCGAACTGCCAAAATTAAAGCTCTTCATTAGGATTTTTAAATAATATCTTGACTAATTATCAAAAAATGAAAAATCTAAGCCTCAGGGGTATTTGGATCAGTCTTCGTCTATCCTTATCCAAATTTTCAGACATCTATGTATGATAGATTTCCTTAGCCATCGTCGTTTCCTTAGCCATTGATAGCAAAGAATTTTTTACAATTTTAGGATAACATTGATCTTTATCAAAGAAAATGGTTTTGAATCTTAGATCCAGAATGGTTGCTATTGAAAAATACTGTATCATTAAAATCGCTACTGTATTAGTATTAATCTGTATCATCGAAAAATGTTTGTCGATAATTTTGATTTTAATAATCTTTCAGTGATAAAACATCAGATACTGCTATAGTGTTTCGCCGATTTTTTTTACTGTTATTACAATAAGAATTATTTCTGAAATTACTGATATGGGAGAACTGATTTGTTTATTTCTTCCTAGACCAAGTAACTTAACAATTATGTAGAGAAATAAAATTATGCCATATAATATTCATACTCTATAATTCACACACACACACACACACACAATGTTATCCTGCAGATTTTCAAATCTAAACTTGTAAAATGTACAAAATTACATTCAAATTTCTTTATGATGAATGATGAGTAAAATTTAATTAAGAAATAGTAACATTGAAGATTTTTTCCAAGTTTAAATATGTGAATTTGACATTCTTACTATATGGAATTTTCTATATATTTTTAATTGAAGTGAAATATGAAAAACTCAATCCTGAAATCTAACAGGCATTTTTATTCTTCTCCCACACTGAGTGTTCATAATGTACATATTGTCATCAGGCACAATCTGGGGGTTTGTAAAGCTAAATCTAAACTTTTTTTACATGTAGCATCACTTGGTGATATTTCAGGCAAGTTGCCATTATCACTAATTGTTCCTAAAAGGTATGCTGTCTCAAGTCTATCAACTAAAATATTAACTTTTCTCTTTTATTTTATTAACATAAAAAAGTATTTCTCACATTCTTCTGCCAGTGGGAATGGTCCTTATATACAGGTTCTAAAGATTTTCTCACACTGTCATTTCTCACAAATATATGAAAGCATATCCTGTGATAAAGATATATCACAGTTTTATCTTTTTTAAGTATTTTATTTTTCAGCTCAACGTATTTCTGTATTTTTATAGCCTTTCCAGTTTAATTTGCCATTCCTTAAAAGCTATTTATCAGCAGTCGCGCGCCTTGTACGTTGCTTTTTTGGCAAGGCCGTCTCCCCCTCATTGTGCTTCGCGTTCGTTGAATCGGCGATGTTGTTTTCTCTGCAAGGCATCTTCGCGCTTTGAGTTAGTTTCAATCGGCGCTGAGCTGTGACGTCATCGTCATTTGGCGGCTCGCCACTCCTGCGTTGTGCGCATGCGTCACCGCCGCTCTGGTTCGGTGTGTTTTCGGGAGCTGTTTTTGTCTTTGCGCTGCATGCGAAAGGGGCGTGTCTTTCAAATACAAATTAGAATTGTTCTTTTAATTATTAAATGTTAATTAGTTTCTAATTTGCTCTTTTGATTTTTCACGTAATTCCTAATCAACAAATTAGTTTAAATTAATCTTGCTGCCACATTTGTGCACCCCTTTTATGGGTATAAATACTAATGTCACGCATTTTTCCAACAGAATTTTAATAAAAATGATGCTGTAAATTTTATGCAAAACGTCGTCTGATCTGAGGCTGGCCTGTGCCGGCGCTACGGCGATCCTAGAATCGCCGTAGCGCTGATTCTTTGGAGATCAATTTCGCGTTTTCAGTTTTTAATTATTCAGTAAAAATGCTGTTGTAAATTTTAAGTTTAATATTTTAAAAGTTTTAAATCAACTGGTAATTTAATTCTGCATTAATTCTACATCCCTTATTGGATTCTGCCAGAAGGAATATTTTAGAGATTCTTCGAATTTTACGAAATTTAAGCTAATACTTTTTAAAGCAATGATGTGCAGCTGATTTTATCTCATCCTTCCTCCTTCTTCAAGAAAATGTAATAAACATTATTGGATCCTAACCTAAACGAGTTCTTATTTCAAGTAGTATGAGTCTCTTATTTTTCAACAAAGAACAAGTAAGAATGTTTAATTTATTTTATATTTTTGATTCTCTTCTCAAAGAATTTTTGACCAAAAGAACAGATGCACAAATTGTGCAGGGTTAATTGCTATTTAAATCACAACTGCAATAAATATTTAAAAGTTCACTATATGATCCTTATTCTCCATCCTATCAAAACAATATCACCGTCACATATCCTTATAAACAAATATCACCTGACAGGTAGTTTTAGATTTAACTAGGTGAAATTCCCGGCGTTGTTCACGATTTTAAGAATATTTGTTTAGAAAAATCAATTTCAATATTAAACATGTTGTATAAAACACATAATAAAAGAAAACAGTAGAAATGTTACAAAAATGAATCTAATAAAAACCCAATCTAATACAAAATGCTTCTCTCATTCTGAACAGACCAGTTACTGGATGAAGCAGTATTAATCCATTCCCCATATTAAAGAAATGATCAGAAAATTGACGATCTAATATGTTTCCATCCAGATGAATCTCATATTTTTAATTTGTTGCAAACTGCAAACAAAACTCCAAAGATGTGACGATTTAAGGCATGTGTTTATTTCATCCGCCATTGTTCCTTTTACAATGACCGGCAATGTTTGCCGAAAATCTCCAGACAATCGAACAGTGACTCCATCCATTAGTAAATTACAGCTTCTTAAAAATTGAAGTGTCTGATTGAGGGCTATAAAAGTAATCTTGTGTGCACAGTGCATCCCATACAATGACCGACATTTTATTTATTTTCAAATCTGAAATCTTTATTTCAGTTTTTCACTAAGAATAAGCTCTGGGGACCTAAACATTTATGAAAATTCTAACATACACACATACATACACATATACATGTGAAATACATTTAAAAATAGTGAAAACGAATTCAGATAACCTCAAAATGTCAAAATATGCCAATATTTCCATAATCAGGTTTTCATCATGATTCAATACGTTCCTCAAACTCATATGACGTTATATTCACCTGCTGATGTCATATTCGTTTTCTTTTTAAATCTCCAATGACATCATATTAACCTGCTTTCTGCACTTACTCTTACTCCTTGTATTATTGAGAACTCTTTAAAAATCTCTGTTATACCGACAATATGACTTCATATTCATCTTTTTCATTCTTGAAACTTTTTATTTACTTTAAATTTTCTATGTGGAAATCTTTCAATAGAAAATTAATTGCTGCGGAAATAATTTTATTGTGGATTTTTAATTGTTGGCAACTGCTATAATGAAAACTGTTTAAATATGATAGGAAATGGCTGTTAGATTGGTGTTTTTTTATTAATTAAAAATTAACTATAATTTATTTCAATTCCAGATTACTTTGGTTGCCTCGTCCATGTTTTAATACACCTGTACCCCTCTATGTAACATTTCACAATTCTGGCTTCCAAACTGTGGATTTGTATGGAAATACAGACAGACAAATTTTCATTTTTATATATTAGATTGGTCTCAACTTATTCATATAACTTTGTAGATTGTTCACAAAGGTTTCAAACTCCATTTCTGAGCTTGGTTCATCAAAAAAAATTTGCCAGGAAGTCTAATGTTTGTTCCATAAACCATTTGTGCTATGGAGTAATTCATATCACACCTTATTGCAGATCTAAGTCCCAAAATAATATTTGGTATAATTTCAGTCCATTTCATATTCAGTGTGTTTATGCAGTTTTTAAAATATGATGAAATCTTTCCACCTTCCACTTCCACTTTTGATGGTATGGAGTTGCGCGAAGAACTTTAGTAACTCACATTGCTGCTAAATTTCTGACTCATTGGGATTCAAATTGTTTCCCTTGATCAGCAATAACACTGATACACCAAATCTATAAACCCAGTGTTCATAAAAAGCTTTACTCACTTTTTATTTAAGTAATCTCTGACAAGGGGATGACTTTTATCCAGAAACACTGAACCTCGCATCTGATTCCCGATGTTTAGAAAATTTAGATGTTGTATGTCTTTAGAATTTTGACAGTTTACACATGTTTGAACCCATTCGATTCTCAAACTTGCTTATTAATTCCTGGTCAAATAAACCTGTCAGAGGTCTTAGGCAGTAGATCTCATGCCTAGATGTGACAAACCATTAAATTGATTTAAAATATTTCTTCGAAAATCAGTTAGGAATATATCAGTAAATCTTGTTATGACACTATAAGGTTTTCCCAGATGAGAGTACATAAGGTTTAAATTTTAAAGATGTATTACCTGAACACAAAAGCTTAAAATCTGCATCAGTACTCTGCTCCTATGTATTTGCACATAATCAATAACAGAGACAGTTTCAATTCTGGACAAAGTATCAGCAACGATGATGTCATTCCCATAAATGTGCTGGTTGTTTGTAGTAAATTGTGATATATATTGAAGTTGGTGCAGCTGTCTTGGGGAAGTTTTTTCATTTTTTTTATTTAAATGCAAATATCAATGGTTTATGATTGGTCAGAAAAGAAAATTCTCTACCTTCTAACATGTACTTGAAGTGTTTGACATAGAGGTAAGTGTCCAATAATTCCCAGTCATACATATTATAAGTATTCTGGGCATTATATTGTTTCTTTAAATAAAATGCTATTGGATTCCAATCACCATCTTTATATTGTTGTAGAACTGAGCCTGCCCAATCTGAAGAATCCAAGCATAAAGGAAATGGGAGTCCAAGATTTGGGAAACAAAAAAGTGCAGCATTAGCCAAATCTGTTTTACATTTCTCATGTTGTTGTATAACTTCACCAGTCCAAGAGACTGACGTTTAACCGCCACCCGTCCCTTTTTTTTTCCTTTTTTTTTTTTGCATCCTTCAGCATTTTATAGAGCAATGCTTGTAGTCTAAGAGCTAGCAACGTCAGAAAATATGTGATTTTAGCAAGACTCATTTTTCTATATATTCTCCCTTTTTATTGTGTAATACGCATGCGGCCGGCCTGGCTGGCAGGAGACGTTGCGTTTACCTGTGAGGGGACGGAGGGGCAATGCAGGTGAAAAAGTCACAAAATTACTTCATTTTAGCATGAATTTTGCTTATAACACTTGTTTCTGCTAACTATGCGTGATATTAAGCCATTATTGCCAGATCGTGCCAGACCCTGATTTATAGGTAAAAAAAGGGGTCAAATTCATGTCATTTTAGCAAAGCTGAAATTTTAGTATGTTATACTTTGGCTATCAGATAAGCCATAATTAATTTGCCAGACTGAAATTCCGTTGCTAAATTACTGCTAGATGCTATTTAAATCTAGCAGAGAAAGCACAGAATTGGCAACTTTTGTAGTGCTTTGGCTATTGTCAATACACTTCCAAGCCGTGATTGTTGCCAAAGCAACGATTGTTGATTTCTGTAGAAGTGTGTATATATATATATATGATTTGTCAAAATAAAGGCTTAATTTGTGTAATTGATGTATCAATTAATTGTAATTTTTATTTTGCTTATTTAAAATTTGAAAATAAAATATTTATCCACAAATTCTTCTGATTTTTTTAAAACAAACATTTATCAACTAGCCAGTCTTCACCCGTATAACCAGTCACTTCCGTGTGGAGAACTTCTGCAGCATATAGCCCGGACTTCGCTTGGGAACCAGAAGGTGCATTTTACATGCAAACAGAAAAATATAAATAAAATACTTTATTTTAAACTATATGAAAATAATTAATAAGAATATAAAAAAAAACATGTAAATAAAGATTTTCCGACATAAACAATTTTTTTTCATGAGCCCCCTGCCAAAGTACTGCTCGGCCCTGCCCGTGATTATCTAAGGGCATAAAAGAAGAGCTTTAGATAAAATAAAGAAAAATGGGAAGACCAAGCATAGCTCGGTCTTCCCTGCTCATTTAAATATAATTTATGCAGGGACCATAGAATCCATCAATGTGGGAAAACGATGGATGCAGGAATGATAGATCATGGTTTTACTGTACTATACTAATATTATGAAAAAGAAACATTTTTTACGTGCTTGTTTGTTTGTTTGTAGGGGAAACTACTGGAACTACCGAACCAATTTCAAAAGTAAAAGTGGCAAAATGAGGGTGACAATCGCTACTCTGACATAGACGATATATTATGTCAGGGCCACTTCCCCCAAGTGGGTGGAGGAGCACAAAACATTCTGAACTTGCCTTTGCAAAATCTTTTCGGCCAATCAATCTGACATCATTCATGCTTAAGACGTTGGAAAAGTTAATGAATACCATCAGGCAGTGCATTTTGAGTGTAAAGCCGCTCTCGAGCTCTCAGCATGCCTATCAGACCAGCAAGTCAACTGACACTGCTCTTTATAATCTTTCCTTCATGCTTGAGAAAAGTATTAAGGTTAATGAAACTGCATTTGCAGTTTTTCTTGACATTGAGGGTGCTTTTGATAAGGTATCCATGGATTCTATCCTCAGGGCATTGACTGATAAGGGTGCGGATGAGGTGACTCTGAATTGGATCAAATGTCTGCTCAGGGATAGGTCTATCTATCCATGCTGAGTTGTTGGGAGATACAATTCAGGTTAAGACAAAGAAGGGTTGCCCACAGGGTGGAGTTTTCTCTCCTGTACTTTGGTGTTTGGTGGTGGATGGACTCCTTGTGGAGATACATCTGCTTGGTGCATACTGTATTGGGTATGCTGATGATATTGTCATCATCATTAGGGGTAAATTCGAAATATTATTTCGGACATCCTCAATAATATCCTTAAACAGATAGAGCAGTGGTGCAAGGAGGTTGGTCTTTCTGTTAATCCAGAAAATACTACTCTCGTTGCCTTCACTAAGAAAAAATCACTTAAATTTAATGAGTTAGTGTTCTATGAGCACACTTTAAGTTGCTCAAAGGAAGTGAAGTATCTTGGTGTCTACTTCGATGAGAGGTAGAGGTTGGAAGAGGCAGTCATCAAAAAGGCCAAAAAAGTTTTCTGGTCATGCAGAAATGCTATTGGCAAAACATGGGGACTTAGTCCAAAGGTAATCTGGTAGATATACAATATGGTGATCTGCCCTATGATCAATTATGGCAGTATAGCTTGGTGGTCAAGAACTATGACTGACATTGCCAAGTCTGAATTAGCCAAACTGCAGAGGATGATCTGCATGTCCATGGCAGGTGTACTTAGGACAATGCCTACATCTTCTATGGAACTTTTGTTGAGTATGTACCTACTGCATATGAATATTAAGGCAGAAGCATTAATCTGCTCATATAGGTTCATTTTACATGGGCAATGGCAAAGTTACTCAAGATACGAGGGGTGATCCAAAAAAAAGTTTACAAGGCAAAGGAAAAAGTATTTATTAACAGTAGAAACAAGATACAAATGGCAATCAAGAGACACATCTGGCCTTTACTTTTCCACATAGTCGCCAAACCTGTTTAGGCATTTGTCAGAAAGTTCGACCAACTTATTTATCCCGTCTTGGTAGTAATCAGGGCCCTGCTCATTGAGCCATTTCTCGGCAGCTGTTTTCACTGCATCGTCTGAGGTGAACCGTGTTCCGGATAAGTTTCGCTTCAACGCCGGAAAAAGGAAATAGTCACTTGGAGCCAAATCGGGGCTGTATGGGGGGTGATTCCAGACCTCCCACTTGAACCTTTGCAGCAATTCCTGAGTCTGGCGAGCTGTATGGGGCCTGGCATTGTCATGCAGAAGAATGACGCCTTTGAATTTCGGATGCGGCCACATTCTTGGCCCATAAGAATCGAATTACGGCTCCCACTTCTATGCGAGACCACTTTTCTAGACGTCGTGCCATTACTGTCGCTTTTAAGTGTCTGCGTAATGACGCTACTTACTCATAGAACTGCTGTAGGACAACTAGCGCCATCTGTCAACCACCCTGGGTGGAAATATTTGCTCCACAATTATTACGTTTCAAATGCTTCTGCTTGTAAACTTTTTTTTGGATCAACCTACGTATCTTACTTGGGGTAGGCTTAACTGTAAAATCAGCAAGTACCCAGTCTTTATCATACCACTGTCTCACTGTCTTTCAAAAAGAGGTCTATGCAATACTTATGTGTAGTTATATCGGCATTGAAAGGCAGTATAGTGACCTGTCAATATCTACTCTGATAGTCAGGCAGCGTTACTTGCCCTGCAGAAACATACAATTACTTCCAGGATTGTTTGGGAGTATTACTGCTCTTTGAACAGGCTTGCCAGAAATGGCAACAATATTACTATACACTTAGGTCATACTGGCATCCCGAGTAATGAGCTTGCTGTAGTCTAGCAAGGAAAGGGTTGGTTACTCCCTTTGTTGGACCAGAACCAGCTATTGGCATTTCTAAGGACTGCATCAGAACTACTGTTTTTAAAATTCTAAGAGAGCAGCAGTATCAAGAATGGCTTGACTCAAATGGACAGAGGCAAGCAAAAGAGCTCAACAGTAGCTGCCCTAGTAAAAGAGAAAAGGAACTCATTGGGTTCAGAAGGAATAGTCTACGAAATATGGTGGAACTGTTAACAGGACACTGTAGACTTAATGGACACCTTAGCATTATGAAGGTGGTCAGTGATCCTCTTTGTAAGAGTTGTAAGTACGCGGAAGAGTGCTTCACATGTCCTTTGTAGCTGTGAAGCATATGCTGCTTATCGTTTCGAGCACCTGGGTCGATATCTGATTGAGCCATGGGAAATTCAGGATATTCCTATCAAATGTCTGCTGAATTTTATGTCAGCTACTGGCCTGTCTATGGACTAAGTGGGGAAGGTTTTTCTTCTTTCATCTTTGGGGGACAGCACAATAGAACCCTGGTCGCGGTGCTTTGGCTTTCGAGCCACCCCCCTCCTCTTGTCCTTTTTGTGATATTGAAAAAGCTAGTAACTTGAAATTTTGCCTGATGATTGTTTTCTAGAAAATTCGAAATTTAAAAGTGTGAAATGAGAGGAAAATGTTCTAAATTACAATTTGTGTAGAATTGTTAGGAATATAAACTTGAAATTTAACATGTCTGTTACTTTTAAGACGTAAATGCTGGATCAGGACAATTAAAGGAATTTTTAAAAATGAAAAAACTGAGAACATTCTAAAAGCATTCTAAATTAGGGTTTATATGGAATTAACTGAGGATAGAAAATTTCCAAGGCTTTTATTTTTAATATGCAAATGCTTGTACAAAATAGTTTCTTTTGAAAAACAAAATTTAAAAGGTTACATGATCAAACAAATGTTCTAGAGTTTTGAATTCTGTGATATTTTTGGTGCTGGAAACTTAAAATTTAAAATCAAATAAGATCTTTTTCCCCATTCTATTTATTGAAAAAGGCAGTGAAGATATCAAACACATATGATAAATATATATATATATCTATACTAATAAAAGAAAGTTTCGCTCTGTGTGTGTGTATTTGTTTGTTTGTTTGTCTGTGATGGCTAGCAAAATCTAACCCACCTAGAAGTCTGAAAATTTAGCTGTGGATAGTCCAAGGCCTGGCCTGGTGCACCTAAGTCTCAGAATTTTAATATTTTAATTATTTACTGAAATATTAAATAAAATCCACAAAGAACTCTCTTGAAAAATACGTTTTTTTTTTTTCGGTTGGTTGATTGTATACATTTTTTAAAGAAGAAATTAAATAAACCAGAGTATCGATGCATAGATAAGGACTTATAACAAAATAGTGTTAATATGGATTACAGTTACCAGCGTACAGCCATGCTAATGTAGTGCCACCTGCACATGCAATTTTGAAACATTTTCCAGGCACGTTTTTCTTCATGATAATTAGCTGTGTTTAAGGTTTTTTTTAAACAGGACATATATTATTATGATAGAGATTATTAATAAAGAAAACTTTATTTAACAGATTATATGTTATATTTGGGGGGCGGGAGAGGGGTAAGGGTAAAGAATTTGTTATTAAATATCACATTTATTTTACTTGACCGCGCACCATCTGGCAGAGAATTTTTCCTTTATTGACCCCACTTATTAATAAATCCAAATCTACTGCTCAGGTTTCAACAGAACTAATTACATTTAACAATTTTAACATTTTTAGCTTCACCCATAGTATTTAATTGCTGTTTTATATAGAGAATACCACTATTTTAAATCTCAGCTAATAATGTTCTGAACTTCTCCAAACCAGTTTCACTACTAAATTATCATAAAAATGAGCATTCATAGCTTCAAGGTGTAATTTTAGAAAACAGTCACCGATATTTTCGAATAATAGTCTAAAAGTCAAATTTCAAATTAAGTAACTAGCTTAGTCAAATGAATCAATCTTTAAAGATGTATAGTGGTCTTCTTAATTAGTTATTTGCTGAAAGGTACATAAACATCCCCCCCGCCCACTCCTTCAAGGATTTTTTCTCTAACTATGCCTCGTTTCTATAACTCAGCAACTATCTTTCAGATTTCAATGCAACTGATTCCTAACATCATATTTAACTTAATAACCAACCTCTATAACATTAATGTATATTTATGAGTAGTGTTTACCACTATTTCTGAATAATAGTTTAAGCAAAATTTGTTATTAAGTTCCTAGCATAAACAAACTAACGAATTTTTAAGGATGCATAGTGATCCTCCTAATTAGTTATTTGCTGAAGGCTACTTGAATATCCACTCCACTCCCCTCTGGCCCCTCTTTCAAGGTTTTTTTTCTCTAACTATGCCCCGTTTCCATAACTCAGCATCTATCTTTCTGATTTCAATGCAAGTGATTCCAAACATTATAATTAACTTAATAGTCACACTCTATAACATTAAAGTAAACTTATGAGTTGCAGTTACCACTGTACCGAATAATAGTTTAAACCAAATTTGTAATTAGTTTCCTAGCTTAACCAAACAAATGAATTTTTAAAGATGCATAGTGGTCCTCCTAATTAGTCATTTGCAGAAGGACACTTGAACATCCCCTCCCCCCTGCACCTTTCTCAAGGTTATTTTTTCTAACTGTGCCTTATTTTAATAACTCGGCTAATAATGTTCCCATCTTCTCCAAATCCAGCTCAATTTTGTAGCATGCCTGTTATACAGTGCCGTAGGCAGTAGGGACCTGTCTCAGAGGTTCGTTCAGAAAGAGGTTTGTTTTGAACAGAATACTCCCCTGGTGGTGGAAGGGGAAAAATAAAAGATTTTCCAGAACATACGGTGTCGAAGCCATCCGAGACCCTGAAAAGAGTTTCGTTTTTTAAGAGAGATAAGTTTATTACACGGGCTCGGCAACTCCGCGCGCGTCAGCTAGTATAGTATATAAGTAAATTCGGCTCAGGCTTATCATATATTTTCATACGAGCAAATCTTGTGTGTGCGTGGTTATATATATATGCAAATTTTATCTTAAAAACGGCTCTAACAATTTTGACAAAATTTTGTATCCTACCATTTTGGGCCATCAGAAAACCATTGGGCAAGGTCACATGTTCGAGAAAATTCAATTAGTGGGTCATTTTGGGTCACCATGGGTCAGGTCAAGCTAATTGTATCTAAAAAACAGTTCATACAATTTTGACTAAATTTTGTATCTTACCATTTTTGGGCACGAGAAGACTATAGGGCTGGATCACATGTTCGAGAACTTTCGATTAGTGGGTCATTTTTGGGTCAATGCGGGTAAAGTTAATTTTATCTAAAAAACGGCTCTAACTATTTTGATTAAATTTTGTATCCTACGAGTTTCGGGCAGGAGAAAACCATTGGGCTAGGTCACATATCCAAGAAAATCAGATTAATGTAGGGGTGCACAACCTGTGGCCCGCGATTGGATTACTGGTGGCCCGCAGATCAATTTCGTCGATCGGACGCGAAAAAATAACGAATTTCGCTGATCAGGTGCGTAGAAATCACGAATTTTGCCAAATTTTACCCACCGGGTGCGTAAAAATCACAAATTTTGCCGATCAAGTGCATATAAATCGCAAATTTTGCCGATCTGGTGCGTATAAATCGTAAATTTTGCCGATCAAGTGCATATAAATCGCGAATTTTGCCGATCCGGTGCGTATAAATCGTAAATTTTGCCAATCGGCTGCGTAAAAATCGTGAATTTTGCCGATCGCCTCTGTAACAATCGTGAATTTTGCCGATCGGGCCCGTAAAAATCGCGAATTCTACTGATAGGGTGCGTATAAATCGTGAATTTTGCTGATCAGGGGCGTATAAATCGTAAATTTCGTCGATCGTATGCGTAAAAATCGCGAATTTTGCCAATCGGGCCCGTAAAAATCGCAAATTTTGCCGATTGTCTGCGTAAAAATCACAAATTTTACCGATCGGACGCGTAAAAATCGCAAATTTTGCCGATTAGGCGCGTAAAAATTAAAAATTCCACCAATCGGGTGTGTAAAAATCATGAATTTCGCCGATAGGGTGTGTATAAATCGCAGATTTTGCCGATCAGGTGCGTATAAATCGTAAATTTCGTCGATCATATGCGTAAAAATCACGAATTTTGCCGTTGGGTGCGTGTAAATTTCGCCGATCGTCTGTGTAAAAATCGCGAATTTTGCCGATCGGATGGTAAAAATCGCAAATTTTGCCAATCAGGCGCGTAAAAATCACGAATTCTGCCAATCGGGTGCGTAAAAACCATGAATTTCGCCGATCGGCACGTAAAATTTGCGAATTTTGCCAATCAGGTGCGAAAAATCACAAATTTTGCATATTAGGCGCGTAAAAATAAAAAATTCCACCGATCGGGTGCGTAAAAATCATGAATTTCGCCGATAGGGTGTGTATAAATCGTAGATTTTGCCGATCAGGTGCATATAAATCGTAAATTTCGTCGATCATATGCGTAAAAATCGCGAATTTTGCCGTTAGGTGCGTGTAAATTTTGCCGATCGTCTGTGTAAAAATCGCGAATTTTGCCGTTGGGTGCGTGTAAATTTTGCCGATCGTCTGTGTAAAAATCGCGAATTTTGCCGATCGGATGCGTAAAAAGTGCAAATTTTGCCAATCAGGCGCATAAAAAATCGCGAATTCCGCCGATCGGATGCGTAAAAATCATGAATTTCGCCGATCGGCACGTAAAAATCGCGAATTTTGCCAATCGGGCGCGAAAAAATTGCAAATTTCGCCGATTGGGTGCGTAAAAATCGCAAATTCTGCTGATCGGGTGCGTATAAATCGCAAATTTCGCCGAACGTGTGCGTAATAATCGTGAATTTCGTCAATCACTAGCAAAAAACTATGAATATTGTCAATCGCGCATGGAAAAAAAATGCAAGTTTTTTCCATCCTTTCCAACTGAATTGGATCATGCCGACTAAGGAAGTGGTTGAGTATAGGGAGCTAACCCTCCTTTTAAAATTACCACCCCCCCCCCCCCATTTTTATGAACTTTTAGGCCGATCCCCCCCCTCCTTGCCCGAAACAAAATTTTGTCCACCCTATGGATGTTGGCTCTCGACAATCCAGTCATTTTTGTGACTGCCCCTCCTCTTATAAAGGTTGTGCACCCCTTTGATATCCACATTTTGTGACTACCCCTCCTCTTATAAAGGTTGTGCACCCCTTTGATATCCACATTTTATGACTGAATATGTTAAGAAGTACAATTTAGAACAATTTATGTTTCTCCTCCTCTCCACCTTCATTCATGAAAGCAGAATTTTTTTTCGGCACTGGCAATCTTTAAAGCTAAATTTACTCCTTCTAATAAAGTCAAGGAGTATTTTCACTCTTTGAAAATAATCTTAGCTATATCTTTTGTATAAATACAAACGTAAACTGTTGATAAATCATTGCCAACAGAACTGAATACGTTGACTGGAAGGAAGGAACCTAGGGGGCTAAATCTACCCTTCCGAAATTTATGTTTTTTTAATCCGATTCTCCCCCCCCCGATCAGATCTCTTCAAAACAAAATTTTTCTGATGGTGGCCCTCGACAACCCAGTCATTTTTGTAAGTAGCCCTTCGCTTAAAAAGGTTGTGCACCCCTAGATTAATGGGTCATTTTTGGGTCACTGTGGGTCAAGCTAATTTTATCTAGAAATCGGCTCAGACTATTTAGACTAAATTTTGCATCTTATGGTTTTCAGGCACGAGAAGACTGTTGGGCTAGGTCACATGTTCGAGAAAATTCGATTAGTGGGTCAATTTGGTCATGGTTCATTATGTGTCAAGCTATTTTTATCTTAAAAACGGCTCAGAGGATTTGGACTAAATTTAGTATCCTACAGTTTTAGGGAACGAGAATACTATTGGGCTAGGTCACATGTTCGAGAAATTTCGATTAGTTTTCTGGTCATTTTGGTCATGATATTTGAACTCAAAGCTAATTTTGATCGAGCACAGCTCGGTCTTCCCTGCTTGTTAATATTTTAAAGGAAAACATTAAAACATAGATCATACTGAATTAATTTTAAATAATACACTATTAAAAAATATATATGAATGTACCTCAGCATCCATTACTGTACGCAGTTCGTGCAAAGCCTTTAGAGCAAGTCCATCACTTGATGCTTCTTTACGAGCTTGAGAAGCAACTGTGTCTTGCTGTATCCGTTCAGGATCATGATCAGCTCTTACTTGCACCTGTTAAATAGCTTTGATTATAATAATAATATCAGATTAAGCAGTGAGGCAATTTGATATCTTTATTTACAAAAAATTAGTACCTTTAAAGTGAACAAAAATCAGAGATATTACTTGATTTCAAATCATATACCCACTAAAACAAATGCTTAATGCAAATGCAAAATTTACATATACAAACAAGCTCAACAAAATGCCAAAACCTATACACAAAAAATAACGGCTTTAATGTAGAGTTAAATAATTTGTAAAACTTCTTTGCTTAAATCAGGGTGTCTATTCCAGATCAGCAATGAATATCCCTGACTTTTCCAGGTTTTCCATACCAAAAAAAGAAAAATTGCAGGTATTGAAATTTTGTGATGTTACACACAAAAAATCTTAAAAGTTGTCTAGTTGAGAGTAAAACTTTCACAACTGATTCTGAGGCCCAAATTACTGATGTTGCATAATTTTTTGCAAAATTTACAAATTATTGAACTTTTTACATGCTAAAATTTTGCAGATACACACTTTTAACATCAGGTTCTATCCATTTTGTCAAATCAGGATGAAATTCTTTATCACATCAGTCACAGTTAAATACAGATTGCTTTGACATATTTTAATACAAATAAAATATTCAATAAATTAAAGTAACAAATGTTCAGTTCCCAAACAAAAATAAGCAGAGTGAAACACCTAATTAATCCTACAACATTCAGTAGAAAGTTTCAGTGAAACTGGAACTGAAAATCTCCGAGTTACAAAGAGGACTGAAAGGGGATAGACCAAATGGTTTGCAAGAGAGGTTGAAATACTCTTTACAAAGAGAGATGTTTGAGAGCAAAGTTTGATTTTAATGGCGTTGCAATTTCAAATCCTTAGTTTTATAAGGAACATTTCACTCCCCCCCCCTTTTTTTTAAAGTTCAAAATTTTCTAACTTTTTCTCAGAATTTTCAAATTTTCCTGACTTTTCCTCAGAAATGGTAAATTTCCCTGACTTTTCCAGTCCATATAAATTTCCCTGGCCTTTCCAGGATTTCCAGATGGCTAGACACCCTGTTAAATATAAGCAGCTTGTTACCAAATTATAGATATTTCAGAATTTTATTTCTACATAAGCTAAAGGTGGATTACATAAACATCTGGATGAATTTAAGTCCAGAACTTCATATACCTGGTAAGAAAATCCTTGAATATATTTTTTTTTAATTGCAGAAGCTTGTATTGTGATTACACTTTGAGCAGACATGACTTTTAATCGATATTATTAATCAGAGTATGTTCTTATATGTGTATATTGTTTTTTATTTATACAAATTAAAATTACAGTGAAACCTCTCTGAAAGGCGACCTCTCATAAAGATGCCTCTAATTTATTTCTGGTCTATAATTTTTGGCTACAGGCTCAATGTTAACGTTTTCTCCTTTAAAGGACCGCTATTTCCCATTTCCCTCCCTGAAAAACCTCTTTTCAACTTTACAGTCGAAGGGTAGGATTATTTCCCTTTGCATGGGTGAACTGTGAAATTCCACTCTCTGTTGAAAACACGTTCAGCTAGCTGGCAGGAGAAGTACTATTATCCCCTTTCCTGCAACTGGCCGAGTGATAGCCAGCCAGCGAAGTGCAGGAGTCTTTTTCAAAGTGGAGGAGTGGCCCAGATTCCAGTTTTATCTCAATTCCATTATTTTCTTAAAAAGAATCACTACTTGTTATCGCATCAGTTTTGTTTAAAAGTGAAAGTTAACACACATTTGCATCAAATGCATACATGCTTTTATTGCTGTGTGTTTGGTAATTTGATGATGTCTAAGAGAATTGTGTTAGCTTTGGAAGACAAAGTGAAACTTTTAGGAGCAGATGAGAATAGAAAATCAAAGAGGAAATTGGCAACACAGTTTAATTGTAGCAAACCTCAAATAAACAAAAAGTTGAAAAACAAATATTTTCTGCTAAAAGAGTATGAAGATTTAAAATCTTGTGTAATTAAAAAAAAGAGAAAGGAAAAATTTAGATAGCTGAATGAAGCTGTATTGCAGTGGTTTAAGTGTGCAATGTCACGTATATCACGCTGAGTGGAATTTTGTTGAAAGAGAAGGTCAATCAAATTGCAGAAACTTTAGAAGAAAAAGTTTTTTGTGCAAGCAATGGGCAGCTGGAGAAGTTTTGTCACAGAAACAACGTTGTCTTCAAATCTACTTGCAGAGAATCTGCCGACGTAGATGAAGAGGTGATAATAGAGTGGAAATCTCATCTTTCAATGATTCTATAATCATTGAAAGATGGTCAAACAGCAAATTACTGTGGCCTTTTGTATGAGTGCTGCTAAAGAGAAGGAAAACCAATCATAATATGGAAGCTTCAAAAGCCTCATTGTTTTAAAAATGTTGATGTGCCAAAAATAGGCGGGATTTGGAAATCTAACAAAAAGGCAAGGATAACATTGATCATTTTTTAAAACTGGTTACATGACTTTGACAAAAAGATAACCAAACAGGGTGAAAACATTCTTATTTTGGATAATATTTATATGATACACAGCTGAAAAGTGCAAAGCTTGAGTTTCTCCCTCCTAACTTGATATCCAAATTTAGCCATTAGATCAGGGAATTATTCATTGTTTCAAGGTGAAATATAGATGTTTTGTTTTATGAAAACTCATTTTGCTAATAAATAAGATTAATACTGTGCCCAACACTGTGAAATCCATCAATGTACTTGACGCCATTTGATGGATAAAATGTGCTTGGGACAATGTAAAGACACAAACAACTGTCAATTGTTTACGTACTTGTGAATTAAGCAAGTATCCATAGAAAAATCCACTGATGATATTAGTGTCTTAGAAGATGAAGAGATTCAGCTATCAAATGTAGCTGAAGTATACTATGATCCCAAATCACATGAGCTCTTAGTGTTACAATTGTTCTATCTGAAGACTACGAGAATCGCATTATGGAAAATCTAGACAAAGGTAAAACTGAAATTTTTATATTAAAAAATAAATTCTACAATCATTTGTAAAAATGAATTAGGCTACTTTGAGATTTTAAAAAATCTATTTTAGGAGTTCATTTTGATTCAGACAACGAGCTTCCACCAGTTAAAGCTTCTATTTCATGTTAAGATAAACACTAGTTGAAATCAATAGATTGATAGAAAATTCAATACTTTTTACAGATGATACTAAAATAAATAATTCGTTTAAAGAAAATCAAAGAATGTTTAGAAACAAAAATTGTTAAAATCAAAGCAAAATTTTAGCTAATTCTTTTTTTAAAGCTGTATCGACATGAACTGTAATAAACTAATGCATTGATAATATTTTTTTGTAGTATGTATGGCATGATACTTTGCTTCATCCATTACCTCTATTCAGAGACCACCTCTCTGTAAGTTCTGACCGATTTTTTATGATCCAATGGATGCTCTCCTTAGAGAGGTTTCACTCTAATATTCACCTCTCTTGTCAGTCATTGCTGTGGATAATGTAAATCACTTTTACTCTAGTACTGAAACATTGTATTCAAGAACGGAATGTTGTATGTTAATTTTTATGAATGTGATGCCAAGGTAGATTTCACATTCATAATCAAAGTCTTGTATCATGTTTATTGCTTAGATTTTTTAACATTTAATTATATTATTTTTTAAAGTAAGGGAAATCACTGGTTTATGATTAGAAAATGATATTCTTTTGCAGCAAACTGTTGTGAAAGGACAAAAAAAAAACTCATAAACTTTTAGTAAATAAATTTTACATAACAGCCCTCCAAAAACAAATATGTTTAAAAACTGAATTTCTTTTAAACTCAGCTGTAATTTTTGAAGAGGAATAGCAACAAAAGCCATAATATTGATTTAGAATAAGAAATTAAACTTCAATTCTACTGTTTAGCAAGATTTTGAAATATCATTGATCATTATGATTTTTATAAGATATACAGATTAGGAAAGCATCCTTCTCCTATTAAAATTTACCTGAATATACTATAATATACTAGAAAAGCTAAGAGAATCTTCTATTATATTTTCATTGATGATTATAAGTTTCCAATACAGCAAGGAAAAAATGAGACATTTAATATCTCCCCTCCCCCCTTTTTTTTTACAATTATGAATATTAATCAGTGGCAGAACTAGGTAGAAATAAAAAAGTCAGTGAAATCATTCACAATTTTCTCAATTAAAATAAATATAAATTGACCCAATAGATAAAACATTAGGTGCAGCAACATAACTAGAAAGCACAGTATACAGGCAAAACTGGATTGTTCAAATGATTGTTTCCAAGTCCAACAGAATATCCCTTTTGGAAGAACAATTTCCACATCTAAATTTCAATTCAATGTAGTTTGTAGCAATAATTCATAACTTGATTTCATTCAATATATTAGTTATAAATCTATTTCGATTTTTATAACATCTATCATCTTGAACAACCAACTTCCTTTATATGAAAAACTGAATTACAGTGATCATTCATAATGAATTTAATCATTAGATGTATCTGGAAGAAAAGAAAAATATTATCTTACGTTATTTATCCCACCTGTTTTCGTAACTGGTCAAGTCGTTGTTGGCGTATTTTTTCTTCTTCACGAAGTTTAAGCATTCTTTCTCGTCTTTCCCTCTGATTTGCATAAAAGAGCTCTGTACGATATCGAACCCTAAAAGCATTTCATGAAACCTAAGCTGAGAATTAAACTAGAAATGCCTTAAACTAACAAAGCAGGAATAAAAGATCTGAATTACTGGTTTATATATAACAGTTATCAGATTTCATTTCAAGATAAATAATAAAAAAATATATATAAAACATATTTATTTATCTTTCTATAATCATTACAGAATAAATTTTAATTTGTTGTAAAGAAATTAACAGTTAGTAAAACATTTCTAACTGGTGTTATGATAATATGAAGACAAAAATAGTGATTGAAAAAAAAAAAGAGAGAGAGAGAGAGAGAGAAAAAAAAAAAAAAAAACTTATTTATATTATAAAATATAAGATACATTTATGAATAGATATCCAATGCAAAATCAAAACTTCTTTAAAAACTTTGCTTTTAAATTACAAATAAATTATGCAAAAATAGAATAGTTTTTTTTTTGTTTTTTTTTTTTCCAGGAAAATGAATAAAAGATGTTGACAAAGTAAAAGAAAGTTCAGTAATTTATTTTTATTGATAAAAGGAAAATATACAACAATAAATAAAAAATAACCATTAGTACTAGTAACAAATGAATATTTTATTTAAAATTGGAGATACATTTAATTTAAAAAATATTTCTCAAGAATACAGTCAGAATTTAAGAAGAATATGAGATTGCACAATTGTATTAAAAACAGTGTTTAAAAGAGGAAAAAAAATCATTTTAATAACCCACCCCATGAGCTTTTTTTAATTTAAAACATAATTTACTACATATTTTAAAATGAATTTACTATTTTCCTATTAAAATAATTATTAACATAATATTAACACACACATACTTGTAAAAAATTAAGAAAGAATAAACCTGTTTTAACCAGTTTTAGTAATGAAAAATCTGTTTCAACCAGATCCAGTAACAAGAAACCTATTTTGATTCGTAAGGAGAAGAGAACAAAATTGTCCGTTGACTGATTAACTTATCCAAGAAATTGATGGTTGGTTGAGGTTGACTGCATATACATACTCATAACTTATTTAGTATTTTAATTTGCACATATTTTCTTATGTTATGACTCTAAGCCATTTAAGTTTAAGGGAAGAACTAGTAGTTTATTAAAGCTGATTCTCATATATTTTTTTATACTAAATATATTTACAGAAAATATTTTTCGGTTTGTTGTTGTATGTGTTTTATATACATCAGTTGAAATAATGCCACTGGGTAGTAGTAGAAAAGTGCACCTGAGTGATTAGAAGTTAATATAGTGTCCACCGGCAAAAAAAGACTTAAATGTGATTATTATAAGATCGAAATAAGTGCTAAAATTGAAAAGATGTGAATTCACCTAAATAAATGCTCAAAAAGAGATATGAATTGCATTCCAATCTAGTTTCAAAACAATGCAAGCAATACTTCATCAATAATGGAAAATGAATCTACTTCTAAAGCTGACTGTGAGAAACAAAACAATGCAAGCAATACTTCATCAATAATGCAAAATGAATCTACTTCTAAAGCTGACTGTGAGAAACAGGACAATAGTAGAGCACCAACATTTAACACATCAAAAGTCAATGTCTGATTTTTTTCATTAAAACTACCAAAAACTAAACAAACATACAACTTAGATTTGAAAACTGCCATGTTTTTATTCCAACAATATTGCCTTTAACGTGGAATGAAGTATTGAATATAAAGAAATGATGAAAGCACTATGTCCTGGATATCCTGGACCCAACAGTGCAGATTTAAGTAGTAAATTGTTAGAAGTATCTACATAAATAGATGATTTAATTAAAAAAGAAATAAAAGACTACGACAATAGTTTTACTTTGCTGCTGGATGGGTAGACAAATGTTAAAAATAAAGCAGTTATTGCTACATCTATTCATACATAATTCTTTTTTTCATGGAGTGACTCCACTCGGCTTTCTGTACACTTTAGAGAATATTTTGCATTCAGATACCAGATAATCCAAAAGTAACTGAAAAAATATGCAACAGAATATATGTAATTTATTCTTCTAAAATAGTTCAATTATAGAGCTAATCTTCCATAATCAGATTCACAGCCAAAGTTGATGTCCAACATGAGCAATCCTGGCAACAATTAGTTTGAAGTGCACGAGAATTACAACTCCTTTTTCACCAAATTTTAGTATATTTTGCAAGAATGTTTAATTTGATATTTTAAAATGTAGATATTTTTTCTTTCTTCAACAAAATTAATACATAAATTTCCATATGTTTTTATTTAGTAAAATCTTTTTCTTACAAAACAAAGTAAAAATATTTTACTGTGAGTTTAAAAAAAAAAAAAAAAAAGAAGAAGAATTTTCTAAATTAAGTCATGTTTTGATGAAACATACTTGT
This sequence comes from Maratus michaelseni, assembly GCA_963931845.1. Lineage (NCBI taxonomy): Eukaryota > Metazoa > Arthropoda > Arachnida > Araneae > Salticidae > Maratus > Maratus michaelseni. Next base: position 258,278,067 of record OZ007592.1, read on the forward strand.
TGTATTGACATAAGATGAATGTGGGCAATAAAAACAATTTTAATTGAGATATAAGAGAAAATGTTTATCAATTATCAGAGAATGGCTGAAAAAAGGTTTAAATACAAAAACCATTTCTTCAAAATTTCTTCAGAAACATATATAGTTCTTACTACAGTGGCCTGTAACATATTCACCAAATGATAGTTTAATCGAAAGAATGATTTGGACATTAATCGTGTTCACTCACATACCTACATACAAACATAATGACATCTAGAGACATAAAAATGTGAGGAAATTCTGATAATTCTGTCCTCAGAGAATGGAATAGGTTTAAAAATAGAGAAAACATATTCATGAACCTCAAACTGTAAAAATATACTAATATTTTCATAATCGGGTTTTTATCATGATTACAATACTTTCCTTTTACTGTATGAGCATAGAAAGTAAAAATAGCTGAATACTGTGTGCAAATTGCTACAAAAAACATTGATTATTGCCAGAAATTTGAAGTTAAATTTTTTGCTGTGAACAATGAAAACAAAATGGCAAGAATGAGAGAAATTTTAGAAAAAACATAACATATGGGTGCTCAGTTCATATATGAATCTGTTGGTAAATGAAATTCCAAAATAGAAAATTCTTGTACACAACATTGAAGTTTTTTCACAACCACCACCAGCCTCATGGATGGCTGAAAGAAAAAGGCAGTTTAATGCCACAGATACCAAATGCTACATGCTGGAATTCTCAGCTTGATTGCATAAAATATACATTTGCTGAAAATCATCTTAAATATGTAGAAATACAAAATGAGAAATCTTCTAAAATCCCAGAAAATATTACTTCAATTTTGGAAATTTTCAAAGAAGTTTTGCATATGCATACATCAGAAAAATATTTGACTGCATGAAAGCTGAAAATACAAATGTTTCTGATGCCGTGGAACCCTGTCTAGATTTAATAAAATGTGCTGATCTCAGAATGCATGAAAACAAAATTCAAGGAAGGCTGTGTCAAGAGCTTTTGCCCATTCATTATATAGAAAATGTGATGAATTCAAAATATGTGAAAAAACACTTATCTTCTGACCAAAAAAAAAAAAAAAGACATAGTCTGGGTTAACAAGCAAACATCATGAATGGCTTGTACCATTATTAACATTTAAAATTAAAGATACACAAATATATCCACCAACAATGCTTGCGGATGTATTAAAATATTTTGATCTGCACAATGAAGGAGTATTATGGAAAAAGATTTAACAAATGAGAATGTTAAAGTTGTCTGTAACTTTTTGAATGGGCTGACTAGTTGTACAGCTAATTCAGCCTCAATAGAAAGAATGTTTTCAGTGTTTGGATTAGTATGGTCAAAATTGTGTAACAGGTTGGGTTGTGAACAAGTTCAAAAATTAGTAAAAGTGCATAATTTTTTAAATAATAAGGAAGAATTAAAAGAATATGTAGATGAGTGTGATTTATAAATTTAAATATTCTACTTGTTACTACTTATCAATAAAGTTGTATGTACTGTGAATTAAATATGCTTACTGGTTGAAAGAGTAGTATATTTGCATTATTATTTTAATTTTGTTATAATATTTATTTATCTTTAATATCTAATTAATAATTACATTATATTTTTTATGACTTAATAACAATGTTAAAAATAAAGTTAATAAAAATAGAAAAACTCATATGTGGATTTTGGGGGGGCATTTAAGCAGTTTTCCCCCCAGGTACATGGACAGGTTACCCTGATTAAAAGGTTCAAAATATCAGCAATGCAAATATGCACATTATTATTACCCTACAATAAAAGGTTTATTATGTTTTAGTGGGATCTTTTCTTAGTGGAAATTTTCAAAAAGAGTAATATACTAAAACGTTTTTCAGTAAATTCCTTTATTAATGAAAACAGTACAACAAATTCAACAATACTGAATGAAAGTGAATGATTATAAAAAAGATAAAGCTTTCTATATATCTTAATAGTTAAAAGATCGCTGAAGACAGCAAAAAGATTAGCCATTTCAACAAGGTGATATTCTCCTAATAAAAATTATTTTATCTGCTAACATTGTATAACTTTTTGATTTAACTGTTTTATTACAGTTGAATTACAGTTCATAATATTTTAAAATGCAATTTCATATCAAACATAAAGTACTTATGTATCAGAAACAAACTGATCAGCAAATCTAAAGAGTATCTAAATAGCTTTTTTTAAAAAATATATGCATTAATTATTAGTTAACTTCAATTGTTATAGGAAGGGGGAGGGTGAGTATATTCTTATTCATTTGTTTAATTTTAAACGTGAAAATGTAACACAATTGAATGAAGATTATTGAAAAACTTATCTGAATTTTGAGTATTCCAAAAAATTAGTTTGACTATAGCAAATGCTAACTTGCTGTAGCCAGTAATAAATATGAATTATTATTATTTTTTAAATATACATTAGTATGAAAGATGACAAACTTTTCTATGTTAATATTGTAGTATTACAAATAAAATTATCAAACAAAGACAAATTATTGATATTTACAAAAAGAAAATAATAATAACAATGTTTGAAAAATGAAAGAATGAATAATTTGTTTCAACAAAGTAAATGCAAGTCATGAAATACAAGAAAGTGCATCAATTGCTACATCAAATTGTATCAAGATTTAATTTCAGTAGCTGCTCATGAATATGGGTAATTTCTTCGTAGGTAGATTTAAAAAAAAAAAAACTAACAGGTTAAGCCTACTTTTACAGACATCATTTAAAATCGACTTCCTTTTTTCTTTGTATTTTGATCATCCAGCTAAAAGGTTTGGTAAAACCAGCAGAGAGCTGCCATTGATAGCTACTGTACATGCAACAGTTGCAACAAAGATCATTACAGATAAGGCAAATAAGTTAAAGGCAAATTGTTAAATAAGGTCAAGGTCAATATGGAGCAGCCTGATTGCCTAATAAAGTCTTTCTTTTTTTTTCTTTCTCATTTTGCATTACATTTTGTTTCCCCCCTAAAAGCTAAACACACTCAAAAACTAGAATAATTTCAATGTTCTTTTACATGATGGTAGCATGAAATTATTACTTTCAATAAATTTTCAACAATCTTGCAATATTTATATCATGTTTATAATAAACCAGTACTTTTTTAGACAAATAAAATAAAAAAAAATGAATTTTACATAGTAAATTCTAAAAAATGTATTTTATTTATATACTTGCATTATCCAACAAAATTATTATAGTATGAGTAATTTTCTATATCTTTAAATAAGTTTGAATTTAAAAATAAAATTATTGCAACTTAAAAGTACTAAAAATATAAATAACATATAAAATATTGAAAGTATCAATCAACAATGTTGTATCAAAATTTATCCACTACTATAACCTGGAAAATTTTGATTGGCATTCGTTTAAATATTAATTTTTTTAAAGATAATATTTATATATACACTGTAAAACCTCAAAAACAGACACTCCCAAATAGCGGCAACATCTATTTAATGAACACTTTTTCAATCCACAACACTTATTTAGTAGTATGCTTTTACCTCTGAATAGCAGACAAATTGTGTGATCCATAGGTGTCCAGTATTTAGAGGTTTTATTGTGTATTTTACGGTATACCTTTAAAAAGCAATAGCAGTATGCTATATTTGAAAATTATATACCTATGATATAATTTATTGTGCTACTTTGAGCATACACTATTGACTGAACAAAATTTTAATATAATCAATTAACATAATAATAAGCAGTCAAATTAGTATCAAAGATTTAATTTTAAAGAATATTTCCCCCTGCACTTAAAATATGCCAATATAATGCATTAAAAATAATGTAGGAATATCATTTCATATGAAAAAAAAAATTATAATTAAAAAAGACCTTTTCATTTATAATGAAAAACAACTTATTTTTCAACATATATGATATGAAAAAACAAGTACCTCCAATACAGGGCTGCCACTGCCTAATGACACTGAAAATAGTAGCTTTAGTAGCCTACAAAGAAAGAAATAGTAGCCAAAATAGTAGCATTTGTACAAAAATAGTAGCCAAAATAGTCGCATACTTACCTAAAAAAAGGACAATATTAAAAAGTTTCCATAACTGAAGGGTCTTTATGAATGTCCACATCTTATTTCAGTGTTTATGTTTCTGCCCAAGTCACTTTTTATACTTTTATTATAAAAGAATACACATTTCTATAAAAATGAATATGATATGAATGAAAAAATGCTACGAATTGTGTAAACAGTTCTGAACTCTCCTTAATAAATATAGACGCCAACATTGTAAAAACTACATCAGGAGTAAAATAGTTACATTTCAGGAGTTTTGGACATCCATCAGGAGTAAAATTTAAGCAATTCAGGAGTCGTTTCAGGAGTCATACGAGTGTTTTGAAGATATACTTTTTTAATAGTTCGGCGTCATTTCGAAGATCAATAATGATAAATAAACTAATTTTTCAAAATTTTTGTGAAAATGAACTTGGTAAACAAAATAAAGAATAAAATAAGAGTCCTCAGCTTTGAAAGATAAACTAGGAATCTGTGAAGGAAAATTGATTCCACAGGGTTTTGAAGTTTTTTCTGAATATATGAAAAAAAAAAAATTCTGAAAAAAAATTCGCCGTTTTTTTAAGATCTTTTGACCAAATTTGCCGTTTTTTTCAAGATCCTTGGACGAAATTTGCCGTTTTTTCGAAATCCATCGCCGAAATTTACCGTTTTTTCGATATCCTTCGACGAAATTTACCGTTTTTTCGATATCCTTCGACGAAATTTACCGTTTTTTCGATATCCTTCGACGAAATTTGCCGTTTTTTGGCGATCTTTCAACAAAATTTGCCGTTTTTTCGAGATCCTTCGACGAAATTTACCGTTTTTTCGAGATCCTTCGACAAAATTTACCGTTTTTTCGAGATCCTTCGACAAAATTTGCCGTTTTTTGGCGATCTTTCGACGAAATTTGCCGTTTTTTCGCGATCCTTCGACAAAATTAGCCGTTTTTTCGCAATCCGATGACGAAATTTGCCGTTTCTTCGACGAAATTGGACGTTTTTCCGTTATCCTTCGACGAAATTAGCAGTTTTTTCCACGATCCTTTGACGAAGTTGGCGTTTTCTCCGTGGCCCTTCGGCGAAATTCGCATTTTTCCGTAATTTCGCCGAAAAACGCGGAAAAATTCGCCGAATTTCCGCCGAAAATGCAGTTTTTTTTACGGCCTTTTGACGAAATTCACGTGTTTTCACGGTCCTTTGACTAAATTTGCGTTTTTTTCGCAATCTGTCAACGAAATTAGCCATTTTCCGCGATCTTTTAATGAATTAATTTCGCGTTTTTTCACGATCATTCAACGAAATTCCCCGTTTTTTTACGATTCTTTGACGAAGTTTGCCGTTTTTCGTGATGCTTCGACAGAATTCGCCATTTTTTAACGATCCTTTGACGAAGTTTGCCGTTTTTCGCAATCCTTCGACGAAGTTTGCCGTTTTTTTCGCGATCCTACGGCGGCGAAATTTGCCGTTTTTTCGGATTATTCGACAAAATGATTTCGCGATTCTTCGAAGAATTTACGCGTGTAAAAATTGCACGTCGCGTAAGAGCTATTTTTTTGCGTCCCAATTCCAATTTTTCGCGTAATTTACGCGCTATAGCGCGTCCGCGGCATCGCTGTAAAAGACGCAATTTCCGTATTTTCAACGTTATTTCCGTACTACCGTATTTTACCACGCATTTCCGGAATTGTTGGCATCTATGTATACTAGACACCAAGCTTTTCTGCGCTCCAAAACCACCTACCACCAAACTAAGCCAAACTAGTTTTTCTCCGACCAAAATCTGCTTGGAATTTCCGTATTCCTGCCGAAACTTGAACATTCCCTGGAATTCAGAAACGATCCCATCAGCACAGTACCTGCCTCCCCTAATTTGCAAATAGAAGCAACCGCTTGCGTACGTACGGAAGGAGGAAACAGCGAGGCAGGTGACCGAGTGCGTTTGGAAAGATGACTTTACAGGCGCTTTGAGGGAGAAAAAAAAGATCGATTCTTCACTAAAAATAGTCGCTGGAACCTGAAAAAAGTCTCCTTTTTTTGCGTTTTAGTTGAAATAGTCGCTTTTTAATGGTTTTTGGCCTATAATAGTCGCCATAGTCGCCTGATGCTGAAAATAGTCGCTTTTAGTCGCATTTTAGTCGCAAATGGCAGCCCTGCAATAAAATAAATGAAGAAACCTAAATGAAAAACTAATAAAAAAACTTTTGAAACAATCTTTCTTAAACATAAAAATTTTTCTTTGAAACACTCAAAATTATAAATCAAAGATTTGCTTTCTTTAGCATTTGTATATAAATAAAAAGCCCAGGTGTGTTCTTTCAGTCATAAATTTAAATATTGAATAAGACAAAACTGCAAATATCAGTTTTGCAACATGCTATAGTGTTGAAACATCAACTATGCACCTTAATGTTGTAAGAATTTACTGCTATATAATAGGCAGAACCACATATAAGAACGCTCACTTCACCAGCAAAAAAGGCTTCAAAGGGAAAATAAATTTTTAAAAGAGATAAATGTATTTCTTCCATAACAAAACTACAGAATGTATTTTCTAATACATAAGTACCTATTAAGCAATGAATTAAATACCAAAGTTTTGAAACATCTAAAGTATACAGATAATTACTTCTTTAAAACTATGAGTAAAAATACTCAAGTTTTACTAATATTAAAGCCCATCTAATGCTGCTAATGATAGTTATCAATATGTTCAGTACCGCTCTTTGTCATGTTTAGACTGCTGTTTAGAAATTTTCCGGGCATCTTCCATACGCCGCTGGATAGCATCTTCATTTTCTTTTTGGAAGCGCAATCTTTCTTCATAGTAAGTTGCAAGACGCTGTCGAGCTAATTCACGCCTGTATTCTTCTTTCGCAGCTTGCCTCTGTTGCACAACTTTGAGGGCTAGTTTTCTCTGAGCCTCCATTTCAGAATTTTGTATGCGTTCATTTTCTTTCTCTTTTCTCCATTGTTCTACCTATAAAATTAGAGATACAATAACAACAACAAATTATGAAATAAATTTATATGTTTAAAGTTATTTACTGATAATATGTGAAGAATAATAGCTGGAGAAAAAAGTGCTTAACGAGCCTAACAAGAACAATATTAAAATATAGACAAAATCTATATTATAAAGCACAAACATGTCTTTTTATCTATAATACTTCTAATTTTGTCTATAATTTATATTCCTCTGTTTGTTTGTATCATCCATATCAGTAATGAAAGCTAAATAGTTGTCTGAGTGCAACGAAGACTCATACACAGCGCAGTATTACTTTGCCCCATATATAGCTACGATGGATATTAAAACTTTTCGTCAAGCATAACTCAAAAAATATTTAACGGATTTCGTTTAAATTTTTACAGCCGGTACCTATAAAGGTGACAACAACGTCTATTTATTACCAAGAATAAGTGTCAAACCGTTTGGAAGTTATATTAAAAAAATAGATAAAAAAGCACAATTAAAGTACATACGTCACTAAATTTTGTGCGTACGTCATTTTCACCGGCGGGAGATTTTCCTAGACAATCGGAATTGAAAAGTTCATGGAATACATGGAGCAAAAAAATATGCAAGCACTAATATTCAGCACAATAAAATATATTTCAATTTAATAAAAATGGAAAGTTAATCTGGAATTTTTTCTGTTTGAAAAGTATTAGAGATTAGTAAGAGTAGTATTAGTATTAGAGATTTGGCGTAAATCACACCATTAGCAGCTTTTTTATTTCGCGTGTGTATGTTAGGAACAATTCTTTGATGTTTAAATAAAAGGATTCGATTTGTGGCATTATTTCTTATTTTCTTTTCCTTTTTAGTATTTTAAATGGAATTAGTGAAAGGCGTGTATTTTAAATTAAATGAGTGAAAGACGTGTATTTTTAATGTATGTATTTCAAATGAAATCAGTGAAAGATTTATATTTAAATGAAATGAATGCAATATGAAGATGTTATGAGAAAAATATTTGGCGATTTATCAACTGCGCCAAGTTAACATAAAAGTACCAATACATATGTGGGTACTTCTCTATTATCCCGTCGACCACTTTTCATAACAAAAAACTATCGCCAAATAAACGGGAGAACGCTGTCATTGAAATATCAAAATACATAAATAAATAAAATATAAGAATTTAAGGACACAATTGTTATTTTAATGAATGAAATAACTAATAAATCAGTAAAACATAATGAAAAATACACGCAAATGTCGCGTTAAAAACCACTTGATGACGTAACAAACACGTATAATGCTTCTGATATCAAGTAAATGGGACTGCATTTTTGGCGTTTAATCTAACAGTTTGGCGATAGTTTTTGTTATGAAAAGTGGTCGACGGAATAATAGAGCAGTACCTCTATGTGAAATGAAACAAGGTACAGATGTCATATACGCACCACGTTGGCGCGATTTTTCCCTCCATCAGCTTGGGGAAAACTTTGTTTTTGAGTATTAGTGACAAATAGTACACGTGATTTTTTATTTCAATATAAAAATAAAATAACGTAATAAATGAAACAGCTTCTATTATTTTAAAAAAGGAAATAAAAATAAATAAATAATAGTTTGATATAAATAAAGGCGCGGATGTCATATACGCACCACATTGGCGCGATTGCAACAAAATGGCAATTTTATGCCTCACATGGTAACCCGGTTATTTTGTTTCAATTGTTGTTTATTAACTTTTATTTTTTATTTTAATTCTATAAATTGTTTTTATTATATATATCAATATTTATTTATATCAAACTATCATTTATTTATTTTTATTTCCCATTTTTGAATAATAGGAGCTATTTCATTTATTACGTTATTTTATTTTTATATTGAAATAAAAAATTACATGCTATTATTGTATGGTATTTGTAACTAATATTCAAAAACAAAGTTTTCGCCAAATTGGCGGGGAGAAATCGTGCCAATCTGATGCGTATATGACATCTGTGCCTAAATTAATATTGATATACATATAAAAATAATCTATAGAATTAAAATAAAAAATAAAAGTAAACAAACACAACAAACAGTTTTCGCCAAAGGGGCGGGGGAAAAATCGCGCCAACGTGGTGAGTATATGGCATCTGTGCCGGGATTTTTACCCTTTTATCTGTGCTTTCGGAAATATAAAAAAATTAAAAAATTCTTATATCAGGTGTATAATGTTTTGCATTTTTATACGGACCACTTCTCCATTTTAAGATTTTAAATGCTATTTATATCAGATATTTCTTTCTTGAGATTCCCACAAGTTTTTTCCGGTAATTTTTTTAGTTCGCTTATTAATTGTTTACAATTTGCCCCCGTGGCAATAACAATTATTTATCACAAAAAATGGGTACTTCTCTATTATCCCGTCGACCACTTTTCATAACAAAAAACTATCGCCAAACTGTAACGCTAAATAAACGGGAGAACATTGCCATTGAAATATCAAAATAAATAAAATATAAGAATTTAAGGGCACAATTGTTATTTTAATGAATGAAATAACTAATAAATCAGTAAAACATAATAAAAAATACACGCAAATGTCGAATTAAAAACCACTTGATGGCATAACAAATACGTATACTGCTTCTGGCATCAAGTAAATGGGACTGTATTTTTGGAGTTTAATCTTAGTTTGGCGATAGTTTTTTGTTATGAAAAGTGGTCGACGGGATAATAGAGAAGTACCCAAAAATGGCTTAGTTTTGTTAAATTTGTTTGTTATGTATTTTCATTTCTTATTAAAATATCGAAAATGGCAATAAAATTTTATTTTAGCACCGTACTTAATTTTTTAAAATGGCTCAAAAACATGGTTTAATAAACGTACATTTGTAAACATTTTAAAAAACATGTTTTTCCGCTCTCTAGAAAAATTTGTAAGATTCTACAACTGCCTTTGGCACCAACCAGTACATGATATGGAACTTTTCCCTATTCAGATACACAGAAGAGGTTGGTCACAAACAAGAGTAATGCTAGCAACAATATTGTTTTAACTCTATAAGAGTTAGAAACAATAATGATATTAAATTCCCCGATTAGCTTAGGGCCCGATTACGGAACTTTCTCCTAGAAAAAAAAAACTGTAGAAGTCTTTTACATTTGTTTCGAATGAAGCTCGATCAACAAAGTATTAATTGATAATACAAACAACACTAATATTAACATGGGGGCAAAAGTTTGAATTTAAGTGTATATATTTGGAACCCTCCCCCCCCCAACCACCCACCAAAAAAAGAAAAAGAAAGTTACAGAAATGAATTTAAAATGGCGTGAAGCCACCCTTTCTGACATAAGAAATTGGCTGCGAACCCGATTACGAAACTTTCACTTAACTTAATAACATGTATCTAATAGCCCTGAGGACAATTCCCCTTCCCAGTTATGCGGACCTTGGGGCTTTTTTAAAAAGCTTGACGCAGTTCGGGTTGAAGAAGTTGAGATTTACTGTCAAATGACATAAACTACTATGAAAATAAAACTGGTGAATTATTATGCTGGTTTATGTATGTATTTAAAAAAATTGCATCTGATTACACTCTTTAGATAAATTACTCCTGTTTGCATTTAATAACAGATAAACGGCTTCCGTTTACTAAATTGTTTAAATATTGGGAAGAGTTGGCGAGAGATAGATAGACGTGTAAACAAACGGGTAGAGAGACGGATAGCGACAGAGATAAGCTAACGGGTAGCGAGGCAGGTGCAAAAAAGGGTTGACAGAGGAGTAGTGAGATGGGTAGGGAGACGGGTAGCGTGGTGGATAGAGAGACGAGTACAGAGACGACTTGACAGACGGGTAGAGAGAGGGGTATATAGACAGACAGACGTGTTGATAGATGAGTAGTGTAACGGGAGGCGAGACAGGTAGAGACACGATTAAAGAGTCGGGTAGAAAGATAGACGGATACTGAGACGGGTATACAGAAGAGTAGAGAGACAGTAGACAGATGAGTTCGGAGAGAGACACAGCTAAGACATACGAGTAGTTAGACTGGTAGACACGTTTGTAGCAAAGCATGTTATCAATGTGGTTTGAAGTATACGAGTTTCTATAAATAGTTATACAAATAAACAAAGGAATTTTTTTTAATTCAAATATTAAATATTTGATTTAATATTTCAATATTTAATATTTTATTTTTTAATATTTTATTTAGATATTTGTCACAAAGAAAATGTTGCAAAAATTAAATTAAATTTGCGTTAAACTACGCTTGCTAAAATACGCTATTGGCTGCAAATCTGATTATGTGACTTTAAAAATATCGTTTTAAAAGATCCGGCGGTTTTTTTTTAAAGTTTTAGCAATTCCCGCTTAAGAAAATGAGATTATTTGCCAAATGTTATAAAAAAATGCATATGCAAACATAACAGTATATGAATTTATATATGATATTTTGTAATTATATCTTTAATTTGCTATTTTTCATATGTTGTATCTTTATCTATCTCTTGTCTATCATATGCTGTATATTCACTTAGATTCTTGTTGATATCTTCTTTATATCGTAATTGTTAACTTTATGTTCTCAGCAATATCACTCAGACTAATCCCTTTGAGGGAAATCCTAGTTTAAAATAGCTCCATGTTGTATCAGAGGCTGCCATCTACATTTTCTTCGAATTTGTAAAATAGTATTTCATATGGATGAATAATATTGCAATCTTTCAGCTGTTTAACACTCTCCAACATAGTTGGAAAGTGTTTATAAATTTGGTTTGTCTGGCCATACTCTAACTCTTGTAAATATACTCTGATTACTATACGTAATTTTTATAAGTTAAGATTTAGTATAATGTTCAGCATTGAAAATAAAGTGTATGGAATTTATAGTTCGTTTACAGGAACACACAAAACGATTCCGTGATTTATGGAGGAAAATCATTTGCAGTGCATTTTATGGATGTTGCGATATTTCAAACATAATGAGATTGATATGCAGCACTGAGGTGGATTACAATGTGAGCAATACAAAAAAAATCCCATTACATTATGGTGTTTGGGAAAAAATCATCTGTGGTGCATTTTAGTGAGGTAATACTTCAATCATAATGAAATTGATATGTATTTATGACGTGCTGTAAAACATGTTTTCTGCAGAATATGCAAAGCATTTATCATTCATTTACAGGATCACACAAAAGAATTCGGTTACAGAACTGATTGATAATTATTGGAATGGAGTTTTCCGCTGTGGTATGCATTTTTAAACTTATCTAATTTTTAGGTGGTATGTTTAAATTCTATAAATCGCATACAAGGCTGCATGCAAGAATTAGCATACATAACTGGATACAGACAGCAATTTTTGAAAATCGATATTAACTGAATTATGTGTTTTTTAAACTGCTTATTATCTAATTCATCATATGAAAAATTGAAATTTCTTAATAATATTCTGTTAATGTAGAAAAGCGTTTCATAATCTATACCTGATGCATGATTTTTCATTCTTGTCATTAATAAATAAGTGTGGAGGAAAGGGACATGAATATTACTTACAACATTTTGTAAAGAGAAAGCGAATTAAAATCTATTTCGTTTTTCCTTATTTTTAAATGGACATCAATGTTTTCATCATAAAAAGTAAATCTACAATGATTACATGAAAGTGATGTCATTTTCTAGACTCTTTCCGTCATGAAGTTTTGTTTGAAATGAGAAAGAATAGATTCTAAAAAAACAGTGGCTATGTTTCGTTTCCTATAAAATATCAATTGTAGAAATTGGTACCACTACATCTAAAGTATTAAAACACTTTGCTATAATGTATAGCTATAAAATATAGCTGTAATATACAGATGAAATAGGAAATGTGTTGAAGTATTAGTTGTAAATTCAATATATGCCAATAGATGGCGCTACCTGCTGTATCTACATGTTATATATAAATGTTCCAAACAGAATAAAGTTAGTCTTCCATGTTCCAGCAATCAGGTATGTTGTGATTTATTTGTTCTCATGCATTATATTGTTCCTACATTATTGAGTATGTTTAATAGGTTATGGGCCCAGGCTAGGGAATGAGAATGAATGCTAAATTAGTTAAGATATATTATTTAATTTAATTCTATGAAAATTTTTAGAATTAAAAAAAGTGTAATGTTAACCACATGGTTTGTTAGGCTTAACTAGTAAGTGACTGTAATGTGCCTTGAAATGAAGTTATTATTTTAACTCTTAATCTTGTATTTTATTTAAATGAATAGTTAGATAATTATTGAGAATAAATTAATTTTAATAGAAAATTCATTAGAATTGCTCTCAAAATTATTTTTTGTTTAGTTTACTTGGTTAGGGTTAAAATAAGAATAAACATGCCTGGAGAAGGTTCATTTAATCATAAACAGTTAATTGGTAGGGCTAATTATATGGATTGGAAATTTGCCATGAAGATGCACCTTATTAAAAAGGATTTGTGGGAATTTGTTGATGGTAGTAAGGAAGACCCAGCAAAAGATACCAAAGCCTTGTCTTATATTGTTGAGGGGGTCAGTGAAACAATTTTTAATGACTTAAGGGATTTATCAAGTGGGAAAGAAGCTTGGAAAGTGTTAGCTGAAACCTATGAGGATAAAGGTATAACAAGAAAGGTTTCAATTATAAAGGAATTAGTTAACACTCGTTACACAGATTGTAAAGATATGACTGATTATTTGCACAGGGCAATTTCAGCATATCAACAGTTAAAAACTACAGGTGTTAAACCTGATGAGGAATTAATTGCAGGGATAATTTTAGCAAATTTACCTGATCGATTTGAACCCCTCATAATGGCATTAAAGAATTGTGGTGAGGAAATTACAGTTGATAATGTTAGAAATCGTTTATTAGCTGAAGATGTAAAACCCCAAATAAATGATAGTGTGGAACATGCTTTTGTCAATGAAAGGTTTAAAACTAAAAAACCCTTTAAAGGAAAATGTTTCAAATGTAATTTTTATGGGCACAAAAGTTCAGATTGTCAAAAATCTCTTCATTCAAATGCTAAGAATAATGAAAATAAATTTAGTAAAAAGAATGGGTTTAAGCCAAAACAACCTAAGAAGGAAGAAGCTTATGTAGCACATGTATATGTTGCTAATTCTAATCCAGATCCTAATATTTGGTTTATGGATTCTTGTGCTTCTTATCACATGACTCCACATAAAGAATTAATTGATAATTACACAAAACCTAATGTTAAACAAATTAAAACAGGGAGTTCAGTGATAGAGGTTGAGGGTGAAGGCAATGTAACATTCCTTTTGTCTAGAAATGAAGAAAAAATGCATGTAAGTTTTAGTAATGTGTTACATGTACCAAAGTTAACAGCAAATTTGCTTTCCATTAAGTATTTAAATAAAACTTTTGGAATGGTTAGTACATTTACGGGAGAAAGATGCTTTGTATACAAAAATAAACATTTAGTTGCTAGTGGAACGGGTATTAGTGACAATTTGTATTCACTTGATATATGTAATGAATGGGCATTAATTACTCCTCAAAATATTTCAAATGATTTATTACATAAAAGGGTAGGTCACTTAAGTGAAGGAGGAATGATGAGGTTAAAGGATATCGTTGAAGGTTTCACATTTAATGGAAATTTGTCAGATTGTACATCATGTATTAAGGGCAAAATGCATAGGCAGCCGTTTCCTAAGGGTAAAGCTAAACGTGCAAAGGAAATATTGGGTATTGTACATAGTGACTTGTGTGGGCCAATGACTGTTTCATCAATTGGTGGTTCTCGTTATTTTATTTCTTTCATTGATGATTTGTCACGAATGACTTTTGTTTATTTTCTAAAACATAAATCTGAAGTCTTTGAGAAGTTCAAAGCATTTCAAATATATGTTGAAAGGCAAACTGGCAAACCAATCAAAATATTACGTTCTGATAATGGAAAAGAATACGTAAATGATGAGATGATCAAATATTTAGAATCAAAAGGGATTCAGAATCAAAAATCCATTCCGTATACACCCGAGCAAATGGGGATAGCAGAACGAAATAATCGAACTCTTGTAGAACGGGCAAGATCAATGTTAGTTGATGCTCATCTTGATCGACAGTACTGGGCAGAAGCTGTACAAACAGCAAATCACTGTAAGAATATTTCTCCTACAGTAGCAGTTGCAGGGATGACTCCTTATGAAAAATGGAGTGGAGACAAACCAAACTTAGATTACTTAAGGGTGTTTGGGTGTCGTGCATTTGTTCATATTCCAAAACAGAAACGTACAAAATGGGATGTAAAAGCAAAAGAAATGATGTTCATTGGGTATTGTCAGGATAGGAAAGGTTACCGCTTAATAGATCCTGTAACAAATGAAATAATGAATGCACGAGATGTACATTTTTTGGAAAATCAAATGTATCATCAAACTAGTAATAAATCTGAATTTTATACTGACTCTTTATTCAGTGGGAGTAAAATTAGATGTTCAGATAATGAGGATGATGAATCAAGTAATGAAACAGATACAGTAATAAATGATAACTCTGAAAATGATTCTTTAGAAATTATCCCTACTATTACTGATCCTGTTAACGATAATGTAAATATAGACAATGCAGTTGATAACTCGCATCTGCCTGTATTGACTGGTCCATATAGAGAAACTAGGTTCCCACGCAGTTATGAGGATTTTGACATGAAAGGTATGCCAGATTTGCAAATGCCAAATTTAAATCGTATGTGTTTTGTAAAAGCTTTAGCTGCAATGGAAATTGATTATTGCTTTGAACCAAAAACAATTGATGAAGCATTAAACAGTGTCAATGCAAATCATTGGAAAGATTCTATATCTGAAACTATATCTGGTCACATTAAAAATAAAACATGGGAAATTGTAGATGAACCTAACAATAAAAATATTATAAATTGTAAATGGGTGTTTTAAAGTTAAACATAATTCTAAGGGTGAGATTGAAAGGTACAAAACTAGATTAGTAGCTAAGGGTTTTTCACAAATTGAAGGAATAGACTATAATGAAACATTCTCACCAGTTGTTCGATATGTTACACTAAGAGTTTTATTAGCATATGCAGCTATATATGATTGGGAAATTGATCAAATGGATGCTGTTATGGCTTTTGTACAGGGAACACCAGATGAGGAAATTTACATGAAAATACCAGAGGGCTTTAATGAATATTACAAAGGAAATTTGGAAGGGAAGGTTCTTAAACTCAATAAAGCTTTAGATGGTTTAAAACAAAGTGGCAGACTCTGGTATCAGATGCTGGAAAATGGTTTAGTTGAAATGGGATTAAAGCAAAGCACTTTCGATAGTTGTGCATACATTAAAGTTAATCAAAATAAAGATTTAGTTATTGTAACTATTTATGTTGATGATTTTCTTATATTCAGTAATTCTATAAGCCTTAAAAATTGGGTTAAAGAACAACTGAAGAAAAGATTTGAAATGAAAGATTTAGGAGAGGCAAGTTACTGTTTAGGTATCAAAATTGAACGTGATAGAAAAAATGGGTCCATTAGCCTTAATCAGACTCAATATGTGGAAAATATGCTTCGCAAATACAATATGCATGATTCCCATCCTGTCACAACACCTCTAGAAGCTAATAAAAGTTTCTTAAAAGTAAATGTGAATAATGAACATATGGAAGACTTAAAAAGAATTCCATATCAAGCAGCCGTTGGAAGCCTGCTTTATGCAGCTCAGGCAACTCGACCAGACATTGGTTACAGTGTCAATTTACTTTGCAAGTTTTGTCAAAGTCCAAACAAGACACACTGGACTGCTGTAAAGCGCATTATGCGCTACCTTAGAGGTACATCTGGCACAAAATTAACTTACTCCAGAAATCATAGTGATAAAATTATAGGTTATTGTGATGCAAATTATGGTGGTAATATTGCAGATCGAAGATCAACTACTGGATATGTATTCATGATAGGTGGTGGAGCTGTGTCATGGTGCAGTAAGAGACAACCTACAGTAGCAACAAGTACAACAGAAGCCGAATACATGGCTCTGTCTGCTGCGTCTAAAGAAGCCATTTGGCTAAATAAAATTGTTATGGACCTTGGACTTAAACACATAAAAACGATTCCAATATACTGTGATAATAATGGTGCCATTAATCTTGCAAAAAATAACATGTACCATGCGAGGAGCAAGCATATTGATGTCCAACATCATTTTGTGCGTGAAACTGTCAAGAGTGGACAAATTATCGTGAAAAGTGTACCAACTGCAGATATGTTAGCAGACTTTTTAACCAAGACCGTCCAGCGTATGAAACATGAGATGTGTGCCCAAGCAATAGGCTTAAAATTTTAAGTTCCAGAAAACTTTCTTTGAACTTTTTTTTATAGACTTCAAATTTGAACAATAATTACATTTTTTGTTTGTTTTTGCCCATCTATTTAATCTTCTGCATAATTTAAAACTAAAGTGGGAGTGTTGAAGTATTAGTTGTAAATTCAATATATGCCAATAGATGGCGCTACCTGCTGTATCTACATGTTATATATAGATGTTCCAAACAGAATAAAGTTAGTCTTCCATGTTCCAGCAATCAGGTATGTTGTGATTTATTTGTTCTCATGCATTATATTGTTCCTACATTATTGAGTATGTTTAATAAAATGAAACATAGCAACCATTTATGTAGAGTCAGTTCGGGGTCACACTAAAAGCGTCTTATAGAAAGTGATGTCATGTTTAGGAGATTTTTTTTTTCTCTGAATATTTTTCTTGAAATTGAAATGCAGTATGCTATATTTGAAAATTATATACCTATGATATAATTTATTGTGCTACTTTGAGCATACACTATTGACTGAACAAAATTTTAATATAATCAATTAACATAATAATAAGCAGTCAAATTAGTATCAAAGATTTAATTTTAAAGAATATTTCCCCCCTGCACTTAAAATATGCCAATATAATGCATTAAAAATAATGCAGGAACATCATTTCAGTATTATAGTAGATGTTTTAAATCTGAAAAAAAATTAAATGAAGGTACTATGTCATGTTAATGCACTTATAATTTTTTGTTGATTTTATACATAAAAAACATGCATTATCCGCCCAGAATGACATCAATTTTGGATATGAAAATATAGGGAGTAGGAATTTTTATTAGCTTACAAAAAGAAAATACATGTGTTACTTTTTTTTAAATTCTTGCACTGCTTTTTATAATATGGCAACAGGAAAGAAAAAATTGAATTACAAATTAAAAAAATATATATATATACTTGTGTAAACTATGGCAGGCAGTTGAAAAAATTCAATAAAGTGTGGTCTGAGAAATTTGTATTGGGGTATGTGTACCACCAGAAAAAAAGCCCTGATTAAAATATTTTTAAAGTTTATAATCACTTACACAAAGCATATTAACTAAAATAAATGAGAAAAAGACTTGTTTTTATTACTTAAAAATAAAATATATAAGCATACCCTTTGTCTCAGCATTTCACATTTAAATTTCTGGCGAAGAGCTTCATCTCGACTAAGCTGATGCCCAGCATGTGACTGTTGAGCCTGGGAAATTTCTGTAACAGCTCTAAGAAGCCAACTCCATCTTTCTCTAGCCCAATCTTCAAGGCACTTTTTCCTGCGATCTTTGTGAAACCGATTATTTTGATACCAGGTTTCGTAAGACATCTAAATAATAAAAAGTGTGATTAAAAATTCGCAAAGAATTTTTTTTTTTTTTAGTATAACAATATTTATGCATATTAAAATCAAATCTTAAAAGAATATTTAATTTTTAATTAATATATAGAAATGAAACAGATATCAATTTTGCTGGACAGTGGATGTAAGGCATAATTTGTAGCAGGATATCCGGCTACAGTATGTTTCAATCTCTCCCTTTTCTAGTTTTATTTATTTTTAACTAAATTAGGCATCGGTCAGTGAGTTAATTATTATATATCAGTATTGAAAATAAGGTGTTACTTATAATTTATAGTTTGGTATAGTTTGTTTGCAGGGTATAGTTTTTATAATTTGATAATTTATTTATTTTAACAGTTTTTCAGTTTTTATAGCTCATTTTCATTTACAGTTCGTTTAAAGAGACACTAAAAAAAATGAAGAGTTCTGTTACATTATTGTCTTTGGGAAAATCATTTTTGGTACATTTTATTGGTGTTACATTATTTCAAACATAATGAGCTTTATATGCACCACTGAGGTGGACTACAACATGCTTTCTCAGGAGTACAGAATAAGTAGTATGTATAGTTTCTATACATAAATGTATAAAAGAATTCCACTACATTATGATCTATGGGAAAATGTCTTTTGCAGTGCATTTTAGTGATGTTATGATATTTCAAACATAATGAAATTGAAAAGGATCAGTGAAGTGCATTGCAACATGTTTTCTATAAATTATGTATTTTGTAGCATTTTTTGTTTATTTACAGGACTGACTATGATCAGTAATTGCTGGAAGTAGGGATTTTGTTGCAGTATGTATTTTTAAATTTATCTAATTTTTAGTGTAATATGTGAGGTGTGTTAACCCTATAGATCATATACAGGGCTGCACAAAAGAATTCACACACATTACCAGATATGGACAACAATTGCTGAAAATGAATTTTTACTGAGTTGTATGTTTTTTAAATTGCTTATTTAGAGAAATCACTTCACTGTATGAAATAATTAAATTTCTTAATAATATTCTGCTAGTGTTGGAAAGTGTTGCATAATCTATGTTTGAAACATGTTTTTATTTTCTTTCTTGTTTTTCTTTTAACTTCATTCAGTCCATCACTTTACTTTATAAAATCAAGTTTTGTGTTGTGAGAACAGAAAACGTTTTCTTGCTTGTTACTAACAAAGCAAAAAGGGATTTTGATGAAGTTACCCAAATTCAAACCAAACATTTATTAATAATAACTTATTTAAGTCCTTCTGCTAAAGTTGTTCTTTCTGGTGAACTTGTTTTGTTTGCAAATTACACATTTTAAAACCTAACAAAATAAAAATAATTAATGAAAATAATTTTTTTATGGAATGGAATTTTTGTTAATGGGCCTATTTTATTAAGAGTTATTTTGTGAAAGGACCTGTTTTATTAAGAAAAATTTTGTGAAGTATTTTGTTTTATTAAATGGAAATGTGAGAAGGGGGCCCTAAATAGAAGCAAAATTTTGCCTAAATCAACCCCTGATTTACAATTCATAAAATCATTTGAATTAACTGTTACTTTATTTCTCATTCCAAAAATGTACTTATTACTATTATTGTTGTTGTTATTAAACATAGTACCATTTTCTATTGAAAATGCCCTTTTCTATGTAACTGTTGCCTTTTTACTACTTCAATAATGCCTTATTGGTGACTAGCACACTGCCCTTTTTCTTTCTAGAGTAAACACAAAGTATAGCGTTATAATTTCAGGGTGGATATACTGGTGGATAATCATAATATCTGGCTACTGCCAATCATCTAGCATATTGGTCAGATCAGCCGGATACAGTATGCTAGCTAGATATACATGGCATTCTTATTAATATATGTCCAATAAAATCCAAACACTAAGAAGATTTTCTCCTTCAGAAGGAATCAAATTTTAAATTTTATCGAAATATTTAAATTTAAATATTAAAATGTTTGATGAAGTGAAAAAGAAAAAACTTTCTTTCTCACTGTGATAAAGATATATCACAGTTTTATCTTTTTTAATTACTTTATATTTCAGCTCAACGTATTTCTATTTTTATAGCCTTTCCAGTTTAATTTGCCATTCCTTAAAAGCTTTTTATCGGCAGTCGCGCACCTTGTACGTTGCTTTTTTTGGCAAGGCCGTCTCCCCCCTCATTGTGCTTTGTGTTCGGTGAATCGGCGATGTTGTTTTCTCTGCGAGGCATCTTCGCACTTTGAGTTAGTTTCAATTGGCGCTGAGCTGTGACGTCATCGTCATTCAGCGGCTCTCACCCCGCTCCTGTGTTGTGCGCATGCGTCACCGCCGCTCTGGTTCGGTGTGTTTTCGGGAGCTGTTTTTGTCTTGGCGCTGCATCCGAAAGGGGCGTGTCTTTCAAATACAAATTAGAATCGTTCTTTTAATTATTAAATGTTAATTTGTTTCTGATTTGCTCTTTTAATTTTCACGTAATTCCTAATCATCAAATTAGTTTAAATTAATCTTGCTGTCACATTTGTGCACCCCTGTTATGGGTATTTATACTAATGTTGCGCATTTTTCTAACAGAATTTTAATAAAAATGATGCTGTAAATTTATGATAAACGTCGTATGGTCTGGAGGCCCGCTGGCCTGTGCCAGCGCTCGTATCCTAGAATCGCGTAGCGCTGATTCTTTGGAGATCAATTTCGCGTTTTCAGTTTTTAATTATTCTATAAAAATGCTGTTGTAAATTTTAAGTTTAATATTTTAAAAGTTTTAAATCAACTGGTAATTGACTTCTGAATTAATTCTATAATTCTTCATGGACGCGGCCAGAAGGAATATTTAAAGATTCTTCGAAATTTACGAAATTTGAGCCAGTACTTTTTAAAGACTTGATGTGCAGCTTTCATCTCATCCTTCCTCCTTCAAGAAAATGTAATAAACATTATTGGATCCAACATATGGTATTCATCATTTATAGTCTGCATCTATTTCTTCACTCAAGTAAGACCGTTTAATTTATTTTATATTTTTTTGATTCTCTTCTCAAAGAATATCGACCAAAAGAACGTCATGCATTTTTTTGCATTGGGTTATTGCTCACACATTAATATTCCCATCAATTGCTCTCTTATATTTTTTTCTCCTTCACACTCACCAGTTATCTATAGTAATAAAAGAAAGATGTTTGTACATGTGTGTGTCTGTCAGCAATGGCTAGGAAAATCTATTGCACATAGAGGTCTGAAAATTTGGATAAGGACAGTCAAAGGCAGGTCTGACTGCACCTCAGGCTCATATTTTTAATTTAAAATTTTGTGTTAATTAACTGAGATATTAATTAAAAACCATAATGAACATAGAAAATTGCATGCAACTGCCAATCCTGGTGATTTTCAAAGCTTTCCGGTGCTTTGCAAACACAGAAAAAACAAAAGAAGAAAAGGGTTTAGTTTCTTTTTTTTTGCATCGAGTCTACATAGGCTTAAAAAATCGAAAATGGAAAAGCAAAAAATACCCACTTAACCATCGTACTTTTCTGGTTCTGACGGTGTTATCCATTTTAAAATATTAAATATTTACCCTTTCAAAAAATATATTTCCAAATGTCTATTTCATGTTTTTCTTGTTAATTTCCACATCTTTACAAGTCTATTTTAAAATATAAAATCATACAAATTTGAGGGTGTATGTTGTCGAAGGCAGTGGGACGCCCAACTTTAGATTTGTTTGGAAATATTTTCATTTAAAAATATAAAATCGTTCAACACTGATTTTAGGTATACAGTTTGTTACAAAATTATAAGACTACTCAGAATTTCACCTTTTTTCAACAAAGAAAATATTAGTTTGAATTTAAAAGTAGTTCTATGAAAAGAAATAACTCTATAATGTTTATTTAGCTCAAGGAAAAAAAATTGAATAAATTTTTGTTCCATGCCAAACGATTTTACACAAACCCGCTGTTTCATAAATATAAGACCACTTTTATATTATTAATAAAGCAGGCGATTTTATTTTGAACTCAGAGTTTAACTGTAACCTAAACAATCTGTAAAATTTAAAAAGAAGAATAAAATGCATAAATTCTGAATTGTATCCGATTCTTTGAATTTATTAGTAAAATTCCTCATGGGAGTGAGCTGTCTGAAATAGAAGTGAGAAGAGTGTGGTTCTACAAAGGAAAGCCTGAATGTGAAATAAGTAAGATTCTTAATCATTCTAAAACTGTGATTCATAATGTTTTAAGTAAAAAAGAATTGTACGGAACGCATAAACGATCTGGTCGTAAAAAGAAGTTATCAGATCGTGATAATAAGCAAATTGTCAAACTGGCAATGAAAAAATACCAGTCGACTCGTAAAATAGCACAACAGAAAACTAAAAAGGTATCACATGCAACCGTGTGGAGTTAGAAATCTAATGCTGGTGTTATTCGTCACAAATTAAAAAGTAAACCACTACTACTGAAATGTCACAAAGAAGCTCATCTTAAGTGGGCAAAGAATGTCATGTCCTGGAACTCTGCATGGAGAAATATATTGTTTTCAGACGAGAAAAAATTCAATCTTGATGGTCCAGACAACAATAATTACTACTGGTATGATTTAAGGCAAAGATCTCGCGAGTTCTTCAGTAGGCAGATGGGAAGCAGTTCTGTTATGATGTAGGGCACATTTTCATATGCAGGAAAATGCGATCTCCAAAGAGTTGAAGGGAAAATGAACTCTGACAGTTACCAACGGATGCTATTTCGAAGTCTTATACCCTTCGGACCACTTTTAGGAGGTTCAAATTGGAAGTTTCAACAAGATAATGCTCCCAGTCATTCATCGAAATCAACAAAAGAGTGGCTTAAAAGAGAAAAGATTGATGTTTTACCTTGGCCAAGTCGAAGCCTTGACCTAAACCCCATAGAAAACTTGTGGGGTTATTTATCTCGCCACGTGTATGAAAATAACAAACAATTTCATTCAACATATTAATTAGAAATGGCCATTATGGAGAAATGGGACAATATTCCCAAACTGTTCCTAAAAAAATTAATTCTATGCCAAATCATGTGTTTAAAGTTATTCAGAGAAATGATGGAGCAACATCTTACTAAATTTGAGAAAACTGTCTTTCCCACAGGTGGTCCTATAATTTTGTAACAGTTCTTTTTGACACTTTTTTGTTATATTGATGTTTTATTTTTTCTGAATTAATTTCATTTGTGTAAGTTGCTACATTTTACTTAAAACTTGATGTACTAACATAGAATATTCTTTATTTTGTTTGAAATATTTCTTTAATTACCTAAATAGCAAAATATGTTGCGGTCTTATACTTTTGTAACAGACTGTATTTAAGGTTATTATCATGGGCCCAGGCAACGCCAGGTAGGTCAGCTAGTAATTTTAAAAAAGTAAACCTTTAAAAAATGAATGGAATATTTTACATGGTTTATTGGTAGAAATAGAAGTAAAAAAGGCATCTAATTAATAAAATTAACAAAAATTATACAAAAACGGGCAAACAAAGCATATAAACAAGTTCCCCCCTCACCTCATTATTAATACAGGATTCATACTCCTTTCCTATAAGAAAAATTAAGCACCTTACCCAAATTTCAAGTACCTTTCTAGAAATTTCAGAAATGGAAAATTTAATGCTACATAGCATTAAGCAATAATATACTCAGTGGGGATAGAAAACATACAGAAGTAACCCTTTTTCTCCATATAATGATTAATCATTATATTGTGAAGAAAAAATGTACTTCCTTATAAAGTATTATATTGTTGGTAAGTGCAAAAAAACTTTTTCATTTTCACCAGTTTTCAGGTGAATGCTATACAATAGCAAAGTCTTAAAAGTGAAATGTTATGTAAGTGCCCCTGAAAATGATACACTTGACAAAAGTAGACTGTTGATAATTTGCATTGTTTTGATATTATATTACATAATTATCAGATAACTGGCAGATACAACAAATCACTCATGTCTTTTTTTTTTTTTTTTTTTTTTTTTTGGTGTTGTTTTGTCAACTTAATCCTAGAGAAGAGAGGAAGTGTGGAAGAGCAAAGTGAAGTACAAATGCACAGTATTCTAACCTCTCAAGGAGTACGTTTTAGAGCAGAAATGAGTCATGCTAAAACAAGTATTTTGCAGGTTACTTCTAAAATTTTTATTTTTTTTTTACTACTCAGCTTCTCTATGGTATATTTTGCCAGAAGACTTTCCCAGCCTTGCTGAGAAAAATTAAGCTTGGGCCCGTCTCCAGTCTAATGAGGGCAACTCATTATCTCTTTTCGCTAGCTATGTGAAATTGAAAAAATAACTTTATAAAAATAAACAATTAAATATGTCTTTGCAAAAAAAAATAATAATAATAAAAATAAAAATAAATTCTTGAAAGTTTGGATTTTTGTAAGGTCGGTCACATGGTGAAATCACTCATCTCTCCTTTACAAAAGAACTCCATTGCCATAACAACAGGCTTTTTGATGACAAAAGATTACAGTAATAAACCATGCAAAAGAGGAAAAAAGAATCTTGTCATAACAAAACTTTGAACTTTGTTATAACAAAAATTATTTCTTTATTGCTTTTAAAAAATCATATAAATTGAAATCATTAATATATTTTTATTTTATGTTAAAATGATACCCAAGGGTGTTTTTCATGCAGGGATATAAAATATAACATTGGATGGTAATAAGGTGTTAAATAGAAATCTGTTCATACAAAAACATCCCCCATTTTTGGCAGGAGGAGAGCTTAAAAAAAAAATAATAAAATAAAAATCCAAAAATCGCTGTACGAATTTTGGATACACTTTATTGAATAGTGGACAAATTTCACTATATTGGGCTAAGAGATTGAATTTCGATTGGTTTTATGAGCTGATCAAAATTGGTGGCAAACTTGGAAAATCAGGGAATTGCGAAAAGTTTTCATTTGAACATAAAGTAACAAAAAATGAATTAATGCACAAGCATCTTTCTTTTATTAACATAAAATTGAATATAAAAAAATTAAGCACCTATCAAAGAAAATAAAGCATCTTCACTAAAATTTAAACAAATTCAAGTACTTTTAAGCACTTTCAAGAACCATATGAACACTGTTAATATGTACAAAAAGCGAAGTATTACAATTTTGTTTTCCTATTAAGTTCCAAATAAAGAATTGCTCATATTTTTCTTTGACTTGTATTCAAGTTATGATACTTAATGTATCTCTATAGATAACTATGGCTTCATCTAACTTTTCAGGCACATTTAAACTCACTTCCCACAAATGAATTTTGCAATCTTCAAAATAAGCTTCTCTCATAGTCAATTTTATGTTTTGATAAAAAAATTTCACATGATAGAGTGTTTCATGCTAGTAGCATTCCTTGTGGCGAATTGCATAAATATACAGATAAAATAAACTTTCCAAAAACGAATTTCCTCCAGAATGAGCTTCTGTCAAGGTCAATTTTACATTTTGATAAAAAAATTCTGTGAGAGTTTTTTTTTTCTTTTTTAAATGCTAGTAGCAACCCTAGTGGAAAATTGCATCTCTATGCAATTTAAACTTACTTCCAATGAACGAATTTTGCTCTAATTTTCAAAATAAGCTTCTGCAGTGGTCAATTTTATATTTTAATAAAAGCTTTAATGTGATATTTTTTATTATGCTAGTAGCGACGTTGGGGGAAAAATTCATAACTATGCAATTTAAACTCAATTTCCATGAAAGAAGCTTGCTCAGATCTTTATAATAAGCTTCTGTCACGTTCAATTTTACATTTTGATAAAATGATTACTGCCCTGCTTTTTATTCCTTAATATGTATGTATGATAAAGTATAAATATATCAAAGTTATTAGTGATATAGAAAATTTTACATATTTCACACTAATTGAAAAAAAATTATTTTCTAATTTTTAATGGATTTTAGTTGAATTAAAAAAACAGGCCAGAGTTTAAAATTTTTTTTTATTATTATTTAATTATTAATGATTGTCACTTTTGTTACCGTTATAAAAATAAGCAGAATTTCACAACTGATATTAACTTATAGAGATAATTAAAAAAATGAAATATTGCATATAGTATTACAAGAGAAGATAAAAAAAAAAATCTTAAAAGTCATTGTTCAGAGCAAATGATGATAAAAAATAATTGTTAAAAAGTCTTTAGCATTTCTTTTTTTTTTTATGTACACTTTTATACAATCTTAAGCTATTTCTCTGAAATTAATTTGTAGAGTAACAAAAATATGTCTCCAACATTATAATGCTCTACTTTCTGACTTTATGCCTTTTCCACTTAAAACCAGGGATGAAGTGGAGGGTATACAATGGTATATGCTGTATACCTTCTGAAATTTTTTAAGGAGCTCTGTATACCCTTTGTTTCTCAAATAAAGTTATTGGGTATACTCAGTAGCATATGCCCTCTGCCTAGAGCATATATCCACTGAATTTGTTGACTACACCACTGCTTAAAACAATCAATGCAACTATTTTATAAAATCTACATCCAGTTTCAGTGTTATCCTTTAACAAAGAAGAAATACCATAACTCAAAATCTGTCAATTTCTTTTATCACAGTAGAAAGAAAATTCAATTCATTTTACTCAAACACCCGGAGCTAAAATGCTTGGAACCCGATTATAGAAGATTCAATCCTGATTTTCATTAATACTGAATTTGAATGCGAATTTCAGCATGAGAGTTACAGCATAACAAAAATCAGATTGTTTCAAAATTTCAGCCACCTTAGAATTTCAAACTGCCATATCTCAGCCATTTGTTAAGATAACACCAAAACAAAAAATATTCTGGAATCCTTATATCACGATCCAACACTTAACATAAACAACTTTTTCAATTTATAGTTTTTATACACCTTTTTTAATTAAAATATATATATATTTAACTGGCACCATTTTGGAACAAGATGGCAGATGAAGCCGGCCAACGAACTTGGTCGAGACCTTGGTATGTTCTGTACACATGATCAGTCACATTCATATTGGTTCATAAATATGAGAGCTACAGCATAACAAATATCAGACTGTTTCAAAATGTCAGCCACCCTAGAATTTCAAATTGCCATACCTCAGCCATTTTTTAAGATATAGCCAAAACAAAAAATGCTCCAGAATCCTTGTATCACGTTCTAACACTTAACGAAAACATTTTTTTCAATTTATAATTTTTTGTACATCTTTTTCGATTTTTAAAATTTTTAATTTTTTTAACTGGCCAACATTTTGAAACAAGATGGCGGATGAAGCTGGCCAACGAACTGGGCCGAGACCTTGGTATGTCCTATACACATACTCAGTTACACCCAAATAGGTTCATAAATAAGAGAGTTACAGCATGACAAATGTCAGATATATATATATATCAACATTTGAACGGAGAGTGGTTTTGGGATCTGGGGGTCATGATCGGTGAAAATATACCAAAATTTTATGGAATTGCTTTCCTCCAAATGGCTGCAATAGGTAGCTTTTTGTAATGAAAGCTACCTAAAAAATCATAAACTAAAAAAATCCAGCCACTTATGTCATTCTCCTACAGATAAATTAAACATAACATTAATTTTGCTCTGTATGTTTTAATGACTCATACTGAAGTTGTAACATCACATAACATAAAATCATATCACAGTATATCATAGTATAATGTTTTTTTATTTTCGACAATAATATACTTGTTGTTATGGCATTTTTCGTTGTGACATTATGGTTAAAATCTTTAATATTGATATCTTGCACTTTATATTAAGATGCTCATCCAAAAAACCAAGCAACAATTATGCTCACAAAACACCTTAAAAATTTAAATTCGTCTGAACACAATGATAGTTAGTACAGTAAGAGACTAAAACAACAAACACTGTCCAGCTTTAATCTATTATAATAACAAAAATATTTATAAGAAAAAACTTTAATAGATTATCCATCATCTGAACATGCTATCTTAAACATATATTTTTTTTGAGTCATGACATTTTTCTAATAAAAGGAGTGATATGATTTATTTGCTTAATTTATGAACAGACAAATTGCTA
Organism: Maratus michaelseni; assembly: GCA_963931845.1. NCBI lineage: Eukaryota > Metazoa > Arthropoda > Arachnida > Araneae > Salticidae > Maratus > Maratus michaelseni. Next base: position 258,306,823 of record OZ007592.1, read on the forward strand.
TCTGTGAAAAATAAGCTACATAAATTAACATTAAAAAAATTAATTTCTTGGCTTACATGTAAATAAAATTGCAATCAGACAACTAATAAATAAGTCTTAATTATAAAAAACAAAGAATATATTATTCTTATTTTCTTTAGAAATTTGAAATAAATCACTTAATTAGAGAAAAACTACCCCAGATACTAACATGGAAATAATAACAAAGAAAAGAAAAACTAGTAAATAGATAACTCTGAACAACAAATGTTTGTCATTATATAGTCTAATAGATTTAATTAATCTGGTATTATAGAAAAAGCAAGTCACTCACATTTAGAGAGATATATGGTTAAACACAAAAGATTTTTAAGGCATAATTTTGTGTGTATCAATTAATATTTTTTATTTCTGTTAAGATTCTGTAATTTTAAAGTAAATAAACACATCTTTAGAAATTGAGTAAGATATTCCAGATGTTTGAAGGAGAGATGCTAAATCATACAAAATGTTTTTAATTCTTTAAAAAATTCTAAATTGAATAGACATGTGATAGTTATTTTTAAAGAAAATATTACATAAAACATATTTAAATCACTTTATTTTTACTTCTTTCAGATGTATCAAAAATGTGTGAAATTTTAAAGTTCGAAAATTAAATTAAATTTTCTTGTAAATGCTTTACATTTAAAGAATGCATTTTACTGAGAAATAAATAAATAAAAATTTAGTGTTCAATTCACTCAAAGATAAAACAGTGATACTAAGTAAAAAATCCTTTAACATTCTTTTATGTTACAGTAGGAACAGAAATATAAAAATTAAGTGCATACCAATTGGCCAAGAGTTTTATTGGGGAAGGTTCTTTTCAATCGATCAAAACAGAGTACTCTTCTGTCAGGAAGATCAGCTGGATATTGCTCTAGGATGTGTTCAAAAATGGCACTATCGTGTTCAGTCCAACCACCTGGACAGGCTCTAGAAAGAGACCTTGGAAATCTTATCTACATATATTTCTCTTAATGATAAAAGAGCTACTGAAGAGATAAAAATTTAATAATATAATGGATTTATACAAGGTACAAATGTGTATGTACAGGGAAAAAAGATGATTGTCACAAAGTTGCAACCAAATTCTTACTGAATTTTGACCAACATTAGCAATTTGGTTAATGAGAAATAAAAAACTGTAGCTAAATGAAAAAAGAAAAATGTTAGCAAAATGGATTTGTCGTGAAACACTAAAAAAAAATCGATCTTGAACTCCTTAATGTACCTTTTTTTTCTCAATATGTTTTAAAATAACCTAATTTTTTGTAACTACTTATAGATCAGTTATTCATTTAAATTTAACTATCCATTACAGAAATTATTAAAAATAAGTACATTATAAATGTCTTGTGCAATCAAGAAAAAAATTCCAAACCCAATTTAATTCATTAAAATGTTATGAAGTAAAAATTTCAAATCCAAGTTAACTCAGAAATTTAAGATATTACACTCAATAAATTCTGAAAAATTCAAAATATATACAACAAACTATATGTCACATCCAAAAAAACTTTATTTGTCTAGAATTCTTCAACTTTTTATTGAAGCCCATACTTCATAAGGCAGTTTCAAAATTGTACTGTTGTCTATTGGAATGTTAACATACACTGAAATAATATCGTTGTGAGCTCGGGGTTCGAAAGCACTGATGCCAATATATAAGAACAATAAAAAGGCTTTATTCACTATAAACAGTGCAATACTTTCACAAATATCTTCTGAAAATTACAAGATAATCAGTAATCTTCAAATCCGATAAAAGCGCAGCAAAATTTCACACAGAAACAATGCGTTCAATACGACGTATCAACGACAAAATCGATCAGAGTAACACAGTTCTCAATGCAAAGCCTCTCGTATGAATTCAATCGCAGTTGACAGACAACTAACTAACTAACTGAACTGATGGAGGTCCTTATATAGGTTTCAGAGATCATTCCAGATTATTCCAGAGCCTTCAGATGCTAGAAATTACCAGAAGGTCCTCCAACTCTCGATAGAGTACTCCAAACGTGAAAGGATCCCAATGTAAATGTGTAAGGGGGGGGGGGTTGCACAAAAAGTCGCCAACTTGGCGACATTTGGCGATATATCGCCAAATTTGGCGACAAAAATAAGTCGCCAAAACCATCGCCAACTTGGCGATAAACCCATTCCTTGGCGATATTCCCATAGAACTCTATTGTAAAAACGATGAGGGTGTAAGGTTGTTTTTCTTACAAAGCACCTGAGGCCTTTAGCATTGAGTTACATGATGCTCAATAGGAAATACATTAATACTGCAATTTTCACAATAATAAAATAAAATTAATTTAAACAAATGGAATATTTACAAGTATATACAAAATTCATAACATTGCCCCCCTCTCAAGGACTGCACGTCCCGGGCAGTTCAACCTTTGATCGGAAAGCAAACCCGTTGCCAACAAATGCTATACTATTCAAAACACTTAAAGTTTACATGAAAAATAACAATTAAACACATGCATAATGCTGAATTATACAAAAATACACTTATTAAAAAAAATGAAATTAAAGCATAGACATTATTACATACAAGTATTTAAATAATAATAATAATGATAATGCTAAGCAAAATTAATAATTACATTAACTTATATACAAGACCATGGTCATACTAATTTACATTATTTACATTACACTATTTACAACCAATGCACTATACCATATGAACTATGTACTATGGCCATAGTATGGAGCCAGCCTGTCGTAATGAACGACTCTAGGCTTCGAACTTGGTGACTTTCGGATCCGAATTACGACATCGTTCAGTCTGTTTAGGACTGTATAAGGACCGTCCCAGTGCGATTGCAGTTTGGGAGAAAGTCCTTTACGTCGAGTCGGATTATAAAACCAAACCTTGTCACCTTCTTTGAATTGATGTCCCGTGGCTTTCGTGTCGTACCTGGTCTTCATCTTCTCCGTCTGTATATTGATCCGCTCTCGAGCCAAGTTGTGGACGTCTTCAAATCGTGCCTGGAGATTCTGCACGTATCCCTCTGGCGATGAAGGTGCATCTGGAGGGCGACCAAAAATCAGATCACAAGGTAGACGAAGATCACGACCGAAAAGCATCTGAGACGGGGAATAGCCGGTTGTTTCATGGACGGCGCTGCGATAGGCGAGAAGAAACAAGGGAAGTTTTTGGTCCCAGTCTTGTTGGTTTCTTGAGACTAGCAGTGAGAGATTGTTGAGGATGGTACGATTAAATCTCTCAACCATGCCATCCGATTGTGGATGTAAAGGCGTCGTCCTAGTTTTCTCCATTCCGAGAAGTTGACAGAGACCCTCAATCACAGCAGAGATGAAATTTCTCCCCTGGTCAGAATGCATTTGGAGAGGGACTCCATACCTTGATATCCACTGGTGTACCAAGGCATCCGCAACTGTAGAAGCTTCTTGATCAGGGATGGCATAAACTTCAGGCCATTTTGTGAAATAGTCCATGACAACAAGGAGGTATTTGTTGCCATCAGCACTTCTTGGCAGAGGACCTAGAATGTCAAGAGCGATGCGTTCAAAAGGTGCTCCTACATTGTAGAGATGTAGTCTTCCTCGGCTACGTTTCTTTGGTCCTTTCCGAGCTGCACATGCATCGCAAGATTTGCACCATTGTTCGACGTCAGCTCTCGCTTTTCCCCAGAAGAAGCGCTCTCGGACTCTGTGTAATGTTTTCATGACTCCAAAATGGCCACCAGTGGGACTGCCATGTAATTCTTCGAGGACCTCTGGGATTCGAGATCGAGGAAGTACCAACTGCCACCGAGATGTTTTCCCATCTTCCGATTCGAATTTTCGGAACAGGACACCATTCTTGACGTGGAGGGAGTTCCAAAGAGCCCAATATTGCTTCGTCGTAGGACTGTAGGTCGAGATGTCTTTCCAACTGGGCTTCGTGCTAGAAGATTCTAATAACTCCAAAATTGGTTTGATGTCAGAGTCTGCAATTTGATCTTCTCGAATCTTCTCATCACTCCAGGCATCTGGTGGCGTTGATTGTGAAGTCTTCGTCTGGCGTATGACATATTCGGGATTATACTTGCTCTCCGCTCTGGAACAATAGCGACAGCTCTCGGGACACGGTCTTCTTGATAGGGCATCAGCGTTTCCATGCGATGAGCCTTTGCGATGCCTGATGTCAAAGTCGTATTCCTGGAGTCGTTGTATCCATCTGGCTACTTGGCCCTCTGGGTTCTTAAAATTCATCAGCCATGTTAGGGATGCGTGGTCAGTACGAAGGAGAAATTTCCTGCCATAGAGATAGTGATGGAAGTGTTCTATGGCTTTCACTATAGCTAATAACTCCTTGCGAGTGACGCAATAATTCCGCTCTGGTTTCGATAGACATTTGCTCCAGTATGCTACGACTCGTTCTTGGCCATCTATTTCTTGGGAAAGTACAGCGCCGACACTTTCATGGCTGGCATCCGTGTCCACAATGAATTGTTTCTCGGGGTGCGGATAGGTAAGGACTGGAGAGGATGTGAGAGCTTCTTTCAGCCGCTGGAAGGAATTATCGCATTCTTGTGTCCATAGAAACTTCTGCTTGCTTTCAGTGAGCCTATGCAATGGTCTTGCGATGTTGGAGAACCCCTGGACAAACTTTCTGTAATAAGTGCATAGTCCCAGAAAGCTTCGCAACTGATGGACATTTTCCGGACGTTTCCAGTGCTTTACTGCAGACACTTTTTCAGGATCTGTTCGAACACCTTCAGCTGAGATGATGTGTCCTAGATAATTTACTTCCCGTTAGAAGAACTTGCATTTCAAAGGGTTCAGCTTTAAATTCGCCGCTCTTAACTTCGTTAACACTTTTCGAATATTTTCTAGATGTTCTTCAAACGTGCGGCCACCAATGATGACGTCGTCTAGGTAGATGAGACAAGCTTCAAAAGTCAGGCTTTTTAACACTGTCTCCATGAGGCGCTCGAACGTTGCTGGAGCATTGCAGAGCCCGAACGGCATAACTTTAAATTGCCAAAGTCCTTGTCCAGTAGTAAATGCGGTCTTCTCTTTGTCATCAGGATGGATCTCTACTTGCCAATATCCACTCTTCAAATCCAGCGTGGAAAACCATTTATGTCCTGAAAGAGTATCTAGCGTGTCGTCTATTCTTGGTAGAGGATAGCTGTCCTTCTTCGTGATATCGTTAAGTTTACGATAATCCACACAAAATCTTGTGGAGCCATCTTTCTTCCGGACCAACACGATGGGAGAGGCCCACGGACTTGATGACGGTTCGATGATGTCACTATCCTGCATCTCTCGTAAGAGCTTAGAAACCTCTTCTTGTTTTGCAAACGGCAACCGTCTTGGATGCTGTTTAATCGGTGGATGGTCGGCAGTATCAATTCTATGACGCGTCAGAGAAGTGCGACCTATATCATTCTCGTTTTGTGAAAACACATCCGTAAATTCCTGGAACAGTCTTTCTGCGGCATGTCTCTGCTCAGGAGATAAATTCTCATTTCGTCCAATTTCAGGTGTTAAACTTGTAGGCGGCTCCCACAACGTCAAGCTCGGGTCTTTGCAAACACAGGTGACTGGAGCACAGGTAGCAAGCACTTCCCCCTTCTGGATAATTCTAGACTTTTCACTTACATTCGCAATCCTCACAGGTATCACATCTCTCGCCAGATCTACCAGCGCTGATGCTATTAGCACTCCTTTTGGGCTCTTCTCAGGATATCCAACCAAGCCACATTGAAAACTACTTTCGTTCTCAGTTAATCCAGGTATCATCATTTCGGTCCGAGGAGGGATGACAACATCTGCCTTGGCTGTGATCCGTTGAATAGACCCGGACTCATTTCCAAGTTTGAAAATAGTGACATCTTCTTGAGCAGAGCGTAACTCATTCTTCTTAAAATCCAGTGTAAATCCATGCTCTTTTAAAAAGTCCAGTCCGAGTATAAAAGGGTCTGAAATATCGGCCACATAGACTGTATGATGGTAAGCGGCGTTCCCAAACTTTATTTTCAATTTCATTCTTCCATGTATGTCAATCTTATCCCCGGTCACGGTTTGAAGGATAACACGAGGCGGAGTCCAGAGGAGTTTTTCTTTTAGCCGCAGAGCTAGATCTTTCCGAACGATGGTCACATTGGCTCCTGTATCGATGATCATATTACAGGGCAAATCATTCACACGCCCGACTATAAAAACTCCGTTCTCGCCGCAACTTCTTGCAGAAATTTGACACACTTGATAATGGGGCTTCTCGAAATCTGGCAACCTCCGCCCCGCGAGATGGCCATTAATTAGTTTTCCTGCTCCGCCGTTCGTGGGGAGCTATTACCTTCTGTGCTGGGTCGTTTTAGGCAGTTTCTTTGAATATGGCCTTCTCCACCGCATTTCCAGCACTTGATCTTTTTGCCAGTTTTGATGTCCATCAAGGAGTTCATCTGCCTCATCATGTCCTTCACCTGCTGCTGTAAATGCTCCACAGCTCTATCCGACGTCTCAGGCATGTTGGCTACTCGCACAAAGTGTCGATCTTTCCTTGTAGCTTGCTGGGCTGCCTCGAATTTCAGGGCATAAACTAAAGCCCCTTTTAAGTCACTGAGATCTGCAATCCGGAGTTGTTTCTGGATCTCAGAGTCACGCACACCATCAATAAAATGCTGCAGAGCCAAGCTTTCTCTAATTTCAGTCGGACAGTCAGGATAAGCAAGATGTGAAAGTCTCTCGACATCCGTAGCAAGCTCTTGCAGGGATTCAGTGGATTTCTGCTGTCGAGATTTGAGCTGGAGTCTGCTATATTCCTTCATGCATTTCTCGCCAAAGCGTAATTCTAAGGCACTGATGAGCGTTTCAAAATCCAGCGGTTCATTTGCAGGCAAAGTCTGTAGGACGTCGGCAGCATCAGCTCGTAGAGAAGCAGCTAACTGGCAAGCCTTTGTCTGGGAATCCCACCTATTGGCGTCCGCTACGATCCCAAATTGTGTCTTAAAAACTGGCCATGAGGATTTTCCGTCATAGGTCGAGAGCTTAATAAAGGCCCGAGGAAGCATATCTGGATACTTGATTTCTTCGGAATAGTTTCCGGCAGTTATCTTCTGTTTCTTGACTTTTTCCAAATCTTTTTTTACATTCTCTATGCTTTCTTCAACGGTCTTGGCGATCTTTTGAACTTTTTCTTCTACTCTTTCTTCTACGGTTTTGGCTGTCATTTGAACATTTTCTTCCATTTCTTGAAATCTTCCTTCAAATTTGTTTTCCACGGAGTCAATTCTGTCATTTAAAGATGTTATTTTATCCTCTATTAAGTCTTTCAACTGACCAAGGTTGGTTGACATATCCTTCTTCATTTCATCTTTTAAATCGCCAAGGTTGGCAGTCATTTTCTCATCCATCACTGACATATCCTTCTTCATTTCAGCCTGGTTCGCTGTCATTTCCTTCTTCATTTCATCTTTCAACTCGCCAAGGTTGGCAGTCATTTTCTCATCCATCGCTGACATATCCTTCTTCATTTCAGCCTGATTCGCAGTCATTTTCTCATCCATCTCTCCTAATTTCTCCAATAATTTAGTCAGTTGCGCCTCCATTGCTCTGGTAATCGGCATTCAACCCCACTCCTGACACCAATTGTTGTGAGCTCGGGGTTCGAAAGGACTGATGCCAATATATAAGAACAATAAAAAGGCTTTATTCACTATAAACAGTGCAATACTTTCACAAATATCTTCTGAAAATTACAAGATAATCAGTAATCTTCAAATCCGATAAAAGCACAGCAAAATTTCACACAGAAACAATGCGTTCAATACGACGTATCAACGACAAAATCGATCAGAGTAACACAGTTCTCAATGCAAAGCCTCTCGTATGAATTCAATCGCAGTTGACAGACAACTAACTAACTGAACTGATGGAGGTCCTTATATAGGTTTCAGAGATCATTCCAGATTATTCCAGAGCCTTCAGATGCTAGAAATTACCAGAAGGTCCTCCAACTCTCGATAGAGTACTCCAAACGTGAAAGGATCCCAATGTAAATGTATAAGGGGGGGGGGGTTGCACAAAAAGTCGCCAAATCCGTCGGCAACTTGGCGACATTTGGCGATATATCGCCAAATTTGGCGACAAAAATAAGCCGCCAAAACCATCGCCAACTTGGCGATAAACCCATTCCTTGGCGATATTCCCATAGAACTCTATTGTAAAAACGATGAGGGTGTAAGGTTGTTTTTCTTACAAAGCACCTGAGGCCTTTAGCATTGAGTTACATGATGCTCAATAGGAAATACATTAATACTGCAATTTTCACAATAATAAAATAAAATAAATTTAAACAAATGGAATATTTACAAGTATATACAAAATTCATAACAATATTATTGACATTTCTTATGTTCATTAGATTTCTCAATTTAGTTTTTCTTGCGTTCATCACACTAAAGCCTCTCTCACAGTCCACTGAATGTACTGGCAAAATTGCAGCACAGTGTAGCGTGTTGCATGTTATAGGAAAAAGTTGCTGCAGGTCATTTCTTGGAATGAAATTTATGATATCTCATAAATTCATCGTTCTGCAATGAAAACTCAAGAAACTTTTAAATAATTTCTATTCTGACAATACCTCAGATAAGGAACTGTCCGTATAATCTGAAAGTATGAGTATAAGGTTAAAAATCGATTCAATTTCTTTTCAGTACTCAAAATATATACTAGAAATTGCTATGAAATTTCAACAGCCTGCAAACCGATAAAAAAAATTAACCTGCCATTGACACTTTGCATACAACTAATAAATAGTGATGGGCAGTAAATGGCTAATTCCAGTGCCGCATCCCAGCAAACCTTTTCCCTATTTGGCACCTTATGTGAGTAATTTTCTTTCTGATACTGGTGCATAGATAGTGATTAACTAAAAATAGGAGAAACGCCTATTAGCTTGGCACCTGGTGCTTTGCAATCATTCGCATTACCCTTGCTGTGGTTTTGGCTGATACTAAATTGAATTGGTGCTGAGTCAGAATCTCTAGAAATAGAGTACTGTAAATAGTACGACATGAATGAACATAAGTGACATCAGTCATTTAGTAATGCAAATAAGAAACTGTACTCTCGCACACACAAAAAAAAGAGCAAAAATTTAACACTCCCAATTTAGTGAGTTTAACATTTCGTTTACTCACCAAATGAAGCACTTTGTCGTTGTTTGGCACAATTGCAAGCGGCAACGAGAACACTGTTTGTAACATATTTTACAGTTATTCCAAGTTGTTGTGCATTATATAGAGAATTTCATTATATAGAATTGCATTATAAAGATCTTCTACTGTATCTATCTAGTAGATTGTTTGAACATTTTGGGAAAGTTGGTTGGTTGAGTATTGACGGCCAATTATCTACACTTGGGATATAGGCCCGGGAGGAGTACCCTTCGTGGGGGTCTTTCTAAGGGAACCTAACCCGTATTTACGCATGGATAAATCCACGGCTCGAAGAAAACCACGAAAACTACGAACGATTAGGCCAACGGGCGCGATTGGGATCGAACCCAGCACCTCCCGTCTACCAGCTTCGAGAGCAGAACCTCTCAGCCACTGGTGGGGCCATTTTGGGAAAAGTATTCAGTTTTGGAAGATAATAGACCTGCATTTATTGTTTTTGGTAGGATAACTGAATTATAAGTGTGAAATTGTATGCTTAAAGTATGATTTTTTTTTAAATTATTATTATTTTAAATTGAATGTGTTTTTCTGTTTTGAATTAAGTATATCCTTGGAAATTTTGGCAGATTTCATATTAAAAAAAATTTTATTTTAGTCAATGAATTTGAAACTAGCGTGTCAAAAATGTACAATGTTAAGGCAATCCAATCATTCAGGCAATTGAGGGAGTGAAAATGTGCTTAGAGTTAATTGCTAAGGAAGAGGCGAGGCATAAAGAAAAAGAAAAAAAATAGAAATTGAGCATAAAGAGAAGGAAGCATGAATGCTTAGATAGAGAAGAGGAAAGTGAAGATTACAGGATACAAAAAATTAATTTAAAAGATTTAGTTCCTATAAATTTAACCTAAATTAATCAATATTACCATGTTCTTTATGATTTTCAAAAGGCAGGAAGAAAAATCAAATATTTCAAAGAGTAATTTTGGAAGTCAGCTTATACAGTAGATTCCCGTTACAACGAATTCCATTACAACGAAAAATCCCGTTACTACGAAATTTGACAAATCCCCTTTTCAAATTTCATTAACTCCAATGTATTAAAAATTCCGATTTAACGAAGTGCATTTTATTAGAAATTCTGTTACAACGAAAAATCTTCATCGAGCTCTTTTATTTTATCAATTGCTTAACAGAAATGAAATATACTTCGAATTAGAATGTCGAAGATAAAAAAAAAACGTTCTTTTGGGGACAGGTGCAGTTTCAGATTTTTTTCCTTAAACTATTTTTTATTTTGTTTACTTCTTTTTCCGAATTCTTTTCTTTCATTAGCTCATACGCTTCAAAATGATCACGTGACAGACAGCAGGTGGCCTTCACTGTGAAAGGAGTGTTTATGTTTGTTCTGGGATATTTCTATCACCAGTACCTGTTGCAGTGTGTTTCTTGCTTCGTTCGTTGATAAAATGGCTTGTGTAAAACGAAAATAATTTTCGTTGGGAGAAAAAAAAAGCTATAATTTCTGAGATTGATAAAGGATTGCGGAAAACTGATGTAGCCAAAAAATATGGAATAACACCATCGACTTTATCTACATTTCTAAAAGATAAGGAAAAGATTGAGAGACAGTTCCAAATTGCAAGCATTGGTTCCCGTAGAAAACGAATGCGACAGTCCCAATTTCAAGATGTCGATAAAGCAGTGTTCAAATGGTTCGAAGATGTTCGTTCACGCAATGTACCTATAAGTGGTCCTCTGATAAGGCAAAAAGCTCAAGAGTTCAGAACAATGCTTGGTATCGAAAATTTTCAAGCCAGTGGCGGATGGCTCAATCGCTTCCGTACTCGCCATGGAATTGTAATGAAATCAATTTGCGGCGAAGCAAGTGATGTACCTACAAACACTGTAAATGAATGGAGAGCTGGAAAAGTAGCTGCCCTCATAAAGACATACAGCTCCGATGATGTTTTCAATGCTGACGAGGCTGGGATATTTTATCAACTTGAACCGAGAAAAACATTAACATTTAAAGGCGACAAATGCATTGGAGGAAAAACTTCAAAGAAACGAATTACAGCACTTTTTTGCTGTAACAAATCTGGAACCGAGAAGAGAAAAGTATTAATTGTTGGTCACTCTGGCAAGCCCCGTTGCTTTAAGAACTGTCATTCATTGCCTTGCAATTATAAATTCAATAAGAAGTCATGGATGACACAAGATATCTTTAATGATTGGCTAGTGCAATTTGACAAAGAAATGAAAGCTAAAAAACGGAAAATTCTTCTCCTTATTGATAACTGCATGCCTCATAATAATCCCGCCAAATTAGACTGCATCCAAGTTGAGTACTTTCCGCCAAATTGCACTTCTATTCTACAGCCTCTAGACCAAGGCATCATCCGTGCAGTAAAATCTCGCTATAGAACTCTTTTGCTAAAAGAAATTCTTTGCGGCTTAGAAAATGGCGAAAGGCCAAAAATAAATCTCAAAGAAGCTATTGAAATGATTTCTGGTTCGTGGCAAGAAATTAGCCAGAGAACAATTTCTAACTGTTGGAAACATGCCCGATTAACTGAGTCCGAAGAAAGTGAATCAGAAGTTTTAGATTTGGATGAGTCCTCTGAGTTAAACACAATTTGGAAGGCTGCCAAAAAATTAACATCAATCCCTGATCAGGTGGATTTCTTATCTGTGGATGACAATATTCAAACATGCTCTGAAGTGACTGATGAACATATCATTTTATCCATTAAAACTACATTAGACCAACAAAATGACGAAAGCAGTGATGACGATATTGATGTCACCGACGATTCAAAAGTTACCTCTTCGAAAGCTCTCTCATGCTTGGAGAAAATGCGTGCTTTTGTTTCTCATCAAAATAATGTTCCAGAGGAGGTGTTTTCTCACATTCATTCGTTGCACACGTTTTTGTTATCATCAACAACACATTCCTTTGTACAAACTAAAATCACAGATTTTCTGCAATGATGTACTACTAAATAACGGTTAGTCCGTAATTTTGTATTTTTAATATTGAATTTCAATTTACTAACTTTTTCTATGTTAATTTAACCAGTCTTCCATTAAAATCCTCTATAATGAAAGGTAAATTTATCTTACATAATTTATTTACGTGTATATGTAATTCATTAGATAAATAGGAGTAATTCCGTTACAACGAAAAAATCATTACAACGAAATATTTTAGCGGTCCCGTGGAGTTCGTTGTAACGGAAATCTACTGTACCACTGTATTCGATATTGCAAAGATTATTGTGAAAGAGCCAATTAAAAGAGGAGATAATTATCAACACATGAAAAAATTATTTGTTTCAGGTTATTGATGGGTGCATTAAAATCAAAATTTGAAAAACATCAAAGAAAATAAGGAGCTTTGTGGGTCGATTTAATTTATGAGCTGGGAGGGTATCTGGGTAATTGACTATAGTCAATGGCTGGGAGGGTATCTGGGTAATTGACTATAGTCAGTAGAGGTGAGGGACTTTGGTTCATTAAAAGAACTTATGCTCACTGAGCAAGTCAAAAGACAGATTCCCTTTGAGATCAAAGAAAAATACATGGATGAGTAGGATGAGATTAAAATGACTGCAAGGCTTGCCCCAAAATGTGATTAATATGAAAGAATCTGGGGAAAATTCAGAAAATTGCAGAGGAAATATTGGGAAAAAAAACCTTTTTAGGATTAATGCGAAAGAATAGTTGAGTTCAAAATTCAAAGGTGATGTAAAGACTAAACCAGAAGTATGAATAAAAGGAAAAGTTCTAAAAATGAGCAATGGAGAAAAGAACAAGCATATAACAAGAAAAGGCCAATTCATAGTTATTTTTGTCACCAACCAGGGCACATAAAATGAGAGTGCCTAGTTTTGTTGAAAAAGAAAAATGAGATTGAAGTTGTGAATCATTTGGTTGCAAAAATTGAGTTAAGAAACTTTTAACCTTACCTAAAAAAAGCATTAATGAAAGGTGTAGAGAGGAATTATTTAAAATATACAGGTGCCAACATAGATTTATGTGATTGAAATGGGATAACAACAGGGGACTAGATTGGAGAAACTATTTAGGTTCATCAATTTTTAGATAATGAGTGTAAATGCTTGCCTTTGGCTTGGGTAGCAATACAAGAGGAATTTGGGAGTACAACTACCAAAGCAGCAGTAAAACCAGCCGAGTTAGAACAGGTCTATTATCTTTTAGAAAATAAGATGGCCAAGCTCATAAAAGATCGACAAAAAAATTGCTATTCCAGTAAAAGCAATAATTACGCAGATTAGGATGGAAGCACTGAAAAGAGAAAAAGTGCAGATAGAGGTAAAACAGATTTGTTTTGATTTGAAGAATGCTTTGAGAGAAAAAGAGCAGAGTGCAAGAATGGAAAATCCAGGGGAGGATAGGCAACTCTTAGAAGCATTGTTAGTTGAGATACTGAAATACAAGAGGTAGAAAGAAACTGGTTTGGACTGCGAAAGAGTACAGCATAGAGCAGCAGAATGGTTCATTCTTAGAGGCGTTCTGGATGCATGTGAATCGAGTGGAGTTTAAAGAAATCAGATGGACAGTTTAAAGAAATGGACGGAAAACTTATGCAGATCTTGTGATTAAAAAGTGGTAACGAAAAATTACAGCTATGTGTACCTATAGAGTACAGAAAGGGGATAATGTGGCTGTGTCATGAGGAGGTATCAGGACATTTGGAAGCAACTAAAACTAAAAATAGTTATTAGTTGTTATTTTTGGCCTAATTTCTATAAAGAAATTCAAGATTTAATACAGACTTGTGACCTTTGTCAAAAAGTCAACAAGAACAGAGATAAAAAGAAAGCATTTCTAAAGCTTGTGCCAATAATATCAGAAATCTTCATGAAAATAAATCTTAACAGAGTTGGCACTTTGTTCCCGAGTGAGAAAAATAGATATCTACTTACATCAATTTGCATAGCACCAAAATATCCACACTATTCTTGTGGAAAATAACAATTCAACATCAGTAATAGATGTGTTATTGCAGATATTCTCAAGGATAAGCTACCCCAAGGAAACTCAGTGAGATTTAGGGAGGTCTTTTATGAGTGAAATGACTTCACGAGTTTTTAATGAAATTGGAATCAAAGTGTTTCACAGCTTGGTTTGCCCCCTCAATTGCCACAGTAATGTTATGGTGTAATATCAGATACCAATTACACTATAGATATGCAAGAAAAACAGAATAAGCCTACTCTTTATCACATAAAGATAATGAAGCCATACTGTCGCAGGCCAGAGTGTGTAAATCTTCTCAAGATGAGAAAAGAACACTGGGAACACTGATGAGGAAAGAACCTGGGAAATGCATTTAAAAGATGCAGAGACAGTTTTGAAACACTTTGGAGAGGGAAATTTACCTCTGAAGCCATCTAAGTGCAATTTTTAGCAAGATCACGTACGGTTTTTAGGACATGAAGTAGGCTCAGGGAAAAGATTGTTCAATGACGTAAAAATACAAGTGATTAAGAATTTTCTGACCCCAACTACCAAAACTCAGTTGAGAGCTTACCTGGGAACAGTTGGCTACTATTAAAGGTACATAAAGAATTATTGCAATAGAAAGAAATAGATAAAGAATTATACAATTATAGCAGTTCCGTTGACCAATGCATTAAAAGGGGAAATAACAAAGGAAAAAATAGTATAGAACAAGTCTGACAGAAGATTTGAAGATTTAAAATTGAAGTTAATGCAATGTCCAGTAGTGCACATGCAGTTTTCAAAGAGATTTATTGTACAGACGGATGCAAGTTTGTACAGGGCGGGTATAGTTTTATTCCATGTTCTCTATGGTGAAGAACATCTGATATTGCAGTATTGAACCATTTATCTGAAAACCAGTTATCCAGAATCATATTTTCAATTGATTGATTTCAAAATCTATCCAGGAAAAAGTGCCATACAGTACCATATTGACTTGTGCATTGTTTGATACATTATCATGTGCATGGCATAACTTGATGCCAGCACTTATCAGGATTTGAAATGAGAGTGTTTAGATATAGGGTATTTTTATTTTTTATGCCAAATTATTATTTTCAAAAGATTCCCATAAATTATCTTTTTCAAACTCTGATTAATCTCTGATATTGATTGGATATGATTCTTAATCAGATTAATTTAACAATTTGAAATCAGAAAAATGGCACAGCCATATATATTCTACACATCTGATCAAATGAGTGTTGTTTCAAAGCCCAACCAGCTATCCAGAAAAAATAGTTATTCAGAATACATTAAACCATTCTGGTTAAATGGTTATATACTGTATATTTGAGCAAGAAATTCTCTCAATTGAAACAGAACTAAAGCACAACAGGGTGTGAATTAGCGTAATAATTTATAGACTAAAAAGCTAAATCACTAAATCTGGATGGTCACAAGTTCATGATACAAATGGATCACAATCCTTTAATTTCCTTGAAAAAAAAATTATGGGAACCAACTCCTGCTTGACATGCTGAGCACCATGTTTACAGCAATATAATTTTAAGATACTATATGCAATTTAATTATATATTATAAGCAAATTATATACAATGTGGACGGTTTTAGCAGAAAAGAATATCATTGAATACATATATATATATATATATATATATTAGCTGCCTTGTATATATACATCTCATCAAAAACAACTCATTGTAAATGATCCCGCCAAGCTACAAACCTAAAACATCAGCCATAAAAAGAAGTGATATCCCATAAAAAGAAGCGATATAGAAGTGCATACTCCGAGTCCCGTGTAAAAATCTATCACCACTCATAATGTTTCCAAAGGACTCGGAGTGAGGTACAGTATGTGAAAACTGCTTGGCGACCTGCAGGCTTTTATAATGTTCGCGTTTCCTGCAATTACATATGACTACATTATTTTTATTTTATTTTTTTTATTTATTTAATTATTTTGTTCCCATAAAATTGTAAAAAGCTGAAGCTTCTGTGTTTGCATGTCTTTTCTTATTTATGAGCTTGAAAAATTAATTTGTTGATTTTATTTACCATTATTTAAACTAGAAACACCACTCTTACGAAGAAAATTTCTTAAGTAAACATGTAAAGATTTTGAGTTTGTAATATATATATATATATATATATATAATGATCATACGCATATTAATAACAATGCACCTTATAATAAACGTTAACTAAATTGAGATATATTGCAATAATTCTAGCATAAGCGGAATCGCATAAGTCTGGGGAAAAATCCCTTCTGTCAGTTCTTTTGTATACAAAAATATTTACAAAAGTGATATAACAAAAATTAAAAATTAATTTTTTCCATTTTCAAAATTGATATACTGCATATATTATAAAAACCTGCAGGTCGCCAAGCAGTTTTCACATACTGTACCTCACTCCGAGTCCTTTGGAAACATTATGAGTGGTGATAGATTTTTACACAGGACTCGGAGTATGCACTTCTATATCGCTTCTTTTTATGTGATATCACTTCTTTTAATGGCTGACGTTTTAGGTTTGTGGCTTGGCGGGATCATTTACAACGAATTGTTTTTGATGAGATATCACTCCTTTTTGTAAGGTGTTTAATTTCAATTACACAGATCCCATTTTTATTCAGAAAAGAAAAGATAAAAGAAAGATGAAAGGGGCAAAATAAAAGAATAATTGTGATGCTATAAACAGAATTATACATCAGAATTATACAATTTATTGAGTGACTTATTCCAATGTACATGTCGCTACCATAGCAACGGGGAAACTTTTATATTCATTTCCTTACATTGTATTCATCAGATTATTTATGACATGTTTATTTTCCTTTTTCTTTTGTTAATATCACTCTTTCGTTTATATACATTCAAAAAACAAAAAAATAGAAAATTTTACAGTAGTTTACAAAGTAATTAAAATACTGCAGTTTCAGAAAAATGTGGAAAAATAAGAAGCACCTGTTTTTTTTTTTGGTCAATTATAACAATGAGTTTACTTTACCGAGAATAATCAAATTTGTCTTTCTACGAACCATTGTAATTTACAGGGATTTTTATACTAATATATTAAATATTATTCTTGAAAATTACTGAGCACCTTAAAAGTTTTTTATTTGTTAAGTTTTTTAACTCAACGTTTTGAGAATCGGGAAAATATAAGATTCGCAACGTTTGCAAAAGTATAAAAACTATTAAAGTGATTTCAAAATAGAAAATGTTCGCAGGATGACATGTATTCCAAAATTTTGTGCGATTTTGTAAATATACCACAAAGACTAATGCGTTTACATAATGAACCGTTTAAAAAAATGTAAAATTTTATTAAAATTTTTGATCTGATAAATCGTAAAGCTTTAAATTAGATTTTAAAAAGGAGCGTGATTAAACCAAAAAGGATTATATTTACTAAATGCACAAAATACATAAAGACACAAAATACATAATTAATGTTTCTAGTCTGCCCATTCCAATTCGGGGATACTAAAATATAGGTCCTCAATCCTCGGCAGTCCATGAATTAATTAGGACATATGTATGCAACTGTTAAAATGTTCCCAAAGTTGACAATAGAAGCAATAAGTATAGCTCGGCAAATATGAAACACGGTGTGGTGTAGCGAGTGTTAATTTCAAGCATAAACATTCACGCACAGCTAAACTAATAAAGAATCCACTGGATTCAATTAAAAATTATTTAATTAAAAAAAATTATTCTGTACAAGTTCTTTGTGATTTACAATTTAATCGTGATCTTCATAATCACCGCAGAACACAGCGGAAAGCACTAAAAAAACATCTCACTAAAACCGGAGCTGTTTACAAGCGAACCTCATCGCTCGCTTTCCAACAACAGACTCCCGGCTTCTCTACGTCTACGTGTACACTGTCCACTGGGGGTAAGGGCGGAAGTTCTCGGTCATTGCTCCAAAATGACCAACCCCCTCCCCACTTCTGCGAGCATCTTCTAACGTTCAGAAGGAAACAAGCGTTCTTTTGGAGAAATACTGCACCCTGCAGCCGTTGTTACAGCTCCTTCCCCCTAAAGAATTTTCATACGGTGCATACACCTATGAAAATGTAAATTTGAACCAGGTACCGAGCCCCTCATTCTTAACACACTAAATCTGAGAGGTCCCAACACCTAAACTCCAGTTGGAAGTGCTAAGGAAATACCTTAATAACTTTACCTTAATACTTTTACCTTTTGCTAATACCTTAATAACTTTATACACTTTATTTTTTTCTCTATACAAGGTTCATACAGACGCACGCGTACTCAGTTTTGAAACACTCATGATAATCCTAGATTTCACTTATGAATTTCCATAACAATTCAAATAATAAAAACATTTTCGTAATCAAATCTAATATAACAGATGAGATATTTATCTGAGTTCAACAACTGACACAGTGCGATTCCTTGACATTAAAGAAAATTCTAAAAAAATACTAAATTACACACAAAATATATACAAGTGATAAATAACAAAAAAAAAAAACAATAACTCGTAAATAAAAATTATAAACAAATACTAATTCGGGAATCAAGTAAAGAAATTTACACTAATTAAATACTAAAGAAATTACACTTTTCGGTTCTACTTAACCCGTCTGCATTCCCGTGAAATAGTCCACACAGGGACGATGATCCTTTCCCGGAATCTCTGCCAAAATCATGAGGGACGTAAAATCAGACTGCCCTACTTCTATCACTCCTAATTCCAATAGTCTCCTGATTTCCTCTCTTAAAATTTCGGTCTGCCTAGGTGACATTCTATAAGGTTTCGCCCTCACCGGCGATTCATCTGTCAACTCGATATCCATCTCTACCAGATGGGTACGTCTAGGTCTGAAGAAAAAACTTTTCTATTTCTCTCTATAACCTCCTTAAATAAACTTATTTGGCTATCTGTCACTTTTTTCTCTAACTCGCTGTTATACACAACTTCCCAGAAGTCAATTTGTGTGGGGTTTGGCAGGGGATAAGGGATCTCAGCATCTTCTTCCACCTCTTCCGCATCTATGTCAATCAGCAGATTAACAAATTCAGGCCGCTTGTAATAAGGTTTCAAAAGATTCACATGGTAGATAGTCGCCTTATTGCGCCTCTCTGGCAAGTCAACTGTGTAATTTGTTTCCGAAATCACTCCAGTGACAGTTCCCGGCCCGACCCAATTTACGGCCATCTTATGAGGCTTTGATGTTGCCAAAACCAACACCTGGTCACCAACTTTGAATTTTCTAGTTACCGCATTCCTATCATACCATGTCTTCCTTTTGTCCTGACATTCCTCCATACGCCTAGTTGCTAAATCCTGACACCTTTTCAACCTATTCGTCATATGCACTTTATCATCACCTCTCCGTGACTGCGATACCCGCACAAGCTTACCATCTCTAACACAAAATTCTTTTTCGTTAGGTTTACTGGCCTTCTCCCACAACTGCTTAAGTGAAGCGCAATTTATCTGCTCTTCCTTAAATTTCTCTGTGGATACCTTCTCCAACCCCTTCTCTGCCTCTAACCTTTCCGGAATAACTATCCCATCTTCTTCCTCACCGCCACTAGACTCCTCTTCATCCGGTTCTCCATCCTCCGAACCAAATTCACTCTCAACTTGCACAGCGGACATTTCTCTCTCATGTTCACGCCCCTGACTGCGCGTCATTACAGCATTTACCGGTACAGGATTACCCCTCGACTCCTCAATAAGCTCAGCCGTTTTGTTTCCTAACAAATAATAACCTTGTTCTAACTCGATAGGTTTCACAGCTGCCTTAGTGACCACCGTTCCAAAATCTCCTTTAATTGTAACTCTTGCCAATGGCAAACATTTACATTCATTATCCAGGGGTTGTTTAATCCAAGTGACTTCACCAATTAAATCCTCATTATCAATCCAACTACGGTCACAAAGATCAATGCCAGCCCCAGTATCTCGTAAGTAATCCCGTTCTATTCCATTAATTTCTGCCTTTTTGAAATACGGTGCAAAACACTCTCCTAAACTAACATCTACACCCAGGTGACTAACTACATCTCCAGAGTCTTTACGTTTTAAATCTGGGCAATCCGGTCTGATATGCCCTGCACGGTTACACTGGAAACAGACAATAGGTTTCCTTCTATCAAACTTATCTTTATTCCAAGAATTTCTACTTGCGTGATCCTTTTTATCAGCCCCTCCCGACTTTACTGCCTGTTCCCCCTTACTCTTGAAGTTATCCTGACCGTTCCTGTCCCTACCAAATGACTTATTATTCCAAAATTTATTTTCCATTTTCTTAAAATTCCCTCTCACACTCTCATATTTATCGCATTTTTCTGCTAAATAGGACGCTGTCTTCATCTCATCCCATTCGTCTAAGAATTTCTCTTTAATTTCAAAAGGGACTCTACGTTTCACCTGCTCTGTGAGTATAAGTTCTTTGAGGGATTCGAAATCATTCACTTCAACCGTTTCCAACCAGTTATCCAAATACCCTCTCAGCTCATACACAAGTTCAGACCACAGTGCACCTGACTTCCTTTGATGGTTTTCAAATTTAGTTTTAAGGGCCCCAGCTCCTAATCTAAACCTTTTTAGCAAAACGCTTTTGATGTGCTGATAGTCATCCCTTTTCTCTAGCGGTTCCTTTACAATAATTTCCGCAACATCTACAGGCAACAAGGGTATAAGCTGTGATACATAATTAGATTCATCTAAATTTTCTTTTAACGCCTGACTCTCAAAAATCATAAAAAATAAAGTAATGTCAATGGATTTAGGGTCAAATTTTGGGACTAAATCTTTTAAACTTACTTTTTTATCTTTACTTTCTGCCACTACAGAAACTGTGGAAGCTACAGAGGTAGTATCTACATTGTATTGTAACTTCGCCTTCTCTAACTCCAACTGTCTATCTTTCTCTCTTTCTGCCAATTTATCTAACCTTTCTTGCTCCGCTAATTTGTCTGATCTTTCTTGCTCTGCCAGTTTTTCCCTCTCTATTAATATCCCTTCCAACATATCTTTAGCCATTTGCTCCTCATAATCAGAGGCACGCAAAATTGCCTGAATTATCGCTACCTTTTTACTGTCCGCAGGTAATTCTGTATCAAAATCGGCCGCGAGCAATAGCAGAACGCTTTTATTTTGTTTATTCAAGAAACTGGCCATAATTAAACACAGAAAATATCTCAACACAAAATACAAAAAAGCACAATAATTTCCCCGAACACAATTAGCAATAAAAAAGCAAAGAAAATCAAGGATCTACTTTTCTTTTCAAAACTGAGTAACTCCCTAAATAAAACACCATAAATGATAAGATAAACCCAAAAAACACTCAAATTCACAATGATAATTTTCATTAATTCAATCTCCTACCTCTAAACAAATGCTTTCACACTGTAACACATATTGTTTAGCTGCATTAGCACTCTACATGTGCAAATAAATAACCCGCCACTTCTGCAATAAATATTTACCTGAGAACATTAGTACAATAACCAGAGAATATAAAATAACTTATAGCTATCCCGTACGCATGAACCTTGAAGTAATAATAATAATAATAAACCCTACTTCAAATTACTTAGCCCAACATTATTTCTACTAAATTTATGTACATGTATATATAACAATGGGACCTCCCAAAATTCAGCATGCACGAGAAATATAGGGGCTTACCATTCCATATTTGATGTTTACGCTGGGGGACACATAGCAAATTCCAGGCAAATTCCCGGGTCGGCAGATAAACAGTCCAACAGAAATGAAGCTCCACACCGGATCTTTATCGATGGTATCCACTCGCTCCACTTCACAAGAATGAATCCTTGACCTTCCGGACAGAACACTGATTCTTCTTTACAGAGACTCCAAATGTCAGAAAATAAAACTCTGGATACTTGGCCATTCCAAAACTCGTGGAAATCGTCGACAAAGTTCTCCCACAAAATGCGTGCTTATACGATAACTGCACGACTTTAACAAATATAATTTTTTTGCAGAAGGTG
Organism: Maratus michaelseni; assembly: GCA_963931845.1. Lineage (NCBI taxonomy): Eukaryota > Metazoa > Arthropoda > Arachnida > Araneae > Salticidae > Maratus > Maratus michaelseni. The sequence goes on from OZ007592.1 coordinate 258,329,003, forward strand.
GCTAAGAATTCGTGGAACTAATTAATCTAGTTCCAACATCCCACCGCTGCCACCATTAATCATAAGCTGTGGTGTAGCGAGTGTTAATTTCAAGCATAAACATTCACGCACAGCTAAACTAATAAAGAATCCACTGGATTCAATTAAAAATTATTTAATTAAAAAAAATTATTCTGTACAAGTTCTTTGTGATTTACAATTTAATCATGATCTTCATAATCACCGCAGAACACAGCGGAAAGCACTAAAAAAACATCTCACTAAAACCGGAGCTGTTTACAAGCGAACCTCATCGCTCGCTTTCCAACAACAGACTCCCGGCTTCTCTACGTCTACGTGTACACTGTCCACTGGGGGTAAGGGCGGAAGTTCTCGGTCATTGCTCCAAAATGACCAACCCCCTCCCCACTTCTGCGAGCATCTTCTAACGTTCAGAAGGAAACAAGCGTTCTTTTGGAGAAATACTGCACCCTGCAGCCGTTGTTACAGCGGCATTGCTTCATCATGACTTTGTTTTGTGAGGTGTTCATTCTTCAAACATAAAAATCTCTTGAAAGTGTCCGTTAACCGAACATATGTTCGTTATCCGAACATAAAAATCTCATGCGAAAGTGTTCGTTAATCGATTTGTTCGTAAACCGAACAGTTCGTTACCGATCACCTATTGTATACGAAATATAGCATTTTTAATTTTTATGGGGAATTTAAGAAGATATTTCCTTTTCATTGTGCTCTAGGCCTGTTTTTAGAGCATTTTAAGTTCGTCATAGTCGGAGATTCAATGAACGGCAAATATTTAAACGCAAAACTTCTAATCATGGGGTAGCAACATTTTTACATTCTATTACTCAGCGCATGAATATAAAGTTGGAATTTTTTAATCGCTTTTTCAATCAATTCCTGATACATTTATTAATAAACACAGTTTTTTTAATCGATGAAAATACTATATTTTAATAGATTTAGAGCTTAAGATCGACGATCTTTCAGGCAGACAAAATGAACGCGTATTAAATTTTAAAGCAAGATAATAAAACCTTACAGAGATTGAAACAGTATAAAATCATTAAAATACATCTCACTCAGTAAATATACATCGGTTGTAATGTAATCAAGATCTTCTAAGAGACTCTGTAAACGAAACGTATATGGTTCAACAGTACAAACAATAGAGAGTTTAAATGAATCGGATGTAGTAACATATTTGAATATCTTGTGTATATAGCCACTTTGACAAAAATTATGCTATTTATACTATTGTTTTTTCTCTGTGTTGAGGAATCAAGTATTTCAACGTAAAAATTCGCTAATTACACAACTATTTAGTCTTATTAAAAAATCTTTTGAGTAACCCTGTAAATGAACAGTAAATTCTACAATTCTGTTTTACAATAGGAAGCTAACTTAGGTCGTTCGTAGTAACATATTTTAACATCCTGCGCATATGTTCTTTTTTAAAAGAGTTAGATCATTTAATATTTCTTTTCTTTATCTTAAGTATAGGAATAAATCACTTTAAAGTCGATATACGAGTTGATATACGAGGGCATTTCGAAAAGTAAAGATATACCGTACGCCGGAGGAAAAGAAAAGTTTTGGCAAGCAAGTTGGCAACACAGGTGTTAACCTTGAACCGTTAGCTTTCTCTTTGCGGTCGTTCGGCATTTCAACGTTGATTCTGGTTGGAGTAGGTCGTGTTTAAAATGGTTCCGCCGATTCAGAATTCCGCCAAATGCGAAGGAAGCAATTCGTGCGAATAGACATCTCAAATTGAAAGAATTGCTTCAGATCATACCGGAAGTGTCAATGACAACTCTTTATGATGTTGTGACTGTCAAGTTAGGGTACAGGAAATTGTGTGCGCGCTGGGTACCAAAAATGTTAACGGAAGAACACAAAAAGAAAAGGATGGGTTTTGCACTCGACTTCCTCACACGCTATGCAGAAGCAGGTGATGAGTTCCTTGATCACATTGTGACAGGTGACGAGATGTGGGTCTATCACCATACACCTGAATCCAAGCAACAATCAATGCAATGGCACCAACAACAGGCAGAAACCTTCTATGACTGTGGGATACAAAAGCTTGTGCCCCGACTTACCAAATGTTTGGATAACGGGGGTGATTATGTCGAAAAATAATAAATAATCCAGTTAATAAGATGTAACTTACGTTTTCTAAATAAATGTTTTTTTTTTTTAAGGAATGCGAGCCATTGTATCTTTACTTTTCGAAATGCCCTCGTACATAAAAAAACTAATTCATATTTTTACACAAAATATTAAACATTTGAACTACTCATAAAAACAATGCAATTGCTGAAAACCGCGTAAAAATCGGATAATTACACAATTCTTTAGCCCTATATCAAAAGATCTTTAGTGAGAACCTGTAAACAAACCTTAAATGTTACTATTTTTTATAATAGGGAGCTTACTTGGATCGACTGCAATAACATATCTTAATATCATGTGTATGCGACCATTTCTAAAAGAGTTGGGTCATTTATTACTTTTTTGCTCTATGTTAAGTATAGGAATCAATAACTTTAAACTGATATAAATCAAAAACTAATTAATATTTTTTTCATGAAACTTACAAAGGTTTGAACTACTCATAAAAACAATTCAAATGACGTAAACCACGTAAAAATCCGATAATTACACATTGCTGTAGCCCTGTCAACAGTTTTTTGCTATATGTTAAGTATAGGAATCAAGAACTTTAAACTGATATAACTCAAAAACTAATTAATATTTTTACATGAAACTTACAAAGGTTTGAACTACTCATAAAAACAATTCAAATGACGTAAACCACGTAAAAATCCGATAATTACACATTGCTGTAGCCCTGTCAACAGTTTTTGGTCTCTACAAGATTTAAAAAGTGCAAAAAACAGACCTTTTAAAATCGCATTTCCTGAAAACCTATTCGACAGATCTTGCTTTTCTTTTGATTTTTTAGTCACGTGGCATGCCCCATTCCATAGAATCAGGAATTTTGTTTCTATCATAAATAGAACGCGAGATATAGATGTGTCAAAAACCCGTTTTGTCCCGTCCACAAAATTTAACTAGACAGAGTTTTAAAAAAAATTGTAAAATCGTTTGGCATCCATTGGCGGAAATTCCTTTCATTTACGGTTCAATGCATTGCTGTTTCTGCTTGGCGAGAAACTCTGTCGAGTTTCTATGATTATTTAATATTTAGTATACAAAAATTAAAGTTTAATTTTGTATTTATTTTATTTAGTAGTATTTTTTTGTGGATTGATTTAGTATATTGAGAATTATAATTCATTACATTAAATTTTTACTTTTTATTCAAAATTTTAAAGAAAGTTTCAGAGTGTATGCAAAATGTGGTTGCTAGGCTGAATGCAGAGTGAAATTGTTCAAAACTGAGTATGTGTGCGGTTTCCTAGGTAGAATAAGAGCTTGAAAATCAATTTAAACTTTAATAGAAAATTACTTTAATTTACCATAAAAATTAAAAATTTTGTAATAAATTAATATTTATGAAATTAACTTACTGTCTATCACTGGTTCTGTCTAAGTCCCTTAGTCTGTTAGTATAGCTGTCATCTATCCTTGTAAGCTCAGCCATCAGATTTTCTTTCAACTGTGGATCAGGACAATAAAGCTCATGAAATTCGGGGGGAACACCTTTAGCAATAAGCTTTTCCTCAGACACATAAGAAGGCATAGCTGTAAAAGAAATTCACGAATAAAAACATTTATAATGTGGAATTACAGTAAGCAGATTAGGGACATTTTTCATGATATAAAATAGAAAATTAATAATAATAAAATTTTAAATAAAAGAGAAAAAAATACAAAGAAAATTTTACAGTCAAATAAGGACTTTTCTTCAATTTATGTCAAACTGTATCAGGAAATATAACACAATAGTTGCAGAAAAATAATAGAACCCAATTTTCAATATAATTTAAAAATATATTTGTAAATTATATTAATAATTATTTAAGTGTATAATTAAGAGATATTATAAGTATATATAAGAGATATTATAAGATATTAAGTGTATAATTAAGATTATATAATTAAGAGAAGCCTGTGACAATATTTAGTTGGAATTACTTTAGCCATGATCAAAATTGTACAATTGCAGATTTTGGAGAACTTAAACTTCAAATATAAGATGCAATAACCCTTTTAAATAATTTTAAAGTAGTTCTTTTATGACACTTAAGTAGAGAAATTAATAAATAGAACTTTGTTACTTTTTAAAATGTAGTGTAGAGCTGGACACAAGAACAACTAAAAGTCTTTATTATTATCTTGTAAAATTCAGAAAGAAAATGACTTCCATATTTGGCCACTTCGGAAAATTTAAATTGTGAACTAAACATTTTAAGTCACCATAACATAAGTGTGAGATATATATTAGAAGAATCTATTTTTTGAAAAATGCTTTAAAAAATAAATGACAAAACATCACAAAACTTTACACAACTTCTTCGGCCTCCCATCATGACTGAATTGACTGAAAAAATAACTGTCAAAGCATAAATATCACAGCTACGAGGGACTCAAAAGTAATTAAAAGAAATATTTAAATTAATTAACTAAATTTAAAAGGCAGCGATATTAAGATGCCGAATCCGCATTCCTTTTTAAAATAAAAACAGAAACTCCAATACTCTATGACATCACAAGACACACTCCTGAAGAGAAAAGCATGCGCCGAGTGGTGAAATTCAAAAGATGCTCTGATGACACTGATTGAGCATGCGCAGCTAGGTGCAAAGAGAAATTGTTAGAAATATATCCGTTCTTCTCATCCCGGTACACATGCTTTTTATACTGTTTACTTCCATATCTGTAACTTGCATCTTTATTAATATACCTTAAAATCTAAAAGCCTTTTATCTCTCATTTATCCTTTAGAACTCTTTTCCTCCATTTATAATTCATTTATTTATATTTCTTACACTTTTGTTTAAACTTTAATTCAATAATGCATCTTTTTTTAATCTATTTCCACACTATAATCGTCCAGTCTCCAATTGCACTGATTACAGTTTAGCGAACGCCAGTAGATGGCGCTGTGTAACTTTGGCTATCACATATCATTGATAAATGGTGCGCCTCTTTGTTATCCAATCAGCTCTCGCTCTCGACAATTGGAGGCATGTCAGGCATTGTGTAGTTGTAGCTTTTTCATATATCAGATTTGGATATAAACTGTGGACTTTTCAGTAGGATCTCACTTCTTCTATTCCGTGTCTTATCTATTGTTTTTATGGTTTTTTTTTTGCTTGCCAAGTTCAGCAAGTAATGTTTTATTGTATTCCAGGGATGACTATGTCATTTTAAGCTTTTACTCTCTTTAAGTAGTTTTTAATTAAATTCAAGAAGTTATTCGCCAGATGTTACTATTTTTCAATGAGTCTGTAATTTTCATTATGTATCTTGTTCCTGCTGGCTCCAGGTTAAAACAGTCGCCTGTTCTCCATCTCCATGCGATATTGATATGAATTATCAACTTGTTTCAATAGAAGATGACACTATATTTAAAATGGACTGTTCCTTTACAAGAACTGTATGTTGTTTTTACCATTTCCATTGCTTCCAAGATAGGTTTTAATGTTTGTCTTAAGAAAGTAAGAAAGGTGTTGTTATTCATGCTGGTGATTTAAGATCGTATCAGAACTCTCCACTACTTTTGAAATCTTTTTGGGCTGATGGTGTTCCCTTCGATATTCATAATAAAATCTACTTACATATTGACATCGCTGGATATCATATTACCTGATACACTGATTTAATCTTCTTGAACTGTAATAGCTCCTGTGCATTCAAGTTTAATAATCATATTTTTCTTAGGACTATAGTGTCATGTGTCAATGGAAAGTTCCAGTCAGTTATAAATCCCATATAAGTTATTTTCATTTACTGTATTATGTTATGCCTTTAAGCTTTATTTTTAATTATTGTTTTATCTTTTATGTTTAAGTAAATAATAAATGTTTATGTTTTTAAATTGTCTTTTTCTTTTTCCACCACACGTATTGATTTCATTTCTTATACATTGAATTAATAATATATTCTGTCCAAATACTTTTCTAAGAATTTCAGCACTGTTAAATTATTTAGAACTTATTTTTAACAATTATGCTCCCATTGTCAAACTTAACTCTGCTTCTATTTATTCAACCTCAACAACATTACTTTTTGTAAATGTTGTCAATAGAAAATAGAAATCAGCGGCAAAATATGAGGAGAATTGAATATACCGCAAAAGAGAAAATTCCTTGAGATCTAGGATGCACACACATTACTACGTGGCAAAACATCTAGGCAAAGTGCGATCGTTAAAGGGTGCCGGCAATGAAAAATTGAATGACCAGTGAAAGATATTGTAATGAATTTGCGGAAAGCTGAAAAAGAATGCCGATAAACAAAGTGAGAATTTATCTCACAAAGCCCACCTCATGAACTCTAGATAGAACTTAAAGATATCTGCATTTTTAAGAAAGTTGGAGAGCAGAGACTGGAGAGATAAACGAGTTAAAAATCAGTAACCCTGTTCAGATAGTCTGGAAAATGTAAAAAGGCAATATTACAAACTTAAACATCTCAAAATTATTATTCATTACACTTTTGTACCATGCATGGAAACTCGGCTATTTAGATGTATGATTTTTTAGTAATGCAATATCTGAAATTTATTGAGATCTTGCACTAACAGATATAATGAGTTCAGTGATTATTTTTACCAATCATTTAACATGATGATAAAAAAAGTCTATAAAAATTAAAAGTAATACAGATTTGTAAAATTATTGTACAGTTTTATTTCCTTTTAAATTTTAGATTTTAATAAAATAAGTTTGGCATAAATGCTGACATTCATGTTGTGGATAGAGGAGGATTGTACTATTGAAACCAGGTCCGAAAGTGAAAGTATCTATATAAAAAAAATTTTAAAAATCGCAAAGAAAATCAAAAAAGTAATCCACAGCAGAAATAGATTGATCTCAACTATCCAATACAAAAAAAAAGTTTTAAAAAATTGAAATGCAAACGAGATATTAGAAAAATAATGCCCCATAGGATTAACATTAGCGAGTGTGTTTTTTCATGTGAAGGGAGAGGACCCTTAATAAAAGTTATAAATGATAAAAAATATTATGGTTAGCAATTTAATTATGCAATTTGGTTGATTTGAAGCATTAAAAAAATACCATGCCACATAGTGAAATGAGCATTAATTGCAATTGCATGTTAATTATCACTATAGGGAAGGAAGTTGATAGCAGTTGTTTTTGTTTAAGCTGCACATCTACATCAAACTTTTCTAATATATTAAAACATGTAATTGCATTTTTTATCTATTAGTATTTTGCAGATAATGAAATAATGTTTCTAAAGATTCAAGAGCATTCATATAACATGGGACAGCTGGAGTATCAGTCTCATTACAATTTTCAATATCTTTTACATCTTCAGTCAACACAATAGCTCCAATGTCTTAATAACGGTAATTATGTTGTACAAAATCATAAAATGGGGAAAAAATCTTGAGCTTATACTGCTCATTCTTTTTCATGAATGGTAATAGCAGCATTAGTATTAAACCTTCCTAATTAGTAATTTATACATCATTTTAATGAAAGATGCCTTCTTTCTTAAAATAGATAGAAATTGCACTGGAATTTATTTTATTTCAGGACAAAATCAAGATATACTGAGCATCCAGAAATGAAACATGACTGAATTTCTTATTCTGTTCGAGAAAAAAAGAAAAACAGTTCTCTGCACGAAGCTTTCTCTAAAATAATTTTTTTAATCCCATTTATACTAATGCGATTAAATTATATATATATATTTTGTTTTTGTTTTAAAATTACATGAAGAATATATCTTGGCAAGTTTGGGCTCTGTATTTCCAATTGTAGTAACAATGCTAATTTTTCCTTAGTTAACACTTTTCATAAAAAGGATCATTTAACTTAAAGGTGAAAAAAGGTTTTAATAACCATTTTATACCAATTTTCCAGTTGTACTCATTTTTAGGAATTTGTTTTGTGTCCATAATATAATAGTATTTATAAAAGAAGAAACGATTTACAGAGCAACAAATTTTTCTCAGAACTGAGAATTACTCAAAATGACACGTATAATTGATACATCTAAAAAATAGCTGTCACATTTCAATGATCATGGAACTCTTATCAAATAGATAATTTGCTAAATGACCTCAATTCACTTTAATTATAGGATTTGTTTAATAAATAATTAACTCATGGACTCAACACTTATTTGGAGCACCTGCACACTCCACAGTTGTTCAATTTGATATTACGTAACTTCAACTGCATGTAACTTTGTTGGCAATACAGTGATAATGAAATTTAGCATATGATTCCCATACAGAATTTAATGGGGAATAAAACAGTGTCGTTTATTTTTATCAAAAATGACATTTTGTTAATGAAAAATTCAAATTAATGAAAGAATGTTTTAAAAAATGACAACAATCTGAAATTTTGGTCAATGAGAATTCGCCATAGTGCAGAGTTCACAGGTTAATATAAAACAAATTTTGATTTATACCCAAAACCTATAAATTGCTTGCATATGTAGAATCATAAGTACCAAAAGATTGCTTAATCAATAGTTATTTAATTAAAGTTAAAAATCACATTGTATCTGTAGTTAGAAACTCTCTAGAGATTGTTTTATGTAACCTTCAAATTCTGCTGAATACAATTCAGGAGTTACTGATCTGAAAACTTATTTTCCACATGGTGGAATACTGAAAATTCTATATTTCATTGAGAGACATTTATAAACAAGCGACACATAGCCAGAGAGAAATCATTATGTATGAAAAAACAAAGACATGAAAGCTTTTATTTAACCGACTTTAACACATATAATTTTCAAATACTAAAGAAATTAAATGTAATTTTTTTAAATTATATAATGTAAATTAATTAACACACACTTTAGATAAAATAAATCAATGATTGTCAGCATTTTAAACTTCACAAGCCACTAAATTAATAATTTTAAATATTACAGACTAATTATGAATTTTTTTTAAACATAAATACATTGTACAATTATTATCAGAGAACATTCATTCTATTAATATGAAATGCACTGATTTAATGTAACAAAATTATAAAAGCTTATTTAATTATAAAAAAAAAAAATAAGTTAGTTTAATATTATAAAATAATTGAAGCTTATTTAAGTATCACATACTTTTAATGTGATAATTGTTCCTGATTGTTTGAAAATAAGTTCATGGATTTTTGCCTTCAATCTTCAATGACATTTTTCCAAGACAGAGAGTTGTTTTCATTTCAAGCTGACATTGATACTGAGTTTTAATTGGTGCAACCAATCAATGTCTTTTCGCACAAATTTTAGAAAACTGAATTAGAATTTAATTGTTTTTCTATTCAGCAATGTCTAGAAAATATAAGAATTTCTTAGATTATTTTTATTATTATTATTAATGAAACATAAAAAATAAAAATAATCTTCAGATTTTTCTGCAAACCACTGATTGGCAATCGTTGATATAAACTAGTTGGATATACCCAAAACTTTCTTCTATCTCGATAGATACAATACTTAAAAATTTGCTTTCACGGCGCCAAAAAAATCAATATTTTTCGTCATTCTGTTGTACGTCAGCTGCTTGCGAATCGTCGGGTTACCTGTATGTGATCAGCCGATGTATTATACTAAACTACGAAAAGTCTTTCTGGCCTGTACCGGCAGAAAAAGATAGCCTCTCTATTACTTGGTTTTAAGATTTTAGCTAATTTTACTGAAAAACACAAAGCTAAAATGCATGGAAACCGATTACAGAAAAGTCATTTCAAGTTCTCATTAATATTGAATTTGAATGAGAATATCACCAAATTAGACAGACATAGCCAAGTTGGCTTCATATATGGCAACGTACTTTTATCGCCAAGCTTCGTGAGAATTTGACATTGGTGAATATAAATATATAGTGTTAAGCATGTAAGAGTTGAAACAATGTTTACAACAATGAAAGAAAATTTGCCAAAACCATGTTCACTAAAACTCATAAATTAAACCTGTTTATGGAGGAATCATGCTGTATTGTTTCAAAATGTCAGCCACCCTAAAATTTCAAACTGCTATATCTCAGCCATTTTTTAAGATACAGGCAAAACAAAAAATGCTCTGGAATCCTTGGATCAAGGCCAAACATTTAGCGAAAAAAAAAAATTACAATTTCTAATTTTTTTGTACATTTTTTTTGAATTTGAAATCCTTAAATGGCTATTAGAGTGCCCCCTCCAGGTGCAATATCCCCAAATTCAACTGAGATCTGCATGCCATAGTCAAAAACATATACAAAAAAATTGGTTCAATGATCAGCATAACTTTTTGATGATACAATAGTGAAAATGGAACAAAAATCGTTATCGCAGCACCCCTTTTCGTCATAATATCCTCAAATTCAAGGTGGACCTGCTGGCTATAACCAAAAACCTATAAATATTTTTTTTTTTCAATTTGAAGCCTAATTTCATATGCTTTTCAATGGTACAAAGAGAACAGACAGACACACACGCAGACAGACATTTCGTAAAAACATGTTTTTTGGAATCTCAGACTTCTAAAACATGTAAATCCTTCAAAAACCGGAAGTCGAAAAAAATTTCAATTACAATACTTTCTTCTATTATAGATAGAAGAAAGAATAGAAGTAATAATTATAGACAGAAGTAATAATATAAGATAGAAGTAATAATTACCTTCCTTAACTTGTTGTTCAAGTTCCCTCTGCTCTTTTACTAATTCATCTGCAATTTCTTTGTAACCATTCCACAGTTCTTTTACTTCTCTCTGTATTTGATAATGCTGAAGTCTTGCTCCTTCAGGAAGAGGCCTCAATCCCTCATGTTGTCTGACCCATTCTTTTAAATCTTCCCTTGTAAATAAGAAATTTATATAAATTTAAAATAACAATAAAAATGCCTTTAAAAAAAAAGAGCAGATATTTTGGTTTAATTTGATATTTAAAATTATGTAGAATTTTTCAAACATTGTAATAGAATTACTAATCAGGCTTCATTAGCTTACAATTGTACAATTGCAATAAGGATATGCCAAAAATTTAGGAGGAGGAGGTAATAAAATACAAAAACTTTCCTAGCATATTCTGAAATATTTTTAAAACGACTATAACAGAACATTTTAGACTCATTATAACATAAATCAATATAATAATAATGACAAATGACTTCTTGAATCATATAAGTTTTCCCCCCTTTTTTTTTCAATAAGCTCATTGGGCTATTTCAAATCTAATTTATACAATAACAGTAATGGAGAAACAAATAATTATATATATATAATATATATAGGTGTGGTGCATAGCGTGCTTGGATCGAAGGGGGCTAAAGATGAATTTGGACTTTTTTTTTTAAGACTGAACCTGAAACATTTAGTGTCATCAAAGTTTGAAGAACCTGATAACAAAAGTATGCAGTAGAAAGTTGTTAATAACATTTTAAAATTGTTAAAATCTTTTCTTACATATATACACTACTAATCCAAAATACTCCCCCATGACGAAGTTTCATGATTTTCATGTCATTGGAAATCTGTTTAAAGTAGCAAATTTGTTATTTATACCCAACGACTGGCAGAAATTTACAAAAGTCAAAAATCCTATTATTTTAAAATATCATTATACTACTACAGCAGAAATACATAAGTTCTTTTTCGAGTTATTCTGAAAAAGGACTTCAAACAGAATTAGAGGTTAGAAAGGGATAACACACAGCTTCTTCATGTTAATAATACTGACCATACCAAAATGCTTCAGAAGCAGATAGAATATTTTTCTTTATATCCCATCAATAACAATTCAATTCCTTTTCAAAATAATTTTTAGAGGATCGAAAATCACTTTCAGAAACTTAAACTATATTCTTGTTTCTTAAATAGTATTTAGCAAGCTTTTCTTTTTTTCTTTTCCATTTTTCAATTTGTAAAAAATTAAATTTTTACTTTTAGTCCAAGCCTGAAGACTGGCATACAAATCAAATCTGAACTCATCTCATCTCTAAAGGGCACCTCCAAACTTTTTACATGGTAAACACACTCAAATAAGTTTAGAAACTTTTTCAATATGTTTAAGAATATTAAATCTTAAGCTTTAATATATATAATAACCATGTCTGCATAAAAAATTTTAAGACCAATTGCAGTACCTATGTTCTGGAACATTTATAAATGAAGTAACACATTGTTATGATGTGTTTGAAAATCTGAACAATTTTAAATTTATTTATGAGTTCAGATTCACTGAGCTCTTACAAGAATAAGCTGACTCATTTGACAACATGTGCAAACATAATTGAGTTACACAAAGAAGTTTTTCCATTTAGATAACATGGATGTAAAAACAGTACGAGGTGCAATAAGTGAATTCAAGAAAAGTATTAGAAAATAATTTCTAATGGCTCATAGTTTAAAGAAATGTTCAAGATAAATATTTAGAATTTTAAAATCAATGCAGTGAATGCAGATTTGTCAGGTGATTTTATTTCTGATGTCAGAAGTAGACATTGAAAGACAAATATTTTTTTTATGATTAATGAAATAATTCAGCTTAAATACAAAAATTTAATTTTAAAGTAAATTTTTTGACATTTTGTTTTCAACAGCAATTGCATGAATAAAGAAGCAGTTTGAATCTTCTAGTATATATATAAACTTTTTGTTGATAATAACTATTAAATCACAGGATATATATATATATTATTCATTAAAGATTTTAGAAAACTAAGTTTTCATTATGTCTAATTTTCAACACAGTTTATCGAAATTAAAATCAATCATACGTTATTAAAAGAAATATAGTATAGTTTTTATTAAATATTACAGTTTAATTAAGAGGATAAAAAGAAAAGGGGAAACTGTGACAGCATATCAACTGCATTAACTACAAACAAAAACAATTCAGAACACAAATCAATTTAAAAAACAAATGAGGATACAAAGTAATAAAAAAATAATAAATTGTTATATTTAATTTCATTCTGGAGCTTAGAACTCATTTTTGATTGTTATCACTTTTCATTCTTTTTGTAAATAAGTTTATTTTTTTTTAAATTTAGAAAAAAAAGAATAAATTAATGATTATTTAATGCATTTTGTTTTTAAGTTAACTTATTAAAGTTCAAGATTAACCAAAAAAAAAAAAATCTAAATTCAACAATGATTTTCAAAAGACCACAGTGTTAAAATTATCTTTAAATGCTTATATTTAAAAATGTGTATATATTTATTTCATGCTGACATTTTTATAACAAATTGTAATGTTTTTATATGTAATAAATGGCAAAAATAATTAAATACTTCTGCATATGAAAAAAAAATTACAATGAAATTTAAACATTTGACTGAATACTGAATATTTGGTCAAAAGTTTTGACCCAAATATTCGGTATTTGATAAATATCATTATTTGGTGCAACTCTAGTATTTATGTTAATCTAAGAGCAATATCTATTATTTAACTATTTAAATTAAAATTACTATGTTCACACATTAAAAAATAAATTATAATTATAGCTTTGACAATAATCACTAATTCCTTCAAGAAAAACAACCAATTTATAAGCAATCATAACTAAGGGTTATTGTACAAGCAGTCTGCACATTAATAAATACTGAAATCTGAAATAAAAATGCTACTGCACAAATATATGAATCTATAATTACATTCCTTCCTAAAAATTAAGGTTAACCATTGGTCATCATATATGATACTCTAATCATTAATTAAAGCTTTAGTATATTAAATTAGGTATAACTACAAACAAATGTTTACTTCTTACCGAATATACCACAGAGGGTCAACAACATTTTCCCGAAAAAAGGCTTTCTCTTCTTCTATTTCTAGTATAAAATTTATGTTATCTGCCAAAAGCAACTGACCATCAGCTCCTAATTGTCCATATATTGTTAAATGATTATAAATTTCTCGCTGTAATCTATCTTCCATGTACTGCAGATGCATGTATTCTTGTTCCCATATAACTTTATGTTGATAAAGTAAAGAAAGCTCTTTTTTGGAATGTGTTACAGATTTAAAATGGTCAGCACGATCTAAAATTCGATTAGTAGATTTTTTTGCAGCTGCAAGCCCATTAATTCTGTCATTATGCAGTGGCTTTAAAGATCGTGTGGGGGAAGCATCAGGTCTTGCTCTTGGAACACCTGAAGGAAAATATATTTTGAGCATAAATTTAATCAAACAAATGTAAAATGAAAATTATAATAAGAATAAATTAAAATTTTTAACACGTTTTTTTTTCAGGAAACATTCAAAATTAATTCTATAATAAAAATGCAAGACGCTAGTTATCTTTTACACAAGTTTCTTTCAGCTTCTAACAATAATTATCCCAGGTTATTTGTAAATGCCTGGATATATACGGTTGACATACACACAAGTATGTAAACTATACATGTACTTAAAAAAACATAAATCCCATCATACATACATATATACTATGCTTGAAATTGAAATATATATATATTCAACTAGCTTTTTGTTATTCATTTAAATAATAGTACCATTTGACTGAATACTGAACAATATAGATTACTTTAATCCTGGGAAATGTTTATACAGGAGAACCATTATTATATATATTCATAAAAAGTATAAAAAATAAAATTAAATTAAAAAATAGGGAGAATATTTATACAGTTGTTCTATAAGCATCTGAACTATTCTAATATTATATATATTATATATATATATATATTCATTTAACTAACAAAACTATTTGGTTAATAAATCAATTAAGTGTCACAAATTTGGAATATAATAAAATCACTAAGACTGGGATGGTGAATCTTTTTATGTATGCATGCCAAAAATTTGCATTAAAAAATATTACAGCTTATGCTGCTTTTACAAAATACTAGTTAGAAAGAATGCATATTCATGTGTCAATGTGTTTATGCACGAAATAACTAAGAACAGAAATCAAAATTCAATTTATCTGTATATTGTTATGAGCTGTTTATGTAATAAATATTTGAAATATAATAAAAATTTGAAATATAATAAAATCACTAAGACTGGGATGGTGAATCTCTTTATGTATGCATGCCAAAAATGTGCATTAAAAAATATTACAGCTTATGCTGCTTTTACAAAATACTAGTTAGAAAGAATGCATATTCATGTGTCAATGTGTTTATGCACGAAATAACTAAGAACAGAAATCAAAATTCAATTTATCTGTACATTGATATGAGCTGTTTATGTAATAAATATTTGAAATATAATAAAAATTTGGAATATAATAAAATCACTAAGACTGGGATGGTGAAACTCTTTATGTATGCATGCCAAAAATTTGCATTAAAAAATATTACAGCTTATGCTGATTTTACAAAATACTAGTTAGAAAGAATGCATATTCATGTGTCAATGTGTTTATGCACGAAATAACTAAGAACAGAAATCAAAATTCAATTTATCTGTATATTGTTATGAGCTGTTTATGTAATAAATATTTGAAACATAATAAAAATTTGGAATATAATAAAATCACTAAGACTAGGATGGTGAATCTCTTTATGTATGCATGCCAAAAATTTGCATTAAAAAATATTACAGCTTATGCTGCTTTTACAAAATACTAGTTAGAAAGAATGCATATTCATGTGTCAATGTGTTTATGCACGAAATAACTAAGAACAGAAATCAAAATTCAATTTATCTGTATATTGTTATGAGCTATTTATGTAATAAATATTTGATTTGAAAATCTAATTCATTTAGGTGGAACATACTGAAATTTTACTTTAGTAATTTTTAACTTATCAATGCATTATCTAACTATAATAATCTAAGTTGCATAAAAAATCGATTTTTTATTAATGAAATTTTTGCTTTTGTATGTTTGATTCGATGATATATACTTAACCTGTTTTTTTTTTTGTTATTTTTAGTAACATATATAGAAAAATTGGGTTCATGAGATTTTATTTCAGTGACTAACTTAAGAAATTCATATAAAATATAAAACTTTTTCAATTCACATAGAAAGACAAAATAGTTACAAGTTGAAAATGCTACATCATATCACAGAAAAAAAAAACTTTATAATGTATTAATTTATGAAAAAATAATTGCATTATTTGTTACATTCTGTGCAGGTTAAACAAAACTTGGTACTTTCGTGTTATAGCGACCCCCAAAATTATGATTATGCCAAGATTGCAGTTACGATTTCACCAAGATCACAGCAAAACTTATATATGCCTCACATATAGGCATATATATACTTCTAATGCTCATATATGTGCCATATACATCATTATATACATATTATTTACATCTTAAATGCCATACGTACATCATATACACATGTCATATATGTATATACGTCATATATGTATCATATGACTATATCAGGGCAATATGTGTCACAAAATATTATATACATCATATATTATTATAATGTCATATATGCTTTACAATTTGGCGATAAATATTGGTCATTTGGCAATTCATCCTCGAGATCTGCTATTACACGAAAGTACCCAAAACTATATAATAAAGTAAAGAAAAATTAATTTTATCTATTTAATGATCTAAATAGTTTACATGCCAGAAAAATTGCCATATGTACATACATGCCACCTCCAGCATGCATGGTTTGCCATCTCTGCATTGAGATTATACTAAACTAAAATTTACAAAACAAAATCATTTACATTCCTTTATTAATATAATATGTCCTAACATCTTCAGAATAGATAATTTCCTAAATGCAAAGGATATATATTTTTTTAATTTAACTTTAAAACATATAATAAAAGAAATAACAGCTATTTTGCAAGAAATAAGATAAACTCACCAGTGAATCTTAACATTTTCCTCTTTTTTGGAGAACCTTTAACTGGGTCCACTTGCTTAGAAGGAGACCCGCCAGTATTTCCTAGAATAGTTAGTATTTTTTAAATATGAATATCAGAGAAAACAAATCAGTGTTATTTATGCTCCAGTTATCATTAATTTTTCTATATAATATGAAATTCATCTGATCAGAATCCATCAATCAGAAACATGGTTGTACCAGTAAAAATTTACCTATTTCATAATAAAATAAAATCGAACAATATTAAAATGGTTGCTTAAAGGTTGTTCTAATCTCAGAAAGATATAATGGTTTTGGTGGTGAAAATGACGTCAGTCTCAACAGGAAAAGATCTGTTTCATACACGAAAATAAAATATTTTACTATGATAATGTCAATATTGTATTATATTCACGGACTTTCATTTCTGCATGTAAAGAGACAGAATCCACTACTAATTATTTAAAGATCTTTAGTATGCATGGAATACAACACTTCTAAAAATTACATCATTTCTACATATTTATAAAATATTTAATAAAACTCAAGTGCTTTAAAATTATAGCATTAAAAGACACACTAAATCTCAAAAGTTTTGAATGATACCAGTTGTTAAAAAAAAGGCATTCTCATACATGAAAATAAAATATTTTACTCTGATTGTGTCAATATGATGTCACAATTTCTGGTCTTTATTTCTACTAGTAAAGAGATTGAACACCCCTTACTATTTATGAAAATATCTTGACAATGCATATTTGTTAAGTAAATCAGAAAAAGTTAAGACAAATAAGGCTGTAGTGCAGGTGATAATTAAAAGAAAATGGAAAATCACAGGAATAAAAGAATAGTGGAACTTTTCTTTTCGATTCATAGAAATTGAAGCTTATTTTAAAAGCAGGTTGGAAATAAAAAAACCTAAGATCACATACTATTTTATATCATTAAATCTCATTTTTAATAATTTCAAATTATTCCATACTATTAGCATTAATGCAAAAATTTTATTTTGTTTTGAAAATTTGTAAAAATACAGGATATGAAAAATGCATAAAGGTAAAAATTGTGTGATTAAATATTTTATATATAGGGATGAAAAACCATGGTAATTTTTAGACAAAATGTTTGTTATAAAAAAGGTTTTTTTTTTTTTTTATGTAGTTTAGATTTTTTTTTTTTTTTTCCCAAATAAAATAAAATAAAAACATATCTAAAAATCATCCCGGCAATCAGGATAATTCTTAGAAATGAAAGAGTTAATTGTTAGATACTGGATTTCTATGTTATATGAATAGTAAATAAGATGCTTATAAGTGACAATAGTCAGTATCTGCTTGTATTATGTATTTCAAATAGGATAAATAATAAGCACTTTAAAATAGGCACTTCAAAGGGGAAAAATATGTACTATTACATGTTTGGTATTACTCTTTATAACATTTTATAAGATGCAGAGAAAATACTTGCAATAACTATGAACATATTTTAATTATTAATTATGAATATGCTCTAGAACAATTGTTATGATAAAGCACAAGAGCTGAAAAATAAATTAACTCAAAAAAAAAAAAACTTAAAGACATAAATTAACCAATTATTATCTCAACTAGAAACACAAGCAACTTCCTTTAACTTTAATTAGTTAATTTAAAAAAACATCTATAGAACTTTTTAAAGGTTCCATATAAGTCAGCAATTTCATCTTTGCATGAAATTTAAAAGCAGTCTACAGAATCAGTCTGAACTAGACAATAAAATACAAATGAAAAAGCAACTTTGTCTATTTCTGGTATTGCAGACCATAAAAATTTGTTGTCTCCACACTATTTCAGGAATTCCATTTCTAGGTGCTCAGTTTTTTCATTTTTTTAATAGACCTTCAACACTTTGTTACTGTAGTATGAAGATTCATAATACACAGCAAAAAATTTGGCACAAGCAATGTTTATTACATTTTTTAAATTAAGATTCAGATGACGTTAATTTCCTGTTGGAACAGGTTTTTCAATATCACTAGCAGCACTGGGGTTGCCTAATAAACTGATGTCAGTAGTTACATCGTGGTAATAACTGTAATACTCTGATGAACCTGCAGAATTTTCTGGTAAAACATTTTTCTTTGAAGCAGTTGTACACTCTTCCTTTCTTTTTCTTTTATTTGTTTCATATAGTCATCAAATGTTATAACAACTGCATCCATATCTATTTTTCCTCCTTTTCCTTGTACAATACAATATGTTTTAGAGTTATCTTAGTAAAATTTCTTCAAAGTAGAAAGCATAGTTAAAATACACCAAGTTTCATTGGTGTTTTTCTACAAGTAGAAGCATCCCCTTGCAGATTAGATATTGATGCTGGTCTGTCAGATATTAACCTTTATAAGGAGGCTGTGACAGTATCTATAATGCTTTAATATGCATTCTTAAGAGAGCCCCGGAAGAATAGTTAAGAATAATTTTGCAACTCTGCAAATTCCAGTCCAGCTTTAGATGAGGAAGATTCAGTTTCAGTAACTGCAGGTATGCCATGCAGCATATTGTGTCACTCCAGCTTCTGGAATTTATTGGATCAATTCCATTTGGAGAAAATCCAGACAAAATATATTTTCTTGTCAACCCTGATAACCATATTTCCATACTTGCCCTGAAATATTGCTGAAATCTTGCCTTATTCATTGTATCATTCCCAAGTTGCAAGTGTTTTTTATCAGATAACATTTTAAGTGGAGAAAGCAACATTTGTCCAATGGCTGTAAAATATCAGTTGTGTGAGAAGGTAGTTCCAAAATTGAAATACTGTTGGAACAAACCAGTTCAGTTGTCTACAAACTTAAATGAGACATATGTTCATCAAAAATAATAATAACAGCAATAATAATTTATGACCCTGAAATGTTTCACTTAATACTTTACTCTTATGATAATTAAACAACCTAGTTTCACTTTTAAAGTCACTTTCACAATAAGTAAATAAAGACATCAAGTTACAGTTAAACTATAATCATATGTAAACTGTTGATTTTAACTGTAACCTGATGTCTTTGTTCACTTGAATTTTACTTTATTTTGCTTAGTAAATTTAAAACTAGTCGTTGGGGGCCACCGTAATACTTACCCATCATGGATATGCATAATGTAAAATATTAAAATAAAAATGTGTAAACTACTTATAAAATGCATTGCAATTCAAATAAAATCGTGGCTTGATGACGTCACAAACTTTAAAGGCTCGATTACTGAATTGCTTGAAAGAGGTTTTTCCTTATAACTCCAAAAATAATAATCCTATTAACTAGCGGTTTATTGCATCTGATTAGGCGTCAAATTTCTAATTAAAATATATCTTTGAAGTGAAATTTGGATGAAATACAGGGTCATGAAAAATCGAAGAGTGTGGAAAACAGGATTCCAAATATCTCGGCAACTAATTATCCGATCGACTTCATGCTTTATTCAAAATTTATGTTTTTTTTATTGTCTTTTATATTCATTTCTTAAAATATACAATTTCGAAAATTTTTATATACCTTTCATCAGAACGAATATTTCGAGAGTCCGAAAAAAATTGTTCCGGTTAATCGAGGTTATTGAAATGAAATAGGCTTCTTCCCATTATTACATACTAAGTACATACCAAATTGCAAGTCTCTATCTCAATTTTTTAGGGAGATAGAGCGTTTACAGACACACACACACACACAGACACACAGACGGACGGCAAAAATTTTTTTCTAAAAATATGTTTTTCGGAATCTCCAGTGTCTGAAACGTGTAAATCCGTCAAAAATTTTTTTTCGATTTTCAAAACGATTACAAGACTTACCCTATACTACGTATGATGGGTAAGTAAAAGGATGTGCTGAAGTTCAAGTCATAAGTAAATTTTTAATAAAGTAAGGTGGGCTTTGTAATTTTATTGATTTCCTTTCAAATTGTTGTACTTTTACATTAGCCAAGCACCAGTGATATATATTATATATATACACATATATATACATAGATATACACACATATTTATACATATATATATGTATATATATCACTGGCACCCGGCTAACTTAAAAGTACCCAAATTGCTAATAATACAGTCAATGAAGGGATAATAAATGGTAAATGAGTTCTTTAAAGTACACTGTGGGATCCATTATCTGCCATCCCGTATCTGGAATGCTCCGAAAAACGGAATACAAAACGATAACTGAAACTTAATTTGTTTCATTTCAAAAACATAAACCTAAAGATGTATTCTGCATCAATAAAAGAAAAAAAATAAATATATGATATTGCCTTTATTCATTAATTTACAAATTCAATAAATATAACAGAAATTATGATACAAAAAGCATTTAAGAAATGTTAGAAAATAAAACATGGTCGCTTTCCTACAAAACCTCATTTCTTTATGTTACTACAGAGCAAAAATACGGTGTACTCTGTTATGTTACTAAAGAGCAATAAAAATAGTTGCTTAGTTTGTTTTTTAGAATGATTACAAAATAGAAGACTAAAAAGAAATAATAGCATAATTGGAGATGGCTAGAATTGTATTCTTGAGGCCTACTTTCAGATAAAACCTAGGTGTCTGTGTATGAATTTTATTCTGTTAAAAGCTGCATTTTTTCTTTCAAAAAGTTAAACTTAGTTTAATGCTGGGATGTTATTCCTGAGAAAATGCAGAATGAGGTAGGTGAAAAAAAATTTCACATGAGCAACTGATATTTTTTTATGAACAACTGATTTGTGGAATGCAGCAGAGCAGCTAATTCCATGAACAGCAAATTATATTGGTGTACAGGATACAGGAACAATTAGTGCAAGAGACACATTATAAGCTACTGACTTTAATAGAAAAGTCCCAAAACTAAGTTTTATATGTTGATGTAATTTTTTTTTTTTAATTTGAATTGTAATTTAGAACTTTTTTAAATTTTTATTTTGTATAAATAAGTTATTAAATTAACAAATTTGTAAGTATGTATTTACATAACTTATTCATAATGATCACTATTTGTGAAATTGGTTATTTTACTGTACATTTCTTAGTAATTATAGTAAAATTGTTCTGAATTACGGAAAAACTCATTAAATACAGAATACCCCAGGTCCCAAGCATTCTGGATAACAGATCCTATACTGTACTTATTTTTATATTGTAATAAACTCACCTTTACATAAAACACATAAAAAAATTCACTATTTTTTATTGTCTAAGAATTAACCCAACATGAAACAATGCCTCTTTAAAAAGCCTAAACTCATCTCCATTTATGAATATTGAAATTTTCTGCTAACAGATTAAAACTAAAAGACAGTCAGTCCATTTAAAATCTGAAATTAAAGTAAATATATATATGCTATAAGCAAATTTGAATGTGTTGAAAGTAAAAGTTGATGGGTAATTTTTCAGACATTTTTATAATGAAATAGAAAACTTGCTAACATGTGGATTACAGTTTAGAAAATTTTTATACAATGAGAAAAGGGTTTAATTGCAAACATTTAAACACAAGAAGCAATTATAAAGTTAACAATTTTTAAACATCAAGTGCATCTATGAATTACCCCAAAGTTTTGTGTCTAAAAATTACCCTGGTTCTCCTACAAAATAACATGCAAGTAAATAATATGCAATTTTTAAAAAATATAGATATTAAGGGAATTTCTTAAGACAGTACACTAGCATTAGCATTATTTCAAGAACTAGAGAAAAGAAAAGTAATTAAAAAGTAATCTGACCTGTTACTTTACTTCGCTCCACCTTGGATAGTGAAGGATTACAATTTATTGAGGGAAGGACTTCAACCCCTCTTGTTAAAGCAACGTCAGTCCTAATTGAAAAGAAACATATATACATAAAGTTAATGTAAAATACAAAATTTAAAATACAAACTTTAAGCTATATTCATTTTGTATAATATATGCAAACATAATCTAGAACAGTCTTTTACGAGTCACATATTCATATATTTTCACTTTAGAATTGAAAAATATATTGTTTCAAATTCAGGAAATCACAAATTATTGAATAACAATAACTAAAATTCTTTTTATTATTATCATTAATAATTACAAAAAAATATTCTAAAAATGGCATTAAATGTCATAATACTTTCTTATAATATATTTTATAAAATTTGTTGAAATTGACAATAATTTTGATACAATTTGATAATTAAGATATTCCATTTTATAAGACTAAGATAAAATCTTTTGAAAAATATATACAAATGAATATAGGCTAATTTGTAAGGAAATCCTTATCAATCTCTCCCGGAGTCTTTGAATGCATTAATATGACCCTGATTAAGTATTCATAATGATGATACGGTTGAATAAAGTAATTAAAAAAAAACTGTTAACAAAATACATTTGTAATAATAATACAAGACTACCTTAATTTCAAAATAAAATTCTTATTTAATTAAAATTGTTTATTCATTAACTCAGTTTCAAACATTAAAACTTAATGGATGATTCTCCACTTAAATATCTATGTTGGTATACTATATCAAATAAAATGAAAAGTTGAAGTATTTTTTATATTAAATAATTCCTTTAATGATTGAAGAAGTAACATTTTTAACAGCTTCAATAACACAAACAAAATAATAAACAGATAACATCAGTGATAATTAAATTGAAATTTAGAAAATCAGGAGACTGGAATTAACATAAACACAAAATGCTCACATGGCGTCAGCCTTCTCCTCTTTCATCGCCAACCCCCACACAACTGAAGCACTCTGATGAAGTGCTTAATAACTCCACCCGAGTCATCTAACCTAAAGAGGTGCAATGTAGGCAACCTGATCAAATGGAATAATGCTTACACATCCTGAATTCTTAAACAAAAAGGGTCATTCACTTAAGGAACCCATGCTAGAAAATTCAAGTGTACCACCTAGCAACGGTCCAACATAGCAACAGTAACCTAAGATACCAATCTCATAAGTGGGTCACCAGGTGTGATTATAATGTTTGAGACATAAGTTACAGTAAGAATCCCTAAAGAATTTAGATCATGTTGATGATGTAGCTGAAAACATGTCAAGCGAAAGATGCATAAAAACTATTTATCAGATACACCTGCACACAGTATTTCAACAGATTCATTTTTTTTTTTTAAAGTTAATAATAATAATCAATTTTAAAATATTTAAAATTAATAAGTTTTTTAATATAAATTAAATGTATAATTAACTTGAAATATGAATTTCAAATGAGTGTTGAATGTTACTTATTGCAACAAAATGTATGTGTTGATGTCACTTGTGTAACAAAACTTATCAGTGATTGAAGGGAATCGATTTTTCAATGCAAAGTAACTTCAAAACTCCATGAAAATTTTAGATAATTTATTAAATGAATTAGCTTGATCCCTTCAGGACCATGGGTTCATACATGCATCTTCAAATGTTGAATACAAGATTTACTTTTAGTACCAGTAATTAGAAAGAAAAGGTAATATTTGCATTTTTATTAGGTCATATCTGTCATTAAATAAATAGTAACTGTTTTTTAAAAAAAGGTGGTGCCAACCTAATAAACAATGTCTTTCTCTATAGAATTTTAAATTTAAAAAACTTATTTCTAAAAGGTTAAGAAAAAATGTGTTAAATTTGAAAAGGAAATATTTTTTAATGGTAAATCATTTATAAAAATTTAAGAAGATCATTGTGCAGGTTATTATAAAGTTATAAAATAGTTCCAAAGCTAAAATAATATACGAAACAACAAAACCAAAATAGCCAGTTATAAAAACCTAACTACTGTATATATAGCTGATAAGAAATATCATGGAACTCGTCTTATCCCAGCCAGTCAACTTCCTTTTAGGGAAGTGTAGCACTTTCTGTTTTTTCCAATTTCTTCCCATACAATTGCAATTATAACTCTTTGTCTTCCCTAAGTTTTGGAACCTTCAAAGCAGCAAGCTTACCCAGAGACTTTCTTATTGGAGCTACACAGTGGACAAATCCATATTTTATGTATAAAACAATCTCAAAACTTAAAAAATCTTCTAGAAGTAAATATATTCCTATGTTTCCTAAAATAGACCAAAGAATATTTATATCAGCTCAACAGCATATCATTTAACTATTATAAAATCACATGATTCAGTATGAATTTTGGTTGTACAATTGTCATTTAGTTAGTCTAAATTGAATACCT
Source organism: Maratus michaelseni (assembly GCA_963931845.1). Taxonomy (NCBI): domain Eukaryota; kingdom Metazoa; phylum Arthropoda; class Arachnida; order Araneae; family Salticidae; genus Maratus; species Maratus michaelseni. The sequence goes on from OZ007592.1 coordinate 258,354,096, forward strand.
TTTGAATTCAGACATTATTTCACGAGGGGGATTTCTGCAGCTCCAATGGGAAATCTGAATTTCTAAACCATTAAAAAGCACAAAGTATAAAATCTTCCAGAGGGAGAAATTTAATGCTTTTGAGAGGGAGAGAGAGGAAATCTCCACAGACCATCTCCTTAGTTCATCACTGACCAAATAAGACCAACAGTTAAAATAATTCAATATTTTAAATTTCTTTATATAAGAACAAAAAGTATTAGGAAATTTTTAATAGCATGGTCGAAAGGGCTATAAATGGGGGACATAAATATACACATCTGCACTATACATATTGCAACTCCTTTAGGTACAGTTGTCGCAGACGCACCGGGATATATTTTTAGTGCCAAAATGGCAATTTTATGCCTTATCAACCCGGCAACATTGGCAAGATTTTGCTTTGTATGGCAACTCGGTAGAGCAGTTTGTGTGTGTTTTATATTAAATTAAACACTGTGTACTTTATAATAAATTAATCATTATGTGTGTTTTATAATAAAATAATTTGTGAGCGTTTATAATAAAAATTGTGTATGTTTTATAATAAAATAAAACTACCAATAAAACTGTTAAGCAAGCTAGGCCTAACAGGTACCTGAAAATGGGGTTTTCTCGCCAAAATGCCACAAAATAAAAATCGTACCAAGCCCGGTGCTGCTGCGACAGCTGTTCCCTCTTTTAAATCAGGCTTTAAGTTAGAAGGGAGAAATGTATTATTCTAAAATTTAGAAACAAACTATAAAATAAATATTTTAATTTTACACAATTATAGTGAGTATCTTTAATAAAATAATTTTTTAATATCAATATTCTTGTAAATTTTACAAAAAAAAAACACAGGTATTTATCAAGAAAAGAAAACGATAATGCATGATTGTTTTAAAGAAATGATACGATTCTTTATTATTATTATTATTTTAAAAATTTAAATAATAAATGACAGAGCAATCTTTATATTAAAACTATTGCATATCCTCATTTTATTTTATTCAAATAAATTGCTCTAAAAAATACAAAGACATTTTGTTTTAGTTATTTAAATATATGATATGAAAATACATATCTAGATAAATAAGTATATATTTTTTATCAAAATTAAATTTGAGCAACTAAATAAAATCTGATTTAATGTGATTTGAAACAATTTATATGCTTACTAAATTTTAAAACAGATGTAATTTATAAATTCTTATATTGTTAACTATCTATTTTGACAATTTCAGTGTGATGGAATTAATATTAAAATAGAATAAAACCACTGAAACAAATATGTCTCTAATTTTGGAAAAACAAAATAATTACTAGATTATAAATGTATATTTTCCTTAAGTTTGGAGGATAACATATTAATGATAATTTAGAGTATAATAAATTGATGATTATTTAGAAAATAATATATGTATTTTTTTAAATACATAAACAAATAAATAAATCTTATTATATCACGCAAAAATCATTCAAAACACAAAAGTTAATGGTAGTAAAAGATTAAATTACTACAGTTAAAAATATAGTTTTGTACATTCATGATCAAAATCAATTTAATAGTGACTTTCATTTCATACACTTAATTTCATTAATTGGTACTAGTTCAAAATTCTTATTTCAGAGTTAACCAAATATTTACTAAAATTTTAAATATATTTTTTAATTGGCAAGTTAATGCCAGAATAAATGATAAAAATGCTTCATAAATTTTAGAGAAAAATTATAAGATTTAATCTAACTTTTTTTTTTTCTCGTAACGATTTTTTATTTTATTTATTTACTTAAGTTGTGCATTCAGATATACTACCATTCAGTCGCATCTTTTTTACAACTTCGGGAAAATCCTTTAGGCATGGCAAGTCACATGGGTACGTTTTAAACAGAACATCATTTACAGAAAGAAACGCACAACTATTGTAAACATCACTGCTGCAGACATCAGAATACTTTTAAATTGTAAATATTGATTACCATAGTTTTATGGATTCCAGTGTAATTTTCTCGGATAAATGTAAAAAAAGATTAACGAAAACGGATTCCCTTTTTTTTATTATTTGGTGGTTGTTTGAAGCAAAAAATCGATAACTACCTATGCTGTCCTACATTTTACATTAGTTGAAGTTCGTGACGAGAATGCCATAGTACAATACCACATATATATATCATGCACGATTAAATGACTCAGAGATTCAGTTAGTATTCTGCCCCACACATAATAATTACTTTTAATTTTTCGTTTCACTTGACAGGTGTAATTGTATCTTATTGCCGTCATGGAGAACAACATTTCCAGAGAGAAATGAAACTGAAATCATACTCATTTTTCTTTTCTCAAACAAAATATTGTTTAATTCACGGTTTACAGTTAATTAAATTCGGCGGTTGCTAGGCAACAGGCGTAAATGTAAAAATAAAAAGATGTGAAGAGCGAATAATCGTAATCGTAATGCTAGAAAATAAAATATAAAAAATAATAATAAATGGGAAGGGACTGTCCCTGATTTGGAATTATAAATGAAAAACCCCAGTTAGCAGCGTATGCATGAGTAGCAGCGTAACTACAACTACAAGTGGCAAGCACCATGATCACTGAAACTCAGGTAGTGGTCTGCGCGAGTCATAGACCTTCTAATAATTCTAGTGAGTATCTTTGCTCTGAGGCGCGAGTCAAAATTTCCAGGCCCGTGCGAAAAACAGGTCCAGTAAAGTCCATTGAAAATCCTTCATATTTTGTCGGTTTTGTCCGACCCTTTTAAATTTGTTATATCGGACGAGTTTGCCCGCTTAATTTTTGTTATTGCCCAGCCCAGCCCGTTAAAAAATTATCTTTATTCTGCAGGCCCGGCACGTTCGAAAGTTTGCCATTTTTCTGGCCTGCGGGTCGGGTCGGGTACGGACCTCGGGACAGGCCCGGACTCGTACAGACCTTAACTCAGGGTTAAGTTCTAGTTCTAATACTCCCTATTTTTGTTTATGATTTATGAATTATGTATGAATATGCAGTCAAGAATAAAGCACAGCCTCCATTAGAGTGGATTCGCTTGTGGTAAAGATAAAAAGCGGTCAAAAGCGAAAAATCTTAGCACAACAGAAGTTCGTTAAAAAATTATGTAAAAAAAAAAAAAAAAAAAAAAAAAAAAAAAAAAAAGAGAAAAAATTGCCCCTGTGACCAGTGATGAATTCAGGGTATAGTCCTTGGGTGTGTGCGGGAGACATTCCCTTCCTCGGAGCATCGAAATGCCCTCCCCCCCCCCCCCCCGAAGCTGCAGAAATATCTTCCGGGAAAAAATGTCTGAAAATAAATCTACTACTGACCATAAGAAGGTAGAAGATTTATCGCACACTGAATTTTACCTTCTTTAAATTTTATTCAGTTCAAGTTCGAGCTAATTTGATCTCTAGCCAAAACTGAAATATATATGATCTAAAACAAAATTCTTGAAAAAGAGTCCTCAGAATAAAACTGCAACCGAAATCGAAAAAGTATAACACTATCATGTTAGACATCGACCTCAGATATCCTGTGAAAAAAGAATAATTTAGAAATATTGAAATGTAAACGAGAAATTTGTAAAGAACGCCTTCATTAGTTTAACGTTAGCTTGCGAATGTTGCCCTGTGACTAGAGTAGGCTCTTAATGGCAGATTTTATTTACAAGCCAGAGTGGTTAAGATAAATAAATACATCAGAATTTTTAAGCTACCTCTATTTTAAATATTCTTTTTTGGATACCGACATTACAAAATTGACCTATCCTTCAAACTTCAGAATTTTATAAAAATGGTTGAGGCTGCGTGAGTCACTATCAATTATTAATTGGTCAGTTGTATGATTTTTCTATGACTTGCGCAAGCAAGGTTGGATTACCAAATAGGCAAAGCAGGCCTAGAGACACCCGCGGCTTGAGAATTTCAAACATGTCTAATTTCTAAAGAAGAAGCATATTTTCTCATTAACATATTATTATTAGCAGTAGCAGTAGTATGTATTGCACAAAGCATTACGCTATCTACTTGTGCGGATGGGAGAATATAGTTTAAACCGATAACTTAGAGTCATTTTAATAACATTTTGTATGAAAGGGATATTTTTATTTTAATATTTCGTTGTCGGGGAAGTCATGACGCATACTTGCCAACTTTTACCCTGGTATGCTAAACTATTCTCATCTTCGCCTTATTTAACCTCTTCAGGGAGAGCGTCCAGTATATACTGGGTGGTTATAAAATAAGTATCTCTCTTTGGAGCTGTCTGTAGCTTGAAGGAATAACCGGAATGAAACCAAAATCGGGACACTTACTATTCGAGAAGGGGAAGAAGAATGGAACAATTAAAAAAAATAATTTCAATAATTGCCGACAGATGGCGCTTTTGAGTGTGACTGTAATATGTAATATTGTGTACAGTGGAGGTGTCGCAAACCTCAACGACATTACCGCATATCACAACATGCGCGAAACATCACTCCTGATGCGTTACATTCCGCAGTTGAGCACGTCGTGCACCGTCTGGATTGTGTCCTCCAGCAACCTGAACACATCCAGGAACCTGAACATGATCGGCACCGGCTTCCAAAAGCGTAACCACGTTTACTGTGACATTTTCCAATAAAATAGGTGTGTCATCCGGTTTGACGCCTTAATTTTTTGTTCTTGTATTACACATTACATTTCATACACAGTAGCGCCATCTGTAGGTGATTATTGAAATTATTTATTTTATCGTTCCATTCTTCTTCCCCCTTCTCGAATAGTAAGTGCACCAATTTTGGTTTCATTCGGATCATTCCTTCGAGCCACAGACAGCTCCAAATAGAGATACTTATATTATAAACACCCTGTACTTTTTAACCTTTCAGCACCAGTAATTCCCAATAACATATTTTGCCTAAATTAATCTTAGAAGGTCTGTGATTAAATAAGGCAAAATTTACTAATTAAAATTACTGGTAGGAAAAGTTGAAGATTGTACGCACCCTATGCATTACGTATACGCGACACTCATAACGAAAGGGCTAATAATAGATCTTCTGCGATTAAATAAGGTGATGGATATTATGTAGAAATAGTGGTGGTAAGAAAACAGCGTAAACTGGGCAGCTATACACCATGACTTTCCCGACAAATCAATATTTATAAACTTTACTGAAATACACACTTCAAAATGGTTGAACTAATGAACTGTTTTTTTTATGAATTTATATATTACTAGCTGCCCGTCCCGGCTTTGCACGGGTGGACAATGTAATTTTTTTAGTACATTTGTTTTCCTGAATTTCACGCTCCTACCAAAAACAGTTGCTGAGATATGGCGAAATGACCTAAAACTTTCGAATCCCCCTTTAACCACCTTCGGGGTGGGGGATTTCTAAATTCACTGAAATACGTGTTTAATCATTTGTTTTCCTGAATTTCGCGCACCTACATAAAACAGCTGCTGAGATATGGCGAAATGTCCTAAAATTTTCGAAACCACCCCCTTTAAAACCCTTCGTGGGTATTTCTAAAATCACTTAAATGCGTGTTTATCCCTTTTTTAGTAGATTTATCCTGAATTTCACGCTCCTACCTAAATCTTCTGCTGAGTTATTTCGAAATGACCCAAAACTTTTGAATACCCCTTAATCCACCTTCTGTGGGGGAATTTCCAAAATCGCCGAAATACGGGTTTAACCAATTTTTAGTAGATTTTTTTAAATTAATTTCGCCTTCCTACATAAAAGCTGAGATATGGGGAAATGGCCTAAAAAATTCGACACCCCCCCCCCCATTTAACCACCTTCTGGGGGGAATTTGCAAAATTGCTGAAATACGTGTTTTATTCATTTTTTAGTAGATTTGTTTTCCTGATTTTCGCGCTCCTAACTAAAACTGCTGTTGAGATATAACGAAATGATCCAAAACATTCGCCGCCCCCCCCCCTTTTAACCCCCTTTGGAGGGAAATTTCTAAAATCGCTGAAATACGTGTTTAACAAAATTTTTAGTAGATTTGTTTTCCTTAATTTCGCGCTCCTACATAAAACTGCTGCTGAGATATAGCGAAATGATCTAAAACATTCGACCACCCCCTTTAACCACCTTCAAGGGGGAATTTCTAAAATCGTTGAAATACGTGTTTAATCATTTTTTTAGTAGATTTGTTTTCTTGATTTTCGCGCTCCTATCTATAACTGCTGCTGAGATATGGCGAAAAGACCTAAAACATTCGAACACCCCTTTTAACTCCTTCGGGGGGGGGGGGGGAATTTCTAAAATCGCTGAAATACATGCTTAATCATTTTTTTAGTAGATTTGTTTTCCTGATTTTCGCGCTCCCACCTATAACTGCTGCTGAGATATGGTGAAATGACCTAAAACATTCGATCACCCCCCTTTAACCCCTTCGGGGGGGGGGGATTTCTAAAATTGCTGAAATACATGTTTAATCATTTTTTAATAGATTTGTTTTCCTGATTTTTGAGCTCCTACCTATAACTGCTGTGAGATATGGCGAAATGACCTAAAACATTCGATCACCCCCCTTTAACCCCTTCAGGGGGGGGGGGGGAATTTCTAAAATCGCTGAAATACATGTTTAATCATTTTTTAGTAGATTTGTTTTCCTGATTTTCGCGCTCCCACCTATAACTGCTGCTGAGATATGGTGAAATGACTTAAAACATTCGACCACCCCCTTTAACTCCTCGGGCGGGGAATTTCTAAAATCGTTGAAATATATGTTTAATCATTTTTTAGTAGATTTATTTTCCTGATTTACGCGCTCCTACCTATAACTGCAGCTGAGATATGGTGAAATGACCTAAAACATTCGACCCCCCCCCTTTATCCCCCTTCTGGGGGGAATTTCTAAAATCGCTGAAATATGTGTTTAATCATTTTTTTAGTAGATTTGTTTTCTGGAATTTCCAGCTCCTACCTATAACTGCTGCTGAGATATGGCAAAATGACCTAAAACATTTCAACCCCCCTTTAACCCCCTTCGGAGGGGAATTTTCAAAAATCCCATTTTATTGCTTGCCTAGGCCATAACAGCAATCTACAGTCCAAATTAGTAGTTTCGGCTGGGCGTTGATGAGTCAGTCAATCAGTCAGTCACCGTTTCCTCTTTATATAATAGTACTAGTATATAACCCCGTCAAAAATGACGGATTGTTGATCTGCGTTTCATTTTCATAAGACTTCATACAAACAAACAGCATGGAGATTTATTATTGAAAGGTTTGTATTGTAGAAAAATACATTTCAAAAACGACAAATGATGTCTACAAATAAAAATAATAAGGATATATATATATATATATAAACTTATTGCAAAAATTAACCATTGAAACAGAAATAACTGACCAAATGCAATGAAATTATTACCTCAAATAGCTATGTCAAATTACACATTATAAAACATAGTCCTAACAAATGAAGTATTTATTCAAAAAGTGAAACATAAGTAAAAAATATATATATATATATATATATATATATATATATTTACTTAGTATTAAATTTCTGAAATAGTTCAACGATTGGACAAAATTAAATATTAACAAATAATCCATGTGCGAAAGTTTTTGTAAAAAAAAAAAAAAAAACCACCCCCAAACCACCCTCCGTTCAAATGTTGATTTATATAATATATATATCTGACCTATGTCATACGATAACGCTCGTATTTATAAATCGATTTTGATGAAACTAATTGTGTGTATTAAGGTCACCAATGTCTCGACCGAGTTCGTTGGCGAGCTTGGTCCGCTATTTTGTTTCAAGATGGCGGCCATTTAAAAATTTAAAACTAAAATAAATATACCAAAAAGTTAAAAATTCAAATTTATTTTTTACTTACGTGTTAGACCTTGATACAAGGATTCCAGAGCATTTTTTGGTTTACCTCTATCTTAAAAAATGGCTGAGATAGAGCAGTTTGAAATTCTAGGGTGGCTGACATTTTGAAACAAAACAGCACATTAACGCGATTACTCGCAAATTATTTTCTTTCATTGTTGTAATAATTTTCCCAATCATACGCATAAAACTATATATTCATATCCGTTAGCGACAAAATTGGCAAAATTGGCGACAAAATTTGTGACATTTGGCGAAATATCGCCAAATTTGTCGATCAAAATAAGTCTTTATAAATGAAGCCAATTTAGCTATTGCTCAATAATTTGGCGAATTTCTTATTCAAATTCAGTATTAACGAATCTTTTGTAAACGTTTCTTTGCATTTTAACTTGCTGTTTTCGTGTAACATTAGCTAAAATTTTAAAACGAAGATATAGGAAAGCTACCTTTTCCTCCCGGTACAGGCCGGAAGGACTTTTTTGTATTGAAAACTACCTAAAACAAATCATTTTTTCTCTCAAATTTTAGTTTAAAATTAATTTATATTACGATTCGTTAGAAACAAAAAATAGTTATGTATTTATTTCATCAGGGGTGATTCTGTTCAAGTTTTCCTAAAAATTTAAGGCATTCGATTTCGAAAATTTAAGTCTTCAGTCCAAAATTTCGAACATAAATATCTCGAATTTTGAACGATAGTCGCCGAAAAAAATCAATTATGTCTATCGTTCGCAGAAAAAATAGAAAATTTCTTCAAAGGATTGTGGAAACAACGTGAATTTCGTCAAAGGACCGAAAATAAAAACGCGAAATTCGTTGCCGGATTGAAAAAAAAAAAAAAAAAAAAAAACCGCTAATTTTGTTAACAAATTGCAGAAAAACGCGATTTCCGTCAAAGGCTTACGAAGAAGACGCAAATTTCTTCCAAGGACTCCGAAAAAATGTAAAATTTCATCAAGGGATCACAAAAAAAAAAAAAAAAAGGTTAAAGGATCGCAAAAAAAAAAAAAAAAAAAAAAAAAAAAATACGACGAATTTCGTCAATCAATCGCGGAAAAACATGAATTTCTTCAAAGGGTCTAGAAAAAAAAACACAAATTTCTTCAAAGCAATGCGAAAAAATGTCTAATTTCGTTAAGGGATCGTGAAAAAAGTGAAATTTCGTCAAAGGATCGAAAAAACAACCGCTAATTTCGTTAATCTCAGAAAAAACTCGAATTTAATTTCGTCAAAGAATAGCAAAAAAAACGCAAATTTCCTCAAAGGATCGCAAAAAGAAAACGCAAATTTCTTCAAAGGACTACGAAAAAATGAAATTTCGTCAAAGGATCGTAGAAGAAAAGCGCAATATTTGTCAAAGAACAGCAGAAAAAATGCAAATTTTGTCAAAGAATCACGAAAAAAAACACGAATTTTGTCAAATAATCGTGAACTTCGGAAGGACCCGAAATCCGGAGCGATGGAAGCAAATTTCAAAATCCGCCAGTAGATGGCGACACTATACTGAATCAACCTCAAATCTCTCCCTACGAAATAAATCACCGCTGCTTCTGAAAAAAAAAGTGCTTACAGATTTTTTTTTTTTTTTTTTTTTTTTACAGAAATGTTAATATACATTTTTTTTATGAAATATTTTTTTAAGGTTTTAAACAAAATTAAAAGATTTAAAAGCTTTAATATGCTTTTACAAATATTTAAACGACGAAAGTAGATAATGTAACTTTAACTTTTAAAAGTATTCATCAAATTAAAACCTGATTTTGTCTTATTTTTAAAATATGCCTGAAAAAACCAAAATAAATTCATTATTAAATTCATTATTAAATGCATTAGTATGACTGGAAAGTCAGACTCCGCAAAAAGTTAATTAAATTATGTCAAAGTCATTGCCGTATCATCGCAAACATTATCTGCGAAAAGAGTACTTACAGAAAAAAAAATGCTTTCAGAAATAAATTAAAGAAATCCTTTAAATTATTTAAAGACTTTAATATGCTTTTACAAATCAAGAATCAAGAATGAGTTTGCGTGTGCCTACATGTTGCGTAATGCTCATGTTTATCGCTAATCGAGCTGGGTCCATCTATGCAGAGTTCATCATGATGTTGATGTTGATGTTGATGTTGAAACTTATTAAATAAACATGTATCCAGTAAGGCATGCTGGTTGAAAGAATCATTTAAAAAACATTAAAACTAGCTTAGATATGTAGGTTAGAGGTTTGCACTTGCCGAAATTTCCAGAACTGGGCCGGGCCCGACCCACCCGTAAAAAATATTATTGGCCCGGTCTAGTATAAAAGCTAAATGTTTGGCCCGAGACCGGACCGGCCCGTACAAAAACTTAATTTGCACTTCCAATCCCAACTGAATTTCTAAAAACATGCCGATATTTCTGAAGCAACATCATCCTTCAATTAAAATTATTCATAAAGCACACTTACTTAAATGCACAGTTTTTATTTTCGATTATGTTAGAAATTCATGAAATAAAAAATAACAACAATTTTAATGATATGATTTTGTTCGATAATTACGTACATACATAAACACTGATTAATAAATGTACTTATATACAGTTACATTCAAATGACTATTCAGTAAGAAAATCAATGTAGTTTAGAATTAAAGAAACAAAGGGTAAAACAAAATCATAATTTTAAAGCTCTAAAAAGAAAAAAAAAAGTGGATTAAAAAAATATATATATCTTTGATTTATTAAAACAAATTAAATTTCTAAAGATTACGCTAAACAAATGTACATCATCACTACGATTTTTACGAAAATAATTAAATACTAGTATGTTGTGGCTATCACAAAACTTTTCTACATAAATCAAATCGTCTGGAAAAAATAAAAAAAATCACTATCTATTCATTCTTGAGATACAGCTAACGCTGAAATCGTAAAAAACATATCATAGCAGCGACATCTGTTGAGTGGTATACACCCATACCTAATAAGGATCTATTTATGTCAAGGCCCAGAATATGAAGTTTGGTGAAATTCCATGACCAGTTTTTGAGATAGAGAGTCCACAAAGTTGGTGTCACATACAGACAGACACACAGATACAGATAGACTCACAGGATCACATTTTCTAAAAACAGTTAAATCGCGTTCAGGACCTCCTAAACGTATAAAACCGCCGAAAACTTTCCCAAATCCAATACTTTTGTTCTTGTAAAGATAGAAGAAAGTAAAAATGCCAGCCTAATATGAGCTCGGAGAGAAGAATTTAGAGATATGCAGGAACCGGGCCAATAACGGTTTTCATACGGGCTGGGTCGCACCCGGGCCGAGCCCGGATCTGGAAATTTTGGCCCGTGCAGGCTTCTAGAAAGAATGAATTCCACACTAGGAACGATCCGGAAAAAAGAAGTCTGGCCGTCAGGAAAGAGTGAGATCAGTACCGGCCTGAGTCTTAGCGGGCCGGGCCAGGATAAGATTTTGGGCCAAGCTATTTCTCATGCAGATCTCTGATGTCGGTTGTCCTCTAATGCAGACCTCTAATCTGGCCCCCCCTTTATTATTCCAGGGGGTAGGCGATCGCCCCCCCCCCTTCGATCCACCATTGCCACCTCTAATACTAAGTTCATTTGGATCGATTTTCATTTAAAAATATAAAACCATACAAATTCGGGGGTGTACGCTGCCGAAGACAGTAGAGCCACCAACATTAGGTCCGTTTTTAAGGATTTCCATTTAAAGATATAAAATCATTCAACAGTGATTTTAGATATATTTAAGGTTGTTATCACGGACCCGGACAATGGCGGCTGGATCAGCTAGTCATTTTAATATTTTGTTTATACAATCAGACATACGGATTCTTACCTTTACCATCATAAATAATATAATCTTAATTTTGTTAGTCCCTTTTCAATTCAACTTTTATGCATTTCTTTAATCTGTTTAAATAATAATTTAAAAAAAAATCTATATTTGCAATTTTTTTTAGTTTGACAAAATTCGTGTGTTCTCATCTTGTGTTCGCATTCTTGTGTTCGGTCAAATAGTTCTTTTCTTCATTTTAAATAGAAACACATTTAAAATAGCAAAATATCACATCTGTAATTTAAGAAAAGAGTATTAAAAAAGAGAGAGAGAGAGAGAGAGAGAGAGAGAGAGAGATAAAGTGACTGAATGAGTCTGCGTGGAAAGTATTTGACCTATATCATAATATTACTGATTATCTCAAGATAAAAATGCTATTTCTATACTTCCTGTATTATAAAAAATGGAAATGAATACTGTTATATGTTAATCACACACACGTAAAGTAATATTAGTATAAACTTAGATGCATGGAATTAAATAATACGCTATAAAACTACCATATTAAGCCCCTTGAGAAGTCAATATAAATTACCATTTTTTTCCATACGTGACAAAAATTTGAAATTAATATGTAAGCAATGAAAAAAGCAATAATATAAGCAATGTATAAGAAGGGAAGTAAGATTAAAGACTTCAACAAATTATGCTAATTTCGAAAAATATTTTAATCGATGAGATTAAAATATTTAATTAAAAACTTTTAATTAATCTTACCCCAAATGTCTATTTTTGGATTCGTGTGTGTAATAAAAATTTTTAAGTCTTTTTCCTAATTATCTTTACTAATTACATTTCTTCTTAAATTAGATACTTTATTGCACGCTTTTATTAGATGCGTTCGTAATTATATAAATACGTAAGCACCTATAGTCGTCGTCTGGTCCGTCCGTCCGCATATAATAGCGCAAAAACTACCCAACCGATTGGTTTGAAATTTAATATATAAAATCGTTGCAGAATTATGTCGAATCATTTCAAATTTTATGAAAATCGAATCAAAACTTAAAAAGATATTAATAAAAGTTTTCAACGTTCTATTAAATCCTTTCATACGCAATCTGTATTAATAGAAGCGCAAGTCATGTGACTGAGGAAAACAAATACGGGCTAACCACTTCTTTTTTCATATGCCAGGCAGCCATTTTTGTTCAAAATTATTTTGTCGAATAAAATTGCATAAAAGTTACATTTTTAGAAAGATCGTTCAAAAAAATTGTTTATTTGAGAGATGAGTTACATTAAAAAAAAATGTATAGATTCTGAGATAACTGCAGTTGAAATTCGGTTGACAGCCCAATCTCAATCCATTAAAGTAAATAAACAAAACAGATTCGTTCATCGTGAGTCATAAAAATATTAAACCATGGAGGTAATCATTCGCAAAGCAAGATCTTCATTGTGGAAGACTGTCTGGTGTCTCCACTGTCTGGTGGCGAAAAAAAAAAATAGCATCTGTAAACGTGGCATACGTAATAAAATAAGATAAAAGGCATGCTTATTTTACTCATAAAAGACGATATAATTCATTTCACTGCAATAATAACGATGATTTTTTTACATTGTAAAACTAGTTATAGTATGAACGACGATTCATTTGTCACGTTAACATACAATTTCAAACTTGTTTAAATTAACTTTGTTTGTGTAAGCAGTGGTGTAGTCGTAAAAACACCAGAAGTTATACGCTCTAGGTAGAGAATATATACTCTAGAGCAGTGGTTCCCAACGGGGGGCGCACGCCCCACAGGGGGGCAATTTGACTTTTTAGGGGGGCAATCTGAGAATTTGCCGAAATTCGGACGTCCGTTCTTTAAATCCTAAAACAGTTTGGAAGATTATTTTTGAAAATAATTAAATATTAAACAAATTAAAATAATATTTTACGAAATAAATTTTCTGGTATAAAACATTTTTAATTTTAATTGTTTCAAATTGATACTTGGGAAAGCACAAAAGTCAAAGCTCTACCTTCAGATACCTGACCAGATACTCGATCGACCAATTAACCCATTTTCGGCCAAGCATAGAAATTTTATAAAATGTGGTATTATTTGCATAGAAATTTGCTTAAATTACATTCATTAAGACATCAAAAAAGTTTCGTGCATGAAAAATAATATTTTATTTAATTTGACGTTACCATTATTAATTTATTATTATTAATTTATTATTAAACTAGGGGGCCTACCCCCTGCGAGCTACGCTCGCCAACCCCCACTCAGACTTCGAGGCCTCTAAAAACATGACAGCGTGCTTTATTTTAAAAATATTGGTAAATCTGTAATTGGGTTGCCATGCTTTTAACATTTTAATGGGACATTTTTCGATTACCATGGCCTCATACACAGCTGTTGCGACAACTGATGACTGTTTTCGGGATTGATAAGTAAAATCAATTACTACTTGAAAACCAGCTTGTATAAAATGGTTAGGTTTAAATTGTGACTACCTCTCGGACTTTTATAACAACAATCTCTATTCTATTCTTCCTTTGCGTTTAAGGATGAGAAAAATTCCATCTGCTTGTGAATAACATTAAGAACTGGGGTATTGAAAAGTACTATGTTATAGACATTTTCAGTAACAGGTTTCAATTTTCTCTCTATTTTAGTGCACCATCATGCATATTTTCATGTTATTTTAAATATGTAAATTATTTTTTTAATTAATATGTATATACGAATTTTCTAATAATTATTTATCATACAAAATTAATTAAATATTTTGTGCATGCATGCCTGCATTTATTCGGCATCAATTGACCCAGATATTTAAACAAATTTGCTATCCGCGGTAATTTTACACCATGTTCTGTCACTTGAATATTGTCCATAAGAAAATCGGGTACTTTTCCATTATAGGATCCTTTGCTTTTAGGTTTGGCGTAATTCGAGCTTCAAAAAGGGATAGATTCGTTAATATACATAGATTTGTTGCCAAAAGTTATGAAAATAAACCCAATGAACTTTTGGTGCTTTTCTATTATAGGGGTCTTGACGCTTTTTTAAAAAGCTTGGCGGAAAAAACCAAGCAGGATAGAAAACCAAGCAGGATATTTTATTCTTCCGTTCAGTTGGGCAATTATTATTTTATATATTAGTTTCAAATATACGAATTAATGATTTTATAAATTCGTTTAGTTAAATTTTACAAAAAAATAACAAAATGATATCAATAAATAATAATTACTATTAATTCCTTTTCCTCCCTTTCTTTTGCGTTTACCTAAATGACGTCATTTGGACGAATTTATTCAAAATATTTTCAGTTTATAAATTAAATTAAATGCTGACAGACGATTGAATTCTGACGACAGAAATGTGATTTTTTTTTTTTTCAAATTTTCCTTAAAAACATAATTTAATCACAATCTTGTCTTCATTATCGATTGAAATAAAAGATAAATTCAATTTCCATTTGAAAATGACGAATAAAAAGAAATCAATAATCCCTCTCGGGATCCTTTTCAATTTTTTTCCCTTTTTTGTCACAAAAAAAATTGAGTAATTAGTTGCCATCATTACAGAAATGTCATTAAAATTAGAAAAAAATTAATATCTCGAAAACTAATTCCAATTTCAAAATTCTATTACCAGTTTTGACATCCGCGGATTTTTATGAACAATTGGTATTAATTTCACCATCAAGCGTTTAATATTTTATTAAAAATAGCCTTGAAACATAATCAGTCGTTTAATCAGTCGTTTCATAAAATCGTTTCATAAATTCGTTTCATAAAATCGTTTCACATATTCGTTTCATTAGGATTTTATATATATAGGGTAGATTTAAATAAAAAATATTAAGTTTTCTTATGGTATTTGTTTTATTTTTATTTTATTTACAGAACTTGCAACTTTACTCCATTATAAAAACATATGATTAATCTCAAGTGGAATAATTATAAATTTTCAAAAAGTCGAATTTGTCAATAACCGTTTCAAGTAAAAAAAACAGCGTATTTTGAAAATTTCTAAGCTGAAAGTGATTACTTCAATTGAATTACTAATATTTTATTGATGTCTCCAGAACCCTTAAAAATACCAGAAAAATATACGTCACAGTGTTAATAAAAAAATATTTATTGAAATGGTGCGTTTACGCACCTTTGGCCGAAAATGCGTTAAAACTCACTTTTTTACAGATCTTTATTTTAGTATCTTACAGCGAATATCTAATTCTGGGGACAAAAAAGTCAGGTACAAAATATTTTATTAGTTCTGAGAAAGAATTACAAATATCTCAATTCAGAGGGATCGACCCCTCATTTCTGGGCATTCCTCCTATAGTAATACACATACAACAGTTATTTAAAATAAGTTTTGAAAACTGTATAATAGCATTTTATATCCGTTAATTATTTCATGATTTCTTTTTCTGTGTGATGCCCTAAATTGTTTTATTTTAACGTGTTTAACCACTACCTCCGTAATGTAACGGAGGTTAGCGGTTTAACTTAGCGACTATATTAGAAATTATAATATTACACATTATGATAATTATGCATTAAAAAATTATAGTAATTACGCATAAATAAGAATTTCAGTTCTTAAAAATATTTTTTATGATATTTCAATTAATAATTTTTCATTTTCTGATTTCAAAACTTTTAAAACTTAAATTTCTTGAACTACATGATATTCAAACTTTTTTATTCCAAATGAATTTTTGAGTTTAAAGTTTTAAAATAAGCTTTAATACTTAGTATCACTTCTCTTCTTATAATTCATTATTTATTCTTTATACTGCTTATTAAAATAAATTTTGTTCTAAGTGATGAATGGAAATTGTGATGTTTTGAAATAATCAGGTTCAGTAATGTAACTATTCCAACTAACTTCCACCTCCCACCACTATTTATGAAAAGAAATGTTTCTGTTATTGAATAGCAAATTTAACGATTAAATAAGGATTTTTTAAAAGAGGTATAAGTTTATATAGGCCGTAAACTGGCCCAGGAATTAAATAAATTATTCCATTCTTTTCCATTTTTTACGCATAAATAAGTGCGAGAAAGATTTGTTCTGAATATGTGTGCAAAATATTTTGTACTGTATATTCGGCTATTGTTTTTCAAAATTGTTCCAATAGTTTTCTTTGATATTCCTTTGAGCCAAATTATTCGATAAAGCCCTCTGCTTTGTAATCTTTGTATTTTTTGTCATGCAACAAGTGAATTAATCCTATTCTTATATATTTATTTAATCGTTGCTGATATTTTCATATGCTCTAGTTAACCTTAGATTACTTCACTATATATACATCTCAAATTATTATTGATCTATGATTGTGTATAGTACAAAAAATAATTAGAAAAATGTAATTGGTATTTTTGTGAAAAATGTGAAAAAAAAGTTTTAGATGAATATTTAAAATTTGGTTTCATGCCGGCTAACTACGATGAACGATCCCCTTTGTGCCTTTTATGCAAACAATGCTTAAGAAACAAATTTATGAAACGTTATTATTGATCAAATCATTATCAAATCATTATCAAATCATTATCAAGTCACTATCAAATGATTATCAAATCATTATTGATAAAATCATTATTATTGAAAATTATTATTGATCTATGATTGTGTATTGTATAGTATAAAAGAATAATTAGAAAATATAATTTGTATTTCCGTGAAAAATCTAAAAAAAGTGTTTAGATGAATATTTAAAATGTGCTTTCATGCCGGCTAACCACGATGAACGATCCCCTTTATGCCTTTTATTCAAACAATGATTAAGAAACTAATCTATTGAACGAGGTCGTCTTGAAGCGCATATGAAGGCAAAACATAGTGAGTATATAAATTCAAATTTAAGTTATTTTAAAACTTTAAAGGAAAAGTTTGGAAAAAGATCAACGGACATGTCTCTGTTCACTGCACAAACTGCTGCAGAAAATTGTACTCTTGAGACTAGTTATGAAATATCTTTACTCACTGCTAAATCTGGAAAACCCACAAGGTGAAGATTTGATTAAACCATCAATATAAATATTCCTTAAAACAATCCTGGGCAAAGATGCGAACGCGATGCTACTTAGTAACACTACTGTTAGTAGAAGAATAGATGAACTGAGAGAGGACATTGAAGCACAACTTGTTGAAAATCTGAAATCAAGAAATTTTTCCATACAAATGGACTAATCAACTCCAAGAGACTGTGAAGCCACTCTTTACTCACTGCTAAATCTGGAAAACCCATACGGTGAAGATTTGATTAAACCATCAATATAAATATTCCTTAAGACAATCCTGGACAAAGATGTGAAAGCGATGCTACTTAGTAACACTACTGTTAGTAGAACTGAGTGAGGACATTGAAGCATAATTTGTTGAAAATCTGAAATCAAGAAATTTTTCCATACAAATGGACTAATCAACTTCAAGAGACTGTGAAGCCATATTGTTTACTTATGTAAGGTATATTGATATAGGTAAATTTACTGAAGAAATGCTTTTTCGTAAATCATCATAGAGCACCACTACTGCGTCTGATATTTTTAATATATTGAAAAGTTACTTAGATATAAATAGTACACCAACGAGAAATATAACAACTTGCGCTGCAGATGGTGCTGAAGTTATGATGGGTAAGAGAATTGGATGTTTAAAACTAACGAGAGTTCAAAAATGCTTCTTGTGCATTGCGTCATAGATAGAGAGAATTTAGTGTCAAAAAATATTTCACCTAGTCTTAATGATATATTGAAATCTGTTATAAGATGCATCAAATCCATAATAGCCAACACCAAATGTGAGTATCTATTGAAGCAGTTTATGAAGGCAAAAACGCAGACCACGTTCGTCTTTTACTTCACACTGATGTAAGATATGGCTATCAAAGGGGAAAAACTTAAAAAGATTCATGAAGTTGTTTGATGTTGTAGGTGAATTTTTAAGTGAGAAGTCTGACATGAAGCACGTACAAACCATTGATTTAAAAGTTGTTAGTTATTTAGCAGGCATCTTTGAAAAACTGAATACCTTGAATAAACAATTTCATGGAAAAGGTAAAACACTTGTTGATACAAATTTGGCCTTATTACATTCAGTGAGGTATAGCTTAAACATATTGATCTGTTTTTCTGATTAAAAAAATGCGAGATGACCGATGCAGCTATAACTGTAATTGTGAATCATTTGAAAATATTGGCCTCTGATTTGAACGATAGATTTTCTGATTTAAAGAAAATGGATTTCCCATCATGTGGGTCATGTAGCCTATGTTAGTGGACTTATCATTTGATGATTCAATATGATTCCCAGAATAACTCTCTGAAATTTAAAAGGATGAGTCAGTTAAAACCTTATTCAGTATAAAATGAGTGATGGAATGGATTTGTGCCGAGACAGAATCTAAATATCCAAATGCAAGAAAATTTGCAAGAAAAATATTGTTATTCCCAAAATCAAACCTAGTTGAATGTGGTTTTAGGGCAATAAAGGATTTACTTCAGAAGAAAACAAATCGACTGGACATAACTAAATGAGGGGACTTGAGATTAAAGTTGGCTAAATTAAAACCTGATATAAAAACTCTCTGCAACCATCGTGAAGCAAAAGGATCTCATTAATTTTCTTCTCTTCATCTCGAATCTATTAGGTACCTTTTTTACTGCCAGTAATTAAAATTGTAAAAGCAACATAGAAAAAGGTTCAATTAAAATTAAAGTTTTTATTTATGCATTTCAATTTTCTAATAAATAGTTAAAAAAAATAATTTGCTTTTTTACATCGCAGCATATTATTACTATTATTATTATTAACGATTTTTTCATAAATACTTTCTTTTCGTTAATGCTTTTTTTCTTTCGAGAATGTACTGTTCTTTATTTAGATCCAATTAAAGGCGTTTAGGACTTGTTTAGTAGGAATAAGAGTACACTTTTATATAATAAGGATTATTTGTCACAGGTAGAGGGAGGGGGAGCGTCAAGGTTTTAGAGATGATTTGAGGGGACATGGCCAAAAAAAGGTTGGGAAACACTGCTCTAGAGTCTAAAGAGTATACGCTATACTTTTATTTGAAAAACAGATGGTATACAGAGTTCCTTAAAAAAATCCGGAAGGATTACCCACCATACATCACCGTATACCGTTCACTACATCCCTGCATGGAAGTAAAGAGGCAATTTTGTAATCGACTTTTTACTACTTTCCTGATGTGATATTAGGTTACCAGAAATTATATACAGTTTATTCGCTGATGTGATGTGTTAGAATTCTAGAAATTATGTACAGTTGTGTACGCGATGACAATACAATATTTTCATAACTTAATTATTAATTAACAGAATAATGTTAGTTAAATTATGATTATATGTTGAGAAATTTTTTTAGAAATCTTAGATAGTCTAAAAGAACGATTTTTTTTTTTTAACCATGTGACTCGAGAATAAATATTTGTTTGTTACAATCAAGATCATATTATCATAATAATAATTAAGGGTTCACATGATATGATATTATAGTTAATATGATGTGGAGGGGGGGGGGGGGCGGGTCTTGGTTACAATAATGTAAAGTAACATTTGCAGTAATATAATTTTTTTTTTCATTGCTGTTGCCATACTAAAAAAAAAATACTGAGCAAAAATTTAATGTTTTTGTTAAACATTAATGTTGAACCTTTAATATATGGTTTTTACACTGGAATATGACGTTATATAGCGTGTCCACTCTCCACGTTGTCCAATGGCTAATTCCCAAACCGTTAGTCATAGGCATAGAGTTCCAATTGCAAAATTGTGTTAAATGAGGTAAATAAGTATTTTAAAAGCGATTTGTGTCAATAAAAGTTTTTCTTAAAAAGTTACGAAATTTATTTTTTTATAAGGTCCCCCGTTCCTACAAGTGATATTTAGTAAAAATTTCCTATTACACTAACAAGCATGAAAACAAGTAAGACAAAAAAGAGTTCCATTCTTCAACGATTAAAACTGACCGAGTAATGGCTTTCTACAGTTGAAGCATCTTTTTTGCTGCGAAATAGGGGTCATTCTCAAATTTACTAGAAATATAAATAATCGCCAGATATAAAAAATAAAAAAATAACAGTTGAGAGTAAATTAACATTACAATATAAATTTGAAATCTATTTTCATTCTGAGATATTAAAGCAAACTATACAACTTGTACTAAAAATATAAGTGAAAAAATTGCAGAATTTTTGTCAAATGAAATGATAAAAAGCAACAGTCTCAATTCTTTACAAAATAAAACATATGTTAAAATACAATTATTTTAACCAATCTGAAACTTAATTAATAAAAATTAACACTATCGTAATACTTGTACGATGTGACTACTTTCAGTTAAAGTGCAGATATACGCGAAATAAATTCTACTAGTACGAGGGGTAGTACTTAAGTTTTTAGAAAGTAATACAAGAAATAATTTCTTACCAAGAAAATATGTTTTATTGCTTCTCAAAATAATCTCCTGCAGCATCGATACATTTTTGCATTCGAATAAACCAATCATCGAAACATTTACGCCACTCTGAAAATGGCATAGCAGAAACATGGCATTTGTAAGCTTCAAGCACTCCTTGCATGTAACAACTTTTGTCAACTAGAACAATGAACAACTTTTGTCAGTCTAGCGTACTCTGGAAACACCCAAACAGTCGATTGTTGTTTTGTTTCGGGTTCATAGGAATAAATCCAGATTTCGCCACACGTTACGATGTCATACACATTGTGACGAATTCCGAATTTTACGTTGTAATATTTAAATGGTAGCGACAACGCTAAACTCAATCGTCAAATCAGAAATGATATTTTATTTCTGTCGTAAATTAACATTAAAATATTGTTACACACTTATATATAGTAGGTCCGTTTATCTTTGTAATTGACACATAGAATCAGTTCAAGGTGATAAAAGTCTCTGCCATCACAGGTTTCTCGCTCGGCTAGCGATTAGAACTATGCAGTTTTAAGAGTGGTGACAGGATGTCACTTTAGTGGTTTTCTCTCGAACGGTAAGCTGAAACTATTTCACAATAGAGACTGGCTGTCTCGGATATTTCCTCCCTTCGCTGGTGTTCAGCGAGTCTCAGCCCCGGACTTGGTGTCCAGCACGATGATTTCAATAACACTCCCGGGAGATGATTCTCCACTCTAGAAGGTCTTAAGATCCGACCTTCTCAGTTGATCTCTAACATCCAACTCCCTTCTCCAGCCTGCTCTTCGCTGCTCCGGAGGGAAGGGGGGAAGGGGGTTTTGGGCGTTTTCCGGCTTCTCAAGGCCCAATAAACTCCGTTCCACCTCTCTCATTGGGAAATAAGAATTTTCACTTGGCGCCTCGTTGCCAATTTGTGTCTTGTCACGAACTAGGGGCACACCCTCGTTTCATTGTCTCTGTAGAAAAATCATATCGATCACTTTCCCACTGAACCAAATTCTGCACGTCAATTTTCCTTTGACCGGCCTAGACACCGCGTCGTGACTTGGTCGTAGGAAAAACCTTTCCCAGGCGTGAAAAAATAGTCTGGGATGGAAAGCTTCATTCAATATTCCCACATAATTTAATGAAGTCTTTACAGCACCCCCTCACACAGATGGGATTTTTCACATGCTGAAAAATCTTAGTCGCGATCCAGTCAGACTCTTACTTCATTCAAATCAGAGGTCTTAATCCTGGTCGCACATTTTATACCAAAAATACATTTTCTAAAACAAATTCCAATTTAAAACTATATTATACTCAAATTACAATTATAAGAATTTTAAAATATATATACACTTCTTCTCCCTAACTTCCTTAGTCAATTCTACTTAAACAATCAACATGAGGTATTTGGGTCCCATGTATTTGATTGAATAATGATAATTTTGCAGAATCAAATTCCAACGTAACAACCGGGGATTATACACATCATTATTTTTCAGCCAACTTAAAGGATCGTGGTCATCCAAATGATGCCTTAATTTCATTATAACATAAATTATCGCGGCACATTTCTTTTCGCTCGTAACAATTTTTAACTCAGGTAGTGTAAATATCCGGCTCGAAAATTTTGCCTGGCGCCCTTCACTATTTATTTTCCCTTTTTGGACGGGCCTCGAGTATTTCAAACAACAGAAGGGATCCCATCCCGCGTTCTCTATCAAAAACAACCGAGAATAAGCATCGAACGCGCCTTCAACTCCCTCGCCTAAATCTGACTCACCTATTATCCCGCCTCTAAGAATCTTGGCTTGTCTCGGTGAAGTTCCATAGAAGAGAATCTTCACTGGTAACTCGCTTGCTAACTCCATCTTATGGGCGATTAAATCCAGCCCGTAATCGGTCACTAGTTTTTCTGAATATTCGTCTCCTTTCCATTTTTCAAACACTATTCTGAGAGCTGTCACTAAATATTTATTTCTGCTTTCAAAAAGGGGTACGGTTCTCTCCGTGTCCGTGTACCAACGCGTCATAATACTCGCAATATAGGCACTGGACAAAGGAATTTCTTTCCCTCTAACATTTCCCTTTCTTAAACCTAAGTTGGGGTTGCTAGATTCGATACAAGCTTCATTTACCTCCAAAACATTCGGCCAAAAATAATCCTTATACATTTCGTCTCTAGACCTTTTCATGCCTAACTGCCCCACTACACTGTCCTGACCCAACGATAAAATTCCCCTCTTCGAACTTAACGGAACAACAAATTTATCTCTTCCTAAACAAACATTATCCGTTATTGTTCTGACTACTGACCCTTTTTTCCTGTCAAAATGGGAAGTCTTATCCTCAACGCTTTCGCTAATAAGGTCCACCGTGACTTTAGCCTCTACAGCTGTTTGCAAGTCTAGCTTACTAATCTGAGCTAAATTCACCCCTGAATCTTCCTTTTCAAATGGGGGTGGAAGAATTTCTTTATCTTCCTCACCTCCCGACTCCCTTATTTTTATCCCGCTGTGTTGAAGTCCGAAATTCTCCGTTACTTCTTCTATCTGCGTAACTCGTTTCTTGCTTGTCAAACGACCTTTTGAAATATCTGCCCACTCTCTCACTAACGGCATCCCTTTAGTTTCGTTTTCCAAACGCGCGCTTTGTCTTGTAAGCATTGCTCTCAGCGAATGGTGTTTAGATTTCTGTTTCTGAATTAATTCATGGGTTTTGTTCCCTAACAAGTAATAATTCATATCTATATCTTTATCGACAACTGCTGCCTTCGCCCTCATTCTCTCACCGGAATTTAATATTATTTCAACTTCCGGAATAGGTAATCGGCGACACCTATTATCCATTATTTGTTTAACCCAAACATTTTCTCCTGTATATTGATCCGCTGTTACATCATGAGCACTAAGGACATCAATATTAGTACCTGAGTCACGTAATATGGTCATTTCCTTCCCATTAATTAATCCTTGACTTAAATAAGGTTTGAAAGACTCTTCTAAATGGTCTAAGCCCGCTACATGATGAATCGACTCTGTTTTTTCTAACTCTTTTAATTCGGGACATAAATTTCGGTAATGACCGGGCTTTTTGCAAAAAAAACAAGTAATCTCTCTTCTTTTATCAAATACCTCATTCCTATCTCTAACAACATCTTTGTTCCTCCAATTCGAATTAATTTCTGCCGCCCTACCATCAGATTTCGGTTTTCCTGGCACCTTATTTCGCTCCAACGATTTCTCATTACTTTGGAATTTAGGAAGCCCTGGCGGTCTTAAATTTTTTCTAGCTGAGTCATAAGCGTCTAACTTCTTAGTCAACTCAAAAGGAGTGTTCATCGAACTCCACGAATCGATAAAATGATGTTTAATTTCAGGATTCACTTTACGTTTCAATTGATCTGTAATAATTAGATCTCTGAGTTGATCATAAGTCGTTATTTCAAGCCCGCTTAACCATTGGTCAAAATAATTAGAAATATTGAAAACAAAATCTCGCCAATTTTTATTTTCAGGTTTTTTCGACATAACAAATTTAAGCCTGAAATCCTCGGGCGATAACTGATACCTTTCCAGCAATATCTTTTTCACATATTCGAAATCGTCCGTTTGCTCTGCGTTTTCTTTCAAAATTAATTCGCTTAATTCCGCAGGAAGTAGTCCCAATAATTGTGTCACCCAATGATTTTTGCTTATCTGGGCCTTTTGTACCTGCCTTTCAAATAAATTGAGATAAATAGAAATTTCGGATTTTTCCGGGTCGAATTTTGGAAGAATTCATTTCAACGCAATTTTTGATTCGCCCTCGTTTTGACTCGAAGTTAAACTAGCTTCATCTAATCCTCTTTCTACCCTCAATTTAGCCAATTCATGTTCGCGTTCTAACGCTTTTGATTTCTCATCCCTCTCAAATGCCCTCAATTTTTCTCTCTCTGCTTTTTCGTCAGCTTCGTTTTGTAATCTCTCTTTTTCTATGATCGCGAATTGTCCCAGCGCTAGCGATTCTTCGTAACCTGGAGATTCAGTCAGTTTATGAATGATCTGGAAAACTTTATCTGATTCTTCAATCGTTGCGCCAAATTCAATTGCTAATTCTTTCAAATCGCACTTTTTTCCCCCTGACCACACAGACATATTCACTGATAGATCAATCTACAATTATTCTACAAAATAATTCTTAACTTAAACTCTAACGTTTAAAAACTTTCCCATATAGCAATTTTAATCAATATATCATTTCACAATAGCATTACAAAAAATACAATATCAATAATAACATAAGAAACCTTTATCATTATTCAACCAAATGCAAATGTATTTTCTCATATACATTCCCAGAACTATTTCAAATTAACCACTCTAAATTGGAAATAAATTCACAATAAATTATACCTGAAGGTAAACCTTTTTTTTTTTTCGTTAACTTCATTAACAAGGCTGCTCCACTTAATACACTGCCAAAATTCCTTTTGCATTCATTTAGTAATATTAACTCACCCAGAATTTCAATTACTCCAAAACGAATTACTTGTAAAATTCTACAGAATTATACCCCTACACTTAATTTGCCTAATAATTAATGTTGGTTATTTTTTTTCATTTTGAGAAACTAAAGGAAAAATATGTTTCGTAGCCTCAATCCAAATACTAAACAAAATTATTACCAGTTTTACATAAACAATAATATACTACCGACCAAGATTTTAAAATAACCCACACAAAGACCTCTGAAATGAACAAAATAAAAATTCTAACCTGGAATCTCCTGAGTTCAGATCACCTCCGTTGGTTTCTTTCAGCTGTGTCGGTGTCTGCTACCTGGCACTCTAGTACTGAGGGTTCTAACAATCCGGCACTCTGTACTGGGGCTTTCCGGTAACTGTTCCGTCAATGCACTCTTGTTTCTGGAGTCTGTCACTGGCCTCCGGTTCAGCTGGGGTTGGAGCACTTGTTGGGGTATTTGATAAAGTGATAAATAACCAAAAGAATGAATTTTGTTGATTTCAAAAATTGAAACAATTTTTCACAATTACTAATTAAAAATCAAAACAGAGAGATGCTATAAACAAAACAAACCAAATAAATTTTGAATAACTAAAAAATTAATTAAGTAAATGAATAACTTTGCCAAAAGGTATCAACAAAATTCTCATTTATCACCATATCACTTATACCCAACAAGTGGTTTGACGAATTGGAACATTGTTATGGTAAATTAAATGAAATTCATTAAAACTTTATAGAACAGATTTTGAATAAGAAAAACATAAAAAAGGGTCCTGCAATCCTTCCAGAATTTGAAAGGCACAAAAAAAAGGGGGAAAGAAGTTAATTAAAATAAGGATATAGATAATTAATTAAAGTTACAAAACATGATCATATCAATGTACCAATTTGCCAGAACCATGCGAGTGATTTTGTATAGTGGTTAGTACCATACCAAGAAAAAAAAAGGTAGATCAATTTTCTTTTAATAAGAAGTTGGTGTGATTTAATTACCTTAAATGCAGCTAATAAACTTTAAGAATTAAACATAGTTAATATAAAATTTTTCTTTTACAGTTATCTACAATTCTTTTACTTCAATTAAAAGTAGGTTAAATTTATTTTATTTATTAAATCTCTTTCTTTATAGAGGAAAATAAAAGGTACTTCACAATATTTAGAAGAAGCAATTTAATATTTAAGGAAAACCAAATTAATAAACATTTTTAGAAACAGATCCAGAATTTAAATTTACTTCAGTAAATTTAATTCTTTTAATAAGAATAATACAACATTCTCAAAAACAAGTAAAGAGTTTAAATTTTACTTATATAAATTTTTATTAACAAAAGAAGGTTACTTGGAATTTCAATTTCAGTAAATTCATCTTAGAAAAGAATTAAATATTAAATAATTACTTGCTCTGATTATTTAAATAATTAAACAAAACTCATTATACTTCAAACAGTAAAATTAAGTAAAGGTTTAGTAAAATAAAGAATGAACTTCCATAAAGTAGTCAAACAGATGAGAGACTAACCAATAGCATGAATATGAGTTTATTAATTAATTAACAAGTATATTAATTAAGACACCGTCACGTATGTATATCAAGATTTTCTCATTGTAGAAACATAGAAATAACACAAGAATAACATTTTTATCAGTAGAAAGGAAATAGTTACCGAGACTTCCTTGGCAGACTCGACACTCGAAGTATCCACTATAGGAACAAATCATTAATGTTATTACTGGATTGATAGTTTTATCTTTATAAACATTGGGCATTATTTGAAGAAATTTCAGGTAACCCTGGACATCTAGGTGGTCCTTTTCTCCTCCATTTCACAATATGGATCTAGGAAGCAGTATATACTCTTTCCTTAAAGATGAATCTTAACGCAGGAATCTCGACGTAGAAAAATGGATTTCGGTGGTGTAGAAAAATGACCGGTCTTTCCTCCCGTCTTAAGTGACTGTCATAACAAAAGGACGTCATCAACCAGCGCTGACGATACCAGCTCTCCATTCCGGGTTTTTTTTTAAAGACGATTGCTCGACGTTTATATATATTTAACCATCTGTGATTCCAAACTCCATATCTGAGACAAAGTTTTCCTCTTAGCTGAGAGTATCAATTATAAGTAAAGTATATTTTTACTCTCTTCATTTCTTCATCGACTATATCTCGGGGAACCAGATACCTTTTTTCTTTACCGGACCTTCCAGTTACACATTTTTCGATCGAAAGCCTCTCAAATTCTCTGGCCACCACCAAGAAAACTCCAGGGGGGGGGGAGAGAGGAAAGGCCCCAGCCTTCCCCTAAAAAACTCATATACCGTATCTCCCAGGCTACAATCTCCCGCGCTAAACTATACCAGGGAAAAAAACATTCCCCGCGAATACGTTACGTAAAACCATTGGTCGTCGCTCTCTTGCGGGTGGAACTACTTCGCATAGGGGTGATGGCATGTGTACAGCTGTTCCGTTTCCGCTCCCTTCTTTCGACCTCCCACGTGAACTGTTGTTTACATAAAACGGAATAATTGGGCTCGTAAAAACGAATAATAAAACTTTAACAATACGGGCCACTATCTGCCGCCCGAGTCCTGCTTTTTCCCCGAAAGATCTACAGAGCAGATTAAGGCGACCAACACCGCTAAAGTTGTTTACGAAAAAACAGCAAAAATGGAGTCATAAAACTCCTGACAATACAAGCTAATATACGTTGTCTGGGAAATGGATTTTTATTGCCCAAGTGTCCGAGAGCATTTGAAAATTTCCCATGGTAACAAGGACCACCCCAGTGAAATTATAACTTACAGGGGAAATATAAAAATTATGATTTTAAGTTAAAGAGACAATGAATTTGTTTTAGCTTAGACATTTAAAAGAAAGAAAAGGTATTTTAACTCCATTATTTCAGACTAAAATAAAGAGAATATTAAATGAAAAACATTACGATTATTATAAAAGGAGGGGGGGGGGGGGGGGGCTACAACTTATATAGAAAAAATAAAGAAAATATGGAAAATTTAGAATAAGTGAAAAAAACTTACCCTAACATGACTCTCCCTTTACCTCAAAAAAATAAAATTTTTTGATAAAAAAAAATTTAATTTTTTGAAACGTGCAGACCGAAACAGGAAAGAAAAATTCGCAAGGGTTACCGGGCTGAGAGGTAGTTCACAGTATGCTGGAGATTCCACAATATAAGACCTAACCGTTCGAGCAGGCCAGACATCGGTCCGAAGAACAATCATGAATTATAGAGTGAAGTCGCCGCTGTCAGATATACACTCCGGAATGTACACTAAGAGCTGCCCACCATGAACCACTCCCAAGTAACTGCTGAAATACCTGACGACTAGAACTGGGAAAACCACAAGGGGGTAACAAGACACCTAAGGAGTACTGCCTTCTAAGGCGGGGAAAACTGCATTTTGTTTCTACATAGGACACCTTCGCTGCATAACCATTTCTAACTCCTGATACCGAATCCCACCTATAAACATACCTGTGCTTGCTCCGAATGCCATTACTGTCACTGTATATTGCAACTCCTAGCAGGTTCTACTTATAATACGTTAACCTATCTACCTATACAACCAAAACCTTGCCAAAAAACAAACTAAATTATTTACAAGTTTTTTTTTTTTTTTTTTTTTTTTAATTTTGGAAAAAGATTGCAAGAGTGTCGAGACTGCCAACTGAAAAACAATACATTACTCATAATAATATATACAACATTTGCATAAAATCATGATAAATTGGCCAGTTTGATGTGAAAACAAAATCAAATTACAACATACTTTTACCTATATCAGTACTACTGGCACATACAATAACAAAAAAAAAATAAGCAACTGGGTATTTACACATGTAACGGATTTATGACACAACACATTTCATCAAAGTAATCGAGTAACAATATACCAAAGTTTAAAATAGGATAACAAATGCAAAATGAACCCCGTGATAAAGTTAAAGTCTGTAAAAGTGGTGTTTAGGGTGTAGAATAAATGTATATAAATGCAGTTACAACAAGAAAACACTGTGCATGGGAAAAGTAGTTATGTTCTTGTGCTACCCACACGTAGACTGAACCAGCCTAGAAATTTTTTTTTTTTTTTTTTTTTTTTTTTTTTTTACTGGAAACATTGTTTTCCAAAGAAAACCCAGACAGTGATGATGCAGTATCATCAGACTACCCAATTTACCTACCCAAAACCAAATAAAAACAGATGTGACTCATAACACATAGTCACAACAAAACAAGGTCATAATCCCCATAGAAATAAAAGGGCTGATGTATATAGAGTATATATAATTACTAATTTTGAAGACATACATACAAAAAAAAAACACAATTTAGAAGCAGAAAGTAAATTTAAGATAATCACAAATTTTAAAAGGTAGAATTTTCAGGAAGAAGAAAAAAAATATTTACAAAAAAAAAATCACTACCCAGTAGGATTAGATAAAATACCACTCTGCTGACATTGCACTAGAAGAAAAACAAAAAGGAATTTCATGAATGAAACCAAAGGGGTAAATTGGTATGTCACACCTAAGTATCAAAATAAAAACTATAATATACCAAACTACATTCCTAGACTAAAAGTGGTATAAAAACACATGAAAAAAAAATATATATATATACATAATTAGGAATCTATAATATCGTACTTGCGTGCATACGATGAAAAGTGCCAGCCGACCCAGCCTAACACTTGCTGTTAAAAACAAGGGGGGAAAAAATCTGCCATTTTCAAAGTACCCAGAATACATCTTAAATTTGAAGGAAAAACTGCACAAAAAGGTGTGCGGAGGGGTATTTACTAATACAAGTAGCTAAATACTACAGAAAAATTTTGTATACACGACACAGGGTGTATAAAACACACGAAATCGGGTTTCCGATTTTCGCTAAGTGAACCAAAACAAACCATGTTTGGGTCAGAAAACGCTAATATATACGATGAAAAATATATAAAATTACTATAAAATACATTGCAACACATAAACACATATAAATATTACGAAATAAAACTATAAATACACATAGATAAAAGAATATAAGGAAACTAAATTTTATAAATAGGGCGAGTTCGTCTTTCACGTAGCTCGTAAGCGTCCTGCGACGTCGGCTGCGGTCGATTCAATGATTTCGACTTATTCGGTTTGTTAATCGAATTTTCGGCAACGCTAGCTTCGCTGGTCGTTGCTGCTATTTCACACTCCTGTACTTCCCTTTCCGATTCATTGTTCTCCTCCGATAGAGCTTCCTCCGCTGATTCACTTTTCTGCTGATGGTTATCAGCTGAATTTTCAACCTCCGGAGTTTTGTTTGAGTGAGGAGGAGGGGGGTCGATCTCGGCTGGATCGCTAGCTGAATTCGCTTGGCTTCCGTGAGTGCTGAATTCATTTTGAGTAATCGTACCAGGGTTACTCTCTTGAGTGTCAGAACTTGGTATAACACAGTAATCGCGACGGCGTCTGCGCTGAGCGAATTGCTCTGCATGGGGAATCGATTGCTGCACATCGATAGGTGGATCGTCAATCGAATCTGGGACACTCTGTTGTTGTTGTGGGTCGTCGGACCAAATCGGGAGTCTGTTTTTAAAGGCAGAGAGGCGATCCACATGGACAACTTGAACGTTTTTGGGATTTGCAACAAGGGCGATTTTAAAATTTACCTCATTTAATTTTTCCAAGATAGTGAAGGGGCCATTATTCAACTTACTTAATTTTTTTGTTGTACCAGGTGCAATTGCTGGAGTGAAAAGCCAAACCAGATCACCAACTTTTAGTTTCTTGTCAACAGCTGTCTTTTCTCTATACTTTTCTTGATTCTCTGATACTTTTATTAAATGATTGTGCACTTCAGCGTACACCTTTTGCAGAGCTGGTATTAAAAGTTCACAAAAAGAGGGGGCATCATTATAGCTACATTGGGGGGGTTGAGAAAATAAATTATAGGGTAGGTTAAGGTTTCTGCCATACATAACAGCTGCTGCAGTTAGTTTGGTAGAAGAGTGCACAGCCGTGCGCATGGCTAAAAGTGCAAATTTAAGCTTGGTGTCCCAGTCTGATTGATTCTCATTCACAATATGACACAGGGCGTTTTTTAGAGTCCTGTTCTGGCGTTCTATCTGAGCATTTCCGGCTGGATGATATGCCGTGGTTTTGGGATGTTTTATTCCAAACATTTTGTACACATGCTCGATAGCTGCAGAAATTAAATTGGGTCCTCTGTCGGTTGAGATGTAACATGGAGCTCCATAACGTGAAATGAAGTCTGCGAGAGTATCGGCTACCACATCAGATGTGATTGAGGATACCGCATAAGCTTCAGGCCACTTTGAGAATGCATCAATGTATGTAATTATAAATTTGTTACCCGAAAAGGTAACAGGAAGAGGCCCTATAACATCGAGGTTCACTTTATTCATAGGGAAATGAGGTGTGGGTACACGTTGGAGGGGTGCAAGTTGATTTGCTTTGTGCACTCTTTTTTCTTGACAGCTAACGCACGACTCCACTAGGTGCTTGACATCTGCCGACATTCCTGGCCAATAAAAGTGCTCACGAATGCGGTGTATTGTCTTTTGGAAAGCTTGGTGACAAGCAGCTAGGGATTCGTGGGTTAGTGCAAACACTTGCTCAACCATTTTCTTCGGCACCACAAGTTTGATAGGATTATTCAATAGGGGTGACTCCCTTGTATCCTCGCATACAAGAAGATCATCCCTAAAGAAAAATCTCAAATACTTGGGTGCAACCTCAAGATTTTCACTAATTTTGCGAGCAATTTCACAGCACTTTTTATCTGTTTTCTGTAATTCACCTATCTTTTCTAAAAGGTTGGAATGTGGCATAAAAGTTGTCTCCTTCGCTACTTGTATAGAAAAGTTGCAATTGGTGACATTATCCGGTTTGCTATCTGTGGTGAACCTTGAAAGAAAGTCTGCAACGCTATTACATTTTCCCTTAATATATCTGATGGTAAATGTAAAATCAGAAAGTGTACAGATCCACTTAGCCATACGTGATGTGGGATTCTGAATTTTGAGCATGTACGTAAGAGGTGCATGATCAGTGTATATATAAAAATGAGTATTGGCAAGGTAGCACTTGAAGTGTGCAGTGGCCCATACTAATGCCAATAACTCTCTCTCAGTGGCGGAGTATCTCGTCTCAGCGTCTTTGAGTTTCCTACTAGCAAATGCGACAGGGTGGAGCATCTCATTTTCATCTAGTTGTGATAGTACTGCCCCGAGTGCTTCGCCACTCGCATCAGTATAAAGGTAAAACTCCTTATCAAAATTAGGAAGGGCGAGACATGGTTTGGATATTAGTGCAGATTTTAAATCCTCAAATTCCTCCTGTGCTGCTTGGTTCCAAGTGAATCGACCCGTATCTTTAGTGAGGTTGATAAGATTTCTCGCTCTTTTAGAAAAATCTGGCAAAAATCGCCTATAGAAGGAGAGTGCACCGATGAAGGATCTGACAGCCTTTCGGGTGTTAGGAGGTTGGAATTTCCTTATTACTTCAATATTTTTGTTGATTGGTGACACTCGTCCTTTTTGGATTTCAAAGCCCAAGTATTGGATCTTGTCGGATAAAAATGTACACTTACTGGGTTTGAGTTTAAGCTTGTGTTGCCGAAGTCTTTCAAAAACAAGCTTAAGTTTATTTATATGGGATTCGACATCTTTAGAAGCTATTACTATATCGTCGATGTATACTAAAATTCCCAAATTTCCTAGGTCACCAAAAATTGCAGACATAAGACGTTGAAAACTGTTTCCCGAATTCGAAAGTCCGAAACAGTTTCGATTCCACTCAAATAACCCTTTGTGAGTAATAATAGCTGTTTTATATTTATCCTCGGGTCGGATAGTTTGTTGAAAAAACCCACTAGTTAAGTCTAATGGGGAAAAAAAATTTGAGCCTGATAAGGCGTCAACTGAGTCTGTGATGTTTGGTATGGGGTAGGCATCTTTCATTAGATTTTTATTTAATTTTCTAAAGTCAACAGCCAGTCTGTAAGATCCGTCTGATTTTTTCACAAGAATGACCGGCGAAGCAAATTCTGAAATAGATGGGGAAATTATATTGGCCTGTAGTAAAATATTTAGTTGATCTTCCATTTCCTGTCGTAAGTTATGGGGGACTCTATATGCTTTACATTTAACCGGTTTTTCTGAAGTTAGATTAAATGAATGGGGGATGGTGTCACAGCCGGGTAAGTCTAAGACAGACGCAGCAAAAACATCTTTATTATCTTGTAAAAATTCTTGCATTTTTAATTTTAAGGGGGGTTCTACGTGGTCTAAATTAATTTCGGAACTCCAACTGAGGTCAGCATGGTCAAAATCTGCAATTGGAGGGGGAGTATTGATATTACAGGCTAAATTACAATTATCTGGGGTTACGTTAGAATTATCAATACATTTTTGAACTTTTGCTACTAAAGTACCCTTATTTAATACTATATTGTTATCAGAAAAGTTAGCAAAGGATAGAAATAGGCCATGTTCTTGGGTACAAATGGATCTAGAAATTAAGAGGCCTGCATGTAAATTCTTAGCAAAGGGCTCTAACATTAAAATACTATCCTTGTCATTGAAATTTTCCTTCGTACATCTGACTTTAGCTAAAATTTTAGACTGTGCTGGGATTTCAAGTTTATTACACAAAGATGCCATACTGATATTACACGCCTTTTTCTCAACATCATGTTTACCTGTATTTTCACTAATATTATTTGCTTGCATTTCCTCATTTTCAGTAAATTCATAACTACCCATTTCAGAATTTTCAGAATTATCACTAAACTGCTCCCTAATATTTGCATTTACATTATTTACACTATAAAATTCTGATTTGATTTGAGAAATACATTGTTCAAAATTTTGAAAATTTTCCTCACATTGTTTACTATTTCCCGAAGCAATTTTATCAACAGTAGTACCACCTGGTAATTCTTCCATCATAAAAACCTGGCAATCACTATTACTTTCATCACATACCCTGTTACACCTTTTATCAACATTATTTTCTTCGTCACTACTATTCTGACTGTGATGAACCTTCCTTATCTCCCTACTATTCCCTAATTTTATTTTCTCTGCACAGTTTCTTATTTCAATATCTTTCAATAGTCAGGGGTACTACTTTTTGCTATCAATTTAGCCTCAGTTTCAACTTTATGATCTATGGGATAGTTATTTTTGCAAGTATTTACACTAGAATTGTTATTATTTACATTACACATACATTTACAATTAGCACAATTATACACATTAATAGGATTATTATATACAGGTAATTCATAACATTGCATGCATGGGTCACTACTCTTACCTTGTTTGTTTACCTTTGTTTCTTCTAAACACACACTACTGTTTTTGGTACAAGGAGGGGTAAGCGGGATTTGTTTACATAGTGTTTGCTCCGAAGCTTGAAGAGAAACAGTATTTCTGGCACAATCAATGATTGCATTGTATTGTTTCAAAAAGGGCATACCTAGAATGGCATCAAATTCCTTCGCCAACTTGCCCTGCACTACAAAAAAAACAGTTTGGCATTGGGTGTTATGGAATTTAAAATTCATAACTACTTTTTCAGTAAGAGGAACTTGTTCTCCAGTTACTGTCAGAATAGGCGTATAACATTGTTGCACATTATAGTCTGTGAGCGAGTTCAAAATTACACTGCTTAAAAGATTAATCGCAGAACCTGAGTCACAGAGGGCAGTTATGTTAGTATTACCTATAAGTATACTGGCAGTTGGCAAGTTATAAGACTGCGGAGAAAAACACTATATACCGCAGGTGGGTCGGTGGCCTTTTTTGGAATCAGTTCGACTACCTCTGATTCAGCCGATCCCCGTTTAAATTACTATTTTCTGCACCAGTGGGGTTATTAGTTGCATCATTTGCTTGCTGACCCTCCGCATAATTTTGTATTCTGTTTCTACCACTTCTGTTGCTGATGTAATTATTTCCTCTGTTTCCCCTGAAGTTTCCTCTCCTGTTGTAACTTCCCCGGTAACTATTTTCATATCCTCCCCTGCTCCTAAAATTATTGCCTCTGCTCCTATTAAAATTATACACATATTGGGGGCACTCTCTAGCATAATGACCGGGTTGGGAACAATAAAAACAAGTAACATTTCTACTGGGCACTATTTCCTGGCTCTGCACCTCTCTCTCTCTGCTTTTATCACTTATTAGGTTGTCAAGTTTAGAATTTAGAGCCTCAATTTGTATTCTAAGAGTTTCTATTTCTGCATTGTTGTCCCTAGTTGGCTGAGCAGCTGCACAAGCTAGATTCTGCGGGAAATTTTGTTGATATAAAAGGGGGTTTGGTTCCTCATGTAAAGTGTAAAAAGGATTTACACTGCGGCACGCTCTTTCCTCCAGGAGAGCAAAAGTTAAAATTTGCTGTGGGGTTTTGGGATCTTTGGTGATGACACCTTTTCTGATCTCAGGTGCAAGGTTGTTTAAAAGCATAGAGTGAAGCATGGCTTCACGGCTTTTGTTTACAATGGCATCAGCTACTCCATCAATAACGAGTGCCTTTGATGAGAGGTCAGATGCAGCATCAAAAAACTCTTGCACTGACATACCTGGAGTTCGCTTAAAGTTGAGGAATTTGGCAAGTGCAACATCAGGAGTAGGTGTTTGGACAAATTTATTTTTTAAAATACTTAATAATTCCGCACTAGTTTTATCTCTGTGGGGCTTAACTAATCTCGCCGCAGTACCATTCAAGCGGTTAAGGAGGGCAAATTTTTTCTCACTATCATCCCAAGCAAAAAGGGTGGAGAGACTATCCAGTTTCTCTGAAAAGTCAGTAAATGAGACTGAGCTAGCCTCTCCATTAAATGGTGGTATGTTGCACAAGTTGTCAACTAACGAATTTTTTTTCTGGAGCTCTACCAGCTCCTTAGTAGGATCTCCTTTGGCCATAATAAAGTTAGATAGATACACAGAACTCCAAAAAAAAATAAAAATAGAAGGCAGAAAAGGGGAAAAATGGGGATTATAAAACTCTGTAGCACAAGAACATCACCAGTTTCATTATACAAATTTTAAAAAATATCAATATTATAGTTGACTAGATATTTAAAAATATATAGAGAAAACTTTTACTAGGCAAATATATGTAAGCAATTTCATAATAAGTAAAAACCGATACCCAGTTGCTCCAATCATATAATGTAAAACAAAATTTACAGTCAAAAACAAAAGTTTTAATCCTGGTCACGGCACCATTTTCTTGTTGGGGTATTTGATAAAGTGATAAATAACCAAAAGAATGAATTTTGTTGATTTCAAAAATTGAAACAATTTTTCACAATTACTAATTAAAAATCAAAACAGAGAGATGCTATAAACAAAACAAACCAAATAAATTTTGAATAACTAAAAAATTAATTAAGTAAATGAATAACTTTGCCAAAAGGTATCAACAAAATTCTCATTTATCACCATATCACTTATACCCAACAAGTGGTTTGACGAATTGGAACATTGTTATGGTAAATTAAATGAAATTCATTAAAACTTTATAGAACAGATTTTGAATAAGAAAAACATAAAAAAGGGTCCTGCAATCCTTCCAGAATTTGAAAGGCACAAAAAAAAGGGGGAAAGAAGTTAATTAAAATAAGGATATAGATAATTAATTAAAGTTACAAAACATGATCATATCAATGTACCAATTTGCCAGAACCATGCGAGTGATTTTGTATAGTGGTTAGTACCATACCAAGAAAAAAAAAGGTAGATCAATTTTCTTTTAATAAGAAGTTGGTGTGATTTAATTACCTTAAATGCAGCTAATAAACTTTAAGAATTAAACATAGTTAATATAAAATTTTTCTTTTACAGTTATCTACAATTCTTTTACTTCAATTAAAAGTAGGTTAAATTTATTTTATTTATTAAATCTCTTTCTTTATAGAGGAAAATAAAAGGTACTTCACAATATTTAGAAGAAGCAATTTAATATTTAAGGAAAACCAAATTAATAAACATTTTTAGAAACAGATCCAGAATTTAAATTTACTTCAGTAAATTTAATTCTTTTAATAAGAATAATACAACATTCTCAAAAACAAGTAAAGAGTTTAAATTTT
Source organism: Maratus michaelseni (assembly GCA_963931845.1). Lineage (NCBI taxonomy): Eukaryota > Metazoa > Arthropoda > Arachnida > Araneae > Salticidae > Maratus > Maratus michaelseni. The sequence continues at coordinate 258,391,823 of OZ007592.1, forward strand.
ACTTATATAAATTTTTATTAACAAAAGAAGGTTACTTGGAATTTCAATTTCAGTAAATTCATCTTAGAAAAGAATTAAATATTAAATAATTACTTGCTCTGATTATTTAAATAATTAAACAAAACTCATTATACTTCAAACAGTAAAATTAAGTAAAGGTTTAGTAAAATAAAGAATGAACTTCCATAAAGTAGTCAAATAGATGAGAGACTAACCAATAGCATGAATATGAGTTTATTAATTAATTAACAAGTATATTAATTAAGACACCGTCACGTATGTATATCAAGATTTTCTCATTGTAGAAACATAGAAATAACACAAGAATAACATTTTTATCAGTAGAAAGGAAATAGTTACCGAGACTTCCTTGGCAGACTCGACACTCGAAGTATCCACTATAGGAACAAATCATTAATGTTATTACTGGATTGATAGTTTTATCTTTATAAACATTGGGCATTATTTGAAGAAATTTCAGGTAACCCTGGACATCTAGGTGGTCCTTTTCTCCTCCATTTCACAATATGGATCTAGGAAGCAGTATATACTCTTTCCTTAAAGATGAATCTTAACGCAGGAATCTCGACGTAGAAAAATGGATTTCGGTGGTGTAGAAAAATGACCGGTCTTTCCTCCCGTCTTAAGTGACTGTCATAACAAAAGGACGTCATCAACCAGCGCTGACGATACCAGCTCTCTATTCCGGGTTTTTTTTTAAAGACGATTGCTCGACGTTTATATATATTTAACCATCTGTGATTCCAAACTCCATATCTGAGACAAAGTTTTCCTCTTAGCTGAGAGTATCAATTATAAGTAAAGTATATTTTTACTCTCTTCATTTCTTCATCGACTATATCTCGGGGAACCAGATACCTTTTTTCTTTACCGGACCTTCCAGTTACACATTTTTCGATCGAATGCCTCTCAAATTCTCTGGCCACCACCAGGAAAACTCCAGGGGGGGGGGGAGAGAGGAAAGGCCCCAGCCTTCCCCTAAAAAACTCATATACCGTATCTCCCAGGCTACAATCTCCCGCGCTAAATTATACCAGGGAAAAAAACATTCCCCGCGAATACGTTACGTAAAACCATTGGTCGTCGCTCTCTTGCGGGTGGAACTACTTCGCATAGGGGTGATGGCATGTGTACAGCTGTTCCGTTTCCGCTCCCTTCTTTCGACCTCCCACGTGAACTGTTGTTTACATAAAACGGAATAATTGGGCTCGTAAAAACGAATAATAAAACTTTAACAATACGGGCCACTATCTGCCGCCCGAGTCCTGCTTTTTCCACGAAAGATCTACAGAGCAGATTAAGGCGACCAACACCGCTAAAGTTGTTTACGAAAAAACAGCAAAAATGGAGTCATAAAACTCCTGACAATACAAGCTAATATACGTTGTCTGGGAAATGGATTTTTATTGCCCAAGTGTCCGAGAGCATTTGAAAATTTCCCATGGTAACAAGGACCACCCCAGTGAAATTATAACTTACAGGGGAAATATAAAAATTATGATTTTAAGTTAAAGAGACAATGAATTTGTTTTAGCTTAGACATTTAAAAGAAAGAAAAGGTATTTTAACTCCATTATTTCAGACTAAAATAAAGAGAATATTAAATGAAAAACATTACGATTATTATAAAAGGAGGGGGGGGCTACAACTTATATAGAAAAAATAAAGAAAATATGGAAAATTTAGAATAAGTCAAAAAAACTTACCCTAACACACTCTTTCTCTCTTGCTTCTGTTTCAGCCTGGTTGCGGCTCTCCGATTCCACTTCTGTCACTGGATCAACTGCGATTGGAACACTCTTTCACTCTTGCTTCTAATTCAGCCTGGTTGCGGCTCTCCGATTCCACTTCCGTCACTGGATCAACTGCGATTGGAACACTCTTTCACTCTTGCTTCTAATTCAGCCTGGTTACGGCCAGTCAATTTTTAGACGAAATCCCACCGCTGCCACCACTGTGACGAATTCCGAATTTCACGTTGTAATATTTAAATGGTAGTGACAACGCAAAACTCAATCGTCAAATCAGAAATGATATTTTATTTCTGTCGTAAATTAACATTAAAATATTGTTACACACTTATATATAGTATGTCCGTTTATCTTTGTAATTGACACATAGAATCAGTTCAAGGTGATAAAAGTCTCTGCCATCACAGGTTTCTCGCTCGGCTAGCGATTAGAACTATGCAGTTTTAAGAGTGGTGACAGGGTGTCACTTTAGTGGTTTTCTCTCGAACGGTAAGCTGAAACTATTTCACAATAGAGACTGGCTGTCTCGGATATTTCCTCCCTTCGCTGGTGTTCAGCGAGTCTCAGCCCCGGACTTGGTGTCCAGCACGATGATTTCAATAACACTCCCGGGAGATGATTCTCCACTCTAGAAGGTCTTAAGATCCGACCTTCTCAGTTGATCTCTAACATCCAACTCCCTTCTCCAGCCTGCTCTTCGCTGCTCCGGAGGGAAGGGGGGAAGGGGGTTTTGGGCGTTTTTCGGTTTCTCAAGGCCCAATAAACTCCGTTCCACCTCTCTCATTGGGAAATAAGAATTTTCACTTGGCGCCTCGTTGCCAATTTGTGTCTTGTCACGAACTAGGGGCACACCCTCGTTTCATTGTCTCTGAAGAAAAATCATATCGATCACCTTCCCACTGAACCAAATTCTGCACGTCAATTTTCCTTTGACCGGCCTAGACACCGCGTCGCGACTTGGTCGTAGGAAAAACCTTTCCCAGGCGTGAGAAAATAGTCTGGGATGGAAAGCTTCATTCAATATTCCCACATAATTTAATGAAGTCTTTACAACATGTTTTGAGGCACCGGAGTTGAATGTTTTTAGGGTTTCGTTCATCTCACGAAACCCTATTACTCCCGCTTCGTTGTCTGTCCGTCACAGAGCCGGCTCTCAGAAACTATTTAACTTACAGGCATCAGATTTTGTGTACTTATAGCTGAATACCTGTTATGAATCTCAAAATCATAAAATTTGAAAAAATCGTATTATTTTAATATATAGAGATAAAAAACAAAAAATCTAACATCCTTTTCCTATTAAATTTAAACATTTTTCGTTATAGCAGTTGACAACAATTAAAAATCCACAATAAAATTCTTTCTACAATAATTAATTTTCTATTGAAAGATTTCTACGGGAAAAATGAAAATGAAATAAAAAGTTTCACCAATTAAAAAAAAAAAAATGACGTCATATATAATATGACGTTATATATAATATGACGTTAATATGACGTCATATTGCTAATAAAACGGAAATTTTCAAACATTTCTCAATAATACAAGGAGTATGAGTATGTGTAAATACAGAAAGCAGCTTAATATGACGTCATTAGAGAATTAAAAAGAAAATTAATCTGACGTCACAACGGATTTTTCAAATGTTTGAGAATAATACAAAGAGCGTATCAATATGAGTAATAGAGAATAGTAAATATATAAGTTTGAGGAACGTATTGAATCATGATGAAAACCCGATTATGGAAATATTGGCAAATTTTAACATTTTGAAGGTCTCTATACAACAGGTTTAATTTTGAAATTGATTTTTTTTTTTTTAATATCGTATTTAGTCCACATGACAGATATTATGACAGAGTATAATAGCGGGCCGGTTCAGATATTCGAAAAAACGAGAAAAATAGACCGGTAAATTTTTACTTTATAAAAAAACATGATTTTTTTTTTTTTTAAATGAAATTTATTTGGATTTATTAAAGAAAAGATAAAGTGTTTTGAAAGGAATATTAAACGAATCCCTTTGTGCGACCTTCGATCACACTTACCCACTTGTTTAGATTTTCCCGGTACCATTTCACACGAGCGTTCTTTTCGGCTTCAGATAAATTGTGGAGGATCATCGCGAACACACCTTTTTCGCTTTTAAATGATCATGTAAAATTGAATGCACATGGGCACTTGAAATGTTCAAAGTTGCTTCTATTTCATCATATGTCACATGACTATCAGAAGCGATTAGTTTTCTCCCAGTATCAATGTTTTCCGGAGTCACAGCACTTCTCGGTCGACCCTCCCGAACATCGTCACTGTCACTGAGACTCTTACGACACGTCGATATCATTCTATCACTATACTGTTTCTGTGTCAAACCTTGTAGAAAGTCATAAAAAATCATGGCTCTGAAGTCCCTACAACATAACTACATAATTATTTATCATTTCTGATTTTCGAAAAATCACAGTAAATAGAATTTCACAGCTTTTGATGTTCCGTAAACGCCGACATTCACGTAACTATTCGAATTTTGATAAAAATCGTCTACGCTGAAAGCAGCTGTTTCTTCGTTGCCTTACTCTAAAAACTTAAGTACTGGCCCTCGTACTTCAAACACTTTGTGTACGATCCCTCGAAGCATGACCCAACTCATCTGTGTTGAGATGCAGAAAATTGGAAAAAGTCACGCAATTCAAAGTTTCATAACTCGGTAAATTTTAGTGTTAGATGAATGGGACTTTTTTTTTGTCTTACTTGTTAGTGTAATAGGAAATTTTTACTAAATATCACTTATAGGGAACCGTATAAAAAATTAAATTTCGCAACTTTTTAAGAAATATTTTTATTGACCCAAATCGTTTTTAAAATACTTCTTTACCTCATTTAAAACATTTTTTCAATAGGAACTATATGTCTATGACTAACGGTTTAGGAATTAGCTATTGGACACCGTTGACAGTGTGGCCACCCTGTATAAAAAACGTCAACTTTCATTTAAAAATATACATATATATTAATTCGGCGTATTTCAGATTTAAGTACTCTGATAAAAGAATGTATTTTTTTTAAAACAATTTTTACTTTTATGTGGTTTATGTAATCTTATAACAAACTAGATCTGTTTGCTGTTAGCAAACGTTATTTTTTTATATTTTAACTTTCATATTTTGTGTTTTATTTCACATTTCCAACATTTATCATTTGGGTAAATTAAATTCTGAGAGAGAAAACAAGTTTGAATATATTTTCCTGACCGGCCCGTACGAGGATTTCGCACTGAAATCTAATATTTTTTATCCACATGTAATATTTATTAGATGCAGGTTTAAACTTCTAAAGAAAAATTAAGGATAAAAATATCTGCAGCAACATTTAGTGTTTAGTCAAGCCAGAATATCATCTAATTTATTCCATCAAAGTTATAGTAAAAATTGATTCAAGATTGCAAAAGGCACGCGCGAGAACAAAAAAAAAAAAAAAAAATTAACAATCGTATTTTAACTGCATTAGAGGATGACGTCGTCCGCTTCGGGAAAAACATGAGACATAGAAATATAAATATAAACATTTCAATTTCGCTTTTTAATCATAAATATAAAATAAACCAATGCGGTGTTTTTTATAATCTGAACATCATATAATGTGGTATTTTACTTTTTTGGCAACAGTAATTTGAGGAAAACCTTTCATTTCTTTTATGAAAACAATGCCGATTTAATTTTTAATTATCAGTAAATTTTAATCAAAAAACATGTTTTAGGAAAATGTAAGTGCGCTATGTCAGAAGCCTGTTCCAAATCCTTTAATACGGTATCTCATTCGTCGTTCTGCGTTTCGTATTTTCTTAGAAAAAGGGATGTTGACAGGAGAAATAATGTATATGACCAGAGGGGCCCGTACGAAGATTTCGCACTGAAATCTAATATTTTTTAGGTACTTCTCTATTATCCCGTCGATCACTTTTCATAACAAAAAACTACCGCCAAACTGTAAGATTAAACGCCAAAAATGCAGTCCCATTTACTTGATGTCAGAATCATTATGCGTGTTTGTTACGTCATCTAGTGGTTTTACATTCGACATTTGCGTGTATTTTTCATTATGTTTTACTGATTTAGTAGTTATTTTATTAATTAAAATAACAATTGTGTCCTAAAAATTCTTATATTTTATTTTATTTTATTTTTTTATTCCAATGGCAACGTTCTCCCGTTTATTTGGCGATAGTTTTTTGTTATGAAAAGTGGTCGACGGGATAATAGAGAAGTATCATTTTTTATCAATATGTAATATTTATTAGATGCAGGTTTAAACTTCTAAAGAAAAAGCAAGGATAAAAATATCTGCTAACAACATTTAGTTGTTAGTCAAGCCAGAATATCATCTAATTTATTCCATCAAAGTTAGACTGAAAACTGATCCAAGATTGCTAAAGGCACGCGCGAGAAAAAAAAAAAATAACAATCGTATTTTGACTGCATTAGAGGATGACGTCATCCGCTTAGGGAAAAACATGGGACTTAGAAATATAAATCTAAACATTTCAATTTCAATTTCGCTTTTTAATCATAAGTATAAAATAAACCCGTGCGGTGTTTTTTATAATAATTGCTGAGCAGCATGTAATGTGGTATTTTATTTTTTTGGCAACAATAATTTCAGGAAAACCTTTCATTTCATTTATGAAAAATATGCCGAATTAATTTTTAATTTTCAGCAAATTTTAATCAAAAACACGTTTTAACGAATTGTTAAGTGGGCTATGTCAGAAGCTGGTTCTAAAACCTTTCATATGGTATCTCATTCGTTGTTCTGCGTTTCATATTTTCTTAGAAAAAGGGATGTTGACAGGAGAAATAATATATAAGGATGATTACTCGTACCAAATCATATGTTACAACTATAATGTCACCGCTTTAGCCTACACAATCATCTTCAAATAATTTTATATTTCTGTTTTTTTTTTTTTTCTTTTATAAATTACTTTGCATATTGATTGTTAGAAATTTAGAAAACAAAATGCAAACTCTCAGTAAGTAATTTTATATATTTTAATTTAGTTTAGTTCATGTTTACAATTTACATGTTAATATTTTCAACTGACAATTAAAAAGAATTCAGAGTCAAAGGATCAGAGTAAACGATTAATTTAAAAACAATGGTGTAACAATGAGTAGTTTCTATTTTAGATTGCAGCGTTTTGACCGTTCTCTGAAAGAAATAGTAACCACCTCCTCCAATTAATTAATGATAATAAGGTAGAAATATTTATAAAAGAAGAAGGAGAAGTTGTATAAACACTTTAAAATTTAATCATTTGAAGGGCAGTGGTTATTATTTAAACCACTAAATTTTAATTTTAGTTTATATTAATATACCAATCCATCAGATATTATCATATAATGAGGGGAGAACAACATTTGTATCAGTATATTTTTATATAATTTTTACTTTAAAACATGCTATTTTTCTTTTTCTAAAAGCCTTTTTTAGAAAAAAAGAAATAGTATGTTTTAAAGTAAAAGTAATATCAAAAGATAATGATGTACAAATGGTTTTCTCCCTTCATTATATGATAAGGTATGATGGATTGGTGTATTAATATAAACTATAACTATAATACAGGCATTAATAAAAACAACTATTTGTTAATTGACTATCTAAAAAAAACCCACTAAATTTTAATAAAATTCGTACCAGAATTTTTAAATAAAATTTTGTTTTATACTTAAAAAAAAAGTTATTTATTTATTTATTTTTAAATTGTGCATTTATTTATTTTTAAATTATGCATTTATTTATTTTCAAATGAAAATGTTCGTAAATTCTGGGGAGTTTTCAACATTACGGCAGCAAAACTACTTGCTCCTAAAAGTTTTAAAACTTCGAAGACAACATTCAAAGAGGTCACCTGAAACATAAAATTTTCGTTGCTTCCTGACAGAATGTTGAATGTGTAGTTAATGTTAAGAGAAATGGAACATTTTATTCGATTATAAGGCAAATTATGGGTGTGTGTCAGTACAGTACGGAAAATTATTTTGTAGTGGATTTGTTTAATTTTTTAGGAGTTAATTATACATCTCGTTAGAGTTACTCATTCCTCGAGCAGAACTTTTGGCAAAATTCCTAACCAAATGATTTGTAAAACTGAAATTAGATTAATAATGTTGCAATAGCGAACTTACATAATCTATCGCATTCAGAATTTCAGAAAAATAACACAAGTTAGTATTAAGTGTGTTCTAATTTTCTCTGTGTGTACACATTAATCGATATCTATGAAGGTGTGGAGTGGGTGAGGCGAACAGATTTTGGTGGGAGAAGCGGACACTTTTTAACCAGTGGGAAAACGGTTACTTTCGGTCGAGAATGGACCAAATGATGTACGCACTTTACTTTTTAACCGTTTTTAACGAAATTCTCTAACTTTTGAAGAATTTTTTAAGCGTTTTTAACGAAATTCTGTAACTTTAGAAGATTTTTTTTTTTTTTTAAATAGGCAATAGAAATGCATACAATCGTTACAAAAATGTTAAAGTTACAGAAAGGATAGATGCAAATTATTAGATATGAAAAAAAGTCGAATTCAAAAATTGACGTCGGATGAGAAATCGTTTTATAAAGCAAAAAAAATCCCTGACGGCTCGGCCTACAGGCACAGGTAGATTTCGAAGACGCAGACCGTGGGGCGCCTGTTTGTCGGGAATTGCGGAAGAAATGACCTTTTTACGATGATGCGGCAGTTGGAACCGCCTACTTCGAAACCTAACTTGTTTGCAGGCGGAATCGGCAGGGATTTTTTTGTTTTTAATTTTTTTTTTTTTGCTATAACGGTTGGTCCTATAAAAAACTTGTAAATATAAAAGTTTTAAATAATATTAAGAGGATTAATAATAAATTTAAGCGGATTTGAAATCTTGAGAAGTGGCGAAGTTATGAAATTTTTTCTTCTAAACCCCCCCTCCCCCCTTAAGGCAATTTTTAATTATATCAAAAATCTGTCATACATAAATTTTCGGCCCTTCTCCTAGAAGTAATAATAACTTCAAACGGATTCGATACGTATCATAAGTAAGAAATTATGGGGTTTTTTCTGTTTTCACAAAAAGCCCCCCCCCCCATCCCCCCCCCTTGGTTCGATTTTGTCCATTAACGAACTTGACCGAGATTTTATGCCCCTTGATTTTATGTATCAGTTTCGAAAAGATGCGGGAGTTGGAATCGCCTACATCGAAAAATAACTTGTTTGCAGGCGGAGCCCGCAGGGATTTTTTTTGTTTTTAATTTTTTTTTGCTATAACGGTTGGTCCTATAAAAAAATTGTCAATATAAAAGTTTTAGATAATATTAAGAGGATTAATAATAAATTTACGCGAATTTAATATCTTGTGAATTGACGAAGCTATGATTTTTTTTCTCTTAAAACCCCCCTTTTTTCCCCCCCTTGGGGCCATTTTTAATTATATCAAAAATCTGTCATACATACATTTTCGACCCTTCTCCTAGAAGTAATAATAACTTCAAACGGATTCGATACGTATCATAATTAAGAAATTATGGTGTTTTTTCTGTTTTCACAAAAAGCCCCCTACTCCCCCTCCCTGGTTCGATTTTGCCCATTAACGAACTTAACTGAGATTTGATGCCTCTTGATTTTATGTATTAGTTTGGAAGAGAATTATGCAGAATTATTGAAGTTATTGTGTCCATAAAAAAGTGATATAGATAGATAGATGAAAACTGGATTTTGAACTGGGAGTGGTTTTGGATTCTGGGAGTCATGATCGGCGTAGATCTGCAAAAATTTTTCAAAATTTCCAACTTAGGTGAGAATGTAATAGGTAGTATTTCTTACGAAATCTACCTAAAAAACGTGGTCTTCAACTTTAATTTCCTCAAAATACCTTTAGCTCAGACATCAATCTAAACAAGAGTTAAAGCAATAATTAAGTTTTGCTTAGGGGATGTCTACAAATAGAAATTGAACCAAACGTTAAAAATTTCAATGCTAACACCCAAAGTTGGCATCATATTTAGATATTGCGGTTTATTCTACCTTCTGATACCAAACGGGAAGTCAGTAGATAGGGAATGGGATTTCTGCGTTAGCAACAGGCGGTGGCGGCGGTGCGGTGATAACACTGCCTGCTACCGAGATCATACTATAGTAGGTGGGTGGAATAGTTAGCGTGGGGCAACTATGTTATAGTAGGATGGGGCGAATAGGTCTCCTATAAGAGGGGTATTTTAGGGGGGGGGCTAAATTAATAAAATTTTTAAATGTCTTATAGTAGGAGGTAACGGTTATGGTAGAGTCCGAACACTGTCTCGCTATCCCTCAATTTTCCCAATGGTCGTTGTAACTTGCTAAATTAGAATTTTTTTATTGTTCTTTGACTTGTTGTGGCAATAATTAATGAGTTAATAAAAATAAAAATCGGATAAAACATATATTTAAGAGTTAACCCTTTTTCAAAGGTAAATTATGTCTGTTGCTAGAATGTTGAAATGATTGAATGTCACTAGAATTTCAGAACAATTTGATTGAAAGTAATTAAATGCTTTTCGTCACGTATATTATAAAAACAAAATTTTATTTAAAAATTCTGGTACACATTTGGACGTTTGGCAATTAAAATTTTACAAATATGCATCTTTTTAATTTTACTTGCTAATAAAATACAACAAAATTAAATAAATTAAATAAAGCAACCCGCGTATTTCTACGATGATTACATCAGCAAATATTTGTGTTATACAGGGTGATTTTTTTTAAAGTTGTGAAAGTAAAATCCTATAACAATAGAACCACTGATCAAAATGACTTAAAATTTCACCAGTATGGTCACAAAGCAATGGAAATTTTTTAGGCGTGGTTAAAAAAACTCTTAAAATCGCACCGATAGATGGCGCTGTAAGTTAACAGAAACAAAGAATATCGTCAGTGGGAGGAAAATAATGAAAAGTACTTTCAGAAACCATTTTCCGAAGGCTTTCTGTCACCATTGGACCTATTCTTAAATGTCCTGAATCTCCTAAGAGCAGTTGCTGCGCTGTCATTATTCTAATAATACAGTTTCACTAACGATGCAATGGCACAGTCATTCCGAGGATATCAGTAGAATAATGGACACGAGGTGTGCGTGTTTCACGTTTTTATCGCAACTGTGCGTGTGTCGTGTGCAAGCTCGTCTCCCGACTTCACTGCATATACAGCGCCATCTGTCGGTGCGATTTTAAGTTTTTTTTCCACCACGCCTAAAAAATTCCCATTGTTTTGGGAGCATACTGGTAAAATGTCAGGTCATTTTAATCGGTGGTTCTTTAGTTATAAGGTTTTACTTTCACAACTTAAAAAAAAATCACCCTGTACTAACAGTTCTGATCTGCCGATAACTAACATTTTAAGTTCATTTATCTCAGAATGGATCTTGCCATAATTTGTCATATTTAAAAGGATATATCTAAATTTTCTTCCATTTTATACAGGATTTTTATGAAATGTTATTAATAAATTGCCTTCAGAATATTTAATTTCATGTGAAAATTTTGAAAATATATTCTTCGCAGTAAAAATCACTTCCAAAAATCTTTTTTTTTTTTTTATTTATTATAAATTTTGTAAGTAATATTTTTATAAATCCTCAAAACAAATTAATAAAGAATCTTTTCTGCACACAATAGTGAGAAAAGTAATGAAATCGAGTAAGTGATTTATGAATAATATCAAACATAAAATAATTTTTTAATTTTTAATTTTTAATTTTTTTAAACAAAATTTCAAAGTTTTCAAAACTTTTTACCTGAAAAGTATTCTTTATAGAAAGATACATTCACATTGCAAGAAAAAGATTAATTAAAAATGATCTCTAAATAAAGAAAATAAAATTTTGACCCCCGGACCTCCTTAAGTGGGATAAATATTTCCATTGCCTTATAATGAGTTAATTGGCGACATATTTGTTTTGTGATATGCATGAAGTTTAAAAAGACCTCGTTCGTAATATTTTCTGGGTTACATTTATCAGCATAAATTATTAATCTCTCACTGTCTAGCAATAGGGAAAAATTGCAATATATTTCCTCTGTAAAAGTATATAAAAGAAGTTATCCAACATGGTATTTAACTAGTAAATCTACAGATCAGGAGCCTCAACGTCAGCTCTAAAAGGTATTGTATTTTAATCTCACTTTTCATAATATTTAACATCTTACACTCCGCAAATTAAATTTTTAAAATCCTAATCCTAATCCTAATATAATATTATAAATCTCATTGTGTGCAAATGTTAGGCTGAAGCCAGCGTCAAAATGGAGCATTTAATGATCCTGTATTTTTGTATGTAGGTTGATTATAATACTCAAATTAACATAGGCTGGTTTTTGTTTATTTTATTCAAATATTTTCTTTAATAATTAAAAATTTAATTATTTTCATAGAGAATAAATGGACATTTTTCCATACAATTTAACCATTTTACTTTATCGTTGCTAGGGCTTTGATCGTTGCCACAAAAATAAAAACACGGAAAAATAATTTTTCCCCAACAACTAATTTTCAATTGAACAATTTTCACGTGAAAACTGAAAATTAAAAAAATTCAAAAGAAGGTGAATTTCCGTGATATTTGAAACAAAAATATAGAGTATTTGTTATTATACATGAAGTATGAATATCTGTTAAAATAAAAAGATATTTTTCTGTCAAAAACTGCGTTATAATTAGAAGGAAAAGTGCAACAATAATTATATTATTAAAAAATAGATTTCGCTTGGACCATGGAACTATGAAAAGGATCCAATGGGCTTGGACAAATATGACGTCATAAATAAAACCTGTATTTTCAAATATTCGTAATAATACAAGGAGCATGAATATCAATGTATAATGAAAGTAAATAGATAATGGACGTAATATTTAAGATGAAAAACTGAAATATATTTTATCGATACTGATTAATAATTAGCTTGAATACCAGTTACACACAAATGTGAGTTTTCCGCTAAAATTTACGTCCTGATTGCCAGAAAAAGAAAATTAACAAGAATTTTGCCATTTAAAAGAGATTTCTCTGAGGAAAAAGTGACGTCATGCTTGAAATAAAATGGGAATTTTCAAATGAGTTTTAGAAGGAGCGTGAATCAATTCATTACATTAATAATACAAGAATCGGTAAGTTTAGAAAGTAGATGAGTTTCACGTCATATTTAAAACGAAAAATTTAAATATATTTTTTTAGCTTTTTTTTTTTAGCTAGCGATTATTATGCATGAATATCAGTTACATACAGATGAGAGTTTTTGCCAAAAATTACACCATGATTATTAGGAAAATAAAAATAATTACGAATCTATTATATTAAAATCTGACCGCCTGTTTGTATTTCGCAGAGGATGTCATAAACTCTCAGAATTAAAAAAAAATGATTTAAATTCCGAGATATGATTATTATTATTTTTTTTTTATAAATTTAACGAAGTTGCTCTAAAAATGGCAACTAAATTATTCCAATTTTGTGGATAAAAAAGAAGAAATGAAACAGAATAATATATTTTTTCTCATTAAAACTGAAAAGAAGAATTATTTTCAATTTGAATAGATGGTGAAAGAAAAAAAAAATCTTGATTACAGTACATTTTTTTAAAAATAAAAACGTATTTTCACATATTCAAACTTCATGAGTCAATTTATTCTGGAGAACAAATATCGTCTGTCAACATATTTTCATTTAGAAATAAAGATTTTTTTTTTCAGTTGTAGTACAGCCCCTAGAATATAGGCGCTGTAGTTATAGATTAAATCAAGGAGGCAAATTTAAGCTCCATGCATTTAGGTCTACAATTATTGCTCCCTATTCACAAGAATTGAATTTAATGAAAACGAATATACTATTTCCATTATCTTTGAAGGATGGCTATTAAAACGTTTCACAAAGGCGTTAAAAGTAAAATGGTTTACCAGGTAAACTTGACATATGTTTTTACACAATTCGCCGATTTCCACGATTTTATTTGGCCCGTCTTTTTTATTGGTTGCAGTTTCCTTTTCGTGATTATTTGTCACAAAATTTCACTTTTTTAAAACTTAGTTATGTCAAGGCCTCTATAACATAGAAATACTGTATTGTATCCTATGGAATGTGATCAAGAGTTAGTTAATTATTTACGTTTCTAATTATCGGGAATGAAATATTTTGCTTAATTAATGAATTTATTCTTATTTTAATGATACGTGAACGAAGTCACGGGTAACAGCTAGTATAATATTATAAATCTGATTGTGTGCAAATGTTAGGCTGAAGCCAGCGTCAAAATGGAGCATTTAATGATCCTGTATCTTTGCATATACGTTGATTATAACCCTCAGATGAACATAGGCTGGGTTTTTTTTTCATTTTATTCAAATATTTTTCTTAATAATTCAAAATTTCATTATATTCATAGAGAATAAATGGACATTTTCCCATAAAATTTCACCATTTTACTTTATCGTTGCTAGGGCTTTGATCGTTGCCAACAAATAAAAACACGGAAAAATAATTTTTCCTCAAAAATTAATTTTCAATTGAAAGATTTTCACGTGGAAAATGAAAATGAAAAGGATTCAAAAGAAGATGAATTTCCGTGATATTTGAAACAAAAATATGGAGTATTTGTTATTATACATGATGTATGAATATCGGTTACATTAAAAAGATCTTTTTTTGTCAAAAAACTGCGTTGTAATTAAAAGGAAAAGTGAACAATAATTATATTCTTAAAAATAGATTTCGCTTGGACCATGGAACTATGAAAAGGATCCTCTTCGGCTTGGACAAATATGACGTCATAAATAAAACATGTATTTTCAAATAGTCGTAATAATACAAGGAGCATGAATATCAATGTATAATGAAAGTAGATAGATAATGGACGTAATATTTAAGATGAAAAACTGAAATATTTTTTATCGATACTGATTAATAATTAGCTTGAGTACCAGTTACATACAAATGTGAGTTTTCCGCTAAAATTTACGTCCTGATTGCCAGAAAAAGAAAATTAACAAGAATTATGGCATTAAAAAGAGATTTCTCTGAGGAAAACGCGACGTCATATTTGAAATAAAACGGGAATTTTCAAATGTGTTTTACAAGGAACGGGAATTAATTCCGTACATTAATAATACAAGGATCAGTAAGTATAGAAAGAAGTATAGAAAGTAGATTAGTTTCACGACATTTTTTGAAATTTTTTTTTATCTATACAGATTATTAAGCATGAATATCAGTTACATACAGATGAGAGTTTTTTGCCAAAAACCACACCATGATTATTAGAAAAATAAAAATAAATACGAATCTATTATATTAAAATCTGACCGCCTGTTTGTATTTTGCAACTACTCTTTTCAGATTGCCGAATGCAACGCGATTTACTTAACACCGGTTATCATTCATCCGAGGATGTCATAAACTCTCAGAATTTAAAAACAGGATTTAAATTCCGAGATATTATTATTATTATTATTATTATTATTATTATTATTATTATTTGTAAATTTTAACGAAGTTTCTCTAAAAAAGGCAACTAAATTATTCCATTTTTCACAGAGTAAGGAAATTTAAACAAAGTCCCAACTTTGCCTGAAAATACCGACTGCAGCGGATGACTTAAAAACTAAATCATCGCTTTGGCGATTTTTATCTTCGTGATTTCCCTTTAATTATAACACTATTCTGCTTGGCGTTTTTTGCTGTTGTCATTTGTAAATGTGCAAATTTTCGGCGTTCGCTATTTGATTTTTGAATCTTGATTAATATTCATTATTAAAATTATTCTTATCTGAATCACTCTTATCTTATTCTGAAGATCAAATAGGTCATTATAATTCTTCAAAATGCTACGAAGATATACGTTCATTGATTGTAAGAACAAGACTGAAAAGTTATTTTTTAGTCCCAAGGAACGGTAAGTTGTGATTTTTTTTTCATGTGTTATTTTTGTTCTTATTTAGGTCATAATGCTTTCCTATGGGGATGCAGACGAATTTCCAAATTTCATTTTTATGCATAATGGATTTAGAGGTAAAATTATGAATGCTAAATTTTCGATATGGATTTCAAATAGTTTTAAAATTTTACCGATAAATTTAATATAATTTAGAAATTAATTGCTTAAAATATTTGAAAATGTTTTTGCATCTGTTCGGGAAATATAAACGTCTTATTTTCATATTTTTTACAATTTTTAAAAGTGTTTATTTTTACTTTCCACTTTAATTTCTTCGCTGCTTAGTAACCGTATTTCAAAGAGTATATAAAATAATAAAATTCAAGGAACTCGCATTATTTTGGTGAAATATCTTTTTATATATTTATTTTTAAAATCAAAACGAATGTAAATTTAATGAGACTACGATGGGATGAATACCTGTTTATTTAAAAAAATTAAAAGAATAAGCAATTCATGAGAATTTCAGAATATCATTGTATAACACTGTGTTTAATTTAATGATTCTAATTTCTGGAACATTTTATATGCTTATAAATATGCATGCAGTTGAAAAAATAATAATTGCGGATTGTACTATGTTAAATGATATGAAAATGAGGTTTAAAAAACAAGCAGCAACAAGCAATCGCCTTTTTTTTCCTTCCCTCATTTGTCGCCAAGAAAGCGATATATCGCCGTATTAGAAACCATGCTTCTGTTATGGCCGTAGTTTCCGCGTCATCCGCAGATATCGCTACTGCCTATGTGTAATCCGATGTTAAAGAAGTTTCCATCGCAGTGTATGAGAGTTGATTCTCTGTTTAAATCTTCTTACTCTGTGCCATTTTTGTGGATAAAAAAAGAAGAAATAAAACGGATTAATATATTTTTTCTCATTAAAACTGAAAAAAAAAAAATCTTGAATACAGTAAAATTTTTGAAAAATAAAAACGTATTTTCACATATTCAAACTTCATGAATCAATTTATTCTGGAGAACAAAAATCGTCTGTCAACATATTTTCATTTAGAAATAAAGATTTTTTTTCAGTTATAGATTAAATCAAGGAGGCAAATTTAAGCTCCTTGCATTTAGGTTTACAATAATGGCTACCTATTCACAAGAATTGAATTTAATGAAAAAGAATATACTATTTCCATTATCTTTGAAGGATTGCTATTAAAACGTTTCACAAAGGCGTTAAAAGTAAAATGCTTTACCAGGTAAACTTGACATATGTTTTTACATAATTCACCGATTTCCACGATTTTATTTGGCCCGCCTTTTTTCATTGGTTGCAGTTTCCTTTTCGTGATTACTTGTCACAAAATTTCACTTTTTTCAAACTTAGTTATGTCAAGGCCTCTATAACATAGAAATACTGTATTGTCTCCTATGGAATGTGATTAAGAGTAAGTTAATTATTTACGTTTCTAATTATCGGGAATGAAATATTTTGCTTAATTAATGCATTTATTCTTCTTTTAATGATACGTGAACGAAGTCACGGGTAACAGTTAGTAATATTATAAATCTGATTGTGCGCAAATGTTAGGCTGAAGCCAGCGCCAAAATGGAGCCTTTAATGATCCTGTATTTTTGCATACAGATTGATTATAACCCTCATTTGAACATAGGTTGGTTTTTGTTTATTTTATTCAAATATTTTTCTTAATAATTCAAAATTTCGTTATTTTCATAGAGAGTAAATGGACATTTTTTTCGTATAATATTTTAACATGGTTAAATTTACGTTACCGTTGCTAATACTTTATCGTTGCCAAAACTAATTCAAATTCCAGAATAATAATTTTTAGTCAACAATTTAGTTTCAGGTGAAAAATGTTCACGTGAAAAATAAAATTGAAATAAAAAAATTAAAGAATTAAAAAGAAGATTAAATAATATGATTAGAAATAAAACGTACTTTTTTTTAGTTTTTGATAATAATACAAGGTTTCAATATGAGTAACCATAGGAAACAGGCGAATATGACGCCATACATAAAAAATAAAACGGATATCTTTGATTGGTGAAATAAAATGATCTTGGGTTTTTTTTCTTCGCTTTTTTCTTTTGTATGGTAATAATTCTTGGCGTTTTACCGTCTGCGCAGGGCTAATATAACTATACCGTATTTTTTATTTAAATTTTAAAAAAGTAAAAAGAAGTTTCAAAAGAAAATGGTCAGCAAATGTCAATAATATGCTCCGCAAAATTATCCATATCGAAAATGATGTCATGGATAGCGAGAAATATTTATTTTCATTCTTAAAACTAAAAGAAATAACTCGATTACCTAAAAAAAAAACTGACGAATGTTAATAGTTCCATTTTTGTTGATAAAAACTAAAGATTTAATATTATTTCGTTAAAGCAACATAATTTCCCCTATGCCAGTACGGAAATTAATTGCCTGGAAAAGAAAATTAACAAGAATTATGTCATTAAAAAGGGATTTCTCTGCGGGAAAAAGAGGCGTCATATTTGAAATAAAACGGGAATTTTCCAATGTGTTTTAAAATGAGTGTGAATCAATTCCTTACATTAATAATACAAGGATCAGTAAGTATAGAAAGTAGATGAGTTTCACGCCATATTTATAACGAAAAATTTTAATGTTTTTTTATCTATACTGATTATTAAGCATGAATATCCGTTATATACAGATGAGAATTTTCTGCTAAAAATCGCATCATAATTTTAAGAAAAGAAAAATGAACACGAATATCTATGTTTGTATTTCGCAACTACTCCTCACTGTAAAAAATTGTTGCAGTAAAATTACTGCAGCAGAGATTCCAGGCAATGTCCATAAGAAAACCGGTTTTGTGACTAGATAAACGAGCTTTGTTATTAGATAAACTGTTTTTGCCCGTAAAAACATGAAAGTTACTGAAATGGACCGTTTACCTTGAAAAGGGGGCATTTCCCGTAAAATTACGGCAGCAATTCACGGAGAATACCCGTGAATTTACAATTTTCATTTACAGTGCCAGAATATCGAACGCAACGTGATTTACTTTATACTGGTTATCATTGATCCGAGGATGTTACACAAACTGTCAGAATTTAAAAAATTAAATTGGATGCCAAGATTTTTTTTTTCTTTTTTGATAATTTTAACGAAGTTCCTCTAAAAACGGAAAGTAAATTACTCCATATTTGTGTATAAAAAAAAGAGAAATAAAATAGATCTGTATATTTTTTACACCATTTTCTCATTAAAACTGAAAAACAGAATTGATTTTCACTTTGAATAGATGGTGAAAACAAAATCTTGATTTCAGTAAATTATCCGAAAAATAAAAACATATTTTCACATATTCAAACTTCATGAATCAATTTATTCTGGAGAACAAAAATTGCCTGTCAACATACTGTCATTTAGAAAATAAGATTTGTTTCAGCTATACATTAAACCAAGGAGGCAGAACTGAATTTAAAGAAAAAGCATGTACTATTTCCAATTAATGTTTTTTTGAAGGATTGCTGTTAAAACGTTTCACAAAGGCGTTAAAAGTAAAATTGTTTATCAGGTAAAATTGACATTTGTTTTTACCCAATTCGTCTATTTCCACGATTTTATTTGGCCCTCCTTTTTGCATTGGTTGCAATTTCATTTTCGCGATTATTTGGCACAAAATTTCACTTTTTAAAGACTGAGTTATGTCAAGGTCCCTATAACAAAAAAAATACCGTATTGTCGCCTATGAAATGTGATAAATAGTTAGTTAATTTTAACTTTTTTAACTATCGGGAGTGAAATATTTCCTTAATTAATGTATTTATTCTTCTTTTAATGTTGCGTGAACGAAGTCACGGGTAACAGCTAGTGACATATATATATTTATACGGATATAAAATAATTCGAAGGTTTCAGAAATTATAAACGTTAAATGAAACACTGTTTATGCAATAATATTCAGACGCTCTTTTAAACTTCTTATTTTTGTAATTTTTTAGATAAAATAACACATTTCTTCAGGTGGACTCTGCCTCCTTGTACTCTCCGTAATGTTATTAAATTTATATTCGTGATTTCCTATTGATGATTCTCGTATGAATATAATGAATGATTTTAGTATATCTTGGATTTCGCTCTACACAGTGGTTTTTATTAGGATAAGCAACATTTCGAAAATAATTTCATGCTATCCTAATACCCAAATAGCAATATTTACTTACCTGCCAACCGCGAAACACCTGCATCTGATGGATAAGATGAATAACATATCATGTACAAAAGCAACTTATCGAAATGTAAACTGAATCTACTATATTTCACTTATATCTATTTTAGAAATCTAGTGTTAAATAGTTTTGATGGTCATTCTATAATATTTATTTTATCTAAGTACATTTTGATCTCACTCGATGGCAATAGCATACTAAAATCTCCCCTAAATAGGCATAGTTGGAAACTTTCATTCATAATCGTGCCCACTGCCAATTCACTAAATAGCAAACATGATTTGGCGCTAAAAAGTATTTTTTGTGATAACTTTTTGTGTTCTAAATTTCCTGTAATTGTAATATTTCAAGATCGTTTTACTACTCTAATTTCTAAAATAGTGCGAGTTACTTGAATTTTATTATTTTGATGTTATTTGAAGTATGGTTGCTAAGCAACTAATAAATTAAAGAGTAAAGTAAAAAGAAATGCATTTTAAAATTTGTAAAAAATATGAAAATAAAATGTTTTATATTTCCCGAACAGATGCAAAACATTTTCTAATAATTTAAACAATTAATTTCTAAATTCTAATAAATGTATCGCCAAATTTTCAGAGCTGTTGGATACATTCAAAACCTCCATATCGAAAATTTAGCATTCATAATTTTACGTTTAAATCCGTTATTCAAATATGCGATTTTCATTTAAGTTAAAAATGAAATTTGAAAATCGTCTGCATTCCCATAGGAAAACATTATGACCTAAACAAAAATGTTCTATATTTTCCGAACGAAAGAACCAAATGTAACTAAAAACTATACAGCTAATTCCGGGTACCTCCCCAACATACCCACCAAAAATCAACCTAATTGGACGTTTTTTACAGTAGTTATCGCGGAACAGACAGACAGACAAACAGACGGAAACCAAAAACTTTTCGAGTCTCCACAGTGAGCTTTCACTGACATTTCATCAACAAAAAACTGAATTACATACAGTGTCTCACAAAAGTGATGGGACACTTGTGCTTTATAAAAAGAAACTGCAATAAAATAAATAAACAAACATGTGCAAAAATTTTTTGGGTGTGTTTCATATTTAAAGTTAGTAACAATTATTACATAACATACATTTTGTCAAAATATTAAAATATTAATTTAGTAAAAATACAATTGTTCAGAACGGAGCAAAAAATGGCTCACATAAGTGATGGGACACTTACTTTTCCATCAAATATTTATCCAAAAATTTTACTTTTTAAAAGGTTTTAATATTTTGTTGGATTTCCTTTTACTTTTAAAACATGATTTAATCTTTTTGGGATGGATTCGACTAATTTTTTTGTGATTTCTGGAGTGATTTTACCCCATTCTTCTTGAAGCACCGATTTTAGTTGTTGTTTTGAAGAAATGGTGTGTTTGCGAATTCTTGATTCCAATTCTTGCCAAATATTCTCTATGGGATTTAAGTCTGGAGATTGTGGTGGTGTTTTTATTATTTCAGGACAGTTATATAGCAGCCAGAGTCTAACGTTCAGAGCAGTGTGCTTGGGGTCATTGTCCTTGTAGAATTTAAAATCGTTATGAAGGTTCAATTTTCGTGCTGAAGATTTCAAATTTTGCTTTAAAATATCAATATACTTGTACTGATCCATTATACTGTCAATAAAAACAAGATTACCAACTCCAGCGGACGACATACACCCCCATACCATAACTCCTCCTCCACCATGTTTTACTGTTGGTACCAAGTTCTGTTTGCGAAATTCTTCCCTGGGTTTTCTCCACACCAAGATTCTACCGTCAGAACCAAATATATTAAATTTACTCTCATCAGCAAATATAACTTTATTCCAGTAATCAGAATTCTTATTTATGTTGGATTTTGCGAAAGCTAGTCTGAGTTTTCTATTCTTTTCACTTACGAAGAATTTTTTCCTGGCTACTCTACCGTGATATCCAGCAGATCGAATTACCCTTCTAATAGTCTCAGGATTAACAATTATTCCATATAATGCTTGTAAATCAGCAGCAACTTTTGAAGCACTAATTCTTGGATTTTTTTTAATATTTCGAACGATAATTCGCTTTATTCCATTGGATAGCTTTGATGGTCGGCCAGGTCTTATTTTATCCTGAATCATATGATTCTTTTTATATCGTTTAATGATATTGAAAACTGTTGAACGACTCAAGTTAACTGTTTCAGCAGTTTTTCTAATAGATTTTCCACGTTCAATATGCAAATTAATAACTAATTTTCGAATTTCAGGCGAAGTTTCTTTTCGTTTAGCATTCATGGCTACACAGAGCTAAAAAACACAAAAATTCCAAAACAAACTGGAGAGAAATACTGCAGACGATTTTATAAATTATTGCCAATTGCTTTTAAGTAAAAATAAAACCCCAAAAAATATTTTTATTGCTTATTTCAGACGATTTTTGTTGCATATATAATGGTGTCCCATCACTTATGTGAGCTATTTTTTGCTCCGTTCTAAACATTTGTATTTTTATTAAATTAATATTTTAATATTTTGACAAAATGTATGTTATGTAATAATCTTTACTAAATTTAAGTATGAAACACACCCACAAAAAAAATGTGTACATGTTTTTTTAATTTATTTTATTAGTTTCCTTTTGTAAAGCACAAGTGTCCCATCACTTATGTGAGACACTGTATATAAAAATAAACTTTGAAAATATTCAACATTAGTTAGTGTTTTAAATTTGCGTAAATCTGTATAATTATATGAGCTACTAGCTGTTACCCGTGACTTCGTTCACGTAACAGTTAAAGAAAAGCATACATTAAACAAACTCTTTATCGCATTTTATAGTAGAAATACTTCTGATAATCACAATTTGCGTATTTTTGTTTATAATATATATATGATCATTTAAATTTCTTTCATGAGCTTGAAATTTCATACTCTTTCACTAAGATTACGTGTGGAATACATTTTCTTCATTGTTATTCTATTTCAGCATTTCTATTTATTCTATTTTACATTTATTCCGTTCATAGAAATTGATTTAATTTAAGTTTCGCTTCGAAGAATCTATATATTTAAAACGCTAAGCGATTTCTTTCGACAATCCGTGAGAACAAACTACTGCATCAAATTACACCATTCTTTTTCTAAATGAAAGATATTTGCACACAGATTTGTTATCGTGCATTCGTTTGTTCGAAAATTTAATTAATTAGCCGTAATTTTCAATTAAACTTTTACTGCTGCTTATGACGTCATAAAGTCGGAAACTCCCACTGTTGCGAGGGATAGAGTTATTTTCTTAACTCTGTGGTTTGCCAATCTTTTGACATTAGCTAATATCAACTAGGTAATATTTTAACATTGTAATATTAAATCTTAAAAAACTTACTTAAAATTAGCTAAAATATAATCATAATAAAATATCTAAACATAAAAATATCAATATGAATAACAAATATCACGTAAAATATTGCAATTTAAATTATTCCAATTGAAAGAAGATTTGGAGAGTTATCCCTGACGCCCAGCTAACATAAAAGTACCAATTTTATTTTATTTATTTACACACATATTCAATTTTATTATAAATCACCAGGTTGCCATACAAAGCAAAAATCGTCATTTAGGCGCCAAAAATTAACCCCAGTTACAGCACCTAGAATACATTATGTTTATGGAATGACATACATGTGTATATATATATATATACTTCACTCGCGCCCAGCTAACCGAAAAGTACCCCATATTATTCGCCAAACTGTAGCGCCCAATATTCAAACAGAAGAATGTTGCCATTAAATCTCAAAAATAAAAAAAAATAATAAAATAATAATTAGGAAAAGCCCCATTTACTAAAGTATCATTTATCAGTAACTTTAAACAATAAAATTTACAATATATTAATGAAAACAGAATAAAAAATAATCTTGGATATTTATTTATTTACATTATTTCTCTTAATTATCCCTTTTGACTGTTTTATAAATGTTTGTGACGTCAGTTGAATTTTATCGATTGTACGAAACTACGAATCACAACATTTTTTCAATGCATTTTCTATTTTAATATCATGGTTTCGAAGATGTAATTTTTATTTTAATTAATGTAATAACTACTAAATTAGTAAAACATCATTATAAATACATTTAACGCCGAATTAAAAATTACTTGATGAGAACTTTTAGGCCGATTTTTTTAATTTGCAAGTTAAATTTCGGTGAAAATATTTATCCGCGTGTTTTATAAGGGAATAATTCATATTTATTGTGAAGTCACCGGAATATTGTCCATTAGGTTTCTTTTATCATTATGCATTATAACTTTGTTGATGCCATTTTTTCGTTACAATTAAATACAAAATATATTTTTATTTGTAACATGGTGTTTAAGCATAAAAGTAACTGATACAAGGTAAGTGTCAAAAGTTTGCGCCGGGGAAAATGACGTTATGCTTAGCTTGAAATGCATTTTAACATTGATAAAACTAAAAAGAAAAATTAATTGTGTCAACATGACATAATTTTAACTGATTTTTCAATTTTTAATTTTAAAGGTCAGAATTTAAGCCTTTATTGGTTGCTTCATCTTGATTGCATATCTTGATTACATGTTAACAATTACTTATTTTTTTTTTTTTAAATTATAGGTAAGAAGATTTCATTTTTTATAAAAAAAATTCACAAAAGTAAAGAATTTCAGGAAAATTAAAATTATTAAAAATAGTGTTATGGGAAAAAAACTTGAAATAATGATTGCATTTGTAGCTAGAATAAATAATGTAAGGCTAATATTTTATAGGAATTATTTTGGTAGGTTTGTTATAAGTTCATTTAACAGTTCCTTATTAGTGGCAAAGTCCTATTTCTTCCACTGTGAATTTCTCTTTCGATGTCAAAAAATGATAGTTTACTTTTGGACGCCAGCCAAAACACAGTGGCAATTTTTAGAAATGTATAACGGTTGTGACAACAAACGGCCCTATCGCTTTAGCTTTCATCGCGCTTACATCACTTCTAAATACTACAAATTTCATTTTTTTACTACATTTTACTAGATTTTACAATTTTAGTTCTTACATCATCAATTAGAAAAAAATTAGCTTTTGATTGAAATTTATTTGACAACTGCCGCTTAATTTAACGATTTTTTAAATAATTTTCAAGCATGAAATATTTTTCTATTCCATCTCAACAATGATCATCAGTTTGCTTTAATAATGTAACATAGTCCCTGGGAAAGTTGTCCCAATTGAAAATAGATTTTCCTAACCATCATAAAAACTGAAAAAGAAAAATAATAAAAACCCCTGATAAATCATAAGATCAGATTATCCAAAAGAAAGAGCATTTTGGCGCTAAACTAAAATCTGTCAAGAAAAAAACTATTTATAGGTTATGATTAACATAAAATTGACATTTCCCCTGATAAATCATAAGATCAGATTATCCAAAAGAAAGAGCATTTTGGCGCTAAACTGAAATCTGTCAAGAAAAAAAATTATTTATAGTTTATGATTAACATAAAATTGATATTTCCCCTGATAAATCATAAGATCAGATTATCCAAAAGAAAGAGCATTTTAGCGCTAAACTAAAATCTGTCAAGAAAAAAAACTATTTATAGTTTATGATTAACATAAAATTGATATGCTGAATTCGTTGATGTATATGTTACATCAGAATATTCTAGGAACTGTATTTTATTATTTTTTTAAAGATCCATTGGATATTTACTGTATAAGAAGGAAAAGATCCCCGACTATGATGGAAAAGGAATAATCATCCTGATTATGTAAAGGAACCGAAGAAACCATACAAATAAATTACACTTGAAAACATTAAAAATCTCCCTTATCTGCAGATTGATTTACTATTGTAAAAAAAAAAAAAAATTCTTCATCTTTACATAGAAATTTAGCTTAAAACAATGGATGCGTTTCAGAAGATATGGATTTGAAATGAACAATGATTAAAGAAGATATTTTAAAAATTTTAATTTAAACATTTTAAAACTTTTTTTAACGTCGAATTTTGACGGTGCCTTTGGTGAGATGCAATGCACATGCGCATAGGAGCTCATTCGGTTGCATTATCACAGGGGGGGGAGGAGCGGGGGGATGTGTGCTTTATTTACTATGTTCTTTTATTGACTGAATATGAGATGAACGTGGGAATATACTATTTGTATGATACTTCATAGGTCCAGGAAATTTTCTTTGTTGCCGTGGGGAATATGGCGGTAATGTCAAATTGATTTGCATTACACAGTTGTTTACGGATTGTTTGTTTGGAGTTTGCTTCGGAAATAGTACTGTAATTCACTGGGGGAAAAACATTTAAAATAAAATATTTGAAAGACTGTTTCACATGCACCCCTTCTTATGTAATAAAAAAGCTTATTTAACTAATATTGTTATTGTAATTTTTTTCCGTCAAGTTTTGACGGGTTCCATCTAGTATTTTTTAAAATGATTATATTAGTAAATATTTTTGAGGAAATTTGTTAATTAACATGTCACTTTAGATATGACTTTTATTGGATTATAATAATCTAAAAGTTAACATAAATTATGTTTATAAATAAAATAACCATTCAACAGTTATAATACACACGCATTCTTCTGCGTATCACTCATCGGAAACAGAAGGTATGAAACAGTGGTTAAAGAATAAAAAAAAGGGGGGGGGGTAATAGGGGGTATGGTTCCCTCTTAGAGATATACAGGTCTCACACCGCGATTTCATACTGGAAATAAGGCAGTTTATGAGTTCCAGTGGCAACTGTTCCCACTCGTTCAGCAACGCTTTTTTCAGGCCCTGGATAGTTCTCGGAAGGGGGTAGCGAGTTGCAATTGCCCTCCCCAAACATGTGTCCCAAACATGCTCTATAGGGTTGAGGTCTGGAGATCTGGCTGGTCAATCCGTCCGGCGAATATCTTTAGTTTCCAGAAAATCGTCGACCAGATGAGCTCTATGTGGCCGGGCGTTGTCGTCCATTAAAATGAAATCAAGGCCAACTGCACCTTTGAAAAGGCGAACATAGGGTTAAAGATCTTATCTCTATACCTCACAGCAGTCAAAGAGCCTCTTTCAAAGACATGGAGGTCTGTGCAACCATCCAACATGATGCCTGCCCAGACCATCAAACTCCCGCTGCCATAATAGGTCAAATTTCTCGGAAATTGGAGGGAAGGTTGCGGGTCCTTGGTTCTCTCCATATGAAAGTGCGGCGAGAATCGCAGTTGTTAGGCTGAACTGGGACTCATCAGTGAAGAGGACGGTTGTCCATTGATCTCTGGGCCAATTGTTGCGTGAACAATCGAAAACAATGTTTTAACACCGTTTCACGGGTCGAAAATACTGATTGTATTCAAAATATGATGGGGATACGCTGACGGACATCTACCCGATGAAATTACAGCTGTCGTGAAATAATAAACACATCCACTTTCTACTAAAGAACATTTAATTCACTTCAGTTCCTATTACTGACGCAACACCAATCTCTATTATCTTTGCACCATGCTAAACGGATTCTCCTGTTTGCAGAAGTGAGCGGAACACAACAAACAGCAGGTCTTCTTGCAAACAGGCCTCTCTCATAAAACCTTCCGGAAACAGTAACCCTTGAAACTCGGCTTCCTGTATTCGCATAGAGGTCACGAGAGAGCTGAGAAGCCGTAGCATGCATGTTACGCCTCGCTGTAACTGACAAATAACGATCTTCATTGGCCGCCGTGGCTCTTGGACGACTTTGGCCAGGCTTTCTCTCGATGGATTCGATATCCTGAAAATGTTTTCGTAAGTTGGACACGACGCTGGGCGTTACATCGAACTCTCTACAAATCTGGATTTGAGACTGACCTGCCACCTGCGTCTAACTTCCCCACGATTCGCCACCTCATTCCATCATCTAAACATCGGTGGTTACACATTTTGACTGTTTGAATTTGAATTCAACCGATTGCTGCAAAAAAACATCCAGAAATTCACCGGTGTGCGAGCGAACGAAATGCGAATTTTGCCACGCGCGCTTATAAAGCCATACCATATCTCCTCTCCATATCTCCTACCATCTCTCTACCATATCTCCTACCATCTCTCTACCATATCTCCTCTCATACACACGTTTACGCTGACGTATTCCACACACAATATTGACATCTTTCTTCCGAAGCAGTGGTTTTACATTTCAGTTCAGTTCTTTTCATAAAATTAGACAAAATATGCAAACTTCTCTTAATTTTGTACACCAGTGTAGTTGAAAAGTGTGTTTATGACTTCGGTTTGTCTGGCCGTCAGGCCGTTCTCTAGCTCTCGTAAATATACTCGGATTGCCCTGAAAATTTTATATGTTATTGACGTTTACTATAGAACAGCGGTTACCAACCTTTTTTTCCTCACGTGCCCCTTGCTTAGGTTTATCATTTATGCGTACCCCTTCTCATATAAAGCCGTTCCCAATATTTTTGTTTTCGTTCATTAGTACCGTTCTTATGCTGGTTACCAACGTTAAATTCAGTTCTCTCCAGAATTCCAATTTTCAACCACTTATCCATTTTGACCACAACACAATATGGACATAAAGTCACTCGAAAAAATAAATATTTATATTTACTAAAGATTTCAAATTGTGCACTCACAAAGAAGGGATGAAGCTATAGCTACACCCATTAATATGTGAGTTTATGCTAATGCTGACCAGTCGAACACTAAAATGCTGACCTGCTTTCAAATGGGTTTTAAATAAAATTGTCGAAACTAGAAGCCCCGATACGATTAATGTTTTTTCTAGATATTTCTAGAATTACCAGAAAGAAAAGAACAACAAAATAAAAGGAGGGACATACCTGCGAAATCGCAAGATGTTATTATAGGAGTGAGTGGAGATAATGTAGACATGTTATCAACTAATTACTAAGTTTAGGCATTTTCGTGCGAATTGACTTTTACACAAATCTTTCTTTGTAAACGAAAAGTTTAAGGGTTTTGTTTTCTGTTTTCATTTTAAGTTCTATTTTTTGCGTTATCCGCCATTACCAGGGTAATTTTTACGTACCCCCAATTGTTCCATCACGTACCCCACGTTGGGAACCGCGCTGCTATAGAACGATCGCTATTGAAAATGAAGTGTTTAGCATGTATGTTCGTTTACACTTACAGGGACAGTCAAAAGTATTCAGTTTCATTACGTCAATGGGGAAAATTTGTTTGCCGTGCATTTCCACGATGTTAAAATATTTCAAACATAAATTGCTGCGTATTTATGAAGCGCACTAAAAGATGCTTTCTGTAGAAGATGGAGTGCAAAGCATTTATTATTCGTTTATAGGGTCACGTAAAAGAATTCTGTTATATAATGGCTTACGGAGAAAAATCGTTTGCAGTATATTTTAATGCTGTTACTCTATTTCAAACATAATGAAATTTATATACATTATTGAGGCGTACTATAAGTTGGTGTGCATTGGATTTATCGTTCATTTACAAGGACACATAAAAGAATTCAGTTACAGAATTGCCTTATGATATGAGCGATAATTGCTGGAAGTGCGTTTTCAACTTTGGTTTGCGGTTTTAAGTTTAACTAAATTTTTGCATATATAGTATATGATGTGTATAAATTCTGTCGATTATATACAAGGCTACACAAACGAATTCGTAGGCATTACTAATTTTAGGAGTGAATTGCTTAAAGATAGTTTTCAATTGAGCGAATGCATTTTCATGCTGAACTATATTTAGTGTGCTAATAGAAGTTTGTGGAATATAAATAAATTCATATACAGGATTAAGCAAAGAACAAGATATATCTTGTAGATATATCTTGCAAACATAGACATAGATTGCCGTTTATGGTTGGGAATTGCTGGAAGTGCGTTTTCAGTTGTGTTATGTGTTTTTGTAACCTGAATTAAATTTTAGCTTAATATGTGTTAGGTACAAAAGTCTTTAGATAATATACAGGGCTGTACAACAGAATTCAAGTGCATTTCCGTCTAGTGTCGAAAGTTTCTAAAAGTAAATTTTCTAACTAAACTAAATTTTAGCATGCTATGTAGTATATACGCAAATCTATAGGTCATAAACAAGGCCGCAGAAAATAATTAAACTCCATGTTTTAATTTGGAAGGTAATTGCTAAAACTGGATTTTTAAGTAACAGGATTTTTACCTGGATTAAATTTTAGCTTAATGTGTGTTAGGTACAAAAGTCTTTAGATAATATACAGGGCTGTACAAAAGAATTCAAGTGCATTTCCATTTCGTGTCGAAAGTTTCTAAAAGTAAATTTTCTAACTAAACTAAATTTTAGCATGCTATGTAGTATATACGCAAATCTATAGGTCATAAACAGGGCTGCAGAATATAATTAAACTCCATTTTTTAATTTGGAAGGTAATTGCTAAAACTGGATTTTTAAGTAACAGGATTTTTACCTGGATTAAATTTTAGCTTAATGTGTGTTAGGTACAAAAGTCTTTAGATAATATACAGGGCTGTACAAAAGAATTCAAGTGCATTTCCATCTCGTGTCGAAAGTTTCTAAAAGTAAATTTTCTAACTAAACTAAATTTTAGCATGCTATGTAGTATATACGCAAATCTATAGGTCATAAACAGGGCTGCAGAATATAATTAAACTCCATTTTTTAATTTGAAAGGTAATTGCTAAAACTGGATTTTTAAGTAACAGGATTTTTACCTGGATTAAATTTTAGCTTAATGTGTGTTAGGTACAAAAGTCTTTAGATAATATACAGGGCTGTACAAAAGAATTCAAGTGCATTTCCGTCTAGTGTCGAAAGTTTCTAAAAGTAAATTTTCTAACTAAACTAAATTTTAGCATGCTATGTAGTATATACGCAAATCTATAGGTCATAAACAGGGCTGCAGAAAATAATTAAACTCCATTTTTTAATTTGAAAGGTAATTGCTAAAACTGGATTTTTAAGTAACAGGATTTTTACCTGGATTAAATTTTAGCTTAATGTGTGTTAGGTACAAAAGTCTTTAGATAATATACAGGGCTGTACAAAAGAATTCAAGTGCATTTCCATCTCGTGTCGAAAGTTTCTAAAAGTAAATTTTCTAACTAAACTAAATTTTAGCATGCTATGTAGTATATACGCAAATCTATAGATCACAAACAGGGCTGCAGAAAATAATTTGACTCCATTTTTTAATTTGGAAGGTAATTGCTAAAACTGGATTTTTAATTGTGCTATACGTTTCCTAAACTGCTTACTTAATCTCTTCTTTCACCACGCAGTTTTCTAGATGCGTTGGAAAGTGTTTCATAATATGTGCTTGCCGCATGATTTTTCATTATTGTTTTAATTAAAATATATATATCATGACTTCTTCATTCCTTACTTTTCAAATAGAAAAAGATTTATCACAATCGGTTCATTTATACATAAATTACGAATGAATAGATAAAAGATCATCATGCATTCCTTGCCAGAGCGAAAACTTTTTCCCCAGCCATATATAAGAAAAATTCAATTCATATCACATAAGGAAATCAATCTTTCACTGCAACTGTCATTGTGAACTGGGGCATGATGCTATAAAAAATTCAAGGTTCGTTCTTATTATTAAGCTATTGTATTAGTGATAGTTTATTGATATATAAAACAAAAGCAGTATCTGTATATGTTCAATTGTGCTAAATGATCACTTAAATAAATTATCTATGGGTGTGAAATACCGTTTATTTTAATGGATTAATAATGCTTTTTGGAAATATTATTTAAAAAATATAAAAACTGATTATGCTTAACTATATACCTATTGTTATTTTGATAATTTGTTATAAAGCATTTCGGGGAAGTGGTATTCGGCGAAATTCCTAACTTAGATTTCGTTTACTTGGAAATCCTTATTATCAACACAGATGTAACTATCGCTAATAAAGTAAAATTATTTAACTTTCCATTGCATGCCACGCATTATCAAGCGTGCAGTATGCCAAAAAGGATTAAATCCATTTTTTCGTTCAATCGAGTTTGAGACGAATTATTGCTTAGGTAATAATAAGATTTGTTCAGTGTCATAACAAAGCTATGTCGTAGGTTGAAAATGTGAGCAAGAAATGGCGTTAGTTCGGGGCCTCCGAGATCACGCCGCTATGTGTTTTCTCAACAAACACACAGCGAAGCGTGATCTCGGAGGCCCCGGTTAGTCCCCTATGATTCTGAATAAAATGAAGTAGAACTCATTAACTTTACATGCAAATATATCTGCACTACATTTTATGAACTTGATTCAATTTAGTTCTGAATACCTCATATTATGTCGCAATTTCGACCATTATGAATGTACCGTCGCGTCGTAAAAAAAAAAAGGATACACCCATAATAAGTCTGCCGCAAAAATTCGTATAAAAACGTAACTAATATCAATTGATTAGTATAACGTCTACTAATTAATGCTAAACTTAAATTTTGTTTAAAGGAAAGCCTGCATATTGAACACTACATGTACCAACAATACTAACGCCTGATTTTGACACTATATTTGGATTTTTCGTACATTTTACTTTCGGATATTAAACGGGAAAATCATTCAATAAAGTAGTTTAGTAATTATGCAGGTTTAAATTTTGAAACTCTCCTACTGTTAAATTCATTTTTAATCGTTGTAAAACACATTACAATGCGGGTAGTTTTTTAAGCATAACTCAAAAACTATTTGGCAGAATGAGCGGCATTTTTTAATTCACATATTAAGCTTCTAAAAAGAAATTAATTTTCGAAACAATATCAATTGTATTTGCAACCTATGAATTTTTCAACAGAATTCGATTTATTTTTTTAAATAATCAATCTATTTTTTTAAATTAATTTTTGAAAAAAAAATAGGGATTGTAGCCTATGAATTTTTTAACAGAAATTTATTTCTAAAAGCTATGTGAATCCAAAAGTAAAATTTACCAAATAATCTAAATATGACGTCAAAATTAGGTGTTTGTATAAAACTTCAAAAGTTTGAATACTATTTCTATATGTAGACGACCCTCTAAGCCCATTTTAAGTATAGCGTTAATTAGTAGACGCTATTACCAACCGATTGGTATAGTTCATTCTTATACGATTATTTGCGGCCGAATTAGTTCGGGGGGTATCCTTTTTATTTTCACGACTGTACAAATGAATACTTTTTCCATACCTTCTATTAAGAAATTTATTTACAAAATTCATTAAAAGTATTTTAACATAATTAATTTTATCGCAGTGTCAGTATTTTTACGCCAGATTAACTTCGAACTGTGGAACAGTTTGACGGACTGACAAACTGAACTCTGGAAAATCGTATGCGAAGTAGACACACTGAGAATGATAAAATATGTCGCCATTAAACACTTTAAACAATAACTGCAGATAGGAAATAAATACATTTTAATTCTTTAATGAGACTTTGAAAAATCAAATCTTTGAGTGAATCAAATGTAAACGAGACTTTCTTAAAATAATTAATTTTGAATTATTTACCAAAATTATACCAGCGTTATTTTTTCTAAATACTTTCTTTTAACATACTAGGGGGGCTCGGTCCCCCTGCTCTTTACGCTCACCAACCCCCTGCTCTTTATGCTCACCAACCTCCGCGTAATCGCGCCCTAGCCAACCCCAGACGTAATCATTTCGCGTTTTTGTTGCATTGCAATATCTCAATTTGTTGATTTTTTGCAAGCGAATAAACGCTATTGGATTTCAATGGGAGTCTATGGAAATTTGGCGAAATACTGGAAATAGCGCCAAGTTGGCGCCACTTTTGGCAGCTAATTTTGGACGCCAAATTTGGCGACAGACCCGGGTTCCTTCCCCTTGGTAACCCCCCCCAATAGCGCCCATCCTATCTAAATTCTCTACTTTCATGTTAATTCCCCCTAAGAAAAGTCAGAAAGCTCTGACCAATCAGATACGTTTCGCGGTATCTACGCAGATTTTCATTGGTCTATTTCCAAACCATTACTTTTTTTTATATATAGAAGGATACACGCTTTTTCCAACATAGTGAGAGTTTTTTCTTCCTTTTATTAATTTTGTATCATAAAAATAATTATGTGGCGAAGGAAGCCAATTGCACTTAATCTTACTTAAAAATTTACAGTACTATATTGCATTAATCGTTCTTGGAGAAAATTGACGTACACAATACCTCGTAATTCCAAAAAATTATATCACAATAAATAGACTGTCGGATTTAGAGGTTGGCAAACTGGTGTCAAATTGCATTCATAAACATTTTCAGAGTTTCAAGTGCTTCTAACCTGTTTGGAAGCAGGAAAAATGTTATTTCGGAGCAAGAAAGTTCCTATTTCGAAACAAGAAAGTTTCTATTTCGGAGCAGCTAAGTTCTTTTTCGGAGCAACAAATATTTTTGGTTAGGAGGAGAAAAAATAATTAACAGCAGAGATAAAATATCCGGGTGTGTTTATTAGAACTGCTATTTTGGAGCAATGATTTTTTAACGAGGCATGCGATTGCTAAAACAAGAAATTAGATTTTCATTGGTTGATTGGTTGCATTCTCATAGCAGAGTCTTTCATGAAACAACTAGTGTCTGTTCTGCACTTTTTCAATGCAGTAAAACATTTTTTTTTCACTCAAATGAAGAATTTGTTTCTTTGTATTCAAACTGCATGGAAACTATGTTAGAAAATTAGCGACCGATTGACGAACTTCGCAATATTTTTCTCGCGACCGATTGGCAAATTTTGCGATTTTTTTACCGCGATCGGTTGACGACTTCCTCGGGTTTTTTCGGCACAAATTGACAAAATGCACAATTTTTTGAACGAGCAATTGACGAATTTCCCGCACTTTTCCTCGGTCGATCGATGAAGTTCGACTGGCAAAATATACGTCCGCAGTAGATTGACGAATTTCACAGTTTTTTATCGCCGTCCTGTTGACGAATTTAGAGTTTTTTTCCCTCGCAACCAATTGACAAATTTCGCGATATTTTTTTCCCGCGACCGATTGACGAATCTCGCGCTTTTTCTTCTTCTTCTTCTTCTTCTTCTTCTTTTTTAGGATTTCGTTCATCTCACGAAACCCTATTTGTCCGTCTGCTCTGTCTGTCCGTCACAGAGCCGGTTCACAGAAACTGTATAACTTACAGACTTGAAATTTTGTGTACTTACAGCTGAATACCTCCTGTCACGCTGAAAATCATAAAATTTTGAAAAAAATCGTATTATTTTATTATAGAGAGTAAAAAAACAAAACTGTAACAGCCTTTTCCTATTAAATTTAAACATTTTTCGTTATAGCAGTTGCCAACAATTAAAAATCCACAATAAAATTCTTTCTACAATAATTAATTTTCTATTGAAAGATTTCCACGTGAAAAATGAAAATGAAATAAAATGTTCCACCAATTGAAAAAAAGGATTAATATGACGTCATATTGGTAATAAAACGGAAATTTTCAAACATGTCTCAATAATACAAGGAGTATGAGTATGTGTAAGTACAGAAAGCAGGTTAATATTAAAGAATTAAAAGAAAATTAATCTGACGTCATATTGGAAGTTTAACGGATTTTTTCAAATATTTGAGAATAACACAAAGAGAGTATCAATATGAGTAATAGAGAAAGCAAGTTGATATGACGTCAGCAAGTCATATGAGTTTGAGGAACGTATTGAATAATGATAAAAACCCGATTCTGGAAATATTGGCATATTTTAACATTTTGAAGGTCTCTATAGAATATGTTTAATTTTGAGTTTTAAATATCGCATTTAGTCCACATGACAGATGATATCGGGCCTGTTCAGATTTTCGAAAAAACGAGCAAAATAAATTGGTAAATTTTTATTTTATAAAACACGTTTTTTTTTTTTTGGGGGGGGGGGGGATGGCGGGGGAAGATATGAAATTTATTTGGATTTATTAAAGAAAGGATAAAGTGTTTTGAAAGGAATATTAAACGAAACCCTTTGTGTGATCTTCAATCACACTTACCCACTTTTTTTTTTTTTTTTTTTTTTACCGAGACCGATTGACGAAAGCCGCAATTTTTCTCGAGATCGACTGACGATTTGGACGAAAAAAGAAAAATAGATGCAAAAGGAAGAATATTCTACTTTTACCGTTGAAGTATAATATTTTACTCATATTTTCAGGCAAATTCAACGCGAATTTAAGGAAAAGGGCCGTTTCTTCGCACAGAAAGACGCAGGTATTATTTTTCTGTGCAGGACTCACTACTCACGATCAAGAAAAATTCATGTATTCCGTCTCTATAATGAATTCCATTAAAAATACTTTTCTGGATAAATAATGGGAAGATATAAATATTACGAATTTCAAGAATTTAGTGAACTTCGTGAATTCATTGGCATATTGTAATCGTTATGCGCATGGGGACAGAAAAAAATATAAATAAAATATAATATAATTTAAAAAAAAATATTTTTAAAAATTAATTACTTTTAATTGCAATGTATAAAATGAAGTTATCATAAAAATGTTCGTTGACAGAAATAGAAATACTTATATATAATTATAATACCTTTGAAATCAAAATACATCAAACAAGTTTTTGCAACAGATCTCCAATTTAAAGATAGGTATTTATAAAGTGTATACAGAATACTATTACGTTAATAAATAATTAACAAATTCAAACATCAAATTATATATATATATATATATATATATATATATATTCCCTTCAACCATTTAATTCCAGTCACTTTTCTGATTTCGTCGCTCCATCTTACCTGAGGTCGGTTCTCGGCCGTTTTATATTTCAACATTTCTAGGATACCACTGTAGGGTGTCTGTCTACCATTTATTGTCTTGTCTTCTTGCAATGTGCCCAGTCCATTTCCATTTTAACCGTTTAATAAAGGCGATCTGATAAAATTCAATTTTTTAATACTTGACTTAAATACATGTGATATTGTCACACACACAAGCGCTCCTCTAGCTGAGTAGCTAGAGCAGAGGAATTCCCCGCAGAAGATGTGGGTTCGAATCCCGTCCCTGGTTATTATTAAATTACATTTTCAATATTTACTTTCTATACGAGCCATATGCAAATGACTTTATAATTTCGACAACTTTGAGCAGATATGCAAATTACTAGCTTTTCGTAGTCATCTTCCCAGAATGTTCTAGAATATGCGATGCTTCATATATAAAGCACGAAACAAATGCGAAACTCACTTGCTTAATCCTTAAAGCAGTATAATTCTATTTCGTACGTGAAATCTTAACCCTATCACTATGTCCTGGGGTCCACGCGGACCCCAAGCACTTTCAACAAGTTGTCAAAAAATCTATCACTCACTGAGTAGTTTCAGCCGGTGACACCTCATATCATAATGTTTGTAACACACGGTAAAAATTAAACTGTACGAATATAAGTGATACTTGTTTTGTTTTTTAATTTGAAAAATAGATAGCATATTTGTCCTGGGCAACAACAGGGCATGTTTCGATAGGACATAGTGATAGGGTTAATGTTAATATCTCTATCACTTCCAGTATGAAAACAGGGGAAAATATGCCTTTGGCCATTCGTCCTTCAATTATTAAAGAAACGGGGGGGGGGGGGGGTGAATTTTCATATTCTGCTATCGCCAGCAACTTGGGAATTCCAAAATCAACTGTTGGCCACATAGTAAAGAAGTGGAAGGATGATAAAGGTGTGCGCGATCTTCCAAGATTAAGAGCCCCAAGAAAAACGGTTCAACGTCAAGACGCGTTGATTCGAAGGAAGTCAGTCGCTGACCCAAACAATAACGCTTCTGAAATATGTAAGGAGATAGCCACCGAACATGGACCCACGATGAGTAAGGACACCATAAGACATCGTCTGGATGCTGCTGGATTGTCTGCACGGATCCTTGCAAAAAACCCTCTCATCCGGACAAAGAATAGGAAAATACGATTGAAATTCGCTAAAGAGCATGAAACGTGGACAGCCAAAGATTGGAAGAAGTGATGGCCGACGTTATATTCGTCGTCCAAAAGGCATCAGAATGGATCCCCGGTACCAACGTCCAACAGTGAAGCACGGAAACGGATCAGTAATGGTCTGGGGAGCTTCCAACATGATGGCGTCGTCTCCCTCGTACACATCGATGGGATTATGGATCAAAATGTTTATAAAAATATTTTAGAAGATCACATGCTGCCTTATGCTCGTAAAAAGATGCCTCGTGGATGGATGTTTCAGCAGGATAATGATCCAAAGCACATTTCCAAAAGGGTGACAAATTGGTTTACAGCTAAGAAAATTAAAGTTTTGAACTGACTGAGTCAGTCACCTGACCTCAATCCAATTGAACATCTCCAATTGAACACATCGGAAGAAAAGTCGGGACACGAAGCATTCTTCAAAGACAGAACTCCTACAATATCTTCAATTGGAATGGGCGAAAATCCCTAGGTCCACCTTAGAAAGCCTTGCTAATTCCACGACCAGACGATGTGCCGCAGTCCTCAAAATAAAAGTATATGCAACTAAATGTTAAATATTGCTTTATTTCGTTACATTAAGACGCTTATTTTCAATAAAAGTTTATAAAAACTGAATCGTCTCAAAACTTTTGCGAATATCCGAATTATTTTTAATTTATGCATATGTCTCAATTTTTCTAATGTTGCATTTTGTTGAGCTTTAAAAGGGGTATAAATTACTAATTTACATCATGAAATTTTGGTTACAGAAAAAGTTAGGACAAAAAAACATATCGTCTCAAAACATTTGCCATCTACCGTACCTCATGGTTGGCTGTCCACGAGTGGATGATTTCTGTAAAACGAAAGTGTACATTCTCGAGTTTCGATTTCTACTCTCAAATAATGTAATAATTTTTTTTAAATCCATGATTCTGTTTCGTTTTAGTTTTCTCTGTTATAATTCAGCATTAAATTTACTAGTATTTACTTTATTATTATAGGAAAAGGAAACTATAAATTACCATAACTCTCTAACTCAATTTCCAATGATTTCAAACTACATATTTGTATTTCACAAATATCATACAAATTGCGTAATTCCTTGAAATTAGAAAAGTTACGGACAGGTGGCAAATTTAACAAACGTAATCAGCATCTATTTATATCAAGGTCTAACTGAACCTGAAGTTTGATGAAAATAAGTGCATTAGTTCTTGAGATAGAGGCTATTGCGGAAAATGCAGCATAGCAGTGCCACCTGTCAGACGATTTTCACCAAACACTAATCAGCACCAATTTATATCAGGGACTAACTGAATATAAAGTTTTATTCAATTTCGTGCATTAGTTCTTGAGATCGAGCGCCCGCAAAATTTTTGCCACATACAGACAGACAGACAGAGTCACAGACAGACATTTTCTAAAAATGGTCAAATCGTATTCAGGACCTTCTAAAACATATAAATCCGTCGAAAACGGAAGTCGAAAATTTTCATGAATCCAATACTTTCTTCTTGTAAAGATAGAAGAAAGTAAAAAGCATTGATAGAATGTTACGAAATAGCTTTTTCCGCGTTCATACTCTTGTTGTCAAAAAAATGGTTTTACAGGATTTGTACCTTTTTATTGATGCTCGGCGGGAAACAAAATTCAGGGGGGAAAGTTTCTAGGTATCATTGAAAGGAACTTGAAAGAAAATCATATTTTGTATCTGGTAAGATTGGAAATGCAACCTGAAGCAGACTACCCAATGGTCGGAACACTTTCATTTCATATGCACTTTTGTTTTCAACATGCAATATATTGACTGATTTATAGTTGTATTCTGATATAAAACCAGTGGTTGAAAAAACTACTTTTTTTTACAACTATAACTACAACTACTTTATAAAAAATGTAGTTAATTATAATTACAACTACTTGCTTTGAAAAGTAGCGATTTCTCCATACTTTTCAAAAGTTAATCACTATACTTCACTACTTTTAGAAGACTTTTTTTTTTAAAGGATTCAATCTGGCTCTATTCTAGTACACTACTTCCAAACACTGTATAAAACCACGAAAACTAGTAAATATTGGTTCATATTACACCCAAATTTGTAAGAAATGAGGATTTAGAAAATAAATTAAGTAAAATTGCATGCTTACGCCAACAGTTGCATATTAAATTATATTTAATGTATGTTAATTTCCTAGTACGAAATGCTGTTTTAAGCAACAAAGTACAGAACCTAAAGTAACAAAATGCCATTTTGCTATATAATAAATGTAAAAAAATTTTCAGGTTCGGCTTGAAGTCTTTGGGTTAAAGTCAGGATTCGGGTCGGCTACAAACTCAATTTGCGCAGGACTCTAGTGTCAGGCTGTGGAGATTTTTAAGAGCATACTGTATATAATATCATTTAATAAAGCATTTGATTTGATAGTATTATAACGATTGGAGTAAATATAATGTGACACTAATAAAACAAAATTAACAAGTGAAATAATTAGGAAATTGAATACACCTCCACCACCCCCCTAAAAAAGAAAAAAATCCCCTTAAATTTTAGGCTAAAGAGAGAAATTTAGCTCTAAAATTCTAAGCCTTGAGGGTGACGAGTTTTCTTTTAATCATGCTGTAAACACCTGAGAAGCAATTCATAGAGTTTTTTCTCACATATATTTATAAAACTAGCCAAAATACTCATTATTGATAAATGTCTCACTTACAGAATGTTATGCAATAGCAAGGCTTTAGAAAACATTTTTGATAATCATTATAGTCCAGAGGAAATGTACCAAAAAAAGGCGTTACCTTACAAAAGGTCGGGTAGAAGATTTTATTTTTTTGACTTGTATATAATAAGGCCAGCATGGAAAAACCGAATTATCCAACAAAATTTCTTAAGGGAGAATTTTCTGTGGCCAAAAAACACCAAAATTTTGGGACTTTTATTGTTGTTTTTTAAATATCTAGAGACCCGTTGACAAAATTCTCTACAACTTTCATATTTACAACTTTTTTACACGCTCAATAGCAAGCGCAGTACGATATTTCAAAAATAAGACAATTTTTTCAATGTCCTTAAAAACCGTGAAAAACGTAGTTTTGTCCCGACGCGCGACGATTCAAATGTTCCCACAGATGTAATGATGTATGTCAACTTCTAC
Organism: Maratus michaelseni; assembly: GCA_963931845.1. Classification (NCBI taxonomy): domain Eukaryota; kingdom Metazoa; phylum Arthropoda; class Arachnida; order Araneae; family Salticidae; genus Maratus; species Maratus michaelseni. Next base: position 258,432,827 of record OZ007592.1, read on the forward strand.
AGATTGACAGCAGAAAATTATCTATTATTTGCACACCCTCTTCTTCATTTTTATCACAACAGACATATTTTAAATTCAATAAATCTATATAATTTAGTAAGTAGGGGAGAGTGTAGATGACTAAGACAATTTTCATATTTAGACAATAACTTTAAGTATATACAATTGTTAATTTTAAAGTATTGTTTAAAATAATATTTCAGTATTTAGTAACTTATTGCCACGACAGTTCCAATAAAAAAAAAATCTTGTTTAATTTTAATAATTATTTTTATAATGCATGCATATGTTCATTTTATTCCATAAACATTTTATTCTATAGTACAATGTTATATTTTATTTACCGATTATTGATAACATATGTTTTAATGTTTTACTGTTTTAAGTATATCAAACATTGGATTGTAGTTCTATATAAAAGGAAAACGTAGTTTTGTCCCGATGATTCAAATTTTCTCCAAGAATTTAATCATGGATGTCATCTTCTAGATATTGATAGCAGTAAATTATCTGTTATTTGCACCCCCCCCCCCCTATTCTTAAGTGCAGTACGACTTTTTAAAAATGAGGCTATTTTTCCAACTTACATAGCCGCTCTGTTATACAGAGTGGGTATGAGGAAGATGGGACGGGGGACAAATAACTGCCAGGAAAAAAAGAAAAGATACATCTAAAGCAGGGATTGGTAAAAACTATGGTACGCGTACCAGTACTGGTACAGGAAGCTCTGGCTACTGGTACGCTGAAATCCGATACTGGTACGTGGAATAAAATACAGAAGTCAGCATATCATATGATACACCCTGGCACTGTATCTCACGATAGAGGAAAGAAGTGAACTTATTCAGCTCTCCTGTGATGGATTAAGGGAGTCCACATTCAAATGTATGAACGTCACAGATTTTTTATTGGCGAGAATATGAGAGTACCGTTTGTGTGTGATATCGTCAAAGTCTGCTTGTGTTTAGCACAACATATATCTGTGAATGTGCTCCCCTCCCCCTCCCTTCGTTACATCAAAAACAAACACACGAATAAAGTAAACTTCGAACGTGACTTATGACTAAAACTACCTAATATTGAGCCAGACATGAGGAAGCTGTGCTTGATAAAACAAGTCCACCCTTTTCATTAGCGATAGAAGCAAATTAGCCTACTGTAACAGTACATGAATCAGTGTGCGCCAATATGTCATTAAGTATTGTGCCTTTTTTCCTATACCAAAACATTTTTTTTTATTGTATGCATCGTTAAAATTTAATGGTGATACTACTTTTTACTTGAATGTTATTACAAAGCAGCCAATCTTAGTACCAATTTAGTTATGTAATTATTCATTTTTAAATACAATAAAACCTGCTATGACGGAAACAGGAAAGACCGAAGATATATTTCGTTTTAGGCAGGTTCCTTTTTATAGGTTTTTCTATATTAGCTTTACGTTTTTTATCTGGTGGTACGCGGAAGTATGAACTTCGATTTAGTGGTACGTCGGTCTAAAAGTTTGGGAACCGCTGCTCTAGAAGAACCATGATCCTTGATATATCTTCTATCCAGGAAACTGAACGCTAATAATCCTACAACAGTCCCATCAAAGAGACAAAAATATTGTTAAATATCCCGTAGAAATTATCATTATTAAAATACATTTTTTCATTTAGTTTATGCAGTCATATTGCGTACCTTACTTTATTGTGTAGGGAAAGTGGACTTGAATGAGATAGGGGATGAATGTATAACAACAAAAATGTTTATATGGTCTACAATCATAAATAACTCGGTATTTCATTTGATAGATGGTAGCACTGAGATAATTCAACAGACATAGTTTCAAAACAGTACATATTACAGAATATCAGAATATTCCACAAAGTGTATTTTTCAACAACAAGTTCTTCTGTTTGAGCTTTAAAGCCTTTAATAGATGAAATCTTAAAATTTTATATATTTTTGCACGCTAAAATGTTATAATTTCTTGTCATAATATATAATAAAACTGGGAAAATATTGACAATATTTACTAAAACTAATATTTTGAAAATTTTTATGAAAATAGTTATCTCAAATATTTTATTGATAGAATTTTTAAATTTTACAAGAGATATAAATGCATAATATTAGTTAATGAAATAATATGTTGTCATTTTTATTGTAGATATTTTATAAGGTAAAAATATTTGTTACGTAAGATATATTTATTTTTTGAGTCTCCTTTTATATAGAACTACAATCCAATGTTTGATATACTTAAAACAGTAAAACATTAAAACATATGTCATCAATAATCGGTAAATAAAATATACCATTGTACTATAGAATAAAATGTTTATGGAATAAAATGAACATATGCATGCATTATAAAAATAATTATTAAAATTAAACAAGATTTTTTTTTAATTGAAACTGTCGTGACAATAAGTTACTAAATATTGAAATATTATTTTAAACAATACTTTAATTAACAATTGTATATACTTAAAGTTATTGTCTAAATATGAAAATTGTCTTAGTCATCTACACTCTCCCCTACTTACTAAATTATATAGATTTATTGAATTTAAAATATGTCTGTTGTGATAAAAATGAAGAAGAGGGTGTGCAAATAATAGATAATTTTCTGCTGTCAATCTGTAGAAGTTGACATACATCATTACATCTGTGGGGAACATTTGAATCGTCGCGCGTCGGGACAAAACTACGTTTTTCACGGTTTTTAAGGACATTGAAAAAATTGTCGTATTTTTGAAATATCGTACTGCGCTTGTTATTGAGCGTATAAAAAAGTTGTAAATATGAAAGTTGTAGAGAATTTTGTCCTCTTTAACATTGTAATTAACAAATAATACGCTACGACAACGGGTCTCTAGATATTTAAAAAACAACAATAAAAGTCCCAAAATTTTGGTGTTTTTTGGCCACAGAAAATTCTCCCTTAAGAAATTTTGTTGGATAATTCGGTTTTTCCATGCTGGCCTTATTATATACAAGTCAAAAAAATAAAATCTTCTACCCGACCTTTTGCAAGGTAACATGTACATTTCCCCTGGACTATTAGTTTCAATATTTAAAGTGTTAATTAAATGTTTATTACTTTCTTCTATCTTTACAAGAAGAAAGTATTGGATTCATGAAAATTTTTCACTTCCAGTTTTCGGCGGATTTATACGTTTTAGAAGGTCCTGAACACGATTTGACTGTTTTAGAAAATGTCTGTCTGTATGTGACAAAAATTTTGTGGGCGCTCTATCTCAAGAACTAATACACGAAATTTAATAAAATTTTATATTAAGTTAGACCTTGATATAAATCGGTGCTGATTAGTTTTTGGTGTAAATCGCTCAACAGGTGGGGCTGCTGTGCTACATTTTTCATGATTTTTACGATACCTATATCTCATGAACTAATGCACAGAATTTCACCAAACTTCAGATTTCGTTAGACCTTGACATAAATAGACGTTGATTACGTTTTGGTATAAATCGCCCAACAGGTGGCACTGCTGTGCTACATTTTGCACTATTTTCACGATAGCTATATCTCAAGAACTAACGCACTGAATTTAATAAAACTTTAGATTCAGTTAGACCTTGATATAAATTGGTGCTGACCTTTTTTTGGTGTATGTAAAACTTGTATGGAATTGAAGAAAGTTTTGGGATTTGTACATCCGACTAGTTTTCTTAGTTTAACCAGATCTGTGAAATCTGACGTTATTTTAACTTTTGATCATGTTTTGATTTTTTTTTTTTTTTTTGACCGACTTGTAATAACTGATAAATTTTCTGAAATTTCAAATTCCTTGGGGAGGGCGATAGCATCCGCGTAAATGGCGCCACTGGCTCTAACTCGCGTAAATATACCCGGATTATCTTACAATTGATATATCTTATTGACGTTTACTATTGCATGTTCGTTATTTAAAAGGAAGTGTGTAGTACTAATAGTTCCTTTACAGGGACACTCAAAAGAATTCTGTTACATTACGGTCTATGGGGAAAATCATTTGCGGTATATTATTATGATGTTACACTATTTCAAATCGAAATTGATATATATATATATATATCACTGAGGTGCGCTACATGAGGCTTACTACAGAATAAGGTGTGCATAGCGCTTATGGTTCCTTTACAGGGACACTCGAAAGAATCAAAGAATTCCTTTATATTACGATCTAAGAGGGAAAATAGTTTGCGGTTTATTTTAATAACCAGTATATAAACCCGTCAAAAATGACGGAATAAGACTTCATACAAACAAACAGCATGAAGATTTTACTATTGAAAGGTCTGTATTGTAGAAAAGTACATTTTAAAAATGACAAATGATTTCTACACATATAAATGATGAGCATTTTTTTTTACTCAATATTCAATTTATGAAGTAGTTCAACGATTGGACAAAACATTCAAATTAAATATTTAAAAAAAAATCTATGGGCAAAAGTGTTATCAATGAGTTTCTAAGGAGATTGGCTCACCACATAGCTCATAATGGTTTAACGATTGCACAAAACATTACAATTGTGTTAGTTTTAAATTATCTAAGTTAATAGTATAATAGAGTTTTAAATCATTGCTGTATAAATCAGTTATTACAAAACCATTGCTTTGTTTATTTACATTTTAATTTTCATATTGCTAATTGTATTTTTTAAATTATTATAAATATTAAATGTTAATAAAAATCAGTATTTCTAATTAAAATCTATGAAAAGATATCAAAATAATTGATAATTTTGGCAAATTATAATTACAATTTATTATAAGTATTTGCAGTATATCTAAGCAGTCACTCTCTTTGTTTCGCCACTGTGTTTATAGATGGCAGCACCAAACTGCCAAAGAAATGGCGCTATCGTAAAAACGTGTATTTTCTTGAACATTTATGTAGTTCGGTCATTTTAGGTTGCTCATATTATCTTTCAAGAACATTAGTAGTTTAAACATTCCTCTGTAAAAGGATTCTGTAAAGAGTAAGAACGAAAAACCCTCAGAACAACGTTCAGATCAACAAAGATGTTTAAACACCCGTTGTTAATCAGCACAAATAATTCTGATGATTGAGTTTCAAAACTGAATGCACAGCACGATATATAGCAAGAATAATAATAATTAGCGAAGTGAAACACAATTTCTGAAGATTTCACAAAACATTAAATCAAATATTCAATGCGTTTAAAGTTTTTTTAATTAAAAAATATATTATCTTTATGAAAATGAATGGCTCATCAAACCGCTTTACGTTTGTTTACGCCATTTCAGAAAAAATTGTTTACAGAAATGTTGATTAGTACATGTTTTATATTAAAATATGCTGAAGAGACATGATTTGCAGTAGAATAAATTATCATTTAGTTGTGATATGTTAGCAAGCATATGTTTTTCATAAAGCCTAACATAGCGTTTAGCTACGGTCGATTCGCAGACCAGAGTGGTCGCACCCGGCAAGGTTACCAAGTGAATAAGTAGTATACCAAGTAAATAAGTATAAGTAGATGTCTCACTATTTCAAACATATTGGAATTTATATATATCACTGAGGTGCATTATAAGAGGCTTACTATAGAATATTGTGGGCATAGTATTCATCGTTCATTTACAAAGACACACAAAAGAATTCGGTTAAAGTACTTCTGTTAACAATAATTGCTGGAAGTGCGTTTGCAGTTGCGGAACGTGTTTTCAAATTTAACTAATTTTTTGCCTATTACATGGTGTGTATTAATTCTATAGATCATATACAGGGCAGCACAAAAGATCTCGAGTACATTTCCGTTTATCGACGGAAATTCCCGAAGGGAAATTTTAAACTGTTTTATGAGTTTACTAACTAAATAAAATCCTAGATCATATATAAGACTGCAGAAAAGAATTCGGATATTTTCCGAATATTGTTGGTAATTCCTGAAATTGGGTTTTTAAATCCGTTATGATTTTTTCAAATTTTTTATTTAGAAATGGGCGGGTTAGTTGAGTTTAAGCCGAAAGGTAGGCCACCCCACCCGGTTTGACTTTGACCTTGTTTATTTAGATATCATATTTCACCTTATTAAACGGTAAAGATTTTTACAAAGTATTTTAGAAGGGCTGGAAAATGTTACATAATCTCAACGCAAGATTTTTCGTACTTGTTTTTTAGTTAAAATGCTTCTGCCAAATGAATTATATATTTTAAAATTTTCAAGTTTTTTTTTCTTTACTTTTTGTCGCTTTGAGCCCACCAACTGAACTTAATAATAGAAACTTTCCAAGAAAATTAAATGTCAATATATATTTTCCATTCAATTTTTTTCTGATCCTCTATCCTGTAAAATAATAGTCGCATTGAAGGTTACCCAGTTTTATGTATAATCAATCATTCCTTTACATTTTTTTTTCGGACTGATAAAATTCTATAACATTAATCTGGAAAAGTTGTCTGTGACATTTATATATTAATCAAAATAGTGAAGTAAAAAAAGAGAGAGAGAGAGAGAGAGAAGAAAGAAAAATAAAAGAAAATATGTCTACAAACTTTTTTTTAAGTTAAAATTTTTATCATAATGGGTAACTAGTTAACCTAAACGCTTGGCAAAGAAGTGCCTCTAATGGTTAGTGGGGTTGCATTACAACTAGAAATGTAACTCTCAAAGGATTGTTTTACTATCATCTTCCTTGGCATAAAATCAAATTTTTGAAGATTGGAACGCGTCTTTCAGTTTTTATGTGCTACGCTTTAATACGTTAATGTATCAACAAAAGATGATATATTTTTTAACACTTTATAACATGATTGAAAAATGTTTATGACTTCGGTTTGTCTGGCTCTCTGGCCGTCCTATCGTACTCTAACTCTCGTAAATATACTCGGATTGCCCTGAAATTTCTGTATGTCATTGACACTTAATATAGCAAGATCGCTATTGAAAATGAAGTGTATATCATTTATAATTTATTTGAAGGGACAGTCAATAGTATTCCGTTACATTACGGTCAATAGGAAAAAATCGTTTCAAGTGTATTTTGATGATGTTACGCCATTCGAAACATGGTGATATTGATATACAATTATGTAGCGAACTAAAACATGATTTTTCTAAAATATGGCGTTCAAAGCATTTGTTATTCATTTACAGGATCACACAAAAGAATTCTGTTACACAATGTTTTACGCGGAAAAATCGTTTGCAGTGAAATTTAATGGTGTTTTACTACTTAGAACATAGTGAAATTTAAATGTATTACTGAGATGCTCTATAAATTGCTCACTGAACAGTATGGTTTGCATTGCGTTTATAGTTCATTTACACACAAAAGAATTCTGTTACAGTCTTTGTGCGATAATTACAGTCTATTTGCGATAAGTGCGTTTTCAACTTGAGTTTGTGTTTTTAAGTTTAGCTAAAGTTTTGCATAGTATAAATGCAGTGTATAAATTTTGTTGAATCTAGGGCTACACATAGGAATCCTAATCCTAATCCTAATCATAATCCTAATAATATTATAAATCTGATTGTGTGCAAATGTTAGGCTGAAGCCAGCGTCAAAATGAAGCATTTGATTATCCTGTATCTTTGAATATAAGTTGATTATAACCCTCATATGAACATAGGCTGGTTTTTGTTTATTTTATTTCAATATTTTTCTTAATAATTCAAATTTTCATTATTTTCATAGAGAATAAATGGACATTTTTTCGTATATTTTAAAATGGTTGGTTGGTTTGCTTGGTTTGGCCCAAAGGGCCCAGTTTTGCAGCTTTTATTTAAAATGGTTAAATTTATTTTACCGTTGCTAATACTTTATCGTTGCCAATATGAAATAAAACCCCTGAGTAATAATTTTTAATCAACAATTTATTTTCACGTGAAAAATATCCATGTGAAAAATGAAAAGGAAATGAATTATTTAAGAATTAAACAGAATATGAAATGATGTCATATTAGAAATAAAACGTGCGTTTTCAAATATTTGATAATAATACAAAGTGCATAAATACGATTAAGTATGGAAAAGAAGCGAATATGATGCCATATATAGAAAAATACAACAGATTTGTTTTGATGTTAAAATAAAATGATCTTGGGTTATCAAATTATTTGTGATTAATTTCTCATATTTTTTTCTTTTTCTTTTTCACATGAAAATAATTATTTTAAATATACGTAATATATGTATTTTAAATGTATGTGTTGTAAATTAAAGTTCTGTGTTTTAAATGAAATGAGTGAAATATTTATATTTTTAATTAATTCAATACAAATGATGGGATAGGTTGGCGATTTATCGTCTGCACACGGCTAACATAAAGTTACAATATTTTTAATTTAAATTTTAAAAAGTAAAAATAAAAAAATAAAAAATATTGGATGGCAAATGTCAATGATATGCATCGCAAAATTATCCGCATCGAAAATCAGAAAATCTTAATAAAAATAACTATAATTTTTAAAAGAAAGTTGCTTTTCTCATAAAAGCTAAAGATTTAATATGATTGTGTCGAAGTAACAGCATTTTTCCTCTATCATTTTCCCACAATCGAAACACATTTGCAAATCGTCGTTTCGAACCGGTATTTAATATTACATTTCTTTTAGTTTTAAAATAGGAAAAACTTTGTTGTCGTTTTTAAATATAGCTTTTTTTAAAGTTGTTTCATAATAGATTTTTGTAAAGTCTTGTAGGATAAGAAAAATTGCATAGATTTTAAAGCAATGTTTAAGTAAAATTACAATATTTTTTAAACTTAAAAAACAACAATGTTATCGAAAAGAAAATCGATTTTACCAACAAATTCGCGTAATGCAAAAGCAAAGAAGAAATCAAAAAGTAATGAATCTTTTCTTCCAGCCGAATTGTGTAAACTTGAACAAGCCGATTGTGCCAATTCATAACATTATAAACGTGAAAGCGCGTTCTATATAGTAGAATTTTTTTTTTTTTTTTTTACATATAGGTAGAAAATTTCCGAGAATAGGAAGGTTAGGGGTCTAAAATTAGGTCCATAGTCAATTTGCCTTTTTTTTTTTATCATGTGAAATTTGGCACAAAATTAAATACATTGTTGTAACCAGATTTGTTTTTTGCGTGGTAAACACTCAATGGTATTTTAGATGATCATTTCCCCGCTCACCTTTGATGTCAACTATGACTGTAAAACATACTAAAAAAATATTAGCCGATAATTTTCTAATTTTCTTATTGCTTCATGATGTAAATAGACATCCTGTTTCATACTTTAAACCTAAATCGGTCATGCCATTGTCGTTCAATTTTTATTCCCAATCCTAACCCTAATCGTATCCTATCCTAATCTTGATAATAACTTTAAAGAATATTCTTTGACACGAATATGTAAATTAAATCAATATCCATAAATGGAATGAATGGAAAATAGAATAAATAGAAATGGCAAAATAAAATAACAAGAAAGTACATTTATTCGACACCTAACCGTAGAGAAAGCGTAAAAAATTTCAAGCGCATGAAATAAATTAAAATAATCTTATATATACTAACAAAAATATGTAAATTTAGATCATCAGATTTGTGTCGTCGGTATTTATTTGCTTATAGTGTTCTTGACGCGATAGAGAAAATATCGAGGTTAAATTGGGCAGAATTTAAAGTACTTTCCAGCAACCTTTATTTACATTTTAGAATCGCATCAGATTGTTATATCTTTGTGAAATAGCTATCAATGTATAAAATCCACAAGCAGTTTGTTCACTATTTACACCACTTAGCGTGAAGCACTTAATTTAATATATACATAAACAAGATAATGTAGTAAGAAATATATAACATATGTCTATGCAAATAAACAATATAATAATGCCCATTTAGCAATGCACACATATACAAATTGTACACCAAATACCATCTAAAATGCACTGTTGTATAGAAGAATTCTGCCAGTGTTGTTTTTCGTTTTACGAAGAGGAATTCCTCGATTTTCACGATTTTACTTGGCCCTCCTTTTTTCATTAGTTGCAGTTTCATTTTCGCGATTGTATATATTATTTGGCATGAAATTTCACTTTTTTAAGACTGGGTTATGTCAAGGCCCCTATAGCAAAGAAATACCGTATGGTCTCCTATAAAATGTGATAAAGCTTTGGTTAATTATATATGTTGTTAATTATCATGTGAAATGTTTTGCTAAATTAATGCATTTATTCTTTTTTTAATGTTACGTGAACGAAGTCACGGGTAACAGCTAGTAATATTATAAATCTGATTGTGTGCAAATGTTAGGCTGAAGCCAGCGTCAAAATGGAGCTTTTAATGATCCTGTATCTTTGCATATATGTTGATTATAATCCTCATTTGAACATAGGCTAGGTTTTATTTATTTTATTCAAATATTTTCTTTAATAATTAAAAATTTCAATATTTTCATAGAGAATAAACTGACATTTTTTCATAAAATTTAACCATTTTACTTTATCGTTGCTAGGGCTTTGATCGTTGCCAATAAATAAAAACACGGAAAAATAATTTTTCCTCAACAATTAATTTTCAATTGAACGATTTTCACGTGAAAAATGAAAATTCAAAAGAAGATGAATTTCCGTGATATTTGAAACAAAAATATGGAGTATTTGTTATTATATATGAAGTATGAATATCGGTTACATTAAAAAGATATTTTTCTGTCAAAAATTGCGTTAATTAGAAGGAAAAATGAACAATGATTGCATTATTAAAAATAGATTTCGCTTGGCCCATGGAACTATGAAAAGGATCCTCCTCGGTTTGGACAAATATGACGTCATAAATAAAACATGTAATTTTCAAATGTTCGTAATAATACAAGGAGCATGAATATCAATGTATAATGAAAGTATATACATAATGGACGTAATATTTAAGATGAAAAACTGAAATATTTTTTATCGTTACTGATTAATTATTAGCTTGAATACCAGTTACATACAAATGTGAGTTTTTCACTAAAATTTACGCCCTGATTGCTAGAAAAAGAAAATTAACAAGAATTATGCCATTAAAAAGAGATTTCTCTGAGGAAAAAGTGACGTCATATTTGAAATAAAACGGGAATTTCCAAATGTGTTTTACAAGGAGCGTCAATTCCTAAGGATCGGTAAGTTTAGAAAGTAGATGTGTTTCACGCCATATTTAAAACGAAAAATTTAAATATTTTTTTTATCTATACCGATTATTAAGTATGAATATCAGTTACATACAGATGAGAGTTTTTTGCCAAAAACCAAAACGTGATTATTAGGAAAAGAAAAATAAATACGAATCTATTATATTAAAATCTCACCGCCTGTTTGCATTTCGCAACTACTCCTTTCAGGTTGTCGAACGCACCGCGATTTACTTAACATCGGTTATCATTGATCCAAGGATGTCATAAACTCTCCGAATTTAAAAAAATGATTTAAATTCCGAGAATTTTTTTTTTTTTTTTTTTTTTTTTTGTAAATTTTAACGAAGTTTCTCAAAAAAGGGCAACTAAATTATTCCATTTTTATGGATAAAAAAGAAGAAATAAAACAGATTAATATATTTTTTCTCATTAAAACTGAAAAAAAAAAGAATTTATTTTCAATTTGAATACATGGTGAAATAAAAAAAAAATCTTGATTACAGTAAAATTTTTGAAAAATAAAAACGTATCTTCACATATTCAAACTTCATGAATCAATTTATTCTGGAGAACAAAAATCGTCTGTCAACATATTTTCATTTAAAAATAAAGATTTTTTTTTTCAGGTATATATTAAATCAAAGAGGCAAATTTAAGCTCCTTGCATTTAGGTCTTTATTGCTCCCTATTCGCAAGAATTGAATTTAATGAAAAAGAATATACTATTTCATTATCTTTGAAGGATGCTATTAAAACGTTTCACAAAGGCGTTAAAAGTAAAATAGTTTAACAGGTAAACTTGACATATATTTTTACACAATTCGCCGATTTCCACGATTTTATTTGGCCCGCCTTTTTGCATTGGTTGCAGTTTCCTTTTCGTGATTATTTGTCACAAAATTTCACTTTTTTAAAACTTAGTTATGTCAAGGCCTCTATAACATAGAAATACCTGTATTATCTCCTATGGAATGTGATAAAGAGTTACTTAATTATTTACGTTTCTAATGATCGGGAATGAAATATTTTGCTTAATTAATGCATTTATGCTTCTTTTAATGATACGTGAACGAAGTCACGGGTAACAGCTAGTAATATTATAAATCCGATTGTGTGCAAATGTTAGGCTGAAGCCAGCGTCAAAATGGAGCATTCAATGATCCTGTACCTTTGTATATAGGTTGATTATAACCCTCAAATGAACATAGGCTGGTTTTTGTTTATTTTATTCAAATATTTTCCTTAATAATTCAAAATTTCGTTATTTTAATAGAGAATAAATGGACATTTTTTTCGTATAATATTTTAAAATGATTAAATTTACTTTACCGTTGCTAATACTTTATCGTTGCCAAAACTAAATCAAAGCTCGGAATAATAATTTTTACTCAACAGTTAATTTTCAATTGAAAGATTTTCACGTGAAAAATGAAAATTCAAAGAAATTCAAAGCAAGAGAAATTTCCGTCATATTTGAAACAAAAATATAGAGTATTTGTTATTATACATGAAGCATGAATATTGGTTACGTTGAGAAGATATTTTCTGTGAAAAACTGCGTTATAATTAGAAGGAAAAATGCACAATAATTATATCATATATTCTAATACGAGCAAATCTTGTGGGTGGTTATATATATATATATATATATATATATATATATAATATGCAAAAATTATCTTAAAAACGGCTCTAACGATTTTGACGAAATTTCGCATCCTACCGTTTTGGGGCACCAGAAAACCATTGGGCTAGGTCACATGCTCGAGAAAATTCGATTAGTGGGTCATTTTGGGTCATTTTGCGTCATTTTGGGTCATGGTCTAGCTAATTGTATCTAAAAAACGGTTCAAACGATTTTGACGAAATTTTGTATCCGACCATTTTCGGGCATGAGAAGTCAATTGGGCTGGGTCACATGTTCGAGAACTTTCGATTAGTGGGTCATTTTTGGGTCAACGCGGGTCAAATTAATTTTATCTAAAAAACGGCTCCAACGATTTTGATTAAATTTTGTCCTACGAGTTTCGAGCACGATAAAAGCATTGGGCTAGGTCGCATGTCCAAGAAAATTCGATTAGTGGGTCATTTCTGGGTCATTGTGGGTAAAGATCTAAAAAGCGGCTCAATTTACACTAAATTTTGCATCTAATGGTTTTCGGGCACGAGAAGACTGTTGGGCTAGGTCACATGTTCAAGAAAATTCAATTAGTGGGTCATTTTGGGTCATGGTCAAGCTAATTGTATCTAAAAAACGGTTCAAACGATTTTGACGAAATTTTGTATCCGATCATTTTCGGGCATGAGAAGTCAATTGGGCTGGGTCACATGTTCGAGAACTTTCGATTAGTGGGTCATTTTTGGGTCAACGCGGGTCAAATTAATTTTATCTAAAAAACGGCTCTAACGATTTTGATTAAATTTTGTGTCCTACGAGTTTCGAGCACAATAAAAGCATTGGGCTAGGTCGCATGTCCGAGAAAATTCGATTAGTGGGTCATTTCTGGGTCATTGTGGGTCAAGATCTAAAAAGCGGCTCAATTTACACTAAATTTTGCATCCAATGGTGTCCAGGCACGAGAAGACTGTTGGGCTAGGTCACATGTTCAAGAAAATTCAATTAGTGGGTCATTTTGGGTCATTTTGGGTCATGGTCAAGCTAATTGTATCTAAAAAACGGTTCAAACGATTTTGACGAAATTTTGTATCCGACCATTTTCGGGCATGAGAAGTCAATTGGGCTAGGTCACATGTTCGAGAACTTTCGATTAGTGGGTCATTTTTGGGTCAACGCGGGTCAAATTAATTTTATCTAAAAAACGGCTCTAACGATTTTGATTAAATTTTGTGTCCTACGAGTTTCGAGCACGATAAAAGCACTGGGCTAGGTCGCATGTCCAAGAAAATTCGATTAGTGGGTCATTTCTGGGTCATTGTGGGTAAAGATCTAAAAAGCGGCTCAATTTACACTAAATTTTGCATCTAATGGTTTTCGGGCACGAGAAGACTGTTGGGCTAGGTCACATGTTCAAGAAAATTCAATTAGTGGGTCATTTTGGGTCATTTTGGGTCATAGTCAAGCTAATTGTATCTAAAAAACGGTTCAAACGATTTTGACGAAATTTTGTATCCGATCATTTTCGGGCATGAGAAGTCAATTGGGCTGGGTCACATGTTCGAGAACTTTCGATTAGTGGGTCATTTTTGGGTAACGCGGGTCAAATTAATTTTATCTAAAAAACGGCTCTAACGATTTTGATTAAATTTTGTGTCCTACGAGTTTCGAGCACGATAAAAGCATTGGGCTAGGTCGCATGTCCGAGAAAATTCGATTAGTGGGTCATTTCTGGGTCATTGTGGGTCAAGATCTAAAAAGCGGCTCAATTTACACTAAATTTTGCATCCTATGGTTTTCCGGCACGAGAAGACTGTTGGGCTAAGTCACATGTTCGAGAAAATTCAATTAGTGGGTCATTTTGGTCATGGGTCATGATATTTGAACTCAAATTTAATTTTGACCGAGCATAGCTTGGTCTTCCCTGCTCGTTATTAAGAAAAGATTTCGCTTGGACCATGGAACTATGAAAAGGATCCTCCTTGGCTTGAACAAATATGACGTCATAAATAAAACATGTATTTTCAAATATTCGTAACATTACAAGGAGCATGAATATCAGTGTATAATAAAAGTATATACATAATGGACGTCAGATTTAAGATGAATAACTGAAATATTTTTTTTGATATTGTCAAGAAATCAAGAGTTGTTTCAGCTATAGATTAAACCAAGGAGGCAAATTTGCTGTTACATGCAAACGTAACATTTGCAATTGCAAAGCTTTTCGCAACCCCAAATTACATGCAAACGTAACATTTACATGTAATTTGCACCCAAATTAATTTTAATTTGAACCCTTATAAATGTTAATTTGCACTGAAAATTACATGCAAAAGTAATGTTTACATATAATTTTGGGTCGCAAAAAGCTTTGTAATTGCAAGTGTTATGTTTGCATGTAACTGTTACTGTTACATGCAAACGTAACACACGTAAATGTTACGTTTGCATGTAATTTTGGGTTCCAAAAAGCTTTGCAATTGAAGCTTCTTGCATTTAGGTGTAGAATTATTCCTCCATATTCACAAGAATTGAATTTAAAGAGAAAGCATATACTATTTCCAAAAAATTATTTTTAAATGATGGCTGTTAAAACGTTTTTCAAAGTCGTTAAAAGTAAAATGGTTTATCAGGTAAAACTGATATTTGTTTTTTGACAAATTGTACTTTTTTAAAACTGAGCTATGTCAAGGCCCCTATTTCAAAGAAATACCGTATTTTCTCCGATAAAGAGTTAGTGAATTATTTACATTTTTAATTATGGGGGGGGGGGGATGAAATATTTTGCTTGATTAATGCCTTTATTCTTCTTTTGATGTTACGTGAACGAAGTCACGGGTAACAGCTAGTAATATTATAAATCTGATTGTGTGCAAATGTTAGGCTGAAGCCAGCGTCAAAATGGAGCATTTAATGATGCTGTATCTTTGCATATAGTTTGATTATAACCCTCAAATGAACATAGACTGGTTTTTGTTTATTTTTCTTAATATTTCAAAATTTCGTTAGTTTCATAGAGAATAAATGGACATTTTTTCGTATAATATTTTAAAATGGTTAAATTTACTTTACCGTTGCTAATACTTTATCGTTGCCAAAACTAATTCAAAACCCGGAATAATAATTTTTACTCCACAATTAAGTTTCAATTGAAAAATTTTCACGCGTAAAATGAAAATGAAATTTTATTTAATTAATCAAAAAAATTAAAGAATTATAAAGATTAAATAAAATTATTAGAAATAAAACGTACTTTTTTAGTTTTTGATAATAATACAAGGTTTCAATATGCGTAACCATAGGAAACAGGCGAATATGATGCCATAAATCGAAAATAAAGCGGATATGCTTTGATTGGTGAAAAAAAAATGATCTTGGGTTTTTTTCTTCATTTTTTTTCTTTTGTATGATAACAATACTTGCCGTTTACCGTCTGCGCACGGCTAATATAACTATACCGTATTTTTTATTTAAATTTTAAAGAAATAAAAAGATGTTTCAAAAGAAAATTGTTAGCAAATGTCAATAATATGCATCGCAAAATTATCCATGTCGAAAATGTCACGGATAGCGAGAAATAGTTATTTTTATTCTTAAAACTAAAAGAAATAACTCGATTACCTAAAAAAATGACGAATGTTAATAGTTCCATTTTTGTTGATAAAATCTAAAGATTTAATATTATTTCGTTAAAGTAACATAATTTCCCTATGCCAGTATTGAAATTAATTGCAAGGAAAAGAAAATTTCAGTTGGACCATGGAATATAAAAAGGATTCTCCTTGGCTTGGACAAATGTGACGTCATAAATAAAACCATGTATTTTCAAATATTCCTAATAATACAAGGAGCATGAATATCAGTATATAGTATAGTATGAAAGTAGATAGATAATGGACGTAATATTTAAGATGAAAAAATGAAATATTTTTTTATTGATACTGAGATCGATTGTTGCTTGAATATCATGTGATGTGAGTTTTGTGTAGATGTGAATTTTCTGCTAAAATTTACTTCATGATTGTCAGGAAAAGAAAATTAAAAAGAATTATATAAACACAAAAGATATGGATTATCACTTTACTGCACAGCGTACAACCACGAATTTAAGAATTATATCATTATAAAGATATTTCTCTGTGGGAAAAAGAGACTTCATATTTGAAATAAAACGGGAATTTTCCAATATGTTTTAAAATGAGTGTGAATCAATTCCTTACATTAATAATACAAGGATCAGTAAGTATAGGAAGTAGATGAGTTTCACGCCATATTTATAACGAAAAATTTAAATGTTTTTTTTTTTTTTTTTTTATCTATACTGATTATTAAGCATGAGTATCCGTTATATACAGATGAGAGTTTTCTGCTAAAAAATCACATCATAATTTTAAGAAAAGGAAAATGAACACGAATTTATTATATTAAAATCTGACCGTGAGTTTGTATTTCGCAACTACTCCTAGACTATCGAACGCAACGCGATTTACTTAATACAGGTTATCATTGATCCGAGGATGTCACACAAACTCTCAGAATTTAAAAAATCAAATTAGATGCCATTTTTTTCTTTTCTTTTCTTTTTTTTTTTTTTTTTTTTTTTTTTTTTTTTTGTAAATTTTAAAAAAACTTTCTCTAAAAACGAAAAGTAAATTACTCCATATTTGTGTATGAAAAAGGAGAAATAAAACATATCAGTATATTTTTTACATCATTTTCTCATTAAAACTGAAAAACAGAATTTATTTTCACTTTGAATAGATGGCGAAAACAAAATCTTGATTTCAGTAAATTATCCGAAAAATAAAAACATATTTTCCCATATTCAAACTTCATGAATCAATTTATTCTGGAGAACAAAAGTTGCCTGTCAACATACTGTCATTTAGAAAACAAGATTTGATTCAGCTATACATTAAACCAAGGAGGCAGAATTGAATTTAAAGAAAAATCAGATACTATTTCCAATTAATGTTTTTTCAAAGGATGCCTGTTAAAACGTTCCATAAAGGAGTTAAAAGTAAAATTGTTTATCAAGTAAAATTGACATTTGTTTTTACCCAATTCGTTTATTTCAACGATTTTATTTGGCCCTCCTTTTTGCATTGGTTGCAAATTCATTTTCGCGATTATTTGGCACAAAATTTCACTTTTTTAAGACTGAGTTATGTCAAGGTCCCTATATAACAAAAAATACCTTATTGTCTTCTATGAAATGTGATAAATAGTTAGTTAATTATTAACGTTTTTAATTATCGGGAGTGAAATATTTTGCTTAATTAATGTATTTATTCTTCTTTTAATGTTGCGTGAACGAAGTCACGGGTAACAGCTAGTAATATTATAAATCTGATTGTGTGCAAATGTTAGGCTATGTGTGTGCAAGCTATGTGCTGTGTCTAGCTATGTATGTGCAAATTGTCAATCATTAATAAAATATTTTCTATTCATCCACTCAAGTTCAAATGATTTTTTTTAAACTGGTAGTGGAAGACACTTTATGTTAATACAGTTTTTTCAAATATTAATTCATTAATTAAATTTAATTAATTAATTTTAGTTTTAAATGGGAGAAAAAAATTCCTCCCATTGTTTTCATAAATGAAATGAAAGATTTATCTCAAATGAGTGATGCCACGGAAATAAAATACCGCAACGATGTTTATAAAATAATGTTCAATAAAGATAATGTGGGACATTAATGCTGCACGGGTTTATTTTATATATTTATGATTAAAAAGTAGGAATTGACTTAATTTTTTTTTATATATTACTTGTTATCACTGTGTTGGGATTTTTCATTACAGACATCTCAGAGTGTGGTTGCTGAAATTCATTGATTTCTGTAAACAATACGATTTTTATATCTCCTTTTTCAGTTCATACAGTTCTCAAACCTATACTATTAGTATCCTCATGATGGGCCTAATTTTGGCACTTTGACAGCGAATTTTGAAGTAAAACGTGTCTGAGATAGAAGAAAGCACTCAATTGCACAAAATTGTATCAAGATTTAGGTTCTTGCTTTACAATCAAAGCTTTACCATTTCTACACGCTTATACTGGCTGTGACTACACTCCATCATTTAAAGGAAAAGGAAAAATTAAACCACTAAATATTTTAAAATCTAATGCAAAATATCAAACAACATTTTCGGAATTGATCGATCCTGATAGCATAAATAATTTAGAGAAAATGAAAATAATCCAATGTTTCACTAATGAGTTATATGGCATAAAAAAGAACAATAATGTCAATGCTGCAAGAGTCGAGTTATTTCATAAAAAATATGGATCACAATCTAAGAATGAGTACTTTTTAAAGAAAGTGTACAGCTTTGACTCGGCAAATCTTCCACCATGTTGGAACTCACTTAAACAACAAATATTACGCGCAATTTACGTGAATTCTATGTGGCTGTCTGCTACTGAATACAAGTGTGAAAAGTTTAATAGAGAAAATTGTGGCTGGTATTTAAACACTAATACCAATTCTTTACAGCCAAAATGGTTTGAAGGTGAGGCTACACCTTTACAAGTAGACGATATTGTTATAACAAATGAGACAATAACAGAAGATTACAGTAGTAGTGATGATGAAACTTAAACACCATTTATTTGAGTCTTCAGAAGAATATTAATTTGTATATTCCTTTTAACTCGTATTTGAAGTAGATTTGCGTTACGATAAAAACAAATTCAGTCATTTAAAATAAATATTATATAATATGCGTTGTTTTTGCAGCCAGTGTTTTCAATTTTCTTTTATTAAGTTTGGTCTATTCAGTATGCAATGTCTCTTTATCCTGAAATAACTCTTACAAGAATAAATGCTGAATTAAGGAACAAGTGTCTACATGTAGTATGCGCTATACCATCAGAGTGACAGCAGTGACCTTAGTGGGCTAAAATTTAAAGTTATCAACCCTATCTCGAAACCTATGAGGAATAGTGAGAAAAATACACTTTCAAAAGTGTAGTGAATCTTTAATTTAATATGAAGTACTTAAAACGACTTCTTGCGTGTAAAAATAACGTTGTTATAATAGACCGGGAACAGGCTGGACAGACCATCACCTCATCGAGTTGACGGCTGAAATTCCAGGATTAGACAGATCTCGATTAGCAGATTAAAATGCATCTGGTCTGCCAAGTCCTACCTTGGTGGAAACCGCATGCAGACACAACATTAGCGGTTGGTCGTTTGGTTTATCATTGTGTTTTCCAGAACCTAAAGGTATGAAACATGGAGGACTGAGCAGGAAAACAAATTGACAAACCTATAACTTAACCACTAAAATCCGATCTGCAGGTGGTTTGCATCAACATAGGACTTGGCAGACCAGATGTATTTTAATATGCTAATCGTGTTTTAACTATTCCTGGAATTTCAATCGTCAACTTGCTGAGGTTGATAATATGTTCAGCCACCTCCCGGTCCATAAGTTTTTTCCCAGTAAAGATTTATTTTATGATAAAGAGATTTTTCTACGCACCTAATAACTTAAAACCCTTATTATTTACTTTTAATTACTATTTTAATTTTAATTTTCATAATTGTTTTTATTACAGTGAAAGGAGGTATCTAGGACGAAAACATCCTACCAGTGGTCAAGAGGTTCTGCTCTCGAAGCTGGTAGACGTGAGGAGCTGGGTTCGAACCCAATCGCGCCTATCGGCTTAATCGTTCGAAGTTTTCCGTTGTTTTCTTCGAACCTTGGGTATCCTTGCGTAAATACGTGTTGGGTTACCATAGAAAGTCCCCCAAGGAGGGTACTCTCCCCCTGGCTTAAATCCCTTTGTGTTGATAATCGGCCATCATAAAAACAACACCCACACTAGGTTGGAACCCTCAGATATTGACAGCTAAAGAGTAACTTGCACTTCATCTAAAATATAAAAATTTACTTGTAAAAATCTGCAATCTAGGTGTAACCTATTCGTCTTAACTGTTGTAACTTATGTTTCGATTATTGTTTTTTCAAAATAGGAATGGTGTCAGTTACTGGAGTTATTGACCATATTTAACAAAAACATCATTTTTTAGTAATAAAGACTATTTTTTCAAAATTTTGTCAGAGAATAATTTTTTAATGTGTCTCTACTATTACTTTCAAAAACAAAGATAAGAAGAAAATAGGTTTAAAACTTTGTAATAGTGATTTGAACAAGAAATAAACCTTAATGTTTCTGTTATATATAAAGTATTACTCTTAAAGTAGGCTCTATATAAAGTATTTTGGAAAAACATTATACAATTGAACATACATATTCAGATATTACTCCTTACAGACGGTAATTCAAATTATTTTGAACACCACTTTATATGATATAAAATTTTTTAAACAAACCACATAATAAAACTGAAATTACATAACACAGATGAAAACGCACTTCCTCCTAATTTCTGTGATAGATGCTAATTATTTTGTTTGTCCTTCTAAAACTTTAAATAATTACGTGAAAGAGTTATTATAGAGAAAAGTTATCGTGCGGCATAAAAACAAATATAAAATTCATTATGTTGTATACCACGCATAAAATACAATTTAAATCATTTCTGCCTATAGAAAATAATGTAATAGAACAGTTTTTTTGTGAACCAGTAAAAGAAAGAATAATATGAAAATAACAGCGATGCATATCAACAAGTAAAAATACTTTCGTAAAGTTTGATGCAATGCAACACTATTAAAAACATTTGAAAATATTATCGTCAATAAATCATACAGTATTTGAATTCTTTTGAATGTCTAATTAAACAAACGGTAAAATATATACATTCCAACTTCAATAGGGGCCATTCTACGTTAAACGTCAGTATAATATAGAGATTTCATAATAATCCAAGTATATCGGCGAACATCAGAGAACTGACAGGCAGATGAACTGACAGCCGGTCAAACAGACTGACAGACTAACCAAGCTGACAAAACTTTCAACTGTCTTGGAGTATTTTATAAGCTATAAATGAATTTCTCTATAATAAACAAGCAAGCAAAATCATGCGTAAAGCATAGATTATGAAACAATTTCCTACACTTCCGGAGTACTACGCAGTTTAATTACGTAAAGAAGATACCAAAACCGTTTTAGAAAACGCATACCATATTTGAAAAACCAGATTCAGCAATCACGGTCTATACCCAGAAATTTACTTTCATTGTTTTGTGTAGCCCTGTCTCTAATGTATAATTTTATATGTACTCTACATAGTATGTTAAAATTTAGTTTCAAAAGGTTGGAAAAAATGCGTCATATTTAAAACGATACATTTAAAATAATTTTCTTACACGGTTGTTATAAAATTCGTAGGCAGCGATATTGTTTAATTAGCCATATGATTAGATTTTCAAATTTTTATTTGCTTATATTTAATCAATCACAAAAACAGTCTTTAGCCGTTGCAACAGGAGTCGATATGGCCAATTATTCAAATAGAGAAAAATAGCATGTTTTTTGAGCCTGCGGTGTCTGAATGGCGAGGGTAGTTGCTATGGGGGAAACCCAACAGTATATTAAAAAGAATCTCTAATATGGATATATATCTATAAGTCGTCAAAGAAAGATCCGACAAAGCTGAATAAAAGTGGTCAGCGTGACGAAAATGATCGCCCACGAGGTCAGAGACAGAGAAATTCGAAAACTACAAATTTTTAATTTTAATTTAACACTAAGTTTTCACGTAAAATCTTTGCGGTGGTTGGTGAACTGAAATTTAACCACTAAAATCCAGTCTGCCCGGGCGTTAAACCAAGATATGAGGTGGCAGACCAGTTCCATTTCATTGTGCTAATCGAGCTCTATTTATTGCATGAATTTAATCCGTGAACTCGATGAGGTGGTTGGGGACCTGAAATTCAACCACTAAAATCCAGTCTGCCCGGGTGTTCCACCAAGATATGAGGTGGCAGACCAGTTCCATTTCATTATGCTAATCGAGTGCTATTTAGTGCATGAATTTCATCCGTGAACTTGATGAGGTGGTTGGGGACCTGAAATTCAACCACTTAAATCCAGTCTGCCCGGGTGTTCCACCAAGATATGAGGTGGCAGACCAGTTCCATTTCATTGTTCTAATCGAGTGCTATTTAGTGCAGGAATTTCATCGTTGAACCGATGAGGTGGTTGGGGACCTGAAATTCAACCACTAAAATCCAGTCTGCCCGGGTGTTCCACCAAGATATGAGGTGGCAGACCAGTTCCATTTTCATATGCTAATCGAGCTCTATTTAGTGCATTAATTTCATCCATGAACTCGATGAGGTGGCAGTTTATGCGGTCGCCTCCCGGTCTAATAGAAATGTCTGTAGAACTTCTATAAAAATATCTATAGAAAAATTATAGAGTTTCTATAATTGAACATGAGCAGATTTTATATAGAACCCAGGTGGTCACACTCCCAAGTAGTAACCACACTCGATGCTGCTTGACCTCAAGTGATCGGACGAAGAACCAGTACTTTCAGCAGGATATAACTATTGACAGTTTCAAAACTCTTATTACACTATTTCAACTTTATTTCTTTTGTGATTTGCATTCCCAATCATATAAATATAGTCTTGTAAAAATAATTAAAGTCTAATAAATTATTATTTGTTAAAACAGAAACAATTGTTTAAATATTTATACTTCATATTAAAATATTTGAATAAAAATTACAATATTATTAAAGTGAATAAAGTTTATTAAATTAGATATAGATGATTTTATAAATTTAACAGCATATTAATAAATGATTATAAAATAAACCAATAAATTAATGAATTATATAGACAAATTAATTAATCATGATTTAACTCAATAGTTTGACTGATATATTATCACATTGACAATTGAATCACAATGTATTAAAATTGAATTAAATTATATATATATATAATCATATTAAATCTATGGAGTACTATTATCTATATATATATTTGTCTTACGTGGCGCGGAAATAGGGCTGAATTTCTACCTTATCGTTGGCAACAACCGTAGTTTCCAGAGCTCAGAGAAATGAACAGACAAGATTGTGTTAGCTCCACCTCCAGTATGGCGGTCAGTGTCAGAGCAGTGAAACTCAAGTTAGCAATTATTAAAAATAAAATAATATGAACGCAATCCAAAGCGTCTGAGATGATTCCTCATTTTAATTATGAGTAATATTGTTAATTTCAAATTAATTATCAACTCTTATTTAGAATTTATTTACGAATTTCACTCGCACCAAAAATCGGAGATAATAAAATATAAACTTTTTAGAATGCCCCTGCTGCCATCTGCTGCTGTTTTATTGAAGTAAAAATAATTTCTTTTTCCGAAATCTATAATCAGTTACAATAACGAGCAGGGAAGACCGAGCTACGCTCGGTCAAAATTAAATTTGAGTTCAAATATCATGACCCATGACCAAAATGACCCACTGATTGAATTTTCTCGAACATGTGACCTAGCCCAACAGTCTTCTCGTGACCGGAAACCATTGGATGCAAAATTTAGTGTAAATTGAGCCGTTTTTTAGATCTTGACCCACAATGACCCAGAAATGACCCACTAATCGAATTTTCTCGGACATGCGACCTAGCCCAATGCTTTTATCGTGCTCGAAACTCGTAGGACACAAAATTTAATCAAAATCGTTAGAGCCGTTTTTTAGATAAAATTAATTTGACCCGCGTTGACCCAAAAATGACCCACTAATCGAAAGTTCTCGAACATGTGACCCAGCCCAATTGACTTCTCATGCCCGAAAATGGTCGGATACAAAATTTCGTCAAAATCGTTTGAACCGTTTTTTAGATACAATTAGCTAGACCATGACCCAAAATGACCCAAAATGACCCACTAATCGAATTTTCTCGAGCATGTGACCTAGCCCAATGGTTTTCTGGTGCCCCAAAACGGTAGGATACGAAATTTCGTCAAAATCGTTAGAGCCGTTTTTAAGATAATTTTTGCATATATATCCTAATCCTAATAATATTATAAATCCGATTGTGTGCAAATGTTAGGCTGAAGCCAGCGTCAAAGTGGAGCATTCAATGATCCTGTATTTTTGCATGCAGGATGATTATAACCCTCAAATGAACATAGGCTGGTTTTTGTTTATTTTATTCAAATATTTTTCTTAATAATTCCAAATTTCGTTATTTTCATAGAGAATAAATTGACATTTTTCCATACAATTTAACCATTTTACTTTATCGTGGCTAGGGCTTTGATCGTTGCCAAAAAATAAAAACATGGAAAAATAACTTTTCCTCAACAACTAATTTTCAATTGAACGATTTTCACGTGAAAACTGAAAATTAAAAAGAATTCAAAAGAAGATGAATTTCCGTGATATTTGAAAAAAAAATACTTGGAGTATCTGTTGAAGTATGAATATCGATTACATTAAAAAGATCTTTTTCTGTCAAAAATTGCTTTATAATTAGAAGGAAATATGAACAATAATTATATTATTAAAAATAGATTTCGCTTGGACCATGGAACTATGAAAAGGTTTCTCCTCGGCTTGGACAAATATGACGTCATAAATAAAACATGTATTTTTAAATATTCGTAATAATACAAGGAGCATGAATATCAATGTATAATGAAAGTAGATAGATAATGGACGTAATATTTAAGATAAAAACTGAAATATTTTTTTTATCGATATACTGATTAATAATTAGCTTGAATACCAGTTACACACAAATGTGAGTTTTCTGCTAAAATTTACGTCCTGATTGCCAGAAAAAGAAAATTAACAAGAATTAAAAAGATATTTTTCTGAGGAAAAAGTGACGTCATACTTGAAATAAAACGGGAATTTTTTTTACAATGAGTGTGAATCAATTCCTTACATTAATAATACAAGGATTGGTAAGTTTAGAAAGTAGATGAGTTTCACGCCGTATTTAAAACGAAAAATTTAAATATATTTTTTTTTTATCTATACCGATTATTAAGCATGAATATCAGTTACATACAGATGAGAGTTTCTTGCCAAAACCACACCATGATTATCAGGAAAAGAAAAATAAATACGAATCTATTATATTTAAATCTGACTGCCTGATTGTATTTCATAATTACTTCTATCATTGATCCGAGGATGAAATAAACTCTCGGAATTTAAAAAAAGGAGTTAAATTCAATTTTTTTTTTTGTAAGTTTCTCTAAAAATGGCAACTAAATTATTCCAATTTTGTGGATAAAAAAGAAGAAATAAAACGGATTAATATATTTTTTCTCATTAAAACTGAAAAAAAGAATTTAGTTTCAATTTGAATAAATGGTGAAAGAAAAAAAAAAATCTTGATTACAGTAAAATGTTTGAAAAATAAAAACGTATTTTCACATATTCAAACTTGATGAATCAATTTATTCTGGAGAACAAAAATAGTCTGTCAAAATATTTTCATTTAGAAATAAATTTAGAAATTCTAATTATCGGGAATGAAATATTTTGCTTAATTAATGCATTTATTCTTCTTTTAATGATACGTGAACGAAGTCACGGGTAACAGCTAGTAATATTATAAATCTGATTGTGTGCAAATGTTAGGCTGAAGCCAGTGTCAAAATGGAGCATTTAATGATCCTGTATCTTTGCATATAGGCTGATTATAACCCTCATATGAACATAGGCTGGGTTTTGTTAATTTTATTCAAATATTTTTCTTAATAATTCAAAATTTCGTTATTTTCATTGAGAATAAATGGACATTTTTTCGTATAGCATTTTAAAATGGTTAAATTTACTTTACCGTTGCTAATACTTTATCGTTGCCAAAACTAATTCAAAACCCGAAAAAATAATTTTTACTCAACAATTTAGTTTCAATTGAAAAATTTTCACGGGAAAAAATAAAAATGAAATTAAAAAAATTAAAGAATTAAGAAGAAGATTAAATAATATTATTAGAAATAAAACACGTACTTTTTTTAGTTTTTGATAATAATACAAGGTTTCAATATGCGTAACCATGGGAAACAGGCGAATATGACGTCATTTATTGAAAATAAAGCGGATATGCTTTGATTGGTGAAATAAAATAAAATAAAATAAAATAAAATAAATCTTGGGTTTTTTCTTCACTTTTTTTCTTTTTTTTTTTCTTTTGTATAGTAACAATACTTGCCATTTTACCGGAGAATATAACTAACTATACCGTATTTTTTATTTAAATTTTTAAAAAGTAAAAAGAAGTTTCAAAAGAAGATGGTTAGAAAATGTCAATAATATGCTCCGCAAAATTATCCATGTCGTAAATGATGTCATGGATCGCGAGAAATAGTGATTTCTCATTCTTAAAACTACAAGAAATAACTCGATTACCTAAAAAAAAAATGACAAATGTTAATAGTTCCATTTTTGTTGATAAAACCTAAAGATTTAATATTATTTCGTTAAAGTAACATAATTTTCCCTATGCCAGTATTGAAATTAATTGCCTGGAAAATAAAATTAACAAGAATCATGTCATTAAAAAAGGATTTCTCTGGGGAAAAAGGAGACGTCCTATTTGAAATAAAACGGGAATTTTCCAATATATTTTAAAATGAGTGTGAATCAATCCCTTACATTAATAATACAAGGATCAATAAGTATAGAAAGTAGATGAGTTTCACGCCATATTTATAACGAAAAATTTAAATGTTTTATTATCTATACTGATTGTTAAGCATGAGTATCCGTTATTTCGTTCCGCATGAGTATCCGAGTTTTCTGCTAAAAATCGCATCATAATTTTAAGAAAAGGAAAATGAACACGAATCTATTATATTAAAATCTGACCGTGTGTTTGTATTTCGCAACTACTCCTAGACTATCGAACGCAACGCGATTTACTACCGGTTAGTTTACTACCAGTTTAGCGAATACCGGTTATAATTGATCCGAGGATGTCACACAAACTCTCAGAATTAAAAAAAATTAAATTAAATGCCATTTTTTTTAACGAAGTGTCTCTAAAAATGGAAAGTAACTTACTCCATATTTGTGTATAAAAAAGGAGAAATAAAACAGATCAGTATATTTTTTACACCATTTTCTCATTAAAACTGAAAAACAGAATTTATTTTCACTTTGAATAGATGGTGAAAACAAAATCTTGATTTCAGTAAATTATCCGAAAAATACAAACATATTTTCACATATTCAAACTTCATGAATCAATTTATTCTGGAGAACAAAAATTGCCTGCCAATATACTATCATTTAGAAAACAAGATTTGTTTCAACTATATATTAAACCAAGGAGGCAGAATTGAATTTAAAGAAAAAGCATATACTATTTCTAATTAATGTTTTTTTTTTAAGGATGGCTGTTAAAACGTTTCACAAAGGCGTTAAAAGTAAAATTGTTTATCAGGTAAAATTGACATTTGTTTTTACCCAATTCGTCTATTTCCACGATTTTATTTGGCCCTCCTTTTTGCATTGGTTGCAATTTCATTTTCGCGATTATTTGGCACAAAATTTCACTTTTTTAAGACTGAGTTATGTCAAGGTCCCTATAATAATAAATACCGTATTGTCTCCTATGAAATGTGATAAATAGTTAGTTAATTATTAACGTTTTTAATTATTGGGAGTAAAATATTTTGCTTAATTAATGTATTTATTCTTCTTTTAATGTTGCGTGAATGAAGTCACGGGTAACAGCTAGTATATATATATATAAAACCACCCACAAGATTTGCTCGTATTAGAATATATGATATGATAAAATGTCGAACGAAATTTAAACAATCATTGATGATAAACTATCGTCCTACCACGTAGTTTTTTTTTTTTTTTTTTTTTTTTTTTTTTTTTTTATGAATATAAGCCGTGCTGTACAATATTATAAGTGCAATAAGTTTTAAACTAATTATGTTTCCAAGATCTTTTTTTCATAGTATTTAAATGATTTATATGCCCTTTAGTAGCATCAACTAAATGCATTTTGAGTTGTGTTTTCAACGGAGTTTTCAATTACTTTTTTACATTAAAAAAATTGTCAATTTCATATGTTCAAATGATTTATTGTAGTACTTATTCCGGCTAGAATTAAGAGCGAGCTGGGATCGCGTAGCGGTCTCAATGTGAATTGCTTTGCAATTCACGAGCGTTAGCGAGTAGGCGGCTGAGCCCCCTAGTATATTAAACTGATGTATTACAAAATTAATTATTATTTTTTAATTTTAATATTACATAGCTATAAATGAATTACTACACACATAAATTTTAAAAGAGCAAGAAATATTTTTTTATTTATAAAAAACAAACAAACAAACAAAAAATCAAAAGAATCATTAGTCTATAGAACTTACTCCTATAAGGTTTATAGAAATAGTAGAACATAGAAATAGTACAACTAAAAATAGAAAGAACGCTATAGAAAAACTGTTCTATAGAAAATAAATTCTACAGGACTTCTAAGAATTCTATAGAAACATTTTCTTTAGAAAAACTATTCTATAGAACTCTTCAAAACTCTGTAGAAATAGTATTCTATAGAATGGCTATTCTATAGAACTTGTAAAGAATTCTATAGAGTTCTATACAACTCTATGAACTATTTTCGTAAGGGTTTCTCGGCTTATCCGCAAATAAATTATTGCATATAAAAACATAAAAACAGGTAGTTTTATAAAGAAATGTTTGCTAAACACGTTGAAGCAGCAGATCACGCTAAGCTGAAGCTTACAGTAATTTCTAAATCGAAGAATTACTTTAAGCGATATTGAATGTTAAATTCGGTCAAGATAGTTCAGTTACATAAGTTTTATAGGGAAAAAAAACTATGTATAGCAATTTAACCACTTTTGGCAGGCATATACTTAACTAGATTGTGGTGTGCAGTGTCCAATCAATTTTTTAATTGATTGTAACAATTGTAACGCGCATGCGCGGTAGCGCATTACTTCTTATTTTACTGTTTATTACTGTTAATTTTACGGCATAATACTGGCAGCTGGGATGCCACTATTATACTGTACAATCAACACTTTTTTTTTTTTTTTTTTTCAGTGTATTATCAATTCTTTGGTAGATGTACTTAATCAGCCGAGCTACGATTTGAACGTCTACAGATTTATTCTCTTATAGTTTCATGTTTAAGAAGCTACATACATATATATGCTAAAATTTGTACAAAACTTTTACTAAATATCGATAATAATCCCTAATTTTGAATTCTCTGCATAATTTTCACTTCCTGTCCAAATAATAAAGTTGTCAAGGACATTTTTAACACAACTTTTGTTTTATATGATAAGTAGGTTGATAATGTATTTTCTCCGCGCCTTCACTTATGGTATGATGTTAATATGGTGCACACATAATAAGTCTCAAAGAAAGCATAAATATATTAGCTGTATTAAAAATCGCGTAAGAGTAACTACCGGAAATTTTATAATGTTAATAGAAACTTTCGTTTTTAACCCGTTAATCCACAAAAAAAAAACCATTAGATGTATTCAAGTCATGACGGAACAGGGCTACTACCATTTCTATTAAAACAATAAAACAGTTGCAGCCCATTTTGATTAGATTACGACTAGAATTTTAAAACTTGACTGTTATTAATGAGACAAGAAAACAAACTGTTCCACGAATGAATGTGATCGAAATTTTTAATGTCAGGCAACAAATTACGCTTTTCAGTCACGTATGTGTCCCACAGAGCAATAGTTTCTGGACAAATTAGACAAAATTTGCAATTTACTTTATTCTAAATGATCCACGAATATTTTTGTTAAGAGACTTTTCCTTACAGAATGGGTTGAATAGCTATAATGCAATATATTTATCTATTCAAGTTCTCTAGCGTGCAAAATGGAATGATGGAACAGAATATTAAATTTATTTGATACGAAGATTTTAAATTTTCATGGTATGGAAAATCAGAGAGGCTAATTTGTTTCGTATAAGGAAAATTGAATAGATAAAAATAGATGACATATTTTTCTAAAAGATGTATATCTTGCTTTTTTTTTTTTAAATGTCCATGATATAACCTTAACACGGTTACTTATAAATCAACAATATTTAATGCATTTTATTAATAATTTCGTTTACATTTTTCATGCATTTTATTAGAAATTTCTTGCTTTTAAATAAAAAAGAAAAAGAATGCGGAAATACAGAGGCACATTAAACAAGTTGAAAATTGTACGTTAAACGTGACAAATGAGGTGCGTTCGTTTCGCACTAACAATGTTAATTTGTTTCAAATGTTTCATTTGTCGCAACTATTATGCTTGGCGACAATGGTGTTGGTGTAACGGAAAGTGTCGAATAGGTTTTATTGACGTAAGGCAAAAAATGTAGAGAATATTTCCATTCACTGTTGTCTGGAATTAACAGAAATAACTTTTCCGTGAAAGTGAAGCAAAAATCCTTTTTATAAGGAATATATTATGTTTGTATAACTATATATACAAATGGCTTTGTCCTAACCAATTAATTCATCAACGCACAGAAAAAACTATTAAAGTTAGAAACTTGAACTCCTGAGTGTATATTCATAACACATCATAGGGATCCATTAAGAAAGGATTTTTCTTTTAAATTCAACTCCCAGAGGGATAACGGGAGTGTCAAATGTTTTTAACATTGCGGCATATCTCAACATCAGATTTTGGTAGAAGTGTGAAATGCAGCATAACAAATTTACTAAAAAAATTGTTAAAGCAGTATTTCAAAGATTTTAGAAATTCAACCCCCAAGGGAGTGAAAAGGGATATTGAAGATCCAAAAAAAAAAAAAAAAAAAAAAAAAAAAAAAAAAAAAAAAAAAATCCCTAATCGAGTCTATACCAACTTGTGTATTTTCGCGTGCTGGTTTGGCGCAAAACTATTTTTATTGCTGTAACCATTGTTGTTACTCTCATAATCTTGAAACTAGATTGTTGCTGGCATCGCTCAAATTTGTCGCCAACCTTGGCCATGAACTTGATTATAGAAAATTAGACGAATAAGACAAGCATTTCTGATATTGCATTAGATACTTTGCGCAAGACAGTTTTCCAAAAGAAATATTGTTTAGTCTTTTGTTTAATTTATTTCATATTTTATAAACTGCTTTAGCGCTTTTCGTCTGTTAGCGATCGGATTTCAATCTTTATACAGAATATAGTATATTTCCTTTTCTTATAAAAATCATTTTCTGGAAGTAGAGATTTACGATTTAAATACTGATCGTCATATTTATGGGCTCGAGTATGCACAAGGCTTTGTTATAACGATTGTCGTATAACCAATTTATAGGTGTGAAACCCAGGGGGTTCTTGTAAAATTACTGTCGTTTTAACACTTTATGTAAGAAAAATTCACAGCGCCCCGTTATAGTAATCGCTGTATTAACGATATATGGCTTGAAACACCCAACCGGGACACCAACCGTAACAGGTATAGGATACAATGTCCCGGCGGAAAAATACCCAGAGCTAGCCAGCAAATCACCCCAACAAGACAGACTCAGAACAATGAGCAAATATAAAACCATACAACAAGAGCTCCGAAATGGAGTCACAAGAAGGCCAAACAAACCTTAGCCCAGACTATATATTAAAATACAAACTAAAAATGAAAAACTAACCTACTGAATTATACAAGGTTTAATGAACTTTGTATAATTACGAAGGACGATATGCGAAGGATATACTTTGTATATGCGAAGGACACAGGCCCCCGTTATTTTGATCACCCTATTAAGAATTTATAGGCGCGAAACACACAGGGCCCATTTACAATGATCGCCAATCATCTTAGGTTATCCCATTTTTAACACTTTCCAACCTAGTTGAAAAGTGTTTATGACTTTGGTTTGTCTGGCCGTATGGCCGTCTGCCGTCTGTCCGTGCTCTAACTCCCGTAAATATATTCGGATTGCCCTGCAATTTTTATCTGTTATTGTCGTTATCTATAGCATGTTCCCTATTTCAATTGAAGTGTGTAGCACTTATAGTTTTTTTACAGGGACACTCAAAAGAATTCCGTTACATTACGGTCTATGGGGAAAAATCATTTGCGGTTTATTATAATGATGTTAAACAATTTCAAACACATTGTAATTGATATATATCACGAAGGTGCATTACAAGAAGCTTAATATGGAATAGGGTGTGCATAGCACTTATACTTTACAGGGACAGTCAAAAGAATTCCGTTACATTACGTCTATGGAGAAAAATCGTTTGCGGTTTAATTAAATAATGTTTCACAATTTTAAACGCATTGAAATTTATATATATCACTAGGGTGCATTACAAGAGGCTTACTGCTGAATAGTGTGAGTATAGCCGTCATCGTTCATTTACAGGGACACACAAAAGAATTCTCTACTGTCTGTTAACAATAATTCCTGGAAGTGCGTTTTAAGTTGCTGAACGCGATTTTAAATTTAACTTACTTCTTGTCTATTACTTGGTGTGTATAAATTCTGTAGATCATATACAGGGCAGCACAAATGTTCGCGAACACATTTCCGTTTATGGACAGAAACTCCATAAGGAGAACTTTAAACTCTGCTACGCGTTTCCTAACTAAACTAAAATTTAGCATCCTATATAGTATATATACAAATCTATAGATCATATACAGGGCTGAATAAAAGTATTCGGATATTTTTCCGAATATTGAATATGTTGGAAATATATGTTGGAAATTCCTGAAATTACGTTTTTAAATATGTTATGCGTTTTCCAAATTGTTTACGTAAATTTCAGCTTATTAGACGGTAATGATTTGTAAAATTATTTTGGAAGCTTTGGAAAGTGTTACATAATCTATGCTTGACGCATGATTTTTCGTTCTTGTTGATATTTGTATTAGTTATTTTCTTATAATTTAAAATAAAGTATTTTATTTATTTATTTTTTGTTTGTATGTTAAATGCACTTTGTGGACCCCAGACAAAGCCCGTGCTATACGTTGCAGAAGGCACCACCCCCAAGCGACCGTCTAGACGAGCAAAGACTGACTAGTTTGAAATAATATTGATGAAATTTAAAAAATTACTTACACGCAGAATTAAATTCTAACAAAAATTTATTAACTCTTATAGATTGTCCGTGGTTCTCTTCTCAATAGGGAATCTGTGGCCTTCTTTTGTTTGGCAACGGAATCGATAAAACAAAAAAGTTGAGAACTCGAGCATTAAGTTGATTTTTTTAATTAAAAACTAACATTATTATTCGAAACAAGTTTTATCTTCCATTATTTTCGAGATTGTAATGAAATACTAAATGTGAGCGATTTACAATTTATCTTGGAAAAATTTACAGAAGCATTGATAAATATTGATATTTCAAATTCTTCCATTTAGAATAGAATTATACACATTACAAATACAATTCAGAATAGCTTTTATCCTAAATTAATGCTTTCACCAGTTACTTGCAAAAAACCTTGACATACTTTACAATTTTAATATCTTTTTGCGTATAACTTTCTGGAAACTCATTCTTATGATTATTCTATAATGCTACTTAAATACCTCAAATCTCTTGTTACAGAGCTAATATTCATGGCATAAAAACAAATTTAAAATCGATGCTTTTAGTCTGATTAAGGTAGAACGCATTATATGGCGTAATTTCCACCTTTAGCACTCCACATTTCTGTTCTAATTTCTCTAGGGAGACGTATACGAAAAGGTAATGTGCATTAATAATACATAGAAAATTAGTTTTCTGCAAGATTGCATGTCGTTTTCCTAATCTTTCTTTGAAATTGAAACTTTAATCAATTTTATGTAATAGTTCTGATATTTGTTATAATTTGTGAAATGGTAATTAATTAAAATGTTACAAAATGAACAGATGTAAGAAAATTGTTGGGGGGGGGGGGGGTCAGTAATATTTACAAAGCCCGTAACACTCCTTAGAATTTCCAAACAATATGGCGTCACTATTTCAGATTAGAAATTTTCTATTTAATATTTAAATTTCAGAATTTTTAATCGCCTTTTTTAATTTCAGAATTTGTAATTTTTACTTTTGTGATTAAATAAAGCGAAAAATTCTATTAAAAAATTATGGTAGAACTGTACGCACCCTGTTTTAGCGATACACATACACAGTTTTCATTTCATTATCGTCTGCAATTTTAACATTAACAAGTAATTTTTATACTACTTTTAATTGCTAAAAGGTGTAAAATAAAAAACCTTAAAAACAGTTAAAACAAGTTGGAAATTGTGACAAATGAGGTGCGTTCGTTTCGTGCTATAACTAGTTTTAGAATGTAAAAAATCATCGTTATTATTTCAGTGAAATTAATTATAACGTCTGCTATGAACGAAATGAGGATTCCTTTTTTTTTTTTTCTTATTACGTATGCCATGTTTACAGATGCGAATTTTTTTTAGACACCAGACAGAACTGTAAATTTACCATGGAGATCTTGCTTTGCGAATGATTACCTCCATGGTTTAATATTTTTATGACTCACGATGAACGAATCTCTTTTGTTTATGTACTTTAATGGATTGAGATTAGGCTGTCAACCGAATTTCAACTGAAGTTATCTCAGAATCTATACATTTTTTAATGTAACTCATCTCTGAAACAAACAATTTTTTGAACAATCTTTCTAAAAATGTAACTTTTACGCAATTTTATTCGAAAAATTAATTTTGAAGAAAAATGGCCACTTGGCATATGGAAAAAGATGTGGTTAGCCCGTATTTGTTTTCCTTGTTTTCCTCAGTCACATGACTTGCGCTTTTATCATATAGATTACGTAAGATAAGATTTAATAGAATAAAGAAAACTTTTATTAATATATTTTTAAGTTTTGATTCGATTTTCATAAAATTTGAAATGACTCGACGAAATTCTGCAACGATTATATATATTAAATTTCAAATCATTCGGTTGGATAGTTTTTGCGCTGTTATATGCGGACAGACGGACAGACAGTCGAACTAGACGACGACTATAGGAGGTGCTACGTATTTATATAATTACGAACACACCTAAAAAGGTTTTCACATACTGGTTTAGATATTTCGGCTTCATCGAAGCTATTAACAAAACAAATAAGAATATTCTAAAATTGCACGACCTAAGATGTAATGATTTGAAACGCCGTTATTTAATTTTTCACGTACTCTTTCGGATTGAGTACGTTATTTTTTATTTTTACTTGGATGTTTATTTCCATTTATGTCCTATTAAAACCTTTTTCACTGTTTTTAATGTTTTTACACCTTTTAGCAATTAAAGGTTGTATATTATTACAGAGTGTTATAATAATTTGTTATATATTTACATAAGTAATTTTTAAACACAAACTGTTGACGAGTGATTTGACAAAACAATTTGTGTGTGTGTGAGTTAACCCTTTATTATTACCCACATTCAGTTTAAGCCACACTGCTGCTAGCACCATTCAAGTTTGATGCGTAGTAAACGATCCTATATTAAGAATTTTAACATAATCCTGTTATTAAAAAAAAACGGTACTTTTCGGTTAGCCGGGTGCCAGTGATATATGTACATATATAAATACATATGTATATACATGAATTTGTATATATATACATACATATATGCATATATATGTGTATGTATATATATGTATATGTAGATATGTGTAGATATGTGTGTGTGTGTGTATATATACACGTATATATACCACTGGCGCCCGGCTAACCGAAAAGTACCAAAAAAACTATACATGACACAACAATTGTTTTTAAAAAGTAAAGTTGTACTGTGTACTTCGGCAACATATTCAATTATTTGGTTATTCGCTCAATCGTACTAAAGTTAGAGCCTAGAAAGTAAAAGAAAAAACAAATAGGTAGACAAACATACTTTTTTTTTATCTTTGTGAAATTTATATGATTCTACCGCCAAAATAAATTCTTAACAAGAAAAAAAATATTATAAAAATCGGAGCATCCGTTTAAAGTTTGAAAGTTATTTGTCGACGCTGGACAAACCTTTAAATATATAAATAAATATCTACAAATGACTTTATAATCTCTTTCAAGTCAATTAAAAACTACACCATATAGAAAACTAGTCGTTGGGGACCACCGTAATACTTACCCATCATAGATATGCATAATATAAAATATGAAAATAAAACATGGGTAATCTATTTATAAAATGCATTGCAATTCGAATAAAATCGTGGCTCGATAACGTCATAAACTTTAAATGCTCTATTACTGAATTGCTAATGATAATTGCTGAAATTGGGTTTTTAAATGGGTTATGCGTTTTCCAAATTTCTTTGCCCCGGGATTGCATTTATACTCTGAAGCGAAAGCTGGGTTCCCGGCGCCTTGGGGGTTCCCTGGGGCGGTCATACCTTGCTTACTTAGACATCATCTTTCACCTTATTAACCCCTTGAGGGGCACCGGTATATAATATATACCACTTTTAGGTAGATTTCGTAAGAAATACAACCTATTACATTCTCACCTAAGTTGGAAATTTTGAAAATTTTTTGCAGATCTAGGCCGATCATGACTCCCAGAACCCAAAACCACCCCCAGTTCAAAACTTTATATATATATGTGTGTGTGTGTGTGTGTGTCACTTTTTTATGGACACGATAACTAGAAAAATTCTGCATAAATCTCTTCCAAACTGATACATAGCATAAAATCTCGGTCAAGTTCATTAATGGGCAAAATCGAACCAGGGGGGGGGATGGGGGGGCTTTTTGTGAAAACAGAACCCCCCCCCCCCCCATAATTTCTTAACTATGATACGTATCGAATCCGTTTAAAGTTATTATTACTTCTAGGAAAAGGGCCGAAAATTTATGTATGACAGATTTTTGATATAATTAAGCGTAAAAATTCATTACTTAAAATTACCGGTGTCAAAACATCGCAAAACTTAGCATTTTTAGACCACGTGCTTGCCCTCCAAGGGGTTAAACGGTTAAGTTTAGTTACACTATTCTGAATATAGTGGAAAGTGTTTCATAATCTATGTTTGGCGCATGATTTTGCTTTTTTGTTCACTTTATTCTGATTTGTGGTACGTTGGTTTTTACCAGAGTTGGCCTGTCCTTAAGCGATACTGAATACTAGCGCTCTCAAACATTAATAAAATTATTACGATTTGTGATTTTTCTTCTTTCCCCAATTTGTATTATAAATCAGTATTTCATTTATCCGATAGCAGTTTTCGTACTTATCATTTAACAATGCTCAAACAAAGACTAAACATTAAAATGCAGTCTTTACCTGATCTATACGCACTGATGAGAGTTACTGATGAACGTAGCGAAAGCCTGTATGCATCCTTTATACACGGCCACGCGTTCTGCGCATCCTTCCAGTAAAGCTGGTTCTCCCTCTATAAGCCAACCAATGCGCTATTTCTGAAAGTAGCGCCAATTCATGACAGGTTTTGTTTTAATTCATTCGCAGCGGTTTTTAGGTAGATTTCGTAAGAAATACTACCTATTACATTCTCCCTAAGTTGGAATTTTTTAAAAAGTTTTGCAGATCTACGCCGATCATGACTCCCAGAACCCAAAACCACCCCCAGTTCAAAACTTTATCTAGCTATCTATCTATCTATGTCACTTTTTTATGGACACGATAACTCCCATAATTCTGCACAAATCTCTTCCAAACTGATACATAAAATCAAGGGGCATAAAATCTCGGTCAAGGTCGTTAATAGGTAAAATCGAACCAAGGGGGAGGGGAAATGGGGGGGGGGACTTTTTGTGAAAACAGAAAAAACCCCATAATTTCTTAACTATGATACGTATCGAATCCGTTTAAAGTTATTATTACTTCTAGGAAAAGTTCCAAAAATTTATGTATGACAGATTTTTCATATCATTAAAAATGGCCCCAAGGGGAGAGGGGGAAAGGGGGGGTTTTAGAAGAAAAAAAATCATAACTTCGTCAATTCAAAAGATATCAAATCCGCTTAAATTTATTATAAATCCTCTTAATATTATCTAAAACTTTTATGTTGACAAGTTTTTTATAGAACCAACCCTTATAAGAAAAAAAAAAAATAAAAACAAATAAAATTCCTGCCGGCTCCGCCTGCAAACAAGTTAGGTTTCGAAGTGGGCGTTTCCAAATGCCGCATCATGGCAAAAAGGTAATTTCTTCCGCAATTTCCAACAAACAGGCGCCCCACGGTCTGCGTCTTCGAAATCTACCTGTGCCTGTAGGCCGAGTCGTCAGGGATTTTTACTATTCCCCTGATTTTCGGCGAACGGCTCTGTGGTAACTTTTCTTCCTTATACCGTCTGGTTTTAAAATTGAAACAAATTCTGTTGATAATTACATAATCATTGAAGAACTTAATATTTTCAAAGATATAATTTAATTTGTAGCATCCTCATTATTTTTACTAGCAACCTACACTTGTTTTTACATACACGTATTCTCACAGCACAAAGGGCTTTTGTATTTATCTTATTTATCGAGGTCCATTTTTGTTTGATAATATCTTCTATTTTAGAAATCTAGAAAAAAAAATTGAATAAACTTACTTAGTTGGCTAGTTTTGCAGCTTTATCCGACTGGTGTTGTTAGCGTTGGAAAAACAAAAAAAATTTGCACGCACACAAATGGTATCTGTTCAAATTTCTCCTCCCGTCGCTTTTATCTCTAAAAATTACACTCTTAACTTATTAAAAAGGTGGAATTTAAAACATGTTCAAATTTAAAAGGAAGGATTGCAATCCTTTTTTAACCCTCTATATTGCAAGTAGTGCAGCTATTGAACTGTAGATTCTCTATTTTCATAAATCGAGAAGAAAATAAATAACTCATTTAATAACTAAAAGAACAAAAAATGTTCAATGATGTATATTGTATCCAAAAGGAGCGTTTCGTCGATTCTTCAGTCATTCTCCATCATGTTCGATATTTTGAAGGACACAGATATATATATATATATATATATATATATATATATATATATATATAAAGGAGAAAATCCTCGTTTTTTTTTTTCTTCTTTCCAGAAATTATCATCACACGCCAAGATCGTTGCATTAAAAAGCAATCTGTAGGAGTCATTTCTATCGAGAAAATGCATTTTTCAAGAAATAAGAAATGTAAATTAAATAAATTAAAAATTAAAAAATATATATTATAATATTGAAAGCAGTGTTGAATTCAGGGGGGTGGCCCGGGGGGGACATTCCCCCGGAGCATTGAAATCCCCCCTCCCCCGGAAGATTTGAGATTTTATACTTTCAATGGTCAAAAAGTGCAATGTCCCTCACGCATACTTCTGGTTTTGTCAGTTTTAGCAAGCCCACACATTGGGACGTTCGGGAAGCTTTTTCGGAAAGACTCACGTTTTTAGCACCTTGGCGCCAGAGCTACGGTTGACGTGGTGCTGAATCCAACTCTACGTACAGAATATGCACCCCTTCTTGTTTGTGACGTCAAACATATAGCAAACAGCAACCCTATTATAGGGGTTCTAAGCAACCCCATTCCTTTGCTGCAGCGGAGAGAGTCTTTCTGTTTTGTTGTTTTCTCACAGAAATGTTATCAAGTGGAAGTGGAGAAGATAGTATGAGGAAATGTTATTTTACCGTGGTTTACATTTAATATATTGCTTTAAAACAAAGAGTTTTTTATATTTAAATTTTAAATGCTTTTAATTTTACAATACATATAATTCAAACTTAAATAAGTTTTTTTCTTCAATTTCTCCCCTTCACCAGCATACAAAGTTTAAAACTTGCTCTACTTATCTTATTTTTTCAAGTAACAATAGATAATCATTCTAAATTTCTCCTTCTCCTCTCCACAGACACACAGAGGCTATTTGATCCGCCGCCATTTCACATTCAAGTGCAGATCAAAAGAAAAAGCATGAACGACGATTGGTGATATTTATTAATAAATATTAATATTATTAATCTGGTTCTGTCTTTCGCCAACAGAACAAATAACTAATAACAGAACAACAGAACAGGTGAACAAATAACTGAATTTTAAATTTCAGTATTTACGGAAAGGGCTATGATGTTTTTAATAAAAATGATTTTAATAGATTATCATAGACACAAGTATAAGAGCATTTTAAGTTAAATTCATAAAAGTTTAAAAGCTTCCGAATATTGAAGAAAAGTATTCATAACCTTTATGTAAAAAAAAAAAAAAAATCGTTCTTTTCAAGCTAAGGTTGAGAAATGAAGGTTTTCAAACCTTCATTTCTGAACTATTGTAAAGAACAGCAGCTTACAGTGCATCAAAATTATGATAATTCTGAGTTTAGATTTACAGATGAGCAGCAAAATATACTTCACTTATTCACAGAACAGCTTTCGTCTGTAAAAACAAGAGTTACAAATTACCCTAAGAGTACTTTTATTACTGGGAAAGCCTGAGCCGGAAAAAGTACGGTACAATAGTACCATACATACATATTAATGCATACATACATATAATGAATAAAGACATGACATATTTTTTTCGATTTCTTTGGTTATTATTCGTTGGCATTCAGCGAATACGGAAGTACCCAAAATCGTATTCTCCGTATTCGTATTCAATTCCTTTCCATTTTTCAAAATATATAATTCAAACGAAATTACATCGGTTTATAAGTTACAAAGAATGAAATAATTACGCTACCTACCAGTTCGCAATTTATAAATAAATAAATCGGTCAAGTGCGAATATAACTCGCCATCAAATTGTTCCGTACATTAAATTTATTAATTACTATTTATTAATTTATAAACTACTACCCCTAATTTTTTTTATAATTTTAGTTTCAGTAGATTTGGAAATAGGACAAGGGGGGGGGGGGACATATTTTTCCAGTATACTTTTGACGATATCTTTGAAAATATAAAACCTAAATTTAAACAAATATATTTTTGAGTTCGTTGTTACGAGATCTTTCATATATATATATATATATATAAACATTTAAGTAACTTAATATCTCGGCTAATTACTGCCAATTTTTTTCAAAAATCATTATCGGATATCCTTGGATGATCCTGCGTCAATAGATACCCCGAGAGCCCGTCAATCCCCCCCCCCCCCCGCTGACGGCCCGAAAAGTAAAGTTTGTGTAACGGAAAACGTTTTTCTCAAAAAATATTTTATCTAGGAAAATCACTATAGTTTTCCTACAAGGTTTAAATAAACTCCTACTATCCCTAATTTTTTTCATAAATTTAGTTTCAGTAGATTCGGAAATAGAGCGGGGGGGGGGGACACATTTTTGCACTGCCTTTTCGACGATATCTCTGAAAATATAACCCCTAAAATTAAAAATAATATATTTGTTAAATTATAGGTTAAATTCATAAGTTACAACAATGGAGCTAATGTTTCAATTAACAATTCAAACAATCGTAATGTTATCTCTATGGGAAAATCGAAAATTTTGGGGGCGACGTTTCGGGGCGTTAAGGTTGACGAATATTTTGTATTTTCCATCCCCGGTAAAATTTTTGCATTATCGACATTAGCTCAATTTTGGTGTCAATCCGACTAATATTTTGGGCGCTAACGTGTTAACAAAAGTGGAATATTTCACGGGTAGCCGGAGCATTGCTCCGACAAAAAAAATACAATTCATGTGTTAATTTTAAAAGAAAAAACAGTTTTTTTTTTTCAAAATCGCTTAATTATTGTATTTTTAATTTTTATTTCGGTACTTTTATGTTAGCCGGGCGCCAGTGATATACATACATATATATATATATATATGCACATATATATACATATATAAATACACACATATATATGTATACATATAGTTCATATAGTATATGTGTGTGTATCTAATGTATATATATCACTGGCGCCAGCTAACATAAAAGTACCTTTATTTCTTTCAGAAACGATTAATTTATAAATTAATCACTGAAAAAAAAAACAGAAAAACATTGTTATACCATTGTGCTTTGATCGCTTATGGAGTTCACTTCTGTAAATTAAAAATCTGCAGTAAAACTCTTTTTCTTAAATATGATAAGTAAATTTAATTTTAAAATATGAGCAATTAAAAAGTGTTAATTTGATGAAAGAGGACTGCATAAGACCTGCAAGTCAGTATTTTATGACTTATTTTCTATAGTCTAAGATCCGGTATAAGAAATATATACCCTCATTTGTTATTTAATGATAATAAAGAACATATGGTAGATAATGTATACATTGATACACTATATTGCCAAAGGTGACCGGTCACTTGCGATTTTAGACGTTTTGTTAACAATCTAGAAAAATACATGAGGAATTAACCTGAAACTGCAGGTGTGTAAACAGTATAGTATAGGTTATATATTTCCGCGAAGATTTTTTCACGAAACCCCATAGGGGACTGTCAACAAATTGAAAAAGAACGAATATCTTTTGGATAACCCTGTAAAAACTAATGTAGCAAAAGCGTTCAAACTCGAGATTATTAATCAGTGGCTTATTTTAATACACTGTGTTCATTTTTATGAGGATAGCATGTATACTCGTAGAGAAATTAAGGTTTTTATAAAAACTGTCTTAAATTTCGCCTAGTTTTTTGCTTATAATTTGCAGAGTTTTTAATATAAAATAACATTATTTTCAGAAAATATGAAAAACAACATTGTACATAATACTCTGCAATCAGAATTAAAAAATAATAAAAAATGGATGGAAAATGAGCAGGTTTACTAAAAAATGTTTCACTGCGCATGCGCAAATGCAATCAAAATATAATAAGCATAATGTATTAGCAAAGTATATAGAGAAACTTTTGTGAAAGTCACAAAATCATAGCTTGAAAATTCTGAAAATTATCGTCGATAGAATAAGCTCGAAATCCGTTGTTCCCAAAAGGAAGCAAAAATATGAGGGGTTGTATCCAAATAGAGTAGTACGTGCAATATTGTGTGCGCTATCTTGGCACTAATCAACAGATATCTGATACAACCCCTCATCTCCCCAGTTTCAGGTTAATTCCTCATGTATTTTTCTAGATAGTTAACAAAACGTCTAAAATCGCAAGTGACCGGTCACCTTTGGCAATATAGTCTACATCGCAAATAGGTTGCCTAGCTAAATCACGTGCCGATAATGTTAAACAATAAAAT
The DNA here is from genome assembly GCA_963931845.1 of Maratus michaelseni. Classification (NCBI taxonomy): domain Eukaryota; kingdom Metazoa; phylum Arthropoda; class Arachnida; order Araneae; family Salticidae; genus Maratus; species Maratus michaelseni. The sequence goes on from OZ007592.1 coordinate 258,476,566, forward strand.
GTTTAATTAAATTTTTGGATCAACTTCCTCGATTAGTTATTTATGAAAGTCGAGAATCAGCTGAGAGAATATACCCCAAGGAATTGAAAAAAATAAAGGTTGCCAACTATGGAGTTGACAGGTATAAACAGATAAATAAGCGTTATTAATATACCCTCATAAGTTATTTAATCGAATTACACATCAAATGAAAGCTTATTTTATTCCCAATCCAACCGTGTTAGGTTGCCTTATCAAAAAGTTTGTTGAATCCATGGTTGCCTAGATTTAAGATGTTCAATTTTCTGCGCGAGCGTTGAGAGTGACAGAGAAGCGTTGCGCGCACAATTCCATTTGACAGACAAAGATGCAGCGAGTTCTTTTTAAAGATTTCTCCGATAGTGTAAATATTAACAACGATATCAAATTTTTTTCACTCACACATTCATTTATCATCGACAATACATAATTATAAAATAATAAGTTTTCCCGTTCAAAATGGAAGTCTTTCAAAAGGAGATTTTTTCGGTCGTTTAAGCGCGGATTAAATGCTGGTAAAAGTTAAATAAAATATCACATAATGATATAAATATTTTTTTATTAATAAATAAATTTATCAATAGCAAAATACAAAATTTTTATATAAAACACTGATTCATATTCAGAATCGCCAGAAGTACCGATGTCACAATCTAATTCTAATTCTTCATAGTTTTCTCTGTTTCTCGATTCTCTTAATAATTCGTTAACTTGTAAGGGTGTTGGGTCCCCTTTAAACCACGTAGGCTTTAAATAACCATCCAAAAAACAACCACAATCTTCAGGATTGACTTTAACGCAGCATGCATCGGTTGCATGAAGCCACATAGAATTAACATATATTGTGCGTAAAATTTTCTGTTTCAGTGAGATCCAGCACGGTGGAATCATATTGGAGTCGATGCCTTTAATCTTCTTCATGAAATGCTCTTTGTCTTTGTTCATTGAATATGTTTTTGGAACAGCTGATATCTAGCATCATTGATATTATAACATTGCTTGATCCCATAAAGAAGGGCAATAAACTCCTGAACAGGTTGAATTTTATCTTCTAGGAGTACATATACTGGATTCGTCAATGATGCGAATATTTCCTGGAAATCCGTTCGTCTTGAAAATATTTTAAAATGCTTGACTTTCCCTTTATTATAAAACGCAGCTGTGTAATCACAGCCCGTAAATGCGTGAAAAGCTGGCAGACCCAGGCATAAAGTATAGGACCCAATTTCATTGCAAGCTCAGTACAGTTAATGCAATCAAGATCTTTCTTATTACTTTTCTTTGATGATGAACCCGCCAACCAAATTTGAGACTGCGGAATTTTGTGGATAGTGGCCAATAAAATTACCAAGACATCGGTATCATTTGTTTTGACCGGCGCTTTTGATATATGAAACATTATCCGCGTATCTGCCTCTTCATGTTGACCTAAATAATCTTCTTCTTCGCGTTTCACGACGTGATTTCCGACAGTATGGTAAGAAAAACAGTGTTCTTCAACTGTTATAAAAAAAATTTTTGTTTTGGATTATTGAAACTAGATTATCATTTTCCCAGTAATTAGCTAAGAATTGTACCAGGGCTTCTTTGAAACGGTAATTTTTGAGATTTCCGAAAAAATCGCTAGGTCTTGGTTGAAGAGGTCCTTGGATGACATACGGTCTATCGAACTCCAGCCGACTTTGACGTTCACAGTTTTTGATAGAGGGTGTAATGTGTCTATTAAAAATTATGTATATTTCAGAGGAGTTACTTGAGCACAATTTTATAAAGATTGATTCAGCAACCTTGTCAAATGTCTGCGGCATAGATGATCCGATAATATACAGGTAATAAAAACCGTCTATTATTTCACTAGCGATACCAGTAGGCTCAACTGCTTCGACGTTAGACTTTAATATTTGGGCTAGTTTGGATTTGTTAGCTTTTAGCAAGTCACCAGTACACTAGAAAAGAGCAGGCGGCACAGGCGCTATTGGAAACGTTAAGCAGTACTCTATGTTGATGTCTTTCTCAATACTAATCGCAAGTAATCGGCCAAAGATGTCTCGTTCCATTTTAAGAACGGCCTTTTGAGTTTTATCTTTGCTGGTTTGAGCTTTGATGGCAGACTGTGAAGCAAAATACTGGATTTTGTTACGTTTTATCGGTTTTTCGAACCTTCTGGGAGTGGAATTGCATTCTGAAATAAATGTCAATTTATGTTGATTTCCAACCGATTTAACGTTGATTAGAAAATCACAAACTTCAGTAGATGCTGCCTTACCAGTTGAAATATTGAACAGAACATTTTTATGGATACTCTCAACGAATGGATTCAGCGTATTTCTTATAGTCTTAATGACACTCTGAAGACTTTCGTTATCCTTTTTGATTCGACTCTTCTGCAAGGCACGACAGGTATCATCTTTTTGCGATAGACCGACATGCTCTTTAACGGTGGATACAATTTTGGTCCTTATGCTGTGACTAAGTGCCCATCACTGTCGCGCTGAGATAGACTCTGCTGCAAGATTATATGTTAATTGATTTGATGCATCAGCATTAATGGTCTGTTCTAACGTCAAGTCAACGGGTGATTGGGAGAAGCCAGATTTGGTACGTCGGATATCAAATGCTCCGGTGAGAAAAGCGTCAATTGTAGACACGCTTGCCTCCCCCTTCAAAAAAAGATACATTTGATTAAAAGAAAAAACAACACAACATACGGAGTATTTTTAGCAATTAGCATTCCCCAATACGTACAGAGTTTTGAGACGAGCTAGGCGACATTTGTTGCTTTGGATTGATTGAGAGTGTCAGCACCTGAAAATATTACATTAGTAAGTCACGAATATTAGACAAGCGGTTTCGCAACATGGTGGGCGGGAGTATGAGCAATATGCTTACTTCAATAGGAAACTAAATATTATATACTCACATCAAGATTCTTACAAAATTGTGTGTATTCATCATTATATTTCTTGCTTAGAACGGTTACTTTTTATAGCAAGTAGAATGATAACCAACATTATTCGTAGAATCCAAGCTTAACCTAACTTCACCATGCACAAATTTATTTTTCTCCGAAATAATAACTTTAAAAAACAATTATTAAAAGATTTATTATTAAAATCAATAGTAGAATCCTCTAAACCATACAAAAAAACTCTTTTTCAAGCACACGATATTTTTAATCAACACCGATATTTTTTAATACAGAATACTCGAGAGCACGTTTGTTTACAACGGAATTTGAAATTTACTCCAAACCAGCGCAGCGTTCCAAACACTTTTCGGCCGGTCAAGTCATCCTTGTCTATTACACAGAATAAGGAGCGTTTCCCACTTTCTTTTACTAAGCAGCTTCCGGGCGCACACCTGCCTCGCTCTAAAACTTATTATTTTATAATTATGCATTGTCGCTGATAAATGAATGTGTGAGTGAAAAAAAATTGATATCGTTGTTAATATTTACACTATCGGAGAAATCTTTAAAAAGAACTCGCTGCATCTTTGTCTGTCAAATGGAATTGCGCACGCAACGCTTCTCTGTCACTCTCAACGCTCGCGCAGAAAATTGAACATCTTAAATCTAGGCAACCATGGATTCAACAAACCTTTTGATAAGGCAACCTAACACGGTTGGGTTGGGAACAAAATAAGCTTTCATTTGATGTGTATTTCGATTAAATAACTTATGAGGGTATATTAATAACGCTTACTTACCTGTTTATACCTGGCAACTCCATAGTTGCGCCGAGGGGAGAATAGGCAACCTTTATTTTTTTCAATTCCTTGGGGTATATTCTCTCAGCTGATTCTCGACTTTCATAAATAACTAATCGAGGAAGTTGATCAAAAAATTTAATTAAACATTTTCTTGTTTCACATTATCGGCACGTGATTTAGCTAGGCCACCTATTTGCGATGTATCAATGTATACAATATCTAGCATATATTCTTTATTATCATTAAATAACAAATGAGGGTATATATTTCTTATACCGGATCTCGCACTACTACTACGACTGATGTTATACATTTCAATTCAACTTGTCATGTAATTGATGATGGATTTTTGTTGCACTTTGTGATGTGGATTGATGATGGATTTCTGTTGCACCTTGTGATGTGGATTGATGATGGATTTCTGTTGCACTTTGTGATGTGGTAGTCAAATGATTCATTTTCCACCATTCTGCAAAAATATGTTAATTACGCCAAAAGGTACTTCAACACGTATGTCACAATAATTTTTTGATGGTTGCCCTGAAACTACTGCAGCAAAAAGTACAAAATCAGCAGAACATTTCAGACGAACAAAGAAACACATTTGCTGGCCATGTTATGTTTCATGAGTCGATGTCATCCACTATGTCTAAAAAAAGGGGGAAAAATTATCAAATGATAAAAAGAAGCAACAGCTTATAAGTTCGTTATGTGTGCATTTGCTTCAAAAAGAAAGTTTTGTTGTGAAACAAGCTGATGGAGACGATGTCTATCTAATAATTAAAAGTTCTTTGGAAATGGAAAACTCACCACAATGAGTTGTGATAGTGGGTGAAGATATCGACCTTTAGGTAATAATGGCAGCATCCACTACTTCCGAAGTAATTTTCTTCTTGAAGCCTGGAAGAGGTAAAACAGAAGATGCTTTATATTGTCCAGCAACTCTGACTCTCCACACAAAAGAAATAATATTTTGTTTCTCCATGCGTTCAGTGGTTGCGATACCACATCTGTGCATTTTAGACTGGGAAAGAAAAAAATTGTCAAAGTTCTACATCCTATTGTACTACATCAAGTTGTGAACATTTTTCATGATGAAAATTTTTGCCCTGATGACATCATTGAAGCAGGACACACAATTTTCATAGTTTTGTATGGGAGAAAGGCCCAAGAAGAAACATTAGATTTATTTGAGATTTCGCTTTTTCCAAAATCACTGATAAAAAAAATCACAAAAATCACTGATTTTCAATTTAGCGTTTCTGCCCCCACTTTAGCAGCAAGCAGCTGAATGTGTATACCAGCAGGTTCAACTTTGAAGTAGATTTGTCAAAAACTCTTTGAATTATGGAAAAACAAACATATGTTGTTACTAGTCACTATCCACAAAGAACCAGGTTATCCAGCACTTCTTTATGTATTTTGCAAGTGCAAAAAAGGGTGTACTTTGGCCTGTAGCTGTAGGAAAGCTGACATCAATTGTTCTACAATTTGAGACCACTGAAAAGATCAAGCATATACCAACTCTCCGGCGGATGATGGCATCACTACTAACTCAGCCAACCAAGAGATAGATATCGATACCATGATGGAGAATGTAATTTCAGAAGAAGTTGACTTATTGGAGGTAGAGTGCGAACCGGTGCAAATGGAGGAAAGTGACAATGAACAAACTGAAATTGATGATTATGACATAGTTTCAACATCTAAAAAAATTAAATTGATATAAAAAAATTTTACTGTATATAATATTACTTCAGTTATTATGTTAAATAATAAGTGCTTAACATGAATGTTGTTGTTTTTTAAATCCTCTCAAACATTGCTGAAGCTTTCTTTATTCTAATCGCACTACTTTTTAAAAAATAGTCTCTGCCATACACTTATACTAGGAAACTTTAAAAAAAAATTTACCACGAAGCATTTTTTTTTTTTTTTTTGTAAATTATGGTACGAGTGAATATAACAATAGTCACCAGTCTTAACCCGTAAGGAAGATGTTAAACCATAATCATCGAAATATCCAAAATAAAGCCTTAAAATAATTACAAAAACATCGTGAAATTAAAAAAAAATACATGTATATAAAAATTGGATGCAGGGTGGACTGATAAATTAGTCTATTCTGGCTTCAAGCTCTTGATTAGCGATTTAGAAAAACTTTGAAATAGAGTTGTGAGCTTAATGTTCAGCAAAGATACTATGTGTGGGTACTCATTTTACTCAAAATTTTAAGCTCTACAATATTTGTATAGACAATGTTTTGATAGAGTTGATTGTTTTGATATATTGTTATGGTAATTAAAAAAACGTGTTTTTCTACTATAAATCTGTCTATAGCGGCTAAAGCTCACCTAGTACGAGGGGTAAAACTTAGTATCTTCATTAAGGACCTATACTAAAGGGATTAAAACAATTTCCAAATTTCCTCTAATTAATTCCGAATTCGGTCTTTTTTTAGTTCCTAACCCAGGCCCGGACTGACACATTTAGGGGCCCTCGGCTAGAGACTGAAAAGGAGCTCCTTACCTTACCGGGAAATTTAGATTTAATAGAATATTAGAATATTTAATTTTTGAAAATTAGGCTTGTAAAATTAGCGATTCGTGTACAAGGTATGGTTAGTACAAACTTATAAGCTACATACAGGTTGGTAAACATTACAGATTGTGAGAGTTCACAGAAGTGATAATACACTTGTTAATCAAGATGATTCTCAACTAATGCCTCCTAATGTCTCAGATCTTCGACCATCTGACTTTGTCCTCCCATCTACTCCAAATCTTAAACCAGCTGACTCTGTTGTCCCAAATACTCTTCTTCCTCCCCACAGGTACTTCGACGTTCTAAAAGAATTCTAAGAACTCCTAACCGGATAAAATATTAAGTGGGGGAGAGCTCTGTTGTTTTATTTCAGAAAGTAAGTACTAGATGGCAGCACCACAAGAATAATTTCATGTTCATTCTTTACTGCCACCTATCGTTTAGCTTTGTTTTTCACTGCAGTACCCATAGTATGTAGTTGTAGTTTTGGTATGTTTTCTTGTGATGTTACGTCTGATGTTTTGTGAAGTTCATTAAATGTGTAAAGTAATTTATTCGTCCACCTCAATTTTGTCATGTGCTATTTACTTAATTAATATCCAAATATAGAACATAGATTCTGAAATTCCTAAAAATTTATCGATATGTTCTTCAAATGGATTTTAAAAGGATGTAGAGTAATTATTCCCGAGGTTAATAGAAAATAAACTTTGAATGATTTATACTTTGGTATAGTAAATGTCTCTAGATCAAAGTTTTGTATGGTGGCCAGGAATAGATAAAAATATTGAATATCTTCCATAGAATTGCACTACTTGGATAAATTTGAAAAATAATCCTCCAAAAGTAGATATACATCATTGTGAATGGCCTGCAACCCCATGGCAAAGAATCTATACTGATTATTTTGGTCCTGTTATGGGTAAAATGCTTTTCCTTGAGGTTGATGCTCATAGCAAATGACCAGAAGCTTTTATTGTTCCTAATACAACTACTAAGCATAGAATTACACTGCTCAAAACAATTAAAGGATATTGCAGTTTTAGGTGGATTTTGTATCTGGGAAACTTTTTAGCTGATTGATACATGGTCGACAGACATAGTAGGTTATATGAGAATAAATTACACATGTTTGGCAGAAAAAAATGCATTTTATTGCGCATTTGTGTACAAAAGGAAAAAAACACAATTTGTGCATATGAGAAAAAAAGAATAAGAAAAGGTGTTTTCTTCAAAGAAAATCATTTTCAGTAGGGGGTATGGTTTCCACGGCCGGCCAGCAACGTTGAACACCTTTGAGGCATGGACTCAATGAGGCTATTAATGACGAGTTGGGGTATTCTGCCCCACTCTTCCAGAAGAGCTCTTTCCAGTTCTTGGAGAGTTTGTGGGGGTTGTTGGCGGCCAGAAACTCGTCTTCCTAGAGCGTCCCAAACGTGCTCGATTGGATTCATGTCTGGAGAACACGCTGGCCATTCCATTCGAACGATTCCTTCCTCGAAAGGGAAATCCTCCACCAGGTTTGCACGATGTGGCCTGCAGTTATCGTCCATTAAAATGAAGTTATCTCCGATTGCTGCAGCGTAAGGGACTACAATAGGTCTGAGGATCTCATCCCTATATCGGCGACCAGTCAGAGCTCCATCTCGAATGATGTAGAGGTCAGTGCGCCTGTCAATGGAGATGCCACCATACACCAACACTCCTCCACCGCCAAATCTGACACTTTCGTGCACGAACGCAGGATTATTCCTACTGCCACGGTCCCTCCAGATGAAAATACGCCTATTATCCGGATGCACAGAAAAACGGGACTCGTCAGAAAACAGAATATTGCTCCATTCATTTCTCCTCCAGTTGACATGCTTGGTTGCCCACTCCCTGCGGTCGCGACGATGCCTTGATGTTAATCTAACACATACCATCGGTCGGCGAGCATACAGACCTACAGCATGGAGCCGGTTTCGGACAGTCTGAGTTGAAATCGTGGTGCCTGTAGCCAAGCGAAGGTGTTGTTGGAGAAGAGTAGCGTTCATGTTTCGGTGTCTCCGAGCTGTTAACGCTAAATACCGATCTTCATTGGGTGTTGTTGCCCGTCTACGACCTTGCCCTGGTCTTCGGCCTGCACATCCACTCTCCAAAAAACGGTTCCAAATCCTGGAAATGACACTTTGTGACACTCCAATGGCTTGCGCTACTTCGGCTTGAGTTTGGCCCCCTTCTAACCTACCAACAATTCTCCAAGCTTCTGAATCTCTTAAATGACTTCGCTGAGACATCGTACTCATCGAAACAAAGCAATCACTGAATGCCGATCATCCTTGTCTTCATTCTCTTTTATCCAGTTGAAAGTCAAATTTCATTCGCTGCCGCTGAAGCGACGTTTTTGACGTCGAACTCAAAATTTGCATACTCCACAGTTTGAAAACCAGAAAAATTTGCATTTGTGATTCTCTTCTTCTATTTTCGGCAAAAAAAATTTCGTTTATATCTTTATTTTATATAAAACTTCAAATATCCTTTAATTGTTTTGAGCAGTGTATTTGTTTTTCTTCACTTTTTGCCATATTTTTGTTGTCAGATAGTGGTCCCCAATTTACTTCTGTAGAATGTAAGACATTATGAAATAATCATTGTGTAAAACATATGTTAAGTGCTTCGTACCATTAAGCTACCAATGGTCAAGCCAAGCTAAGACTTGGTTTCAGAATCTGATACTTTACATAAATGAAATTAAAAAACTTCCTTTTGCAATACATGAAGATACCTCGGCCGGAATCGGGATCACAAAGTGGAGGCCATTTGCATTTCCTCGCAGTGTTGTGTTCGGACAAATATTTCTAATTTAACTGAAATAGTATCTTATCGGTTGGGGTATTTTTTTAAACAGGCATTAATCATCCTATAGTTGACAGGAAAGTTTAAACAAAAGTCAAAAATATATTTTGTTGAGTGAAGATAAATATGTGTAATGCGTTTGCATGTCATTTCCTATTCCCTTTAACACTAAACTGAACACAAGTTTTAGACTTATAGTGGAATAATTATTATAGAAAATATTTTATCAGGATAAAAACAGGGTGTAGCTATTTCTAATATTAATCTTATACTACTTTCATGAAAAGTAACTTACTACTGTATATAATAATCATGATGGCTTTTCTCTTAGCTCGTCAAACTATCAGAACTGGGTTAATGATGAACAAACTTATAGGAGTAATTAAGTCATAAAAAAAGATAAAGGATGCAGGTTAAAGTATGAAAATGTCAGAACTACAAGAAAGAATACAGATTAACTTTTATGTACTATATTTATATATGCTTCACTATTTGAAGGTCTCGTGTTGTAAAACATGGTAGCTGAAGCTGACATTTTTATTTTTTCCTTATTTCCACGTAAAATTAATTAATTTCATCCTGGCAACCTTTTAGCCACAATAATCAAAGATAAATTTTAGATATGAATTTTAACAAAATCTTTTGCACATAAGTCCAATAAAATAAAATGTACCGGACAAAAATGTTGCATGACTGCTCACTAATAACTACCCCCCCCCCCCCGTCCAGACTTCGCAGGCTTTAAAACACGCTAATTTGCTCTGTTTTAAAAATATTACTTGATTACGAAACATTTGGATGATATTTACCACGACCAGTAGTGATCTTCTGTAATCAAGTTGCTATTCATGTCGCTTTGACTTGGGTATTTCTCGATACCCAAGGCCGCATCCATCGCTGTCGTGACAGCTGACGGTGTTTTCGTGATCGATTAACCCTTTAGCGGGGGGTGGTCACAAAAAAGGACACCTAATTTTAATTCCAAAACTGACAAATGGCACCAAGAATATTTAATTAAAATTTTCCTTTTATAAAGTAAGGGAAAATCAGCAAGTTATTCTTTTCTAAGGAAATCGTTTGTAAAATCTGGTGTCAGTCCATTATTTCATTATTTTACAAACAGATTTATTCCGCGCCGGAAAGGGTTAAGTAAGATCTATCAAAATTTGAAAACCAACTTGTATAAAAATGATAAATAAAATATGTGCCGGGGGCTGATATTAGGGGTCCCAAAAGTGTTATAAATTTGTGGTAGCTGAGATCCGAGAATTTTTTTTTTTTTTTTTTGTCGCTCATGTAGTAGCTGGATGACCTAAAAAGTTGATTAAAAAAAAAAAAAAGCTAGTTAATCGGACGATTTTAAAGGAAACTATAGTATGGGGCCCAAAAGGGGTCAACTGATAGTTTTGATCAGGACCCTAAAATGAAAATATCTTAAAATATCCTAGTATTTAGCGCTTTAGATGGAAGACCTAAGAAGTTGTTAGAAAAAAAAGCTAGTGAATCAGACGATTTTAGGGGAGCTATAATAGGGGGCCCAATAGGGGCCAACTGATAGTTTTGAGCAGGGCCTATGAGGAAAATATCTTAAGTCCTATGACTTAGTACTTTAGATCTTCAATTAGATGAAATTAAGAATAGGGTATAAATTAATGATTTGAATAAAATTTTAACAAAAATGCTTTAAAAGGGCCCTAGGGCCCCAATAAAAATATAGCCCCAGGGGGCCAGGGTCTTAGCTGGAATATAGAAATAAGGGAATAACTAAATGGAGAAAAGTCCCCAAAAATAAAAAAGATCGGATTAAATGGGTGCAAATTATTAACAATTTACGAAAGAAAAACTTTAACAAGCCCCGTACTGGGCCCCAGGGGACCAGGGTCTTAGCTGGAACGTAGAAATAGGAGAAAAGCTAAAACAAAGAAGTTCGGGAAAAAATTGAGCAAGTTATTAACAATTTAGTGCAAAAATTTAAAGGGGCCCCAGCTGTCTGAAAAAATTAAAAATCTGGGCCTCGGGTGCATCAGGAGAGGCCTTGGACTACCTAAATATAAATTTTCAGACTTCTAGGTGCGTTAGATTTCGCTAGCCATCGCAGACAGACAGACAGACACACACACAGAGACAAAAACTTTCTTTTATTAGTATAGATCAGCCATACTCAATCTTTTTTTCTCGTTGGCCGCAAACATATATTTGCGACGTTAGGCGTGCCGAAATACACTTAAAAAATGGTTAAAAAAAAAAGGAGTAAATAAAATAGTAAGATAACATAAGTAGTATAATAAAGCAATACAATAAAGTGAATATTATCAGTAGGGTTGAACATTTTTCGCGAAAGAAATGTTACCAAAAAATTTTAAACCATTATTTACAAGCAATAATTTTCATTATGGATTTCTATTGTCGAAAGAGGATGAGTCTTTGGGGAAGAGAGAACAGATTGAAGAATATTTCTTAGAGCGAGGAAGTGTGATAATTCTCTCTCTCTGTTTTGACTCGGGTCTTTCAGAGTTCTGGGAGAGAGGAAAGAAAATGTAAGTTTTAGAAGGCTTTTGATATGCCTGAATAAGATGTAAAACGGGTAGTGTTGACGGAGAATCGGGAAAGCCACTTCCCGAGGAAAGCCTGGGAAGCCGCGTCGATTAAGGAATGAGATGACGGCAGAAGACTGAGTGCGAATCCCTAACGGAGAAAACCAGGTGAGTGGAATGTTATATAAGGGTTAAATTTTGTGTTCCGAGCAATCCTGTTAGGGAATAATTTTAAATTGAATATTGTTTAGGGCATCCCAGTCATATTAGATTCACGATATTTTATATTTTATTTTGCATATTGTTTAATCTAAATAAATGTGAATTAGATGTTAATAAAAGTGGATTAATAACTTAAAATTTGATTCTTGTTTATTATGACTTAATTTTCAGAGTCGACCACGCCACGTTCCTGTCATATTGGTTATTGCGGAAAGTATCTCTAAGATGCTACTTACATATATAAACGTCGGGCATTTATTAATTTAATTATATAAAGAAATAAGATAAATTCTACAATAGAATAAATAAACAAAATAAACATAAACAGTGGTCGGACAATGGTGCCTATACCAGTTTTAACTTTAAAATATTTAATCAAAACATTTCAGTAACGGGATGTCCGTAAATCAATTAAATGTTAATAAATCATAAAATTTTGTATAAACAGCTGGGAGTAAGATAAATCAAAATAAATAAATAAATAAAAAAAAATTACATCTCAAATTTATGAAATTATTGATTTCAATAATATAATTTTCTGAAAATTATTACATCAATATGTACGTATTTAATGGGGTATTGTAATATTTTATTATGTGCCACAGAATAGAAATGTCAAAGTATTTTATTTCTTGATTATTTTAAGCTCTTCAGAAAATTAATAGCTTACAATTTATATTTTATTTTCTAATGTTCTCTATATTAAATACTTTTTTTTATCTAATGGTTAAAACTACGAACTGGTCATTTCCTAAGGGACTCAACCTTTTCACGAGAAATAATAACATTTATACGTGGTACGTTCCACTATTAAACTATTAATGTTGTGCACAAATTTATTTATTTGACTTTTTTCATGTATTCTCTTTATATATTTTCTATTTTTTCTATTTTCTATGTTCAGTATTTATTGATATAAGTTTAAAACTTACTTATAAGTATAAATTTTAGAATTATAATTTTATATATTATATTTATATATTTTAAGAATATTATAACATCCGAAATTTTCCTTCTCCATTATTTGATTCATATTCTTTTGCCCAATTTATTATATTGATTTAAATGCAAAATGGCAGATGACATAATTAGGAAACTCGCGGGCTTTCAAACGCTGATACTCCCATTTGACGGTTTGTCAGCGGTAACGTCGCAATTTTTTATTGATAACATCGAAGAAATCACAACTCTGACGAAAAGCTCAGATGATGAGAAGTTATTGGTCCTTAGATCGAGATTGAGGAGTGATGCTCTCTCTAATGTACTTAATTCACCCGATCTCAATAATGAGAAAAATTATAAAGAATTTAAAAGCAAATTCTTACAATATTTTCAAACTAACTACAGTTTGGCAGCTAAACAACGCCAATTCGCGGAATGTCGCATGACTAACAGGGAATTAATAAAAACTTATGCAGCGCACTTTATAAAATTTGAAAGCCTTAAAAAAAAAAAAAAAAAAAACTTGATTAAGTTAGAATTAGATTCACATTAAACTATTCATTTGATTAAAATTATAAAATTAGATTATTTTGTCAAAAATTGGATTATTTTGTCACTATAATTATTTTTTTTAACTAAAATGTTTGATCACATTTATACATTCTAAGTTACTACTATAATCTTAGTTTTGACATATACTTATTTATGAAATTTTAGTCGTACTTTATATCATTATATATATTTATTAAAATGAAACCTATTATTTGTACAAAATACTACAATTATTTATGATAAGTTACTCATATCAATATTAGGATAATTACTATCATTTATACTGAACTATAGTTTATCTTTTCATATTTAGATTTATACTCTTTTGATTGTCTTTAAATTCATGTTCAAATTATTTCCAAATTGAATCGTATATTATTGCCTCTACGAATTGGCCAATCGTTTGAGAAAATTAATATTTCGATTTATTTGACTTTTCAATTCATTGTTTTGATTACTTCATTAACTTCACTACTTTTATTACAACCCTTTTTTTTTTTTATCAACGTTATATTCAAAAATTAAAATAAAATAAAATAATTTCTTTTCATTATTCACATATACTTTAAGATTTCTATTCAGTGAGTTTTCGTCTAAAAAAAAATTTTGATCATGTTGACTATTATTATTATTCTTTTAATTTTGTCCTACTCTTAACTATTTATACTCACTTGCTCCATTTACAAGCAAGCCACGGTATAATACGAATTCTCCTGCAATGATTGTAATATCTTTTGATTACTCTTACTCTCACTTCATCTATTTCCTTTAGTTCAATTAATAGACAAAATATATAAATAAACAAATTAATGCTACTACTACTACATGTTTGGATTGCTTGGATATGTTCGTGATTATAAATATTACAGTGTCATGGCAATATTAATAATAATAATAAAAAAAAATTAACTAAATAAATAAATAACAACAAAGACAATAATAATATTTGTACTACAACCGTCAATATTGTATTATGTCCACATAAATTTTTAATATTTCTTTTAATTGTATGTTTGGATTGCTTGGATATGTTCGTGATTATAACCCGCCTACATTCCATTCACAAGTTTACTTCATGAGAGACTTTCAGAAAAAATTTATGTGTTTAAATTAAAGAAAATACGAGTTGCTGCGACGCTGCTATCTGCTATCTACATTTCAGTAACCATATGGTTGTAATTTCTACAAATGCAAGGATACGACATATATGTTAAGTGATTTCCAAAAGTGTTTGCAACATTTGTGATTAAAATATTCAAGAAAGAAGATAATAATAAAATGTAAAATATAAATAAGAAAAATATGCAAGAGAAAAGACCCCCAAAAACGAAGAAGATCGGGAAAAAATTGAGCAAGTTATTAACAATTTAGTGCAAAAAACTTAAAGGGGCCCCAGGGGTCCGGGTCTAAAAAAATTAAAAATCTGGGCCTCGGATGCATCAGGAGAGGCCTTGGATTACCTAAATATATATTTTCAGACTTCTAGGTGCGTTAGATTTCGCTAGCCATCGCAGACAGACAGACAGACACACACACACAGACAAAAACTTTCTTTTATTAGTATAGATCAGCCATACTCAACTTTTTTTTCTCGTGGGCCGCAAACATATATTTGTGACGTTAGGCGTGCCGAAATACACTTAAAAAATGGTAAAAAAAAGAGAGTAAATAAAATAGTAAGATAACATAACTAGTATAATAAAGCAATACAATAAAGTGAATATTATCAGTAGGGTTGAACATTTTTTGCGAAAGAAATGTTACCAAAAAATTTTTAAACCATTATTTACAAGCAATAATTTTCGTTATGGATTTCTATTGCAAATGTTGTAAAAATATGCAACGAAGTTTCTTGTTTGAAAATAGTGGTGTAAAATATTTTTGGTTGTTAAAAAAAAGTAAATAAAATAGATAACATACGTAATATAATAAAGCAATACAATAAAGTTAATAATATCAGTAGAGTTGAACATTTGTCGCAAAAGAAATGTTACCAAAAAATTTTAACACCACTATTTACAAACAATATTTTTCGTTATAGATTTCTATTGCAAATACTTTTGTCGTAAAAATATGCAACGAAGTTTCTTGTTTGAAAATAATGGCGTAAAATTGTTTTGGTGCCAATTTTTCCCGCGACAAACGTTTATCCCTAAAGATCAGTATTAGTTTTATAATAAATATAAAACGTAATAATATAACAGAGCAGAGCTTCCAAGTTCTAAAGGAAAAAATATCAAGAGATTTTCTGTAATAAATTAGTCTTTTGCTAACTTTTTCTTTTTTATAATTATAGAAATACTAGGGGGCCTGCCCCCTGCGAGCTACGCTCGCCAACCCCCGCTCAGACTTCGAGGCCTCTAAAAACATGACAGCGTGCTATATTTTAAAAATATTGGTAAATCTGTAATTTGGTTGCCATGCTTTTAACGTTTTAATGAGACATTTTTGATTATCATGGCCTCATACACAGCTGTTGCGATAACTGACGACTGTTTTCGGGATTGATAAGTAAAATCAATTACAACTTGAAAACCAGCTTGTATAAAATGGTTAGGTTTAAATTGTGGCTACCTCTCGGACTTTTATAACAACGATCTGTATTCTATTCTTCCTTTGCGTTTAAGGATGAGAAAAATTCCATCTGCTTGTGAATAACATTAAGAACCACGCTATTGAAAAGTACTATGTTATAGACATTTTCAGTAACAGGTTTTAATTTTCTCTCTATTTTACTGCACCATCATGCATATTTTCATGTTATTTTAAATATGTAAATTATTTATTTTAATTAATATGTATATACGAATTTTCTAATAATTATTTATCATACAAAATTAATTAAATATTTTGTGCATGCTTGCCTGCATTTATTCGGCATCAACTGATGAGATATTTAAACAAATTTGCTATCCGTGATAATTTTACACCATGTTATGTCACTTGCATATTGTCCATAAGAAAATCGGGTACTTTTCCAGTATAGGATCCTTTGCTTTTAGGTTTGGCGTAATTCGAGCTTCAAAAAGGGATAGATTCGTTAATATACATAGATTTGTTGCCAAAATTTATGAAAACAAACCCAATGAACTTTTGTTGCTTTTCTATTAGGGTCTTGACGCTTTTTTAAAAAGCTTGACGGAAAAAACTAAGCAGGATAGAAAACCAAGCGGATAGAAAACCAAGCAGGATATTTTATTCTCCTTCCGTTCAGTTGGGCAATTATTACTTACCCATCATACGTAGTATAAGGTAAGTCTTGTAATCGTTTTGAAAATCGAAAAAAAATTTTTGACGGATTTACACGTTTCAGACACTGGAGATTCCGAAAAACATATTTTTAGAAAAAAATTTTTGCCGTCCGTCTGTGTGTCTGTGTGTGTGTGTGTGTCTGTAAACGCTCTATCTCCCGAAAAAATTGAGATAGAGACTTGCAATTTGGTATGTACTTAGTATGTAATAATGGGAAGAAGCCTATTTCATTTCAATAACCTCGATTAACCGGAACAATTTTTTTCGGACTCTCGAAATATTCGTTCTGATGAAAGGTATATAAAAATTTTCGAAATTGTATATTTTAAGAAATGAATATAAAAGACAATAAAAAAACATAAATTTTGAATAAAGCATGAAGTCAATCGGATAATTAGTTGCCGAGATATTTGGAATCCTGTTTTCCACACTCTTCGATTTTTCATGACCCTGTATTTCATCCAAATTTCACTTCAAAGATATATTTTAATTAGAAATTTGACGCCTAATCAGGTGCAATAAACCGCTAGTTAATAGGATTATTATTTTTTGAGTTATAAGGAAAAACCTCTTTCAAGCAATTCAGTAATCGAGCCTTTAAAGTTTGTGACGTCATCAAGCCACGATTTTATTTGAATTGCGATGGATTTTATAAGTAGTTTACACATTTTTATTTTAATATTTTACATTATGCATATCCATGATGGGTAAGTATTACGGTGGCCCCCAACGACTAGTTATTTTATATATTCGTTTCAAATATCCGAATTAGTGATTTTATAAATTCGTTTAATTAAATTTTACAAAAAAATAACAAAATGATATCAATAAATAATAATTACTATTAATTCCTTTTCCCCCCTTTCTTTTGCGTTTACATAAATGACGTCATTTGGACGAATTCATTCAAAATATTTTCAGTTTATAAATTAAATTAAATGCTAACAGACGATTGAATCCTGACGATAGAAATGTGATTTTTTTTTTTTCAACTTTTCCTGAAAAACATAATTTAATCACAATCTTGTCTTCGTTACCGATTGAAATAAAAGATAATTTCAATTTCAATTTGAAAATGACGAATAAAAAGAAATCAATAATCCCTCTCGGGATCCTTTTCAATTTTTTTCCCTTTTTTGTCACAAAAAAACTGAGTAATTAGTTGCCATCATTACAGAAATGTCATTAAAATTAGAAAAAAATTAATATCTCGAAAACTAATTCCAATTTCAAAATTCTATTACCAGTTTTGACATCCTCGGATTTTTATGGACAATTGGTATTAATTTCACCATCAAGCGTTTAATATTTTATTAAAAATAGCCCTGAAACATAATCAGTCGTTTCATAAAATCGTTTCATAAATTCGTTTCATAAAATCGTTTCATAAATTCGTTTCATAAAATCGTTTCACAAATTCGTTTCATTAGGATTTTATATATATAGGGTAGATATAGTGCAAATTTAATTTGGAATAATGTTTGATTAGTGCTGAAGATTAAGAAATGCTTTACACCACTGTAGCACAAATAGCACTACATATAAAAATAACTTTTGGCTACGGAAACGGCATTTAAGATGTTTTAACATAGTTTTATATTAATCTATACTTATAAAACAGTAGCTTGATTTTCTCATAATCAACGCCGAGTCTCAACCGTTTGTCTTAGAGCAATGAAATTTGGAAGACATGTTCTTTTACACAATGTAGACACCCACTAAGAACGGATTTCTGAAAATTCACACCCTAAGGGGTTAAATGGGGGGTCGACTGTTTTAGATAATTTCGTCTTTTCGACATATCTCAGCAGGAGTTTTAAATAGGAGCGTGAAATTCGGGATAACAATTCTACTAAAGAATAGTTAAACATGTATTTCAGGCGATTTTAGAAATTCAACCACTAAGTGGGTTAAATGGGGGGGGGTCGAAAATTTTCGGTGATTTCACATTTTCACCATATCTCATCAGCAGTTTTAGGTAAGAGCGTGAAATTCAATATAACAAATCTACTAAAAAAATAATTAAACACGTATTTGAGCGATTTTAGAAATTCAACCACTAAAGGGGTTAAATGAGGGTCTAAAGTTTTAGGTCATTTTGCCTTTTCGCCATATCTCAACAACAGTTGCGTGGAGGAGGTGACCGGGAGCCGAGCATTGCGCGGACGCTCCGTCAGGTTTGCTCCGAATCGGCCCTTTAAGTAGGGAAGAAGACCGGGCGCTTGATACACGGAGATGTTCGTCGACACGACGGGGACAGGAGACGACCGAGCTGGCGACCTCATCGTGGTCCGCCAGCGGGAAAGAGGTTTCTGAAAGCCGGAAGACGCTGCGCATAGCCCTTAAGGTTCGTCCATTCGTGGGTTGAGAGTTCGCAGGTCTCCTCCTCGCAAGCGCAGGTTCTCTGCGACGCGAGCAAAGCCAATTATCGGAGCGAGTGTGTCTCCGTAGGTGGTGAACAGAAAATCCCGTAGGCCAATCCCAAGGTTCTCGAGGATTTTGGGCAAAGACTAGCAAACGCCAGCAGGATCTCTCTCCAAAACTTGACCGAGGAATTGACGGAGGCAGGATCGATCACTGAAGAGCACGATGCGTGGTGACTCTGTTGTGCGCCAAGCGTCGGGAGATACGGCGTGTAGCAACTATCTGTGACGTGACGGCGGCAGAGTTGAAATAGTCGTCTCGGACGACCCCACGTCATCCTCTGCAGCTGGAGGAGTCGTGAGCCGGCCTCAATGGTCACCGCAGGAAGTGCCCGAATCAAAGGAACGTTCACCATCTAAAGGTATCGACCGAGGTGCCGGGGACGAGACCGTTCTCTTTGCGGAGGGAAACAACCGCCTCCTATCATGTGACTACGAGGAACCGGGCCGGAGTCTCGCCGACTAACGAGGCATCGATCAGACCAAAGCTCGAATCCTTGGTCCGAAACCCAGTCCGACACGTCTCTCGTGCAGCCAGGAGTTTCCACATCTGGCGGGCGAACGAGTGGCACGCCTACTAAGTTTCTTTCATTAATCTCTATCGGGTCGTCTCTTTGGCGCGCTTGGAGGGAGTTTCCACGTCCTCCAGAGTCCGATAGTGGTGTCTTAGAATTCTTCCGTTATTTGCATGCTTGAGTTATATTACATGTGGATGATCTCGTTGAATGGGGTCCTTGGGATACCACCTAGTTCCGCCTAGGGGGTTCCAGCTAGTGATGGGAGTATTCGAATCCAAAATGTCTGAGGTCTCGATTCAGCCAAGTTCTCAAGTGATCTCGATTCGAACAAAAGTATTCGAATACAAGCCACCTGGCATTTGTGTCGCAGACGAAAACGAAAACTGCGGTTTTTCGACTGTATTCAGTTCTCATAGCTCGAGTTTTCTGTTTTCAGTCAGTGAATGTTTGTTTAGTGATAGGAGTATTCGAATACAAAATGTCTGTGTTCTCAAGTGGTCTCGATTTCAGACAGGAGTATTCAAATACAAGTCACCTGGCATCTGTATCGGTGACGAAATCTGCGGTTTTCAGCTGTATTCAGTATATTCAGTCCTCATATCTGGAGTTTTCTGTGGTTTCATAAGGTGCGCCAGCGAATGCTAGTATTCAAATACTATAGACTACTCGGCGCTGTTTGAAACTTTTCTCCGGAATTCTGCGGCGGTTAACAGGATGATCAGCGCTCTTTTAGTTTTGAAATTTAGTTTTATTTTTTCAAGCGTACAATCAATTCAACTAATATACATATATATTTTTAGTTAAATCAATCATATGGATTTAATTTAAGAAAACGATTATAATGAATAACATTCTGTGAATTTGTATTTAAGAAACGTAAATATAATTTTTTTAATTAAATTTTTAAAAATTTTGCGATTAAAATAATTTTTTATAGTGGAAAATAAAATTGCACGTTCGTAAAAAAGAAAAAAAAATCTTGATTTCGCTAATTAAAGACAAATTGCTTACTTTTACGGGCGCATGCAGGGGAGGACCGGTTCTTCGCCTTCTAAATCTTAGAAAATAATAAGATATAACTTGCAATACTAAGAGACATGGACGTCGGCAGAATTGTATCTTGGTACGGGCAAGATTTTGGAACACATGTGGCAATGGCCCACAGCCTAGTCTGCTTTTAAAATTGCAGAATATAAACAGGAAATAATCTAAACTAAGATTTTTTTGTCAGAGTTATCATGCAAAACAATTTTTAAACATATCAACATAAAAAGCAATACAAGAATTTATCAATTAAGAAATACTAAATATAAATAAGTTTTTTTTTTTTTTTTTTTTTTACCAACATGTTTAAAAAAAAAATTGAAGCAGTTTTTTTTTTTTTTTTCCGTCAAAGGCCTTTGCCACCATCAATCCTTTTTTTAAGATAAGTTGGAAACACATGAACATTAACAGGAAAACAAAATTAAAAAATCCCTGACGGCTTGGCCTACAAGCACAGATAGATTTCGAAGACGCAGACCGTGGGGCGCCTGTTTGTTGGGAATTGCGGAAGAAATGACCTTTTTGCCATGATGCGGCATTTGGAAACGCCCACTTCGAAATCTAACTTGTTTGCAGGCGGAGCCGGCAGGGATTGTTTTTGTTTATCATTATTATTATTATTTATTATTATTTTTGCTATAAGGGTAGGTCCTATAAAAAACTTGTCAATATAAAAGTTTTAGATAATATTAAGAGGATTTATAATAAATTTAAGCGGATTTGATATCTTCAGAATTGACGAAGTTATGAATTTTTTTTTTCTAAAACCCCCTCCCCGCCCCCCTTGGGGCCATTTTTAATGATATCAAAAATCTGTCATACATAAATTTTCGGTCCTTTTCCTAGAAGTAATAATAACTTTAAACGGATTCGATACGTATCATAATTGAGAACTTGTGGGTTTTCTGTTTTCACAAAAAGCCCCTCACCCCCCCCCCCCTCCTTGGTTCGATTTGGCCCATTAATGAACTTGACCGAGATTTTATGCACCCTGATTTTATGTATTAGTTTGGAAGAGATTTGTGCAGAATTATGGGAGTTATCATGTTCATAAAAAAGTGACATAGATAGATAGATAGACAAAGTTTTGAACTGGGGGTGGTTTTGGGTTTTGGGAGTCATGATCGGCGTAGATCTGCAAAAAATTTTCAAAAACTCCAACTTAGGGGAGAATGTAATAGGTAGTATTTCTTACGAAATCTACCTAAAATTATCTTACCCTGGGAGGGGGTGGTGTAGGGTTCAATAGGATAGAGTCATCCAGATAAATTTTTTTTTTTTTTTTTTCCTCTCGTAACAATCGTAATATTTATATCAAAACTCAAAAACATTAAAAAGAAAAGAAATTGTTCTGCAGCTGTAAATTATAAAACGTTACCATAAACAAAAGAGAAGCGTTTGTACGAAAATTAAACATTTCATTTGCTGAAAGAGGCGCTACTCATACTTTATTAATAGAATGATGTGAATCTGACACGTGATCATAAAAAAAGGCAAACGATTTTACGTAGAATAAACATTCGAAGAGTGAAACAGACGAAATGTCGTCCCTCATTTATTAGTTTGAAGGAAGTCTGGAGTAGTTTTTAGTGCTACTACATTTGAATACAAAGAATCGATTCTGATTTCGATTCTGAAAAGTTTTCGAAAACTAAGGTATCGATTCTTAAAAGATCTCGAATCGGCCCATCACTAGTTCCAGCCTCGCGGGAATTCATTCGGTGAGTGACAACCTAACCGAATCCCTCCTATGGGAAAGGACCGAGTTTTCTCGTGGTCCTGGGTCGGTAAGAGGCACCTTCGTCATCCGTAGTGACACCCCACGGAAGATGAGACTAGTTGCTTGCCCTTCCATGCATGTCAACGTTCGGACGCCGTGGGAAAGCAAGAGCCGTCGCGGAGCCTAGCATATGACCCATATGACCTAGGGACTGGTTCCCCTTATGGGTTTCCTGCGACGAAGTCGCTGGGTGTCCTCGGCGGTTCATCAGGTGTCTGGCCCATGCGGAAGTTTCCCCTGATATGGGGTTACTGTCGTAGCGACCTGTTCGTCGACACTGGTAAATTGGCTTGGGGGTCCGCAGTGGGGAGCGGCCCCAGGCCGATCGCAGCGCCGTGGCGAGACAAAGCTGCTGGCGCGATGTAAGTCCTTTAGTAACTTGGGCGCGGTGGTCTCAACGCGCCGGGCGCCCCCGTGGGCTCCTGGCGGCGCTAGCTCATTTTATATCTCAACAACAGTTTTAGTTAAAAGCACGAAATTCAAGATAAAAAATGTACTAAAAGTTAGTTAAACACATATTTCAGCGATTTTAAAAATTCAACCACTAAGGGGGTTAAATGGGGGTAGAAAGTTTTTAGTTATTTCGCGTTATCGCCATATCTCATCAGCAGTTTTAGATAGGGACGTGAAATTCTGGATAACAAATCTACTAAAAAAAAAAACACATATTTCAGCGATTTTAGAAATTCATCTATTAAGAGGGTTAAATGGGGGGTCGAAAGTTTTAGGTCATTTTGCCTGTTCGCTATATCTCAGCAGCATTTTTAGTTAGGAGCTCGGAATTCGGGATAACAAATCTACAAAAAATATAGATAAACATATATTTCAGCAATTTTAGAAATTCACCAACTAAGGGGGGTTAAATATAGGAGGTAAAATATTTTAAGTCATTTTGCCATATCTCAGTAGAAATTATAGGTAGAATCATGAAACTCAGGATAACAAATCTACTAAAAAAATAGTTAAACATGTATTTCAGCAATTTTAGAAATTCATACACTAAAGCCGCTTATCTAATGCCTTTTCCAAGACCCCCTATGAACGGTCTTTTTACTCCCTACATCATTTCCAGTGCACAAACCGGCTTGAAGGTGAAACTAGCCTAGGTCATTTTTTCCCCGAAATCAGACCTGCAAGGGATTAGGTCAGTAATCCGGCTTTTACCCATGAGGCAGCGCGGGTAAACAAACAAACAGCGCCACTTCACCGGAATAACTGCTTATCAACAGCACGTTGCACGTTTTACGTTAGTGCTCCTAGCGATAATTCTCCTGTTATTTGCATTAATTGTTTTATTACGTTTATTTAACATTGTTTATTTATTATTATTATTATTTTCCCATATTTTTTTTTATTAAGTATGGATTTGTGTTTGAATTCATCTCGTTGGTCAGTAGATGAGACAAAAATGTTATTGAGCATGAGGTCAGAAGAATATCATTTCAAGTGAGGAAGAAATATTTAAAAATACGTGTTTTTTAATCATATCAAAATTAATTTTAATTATATTTTATAGATTTACATCAAATAAATTATTATGATCACTTAATGTTGTTATTCTTTAAAATAACTGTGATAAATTTATTAATTTGAATTCAGAATATAAAAATTTGACTTGAAATTTTACAAAAAATTTGACCCTTTTACGCATTCTATTTAATTTTAGATTTCACGGAGCATACTACTTCAGATACACTGTTTCTATTTTATTGTAAAAAAAAAAAAAAAAAGGTCGTGGATACAATGATGCATCTAATATGCGCAGTAAAAAATATATACTAAAAAAAGAAGTTTTTGATTAAAATTTTTGTGCATATTATGTGTTATTTTCAAATAGTAGTTTAAGCCTGATAATCAATGACTTTGTGAATTTTAATCAAGAAGCTACTAATTTTTATTTTTACTATAGTATGAAAAAAATATTTTTTTTTTCTGTTTATCAGTCGGTATATTTTAAGTACCCCTTTAGCTATAAATCAGCTTAGACATTTTCTAAAATTTGAAAATGTCGGTCGATTTTTTTTTTTTTTTTTTTTTTTTTTTTTGGGGGGGGGGGGGGAGAGTTGTCAGTTTTTTTAACACATAAAATTATTTTATTTTTCTAACTGTTGTACTCTCCTTGTTTTATTTTTTATGTAGATTTCGCAAGAAATACTACCTATTACATTCTCACCTAAGTTGGAAATTTTGAAAAAATTTTGCAGATCTACGCCGATCATGACTCCCAGAACACAAAACCACCCCCAGTTCAAAACTTTATCTATCTATCTATATCACTTTTTATGGACACGATAACTTCAATAATTCTGCACAAATCTCTTCCAAACTGATACATAAAATCAAGGGCATAAAATCTCGCTCAAGTTCGTTAATTGGCAAAATCGAACCAACGGGTACCGTTTAAAGTTATTATTACTTCTAGGAAAAGGGCCGAAAACTTATGTATGACAGATTTTTGATATCATTAAAAATGGCCCCAAGGAGGGGGTGGGGGGTAAGAAGAAAAAAAATTCATAACTTCGTCAATTCAGCAGATATCAAATCCGATTAAATTTATTATAAATTCTCTTAATATTATCTAAAACTTTATACTGACATGTTTTTTATAGGATCCAGGCCCTTATTACCGAATAGGCACGAGAAGCACGTGCTTCCCCTAGAAAATTTTAAAGGGGCCCAAAATTGACAGAACAGGGGGCCCTTTTTATTGACTTAATTCCATTCCAAAAATTTATCTAATTTATTTTCAAATTGATATTTTAAAGTGTTTCATAAAAATACCTTTCATAACAAATTATTTTTTCATATAATAGCCAGCTTTCAACCACATGATCACAATTCTCCAATTTGTCCAACCAATCAAAGTCGCAGGCAGTATTATTGTCTAACCAATCAATATTGAGAAAATCCAGTGGGCAAGCAAAATGCCCACCAGGTTGTTAAGTTGGTTGCTAGGGTATGACGTCAGTTGAAATGACTTATTGGCTTCTCAGGAAAAGTAAAAAGTCACTTAAATTGTTCCTACGATCCTACGAATTTTCTTGCATGCTTTATGAAACAGCTTATCAATTTTGTTACAGTGAATTGACCTTGCGATTTGCGAGTAGAGTTTCATAAAGCAGCAATGAAATCTCTCAACTTTTAGACCTGTAAAATATCATTTGTGTTCGACGCCGCTTGCTCACGTCTCACGTGCTGAGTTTAACATAATTCGCATTGCACATAAATCCAAATATTGATTCCAGAGAATCATATGCACGTTTTCGTTTTTCTAATTCACTAATAAGTGAATCACATATTACGTAGTGAGTCTGGTATAGAAAAACTTCTCTTTCTGAAAGTCTAACATCCTTGCCTGAAGTTTCATCCCGCATTCTACTCTTAGGAACTTTTTTTGATCGTGTTACTTTATAAATCCTTGTACCAAATAAACTCTCAGCTTCCTTTTCCCATTCATCAAAACGATTTCGCACATGCTGAACAAACTTAATCAAGAAATTGTACAATGGTACAATGACAGACATCTTATAATTTTCTGACTGGAGGCTTTTACCAGCGCTATTCATTCTTTGCAGAATGCTATTCCAAATAACTTATCAATGCAAACTCAAAGTTTGACACTTTGGAATGTAGGCGTTTAGCCTCATGCCTAGTTGCAGCTGTTTCATTTTCACAGCTTGAAATGTCATTCAAAACTTTCAAAATATTAATGTATTTTTTCTTCAAAGCTTTCACTGCATCAGCATTAGCAGACCATCTGGTTCCTGATAAGTACTTTAGTGTCAAATTACCTACATCAAAAAATTCCTCTTCAGTCAATAACTCCTATCTGTGTGTTGATGCAGAAAAAAAATTGTACAAACATTGCACAACTCCAAAAAATGATACTGCTGAATGACAACATTCTGCAGCACTTGTGCCAATAAGATTTAGAGAATGTGCTCAACATGGAACATAATGAATTAAAGGATAATCATTTTTCAATCTTGCCTGAAGGCCTGAGTATTTACCAAACATATTACTGGCATTATCAAACGACTGACCTCGGCAATATTTCAGCTCAATATTCAAACTTTCAAGAAAATTTATAATAACTTCTTGCAAGTGTTGTGAACCATGGCTATGGATTGGAATAAATTTTAAGAAGCGCTCGACGGGCTCACTTTCATTTACATAACGCAACACTATAGCAAGCTGATCAATATGGCTTATATCTGGTGTGGAATCTACAATAAGCCCAAAATATTTCGCCTTTTTTTTTTTTGTAACACTATTTCTTTTAGCACTCTGTCTGACATGATATCAATAAATTCTGTCACAACTGTTGATGATAAATAGTTTACATTCCCTTTACCCTTATTACCACTCACACCCCTCGAGCTGTGGTAAAGCAAGAGCCGTCGTGGTAGCTCGACATATGACCTAGCGACCGTCTCCCCCTATGGGGTCTCGCGAACGAAGTCGTCGGGGGTTCCATGGCGGTTCATCAAGGTTCCGTCTCTGCGGAAGTTTCCTCCGAAGTGTGGGGTTACTACCGTGACGACCTATGTCACCAACCTTGGTAAAATGGTCCTTGGTAATGCTGGGGGTCCGCAGTGGGGAGCGGCCTCAGGCCGATCGCAGCGCCGGGCGAGACAAAGCCCTGGTGCGTTAAAAGCCCTTCAGAGGCTTGGGTGCGATGGTCGTTTACGCGCGTCGGCGACCCCCGTGGGCGCCTGACGGCGCAGGATAGTTTTACCCTTATTACCATAAGAATGAATATGATCTGATAAAAATGAGTCGAATGAGGCTAATAATTCTAATATACCCAAGAAATTGCCATTATGTACAGAGTCAAATGTTTCATCATCTCCAAAACAAGCCAGCCCACGCTGAGATATATATTTTATGACGGCAACAACTCTCAATAAAATTTTCCGCTAGTACTCGCATTCATTTTGGAATTGCTCTACAAGATTGTTGTCAATTCGATTAGTAGAATTTGATCGTGATGAGAAAGAAAACATGCATCTTCGATGAAAATCTGAGTTTTCATGCGATTGGGAGCCTCTTTACAATATTTCTCCAGTCTGAAAATCCATCTTTACACAAAGCTTGATCATTTGAGCCACCATACAATTTGCATACATAGCAAAATACTGCTTTTGCACTGGGGGAATAGATCAACCATTCCCTGTTTACTATTTCTCCATTTTTTTTGCATCTGAAAAAATTGTTTTTTGAGCCTGTTCGCTCAATTTTTCCAATTACTTTTTTTGAGTTGCCCAGATAATCTATGTTTTGCTCAAGTTTAGTATTATTAAAATGTTCCCGAAAAGAGTTAGTTATGGGGGGGGGGGGGGGCACAAAGCAGGACCGCTATAATTTACACATTTTTGGTCAAGAACTGTTTCCAATGTAATTTCAACTTCTGTTTTACTTTCCTTTCCAGGTGGAATTGAAAGGAAATCTTTAGAATTTGAATCATAATCTTTTTGGCTGAAGGTTAAGAGCTGAAGGTCTTCAGAATTTGGATAAACATTTTCTTGTGCTAAAGTTGATTCATTTTCACATTCAGATTGGGTTTTTTTAAGTTCCTCTTCTTCAGAAATAAAAGGCTGATCTTCCAAATTTGGATAAATATTTTCTTGCGCCAAAATTGATTCATTTTCACATTCAGATTTCTTTTTTTGAAGTTCCTTTTCTTCAGGAACAGAAGCCAAGACTTTAAAATATGAATTATCCTCATTATTTTGAATTTCATCTTCAGAAACTGGAAAAGATGAAAGATCTTTTTCATCCTCGGACTCTAATTCAATTTCTTCTTCTTTTGCAGGTGTAGGTGTTTTTGCACCTGGTAAATCGTCTTCACCATCTTCTGCTCTTAAAACAAATCTGTTCATTGCTAAGCTTAATCGCTTATTACAAGCAAGTCTTTCAGCTTTCCTTTTTCGTTTATTTCTTCCTGACGGTACTTGAGGCTTAGTTTTAGCTATGCTGAATAATTAATTAAATAAATATAAGAAGAATCTGCAAAATTTTAACTATAAAGCAATAAATAAAATATGCATGCACGATGCACCGTATTATATCAGAGATAAGTGTTAAAGAACATGCTAAAAAGTTTCAAGAAATTTACTCTGAAGACATTGAAGAAGAATTTACAGATGAATTTTTTCAATTTAACGAATTCATTACAAAAGAAATACGACCCACTGAAAAATTAAAAGTAATTAAAACTTTAAACATGAATAGACTTTCTCCAATGTTGAGACAGCACTAAGAATAATGCTCTCCATTCCCATATCAAACTGTTCAAGTGAACGATCATTTTCTGTTCTAAAAAGAATAAAAAATCGTATGAGATCATCACTCTCTGAAAATAAATTAAGTGGTTTATCCCTACTCGCAATAGAAAGTGATATTACAGAAAAATTAGACTTTGATGACATAATAGATGAATTTGAAGCCCATGTAAATTAGAATATAAAATATATTTTTGACAGGTAAAATTACTATATAAACTGCTGATTATTTTCAAATACATGTCTAAATTATATAATCAAATATTATAATAGGCAGCATATTTTTAACTATTACAATATTTGCATTTAATTTTTAAACATTTAATTATTACATTTTTATTAAAAAATTCAGTACTTTTATGTTAGCCGGGGGCCAATGACATATATATATGTATATATATATATATATATATATATATATATATATATATATATATATATATATATATATATATATATATATATATATATTGGCGCTCGGCTGACATAAAACTACCAAAAATTCTTTAACTGAAACATCATGAACATTTATTTTGAAAGTAAAACTTAATTTTTTAGCTTCGAGTAGCAGATTCAACAATTAAAGAAGTAAATATTTAAAATTTAAAGATTACAATGTTTCAAAAAATACTTTATTATTAAACAGTGAAAATTTAAGTTTCTTTTTTTCCTTTAATATTTCTTATTGTTTCATAATATTTTATTTAATTTCTTAAATTTATTTAAAAAAAACTAATAACTTAGTTTTTAACTGTTTAGTTTTGATCTAATGGCATGAATAATTCTTGCTAGAACTTATTTTTTCAAAACTGCTCATTGCAGATGATTCAAAAAGATTTGGCTAAGATGCTTTACACTCACGCAGGAAAAAAAAATTAATCGGTTAAAAAAAGGAAAAAAGTCACCAAATTTAGGGGATTTTTTTCCTTTAATGGCAACCTAGCCATTGTATTAAGTTATTCGTTTGGTGCGGTCTTGAAAATCGCGCCAACCAAAAAGTCACCAAACTTATGTTTACATGTTTGCGTGAGTGTAAAGCATGAGTTCCAAAGATTTTGCTTATAAGACAAAACTTTATCATTTATTTCATTAATGTATGAGGAATGATTTATTTATTTATTTTTTATTAAAAAAAACATGTCAGTGACCATCCTCTTATTCAAAGTGAAAATATTTATAATTATTCACACTTCACTAATTATTCACTAGCTTTCCAAATATTCTATGTATTTTTAAGTGTGAATTTTCTATTTTATTGAATAATTTCATGAACATAGCTAATAACTATAAGTAGTTATTTTGAATGTTTCTGTATCAGATTGTGGATATTTATTGTATCTTATTTCTATCTCAGAGATGTATTAAATTTCTCTATAAATTAGTTATAAAAAATTTCTCAATTATTGAATTCCACCACTTAATTTTTTTAAGTTCATTTAAAAATTTGGAAAAATGTGAAATGCAGTGAAAGAAACCTGCAGAAATTTGTCTTAAATCTCATTTTGCCTTGCTAGCCGAATATATGGGAACTCAACTGAGCCACTCTTTGTAGCATTGGTGGGTTTGCGGGTATGTCGAATTTAGAAAACGCTTCTAGAATGAAATGGGGGGCAGGGGGGGCCCTGAAATGACACTGTGCTTCCCATAGCTTCAGAGGTTAATCGGGCCCTGATAGGATCAACCCTTATGGCAAAAGAAAAATTAAAAACAAAAAAAAATCCCTGCCAGCTCCGCCTGCAAACAAGTTAGGTTTCGAAGTGGGCGTTTCCAAATGACGCATCATGGCAAAAAGGTAATTTCTTCCGCAATTCCCAACAAACAGGCGCCCCACGCTCTGCGTCTTCGAAATCTACCTGTGCCTGTAGGCCGAGCCGACAGGGATTTTTTTATATTCGTTTTATAATTTCTGTTATGTGTGTATATAATATATATATATATATTATATATATATATTTATTTATTTAAAAATGAATGCACATGAGAAGAACGAAAGATAAAAAGCAATGGAATGGACACTAAAGGAATTATACTTAAAATGATGAAAAAGCCAAAATTGAAAAAGCAAAATTGGAAAACTATGAATATCTTATAGAATATTCAAAAGGGCTTTATAAGAATATTGATAGTAAGTATATGCTATTGCAACAAATATTGTCAGCATTATGCCTAAAATTGACACTATTAAACCCCTAATAACATATATAAATGAAACAACAAAATTAAGGACCGACATGAGGTTCAAATGACAAAATAAAATGAAACAAGAAAATTGAAACCCGACATGAGGTTCAAATAGCAAAATAAATAAATAAATATGCAACCGAAATAGAAATTAGATAGATATATATAGTAGTATTTCTTTTGTGATTGCTGATAAGTTTTAAAAAAATATAGTTTTTGGGGGGAGGGATTCAGCAAGCTGAAGTTTTCCACACAAGTGCTGAACACTAATGGCACTTCCCTGTTGCTACACCATAGACATGAGAAACAAACATTTTTCTTGTGTGCTTAAAATTCCCTATTGTATACATTTTTTCATTTTATTTTAGCACATTAAAATTTGTATCGTTTCGTGGTTGTTTTTAAGAATAATGTTCTCTAAAGAAAAGTAAAAAGAGAGCTATTAAAAATTTACATACGATTCCTTCATACATTAAAAAATGTGCACATTATCTTCTCGGATCATTATTTATAATATCCATTTTAAACATGCAAAAAATATTTTTTTTTATTGAAGGTGATATAATTTATTGGAGTTTGGAGCACTTTTACTCTTCCTCCTCCGCAAACGTAGTTTTGCTAAGTTTCTAATAATCGACGTATTTTAAAATTTAAGTTATGTAATGAAATACTTAATACTGAACTATGTAATCAGTTTTGTCTAATAGTGATTCATTAAAACCTTGAAAACTGAATCGAAAAATATTCCACTTTATACGGGGTATTGTTTTAGCAGGTATTCCATTAACCCTTTAATTCCCAGAGTCGAATACGTTCTTGGAAATTCCGTAGTTCAAAAAATCAGAATTTATACAAGAAAATTTAACAAAAAATTTTCGTTCCATTTAATGTTGGAATTTCTGTTATTAAATAAATCAAACATCGCTATTTTCAATTTTTTGTATGAATTTGAAATATCCGAATTAAACAATCCACTAAATTGGAAAGCTCTGATGCTAAAAAAAAGGTCGATAAACGTCTGCAACAACAGAATATGGTCAGCCATTTTTATACTAAAGAAAAAGAATGAAGATGTAAGAGCGCTAAACGTAACAAAACGGCTTCTGTTTATATTTACACCGGAAGTTCGTGCGTCATTTCACCAATCAGCCAATCATAGGTCAGAATGAAAAATTGGGCAGGTTCCGGATTTTTTAAGGGGATTGTTTTTATGCTTGCGTATGGAAACGGGGGCAAAATGAAAGCAGGTACGATAGCCGCATATCACCCCTCGCTAAAAAGCCAGTTTTATTTTAAGAGGCATTGAAAACGATGCTTAAAGGAGGGTTAAATGGGGGTCGAATTTCTTATGTTATTTTGCGATATCTCAGTAATAGGTAGGAGCGTGAAATTTAGGATAACAAATGTACTAGAAAAGAGTTAAATATCTATTTCAGCAATTTTAGATAACAATCCATCAAGGGGGTCACACTGTGTGTCGACAGTTTTGGGTAATTGTGCCATATCTCAGCAGCAGTTTTAAGTAAGAATGTCTAACTCCGCTTTAAATCTACAAAAAAGTAGTTAATCATGTATTTCAGCGATTTTAGAGCTAGCGAGTTTGTGGGCAACAGTGGCTGTGAGCCCGATTGTGGAAGATTAGAAGAAAAAGAGAACTATTGCTGATTTTTTATTATATACTAGTCGGTCGCTTCCGAATGGGGCCCAGATACAAAGTACTACTTGGGCCCCACCCCTAGATAATCACGGGTAGGGCCCAGTAGTATTTTGTCAGGGGGCTCATGAAAAAAAAACATTAAGTGCTTTTTTATATTCTTATTAGTTATTTTCGTATACTTTTAATTTAAAGTATTTTATTTATATTTTTCCGGTTGCATGTAAAATACACTTTCTGGGCCCCAAGCGAAGTCAAGGCGGTACGCTGCACTATGCATCTGGGCCCCACTCGGAAACGACCGGCTAGTTATAAATAACAGGGCAGATTTTGTATTCCCATGAGAATATATAAAATAACAGTTAAGGTATTAAATAATTTTTATTCGTATCTCAACTGTTTCTAAATAGGGATTAACGATTGTGTGTTTCGGGCCACAAATCAAAGGTCGCCAGGCCACATGCGGCCCGAGGGCCGCAGGTTGAGTATGGCTGGTATAGATAAAAGCTCTTTCACTAAGCCAGTAAGCTTCGCGAAATTTTCAGGAAGGTCGAATTCCAAAAAAAGAAGTATACTGATAATGATGACAAAAATGAAATTATATTTTGCAGGGTAAAAAAAAAAAAAAATCAAGCAGAAACGTTATATGTCATTTTTGACAAACTATGCATTTCTCTAAAGTACTGCACGGTTGTATATGAAAATTTCGTTTCATTATTTAATTTTCTAATTGAAAGTACATCCTCAAACATTATAGATGAAGATTCTCTAAAAAATTGCTTAACATTTTATTTTTATAACAAGGATCTTGGCGAAAATTTGTGAATAGAAATGAAACATCTCTGGACGTTAATTGTTAAAATTGGGTGTTTAACTGTGGTATACGTTTTCTAAATTGTTTATTTATCCTATTAAGTAGTGAAGTTTTGTTATAGTTTTTTGGAAGTGTTGGAAAGTATTTCATAATCTATGCGTGACGCATGATTTTTCTTTCCTGTTTATATATTGTACTTATTTATTTTTTTTCTTATTAATTTTCCTACAAAGTGCAATTTATAAATGTGATTTTCTTGTCAAATAACATATAATTTAACTAGCAAGCTACGCCCGTCAATTTCTCTTAACGAACTTTTAATCAAACAAAATATTGACATTTCATAATTCACTCTTATATTTTAACAGAATAATAAGGCTACTATAATTTGTCACTTGTGCCAATATACATGTCAGGACACGTCGCCCTTATCATTACCTTTTTACGCATGAAGGTTTCGCTATGGTACTCCATTGTGAAATTTGGTAATTTTTGAAATTCAACAATTAAAAAACGGCATAATCATTAGATTTGAAATTTATATCAAGAAAAATACAATTTTTTATCTTTCAAACGCATTTTGTCTAACATATAATTTAATTAAATACCAATTTTTTTTTCCAGAAAAATTGGTAATGTACGTAAAATTGTATAAATGAAAGTTTTTGCTTACAGAATGTGAATGTCGGATGGTATAAAGAAATTATCTGGTAACCAGTTCAGGGCACGAAGACAAAAAAAAAGCATCCTTAGAAAAACAAGCTGTGAATTTTGAAGAGTTTTTCAAAGACAAAGCTAGGCCAAGTACAAGTGCCAAAACCCAAAATGATTTTGTCAATGCTGAAGAGGTCAGATGAGGACGTGTCGTTGTTCTAACACAGCAGTTGTCTGAAGACTGTTCTGTAGATGCAGTGCCTGATCGTGCTGAGCAACAAGAAGACGAAGAAAATTAAGTGAAAGAGGTAGAAAATGCATCGCACTTGCAGATGGAGACAGAGATAGATGAAGATCGTCCTGTCATTTTGGTTTTGAGTTAGCCTGAATGTATTTCTGATGCAGAAAGAATTTGTCTTTCGAAAGCAGGTCCAGCTTTCCCGATGTACAACTTTGATTTCCCTACTGATACCAGCGCAGACGTAGGTTCACTTCAAACAGCTATACAAGAGCTCTCAGCAACGGAGAGAAAATTCACAGAAATTGGTTGGCGTATTCTGTAGCCAAAGATTCAGTGTTCTGCTTCTACTGAAAAATTTTTGCAATGGCTACAACCTCTTCTTTAGCAAAAGATGTCCATAGAGACTGGCGACATATAGTACAAACCGTTAAAAAATCATGAAATTACTAAAAAACATTTTGAAGTCCAAAAGTCTTGGCTTGAATTATATATTCATTTAGAAACTTCGCAAACAGTATATGCTGTTTCTCAAAGATTTTGGAATGCAGAAACCCAGCACTGGAACGCCGTTTTCTAACGTGTGATTCCGATCGTCAAACTTTTAGGAGAAAGCTGCTTGACATTTAAAGTACAAACGAAAATTTGTATGAAAATGATAATGAAATCTTTTTAAAGCTAGTTCAACTATTAGCTGAATTTGATCCTGTCATGAAGGAGCATGTAAGGAAGGCATTAACCCAACAACATAAAATAACCACATACTTGAGTAAAAACATTCAAAATGAGGTCATTCACCTAATTGCACATAACGTCAAAAGGCACATATTAAATGAAGTGAAAAAATCAAAATATTACTCAATTGTATTACATTGCACACCTGACGAGTAAAAAGGAACAAATTATCTTCGTTATAAGGTACGTGTCGATTGAACAAGAAGACATCAACATACGTGGACATTTATAGGCTTTCTTAAAATTGAAAGATCAACAAGCCAACAACTTTGTTATGTCTTATTTCGAGAGTTGCCTTTGGCAAACATGAGAGGCCAAGAATATGGCAATGGGGCGAACATGAAAGGAGAACATGCGGGGGTGCAAGCAATGATTAGAAGCATCACCCCTCGTGCTTTTTTCATACCATGTGGTAGCCAGTCCCTTAATCTGGTGGTAAATGATATGGCCAAACCATCATTAGAAGGAGCCAACTTCTTTAATAGTGTCCAAAAATTGTACGTATTTTTTTCTTCATCGCCTTTCATATGGGCAGAGCTTAATTTCTAAGAAAAGTAAAAAAGTACCGGAGCCCTAATATTCTGCAGTGTACCTCCCACCCCCTCTGTTACTCCAATCTGCATATTTATATTTCATACATTATTTTTAAAATTTAAAACATTGTTTTTTTATTGAGCGAAATAAAAATTTTACAAACATCTATCTGCGTATACTTAGCTATCAACTACTTCACTTTTTAGCTATTACTATTTCCAAATAGAAATCTCTGCCTAATCTTAATGTTAATTAATCGCAGAATTCTGTGATTCAATAAGTTCTGGATTATGATTCGGAAATAGAGTTAACACAAAAAAAATGAATAGTTCACAGCTATGAAGAATAGAAAAAGACTATTTCTGTTTACTCTTTATTCTTATCAAAATAGCATTCGAATGATTTGAAATGAAAATAAATAAAATTTTGAATTTAAGGCAGATTGAACTCGAACTTGTCCAAACCCGAAGACTGATATATAAATCGAGCCCGTTTCATCTCCATCTCTTACGTGAGCGACACATCACGTCACTTATAAGTGTTCTGATACAAAAGGAAGCAAAAGATTGGAGATGGGAGGGAAAGGAAAGGGTATAATTTGAGATTCGTTTTTCAGAAGTGTTATTGCACTGGGCTCCAGAGCGCAATGTTTATGAGCTCCGGTGAATTCTGGCCAATATTTAAAGTTTTACTAAAAACAGAGAAGTGCCGGAGCTGGACTCCGTCGCAAATTAAGCCCTGCATATGGGCCATTTTTTGAAGCCCGTTGAAGAACTAACCTTAAAACCTCTCAGCGACACCAGGTGCGAGATGCTATAAAGCCAGCACTAAGGTATCAAATCGGTCAAGAATATGATGGATTGCTTAGCATTTACGAAAACAAAGATATAGATAGTTTTATAAGAGACTAGCATGCTACGCCCTCTGCGCTGGACCCTTTTTCTAAATGTACCTTAAATTAAACGAACTGGCTTTGTATTTTAAAGGAATATGGATTTTCACCTACGGATGCTACCCTAGTCAAAATTTTCAAACGAACCTAGAATCAAACGAGTTATATCAATGGATTTGAGATGTATTTTAAAGCAATAGGGACGTTCACCTGGTTTTTCCTTCACTATTGCTGTAAACGATGCGAACGACATTGTTTTATATTATATTATTCATTTGACAAAATTTGGGCTAATAAGAAGAAACTCATTTAGTTGATTATTTATAGTAGAGTTTGTTAAGGAAATGAGGCCATTGTGAGATTATGGCAACAGGAACTAAAATGTTTTCTAGTCAACATACTGCTAAAAAAAAGCATTAATAAAACTGACAATGATAAACTTAGTTATGCAAAATGTTAAGTCATAATCTTTTTGGCGAATACTTAAACCGAAAGATTTTCTTTGCACTTCTGAAAAGAGTAACACGCAGAAAAATATTCATTTGTCACTATGTTTAGCTGCTAGGTCTGTATGTAAGTCGAAAATGCTTTATAATGATCGAAAAGTTATCAAATCAGAATTTCAGGTACTCGTGTTTCTTATCCCAGGCTGAAATGATAAATCGACAAATATTATTTATTCCATTCGCCAACATTGGCATTAAAAAGTTTTTCTGTACATTAGAAGCATCGCTTTTTTGGTAAAACTTTGCTTCATAATGGAAAAAAAAAACAAATTTAGCAATCGCTAATTTAAAAAGTCGTCTAATTTTCTGTAATCTGAATCCTCGTCCAGAGTAATATTCAAACACAAACAAAACATCAAACAATATATGGTAAAAATGCCAACTGGCAGGTGGCCGGAATACGGACAATTAGTCCAATATCTTTTAAAAACCTTCCTGAAAGAACGGGAAGATATGCAGAAAAAACCAAAAAGAAATGAAGCGTAGAAAATTTATTTCAGTAAGCAATTTTTTTGCAAAATGTCGTGATAGTAATAACGCATAATTGCACACATCTCCTTAAGAATATTCTTTAGTTCCTAACTTTTGACGCAATGAATATTTCTATAAGTGAAATTGGCAATATATTTTTAAAAAAAATGAATAAATAAAAAAATAGACAATATTCGCTGATCTGAGTTCGAGGCTATAAAAATCATATGGTTGGTGAAAACCACAGAGTAAGGAGATTTAAACAGAGAATCAACTCTCATAGACTTCAATGGTAACTTCTTTAACATGGGATTACACATAGACAGTGGCGATAGCTGTGGATGACGTAGAAACTACGGCCATAACAGAAGCGAGGTTTCTAATAACGGCTATGTATCGCTTTCTTGGCGACAAATGAGGAAAGGGGTAAAAAAAACGGCGACTACTTGTTGCTACTTGTTTTTTAAATCTTATTTTTGATATTATTTAACATCGTGCAATCCGCAATTATTATTTTTTCAATTGCATGCATATTTATAAGCATATAAAATTCTTCGAATGTTCCAGAAATTAGAATCATTAAATTAAACACGGTGTTATATAATGATCATGTAAAATTCTGATGAATTGCTTAGTCTTTTAATTTTAAAAATAAACAGGTGTTCATCAGCAACCAATAAATTAAAGTGGAAAGTAAAAATAAACGCTTTTAAAATTTGTAAAAAATATGAAAATAAGATGTTTATATTTCCCGAACAGATGCAAAAACATTTTCAAATATTTTAAGCAATTAATTTCTAAATTCTATTAAATTTATCGGCAAAATTTTAAAAGTATTGGAAATCCATATCGAAAATTTAGCCTTCATAATTTTACGTCTAAATCCATTATGCAAACATTCTATTTTCATTTCAGATAAAAATGAAATTTGAAAAATCGTCTGCATCCCCATAAGAAAGCATTATGACCTAAAAAAATGTTCTATATTTTCCGAACGAATGAACCAAATTTAACCAAAGGCTATACAGCTAATTCCGGATACCTAGCCAAAATACCAACTAAAAATCAACCTAATCGGACCATTTTTACGGAAAACAGACAGATGGAAACCAAAAACTTTTCGCGTCTCCACAGTGAGCCTTAACATGACGTTTCGGCAAAAATCTGTCGACACGGAATATATATAAAATATTTCAAACATTACGGAACTTGAAAAACAAGAACAAAAATAACACATGAAAATAAATCATAACTTACATTTTGAAGAATTATAATGACCTATTTGATCTTCAAAGAGTAATTTTAATAATAAATATTAATCAAGATTCAAAAATCAAATAGCGAACGCCGAAAATTTGCACTTGTGCAAATGACAACAGCAAAAGGAGTCAAGCTGAATAGGGTTACAATTAAACGGAAATCACAAAAAAAAAAATCGCCAAAGCGATGATTTAGTTTATAAGTCATCCGCTGCAGTCGCTCTTTTCAGGTGAAGTTGGATCTCTGTGGGTGAAAACAAACCGGCATGTTTCCTTAGTAAATTTTTAAATGTCTAAAATTCAATTATTTTACAATATGTGTTTGAATGGCAGATATTCACTAAAGTTTAAATATTTGATCCCATATTTATAACAATAGCTGCTATTTATATATTTTGAATTTGAATATAAATATTTACTTCAAAAAGGATCTTGTATACACGAAAAAACACTATTATTGCTAATATCGCTCAAGCTGATGCATTTTTGGCTTAAAATCACATTGTTTGGCGACAAAAGTAAAATCAAAATAGTAAATAAGCAAATAACATGTAGCTCATAAATGCAATCATTTTTACAATTACGTCTGCCAGTTCCTCCTTTAAGTCACATGATAGGGGAGTTATATAAAAAAAAATTTAACAGAAAGAAAAAAATGTCACTCATATTTTATGCAGTCAAATTATTAGTTGCATTTTTTTTAACCTGACGCAAACGATAAATCGCCAAACATTGGCTTAATTCTAATCTCATGCATTTCAGATATTTTTAAGCATTACAAACATTCTTTTGGGGTTTAAATTAAATAGTTTCGCTTTATAATATTATCCCTCATTAAAACCGATTTTTTTCTTTCTTTTTTTGCGGGGGGGGGGGGGGGGTGAATTTAAATAAAATTAATAACAGAATTTTTATTTTATTTTTCTGTGTTTGCATTTATTTCTGATATAGCCGTTTCAATTCTTTCGCCAACGATAATGGTCGCCAAACAAATGACTTATGGCAACCATATCGTCCAAAATAACAGAACTTTCCATCATAATTCTATAACTAATCTACGTAGAACTATATGTTATAGACTAAAACCTTCCCTGAAAAATTATCTATCCAACAGTGCAAGTTCCGTCAAATTCCATTCAGCAGAACTTGAGTTATAAAGGAACGGAACGAAATTTCCTTTTGTGTTTTATATACCGGGTGATCCAAAAGTCAGGACGAACTTTAAAAATGAATAATTCGAAAACGAATCAAGATACAAAGATACTGTTTGCACCAAACGGATGGAAAAGAAACCGAGTTTTGTGTAGCAACGAAAAAAATAGTTCTGTTGGCGACCAACAGATGGCGCTATAGTGTTTTATTGCACCAAAAGGTGATTTACAAATGAAAAAATGTTGACAACTTACAAGTCAGCTTAATTACAGTTAATTAGTATTACAGTAAATGTTCAATGTGCTGTCCATCATTCAGAAGTACAGCTGTGAGACGAGGCACCACACCGTTCACAGCATTTAGTAGCATTTCTTGCGTTATGACAGACACATTTTGGCGGATGGAATCTTTCAGTGCTGCTAGTGATGTCGGTTGGTCGCGGTACACTTTTGACTTCAAGAATCCCCACAGCCAAAAGTCACAGGGTGTCAGATCGGGAGATCTTGGAGGCCATGTGTGATTAAAGTAGCGACTGATAATGCGATCCTCCCCAAATGTTGAGCGTAGCAGGCGTTGCACAGGCAGAGAAATATGAGGTGGTGCTCCATCTTGAATAAAGGTGACTGTTTGGGGTGCCTGTCGTGCTTGCAGTTCAGGAATAATGTTGTTCTGTAACAGTGCTACATATCGCTGACCAGTGACAGAAACTCTTTTGAAACCTGTCTGTGTGACATCCTTGAAAAAAAAAAGGACCAATTATGAAATCAGCAGTGAAGCCACACCAGACTGTCACTTTAGGCAGTTGCAAGGGTACCTCAACAAATGCATGTGGATTTTCTTGGTCCACACTCGACAGTTGTGGGTGTTAACAGCGCCAGTGTGAAGCCAGTCGTGCTGCTCTTCCATCTTATTGAATACCAAATTCGCAAAATTTCGACAAGAGTCGAAGTCAGGGGGTTTCAGTTCTTGGTTATGTTGCAACTTGTAGGGATACCGTTGCAAAGTTATTCGCAGTGCTCTCCAGACACTTCCGTACGACACACCTGTCTGCCTCGAAACTTCTCGAGCACTGCACTCCCCATGTGCAGCAACTGCCGACATGGATTGCACTGTCTTCTCCATTGTCGTGGCAACAGCAGCGGCTGTTGAGGGACGTCCACTTCTTTGACGTGACGCCAAAGAACCTGTAGCTTCAAATTTCTTCATAATTTTGTTCAATTCAGAAGACGTTATTGGTCCTTTGCTATCTCGCATACCCTTCATGTAGCAATATGCTTGCGGTGCCGCAATGGCACTTTCCGAATTCTTATAATACAGTTTAACTAAGAGGGCTTTCTCAACTATGGACAGCATTTCGATGCATACAAGCTTCGACTACCATTACCTGCTGCAGTTGCTCCTTTTTATATCGTTTGTTGCTTTACATAATCCTACATCAGAAATCCGACAGCGCCATCTGTTGGTCGCCAACAGAAATGTTTTTTATTTTGTTGCCACACAAAACCCGGTTTCTTTTCCATCCGTTTGGTGGAAACCGTATCTTTGTATCTTGGTTCGTTTTCGAATTATTCATTTTTAAAGTTCGTCCTGACTTTTGGATCACCCGGTATATAGTAGATAGATAGTAGATGAAACATCTGGGCTATTTACGCA
Source organism: Maratus michaelseni (assembly GCA_963931845.1). Taxonomy (NCBI): domain Eukaryota; kingdom Metazoa; phylum Arthropoda; class Arachnida; order Araneae; family Salticidae; genus Maratus; species Maratus michaelseni. Next base: position 258,517,971 of record OZ007592.1, read on the forward strand.
AATAAAACGATTCAAATTTCTATAATTCAAATACAACATTTGCTAAATGGTACATACATTAAAATCGTGAATTTACAATCACAATTAAACATCAACGTTTCATTTCGCTTCTGCGAACGTCATCAGGATGTTACAAACAAGTCGAAAATGTCAAAATGAGCATACACGTCAGAGTTCTGGAGAAAACATGATCGGAGAGTGCGCAAACGTCATCAAGTTCCCATGGTAACCAAGTGGATCATACCACCGTAGTGAAAAGAGGGGTTGGAAGACAAAATGAGCAGATTGTATTAATGGATTATAACATATTATGCCAGATTTTATGAATGTTATAGGATAAATTATCGTTACATGTATACTGCCCAAGCTTAATAATCGTAAGGGACTCTAAAATTTTATTAACATAAGAATTCTTGCATGGGATTATGATTCTAGCCTCTTCAAAGTCAATTTTGCTACCTTGATTCGAAAAATAAAACCTTGCGAGAGCTGTACTATTGGAAAAAGATTTACCACCTTTGGAAGTTTTGTAATTCATAACAAAAATGAATTTTGCTGCAAACTTGAGCATTTCTCTAAGAATTTTACTTACTCTTCCAATAACTGTTGCATCCTGAGAACGTAGTTTTTCCAAACTAAAAATAAATCAAGAACTATTTGCGAACAACATCTCAAACAAGATTGTCAGACCTCGCTATTTTAGGAATTGAGTATGAAGATGTTTCTGAATTAATTAAAGATTTCTCTGAACTAAAAGTTCGTAAATAAAAGTTTGTCTGAATGTTAGTCCTGTAACTGTTTTTTTTTTTTTAATGAAATAAAGTATTTTAAATGAAAAAAATATAAGTATTTGTGTCAATTACTGAGTGTGAGTTTCCCTGCTGTTTTTTGAATATTCGCTAAAAAATGTAAATAAGACAATGTACTTTTTTTTATTGCTTACTATGTATACTTATTATGTAGGGGCGCAATTTTTTACTTTTGCACGGAGTAGTTTAAAGGCTAAATCCAGCCCAGTATATAAATGAAAGTCCTGACTGGGGAGATTATCAACGCGCAGCCCAAACTACTGAACCTACAAACACGAAACTTGGATAAAAAAATACTTCTTAGGATGTAGAGGCGCACTAAGAAGGGCTTATCAAAAACTCCACCCTTGAAGGGTGTAAAAAAGGGAACAAACTTTAAAAAAATTCCTTAAATATCAGGTATTACAGTTATGTGACAAATGATAACATATTTTAATGTATTTTTGTATGCTCAATCGAATGGTACCAAGTACATTCTTCTAAGTACTTTAGTTCGTGAGATATTGCATATTTTTTTCAACGATTATCGTATAATCGTTCTACGTTGCTTACTTTTAGAATTAGAGGGGAAGTTCTATAATCAGTTGAACCCCTTGAAACATTAGTCTCTTTAAAAAATTCTGTAGAATGGATTTCGATGGAACTTGCATCATTGTTAATTTTTCAGGGATAGTTTTATTATATTGCATATTGTTATATCATTCTTTAGCATACCTTACTGTAAAGGATTAAATAAACGAGTTTGTCTTTAATAGCCTAAATTTTGTGAGAAAATTAGAAAATATAACAACGAATGGCGTTCGTTTCGTTTTACAGCATTGCGGAAGTAGAATCAAGGTAAAGGTTCATACTGCTTTAAAACACAAGATCAATTCACGGGTATATTTCGTTTGGAGAAACCGACCAGCGTAGCGGGCAAAGCCTGCTAGTCCCTTATAATCCAATTGGATTTCCCCCTCAATTTGTTAATTAGATGTCTGACTTTTTTTCAAGCAAACTCTCGATGAAAATTTGAGCATATTAGCATAAATATAGAGACGCTTTATAATACAGTTGGAGAGTTTAAAATTTTGAATATAAAACACTATATAATAGCTATCAAGCCAATATTGACTGTATTGGTGAATTTGCGCACAATACTGAAAACACATCCAAACAATTACCAAAAAATATTAACTTTATATAGGAAATTATTTGCAAGAAAATGGCGAAATATTTCTTGTCACTATTGCGGCATCATTGGCAAAATGTAACCATTTCAATGTTGGTCAATATTCATACCAATATTGTCGAAGATACAGCCAATACAAACAAATATTGTTTTGCTACTACGATAATATCGTTATAGTTATTGCGGACTAAAGATTCCCGCAGTTGTTTTTTATTACGCCAATCATGTGGTAGCTCTTTTTCTAACTTACTAACGAGACAGTACAGTAGTCTTTAGCGAAATAACAATAATTATTTTTGCATTATAATATTTCAGGAAGACGATTACTTGGAAACAAAAGAACCCCCCCCCCCCCCCTCAACACCGTTAGTAACTGCGTAGTTTGTGAGGCTTAAGATTACTGGACATTCGTGCTAAAGAAAGTGGAAACATGCCAGACAAATTCTCAAATCTAACGCACTGCGACACGCAACATCCAAGACTCAGGGTTTGCTCCTGCAATTGGTTCAATTTCCGTAGCTGTTGTCAGCACGCAGATGCAAAGAAAAAAGAACTCATTTAAAGATTAGAAATTACTTTGCTTAAGGCACGCACACAATATTTAGGGATGTATGTCGGTCGGTTAAGACGGGAAAAAAATTATAGCGGATGATGTATTGCCATTCCGGTGAAGAAATAAAGTTTTAAAAAGGACAGTGGAAGGAAGCGAAATCCAACTAGAACGGCGTCAACGCACGGAACGAGTTTAAGAACTAGCTATATAATTATGTTAAAATTCTATGAAGGTTTGTGAAACTAATGTATATGCTTTTACTTCCACGGAAAATATAATTATTTTCCTGCCATGCTTCTTTTAAATAAAAAGTATCTTAGTGGTGTGACTCATTACGAAAAAGTATATCATAGAAGTTCAGAAATTACATTTTCCTATTTCGAAAGACTGACATTGTTGGCCAGTGAAATGCATATTTTATAATATAATTAGAATGAATGGCCCTGGATCAAATTCTGTTTCAGTAGAATTCATATAGAATTCATAATAAATTACTGCAATGGTGTTAACATGGCACACAGTCCCGATGAGAAGTAGGGATAGGAATATATAACTCCCTAGGATCCGGGCCTTATATGGCAAAAATTAGCAAAGGTTTTAAAGTTTGTACTTAAAATTATTAGACACACACACTTAAGTGTGTCTAATATGTTTTGTACAATTGTACAAAACTCAAAATGTTATTTTATGGCTCTTATTGCGTTAGACTCACCAGGAATGCAAATTATTTGATTTTGGAAGAACTTTTATATAATTTTGTTTGCAGGGTTTTTTTAGGCTATTTTCACTCCCGGAAGCGGTTTCAAAAATGAAAGTATCCTCATAAAAAACCAGAAAACAAAATTGAAAGATTAAAAAACGGCGGTTATAGAGATCAATCTCAGCCATCCAATGCAAAAACAAAAGAAAAAAAAAGTTTTAAAATATTGAAATGCAAACAAGATATTGTAAAATAACTGTCCCATAGGATTAACATTAGCGAGCGGGTGTTTTCGCTTGAGAGGTCAGGACTCTTGCACTTCCAGCAGTTTTCACTCATATGTATACTAACATTATAAAGAAGTAACGTTTGTTTGTATGGGATAATCTCGGGAACTACCGAACATGTTTAAAAAACTAGTCGGATGTGCCAATCCCAAAACTTTCTTCTATCTCAGTCATGTTAATACTTCAAAATTCGCTATCACATCGCCAATAAAATCAATATTTTTCGTTATTCTGTTGTAAGTCAGCTGCTTGCGAATCGTCGGGTTACCGGGATGCGATCAACTGATGTATACTAAACTACGAAAAGTCCTTCTGGCCTGTACCGACAGGAACAGATAGCCTCCCTATTCCTTGGTTTTACGATTTTAGCTAATTTTACTGGAAAGCAAGCAGCTAAAATGTGTGGAACCCAATTAAAGAAGATTCATTCCCAGCTCGTCAACATTGAATTTGAATGAAAATATCGCCAAATTAGACCTCTACAGCCAAGTTGGCTTCATTTAAGGCAACCTATTTGTGTCGCCAAATTTGGCGATATTTCGTCAACTGTCGCCAAGCTTGGTGAGAATTTGACGTTGGCGAATATAAACATATAGTGTTAAGCATATAAGAATAGGAATAATGGTTACAACAATGAAAGAAAATTTGCCGAAACCATGTTAATTAAAACTCACAAATTAAACCCGTTTATGGATGAATTCGGCTGTCTTGTTTGAAAATGTCAGCCACCCTAAAATTTCAAACCACGATATCTCAGCCATTTTTTCAGATAGAGGCAAAACAAAAATTGGTCCGGATTCTCCGGATCAAGGCCGAACATTTAACAGAAATTTTTTTTTAAGGATTTTTAATTTTTTTTGTACAACTGAATTTTAAATGGCTATCACAGCGCCCCCTTCCGGCGGAATATCCCCAAATTCAAGTAGGACCTGCTGGCCATAGCCAAAAACAGAAAAAAAAAATTGGTTTAATTATCTGTATAACTTCATACACTTTTCGATGATACAATAGTGAAAATCGAACAAAAATCGCGATCGCAGAGCCCCCTTTCGTCGAAATATCCCCAAATTCAAGTAGGACCTGCTTGCCATAGCCAAAAACATAGAAAAAAAATTCTGTCCAATTCGAAACATAACTTCATACACATTTCGATGATACAATGAGGACGGACAGACGGACATTTTGTAAAAACATGTTTTTCGGAATCTCTGACCCCTAAAACGTGTAAATCCGTCGAAAAAAAATTCGATTACAATACTTTCTTCTATTATAGATAGAAGAAAGTAATAATGGTTGAAATTAATAACAGTCCCTGCTCCAACATAGGTTATAATATGTTATGTCGGTGCCAGGGGGGTGCATGGGCAAACAATATTCTAAAATTGCGATACTGAAGGGGCTAGAAACCCGAAATTTGTCATGTTATTTACTTATAAGATGTAAATGCTCTAAAGAACAATTTCTAAAAATTAGAAAAGTAAAAGGGTGAAATGAGGGAAAAGCGTTCTAAATTACGATTTCTGTTTGGTATTTTAAAACTTGAATGCTCACACAGAATAATTTTTACAAAATTCGAAATTTAAAGGGGTGCAGAAACAAAAGAAGTTCTAAAATTGCGATTTTTGTGATGTCGCTGGGCTAGAAGCTTTAAATTTGGCATGGTGGTTAATTTTAAGATTTCAGCGCTCGCAAAGAACAGTTTCTAAAAAAAAAAAAAATTCGAAATTTGAAAGAGTGAAATGAGTGCGGAAATTTTCTTGAAACCTTCTAAACAATAATTTATCTGAAATTGTTAGGGAAAGAAACTTAAAATTGTACATGGCTGTTACTTTAGAGACATAAATTCAGAAGAAATTGAAGAAAGACATTGACAGAAATGTTTCTAAAAATTTTGAAATTTTAAAGTGTGAAGGAACCAAAAACCGTTCTAAAATTTTTATTTCTGCGATATTGTTGAAGCTTGGAATTTGGCATGGCGGTTACTTTTAAAATGTAAATGCTCGGTAAGAACGGTTTCCAGAAAATCCGAAATTTCAAATGAAATGAGCGGAAATCTTCAAATTACTTTATAATATATTTGGAATCAATTGTAGCTTTCATTCAAGTCTCATGTTCGCCTAATGCAGTATAAGAATGAAGTTTACGCAAAATGTGGCTTAATTAATAACTATAGTACCCGTCAAGGTATGACGGTAAATAATTTGAAACTTCCTTTAGAAATATGTTTTAATTTTTAATTAGATGCTTTTAAATTAATTAAGTATTGAAAAATGAAATGTTATATTGTGTAAGCGATTCCTATAGATACAAGACGATAGATGGTGTTGTCAGTCCAGCCTACTCAAATAATGAAGTGAAATAATTTTAAGCTTCTAATTTACATCCTATTATACTTGAATTAATTTAGCAAGAATTTAACCAAAAAAATTAATTGAATGATTTATTTTTAATTATTACAGTCTCATTTTTTAACACTTTCCAACCTAGTTGAAAAGTGTTTATGACTTCGGTTTGTCTGCCGTATGGCCGTCTGTCTGTGCTCTAACTCCAGTAAATATGCTCGGATTGCCCTGCAATTTTTATATGTTATTGTCGTTATCTGTAGTATGTTCTCTATTTCAACGGAAGTGTGTAGCACTTATAGTTTTTTTTACAGGGGCACTCAAAAGAATTCCGTTACATTACGGTATATGGGGAAAAATCATTTGCGGTTTATTTTAATGATGTTACACAGTTTTAAACGCATTGAAATTTATATATATCACTAAGGTGCATTACAAGAGGCTTATTACAGAATAGTGTGTGTATAGCAGTCATCGTTCATTTACAGGGACACACAAAATAATTTTCTACTGTCTGTTAAAAATAATTCCTGGAAGTGCGTTTTAAGTTGCTGAACGCGATTTTAAATTTAACTCACTTTTTGTCAATTACTTGATGTGCATAAATTCTGTATTTCATATACAAGGCAGCACAAAAGTTTGCGAACACGTTTCCGTTTATTAACAGAAACTCCAGAAGTAGAATTTTAAACTGTGCAACGCGTTTCTTAACTGAAATAAAATTTAGCATCCTATGTAGCATATATACAAATCTATAGATCATATACAGGGCTGAATAAAAGTATTTGGATAATTTTCCGAGTATTGTATATGTTGGAAATTCCAGAAATTACGTTTTTAAATGTGTTATGCGTTTTCCAAATTGTTTATTTAGATGTTATCTTTCAGCTTATTAAACGGTAATGATTTGTAAAATTATTTTGGAAGCGTTGGAAAGTGTTACATAATCTATGCTTGACGCATGATTTTTCGTTCTTGTTTTTTAATTACGCAACCAATTAAACTTTTTCATTAATTTTATTTTTATCCGACTGACTGTAAAGCCCTGAACATAAAATTTGCTGTTTGCAGCTAACGATTTATAATTTTTATATGTTTTAATTACTTGAATTTTATTTTACATTTCCATACATTGCTTAATTATTAAATCATGGATATCAAGATAATTTCTTTTAAAGTTCCTGTATGAATTTTTCTTATTTCTATTTTATCTCCTTTTATTACTAAAGTAATCAGATACTTATCTTAGTATATATATGACATCTTGATGATGGTCATACCAAATGTAGCAAAAATCGTAGACCAGTTCAATTTATTTAATCGATAATTACATGCACAATCTTTTACTTTTAATATAAAATTAGTAATTAAAAATAGTCTTGGTTGTTTCCTGAAGTAAAATATGACATTATTAAAATGAATTATCGCCAATAAAGTAACAAAAATCATTCTGTCCGGAGCGGGTATCGAACCGACGCACGGTGGAAACAGAGAGCATCAGCGAAAAACCCAACGCCTTAGAACACTTAGCCATCCGTACTTCGTTCTAGTAAGCCATAACACTAAATACATTCTAGATTTAATTTGACGGCATGCGCAAATAGGTAATTTTGTGAATGCGATTCTTAACGAAATCCCTTTTTGTTTTAATATATAGGATTTTTGAATTATCCGTAGCAGTATAATTTCCTCTAATAAAAACAGGCACACGAATACCACTTGGCATATTTCAACAATTACGTGAGCAAAGCCACAGGTTTTGCTGTACAGAATAATGTACCTAAATTATTTGTGTGGTTTTGTCCAAAGATCATTAAATGCACGGGTGCAAGAAGTCTATCTAAGCCAAGACTGGAAATTTTTCGAGTATTAGGAATAACCAAATAAAATTAGCAAGAAGATTTCTATGTGTTGCATTATGGATAAAAATCGATTTCTTACAATAAAGAAAATTAATAAAAGTTCTTGATAGTCAAATTTCTAAAATTTAAGTATCTAAAGTAGAATCTACTATCAGCCAAAAATCTCCCCAAGACTGAAAGTCTTGCACCCATGATTAAATGTTCTATGCAGAAGATGTAATTTAGTATTATAAAAAAGTCCCACATAATTATTGGTTCTATACATTTAAAAATTCAGCTTCAAACGTAAAGCTTGGGGGGATATTTTCTTTCTTTTTTGGCTAAAATTGCCACTGCCAGAGAAAAAAGTTCTTTGTCTACAGAATGAGTCAATAACAGTTGATTAGAGAGTTCTCTTTAACTAAAAAATTATGAAAAAACAAAACAAAATAACATTCAAATCTGTCAATTAGTGCTCAAAACATTCAATTTTGAAATCATGCTGATCACAACCACAGGGGGAAAAAAAACTACCCTTACCAGAGGGAGACTTATTTTACATTTGATTTCATAAATATTTTGCAATAAATGGTTACTACAGCAACAGAACAAGGGAAAATCCTCTCGGAGAATCTTCTTCATACCAGTCAACTTTTAAAAAAGGCATGTGAAGAGATTCACACGATTTTTTTTTTCAACAGATTCACACATTCTTGCAACCCATTTTTAACACTTTCCAACCTAGTTGAAAAGTGTTTATGACTTCGGTTTGTCTGGCCGTCTGCCGTCTGTCCGTGCTCTAACTCCCGTAAATAGGCTCGGATTGCCCTGCAATTTTTATGTGTTATTGTCGTTATCTATAGCATGTTCCCTATTTCAACGGAAATGTGTAGCACTTATAGTTTTTTTACAGGGACACTCAAAAGAATTCCGTTACATTACGGTCTACGGGGAAAAATCATTTGCGGTTTATTTTAATGATGTTACACAATTTCAAATACATTGTAATTGATATATATCACTAAGGTACATTACAAGAAGCTTAATATGGAATAGGGTGTGCATAGCACTTATAGTTACTTTACAGGGACAGTCAAAAGAATTCCGTTACATTACGTCTATGGAGAAAAATCGTTTGCGGTTTAATTAAATAATGTTTCATTATTTTAAACGCATTGAAATTTATATATATCACTAAGGTACATTACAAGAGGCTTACTACAGAATATTGTGTGTATAGCAGTCATCGTTCATTTACAGGGACACACGAAACAATTCTCTACTGTCTGTTAACAATAATTCCTGGAAGTGCGTTTTAAGTTGCTGAACGCGATTTTAAATTTAACTCACTTTTTGGCTATTACTTGGTGTGTATAAATTCCAATGCGTATATGTAGTATATATACAAATCTATAGATCATATACAGGGCTGAATAAAAGTATTCGGATATTTTTTCAAATATTGTATGTGTTGGAGATTCCTGAAATTATGTTTTTAAATATGTTATGCGATTTCCAAATTGTTTACTTAGATGTTATCTTTCTGCTTATTAAACGGTAATGATTTGTAAAATTATTTTGGAAGCGTTGGAAAGTGTTACATAATCTATGCTTGACGCATGATTTTTCGTTCTTGTTAAAGTAAAACAAACATTTTTATTTATTTTTTTTTTAGCACATAATAGATGTATATTGTTAAACAATATTGCATGTGACCTTTTTCAATAAAAAATGTAGCAATTATATTACTTAAATATATAAAGAAAATTTACCATGAATTAAAATTTCTCCAAGACTGGAGGGTCTTGCACCTATGAATCCCCGAATAAACGTAACAACCAACTCAATTATTTGATGGAATATTAGATTTATTTAGTGTTTTTCTCAGTATTTTTATTGAAAAGCATCAATAAAATTTTAGTTCGACTTTAAATATCTCCCAAACTACTCTTAGAAATTTCCCATAAATTATATATAGGCCAATTAAAGTGTGTAATATTTGTCAAATCTAAAACTATCGAAAGGAAAGTATTCATCGTGGAGATAGTCTACTGAGAATTTGAAAATGTAAGTAATACCTCAAATAACCAATATTTTCAGAATATCGCTAGCTGAAACAAGACCTGCCAAATTAACCCATTAAAGCCTAGCGGTACCATATGGTACCAGATAAGTTTCAAATATTTTTTTGTTGATACACCAGTATTTTTTTACGGAAACATTATCTTTATTTTGTGACTACAAATTCTTGATAAAGCAAACAAAAATTGCTAGTTTAAAAATACTGGTGTGAAATGTAAGTTTTGCATTTTAAAGACGAAAATAATTCCGGCTTTAATGGGTTAAAACAGCATGGCTGAGTGCTGTTAGCATGTGCATCTAATAAATATTCGTATTAGGGATATGAGTCTTCCTCCCACGGCTGTCCTATAATACCCAACAAGCATTTACATGATCCTGCCATATCGACATATCAAGCTGCTGATATTTTTAGGTAGATTTCGTAAGAAAAACTTCCTGTTACCTTCTCCCCTATGTTGGAATGTTGGAATTTCTTTTTTTTTTTTTTTTTTTTGCAGATTTACGCCGATCATGACCCCTAGAACCCGAAACCACCCCTCAGTTCAATACCTTAAGACACGATAACTTCCATAATTCTCCACAAATCTTTTCCAAACTGATACATAAAATCAAGAGGCAGAAAATTTCGGTGAAGTTCGTCAATGGGCAAAACCGGACCAAAGTGGTGGAAATGGGGAGGTTTTTTGTGAAAACAGAAAAAAATCCCATAACTTCTTAATTATGATACATATCGAATCAATTTAAAGTTATTACTTCTAGGAAAAGGGCCAAAAATTTATGTATGGCAGATCTTTCATTAAAAATGACCTCAAGGGATGAAAAAATAAGTGTTTAAGCAAAAAAATTCATAACTTCGTCAATTCACAAGATATCAAATCCGCTTAAATTTATTATAAATCTTCTTAATATAAAACTTTTTGATAGGACCAACTCTTACAGTCATGGGTGCAAGAAGTCCATCCAAGCCAAGACTAAAAACTTTTCTGAATAGTAACCGAATGGAAATGGACTAGAAGATTTCTATGTCTTGCATTGTGGCTAAAAATTGATCTTTTGCAATAAAATAGAGATTTTCTCAAAGACTGAAGCCAGTCCTGCCGGCTCCGCTTACAGGCACAGGTAGATTTTAAAGTGGGAGGTCCCAACTGCCGCATTATGGCAAAAGTTCCTTCTTCAATTTCCAATAAGAAGGTGTTCTACGGTCTGTGGCAAAGACTAAATCTGCTGTCATAAATTTCCAGGTACTTAACTGTGCCTGCCTTAGGGATGGTAGAATTGATACTTACAAGGGTGCATGCGCACAGATTTTGATGATTTTAGAGTACAAGGTGGCCATAATTAAACTGACGGTACTTAGAGTGTTCTGTAGCGCGATCCAATTGCGAGAATGGCGCCAAATTTTGTAGGAAGATTAAACAAGACGAGGGACGAAGGATTCCGCGAAAAAAAAAGTTCCAAAAGTCACCGCCAGGGGAATATGTGGCGCTGCGTATTCGAAAAAGAGAGTTTCAAAAAATGAAGAATCAATACTGAAATAAAATTACCGTTTATTTAACGAATTTAGCAATTTAATCAAAGCTCAAAATGGTAACAGTTTATAAAAAGCTAAAAATTTACATAAACACTGCTAGTTTCTTTATCTGCAATTTCACTTACAGAGCCCCAAAGAAAACAACAGCAGAAGAAGAAGTTCTTTATTCAAATTCCACATAACATCTTTTGGCCCAGTGCCAGCTTGTTCGGCTTTAAAAGGTAATGTGCTACTGTCAGAAGCAATTTCATTGAAAGTTATCTTTCATGTCTCCTTCTTTAGTCGAGCGAGTTCTACCAGTCAAATTCTTTTACCTCAACCAGTGCAATGCGCCAGCCGCTCTTCATGCTTTTAGAAACCACAAAAAAATGCATAAAGGTAACGGTCCTTTGTCAGTTAATGGTTTAAAAGCAATGCTTGAGAAGTTTGAGAAAATAGGTTCTCCAAATGTTCAGTCAGGCAGAGGACGAAAACCGGTATCACAGGATACAATCGAAGAAGTGGCAACAGCGAATGTCGACAGAGCACCAGACAATATTGCTACCAGAGGCGGATTGCCAAATAGGCTGAGTAGGCTGAAGCCTAGGGGCCCGGCGCAAAATTTGTGACTTTTTTTTTGTCCTAAAAAAATATGTATGTATATGTGTGTGCGTGTGTATGTTTGTATGTATGTATGTATATACACTGCTCAAAACAATTAAAGGATATTGCAGTTTTAGGTGGATTTTGTATCTGGGAAACTTTTTAGCTGATTGATACATGGTCGACAGACATAGTAGGTTATATGAGAATAAATTACACATGTTTGGCAGAAAAAAATGCATTTTATTGCGCATTTGTGTACAAAAGGAAAAAACACAATTTGTGCATATGAGAAAAAAAGAATAATAAAAGGTGTTTTCTTCAAAGAAAATCATTTTCAGTAGGGAGTATGGTTTCCACGGGCGGCCAGCAACGTTGAACACCTTTGAGGCATGGACTCAATGAGGCTATTAATGACGAGTTGGGGTATTCTGCCCCACTCTTCCAGAAGAGCTCTTTCCAGTTCTTGGAGAGTTTGTGGGGGTTGTTGGCGGCCAGAAACTCGTCTTCCTAGAGCGTCCCAAACGTGCTCGATTGGATTCATGTCTGGAGAACACGCTGGCCATTCCATTCGAACGATTCCTTCCTCGAAAAGGAAATCCTCCACCAGGTTTGCACGATGTGGCCTGCAGTTATCGTCCATTAAAATGAAGTTATCTCCGATTGCTGCAGCGTAAGGGACTACAATAGGTCTGAGGATCTCATCCCTATATCGGCGACCAGTCAGAGCTCCATCTCGAATGATGTAGAGGTCAGTGCGCCTGTCAATGTAGATGCCACCATACACCAACACTCCTCCACCTCCAAATCTGACACTTTCGTGCACGAACGCAGGATTATTCCTACTGCCACGGTCCCTCCAGATGAAAATACGCCTATTATCCGGATGCACAGAAAAACGGGACTCGTCAGAAAACAGAATATTGCTCCATTCATTTCTCCTCCAGTTGACATGCTCGGTTGCCCACTCCCTGCGGTCTGCACGATGCCTTGATGTTAATCTAACACATACCATCGGTCGGCGAGCATACAGACCTACAGCATGGAGCCGGTTTCGGACAGTCTGAGTTGAAATCGTGGTGCCTGTAGCCGAGCGAAGGTGTTGTTGGAGAAGAGTAGCGTTCATGTTTCGGTGTCTCCGAGCTGTTAACGCTAAATACCGATCTTCATTGGGCGTTGTTGCCCGTCTACGACCTTGCCCTGGTCTTCGGCCTCCACATCCACTCTCCAAAAAACGGTTCCAGATCCTGGAAATGACACTTTGTGACACTCCAATGGCTTGCGCTACTTCGGCTTGAGTTTGGCCCCCTTCTAACCTACCAACAATTCTCCAAGCTTCTGAATCTGTCAAATGACTTCGCTGAGACATCGTACTCATCGAAACAAAGCAATCACTGAATGCTGATCATCCTTGTCTTCATTCTCTTTTATCCAGTTGAAAGTCAAATTTCATTCGCTGCCGCTGAAGCGACGTTTTTGACGTCGAACTCAAAATTTGCATAATCCACAGTTTGAAAACCAGAAAAATTTGCATTTGTGATTCTCTTCTTCTATTTCCGGCAAAAAAAAATTTCGTTTATATCTTTATTTTATATAAAACTTCAAATATCCTTTAATTGTTTTGAGCAGTGTATATATATATATATATATATATATATATAATGTTGTATGTCAATGTATATACATATAGAGCAGGAGGGGCCCCCCCAATGTGTTAAGCGTAGGGCCCGGTAGGTGGTTAATCCGCCTCTGATTGCTACCACTTCCAGCGCTCGTGGGATAGCTCGGAATCTGGATATGCCTTATTGTACGGTATCTAAAATCCTACGAAAGATTATCCACTTCTATCCGTACAAGAGTTACGTCACACCGACCATGATAAGCGATTGACTTTTGCTCTCTTTTCTTGCCAGAATGGAGTTGGATGATGCTTGGCCCTGGAAAATCTCATGGGGAGACGAGGCCCACTTTTACCTGAATGGAACTGTAAATACCCAGAACTGCCGAATTTAGGATAACAAGTCACCAAAGAGCATTCAAGGAAATTCCTTTGCATTCACCAAAGATAATTGTTTGGTGTGGTTTCACAGCAGATATGATCATAGGTCCATTCTTCTATGAGAACATTACTCCGACAGGACCTGTAACTTGTTCTGTTACCGGAGACAAATATCGCCAAATGCTAAACAACTTTGCTATTCCAGCACTTCAGCAAATACAGTGCCTGGAGAAAATCATTTTCATGCAAGATGGAGCCCTTCCACATATTGCTTTGCAGGTATAGCAGCTGCTACGACAGAAATTTACAACAGAAAGAGTCATTAGCCGCTGTTTTCTAACTGCATGGCCACCTCGGTCCCCTGATCTTACACCCTGCGACTTTTGGCTATGGGGTTACCTTAAGTCCAAGGTCTATCACGGAGGTGTCCATGACCTGGCTACGTTGAAGGATAACATATCGCGAACGGTACGGGAGATTCCTGCAGACATGTTATTCTCTGCTGTTATAAATGCTGTGCACAGAATGCAATATGTGGTCCACAAAAACGGCGGCCACATCAAAGAGTTGGATGTGCTAAATAAACAGTAATTTTATTTCAGTATTGATTCTTCTTTTTTGAAACTCTCTTTTTCGAATACACGGCGCCACATATTCCCCTGGCGGTGACTTTTGGAACTAATTTTTTTTCCGCGGAATCCTTCATCCCCCGTCTTGTTTAATCTTCCTACAAAATTTGGCGCCGTTCTCACAATTAGATCGCGCTACAGAACACTCTAAGTACCGTCAGTTTAATTATGGCCACCTTGTATGTTGTAGGGGTCATAACCCTAACTATTCAGGTCAAAGGTTTCCTTCAAATGGGCTGTAGTTTTCGAGAAATTTCGGCTTAAAGTTCAGCATGCATTTCAAATACCCATTAGTTCGCGATCTTGAACAAGGTCTTCGTGTGCAGAGCTAGCGCTCGCGATTTGAGAGCCGGAGATGAGGGTTCTGTCCTCTCATGTGACTTTTACCCTTTTTAACACTTTCCAACCTAGTTGAAAAGTGTTTATGACTTCGGTTTGTCTGCCGTCTGTCCGTGCTCTAACTCCCGTAAATATGCTCGGATTGCCCTGCAATTTTTATATGTTATTGTCGTCATCTATAGCATGTTCCCTATTTTAACTGAAGTGTGTAGCACTTATAGTTTTTTTACAGGGACACTCAAAAGAATTCCGTTACATTACGGTGTAAGCGGAAAAATTATTTGCGGTTTATTTTAATGATGTTACACAATTTCAAACACATTGTAACTGATATATATCACTAAGGTGCATTACAAGAAGCTTAATATGCAATAGGGTGTGCATAACACTTATAGTTACTTTACAGGGACATAGTCAAAAGAATTCCGTTCGTTACGTCTATGGAGAAAAATCGTCTGCGGTTTATTTAAATAATGTTTCACTATTTTAAACGCATTGAAATTTATATATATCACTCAGGTGCATTACAAAAGGCTTACTACAGAATATTGTGTGTATAGCAGTCATCGTTCATTTACAGGGATACACAAAAGAATTCTCTACTGTCTGTTAACAATAATTCCTGGAAGTGCGTTTTAAGTTGCTGAACGCGATTTTAAATTTAACTCACTTTTTGTCTATTACTTGATGTGTATAAATTCTGTAGATCATATACAGGGCAGCACAAAAGTAAGCGAAAACATTTCCGTTTATTGACAGAAACTCCAGAAGGAGAATTTTAAACTGTGCTACGCGTTTCCTAACTGAACTAAAATTTAGCATCCTATGTAGTCTATATACAAATCTATAGATCCTATACAGGGCTGAATAAAAGTATTCGGATATTTTTCCGAATATTGTGTATGTTGGAAATTCCTGAAATTACGTTTTTAAATATGTTATGCGTTTTCCAAATTATTTATTTAGATGTTATCTTTCAGCTTATTAAACGGTAATGATTTGTAAAATTATTTTGGAAGCGTTGGAAAGTGTTACACAATCTATGCTTGACGCATGATTTTTCGTTCTTGTTTTAATAAATTTTATATATTTGTCGCGCTATATGTTTTATGCAGAATTATGAATTCTGCATCTTTGAACTTTTTGATATTTTCCTAATAAATTCCATTTACATTTTCGAGAAAATTTATAGTTTTTGCGCAATTTTTATTCTAATATTTCTGCTGACGAAAATCCAAACTAATTTGTCTTGATATCTCGTGTTTTTAAAATGATTATTGTTTACATTTATGTAGATTTACTTATTTATTTACGTATTTATGAAATAATGCATCTTTTTTTCTTTTGCATTTTCTATTTAAAACTAGTCGTTGGGGGCCACCGTAATACTTACCCATCATGGATATGCATAATGTAAAATATTAAAATAAAAATGTGTAAACTACTTATAAAATGCATTGCAATTCAAATAAAATCGTGGGGTCAAGGGCTTGATGACGTCACAAACTTTAAAGGCTCGATTACTGAATTGCTTGAAAGAGGTTTTTCCTTATAACTCCAAAAATAATAATCCTATTAACTAGCGGTTTATTGCATCTGATTAAGCGTCAAATTTCCAATTAAAATATATCTTTGAAGTGAAATTTGGATGAAATACAGGGTCATGAAAAATCGAAGAGTGTGGAAAATAGGATTCCAAATATCTCGGCAACTCTTTATCCGATCGACTACATGCTTTATTCAAAATTTATGTTTTTTTATTGTCTTTTATATTCATTTCTTAAAATAAACGATTTCGAAAATTTTTATATACCTTTCATCAGAACGAATATTTCGAGAGTCCGAAAAAAATTGTTCCGGTTAATCGAGGTTATTGAAATGAAATAGGCTTCTTCCCATTATTACATACTAAGTACATACAAAATTGCAAGTCTTTATCTCAATTTTTTCGGGAGATAGAGCGTTTACAGACACACACACACACAGACACACAGACGGACGGCAAAATTTTTTTTCCAAAAATATGTTTTTCGGAATCTCCAGTGTCTGAAACGTGTAAATCCGTCAAAAAAAAATTTTCGATTTTCAAAACGATTACAAGACTTACCCTATACTACGTATGATGGGTAAGTAAAAATTAACAAAATAATATTACCTTTTAATATTTGATTTGTGCTAAATATATTGAAATATGTTAACTGCTAAAATATTTATCATCACTGACAT
Organism: Maratus michaelseni; assembly: GCA_963931845.1. NCBI lineage: Eukaryota > Metazoa > Arthropoda > Arachnida > Araneae > Salticidae > Maratus > Maratus michaelseni. The sequence goes on from OZ007592.1 coordinate 258,535,062, forward strand.
CGACATTTTTAGTTTATTAACTATGGAACTAATTGTGTGATGCATATCGCAAAAATATTCTAAACAAATTCCGCATTAAAAATCGCCTTGAAATATATTCTTTACGTATATTGGAAGAATGTATAAATCTGCCATTTTGTTAAAAATCTTAGTTGCTTCGTAATTAAAATGTCAGATACAGATATTTTGATTTGATTAACACCCAGAAGCAGAGCTCTACAAATTTGAAAAAATATTGTAGCTAGCAAAAAATTATAGTCGCCAGTGAAATATATTTACCCCCCAGCCGGACAGTTGTCAGCTCCCGTACTTTGTGGTTTAAAGTCACATAAATCCTCTAGTCTGAACCATATGGGTACAGAAATTGAAAAAAAATTTTCCCCGATTTACATTTACGGTATTAAATGTATGTCACTTCCTCGTATAACACACTTATCCAGCTTGCTAATACCTCATTTGGAAGAAAAATATAAAAATTGCACAATATTCATAAAGTACTTGTTCAGTTTCATAAATCCGAACTCAAAATTTAGTCCAATAACTTCATATAGTGGCCAATGAATATATGGCGACCAGAAAATTTCTCATTTTCTGAAGAAAGTTTAATTCTAAGGTACGTCTATATCGGACGAGATAGCTAATTGAATTAAGTTGGCTACCTGATGCTAATGTATAAAATTTTCAAAAATGGGTAAATTGCCTTCAATATAACAGGGTTCATACAGAGTTTGTTAAATGAAAAATAAGGACTTTCTAAAGTTTATAAAAAACAGTAGTATATATGCTTACTCACATTAAAATTTAATCACAAGGTTGAAATTTTACATAATAAAACGTAATTACCCTTTCTAATATATATATATATTTTTTAATGAGTTACAAAATGAAAATAAATACAAAAAGTATATAAAACAAAACATTTTATTAGTTGGCTATCAATTGTTTTTTAGCATCAATTTCTTTGTACAGGGAGGAAATTTCCCTATTTTTTTCTTAGCAGATTTCCTACAATTGTTTGATTTGATAAATAATTCAATGTCTTTAGGTGTTTTAGCTTTATCGGCTAATTCATTGGCCATACTTTCTAACTGCAATACCTCCTTTACAAGACACCATATATTTTGCTTTATAAAACTAATTTTGAGCTGCCATACTTGACAAATTATGTGTTGGAGTTTGTTTGAAGTTTTTTTTTTTTTTAAATATTTTAGACTTGCGTTAAATATTCAGCTCATGTTAAAAAATAAGGACTTTCAATAAAAAATAAGGAGCTTTTAAAGACGTTTAAGGTCCGTATGAACAGTGGCGTAGCCAAGGGGGGGGGGGGGGTCCGACACAATTTTCTTTAGTCACACATATTCCTTGTCAAGTTGACCATCAGATACATCTGATTCAATGTCAAACTTGAAGAATATTTCGGAAGAACAATTTTCTTCCTCCTTTTGTTACTTTTATTTCTAATCTCGTTATTCGTTAATCGCTAAAGAAAAGAACAGAGGGATATTGAAAGATTTTGATGTTCATCTGGGTTTGTACAAAATAATGGTGATTTTTGTTATGAAACTTTTCAACCTGAGCTATTTTTAATAAACTGTTAACCCTTTCCGGCACAGTGGTCCCCCTCCGGGCACACCTAATTTTAATTCCAAACTTGCATTCGGCACCAAGAATATTTTAATAAAATTTTGCTTATACAATGAAAGCTTAAAATAAGGAGTTCTTATTTTCTAGAAAAGTCTTTTGTAAATTCCGGTGTCAACCAGTAATTTCTCATTTTACGAACATAATTTGTCTGTGCCGGAAAGGGTTAATGGAATATTACGTTGTTGTATATTATTTTGAAGGACAGGTTTTTACCTACTTATTTAATATTATAATTTTGTTTTCCGCTATTGTACAGGGGTATTTAAGGCAGTTATAGAACTTTGGGAAATTTCGTACGATTTTTTTACCAATTCAAAACGGCTTGTATATCAACCACGCTACAGCGTTGAATTCAGGAGAGCGGAGGTGGGCATCCACCCCGGAGCATCGAAATGACCCCTCGGAAGATTTGAGATTTTATGCTTAGGAGTGCAATCTCTCCCCTTCTCTAAACTCCACAGTGTACCTATTCCGGAGAAAAATGTCTGAATTCAACGTTACATTTGACCGAAGTATGACTTGTGAACTCAGTGTTAACATTGCTTTCAGAAATTTCATGATAACAATGAGCGTTTTGAATATGAAGGTAGGTGGCATTCGGTTATTAACAATGAGAAATTGAAAGCAAAGGTTGAAGCTAATCCACGTACCAAAGTCTGAAAGCTTGTTGCTGAACTTGGAGTACGTTCTAAAACTGTTTCCAACCGCTTAAAAGAAATTGGTTGAAAAGTAAAATAGCAGAAACCACCATTATTTTTTACGCAATCTAATACTTCCCAAGATGTGCTAATCCATCATAATTATTTTTTTTACAAAAAATTTAACATTTTTTATGTCGACCAATTATTGGAAACAACTATTGAGGTCTATTTACTTTAGTATCAAAAGCAGTGAAACTTGAAAAAGAATTATGGCTGTTTTAGACAATTGAAACAAAATTATTTTTCCCAACATCAACTATATTTGTTGCATGTGTTTGTTACATTACTAGTTTCTGTAGCCAAAATTACAAGATTTTTTTCTTAAAAATTAAAACCTTATTTCAGAAATTCCCATGGTGAATCAACAGCTGACGGCATTGGCAATAATGTCAACTCATTATTCAGTATACAGCACAAGTTCTTATTTCAACGACAAGAAATTAAACATGAAAATTGAAAAAACAGTTTCAACCAAATACTGTTATAAACTTAACCATTTGATCAAAACTTTAAAATAATCAAATGTTTATGTCATATGAAACTTGATTTAAATGCATTCTCTTCAGTGTGTGCTCAGTTTTTATATCATAGTGTTTGTAAAAAAAATTTCTTTGGTAAATATTAATGTAACTTCATTGTATTATTAGCTACAATTATAGAGATTAATCTTACTTCATTTAACACATGCTATTTTTTTATATTAAGAAATTGATAAGGAAATATCTAAATTCTTAAAGTTACTCGAAATAATTCTATTGCATATCACACACACAGTCAATCCTGTCACACTATACTTCAATAAGAAGCATTGTTCGTTTCGTCGGGACCCCTAAAATTTTCCGTTTGAGATAGGATTCCGTTATAGCAAGTACCCGCTTTCACAGGCTTTACTGTATTTATAAGTCGGGTAAAACCTGACAAGACGAAATCGGAATCACAAAAGAACGGTGAAAAAGCCCGTTTCAGGCAGTTTTCAGCAAATTTAATTGTATGGTTATCCATATCAGGACGACCATGCAATGCTTTTGTCAGGGATGAGATTAACAAAAAGGCAAAAAAGCTGAAAACTGCGCGAACGACGTTTGAGCAATAAGTTATGAATTTCAAGCGCAACAAATATTATAATTGCTATTAAAAAATATATTTAAAAAATATATATATTACATCAATTTAGCTTTGAGTAAATTAAAAAGAAATTACTTACTTACTCTAATAAAAAGTCTATTTTACCAAGATACAGCATATTAATAAAACCCTTCAATAGCATGAACATTTTTTTTTAATTGAAATTTTGAAAAATTGTAAAACATTTTTCTTGAAAGAGAAAATTAAGTATATGCAGGGCTGCCACTGCCTAATGACACTGAAAATAGTAGCTTTAGTAGCCTACAAAGAAAGAAATAGTAGCCAAAATAGTAGCATTTGTACAAAAATAGTAGCCAAAATAGTCGCATACTTACCTAAAAAAAGAACAATATTAAAAAGTTTCCATAATAACTGAAGGGTCTTTATGAATGTCCACATTTCAGTGTTTATGTTTCTGCCCAAGTCACTTTTTATACTTTTATTATAAATGCTACGAATTGTGTAAACAGTTCTGAACTCTCCTTAATAAATATAGACGCCAACATTGTAAAAACTACATCAGGAGTAAAATAGTTACATTTCAGGAGTTTTGGACATCCATCAGGAGTAAAATTTAAGCAATTCAGGAGTCGTTTCAGGAGTCATACGAGTGTTTTGAAGATATACTTTTTTAATAGTTCGGCGTCATTTCGAAGATCAATAATGATAAATAAACTAATTTTGCAAAATTTTTGTGAAAATGAACTTGGTAAACAAAATAAAGAATAAAATAAGAGTCCTCAGCTTTGAAAGATAAACTAGGAATCTGTGAAGGAAAATTGATTCCACGGGGTTTTGAAGTTTTTTCTGAATGTATGAAAAAAAAAATATTCTGAAAAAAAATTCGCCGTTTTTTTAAGATCTTTTGACCAAATTTGCCGTTTTTTCAAGATCCTTCGACGAAATTTACCGTTTTTTCGAGATCCTTCGACAAAATTTGCCGTTTTTTGGCGATCTTTCAACAAAATTTGCCGTTTTTTCGAGATCCTTCGACGAAATTTACCGTTTTTTCGAGATCCTTCGACAAAATTTACCGTTTTTTCGAGATCCTTCGACAAAATTTACCGTTTTTTGGCGATCTTTCGACGAAATTTGCCGTTTTTTCGCGATCCTTCGACAAAATTAGCCGTTTTTTCGCAATCCGATGACGAAATTTGCCGTTTCTTCGAGATCCTTCGACAAAATTTGCCGTTTTTTGGCGATCTTTCAACAAAATTTGCCGTTTTTTCGAGATCCTTCGACGAAATTTACCGTTTTTTCGAGATCCTTCGACAAAATTTGCCGTTTTTTGGCGATCTTTCAACAAAATTTGCCGTTTTTTCGAGATCCTTCGACGAAATTTACCGTTTTTTCGAGATCCTTCGACAAAATTTACCGTTTTTTCGAGATCCTTCGACAAAATTTGCCGTTTTTTGGCGATCTTTCGACGAAATTTGCCGTTTTTTCGCGATCCTTCGACAAAATTAGCCGTTTTTTCGCAATCCGATGACGAAATTTGCCGTTTCTTCGACGAAATTGGACGTTTTTCCGTTATCCTTCGACGAAATTAGCAGTTTTTTCCACGATCCTTTGACGAAGTTGGCGTTTTCTCCGTGGCCCTTCGGCGAAATTCGCATTTTTCCGTGATTTCGCCGAAAAACGCGGAAAAATTCGCCGAATTTCCGCCGAAAATGCAGTTTTTTTTACGGCCTTTTGACGAAATTCACGTGTTTTCACGGTCCTTTGACTAAATTTGCGTTTTTTTCGCAATCTGTCAACGAAATTAGCCATTTTCCGCGATCTTTTAATGAATTAATTTCGCGTTTTTTCACGATCATTCAACGAAATTCCCCGTTTTTTTACGATTCTTTGACGAAGTTTGCCGTTTTTCGTGATGCTTCGACAGAATTCGCCATTTTTTAACGATCCTTTGACGAAGTTTGCCGTTTTTCGCAATCCTTCGACGAAGTTTGCCGTTTTTTTCGCGATCCTACGGCGAAATTTGCCGTTTTTTCGGATTATTCGACAAAATGATTTCGCGATTCTTCGAAGAATTTACGCGTGTAAAAATTGCACGTCGCGTAAGAACTATTTTTTTGCGTCCCAATTCCAATTTTTCGCGTAATTTACGCGCTATAGCGCGTCCGCGGCATCGCTGTAAAAGACGCAATTTCCGTATTTTCAACGTTATTTCCGTACTACCGTATTTTACCACGCATTTCCGGAGTTGTTGGCATCTATGTATACTAGACACCAAGCTTTTCTGGGCTCCAAAACCACCTACCACCAAACGTGATTTCCACCTACTAAGCCAAACTAGTTTTTCTCCGACCAAAATCTGCTTGGAATTTCCGTATTCCTGCCGAAACTTGAACATTCCCTGGAATTCAGAAACGATCCCATCAGCACAGTACCTGCCTCCCCTAATTTGCAAATAGAAGCAACCGCTTGCGTACGTACGGATGGAGGAAACAGCGAGGCAGGTGACCGAGTGCGTTTGGGAAGATGACTTTACAGGCGCTTTGAGGGAGAAAAAAAAGATCGATTCTTCACTAAAAATAGTCGCTGGAACCTGAAAAAAGTCGCCTTTTTTTGCGTTTTAGTTGAAATAGTCGCTTTTTAATGGTTTTTGGCCTATAATAGTCGCCATAGTCGCCTGATGCTGAAAATAGTCGCTTTTAGTCGCATTTTAGTCGCAAATGGCAGCCCTGTATATGCTAATAATTGCAACCACCTTAAATAAATGATAGAACAGAGTTCCCACCCTTTTTAAAAATAAAAATAATCTTTTAAGGAATTAAAGAAATTTAAGGACATTATCAGTGGCACCAACTAGTCCGTGCCATGGTTATTCCAGATTCCAGGTCATTTTTACCAGTCAGCTGGAATCTAATTTTTGGATTTTTTGAATATTTTTTGTTTCTGCATTCCATAGCGAATTTTCTACATTACTAAAAGAAATTTGGTTTCAATCTTTTAACACAATGCAGTAAATTCTGACGAAATTTGCGTTTTTACGGCGATCTTTTAGCGAAATTTGCATTTTTATGGCAGTCTTTTGGCTAAATTTGCGTTTTTATGGCAATCTTTTGGCTAAATTCGAGTTTTTGGCTAAATTCGAGCTTTTACGGCGATCTTTTGGCTAAATTAGTTTTTTTCAGCGAGTTTTTGGCTAAATTCGCGCTTTTACGATCTTTTGGCTAAATTCGCGTTTTTACGGCGATCTTTTGGCTAAATTCGCGTTTTTACGGCGATCTTTTGGCTAAATTCGCGTTTTTTATGGCAATCTTTTGGCTAAATTCGCGTTTTTACGACGATCTTTTGGCTAAATTCGCGTTTTTACGGCGATCTTTTGGCTAAGTTTGCGTTTTGACGACGATCTTTTGGCTAAATTCGCGTTTTTTCAACGACTTTTTGGCTAAATTTTTCAGCGATCTTTTGTCGAAAATTGCGTTTTTTCAGCGATCCTTTGTCGAAAATTGCGTTTTTTCAGCAATCCTTTGTCGAAAATTGCGTTTTTTCAGCAAAAGTTTGACTAAATTCACGTCTCTTTAGCAATCTTCTGGCAATTTTCACAGGATTCTTTGAAGAAATTCGCGTTTTTTCAGCGATCCTTTGACGAAATTTCGCGATCTTTTGCGTTTTTCACACGATTTTTTGACAGAATTCGCGTTTTTCAGAGATCCATTGACGAAATTTCCGAGGTTTTTTTTCGCGATCTTTAGGCAAATTTCGCGTTTTTTCGGAAAATGATGAAAAAGCGGAAAATGGAAAATAACAAAATAGCGGAAAACCGCGGATGAATCTCATGCCTGTTTTGTTTAAGGCAGGAATCTGCTATAGACAGGTTTTACTATACATATTACATACATAAGTTATAGCTTAAATATCACCTGTTCGTTGATGAATCAATATCGCACGAATACAAATATTTTCACAGACAAATTTCCTCGATTTTAAAGTGCTCTAACAAAATTTCCCGACTTTTCCAGATTGATAAACCTCCCTAATTTCCAGAATAGGCATCAAATTCTGCTTTTATTTAAAACATTTTTGCCGGGAGGAGAAAAAAATAAAATAAAAAAGGGGGTGGGAGGGGGGAGTAATAATTTAAAATTTTATATCTTTATAATAATATTTTGAATGATTGTAACATCTTTCAACTTTCTCAACGCTGTGAACCGATATATCCATTCACTATGCTGTAGGTTTCACTGCAATAATAGCATTGTTTAAATTAATATATTTCTACTAATATAATGCAGCTTTAAAATATTGAGTAATGATTTATACTCATATACATAAATTAGTCTTTCTTTAGCATTTTGCTGCCTGTAGCGACTGCATTCGCAAAGCCCTGCTTGGAATCTTTATCTGAAGTAACTTATTACCTACATTGTCCGTATATATCGATACCAATGTTGAATTCACACTGTTCTCCATGAGGGATTTCTGTAGCTCTGGGGAGGGAGGGGGGCATTGCACTTTTTAATCATTAAACTCATAAAATCTCAAAACTTCCAGGACAAATTAAACACTGATCAATACTTTATCTGCAATAAATTTAATTAGGCTTTTTTCTCAGAGAGACATTTCTGTTACATGACATTACTAAATTAAGAGCCTACGCTAGTCATGCAAAAAAAGCCACACAAGATAATGTTAAGGTTCTTGGGCAGATTTCTCTCGCTCACATTTTAATATTTTTTTGCATAGTATAGCTGAGGCCGAACTCCAACGTTGTTAGTTTTTACTTTTTCGATTTTGGTTACAGTTTTTATATATAAAGGTACTTTCACTTTCAGAACCGGTTCCAAATTGAAAATGTCTACTTTAAAAAAAAAAAAACTAACCAAAATCAAAAAAGTAAAAACTAACAACGTTAGGGTTGGCCTCAGCTATCCTATGCAAAAAAAAAAAAAAAAAAAAAAAAAAAAATTAAATATTTAAATGCGAGCGAGAAATCTGCCAAGAACCTTCCCATAGACTTAACGACACCTGCTCAACACATTGTAAAACAATGTATAAGATACGAAGTTCTAATTGGTACATGGGTGCAAGAAGTCCATCCAAGCCAAGACTGAAAATTTTTCTGAGTATTAGGAATATCCAAATAGAAATGGACTAGATTTCTATGTCTTGCATTATGGCTAAAAATGGATCTCTTACAATAAAAGATAGTAATTAAAAGTTTTTGACAGTAAAATTGCTATTATTTAAGCATATAAAGTAGAATTTACTATCAGTCAAAAATCTCTCCAAGACTGAAGTCTTGCACCCATGAATTGGTATAAAAACACAGCAACAGCTTCAGTAGAGGTAGAATAATTTTTTTCACTCTACACCAAAAAGAAATTCGTATTTAAAAGGATGCTTTTTTTAAAAAACGCTGAATGCTAATAATCCACACTGAGTAACAAGGAAGCTATTTAATATTTTGATAATTTCAGATATAACTGGCTATTCTTATATTTACTCTATCTGCACATGAATGAGTAACTCATTTTTATAATTTTTCCATCATACACATGTGTGCGAGTTTCGATTTATGCGATTAACAGTACAAATGCAAATATGTTTGTTTTGTTATTTGTGCTACTAACTAATGAAATTACTTATTTGCCATTTTATTAATTTTGTAATTACAGGGTGTATTCCAGATCAGCAATGAATTTCCCCGACTTTTCCATACCAATAAAAGAAAAATTCTAAGTATCGAGATTTTGTGATGTTACAAAAAAAAAAAATCTTAAAAGTTGTCAATCTGCAAGTGAAACTTTCACAACTGATTCCGAGGCCCAAATTACCAATTGGTTCAGGATGAAATTCTTTATCACATCAGTCACAGTTAAATACAGATTGCTTTGACATATTTGAATACAAATAATAAATATTCAATAAATTAAGCTAACAAATGTTCAGTTTCCAAATAAAAATAAGCAAGTAGAGTGAAACTCCTAATCAATCCTACAAAATTCAGTAGAAAGTTTCAGTGAAACTGGAACTCTAAATCTCCGAGTTACGAAGGACTGTAAAAGGGTAGTCAAAATAATTTGCAAGAGAGGTTGGCAAAGTTTGATTTTAATGGCGTTGCAATTTCAAATTTTCAGTTTTATAAGGAACATTGCTTTTTTTTTTTTTCAGACTTTTTATTGGCAAAATGCATCTTTTTTTTTTTTTTTTTTTGTATCCAGAGATTTCTTGTAAAAAGCTTCTCCATACCACAGTATTTCTAAATCCAAGACCTTCGACATTGCAAAAATATTGAACACGACACACTACTTTGGAATCTACAAAAAGCAGTTATTAAATCATGTTGTAATTAAGCATTTTAGTTTTGTAATAAGAGTTAATTATTTAATAATCATTAATTTTAAGCAGTTAATAATGTTGAAGCAGTTACTAATTTTAATAAATATAATATTTAATATAGTTTTATATACTTATTACAAAGTATTAATGTGCATAACATTGTATGCTACTTTCATACTTGCTCTGTAACTACTAACTAATAATCATAATTTTATTAATGTAATAAGAGGGTTATTATACGTGTATTGAACCACATTTCTAACAAACACACGAACATATAAATGTGTGTGTAAAAGTTTCAAACAAAAATGAAACATAACTTTCTTATTTTATTATTTTATAAAAACCAATCATTATAGGCATTTATCAATAATTAACAATGTAGTTAAATAATTTAAAACAAATTCACTAATGAATATTTAATTTTTAAATATATCCATATTTTCAGTTTAATATTTTGCATTTAAATTGATTGAAATAAAGTACTTAAAAGTTTGTTTTTAGGAAATTAACATTGAATATGTTTTAACCATTTTATAATTATAAATATTATTAATTCAATAGACAAATATAGAGACATATTTAAATATTATTAATTATTTAAAATTTTGTACAAATATTTTTATGGTATATATTTACTTAATACGAATTTAATCTAATAAAAAAATATTTTAAGTATACACACCTCGATAAATCTTTTGTAATAAATTTCGTAAGTCTTCCTATGTTTTAACAGCACCTTTCTCATAAAGCATTTGAAACAATCTGGAGTTTCAAAGTAAAAATTTTCTATTATTGATAAGTTTGCAGCCTTTAAAGATCAGGTGATAAGCGTCTTTTAAGTTTAGTCATGTATGCATTGCTTGCTTTATAATTTACTCTCATCATAAATCAGTCATGGTGGATAATTATTAACACTGGAGTTCACTGCAATAAGCTGCGTCTCATTTGAGCCGATACAACGCATATCAATGAGCAAAGTTGAAATGGTCAGGCCGAAATTTTGGCAGCAGTTTCGCCGAAACCAAAGTCGATCTCTAGTAATAACTCCTAGTAAACATTTTTTACCATTAGATTCAGGTGGCTGATACCACTGTATTATTAAGAATACTATAAATGGTTTAAAATTTTTAAATGTCTACTTATTCACCTTCACATATTATGTATTCTTTAATTGTGAAAGGATAATTTTCCCCAATAGAGAACATTATCTTTTACAACTTACCAAAATCTTATTTAATTAGTTCCTGTAAATAGCTTTGTCAGTTTCAGAATATTTATATATGTTCAACACATGCTAATTTTTATCCTACACTTGTACAAACATGATCTAGACCAGTGTTTCCCAACGGGGGGCGTACGCCCCACAGGGGGGCAATTTGACTTTTCAGGGGGGCAATTTAACTTTTCAAGGGGACAATTCGGAATATCTGTGAACCCATACTGTCTGAATTGTTTTTCTAATAGTAATGTTGTAGACTGAAAATAAAAGTTACACATTCAAATTTCAAAAACAAAATTAAAAAAATTAAGTTTTTTATTCAGTTTTTAAAAAGTATCCATTCAAAAGTTTTAAATACACTTCTACCAGAATAATTATAAATAAAACTTTTAAAAGATATTTAGATACTTTTATATAATTAAAACTTCGTTATAATTTTTCTGATTTCTAAGTATTTTAAAATTTTAAACAACTTTTTTGATTATTTATTGAATGAGTCACACTGCGATATGTCACATAAAAATCAATTTTACACATGACACTATTCAAGTGTATATTTATCAATTACTTGACGACCTCCATTTACAGAATCTTTTATCACGTATTATTCTGATTAGAAATTGTTGAGTAATTTAATCACAGAAATTCTGTGATTAAATAAGAAAAAAATTGTTTTATTCAAAATTATCGATTTTTCTAATCAAGGATTCTGAGCACTATGCATCACGCATACGTGGCGACCGTGTGCCAGTAAACTACGAGGAGTATCAGATTATTATAAAAAATATTTGATTCATCCATTACCTTCGGCACGTTTCAGAATCAATGTTAAATGATTTTTACTCTACCAGGAGTAAATTCTTTTAAAATTTTATAAGAATTATATGTTATAGAGAGGGGGGGGGGGCATCATCATTTTAGAGATGTTTTGGTGGGGCGCGGTTAAAAAAAGGTTGGGAACCACTGATCTAGACCAACTATGTTTCATATATTGACTGCTGAAATGGTGTCAAAAATAGTCATTTTTATATCTAATGATTGAACACTTAAATTACAAAAAAGAAACAATATTTAGGAGAAAAAAAGGTATTTTTCCCAATAAAAAAAAAAAATTGGCTTCAACCCCCCTCCCCCCCACAACACAGCTGTTAAATTTTATTTAAATGTCTAAAATTGGTATTTGTTTAACGAAACCTTTTTTCTTTGTAGAAATTTTAAATGAGTTTTTTTACCATCCTTTTTGACATTTTTATTGAATCATTTAATTTCTTTAATGAATGTTTTATGTGTTAATAGTAAGTAGCAGTAATGTTTTATGTGTTAATGAATTACATAGCTGTTCAAGTGGTCATTAATATTGTTATTCTGTATTCCATGAATTGTGAACATACATTGATATCTGTAGAACTATCATAGCTTCAACTAGCAAGAAAAACATTCTAAATAAGAAAAAAACTCAAGAAATAACGACAAATCATATGTACAAAGTCCTTTTATTAGTACAAAAATAAATATGATCCCTTAATCAAACAAACCTGAAAAAGAAAAAAAAGGCAGAATTTAGATTTCATAAGAAAAAATGCTAAAATACAATATAAGAAATCTACAACGTAACAAAGTATAGGACTGTTACACATAACATGTCATGAAAGCAAATTAGAACATGCAGTAGAAAGATTGAAGGACAATAGGATATTTTATATTGCCTAATCAAGATTTGTACAAGAATTTAATAAAATTTTACCAGGGGTCAATCCAGGCAAAATTTGGGGCCTATTTAAGGCCCCTTCACAAAAATCAATTTAATAAAATAGGCCCCTTCACAAAAATCAATTTGATAAAATGGGCCCCTTCACAAATTCTGTTCCATAAAAACATACCATTTATTATTTTGTGATGTTTTAAAATGTGTAATTTGTAAACAAACAAGTTCACCAGAGAAGAAAACTTCAGCAAAAGGATTTAAAAAAGTTTTTGTCTTTCATTACAAAATGTTATTTTTCACAAAATGGGCCCCAAGATAAAAAACCTGCATCGACCCCTGTTTACTTAAAAAAAAAAAAAAAAAAAAAAAAAAAATGAAGGGGGAGAAAAGGTCTTGTTGCCAGGGTTATCTGCATTTTTATCAGTGAAAAACATTTACATTTCATAGATTTAATGTTTTCTTATTACCTTATCTTATGATAAACTCCAAATTTGTTCTTTACGTTTTTTAAAAAATCATTATTTGATCAACAGTAAAAAAGGTAATGTATCATCCATTTCACACTATTAAAATTTTCATTCTGAAGATCTTATTGAAATAAGTATAACACATTCATGCAAGAGATTAGATCGCAAAGACAAAGATTAAATTATTTTAATTACAAAATCAGGAGACAGTAAAGCAGGACTTATTTTTTCGTCTTTGGAAAGTTTCAGGAGATATTGCCAATATTTTTTATTTATTATTAGAAGTGATATTCTCACATTGAAATTAAGCATAATATACTCCGAAATATTATCAACAGCTTGTGATGTATTTAATATTTGTTTTTTAGGTCACAATTTATACCAATAAATATAGAATAATTCTTTCCAAACCTGCGGTGTTGGGTTATGAATAAAAATCTCAATGTTCCATGATCATGGTGCTGCAAAGACAGAACCTTATATTTATGATTTGTGCAAATCTGAAGTATGAACTGCAGTATATTGGCCGACTACCTAGACACTTTTTTTTTTTTTAAATTGATCATGTTCTCGATACCATTACACCTGTTTTTTGCCAATTACAGTTTGCTTTATTCATTTTTAAACCCTTTTATTCTATATTTTTCTACCATCTCGTAATACCCTCCAAAAAAGTTTCATTATTATTTGTTTGTACATGAAATTTCATAAAATGACTTTTGTCCACAAATAACTAAATCACAGATAGTTTAAGTTTGCAACTGTATTCGGTTTTTAAACAATATTGCCTCAAATATAAATGGTATTTTTACAATACCCGAAATTACCCTATTAATGAGTTTAAAAATCTTAACAGATTTTATATTAAAAGAAAGGGATTAAAAGTTCTTGACAGAGAAATTGGTATCATTTAAGTATGTAAAGTAAAATTTACTATCAGTTAAAAATCTCTGTAAGACTGAAATCAGTCTCGAGACTGGAGGTCTTGCATCAATGGTAGAAATTTTGAGGAGCAGGGTAATTTAGATGAAATTTCTAAACAAGACAAAAACTGGAACCCGATAAATGTAGAATTTTCTCACCTAACAAGGGACAGAGCTCAGACTTATTTGGCGGCTACCATGAATTTTTTTTTTTTTTAAATTAAATTCCCAGACTTTTCCAGATTTTAGATAAAATATTGAATTTCCCTTACTTTTCTAGGTTCGCCAGGTGGTGCAGCAACCCTGTTTATATTAAACTACCAAATCTCAGATCTACATAAGACAGTCATCCTTTACCAGTAATGCCAGGAGTGCATTATAGTGTCATTTAAACAAAAATTTAGAGACAATATGGAGAGAAAAAAAAAAAAAAAAAAAAAAAAAAAAAAAAAAAAAAGACTAGTCCTTCAGGATGTATAATATTCCCTTGAAAGATTGGATGTCTTATTTCTGGGAAAAAAGATTAGGGACCCAAGATTTCAAAAGTTAATTGCTTTACTGTTTTTGCAACATTGCCAGTGCAATTTTGATATTTGATACATTCATTTTTTTTTTTTAAATGCAAGCATATACTGCATGTTGTAGTCCTCAAAATATCTCAAATTCAAACTTACCAAAGCCCATATCATCATCTGACATATCAGATTCTTCTTTCTTTTCCTCTTTCTTCTCTTCCTTAGGAGCATCCGCAGCAGCAGCAGCAGTTGTGGCTCCAGCAGCTGGAGCAGCTCCAACACCAGCACCTACATTAGTGATCAGCTGTTTAACATCAATACCCTCCAATGCTCGGGCAAACAAACCTATAATTGAAATTTTTAATATGTATTGTATATGAATTTTATTTCACTTTAATATGTAGGATGAACATTTACACAATGCTAGCACGTCAAAGAAAACAAAACCATAATTATGCATTTTTGAGACAAAATGTTTTAAGTGTGACAAAACATCTTGTTGGAATGCTATCGATTAAAATTCCATTTTACTTATTCCTCTTAGTGATGTAATAAATGATTTAGACAAATACATAAGACAGGGTATCTATTCCAGATCAGCAACGAATTCCCCCCCCCCCACCCCTCGACAAGTTTTCCATACCAATATAAAAAATTTCCATATGTGATGTTACAAAAAAAAAAAAAAATCTTAAAAAGATGTGAATTTGAGAGTGGAACTTCCACAACTGATTCTGAGGCAAATTTCTGATTTGCTGCATAATTTTTTGCAAAATTTACAAATTGTTGAACATTTTACATGCCAAATATTTTCCAGATACACACTTTTAGCATCAAGTTCTATCCATTTTGTCTAATCAGGATTAAATTCTTTATCAGTCACAGTTAAATACAGATTGCTTTGACATATTTTAATACAAATAATAAATATATTCAATAAATTAAGCTAACAAATGTTCAATTCCCCAATCCTACAACATTCAGTAGAAAGTTTCAGTGAAGCTGAAACTAAAAATCTATGTTACAAAGGCGGACTGAAAGAGGAGAGACAAAATCAATGATTTGCACGAGAGGCCAAATACTATTTACAGTGCTTCTTATGAAGATCAAAGTTTAAATTTTAATGGCACAGCAATTTCAAATCCTTAATTTTCAAGAAACATTTTCCTATTTTCTTTTTCTCGGAAGTTTCAAAATTTAACTTTTTGACAGAATTCAGGGGTGATTGTGACACAAGGTAAAAAACCCTGAAAATTATTGACACAGGTGAAAAATACTGAAAATTACCGATGCAAAATACTGATATCCATTTACACCATAACTGATTATATAACTACATGAAACTCAAAATAACATAAGAATACTGTAATTACTGCTAGTTTTTGTAATGTAAGTTATAAGAAAACATAATTTGATAAACTTACCTTATTTGCACTGGCCGCCATCTTGAAACAAAATGGCAGACCAAGCTGGCCAACGAACTCTGTCGAGACATTGGTTAGCTTAATACACACAATTAGTTTCATCAAAATTGATTTATAAATACGAGTGTTATCATATGACATAGGTCAGACATATATATATATATCACATTTGAACGGAGGGTGGTTTTGGGGTCTGGGGGTCATGATCAGTGAATATATATCGAAATTTTCCAGAACTGCTTTCCTCTGAACGGCTGCAATAGGTAGCTTTATACTTTTTTGTATTGAAAGCTACCTAAAATAAGAATGGAGATAATTATATAACTTTTTACTTTCAACTTATAGGCTCATGTGATATCGATAATGAAGAAAATATAAATTCAGATTTATTTACTAATAGAGCTGGCTGAAATATATAATATTCATTTATATATGTATATGTAAATGTGTTGGATTTATTCCCTTCTTCCAATTTATCATATAGTATATACAAAATAATTTGAAATAATAAACAATATGACAAAAACTATTTATTAGATAAAAACGTAAGGACACTATTATTCATCCATTTCTTCACTTTCTGATCTTGTAGTTGGCCAGGTCAGAATAATATCGTAAAAATCTTTGAATTCGTCAGGAATATATTAGATTATTTTTTGTATGTCGTTCATCTTTTTCTCATTTATGGGTATTTTAGTAACATATGCCGGAGTTTCTGGCATTTTCGGGTTTGTAGAAGGTTTTTGGAGCAAAAATGTAGCTTTAATGAAACCATCGATAAATTGATAACATGTCAAGTAACCTTTATGACTATACTCAAAGCTTCTATATTGAGAAATCTTGAATGTTGTTGCCTGGTCTAATGACTTACAGCTTTTCTTGAAACATCGCCGCCAGGAGTTTTTAAAATCAAGTATGTCGTTAGAAGTAATGGGTTTAACTGAAAAAACCATGATTTTTGTTGCCAAAATAAGATTATTTTATTGATTTGGAACGTGAATTCTGTTCTTTCTCCTAATGAGTCTTTTAGCGGTCCTGAAATTTCTATCACTGTAAAAACAAATGGCCACGCACAGGGAAGTATTGATATATTTTCTCAAAACTATTCATTGCAACAAGAGTGAGAAAGAATCTTATAAGGGTGTTATTTCTATTTTGTCCCATGCAACCATCGCTAAAAACGTGTAGTTCTTTGACAGAGGGATCCATGTTCTGTATAGTTTTCCGAAGAAAAAAAAACACACTATTTCTATACTCGTACAGTTGATAGTCGGAAGAAGGGAATAAAGGAAGGATTTGTTTCCTTCTTCCAACTAACTATTTTTATGGCTGTATGAATCTATACGAAGCGAATTGTTTTTGTTCTTTTCTTCGAGATCACAATTAAGCGCTACGTCTAAAGAATGTATAAGTGTAGAAAAATGAATGTGTCAAAAAGTGGTGTTTATTCCTTCTTCCAATTGGTGCTTCAAAGTTCTTGATAGTAAAATTGCTATTATTTAAATATATAAAGTAAAATTTACTATTAGTCAAAAATCTCTTCAAGACTGAAGGTCTTGCACCCATGGGAGGTATCTCGCCAATTATGTGGAAATGTAAGTAGTATAAGGTCCCCATTGATTGTAAGAAAGGATAAAAATACAACTGGATAGCAGAAATGAATATTTTGGAACAGCTATCGTATGCACACACACTGATGTTTTTTAAACATGGTTTTAATCATTTAACTAATATGCACACAGACATTAAGTTGTGATAGATTGAATTACAAAATTATGTTTTCTTATTTTCCAATATAACTGCAGGAAAAGAAGTAATAGTTAACTTAGAGGATTAAAGTTATAATCTAATCTACTGGACGAATTACTGTAACAAAAATTTAAACTGGGGATGATTTACATTGCAATTAAGTAGTAGTTAGGGGCGATTCTGAATAAAAAAAGTTCTGAGTTGATCATAACACATTAATGTAAACGAACGGGACCGATTAAAAATTGTTTTTTAAATCAAAACAAATTTTTTTTTTGTTTCTCATTTCTAAAATAATTTTCATCCTACTATACATATACTATATATCATTTATTTAATATGTTTGAGTATAAAATACAATACTGTTTTTCTGTTTTGAAAAAAAAATCAAGAAAATTCATAAGTACATTTAACAATAACGAGTTAGATAAAATGCGAATTACATGCACATACAGATCAAATTATTTTATTAATTGCTGCTTATTTATATATTATATTTGTTTGGGAATAGATGTCGCAAACGCACAAGGTTACAATTTATTTTCACACACAATTTTATAAAACACACACCTTATCAAGAACACAACTGACTCAGCTATTATTAACAGAACAGCTTTGATATGATAAAAAAGCATTATTCGGTCTTCCGGCAATCGGGTGAGAAAAAAAAAAAATCCTTGGTGAACCTGCAACATCTGTATCATTATTGTAACACAATTCGAAACACTTCTTGCAATAGATATCCTATACTGAAGAAAGGAATCTACTACAGAAGTTCAGAAATAGTGGTACAGACCCAGTGGCAGAAAGCTCTGTAGCTGTCTGCGACAAGCGTTAAAAGTTTCATAATCTGTTTGCAAATTTTCAGTGTAATTTTAACCCTTTTAGTGCGGAAGTCAACATCTAGGAGTTGTGTACTGCAGATTACACTAAGCGTCAACAAAAGTTGCCTAGGCGTTCATGGTGTGTATTGTGCTCACTGTAGTGCGTCATGGGCTTAGCAGAAAAAAAACCCCAAAAAATTCCACAGTGAAAGGGTTAATGAATGAACAATACACTAAACTAGGTATTTTTCATCATTTTATTTAAAATATGGTAAGCATGATGCATTCATTCTCATTAATTTCTGCTTATAACTTTTGATGTTACAAATCATTTCATCATCTCGCTTCTTGTGGGATTTCTAAAATGGGAAGGATAAGCTTATCCCGGAACCAGGGGTGAATCAGTAAAAAAAATATTTTTTTAAATTCACAGAGAATTTTGTGAAAGGATCCAGTGGGAGGGGGGAAAGAAATTTTTCTCCCCTGACGCAGCTGCAGAAATCTCTTCTTCAGAAAAATGTCAAAGTCTTGCATCAGCTGCAGATTGGGTTATCTCTGTTTTCAGTTCGAGCTGAGTTTATATTCCTGCAGGTTGGGTTCAGGCTAATCCAATTTTTTAAAAGTTTAGAGTTTAATCTAGGAAAAAGATTTGTAGCTTTTTGGCTAATTGCAGCCAATAACTGTTAGCCAAATAAAAATAGCTTTAGCCAAGAAAAAAAAAACATTTATACAAAATTTCTATATAAATGAGTATTATTTGTAATTATACAATATACAAACAGTACACCACTCTGTAAGATTGACCCTCTCGAGATTTGACCATACATCACACATCAAATGTTTTTAAATTGAAATTCTTTTCAAACTTCCCCTTCCAAATTAATCACCATTAAGTTACTTAAATTTTTGATTGTCAGTCTATTTCTCAAATCGGTTTTTGTTATATTCACGAGACTCAATCCCCTTTCTTTCACAATATGCTGTAGACAACAGAATTGTTGCTACAAATTCATACAAAGAAGTCACATTGGGAAATATGTCAGTAATGCCATCTTTATGGAAAAAAGAATATAATCAGCTGGTTTCATTTCTTTACCCCTTGTAGCCAGAACAACTTCCATTCTTGAACCGTTTTGGTTTAATTTCCTAAGTTGAGATCATCAACAAAAAATAAACTCTTTTAATTTTCTCAATACTTGTTTAACGCAAATGACATCACATTTGTAACATGCTTGCACAGAGAGGATGAGAAATTTTGAAGTGAGTTGCCGGGACAGAGGTGGTTTGAAATTCTTTTCATGTGGCATCACCAGGTTCACAAAAGGCAGGAACAACAAAATTGAAATATGTTTTTTTTGGCTGTTGCTATTTGGCTAACCCATTGAATGCTTTGGAGGCAAAAGGTGCTTTCAGTTAGTTTTTTGGCTAGCTCTAGAAAAAGTTGGTTCTATATATTGCTTCATATTTAAAAATTTATGTATTAAACATCGATTTTTGTCTGTGTGATGTTTTCTGAAGGGACAGCTAAGTGCAGAGCTGCAAGATTGGGCAGAAAGAGTAAAGTATTGCACTTCAAAGCCGGCTTTTGGACTACTTTCCTTAATTTTTATGTATTTTTCTCTTTTTGTACAGAATTTTCTACATTAGTAAAAAGAATCTGGAATTCCTACATCTATTTTTGAATTTTTTATGCAATTTTTAGCATTTCTTCTCGTTTTGTGACGATCTTTAGACATTAGTAAAATGAACTGGGTTTCAATATTCTAGCAGCTTTTTTATGCAGTAAATTTTGTCGATAATCAATTATTTAAGACAAAAATTGTCTGCAACTATGTCACCGTGTTTTTGCCACTGGGGGTACAGATAATATAAAAATTATAGCCAGTAACACTAGATGTATAAGTGTACAGCATTTTACTGTTTTCTGAAATGTGTTAAATGATGAAACAAATATTTACAACATTCACAAATACAATTATTTACACACATATATATATTTTTTCTTTTTACCTGGCCAATAAGACTCAACATCCACATTTGCAGCTTTCAGTAATGTTGTAATTTTCTCTGGCTGAAATGTAAATAACTCTTTTAAAACATATCATTAAGATAGAAATAAACTATTTAAAAAAATTTATTTAAATAGTTTTAATCTAACAAGTTGTACACAAAATAATGTAAAAATTAAAAAAATTATCTTATAAAAGAATTTAAGATAGTGTTTTTTGGCCTCCTCCCCATGTCTTTTTTTAATTTTAAAATTCAAGTAAGTGGAATAAATACAAAAATTTGTAAATATGTCAAGATTTGTGTAAAGTATCTTCAGGAAGACTGCAGTTCTAGAAACTGAAGAGAGATACCAAGTTGAATTTGAAAATAAATTCAATGAGGCAGTGAAAGCACAATTACCTTTAGCAACTGAAACGTACCAACTGCCTAGAACACCTAAATAACTAACAGAGGTGCCAAGTTTCAATGAAAGTTTCCAGTAACCAGAGTTCAGGGGAAGAAGGGGGTGGTGTGTGTGTGTAACATGTATGATGCATTGCCATGTGGATGTGAATATTATGCAGAAGTTGTGACATTTTAAGGATTCTGTATAATTATTGTGAGTAAAATATTTTATCTACACTTTACGCGTTCTTATTTCCAATTTTATTATTTCAAAACTGTTATCGTGTTAATTTCGTGAGGTGTTAATTACAGTTTTTTGGATAATCGATGTGAGTGAAATATATTGTATATTCTTAATGGTTTTTTATTTTCTATTTAAATATTTCCAAATTTTAATATTTCCAATTGTTGTCTGGTAATAATTCAGTGTACCTGGATGATTCTACTGATCTTAGCATTATGCCAGTAGAATTATGAAACACTGAATTATTATTTAAAACACATGTGGGTGCATCCAGGCTGATGAGTACATGTGCATGTGTTTTTCCATATCCAATTCATATTTAATTCTCATGTGGTCCAATTTTCCATTGTATATGGTTCATATTTAATTTATTAATCCATTTGTATTTACTTAATTGTAACTCCAATTTATATATATATATATATATATTTTTTTTTCCCCCTTTCTCTCTATTTCTTTTTTAATATTCTTTAGGTATGAGTAAAATTTGGCCAATTACCATTGAAGCATAAGCTATGGTAATATTATGTTTGCACATGTTAATTATTAGCTATGTGGTATTCTGTATACACAATATCATTAATTATCTCTTTGGAGATTTAAGTAGAATAGAATTTGATATGTTTTTTGAAATTCATAGATATTATAATTTTATATATATATATATATATATATATACAGGGGTCTGTCCAGACTTTTTTCACAGGGTCCTGTTTTTGTGAAATTGTGAACAGCTTTTTATAGTTGTGAAAAATCTAATCCTAATTTTGTGAATTTGACATGGTCGTTATATTCAGGTTCTTGTTTATGCATTTTTAAGAAGATATATGGATATAAAATACATATATTTTCTTTATATATGTAAAAGCGACAGGTCAGATTTTACTTTTAAATGATTAATTTGTGTTAATGTTTGGTTTAAAGATGGAAAAATTTTGTGAAAAACCTATTTTTAAGACAAATAATTTTGTGAAGGGTCTTGTTTTATGAAAAATAATTTTGTGAAGGGTTTTGTTTTAGGGAAAATAATTTTGTGAAGGGTCCTTTTTTGAAATGAAAAGTTTTGTGAAGAGTCCTTTAAAGGACCCAATTTTTTCCTAAACAGATCCCTTATATATATATATATATATATATATTATATATATATATATATATATATATACACACAGACATGTATAAAACAAAAAACTTTCTGCAAAATAATTTAATGTTTAATAAAATTACGTGCTGTATTATTTTGACGATATAAATTAAAAACAGTAGTTTAAAATAATTACCATTTAAAATTAATTAATATTAAAGAATAATTATTTTGGTTAAAAATATTAATAAAGCTAAAAATTCATGATAGGAAGAGCTGAATTCTTATCAATTATTTTGTCAATGCATTTAGAAACAACACAGTCCTTAATATTTTGACCTCTTCGCAAGCGTCTAATATCACAACAATGTTTTGCATCTTTAAATTTGGAATTGTGCGCAAACAGTGACTAAATCATACATAAAATTTCAAATAAATTATTTTTTGTTATTAATTCTGCAAAGTTCCGAATTTTGCAGAAAATTTTCCGCGCATGGCGTGAGTCTATATTATACAACTCTCTCTCTCTGTATATATATCTGAAAGTCATAAATTTTCTGAAATGTTACAGCAGTGAGGGGAAACCTTCATGGTGCTAATTATTTTTATTGCACATCGGGTTATGTTCGATTTTAGGCACAGCATGCACTCTTGCAAGTTTGGTCCGGATAAACACAAATTTTTAAAAGTTTGTTCATGCGCTTTTTCTGCGACCTTTTGACTAAATTAGGACTTTCTAGGTATCTTTTGACGAAATTCATTCTTTTTCTGCAATCTTTTCACATAATCTTTGTTTTATATGCAAACCTTTGATTAAATTAGCATTTTTTCCATGACCCTTGGACTAAATTTGCATTTTTTTTCACAGCCCTTTGGCGAAATTCATGTTTTTACACAACATTCGACAAAATTAGTGTTTTTTTCTGTGATCTTTTGACCAAATTCATTTTTTACGCGACCCCTTGACGAAATCTGCTCTTTTATGGCGACCCTTTGACCAAATGCGTGTATTTTAAGTTATATTTCGACTAAATTTACACTCTTCACCGAATTAGTGTTTTTTCCACAAACCTGGGACGAAATCTGTCTTTTCACAGCCATCTGACAAAATGCACATTTTTTATGAGACCTTTTGACTAATACCTCATTTTTTTTTAAACGCAATCCTTGAACAAAATGGGAGCTCTTTCCTGAGACACTGATGAAATTTGCGTTTTTTACATGACCCCCCCGTCGAAATATGCATTTTTGGCGATCCTTTGAAGAAAATGTTTTTTATACAACCCCAGGGGTGATTCTGAGTAAAAAAAAAATTTCTGAAATTCACAGCAAATTTTCTGAAAAGTTAAGAGAGAGGGGGGGGGAGGGGGTTGTCCAATCCCAGTTTTTTTTTTTTTTGAGTCCCTTTGACGAAATATGCGCTTTTTCGCGATCATTTGACAAAATTTGCAGTCTTTTCGAGATTTGTTGATAAAATCCGTTTTTCGTGATCTGTTGACAAAATTTGTCGTTTCTCGTGATCTGTTGACAAAATTTGTCGTTTTTTCGCGATTCTCTGGCGAAAGTCACGTTTTTCCCACGATCTGTTTACAAAATTTGCCATTTTTTCGCGATTTTTTGACGAAATTTGTCGTTTTTCGCAATGTTTTTGGACAAAGTTGGCCGTTTATTCGCGATCTTTTAACGAAATTTGCCATTTTTCGCAATTTTTTGACGAAAGTCACATTTTCCCCCGCGATCTGTTTACAAAATTTCCCGTTTTTTTGACGAAATTTGTCGGCTATTCGCGATCTTTTAACACAATTTTCCGTTTTTACAATGTTTTTGACGAAATTTGCCGATTTTTCGCGATTTTCTGACGAAAGTCACGTTTTTCCCGCGATCCTTTGACAAAATTGGCGACTTTTCTTCGAACGAATGACGAGATTGATTTTTTTCGGCGATCATTTGCCGAAATACGGATACATTTTATGTCCGAATTTTCGGATATTTTTTTAATTTTCGGAAATCATTGCCTTAATTTTTCGGAAAATTCAGACCAGAATCACCCCTGCACGACCCCTTGATTTCTTTCCCCTCCACAAACCTTAAACTAAATTTGCGTTTTTTAGCAGCTATTTAACAAAAGTAGCATTTCGTACACCTTTTTGACAAAATTTGTGCTTTTTCTGCAGTTTTGACTATGTTGCTTATCCGTAATAATTACATACAAATCGTAATACTTGGCACCTCTGAACTATCATACCAGGCTCATCAGACTCATTAAACCAGTCAAATCCATCAGCATAAAAATCAGGAATTTTTTGTCATCACATGAACCTGGTGAACTAATTCTAATTGCATTAGATTCAAAAAACATGTTTGAAAATGCAGAAAATAAGGCTTAGATGTACCATTCACCCTGATGGTGGCAATGTTGCCAACCCTAAATTTTTTTTTTGCCATAATGAGCCTTTTTTTTTTTTGGGGGGGGGGGGGGGACAAAAGTCTCGTGTTATTACACATGGTACCAAACCAGGTTGCAATTTTTTTTTTTAAATTCTGTAAAGAACAATTTGATTATTACTATTTATTGATAATGGCTTGCGTTGCTAGTTTACCTGTTGCGAGAAATGTTTATAAATAAAGAAATTTTGAAAGCTAAAGGCAGT
This sequence comes from Maratus michaelseni, assembly GCA_963931845.1. NCBI lineage: Eukaryota > Metazoa > Arthropoda > Arachnida > Araneae > Salticidae > Maratus > Maratus michaelseni. The sequence goes on from OZ007592.1 coordinate 258,560,022, forward strand.
ATGTTTAAAGTTTTGCACAATAAGCCTATTTTCAGAGTAGACAGAACTTTTTGAGATTGGTTTAATGTTATTGTCTTATTTTTAGAGAAAAGTTAATTTCTTTTAATTCTGCAATTGCGTAAAAAAAAATTAAATCAAAAATGAATATCTGCCTTTCTTTTAATATTAGTATATTTAAGTTTTTACCATTTGCTCAGTACCATTTTTTTTGCATTGAAATGCCTACTTCTGATTAAAATTTCTTGATTTTGTTTGAATTTTTATTATGTCTTTAATCTGTATATTTCAAAATTTTTAAATCCTAAAATTAACTCTAAATGACCATTCGGCAAGAAACAGGTTTTTCACGGCAAGACAAAAAAAATCAAGACTGCAGACTGAGGGCGAATGGTACATCTGTTCTGAAAATAAACCTCTCAAACAAGTTAAAAAAATATTAGATTATAATTTGTGGTTAATATTTTAGGATTTACACTTTTAACACACCTTAATCATCTAAACATGCATTATATTTACTAAATATTTTTACAAAAGATTATATGGCTATGATGTCATACACTCACACAATTTCTTGTAATAATAGTTATAGTAGCATCTTGAATATTACCATAACTCTTTAAATTCAGTCTAATAAATTAACTTTGAAAGGTAATCAAGGTTTTTCTTTAGTTTATAAAGCCAAATACAATTTTTATTAATTATACTAGGTTTATCAGACTCATTAAATCAGTCAAATCCATCATCTATTATCAGGATTACATTTGTCATCACAACCTAGTTTTAACAGACAGATTTAGGAACAGCTTTGGAATTAGCTTGCTGTCTGCCATCTTGTTTAAATAATTTTCATCCATATTTACTTATTATAAACATGTTATTTAATTTTATTGACTCATTTATTTATATGTAATAATAAAAGTTAAAATGTTTTGATTTAACTTGATTATGTCAGAAACAAAACGTTTTGATTTATCGCCCGCAATCAACTATCTCATTTTTTAAATCAAAACATTTTAACTTTTATAAGCAAGACAAAAAACAAGACTGCGGACTGAGGACGCATGATCTATCTGTTGACCCTTCAAACAAGTTAGAAAATATTAGATTACAATTTCTGGTTAATATTTTAATTATTTACATTTTTATAACACCTTATAATTATATACAAACTCTAAACATGTACTATATTTACTAAATATTTTTACAACACCTTATATTTATATACAAACTCTAAACATTTACTATACTTACTAAAGATTTTTACAAAAGATTTGAGCATACAACACAATAATTGTAATAGAAATAAATCAAAATTTCAGTAATGGATATCCTACAAAAAATAATAGATTATTGTATTTAGAATCAGAACTTAATGAAAGCATGCTAATGAAGCAAAATAAGTCATTTTCAAATAAATTTAACAATTACTGATGTCAATAATTAAAATTTGAGAATAGTTAATTATCCCAAAATTTTAATTTAATTAGCCAAAAATTTTATTAACCACATGAAATTAAACAGCTACTTATAAACTTTTCTTGTTTTACATTTTGATAAGTGCAATTTAAAAATTAATTTGTTCACTTACTGGTACATTTGCCCTACATTCAAATTAAAGATTTCACATGTTTGGATATACGTATTTGATGGGGATTTTACAAAGTGTTTCCTGAAATTAGTCCGGATTCCTTCCATTGTTAAAGGCGTTAAAGTAAGAAAAAAATTATGGGTAATGATCGATTTCAAGCAACTTTCTTTGAAATAGAAAGAATGCACTACACGAACATTTCACTTGTGTAATTTTTAAGATCGTGAGAAAAAGGAAATCAATTTGAGCGAAATAAACTATACATGCTGTGGCCACGTGCTTGATAGTCTTAACTACTTACATCATTTAAAAACTATACCTAATTTATTAAATGATATTATTTAAATACTGTTCTTTAAAGAAATTATTCATGCCTTTATTAATAAATAAATAAAACTTGCACTCACAATCAGTGTTTAAAAAAAACCCCATCTAATGCATACTTACTGTTACAGCAATCTCATCATCTTGGAGAATTAAAGCACTGTAAACGCAGGCCAATTCGTCGGTTCCAATCATTTTATTACTTTAAAAGGAATATTTAACAATAGATGCAAGTTGCAAAATTGCCTTAGCCCAAAATAGGGGACAAGCACCTTCCTTATGGAATGAAGTAAATTAATAAGAAAATGTACCACGCGTAGTGGACAGCGTTGCGATTTCGAATGAAAAAAGGCACGATTGTTGCCATCATTAACTACAAAGATTTAAAGCATTGTGATTTAAACACTGTTACTTTCAAAACTTTTAAATCTGTAAATATATTTTTTAAATATAAATGCTTGAATGGAAAATGCTTTTAAGGATTCAAGTTTTGAAAATAATTCATTTAAAATGCTTTGTATCTATTTTTGGATTGAATCGCTTGAAAATTGCATTTATAATAATCAAGGAAGTAGTCGAACTCCATTTTTCTTTTATCACCTGCAGTTAAAATCAAAACAAATACAGATTTAAAGGAAATTTTCCTTATTGAACCTTATCTTGTAATTTTTACAATGATGTTCATGAAATAATAAATAACTTCTGCTTTTATTTGTAATTTTTTTCTCGGAGATTTATGTAAAATTAGCGTTCTTTGTTATTTTCACTAAACAAATAATATTCTTATAGTTTATATTGTAAACATGCAGCGAGAAAAATCTTTAACATACAAGGGCAAGAGACACCTCCCGCTACCTTCTGGACCTTACAGTGTTGGATGTTGTGATATTATGACTTCATATTTAAAATATGGAATATTTGTAAGATTATACTATCCTTCAAAAGAACGGGGAATTTTAGTAGGTGTTTATGAGAAAATTACATTTTAATTCTGTATTCTTTTTATATCATTATCTCGATATCTTAAGCTTAGTATAAAATTATATTAGTTTAAATGATGTAATAAATGTGTGGGTATATTCTGCGACATTAGATTTATGTTATATTAAGACAAGGCTGTAATCAGTCGACAAATTGAAACTTTTGGTGCGGCTAATTCACAGCTTGTCTTTTTTTTTTTCCTACTTTAATTATATATAAATATAGACAGAAGTAGAAGTCAAGTGCATATTGTCATAAAAATTAAATGTAATATAGATTATATAAGTACTGAAAGATTATATAGTCTAGAAAGGGCTCAAAAAGCTGCTGGTGTATGTGTGAAGGGGTCTAGGCCCACCCTGCCTCTGTCTAGTTATGGCTCTGTATTAAGAGAGATGTCCTAAAAATATAAAATGTTCAAAACATAAAAGGATGGAAAACAAGGTTTAAATTATTATTTTCAGCATTTCTTCATGCAGTTAAAATGTGTAGTAGCAGTAATGTTTTGGATAGGGTAGGAAATTATAGGGTACTTTGTTAAGCATCGACCAGTTTTGATCATTATTGCTATAGGAGTCTTTCACAGAGGACTTCAATCGAAGAAAAAGTGGCCCAAATTCTCGTTCAAGGAAAATTGTGCTCATTCTCTCTGCACAGACAGTGCTGGTATCAAAATTACAAACATTAGCCCAAGCTTATCATTTTGTGGGCAGCTTGCTAACCACCATGCTGAGTGGGTCCTAGTATTTTGAGCAAGAGAAATTAGATATTAAAAAAGATAGATTTGCACTTGTTGATGACAATGGAATAAAATGCCAATTGAAAGAGCATTTTTTTTTTAAATACAAAGGATGTGAATTATCACAGATAATTCTAAGAATAAAGGAATAATAATACAAAGGATGTAATAATTCACATCCTTTGTATTTCATTAATTTACAGCGAAATTTCAGCTCTGCTGAAAAATTAATTAGTGTACATAAATATTCACCAATACTGGGTTAATTTGTCTCATGCATGCCAACGATGTTGTGATCATGATTGACTTTCCATCTTGTGCTGCATGGATGTAGCCTTGCCATATAAGAGTGAGAGAATGCTAGACTGGATGTCGTCTGGATGACTTAATTGGTAAAGCACTTGGTGCGCTATACCAAGGGATCTGGGATCGAACCCCGGTCTGGACATTTTTTCACTCTAATGGTTGTATGCTGTTTAGTAATGTGATAATTCACATACTTTGTATTTCATTAATTTACAGCGTAATTTCAGCTCTGCTGAAAAATTAATTAGTGTATAAGTGACCTTTTTTTAAAAAAAATTTTTTTTCTTAAATTATTAATTTTAAGAATTTTATAATTAAAAGCTAAAGTATAAGGGATCATTCTAGAACATAAAAAAGGGCAGGGCGCACATCACATAATAAGGGCAATTTTGTTGAAAAGGGCACATCATTTCATAAAAAGGGCATTTTTGTAATAAGTGCATATACCAATATACTGGTGGGAAGGGAAGTTTGGCAACAGGTTAAAGTACTCAATTTAAAAAATCCAATAACATTTCTAATTTCCATAACTTCACCGTTTGAAAAGTATTAAAAATAGCAGCAAAATGAAACTTATGTTCTCGATTTTTATTGTAAAATTGTTTACTATATGCACGGTTATTTACCCCTTTCCCTACGATATTCAAGAACCTCTCTCTCTAAAATTTTTATTCACCAGATAACTTTTTCCCGGTTTTAGCAAAACTGGTTTTAAAAAAGGTACAAAATAAAAGTTATAAAGCTACTTTTCAAATTTTTTATAGAACTTACATAAGTTATTATGTGGTCAAAGGCCAGAATGCCTGATATAATACTATATTTCACTAGACAAGGTGAAATTAATCAATGACGCTTAGTTATCCTTTATGTCTTTTTCAATGGAAAGATGAATCACTCAAAGTCAAAAATTAGAAATACCAGGGCACTTCACACAGAAATAAAGAGGGAAAGGGGAGTACTCCCTGATGTACCATACTAACATTCTAAAAATAAAAGAGAGGTAAATAATTTTTGAAAGTACAAGGCAGGATTCTACCCAGGAATAAAAAGAGGGTAAGGAGGGTAGAATTATACCTGGAAAAAGGGCAAGAAGGGTAGAATTATACCTGGAAAAAGGGCAAGGAGGGTGGGATTTTATCTAAAAAGGGCATGAGAACGGGCCGCTCTTCTGAAACTCTCTAGAGTGATCCCTGAAAGTATACCTAAATAAAAATGTATCTGTGTTATAGGGAAATGATAAAAATATGTTTTTACAATAAATATATTTTTTTAATTTAATCTAAAATAATTCCTTACCACTGTTAAGTATTATGAAAGTTATTTTAATTGCTGTTTCAAATAGTTTGGATCAGATGGGGATTATTCTGACCATGGGTATATGCAACCATCTTAATTATCTAGTAATCTTTAAAAGATTTTTTAAAAAAATCTTCTAATCCTCATTTTATGTTTTAGGGACATTGACTATTTGCAGCATCAACTACCATTTTAGATACATAAATACTCAATTCTGATAATTTGTAGCAGTGTAAAAATATTTGAAAAGCAGTTTTATTTTTTAACCCATGAAATTTAAATATTTACTCAAATAATTTAGTTAAAGTATAAAATGTTGGTGTAAGTATGTTTGTTGAATTCATATATCTATAATAATAAAGACATATGTCTGTCTATCTAAGTGTATGTGAATGTGTGCTGTGGTCTGAAAAGACCGCTGCATGCAGAGCTACAAGATTTGGCAGGAAGGTAGTAGGGATGTAACGAACATTCGGCCCTTTTGCCGAATATTCGATATGGCTAAATACCTGTAGCCAAATACAGGTAGACAAAAGATATTTTGTCTACAGGTAGACAATTAGATATTTTGCCGAATAGTTGCATATTTGGCCGAATATTCTAAGATGTTTGGTTAAATACATTCAGAAAATCTTAACAAAATGTGATTTTAAATATTTTCAACAAACAATATTAAAAAAATAATATCTAGATGCATTAATTATTATAAGAAAAAAAAACCTTATACTTACTCAATTTTAAAGCTTCATGACAACTTATAAATAACTGTATATAATGATATTACATAAAGAAAAATATTTTTCTTGCTGCATATTTAGGCATCATGTGAATTTAAGTAAGTATTGCAACGTTAATTTCTTTTACATTAAAATACAAAATATATACTGCATTTAAAGTTTAAATCTCATCAGCGAATTTAAAAATATTAACTTTATATCTATTTTTTTAATCTGATTTGTAATAAGTTTCTTAAACAATAAAATTCCTAAATATTAAAAACAAATATTTTACTGTCTTGTAAAAATGCTTAATCTTTCAAAAATTAAATCAATTTTCTAGTTTTCAGTTTTACTTTTAAATAAAAAAATTAGAATAAATATATGACTATATAATTACTTTACTAATTAAACATTAGATGTTGATTATACAAACTAATGAGTTTGATACATTGAAAAGAAAAATACTATTACCTATACTGAAAAAACATTTAATGAGTTACTTCAAAATAACATACAGGAGTAACAAAATGATTTATCACTGTAAAGCCTGAAATTGTGATGCAAAAATAATAACTTTTCAGGAAGAAGTCTGTATGATTTGGTGTCATATATATTACCAGCTTCAGAAAACAAACATTCACTATATACTGTGCTTGTATACATTCAGCTGTTATGATTTTTGAACACTCAAACAAAAAATTAATTTCAATTAGTCCTTAATTTAATTTTTGATTTTAAAATTGAAAAAAAAAATAAAGAATTAAAATAATTGTTTTTAAAGTCAGTATTCGGCTGCCGAATATTCGGCTATTCGGCCAAATCACTATTCATTACATCCCTAGAAGGTAGTACTTGTATGTGTATATTTCAAAACAATTCCCTACAATACTTCACAAAAATAAGAACTTTTTCATTTTTTTTTAGCTCACAGGCTATCAAAGCCTGAGAGCTTATGTGCCCGCCAGTTCTGTACGTATGTATGTATGTATGTAACGCGATAACTCTTCATAGAAATATCCGTTTACCTTCAAATTTTGTTTATAGGTTCACTGTGTTAAGGCGCTTCCCTGATTAGTTTTTGGGATTGATTGGTTAAGTATAAAGGGGGGGGGAACGGGGGCTAATCCCCCCCTTAATTTATATAAATGGGTTTTTCATGCAGAATTATTCCGTTTTCCTTCAAATTTTGTTTATAGGTTCACTGTGTTAAGGCGCTTCCCTGATTAGCTTTTGGGATTGATTGGTTAAGTAAAAAGGGGGGATTGGGGGGGGGGGGGGGGGCTAATCCCCCCCTTAATTTATATAAATGGGTTTTTCATGCAGAATTATCCTATTTGCTTCAAAATTAGTTTATGGGTTCATTGGGTTAAGACGCTTCCCTGATTAGTTTTCGGGATTGATTGGTTAAGTATAAAGGGGGGGGGGAAACGGGGGAGCAAATCCCCCCCCCCCTAATTTAGATAAATGGGTTTTTCATGCAGAATTATCGGATTTTCTTCAAATTTTGTATATATATTCATTGTAATTAGAGACTTCCCTGATTAGTTTAAGGGGTTCATTAGTTAACTATGAGAGGGGGGGGGTAACGGGGTGATGACCCCCCTTAATATATTGTTGATTTCTTTATTTTTCTCTTATTTCAGATTCTTTGAAATAAGAGTATAATATGCAATTAATGTGAATAGCCTGTGAGCTCAATGCCCTCAGTTTAACTGGGCAGTTTTCTTTTTTTAACATTTCTGTCATGTGACTATTCCAATCAACTGTCACATTTTCACCCATATATAGTTATTTCTTAATACCTCTGTCCAATACTACATAAACTTAAATTAGTTACGAATGGTTTTCTTGAACCACTAAATATTTTTACTGGCGAGTTAGAATTCTTTGCTGGCTACCAGATTTTATCAAATTTGTAAAGCCCTGCCCTTGACATAAATTGATGCTGATTAGATTTTTGTGTATTTTGCCCAACAGGTGGCACTACTGGGTCGCATTTTAAACATTTTCAGTGATAGCCAAATTTTGGCATGTTTGAAATGAATTTCACCAAATGTAATATGTAAGATTAACTAGGAATAACTGTTGATTCATTATTGGTTTTGATCATTCCTCAGAGGGCATTGCCATTCTATGTTTTTTCCAATGAATATTATAGCTTATCCCAGCTTTTATTTTATAGAAACAAACTAAATTTTGTTTGAAGTTAATAATTAATCTATACTAATAAAGAAAGTTTCGCTCTGTGTGTGTGTCTGTTGGCGATGGCTAGGAAAATCTAGCCTACCTAGAAGGCTGGAAATTTAGATTTAGGTAGTCCAAACCCTCTCCTGGTGCAACATTGCATCAGAATTTTAATATTTTAATTACTTTCTGAAATATTAATTAAAATGCACAAAGAACTCTCATTAAAAATACGCTTTTTTCATCGGTTGGTTGGTTATGTACAGAATACCGCTATTTTAAATCTCAGTTTCTCAGTAATAATGTTCCGAACTTCTCCATTTAGTTCAGTTTTTACTAAATTATCGTAAAACTCAGCATTCATTGCTTCAAGGTGTATTTCTAAAAAGCAATTACCAGTATTTCCAAATAATAGCCTAAGCCAAATTTCAAAATAAGTTCCTAGCTTAACCAAATGAATCAATCTTTAAAGATGTATAGTGATCCTCCTAATTAGTTAATTGCTGAAGGTCACTTGAACATTTGCCATCCCTCCCCCCCTCTGGTGCCCTCCTTCAAAGTTTTCTCTAACTATTTCCTGTTTCCATATCTCAACAACTATCTTTCCGATTTCAATACAAATGATTCCAAACATTATAATTAACTTAATAGTTACCCTTTATAACATTAAACTAAATTTATGAGTAGCGGTTACCACTATTTCTGAATAATAGTTTAAGCCAAATTTCTAATTAAGTTCCTAGCTTAACCAAGCGAACAAATTTTTAAAGATACATAGCGGTTGTCCTAATTAGTCATTTGCTGAACAGCACTTGAACATCCCCCCCGAACCCTCCTTCAAGATTTTTTTACCTAACTATGCCCCGTTTCCATATCTCAGCAACTATCTTTCCGATTTGAACGCAAGTGATTCCAAACATTATAATTAACTTAATAGACACCCTTTATAACATTAAACTTAATTTATGAGTAGAGGATACCACTATTTCCGAATAATAGTTTAAGCCAAATTTATAATTAAGTTTCTAGCTTAACCAAACGAACGAATTTTTAAAGATGCATAGTGATTCTCCTAATTAGTCATTTGCTGAAGGGAACTTGAACATCCCCTACCCCCGTTCCCTCCTTCAAAGTTTTTCCTCCAACTATGCCCTGTTTCCGTATCTCCGCAACTATATTTCCGATTTTTACGCAACTGATTCCAAACATTATAATTAACTTAATAGTAACCTTCTATAACATTAAAGTAAATTTATGAGTAGCGGTTACCACTATTTCTGAATAATAGTTTAAGCCAAATTTCTAATTAAGTTCCTAGCTTAACCAAACGAATGAATTTTTAAAGATACATAGCGGTTGTCCTAATTAGTCATTTGCTGAACAGCACTTGAACATCCCCCCCGAACCCTCCTTCAAGATTTTTTTACCTAACTATGCCCCGTTTCCATATCTCAGCAACTATCTTTCGGATTTGAACGCAAGTGATTCCAAACATTATAATTAACTTAATAGACACCCTTTATAACATTAAACTTAATTTATGAGTAGAGGATACCACTATTTCCGAATAATAGTTTAAGCCAAATTTGTAATTAAGTTTCTAGCTTAACCAAACGAACGAATTTTTAAAGATGCATAGTGATTCTCCTAATTAGTCATTTGCTGAAGGGAACTTGAACATCCCCTACCCCCGGTCCCTCCTTCAAAGTTTTTCCTCTAACTATGCCCTGTTTCCGTATCTCCGCAACTATATTTCCGATTTTTACGCAACTGATTCCAAACATTATAATTAACTTAATAGTAACCTTCTATAACATTAAAGTAAATTTATGAGTAGCGGTTACCACTATTTCTGAATAATAGTTTAAGCCAAATTTCTAATTAAGTTCCTAGCTTAACCAAACGAATGAATTTTTAAAGATGTATAGTGGTTGTCCTAATTAGTCATTTGCTGAACAGCACTTGAACATCCCCGACCCCTGCTTCAAGGTTTTTTACCTAACTATGCCACCTTTTCCATATCTCAGCAACTATCTTTCCGATTTGAACGCAAGTGATTCCAAACATTATAATTAACTTAATAGACACCCTTTATAACATTAAACTAAATTTATGAGTAGAGGCTACCACTATTTCCGAATAATAGTTTAAGCCAAATTTGTAATTAAGTTTCTAGCTTAACCAAACGAACGAATTTTTAAAGATGCATCGTAGTCCTCCTAATTAGTAATTTTCTGAAGGACACTTGAACATCCCCTTCACCTGGCACCTCACTCATGATTATTTTCTCTAACTGTGCCTTATTTCAATAACTCGGCTTATAATGTTCCCATCTTCTCGATTTTGTCGCATGCCTACTATACAGTACCGTAGACAACGTTAACCTGTCTCAGAGGTTCTTTCCGAAAGAAATTTCTCCCCTGGCGGTGGAAGGGGGAAATAAAAGATTTTCCGGAGCGTGCCCGGTATACGGTGTTGAAGCCATCGGAAACCTTGGCCAGAGTTTCGTTTTTTAAAAGATTTCAGTTTATTACACGGGCTCAGGCAATGCCGGGTGGGTCAGCTAGTAACATATAAAAGTTTTATATTCAACAGGAGGAATTCTTATGCTGTGCTTTTGTTAGTTACTGATCACTGACTCCGTATTAAATTCTAAAAAGTGTATTATACTTTGTAATTGTCAATGTGTAACTCAGCTAACAATTGATTGATTTAATATTTTCTTAGATGCATCAATTTTTACTGTTTGGATTTTGTTGCAAATTGGGGGGAGAGGGCTGAACATAGAGCACTTACCCTATATACATTATGTATAATTTTAAAAAGCAGAAAGTTTTAAAAAGTATCATTTAATTTTAAATTATTTTGAATGAATGAATTATAAATTAAAAAGTTATTTTGGATACATGATATAGATATTTAATTAATATCATTAAAAAATATATTTAGAGAAATAAATAATATAAGTTTCTAGGCTTATTTTTCTCCTTTAAGTTGGTACTTTAATTTTCCTTATATAAAATTACATTATATGAAATATATGTGATTTACTATTTTGTCCATTATATGCGCTCTTAATTATTTTAGATATTGATGAATGTTTGTTTTCAGGAAAGATATCTGCAATGGCCTCAATGGGTACCTCATAAGCAGTACATTAATGGGTATGCAGGAAGAGTTGGTATATCCCCATACATCTATCGGAGACTTCATAGAATATTAGTAGGTATGGTGATATAAATGTATTATAACTATTTAAATATTATTTTACTTCAGGTTTTTTTTGTGAGTTTATAAGGTTTTTTTTTTTTTTTTTTTCCATAAGATTTTACTTATTTGATTGTCTTGATAACATTTTCAGAGTACGATAAAAGAATATTTAGTGGAATTATGTTTAATTGTCTATAACAGGATATTAATAGTTTTAAAAATAATATAATTATATTTTCTGTTAATTTTAGTTTTATTTTGCTATAAAATTAAACTGAAAATCATTGTTTTTGCAATATTCTATTATTTTATTATTATTATATTTTATACATTATATGAAGGGTAATGAATAAGAAGGATTGAATTATCTTTTTGAGAGTTGAACTGCAAGGTTTGTTCTGAAGATGTCAAATATTATTTACAGTAAAAAACAAACGAACATCAATTTTTGTATCTATACCCTGTTATTCTTATATGCATGTTTTGGTATAAACAAAAATATAATTTTAATTATAAAATATATACAAATAAATGTCCAGTTTTCAGAAATATATTTGAAAAATAAAAATATCTCGCAACTTCAAAGAAGACTTAAAAATTAATTATTTTTATTTTAGATTCAGCAAAATGTCAAATTTAATTTTTTTTTGTTACTTTCAACCAAGTGTGAAATTCCTTTTTTTTTTTTTTTTTTTTTTTCTAGAATGAGATTCTCACTGTCAACATTTGTAGATGTTGGAGAGTAAAACTGTGACTATATTATTTAGGTAGATTTCGTAAGAAATACTACCTATTACATTCTCACCTAAGTTGGAAATTTTGAAAAATTTTTGCAGATTTACGCCGATCATGACTCCCAGAACCCAAAACCACCCCCAGTTCAAAAGTTTATCTATCTATCTATCTATCTATCTATCTATCTATCTATCTATGTCACTTTTTTCTGACCACGATAACTGGAAAAATTCTGCAGAAATCTCTTCCAAACTGATACATAAAATCAAGGGTCATAAAATCTCGGTCAAGTTCGTTAATGGGCAAAATCGAACCAAGGGGGGGGGAAATGGGGGGGATTTTTGTGAAAACAGAAAAACCCTCATAATTTCTTTATTATTATACGTATCGAATCCGTTTAAAGTTATTATTACTTCTAGAAAGAGGGCCGAAAATTTATGTATGACAGATTTTTGATATAATTAAAAATGGCCCCAAGGGGGGGGAAAAGGGGGGTTTTAGAAGAAAAAAAATCATAGCTTCGTCAATTCACAAGATATCAAATCCGCGTAAATTTATTATTAATCCTCTTAGTATTATCTAAAACTTTTATATTGACAAGTTTTTTATAGGACCAACCATTATAGCAAAAAAAAATTAAAAACAAAAACAATCCCTATCGGCTCCGCCTGCAAACAACTTATTTTTCGAAGTAGGCGGTTCCAACTCCCGCATCTTTTCGAAACTGATACATAAAATCAAGGGGCATAAAATCTCGGTCAAGTTCGTTAATGGGCAAAATCGAACCAAGGGGGGGGGGGGGAATGGGGGGGGCTTTTTGTGAAAACAGAAAAACCCTCATAATTTCTTTATTATTATACGTATCGAATCCATTTAAAGTTATTATTACTTCTAGGAAGAGGGCCGAAAACTTATGTATGACAGATTTTTGATATAATTAAAAATGGCCCCAAGGGGGGGTTTTACAAGAAAAAAAATCATAGCTTCGTCAATTCACAAGATATCAAATCCGCGTAAATTTATTATTAATCCTCTTAGTATTATCTAAAACTTTTATATTGACAAGTTTTTTATAGGACCAACCGTTATAGCAAAAAAAAATTAAAAACAAAAACAATCCCTATCGGCTCCGCCTGCAAACAACTTATTTTTCGAAGTAGGCGGTTCCAACTCCCGCATCTTTTCGAAACTGATACATAAAATCAAGGGGCATAAAATCTCGGTCAAGTTCGTTAATGGGCAAAATCGAACCAAGGGGGGGGGATGGGGGGGCTTTTTGTGAAAACAGAAAAAAACCATAATTTCTTAATTATGATACGTATCGAATCCGTTTAAAGTTATTATTACTTCTAGGAACAGGGGCAAAAACTTATGTATGACAGATTTTTGATATAATTAAAAATTGCCTTAAGGGGGGGGGGGGGAAGGGGGGTTTTAGAAGAAAAAAATTCATAATTTCGTCAATTCCCAAGATTTCAAGTCCGTTTAAATTTATTATAAATCCTCTTAATATTATCTAAAACTTTTATATTGACATGTTTTTTATAGGACCAACTCTTATAGCAAAAAAAGAAAAAAAAAAAAAACCTTGCTGGCTCCGCCTGCAAACAAGTTTGGTTTCGAAGTAGGCGGTTCCAACTGCAGCATCATCGCAAAAAGGTCATTTCTTCCACAATTCCCGACAAACAGGCGCCCTACGGTCTGCGTCTTCGAAATCTACCTGTGCCTGTAGGCCGAGCCGTCAGGGATTTTTTTTTTATCTTAACGAGTGAGAAAATAATAATAAAGTATAATTATGTATTCATAGTTTAATTAAGTTTCTTTGCCTGTGGTATAATCTGTTAAACTGCATAATATTGCAGGTTGGATGTTAGTGTTGAAAAGTTGTCTTAGTGAATTGTGTCAGCCGGACTCTGCCAGGATAGATCTGTTGATAAAAGACTGATACATTAAGCCAGAGGTCGTGGATTAGCTCATGGCCTGGACACTTTTCACTCAGTTAGAAAATTTCAACTTGCATAACTTTAACATTTTGGGAGGGAGAAAAAAACATCTTTAAACTCATATTTACTGAAAAATTGCTTTAAGTATATTTATTTAAAATTTTATACACTTACCTAAAGTTTACTTTTGAGTTCAGAACCTATTTAATATGGCTCTATTCATTGAAATTGATGGAATATGATAATAGTCAGTCCTGATGATATGCCCTGGACTTAATTCTTTAAGGTCTGTGTCAGATTGGTATTTTTAAAAAATGAAAATTATCTTTTAAGATTTGTGATATTTTACATTTTGTTAACACAATCTTTAGAAAGTAATATACTGTTGTGTTATTTTGGTTTAATAAATTACAGAGAAATATTTTCAAAAGTTACTTTTCTCTATATGAAACTTTAAAACTATAATTTTAACTACCATTCTTTCATTTTAAACGGCATTATTTTTTTATATGAATCTTCATTTGTTTATGATTGTCTAAGTGATTATTTGTATTGTTATTTCATAGTTTGCAGACAGAAATATCTAAAAAAAGTACCACACTTTACTGTTTTTACAAAAAAATTCTTTAGAAAGAAATTTAATCAAATATTTATTAATGCAATTAAAATATGTTAATTTAAAAAAAATTAGTTGGGCTGGGTCAAGCATGATTTAATTGATTTTTTTAAATATTGCACAGACATAAATCGAAGGTCATAAACCGAAAAAGAATAAACACGTCAATCTAAGCCGTGCAAATCTCTAACATATTTTTCTTTATTTACTGTGATTATTACTTTTTAAATAATTAATCATATTGATTCCATAATGCATGTATTCATGTTGAACTTTTTTTTTATACTTCAAAAATTAATTTTTTGTGATGTTCCCAAAGCATGAAAAAAAAGTGTTTTAAGAAATTTATTTGAAAAATATTGATGATATTGTAAAATTATTATTTCTGTTTTATTTAGGAAATCTCTACATTCCTGTAATTTGGGAAGCAGAACTAAAACCAACGAAAGAAAAATATCCTGTGATAATATTTTCTCATGGTCTGTCTGGTTGGCGTTGTACATATTCCGCAATTTGTTTAGAGTTGGCTTCTCGGGGCTATGTCGTTGCAGCTTTGGAACACAGGTAAAAATAAGCATTAAGAAAGATATTTTTAATATCTTTGAATAGTTTTTAAAATTTGCTTTTCTAAAAATATAGAGATATCTAGTTTTTGTTGTAATTTATAGTTGAAATATCAAAACAAAAACATACTTACATTGTTAGCTATATATTAATTTATTAAGTGCTGTGTACAGTGTTGCTTCTTCCAAAATATCAGAAATGTTATAGTTCTGGTAATATATTCTGCATTTTATTTCTTGCCCATAGATTAAATTTCCAATTATATTATAAACCATTTATCTGTATTATTATTTTTTCATTTTTATAGGAAAATTCTGTATGCACATAACATTGTTTAAAGCTACAAATAGTGGTAGCCACTCATCCCATAGTATCTAAACATAAAATTTTTATTATAGGTCACAATTTTAGTAGATCATTTTCTGTATTACTTCCCGCTTAGTTTTGAGCACATGGCTAAATTGTAATTTTTTTAACATTGAATTTAAATCAGACTTCGCATGAAATATTCTAATTGCAATCATTACTGGCATAGCAGTATTCAGATATTTTGGAGAGAGGATGTAAGTTTAAACAATTTGTGAAATACTTTTCTGCTACAATAAAATCTTATTTCTAGCAAAGACACCAAACAGTAAATAATTCCGCACTGAACTTCGGCCGAATGTCCTAACCTGATTACATTTCATCCAGGTGACTTCACTCTCCGAGGTTGGCAGGTAAGGCTTCTTGTCTGCCTGGTAAACTGCCTCTCAACCATCGCATCCCGACTATTATTGAATCAAATTTGAAGTATTTGCCTGTTAGTTTTCGATCATTTGATCACTTGGTAATCTTTTGCCGATTACATTGCGATATCATGTGATATTTTGTCAATTAGTTTATGATATGTAGGAAAATTTGCATGATGCAAAAATAGTATTTATAAAATGTAAAAAAGTTCATTTTCATACAATGAATAAATATTGCTAATCTGGATTTATTTTCCCTATAAGATGCATAAATATTTATATTTTGATCATATAGTTAATTAAAATGTAAAAAAAAATTGTTTTAGTTCAAAGTCTAAATATTGCTGTTAAATGCATTTGCAATAAAAATTAGAATTAATTACAGTTAAAATTTAAATTTGAATTAGTGTTTAATTGTAAGACGCAAATAACATTATCTTTTAAGTTTAAAATTACCTTCTTACTTATTAGTTACTTATACTATTGATGTATAAATATTTTTGCATCTTACAAAAAAAATTAATTGTAATTTAAATTGCAATTGTAATTTTTATTGTAAAGTCATTTAACAACAATGTTTAGACTTTAAATAAAACAATTTTGTTCCTTTTAATTAGTTACACCCTCAATAGGTAAATATTTTTGCACTTTGTAGTGGAAACTATTCTCATTTAGCTAAATATATTATTGGAATTAAGATGATTAAAATTAACTGTCATACAAGTGTAATTAATTATACAATTTTTCATCTTACAATCAAAAATATTCTCACTTAACATTGTTTCCCAGCTGTAAAAATCCCATTCCTTAACACTTCTCATTATACTATGGTTGTGTATTAAAAAAAAAGGTGTATTCTTTTTTTGTTGTTGTTTTTAAATAAATAATTTAATGAATACCTTGTTCAGTCATTTTTTTGAACTTTTAAAACAAACATAGAATTAAATTTCTCACTATCTGGAGAAAAAAAGGTGATACTTCTGTGTAGGACAATTTACATTTTAACATTTAGAAGAAAAAAAAAATCTCTATTTATCTAAATCAACAAAACAGCAAATCTTTCTATCCACTTATTATAAATATATAAGTTTAATTTATTAAGTTCCATTTCTCAAAGTATGTTTTTAAGTATGAATGACTACACATAATTATTTTTTTTTAAAAGAAGAAAAAAAACTCTTTAGATTGTTTGAACTCTTTATTGTTAGATTTCTTTAACACCACTTATCGTGTTATCTGTAAATTTTTAACAGATTAAAGTTTACTGATTTGTGACTCAGGAATTTTTTCTCATCAAGAAACATTCCTTCTGATGTATTTTTTACTTTTACTCCCTTTTTCTGCCCATTTAAAAGTGCAGTCTGGTCTGTCCTTGAAACATGAAAAGAGCATTTTGAGGGGTTGTAAGATAAAGATCTTCAAGGATATTGGTGAGTTTGTGACATGACAGATTTCACTGCTGGTGGGAGGGAGACAAATAATACGCTCCCAGTAAAATGAAAATTTAGTCGTTTCAAAATATTGGTTGACTCCATACTTGGAGTATGTACTGATTAATCTGATTTCCTGCCAATGTTTGCCTTTGATTTATAACTAGAAAAATTGCTATTTAGTTGCACTACAACATGTTTTATCAGAGTTACTTAATTCATTTGTTTTTTTCTGATTATTGTGGTTATATAAGCATATGTAACTTGTAAAATTATTTCTCGGCACTGCTGGCAATCAGTATGTACAGTCATGAAAAAAGAAATGCCCCAATGTTAGTTGGCAAAAGGTGCAAGAGTTACTGTTCATATGGAAACTTTCTGATTTTTAATACAATTTTTGAAATAGAAAGCATCTACATGTTAAAAATTGAAGCAACTTTATTGTTTTAAATAGTGACACAGACTTTTGATACTTTGAGTTCTTTAGCTCAAAGAACCCAGAAAAATGTGTAATTTATGTACTTTTCTTACATCTTCATAGCATTATAAAAGAAAATATCTTAGCCACAAATTTCAAAAAATAAAATAAGATCTCAGAAGGAAAAGTATCAAGAGCATTCAATCAATTACCAGAAATAATAATAATAAAAAAATTCTACATATAAAATACCCTTTTTGTGAAAGAGAATTCTATAAAAAAAATTTTGTTGCTTTTTAAGATTTTCTTTTTTATGGATACCAACTTGGATTTAGACTCCTCAACTCAGTATTAGAGATAATATTAGGAGGATGATTGTATGAATAGAAGGGGCGGGACAAAAAGGCGAGGTGTTTTCTGAATGATTAATTGAATGTGCTGTATGCTACACACTGGATAGGCAATCAAGCAGTTGTTATCTGTGGATTTTTCCCTGCAACCCTTTTTAAAATTTTTATTTTAATCATTTACAGTTTTGTTATTCTACATTTTTATGTATTCACTAAATTATATTCATTTATAAATGCAGACATTTTATTTAGCAGATCAAAGAGCTTTTTTCATTTTTCCATAAAAGCAATACATCTAAAAATAAAATAATAAATAAATAAATAAAAGACAGTACTAATTGATGTTTAAACCTAATTTTTAGGTCACGACAATCACAACAAAATGAGAAGAAAACAATCGACAAAAATGAAATATATATCGCATTTATTAGAAAATAAAATATATTATTGGAATTTTTATTGCTGCACTGAGAATATTTAAAATTTTATTGAATGTGGGAAAGAAATTCATTTTGCAAATGTGTCAGAAAAATCCGCATTGACGATGAGAGGAGATTTTTTCATTTCTTTCTTTCTTTTTCTGTTTTAAAACACATTGTAGTTCTATTTATGGAATGTTACAAGAGTCCGTCCTATGGAGCTTTATTTGCGAATCACTGTTTTAAAAGAACATTATTTGTATAGAATTTATTTATGTTAAATGAAGAAAAGTTGTTGCTGATAAAAAAAATGCATGTTTGCTAGGTTTTATTAGTTGTGATAAATATTGCTCCATGATAAATATTATTTTGAATTACTTTCCAACCTACAAACCCTACTTCTTCAGGTGAGTTGAGAGTCGATTCACTATGTCGACTCATCAAGCAAGGGAGTCGATTCAGACTCGATTCTGCAAAGTAAGTCGAAATGCCCATATCTATTACATAGTCAAATGAACTGTGAAACAAGATCAATACAAAGAGATGTTGTGAAATCTGTTGATTCCGCAACTAAACGAATGGTTTCCAAATGAAGAACCTTTTGTATTTATCCAAGATGGAGCTTCTTGTCACACAGCATGATCACTCAAGGCCTACAACCCTACAATTAATATTTATAATCAATTTTAACTATTAACACAGTAATATCATCTGTATGAAGCTAGTTGTCAGGTTTCTCTGACAGCTGCAATAGTTAAAAGCTATCCTTAAGGGATTACCTTATTGTATATGTATCTATTGTGTACCGTTAGTGGCTTGCTTAAGAAAAATCTTATTCCGGAGGGGAGCGAGTTGGATATAATGAAAGAAGTATTTCCCTTGCAATGTGGTCTTTCATAGATAAGAAAGATATTGCACCCATTATTTAGGAAGACGGACCCTTGGAAACAGACCAGGAGCCCCGTAGACAGAAAGATTCTCGGGTGGATGACAAGAGAGTGAAGTTAGTTCTAACGGAGGTGCGAAGGTAGAAGGTCGTTCAGAGTTGGCACTCTGAGACACGTGTAGGTAGGAATATCTCTCGAAAGGAAGAGATATAGCGGATGTGAGATTAATAGAATCTCGGTGCTGAGTGAATTAACGTAGCCTAATGGTACACGTAAAGCGTTTTCTGTCATTATTTTGATATAATATTAAACCGGATAATTTACATCCGAGTTTAAGTGTAAATATTATTAATAAAGTGTTAGTTTAAGTTTAATTGAAAGAGTTAGGTTTTTCTTGAATATACATCACGTAACGTGTCCGATATCACGTATTCATATCGGTGGTGGCAGCATATCAAAAGACCGGATTATATTTCGAAGTCGTGTGGACGGAGAAGTGGAATCCGACAATGTTGGCAGCGACGGGATCTGAATCACCGAAGACCAATGCCAGTTAGCCGTGTTACATAGAGTTTGTGCCGGATCGCCCAGCGGAAGTGTTTGCGCCCTATCGTCGTAGACCAGTGCCAGTTAGCCGTGTTACAGTCAGTTTATGCTGGATCGTCTAGCAGAAGTGTGTGTGCCCTATCATCGTAGACCAGTGCCAGCTAACCTATCATCATTACAGTGAAGTGAACTAGTGGTTGTGCGGTGTTAGTGTAGTGTTATGTGTAGTGTTTTGGTGCATAGTGAAGCAAGTTACAGTGATTGTTGCCCGAGAGTGCAAGATTTACCCGGTGTAAAAGTGAGCAGAGAATTGCCCCAGCGAATAAAGTACGAGGTAAGGTGTTTTGATAATTTTACTCTACTGACATTCTCGAACCTACTGTTTTTATTGTGTATAATTGATGGTAATTTAAGTTAATGTTGTGGTTAATTTATGATAATTTATGTGCAATATAATAATTGAGCTAAATCAAATGAGATATTAACAGCCATTTCACACTAGTGTTTTAAGAAAAGGATCTTATATTAACTACTAGAATTGATTTTCAATTTTTTTAAACGGATAGGATTAATGATTAAAATAAATGCTATGTGTTAATAGTTGGAAGGAATAATTGAAATTTCTTAAATTTAAATTATTATTAAAGTAATATTTAAATTAAGTGATACTGTTTTAAATTTGAAGTATCAATAGAAATGAGGAAGGCAAATTTGTGTAGAATTTAAATTAAACTGAAATAACCTTCAAGGAAGAATTTCAGGTCCAAGAAGAAAAAAAAAGTGCTGTGATTTACTTTTTATGCGAAAACAAATTTGGAAAATTGAAATATTTTATTGAGATTAAATTTAAGAATTTAGGTGTATTTCATGCAAATTTGTGTTAGATGGATATCTTTATGTAGTGATTGGCATCAGTGTTTTATTCAAATTGCAACGTATCAGTATTATTGCGTAAATTGTATTTTATTATTTAATTGTATAAATTTAAAATCTGTATTACATAATAATCAAATTGAAATTATTGTTACTGTGTTATTGGAAGCAAATTGTGGGGTACCATTGTTAAAGGAAATTTATCATTTTATTATTACTTATTTGAAATATGTTAAATAGTGTAATATGTGGAGGTAATTTATGAAGGTAGGATTGGAGGTAGTAGTAATTTGATATTGTGCTTAAGTGTTATTGTAGGGTGGTAATAATTATCGGTAGAAGGTATGGCTTTCTTACTAGAAATAAAAAGGGTGGATCTTCAGGCGATATGTGAAGAGTTAGGGATTGAAGTCTCGGAAGATGATACCTGGTTTAAGCTTAAGAAAAAGATAGTGGAGAGCGACGAATATGAAGAGGGGGCCGTTATGGAATTATCTAACACTATTGTTACCGAGCGGTTAGAAAAGGTAGAAAGGGAGGAAAAGTTACAACGAGAAAACTTAGAAAGGGAGGAAAAGTTACAACGAGAAAAGTTAGAAAGGGAGGAAAATTTAAAGTTACAATGAGAAAAGTTAGAAAGGGAGGAGAGGTTAGAACGGGAAAAGTTAGAAAGGGAGTTAGACCGTGAGAAGTTAGATAGAGAAGAAAGGGCTGAAAAATTGAGATTGGAACATGAGTTAGAGTTGGAAAGGATAAAGATTCAAAGTTCGGCAAATAACTCTAAAGGGACTAGAGAATCTAATCATGAGAGTAGCCTAGAGAAATTGATTAAAAGCGTTAAAACTTTGTCTATCAAGGTTCCAGAAGGGACTGAGGGATGGAATCTGTTTTTTAGCAGTTTAGAACGGGCATTCCAAACAAAAAATGTACTGGAAACCCAGCAGGCCGAAATTCTGCTAAATATGTTAGGAGATAAGGCCGATAACTTGCTGATATACACTACTAGGGAACAAATTGAGAGTTATGAGAAATTAAAGGAGTTAGTTCTAAGGGAACACGAGCCGACACCAAAGGCGTGTTTGGAAAACTTTAAGAAGGCTAGAAGGAATCAAAATGAAACTCATGTATTATTTGTATCGCGTTTAATAGCAACGTGGGAAAATTATTGTAAGATTAGAGGTGCAGATACGTATGAGAAGGTTAACCAGTTAATTGTCACGGATAAGTTGTGAAATACTTTAGATGAGGAAACCGCGACGTATATTGGATTAACTCAGCACAGTAATTGGTTAGAAGTTTCTAAAATTGCTAAGGAATGTGATAATTTCTTTGATGCTAAACAAAAATCTTATGCGATAACTTATAAGGGTTATAAAGGTAAAGAAAGGTATGTTAATAATGAAGATTCTAGAAGGGCAAAAGATGAGGGATTTAGTAGTAATTGGAGACAAAATGGGAATAATGAGGTTAGTCCATTTTTGGGTAGAAAACCGGAATATAAGAAGCCTAATGATACGACGCCTATCTGTTTCAAGTGTGGTCAACGAGGCCATGTCCAGCGATTTTATACAAAAGGAAATAATGAGGGAAGTAATCAAATTAATAACCGACAAGAACCAAGGGCTAGTATCAATAATGTCTCAGTGCGAGGAATTAAGGAATTACCAAGGGGAGCGAGTATGGCAAGAATCGGAGAAAAAGGGAATTGGAGAACTAAAGTTATTGGAGAGAAGTTAAATAAACTCGAGAAAGTAGAAGTTAGTGTAAATGGGAAAATAGCAAAAGGATTAGTGGATTCTGGTTGCGAAATTAACGTCGTTCATAAAGATTTAGTACCAGCAGAGAAACTAAGAGGGGCTGGTAGCATCCATTTACAAGGGATATTTGGTAAGGCAGTCAAATCGCCGTTAATTCAATTACCTTTAGCTATTCCAAAATGCGGTCAAACTATTGTAATTCATCAGGATGTACTTTGCGCGATAATTGATAATAGTAAGGTACATGTGATTTTATATCCTGACGTGGCTAATGAATTGTCAGGGTTAAACAACGAGAATTCATTAAGACAATCGGTACAAAGGGAATGTAAGGAAGATAGTAGGAATAAAGTGAAGGAAGGGGAAAGGATTAGAAATGGTAATAATAACCGTTATGTCGTAGAAACGAGATCGGAAAATTTACAAAGTCAGGAGAAGGAAAAAGCCGAGGTAGAGAAAAGTAAGATTAATAAAGTTACGGAAAGTAGTCTAAATGTATTTCAGGAATCCCAAATGAATTGTAAAGATTTAGAGAAATCTTGGGAATTAGCTGAAATTGATAAAGGGTCTTACTATCTTGTTAATGGGTTATTATATCATAAAGAGAAATTGGTAGATGAAACGGTAGCTCAATTAGTATTACCTAAAATTAGAAGGGAGGAAATTCTAAAATTAGCGCATACTTCCTTATATGGAGATAATCACGCGGTTAAGAAAATGTTAGAAAGAATCAAGCATTCATTTTATTGGGAAAATATGACAGATGAAGCTAAAACGTTTGGTGAATCATGTGTAGAATGTCGATTAACGAGGGAAATGAATGGGGATGATAAGGAGAAAGAGGAAATATGTCGACCTGCATTTATAGTTGAGTTAGTGGACGGGAGTAAGAAACTAGTGTATCAAAATGAAATGAGAGTATTTATGGCTAAAAATAAAGTAGTCGATATTGTCTTTGATAGTGATGGGGAGTTTGAAGACTGTAGGAAAAATCTGTTGTTAGACAGAGGACAGCCGGAAAATAAAGACAGGAAGGGATTTGAAATAAAAGGGTTAACAAATATTCAAGTTGGGGACATAAAATCAATCTTAAGGAAAAATAAGGAATTATTTATGGGTCCTATCCAACTGCTAGAAATGGAGAAAAATCGGATTGGTCGTAAACCGGAGAGGGTTAAGATGAAACAAAAATTGTACAATATTATCATCACGTACAAAGAGGACTTGGACAGGCAAGTGCCTGATTGGTTAGAGGAAAATTTAATTAAGACCTCAGAGGCAGAAGTTAGCCATTCAAGTGGGTGCATTGCAGAAAGGGATGTGCCAATTAAGTTAGCGAGGAAGGACTGGAAGGAAAAAGTTGTACCGCCTCTAGTAATATCAGCTTAAGGACTGACATTGAAATGACATAATACTTGTGTAACTTTATTTTTTTTGTGTATTTATAATTGTATTTGCATCTTGTGTTTATAACAGTGTATTAGCCTATTGTGTAATTTTTTTCTGTAGTTATCACATTAGTATATAGTTCATTAGAGATGTCAGTAGGTAATTTTCAGACACCTTGAAATATTTATGTAATTATAGTAATGAAGAAACCTATCAAGGAATTGTTGAACTCTTCTCAGTCATTACATAGTTTTGAGGAAAATTAGCCCCTAAAAGGCATATTTTCCGCTAAGGTGGGGGGTGTCAGGTTTCTCTGACAGCTGCAATAGTTAAAAGCTATTCTTAAGGGATTACCTTATTGTATATGTATCTATTGTGTACCGTTACTGGCTTGCTTAAGAAAAATCTTAATCCGGAGGGGAGCGAGTTGGATATAATGAAAGAAGTATTTCCTTTGCAATGTGGTCTTTCATAGATAAGAAAGATATTGCACCCATTATTTAGGAAGACGGACCCTTGGAAACAGACCAGGAGCCCCGTAGACAGAAAGGTTCTCGGGTGGATGACAAGAGAGTGAAGTTAGTTCTAACGGAGGTGCGAAGGTAGAAGGTCGTTCAGAGTTGGCACTCTGAGACACGTGTAGGTAGGAGTATCTCTCGAAAGGAAGAGATATAGCGGATGTGAGATTAATAGAATCTCGGTGCTGAGTGAATTAACGTAGCCTAACGGTACACGTAAAGTGTTTTCTGTAATTATTTTGATTTAATATTAAACCGGATAATTTACATCCTAGTTTAAGTGTAAATATTATTAATAAAGTGTTAGTTTAAGTTTAATTGAAAGAGTTAGGTTTTTCTTGAATATATATCACGTAACGTGTCCGATATCACGTATTCATTTCGGTGGTGGCAGCATATCAAAAGACCGGATTATATTGCGAAGTCGTGTGGACGGAGAAGTGGAATCCGACACTAGTGATATGATTTTATACAAGAAAAAATGACTGTGTCTAATAATTTGGCCAATGACTGTAGGTCATAATTAGGTGCAAGATAAAACATAAATTATTTAAATGTGAATTTATTAATAATTTTCATAATTAAATCTAGGCCTTAAAAATAACAACAAAAAAATGCCTGGAATATGTTTTGGTCTATTCATTGCATTTCATTAAAAAAAAAACACTTCAGCTGTATGATTTTTTTGGGAAGATATAAAGTTTATCAGGTGCATTTAATATTAGCATTCCTCAATCTTTCATCTTTTCTAACTCTATGAAGGTTTATGAAAAAGTACATAAACTATACCTTTTTCCAGTCTGCTTTGATTCAAGGAACTTAAAGTGTCAAAAGTAAGTATTATTACTTGAAAAATGTAAGTTGGTGCAATTTTTAATATGTAGACATCCTCTATTTCAAAAATTACAGTCATATTCAGAAATTAGTCATAATTCGTAGTCAAATCTCGCAATAGCACCTATGCAAAAATTTGGTGATAAAATAACTTGGAATAGTTTTGGGGTGGAATAGTTTTTATTTTCACAGCTATACCATCCATAGCTTTCATCATATATTTTCAATGTCCGTCAGATGCTTTGATTCTCATAATGTGAAGACCCACAATATTTTGAATATTTGATATATATTTTATTTGTACTTGTTTTAAATATATTTGTCATTAGATGAAAATAGTCAAATTTTTTAATGTAAGGTTAAGGTTTTCCAATAGTTATTGATTCCCCTTCCCTCCTCCTTTACCTATCTGTAGCTATTTTGTCTCTTATCATTAAAAGCCATTTGTTGATCACATTCAAAATCTTGTATTGCTAAAGAAATGTTTTTAAAAATATGAAATTCTGTTTGAAAATATTTCTTTTTTTATGTTCAATGACGTCTGTCAGCAATTTTGATTATTTTATGATTTATATTTTTTTCTTTAGAGATCATTCAGCATCTGCCAGTTTCTACAAGAAGCAAGTAAGAATGTCAACATTAGGCTCAAAACCTGCATCAGATCTTTCGAAAATGGATTTGTTTCAGGATTTATCTCCCAGTTTTGAAGATTCGGTTGATAGTAAAGGTAACCCTACTCGTCATTACCAAGAATTAGGTCCCTTTTCTCAAACTAAAGAATGGATGCTATATCAGAATCCACCCAAAGAAAATGAAATGAGACTAAGAGTTCAACAGGTTTGTTTGTTTGAATCATTATTCATATTAAGAACTTGTATCATTTAATAATTATTCTTCATGTTATTTATTTCATTAAGTGACATTTTTAGCTTTTTGTAACAAGCTTGAATATTTCAATGCTGTACATTGATTTTTGTTTCATTCTTACTAAAGTTTAAAGCAGTAGGTATATTTACTTTAGATTCTGAACTACATTTGCAAGAGTAACAATACTCATTAGGAAATCCTTAGCCGGGCTTTGCCTATCTAAACAGCCAGCTTGGTGACCCCACTGTCCTTAGCACAGTATAACTGGGCTTTGCCCATCTGTTCCACAGTTTCACATAAAAATAAACTTTGGATAGATGGTTAAAGCCCTGTTCTATGATAATCATATTGAGTTTTATGCAGGTTTCCGTTATAGACAGGTGTAACCTTAATGAAACAGTTGGACAGACAGACAAAGCCTATTCTGGCCAAAAAAAAAATATATATCAATAAATTAATCATTGTCGCATAATGTTTTTACTAGCCATGCCGTATAGCGTAGAGAGAGAAAAACTTGAAAAGTCCTAAAGATGAAGTGCCATGTGCTGGGATCACTACCCCTAAGTTGCATGTGGTGTTGTACAAAGATTACAAACTCCAGAATCTTATAAAATTGCTATGTTGTCCATAAATGCACTGATGAGAAGCAAAATAAGTGAAGGTACTTATGTATTTTCAGGATACAAACTGTAAAACACACACTGATGCACAGATACCTGCAGGAGCCAAACTCGCTGTTCTGGACGATAAAGACAATACACGCTTGAACACATCAATAAGACATTAAGTTGCTAACAACTGATTTTTTTTATTGTAGTTTAGGGGTGCACAACCTGTGGCCCGCGATCGTATTACTGGTGGCCCGCGGATCAATTTCGCCGATCGGACGCGAAAAAATCATGAATTTCGCCGATCAGGTGCATAGAAATCGCGAATTTTGCCAAATTTCGCCCATCGGGTGTGTAAAAATCGCAAATTTTACCGATCGGGTGCGTATAAATCGTAAATTTCGCCGATCGCGTGCGTAAAAATCGTGAATTCTGCCGATCGTCTGCGTAAAAATTGTGAATTTTGCCGATTGTCTGCGTAAAAATCGTGAATTTTACCGTCTGGGCCCGTATAAATCGCGCATTTCGTCGATCGTATACGTAAAAATCGTGAATTTTGCCGATCGGGCCCGAAAAAATCGCGAATTTTGCCGATCGGGCCCGTAAAAATCGCGAATTTTGCCGATCGGGTGCATTTAAATCGCGAATTTTGCCGATCGGGTGCGTGTAAATTGTAAATTTCGCCGATCGTCTGCATAAAAAGGGCAAATTTTGCCGATCGGGCGCGTAAAAATCGCAAATTTTGCCCATCGGGTGCATAAAAATCATGAATTTCGCCGATCGGGTGCATAAAAATCACGAATTTCGCCGATCGGGCACGTAAAAATCGCGAATTCCGCCGATCGGCGCGTAAAAATCGCGAATTTTTCCGATAGGGTGCGTATAAATCGCGAATTTCGTCGATCGTATGCGTAAAAATTGCGAATTTTGTCTATCAGGCCCCGAAAAAATCGCGAATTTTGCCGATCGGGTGCATTTAAATCGCAAATTTTGTCGATCAGGTGCGTGTTAATTGTAAATTTTGCCGATCATCTGCGTAAATAACGCAAATTTTGCCGATCGGACGCGTAAAAATCACAAATTTTGCCGATTAGGCGCGTAAAAATCTCGAATTCTGCCGATTGGCTGCGTAAAAATCATGAATTTCGCAGGTAGGATGCGTATAGATCGCGAATTTTATCGATCAGGTGCGTATAAGTCGTAAATTTCGTCGAGCATATGCATAAAAATTGCAAATTTTGCCGATCGGGTGTGTAAAAATCATGAATTTCGCCGATCGGGCATATAAAAATCACGAATTCCGCCAATCGGCGTGTAAGAATCGCGAATTTTGCCAATCGGGCGCGTAAAAATCGCAAATTTCGCCAATCGGGTGCAAAAAATTGCAAATTTCGCTGATCAGATGTGAAAAAAAGTGCAAATTTCGCCGATTGGGCACGTAAAAATTGCAAATTTTGCCGATCGAGTGCGTATAAGTCGCAAATTTCGCCGAACGTGTGCGTAATAATCGTGAATTTCGTCAATCACTAGGAAAAAACTGTGAATATTGTCAATCGCGCATGGAAAAAAAATGCAAATTTTTCCATCCTTTCCAACAGAATTGGGCTAAGCTGACTAAGGAGGTGGTTGAGTATATTGAGCTAACCCTCCTTTTAAAATTAGCATTTTATTAACTTTTAGGCCGACCCGAAACAAAATTTTGTCCACCCTAATATGGATGTTGGCTCTCGACAATCCAGTCATTTTTGTGACTGCCCCTCCTCTTATAAAGGTTGTGCACCCCTTTGATATCCACATTTTATGACTGAATATGTTAAGAAGTCCAATTTAGAATAATATATGTTTCTCCTCCTCTCCACCTTCACTCATGAAAGCAGCATTTTTTTTCGGCACTGGCAATCTTTAAAGCTAAATTTATTCCTTTAAATAAAGTCAAGGAGTATTTTCACTCTTTGAAAATAATCTTAGCTATATCTCTTGTATAAATACAAACGTAGACTGCTGATATATCATTGCCAACAGAACTGAATACGTTGACAGGGAAAGAAGGAACCTAGGGGACTAAATCTACCCTTCCGAAAGTTATGTCTTTTTAATCTGATTCCCCCCCCCCCCCCCCCCCCCCGTCACACCTCCTCGAAACAAAAATTTTCTGATGGTGGCCCTCGACAACCCAGTCATTTTTGTAAGTGGCCCTTTGCTTAAAAAGGTTGTGCACCCCTATTGTAGTTAATATTATTAGGGACTGGACTGATGACGCTACATAACGATGTAGTTTTCCTACATTGCGAAGGCCGCGACAATCGCGGAGGACACTAGATAACGTGGCATCGTTAGAGCGCTTGGCTCACCAAGCCCAGAGAAAAACAAGAGCACCTCTTTCCTAGATGATTTGTACTGCAACTCAAATTCCCACTTTGCGAAACGCACACGTCGATGATTTTTCCACCCGCGGTTTATCCAATCCGCGACGACGAGGTGAAATGTTGGAGGATGTACAACCATATTCCTGTTTAACCAACTGTTTTTAATGGACATCTAAAGAGTGTTGAGATGATTGTACCACTGTATGTTGAGATAAGTCAGTTAAGCAGTGAAACCTTCTTTATAACTAACAACACTTTATTAACAGATTAGTAAAAACACATCCTTAAGAACATTATTATTAAACTTATTAGAACACAGGAAAAACATTTAAACTTATTGACTGCCTGCAGCCTCATCATAAATAAACTAAAACTCCTTTTGAGCATTGGAGTTAACTGCTGGCCAAGCAAGTACACACCACACAACATCTATCCCATATCCTTTTAAACTAACAAGTGAGGTTACAGTCACAGGCAATTGAAAAATATTAGCATAATACAAGAAATAAAATAAAAGGTTATGGTTGCAGGTTAACAAATATTCAAAAGTTCAAAAACAGTTTAAGATGTCATCATTAACTTTAGCACATGACACCAACCAACCAACCTACCACTACTGGTAACTGTTGACATGGCAGTTTAAGCTGCTGAAATGAAGTTACTTTCTTCACAACTAAAGCATTCAGGATATATCATTTATAAGTAACTATTAAAACAGTTCTTAATTAAAGAGACAGCAATATATATATGCATTTAAACCACATTAATTTTACTTTATGTTTACTTTAAGTTTACTTTATGATAGATGTTTGTTTACATTTAATTTTATTAACTATACTTAACTTTAAACCTTTTTCAAAAGTATTAAAATGAACTTTAAGATAAATAGTATCAATTTTAAATATATGTATTAAAAAGATTTAACAACATAGAGTGGGGGTGAGTGAAAGAGATGGGGGAAAACTTACTGGGAAAATTTAACCAAAGTTAAAACAAAAATTGCAAATTCCAACATAATGCCCCCTTTTTCCCCCAGATCTTTCCTTCAACCAAATATCCACTTACAATAATACAAAAACTTTTGACTAGGCAAAACCTTAGTAAATAAATCAGCAACATTAGCTGAACCTGACACAAAATTTAAATTAAATTTATCTAAATTATCCTTTACAAAATATATTCTAGTATCTATATACTTAGTTCGATTATTTTCAATACTATTTTTGGAAAAATGTATGGTACTTTGATTGTCACAAAAAACATTTGGCTTATTCTTTTCTAAGTTTAACAGGCAAGAAAAATTATCCACAATTCTAATCAGCCAACACAGTTCCTTTATAGAATCTGATAAGGACACATATTCTGCTTCCATACTGGATAATGCTATGCATTTTTGCTTGCAAGAGCTCCAAATTATAGGTACATTATCTACAAAAATTATAAATCCACTTATGGATTTTCTGTCAACTAAATCAGATGCCCAACTAGCATCTGAATAAACATTTAATGTACAACTTGAAATTCTAGACAAATTAATAGCTAGCTCTTTAGTATTTATAACATACTGAAGCACCTGACATAAATATTTCCAATGTTTCAAAGATGGGCAGTTTGAAAACTGTGCGAGGGCTATAACTGAAAATTGTATATCTGTTCTAATGCGTGATGCTAGGAAAAGAAGACAACCTATTAGTTCTGGATATGGAACATCAACTGCTTGCTCCCCCTCTCCTGCAGAATTTAAAACTATCCCTGGGGTTAATGGTAATTTACTTTTTATCTTTGGGATATGAAACATTTCAGCAAGCTTTTCTATATAGCTTTGTTGATGTATAAAAATTTCTCCATTTCTCTTATCAAAGTCTACACCTAAAAAATGTCTAATTTCCCCCAATACTTTTATTTCAAACTTTAACTTAATTAAGTTTATTACTTCCTTTAATCTTTCATTATTTTTAGCAAAGACCGCAAAGTCATCCACATAAACCAATACAATGACTTCAGATTTAAATACATAAATACAATTTGAATCAGTAATTTTATCAAAGCCCAAGTCCATAAAAGTACTATCCAATTCCAAAAACCATTCCCGGCCAGCCTGTCGCAAGCCATACAGTGCCTTGTCCAACTTCCAAACATAACCCTCTTTCGTCTTTTCAATAAAACCTTCTGGTTGTTCTACAAAAATTAATTCATTTAGTTTGGCATAAAGGTAAGCACCTTTAATATCAAGATGTTGACTTACCCAACCTTTAAGTACTACCAGAACAGTGTAGAAAAGTCTAACTAGGGAAAATGAAATCACTGGGGAGAAAGTATCAAAATAGTTCACTCCCTCAATCTGCCCAAAACCTTTAGCAACCAATCGAGCTTTAAATCTTTTCACTTTTCCAGACACATCCTTTTTTAATGTGAATATCCATCTAGTACCTAAAATTTTAGTCCCTTCAGGTCTAGGCACTAAATCATAAACTTTCCTATCTTTAAGTGTCTCAAGCTCATTTTTCATTGCTACATTCCATTCCCTCTTTTCAGGTAGTTCCTGCGATTCCTTAAAAGAACATGGGATATTTACCTCTACACAGTGTACCTCCGGTTGTTCCCCCTCATTCTCACTTACATGTGAAATTGTACTTTCTACATTAGAATCTACAGAAGTTGGGCTAAAACTGAAATGCTCTGGGTTGTAATCTATCCCCTTTTTCTGACAATATTTTTCTATGTCATTTTTACTTCTAAGCCTAACGCTTTCTTCAGGGTAATAGTACACATCTACCATCCCAGCTGTTCTTCCCGACTTTCTGACAACTTCAACTCTTTCCCAATCTTTAGGTAAAGGGGGGGTTTCCTGAAGCTTACTTTTTACTTCTGAATTTTCATTATCCAAACTAAAGTTTACATAGTCATCATTAAAATTTTGTATACCACTTTCTATGTTTTTAAAACTGAAATCCTTTTCCACTATTTTAACATGTTTGGTTTCTACCACGGTTTTTGTACCGGGATACCAGACTCTATAACCTACTGTATTAATGGCATAGCCAATGAGAATTCCCTTTGACCTTTTGTCAAGCTTAGACCTATATCTACTGGGAATATGAACATATGCATCACTACCAATTACTTTAAGATGACGTACTGAGAAACTCTTTTCACGCCAAACATTTAAAGGGGCTTTACCATTTAATTTCTTATGAGGGAACCTATTTCTCAAATAATTGACAGTATAGACTAATTCAGCCCAGAGACTTTTTGGTAAATTTGCTTGGACTAATAAAGACCTAACACCTTCCATCAAAGTGCGATTATAGCGCTCGGCAACCCCGTTCATTTCTGGGCTAAACACATTCGATCTCTCATGCCTAATTCCCTCACGTTTTAAAAAAGCTTCAAAATAATCAGCACAAAATTCTCCCCCATTATCTGTTCTGGTACTCTTAATCCTTTTACCAGTTTGCTTTTCAACCAATTGCTTATAGTTTTTAAAAAATTCAAACGCTTGATCTTTATGTTTTAAGATATATACATGAGCAAACCTTGAGAAGTCATCGATTATACTGAGAAAATATTTTGCTCCCTCCATACTAGGTTCAGGTGACTGGCCCCAAACATCCATATGCAAAAGTTCCAATATACTAGATGTTCTAATGCTGTCTAGTTCAGAAAAACTCCCTCGAGTACTTTTAGAAAAATTACAACTTTCACAAGACTCAATCGTACCCTCTAATTTTTCAAGACCATAAACATGTTTAGACTTTGCAAAACTAGATAAACTTTTACAGTTTAAATGGCCGTAGCGAGCATGCCACATCATCATATTAGATGATTTTGTACTTTGAGCTTCTGGTACATTCATGCTTTTGAGATTGCCTAAAAGAGTGTAAAATTTGTTTCTTAATGGAACACATAAAAATACATTACTATTTTTACAAATATATGCATTATTGCAATCAAAAGGTTACTTTAAAGTCATTTCTAGTTAAACAACGCACTGAAATCAAGTTTCTTGTCATCTTGGGAGCATAAAAAACGTCTTTAAGAAGTAAAGTTCTAAGTACAGTACCTGTTTTTAACACTAAATGCACATCACCAATTCCAAGGATATCTGTGTTGCCGCTAGCAATGGCAGCTTTTGCTTTAATACTTTTGAAGTTGAGAAAAACACTCCGGTCATTAGCAAAATGGTCAGTTGCAGCAGAATCCAACACAAACTCCAGCTTTGTAGACTCACTTAACATGGCTGAGGCAAAATGGGCTTGTCTTCCTCTTGCAGGCTGGTGATAGCGTTTTTTATTTTTCGACTTAACCCGGCAGTTCTTGATTAGATGACCCTTTAGTCCACATCGATAACACCGTCTCGATTCATCTTTACCAACATTTTCTCTGTACTTGTGAGACTCCTCAGTTGAAACCAAGGCTTGGTTTTCGGGAAACACATGATTAAACTGTAAACTTCTGTTCTTCTGTCTATCATATTCAGATAACAGGTGACCTCTAATTCCTTTCACTGTAAATTCAGCATCAGGTAATCTATATAGTTGAGTAACCAGACTTTCATAACTATCAGGCAAGTTCTCTAGAATCTGAAAAGCCACTTCATCGTCTTCAACTGTTTTTCCTGCTTGTTCAAGTTCTTTGGCAGCTTGGGTTATTCTGTTTAAATAACTACTCATAGCTTCACTTAGATCGTATTTTATACTCATGAAATTTCTTCTCAATCTAGCCACTCTTGCTCTTGAAACAGGCTCAAAAACTGATTTTAATAGTTTCCATGCTTCCGAAGGTGTGTGAGCTTCATAAACAACACACTTCAAGTCTTCTCTTATGCTGATACATATGATGGCAAGTGCTTTCCCCTCCTTTTGTTTATCCTGTTTGCCATCAGCTGCTGGATCAGCAATTTTTTCAGCTTTATCCGATATGTAATCATGTAGATCTTGACTTATTAGATACAGGTCGATATTATATTTCCACTCTTTGTAGTTCTCATGATTCAACTTGGGAAAGGTAAACATTTGCTCAGGATAGGAAGACATCTTTCAAAAATATGAAGATTTCCAAGAATTATTCAAACAGCTGGTAAACAGAGACATGGCAACTAACCACGCTCTGCTACCACTGTTGGAGGATGTACAACCATATTCCTGTTTAACCAACTGTTTTTAATGGACATCTAAAGAGTGTTGAGATGATTGTACCACTGTATGTTGAGATAAGTCAGTTAAGCAGTGAAACCTTCTTTATAACTAACAACACTTTATTAACTGATTAGTAAAAACACATCCTTAAGAACATTATTATTAAACTTATTAGAACACAGGAAAAACATTTAAACTTATTGACTGCCTGCAGCCTCATCATAAATAAACTAAAACTCCTTTTGAGCATTGGAGTTAACTGCTGGCCAAGCAAGTACACACCACACAACATCTATCCCATATCCTTTTAAACTAACAAGTGAGGTTACAGTCACAGGCAATTGAAAAATATTAGCATAATACAAGAAATAAAATAAAAGGTTATGGTTGCAGGTTAACAAATATTCAAAAGTTCAAAAACAGTTTAAGATGTCATCATTAACTTTAGCACATGACACCAACCAACCAACCTACCACTACTGGTAACTGTTGACATGGCAGTTTAAGCTGCTGAAATGAAGTTACTTTCTTCACAACTAAAGCATTCAGGATATATCATTTATAAGTAACTATTAAAACAGTTCTTAATTAAAGAGACAGCAATATATATATGCATTTAAACCACATTAATTTTACTTTATGTTTACTTTAAGTTTACTTTATGATAGATGTTTGTTTACATTTAATTTTATTAACTATACTTAACTTTAAACCTTTTTCAAAAGTATTAAAATGAACTTTAAGATAAATAGTATCAATTTTAAATATATGTATTAAAAAGATTTAACAACATAGAGTGGGGGTGAGTGAAAGAGATGGGGGAAAACTTACTGGGAAAATTTAACCAAAGTTAAAACAAAAATTGCAAATTCCAACATCGGCTGCACGCACATCACCTGGGGAGGGTGAGGGAGCGGCGCCACGACCGATCAACACAGGGAAGGCTAACTTTATCTCGCGTGAGCATACAAGAAAATGGCGACCGCTAAAAATGTGAAACTGAACGAATTATAAAATAATAACTATGGCGTTCGGAATAGAACTCGAAAATCGAACCGGATGTCGTAGAACAAAAAGTAATACGTTAAAATGATGAAAATTTGTTATTAAAATTAGAAATATTAATTTAAATGGGAAATAATGAAAAACTATTAAAATAATTAAAATTAATGCTGAAAATGGGAATTAACCATGCGGATATGCAAAGGAAAAATGAATGTCGCATTTCTATTGTGACAATCATCTTTGATTTAAAAAAAAAATAATCATTGTATTTTAAAGTAAACTCATAATAAATACACAAAAATATAATAATTTTGTCCAATAGTCAACTAATAACCTCTTTTCTCTATTAAAAAATTATATTCTCTTTTATTTTTTATATTAAAAATATCCAGCTAATCAACTACACAAAAAAAATATGTTTCTCTGAGTTCTAAAAATGCAATGTCGATGTTTATTCTGTAAACCCTGAGAAATTACATATATCTTATTAAAAATAAAGGTAGATGGCAGTACACTCTCAGCTCGTGCAGTGTGAGAGTTCGTCATCACATCTGAAAACTTCATATTCTACTTTATGCAAACGAATTATTTTTCACAAGTTGTTTTTCAGAATAAAGAACTCTATTTCCTCTAAAATGCTGTTCAAAAGCAGAAAAGAAAAAAAGAACTGACGAAATTAATTCTCCTTATTTGAGATTCTAAAAATAGATCAGAGTTTCTAACACAGTGAATGATGTCACGTGTGTTTTTACATTGCAGAGCGATAAGCTTCACACTTTCGACTACTTTTTTGTATTGTTCACCATGATTTTTCAGAACTGATTAATAATCTTTGAGTCACAGAAGAATGAATCATTGTGTTTACTTCGATGCTATGAGATTTTGAGCAGTCAACCGAATTTCAACTGAAGATATCTCAAAATATACACATACAGTGGAACTTCCATTTAACGAAGTCTCATTGTTACACTTAAAAACTTCGTTATGACGAAAATTCGTTAAATAGAAATCAACTTAACTTCATGAAATTTTTCCTTCAGATATGATAAACAGGTTTCAAAAGCATTTGTTCCAGTTTCGATTATGAAGCCGTCTTTTACAAAGCTGTGTGCGGTCGATTAAATCACACGTCACATTCCCAAACTTTGGTTCAAATTTTCATCAACTCTGATACACATGTTCTCAAACTAATGTTTTCACTGCATTGTCTTTTTTCTGCCTTTTTCGAAATTGTACTTCAAGATTTTTTATTATTCCTTATACTAACGGCTGAAGTTTAAAAATTGTATTGGCAAGAACAAAAGTAACTTTGATGTTCTTCGATTTGCATTTTGAGGCACATTCTTTTGGATGTACAAAGCAATTGTCTATCAGCAATGGAAGGTCAGAATGGTAACTGTCTGACTCTAATTGATATTTTTGCTTCAATGCATCTGACGCCATTGCGTCACTGTATCTTCTATATCATTGAAAATGTATATAAAAAAGGGATTTTGACTTCCCCCAACTGTCAATGCTGGAGTCTCGGTGTGGGAGAGTAATGATAACAAGTGTTTTTCTTAGTATGAAAAAAAAAATTGTTTTATTTAGCACCAAGCAGAATGGAAATTATTTAAATGTGTTCGTTTTCATACAATCCGCTGAAATGAAGTCTCATAGTTTGAAATCTGTACACGTACAAAAGTGGAATAAACTTCGTTATATAGAATATATTTTTCATAATATGGAGATTAATTTACATGCAAAGTCAAAGTTCTGCAGAAAATTTCGTTAAGTAGAAAACTTTGTTAAATAGGGACTTCGTTAAAGGGAAGTTCCACTGTATATGTATTTAACTCATCTCTCAAAAAATAAATTTTTTTTTTACTATCTTTCTTTAAAAAGGTAAATTTTATGCAGTCTTTTCCAAAAATTAATTTTGGGAAAATAGAGTTGACTCTCTTCCGAAATGTCATGTGGTCAGCCCCATATTCATTTCAGATGATCACATGATATGCACTATTATATTATAGATTGCTATATTTAATATTCATTAAATAGCAAAGAAGAGATTTTCAACTCTAATAATAAGTCTAGCTCCTTAAAGTTGCTTATTGTTTACATATTTGCTGGTAACTTAACAATTAATGATCAGAAATGAACAAAAAATTATATTGCGTATTTTTTAACAATGTGGATTCTAATAGTGATGAAAAAAAATATATTTCTATTTATGAATTTTGAAAAATCATAGTAAGTAAGTAAGTAATATTTTAAAAACATATTTGCCTGAGATATACATGCATGTTATGTTTGGACATTTACAAAATATCATATAAAACAATAAAATAAATATATAATTAAAAATAGCTATTTATGACTGCAATTAATATTGTTCCAAAACATTTTTGGCACAGTATGTAAATTTGGCATGGGTCCCTAATTATGGAAAATTCATTGTTTTTTTTTAATGACTAGCTGGCCCATCCAGTGTTGTCCTGGCCGGGGATAATAACCTTAAAAATACCTAAAATCAATGTTGAATTCAGACATTTTTCTCTGTGTGTGTGTGTGGGAGGGGGGGGGATTTAGTACTGGGGGCCCTACTGTCTTTGGCTGCATACACCCTTGAATTTGTATGATATTACATTTTTAAACAAAATTTATCCAAACCTACAGTTGGGGGGTCCCAATGCCTTCAGCAGTATACACTCCATTCTACTATGCATGCTCCAGTCTGGTTTTGCAAACGATAATCAAATTTGTAGGATTTCATATTTTTAAACAAAAATTTATCCAAACAAATCTAGATTTGGAAGTCCTACTGCCTTTGGCAACATACACCCAGGTGTGCTATGCACGCTTTGGTCTGTTTTGCAGATGAATCTTGGATTTGTATAATTTGATGTTTTTAACACAGTGAAAAAAAGAAAAAATTACACCACTTAATCTCTTGCTATCTTTTAAAATCCAAAATGATATCTTCAAATGTTGAA
The DNA here is from genome assembly GCA_963931845.1 of Maratus michaelseni. NCBI lineage: Eukaryota > Metazoa > Arthropoda > Arachnida > Araneae > Salticidae > Maratus > Maratus michaelseni. The sequence goes on from OZ007592.1 coordinate 258,598,338, forward strand.
AATGGAAAAACAAAAACACGAAACTTTGAAGGCACTGAGAAAAAAAAAAAAGTCTATGGCGATGGCAATAAACAACTTCCAGATATATATATATATATATATTTTAAATAGTAAATATTAATAATTTTTTTTTACCTTTACAACTGAGAAGGTGTAATGAAAAAGTGTTTTTTTTTTGTTTATATATATATATATATATATATATATATATTATAATCCAGGAAACAGAAAACATGAAAATGAGTTTGAAATCAACTTTCAGAAAAAATATATTTTTTTCTAAATAGTAAATATTACTAATTAATAAAGACTTTATGTTGCATATATAAATACAAACATCAAACACTTGTGACATCCAATTTCAAGACTTCGTTTAGTTTGTTGAATAGAAGCATTGATCCTATATCAACTACTTGTTTCTTTGGAGTATATGAAATTCCGTTTGAATTGACTGATGGTACAAATTCAGCATATATTGGTATGACAAAACGTTGCATCATACAAAGACTTAAAGAACACAAAAGTGATTTAAAATATAATAAACTTTCCACTCCCTTATCAAGGACTTTTGCTGATGGACAGATTAAGTTTATTGATTTTGCTAATGTTAAAATTATTTCCAGACAAGACAATCCATTTAAAGCTTATATTCATGAATCTCTAGAGACTTCATTAAGAAAACATGAAATTTGTAATGATGATACATCATTTTCTATTCCTGCTATCTGGAAATGTATTTTGAATGGACTTTGATTTGGTTAAACATAGTTTCCAGTAACTTCCAATCCAGTTTTTTTCCAGTTTTTTTTAATTGTTAATTGAAGAATTTACTAATGTTTTATTTTTCTAAAAATCAATTTTATGCATTTTTAAAAAGAAATGCTAAAACCTAAAATTATTTGATCAAAATGCTTCCATTTTTTTCTTCTCTAGCTTAAATTCCGTGTTAGAGAATGCAGTGAAGTTGTTGACCTCATGGAAAATCTAAATCTAGGTAGACATATAATCAATGTGCTTAATGTTAACTTTGATGCAGGCATGTTCAAAAATAAACTTGACTTATCCCGATGCTGTTTTATTGGTCATTCTTTTGGAGGTGCCACTGGAATTTCATCTTTGACCACTGAACTTCGATTTAAGTATGTTAATTGTTTACAAATAATATAAATTAGAACTTTACTTTCTTGTTATTACATTTTACAATTTTGTTGTAATTATAATGAACTAAAATTTTCAGATGTGGTATATTTTTGGACCCATGGATGTTCCCTTTTATGGATGACCAAAGTTGTTTTTCAAAGATAACTCAACCATTCCTGTGTGTCATAGTAAAGAGCTTCCAGACTAAAGAGTCGATGGCTGTTCTGAAGAAGCTCCAGTGTGAAAACACTGATGCTGATTTTTTTGTTCTAAAGTATGTTCTGTGATTTGAAATGTTAATCATAAAAATAAGAATTAGTTACTTATAATAAGGGGGAAAAAATCTGTAATTTCAGGAATTTTATTTTGAATGTAAAATATTATGAATATTATCTTAAAATTGTAAGGAGAATAAAATTCATTTTTCTTTGCATGTGCTGTTATGATAGAAAGCTGACTAATTCGAAAATCTTTGATAGAGAAAAAAAACTCACAAGTATGTGTGCAGAGTATGTATGTATGTATATGTGATAAAATTAATGATAAATTTGTGATTTTTATATAAAGACATTTTTAATGGAGTAATCCCGACAACATTTACACATGTGAGGAAACCTGGAAAAGAGAGAAATTGTTTTGGTCTTAAAATCTCAAGGAAATTAAAAGTGCTTATGAATTTGGTTTGTCTGTCTGTCCGTCCATCCATACTCTAACTTGCATAAATATATTTGGATTCCATAGAATTGATATGTGTTATTAAGGCTTACTGTGGCATGTTCGGTATTGAAAATGAAGCGTGTAGCATTAATAGCTCATTTACAGGGACTCTCAAAAGAATTTCGTTACATTGCGGTCTGGGGGGAAAATCTTTCTTGGTGTATTCTAATAGTGTTACACTATTTAAAACACATTGAAATTGATATATATAGCTGGAGGTACACTACAAGAGGCCTACTACATAGTGCACATAGCATTCATTGTTTATTTACAGAGGGACACAAAAGAATTCGGTTACAGTCCTGTCTATTAATAATAATTGCTGATTCTGTGTTTTCAGTTGTGGTGTATTTTTTTTAACTTAACTAATTTTCTGCCTATTTCTTGGTGTATATAAATTCTAAAAATTATATGAAGGGTAGCACAAAAGATCTCGAGTACATTTCTTATTATTGGCAGAAATTGACGAAGGGGAATTTTCAACTATGTGCTATGCACTTCCTAAATGAACTAAATTTTTGCATACTTTGTAGTATAGATACAAATCTGTAGATCATATATAGGGCAACACAAGAGAATTCAGATATTTTTTCAACTATTGGTGATAATTCCTGAAATTGAGTTTTCAAATGTGTTATTCATTTTCCAAGCTATTTACTTTTCATCATCTTATTAAACGGGGAAGGTTTTGTTAAAGTATTCTGTAGGTGTTGGAAAGTATTTTATAATCTATACTTGATGCACGATTTTTTGTTCTTAAGTTCACATTAGCCAACAATCACTGTTATTCACAATGTTTTCACTGTCATTGATTATTGATATGGAAAAATTGCTAATTCTGAAAAATTACTCCAAATTTTTTTATGAAAATGAGTATGAATTCTGCTTGAGATTTTAAATTCTGAATTAACTTACATTTGTTGTTCCATTTTATATATCTCTATATAATAAAACACAGTGTAACGATTCCGGGGCGAACCCATCAATCTTACCTGTCCTCCGATAGGATGGAGCCACGTTACGCTTAATTTCGATTAGAGATGTGTATGAGAAAACATAACAAGTCTTTTCTACCTGAAATCCTTTCAGTTGAACATATTTTTGTTCAAAACTAACAAAATTTCAATGAATTGCGCAGTCAAAAACCATTTCAGAAATTGAGTTGAAAACAAACGTAGTGCAAAGCGTAAAGAAAGAGGTAGCGAGTCATTCACTTCTGTGATTCATTAAAAAAAACTATGGAGCTATGAAGATTAAACGAGATGACATAAGATTTTTCTCGCGCCGCAAATCAACCACGGTAAAAGCCGAAGCTTCCCACGGTGTTTAATTGATATCGTCTCCTTTTAATCTTCAGAGCTCCATGGAAGAAACAAACTTCCGGAATCCTGGAGAACTCAGCGATTATCATTCTGTGCGGTCAGCCATGAGGGAGAAACGCTGACAAAGACAAACAGGCAAAGCCATCTGTCGACAGCCGCCGTTACTCCTCGGTCTGCGTGACCGCTAAACATATGATGCTTTGAGATGGAAAACCGGTAAATGTATTAAATTTTTGTTTTATTACGAAGTCTTAATTGTGTTATGGTATATTAACCAGAATGCCTGGTTTACCCAGAAGTTTTGTAAATACTAATATTGTGTTTATGAGAACATAAACTAGCCGAACTTTGCTCATCTAAGCGTTTCCATATTGTCAAATATTTTTATCAGTTTTTTCAAATTTTAAGTAAAAAACACAATTTTTACCCACCGTCCTAGGACGGGCATTTACACTAGTATATTAATAAAAAGAAAGTTTTTGTTTGTACATGTATGTGTGTCTATTTGTTTCGTTCTGCAAATTTAGTTCCAGATAGACAAAGATAGTTTCAAATGTACCTGAGGCTCAGATTTTGGATTTTTTTATTAAATTTTTTGTTATTTTATATTGCATGGAACACTTCACACATTTTCCTGATTTTCCGAATTTTTGTCCTTTTTGTAATAAAGTTTATTCAGAATTTGTACAGCATTTTTTTTTTTGTCCCATTCCCCCACAAAAAGTGCCCATTTAGTTGAAAATGAGAAGTTTATTTTCTATCAACCAATATCTATTTGATACTTTACCATCCATATATTTTGTATCCTGTGTAAAAAAAAAAAAAACTTTTGTTAATTGATTATAAAAAAATGTAAAATGAAATAGGTTTCTATAAAAAATTAATTATTAAAAAATGTAAGTCCATACATTATTTTTCTGAACATGGTGAAGAAAAAGAGAAAAAAGTTCCATCATTTGTGTCCTATCATGTAACCCCTTTTCACCAAAAACCATTGCTATGACGATGCATGTGACCTCACACCCTCACAGTCAGCATCTTAATATTTTATTATTCAGCATGTAAAAAGAGATTTGTTTGGAAAAATTGAGCCATGTAGTGAAATATATTTAAAGTAATCTCGTAGAAATGGTAAGGCAATTTTAGATATATTTATGGTTTTTATTCTGGGCCCTAACAATACCGACAGGCCTTCGAGCATATACAAAGTCTGTCTGAAAAGTATCTGACCTTTGGCTAAAAAAAATATGTAAGTTATCTGACGGGATTGGGACCCTAATGCCCTTCAAAGTAGACCCTTTGTGCCTCCACACATTTAACCCACCTTTCCTTCCACTGCCGAAAACATTTCTGGAAGGCTTCTTTTGGAATGATGTTCAACTCTGCAGTCACATTCTGCATTATCTTTGTTGGACCACTCCTTAATTTCTGTTACCACATAGCATCATCTCCAAACTCCTGATGAATCTTACAAATTGTTTCACTTTGAGAATCACCAAGCTTTTGACAAAATTTGATGCAGTACCTTTACTCAACTTCTTTAGTCATCTTGAGAGAAATCAAACTCCGATGAACACGTTATGACAGCACCGCATTCGGCGACCAGCAGGCAACGACTGGCTCACTGTAACCTGGAACGCAGGGGGGAAATTCAAGCATGTGCTTTAAGCTGTCTCATTCCACTGTGTACAGTGTCGCTGCCTTAGAATCACTACTGTGTGCGAGAAAATTCAAGGTTGGATAGTTATCAGACAGACCTCGTATATATATATTATGTGATATACCTTTGAAATTAAAAAAATTTAACAAATTATATAGTTGATTTCAATTCATAGTATAGAACAATCGTGTTTTAAAGAAATGTTATTCACATCTTTTTCAGAATTTAGGTTTAGGGGCAGACTGTTAGTTCTTGTTTCAGGTATAAACTCATTAGTGCCTTAGTTCATCTCATATTAATCAGAAATGTGTGTGTTTTAATTTAAGTTTGTTGCTTTCGACTTTCTAAAGGGTATGAGGAAAATGTGAGGGTTTCTACTTGTGTTCAAAAATTCTTATAATTAATTTAATCACTAGTAGATCTTTTGTTCGTGTTAACCAAGGGAGCTTTCCGGGTAAAATAAACAAAAATACAATTTCTTAAAGATATAGTCCACAATAATGGAGTTCTGGGCATTTTTACCCATAAATCATTAAAATGAGAATTAGATAAAAATGACATTACTTTGTTGCAATCATAGTAAAAACCCTCAACTGTATAAATGAGAATGCATGTTTTCTTTCACACGTTTAACAGAAAAATGTATGATTTCCCTGACAATATTTTTTAAAAATTCCTGGCGGCTCTGGCTACAGACACAGGTAGATTTCGAAGACGCAGACCATGAGGCGCCTGTTTGTTAGGAATTGCAGAAGAAATTACCTTTTTGCCATGATGCAGCAGTTGGGATTGCCCACTTTGAAATTTAACTTGTTTGCAGGCAGAGCCTGCAGGGATTTTTTTGTTTTTAATTTTTTTTGCTATAAGGGTTGGTCCTATAAAAAACTTATCAATATAAAAGTTTTAGATAATATTAAGAGGATTTATAATAAATTCAAGCGGATTTGATATCTTGTGAATTGATGAAGTTATGAATTTTAGGTAGATTTCGTAAGAAATACTACCTATTACATTCTCCCCTAAGTTGGAATTTTTGAAAATTTTTTGCAGATCTATGATCATGACTCCCAGAACCCAAAACCACCCCCAGTTCAAAACTTTATCTATCTATGTCACTTTTTTATGGACATGATAACTCTCACAATTCTGCACAAATCTGTTCCAAACTGATACATAAAATCAAGGGGCATAAAATCTCGGTCAAGTTCGTTAATGGGCAAAATCGAACCAGTGGGGGAAATGGGAGGCTCTTTGTGAAAACAGAAAAAACCCCATAATTTCTTAATTATGATATGTATCGAATCCGTTTAAAGTTATTATTACTTCTAAGAAAAGGGCCAAAAATTTATGTATGACAGATTTTTGATATCATTAAAAATGGTGCCAGGGGGGGAGGGAGGTTTTAGAAGAAAAAAATTCATAACTTCGTCAATTCACAAGATATCAAATCCGTTTAAATTTATTATAAATCTTCTTAATATTATCTAAAACTCTTATATTGACAAGTTTTTTATAGGACCAACCCTTATAGCAAAAAAAAAAATTAAAAACAAAAAAATCTCTGCCAGCTCCGTCTACAAACAAGTTCAGTTTTTAAGTAACTGCTGCCCAACTGCCGCATCATGGCAAAAAGGTCGTTTCTTCCGCAATTCCCAACAAACAGGCGCCCCACGGTCTGCGTCTTCGAAATCTGCCTGTGCCTGTAGGCCGAACCATCAGGGATTTTTTTTTCTTCTAAGAACCCCCTTTTTCCCTCCCTTGGGGCCATTTTTAATATAAAAAATCTGTCATACATAAATTTTCGGCCCTTTTCCGATGGAGGGTGGTTTTGGGTTCTGGGAGTCATGATAGGCATAGATCTGCAAACATTTTTCAAAAATTTCAACTTACGGGAGAATGCAATAGGTAGTATTTCTTACGAAATCTACCTAAAAATGCAACCAAATGGCATATCATGTTGTGAAATTCTATTTTGTATGGCTTGAAAATAAAGTACCATAAAATCCTGATTGTAAGCCCCCTTTTTCAAAATCAAAAAGGATTAAATTGGGGGGGGGGGGGGGCTTATAATCGAGATTTAAAAAAAAATCATTTAAAAACCTGTTTTTATCATTAATTTAGAAGTAAAAAAGGGACAAGAATCTTCCATATTTCGGCAGATTAAAAAAAATAAAAAAATCAAATCAAATTCCGCCTCCCCCCCATGTAAAATCTTGCACCCCCCCCCCCCCCCCCCAAAAAAAAGAAAAGTTTTTAAAAATTATTTTTTAAATATTTTTCTTAATTTTTTATTTTATTGTAACAATAAATAATCAGTCACCTAAATCTCCTCTCAAAATTACTGTTTCCCCCTTTGCCCCCCCCCCCCCCCCTCTGGTACCAAAAATGCATAATTTAACCTTTAAAACTTTTTAATTTTAAACTTCTTTTCAGACTTATTAAATACTCTATATTAAAAATAAATAACTCCCTCCTGCTAAAATCTCTGCTTCTCTCCCCCTGCCCCCCCAACCTTATCTCATGAAGATCCTCCCCTCCAAATGCATCTTGTAAAATTTAAAATCTTTAATATTCTTAATTTTTTCTGCTCTATTTGTGATTTTTTTCCCCAACAATATTTAAATAAGGATCTACATTATTCCCCCCTCCCATACAAAAAGTCCTCTTTATTTCCTTTGTATCCCCCCCCCTCCCACCCTAGTACATACTTTGAAGTCTTTAAATTATTTTTATCTATTTATAACTTTCTTGCAACTATAATTAAATAATTATCTAAATTGCTTCTCCCCCTCAAAAAAAATTGCGTCCCCCCCAGCACACAAACTTGAAAAAATTTTGCTGTAGAAAAATGTTGGAGAGGGCAGAGAAGAGAAACAGACATTTCATGTGAGGGGAGGGATTTTATTAACATCATAAAAACAGAAGTGGAAATCTGTCAAAAGTATGAAAATTTCCTCAATTAGATTTTTAAAATCAATTTTTTGTGCATAAAATTTTTTGTGTATGTGAGAGAGAGGGGGGGGGGGGGCTTATATTTGGAAATAGAAAAGAAAATCAAAATTGCTTAAAAGTGGGAGGGGGGCTTACTTTCAGGATTGTACGGTATTTACGTTATAGATAATGGAGGTTAATTTCAGAAGAGAAGTGGCATGGCATTGATGATAAAATATTATTTTTATAGGAAACTTACATTTTGATTCTTAAAATTAAATCTACAATGATTAAATGGAATGTCATTTTCTAGATGCTTTCAGTCGTGGCGTCAGTCATGAAGTTTGTTTGAAAAGAGTATGAACTCTCTAAAAGAAACAGTTGCTATGTTTCATTTCCTATTTAATATAAATAATAGATTATGTTACCACTGCATCTGAAGTATTAAAATACTTAGCTGTAAAGTATAGCTCTTAGATATAGATGTAGTATACAAACGAAATAGGAAATAAAACAAAGCAGCCGTTTGTTTAGAGTCAGTTAACATCACACTGAAAGCATCTCATAGGAAGTGATGTCACATTTGAAAGATTATTTTTTATTTTATTTTCCTGAATACTTTTCTTGAAATAGAAATGTCCGTATTATAGTAAATGTTTTAACTCCAAATACATTTAAATAAATATACTATATCATTTTAACACACTTATAGTGAAAGGTTTTTAATTTTATATACAAAAAATGTGCATTATTTGCTCAGGATGACATCAGTTTCGGATGCAAAAATATAGCGAATGGGTCTGAATTTTTATTGGCTTATAAAAACAAAGTACATGTGTTATATATATATATATATATATATCTTTCATTCTTGCACTGTGTTTTACAGTGTGGCAACAGGAAAGAAAAAATAGCATTAGAAAAAAAAAATTATTTGTATAAAGATAAACTATGGCAGGTAGTTGAAAAGAGGGGTAAAGAGTAGTCTGGGAAAATTTGTATAAGGAACATACACACACACTTTAAATTTTATATATATAAATTTCAGTCATAGTTTTTCAATTCTATTATTTACAATTTATTTTAATTCAACTTTTATATCTTATTTTAAAATTATGTTGTATTAAGGGTCATTCCATGGTAACTTACGTTACATTTAGAATAATTTTCTTTAGTAATTTTCATAATATAACACCAAAAAATATTGAAAATGTAATGTTGATATGATTTGTTAATTAAACCTATCCAAAGCAAAATTTGGATGAAAATTACCTACCTTTAGTACTATTTTTTTAACACTGGCCATTATATTTATTATGGTAACTTACGTTCTTTTTGTCAGAAATGTAAGTTACCATAGTAAATATAATTTTTAGCATTCAAGAAATAATACTAAGTTCAAATTTTTATCCAAATTTAGCTTTGTATAGGTTTAATTAATAAATCATATAAACATTACATTTTGAATACTTTTTAGTGTTATATTACTAAAATTTCTGAAGTCAATTATTCTAAATGTAACTTAAGTTACTATGGAATGACCCTTAATCTACTTGAAACTTTTAGTGAATATGTACTTGTATTTGAAATAAAGATGTTAGTTAATTTCTAAATATTGTTCTTTCCTTCTTTTCTTTTTTTCCTAAAGTAATTTTAAGAATTATTTTTTATTTTTTATTTTCAGAATGTGTAAGATAATTTGATTTTGATTAGAGGGAGAAAAAGAAGCATCTAAATATAGTAAAAGTATAAATAAGATTATTAAGACAAACAGTCATTCCAAAAATGCTTTCAAAGTTGGTATTTTGAACTGAATTTATTGATGTGACTGCTTGAACCAGGTTTTTATGAATAGTAATAAATAATTTGTAACTCAAGATGTAATACCTATTAAAAATTAAAAAATGCTAGTTGATTCCACATCACTTCAAAAATCATGTCAGCCAATTTCATGTTTATACATTATTTTTTAAAAAAATGAACATGTGAATATGTTAGAAAGTTTTGCATTGTTAGGAATTAGAAAAAATATGTTTTTGAGAATCACTTTAATAGGGTTTTTTATATTTCATTTTGATTTTCGTTTAATGTGTAATCATAGGAATGAAAATTCTCTTTATATTTTTTTCATTTATTATTTATCTTTACATAAAAATTTTCTTTCAGAAAAGCTCAACACAGGGATGTTTGTGATGCTCCTTTTGTTCCGAAGTTTTCATTTTCTCTGGCAAGTAAACTTGGCCGTAGAATTGAAAGGTTTTCAGCTTTAGACCTCACTGTTGATCTTATATTAAGATATCTTGGTAAACAGTTGGGTAAGATGTTGTTACTATAATCATGCTATGGATGGAAATTTATACATATGTAATCATTTGAAAGTTTTATGTTCTTAAATGTGTAATATAATTTATTTGATCAAATTTTTACATATCATATAATTTATTCCATCAATCCACTATAACCAAGGTCCATTCCAGATTGGCATATATAAATTAGCTGTATTTAAATAGTGTATTGAGTACAACATTAATTTCACAAAAAATCCTTTATTTTATGGATTTTAATCATTGATCCCATTGTTTGTTTTGAAACCATTGGTGATATTTTGTGACAAAACTGGGATACTATATTTGGTGATTATTTTGCTCACTCGCATTATTTTCATGTATTTTATTGATTCTTACTTTATACAGTACTAGCTGTTAACCTTTAATTTGCTCATGTAACGTTTGTAAAAGAATTACTGCATCGATTAAACAACATTGCATTCATTAATATAAATATCTATTATTAACCAACTATTTGACACCAACCTTGATTGTGAACCCAATTATAGATAGCTGATTTAAGTGTATATTTTGTTATTATAAATCTATTTAAAATTGGTCGAAGGTGGCACGATGAATCTATATTATTAATCTGGACCAGAATATTTTTTGTGACAGTTATAAGAAAATGTTTGGTTAATATTCCATAAACAGTTCCACAGCTAAACTTAACATCAAAGATAAGTAAAGAAATGATCACCTAAAATGCCATTAAATGTTCACCATACACATATGCAAAAATCTTCTTTAAACAGTATACTTACATGTATGCCAAACCTCACTGATTAAAAAATTTAAAAAAAAAAAAAAAGAAAAAAAAAGCCAATTGTATGTGGACTTTTCTATTCTTGTTGGTACTTTTCCGTTATACTTGTTAACATTGTAAAAGTAATGTTAACGCGGTTGATAAACTTAAGCAGAGTGCTGAATACAATTAGAAACGTATGGCTGTATTAGTTAACCCCAAAGTAATTTAAAGTGATTTAAATAACTGTACCTGGTGGATGCAAAGAAAAAAGCAGCTTACAAACGAAAAACATCTATTAATGACTTAAACAATAAAAAGCATAAATTAAATAAACTTTGTAATATAACATATTAAACAAAAACATAAGCTTTAAATTATAAACAGCACAAGACTTAATAAAATGAACAAACTTAGTAAACTAATAAATACCTTTAACTAAACATATCTTATTTGTGGATGCACAGGAGCTATTTGTAGGTGACTTTAAAAACGATTTAGATTTCAATAAAATTATATATCATGTAACAACTTTTACGATATTTTACTAATGCATTAAGTAAAGGAAAAACATTAGTGATGTGTAAAGACAACATCATTTCAACTTTAATTAGAATGCCCGAAGTCATCATGCCGAAATAAACAGTTAGACACTTTGCATTTTCTTAATGTGCGAAGGGGGTGATATCTTCAATAACACTAGACAAGATGGAAAACTTTTTCAGCAAGATTGAAAAAAGTGCATGACTAAGAACTCAGTAGAACAGCTAAAAATAAACATTTTCTTTGTCGATATTCATGAAAGCAGCACATTCCATTCTCCCCTCCAGAGATTAAAGCTCAAGGAAGATGGTTATCCAGTGACGCATGTTTACAGAGAGTCCTTGTTGATTAATATATACTTTCTTGCTTCTATATAAATAGTTGAAGACATCACTATCCAACGCTGACAGTAAAAGTATAAAAAGGATTAAAAACTTTGGATTTCTTCTATAAAATGGCGTTGAACTAAAATAACTTATTTAAAATTACTTGTAAAGGAGTTTAGGTTTTTAAATACAACAAATATCGTTCCTGCACTATCGCTGACACTGTCAGGCGATAAATAAAAAGTTAAAAGGTCTCAAGACAACAACACAGATATTAACAGAGATACCCCCTATTGAATGAAGCTCAACAGTTATATACCGGAGCAAGAATGAAAGTATGTTCACTACGCTACACCTCCAAAAACTGCGATCTGATTCACCAAAAAGAAGGCATAATGCAAATGATCCAGATTTGGACATGCATAGTCTCCAGCTATCGATGTCATGGAAGGGTTGGTTGGCGAAACGAACTTTGAACTGCTTGAAGTAATGTATGCGTTGTTTAAGTGGAATAGGAATAAATGATGTTTGAAAACTATAAACAAAGTAAGCTAAACTGAACTTAAGAAGATAGAAGTACCCTGCAATCTTTGCCAATCAGTCGCAAGAAAAAGCTGCAAAATTTGCCAATTGATAAAAGAGAAATATCTTGAAATTTGGTAATTGGTTGCAGGTAAAAAAAAGGAAATTCGACCGTGAATTGGCAGAAAAAATCCTGAAATTCTTCAATCAGTCGCGGGGGGGGGGGGGATCGCAAAATTCGTCGATGAGTTGTGAGAAAAAATTCAAAATTCACCAGCCAATTGAGGGAAAATATAAAAAATATTGTGAAAATCGTCAATAGGCCGTGGGAAAAATCGCAAAATGCACCAGTCAATTGAGGAGAAAATTGTGAAATTCATCGATCGGTCACGAGAAAAAAATCCCAAAAGTCGTCAGTCAATCAAAAGAAAAGTCTCAAACATACTGCAAAATTTGTCAATTGATAGCATGAAAAAAAATCTCAAAATTCGTCTGTTGATCAGGGAAAATCATAAAATTCTTCAATCGTTCATTTAAGAAGATTGTTGGAAAAAATAGTGAAAATTTTAAGCAAGTTACGAAAAAAGAATGCAAAATTCGTTGATCATATGCGGAAAATACCACGAAATCTTCACCAATCGGTCACACTAAAAAGCTGTAAAAATTATCAATCGATAGAAGAGAAATATATCGAAATTTGCCAATCAGTCATCGGTAATAAAATGAGAAATTCAACAGTGCATTGTTAAAAAAAAAATCTTAAATAATTCAATCACGAGAAAAAAGTCACGAAATTCGTGGATTGGTCGTGAGAATAAATCACAAAATTCATCAGTCAATCGAGAGAAAAATCTCAAAAGTATTACGAAATTCGTCAATTGGTCACTCAGAAAAATGCGAAATTCATCAGTCCGTTGCAAGAAAAAATTGCGCAGGTCGTTAGTCAATTGAGGGAAAAATCTAAAAATATTACGAAATTTGTCAATCAGTCATACGAAAATATCTCAAAATTTGTCAGTAGAGGAAAAATTTCGCAAAATTTGTTGATCCCTCACTGATAAATATCCAGAAATTCTTCAATCGATCAAGGGAAAATATCGGATTTCTATTAATAAATAGGGGCTAAAAGAAACCAGTTCAAAATTTACCTTCTGAACAGGATGCAAGAGTTCCCTATTTAAAAAAGTGTTTTTTTTTTTTTAATGCCTGCTCAGCGGTCCTTTTGTTCTAGAATCAACACTATATTCATTACTTTTTTGCAGATCATGTTGATCAAATTAAAAATTTGAAATTGTCTGGTGTAGTGGAGTTGCCTTCAACAATTGTTACTCATAGTCATAACTTTGAATAATATGCATTCAGTAGTGAAAGAAGAACGCATGCACCAGGTCTCCACTTGAATATAAATCTGCTAGAAAACTTCTAAAAGCTGGATTTATTATTAACTATGCATGGACTAAATTCCCAAAAACATTTCTTTCATAGAAAGGATATCTCAAAATATGTTACTTCTTAAGTCATTGACAAAACTGTAAATTCTTTGTTAATGCCATGGCTTTAAAAAATCTTTCCCCCAAATAATGTTTCTTTTGTGTGTGCTTTACGAAACGTCTTTTGCATTTCTATAAAAGGTGAAATTGCACTCCTACATATACAAGAACATCTTCCTGTGTTTTTCCATTTTACTCCCGCAGAACATCGCAAAATATTCTGCTTTGGGGGTTTATAATAACAATAAATAAATAATCAGTCATCTAAATTCACCACCACAACCACCTATAAAAATTTCTGCATCTGTCCATTTATCCTTCTCCTCCCCTTCCCATCATGCAATGCTTAATCTTTAAAATCCTAATTTAAAAAACAAATAAATAAATAAAATAAATCTACCCTGTTTTTGTTTGTTTGGAATTGAAAAAAGCAAAGTAATTTCTTCCCTTACCCCCCCCCCTCCATTTCTCCAATACACAATCCTTAACAGTCTTTAAATTAAAAAAAAATTTCAGTCCCTTTGTTATTTTGTAGTAACAATAAGTAATTAATCAATCATCCAAATTCCTTCACTAGAAATTTCTGCTGCACCCCTTTTGATTCTCCATCAAAAAAGAAGGGGTTTACAGATATAGGGGGGGGGGCAGTAAAACAAAAATTCTCCTTTTATTTATTTTGTTTATTGTTATTGCATTATTATTTTATTTTATTTTATTTTGCATATAATTTGAAAATTTATATTAATATTTTTGAGGTATGACAATAAGGATTCGGATATTATCATACTTTTACATTTTATTTCATTTTATTATGAAATAATTGGTATGTGTGTATGGCATTGAATTCCATGTACATTTATTTATAAAAATACATAAATAAACAAGAATTATCAAGCAGTATGTAGAATAGAGTACGAAGTGTACTTGAAGAACTGAACTCTGGAGACAAGATCCTACATTGATTGTAGCACTATGAAGTTTAATTTTAAAATTTTTATGTAGTAATCAAAACTTGTCAGATAATTTTTGTAATTTACCAGAAATGAAAGTAATGTACATTAGTTTAAAAAGTTTATTTTAATATTATGAAATTAATTTTAATTTAGAACCTTTGATGTCATTGAAAATTTCTTTAATTTTTTGGAAATTATTATTTAACCATTTAATAGTGATCTTTTTTATAGGAGGCTGCTGGCAAACTGGAAGTTCTAAATTAGAAATACTGAAACAGAGATATCTTTCTGAGGAAGATTTTAGTTCTTTAGAAACTGAATGAAGAACAGTGAAGAATATTTAGAAAGTTCAAATAACTTTTTATTGGATAAAAAATGAATGCTTTATTTTAGTCAGAAAATGGTATATTTTTTCATGGCAAAGATTATTTTATTATTTTTATGAGTGTTTGGGTGCACTTTTATGCAAAGGCCTAATTTGTTCTATTTGAGGTCTTGGAGAAATGTTATTTCAAGGGCCCATCAAATTGTTTTAGTGCACTAAAATATTGATCAGCCTTGCTGTTTTCAAAATTACAGGTCAGTGCAGTTTCTAAGATAGGTCTGAAATGATTGGTTCATTTCTAATTGTGATTATCAGAGCTAGATTCATACCTGCCAACATTTATTCATTGCATTACAGGCCTTGTATTACATGGGGGAGTGCAAGCCAAAATTTCTCTAGTTTTCAAATTTCCAAATAAAATGTTTCCAAAGTTCTTTAAAAAAAAAAAAAAAAAAAAAAAAAAAAAAAAGCAAGTTGTTATAGTGCAAAGGCTTTTTTTAATGAAATTTCAGGATTCAATTTTAATAATTTAACATTTATATCAACTCTTTTCAATGGTTATTATTCTAGTTAATTTATTACATTTCCAATTAAAGTAGTCATAAAATTTTATCTCATTTTCTCTGTTTTAGATAATTTTCAGGATATTTTGAAATAGTCATGTCCAAAAATCATGTGCAGTAGATCAAAAGTCAAATTTTGTTATATGTTTTACACAGTTAAAAAATCAGAAATGCTCATTGTATTTAATTTTAAAGAAACCTTTTGGTAAGGTCAAATATATTTATAGAATTTCATTAATACTAATAAAAATGACACATGAATATACATATAACAAAACAAATTCAATTTTCAAAAGTTATTTTTTTAATGCACCATATGTTCCTGTAATATTTACTAATGAAATATAAAATAAGATAAATTTATCTAATAAATTAGAGTGTAGTAGCTTGTCGGCTATTGCTGGAAGTTGTTCCAGAATTTCTAGTGCTAGTCAAATTTTACAATATCAAAGACTTGAAAATTGACTTTCCTTTTATCAAGGCAAAAATTACTTTATATAAGCTTGTATTTAGTAACCAAAAGATTTTGCAAGACAGGAAATTAAATAGTAAAATATATGACAGTACAATATTATAAAAAAATACATATTGAGTTAAAATATTTTCAGCATAGGCAGTTTCAGAATTTCTACTTCATCCTGCATTTTCAAAGAAACTAAAAACTTTAGAATAAAAAAGTTAAAAGGAGGGGAAAGCAGGGAAAGATATGGTTGAAAGAGAATAATGTAGCTCATGGTCAAGGGTAAAGAAGTTAGTTCACCATTTATTAACCCTTTTTAACAATTTATTTATTTAAAAGTTATTTTAGTTTCTTTGAAAATTGCACTGATGAAGGAATCATAGAAACCTTGAAGCAGCTGTATACTGAAAATATTTTAATACCATTTGTGCTTTTTTATCATGTTGTATTGTCACATTTTAATATATTGGCAAAAAGTTCCTTCTTTCTATTTTAAGAGAATTAATCAAGAGGCTAGTCTGCCCAATGAGCAGGCTGATTACATATTGATTTTTCACCTACAGAATTCAAATCTAAATAACTGTGGGTATGTCTCAAATTACTTTTAGGTTAATTTTCTTTAATTTGGCAGGTATGTTACTCTTTTTTTATTTCTTTCATTATAAGTCTTCCATTTTTATCTAGTAGAAGAACGTTTGAAGATTTAAAAATATATATATATTGCAAACGTTGTTGCCAAATTTCATTGCAGAAAAACAAAACTTACAAAGGTTATTGCCAAATTCATCACAAACTGCATTTTTATTGTTCATCATTTTAATAGAAATGAAAAAAAATAAATTTCAAATATAAAATTTATTCATACATATTTCAATCTATGCTTTAATAGCTTGTTGACAGAATTGCAAAGATTTATTTTTATATCATTTATTTAAATGTATGAACAAGTAATTTATAAACCGTTTATTCATAAGTTTTATATTTGTATATATATGTGATATATTTAAAAAAATAATTTTGTTTTTCACCAAAGCTTTATCGATGTTGAATAAATTGCTGTATATATTTATATATGTGCGAGTGTATAGTTTAAATTTAAATGAATTTTATATAGCTGTTATAGTCATGTTACATATTTTAATGTTATTGATACATAGTATTAGCTGTATATATAAGTATTTAATTTGTTGATTGTGTATGTATTGGAAGTTATAATTACATCGTTGATATTTACTGTAAATTAATGTTTTTAATTTGATAAAATACCAAAGAATTACATTAGGAACTTTTCATTAGGTCATAATACTTCTATTTTTGTACTTATTAGTTCCACACTATTTTAAATTATTGTTACAATTGGATATTATATGCTGTTCATAATTTACTTTAGCAGACTTAAATAAATTTTACTTAAAATTTGATAGTATAAATGTATTTTCATAACAGAAGTACAAGATTGGCTATTAACTCATAATCTTAGAGGTCTGTATCGCATTTTACAATTCTGTGTCATAAAATTAAAACTTTGCAAAATATATAGTAAAAATTAATAACACATAATATCCATTTAGTATTATATTCTTTTTTAACTGTACTAAAAATCATTGCACAAAAGATTTTACAAAATCAAATTCATTGCCTGCTGGCTCTATTATTTAATAACTATGGTAATTTTGGTTTGAATTTCATAATGTTGCTTAGTAGTGAAAATATAAAGTTAAATGTATTTGAATAACACCTGAAGAATATGTCCTTTCCAAGCTTGGTGATATATTGTCAGTTGTGGTAACCCTGTAGTTTTCTCTTTACTTTTGCATATTTATTTGCATTTCTGCAAATATTACTTTATATTATTGTTACAAATAAATGTTTATTGTTGTCTTAGTATGGATAGATTAAAAATTTTTATATGTGAAAATTATTTAAAATACATAAGAAATAAGTAAATTAACTTTTGGTACAACCTTTATTTGAAAGGACAGTTTTTATTCTATTCAATTTCAATGGATTAACCCCTTCGGGACCCTGATGGGTGCATATAGTATTTTGTTTTTGGTACCAATAATAAAAAAAGTAACATATGCCTTATTTAATTATAGCATTTTCATGATTATATAAGTAAAAGTAACTGTTTTAAAAAAGTGACACAAACCGAATAAAATTTGTGTATGGGATACCAGTTCCAAAGGGGTTAATGACTGAAATTATGTGATATTTAGAATCGAAGATATATGCAATCAAAGTAATAGCATAGGTCACAACATCAAGTGGTAAGATTTAGCTTAGCATTTCTAGCAAATGAATGCATTTGATGCTTGAAGTTGGGTAGAAAATTAATGATGCTGTTAGCTTAATATTTAGTTTAATGAAAATATCTTAATAATATTTGTTTCATAAGTATTTTCATTTGATCAAAATCTTGTTAACAGTAATGTCTTCCTCTTTCCACTTTTAGCTCAGTCTTTAAAAAATTGTATTTATGTATTTCCACCGGTGATCTTTTCTTTAGAAAATCTATTTGATTTGTGACATTAAGCTTCAATAAAAATGCCCAAATTTTTAATTGCTAAATTAGAAAGCCACTAGTGTGTGTAACCGAAGATTTTAAAAATTAATTTTTTGTATAGGAAAATATAAGATATTTTTTATACTATGCTGCCTTTTTTAAACTTTATTTTATTTTTACCTTTACTGTTTAAGATATCCTTAAATTGATATGAGAAATCTTGTGATTATAAATGTTCAGCTTTCTTGAAATATTACTGTATTTTATGATTGCCATATTCTGAAGGAACCAGCATAAATAACAAAATTTATTTTTAAAATGTCAGCAAGTTTTTCATGTAAAAGTGTTGTATTGAAACATTTCATTGCCTAATTAATTTGCAATGCAATATGAAATGAATAAATAAGATTTGACTGTGATAAATTTGATGTAATTTTAAAGAATCTGTAACATGCAATAAGATTCTGAAAAAAAATATTTCCAATATAGAAATCAAGAGTCAAGAAAATGCAAATGCTACTCGCTTTTTTTAGGGAGGGTGGGATTTCTCCGAAAAAGATTGCACAAAAAATATATATATAGCTCATATACATTAATACTGAAATAAAGCATATAAAAATCCATCAAACTCTATTTTAATTTTCTAACATTGTATCCTGTAGGATTTTGCTTTGAACTTTTATATCACTATTTGCCATTTTATAAATACCATTAATTATTTCTTGTTCCCAACACCTAGGACTACAAACCTTCTGATGTTTGAAGTTTTTATACCTTGTTTGGTTTGGAATTTATTTAGATCTAAAATCAATACTTACTGACAGACATATAAATAACAAACTTAAAGTTAAAATGTATGGATAATCCAAGTTTGAGTTCATTCCAAGACCTCATTCATACCAAACTATGTTTTGAGTGTCCGGCCTAACACCAAACTTTCATTTAATTATGAAAGAAAAGATTTATCTCCTTTTTGACTATTCCTATCAGAATTCCTTCTTTTCATCCTTCTATTCATACATTTAAGAAAGCCTATTTTAGCTTTAGTAAAAGATAGTAGTTGAGAACAGTGGAACTATTGGTGAGAAAGACATTGACAATTCAATCTTTCACTGTCCTGCAACTTAGCAGTAGCAAGACAATTGTTGTTTTCATAGAATACTGGATAGGCTCTTTATATTTAGAATTTTTATTGCTTTTCCTTAGATGTAGCATTATTAGATGCAAAATGTCAAATCTTAACTCTATTTTTTTTTTCAACAAATACCACAATTTCTCTTTTTTGTAATTAATCCCCTACTTCATATTGGCATTTTAATAAAATATTCGTGTTTGGCATGTGGATCTTCACAATTTCTTTTTATTTAAGGTTTAAAATTATTGATGTAAGCTTTGTTAGAACAAAAGTTCCATACATATTTTTGTTGTTCAGTCTATGAAATTTATGTTCATTTTAACCAATTTTGTATAAGCTTGAGCTAAATTAATATACAGGTATGCTGGTAAATGCTTTTAAAATTTAGAGTCATAATTAGATTAAATGTGATAAATCTTTTGGCATATTTATTGACATTTAAGAAATATAATTGACATACTCCATAACAAAATTCAGTATTTTTCCATTAGATGGATCCAAATAATAAATCACCAAACATTTCAATTGTCATCATTGACATTGAAACCATTTCCCATCATGTCTATCAACCTTTGATTATTTTAATCAAAGTTTCCAATTCTGTGAATTATAAGGAAATCTTGGGACTTGTCAACTTTCCCGAATTTAACAATAGATAAGGTTTTAATTAAATGCATTAACATGCATATGCCAATATATTATATTAATTTTTACAATATGATTTGTATTTATCGACAGAACAAAATATTTTCATATATGTATAGTGATATGTATAGTTTTGGATATGTGGCCTTAACATAACAAAGGTATAAAACCTATCAAGCAAATATTGATATCTTCAACATAGCTTGTTTCTAAAGATTGGAAAATTTCCATTACACTTATTTTTACTTCAAAAAACATTTCATTTAGTGGTCCGTAACAGAAACCATGCTGCATGGCAGCGGGCCTTGCAGATTAACTTAACAGTTTAAAAAAAATACTAATTCAAAAAACTTCTTCCATGCTTTCAGTAAAAGTAAGTAAAGAATATAATAAATTATTTTTAAAGATTCTCAGTAGAGTTTGTTATTCTGCATAACTTTATATTCGAGTTTATTACACTTTCACTTCTTCAATATATTGTATATAATTATGAATTCAATTTGGAAGTGCAGCAATTTTTTGTATGTACTGATAACAGCTGCCAGATATTGGTAAATGCATATTTTGCTTATGTGTTAGTATAATTTTGTATGATAGTAATGTAGGTCCTATGTTATTGAGGTTACAAATAAACTTTGGTGCTGCAAACTAATACAGAAAATTCTGTTACTGGAGTTTAGTGTACTGTCACGAAAATGCTATTTCACTGTTTCTTCTTTTCACTGTGATTTTATGTTTTATTGCAACTTGTTTGTAGCAATTTAATTTTACAAAGGTTTGGTGAAATTAATATTATAATAATTTGGGGCAGGAAGTGGGGGAGGGGTTTCAGAGTTAATGGCATGGTACATTGTCGTTAAAAAAATAAATGCTATTGGAGACACTTTTGCTTGTCTAAAGAAAATGTACACAAATTCTTAATAATAGTAATCATTTTAGCTCAATTCTTAAATTGTTTCTTCTGTTTGGTTATTAACAAATTGACTGCTGTAATATTTGTATGTAGTGTGAATCATATTTGATTGTTTATAAAAATATAAATTATTGTTTTTATGAATTAATCTACTTGAAATAAAATTTTCACCACATGAATAAAATAGCAAAATATTACTGGTTTTGTTTTCATAAAGACTGGATTTTCTAGTCAACTTTTAACAATTAATATTTTTGAAGTACAAATTTTTTAAACGTTGCTTAATGGGTATTATAAAAATAGAAATTATTGTTTTTACGAATTAATCTGGTTGAAATAAACTTTTCACCACATGAATAAAAGAGCAAAATACTACTGGTTTTGTTTTCATTAAGACTGGATTTTCTAGTCAACATTTAACAATTAATATTTTTGAAGTACAAATTTTTTAAACGTTGATTAATGGGCATTCTATGTTTAGCTATTCTTTACATGGTAATGATTTTTTAAATACTTTTTTTGTACTTTATCATTTAACTTATGACTTAAATAGTTCATAAAAATTACAAAGCATTTTTTTCTTTTTAATGGCTTTTCTTTTTGTTATATGCAACCTATAGTATAAATAATTTGCAATGTATTAAAATATATATTGTATTATATTACTGTCAGTTTTGTATGTTATTGAACTTTAAGTATGAAATTATATACTATTTCTTGTGTCAGTTGAATAAATATTATTTTGAATTTTCAAGGCATTATTCTCTGTCTTTCATCTATTGTAATTCTATTTATGACCACATATTGGGTTCTTTGTTCCTTATATTAGTAGGTATTTACTGTTTGTAAGTATTTAAAAAATAAACTCTCACATGCTAGAAATGTATGGTCTATTATAAATAGAATTTGGCACACTTGGCCTGGGCTTTAATTAGGTGCAATATTAATTTTTCTGAGAAAGGGTCTATCTGGATAAGCATAGCAAACTGGCCCCGATGGCCGATGTTTGAGATAACATGTGTGGTAAGGCTTACCATGATAATACAATATAGAGTGTTTTTAGCCCCTGACCTTGATAAATTTTTTTGAGATAATTGGGAAAGTTTGGGTCGGTGCCACTATTTTTCCAATATGTTTTTCTCAAAGTATACAAGTTTAAAAAAATGAAACCAACACCAATTATTGAAGAATATATTAGTTCATATTATATATATTTTTCACATTTTTTAACTTAAAAAAATTATTATTATAGTAATATTATATTTACAACAACCAAAAAATTACACAATAAGGCTCAAAAGGTATGTATTTTAACAAAAAAATATAAAAAATTGTTAAGATTGAAGATGTGCTTTTTGAATTATAACAAAAATAATGCTAAAAACTTGTTAGAATGTTATGAAACCAACACCAATTATTGAAGAATATATTAGTTCATATTATATATATTTTTCACATTTTTTAACTTAAAAAAATTATTAATATAGTAATATTATATTTACAACAACCAAAAAATTACACAATAAGGCTCAAAAGGTATGTATTTTAACAAAAAAATATAAAAAATTGTTAAGATTGAAGATGTGCTTTTTGAATTATAACAAAAATAATGCTAAAAACTTGTTAGAATGTTATGAAACCAACACCAATTATTGAAGAATATATTAGTTGATATTATTTTTTTTTCACATTTTTTAACTTAAAAAAATTATTAATATAGTAATATTATATTTACAACAACCAAAAAATTACACAATAAGGCTCAAAAGGTATGTATTTTAACAAAGAAATATAAAAAATTGTTAAGATTGAAGATGTGCTTTTTGAATTATAACAAAAATAATGCTAAAAACTTGTTAGAATGTTATGAAACCAACACCAATTATTGAAGAATATATTAGTTGATATTATTTTTTTTCCCATTTTTTAACTTAAAAAAATTATTAATATAATAATATTATATTTAACAACAACAAAAAAATTACACAAGAAGGCTTTAACAAAAAAAAAAGTTAAGATCGAAGATGTGCTTTTTGAATTATAACAAAAATAATGCTAAAAACTTGTTAGAATGTTCCTATCTTTTCCTGTTTGAATATGTACAATTACATACCTATTATTGTTACTGCATAACAAGTACAATAAGCGAGTTGTAAGTAAATAATTAGATATGTTGCTCGCTTAATAGAAAATGACATAACTGGAAAAGTTAGGAATATTTTAACAAGTTCTTAGCATTATTTTTGTTATAACTCAAAAAGCACATCTTTGATTTTAAGATTTTTTTTGGTTAAAGTACATATTTTGAGCATTATTGTGTAATTTTTTGGTTGGTGTAAATATACTACAGTCAAATCTCGTTAACACAAACATGCTTAACACGAATTACTTTTAGCATGAACTCCATCCAGTTATATCTAATGTATTTAAGTTCGGATAACACGAACTACTTTTAACACAAACAAAAAAGTTTCCCCTTGAGTGTTCGCGTTAACAAGGTTCGACTGTATTAATAATTTTTTAGAAATATTTTTGCTTATTTTTCTATGTTTAAAATTGTGTAAAAATGTGAAAAAAAATGTATAATATGAACTAATATATTCTTCAATAATTGGCAGTGATTTCCTTTTTTTAACTTTTATACTTTTTGGGAAAAACGTATTTGAAAAATGTGGCACCGGCCCATACTTTCCAGATTATCTCAAGGACAGTTCAATGTCAGAGACTATATTGTATTCTCATGGTAATCCTTATTACCACATATGTTATTTCAAACATTGGCCATGAGGACCTTTTTACTATGCTTATCCGGCTAGACCTTTTCATAACTATATAGAGCAAGCATTTTTTAATTGAATATTTTTAACAGAATTTTATTTGAAATCCTTCTTTTTTGTGAATTGCTCTGTATGCATGTTTATACAACTTATTATAATCTGCCAAAATTTATGCTTACTTAAGCCTTTCTATACTAAGAACAGTAGCAGAAAATGTGAAATCAGAGACATACATTACAGATTCATTAATGAGTCTACAGGAGAAATATTTATTTATTTATATTTTTTGGCAGATGGCTGAGATATTTTTTAATATATGCATAACAATTTTCAGATTGTTACAAAAACTTCAATTTGCCTGTTTTGAAGTTAGATATGAACATGAACACTTATATATCACAATTAAAATTATTATTTTTTATTGGCATATTAAATTACATTGTAAAACTTTCGTTTTTGATTCGTTGATAATATCGTATTATACATCTAAAATAGGATTTGTAAATTTTCATTAAAAAGGTGAGAGTGAAGTAAGAAAGATTGTTTAGAAAACTAAATGAGTTTATATCCAGCATCTAATAACCACTCTATCCTCTATAGTAAACTTTCTCCTTTCCCCAAGTATATCACCTGTAGTTGGAGATTACTTTCAAATGCTGTTGCAGACTACGACAAAACTATGTTTCTGGGCTATTAGATAATCATGAAAAGATTCTTTCTATCTCTCTTTTTATGTTTAAACATATAATAAGAATTTTGTCATTTCTATAAGAAAATCTTATGTGAGGCTATTTGTGATTTGTCCTACCACAGAATCGGCAAAACTAGTTTTTCATGGAAAGGAATCGTGAAAATGCACTTTTATTGAATAAGATAGTAAGGCTATTATAATGTATAAAAATATTTTCTTATGATATAGCAATCATGTATGAGATAAAATAAACTTCTGCACACGCAAAGAGGGGGGGTTGGAAAAATTTAGATATTAATTTTAAATTTAGATATATTTAATTTAAAGGACATGTCCTGTTATATGCAAAATTTTATTCTTGGAATTAGTATTACTTTATACCATTAAGACATTTTTTATTGATATGTAACCAAAACAAAAGCTTTCAGAATCTAAAGATCTGCACAGTAAGTGATATTTAACAGAAAAAAATTTTAACTATTGAATTAGAAGGAACTACCACTATCATTGCTAGGGGGTATTGAAGCAGTCTGAACTTTATTTTTTGGAAGTCACCATTATTCTGAAAACTAAAATTTTTATAAAAACTTAAGGGAGAGAAACAATGTCAGCATAAAATATAAAAAATATGGAAGCCATGAAAAAAACTGTGTAGTTTAAATAATGCATTGTGGTGTGATATTATAGTTAATTTTTTGACTTTTTATTCAAAATGATAAAAATAAATTTTTAAATCTTCATTTTAATACCTGTAGATATGCTCCCTGTGCAAATCTATTTTCTTTAAACATGGATCATCTCTTCTGCATATTAAAAAATATTTTTTTTTTGCATTAAGGGTATCTAGACATATCAAACTATTAAAAGAAAAAATAGTATAACTCATAGTTTCCTTCAGGGAGGGAGGGGGGAAATTGCCTATAGATAGCACTAAAAGATATTCCACTATATAGAAATTCCTTATATTTCTCGTAATTTCTTTGTTACACAATTGAGGTAGTTATAGTGGTGCAAGTCACATTTTCATTCTTTGAATCAAAATAATCAAATTACATTCATACATTGCCTCTACACAAAGTACAGATATTAAAAAAAAAATCATGAAATCGATAATATAATTGATTCAACTGACAGTAGTATTGACACATTCCACTGTTTAATATACAAAAGTGAGAAAATGTATTTCAGCTTTCAGTGATGCCACCACCTTCTCCATACACAATGAAGTATAGTACACATTAAGTCATATTCAGGACCAAGGAAAATTTTGAATTATTCAATATTACAAAAGAAAAAAAATTGTGTTATCATCAAAGAAAAAGTGTTTGTCTAATATAGGGAAAAAAGTATACTTTCTATAACTGAAATAGATTTAAATATATTAAATTTAAAAAATATTACATTCTAACATTATTAGAAGTATATTAAACAACGAGCTAAAAAAAAAATGTATTTTTTCCCTAAATTGAAGTATAATAATAGAAATAAAAACAGAAATGTATAATTAAAAATTTTAATGAAAAAATACTTTTTTTGAAAGAAGTTCATTGTAGTTTATTTCTACATCTTTTTCATCCAATCATTCTATTTCGAATAAACATTTCAGCTCTTTCTTTGCTGGAAGCTTCATCAGAATAAAACTTTTAAAAATATTAATTGTATTCAAGACTAATTTTTCATTACAACATTGGAAGTCTCAACAACTGACGCAGACTCTCAATATCTCAGCTTTTTCTTTTTTCAATATCATTTCTTGAAGTTAGTAATTTTTTTTGGCTCAAATTAACTAATGTGATAAAAGTTTGAATTAACAAGTTAGTTTTAATATTAGTTCTAATGCAAAGATTTTGTGACTTAATGGTAGCTTGAATTAATCAAGAGTTTCAATTAAATGGGTTTAAATTATCACGAGTGCACTGTACATTGTTTACCTTTAGATAAAGTTTGTGTGTAGATATATTTTCCCTCCTTAATGTACACAAAATTTAGAAATGAAAAAAAAACATGTAGGGGGGGGGGGGGAGAATATGTGCTTAAATATGATAATGTACTTTCTAGCATTTTAATTAAAAATGGAAAATGGGAACTATTTTTGAAAGGGAAAGGAAAAAAAAAAAAAGATATATATATATATAATCTACAAATTACTATCTTTTGCAATTTACACTATACAAATGTTGCTAATGAATCATTAGCATATGAGTCAGAAATTTCTAACAAAGACAGAAAATGAGTAAAAATGTAATTTTATTTTTTGATTAAAAATACAAAATTAAAACTAGTAACAAATATATCACAATGTACAAAACAAATAAGTACATTATATTATGTATAAAAATCAGAATAAAATGTGAGATTTTCTTCAAATTATTTGATTTATTTCATTTCACATATATATAATTGCATTACATGCAGAAATATCACATTTTATAAAGTGGAAGATTAAATAAATATATGTACCACATGCAAACAACTATATATGGTTTGTAAATCATTTTAAAGATTGATAATTAAAGAAAACTTTTACATTTGAAGAAAATTTATTTTTGTTACTTTTATGTGATATATTTTATCCATTATAGAAAATTTATACAGTAAAATCCCGTTACAACGAATTCCATTACAACGAAAAATCCCGTTATAACGAAATGCAAGCGAGTCCCGTTTTGAAATGTATTCAAATAATGTTAACATAATCTCAGTATAACGAAATATTCAATTTTTTATAATCTCGTTAGAACGAAATAATATGACACGGCAAATACTTTCAGTTGTACATTTTTATCGCTTGACAATTTTTGTTTTCGATGCCTAGTCTTAGGGACAATCAAGCTTATCTCTAAAGCAATCGCTTTTCTCCGAGCTTTGTTGTAAAATCGGTGTGCATAGGCATTTCACTGCAGAAGGAATGTTTCCTTTGTTCGCTCTCCCCTTTTCTCCACCCCTTTTTCTTGGAAGTCCAAGTAAGCTGTAACCAATGTAGGCAAACTTAACAAAACGTGAAATGAGTATTGCACATTCCCCCTTCCCTCTCCTCCCTACCTGAATAACTTTCGCAAAGGAATTTCCAAAGCTCGAAATCAGTTTGAAAATTTTCATCTTACCAGTAGGTCATAAAATGGCGGCTGTTAAGCGAAAACAGTTTAGTTTGGAAGAAAAAAAAGCCATAATTTCTGAAGTTGAGAAAGGAATGAAAAAATCTGATGTTGCTAGCAAATATGGAATTTCGCCGTCTACTTTATCCACTTTTCTAAAAGATAAAGAAAGCATTTTGAAAAAAATTCAAGTTAAAGTCTTTGATCCAAGCAGAAAACGAATTCGAAATGCCCAGTTTCAAGATGTGGATAGTGCTGTTTACAAATGGTTTATGGATGTTCGTTCTAGAAACATCCCTCTAAGTGGCCCTTTAATTAGAGAAAAAGGTTTGGAATTTGCAAGAATGCTAAACATTGAAAATTTTCAAGCCAGTGTCGGATGGTTGAATCGATTCCGAGAAAGATACGGTATAGTGGCAAAATGCATTTCAGGAGAAGCAAAAGACGTCCCAGTTGAATTTGTAAACGAATGGCGTAAAGGTGAAATACAAAAAATAATCAAGACGTATAGTCCTAACGATGTTTTTAATGCCGATGAAGCCGGAATATTTTTTCAGTTAGAACCAAGGAAGACTTTAGCGTTAAAAGGAGACTAGTGTATTGGAGGAAAGCTTTCCAAACAAAGGATTACAGCCCTATTTTGCTGCAACAAATCAGGAACAGAAAAACGAAAAGTACTCATAATCGGCAAATCTGAAAAACCCCGTTGTTTCAAACATTTTAAGCCCTTACCATGCATCTACAAAGCCAACAAAAAATCATGGATGATAAATTTTGATAAAGATATGCAAAAACAAAAACGTAAAATTCTTCTACTCATAGACAACTGCACAGCACACAATGATCCTCCTATATTGAATCACATTCGTGTAGAGTATTTCCCGCCTAACTGTACTGCAATACTTCAGCCTCTTGACCAAGGCATTATCAGAGCCGTAAAATCACTATACAAAACTATGTTATTAAAACGCATTCTCTGTGATCTGCAAAATAACGTAAACAGAAAGTGCAACATGAAAGAGGCAATTGATATGATCTGTGGATCGTGGGATGATATAAGCCAGAAAACAATAGCCCACTGTTGGAAACACGCGCAGATTGACCAGGATTTAAATAAAGAATCGACGGCTCAAGGATCTAGCGATGTAGTACATGATGAGGAGCAGACAGTCGAATATGAGATCGAATCCACTTGGAACTTAGTAAAAGAAAAATCTGGTGTGTCTCAAAGCATAAGCTTTAAAGATTTTTTAACTGCAGATGACAATGCTGCAACTTGTTATTCATTAACAGAGACAGATATTGTGCAGTCTATCGTTGATGATCGCATTTTAGAAAATGATGAAGAAAGTTCTGAAGATGAAGAAAATGAGGTTTCAAAAGTTACATCTGCTGAAGCCTTAGAAAGCTTAGAAAGAGTGCGCAATTTTATTTCTTTACAGAGCAGTGTACCAGATAACATTTTTTCTAATATTAATCATGTACATAATTTTGTATTGTCCGCAGCTTCAAACTCCCTTGTACAAAAAAAAATCACTGATTTTCTGCATTAAATTTTTTCTTGTACAATTTGAAGATCATTGAAATGGTGGTAAGTCAATTTTTCAGTTCTATAAAAAATATTATACATTGTATTATACTAACTTTACGTTATTAGAAGGTACTACTAATTTTTATTACTATTTTTAATAATTAATTATCTACTAATTTGTATTATACTACTATATTTTTATAATTAACTATGATATGAGGATCTGAATTGAAATGTTTAATTTTCTATTGAATTCCGTTACAACGAAATTCCCGTTACAACGAATAAAATTTGCGGTCCCGTGAAGTTCGTTGTAACGGGATTTTACTGTATAACAATAAGTATAAACAGTATGATCATATAAAGTATATAAAATGTCTTAACATCTTGAAAATGGAATGTACATTCAATAATATATCCAATTTACATCTAAAAACAATGTAATAAAGATATATCAAATTTTCAACAATACAAAGTGTTTAAATTCACAAAAATATTTTTCTAAAATTCTATAATTTAAAAATATTTAATTTTTGTTATTGCTTTATTCTTTATAAAATATGTCAATTTTCAACAGGTATAAAATTTTGATAAAAAAAAGCCACATGATAAACTGTATTCATTTATATATGTAATTATGTTATACAAATGATTTAATACAAATCTTGTTTGTGTATGTTTCAAAAATAGAGTACGAGAAACTATGTTTTTGTAAAACATTAATTTCAATTTGGTAGAAACTATCAAAAAAGATTTTTTTTAAAGTAATTATAAAAATTATATAAATTCATCACAAGATTACGAATTTAGAATATTAAATTACATCATTATGCAAAATTTACTACATACTATTTCTGATGATGAAAAACTACAAAGAAATCTTGTAAAATTAATAAGTGAAGTTTCTTATTACTTTTTGATTTTTTTTTTTTTTTTTTTTTTTGTGTGTGTGTGTGAATTTTGGATTACCAGTTATGTTTAAAACATACCTTTTCAATTAAACTATCCTGAAAAAGGGGACTGTATTTTGAGCTATGTAAAAAAAGCAGAAATAATGCAAAAGAAGTTTGAGAATCAATGAAATAAAATAAAAATCTATATATTTTCAAATATCTGTATCTGATAAGTAACATGAAAATCTCAAACTAGCATATGGCTAGTAGTCTGAATAAAAAAATAAACAATAAATAAGCAGTAATTTAGTGCAGATTAGAAGTATCCAGAGTTTTCACTGTCAATTGCCATTGTGCCAAAATGCTTCATTTGACAAAGAAATGAATGATCAAAATCGTCAAACTGTGAGAACTGATTTTTTTTTTTTTTTGCGTACACACTACAGCTCTGCATGAACCGAAATTTCCAGGCCCAAACCTGGTCCAGCTCCTACTAAAAGTATATTGTCCCAGCATGGCTCAGTATTAAAGCTAAAAGTTGCACCTAGTCCATTATAAATCTAAAAATTCGCCCAGACTCAATTTTCTACATAAAATGCCAATATTTCTGTAACAACATTATTCGGCAATTAAAATTCTTCAAAGAGCACACTTAGTTATGTATAGATTTTATTTTCACACTATATGTCTGCAATTCATGGAATATGAAATAATAATAATATCACTTGAAGAATTACATACATTAATATTCATTAAAAAAATAAAAAAATTAACCTAAACTATTGCATTCAAATGAAAATTTTCAATTAAAAAAAAATCAATATAGTTTAGAATGAGAAAAAAAAAATAAATAAATAAAATCATAACTTTAATGATTTACCAAAAAAGAAAAAATAATAATTTAAAAAAACATTTCTCTGTAACTCATTAAATAAAATTAAATTTCTAAAACTTTTGTTAAACAAATCTACATTATCATTTTACAAAAATAAATAAATAATATGCCAGCCCAACATGTGTACAAAGAGAAAAATTAAGTTCAGACCCGGCTCAGCCTGGAAAAATAAAAAGTCTGGCCCGACCCAAGTTTGTAGAAAAAAGTAAGCACAAAGCCAATGCAGACCTCTAGTACACACAGGCAACACTTTTATTCACATTACTGAATGACTGATGTTGCTTACCATGTTTAATCATACCGTACCATTTACATCAGTATTTTTAAAGGAATGAGAATATTTTGTATTTCAGCATATTTACGCTTTTTTAAGAAACTTTACTGAAATCCCCCTGCCCTTCTTGAAAATTTTCCTTCCTCATTTTGTCTATCTCCAGCACAAGAAATTTAAAACTCTTGTCCGCCTCCCCCTTTTTTTTTATAACTTTACTGTAGCAATAAATAACCAATCATCTCCTACTTTCTTCCAAAATAAAACAAATAACAATTTCCCCTTTTATCACATCCTTCCAGCACTGACACACAATTAAAATCTTTAAAACTCTTCAATTTTTAATTTTTTTTCTGCCCTATTTCTACTTTGTAGTAACCAAAATAATAATAATAATCCAATCATTTAAATAATCCTCTTCCAAAAATGTTCACTTCTCCCAGTTTGCTCACCCCACACAGTTCTCAAATTTTAAAATCTGTAAAACTCTTTATTTTATTTTTTGCTATATTTGGTACTTTGTTGTAACAATAAATAATCAGTCATCTAAATTTTGCGTCCTTCCCCCAAATTTCTACAGACATCCCTTTTTAAGCACATAAAGTTTAAAATTCTATTTTTTTATTCTAAGAACAACAGTAAATAATCAATTATCTAAATACCCTTCTAAAAACATTTTCTCACCCCCCAAAAGTAGAAAATTCTAGGTTTTTTTTTTTTTTTTTTTTTGGGGGGGGGGGGGAGGGGGGTGGCAAAGTAAAAATTTCCTTTTTTGTACTTTGACTTCTCTCAGCCCTCTTTAGAAACATTTCACCTTAGCATTAGCTAAAACTGAAGAAAAGATTGAAAAGGGGAAGGGATATCCTGGCACAAAGCCGGTTAAAAATAAAAGTAAATAACGATCAGTGTTTCACGACTAATCTATTTTGCTGACAGTTTTTCTTGCTGATTAGTCAAATTGCTAAGGTGGGTTGAAAGTCAGCAAGCACCCTGGAAGTAGCACAGCGCATCTAACCTTTTAATAACTAAATTTTATCCAACAAGTATAATCATAGAAAATTCACATATATTTGTCATATAAATAGCTGCCATATGAAGTATAACTACTAATATGTTTATGAAATCAAGACCACACAACAAATATTCATAATTTAAAAAATATCACCAACATTTAATAATTTTAGGATGATAGATGCGTTACATATTCTCAAAATGATAAAAGATTTTGTAGACATTCAATATTTCAACAGAAGTACAAATATTTCACGATTTTGCTTCCTTTTTTTATTTTTAAATAATTTGCTAACATTATTTAATTTGATAATTTTCAATTTACTGTATACTATTATTTTTCAAAAGAATAAATAAACAAAGGAAATTACAATAATCTTAATATTGCTATTTCTTATAGTACAATTTCTTATTCCAATTTTGGAAATATGCCATTAAATGCATTCTTATTAACTTTAAAAGTTTCTTTTTTTTTTAAGAACTAAATTTATAAAGACAGAAACTATTTCAAAACTTTATTCAAATATGAATTTCTTCTTAACTTTATCTACAGGCTGTGTGAAACATTATTAAAAAGTTTGTTTAAGAAGCATACTTGAATACACTTTTTTTTTTTTCCCCCACAAACATAATTAGGGTTTTAATCTTAGTGTATACAAAATAAAAAACAATAAAAATAATGCCATTTTAACACAACAGTTTCAGCTTTATGAATATAGTTATAGATTTCCAGCTAAACATAAAATCAATCTTAAATGCAGTTAAAAAAAAAAAGCATAAATAAGAAACAACATATAATATTGTTATTTTACATTGAAAATAAACTAAATTAATAAGAATTTTTTTAAATCAATTGTATTACATTCAGTTTTGCATGCAGGGGCACCATTTGGAGGAGGCTAGGAGGCAGTTATCCCCCTTTAAAGAATTTGATACTTCAAAATGTATCAGCCATCACAGTTCAGACTTAAAAAAAGAAAAGAAAAACAGAACTCGCATAAATCTAAAATAACTTATCAAATTTGTTTAAAATAAAAATATTAATATTAAATAAACAAAATAAACACTTTAAGCACATAAATTAATAATTATCAACAATATTTTGCTAAAGCATTGCTATGCTATTAGAACATTGTCAAAGTGAGGCATACTTATCATCAATGAATATTTTGGATGATTTGAAATATATATGCGAGAATAACAGTGTATCAATTGATTCAAAGCTAAGATCAAAAGAAGTTTTTGCCCTCTCAAAGAAAAGTTTGCCCCTCCCCCCCCCCAAGTAATTTTTTTAATTGTGCCCATGTCTGTAAGATCAATGATTCAATACATACAGTAAATTATACAAACATAAAGTTATTTTTAATGAAGCATCTATGTTTTCCAGTCAAGAGATTCTAACATCCATCGCTGACTTGTCTGACCATTGCATATCTGTAATGTTAAAGCTTCTTGTCTTGTGTCAGATGGTAAATCCAAGCATAATTTTGATTTCAGATGTAGAAATGTTTGTTTCTGAAATAAATAAAACATTAAGAAATCTTATGAAGTTTCTGTCAAGTGAAAAAGATTATGGAAAAAATGGCAAATGTGAATCACCTAAATACAATTACAATAGACTCAAGGGACCAGAAATATGGGAGGACATTATACATGCATTTTCTTACTGTACAAACATTATGAAATAATTTAAATTAATATAAATAAAGTAAATTAATAACATAAAATACTATCATAAAGTAAAATAAGAAACTGTTGTCATGAAAAAAACAAATAAAAATAAGGCAGATTTAAGGAGAAAATTCTGTAATTGCACACTTTTGTATCTGTTGTCAAAAGTACAAATTCAGAAAAAAAAAGACAATTTCAGAAAAAAAAACAGTTATAGATTTTACAAGTGAAATAAAGAAAAGTAAAAATATTAAAAATAAAGATCTTCTGAAATTTTGAAATACAGCCATAAACTTCCTTAGAAATATCCATTAAGTTGTGTGGTGAAATATGTGAGGAGTATTGGCTAACAACCAAATATCAAGCATCAGGTAATCAGGGATCTGACTGTATATGTTTGGTGTAGAAACATGAAAAAAATATAATAAGTACCTTCTAAACAAGTAGGCCAGCAGTGGACCCTGGGGCTTCAAAATACTAGAGTCTGGATTACTGAATCTTATTATTATTTTTTTAATTTAAAAAAAATTAAGTAAAAGTAACTATACTTTTTTTAATTGCAATTATTCCCAGTATTATCTTAAACATCATACTTTTCTATTATATAATAACTAAAATTGATGTATTCAGTGATAACCTAATTACATTAAAAACACTAAAAGAAAACATTTTAAAGAAATCAACAACTTCGTTTTTTTTTTTCCCAACAAGTAAATATAGGTTCAAATGCAAGGAGCCATCCTCCTTTCTAAATTAGTCAGGCACAGAAGTCTCGAATGTATTAAAAATGTCTTGTCTATAATAAAATCCCTCATGTCAGTTATACTTTCTATAATAATCCAACTAACAATAAATTAAAAAAAAAAAAAAGCCAAGCATTTGGTATACTTTTTTAAAAGACAATTTAAATATGAAAAACTTAAACTGTTTTTAATCAATATTTTTAGAAAGTTATTGTGTTTAAGGCTCAATTTTCCTAAAAGGATCGAATAAAGACCCACCTTAAATAAAGAGAGAGAGAAGAAAAAGAAAAAAAACTATTTCATTAAGAATAAGGGTTAATCCTATTATAATTATATTGCATACTTAATCACAATGCAAAAATTGTTGCTTTTCAGTTAATAAGGCACCACTTGATACCAAACATAAATGTTAGTATGCTAAATGTTACCTAAATAAAAATAGGAATCATAGACAAATTACAGAGACAAAATTTATCATCAGAATAAGTTTTTGTGCACTAATCAAAATTATATTCATCAAAGCCATATACATAAAGAGATTCAAACAAATGATATGTCCAATGATTCTCAGTAAATATAATGAGGAAATTTTTCTTATTTAACATATTTTTCTCATTGTTATACTAGACTATAGTACTTTTCACCAACGCTGGCGTATGATCTTCATTGACCTTCATGGCATGGGAGGGTTTTTCTATTGTAACGGGTTCTAAATTCCCCAGTAGGTTACCTTTTTTCACACTACATTTGAGGTTGTTTCAACCCCAACTCTCAACCCCGCTCACAAAACAGAAGTGAAGTGGAAAAAAAGAGATATCTACGATTTCCAGAGAAACCACTGAGGGTCACTATGAAGGGCACGCGCCTATTCTAAAAAAATGAAGTATAGTATATACCCCCCCATCAAAAATTACAGGATATTGACTCAATATTCAATTTTTGAAATAGTTCAATAAATGGACAAAACATTCAAATTAAATATTAAAAAAATAATCCATGTGTGAAATTTTCTGTAAAAAAAAGTGTTATCAATGAGTTTCTAAAGAGCTTGACTCACCACATAGCTCATTTTTTGATTATATAAGCAAAATTAAATGAAAATTACTCGGTACTATTTATTTCTTATATTTTAATTATGTTTCATAAGGAAAAAAAAATCAATTTATTTACGATGGAAACAAATTTTAAAATTTGCTTGTATTATCTACGGGTAGATGGCGCCATCTTCCCTTATACGGTCCAATGTTGCTTGTGCTTGCCAAGCGAGCCACCTCGACTGTCTTTCTCTAATTAATCGCCGTCTATGTTCAATCGGCGTTTCATCATTTTCATCATGCATAGCTAAAACGATCCTTAAACTATATAAAACAACAATAAAAACTCATTTGATTGAACAGATTAAAATCCACCGCGTGTTCAAAACAGCATTTAGAAAGATCAACAAAGACGTTAAAACAGTAAAACACACGTTGCCAATTGGCAACCAGTACAGTACAAATAGTTTTGATGATGAATTCTGAAAACTGAATGACTTATTACTTTTTTTTTTCTTTGTGCAACAATAATAATAATGATTAGCAAAGTTTAATGTAATTTCCGAAAATTTCACATTAAATTTTGATATGCTAATTATATGTAAATATTAACTTGTATTTTTAACAAAGTTCGATTGTTTATATTAATTGACGAAAGATGGCTGCAAAAATAGTTTTTGGAGGTTTTAAACAAAATTAAAATATTTAGACTTTAATATGCTTTTACAAATATTTTAAGAACAGAATCAGATAATTAACTTGTATTTTTTTAATGAAGCGTTCAAAGAGTCATTCATTTGTTTCAAGATTCGGAAATTTTGAATGACAACAGTGTTTGTTTGTTTATATTTAGTAATCTGCTGTTTATAATAGCTTATTTTTAATGTGGAACTTAATCCATTATAATTGGATAAGATATACATGTTTTATGTGAAAATATGCAGAACAGACATGATTTAAAGTAAAAGAAATTATCGTTTAGTCGTCATATGTTAATATATGTTTTTCATTAAGCCTAACATGGCGATTAACTATGGTCGATTCGCAGATCAGAGTGGTTGCGCCCGGAATCGTTACAGACACTTTGTTGCCTTCGGATTTTATTATAAGTAAGATGGTCTTACAGAAAATCCTGGCACATAAAATTTTCTAAATAGTAAAAATCTTTTATAAGACAGAAAAAGAAATAAAAATAATCCATTATTTAATATTTAACTCATCTCTAGTGGTCTTACAAAAAGCTTTAGACAACAATAACAAGACTTTTTATTGTTGTTAATTTCTTTCAAACCAGATTGTTTTAAAATTATTATTAGAATACCTTAAGCATAAGGAAATGTACATGTAAACAATCTTAAATTGAAAATTAAAATTAAATTCTTGAATAAAAATAAGAATTATTAATATTTAGAATTAGATGAATATTGATGAGAAACTAAAATGCATTATGGTGGATTTCAAATGGCAAATTAATATACAACAATAATAGCAAACAAAACTGTCATTTAGAATATTGAAACCATTATAACAACTAGGGCATCCAGCCTGGGCTTCCTAGGATAGAGAATATATGTGAAAATCATTTATTTTTTTTATTGAAAACTCTAATAGATTTTTTACATTTAATAACTTTTTTAGATTGCCCCTAAAAATACAAAAGAGCAGTTTTATATGAAATATGTAAATTATATATTCAAATAAAATTTTGAAATTTATTGAAAATGGTAATTTTGTATTGGTCTCGTGCCAAAAGTTAATAGCCTAAGAAATTACTAAAAATTTCGTTATATAGCTATTTTTCTTATTCTGATAATTTCAGCACTTTTAAATGCTTATTTCGATTACATGTCTGTTATTTATTTATTTTTTATACTATTTTATTTATTGCTTAATGATGTTTTAATTTCGTTATGGAATATTATCTGTAAACAAATGCTGAACTTTTTATTTGTTTATAGTGCAAACAGATAAAAATTTTGTAATTGTCTGCAAGTGATATAGATTTTTTTTTTTTTTAAATCATGCGTGAAATTTAATTTAAATTCTATAATAAATGAGTAAATTTCTATACAGGTTTCTTACAAATTGCATTTGAAAGTAGGTTTTTTTCCCTATTTAACGGTGTAAAGTGTGAAAAAGTGCGATGTTTAGAAATTAAAAAAATTGCAGTAGCAAAAATCGCAAAACTGAAATTTCATCGTTCAATGTTGCCATTCGCAAAATCACGTTAGCGTTATGCACGGACACGTTTGTTCTTTATATTATAGCAATAATAATACAGCCAAGGAAATATTCAATTTAACAGAATTGTTAGATGATGAATTAAAAGTTAAATTTCCAATGTAACATATTATTTAATCATAAAAAAAATATGTAATTAATTTTGAATTTTAAACACAGCTTACAGTAGGATCATACTGCCATTTCTGTCTCTGCAGTTCATTACAAGCAAGCATAACAACATAGGTGTTTTCTGCACTTTCTGGTGAATCTAAACATATACTTTCATCAGTCATAACTTGGCCCTCTTTTTTAAAAACAAATAGCTGGGGGGAAAATACAATAATTTTCAGAACATGTAAAATAAATAATTGTGAACAAAGTTTTGAAATGAAATTAAAATAATATTAAACAAGTGAGGAAATAATATAAGAAATAAGAAAAGTCAAACAACAAATAAGAAAAGTAAAAAAACATTAGACTATCATAGTGACAGTCATCATTTTATGATTATTTCTTAAGTTTGTTTAATAAAGTTATATTTCTGCATTTCTTATCTAACTATATTATTTTTAATTACAATTAACTAAACCAAATATTTATCAAATAAATAAACAAAAATGAAGACTTTTATAAATACATTTAATTGAAGTGAGGAAAATATTGAAATACTTCTAAATTACAAGAGAACCAAAATAAAAGTTAAGATGAGTCATTAGTCAAAAGTTATGTATGGTCTGTCAAGAACAAAAACATTATGTCCCCCCGCCTCTATTTTATTGCCAGATAGACGCAAAAAAAAGAAAAATAGCCATTTGATTTGGAATTATGTCTTCTTCAAATGTATGTTAAAGAGATAAGCTTAGGGACCCATCTTCATGCAGAAATTATATGAAACTTCGAAAATTTCAATACAACTTAATTTTGACATCATATTTTTCTCAATTTTTCTTAGGGATATCAAATGGTAATATGCAAGAACTATGCAGATGTAAAGTTTTGAACTCTTAATGTTAAATTCAGTTTTTCTTTGTTGCAAAAGAAGCTGCAAAATGGGTAGCTTGTTAAACGTAACTTGAAAACTACATGGCAGAATGAAATGAAATTTTGCATTTGCATATTTGAAGCTTCTAGAAATCAATTTCAGTTAAACATTTTATAAGTTACAATTCATATTTTTTTAGAATATTAATTTAACTATTTATAATTATGAAATTTTTATTATAAATATTTTTGTATTATATAACCTATAAAAAAATTTAATAAAAATTGATTTCTAGAAGCTTCAGATAGGCAGATTCAAAACTTCATTTTATTCTGTCAAGTAATTTTTGAGTTATGCTGAAAGAAAAAAAAAAAACACATTCAGCTGGCGTGATTTCATTCTGGGTAATTTCTAATGACTTCCTATTTGTTATCCCAAGGTAAAATTGATCAAAGAATCCAAATATGTAAAAATTAGGTGTTTGCATTGAAAATGTCAAAGTTTGATACAATTCCTGTGTGAAGATAGCCTAACCCTTTTTTTTTTTTTTTAACATGCATTTAAAGATTTAAAGAAAACATAATTCCCAATCGAATGGCTATTTTGTTTTTCTCTGTGTCTATTTGTTGATAAAATAGATGTGGGGTAACTTTTTTTCTTTTTTTTTTTTTTTTTTGACCAACTGTACTTGTACTTTGTTCACACATGATCCAGATCTAGGTTCAAGCCTAATATTGAAATAGTATAATCGTAGATTCAAAATATTCTTTAAATCTTTCAAGCATTTGAATCATATTTTTCTGTTATGTAATTGCAAGAAAATAATGTCTTGTTTAACAAAGTTTTACATTTATGTTGATATTCTATAGTACATAAGATAAATATATAAATCATTCAAATACCTATTTACTTATAGTTTGTATACCTATTATTTTATGAATCGTTATTAAGAATTGCAAAACACTGCCAGATGTTTTAAGAGTTAAAAATCATTTTAAAAATGGATCAGATCTGTTTTCACAAAGTATTTAGAATTAATTTTTAAAAAATGCTGAAATTTCACAGCCAAATTTAGTATCAATCAAATGTACCAATAAAAAACATGTTAGAATTTTTTTTAAATATTTTCCAGTTATATGAGATAAACTTTATATATATTTTTAAGAATAATTTAATTATAATTTATAAATACATATGCATACCTGATGTGGATATACTTCAAAAACACATGTTGCTACTTTTACTTTTCCAAGTCCTTGCTGAGATCCTGCTGATGTTGTTTTTTGTAAACATTTTCCATTTTTCAGATTTCGGATCTACAATAAATATGAATTATTTATAAACATGCAGGCAATAAAATAATTTTATAAAACATTTTACTTACTAAATTTATGTATGCTTGTAGAGAATAGGAGATTATATCAGAAAAAAAAAAATCACTTACAAACGCTAAAATAAAATATGCATTTACATGCCAAAACTGATTACAGCACATAAAAAAAAAGGTTTTTAAAATATTTTAATAACAAACCAACTAGTTTATACACTTCTAACAGTGACATTCTCAAGGTTTGAAAATTAAAATAGATATATATGTATATTTTATTATTTTCAAACTTTGAGCATGTGACTGCTTGAAGTGTATAAACTAGTTGTTTTGTTATTTAATGATTTTAAAGATTATATACTGTAATAACCTTTTAGCATGTAAAAGTATATTTTATTTTATGTATGTTTAGTTTAAATGAAATTCTACGTAAAAATTATTATCTACTGTAAAATGTTAAATATGTATTCACATTAATCTATGTGAACCAACTATGGATATGAATAATTATCAACAAGTCCTTTTAACTACATCAAATTTACATTAATCAAATATTATTACAGAAGAAATATGAAATAACGTTCAACCTTTTATGTTTTAAACTTTGAATATAGTTATAAAATAATATTTTAGAACTAAATTTAACTTTATGAAATTTGTCATTAATAATTATGGAAGAGTTATTGTCACTAAAAGTTAGTTCTCATCAAACGAAATTTTAAAAAACAACCTTATATCATCTAACACTTGCAATAATCCATGACTTTTTGCTGAAGTAGTAATCCATTATGTTTTTGAAACATTTCAAAAAAGCTTTAAAAAAATCGATTAAATTCATTTTATTTATTTTTATTGACTCATCTATGATACATCATTTCTATTTTAATATGATTTACATAAGCATTTTACTGGACTTATAGACAGTTAAAATAAACTTATTTCTCATGATCAGTTGACAACAAATTATGTATCTTGCTAAATGCAATGAGTTATGGCAAGTATTAAATGCTTATAGATAAACTATGGCAAGTATTAAATGCTTATAGATAAACAATCTTAATTTTTTTTTTTTTTTAAATATGCCCCTTTACCATACAGAAGATGTTAAATAAAAAACAAACTGCAATTATAACATTACTGCAATATATTACATAAATATTAAACTCTATAAAAAAAAAAAAGTTTCCAAAAATGCTTTTACGAAAAATACCTTTCCAAAAAATCTGTCAGGAGTAGGTAAAAAGTGCTCTGGCCATACATTTTCCAAATACCACTTGAAACTTTTGCAATTTAACTTATCCCGAATCTGCAATCTTGATTTAACATCGGTATTTTTGTTGGATTTGGCAGCTTCTAAAAAAAAAAGAAATCATCATGTAATCTATATAAAAATATTTCATGACATCACATAATATAAAATTGTAGATCAGCACATAAGCGCCAACAAAAGAAAACCCACAGCAAGATTTTGGAATAGATGAATCTTTAAGTCTGATGCCAAGGATACATTTTTTTTAATGGAGAATATAAACTTGAAATAAACTAAACTAAGAATTTTTTTTGTTGGCCCCTCACATGTAAGTTTTTAAACATATCAACATAAAAAAAAATTACAGAAATATAACGAATAAGACAAATTAAAAATTTATAAAAAGCATTAACTAAAAGAAAGACAGAAAAGAAAAAATCATCTTAGTTCACTTGTCATTGCATTGTAGGATTACAATTGAGGGGGTCGGGGCAAGAAAGTGCCAAGCCACATTTTTGGTGAAATAAATCTAACACTGTAATCTGTTGCTTAATATTGTAAATTAAAATATCCTACATATAATATG
This sequence comes from Maratus michaelseni, assembly GCA_963931845.1. Lineage (NCBI taxonomy): Eukaryota > Metazoa > Arthropoda > Arachnida > Araneae > Salticidae > Maratus > Maratus michaelseni. Next base: position 258,640,540 of record OZ007592.1, read on the forward strand.
TTTCTAATGTCACTTGATGGCAGCATATGTCCCAGGTTTCGTTTTGGCCCCAGATGTTCATGCCCCAATGAAGATAGCTAATTTACAAAAAACGTAATAGGAATATCATTAAAGTAATGCCATATTGTTACTCAGAACATTTCAAATGTTATTAAGGCATTGGCGAAAAAACTTTATGATATATATATATATATATATATATATTGATTTGAGTATTTGATCAAATTTTCAAATTGAAATATCTCAGAAGTTCAAAAATGTGACTTAGCACTATCTTGCCCCGACCCCCTCAATTGTTATATCATCCATAATCAGGGTGAAAACAGAATTTTAATTTTCAATTTCCCTGATTTTTCCCTGATACATCTAGATGTTACAGTTAGTTTCAAAATAATGATCCAATTGATTGAATTAATGAGAAGTAAAATACATTTTTATATTTTATTTCATGGAAATACTTGTTCACTTTTTAGAGAATTGGCCATGAGTACTTTAAATGACTAGATTTAATTCAAGCATTATAAAAATATGTGATTAGTAAAAAAAGTATATTTATAAAAGTCTCTGAAAAGACATGAAACATCAGTGAGAGAAAAGGCAAGATGAGAGCAGTGGTTTACCATCTTAACAAATATATCAATGATTTTGTTTTTAAAATGATCTAATAGCAATTGGCAAAAAGGTTTAATTTATCATATTTTAAAAATGTACTTATAATGCATAACATTCATTGATGCAAATTTAAACATACAATTTATCTTTAACATTTATTACAAAAGAAAAATTAACAAAATACTGACAAAGTCACAAAGATAAAGGATATGATATAAAGCTAAAAATATATTTCTTCTCTCTAAATTTCAAAAATGGAGTCCTATTTTAATTTATATATAATAGTTTTTAAAAAGTTTCGAGTCATAAATAGGATTCAAATTAAAAATTAAAGTCCTAGTTCTTGAGAAAAAAATTTCAAATTATAAATAAGATTCAAATTAAAAAATAGAGTTCTAGTCCTTGAGAAAAGTTTCAAGTTTGTAAATAAGATTTAAAAACCAGACTTCTGGTTCTTGAAGAAAGTTCAAGTTATAAGTAAGATTCAAATATTAAAAATCAGAATACTTGTTCTTGAGTTTTTATTTTTTAACCCTCTAAGCATCTAAGGGTTGCATTTTCATAAAAATATTTGTAAAACTTAAAATAATTTAAATTTTCTTTCCCCGTTTGTTTCTAAAATGCACTTCATATTTCTTTATTTTACATATATCTTAAAATACAATTTTGTAAAAAAAAATTTTATCTAGAGCCTATTAAAGTTGTTTTGGGGAAATGGAAAAATACGGACAAAATGCTTAGAGGGTTAAACAGCTCCAAAAAAGTTTTAGTCTAATAAAATTATGTACAAAAAGCAATGTTTAATCTTAACTAAATATTTCCTTCTTTCGGCGACTTTATTTTTTCTGTAAGTAAATTTACTTCTTTTATTTCAGCAATCTTCTTTTCTAACTTCAGCATACCTGCTACTGCCAATTTTCTGTTTTTAGCTTCTTCAGACTCTTTTTCACTTTCCTCTCGTTTTTTTTTTCTTCTGTGGCTTCTGTTAACTACACTCTGGCATTTTTGTAATACTGCTTAAGAGACTTTGTTACTTAAAATTTTCCAATATCATCATAGTCATGAAAATTATCATGTATTACGCTGTGCCAATAATGTTTCTTGTGTTAAATTCTCAATTAGGCATTCCTTGTTTACTGAGAATCCTCGCTCAACATTTGCATTTCCGTGAGACATGATCATTGCCATTTTAAAAATTTCACATATGCATTTGGGAGTCTTCAAATTTATTAAAAATGTCCCTCCAAAAGTGATCAACTCGTTCAGTAAGTCGGCAAAATTTTAAAAAAATTTCTTTGACTTCTGACTGTGAACATATAGTATTAAATTCATGATCCGCTTTGTCTGCTGTTTTGGAATTTATCCACCGAATTTCATCCAAAACTGTCAACAAATTTCTTATCCTCACCTTCCTAGCATTTTCATCGGCAGCGACTGCTGGATCAAAGCATGTCAATGCTTTAGTAAGTGGAAACGAAAGTGATGACCTCTCTAAAAGCTTGGAAGTGAAAGTCTTAAAACATTCAAGACAAACATTATTTATTCACTTCAAAACTGTACAACAGCATCATCTGTCACTTACTTTATTACATTTTCGTAGAGCACTGTGGGTTCCATAACCCAAATCAATATCAGCTACTGTCAAAGTATTATTTGCATCTTTTAAATCGATTTGTATCACTGATTTTGCTTTTTTCAAAACATCTTTTTTAACAAATCTGCACATTACTGAAGTTACTTCGGTTAACAATGATGTATATAAAAATGGTACTAGCGGCTTATCAGTTTGATATTCCTTTACAAATGGTTGAATTTCAAAAGTCAACGATACAAAACAGCCAGTTTTGTAGTTAGTAGTGGGTCTTCTAAGTATGATTGAACTATTTGGAAACTTGAGCACTGTGGTGGATTTTTCTCAGCTTTCATGAAATCCTGTTTTGATGTGTTCAAGTGACAAATTTGAGATTTTTCTTATAATTTTATGATCTTTTATACAGACATATTAGATCTTTGTCCTTCTTGTAAAAATCTTACCTCATAATTATCGTAAATTCATTTTTAAATTTTCTGATCTTAGACTTGTCTAATTGCACAATGTTTTTGATATGAGAGGAAAACAAAGAAAAGAAAAAAAAGACAGGGAGTAGGTAAATCTAATGACAAGTTCAATACCACTCAATATTATTTTGATGAGGAAATAAAAAACAAAAATAATTTTACAAAAAAAAATTACATGCTGCATTTATTTATTTACTTTTTGTGAAATACAATAACCCAACATAGCTTAAATAGATTCTTTCTCTTTAACTAACATACACATGAATGTACACACACACATATACAGATCCATGCAATATTACGTAAATTACAAAACACAAACACACACACAAAAAAGAAAAGGATGGAAGAAGTTTTTCTCTGCTTAAGAAATCCCTTTAACTTTTCACAACCTTCTCTTAGTCTTTTTTTTATTATTATTATTTAAGTTGAAATTATTAGTATATGCAGTTTACATAAAATAAATTAATATAGTATTTGATCTACAAACAATTAATACATAAAAACAGAATGTTTATATCATGAAGCATTTCCAAATAAATAAATAAATAATAATAATAATAATAATAATAAAATCAACTTTCTTGCAATTCAGTTCAAATTCAGCTCATTTTTTTAGTTCTTTAGTTTGAAAACTGTGATTTAAAAAAAAAAAAAAATCAATTCTGACAATACTACCTTGTTAAAAGACTCTTCAATGATAAAAATTTTGAATTTTGATTATACAGATAAACACATTAGATATTATACACATATTTATCTTATTGATTTTATATACATAAGATAAATATCTTAAATATTAGGCGAAATTACCTAGTTCAAAATAGATTAAAGAATCCCATGTATACTAATTTTTATAGAATGTCAACAGTCCTCAAAGTAGACAGAAATTTTAAATTTGAAAGTAAATCATCTTATGACATGTTAATAGTGATTCGACATTCTCATCTGTACTTTTATTTATACTATATTGGAAACAAATTAAAACAAAACAAACTCTGCATTCATTGGGATAAAATAGTTCAGGAATGTTCACTCATACACGTAAACTAATTACAAACATAAACATGAATGAGAAAAAAGAAAACCCATAATTTTCTTTTATAAAAAGATAGATTTATCCAATTAATATTTATATGTATTAACTGATATATGTAAGCAATTCCGAATGTGAAAAAAAAATCGTAACTTTTTTTTTTTACAAAACTAATATTTATAAACAAACTTTTATTATGAAAATATACACTATTAAATAATTAATATAATTCAAGATTTTAAACAACATATCAAACCTGGGTTTAATTTAAAATAGAAGTATTTCCACTCATCCATCCATGTACTAGCAGCCCTTGCAAGATTTTGGTACAAAACAGCACCAACACCTCCAGGTCTAGGAAAAGTATATGGAGAGGATCTTCTGAATACATGACCAACATGCGAACAAGGAGAAATTTCAATGGATCCACCACACTGCCAAACCTAGAATATATATATACATACATATATATTACATTACATACAGTAGTCTTATGTTCCACTCTAATTTGGGTGATTCAAATTATTTAATAATTGCAATAACAGAAAGTTGAATTAAAAACAATATTAGAAATTATTAACTAATTCAAATTTTCAATCCACTATTTGGATTTGGATAATTCAAACTTTCTAAATTTTTGTATTTAGTAATTATACTCTATGTAAAAATAAGTAATACTAAAATTTTTATTGCTGAAAAAATAACAGAGGGAATGCAGTTTATCTTTTTTTTTTCTTCCTTAATTATCCAAAGGAAGCCATAGAGGAAAAAAAAGATTTTGTTTGATCTAGTTTTCACTCCTCCTTTGTTAACATCGGATTGTTGACTCTTTTGTAAGGGGGAAATTGAATCCCCTAAATTGAGCTGTTTTGTATCAATTTATTACTGAAGTGTAAGATTCTATTATTCTTTAAAAATGAATCAATTACAAAGCTACTTTTCATTTCATGTTTTTTTTATATATATATTTTACAGTCAGCAGTTGAAAAAGTGAATTTTTCTGAAAAAAATAAATGTTGACTATAGAAAACTTAAATTATTTGTAACAATCAGATTATATTAAAAGACAAAATTATGATTTTGGTGAAAGTTGGATTAATTGAAATGTAGTGGAACCTTGTTAAACCACCACTCAACAATTGTGATGTTTTAAGTGGGCTGAAATTTAAGCAAAATAATTTATTTCTTGCAGTTAAATTGGTTACATTTAATTTTTTAATTAACATGATATTGAAACTTATTTATGAGCATTAACTTAACATTTGTTTACTTTATAACAGAGGTAATTTTATTTTATGATGCACTTAATGAGAAAAAAAATTAAAAGAAAAAAAATTATTGCCACTACAAAATTTACAAATCTTATTAAATAGAAAATTACACTATCATTAAAACATTTTAATCTAAGAATTTATATATATATATAAACAAATATTACCAACAAAAATGTTTCAAAGAGCTCTGGTTTCATTCATTCAATTTTATTATCTAATTTCATTAATATTGCCAAAAAAAAAAAAAAAATTAGCCCCCCCAAAAATTAAAAACAAAGTGCATATGATACAAGATGAATTATGCAACTAAGGTGTTTTATAATTTTTGTGTTTCTCTTCAACGTGTTTGTTGCCACTCTCATTAGATTCCTTATCAATTTTTTTTTATTCTTCCAGCATTTTGCAGCTACAGTTGGTAGAGAAAAAGAAAAATCGTAAGTCAAAAGTGACATTTTAATAGGCTTTCATATTTTTCAAGTGACTGTTTAATAGAATTTTTCAGCCCTTTTTCCTTCTCTCTTTGACCGGGGTTTTAAGAAAATAACTTTATATACAAGGTGATACCTTAAGAGATTGACAGTTTAACAATGTCTTACTGGATATAGTCCCAAAAACTTCTTTATAATTGTGGAGCTTACAAAAGAAAACCCTGTATAAAATTAGATGTTTAAAATACATTAAAGCATTTTGCACACTTATTCATAAAATGGTAAACATAAAAAGCATTGTAAAAATGCATTTCAGCTTGACATGAAACATCTTTATACATCTTTTAAAATGGTCAAATTAGGGCATTTTAATTATTTGTCATGTCTGGCATTTCAACTAACAAAATAGCAAATAATCTGATATATTTTATAAAGAAGACAAATTTTTCCTATTTGAAAATGTTTTTTTGTCTTTTCTGAAAAATTTAAATTTCTGAGTTGCATCAATTTACAAATAAATGTTTGATTACATAAATAACAAATGCTTCACATCTTTAATACTTTTAACAATAAAATATAATACAAAACTCACTCTAAAAGACATTTCTATATTTTCACCACCCCAAATATCCATCTTTTCATCATAACGGCCAATTTCTTCAAAGTAGGATTTATCAATAGCATATAAACCTCCAGCCATAACAGGAGTTCTAGGATAATTTTAAACATAACAGATAACAATCAGATTAACTTCTACATAATACTTCTATACCAAATGTACATTAATAAATGAAAATATATTTTTTAAATTCTTACCTAAAAGGTGAAGAAGAATCATTCTTGCGCTTTCTAAGTTCTCTTTCACCAACAGGGTACCATCGAAAATGCAGCTCCCAATTGAATGCACCCCAATGTAATTCAAAACTGCGTACATAAGCAAATGTGTCGTCATGTATTATATCAATAACAGGACATACTACTCTAGACCTAAAAAAAAAAAATAATGCAAACTAAAGAAAATTTTTAAATTTCTGAAAAATCTTACAGGACATACTATATAGTATAGGACCATTTATCCAGAATTGTCAAGGCCAGATGTATACCAGATAACTGGTTTTTCTGGGTAACTGGTTAGAAATTAAAGCAACATCCATTTGATGAATATATGTAGAATATAGATGATCTATTTGTAGAATGTATGTGGCTGTAACATTGTTACCGATTTAAAATTATTAGATTGCTCTGATTAAGGCTCAGATCCTATCAAGATCAAAGATTAATCAGAGTTTGGAAGAAGGCAATTTCTGGCAATATCTTAGAAACAATGTTGCAGCATAAAACTCAAAATGCTGAATATCTAACTAAATATACTTCCATTTCAAATTCATCAAGTTGTACAATGCACATGTCAAACTGGCACTGCATGGCACTTTTTCTGGAAAGATTCTGAAATCAGTCAGTTGGAAATACCATTCTGGATAACTGATTTTCCGGTTAACTAGATTCCAGATAAATAGTTTCATACTGTATATATAAATCTGGGTGTTCTGTAATGTCTCTTATCATTCTAGCAACAATCTATGATCATCATAGGTCCACACAGAAGTGATCTCCAGACTTGACATAATGATGCGTGAGAAACTTAACTCAGCATAATTAAAATGCAGGGAAAAAAGAACGACAGAAGTTATTGAGGTCAGAGAGTATAAGATAATGAGGATGAACAAGACCTAAAGACGTGGGTACCGGTATCCATAAGAAAACAATTAACTTTAAGATGTAACTTAAATCTCTTAACATGTACATAATCGTAATTATCTGTTTTAAATAATTTACTTAATTATCCTTAATTGTATCAATCAATCAAGATATTTATTAAAGCATAGTTTCATACTTCAAGTCATCTCTCAAAACATTCTTTTGGATTAAAACATTAAAGATAACAAGATATAATTATCAACATAAATATACAGGTTGTCCAAAAAAGATTGAACCGATCTTTAATTTTTTATTTGTTGGAGACAGATAGGCAATATTAATTGCAAAAGTGTTCTAAATAGGGTAGATATTAAGATTATGTAGATGATAAAGTCTTACCAGTAATTTTCAAAAAGGTCACATTTTAATTTTTATATGGTCCCTGAGTCCTTAAGTTATATTTAGAAAAAATTTAAGCATGTTCTGACAAGTACAACAGTAAAAATTCCATTTTTCTATAACCAAAATTCACAGAGTTATTAGGGAAGTAACAAATATATGGCTACTATTCGGTATTCAGCTCATCTGCCAAATATTCGATTGGACGAATACTAAATGTCAGTTGGCTGGATACTTCGGCTGAATATTTTGGATATTTAACCAAACAGATTCAGGATAAAAATTACCAATTTATTTTTCTGCTATGATTTTTTCAAATCCAAACTTGATACTTTGACACATTCATGCAGTCATTTTCATGCTTAAATGCATAAAATTTGCAAGTATTTTTATTTATAAACTAAGAAATTGAATAGCATTTCTCCATTTTCTTTAAAGGCTAAGAATCTTTTAGAAAATGATGTTGAAGTTGGAGATTTAAACATATGTAAAGAATTGGGCCTCCTCATCCAGGTGCGCGATGTGCCATTCTAGCATTTCCTGTGAGTACACTTAACTACATACCTTCCCTCGCTATTTTTGCCTTGAAGATTAGCAGACGCCGAATTCTATTGTACTGTGAGCGGAAAGTTCGGACAGTGATGTAGTGGTAAGGCGTTACCCAAAGAGGGGTCTTATGCTTTGATCCTTGCCGAGTTCGTGGGAAAGAATTCATCTGCGAGAGAAGCGATCTCTGCACACGATTTTTAGGTTTGCGCCCGAAACTTTGCCCTTTGTCTTAGAACGTCCAATGACGGACTTAGTGAAAACGAAACAGAGGGATCTCAAGGCTGCTAAGAGGCTGGAGAGTTTCGAGGGGCCCGCCACGACAAGACCCCGCCCTTAGAAGAAGGTCCCCTGCGAGAATGAAGAAGAGAGAGGACAGTTTTTGGAGAGATCGAAAAGGAGAGTGTTGACTCTCTGGAGAAGGGAAAAGGAAACGTCAGTTTCTAACTCAGCGTGGTGTAAGCGCTAGTGAGGTCCGACCTCTAGAATTGATACAGCAGGTATCCGCTGAAAATCCCAGCGAAGTGAAAAAGCACACCAAGTGCGAGAGTGAGAGTTCTTAGACTCAGAATTAACGAGCATTAGTAGATCTTCCGAAGAGAAGGAACGGACGAGCCTTGGTCCGAATGAACTTTGTTTTGTAGTCACGACTGTCTGTAATGTTTAGAGACTTTTGTTTGTTTCAGTTACACTTGGAGTCAAGAGGTCATTAATTTATAAGCGATTGACTCACGAAAAATAATTAAATGCTGTATTGACGTCTTGTATATATTTTTCATTAGAATTAACATTGTTATACAATAAAATTCTATTTTCTAATTTATGCGAGAAATTCTCTGTGCCAACGATCCGATCTCGCTACCACTCACCATCTTTTATCGGGTCGGTATAGAGGAGTTACTACAACTGGTGGCTTGCGGTGATGGATTAATTAGCAAAAATTAATGACATTCTCTAAAGACAAAGAGTGGACTCTGAAATTTAAATCATCAAAGTGCTCCAAGAAAGAGTCTCCTTGTGACTTGTGACCTGAGTCTCCTTAGACGCCCCTGTGGATCAACACAGCATCAGAAAGAGAAATCTACCAAGAATTCTGGAGAGTGTTCCCCCATCAGAAAGAGAAATCTACCAAGAATTCTGGAGAGTGTTCCCCCATCCGGAAGAGTCCCCATCCGAAAAGTGTGACAGAGAACCCTGTCTGTGCTCCTGAGAATCTCTGAAGTCTGTGCTTCTGACGCCCTGAAACACTCTTAGTAATGGAGGTAAGCTCTTTTTATACTCAGTGTGGCTTTAATTGTTATTAGTGTTTGTATAGGTGTTGTAGGCTTCAAAAAAAAAAAAAAGTTGTATGTTTATTTTTGTGAGAGTAAATATTTTGAGAAATTTTTCCGGTAGAAAAAAAAAGTATGATGAGATATTTCCGATATAACTGTAACTTATTTGATAGACAAATTTTGTAGTTAAAATTAAATTATTGTTGAATTAATTTAATGCAAACTGAGAGTTGTGCAGTGTTACAAAATTTTAGCTGAATCTATAAATGAGAGTTCATTGAAAAAAAAAAAAAAAAAGTATCGAACGCATTTCATATTTTACGATAACAGAGTTGATTTTATATGTTTTTTGTGAATTATTCTAAATCTTTTAAGAGTGGATGCAGAGATTAAGACCACCATTGATTAAAAGAGAAAGGAATTGAATAAGACTTTTGCAATTTAAAATATTTTTACTGTGCTTTTTGAAATTGAAATTGTTGTTTTGTGTAAAATTTATCCCATATGTATTTTATAACCAAATACCAAGGTGAATGTGTATGATAGGATAGGGTTGCTTATTTTTATATGTTGCATATTTTTTATATATTATTGTTAAGCGTACTTTTTTTTATGAGTGTATATTTTGGTAATATTTTGAAGCACTTGGTAGGAATAGCATTAAATCTTATTGTATTGTTTTATAATTGTGGGAAAGATAATTTCTAATTTTATACTTTAAAAATGTCGGAGCTTAAATATTTTAGGAAAGCTGATTTGCAAACGTTAGCTTACGAATTTGAGGTCATTTTAGAGGAAAATGATACTGTACCAAAAATTATAAAAAAAATAAAGTCGTCAGAGGGATTTGATAAAGAGCTAGCCTTAGCGCAAATTAAACTGTTAGAAAAAGATAGAGAAAATAAATTATTGACAGAGAAGGAAGAGAACGATAGACTTCAAAAAGAGAAAGAGCGCGAACATGAGTTAGCTATGTTAAAAGCGACACGAGAGTCAGATGACCGGAGTACTGCATCCAGTAGCATCTCAGTTAGAACGAATCATTTACCCCTAAAAACAATTATGCATCGCTTTGATGAAAAGAATTCGGATATTTCGTTGTTTTTGAATTTATTCGAGAGACAGGCAAAAAAATGTAATCTAAATTCGGATGAGTTGGTGACGAACTTACTATCATTATTACCTGTGGGAATGGCCGAGTTAATTTTGAGAGAACCTGAAGACAAAATTGATGATTTTCAATATGTGAAAGAAAAATTGTTAGAACGATATCATTTGAATGCAGAGACGTACAGACAAAAATTTAGTCAGCATCCCCGAAATCCTAATTCAGTTTGGAAGGACCTGATCTTTGAACTTAATAGTTTTTTAGAAGGATGGCTGTCATGCTTACAAGTTTCGGATTTTGAGGGTTTGAAAAATTTGCTTGTCACGGACCAAATCAAACGGAGAGCGTCTCCAGAAATGCGCGAACATTTTATAGATAACTGGGCGGAGATTAAAGATCCCGAAAAGTTAGTGAGGCTTTTAGATGCGTAAGAGGCAATCAAGCGCCCGTCAAAATAAACTTGGTATACGAAACTCCCTTTAGAGAAGAATTTTGAAAGACCCAGGACTTTTGAAAATGGGCGAAACCGTAACAGAAATCCGGAGACTAACTTTAACTGGAGGGATCGCGATGATCATAAAGAAAGGGAAAGGGTTTACGAAAAAAGGCGAGAAGTTAAGTGTCATGCGTGTTTTCGAAGCGGGCACTACAAAGTAGATTGTCCGGAAATTAAAAAGAGAGATGTTGCACGGGTCGGTCACTTAATAAGTATGCCGACACTTGAAGAAACTTTCTTCCCTTATTTGAGTAAAGTATTAGTGAATGGAATTCAGGCAACTGCTTTAAAGGACAGTGGGAGCCAGATAGATTTGGTCCCGCACCATTTAGTCAGTCAAGATAATTTGAATGGAGATCATGTTTGGATTAAAACACCGGTGGACAGGAAATTGTATTGTTTACCTATAGCAGAAGTCACGTTAGAAATTGAAGGTGTGGGGGTCATTGAAACCAAGGCAGGAGTTAACAATAGAAATTCAGATATGTACTACTATTTGTTGGGTAATCGCACTCAGAAATTGTTAGAACAGGCGAAGAAAAAACCCGAATTGATGAATGCAGTTTTGACACGCGCTCAAACGAGGGAAAAGGGTGGCCCAGCTCCGAATCCGGTAAATAAACAAATTATGATTTCCGAGGAAGAAAAAGAAGAGGATATTTCTAGCGGGAATGTGGAAGCGGAAACTTTGAATTCCGAGGAAGAAAAAGAAGGGGGAATTTTTCGCGAGTGCAGTGAAGCGGAAGCGTTGAATTCAAAACTAGAGAGTGAAAACCTAGAAAACCCTATTGAACTGGTCAGTGTGGATAAGGGATTATCGCCTTTGCCGATATGTGAGGAATCTTCGATCTTAGCAAACATTGAAAGAGGGGTTAGTAAAATGGAAAATGACAGGTATCCATCTCTCGAAGAGATTAGAGGGAAAGGGGAAATTGAAGAAACGCATTGTAATGCAGGAGATTCTTTAATAGTGGCAAAAGCCAGAGACAATCGCATGAGTGGGGGAATGCGGGTGCTTGTCCCATTGCATTATAGAGTGGATATATTTGGCGCGTGCCTAGAAAAAGTGTCATTACACTTAGGGAAAGGGAAAGTTAAAGGAAATGTGTCAAAATACTTGGACATTGGGAAAAGATTGATAAGCGATTTAACTACCGCATTTCTAAAAAGGTTCGGTGTTAAATTGAAAAATCCGAGAGTGTGTCGCACAATAAGCGATAGTATTGCATGTTGGCATCGAAAAGTTAGAAAGCTTTTGAAAGCGTTAGTATTTGGAGAATGGATAAGAGAAACGGAGGAAAATAAATTCGTGAAGGGATGTGTGTTTAATCTCACAAACAGGTTAAAAAGAGGTCGAGTTTTAGCCGTTGAAAATGTGTCAGAAAAACGAGAAAAGAGGAAATTTTGGTTTGACAGAAAGGCGGTAAAACGGAAGCTTAATGTGAAAGATGAGGTTTTAGTTTTAACTACCAGAAAGCCAATTAAAATGTCAGATAGACGGATAGGGCCGGGAAAAATTGAATTGAAAATCTCGGAAACAAATTATATTGTGAATGTTCCTGGGAGGCGACAGAAATCCCAGATTTCTCACTTGAGTTTAGTAAAGCCTTACAGAAAATGGGTGGAGTTAGCAGATATCTTAACGCGGGAAATAAACGCACTTGAGGAATTCTGTTTACCGTATCTAGATGATATGGCGTTTTTTTCAGACAGTTGGGAGGACCATATGCGTCATCTAGAAATAGTATTAAAAAGGGTGAATGACGCGAAACTAAAAATCAAATTGGCGAAATGCAAGTTCGCTCAGAAAACCGTAAAATATCTTGGGCATATTGTAGGTGAGGGCAGACGGAGGCCAGCTGAGGCGAAAGTAAGGGCAATTAAGGAATTACCGGTTCCGAAATCGAAAACTGAAATTCGTAGATGTTTGGGAATGGCTGGATATTATTCCCGGTACATAAAAGATTATGCAGTGATTGTAGAACCATTAACGAGGGCGCTTAAAGGGAAAAATAAAAAAGAAAAGATTGCATGGAGCGACGAAATGGGAAAAGCCTTTGAGACTTTGAAAATTAAACTTACTGAAGAACCGGTGCTATACGCTCCTAATTTTCAGAAAGAATTCATAGTACAAACGGATGCTAGTGACTTAGGTATTGGCGTGGTATTGGCTCAAAGAGAGGGATCGGAAGAGCACCCCATAATATATTTAAGTCGAAAATTTACTGATAGTGAGAAAAGTTTCTGCGCCACTGAAAGAGAGTGTGCAGGGATTATTTTTGCGATAAAAAAGTTAAGGCATTATATTGATGGACAAAACTTTTCTATCGAAACAGACCACAATCCCTTGGTATTTCTAAAAAGAAATTCTGGAAATAATCCCAGGTTATTAAGGTGGTCCTTACCTCTGCAACCTTATAATTATGCCATTTCTCATCGCGCAGGCAAAGACATTCCGCATGTTGATTGTCTGAGTCGAGTTTAAGGAAATTCCTTGATGAACTTTTGTATATAATTATTTTAAGATTTTTTATTTTTTATTTCACTGTGTTTTATTTCATTATATGTTCATGATTTCTTATCAGAGCGCAAAAAAAAAAAGAGGAAGGTAGTATTATCTTATTCATGTATGTTTTATTTCTTGCCACTCTGATGTAATTTGAGCTTGCAATTCTTTATCCGACTCTTAGAGATTCTTAGTGTTTCACCCTTAAGAATCGTTTGAGGAGGGGGTGTTGTAAAGAATTGGGCCTCCTCATCCAGGTGCGCGATGTGCCATTCTAGCATTTCCTGTGAGTACACTTAACTACATACCTTCCCTCGCTATTTTTGCCTTGAAGATTAGCAGACGCCGAATTCTATTGTACTGTGAGCGGAAAGTTCGGACAGTGATGTAGTGGTAAGGCGTTACCCAAAGAGGGGTCTTATGCTTTGATCTTTGCAGAGTTCGTGGGAAAGAATTCATCTGCGAGAGAAGCGATCTCTGCACACGATTTTTAGGTTTGCGCCCGAAACTTTGCCCTTTGTCTTAGAACGTCCAATGACGGACTTAGTGAAAACGAAACAGAGGGATCTCAAGGCTGCTAAGAGGCTGGAGAGTTTCGAGGGGCCCGCCACGACAAGACCCCGCCCTTAGAAGAAGGTCCCCTGCGAGAATGAAGAAGAGAGAGGACAGTTTTTGGAGAGATCGAAAAGGAGAGTGTTGACTCTCTGGAGAAGGGAAAAGGAAACGTCAGTTTCTAACTCAGCGTGGTGTAAGCGCTAGTGAGGTCCGACCTCTAGAATTGATACAGCAGGTATCCGCTGAAAATCCCAGCGAAGTGAAAAAGCACACCAAGTGCGAGAGTGAGAGTTCTTAGACTCAGAATTAACGAGCATTAGTAGATCTTCCGAAGAGAAGGAACGGACGAGCCTTGGTCCGAATGAACTTTGTTTTGTAGTCACGACTGTCTGTAATGTTTAGAGACTTTTGTTTGTTTCAGTTACACTTGGAGTCAAGAGGTCATTAATTTATAAGCGATTGACTCACGAAAAATAATTAAATGCTGTATTGACGTCTTGTATATATTTTTCATTAGAATTAACATTGTTATACAATAAAATTCTATTTTCTAATTTATGCGAGAAATTCTCTGTGCCAACGATCCGATCTCGCTACCACTCACCATCTTTTATCGGGTCGGTATAGAGGAGTTACTACACATATTTCACAACTATTGGGGAACAAATATATATATTACATTTCATATTTCAAATCACAGGTGAATTTATTTTTATAATTTATTTCCCCAAAGCTATTTTAGGAGGTATCTCACTGATTATATGGAAGAGTAAGCATTATGCGGACCCATTAACATTGAATGTAAGGCAGGATAAAAGTATGACTGGATAGTAAAAATGAAGAATTATCTTTATATTTTAATGTCAATAGCATGCCATCTAGATTTACAGAAAATCAATTTGATATATCTGAGTGTAAAAGAATAAAATACAAAGACTTATTTGTTTGTATTGAAATAAGTTTAAAATAAAGAATAAATTCAAAACGTACATTTAGCAATAATAATAATGAGTTTCTATTTTAGCTAAAATGTATATGAATTGCATGTATAAAATTATGCTATTAGTAATTCAGATTTAATAAAAGTCTTGTTTTCTTAATTAGCATCAAGGTGTTTAAAATATTACAAAAAATACATCAAGCTGATAAAATTTTTAAACATACAAATAATACAAGATCAATTTTTATTTTACTTCATATCCAATTTTACATTAAAACAAATCATAATCAATATATACTTTCTAAAAAAAAAGCTAGTATTTGGATTAAAATTTGGCCAATATATATATATATATATATATATATATATATATATATATATATATATATATATATATATATATATATATATATATATATATACACTAAAAATGGACAGAGGATATTTTAATGTCAAGGTTTGGATAGTATCCAAATATAGTAGTAGTTCTGAAATTTTATAAAAAGAAATGTAACCTTGAACTCATAGAATTTTGGTCATAGAAGAATAGAATTTTTACTGTTGCACTTGTCAGGGGATGTTAAAAAAATATATATATATATATAACTTATAGGACCCAGGAACTGTATTAAAAATTTAATTAGTGTAACTGTTTGAAAATTAATGGCAGGACTGTATCATCAACATAATCTTAATTCCAACTTTATTTTGAACACTTTTGCATCTTACATTGCCTACATATCTCCAACAAGTAAAAAATAAGCATGTTTCAATATTTTTGGGATACCTTGTGTGTTTCTGAAAATTGTTAAGATAAAATGCTCATTAGAAAATTAAACATATTACCTGTGTTTTAAATTAATACATAGAAAAATGACATACATAATTATAAATTAAAATTATGAGTTGTATGTGATTTTTTTTTTTTTTTTTTTTTTTTTTTAAATATATATAACATATTTTAAAACAACCTACAGACTCACAAATTAAAAAGCAACTTTCTTTTTCAAATGTAATGATGTTAAATAAATGATTATTTCAGAAGTATGAATTTAAAGTAAAACAATTCATGGTTTATTTATTTATTTTAGAACAATTCACTGTATATAATATATATATATATATATATATATACACTATATTGCCAAAGGTGACCGGTTACTTGGAATTTTAGACGTTTTGTTAACTATCTAGAAAAATACATGAGGAATTAACCTGAAACTGCAGGTGTGTAAGCAGTATAGTATAGGTAATATATTTCTGCAAAGATTTTTTCACAAAACCCCATAGGGGACTGTCAACAAATTGAAAAAGAACGAATATCTTTTGGAGATAACCCTGTAAAAACTATTGTAGCAAAGGCGTACAAACTCGAGATTATTAATAAGTGGCTTATTCTTATATACTGTGTTCATTTTTATGAGGATAGCATGTATACTCATAGAGAAATTAAGGTTTTTATAAAAACAGTCCCAAATTTCGCCTCGTTTTTTGCTTATAATTTGCAGAGTTGTTAATATAAAAAAAAAAATTCTTTTCAGAAAATATGACAAACAACATTGTACATAATACTCTGCAATCAGAATTAAAAAATAATAAAAATTGGATGAAAAATGAGTAGGTTTACTAAAAAATGTTTCACTGCGCATGCGAGAACGCAATCAAAATATAATATGCATAATGTATTAGCTAAGTATATAGAGCAACTTTTGTGAAAGTCTCAAAGTGATAGCTTGAAAATTCTGAAAATTATCGTCGAGAGAATAAGCTCGAAATCCGTTGTTCCCAAAAGGAAGCAAAAGGATGAGGGGTTGTATCCAAATATAGTAGTACGTGCAATATTGTGTACGCTATTTTGGCACTAATCAACAGATATTCGATACAACCCCTCATCTTTTTGATTCTTTTTGGGAACAACGGATTTCGAGTGTATTCTATCGACGATAATTTTTAGAATTTTCAAGCTATGATTTTGAGACTTTCACAAAAGTTGCTCTATATATTTAGCTAATACATTATGCATATTATATTTTGATTGCATTCGCGCATGCACAGTGAAACATTTTTTAGTAAACCTGCTCATTTTTTATCCAATTTGTTTTATTTTTTAAATTTTGATTGCAGAGTATTATGTAAAATGTTGTTTGTCATATTTTCTGAAAAGAAATTTTTTTTATATTAAGAACTCTGCAAATTGTAAGCAAAAAACTAGGCGAAATTTGGGACTGTTTTTATAAAAACCTTAATTTTTCTACGAGTATACATGCTATCCTCATAAAAATGAACACAGAATATTACAATAAACCACTTATTAATAATCAAGAGTTTGAACGTCTTTGCCACAATAGTTTTTACAGGGTTATCCAAAAGATATTCATTCTTTTTCAATTTGTTGATAGTCCCCTATAGGGTTTTGTGAAAAAATCTTTGCAGAAATATATAACCTATACTATACTGTTTACACACCTACAATTTCAGGTTAATTCCTCATGTATTTTTCTAGATAGTTAACAAAACGTCTAAAATCGCAAGTGACTGGTCACCTTTGGCAATATAGTGTATATGTGCCTGACTGTATTTAAAAATATATAGTGATTCTTAAAACTTATAAAAAATAAAAACAGTGAATTTAAAGATATATTTAGTAGGTTATATGATAAAGATATATCATTTTCACTAAAGACCATTGTTTAAGAAAAAGGTAAATGAGTTTTTATGAAAAATAACTAAATTAATTAATTTTAATTAAAGAATATTTTCTTTGATAGCTATAATGCATTCTTAACAACACTTTTATATACTGGTAATCAAGTTGTTGGATTCTTGAATGGGAAGAATGAACATAAATAGAATAATGTTCATAAAATTAAAATTTATTTTCCTTTTATTATTATTATTATCATCATCAGTTTTCTCTTGGTTTAAAAAAGGGTAGGATGTTGCTAGTGGAAAAAGAACACTTTTGATTCTTAAGGGCACTTTTTCGATTTTTAAAGGCACTTTTAATACATGAAAGTATTTTCAAGTCATGACAATGACTCATTTTTTACTACACAAACAATTTTTTAAATACAAACAACAATAAGGACACCCTTCTTTGACTGAGGTCAAGAAGGGTGCTGTTTTTTGGACGAAGGGTAAGAAAGGTTCTATTTTTCAAATCAAACAGCAGACAGGGTGCAGCACCCACTTGAAACTGCCTGAGGAAAACTCCATATTATTATTATGATTACTACATAAGAAAACTGTTTATTTCTAACTCTAAATTTTTAAAGATTTAAAAAAAAAAAAAAAAAAAAAAAAAAAGGCCTGATATAATTATTAGCTATGATGTGGGGGATAAAAAAGAGAGAGAGAGAGATTTATTATAGTCTTAATTATTTTTAGAATAATTGTAAATAAATTGCTTATAATGAATCATTAAACCCAGCATTTAAAATAAAATATTGTTATACAAATTAAAAAGACAAATAATGAAATAAACAAATGATAAAAAAAGGGTGGGAGGAGATTCATCAAATAAAATTCATACCTTAATATATTTTTTAATTATTTTATTAAATCTGATTTAAATTATTATAACTGTCTTTCACAGAAAATCTGTCAGTCACTAAAATTTACCTCTTTTCAGCAATACGTGATAAAAGTGGTTCTAACCATCCTTTAGAACACTCACAGTGGGCATCCAGAAAAGTGAGAACTTGGCCTTTTGCAATATCAGCCCCAAGAAGACGAGCTCGTATTAAACCAGTTCGATTTTCTGCTCTGATAATTTTAACTGACACAGGAAGTTGAGATACATAATAATCAAGAGGCTTCTTCAAGAAAGCTGTATAAATTAAATATCAAGTAAATCATTTAAGAAACATATAACGCTTTAAAAAAACTAATTACATGTAAAATAAACTAATTTGAATGTAATATTTTTAAATTAAAATGTCAAAACAAGTGCTTAAGGTCTTAAACATTAACAAATTTTGATTACTTAATGGTACTGATTCATATTTTTTAACTGTGTAAAAGAATACTAAATTACTTAGTTCTTATTTAACATTCAATCAGATGTTTATTGAACTCCCATTCTTAAAAAAAATTCTACATAGATTTTTTTATTTTTTTTTTTATGTACTCATTATGTTAAAAAACAGGGAGGAGAAAAGCCAAACTGAAAAAAAAAAAAAGAGATTGATTGGTTGGTTATTTGTTACGACCAATTATCTACACTAGGGATATAGGCCGGCGGGGAGAGTACCCTGGGGTCTTTCTAAGGGATCCTAACCCATATTTACACAAAGTTCGAAGAAAAACATGGAAAATTCCAAATGGTTAGGCCAACAAGCAAGACGGATTTGAATCCAGCATTTCCCGTCTACCAGCTTTGAATGAAGAACCTCTCAGCCACTGGTGGGGCCGAAGAAGAAAATACTTGCTTTGCCCTCACCATATCTAGCCCCTCTCCCTTTTTTTTCTGCTGGGAGAGTAAAGTGAAAGCAGGGGTTTTAGGGTAGGAGATGGGATCAAGGTGGTTTCAGTTTTTTTTTTTTTAAAGGGGGGGGGGGGGGACATACATAATTCTAAAAGTTTCAAACTTTGTGTGTTACTGGGGGGAAGTAAACAAGAATAAGCATACATTTTGCAAGTAGAAAAAAGTTTGCAAGTGAGTGGGTAATTTAGATTACTAATTATTTATTTACTGTTACTACAGATTAAGAGCCAGGAAAGTAGAAGATAAGCACATTATAAGAAATAATATGGAGCAATATAGTAATATATAATAAGCAATAATATGGAGTTTACCAATTCGACGTTTTGCTCAGATAATTTTAATTGACATGGAAAGTTGAGATACATAGTAATCAAGAGATTTCTTCAAGAAAGCTGTACAAATTAAATATCCAGTAAATTATATAAGAAACATGTACTTACTAATTTGAATGTGATAGTTTAAATTAAAAAGTCAATACAAGTTCTCAAAGGCTTAAACATTAACTCACAACATTATCAAATTTTCGTAATTGCTTAGTGGCACTGATAGATACTTTTTAATTGTGAAAAAGAAGTAATACCAGGGATCTGCTTAGGAAAAATTTGGGTCCTTTAAGGTTGTTTGGTGACTTCAACTAAGGTCTCCAAACAAACTATTACTTAGCTTTTTTTATAGATAAAAGTGCTTGTTAACAATAGATAACAGGAATCCAAATATAATGATAATAATTCCGAATTCACAAAAATGATGATAAATTTTTTCACAAATATAGAAAACTGTTCACAATTTCATAAAAACAGGAGTTTGAGAGAAAAGTCTACAAATTTCTGAATACTAAATAAAAAATAAACAGTTCTCATTAAACATTCAATGAGATATTTATTGAACTCCCCATTCTTTGAAATTAGCAATTGTATTCACTAAGTACAAAAAACAAGGATGAGAACACCGAAACTGCAAGAAAAAGAGGAAAATACTTCTTTGCCCCCACACCATATCAAACAATCTTCCCTCCTTTTTTTTTTTCTGGGAGGACAAAAGAAATCTAGATGGTTGAAGTTTTTTTTTTTTTAAGAATTTCTAACTTTGTATGCTGTTGGGGGTAGGGTGGGGGAAGAGAAATGAGGCTAAGCAAAAATTATGGAAGGAATGGGTAATTTAGAATATTAATTGTTTGTTTACTGTTATTATAGATTAAGAACTAGGATAGTATATTTTTAAAATGGAGTTTTTAACTCTTTAAACTTTCTATACTAAGGAGACAACGGAGCAGGGGAAATTTTAGAGGGGAAGAAGTAAATTTAGATAACTGATTATTTATTGTTAAAACAAAGTAGAAAACATGGTAGAATTTTTTCAAAAATGAGTTTTAAGAGGGTCCAAAGCCCAAAAGAAACATTAACAATTTGTTCAGATATTTTTTTCTTTAAATAAGAGAAAATTGAGGAGCATAGTCATAACGTTTTCAAGTGAATTTTTGCCTTAAGGATTCAGGTGGAATTACTCTGGCCATGCTTAAATTATGATAAAAAAAGATTTGTTTGAATTATTTAATAATATTTGAATTATTTAATAATAAAATGCACATTATGGCCTAAAACTATTATAATTTCTAATAAAGAAGATAACAATGAAAATTTTTTATCTATTTTTTTTCTGATTTATTATAATGTAACATTTAATGAGATACAGAAAATGCAATTTTTAACTTGAATTTGACAGTTTAAATCTTCTTTATATAATTGAATTTTGGACCAGTATATACTTAATCTTCTGCAAAGGAATTTAGCCATGATTGTTCTCTGTCTTTGATAGATTTATTGTAGAAAATTCCACCACTCAAACATAAAACTCAATAAGTGATTTCTATTACTATTTTCTTAATATTATTATTATTTTGCAATATTTGAAATTCAATCTTGAGAAATAACCAAAAAATTAATAACTTAAAATTTTTCCTGTCACCCGTAAAATCCTCTCACAGCATACCAAAGCAGCGCAGAAATTGAAAATTGCTGATTTAGAAATTAATATATATTTATGACTCTTTCAATTAATAATTATAATGAAAAATTTTAAATAAATGAAGCTTTAATTTTCTAACTTGAATAGCTGATGAGTAAAATAGTTTCTATACATATGAAAAAGATTTCAATTACAAACTGAATCCTTATACCTGCCAAAGACTTGCGCGTACTTAGATCAGTGGTTGTCAAACAAGAGAAACAAAGAACCATATACATACAAACTTATTTTATATTTAATATAAGATTTACAGGTAGCACATTTTTTAATGTAATGAATGTGCTTGTCTATCCTTACATATATGTTGAATTTTCAAAGTTATCTTGCAGATAAATCATCTTCAATAACTAGTGTGTTTTTACATTTTGTTTTAAAACAGTTGATGCTAAGAAGAACTTTTTCACTGACTTTGTTTTGGTATATTGTCAGCTCTTGACATGTGCATGTCATATCTGGATCTTGAATATAGAAAAAATGTTTACAAACATTATTTCTTGACTCCTACTGGAGAATATTATTATAATGATTTTAAAGTCATTTAATGTGCTTTTTTATGATATGATGATGTGAATATTGTATCTAAAGTTAGCGATCTTGTTTAAATACGAAACTTCATGTTTGAAATATTTCTGGCTCTGTATTCAGAAAGATAAAATGGCTCATGATCATGTTATTAAATATAGCAAATGAAGCTATACTAATTTTGAATAACTATAATACTAACTTAATCTGTGATTATGTGTGACCTTTCTATTTGATATTAATTTTACTAAACATTATTAATCTAATCTCTCCCATCATGAAGTTTATTTTACTCTTGAAGTGACATTATCCATGCATTCATCAAGTGAATATTCAGATTTATTTAGTTGCATCATGTACCTCTAAGGGTTATGTATACCCCACTTCAGGGCTTGACAAATATGGTCGCCAGGTCGCCACTGGTGACCAAATATTTTTAACTGGCAACCAAGTTATTTAATCTAATGGTGTTTTTGTTGTTGTTTCTTTTTAGGTGCGTTCGTAATTATATAAATACGTAGCACGTATTGTCGTCGCTTGGTCCATCCGTCCGCATATAACAACGCAAAAACTACCCAACCGAATGGTTTGAAATTTAAGATATATTATCTTTGCAGAATTTTGTCGAGACATTTCAAATTTTATAAAAATCTAATCAAAACTTTAGGAGATATTAATAAAAATATTTATTAAGAAATTTTAATTTTTTTTTTTTTAAATCGGTGCTTTCTTGTTATAGGAGCTTTCGAAGTTTAATCGTCAAGCGACCGAGAAACTTATTTTATGACAGAAATTAATCAGCAGACAATATAATTCATTTCACAGAATTAAAAATCATCAAGATCTGAATATTTATATAACTAGCTATAGTATGAACACCTTATGAGCACCTTATTTGTCACGTTTGACGTACAATTTTCAACTTGTTTGTACAAAAATTGACCTAAGCTTTCTTGAAATGAGCACAAATGCCATCCCCCACCCCTTTTCCCAATATTAAAAAATAAAATTTGAAACTATATTCACAAAAAATATTTTTAACGTTTGCTTTTAATTTGTCAAAAATAAGTTCATCAAATGTAAATTTTAGAATAATCAAATCAGAATTATTAGAGAATTCGACAGAAAAATAGGCGAAAACTTGTTTTCCTGCTTCACTATTTCATCGATGCACTCCTCAGCAGATATAGATTTTGTAGCATTCAACTATTTGGACATTTGAAGCATTTGGCAATCAGCATTTTCCAAACATGCCGGTTAATTCACTCTTTACAGTATTTTTTTTTAAAAGATATATATGATTTTGATAAGTTTTATTAGAAAACTTAGTTTATATTATCTTTCTAAACTATGTAACTCACAATTCTAAACAATGCCTGTTATTATTTTTCCTCAATTAATTCATAAAAACTTTTGTGCTTTTTGAAAATTAATGACGAGGAAGGAAGGGGTGATAAATATTTTTTACTAACTACCAGATTTTATCAAATTTGTAAAGCTCTGCCCCACTTTGAAAAATACTTACTTACATGGTTAAGTCATATGAAAATGGTGAAAAATCCCCCCCCCCCCATTAATGTGATCCAAAAATGAAAGTATTTAACTCGGGTGTTGAATTTGATATGTGAATGATTTTAAATAAAGATTTCCAAACCGCTTATTTTATTTTTCTTGATCACTTAAAGTCCACCCTGGTGAAAACTTTTATCCTGGACCTCCATTTCAGTTAGTAACCCTGGCTACAATTTGCTACTTTGCAACTTTGGTACAATTTGCATGTTGCTAAATTTTAGGATTGATTGTTACAAATTATCTCAAATTACAGCATTAGATGTGCAATACAATTTATATTTAGGAAACATTATTTATTCAAATAATATCTATATTATAAAGGACAAACATGTCTGTGCATAACACTGACGTCCTTTTGAGAATGGTGACACTTGATAAAATTCAGTTTTGTGATTTTTACTATAGAAATTTTTTTAATTTCTAAACATTGCACATTTATAATTTTTACACTGTTATATAGGGGAAAAAAATCTACTTTCAATGCAATTTGTTTGAAAACTGTATCCTAATTGACTGATTTATTATGGCTTTTTAAATAATTTTCAAGCATGAATTAATTAACAAGCTATTAACTCCTGGCACGAGGTCAATATCGCTTTTAATACATTTTAAAAACTTTATTTGAATACATAATTACTAATTTTCATATAAAAATTATTTTTGATATTGTTAGTGGGCAATCTAAAAAATTTATTAAAAATTGTATTAAATGTAAAATATCGGTTAGAGTTTTCAATTAAAAGAATGGTTTTCATCTATAATATTATGTAACCCGGGAATCCCGGGTCGGATTTCCTAGTTATACTAATTTCAAAACATGATTTTGTTAAAGTTATTTATGCACCATAATTTTTATTATTGCATCCTCAAACAATTACTATTTTAGCACACTTTTAGTTAAAGCAATATCTAACAATCAGAACAGCATTAAATTAATACATGGCATTTATTGCAACTGCATAAAAAATATCTACAGCGTTTTCACTTGTCAGAAATTGGTTAGCACAATTTCTGATGAAGCTGCATCTACGAATTAAAAATAGCCAGGGACTAGCTAACTGAAATGGAGGTCCAGGATAAAAGTTTTCACCAGTGTCCACCGACATAGAAGTGTATGAAGATAGCAACAAGAAGGGTGATTTGCTTCAAGGTACATTTTTCCAAAAATTTTATAAATCAAGACTAAAACTGGGATTGAAGTTTTTTTTTTTTTAACGACAAATTTAAATGTAAACTATATGTCAAGTGAGGTGTGCAATGAAGTAAAATGTTTCTGAAAGGGATTCAGCTTGCACAACACATGCGTGATTATGGCCTAGGCACAGTATTCATGTGCCTAGGGCCCCCTAAGTTTTTGAGAGCCCTCCGAAGAAATACAAGAGTTTTAATTAATACTTAGATTTTTCTAGATGTGCAAGGTGTAATAACCAAAATTGTGTTAAGAATATTCCCAATAAAATTATTTGTCCAGTATTCCCTTAAAATCACAAAACAAAGATCAAAACTCATTTGCATAAACATCTTGTTATGTATGAGATTTACTCAATCCAAGAAATGAATTGTGTTTCCTTCAGAAACCACCAGTAAAGGCAAATGTTCTGTTCTTGACTGGAACACCACATCTACATTTGTCACTCCCAGTATGCCAATGGGATGGCTAGTAAAGGACTGGAGTTTAATTCCTGTTTGCTCTAAAGGAAGGCAAAACCTTCTAATTTTTTCAAACATTTTTACAGGCATTAATGAAAATGGAGCACCAGAGTCAATTTCAAAGGATATGGGTTGTCCCTGCACTCTACATTTGATTTTAGTGGAGGATAATTTTCCTTAACATCAGATAAGTGATACATAGTATACTGATTATGTTCCAACTTTTCCTTTGATTCTGATAAAAGATTTACTTTGGGTTTGTAACTAACTTTATTTTTAGACAAACATACCTTTGCTAGGTGCCCAAGTTTCTTGCAGGTATGGCATATTGTGTTTTTATGCCTGCATTCTGATGCCTTATGTTTTGGGTCTCCACAACGAAAACAATGTTTTCTTGTATCTGCAGTGGATGCCGATTTAGCGTTTTCGTATTTCCGCGGCCTTTGCGCCGTAATTTTCAGTTTCTGAAATTGAAGATTAGTCTAACAACATAAAAAGAAATTCTGGGCTTAAAAAACTGCCAAATTTTATTTTAAGTCTCTAGATTTGTTGTATCTTTTTATTATATTTTCTTTGTAAATGCAAATTTTGCTTATTTCATGGGTTATTATTTCTTATGATAGTAGATTTGGTCTAGCATTGTTGGGTTGCAGTTAAATTTTAGTTTGCTGCAGGTTGATGCAGAAAATTCTGCTAATGGTACAGTAGACTTAACATTTCAGTTCTAAATGAAATATAAAAATACATCTCAAATTCACATAAAAAAAATAATATAGTGCTTAAAGCATTTCTCTCAGATTCAGGGAAGCTTTCTTATAAGATTATATATAAAGCAGCATATTTCCAACCATAACAAGGAATATTTAAAGAAAAAAATAATTTTTACTATTAGGCATTTCTTTTCATCATGCATTGTCATACAAAATCTTATTAAATGTTATAATCGAGATTAGTTTCATTGTATATCACTAGATGGTGCCACATGCGCATGTAAATGTTCCCCGGTCGTGATCGGCGATCGGACCTCAGTCTCATGCTAGCCGCGATGTATGCAGGTTGGTCTTGGATCCTCTAATAAACCTATTAAATCTTTATGCATCCAGCGTAATTCTTAACCTAACTTACTAATAGTAATTTAAGAAACTCTTCAGTGGCGACGAGGAGAAACTTTATTGATGTATTTTTTGAAAATATAACTTATTTTCGTGTATTTTTAAGAAAAATCGCGACTTCGGCAGATGACGGCGTGCTAAGCCTAATTGACGTTCGGCGACCGCGTGGTGGATTTCTTTATTTGTTATCATGGCATTTTTTGGCTGTATTGGAGAATTCAACCCTGGAAACGAGTGCTGGAGCGAATACGCTGAAAGAATTGAGCAATTCTTCATCGCAAACGCGATCGAAGAGGCTGATAGAAAACGTGCTGTTTTCTTAACAGTGGTTGGATCTGCCACGTATGGACTGCTCCGAAACTTGATATCGCCGGAAGCACCTCCCTCCAAGACATTAACAGAACTTATTGGGATACTAAATAGACATTATGATCCGGTGCCCTCAGAAATCGTGGAGCTAAAATAATCTGCAGCACCTGCTACCATGTTGCACTGTTTCTGCTACTGAGCCTACTGTGTTATAAAATTTGGATTTAGATTCAAATACTGGAAAAAGTTTCAAGTGTGCAGAAGTTGTTAGACACATTTTAGCTTTAGTAGTGTGATATGATTGTTAAAAACATGGTAATACTTGAACTTACTTATAGTAGTAGTTGGGGGGTGTAAAAACCCCCTTTCTGTTGTTTTGATTGGCGAGATTAGGCGTCGCCAATAATAATTATTGTAACCCTTTATTTTGTTGTTTTTCAATTTTAATTCTGATTTAGATGTGATGTAATTCGTGAACCGAGTGGCTGGCGGTATAACCAGCTTTTATCTGAACCAGGCTTTTGCTTAGTAACAATAAATTTCTTAATATTAATTTAACTGAACTTTTTATTATGTGTAATATCATCGAGAATATTTTATAAAAAATAAGAAACAGTGAACGTTTAGTTTGAAATAGATCCTGATTCGAAGAATAATAATTAATTTCGTTTTGCATTATCGTCATTTCTGGCATCCCGCGACTTGATGTCTGCACTGGATTTATGATTTTGTTCTTGATAAATGGTTCTCTGAAGACTAGAGGTAAACTCAGTCTAATTTATATTTTTGTTGAACTGTAAAATAAAATTGATATGTCTACTATAGATACTTTAAAAAAGAAGCGTTCTGGTTTACGAACGCAAACAACAAAGCTGTGTACTAAAATATGTACAATTCTTGAAGATGACTCTATGTCATTAGAAAACAAGTTTGATATGTTAAATATCTGTAAAGATCAGTTAAATGAAAAATACGAAACATTAAAAAAATTAAATTCTGACATACAAGACGAAATCACCGATGCAGATTTCGAAAAAGAAATCGAAAGCTCAGAAAGCTATAGTGAAAAATTATCGAATCACGTTACAAAATAACGAAGTTCTTACATGAACGCAACTCCCAAAACCAAAATAATGCTTTTCAAAATTTTATGAAAAATGATAAATATAGAGATATCTATGAACTTGCCGAAGCTAACAATAAACAAATTTTATGGTGATAGCAGTTCTTGGCTCGAATTTTGGGGGCAATTTTCTAATGCTATTGAGAAGAATTCTAATTTAACCCCAATTGATAAATTCGTATATTTAAAATCCCTGCTTGGAGGCAGTGCCTATAATGCTGTTGCAGGTTTTTCACTTTCCGAAGAAAATTTCAAAGCTGCTGTTGATTTGTTAAAAGATCGCTATGGTCGTAGCGACCTAGTTATCAATGCTCATATGAGTAAATTGTTAAGTTTAAAACAGGTAAAGAATGCTTCGAATGTTAAAGAATTACGAGAATTGTATGATAATTGCGAAATTCAAATAAGAAATTTAAATTCTCTTGGTGCTACGTCAGGAAGTTATGGTCATCTTCTCTGTCCAATTTTAATGAAATTAATACCTTCTGAAATAGCACTAGATTTTAATCGTAAAAGAGCCAATACTGATAAAATGGAGATCGAAGAGCTTCTTTCCTTCATTAAAAATGAAGTGCAATCTCGAGAAGCTACGATGACACTCCAGAACTTTGAAAATAATTTTAGTGCTAAAAATACAAAGTATAATAACAATTATAAACAGTTGAATAATTATAAACGCGACATTCCTTCAGCCTCTGCATTGGCTACTAATGTAAAAAATGTTTGTATATTTTGTGAAAATGATCACGATTCTAAATCATGTAAAGATTGTTCTATTCATCAAAAACGTGATTAATTGCGCATCCTCGGTCGCTGTTTTGTTTGTTTCCGAAAATTTCATGTGCCGGCCAAGTGTAAATTTAATTCTGAAAAATGTAAATTTTGTAATAGCAATTTTCACCATTTTTCGGTTTGTTTAAATAGGAATTCTAATCAAACTGTCCCGAAAGAAATCAAATCAGCAGACTCTGTAATAACTTCTATTTCTCATTGTAAAGTCAATTCGAATGCAAATTCCTTTAAAGAGGTTATTTTACAAACAGCTTGCGTAAAAGTGGAATCTGGAATAAATTCTGAACTTTCCTTATGTTGATATGATTTAGGTAGTCAAAAATCTTTTGTGACACAAGAATTAGTTTCAAAATTAAATCCACGAATTATTCGTAGAGAAAAACTTCAGATTTTTTCTTTTGCAGCTATTAAGCCACAAATAAAAACTTATGATGTTGTGCAATTAAAATTATCTCATGTTGAAGACAAATCGCGTTTCATTTTTATTGAAGCTTTAGTAACAGACGTAATTTCTAACGCAACGATTCATCCCCCACTTCTTAACAAACAGATAACAAATTGGCGCCTTATAAGTTGTCCAATTTTGCTGCGCCATGCGATTCTCAAATAAATATTGGAGCGGATTATTTTTATCAAATCTGTCACGAGGGAGAGGTACATAAAATAACTAAATCTCTATTTTTATGTGAAAGTTTATTCGGACATTCATTATGTGGGTTCTATGAGGATGAAAAAAAGAATTTTAAATACGCATCTGTTTTAAATCTGTCCGTTGTAAATCTAGAAAGGGAGGATTTGAAATTTTTATGGGAAATTGAATCTTTGGGTATTACGCAATCAAATGAAAATATTTCAGATATGGATAAGGAAATTGTGAATAAATTTGAGAATAATTTAAAATTTGTAAATAATAGGTACGAAACGATTTTATTGTGGAAGGATGAGAAAACTAGAGTAGATAATAATTTTATAATAGCAAGGAATCGTTTTAACGAATTAAATCGTAAACTCGAAAAGGATAAGGACTTATGTAAAAAATATACGGCTATTGTATTGGAACAAAAAACTACCGGAATTGTAGAAGACTGCCCTGATAGAATAATTGAGAATGGGTATTTTATGCCTCATAGACCAGTTTTAAGAGAGGATAAATTAACTACCAAAGTGAGGATGGTTTTCGATGCTTCTTCTAAAGAAAAGCATTTAAATTCTTTAAATGACTGTTTATACCCAGGTCCTAATCTCAATCCGAACATACTTGATGTTATAATGAATTTTAGAAAATATAATGTTGCATTTTGCGCTGATTTAGAAAAGGCCTTTTTGCAAATTGGGATATCAGAAGAGGATCGAGATTATTTAAATTTTTTGTGGTTTGGTGACGAAAATGATAACTTAACTTTTTTGAGATTTACTCGAGCAGCTTTTGGGGTAACTTGCAGTCCCTTTATTTTGGCTGCAACCATTAGATATCATATTCGTAAATATATTGACTATCCTGAAGTTGTTAAGATCTTGAATTCATCTTTATACGTAGATGATTTAATAACAGGGTCAAAATCTGATGAAGACGCTTTTTATCTATCATCAACCGCTTCGGATATTTTTAGGGAAGCTGGTATGAATTTGCGAAAAGTCAATTCTAATTCTGTTAAACTTAGAAAAATATGGGAGGAAAATAAATTATGCGACTCAGAAGAAAATTCGAATAATTCTTTAAAGATTTTGGGATTATTATGGGATACCAATTGGGATATTTTACGTTTTGATGTACAATCCTTTCCTGATGATTGGAAATTTAATCCAACGAAACGCATTGTTCTTAAAGCCATGTTAAAAATCTTTGATCCGATTGGATTCATCGCACCATTTTCTATTCGTATGAAAAGTTTGCTACAGGAAACATGGAAAAGGGGTTTGGAATGGGATGAAAAATTCCCAGATGATTTAAAAATTGAATGGGAAAATTGGTGTTCAGAAATCGAACATTTAGATAAATTTGAGGTTCCCCGCAAATATTTTCCGCAGGGCTTAGAATTTTCGGACCCAATTGAAATTCATATTTTTTCCGATGCCAGCCCTAAGGCTTATGGGACTGTAGCTTATTTTTGATATATCACAAGTAATAATGAAATTATGAACAGTCTTATTTGGGCAAAATCTAGAGTTTCCCCGATTAAGTGTTTGACAATCCCTCGTCTTGAATTAATGGGGGCATTAATAGCTGCTAGGATGTCTAAATATTTAAAAAATGTATTTAATTTTCAAAATTTGGAAATGCATATCTGGTCAGATTCCACTATTACGTTATACTGGATAAAAGGATCAGCCAATAATTGGAAGCCCTTTGTGGCTAACAGGGTTGTAGAAATACAGTCTTTGACTGAACCGAAATTGTGGAAATATATCCCGGGTAAGGACAACCCGCGTGATCTTCTTACTAGAGGCGAGAATTTACATAACCTCACTAAAACTAAATTATGGTACTATGGTCCAGAATGGTTATCATTACCAAAGGACAGTTGGCCAAAACCTGAAAAGGTAACATTTAACGTAAACATCCTAAATCAAAGCACTTTGAATGAAAGAAACTCATCGAAGTTCAGTTCTGACCAAATATCTTGTACAGTAGGTGTTGTACCTCCAGAATCATTGTTAAAATTAGAAAATTTTAGTAATATTTCAAAAATACTTAACATCACAGCATGGATTTTTATATTTTTAAATAATATCAACAAAAATAAAATTAAAATTTCTAGAACTTCGTTCTGCTAATTTTACAGTTCCGGTCAAAACTCCAACTGAATTCGAAGTTGGAGATGTTGTGTTAATTAATGAGGATAAAACTCCAAAGCACATGTGGAAATGTGGACGAATTACAGAACTGTTTTTAGGAAGAGATTCGAAAATTAGATCTTGTGCCATTCAGACTGTTTCCGGTGTGATAAGAAGACCAGTCCAATTGATTTACAAACTGGAACTAGACATTATGGACTAAAAATGAACATAATCATGAACATTTTATTTTTATTTTCTTTATTATTGTTTTCTAATCCCATTATTTTGTATATTTTAGTTTCAGTATTTTCTCATATGAAAACCGTGATTTTGTGTAATCTCCTTATTGTAAGTATGTTCTATTTTTATCTTATCAATGTAGTTTGAAATTTTTTAGAAATTTAACTTGAATGATGAACAATAGTAATTGTTCATCCGGGGGCAGTGTGTAAAAACCCCTTTCTGTTGTTTTGATTGGCGAGATTAGGCGTCGCCAATAATAATTATTGTAACCCTTTATTTTGTTGTTTTTCAATTTTAATTCTGATTTAGATGTGATGTAATTTGTGAACCGAGTGGCTGGTGGTATAACCAGCTTTTATCTGAACCAATTATCGTCAGGGGGATGGTGCAAATGAAAGCTGTGCCTAGGGCCATGAAGTGCCTTAATCAGATGTTTGCTTGTATTTATGTTCAGGTGAGCTGACAGCTCCAGAAATTGAAAAGGCAGAAATTTATTGGATAAAACAAACTCAGTTATCGGTATTTAATCGCGAAATTGACTTTTTGAAAAGGGGAAAGCCCATCGATAAAGATTCAGCATTGTATAATCTGAATCCAAA
The DNA here is from genome assembly GCA_963931845.1 of Maratus michaelseni. Lineage (NCBI taxonomy): Eukaryota > Metazoa > Arthropoda > Arachnida > Araneae > Salticidae > Maratus > Maratus michaelseni. The sequence goes on from OZ007592.1 coordinate 258,672,681, forward strand.
ATTAGACGAGAATGATTTACTGATTGTATCGGGCAGATTACAATTTTCAGAATTTTCTCAAAGGGAAAAACATCCTTTTATACTTCCAAATGGCAGTACTTTCACAAAATTGTTGATTCAGAATGCCCATGAAAAGGTTTTCCATTATGGAATCACAACTACATTAGCTCATTTACGAGAAAAATATTTTATAATTAGAGCACGAAAATTGATAAAATCCGTACTGAAAAATGCCTCATTTGTACAAAATTTAAAGCTTCTCCTGGAAAGCAGGAAATTGCACCTTTACCAAAAGATCATATAATAGAATCCCCCCCCCCCCTTCCAGACCTGTGCTATGGATTTTGCAGGTCCTATTTATGTTAAAGCAAAAACTGGCCAAGAAAAGGCTTACATTGTTCTTTTCACGTGTGCAGTCACTAGAGCAGTACATCTCGAATTATGTACGAATTTATCTACTGAAACCTTCCTTTTAGCATTTAAACGCTTTATAGCTCGAAGAGGAATATGTAAAACTTTGTATAGTGACAATGCGAAAACTTTTATCAAAATAGATAATTTACTTAGAGAAGTTTGGAGCCGAATATCAAAAGCTGAAGTTTTACGATATTTTAATAAAAATAAGATCGTTTGGAAATTTATTGTTCCAAGAGCCAGTTGGTGGGGGGGATTTTGGGAACGAATGGTTCGTTCGGTAAAAACTCTGTTGAAGAAAGTTCTCGGTAGATCTTGTCTCTCATTTGAAGAAATTCAAACCACTTTGACCGAAATTGAGGCTGTGATTAATGGTCGCCCATTGACGTATGTCTATGAAGAAAACAGTGAACCGCTTCCACTTACACCTTCTCATTTTTTGATCGGCAAGCGAATAAATTCTCTACCAGATCTTTATTCTGTTTCAGAAATTAAATCGAATAAAATAACACTGACTAAAATTTTGAGATATCGAGATCAAGTTTTAAACCATTTTTGGAAACGTTGGAGGAAGGAATATTTACTAGAACTTCGTTCTGCTAATTTTACAGTTCCGGTCAAAACTCCAACTGAATTCGAAGTTGGAGATGTTGTGTTAATTAATGAGGATAAAACTCCAAAGCACATGTGGAAATGTGGACGAATTACAGAACTGTTTTTAGGAAGAGATTCGAAAATTAGATCTCGTGCCATTCAGACTGTTTCCGGTGTGATAAGAAGACCAGACCAGTCCAATTGATTTACAAACTGGAACTAGACATTATGGACTAAAAATGAACATAACCATGAACATTTTATTTTTATTTTCTTTATTATTGTTTTCTAATCCCATTATTTTGTATATTTTAGTTTCAGTATTTTCTCATATGAAAACCGTGATTTTGTGTAATCTCCTTATTGTAAGTATGTTCTATTTTTATCTTATCAATGTAGTTTGAAATTTTTTAGAAATTTAACTTGAATGATGAACAATAGTAATTGTTCATCCGGGGGCAGTGTGTAAAAACCCCCTTTCTGTTGTTTTGATTGGCGAGATTAGGCGTCGCCAATAATAATTATTGTAACCCTTTATTTTGTTGTTTTTCAATTTTAATTCTGATTTAGATGTGATGTAATTTGTGAACCGAGTGGCTGGCGGTATAACCAGCTTTTCTCTGAACCAATTATCGTCAGGGGGATGGTGCAAACGAAAGCTGTGCCTAGGGCCATGAAGTGCCTTAATCAGATGTTTGCTTGTATTTATGTTCAGAGAAAAAGATTCTAAACTATGTGCTAGTAAAAAAAAAAAAAAAAAAAGAGCAGGCATGCAAATATGTATTATTAACCCCAAGTTGACATTTTAAATAGACTTTTAGGTACAAACATATATATTTTTTTAATTTCAAAGAGCAATTAATTTGAGGAACCCTTTCAAATGTGGGACCAGGCACTGCTCTCTTTACCCCATGGGAAATCAGTTTCTGAAAATAGCACTAAATCAGTGCATTTATAGTGCTGATTAATCAGCCGTTTCAAAAGAAGAGATCATAGGCTCTCAGAAATGCAGACCTGCCAACCTTTGAAAATGAGAAATAGTAGCACACCAAATTCAAATTTATCTGAAGGTTGGTTGTTTACGCTGTAACTTTTAAGCGGGCAAATGTTTTCACAATGTTTTTGACGAAATTTGCCATTTTTCGCGATTCTCTGACGAAAGCCACGTTTTCTCGTGATCCTTTGACAAAATTGGCGACTTTTCTTCAAACGAAAGACGAGATTGATTTTTTTCGGCGATCATTTGCCGAAATACCGATACATTTAATGTCCAAATTTTCGGATTTATGACCAATATATATATTTTTTTTTTTTCGGAAATCATTGCCTTAATTTTTCGGAAAATTTGGACCAGAATCACCCCTGAACGATCTTTTGACGAAATTCGCATTTTTTCAGCAATCAGTTGAATAAAATTCACGTTTTTTTCGGCGATACTTTGCCAAAATTTGCTTTTTCCCGCCAATTTTTTGACGAAATTCGCGTTTTTTCAGCGATCCTGTAACGAAATTCGCATTTCTTAGCTCGATCCTGTGACAAAATTCGTGATTTTTTGCGCGATCCTGTAACGAAATTCGTGATTTTTCAAGTGATCCTGTGACAAAATTCGCATTTTTTTTTTTTTTTTTCAGAAAATCGTAGTTTTAGAGATTTTCGTAGCATCGTATTTTGTGGCTCAAAATCGTAGCAACTACGATTTTTTCGTAGCAGTTAGCAGCTCTGGAAATGGCATCGCAAAATTCTAAACTGAATTAAATTAATGAATTACCCATTTCTGATAAATGAACAAATAATAAACAGAAAAAAACATATCACATTTACTTGCGAAAATGTTTACAGAAAAAAAATCTAAATAACTTAATAAGGGTTTCAAGTTATATAATCACATAAAATAAATTCCAATTTTAATAATAATACCTCGAGTACTAGCATCATCCACTAAAATGATTTCCTCGATTAATTTGTGTGGTGATCTGTCAATTATGCTGTGAACAGTTCGTAATAATGTAGACCATGCTTCGTTATGATATACTATGATAATGCTGGTGTCAGGAAGATTCTGAATATCATAGTTCTTTTCTTTACATCTAAAATTGAGAACATAATTTTTAAATGTTGAATAAAACTTCATTAAACTGAATTAAAAAATAATTTAATAGAACATGTTAAATTTTACATAAAATATATCCCATGCTAATTCTGTAGGTTGACACAATTTAAAAAATAAAAGTCTTGTAAAGAAACAAAAAAATATTTTTAAATCATGAAAATAAATTGATTTTTATTTAAAATAAATTGGAATATTTTTATAACAAGGGTCAAAAGTAGCTTATTTACTTTAATATTATCTTTGTTACATCCGATTACATGAAGATTTATATACAGTAGGGTTATATTTTTGATTTGGTTTTACATAATGTCAGGAATGGATAATAAAACTAATGTAATTCGGTCATTTTCAAAGATATTTAAAGATGCTTTTGATAATAGATGGTGAAGTGTATTTTGGTGAAGGGTTTGTATTCACTCATATTAATATCTCAAAAATCTCACTTTTGAATTGTGTCACTTTACAAATAAGTATACGATATGTTCAGAAATGTAGCAAAAATATGCAGTTTATTCTAAAATCTGTTTTAACTTAACAATGATTATAACTATGGTTTACCTATTCATCAATATATTTTAAGAAAATTTTACGATTAAGTACTTCAAAATTTCAATTGAAATTACAGTAAAACCTCCCTAAAGTGACCACACTCCGTTCTATTACAAATTGGTTGCTCCGAGAGGTGGTCTCTTAATGGAGGTCACATTTAAATCTAGTTTTTGGTTGTTGAAAATAAGGTAACAAGTAGAGTTATGAAAATTTATCTTTCATTAGGAAACAAATTAAAAAAGTTAAATATCAAAAGAAAACTTTAATTTAAATTCATAACCTAATTACTACAAGGGTTTAAAAGATGTATAAATTGACGTTTGCATTGATTTTATAATTTTAACTTTTTATTTATCTTTCACAACTTTTATTTCTAAACGCTTTTTAATTTCAGTGAATAAATGCAAAATTTTTTCATCTTGAACAGATAATGAAAATTCCATTAATCTATCTACTTCTTTGAGAGTTTCCTGAGAGGACAGAGCAGGGAATTTACTGTCCGGCACTCCTGATTCGTCATCAGAATTTGATTCAAAGCTTTAAAAAGCACAAAAGGGGTTTAAACAATTAAAGGTTACTTGAATAATAATTAAAAAAAATCTAAAAAAGATAAAATTTAAATTAAGGTCAAATGACCAGAAAAGAACGAAATTTATTTTCGTTTCTTCAAACAAATTGGTCGCTCATGGATGGAGTTACACGGAGAATGGTCTCTTAATGGAAGTGAAATTAGCATTGAGCCTATGGGATTAAATTTCGTTTCATGAAAAAATGGTCGCTTAGGGAGGTGGACGCTCAATGGAGGTGGTTGCACGGGAGGTTTCACTGTATTTGAAAAACATTTCTCATTCAAGATGGAAACGAGTTAAGAAATCAGTTTTGCAATTACTAACTCAGTAAACTTTTGTTAATTTTCAAAGATAACAATTATCTTTGAGACCAGTAGTGTGTCAGAGTCAAAATTGATGGAGAGTGCTGATTCTGGAAAGTTTCAGTCATTATTTAAATATTATGTAAAAAATTTGTACATTTCTTTGGAAAAAAAATTAATTAATAGCCATCATTAGAAAGGACTTCTAGACTAGATGGCTTAAAAATTAAAAAAATCATAAGCTCAAGTTAAATAAATATCAGCCTAAATAATCAAACTTTTAAAAAGAAACAAAAATCTGCTAAAGCATAAAATAAATCAAAAAATATAAATTTTGAAAATTATTTTAAACACTAACAATTAACATAGTATGAAAACACTACATAGAAATATTTGTACATCTTTGGTTTATTTTCGTCTACACTAGCCTTTCAAAATAAAAATTCAACATTGTATAAGAAGAGTTTCAATACAAATTTCTTATTTAAAAAAAAGGCTGCAAAATTTATTAAAACATTGTTTTATAAAGCACTGTGCAAAATTTTACTAATCTATTATAAACAATCACTGGGCTATGCCTTGAAAATTCTCATAATACCAATCCATAGCTTTCTCCATAACTGAAGAAAAAAGGTTTAGCAGGAATATCATGAACATATCAGCACTGCAAATGCCACAGTGACTCTTTCTACCTAATATGCTGCTTTTCATCTTGAATATGTATGCACAAACACAATGGTCAAACACAGCAAAACTTTGATTGTAAAGCACACAGTACTCATACAAAAAAATTTCTATTTTTTATAAACTAGAGTATAACTAATGACATTATAATTAAGGATTTTATAATGTACAGTGCTCTACAAATAAGGAAAAATCTAGTAGTCAGCAAAATTTTCCAACAGTTGGTTAAAAAAAAAAAAAAAAAAAAATTATACTCTTTGTGCCTCCCTCTCAACACACACATTATTTAATGATGTATTTTCAAAAAGCACCCAAGTTTTTTATAAATTGATTGAGGAAGAATAATTACTGGTATGGTAATGACATATATATCATGAAACTCTTCAACTCAGTTAATGAATTAATTTCCAAAAGGGATATAAACAACAATCATTGGTTAAAATATTTTAGTTGCCAGTGGTGATTTGGCTGCCGCTTTTGTTGAACCCTGATAATGTACAAGTATAAAGGAAAAATTAAAGAGAAAAAGACTGATTATATTGAATGATGTTATTAATTGATAATTCAGCAGTGCCTTTACATGAGCCACCACTGATTGAAACATTCACATCTCTCCTATTTCTTAATGATTTATATCATTAACAGAACTCTATTTCAGTCAACTAATTATTTTTAAAAAAGATTCAGAAGGAAATCATTGAGAATTTGGGTTTTCACTGCAAAAATCTAATTTTAAATTATATAAGTTTTTTTTTTCATGGTATAAATTTGGTTAATTCAATCAACTTGATAAAATCAAACAACAAAGCATAAGCAACTCAACATTATATATTAATTTGATTGAATGTGCAAAGATTTTCGTAAACTGTAAAATTGACCATATCTAAGAATTTAGTGAATGAAAAAGAAATAATATTAAAAAATGGAAGAAACTAAAATTTAATAAGAATTTTAAATTAAAATACACGCTTGAAATACATTCAAGCTTTTCTTCTGACAAAAGCAATTACAATCTAATGTTCAATTTTATTTATTAATAACCGAACACTTTACTTGCATTTTTTCTATATCCGGGACTCTACTCTGCAAGTTGTTTAAAATGTAAAATGTTAAACTGAAATGGCAAACTAAGATTTACTACAAAAATGTTGTTGTGTTTTTAAATTAATAGCTACTTTTGATAATTTTCAATCATAATACCAAATATGTTTCTAAAATTATAAGACTTAAACTCACATTTGTCTCCTTTCATCTGGCAAAGTTCTATTGACAGGAATTCTATCACTGGCCAAGAGGTTAAATTTATTGATGTGGAATAATACTTTGCTCCTTCGTCTTTCTGCTGGTGACACAAAATAAGCTTCCCCCATATTCCCAGCTTTTGGTAAAGGTGAGTAGCCGTTGGCATTAATAATTTCTGTAAATAAAATCAAAGATTTACTTTATATTTAAATGAATATATACATAATACCACTGCTGAAGAAAAGAAGATATTTAGAAATTAAAATCTCCCTCAGAATGCTAAAAACTAATGTACTATGAGTGAATATGTAATGTATGACAGTGAACTTGAAGAAAAACCCAAGCCACCAGAATAAATTTAGCACATAGCTATTGTTCAAAGGCTTCATAAAAAGAGACCCTTATAAAACTTTTTTTTCTTTACTTTTTATATTTAGTAAATCTTTGAAACTCCTTTTTCATTAAAATCATGAATGTACCAATAATAATTAGGGATGTAATGAATATTCGGTCACTATTCAGTATTTGGCCCTTTTGTTGCATATTTGGTTGGCCGAATACTTCCGCCAAATATTGTTGGATATTTATCCAAATACATTCAGGATCTGCCGAATACATTCATCTTTTTTTTTTTTACGCAATGCTTTTCTCAAACCAAAATTAGGTATATTTCTAACACATTCATAAAAAGATTTTCATTCTTAAATGCAGTAAATTTTCAGTTATTCTGATTCAGATAGAATTTTCCACACATATTAGGGATCTTTAAGAAAATGGTGTCAAAGTTGGAGGTTTAAACTAATTTTAAAGACAACTGTGAGGAAAGGGTCTTCATTCAGTAGCAATCGATTACAACTCAAGATGAAATACATTTACAGAAAAATGAAAAACTCGATTTGATTCTAAAACACTTCGATATTGATGTCTTTAAAGTTCATATCTCATATGATTTGTGATTGTGTCAGGAAAATTTGCATTGTTCAGCAGAATTTTTTAAATAATTTTTTTAAAGAATAGTCTTATATATATTTAATACAAAATATTGCAGAAAATTCAAGATTATTCATACTCTAGATTAATTTTAACACAATTATTGAAATTGGTAAAGAAATCATACGAGTTGTAATTGAATAATTGTGTCAAAATTAATCTAGTGTAATCACGTATCCAGCATAAATGGAGTTCCATTACCTGCGATCTATTCTGTTGAGCTGATTAAAATATCAGACCAGATGCTATGATGAATAAGGTTAACTGGAAGAATAGTGATCTCCAGATTCGACCGGGATAGCTCAGTTGATAGAGCATGGCAGCTTCAGCCAAGAGATCCCAGGTTCGAATCCTGGCCCGGACATTTTTCGTCCAGTTGGAAAATTACAACTCATATTATTCATACTCTTGGTCTCAGTTTCTGCTTCTCAGCATACTTTCAATATGTGTTCAGTAAGTAGTAAAACTTTGTGATATGCATATATGTTAGTTCAGCTGTTAAAAGTTTTGTTAAATATGTATTTTTTTACTTTTTACAAATTTGTTGAACAATAGCAACACAAAAACCTCTAAAATAATTACTTGACTAATCAATGATTATTTCAAGAAATGTCTCATTCTGAATGATGGAGCACTGTGAGGTTCTCATTAATTTTTTGAATGTAAGAAAGGATAAAAGTATCACTAAAGAGTAAAAGTGAAAATTTTTCTTTACATTTTAAGGGAAATATTAACTTACAATCCTGACTTACAGAAAGTCAATTTGATATGTCTAAGTATAAAAGATTAAGAAGCTTTCTAAATAAAATAATGTATATGCATGCTCTATTGCATGTGTCTATAAATAAAATTATGCAATTAGTAATTTAAATTTAAACTTGATAAAAGTCATTATTAGCATGAAGGTGTTTAAAATATTACAAAAATACACCAAACTGTTAAATTTGTAAAACATACAAAGAACAAACAAATCAAATTTAATTCATGTTTAATTGTAATTCTAAATATATGTGTATGTATGTATAAAATAACATAGTATATATATATGATCAAAATGCCTATTTAAAAAAAATTGTACTAGATGGCTGCCAAATATTCAGTATTTGGCTAAATCACTATTTATTACATCACTAGTATAAAATAGTAATAATTCTCAGTGAAAAAAATTAATCACAATTTTATTATTTACAGCTAAATTTAACCTATCTAACTGAGCTGAATTTTCAAACAACTCATTGGTTTACAGCAGAACCTCATTTTTTAGGGTTTCGTTCATCTCATAAAACCCTATTACTCCCGCTTCATTGTCTGACCGTCACAGATCCGTTTCTCAGAAACTATGTAACTTACAGTCATGAAATTTTGTGTACTTATAGCTAAATACCCACTATGAAGCTCAAAATATTAAAATTTGAAAAAATATTATTATTTTAATATAGAGAGATAAAAAAACCAAAAATCTAACAGCCTTTTCCTATTAAATTTAAACATTTTTCGTTACAGCAGTTGCCAACAATTAAAAATCCACAATAAAATTCTTTCTACAATAATTTTCTATAGAAAGATTTCCACATGAAAAATGAAAATCAAATAAAAAGTTTCACCAATTGAAAAAAAGATTAATATGACATCATATTGGTAATAAAACGGAAATTTTCAAACATTTCTCAATAATACAAGGAGTATGAGTATGTGTAAATACAGAAATCAGCTTAATATGACATCATTAGAGAATTAAAAAGAAAATTAATCTGACATCTAACATTTTGAAGGTCTCTATACAACATGTTTAATTTTGAAATTGATTTTTTTTTAATATAGCATTTAGTCCACATGACAGATATTATTATGACTGAGTATAATAGTGGGCTTCACCCACTATCTAACGAAATTTATTTGGATACTTTTCTACGAAATTTATTTGGATTTATTAAAGGAAGGATAAAGTGTTCTGAAAGGAATATTAAACGAAACCCTTTGTGCGATCTTCAATCACACTTACCCACTTGTTACATATTTGCTGACACTAAAGACATTAAATAGCAAGAAAACATAAACTGCAATAAATAAATAAATATATATATAATAAAACTTTTCTGAATAATAACCATATATATATAAATTAAAAAGAAAAGAAAAACTAAAACAAATACATGCTTTTGTCATAAATTGTGGGAAACATAAGTAAACTAGCTAGCATACTAGATAATGAGATTAATATTCAATTAACATATAATTTATATAATATTAACAAGATACTGCAAATTCACTATACTGAATCAACTATGCAAAAAAATTGGAGAAATATTGCATAAAAGAAACTATGAAGAGTGCTTTACGATGCATAATTTTCTTTCTGGAAGGATTGTGGATTTTAAAGGAGACTTTGATATTCTTAAAGATCTCTTTCCAGAATCTATAGCCACCCTGTGAAGGGTTGCATAGAGAACGCACTGACACAATCAGTTCAATTATCTGAAATTGAATCCTAAGCTGTCATAATTTTACTATCAGCATTTTTTCTATAGTGTCATTTTATATATATATATTATCTCCAAATCATCTCTTACTTTAAGGGGGGGAAAAAAAGAGTCAATATTGAACTAGATTAGAAATCATTAACGTGCACTTCAATTAAATTTCCAACCAATTGAATTTAGACAAACTCAGCTAGCTTAAATTCATGCATTTTTTACAATTTGACTGTAATTAGATTTAGAAGTTCAATCAATGATGTGACAAAAATATTATTTTATGTGCTATAGGTTCACTGTCCTTGGTCTATACGAACAGGCTTCACAATATCTGACTTGAAATGGACTTATTGATTGATTGGTTGACCTCATAGATGTTTTGTGTGTGACTAAAAGAAGCCACATAGAACAGTTCTGACATACACAAGGAAAACGTACAGCTTTTTTCTGTAAATAATCCTTAAAGTATTTCTTCCTATTATTGTTTACAAAAAAGTTATTGTCATGTGTAGTCAAGGTAATCATTTTGAAATACTCTGTACATTAAAGTATATGATAAAGCAGGGTTTGATCCAAACAAAATTGGGGCCTCTTTAAGGTTCTTCAACAAAATTCATTTTTTTTTTTTTTAAGTTAAGATGACTCTTTACAAAATCCATCTTAATAAAAGTGGACCCTTCACAAAATTCCATTATATAAAAGCAAACTCATCATTTTTGTTGTTGTTGTTGTTTTGTTAGGATTTGAACTGTACAATTTGCAAACAAAATCAGCACACCAGAAAGAAAAACTTTAGCAGATGGGACTTTAAAAAGTCAACATAATAAAGGCTTAGCACAGATTCAAGTAAATGGATTTGATCTATCATTACAAAATTTTATTTTTCACATAGATATAATAAATTCACAAAAATAAGCTTTTTTCCACACAAAATGGGGAGCCAAGAAAAAGAAACCCAGCATCAAACTCTGTAAAATATGTCATCTTTCAAATAATTAGAATCCCAAACATTCTAATTAACTATATATATATATATATATTATTTTTTTATTTTTTTACATATGAAATAAACAAAATTACCCAGTATCATAATGACTCTTCAATTTTACTACTTAAATTTTAATACAACTGATACAAACAGTACTAATAACAGCAGTATAGGAATCCAATCATAATTTAACAACAGTAATAAGAATAAATAAAATAAATTGAACAATTTATTTATGGAAATTATATTTTTTCTTACCATCAGTCAAATTAGGAGTAGTATCCCAAGGCATATCATTTCCAATATAATGCCCAACAATGACATGGATTCCTTTATTATCAATGTACTCAAGTTGCCTCGCATTTTTATGGAGTAACTTAACATTGTTCGTTTTTACATCAATCAGGTCTGATTGAAAAGTTATAATGATGAAGAAGAGTAGAATCAAAGGGAATAACAACAGCACAAAAACTAAGCGCAATCTTCTTCTCCAAATTCTCCATAGCCTCATAACAATTCACCTGAAAATAAGAATTGATATTAAAATCCTTTAAAGTATATGGATAATTATACAAAAAATGATATAATAAAGATATTGTTTACATCTTTTGATTGACGCTGAAAGTGTACAATAATGTAAAGCACAAATTAAAGTACAAAAAGTACTTACAATACATACATATGGAAATATATACACAGATTTTCTCTAAAAAAATGTTCAGTGCGATGCTCACACTCAGTTTGACTCAAGAAAATAGCCCTTTTGGTAATCTGTTTTACAGGGATTTCTGCCTAGAGTATTTTTTATATATCAAAATTCAATTTTTTATTTTTCTCCTATTCCTAAAATGTTTAGGGAGATGCATCCATGCAGAAAAAAAGCCTTGCATATATATCAAAGTGTAAGTGGAGCAACAAGCGAAATAGACTATATCATGACAAACAGAAAGCATGTTATTTAGGATTGCAGCATTATCAATTCAGGAAACGATCACGGGTTGATTAGATGCAAAATGCTAGAATATATAGGTGCAGATTCACAGTCGCCAGTCGCCACGTGGCGACTAAATTTTTTGCTTTGGCCACTTACTTTCAATGTCTAAATCGCCATGTGTTTTACAGGTATACTCTTTTTCAATCTTTTTTTTTTTTGATCAAATACGCAGATTGTCCTCCATAATTCTGCAATATTTAGCAATTTTATGTATTTTCCAGGCCATAATTAAATAAATACGATTTAACATAGATGCCACATTTCTGCTGAACCACAAATTTTTTGTTTACTTCTTTAAAAAAGAAAAAAAATAGCAATAAAAAAATCATGTTGATATGCGCTGTGAATGAACTCTGTGGTGGTGACATACCGCAATTAGCTCGTAACGCGAATACAATAATTTTAGATCCCACTCATTAAATTTGTAGCTCTGGGATTTTTCCGATATGTTCTTACAAGTAGACATAGATATCAGCATGCAATTCTTCCATGAATAAGCAGAACTCTTCGAATTATCGTTATTTATTTAGTTACCGTATTTACCCATGTATACGTCGACCCCCCACTTTCCCGATCAAGAAATTTGAATTTTTTAAAATCCCGTGTATAAGTCAACTCCGCCCTTTTACGAGCAAGAAATTTGAATTTCTTTAAAAATACATTATTCAAAATCACCTGAAAAGAAAAGAAAGTACTAAATATACAATAATAAAGAAACTTTGATTTTTTTTTGTGCATTTATTCGAAATCATCTGAAAAAAAAAAGTACTAAATATACAATAATGAAGATAATAATATACTAAAGTAATATACAAAGTTAAACTGATTCAAGGTCCCATTCACTATCGAACTCGCCAAACAATTCACAAAAATCTTTCGTCGTCATCGGCTCATCATGATACACGTCTGTATCGCTACATTCTTCCTCGTCGTTATCACTTTCGAAAATGGCATAATTTTCTGTGCCGTCTAGTTCGTTGCTTATGCAACAATTCTTGAACGATTTTATAATCATTTCGGAAGAAATTTGATTCGACACATCTGTAACCCACTGGGCAATTTTTCGTGAACCCCAAACTGACGAGAGGAAGCACAGTTGTTAGACTCTTCCGCAAAAGAAATAACTTTAAGTTTAAATCCAGCTGCGTATGAATTACGTTTCTGTTTTCTAATAACTAAATCAACCATATCAGTAGAAACAAGGAGAAAAAGTGCAGTAAGATAAACGAAGAAATAATGAATAAGTGTACTATCAAGAACACGCAAGATAGAACACGGATCACGTGTTTTTAGAGAGTCACATGTTTCTAGCCACTCGCGGATGATTCAATTGCACATAGAGGTTATACATTCTCTGAATTTTATCTACTGATCTTTCAGATGGAGGGGGGTAGTAGGCTTAAATTCATCACCAACACCAAACCCGTCACTCAGTCTCCAAACCTTTACCTCAGTGCTGATAAAGAAAATCAATTAATTCCTCTTTCTCTCCTGGTATGGAAATCGACAGTAAACGACGTAATTGTGTTATGGAATGCGAAAAGAAAACAATTGCCTTTCAGAAGGGCATTTTTAACTTCTGGTAAAAAAAAAAAAAAAAAAAAAAAAAAAAAAAAAAAAAGTCGACCCCTCTAACTTTAAATTGTTTTTTAGTCCAAAATTTCTTGACTTATACGTGGGTAAATACGGTAGTTAGATTTCTGCAAAATGAATTTGTCAATCGTTCGCAAACTTTGTGAAAACGGCCACTGAAAAATCCAGCAAATTTCGTCGCTCGGCAAATAAAACCATGAATTCCATCAATCGCTCATGAAATAAAACTGCAAATTTCGTGAACCAGTCGCAAATAAAACTGAAAATTTCCTCAATTGGTCTCCAAGAAATAATAATTTAAAAAAAACGCGAATTTCGACAATCGGTCGAGGAAAAAAAAAAACCCGTTAATTTCATCAATTGGTAGCAGAAAAAAAAGGAAAACTTATCAGTCGATTAAAAAAACTGTGAATTTCGCCAATTAGTCCATGAAAAAAATTACAAGTTTCGTCAGTTGCCCGTGGTTTAAAGACGCAAATCTCATCAAGCGGCTACAAAAAAAAAAAAAAAAAAAAAAAGAATTTTATTAATCAATCACAGAAAAAATTGTGAATTTCATCAATCGGTCACAGAAGGAAAAATCCTGAATTTCGTTAGTCGCAGAAAAAAAATTACTGAATTTCGATTATTAGTCGCAGAAAGAAGCATGAATTTCGTCAATCAGTTGCGAAATAAAATCGCAAATTTCGTCAAGGAGTTTCGATAATAAAACATGAAAATTGGCGATCAGTCACAAAAATTGTAATTTATTATTAAGGATTTAAAAAATCCCCTTGCCAACAAAAGTTGCAATGAGGCTTATAGTGTTCGATCTTTCTCCATCATCCCTGAATGTCAGAAATTGTTGAATTTATTTTATTAAAATCTATAACCTAAAAGAAAATAAATCTTCTCCATATTTTTTCATATATGCTTTTGATTTTATAGACATATTTTTTTATGCAAATCTCCATGTTGAGTGTTTATTTTCAGCTATATAAAACACCCTTTTTTTCCTTTTGGTGTGGGAGGGGTGGGGTGGGGGAGTTTATTCATAGAACAAAAAATTTTAGGGAATTGTTTATATACAACTATGGTGGGAAGAGTCTATAAAATTCCGTTGTCCAAATTTAAAAGAGAAAAAATATTGTTTTTATGCTTTTGTGTCAAAATGTGGCAACTGGATTTTTTGGGTTTAGGAGCCACTGGCTCCTTCCAGATTTTGGGAATATGCACCTATACTAGAATAGATTTGGAAAAGACTAAAGTGATGTTCAATTCATTTGCACCAAAAAAGAGGATCGTCTACAACAACACTGAGATTAAGGAAAGGCAGAGTGAGTTATGTGTACCCTGGACAGGAAGTAACAACAACATTGGACAACAGCATCATGAATGAAATCAACAAAAGAATAAGAAATGGGTGGAGAGCTTTTGGGAAGAACAGTGTTGTCATGAAGAGTAACATGCCTCTTTGCTTGAAAAGAAAAGTGTTTAACCAAAATGTTTTGAAGATGTACAGATGGTACAAAGATTACAAGCAACACAACGAAGTATGGAAAGATGTATGCTAGGCATAACTAAAAGAGACCGAAAAAGAATAACCTGGATAAGAAATCAGGCGGAAATTTTTTACATCACCTAGAGAATCAAATGCTTAAAATAGAAATGGTCTGGGCACGTTACAAGATACAGTGGTACACCAGAGATGTAAAACAACCAAGACGACCTCAGATAAGATGGAGTGACGAAATCAGAAATAGAGGATGATGTTGATAATAATAAAATATTAATCAAATAAATATCCTGCAAATAAAAATTGTAGAATGGTGTTAAATCTGAAACAGGACCACGGATGGAAAAGAAGAGGTGGTGGGGAGCTCAAAAGTACACTTTGAGATGAAGGAGAAATAGCTTTAGGGAAAGTTTTAATTTAGTCTTTAAAACTCACTGTAAGCAAGATTCCAAACCTATATAAATGTATTTGTTTCTAGCTAATATTCCACAGCAAAATTAAAACTTCACAAAATATAAATAAAGACAAAAAACACAAGTTTAACCAAATGTGTAATCGAACTACACGTTTAAATACTGAAATAATCAGAATTTAAAAAGTTTCTATAAATACCAACATCTTTGGTGATTTCCTAGTCTATTAATCGTCAACATGCAGCTAATACAAAAATAGGAACTTTTCTTTTATAGCCCTTTAAGACCTAACCTACACAATTGTGTAGGTGCTCCTAAGGGAAAAAAAAACAATTTCCTCTTTCCCTGTGATCTACAGCTTAGCCTGCACCACACAGTTGTGTAGATCCTTCTTGACATAACCTGACAAAGTAATTTTTTTTAAATATTTCTTTTCAATCAAATAGAATTTTTATATGCTTTTAATTTCTACCAAAACTCTTCAGGTCTTAAAGGGATAGATACCTTGGCATTTTATTAAAAAGCTTGGTGCAATTCGGACATCAGAGAGTGAGATTTGTTACCAAATGATACAAACAGTTATGAAAACAAACATGATGATCTTTTATGCTTATTTATATATGTGCTTACCTTATACATATAAATACGCGTATTACATATACATATATATATATGGTTAATTTTTGCAATAAGTTTATATATATATATATATATATTATTATTGTTTTTTATATAAGATTTACTTCTGTTTGTATATTAAAATAAATAAATGGCTTTTAAATAAATTGTTAATTCTATAAATATTGAAAAAATTGCTTGTGTATATGAAAAAGTGAATAGATTACCGGAAAATATGTGTGAAAAATTCCCTTCTCTCACCAAGGCCATTTTTTCAAGGCCTCTACACTGGAAAAGTACCCAAAACTAATCATGTTTTAAGTAAATTTTAAAACTTTATTATTTGAATTTGATATTTTTCATATAAAATTTCTCTTTGGTCTAATTGGTGGGCAATCTAAAAAATATATATTAAATATAAAAAATCTATTAGAGTCTTCAATTAATTCACCTATGTTCTGTAACCGGGAAAGCCCGGGTTTGGCCCCCCTGGTAATATTATTATTTACAACTACATAACTAAGCGAAACAATGTACAATTTTCTAAAATTATGTATAAAAATAAAAATTATAAGAATGATCTGGAAGAGATAAAAATACTAAAATACTTCTGATTTTTTTTTTTAACTACCTCTATAATATCCTGAAAAAAATAATAAAAATTAAAATAAGGGTATTGATGACAATATAGGTAATAAATCCATTTTAAAAAAATTCCTTAACCAATGCAATAAGTTGTTTCATCCCAAGATTATGATGTATTTATCCTAGAAAAGCTTTTCCATTTCAAAGTATATAAATAAATTATTAAGGAAAAGAAAAGAGAGAAAAAACACATTTACTGCAGCTTTTAAATAATAATAATGAAGATAATAATAATACATAAATAAATAAAAATACGGGAACAGTGTAAATAGCTTTTGTCAATAAAAGATCCTAAGAGCTAATTTAAAATATAAATTTTACAAATGCTTCTGTGTATATTATTATAAGCAATTTCATACTAAAAAAAATAACAATTTTAAATATTTAAAATTTATATAAAACATTTTAGAATGCTGTTTCTAGTCTTCAAAAATAGATTACCAAACGATTAAAGAAATGCCTATAATTTTATTTTTATGTACATCAAAGTAGTTGTGCTATTTATTTATTTTAATTTAATTAATTTAGAAACTTAATTTTATTTTGGTTAAATCTTGGTTATTTATTAATCTAGCTTTAAAGCAAAAAAACCTTATGAAGACAATTGTTAATAAAATGGGATTTTATCTAATGTAAACAAATAAAAAATAACATTTACATAAATAATTACAGACACAAACTTGGCAAGTAAAGTTATTAAAGCATAGTGAGTGAAGCTTCCTATATATCCACTCCAATTTGACAATGAAATGAACATGATTCCTCAGCAATGACTTGATCAATAATAATGTAACTTGTACCTCAAACATAAATCTTAGTAAGACAAAGGTAATAATGTGGTCCAGTTTCTTAAATTTGATTTGTGGCAAGAGTAAGTAAAGGTCATAGTTCTAATACAAACCATATATGCAACAATCTTCTGTAATCGGGCTAGGCACTGCCTGGTGTATATAGGCGTCATTCAGCCCTCCCCCAACAACCACAGAAAACAATGAATAAGCTAATAAATAACAGGAAATGCCTCCCATTGCTTATAAATAACTAAGTGGTTTTAAGTTCATTTTTGAAGCACTTTGAGCAGGTGTGCAAAACTTCCATGTACCCCAGGGTTGTAATTGTGACTGGTCAAAACTAATTTTAACCACGACATAACAGTTAGTCAACACTGGTTTTAACTGTCTAAAACTGGTCAAAATTGATTTTAACCACACAAATGTGGTTCAATATTAAATAAATTTAGCTTACATAAATTAATCAAACTGTACATTTATGTGATTATTAGGTATTTTTATGTTAGCTGGGCACTAGTGATCACCAAAATTTTTTGAATCTCGTAAAACCTTTCTTCCTCACCAATCTGTTAACATAAGCTAATAACAAATAGCCAATATTTTAACATTTGCTAATTACAAATAGCCAATTTTAAGCAATATAATAGCTTAAAAAACTTAATTAAAAATAGATAAAATATAATCATGATAAAATACGTAAACACAAACATATCAATACAAATAACAAAATCTCACGTAATTGGATCTATTAAAGATTAAGCTAAATTAATAACAAAAATGTTAAAATAAGACAAAACATAAACTATAAACATTTTATTTCATAATGAAAGCATCATATACACAAAAATAGGAATTTGCGTTATATAAGGGAAAGGATTGCAATTCAAATGATGCCAATTGAAACAAGATTTAGCGAGTTACCACCTGCGCCCAGCTAACATAAAAGTAACCGATTATTATAATATCATATTATATATTTAATAATACTTTTATTAACATTTATTCTAATAAATTCTATTTTAAATATAAATGGAACTCTTTTGCCTTATAATATAGTAAACATATATTTCCCCACTTTTATTTTTCTTAGAGTAAATAAAATAATACAGTACGAATTGAAATTTGGTGATAGTGTTGGAAAAATTCAAACTATTAATTTGAATTTGTGGATTTCATAATGCATCTGATGAATTGTTGTGCAAACTCTTCATCAGTAAAAAGATTATTTCCCCACTTTGGTCGGATTCAGAATGAATTATGAAATCGTTTTAACTTAATACGGCAAGGCTTGTTCCTTGTAATTACTTTTTTGAGTTATAAGTAAAATTTTAAAAATGTTTCTTTTGTCTAATGATTCAGTTTCTTTTACTTTTTATATACAATTAGATAAGCAAAAAAATTATTAAAAATACTTTGATACTTGCAATCCCTTCCTTATTAAATAATGTTAAAAGTTATTCTGACAAACATTTCCAAATGTTGTATACTAAATTTATCATTAAACAAATCCTTTTTTTTGTTCCCCAGTCTAAACGAGTTTTGACCACTTATCGTCAAAACATATTTTGACCGGGATGTTTAAAACTGTTTTTATGCGGTTAAAAGCAATACAACCCTAATGTATCCACTCCAATCTGATTATGAACATCAGCAGTGACTCAATCAATTACAATGTAACTTGCCACAAAACGTAGATAATGGTAAGGCAAAGGTAGTATCATGGCCTGATTTACGAAATTCAATCTGTGGCAAGAGTAATTAAAGGTCAAAGTCCTAATGCAAAGTTATGTGCAACAATCTTCCATAATTAGGCTAAACACTGCCATTGTGTAAGATGTCGGTCAACCTCCCACACTCTCGTCCAGACCACCATCACCAAGAGCAACGAATAATTTCGAAGCCGCCTCTGATCGATCATTGATGTATTAAATCACCGAAACCCACTCTTTGAGGAAAATTGCCTTACAACATTTCTGGTGGAGTCTTCTGTAGTCAAGCTAGACATTGCCACAATGTATATCATTCATTTCAGTCATTTTTCACAATGAGATGAATAATTTAAAAATAAAATTTAAATGAAGTATTTATTTTTCCACATTTTATTTTTATAAAGTATATTTTATTTTAAATTTGAATATTCTCTCAAGAACTACTTTCAGCTGTGGTATGACAAGTTCTCTGAATTTCATAAACAAAAGCTAACCTGCTGTGCTTGACTTACAAATACTTGATACAGCCTAATATACATTTTTTTATCAAGTTATAGCATGTGAAAAAAGATTAACACATATACCATAAGAAAAGGATTTCTACATAGCTTAAAATATATAACACACCTATTCTTATTATATTATAACTATAATAGTAATCAAGATTGTAGGCAGAACTGTTTTTTAGGGAAGGGTGGGGTGGGGGGTACTTGGACTCTTCTAACGACGACCTTGATAGCAATAATAATAATGAAAATAATAATAATAAAAAAAGAACATGAGGAGTAAATTTCTGAAATAAAAAACCATCAGAATGATACGGAAGGGAAAAATAGAACTTAGATATTCCCTATTTTTTTTATTATGTGCATAATTATTCTGACAAATAAGGATAACAATCATAATGATGACAATATAATAAAACCATGCTTCATTACACTTTTCAAAAAGTTATTTTATTCAGAAAATTAGAAATCATGATGGATTTTTCTTAGATAAAAATTTTCCCATACTAAAAGGTATATGCATATTTAAATAAATTCTAAAAATCGAGAAAATATATAAATATTTGCAGCACTTAAAAAAAAAATTCAGGAATAGTGCAAACAACTTTTGACAAGAAAAGCATAACAGAACCTTAAATTATTTATACACTTTACAAATCCTATTGTATGTTTTATAGATTTTCTCTAAACCAGTTATTTCACTTCATAATAAAAATAACAACTTTAGTTATTTTGAAGGAAATTAAATAAAGTTTTTTAAATGCTGTTTCCAGTCTTCAAAGACAGATGCCAAAAGCAATTAAAGGAAAGCTTAATTCCCTATTTTTATGTGTATATCAATAATGTTGACACCTACCTAATCTAATAAATTTATGCACTTACTTTTATTGCAGTTACACTTTGGTTATTAATTTAACAATCTTTAAAACAAAAACTTATTAAAAGAATTATTAGTAAAATGGCGTTTTATCTAATATAAACAGTAGAAAGTATCATTTACACAAACATAAAGTTTAACAAGTAAAGCTTAAAACTACATATAATTTTTTTTAATGATATTTTATAAAATTTCGTATGGCTAAAAATGACTCAGTTTGTCTAAGCATTTGTATATCAACACAGCGAAGTGCTCAAGAAATTAGGTGTACATAGAAAGATAAAAGTAAACAATGAAACTTTTAATAACATGCCAGTGTTAATAACATTAATCCTATTTAGTTTTTAATGATTAAAACTGAAAGTAATATGAAGTAAATACTGAAAAAATAAGAAATAAAATAAAACTCAAAGTATTTTTTAAAGATTTTTCTGTTTTTGAAAGAAATTACTTAAATACAAACTTAATATATTTATGTTTAATTAAATTAAGTACAACAATAAGTAACTCACCGTCTGTTCTGAAATATCGTTGAAATACTAAAAAGACATACTAAGAATAAAATTCCTACACACTTTCACAAATACATCCAGACAAAATGGTCAATCATACCGTAAACTTCAAAGCAGTAGACCAAAAAGAATAAAGCAGCATCCTGCGAAAAAGAACAGAAAAAAATCGAACAATTATATGGATCAGGCAATCATTTTATGTTATATCTTCAGGAAGAGATCAAAGCTGAAACTTACTAGGAATTTCTTAAGTTCACGTTCCAGAGTTTATTTACATTGCAGGTGGCATAGGTACATAAAAACCACTTGCTGAGTTTTAGCTGGACGACGGAACGCCGTGTGAACTCTCTCTACCTCTTTCTGTTTCTTTTTCCTCCCGCGAAGTAAAGTTGAAAAACAACTTTTCACCTTTCACCAATCCATCTGGTGGACGCCTCTGTTCTGTTGGAAATAAATTTGGCGAAACTTGAAATAGGTTTCAGTTTTTTTTCTCTGCTTCAAAATACAGTGAGTGGACATTGATGGATTAAGAGCCTACTTGCATTTCCATATTTTTAAATGTTTTTTTTTTTTCTTTGCATAGTACAGTTGAGGTCGATCTGTAACCAGACTGAAAAAATGAAAACAGACCCGATTTATAGATCAACATCAGCTATCTTATGCTAAAAAGAAAAAAAAGAATCATTTAAAAATATTGAAATGCAAACGAGAAATTTGGAAAGAACGCTGTCATTGGTTTAACATTAGCTTGCATGTCCTAGACAAACAATCATTAATCCATATATATAAAATTTCAAGATGATGCAATCTTTGAGTATTATATTTTGATTATTACTAATTTGCCTTTTTTTTTTTTTTTTTTTTTTTATAGTTAAAAATTATTTAAGACCTTAATTTTTATATATATTTTTTGGAAAGACAAAATCTATCCCTGTTATTTATAACTAATTTAAAATTATGTTAAAACATCCTAAATGCCCTGTGCTCAGTTAAAAGGTTTTTTTTTTCTTTTTTACATAGTGCTGGTCCCATCAGCGTCTGAGAAGTTCTGCTCTCAAAGTAGGGTAGACTAGACAGGAGGTGCTGGGTCTAACCCATGCCTTGCTCATAGGCGAAACCGTTCGGAGTTTTCCGTTATTTTATTTGACCTTTGCGTAAAACGGGTCAGATTCCCGTAGAAAGACACCCACGGAGAGCAACTCTCCTATCGGCCTATATCCCTCGCGCAGATAAATCGGCCGTAACAATAACACAAACACTATACCTACTTTGCATTATTATTTAGAAATTCTGCATTATTATATTACGTTTTCGTTTTATTATATAGCTAATAATGATTAGATTAATTTTATTATAATATGTTTGTTATTTTACTGTTTTAATTACATTTGTGATTATAATATATATATATACTAGGGGGCCTACCCCCTGCGAGCTACGCTCGCCAACCCCCGCTCAGACTTCGAGGCCTCTAAAAACATGACAGCGTGCTTTGTTTTAAAAATATTCGTAAATCTGTAATTGGGTTGCCATGCTTTTAACGTTTTAATGGGGCATTTTTTGATTATCATGGCCTCATACACAGCTGTTGCGACAACTGACGACTGTTTTCGGGATTGATAAGTAAAATCAATTACAACTTGAAAACCAGCTTGTATAAAATGGTTAGGTTTAAATTGTGGCTACCTCTCGGACTTTTATAACAACGGTCTGTATTCTATTCTTCCTTTGCGTTTAAGGATGAGAAAAATTCCATCTGCTTGTGAATAACATTACGAACCACGGTATTGAAAAGTACTATGTTATAGACATTTTCAGTTACAGGTTTTAATTTTCTCTCTATTTTAGTGCACCATCATGCATATTTTCATGTTAATTTAAATATGTAAATTATTTATTTTAATTAATATGTATATACGAATTTTCTAATAATTATTTATCATACAAAATTAATTAAATATTTTGTGCATGCATGCCTGCATTTATTCGGCATCAATTGATGAGATATTTAAACAAATTTGCTCTCCGCGATAATTTTACACCATGTTATGTCACTTGAATATTGTCCATAAGAAAATCGGGTACTTTTCCAGTATAGGATCCTTTGCTTTTAGGTTTGGCGTAATTCGAGCTTCAAAAAGGGATAGATTCGTTAATATACATAGATGTGTTGCCAAAAGCTTTGAAAACAAACCCAATGAACTTTTGGTGCTTTTCTATTATAGGGGTCTTGACGCTTTTTTAAAAAGCTTGGCGCAATTCGGGCATCAGAAAGTGAGATTTGGTGCCAAATGACATAAACAGCCATGGAAACAAATTCGACGATTTTTTGTTTATATGCGTATTTTAATTATACGTATATTATTATTGTTTTTTCTATACAAATTACTTCTGATTATATATAAAATAGGATAAATGACATTTTACGCTAAACAAATTGTATCAATATTTTTTTGCTCCTTTCTTTGGCGTTTACATAAATGACGTCATTTGGACGAATTTATTCAAAATATTTTCAGTTTATGAATTAAATTAAATGCTGACAGACAACTGAATCCTGTCGATAGAAATGTGATTTTTTTTTTTTTTTTTTCAAATTTTCCTGAAAAACATAATTTAATCATAATCTTGTCTTCATTATCGATTGAAATAAAGGATAAATTCAATTTCAATTTGAAAATGAGAATAAAAAGAAATCAATAATCCCTATCGGGATCCTTTTCAATTTTTTTTCCTTTTTTGTCACAAAAAAACTGAGTAATTAGTTGCCATCATTACAGAAATGTCATTAAAATTAAGAAAAAATTTAATATCTCGAAAACTAATTCCAATTTCAAAATTCTATTACCAGTTTTGACATCCGCGGATTTTTAGGGAAAATTGGTATTAATTTCACCATCAAGCGTTTAATATTTTATTAAAAATAGCCCTGAAACGTAATCAGTCGTTTAATCAGTCGTTTCATAAAATCGTTTCATAAATTTGTTTCATAAAATCGTTTCACAAGTTCGTTTCATTAGGATTTTATATATATAGGATAGATATATATTACATTACTGGGGGGATCTGCGCCTTGCGAGCTACGCTCGCCAACACCCGTCCAGAACTCTGCAGGCTCTAAAAACACGCTACGTTGCTCTGATTTTAAAAGGATTACCCGATAATGGAAGATTAAATAATATTATCACGACCAGTGGTGATCTTCTGTAATCGGGTTGTCATTCATTTTGTTTTGAAGAGGATTTTTCGGTGCCTAAAACCACATCCACCATTGTCGCGACAGTTGACGGCTGTTTTCGTGATTGAAAGATCAATGACACATTTGAAAATCAGCTTGTATAAAATGGGTAAGTAAAAACATATTTTTTTTTTTTCAAAAAACATTTTGAAAATTAATTTTCGAAAAAAAAATACATATTGTAACTCATATCTTTTTTTTAAACAAAAATCGATCTCTAGAAACTTTAAATATGTGAATCCAAAATTATCTCGCCAAGTCGAGAAAGCACGGCCGTAAGCATACTTATCTGGAAGCAACTCAAGGCACTTTTGACCCCCCCCCCCCCCTATCTCCGCGGTGGAGAATCCCAAAAATTTGAAACTTCGTTTTTCTAGAGTATTTGGCACACAGGACCAAAATTTAAAATTACAACTTTCTGTCTTTTCTAGTTCAGACGATATATGAACTCAAACATTCGATTTTTTGTCACTCACTTACTCACTCGTTCACGCGTCATCAAAAAGATTAGGTAGATCCCGTAGCCCTAGAAACTTGACATTTGGAAAAAAGGTAGTGTTTAGGATACAAAGAAAGGAAAAATTATAAAATCCGGAAAATTCGAAAAAAAAAAAACATTCGAAAATTCAACAAATTCCATCAAAATTGAAAATAATACGATCCTGTAGTCTTAGAAACTTAAGATTTGGTGTGAAGGTAGTGTTTAGCATCCAAAAAAAAAAAAACATCAAAAACACCAAAAAAATCGAAAGCAAAATTGAAAAAGTCGAAAAAATCGAAAAATTTCAAATAATCCGATTTTGTTACGCTAGAAACTTGGAATTCGGAATAAAGGTAGTATTTAGGATGCAAATTAAGAAAAAAATTAAAAATCCAGAAAATTCGAAAAAAAAATCAAAAATTCGAAAAATTCGAAAAAAAATTGAAAAAATTAAAATAATTTGATCTCTTAGCATTAGAAACTTATAATTCGCGGTAAAGATAGTGTTTAGGATTCAGAATAAGTTAAAATAAAAAACGCAATAAAATTCGAAACAAAAATAAAAAAATCGAAAAAAATCGAAAAATAAGGAAAATTTGAAAATAATTAGATTCCATAGCGCTAGAAACTTGAAATGTGGAATAAAGGTAATATTTAAGATACTAAATAAGGAAAAATGAAAAAATATGGATAATTCGAAAAATACCCATAAATTAGTGCAGACGATATATGAACTCAAAGTTTCGATTTTTTGTCACTCACACACTCACTCACTCACTCTCGCGTCATAAAAAAGATTGGGTAGATCCCGCAGCCATAGAAACTTAAAATTTGGAATAATAAAGCTAGTGTTCCGGATACAAAGAAAGGAAAAATTATAAAATCCGGAAAATTAAAAAAAAAAAAACATTCGAAAATTCAACAAATTCGAACAAAATTGAAAATAACACGATCTTGTAGTCTTAAAAACTTAAAATTTGGTGTGAAGGTAGTGTTTAGAATTTAAAAAAAAAGAAAACATCAAAAACACCAAAAAAAATCGAAAAATCGAAAAAAATCGAATTTTTTCAAATAATTTGATTTTGTTGCGCTAAAAACTTGGAATTCGGAATAAAGGTAGTATTTTGGATGCAAAATAAGAAAAAATTAAAAAATCTGGAAAATTCGAAAAAAAAATTCAAAAATCCGAAAAAAATTTAAAAAATTAAAATAATTTTATCTTTTAGCCTTAGAAACTTAAAATTCGCGGTAAAGATAATGTTTAGGATTCAGAATAAGTTAAAATAAAAAACGCAATAAAATTCGAAAAAAAAATAAAAAAATCGAAAAATAAGGAAAATTTGAAAATAATTCGATTTCATAGCGCTAGAAACTTGAAATTTGGAATAAAGGTAATATTTAAGATACTAAATAAGGAAACATTAAAAAATATGGATAATTCGAAAAAAAAAATCGAAAATTTCAAAAATTAAAAAAAAAAAAAGAAAGAAAGAAAGAAAAAGAAAAAGTGAGAAATTGTAAATAATATAATCTGGTAGTCTTAGAAACTGAAAATATGGTGTAAAGGTAGTGTTTAGGATTCAGAAAAATAAAAAAATAAAAACACAACAAAAATCGAAAATAAAATAAAAAAAATCGAAAAAAAAAACGAAAATTTGAAAATAATTCGATTTTGTAGAGCTAGAAACTTAAAATTTGGAATAAAGATAGTATTTAGGATACAAAAAAAGAAAAAATCTGTAAAATTCGAAAAAAAAAATTCGAAAAATTGAAAAAAATTCGATTTTGTAGCTTTAGAACTTAAAATTCGGCGTAAACTTATTGTTTAGGATACAGAAAAAGGAAAAATTAAAACACAATAAATTCGAAAATAGAATAAAAAACTCGGAAATTTCAAAATAATTTGATTTTGTAGCGCTAGAAACTTGAAATTTGTAATAAAGGATACAAAATAAGAAAAAATTAAAAAATCCAGAAAATTATAAAAAAAAATCGAAAAAATCAACAATTGAAAATAATTTTATCTTGTAGTCTTAGAAACTTAAAACTTGGTGTAAAGGTAGTATTTACTATTCAATAAAAGGAACAATTAAAAAATTCGTTAAAATCGAAAAATTTAAATATCTTTAAAAAATCGAAAATTCGAAAACAATTTGATTTTGTACTTCTAGAAACATTAGTTTTAAGATAATTGTCCTATTAGCTAGTACAACTCCCCTAATTGTTTTATGTTATCCCCCCCCCCCCCCCAACGGATTATGGTTTTCTTTTCTTTCGTTTACGAATTTCGTTATAGAAAAGTTCCGCTATAGACTGGTTACGTTATAGGCGATTTCTTTATAGACAGGTTTGTTTTCTTTCACAGGTTATACTCTATTTACTTTGCATATGAAATATGGATTGTTAAATGATGTTAGCCCCACAAAAATTTTCACAGCTCCCCCTACCCTCCCGACGTTACTGGCTGGTTATGGCTTTATAGTCCTTTCTAAATAAAATCATGGTTACTCTAACATTCACTTGATTTATCTCTAAATTGAACCTAAATGATCCTAAGAAGACGGATCAAAGAATTATTATATTGGCATGACAATCAGGTAACTTAGAATTAAAATCGAAAAATCAATAAATTTATAACAAGTCGAAAATTTGAAAATAATTCGATTTTGTAGTCCTAGAAGCTTGACAGTTGGCAGAAAGGTAGGGTTTAGTATACAAAGTAAGGAAAAATTAAAAAATCCGTAAATAAAAAAAAAGACTAAAGAAACGAAAAAACATTGAAAAAATGAATATAGTTTGATTTATTGGAAAGTTCCGGAAATCTTAATTTTGGCTTTCTTTTTATACTTGATGGAATGCTACAGAGTGATCAATTAAATTATTTGAATTTAAGTCTGATTGCATAGGATTTACCACTATATTGCTGTTAATTGATTAATATGAGTATTTTAAATTATCCGAGACGTATAGTATTTATTTTGCACCTATGACTCTAAGGATCTGATATGATAATTTATACTTAGAAAATTTTATTAGACAAATTATCAATTAATTATAGAAAAGAAAAAGTTGCGTTGTGAATTATTTTTGAAGTTCGGATCCTCTTTGAGCCAATTACAATCATCAAAGGTTACCTGCAGAGAGTTATGTAACATTAAATATATAATGGCTTATTTTAAAACCTAGATTGTAATATTAAAGAAAACATTTCCTAAAATAAAAGACTTAATATTAATTCAATAAATTAAGTAAACAAAAGGAAAACTGACTAAAATTAATTGAATATAAAATTGAGTTTATTTACAAGGTAATTATAAGCATATGATTAAAAACAAACATAAATGTTTAAAAAAAATAAAATATTCAATCCTAGTTGAGAACTGTATTCTCAACATTTATTTTCTGAGAATTACAGTTTGTCTTACTGAATTAAAAAAAATTCGATTTTGAAAGGCAGGGTTCCATACCCTAGAAGTATTTCTTTGATTAGCCTTTTTATGTTTAGATCGGGGTAGGATCTTCATACACACTTAAATTCGTATTATTAAAAGAATATAGCTTAATTAAATAAAATGGAACAATGGTGAAGGAGGATTGTTTGTTACCTTATATTACTAGATAACGTTGACAGCAGGAGGTAATGGCTGACGCGTTTTCGCTTTTTCTTAGCGCGTACATTTCCATCTATTGGCACACACACTCAAAATCTGTTTTTTTTAGTTAGAGAGCAGTCAACCTTCTACTTTTCCATCTTTTTTGAATCTGAACTCTCAAGAAAAATCACATTCTTTTCGTGGAGCAAAAAAAAAGGGATGGAACCATTTTTCCCTTTTCACATAAAATTAAGGCCTTATACGTTTTAACTTCTTGAAAATTTGCATGTTTCGGCCATACCTCTGATTTTAGAGAGATGCCCATTGGCATGCGGGAGAAATTTGGTACTCCCCTTGAGTGTTTCATAGGTCCGTCGGTACAATAGCGATTCCTCTTGACGCCGTGCTGTGTCTGGGAGGTAAAGATGCTTTGACTTGTGAGGTCTTCGTGCCTATTTAAGCTCTCATAAATAAATGTGTCATATTATTGTTCTGACAATTTTCTCCATGACATTTTTATTAGGTGTAGTTAAATCATTCGTGGGAACGGAAAACCAAATATTTCCTTGACTGCCGTGGTTCACTTTGTTCCACAATTATCTATCTGTATGCGCTGATCCTAAAATGGATCATTAATTTGTATTGTTCACTGTTCACTGATTAAAATGATACCAAATACTCTGTTAATATGCAGAAAAAAAACCAAATACTTTTTTTTTTTTTATAGTGTGTGCTAGTTTAGATCTAGATGGTGGTATTTCTCACCATCATCTCTTCCCCCGACATTAGAAAAAAAAAGGTCCACAGTATCTTTTTTTTTATATATATATATAGCCACAAAGTACTCGATGAAAGTCCATCGTCGTATTATATTGAAGATCAAAACTGAAAATGTTCACATGGAAAAGTCTAGGAACTTGGGATAAGCTGGGGTGTCACTAGGTTTGGAGTGTAAGTAGGTTTGCAACACCAGAAAAAAGTTTTACACATTGGTGAAATAAAGCGTAATCAAAAGTTCACTGTTGAAAAATCTGATGAAAGACATGACTTCTTCAGCAAGTTATCATGTGTAGTTGGTTTCAATTTCCATTGTTCCAAAAACATTTATTAAAATTTTGAGTTTTAATAGGTCCAAATCCAAATAAAGCAGGAAAATTTGAATAAGCCAAATAATAAAATAAAATGCCCGAGAGAAGAAAGAAAAAAAAAATTAATTTTCTTTTCCACTCTTATATTTTTAGTTATTACATACATATAAATTGGCAAATCTTTTATTTTAATTATTACAGGCTAATTAGGTACCCATACGTTGAAACACAATATACAGAATCATTTAAAACAAATACTCAATATAATCAGTAAGCTGTATGCATTGATAATGAATACCATACAATTAAAAAAAAATTATATAATATATGAAAAACATTGAGAGAAAACACATCTATATAATCACATGTCTGTTGTACTACAATCTGTATTATAAACATTATAATCTAATTCTCACATGAATTATTTTCTCTTGAGCAGAAAGGAAAACTTCTTTATTTTTATTTTTATATATATAAAGAAAATGTTATGTTAAAAAAAAAAATCTTATCATTCTTACTAAAACAATTGTTTTGGAATATGTGAAAAGGCTACTTTTCTGAATGAAAGATATTCTCAATAATAATATATTTTCATAAAAGAAACAGATCGAAAAAATGAAAATTTGTTTTCTTCTTTCGATACCAAAAATTTAAATATCCATCTATAAAGTCAAACACAATACCCTTTTAAACTGCCTGCCTTGGAATGGACGGGGTTGGGAAAAAAAAAAAAAACAAGGCAGAAGAAGAAAAAGAAAAAAAGCAGTAATCTTTTCTCCCTCTAATCCATCACCGCTAAGCGGAAGGATAGAGAATGACAGCTAGGTGACCGTACCTGTGGACAATGACTCATCTCCCTACCTTCGGATTCAGTTGTACCCAGGGGACGATTTGCGAAATGATAAGCCGTGTATTAGGTATCTTTCCTCACCTGTGGGTGACGTTTACTAAACTCCTGTATTACTGACAGTGGGGAAAAAAAAAATCAGTGAAACGATTTGATTGCACGTGTGTCTGTGCAGATTTTGGATTACTCGCCAAAATCCAGCTATCTGTATTTTATTGTTGAAATAAGATTACAGGTGTGATTAAAATAAAAAAAAGTCGTGTATACCCGGCTTGGATTTAAAAAAAAAATGAGGTATGTTTAAATCTGTATATCTGCTTAATATTTTCTATAAAAAAAAAAATCGGTACACGTGTAACGTGGTCAAATCCGTTTGCATCGCACTATCTTCTCGTCAATTTATATATTTACTTATTTATTTATATTGTGTATAAAAACGTAATGTATTATAATATATATATTTTTTTAATATAATATTGATTTTCTAGTTACAATTTAAGTTAGCGAGAACAAGCGAGCGTTGCTTTGCACAAACGAAAATGTGCATGCAATTGTGAAATGTTTATTTAATTATTTATTCTTCTTATTATTATTATTTTAAAATATATTAACGTGTAAATATACATATTTAAGGAATCGAAAGCGAGCGTTCGCTTTTCTTTTCTCTTATTATTTTTTGTTTTATAAAATATTACATATAGTTAGAAAAAAAAATTAAACAAATTCTTTTTTTTTGTAAAGTTTGGAAATTTAGTTAATTAGAAATATCTCAGCTAAATGCATTATTAGATGCTCTGCGCAGATAGTCTCAATTTCGCCTGCAAAAACGAGACTTTAACATCCAATAAATTGCTGAAATGATCATTGACATGTATCCAACACCTTTTTATTATTATTATTTTTTAAGTATGAAATAATTTACCTAAATATTTAAGGTATAAATTAAACATCCAATTTATGTTTTGTAATAATTGAAACGTTCAATGGTATTTTTTTTTTATTTATTATTTTTTTTTGTAATTAAATTATCTGAAATGTTAATCCTTAGGGACAACTAA
Source organism: Maratus michaelseni (assembly GCA_963931845.1). NCBI lineage: Eukaryota > Metazoa > Arthropoda > Arachnida > Araneae > Salticidae > Maratus > Maratus michaelseni. Next base: position 258,704,055 of record OZ007592.1, read on the forward strand.
AAAAATTTTTTTTTTTTTTTACTTGTTTGTTTTATAATATGAAATCGTACGATTATTCTAAAATTAAAATTGAAACGCGTTGTTCTAACCCAGTTATAGATTATATCAAATATTAAACTAAAATAATTTTGTAAAATCTGACCGATTTTTTTTTGTTATAATAATTCAAGTGGATTCGTCAATCCGTGGCTTTAAGCAAAGGATGAATTATTATAAATATTGGTCAATATAAAATGTTGTATTATTATTATTTATATTTGTGTCGCCGAGTGAATAGATGTTGACTTGTAATTTTAAATCGATTAGTTATATGTTTTGTGCTACATATCAAGACTTCTATTTTCACTTTTAGTAGAGGGGGTAAGGTTATATAATAAAAATTTTTTTTTGTTTTGTTATATAAATTAGTATAAAATGGGTTTGAAAGGGTGATACCCTGGCAAGGCTGCCTCTGTTTTTATTTTTACCGTAATTATTATTATTTTTTATTTAACGTGCATGTTTGTTCATAACTCCCTCTGACGAGCCAAATCCCTCAGTAGTACACTGTGTAGCAAAGAAAAAAAAACTTGCAGTATCCTCCCTAAATGATCTTTTTTTTTTTTTTTTTTTTTTTTTTTTTTTTTTTTTTTTTTTAAATAGTAACCTGTCCTCAATGTACTGTAAATAAACAATAATGGAAAATTATAAAATGTGTACTAAACTAAAGAAAAATAAGACATCTATAAACGATAAAAATTTAAAATAAATATATACATATTGCCTCGAGAGCAATAAAAGAGAAAAAAAATTTCTCGCTTCCCTATCTAGGAATTTATGTGTATAGTCTGTGATTCCACTTTCGTTGGTGAGAATAATTTATTTATGTGGCGTTTAATAGTCGCTTTATCTGGGAATGCAATTTCCTTTAATAGGTAATTGTTATTCCTAAGCTTCCTTACCACCTCGAATGGTCCCAAGAATTTTGGCTGAAGTACACCTGGTTTACCCACGACTTTTAAGTAGCATTCTTGTCCCGTTTGTAGAAATTTTACTTTTTGGACTGGAGTACTGTCGATGTACTCCGCCATCATTTTTTTTTGGTTTTGTAAGGCTAATTTCTTTATTTCCTCAATATGTTGGACTCTATTTTTAACGTAGGTTTTGACAATTATGTCTTGGTCAGGCAAGTGTATGGAAAAAGGAGTTCTTATTTCTCTACCGAAAAATAGAAGTGCCGGAGAAAATCCCGTAGCTCTGTGCGGCGTACTGTTATAATTAATTTTAAAAAAATCAATCCTGGTATCCCATTCTAAAGAGTTTTTACACATAGCCACAATTGAATTTTTTAATATTTTATTACTGATTTCACAGAGCCCATTACTGCGTGGATTATTCACGGACGTAAAATCTAGGTCTATGTTAAGAGAATCCATGTATTCTTTGAATAAATCAGAGTGAAAATACCGGCCATTATCCAATTTTATGGATCGCGCCAATCCGAAATTACTAAAATAGCGATTCAATACATTTAGAAGTGTTTGTGATTCACAATTGCGAACCGGTACAGCCTCCAAGAATCTTGATGTGGAATCAATAATCATAAATACAAATTTATTTTTGCGTAGCGTCATTGGAAGCAAACCAATTAAATCTATATGCAAAACTGATCCGATTTCTTTATCTTTGATTATTTTTTGTGTGGGAACTTTAATAGTTTGATGTTGTTTAGTCGTGTTACATGGTATACATTTAGTACAATAATTCTTTACATCCCTGTACATCCCGTACCAGTAGAATCTAGCTTTTATTATTTGATAAGTTTTAAAAAATCCGAAATGTGGTTTATGAGCTTCCTGTATTATTTCAGCTTTAAGTTTATCCGGAGCAATTAACAGTTCATTTGTATCAGAGCCTGGCTTTAATATTAATATTTCTTTTTGATTGAGAGTGAATTTTTTTGTGGTTTTGTTTTGTTTGTCAGTTTTAATTTTGTTTATTATTTTATTTAATTTTTCGTCTTCTAATTGTTGTAGTTTAATGTTTTCATTTGATAGAGCTTTGTTTACCGTAAACAATGAATTTTGCAATTTTTCTCTTGAAATTATATTATTAATGTTCCTCGAAACATAATCAGCAGGATTTTTAGATCCCTCGATATGCTGAAAAGAGTAGTTAAAAGGGGACAAATTGTCCAACCACCTTGCTACAATGTCTGGTTGCTTTTCCAAATTTAAAAAATACGTTAGCGCTTTGGAGTCTGTATAAATATTAAATTTTCTCCCTGCGAGAATATGCTTGAAATACATCACCGCTTCATGAACCGCCAGTAGTTCGAGTTTGAAACTGGGGTAGTTCTTTTCGGGATCCCTTAATTTTCGCCCAAAATGTTCAATTGGCAGCTGTTCTCCGTCGTATTCTTGTGCTAAAATTCCAGAAATAGCTGTTTTAGAAGCGTCTGTGATTAAAATGAAATCTTTTGAGAAATCCGGGGGTTTTAATGTGGGATTTTTAACTATCGCTGCTTGGATTTCTTTGAAAGCATTTTCTTCTATGTCAGACCATTTAAATTTCACTTTGTCTTTAGTAAGATTAATTAATGGGTCAACTATTTTAGAATAGTCTTTAATAAGCGATCTAAAATAATTCGAAAGACCAAGTAGAGATTTAACTCCCTTCTTATTTTTAGGTTTAACTAAATTTTGAATTTTATCTATGTTTCTTTTTGAAGGAGAGTATCCTTCGCTGTTTAGGGTGAAACCGAGAAATTCGATTTCTGACATACAGACTTGTATTTTAGTAGGCTCAATAGTTAAATTATTTTCAATAAAAGCTTTAAGGACTTTGTCTAACAGATCTAACATTTCTTCGAGTGAGTCGGCTGCTAGGATCACATCGTCAATAAAATAAGCGACTTGATCTTCATTAAAGTGGCCCAACACTTTATCAATTAATTCTGCAAACACCGCAGTACTGAGTCGCGTTCCGAAAGGCAATCTTAAAAAGGAGAATTTACCGTGCTCCGTTATGAAAGCTAATTTTTCAGTGTCTTCTTCACGTAAATTTATTTGGAAAAACGCACTGTGTAGATCCAGTACTGTATAATATTTTTTTCCACTCATTCTCCGCAGAATCTCTTTAATTTCGGGTATGGGGTACGCATAATTTTGAAGTATTTCATTTAAAAGTCTATAATCGACCGCCATACGATATTTAACTTCATTAGCCTGTTCGTTTTTCTGCAAAGATTTTTTTTTAACGAAAATAACAGGGAAAGCGTAATCAGAGTTGGATTTACGAATGATATTTGCTCTCAAAAGTTTTTCAATTTCTTTTTTAGCATACTCCTTAACATTGTGTGCAGTTTTGTATGGTTTAGTCTGCAGAGGATAATTATGTATTAAATTAAATCTTGGGACGACTAATGAAGATTGTCCGAGTGTATCGTAATTCTTAGAAAAGGCATGTGCATTATTTAGAAGTATTTTTTTTAATTTTTCTGCTGTGTCCGAGTCTAAATGTTGTAAATTAAAGTCGTCTGATCTAAGTTCTGCTTTTCTCCGTTCACGAACTTGCTCTAAATTCAGATTATTAATGTGCACTACCTGCTTCGTTACTTCTTGACCCTCAGTGTCAACTGATTTTATTTCAAAATGTTTAGAAATTTTGCCAATGTTCATTCCCTCTGTTAAGATTAATTTTTGTTGTGATTTGTTAGTGATTATTATATGAATTTTATTATCCTTGGCAATTTCGTGAATTGATGTTTTATAATAAATTTTCATATTATGTTTAATCGGTTCCAAGAGTATTGTATTTGTAGTTGCGAATTTATCTGGATCTAATAGTAATGCAACAATTTTTTTTTCGCCTGGTAGTAACTCCGTTGTCTGTGTTAGTTTTGCTGCAACAAAATTTTTGTGCGAGATACGTTTTTTTTTCTTTTTGTGTATTGTTTCTTTATTTTGATTCTCATTAGAGTTAGCAGTTAAGTTACTTATCAGACTTTGAGGTTCATTTTCTAGAAATTGAAGTGCAATGTTTTTGTTTTTTAATTTCATGGTTTTATCTTCAAAATCTAGGATAATATTATTTGTTTTGAGGAAATCGAATCCCAATAGCATATTGTAGTTCCGACCAAAATCTTGAGTTGTAACATAGAATGCCCCCGATACAAAAACGTTTTCCAATTTGAAAGTTAATTTAATGCATTGCTTAAAAGAGATTGTCGAATTTGTTAATGTTTGAATTTTTACCTGGTTACAGAGATTTTTATATTTTACGTGTGCATTCTTTAATTGTTCGAACAATATAGGTGATGCCAAAGTTACTGCCGCCCCACTGTCTGTCAAAGCATTAATCTTAACACCATTAATTTCAAAAGTAATAATCGGAAGTTGAGAATTGTCATTACTTTTGACACTAGCAATAATTTTGTTATTTTTTTTAGACCCGCAGTGAGACTTACGCGGGTGCCTTGTATTTGAGAATGTAAGTCCCGACTTTAGTTTCCCTTATTGTTACTAGAATTCTGATCATGATCTTTATCTTGTTTATTGTTTTCAAATGTCTGCTGTGAATTATTTTTTTTTGTATAATCATGTTTTTTATAATTATTTTGCTTGTAGCCCCCTCTATGCCCTCTATAATTTCTTCGCTGGTCATATGATCTCTGTTCGTTGAAATTGCCTCCATAATTTCCGAAACTGGGATATGATATCGGCATAAATTGTTGGTGGGGTGGGGGTGGTGCATAGTACATGTACTGAGGAGCAGAATATTGCATAGGGTTGAAGTTTTGGTGCGTGTAATTTGGGGTTTGCTGAAAGTTTCCCTGAGCTTGTTGGTTTCCCCCTTGATAAAAATTTGGTTTTTCGATTTGAATATTCTCAGGAATTTTTTTATTTTCGTCCACGTAATTACTGCTGTTTTGTTCGTTGCCCTTGTAAAACCAACAATGTGGGTTCGTATGGGATGTGGATTTACAGTACTTGCAAAACCTAGTTGTATCATTGTTAGTGGCATTTACCTTTAATTTTATGTTATTTAATTCCGCGGTTAATAATTTTATATTCTCTGCACTTTCTACATTGAGTTTAAGCAGTTCATTTAACAAATCAGAATCTTTAGTTTTGGAAATGTTGTTGATGTCCTTTAAATTGACATGTGAATAAGCCTCCTCTAATTTTAAGGCTATGTTGCACGCTGTTTTAAAGTCCGGCGGAGAGTTTTTTCTTATTTCCAGACTTAAATCACTACGAATTGATTCCAAAAACTGAGATAATTTGATCATTTCCATGAATGTAGAGCTGTTGTTAGCTCCTATATCTTGCCCACTTTTTTTTAGATAAAGGTCTGCTGCCGCATTAAACTCTAATATAAATTCGTTCATGTTTTGTTCCGGTTTTTGTTTGAGATTGCAAAATTTCTTTTGCGCTTCTAGAAATGTGGTTTTGGGTTCGAATAATTGTTTTAACTTTGTTTTAAAGGTTTCTAAGTTCTGTTCCACGAACAAATTTTGATCCCTCATCAATTTATCTTTAGCAGGTCCTACAATTTTCGCCTTTAATATAGTTAATTTAGAATCATTATTCAATTCAGTTTTATTGATGAGATTGTCAAATTGTAAGAAAAAATGGTTAATATTTGCTTCCTTTTTTCCATCATAGTATGGAATCAGATTAATTAGGCTATCTGCATTTGGGGTGTCCATTGTAGTAATTTTAGGAGTAGCTTTTTCAGAATTTATAATTTTCTTCTCTTTCTTTTTTTTCTTATTATTATTATTACTATTATTACAAATAATATTAGTGTCGACAGTTTGATTATTTAATTCGCGTAATTGTTGTCTAGTTTTGACACCAGTATCTATTCTACTAATTCTTTGACTTTTACGCTTATTCATCCAATTAAAGTACAAAAATCATAAAATAGAGAGAGAGCAAAAAAAAAAATTGTTTAACATAAAATAAAAGATACCCAATGGTGAATTGTTATGCACTGTTCGAGAAATTAATTATATATAATATATATCATTTCAATATTTGAGCATTATTATGTATTTATTTTATATTTGCTGCTGTTGCAGTATATGTAACACAAGTCATATTTTCAATTCTTTGTTAATACAAATCAATCCAATAACACTTATTATTATTTAATATATCATTAAATATTTAGTGAGGTACCCAAAAAGAATTGCCAGGTATATGCATGTTACAGAGTGTATGAAGATTCCCCAATGAATGCTTAAATTTTTTTTTTTTTTTTTTTTTAATTAGTTGTTGAAAAGAGGAAAAAAAATTTTTTTTAAAAGAATTAGAATTAAGAACATTTATGTTAGCAAAAAAAAATTTTTTTTTGTTAGTCTTAATATTGCATATATATTTTTATATTTAAAAAATTATACAATAACCTAAAGTTCTATTTCTAAAATTAAATTAATATATTAAAATAATTTAGAAAGAGGTAACGGTACCACTTCTAATTCGGTAAACCCTATGATGGAATGCTACAGAGTGATCAATTAAATTATTTGAATTTAAGTCTGATTGCATAGGATTTACCACTATATTGCTGTTAATTGATTAATATGAGTATTTTAAATTATCCGAGACGTATAGTATTTATTTTGCACCTATGACTCTAAGGATCTGATATGATAATTTATACTTAGAAAATTTTATTAGACAAATTATCAATTAATTATAGAAAAGAAAAAGTTGCGTTGTGAATTATTTTTGAAGTTCGGATCCTCTTTGAGCCAATTACAATCATCAAAGGTTACCTGCAGAGAGTTATGTAACATTAAATATATAATGGCTTATTTTAAAACCTAGATTGTAATATTAAAGAAAACATTTCCTAAAATAAAAGACTTAATATTAATTCAATAAATTAAGTAAACAAAAGGAAAACTGACTAAAATTAATTGAATATAAAATTGAGTTTATTTACAAGGTAATTATAAGCATATGATTAAAAACAAACATAAATGTTTAAAAAAAATAAAATATTCAATCCTAGTTGAGAACTGTATTCTCAACATTTATTTTCTGAGAATTACAGTTTGTCTTACTGAATTAAAAAAAATTCGATTTTGAAAGGCAGGGTTCCATACCCTAGAAGTATTTCTTTGATTAGCCTTTTTATGTTTAGATCGGGGTAGGATCTTCATACACACTTAAATTCGTATTATTAAAAGAATATAGCTTAATTAAATAAAATGGAACAATGGTGAAGGAGGATTGTTTGTTACCTTATATTACTAGATAACGTTGACAGCAGGAGGTAATGGCTGACGCGTTTTCGCTTTTTCTTAGCGCGTACATTTCCATCTATTGGCACACACACTCAAAATCTGTTTTTTTTAGTTAGAGAGCAGTCAACCTTCTACTTTTCCATCTTTTTTGAATCTGAACTCTCAAGAAAAATCACATTCTTTTCGTGGAGCAAAAAAAAAGGGATGGAACCATTTTTCCCTTTTCACATAAAATTAAGGCCTTATACGTTTTAACTTCTTGAAAATTTGCATGTTTCGGCCATACCTCTGATTTTAGAGAGATGCCCATTGGCATGCGGGAGAAATTTGGTACTCCCCTTGAGTGTTTCATAGGTCCGTCGGTACAATAGCGATTCCTCTTGACGCCGTGCTGTGTCTGGGAGGTAAAGATGCTTTGACTTGTGAGGTCTTCGTGCCTATTTAAGCTCTCATAAATAAATGTGTCATATTATTGTTCTGACAATTTTCTCCATGACATTTTTATTAGGTGTAGTTAAATCATTCGTGGGAACGGAAAACCAAATATTTCCTTGACTGCCGTGGTTCACTTTGTTCCACAATTATCTATCTGTATGCGCTGATCCTAAAATGGATCATTAATTTGTATTGTTCACTGTTCACTGATTAAAATGATACCAAATACTCTGTTAATATGCAGAAAAAAAACCAAATACTTTTTTTTTTTATAGTGTGTGCTAGTTTAGATCTAGATGGTGGTATTTCTCACCATCAATACTAAAAAGTTCTTTTATGCTAAATATCAAGTATCTAGGGTTGTGAGTAATATCAGGGCTACACTACATACCGGGCTTGCTCATTCATTATGATGACGTCACAAAAGGTGGCTGACTAGGAGGAAAGACATACAGCGATTGGCACAAAACGTTGGGCGCGTTGCTTTGGACCAATCGATGGTCGCGGTCAGCCACCATTTGTGACGTTTTAGGAGGGAATGAGCAAGCCCGGTATCTAGTGTTGCCTTGGTAATATCTCAGATGGATAGCACCTATCCTGGAAGTAATTGAGAGTACTTTTGACACTCCCCCTCCCATAACTTAGTGCTTGCCTAGGAACCTGAAATCTCTTTTTATCTACAGTACTCAGGGCCGTGCTTACGGGGGGGGGGGCGAACCGGACATTTGCCCAGGGTCGCCAAAATTTGGGGGCCGCCAAAAATTTGGTGTTGCTTTTGCATTTCGATCTGTTCTTTCTAAAATAAAAAAATTCTAAAATAAAATTTTCTTTCTAAAATAAAATTCATAATCCATTAACTTAATAAATAAATACATAGATGTAATTTCATTAACTTATAATAGTAAAAAAATAATTCTTGAATAATTTACATGTCCTGTTTAAGATGTAACAAAGAGTTGCTTAAGGAAGATTTCTCTATATACCACTCTATTCACCTATGAAGATGAATTGCAAGGCTTTTTCTGATTTTCTGAAAGTCACTTCAAACCGTTCATGGGGTCGGGTTGTTTTTAAGGGAACTAATAGTAAAACTACTGGTACGCAAGATCAATTAACTACATGGATAATTTTCCTTTGGCTAGGCAGGACACGCAAACTAGCGATTTCGATTTTCAACTGTCTTCCAAACATTTGTTTATATTTCTGAGATCTAACACATGCCATTGATTAGTATCTTTTTCTGGTACAAGAATTAACAAGTGGACAACACTATGGCTGTTTCTCTTCTTGGATATTTTGTTAAACGGGAAAAGAGGATTCATGAAGCCAAAGTCATTATAGGTAAAGTGCATGTTTGTCAACAAACTGGCTTGTGGCGTGCCTACTCAATTCAACTCAAAGTAAGCAAAATTTCGAGCTAATGTGCTTGTAGCTTAGCTAATTGTCTCGTAATTTTCACTTAGTTATAATATATATTATGTTTAAGAAATAATACATTATGAGTTAGTAGATCTACGAGAATGGTTACTTTCTGCATTCACCTAGTTCAGAAGTATGTCTTTACATCGCTTCGTGCTGCCACATGCACATTATCTATAGGAAATGTGGGACATTCATTCGAAATAACCATTGAAGATATGTTTGAAAAGTAATCTGTGAGACTGCTAGGTAGCGGGGCAACACGACTGGTCTCAAGGATGGTGAAAGACGAGGAGGGATGTCCTAGAGAAGCCTGTGGATTTTTCTTTCAAAATAGTTCTTGAGTTCTTAGAGATAAAAGGCGCTAAAAAGAGAGAATATCCTAAGTTCCTCGCTACAATGAGTGGATACAAATTGTTGCTGAAATTGAAGCTTGCAGTTTTGTAGTACTTAATCCACTACAGCATTAAAGGAAATTGCAAAAATAATATTTTATCATCTATTTAAATAGGAGAAAATTGATTCAACATTTCTGGTAAGTTTAAACTTTATTTTATTCACAGAGTGAGAGTAATATATACAGAGCTCCAACTTGGCTCAAATCCGTGCGCCAGCTGTGTGACAAATCTCTGGCACTATTGGCGATTTTCGAGTGTTGTTGCAAACACTTGCCAAGTTTTAGATTTTACTTGATTTGGGTTTTCTTAAAATTCACCGGATCCCCGAAGTCCGCCTTTCTTTGCATATATTGTTGATATTCATATTCTTTAATAATAAATATATTTCAAAAACAATGGTTGTCCAAACTTTTCCAAAATTCTCTTTTCTAAACAATTCATTTATTTGAACAATTATCTGTCTATTTACTTCTAAGTCAATAATTTGTACGATTTCTGTCGAAAATTTTAATTTCCCCTGAACATGTAAATTCTGCCGATTTTACAAAGCTGTATATTTAACAAGTCGCTAATTAGTAAATTTTAGGATAATGCATATTTGTTGAGTCGGTATTTTGCATATTTAAAATTTTTAAATATCCTTTTTTCTTTGGTAATTTCTCTAACTTTTGCTAATCCGATAGTTTACGGTAGTGTCCATTACAGAAGTCTAAGTTATTGCAGTGTACTAATTTAATCAGTTTCTCAACTTTTTAGTATCTAAATCTGTAATATGTCGATCTCAAGCAGTTGAGCTGGATATCCGAAGTTGTTTTTTTTTTTTTTTAATGTAACGTGAATATGAGCCAGTATCCAGATCCTCCCTCCCCTTTAGAAATGAATATCTACCATTAGGTCTATACCTTTCGCATAGATAATTTGAGTTAAAATTTCAGCCAATCATAACCTGCCAAATTCAATTTTTATTAAGTTATGCTGAACCTTATACACGAGAACTATACAGAGCTGCTACTCTCAAGAACTTGGAATTTCCGAATAGAAATCTTTCTTGGTGCTCCTGATAAGGAATATGCCGAATACATCAATTTCGCAAATCTAAAATACTTTTACTCAATAATCAGTATTTTTTTTTTTTTTTTTTTTTTTTTTTTGTCAACAATTTGGAAAATTTTGCCTGTTATCGATAATTTAGTTTCTATCGCAGATAAAATTGTCTTTCCGCAATTGAAATAAACAACTTTATAATTCAAAAAATGGTAACTTTCTGCGTCCTGTTGAATAAATTTCGAAATTTGACCCGGCGCAGCTTGAACAATTTTGTCGTATCTCTAAGGGTTAATTAAAAATCGGGGATTGCCTTGGAAACAGGATTCAGAATGCATTTATTCAGCTGATAAGTGGAAATACTTTGGAGGATATTTCTCTTTAGTTAGAAAATCAAAATATTTTTCAGTAATTTTGGGTTGTACTCCGGATATTGATCACCAAGATCAAATGACAATAGTTCATCGATCAGTTAACTTTTCTGGAAACAATACTAAAGTAGTTGAAAGATTTTTTGGGGGCAGTAGATAAGAGCACAAGTCTAGATTTAACGGTCCTTTTTAACAAAATTATCTGTTAGGTCTGTCATTTGAAGATTGCCGTGAACAGGGTTTATGCTAAGGGAGAAAAGATGCGTGATTGTCAAAAGGGTTTTTAAGCTAGAATATTAGGAATAAATCAAAAAGCACTGACCGTTTCATGTGGATGTCACAGCTGGAATTTAGTATTAAGAGATATAGCCAGATCATCAGTTATTGTAGCCAGGGCTGCGGAGTCGGTGGGAAAAATGACCGACTCTGACTCCTGAAATTTTAAAGGAACCGACTCCGACTCCGACTCTGACTCCGACTCCGGGATGTCTAAAGTACTAGTATTGCCTGTTGATTCCTATTATTCAGATGGTTTTATTTCTGTCATTTGTTTTGAAATAGTAATAGTCGCTTTATTAAATTTGTCATTAAATAAAGAAAATATTACTATTTAAAAAAATGGCAGCAATCAAGAAATCAGAATTTAAAAAAAACTCAACTGGCAACACTGCAACCTGCTGTTACATTCCTGTTTGACCTTGAAGTGTATGATGTGTATATTTTTGGATGAATTATGGGTATAAGCTGTGATAGGTAGTCAAGACTAGGACTCATTTATTGCAGCGGCAAACTTCTGTCAGTATTTTAGTATAAAAATTTTCACCTTTTTTCACCAAAATATGGGTGAAAGGATGTTTAATTTTGGTTTTATATCTATTCCTGCAGACCCCCAAAATAGGAGGCGAAAATTTTACAATTTAAGCATCAGTTGGGGTCACCAGAACCCGAAAAATTACGGTGGAATGCAAGAAAAATAAAACTGAAAATTTTACTATTTTAGCATTAATTCTGTTCTCATAGCTTCGTAAAAAAGGGGAAGAATTTTTTATATTTTCAGCATTATCAATTGTACAATTTTGGGTCCTGCAGACCCGAAAAATCCAAATAGTGAAATCTAACGAAGTAAATAAAATGGAAATTTTACTATTTCAGATCCCGCTGACTTGGAAAAGAAAATGCAAAATGAAGTAATTTTGGAGTTATTGTTCCTTCCAGTCCCGAAAAATTCCGATGCAAGGGAAGAAAAATAAAAAGGATTATTTTGTATTTCCTGCATTAACTTTATAATTTTGGCTTTATTTCAGGTCTGCAAGACTTGAATATCGAAAGGAGAAATAAAACAGAAATTTCACTATTTCATCATTATTTTGAGTACTGCAGACTCAAGAAAAAAATTATAATTTCACTTTTTTTGGGTGGGTGGAGGGTGGGGGGAGGTCCTATGTACACGAAAAAAGGGGAGAAAATGTACTTACAATTTCAGCGTTATTCCTAGTCCTACAGACCTGAAGAATCTGAGAGAAACAAGAAAACAAAAAGGAAAATTTTTCTATTACAATGATATTTCGGATTCTGTGGACTCCAAAAAGAGCAGAAACTTCCAATTTTCGCATTACCTCGGGTTCTGCAAACTCCAAAAACCGAGAGAAAGTACTGCATACTAATATAAAATATAAACTAGAGATTTCAATTAAAAGCCGTTTTCATATACGCTGTAAATTGGACAGTATATTGGGCCTGTTTAACCTGAGTTTCCTTGTATATATAGTCCAAATATAAAAAAAATAATTCAGTTTATAAATTGAAAATTACATAGAATTGGTTTAATTTCACTTCAAACTGTCTAAAAATCAAGCTGGAGTCGGAGTCGGCCTGTTTTTTAGTGACTCCGACTCCGACTCTTTTGTCCAAAAATAGGCCCGACTCCGACTCCTCGACTCCGACTCCGCAGCCCTGATTGTAACATCGTTCTTCGGAATTACTAAAAAGGTATACGTTATTATTTTCTCTGCTTCTGCTCAAAGCTGGCGCATATTTAAAAAACACGTATAAAAGTTAAAGGTTAAACCCCTATGTGATATGAGGTGGGAATGTCGAGTTGAAAGCATGAACGCTATTCGCAACCAAATTGGGAATGTTTATAATGCATTAGTCGGTAGAAGTTTCTGAAACGTTAAATGCCATGAAAAGTAATATAGAAAGCAGTTTCATTGGCCTAAGATATAAAAAACTTTCAATTCCTTACGACAATGTGTATCTGGAACGATATTTTAACGGAATTCACCTTATTAGTAAAATAATGCAACTTTCTGACATAAAAATCGACTATGCTTCGCAATTAATAAAGAATATGCTTCAGGTTTTAAAAGACTATAACGAAAATGGTCTTTCTAATGTTCAAATTTCAGCAAAAGAACTAGCTGAAGAGCTAGAAGGTGAATCCTAGAGAAATGACTTTTCCATCCGTACCATCACTTCGAAGAAAAAAAAATAGCAATAATTTTCTAATGAATCTGATAATGAACATATTCGTGATCCGGAAAATAAATTTCAAATATAGAGTCTTTTAATGTCCTCTTGGATCAAATCACAATGTCGACAAAGGAGAGTTTTTATCAAATGAAAACATTTAGTTCAACATTTGGCTTTCTTTTCGACCTAACTCACATCCTTAATATGCCTGTTGCTGATTTATTAAAAAAATGCAATGACCTTCAAATTTTGAGGCATGACGTAATTTTTTTAGAATTACTCACAGAATTTAAAGGTTTATGTCCCACAGTTCCAAGTTATGTAAATTCTCCATTGGAAACCTCAAAATATTTGTCCAGCCATAGATTTCAGGAAGTTATACCAAATATTGTCATTGCATTGAAAATTTTACTCACTATTCCTGTAACTGTTGCTTCAGCAGAACGCTCTTTTCAAAGTTAAAATTTATAAAGTTTCATCTAAGATCAACTATGCTTGATGAACTACTCTTACTTAGCATAGTTGCTCTTACTCTTATTTCGATTGAAAACGATTTGGCAAAGTAAATAAATTTTTCAGAACTAATATACATAACTTTGATCTCAAAAGCAAGAAAAATTGCTTTAACCCCTTAACCGTCCCGCCCAATACATTCACGGGTAGTGTAGGGTATATTTTAAAAATTCAGATTGTTTGATTCCCACCAGTTTTTTAAAATAGTGCAATTGGCTTTATGCTCGCATTATTTTATCTGCCATTAAGTAATACGAATATTTCTACTTAAAAAAATTGGTGGCAATCAAGCAATCTGAATTTAAAAAAAAGTAGTTTACGCCTATCGGTCGCGACGATTAAGGGGTTAAGAAAAATAAATAGCTGATTTAGTATATTCCACCAGTTTCGTTAATAAAAAAGTTTTTTACAAACTCTGTTATGCAATTACTTTATTTCGCTTTCAACTGCTAGAGAGGTACTTATGCGGAAACGCAGTTTAGTTTATAAATTATCTGTCATTGTGTGTGGCAAAAAATCTCATATCATCGTGCTATGCCTAATGAATTAAAATAAATTTCAAGATAGATGCATTATTATTTTACACACGAATAAGGATACTAAAACCTGGGAATTGAAATTAGGGGACTGAAATTCTGGGAACTGAAATTTATTCTGACTATTTCATGAGATATGAAAGTAAACCAATATCGCTATTATGAATATTTGTAGAATTTGATTTAATTTTGAGTATCAATTTTTATGAAGTATTTTCTACAACCTTTTGTGTTAAAAAGTGCATACAAATTCACACTTGTGATATGTTTTGTACAACGTTTACAGTATTTTGCATTTTATATCCCTTTAACAATTTTCAGAAAAAAGGCCACCAAAAAAATATTTTGCCCAGGGCCGCCAAAGTCCTAAGCACGGCCCTGACAGTACTTTGCATACGAAACTAAAGCTTCAAATTTTTGATACCTGTAAATAATAGGGACAAAGAATGGGCTTAGTGAAAATCAGTGGATGATCTCCAAAAAGAACACAAAATCAAGAAAAGGAGGATTACTTATACAAAAAGAAGTGAAATCTCATCAAAAACGTCACCTGAAAAAATGCAGCCAAGTCTCGTGATTCTTTTTCCGTAAAAAGTTCTGAGATCGTATAAAGCCAAGTTTAACTATCTTATTAACTCTGAAATTTTCATTCATAAATCACTCCTAGTCTCTACATCTTTAGTTAATTATTATTTTGTGACTTGGAAATTACGTAGCACGAGAATGTGATGTATACAGTTAGTCTTAATTAAATAATACTATAACATATTAAGGTGTAATAACTTCCCTGTGCGTATATAATTTGCTTTAGTTAAATTATCCCATCCCATCCTATGACATAGTAAGATGTAATAACTTTCCTGTGCTGCGTAATTGCGAAGTCACAAAATAATAATTAACTAAAGATGTAGAGACTAGGAGTGATTTATGAATGAAAATTTCAGAGTTAATAAGATAGTTAAACTTGGCGTTATACGATCTCAGAACTTTTTACGGGAAAAAAATCACGAGACTTGGCTGCATTTTTTACAGGTGACGTTTTTGATGAGATAGATCATTCCATCAAGTAGTTTCTCAGTTATGCTTAAAAAACTGCCCACATTTTAATCTGTTTTGTAACAATTACAAATGAATTTATCATTACGAGTTTCAAACTTTTAAACCTTTATAATTTATATATAAACTACTTGACCGAATGACTTCCCGTTTGGTATCCTAGGCTAAAATTTGTCGAAAAAGCCAAATATGATGTCGAAATTGGGTGTTCATATTGAAAATTTCAGAGTTTGGTACAATATCACTATGAAGACGTCCCCCTAAGTCTATCCCCCCCCCCACACACACACACACACAGATTGAAAGAAGACATTATTTCCAGTCAAATGGCTATTTCCGGTTACATGTGATTTATTTATTTTTTGTTTGTATGTGTGCATAGAATAAACAATAAGTTCCTTTTTCTATGTATGTGTGTGTGTAAAATCCCGTAATTATTGTATTTTTTTAATTTTTATTCCTCAATGAACGATCAATTTATAGTTTAAGAAATGAAAAAACTATTAAAAAATAGTGTTGGAATCGCTTCAATAATTTCCGAGAAAGTGTCATCCACTGAGGAAGAGATCTCTTCCTCCGTGGTGACACCAATGTCAGCTGTTTAACATGGGATTTCGCAACTGCTTTAGGAGTATCATGTGCTTCAGGTGAGAGAGAACATTTCAAAGTGTCAGTATAAAAATAATACGATCGAATTAACTATGTACAACTTTAGACGAAAAATTTGTCTAAAATGAAATTTTTTTTTTTTTCAACTCCCTTTGCGATTCTATCATAGCATGTTTTACTGGAAAAATCTAGAAAATATTTTTTTTTTCTTCATTAAATAATTTTACTTTATCCTTTAGTTTCTGAAAAAATTGACATGTCCGTTATTATTGCATAATACAATATATATATATATATATATATATATATATATATATATATATATATATTAATTAATAAGTACTATATCATTCTATAAAAAAACTATAAGCGATAGAAAAAAATAACTTCATTTTTCGGGGATTTTTATTTTTGTTTAAATAATGTACATAGAAAAAAATGGTTTTGGGCATTATATTATTATTGTACTTTAGACTAAATGTGTGAATATTGTCATATAAAAATGTTGACATTTTAATCGATCTAAACTCCTCCAAAGTGCACTTCATACGGCGTTCATAGTACATCGGTGTAATGTGATTGTAATTGCGCTCTTAACCCCTTCGCGACGAGCGTCCTTTACAGAATTTTTAATATTTTACCACCGGTTTCTCAAAACAGAAATTTTCGCCTAATTGAATCGCAGAAATGCTGTTGTTAAATAAGGCAAAGTTTACAATAAAAAGTTGCTGATGGGAATAATCGAGGATTTTGAGCATCTTTTGCGTCACGTATACGTGTCGCTCGTCCCCAAGAGGTTAATAATCATCTGAAAAGAAAGAAAAAAAAATCCCGCGGATTCTTAAAGTACATTAAATTAGTTGGATGCCAAACTTCAAATTGATAAGATAGATAAAAATTTCACAAAATAGCGGCTGTTTGAAGTTTTAGGTCGATTTTTGGCGCTAATTTTTCATTTACAAAGCTGTTTAAAAAATCAGAATTATTAAAAATTTTAATTTTTTAAAGTTTTTTTTTTTTTTTTTTCAAAAAAAGTCTAGTTTCATTTGCAAAAAAACAGAATGTCAATAGCTTGAACGGTTTAAGCGTGAGAAAGTACACCTATTCAAATAAACTTGTTTAAAAAAAATGCATTTTAAGTTTTTGATCAGCTTTTTTGTCAGCGTGACATGGGTCCGTTAAACTCATTGTCACAACTTAAATATTAGATGGTACAAAAAACGGTTTTGAGGTCATATTCTCTAGACACTTTAATTGTTTAAAAAATGAAAAAAAAAATGATGTTTTGAAAGTTTTCCAGGAGAATCCCCCGTTAAAAGGGGAAAAAAATTAAACTATTTTATGCGTTATACTAAAATAAGAAGAAAATCTTTCCTGTTTGAGTTTATTCTCATCTAGTTTTCTTACACGCTCATTCATTTGATTATATTTCTCTTTCCAAGATTATATGAATTTTCCTTTGGAATTAGTCTTATATGTTTCCCAGTTGCGTGTTCGGATATCGTTAAGCTGCTCCGCAATCCAAAACATTGTATTTATTTTTATTCATTTATCTATACTTCTTTCAAATATATAGCATGTGTAGCTCGTCTGTTAACTTTGATATCTTTTTTCCCGGTTTGAGTCATGCCCTAGTTACTGGGAATAATATATTTGTATATAGCACACAATATGTGCGTAGAACCAAAGTGCATTGTTAAATGGCTATACACAAGTGACTTACAAAATACTGTATACTCTTTCTATTTGTTTGTTTTCGTTGGTATTTTGTTCGACACTGTAAAAAATGTAACCTCATTAATTTATGTTAGAGATTTATTATTGCTTTACTTTAAATAATTTTATATTCTGTTTGTCTGTCACATTCATTTCGTGTTTTTTTTTTAAATTTTATTCTTTGTAAAGTTCTAGGTGATGAATGCTATCAAAATACAGGGTGCCCCAAGGCCGAAACTAGCGTTTTTTCAAGAGAGGCAAACATGGATTTTGGCATCTCCCCTCCCTCCCACCTACGCAAAGTAAATATACAAAGAGTTTTTTACGAAGTTTCTAACAGTTGACTTATCTAAAAATTTAAAATATGTAATAATAAAATACGTAATATTGAACTATCAACTATGTAATCAGCTTTGCAAAATATTTAGTCAATAAAACCTGTGTATATGCTATGCTAAATGCGGATCATAAAAAAGTAACCTCATGTTTAATCTTATTGTATTATTATTATTATTATTTACATCATTTCTGTACTATATACCTTAAAATCTTGCATTAAACAGAGCAAAAAAGCTTTCAAAACTGAACTTTGAAAAATCTTATTTCCATGTTGAAAACTGTAAAGAAAGCCGATTATCGACAGTTTTCTTTTTGTCTTGTATGACAAGAAAGATTACAAGCATAAATTTCTAAATCTACTTACTAACTCGTGCATGCTTTACTGAGCACGCGGGTGAAAGACACTTGTAATGAGTTTTCATTTTTAACCTCCAAGCATCTGTTATGAGAAATGTTCAAAGTTGTAGAAAACAGTAAAGTATTAATAATTTGCATCAATTAGTAACACCGTATCCAGCAGTTTTTTCGATAGCGGGGAAGGGGTAAGTGTGTGTGTGGCATCCTTACAGATTTTAAGCTATAAGGCCTTTTAAATGATAATATATAAATGGACCATTTTGAACTAATTTGTGGAAGGAATAAGATTGCAATATTTATCTCTCAAAAATATACATAGTCCGCTGGGTTGAATTTGCCTATGTACTCAAACTCATAGTTACATTCAGCCAAATCAGCCATCCATCTTTTTACAATGTCTGACTGGTTTTCTAAATGTAGGTGCTGAGTATTGGATTTTGAATTAGTTTGGATTGTAAACTTTCTACCCCATAGTATGTATTTGAAATGTTGCACTGCCTCGTGAACTGCTAATATTTCGAATTTGACACTTGGGTAGCGCTTTTCGGGATCCATGAGTTTGCGTCCAAAGAATTCAATTGGAACTAAATTCTCATTCTGCTTTTGTGCAAGAATTGCTGAAATTGCCACTTTGGATACATCACATATAAAGAAGAGCTCTTCCGAAAAATCAGCTGGTTTAAGAATCGAGTTTTTCATTATGTTTTCCTGGATACTACAAAAGGCTTTTTCGGCCTCCTCATTCCACTTAAATTTCACTTTATCTTTAGTGAGCTCCACCAAAGGATGCACGATATGATATCCGAGTATTTATGTATTAGCGATCGAAAATAATTTGCTAGTCCCAGTACCCCAGCAGGCATCTGACCCCTTTCTTTGTTTTGGACGAATGAAGTCTTTCATTTTATCTATGTTCTTCTTCGCTGGGGAGTATCATTCTTGATTGAGGTGAAAACCAAGGAAATCAATTTCTTTTTTACATATTCGCATTTTTGATGGTTCAATTGTTAAATTGTTATCGATAAGAGTTTGTAGTACTTCTTTTAAAAGCTGTAGCATTCCCTGCATAGCATTTGTTGCAAAAATGACATCACCCATAAAGTAGGCCACTTTGGTTTTATCAAAATGCCCCAAAACCTTATCTATTAATTCTGCAATTTACTATTTTTTGTGCCAAAACTGACTCGAAGAGGGCGCAATTTTCCATGTTCTGTGTTAAATTCAAGTTTATGCTTGTCTTCTGACCTCAAGTTTATCTGGAAAAATGCACTGTGTAATTCCAATACAGTGTAAAATTTCTTTCCACGTCTGCTGTATAGCACTTCTTTTATATCTGGGATTGGGTAGTTGTAGGCTTGTAAAACTTCATTTAGAAGTCTGTAGTCATATGTCATTTAATATTTTTCTTCTTGTTTTTTATCTTTTTAATTTTGCTATTTCTTAACAAACGTCAATGGAAAAACATAATTTGAATCTGATTTTTCAATTATAGGAGCTTTTAATAGTGTCTGAATTTCTTTTTTGCAAAGTTATTTTATTATGTGTGGCTATTTATAAGGTTTTGTTTGAACTGGGTATTCGTGGTTGAGCGTGAATTTCGGACTGACTATAGAAGTCTTCCCAAGTGTGTCATGATTTTAAGAATGCATGGGATTTATTAATTAATAAAAAATGTTTTAGGCTTTCCTGTAAATCCTGCGATTGATGAGATAGATCAAAGTCATTGTCTCAGCCTCCCGATGTTCTAACTTACTGAATGTTTAGGCTATTTATTTGAAATATTTGACCATTGTCTTTCTTATTTTGATTTGTGTCAATTTTATACTCTATGTTATTAACCATTGGGAAAATGGCTGTTGTTTTCGGTCGAGAATGGACCTCTTGGCGTCGTCACTTTATTTTTTAAGAGTTTTTAACGAAATTCTGTAACTTTAAAGGAATTTTTAACGAAATTCTGTAACTTTAGAAGAATTTTTCTTTGAATAAGCAATAGAAATACATAAAGTCGTTACAAAAATGTTAAAGTTACAAAAATATATGAAAAATACAGATATGAATAACAGATATGAAAAAAAGCCAAATTCAAAAATTGATGTCGGATGAGAAATCGTCTTATAAAGCAAAAAACGTGGTCTTCAACTTTAATTTCCTCAAAATAACTTTAGCTCAGACATCAATCTAAGCAAGAGTTAAAGTTATTGTAGGAAGGTATTGTAAACCTATTATCCCAGTGTATAATCCCAGTCCTTCAGTGACAGAACGAAATAAGAGAAACCAGCCCTATGCACACAAGTCAATCCAAAACCAGATAGCTACCTAAGTGACGTCAACGACACGAGCCTGACCTTTTAAACTTTTAACCTTTTGAATTTTCAGCTAAAGCCTGGATATCTGGGGCTCGCAATATGAGAAAATCTAAGTACTATACACTGTTTAAATTCAGTGTAACTTCTCTTTCCTCGTCTGAGAGGATGTACCTTTCAATTGCTCTTAAAACGAATACAAATTTATATCTTATAACATGTAAATTAATCATATTAGAATTTTATATTAAATAATTTAATCTGTAAGAAAAGGTGTCGCATCCCTCTTCACATGAAACAAAACATTAATCATTATTTACTTTTTTTTCAAGATATAGAACATACAAAGATTAAAAATGAACAAACGGTGATTAAGTGCACCAAACGGATATAAGACACAATGGATTAACTTTCCAGCAGCTGAATAAGGAAAGGTAAGAAGATTTTACCTTATATAATAAACTTTGTGCTCATTAATGACTAAAGTTAGAAAAATGAAAATATTAAATTAACTACCTCTACTTAAAATCTAAGGATTATATATTAAGTGACCTTTAACTGAATGTTAGAAGATCCAACAATATATGATTAACAACAGTTAAAGATTTTGAGACCGAATCTGCGCTAAATAAATATAAATACAAAACTAAAGTAGGGTATAAGAAGAAAAAAAAAAGGGGGGGGGGAAACTTAATCATGACATCGTTTAAAGACACTCAATCGATAGATAAGCTTGAACGCAACGAATTACGCCAACTGACGATTTAAGATGCAAATGATCCTAACGAACGATGATCTAATATAAACTACAACGGAGACAGCTCCAGCTAGTACGGATGCAACATTTTCTGCTTGGAACAAAAAAGATCAAAATGCGCGTGCTCTGATAAATTTGAGCATTGAAGACGCGCACATCATACATATAAAGAATCTCCCAAACTGCTCGCCAAACGTGGGACAAATTAAAGGAAATCCACGAACGCGAATCACTGTCGAGCAAGTTATTTCTTCTTAGGAAGCTATACAACACCAAATTAAGTGAGAACGGCAATATGCAAACGCATATAACAAATATTTTAGAACTAATAGATAAATTAGCCGCGATTGGTGAACGCATAAGCGATTCACATATTTCTGCCATTACGTTGTGCTCATTACCAAGATCGAGGCTAACGAAAAAGACAGGCTACCGCGGTGCATTCCACTTATCTTTTTTTACAGACCGCTAGAGTGACGTGATGCTCTTTTCGTACTGCTGCATTGGTGCATTCGAGCATCACGTGACTCCCGCGGTCTGTAAAAAAAGATACGCTTAAAGCACCGCGGTAGCCTCTCTTTTTCGTTAGTCTCGACCAAGATCATATGACGTCTTGATTACCGCCCTTGAATCGCGCCCGGATTCCAATCTGACACCTAATCTCCTAAGAACGAAATTAATTGATGAATATTCGAGAAGAATAGAAAATACAGATATTCCGCAAAACATATATCAAAGGCATATAAAATACAAAAGAATCCTGCATAACAAACAACAACAAAAGAGAGAATAGATACTGCACACACTTCAAAATGCGCAACCACAACACTGCCCAATGCTGGTTCGTAAAGCGACAGAACCAAAATAACTGCAGTCAGCAACCATCTAACCACCATCCGCAACCAAACAGACACTATAAACAAAAGCAATACTCATCATCACTATGTTTCGAAAAGTATTTTTAGCAGACAAAACTCAAACAAATACTTGGGTAATAGATAGTGGTAGTTCAAATCACATAACCAACGATAAAACATTGCTTTCAAATTTTAACGAAGACGCCGAAACAGAAATAACAGTTGCTAATTGCAACAAATTAATATCATATGGTTCCGGAGAAATAAAAATTCAAACGGAAAACAAAAGGGAACAAATTACACTCAAAAAGTTCTATACATACCGAAAATTGAAACGAATCTACTTTCCGTAAGGAAGGCGACCCAAAAAGGTTGTGAAAGGTAATTTCGAAAAAGACAGATGTAGCATAATAAACGACGGCAAAACAATATTAGAAGGAAAGTTGAAAAATAACCTATATGAAATAAATTTAATTAACGATACCAAAGAATCGAATTATGTAAACATGACCTACAGTTGTCAAAATCCCAACTGCATAGATTTATGGCACCGCAGAATGGGACACCGTAGTTTTAAAGAAATGTTTGCCAATCAACTGGTTACAGGAATTGGCTACTTTTCTTTCTGTTTTTTTAATGCGAAGCAGGGGCGCTATTTCACATTTTCCTTGAGATAGTGCGCAAACTTTGAAAAAAAAAATAATAAAAATTGTCTTCCAGGGTGTTTTAGGTGTTCGGAGATAACCTTGTGAAAATACACGAGATCTTCTTTCTGTTTTTTTTAAACGAGGGAATCTTTAATAAGTTTCTCTTAATTTTAGAAATTATTTTGAACTGACAAGGAAGGTCTCCTTAAAGCGCATCTCCTTTAGCTAGCAATATTTTTTCCTCGCCAAACGCAAACGATTTATACATTTTAAAATGGCTTGTAAAATGATAATTAATTTTTCGAATGCGAATACTTAATTAATTTAAACTTAAACGCTGAAATAGTTTATTATTTTTTGTATACTGTAATACTGTATACAAGCTGCTTGTTGTTGCAGAGTTATTTAATTTTACTACTGAAAAAATATGTTCTATGTTTTAGAAGCTGCAAATATCTATTTTATGTTATAGCAAAGCTGACATTTAAGTTATGTGTGTTATTAAATTATTGAAGTTTTTTTAGTTAACTTTTGTAGTTAACAATCGAAAATTTTAAAATATATGAATATAATATGAAAGGCATATTAAAGTAAACGAAAAGTTTGAAGAAATTCTTGTTTTAAGACCTGTCTATGAGATTTTTGTAAAATTTCAAAGCGTAAAAATTGTCATTAGCTTAAAAAAAATTATACGAATGGGTTAATTGTGGGGCTCGTGATACCGTACCCTCTTGTTCAGAATCGTTTGCATTTTGCGTTCAACATTTTCAACTCTCTGTACGTTTGCAGTAATATTAATTTTAAATATTCTTTAAATCAGGTTAAATAAATCATTCACTTTTTTTTTCTCTATTTATTTCGATTGAATGAAATTTCTCCATTGTGTTATCCTCCATTCTACGATTTTTTCTAATTTAAACGGCTTCACCGGTTGTTCAAGTAACTTTTAAATGTATTTTAAAAGGAAAAGCTCGATGACAAACGGATTCGTTATACATTTATATATCGAAGAAGTCGTTGTTTCTGTAGCAACAATACTTTTTCTTTAAATTGACAATGTTCAGAATTGCGCTTATTTTTGAACTTGAAACAATTTTAATTAATTTAAATTTTGTTTTAAATCGTAAAATACAATCGTTAAATTTCATTATATATACATATAAATGTGTACACAAAATTGTAGTTATAAAAATTTATTTATTATGTAAGTTAAACTTATATAAACAAGTTCAGCATGAAAAGTTTTTCCTTAAAGAGTATTTGTCATAAAAGCATATTTTTTTAAATTTCATTCAGTCGCCAACCGGTGATAAATCGCCAAATAAACGAAATTTTCATATATTTTTTTTTTTTACGGATGCTGTATCGAGACCGCAGAAAATCTTTTTATAGACGTATATTACCCTCATGAAAAGAACATTCTGTAATTTTTTCAAAATTTTCTGAGTATGTGCTTATGGAGACCTTCCTTGTGAGTTGTTCGTTTTACAAATTTTGAATTTGAGCGCGAACATAACTCGTTTTTCAGAAGATGAATTTAAGGTTGAATTAGTTCCTTTTTTGTGAGTAAGAGAAAAACTCTGTATGTTGTGCAAACGAGAGTGTTTGATTGAAAGTGTGAAATATTTGAGTGTTTGAATGCTTGTTCATGCGTGTCTTTGTGTTCAGCATAAGTGAGCATGTAAGTGTTTGTGTTGATTGCTGGACTGACTATGTTTTCATTAGTCTGTGTATGTTTAAATCGCACTCAGTAAGATGTGTGTTCGTTTGTTGTGTGTATGTTTGTGTGCGTATTCTTGAGTATGTCTTTTTTTATGTCTGGTTTGAACGTTTGTGTGTGTGTTTGCATGTGTTTTTGTCGGATGATATGTGCTTTCCGTTGCTTTATATTATTTTCATAAAATTAGTTTTTTTTATTATGTTACTAGCAAGCTAAGCCCGCTGCGCTGGTCGGTTTCTACAAATGAACCTTGAAACTAACGAAATATATCGTTTTATTTGACCTTGTATTTGAAAGCAATCTGTATATTTACCTGGAATATCCTACCACGTTACTGAAAAATGACGCCATTGCGTTATTATATTTTCTAATGTGCAGTCAAAATTTTAGCTGTTAAGGACCAATTTGGTCATTTACAGTTAGGGTTTGGTAAAGAACGATAAAACTATATGCAATATACTAAAACCATCACTAAAAATTATCGAATTAACAATGCAAACAAATTAACTAACAAAATCCATCCAGTAGAAGTTTTTATTTTTCAAAAAGGCTAATCTTTCGGAATCGGGTTCACCTGATTATATAACCTTCACACATAACTGTTTGACTAAGTAACGTACAACAATATATAGCACAGTAAAACCCTTCCTGAAATAGCATCTAACTAACAATACAATTCTCATCAAAATCCGTCCAGTAGAACCTTTTTCCTCTTTCATAATCGGGTTCACCTGATTATAGAACTTTCCCCCATAACTCTATAACTAAGCAACGTAGAACGATATGTTATACTGTAAGACCTTCCCTGAAAAAATATCTATCTTACAGTTTAAGTTCTATAAAAATCCATTCAGCAGAACTCGAGTTATAAGCAACCGGGACGAAATTTCATATACAGGGTGTCTCAAAAGGTCGTTTACAAACTTAACATGCAGGTCTGTCATATCATGATGAACAAGATTTACATAGGAACTTGTGTTCGAAAATACAAACTGCGACCGCTAGAGGGCGATGATCGCAGGTGTGGAGGGGAAGAAAGAAAGTATATCGAAAGAGGTATTAATATGACTTTTATTAAAGAACATAGTTCAATTTACACAAGATGTTCAAAATTCATTCCATTCGCCGCAATGCATGCTTCACAACGTCGACGCATGAATTCACGGACCCGTTCAAAATGGGAAAATCCGGATGTGCGCCCTGTTGTTGCAAATACCAGCGTGCGAATGCAACGCGTTGGGGATAATCGTCAACGCACAATGCCTGTACTGTGTACTCTTTGTAAGTGGTAGGGGTGGTTCGTGTCTTCATGCAGTATGCGCATAATGCTGGAACGACGTACACCCAAGACGCGTTCGCTTGCTCGGAGACTTGTTTGTGGGTTCTTGTCAAATTCCCGTAGCACGGTTTCCTCTACGACAAACGTGCGTGTAGAGCGTTCTTGAACGATGTGGCTATGTACTTGGAAAGCTCCTGCTTTACGCAATCTGCGGTGCAATTGTCCAAACAAAACATGATTTGGCTGACGTCTTCTTGGGAAGCGCTGAAGGTACATCCGTACCGCGGCTCGGGCATTTCCATCCGCGGCGCCATATACGTAATGCATATCGGCCAATTCTGCGTTACTAAACCGATTCATCCTTCTCCTGCAACGTCTTTGCCTGAAATGATTGCACTTTCCACTCTCCCGTAAGTCTGCGCTCATCGCCCTCTAGCGGTCGCAGTTTGCATTTTCGAACACATGTTCCTATGTAAATCTTGTTTATCATGATATGACAGACCAGCATGTTAAGTTTGTAAACGACCTTTTGAGACACCCTGTATAAGGTAGAAGTAAATAGAAGTATATTGCTATTAAATTTCAGTTAAAAAAAAGATGTTTTTCGGTTAGCCGGGCGCCAGTGATATATGTACAAATATATATATTAGGGGCCTACCCCCTGCAAGCTACGCTCGCCAACCCCCGCTCAGACTTCGAGGCCTCTAAAAACACGACAGCGTGCTTTGTTTTAAAAATATTGGTAAATCTGTAATTATGGGTTGCCATGCTTTTAACGTTTTAATGGGGCATTTTTTTATTATCATGGCCTCATACACAGCTGTTGCGACAACTGAAGACTGTTTTCGGGATTGATAAGTAAAATCAATTACACCTTGAAAAACCAGCTTGTATAAAATAGTTAGGTTTAAATTGTGGCTACCTCTCGGACTTTTATAAAAACGATCTGTATTCTATTCTTCCTTTGCGTTTAAGGATGAGAAAAATTTCATCTGCTTGTGAATAACATTAAGAACCGCAGTATTGAAAAGTACTATGTTCTAGATATTTTCAGTAACAGGTTTTAATTTTCTCTCCATCATGCATATTTTCATGTTATTTTAAATATGTAAATTATTTATTTTAATTAATACGAATTTTCTAATAATTATTTATCATACAAAATTAATTAAAATATTTTGTGCATGTATGCCTGCATTTATTCGGCATCAATTGGTGAGATATTTAAACAAATTTGCTATCCGCGATAATTTTACACCATGTTATGTCACTTGAATATTGTCCATAAGAAAATCGGGTACTTTTCCAGTATAGGATCCTTTGCTTTTAGGTTTGGCGTAATTCGAGTTTAAAACACGAATAGATTCGTTAATATACATAGATTTGTTCCCAAAAGTTATGAAAACAAACCCAGTGAACTTTTGGTGCTTTTCTATTATAGGGGTCTTGACGCTTTTTTAAAAAGCTTGGCGCAATTCGGGCATCAGAAAGTGAGATTTGGTGCCAAATGACATAAACAGCCATGGAAACAAACTCGACGATTTTTTTTGTTTATATGCGTATTTTAATTATACGTATATTATTATTGTTTTTTCTATACAAATTACTTCTGATTACATATAAAATAGGATAAATGACATTTTTACGCTAAACAAATTGTATAAATATTGAAAAAATGCTTCTGTATACGAAATGACAAAGTGAATAGGTTGACAGAAAGTATGTTGCCAAATTTTCCTTTTCCGCCAAGGCTATTTTCCATGTTTCGTCAAGGCCCCATATACTGGAAAAGCACCGAATTTTTATGCTTGTTTATACATGTATTTATATGTATATATACAATCCTAATAATATTATAAATCTGATTGTGCGCAAATGTTAGGCTGAAGCCAGCGTCAAAATGGAGCCTTTACTGATCCTGTATTTTTGCATACAGATTGATTATAACCCTCATTTGAACATAGGCTGGTTTTTGTTTATTTTATTCAAATATTTTTCTTAATAATTCAAAATTTCGTTTTTTCATAGAGAGTAAATGGACATTTTTTTCGTATAATATTTTAACATGGTTAAATTTACTTTACCGTTGCTAATACTTTATCGTTGCCAAAACTAATTCAAATTCCGCAATAATAATTTTTAGTCAACAATTTAGTTTCAATTGAAAAATGTTCACGTGAAAAATAAAAATGAAATAAAAAAATTAAAGAATTAAAAAGAAGATTAAATAATATTATTAGAAATAAAACGTACTTTTTTTTAGTTTTTGATAATAAACAAGGTTTCAATATGAGTAACCATAGGAAACAGGCGAATATGACGCCATACATCAAAAATAAAGCTGATATCTTTGATTGGTGAAATAAAATGATCTTGGGTTTTTTTTTTTCTTCGCTTTTTTCTTTTGTATGGTAATAATTCTTGGCGTTTTACCGTCTGCGCAGGGCTAATATAACTATACCGTATTTTTATTTAAATTTTAAAAAAGTAAAAAGAAGTTTCAAAAGAAAATGGTCAGCAAATGTCAATAATATGCTCCGCAAAATTATCCATATCGAAAATGATGCCATGGATAGCGAGAAATATTTATTTTCATTCTTAAAACTAAAAGAAATAACTCGATTAACTAAAAAAAAAATGTCGAATGTTAATAGTTCCATTTTTGTTGATAAAATCTAAAGATTTAATATTATTTCGTTAAAGCAACATAATTTCCCCTATGCCAGTACTGAAATTAATTGCCTGGAAAAGAAAATTAACAAGAATTATGTCATTAAAAAGGGATTTCTCTGCGGGAAAAATAGGCGTCATATTTGAAATAAAACGGGAATTTTCCAATGTGTTTTAAAATGAGTGTGAATCAATTCCTTACATTAATAATACAAGGATCAGTAAGTATAGAAAGTAGATGAGTTTCACGCCATATTTATAACGAAAAATTTAAATATATATATATTTTTTTTTTATCTATACTGATTATTACGCATGAATATCCGTTATATACAGATGAGAATTTTCTGCTAAAAATCGCATCATAATTTTAAGAAAAGGAA
This sequence comes from Maratus michaelseni, assembly GCA_963931845.1. Lineage (NCBI taxonomy): Eukaryota > Metazoa > Arthropoda > Arachnida > Araneae > Salticidae > Maratus > Maratus michaelseni. The sequence goes on from OZ007592.1 coordinate 258,733,176, forward strand.
AATGAACACGAATCTATGTTTGTATTTCGCAACTACTCCTCACTGTAAAAAATTGCTGCAGTAAAATTACTGCAGCAGAGATTCCAGGCAATGTCCATAAGAAAACCGGTTTTGTGTCTAGATAAACGAGCTTTGTTATTAGATAAACGGTTTTTGCCCGTAAAAAGATGAAATTTACTGAAATGGACCGTTTACCTTGAAAAGGGGGCATTTCCCGTAAAATTACGGCAGCAATTCACGGAGAATGCCCGTGAATTTACAATTTTCATTTACAGTGCCAGAATATCGAACGCAACGTGATTTACTTTATACAGGTTATCATTGATCCGAGGATGTTACACAAACTGTCAGAATTTAAAAAATTTAATTAGATGCCAAGATTTTTTTTTCTTTTTTGTTAATTTTAACGAAGTTTCTCTAAAAACGGAAAGTAAATTACTCCATATTTGTGTATAAAAAAAGGAGAAATAAAATAGATCTGTATATTTTTTTACACCATTTTCTCATTAAAACTGAAAAACAGAATTGATTTTCACTTTGAATAGATGGTGAAAACAAAATCTTGATTTCAGTAAATTATCCGAAAAATAAAAACATATTTTCACATATTCAAACTTCATGAATCAATTTATTCTGGAGAACAAAAATTGCCTGTCAACATACTGTCATTTAGAAAATAAGATTTGTTTCAGCTATACATTAAACCAAGGAGGCAGAACTGAATTTAAAGAAAAAGCATGTACTATTTCCAATGAATGTTTTTTTGTAGGATGGCTGTTAAAACGTTTCACAAAGGCGTTAAAAGTAAAATTGTTTATCAGGTAAAATTGACATTTGTTTTTACCCAATTCGTCTATTTCCACGATTTTATTTGCCCCTCCTTTTTGCATTGGTTGCAATTTCATTTTCGCGATTATTTGGCACAAAATTTCACTTTTTAAAGACTGAGTTATGTCAAGGTCTCTATAACAAAAAAATACCGTATTGTCGCCTATGAAATGTGATAAATAGTTAGTTAATTTTAACGTTTTTAATTATCGGGAGTGAAATATTTTCTTAATTAATGTATTTATTCTTCTTTTAATGTTGCGTGAACGAAGTCACGGGTAACAGCTAGTTTATTTATAATTGTCTTTCAATTTACCTCTTTTTGTACATAAAAATAGATAAATGGCTTCTTTATATTAAATAAATTGTATAAACATAAATGACGTCATTTGGACGAATTTATTCAAAATATTTCCAGTTTATAAATTAAATTAAATGCTGACAGAGACGATTGAATCCTGACGATAGAAATGCGATTTTTTTTTTTCAAATTTTAATGAAAAACATAATTTAATCACAATCTTGTCTTCATTATCGATTGAAATAAAAGATAAATTCAATTTCAATTTGAAAATGACGAATAAAAAAAAATCAATAATCCCTATCGGGATCCTTTTCGATTTTTTTCCCTTTTTTGTCACAAAAAAACTGAGTAATTAGTTGCCATCATTACAGAAATGTCATTAAAATTAGAAAAAAAATTAATATCTCGAAAACTAATTCCAATTTCAAAAATCTATTACCTGTTTTGACATCCGCGGATTTTTATGGACAGTTTTGGTATTAATTTCACCATCAAGCGTTTAATATTTCATTAAAAATAGCCCTGAAACATAATCAGTCGTTTAATCAGTCGTTTCATAAAATCGTTTCACAAATTCGTTTCATTAGGATTTTATATATATAGAGTAGAAATATTTCCAGTTTATAAATTAAATTAAATGCTGACAGAGACGATTGAATCCTGACGATAGAAATGTGATTTTTTTTTTCAAATTTTCATGAAAAACATAATTTAATCACAATCTTGTCTTCATTATCGATTGAAATAAAAGATAAATTCAATTTCAATTTGAAAATGACGAATAAAAATAAATCAATAATCCCTATCGGGATCCTTTTCGATTTTTTTTCCTTTTTTGTCACAAAAAAACTGAGTAATTAGTTGCCATCATTACAGAAATGTCATTAAAATTAGAAAAAAAATTAATATCTCGAAAACTAATTCCAATTTCAAAAATCTATTACCTGTTTTGACATCCGCGGATTTTTATGGACAGTTTTGGTATTAATTTCACCATCAAGCGTTTAATATTTCATTAAAAATAGCCCTGAAACATAATCAGTAGTTTAATCAGTCGTTTCATAAAATCGTTTCATAAATTCGTTTCATAAAATCGTTTCACAAATTCGTTTCATTAGGATTTTATATATATAGAGTAGAAATATTTCCAGTTTATAAATTAAATTAAATGCTGACAGAGACGATTGAATCCTGACGATAGAAATGTGATTTTTTTTTTTCAAATTTTCATGAAAAACATAATTTAATCACAATCTTGTCTTCATTATCGATTGAAATAAAAGATAAATTCAATTTCAATTTGAAAATGACGAATAAAAATAAATCAATAATCCCTATCGGGATCCTTTTCGATTTTTTTCCCTTTTTTGTCACAAAAAAACTGAGTAATTAGTTGCCATCATTACAGAAATGTCATTAAAATTAGAAAAAAAATTAATATCTCGAAAACTAATTCCAATTTCAAAAATCTATTACCTGTTTTGACATCCGCGGATTTTTATGGACAGTTGGTATTAATTTCACCATCAAGCGTTTAATATTTCATTAAAAATAGCCCTGAAACATAATCAGTAGTTTAATCAGTCGTTTCATAAAATCGTTTCATAAATTCGTTTCATAAAATCGTTTCACAAATTCGTTTCATTAGGATTTTATATATATAGGGTAGATATTGTATATATATATATATGTACAGTGGATATATACTGTGTGTACTTTTGCATCTATTATATTTAATGTGAAAATGTAGTAATAGTTACGTTTTGTAATTGAAACCTTTGGGTTTCAAGGTGGGGAGTGTATTCGCCAGCTGCTAACGGCGCCGCTGGGCACGCATGCGCGGTTTTTGATTGTTTTTTTTTCCTCTCGATCTGTTGAGAGAGTGAGAGTTGTGTTTTGCTTCGGTATGTGTAGGACGTTGCGTCCGCTGAGAATAAAAACATTTATTCTGTAAATGAGAATTTTACTTGCGTTAATTGACTAACTTCAGTTGAACTTCTTCAATAGGTATTTCTCGTAGACAAATATCTAAGCTAATCAAAGGATCTGAAACCATAATAGACAATTTTGTGAGTCAGGGCAATGCGTACTGGTATAAAAAATGGAGGTGTAGATGCAGAAAAATAACTTCCAGGCAGGAAAGAGATGTTGTGCGTCGTCTTTCACGAGGTGGTATTTCTCTAAGACAATTGTCCAAAGAGGATAACATCCATCTGATACAATCAACCCTGTCACGGATTGTAAAACGCACAAGCAACTTGCGATATAAAAAAAGAAACAGCAGCCCATGTTGAAAGCTATCCACTAGCAAAGAAGAGTCGATTGGGCCAAATATCATTGAACCTGGAAGGAACAGTGGCATCGTGTTATATATACAGATGAGAAAAAAAATAATTTGGATGGCCCAGACAGTCTTGCCTTCTATTGGCATGGCATGAAGAAAGAAGAGGAAATTTTCTCCAAAAGACAGCAAGATGTAGGCTCATTAATGGTGTGGGGAGGCTATGGCTATGGTGGTAAACTTAACCTAGCTTTTCCCTCCGGCCGCATGAAGTCTACCGATTACCAAGAAATGCGAAAAACCCATTTACTGCCATTTTCAGAGAGAATTGGTGGCCTAAGTTGGATTTTCCAGCAGGACAACGCCCCCATTTACGTCGAAAAATCCAGGGCTGCGGAGTCGGAGTCGTGGAGTCGGAGTCAGGTCCATTTTTGGGCAAAAGAGTCGGAGTCAGGCCCATTTTAAGACAAAAGAGTCGGAGTCACTAAAATACAGGCCGACTCCGACTCCAGCTTGTTTTTTAGACAGTTTGAAGTGAAATTAAACCAACTCCGTGTAATTTTAAATTTATAAACCGAATTATTATTTTTATTTTTGGACTATATATATCAGCCAACCCAGGTTAAACAGACCCGATATACTATGACTGAAACCTCTGGTTGATATTTTATGTTTAGTATATAGTCCTTTCTCTCGTTTTTTGGGGGATTGGCAGAACTCGAGATAATGCAAAAATTGGAAATATTTGCTATTTTTGGAGTTTACAGAACGCAAAATATCATTATAATAGAAACATATCAGCATAATATATGTTGTTTGGATTCAACTGATAGATCTTTGTGTGTGTTGTTTAAAGTAAATTTTGGAGATTTATTAGATTTCAACTGTTGTTTCTGTCTAAATAGCTTCAAATTTAACTTTTCGATTGAAATTTACATTACATGCATATGTATATTATACATACAGTTTTTGCACAGTTTTGACGTAATTAAATTATACCACATGTAAAATTTAATGCACATTGTGTTTTTGTGTGAATGTGCATAGAGTATCTAACCAGAGTATCGACCAGTCTTGACCAGAGTCGATTAATGCAGGGGCAAAGTTCCACACACATTTTATAAGAGTATTTATGCTTATTTTTTAAAAATAATTTGCATTTAAAAAAGGTGAAACTTTTTATACTGATTTACCAATACTGTTGCAAGTTTGCCTCTGCAGTAATCGTATGCTTCAAGGTCAAACAAGAATGTGTCAGTAAGTTGCAGTGTTGCCAGTTTTTTTTTTACTGATTGCTTGATTGCTGCCACTTTTTTTAAATAGTAATTTTTCCTTTATTTAATAACAAATTTAATAAAGCAACTATTACTGTTTCAAAACAAATGATATCAATGAAGTAATCTGAATAATGGGAATCCACAGGCAATACTTGTACTTTAGCTGTCCCGGAGTCGGAGTCGGAGTCAGAGTTGGAGTCGGATCCTTTAAAATTTCAGGAGTCGGAGTCGGAGTTAGAGTCGGTCATTTTTCCACCGACTCCGCAGCCCTGGAAAAATCTTCCTGGCAATGGTTTTTGGATAATGGGGTGCATGTCATGGAATGGTCTGCCCTTTCCTGTGATCTTAATCCCCAAGAAAATGTGTGGCGTATCATCAGTAGGGCTGTATATGCCAATGGCAGACAGTTTCAGTCTGTGGCAGAATTGATGGCCGCCATCATTGAAGCCTGGGATAATATTGATGATACTGTCCTCCAAGAACTGGTAAATAGTATGCCACATCGTATATTCCAAGTCATATATAAGCATGGCGGATATATTGGCTATTAATAGTAGTGGCTTTATTTCGGCGGGACACTTTTCCCCCCTCTTTTTTTAAAAACATTAATTTTTTTCTGCCCAAATGGGGCAGGGAGGGAGTTACTCCTTGTTTATACGTATTTGTATATACACTTTATTAATATATATGTTTGGTTATTATTGGTTTATTTCCTGTACAGTTACGGCACATAATTACAGTAGCTTTATTTCGGTGGGACACACCTTATGTTCCATCAGATATCAGAATATGCTAGGAATTGTATTTTTATATTTTTTTACATTTGCCAACTGTATAAGAGGGAAAATATCGCCGACTGTGATGGAAAAGGGATAATCATCCTGATTATGTAAAGGAACAGAAAAAACCATACAAATAAATTACACTTGAAAACATTAAAAATCCCCCTCATCTGCAGATTGATTTATTACTGTAAAAAAATTCTTCATCTTTACATAAAAATTTATTAGCTAAAAACAAGGGGTGCATTTTAGAAGATGGGTTTGAAACGAACAATGATTAAAGAGGACATTTTAAAACTTTTAATTTAAACATTTTAAAACTTTTTAAACGTCGAATTTCGACAGTGCTTTTGGGCAGATGCAATGCGCATAATAATAAAGAAGCTTATTTTACTGATATTGTTATAGTATTTTTTTCTGTCAAGTTTTGACGGGCTCCAACTAGTTTATTTATAAAATATTTACATTTTTTTCCCCCAATTCCAACTCTGAATATTTTTAAATACAAAATATAAATTTCATCTTTAAAAGATTCTACTAAACTTTCTGAAACACAAATTGCATTTTGAACTCACAGAGCTCAGTGCTTTCGCAAAGCTAATCTCAACCACTCGGTAGCAAAGCACTGCTCCACTTTGGCTGCAAACACAGCGCATAGAACATAATAGCTATATGCTTTATTAGCTAAATTGTCATTTTTTTTTAGATTTATTGAAAAAACACTTTCTAATTGTGAAGTAGAATCTATTTGATTTGATATTATGTTGTGTGTAGTACAAGTTATACAGAGGGTGGACAAAATAATACGAACACTCATGAAAAATGGTGAAAAGAGCAATATCTAGAAAAAATACATGAGGAATTAACCTGAAACTGCAGGTGTGTAAACAGTATAGTATAAGTTATATATTTCCGTGAAAATTTTTTCCCGAAACCCCATAGCGGACTGTCAACAAATTGAAAAAAGACGAATATCTTTTGGATAACCCTGTAAAAACTAATGTAGCAAAAGCTTTCAAACTCGAGATTATTAATAAGTTGCTTATTTTAATATACCGTGTTCATTTTTAGGAGAATAGCATGTATACTCGTAGAGAAATTAAGGTTTTTATAAAAACAGTCCCAAATTTCGCCTAGTTTTTTGCTTATAATTTGCGAAGTTTTTAATATAAAAACAAGTTCTTTTCAGAAAATATGACAAACAACATTGTACATAATACTCTGCAATCAGAATTGAAAAATAATAAAAATTGGATGAAAAATGAGCAGGTTTACTAAAAAATGTTTCACTACGCATGCGTGAATGCAATCAAAATATAATATGCATAATGTATTAGCTAAGTATATAGAGCAACTTTTGTGAAAGTCTCAAAATCATAGCTTGAAAATTCTGTAAATTATCGTCAATAGAATAAGCTCGAATCCATTGTTCCCAAAAGAAAGCAAAAATATAAGGGGTTGTATCCAAATATAGTAGTACGTGCAATATTGTGTCTTGGCTCTGATCAACAGATATTTGATACAACCCCTCATCTTTTTGCTTCTTTTTGGGAACAGCGGATTTCGAGCTTATTCTATCGACGATAATTTACAGAATTTTCAAGCTATGATTTTGAGACTTTCACAAAAGTTGCTCTATATACTTAGCTAGTACATTATGCATATTATATTTTGACTAGTATATACCCCCTGTCAAAAATGACAGGATATTGACTCAATATTCAATTTTTGAAATAGTTCAACGAATGGGCAAAACATTCGAATTAAATATTTAAAAAAAATAATCCATGTGTGAAATTTTCTGAAAAAAAAGCGTTATCAATGTGTTTCTAAAGAGCTTAACTCACCACATAGCTCATTTTTTGATTATATAAGCAAAATTAAATGGAAATTACTCGGTACTATTTATTCCTTATATTTTAATTACGTTTCATAAGAAAAAAATAATTTTATTTACGATGGAAACAAAATTTAAAATTTGTTTGTATTATCTACCGGTAGATGGCACCATATTCCCTTATACGGTCCAATGTTGCTTGTGATTTCCAAGCAAGCCACCTCGACTGTCTTTCTCTAATTAATCGCCGTCTACGTTCAATCGGCGTTTCATCATTTTAATCAGGCATCGCTAAAACAATCCTTAAATAATATAAAACAACAATAAAAACTGATTTGATTGAACATATTCAAATCCACCGCGCGTTCAAAACAGCATTTAGAAAGATCAACAAAGATGTTAAAGCAGTAAAACTCACGATGCCAAATAGCAATCAGTACAGCACAAATAATTTTGATGAATGATTCTCAAAAGTAAATGACTCACATTTTTTTTTTTTTTTTTTTCAACAATAATAATAATGATTAGCAAAGTGAAATGTAATTTCTGAAATTTTCACATTAAATTTTAATATGCTAATTATATGCAAATATTAACTTGTATTTTTATCAAAGTTCGATTGTTTATATTAATTGACGAAAGATGGCTGCAAAAATAGTTTTGAAGGTTTTGAACAAAATTAAAATATTTAAAGAATTTAATATGCTTTTACAAATATTTTAAGAACAGAATCAGATAATTAACCTTTTATTTTAAATTGAAGCGTTCAAAGAGTCATTCATTTGTTTCAAGATTTAGAAATTCTGAATGGCAACAGTGATTGTTTGTTTATATTTAGCAATTTGATATTTATAATAGCTTATTTTTAATTTGTAACTTAATACATTATAATTGGATAAGATATACATGTTTTATGTGAAAATATGCAGAACAGACATGATTTCACGTAGAAGAAATTATCGTTTAGTGGTCATGTGTTAGCATATCTTTTTCAGGAAGCCTAACATGGCGTTTAACTAGCGACAATTCTCGATCCACTAGACTTCTGTTCTAGCGTACTTCTGAGCCAATCATGGCTATCGCTGGATGGAAATAGAACCTCCTACTTGTTTACTAGTCTCGCTGTGAGGGGAATGACAAGTTTGTTTTGTGACGATATGGATATTTAAAAAAGTAGATTTAAGCTCTGTTTTCAATTATTTCGTTGCGCTATTAAAGAGGAATATTTAATATTATAAGCTGAATAAAAGAAGAATCATCATTTACTATTATCAGTTGATTAAAAGAAGAGTCATCATTTGCAGTTATTTTTCAGTTACATAACTGCCATGTGTTTCGCGAATTGAAGTGATTCTTTTCTAAGACGTATTCAGTATAAAAGGAAATACGGACTTTTCTTTTAATTAAATTTCTGAATTAATTGGCCAGCTGGTGTCTCTTTTGAAAGCAGAAGTGTAATTTCTTCTTCTGCTTTGAAAGTGTACATCTGCTAGCCGAAATCGATTTAATAAATTGATTGTGAAACTTTATGAATTGATTACCACATTTAAAGAAAGGGCAGAGAGCTGAATAAAGCAATTTCAGGTTTAATAAGCATTGAGTTTTATGTCCATTATATTTATTTCTAATGAATAATTCTAAGCACCTGTGTATTATTTGTATATTATTTAATAACATTAAACAGTGATTTAACATGCCTGTTTTCATGTAAAATTTCAAAGAATAAAAGTAATTTCAATCTATTTTAGTAATGGGAGATTTCCAAAATAATTGCCTGTTTAATATTTTAACCTTAAAACACATAATGACATAAAAAAAAAATTAAAAAAAACCTTTTGACATGGATATAACATAACATATATATGTATTATAAAATGTATTCATTTACGTGTTTATATGTACTTAAGTGATTGAGTGTTAGATTATTGTAGTTACCAAATTACAGAAATTTAACATCCTGATTTAACAAAGTTATAAATATTTTTAACTAGACTAGTTTAAATATATAAGAATACAAAAATTTCTTCTAATATATATTTATATAATAGTTTAAAATTTAATATTAATGTCTGCTCTTTAGTCTTTATACATCTCATGAGTATTATTATAATTATTTTACAAAACTTTTTATATCTGTAGTTGAAAATAAAGGTAGAGAAAACTTTATTGTTCGTTATTTAGTGTAAACAAAGTGTGGCAAAATAGTAATATTAATGTAAACTAAATTACTACTTTAATTTTTATTTATTGAAAAGCTCTTATTAAAATGGTAAGTATTTTTATTACCTCTCAGGGGTATTAGCTATATTTTTAATTATGAATTCAGTTATAATAACTTTTTGTCAATTAGATATTTTTTACTATAGGATCATTAGGCCTTACACTATCTTCCTTAGAATAACATTTTTCTTGGTCAAAATTACTTTGAAAAAACATTAAACATCATTTTTAAAAAATAATATCAATTAAAATCACCAGTTATTAACCTTTTTTTTTTAATGTAACTTTGAGAAACTTATAAAATATCACTTTCCTACTGAGTGTTAACTTATCAGAAATCAATAACACGTAACCATTTTTGGAATTTAAACCAAATTATCTGTGTGATAGTAATCCTAAAATGGTAGTTAATTTGAAAATGACTGATAAATAATTCTATTTAGATAACAAATAAAATTCTTTTGAAATATATGTTTTGTATGTTGAATGTTACCTCTTTTTAAAAGAAACTTGGGTACTTTTATGTTAGCCAGGCACAGATAATAAATTGCTAAATATTGTTCCCATCACCATCATTTGTACTCTATTCATTTCATTTAAAACAAACTTTTCATTCATTTCATTTAAAATACACACACAAAAAAAAGGATAATGTCACAAACAAAACGATTTTATTTCTACATCAAAGCATTATTTCAAATTTAATATTTTCATATGCAAAAAATAAAAGCTGCTGTTGGTGAAATGTGTGCAGGCTAACATAAAAACACCAAAACTTGCTTCTATAATTTTATGCTTATGATTACATAATACTTCCTTATTGCTAATTAAGGATTCTATCATGTATAGTTTCTGCCTTTCCTTTCATACAGGGCTGAAACTATCTTTTTTTTTCCATCCAGGGCAAACATGGATTGCAGTATAATACATCTCCGTCGCATACAAATTTTACCTTGACCCAAGCAAATTTATAAAAATTAAAGCAAAACAGTGTAATTCAAAGGCAAAATCAGTTAGGTCATTTAGCATTACATTGGGATCAGGGCCCGACTAGCAAGTTTTTGTGCCCAGAGCACTTTCAATTTTTCGTGCCCCATTGGATTGGTTGATTTACTGATAAGGTTTTTTTTTTTTTTACATATTGCACGCTTATTTGAAGAGTGTCAACTCAAAAAATTACGTTTTCCAGAAAACTGAAAAACAGTTCCAGGAATAAAAATAAAATATTGTTATCTATTATTTATTGAAATGTGATTTTAACCACAGATTGAAATATAGTTTTCTCATTTTATCGTATTAATACCTCAAATATCACATTTTTTCAATGTGTAATATGATTAAATTGAATTATTTGATAAATACAGCGCATCAATTACTAGAAAATAATAAGAAGTATACTTATTAATGATGTTATTGATATTAAATGATAAAACCAAACTGATACTGAGTGCAAAAAAAAAAGTCCTAAAAGAAATAAAAACGTTAAGTTCAAACGCAAAACAAAAAAACGTGCTGCTTTCTTTTCTACTTCAACAGAGCAGGGGTCTTGCTCCGTCCGTCAGCAAATGTGACCACGTGTGTGGGTTGTTACTTATTCGTTTGATTGACAATACGACAAGCCAATCAGATAGTTCTGCTGAACCTCAGAAGTACGCTAGAACAGAAGTCTAGTGGGTCGAGAATTGTCGCGTTTAACTACGGTCGACTCGCAGACCAGAGTAGTACAGTCCGGTACCGTTACAAACACTTTCACAGGCGACTAGACTCTGGCCGTCCACATTACGCAAGTCTTCTCTGATTGGCCAGAAGCTGGATGAGCATCTGGGGAGAAAACGACTTCTAATAGTAGAACTTAGAAAAAATTCGGGATCCCTTTCAGCAGTAGAGAAAAAGAGGAAATAGTAATACGTTATTTGTGTAGCTTTCACTTTTCGCTTGCATTTATTATTCAGAATTTATTATTAATCATTAAAATTATAAATATAGAATGTTGAATTTTATAATTTAAACAAAGAAAACACCGAATTTGCAAAAAATGAGTTATTTTCAAAAGGAAATAAATAATAATAAAAAACCCATAGCAATGGCTGTTATTTATATAAAAATCTTTGTTATATAAATCTGTAAAAAATATTTTTATGGCTTCATATTTTAATATTATAATATATTTTTTAACAGACTTAAAATAAAAAAATAAGTAGATTTGTCAATTCTGCAATATATTTATATATATATATTTATTCGACAATAAATATTACATATAAATATATTTGGAAGTTATCTGTGTCTCTTCACGAAATACTGATTCTTTACTTCCCCTCAGAAGGCTTTTCTTTAGAGTATTCATTTTAATGAATGATTTACCTTTTTTCCTGTTTACCTATCCTTTACTGTTGTAACATTTGTTAAAATAGACCAACTGTCGTAAATGTTGAATATTTTGTCAAGATTAACACCAGCCGTTTAAAAATAATCATCGTATCCTATCCTACTTTTTTTTTTTTTTTTTTTTTTTTTTTGTAAGCTCATTTTAAATTTTCCAATTAATAGATGGTTATTTTTTACGACCGATTCCCTGCACTAGGGATATAGACCAGCGTTGGGTCTTTCTAACCCGTATTTACTCAAGGTTCGAAGAAAAACTCCGAACGGTTAGGCAGACGAGCGCGACAGGGGTTTGAACCCAGCACCTCCCGTCTGCCAGCTATGAGAGCAGAACCTCTCAGCAGTCACTGGTGGAGCTCTAGTTAATAGAATTCGATAAATTTTGAACTTTTTAAAAATTTGAATATTTTATAATTACCTTTTTGACATATTACTAAATGATTTTCTGAAGGAGGTATGAGATAATAATCTTTTTAACGAAAACGCTTGTCATTGTTCGTAGGGGAAAGGGAAGGGAGGAATGGGGGTACAATTTAATTTGGGAAAAATTATGAAAATATTAATCTTCCAATTTGATTTATTGCTGCCATTTCACATTAAATGAAATTTCCCTTGCAGAGTTGCAATCTTTTTTTTGTTTTCTTGGTAAAATACATGATTTTATTAAATCAACCATATGGATTGTCCATTAAAAAAGATTGATTCATGAATTTTTGAAAAATGCATGTCGAAGTTTTAGCATTTTGATCATAGTTATACATTGAAAAACCATAGACAGAAAGAGAAAAAGAGCTTTAAAGATTGCAACTCTGCAAGGGAAATTTCATTTAATGTGAAATGGCAGCAATAAATCAAATTGGAAGATTAATATTTTCATAATTTTTCCCAAATTAAATTGTACCCCGATTCCTCCCTTCCCTTTCCCCTACGAACAATGACAAGCGTTTTCGTTAAAAAGATTATTATCTCATACCTCCTTCAGAAAATCATTTAGTAATATGTCAAAAAGGTAATTATAAAATATTCAAATTTTTAAAAAGTTCAAAATTTATCGAATTCTATTAACTAGAGCTCCACCAGTGACTGCTGAGAGGTTCTGCTCTCATAGCTGGCAGACGGGAGGTGCTGGGTTCAAACCCCTGTCGCGCTCGTCTGCCTAACCGTTCGGAGTTTTTCTTCGAACCTTGAGTAAATACGGGTTAGAAAGACCCAACGCTGGTCTATATCCCTAGTGCAGGGAATCGGTCGTAAAAAATAACCATCTATTAATTGGAAAATTTAAAATGAGCTTACAAAAAAAAAAAAAAAAAAAAAAAAAAGTAGGATAGGATACGATGATTATTTTTAAACGGCTGGTGTTAATCTTGACAAAATATTCAACATTTACGACAGTTGGTCTATTTTAACAAATGTTACAACAGTAAAGGATAGGTAAACAGGAAAAAAGGTAAATCATTCATTAAAATGAATACTCTAAAGAAAAGCCTTCTGAGGGGAAGTAAAGAATCAGTATTTCGTGAAGAGACACAGATAACTTCCAAATATATTTATATGTAATATTTATTGTCGAATAAATATATATATATAAATATATTGCAGAATTGACAAATCTACTTATTTTTTTATTTTAAGTCTGTTAAAAAATATATTATAATATTAAAATATGAAGCCATAAAAATATTTTTTACAGATTTATATAACAAAGATTTTTATATAAATAACAGCCATTGCTATGGGTTTTTTATTATTATTTATTTCCTTTTGAAAATAACTCATTTTTTGCAAATTCGGTGTTTTCTTTGTTTAAATTATAAAATTCAACATTCTATATATATAATTTTAATGATTAATAATAAATTCTGAATAATAAATGCAAACGAAAAGTGAAAGCTACACAAATAACGTATTACTATTTCCTCTTTTTCTCTACTGGTGAAAGGGATCCCGAATTTTTTCTAAGTTCTACTGTTAGAAGTCGTTTTCTCCCCAGATGCTCATCCAGCTTCTGGCCAATCAGAGAAGACTTGCGTAATGTGGACGGCCAGAGTCTAGTCGCCTGTAACACTTTCTCGCCTTATTATAGATTGATGCGCAGTGAAACATTTTTTAGTAAACCTGCTCATTTTTCATCCAATTATTATTATTTTTTAATTCTGATTGCAGAGTATTATGTACAATGTTGTTTGTCATATTTTCTGAAAAGAACTTTTTTTTATATTAAAAACTTTGCAAATTATAAGCAAAAAACTAGGCGAAATTTGGGACTGTATTTATAAAAACCTTAATTTCTCTACGAGTATACATGCTATTCCCCTAAAAATGAACACAGCTTATTAAAATAAGCAACTTATTAATAATCTCGAGTTTGAGCGCTTTTGCTACATTAGTTTTTACAGGGTTATCCAAAAGATATTCGTCCTTTTTTAATTTGTTGACAGTCCCCTATGGAGTTTCGTGAAAAAATTTTCACGGAAATATATAACTTATACTATACTGTTTACACACCTGCAGTTTCAGGTTAATTCCTCATATATTTTTCTAGATATTGCTCTTTTCACCATTTTTCATGAGTGTTCGTATTATTTTGTCCACCCTCTGTACTGTGCGTGGAGAGTGAGGGGATTGCGCGTATGGAGTGGCTGGCGTACTCGCCGAAATCTAAAAAAGATGTAAAAAAATGTTTCAAAGATGGAAAAAAAACCTTGATTAACTCATATTTACACGTTAGAGTATTTGACACTCTTCCACAAGTTGAAGTTAATAAATTCATCTTAAAGTAATGTAACAAGTTGCTAAAGTTATATCTACAAAAAATAACTTTTCAAAAGTAAACAAACAGCCAAGCTTAAAAAAAACAAAAAACGAAAGTTGTGGCTAAAAAATGGTGTGATATCAAATTTCCAAGCTTTTATTATAAGTACTTATTTAACTTTTTCCCATTAAATAAGTTATCATATATATAAGTCGAGTGCTACGTATATGTTAATAGAAATCGTTTTCTCCTGTACTAAATACATCCTAACGTGTTTCTGAAAATTCAATTTTTTTCAAATTATGCATGATGGGCTTGGCGGCCATCTTTCCATATTATACACAAAATTCTAAGCACCCCCTATCCGAAGTTAAAATCAAAAGTTCAAACTTGTAACTTAATCAAATATTTTAAGCGTTTCGTTAATTGACTTGTATGTTCTGAAAATTGTGTCTCAAATTAATGATGACTTATCTTAAGGATTCATCTTATGATTTATTTTTTTAGAGTAATTAATCAATTCACAGTAGTAAAAATCAATTTATCAAAATATCAGTCTTCCTCAATTTATCTGTCCGTAGTTAAAATCTGAAGTTCGACATTGTTATAAACATATTACATTGCAAACATATTACGCTTTTACTTTAGAAATTTGGGTGCTTAGAAATATGGGAAGATGGCCGCCAAGCCCATCATGCATAATTTGAAAAAAATTGAATTTTCAGAAACACGTTAGGATGTATTTAGTACAGGAGAAAACGATTTCTATTAACATATACGTAGCACTCGACTTATATATATGATAACTTATTTAATGGGAAAAAGTTAAATAAGTACTTATAATAAAAGCTTGGAAATTTGATATCACACCATTTTTTAGCCACAACTTTCGTTTTTTTTTTTTTTTTTTTTTTTTTTTTTTTTTTAAGCTTGGCTGTTTTTTTACTTTTGAAAAGTTATTTTTTGTAGATATCATTTCTTTTTTTTAAAATAGATTATACATAATATAAATAATCTACTCTATGAAATTAACATGAGAATGTTATGTAAAATTACATTTTACTTTCAGTTATTGTTTAAAGGGTTAACTAGAAATACCAGTAGATTTTTCAGTTAAACTAATTACACCCTTAAAAACAACATACTAAATGTGGCTTGTTATAATACTTTTTATCCTTCGTTAAAAAATATCACTGACTAATCCATGAGATGAGTAAAAATGGAATATGTACATAAGCGCGTCAGCGCTGCTTTTGAAATCAAAAGTGATATCATGCTCTTTTATTATTAGCATTAAATCCCTTTGATTGGCGAATCTTTATAAAACGTAGTTAATGGTGAAAAGTAGCAAAATATCTTAGCAATTTCTTATATTTACATTATTTTATTCAATTAAACACTGTACTCTTACAATAAATTAAAATGGAAACTTAACTTCTAAAACAAAAACAATTTAACAACTGGATTCCATTAATTTATAGAAAAATGACGTCAAAGGATCTCAGCCTGCGAACGAAATGCTTGTCCTTTACTGTGGTTTTATAGAAATAAATTAAACATATTCAATTCCATTTCGAAAAGTTTGTTTACGTTTGGAAAGAAATTTTAAAGGCCGATAACTCTTAATGAATACATTTCAGAAGGTACCTCTTCCCTCAAAATAATTTTTTTTTTAAAGATCTTTCTAAAAATGTAAATTTTATGAAGTTATATATATATATTAAAGCATGAACACTACTCAAAAATACCCCTCAAAATAATTTTTTTTTTAAAGATCTTTCTAAAAATGTAAATTTTATGAAGTTATATATATATATATTAAAGCATGAACACTACGTCTGCTTACTTTATTTTACAATATTATAAGAACACACATTTTATCAGACAATTAAATGCACTAAACCAACATGAGTGAAAAATTGACCTGCGCCAGGACTCGAACCTGGGACCTTCAGCGTACCGTGCTAACGTTTTACCACTAAGCCATCCAGATCGATATTCTAACTCGGCAATTTCTCATTCTTATTCCTGTTGGACACAGTCATCGGCCACAATTTGCAGTCACATTTAATTGTCTGATAAAATGTATGTTCTTATAATTAGGAAGTTTTATTTAAAAAAAAAATATCTTCAGAAAAAATGGCTGACTTGCAGATGAAATTTGATATGATTAACCCGTAACTGATTTGTGCTATTATAATACAGATGGTACACGGTCGTTGGCGGGGTTTTATCTCTGTTTTGGCATAATTTTTTAGTTGCCAAGTTAATTAACAGTTTTTTGCTAATTAAGGATAGAAATGTATTTATTTTTTCACTGTATTTTATAAAAGCACGTAGATTAGGTTATTACTTGTCCAAAAATGCAATCCTTTTTCATTTCTGTCCTATATTTAAATCTGTAGGTTGTTTGAAAAAAAAAAGTTTGACGAAGAAAATAGTGATCATTTTAAGTAACTCGACGTTTTTAAAAAAAATCTATATTTCTGTTTATAAATCACTTATGAAGATGAGTTTGGTCTCAAATTGAAGAAATTCTTCATTAGATTCTTCTAGTTTTCGTTTTTTTTCTGCGACGCTTGGTTTATTTGATATCTGATATTTTAATCTGGCATGTTTGGTCGATTTAACATTGCGAAGTTGATTGCTGTAAGTAAGCAGTAGCGGTCTAAAAGTCCAGTTCTTGGCGTTGTTTGTTTAGCGCTTTTTTTTTTTTAGCTTGGCTTGGCAGATCGACCGCCCTGCTTGATAAAAGAGTTTTGTTCTGTACTAAGAAAAAAAAAAAGAATATTTTTATTAATTAAGGTACTTAATTTAGAATTGACGGAGCTAAGAATTTTCTTCTATTTACAGTCTAAGATGCGAAAATATTGTTTATGCATTGCACATATGAATGATCATCAGTTCTATTTGAATATTGTTGCAACGATTCGAACGGGGTCCCCTAAATTGATCTTTGCCCAGGGCCCCAATTAGTCATGATCGGGGTCTGTAGTATAGGAGCTCTAGGTTGAGCACCTCATCGAAAGTATGGTCACACGCTGTAAACTTTATATGTAGATGAGGGATACTCACATACCTTATAATGTCGGTTTTGATTGTTTCTTTTGGCTTGAAACATGTTTCTATTAATAACTCCAATATGACTTCATCTTATAACTTATAAAATTTGGATATTGTTTTCATCTTTGTATGTAATTCTTTGTTTTGTTTCATACATAAACATATTTGCTAATTTCCTGTCAATCCAAAAAGTACTTGTTGATTTTTCCGCATTTTACCGCTGGGTGCTTAATTTTTGGCAGTGAGTGTATATATATATATATATATATATTTCAGAATCATAATTTAATATCGTGATAATATTATTCGCTACAAATGAAGACGTTGGATAAATAGTATCAAAGTTAATAGTTTTCTTGTGGAAATCATTCCATGTAAAAATATCCATTATTTCTTGAAATTGATGGGTAATATGTTGGTATTATTCGAATCATGATTAAATTGTTGTATATGAATCATTAATTCAGTATTATGCAGTTCTAGGGATAAAAACAATAGGTTCATAAGTTCCTTCTTCAATGTGGTAAAACTGAGTAATTGCTTACTGTTAGCTGTATCAATGGAAGTCGGCGCATCCCTTATTGTCGCTTATATGTATCATCTTTATTGAAAAGTTATTTGTGTCTATAGTATGGATTGAATGCAAATCAGTTTTAGCGTAATTTGATAAAAAATATGTAACAGATATGCACAACTCTGAATGTTAGATGAAAATGCTACTTGACACGGAAGATGTTATTCTCAAATTCACGAAACGTAGTATAAAATTTAGTGTATACGATCCTTGCAAAATCCAAAGGGGAATGAATGTGTGTGGATTTTTCTATTTTGTGTTATGTCCATGATACCGATGTCCCGAGAAGTGATAGCGGCAATGGTGGTTATAGTAGCAGTTAAACTTGTATTTTTTAAAAACTTTTTTTAGAAAATGTTAAAATTTACGTTAACTTGTAATTTTTTAAAAAACATTTTGTAAATTTTTGCAAAATTAAAAAAAAAAAAAGGTTTATATTTTTTGTAAATTTTGTAATGAATTTTTTTTTTAATTTTGGAAAAACTTTTTAAGAAAACAATAAAATTCTTGAACTTTTTCGTTCAATAATTGAAAATTTTTTTATCTAATAGACGAAATTTTATGTGATTATTAGTATTTCATTAAGTGTTCAGTTTTAAACATAGGTTTATTAATTTTTTTAAAGAAATACTTTGTAATTTTTTAACTTTTTGTAAATATTTTGTAATTTTTTAAAAAAACTTTTTGCAGTTTTTAAAATGTCAGATTTTGTAATTTTTTTTTAAAAAAAATTTGTAAATTTTGTGAAAACTTTTTAAGAAAATAAATTTTTTATACTTTTTGTTCAACAGTTGAATTTTTTTTTTTTATCTAATAGGCGAAATTTTATGTGATATCATTATTTTAATTGATTATTAATATTTCATTAAGTGTTCAGCTTTAAACATACATTTATTTAATGTTTTATAATTTTTTTAAAGAAATACTTTGTAATTTTTTTAATTTTTGTATTTTTTCAAAAACTTTAGAGTGGAATCTAAAAAATGGATGCACAATTTCTTTAGATTTTAGAACTTTTTGTAAATTTTGTATTTTTTTTTTTTGTATATTTTGTGAAAATTTTTTCAGAAAATAATTTTTTTATCTTTTTTATCAATAGTTGAAAATTTTTTAACTAATAAACGAAATTTTATGTGAAAATTCATTATTTTAATTGATGATTATTAGTATTTCATTAATCGTTCAGTTTTAGGCATAGGTTTATTTGATAATTTATAATTTTTTTAAAGAAAAACTTTGTATTTTTTAAACTTTATGTAAATATTTTGTAATTTTTTTAAAACTTTTGTAATTTTTAAAAAACTTTTGTAATTTTTTAAAAAATTTTGTAACTTTTTAAAATTAAACTTCATGTAAATATTTTGTAATTTTTTTAAAACTTTTGTAATTTTTTTAAAACTTTTGTAATTTTTTAAAATTTTTTGTAACTTTTTAAAAACTTTTTGTGTTTTTTAAAATTTTTGTTAAACTTTAATTTTTTTATTCAATTTTTAGCTTTTTATATTTTTTTTTCATTGAAAAAATGAAAATTTTATCTAATAGATAAAATTTTTCTGTGATAGTAGATTATTTTAATTGATGATTAGTATTTTCATTCAGCGTTAAAAGTTTCAGACATGGGTTTATTTGATTTGTAATACATACTACATTTCTTTAGTGTTTTATACGATAGTAATGTTTCTGTGAGATGTATAGCCGATAACTATCAGTATATTTAAGTAAAACCATTGAGGTTTGCTAATATGTTTGTTCTCCATAAAAAGAAAAAAAAAAAAAAGAAAGAAAGAAGTCTAGGCTTATGTTCTAGGGTTTGAAACAGGTATCGCTTAGACAGATAGACAGAGTTTTCCTTGTGTAAAATAAGGGATATAGGTCAATTTCCCTTCAAAAGTTCTCTCTGAAAGCATTTCTTCTTATGATAAAATTGTGTAAAACTTAGTAAATTCTTTCCTTGTGCGGAAAACTAAAATTAATGTGTGAGAAAATATCTAGATTTTCCCATAAGTAATAGTTGATGTTTTGGAGACAGATTTATTTAATGTACATTTATTTTT
Source organism: Maratus michaelseni (assembly GCA_963931845.1). Taxonomy (NCBI): domain Eukaryota; kingdom Metazoa; phylum Arthropoda; class Arachnida; order Araneae; family Salticidae; genus Maratus; species Maratus michaelseni. The sequence continues at coordinate 258,753,533 of OZ007592.1, forward strand.
TTATAGTGTGTCTTAATATGTTAATGTGTGTGTTATAAGTTCACACGATTTCAAGAAAAAATAAAACTAAAAGTGAATATCAATACATAGAATATAAGTTTTAGATGGTGTTATTTCTGTAATAAAAAAATAATAATCTTATCTTGAAAAATATTGAAAGATAATTAATATAAAATCACTAATCAATAGATAAAACTTAAAAGAGTATATCAGAACAGGAAAAATAATTATTCTTCATATAGAAATAATGATAGCTAATTAAGGTGTTATGTAGAAGATAAGTCTAAAAATTGTATAACTTTCATGGAAATCGTTGTAAAATCATTGAAATTGTGTAAAAATTATAGTGAGTATAGTTTAAGATTTAGTTATTTATCAACGATGGTATAGCCTATTGAAAACTTCTACCTATTAGGTAGCTTTCAATACAAAAAAGTATAAAGCTACCTATTGCAGCCCTTCGGAGGAAAGCAGTTCCGGAAAATTTCGATATATTTTCACCGATCATGACCCCCAGACCCCAAAACCACCCTCCGTTTAAATGTTGATTTATATATATAGATACATCCATATATATATATATATATATATATATATAATTATAATATCTATGAATTTCAAAAAACATATCAAGTTCTTGTATCATTCTACTTAAATCTCCAAAGAGATAATTAATGATAATGTGTAGACAGAATACCACATAGCTAATAGATTAACAAGTGCAATCATAATATTACCATAGCTTGTGCTTCAATGGTAATTGGCCAAAAATACTGAAAACATGAAGAAAATTTAAAAAGAGAGAGAAAAAAAAAATAATAATTTGGAGTTGCTATCAAGTGAATACAAATGCATTAAGAAATGAAATATGAACCATATACAATGGAAAATTGGACAACAAGAGAATTAAATCAGAATTGGATATGAAAAAAACATATGTAGATATAATCATCAGCCTGGATGTACCCACATGTGTTTTAAAAAATAATTCAGTATTTCATAATTCTACTGGCATATATGCTAAGATCAGTAGAATCACCCAGGTATACTGAATTATTACCAGAAAACAATTGGAAATATTAAAATTGGAAATAATAAAATTGGAAATAAAAAAATTGGAAATAAAAAACCCGTAAAGATTAGGTAAAATATTTCACTCACATCAATTATCCTAAAATCTGTATACAACACCTCACTGAATTACTACCTGATATCAGTTTGAAATAATAAAATTGGAAATAAAAACCCGTAAAGAGTAGATAAAATATTTTACTCACAATAATTATCGAGAATCCTTAAACATCACAAGTTCTTAATGATACCACACGTCCACATGGCACACATCATGAAATATTTTATACTTGTTGACATAGTCGAGTTGAGAGAAATTATTTGAAAGTCAAGTTGAGAGCACATCTTTTGAAATATTAGCCTAACTTTGACACCCCAACACAAATTGATTCAAAAACAAACAAATTTATTCTTATGATAATACACTAATAACAAAATTATATCCATGAATATACAAATACTCCATTCAATTTTAATCTCTAAAAGTAAAATTAATATACAAGCGATAGCGCCCTCTATAGGTAAATTAAATATAATATTAACAATATTATCAACATCTACCTGACAAGTAAGGTGCCTCCATCTATTGGTATGATAATTATTCAAAATTAAGATTGAGTTACATATCCACTATATTAGATTTAATTATACATAAAAACAATACTACCTTGTAGTTTTACATAAAAATCGTTCAAAATCCCACTATATGAATAAATTCACCCAGATTTAAATCCATCTTACACAGCATTTCAAATATTCTTAACAAGAGTATGTATTCTGTAAAAGAGATATTATTTTTATTTTTAATACAAAGTGCTGGTGCTGCCATCTGTGTTAATCCACTTATATATATATATTATAGAATTTATATAAAATAATTAATGTTTTATTTTACTTCTACATAAATATATTAATGTTTTATTTTTTATTTTACTTCTACTTAAATATATATAATATAATTTAGAGATTGATTTAAATATCAAATATATCTTAAACAATTTAAAATATCTCAAAATTTATATAAAAAAAATTAAATTAAATTAATAGTATTACTACTGTGTTGCAATCTTTATAATGCAATGCAGTATTTAAAAGACTTGTTAATATTAAACTTTCAAAAAAAAAAACTATATATATATATATATATATATATATATATATATACATACATACACACACACACATATATATATATGTATATATATATATATATATATATATATATATATATATATATATTGATTGCATATAGATATGTTTGTGATTTATAATCATTAATGTTATCCATGTATAATTTTATGTGTTAATTTATATATGTTTTAAAACTGAACATCAGGAACACTTAAAACAGAGGTGATCGGCTAAACGCACTATCACAGACTATATAAAGTATATATAATGTTCAATCAATTAATAAATGTCCTTATATGTTTTAATTGTATTTATGTATGTTATAATTGTAATTTGCTATATCTTTTGTTATATGTTATCGCACACTAAAACAATAATTTAATACGTACCATGTTTATATTTATATGATATAATAAATGTTATTTAAAAGAGTTGATTATTGAATTTATCATAAAAATTGGATAACCATATATTTTTGCTTGATCTCGAATAAATCTAATATTTTTGTTTTTATTTATATCTGAGCATAGGTATTTTATACGATGAAGATAATTGATAATTATATTTTTATAAACTGATTTATGTAAACATGAAGCAAAATTGGTAAAAATATTTACTTTAAATGGAAAATCAAATCTCTTATCATAAATATCAAAAATTAATTTATAATTATCATTAATATTAATTTTTAAGTCAAGAAAATTTATATTATTATTAATTAAATCATTTTCGCTTAATTTAAGCTGATTAGGATAAAAATTGAGTGGTGATGTGCAATTTTTATCATTGAAATAAAATATGATAATGTCATCAATATAGCGATAAAATACATAATCATTGTTCGGACTAATATTTCTTTCATAATAATATAAGTAAAGGTCAGAGAGAATACTAGAAGCGGTCCCGCCCTGCGGAATTCCCTGGCATTGTTTATAAATAATATTGTCATATATGATGTAATTATTATGCAATGTAAAATTTAGTAAAGTTAAAAAAAAATTTACGGAAAAATATTCTTTTAATTTTAATTGAGATTTAAATTCTTTAAATAATATACACATTGTTTTATGTAAGTCTTTTATATCAATGTTATTAAATAAATCATTAAAATCCAATGTTTTTATGAATTTTACTGGATTGATATTATGTATTTTATTAATAAGTTGAAAACTGTTTTTTAGGCAATGTTGGTTATTATGTTTTAACGTTATATCATATATCTGCTTTAAAATATTTGATGGAATGCTACAGAGTGAGCATTTGAATTTAAGTCTGACTGCATAGGATTTACCACTATATTGCTGTTTATTGATTAATATGAGTATTTTAAATTATCCGAGACGTATAGTATTTATTTTGCACCTATGACTCTAAGGATCTGATATGATAATTTATACTTAGAGAATTTTACTAGGACTTCCCTCAAAGGGATTAGTCTGAGTGATATTTCTCAGAACATAGGGTTAACAATTACGATATAAAGAAGATACAATGTGTGAAAAAGAGCAAATTAAATGATAGAATTACAAAATATCATATATAAATTCATATATACTGTTATGTTTTCATATATATATATATATATATAATTTGGCAAATAATTTCATTTTCTTAAGTTGGAATAGCTCAAAAATTTAAAAAACAAACAAACAAACAAACAACGACAACAACAAAAAAAAGTCGGATTTTTTTAAAACGCCAAGCTTTTTAAAGTCACGTAATCAGATTTGAAGCCGAGAGCGTATTTTAGCAAGCGTAGTTTAACGCAAATTTAATTTCATTGTTGAAATATTTTCTTTGTGACAAATTTTTACATTTGAATTTAAAAAATTTCCTCCTTGTTTATTTGTATAACTATTTATAGAAACTCATACACTTCAAACCACATTGATAACAAGCTTTACTACAAACCGGATTACTAAACTGTAGCCTAAATTCCTACTAAAGTAATATAAAAAATCTTTCGATGACTTCTGTAAAAATCAAATTGAAAAAAATACATATATTTCAAAGATAATACTTCTTGATTATTTTCTAGGAGACTCTACCCCCTGCGCTTTCACTGCTTCAAACCTCAGACTTTTCTTCTGCCTGTCTGTCTGTCTCTCTCTACAATCTGTTTGTTTCCCTATCCGTTCTTCTACCCATCTCCATACCCGATTGAATGTCTCTCTACACGCCTCGCTACATGTCGTATATTTCCCTACTGGTCTCTCTACCCATTTATCTGTTTCTCTAACCATCGCTGTCTAACTACTTTTATGTCTGGCCGTGTTACTATACTGTATTTCTCTCCGTACCCATCTGTCGACTGCCTCTCTACTCGTCTGTATACCCGTCTCACTATCCATGTGTTTTTCCACCGCATCTTTAAGCGTCTCGCTACACATCTGTCTATCCGTCTCTCTAACTGTCTCGCTTCCCGTTTCACTATCCGTCTCTCGACACGTCTGTCTGTCTATATACCCCCTCTCTCTACCCGTCTGTCAACTCGTCGCTGTACTCATCTCTGTACTCGTCTCTCTATTCACCACGCTACCCGTCTCGCAACCTTTCCCTCTACATGTGTCTCTACCGGCCTGGCTACTCGTGTCTGTACCCATCTCCCTACCTATCTCGCTACCCCTCTGTCAACCCTCTTTTGTCTCAGTACCCGTCTGTCTATTCGTTTCGCTACCCGTTAGCTTATCTATGTCGCTATCCGTCTCTACCCGTTCGTTTACACGTCTCTGTACATCTCGCCACCTTCCCAATATTTAAACAATTTAGTATACAGAAGCTGTTCATCTGTTATTAAATGCAAACAGAAGTAATTTATTTAATAAGTGTAATCAGATGCAATTTTTTTAAATACATACATATACCAGCATAATAATTCATCAGGTTTATTTTCATTGTAGTTTATGTCATTTGGCAGTAAATCTGAACTTATTAAAACCGAACTGCGTTAAGCTTTTTAAAAAAGCCCCAAGGTCCGTATAACTGGGAATGAAAAGTATCCTAAGGGCTACAATATACATGTTATTAAGTTAAGTGAAAGTTTCGTAATCGAGTTCGCAGCAATTGCTTATGTCAGAAAGCGTGGCTTAACGCCATTTTAAATTCATTTCTGTAACTTCCTTTTACTTTTTTTTTGAGGGCGGGTGGGGGGGGGGGGGGGGGGAGGGTTCCAAATATTTACACTTAAATTCAAAGTATTGCCCCCATGTTAATATTAGTGTTGTTTGTATTATTATGACCGAGCTTCATTCGAAACAAAAGACTTCTTCCACAGTTTTTTTTTTCTAGGAGAAACTTCCGTAAACGAGCCCAAAGCTAATCGGAGAATTTAATATCATTATTGTTTGTAACTCTCATAGAGTTAAAACAATATTGTTGCTAGCATTACTCTTGTTTGAGACCAACCTTGTTTGTGTATCTGAATGGGGAAAAGTTCTGTATCATGTGCTTGTTGGCACGATTGGCGAAAAAAATTAAAAATGGTGCTAAAAGGCAGTTTTAGCATCTTACCAAAATTTCCTAGAGAGAGGAAAAATATGTTTTTCAAGTATTTACAAATATACATTTATTAAACCATGTTTTTGCGTCATCTTAAAAATATAAGTACGATGCTAAAATAAAATTTTATTGCCATTTTCGATATTTTAATGAAAATACATAACAAACATATATAACAAAACTAAGAGACATTTTTGTGATAAATAATTGTTGTTGTCAGGGGGGGGGGGGCAAATTGTAAACAGTTAATAAGCGAACTAACAGATTACGAAAATAACTTGTGGGAATTATAAATAACTTTTAAAATCTTAAAATGGAGAAGTGGTCCGTATAAAAATGCAAAACATAATACGCCTGATATAAGTATTTTTTAATTTTTTGATATTTCCAAAAGAACAGATAAAGGGGTAAAACTCCCGGCGAAGATGTCATATACTCACCACGTTGGCGCGATTTTCCCCCTGCCAATTTGGCAAAAACTGTTTGTTGTGTTTATTTACTTTTATTTTTTATTTTAATTCTATAGATTATTTTTATATGTATGTCAATATTTATTGATATCAAACTATTATTTATTTATTTTTATTTCCTTTTTTAAAATAGTAGAAGTTACGTTTATTACGTTATTTTATTTTTATATTGAAATAAAAAATCACGTGCTATTATTGCCTGATATTTGTGACTAAAATTCAAAAACAAAGTTTTCGCCAAATTGGTGGGGGGGAAAAATCGCGCCAACGTGGTGCGTATATGACATCTGTCATTTCACTTATGTATTGGTACTTTTATGTTAACTTGGCGCAGTTGATAGCTCGCCAAATATTGTTCTCATAACATCTTTATATTTCATTAATTTCATTTAACGGTACTTACGTATTATCCGTGTCAGTTTTAAGCCAACTGCGCCAATGGAGCCAATATTACTAATTATATTAACCCTTATATATTTTTTTCTTGCTACATGGTACATGCCTGTGAATAATCTATAATATTATTCTTTCTTATTTACTATGCTATTTACCATTTATTAATTTTACTATAATAATGTTATTTACTATTTTTAACAATGTTAAAAATTTAATAAACATACATTACATTTTATTTATTTTATATTAATTACCATTTTTAACTATGTTATTTGATAATGTTAAATTACTGTGTTTGAAAACATGATTGGCAACGATAAACAAGATTGGTACTTGGCAGCCATTTTTGGCGATCAATCTCCTGTCACGGATAATACGTAAGTACCCATTTAACTATAAACCTTTCACTCATTTCATTTGAAATACATACATTAAAAATTCATGTATTCCACTCATTTAATTTAAAATACATGCCTTTCACTAATTCCATTTAAAATACTAAGAAGAAAATAAAAAGAAATAATGTCGCAAATCAAAATCTTTTATTTAAACATCATAGAATTGATTCCCATTTACACACGCAAAATAAAAAGCTGCCAATGTTGAGATTTGCGCCAAATATCTAATACAAAGTTATTGCTGATTTTTTTCTTTCAAACAGAAAAAAATCCAGATTAATTTTCCATTTTTAATAAATGGAAATATGTTTTATTGTACTGATATTGTATTGTATTGTGCGTGCATATTTTTTTGCTCCATGTTACTCCATGAACTTTTAAAATCTTATTATTTACGAAAATCTCCGCCGGTGAAAATGACGTATGTACTAAATTTTAGTGACGTATGTACTTTAATTGTGCTTTTTTATCTATTTTTTAAATATAATTTCCAAACGGTTTGACATTTATTCTTGGTAATAAATAGACGTCGTTGTCACCTTTATAGGTACCTGCTGTAAAAATTTGAACGAAATCCGTTAAATATTTTTTGAGTTATGCTTGACGAAAGGTTTTAATATCCATCGTAGCTAGTAGATAATAATTGGGGGTTCTGCATCAGCGGCGTACGCGGCGTATGCTCAAGGTTGAAGGAAGGTCACCGGAAGGGACAGGTGTGGACACCGGAAGTTGTGCGGGCTGTGAAGGTCATCGGAAGTCGCAGGTGTGGATAACAAACATGTTGAGACAGGAAACCGGAAGTGGCAGGTGGTGATAACAGGCATGTTGAGACAGGAAGTGAACAGGAAGTGTAGATAGGAAGTTTAACCAGAAACGCGGCAGGAAGTGAGTGCGATAAGGGAGAGAGGGGGAGGGCTTATTTTTGTGGGGGGGGGGCTTAATTTTTTTTTTGTTGGTTTTAATCCTTCTAGTCGAGTGGAGTTGAGTTGTAGGAATCCTGCTATCAGAATGAATTTAGTTTGAAAGTAATATTAGCAAAATGTTCGATTTTTTTTTTTTTTTTTTTTTTCTCACCTGAAATAAAAATTTTATTTGCTAACTAACACCTAATATAAAAATGGAAATCTTTCTGACTTTGTTTTACTTTATAAAAGTTTAACGTGAAATTTATTTTTAGACTGGAAACGCGACAGGAAATAAGATCGGAAACGGGATTAGACATGCTTTTTCCAAAAAGGGTTTTCAGGAAGCAGTAAACATGTTTTAGGAACATGTTTGGGAGCTTGTTGGAACAGGACAGGTGGTTTGTGAGACCGGAAGTAATTAAGATGAGAGAGATAAAGAAGGTGCATGATTAGACATATAGATTTTGTTCTTTGTAGAGGGTGAAATTTTGTTTTATTTTTTATTTAAAGTGTTTTCATTTTTTTTTAAATTTATTTAAAGCGTTTCAAATTATTTGTTATATTATTTTTTTTTGTAGTGTTTTACGTATTATTTTAATTTTTAGTGACATTAGAACCTGCAATTTCTGTATCACACATGTCTTATCTTAGCTTACCAAGGATGTGTGTGTGTTATCTCTTTAAATGCGAGAGATGGTTACTTCAGACCTGCGTTGAGATATCTTTATCATAGTTTTAATGAACTGCAGGAAATTGTCTTTAGCTATTGAGTAATTCGCGAGTTTTGGTTTAATATGAATGCTATTACATCTGTTTGTTTAATTTACAGGCACATTTCTCTTACAACATTCTGTCAACAGATCATTTCCATATTCGAAATAATAATTTAGAAGGAAAATTTTTATATGAAAATACTATGAAATGTCATTTATAGAGATTGACAAAAATAGCATGCTTGTTTCTTTCTCGTATTAACCTTATAATCATTTATTTTAGAAATATAGATTTATAGTTTTGTTACGAAAAATAACGTGTTTACATATTTTAAAAACGAAAGCAAAGTGATTTTTACAAATGTAACTATAAGCTATACACCCACGCATTTGTGTTAGTGAATTAAATTACAATGCTTAAAATTGTATTCACCGTACTATTTTCCTGCAAAAGCCGTTTCGCAAACTTGTGTACTGAAATTAATGTGGCATTTTTAGGGAAAAAGTTAATTCAAGTCTTTGAGACTAATCTTTCAAAGGAAAAAAAGATTTGTCATACTTTCCCTTACATTATATCTTCCGTTTTTTAAGTTTACAAATTTGTGGAGTAACTTAAATAATCGTTTTTATGCTAATTAAACAATATATTTTTTTAATTATATGTTTTTTTTTAAAATTAACTTGTAATAGCTTCTTTTTTTTTTCTGTTTCTTAAAAGGGTACTGTAGAATAACTTATGTCACAAATACTACATCCTTCTTTAGTTAAATATGTTTCACTTAAGACATGACAAAGTGTCTTAGAAACATTTCATTTTGGAGTTAAGTGATTAAACAAGAAAAATATTATTTATAAAAACACAACACATAAGACTAGCGGCTGAGAGGTTCTACTCTCAAAGTTGATAGATGGAAGGTGTTAGGTTTAAACCTCTCTCAAGGTCGTCGACCTAACCGTTCGGAGTTTTCTTCGAACCTTGTCAATACGAGTTAGGAGCCCTTAGAATGACCCCTAGAGTGACCTATATCCCTAACGCAGATAATCAACCCTATATTTAACCAACCAGTCACAACACATAAGACATTTTAGATCATTACATAAGACATTTTAGATTATTACATTTAGTTAAGAAGTGATTTGACGTGCAAAATATTATTTATAAAAACATACAATAAGAGAATTTTAAAGATTTTTTCCTTTTAAATGAACAATTTTTAGTAACTATTTAACTTATTAAAGAGAGCGGGTATTTTGTTTAGAGTTATACGATTAAAATAAATTTTCAATAGATTTGACTTTATACAACAAACATTTTAAAAAAAGGGAATGGAATCTAGTTTTTATAAATTAACGTATTTCAATTTTACAAATACTTTACACCCCCTCTTTTTCCCCTCTTTGTTAGACTCCATACACATAAGACATAAAAGGCGTTTTAGAATACATCATTTAGAAATTAAGCGACTTGATAAGTAAAATATTATTTATAAAAGTAATAAAGATTTTTACTTACAAATGTATGAACTTCTGATAGGTAAGACTTTCTCAGTCATTGTGCAAGAATTAAGTGCTTATTGAACTTATAACATTATAGGATGAAATAATCGCGTGGCGTATTTTTAAACCAATAAAATGTCAGTATTTTTAAACCAATAAAAAGTTAGTATTTTTACACGAGCGCCCTCTATCATTATATAAATTTCAATGAAACGAGTTGATATTATTATACTGTGCCCTGAAATTGTTGTAATAGATTGTATTTTTCGTTAAGTTAGTTTTCATTTAAGTTATTATGGAACGAGTTATGAATTCTTATGTTGGTGATGTAACCAACTTGGAGTGTCAACACTCATCACCAAAGTTAAATAATCAAGAGATGGATTCTACACTTTTACCCAAAGAAGCACCCGTTTCGAATTATGAAGTGAAACCCAACTCATCAGGACTAAAGTTACCCTTTGTGTGCACTACTTGCAACAAAGCTTTTTCCCGAAAGTTTGTCTTAATTAGACACATGAAATTTCACCTGGAGAAAAAACCTTTTGTGTGTAACATCTGCGAAAAACAATTTGTTCAAAAGAGTGACTTATTAAATCATGTGAAGATTCATTCAAAGAGCCCAGTGATTTATAATTGTGATCTATGTGCTGAAGTTTTTTCAAAAAAGAGTGACTTACTTCAACATAGCAAAATTCACAAATCTGTCAAACAACATAAGTGTATTGAATGCAATGAACTGTTTTCGAGAAAGTATGACTTATTGAAACATAAGAGGATGCATAAGCCCCGAAAGCAGTATGAATGCATCCAGTGTAGTGAAATATTTAATCGAAAATATGATTTATCACGTCATATAGACACTGCACACAAAGTACTACCCAAAGTTGTCAAATCGTCATCTTTAAAAGATTCGTTATATGAAAAAGTGAAGCATTTTAACAGACAAAATGCTTTAAATGTATTTACTAAAACTGTAATAAATTCTAATGAGGAGAATGATCAAGACTTTCACACATTTTTTAACAGTATTCGGTCGGACGTTTTGAATGAATTAAATTATCAGATAGAAGTAAAAAGGTTAATGAAATGGTATGCAACTGCAAAAGTTGTTGTAAGTCGCCAAACACCGGACGGTGATATAGATACTATCACCCCATATTTTCATTCAAGAACTGTACTGGAATTGACGAATCAAAACATACCTGTACATGTTGAGGATGCCTTTACGAAAATTATTAACTCTTTTGAGAAATTCACTCAACAAGGATCTAATTGGACATTGCAACAAATATTAAATCTAGAACTGTCTACAGCTAAATATAGAATGGTTTAAAATGTGTGGACTGTTTTTGAAACATGTATATTCATGTTTTTGCTATTGTAGTTATTTAAAATGATAAATAAATAGCCTATGACTAAAAAATCTTAAGAGTTTTTTATTATTTTCATGGTAACTATTTTATATAAATTACTTATAACAGTTTGACAATGCTACATAAACTACTGTTTAACATTTTGAATGTCTTAGACAAAATGGGAATGAATTTGTTGAAATTATGTAAAACATGATGAAATAAATGCGATGTATTTATTATATGTTACTTAAACTACAAGAGAGATGATTGGAAATGTGTTATTTTAAATCTATGGTACTTTTAATAACTAACAAGGTAAGGCGTGACGTTATGAATCATCGATGGGTTTTCCTTTGAATATGTATTAATCTTACTTATTGATAAGAAAGTTGGAAAAATAGACTTAACACATTGTTAGAGGTTTTGGAGAAATATATAGTTGGTTAAAAATTTTAGAAAATTTAACATAAAGTAACAAATTTTAGAAAATAAACATTTCGATAAATGAAAAAAATTAAATTTTGGTAAACTTTACACTTAGACAATATTTCAAACTAGGAAAAAATAATAACTTTACACTGAGACAATATTTTAATCTACGAAGAATTAGACTTAACGCATTGTTACAGTTTCTTTGAAAAATATCTAGTTGGTTATAAATTTTAGAAAATTCGACCTAACGAAATTAACACACTTAAAAATATCTAGGTTATACATTTTATAAAATAAGCAACAAATAAACATTTCGATACATTGACAAAAGAAAATAATTAAGTTTAAGTAAACTTTACACTTAGACAATATTTCAAACTAAGAAAAATAATAACTTTACACTTATATAATATTTTCAACTAAGGAAAATTAATAACTTTAAAAATCAGACTTAACACATTGTTAAAGTTTTTTTAAAACAACACAACATTTTCAAAGCAGTGGAAATAGTATACCTGAAAAAAATTCAACTTAGTGGAATTTAATAGTGAAATTTTTTAACCTCACTCATTTAAAAAATAAAACTTTGTAATTTTTTTCCATTTTTAAAATAAAACTTATTTAAAAAATAAATAAGCAACTATTAAACATTTTGAATGTCTTAGACAAAGTGTGAATAAATTTGTTGAAATTATATAAAACATGAAAAATTTCATTACTTTTAAAAGAAATTTTATTTTTGGTGAAATAAACTCGAGGTATTTATTATATGTTACTTAAACTACATGAGAATTGATTGAAAATGTGTTACTTTTAATCACTCACAAGATAAGACATGATGTTACAATATACACATAGGAATGACATAGGAATTTCAGATGGGTTTTTCTCCCACACATGACGTCACTGATAACATATTTACTGATCAAGTCATAAAATCATAGTTTAGGGTAGGTTTTTAAGCACGAAGTTTAGTTGAGATTTAAGATATTTGAGAAATATAAACTACAACTTTGGCTACTTTTTGAAATTTCTCCCTACATAAGAAAAAGAACATAGAAAAATAAAATGAAAAGTCGTATTTGAATGGAATCAAATTATTATCCTTTCACTTAACAGCTGAATGCGTCGGTAATTACATCACAAAGGCACTGATAACAACTGATTGAATATATTGTGTTTCTTTTTTAAGGTTAAATTGATTTAATATTCAAGTTATTTCTTAATGATACACTTAAAAACAATAAACTTAATTAGCATTCAAAAAGCAAACGATCACATTATTGTGTAAAACAATCAAATGTTTTAAAAGTCACGAGTTAAAATTTGAAATGACTTAGAGTTTAAGTAGAATTTAGATGTGAACCTTTTAAAATGAAATAATAGTTTTTTGTATCGCCCTCTATCGGTGGGTAATAGAATTAAGAGATAATTAAAAGTTTTAACTTGAATTCAAGCCCACAACAAAAATTATTTTTCGGTTTTATAATTTAGGGTAGGTTTAACTGAGCAAGCCATGATATTTCAGTATTTATAGACGATTTAAGATATTCGATAAAGGAAATCATCTGAATTTTTAATTTAATTGAAGGGTTTACTGCTTAAAGTACTACAAAATGAGTACAACACGATGCATAGTTTTTTAATTAATTATATTTTTCGAAAGGTTAAATTGACTTATTGATAAACTTAGGATTTATGTGTAAAGTGAATAAATTTGACATGTTAGGTTCACTTAATAACAGAGGGTTGAATAAGTTATTTTTAATAAAAATAAAGTTTACTAAAAGTTTTTAAAGTTAAAAAAAATATAGTTTTAAAAAATTTAAAGTTTACAAAAAGTTTAAAAATCTTTAAGCAAATCAAAATTAACTTTTTAATTTTAACTATTGAGAGACTATAATCTAACTGTTTATCCTTGTAACCAACTGGTGCATATCAACTATATACTCTGTATCTGCATATGCGCAGAAAAACATAGACATTTAATCTAACTTGAGTTCGACTTTAAATTATTTGCAAACTTTTAAGTTTAATTACTATACACAACTCGATTACCTTTCCCACAAAACACCTTTCAGAAACAAAACAGAAATTAACACTTACCGAAAAACACGTCCACTTTGGGTGTTAGTCTTCACTCAACTAACGTTTCTCCCTTATCTTTGCTAGGGGGCGCTGCAATCGCCGCTAGAGGCGTTAGTAGTCTTCAGGTGTGTGATAAGAATAAACTTTAAATCCAACTTACACTCGCTCAGTCATTCTTGCTTCTCTCTACCTTGCTAACAACCGTTTGCTGCTGGCTCATTGTTTGGTTGTTTAAACTTGTTGAATGACGTCATCATGTGTTTGTCTAAACTTGTCCAGTCTTGTTTTTATGCAGTACGTCTATTTAGATGAGTCATCACTCGCTTATCTTGGTTGACTTGTCCAAACTTGTTTTTGTGTGGCACGTCTATTTGGGTGAGTCATCGTTCGCTTATCTTGCTTTACTTGTTTGAACTTGTCTAGTATCCACCACCTCATGTCTTTTGTCATAGCTTGAATATACTTTACACCAATCACTTAAATATAAAAGTCTTGTCACAACTTACTTAAACTTTGATAAAAATATTAATTATTTATAAATTTCATCAAATTCTTATTTTTCTGATACATTTACTATGTAATTTTCGTTCAAAAATATGGTAAAGCCCGATTTTAAATCGAAGTCTAAGATAAATTCCCCAAAATTTGTAACATTTTAACACTAATAATAAATATTGTAAGCACCCAGTACATACAAGTTTTGTAAAAATAATATTACTTATAGCTAACTCTTTATGTCCCATGATACAAAACTTCAATATAACTAAAATCAGTGTTAAACGAAAATCTAATCACGTGTCTTTATATATTATTTTGAAATGCAAAGCATTATATCTAAACGAATGATATAAGGAGTAGTTAGAATAGTTCTTATATTTTTGTTAGTAAAAAATTTATACACATTATCTTACAAGGTTGCAATATTCAACACACGGTTCACCATATTTAAAAACGATTCACCATGATTTAAAAACTTAGTAACATATTTTAAATTTATAAATTTAAATTAAAAATACTTAAGTATTTATAATTGTTTATTTATAAAAATATGTTTTAATTTAAATTTATAAATTTAAAATATGTTACTAAGTTTAATGTAATATGTATTTAATGTAATAAATTTAAAATATGTTACTAAGTTTAAAGTAATATGTTACTAAGTAACATATTTTAAATTTATAAATTTAAATTAAAAATACTTAAGTATTTATAATTGTTTATTTATAAAAATATGTTTTAATTTAAATTTATAAATTTAAAATATGTTACTAAGTTTTTAAATCATGGTGAATCGTTTTTAAATATGGTGAACCGTGTGTTGAATATTGCAACCTTGTAAGATAATGTGTATAAATTTTTTACTAACAAAAATATAAGAACTATTCTAACTACTCCTTATATCATTCGTTTAGATATAATGCTTTGCATTTCAAAATAATATATAAAGACACGTGATTAGATTTTCGTTTAACACTGATTTTAGTTATATTGAAGTTTTGTATCATGGGACATAACGAGTTAGCTATAAGTAATATTATTTTTACAAAACTTGTATGTACTGGGTGCTTACAATATTTATTATTAGTGTTAAAATGTTACAAATTTGGGGAATTTATCTTAGACTTCGATTTAAAATCGGGCTTTACCATATTTTTGAACGAAAATTACATAGTAAATGTATCAGAAAAATAAGAATTTGATGAAATTTATAAATAATTAATATTTTTATCAAAGTTTAAGTAAGTTGTGACAAGACTTTTATATTTAAGTGATTGGTGTAAAGTATATTCAAGCTATGACAAAAGACATGAGGTGGTGGATACTAGACAAGTTCAAACAAGTAAAGCAAGATAAGCGAACGATGACTCACCCAAATAGACGTGCCACACAAAAACAAGTTTGGACAAGTCAACCAAGATAAGCGAGTGATGACTCATCTAAATAGACGTACTGCATAAAAACAAGACTGGACAAGTTTAGACAAACACATGATGACGTCATTCAACAAGTTTAAACAACCAAACAATGAGCCAGCAGCAAACGGTTGTTAGCAAGGTAGAGAGAAGCAAGAATGACTGAGCGAGTGTAAGTTGGATTTAAAGTTTATTCTTATCACACACCTGAAGACTACTAACGCCTCTAGCGGCGATTGCAGCGCCCCCTAGCAAAGATAAGGGAGAAACGTTAGTTGAGTGAAGACTAACACCCAAAGTGGACGTGTTTTTCGGTAAGTGTTAATTTCTGTTTTGTTTCTGAAAGGTGTTTTGTGGGAAAGGTAATCGAGCTGTGTATAGTAATTAAACTTAAAAGTTTGCAAATAATTTAAAGTCGAACTCAAGTTAGATTAAATGTCTATGTTTTTCTGCGCATATGCAGATACAGAGTATATAGTTGATATGCACCAGTTGGTTACAAGGATAAACAGTTAGATTATAGTCTCTCAATAGTTAAAATTAAAAAGTTAATTTTGATTTACTTAAAGATTTTTAAACTTTTTGTAAACTTTAAATTTTTTAAAACTATATTTTTTTTAACTTTAAAAACTTTTAGTAAACTTTATTTTTATTAAAAATAACTTATTCAACCCTCTGTTATTAAGTGAACCTAACATGTCAAATTTATTCACTTTACACATAAATCCTAAGTTTATCAATAAGTCAATTTAACCTTTCGAAAAATATAATTAATTAAAAAACTATGCATCGTGTTGTACTCATTTTGTAGTACTTTAAGCAGTAAACCCTTCAATTAAATTAAAAATTCAGATGATTTCCTTTATCGAATATCTTAAATCGTCTATAAATACTGAAATATCATGGCTTGCTCAGTTAAACCTACCCTAAATTATAAAACCGAAAAATAATTTTTGTTGTGGGCTTGAATTCAAGTTAAAACTTTTAATTATCTCTTAATTCTATTACCCACCGATAGAGGGCGATACAAAAAACTATTATTTCATTTTAAAAGGTTCACATCTAAATTCTACTTAAACTCTAAGTCATTTCAAATTTTAACTCGTGACTTTTAAAACATTTGATTGTTTTACACAATAATGTGATCGTTTGCTTTTTGAATGCTAATTAAGTTTATTGTTTTTAAGTGTATCATTAAGAAATAACTTGAATATTAAATCAATTTAACCTTAAAAAAGAAACACAATATATTCAATCAGTTGTTATCAGTGCCTTTGTGATGTAATTACCGACGCATTCAGCTGTTAAGTGAAAGGATAATAATTTGATTCCATTCAAATACGACTTTTCATTTTATTTTTCTATGTTCTTTTTCTTATGTAGGGGGAAATTTCAAAAAGTAGCCAAAGTTGTAGTTTATATTTCTCAAATATCTTAAATCTCAACTAAACTTCGTGCTTAAAAACCTACCCTAAACTATGATTTTATGACTTGATCAGTAAATATGTTATCAGTGACGTCATGTGTGGGAGAAAAACCCATCTGAAATTCCTATGTCATTCCTATGTGTATATTGTAACATCATGTCTTATCTTGTGAGTGATTAAAAGTAACACATTTTCAATCAATTCTCATGTAGTTTAAGTAACATATAATAAATACCTCGAGTTTATTTCACCAAAAATAAAATTTCTTTTAAAAGTAATGAAATTTTTCATGTTTTATATAATTTCAACAAATTTATTCACACTTTGTCTAAGACATTCAAAATGTTTAATAGTTGCTTATTTATTTTTTAAATAAGTTTTATTTTAAAAATGGAAAAAAATTACAAAGTTTTATTTTTTAAATGAGTGAGGTTAAAAAATTTCACTATTAAATTCCACTAAGTTGAATTTTTTTCAGGTATACTATTTCCACTGCTTTGAAAATGTTGTGTTGTTTTAAAAAAACTTTAACAATGTGTTAAGTCTGATTTTTAAAGTTATTAATTTTCCTTAGTTGAAAATATTATATAAGTGTAAAGTTATTATTTTTCTTAGTTTGAAATATTGTCTAAGTGTAAAGTTTACTTAAACTTAATTATTTTCTTTTGTCAATGTATCGAAATGTTTATTTGTTGCTTATTTTATAAAATGTATAACCTAGATATTTTTAAGTGTGTTAATTTCGTTAGGTCGAATTTTCTAAAATTTATAACCAACTAGATATTTTTCAAAGAAACTGTAACAATGCGTTAAGTCTAATTCTTCGTAGATTAAAATATTGTCTCAGTGTAAAGTTATTATTTTTTCCTAGTTTGAAATATTGTCTAAGTGTAAAGTTTACCAAAATTTAATTTTTTTCATTTATCGAAATGTTTATTTTCTAAAATTTGTTACTTTATGTTAAATTTTCTAAAATTTTTAACCAACTATATATTTCTCCAAAACCTCTAACAATGTGTTAAGTCTATTTTTCCAACTTTCTTATCAATAAGTAAGATTAATACATATTCAAAGGAAAACCCATCGATGATTCATAACGTCACGCCTTACCTTGTTAGTTATTAAAAGTACCATAGATTTAAAATAACACATTTCCAATCATCTCTCTTGTAGTTTAAGTAACATATAATAAATACATCGCATTTATTTCATCATGTTTTACATAATTTCAACAAATTCATTCCCATTTTGTCTAAGACATTCAAAATGTTAAACAGTAGTTTATGTAGCATTGTCAAACTGTTATAAGTAATTTATATAAAATAGTTACCATGAAAATAATAAAAAACTCTTAAGATTTTTTAGTCATAGGCTATTTATTTATCATTTTAAATAACTACAATAGCAAAAACATGAATATACATGTTTCAAAAACAGTCCACACATTTTAAACCATTCTATATTTAGCTGTAGACAGTTCTAGATTTAATATTTGTTGCAATGTCCAATTAGATCCTTGTTGAGTGAATTTCTCAAAAGAGTTAATAATTTTCGTAAAGGCATCCTCAACATGTACAGGTATGTTTTGATTCGTCAATTCCAGTACAGTTCTTGAATGAAAATATGGGGTGATAGTATCTATATCACCGTCCGGTGTTTGGCGACTTACAACAACTTTTGCAGTTGCATACCATTTCATTAACCTTTTTACTTCTATCTGATAATTTAATTCATTCAAAACGTCCGACCGAATACTGTTAAAAAATGTGTGAAAGTCTTGATCATTCTCCTCATTAGAATTTATTACAGTTTTAGTAAATACATTTAAAGCATTTTGTCTGTTAAAATGCTTCACTTTTTCATATAACGAATCTTTTAAAGATGACGATTTGACAACTTTGGGTAGTACTTTGTGTGCAGTGTCTATATGACGTGATAAATCATATTTTCGATTAAATATTTCACTACACTGGATGCATTCATACTGCTTTCGGGGCTTATGCATCCTCTTATGTTTCAATAAGTCATACTTTCTCGAAAACAGTTCATTGCATTCAATACACTTATGTTGTTTGACAGATTTGTGAATTTTGCTATGTTGAAGTAAGTCACTCTTTTTTGAAAAAACTTCAGCACATAGATCACAATTATAAATCACTGGGCTCTTTGAATGAATCTTCACATGATTTAATAAGTCACTCTTTTGAACAAATTGTTTTTCGCAGATGTTACACACAAAAGGTTTTTTCTCCAGGTGAAATTTCATGTGTCTAATTAAGACAAACTTTCGGGAAAAAGCTTTGTTGCAAGTAGTGCACACAAAGGGTAACTTTAGTCCTGATGAGTTGGGTTTCACTTCATAATTCGAAACGGGTGCTTCTTTGGGTAAAAGTGTAGAATCCATCTCTTGATTATTTAACTTTGGTGATGAGTGTTGACACTCCAAGTTGGTTACATCACCAACATAAGAATTCATAACTCGTTCCATAATAACTTAAATGAAAACTAACTTAACGAAAAATACAATCTATTACAACAATTTCAGGGCACAGTATAATAATATCAACTCGTTTCATTGAAATTTATATAATGATAGAGGGCGCTCGTGTAAAAATACTAACTTTTTATTGGTTTAAAAATACTGACATTTTATTGGTTTAAAAATACGCCACGCGATTATTTCATCCTATAATGTTATAAGTTCAATAAGCACTTAATTCTTGCACAATGACTGAGAAAGTCTTACCTATCAGAAGTTCATACATTTGTAAGTAAAAATCTTTATTACTTTTATAAATAATATTTTACTTATCAAGTCGCTTAATTTCTAAATGATGTATTCTAAAACGCCTTTTATGTCTTATGTGTATGGAGTCTAACAAAGAGGGGAAAAAGAGGGGGTGTAAAGTATTTGTAAAATTGAAATACGTTAATTTATAAAAACTAGATTCCATTCCCTTTTTTTAAAATGTTTGTTGTATAAAGTCAAATCTATTGAAAATTTATTTTAATCGTATAACTCTAAACAAAATACCCGCTCTCTTTAATAAGTTAAATAGTTACTAAAAATTGTTCATTTAAAAGGAAAAAATCTTTAAAATTATCTTATTGTATGTTTTTATAAATAATATTTTGCACGTCAAATCACTTCTTAACTAAATGTAATAATCTAAAATGTCTTATGTAATGATCTAAAATGTCTTATGTGTTGTGACTGGTTGGTTAAATATAGGGTTGATTATCTGCGTTAGGGATATAGGTCACTCTAGGGGTCATTCTAAGGGCTCCTAACTCGTATTGACAAGGTTCGAAGAAAACTCCGAACGGTTAGGTCGACGACCTTGAGAGAGGTTTAAACCTAACACCTTCCATCTATCAACTTTGAGAGTAGAACCTCTCAGCCGCTAGTCTTATGTGTTGTGTTTTTATAAATAATATTTTTCTTGTTTAATCACTTAACTCCAAAATGAAATGTTTCTAAGACACTTTGTCATGTCTTAAGTGAAACATATTTAACTAAAGAAGGATGTAGTATTTGTGACATAAGTTATTCTACAGTACCCTTTTAAGAAACAGAAAAAAAAAAGAAGCTATTACAAGTTAATTTTAAAAAAAAACATATAATTAAAAAAATATATTGTTTAATTAGCATAAAAACGATTATTTAAGTTACTCCACAAATTTGTAAACTTAAAAAACGGAAGATATAATGTAAGGGAAAGTATGACAAATCTTTTTTTCCTTTGAAAGATTAGTCTCAAAGACTTGAATTAACTTTTTCCCTAAAAATGCCACATTAATTTCAGTACACAAGTTTGCGAAACGGCTTTTGCAGGAAAATAGTACGGTGAATACAATTTTAAGCATTGTAATTTAATTCACTAACACAAATGCGTGGGTGTATAGCTTATAGTTACATTTGTAAAAATCACTTTGCTTTCGTTTTTAAAATATGTAAACACGTTATTTTTCGTAACAAAACTATAAATCTATATTTCTAAAATAAATGATTATAAGGTTAATACGAGAAAGAAACAAGCATGCTATTTTTGTCAATCTCTATAAATGACATTTCATAGTATTTTCATATAAAAATTTTCCTTCTAAATTATTATTTCGAATATGGAAATGATCTGTTGACAGAATGTTGTAAGAGAAATGTGCCTGTAAATTAAACAAACAGATGTAATAGCATTCATATTAAACCAAAACTCGCGAATTACTCAATAGCTAAAGACAATTTCCTGCAGTTCATTAAAACTATGATAAAGATATCTCAACGCAGGTCTGAAGTAACCATCTCTCGCATTTAAAGAGATAACACACACACATCCTTGGTAAGCTAAGATAAGACATGTGTGATACAGAAATTGCAGGTTCTAATGTCACTAAAAATTAAAATAATACGTAAAACACTACAAAAAAAAATAATATAACAAATAATTTGAAACGCTTTAAATAAATTTAAAAAAAAATGAAAACACTTTAAATAAAAAATAAAACAAAATTTCACCCTCTACAAAGAACAAAATCTATATGTCTAATCATGCACCTTCTTTATCTCTCTCATCTTAATTACTTCCGGTCTCACAAACCACCTGTCCTGTTCCAACAAGCTCCCAAACATGTTCCTAAAACATGTTTACTGCTTCCTGAAAACCCTTTTTGGAAAAAGCATGTCTAATCCCGTTTCCGATCTTATTTCCTGTCGCGTTTCCAGTCTAAAAATAAATTTCACGTTAAACTTTTATAAAGTAAAACAAAGTCAGAAAGATTTCCATTTTTATATTAGGTGTTAGTTATAGCAAATAAAATTTTTATTTCAGGTGAGAAAAAAAAAAAAAAAAAAAAAAAAAATCGAACATTTTGCTAATATTACTTTCAAACTAAATTCATTCTGATAGCAGGATTCCTACAACTCAACTCCACTCGACTAGAAGGATTAAAACCAACAAAAAAAAATTAAGCCCCCCCCCCCACAAAAATAAGCCCTCCCCCTCTCTCCCTTATCGCACTCACTTCCTGCCGCGTTTCTGGTTAAACTTCCTATCTACACTTCCTGTTCACTTCCTGTCTCAACATGCCTGTTATCACCACCTGCCACTTCCGGTTTCCTGTCTCAACATGTTTGTTATCCACACCTGCGACTTCCGATGACCTTCACAGCCCGCACAACTTCCGGTGTCCACACCTGTCCCTTCCGGTGACCTTCCTTCAACCTTGAGCATACGCCGCGTACGCCGCTGATGCAGAACCCCCAATTATTATCTACTGTAGCTATATATGGGGCAAAGTAATACTGCGCTGTGTATGAGTCTTCGTTGCACTCAGACAATTAGACAAATTATCAATTAATTATAGAAAAGAAAAAGTTGCGTTGTGAATTATTTTTGAAGTTCGGATCCTGTTTGAGCCAATTACAATCATCAAAGGTTACCTGCAGAGAGTTATGTAATATTAAATAAATAATGGCTTATTTTAAAACCTTTATTGTAATATTAAAGAAAACATTTCCTAAAATAAAAGATTTAATATTAATTCAATAAATTAAGTAAACAAAAGGAAAACTGACTAAAATTAATTGAATATAAAATTGAGTTTATTTACAAGGTAATTATAAGCACATAATTAAAAACAAACATAAATGTTTAAAAAAAAAATATTCAATCCTAGTTGAGAACTGTATTCTCAACATTTATTTTCTGAGAATTACAGTTTATCTTACTGCATTAACAAATTCGATTTTGAAAGGCAGAGTTCCATACCCTAGAAGTATTTATTTGATTAGCCTTTTTATGTTTAGATCGGGGTAGGATCTTCATACACACGTAAATTCGTATTATTAAAAGAATATAGCTTAATTAAATAAAATGGAACAATGGTGAAGGAAGATTGTTTGTTACCTTATATTACTAGATAACGTTGACAGCAGGAGGTAATGGCTGACGCGTTTTCGCTTTTTCTTAGCGCGTACATTTCGATCTATTGGCACACACACTCAAAATCTGTTTTTTAGTTAGAGAGCAGTCAACCTTCTACTTTTCCATCTTTTTTTTGAAATTCAACTCTCAAGAAAAATCACATTCTTTTCGTGGAGCAAAAAAAAAGGGATGGAACCATTTTTCCCTTTTCACATAAAATTAAGGCCTTATACGTTTTAACTTCTTGAAAATTTGCATGTTTCGGCCATACCTCTGATTTTAGAGAGATGACCATTGGCAGGCGGGAGAAATTTGGTACTCCCCTTGAGTGTTTCATAGGTCCGTCGGTACAATAGCGATTCCTCTTGACGCCGTGCTGTGTCTGGGAGGTAAAGATGCTTTGACTTGGGAGGTCTTCGTGCCTATTTAAGCTCTCATAAATAAATGTGTCATATTATTGTTCTGACAATTTTCTCCATGACATTTTTATTAGGTGTAGTTAAATCATTCGTGGGAATGGAAAACCAAATATTTCCTTGACTGCCGTGGTTCACTTTGTTCCATAATTATCTATCTGTATGCGCTGATCCTAAAATGGATCATTAATTTGTATTGTTCACTGTTCACTGATTAAAATGATACCAAATACTCTGTTAATATGCAGAAAAAAAAACCAAATACTTTTTTTTTATAGTGTGTGCTAGTTTAGATCTAGATGGTGGTATTTCTCACCATCATCTCTTCCCCCGACATTAGAAAAAAAAAGGTCAACAGTATCTTTTTTTTATATATATATGTAGCCACAAAGTACTCGATGAAAGTCCATCGTCGTATTATATTGAAGATCAAAACTGAAAATGTTCACATGGAAAAGTCTAGGAACTTGGGATAAGCTGGAGTGTCACTAGGTTTGGAGTGTAAGTAGGTTTGCAACACCAGAAAAAAGTTTTACACATTGGTGAAATAAAGCGTAATCAAAAGTTCACTGTTGAAAAATCTGATGAAAGACATGACTTCTTCAGCAAGTTATCATGTGTAGTTGGTTTCAATTTCCATTGTTCCAAAAACATTTATTAAAATTTTGAGTTTTAATAGGTCCAAATCCAAATAAAGCAGGAAAATTTGAATAAGCCAAATAATAAAATAAAATGCCCGAGAGAAGAAAGAAAAAAAAAATTAATTTTCTTTTCCACTCTTATATTTTTAGTTATTACATACATATAAATTGGCAAATCTTTTATTTTAATTATTACAGGCTAATTAGGTACCCATGAATGGAAACACAATATACAGAATCATTTAAAACAAATACTCAATATAATCAGTAAGCTGTATGCATTGATAATGAATACCATACAATTAAAAAAAAATTATATAATATATGAAAAACATTGAGAGAAAACACATCTATATAATCACATGTCTGTTGTACTACAATCTTTATTATAAACATTATAATATAATTCTCACATGAATTATTTTCTCTTGAGCAGAAAGGAAAACTTCTTTATTTTTTTTATATATATAAAGAAAATGTTATGTTAAAAAAAAAAATCTTATCATTCTTACTAAAACAATTGTTTTGGAATATGTGAAAAGGCTACTTTTCTGAATAAAAGATATTCTCAATAATAATATATTTTCATAAAGGAAACAGATCGAAAAAATGAAATTTTTTTTTTCTTTCGATACCAAAAATTTAAATATCCATCGATAAAGTCAAACACAATACCCTTTTAAACTGTCTGCCCTGGAATGAACGGGGTTGGGGAAAAAAAAAAGGCAGAAGAAGAAAAAGAAAAAAACAGTAATCTTTTCTCCCTCTAATCCATCACCGCTAAGCGGAAGGATAGAGAATGACAGCTAGATGACCCTACCTGTGGACAATGACCCATCTCCCTACCTTCGGATTCAGTTGTACACGGGGGACGATTTGCGAAATGATAAGCCGTGTATTAGGTATCTTTCCTCACCTGTGGTGACGTTTACTAAACTCCTGGATTACTGACAGTGGAAAAAAAATCAGTGAAACGATTTGATTGCACGTGTGTCTGTGAAAAGGATTACTCGCAAAAATCCAGCTATCTGTTTTTTATTGTTAAAATAAAATTAAATGTGTGATAAAAATAAAAAAAAGTCGTGTATACCCGGCTTGGATTTAACAAAAAAAATGGGGTATGTAATTAAATCTGTATATCTGATTAATTACAGAAAATATTTTCTATAAAAAAAATCGGTACACGTGTAACGTGGTCAAATCCGTTTGCATCGCACTATCTTCTCGTCAATTTATATATTTACTTATTTATTTATATTGTGTATAAAAACGTAATGTATTATAATATATATATTTTTTTAATATAATATTGATTTTCTAGTTACAATTTAAGTTAGCGAGAACAAGCGAGCGTTGCTTTGCACAAACGAAAATGTGCATGCAATTGTAAAATGTTTATTTAATTATTTATTCTTCTTCTTATTATTATTTTAAAATATATTAACGTGTAAATATACATATTTAAGGAATGGAAAGCGAGCGTTCGCTTTTCTTTTCTCTTATTTTTTTTTGTCTTATAAAATATTACATATAATAGTTAGAGAAAAAAAAAGATTAAACAAATTTTTTTTTTTTTGTAAAGTTTGGAAATTTAGTTAATTAGAAATATCTCAGCTAAATGCATTATTAGATGCTCTGCGCAGATAGTCTCAATTTCGCCTGCAAAAACGAGACTTTAACATCCAGTAAATTGCTGAAATGATCATTGACATGTATCCAACACCTTGTATTATTATTATTTTTTAAGTATGAAATAATTTACCTAAATATTTAAGGTATAAATTAAACATCCAATTTATGTTTTGTAATAATTGAAACGTTCAATGGTATTTTTTTATTTTTATTCTTTTTTTGTAATTAAATTATCTGAAATGTTAATCCTTAGGGACAACTAATAATTTTTTTTTTACTTGTTTGTTTTATAATATGAAATCGTACGATTATTCTAAAATTAAAATTGAAACGCGTTGTTCTAACCAAGTTATAGATTATATCATAAATATTAAACTAAAATAATTTTGTAAAATCTGACCGATTTTTTTTTTGTTATAATAATTCAAGTGGATTCGTCAATCCGTGGCTTTAAGCAAAGGATGAATTATTATAAATATTGGTCAATATAAAATGTTGTATTATTATTATTTATATTTGTGTCGCCGAGTGAATAGATGTTGACTTGTAATTTTAAATCGATTAGTTATATGTTTTGTGCTACATATAAAGACTTTTATTTTCACTTTTAGTAGAGGGGGTAAGGTTATATATTAAAAATTTTTTTGTTTTGTTATATAAATTAGTATAAAATGGGTTTGAAAGGGTGATACCCTGGCAAGGCTGCCTCTGTTTTTATTTTTACCGTAATTATTATTATTTTTTTATTTAACGTGCATGTTTGTTCATAACTCCCTCTGACGAGCCAAATCCCTTAGTAGTACACTGTGTAGCAAAGAAAAAAAAACTTGCAGTATCCTCCCTAAATGATCTTTTTTTTTTTTTTTTTTTTTTTTTTTAAATAGTAACCTGTCCTCAATGTACTGTAAATAAACAATAATGGAAAATTATAAAATGTGTACTAAACTAAAGAAAAATAAGACATCTATAAACAATAAAAATTTAAAATAAATATATACATATTGCCTCGACAGCAATAAAAGAGAAAAAAAAATTTCTCCCTTCCCTATCTAGGAATTTATGTGTATAGTCTGTGATTCCACTTTCGTTGGTGAGAATAATTTATTTATGTGGCGTTTAATAGTCGCTTTATCTGGGAATGCAATTTCCTTTAATAGGTAATTGTTATTCCTAAGCTTCCTTACCACCTCAAATGGTCCCAAGAATTTTGGTTGAAGTACACCTGGTTTACCCACGACTTTTAAGTAGCATTCTTGTCCCGTTTGTAGAAATTTTACTTTTTGGACTGGGGTACTGTCGATGTACTCCGCCATCATTTTTTTTTTGGTTTTGTAAGGCTAATTTCTTTATTTCCTCAATATGTTGGACTCTATTTTTAACGTAGGTTTTGACAATTATGTCTTGGTCAGGCAAGTGTATGGAAAAAGGGGTTCTTACTTCCCTACCGAAAAATAGAAGTGCCGGAGAAAATCCCGTAGCTCTATGCGGTGTACTGTTATAATTAATTTTAAAAAAATCAATTCTGGTATCCCATTCCAGAGAGTTTTTACACATGGCAACAATTGAATTTTTTAATATTTTATTAGATATCTCACAGAGCCCATTACTGCGTGGATTATTCACGGACGTAAAATCTAGGTCTATGTTAAGAGAATCCATGTATTCTTTGAATAAATCGGAGTGAAAATACCGGCCATTATCCAATTTTATGGATCGTGCCAATCCGAAATTACTAAAATAACGATTCAATACATTTAGAAGTGTTTGTGATTAACAATTGCGAACCGGTACAGCCTCCAAGAATCTTGATGTGGAATCAATAATCGTAAATACAAATTTATTTTTGCGTAGCGTCATTGGAAGCAAACCAATTAAATCTATATGCAAAACTGATCCGATTTCTTTATCTTTGATTATTTTTTGTGTGGGAACTTTAATAGTTTGATGTTGTTTAGTCGTGTTACATGGTATACATTTAGTACAATAATTCTTTACATCCCTGTACATCCCGTACCAGTAGAATCTAGCTTTTATTATTTGATAAGTTTTAAAAAATCCGAAATGCGGTTTATGAGCTTCCTGTATTATTTCAGCTTTAAGTTTATCCGGAGCAATTAATAGTTCATTTGTATCAGAGCCTGGCTTTAATATTAATATTTCTTTTTGATTGAGAGTGAATTTTTAAGTGGTTTTGTTTTGTTTGTCAGTTTTAATTTTGTTTATTATTTTATTCAATTTTTCGTCTTCTAATTGTTGTAGTTTAATGTTTTCATCTGATAGAGCTTTGTTTACCGTAAACAATGAATTTTGCAATTTTTCTCTTGAAATTATATTATTAATGTTCCTCGAAACATAATCAGCAGGATTTTTAGATCCCTCGATATGCTGAAAAGAGTAGTTAAAAGGGGACAAATTGTCCAACCACCTTGCTACAATGTCTGGTTGCTTTTCCAAATTTAAAAAATACGTTAGCGCTTTGGAGTCTGTATAAATATTAAATTTTCTCCCTGCGAGAATATGCTTGAAATACATCACCGCTTCATGAACCGCCAGTAGTTCGAGTTTGAAACTGGGGTAGTTCTTTTCGGGATCCCTTAATTTTCGCCCAAAATGTTCAATTGGCAGCTGTTCTCCGTCGTATTCTTGTGCTAAAATTCCAGAAATAGCTGTTTTAGAAGCGTCTGTGATTAAAATGAAATCTTTTGAGAAATCCGGGGGTTTTAATGTGGGATTTTTAACTATCGCTGCTTGGATTTCTTTGAAAGCATTTTCTTCTATGTCAGACCATTTAAATTTCACTTTGTCTTTAGTAAGATTAATTAATCGGTCAACTATTTTAGAATAGTCTTTAATAAGCGATCTAAAATAATTCGAAAGACCAAGTAGAGATTTAACTCCCTTCTTATTTTTAGGTTTAACTAAATTTTGAATTTTATCTATGTTTCTTTTTGAAGGAGAGTATCCTTCGCTGTTTAGGGTGAAACCGAGAAATTCGATTTCTGACATACAGACTTGTATTTTAGTAGGCTCAATAGTTAAATTATTTTCAATAAAAGCTTTAAGGACTTTGTCTAACAGATCTAACATTTCTTCGAGTGAGTCGGCTGCTAGGATCACATCGTCAACAAAATAAGCGACTTGATCTTCATTAAAGTGGCCCAACACTTTATCAATTAATTCTGCAAACACCGCAGTACTGAGGCGCGTTCCGAAAGGCAATCTTAAAAAGGAGAATTTATCGTGCTCCGTTATGAAAGCTAATTTTTTAGTGTCTTCTTCACGTAAATTTATTTGGAAAAACGCACTGTGTAGATCCAGTACTGTATAATATTTTTTTCCACTCATTCTCCGCAGAATCTCTTTAATTTCGGGTATGGGGTACGCATAATTTTGAAGTATTTCATTTAAAAGTCTATAATCGACCGCCATACGATATTTAACTTCATTAGCCTGTTCGTTTTTCTGCAAAGATTTTTTTTTAACGAAAATAACAGGGAAAGCGTAATCAGAGTTGGATTTACGAATGATATTTGCTCTCAAAAGTTTTTCAATTTCTTTTTTAGCATACTCCTTAACATTGTGTGCAGTTTTGTATGGTTTAGTCTGCAGAGGATAATTATGTATTAAATTAAATCTTGGGACGACTAATGAAGATTGTCCAAGTGTATCGTAATTCTTAGAAAAGGCATGTGCATTATTTAGAAGTATTTTTTTTAATTTTTCTGCTGTGTCCGAGTCTAAATGTTGTAAATTAAAGTCGTCTGATCTAAGTTCTGCTTTTCTCCGTTCACGAACTTGCTCTAAATTCAGATTATTAATGTGCACTACCTGCTTCGTTACTTCTTGACCCTCAGTGTCAACTGATTTTATTTCAAAATGTTTAGAAATTTTGCCAATGTTCATTCCCTCTGTTAAGATTAATTTTTGTTGTGATTTGTTAGTGATTATTATATGAATTTTATTATCCTTGGCAATTTCGTGAATTGATGTTTTATAATAAATTTTCATATTATGTTTAATCGGTTCCAAGAGTATTGTATTTGTAGTTGCGAATTTATCTGGATCTAATAGTAATGCAACAATTTTTTTTTTCGCCTGGTAGTAACTCCGTTGTCTGTGTTAGTTTTGCTGTAACAAAATTTTTGTGCGAGATACATTTTTTTTTCTTTTTGCGTATTGTTTCTTTATTTTGATTCTCATTAGAGTTAGCCGTTAAGTTAGTTATCAGACTTTGAGGTTCATTTTCTAGAAATTGAAGTGCAATGTTTTTGTTTTTTAATTTCATGGTTTTATCTTCAAAATCTAGGATAATATTGTTTGTTTTGAGGAAATCGAATCCCAATAGCATATTGTAGTTCCGACCAAAATCTTGAGTTGTAACATAGAATGCCCCCCGATACAAAAACGTTTTCCAATTTGAAAGTTAATTTAATGCATTGCTTAAAAGAGATTGTCGAATTTGTTAATGTTTGAATTTTTACCTGGTTACAGAGATTTTTATATTTTACGTGTGCATTCTTTAATTGTTCGAACAATATAGGTGATGCCAAAGTTACTGCCGCCCCACTGTCTGTCAAAGCATTAATCTTAACACCATTAATTTCAAAAGTAATAATCGGAAGTTGAGAATTGTCATTACTTTTGACACTAGCAATAATTTTGTTATTTTTTTTAGACCCGCAGTGAGACTTACGCGGGTGCCTTGTATTTGAGAATGTAAGTCCCGACTTTAGTTTCCCTTATTGTTACTAGAATTCTGATCATGATCTTTATCTTGTTTATTGTTTTCATATGTCTGCTGTGAATTATTTTTTTTTGTATAATCATGTTTTTTATAATTATTTTGCTTGTAGCCCCCTCTATGCCCTCTATAATTTCTTCGCTGGTCATATGATCTCTGTTCGTTGAAATTGCCTCCATAATTTCCGAAACTGGGATATGATATCGGCATAAATTGTTGGTGGGGTGGGGGTGGTGCATAGTACATGTACTGAGGAGCAGAATATTGCATAGGGTTGAAGTTTTGGTGCGTGTAATTTGGGGTTTGCTGAAAGTTTCCCTGAGCTTGTTGGTTTCCCCCTTGATAAAAATTTGGTTTTTCGATTTGAATATTCTCAGGAATTTTTTTATTTTCGTCCACGTAATTACTGCTGTTTTGTTCGTTGCCCTTGTAAAACCAACAATGTGGGTTCGTATGGGATGTGGATTTACAGTACTTGCAAAACCTAGTTGTATCATTGTTAGTGGCATTTACCTTTAATTTTATGTTATTTAATTCCGCGGTTAATAATTTTATATTCTCTGCACTTTCTACATTGAGTTTAAGCAGTTCATTTAACAAATCAGAATCTTTAGTTTTGGAAATGTTGTTGATGTCCTTTAAATTGACATGTGAATAAGCCTCCTCTAATTTTAAAGCTATGTTGCACGCTGTTTTAAAGTCCGGCGGAGAGTTTTTTCTTACTTCCAGACTTAAATCACTACGAATTGATTCCAAAAACTGAGATAATTTGATCATTTCCATGAATGTAGAGCTGTTGTTAGCTCCTATATCTTGCCCACTTTTTTTTATATAAAGGTCTGCTGCCGCATTAAATTCTAATATAAATTCGTTCATGTTTTGTTCCGGTTTTTGTTTGAGATTGCAAAATTTCTTTTGCGCTTCTAGAAATGTGGTTTTGGGTTCGAATAATTGTTTTAACTTTGTTTTAAAGGTTTCTAAGTTCTGTTCCACGAACAAATTTTGATCCCTCATCAATTTATCTTTAGCAGGTCCTACAATTTTCGCCTTTAATATAGTTAATTTAGAATCATTATTCAATTCAGTTTTATTGATGAGATTGTCAAATTGTAAGAAAAAATGGTTAATATTTGCTTCCTTTTTTCCATCATAGTATGGAATCAGATTAATTAGGCTATCTGCATTTGGGGTGTCCATTGTAGTAATTTTAGGAGTAGCTTTTTCAGAATTTATAATTTTCTTCTCTTTCTTTTTTTTCTTATTATTATTATTACTATTATTACAAATAATATTAGTGTCTACAGTTTGATTATTTAATTCGCGTAATTGTTGTCTAGTTTTGACACCAGTATCTATTCTACTAATTCTTTGACTTTTACGCTTATTCATCCAATTAAAGTACAAAAATCATAAAATAGAGAGAGAGCAAAAAAAAAAAATTGTTTAACATAAAATAAAAGATACCCAATGGTGAATTGTTATGCACTGTTCGAGAAATTAATTATATATAATATATATCATTTCAATATTTGAGCATTATTATGTATTTATTTTATATTTGCTGCTGTTGCAGTATATGTAACACAAGTCATATTTTCAATTCTTTGTTAATACAAATCAATCCAATAACACTTATTATTATTTAATATATCATTATATATTTAGTGAGGTACCCAAAAAGAGTTGCCAAGTATATGCATGTTACAGAGTGTGTATGAAGATTCCCCAGTGAATGCTTAAATTTTTTTTTATTAGTTGTTGAAAAGAGGCAAAAAAAATTTTTTTTAAAGAATTTTAAAATTAAGAATTTTTTTTTTTTTTTTTTTTTTGCAGTCTTAATATTGCATATATATTTTTATATTTAAAAAAAATTATACAATAACCTAAAGTTCTATTTCTAAAATTAAAATAATATATTAAAATAATTTAGAAAGAGGTAACGGTACCACTTCTAATTCGGTAAACCCTATGATGGAATGCTACAGAGTGAGCATTTGAATTTAAGTCTGACTGCATAGGATTTACCACTATATTGCTGTTTATTGATTAATATGAGTATTTTAAATTATCCGAGACGTATAGTATTTATTTTGCACCTATGACTCTAAGGATCTGATATGATAATTTATACTTAGAGAATTTTATTAGACAAATTATCAATTAATTATAGAAAAGAAAAAGTTGCGTTGTGAATTATTTTTGAAGTTCGGATCCTCTTTGAGCCAATTACAATCATCAAAGGTTACCTGCAGAGAGTTATGTAACATTAAATAAATAATGGCTTATTTTAAAACCTAGATTGTAATATTAAAGAAAACATTTCCTAAAATAAAAGACTTAATATTAATTCAATAAATTAAGTAAACAAAAGGAAAACTGACTAAAATTAATTGAATATAAAATTGAGTTTATTTACAAGGTAATTATAAGCACATAATTAAAAACAAACATAAATGTTTAAAAAAAAAATATTCAATCCTAGTTGAGAACTGTATTCTCAACATTTATTTTCTGAGAATTACAGTTTATCTTACTGCATTAACAAATTCGATTTTGAAAGGCAGAGTTCCATACCCTAGAAGTATTTATTTGATTAGCCTTTTTATGTTTAGATCGGGGTAGGATCTTCATACACACGTAAATTCGTATTATTAAAAGAATATAGCTTAATTAAATAAAATGGAACAATGGTGAAGGAAGATTGTTTGTTACCTTATATTACTAGATAACGTTGACAGCAGGAGGTAATGGCTGACGCGTTTTCACTTTTTCTTAGCGCGTACATTTCCATCTATTGGCACACACACTCAAAATCTGTTTTTTAGTTAGAGAGCAGTCAACCTTCTACTTTTCCATCTTTTTTTTGAAATTCAACTCTCAAGAAAAATCACATTCTTTTCGTGGAGCAAAAAAAAGGGATGGAACCATTTTTCCCTTTTCACATAAAATTAAGGCCTTATACGTTTTAACTTCTTGAAAATTTGCATGTTTCGGCCATACCTCTGATTTTAGAGAGATGACCATTGGCAGGCGGGAGAAATTTGGTACTCCCCTTGAGTGTTTCATAGGTCCGTCGGTACAATAGCGATTCCTCTTGACGCCGTGCTGTGTCTGGGAGGTAAAGATGCTTTGACTTGGGAGGTCTTCGTGCCTATTTAAGCTCTCATAAATTAATGTGTCATATTATTGTTCTGACAATTTTCTCCATGACATTTTTATTAGGTGTAGTTAAATCATTCGTGGGAACGGAAAACCAAATATTTCCTTGACTGCCGTGGTTCACTTTGTTCCATAATTATCTATCTGTATGCGCTGATCCTAAAATGGATCATTAATTTGTATTGTTCACTGTTCACTGATTAAAATGATACCAAATACTCTGTTAATATGCAGAAAAAAACCAAATACTTTTTTTTTATAGTGTGTGCTAGTTTAGATCTAGATGGTGGTATTTCTCACCATCAATATTAAGTAGTAAATTGCTTGCATTATTATTATATGTGTTACACCCGATTGTAACTGTGCGAAATTTAATTGTATTTTTATGAAATTTTGGAGTTATAACAAGATAAGGATAATTTAAATTGTTACATTTGATTTTTAGTAATTTGTGATAATTTAATAATTTTCTATTATTAATTTCAATATTTAATTTAGTTTTATTAAAAATATTACTTGTGTTAATTGCATTGTGAATAAACACTTTATAGTACTCTTTACAAATGATAGCATAATTATTTGGAGATTTATCTACATAAGTAATTATAAATTTGTTTTGTAATTCTGATATATGTTTATTTATGTTTTTAAAAGCTGCATGTGTAATATGTTGATAATTTTTTATAATTTCATTTTTTAATTTATCTATTACAGAAAATCTCCATTCACTAAAATACTCGATTGGTTTATTGTAATCAATAGCAATTTTATATATAAATAAATCAATATCTTGAATAAACAGCAATATTATGGATTTGATATTACACCTATATGGAAGGCGAAATTTTGTTCCATTATGCATTAAGTTTTGTAAAATAGGTTGTTCTACAATATTAAGATCACCAGTAATGATATGACCATGTGTTGTATTTATGTACTTTTGAAATTTTGGGTCATTACAATAACAAGGGTAATTATTTGAAGAGACCAATTGTTTTGCAAAAGAATTGTAATTAAAAATTTTACGTCCAAGTGTGCGATTATATTTATATGTCTTGTGAATGGTAATATTTTTTATTGGAAAATTATTAGTAGTGTTGTTTATGATATTGTGTAAATTGATATTATTAAATACATGATTGGAAAAATTTACAATTAGTTGTGTATTATTAGTTTTATATTTAGGTTTATTAGAAAGACTTGTATTTAATATATTTGCTCTATAATGAAGAATATCATAAAAGATATCACAAAAATGTGGAGAATATTGATTCTTTTTAAATACCTTGAAATATTGGTTTAAATATTTCTTTTTAATACTAAAAACATGTTTTCTGATAGCAAGCCAACAATAATCATTACAAAATTGTGCCTCAAGATCATCAAGCTCCTTTTGTATAACAATATCATCAGTGTATTTTTTGTTATTATGTTTACCTCTACCAGATCTAGAAGTTTTTTTTATGTTTGAAAAATTTAATCCTGAATAAAGATTTTTATAATTTTCATATTTAGTTAAATCTGAAAATACAGGATGTGATTTTTTGTATACTAATTGATTTAATCCATAAGGATAGGTAATATTAAAATGTCTTATATATTTAGATTCTAGAAAAAGTCGTTCAGTAAAATTTTTTTGTATTTTAAGTATTTTAATAGTAATATTTTTAAAATCATGATTTTTGAAATGAGTATATTCAATATTATGAGTAGTTTGAAATTTAGATTTTTTAAATTTATCAATATGAGAACGATGTAAATTTAGCCGCTTATGTAATTTTTGACAAGACTGTCCAATATATTCCATATTACACGAATTGCATTTCAATGAATAGATTACATTGTATGCTTTGCAAAATTTTACCAAATTAAGATTGTGATTATTTGAAATCTGGGACTTATCAGCTAAAGGACATGTAAGGCAACGCTTAGACTCGAAAACATAGTACAGGCTTGGGACAATAGAATAGGTTATCTGATAACGATCCAGGAAGATCCCTAATAATCTTCCTGTACCGAGCATTAGTCCTGGATCCACCAAGGCCTAAATTGCCAGTATCTAACATTTTACTTATAACTGCCATATTGTTTGAAAGCAATAAAAATTGCAAGAGATACATATAAAAAATATAATTATATATATATCTGACCTATGTCATACGATAACGCTCGTATTTATAAATCAATTTTGATGAAACTAATTGTGTGTATTAAGCTCACCAATGTCTCGACCGAGTTCGTTGGCCAGCTTGGTCCGCCATTTTGTTTCAAGATGGCGGCCATTTAAAAATTTAATACTAAAATAAATATACAAAAATGTTAAAAATTCTAATTTATTTTTTAATTACGTGTTATGCCTTGATACAAGGATTCCAGAGCATTTTTTGGTTTACCTCTATCTTAAAAAATGGCTGAGATAGAGTAGTTTGAAATTCTAGGGTGGCTGACATTTTGAAACAAAACAGCACATTAACGCGATTACTCGCAAATTATTTTCTTTCATTGTTGTAATAATTTTCCCAATCATACGCCTAAAACTATATATTCATATCCGTTAGCGCCAGACTCTCGCCAAAATTGGCGACATTTGGCGAAATATTGGCGACCAAATTTGGCGACCAAAATAAGTCTTCATAAATGAAGCAAATTTGGCTATTGCTCAATAATTTGGCGAATTTCTTATTCAAATTCAGTATTAACGAATGTTTTGTAAACGTTTCTTTGCATTTTAACTTGCTGTTTTCGTGTAACATTAGCTAAAATTTTAAAACGAAGATATAGGAAAGCTACCTTTCCCTCCCGGTACAGGCCGGAAGGACTTTTTTATTGGGGAGGGTGAACTACCTGCAGTCCTTTTTCTAAACGGTCATCACCCGCCTCGTTCCGTCAATATCTAGATAGGTATTTTGGGGATGGTAAGAAAAGATGGTCGAAGATTGTGATATTTCTCAACTTTTATAAAAGTGGTGACGGTATATATTAAATATGAAGATTAAGTATTAAATAGTAATGGTAGATAATAAGGGTATCTCTATGTGGAAAATGTCAAAATTGTGTGATAAATTATTAAAAATTCATATTTTTTTCATAAAAATTGTTATTTCCCTTTTTGTTTTATCTAATTATTAATAGTGATTAAGGTGTTCTTCATTCAAAATTCAAATATAAATTTAATCTTCATCGTATAGCATGATCCACTCTGTATTATGGTTGAAAAATTCTTAAAAATCAACTTTTTTCTTTAAAAATCGTTATTTTTCATTTTATTAATTAATTATTAATACTTATTAAGGTGTTCGTCATTCAAATTTAATATATATGTTAAATCGTCATCTTATGGTTTGACAGCTGTATCTTACAGTAAAAAAATTCTTATAAAATCAGTATTGTTTCTTGAAAATTGATATTCTTTTGCTTCATTATTGATACTAATTAAGGTGTTCATTGTTCACAAAACTGAAATATTCATTTAAATTTCATCTTATAGCTTGATGTCCCCATCTTATAGTTGAATAAGTCTTAAGAAATTTTGCGCCACAGCACATTTTTTATTTATTTATTTATTTATTTTAAATATTTTTTTTTCTCTTACGAAGATTGTGATATTTCTCAACTTTTAAAAAAGTGGTGGCGGTATATATTAAATATGAAGGCAGATTAGGTATTAAATAATAATGGTGGAAAATGTCAAAACTATGTGATAAATTATTAAAAATTCATATTGTTTTCATAAAAATTGATATTCCCTTTTTGTTTTATCTAATTACTAGCTGACTCGCCCGGCGTTGCTCGAGCCCTTGTAATAAACTTAAATCTCTTAAAAAACGGAACTCTGGCACGGTCTACGATGGCTTCGGAACCGTATATCCGGACCTGGCATGCTCTTACGCTCTAGAAAATCTTTTATTTCCCCCTACCACCTCCAGGGGAGCATTCTGTTCTAAACAAACCTCTTTCCGAACGAACTTCTGAGACAGGTCCCCGCTGCCTACGTTACTGTATAGTAGGCGCACTACAAAATTGAGCTGGTTTCGAGAAGATAGCAACATTATTAGCCCAGTTATTGCAATAAGGCACAGTTCGGAAAATAACCTTGAGTGAGATGCCGACGGGAGGGGATGTTCGAGTGTCCTTCAGAAAATGACTAATTAGGAGGCCCACTATGCATGCATAAAAATTCGTTCGTTTTGTTAAGCTAGGAACTTAATTACAATGTTGGCTTAAACTCTTATTTGTAAATAGTGGTAACCGCTACTCATAAATTTAATTTAATGTTATAAAGGGTGACTATTAAGTTAAATATAATGTTTGGAATCACTTGCGTTGAAATCGGAAAGATAGTTGCTGATATATAGAAACGTGGCATAGTTAGAGAAAAACCTTGAAGGAGGGGCCGGGGGAGGGGAGGGTTGTTCAAGTACCCTTCAGCAAATGACTAATTAAGAGGAGCACTATGCATATTTCGAAATTCGTTCGTTTGCTTAAGCTAGGAACTTAATTACAAATTTGGCTAACCCAATTATTCGGAAATAGTGATACTCATAAATTTAGTTTAATGTTATAAAGAGTGACTATTAAGTTAATTATAATGTTTGGAATCACTTGCGTTGAAATAGGAAAGATAGTTGCTGAGATATGGAAACGGAGCATAGTTAGAGAAAAAACCTTGAAGGAGGTCCCGGGGTGGAGGGAATATTCAAGTGCCCTTCAGCAAATGACTAATTAGGAGGACCACTATGCATCTTTCAAAATTCGTTCGTTTGCTTAAGCTTTGAACTTAATTACAAATTTGGCTTAAACTATTATTCGTAAATAGTGGTAACCGCTACTCATAATTTTAGTTTAATGTTATAAAGAGTGACATTAAGTTAATTATAATGTTTGGAACCACTTGCGTTGAAATCGGAAAGATAGTTGTTGAGATATGGAAACGGAGCATAGTTAGAGAAAAAACCTTGAAGGAGGTCCCGGGGGAAGGGGGGGGGGAGGGGATGTTCAAGTGGCCTTCAGCAAATAACTAATTAGGAGGATCACAATACATCTTTAAAGATTGATTTATTTGGTAAGCTAGGAACTTAATTTGAAATTAGGCTTACACTATTATTCAGAAATTCTGGTAACTGCTTTCTAGAAATACACCTTGAAGCTTAAATGTAATTAAACCCTTGCCCCTCTTCATCCCCGCAAATATAAAAAAGAATCTGTTAAATAAAGTTTTCTGTATTAAAAATCTCCATCATAATAATAAATGTCATGTAAAAAAAAAAAAAAAAAAAAAAAAAAAAAAAAATTAAACCCGACTAATTGTCATGAAGAAAAATGGGCCTGGAAAATATTTCAATCAGTGGGACGTATGTGTAATTTGTCATGTACAGGTGGCGCGACATTCGCTTGGCTCCTCTACGCTGATAACTTCAATCCAATATTGACACTATTTAGTTAGAAATCCTTATTTATGCATCGCTACTCTGGTTTATTTAATTACTTCTATGAAGAATGGATGCAACCAACCCAAGAGAATAAAAGCGTATTTTTGATGACAGTTCTTTGTGAATATTAATTAATATTTCAGAAAGTAATTGAAATATTAAAATTCTGAAGTAATGGTGCACCAGGAGAGGGTTTGTACTACCTAAATCTAAATTTACAGCCTTCTAGGTGGGCTAAATTTTCCTAGCCATCGCCGACAGTCACACACACAGAGCGAAACTTTCCTCTATTATTAGTATAGATTAATAGTGATTAAGGTGTTCTTCATTCAAAATTCAAATATAAATTTAATCTTCATCGTATAGCATGATCCACTCTGTATTATGGTTGAAAAATTCTTAAAAATCAACTTTTTTCTTTAAAAATCGTTATTTTTCATTTTATTAATTAATTATTAATACTTATTAAGGTGTTCGTCATTCAAATTTAATATATATGTTAAATCGTCATCTTATGGTTTGACAGCTGTATCTTACAGTAAAAAAATTCTTATAAAATCAGTATTGTTTCTTGAAAATTGATATTCTTTTGCTTCATTATTGATACTAATTAAGGTGTTCATTGTTCACAAAACTGAAATATTCATTTAAATTTCATCTTATAGCTTGATGTCCCCATCTTATAGTTGAATAAGTCTTAAGAAATTTTGCGCCACAGCACATTTTTTATTTATTTATTTATTTATTTTAAATATTTTTTTTTCTCTTACGAAGATTGTGATATTTCTCAACTTTTAAAAAAGTGGTGGCGGTATATATTAAATATGAAGGCAGATTAGGTATTAAATAATAATGGTGGAAAATGTCAAAACTATGTGATAAATTATTAAAAATTCATATTGTTTTCATAAAAATTGATATTCCCTTTTTGTTTTATCTAATTACTAGCTGACTCGCCCGGCGTTGCTCGAGCCCTTGTAATAAACTTAAATCTCTTAAAAAACGGAACTCTGGCACGGTCTACGATGGCTTCGGAACCGTATATCCGGACCTGGCATGCTCTTACGCTCTAGAAAATCTTTTATTTCCCCCTACCACCTCCAGGGGAGCATTCTGTTCTAAACAAACCTCTTTCCGAACGAACTTCTGAGACAGGTCCCCGCTGCCTACGTTACTGTATAGTAGGCGCACTACAAAATTGAGCTGGTTTCGAGAAGATAGCAACATTATTAGCCCAGTTATTGCAATAAGGCACAGTTCGGAAAATAACCTTGAGTGAGATGCCGACGGGAGGGGATGTTCGAGTGTCCTTCAGAAAATGACTAATTAGGAGGCCCACTATGCATGCATAAAAATTCGTTCGTTTTGTTAAGCTAGGAACTTAATTACAATGTTGGCTTAAACTCTTATTTGTAAATAGTGGTAACCGCTACTCATAAATTTAATTTAATGTTATAAAGGGTGACTATTAAGTTAAATATAATGTTTGGAATCACTTGCGTTGAAATCGGAAAGATAGTTGCTGATATATAGAAACGTGGCATAGTTAGAGAAAAACCTTGAAGGAGGGGCCGGGGGAGGGGAGGGTTGTTCAAGTACCCTTCAGCAAATGACTAATTAAGAGGAGCACTATGCATATTTCGAAATTCGTTCGTTTGCTTAAGCTAGGAACTTAATTACAAATTTGGCTAACCCAATTATTCGGAAATAGTGATACTCATAAATTTAGTTTAATGTTATAAAGAGTGACTATTAAGTTAATTATAATGTTTGGAATCACTTGCGTTGAAATAGGAAAGATAGTTGCTGAGATATGGAAACGGAGCATAGTTAGAGAAAAAACCTTGAAGGAGGTCCCGGGGTGGAGGGAATATTCAAGTGCCCTTCAGCAAATGACTAATTAGGAGGACCACTATGCATCTTTCAAAATTCGTTCGTTTGCTTAAGCTTTGAACTTAATTACAAATTTGGCTTAAACTATTATTCGTAAATAGTGGTAACCGCTACTCATAATTTTAGTTTAATGTTATAAAGAGTGACATTAAGTTAATTATAATGTTTGGAACCACTTGCGTTGAAATCGGAAAGATAGTTGTTGAGATATGGAAACGGAGCATAGTTAGAGAAAAAACCTTGAAGGAGGTCCCGGGGGAAGGGGGGGGGGGAGGGGATGTTCAAGTGGCCTTCAGCAAATAACTAATTAGGAGGATCACAATACATCTTTAAAGATTGATTTATTTGGTAAGCTAGGAACTTAATTTGAAATTAGGCTTACACTATTATTCAGAAATTCTGGTAACTGCTTTCTAGAAATACACCTTGAAGCTTAAATGTAATTAAACCCTTGCCCCTCTTCATCCCCGCAAATATAAAAAAGAATCTGTTAAATAAAGTTTTCTGTATTAAAAATCTCCATCATAATAATAAATGTCATGTAAAAAAAAAAAAAAAAAAAAAAAAAAAAAATTAAACCCGACTAATTGTCATGAAGAAAAATGGGCCTGGAAAATATTTCAATCAGTGGGACGTATGTGTAATTTGTCATGTACAGGTGGCGCGACATTCGCTTGGCTCCTCTACGCTGATAACTTCAATCCAATATTGACACTATTTAGTTAGAAATCCTTATTTATGCATCGCTACTCTGGTTTATTTAATTACTTCTATGAAGAATGGATGCAACCAACCCAAGAGAATAAAAGCGTATTTTTGATGACAGTTCTTTGTGAATATTAATTAATATTTCAGAAAGTAATTGAAATATTAAAATTCTGAAGTAATGGTGCACCAGGAGAGGGTTTGTACTACCTAAATCTAAATTTACAGCCTTCTAGGTGGGCTAAATTTTCCTAGCCATCGCCGACAGTCACACACACAGAGCGAAACTTTCCTCTATTATTAGTATAGATTAATAGTGATTAAGGTGTTCTTCATTCAAAATTCAAATATAAATTTAATCTTCATCGTATAGCATGATCCACTCTGTATTATGGTTGAAAAATTCTTAAAAATCAACTTTTTTCTTTAAAAATCGTTATTTTTCATTTTATTAATTAATTATTAATACTTATTAAGGTGTTCGTCATTCAAATTTAATATATATGTTAAATCGTCATCTTATGGTTTGACAGCTGTATCTTACAGTAAAAAAATTCTTATAAAATCAGTATTGTTTCTTGAAAATTGATATTCTTTTGCTTCATTATTGATACTAATTAAGGTGTTCATTGTTCACAAAACTGAAATATTCATTTAAATTTCATCTTATAGCTTGATGTCCCCATCTTATAGTTGAATAAGGCTCAAAAAAATTTGCGACACAGCACATTTTTTTTTTTTTTTTTTTTTTGTTAAATAATTTACTTTAAATAATTAGATATTTACATATTACTTTGCCTAAATTAATGTTACCGTTCATTATAATTTTTTAATCAAATATAAAGATTTGAGATTTTATGCTTTTAATGATTAAAAAATGCAATTTCCCCCCCTGGAACTGTATAATGTTTGCCCCGTAGCCACAGAAATTTCTCCCGGAGAAAAGTGTCTTAATTCAACACCTGTGTCCGATGATCTTGGAAAAATAATAAAATTAATTTTTCCCAAGTGACTTAAAATAATAAAACACTAGAAATGGAATTAAGACTTTTTTCGTAAGGGGATTTTGCTTTCCCCCCTCCCTAAACCTTCTGTGCAACATCAGATTTTTTTTTTTTTTTTTTTTTTTTTTTTTTTTTTTTTTTTTCCATTTGTGTTTAAAAATTATCTTAAAAACAGGCAGGGGTTACAGGGGAGCCGAACCTCACGAAGAAAAAAAATATATATATAAGATTTCTTAATTGTTAAATTTCCATACTGTTTTTTATGTTGATGTATTTAAAGATTGTCCTGTACGGTAAAACTGCCCAGCCCATGTACACAGCCCTTCTCCCTTCCCTCCTGACAGAAAAAAAATAATACAGTGGAACTCCAGTTATACGTTTCGTCCGGGACCGGACAACATAACGTATAACTCAGTAAAAAATACAACT
Organism: Maratus michaelseni; assembly: GCA_963931845.1. Lineage (NCBI taxonomy): Eukaryota > Metazoa > Arthropoda > Arachnida > Araneae > Salticidae > Maratus > Maratus michaelseni. The sequence goes on from OZ007592.1 coordinate 258,796,800, forward strand.
CAATTAATGGTCTTCCAGAACCTTTTTAAAAAAATATATCGTAAAAATTTTGTTCCGCTGAGGCGTTTCAGTTACGTTTTATATCGAAAAGGGAAGTTTCGTAAGTATTACTGCACCCATTACATAAAATTTTCGGAAATGGAATGGAGTTAAAAAAAAATAGGGTACATAAGAAAAGTACACATAAGATTATTTTATCCTAAAATGTTTGTTAAAAATATATTTTGGTGGTCGGTAGGGACTTAAAGGAAGGCGTAGCAAAGATTCGGAAATTGTTTTCTTCCGCAAAATGTATAAATGAGACAAAATTTTGTCCGGGGACGCAAAAACGTAACGTATAACCGAGGGAAACGTATAACTCAGTTAATTTTTAATGGCAAATTGCTGGGAACGCTGAGTTGAAACGTATAACTGTAGTTCCATTGCATATAATAAGATTAGTATTTCTTAATTGTTACATTTCCACATCGCTTTTTATATTGCTATATTTAAAAGTTGTCTTGCCATTGTTGTCATGACAAAAAATTCTTAGTTTAGCCTATTTCAAGATAATATTCTCCATTTTAAGAAACGCATAGGTTTAAGGAAGTTTCGAAAGTGATCGCCGTTTTCATAATCTTGACGACCAATTTCAGAAACGGCATTTTGGCACAGTTTCGGAAAAAAATCATCAAGCCTCCGAGCTTCTAATCACATGCACGTCTGTTTACAAATTCTTGCTCCACCTTAAGTTTCATTTTTCCTGCGCCCGTAGCCACTGCCACTGCCTGCCTCCCTTTTTATACCAAACTAGGACATTTTGATGATGATAGTCAACGTTAAAATATTTGTGATGATGCATTTTATATCCTGTCTTGGTCAGTTCGATTATCCTAAAAATCTGCCACTGTTATGATGACCCGCTTGTTACCTTAATGTATTCAGTGAATCTGCGTTCAACGTAGCGTGTAACGACGCAGTCAATCAAGCATTGTCCTTGATACTTCCCGAGAGAAGGGCATTGTTATCATAAAAAGGCAGCAAAATATGAAAATAAATAAATGTTGCTTCGGCCACTTATCGACACGAAAGTCAGAGGCGAATATGGATTCCTGTACAGGTCAGGATATACTGGAAACGAACCCGAAAAATTTCCTCCTCCCTCCTCGCACCAGGCAAAATAATTTTCGTTAACTCTCAAATCTGAAACGAACGAAAATTAAGCCACGTTTTAACAGAATTGAAGACACATGTGGAAGATAGTGTTATGTTACACTTTTTTCAAAAATTGTTTGCATGAAAATGTTAGGTAAACCTATCACTAGCTAAAACTAAAATACTAAGATTCTAATTAGCTTCGGAGATACACAACAACTAAACATTACTTTTTAATAATTAATATTTTTATATTTAATAATTTAAATAATTATATATATATATATATATATATATTAATAATTAAATATTATTCAGTTTTATGGAGAGTGTTTAGTACCACTTTTTAACTCCACAATGCAGGATTTTTTATTTTCATGCATTGTGGAACATATATATATATATATATATATGTGTTTTATTTTGAAATTAATTGTTGTTTCATTGTGTATTTCTCTACATTCTAGTGTGGTTGTCCCAATTTCATATTCTTTAGCTATTTTATAGCTAATATGAAGATGAAACCACACACATTATTTGTGGCAATTTAGGCAAGTGGGACCTTGTCTAAATTCCACAAATTTCCATTATTCAATTTCTGCCTTTTTTTTTTTTTTTTTAAATACTATGTTTTTGCTATCTATGTTCAGTCTGTTAGGGGGACCTGTTTCGTTGTCAATTTGTTATTTTAATTTTATTTATAATTTCACAGTTTTTGTTGGCGGTTATAACGTTTATTTAATGGTAATATATATATATATATATATAAACTCTTTTTAAAACTAAGTGACACTTTGAACTTTTAGTATGTTATGTGATGAGTATATGATTTATGTAATGTCTATATAAGGTTGATTAAAATAATTAGAACTAGCTGACCTTCCCGGTGTTGCCCGCGCCCGTGTTAAAAACCTTAAAATATACCTAAAATTACTGTTAACGAAAATCTTTCCAAACGAACCTAATGTTTGGGGGGAGGGGGGGCATTGCCTTTGACCGCATATACCCAAATTTGTGCGATTTTATATTTTTATTATCTAACCAAACTAGCCTAGAGTTGGGAGACCTGCTGCCTTCGGTAGCGTACACGGGGCTGGGGCTTCGGATTTTACATTTTTACACGAAAAACCTGCATAGCCCGGGACTGTGATGACAATCTTAAATATACTTAAAATCAGTGTTAAATAAATTTACATATTTAAAGGAAAATCTTTCCAAGCAAACCTAATGTTGAGTGCCCCACTGACTTCGGCAGCGCACACCCCTGAATTTGCATAATTTTATATTTTTAAATGAAAATCCATCCAAACGAAATAAGGAGCCTAACGAACTCTTTATAATGATTGTCGAATAACTTCTGTCATTTAAATATATTAAACTTTCAATTCTGACCAAAAGTTCCCGAGAAAATCTAAAAAGCCCTCCGCCACTTCGAAACTCAAAAAGATACATCTCTCTGTAGAAAATTTGCATGCGTAAAACCAAAAATGTTCTAAATAGGAACGAGAAACTATCACTCTTCAAAGCCACTGAGACAGAAAATAATCTTTTTTGAAAGGTTTATATTAATATTTTTTTAAAGCGAAGACATCGTTTTAAAGGTAAATGTACGCGGATCAATTCGATATCTATACTAATAAAAGAAAGTTTCGCTCTGTGTGTGTGTCTGTTGGCGATGGCTAGGAAAATCTAGCCCAACTAGAAGGCTGAAAATTTAGATTTAGGTAGTCCAAACCCTCTCCTGGTGCAACATTACATCAGAATTTTAATATTTTAATTGTCTGAGTGCAACGAAGACTCATACACAGCGCAGTATTACTTTGCCCCACATATATAGCTATGATGGATATTAAAACCTTTCGTCAAGCATAACTCAAAAAATATTTAACGGATTTCGTTCAAATTTTTACAGCAGGTACCTATAAAGGTGACAACGACGTCTATTTATTACCAAGAATAAATGTCAAACCGTTTGGAAATTATATTAAAAAATAGATAAAAAAGCACAATTAAAGTACATACGTCACGAACATTTTGTGCGTACGTCATTTTCACCAGCGCGGCGGGAGATTTTCGTAGACAATCGGAATTGAAAAGTTCATGGAGTACATGGAGCAAAAAAATATGCACGCACAATAAAATATATTTCAATTTAGTAGAAATCGAAAATTAATCTGGATTTTTTTCTGTTTGAAAGAAAAACCCCGCAATAACTTGGTAGACTTGGTATTAGAGATTTGGCGCAAATCTCAGCAATAGCAGCTTTTTTTATTTCGCGTGTATAAATTAAAAAAAAATTCTTTGGTGTTTAAATAAAAGGTTTCGATTTATGACATTATTTCTTTTTTTTCTCTCTTTTTAGCATTTTAAATGGGATTAATGAAAGGCATGTATTTTAAATTAAATGAGTGAAAGGTTTAAATTTAAATGAAATGAATTCAATATGAAAATGTGGCTTAGATGCTTTACACTCACGCTAAAAAAAAAAAAAAAAAAAAAAAAAAATTAATCCTTCTATATTAAAAAAAAATAATCTGGAACTGAGCCAAAAACGACTTAGACCAATCAAATTCTGCGTAGATATTCCGGGTTAGTCTCATCGCTTTTTTACTAGGGACTTTTTTGAGGAGCTATTACTTTTTTTTTTCTAGCCATCCTACGGATTCGAAAATCATACCACTAGACGCGAAATATAACAAGCTTTCAGAAATTCAAAAAATTATCACGGTCGGACAATAAAAACTCAAAAAATCCTTAAAAATCGAGTAAAAAAATCTTTTATTGAAAAAGTCATTTTTTTTTATATTGTTGCCAATTTCTAAATAAGCGCAAAGGATTATGTTTTATCTCAAATAAAAAATGTATTTGCGTGAGACTATTAAAAACAATAATGAAAGTTTAAAATAATAATTAAATGACCACGTGTTGAAAGCAGGAAATAAAGAAAATTACGTCATAAAAATTGTGTTTACACATGAATATTAAAAATAAAACAGATGAATTGAATGAAAAAGCATTATAACCAGTTAAATGAAAAAGCATTGTAACCTGATTACAGAAGATAGTCGCAGTTCGTGATAACATCATCATCATCTTTTTAAAACAGGATACATTACCAGGTTTTAAGAGGCTATGAAATCAGAACGGAGGTTGGTGAGCGTAGCGAGCAGGGGGCAGAGCCCCCTAGTTGGTTAAAAAAAAAAGAAAAAAGTCGCCAAATTTAGGGGATTTTTTCCTTTAATGGCAACCTAGCCATTGTATTAAGTTATTCGTTTGGCGCAGTCTTGGAAATCGCGCCAACCAAACAGTCGCCAATCTTTTGTTTACATTTTAGCGTGAGTGTAACACATCTGTTCCGAAAATGTTATAGGAACAATATTTGGCGATTCATCAACTGCGCCAGGATAACATAAAAGTACCAATATATCAAACGGTATGTAGTATGTGAAATGAAACAATTATATTATAATCACCCATCGTACAAGAAAAAAAAACTAATATTCTGCATTCAGAGGGAAAAATCCATCTCCTGTGCCGTAAGATTTGACGAGTTCTTTTTTGGGGATAAGTTTTTCGATGTGATTGTAGGGATCTGCAGGATTTGGCTTACTTTTTCTAAATCTTATTTTTTTGCAGATGTAGTATTATGTAAATATATTTTTTTGCAGATGTAGTATTATGTAAATATATTTTTTTGCAGATATTTTTCTATTTTGTATATTTGGCATTCTATTTTGTATATTTTCTATTCGGCATTTGGAAAAGAGATTTTTACCTTTTTACCTGCGCCTTCGGAAATATTAAAAAATAAAAAAAGATTTACATATATCAAGCGTATAATGTTATGTTTTGCATTTTTATACGGACCACTTCTCCATTTTAGATTTTAAATGCTATTTATTATTTACTAGCCGTTTATTAATTGTTTACAATTTACCCCCCTGACAATAACAATTATTTATCACAAAAATGCCTCTTAAGTTTGTTAAATAAGTTTGTTTATGTATTTTCATTACTTATTAAAATATCGAGTATGGCGATAAAATTTTATTTTAGCATCGTGCTTAAATTTTTAAGATGGTGCAAAAACATGCTTTAATAAACGTATGTTTGTAAATATTTCAAAAACATGTTTTACCGCTCTCTTGAAAAATTTTGTAAGATGCTAAAACTACCTTTTGGCACCATTTTAATTTTTTTTTCGCCAACCGACATAGGATACGAAACTTTTCCCCATTCAGATACACAGGTAAGGCTGGTCTCAAACTAGAGTAAAGCTAGCAATATTGTTTTAGCTCTATAAGAGTTACAATAATGATATTAAATGCTCCGATTGGCTTTGGGCCCAATTACGAAAGGTTCTCCTAAAAAAACTGTAGAAGAAGTCTTTTACATTTGTTTCAAATGAAGCTCGGTCTACAAGGTATTAGTTAATAATACAAACAACACTAATGGCATGGTGGCAAAAGTTTTAATTTAAATGTATATATTTGAAAACCTTCCCCCCCCCCCCCCAAAAAAAAAAAGAAAGAAAAGAAAAGAAAGTTTCAGTAATGAATTTAAAATGGCGTTAAGCCACGCTTTCTGACATAAGCAATTGGCTGCAAACGCGATAACGAAACTTTCACTTAACTTAATAACATGTAGCTAATACAGCCCTCAGGGTACTTTGCAGTTATACAAACCTTGTGGGTATTTTAAAAAGCTTGAGACAATTCAGGTTTAAGAAGTTGAGATTTACTATCAAATGATATAAACAACTATGAACACAAAACTGATGAATTATTATTCAGGTCTATATATGTATTTAAAAAAAATTGCCTCTGATTACACTTTAGATAAATTACTTCTGTTTGCATTTAATAACTGATAAACGGCTTCTGTATATTAAATGAATTGTTTAAATATTCGGAAGAGGTGACGAGTAAACAAACGGGTAGACAGACGGGTAGCAACATAGGTAGGCTGACGGGTAGCGAAACGAATAGACAGACGGCTAGAGAGAAAGGTAAAAAGAGGGTTGACAGAGGGGTAGCGAGATGGGACACGAGACGGGTAGCGACACCGGTAGACAGGAATGTAGCGAGAAAGGTTGCGAGATGCGTAGCGTGGTAGATAAAGAGACGAGTAGAGGGATGAGTACAGAGACGAGTTGACTGACGGGTAATGAGATTGTTAGTGAGTCGGGCACAAAAACAGACGGATAGTGAGACGGGTATACAGACGAGTAGAGAGACAGTAGATGGGTACGGAGATGGGTAAGAAGATGGGTAGAAAGACAGATAGACAAGTTGTGAGACAGATAGACAAATGGGTAGCGAAGTGGATAGAGACACGGCTAGACATACAAGTAGTTAGACGGATAGACAGACGGTTAGAGAAATAGATTGGCGGGTAGCGAGACCGGTAGAGAAATATAGACAGGTAGCGAGACGTGTAGAGAGATAGACAATCGGTTAGAGAGACGGGCAGAAGAACGGATAGGGAAACAGACAGATTGTGGAGAGACAGGCAAAAGAAAAGTCTGCGGATAAAGGAATAGACGACAGTCTGCCTCGGCGACATAGACACAATAGGACGAGGTAATAGAATGAAGGAATAGACGACAACAGACGGTGTCTGTGGATAAAGGCGCAGGGGGCAGAGCCTCCTAGAGAATAATCAAGAAGTATCTGTTAAGCTTAACTTTGAAATATATATATTTTTTTCAATTTTGCCGATATGGAGATTTAATGTAAAAGTTATTTTACAGAAGTCTTGAAAGATTTTTTGTATACTTTAATAGTAATTTAGACTATAGTTTTGCAATCTGGTTTGTAGCAAAGCATGCTATCAATGTGGTTTGAAGTGTAAGAGTTTCTATAAACAGTTATACAAATAATAGATATATAATCAAGGAAGAAAATTTTTTAATTCACACACAAAAAAAGGTGCAACAATGAAATTAAACTTGCGTTAAGCCACGCTTGATAGAATAAGCTATTGGCTGCAAATCCAATTACGTAACTTTAAAAATCTTGGCGTTTTAAAAAATCCGGCGTTTTTTTTTTTTTTTTTTTTTTCCAAGTTTTGCGCAATACGCGCTTAAGAAAATGAGATTCTTTGCCACATGTTAAAAAAAATTATGACAACACATCTGATGAACGGTACCTCTTTTCTATTTTTTTAACAGTGTTTATGAATTTATATATGATATTTTGTAATTCTATCATTTAATTTGCTCTTTTTCTTTAAATTGTAATTGTTAACCCTATGTTTCTCAGTAATATCACTCAGACTAATCCCTTTGAGGGAAGTCCTAGTTACTTTCTGAAATATTAATTAAAATGCACAAAGAACTCTCATTAAAAATACGCTTTTTTTCATCGGTTGGTTGGTTGTGTAGAATATCTTCTCAGGACAAATTAAATAAATCAGAGTAGCGATGCATAGATAAGGATTTATAACGAAATAGTGCGACATGGATTGCAGTTATCTGCATATAGCCAAGCTAATGTAGCGCCATCTACTCACGGCAAATTACGCAAACGCCACCTATGTTTAAGACATTTCCTGGCACGTTTTTCTTCATTATAATTATCTCGGTTTAAGGTTTTTTTAAAACAGGACATATATTACTATGATAGAGAAAACTTTATTTAACAGATTATTTGTTATATATTTGCGGGAATGGTGAGGGGTAGGGGTCTAATTACATTTAACAATTTTAACATTTTTAGCTTCACCAGTAGCGTGTAAATGTTGTTTTATATGCAGAATACCGCTATTTTAAATCTCAGTTTCTCAGTAATATCTCAGTAATAATGTTTAGTTAGTTAATTTAGTTCCATTTTTACTAAATTATCGTAAAAATCAGCATTCATTGCTTCAAGGTGTATTTCTAAAAAGCAATTACCAGTATTTCCGAATAATAGCCTAAGCCAAATTTCAAATTAAGTTCCTAGCTTAACCAAAGGAATCAATCTTTAAAGATTTATAGTGATCCTCCTAATTAGTTATTTGCTGAAGGTCACTTGAACATTCGACCCCCCCCCCCCTCCGGGGCCCTCCTTCAAGGTTTTTTACCTAACTATGCCCCGTTTTCATATTTCAGCAACTATCTTTCCGATTTGAACGCAAGTGATTCCAAACATTATAATTAACTTAATAGACACCCTTTATAACATTAAACTAAATTTATGAGTAAAGGCTACCACTATTTCCGAATAATAGTTTAAGCCAAATTTGTAATTAAGTTTCTAGCTTAACCAAACGAACGAATTTTGAAAGATGCATAGTGGTCCTCCTAATTAGTCATTTGCTGAAGGGAACTTGAACATCCCCTCCCCCCCCCCTCCTTTAAAGTTTTTTCTCTAACTATGCCCCGTTTCCGTATCTCCGCAACTATCTTTCCGATTTCAACGCAACTGATTCCAAACATTATAATTAACTTAATAGTCACCTTCTATAACACTAAAGTAAATTTATGAGTAGCGGTTACCACTATTTCCGAATAATAGTTTAAGGCAAATTTGTAATTAAGTTCCTAGCTTAAGCAAACGAACGAATTTTTAAAGATGCATCGTAGTCCTCCTAATTAATCATTTTCTGAAGGATACTTGAACATCCCCTTCACCCGACACCTCACTCATGATTATTTTCTCTAACTGTGCCTTATTTCAATGACACGGCTTATAATGTTCCCATCTTCTTGAAACCAGCTCGATTTTGTCGCAGGCCTACTTACAGTACCGTAAGCAATGTTGACCTCTCTCAGAGGTTCTTTCCGAAAGAGGTTGCTCCCCTGGCGGTGGAAGGGGGAAATAAAAGATTTTCCGGAGCGTGCGAGCCTGACCGGTACACGGTGTCGAAGCCATCGAAGACCTTGGCCAGAGTTTCGTTTTTTAAAAGATTTGAGTTTATTACACGGACTCGGGCAACGCCGGGCGGGTCAGCTAGTATATATATATTTTCGTATTTCGATATGCAGAATGGATGCAAAATTTTAAATTAAAAAAAAAAAAATGCTGAAACGGCTTTCCGGAAAAAAATTGAAAGGGTTAATATTGATGTATTTTCTTAACTGATTGCCCGTTAGAAAAGTTAAAGTACGAAATTTAAGAGTGAATTTTTTGTTTTATCGTATTTCGAATATTTAAGCCGGTGTGCTCTGCAAAAGATGCAAAAAAAAAAAAAAAAAAAAAAAATATGATTATTGTTTTTTTATCTATACGGGCCAAGCTTTCGGCGGCATCGCTAGCTATTTTGCAATGTTCATCATGGTTTTTAATTAATATCTCGGTTAATTAACAAAAAAATTAAAAATATGAACCTTTGGTGCCTTCGACTATCCTTATCCAAGTTTTCAGACCTCTACGTGCGGTAGATTTTCCTAGTCACCGCACGCATACAAACTCATAATTATTATTAGTAGTAGTATTAGTTACACTACTATCAGGGTTAGATACACTACTATCATGGAAAAATATTGCTTAAACTACTTTTCAGTGATGTTATACGTTTTCAAACCGAACAAAATTTAATTTTTCATTCAAAATGCTAAAAATAGCTTTCCCCACACGCCACTATTAACTGCTGTAAGGGTAGTTTTAGAGGCATTGGTGAATAACTTATTGACAGAGGTTTTCGAAAAAATTGAAGGACAGTCCATAAGGAGTATTCAGGAGGTGCCATGGTGGGTGCACAGCTTATAGGGGGTGGGGGGAAACAACACAAAAAGACCACTTTTTAATATCATTTAATATTTAACGAGAAGGGAAGACCGAGCTATGCTCAGTCGCTTTGAGTTCAAATCTCATGACCCACATGACCAAAATCACCCACTAATCAAATTTTCTCGAACATACAAAATTTAGTTCAACTTGTCTGAGCCGTTTTTAAGATAAAACTACTTGACCCATAATGACCCACAACAGTCTTCTCCTTCCCTAAAACTGTAAGATACTAAATTTAGTTCAAATCCTCCGAGCCGTTTTTAAGATAAAAATAGCTTGACCCATAATGAGCCATGACCAAAATCACCCACTAATCGAATTTTCTCGAACATGGCCTAGCCCAACAGTCTTCTCGTGCCCGAAAACCATAGGATGCAAAATTTAGTCTAAATAGTCTGAGCCGTTTTTTAGATAAAATTAGCTTGACCCACAGTGACCCAAAAATGACCCACTAATAAAATTTTCTAGGACATGTGACCTGGCCCAATGATTTTCTCGTGCCCAAAACTCGTGAGATACAAAATTTAATCAAAATCCTTAGAGCTGTTTTTTAGATAAAATTAACTTGACCCGCGTTGACTCAAAAATGACCCACTAATCAAAAGTTCTCGAACATGTGACCCAGCCAAATAGTCTTCTCGTGCCCGAAAATGATAGGATACAAAATTTAGTCAAAATCGTTTGAACCTTTTTTTAGATACAATTAGCTTGACCCTGACCCATGCTGACCCACTAATCGAATTTTCTCGAACATGTGACCTAGCCCCAAAGGTTTTCTGGTGCCCCAAAATGGTAGGATACAAAATTTCGTCAAAATCGTTAGAGCCGTTTTTAAGATAAAATTTGCATATATATTTAACCACACACACACAAGATTTGCTCGTATTAGATGCTGCTTACATCTCAGGCCTTTTTAATTCCTTTCACTACCAACGCATCAAAAACGAAATGTTTCAAATGGACTACCACTAATGAGTGGGATGAAATATGGAATGTTTTATGCCCCATTATTTTAAAAATTTAGGACTGAATATGAAATAAGATTTTCATTGAAAACTTGGCATGTGATACATTTTATCATTTTTTAAAAGTGTCAAAAAGCCAAATGCAAGTCAAATAACTGCACTTTCAGCCTGTCGCTAAGAGATATAGCTGGGTACAAGAGAAACATTTTAAACGCTTTGCATAGGAAACACTGGGAGTGAAGAGGTTAAGGAGTATGCCAGCTGTGCAAATGAAATTTATCACCAAACACTTATTTGAAAAATCCCAGAAATAAAGGCTGTATGACCAGTAGGAATTGATTTATCGAGAAGATGGTCCAGATTAGCTATGATGAAATAAATCAGAAGATTTTCTGGTCAGAGCAAGGAAAAGATTTAGTGTAAAAAGGATTTAATGAATAAGTAAACTGGAAAGCTTTGCTTACAATATTACTGACTTCAGAGACAACTTTCAATTTTCATACGGTAAAAGTTTTAGCTAGCAAATGGCTTGTTTGTCTAGAGCAGCGGTTTCCAATCTTTTTTCTCTGATGTACCCATTGCTTAAGACTTTCAATTATGCGTTACCCCTTCTCACATAAACACCTTCTAAATATTTTGTTTTCGTTATTAGTAATGTTCTTATGCTAGTTACCAGTGTTAGATGCAGTTCTCTTCAGAATCAAATTTTCAACCACTTAACCCTTTTGAACAACAACACAATATCAACTTAAAGTCACTCAAGGACTCAAAAACATGAAAATATTAGCTAACGATTTCAAATTAAGCACTCACAAAGTAGGGAAGAAGCTACACATATTAATACACGTTAATGAATTTATACTTATGATGACCAGTCGAACACTAAAATGATGACCTGTTTTCAAATGGGTTTGAAATGAAATTGTCGAAACGAGAAGATATTTCTAGAATTACTAGAAAGAAAAGAACAATAAAAGAAAAGGAGGGTCATATGTGAAATCGTAAGATGTTATTTGGAGTGGACGGAGATAATGGCCACAAATGATTAACCAATTACTAAGTTTAGTCATTTTTCTTTATTTTATACGAATAGCTTATTTACTTTTACAAAAATCTGTATTTTTTAACGAAAAGTTTACAGTTCGTTATGTTTTGTTTTAATTTAGTTTTCATTAAGTTTAATTTTTGCGTTATGCGCCATTACCAACGTAATTTTCACGTACCCTCAAATATTTTCCTACGTACCCCAGGTTGGGAACCGCTGGTCTAGAAATTTAAGAGGAAGAGAAATTTAATTCTTAATTTAATTTCACCTTCTCGCTAATGCTAATATTATGGGAGAAAGTTTTTACAATATCTCGTTTGCATTTCAATATTTATAAAAGATTTTTTTTTTCATTAGATAGCAGAAATCGATCTGTATGCAGGCCCTTTTTTACTTTTTTGATTTTGCTAGCAGGTTTTTTTTACTGGGTATACTTTCACTTTCAAAAACAGTTCCGAAAGTAAAAGTATCTTAATAAAAAAAAAAAAAAAAAAACTTGTTCACAAAATCGAAAAAGTAAAAAAGGGTTGCATAGAGATCGATCTCAGCTATACAATACAAAAACATTTAAAAATATTGAAATGCAAACGAGATATTGTAAAAACTTTCTTCCATAGGATTAACATTAGCGAGCGGGTGTTTTTGCATGAGTGAAGTAGCCTCTAACTTTGAGTTTAAGCGATTCTTTGTGATTTGATTACTGTATTATGGAATTAATTATGGAAAGTGCATGGTGCTCCATATTCGTTGAATAAAATTAATATTTTGTTATGAACCAATTAGATTATTTTACCCTCTGACCGCCCAATTTATTTCAAAATCCTTGACCAATATTTAATCGACCATAAACTTCACTATTATTACATATTTCAAATCATCATGTATTTGAAATATTTAGAAAATTTATCATTTGTATTTTTTTCCTTTGACAATAGAATTTTGAAAACAAAGTTGCTTAAAAAATTATGCATTATATAATTTTTTCTACAAATGTCTTGCACATGCAAATCGCAGGATAAGCGAGCAGAGACACTATCTGTGATAAAAAAAAAACAACAAAAAAAAAAAAAGGATCAAGACTGTTCTACCAACCAAATCTCAAATTTACATCTCCAATGTTAAGCGTTGTAAAATTAAGTACACATTTACAAAATATTTTGTTTATTAAACTCAAAGGAACAAGAGAACAGGAAAAAGAATTTTTTTTTTTAATTTTCTGATGAGAAATTTGAAAAATCCGAAGGCATTTCATGCGTTAGCATGAATCTCCCTTTTCCCCTCTCCCCTTCAAGGGGGGAGGGGAGACAAGACTGCTTTTTGTCAAACAACTAATTTGTTACATGGAATTATTTCTGTTGAAATCGGGTCATTAGATATATATTAAAAATGGTGTCACAACTCATATAAAAAGACCAGTGAAATATCGTGAAAACTCAAAAAGTTACAGCAATAACTGATAAATTGAGGAGGGGAATATGAATTGCCCTATAGTATTAATTATCAAATCATGTCAAAAAATCTTTGCTGTAGTTTGCGCATGCACAGTTAAAATTTATTTCATACAAATACCAACATCTTATCAAATATTCAACATATTAATATTTTAATTGCAGTATGCTATAATTTTTTGTCAAGTTTTTGGAAAGCCGTGTTAAATTTGCTTGAAAACTCTGCATGCTATAAAAAAAACCTTTTGAATTTTTCATAGAAACGTTAACATCTTCACGAATATATGTGCTATGCTTACACAAATGCACACAAATGTTGAACAGGAACTGCATAGTCATTTGCTACAGTGACAGACCATTTTCAGCATTTTCTGTTACTTGGGTGATCGAAAATATTATTTTATAATTAAAATTATTATTGCCCCCCCCCCCCCTAATTGTCCTCGCGACAAAATCTTCACTGAAAAACATGAAGTCAAACATGTTCTTTACATCCTCAAAGTTCAAGGGCATTTCGGGCCTTTCCTCTCAAGTTTCAGTAGATATTCGATGAAACGTCTGAAATTGGTCACTGCCCCTTAATTTCTGGACATCAGTGTAATTTAATTATAATTTTTTTCTATTTTTTTAAATTGATGCAGTTTGTATTATTTAAAAAAGAGTGGATCTTTTAAAGAAAAAAATGAAAATTAATGAGCTAATATTAAAATTAAATTGAAATATTAGTAAATATAAAATATGATATTTAAAGTATAAAAAAAATAATAATTTAAAAACTTTTATAAAATTGAGGGTATTTTACCAAATAAAATTATATAAAACTATTTACAAATAAAATAACGTTCGAATCTAGACATTAAATTCTTAATAGTGGTGTGAGAATTCAACATAAATAAAATGAGATTATGCATTATGTAAAATAAAATAAATGAAAAATGTATACTGCTATATGTACATCAATGTCAGCTATTTTACATGTGATTTTACAACAGCTGTCGTCCCCTTGATACTGATTAAGCAATACTTAAAAATAACACTCTGGAATGTCTGTAGAATAACTGCTCATATCATTGTTTTACCAAGATCTAGCTCTGCCATGAATGCATACAATTGCGAGAATCACTACTTCACCACAACTTATATATATAGCCAGTAATCAAACAATGAGTAAAATTTCTTAAAGATCAAATAACTATTATCATCCATATAATGTAAGTTCTCCTAAATTCCATCAGTTGAACAATTTCACATTTATGATGTATTTTTACAATTTGTCCCTTTCTGATTCTACTAGTGTCTTAAGCAAATTTTAGAATGTAAGAGTTATATGTAAATTAAAATCAAATTTATATTGCTACTTACTATCCTAATCCTAATAATATTATAAATCTGATTGTGTGCAAATGTTAGGCTGAAGCCAGCGTCAAAATGGAGCATTTTTAAAGAATCTGTATCTTTGCATATAGGTTGATTATAACCCTCAAATGAACATAGGCTGGTTTTTGTTTATTTTATTCAAATATTTTTATAAATAATTCAAAAGTTCGTCATTTTTATTCAGAGAATAAATGGACATTTTTTCGTATAATATTTTAAAATGGTTAAATTTACTTTACCATTGCTAATACTTTATCGTTGCCAAAACTAATTCAAAACCCGGAATAATAATTTTTATTCAACAATTTAGTTTCAATTAAAAAAATTTCACGTGAAAAATGAAAATTAAATAAAAAAAATTAAGAAGATTAAATAATACAAGAAGGACCCGTGCGAAGCTTTCGCACTGCAATCTTTAAGATTATTTCCTGGTACGTTTTAGCGCTAATTTTTAATTAACTGATTTTTTTTTTTATTATTATTATTCAATCACCGCGTTTTAACGAAATGCAGTTGTACTTTCTCAGAAACTTGTTCAAAAACTTTTCAAATACCTCATTCATCGTTGTATGTTTTGTATGTGCATAGACAAAAGGATGTTGACAAAAGAAATAATATATATAATGATTGCTTGTGCGAATAAATTGCCAGAAAATATTTTGCCAAATTTTCTTATCTCGCCAAGGTTATTTCTCTAGGTCGCCTATACTAAAAAAAAAAAAATAAAAAAAAAAAAACGAATTATAAAAAAAAATGTAAACATTGAATCAGATGTTTGGGGAATTTATATGCCAGCATGGCACAGATGTCATATACTCACCACCAGGGCCGTAACGAAAGAAAATTTTTGGGGGGGCAAAAGGCAAGATTGGCCGACTCAAAAATGTTTCAAATCCGACTAATGTAAAATAGTCAATCTGTTGCATTATTTCTTAATTAATAGTTTTTACAATTAATTTTAACGAATTAATTAAAATTGATAGTTAAAAATAAAATATATGATTTTGTATTACTAAAATGTTTCTTTGATATAACTCAGTAATTATTTAAAAGATTTACCAAGAACTTTACTGGTAAAAAAAGAATATGTATTGATAAGAAAATATCCTACAGTTATATTTGTGAAAAACACATTTGTTTAGAATGATAGAATGAAGTGATAGTTTAGTAAATAGAACGTAGTGATTTTCAAAATAAAAGCTAAATAAAATGTGATCTCTTAGTTCTAAAAATTATGATAATGTAATGAATGGGAAGTACTTTCAATATTTTGTTAGCATGCGATAGAAAATAATTTGAACTTTATATTCCAATTAGAGATAATATCGTATGGCATTAACAACATACACTTTCAATAATTCTAATTGTAAAACTAAAAAATGCACACTATAGGGGTACTGAAAATATTTGGAGGGGCCTCAAAATTTAATTGCGCTTGGGGCCTCTTGAGTGCTTAATCCACCACTGATTGTGTTTTATAGGAATGTCAAGGGACCGACAGAAACATTTGAATTATCCACGATTTCGAATTATACACGTTCGAATTATTCAAGTTTGACTGTACTATTTTTACATGAATTACACATCACACTGAATAAAGCAAACCATTCATACCTTCCTTATCACCATTCCCTGTCGAGTGGTTTCCAATGTCCAGCCATGTTGATAACTTCTTCGAACTTTTTGCAGCCTCCAAGTTTCTTCTTTTTAGAGTCTGTCTTTTTTTATTTCCACTTGGCTGGTGCTGAATTCGTTTCATAATATAAACTATTATCTCAATACAAGCAAAGTAAGATTAACCCCTTGGGGACGAGCGGCACGTATACGTGACGCATAAGATGCTCAGAATCCTCGATTATTCCCACCAGTTATTTTTTATTGTAAGCTTTGCCTTATTTAATGACAGCATTTCTGCGATTCAATTAGGCGAAAATTTCTGTTTTGAAAAACCGGTGGTAAAAGATTAAAAATTCCATAAAAGACGCTCGTCACGAAGGGGTTAAGTAATAAACTATCGTACTATCACTACTATGCGACTCTCAACTGCTCTGATAGTCCGATATTGATGAGCAGTTAGTAAACGAATGACTCATCATGAATAGCACCAGCTCACTGCACGTCCTAGCCTGCACTTGACTCATCACTCGGCAGGCATTTGGCACGACATGACACATTCGACTCGACATTCTGCTGTCTGCTCTAGAGATGCTTTTGCATGCGAAGCGTATGGAGTATTTGAACGGGCACGCAAAAACATTTACTCTAGCACTTTGATGGATTTTTTTTATTATTAACTTTTAGCTAGGTGCTGGGTATTTTATAGGAAGTTAGATTAGATATTAAAATACAATAATTTTTTAACCATCAGTTTGGGGCCCCGGGGCAGTGCCCCAGCGGTAGTTACGGGCCTGAAACGCTGAACTATCTATATTGTTTTAAGTGCAAACGTGTTAATGTTCCGCAATCGCTTCAAGTTTTTTTTTTTAAACCATAAAACTACTTTTAATAATTTAATTTTTCCTGAAATCTTCTACTTTCTGAATTCTTTATAAAAAAAACAATTTCTCTTAAGTATGATTTAGTTTAAAAAAAAAGTAATCGCTGACATGTACCGTAATTTCCAGCGTATAATTCGCATATCAAACAATTATGTTTAGACCCAGAAATTTTATTTAATAATTGAAGTAAAATATTTACAGCGATCTAGTATGTTCCATTATATAAAATAAAATTTCTGGGTCGAAACATAATTGTTTGATCCGCGGATTATAACTCAGGAAATTTACAGTAATCAGAGCATACAATAAATATTAAGTAATTAATAAAATCCCCAATTCTAATTTTTATAATAACAATTGAAAAATCAGTGAAAATTATGTAATTATGTTATGTTGGCACAATCATATAAATTTAGTTTTAGTTTTATCAAAAAAAAAAAAAAAGTAAGAAGTTTTTTAGGTATTAAATGTTAAATGCACGGATATTTTTTAAGATTATTCATTTTCTTTTTTTAAATAGTTTTAAAAATTCTTCGTTTTTATTTTCCAAACGTTCCTAAAACAGTTCCAAAGGGCGTAAACATCATATCGTTGCTAGAACCTACTATGTATCAAGTATCTATGTATCAAGTATAAAATTTCTTGAATTTTCTTAAGCGACTTTCGCAATCGGTCGACCTAGTTTATATATTAATAGTTTTTATCTATGTAAGTTGCGAGTGTTACTGTAGGACAAATTTCTGATACTTTTCAATCAATATGGATCAGATTCTTTTTTTTCCCCTTTTGGCCTATGTATCGACGGCCGACTTAGCTTTTCCATGTGTGGGTAAGGCATAGTATACGTCCAATATTCCCGGCTCTGCAGACAAGATTTATACATGATAATTTTTTTTTTTCAGTGGGTAGGCCGACTAGCTATTTATGTGATTCGAGAATGTGACAGAACACGTGACTTTCATACCGGCTGACCAGATAGATCTATTGAAACCATTACTTTAAATCATAACCTATCTATTGACAGACCGACTAGCTTTTGCCATATGATTGTAAGGGTGTAGTAAACTGCATTCTGAAGACATAAAGTCCTGGCAACCAGAATTTTTCCGAATTGTTTTTTTAATCGGCCTACTGACATACTACAGAGACGTTAATTAAATCTGTTGATAAGCCGACTGAATCCTTTTACCAAACATTGGGGGGGCAGCTGCCCCCCCTGCCCCCCCGCTCGCTACGCCCCTGCTCACCACATTGGCACGATTTTTCCCCCGCCAATTTGGCGAAAATTTTGTTTTTGAATATTAGTTACAAATAGCATACAATAATAGCATGTGATATTTTATTTCAATATAAAAGTAAAATAACGTAATAAATGAAATAGCTTCTATTATTTTAAAAAAGGAAATACAAATAAATAAATGATAGTTTGATATAAATAAATGTGGATATACATAATAACAATAATTTATAGAATTAAAATACGAAATAAAGTAAATAAACAACGTTTAAAAAGTAAATAAACAAAGTAAACAAACAAAAGTAAATAAACAAAGTTTTCGCCAGATTAGCGGGGGGAAATCGCGCCAATGTGGTGCGCATATGACATCTGTGCCGAAAGCATTTCCTCAGATTTTGAAAAACTGTTAAAGAAATTTCTTAAATACGTAAATCAATATTTGGTACACCACTTTTTTGAAAGCCTATGGGAACTTAAACATGGGGCGTTCAAACTTTGTGGTCCAGCAGCCATTTAAGTGACATCAGACTTCGCTGGCATATTAACAGCTTAATGTAATATTAAAAAATAAATATTTACAATTTTTGTAAATCCTAATGAAATGTATATTTGGAAGTTAGTCCTTAAATTACGTAATCTTCTGGTGCTCCGATTCCGATACAGTACGCATATAAACAGCCATGATTAAACAAAGAAAACAAATAAACAATAGGTGACGCACGCGTAAAAATTAAATTAAAAAGCCGATTAAAAGCTCTATATTTATTCAAAAAGCACGCGCAAGAAATAAATTGACAATCATATTTTAATTGCATTAGAGGATGACGTCATACGATAATGCAGTATTTTATTTCTGTGGCAACACTGATTTCAGAAAACCTTTTATTTCATTTATGAAATCAATGTCGATTTAATTTTTAATTAACAGCAATTTTTAATCGAAAAACATGTTTTAAAAAAATGTAAGTGTACTATGTCAGAAGCTGGTTCAAAAACCTTTCATTCTCATTCGTTGTTCTGCGTTTCATATTTTCTTAGAAAAAGAGATGTTGACAGGAGAAATAATATATATGATGATTATATTATTAGAAATAAAACGTACTTTTTTTAGTTTTCGATAATAATACAAGGTTTCAATATGCGTAACCATAGGAAACAGGCGAATATGACATCATACATAGAAAATAAAGCGGATATGCTTTGATTGGTGAAATAAAATGATCTTGGGGGTTTTTTCTTCACTTTTTTCTTTTGTATGGTAACAATACTTGGCGTTTTACCGTTTGCACACGGCTAATATAACTATACCGTATTTTTTATTTAAATTTTAAAAAAGTAAAAAGAACAAGTTTCAAAAGAAAATGATTAGCAAATGTCAATAATATGCTCTGCAAAATTATCAATGTCAAAAATGATGTCATGGATAGCGATAAATAGTTATTTTCATTCTTAAAACTAAAAGAAATAACTCGATTACCTAAAAAAAAAATGACGAATATTAATTGTTCCATTTTTGTTGATAAAACCTAAAGATTTAATATTATTTCGTTAAAGTAACACAATTTCCCCTATGCCAGTATTGAAATAAATTGCCTGGGGAAAAAAATTAACAAGAGTTATGTCATTAAAAAGGGATTTCTCTGGGGAAAAAGAGACGTCATATTTGAAATAAAACAGGAATTGTCAAATAGGGCAGTTGCAATCAGCTGATCAACCATTGTATTCACTTGGAGGTAAGGGTAATTCCACCAATCAGAACTGCCTATTTGTACTGTTTACCTCCAAGGTGACGTCAATTGCAACTGTCCTATATGTTTTAAAATGAGTGTGAATCAATTCCTTACATTAATAATACAAGGATCATAGACCGGGAGGCGGCAGCACAGACAATCACCTCATCGAGTTCACGGCTGAAATTCAAGAATAATTAATTCTCGATTCGCATATTAAAATGCAATCGGTCTGCCAAGTCCTATCTTGGTGGAAAACACCTTAAAACCCGATTTTAGCGATTGACTCGTAGGTTTACCATTGTGTTTTCCTGCCCCCAAATCTATGAAAACATGGAGGACTGGGAGCAGGAACACAGAATGGTAAACCTACGAGCCAACCGCTAAAATCGGGTTTTCGGGTGTTTTCCACCAAGATATGACTTGGCAGACCAATTGCGTTTTAATATGCGAATCAAGTTTTAACTAATTCTGGAATTTCAGCCGGGAACTCGATGAGGTGATTGTCTGTGCTGCCGCCTCCCGGTCTATTAGTAAGTATAGAAAGTAGATGAGTTTCACGCCATATTTATAACGAAAAATTTAAATGTTTTTTTTTATCTATACTGATTATTATGCATGAGTATCTGTTATATATAGATGAGAGTTTTCTGCTAAAAATCACATCATAATTTTAAGAAAAAGAAAATGAACACGAATTTATTATATTAAAATCTGACCGTGTGTTTGTATTTCGCAACTACTCCTAGACTATTGAACGCAACGCGATTTACTTAATGCCGGTTATCACTGATCCGAGGATGTCACACAAACTTTCAGAATTTAAAAAATTAAATTAGATGCCAAGATTTTTTTTTTTTTTTTTTTTTTTTTGTAAATTTTAACGAAGTTTCTCTGAAACAGAAAGTAAATTACTCCATATTTGTATATAAAAAAGGAGAAATAAAACAGATCAGTATATTTTTTACACCATTTTCTCATTAAAACTGAAAAACAGAATTTAATTTTACTTTGAATAGATGGTGAAAACAAAATCTTGATTTCAGTAAATTATCCGATAAATAAAAACATATTTTCACATATTCAAACTTCATGAATCAATTTATTCTGGAGAATTAAAAAGAAGTTTTAGTTTTTGAGTTTTAAAAAGTTTTAGTTTTTTAGTTTTTGATAATAATACAAGGTTTCAATATGGGTAACCATAGGAAACAGGCAAATATGAAGTCATACATAGAAAATAAAGCGGATATGCTTTGATTGGGGAAATAAAATTATCTTGGGTTTTTTCTTCACTTTTTTTCTTTTGTATGGTAACAATCATGAACCTCTATACAGGACTTCTAACGCCGTGTGTTAACATCGTGCCGAGACTTCGGCACGAAATGGCAGCTGCACAGCTACGCGCACCGTTCTGCGCAGCTGGCCAGAAACCGTGCTGCACTAGCGCCACCATGAACCATGGCTGTCACTGTCAGTGTCAAACGGTGAAGCAGACGAATTTAGTGACGTAGGCAGAAACCATCTTCACATGCGCCACCTATTTGAGGCTTTTTTCGAGGAACGATTTCCTTCTTGGAAAGGCTATTTCGTTAGAAGTCCAGGTATATAGGTTCATGGTAACAATACTTGGCGTTTTACCGTCTGCGCACGGCTAATATAACTATACCGTATTTTTTATTTAAATTTTAAAAAGTAAAAAGAAGTTTCAAAAGAAAATGGTTAGCAAATGTCAATAATATGCTCTGCAAAATTATCCATGTCGAAAATGATGTCATGGATAGAGAAATAGTTATTTTCATTCTTAAAACTAAAAGAAATAACTCTATTACCTAAAAAAAATGACGAATGTTAATAGTTCCATTTTTGTAGATAAAACCTAAAGATTTAATATTATTTCGTTAAAGTAACATAATTTCCCCTATGCCAGTATTGAAATTAATTGCCTGGAAAAGAAAATTAACAAGAATTATGTCATTAAAAAGGGATTTCTCTGGGGAAAAAGAGACGTCATATTTGAAATAAAACGGGAATTTTCCAATATGTTTTAAAATGAGTGTGAATCAATTCCTTACATTAATAATACAAGGATCAGTAAGTATAGAAAGTAGACGAATTTCACGCCATATTTATAACGAAAAATTTAAATGTTTTTTTATCTATACTGATTATTAAGCATGAGTATCCGTTATATACTATGAGAGTTTTCTGCTAAAAATCACACCATAATTTTAAGAAAAGGAAACTGAACACGAATCTATTATATTAAAATCGGATCGTATGTTTGTATTTTGCAACTACTCCTAGACTATTGCACACAACGCGATTTACTTAATACCGGTTATCATTGATCCAAGGATGTCACACAAACTCTCAGAATTAAAAAAAATCTTAGAGATAAAAATCTTAAATTAGATGCCAAGATTTTTTTTTTTTGTAAATTTTAACGAAGTTTCTCTAAAAACGGAAAGTAAATTACCCCATACTTGTGTATAAAAAAGGAAAAATAAAACAGATCAGTATATTTTTTACACCATTTTCTCATTATAACTGAAAAACAGAATTTATTTTCACTTTGAATAGATGGTGAAAACAAAATCTTGATTTCAGTAAATTATCCGAAAAATAATAACATATTTTCACGTATTCAAACTTCATGAATAAATTTATTCTGGAGAGCAAAAATTGTCTGTCAACATACTGTCATTTAGAAAACAAGATTTGTTTCAGCTATACATTAAACTAAGGAGGCAGAATTGAATTTAAAGAAAAAGCATATACTATTTCCAATTCATGTTTTTTTGAAGGATAGCTGTTAAAACGTTTCACAAAGGCGTTAAAAGTAAAATTGTTTATCAGGTAAAATTGACATTTGTTTTTACCCAATTCGTCTATTTCCACGATTTTATTTGGCCCTCCTTTTTGCATTGGTTGCAATTTCAGTTTTGCGATTATTTGGCACAAAATTTCACTTTTTTAAGACTGAGTTATGTCAAGGTCTCTATAACAAAAAATACCGTATTGTCTCCTATGAAATGTGATAAATAGTTAATTATTAATGTTTTTAATTATCGGGAGTGAAATATGTTGCTTAATTAAAGTATTTACAGTGATGGAACACCAGGATCATCATTTTGGAGCAGCAAAACACCATTTTGGAGCAGAAAACCGCTCATTTTGGAGCAGAAATCGCTCATTTTGGAGCAGCAAATGACTCATTTTGGAGCAGCAAATGACTCATTTTGGAGCAGCAAATCGCTCATTTCGGAGCAGCAAAACGGTTTTTCAGCAGAAAATAACTATTATTGAGCTGCAAAATCCCTCTCTTTTAAGCACGAAAAAGCTTTTTAGAGAAAACGTACACACACACACACACAAAAAAAAACTATGTTACAGCTATCACAAAACTTCGGTAATTCTGAGTAAAAAAAAAAAAAATCTGAAATTCACAACAAATTTTCTGAAAGGTTACAACAAGGGAGACGGGGGAGGGGGAATCCACTCCCGGCACAATGATTTTTTTCCGCACCCCACTGACGAAATTTGCGGTTTTTCCTCGATCCTTTGATGAAATTTGCCGTTTTTAAGCGATCCTTTGACGAAATTTGCCGTTTTTCCGCGATTATTTGACGAAATTTGTTGTTTTTAAGCGATCCTGTGACGAAATTTGCGGTTTTCCCATGATCTTTTGACGAAATTTGCCGGTTTTTCTGCGATCCTTTAACGAAATTTGCGGTTTTTTTGCGATCCTTTGACGAAATTTGCCGTTTTTTCGGGATCCTTTGACGAAATTTGTTTTTTTAAGCATCTTTTGACGAAAATTGCAGTTTTCCCACGATCTTTTGACGAAATTTGCCGTTTTTTCCGCGATCCTTTGACGAAATTTGCGGTTTTTTCTCGATCCTTTGACGAAATTTGCCGTTTTTTCGGGATCCTTTGACGAAATTTGTTGTTTTTAAGCATCTTTTGACGAAAATTGCGGTTTTCCCACGATCTTTTGACGAAATTTGCCGTTTTTTCCGCGATCCTTTGACGAAATTTGCGGTTTTTTCTCGATCCTTTGACGAAGTTTGCCGTTTTTTCGGGATCCTTTGACGAAATTTGTTGTTTTTAAGCGATATTTTGACGAAAATTGCAGTTTTCCCACGATCTTTTGACGAAATTTGCCGGTTTTTCCGCGAGCCTTTGACGAAATTTGCGGTTTCTTCGGGATCCTTTGATGAAATTTGTCGTTTTTTCGCGATCTTCTGACGAAATTTGCGGGTTTTCTGCAATCCTTTGACGAAATTAGCTGTTTTTCGTTATCCCTTGACGAAATTTACCGTTTTTTCGCGATCCTTTGGCTTGATTTGCCGTTTTTTTCACGATCCTTTGACGAAATTTGCCGTTTTTTCACGATCCTTTGACGAAATTTGGCGTTTTTTCGCGATCCTTTGACAAAATTTGGCGTTTTTTCGCGATCCTTTGACGAAATTTGGCGTTTTTTTCACGATCCTTTGACGAAATTTGCCGTTTTTTCGCGATCTTTTAAAAAAATTTGGCGTTTTATCGCGATCCTTCGATGAAATGTGCCGTTTTTTCGCGATCCTTTGACAAAATTTGGCGTTTTTTCGCGATCCTTTGACGAAATTTGCTGTTTTTTCACGAGCCTTTGACGAAATTTGGCGTTTTTTTCACGATCCTTTGACGAAATTTGCCGTTTTTTCGCGATCTTTTAACAAAATTTGTCGTTTTATCGCGATCCTTCGATGAAATGTGCCGTTTTTTCGCGATCCTTTGACGAAATTTGTTGTTTTTTCACGATCCTTTGACGAAATTTGGCGTTTTTTCGCGATCTTTTAACAAAATTTGTCGTTTTATCGCGATCCTTCGATGAAATTTGCCGATTTTTCGTGATACTTTGACGAAATTTGGCGTTTTTTCGCGATCCTTTGACAAAATTTGGCGTTTTTTCGCGATCCTTTGACGAAATTTGCCGTTTTTCCCACGATCCTTTGACGAAATTTGCCGTTTTTTTTCACGATCCTTTGACGAAATTTGCCGTTTTTTCGCGATCTTTTAACAAAATTTGTCGTTTTATCGCGATCCTTCGATGAAATTTGCCGTTTTTTTGCGATCCTTTGACGAAATTTGCCATTTTTTCGCGATCGTTTGACGAAATTTGCCGTTTTTCCACGATCCTTTGACGAAGTTTGCCGTTTTTCCACGGTCTTTTGACGAAATTTGCCATTTTCCGCGATCCTTTGACGAAATTTGCCATTTTTTCGCGATCCTTTGACGAAATTTGCCGTTTTCTGCGATCCTTTGACGATGCCGTTTTTTTTGCGATTTTTTTGACGAAATCTGTCGTTTTTCCGCCATCCTTTGATGAAATTGGCGATTTCTTTTCGAACGATTGACGAAATTGATTTTTTTCGGCGACCATTTGTCGAAAAACGCGATGTATTTTATGTCCGAATTTTCGGATTTATGACAGATTTTTTTTAATTTTAGGAAATGACTGCCTTAATTTTTCGGAAAATTCGGAACAGAATCACCCCTGACTGATTATGTCAAGGTCTAACAAAATATGAAGTTTAACGAAGTTCTGTGCATTAGTTCTTGGGATATAGTTATTGTGAAATCATGCAAAAGTAGAATAGCAGCGCCACCTGTTGGGCTATTTATATCGAAACGTAATCAGCATCTATTTATGTCGAGGTCTAACAGAATCTGAAGTTTGATGAAATTCTGGGTATTAGTTCTTGAGATACAGCTATTGTGAAAATCATGAAAAAAGTAGTATAGCAGTGCCACCTGTTGGGATAGCTACACCAAAATATAATCAGCATCTATTTATGTCAAGGTCTAACTGAATCTGAAGTTTGGTGAAAATAAGTGGATTAGTTCTTGAGATAGAGATTGCGGAATTCGCGAGAAATGCAGGATAGCAGCGCCACCTGATGAGCGATTTACACCAAAAGCTAATCAGCACGTACTCCCGCCACTTTTTTTTGCGTCCCTTTGACGAAATGTGCAGTTTTTTCCGAGATCTGTTGATAAAATTTGCGTTTTTTTCGCTATTTTTGACGAAATTTGCCGTTTTTCGCGATCTGTTAACAAAATTTGCCGTTTTTACACGATTCTCTGACGAAAGTCACGTTTCTCCCGCGATCTGTTGACAAAATTTGTTGTTTTTTTGCTATTTTTTGACGAAATTTGCCATTTTTCGCAATGTTTTTGAAGAAATTTGCCGTTTATCGCAATGTTTTTGAAGAAATTTGCCGTTTTTCGCAATGTTTTTGAAGAAATTTGCCGTTTATCGCAATGTTTTTGGAGAAATTTGCCGTTTTTCGCAATGTTTTTGAAGAAATTTGCCTTTTTTCGCGATGCTCTGACAAAAGTCACGTTTTTCCCGTGATCTGTTGACAAAATTTGTCGTTTTTTCGCGATCTTTGGGCGAAATTTGCCGTTTTTCGCAATGTTTATGACGAAATTTGCCGTTTTTCGCAATCTTTGACTAAATTTGCCGTTTTTTCGCGACCTTTTGACGAAATTTGCCGTTTTTAGCAATGTTTTTGACGAAATTTGCCGGGTTTTTTTTCGATTTTCTGACGAAAGTAACGTTTTTCCCGCGATCCGTTGATAAAATTTGCCGTTTTTTCGCGATCTTTTGACGAAATTTGCCGCTTTTCGCAATGTTTTTGACGAAATTGGCCGTTTTTTCTCGATTTTCTGACGAAAGTCATGTTTTTCCCGCGATCCTTTGACAAAATTGGCGACTTTTCTTCGAAGGAATGACGAGATTGATTTTTTTCGGCGATCATTTGCCGAAATACCGATACATTTTATGTCCGAATTTTCGGATTTATGACCGATATATATATATATTTTTTTTTCGGAAACCATTGCCTTAATTTTTCGGAAAATTCGGACCAGAATCACCCCTGTAGCAGACTGTGATTGGTGTCTCGCGAGCCGAGCTTCCTAGCTGTAGTCATATATATAGTTGGTTCCTTTGCAGGAAACTCACCAATCGGAGGATCGACTGATCGGCGCGCACGAGCACGTTTTGAATCGTAACAGGCACTTTAAAGAAGGGATTTCGTACCGCGAAGAATGACGAAATTTTTCTTATAGCAAAATGTTGCTAGAAGAAAATTATCGAATTGGCGCAGTTGGGCGCAATTTTGTTGAAAAATGATCGTTTTGGCGCAGAATGGCGCAGCATTATCGTTTTGGCGCAATTGGAGCAATTGGCGCAGCTGTTCCATCACTGTATTTATTCTTCTTTTAATGTTGCATGATCGAAGTCAAGGGTAACAGCTAGTATTATTATAATGCCATTGCAGAATATACAAACTAGCAAAATCTATGTATTGGAGCTTACCAATTCCATCTCCCACCACACAGCATCAAAAGTTGAAAAATTATAATGTTATAGAGCAATTTTAATAGTTACACTTTAATTTTCTTCATACATAAGTACCGTAAAATCCCGAAAGTAAGCCCCCCTCCCACTTTTAAGCAATTTCGGTTTTCTTTTCCATTCTTGAATATAAGCCCCCCCCAAAACAATATATATATCCGTAAAATCTTGAAAGTAAGTTCCCCCCCCCCCCCCCTTCCACTTTTAAGCAATTTTGATTTTCTTTTCCATTCCCAAATATAAGCCCTCCCCCCCACCCCTCTCACACAAAAAAATTTTTACACAAAAAATTTATTTTAAAAATCCAAGGGAGGCAATTTTCATTCTTTTGATATTTTTGACAGATTTCCACTTATGTTTTATATGATGTTAATGAAATCCTTCCTCTCACATGAAATGTCTGTTTCCCTTCTATGCCCTCTTTAACATGAAAAGTTTGAAAACTTGAGAATCTTAAATCCTTCTGTACTTCTTTCTGCTCACTAGTAACGTACCAATTAGTAAAAAAATCAATCCTCTTCACTACAATCTCCCTTTCCATCTAAAATTTATGCCTCTTCTCCCTCAGCATATAAAGTTTAAAATCTTTAAAACTCTTTATATATAAAAAAAAAAAAAATATGCTTTATTTGTTGCTCTCTACTAACAATAAATAAATAATCAGCCATTTAAATTTTCTCTCTACCACCAAGATGTCTGCTTCCGCTCTTTTGCCTCCACCCAGCAATAAAATCTTTAAAACTCTATTTAAAAAATATATTCTGTCTTACATGTTGCTCTTTAGTAAAAATAAGTAAATAATCAATAAAAAAAAATATGAAAATAAAAATCCATATAAATTACCCTCCACTCTACTCCTCTCTCTCTCTCTCTCTGAAACTTACACTTCTCCTTCCTTCCCTCACTCTCCTCTCAGGATACAAAGTTTAAAATCTTTATTAAAAAATTTGCTGTCTAGTAACAATAAATAACTAGTAAATCTACAGATCAGGAGCCTCAACGTCAGCTCTAAAAGTTATTGTATTTTAATCTCACTTTTCATAATATTTAACATCTTACAATCTGCAAATTAAATTTTTAAAATTACTACATATATATTTATACGCATATAAAATATTTCGAAGGTTTCAGAAATTAGAAACGTTAAATTAAACACAGTTTATGCAATAATATTCTGACATTCTTATGAATTTCTTATTCTAATTTTTAGATTTAAAAAATACATTTCTTCAGGGGGGCTCCCCCGTAATCTTATTAAATTTATATTCGTGATTTCCTAATATTTCGTGTATAAAAGCAACTTATGGAAATATAAACTTAATCTACTATATTTCACTTATATCTATTTCAGAAATCTAATGTTATTACAATTTTTGTTTCGAAAAACAGTTTTGATGGTCATTCTATAATATTTATTTTACCTAAGTACATCCTGATCTAACTCGATGGCAATAGCATACAAAAATTTCCCCAAAATAGGCTCATTTGGAAACTTTTAAACCTATTGGGTAATCATTCATAATCGTGCCCACTGCCAATTCACTAAATAGCAACCGTGATTTGGCGCTATAAAGTATTTTTTGTGATAACTTTTTATGATCTCAATTTCCAGTAATTGTGCTATTTCAGGCTGTATGGATACGTTTTGCTATGCCAATTTCTTTAGATTCTCATTACTATTACCATCTCGTTGTACGAGATATTATATCCTATTTTAAAAATAATACAAATTTTCAACCACGAAAAATCCATGTCTCTTCCAGAAAATGAATAATATCTCATGTAAAAATGTTTCCGTTATCATTCTGTAGTAGTTAAAAGGTAACTTGTATCAAAATAAATTCTCATTTATTTCAATAAAATATTAAAATCACCCAAAAATATTTTATTTTGCGAATAAAATACTGTAGCAAAATAGTCTAAGTTATTTCAATTTTATTCTTTTGATATTCTTTGAAATATAGTTGCTAGGTTACGCTAAATTAAAGAGGAAAATAAAAATAAATGCATTTTAAAATTTGCAAAAAATGATAAAATAAAATGTATTATATTATTAGAACAGATGTATACAATTGCACCAAAAATTATACACCTAATTTAAAAAATCTTACGAATGTATTAACAAAATTTCAAATTAATTTGAATTATTTAAGACCTGACTTGATAAATTTTAGCCTTCATAACTTACCATTTAAATACATTAATCAAATGCGCCATTTTATTTTCAACGAATGACAAATTTCAAAATCATCTGAATTCTCATAGAAAAGCATTATATGACCTAAAAAGAAATGTTCTATATTTTCCTATTGAATGAACCAAATGCAAAAAAAAACTATACAGCTAATTCCGGATACCTCTCCAACATACCTGCCAAAAATCAAACTAATCGGATAATTTTTGTGGCAGTTATCGCGGAACAGACAGACAGAAACCAAAAACTTTTTGCGTCTCAACACTGAGCCTTCACTGACGTTTCGGCAACTGATCAACAATTTTAACTACCGCTTTACCACCAAAATGTCTGCTTCTTTCACTTAGCTAACCCCTATCAAGAAGAAAAAAAAAATTAACTATTTATTAAAAAAATCTTCTGTCCTCTTTGTTGATCTCTATTAACAATAAATAAATAATGAAACATCTAAATTACAAACTCCTTCCATCAAAATTCATATTTCCCTCTCATCCAAAGAGTACGAAGTTTAAAATTTATAAAACTCTTATGTGAAGAAATTTTATGTCCTACTTGTTGCTTTCTAATTTGTCACCTACGTTTTCTGTCTACTCCAAAAGTGTCTGCCCCCCCCCTTCCCCCTACCACACACAAATTTTAAAATCTTTAAAACTCTATTTTTTTTAAAAAACTGCTGTATTTATTTATCTTTAGTAACAATATTAATGAATAATCAATCATCTAAATTACCTCCTTTCTCCCAAAAATTCCACTTCCCCCTCTGTCTTTTCACCCAGCAAATAGTTTAAAATCTTTAATAATATTATTTTTTAAATGTTGATCTATTTCTTATTTTGTAGTAAGGTAACTCATCTCATATAAGTATCACTCATCTAAAATCATCATTCCGTTTGAATTTTTTTCTCTGTCCTATTCTCTCAAAGAAGAGGAGTGGATTTCTAAATATGTGAGAGGAAAGCAAAAATGTTCATCTTTTTTGCAGTTTGGCTGTTCTTCCCTGAATTACGTTTATCTTTTATGATTTGAAATAAATATGTTCTCTAAAATAACTCCCCATCCATTAACAAAATATCAGCTGTGAGAACAGCCAAACTACAAAAAGACTAAAATCTTCTCTTTTCCCTCCCCCCCACCTCCATGTTTAGAAATTCATCCCTTTTTCTGGGGATGGAGAATGGAACTTTAAAGGGAGAGTTAGATGATCATTTATTTATTGTTGCTACAAAGTGACAATACCCCATAAAATCTTTAAAAAATAGTTTTAAAGATTTTTAAGTTTGTGTGCTGAGGGGGGGAGGGAGAAGCAAATTTTTAGAGGTGGGGGGGGGAGAAGCAATTTAGATAATTATTTAATTATAGTTGCAAGAAAGTTCTAAATAGATAACAAAAAAACTTTTAAAGACTTTAAAGTATGTGCTGAGGGGGGGAGGTAGAAGCAAATTTTTAGAGGTGCGGGGAGGGGGGGAGAAGCAATTTAGATAATTATTTAATTATAGTTGCAAGAAAGTTCTAAATAGATAACAAAAAAACTTTTAAAGACTTTAAAATATGTACTGGGGGAGGGGGGGGGGAGACAAAGGAAATAAAGAGGACTTTTTGGAAGGGAGGAGGGTATAATGTAGATAGTTAGTTAAATATTGCTGAGAAAAAAATCATAAATAGAGCAGAAAAAATTAAGAAGAAAACTATGCATTTTTGGTACCAGAGGTGGGCAAAAAGGGGAAACAGTAATTTTGAGAGCAGATTTAGATTATTGATTATTTATTGTTATACAATAAAATAAGAAATTAAAAAAAAATATTTAAAAAATGATTTAAATTTTTTTTATTTTATTTCATTTATTTATTATTATTTTTTATTTTATATATATATATATATATATATATATTGGGGGGGGGGGGAGGGGGGATCAGGATTTTAGGGTTGGGAATTTATTTTTATTTTTTTTTAATATACCGAAATACGGAAGATTTTCGCCCCTTTTTCAAAATTTTACAGATTTTAAATTTTACGAGATGCATTTGTAGGGGGAGGATCTTCATGAGATAAGGGTGGGGGGCAGGGAGGGAGAAGCAGGGATTTTAGGAGGATGGGTTAATTTAGGTGGTAGGTTGGAGTTATTTATTTTTAATATAGAGTATTCAATAAGTCAGAAAAGAAGTTTAAAATTAAAATGTTATAAAGGTTAAACTATGCATTTTTGGTACCAGAGCGGGGTGGCAAAGGGAGAAACAGTAATTTTGAGAGCAGATTTATATGATTGATTATTTGTTGTTACAATAAAATAAGAAATAAAGAAAAATATTAAAAAAATGATTTTTAAATTTTTTCTTTTTTTTTGAGGGGGGTTGGGGGGGGGGGGGGGGGGCAGGATTTTAGGGTTGAATTAATTTTTATTTTATTTTATTTATTTATTTTTTACTATGCTGAAATAAGGAAGACACTCGCTCTTTTTTTTAAATTTTACAGTTTTACAGATTTTAAATTTTAAGTCATGCATTTGGAGGGGGAGGACCTTCATGGGATAAGGTTGGGGGGGGGGGGCAGGGGCAGAGATTTTAGGAGGTGGGATTAATTTAGGTGGTAGGTTGGATTTATTTATTTTAATATAGAGTATTTAATAAGTCTGAAAAGAAGTTTTAAATTAAAAAGTATAAAGGTTAAACTATGCATTTTTGGTACCAGATGGGAGGGGGGCAAAGGGGGGAAACAGTAATTTTGAGAGCAGATTTAGATTGATTTTAGATAGATAGTATTTATTGTTACAATAAAATAAGAAATAAAGAAAAATATAAAAAAAAATGATTTTTTTTTTTTTTGGGGGGGGGGGGGGAGGCAGGATTTTAGGGTTGGGAATTTATTTTTATTTTATTATTATTATTTTTAATCTGCCAAAATACGGAAAATTCTCGCCCCTTTTTTTACTTCTAAATTAATGATAAAAACAGGTTTTTAAATGATTTTTAGAAAAAATCCCGATTATAAGCCCCCCTCCCAAATTTAACCTTTTTTGATTTTGAAAAAGGGGGGGGGGGCTTACAATCGGGATTTTATGGTAAATGAATGCTTTATAACACAATGCAGCTTTTATTTCTTGTATTGAGTGTTAAGTGAATCAATGCAATACAGCAACAAAAAATAAACTTATACAGTCCAGATTTTTTATTTTTTTCAGATTAGAATTTTTCATATAAATATAAAAATATTTTATACAAAAGCATAGCTCAGTTCAGTATTTTTACACATTTTCTTTACATGCTTCATTTAAAATTCATACAAGATCACAGGTCCTATAAAAATAAAATAACAATAATAATTACAATAATAATAACAATACAATAAAAATAACAATAATAATAACAGCAACAAAAAATAAACTTATACAGTCCAGATTTTTTATTTTTTCCAGATTAGAATTTTTCATATAAATATAAAAATATTTTATATAAAAGCATAGCTCAGTTCAGTATTTTTACACATTTTCTTTACATGCTTCATTTAAAATTCATACAAGATCACAGGTCCTATAAAAATAAAATAATAATAATTTGCATTTAACCATGTACACAGTTTGAAATAGAGCTATTTGCTTACATTTAACATTGCATTTAACATAATTAAGAAATATAACTCAGAATTTCCAGATTCCTTCCAAAATAAATAAATAAAGAAAAACACAGGATAAAATTGGGGCTTGTATAAAACGGAATACAGAATTTCTACTCTTAGTTTGGAATACAAAAATAAAGCAGCCTTGGCTTAAACAAAATTTGGAAACAACATTAACAAGAAATTTATTGTTGGATATTGTGTTTGGCATTAGCAAGAGGTACAGTATTTTTAAAAAAAAAATGTGCCTCTGTAAAATTTCATTCTGTTATCAAAGAAAAAAAAAAAAGACTTTTCAAGGATTATTGGTAAAAACTAAATGCTTATAAGATAGAAATAAGAAGAAAAAATAAGCTTTAGAAGACAGATTTTGTTGTAACATTTCATGTATAAATAATTACATTCATACTATAATAATGCCATCATAAACAATCAAAAAATTGCTTAACTTCAAATAAAAATAAGGAACTGTTATTACAGGAATATTTTCAAGCACAAAACACTCAAATATACTCATCTATTAATAAGTAGAAAAATGATATACACATGTATTAAATAAATAAACTATGGCAACAATAAAAAACTAGTCGTTGGGGGCCACCGTAATACTTACCCATCATGGATATGCATAATGTAAAATATTAAAATAAAAATGTGTAAACTACTTATAAAATGCATTGCAATTCAAATAAAATCGTGGCTTGATGACGTCATAAACTTTAAAGGCTCGATTACTGAATTGCTTGAAAGAGGTTTTTCCTTATAACTCCAAAAATAATAATCCTATTAACTAGCGGTTTATTGCATCTGATTAAGCGTCAAATTTCCAATTAAAATATATCTTTAAAGTGAAATTTGGATGAAATACAGGGTCATGAAAAATCGAAGAGTGAGGAAAATAGGATTCCAAATATCTCGGCAACTAATTATCCGATCGACTTCATGCTTTATGCAAAATTTATGTTTTTTTATTGTCTTTTATATTCATTTCTTAAAATAAACAATTTCGAAAATTTTTATATACCTTTTATCAGAACGAATATTTCGAGAGTCCGAAAAAAATAGTTCCGGTTAATCAAGGTTATTGAAATGAAATAGGCTTCTTCCCATTATTACATACTGAGTACATACCAAATTGCAAGTCTCTATCTGAATTTTTTCGGGAGATAGAGCGTTTACAGACACACAGACACACACACACACAGACGGACGGCAAAAATTTTTTTCTAAAAATATGTTTTTCGGAATTTCCAGTGTCTGAAACGTGTAAATCCGTCAAAAAATTTTTTTCGATTTTCAAAACGATTACAAGACTTACCCTATACTACGTATGATGGGTAAGTAAGAATAGGAAATCTATGCGTAGTTTAAATTTTATGTGTTTATAACTTGATATTACATGTATAGTGAACACTAGAATCTAATAGCTATACTAATTGTTTATTAAATTAGACCACCACACTTCATGCACTTAAATTCAATAGCTAAACATTTATATATAAGATCCATTCATCCATTAATCACCCTCCCCCTATATACATTAGGGCTGGGCGATATATCGATAAAATTGATATAAAATACATATCGTGATACCGATATAAAAAAATCCTACCCAATGGTATATCGCTAATATCATAAATTTGACGAAAACCACGATATTAAAAGCTCTTCCTCGTCTTCGAGTATTCATGAATACGAACGATGTGAGTTCCCCCAGCCTAAACCATGATACACCATATTCATGAATACTAATGGAGTGAATTCTCACAGCTGAAAAGGTTTTTGAAAAGAGGAAGGGTGATTTTCTCCAGTGATCACTAACAGTGGATGAAATATCGTTTTTATGCTATTGACGGTGCAAGGTTAAACTCTGAGCGCATGCGTGGCATATCGCATATTCATTCATTTCATTATGATATTCAGTGGTACCGGTGTGGATGAATATTCAAAGTTGTTGAATGATGTGTGAATTAGGGAGATAAAGAAAGGAAGCATTTTATTTGCAACAGTTGATTTAATGAGACAAATGAGCAAAGAATTATTCAGACATGTTTTTATTTGTTTTTTATAATTATTGTTTTATGAAAAAAATATTAATTTCTTAGTAGTATTTATTAATGCATATTCTAGGATAAAGAAGGATTTAAAAAATGCAACTATTTTTACTTCTATACTGCGAGTTTTTTTCTCCCCAGAATTTATTTTAAAAATCACGTTTATGTGACAGATACGAGTATTTGGTATTTGATTGCCTCTGTATATATGACAACTGGTCACTGCCTAAAATCATTTGGTGGTGATTTTGCTTTTAAAATTTTAAAACCATTAAGCATTATTATATTTTATTTGCAATTGGTGGAAATGAATATCATGCAATTTTAATTTTAATAGAATAAAATATGTTGAAATGCTTCTTCCCTATTTTTATGCGATTTACCCCCCCCCCCCTCCACTTCTTCACAAATGAGATATTAAAGAACAGTTTAGGCGATGGCGCGGCAAACAAGAAAAAGATAATATATATTTATTTCTTCAATAATTTTAGTTGTAAAATATTAATGTACTATCTGATAAAAAAAAAATAGAACATGCAGATTATTCATTTTTTAATTATTTTTCATATTTCCATCCATTTTTTAAATTTTTTTCGTGCTTCTTAGGTGTGTTCATAATTATATAAATACGTAGCACCTATTGTCGTCTTCTGGTCAGGCCGTCTGTCTGCATATAACAACGCAAAAACTATCCAAACGAATGGTTTGAAATTTGAAATTTAAGATATATTATCTTTGCAGAATTTTGTCGAGACATTTCAAATTTTATGAAAATCAAATCAAAACTTTAGCAGATATTAATAAAAATATTTATTAAGAAATTTGATTTTTTTTTTATTTTTAAATCAGTACTTTCTTGTTATAGGAGTTTCCGAAGTTTAATCGTCAAGCGATCGAGATACTTATTTTATTACCAAAATTAATCTGCAGACAATATAATTAATTTCACAGAATTAAAAAACATCAAGATCGGAATATTTATATAACTAGCTATAGTACGAACGCACCTCATTTGTCACGTTTGACATACAATTTTCAACTTGTTTCCATTATCATGAAAAAATGTGCTTGATGACCATTTAACACTCTAACCAGTCTTGAATTCCGATATTTTTCTCTGGGAGGTATTTCGAAGGTTCAGGATGGCGGGTACTGTGTGGCTCTCATTAGAAAAACCCTGAGTAAGTTTCCTGTTTTCGAAGGTTCCAAAACTTGTAGGGAGGGAACTTCGTCCGTAGGAGCAAAAGGACAAAAGACTGCGATAATTCTCGGAATGACCGATTGAACGGGAGAAACTTGGCATGAAAAGAAAATGCCGGACTTCCCTAAAATAAAGTCGACTGACCAGTTACCCTGGCAACAGGACTGTGCCGAGACCGGTTCTAGAGTCTTTCTTAACTCGGTAACACAGTAGCTGTGTGTGTGTGGAGGGGGGGGGGGATTGTCATGGGCACCTGCAAGGGAGGACAATTGCCCCTCCCTGAATTTTGAAATTTAAATCTGTATTTTTTTATGTTGAAAAAAATATATAATGTACTTATCCCCAAGTAGCATGATTAATTACACACTGACAGAAGAAAGAACTATGAAATTTTGGTCACTGGGGATCTGTCCGCTATAACTCTCATGGGACAAAGTTTTTATTATTTTTTTTAAATTTTGTTTGAGTTTATGTGTTCAAAAATTATCTCATCTGATGAAAAAGAGATGTAAAAAAAAATTATATTTTTTATTTGTTAAATTTCGGTATTGTATGTTGAGGACTAGCAGCACAACTGTTTCAATATCTTACACCCCCCTGTGTTTCGTCGGCGTCCATGGCATTATGGTATTCAGCGTGTGTGTGTGAGGGGGGGGGGGGGGTGAGATTTGCACTTTCGGGACATTAATTAACCGAAAATGGGAAGACTCTAGGGACTCAGTATCACCCCTGAATTTCTCACTGACTGTAATGTTAAAGTAAAGCAATTTCTGTTGAAATATTTTACATGATAGATAATGTTTCTCTGAAGTGTTTATTTCGGTTATTTTGGATTTTGAATATATCAGTACAGGAAATTGCTGATTGTTTTAATGTAATATATGCTGTTAAATGAATTATATTATAAATTGAGTGGAGGAGGGTATGAAGTGAACCAATAATTACAATGAGCAAACCGAAAATTTTTGTTTGAATTGTTGTAATAATCAGTCTCATTACTTTGTTAGAGATTTCACAAGAAGCTAAAATTTCATAAAGCGCAAATTGGCGAATAATTTAGTAAAACTTATTTTATATTATTTATAGATTTTTTTATGCAAGTAATGCTCTTTAAAAGATGTTATATATAGCAATTGTTTTAATAATGGAATATGGAAGTATTTAAAACTTCCATGTTTGGTGCCAGATGCGATTTTACTAGCCTGGGTCCCTTGAAGACGAAATTTTTATTCATTGCTATGAATGATATCTTTTAAATATATTTAAGTTTTAACCAAATTTTTCCAGTTTGATTTTAGTGACTCAAACGGTCTCCCTAATTCGCTTTCGTCTAAAGCCAGCCCTATTGTGGAGATACGAGTAAAACTAATTTTTAAGTAGATTTCGTAAGAAATATTACTTATTACATTCTCCCCTAAGTTGGTATTTTTGAAACATTTTTGCAGATCTACGCCGATGATGACTCCCAAAACCACCCCCAGTTCAAAACTTTATGTATCTATCTATCTATGTCACTTTTTTATGGACACGATAACTGCAATAATTCTGCACGAATCTCTTCTAAACTGATACATAAAATCAAGGGGCATAAAATCTCGGTCAAGCTCGTTAATGGGCAAGATCGAACCAGGAAGGGGGGGGGGGGGCTTTTTATGAAAAAAAAAACCCATAACTTCTTAATTGTGATTCTTAATATTATCTAAAACTTTTATATTGATAAGTTTTTTTATAAGACCAACCCTTATAGCAAAAAAAAAAAAAAAATCTCTGCTGTCTCCGCCTGCAAACAAGTAATATTATGGGCGGTCCCGACTGCGACATCATGGCAAAAAGGTCATTTCTTCCCAACAAACCATTGTCAAATCAGGTCATTCCCAACAAACAGGCGCCCCACGGTCTGCGTTTTTTAAATCTACCTGTGCCTGTAGGCCGAGCCGTCAGGGAATTTTTTTCTTTCTTTCTTCTTCTCAAAATATTCTTTTATTTATTCTGTATATTTAGTTTTAATATCACAATATATCGTCATATCGCGATATTTAGCTGATGATATACCACAATATTGAAACTGAGATATCGCCCATCCCTAATACATATATATATATATTAAGAAGTAAATTTTTTTAAAAATTATTATATTCCATTTCAAAGCTTTTCTTGTTTTTCCATGTTTAATTTATTCTTTTATTAACATTGTTCAACAGTCGATCGGGCAGAGTGAGATACAATTTTTGGCACAGATGTCATATATGCACCACATTGGCACAATTCCCAATGTTAAAATATGATTAGAAAGAATAGATATTAATGTACATAAAATTAATAGTACAATTATTTAAATATGTAGTACTAAGTTCAAGATTGGAAGGATATGCTACAGGTAGAGAAATAGAATGATTATCATTAAGCGAAAACATAATTATGTCATCTATATATCTATAAAGCAAAATATTATTGCTAATATACTTTCTTTCATAGAAATATAAATCTGAAAGCATACTGGAACTCGCAGAGCCTTGTGGAATCCCATGTGTCTGAATAAAAATAGCATTATTTTGGAAATTATGAAAAGTAAAAAAATAGTTAAAGTTTTGAAGTAGTCAATATTGATGTTGTCAGGTAATTGTAATGATGAGAAATATTCTATAAAAAGTGAATTAATAGTAGAGTGTAAATCTTCTAAAATAATATTGTTGAAAAGGTCCTTCAAATAATATGTGATAATATTGTTGACGTTGGTAAGTGCCTTGATTTTATTACTTACACACACACACACACACACACACACACACACACACACACACACACACACACACACACACACACACACACGACCCAAAAATTACTGGTGCACTTGAAAATTGAAATAAAGAAAAACGAAAAGTGATAGAAATACACCGTTTGCTGTATTTTACGAGAGAAACTAGTAATTTTTCTGTCATATAGAATTTTAAATTTAGTTATTTGTCAACAAATGGTATTGCTAAGTGCAGGGATTCATACAGACGAGAATAAAAAATCCAAGGAGTACAACAATTTTAAAGCACTTGTATTTTTTCCCCGTATGCTATGTTTTAGTATAACACACACATGCTTTAATTTTTAATACTTCATTTAGAGAGAAAACAGACTTTATTCTATTATAAAATCTAATAGTTAGTGCTAAAATTACAAAGTATTCACAATGCATTGCTTACTGGTTTCATAAATTTGAATACAAAATTGCCAGCAAACTATTTTATGCAGTAACCAATGGACATATATACAGATGCCAGTCAAATCCCAAATACTCATCATGTGTCACATTCATCTAAATTTTAAAAGTAAATTTTGAAGGGGAAAAACCACGTGGCATATATATATATATATAAACTTAACTTCATTTTATTTTTGTAAAAATCAGAAGATTTAAATTTTACTTCCTTTAAAGGTTAATCTCTTCCAAGTCATACATGCTTAAGAAGTATTATTCAATGTGTACTATACGAGTTTCTGTTTTCT
The DNA here is from genome assembly GCA_963931845.1 of Maratus michaelseni. NCBI lineage: Eukaryota > Metazoa > Arthropoda > Arachnida > Araneae > Salticidae > Maratus > Maratus michaelseni. Next base: position 258,836,909 of record OZ007592.1, read on the forward strand.
ACTCATGTATAGTTCAATTAAATCATTGTTCAATGCTTATACTTCACGATAATTTAAAGAGTTCCAAGTGCTCCTTGGAAACTTTTTCATTTCTAAGGAATTTCTAAGTAGCCTAAGGAGTCTGTATAAACCCTGTAAAGAAAAAGAAAGAAAAAAAAAACTGCACGAATATGTTGCAAAGATGTTTTCAAGAATTAAATACGATATTTTCAATATATCCACCATTTGCAAAAACAGCATCACACAGTCAGAGAACAAAATTTGCAGAAACCCATGCTAGCATTTCTGCCAGAATGGTTTCACCTGCAGCAGAGATGTATGGTTTTAGTTCAGCTATTGTTTGCTGATTTTGGTGGTAAACTTCGTCTTTCAGGTACACCCCCACATGAAAAAGTCACAGGGAGTCCAATTTGGTGGCCAATCCATGTTGCTCACCATATGCTTTCAATAATCTAGGGTGATGACAAGATCGTCGAAATGTTCGTTGAGGGAATGAGCGACTTCAGTCGTGCAATGTGATTGGTCATGGTCTTGCATAAATCACAAGGTCTGCAGGTCCGTAACTAGGTGGGGGCCAGGTAAGCCTGACCAGGAAAAATTGTTGCCCATCCTATCGTGATTGATTCAACACCCTGATCAAAACAACATTAAATTTCCGAACTTTTCTTTACCTCATTTTTTTTTCTTTTTTTCGACAAGACCATAACCAAACAGACGCCCATTCTTAAAACTTCTCAATTTAGCTTGTAAATAATAAACAAAAATTTGTAAAGTCTTTTTTCCTCTCAATTCAAGAGCTGGTAGAAATTATGGCATGAGGTATTTCTCACTTTGTTCCTTTCTAGAAATTTACTTTACCGTCTTCCTCAAACTAGAGTCTATAATAGGGTTTAGAGATTATCCTCTTTCCTCTTCAATCTTTGGCTCAAACTGATTAGTTGATGTCCATAAAAGTTGTTTCCTTTACACAACTGCCACACATGAAATTTATTGTAATTAAAAACTGAAACCAAAAAGGCTTGGATTTTCAGTTAAAGTTTGCTACGTACTGCATGGCTTGACACAACAGGTTCCACAAAACAGGCAACTATTATCATTATGTGTTACAACCATGTGATTTTGGTCATTGTTAACCACTATGTTGTTTTGGAAAGCTTTTCAACAAAAGTTGAAAATATTCTTAGAGAACTTTCTTTACACTGTTGTTATAAACGATAAAAACTTGTGAAATTAGCGTCACACAGAACTGCAATATCTAGAAGGAGATTTTCAGAGTCATGTGGATTTATAATTGCATTGTAATCTGATTTATATTTGCATTGTGTCTATGACCATTTCATTTGAATGTTATATTTTATATTAATTTATGATATAAAGGATCAGGGTCCATAAGCCGTGTTTTTGGCCCAGGAAATAAGACAAAAATTGGTTTTGTTATACTGACTTAATTATTGCACTTTTTAATATTAGAAGGTTTATACTGTACGATTTCAATAATAGTTTTTGCATTTAGTTCAGATTTATATGACTTACACAAGCTCAAAGTTCGTATTAATCCTAGTTTGATGAAAAATATGCAATTTCTCCGAATTTTACCTCAATTATTTATATGAGTGCAATCGTGCAACACTTTCTTCTTTACATATATTATAAAATACATAAAATTGTACAATATATGTAAAAATAAAAGTGTTGCAAAGCTGCACTCATAGTAAAGAGTTAAAAAATATATTAAAAATTGAAGTAAAATTAGGAGAAATTGCGTATTTTTAATCAAAAACTACAAATAATATGAAATTTGAGCTTGTGTAAGTTATATAAATCCGAACAAAATGCAAAAAATATTGTTGAAATCATACAGGATAAACCTTCTAATATTAAAAAGTGAAATAATTAAGTCAGTATAACAAATTCCAATTTTAGTCTTATTTCATGTGTTCATCATTAAAAAAGTGTTTTTTTTCGGGTGCCCTTTTTTCTTTTAATTTTTATTTTTAACAAAGACATTGTCTTTTTTATTCTAGTAGTTCATAAATGCATTGAATATTGATTTATAAATGATTGTTCTGCAATGGGGATTTTTCCAGGACTGTCGTATCTCGAAAATTGGCTTACAACACCTATTTTTGCAAAAGATCATTTGTCTTTATGAAAAATAGAAAACGCTATTCGATGTCGTGGGATATCAATAAAAATAATTACAACTTTCGTGCATTTAAGAATAAAAATGTCTTTGTGATAGCAAGAAAATAGAGACAGAAAATAGAAAGTTTCAACTTGAGAACATTGTTAATAGTGTCTTATTTCTATACCTTTTATAAAATTAAACTTCCTCTGAAAACAGCCTTTTTTCCCCCTTCAACAATACTGTGGTCTAGGTGGTGAAATTCCAAGACAAGAAATATCTGTTGCTTTAACGAACAAAACATTTCTGCACAGCAACTTGCAATCTCTGAGTAGCAAATGCTAGCAGGAGGACGGCGAAATACAGAATGGAGATACAGATATCACAGACATTCCAGTAGTGGCATCTGTTAGCAAACTTTGTAACTAATATTGAATTTTTGCATGACTGAAAGTTTACTGGTTTCCTAAGTAGAATGCAGTAAATGGCGCATTTCTATTGCTTTTTGTTTTTCATTATTTCAATTTTCAAATTCACCTGTCATTTTTGGGCGATCCTCTCTTAATATAATATTTTAAATATTTTTAAGTTTTCCTCCATTTAATGTGCTGTTTTTCATCTTAAGATACTTTTTTTTCACCTTTCCAAATCTCAACAGCCTTGTCGCCTGTTCTTTGCTGTCAAAAACATTCTTTTCATGAGCATATTATCATAAGCTATAGCTTTTTATCATAAGCCTATTTTATTTTTATCCGAGGGATGCTTGAATCTATTTTCACGTCTTTTGAAGACCTAAATACTCAGGTTTGATATTTCTACCAAATAGTTTCTAGTGCATCATTATAGTTTCATTCGTTAGCTATAAGACAAGCTGCACAAGCTTAAGAGCCTGGCTTTTTAGGTTGTTGGCTTAAACAATTTTGAAGTATTTTGACCTGCTGATTTGCATGGAACTTAATGAATTATTCTCCTGTAATTCAATGGAATATCTAAATGTTTTATGAAGCTTAGCATGGAAATTTAATATTTTTTTTAGCTCTGAAAAGGCTTTATGGAACATTATGCTGCATGTAGAAAGTGCTTCGATTATGATCGACAGAACTGTTCAAATAAAGTTTTGGGTCATTTTTTCGGCAGATTTTATTTTATGGGAAACACCATTGTATAAAATACTTTTATTCACTTTTAAGATGTTTTAAAGGATTAAACGTAAGAAAGAACAAGAAAAGAAATTAGCACTGGTCAAACAACTCCTCAACTCTCTCCTCCTCTCCCAGTTATGTAAACCCTTGAATGCACTATTAGAACTAAACTGGCAGCCATCTAAGATGGTGATGCCTATTCTTTACATCAGTGGATTTGGTTGGAAAATAAATTGCAAGTACTATTTAACCTTACAATAATCATGTTAAAACATACTACAAAATAATAATAATAATAAATAAATAAAAAATACAGAGTTCAATGATCAATAACAATTATGGGGGGAAACAAATTTTTGATGGTAATTGTGAGAAAAAAAAAGTGTTTGTTTATTTGATTCAGTTGCTACATCTTTTATTTTTCCCCTCCCCCACCACACAAGAATGCTTTGTTTTCTCACCACGTTCTTTTCGCAAGTGGCGACTGGATATTTTCAGTTCTAACTATTTCTATTGTATGGATGGCCATACAGAGACCCATTTTTTCTGTATTCTCCATAGAAAAGAATGAAAATCCTAGCAAATAATAAAGATTGAATCTTATTATTTACTAGGATTCTTTATGCATAAAAATCCTTATTACTTGTTAGGACATATGTTAGGACACATGTTAGGACATACTATTTTTATGTTTAAAGGCAATAATTTAACCAAATTTCAAAGAATGCACAGGATTGACAGACTGAATAACTGCAAATATATTTTAGTCTTTCTGTCACACATATTCAACTAACTAACTCTGCAATAATGTTTCTGTTTGACTTTTTTTAAACTCATTAAATTCCGAAGAGGTTTTTTGCTAGATACTTCCACTATATTTAATATTATCCCCAATCCATTAAATATATCGCCAAACTTTTAGTAAAAAAAAAAAAAAAACCTATTTAATAAGAAGTTTTCTGAATAACTCCTTTGCAGCAACGAAAAATTAATCTATTGACAGTCAATTATCTATTTGTAACTAAACAAATCGAATATATTAATTATAACTCAAAAGATTATTACACTATATCTGTTTGCCTTTCAGAGTAACCTCAGTTCCTGCCATTTTTCGACATGAAATAAAGAAAATTTTACAAGGATTGAATGTGTGCATTTATTTAGACCACATGCTTATCACCAGCAAAAATTATGAAGAACATTTGCAAAACCTGAATGAAGTGTTTACTAGGTTACAGAAAGTGGCATTTAGCTGCACCCTCAAAAGTTTGAATTTATGAAAAAATAGGCAGTGGCTGGTAGTGCCATCTCTTGGCCAGATACAAACTCATTTACAGCATACTCAAACAAATTTTTTCTATTATCTAAACATTGTGATACATTTGAAAGGAATGAACTTACCAATGAAGATATATTTACAGTTTATTAAAATCTTCACATGTAATGTGACAATTAATACCTTTAATTAACCTTTACTTTAAAAAATTAGCAAATCTGAAACTGACCCAATCTAATATCATGATAGATTGCATGGATTGCTAGCAAAACTGTAGTTTTCAGCTTTAGTAGAAATTAATCTAAACTAATTATTTAAACAACAATGCAGACAGCAAGTTGTACATCATGCACTTATGTCTAAATAATCTAAATTTAATACTGTACCTTTATGCTGCAGAAGCATACTGTCACCTTGATGGGAAAGGCATCATTCCTCTAGATTTCTTATAGTCAGACTGTTTTCTACGGTTATGATTGCCCGCATGTGCTTTGTTGCGTTCTTTGTTTTGCCTGTTACTATTATTTTCATGTGTAGAAGTATCTAAAATACAGAAAGGCACATACTGAATATAAAACAAGTTTTGAACAACTATGACTTTTAAATAGCATTTAAAAATAAAGATGAAAGTATAAAAATGTTTATCTTGGACAAAACAGTTCAACATAAATTATACAGAAATTTGAATGACTTCGACTCATTAAAGTTTATTCATAAATTGTCAAAATAAGATAAAGAACAAAGGGTTAACAAAAGAATTTGCCAAATCATTCTTATTAAAATATGACAACTGACATTTTTTTTTTCTTAAAAATTATTTGTAGAAGATATTTTACATCATTAATAAGAAATGATAAGGTATTTGTTATAAACTCAACAATTACCACATTAAATTTTCGAAACTTTTTAGAAAAGAAGAGTTATTTAAAAAAAGATTTAAAATACTTATTTCAATACTACAAAAAATATTACTTCCATTCAAGATTATCAATAGCGAAAATGTTACAGAAATAAATCTAGTACTTTTGAAAAATTATCTAACCATAAAAACAACATACATTTTTTATTAATGGAATAAAAATTTGTATCTAAAGAAGTAAATTGTTGAAGAATGATAATAATAATAATAACAATCAAGAGACATAAAAAGAATATGAAAGTAGAAAATTGTTTGAGTGAACGATTTCTATGACAGAAATATCTAATTTTACTTATGAACATACTTCCTTTATTTCTTGCAGCTAATTTAGATTGCCTTCTTTCTTCATATGCTTGACGGACCTTTTCAGGATTAACACAAAAATCTAGACGCGTGTCTCTGGTTTCTTCAGAACTCTATTTAAAAAGAGAATCTATTTTAAATTCAAAGAAATTTAAAAAATGCTAAAGTAATTAAGCACAAATTTATTCACTATTAAAAGAGTATGGAAGACTTGGTTAAAATGGGTTTAAATTTTATTAAAAAACAGAAATTTCAGATCACAAATAACCCTGATTCACACAAAAGTTTTATAGTAAGAAAAATGTTTACCATACCTCTTCAACAATCTCCTCTTTTTCAACTGGTTCTTCTTTCTCTGGTTCATTTTCAAGAAAAGGTTCTTTAACACCAACTAATGTTGAATCGTATGTATCATCATACTCATCTTCATATAAATTAATTTTACTGTCCATTCTTTCATATTCATCATCTGATTCCTGATCACCATAAGTACAAATGAGATGTTTCAAAAATTCAGATTCTTTTTCACTTTGCAAATTCTGATATGAATTAGGAGTCTTGTTTCTTTATGATGATTAAAAATAAATAAATAAATAAATAAAATAATATATATAATATGCATGAATAGTCATACTATTAAATGTATAAGTACAGTTTTAAAATTCTATAATAAACATATGACAATAAGACATATACATAATATCAATACATTTGTAGTGTAAAATTATAGCTTTTGTCATCCATACTTTTGTAATGCCTACGGTTAAATCCTACATCCATTATCACAATATTGGCCACTACTTTACGTCATGTTTTTTTTTCCTGCATCTGAGTTTCTCGAATCATACATTTTTGGATATATGTCTTTGTATCGTATTATAACTATTGGTTCATATATTGTCATTTTTTATGTAATTTAATGGTTATTAATAACAAAAGTTTTATTATATATATAAATATATATAAATTTTGCAGTAAATTCTAAGCAATATAGTGAAATTTTCATTATTTAAGAATTTAAATATTGTATTACCATGTGGCAATGTGATAATTTCAGCCAAGCAACAGTTACTAATCTCTAAAGAATACTTTTCTAATACATAGCTTATTTTGTTTTCAAACACTATTCAATTTTATATTAAAACTTCTTCTAGCTTTTTATACTTTCAAAACTTTACTTGTTGCCTTGGGGCAAGGCTAAATACCACACCATAAACTAAGACCAAATTGCACGGTGTCTATTCCAGCTGAGCTACAAATTTCCCTGACTTTTCCAGGTTTTCCATGCAAAAAAATTTCAGGTGTCATAAAGTATCACATATTGTAGCAGTTAATTATCTTTTTTTCCTCACTTAATTTATTAAAATTGCTTAATAAATTTCCTTTTAAAAATTATATCTATTTATTATGGGTAATCATAAGAAAACCAATCTTTATTCATTTGCTCAAATCTTTCATGAGCCCTATTTAAAGGTTATCTATAATTATAAGTAATTCAATAAATAAATCATAGAAAATGATTCAACCCTTCAAGATAATTTTTTGCAGATGGCAATAATAATAAATAAAATCATTTATACTAAATTAAACAGTATGCATTTTTATCTCGTTTCATTATATCAGCAAGATCAAGTAATAATTCAATCAATTTGTTTATATCTCATTTCATTATTTCATCAAAAATTAAGCAATAACTCAAACTATAATATGAAATAAATAAAGTCTGTTTATATCAAATCATTATTTCAGCAATAATAATTACTTTAATCTATCATACATAAATTACGCTAATATTAAATATTTCCAATTCACTCGAGGCCAAAACTGATGCAACTAACATACATTTTCAATGTGTTCCTAACTCATTTCTCAGATACGTTGCAGTGCTCCCCCTGAACAATAGCAAAAATGTAGCTCGAGTTTTTCTAATGGCCTAGCTGCTGAAGAATTAACAGTGGTGGGGCTAGACATCATTACAACAGACATTTTCAACGTTCAAAAATTTGATTTTTTTTAAAGGATTTGTCAAGGACTTTCACAGGAACGATGAACCTTTTGGGTTCAGATCAAATGAAGCTGTTGACATGAAAAGAAGCATTTTTTTACGTGAATCTCTGAAAAACTGCTCGCCTGATTTGACCACAGACATGTGTCGGGGACAGCAGTATGCCTATTCGTGGTAGCCCCAATCCTACGACAACCTGTACTCTTCTATTGGCTTTTTCTATGAATTTTTTTTTGTGTTTGTGTTTTTTAGAGCTGGATAAGGCCCGTTAATGTTGGCCAAATTCTCGTAATACTTCCTTTTTGTGTGTCGGTGTATCATCAATTGCTGTGTCCTGTGTGTTTATCTACTTCGGTGAAATCTTCAAGATTGTCTTTTTTTATACACTCCAGTGCAATTCTTCAAAAACTTTGCTAACAAGTGTTTTAATTCCTTGTCTGCTTTTTATTTAACACTTATGTGCTTCAATTATAAAAGTTAATCTCTTCTGCTTCATAGAAAGTGCAATATTGTCTACTTCTGAAGCACAAACTACTGATTTCTAAACAATTTTTTGCAAAATTTACAAATTGTTGAATAAGAAGATATTTATTTCATGGTTAATGATTGCTTGACGCCCCTATATTTCTTATTGAGAATTTTTTTTTTCCATTCTAAACACATTTAGCATAAGGTTCCCTCCATTTTGTCCAATCAGAATAAAATTCTTTATCACATCATTCACAAATAAATACAGATTGCTTTGACATACAAATAAATTATAAAAAAAAAGAACGAAAAATCATGCGTCAAGCATAGATTATGTAGCACTTTCCAACGCTTCCAAAATAATTTTACAAATCATACCATTTAATAAGCTAAAAGCTAACATCTAAGTAAACAATTTAGAAAACGCATAACATATTTAAAAACATAATTTCAGGAATTTCCAACATATACAATATTCGGAAAAATATCCGAATACTTTTATTCAGCCCTGTATAGGATCTATAGATTTGTATATATACTACATAGGATGATAATTTTAGTTCAGTTAGGAAACGCGTAGCACAGTTTAAAATTCTCCGTCTGGAGTTTGTCAATAAACAGAAATGTGTTCGCGAACTTTTGTGCTGCACTGTATAGGATCTACAGAATTTATACACACCACGTAATAGACAAAAAGCAAGTTAAAATTAAAATCGCGTTCAATAACTTAAAACGCACTTCCAGGAATTATTGTTAACAGACAGTAGAGAATTCTTTTGCGTGTCCCTGTAAATGAACGATGACTGCTATACACACAATATTCCGTAGTAAGTCTCTTGTAATGCACTTTAGTGATCTATATAAATTTCAATGCGTTTAAAATAGTGAAACATTATTTAAATAAACCGCAGACGATTTTTCTCCATAGACATAATGTAACGGAATTATTTTTACTGTCCCTGTAAAGTAACTATAAGTGCGATGCACACCCTGTTCCATATTAAGCTTCTTCTAATGCACCTTAGTAATATATATAAATTACAATGCGTTTAAAATAGTGAAACATTATTTAAATAAACCGCAAATGATTTTTCCCCATAGACCGCAATGTAACGGAATTCTTTTGAGTGTCCCTGTAAAAAAACTATAAGTGCTACACACTTCCGTTGAAATAGGGAACATGCTATAGATAACGACAATAACATATAAAAATTGCAGAGCAATCCGAGCATATTTACGGGAGTTAGAGCACGGACAGACGGCAGACGGCCAGACAAACCGAAGTCATAAGCACTTTTCAACTAGGTTGGAAAGTGCTAAAAAGACTTCTACTTTATAAGTAATATATCTGCTCTGTAACTAACCCAATTTAAAGATTATAAATATTTAATATTAGGGCTGGACAATATCAGAAATTTAATATTGCAATATATCAATGAATTAATATTGATATTGTTGAACATCGTGATAACTACCTTAAATTGTGTGGGAATAGAAAAATTGTTAATTTCCAAAGATAAATGGTATGGCAATTTAAGTACAAACAGGTGTAGAAAGCAATGAATCAATTCTCTATACCTATTTGCTCACACAGCATCCTTTAAATATTATAGTTTCATATTTATACAAAACAGAAATATTTTAGGAAAAGGACACATCGTTCAATATCGATTTGGGCTTATACCATTGATTGGATAGTGGTTTTCTTTAAAAATAGTATGTTCTCTATTCTTCCTATTTTATGCACTATTTTAACTATTTAATATCCTCATGTATTACTGAGAATATTATAAAAAAGAAACTAAAATAAAATGTTCTTAAATTTAGGACGTTGCTGATTTTAATATGATTAAAATAAGTAAAAAGCAACAGCAAAAACTGAAATTGGTTTAATGCTACATGTCATGCTAATATACTTGTAATTAGCATGAATAGCTTTCAATGGATGACAGATGCAGAAGAAATGTTGTTTTTCTATCTTTCTCTAAGGTATCAATGCATTCTTAATAGAAAAAAAAAATTGCACTGTATTTGTACCTTCCTATCTATTTACTATGCATAAATACAACATTGAAATCTTTTTTTGAAATATAAATATTCAAATCACATTTCGGAATAGTTTTATACTAATTAAAATGTACTTTTTTTACTTCATTTTAAGCTAAAATATCAAGACAGCATATCATTAACATGGATTCACGCTCTTTTTACTGATAAAACAACAGAGAAAACAGGAATAAACATTGCTCAATATTTCACGTTCACAATACTAGACGTTAATAGCTAGGAAGTTCCGCTCAAAAGAAATGAATCACAGTAAAAGAATGGGGAGGCTTGGTTTCACGAACGTGGCGAAATTTTACCATTTCACACTCTGATTGGTTACTCGCGAACCGAGCTTCCCAGCTGCTAAGCTCTGGTAATACTATCGACTCCACAATAACTCGTATATATTTTAGCGCTTCTTTATTCGTTTGGATATATCAATATGTGGGATATATTGCAATATGTCTAAACCAATAGTAGCGACAGTATTGAAACACAGATGATAACAGTATTATTCAGTAACAAACGGACAGGGGAATATGCAGTTTGTTTGAATAAAAAGTAAAGCGCAGAATGTATCGGGATATATTGGAATAACGGCAAAAGAGAGATATTCATTAGAAGGGATATTCGGCTATGAATGAAATGGGCAGTGAATAAATGGATAAGAGGAAAGGATTATTCAGATATTAGCACTGAAATTTCGGCGCTTTTTCTAGGATTTCGAAGTCGCGCGGCAGGGAAAAAAAAAATGTTATTGGGATATATGGTAGAGTCTGAGCTTAGCTATCGTTATTGGGATATATCGTCAGAATCAGAGCTTAGATAGTGGTATTGCGATAATTAAAAAATACCAATATTTGACTGATATATTGATAAATAATCCTGCTCTATTCAATATATTAAGCTAATAAATGTTCAGCTCTCAAACAAAGTTAAGTAAACAAACTGAATCACCTAATCAATCCTACAAAACTACAAAGTTTCAGTGAAACTGGTATTTAAACTCTTTGAGTTACAAAGAAGGACTGAAAGGTGGTAGACCGAAGGAATTGTATGAGAAGATGTGAAATTCACTTTACAGTACTTATGAAGACTAAAGTTAGATTTTCCTGGCACTGCAATTTCAAATCCTTAGTTTTATAATTTAAAAAAAAAATCCTAAATTTTTATTGGAAATTTCAATATTTGTAGACTATTCCTAAGAAATGGTAAATTTCTCTGACTTTTTCAGTCTATAAAAATTTCCTTGACTTTTCCAGGTTATCCAGGTGGCTAGACACTCTGAAATTGGCAATCATAAAATAATTAAATGCAGATATGGCTCAGTACAATGTAGAAAGTTACAGTAAATTTATTTTAGTTGCATTTTTCTTACAGAAGAAATAAATCATAAACGATCCTATCGACATGCAATTTTGCTTTGAGAGAAAACAATCTTTGATAAGAAAGGATTTTTTAATAGATTACATATACATTGATTTGATTTATCTACAAATATTTATACAAAATATTTTTTGCATAATTATGTAGTAAGCCCTGTGAAAATGAAACCTATCTTAAAAGGAAAAATTTCATGGTCCTGACGGAAGAACTGTCATGCAATTGTATCTGCTAAGACAGAAATCTGCCTAAAATTGAAATTTTCTCTGCTTTCCAGTAATTCTATTTTCAGAGGATTTGCTTTAGGCTATAATTTGACATTTTTTTACATTATAAATGTTATATTTTTTCCCAAGATACCTTATAATATTTAATAAAATTGGTATGAATGGAATATTAAAGAATGAGTTCATTCATAAAAGTATTAGGTTAAAAAAAATATACATTTATATAGTTATAGTAACCTGGATATAAGAGAATTTTGAACAATTTAAAAAGAAAACAGGCATCTGCATTCTAAAAAAGATAACATGATGATAATAGTAATGATGATATGTGAGAATATAACACAAACTTCTCTTTAATGAATTTTTCAGACTAATGTTTCAAAGTTCTAGTTAATTTCAGCCTATTGATGAAGTTTATTATTATTTTATTTCTCCATTTTCATTGTCAATTATCATAATACACCAAGAACATTTTTTACTTAGGAACATTCATTGATTTGTTTTGCTTTTTAACTGTATTCAAAGAAATTTCATGTGATAGAACAAGTGAAATAATTAAAGCTATCGAAAAAAATTTGATGTGGGTTGTAATTGTTTGAAAAAATCCCCAAAAATTTGTTTCAAGCACTTAAAAAATGCATACAATGTTACAAAAAAAGCTCATTTGTTTCAAAATTATGTTCAGAACCAGATTAATGTTACTTTAGTACCGCTGTTGTAAATTTCAAAAATTAAATTTTGAAAAATAAGCTTTCTTTCTTATTCCATGAAAATTCTTAATTAGTATACTAAAAAACCCTTTTCACTATCACATTAAAATGCTGTAATAAAAACAGAGCTAAGACAGATATATAATTTTCTATTTTGAAAAAGATTGAATTTTCATTTAACGAAATTTCTATATTACGATTTTTTTGTGGTAGAAACATGAGATTCGTTAAATAGAAGTTCAATACTATGGAACTGTTTAATATAAATAAAGGGTTATAATGTCATTTTTACGAAGAATGTTTAAGGGAGGAGGAGATGTGGGTCGGTGGGTGAAGGGAAATATATATTTGGAAAACAGTGCAAAAACTTTTACACTCTGACTGGTAAAACATCAATCTTAATAATTAATACATATGATTTAAAAAAAAATAAATATATAATAAATGCAAAGTACACATAAAAAATAATTTTACTAGTTATAATACTTTCTGGAAAGTTACAGATAAAGAGAGTAAAATAATAATAATAATAATAAAAGTATGAATGTAAGTTAATAATTTTGGCCACATATACTTCTAAAAGAATTTTCTTTTCTACCATGAGTTCACTACTAACATCAACAACAAAAAGGGAAAAATAGCACAAATAAGCTAGAAGAAATAAGACTTTAACAAAAAGTGAATCTGAAAATAGACTATGTATATAAATAAGATTACGTAACTTCTTTTACCTGCTCATTAAGGTGAAAAATTCAGAAATTTATGTGTGGAAGAGTCAAGATAGTAATATTTTATATACAATTAAATGGGTTCTATCTGGTATAATATTGTAATGATACATTTCATAAGAGTTGAAAAATTCCCCAATATACATATTTTAAAATATACTTACTTTTTACCAATATGAATATTGTCCAAATTTACATCTCTTCTAGAAAACACATCAAACTCATCATTATCATAAATGTTTCGTCGCTCAGCCAAAACAGAAGGTTTTTCTTCATTTAATGATGGAAGGTCCATAACAGGAGGTTTTCTGAGGGCAAAATAAAATAGGATAAAAATATAATAAATGAGGATAAAATATAATTCATTAAGACAAAATTTGTACTTTTATGCATTTCCTACTGCAGCATAATATTTTTATTATTTCTATTGTATTATAGCTAACTCAGACTATTAAAAATACATGCATTTTCATAAAATGCATCAATCTTGCATAATCAGAACAAAATATTGGATGCTCCAAAGGTTCACAAATTCCAATGCAGGGAGAAACTTTTATTTGAATATAATAATTTAATTGAAAGATTTTTTTTAATTTAAACTAGAGCCAGAATTGATTTTGAATTTAAATAACTATCAAAATCATTTAATGATAAAATTAAAATTAAATTTCATAAAATTTATTACTAATTAATCAGCATAACTGAAAGAACATAATTAAAAGTCTAAGTTGATATAAAGTTCTAAAGAAAATCTTTTCTTGATATTTACCATCATTTCTGCCAAAAAATGTTATATACAGCCTTTGTTGAACTGAGGTATACATATCTCTAGGGGTTACGTATCGAGTGTCTTTGACAGGCAAGTAACGTATGGTATGGGCAACTAAATTGTTGAGTGGAAAAGGTTTTGCATTGATTATTTTAAAAACAAAATTAAAAAATACATTAAATGGTAGAGAGGACTTACAGCTCCACCACTGCAAACTAACACCAAATATTCAATATGCGTGCAAGTGTAAACAAAGGAACTTGTCAGATTAACAAACTTGCTTCTATAAAGCTTACATTAAATATAAAAAAATGTTTGTTTATTTAAATGCACTCATTAACAAGAGGCTATTTTCCTACTGATGAATTTTACAAGTTTTTTTTAAGTGTGGATGGGGGAGGAAAGCCAAACACACCTAGTTCTCTAAAAGGTACACAAGGCATAAAAGTTTGAGACTCACTGCTATAGAAGATACTATACCTACAGATAGTAATGCAATCGAGTTATTCTGTGTGTCACTCTAAATGGTTAATCAATTCTCACGCATCATTTTCTATAAGAAACCTGTTTAATACATATCAACAATTCATACCAATTCCATATGTTTGAAGCAATGTAACATCATTAATATGTACTTAAAACAATTATTGTCCACAGGCCATAATGTAATATAATTCTTTTGAGTGCCCTTGTAAATGAACTATAGATGCTAAACACTTAATTTTCAATAGGGAACATGATGTGCTAAACTTCAATAACATATATCAATTTTGTGGCAATCTAAATATATTTATAAAAGTTAGAGCATAGACAGACAGGTGAACAGAAGTCATAGACACTTCGCAACTATGTCAGAAAACATTAAAAAGAATCACCCAAATAAATTTATCAGAAATTTCAAAGTTATGTGCAAACAAACCTTTTCATTTGTCTGTCCAATTTATCTAAAGAAGGTGGTAAAGAGTCAGTAAAAATTGCATCGATAAACTTTTCATGATCATAGCCATAGTACTCCAAGCTTTCCTATAATGAAAATATTAAAATTTACTTAACAATAAATATATCTACTCAAAGTGCCACTTTACAAAATAAAAAATGAAGAGGAGGGGGAGGAAATACATCAAATAAAAACTGACAGAAAAGTCTTATTTTCACATTTTCCTCTAATACAGAGTCTGTTTGCATATTTTTTAGGCATGCTTGTTTTGGTAAAAAAAAAAAAAAAATCGTCTGCAGAGAGAAATTAGTTCTCACAGCTAATATGTTTTTGAAAGTATAAATTCTTGTTTGGGAACTGAAATTTTGGTTTACATGCAAAATGGTGCTTTTAAAGAGCTGATGGATAAAAGGCTATATTTTTGCACTTTCCAAAGAAAATTATTTGTATTCGGTTATTAAAAAATGCTGTGAAAGGCATGTTTTTTCTATATCTAAAGCTACAGTAAGTAATATTGTCAATAAGACATGGAAAAACATGAATGTCTGGATTCAAGTGGAAAAATTGTTCCAAATATGTACCCAAGAACAAAAAAGAATTCTTCAAATATTGCAAAGGTGTGTCAACTGTTAACAAAATCATTAACACTGATTTGAATTTTAAAAAGATAAAAAAAAAAACTATGTTCATCGTATTTCTCCATGACATATCACCGAACGCAAGACACAATGCAGAATTCTCTATAAGAAGCATTTATCTGGAGAAAAATGGAAAATGTTGTTACAATAGATAAAGCTTGGGTCTATTTAAATGATTGTAATAAAAAGAGATCCATTTATTATCGTCAAAGAGGAGAAAAAAAAATCTTAAAACATGGTTCAATGTATCTAGAAGAAAGTTTTAGCAAAGGATTTATGATTGTTGCTAGCTTTGCATATAACGGCAAATTAAAAATAAAGAGAGTGGGGGAAAAAAAAATGTTAAGATGAATTCTACATGCTATCAGGAGCATATATTACTCCCAATTTTCAAACATGAAATTTATCCCCCAGTGCCAACAATCTGTTGAACTTCATCAAGATAAAGCAAGCAGCACACATCATAATCCAATGTTTATTTCCTAGAAAAAATGGAATAAGAAATGGGTATTAGGGCTATACTCTTCACTGATGTACCTGCTAAATCTCCTGATGTTTCTCACCCCACCCTTTTTTTTTTTTTGCTTTTGCACTTTTAAAAAGCATGTTATCCAAACGTCGACCTACAATCCTTCATGGACTTTGGAAAGCTGATTAAGAGGAATGAGCCAGAATATCTCTTCCAAAACTACAAAAGGCATTATTGTCATGTAGATTATGGTATAGGAAAATATCACGTTGAGTAAAAAGTTTTCCGCCAATTTTTTTTAATTGTAAAATGATAAATACATACGAAATAATCAAAGCTAATGAGGATAGCAATCTCCGTTTAAATCTACAATCGTTTGCGAACGTTTCAATCCCTTCTGCGAAAAATTGGGGTGTACGCGAGTCTAGAAAGAGATCAACCTCATTTATGACCTCCTCATTTGAATGGAAGATTGTGCCATCAAGATGCAGCTGCAGATGTGAAAAGAGATAGAAATCTGAAGGGCCATGTCAGGGCTGTATGGTGGATGTTGCATCAAATCCCACTCCAGCTTGTAGAGCGTCCAGCCAGTCATCATACTAACGTGTGGCCGGGTATTATTGTGATGAAAAAGAACCACCTTCCTTCTGAACTCATTTCTTCGTTTTTTGCGAATGGCATCGCGAACTTTGATTAGCATGTTGCTGTATATTTCACTGTTGATAGTCTGTCCGCTTTTCAGGTACTCTTCGTACAGAATTCCACGACAGTCCCACCAGATGCAGAGGAGCACCTTCTTGTTAATTAAGGCACGTCTTGTAACCGAGCCAGCTCATTCCCCAGGTGTTGACCACTCTCCTTTATGGTTTGTATTTTTGTAGTACACCCATTTTTCATCACAGGTCACAATTCTATCCAGAATGTTCTCTTTCCTTTGATCTCTGAACAGAGCCAAACAACAGTTTTTTCTCCTGCGCTTGTCTTCAGCAGTCAATTCGTGAGGCACCCAGCGGTTGAACTTAATCGTTAAGTTTATGCGTTTTAGAGCGTTAACTATTGTTTTTTGGCAAACGTTAAGCTCTAACGCAATAGTTCGTATTGAAACATTTTTGTCTTGATCAATGATTTGCTTGAACTGCTCACAATCAACTTCAATCGGGCGACCGGAACGTGGTTCATCTTCACTGTCGAAATTTCCAGCTTTAAACTTCCAAAACCAAACTTTGACTGTATCATAAGAAACAGTATTGATTCCTAAACTTTCACACATCTTTCTGTGGCATTCAGTAGCACTGAGTTTATTACGGAACTCATAGTAAATAATCGTTCTGATCTGCTGACGTGATAGCTTCATTTTAAACACTTTTTTGAAGCACAAGATAATAAATTTTTAACAAACAAATTACACACTCGTGTAGTTCCTGTGCTCTGCTTTCGAATGCAAAAATTGGTTGGCTGAAAAGTTAACAACCGCACAAATGACAGCTGTTTACACGAAGGTACCTCCCCTTGGCGGAAAACTTTTTACTCAACGTAATAGTTCAGAATAAGGGCTAACAAATTGAACATTTAAAACACAAATATTTTATGTAAAAGAATCCTATAAGTACTCTGAAAATCGTCTAAAAAATGTGCAAACACGTTCTGTAACAGATATCACAATTCTCGATAATTCAATACTATGAGAGTAATTTTTTTTGTTCACTTTAATTACATTTCTTTTTGAACAGATATTTGTTAGCCATAAATCTTTAAGTACTTATTGCATCATCATTATTTGCCCTTTTCAAATCAAGTCACATGCTTACTAGTATACAAATTTTAAATGGCAAAAATCCATAACTTTGAGGAAAATTTTACATTTATTTTCATAGATCTTTGATTCTTTTAACTGATTTGTAACAAGCAAGTAAAAAAATAAATAAATAAATAAAAGAAAGAAAAAGGAAAAGATATCTAATATAACAAATACACATAAATTTAAAAATGTGCTCTTGTTATAGCATACATGTAGAAATTCTGCAGGAGCTGCATGGAGCAATATTTGATATAAGTTCTTTATTAACAGCACAAAATTTTTTTGTATTTGAATGCTAATATATTTGAGGCTTTTAACGGCATTAGATTTTTTAAAATTATTGTAGGGCTTCCAACACATTTTAGCCCCCCAAAACGAGGAAAGGGAACCATTTTTATATAAAAAAGAGACTTTGAATTTAAGGGATCATTTTTTTAAAAACACTGCACTGAGATTTCCTAAATATACAAGATAATTTTAAAAATTACTCCAGAAAATACGTTAGTTGGTTATCTTTAAAAAGATATCATTAAACAATGTGAACAGCTTTATTTAAATACAGTCAAAATCCTACTGCAGGAAGATAGAAAGTATTCAGGGCTAGCACTAGGATTTTTCAAAATTTTAGGGAGGAATTTTAGGAATTTTTTCCCAAATTTTAGGAAAATTTTAGGGGCATTTGCGATATTTTTAACATTACAAGTATGTAATAACAGTATTTTTGTGCTAGTCAGGCACATGTGGTACACTGCCAAAGAATATTCCCATCATTCCAATGAATTCAGCCCTTGTTCCATGTGCTTGTGTTGTTTGTTGCGAATGAGCGCATTTAAATTTGGGCAACAACCGGATTCATATTACAAACTGTTTTGACAGCTTATGCTTACTGCAATTGTATTAATTAGAATTTTGAGTTCCTGGATCATTGAGCCTAACCAGAATGAATGCTCTCCTTCTCTCTCTTTTGGATGTTCTCGGTGAATCTAGAGAACAAGAGGCAGGGAGCAGGGGTGATTGAGAAAAAAAAAAAATTCTGAAGCTCACAGAAAAACTTCTGAAAGGTTTTTTTTCCAAACTTCTTTGTCGAAATTTGCGTTTTTTCCGCGATATTTTGATGAAACATGCATTTTTTAAAGATTCTTTCACGAAATTCGCCTTATTTGCACGATTTATTGACAAAATCCCACGTTTTTTCGCGATCTTTTGACGGAATTCGCTTTTTTTCCCCACGATTCTTAGACAAAATTATCTTTTTTCCTTGATTTTTGGATGAAATTTGAGGGGTTTTTCACGATTTTTAAATTGAAATTCACGTTTATTCTGCGATTTTTTAAAGAAATTCTAGTTTTTTTCCCCCCTCGAGATGTTTTTAAAAAAGTTGCGATCTTTTGAAGAAATTAGTGTTTGTCACAATCTTTAGAGTTTTTTTTTCAGGATTGTTTGTCGAACTTAGCTTTTTTTTCCCCCTCACGATATCCTTAGATGAAATTAAGTTTTTTTTCTTGATTCTTTGTCGAAATTTGCTTTTCTCTGTGATCTTTTGACGAATTTTGCGTTTTTTACGCGTTGTTTTAGCAATCTTTTGACGAAATACGCATCTTTTTCGATGATCATTTGTCAAAATTCACGATATTTCTTGGTAAAATTTTGGCGATCTCGAATTTTTAGGAACAAGAAGAAAATTTTAGGAGAATTTTAGGAATTTTAGGGGATAAAATAATATTTAGGAAATTTAGGAATTTTAGGGGGAATGCTAGCCCTGAGTATTTAATATTTACACTCATCTTGATAATTCTCCTTAAAAGAGCATGGACTTTTAATTCATATTGTTGCTTTATTAATATTTAGAATAGTAAAAAATAGTTTGCAATAAAATATAAACACTAAAAATTAATGCATCTAACAGTTTAACACTAACAACTAAGAAGTATAGAGCATTTCTTAGAATTTAACATGCAGTGATCAGTGATTAAAAAAAGACACAGCATAACAGCGCCTCCTGTTGAGTATTAAAATTTTAAATTAGATTAACATATGTATCATTAATTATTAATTTCAAACATACAATTTGGTTCCTTCCTACAGAATAGAAGCTGAGATAAGCTACAATGTTCATCGGAAAAAGCATAGCATGGCAACCCCCCCCCCCCCCCCCCCAGGTGAGAGATCAAATACAATATCCATGCTGGTGTTGTTTATTACAACCAATTATCTACATGAGGGATCCTAAATTATATTTGCACAAGGTTACCCAAGGTTTGAGGAAATCCCCGGAAAGCTACGAATGGTTAGGCTGACGAGCGCGGCATGGGTTCAAACCCAGCACCTCCCATCTACCAGCTTTGAAAACAGAACATCTCAGCCACTGGTGGGGCTTAAAAAACAATATCGAATCAACAGTTTTTCATAATCATCTAACATATTAAACTTGGTGAAATTCCATCCCAAATATGCTGAGAACAGGCTGTTATAGAAATCGTTAAAAATGTGACCCAGTAATGCCACTTGTTGGGAAAAATGCACTAAAATATAATCAGCATCAATTTACGTCAAAAGTTTGTGAAGTTTGATGAATCTGAAATTTCATTCCATAGATGTCAAGATACAGTTAGCATGAAAGTCATGAAAAATGCAGCTTACCAGTGCAACCTGTTGGGCCATGTACACCAAAAACTAATCAGCACCTCAATGTGCTAAGGTTCAATAAAATATTGCATTTGATGAAATCCTATGCATTAATTTTTGAGATAGAGTAGCTACAAAATTTGTACCACATACAGACAGACATTTCCAGGAAATTGTCAAATCGTATTCAAATCAACATAAAATGTGTAAATCCACCCAAAAATAGACATCACTTTCATGATTCCAATATTCTGAACAGATAAATATATGTTCAAGAAAGTAAAAAAAAAAAAAAAACCCAAGAAATTGAAATTGAGATTTTAGTTCATAACTGGGAAATGCTTCTTCATCAAAATCGAAAATAAAAGTAAATCTAAAGATAGAAGTTTGGCTGTGTATCTGTGTGCTGAAGAGACTGCTGCACGTAGAGCTACAAGATTTGGCAGGAAGGTACTTGTAGGTATAAAGTGTAAAGTTATGCACCTCAAAGCCAGTTTTTGGATTTTTTATTACATTTTTAAAATTTAATTTTTTATGAAATTTTTAGAATTTTTACATGTTCTGCGGCAATCTTTTGACATTCATAAAAGGAATCCAGTTTCAATCTTTTAGCCCAGTTTAATAAATTTTGCCCTCTTTTCAATAAAATGTATTTGAAATTTGTACAGTGATTTTTGAATTTTTTGCAAATTTTGTATGCAATTTTTGAGTTTTTTCGTGTTTTGAGGCCACTTTTTGACATTCATCAAAGGAATTCTGTTTCAAACTTCTAGCTTAACCTTTTACCCGCCACGCCATGAATTACTTGTCAGATTTATTTTAAATTTTTATATTTCAAATTTAGATTAATTCTAATGTTGTGTGCAAAATTTTGGGCTGTTGTGCAAAATGTAAGTGGAGATACATGTACATTCCACTTTTGGAATATTAGCAGTCAAAGGAGCATAAAACAAAATCAACGTAATATAAATCATTCTTTTATGCATGAAACTGCATAAAAAACAGTGCAATAGTCATCATCACAGTACACATATTTGAATTCTAAATGCATGGATAGATTAAAAGACACAGCCCGTTTGTACATGTATGTTTTGTTTACATTCCAACAAGCACCAAGATGAGAACCACTAGAAATTATCAAACAAATTCTGCACAATTTTTAGAACATTTCTTCAAAAAGATACATTTAAAATTTCTAATATATTAAACAAATACTTAAACAGTTACAGTATCACAAAGCTGGTGTTCCATTTGGGGAACATTGGCGGGTAAAAGGTTAATGTAGTAAATTTTGTCCTCTGCAATTTTTTAATTTTTAGAATTTTTTTTTTTTTTTTTTTTGTTTCACGGTGATTTTTTGACATTTGTAGAAGAATTTCAGTTACAATGTTTTAGTCTACTATAGTAAATTTTCTCCTTTGTGATTTTTAAGAGTTTTTTTCCTTTGCATTTTGCTGTGATTTTTCCACATTAGTTTTGAAATTTTTTCCAGTCACTGAAAACTTATTAAGTGGACCAAAACACATAAAAGCAGATGTTTTTCTAAAAAACGGACCAATTGGGAACATTGTTACTGTTAATTAACACCACATAACTAGTACAAAAACATCTAAAATATCTTTTTAATGCAACTGAATTTCATGATATTTTTTTCAAAATATTAAACTGTAGCGAGACCAAGCACATGAAACAATAAAAATTAACACAATTTTAATATAAAATCTGATACATCCAATTGTTTCCTCATTTTGATGATGTGTAGCATTTCAGTATCAACAGCAATAACAATGATAATAAATTATAACCCTAATTTGTAGAAATTTATTATCTGTAATATCCCTAATTTGCATTTTATTATGAAGTCTAAATATGTTATGGTATATTAGATGGAACAAATGCTGAACTATTTACATTCTTTTAAGTGCAAACGTGTTAATGTTCCTTAATCACTTCAAGCTTTTTTTCTTTACCATAACACTATTCTTAATAATTTTATTTTTCCTGAAATCCTCTACTTTTCTGAATTCTTTATTAACAAAATATGTCCAAAAAGCCACGTGTCTGAATATTTTTATTATTTCTCTTTTCCCTGCAACAGGGTTGGCAAGTTTTTGACGCATGACGGTTTTTACCGGTTTTAACCATGGTTTTTACCGTCATGTCAAAAACCTCCTTGTCAAAAACTGTGAAAAACCCATTTTTTAGTAGTTTGTTTTTACATTTTTGTTTTCATTCTATCTTTAATATTAAGTTGTTTTACATAAAATATTCAGAATCAAAAAGACTAAAGTATATTTATCCATCCAAGAAAAAAAAAGAATTGCATTAGAATAGTACGTATACATCTCTGTTAGAAGATCTCTATAATAATCTTAAGCTATTTGGCAAAGTCTAAAAAAATTAGATTTTTTAAAGAAATCCTGTAATCTATACATATTAGATTCAGGGTTGTAAAAAACGTGGGTTTTTTATAAAAAACCCAGCCCGGGTGGGTTTTATTAAAATACCCGGGTTAAATGGGCAATTTTCCCCGGATAAATTGGGTTAAAATGCCAAAATGTGGACTATGATTCTACCTTCTTCACAAATAATAATCTTCAGGGTTGCTACTGTATAGGAAAACTGGGAGAATTTAAAAATGAGTATTAAAAAACAAAGAATTTTACTAAATTTTGGTATGCAAAATTTATCCATTGAAATTTTGAAAATTCTCAGAGGAATTATTCAGGGCAAATTAAATTTTTTGCTCAGGAAAGCAGAAGGAATTTGATTGGCGAAATAAGTAGCAATTCTGATCTCAAATACAATCTTTGTGAACACTTCATAGTCTAATAGATGGCAATGACTTCATAGTCTTAATAATGATCTCAATATTTTTCTTAAAATATTTCTTAAAATACATATATGATCCCTTTAATTTAAATAACAAACAAATTTTAAATTGCAAAGCTATCAATTGCATGTTATTTAATAATAAAATATAAATATAACTTTAAAAAAAAATTACTCTATTGAAATTATCATAAGATTAGCAAATGTTGATAAAAGAAAATATCTTACAACAAAAATTTTTCTTATATGTATGTATAATCTATTCATATATGGTTAAATTTTTAGTTTTTAATACAATTCATTTAGAAGAAATTATTCCTATTCAAAAACTTCACCTAATATTACCATGTGACCTCCATTTTGCCTTAGCCTAAATGCATTTCTTTTTGAATTAAAACAGTAGCTGTGCACAACTATCCTTAATAGGCTATTCTTATTTTAATTTTTAAAAAAATATTATATCCATTATAAATAATTATAAATATGATATATATATGTATATATATCACAAACACAAAGTAGATTACTTTAATTTTTAATAGGCTGATGCAATAAGACTAAATATTGCAAATGATCATTTGTTAAGTTTAGTTTTAAACATTTACATTTTGCCTTCACTATTCAATAAAAAACAACTAAAAAATGATGCAATCTGTAGAAGGATTATCATCACTGCTCATTGTTATTACTTGTATTTAAAATTCCAAAACAGCTCTCTGATTGGTTAATGGCATTGCAATATATTATAAAATGTTTTTTAATGGTAATTCTATAACTAATTTGTTTTATTATAACTATGAATAAAATATTTTCTTTGCATATACTATTCTAATTAATTTAACAAATATAATAAGTTTAGTAAATATAATACTCTTGAAGCTAACTGAAAAGCTTAAATTTACATTTTAAATTAAAATCTAAAACGTTTTAAAATTACAGGGTTCCCAATCTAAAAGTGCAAGTAAATTAGTACAAACATATTTTCTAAGATTCAAAGAAGAGAATAAATAAAACAAAATAACCATAAACTGTTAACAAATACACCATTTGTTCCTTTCCAGAAATATATTTTTTAAAAAGCCCGGGTTTAAAAAAAAAAAACCCAGCCCAGGCAGGCAGCTGGGCGGGTACCCGGGCAGCTGCCCACTACAACCCTGATTAGATTAAACAATTTATTACATTGTTGAAAACAAAACTTTAAGATTCTACTTATTGAAGTGCATATGAAAATCACCATAATTGCATTTATGATAATACATAAGATATGCATTTTAAAATATTATGTCGAAGAATATTCAAATTTATTCACTGCCAGTCTATTCTTAACACAGAGTTTCCCCAGGTTTAAAAAAGGGCAGGGTGCTGCTGGTGAGAAAAGAGCACTTTTTTATTCGTAAGGGCGCTTTTTTTATTTTTAAGGGCACTTTTTTATTCTTGAGCACTTTTTGGATTCTTGAAGGTACTTTTCTTATCCTTTAAGGGCACTTTTTTAATTGTTAAAGGTATTCTTTTGGTTTTTAAAGCCACTTTTGATATTTAAAAGTCAGGGCACTCTTTTTAAGATAACACTGTGTCAATTTTTACTATAAAAGCAAATTTTTTAATGCGAAAAGGAGAAAAGGCACTTTTTTACTGAGGGGCAAGAAGGGTGCTAATTATTTTTATGAGGGTCAAGAAGGGTGCTATTTTGTAAAGCAAAGGGCAGGCAGGGTGCAGCACCCTTCTGAAACTGTCTGGGGGGAACTCTGCATTAACATCTATTAGTCTATTGTCATACAATGTAACAGCATTTTTGCATCTCTAAAATAATTTTAATGTACTTTATTAAAAATGTATATTGAATGTTATTTAATAATTATAACCTTTTATTATCATTTAATATTAATGTTAATTGCAGTTAGTAGAATCTATATTAGTAAAGATTATGACAAATATTGTTCTTTTCTTTTACTCTTGTATTTTTAAATCTTTCCCATATTAGGAAATGATCTTCTTTTAAATAAATTTAACAAATGTAATTGTAAATAATAATAATAACAAGAACAACAAGGTAAAATCAATCTAGAAATGTATTATATGCTACCCTTGCACCATAAATTGGAGGACAATCGAAAATGACAGGTTTTTGACGGAATAAACCGGTAAAAACACGGTTTTTACCACTGTCATGTCAAAAACCAGTTTTTGACGTCAAAAACCCAACCCTGCCCTGCAACAACGGAAGTAATCCATTGATTGCAGGGTTCCCAGCAAAACTTGTCTGGCAATTCCCCTGACTTTCCATGACCAAATCTCCAGAAATTCCAGCACCAAACGGGCATATACAAAATCTGCTTTGATATAATAATTAAATCTCTAAAAAAATATTAATTATTAGTATTAATTTAAAAATAATATATTTCAAAAGCGTTTTTTATGAGTAGTAATGGGAATTCAAAGTTCCTATCCCCATATTACTGAATTCAAATGTTTTACAAGAAATTTTAATCTTCCAAATCTTTTTCATTTTTTTTCACCAAACTTTTCCATGACTTTTTAGAAAATATCTGTGAATTCCCTGACTTTTCCTACATAATTTAAAATTTCCCTGACTTCCATGTCACTGGGAATCCTAAATTGTTTCCCATCCATTGTTTGGATCAGTTCATACTGGAATCAACACACTGTGTTTTATATTTAGATTACAAAAAAATGACTTACTTCTATGAAACCATCACCCAGGTCGGGCAAAACATCGAGCACAGAATAAATGAGTGAATCTAGTTGATATTCACTAGGACGGCTGTCAGCAGATTGAATTGAAGGCACACCATTTTGAAGTGAGTTTGAAGGCTTTGGCTGTAAAATGGCACCAATATCCTACATATTTATAAAGAAAAAATTATAACTGAAACTGGAACTGTACATACTAACAAAATGCACTTGAACATAAAACTTTAAGGAAGTTTGAAAATATAACTAATTATCTTAAATTAATAATTTCACTTTCTTTTCTCAGTTTCCTTTTTTTTTTTTTTTTGCTTAATTTGAAAGAGAAAAGGACCATGTGCATAATTTTTATATGATAAATAAACTGATTTATTCTGATATTAATTTTCAATTACAGTCATTCGTGAAAAGATTAATTATGCTCAGAGTTACTCAAATTTTAAAATGTTATTAATTTTTTTTTTTTTACTTCAAAGAATGTTTACAATGATGATGAAAGTATTTAATTTGGATAATAAAAATTAAAAGCTATTAACATTTTAAATGTAAAAAAACTACAAGTGACACTCGGTAAAGATGATTACTTCTTTATAAGAATAAGGAATACTTGAACTGTTGTTTTTTTTCCTTTGCAGCACGAGAAAAATGTAGCAATGCTAGAGTATTATATTTTAATTAACACATGAACAAAGTCTATACAATTGTAGTCTACACAACTGAACAAAGTCTGATAATTTGACAACAGATATTGCTAGATTTTAACAATTTAAGTCATCAGTCACCAACCTTTTAGACCTCACAGACCACTAAATTCACAATCCTAAATCCTGTGGAGCACTAATATGAATTAAAAAAAAATATATAAATACATTTGTACAATAATGATCGGAGAACTTACTTTTTAAAAAATGCATCTTTTTAAAGTAACAAAATTGTAAATACATTTAAGGGTTAGTAAAAAAAATATGTTTTCCTAGCCTACTATAGGCAATGTTTTGTTCCAGGAGAGTAATACACTGCAGACAAAAAAAAGTACGATTACTTTATTTTTTCACATAATCACCAGGGACATTGATGCACTATTTGTCATAATGTTTACCAAAGTTAAAAAACCTTGTGGAAAAAAATGCATGTCCTGCATATGGAAGAACTGTTCTGCAACTGTCTTTACTGCATAATTGTTGCCAGATTGCCTTCTTCTGAGAGCCTTTGTCAATGCCGGAAATAGGTGTAAATCCTTTGAAACCAGATTAAGGCTTTAGGGCAGATGGGCAAAGCATTCTCCATCAAGGTAGGCAATCATATCTGGGTCATATACACCTAGCAGACTTTATGGATTTCAGTAGTTCTTCATCAACAATGCCTATTCATATCGATCAAAATTATCATTTCTTCCTTTGTTCACAGTTGAAAAGGAGATTTGCTCTCCATATCTTCAGTGTCCAGATCCAGACTATGCCCCCGTGGCAGAATGTACGTGACGCTGTGATGGGCGTCGCAGACTTTTTAGGGCACCTGCAGACTAAAAACTTACAGCGATGTCGCGGACGCACTATAGTGCGTTACGCAAAATAACGGTAAACTTCATCGAAGGATCGCGAATAAAATGGCGAATTTTGTCAAAGAATCCGGAAAAAACGTGAAATTCATTTAAAGTTCGCGAAAAATGGCTAATTTCGTTGACAGAGTGTGAAAAACACACTAATTTAGTCAAAAGGTCGTGAAAAAAACGTGAATTTCATCAAAAGGCCGTCAAAAAAACATGAGTTTCTTTGAAGAATCGCAGAAACTGCGAATTTTGTCGAAGGGCTACGGAGAAAACGCCAACTTCGTCGAAAGATCGTAGAAAAAACTGTTAATTTCGTCGAAAGATCATGGAAAAACAATCAATTTCGTCGTCGGATCGCGAAAAAACGGAGAATTCTGCCGACAGCTCACGAAAAAACGGCAAATTTCATCGGAGGATCGCCAAAAAACGGTAAATTTCGTCGGAAGATCGCCAAAAAACAGTAAATTTCATCGAAGGATTTCTAAAAAAAACGAAAAATTTCGTCAAAGGAACTCGAAAAAACAGTAAATTTTTTCGAATGATCTCGAAAAAATGGCAAATTTCATCGAATGATCTCGAAAAAACGGTAAATTTCGTCGAAGTATCTCGAAAAAATGGCAAATTTCATCAAAGGATCACGGAAAAAACACGAATTTTGTCCAAAGGCCAAAGAAAAATCGTGAAATTCATCAAAGGATCTGGGAAAATGGCTAATTTTGTCGACAGATTGAGATAAAAAAATGCAAATTTCATCAAAGGGCCGCAGAAAAACTTTATCTTCGTCAAAACTGTAAAAAAAAAAAAAAAAAACCATGAGTTTCGTTCAAGGATCGTAGAAAAAATGCGAATTTCATCAAAGGGCCACAGAGAAAACGTAAATTTCGTCAAATGGCTGCAGAAAAAATGCTAATTTCGCCAAAGGATCACGGAAAAAGTGCGAATTTCGTCGAAGGGCCACGAAAAAAAAAAATGTATTTCGCCAAAGGATCGCAGGGAAAAAAAGAAACGCTAATTTCGTCAAAGGTTCACGAAAAAAAACGTGAATTTTGTGAAATAGTCCTGAAAAAGATGCAGCATTCCTTTAGAAAACAGCAGACACACAAAGTTCTATGCTTATTAATATAGGCATAGTTTTTAATCTGAAACAATATACTGAACTAACTTTTGAAAAATCGGGTTAACCCGAGCCCAATTTGCAAAAATCTACACTCAGCCTGAAATCGACTCGAATCAAAAGCAGAGTTAATCCGACCTGCAACAAGAAAAATTATTGCCGAGAGGGGATTTTCTCCCCTCCCCCCTCTGCTGTAACCTTTCAGAATATTTGCTGTGAATTTCAGAATTTTTTTTACTCAGAAAGGCAGATAATTGCTGTTGCGTTAATTAATTAGCACTACAGCTACAACAGCAGCAAGAATAGATTCATATGATATATTACGTATTGCAGACTATTTTTAAAAACATTATTAGCGTTGCAGACACTTGAAGATAGTTCTGCACTGGGGACTATGCCCATATCCAAGCTTTTTGTCATCACTGCGGCAGTGCTATCTGCCGTATTTTGGTCATACACTACCAAATGATGTATGGATGGCTTTTGCATTAAACTGATGTATTGGTTGCCCAACTGTATTATGATTTCTTGGGAAGAAAGGAGGAGAACTTTATTTTCTGACTAACCCTTGTATTTAATTATAAGAAAATTGTAAATGCTTATTTAATCATAACAAAAATCTTTAAAGGTTGTTTAATTGTAACTAAATTATTAAAGTTAGTTTAATCATTATAAAATAATTGAAATCTATTTAAGTAATGCACTATTTTAGAGTGATATTAATTCATTCTTGGTTGAAATAAGTTCATGAATTTTTATCTCGAATGATGTTAGCATAATATACAGAGCCATTTTTCGTTCAAACAGAGACTGATACAGAGTTTTAATTGCTGTGACAGGTGAAAATGTCTTTTTGCACAAACATGTTGTTGAAAATGAAATTAAATACTTCACTGCTTTTTGACTTAGCAATGGGATTCACTTTTTATGAAGGGCCAAAAATGTGGTTTTGATATGCATGATTGGAATTTAGCTTTGAGAATGTCATTGGATGATAGATAGATGAGGTTTATTTTTTGTTTACTTATGCTTAAATTGCCATCTTAGTGATTGTTGAAAATGGATCTGCTATCTGCATATTGCCATGCATGCAATCTTCATTCTTTGGTTAAACAAAGTTTCTGTGAGTGATAGATAGTAAGTGATGTTGAGCAATAGTTATGACTTGCCGAACATCATCCTCTCTCATATCCTTCTAAAAGTTTGGAAAACAATGTAGATCTTCAACCAACCACCACAGTAATATTTTCTTCTAAGAACCACCCATTTTATTTCAAAGTTTGAACACAGTTAAAGTTGTTCTTGCAATACAATTTTCAATTAATTTAGCAGTGAGAAAATATTTGCCAAGTATGCAAACTTGATTACCCACTTATCACCAAACAAGAGTTTTAGAAATTTTGGATTACTTTTCTGCTAAAAAAAATAATTTGATTTTTTCGCACAAGGAAAACAGTCGGGTGAGTATTTTCCCCTCGACGACCATCAAACTTCAGCATGAAGATGGAACCCATTTAAAGCAAAATGACTCAAATATTCAAGAATTCAGTGCTTTGTGTCAATTTTCAATTTGTCCATTGAAATTAAAAAAAATAAATAAAGATACCTATTTTGAAAATAAATGGCAAATAACATCCTTTATCATAATTATTAATGGCTGTTATAATTTACATTTTCAAAACTAAAAATCTAAAATTTGAGAAATAAAATAATTTTTTAGACTATTATTTTTGTTTTATCTATACTAATAAAAGAAAGTTTCGCTCTGTGTGTGTGTCTGTCCGTGTGTGTGTCTGTCCGTGTGTGTGTCTGTCTGTGTGTGTGTGTGTGTGTCTGTTGGCGATGGCTAGCAAAACCTAGCCCACCTTGAAGTCTGGAAATTTAGATGTGAATAGTCCAAGGTCTGGCCATGTGCACCTGAGCCTCAGAATTTTAATATTTTGATAATTAGCCTAGATATTAATTAGATTCTCATTAACCATTGCTTCTAAAATGTCATCTTTTGAAACAAAATGGCGAATGAAACGGGCTGGTGCGTTGGATTTGCGAGCGGAAATGAACAAATTTCAAATTATTTTACTAATTAGCGAATTTTAAGAAAACTAATTGAGATATCAATTTGAAAATTTCTGAGCATATGTAAAAAAATATTCTGTATCTGACTGTGATTTTTGAAAAATTCGGTTGGTAATTTTTTTAAATTTACACAAAAATCTGCTGGTGCCAGTGAAAACGATCGCAGAAATTTTCAGACAGGGATCGGCTTTCATTAAAAACTGAGCTACAAAGAGATCTGTTTCTCTGGCCGATCCCTCTCATTTAGTTTGCGAAAATGAAAGGAAATAATTGCCAAATTTTACTAATGAACAAATATTTAGGTAACTAATTAAGATATAGATTTGAAATTGAGGTCGGGAAGGGGTGTCATCTGCCGGCTATTTTAGCGTAGCGTCTTCGTTATGTTCTAATTATCAGAAAATTGTAATTTTTTTTTTAAAAAATGATCGCGTTAATGTAAGTGACGGTGGTTCTCTTGAACAAATTATTCATTATATTTACGGGTATGGGGAGGGAGGGGGTTAACACCTTTCTCTGAGATTGTAATTATCTCGGGCCCGGGCAACGCCGGGCGGGTTAGCTAGTTATTGATAAAACATAAAAAATGCAAATAATGTGTAGATTTTTCAGTGGACCACCAGTTGGTGACCTCTGATTTAAGTGATATTTAATTGGAGATGATAGATACTCTATACAAAATACCCCCCCCCCTTCTTTATCGTTTGCTTATTTTTTATTTTTATTTTTTCTGTGTATGTGTCTGAGGAAGGGGGGTGGGGACTTGCAAAGATTTTGAGTTCTAAAACTTCAACCCTAAAAAAAAAGAAATTTGCATTTTCTTTTAAGAGAAAAGAATCAGGTTAAACATATAAATTGTAAAAATTAAGACAAGGTCAGCGGCCTTTCTCTTTTTTTCCCCTTAAAAAAAAAAAAAAAAAAAAAAAAAATAATAATAATAATAATAATCTTTACAGTTACATATTATTAACAACTTAATTATATTTTTTTAAAAATGAGATTAATTTTCTCAAAGGCCATAATAAGTAAAAGAATAAAACCTTACAGGATTTTATATATACAGGGTGTTCAGATAATATACCAACAAACTCAGAGTTGTCAGTGGACATATGGAACAAAAAAAAAATTGTAATC
The DNA here is from genome assembly GCA_963931845.1 of Maratus michaelseni. NCBI lineage: Eukaryota > Metazoa > Arthropoda > Arachnida > Araneae > Salticidae > Maratus > Maratus michaelseni. Next base: position 258,868,891 of record OZ007592.1, read on the forward strand.
GTACATGGTGTTGCAAACCACGTTAGTCAGTGAAAATCGCAAAAATATGTATGGAGGTTCTGATGTCATGTGGAGACAACAAAAAGTACAATAATTAGCAAAAAAAAAAAAAAAAAAAAGATTTAATTGAAAGCATTTTATAATACAGCTTGTTGCGCACAGTACAATGATGGAAAGGGAACCATGAGGATGATATGAACAAAATTATTACAGGTATTGTTTGAAGTGCAGCCAAAAATGTCATTGAACAGTCTACAGCGACATGAAAACTATTCCTAGAAATGCTCAAAGATACCATGTGTGCTACTGATGTCTAACACAGTGACACCCATCCACACTATGAGATCCTCTGGAGTTAATCACCGAGGATTCCTGCCCACACATTGAGACCAAACATATGTTTCATTTTTTTCAGTAATACTGGCATGAAGATTTTTAATCGACCACACGTGTGCATTATACATGTTAAAAATGCTTTCTCAAGTAAAGCTGACATCATCCGAAAATAAAACAGTAGCAGGAAACTGAGGTTTAGTATGTATGGTATATGGTAATGGATGTCAAGCATCAGCACACAAACTATACATAAGGGGTATACTGTAAAATCCCAATTGTAAGCCTCCCTTTTTCGAAACCCAAAAGGGTTAAATGTGGGAAGGGGACTTATAATAGAGATTAAAAAAAATTATTTAAAAACCCATTTTTATCATTAATTTAGAAGTAACAAGGGGCGAGAATCTTTTGTATTTCAGCAGATTTTCACTCAAAAATAGATAAATAAAATCTTAATCCGCCCTAAAAACCTGCTTCCTCCCCCCCCCCCAAAAAAAAAATTAAATCTTAAAATTATTTTTTTTATTTGTTATTTTATTGTAACAATAAATAATCAATGTTCTAAATCACCCTCAAAATTACTGCTTCTCCCTTTGCCCTCCTTCACCTCTGTTACCAAAACCCCATAGTTTAACCTTTATAACTCTTTAATTTTAAATTTCTTTACAGACTTATTTAATACTCTATATTAACAATAAATGAACCTAATCTACCATCTAAATTAACCCCTCCTCGTAAAATCTCTGCTTTTCTCCCCCTGTCCCCCCCAACCTCATCTCATGAAGACCCTCTCCTGGAAATGCTCATTAAATTTTAAATATTTAAAATTCTTAATTTTTTTCTGCTCTATTTGTGATTCTTTTGTAACAAAAAATATATTTAAGTAATAATCAAAAGTATTCCCCTCCCCTCCTCCCAAAAAAGTCCTCCTTATTTTCTTTCTTCCCCCCCCCCCTCCAGTACATACTTTAATGTCTTTAAATTTTCCCCCTTTATTTTTATAACTTTTTTTGCAACAATAATTAAATAATTATCTAATTTGCTCCTCTCCCCACCCAAAAATTCTGCTTCTCTCTTCCCCTCCCCCTCACAGCACACAAACTTTAAAATCTTTAAAATTATTTTTTTAAAGATTTTTATGCTATATTATTACTTTGTAGCAACAATAAATAAATGATCATGAAACTCTCCCCTTAAATTTCCATTCCCCATCCCCAGAAAATGGGTGAATTTCTAGACATGGAGGCGGGTAAGGCAGAGAGAATTTTTTTTTTTTTTTTTTTTTTTTTTTTTTTTTTGTAGTTTGACTGTTCTCACAGCTGATATTTTGTTAATGGAAGGAGAGGTATTTTAAATAAAATATTTATTTAAAAAAATATACACATGATTCAGAGAAGAACAGCCAAACTGCAAAAAAAAAATGAAAATTTTTGCTTTCCTCTCACATATTTGGAAAAGAAATCCACCCCTCTCCCTTGGGAGAAAAGGACAGATCAAAAATTTCAAAGGAAATGATTATTTTAGATGTGTGATACTTGTATGAGATGATGTAGATGAGCTATGTTACCTTATTATAAAATAAGAAATAGAACAGCATTTAAACAAATATATATTAAAGGATTTTAAAGTATTTGCTCAGTGGGGGGACAGTAGGTGAAATAGAACTTTTGGGAGAAAGACGGGTAATTTAGATGATTGATTATTCATTAATTGTTACTAAAGATGAACAAATACAGCAGATTTAAAAAAAAAATAGTTTTAAAGATTTTAAATATTGTATGTGTGTATGGGGGGGGGGGGGCATTTTTGGAGTAGAAAGAAAACTTAGAGGAGAGAAATTATCTATTTATTTTTACTAGAGAGCAACAAACAGGACAAAAGATTTCTTCAAATAAGAGTTTTACAAATCTTAAACTTTGTATTCTTGGGGATGAGGGGGCAATATGAATTTCAAAGGTTTGAAATTTTGATTATTTGTTGTTAATACAGAGCAACAAACAGGAAAGAAGTTTTTTTTTATAAATAGTTTTAAAAATCTTTTATAGAGGTTGAAAAAAGGGGGAAAATCAGACATTTTGTGGGTGGAGAGATATTGAAATGGTTGATTTATTTATTTATTGTTACTAGACAGCAAAAAATAGAGCATATATTTTTTTTAATAAAGAGTTTTAAAGACTTTAAACTTTGTATTCTGAGAGGAGAGAGAGGGAGGGAAGGAGAAGTGTATGTTTTAGACAGAGGAGTGGAGGGGCGGGTAATTTAGATGATTGATTATTTAGTTATTGTTACTAGAGATCAACAAATAAGACAAAAGAATTTTGTAATATAAAATTTAAAGATTTTTTTTTTTTTTTTGCTGGGTGGGCAAAAGGGGGAAGAGGTGGTAGAGAGATAATTTAAATGGTTGATTATTTATTTATTGTTATAAGAGAGCAACAAATATGCATTTTTTTATAAAGAGTTTTAAGGATTTTAAACTTTGTATGCTGCGGGGGAGAGGGAAACATAAATTTTGGATGGAGGAGAGATTGTAGTTTAGAGGACTGATTTTTACTTATCGTTACTAGCGAGCAGCAAGAAGGGCAGAAGAATTTAAGATTCTCAAGATTTTGAAGTTTTCGTATTGGGGAGGGAAAATAAGGGAAGCAGACATTTCATATGAGGGAGATTTCATTAACATTATATAAAAGCAAAAGTGGAAATCTACCAAAAATTTCAAAAGATTGAAAATTCTGTTCCTTGGATTTTTAATATCATTTTTTGTGCAAAAAAATTATTTTGTGTGTGTGTGTGTGTGTGGGGGGGGGGGGGGCTTATATTTGGGAATGGAAAAGAAAATCAAAATTGGTTAAAAGTGGGAGGGGGCTTATTTTCGGGATTTTACGGTAGTCATCTTCAGTTAAGAGTTGTACCTTTTGCTATGTCATGTTAGTTTTTTTTTAAGTTACAATTTTTCCCAATAATTAATTTGCACTCTTAATAATTTTAGCCAACCCTTGTATTTTTTACTGTGCTAATGGGAACATCCCCGCTCCTCTTTTAAAAGCAAGCCATATAAATCCGAAAATTCCTTTGATTCGTATAAAAAGAAAATTCCCTAGGTAACATGTTGAGGAGTCCAAATATTTTATGTGATTCTGTTAAAAGCTATATTTATAACCCTGGCTTTGTAAGAATAATTTTTTCTCTAGCAGCAAAATTACTTCCCATGAACCAGAACACCATGGATTTACTTTGTGCTTGTACTATGCTTTGAATAGTCCTGATGAGAAGCTTTATTTGGCCTGTAATACACAATGTGTGGCATCTGTAGAGGCAAAAACAAAACTCATCATATCAGATGACGTATTTTCAATCCCCTGCAGATTTTCCCAGCAACTGTCCCTTGTTGCGAATCGATTAGTCAGCCCTTGACATAACAATCTTCAGCAATATCGATCAGCGAGCATTTTTTTCGACTATAGTTCTCATGCTGATTTGATGGTGAGTGTGTTTCTTTCCAGTGTCTAAAAACATGTTTCATTCTATTGTGGATTTTCAACATTTTTTTTTTTTTTTTTTAGTTAAAACATGTGAGAGAGAAGAAGAAAATATTCTATTTTTTTAAACCTATCATAAATTAAGAGCGACAGAATTAAATTTATTATTAGTAATTATTCCTCTTTTAAAACAAAATATTACAAAATGTACCAACGAAATATTACAAAGGCTGACATATCACTTATCTTCTCCAAACATTACTAGATTACATTGTTACATTTTGAAAAATGTTTATCATGTTTATCAATGTTTATGTTCTTGTGAAACGCCAATAGAAAAATTTTATTAATATTGTTAAAAAAATATGTCTTAACAATCTATTAAAAAATATATTTAAATTGTTGTGAAATAGTTTGAATTTACAAACATTTAATTATCATTATTATCTAACAATATTATTCCATCATGTAACATGCCAAAAAAACAAAAACAAATTTATGATTGAAAATACATGCTGAAGTTCTCATAGTGGAAAATTGTTTAAGATTATCCTTTATTGTTAACTTTAATTAGAAAAAAAATATATATTTACAGTAAATTAAATCATTACCTTTAATGGATTTTTCAAATTTTAGGAAGCTTAATTCAGATTTACGGATAAACATGTTTCTTGATATTGAGAATAATTAATTATTGCTTACTTGTAAAGATTTTATAGCTCCATCAGTAGTAGGCACAGTTCGGGAATTTGTTTTAGGTCGAGCACCATTTTCAGCAGTAGAAGTAAATATTTGAGGATTGGAATCAAATGAATCATGTATACTTTCAAAAACATAGCTCAGCCTATCAACATCTCTGATTAAATGTTAAGAAATGCTTTTTCTAAGATATTGTTAAAGTGAACAAACATTTTGAACAAAAATTATACAATATTAGCAAAACCCACGATTTTACACATATGATTGTTGAAATATGCCAAGTGGTATTTGTGTGCTTTGTGTCATTAAGAGGAATTTATACTGGTATGGGTAACTTAAATATTAGTAAGTAGGTAGCATTTTGATCAAACCTCATTCTTGTACTGCATTAGGTGAATGTGACACTTGAATTAATTATAATACATTTATTCCAACCCATTTGTAGCCGCCCTCATCCAAAAAGCAGTTACTATGCAGTCTACTTGGGAACTCTCCTTATCAATTATTATACAATGAATTTTTTTTTTAAATCAGTTCAGTTTCACACATATACATACATGCATGAACCCCCCCCCCCAAAAAAAAAAAAAAAAAAAATCAAAATACCATTAAGTAATAAGTTGGAAAACATTCATTTAGTATATTTAACCATAATTTTTGTGAGGTGAAAGGCTAAATACGAAGTACTTCCTTACCTAGCTGGCAATCACATTTCTTTATCACAATTATAGCAGTTACCGGTACTTGCATTTTCTTCTATTGCTAAGAAAAGTTATATTTAACAATGGCATGACAAATATTGATTTTTCTTATCTTTTAAATTTTTTAAAATTTAAATTAAAAATAAATTATTGTTCCTGTGCATCTATGCCTTAGAGGTTATCTCTATACTAAATTTAAAATTTCAAGGCTGACAATTTTAGAGAAATCACAGTGAAACTATAACTGTAGAACACTTTCCTCCCATTTCACTCATTTGAAATTCAGTTTTAAAACTTTTCTTTGGAAGCATCATATCTTAATAGAAACCTGCATGTAAAAACTTCTAGCTCCAATAGTTTCAGACTAATCATGTATACAGAGCATTTTCCAATTATTTAATTCTTTTAAATTTCAAATATTTTAACAAACGTTCAAGCATTTAAGTCTTAAAAGTAACCATCATATCAAATTTAATGTTTTAGCCTCAACAAATTCAAAGAAATCGGAATTTTAGAACATTTTTGAGGGCAATTTGTACAGAGATAAAATAGCTTATTTTTAAGCAGAGACTGTCATTATTATTATCTTGAAAAAAGATTTGAAATCAGTGAAACACTTCCATCAAGGTTTTAGAACATTTTTAACTTTTTAAATTTTGAAATTTCTGAACATGTGTGTACATCTTAAAAGTAATTACCATGTCAAATTTCATGTTTCTAGTCTTAAAAGTTAATAAAAAAAATCCTAATGTCAGAGTTGCCAAGTCTCTGGCTTTTTGGACACCAGTATTTTAGTACTGAAAATGTTGTTCTATGTAATCGGAACATTCTGCGATTTAAAAGTTCAACATTTTCTCTAAGATAATACTGGTATGTAAAAAGCTGGAGACTTGGCAAGTTTGTAATGTAGAAAGTTTTTAGAGCATTTTCAGTTTATTTCACACTTTTAAATTTAGATTTTTTTTAGAATGGCTCTTAGCGAGAATTTAGATCTTAGAGGCAACTACCATGACAAATTTCATGTTTTTAGCCTCGTCAACATATTTAACGAAATTGTAATATTAGAATGTTTGTCACTTTTGACTCTTGTATCATTTTGAGGGCAGTTGCACAGAGATAAAATGTAGCCTAGTTTTAATTAGACATTGACCCCAGTATTATCTTGAAAGAATTTTTAAAATCAATTTAGTAGTTCTATAGTAATTGTAAATTAAAAATACTTTTTCTGCTCATATCATTTTATAATTTTTTTAGAAACTATCCAGTGCTAGCATTTACATCTTAATAATAACAGCCATGTCAAATTTCAAATTTCTAGCCTAACAAATAAATCAGAATTTTGAACGTTTTTAGAAAGTTTTTTTGCTCATTTCACCCTTTTGAAGTTTGAATTTTTTGGAAACTGTTCTTAGTGAGCATTTACATCTTAAAACTAACCACCATGCTAAATTTCAAGTTTCTAGCCCCAACAGTATCGCAGAAAATCACATTTTTAGACCTTTTTCTTCTCCTGCAAATTTTTAAATTTTGAATTTTTTAGAAAGTGTTTTGTGTGAGTATTTATGTTCTAACAGTAACAACCATGTGAAATTTCAAGTTTATAGCTCTAACAATTCAAAATAAATCATAATTTAGAACACTTATAGAACATTTCCCATTCATTTCACCCTTTGAAATTTTAAATTTCTCAGAAACCATTCCTAGCAAGCATTTATATTTTAAAAGTAACCTCCATGCCAATTTTCAAGTTTTTAGTCCCAACAGTACCACAGAAATTTCAATTTTAGAACGGTTTTCGCTCCTGGGGGTGGTGGAGCAAAAATTTTTGTTCTTGCTGCTGACATAAAAGCTGTTGTACAAAGACTGTCACCATCATTTTTTAAATCAGTTTGGTAGTTCTTGAGATTTTCCATACAAACAAACGATTTTTCTTTTAAATATTAAGGGGAGGTTCTACTTCTTCGGGTTAAATTAAAAAAAATTTATTTATATAATTATTTTTTTACATTTTTTATATCTCTCAAGGTTGTAGAATGCAACCCTAAAGCATTTTCGTAATATTCCAATTTCTTATAATCATTTTTGTTCATTTAACAAAACGGTGCTCGTTGAAAGTAACACACTTGTAAAACTTTAAACTTGTTTTTCTCAAAACTATGTTTTCAAACTGGGCGACCATTTTTCTTGAGAAATATTCAACTGTTTTCCTTCATTTTTTGTTTAAACGAAAGGTAATCATTTTATCTGGAGCTCATACCCTCAAAAAGCACAATTTTCATTGATTAATTATTTTTTCAATCTCACAAAAGATAAAAACAGGAAATTTTTTTTTTTTTTTTTTTTGTTCAAATGACTGTCATTATGTCAGAAATCAATTTTTTAAACTAAATATTAGTAAAATTTCCCGAATTTATTGCCCTTTCATAATTTGGTGACCAAATTTGTTTCAGATGTTTGTGACCAGGGTGGTGTCTCCGGTAGAGAATGGGAATAATCGATGTTGGGGGTAGTGTAGCTGTGAATTACCGAATCGCCTCTTAGTATAATTGCTAGATGAAAATTTATTTCTATTGAATATACAACATTGCAAAGCTTACATTCAAGCAATATAAAGTTTATAGTTGATATTTGAGTTCGTGAGTAATTTTAAACAGAAGCTATTGAGTGAACAGTCAGGTTAAACTGTAAGAGTTCTGTGTTAGTATTTCCGGGCAGATAATTAGCATAAGAGGCCAGTTAGTCACTTTTCACACTAAAAGTACTTCTTCCATACTTTTCTATTGTTCATAAGTAGCAGGGGCGCTACTCCAGGTGTCTCTGGTGAGTTGTCATAAATAAGGAGCAGGGCACTCCTATTTTTCCTTTCTCTTGCTGGGTCCCTTCACACAAGACCCGATCTCAAACCTCGTTGTGCTTCTTTCTCCTGGGGTCAGAATAAGGTAGAATTCTCACCTCTGTGGACTCCAAAACCAGAATACTTCTTCTTCTCTCCCAGAAGGGGGGGGGGGGGGCATAAGCTTTGCAACTTTTAGCCTATGGGGCCAAATTCTTGCTTCCATTGGATCTTTGGAGTTGCATCACAGTGCCAAGCTTGCCTGGAACGAAACTGCAGCAATCAGAAAGTATGGGTGGTCAAACGTATCAATTATGAACAGACCGGGCACCTCGATTCTGAACCTATTCAAGTTAGTAATTCAACTTGTCACCCAGAAAAGACTAATGGATGTCTTTGGTCTTACCGTCTGCTTTGGGTGGCCTTCCCAAGCGTGGCAAACAGACCTCATGCAAGAATCTATACTAACAGAGGTATTCAAGTTTTTGAAAATATCACACCAGAGAAAAACATTCACCTGATTGGAAGTTCACCGTGCGTACCTGCCGGCACTCCTCGTTGGACAAAGCATATTATTATTATTATTTTTTTTACACACAAAATATAAATATATAAGTGAAATCTCAATAAATAATATTGCAAAAAGTCTGAAGGTGATATCTCTTTCTTTTGTAACAACAACAACAAAAATCGTAAAAATGTGAATTTTAGGCTAAAGTAGAACCTCCTTTAATATAGATTTATTGATATTTCTTCAGGGCATGATAAAATAAACTTCTTATAAACTTGTAAAAGTAACCTTTCTTGCTTGTGAAGTTCAGTTATGATAAAGTAATTTAAAGTAAAAAAATCTCGCTTAATACGCGAATTCATAAAAAAAAAATGCGAATTTCTTCAGTTTTCTTCAGTGTTGACAGTTTAGTGGGATTTTTTTTTTTAGATATCTACACTATTTCTGACCTCTCTTTTGTCTTATTTAATGATGATTAATTAAGACGAATACAGTCAAACCTCGTTAACATGAAATCGAAGGGACTGCGAATTTTTTTCGTGTTATCCGAAATTTCGTGTTAACCGTCATAATAGTGGCGCCCTCTACGTTAGATATAAAACTAAATAAATTAACCTACAAATATATCCCAGCTCATAAAATCATAAATTAATAAGAAATAGAAAATTTCATTAACACTTAATCATCATTTTTAGGCAATAATAAATTTATTTACTTGCGAATCCTTTTTTTAAATAGTCCGTTATTGACTTTTGCTTCAATTTTTGTGAAGTACATTTTTTTTAGGGACGTATGGACCTCATCTAATGTTTCCAATGTTCAGGAAGCATTCTCTTGTTCCATAAAGAAACGTTGTACAGTTTTCAATGCTGCGGTAGATTCATTTAATAACATTAAACTTTGCCAGTGTCAATTTCATCATTCTCGCCTGACACTTCAATGTTGTCATCTTTTTTTTCAGCAATTACTTCTTCGTCTGTCATCACAGCCGAACTCAACACATCTTCATCTATGCAAATGCACTCGGAAAAAAATAATGTCTAAGTGTAAGAATTTCCTGTTTTTTGGCTACATATCTATGAAGCTCTTTAAATCTTGTTAGAACATACGAAACATACGTTAGAACATACGTTAGAACATATGAAATCGCTCTCATCGAGAGTATCAGAAAAAGCCTTTGCCTTCTCTTGCAAAACTGCAAAAGTTAAAACAATGTTCTGGATTCTTGCCTCTTTTATCCACCGTAGAGAGCAATTTCAATTTATTCATTTTTTCTCCTACACATTCGTTTTCTTACTGGTTTGAATTGACTCACAGCATAAGCCGCTTCAATCGTTTCACGATTCTTTAAAATTGTAGAGAGGACCAATTGTAAAAGAATTGTGGGTATCCCATACTTCGCCGGTTTTTCTGATTTTTTCAGCATTTTATCGCTAACTTCATTTTAAAATTTTTGCTTTCTAAAGATACACCTTGCTGTTTTCGACTCATCTTTTATAGAATTCTACAGAGCAGAGCAACTGCGAACAGAGTTTCAGTTATGTTAGTCAGGTAGTGAAGTAAGGATTGTCACTTCTTTCACTCACAGATAAGGGAATTCGGATACTCGATTTATGGTTCATGTCTCTGCCAATACAATCAACCGAGTAATGGAACAATCACTTTCAAATAAGAAATTCCTTCACCCAAACTCTCATTGTGACTGACCTAGCTCATATGGTTAATGTGGGAAAACTTGCGCACATCAGAGATCAAAGAAAAGCAGGGATTAGTCAGGAATTCAATATTTCACGATTTTCTGAAACACTTTTTCCCTTTATATATTCTTCAAACCATGAGAAAATTCCATTTTTAATAAGAGGATGTGACATGTAAGTTTAAAATATCGAAAACATTTAGTAAGGATTTTTTTTTCTTACTTTGGAGCAAAAATTTTTTTTGCCTTAAGCGGGATTTTTAGAAATTCAATTTCGTGTTAAACGAATTAATTAACATTGATTTTCAGATTCATCTGACGGGACCTCAGTATTATTTCGTGTTAAGCGATTTCATGTTAACGAGGTTCGACTGTATTACTATTCGGAAATAGTGGTTGATATTTGAATAAAAATATCCCGCTAAATCAGCAACATTGCAACTCTTCTTTGATTCCGCATTCAAATATTCATTGTCTGTTGCTTCTAAAGTCGAGAAAGATTTTTTGCTGCTTTTTGTTACTTATTCATTTTGCACAGTGTATGTTGTTGATTGTTTTTTTTTTTTTCTCCCGTACACCGCAGTAAATAATGAGCGTTGAGCATATCTCTGAATGGCCAGTAGTGAAACAGAATGCATCACGGATAGCAAAGCTTTTCAATAAAAAAATTAACCATCAAGTGGATGGTTGGAGCGATTTAAAAATTGGTATGGAATTATATACAAAAATGTTTCTACGGCAGCAGTGATCACTGATGATGTTGAATGGTGGAAAACTAACTAGTGTGGGCTTCCAGAAATTGTCAAAGTATATATTGGTTATAATATCTCCATTGTACTCAAATTTGCACTATTCTTCAAAGTAATCAATTAATGTCTGATAAAACATTCTTTCTGAAAAGTAACAAACACATTGGAGGGAAGTTCAGTAATGATTGAGTGCTTGTCGGAAAAAATGCAGATGGCACAAAAAAAAATTAGTGTTTGGTAAATCACGAAATCTTCACTATTTAAAAAAATATGAAGAGTTTGCTCAGTGAATATGCAAACCAGATGCAGATGATTGGGTTTTCTTTTCATCTCATAGATGCACAACAACAACCAATAAATGCAGGAAAAGTGTAGGAAAATAATGTTATTTGTGGTGAACTACTTTTCTCACCCAAAGAAACATTCCAGGTTTAATAAATGTCCACATCGAGTTTTTGTCACTAGATTCAAAGAGTGTGTCCCAGGAATGTGACTGCGATTGTACATTTCATTTATATTTTTATGTTTTATTTTTTGCCATGCTATCAATATTTTTTAAAAGAAAGATTAATAAGGAAAGTTTTTTCTTTATATGTAAAAAATTAATGTCTGATTATAAAGTTACTCATTATCACAAGTTCTAAATATAATTTTAATAACTGGGTTGTTCAGGAAAGATTTATTATTGTTGGAAGAAAATTATTTTTGTTGTTTTATTTTTGGCTGTAATGAATTAATCAACAATAAAGTCATATTTGAATCCATATATTTTTTTTTCATTTTTATTTCAATCGGTTCTATAAAAACAAACAATGAGTTAAATCTAAATGGAGTTAAATTTTAATCTAAATATGTGTAAAAGACACAATTTTCAACTGTAAACATATAAACAAAATTTCTAAAGTTCATTCAGAAGATTAGACATGTAAAAAAGCCCAGTTCCTGCAACATTATGCATATCACGGTTAATATGTGACTTTTGTCCATCTCCTTGAAACACATCTCAACCGGGTTCGACTGTACATGTTTCTCTCTCCCCCTTCCCCCCCCCACCTCATGAGTAAAAATATACACATAATGGATGTTAATAAACTAAGGTTGCTTTTATTTAAAACAATAAGCAACAGTCATTAAAAAAATATTTGAAAATTTTAGTCTAATTTATTATATTTCTTTAAGTAAAATCTTGGCAGTGTGTGTATGTTACACAAAGCAACAGACACTTTTGATTACCTACAGTGGTGGCCAAAAGTGTGGACATTTTTTGAAAGTTTCATGTTTTGCAACTTTGTGTGCTTATAGAATATATTAATTTTCACTTAAATACAAATGTTTATATATCAAATTGAAGGTAATTTAATGTAGAATTTAATAATAAAAACAGTATTACAAAAAAAGTTATGCAACTAATAGTAAGATCTATCTTAGATTTGCATTTTTTTAAAGTGATACTTACACAATCAATATTTAGTGGGATAACCCTTATTTTTTAAGACAGCTTCACAGCGTCTTTTCATCAAGTGAACGAGTGTTTGGAGTTCATCTTTCGTAATCACATGGTGCCAAGAATCAATTATAGCTTCAATAAGTTGTCTTTTATTGGATGGACGTTTTTTTCGTGCAAGAATTTTCAAACGTCGCCACAAATTTTCAATTGGATTGAGATCAGGGCTGTTTCCTGGCCATGGTAATATATCTATGCCTTTATTTTGAAACCATGCTTTGCATACTTTTGCTGTGTGGCATGGAGCTGAATCCTGCTGAAAAATAAATGGTGCGTTGTTGGGGAAGAGATCCCTGATGGAAGGTATCAATTTTGGTTCCAGGACAGTTTTGATGTATTTTTTGGCATTCAGAATGCCATCAATCACTTGAATTCGGCCCACGCCATCTGCAGACATACATGCCCAAATCATGACATTTGTTGGGTTTTTTGTAGTTGCTTCAATGCAATCAGGATGAAGTGCTTCTCCTACTCTACGTCTCACGTATTTTCTACCATCACTACCAAAGAGCGATATTTTACTCTCATCGCTTCAGATTACTTGCTTCCATTGATTTTCTGACCACTTAATGTTTTCTTTTGCCCACTTAACTCGTTTTTCGCGTTGCTTTTGATTTAAATATGGTTTTTTTTCTTGGAATTCTAGCTTGTAGTCCAAATCCTGATAACCTTCTTATTGTTCTTGAACTTACTGCAATACCCGCTGCATTCATTTCACATCTAATGGCATCTGATTAAATTTTTCTATCTTGAAGGCATAGCCGTTTAATTTTTCTATCGGCAGTAGCACTTGTGCATTTTTTTCGGCCTGATTTGGCCTTATTTTCCACTGATTTCGTTTTTTCATAACGTAAACAGAACTTCCGTACACCAGAACAAATCACTGAACCACCAACTTGTCTTGCAATTTCAGCATAATAGAGGCCATTTTCTCTCAATATGACAATTTGGCTTCTTTTTGTAGATGTCCAATTAGTTCTTCTTGTTGACGACATTGTTTAAAATTAGTTTAATTAAAAAAAAGGACTTTAAATATTCAAAAACAGCAATACTCCATTTAATTGTACTAGTATGCATCATTCCACAAAATATTTCCACAACAATAACTCTTTTACCATCCAAATAACCTAAACTATAGTTACAGACATTTGATTGGTCCTCAGAACAGTGTTTGTGATTGGCTAGTATGCTTTTATTACAAAACACGTCCTTATTCAAAACGATTTGTGTTTGTTTGTTCTACTAAAATGAGCATAACTTTTTTTGTAATACAGATATTGTAATACTGTTTTTATTATTAAATTCTACATTAAATTACCTTCAATTTGATATATAAACATTTGTATTTAAGTGAAAATTAATATATTCTACAAGCACACAAAGTTGAAAAACATGAAACTTTCAAAAAATGTCCAAACTTTTGGCCACCACTGTATATTACGAAAAGAAAGATGAAAGTCAGTATCACACAACAGCTAGGGCACATGGAGGTCAGCAAATTTGGTTCCGGTTAGATGAAGACAGGTTTGAATGCACCAAGCGTTCAGATTTTCCATAAGATTTTTGTTATTTTTTATTGAATGGGAAAATTTATGTATTTCTTCGCTTTACCGGTTTACCAGTAATTTACCAGTAAGTTTACCAGTGATTTTGAGCCACTCATAAAAGCAATCCAAATTCAAATTTTTAAGCCCAACTTAGTCAATTTTGTTCTCTTTCTAATACAGTTTATTCAGAATTTATACAGATTTTTGAATTTTTCGTAATTTCCAAAAGTTTTTATGCTGTCAAAAATGAGAACTTTCCTTTTTTTTTAATCATCTAATGTCTATCTGATACAATAGTCATCCACTGTTATATTTTATATCCCCATTTTGAGAAATCCCCAGGTATCATTAAAAAAAAAGATAATAATAATAATTTGAATTTATAAGATACATACATACATATATATTTAAAGACAATAAGAAAATTAAAAAATTTTTATTGATAGAAATGAAAATTCCAGGACAGATTTTTTTTTTTTTTTTTAAGTGTTGGGTTAATATCATAACCTTTTTATTGCCAAAACGTCTATGATGACAATGGGAAGTAAAGTGAGAAATAAATAATTTTGTCTTTACTTTACAAAAGCTTTTTTTTTTTTTTTTGATGGGAAAAAATTGAGAAAGTAATGATTTTTGTTTAGCCTTCTTTAAAACGAAACAACTCGGCTTATTTATTCTTGGAAGACTTTGGCCAAAAACTGGCCCAGTCTTTTTTTATTATCATTATTTATTATATTCTCATTCATTAATTTTTTTAAAAATTTTCATTAGATTGAGGTCCAGGCTTACTTTTGCTTGACAAACCCTGGGAAATGTCTGCTGGTACTGTCTAATGTGAGATGCAATAAGAAGACTAAAGCTATCCAAATTCTCATTTCATGCACGGAAAATCTTGAAAACCTTAAACAACAATTTTGCACAGGTCAATCAGACTTCAACCTGCAAATATCAGCAGTAAGCTTCTCATATCTGTGGTTGCTAGGGCTGGATTATTTATCAATATATCAATCAAATATTGATATTTCTTAATTATCCCAATAACAATATCCAAGCTCTGACACTGACGATATATCCTAATAATGATAGCTAAGCTCTGACTCTGGCAATATATCCCAATAACGATATCTAAACTAAGCTCTAATTCTACCGATATATCCAAAAAACATTTTTTTTTCGACTTCAAACCACGAGAACAGCGCTGAATATTCCGTACAATATCCTCTTCAACCCATTCCTTTTGTCCGATCCATGCATTTAGATATTCACTGCTCTACTTTATTCCAATCAGAATATTCCCTCCAATGATTATCCTTTGACAATCTCGCTTTCATTAATATCCCCAAATAAAGAATATCACAATATATCCCAATACGAATACATTCTCTTATTATGTCTAAGTTCGTTACTATCCTCTCAAACCGCAATTTAAACTCTTTGTTCATAAATGAATAATACAGCTATCGTCTATGTTTTAGTTCTGTTGCTGCTATTCGTCCAGACTTATTGCAATATGTCAAGGTATTGATATGTGATGGCCAATAAAATATGAGCTAGAGTATCTGTTGGTTATTGTCGAGTCGATAGCATTGTGCTCGCTACATCAGTGCTCATTGAGATTATTTTTTCGGCCAATATTATCGGTAGCACCTTGATATTAAAATGAATGTATGGTATCATGTAGATTGTAATGCTGAATATTGATTTTGTTTGTTTGTTTGTTTTTATTCAACTTTGTTAGCCAATAACTTATTTTTATCAATTGCAATTTATTTTCTTTTGAATTCAATGGTACTTTGAAATAAAAAAAGTCCTTCCGGCCTGTACCGGGAGGAAAATGTAGCTTTCCTATATCTTCGTTTTAAAATTTTAGCTAATGTTACACGAAAACAGCAAGTTAAAATGCAAAGAAACGTTTACAAAAGATTCGTTAATACTGAATTTCAATAAGAAATTCGCCAAATTATTGAGCAATAGCCAAATTGGCTTAATTTATGAAGACTTATTTTGGTCGCCAAATTTGGTGATATTTCGCCAAATGTCGCCAATTTTGGCACTAACGGATATGAATATATAGTTTTATGCGTATGATTGGGAAAATTATTACAACAATGAAAGAAAATAATTTGCGAGTAATCGCGTTAATGTGCTGTTTTGTTTCAAAATGTCAGCCACCCTAGAATTTCAAACTGCTCTATCTCAGCCATTTTTTAAGATAGAGGTAAACCAAAAAATGCTCTGGAATCCTTGTATCAAGGCCTAAAACGTAATTAAAAAGTAAATTTGAATTTTCAAATTTTTTGTATATTTATTTTAGTTTTAAATTTTTAAATGGCCGCCATCTTGAAACAAAATGGCGGACCAAGCTGGCCAACGAACTCGGTTGAGACATTGGTTAGCTTAATACACACAATTAGTTTCATCAAAATTGATTTATAAATACGAGCGTTATCATATGACATAGGTCATATATATATATATATATATATGGAGATATATATATATATATCAACATTTGAACGGAGGGTGGTTTTGGGGTCTGGGGGTCATGATCGGTGAAAATATATTGAAATTTTCCGGAACTGCTTTCCTCCGAACGGCTGCAATAGGTAGCTTTATACTTTTTTGTATTGAAAGCTACCTAAAAAACAGATTTAAATATCAAACCTATTATTTTACATAATAAAGCAAAATTTTATGGTACATGTTTTTAGCTCACAGGCTATCAAAGCCTGAGAGCTAATGTGTCTGCCGGTTCTGTATGTACACGTACATAATGCGATCTCTTGATAGAAATAACCGTTTTACTTCAAATTTTGTTTATAGGTTCATTGTGATAAGGTGCTTCCCTGATTAGTTTTGGGAGTTCATTGGTTAAGTATAAAGGGGGTAAAGGGGAGGGGGCTAATCCTCCCCCCCCCTTAATTTAGATAAATGAGATTTTCATGCAGAATTATTCGATTTCATTCAAATTTTGTATATTGGCTCATTGTGGTAAGGTGCTTCCCTGATTAGTTTTGGGGGTTCATTGGTTAAGTATAAAGGAGGATATGGGGGGCTAATTCCCCCTTAATTTAGATAAATGGGTTTTTCATACAGAATTATCCAATTTGCTTCAAATTTTGTATATATGTTCATTGTAATTAGAGGCTTCCCTGATTAGTTTTAGAGGTTCATTGGTTAACTGTAAGGGGGGGGGGGACAAGGGGATGATCCCCCTTATTATATTTTTTATTTTTTTATTTTTTAAGGACTTATTTTGAATTTTTTGAAATATGAGTATAATATACAATTAGTGTGAATAGCCTGTGAGCTCAATGCCCTCAGTTTAACTGGGCAGTTTTCTTTTAATTTCTTCTTCTTTTGTTAAGTTTCTTTGCTTTTCTCTTATATATATGATTCGTTGCTTTCTATATCTGTTGGTATTTAAATTGCTCATACATTTGTCTTTCAAAATCAGCAATATTTCTATCCCCATACATTTTAAGGTAGTTATCGCGATATATCACCAATATCAATATTAAGTTGATGATATATCATGATATTAAATTTTTGATATCGTCCAGCCCTAGTGATTGCTAATGTTGAATTCAGACATTTTTCTCTGGGAGGGAATTTTGTAGCTTGAGGGAGGGAAGGGATATTCCCCAGGTCACACACTGAATTTATCACTGATGGCTATGACTGCTGGTTCTTTATTTGAATCAGTAAGTTACTGCAATCGACATAAACCCTGAAATTTTTCTTGTAAAAATAGATTAAAGAATGTAAATAAATTTAAAGGTAGTACAAAATATAAAAGTCCTTCTGGCCTGTACTGGGAGGAAAAGGTAGCTTTTCTGTTTGTTTCAAAATTTTAGCTAATGTTACTCGAAACAGCAAGCTAAAATTCAACCAACAAGAATTCAATTACAGAAGATTCGTTAAAAATAAATTTGAATGAGAAATTTGCCAAATTAGTCAACTATAGCCAAGTTGGCTTCATTTATGAAGACTTAATTTGGTCACCAAATTTGGCGATATTTCGCCAAGTGTTGCCAAGAATTTGATGGATAGTTTTATGCGTATGATTGGGAAAATGATTACAACAATGAAAGATAATAAGTTGCGAGAAATCGCATTCACTAAAACTCATAAATTAATCGTTGGTTTTTTGTAATATGCTGTCTTGTTTTAAAATGTCAGTCACCCTAGAATTGCTCTATCTCAACCATTTTTTAAGATAGAGGTAAAACAAAAAATGCTCCTGAATCCTTGTATTGAGGCCTAACACTTAAGAAAAAAATAAATTTGAATTTTTTACTTTTTTGCATATTTATTTTAGTTTTAAATCTTTCAGTGGCTGTCATTTTGAAACAAGATGGCAGATCAAGCTGGGCAACGAACCCGGTCGAGACATTGGTGAGCTTAATACACACAATTAGTTTCATCCAAATTGATTTATAAATATGAGTGTTATCGTATGACATAGATCACATATATATATATATATATAAATCAACATTTGAACGGAGGGGGATTTTGGGGTCTGGGAGTCATGATCGTTGAAAATATACCAAAATTTTCTGGAATTGCTTTCCTCCGAACGGCTGCAATAGGTAGCTTTATACTTTTTTGTATTGAAAGCTACCTAATAAAAAGAAACAAGTAACTGTTGAACTAAAATATGTAACAAAAAATGAAATTATACTAGCCAGTTATAAAATAAAATAATCTTATAACTGTAAGGAAATGAAATAAAAAAGATAATTACAATGTTACAAACGCAACTCTTTTAAAAAGTTTAAATGTGATAATATAGTTATAGCTATTAAAGCTTATTATACATACATATAAATGATATATATATATAAAGTATACTATCAATAACACATTTAAAACTAGTTTTAATAACAGACATAAAAACACATTCACAGCAAAGGATACACATATGCTCCTGTTGCATTTATTATCTCCATATCACTTTCAAAAGGATATATTGAATTGTAATCATGTAGAAATCTAGAAAAGTGGAAAAAAATAGCACTAATAAGAATGTATAATTTAAATAAAAATAATTTAACTTTTTGGAGAAATAGAAGTTTTGTAAAAATATATATAAAGGATTTTTCACAAAAATTATCAAGCATGATGATCTTAATTCCAATATAATAATAATTTTTTATAATTGGAGGGGGGGGGGGGAATTTTTTTGAGAATATTTGTAGTACTATATTGATCTCTAGATAGTATTAGATTTTAATCAACTTTAGCTTGTTAAAAAAAAAAAAAAAGTTTATTTCTTTAAAACTTAGCAAAGTTTTATTAGGCATAAAAAGCATATTATATTTAAGATGGATTTTTAAGTATGTCTATTATAATTTACATACATAAATTAAATAACTTTAAGTAATCAACTCCCCTAAAAAAAAATATGCTCAATTAATTTGTGTAGACAATTAGTGCTCTTGCATACATACATAAAGCTTTTTTTTTTGTATTTTCTTTGTATTTTTACAAATAAATATATAAAAATGAAATCTGATTAAAGGAGAATGGAAAAAAGATAAGCCCTGCTCAATATTTCTTGTAAAAGAATGCATGAGAGGCAAATAATCTAAATATCATCTAAATGTTGAGCATAGCAATAGCTTTATCAGCAGGAGTTGGAAGAATGTTTTCTACTTTTCGATTCATACATTAAATAAATTAAGAAATCAGTTAGGGGATAAAAAAAAAAAGCATTTTTTTTTTTTTTTTTTTTAAATATTCAAAGCAATGAATGTCACTGACAAAAATGCTAATATTTAATATTTTATGAAATTACTAGGGATTGTAGATACAATTGGCACTCTTATAATTTTTTCTATGCATAAATGTATCTTAAAAGATAACTAACTATGTGATATATATTTTTTATTACATAATGTGCTAGATTAAAAGAGCAGGGTAGATAAGAGCCTTTTTCTGTCCATCGGCCAGTTCACATTACATTATTTTTCCCAAGTAGCATACATCTTGTAAAGTAATAAAAACATAGTTATTTGGAAAAATATTTTTATTTTTATAGAAAATAAATAATTTTAAATTATAATCCAAAACCTTGACCAATCAAATTATACAGGCCATACACTCTGATAAATAAAGATACTCTATCAGGTGGTAATCAGATATTGTCACTAATAGAACTCTCACCAAGATTTCGTTTTATTTTGCACTGAAGGACTTGATGAACCAAAATAAATTGGTGATTATTTAAAAGCTTAACCAGTTTTCTATAAAATGATATATATGTGTTTTTGGTTCACGGAATCCTTTTAATAGAAACATGTAAAACTTTTTAAAAAAGGTCACAATATACAAAAAAGTGGCAAACACATTCACTTAAATTTTTTTTTTTCAGATTTATAACTTATACAGGCCTGAAAATTATAGATTATATGCTCAACTATAAAAAATAATGTTTACTGATTTTAGGGAGAACATTTAATTTTTATAAATTCACTGGATGAAAATATGTGATTTATCTACCTTTGTCCTTTATGAAATTGAAGTAATTTTACAAATGTCAAAATCTACTTACTAATGTCAAAAATCTGAAAAATATTTTGTTGTTTGATTTGTTATTTCTGCTATTGATTAATAAATTTATTTGTTTTTATTATTTCTGTAATTAATTACGATTATATTAATTAATAGGTAAATATGTATTATATTTTATAATGCCATACAATTCAAGTTTAATTGGTTTGAATAAAATACAATGCTCAGCAGCCATTAAATAAATTGACAGATTTTTTTTTCTGTAATCTGATTTTAATAAAGGAGGCAGATTAACAAAGAAAGAAAGAAAAAAAACTTGGTTTTATTTACATGTCGGATGTTTTGCCATTCCCCCCCCCCCCCCCCCCCCCCATCCAAGATAAAACATACACAGTGGATGTTCTGTGCAAGACGACAGTGACCTCATATTGCATGCATGAGATTACACAACGAAAAATGTTTCAAAATGCTGAGTACCAAACCAAAGTGATATATATGGATAAATGAACTGAGAATTTTCAAATATCTTGTATCGCAGAAATGACAGTGTAGGCTCTAATTTAGCTAACTAAATAAAATAACTTATTTGAAAGAAAACTGAGATAAAATCCAACGACTTAAACTCACAAGAATTCGCATCTGTAACTATTTCAGTATATTTTAGTGGAAGATAATTAGCAACAGCATTATACTTTAAGAGAACACATAAAAGAAAATTACATAAAAGAAAAAAAAAATTACAAACTTGAAAGAAAAAATAATAATTTTTGTACACAAAGCAGCAATTTATATATATATATATATATATATATATAAATCATAAAAACTAAAACTATTCTAAGTATTGTCAAAACAAATAAACTATTCACTGGTTATTAGTATTATCTAAATATCTTAAATGAACTTACGTTTTTTCAGAAGCAATATCTGTAAAAATTTCAATAAAATCTTCAGATGGTGCAATGCATAAATTTTTCTCTGGAGCACAGCTTTAATCAAATGTTAAAAATAAATATCTTACACGACTTCAATGCCAAAAACAAATTTAACAGAAAATAGGACACACATACATATAAATATTGTAAAAACATAAATGATAAAAATCTGATGGAGTTATGTGTGTTGTATAATTATATATATAAAACAAAACATAGAAAAGTCATTAAAAGAAAAAAAAGATGAGGTAGAAATCAACTGAAAAACAAAAGTAAGTGTGATCGAAAATCGCACAAAAAGTTTTGTTTAATATTCCTTTCAAAACATTTTATCCTTTTTTTAATAAATCCAAATAAATTTCATTTTCCAAAAAAAGTCATGTTTTTTATAAAGTAAAAATTTACTGGTCTATTTTTCTTGTTTTTTCAAAAATCGGAACCGGTTCGATAGTTAACGAAGCCTGCTATTATACTCTGTCATAATAATATCTGTCATGTGGACTAAATGCGATAT
Organism: Maratus michaelseni; assembly: GCA_963931845.1. Classification (NCBI taxonomy): domain Eukaryota; kingdom Metazoa; phylum Arthropoda; class Arachnida; order Araneae; family Salticidae; genus Maratus; species Maratus michaelseni. Next base: position 258,890,911 of record OZ007592.1, read on the forward strand.
TAAAAAAAAAAAAATCAATTTCAAAATTAAACATGTTGCATAGAGACCTTCAAAATGTTAAAATATGCCAATATTTCCATAATCGGGTTTTTATAATGATTCAATATGTTCCTCAAACTCATATGACGTTATAATCACTTGCTGACGTCATATCTACTTGCTTTCTTTATCATTCATATTGATACTCTCTTTGTATTATTCTCAAACATTTGAAAAAGTCAGTTAAACTTCCAATATGACGTCAGATTAATTTTCTTTTTAATTCTCTAATGACATCATATTAACCTGCTTTCTGTACTTATACATACTCATACTACTTGTATTATTGAGAAATGTTTGAAAATTTCCATTTTATTACCAATATGACGTCATATTAATCTTTTTTTTCAATTGGTGAAACTTTTTATTTCATTTTCATTTTTCACGTGGAAATCTTTCAATAGAAAATTAATTATTGTAGAAAGAATTTTATTATGGATTTTTAATTGTTGTCAACTGCAACGAAAAATGTTTAAATTTAATAGGAAAAGGATGTTGGATTTTTGGTTTTTTATCTCTAGATTAAAATACTATATTAAAATACAATTTTTTTAAATTTTATGATTTTCAGCTTCATAGTAGGTATTCAGCTATAAGTACACAAAATTTCAAGTCTGTAAGTTTTATAGTTTTTGAGAACCAGTTCTGTGAAGGACAGACAACATAGCGAGATAAATAGGGTTTCGTGAGATGAATGATACCCTAAAAATGGGGTTGAGAATAAATATAAAACAAAAGAAAATCAAGAATAAGTAAATTACTTGCTGAATTTATTTTAAGTGGAGTTTCTGTTAAGAAAATCTCTCTTTTTAAATGTGCTGCTATGAATACAGCACAATATAAACTGTTTTTTTAATAATTATTTGATAGCATTCTTTAACAATAGCTTTATGTTTTTAAATATATAGTATGCTAAATTAGTATAAATTTTCAAATATTATTACTGAAATATATCATTTAAATATTAATAGGAGATTGCAGCTCTGTAGCTTCAGTCATTAGATGCCACTGCATGTAAATCACAGGGCTCAATCAGCTCTAAAGTCGGATTCATAAATTTGATTAAAAAACAAACAGAATTGATTTTAACACAAGTCTGAAGTTTCTAACTCACCTGGGATCAAGAATATGCTGAATGCAACAATAGCTTAGTATGTTTCTAAAGGTTTTAACTAAAAATGTTTTAGAAAGTGCTACTTTTTTCTTTATACATTCCAGTACACTGTAAGAGAAGAAAGATAGAAAATATATAAAACACTACACAATTATTAGATGTACAAAGAAAATTCAAAGGGAGAGTTTTGAAATTAGGGCAAGTCCATTTCTGAAGAAATTGAGATAGCAAAAAAATTACTTTCCATAATTTAAAAAATTTGTTGCACTTTAAATGACCTAAAATTGCATTATTATATTAAACACAGTTTAATTAAATAACAATATCTAGAAACTAAAAAAAGTGGATTCAACCTAATTTCAAACTCATCAATCCATATATTTACATTATTTATTTATCAATATTTTTACAAGGTTCAAATGACACCTTTTAAAAGATTTCCATTAATGGTTATTTTATTTGTAATTTTTAAATTAGAACAATGATGAATAATTTTTAATACACTGAAGACTTATTTTTATATTACTTAATAGCTTTAAAAATTATTACAGGTAAAATAAGCATAAATCAAAACTTTAAAAAGTGTCATTTGGTACTGGTAAAAAGTGTAAAGTATAGAAACATTTTTAAACTTAACTCTTTTAAATTTAATGTTTATTAGCTAATTACACACATTACATTTCAATCATAAATAAAATGAAATTCATTTGATCTTTTTCTGATGAATTTCTGGTATTGCATATGCAAATACATTGGAATCTATAAATTAAAAAAAATACAGTGGCTCATATTAATACTATCTCATCAAAAACAACTCGTTGTAAATGATCCCGCCAAGCCACAAACCTAAAACGTCAGCCATAAAAAGAAGTGATATCACATAAAAAGAAACGATATAGAAGTGCATACTCCGAGTCTCGTGTAAAAAACTGTCACCACTCATAATGTTTCCAAAGGACTCGGAGTGAGGTACAATATGTGAAAACTGCTTGGCGACCTGCAGGCTTTTATAATGTTCGTGTTTCCTGCAATTACATATGACTATATTATTTTTATTTTTATTTTTTATTTATTTAATTATTTTGCTCCCATAAAATTGTAAAAAGCTGAAGCTTCTGTGTTTGCATGTCTTTTCTTATTTATGAGCTTGAAAAATTAATTTGTTGATTTTATTTACCATTATTTAAACTAGAAACACCACTCTTACGAAGAAGATTTCTTAAGTAAACATGTAAAGATTTTGAGTTTGTAATATATATATATATATATATATATATATATATATAATGATCATATGCATATTAATAACACTGCACCTTATAAACGTTAACTAAATTCATATATATTGCAATAATTCTAGCGTAAGCGGAATCGCATAAGTCTGGGGAGAAATCCGTTCTGTCAGTTCTTTCCCATACAAAAATATTTATAAAAGTGATATAACAAAAATTAAAAATTTATTTTTTCGATTTTCAAAATTGATATACTGCATATATTATAAAAGCCTGCAGGTCGCCAAGCAGTTTTCCATACTGTACCTCACTCCGAGTCCTTTGGAAACAATATGAGTGGTGATAGTTTTTTACATGGGACTCTGAGTATGCACTTCTATATCGTTTCTTTTTATGTGATATCACTTCTTTTTATGGCTGACGTTTTAGGTTTGTGGCTTGGCGGGATCATTTACAACGAGTTGTTTTTGATGAGATATCACTCCTTTTTGTAAGGTGTTTAATTTCAATTACACAGATCCCATTTTTATTCAGAAAAGAAAAGATAAAAGAAAGATGAAAGGGGCAAAATAAAAGAATAATTGTGATGCTATAAACAGAATTATACATCATAATTATACAATTTATTGAGTGACTTATTCCAATGTACATGTCGCTACAATAGCAACGGGGAAACTTTTATATTCATTTCCCATTGTATTCATCAGATTATTTATGACATGTTTATTGTTCTTTTTCTTTTGATAATACCACTCTTCCGTTTATATACTTTCAAAAAACAAAAAAAAATAGAAAATTTTACAGTAGTTTACAAAGTAATTAAAATACTGCAGTTTCAGAAAAATGTGGAAAAATAAGAAGCACCTTTTTTTTGATCAATTATAACAATGAGTTTACTTTACCGAGAATAATCAAATTTGTTTTTCTACGAACCATTGTAATTTACAGGAATTTTTATACTAATATATTAAATATTATTCTTGAAAATTACTGAGCACCTTAAAAGTTTTTTTATTTGTTAAGTTTTTTAACTCAACGTTTCGAGAATCGGAAAAATATAAGATCGTAACGTTTGCAAAAGTATAAAAACTATTAAAGTGATTTCAAAATAGAAAATGTTCGTAGGATGACATGTATTCCAAAATTTTGTGTGATTTTGTAAATATACCACAAAGACTAATGTGTTTACATAATGAACCATTTAAAAAAATGTAAAATTTTATTAAAATTTTTGATCTGATAAATCATAAAGCTTTAAATTAGATTTTAAGAAGGAGCGTGATTAAACCAAAAAGGATTATATTTACTAAATGCACAAAATACATAAAGACATAAATACATAATTAATGTTTCTAGTCTATTTATTCCAATTCGGGGATACTAAAATATAGGTCCTCAATCCTCGGCAGTCCATGAATTAATTAGGACATATGTATTACCCTGTTAAAATGTTCCCAAAGTCGACAATAGAAGCAATAAGTATAGCTCGGCAAATATAAAACACGGCATTGCTTCATCATGACTTTGTTTCGTGAGGTGTTTGTTCTTCAAACATAAAAATCTCTTGAAAGTGTCCGTTAACTGAACATGTGTTCATTATCCGAACATAAAAATCTCACTCGAAAGTGTTCGTTAATCGATTTGTTCGTAAACCGAACCGTTCGTTACCAATCACCTATTGTATACGAAATATAGCATTTTTAATTTTAATGGGGAATTTAAGAAGATATTTTCTTTTCATTGTGCTCTAGGCCCGTTTTTAGAGCATTTTAAGTTCATCATAGCCGAAGATTCGATGAACGGCAAATATTTAAACGCAAAACTTCTAGCAACATTTTTACATTCTATTACTCAGCGCATGAATGTAAAGTTGGAATTTTTTAATCGCTTTTTTCAATCAATTCCTGATACATTTATTAATAACCACAATTTTTTTTTAATCGATGAAAATACTATATTTTAATAGATTTAGAGCTTAAGATTGACGAGCTTTCAGGCGGACAAAATGAACGCGTATTAAATTTTAAAGTACAGAGATTGAAACAGTATAAAATCATTAAAATACATCTCACTCAGTAAATATACATCGGTTGTAATGTAATCAAGATCTTCTAAGAGACTCTGTAAACGAAACGTATATGGTTCAACAATACAAACAATAGAGAGTTTCAATGAATCGGATGCAGTAACATATTTGAATATCTTGTGTATATAGCCACTTTGACAAAAATTTTGCTATTTATACTATTGTTTTTCCTCTGTGTTGAGGAATCAAGTACTTCAACGTAAAAATTCTCTAATTATACAACTATTTAGTCTTATTAAAAAATCTTTTGAGTTAGTCTGTAAACAAACAGTAAATTCTACAATTCTGTTTTACAACAGGAAGCTAACTTAGGTCGTTCGTAGTAACATATTTTAACATCCTGCGCATATGTTCTTTTTTAAAAGAATTAGACCATTTAATATTTATTTTCTTCATCTTAAGTATAGGAATAAATCACTTTAAAGTGATATACATAAAAAAACTAATTCATATTTTTACACGAAATATTAAACATTTGAACTACTCATAAAAACAATGCAACTGCTGAAAACCGCGTAAAAATCAGATAATTACACAATTCTTTAGCCCTATATCAAAAGATCTTTTGTGAGAACCTGTAAACGAACCTTAAATGTTACTATGTTTTTATAATAGGGAGCTTACTTGGGTCGACTGCAATAACATATCTTAATATCATGTGTATACGACCATTTCTAAAAGAGTTGGGTCATTTATTATTTTTTTGATCTATGTTAAGTATAGGAATCAATAACTTTAAACTGATATAAATCAAAAACTAATTAATATTTTTTTTCATGAAACTTACAAAGGTTTGAACTACTCATAAAAACAATTCAAATGACGTAAACCACTTAAAAATCCGATAATTACACATTGCTGTAGCCCTGTCAACAGTTTTCTGCTATATGTTAAGTATAGGAATCAATAACTTTAAACTGATATAACTCAAAAACTAATTAATATTTTTACATAAAACTTACAAAGGTTTGAACTACTCATAAAAAAAATTCAAATGACGCAAACCACGTAAAAATCCGATAATTACACATTGCTGTGGCCCTGTCAACAGTTTTTTGCTATATGTTAAGTATAGGAATCAATAACTTTAAACTGATATAACTCAAAAACTAATTACTATTTTTACATAAAACTTACAAAGGTTTGAATTACTCATAAAAACAATTCAAATGACGCAAACCACATAAAAATTCGATAATTACACATTGCTGTAGCCCTGTCAACAGTTTTTTGCTATATGTTAAGTATAGGAATCAAAACTTTAAACTGATATAACTCAAAAACTAATTAATATTTTTACATAAAACTTACAAAGGTTTGAACTACTCATAAAAACAATTCAAATGACGCAAACCACATAAAAATCCGATAATTACACATTGTTGTAGCCCTGTCAACAGTTTTTTGCTATATGTTAAGTATAGGAATCAATAACTTTAAACTGATATAACTCAAAAACTAATTACTATTTTTACATAAAACTTACAAAGGTTTGAACTACTCATAAAAACAATTCAAATGACGCAAACCACGTAAAAATCCGATAATTACACATTGCTGTAGCCCTGTCAACAGTTTTTTGCTATATGTTAAGTATAGGAATCAAAACTTTAAACTGATATAACTCAAAAACTAATTAATATTTTTACATGAAACTTACAAAGGTTTGAACTACTCATAAAAACAATTCAAATGACGTAAAGCACGTAAAAATCCGATAATTACACATTGCTGTAGCCCTGTCAACAGTTTTTGGTCTGTACAAGATTTAAAAAGTGCAAAAAACAGCACTTTTAAAATCGCATTTCCTGAAAACCTATTCGACAGATCTTGCTTTTCTTTTGATTTTTTAGTCACGTGGCACGCCCCATTCCATAGAATCAAGAATTTTGTTTCTATCATAAATAGAACGCGATATATAGATGTGTCAAAACCCCGTTTTGTCCCGTCCGCAAAATATAAACTAGACAGTGTTAAAAAAAAAAATTTGTAAAATCGTTTGGCATCCATTGGCGGAAATTCCTTTCATTTACGGTTCAATGCATTGCTGTTTCTTATGCTTGGCGAGAAACTCTGTCGAGTTTCTATGATTAGGACACTTGAATTTTTGAAACATCTTTCAAAAAATACGTACTAAATGTTGAAAGATTGACTTCATATTTTTTCAGATGTACTCTTGTATATGTTTATTAGTTATTAAAGAAATATATTAACACTTAAAAAAAAATAAAATCATTTGTTCGAAAAGCAGTTCAAAGTAAGTATGGCGAGTTCTTGCAAAATTACTATGAATTGCACTATAAATCCATTAAATAAAGCATTATAATCAGTGATGTCAACTTATATATTCAGAATATTCCATTGTACATTAAAACTGATTTTTGTAGGGTTAACAGACACTTTTCTTTCTATAGAGTGGGTTTATCTGCATACAAAACTATTTGCTATATTTCTCTCATTCATTTTGATTCAAGAAAAAGTAACACAAATACAATGCATTTCAAATAAGGTGACCAAATATCAGAGGCCAAAAACCAGGACACGTGCTATATTAGATCAGCTGTTAAGGATCATGATTCATGAAAGTAGCCACAATCTATTCTGTCTGCAGACTACCCAAAGTCAGAACTTCAACTTCATGTGTGAATTCCTTTGAAATACTCTATAAAGCTGCTTAAGAGGTTTGGGGATTCATTTCCTAACTAGAACATCAGTATGGAAGTTTCTTAAAAGAAAGTTTTAGATAATTTTATAATGGGAAAATGTGGATATGATTTGCCATTGCTCTGACCTTCTACCGATGTGCTGTGCATGCCTTTGTTACAGTGGTCCTGATTCTAAGTTTAAACATTACTGTCTCTATGCAATAAAAACGGTAATATTTTAAATGCATAGATGTACATTACAAGAAAAATGCCCTGTGGATATATTTAAAGACTCGTCTTTTGCAGCTTAGAATTTTGTAGTCTGAATAAATTAGTGAATGATCATAGACAAAAGAAATAATACAAAGAAATCACTAGCAGTATTTTTAGAGAATTTCAGGCTATTTTCATGTCTAAATTGACTATTTTCTGATACATTCATGAATTTAATTTTATTTTCTGAAATGCACAAAATTTTCAAGTATTACTAATCAGAAACCAGTAAATCGAATAGTTTTCCATTTTTTGATAAAGACAAAAAATTGTTCAGAAAATGCTGTCAATGTTAGTGTTTTAAGCTAAATTTAGAGATGCAAAATACCAAGAAAGGTCGTCATGAGACAGGAATCAATAACAACTCAAGATGTAATACATTTTCAAAATATGAAGAACACTATTCGATTTCAAACCACTTCAAGTCATGCTTGCAGATTCCATGCCTTTATATATAAAAACAATGTGTTAGAAAATTTTGCACTGTTCAGCAGATATTATTATTATTTTGTTTATTTATTTATTTATTTGTGAGCAGACATAAGAATGAATTAACGGAAAGTTTTGAGAAAACAATTTTGAATTTGTTTATGTTCTACTTGCAGGGCTTGACAAATGCGGTCACCAGGTCGCCACTGGCGACCAACTTTTTTTATCTGGTGACTAAGTTTTTTTAATTTGATTTATTTTGTTAATTATTTTTTACAAAAAAAAAAAAAAAAAAAAAAAAAAAAGCACAAACATTTTGTCTCTCTAACACACCTACTCGTGCAGGATGCAAGCGCAGTAATCTTCCCTCTTTTCTCGTACATTTCATGGAAAATCCAAGTTTAAAAGACCTTTTCTATTTCATGCACATAAAACATCATTCTTTCCAATCTAGTCTTCTTAGCATGCCACATGATTAGAATGTAGGAGAGGGGAGAAATTTCAATAAGAAATATTTTCAATCCAACCTATATGGCATCTAAAAATTGGATGCTATGATAAAAAAGGCTTATGCTTTTTTATAAGTTTCAAATCAGATTTTTGTGTTCAGAATTAAAACTGATTAATCTATCACATTCCTTTTATAAAGAATAATAACATATAAGTGATTATAAGTAATCCATTCGAAGTAAATCTATAAAACTTAATTAACATTTCAAGAATAATTCATTTTAATAAAAATATGTACTTTTTAAATATTTCTTCCCTGTTTAAAATGTTTGGCGTCTAGCACCTGTTTGCGCCACACACGTTCGGCGTCACACTGTCCTGGAGAGAAGTGTCTGGTACCGGGTTGTTACTCAAGAATATTTTATAATTACATTGTTTGGATTATTATCGCCAGTAAATGGAAATAAAAAATCATTGATTGCACTTCAGAAGGGTAAAGTTTTTTTTTCTTCTTCTTTTTTTTTTTTTTTTTTTTTTTTTTTTTGTTTAAATAAACCTTAGTCAATTGCTGATTCAGATTATGTAATCCCAGCACGTGAAAATGTGTTTCTCTTTTATTTTATTTTATTTTTAGCAATGTATATTACTGCAAACGTCACGATGTTTAATTAAATTTCTTGAAAGATGTGTGCTGCAAAGTTACAAAATATTCAGAAATAAACTTAAAATTATATTGAAACAAAAGAAATAAGTTTTTATTTTTAATTTGGCAAAACTAAGAGAAGTTCATTAAATGCAAATTTTGAAATAAGAAAATCAGAATTATTTCACCAGAGGCGGATTACCCATTAGGCTGAAGTCTAGGGGCCCGGAAGAAAAGGGCCCCTGTGCTAAGATTTTCTTTTGGGTTTTTTTCTTCATATTGAGCTGATATTTTATACAAAAGAGAAATGATGTACAATATTCTTTGTTTCACTCATTTATTAAATCTTTCAGGTTATTAACATATAATTCCAAATGCTATTCCCGTTTTAATTTCTTCTCGATTTATAAGAAGGAAGTACTGGATTCATAAAAATTTTCAGTTTCCACTTTGTACCGAATTATGTCACTTTGAAGTTAATGGAATTTCAATGTTTAACTGCACTAACAGTGCTTCTTTCCATTTTCAGTGTCAGGAAACACTGAAATTTCATAAAATAATAATTTAGTAAGTTTTGGTGTAATAATTTAGTAAGTTTTGGTTATAAAAGAATAGGATTCTTTTTTTTTTGTGTTCTTTGTAAATGAAGGACATTTTTCTAAATATAACTTATAGAACCCAGGGACCGTATAAAAATTAAATTTTGTATTTTAATATGTATAAAGCCCCCTTGTAAAATAAATTCCTTGCCTAAAATCTGTACTTATGTAAATCTGTATTTTGAATCACCCTGTATATATTTGAATCACCCTTTGTAGGAGAGGGGGCTCGGAAGATCAAGCCTAGGGGCCCTGGTGGTAGTTGATCCGCCTCTGTATTTGACTGAATTTGATAGGCTAAATAGGCAAAATTTCGTTTTCCGGTTTCACTATTTTATCGATGCCCTCTCATCAGATATAGATTTTGTATCACTGAACAATTTAGACATTTGAAGCATTCGGCAACCAGCATTTCTCGAACATGTCGGTTATTCAGAGTTCACAATATTTCCTTTTTGTTTTTTTCAGAGGTATATAATTTTGATAAGTTTCCTTAGAAAACTTAGTTTTATTATCTTTTTTAATTATGTACTGTTCTAAACTATGTAACTAATAATTCTAAACACTATGTTTGTTATTATTTTTTCTCACTTAATTCATAAAAAAACATTGGTGCTTTTTGAAAATCAACAACGGGGGGGGGGTGTTAAATTTTTTTACTGGTGAATAGAATTCAGAGTGTCTATTCCAGATCAGCAATGAATTTCCCTGACTTTTCCAGGTTTTCCATACCAATAAAAAAAAAAAAAATCCAGGTATCGAGATTTTGCGATGTTACACACAAAAAATTCTTAAAAATTGTGAATTTGTGAGTGGAACTTTCACAACTGATTCTGAGGCACAAATTACTGATTTGTTACATAATTTTTTGTAAAATTTACAAATCGTTGAACATTTTACCTACTAAACATTTTGTAGATTTTAGCTAAACACTTTTAGCATCAGGTCCTATTCATTTTGTCTAATCAGGATGAACTTCCAGGATCATCCAGGTATCGAGATTTTGCGATGTTACACACAAAAAATTCTTAAAAATTGTGAATTTGTGAGTGGAACTTTCACAACTGATTCTGAGGCACAAATTACTGATTTGTTACATAATTTTTTGTAAAATTTACAAATCGTTGAACATTTTACCTACTAAACATTTTGTAGATTTTAGCTACTTTTAGCATCAGGTCCTATTCATTTTGTCTAATCAGGATGAACTTCTTTATCACATCAGTCACAGTTAAATACAGATTGCTTTGACATATTTAATTTATTAAATTTTTTTACTGGTGAATAGAATTCAGAGTGTCTATTCCAGATCAGCAATGAATTTCCCTGACTTTTCCAGGTTTTCCATACCAATAAAAAAAAAAAATCCAGGTATCGAGATTTTGCGATGTTACACACAAAAAATTCTTAAAAATTGTGAATTTGTGAGTGGAACTTTCACAACTGATTCTGAGGCACAAATTACTGATTTGTTACATAATTTTTTGTAAAATTTACAAATCGTTGAACATTTTACCTACTAAACATTTTGTAGATTTTAGCTAAACACTTTTAGCATCAGGTCCTATTCATTTTGTCTAATCAGGATGAACTTCTTTATCACATCAGTCACAGTTAAATACAGATTGCTTTGACATATTTTAATACAAATACTAAATATTCAATAAATTAGATAACAAATGTTCAGTTCCCAAACAAAGATAAGTAAGCAGAGTGAAACACCTAATTAAACCTTCAACATTCTGTAGAAAGTTTCAGTGAACCTGGAACTGAAAATCTCCAAGTTACAAAGGACTGAAAGGGGACAGACAAAATGAGAGGTTGAAATACTCTTTACAGTACTTATGAAGAGCAAAGTTTGATTTTAATGGCACTGCAACTTCAAATCCTTAGTTTTATATGAAACATTTTCCTACTTTTTTCTTGAAAGTTTAAAAAATTTCAAACTTTTCTCAGAATTTTCAAATTTTCCTGACTTTTTCTCAGAAATGGTAAATTTTTCTGACTTTCCTCTGACTTTTCCAGTCCATATAAATTTCCCTGACTTTTCCAGGTTTTCCAGGTGGATAGACACCCTGATACCTGGCTACCAGATTTTTTCAAATTTGTCTACTTGTTATGTCTGCATTCCTTAACTGGTTGCTTTGACTTATAAAATTAGGGCTAATGCGAGCATACAGCAGGGTGCAAAATGATAAGAATGACACAAAAGTAAAGAAATCAGTTCACGTTTGCTATGCAAATGTGCAAATTTTTGTGTTAAAATTAAATATGTGATAATCCAATTAATATTAAAGCAATCACTTAGAAAAATTGCAGATATATTTAAAAAATCTATTTTAAACTATGCATTTTGCTAAATTTACGCTGGAGCAAAGTAAATATTTCAAAACCACAGCTCAAGGATTGGTGCATATTTTCACATGTCATTTAACAAAGCATTTAAAAGAGATTCTGAGTACATTTTTTTAGTTTGCAAAACATTTTGATGATGGGGAGAGGAAAAAGGCTTTCTTACTTTCGAAAGAGGCTAAATTCTAGCTTATAAGAACATCAAAATGTCACTTCAACGAATTGATGTTAAAATTAAACTTTAAAATATTGTCATTTTTAATTTCATACAGAATCCAACTACTTATGGTACTGCAAAATCTACAAGAAGGCCAAGAATTCTTTCGAAATGATCTGAAAGATTGATTATTTGCATGGTTGCAAGCAAAAAAAGAAAAGAATGACAGCAAAGGAAATCAGAAGCCAGATAAAAATGGCAGCATCAGTATGGACTATAAGAAAAGCAATAAAAAGGTGGGAATTCTTAAATATGTAAAGCCACATCAGTGTCCATGTTTAAAATCTGACAATAAAAAAGTTTGCATTCAGTTTGCAGAGAAATATCTGAAGCAAAATGAATTGGTGTAAAATTATTTTCAGTGATGAAAAGAAGTTCAATTTTGATGGTCCAGATGATATTCATTCACTGTGGCATGACCTTCAAAAGGAAAAGGGCATATTTTCCATGCGTCAACTAGGTGGAGGATTGGGGCACAGCTTAAAATTGCTTTTTTAGAAGGGCGACAAAATAGACATACCTATATTTACATGTTAGAACACCATTTGTTGAAACAGGTTGAAAAAATTGTCGACCTTAACTATGTTTTTAAACAAGTCAATGCCTCGATTCAATCTGCAAAAGACACAAAGAAGTGGTTTGAATTGAAGATAATAAGATTCCCAATTCCCACCCTTGATTGGGCGGCCAATAGTCCAGACCTAAAAGCCATGGAGAATGTTTGGTGTATTATAGCATGCAATATCTACCAAAAAATCATCAAATGATTGATCCAGTATAACTTGAAAGCAGAATTAAAATCTGCCATTTGTCATGCATGGCATGTTTTGACACTGACAAGTTCAAAACCTTGTAAACCCTATGCACTATGCTACAATGCTGCATTGAAATTATTAAACATAAAAAAAAGCAGAACTGACATGCAATATTTCTATAAATTAGAAAAATCTGTTCTGTTCTTATCCTTTTGCTCCTATTGAACATCCAGCGAAAATGCAATTTATTATATTGTAACAATTGTTTTACAATGTTTTCTTTATGTTTATATTGCCTACTTAGTTTAATTAAATTAATTTATATGGTTTATATGTGAATCAATTTAATTATATTTATTATTTAGTTAATTAAACGATTGTTCTTATCATTTTGTACTCTGGTGTATAAGAAACTCAGTAACTACAATGAAACCAGTGCAGAATACGAGAGTGCACTAGATTTCAGAATGGATATATTTTTTTTCAGTATCTTTACAAAGTAGCAAAGTGTGGGAATGTTGACACCCTTTTCCAATAGTATCTTACTTATAATAAAATCCAAAGGCGAGAAAGTGTCTGAAACGGTACCGGGCTGTACCACTCTGCTCTGCGAGTCGACCGTAGTTAAACGCCATGTTAGGCATACTGAAAAAGATATGCTAACACATAACCACTAAATGATAATTTCTTCTACTTGAAATAATGCCTGTTCAGCATATTTTCGTATAAAACATGTATATCATATCCAGTTATAATGTTTTAAGTTTTAAATTAAAAATAACAGATTAAACATCCGATTACCTGATGTAAACAAACGAATAATGTTGCCATTCAAAAATACAAATTCCAAATGAATGAGTCTTTGAACGTTTCATTAAAATATCCGATTATGCTCTTAAAATATTTGTAAAAGCATAGTAAAGTCTTTAAATAATTTAAAGGATTTCTTTAATTTATTTCTGAAAGCATTTTTTTTTTCTGTAAGTACTTTTTTCGCAGATAATGTTTGCGATGATACGGCAATGACTTTGACATAATTTAATTAACTTTTTGCGGAGTCTGACTTTCCAGTACTTACCAGGACTTTCCAGTCATACTAATGCATTTAATAATGAATTTATTTTGTTTTTTTCAGGCATATTTTTAAAATAAGACGAAATCAGGTTTTAATTTGATGAATACCTTTAAAAGTTAAAGTTATATTATCTACTTTCGTCATTTAAATATTTGTAAAAGCATATTAAAGCTTTTAAATCTTTTAATTTTGTTTAAAACCTTAAAAAACTATTTCATAAAAAAAATGCATATTAACATTTCTGTAAAAAAAAAAAATTCTGTAAGCACTTTCTTTTTTTCAGAAGCAGCGGTGATTTATTTCGTAGGGAGAGATTTGAGGTTGATTCAGTATAGTGTCGCCATCTACTGGCAGATTTTGAAATTTCTTCCAATGTTCCGGATTTCGGGTTCACGATTATTTGACAAAATTCATGTTTTTTTTGTGATTCTTTGACAAAATTTACATTTTTTCTGCTGTTCTTTGACAAATTTTGCGTTTTTCTTCTACGATCCCTTGATGAAATTTTACATTTTTTCGTAGTCCTTGGAAGAAATTTGCGTCTTCTTCATAAGCCTTTGACGGAAATAGCGTTTTTCTGCAATTTGTTAACAAAATTGGCTTTTTTTTTTTGCAATCCTGCAACGAATTTTGCGAATTTATTTTCAGTCCTTTGACGAAATTCACGTTACTTCCACAATCCTTTGAAGAAATTTTCTATTTTTTCTGCGAACGATAGACATAATTGATTTTTTTCGGCGACTATCGTTCAAAATTTGAGATATTTATATTCGAAATTTTGGACTGAAGACTTAAATTTTCGAAATCGAATGCCTTAAATTTTTAGAAAAACTTGAACAGAATCACCCCTGATGAAATAAATACATAACTGTTTTTTTTCTAACGAATCGTAATATAAATTAATTTTAAACTAAAATTTGAGAGAAAAATGATTTGTTTTTAATTTCGGGAAGAGAAGAGGGGAGGGACCGTGTTCACCCGCCACTGAAGTAACAATATTTTAGTGATTAAACATTGATACACAATGGACTGAAAAAAAAAAAAAATAGGAATCGGTAAAATTTTCAGAAAATCTAAAATTTTAGTAAAAATTTACAAATTAAAAATTTTTTCGAATTTTTCTTTCCGGACTTCGGGTCTTTCCGGATTTTGGATTTTCGGATAATGGGTCATATACTGTAAAATGATTCTTTCTTATCAAACGTAATTAAAATATAAGAAATGCATAGTACAGCGTAATTTCCATTTAATTTTGCTTATATAATCAAACAATGAGTTATATGGTAAGTCAAGCTGTTAAAAAACTCATTGATAACACTTTTTTACAAAAACTTTCGCACATGGATTATTTGTTAATATTTAATTTTGTCCAATCGTTGAACTATTTCAGTAATTTAATACTAAGTAATATATATATATATATATATATCCTTATTATTATTTTTATTTGTAGAAATCATTTGTTCTTTTTAAAATGTATATTTCTACAATACAAACCTTTCAATAATAAATCTCCTTGCTGTTTGTTTGTATGAAGTCTTATGAAAATGAAACACAGATCAATAATCCGTCATTTTTGACGGGGTTATATACTAGTCATATATATATAAAATGCTCTCCTTCCCATCAGAAAAAGCATTTTTTTCAAATGTGAAAACAATAATGAAAAATCATGCTTTGAATATAGATTATGAAATACTTTTCAACACACTCAGAATACTGCAACAAAACATCTCAGTTTAATAAGGTGAAAGATGCTGTCTAATTAGTAAACAATTCGGAAAACGCATAACAAATTTTAAAACTCAATTTCAATAATTTCATCAATATTTGGAAAAATATCCAAATTCTTTTGTGCAGCTTGTATATGATCAATAGATTTGTATATATACTACAATTTTGCTAAAATTTAGTTCAGTTAAGAAACACATGGCACAGTTGAAAATTTCCCTTCAGCAATTCCGTTAATAAATGGAAATGTACTTTGTGTATGATATTTCACGCATCCCTGTATATAATATATAGAGTTTATACACAGCAAGTAATACACAAAAAAATTACTTAACACACGACAACTGAAAATAAAATGCACTTCCAGCAATTATTGTCCATAGACAATACTGTAACAGAATTATTTTGTGCGTTCCTGTAAATGAACAATGAATGCTATGCACACCATATTTTATAGTAAGCATCTAGTAGTACATGTTTCCCACTTCATACATTTTCATGCATTTATAATGAAATTTAACTAAGGTCCCACGAAATCCATATCCCAATAATGTTAAATTTTCCTGCTTCTAACGTTTCCCGAAATAAGGTTTACCCGTATTGTACGTTTTATTTATTTATTTTTTGTTTTTTATTTGTTTTCTGTACATGTTTCTTCCAAGTTTCTCCAAAATCTCTTGCTTCATTGTTGATTTCTTAATATTCAGAAACACTTTTGTTCCCACCTTCTGTAGACTACAGAATAAGAGATAAGAAGGCAAAGACATCCTTTTCTTACAAAGGAGTTGGGTTGCAATAGCAGTGCTGATGATCCAGGAGTTTACTATGTGACAAACAGGTTACTATTAGTAAGAGCCCAATAGGGACACACACACCTGTGGGGAATCTGACTGCCTGTCATGAAGAACAATGCAAAAGATAAAGACTAAGTCTTGGTCCATATGTTTTCAGTGTGTGCTGCATTCACATAATAGTTACTGACCCTTCGTCTTGCAACCACTAAACTTTTCAATATCTACTGTGCGGTAGCACTTACACTATCCTGTAAGTTAGTGATAGCAGCTTGATAATTACATGGCTGCTAAACAAAAATGTTTTTCTGTTGCTAAAAAGGCATCTGTAGTTGAAAAATAAAAAAAGTTTCACAGAACAAAAGTCCACCTTGCGAAAAGTCTTGAAATAGCTTGTCAAGTTTGCAAACGATATTAAAACAGTAAGAAGTGATAAAACTAAAATCAGAAAAATTAGGAGAATCTGCAAAAAAGAGAAAGACTTTGAAGACTTTGCTGTATGACGAACTAGAAAAGGTTAACTGTTTGAGTGGTTCATGCAAGCTTGCTGGTGTAATGTCCCTATCAATGGAATGATTGTGAAAGAAAAAGTGTTAGAAATTTCATGTCATGGTCTCAACGATTTCATGGCTTCTAATGGATAGATAGATAGATAGATAGATAGATAGATAGATAGGTTCATGAAAAGACACAATTTAACCTACAAATCACTTCGCAGAGAATCTACGAGCATTGATCCTGTGATGATTCAAGAATGGAATGAGAAAACTTTGCCGTCTTTAATAGAAAATTACATGCCAAAAGATGTTTTTAACGCTGATGAGAAACTGGCCTCTTTTTCTCTTTTCTGTGTGTTAAAACTTTAAACATGAAAGATTATGCAATGGTGGAAAAATGTCGAAAATGCGGTTAACTGTCTTGCTATGTATTAAGACAGTTGGAAGTGAAAAACTAACTCCATTGGTTATTGGTAAGAGTCGAAAACCACAATGATTTAAAAATGTGAAGAGTCTACCAACATGTTACAATGCAAACAACAAATCTTGGATGAAAAGAGTTATTTTTGAAAATTTCCTAAGATAATTGGATGGAAGAATGGGTCTACAAAAGCGAAAGATTATTTTATTTGTTCATCGATGAACTGCTCATATAAATTTGAACTTAAAAAATATTCAAATTGAGTTATTTCCTACCAACTATACAAGCCAACTCTAACCGTGTGATCTAGGTGCGATTCACTCTTTCAAGGTTTCCTACAGAAAACAAGAGTCCACAAGGCATTAGTCAAAATCAATTCTGGAAGCCTGGAAGATGCTTATAAAAAGAAAGTTAACACATTGGAGGTATTGCATTTGATATCCTTAGCATAGAATAATGTAACTAAAAGTTGTATCGTCAACTGTTTTGCAAAAGCTGGATTCACAAAGTTTTCCGAAGATGACAATGAACACAGGGAGAATTATGGTGTTCCTTTAAATGATTACGCATTTACTGAACTTAACATTAATTTCAGTGAATATGCCAACTATGATAAGGACTTCATAACTTCAGAAACTGAAGCTACAATGATTTCAGATTTGATGTCTTCTTCTGATGATAATGACAATGACTCTCCAGAGATGTTACAGACTGTGCCATCATTCACTGATGCTTAAAAACGACTAAAGACTGTGAGAACATATCTCTCAAAATATGACTCTCAAGAACCTCATCTTCAAAGTTTGTGTAATATAGAAAATGTTCTTTATGAATTTAGAGACAAAAACAACAAGCAAACTAAAATCACAGACTTTTTTAAAACCCAAATAAGTGACTCTTAAATTTTATTCATCTCTATCAATCTTACATTTGTGCCTGTAATATTTAAAATAAAAAATTTAAATACTTAAAGCATTTTTTCCTTTCTAAATTTCAATTTTTTTTACTAACTCGTTTTTTTTTTTTTTTTTGCCATTGGTCCGAAAAAACCCCCCCTATAAAAGCGAAAAAACAAACCCAGCAATTCGCTAATTACTGGGTTTAATTTGTCTCATACATGCCACTGAAGATGTGTTCTCATGGTTGACTTTTCGTCTTGTGTTGCAAAGTCGCAGCCATGCCAATACATAAGAGTGAGAAAATGCCAGACTGGATGTCATCCGGATAGCTCCAAATAACCAAATGGCACAACATTGGTGCTTAATACCAAAGGTTTCAGGTTCAATCCCCAGTCTGGACATTTTTTGATTCTGTTTGTTATACACTGAGTAATAAGTGATAGTTCATATCCTTTGTTATATACATTTTCATTTAACTTGCTGCCTATTCATTCTAAAGATACATAAATATAGACGGATATAGTTTAAACCTACAGTTTCATTTATTTGAACTTTTCTGACACATCTGTATTTTTTCATTTGAGATGAAGTTTTTCAACAGTTTTTTGATAGAGCTGGAATTTAGATTTTACCTGACGATTATTTTAAAAGAATCACAGTTTGTTAATTTTTTTAAAAATTGGATAGATAGAATATTTTTGGAACATTTTTTATGTTTCAATGAAAATTTGGACATTTAAGAAAAGTGCCAGGATGCCCAACCACCTTATTCCAAAACCCAAACACTTTATTTGAATTCTAAATGAAATCTCTAGACTCGCTCACACAGCTTACTGTAAGGTGTGTACATCCCTTGAAATATCCAAGGAGTCTGACAACATTATTTCTAATTAGAAAATTTCTATTTAACATTTAAAAATCAGAAATTGAAGTCACCATATTTAATTGCAGGATTTGCATTATTTATTGAAATTAAATAAAGGGGAAAAGTCTATTAAAAAATTGTACTAAAACCGTATACACCCTGCAACTGCTACTTTTTTTAAAGATTATCAGACATTCTGGTTTTCGTGGGACAATCCCGATTTTAGACATTGTCCCAGTTTTTACAAAATTTTTAAATCACTACATTTTTCAGAGACTTAACTATAAAAAATGCACAAGTTTTCCCTTTTTGTATAGAAATGTACGAAAACATTAAATTCCACTTATCTATTAATAAACTGATGAAAAAGCCCACTCTCTGTAAAGATCATTTTCTGCTGAAAAGCTTGAATAAATGAAAGTTTAAAAAGAACAATTTTTATTTATTTTACAGATATTCTCAAATACAAACTTGCACCTTTTTGACACATTCACCAAAGAAAAGTTCACTACTAAACTTTAAATAAGACTTCTGCGCTGTATTTTTACATAAAATTAAAAATTATACCGAAATAATAGCATTTTGCTAAAGGAAATTTCATAAATTTACAAATGTCCCAATATTTATGTGAATTTATTTTCAGTACTTTTTGAACAAACATTTTTATAAAAAAAAAAAACGATGTGATTTCTTTGATAACTAATAAATATTGAAATACATATACAATAAAAAATATGAAATTGATCCTTCAATATTTAGTACATATTTTTGTCAGAGAAGTGAAGAAAATGAAAGTGTCCTTCAATATTTAGTACATATTTTTGTCAAAGAAGTGAAAAAAATGAAAGTGTCTTATCTTAATATTAATGTGAGCCACCATATATGACAATGGTCACCAAATGGTGGACTGCAGTCCGCATCTGGACAGCAGGCAGGTTTTTTACAGACCGTGACAAAATTGAAAATAACAGAAAAAAATAATGTTTCAGTGTACAACGCGTACCATATAGGCGGTAATTGTGGATGGACCAGTGAAATGGCAGATGTTTTCAAGAGCAAAGTTGCCCTACAGTTGGGAATATCGAGTTCCGAGAAGATGTTGTTTTGAAGGACATTTATTGCTTAAGTTCTAAAAACTCTTTGGAGTGATCAATTTTGATTAAAAATGTGTTGGGAAAAAAGTATCGAGAACTAAATGATTTACCACTAAAATTGTGTACCATGTTTGACTCAACTTTTGACTCCAAAGTGAACTTCATTAAAAACTGGTTCAGATCTTGACTCACTGCACTCACTTAACAGCTTGAAGAGAATCAGCTGCACCAATTTGATCCCAAATTTAAGCAGGTTGTACAAAATAAAACATGCAATTTTTTCCATTGAACATTAACCACAATCAACTTTAGTGAGTGGTCTTTTTAAATTTATATATACTTTGTATGGATTTTCTTGTATTATAAAAATCATAATAAAAAACTATTGATTTCGTATTTATGCTCTTCATTTCACTGGTATCCATTGTGCTTTGCAAGTGAGATAATAACTAATTTAAAAGAAAAGTTTACTAAGCAAAGCATAGCCTATAGGTTAGTAGAGTAAAGTAGCATGATGGAGGGAGTTGGGGTAGGGAGGTTTAAGTTGACTGGACTGCAAAAGTTTGACAATGTTTTAAAACGGACCTAGTTGAAAGTAATTTATGACCTAATTAAAGAATTGGGCTAGAACCAGAATTGGGCTAGGTCACATGTTCAAGAAAATTCGAGTGGGTCATTTTGGGGTCACCATGGGTCAGAGTCAAGCTAATTGTATCTAAAAAATGGTTCAAACAATTTTGACTAAATTTTGTATTCTACGAGTTTCGGACACGAAAAAATCATTGGTCTAGGTCACAAGTCAGAGAAAATTCAATTAGTGGGTCATTTTTGGGTCAAGCTAATTTTATATAAAAAACAGCTCAGACTATTTAGACTAAATTTT
Source organism: Maratus michaelseni (assembly GCA_963931845.1). Classification (NCBI taxonomy): domain Eukaryota; kingdom Metazoa; phylum Arthropoda; class Arachnida; order Araneae; family Salticidae; genus Maratus; species Maratus michaelseni. The sequence continues at coordinate 258,912,001 of OZ007592.1, forward strand.
GCATCCTATGGTTTTCGGGCATGAGAAGACTGTTGGGCTTGGTCGCATGTTTGAGAAAATTCGATTAGTGGGTCATTATGGGTCAAGCTATTTTTATCTTAAAAACAGCTCAGAGGATTTGAACTAAATTTAGTATCCAACAGTTTTAGGGAACAAGAAGACTATTGGGCTAGGTCACATGTTCGAGAAGTTTTGATTAATGGGTCGTTTTGGTCATGGGCCATTATGGGTCAAGCTATTTTTATCTTAAAAACAGCTCAGAGAATTTGATCCTACAGTTTTAGGGAACAAGAAGACTATTGGGCTAGGTCACATGTTCGAAAAATTTTGATTAGTGAGTCATTATCGGTCAAGCCATTTTTATGTTAAAAATGGCTCAGACGATTTGAACTAAGTTTTGTATTCTATGGTTTTTGGGCACGAGATAATCATTGGGCTAGGTTAAGGCTAATATATACTGGGCTGACTCACGCCTCTATTTAGTTGCTCAAGCAGACGCCTGACTTGGCGTCTTATCGCGTAGATGGCGAGTGAATTTAGTTACTTAATCACAAGCAAAAATATAAGAATAAATACCTAAGATATTTAATAGCACCATACATTAAAAAGTAAAAAAAAAAAAACATGTAATTATGCTTTTGTATAATAATATATTAAAATTAAAAATGCATTTTCATCAATTAACATTTATTGCTTTGCTTTACATGAATAATTAAGAATGACAATGTAAATTTAACTAATTCTTTTAATTTGAAAATATATATTCACATGCATTGGACTCTTATATTTTTATTACTTTCAGTATGAAGTTAAGTTGTGATATAATTTGTTATTAATAAAAGAGTCTTAAAATGCTGATATTCTAGGGAATAAATTTCGTATGTTAGATATTCAGTTTTTACAATTTAATCGCATGTAAAATAATCCGCTAATTAAAAAAAAATAATAACGATGAAGAATGAGAACCTTGCCAAAGTGGACGGTTTAAATCGAATTCCCGACGCGGCAGTGCGAGAAAGGGAGAAGCTTGTCTCGTCACGTGACAATGATCGCTTATTACTCGATAAGTAATTTATTTGTCAAAAACTAGAAAACGCTATTTGATTCCAAATCACTTCAATAGTGAGTTCTGCCAATTTTATTCTTTTTCGTTTAAAAATGAGTCAGAAAATATGTCAAAGTTTTGCGCTCTTAAGCAGGGAATTTGAGAACCAATTTAAACAAAATATTTCATTTTTTCTGCCCTATTTGTAATTTTATAACAACAGTAAATAAATAATGAATCGTCAAAATTACCGCTTCCCTCCAAAAAATTAATAAATAAATTGCCACACATCTCCCCCCCCTCCACCCTCCTTTCTGCCGCTAATAAAATTAAAAGTCTTTAAAAAATAAATAAATAAATAAATAAATAAATAAAAGTCTATGTGTTTGTTATTTTTTTTTCAAATAATAAATATATAATCATTTCAATCAACCCCCCCACGCGCATGCAGAATTCAAAGCGTACAGTGAAAAATCTTTAAAATTTGATTAAAGAAAGTCCCTTTTCTTCACTTAACAACAGTAAATTAATTCAACCATCTAAATACCCCCCACCCCTTCCGCCCAACCAAAAAATAAATAAGGTGAACCTTTTAGGTGAATAAGATTTTTCCTCTCTCTTTAACAATTAGGCTTTTCTCACCCCTGAAAAATGTCTGGTACAATATACTATATTGGGCTCGAAGAACCGGTTTATTGTATACAAGTGATCTGGTTGGCGTAGCATTTGGCGAAGTTCTTCAATCCTGATCAATTCTTCTTGCATTTATAGACAAATTATTCTGCCTTTCTTCATTTATATGGATTCTAAATATTCTAAATCCATTCCTTGACAGATTAGGACAATTTTATGCAAAACAACAGTCCATTTTTAATGATTTTTTAACTCGATAATCATTTAAACGTTTCTCGCCTCATAGGCAACAATGGGCAGGAAACGGTAAGTGGGCATCAAAATGCTTGGTGATTCAGCCTGTATTATAGGAGCCCTAGGCTAGGTCACATGCTCGAGAAAATCTGATTAGTGGGTCATTTTTGGGTCACTGCGGGTCAAGCTAATTTTATCTAAAAAACGGCTCAGACTATTTTGACTAAATTTTATATCCTACAGGTTTCGTACCCGAGAAGACAATTGAGCTTCATCACATGTTCAAGAAAATTTGATTAGCAGGTCATTTTGGTCATGGGTCATGGTATTTGAACTCAAAGCTTATTTTGACCAAGCATAGCTCGGTCTTCTTTGCTCGTTTTCAATATAAACTACATTCAATCAATCCTTTAATAAAGTGTTTCTCAAAGTATGATATCTGTAACCCTTGGGTGTATATGGCGAGTTTCAAGGGGGTATGCAACAGTTTTTTGAAAACGTATATGTTGTATGGTGCAGCTAAATCAGCCAGTGAAAAAGATTTCTCATCACAGCTGATTTTAAAAACAAAATATAAGAATAAATTATATCGTCAGTACCATGTCAAACTATCGAATATGAAAATAGCTACTTTTCAGCAAGAGTGGCGCCAAGAATTTCACAACAGGGGGGCCAAATTGGTAATATATATATATATATATATATATATATATGGATAAGAGTCCAATTCGGGTCTTATTATACACAATAATTATCTGTTATCTGCTTCTGTCACTAATTTTTTTTTCGATGCTAGAGCTGTAGTGCAGACCACGGATCCTTCCCTTTGAGTTCTCCAGGCTTAAATATCGGAGATAAGCGATTTTGCTTGGAAAAATCATGTATGTTTCTTCACGTAATCATTGCCAAAAATTTCATTGCAGATGCTGCACTGGAATTATACCTAGTACACGTACCAGTCTTTTGTTTAGAGAACATTTAAAAGGTATACAAAAAATATATTTTCTTGGAAATCAAATCAAACTTTTTGCCCGACAAAATATCCTCATATGTCCAAGAGAGCGCATGATGTTTTGAAGTGAATAATTTAACTGCTGAGTTTGCTAAATTTACATACTACATTTCACCGATAAAATTTCAGTATTTTCAAACCAAAAATAGAGTGAAGAAGCAAAAAATAAATAACTTTCCTTATTTTTGCTTTTAAAATCGGCCCCATTTGCAGATCACGAAGTCTGTTTATGCCATCGTAATTATCCCTTCTTCTTCAGTTGAAAGAACAAATTTTGCATGCTATGACGTCAGTCTGGATGCCATTTTCAGATATCATTCGTTGACCTTAACAACCCATGCTTAGTTCTGTTTAGTAAACAGAAACATTAACATTCTTCAGTAGGTACAAAATGTTGCCATTTGCTGAAAATTCGGCTAAAAAATTAATTTTGAAAAAGATCATATCGTAATATCGCCACTGTATCGTAATAATGTTTTGGTAGAGCGATTATAGTGCTTCTTTCAGTTGAGAAGGATACGATTTGATTGGCTATTTAGGAGAGAGGGGGACCATTTTGAATTGTGATACGAAAGATAATGTAAACACTTTGGTTCAAAATGTTGTAGAGGTAACATGTAAAGGCCGGGAAGGGCCCTGACGTTAGTTAGGTGGGTTTCCCTGCTCGGTCTGTGTGAGTACTTTTTAAAAAGCATCATAAACGTTTGTTTGGAAAACTTCAATGGAACAGAATTTAATTTTTTTAGAGTTCAACTGATTGTCTGCAAACCTCAAACTTAAGAGTTTCATCGAAAATGAATTATTAGATTTCACGATTATTCGTTATTAAGAAGACTCAATTCATGGATTATCATCTTGATTTTATTGTTTCACAAATTCAAATATTATCATTTTAAGATGCCTCATTACTGATAAAACTATTTAATTTTCATCTTTCAGTGAAATTAGATATCATTGCAAGATTTCCCTGCATTAAAATAAAACCAGATATATGAACTTTCCATCTTAAATTTTTCATCCCACACATCTGAATTTCATTGTTTCAAGAATACTTAATGTTAATAAGTTTAATTTACGGATCTTCAACTTGAGTCGTTTATCTAACGAATTTTTCATCATTCTCATGCTGCGACAACTTTATTAATTTAGCTTCCTACAACTTTTTACATTTTCATCATTCTCATGCTGCAGCAACTTTATTAATTTAGCTTCCTACAACTTTTTACATTTTCATCCTGATTTACTAATAATGCAATAATTTATAGATTTTGCAGAACTTTCAAAAACAATTCCTAACAATTGGACATTTCACAAACCATACAGAACTCTTAAAATTTCAAGAAATACTACCTTGTTCCACAGCTTTTTAGATTAAAATTCAGAACTTCGTGCAATGAATGAAAGGTTGATATATGTTATAAATTTTCAATGAATCTTCCAATATTTATTTTTTTGTTAATTGGAATCCCTTTATTATTAAAAAAATTGTTTGTTTGATTCTTCAATTAGATGAATGTGCTTTAAAATAAAAAGTTAGTTTTTGTGAGAACTGATATTATTACTTAATACAGTTTACATAAACAAGTTGGGTGAGTTACAGATTTTATTATTCCTATTTTTATTTCAATTTATTTATCATTTAATGGAAAGTTTCATAATTTGAATTTAATTGATTATTTCTCAAAATTTATATTTCTATATTAATTTGCTTTCATTAAAAAGTAAACCTTAGACTTTCCAATCAAACTTCAAATATAAGTAATTTAAACGCAATGAATTTAATTTCTCATCTACTATACAAATATCATTTTGGTCAGTTTTGGTATGTTGGAGTGAGAAATTGGAGATTATTTATTTTAATTACTTATTTGAAACTGAATAAGCGTAAATCATGCAATACCTATTTTTATAATATTTTCTATTATATTTATATTTTTTAATCTTGAATCTCTAATTTATTACTCCAGCAAACCATTACACTCATTGTTATGATATTATTAATTTTCTAACACCCTTAGGTACCTAAAATTTTATGTATCTGATAAAAACATGAAAAGAAATTTTTTTAAAATTCTTTAGGGAAAATAAACTGACCCTAAATGTTCAATTTCCTTCATTCTTGAAGTAAATTGATTCACACACTAGGTCGGAAAAAACAAAAAACTTTTGAACATTTTATAATTTTTAACTGTACTTATCTCTAAATGAAAATCTCATATACAATAAAATTATCAGTGAGTAATAATAATAAATGTAGTACAAAAAACTACAATTAAATAACTTAATGGGCCCCAACATGCAATACAGCTTAAATAGTAGAATTAATCTCCAATGATTAAAATATGAAGAGGTCATTCACAAAGCTAGGGATACTGAAATAAATCAAAATAATACCTGGAATCTTCATTTTTTTTCTGAAACCTTTTTATTTCCTTTTCAACAGCAGGAAACATGCGTTCATAAAAAGAAGTAATCCTAAATAAATAAAAATATTTCATTTTTCAGATTCGTATGTAATAAAATAAAGTCATATGCCTTTTTAAAATCTATTTAATTTTATTTGTAATAGTATTTTCCAAGACTATTCAGTAAATGCAATGAAGGCAAATTGCTTATTTATTTTTAAATATTTTTTTCATTCACAATATTTAATAGCATTTCACATAGTGTTTTATAAAAATTATTTCATTTATTTTTTTATAAAGTAATTATCATATTAACTTGTGCATGCTGCACGGTTTTTATACTAAAATTTTCTTTAAAAATTGGGGGTGCGGTGATACTCAAGATTTTTATATTTGAAGACTGCCGCTACATTCAAAGCAAAGTTTCAGCAACCTTAAGTGACAACTTTATGATCCATGCACGCGCTAATTGAAATTGAATACTTGTTTAGTGCCTACACTGAGCAGTTTACAGGGTGTATTAAGATGAGTTTGTGCAAGAAAACTAGATCTTTCATAGCAAGTGAAAAGTTAATACAAGCAGCAGAAAAAAAGGGAAATAATGCTATAGGACATAAATACAGCACATCAGAATTATATATATATATGAGACTGACGTTAGAAAATGGAACAGCTATTAACACATCATTGGTCCCTTATAATGAATCTAAATGTAGCTTATCACATAAAATTCTATTGATCAATCATACTAAAGAACAAGTACCTGGTTTGTAGTTTTTATCTGTTAATTGTAGTACATTTGAAGATAACAAAATATTAAAACATGTTTAAGAAAATCAGAGTAAATCTGTCAAAATTCAACAGTGTAGGAAAACATATGAAAATCAAGTCTCTTGCCAAAATCAGGAGATCTGGCAAGTCTGTGTTTATTTAGCTGAGTTTATTTTATTTTATTTTATTATTATTTTGGTAAAGTTATTTTTATAAAATACATGTATTTTAAAGAGGAAAAAAGTATCTCTTCAATTAATAAAGTATTTATTTTAATTTAAATATTGCTCTAAATTTAAAATATTCATTATAATGTGAAACACTTTTTCAGTAATAGCATTACATTTGGAAGGGCAGTCTCAGCGAGCCAACCTTAATAATGGGAGGGAAATTTATTTCTTCAGGGAAGATTTTCAATAAATTCAATAATGTTTGCAGTAATGTCTGTATTTCTATGTCAAGTAAATAAGAAAAATCTAATATTGCTGGGTAAAAAAAAAGCTTGGAATTTACAAAGAATCTGTGTATGGCCTAAAATTATCACCAGTAAATTTTTTTTTTCCTGATTTCCTATAATTTTTGTTAAAATATCAAGAATTTTGTTCTAAAATTCAAAGTAATCTTGGAAATTCTGCAATAGTTGACATTTCTCAGACTGGAATTCTTTAATATCAAATAATGCTAAATAAAATAATAATGCACTTACAGAACAGATATAATTTTTATGCACTATCTATATATATAAAACGCTAAGGTATTTACCGCCGAAAAAGGAGTAATTTCTCTTTTGCTGATGGCAATGAGTGGATTGTTAAAAAACCAAACCTGCTAAATCTAACTGTAGCCAGTTTTGTTATTTGTTGTATTAAGAAAACTATTGGAGGTATCGATTCGAAACTCACAGTATTTACATAGTTTATTTTTCTGATTCCAAAAATGCAAATTTTGTGAAAATCGAACAGTAACTTTTCTTAATTTTGCCACAAAATTGACCCATTTTGAATCAAATGACCCAGACATTTGAGGGGGTCATATTGAATTTATTTCTGCTTCGGGGTTCGTCACTCTATTTACTTTTCGATAGATGAAAGGGTTACCAGAGGAACCATTTCGTGCAGCAATTCATATTATTAAAAGAATTGTTAAAGTGGCAAAAATATAGTTTGTTAAAAAAATCTCTTAGTTTTTCACCAAAATTAAGAAAATTACAGTCCAATTTTCATAAAATTTGCATTTTCGGAATCAGAAAAATAAACTACATAAATATCTTGAGTTTCAAATCAATACCTCTAATAGTCTTTTTAATACATCAAATAACGAAGCTGGCTAAAGTTAGATTGAGCAGCTAACTTTAGCTTGCTTTGCTATTTGTTGTATTAAGAAAAATATTGGAGGTATTGATTCGAAACTCACAGTATATATGTAGTTTATTTTTATGATTCCGAAATTGCAAATTTTGTGAAAATCGGATGGTAAATTTTCTTAATTCTGGCCAAAAAATAACACGTCATGAATCAAATGACCTAGACATTTGAGGGGGCCATATTGAATTTACTTCCACTTTGTTGTCCATCTCTCTATTTACTTTCCAACAGATGAAAGGATTACCAGAGGAAGGGTTTCGTGCAGGATTTTTAGAGTTTTGCATTTCATACAGTTTTTGGACAGGACCGGGCAAAGCTGGGAGGATCAGCTAGTGTATATATATATCAGTACAAAAACCCTTAACGGGTTAAAAGTTGTGACGCAGCACTTTCTTTTGGCTTTATGAATTTTAAATATGGGTCTTAAAAGCAATGATATCAAATTTAAGTGACGCTATGTTAATAATTATTTTTTTAAATCATAATTTTCTTTTTAGTTTTATTTATATTCACAGGTGCAATTATTATCTTAATATGAAAAAATATATAAAATTTATTCGCGGATGCTCTTTCATTCACATCTCTCATGAATTCAAAATATGGGTTTTAAAAGAAATTATATCAAAATTTGAGTGACACCTTGACGTTAATTTAATAGGACTCTTTTAAAATTCAATTTAAATTATTTTTGGTTTGTCTTCTAAAGTATATTTACACATACAAACAATACTTTTAATTTTTCAATACACTTTTAAATATATTCCTTTCACTGAGCCTATATTATGTATTGAAATGTATTTATTTCAATAAATTGATTTATCTTCTGTGCCACGCTATCCAAAATCATAAGTAAAATTTATGTAAATGATTATTTTGCGTCATATTATCCACTTGAATACATTTCCCTTTGTTTGGATACTATGACGCAAAATAATCATTTACATAAATTTTACTTATGATTTTGGATAGCGTGGCACAGAAGATAAATCAATTTATTGAAATAAATACATTTCAATACATAATATAGGCTCAGTGAAAGTAATATATTTAAAAGTGTATTGAAAAATTAAAAGTATTGTTTGTATGTGTAAATATACTTTAGAAGACAAACCAAAAATAATTTAAATTGAATTTTAAAAGAGTCCTATTAAATTAACGTCAAGGTGTCACTCAAATTTTGATATCATTTCTTTTAAAACCCATATTTTGAATTCATGAGAGATGTGAATGAAAAAGCATCCGCGAATAAATTTTATATATTTTTTCATATTAAGATAATAATTGCACCTGTGAATATAAATAAAACTAAAAAGAAAATTATGATTTAAAAAAATAATTATTAACATAGCGTCACTTAAATTTGATATCATTGCTTTTAAGACCCATATTTAAAATTCATAAAGCCAAAAGAAAGTGCTGCGTCACAACTTTTAACCCGTTAAGGGTTTTTGTACTGATATCATTACTTTTTTAAGGTTATTGATGAGAATGTCAATTAGTCGAAATTAAGCATAGGGTATAAATTAATCATTAAAATAAAATTGTAAAGAAATGCTAAAAAAGACCCCTTGGACCCCAATAAAATATGAGGGTGGTGGCCCAGGGAGAGGAATCCAAGACTCAACTTTTAAATTATACAGCGAGAGAGTAACACAATTAGAAGGATGAAAATGCATGGCAAAACCCGTTTGTTCCATCTTCCTCCGCCAAAGGACGCAACCTTTTCTATACAAACATGGCTGAAAATTTTCGGGCCGTCGATTCCGAGTCAAATGAGCCATACGTCGTCGTGATCGGTCCCATAGAACCTGATAGGAAAGTGCCCCCTGGTGGTGAAACTTGGAACTAAAATCGATATATCCTGTCGATGTCGAGTCGAATGAATCACACTGCATTGTGATGGGACCCATAGAACTCGAGATAGCTGCAAAATCTGTTAGTTCTATCTTCCACCACCAGGGGGCGGACTCTGTTCCATACAAACATAGCTGAAATCTTTGAGGCTGTCGATTTCGAGTCGAATGAGCCATACCTCGTCGTGATGGGGCACATAGAACACAAGATAGGAAAGCACACTCTGGTGGTGAAACTTGTAACTAAAATAGATATATCCTGCCGATGTCGAGTCGAACGAATCAAACTGCATTGTGATGGGACCCATAGAACTCGAGTTAGATGCAAAATCCGTTAGTTCCATATTCCACCACCAGGGAGCGCACTCTGTTCCATACAAACATGGCTGAAATCTTTGAGGCTGTCGATTTCGAGTCGAATGAGCCATACCGCGTCGTGATGGGGCGCATATGACCCGAGATAGGAAAGCGCCCCCTGGTGGTGAAACTTGTAACTAAAATCTATATATCCTGTCGATGTCCAGTTGAATAAATCAAACTGCATTGTGATGGAACCCATAGAACTCGAGTTAGCTGCAAAATCCATTAGTTCCATCTTCCACCACCAGGGGATGCACTCTGTTCTATACAAACATAGCTGAAATCTTTCAGGCTGTCGATTTCGAATCGAATGAGCCATACCTCACCGTAATCGGGCCCATAGAACACGAGATAGGATAGCGCCCCTGGTGGTGAAACTTGGAACTAAAATCAATGTATCCTGTCGATGTCGAGCCAAATGAATCAAACTGCATTGTGATGGGACCCATAGAACTCAAGTTAGCTGCAAAATCTGTTAGTTCCATGTTCCACCACCAGGGGGCGCACTCTGTTCTATACAAACAGCTGAAATTTTTGAGGCTGTCGATTTCGAGTTGAGTGAGCCATACCTTGTCATGATCGGGGCCATAGAACCTAAGATGGGAATGTGCCCCCTGGTGGTCAAACTTGAAACAAGTTGAATGAATCAAACCATGTTGTGATGGGACCCATAGAACTTGAGTTAGCTCCAAAATCCATTAATTTCCCCTTCCACTGCCAGGGGCACTCTCTGTTCTATATGAACATAACTGCCCCTGGTGGTGAAACTAAAATCAGTAAGTTCTATCGATGTCGAGTCGAATGAGCCAAACTGCATCATGATTAGGAATGCACAACCTGTGGCCCGTGATGGATAACTGGTGGCCCGCAGAGACCATACATGCCAACCTATCCAAAAATTTCGAATTTCCTTAATAATTCGTGAGAAAAATTTGCAAATTTTGTCCATAAATCGTAGGAAAATATGAATTTCATCGATCAGGCGCATAAAATCATGAATTGCATCGACTGGATGCGAATTTTGTCAAATGGGCATGGAAAAATCACAAATTTCGCCATTTTGTCGCTAGAAAAAAGACGCAAATTTCAATAATCGGTCAACAGAAACCAGAGATGCCAAAATCAGTAATTCCGGAGTTGTAAATTTCGTCAATCACTCAAAAAAAAAAAAAAATCTTGAATTTTGTAAATCAATTGAAAAAACCTGCGAATTTTGTCGATAAGACACTTAAAATCGTGAATTTCATGGATCGAGCAGCGAATTTCCTCGAATGGCGTGGAAAGATAGAGAATTTCAACGAACAGTTGCAGGAAAAATTTGCAAATTGTCCATAGATCATAGGAAAACATTATGAATTTTGTCTATCGGTTCTGCAAAATTATGAATTTTGTCGATAGGCATGGAAAATCGCAAATTTCGACAACTGGGCTTGGAAAAATCAAGAATTCCATCGAATGTTTGTGAAAAAATTGTAAATTTCAACGAACGGTAAAAAAAAAAAAATAATTTGCGAATTTCGCCATTGTCTAGAGAAGAAAAATTGTGAATTTCATTAATTGGCCGATGGAAAGCATATCAGTTGAAAATCATGAATTTTGTCAATCAGGCACAGTAAAAACATGAATTTTGTGGATCGGGAGAAGGGAAATCATAAATTTTGTTGAACACATGCATAAAAATCATGAATTTTGTTTATCAGGCATGTAAAAATCATTAATTTCGTCAAACGGATGCATAAAAATCAAGAAAGTCATCAATTGGGTGCGTAAAAATCTTGAATTTCATCGATCAGGCGTGTAAAAAATCATGAATTTCATCGATAAAGTGCATAAAAATATAGGACAAAATTGCCATTCGCCAATCGGCGAGTAATACTGAAAATTTGCCGACTGACTTTACTGCCACCACTGGTCAAACTTAATAGTTCCAATTGCGAGGATTCAATGGAAAAAGATTTTTTCCCCACTGTCGCTCGACAAATTTCAAAACCATTTGGCGAATTTCATGATTTTTTCAAAGAAATTATTTGACGGATTGTGATTTTTTTTCTTTTCGAAGCCATTCGACGATATTCGAAATTTTTTTCCCCTGAAACCAGTTGATAAATTTTGTGATTTTTCCACTATCAATGAATTTTGTGATTTTTCCACTATCAATGAATTTTGTGATTTTTCCACTATCAATGAATTTTGTGATTTTTCTGCTATCGATTGATGAATTTCGTGATTTATCGACTATCGATTAATGAATTTCACGACTTTTTCCATAAACGAACAAATTGTGCACTTTTTTTCCACTGCCATTCGACGAATTTTGCAATTCTGTTCCGCGATTGTTAGACAAATTTCACTATTTTTCTCCCGAGATCATTTGACGAATTTTGTGATTTTTAATTTTACTGACTGATTGATTTATATTTAATAATAAAAGTTAAAATGTTTTGATTTAAAAACAAGATGGCTAACTGAGGGTGAATCCCAAAACTTAGCCGCATCATCAATGAGTTAGCTAATCAAGCATTTAGCTCTTACAGTTTGTTTAAAAGGTGCACACAAAAGCAAAAAATATGAATTTTTTTTAATCCTTACCATCACTGTTGAAATCCTGAACCAATTAGAATCTAATTGTGACAGTGTATTTATCTTGCAAATATCATTGAGGAGTTTTTTATACAGGGACACGCAAAATCAAAACATCATCATGATAACATTCAAATTACTAAGCCAATTCAAACCTAATTATGCCAAAGTATCAATCGATGAATTCATTAATCAAATATGTTGGGCAAAATCCTAGAACAAGCAAAACATCCGATTTGGCTATTTTTTTTACGCACGTCAACCAAAAAAACGGCAACTTCCAAATTCTACCCAATCAGAACGCATGCTTTTTAAGCTTAAGCAAGCAGATACTTACACACTGCTTACGGCAAGCTTTTTCACAAAATAAACAAATTTTATTTCGTTTTACAATTATTTACAAAGTTTCAGCAAGTTTTTCTTCACGATTTTTCTATTTTTACAAACTTTTAGCAATATTTCGTCTGGATATTTCAATTTTTACATACAAGCATTTAGCAATTTTTTCCTCTAGATTTTTCTATTTTTAATAATTTTTAGCTATTTTTTCCTCCTTGCTAAAACTTTGTAAATTGTCATAAAACGGAATAAAATCAATGTTTACTTCGTGAAAAAATTTTCATAGAAACTGTGTAAGTAGTGAATTCTCTGCTACAAAGAACACAGGTTATGATTGGGGAGAATCTAGAGAATTCTGATTTTTCAAATGCACGAAACTCATTCAAGCACCAGTTAGTAACATGTATATGTACTCTTTGCGTACATTAACAGAAAAAAAAATCCTGGATGCATGAAACTCCCTGTGCAGCAATCTCTAGAATGCATGAAATTCATCCAAACAGCGGTTAATAATTGATATATATATATATATATATATATATATATGTGTGTGTGAGTACGCTTCGCGTACATTAACTGAAAAAAAAAAATCCTGGATGCACAAAACTTGCATTTCTCTGACTTCGGTTTTTCGAAATAGATAAAATGCTTCAGGGATTCAATCCAGCATCGCTGAAATGTTACATAATCACAGAAGATCACTAATTATAATTAAAATATAGATAAAATGCTGAAGTGATTACAAATTAATCACTGAAGCATTTTATCTATACTTCAAAACATATTTGTTTTGTTTCTCATTTCCAAAATAATTTTCATTCATATTTACTTATTATAAGCATGTTATTTAATTTTACTGACTGATTGATTTATATTTAATAATAAAAGTTAAAATGTTTTGATTTAAAAACAAGATGGCTAACTGAGGGTGAATCCCTAAACTTAGCCGCATCATCAATGAGTTAGCTAATCAAGCATTTAGCTCTTACAGTTTGTTTAAAAGGTACACACAAAAGCAAAAAATATGATTTTTTTTTTAATCCTTACCATCACTGTTGAAATGCTGAACCAATTTGAATCTAATTGTGACAGTGTATTTATCTTGCAAATATCATTGAGGAGTTTTTTATACAGGGATACGCAAAATCAAAACGTCATCATGATAAGATTCAAATTACTAAGCCAATTCAAACCTAATTAAGCCAAAGTATCAATCGATGAATTCATTAATCAAATATATTGGGCAAAATCCTAGAACAAGCAAAACATCCGATTTGGCTATTTTTTTTACGCACGTCAACCAAAAAATCGGCAACCTCCAAATTCTACCCAATCAGAACGAATGCTTTTTAAGCTTAAGCAAGCAGATACTTACACACTGCTTACGGCAAGCTTTACTATACAATTTTAACATAAATTTTATTTCGTTTTACAATTATTTACAAAGTTTCAGCAAGTTTTTTTTCACGATTATCTATTTTTACAAACTTTTAGCAATATTTCGTCTGGATATTTCAATTTTTACATACAAACATTTAGCAATTTTTTCCTCCAGATTTTTCTATTTTTAATAATTTTTAGCTATTTTTTCCTCCTTGCTAAAACTTTGTAAATTGTCACAAAACGGAATAAAATCAATGTTTACTTCGTGAAAAAATTTTCATAGAAACTGTGTAAGTAGTGAATTCTCTGCTACAAAAAACACAGGTTACGATTGGGGAGAATCTAGAGATTTCTGATTTTTCAAAAGCACGAAACTCATTCAAGCACCAGTTAGTAACATATATATGTACACTTTGCGTACATAACAGAAAAAAAAAATCCTGGATGCATGAAACTCCCTATGCAGCAATCTCTAGAATGCATGAAATTCATTCAAACAGCAGTTAATAATTTATATATATATATGTATATATGTGTATGCTTCGCGTACATTAACTGAAAAAAAAAATCCTGGATGCACAAAAATTGCTATATTCCGCACTCCCTAGAATGCATGAAATCCATTCAAGCTGCGGTCAGTAATGTTCGCACAAAAATCGGTTTACAGCAATCTCTAAAGTGCTTAAAATACATCTTATCATATAAAATCAACAAAAATGCACTTACCGTTATTTCTCATCCTTCGTTTTTTTTAAATATTTCACAGGATTTATCCTTTATGACATAAAACACATTTCATAAACATAATTCAACAAATCTGACACACAACAAACCAACCCACAGACAATAGAACTCTATTATAGAATATTCTAATCTGTCAACCAACCAATCAAATCTAATTCCCTCAAAAACCAGCTCAATTTTCAGAACCATGCATTCTGCTCATGCTAGAACCAAGCACAGAAGGCGTGGAAAAAACGTAAGAAATAAACCGGTAACAAGAAAACTCATTTATCGCTTCGCTAAATTCGATGACGCCAAGCGTCTCGCTTGTTCTAGGATTTAACCTATTTTTCTTAATTATCTGTCTTAGTTTGTGAATAAATTTTTGTAATGTCAGTTGAAACTGATCTCTCGTACATAACGATGCATCACATTTTTTTAATGTTTTTTTTTTCTACACCATGATGTTGCTATTTAACAACATTATTTTAATTTTAAAAAGAAAACAAACAACTAATAAATCAGTAAATATGAACGTTTTGCACTCCTGAAGCCCCCCCCCCCCCCAAAAAAAAAATATATATATATATATATATATATATATATATATATATTGTTTTAATTTCAGGGTAACTGAAGAAAAAAAAAATCCTTCTATAGCGTTTCTATTTTTCCATGCGCTGTGAAGATTTTTTAACGGGTTCAAAAACAAATTTCACAAATACTTCTAACTTAATTAACAAATACTTCAAAAATATATTTTTAATTCCATGTTGTTTATGTATGAAGAAAGAAACAAAAGTTTGGTAAACTTCTATCTCTGTTTAAATAGTCTATTTCAAGAATAAAAACATTCGGTAGAATGCATAGCTTTGACAATACATAAACAAAAATGAAGAATACAGTACCTTTTTTTTTTTTTTTCAATTTCTTATATTTGGTGCAAGATACTACTGAATACTTTGCTACAAGATTTGTTTAAAGATATTACCCTCTCTCATGATTTTTAGGTTTCCAATGCCACGTCTACCATTGCCCCGAGAACTGACGACTGATTTCGTGATTTATTAAGTAAAATCTATATTTAACATTTGAAAATAAACTTTCACTAGAAAAAAAAAACAAAAAAAACAATGGTAGAACTTTGCATTTCTCTGACTTAGGAAAATAAATATTAGAAGATAAATACATATTTCTTTATAATCTGTTTTTAAAATGAAAATTTAAGAAATGAAATTGAAAAAAAAAAGGTACTGTATTCTTCATTTGTTTATATAGCTGATCAAATATATGCATTTCACTGAATGTTTGGATTCTTATACTATGAAACAGAAGCTTACAAACGTGTTTTTTATCGTACATAAACAACATGGAATTAAAAATATATTCATGAAGTATTTGTTAATAGAAGTTAGAAGTATTTGTGAAATTTGATTTTCAACACTTCAAAAAATGTTCATAGCAGCGAATCACATCGCACACGAAGAAAACAAACTGATGATTGATTCATTTTGAATGATTCCTTGTTACGCAAATTAATTGATAAAAAAAAATCTTAATCTTTTTTTTCCTTTAAAAAATCACAAATTAAATATAAATAACAATTAAATTGTATATGTATAATTATAAAATATTTCAATATTTTAATCAAGGAATCTAAATATTTTTCGACTTAATGAAGATTTTGATATAAGAAATTCTTTATTATAACAAAAAAGAAAAATATACAAACAATAATTTAATTTAATACATATATATTACATATTAAAAATTGCATTAAAAACTGTTTTCGTATTAAAAAAAAAAAAGAATCTAAATAGTTCTTCAGCCACATATGATTGCGAAATCGCCTTTAACTATAACCGTGATACCCATGAACATTCTGACCGCGCAGGAATAAAAAAGGGTGAAAAGGCCGAAAATCTTTAATGTTAGTCTACCAGAAAAAGCATAAGAAAAGAGTCCGATTTTGAAGCTGGATTATATAAAAAACAAGAGTTTTCCTACGTTAGCTCAAAATCTTACTCTCTTCATCTAAAAGCGATTAATATAATATATTAATTTTAAAAAAATCGTTCGATCCATTTTCGAGATAACACCTCTGTGCCCATTACACCATTACATTTTCCATTTTCGCTTAAAAATTGGTTTCCAGATCTCAAAATCTACTGCATGTAGAAATCTATAAATTTCAGGATAGAGTTAGGCCATAGATATAAGACTAATGTGAAAAAATCGAAACGGTATGCCGCATATTTACTGAGATATTAAATGTCGGCGTTTCGATTTTCCTTTGATGTCCTGCTAGCTGTATATATGAGAGTGACGGAATCTTCGGTTTTGGGCTTACGGTTTTCAGTTTTTCGCTGCGTCACTCAAGAGACTACTGTCTCTTATGATATATGAAATGAATGTGAAAAAGTATGAAAGAATATTGAATGTGAACGAATGTGGATTGATATGAAAGGATAGTTAGTTAAACCCATTCCAAATCAGAAACTAAAATATAAAAATTCAAGGTTTAAAATCCCTAAATCGTGTGTCAAAATTTTAAAGTTCGGCATAATAGAGTTCCTGGGGAGAATTCCATTTTTTGGCCATTGAAAGCATAAAATCTCAAATATTCCGGGAAGGGGGACATTTCAATGCTCCATGTGGAATGTCCCCCTGAGCCACCCCCTGAATTCAACACTGCATATAAAGACATCCTTGGCGAGTAGGATTTTCTGAAAATTTTTTCATTTTCGATTTCAATGTTTTTTGCTCTATTATTTGCTTATTTTCTGCTCTATTCATTTATTAAATTTTATTATGCGTAATTGGATATAGACCCAGCAAAAATGCATTATTATTTTTTTACAAAAGACGAAATTGCTTTAAATTTTACAAATAATGTATGCAATATAAATATGCGGGTGGGATAACAACCATAATGCATCCCTCTTTATAATGAAAGGGGGTTTGGGTTGATGGTTGTTATTACTGCTGAAAATTAGAGCTCCAGTACTCTTTTATCTAGAATTTAAGCCCTGCCTGTGAGTATGGATTTTGAAAAAAGAGGCGTTAAATGTGAGGTATTTTTCTTAGAAAAATACTATCTATAATTACACACAATTTTACGCCAACCATGCATTAATTTAAATTGATCAGTAATAAATTAGTTATACATTGATTTACACTTATTACATTTTAATGAATGCTTCCTGCATGTCATTAAAATTATACTAGCTGACCCGTCCGGTGGTGCCGGGCCCATGATAATTACCTCATATTTGTATGAATATATCTTATATCGATTTTCTTATATCTTATATCGATTGACTAAAGTCGAAAAGAACAGAGTCACATAAAAAAAGACTAAGTCAAAGCATGAGCTGAAGCAGAGCGAACCCACGCCGAAACACCTAACTTTCTTTTAGCATTTTCATCGAAAAATTCTCAGTTTTCTTTTAATACTTTTTTTCATCAGAGTGTTTCAAAATTTTTGTAGGCGCTGTAAATTTGATCTTGCGGAGTGCTTTTAAAAGATTGTGTCGAAATACTGACGGTTTGTTACTTTTAGCATAGAAAAAAGATCGTCTTCGAAAGGCGCGATATGATGTGCGGTTCTAAATAAATCATAATTTAGAATGCTTTCAGCTGTTTCACACCTTTAAATTTCCCATTTATAATAAAATCTTTATGCCGGGGATTTGCATCTAAAGAGTAATCTCTATACTAAATTTCAAGTTTCTAACACTAACAGTTTCAACTAAATCATAATTTAGAACGCTTTTAGAAAGTTTTCTGCTCATTTCATCCTTTTAAATTTTGAATAATAAAAAAAAATGTTCTGAGGAAGCATTTACTACATAAAAGTAATCATCATGCCAAATTCCAAGTTTCCATACCAATTGTATCACATAAATCGCAATTTTAGAATGCTTCTTACTCTTGCATTTTTTAAAATTTCGAATTGAAAAAATAAATTCTTGGCGAGCATTTACGTCTCTTAAGTAACATTCAAATAAAATTTCAAGACTCTAGCCCTAAAAGTTCTAAATATACAGTAAAACCTTTAAATAACGGACACCTCGGGAGCGCAGAAATTGTCCGCTATTCGGAGGTGTCCGCTATTGGGAAAACTTCAGAGATTCACAAAATCACTAAGAAATTCTTAACGTTTCATTAATTGGCTTTTGTATGTCCGAGAACTTCTATTATATGATTAATCAGAAATTAAAATTACTTTTTTAAGCAATAAAACTGAAATGAAATTCTACATACATTTTTCCACTGTTTATTACATTCTTAAGGAAAAATCTGTTACAAAAGTTTGCTTTTGCCTGCGATTACATGTAGTTAGTTTTTCTATGTGACGTTTTAATACTATCAGTAGTTTTAATCCTTCTGAATCATCTTTTTTTGGAAAAACAAAAAAATATGTCTAACTGCTCACTGGGTTTTGCCGCATCTTGGAAATTCTCGATATTGTAAGAAAGATCCACTGGTTTCAGTATCTGATTCATATCACTAATAGAGTCAGTTTTTGTCAAAGATTCTGAAGGAAAATAATCGCCTACATCAACTGATTCTTTTTCAGTAGATCATCATCAATGCTGATGGACATTTCGGCATTTCTTCACACCTGATCCATTTCATCAATTCACTTATTGCGATAGTTCTTCATTTCTATCGGAAATAAGTGTTTCATTTTCTTTTAATATAAAGCCTGCTTTTCTGAAACATTGTCGTACGCATTCCAGTTATATGTTTTTTACAGCTGAAGAAATCCGAATTTGAAAACATCGGGAACATTAACTAATTTTAGGCTGTTCTCAGTTGTATTCACAGAATAAAACTTCGAAAGAATATGGCTTAATAAAAGCTTTTTCTACTACGCTTTACAATTGTGTATAACGCCTTGATCAAGGGGCTGGCATACGGAAGTTGTCTTCTTTTTTTTTGGGGGGGGGGGGGGGGGGGGGACACATTTTTAACATTGTCCAATTTAAAATGTTTTGGATGAGAAGTTGCACTGTCCAAAAACAAGAGAACTTTTCTTTGTTTTTTCATCCTATTATCAAAGGAAGTTAACCATTTAATCACTAAAAAACTAGTTATTCACGCTTTTTTATTCGCTCTGTAACACCAAATTTTTTAAATTGGATGTTCTTTGAGAAACACATGGATTATAAGAGGAATTTAAAATTCTCCTAATACATTGCAACATAATAAAATAGTGATTCGCTCTTTTGTCACTTTTTTCGCCGATACAGCCATCCTTTTTAATGCACAAATTCTGAAAAAGAGTTCGCTTTCTTCGGCATTAAAAAATGTTTCTCTCCTCATAACCTTCACAAATTGATTGCAGTTATTCATGCCAATCCTCCACTTTTTTCAGAGCTACAAATTTTGCTTTTCCACATATAAAACAATATGTGGAAAAGCAAAATTTGTAATTCTACATACATTGAAAGAGATGTTGTGCCGAGATAGGAACTATTTCAGCCATCTACCCAATCCCTTAAAATCATGTAATCAGAGTTCTTTGGTGATTTTAAAGCCTTTTCCTGAATCAAAGGCCAACTGATAGGACTTTTTTTGAACGAAGTGAAGTAAACCAATTCAGAAATATAGAATTAGTTTCAATGGAATCAGTATATCTCAATTTCACATTTTTGGTGTTCTCGTTAGTGTTAATAATCCACAAATTCTTTATTTCGTAAAATCTCTCCCACTTGTGTTTTACCTATTTCAAAACATTCGGCAAGTACCCGTAAACTCTATTTCTGTTTTCATTTTCATTTTCACTTACATTTACAATTTACAATTTTTCTTTTAAAGTTAATCGCTTTCATTTTGAGGTCATTCTCGAAACATTAATCACAAACAAGACACTAAATTCAGAATACACAGAACTCAATATATTCAGAAAACAATAAAAATGATTTTAACATATTTTGAAGTTTTGAATATAGTAATTGTATGTCAATTAAATCTGAAGAATCAAACAGTAATCGATACAAAATACATACGATATTGGGGGATTCCCCAGGCCATTGGGGATTTTCCAGAGACCACCCCCTACATTTATCTGTGGTAAAAAAAATTGTGATACATTGCCTTGATAAATTTCAAGGCTTTTTACTTTTTTTCCCCATTTTCTTTCTCGTTAAAAAAATATTTTTCATCCTTGATCAACAAAACTGTTGTCCGCTATTCGGAATGTCTGCTATTCAGAGGTTAAACATACAAAAATTTAGATTTTGGGAGTGGGGATTTGAAAAGTGTCTGTTAAATAGAGGTGTCTGCTATTCGGGAGTGTCCGTTATGGAGGTTTTACTGTATTATGATTTAGAACATTGTTTTGCTCATTTCACTTTTTAATATTTCGAATTCTTTTAAAACTGTTTTGAATGAGTATTTATATCTTAAAAGTAACCACTATGTCAAAAACCAAGCATTCATACCAACTGTATCATACAAATAGCAAAATTTTAGAATTTTTTTGTTCTTGCATCCTTTTACATTTTGATTTTTTAGAAAACTGTTCTGGATGATCATTTACATTTCTAGAGTAACAGCTGTACCAAATTTGACATAGGGTCACCCGGGGGTAATTCCTGGTCAAAAATCATCAACATCCAATTATTATAAAAACTATAAAAGTCATTTTTTTCAATTTTTTTGTGGAATAAGCCCCCTCTGATGGCTATATAAGAAAATGCTTATTTAAATTTAAATGCACTTATAATTGAAATAATTATAATTTTTAAGTGACCAAGAATTACCCCAAAAACGGGGCAATTCTTGGTCACTTCTGGGGTAATTATCGGTCAGCATCATTTTTTATGTAAATAAAGTAGTAAAGTTAATTTCTTTAAGACTGAGTATTAAAATAAGTAGAATCAATCTGGTAAAAGATTTATTCATCGCATAATTGTAGAATAATAAAGCATAGACTTTGTTTTGGTTATAAATACAAATTTATTTGATGTGCTAAAGACTCTTGTACATTTTACAAAACATTAATTAACCAAAGAATATTTATGCAGTTTTCCAACATTTATAAGCAGTATTTATTACTTATTTATCCACTGTGAATGGATTAATTAATACCTTGCAAATTTATTGGCCCATAAAATGTATAACTGAATGTTTATATCTTTGATTTTATCTCACTTTGGTTTGTCATTTTTTTTTTTAAAGAAATTTTACACAAACTTCAATACAGATCTTTTAATAACAATTAGGTTCCTCTATTGCATTATGTATATTTTTATGCACCATTTTGACATTTTGCAATGAGATAATAATATCATAGATACAGTAGTAATCGTTAATATAGTAGAAGAAAATTTTATAATCTTTTTTAAAGATGGTGATATGCCATAGTTGAAATAAAATAAAATTAAAACTTTAAAATTGACACTAATCTTTGTAAAATATGTAAAAATCAAGGTTAATGTTGTTTTGCAGAAATTTGAATGTATTTTTTCAATATTAAATTTCAACCAAATGAATAATTTAGGCATGCATTTCAAAGCAAAGGGTTCAAAGTATCTAAGATTTTTTACAGTTTGATAAATTGTTATTTTGATAATGAAAGTGAAAATGATCGAGAGTTACCTCAGAAATTCAGTGACCAGGAATTACCGAGTGACTCTACTTTATTAAGAACTACAATTAACTAAAATGCGGTAAACAATGTGGTTACAGTTAACTTTACAGTTAATGCTTAAAGCATTTACCAACAATTAAATTCCCTAAATATGACAATAAAAAGGGACTAAATGATGAGAAAAACATTGACCAGGAATTACCCCAGTGACCAAGACTTGCCCCAGTTACATGGGGCAATATTTGGTCAACTTCTGTAAATTATTTAAAATAGTATAAGAAATATAGAGACTATTTTTTAATAGCTAAAGTAGTTGATAATTGAACTAAAAAGAAAGAAAAGAAAAATATTTAAAATTTGAGTTGTGACAAAGATCTTTGTAAAAATGTGCCACTGCTGAGACCAATGTTGTTTTACAGAAACTAAGCAAGCACTTTCAAAACAATTTTTTTTTCTCAAACTAAATAAGTAGTAATTCTACAATTAAATGATAAATTCTAAAGAAGATAGTTTAGAGTATCTCTATGATTTTTTTAAATTTTGGTGAGGACTTTTTCAAACACTGAAAAGTACTGTGACCAAGAATTACCCCTGAAAGTTGTTGACTTGGAATTACTCCGGCTGACTCTATCTAGCACAAACAATTCCTAATTAATTGTTTTTAGATCATTTTCAGACTGTTTTCCGCTCCTTTAATTCTTTTAAATTTAGAATTTCTTTAGAAATCGTTCTTAGAGAGCATTTACATCCCAAAAGTTACCACCATGCTAAATTCCAAGCTTCTATACCGCAACTGTATCACACAAATTGCAATTTTAGAACAATTTTTTGCTGCTGCAAACTGTTCTGGGCTAGCATTTAAGTCTCTAAAGTAACAACCATGCCAAATTTCATGTTTCTAGCTCCAACTGTACAAATAAATTGTAACTTAGAACGTTTTCTGCTCCTTTCCCCTTTTTAAATTTCGAACTTTTCAGAAACCATTTTTAGTGAGCATTTACATCTTTTTAAAGTAACCTCCATTTCAAATTTCTAGAACCAACAATGTCGTAGAAACTGCAATTTTAGAATGTTTTAAGGTAGCTTTCAATACAAAAAAGTATAAAGCTACCTATTGCAGCCGTTCGAAGGAAAGCAATTCCGGAAAATTTCGATATATTTTCACCGATCATGACCCCCAGACCTCAAAACCACTCTCCGTTCAAATGTTGATATATATATATATATATCTGATCTGTCATATGATAACGCCAGTATTTATAAATTAATTTTGATGAAACTAATTGTGTTCGTTGGCCAGCTTGATCCGCCATCATGTTTCAAGACTCAAGCGCTACTCCAAACTTTAAAACTAAAATAAATATACAAAAAAGTTAAAAATTCGAATTTATTTTTTGATTAAGTGATAGGCCTTGATACAAGGATTCCAGAGTATTGTTTGTTTTACCTCTATCTTAAAAAATGGCTGAAATAGAGCAGTTTGAAATTCTAGGGTGGCTGACATTTTGAAACAAGACAGCACATTACAAAAAAACAACATTTATTTATGAGTTTTAGTGAACGCGATTTCTCGCAAATTATTTTCTTTCTTTCTTGTAATGATTTTCCCAATCATACGCATAAAACTATATATTCATATCCGTTATCGCCAAATTCTCGCCAAACTTGGCGACATTTGGCATAATATCGCCAAATTTGGCAACCAAAATAAGTTTTTATAAATGAAGCAACTTGGCTATAGCTCAATAATTTAGCGAAATTCAGTATTAACGAATCTTTTGTAAACGGTTTCTTTGTATTTTAGCTTGCTGTTTTCGAGTAACATTAGCTAAAATTTTAAAACGGAGATATAGGCAGAGTTGTATAATATAGACGCACGCGTGCACGGTGTGCGCGGAAAATTTTCTGCAAAATTCGGAATTTTGCAGAAAATTTTTTTAGAAAAAAAAAAAAAAACTTTTTTTTTTTTTTTTTTTTTTTTTTTTTAAATACCAAAAAAATTTCCCAATTTTATGTATGATTTAGTCACTGTTTGCACACAATTCAAAATTTAAAGATGCAAAACATTGTTGTGATATTACAGACGCTTGCGAAGAGGTCAAAATATTAAGGACTGTGTTGTTTCTAAATGCATCGACAAAATAATTGATAAGAATTCAGCTCTTCCTATCCTTGATTTTTAGCTTTATTATTATTTTTAACCAAAATAATTATTCTTTAATATTAATTAATTTTAAATGGTAATTATTTTAAACTACTGTTTTTAATTATATCATCAAAATAATAGAACATGTAATTTTATTAAACATTAAAATAATTTGCAGAAAGTTTTTGATTCAATATTTATGTGCGCAGAAAGTTTTTGGTTTTATACAAGTCTGGATATAGGAAAGCTACCTTTTCCTCCCGGTACAGGCCGGAAGGACTTTTTTGTTCTTGCACCCTTTGGAAATTGTTGTACCAAAAAAATTATTTGGAAATTGTTGTATAAAATATAGACTATGTTAGAGAGGAGATGGTTACCAGAATTTTGACAACATTATTAAAGTTTCATACTTAAAAAGTAAAAACGGAACTATCATACACTCATGTGTCTTATTTTTCTGGCACTTAGTGGGGGAGTTGAGGGTTATCAACGCAGAATCATCTAAGGATTGTTGGTAATGATTTTCGAAAAAATGTGTTTGTAATTAGCTGAGATATTAATTAAAAACCCATCTAGAAAACAACGGCATGTACCAAAGCAGTGTTGCTACTTTGCGACCTCCTTTTGAAGCGCGCTTGGCACAATGCTAAGATTAAACTTTGTACAAGATCTTTGGTTTAGGTAAGTCAAATCATAGCGATAGTCAGCATTTTTCATTTGAACTGAATTCAATTATTGAAGACAAATATTGAAAAATAATTCATAGAATAATTCCAAGACATTAGAAGTCAATAATTTTGAGACAACAATCGCTTATAATTCAATATATAATTCATTTATAATGAAAATTTTTTTTCAATAACAAATCACTTGAATTATCCTGCCTGCATTATGCTTTCATTTTTGAAAATGAATCGGAAAGTTTCGTGTTGTTCAGCATACCTTTTTAAATGCTTTAAAATTGTCTACTATTACGTCAAATATGATTGACATGTAACTTTTCGTGTGAAACTTAGCGACTTCTTCTGAAGCGTGATTGGTTGGTTCTCTACCAAGTTTAAACTTTGTATAAGGTCTTTGTTTTACAGGAACATATATTCATTGCTTTTCATTCCAATACCAATAAAATTAAATTATGGCATGTGGTATTGTTTTAGGTATGTGAGTATATTGTCTTTGAACAGTTCTGATATTTTGTGTAGAACCCTATGTACGCGAATAGAACTCGCATATGACCAATTACTTTTTTTAAATCCGTTCTGTAGTTCCAGAATTAACCTGTGCAAAAAGAAAAAACGTTGCCGTTTTATAATATTAGTATAGATACGACTTCAATTCAAACTCGGATATTTTTAGAGAACTTTAGCAATAATAGATACTAGATGGAACCCGTCAAAATTTGACGGCAAAAAACTTGATAGTACCATAAAAATAAAATTCATAGCTGCTTTAAAATGTTTGAAACTTTTGCAGAATAATTCAAATAAATAAAAAACCCACTTTGAATTAAAGCTAGGTTGAAGAACAGCAATTGGCTAAGTTTCACTGGCATATGCACTCGCGGAATTTCTTTCATCTGACACATTTAGCGCTGTTGTGCAAGTAAATGGTAAGTGCCCCCTTGGGGAGGGGGAAATGGTGGGATGGACCAAGGAGATGCATAACATGAATAAGCAGTCAAAGACCTTTCAAACGATATGTAACATGAGGGGGGTGTGCAAAATTAAAAAAAGTACCCCCTTGGGGGGGGGGTAAAGTAGGGGATGGACACGGAACATGCATAATATGATTAAGTGGTCACAGACATTTCCAACGATATATAACATGACGGTTGTGTGCAAAATTTAGAAAAGTACCTCTTTGGGGGGGGGGGGGCAAAGTGGGGAAATGGACATTGGAGATATGCATATGATTAAGCAGTCACAGACCTTTCCAACGATATATAACATGAGGGTTGTCTGCAAAATTTAGAAAAGTACCCCCTTGGGGGAGGGGGGGGCAAAGTGGGGAGATGGACATTGGAGATGCATAATATGATTAAGCGGTCACAGACCTTTCCAACAATATATGACATGAGGGGTGTCAACAAAATTTAGAAAATTGACCCCTTGGAGGGGGACAATTGGGGAGATGGACATTAAAGATGCATAATATGATTAAGCGGTCACAGACCTTTCCAACGATATATGACATGAGGGTTGTCTGCAAAATTTAGAAAAGTACCTCTTTGGGGGGGGGGCAAAGTGGGGAAATGGACATTGGAGATATGCATATGATTAAGCAGTCACAGACCTTTCCAACGATATATGACATGAGGGTTGTCTGCAAAATTTAGAAAAGTACCCCCTTGGGGGAGGGGGGGGGCAAAGTGGGGAGATGGACATTGGAGATGCATAATATCCTTAAGCGGTCACAGACCTTTCCAACAATATATGACATGAGGGGTGTCAACAAAATTTAGAAAAGTGCCCCCTTAAGGGGGGGGAAGTGGCGGGATGGACCCCCAAGATGCATAACATGAATAAGCAGGCAAAAACCTTTCCAACAATACGTAACATGAAGGGTTTGTGCAAAATTTACAAAAGTATCCCCTTGGGGGGGGTGGCAAAGTGGGGGGATGGACACCGGAGATGCATAATATGATTAAGCGGTCAGAGACCTTTTTAACGATCTATAACATGAGTGGTATGTGCAAAATTTAGAAAAGCGCCCCAATTGGCGAGAAGGGGGGGGGGGGGGATGGACCACACAGATGCATAACATGAAAAGGCAGTCGCAGGCCTTTCGAACGATATATCATATGAGTGGTGTCAGCAAAGAAAAGTCTCCACCCCGTGTGGGCAAAACATACTACCCCCGCCGCCATAATTATTGATGCGGACTCATTTTTTAAATTCGTTCGCACCCCTCTTCTCCCGCAAAATGTTGTGAATTTTTAAAAACTCCCATTCCGAATTTTTTTATACCAAAAGCACTTATGTCCGTCGTCTGCATGCAGAGTTTTGTGCTTACAGACGCCAGTGGCGCAGCCAAGGGGCGGGTTTGGGGGTTAAACCCCCCCCCCAGAGCTAAAAAAATTACTATAATTGCCGCTTATATGAATCAAAACAACTAAAGTTAAAATTAAGTTTTTTGGCCTTTCCGCTTTGGCAGAATCCACCGCTTTCTTAAATCAAATTCTATACAACAATGTGATTCAATTAAACGGCGAAAATTCTACTTAAAACTGTGAAAGCGCATATTACACGCATAGATTATGTCGCATAGGTTATGATTTTTGGACTGCGTCACTTTGTCGAGACGTCTTATAGTAAAAGATGGGTCATATACTCTCACAGAGACGCTTTGAGTTATATAGTATACAGTGGTCTGTTTTTTAATTGCATTTATGTCTTTGTTCCACGTTCGAAACAATAACAGATCATCGAATTCCAGAGAAAAAAAAAAAACATACACATTATAAGTCTATCTCAGTTTCAAGTGGCTTTTTTTGCGTTTTTTGCTCTCAGTTATATCTAAGACCAAGCTATGTGCGTACCCAGGAAAAAAATCTTTGCAAAAGTAAGAATTTAAAAAAAGTACTTAAAGTTATAAAAAGCTATTTTTCGATTATGAGCAGATTTTTGCAATCGGTGTTTCTTTCGAATCATTTGTTTCGTAGGGTGTCCAGGGTTCGGAAAAACTACTTTTTGTTTGTAACGAACTACAACTACAACTACTTTATAAAAAATGTAGTTAACTACAACTACAACTACTTATTTTTAAAAGTAGCGACTACAAACTACTTTCCAAAAGTAGTCACTACTTCGCTACTTTAGTAATCATCGCTAATTAAATACACCGCAAACGATTTTTCCCGATAGACCATAATGTAACAGAATTCTTTTGAACGTCCCTGTAAGCGAGATATAAATGCTACACATTTCATTTTCAATACTGAACATTCTATGGTAAACTTCAATAACATAAAACTTTCATGGCAGTCGGAGTATATTTATGAGAGTTAGAGCACGGACAGACAAACAAAGCAAATTCATAGAACCTTTTTAATTATGTTGGAATTTTTTTTAAAAGAGGAAATTTGAAAACAAAAATTGTAATAATCTTACACATTTATGAGAGTGATGTAGCACAGTAGCGCTTAGAATCCTGCATCGGGTCGGGTTACCCGCTTTTACCCCGACCCGACCCGCCGTTCGGGTCGGCTATATTTTCCCGTTGCGGTTCGGGTTCGGGTCGGATTGACTTCAAATTTTTTTTTTGCGGGTCGGGTTGGCTTTCATTCTTTCGGGTTCGGGTTGGCTTTTTGAATCTTGCGGGTCGGGTTCGGGTTGACCCGGTTTTTTAAAAGAATGTCCAAAATATTTTTCCACATTAAAAGTCTATATAAACCGCAGATCACAGTTTCACAAAAGCAAAATGCGTGCCTGTCTGTTTTGTTAATCTTAGAATTCGTATCAGGAAGTTAATATAAACATACTTTTTCAACTACTGGTACGATAATGGTTATAACGAATGCTCCTGCACAGCTGAAACATTTCTGCTGAATAGTTACAATTCTAATTCTTGATACTTCTAATTTTGTTATGGCAAAAAACTGTCTGATCGACAGGAAGACAGGAAACGATTATTTAGCGTTTTGCTTCTTATAGTATTTCGTTATAAATGGAAGTTTTGAAACCGCAACTAATTTTAAACAAGTTGGAAATTGTACGTCAAACGTGACAAACGGAGTGCGTTCGTACTGTAGCTAGTTATATAAATATTCAGACCTAGATGATTTTTAATTCTGTGAAATGAATTATATCGTCTGCAGATTAATTTCTGTAATAAAATAAGTGTCTCGGTCGCTTGACGATTTAACATCCATCGGAAGCTCCTCTAACAAGAAAGCACAGATTTAAAAAAAAAAATTCAAATTTCTTAATAAATATTTTTATTAATATCTCCTAAAGTTTTGATTCGATTTTAATAAAATTTGAAATGTCTCGACAAAATTCTGCAAAGATAATATATCTTAAATCTCAAACCATTCGGTTGGGTAGTTTTTGCGTTGTTATATGCGGACGGACAGACAGACAGACAGGCGGACGGACGGACGGACGGACAGACAGACAGACAGACGGACGGACGGACAGACAGACGGACGGACAGACGGATGGACAGACAGACGGACGGACCAAGCGAGGACAATAGGTGCTACGTATTTATATAATTACGAACGCACCTAAAAAACATTTAAAGATTAGATTTTTAGTTGTATACCGTTTAGAGTCCTGCATCGGGTCGGTTTACCCGCACCCGACCCGACACGGCTCTAGATTTTTTTGTTGTGGGTCGGATTCCGATCGGGTTGACTTCCACTTTTTTACTGTGGATCCGGTTGAATTTCATTATTTCGAGTTCGGATCGGTTTCAGGTTGGGTTTTGACTCTAGCGGGTAGGGGTCGGGTTGACCCGAATTTCAAAAGAATGTCCAAAATATTTTTTCAGGTTAAAAATCTATGTACAATAAGACCTCCATTCTGATTTTTCTTCCAAAAGGCGGCCACCTCTATTTAGCGCCACTTTTTAATTCCTAAAATTTATATATTTGAAAAAGCTTATATCTCTGAATAGCGGCCACCTCTAAATCTAGACACACGTAACATATGCAGAAGATTTTTTTTATATAGAAATAAAAACAACTTAAAATTTTTCTATTTATTTGTATGCTTGTGGGGGGGGGGGGGGGGGGGGGGAGAAGAGTAAATTATGGGAAGTTAGGGGACAATTTAGATAGTTACTTATATATTATTATTAGGTAGAAACAAATGTAGACATTTTTTTAAAATAAAGAGTTTTAAATATTTGAAACTGTATGCTGGAGGAGGGGCAAAAAGGGAAGCGTAAATTTTGGGGACAAGGCAATAATTTTTATTTGTTGTCATTAGACAAATGAGTGAAAGATTTTATTTTTGTATAAAAATAAAGATTTAAAAATATTTTAAGCTCCTTTGTATGCTACTATGGGGAAGCGTGAATTTGAGAGATTAGGGATAATTTAGAGGATTTATGTTTAGATAAATCCATTCTTTTTCTTTTTTTAATAAGGATTTTACATTTCTTTGCTTGCTGGGGGTGGGAGGCAAAAGGTAGAAGAAATTAGTCAAATAAAGATTTAACATAGCCAGACGACTATATTTTGGAAAAAAAAATCGTAGTCGTATAAAAACACATTATATTGAGAAGATTTCTATGGATTTAAATAACAGTACACGAAGTTTCTGACACCCAAACTGTGAAAATGACAGCTAATTTGTGACTGTGCCCGTCGTCTATGGAGAAATATATGACACTGCAAATGAGATTTGTCGCTGACGTTCGCAAATTGTTGCAGAGAACATATTTCGCACGAAAGAAACGAGTTATAATCATGTGATTTGAAGATTGGGACCTTTTTTCCTCCCTCCGAAAGTAGCGTCGATGCGCGCTACAAACTACTGATATTTTGTATCGCGCTACTTGCTACACTACACTTTTTTAATGTAGCACGCTACACTACAAACTACTGGAAAAAGTAGCGGCTACTGTAGTTTCGCTACTTGTAGCGCGCTACTTCCGAGCCCTGAGGGGGTCTGTACACAAATTTAAAGACTATATTTCATTTGTTGGTAATGTTGCAACGAACTCTTGCTTATGATGGAGATTCGTATATTTATCGTTAAAATTTTATAAATTAGTTGTGGTTCCTCTTTTAGCTATTTTTAATTCTATCGCGCTTCTAATATTGTAAACGCTGTTTAAATGAATCATAACCAACGTAATTGCGGAGAAAAGCATTATGATTTCATTCATTTAAAAGACTGATTCCATTAACCGATGATTCATATAACCGGCGACCATCTTTATTATAAACTCAAAACCCCCCCTAGAACCGAATTCTGGCTGCGCCACTGACAGACGCCTGACACAACAATACACACACAGACAGACATTTCACACACAGACAGACGTTTACCGACATTAATAGTATAGATGATACTCAGTGCCTACACATTTCACCCTTTATAACTCAGCCAATGAGTTGACGGTTGTTCATTTCCAGAAACGAAACAATAATTCTTTAGGATGAATTTTGTTTGTTTGATACACCGTGGCAGAATGCGTGCAATACAGCGACAGGCATCACAAACTTTTTAGGGCACCTGCAGACTAAAAACAAATAATCAATCTTCGCGGGAAAAAAATCCTAGATTTCGTCAAATGATCACAGGAAAAACACTAATTTCATCAAAGGATCATGTAAAACGTGAATTTTGTTAAAAGGCCACAGAAAAAAGCGATTTATGCAAAAGATGAGCAAATTTTGTCAAAGAATCGCAAAACAGGAAATTTCACCAAAAGATAGCGCTTTCTTGCCAAATTTCATCTAAAAATTGCGGAATAAAATGTATTTTATCAAAAAATCGCTGGAAAACGCACATTTCGTTAAAGTATCGAGAGAAAAATGCGAATTTCTTCAAAGATTGCTGAAAAAACGCGAATTTCATCAAAGGATTGCTGAAAATTCATGAATCTTATCAAAAGGCAGCAGAGAAAATGTGATTATTATCAAAGCATTGCGAAAAAAGAAAATTTCGTCTAAGGATCACAGAAAAACGCAAATTTCATAAAAGAATCATGGAAAATAACGCAAATTTCATGAAAAAAAAAAATCGCAGAAAAAACACAAATTTCGTCAAATTATCGCTGAAAAAAACACAAATTACGTCATAGGATAGCTGAAAAAATTGTGAATCTCGACAAAAAAAAGATACAGAAAAAAATGCGAATTTCATTAAAGAATCACGAAAAAAAATGCGAATTTTGTTAAAGGATTGCGCAAAGAATGTGAATTTTTTGAAAGGTTCGTGTGAAAAATGAAACTGTCTTTATTAAAAACAGCACACACACAAACATCTATACAAACCTCAATACACACAAACATATTATAGGCAGGGCTTGAAATTCAATTTTTCCAAGGACGGGAGTCTCCCTACCAACATTTTTAAATGGAGGGGAGTTGTAATGTTTGGGAGGGAGAAAAAAAATCTTTAAACCCCACTATTATTTTACGTGCTATTTAAAGAATTACATTAATGCAGACATGACAAAAAACCATTGAAAAAATTAAGTCAACTGAGAATGATTATGTAAAATGTTTATTTTTATTATAAAAAAGGGAAGAAAGTTAAGTTTTATATATGCAGTGTATTTTTCAAGTTCCATTAAATGTGTTAGGGACCCTTAACAATTAGGTTGTTAAATAAATTTCTGACTTTAGATTTTACTTGATTGAGATTCACCGATCGATCGTGGAAAAGACACAAAGTTCATCGATCTGTCGCGGAAAAAACGCTAAGTTCGTCGATCTGTCATAAAAAAACGCAAAGTTCGTCAATCAGTCGGGGGAAAAAAGCAAATTTCGTCGATCGATTGCAGAATAAACACAAAGTTCGTCGATCTGTCCCCAAAAAACGCAAGGTTCGTCGATCAGTCGCTTAAAAAACGCAATGTTCGTCGATCTGTCGCAGAAAAAACTCAAAGTTCATTGATCTCTCACGGATAAAACCACAAAGTTCGTCGATCAGTCGCGGAAAAAACACAAAGTCCGTCAATCGGTTGCGGGGAAAAAAAATCACGAAATTTATCGGTCGGTTGCAGGTAAATTAAATAATGCAAATTTCTCCAAAAATGCTGAAATTTTTTGGGCGGGAGGCTCCCACTCATTGTCTTTTTTTGGGCGGGATTTCAAAATTTTCGGCACGAATCACGCCCTGAAAGATATAGTTTTAATCTGAAATAATATACTGAACTTGAACTAACTTTTGAAAAATCGGGTTAACCCAAATCCAACTTGCAGAAATCTACACTCAGTCTGAAATCGACTCGAACCATAAAGACAGTTAACCCAACTTGCAACAAAAATAATTATTGCCGAGAGAGCATTTACCCTCTCTCCCTGTGCTGAAACTTTTCAGAAAATTTTCTGATTTTTTCTTTTCTCAAAAATGCTGTAGTCATTTTGTCCCCCAATTTTGCCCTTTACAATTCAGCCAATGAGTGGAGGGGGCCAAAGGAGCGTTCCTTATCACAAACGAAAGATGAGATACGTTCGTTTGATGTCGTTGTTGAAAATTTATGGATTTCTATTATTAAAGTAATTTTTTCATTTTACCGTATTTATTTTCTTTTTGTGTTGTATGTATTTTGCTACTTTGAATTTTTTTAAACTAACCCTTTTTTTTTTTTTTTTTTGGAGAGTGAGAGAGAGAGATTTAGTAATTTGGTGACACGAAGTTCCGCAAATTCTTAAAATCCACAAATCGTTTCCAATGTAAACAATGAAATTTACAATTAAGTTGCAAGTGCAAAATTTCAGTTTTTTAAAATTTTCATGTCATTCTGTACACATTTTAATATGTCATTCTGATCATTATACATATTTAGTTATGCATTATTAATTATTTACTTGACCTTTACTTTTAATATTTTAAATATTTCAAACTTACAGCTAAATATAATTATTAAAACATTTGAAATACTGCATTCGAAAAATGAAATTTCAGCTTAGAAACGCGACAATTACTATTAGGTTAAAAAAATTTAAAGTAGAAAAGTACTTATGATATAAAAAGAAGAAAAAAAAATACACCAGAATTTATCTGTATTACGAAAGCGGGAGAAATGATTTTCTGTGCTATACGAAAAGATATCCAAATAACTCAATCATGAACATAAAAATAGGTATCGGTTTCTATGTTCATGTGCACTCAATCCAAACTTGAAACTTTTAAAAAGGTCATTGAATGAATGAAATTCATCTCCGCCTTTCACATCCAGAAAACTTGCTGTGTCGCCAATTATGTTTATATTTTATATATATATAAAAAAATAATAATTCAGGCACTTTTCCGTTATACGGACACCATTGTCGCCAAACATACATACATACATTTTGGCATAGTGTCCGTATAACAGAAAAGTACTAAAGTTCATGGTTTAAAATCACAATAAAATATCATGAAATTTATTGATTAGTTGTGGGAAAATATCGGGGAAATAATGTGTTTTTCGTGAATTTTTTTGTTTTGTTAACAATGTGGTTAGAGAGCCAGGGAGAAATCCAGAAAACTTGCTGTGTCGCCAATTATGTTTATATTTTATATATATATATAAAAATAATAATTCAGGCACTTTTCCGTTATACGTACACCATTGTCGCCAAACATACATACATACATTTTGGCATAGTGTCCATATAACAAAAAAGTACTAAAGTTCATGGTTTAAAATCGCAATAAAATATCATGAAATTTATTGATTAGTTGTGGGAAAATATCGGAGAAATAATGTGTTTTTGTGAAATTTTTTGTTTTGTGTTGTTGTGTTTAATTGTAAGCATTCATTATAATTTTCAGTGCATTATTAAATTGAAATTTTTGTTTAAAATATGTAAACAAAACAGTGACCAGAAACCTGCACAATTTCTAATATAGATAGATAGATAGATGCATGCATGTAGTACTTTTAATTATTTGGTAAAAATACTGTGATCGTCACTGAGAAAACCTGAATTTAACCTAAAAGTAATTGTCGAGTGTTTAAGCTGAAATTTCATTTTACGAATACAGTATTTCAAATGTTTTAATAATTACATTCAGCTGTAAGTTTGAAATATTAAAAGTAAAGGCCAAGTAAATAATTAATAATGCATAACTAAAAGTAATTGTCGAGTGTTTAAGCTGAAATTTCATTTTACGAATACAGTATTTCAAATGTTTTAATAGTTACATTCAACTGTAAGTTTGAAATATTAAAAGTAAAGGCCAAGTAAATAATTAATAATGCATAACTAAAAGTAATTGTCGAGTGTTTAAGCTGAAATTTCATTTTACGAATACAGTATTTCAAATGTTTTAATAGTTACATTCAACTGTAAGTTTGAAATATTAAAAGTAAAGGCCAAGTAAATAATTAATAATGCATAACTAAAAGTAATTGTCGAGTGTTTAAGCTGAAATTTCATTTTACGAATACAGTATTTCAAATGTTTTAATAGTTACATTCAGCTGTAAGTTTGAAATATTAAAAGTAAAGGCCAAGTAAATAATTAATAATGCAAAACTAAATATGTATAATGATGAGATTTTTTTTTTTTTTTTGAATTATTCAGTGAAACTCGCCTTATAAATGTACGCAAATAATTCACATCAAAATCTTAAAATAACAAAGTTTTCTTTCGTGTTTAGCTATGCTTAATAACCAAAAAAGCTTGATTAATACAAAAGTTATTTGGTAAAAATACCGTGATCGTCGCTGAGAAAACCTGAATTTAATCATATCACACACGAAATCTCTCTCTCTCTCAAAAAAAGGGTTAGTTATAAAAAAATTCAAAGAGGTAAAATACATACGACTTAAAAAGAAAATAAATACGGTAAAATGAAAAAATACCTTAATAAAAGAAATCCATAAAAATTTCAACAACCGAACAACCAAATGGAATCGTAATACACATACGCTTCTAGAGAGAGGAAAAAGCCTTCACCTCATTGGCTGAAACATCGCGTCTGAAGATAGTAAAAGCCTCTAGCTGATTAGCTGAATGCTCGCGCATGCGTATAAATAGCATTTTTGCACGAAAAACTAAAAAGCAGGTTAGCTTTAAGTATATGGATATTTTAACGAAAATTTTATCATATTTACATTACTTAATGCGAAATTCGATGTGATGTAAAGTACTGGAAGGGCGCAGTAATTTAGTCTACAATACCGTGTTTAATATCAACTACATTCCAAAACATCGATTACCTAATTGAGTTGTTACATTTGGCAAAAAGCAAAGTAAGTAAGTCTTCTCTTGTAATGAAACCTTGTATATTTTTGATTGAACAAATGGATTGCAATTCGGTTATTTTCTATGTAAAAATTATTTGCTGTACTGTGCTCTTCCATC
This sequence comes from Maratus michaelseni, assembly GCA_963931845.1. Lineage (NCBI taxonomy): Eukaryota > Metazoa > Arthropoda > Arachnida > Araneae > Salticidae > Maratus > Maratus michaelseni. The sequence continues at coordinate 258,948,432 of OZ007592.1, forward strand.
TTAAAGTTTTCCCCTCATCATTTTTAAACACTTTATAAATCTAACCTAGTTCTGTGTTATTTCATTGATGTATTTTATAGTTTGTAACTCTAATATTGTAAATGCTTTTTAATTTAATCATAACCAACGTAATTGTGGAGAAAAGCATTATGATTTCATTAATTTAAAGATTGATTCCATTTACCGGTGATTCATATAACCGGCCACCACCTTTATCAGAAACTCAAAACCCCCCCTAGAACCGAATTCTGGCTGCGCCACTGCTGTAGATGAAAAATATATAAAAGTAAATCTTCTTTTGTCCGTTTGCTTCATAATGAAAAACCATAAATTTACTAATCGTTGAGTACAAATTTCATGTAATCTTCTGCAATCAGATTTACGGTCCAGTGGTACAATATCTCTTAAAAGCCTTCAAAAAGAAGATAAGATATGCCAAGAAAACTAAAATGAAATGAATGGTGATTTTTAAAAAAAATGTGTTTTAATAATTTTTGTGTGGCAGACATTTACACTAAAATTTAAATATTTTACTCTTTTTTATAATATTAACTGTTATGTATATAATTTACATTTGTATAAAACAAAATGCTCCATAAATACTGTCATACACTTGAAAAAACACCATTTTCGTTGACATCTCTCGAACCAATGTCGTGCTTATGCTTTATTGGCTTAAAATCAAATTGTTTGGCGACAAAAGTAAAATCAAAATCGTAAATAAACAAATAACATGTAACTCACAAGTACAGTCATTATTTTTATAATTACATCTGCTATTTTCTTCTGTAAGTCACATGATGGAGGAGTTAGATATTAAAAAAATTTAAAAAAAATCAAACAAAATTGTTACTTATATTTTATCTAATCAAATTTTCAGATGCATTTTTCTTAACCTGACGCAAACAATAAATTGCCAAACATGGTTCAACTGCAATATTTCACATTGAATAATTTTTTAAGTATTGCGAGCATTCCTTTTCACGTTAAAATTAACTATTTTCGTTTTATAACATTGATTATCTCTCTTAGTTTTTTTTCCCCTTTTTTTAAAAAACTTTTAAATAAAATTAGTAAGTTTTTCTTTTATTTTTCGAGGTGTTTGCATTATTTTTAAAATGATATAGCCGTTTCAATTCTTTCACCAACGACAATAGCCGGCAAAAAAGACCAATGGTAACCCTTTTCGTCCAAAATAACAGAGCTTTCCATCATAATTATATAACTAATCTACACAGAATGACATGTTATATACTAAAATCTTCCCTGAAACAATATCTATCAAACAGTGCATGTTCCATCAAAATCCATTCAGCAGAACTCGAGTTATAAGCAGTCGGGATGAAATTTCTGTTTGTATTTTATATATATATAGTAGATATGCATACATATATGATTATATAAAGCATTCAGAACCAAAGTAGATCAAGTCCATTTTTTTTTGTTGTTGTTTTGTTTAAAAATGCTTGAGATGAATTATTTTTATTATGACAATAATTTGTCCCATAATAAATCCTGTACTAAGTTCAAAGTGTGCTAGTCTCCCATGTTTGGGAATGAAATGCTCAATAATCTATTAGTTTTATCCTAAATATATCTGGACACCTTACATATACATCAATTTGCATAGTAAATCTAGTTCAAAATATGCTAAAATGCACACAGTAAATGATTTTCTAAAATTGTATATGTTATTGTAACTAAGAAAAACTCACCTATTTATTGCACCATTTTGTCGAAATACTTCACAGGCAGGAGAATAAATCTCTAGGAACATATATATTGTAGCACTGGCATCTGTAATGTAACTTATAATATCACAGAAAGAAGACAAGGGCATTTCCCTTATGCCACTAAAGCTCTGTTGTTCATCTAGTCTTCTACAGTCACCTTGCTTTTCATTTACATTCAAAAACAATTTCTCTTCAGCAAACATGAAAGCCTACCATTTACAAATTAAAAAAAATAATTATCAGTATCTAAACCAATAAAATATGTATTTGAAAAGTACAAACATTTTTTAATGATATTTTTAATTGGAATGATTAAAAAAAAAACATGAATGGGAATTTCTTAAAAATGAATTCTTAAATCTTATAAATAAAACTGTAAAAGGGGAAAAACGTAAAAGTCTGGCATAGCCATTAGGATTAATTTGCTCAAATGACATCATAGATTTTTAAGATTTCACAACTCCAATTCTCGATAATAGCTGAATATTATAGCTTTGAATAATGATAATACCTTTTAAACTTTGTACATAGGAGGATCATAACCGAGAAAAGGACATGTTCTTTTTTTTTTTTTTTTTAATGTCATTTAAGTATGTAGATGTTTAGTTACTTGCAAATTTCATTATTTGAATGTAAAAAAAAATTGATATACGAGGGTGGTTCAATAATTATTGTCCCGAGTGTATATAAACTATTTGTACTGAAATGGTTGATGTGGAATATTAAAGCCTAATGTCTTAGATACCTATATGCTAAATTTCAGAATCGTAGCTGCTATATTAACGTATTTGTTTTCGTTTTAAGTGTGAGAGGTGACACCTAACTTGAAAAATGGAGAAAACCGAACAACGAGCTGTCATCAAGTACCTCCAGAACAAGGAGTTAAGCCCAAAGGAGAATCATGAAGACATGGTCAGTGTATTGGGTGATGGGGCCCCTTCCTAAAAAGTGGTAAAGAACTGGTGCCGCGAATTCCGTTGCGGCAGGGAAAGCTGTCAACAAGCCCTAGTGCTGGTCCCCCAACAACAGCATGCACCTCAGAAAACATTGATGCTGTGGATGACACGATTATGGCAGACAGACAAATCACCATGCAACAGTTAGCAGACATCTTGCACATCTCTGTAGGCTCAGTGGAAACCATTGTGCATGAAGACTTGGGATTCAGAGAAGTGTCGGCGCGTTGGGTACCCAAAATGTTATCCCTTTAACAACAGAAAGTGTTCGATGTTCAAGGGCTGGTTTGGAGCTTATGGGGCCAGACCTGAAGCAGTTCTGTGATAGATTTGTGACAGGGGATGTTACGTGGCTACATCACTATGATCCCGAGTCCAAACGACAGAGTATGGAGTGGTGGCACAGCAGTTCACCTCCCCCGCAAGTTCAAGATGCAAGCATCAGCAAGCAAGGTTATGGCCACAATGTTTTGGGATGCGAAAAGATAGACGTAAACCAAAAAATGCTCTGGAATCCTTGTATCAAGGCCTAATACGTAATTAAAAAATAAATTTGAATTTTTAACTTTTTGTATATTTATTTTAGTTTTAAATTTTTAAATGGCGGCCATCTTGAAACAAAATGGCGGACCAAGCTGGCCAACGAACTTGGTCGAGATATTGGTGAGCTTAATATACACAATTAGTTTCATCAAAATCGATTTATAAATACGAGTGTTATCGTATGACATAGGTCAGATAATATATATAGAGAATTACTTTCTCTTACGGTACTTATGTATTACGGCAGAAGTAAAAGGTCGTGATCGTGTTATTATATGAATAGTGGCATAAAATATCAGGTTCTTTGTCTGTCTTGGGAAATACATAGAAATAGAAAAGACGCATACCTGTAATTCGAAGAAAAACAAAATAAGACACAGTTGTTGTCTGGAAACCATACTTTTTATTCTTCAATCACATGGAGGTGTTTTGGGGATTCCATCTGGGCATCTGGCTCATTCTGACTCCTCTTATTGTCTGTCTCTGCTTGACATGAGAGACAATTGACACGATACTTTAATCGTTGCTACTTCTCGAAAACAAACTGTATAATTGAGTACGTGCTCCGATAGCACATGTTGTTACGTGCCGTGCCCGGAGAACCCGGACACGGTACCTTGAAGAGAGCACCCTACCTACATCTCTGGTGCTTATTCATAGACTGACTGGAGAAAACGCGGTTGCCGGAATTATGGAAGTTAAAAACCGCACCAAGTAGAAAATGCGCTCGCCTAGACATCGCGCCAAGGAGAAGACGGAAGAGAGTCCCTACGCGCATGCGCGGGAGAACCGGCTGTGAAGTCGAAGGAGCTACCGATCCGTTACTTCCAAAATGAAGAGAAAACTATGCCTATCTGCGTGCGTCGGCCTTGGGCCAAAAGAGAAACGAACAACGGCAGATGTGAAATAACGTAACGTAGATAGGACGAACAAGATGAAAATAAACAAAAATAATGAATACTTAAATAAATAACTAAATTGGATGAACTTTAAGGAGAAATAAAATAGGAAGATATTACGATGGGGGTGGGAAGAATAGACAATATATCGCAACACAATATATTACTTCCCCACGAATATAGAAAGAAAATTGAAAGAATGGGATAATGCATGAAATTCTAAAAAATTAACTGTGAAATGAAATTCAATCAGATTGATTCAACCATACCGATTCCAAACATCAACTCCAATGCGATTGCCAATTGTCCCGCACGGTTAGTGCTGCGAACAATCCCCTCCAACTGAGCAACGGCTGCAGAAGATGACGATGACTGCCAACGAACCTACAAATACAATATGTACTGAGTGTGTGTGTCCACCAGGTCATCGCAAAACGGAATGGAGAGTAGTGTGTAAAAAGGTGAACAAGTGTACTGTGAAAAGGTGTACCCGAATTCCAAAACAACCAGGAGGTAAAGATGGAATGGATGGTGCTGTGACACAACACAACATTCAGAATCAAAACAAAAGAAGTTTAAAACAATAGAAAAAATTACGATTAAATGCATACTGGAAAAAATGTACTGAATTAAAATGTTTCCTAAAAAAATTATTTTTACTGTCCTGTATCCTGCTACCAGCTCAGGATGCAGTCTTCGAAACATATAAAAATAAAACTGAACAATGTTGAAAAAAATGTGGCAAAAAGAAGAAAAACTTCTTTATAATATGTTATCGTTGATATGATACCCAAAATATGACAAATGTCATTTGCAAGAAAAGTGAAAAAAAATGTAATACAATTCTGACAGCCTTGAACCCATTATACAAGAACACTAAAATACGAAAAAAAAATCAAACTATGCCTCACAAAATAGAATATCACCTCTTGCGTGTCTATCCTGTGACTAATGTCACCACTGAACCTATTAAACTATTGAATGTGTGGAAGAATGTGATAGAATAAAATGGAAACACAGAATGAATCTCAAAATACACTGGAACACATGAAAACAAATTCAAGGAGATGACAAAATTGAAAAAAGTATAATAACACTTACCAAAACTAAGATGAAAAACTAATTACTGCCAAATATTAAACTTGAAACGTACTGTAAATGAGAAAGTGCAGCGTGAGGATACCAGAGATCACCAGATGCCATCAGGATACAGGGGGTACAAACGATACCCAACAGGTGGGTAGCTAGGTAAAATCATTAGCACAACATGCAGATATACAAGATGAAAATTACATGATTTTAAATATTTATATTCAATAAAAAATTAATAACAAAGGATAAAAAAATTTTAAAGGGGTGTGTGGTACCACAAAAAAAAATAAGGAATACACGAAAAAAAACATATCATACATTAGTACTGATTACCCAAAAACCCTTATACTTACAAATATAAACCTGTAACAAGATACGTTAGCATAATTCCAGATAAAATTTTAAACATACATATATAACATAAAATCAAAGTAATTATTAATGAATAAAGTGTGAGCTCACAATCATGTACGTACAAAATCAAATATGATAAGGTTAACCTTTTGCAAAAATTCATTATTATCAATCACAAATATGTCTCCATGACACTTTTTACTTTATGTGAATTTTTGCTAGCATGCTTATAAGACAATATTACATTCAAAGGAGGTATACCATTAAAAAATTATTAAATTACAAATGTGTAATTTATGAAAAATGTGATTTAAAAAGTAATTTATTGAATATGTAAATTCTAAAAAAGTAAGTTATGAGTGCAAGACTTTTTTTTTTACTAGTGTGTTATCTTTTTATTTTAAATACATGAGAAGACCAAAAGAGTTATAAATGTAAGTGTACAAATTTTTTGTGTTTGCATGAAATTCATGGAGAGAACCTCTGAAAATTCATCAATGCCTTGTTAAACGGCAATTTAAATAGTGATAAAAAATTGAAATGTGATTTTTGAAAATTGAGAAAAATGTAAAGATAAAAAATTCTTTCAAATAGTCGCGTATCCTGGACATGATACAATAGTATGACATAGTCATTTTCAAGGTGACTGTGAAAAAAAATTTCCTACTGTGTTTTAAAATTTTGAAAAAAAAATCCCACTTGCACATCAAAAAATTAAATCAAACTATGGTTAACACCCTCAATTATTACACTCTTAATGAAAATTATGTGACATAAAATCACCCCTAAACTATTGTTCATTTTAAACTGTGAGAAAATGAGTATAGTAACGTAAACTGAAAAGCAAGCATAATTAAAATTCTAAAATGCAGTGCAATAAATGTAAAAATTTCAATATGTTTGCAAAAATAGAGTATGTGATTATACCAAAAGATGCATAAAAATTACAAAAAAATATACATTGAAATATATATGTACACTTGAAAAAGAAACTGAAAAATGATAAGATTGACTATGTTCCAAAAAAATATGTTACATGATATGCATTGGACAATTAAAAGTGTTGTCACCGAGACACCCTCATATCTCGGATTGTACACTGGAGAAAGGGCACTGTATGTAAGATTGCAGCTCCAAACAACCTACAATTGTGCGCGTGTTGTGATTTGTGATGTGATGCCTGCATGCACAAATAAAGTTGAAACATTAGAAAAACTTAAATTTTGAGAGGTACTGGAACATTTCAGATAAATAAAGTGTCCTGTTATCCAAAAAGGTTGAGTAGCACAATATTGTTCGTACACTAATCAAAGTTCTTTTTCATGAAAAAAACACAACTGAGTTCATTTCCTTCTACCGAAGCACAAAATATATATATATATATATAAATCAACATTTGAACGGAGGGTGGTTTTGGGGTCGGGGGGTCATGATCGGTGAAAATACATCGAAATTTTCCGGAACTGCTTTCCTCCGAACGGCTGCAATAGGTAGCTTTATACTTTTTTGTATTGAAAGCTACCTAAAATTAAAACTGAATGTGAATTTAAATTAATAAAAATTCAGTAAGTTATTATGATAATGAACTTATGTAATTTACATTCATTTACCATTCAAAAGTACCAAGTCATTATATTATATAGTAAAAAAATTAGTATTCATCTGAAAATAATTTTTTTTTCCCTATTATTAGGATCTTCATTAAATAAAATAACAGAACCTTTAATCTTAGACAAGATAAGATGAAAATTGGAATGAATGAATTCATTAAATGCAATTATAGTACAATGTATCAAATTTATGTTTTTTATTAAACATCATTTCTGCAGGTTAAAATTTTTTTGCAAAAATTTGAGTAGACATTGGAAGGATTTGAAAAATGGGTATTTTTATGTCAAATCACCAAATATTGTTCCTATCATCACCATTCTTATTGCATTCATTTCATTTAAAAAATATAATTTTAATTTAAAATGTATACATTATATGCATTTAAAATGCATGTCTTTCATTCAGTTCATTTAAAATGCAAATATTAATAAATAAATCATAACATTTTATTTCAAAATCAAAGCAAAGTTTTTTATTTACACATGTGCAAAATAAAAGCTGCTATTGGCAACATTTGCACCGTAGAGCTGGGCGTTATCAGAATATTAATATCGTAATATATCGCTGACCAAATATCGATATTTTCGATGTATCGATATATTTTAAATTCATATGTCACCCTATTATAGGGTCAAAATGTAACTGTTCTCTAGAGAACACAAAAATTCAATATCTTAATTTAACATATTAAAAGGATATTTAAATTTTTATATATTGCTTTAAAAAATGCAAATCTTTTCCCTGCAGATCTGATATAAAATGGGTATTATTGAAAACTCTTGGAAAGTTAAACATTATAAATTATTCAAATGAAACAAGAGTCCACAAGCGATTGTATCGGAAATGCCCGACCCTCGAATGAGTCTTAATTTCGATTCTCGACGAACTCCGATGAACAAAACGGTACATCAGAACAGTAGATTGTTCGGCTATATTCCAGTAAGTGTGCGACACCTGCACAAAACTGCAAATATCACACAGCTGTCGATATCAGTGCGGTATTTGCAAAAGTAACCAACTTTCCCGCCGAAATTCCGTAATTTCTGAAACTCCAGAAGTAGGATGAAATACCGTTTGAAGCGATATATTGATATATCGGAAGGTTTAAAATCTCAATATCGTTATCGCGGTCTTAAAGAAATATCGATATATAACGATATTATGGTATATTGCCCAGCCCTAGCACCAGGCTAACATAAAAGTACCGAAAAATTTGACAAGACTTGGTGCTATGCAGCTTAAGTATATAAAATAATGTTTTGATTGGCAAAAGATTCACTACGTATTGCATTCTGATTTCTGTAGCATTCAACTTAATGTATCAGTGATATATTGAAGGTGTTTGTAGAAGGTTTTCGTTAATCTGTAATTTTCCAATCCAATTATGGAGCCAATTGGAATATTTTAGCAAGTACAGTTTGGTGTATTTTTATAACTAGATTTCTTTTTCATGTGCGTGTGGAAACATTTAATGGTATCCTAAATCATGATTTGTTCCTTGATCTTTGACGCCAACCTCGGATATGGATTCAATAATGGCGTATTAACCCACAAATTACATGAAGATTGCTGAAGAATAACTGCAATATAACTGCACTTAAATCATCAGGAAAATGAAGTAAGTTAAATTAAAATATTAAATTGCTGAAAAAGAGAAGTTTATATAAACAATAAAGATGATGAAAAATTCTAAAGGAAAAATAATGTAGAAATACAATGAAATTCAAATAAAAATTTAAAGGTATGGGAAGCAAAGAAATAAGCACTGTTAATACAGTAGACTCCCTTAAATTCACGACACTAAAATCTGTGAACGCCTAAAATCTGCGTATTGTTGCAAATGTAAACAGTGAAACTTGCTTTTTTGTTTGTTAAATCTAGATAAACTTGGAATTAAATTTCGTTATTTCGAGATTATGATGTAAATTTCTTTTCTAAGATAAAAATACGGCACAACAATAGTTTCCGCACAATAACTGTAACTGTTGAAGCGGTATTGTTTATAACTACGTATTTACTTTTATTTTTATGCATTCGATTCTTTAACATTCAATTTCATTTTTTTCGTAATTTTCATACATAATATGACTAATAATATGGATGATTTTAATCTTTCTAATAAAAAAAATAGGAAAAGAAAACACATAAGTTTGAAAATAATTGAAAAAGTAGAGATAATAAAAAAGCTAGATTCTGGTTCATCTACTTGTTTTTTGGCACAATCGGATTTTATTCCTGAACAAGAAATAATGACTGTTGAGCAGCTGCAGGATAAAATAACAAAACAAAAAACTAAAGCAGACAACTATTTTATCCATGTTCACAAAATTTAATGTAGATAAATGAATGAAGCTTGTAAAAAAAAGTTATAAAAATATACTTTCCTTTATAGTGAGTTTTCACTGTATAAAACAAGAAAAAATTATATTTCATCATTATTATGCATATTTGGTATTGCATCCTTAATTATTATTTACTTGACTTTACTTTTAATAGTATTTTAATCATTTTTAATTTTTTTATTATTTTAAATTTTATATTTTATTTAAAATATTTTAATAGTTTACTTAATTATTTTACTTTATTGTAAGCATTCATTATAATTTCCAATGCTTTACTACATTCAAATTACTGTTTAAAAAATGTAAACAAAAACATTGCCAAACATCCGCAAACATCTGGTTTCATGCTATGCAGATTTGAGGGAGTCTACTGTATATCATAATCATCAAATTTTAATTGCTTAATAGGAATATAGCCAACATAGTGAAAAAATACCCAAGCCGGGACTCGAACCCGGGTCATCAGTATAGCGCATTGACGTTCTACCAACTGAACCACTTGGGAACGATACTCAGCCTGGAACTTTTTCACTATAACATGTTGGCAAGGCTACAAATTTGCATAGTGAGAAAGTTCCAGGCTGAGTATCATTCCCAAGTGGTTCAGTTGGTAGAATGTCAATGCGCTATACTGATGACATGGGTTCGAGTCCAGGCTTGGGTACTTTTTCACTATGTTGGCTATATGCCTATTAAGCAATTAAAATTTGATTATTATGAATGCAAGGCGTGTGAAATTTTCTATGGAAAAATTTCCAAAAGTATTAAATATGAATTTACTACTGTATATCATTCTATTTTTTTTTTTCTTAAAAAAAAAGTATAAAATTAAAAATATATATATTGTTACAATAATACATTTATTTTTTCGAGAAACCACACTCACTAAAATACACCAATCAGCTGTGACCAGGTTATGGAACTTACCCCAATTATAGCGTTAAAATATTTTAAATAAACATTTAAATGATCAAACTATCTCGAATTCACAGCCGCCATTGTGGCTACTCCAAAGTTATGTACACCAATTTTAAATTAATTAAAAAAAATTGGAGCACAAAAACAAAATTCTGAGAAATTCATAATAAAAGGCTCTTATTTAGATTTTTCAAAACAGCACCTGAACTTTCTTAAAAATGGAAATCAATGAAATTAATTACATTGCGACAAATGCTTTGCTATTGTAATTAGTTAAGCACCACACTGAGCTGTGGGTACGTTACTAGCTTAGTAAGTAAATATACTGAGTATATTGAATATATTTTGATACACAAGTCTTACATTTCAAAAACATAGTGCATCATTTAACTCATAGTGTCATTAAAAAAAAAATTATCACAAAAAAATGAATGACATGAATGATATAGATACATGAACAGTACTGTATTCAACAAAATATTAAACAAAGCAAATTTTAGATATTGACTGACTTTGTGCTAATGTCATTGCATATAAAATTGCAGCACAAAATTCAGACACAAAAAAAGTGTACTATGTGAGTAAAAACTAGTATAGTCCATAAACACAACAAATACAGAAAAAAAAATGTGACTACTTGAAAAAGGATGATGCAATGTTGTGGTGAAGTTCAAAACTTTTGCAAAATATTCATAATGTTGTATCATAAAGACATTAAATATTTCCAGAAATATCCCAAGTGTGTTACAGTAGATAGAGCAGATAACTGAGAACTAAAGAGCTCAAAAATCACCAACACTGAATTACAAAATGCTTACTAGGAACACAAGAATAAGCTGGAGATAAAGTGTAATCATTACATCAACTTCATATAAGTCACAGCCCATACAGTAAAATCCCAGTGTTGTGACCAGGGCTTTGAAAATTTGAAAAAAATCTGGTAGTCAGGTATAAATTTCTAGTCGCCAGAAAAAATGTTTACCCCTTAATAAAAGATAATAAAACTAAGTTTTCTGAGGAAACATCAAAATTATACATCTCAAAAAAAAAAAAAAAAAAAAAAGGGAAATATTGTGCTTTTTTTTTTTTGCTTGCGACCGGGTTTAAAATAGATTTTTTAAAATATATCTGCAATTTTTCTAAGCGATTGCTTTAATATTAATTGGATTATCACGTATTTAATTTTAACACAAAAATTTGCATAACAAACGTAAACTGATTTCTTTACTTTTGTGTCATTCTTATCATTTTGCACCCTGCTGTATGCTCGCATTAGCCCTTATTTTATAAGTCAAAGCAACCATTTGAGGAATGCATACATAACAAGCAGACAGGGCTTTACAAATTTGAAAAAATCTGGTAGCCAGGTATAAATTCTAGTCACCAGTAAAAAAATTTAACCCCCCCCCCCCCTGTTTTTTTTATGAATTACATGAGAAAATACAATAACAAACATAGTGTTTAGAATTATTAGTTACATAGTTTAAGTTTAGAACAGTATATAATTAAAAAAGTCCTTCCGGCCTGTACCGGGAGGAAAAGGTAGCTTTCCTATATCTTCGTTTTAAAATTTTAGCTAATGTTACACGAAAACAGCAAGTTAAAATGCAAAGAAACGTTTACAAAACATTCGTTAATACTGAATTTGAATAAGAAATTCGCCAAATTATTGAGCAATAGCCAAATGGCTTCATTTATGAAGACTTATTTTGGTCGCCAAATTTGGCGATATTTCGCCAAATGTCACCAATTTTGGCGAGAATTTGGCACTAACGGATATGAATATATAGTTTTATGCGTATGATTGGGAAAATTATTACAACAATGAAAGAAAATAATTTGCGAGTAATCGCGTTAATGTGGTGTTTTGTTTCAAAATGTCAGCCACCCTAGAATTTCAAACTGCTCTATCTCAGCCATTTTTTAAGATAGAGGTAAACCAAAAAATGCTCTGGAATCCTTGTATCAAGGCCTAACACGTAATTAAAAAATAAATTTGAATTTTTAACTTTTTTGTATATTTATTTTAGTTTTAAATTTTGAAATGGCCGCCATCTTGAAACAAAATGGCGGACCAAGCTGGCCAACGAACTCGGTCGAGACATTAGTGACCTTAATACACACAATTAGTTTCATCAAAATCGATTTATAAATACGGGCGTTATCGTATGACATAGGTCAGATATATATATATATATATATATATATATATATATATGGAGATATATATATAAATCAACATTTGAACAGAGGGTGGTTTTGGGGTCTGGGGGTCATGATCGGTGAAAATATATCAAAATTTTCCGGAATTGCTTTCCTCCGAACGGCTGCAATAGGTAGCTTTATACTTTTTTGTATTGAAAGCTACCTAAAAGATAATAAAACTACGTTTTCTAAGGAAACTTATCAAAATTATATATCTCTGAAAAAACAAAAAGATTATGGATTATGGACTCTTGATTAACCAACATGTTCGGAAAATGCTGACTGCTGAATGCTTCAAATGTCCGAATAGTTGAGTGCTACAAAATCTATATCTGATGAGAGAGCATCGATAAAATAGTGAAGCCGGAAAAAGATTTTTTTTGCCAATTTAGCCTATCGAGTTCAGTCAAATATTTCTGATTTTATTATTTTAAAATTTGCATTTGATGAACTCTCTCAGTTTTGCCAAATTAAATAAAAGTTAAATTTTTTTTGTTTGTGTGAACATAATTTCAAGTTTATTTCTTAATATTTTGTAACTTTGCAGCATCTATAATGAGACATCTTACAAGAAATTTATTAAACATTGTGACGTTTGCAAAATAACTTGAAAGTTATGTAATATGCATAGCTAAAAAAAAAAAGAAAAGAAAAACATTTTCCCGTGCTGGGATTACATAATCGGAATCAGCAGACAACTGAGGTTTCTTTTGATCCAACAATCTACAATAAAATTTTAAGAATTAAAAAAAAAAAAGAAAACCTACCTTTTCTGAAGTGATCAATGATTTTTTATTTCCATGTACTGCATATAATAATCCAAAAAATCATATGTTCTAATACGAGCAAATCTTGTGTGTGTGTGGTTATATATATATTGTGCTGTCCTCTAAAAAAAACCCATTTTTTGAATTTATCTTTATATAAAGTTTAATAAGGAATACAAAAAAATTAAACATAGCTATATTTTCACGGCTTGTTCTGACTAATATTTTAATGCTGAGCATTTTTCATTCTATCAATATGTTACAAAATGAGAGCCAATTAAGCAAGAAATTGAAAAAAAACCCACTTTTTCCCCCCAAAAAAAAACCATGTTACCTAAAAAAACCCACATGTAAAAATACTTGGAAATAAAATTATTTGACAGCAAAATTTTTTTTTTCATTACTATTTATTTTTAAACCCACAATTCTGCGAAAAAATATTTAATATTTCATTATTTTTGTAAATTGAGGGAATTTCAAAAACAAAATATAATTATTTGTAAATTCGCTCCAGACTTTTCACATTTCTTTGCATACATCTTCAGTAAATTTAAAAAGAAAATTATTAAATAGCATTTGTAAAATCTTCGAGAGTTTATTAATGGAGAAGCATCAGTAATAGTCACATTTTGATTTATTTTGTTCTGAATAATATGGTCATTAGATTCAAACTTCAGCAGTCTTAATTTTTGTTGGCATTAAGCAATTTATTCGACGATCATCATTTACTTCTTCAGTCATAATAACATGAAACTTTAAATCATCTTATTTAATAATCACCTACTGGCCACATTGTAATTTCTCAGCTTCTTGTACTGAACAGAATAAATCATTGTCTTCATTATCGGTAATATCATTTGTGGTGTTCAAAATTGCGGCTTCTTCTGTATTATGCAGATCTGCATATGATAAATCTGAGCTCCATAAAGATTTATTACTTTCCTGACTGCCATCATCACTAGTAGTAGTGCTTTCATTCACAATGCTTATTTTTGAATGTCTTTTATGCAGTGATTAAAGCATTGTGATTACAATGCTTTTAAGTGCTTGGAGATTCGTGTGATTTTAACACCTTCATCTATTTCTATTTGTGTAATAACTGAAACACTCATCTTTATTCTTTCCTTCTTTCCTTACATCTTGTACGAGCTGTAGTGTGTGTTTTATTAAATTGATCAGTGTCAATCTAGAAAAAAAATATATCTAATTGATGGTAAAAAATATTGAGTACTTAGGTAATAAAAGGAATGGATTGGTGCTGTTTCCAGAACATCTGCCAACATTGCCACACAAAATCTTTTTTTACTAATCGCATTTCTTCAACATTTTTGCATGTGCAGATTTTTAATGCTTTTACTTTTTCCTACCATTGATGCAGTAACCCTAGGGACAGCAAGTATCAAGTCATACTATCATATCTGAATTTACCTTTAGCCCATATTTGGCACCAAATAAATTTCCATTCTCTTTAAAGTGCCATAAGGTGGCCGCTGACAGACGTAAGTCTGTCAGCGGCCACCTTATGGCACTTTTCCCACAAGGAGAGAGTAAAATTTTCTTTCATTTTATCAAGGATTCTACTTTTTCTGGTTGAAATATGTTTATATTAACATATTTATTTGGGCTATTTAATTTTAGATTAATACTAATCAAAAATTTAACAAAAGTTTACTGTTTAACACTTTTAAATAAAAAAGTGGCTACTAGTTTAAAGTTAGTGGTCACTTATAAAACTGCTACCACTGGCCATTAATGAAATTTCCCAATTTTGCCTTTTACCTAATATTATTAGTCCTTGTTTTACCCAGGGTTGTATTGGTTTAAACATGGAAAATAACAGTTTTAACTTTCCTGGTCAAAATATTTTTTGATCATCAGTAATTAAGAGTAATTTTGATTTGGAAAAAGAGATTAAAATTTATTTTATTAAAATAAATTTAATACAACATGTGTTACTTATCAAGTAACAAATTTTGCTGTATTAAGGCTAACTCAGATCAAACTTTGAAAATTATCTTTATTGCTGAAGAGTTTGCATAACAATTCACCAGGTGCATTATGAAATCCAAAAATTTCAAATGTCTTTTTAATAGAGTTTCAATTACTTTTGAGTGGAAATTTGACCACTTTTAAATGGTTAAAACCAGTTTTGACCACAATCCTGGTTAAAATGAGTTTTGACTGATCAAATTTACAACCCTGGCTTTACCTTATCAGATGATAAAGCAACGATAATGAAGTTCATCGATGACACAGAAAGTGTGCACTCTTGTTCTTGAAAGAAGATTTGCTGATTAAATTGTTGCCACTTCCTTCCTGAATTGTATTGCAATTTTCTTCTGTGGTACATTTTAAATTACATAAGAAAGGGGGAATGCATTAAATTTCAAGTTTGACCTTTTATTAGGGATGCAACGAATATTCGGTATTCGGCTTAAAAGTAGAATATTCCTTTCGGCCGAATAGCTAAGCCGAATACTAAAACAAAATCACTTATATTTATAATAATTATCAATTGATATATTTTAAATAACACACCTATAGGTTTATATTTATATGTAACACTATAAGGAAATTTAAATGTTTATTAAAGTTATGATACAATTTTATTTCAAATCTTAAATATAAATTTATTAATCATTTGAATTTTATTAACGTGCAATACATAAAAAATAATCCTATTTTAAAATTTCAAGTAAAATAATAAATTGAATTTATATATATTATAAAAATGATTTAATTATGCTTAAGTATTACAAATTAAAGAAATTTAATTATTTATTCATTTCCTGGAATATAGTTATAAAAGTAGAGTAAAGTGGCATAGAAAAACATCTCCTGTCTGTTGAAATTGCTTTACTTGTATTGCAGTTTAGAATAGAAGTTGGTGTTTTCTTGTTGTCAAGATATTTGGAATAGTTTGAAAAATTACAAAAAGTGAAATGATTGGACGAGAAAAAATGTAAGCGAACGGGGTTGTTTCTAAGATGAATAAATAGATTTGAAACAGCAATTATAATCTTTAGTAAGCCTTATGAACAAAATGTTTTAATATAAGAATAAAATAATAAAGCTGTTCCAACTATCTAATCGCTAAAAGCATCTTAAATCTGATGTATATTGTAATAATCATTCTAAGCTTTTTCTTATAAAACATTTCATTCTTTAAAGGCCAGATATTTTTTGTTTAGTTTTAATAAAAAATTTTAGAACTACTTTAAATTTTGTTTTTAATGATCTTAAGGCTGAGTATGTTTAATAAGAACTGTATGAAGATATATATGTATAGTATTTTGGTTTAAATCAGAATTTATAAATTAATATTCGGCGGTCGAATAGGCTGAATATTAGGTATTCGGTTATTCGGCCAAACCACTATTCGTTGCATCACTACCTTTTATGCGAAAGACAAAATGATATTTTGCAATTCACTTACTGTATTTTGCACAAAACTGCACAAACATACAGTTCATCTGTATGCTTAGAAGAGAAATCGTACAAATTAGCAGCTATGCATCTATATTAGTTATTCCTAACTTAAGTAAAATATTTTGCATTAAAAAGTTAAAAGAATGAATAAAATAAAATAAATAAAAGTTTGAAAACATTAAAATAATGTGTAAAATAAAAGTGAAGAGTATCTGTGTATAAAAAAGATTGATGGGTTTTATTTTTTAAACATGGATTTTTTTTGACATACTAAAACAAAATCCTCAGAAGTGCCTTCAATATGCATTAAATTTGCATAATTTAATAATGTTCCTTAAGAATAAATGTCTTTTTAAGAAAATGTGTATATTTTATCATTTATTTATTTAAAAAATTTTTGTTTTTTTTTTAAATTCCACCATGGGTTTTTTTTAGCTCCATTTTCAAAAGTCGCCAGCCGAGCCCTACATGACATAGTCAGCTGAAAATGTAACATTTCATTCACATTTTAATGGTTTAACAAAAACATTTCAAAATTGATGTACATCATTCTAACATAATGTATTTTACAAGCAAATATGTGAAAATGAAGCTCATGTTTTGCCAAAATTCTGCATTATTAGATTAAATTCTTTTAAAACTAAATAAACACTCCTTAGGCATTATCAAATGTTTTTACTGTTGCAAATGGTGTATAGAAACAGGGCAAAACCAAAAATTGACTTCAGTGAAATATTTGATAAAATACTAGGGTGGGTTTTTTTAGGAAACATTTCACACTGGGTTTTTTTTAGAGGACAGCACAATACGTATGCAAATTTGATTTTAAATACGGCTCTAACGATTTTGATGAAATTTTGTATCCTACTATTTGGGGCACCAGAAAACCATTGGGCTAGGTCACATGTCCGAGAAAATTCGATTAGTGGATCATTTTTGTGTCAAGCTAATTTTTATCTAAAAAACAGCTCAGACTATTTAGATTAAATTTTGCATCCTATGGTTTTCAGGCATGAGAAGACTATTGAACTAGGTCACATGTTTGAGAAAATTTGATTAGTGGGTCATTTTGGTCATGGGTCATTACGGGTCAAGCTACTTATATCTTAAAAATGGCTCAGAGGATTTGAACTAAATTTAGTATCCTACAGTTTTAGGGAACGAGAATTATGTGCCTAGGCCACATGTTCGAGAAATTTCGATTAGTGGGTCATTTTGGGTCAGGCTATTTGTATCTTAAAAATGGCTCAGACTATTTGAACTAAATTTTGTACCCTACGGTTTTGGGGCACGAGAAAATCATTGGGCTAGGTCACATGCTCGAGAAAATTTGATTAGTGGGTCATTTCGGGTCACCATAGGTCAGGATCAAGCTATTTGTATCTAAAACACGATTCAAACGATTTTGACTAAATTTTGTATCTTACCATTTTTAGGTACGAGAAGACTATTGGGCTGAATCACATGTTCTAGAACTTTCAATTAGTAGGTCATTTTTGTGTCAACGCAGATCAAGTTAATTTTATCTCAAAAACAGCTCTAACGATTTTGATTAAATTTTGTATCCTACGAGTTTCGGGCATGAGTAAATCATTAGACAAGGTCACATGTTCGAGAAAATTCCATTAACATAAACTTTAATTAGTTAATAGTTAAATATGAAGTTTTAATTAATTAATAAAAGTTTGCTTTTTGTTGATCAATTTCTATTTGATACCTTATCCATCAAATCTTATATTTTACACCCCTGCATGGAATAATTTTCGGAAACTGATTTTTTAAAAAAAATATTAAATAGTTTTTATTACTAAAGAAAATAACAAAATCAAAGAAAATATTAAAGTAATGCTATACTACCTGGAAAAGCCAGGGAATTTGAAAAATGACTAAGATTTTATCTAAGATCTTTGAGTCAGGAGATTTGATAAAATTTCATTGCACAATCTTTAAGTAAATTTGATCTTTTGGCCATCAGAAATGAGAATCTTCTACATTTGAAAAAATAACGAAAAATAATGCATCAAGCATGGATTATGTAACACTTTCCAACACTGATGAACACTACTCCCAGATCCTTCTACGACAGCAGCGACGAGATGGCTCGTACGACGGTACTCGAATTCCTTCGAACATTATCCAACACATTTTGCTCCATGCTGGGAGTTCGAGTCACTCGTGGCCCGTCCTCACTATGTCTATTACCTCGTAATGATCCGTATTCGTACAAATTGTGATGCAAATTCCTAAACATGAGGGGGTTCCGACGCAACTCTCTGTGGGTACCCTTTGCGATACAATATTTCTGTAGCTCTTGCATTTCCATGTGCCAATCTGTAAATCAGGTGCATATCTGGAAAAAATTCCCTAATCTGAGAATGCTGGTTTCCTCCAATGCTCTTGTGAACAACACCACCTAACGGCGAACAAAGCCGTTTCCGACCATGGGTTGCTACGGAAATCTGAATCCTTGTGATCCATCCCCCCCCCCAAACCCAATGATGCAAATCCCCCCCCCCCCTAAACAGAACATCAATTGTAAAATATATTTCACTGATAATTTAATAACAGTATTCTTACGTACTATCACACAAACATGAAATAAAAGTTTTAACAGTGTAATAAATAAAGAAGATATATATTTTATTATTAGCAATCTGATTGTTTCTACATTTTTAAGTCCTGACTGACAAGCCCATGTTAATACATTTAATAAGCTCCAGTTTTCACTGCAATACAAGCATTATTTCAATTAATATAATTCTAAAGATATAATGCAATATTAATGACTGAAGTAATGATTAATACTCTTAATGATTACATTCATATATGTAATCAATTTTTTTTTTAATGTTAGAGAAATCAATTCTTTTTAGCATTTAAGATAAAATACAGGGAAAACATTACAATTTTGCCCATTTGCTCGTTAGCCAGAGGATATGAAAATTTAAATTCGTCCCAACATCAGTGCTTGTGCCTTGCTTTCCACAGGACATGAGGATCACTATTGCAAGGCAGTACTTGTTTCTCGATATCAGTATGATAGCTTGATATATTACACTTAATGGTTCATTTTTAAATAATTTAATAACAAATAAATACAATATAAACTTAAAGAATTTTTTTAATCAAAAATTTTAATCTACATATATTATAAAAAATGTAAAATATGACCCTTCTAAGCATTGACTAATAGATGATTTCTAAATCGTTAGTCTTTGATAAACAGTTTCAATTTCAAAAATATTTAAAATTGGCTGAAGGATTATGTTATACGCCGTTTGGGTCCAAAAATGCATTTTTGAAGACGTTACAAAACTTAACTTTTTATACGTTACTGGGTCCTATAAGTTATATTCAGTGAAACGGTCCTCATGCTCTGACATGCGGGGGAAAAAATCATTTTAGTACGACCAAAAGTTACCGAGTTTCAAATTAGGAAGTGCGATTTCGATCGAACCGCACATCTTTTCAGGCGCCATGTTAAAAGCTAAAATTTCCAAATTTTAAGCTCACATAACACATATTAAGCCACTGAAGTTGTCATATATTCAAAAAAATTATTAAACTCTGGATTAAACTTTTTCCTTCTCTTTGAGAGAGAAGTCTTTAGAATTATCTGACAAAATATAAAGCATTTTTTCCCCACATATTTGGTTGCATGAATGCAAAACTATGTTATAATATTTTGCCTAAATATGAATTATGCTTTATAAATTTTTAAATATGGAAAGAATTGTTTTAGAGATTTTAAGAAGACTTTTTTAAAGAAAAGACCTTGTCTCAACCATCGTCTGAAAAAAAAAAAAGCATGAAACAGGAAATTTTAAAAAAAATCTAAATTTAAATTTGAAATAAATTTTAATAAATTGTAGAATTAAGAAAAAAAATTCTGATTGATGTTTGTTTCATCTCGATCAAATATAAAAAAGCCAAAAGATGTAAAAACGTCAAAAAAATATTGTTAATATAACCAGAAATTAAAAAAGAATGATACATTAGAATTCAAATTATCAACAAACATAACTTAAATATCTGGGATAATATTTTTTTGGAAACTGTTATGAGTTGAAGTAAAAAATCAAGATGTTAAATTTTCATTTAGACGAAGTTTTTAAATTTTTGTCAATTGTTTTTTCTGACTGTTGTAGTTGTGGCAAAATAATTTATGATTTCCTCATTACTAATTTTGGAAAAACATCACTTTCAGTAGAAAGAAGCATCAAGTTAGAAAGCCAAACATCCCGCATGCAAGATCGTAGCCTATTTTTTTACAATTTTTACACGACTCATAGCTCTTTCTGCATAACAGCTGAACTGCGAGGGATGGCAGGATTGTGTAAAATACATTCAAATTATTAAATCCAGAAACGTGCTTAGTTTACTTATTTTACTTCTTATAAGTTGTAGGAGTAAGTAATTGCAAGAAGTTATCCTTAAAAGCAGAATTTTTTTATTTGTTGCTATCCGGTAGTAAACACCAGTAACTTTTATATATTTTAAGTTGTCTACTAAAAGTCAAATATTTTAATAAATAAAGCTTTTTTATAAAAATAAATATTTACTTACAAGTATTTAAAAGAAAAATCTTTTAATTTATTACAAAATAAATCTTAAATACCAAGATTGCATATTGTTTTAAGAAGACTAAAATATTAAAGACGAGTCGTTTATATCAAAGGTGTATGTACATTTACATGTACATACGCCCTTGTTTAAATCTTAATGCTTAAGATTTCCCAATCTTATTTTTTATACTACCTAGTCATACTGTTTAATCCCCCCCCCCAAAAAAAATTCTCTAAATCACCCCCCCCCCCTAAAATAAACTGTGGATTGAAGCGTTTATTTCAGTACAAGTTGTTGTCTTATACTACTTTAACATACAATATACTCTTACAAGTACCGATTCTTATAAAATGGCAGACACTGTGCCATTAAAACATAGTCCTAAATCTATTGTAAGCCCCTGTATTCTGTATATAATTTTCTTTCATACTATAATTTTTTAGTCTTATTACCTAGTAATTAATCCAGCCCCCCTCCCAAAAAAATCTAATTTGTCTTTAAATTCCTCCCTTCCCCCTAAAATAATTAGTGGCTGGAAGTCTTTTACTCTGTACAGGTTGTTTACTTTATACTGTTTTAATTACGTACAATACTACTCTTCTAACATCACTAAAATATACTGTACTTAAATTCTAGTTTTCTGAAAGTGGTCAAGTAATTTCTTTTAGCGTTGTCTCTTCCTCTGAAATACTTATTTTGTTGTTCTTTCTTATCCCACCCATCAAGAGTATATTTTTGCACTCAGACCGTACGATACGACCCTGTCAAACACGATAATAAATAACTTAAAACGCTTCTGGAAAGCTATTCCTTTTATCACATCTTGTGGTCTTAATTGTCTTTCAGCATGCATTAAACATTTTTCCAACTGTATTCCAAGTATTTTTTTTTATTATCGCACCTTCAAAGATAGCAAGATGCAGAATGGGTTATTGTTGCCCTTATCTAGAATTTAAAGAATGAAAAAAAAAAAAAAAAAAAAAAAAAAAACAGGAACATTTCTGGAAATTGAATGTTGAAAAAAAGTTAAAAGTAATATTAAAAAAATCAAGAATTTTTTTAATAATGAAAAAATAAATAAATAAATAAAATAAAAAAAGGAAATATTAAGAATTTAAAAATCCCCCCCCCCCAAAATGTACTTTTTCTTTAAATTCCCCCCCCCCCTCAAAATAAATTGTATGACGCACTTTGTGTCACCAAACCCCTCTCTGGGCACCCCTGCCTACATTCCCTTAAAGTTTGTCCCAATAATCCTGGGACACCCTGTATATACATATATATATAAAGTTATCTATCTTATTTATTGCTCTTTCATAAATAAATAAATACTTGTATAAATTATTACCCTTTTTTCCAAAATTTCTGCTTTCCTTCTCTTTTGATCTCCAGATACAGAATTTAAAATCTTTAAAACTTTATATTAAAAAAAAAAAAGAAGAAAATCTGTCCCACCTGTTGCTTACCGTTTCTAACAACAATAAATAAATAATGATCATCTAAATTTCAACCCTCCCTCATTTAAAATTATGACCTAAATTCTCTCCCTCCAGAAAATTTTTGTTTATAAATAAATTTTTCAGATAGATTTTCATGTGTGGTGGATCACCCTAAATCAGGGCATAATAATCTTGACTATGTTGTAGTATTCTACAAAAAAATGTCACTTCAAAAGTAAGCAAAAACCCAGGGAAAATAAAAACTTCTCTTATACAGATTTGCAGTTTAGGAAAAGTTCCAAGAAAGATTTCTTGAAGCTGGAAATATCACTATTGCATCTGCAACTAACAGGAGCTATTTCATGTGTTGATCCAAAACTTTCAGCAAAACTCAAATGTCATGAAAACTAAATGGAGTTACTTTTAACAATATTGTTACATAATAATTAGATAATATGTAGAAACAGTACTGAATTTGTGCACATTGTATATAAAATGTTGTACTGTTTCAATCAGAATAACTTAATCATTTTTAAGGAAAGGTCAGGGAAAAGTCAGAAAATTTGTAAAAGGGAAATCATTAATTATCCACCCTGTCACCCTGATCTCAACACTGTTTATTCATGCACCCAACTCAATTATTATTCATACCACAATGCTTAGAAGTGATATAAAAGCCAGAAGAGCTAATGCCATAGTGCTGATCATTGCCACCGTTGTTATATATTTCTAAAAATAGCTACAGGTTTTTGGTAGTCGTCAAAAGTAAGCTATGAGTTTATGCAGATGACAGAAAAGCCTGCAGTGAAAGAAATAGGATTTTGTTGCTAATAAAGAATATAAGAATTACATATGGGAATACTAGAGCAGTAAAAGTAACGTTAAGTTTAGTTTTCATTAAAAAAATATTACTATGATTGCATTAAAGTGATATCATTTTTACTGATTTTCCATTCTATAATATCTAAAATTAAAGCTTCCATTGTTTAATTTATTATGATTACTTATTCTGATTACATATCACTGATTACTTGAACAGTATGAAAAGTTAAAATTACTGGCGTTCAAAATAATAATTGTTTTTGGACAAGCCAATATGCAAGATTGATTTTTTATTGCAATTATCTTCCTAGGCTTGTTATACAAGTTGTCTACAATTCTTTATTAACCTTATTTCGATAAGTTCCACCTCATAATAATGACTTTTAAAATTACTACTTTATTACTATTTTTAAATAGATAATGTTTTTTCACACACAGTCTTTTTTTTAACCCCATTCACTACACTTAGGAGGTCATCCATTAATAATGTCACAGAAATTGTGCAGACTTTTTAAACATCTCTCTCCCTCTATGTCACAAGTTGTCATAATCAAGTGATATCCCCCCTTCCTGTTGTAATTGAATCTTTTATTTTAGTGAAAGCTGTATCTGATCAATTACCTACTGATATAACTAATATAAAATTATTACGATCTTGTTCTTTTACTTCAAGCTGCTGTAATTCAAATGAAAAGGGAAAATATACCTAATACTACTTCAATAAAAATACATATTTCTTATGAACTTTATAATGCTTCTTGCAAATAATGACCACTTAATTGTTTTCATATTTTAGGTGTGATGGCATAACATGTAAACTCTGCCTCCTAACGCACCCCCCCCCCCCTTTCTTGAAGTGAGACAAAATTAATGGATAACGACTCCTTATATGAATTTAGCCAGCATATGATGATTTTGATGATAACAGTTACAGAACACTAAATACTAAGTTATCAGATTCTAAAATTTCCTAATATTTTCTAATATAGTAATTTACATGAACATAAATGATACATCAACACTAATTAAAAAAAAAAAAAAAAGGTTATAGCAAGCAAATAAGTGGATAAAACGCATAATGGTATTGAAATATAAATCACAACTTGTTTACTTACATGTAGTACAAAGTTGCAAGTTTCAGTCAAATCTTCAGTGTATCTAGGTTGCGCAGAGAAAATATTTTTAATCATTTTCGTCAATATTGCCTTGTTTTGAAAACCATATAAAATACATAAGTCCATTAGCTTTGGCACGTCAAATACAAAGTTGTCATATATAATGTTTCCAAATGCCTTCTGTCTTATATGATGTTCCTAAGTATGAACATGGAAAATTTCAGAGTAAAGAAATTAAAAAAATAAAAAGGTTTAGCCAATGAAACAAATAGAATGAACAATAATTCTATGAAAATACATTTTTTTTCTTATAGAAAAAACAATTATGCATGAAAAGCATGATATTGGAAAATTACTACAAAAAAATCTTACATAATTTATTTTACAGGGCTTTAAAATAAATTTTTTCTAGGAGAGGTCTATTTAACAACATTTGTAACTGGTGGTTCAGTAGAATTGTTTGGAATGGAGGGAAAAATACCTTTAACCACTCATTTATTTTGACATGTTTGCTACCAAAACTACTGTAACGCGACGCCACATATGCATCCTTGGTAGCAAATGTGTTAAAGTGCTTTTCAAAGTAACCACAAGTATTAATGTGCAAAAAAATATCACTGAAAGAATTTAAGGCAATAATTCAAAATAATAATGCTAAATATTTAGTTTCTTTCTTAAAAACTCAATTTTTATGTGTATCAATTTTCCAATCCTAACGAAATGCTGTATGTCCTTAACATTGGATTTAATTTAACTTTTCTAGTTTTAATTTCAGAGTGGTCAAACTACATTTCTTCTCCTAATTCATCACTTAAAAAAAAAAAAAAAATCTTCAAAAAAATTACAAAATTTCTCAGACAGGAGGCTATCTGAGTTTCTATGGTCAAATGTTCAAAAGTGGAACATATTGACAAAAAATATGATTTAAAAAACTGTTCTTGAAATTACCGTGGGCTTGCCAGTCCACTCTGAATTTCCGGCATTCCAATATCAGAATCTTAATACAAATTTTAAATACAAATTACAGTGAAGCACATTTTATATGTTACTGATGGGGGATATAAAAAGATGTATAAAAATGACATACAAAATAAATAATAAATACAATGAGCGATGTCAGTTGAGAATGTCTTGTGGATAACACCTGGATGCTAAAATACTTTTTTTCTGTATTTTGATATGAAAATAGTTTTGAAGATGCCTAAGTTTCATTAAAACTTAGAGAGTGGGAAATTCTTAAGTTTGTCATTGCTGCAGTGCACATTATCAAAATTTCCAGATGCTATCCTGATAATATTGAAAATGTGTGCGAAATGTTTGGCTGAAGTCAGCATCAAAATGGATGATTTAATGCTTTTATATCTTTCTTTGCATATTATACCACAGAAATGGTTTTTTTAAGCTACTTTTTTATTTACTTTATTCAAATATTGTTTTGAATAAAAATCTGGAATAATAATTTTTCTATAGCAATTAATTTACATGTGAATAATTAAATGAAATAAAAATTTTTAAGAATTAAAAAAGTAGGTGAATATGATATCATTTGTTGAACGAAAAATTTAAATATTTTTTACTGATACATGAAATTGAGTTATGTATGCAAAAGGCTAAAAATGATTTTTAAAATGAGACATGATTAACAGGAAAAGAAAATGAACATAATTACATTAATAAGAACAGATTTCACTAAGAAAAACACTATGTGATATTTGAAATAAAACAGACATTTTAAAATACTTTTTAATAACAAAGAGCATCCCTAATATTAAGAACGGTAAACGTCTGTGTGTGTTTCTTTCTTTCTGTCTGTCTGTGCACTCCACCTTTGTACACGCAAAGGCTCCGGGACCAATCGACGCCCGGACGCGGACCGAAAAATTCGCAAAAAAGGCACGACGCTCAAGTTTCGATCGGGTCGGGATTCCGACCCGGACCCGGGGAGTTATTAATGAACGAAAGTGTTTTAATTACCGACCGAAACCGAACTGGAAAAAGAATCGAAAAAAATTTCCGTTTTGATAATCGCAGACATCCAAATCGTCGCTTTTTAACGCATCATCGAATTTAAAAAAATGTACCGGAGGTATCGATCAGAAAATCGGGGTACACACGCGGCCGATTTTTGTCGTTCCAAAATGTCAAATTTTTTGAAATTCGGACCGTAACTTTTCTTTATTTCGGCCAAAAACTGACCAGACATCCAACATCGAGCCCAGACGTAAAAAAAAGGTTGCCGTAAAGAATACAGGGTCGACAGATCCGAGATCAAATCGCCCTATTCCTTTTTGAAACAAGTGGAAATAATGACTCTACATTCGCGAAAATTTGCTAACACGTGTATAAAAAAATCGCGAATTCAACAAAAAAAAATTCGTAAAAATCGACCAGTAATTTTTAAAGATATCAATTAAAACTCATTAATGACACGGCAAATGAATTTATTTCTATTCCGAAGAGACAGCTTCTTTTTTATTTCAACATTCAACGCAGACAAATCGTCTGTGGATAAGTCATTTCTGAAAGAGATAAAATAGTCACGTGACTTTCAACTGCGTTTTTTCAGAGGGGGGGGGGGGTGGCATTTCCGAATCTAAGGGCGCATTAATTCCAAACTTTGACAGGGCGACTCAAAATGGATTCTGCTTTCAGAATATCTAAAAATTATTCTCATATCTTCATTAGGAGCCGATATATTATTTTATTGTATAATTAATCATCGTTATTTGTATAATTAAAGCAAAAGAAAGATTTCTATTACAGTGCCGGCTAGATATTACGATTTTAAGAAGTAGGCCGCGTCTAAAAACTGCCATAACGAGTATCTTAAGTTTTTGTTTTAGAGTGGCAACCAGATATTATGATAGGGAAAAGCGGGCTTCGCCTGTTATCGATTTTTTTTTTCAGTTTTAAGTTTTCCTACAGGTCCCTGTCTTTGAACAAGAAGTCCGGTAGTCTAAATAAGTTGTTTGACATCAGATTTTTTTTTTTTTTTTTTTTTCCGGCAGTCTAATTCAGTTGTTTAAGGAAAAGCAGTGTCCCCAGCCCCCCCCCCCCCCCCCTTCAAGTTTTTTTTATCTTAACTGTGGGGTTCTAGAGGTTCGTTCAGTTCGAGGTTTATCTTATTCGAGGTTTATTTTGTCTATTTGCGCCAACTGGTGGTGGAAGGTGGAACTAACGTATACTGCAGCGCGTGCGCAGCACGACTGCTATACGGTGCCGCAGGCAGCGGGGACCCGAGCCGGAGGTTCGTTCAGTTAGAGGTTTATACTATTCTATGTGCAATTTAAGGGATTATCCGGTGCGTGCGTAGCACGGCCAGTATACGGTGCCGAAGGCAGCGGGGACCAGGGTCGGAACGACTGCTATACGGTGCCGCAACTGGAGCACGACCGGTATACGGTGCCGAAGGCAGCGGGGACCAGGGTCGGAGATTAGTTCAGTTAGAGGTTTATACTATTCGATGTGCAAATTAAGGGATTATGCAAATTATGGGATTATCCGTCTGCGTGCATAGCACGACCGGTGTACGGTGCCGAAGGCAGCGGGGACCCGGGTCGGATGTTCGTTCGGTTCGAGGGGGATGCGAGCCGGAGAATACAAAAGTTTCGAGGCACCGATGTAAATTAGGGGCCCGCTGGCAGGCGAAGCCAGCTAGTCTACTTATAATAAAATCCGAAGGCAAGAAAGTGTATGTAACCATTCCGGGCACGACCACTCTGGTCTGCGAATTGACCGTAGTTAAATGCCATGTTAGGCTTAATGAAAAATCTATGCTAAGATATGACAGCTAAATGATAATATCTTCTACTTGAAATCATGTCTGTTCAGCATTTTTTCCTATAAAACATGCATATCATATCCTATTATAATGTTTTAAGTTCTTAATTAAAAATCCAGATTAAACATCGGAATCCCAGATATAAACAAACGAACACTGTTGCCATTCAGCATCACAAATTCAAATGAATCACAAATGAACAACTCTTTGAAAGCTTCACATCCGATTCTGCTCTTAAAATATTTGTAAAAGCATATTAAAGCTTTTAAATATTTTAATTTTGTTTAAAACCTTCAAAAACTATTTTCACAGTCATCTATCGACAAATCCAAGTGTAGGAGAGTATATTGTAGGTAATCATTCCAGAGCGAACTGAGTCAGAGATCCAAACCTACTTCCATGGCGAACCCGAGCGTAGCGAAACACCATGTTAGCTTTAAAGCTTAATTTCTTTCATGCTATAAATATTTAAGAAAGATGATTATTCATTGTGCAAGATACAAGTCTCCATTTATTAATCTAGGGACTAACACCTGGGGTATTGTATCAGTTATAGGACTATACACATTTAGTGTAATTAACTTTTTTTTTTTTTGATAATTTAATATACACTAGATAGTACCTGTCAAGATTTGACAGTAAATAACTTGAAAGTTCCTTTAGAAATATGCGTTTATTTTTAATTAGACACTTTTAAATTAATTAAGTATTAAAAATTTTATGAATTGTTATATTGTGTAAGCGATTCCTATAGATACAGAGGCGATAGATTGTGATGTTACTCCAGCCAACTCAACTAATAAAGTGAAATAATTTTAAGCTTGTAATTTACATCCTATTATATTTGAATTAATTTAGCAAGAATTTAACTAAAAATATTAATTGAATGATTTATTTTTACTTACTACAGTCACAAATATATTTTTTAAATATATCAATATTTAGTATTTTCTAATTTTTTTTAAACTATGCGACCTTTAAAATTTTTCATTAATTTTATTTTTATCAGCCTGACTCTAAAACCCAGATAAACCATGGATATCAAGGTGATTTCTTTTATAATTCTTATATGGATATTTTTGCTTGTTTCATTTTTCTTTTATTTTCCTTTTTTTTTTTCCTTTAAGAAGAATAATCATATACTTTTCTTAGTTATACAAATATATCTTATAGATAATGGTTGTACAAAATATATGACATCTTGATAATGGTCATCCTAATAATATTATAAATCCGACTGTGTGCAAATGTTAGGCTGAAGCCAGCGTCAAAATGAAGCATTTAATGATCCTGTATCTTTTTGCATATAGGTTGATTATAACCCTCAAATGAACATAGGTGGGTTTTTGTTTATTTTATTCAAATATTTTTCTTAATAATTCAAAATTTCGTTATTTTCATAGAGAATAAATGGACATTTTTTTGTATATAATATTTTAAAATGGTTAAATTTACTTTACCGTTTCTAATACTTTATCGTTGCCAAAACTTAATCAAAACCCATAATAATTTTTACTCAACAATTTAGTTTCAATTGAAAAATTTTCAAGTGAAAAATGAAAATGAAATAAAAAATCAAAGAATTAAAAAGAAGATTAAATAATATTATTAGAAATAAAACATACTTTTTTTTATATAATAATACAAAGTTTCAATATGCGTAACCATAGGAAACGCGAATATGACGTCATACACCGAAAATAAAATGGATATGCTTTGATGGTGAAATAAAATGATCTTGGGTTTTTTTTCTTTACTTTTTTTCTGTTTTTTTTTTTCTTTTGTATAGTAACAATATTTGGTGTTTTACCGTCTGCGCACGGCTAATATAACTATACCGTATTTTTAATTTAAATTTTAAAAAAGTAAAGAGAAGTTTGAAAAGAAAATGGATAGCAATTGTCAATATTATGCTCCGCAAAATTATCCATGTCGAAAATGATGCCAGAAATAGTTATTTTCATTCTCCAAACTAAAAATAATAACTCGATTAACTAAAAAAAATTACGAATATTAATAGTTCTATTTTTGTTGCTAAAACCTAAAGATTTAATATTATTTCGTTAAAGTAACATAATTTCCACTATGCCAGTATTGAAATTAATTGTCTGGAAAAGAAAATTAACAAGAATTATGTCATTAAAAAGGGATTTCTCTGGAGAAAAAGAGACGTCACATTTGAAACAAAACAGGAATTTTCCGATATGTTTTAAAATGAGTGTGAATCAATTCCTTACATTAATAATACAAGGATCAGTAAGTATAGAAAGTAGATGAGTTTCACGCCATATTTATAACGAAAAATTTCAAGGTTTTTTTTATCTATACTGATTATTAAGCATGAGTATATGTTATATACAGATGAGAGTTTTCTGCTAAAGATCACATCATAATTTTAAGAAAAGAAAAATAAACACGAATCTATTATATTAAAATCCGACAGTGTGTTTGTATTTCGCAACTACTCCTAGACTATTGAACGCAACGCGATTTACTTAATACTGGTTATCATTGATCCGTGGACGTCACACAAACTCTCAGAATTAAAAAAAATTAAATTAGATGCCAAGATTTTTTTTTTGTAAATTTTAACAAAGTTTCTCTGAAAATGGAACGTAAATTACTCCATATTTGTGTATAAAAAAGGAGAAATAAAACAGATCAGTATATTTTTTACACCATTTTCTCATTAAAACTGAAAAACAGAATTTATTTCCATTCTGAATAGATGGTGAAAACAAAATCTTGATTTCAATAAATACATATTTTTACATATTCAAACTTCATGAATCAATTTATACTGGAGAACAAAAATTGCCTGTCAACATACTGTCATTTAGAAAACAAGATTTGTTTCAACTATAGATTAAACCAAGGAGGCAGAATTGAATTTAAAGAAAAAGCATATATTATTTCCAATTAATGTTTTTTTGAAGGATGGCTGTTAAAACGTTTCACAAAGGCGTTAAAAGTAAAATTGTTTATCAGGTAAAATTGACATTTATTTTTACCCAATTCATCTATTTCCACGATTTTATTTGGACCTCCTTTTTGCATTGGTTGCAATTTCATTTTTGCAATTATTTGGCACAAAATTTCACTTTTTTAAGACTGAGTTATGTCAAGGTCCTTATAACAAAAAATACTGTATTGTCTCTTATGATATGTAATAAATAGTTAGTTAATTCTTAACGTTTTTAATTATCGGGAGTGAAATATTTTGCTTAATTATAGTATTTATTCTTCTTTTAATGTTGTGCGAATAAAGTCACGTGTAACAGCTAGTACTGAATATAATAATAAAAATTGTAGACGAGTTCAATTTATTCAATCGATAATTAGCATGATCTTTTAATTTAAATACTTTTAATATAAATATAGTAATTAAAAAAAAATATTCTTGGGTGTTAAATTTTACTTAATTATAAAGCATTTGAATAAAAAAAATACAAATTATATAACTTTTCCTCCTGAATTAAATATGGCATTATTAAAATGAATTAATGCCAATAAAGTAAGAAAAATCATTCTGTCTGGAGTGGCTTTCGAACTGACACTATGATTGGAACGGAGAAGCAATATGCATTATACCACTCGGCCATAGTTTTCTCGTTTGACTGTACTCTTAAAACTGGTTAGGTTGCAGATTAAATTTTACGCATGCACAAATGGGTTGTTTTCCTGTGAAAAATTGATTTGACGAAAATACCTTTTCGTTTTAATATATAGGATATGATGCTTAGGGTGTTATTACTGCTGAGAGCTTTAATGGTGCCATCTGTTTTAAGATAAGAGAATCAAACACATGAGGCTGCGCCCTATTCTGAAAAAAAATAGATATAGAACAAATGCCAAACTGTAAGGAAATCTAGAATATCTAGCTTACTTTGCGAATTTTCAAAGCAAAGTCTTATTCTCATATATCGTTTGGAAAAATTAAAGGAATTTGTAAATACTTCATTCTACATATTTTAGAGAGCTATTTTAAAATAATGGAGCTTTTAATTGAATATTAATCAATTGCAATTGTAGAGCTAAAAAGAAAATATGCTAAAAAAAAAAAGAAAATGCCTTTACTTAAAAGAACAATTTGAAACATATTAAACTCTTTATAAGTGGTATATCCAGTGGTATAATTTCTTTTATAATTCTTATATAGATATTTTTGCTTCTTTCTTTCTTTTTTCTTCTTTTCTTTTCATCAAGATAATTTTGAGTTCCTGTATGAATATTTTTCCTTCTTTTTGTTTTCTCTCCTTTTATTTTTATTTTTTTACATGAAATAATCACATACTTATCTTATTATATATATGACATCTTGATAATTGACATAGCAAATATAATAAAAATTGTAAACCAATTCAATTTATATATTTGATAATTACATGCACGACCTTTTAATTTTAATACTTTTTTTTAAATATAAATTTAGTAATTAAAACAAAATATTCTGGGGTGTTAAATTTTACTTTATTATAAAGCATTCAAATAAAAAAAATACAAATTATATAACTTTTCCTCCTGAATTAAATATGGCATTATTAATAAGAATTATTGTCAATAAAATAAGAAAAGTCATTCTGTCCATAGCAAGGATCGAACCGACACGATGATCGGAACAGAGAAGAAACATGCCTTATACCACTCGCCCACACTTTTCTCATTCGAGTGTACTCCAGAACTGGTTAGGTTCTAGATTTAAGTTTACGCAAGTGCAAATGGGGCAAATTCATATGAAAAATGAATTTGACAAAAATCCCTTTTTGTTTTAATAAATAAGATTATGTTTATTTTTTAATAAATTTCTACACAACCTGACTTTTTCAAAATCTTTAGAATTATTTTAAAAAAATGAATAACTAAGTAAAGAACAAAAATATTACTGATATTTCAGATTGCAAAAATGTTACCTTTGATTCTTTGAATGTTGACATTCTTAAAAATACTAAGAATACCAGTCTATGAATTTTACTTAAAGCTAATTCGATTTCATTCTTTATTTTCATGTTAATAAGATCATAATCCCTAAAAAGAAGAAAAATATGTATAAAAAAATATAAGGTATTTATAAGACGTATAATAATTTAGATACATTTTAACAGTTATTTATACAATAAAATGAAATATAAATGTACGTATGATTGTTATTTTCTTTTTGTAACTTAAAAAATATTAAAAACAAGTTTAACAATAAATGTATAGGTTAATTGAATCAAAAAGAGAACAGATGACAGTTGCTAAAAGTGTAAATCCAAATATATCTGATGAACTTACGTGAAGTACAATGATTAATTTTTCAAAACAAATATTAAAAGAAAAAAAATTCTCCATACTAAATATATGCATGTCAAATTGATCTTTGCTCCAGATATACATCTCTGAAATTACTCAAAAGTGTTGTATACATAGGACAAAATATTGTATTCCAAAAAGAATCTTACAAAAACTTCCTTTCCCTATTACACTCTAAAAAAAAAATCACTCTGTAAAATATACTTTAAAACAACTTCATTTACGGGACTTTCAGATGCTTATAATATAAGCTCACTTTTGATTTCATGGTTCTTTTGCACAGCAATTCAGAAACAAACTCGAAGAATTTAAGTAGACAAAGTGTCTGATTATTAAATCCACCTCCTCCCCTTTTAATGTTTCCAATATTTTCTTTGCATTTTTGCATCAATTCAGACAATATCCAAATTTGCTTTAAACTAGTCGGATATGCCAATCCCAAAACTTTCTTCTATCTCATACATGTTAATGCTTCAATTTGTTATGACACCGCCAAAAAAATCAATATTTTTTTGTCATTCTGTTTTATGTCAGCTGCTTGCGAATCATTGGGTTACCTGGATGCGAGCAGCCGATGTATTATACTAAACTAAGAAAAGTCCTTCTGGCCTATATCGGTAGGAAAAGACATCCTCCCTATTGCTTGATTTTAACATTTTAGTTAATTCTACTGAAAATACACCATATTGCCAAAGGTGACCAGTCACTTGCGATTTTAGACATTTTGTTAACTATCTAGAAAAATACATGAGGAATTAACCTGAAACTGCAGGTGTGTAAACAGTATAGTATAGGTTATATATTTCCGTGAAGATTTTTTCCCGAAACCCCATAGGGGACTGTCAACAAATTGAAAAAAGAACGAATATATTTTGGTTAACCCTGTAAAAACTAATGTAGCAAAAGCATTCAAACTCGAGATTAATAATAAGTGGCTTATTGTAATATACTGTGTTTATTTTTATGAGGATAGCATGTATACTCATAGAGAAATTAAGGTTTTTATAAAAAAGTCCCAAATTTTGCCAAGTTTTTTGCTTATAATTTGCAGAGTTCTTAATATAAAAAAAAGTTATTTTGAAAAAATATGTCAAACGACATTGTACACAATACTCTGCAATCAGAATTAAAAAATAATAAAAATTGGATGAAAAATGAGCAGATTTACTAAAATATGTTTCACTGCACATGCGCGAATGCAATCAAAATATAATGTGCATAATGTATTAGCTAAGTATACAGAGCAACTTTTGTGAAAGTCTCAAAATCACAGCTTGAAAATTATCGTCGATAGAATAAGCTCGAAATCCATTGTTCCCAAAAGGAAGCAAAAAGATGAGGGGCTGTATCCAAATATAGTAGTCGTGCAATATTGTGTACGCTATCTTGGCACTAATCAACAGATATTCGACGTTACCAAAATTGCAGGATCAATTGCCTCTAACTTCAAAATTGACCAAGTGGAAGATTTTGAATTAGAAATTATAACTCTTCAAAATGACTTAATTTTGAAATCGCATTTCAAAAATAAAGAATTTTGGAATTTGGTAGATAAAGAAAAATACCCTTCACTTCGTAACGTTGCCTTGAAACTTCACTTGTGCTTTGGCCCGACTTACCTATGGGAATCGCTTTTCTCTACAATGAAAATTGTAAAATCCAAGAATCGATCAGCACTGAGTGATACGCAACTAGAAAACATTTTACGTGCAGCATGTTTGAACTATATTCCAAATTTTTTCTCCTTTAGCACAGGAAAGCCAGAGTAAAATTTCTCACTAATAGGTAAGAATAAAGACAAATTTAAAAATAAATTTCTTTAAAACAATTAATGTTTGCATGTTCTTTTTTCTACTTGAAGCATGAAAATGTTTTGTCCGTTTCCCTGAAAATTTTTTTTATAAGTGTTCTCAGAGTTATATAATGTACATTTAATGATAACCATAAAGCTCCTGCATCATACAGGACTTATGATTACTACAATGACTATAAAACATACATATGTCATGTAGACATGAGTGTATCGCTACTATAGTGAAATAATAAATATGTATGCAACTGCCCACTCATTTGAATAATGGCGCCCTTCATTGCTTGTCACCAGCTGAGATGTGCCCCTGCTTATTAACCCTCTAAGCGTGTGGAACGTAATATTCCGTTCACTAAGCTCCAGGTTTCACTGCAATCTATGCAATGTTTAAGATAATATAATTCTATAGATTTAATGAATTTTCAAAACATTGAAGAATGATTAATACTCTCAAGGGTTACATTCATATTTGTAATTAAGTTTTATTTATAATGCTGAAAGAATCATATTTTTTTAGCATTTAAAACAAAATTCAGAGAAAACAACATTACAATTTTACCCTTTTTCAAAACGCTCAGAGGGTTAAAGGTTGGACAGGCCTGCTGTATTGTAATATGTAGATTTTAAAAACCTCGTCATTGTGTTTAAAATCTCATACAATAAAACTAAACAAAGTTTATACATATTTTTATCAATGAATAACAACTAAACTTGAGCAGAATATTGTAAGTCTGATCTATGGCATTTCGTCTTACCTCCAAGAATCTTCTCTACTACCTAAAAGATGTTATCCAACACGCAAGTAATATTAATTTGTTAATATTGGATAAAATTAATTTTTACATATGAATAATTAGTATATAATAGTAGTTGTCATTATTAGATACAGACATATGACAGCAAAAACGCAAATGCGGCTTCTTGACTAGATTTGGGTTCTTATAGAAATTTTAGTGAGTACCGCTGTCCTAGACTTTTAAGTTTATTTATTTTTAAATCTTTAACTTGGATTTAAAAAAAAAATAGTTAAGATCAGGAAAAAGTAATAAAAACTTAAACAAGAAAAGGGAATACTATAACTAAAAAGATATAAAGATAGATTTTTATTCAGACATTAAAAGTTTTCCAAATTTAGGAAAGAAAATGAAATTAAAAAAATAAAAAAAAAATCAAGAAAAGCAGCCAAGTTTAAGAAAATGCAAAATTGCATTTTCAAAAGTGAAATATTTACATTAAATATGTATGCAATTTATGAAAACATACAAATTAAAATATTCACCTTGGAGCTAAAGTCAAATACGATTCTAAGCATTTGTGCATATCTTCTTCATACACAACTTGAGACCAAAATCTAAAAAAATAAATGTATAAATTATGGAATTTTTTTTTTTTTTTAATTTACACAATAATTTTAAAACACTAACATTTTCATAATAATAAAGACTGTAAAAAAAAAAAAAAACTAGTAATAATAATAGTTCCAGATGTGTCATCAGATATGAAAATAATTGTCTGAAAAAAATAATATATAATCTCTAACAAAATTTGATAAAATATTTAAAAATGAAAAACAAATGTATAAATAAAGTTTTTTCAATTCAGTTATCTATACTATTGTATAAATAGAGAACACCTGACTGACTGACTCATCAATGCAGAACTGAAATGACTAAAGTTAGGATCACAAAATTTGGAGAGTAGATTGCTGTTATGAGCAAGGGAAGCAATAAGAAAAGATTTTTGAAAATTCCCCCCTGAAGAGGGTTAAAGGGAGGGGTTGAACGTTTTAGGTCATTTCGCCATATTTCAACAGCAGTATTAGGTAGGAGCGTGAAATTCAGGAAAACAAATGTACTAAAAAAATGGTTAAACACATATTTTAGCGATTTTAGAGTTTCAACCACTAAGGGGGTTAAATGGGAGTTTTAGGGCATTTCACCATATCCCAGTAGCAGTTTTAGGTAGAGCGTGAAATTCAACATAACAAATCTACTAAAAAAATAATTAAATATGTATTTTAGCGATTTTTTTTAATTCAACCACTAGAGGGTTAAATGGAAGGTCGAAAGTTTTGGGGCATTTCACCATACCTCAGGAGCAATTTTAGGTAGGAGCATGAAATTCAGGATAACAAATCTACTAAAAAAATAGTTAAACATGTATTTCAGTGATTTTAGAAATTCACCCACTAAGGGGGTTAAATGGGGGGTGTGGTGTGGTTAACTTGTGTTGTGTTGCAAAACACAACTAAAATTAAAATATAAATTAAATTATTTCAAATTAATTTGTATAATAAATAAATTTAAAGTAATTATGGGATGTTTCGTTTATTTGATACGGTTTGTTGTTGTTAAAGTTACAGTTTGCAGGTTGGTTGAAGGCTAAAGTTATTTAAAATTTAAATTATTTTCTGGCACAGAATTTTTATTTAAAATTTTCACACTGTCCGCCAAAACTGATTCTAAAATAAATATATATCGACCATTTGGTTTTAATAATAAAACAATTGTATTGATGAAATTAATATTGTATTAATTGGCTCGAGAAGATAAAAAGTGTGTACTTCCTCTTCTCAATTGTGAATTTCTCAAGTATTTATATTTGACTAATTAAATTGGGATTTTATTTTCAAATGTATAAATAAATTGAAATATTATTTATGCACTAATTTGAGAGCTAATGGAGTCAAACTATCAATTAATGGAGCTAATAGAGGTGAATTAATATTTTTGTAGTCCACTGGTATTTTAATTAATGTTTTCTTTATTACTATTTTTATTTTCTATCATGCTTTCTTTGTTTTCTTGTTCTTGCATCATTAACTGTGACTGCAATAACATCCGTGGTCTATGGAGGTGTTTACCTGCTGAAAGTGACGCAGAAGGAAGGAAAATAGTGTCGTCACATGACCACGCCGAACGCATGAATATAATGAATTTAAATTTTACAGAGTCAAGACATCATTTTTAAATAATAAATTCGTGATTTTTCAGAATGCCCACAGCTTGTTTCACCATAAATTAAAACAGAAAATAGTTTGTAATCAAGTGGCAATAGATTACACAAGAAACTCCAAAGGTCTTTTTATTTGCACGCAGGCGTGGAAAGTTCAGAAATGATCCGAGTCGGCGGGAAGCATGGATTTTGTCGTGGTAACGGAAGTCTTAGAGGAGAGGAAGCAAATAAAAATTGGAAGAGTTAAGATGGGCCCATCACCACCAGCTTTTTTTATAATTCCTTTCTATATTTTCTTATAATTTTCCTTTGCATGCAACTGACTTTAGGAATTCTTTTTTATTTTTATTTTTTTAATAATAGTGAAATTGCAGGGGTCACATTCACTCAGGAAGAATTGGAGCAGGAAAGTGAGTTTTTGGAGCAACAAAAAACGACTTGTGGAGCAGGAAAATGAGTTTTTGGAGCAGCAAAAGCTCTTCTTTTGAAAATAAATTCAGTATCACCATTGTACCCAACACATATGTTGAAATCTCATACAGTACAAAATCTATACTCCGGACCTCAGCGATTCCAAATTTCGGA
Source organism: Maratus michaelseni (assembly GCA_963931845.1). Lineage (NCBI taxonomy): Eukaryota > Metazoa > Arthropoda > Arachnida > Araneae > Salticidae > Maratus > Maratus michaelseni. The sequence continues at coordinate 258,987,646 of OZ007592.1, forward strand.
TCATTTGCCATAAAAAACAAAGAAATGAAAACTAATTTAACCCCTCCCTTACTCCATGAAATATTTATATCAGGGATGCATTAGCAATACTAACTAGTATGGTGTGGCCATCACAAAATATTCTTCTATATAAATCAAATCGTCTGCAAAAAAAATTAAATGCCAATGTATTCAAGCTTGAGATATAGCTATCGCAGATATCATGAAAACAAAACATAACAACGACACTTGTCGGGCAGTATGCACCCAAAATTAATAAGGATCTATTTAGGTCAAGGTCTAACAGAGTCTGAAATTTCATGAAATTCTGTGCATTAGTTCTTGAGATATAGTTATTGCACAAATTGTGAAAAATGCAGCATAGCAATGCCCCCTGTCAGACAATTTAAACCAAAACCTAATCAGCATTTATTTATGTCAAAGTGTAAATCTGAATTTTGAAGAAATTCCGTGCATTAGTTCTTGAGGTATAGCTATCAAGGAAATCATGAAAAATGCTGCATAGCAGCTCCACTTGTTGGGCAGTTTACACTGAAACTTAATTAGCACAATTTATGTCAAAGTCTAACTGAATCTGAAGTTTGTTTAAATTATGTATTTCAGTTCTTGAGATAGGGTGCAAACAAACAAAAACAGCAATTACTTACAAAAAGTCCTTTTCTTAAATATAATTCGAAATTGCAGATAGTGTCCTGTTTCGGGTCACGGAACCTGATTCCAACCCGCGCTTCCATTACAGGTCGGGTTGTCTTTAAATACTTCGGGTTGATCTGATTTTTCAAAAGTAAGTCCTGAATATTTTTCCAATAAAAAAATTATATATTAGTTGTCACTAAATCAAAAATTATTTTTTTCCATAATGACCAATGTTTTAAAAATACGACTGATTAACAAAATTTGCAATTTCTTTTTGCGATCAATTCACGAATTTCACAGTTTCCTTTCATGATTGTTGGACAGAAATTGCAATTTTATTTCAAGATCGAAAATAGCAGTTTTATTTATCAATCACCTTACGAAAATTGCAATTTTATTTCGCGATCGTCTGATGAAAATCTCAGGTTTTTTTCGCGGTCACTTGCTGATAATTGTGGTTTATTTCTCCAATTTATGACAAAAATCTTGATTTTATTTTGCGACCGTCTCACGAAAATCACGGTGTTATTTCTCAATCGTCTGATGAAAATTGCAGTTTTATTTCGCAGTCGTTTGACGGAAATCACGGTTTTATTTAACGATGTTTGACGAAAATTACAGTTTTATTTCAAGATTGTTTGATGAAAATTACAGCTTTATTTCATGAATGTTTGACGAAAATTACGGTTTTATTTCACGATTGCTTGATGAAAATCACGGCTTTATTTCGTGAATGTTTGACGAAAATCGGTCTTATTTCGTGGTCACTTGTCGAAAATAGTTTTAAATCGAGGTCGCTTGCCGAAAATAGAGGTTTTATTTCGCGATCGTCAGATGAAAGTTGCAGTTTTATTTAGCGATCATTTCACGAAAATCGTGGTATTATTTCTCGGTCACTTGCTGAAAATAATGGTTTCACTCCGAGGTCGCTTGCCGAAAATCGAGGTTTTATTTCGCGATCATTGACGAAAATTGCAGTTTTATTTCGCAGTCGTTTGACGAAACTCACGGTTTTATTTCGTGATCATTTGACGAAAATAGTGGCCTTATTTTGCAGTCAATCGCCAAAAATCACAGTCATATATCGCGGTTACTTGCCGAAAATCGAGGTTTTATTTCGTGATCGTCTTACGAAAATTGCACTTTCAATTTGCGATCGTTTGATGAAAATCGCAAGATTATTTCTCAGTCACATGCCAAAAATCATGATTTTACTTCAAGTTCGCTTGCCGAAAATCGAGGTTTTATTTCACGATCATTGACGAAAATTGCAGTTTTATTTCGCAGTCGTTTGACGAAACTCACGGTTTTATTTCATGATCATTTGACGAAAATAGCGGTCTTATTTTGCAGTCAATCGCCAAAAATCACAGTCATATATCGCGGTTACTTGCCGAAAATCAAGGTTTTATTTCGTGATCGTCTTACGAAAATTGCACTTTCAATTTGCGATCGTTTGATGAAAATCGCAATATTATTTCTCAGTCACATGCCAAAAATCATGATTTTACTTCAAGTTCGCTTGCCGAAAATCGAGGTTTTATTTTGTGAGAGTCCGATGAAAATCGCCGTTTTTTTCTGTGATCACTTGACGAAAATCTTGATTTCAGATCATGGATTTGATTTTTAAAAATAAAAAAAGGGGGAAATCTGCCATTTGGAGGAAAAATGGCATTCCTAGGAAGAAAATGCCGCAAAGAAATCCGATTTCACCGTAGAAAAGAAAAACAAAATGCTCGTTTTGGAGCAAAAATAGTAAAAAAAAATGCATTTGTAGCAGATATTTTCATTTGGAGCAGTTTGGTGCAATTGGAGCAGGTCTGTGACCCCTGAAATTGGAAGTTAAGATCCACGATCCTCTTTTAACGTAAATTTTAACTCCAGTTAAGTTTTTCATATTGAAAAAAATTTTACAGGAATTTAATTAAACTAATTATTACCTGTTAATTGAATCAAGAAAAAAATTATTGTTTTAATTTATGGAATGTAAATTCATGAATAAGATAAAATTGTAAAACAACTGAATTGGTGATTTTAATTATAACTTGTTAAATTAATTGAGAAGTAATAAATGTTGTTAAGAGTAGAAAGATAGTCTGTGCAATAAAAGTTTGTTCCTGTAAAAAAACTAATCTTTATTTAGTCCAGCAGTGCATCCCTTTTATTTGGAATATCGACTTTCAGACTCATTTAATTTTCAGGGAGTACAGACTAGTTCAAGTAGTGTTATTTTGATAATTGCTAAAAGGATTAAATTTTATTTTATTTATGTCGTTTTGGTCGGTAAAGGTTTTTGAAGGTCATAATGAATCATTTATCATGTGTTTTGTTCCTCCTTGGTCTGTATTCAGTATATCTGATTTGGAGAACAACTGTTGGAACTGGTTGATTTGGGATAAATAATCAAAATTAACAAACAGAGTTTAAGGCAAATTGGGTTTTTGCTGTTGGTGAAATTTTGTATGGTACTTTAGTGATGAGATGAGATAAATGTAGAGTTAAGTTTTACTTTTGATAATTACGTTTTTGTAAATCTACTAGTTCCATCATGTTATATATTTTAAAGAATTCAGATATGTTTTGATTGAAGAGATATGAAAAAGAAATTAGGAAACAGATTTGAGTTTACTAATGAAATGAGACAATTGAAGTTCGTTTAGAGATTAATTTAAGTTTTTGGCATTGTTGTATTATGTTTGGAATTCTTGGTTAATTAGTTAGTATAAATTGTTGATTTTTTTAAGTTTGTAATTCATGGAACAGAAATGGTCTAGTTTCTTAGTAGTTTTGAATATCAGATGAGAGAGAAAGTAGATTTTCCATATTTTCAGATTAAGAAATGAAGAATTCAATATTTTATTATAGATTTTTATGATAAGAGAAAAATCATATACATGTTTAAAGATTTACAAGGAAGTTTTTTTTACACGATTCACAGACCACGCATTTGGAGTTATTATTGGGATTATATAAATTTATTTTAACGGGATTATGGGAAATTTAAGTTAGAACACAATGCAACTTTTGGTACATTTTAATATAATATTTTTTCTTGAAATATATTATTCCATTTAATTATATGTGAGCCTAAATTAATTATTTTTAACTGCTAACAAAATTTAACTTCTCTTTAAGTATTATTAATATCTTTATTAATTTTCAGTTAGTGAATGAAGAATTAAAGGAATTTTTTGCAATAATCTAAATGGTTAAATATGTAATTTATTTTGGTTGTTGTGCTAAAGTATAAGACACAACACTAGGGTGAGCATATATTTTGATGGAATCTGGATGGAAACATTATGTCGTTTTGTAGATAGCCAGTGGTGAGCAATTTTCAGAAAATCTTACCAGCCAGCAAGAAGCAATGTACAACTGAAAATTGTTATCACAGAATTTACGCAATAGCAAAAATAATTCATTACTACAACAATATATATTTTTTTTTCAATAAATTTAAGCTATACAACAGAGGAAAGTTTAGTATAGGATAAAACTTAGTACCATATTTACATTGCGGTAATTTGGAGAGTTGCAAAATATAGCTATCAAGTAAAAAAACAAATCTTCTATAGCCGGCTATTTTTAAAAGACTTCTTAAAGATTCACCCGTCTTGTTAGAAAATCCATTCATCAGTGGCAAGTAAAATGATTCAGTTCTCCAACCTTGTAGATAGCCGTTTAATCCGTGAAGGTACACAATAGGTGTTGTTTAGGCAAAACACCAGGTTCCCCTCTTGAATAAAATGCAACAGATGAGAAACAATGAGACCAGTATCTCCAAAGAAAGTTTTCTTTATTTAGTGAAGACAGAGATTAACATAAGAGGTGGCCTCCCTTTTCAAAAAATATCAGATGTTATCCGATCGAGAATCAGAGATGAAGTGATGCATTTTTCATTAAGTTACAATGCCAACATAAATGCTGAATCAAGCCAAGGTGCGGAATTAATTACATCGGTTAGGGAGAAACAGATACTAAAATTTTGAATAGCAGACATGCCAAGATTGTACCGCAAATGGTAACATATCAAATGCGTGAAATGAAAATGTAAACCTACAAACATCTGCAATATCTTTTGGATACAATGGGAATGTGGTTTTTAATATCCACAAATTGTATATACTTTAATGATTAAGTCAGGAACATGCAGATGGAGATTTCGATATAAATGCATTTTTGTCATTTTCTGAACAAAGCGTAAGGGATGACTGTAATATCTACTCCCAGCTATAAGAAACCACAAAGAGCAGATTGCAAGCTTATAAAATTACAGTAATATATATATATATATATATTTAATGGGTATAAAACTTAACATTACGATAAAAGATAAAGGACAATAAAAAACATATTAAGGTTGAAAAAAAAAATACTGAAAATCTTGTTTTGATGCATAACTCACATTATCCAACAACTGTTTTGCAGCAAAACTCACACTCTCCAATTCAACCAATCAGGGAGGTACAGAAGTAAGAAGTTCTGTAAAATGTTGTACTAGTTTAATGACAGTGAAGAAGTTGAGCCATGTCTAATAGTAAAATTTTTGCACAAAGTATTTTTAATAAATGTTTTTCAATTTTTGTTGTTTATTACCCTCCAAAATAACAATAAGAACTAAAATTAATCATTTTTTGTTTTTGGTTCTTGTTTTAAAAACTATTTTGTTTTATATAACTAAACTAACATTGCCCCTAAAAGTTTGCTGCAAAACTCACATTCTAGCTTTACCACAATTATTACAGGTTAGGACATGCAACTAGTTGTTATGGCAACAAATATATCACAAAAAAAAAAAAAAAAAAAAAAAAAAAAAAAAAAAAAAAAAAGTGCCAATATATCATGTTTATTAATAATAATCAGTTTTTTGCATTTTTCTAAAAACTAGGTTAAGTGGAGAGTGTGAATTTTTCATCTACATCCTTTAGACAAGATGTGTGTATATCACTATCATAATGAGATAATATGCTCTGAATCAGATGAATAATGATGCCTTTCATTGTTTGTCACCAGTTTGAGATGCACCCCTGCTTAATGAAAGGTTAGACAGACCTGCTATATGGCTATACTTCCCATAACAGAGATCTGTTTAAAATGGATTTTTTTTTTCAGTCTCTAGCAATTCTGTTCACAAAGAAATTTTACTGCATATTATTTAGAATAATTTTAATAAACCGTTTTACTGAAAATATTATGCAACAAATAAAATGGATAAACAAATGAATGTTCTAGATGAAAAACTAAAATGAGATAGCAGTGTTATCAAATAATATACGAAAAATACTTTGCTACCCTTTATCATTTATACGGCAAAACATACTCATCTGAAAAAGTACGAAATAATAACATTCAAGAATTGCTTAATAAACTAAATTAATTACTAGATGGAACCCGTCAAAACTTGACGGAAAAAAATTACTACAACAATATCAGTAAAATAAGGTTCTTTATTACATAAGAAGGGGTGCATATGAAACAGTCTTTCAAATACTTTAATTTAAAGTTTTTTCGCCCAGTGAAATACAGTACTATTTCCGATGCAAACTCCAAACAAACAATCTGTAAGCAACTGTGTAATGCAAATCAGTTTGACATTACTGCTATATTCCCCACGACAAGAAAGAAACTTTCATGGACCTATAAAGTATTATACAAATAGTATATCCTTACTTTCATCTCATATTCAGTAAATAAAAGAACAAACTAAATAAAGCACACATTCCCCCTCCCCCCTTTGTGATAATGCAACCGAATGAGCTCCTATGCGCATGTGCATTGCATCTTTTAAAGTGTTTAAATTAAAAGTTTTAAAATGCCCCCTTTAATCATTGTTTGTTTAAAATCCATATCTTCTAAAACACATCCATTGTTTTAAGCTAATCAATTTTTATGTAAAGATGATTTTTTTTTTTTTTTTTTTTACAATAATAAATCAATCTGCAGATATGGGAGATTTTTAATGATTTCAAGCGTAATTTATTTGTATGGTTTCTTCAGTTCCTTTACATAATCAGGATGATTATTCCTTTTCCACCACAGTCGGGGATCTTTTCCCTCTTATACAGTTAAATATCCAATGAATCTTTAAAAAAATAATAAAATACAGTTCCTGGTATATTCTGATGCAACATATACATCCACGAATTCAACATATCAATTTTATGTTACCATAAATTGAAAATAGTTTTTTATCTTATGGATAATCTGATCTTATGATTTATCAGGTTTTTATTATTATTATTATTATTATTATTATTACTTTTAATGATGGTTAGGGAAATCTATTTTCAATTGTGGCAAGTTTCCCAGGGGCTATTTTACATTATTAAAGCAAACTGAGGGTCATTGTTGAGACAGAATTGAAAAATATTTCATGCTTGAAAATTATTTAAAAAGTCGTTAAATTAAGAGGCAGTTTTCAAATAAATTTCAATCGAGTTTTTTTTTTTCTAATTGATGATGTAAGAATTAAAATTGTAAAATATAGTAAAAAATTGAAATTTATAGTATTTAGAAGCGATGTAAGCGGAATGAAAGCTAAAGTGATAGACCCGTTTGTTGTCACAACTGTTATACATTTCTAAAAATTGCCACTGTGTTTTGGCTGGCGTCCAAAAGTAGACTACCATTTTAGGTAGATTTCGTAAGAAATACTACCTATTACATTCTCACCTAAGTTGGAAATTTTGAAAAAATTTTGCAGATCTACGCCGATCATGACTCCCAGAACCCAAAACCACCCCCAGTTCAAAACTTTATATATATATATATATATCAACTGAATAGTTTTGTGTGTTTTTGAATTATTTTGTGTTGGGGTGTCATTGATCGAGTTGTGTTTAAAAAAAAATGAGCTCTCAATTGTCTTTCAAATCATTTCTCTCAACTCGACTCGAATGTCAACATGTTTGATATGTGCCATGTGGAATTGATCATTATGCAGAAGTTGATATATTTTGAGGATTCTGTATCATTCTTGTGAGTAAAACATTTTTTCTAAAATTTAAGGGTTCTAATTTCAAATATTATTTCAAAAATGATATCTGGTGGTAATTTAGTGTGGTGATTTATAAAGATTTTAGGATAATCGTTGTAAGTGATATATTATATATTTCTTAATGGTTTTTTATTTACATTTTACATATTTCCAATTTTAAATTTTTCCAATTGTTGTCTGGTAATAATTCAATATACTTGGCTGATTCTACTGTTCTTAGCATCATGCCAGTAGAATTATGAAATACTGAATTATTTTTAAAACACATGTGGGTGCAGCCAAACTGACGAGTACATCCACATATGTTTTTTCATATCCAATTCTTGATTGGTTCTCTTGTGGTCCAGGTTTTCCACTGAATAATGTTCATAATTAATTTATTAATCCATTTGTGTTTACTTAATAGCAACTCCAATTTATAATTTTTTTCCCCTTTCTCTCTCTTTCTTTTTAATTGTTCTTCAGGTAGAGTAAATTTGGCTAATTATCATTGAAGCACATGCTAAGGTAATTTTATGATTGCACAAGTTAATTATTAGCTATGCGGTATTCTGATTACACAATATCATTAATTATCTCTTTGAAGATTTTAGTAGAATGATATTAGAACTTGATATGTTTTTGAAATTCATAGATATTATAATTATATATATATATATATATATATATATATATATGTGTCACTTTTTTCTGACCACGATAACTGGAAAAATTCTGCATAAATCTCTTCCAAACTGATACATAAAATCAAGGGTCATAAAATCTCGGTCAAGTTCGTTAATGGGCAAAATCGAACCAAGGCGGGGGGGGGAAATGGGGGGCTTTTTGTGAAAACAGATAAACCCTCATAATTTCTTTATTTTTATACGTATCGAATCCGTTTAAAGTTATTATTACTTCTAGGAAAAGGGCCGAAAATTTATGTATGACAGATTTTTGATATAATTAAAAATGGCCCCAAGGGGGGGGAAAGGGGGGTTTTAGAAGAAAAAAAATCATAGCTTCGTCAATTCACAAGATATCAAATCCGCGTAAACTTATTATTAATCCTCTTAGTATTAGCTAAAACTTTTATATTGACAAGTTTTTTATAGGACCAACCGTTATAGCAAAAAAAAAAATAAAAAAAAAAAGTCCCTGCCGGCTCCGCCTGCAAACAAGTTATTTTTCGAAGTAGGCGGTTCCAACTCCCGCATCTTTTCGAAACTGATACATAAAATCAAGGGGCATAAAATCTCGGTCAAGTTTGTTAATGGGCAAAATCGAACCAAGGGGGGGGGGGGGGGGGGGAGATGGGGTTTTTTTGTGAAAACAGAAAAAAAAACATAATTTCTTAATTATGATACGTATCGAATCCGTTTAAAGTTATTATTACTTCTAGGAACAGGGGCAAAAACTTATGTATGACAGAATTTTGATATAATTAAAAATTGCCTTAAGGGGGGGAGGGAAGGGGGGTTTTAGAAGAAAAAAATTCAGAACTTCGTCAATTCCCAAGATTTCAAATCCGCTTAAATTTATTATAAATTCTCTTAATATTATCTAAAACTTTTATATTGACAAGTTTTTTATAGGACCAACCGTTATAGCAAGAAAAAATTAAAAACAAAAAATTCCCTGCCGGCTCTGCCTGCAAACAAGTTATTTTTCGAAGTAGGCGGTTCCAACTCCCGCTTCTTTTCGAAACTGATACATAAAATCAAGGGGCATAAAATCTCGGTCAAGTTCGTTAATGGGCAAAATCGAACCAGGGGGGACGGGGGGACTTTTTGTGAAAACAGAAAACCCCCCATAATTTCTTAATTATGATACGTATCGAATCCGTTTGAAGTTATTATTACTTCTAGGAGAAGGGCCGAAAATTTATGTATGACAGATTTTTGATATAATTAAAATTTGCCTTAAAGGGGGGGGGGGGAGGTTTTTGAAGAAAAAAATTCATAACTTCGTCAATTCCCAAGATTTCAAATCCGCTTAAATTTATTATAAATCCTCTTAATATTATCTAAAACTTTTATATTGACATGTTTTTCATAGGACCAACTCTTATAGCAAAAAAAAAAAATCCTTGCTGGCTCCGCCTGCAAACAAGTTTGGTTTCGAAGTAGGCGGTTCCAACTGCAGCATCATCGCAAAAAGGTCATTTCTTCCGCAATTCCCGACAAACAGGCGCCCCACGGTCTGAGTCTTCGAAATCTACCTGTGCCTGTAGGCCGAGCCGTCAGGGATTTTTTGACATTGAATGAGAAATTCACAGTGAAAGAAAATAGGACTTTGCCGCTAATAAGGAACTGTTAAATGAACTTATAACAAATCTACCAAAATAATTCCTTTAAAATATTAGCCTTACATTGTTTATTCTAGCTAAAAATACAATCATTATTTCAAGTTTTATAACATAACACTATTTTTTAATAATTTTAATTTTCCTGAAATCCTTTACTTTTGTGGGGTTTTTTAATTAAAAAGTGAAATCTTTTAACCTATAATTTAAAAAAAGTAATTGCTAACATGTAATCTAAGTATGCAATCAAGATGAAGCAACCAATAAAGGCTCCAGTTCTAATCTTTAAAGTTAAAAATTGAAAATTCAGTTAAAATTACGTCATGTTGACACAATCACATAAATTTTTCTTTTTAGTTTTAACAATGTTAAAATGCATTTCAAGCTAAGCATAACATCCTTTTCACCAGCGCAAACTTTTCACACATACTTGGTATACATTGCTTTTATGCCTAACATCATGTATACAAATAAAAAATATATTTTGTATTTAATTGTAATGAAAAAATGGCATCAACAAAGTTATAATGCATAATGATAAAATAAACCCTATGGACAATATTCCTGTGACGTCACAATAAATATGAATTTTTATTCGCTTATAAAACATGCGAATAAATATTTTTACCGAAATTTAAATCGCAAATTAAAAAATTCAGCCTAAAAGCCACGTGCGTTTAATATTTATTTATTTTATCCTCGTAACCACAGAGTTTTTCGTTACTCTGTGCTCCGCAACAGTGGGCGTTATATCAGATTGCCGACTTTATGACATCATACGTGGAAGTAAAAGTTTAATTTAAAATTATGGTTAATTAATTAAATTTTTGGACAAACGAATGTACGATAACAAATCTGTATCCAAATATGTTTCATTTAAAAAAAGAATGATGTAATTTGATGCAGTAGTTTGTTCTCACGGACTGTCGAAAGAAAACGCTTAGCATTTTAAATATATAGATTTAAAAAAATTCAAATTTAAACTGTAGTGTTATGAAAATGTTAGTTTAAAAAATGTTTATTGCAGAGTTCCCCCCAGGTTTAAGAAAGGGTAGGGTGGTGAAAAAGGGCACCTTTTTTATTCTTAAGGGCACTTTTCAGATTCTTATTGGTACTTTTTTTAATTATTAAAGGTATTCTTTTGGTTTTTAAAGCCACTTTTGATATTTAAAAGTCAGGGCACTCTTTTTAAGACAATGAGTCAGTTTTTACTATGAAACTGTTATAATCTGAGTTGTTTACATTGTAACTCACTAGATGGATCAAATCAGTGAGGTCTTATGTCTGAATTTCTTCCAGTGAGAATCTTTTCCTTCCTCAGGGTAGTTTTAAGAAAATCAATTATTTCATTCATATTATTGAGAAAGAAATTACCTATGATGTGGCAATCTTAACAACCAATGGAGATCATCTTCTAAAAATGATACTGATTCTAACCATTCTTCTTCTTCAGCAGTTAAACCATCCTTCCCTGTTTCATCTGTTATTATTGGTACTGGTTTAAAATACACATATCCACGAACTTCCATGAAGCCAATATTCTAAATGAAATTGTATAGAAAATTAAAACACTGTTAATATAAGCATTACAAATACTAATTATTAAAAATTATGCATAAGTAAAAAATATTGTTTTATAGTATTTTGAATCACAATTTTTATTAAATTTTGCTTTGACAAAGAAAAGCTAAAATAATCAAATATTAATCAGGTCATTTATGTAAAAATTGGAGCACATGAAAAATTGTGATGGATCTGTTAAGATGCACGAGTTTCTTCTTAAAAGAAATTACAAAAATTGTAACTATTTATATAGAAGACATATTTTGTATTTGTATTAATATATTGAAAAAATCTTATTACACTATATGTATAATGTTTCTGTTTTTTTTTTTTTTTCCCTTGACCTTGGAGTATTATTATAAACAGGTTTTGCCATATTTTAGAAACAGTTAAATTATTTAAGCAGCAAAAAAACTCAACTAAATAATTAAATATCACAGATTAAACTTACCAAAGCAGGCACAATTTGTTGAATACCATTTTTGCCATTAACTTTTATTTGCATTGTATCTAGAGGCTCACCAATGAGAAACTCCTAGAGGTAATAAAAGTGTAAAACATTATATTAAATATTGTGTAGTGCAGAAATTATCAAATATTTAGTACTATAACTAATAAAAATGACAAAAAAAATAATTTTAAAAAACAATAAACAGGGTGGTCACAAATATCTTATGTTAAAATTCCATGATTTTTCCATGATATTTCCAGGTTAACTTTAAATTTCCAGGTTAGCGTTAAAATAATGAAATTTCCATAGGTTATTTCCTTTAACAACACTACTCTGATATATACTGTCATTATTTATTTTTAAGAAATCACACAAGATATTTAAGCAGTGATTATTTAAATAATATTTTTTTAATTTTTCTTCAAGAAATTCTGAATTTATTTAATGTCAAAGTGCTTTTATTATAACCAATAAAAATACCTTAGTATTGTGCATATATGTAGTACTTACTTTCTACTAATATAAATAACATAACAAATAAAGAATAAGTAATACTTAATTTTAATATTAAAATTTTACAAAAAACAAAATAGTAACTGTTATAAAAGTATCAAAACTCAAAGTTCTTTTCATTTTTTAAAAATATTTACTATTTTATTGCTTTTATCTTCTCCATTAGTATTTCAATTTCTTTATTTGCTTTTACATTCAGTTTTATACTTTCAATTTTGTTATTAATTTCTGTAGTTGCCAACTTTATTCTTTTCTTTTTAGCTTCGGAAGAATCTTTTTCTAAGAAATCTTTTTCTTTTCTTTTCTTTACAGCATCAGCTAGAGCTCTGAACATGCATTTTTATAACTTTGAGTGAGTTCTAAGGAATCTCATAATTATTAACAGTGCTTACGCAGATGACTTTATTTTGTCATGGACAACTCTTTGTGCAATCAGGGTATCCTCTTTAAGATTGTCAATGAGACATTCTGAATTAATTGAAAAACCTCTTTCTACATTGGCATTTCCATGAGATAATACCATGACTATTTTCATGACCATATTTATACCCTAACAATCCCCAAACTTATTAAATATATCTCTTAAAATATGTCAATTCTGGAATCTTGGTGTTTATAAGCTTTCAGTTTTTCTTTAGTGTCAATGTCAAAGCATACCTTTAAATATTCTCTTTCAGCATTGTTGACTTCATTATCACTGATAATTCTGCTGTTTACAAACATTGTCAAAAGATGTTTTATGCGTTTTTCATTGAGTTTCATTTTTGGCTACATCTGGGTCAAAACAAGTTAATGCTTATACTAGAAGATAAATAAGGATGGGGGGGGGGGGATTTGCAATAACTTTAAGCATAATGATTTAGACAAGATACAGAATCTTTGCTGAATTGTAAAATCTTATAAGATATTTTTTTTTTTAAGCACTCTATATGCCATAACCTAAGTCAATTGTAAATGCTGCTTTCAAGTTTTTATTATTAGACAAACCTATTTTATGAATACAACCATCAATAAGTACGCTCTCTTTAACAAATTTCGACATTATATTTCTAACTATTGATGTCTTAGAGAATTACAAAGAAAGGGTGCCATTGGAACATCTGTTTGATACTATATTAAAAAAAGTTAGACTTCCTTTGAGAGAGATTTGAAAAAAGCCAATTTGGCTTCTAAATATTCATTTTCCACAAAATTTGCCACAGTTTTGAAGCTAGCACAAGCTGGTTCTTTTCGTCTTTTCTTGCTTACAGCTGAATATCTACTATGAAGCTCAAAATCATAAAATTTGAAAAAAAAAAAAAACGTATTATTTTAATATAGAGAGATTAAATGCCAAAAATCTAACAGCCTTTTCCTATTAACCCCTTCGGGACCGGCGGCTTTTATACAGATTTTATTCGGTTGGCACCACTTTCGTTTAGAAAGCTACCTTTACTTAAACTATCACAAAAATGCTCTAATTATTGAAAGCAAATATTGCTTTTATTTTTTACTAGTGCCTAAACTAAATTCTGTATGCTCTTTTAATGAATCCCAAATGGGTTAAATTTAAACATTTTTTGTTATACCAGTTGCCAACAATTAAAAATCCACAACAAAATTCTTTCTACAATAATTAATTTTCTATTGAAAGATTTCCACGTGAAAAATGAAAATGAAATAAAAAGGTTCCCCAATTGAAAAAAAGATTAATACGACGTCATATTGGTAATAAAACAGAAATTTCTCAATAATACAAGGAATGCAGAAAGCAGCTTAATATGACTTCATTAGAGAGTTAAAAGGAAAATTAATCTGGCGTCATATTGGAAGTTTAACGGATTTTTCAAATGTTTGAGAATAATACAAAGAGAGTATCAATATGAGTAATAGAGAATAGTAAATATATGAGTTTGAGGAATGTATTGAATCATGATAAAAACCCGATTGTGGAAATATTGGCATATTTTAACATTTTGAAGGTCTCTATACAACATGTTTAATTTTGAAATTGATTTTTTTTAATATCGCATTTAGTCCACATGACAGATATAGAGCAGTTCACATCACGTGACTTTTACCATTGAACAATGAAAAAAACTGTAGGACACACAAATAGAAAAAGCATTGATAAAGGTAGCGATAGCTGTCCTACAGCAGCAGCAAAAACCTGTTCGTGACGTGACCTTGCACTATTAGCTCTATTGTTATGACAGAGTATAATAGTGGTCTTCTTCGCCCGCTATCAGCCGGTTCAGATATTCGAAAAAAATAGACCGGTAAGTTTTTACTTTATAGAAAATATGACTTTTATTTTATTTATTTATTATTTATTTAATTTTTTTTGGAAATGTATTTGGATTTGTTAAAGAAAGGATAAAGTGTTTTGAAAGGAATATTAAACGAAACCTTTTGTGCGATCTTTGATCACACTTACCCACTTGTTCAAAAATACATTTAGAAGCAGAACTTATTTTTAGTTTTTAAGTGGGCGGAGCCAAATCTATAACCAGTAATTTTAGGTGCTGCGTCGTTCACTTTTTTGAAGTATTTAGCTATTAATTATAATTTTGAAAGAAACTTTCACCATTGTTTTTGCCTCAAAATAGATATACGATTAAAAACTACACATGTTAAAAGAACTGCAACTAGTAGAAAAACTTTACTAACAAAACGGGATAACGGGTGGGGTTAAATTTATATCAGGGCGGGTACTCATTGAGGAAAAGTCTAAGCAAGGGGTGGAGCTGAGAAAAAGTTTAGATTGTTAGTGTGATGACAAATGTAAAGAACCAATATATATTTTTTAATTGCTACAAAAAATTCTGATAGGAAAATGTGGCATCATAACATAAGAATCTTAGCCAATGCCAAGACCAATTAAAACAAAATTTTAAAGAGGGGTTGTTAAGTGATACAAGATGTTAAAAAATGCATTTTCAGTAATATACATTGCTTTAAAAATTGAGTACAATTATGTAAAACAGCATAGAAAATTTAAATAACTAAGAATTAATAAAAATAAAATAAACAGATTAAAGGAATTAAAGTTACAAAAATAAAACTATATAGACAACGTATACAAATATTAAATGAATCTAATGAGGGGTTCATTAAATATACAAGATGTTACAAAAAAAAAAAGCGTTTTAATCGACAAACATAGTTTTACTATGAAAAACAGTACAGAAAATTTAAATATACAAATAACATAAGCAGATTAAAGAAATTAAAGTTATAAAAAAATAAGTATGTATACACAATATACAAAAATGTAAAATGAATCTAATGAGGGGCTTTAAATGATACAAGATGTTCTAAAAAACATGTTTTAAGTGACAAACATTGTTTTACTATGAAAAACAGTATAGAAAATTTAAATAACTAAAAATTAATACTAAAAACATAACCAGCGCCTTTGCTCTTTCGATTAACGTTGTGCATTCGATTCAGATACTATTTCTTGTAGATTATTTTGGATCCAATTTTTAAAACACATTAAATGTAGAAAAATAAAATAAAGTACTTCAAACCAAAAATATTATATAGAAATTAGATACATGTAAAATGAAAATTTTTGTATGATTTAAATATAATATATTACAGTATTTTAATTTTTCAACCCAGTGACAGATGTAGTTATTGTTGACACACACACAAAAATTCCTACATACTTTTGAAAAATTTTCCCTTGCCATATGCTAATTTCTTTCATGTTTTGTTTATTTTCCTGGAACGTCGCGGAGCCCCTGAAAAGTATTGGCGGAGCCCCAAGGGCTCCGCGGAGCACACTTTGGGAACCTCTGCCTTAGACTAATGGCTGAAATTTAGAATTTGTATTAGCAGGAATTAAAATAGCTTTGATGTTGCTCGATTTGCATTTTAAAGCACATTCTTGTGAATGCACAAAGCAATTGTCTATTAGCAATGGAAGGTCAGAATGGTAACTGTCTGACTAATTGATATTTTTTGCTTCAATGCATCTGACGCCATTAGATCACTGCTTCTTCTATATCATTGAATGTAAAATGGGGATTTTAACTTCCCTCAACTGTCAGCGCTGGAATGTCGGTATGAGAGAGTAATTATAACAAGTGTTTTTCTTAGTGTGAAAAAAAAATTGTTTTATTTAGCACCAAGCAGAATGGAAATTATTTAAATGTGTTCATTTTCATACAATCGAATCCGCTGAAATAAATTTGCATATCCATCGCAATAGCAATCTCTTAGTTGGAATTCTGTACACGTACAAAAGTGGAATAAACTTCGTTATATAGAATATATTTTTCGTAATATGGAGATTAATTTACATGCTAATGGTTTTGAAAGTCAAAATTCTGCAGAAAATTTCGTTAAGTAGAAAATTTCGCTGAATAGGGACTTCGTTAAAGGGAAGTTCTACTGTATATATATTTGCATTTCTTTTTCGTCAGAGGAGATAATTTTTCAACACATAAACTCAAAATTTAAAAAATAAAAACTTTGTTCCATGGGAGTTTCAACGGGGCAGATCTCCCATGAACAAAATTTCATAGTTCTTTCTTCCGGTAGTGCATAATTAATCATTGCTACTTGGGCATAAGTAAATTAAATTTTTTTTCAACATAAAAATTTACAGATTTAAATTTCAAAATTCAGGGAGGGGCAATTAATTGTCCTCCCTCACCGGCGCCTATGATATCCCCCCACCACCACCACCTGCCATCCCGAACCTCCGAAATACCTCCCTGAGAAAAATGTTTGAATTCAAGACTGATTAGAGTATTATATAGTCATCAAGCACATGTTTCAAAATAATGGAAAAAAGCACAAAGAAAATCTTAAAAATGGATGGAAGTATGAAAAATAATTAAAAAATGAATAATCAGCATGTTCGATTATTTTTTACCCGACAGTACATTAATATTTTACAACCTATAATTATGAAAAAATAATATATACATATATATATATTTTTTTTTGCCGCGCCTTCGCGTAAATTGTTTTTTAATATCTCATTTGTGAAGAAGAAAGGGGGGGAGGGTGTAAATCGGATAAAAATAGGGAAGAAACATTTCAATATATTTATTTTATTAAAATTAAAGACTTTGCATAATATTCCTTTCCACCGTTTTCATATAAAACATAATAATGCTTAATGGTTTTAAAAAATTTAAATGCAAAATTTCCACCAAACAATTTTTGGGCAGTGACCAATGGTCATATATACAGAGACAGTCAGATACCAAATATTCACATATATCACGCGAACGCGATTTTTAAAATAAATTCTGGAAAGAAAAAACTTGCGGTATTGAAGTAAAAATATCTGCATTTTTAAAAATCCTTCTTTGCCCTAGAATATACATTAATGAATACTACTAAGAAGAAGTTAATAATTTTTTTCATAAAATAATAATTATAAAGAAGAAATAAAAACCTGTCTGAATTATTCTTTAATTCATGTGTCCCATTAAATCCTCTGTTACAAATAAAATACTTCCTTTCTTTCCATCGGCCTAATTCACACATTATTCAACAACAAAGAGCAAATATTCATCCACACCGCATAGCATGTGAGTAGATATATCATCTACTGTCAGTGGTCGCTGGCGAAACCGTAAACAAGACTATATGATATTTATTACCCGTCTCATAAACACCAAATAATCACCCTTTTCCCCTTTTCAAAAACCTTTTCCACTGCGAGAACGCACACCGTTAGTATTCATGAATACGGTATCCCAGCCGTCTCATACGCACCAAACAAATCACCCTTTCTCCTTTTCAAAAATCATTTCGGCTGCGAGAATTCACACCGTGTATTCATGAATACGGTATCCCACGGACCGCTGTTTCATATCGTGGTTTAGGCTGGGAAAATTCACACCGTCAATTCATGAATACTCGAAGTGGAGGAAGCGCTTTTAATATCATGGTTTTCATCAGATTTATGATATTTCCGATATACCGTTGGGTAGGATTTTTTTATATCAGTATCACGATATGCATTTTATATCGGTTTTATCGATATATCGCCCAGCCCTAACCATATACTTTATTTCATTAAACTTTTAATAAGGGATATACTATGCAAATAATGAAAGATGTAATTATGAGTAAAAATAATACTATTTTTTGCTAGGCAATATGCAATTTTATTTATGCAAATACAAATTATAAAAATTTAAAATAATACATTTGATATATATATCACTTATAAACTAATTAAACTAAGGGCTAAATTTCGTAACTGTAAAAAACTTCATAAATATTTTAAAATATTCATTTGAATCTGTGTGTTTAAACCTACAGCACAACTTCAATACAAAAACATAATTCCCTGTATTTTGATCTCAACAGTATGAAAGGACAGTTTTCACATATTCACTGCAATAAGATAATCCTTCCCGGTACAAACAGCCATTGTATTTGTACCCGCCTACCAAACAAAGCATACAAGCTATGCACACATCCCAAGTTGGGGGGATAAAAAAGTTGTTTTGAACAGTTTGTTGAAACCTGAAAATCTTAGGACAGACCTTAGCAAAAGAGCTAGCAGTGATTTACAAGAATTCTTTTCGGGAAGAAAAGTAAAACAGTCTGAAACGGTGAAAGGGTTAAGGGTGTTCATTACTGGCACATCTACCCTATATAGTATATATTATATATATCACTGGCACCCACCTAACATAAAAGTACCAAATAAGCAATTAGCCACATTTTTTTCAAAATTTGTTAAAAAGTGTCCTAACTTTTAAATAGTTTGACCTACATTTTTATATTCATGGTGGTCTCAGGATCCCACATTTTAAGTGATCAGTATTAGCAGAAGTTCTGTTTAACTGTTGTAATCTATGTAAGGAATTTTAAATTAATTCAACAAAAATTAAGATTTCAAAAAAGTGTCTACTACGATTAAAAGGGTCTTCCAGCCACTGGCTACTAGCTAAAAATTTTGATTTTCAGGTCTAGGTGGGGCTAAGATGCTTTACACTCACGCAGAAAAAAAAAAAAAAATTAATCGGTTAAAAAAAGGAAAAAAGTCGCCCAAATTTAGGGGATTTTTTCCTTTAATGGCAACCTAGCCATTGTATTAAGTTACTCGTTTGGCGCTGTCTTGAAAATCGCGCCAACCAAATGTTTATATGTTTGCGTGAGTGTAAAGCATCAGTTCCCTAGGTGGATATCTTTTTGTGCAATTTTAATCATTCCATTGTTTTAATTATTTTTATTAGGTATTGAACACAAATAAATAAAATATAAGATTTAGGGATTTTTTTTTCTTTTATCATTTAAGTGGGTTGTTGGGGTTCCCCTACACGAGTTGGGATCTCTGTGCGAGACCGGTTTCACACTAGTTTACTTATTAAAACGGTAGTGCTCGGAAACCTAAAGACTATAATCCTAATGTAAAAAATTACTTTTAGTGAAGCATACGTTGCTACAATGATTATAAATATTGAATTTCATAGTTATTCGTAGTAAGTCTCACCTACGAATGACATGATTTCATAAGTTTATGATACTAAATATTCGTTATAAATATTATCATTATTAAAATGAAATAGGCATCATATTGAAAATTTCAATTACTACCAGAGTAGATGAATTTTCAACATTCTCAACTCCAGCCATTCCTTATATACGATATCAACATCAGACAAAAAATTTCCAACCTTACATCCAACGTAAACCAAAACCACAGTACCAAAACATTAGTTTTTTTCACTTCACATTTAATTTTCATTTTATCCTTCGCAACTTGAGCTAATCCTGACGTTGCACTAAAATTCAACAATCCACAGCGCGGAACGGAATGATTTTTTGCCGTATTTTTTTAGTAGTCGTTCACTTATATTCATGGATGATTCATCATTGTTTTTGTTTTGGAGTCTCCAGTTGTGCAATAAAGGCGTAGCGCTAAATTACGGTGTATTTAATTTACAGTTTGCATATTGCATCTTTGAATTAAAGTAAGCATTAATTATAATTGTTAAATTTTGTTGTAGTTATGTACACAGATGTATTACAGATTTGTTTGTGTGTTTTCTTTTCTTTGGGATTTTTAAAAAAAAACTTAATCTCAGCTTTAAATTTAGAAAGCTACAACATAATCTATACAATGATTTAAATCCGTATTGTGCATATAGCGTTTTAAGATCGCATGTTATAGAATTCCTAAAATTTGCATGTATTTCATATTTACATTACAAAAAACTTTTGACTATAGCAATGATGACATTATTTCAAGTTTACATTCAGTTTTATTTAAGAATTCAAAAAAGGTAAACTTCGGGTTTCTTTCGGGTTTTATGTTGCAATGGTACATAAAAAAACTGTGATATCTTAATTTTCAGATGAATAAATCAGATTCAAACAAAAAGCAGTCTACGAAGAAGCCCAACAATTCTTATTCACTTCTTCTACAGGGTTTAAATCAGGGCTGGGTTTTTGCCGGCAGAAAGTGGTTTCTGCCGTGCCAGTGGCAGAAAGTGGCAACAACTGGCATAAACACATTTTGTGTCATAATCTGAGACTTTTTTAGTAGTATTAAATTCCTTAAGTATATTTTATTCAGGATAAATAACAAATAAAATACTGTGGATAGTTTTAATTTAAAATAAACAAATTTGTATTAGAAAAAATGAGTAATGTAACAGATAAAATTTTTGTTATAATATGGTTGTGTAATTTTATATATAAACAATTATTTAGAGTATTTGAAATCTCAGTTTAAAATTCAAAATAGAAAACTATATCCAATACTTATTTTAAATTAAAACTGAAAAGAAAAGAAAAATAATCAATACTTACTCAAAATACTTTTCTGTAATTTAACATAATTTAATAATAACTGTAAAAAAATTTTCTCATAGAAATGTTATACAGCTCCAAATCAAAAAATTAGAATAATTAATTCCATTTGTATTTGGAATTGCATTTAGCTTTATTTCACTGTAGTACAATTGAAAAAAAAAAAAAACAGCGGTGGATGTTTTAATACATCTGCATGTTATTAAGGAAAATTAAAAAACTGTAAAATATTAAATTTTGAGGGATTTTTTTTTTTTTTTTTTTTTGTAAAATTATTTTCATTATTCAAAATATTAGAATACTAAAATAGGTGGTTAAAAAAATTAGAATACTTATGAATTTTCCTGATTGGTTCAGAAGGTTGCATAAAATAAGCATTTTTGGTGCAATAGATATTGCGCCAAAAAACAAAGTTGAGCTTCTTTCTAGCATAAAGTCGGCATGGTCACGTCTGGGCAGAAAACATTGTAAACCACTTGTAGCTAGCTTGGTAAAGCGAGTTCGTGCTGTTATAAAATGTAAAGGTGATGCTACAAAATATTAAAGAATAATTTTTTTTTTTTTTTTTTTTTTTTTTTAAGCAGATATTATTTACAATGCATTATTCTAATATTTTGAACCAGGTAAATGGTTATTCTAATATTTTGATTTTTTCCAAGTATGAATAATTATTTTAATTTTTGTATTACTGTATTTCCTTTAATTTTAATGCTAAAAGATTCTATAATCTAGATTCTTACAATATTAAGTTTTATCCTGCATTATTTTTTGTATAAGCAATACATAAAAAACCTTTTTTCACAATTCCTTTTTTTCTATTATTCTAATTTTTTAACTTGGAGCTGTAGTTATATGTGGATCTTGTAATTCTGTGGATTTAAAAACATTTCATTTAAATACAGTATTTAAAGGAACAAATCTTTCTTTTTTTAAATTTAAGACTGTTAGTTGAAAATGTTCTAAACATATATATATAACCATATTCCATATAGTAGATAATCTAAGTTATTGCATTATATTATTTATTTAAAAAATTTCTGAACAGTGATTTGTTAAAATATCATAGAATTTTTTGTAAATTTCTTTCTTTCTTTTCTTTTCTTTTTTTTTTTTTAAACTTTTAAATAGAAATTCAACTGTAAATAATAATATTAATAGTTAAACTTATACAGCATCAGATTACCATTATGAAAATTTCTGTTTTTCAAGTAAAATAAAATTAGTATTATATAAACAAAGTATATTTATATGATCATTTTGAAGCTTTTTGCTACTTTGATTAACATTCATTAGTTTTAGTGTTAATTTTTAATTTAATTGTTTACATATCAAATACATGTGTGAATTATGAATCATTACAGTTAAAGTTCTTCTTCATATTATTTCTTAGTTTCTGCCACTTACTGGCAGAAACTAGTTTCTGACTTGCCGGTTTTAACCGGTTATAACCACTGGTTTTAACCACCCCGGCAGAAACTTGCCAGCCCTGGTTTAAATGACGTTCAGAAAACTAAACCTCCCAACAAAAACTCTGTATGTATATGTATGCTCAGTAAGGGTTATGGATGCTTAACACTTTTTTTATTTTTTTATTTGTGAATTCATTGAGTGTTTTCAATTCATTTTTTAAATGCATTTATTGTAACTAAGCTTTTTCCAAATTATAGTATTCAAATCTATGAAAATGTTGCTTGCAGCAATCTGCATTTATTTTCAGGCTTTTACTGAATGAAACAACTTTTATATCATCCCAAGTTGATGCCTCTTCTTTTTCAGTTGAAGATAGACATTTATTGACACCATAGAAATATAAAGCTTTAAAACACTGTAAATATAAACTTAAGTATAAATTTAAGTGATATGCACAGCAGAATAAAGGAACTAAGACTAAATCATGAGCATAAAATAATTGAAAAAAAATAATAGATTAATAACACATACGGTAGCTCACAAAAGTGAGCAGATGCTACAGGGATCGCATTCGCCCTGTAATGGAGAATTTGCACGTTTTCTAAATTTATCACGAAACAATAGAACATGAAAAATTAAGAAGGATAGCCTGCATATTTTTTTTTTTTAGCTTTTATTGTTGATTTATGATTGTTTTAATATCGCACTATTTACCGTATCCCGAAAGCGCTGCGTAATACATCTGACGTCACAGTTCATGACAACAAACGACATAGTTATTGTTTTTACATACGTCGCTTTTCAACTTGTCCCTTTTAAATATTGCTGTTTCGAAAATTATCATGACTGACAACATAAAGTCCTATTATAAATACTGCAAAACAAAAACACTGTAATAGATTTCATAGGTATATTGTATCTATAAAGATTCATAAGCAATAATCCTGTTTTATTGATGATTAAATAGGTAAAACGTAGAAACGTCTAAGAAATGACACACAGAAATGTGTTAGTTTTTAATTCAGGAAGTAAATAAAAATTTTATTGCGTAAGTGTACATTTTTATAAAGTTAGGGACTAGGTTTTAAAAAAAAAAGGATTTATTTCAAAAAAATATTAAAAAAGAGATTATAAAACGAGTTATTTCAAGGCGTAAAATAACTACTGTAAATATTTGGTATTTGGTAGCGCCATCTACCGAATTCAAAATCAAATGTTCTTACACCTCAAATATTGTATATATGATTCAATTCTTTTTTTTTTTCTGTTTTAAAGAATTAAAAAAAACAGTTTTTCTTAAATTTCAGATTTACTCCTACACTTCATGTTTGTTTAAAGAATAAAATCATAGAAGACGGAATTTTCTGTTAAAATATCACGTATGTTTGTCAGTTTGTAATAGATAAATAATTTGAACTAATATATACTTGTTAGTCAAAAATAATTTTTGTTTGAAAGAAACATCGTATAAGGGACAAAGGCTACCAAGCATGCATTTTATCCAAGATAATTTAATTGAATCTGTAATCAAATATTTTAGTTAAATTAAAAAATATATATTAGAAATAAATAAATGAAAATGTCTTTTTCTTGCAAAATAATTATAATAATTAATTAATAAATATTCTTGCAAAATAAATAAATCTAGCTCGTTATTTGCTTTTATTATATAAATTGAATAATATAAAAATAATTTTATGTACCTTTTCGTTTTAAATCCCTCTTATTTCTGCTCCCATAAAATCGGGGGTTTTCCCCAAGAAAGAAAACATAGCCATGCTATCTATTCTTGGCAGATCCGGGTATAAGAGACATAATTCGTAAAAATATATACGAAATTAGAAAAAAATCAACAATCAGAATGAGATGATGATGAATTATTATGAAAATCCAAGTAGAAAAAAAATTGGATGTCAAGAGAATACGATTGCCGCTTGCTAACAGAATGTAAACATCGGCATGTCGTGAACTGTGACATCATAGTAAGTCACGCCCCGATTTGGAGTCATGTGATTTTAGCTTACTTTTACGATTAATTATTTAATTATTGATTTTATTTTTTGCGTTTTTGAGAACATTTTTGAAAACTGTGGATGTAGAATTATCAGAAAAATATAAAAATGATCAAATCCCCCATGTGTGCAAATTCCTCATTCCTACAATTCCTAAAAATTTATTATAGCCCTAAAATTTGACAAAAAATGTTTCTTGTTTCTCCAAAATTAACTTTCGATGACTATTTCCGTTTACAAATGACTGATAAACAAAGTTAGTTTTGCTTTGTATCGTGATCACTAAAACTGATTCTTGTTAGACATTTTCATTGGTTGTTCAAAAGTTAGTGATAAACAACAACAAAGATATAAAGTATCGTAACTTTTAAGTTTAATTAAAACTGCACTTATTTTACCTCATGGTAATGCTGATCCTGAGAGAGGATTTTCTATATGTATGCTAAAAGGTGGTTTCAATGAACATGCGATACAAAGTTTGAGATTTGTAAAAGATAGTGTTAAAAAGTATGGAGGTGCGAGTAAAGTACCTATTTCAACTTCCTTGTTAAATGATATTAAAAACTCACGTAAAGCTTATCAGAAGTGTACATGTAAAAAACAGAAAGAAAGAAAAAAAAGCTCAGAGATTGAAATGGAGAAAGCCCAGATTTTAAAGAAGCAAATTAAATGTAAAACTAAATATAATTAAAATTTATTTTCTATGATGCAATAGAGCATTTTATTTATTTATTTTTAAACAATTGAATATTCTTTGTGTTTCATTTAACCATGCTTTTGAGATGTTAAAAATTTAGCAATGTATATGTTGTAGGCTAATTGGGAAATCTGGCTCTTTGCAAAGAGCTGGTCTAATTGGAGAATCATTTCCCTTTTCCCAATCAGACTGATGTTTTTCAGGCTAATTGCAAAGAGCCTAGACAGCGTTAGCAGGGGCCGCGCTAAGATTTTCAAAATGCTAGCCAGTAAATTAGCCAAAAGTATATAATACATTTTTTATCATTAACTCTTTCAGCCCTGACTTTATTGAATGGGTAAAAAAGCATTTTCTTATATTTGGAAATGGGGGAAAAAATCAAAATTGGGGTCAATCAGGACATTTTCCCAATGGTTATTAATTTGTTAAGTTATAATTATTTTTTTTAAACAATTGAATATTTTTTGTATTTAATTTAACTATGCCTTTGAGATGTTAAAAATTTAGCGAGGAATACATTTAGCCTCAGCCAAATTTAAATAATTTTGTTTTTAATTCAAATATAAAAAGTTCAAGTGTTTAAAAAAGTTTTTTGTGAAAATACAAAACAAAATTGCAAGAAATCATATAAGATTTATTAAAGAAACATCTTATAAAGCTGTTAGATATAGAAAAATTAAGGTAACACAATTTCTTTACTTCGTTGTTGTTGTTATTATTTGCTGTATATTTGAGACATTTTTAGAACATTTGAATATTTACTTTAAAATTTTGAACATGAAAAAAAAATTTTAATCAAGAATTATCCAAGAATTTATTCACTTTCAAAACTCTCTAAAGTACATGTTTTTTTTTTTTTTTTTTCTTCTCCTAAAACAAAGAGAAACATCTTAAATTAAGGATTTTTATATCACTGAACCCCATTTGACAGTTTTAAAATAATAAATACAATATATGCACAATTCTGTTTGTTTTTAAAGTATGCATTTTTTAAGTGATCTGGTCAGCACTTTAAAAAAGTTAATGGTAAAAGATTTTTAAAGTGGGCTTATTGGAAAAAGTAATTTTTTCAGCATTTCAGAATTGTGATCAATTCTGAAAAATGCATTTTTAAGCACATTATCATAAAGAAAACAATAGAAAATGAGCAAAAATAGTACTTACCTTGTGCAAGGAAATCGTCAAATAAATTATCAGTACAGGGGGGGAAAAAGCAAAAAACTTTCGATTGTGATTATAAAAACAAATTTAAACATTTCTATAGATATGATGTGGAAAAGCAAATACTAAAAGAGAAATTTTCGTTCTTATGCATTATATTTCGCATTTATATAAAAAAACATTTGATAAAAATAATAATCCGAAAAAGCTTTGACTGCCCCTTGAAAGACAAAATGCCGACATTAAAAATAAATATTCCATTATTCCATATCATTTCGAGAAAATGCATAAATGGATCCAAATCAAAAACGAATTGTCAAATGATCGTGAGAATATATTATGAAATTTGTCAGTCGGTCATGAAGTTTTTCAGTCAGGCACGGAGAAAAAATTGTGAATTTCACCAGTCTCTCGCGAGAAGAAACTGTGAAGTTACAAAAATCTGTCACGAAAAAAATCTTGAAAGTTGTCAATCGGTTCCAGGAAAAAATCCGAATTTCGTCAATTTGTTGTGGGAAAAAGAAAAATCTCGAAATTCATCAAACAGTCGCTGAAAAAAAATCAGTAAATTATTCAGTCAGACTGGTTAGGGTCGTCAATTTCCTCAATCTTGCTAGAAACCAGGAAATTCGCTAATCAATCGCAGAAAATATCGTGAAATTTGTCAATTTGGTATCGGAGAAAAAATTCGAAATTTGTCGTTCTGTCACGAGAAACACCCTGCAAAATTCACCGATCGGTCGCGAAATTTGTCAATCGGTCACGGGAATAGATCGTTGTTTCAAAAAGCAAAATTCTCCAAAAAATGGTGACATTTTTTGGGCAAGAGACTCCCGCCCACGATATTCTCATGGGCGGGATTTCAAAATTTTGAGCCCGCCATCCCTCCCTGAATTGGTAAATAGCGATTTTTTTCCCTCCGATAAATTGACAAAATTAATTATTTATTTCCGCAATGTTTGATAAAATTCACGATATTTTTCAACAATCATTAGAGTAGACGTGCACAACCTGTGGCCTGCAATCAGATTACTGGTGGTGGTGGCCCGCGGATCAATTTCGCCGATTGGACACGAAAAAATCACGAATTTCGTCTATCAGGTGCGTAGAAATCGCAAATTTTGCCGAGCGAGTGCATATAAATCGCGAATTTTACCGATCGTGTGCGTAAAAATCGTGAATTTTGCCGATCGCCCGCATAAAAATCGTCAATTTTGCCGATCGCCTGTGTAAAAATCGCAAATTTGGCCGATCGGGCCCGTAAAATCGTGAATTTTGCCGATCGGGCCCTTAAAAATTGCGAAATCTGCCGATAGGGTGCGTATAGATCGTGAATTTTGCCAATCAGGTGCGTATAAATCAGGGTTGGCAAGTTTTTGACAGTGCGACGGTTTTATCCGGTTTTAACCATGGTTTAAACCGTCATGTCAAAAACCCCTTTTTGACATAGTTTTTGACAACTGTCAAAAACCTAAAATTGGGTCCAAAAACTGCTTTAAATTATTTTTACAACAACATTAAATTTACCATTTTTTATAATTTTTGTGTTAGATACATGGGTAAACTTTTTGACAGTTTTGGACATTAAAAACCACATATCCTGTATAAAATCAGGGGTTGATCCAGGAAAAAGTTAAGGCCTATCTAGAACACCTTCACAAAAATCGATTTAATAAATCAGGACCCTTCACAAAATTCCTCTTAATAAAATTGGTTTCTTCACAAAATTACAGTCCATAAAAACATACTCTCCATTATTTTTATTTTGTTCGGTTTTAAAATGTATAATTTACAAAGAAAACAATTTCACAAGAGAGGAAAACTTTAACAGAAGGACTTAAAGAAGTTATCATTAAATGCTTGGTTTGAATTTGAGCAGCTGGATTTCATCTTTCATAGCAAAATGTTCACAAAAATATGATAAATTTCACAAAAAAAATTTTTAGTTTTCACAACATGGGCCTCAAGAAAAAAAATCTGTGTCAACCCCTGAAAACTCAAAACATGATTTTGGTATAACAAATTACTTACAAAATAATTGTAAGCTATAAATATATAATAAAAAATAATTAAAAGTATCGTTACATTAAAAATATAAACTAATCAAACTATTAAATAGTACTTGCAGAGTTTCCCCCAGGCAGTTTCAGAAGGGTGCTGCACCCTGCCTGCCCTTTGATTTACAAAATAGCACCCTTCTTGCCCCTCAGTAAAAAAAGTGTCTTTTCTCCTTTTTGTATTAAAAAATGTGCTTTTTTAGTAAAAAAATACTCAATGTTGTCTTAAAAAGAGTGCCCTGACTTTTAAACATTAAAAGGGACTTTAAAAACCAAAAGTATGCCTTTAGCAATAAGTGCCTTTCTCACCAGCAGCACCCTGCCCTTTCTTAAACCTGGGGAAAATTCTGGTACTTGTATAATTTAATGTATAAAATTTCATATAAATAATATACTTATTCTTATAATGTTTTAATAATTTTCCTCTCAAAAAAGGTACTAATGAATAGAGGAAAGTATATTCAACTAGGTAAATCATATTCAAAGGTTGGGGTATCATAGTTGAGATTTATTCCAACAGAGCGAAAAATGCCAGGACCAGGACTCGAACCTGGGTCTGTTCATTATGACCTATTACATGGTATACAAGAGTCTCCATGTTGTATCACACTCATCATGTAAAAATGCTATAGTCATAGCTCGGATGAATAAAATTAGCACTGCAGTTTACAGCCATGTCCAACAAATAAGAGCGAATTATGCCAACCAGGCTATCGTTAGGAAGCTTAGTAGGAGCCACGGCAAGCCAAAGTACCCAAGTTCGAGTCCTGGTCACAGCATTTTTCGCTCTGTTGGAATAAATCTCAGCTATGATACTCCAACCTTTGAATAAAAAAAGGTATTTTATAATGTATAAAAATGAAATTTAACATAAAGAAATAGTTCTAAATAATTAAACTGAAACTAACATAATAAAATAAAGATATATATACAGTCAACTCCCTCTAATCTGCACTGCTTGGGACCAAAAGTTGTGCAGATTATAGAATTTTGCAGATTATAGGTCATTGCTTTGTTTACATTTTTTTCTCCTGTAATTTTACAGTAAATTAATTATTAATGCATAAACTAGTTGGTAAAAAAAGAAAGATATTGTAAAACATTGGATTATTTAATTAAAAATCTCATTATGTTTAAGGAAAAATGTCTTTAAATTTTATTTTACAATTTCTTTTGTTTATTTTTACAATTTTCAAACATTAGTAGTATTTTTTCTTGGAGTCTATGTATAGTCATTAGTTCTTGTTCTGAGATCTGAGACAAAACTCTTTTCTGAAGAAAATCCAGATATTTATAACCCATATTCAAGACCTGTTCAAGAGTTTCTTTTTCACCTTCATCATCATACTCCATCTTATTTTCAGTAGAGTTTAACATAGTAGTACTCATGTCATTTGTGAAACTCTCTTTATTGCAGCTTCATCTTGGGAGGATATCCATCCAATTATATTTTCTCCATTCAAGAAATCCAGCACAACTCTTAGTGAATTTTTTAGTTTTGTGTTAGTAAATTTTTCTGCAGATTTCTGTTTAGCACTAACCAAACTAAAGCCAACTAAGTAACATCATCACCATTACTGTCTATAACTGAAGATGCTGGCCACAAATTTTGCTTTGCACCTAGTAAAGTGTTTTTGTATACAGAGACTCATGCATCAGCCAAGAGATATATAGAGCCCTTAATTGTAAATTGCCTTCTATACTCCTCCATATTAGCCGATAAATCAGAGGTTATAAATTTGTGCATAAATTCCATTTTGTATTGTCATTTCATGCTACGAATAATTCCCAGATCCATTGGCTGAATAAGAGAATTTGCATTCGGGGGTAAAAGTAATGTAGAAGTAGATACATTGTCTTTTTGAAATAATTTTGGATTTCTAGCACAATTGTCTAAGAGCAATAATATTTTACAGTTTACAGGTAAACAGACCTTTGTACTACAATGCATATAGGCTTCATTTACAAAGAGACTCATGCATCAGCCAAGAGATATATAGAGCCCTTAATTGTAAATTGCCTTCTATACTCCTCCATATTAGCCGATAAATCAGAGGTTATAAATTTGTGCATAAATTCCATTTTGTATTGTCATTTCATGCTACGAATAATTCCCAGATCCATTGGCTGAATAAGAGAATTTGCATTCGGGGGTAACAGTAATGTAGAAGTAGATACATTGTCTTTTTAAAATAATTTTGGATTTCTAGCACAATTGTCTAAGAGCAATAATATTTTACAGTTTACAGGTAAACAGACCTTTGTACTACAATGCATATAGGCTTCATTTACAAAATGATTTTCAAACCATTCTGTGAAAACCTGCTGGGTGAAACCATGCTTTTTTATTGTTACAACATGTAATAAGCAAGAAAATAGTCTCGTGATTTTTTACTTTTTTTTTTCATTGGAATACAAAAATTTAGGGGGAGGGGACTGTCTACTGATAAATCAATCAAATTGCTGCCATTCCGGAATTTCTCTCACACAGTTAATGATAACCAAATTTTCATTGCTTACATCTGAAACAATGTGCGGATTATAGGCGTTTGTGGATTAGAGGGAGTTGACTGTATATATAAATATTGAGAATAACAAACCATTTTATTTTAAGTTATTGATTTAAAGAATGTTTAATTATATAAATTTCATATTATAATTCATTTAATTACTCAAAGAACATTTGTTTTGCAATTGTGGTTTATAATTAATGTTTATGAACAAAAACAAACATTTCGAATCATTAAATGTCTAGGTAACTTATGATCAGTCATTGAATAGTGGACACTTTAGCTTTACACAAACCTTTATTTTTTTTGTTATTATTATTTATTTTTTTAAGCATAAATTAGATTGCTATTTTTTTTTTTTAATAATAAACTGAATACTTAATAGTAATAAAGATATAAAAAGTACTTTGAAAAATGCATTTAATAGTAGTATCAATATTTTTAGTTATTTTTCCTAGCATGGCAATTGACAGATATTTTGAATTATGATATATATAATTTTATTACAACTTAATTACAGTTTGACTAAATAAAAATTATTTATATAATATATAAATTATTATTTAAGCAGTTTTTAAGTTTTGTTGAATTAGCTTAAGATTTAATATAAAATATCACTAATGATTGCTAAAAAAAATCTGTATGAGGTTTTTGACACTTTTCGACAGTTCTTGACACTTTTCGACAGTTTTTGACACTTTTCGACAGGTTTTTGACGTCAAAAACCCAACCCTGGTATAAATCGTAAATTTCGTCGATCGTATGCGTAAAAATCGTGAATTTTGCCGATCAAACGTGTAAAAATCGCAAATTTTGCCGATTAGGCGCGTAAAAGTCGCGAATTTTGCCGATCGGGTGCATATAAATCGTGACTTTTGTTGATCGGGTGTGTGTAAATTACAAATTTTGCCGATCGTCCATGTAAAAATCGCGAATTTTGCCGATCAGGTGCATATAAATCGCGAATTTTGCCAATCGTGTGCATGTAAATTGTAAATTTTGCCGATCGTCTGCGTAAAAATCACAAATTTTGCCGAACAGACGTGTAAAAGTCGCGAATTTTGCCGATTAGGCGTGTAAAAGTCGCAAATTTTGCCGATCGGGTGCGTGTAAATTGTAAATTTCGCCAATCGTCCGTGTAAAAATCGCGAATTTTGCCAATCGGACGCGTAAAAATCGCAAATTTTGCCGGTCAGGTGCGTATAAATCGCAAATTCCGCCGAACTTGTGCGTAATAATCGTGAATTTCATCTGTAGAATTGTTATTTGTCATAACGTTAGAAGCTAAGGCTTAAGTGATCGTTTTCTTAGTAATAAAATAGTGGCTGGGATTTTTCAGGTTCGTGTGTCTTGAACAGAGAGGATAATAAACATTAGTAACGACATACCTTCAGTAAGTAGATCAGAGAAGACACAAAGTTGCATGGAATTAATTACTCTTTATTTGCATCTTTAGTTGGAATTACTGGGATCCCTGGATTGGCATCTGGGTCACTTTAACTACTTTGTGTAGTTGCTTGTCTCTTTGTACAAGTCTAGAGAAACCTCACATCTTGCTCTGTCCAACTTCTGTGCTACACGCTGCATTCACTCGAAGCATTCTCGCACGGCACCGGGAGAACCCGGGCACTGCCCTTATTGAGAGACACCCTACATCTCTCAGGCTGCTTTCTGTACTGACTGACTGCAGGAGCTAAAACGCGGTTGCCGAAAATTGCGGGAGTTAAAAACCGCCAAGACCGCGCCAAATGGAAGATGCGCACGCCTAAACGTTGCGCCAAGGAGAAGACGGAAGCGAGACCTTACGCGCATGCGCGGTGAGAACCGGCTGCCTAGGTGAAGGAACTACGAACCGCTTCAATGAAGTACGTTCGCTTACGGTCACAAATGAAGAAAGAGGATGCATGTCTGCGCACTTTGGCTCTGGGCCAAAAGAGAAACGAGAACGGCAGATTTTAAATTAACGTAACGCAGACAGGACGATCGATAAAATGAAATGTAAACACAGGTTACAAGGGATCAAAATTAATGAATAGTTAAATAAATAATTAAATTGGATGAACTTGAAAGATAAATAAAATATGAGAATATTACGATGGGGTGGAAAGGAAAGACAATATGTCACAACATGACATATACTCCCCCACGAATACAAAAGAAATTCGAAAGAATGGGATAATGCATGGAATTACAACTCATTAACTGTGATATTGAAACATAGATTGATTCTATCATACGATTCCAAACCTCATCTCCTATGCGATTGCTGATTGTCCAGCACAATTTTGTACTGTGAACAATCCCCTCCAACTGAGCCAATACTACAGAAGAAGACGTGACTGCCAACGAACCTACAAATACCATATGGTACCGAGTGTGTGTGTCCGTCAGGTCATCGCAGAACGGGATGGCGGGTAACGCGGGGAAAGAAAAAGACCCAAAATCCATAACAACCAGGAGGAAAAGGGGCGAAAAAGATGGTGCTGTGACACAACACAACATTCAGAACCAAAACAAACAAGTTTAAAAATATCAATAGAAAAATTAATTTAAAACAAAATATGTACTGAGGAAAAAAAAATGAGAATGTTTCCTAAAAATGATTTTCACCATTCTGTATCCTGATACTAATTCAGGATGCAGTCACCTGAAACAGCAAACTCGCAAAAGGAAACTGACACTATTGAAAAAAAAGGAGAAAAATGTGGCAAATAAAAGAACATTTCTTTTATAAAATATGTATCATTGATACAATACTCAAAAATATGACACAGAGGTCAAATGCAATATAGAATTTGAGAAAAATTAATATAATTTTGACATCCTTGAACCTGCTATAAAAGAATATAAAAGTACAAACAAAACTATGCTTCCCAAAATAGAATGTCATATCTTAAAAGACGACATTGTGACATAAAGTCACCATTGGACTATTGTAACAATTAAATATAAGAATAATGCGATAGAAAAAAAATGGAAGCACAGAAATTACTCTCAAAGTAAATTGGAATACATGAAAAAATTCAAGAAAAACAAGACTAGAAAAATTGAAAAAAAAACTTACCAAAACTGAGATGAAAACACATTACTGTTAAACATCGAAACGTAATAGTACTGTAGATGAGAACGTGCAGCGTGAAGATATCAGAGATCACCAGATGCCATCAGGATTACAGGGGGTACAAACGATACCCGACAGGTGGGTAGCTAAGTAAAATTATTAGTACAACATGCAGATATACAGGATAAAATTACATCATTTTAAATATTTATATTGAATGAAAATTAATTACAATAAAGGAAAAAAATTTAAAGGGATGTGTGGTACCACAAAAAAATAGGGAATACTAGAAAAAGCATATCATACATTAGTACTGATTACTTAAAAACCCTTATACTTACAAGTATAAACCTGTAACAAAATAGAAATGCATAATTCCAAACAAAAATTTAAACATACATATACAACATAAAATCAAAGTAATTATTAATGAATAAAGTGTGAGCTCACAATTATGTACGTACAAAAATAAGATATCATAAGGTTAACCTTTTGCAAAAATTCATTACTATTAATCATAAATATGTCTATATGACACTTATTATTCTATTGTTTTCAATTTCACTTTGTTTGAATTTTTGCTAGCATGCTTATAAGACAATATTTCATTCAAAAGAAAAGGTATACCATTGAAAAATTATTAAATTACAAATGTGTAATTTATGAGAAATAGTTGTGATTTAAAAGTAATTATTGAATAGGTAAATTCTGAAAGTAAGTTAAGTAATCCTAAGTGCAAGATTTTTTTTTTTTTTTTTTTTAAATATTTTGTCATACTAGGTTATCTTAGATACATGAGAAGAACATTGGAGTTACAAAAACATATAGTGTGAGAAATTTTGTAGTACACAAAGAGAATTTCTGAAAATTCATCAATGCTTTGTCAATCACTAAATTAATAGTGAGAAAATTTAAAGTGTGATTTTTGAAAATGAAAAGAAATGTAAATATAAAAGGAAAATTCCTTCGAATAACTATGTATCATGGACATGATACAATAAAATATGACAGTCATTTTCAAGATGAGTTAAAAATTTTTGAAAAACATTACATTAGAACATCACAAAATTATGTTTGACAACCCTGAGTACTACACTCTTAATGACTATCATGTGACCTAAAGTCACCACTAAGATAATATGAATTGAAAACTGAGAAATATTGAGTACAGTAAAACAATACGGAAAAGCAATTAAAATTTTAAAATGTAATGCAATAAATTAAGAATTTCACTATGTTTGTAAAACTATAGCATGTGATGATACCAAAAGATGCAAAGAAAATAATTATACAATAAAAATATACATGAATATATACACACTTATAAAAACATTGAAAAGAAAAATTATATTACGATGAGCACCTAATGCGTGACATGCATGAATTAAATACATACGTGTTGTCACTGAGATTACCCCACATCTCAGATCATACACTGTAGAAAAAAAACACTGTATGAATGGCTGCAACTCCAAAACAACCAACAAATGTGTGTTTGTTTGCGATTCATGATGTGCACAAAGACAGAAGAAAAATTATACGAGTAAACTTTGAAGCACTTGACAAATTTTGGACGAATAAAGTGTCCTACTGTCCAAAGATTTGGTTGATTAGCACAAAATTGTTCGTACACTGAAAGTTTTCTTTTTGAAAGGTGTCACCAAAAGTTAGTCTATATTACATGATGAGTAAGAACATGACAAATTTGTCATCACTACGATGAGAATCTTGCATCTTTAAACAAATTTTTGGTACACACATGTAACACTATATAGAAGAATCAGCATATATTATTAGGCACACTACTTGAGATAAAAATTTCTGGAACACTTTTAGAAAAAATTGTAGACACAATGATGCTTCTCATGCTTTGTTGTATTTTTGTTTCTGCACCTAGGTAAACTTTTATGTAAAATAATTTATGTACACAATCATTGTGATTGTGAATGGAGAAGATGCTTGAGCGCTGGTGTAGCAGAGTAGAGAAGTAGCCTACATCAAAGTGAGTGACGA
Source organism: Maratus michaelseni (assembly GCA_963931845.1). Taxonomy (NCBI): domain Eukaryota; kingdom Metazoa; phylum Arthropoda; class Arachnida; order Araneae; family Salticidae; genus Maratus; species Maratus michaelseni. The sequence goes on from OZ007592.1 coordinate 259,023,786, forward strand.
GAGAAAAAAAAATCCAGACTAGATGACAGACTGTCGTGAAGAAAAATTTGTGAAGAACGATTTGAGTGAACAAACGATGATTTGTTCATAAAATATAGAAGCTTCTTCCAATACATTAGATGAATGCTTCTTTTTAAAAATTTGCATATTTTCACACAAACTGGAAAAACATTAACTTTAAATTTGAGATATATTTGCATTTTTTTTTTTTTTTTTAAACAATGTTGTTTTAACTTAATTCTTTCTTCTTTAAATGTGGATGTATGTGGTAACTTCATTGATATAACAATTTGCGCATGCCAGCATACTGTAATTATTGATACTCTATCCTGCATGTGTAGCTGACTACAGGATGAATATCATTTTGTATTTATCATTAAAAAAACCACAATATTAGAAATAATGCAAAAATTATATATCCATTTACTTTTAAATTGTAATAATTATTTTGGTACATTCTAAAAATAGAATAAGTTGTGAACAAGGTCATTTTTTCTCAACAGGAACGCCTTGCATTGAAAATACACCAAACTTTAATCCATCTTCATCTATGACTTGAATCATAAAAATATTGTGAAATTTGGCAGAAGAGGCATATAAAGTCGGTATTTTCATATATAAAATAAAATTTCTTCACATTAAATTTGAAATACTGGAGTATACAAAAATTTTAGTATCACTTTTAAAGAACGATTGTAGTGGCACGTTTTCACAAATTAAATCTTATTCATCTAGAATTTCTTCCATTACTTTAAATAAATTTGTTATCAAAACATCATATATTCATTAATTTATATATTATATCTTTTTTTGAACTCGGAAACTGACGGAAGTGCGCTTGAGCACATGGTTCCGTAAACATATTTTCACAGTTTCTTGAACAGAACTTTCTGTTAAAATTAGAATTTTCTTGAGAAAATACATCAATTATTTTTTTTGTTCAAGACACGAAGCACTAAATGTGCACATGGCACGAGCACCAATTTGTAGAATTGTTATTTGTCATAACGTTAGAAGCTAAGGCTTAAGTGATCGTTTTCTTAGTAATAAAATAGTGGCTGGGATTTTTCAGGTTCGTGTGTCTTGAACAGAGAGGATAATAAACATTAGTAACGACATACCTTCAGTAAGTAGATCAGAGAAGACACAAAGTTGCATGGAATTAATTACTCTTTATTTGCATCTTTAGTTGGAATTACTGGGATCCCTGGATTGGCATCTGGGTCACTTTAACTACTTTGTGTAGTTGCTTGTCTCTTTGTACAAGTCTAGAGAAACCTCACATCTTGCTCTGTCCAACTTCTGTGCTACACGCTGCATTCACTCGAAGCATTCTCGCACGGCACCGGGAGAACCCGGGCACTGCCCTTATTGAGAGACACCCTACATCTCTCAGGCTGCTTTCTGTACTGACTGACTGCAGGAGCTAAAACGCGGTTGCCGAAAATTGCGGGAGTTAAAAACCGCCAAGACCGCGCCAAATGGAAGATGCGCACGCCTAAACGTTGCGCCAAGGAGAAGACGGAAGCGAGACCTTACGCGCATGCGCGGTGAGAACCGGCTGCCTAGGTGAAGGAACTACGAACCGCTTCAATGAAGTACGTTCGCTTACGGTCACAAATGAAGAAAGAGGATGCATGTCTGCGCACTTTGGCTCTGGGCCAAAAGAGAAACGAGAACGGCAGATTTTAAATTAACGTAACGCAGACAGGACGATCGATAAAATGAAATGTAAACACAGGTTACAAGGGATCAAAATTAATGAATAGTTAAATAAATAATTAAATTGGATGAACTTGAAAGATAAATAAAATATGAGAATATTACGATGGGGTGGAAAGGAAAGACAATATGTCACAACATGACATCATCAATCACTAGGAAAAAACTATGAATATTGTCAATCGCTCATGGGAAAAAAAATGCAAGTTTTTCCATCCTTTCCAATTGAATTGGGTTATGCTGACTAAAGAGGTGGTTGAGTATAGGGAGCTAACCCTCCTTTTAAAATTAGCCATTTTTATGAACTTTTAGGCCGACCCCCCCCCCCCCTCCCTCCCTCCTTGCCTGAAACAAAATTTTGTCCAACCTATGGATGTTGGCTCCTGACAATCCAGTCATTTTTGTGACTGCCCCTCCTCTTATAAAGGTTGTGCACCCCTTTGATATCCACATTTTATGACTGAATATGTTAAGAAGTACAATTTAGAATAATATATGTTTCTCCTCCTCTCCACCTTCATTCATGAAAGCAGAATTTTTTTTGGGCACTGGCAATCTTTAAAGCTAAATTTATTCCTTCAAATAAAGTCAAGGAGTATTTTCACTTTTTGAAAATAATCTTAGCTATATCTCTTGTATAAATACAAACGTAAACTGTTGATATATCCTTGCCAACAGAACTGAATCCCCCCCGGTCACACTTCCTCGAAACAAAAAATTTCTGATGGTGGCCCTCGACAACCCAGTCATTTTTGTAAGTGGCCCTTTGCTTAAAAAGGTTGTGCACCCCTACATTAGAGGATATTTTGCTATTTCTCCTGTGACTGATTCCCAATTTTGTAAAAAAAATTTCTGGCAATTATTTTACGGAATTCACGTTTTTTTTTTTTTTCCTTTATTTGCTAAATTTTGCAAATGTTTTCTGTGACTGATTGGCGAAATTGATTTGTCGAAATTTGCAATATCCATGTGTTTTCCGTGGCCGATTGATGAAATATGCTATTTGTTTCAGGGATCGTTTAATGAAATTCGCCATTCTTTTCCACGATCATTTATCGAGATTCGTGATTTTCTTTTCGCAGTTGATTTGTCGATTTGCAATATATATTTTTCCACGGCCGATTGATGAAATTCGCTATTTGTTTCAGGGATCGTTTAATGAAATTCGCCATTCTTTTCCACGATCATTTATCGGGATTTTCTTTTCACAATTGACTGACTAAATTCTTGATTTTTTTTTTTTTTTTTTTTTTTTTTTGCACGTTTTATTTTATTAAATTCTTGGGGGGGGGGGGGGGGGTTCTGCAATTTTTGTTGATATCAATTAGATTTTTTTTTTTTTTTTTTGCGACCGATTGATGAATTTATATTGTATTGATTCCCCAAGAAAAGAAATTGTGGCTTTTACGAAAATTAAAAAACATTTGCGTATGAATCACATGCCTGTGAAAGAAGTAAAGGTAAGATACCACAATTATTATGGATAAATTTTTTTCTTTCCTCTTTTTAAAGTAGGGCGATATTTTGGTGAAGGCTACTAAAGTTACTGTTTTCAGTATCATTCGGCAGTGGCAGCTTTGATTAGATAAATTGTTTCTATATGTATAATGTATTTCGTTTGAACTCAAACTGGCTGTATATGTTTATAGAGTGACGGAAATCTTCAGTTTTGGGTTTTCGGTTTTTACTGTGTCACTTGAGAAACTACCGTCGCTCATGATATGTACCGTAAAATCCTGATTGTAAGCCTCCCTTTTTCAAAATCAAAAAGAGTTATTTGGGGGGGGGGGGGGGTACTTATAATCGAGATTTTTTTTTTTAATCATTTAAAAACCTGTTTTTATCATTAATTTAGAAGTAAAAAAGGGACGAGAATCTTCCATATTTCGACAGATTTAAAAATAAATAAAATAAAAATAAATCCCCCTCCCCCCTCCAAAAAAAAAAATGAAAAAATTTTTAAATCATTTTTTTAAAATATTTTTCTTTATTTCTTATTTTATTGTAACAATAAATAATTAATCATCTAAATCTCCTCTCAAAATTAAGTTTCCCTCTTTGACCCCCCTCTGGTACCAAAAACGCATAGTTTTAACCTTCATAACTTTTTAATTTTAAACTTCTTTTCAGACTTATTAAATACTCTATATTAAAAATAAATAACTCCAACCTACCACCTAAATTAACCCTCCTCCTAAAATCTCTGCTTCTCTCCCCCTGCTCCCCCCAACCTTATCTCATGAAGATCCTCCCCGTCGAAATGCATCTCGTAAAATTTAAAAATCCTAATTTTTTCAGCTCTATTTGTGATTTTTTCCCCCAACAATATTTAAATAAGGATCTACATTATTCCCTCCTCCGTTCCAAAAAGTCCTCTTTGTCCTCCCCTCCTAGTAAGTACATACGTTAAAGTCTTTTAGAAAGTTTTTTTTAAATCTATTTATAACTTTCTTTTTTATCTATTTATAACTTTCTAACTACGCATCTATAATTAAATAATTATCTAAACTGCTTCTCCCCCTCACCCCCAAAAAAATCTGCTTTTCCCCAGCACACAAACTTAATCTTTAAATTAAATATTCTATGCTGTATTGTTACTTTTCAGCTCAACAATAAATAAATGATCATCTAACTCTCCCCTTATAGAAAGTTCCATAATCCATCCACAGAAAAAGGGGTGAATTTCTAGACATGGGGGGGGGGGAGGGCAAAGAGAAGATTTTAGTCTTTTTGTAGTTTGGCTATTCTCACAGCTGATATTTTGTTAATGGATGGGGAGTTACTTTAAAGAACATATTTATTTTAAAACATAAAATATACACGTGATTCTGAAAACAGCTCCAAACTGCAAAACATATGAAAATTTTTGCTTTCCTCTCACATATTTAGAAATCCACTCCTCTTCTTTGAGAGAATAAGACAGAAAAATTTTCAAAAGTGATGATGGTTTTAGATGAGTGATACTTATATGAGATGAGTTACCTTACTACAAAATAAGAAATACATCAGCATTAAAAAAATATATATATTATTAAAGATTTTAAACTATTTGCTGGGTGAGAACAGATGGGAAAGTGGAACTTTCGATGATTGATTATTCATTAATATTGTTACTAAAGAGAAAAAAATACAGCAGTTTTTTTAAAAATAGAGTTTTAAAATTTGTATGTGTGGAGGGAGGAGGCAGACACTTTTGGAGTAGAGGGAAAACTTAGGTGACAAATTAGAAGGCAACAAGTAGGACATAAAATTTCTTCACATAAAAGTTTTACAAATTTTTTCGAAGGAAGGAGTTTGTAATTTAGATGATTTGTTATTTATTTATTGTTAATAGAGAGCAACAAAGAAGACAGAAGAATTTTTTTTTTATAAATAGGTTTAAAGATTTTTTTTTTTAATATAAATAGTTTTAAAGATTTTTTCTTTTTATAGGGCAAAGTGGAGGAAGCAAACATTTTGGGCAGGGTTGGCAAAAAAACGGGTTTTTTTGAAAAAACCCCAAAAAATGGTTTTTTTGGTTTAAACCGGGTTTTTTTGTATCTTTTTTAATTACATATATGCACATCTGTAAATAAAATTTAACATTGACAAGAATGATTAATATTACAATAACAATATATATATATACAGTGGAACCCCGATTTTACGTTTTTAACGGGGCCAGCAGAAAAAAACGTACGAAACGGGAAAACGTAAAATCGGGGTCAAATAGAGAAAAACACTTCAAGAAAACAAATCATACAAAAATAAACTTACTAATACCATATTAGTATTTAAAAAAGTCTGTTATTCTTTATTGCGTTTTCTTTTTAAGTGTAATTTCACATATACTCTATTTTCAATACATGCAAGTTTTTGCAATTTGTTTTTCTTAATTTTCATGTCCGGTTAAAATTTCTTTAAAATTTTTAAACTCGCAATGGCCCCTGCCGATGAGGGCAGGATGTCTTTTGGATCTTCATCAATATCATCCTCACTTCCATATTGCGAAATCCAATCGGAAATAGTCTGAATGTCTGTGGTAGCGATAGCATCCTTATTCAACCAATATACTCACCATCATTGATGTCTGCAAGTATAAATTCCTCCTCTTTAGTGTAGTCTTCCATAGAGATCCCTTCCGGCGGCGCTTCACTGTTAATTTCGGATTTTGAAAATTCACCCTTCAGAAAGGCATTTGACATGTATTTTTCATCTACACCATTCCACGCTAATGAGATGAAATGAAACTCCTCCAGCACATTTAGCTTTGTTTTCTAAGCATCTTGAAGCTCAACTGAAGCAAGTGATAAAAGGCCTTTTCTTACCAGTTTCTTTCTATAATGCATTTTGGAGGATCTGTTTATTCGCAAGTCACATGGCTGAAGTAAACTGGTACAGTTGGGTGGGGAAAATTCTATACGCTCATTCTTTAAATTCAGATTAACATGAGTGCACTGGTCTACGAAAAATTTTTTGTTTTTGTAAGCTCATTTTTATATTCAATTTTCTTACAAAATCTTCAAAAAGATTTAGGTTCATCCAAGCATTATGGTTGGTATTGTAATCTGTCGGCAAACTTTTAATGTTTTTGAAGCATCGAAGCTTCTGGGATTTATCAATCACAAAGGGTGTTAGCTTCTCAGTTCCGTAATAACAAAACTGTTAATCGCACTTTTGATAGCTTCCGACTGTGCCACGTTTCTCCTTTTACAGTGTATGTTCTATCAGGGAAGAGTTTAAAAAAACAATCTGGTCTCATCTGCATTAAATATGTCTTTTTTTGAGTAATTACATGCAAGAGAAGGCAAACTGTTTGCCCATCCATTCCTCAACGACCGCAGTATTTACTCCATCTTCCTCACCACAAATTAACTTGTAAGACAAATTATACCTCTTCTTGAATCGGTCGATCCAACCGTTGGATGCCATGAAATTCGGCGTTTCAAGTCGAGAAGAAATTTCTCCTACCAGAGCCTTTTCCTACAAAATTGAGCCATTGATTGAAATCTTAGCAGCACGGGCTTTTTTTAAACCACGCGTACAAAATATTTTCCAGTTCCTCAAAATAAGAGGTTTTCAATGTTTTTCTTTTCTTTGACAAATTTCCCAGTTTTTTAGATTTTAATTCCACAGAGACCTCTTTTGTTTAAGGATGGTTTGTAACGTGGAATAAGCGATACCGAACGATTTTATGAGTTTTACCTTTAGTTCCTTTGGAAACTTTGGATTTTTCAATAATTTCTGCCTTTTCGGCTACAGAGAAACATTTTCTTTTAGACATCCTACTTTTGACTGACAATTACTAAGAGATAGCAAAAGAAAGCTACTCCACTGCGGGTTGAAATGAATGCACGATGGAAAAGAAATCACCCCCCACCCCCGATATCACGTGACGCAGGTTTGGTCAAGCGCTGATAGACGAATAATAGTTCTTCGTTACTTTGAACTGCTTTTGGTAACAATCAAACAGTTGACCAATTGGAAAGCATTTTAGTTATTTTGAAAATTTTTCCATGAGTGAAAAAACATCAAATTTCCAAAGGTACTACGACTAAAATGACGTACCAAGCGGGAAACACTAAGAGTAAATAACGTAGAATCGAGGTATTTTTAACATTATCGGAATAGGAATTTTCTGGGACAGACGAAAAATAACGTAGGAAGCGGGATAACGTACGAAACGGGTTACGTAAAATCGGGGTTCCACTGTATATATATATATATTCTGAAAACAGTTTAAACAAAATAAATAAACAATTGTTATTAATTATGTACAAATTCAAATCATTAAATTTTATTTAGAGCTGAGCTAACATCATTTACATTCAAATTCAAAACAATTATATATATACAAAAGTTTCCTATGTAATACATAGAACATGATCACTTGTGCCGTCAGGTTCTACAGTAATGGTGATAAGTTTTAAATAATTTTTAAAGATTACTTTTTAAAAAAGTTGAAGAAATAATTGCTGTTTTATATATACATATTTCCAAATGCAACCTGTAATTCATGTTTACCAAATGATTTAGCACATTTATAAAACATATTAATATGTTTATGTATTTCATATTGCATTCATAGAATGGATTCTGTATCTTAATGTTGATACTTAAAAGTTTTTAATAGTATTTAATTGCAAGATTTATATTAAATTCTTTAAAGACTTAATCTATTGCCTTCCTATATTTTTTCATTTTAATAAGCAACACTTAGTTGTGTTACATAAGAATATAAAGATATAATGTAGAATTTTACCTTGGTATGCTATACTAATTTTTTTTTTAAATAAAAATAATGCAAAGAAAAGAAAGTGAGACTTACTTTTTTATTCAATTTAAAAAAACAAATTGAATTTCAGTAAGAAAATTAAATTGAAATATATTTAAAAAATATATATAAAAGAAACATTTTAAAAACATGGAAATTGAATAAATTTTCAAAATTTTAAGAAAATGGAAGTACGACACATGTCTATAAAGATTCTATGTTAATAAACAGGAGTATTAGGGTTTAATGTTTTAAACAAAAAAACAAGTTTTGTCGCTTTTTGTAAACCCAGTCTGTTGCGTAACTTTGATTGTACAACACCAAATGAAGAAAAAATTCTCTCTACATTTGCAGTAGTCGCTTTTGCAGTAAGAATCGTTTCAACTTCTTTCAACACACCATCATTGAACTTTTTGATTTCATTTTCTTGAATATGCCACCATTCTATAGCTGATACATCTTTACTAAAATCATTCTCAAAAAGATATCTTTGAAATGGAGAACTTTTGGCACAAAATTTTAGTATCAGAGATAATAAATTGTTTTTGGGAAATTTTGTTTTAGCATATTCCAATGCTTCTTTTTTTTCCTCCGATGACAATTCGAGATCAGCATCCTTGGCTCTTGGATCCAACAGATAAGCAAGAAGATGGGCTGGTGTTATTGCCATTTTATAACGAGTATCTAGTTTTTTCATAATGTCTTTATTCAGTTTCAAATCTTCCATCTGTTTTTTTAAATTTTTAAAAAGAAAAACAGTTTCTCCAATTGTACAATTTTGGCTTTGTACTTATCTAAAGCTACACTAATTGGCTTTAATTGTTGAAAATAGTCTTCAGCATTTCTTTTCAATGAAATGTTTGAAACTAGACTTTGGATATTTTTATCAATTTTGTCTTTATTATTTTCGCATATAGTTACAAGAACTGACCATGATTTCAGATAGCTGTCTAAAGCGTCAGCAAATGAGTTCCAGCGAACTTCACAAGGCATTATTAGTTTTGATGTACTTGCATCTTTTCTGAAGCACGCATTTGCATATTGGTTGTTTCTGAAGTATTTGATTACATGCAAAATTTGTTCTTTTACATTTGGATAACTTATATCATTTGCCAGTAAATTTAAAATATGGGCTGCACATCCATAAGTAATAATATTAAACTCTTCTTTTTCATCAAACATATCCCTCATTTTTCGGACATTTCCAGTATTGTCTGTCACTAATGCTTGTATTAAACATTGAAATTCCGATTGGCATTTATAATGGTTGTAGTCGCAATATCATACAGATTTTCACTTGTATGAGCAATTCCCGATGTATCAATAGTGTCTGCTAAGTATGTATTTCCGTCTTTTGTTGTAAAGTAACACAGATCACAGGTTCGTTGTGAATGTTTGACCATCCATCTAATCCTAATGTGACAACTTCATTTTTTAATATATTTGCACATTTTTCTTTTTCTTTGCTGTAAGTATGATCTAATAAATCCCCAGCAATTTGTTTTCTTGATGGTGGAGAATATTCTGGGAGGAAACTCTGAACCATTTTAATAAACTCAGGATGCTCTACAGTGCTAAATGCCGTATTTGTAGCATATATAAACCTAGCAACTTGTTCATCAAACATTTGCTTTTGAGATGGTGTTGATTTACTGAAAAAAAAGTCCATAGTATCTCTTTTCCTTTTTAAAGAACCAATTTCACTTGTTGCTCTTTGTGTTATTGCTGAATCCAAAGAACTTGAAATACTGGATAGTGACACTGACACATCATCTACACAAAAATAAAAATAAGAATTGCTTAATGATACAGAACATATTACTTCAAAAATCATAATCATATAATTAACAATAATTCAATACAAAGACATTTTTTTTTCTTTGTTTTACTGCAAAGTAAACATCTCTATCATATTGATATATTTATTTTTGATAATTTATTTAATACTCGAGATAAAATTACCATGTCTTTTATAATTTTGGATATTTATGATTGGTGAAAACTTAGTTAATCTCTAAGAGCCATGCATAAATTAAAAATTAACAATTTCATTTAATAACAGTTCTGATCACATAATTTATTCTTAATAATATGATTAATTTGTAAAACTTTCAAACTTTTATCAAATGTAATTTTAAGATTATCAAAATAAAGTTCTCTAACAAAAAAATGTCTATTTAAAATTTTCTTGTTTTTTCCAAAATTTCATTACTTAGAATTACATAAATATTTTTTATTTCATTGAATATAACTTTCTAAAATCAAATAGCATATGCAAATTAAATAATAATATATGTGATTTTTATAATTTATCTTCTCAATCAAATAGCATTTCAAATAATAATGTAATTTTTTATAAGAGTTTAGAATCATCTGAATGAAGATATACATAATGTGTTCTCAATATGCATTACTTGTAATTTTACAGATAAATTAAAAATTTTGAATTTAACAAATATTTAACTTATTAACAAATTTTTAACAATTTTCTTTCAAAATTAAAAATAATAGCAGCAATAATAATGATAAAATAAGTACTTACCATTATCATCAGAATCAGAATGATGATGAGAATTATTACAAGTTTCAATGTGTTTCTTCATCCTAGCTACTTGACCTTCCATTTCTTTATTACAATTTTTGCATCTAGCTCTACAACCTTTCCTTTTATCATTTTTTACTTCATTAAAATATAACCAAACTAAATCTTTTCTTCTACCAAAATTAGACATTTTTTGTTCTCAAATGCTAACTCTTGGACCATTCATACACAGGTGCATACACAGGTGCAACTATGATGCAACTGTGACTTATGCAGGTTGACTGCTGAAATGAGTTGAGCTGTTCAGTTAGAAGTAAAAGTTATTTGTACATCAAATAATTTGAAAACTTACTTATATAAGAAAAAAATCTTTAAAAAAATTAACAAAAAAACCAATTGGTTTTTTTCAGAAAAAAACCATTTGGTTTAAACTGTGCCAACCCTGATTTTGGGGGTAGAGAGAAAATTGAAATAGTTGGTTATTTATTTATTGTTACTAGACAGCAAATTTTTTAATAAAGAGTTTTAAAGATTTTAAACTTTGTATCCTAAGAGGAGAGCGGGGGAAGGAAGGAGAAGTGTAATTTTCAGAGAGAGGAGTGGGGGGTAATTTATATGATTGATTATTTACTTATTTTTACTAAAGAGCAACATATAGGGCAGAATATATTTTTTAAATGGAGTTTTAAAGATTTTTTTGTTGGGAGTAGACAAAAGGGTGGAAGCAGACGTCTTAGTAATAGAGAGATAATTTAAATGGCTGATTATTTATTGTTAGTAGACAGCAACAAGTAGAGCATAATTTTTTTTTATAAAGAGTTTTAAAGATTTTAAACTTTATATGCTGAGGATGGAGGAGCATAAATTTTGGACGAAAAGGAAGATCGTAGTTTAGAGGATTGATTTTTTTACTAATTGTTATGTTACTAGTGAGCAGAAAAAAGTACAGAAGGATTTAAGATTCTCAAGTTTTCAAACTTTATGTTGGAGAGGGCAGAGAAGGGAAACAGACATTTCATGTGAGGGGAGGGATTTCATTAACATCACATAAGTGGAAATCTGACAAAAATGTTAAAAGAATGAAAATTCCCTCCCTTGGATTTTAAAAATCTTTTTTTAAGGGGGGCTTACTTTCGGCTTTCGGGATTTTACGGTATTTAAATATAATTTTTTATATTTAAAATTTTTTTAATTATTTTTTTTAAATATAACTTTTATATAGTAGCTAGTGTCTAGTAGTACCTTTTTAGTAACTACTTTTTCACAATCTTAATTCTTGTTGAACTAATTAAAAGTAATAAAAGCCCAACAGTTAACCACACAAAAACTATGTTAAATTGCTTAATGTCTAATTGCTTTTTTAAATTTCTCTTTCCTCTTTCAGAGCTCGTCCAAAAAACCTAAGGATAAATCCATTGGATCACCTGAGAATAGTGAGTACTATATGATACATATTTGATTGTATAAATCAGGGTTCGCCCTGGAATTTTGCAACCAGGCAATTCTTCGGTACCAGTATTTTCTTACAGAAAATCTCTCCTTAAAAGAAGGCAAAGTTTTGCGAGTTTAACCTAGATTTCTTTCTCAATAAAAAAATACTGGTAACACTCCTGGAAAATTCCCTGATCCGTACGAACCCTGGTAAATGTGAAGGCACCAGGGTCATTCCATGTCAAATCAGCACAGCTAAAAACCTGACCACCTCAGAATTTTATGATATTAAGTAGGGATGCACCGAATAGTGATTTTGGCCAAATACCGAATATTCGGCTGGCCGAGTATTTTTATATTTCAGAATTTAAAAATATTACAAGTTAAATTATAAAGCAATTTTACATAATATTTAGTACAGATACTACCATTTTAGAAACTAGACCTTTTTACAAGAAACTTTTACACACACACACAACAAAAAAATAACTGTGCTTTGATTTATAACTTAAAAAGAGAGCCTTAAACCTTTTTTAATTAATAAAGCTTTATACTTCATAGCTTCTTCTGTGAATTGAAATAAATTCTTAAAATGTTCTTATATTCTAAAACAAATACTTCAAAATCAAAGAAAATTTTTGAATGAATTATAAGAAACATGTTACAGTGATATAGTGTTTATTTGTCAGCAAGGAACTAAAGTAAAACAATACAAAATATTAAAATGGTAGCAAATCAGCAAGAATAACTTTCTTGCTTTTGATTTGGCAAGGAAGTTTTTAAATGAACTGGAATGGGTGATCATATTCAGAGGTTGTAAACATACAGAGTGTTCACAGGGCTTGAATTTTAAGGCGAGATTCGCACCAAAAATTTTGAAATCCCGCCCAAAAAAAGACCGTGGGCGGGAGCCTCCCGCCCAAAAAATTTTACCATTTTCCGGAGAAATTTGCGTTATTTAATTTACCTGCAACTGAACGATAAATGTCGTGATTTTTTTTCCCGCAACCGATCAACAAACTTTGCTTTTTTCCGCGACTGATCGACGAACTTTGTGTTTTTTTCGCGACTGATCGACGAACTTTTCGTTTTTTAAGCGACTGATCGACGAACTTTTCGTTTTTTAAGCGACTGATAGACGAACTTTGTGTTTTTTCCGCAACAGATCGACAAACTTTGCGTTTTTTAAGTGACTGATCGATGAAGTTTACATTTTTTCCACGACTGCTTGCCGAACTTTGCATTTTTTCCACGATTGATCGTCGAACTTTGTGTTTTCACACGATCGATCGACGAACTTTGCGCTTTTTCTGTGATCGATAAACGAACTTTGATTTTTTCCGCGATCGATCGACGAAATTTGTGTAATTTCTCCTTTTTTTTTCTTTCGACAGATTGACAAAGTTCATGATTTTTTTTTCCCTGTGTCCGACTGACAAATTTAGATTTTCTTCTGCGTTCCACTAATGAATTTCATGATTTTTCCCCGTGGCCGACTGATGAATTTCACAATATTTTCCCGCGACTGATTGATGAATTTCACAATATTATCTGGTGAGCAATCAACGAACTTCACGTTTTTTTCCTTGACCGACTGACGAACTTTGCGAATTCTTCCGTAACCGATTGGCGAATTATTCGGTTTCTTCTGGTGACGATTGATGAAATTCACTATTTTTTTTTCTCGTGCCTCACTGAAAAATTTCAAGATTTTTTTCCGCAACTGACTGACGAATTTTGCGCTATTTTCTTGCAACCGATTAGCAAACTTTGCCATTTTTCCCGCGACTAATCGACGAACTTAGTGATTTTTCTTCTATGAACATAGACATAGATAAGGACTTCTAATAAAATAGCCTTTCAAAGAAGAAAATCGTTTCTTGAAAAATGTACAATGTCTATGTAGAACAGTTGTATTAGTTCATCTACCTCTTCAAATCGTCTGCTTGACTTGACAGCCATCGTCTGGTAGGTATAATAGATTTATTCTATGGTATTTATCCGTATTGTTCTTTGTAGATGGCGTTACCTTAACAGTTTTTTACCTTAACAGAATTTCATTATTTTATTCCCTCAACCAATTGACTAAATTCACAATTTTTTCCATTGACAAATAGACGTATTTAAAGATTTTTCTTTTCTCCTGCGACCGAAAAGAACAAAAAAGGGTAGTAAGAGCCACCGGTCGCTGCACCCTGTTAAATTGGCCTACAGTCAGCACTAAACAAAAATGAGATTAGAAGAGCTTCAAAGATCTTATTACTTTTACTCCTTCAAGTAAAGAAGTAAACCTTTTTAATCCTTGTGAAGGAGTAAAAGAACCTACCTGCAGTAAGAAAGAGGCTTCAGCACCCTTAAATCAAATAAAATCTAAATTCAGAAATTCATTTAACAACCTAATTGTTAAGGGTCCCTAACATTTGGTGGAACTTGAAAAATACACTGCATATATAAACTTAAACTTTCTTCCCCTTTTTATAATAAAAATAAACATTTTACATAATCATTCTGAGTTGACTTAATTTTTTCAATGGTATTTTGTCATGTCTGCATTAATGTAATTCTTTAAATGGCACGTAGAATAATAGTGGTTTTTTTTTTTTTTTCTCCCTACCAAACACTACAACTCCCCTCCATTTAAAAATGTTGGGAGGGAGACTCCCCTCCTTGGAAAAATTGAATTTCAAGCCCTGGTTCATACATCTTGAAACCAGAGTTATATAATATAGACGCATGCCATGCGCGGAAAATTTTCTGCAAAATTCGGAACTTTGCAGAAAAAAGAAAAAAAAATTCAAAACTTTGTGACATTATAGATGTTTGCGAAAATATTAAAGATTGGGCTGTTTCTGAATGCATTGACAAAATATTTGATGAGAATTCAACTCTTCCTATCATGGATTTTTAGCTATATTACTTTTTCAACTAAAATAATTATTCTTTAATTAATTTTAAATTTACCTTTTCTAATTCATATGATTCATGCACCATTTGAAACATATTTGAAAAATCCCGTTTTATTTGAAATATGACGTCACTTTGATTCCAGAGAAATCTCTTTTCAATGATATAATTCTTGTTAATTTTCTTTTCGTGGCAATCATGACGGGAATTTTATCAGAAAACTCACATATGTATGTAACTGATTTTCAAGCTTATTATTAGTCAGTATAAAAAAAATATTTCAGTTATTCATCTTAAATCTGACGTCCATTATGTATATACTTTTATTATACGCTGATATTCATGCTCCTTGTAATGTTACGAATATTTGAAAATACATGTTTTATTTATGATGTCATATTTTTTCAAGCCAAGGAGGATCCTTTTCATAGTTCCATGGTCCAAGCGAAATCTTTTCTTAATAATATGATTATTGTTCATTTTTACTTCTAATTATAATACAGTTTTTGACAGAAAATATCTTCTCAACGTAACCAATATTCATACTTCATGTATAATAACAAATACTCCATATTTTTGTTTGAAATATCACAGAAATTCCTCTTCTTTTGAATTTTCATTTTTCACATGAAAATCTTTCAATTGAAAATTAATTGTTGAGTAAAAATTATTATTCCGGGCTTTGATTTAGTTTTGGCAACGATAAAGTATTAGCAACGGTAAAGTAAATTTAACCATTTTAAAATCTATGAAAATAACGAAATTTTGAATTATTAAGAAAGATATTTGAATAAAATAAACAAAAACCAGCCTATGTTCATTTCCGGGTTATTATCAACCTATATGCAAATGTACAGGATCATTAAATGCTCCATTTTGACTCTGGCTTCAGCCTAACATTTGCCAGGGGTGATTGTGCTCCGGGGGTACCCCGGATTTCCGGGTTTTTCCGTCGACCCTTCCGGATTTGTTTCGGCTCTTCCGGGGTCATAAAATCTTCCTGTTTAGTGGAAAAAACGAATCGAAATTGAAAATATGTTGCAAAAACAATGTACGCGACGCTGCGACGGACGTCGCAGACTTTTTAGGGCACCTGCAGACTAAAAACATACAGCGATGCCGCGGACGCGCTATAGCGGGTAAATTACGCGAAAAAACGGCAAACTTCGTCGAAGGATCGTTAAAAGAAACGGCGAATTTCGTCGGAAAATCGCCGAAAAACCGCGAAATTAAAAACATTCGCCAAATTAGCGATAAACGTTTCAGTTACGGCAACCCTTACCCAGAGCCTGATCGGAGTGAAACTAGCAAACCCTCTGTCATGCGTTTTCCTAACCCCTTGTATTGTTTTAACCAAAGAATATAAACGAGAATACCGATACCGAAAGATATTCTTTGTCCTACCCCTAAACCAGGAGACAAAAACCAGGCTTTTAAAAGATACCTGAGTATGAATCTTCATCTCCCCCCATCTCCCTTTCGTTTAACAATGCTGATCCTCCCCAAATTCTGTTATGGGCTGCACCAGATGTCAATGAGTGCATATTTTTCATAAACCTTCATTCAATACCCTTCCCCTCGAAATTTGCGCTTTTCTATGGCGAAATGGCTCTCGGTAGAGTATAATTTGAAAAGAAGAAAAAAATAAGTAGACTGTAGATTAGGGTCTGCACGGGCCGGAATTTCCGGGGCCGGGCCGAACGAAAGCTACCTTTTCCCGGCCCGTACAAAATTCAGTGAAAACAGGCCCGGCCCGTTTAAAATCCATTAGACCACGCCTGACTCAATATCTAAAAAAATTCAGATTTTTCTTAACATACAATTAAGATTCTTATATTTATGGGATAATTTTACGGTCCCTGTGGCAGAATGTACGTGACGCTGCGACGGACGTCGTAGACTTTTTAGGGCACCTGCAGACTAAAAACATACAGCGATGCCGCGGACGCGCTATAGCTGGTAAATTACGCGAAAAAACGGCAAACTTCGTCGAAGGATCGTTATAAAAAACGGCGAATTTCGTCGAAAAACCTCGAAAAATGTCTAATTTCGTTGACAGATCGCGGAAAAAACGCAAATTTAGTCAAAAAGCCGTGAAAACATGTGAATTTCGTCATAAGGCCGTCAAAAAGACATGAGTTTTGTTGAAGGATCGCGGGAAAATGCGAATTTTGCCGAAGGGTTACGGAGAAAATACCAACTTCGTCTAAGGATCGTGGAAAAAACGGTCAATTTCGTCGAAGAAATGGCAAATCTCGTCGTCGGATCGCGAAAAACGGAGAATTCTGCCGACAGATCGCGAAAATAACGGCAAATTTCGTCGAAAGATCGCTAAAAAACGGTAAATTTCGTCGAAAGATCTCGAAAAAACGGAAAATTTCGTCGAAGAATCGTCAAAAAACGGTAAATTTCGTCGAATGATCTCGAAAAAACGGCAAATTTCGCCGAAGTATTTCGAAAAAACGGCAAATTTCGTTGTCTAAAAGTGTGTATCTTCAAAATGTTTAGGCTGTAAAATGTTCATCAATTTGTAAATTTTGCAAAAAAAAAATGTAACAAATCAGTAATTTGTGCCTCAGAATCAGTTGTAAAAGTTACACTCTCAAATTCACAACTTTTAAGATTCTTTTGTGTGTAGCATCACAAAATCTCGATAACTGGATTTTTTTTTTTTTATTATTGGTATGGAAAACTTGGAAAAGTCAGGAAAATTTATTGCTGATCTGGAATAGACACCCTGTTGTTTGTTTTATGAATATTTGGAATAAATTTCTTCAATGATAAAAAAATAAAAAGACAACTTTCCATATCATATTTAGCAAGACAATGTTTACTCATCATTTAATGAAGTCATTCAATTTTCAGTGCAAATAAGCTAAGTTTATCAAATTATGTTTTCTTACAACTTACATTACAAAAACTAGCAGTAATTACGGTATTCTTATGTTATTTGAGTTTCATACAGTTATATAATAAGTTTGGTGTAAATGGATATCAGTATTTTTCACCTGTGTGTCAATAATTTTCAAGGTTTTTTACCTTGTGTCACAATCACCCCTGATTTGCATACAAACGTTCAATACTACTAATTATATTAACTTTTTATTTTGATTCGTTATACTGCTTTTTAGCACTTTCCAACCTAGTTGAAAAGTGCTTATGACTTCGGTTTGTCTGGCCGTCTGCCGTCTGTCCGTGCTCTAACTCCCATAAATATGCTCGGATTGCTCTGCAATTTTTATATGTTATTGTCGTTATCTATAGCATGTTCCCTATTTCAACGGAAGTGTTTAGCACTTATAGTTTTTTTACAGGGACACTCAAAAGAATTCCGTTACATTGCGGTCTATGGGGAAAAATCATTTGCGGTTTATTTAAATAATGTTTCACTATTTTAAACGCATTGTAATTTATATATATTACTAAGGTGCATTAGAAGAAGCTTAATATGGAACAGGGTGTGCATAGCACTTATAGTTACTTTACAGGGACAGTAAAAATAATTCCGTTACATTACGTCTATGGAGAAAAATCGTCTGCGGTTTATTTAAATAATGTTTCACTATTTTAAACGCATTGAAATTTATATAGATCACTAAGGTGCATTACAAGAGACTTACTACGGAATATTGTGTGTATAGCAGTCATCGTTCATTTACAGGGACACGCAAAAGAATTCTCTACTGTCTGTTAACAATAATTCCTGGAAGTGCGTTTTAAGTTATTGAACGCGATTTTAATTTTAACTTGCTTTTTTGTCTATTACGTGGTGTGTATAAATTCTGTAGATCCTATACAGGGCAGCACAAAAGTTCGCGAACACATTTCTGTTTATTGACAAACTCCAGACGGAGAATTTTAAACTGTGCTACGCGTTTCCTAACTGAACTAAAATTATCATCCTATGTAGTATATATACAAATCTATAGATCCTATACAGGGCTGAATAAAAGTATTCGGATATTTTTCCAAATATTGTATATGTTGGAAATTCCTGAAATTATGTTTTTAAATATGTTATGCGTTTTCTAAATTGTTTACTTAGGTGTTAGCTTTTAGCTTATTAAACGGTATGATTTGTAAAATTATTTTGGAAGCGTTGGAAAGTGCTATATAATCTATGCTTGACGCATGATTTTTCGTTCTTGTTTATCTTATCATTTTAAGCACACCCTTTTTTACACTATTATACAAAGTGTGTTACGGCCCGCCAGAAAAAAAGGTTGAGTATGGCTGCTCTAGACCAACTTGGCAGGGTGCAATGCCCGTTGTCCTGTAAGGCCCTTTTTGGCGCACCCTTTTGATTCTGTTCCTTTTTTAGTCACATTAAAATAATAATAAAGTACATCAATCATAGGGGAAAAACATCATGAATTTCGTCAATCGGTCGAGAGGAAAGAATCAAGAAATTCGTCGATTGGTCATGGGGGGGGGATCATGAATATCGTTGATCAGTCACAGGAAAAAGTTAACAAAATTTGTTTATTAGTTGTGAGAAAAAAACCACATAGTTCGTCAGCAGTTGTGTGAAAATATTGCAAAATTTGTCAATTGGTCTCTGGAAAATATTTCGTGAATGGACGTCAGATTTTGCATTTAAGAAGCTTTCAGATGTATATCTTTTTCATTGTTTCATATTCTCTGGATTGATTGTCCCTCTTAATCCTCCTTTCATGTATTCACCAGAGACCTTTTTTTTTTCTCTCTCAGTGCCTTTGAAGATATTGTTTCCTGTTTTGGAACATTTTCAGAGGGTGAGAGAAAGAACAGTTTTGGAACATTTTCAGAGTTATTTATGTGCATGTCTGAAAAAATCTACATTTTTAATGGTTTTTCATTTTAAAATAGGTAATCAAAAAAGGCAGAAGTGTGTGTGACACACACCATGTATGCTGCCTAAGGCTGTAAAGCCCCCAACTTTAGGTTTGTTTGAATAGATTTTGTTTTAAAATATTAAATCATACATATCTGAGCGTGTCTGCTGCCGAAGGCAGTGAGGCTCCCAACATTAGGTTTGTTTGGAAAGATTTTTGTTTAAAAATATAAAATCATTCAACACCAATTTTAGGTTTATTTAAGGTTGTTATAACGGGAGGTCAGCTTATATATAAAATGTGTTATTTATTTATTTTTATTTTTTGTCTTTAAAATTTATTATATGATATATATATATATATATATATGATATATTTTTTTCTCTTTCCGTATAGCCATGAGTTCGCATAATGAGGATTACTCAGAAAAGCCTTCATCAAGTAATGGTAAGACTCCTCTTTGAAATTTATTTGGAAAATAAACTATTTGCAAGGGTAATTTAATTGTGCAGTGGAATTTATCCTGATTTCAGGATTTTTTTTTTTTAATTATTTTTCAGTGAATTCAGTATTATGTGATTGATGTGTAGAATTTATCTTTAACAATTTAATAGTGATTTTAATATATGCAATACATTTTAAGGTTTTTCTTTCATTAAGTTTTAAGATTTTTTATGTAAAATCACAATTACTCCTGCTATTGGACCATATCATGGTAATTGGTCCCGAGGTATCTTTTAAAAAAAATAAAATAAGTAGGTGAAACTTAAAATCAGCAGATATTGAAGTTTCTAAAAAATATTTAAAAAAAGGGTAAGAAATCCAGGCTTGATATTCTTCTGCAGATCTGCAATTTTCTGCTTTTTTTCTCATTTTTAGTTTTTTTTTTATCATTTTCTAGAATTTTTTTTTTTAATGTATACTTTTGTTTTTTATTCGGGTAAATCAGAACATAATTGTAAAATCAGACTTAGCAAGTCTCCCGATCTTTCGCAAATTTCCCTTTTCTGCTGTATCTGAAAATTCTGTGTTTTTCCAGGAATGATACTTTTTTGCGATACTGTTTAGGGGGGGGGGGGGGGGCATGCTGATGTTCGCTGCAAATGAAGTCAAGGGCAACGGCATGGAGAAATTTATGTCAAGAAGATAATTTTAGGTCTCGCTCATCAAATTTGTAGCTCGCAGATTATTTCAGATGATGTTCTTGGAGGGAAACACAAGATATGGGCATGTAACTCGTCCGAGAATTATTAATTTTTGGCTGAATTTGCAAAATCAGTTCATGAAAAAAAAAGAAAAAATTTTGTCAATCAATTACAGAAATAAAATCGTGAATTTTTTCAATTGTGCAGGAGAGAGGGGATAAAAAAAATCTCGACTTTCGAGCAGGCAGGTGGGGAGGGGGGTGAGGATCATAAATTTCTTCAAACAATCACAGAATAAAGAAACGCAAATTTTGTCAAGAAATCTACTAAACAAAATCATGAAATTCATCAATTGGTCACGAGAAAAAATAAAAAATTTCGTCCAACAACTGCAGAAAAATCAAGAATTTTGTCAACCGCTTGAGAGGGGAGAAAAATCACGATTTTCATCAATCGGTCGCTTGGTAAATCATAAATTTCATCAATTTGATTTTTTTTTTTTTTAAAGTCTTGAATTTCGTCAAACGATCACAGAGAAAAATCGCAAATTTTGTCAATCGCTCAATAAAAAAGTCGCAGCTTTTATCAAACGGTTGCTGGAAAAATTGTAAATTTTGTCGAGAAGTCACCATAAAAAAATTGAAAATTTTGTCGAACAATTGCAGAAAAAATCGCAAAATTTGTCAATATCACCCAAGGAAAAAAATTGTGGCTTTCGTGAAACGGTCCTGGGGGGGGAAAAAATTATGAATTTCATCGATGATCAGGGAAGACATCTTTAATTTCGTTGAGGTCATGAAATGCAGATTTTTTTTTTTCTCCATAGGGATTTAAAGAAATCAATGATTTTTTGCCAGCAAATGTTGCAACGGGGCTTACAGTGTTCAATCTTTCTCCATCCACAATATGAATGAATTTATTTTATTAAAATCTAAAACCTAAAACTTAAAAGGTAATTAAATCCCTCCATATTTTTCTTGCATATATATTTTTAAAAAGAACTCAACAATAGATTTTGTTTTGATTGGTTTAATAAAGTGAAGAACATCGTCAATAAAATTGAACAATGGTGTAAAAAAAAGAAGAAAAAAAGCTGAACCGGGTGAATATTATTGTGTTTGGCGTAATAGAGTTATAATATGTCATAGTGGTGGATTGAAATGTTTAATGAGCCATTCTAAATCAACTGAACATAAAAAAGCTGCAAAATCTGTGGAAGAAACAGTAATATTATCGACTTATGGAGCAGAAAATAAAGAGGAAACAGAACGGTTGATTTAAACAGCAGAAAAATAAGAGTTGAATCAACGATCTGGGAATTTTTGGCTGAGAATTTGCTTCTTTTTACTGCTGGTCCAAAATTATTAGAATTAGCCAAAACTTTGGCAAATCCTAGAACTTTACAAGGTACAAGTATGTGTTGCACGACTGTCGCATACAAAATGAAATATGGTTTGGCCAAAACAATTAAATAAAAACTTATTGAATCATTAAGGACGAATGCTTTTTCTTTAAACATAGATGAAAGCACGAGCAGAGTGCACAAGAGTATACTGACTATATTAGTACAACATTTTTCATCCATAGAACTTTCTGTATGTACCGCAATTAACATTTTCGAGAAAATTATTCCATTAATTGAAGAAAATCTTATTAGCACACTGTTCGATTCCTGTCAGACAATGAGAGGGGTAAAAGCAGGTGTTGAATCCCTAATAAGAGAAAAAAAAGCTTCTCATCTTTAGCCTATTGGTGGAGATACTTGTCACACAGTAAACAATAGCGCAAAAAAAATTGCAGAACTATTTAAAAAAAACATTGAAAATTTATGACACTCTTCACTTTGATTTGCTGACTTGTCAAGTCTCCTGATTTTGGCAGGAGACTCCTGATTTTCCCATGTTTTCCAGTGCACCTGCTTTTTGGCATATTTCTCCTGATTTTCTTACACATTTTTCAATAGTCTGTAATTTTGATTATCTGTAATTTGTCTCAAATAAATCTTCCCTATTGTTTTTCTATGTAATTATAAGGGGGGGGGGAGGCCTCAGTTATTCATAATTAACTTAAAATCATGTTAAACAACCTGTATATAATATGCTTGAGCTTATTCTACTTGTACGAAGTATGTATTTTTTTCATATTTGAGTATAAATGATATAGTATAGTTGATCTTCTTAATGACAACCAAGCACAATTTAAAATTAAGCTTGTACTAAACATGCTTATATTTAAAAAATATTTGTTTTACTGGGGGAAAAATATCTCTTGATTTTTGGGTTTCAGAACTTGGCATGTCTGGATTTGCAGAGTGTGCATCAAAGGTCTATTTTTTTCTCCATCTGTGAAATTTTATGTGTAAAAAAATTAGTTCCGATTTCTCGGCCTGACCATTGTTGGACATATGTGCTTCCTGCAATTGAAATAATTATTTTATTGTGGGATGCATTATTAGTGCATTACTTTTCTTGGATGAAATTTTCTGATCGAGATATATACAAGAATCAATTGCAGGAAATTTACAAGAAACATAGCAGTAAAGAAGATAGAAAAATATCAGGTAATTTTGAAATTATAAAAAATGGCAACTGCAGGAATGGAAAGAAAAGAAAACATAATTGATAAATTGTTTGTTTATCGTAAACAAACTTTATTGGTGGCAAATGCTTATAAAGATATATTTCCAACTATATTAAGCTTTTTCAATGCCAAAAACCTTTGATACATGAATTGCATGTAAAGATGTTCATCTTGATAAAAAATTTCATGTCTTTTTTTATAAATCATAGTTTTATATCTGGCATTAAATCCTGCAAAAATTTGAAAAAGTTTGATATTTGTGATGAAAATAATCATTGGCCCGATAATTTAATTTATGTTTGAGCTGGTTCAAAAAAAAGAATATCTGAATGTAAAACAAATGATCACAATATATGTTCTTTTAAATCTACATTAAAAAAGGCATACATTAAATGCACTAAATACATGGTCGAAAAGTTACCATATAACAACTCTGCATTAATTGCACTTACATGTTTAAATCCCCTACTAAGAGGTCAAACAACAACCTTTACTGGTTTTCTTAAATTGTCAGATTTAATGACTTCTGTACTCACCACTGATGAAAAAAATGGATTAGATGAAGAACTTAGAGCTTATCAGATTGATGAGAAAATAACTGAAAACATGGTTTATAATTTTTCATTTAATAATGTGGATACAACCAAAACTCCTAAACGTATTGATGAATATTGGTCAGAAATATTTGAAATGACTTCGTTTTCGGGAGCAAAAAAATACTGCCTTTTAGCAAAATTAAGTAAAAGCTGCATTGTCATGTTTTCATGGACCTGCTGTTGAGGGAATTCAGTTTAATGGGAAACACAATTACATATCACCGTACTAGCTTAGATATCGAAGGTTTGGACAGTTACCAAACAATAAAATATTATCTCAAGGCAAACAGTATGTCATCGCTTTTTGACTGAATGTCCAAAAACACACCCTGTTGAAAAACGTCTTTTAACTAATATGATCAACAGTAAGAAATTATATAGTGAATATTTAAAGACAAAAATGGAAAAACCAAAAAATTATGAAAATTTAGCAAAGAGGAGTGCATCTACATTCAGTAATAAATTTCAAATTCCTAAATTAATTCATTCCACAAATGTTGAAGAAATGTGTCCTCTGAAAGAAATTGATCAAGGTTCATCTTCATAGTCCCCCAACAGAAGTGAAACTAATGACTTACCTGTTCCAAAAAAAAAAAAAAAAATTAGATTGGAAGCAGTAGCTCCAAAAAAGCAAGCAGCTCCAAAAAAAACAGTCAGCACTTACAAGCTTTTTTAAAAGAAATTGATTGTTTTCAAATATAATAGTATTATTATTCTAGATTATTTTAATAGAAAAAAGTTTGTTTTCAAAATTTGTATTAATTTTTTAAATAATCAAGATTATTGTAATGTAAATATATTATATATATATATTTTATGAATCAATAACAAAATAAAAATCTAGTGATTAGAGCGTAAAATGTATTTTGAAATATATGTGCAGTATATGAGAAATGTAACTAGTAAGAAGAAATCAAATAATCTCAATAGAAGGTGGACACTAGCATTTGTAATCTTGTTGTAAACATTGACTGGATCAATTAACATTGTATAGTAATTTATATAGTTCCCACAAATGAATTTAATTTTTCAAGAAATGGTGAAAAAGTATTCATTATAACACAAGGAAACAAATTAGTTTAAAAACTATACAAGGGAATGAAGATTAAATGCACCTTTAGAACAGTAATCATCTGGATATTTATGAGGTATTTATGTCCTATATTATGTATTTTCATTTTATTGATCAGTTCTCACAATGTTTAAATCATATTTAATACATATTTACAAATCTATTAAAGCTGTTTTTCATGTAATTAATCTGATTACTTTGACGAGTTTTATCTGTGCCTTTATTCTTTTTTTGTCAGACAAATTTTTTTGTAGTTTTAAAAAACTGTTCAATATTTCTCAATTTTTTATTGGAGAAAATTTTCTTTGTTTCTAATATTAAAATTATAGCATGTGATTTGTTGTTGGGCACTTGACCGCGTGTCTCCTCACGGACCCTCCCTCGAAGTTTTTTCTTTCTAACTGTGCTTTATTTTCAGAAGTCAGATAATTATGTTCTGAACTTTCTCAAACCAGCTCCATTTTGCTAAATTATCATAAAAATCAGCATTCATAGCTTCAGTGTGTATTTCTAGAAAACAGTTACCAGTATTTCCAAATATTAGTCTAAGCCAAATTTCAAATTAACTTCCTAGCTTAACCAAATGAATCAATCTTTAAAGATGCATATAGTGGTTCTCCTAATTTATCATTTGCTGAAAGCACTTGAACATCTGTTCCTGCTCCAACCCCTCCTTCAAGGTTTTTTGTCTAACTGCACCCTGTTTCCATATCTCAGCAACTAATTTTCCGATTTCCGCGCAACTGATTCCAAACATCATATTTAACTTAATAATCAACGTCTATATCATTAAAATAAATTTATGAGTAGCAAATACCCCTATTTCCGAATAATAGTTTAAGCCAAATGCGTAATTAAGTTCCTAGCTTAACCAAACGAATGAATTTTCTAAGATACATAGTGGTCCTCTTAATTAGTCATTTTCTGAAGTACACTTGAACATCCCCTCCTCCCCGACCACCTCTTACAAGGTTTTTGTCTCTAGCTATGCCCCGTTTCCATAACTCAGCAACTATCTTTCCGATTTCAACGCAACTGATTACAAACATTATAATTAACTCAATAGTCACCCTCTATAACATTAAAGTAAATTTATGAGTAGTAGTTACCACTATTTCCGAATAATAGTTGTTAAGATGATTTTGCTTCACCTAAATGTTTAGAGGATCTTGTAGGTTAATTTACATGATGACTATTGTTCTTTAAGTTATGCAGGTTGATTATACTTTGAAGGTGAAGACAAGGAGAAACGTGATCGTATATATTATCAGGTTCAATACGTCATTTTAATGTTAAATTATAAGAGAGAAGTTTACCTTGAATCCAGGAGTGATGTGACATAAAGAATGAGCAAAAGTACTGTAGAATACATCCATGATTTTATTATGAAAAACTTCCGTGGACTTGGGAAAAGGTGCTGTCCTTTTAGGTGTTGAATGCTCATAAAAGGTAAAGACTTCAGATATCTGTATAATATGACTTCATGGTGACATATAGCATTTATGAATTGATAATAAAGTGAAGATATGATGTTTTACAAATTAAATAAACGACATGACTTCAAGTTCGAATGACGAATGGATCGGACACCAAGTCCGGCCATCGCGAAAGAAACTCTAAAAACTCCGGTCGAACAAACGACCTACTCTGAACTCTACAATCACTAGAACTCAAATTTGAACCGCGCGCGACCATGGCGAGCGTGCGTAAAAGCACGTCTCAAAAACTCGCCGCGCAGAGATGAATGCGCCAAACTGGTAGACTCAATGAAGAGTTAACGCACGAAGGAGAAACAGCGAAACGCTGCCTGTTCAGAAAATGGTATTTAATAAAGCCAATTTTCTTATAACACTTGATTCACACAAGCAAATAACGCTAATGGAATTTAGCTGGAATTGATTAGCTCATATAGCGAGGTGAAAATGTAGTTGAATGTTTGTTAAATAAGAAAATAGAAAATCAAAGATGTGTATAGATGTTGCTTCATTAAAATAGGCAAGTATTCTAATCCAGTTCAATTTATTGAAAGTAAAAGTTCAACAGAAGATGATATTAACAAAGTCCAGTTCGATAATTTTAGTATAATGAACAGCTGGATGATCTTGAATACTATTATGATACAGACAACTCTTATATTAAATATGAATCACGACACATAACTAAAATATAAATCATACTTATTCATTATGAGTAAAGAGCTGCAAGGGTAAAAAGCGACACTTAAATCTTTAAGACACAGCACCATTCCATCACAACGGCCGGAGCCAAACTCAGGCTCGACCGATTACGTGAAGATCAAAAACAATAAACCGAAGCGGGAGTAGAAGTGCCGATGAACGCGAAGTACAGCGTATAAATACCTGACCAACAGCTCATCTACCAATGATAACGAAGTTCTAGAACTGTCACGGAAGTGACGCGTGGCCTACGGCATGAATAATTAATGAAACGGCGAATCAGAGAGTAACTCCTCTGTCGCCATCTATCGTAGAACCAGCGAACCCACTAATCGAATATTCGATTCTAGGATTAATCGAATATCGCCATGTGTGTTGACTGTAGCGTGACGTTCAAATGTTTGTAAAGTAAATTGAAAATAAAAACTATTGTAAAGTGAAATTTACTGTTTCTAATGAATAAAATAAAAGTACTAAACGAAGAATTAACGAAGTATGGGTAAGTTAAGCACATATTAATTACTGAAATTACGTTTTACATGATGAATGTATACTAATGAAATGCAATGTTTATAAACTTTATACTGTGATTAGTGAATGTAAATAATGATAAAATATGGATGAAATTTAATAAATGCATGTGTGTAAAAGTGTATATGAGGCAGTAAGACTGAAACTATTAACTGGAGGTTTGTTTTTACAACAAGTGCCCCCCCTCTTACTGTCTCTAAGCAAAAACAGCTATAAAAATGTCAGAAATGACATGAAGCTGAGAAAAATAAATAAGGGATGAAAAATCCCAAAGAACACTAATGACACTACTGCATAAAACAGAAAACAAACAAAATTTTAAAAACTGGATTAAATTTTTACTATAAGATAAAAGCGTATTAGTAAAAAAAAAATTAAAAGTTAAAAGAACTCAACTATAACAATGTGCCATCTTAAATGATGTGCCAACTAGAACGCATAACTACTGCCAAAAACTTCAAACTCTAAATACATTTTAAGTTGAAGTTAAAAATTTTAAGCAGTTAAACCGAAAATTCCTACCCATGGATCCCAATTACTTGATCTCAACTCCCAAAAACATTAACATGGACCAGCAAGGATAACCAGGGAGGAAAAGTAAAAGCAGCTCAATACTCTTACAAAACTTGTAAGATGAAACCTCAAAAAGTACTTATACAATAAAAAAAAAAATTTGAATATAACACTTTTTAAATCCTTTAAATTTTAAGTTTACAACTTTAAATATATGAATATTAAATATACATGAAGAATAAATGTGCAATTTTAAACTAACCAAAGTTAAATATATATATACGTACCACCAATTCAATAAGACAACACCTTCAATTTGAAGGGTTTTTACACAATATGACACTCTTGATAAATCTAAGTAAACTTTAAACATTTGTAACAACAAACTTTATTAATGTGAAAACTTGAAATAATTTAAAACTTCAAAAACTTTCAGAAATTTAAGGAAAAATGCTTGGCATCCAAAACACATCATCTTAAGATCTAGATCTAATTTATGCATGCAATTTACTGATGTTAAAAAAAAAAAATGATGCCTCAGATGCCTAGGAAGAGACTACAATTAATAACATATCAAAAATACAATTTCAAACATCTCAAGACATAAGGTAACATAATATAAAACCATTATCAACACTATATAACGATTTAACAATTTTTAACAATTCTAATCGCATTAAACGGGCTTTGTCTAGTAGGGCCCTTACCAGAACAAAGTATGTAAAAAAAACTTTGTAACAATATCACCGGGTCAAGAGGTCAAATTTTAAAAATATGTATGTAAAATATTGCACTTTAAGAAATTAAAAAAAATAACAAGATTTTGTATAAACACATTCTAACACCTATAAAATTACGATTGCGTTTAACAAATTAAATATATCTTAAAAAATGCATACATACAATAACAGTGAAGATGGTAAAAAGGTACGTATAATAATACTTATTTTTATTCGGTGATAAATAGATGGTCGATAAACCTCTTAAGGTCAAATTTGGTCTGAGGCTTGGTGAACACATCCGCCAGGTTGGACTTACTACGGACAAAACTAAGATTGAAGACTTCTCTGTAAAATAAATCACGAATAAAGAAAAGCTTGACATCTATATGTTTTGACCTGTGATTCTCAACTGGGGATTTAATGAAATTTATGGCTGCTTGGTTATCTGCCCTTAGTTCTGCTACTTGACTACGTTCAGGAATGATACCAATCACCGAGCATTCTCGCAGTATCCGATCATACCAAACTAAGCTTTTGGTGGCCTCAGTCATTGCTACAAACTCAGATTCCATCGTTGATAAACTGACGCACTTTTCCTTAAAAGTACGCCAGTCAACGGGAGAGTTATCGAGCATGACTATTTGCCCTCCCATGGAAGTTCGGTCGTCACGGTTAGCTGCAAAGTCTGCATCGGTAAATGCTACCAAACGAACGGACTTGCACTGTAGCCTAAGGTGATAATGACGTGTGTATTTAACATAGCCTAGTAGACGAATTAAACCCTCCCAGTGAGGTAAACCTGGATTGCTTTGAAACTGGCTTAAGATATTAACAGAATATGAAATATCAGGCCTAGTGCGATTTGCAAGAAATGATAGACATCCTAAAATACTGCGATATGGTAATTTTGTCATTTGATAGATATCGGGTGGAGAAGCAGGACAATCAGACTTTGAAAATATTGTGCCTTTACTTATGGGTAGACTGGAGACAGGAATATTGTATTCTTTGAATCTATTACAGACTTCATCAATATATTGAGTTTGATGTATTACCAAAGAATCACCTTCTCCTTCAAATTCAACACCCAAAAGCTTACGAGTCTTTCCCAGTATTTTAATGTCGAAATGCTTCTGTATTAACTTCAAAACATCATTGATGAGTTTCATATTTCTGCCTAGAATGACCATATCATCAACATATAAGAGCAGTACGATGCCTGTACCAAAAGTGTACACACAATTACACGCTTCTAATTTACTGAAGCCAATTTTAGTGAGTACTTCATGTATTTCAAAATACCACACCCTTCCGCTTTGATGAAGTCCGTACAGGGCGCGATCTAGCTTGCAATATAAATGCTCCTTTCCGGGAATGATGAAACCAGGAGGTTGAGACATATAGACGTTCTCCTTCAGCGGAGCATACAGATAGGCGCTGGTAACATCACACTGAATGTGAAGCCATCCGCCATGCGAAACCAAGAGGGAGAAGAATAGTCGGATCACACCAAAGTTTACCACAGGGCTAAAGGTGTCATCGTAGGACTCCCCTTTAATTTGCTTAAAACCCTGGGCAACTATCCTTGCTTTATATCGTGCGATCCTCCCAAATTCATCTCTCTTGATTGCATATACCCATCTGCAACCCACTGGGACAACGTTGGCAGGCAATGGAGCCAAATGCCAAACCTCTCGCTCATGCATTACCTGGATTTCGGCTTGCATTGCTGCTTCCCACATCGCCCTCTGCATAGACCTCATAGCTTGCTTAAAGGTGCGAGGTACTTCTACGTCTAGTCACGCACTAGGCTTTAGGTAATTTGATTCGGGACTGTCGGAAACATCTGATGGTGATATATATGAGGATACAGGACCAGAGTATTCATTTTTACCTTTGAAATCGAACAGATTTGGATTAAACTTAATTTTATGTTGCTGGCAGTACCTTTCAACGTCATATATGGATCTGAGTCTTTGATTTTTCCCTTGCTCATAATAGTAGATGTCTACTCTAGAACCGTCAGGACGAGGTTTGGGTTTCCTAAAAAAAACTACCTCTCTCAAGGATGTTGAAGGTTCATCATCACTGGAACTGGACCCAGAGTCCGTGGTCTCCTCCCCATCACGCTGAGAACCTTGATGTAAATTGGAGGGACCTGGAGTACCCTCAGGTGCAACCTCGACAATTGTATTCTTGTTCTCAGTGCTACTGGGAAGAAGATCATCGAACAATGGGCCCATCAAGGCTCCACTGCTTGTAGACTCACTATTTTTATAAAGGATGTTCTCTTCAAATTTTACGTCACATGATTCAATAATTTGGTCAATTTCTGGAACCCATATTCTGTAGCCCTTTGTACGGAATGCATAACCCACCATGAATCCTTTTCTGGCTTTTGGACCTAGTTTGCCATCACGTCTCTGCTTCGGTATTCCGACGTACGCTACTGATCCAAAAGGTCGTAGGTGACGGACCGATGGTTTATTACCTCCGTAAAGTTCAAAAGGAGTTTTGTTTTGTGATCTCGGGCAAATCCGATTCCAATTATATGTAAAAAATTTCATGGCATCCGGCCAGAAGTTCCTGTTAAGACCACTTTCTGATAAAATGGTTCTTACACCATCTGTTACCGTTTGCATGAATCTCTCCGACGTCCCATTCATTTGTGGAGTATATGGATTTGTTAATTCGTGATGTATTCCTTTTTGTGTGAAAAATTCTAATAAATCGTCGTTGACGAACTCCCTCCCGTTGTCACTTCTGAAATTTTTGACTTTCTTATTTAGAAAAGTCTCAGCACGTTTAATGTGATTTACCACTATTTCATATGCATCAGATTTAAACTTAATTGGATATAGTGACACACGGTGTGAAAAATCATCAATAATAGTTAAAAAGTATCGTTCGCCTTTGCGACCTACAGTTTGACATGGTCCCCATATATCGGCGTATAACAAGTCAAGTGGTCCTTTAGACCTAGTTATTTTGGTTGACTTAAATGATACCTTTCGATGTTTATTTAATCTACATTCTTCACACTTATGGTTAAGATCTTTTAAATTAGGTAAACCTCGGACTCCCCCCTCCTTACAAGTATGCATTAAAATTGATGGACTGATATGTCCCATCCTCCTATGCCATACCTCCATGTTACTGAGTTTACTTGTAATATTTGATTCTACTGGAGAAGACTTAGGAACCCGAGGATACAGCTGATACACTCCATTTTTTAAATATGCCTTACAAACTATGTCTTCCCCCCGCGAGATGGTTACCTTGCCTCGTCGACCATGAAACTGAAACCCATGCATGTCTAATTGAGGTCCTGACAAAAGGTTACGTTTTAACTTTCCAGCATACATAACCCCTGTAAGAGTCAGGCTGGTCTTGCCAAAATCAAGTCTAACATCCCCTTTTCCCTCAATTGGAAAGGATACATCCTTAACAGCCACGGTCATTTCCTCACCTTCTAAAGGTTCAAAATTTAAAAAGTAATTTTTGTTATTAACAAAATGATGAGTGGCCCCGGTATCAAGGATCCAGGACCTTTTATTTACATTTATGCAATTAATATTATATTTAGTAATGTCACAAAAATTTGACTTACAAAAATCAGTCCTTGGATTACTTGAACAGTCACTATCATCTTGGTAATGTACAGTAGGTGTGGACTTTCTGGATCTGGACCATCTGGATTTCATAGGCTTCCTCCGGGAGTGGGATGAGTTACTTGACTCGTCATCAGAAAAGCTAGGTTGGCTCTCTCGGGATCGATGACGGGAACCGGACCTCTCTAGTTGTCTAATTCTGGAACGATGACTGGAACCGGACCTCTCTGGTTTTCTGTAGTGGCCATAAGAAGAATCACTGGAAGTATCTGCATGGCGTGCTGAAGATGAATGTCGATGGTAAGATGATGGAAGGCTCCTTGCATTCAATTTACGGAACTTGATACAGTTCTTTCTTAAGTGTCCTCTCGCATTGCAATGCCAGCATCGGACATTTTTCTTTTCTTTACGTGAAAAGTTCCTTTTGTTCAGTAAATTTGCATGAGGTGAGCTCTTATTCATATCCATATCACGTACCTGAAGACGAATCTCCTCAGCTGATAATTCCTCAACAATCTTATTGAATATAAAATCTTCTTTTCGCCATCTCAAAATGGATTGAACAGATGAATCAAATCTTTTAGGAAGATAGCGCAGTAACTGAAAATTCAAGTAAGTATCGTTAAAATCTTTATCAAGATGCTTAATATCATTGAAAATTCTCAACAATCTTGCCGCAAACATATTAATACTTTCATTATGCTCGATTCGGCATTCAATCAAATTGGAAAATAGCCGCATGTGGTGTGCACGAGAATCAGGACAGTGATTGTTTCGAAGTATAGTCCATGCCTCGACAGGATCCTTACAGTCCTCGATTAATCTTTTATAATCAGTGCCAACATGCAGGAAAATTAGAGCCAAAGCTTGATTGCCACGAATTTTATAGCTTGAAAGTTCATCGATTTTTGAAGCATCAGGTGGCTTCTCAGTTTGATTCACGATACTCCACAGATTCTTTTCTAATAAGAGATACTTTACATCAGCTGCCCAATTAAGGTAATTAGCAGTACTCAATTTCTCGATAACAGTGGCCATTTTAACAAGAGAGTTAAAAAAAAATTTAAAAATTTTCACACTTTAAAAAAAAATTTAAAAAAAAAAAATATTTTATAAGATGGTTAAAAGCTTTTGTATAATTTAAAAACTGGAACTATGCATATATCTTCTTAATTATGCCAGCCCCCCCCCCATCTATTTATCTCTTAAGATGGTGAGCTTTTTTTTTCTTTCACTTCAATTAAACAGCTGGATTAAATTTTTCAGAAAAAAAACGATCTTCTTATCCAAGATTTTCTGAAAACTTTCTTCATGCATCAAAAACAAACTTTGTTTTCACAAAACTTCACTAAAAAAATTTAAGTCCATTATATATTATTCAGACTACTAACCGTCCTCACTATATGGGCATCATCTTGCCCATAACCTAAAATGTTCAGAAAATGGTATTTAATAAAGCCAATTTTCTTATAACACTTGATTCACACAAGCAAATAACGCTAATGGAATTTAGCTGGAATTGATTAGCTCATATAGCGAGGTGAAAATGTAGTTGAATGTTTGTTAAATAAGAAAATAGAAAATCAAAGATGTGTATAGATGTTGCTTCATTAAAATAGGCAAGTGTTCTAATCCAGTTCAATTTATTGAAAGTAAAAGTTCAACAGAAGATGATATTAACAAAGTCCAGTTCGATAATTTTAGTATAATGAACAGCTGGATGATCTTGAATACTATTATGATACAGACAACTCTTATATTAAATATGAATCACGACACATAACTAAAATATAAATCATACTTATTCATTATGAGTAAAGAGCTGCAAGGGTAAAAAGCGACACTTAAATCTTTAAGACACAGCACCATTCCATCACAACGGCCGGAGCCAAACTCAGGCTCGACCGATTACGTGAAGATCAAAAACAATAAACCGAAGCGGGAGTAGAAGTGCCGATGAACGCGAAGTACAGCGTATAAATACCTGACCAACAGCTCATCTACCAATGATAACGAAGTTCTAGAACTGTCACGGAAGTGACGCGTGGCCTACGGCATGAATAATTAATGAAACGGCGAATCAGAGAGTAACTCCTCTGTCGCCATCTATCGTAGAACCAGCGAACCCACTAATCGAATATTCGATTCTAGGATTAATCGAATATCGCCATGTGTGTTGACTGTAGCGTGACGTTCAAATGTTTGTAAAGTAAATTGAAAATAAAAACTATTGTAAAGTGAAATTTACTGTTTCTAATGAATAAAATAAAAGTACTAAACGAAGAATTAACGAAGTATGGGTAAGTTAAGCACATATTAATTACTGAAATTACGTTTTACATGATGAATGTATACTAATGAAATGCAATGTTTATAAACTTTATACTGTGATTAGTGAATGTAAATAATGATAAAATATGGATGAAATTTAATAAATGCATGTGTGTAAAAGTGTATATGAGGCAGTAAGACTGAAACTATTAACTGGAGGTTTGTTTTTACAACACTGCCGTTCCGCGGCCGTACGCACATGCGCAAAGAGTGCCGGCTGCCTAGCCGTAAAAGCTCGTGTTCCGAGGAGGAAGGCTACGAAACAAGCTGGCACGCGGCCAAGGGCGAAACGGGATGGAGATGAATGGAAAAAGAGAGACTTTACGAAATAAATGAGATGAAAGATGATCGCTTGATTAAACTTAAAATAATGAACGTAAAAAGAGGGAAAACGTAAGATTAATTAAATATAATAAATATGTTACAATTAAAGATTGAATAATTAAGAATATGGATTTAAAATGTTGAAATACAGATGTGAATTAGGGAAATTCAAAACAAAATATATCAACACGATATATTACTCCACCACAAATAGGGAAAAAACTGAAAGATCCACATGAAAAGGAAATTCACAACTTACCGCTGAATCAGATAAGCTGGAATGCAAAAATGGATTACAAGGAACATTACAAAAGGACCTGAACAATCAATCGAAAACATTAAATATCAATAAAACACTCATTACTATTAGAGAACTCCAAATGTCGATTGAGAACATGTAAAATGTCAGTTAAAATGCAAAAATTATAAAGTGTGAAAAAAGCAAAAATTGCGTAAGAATATCAAATATTAATTAAAAAAAAACACAACCCTTACAAAAAGCTCTAAAGGAAAACTTAGCAATAAAAATGTACTCTATTGAGAGTGTAAATAACCTATAAGAAATATCCAAATACCAAGATCAAAAACAGATCAAAGAATGACCACTACTTACCAAGAGCATCAACAACCGATCAAGACAGCACGGGAATACACGGGATTACATACTATACCCAACAGACGGGTATCTGAGATTATATCAACAATCAATATAAAATTTCAGTACAGCTGCTATCATGATGGTACAAGACATATATATAAAGAAATATTAAATTCAAACAGATAAATAAAAGGGTAAGAAAAAAAGTTACGGGGAAATGAGTGGCGCCACAAAAAAAAATAGGGACAAAAAATAAAAAATATATACATTGCAATCTTGTAACACTTGATATTATACACTGCATGCTGAAAGAAAACTTTCAAGTAAACCTTGCATTACTTTATATGCAAAGATGATCATGATCATGAAAAAATTTATGTATACGTATACTGTTAAATAATGTTTACATATCCATGGAATAAAAATTTTACGTGAGTATTCATAAAAGATTGTATTAAAAAAATGTATTCTAATTACACAAAGTATATCAAATTTTACCATAAATTGAAAAAATAATACAACACACCCTTTGAATTTTTTAGAATGGTGTATTACTGAAACATTTGTCAACATCAACATTGACCACAAAAAAATTTAAGTAAAGTATTTACACAGGATACCTTTATTTTATTGAATGAAATTGCAAATACTTGCACTGTGAAATGAAGATTCAAAACTAAAAAAAATATGAAGGAAGAGCCTATCATACTATAAAAAAACATCATTTTAAGTCTGAAAAGACTGATATGTGAACTGAATCACAAAATTGAATTTTTATCCACTTGTCAAAATTTTAAAGTTGAATTAAAAAAATTAAAGTTAGATTAAAATGTTTAGAAAAACAAAAGATAATTATATGTACATTAAATGCAAAAAATTTATATACCACAACATAACTAACACATACATATCTGAAAATGGTACTATGTAAACATATTACATATAATTTCAAAAGGATTTTTGAAAAAAAATTAAAAAGTTTTTTTTTTTTTTTTTTTTTTTTTTTTTTTAATTTGAAATATTCTAAAAGAGGCATATCTCTGTATGCATTTGCTTAAAACACTGAAAACTACTTTGAAATTATGCTACAATACTTTCGAAAAATGCCAAAAAAAATTAAATATTAGTTGTAAATAATTACTGAAGCATACATTACATGTACACAACAAATGAAATATATATTAAAAAACAATACTTGAAAAGAAATTTCTCTAAAATTTTGTTATCTCATGAACAAAATTATGCTAAAAAGAAATTATTTTGAAAAATGAGTTTAAACAGTCAACTGAACACAATTACCTGTAAAGCTGAAAAAACTTATATAAAAACCAACTTGAAAAAGGAAAAAAAATCAGGTAAGATATGAAAAAAAAAATCATTATTGTTATTATTGTAAAAGTTAAAAATATTATGAACATATGTATCTGTCGGGTTAGGGTTAAAGAAGTGTCAAGAAAATATCTTGACAGTACCACTCCATTGGGTACCGAAATCTTATTTTCCTCCGACAAGACACAAAAAAAACTTACAAAATTAATATATATAATGCATGAAAAGAAATTAAAACAGACGTATCAGTTATGTTTGATGTGGCACAAAAATTTATGTAACTCGATTATTGAGTTTAAGTCTTATTTTATATAAGCACAGTCTGTATGATTCACAGTCTCTAGAAAAGGCTGGATGATCTGTTCGAAAGTTGTGTCCATTTTGATTATTATGAACACAGTTTCTGCAATTGGCAGGTTTCTCACAAAAGCCTGGTGCATGATGCTCACCGCACCATACACAACATCTTGATTTTTTGCATTGATTTGCTACATGATGGAAAGCTTGACAGTTGAAACATCTTTTGATTTTTACGTATTTTTTTGCTGTAAAGAGTTGATCCTTGATCTGGAGTTTACGCCGCATTAGGCAGTAGGCAATGTTGCTTGGAAGTTCTAAAATGTGGTTGAGGTTATTGCTGAATTTATTTTTATATGTTTTCACCACATTTATATGGGATGTTTCCTTGAATTTATTGATTGCTTCAATTATTTCGTGAGTGCCAAAATATTGCGGTACATCATAAATTATTATTATCTTGCTTAAGTGAGTTGAGGATGATTGTGAATTTAATGTGGAGTTGAAAAAGGATTGATTTACGGTGTCGTCTATATGACTTGATGAGAGAATTGAAGACTGTGTATAAGAATCAGATATTGAGATGTTAGTAGATGGAATGCTCTGCTCTTCCGTTTGTGTGAATGAATCTCTAGTTGTAATGCTTTGTACTTTGGTTGATTCTTTTACTTTCACCAACAGTTTCTGATTAAGCTCTTTAAGGTTTACAACATCGTTGAGTGTATTACTAAACGTATCTTTAATAAAGCATTTGTGCATCTCAATCATGTTGTTTCCTGTAAACTGTAGTGTTTTAGTTATAATGGAAAATATGTCAGAGTCAAATGTGGTATCACCACCATTGCTTTCAACGAGATACTTAATTGTATCTGGAATGCTCTGTACAAAATCTGAGAGTGCCTCAGTAAATATATTTATACGATTCATTACTTGAGTATTCTGATCCATGATTATGGTAATAGAAATTGATGAAATAGAAATTAAAATGTGTAAATTTATTGATTAGAAATTAAAAAATTATTGATTATTCACAATTATATCTTCCAGAAATATTTTTAAAATAACATCTTCAAAAATATATCTCTTCACACAAAATATCTTCAAAAAAAAACATCTTCAAAAAAAATATTCTTCTTCATACACTTATTTAAATATTATATGCAATGAAAAATTATATACAAACACTATAGATGAATTTCAGAAATTTGAAAAGAAAATGAATTTTATATATGTACACCAAAAAAAACAAGCTTCCATGTGTTTAAAAAAAATCTTCTATGTATATTTTTCAATCTTCTAACATCCTTTGTAATTTTTATGCAAAATTGGTAAAAACTGCACTATATATTTTAATCTTGCATATTTCTAAAAAGGATTGCTTATTTTATAAAATTATGAATATTAAGGTGGCAGAAAAAAAAGCACCTGTTTTCAAATATATCTTGAAAAACGACGTATTAAGCACTTATTGTGCACTGGAACGAAGCACCATATTTGTTAAGATGATTTTGCTTCACCTAAATGTTTAGAGGATCTTGTAGGTTAATTTACATGATGACTATTGTTCTTTAAGTTATGCAGGTTGATTATACTTTGAAGGTGAAGACAAGGAGAAACGTGATCGTATATATTATCAGGTTCAATACGTCATTTTAATGTTAAATTATAAGAGAGAAGTTTACCTTGAATCCAGGAGTGATGTGACATAAAGAATGAGCAAAAGTACTGTAGAATACATCCATGATTTTATTATGAAAAACTTCCGTGGACTTGGGAAAAGGTGCTGTCCTTTTAGGTGTTGAATGCTCATAAAAGGTAAAGACTTCAGATATCTGTATAATATGACTTCATGGTGACATATAGCATTTATGAATTGATAATAAAGTGAAGATATGATGTTTTACAAATTAAATAAACGACATGACTTCAAGTTCGAATGACGAATGGATCGGACACCAAGTCCGGCCATCGCGAAAGAAACTCTAAAAACTCCGGTCGAACAAACGACCTACTCTGAACTCTACAATCACTAGAACTCAAATTTGAACCGCGCGCGACCATGGC
Source organism: Maratus michaelseni (assembly GCA_963931845.1). Taxonomy (NCBI): domain Eukaryota; kingdom Metazoa; phylum Arthropoda; class Arachnida; order Araneae; family Salticidae; genus Maratus; species Maratus michaelseni. Next base: position 259,063,342 of record OZ007592.1, read on the forward strand.
GAGCGTGCGTAAAAGCACGTCTCAAAAACTCGCCGCGCAGAGATGAATGCGCCAAACTGGTAGACTCAATGAAGAGTTAACGCACGAAGGAGAAACAGCGAAACGCTGCCGTTCCGCGGCCGTACGCACATGCGCAAAGAGTGCCGGCTGCCTAGCCGTAAAAGCTCGTGTTCCGAGGAGGAAGGCTACGAAACAAGCTGGCACGCGGCCAAGGGCGAAACGGGATGGAGATGAATGGAAAAAGAGAGACTTTACGAAATAAATGAGATGAAAGATGATCGCTTGATTAAACTTAAAATAATGAACGTAAAAAGAGGGAAAACGTAAGATTAATTAAATATAATATGTTACAATTAAAGATTGAATAATTAAGAATATGGATTTAAAATGTTGAAATACAGATGTGAATTAGGGAAATTCAAAACAAAATATATCAACACGATAATAGTTTAAGCCAAATTTGTAATTAAGTTTCTAGCTCAACCAAACGAACGAATTTTTAAAGATGCATAGTGGTCCTCCTAATTAGTCATTTTCTGAAAGAACTTGAACATCCCTTCCCCCCGGCACCCCCTGAAGGTTATTTTCTCTAACTGTGCTTCTTTCATTAACTCGGCTAATAATGTTCCCATCTTCTTTAAACCAGCTCACTTTTGTAGCATGTCTACTATATGGTGTCGTAGGCAGCGAAAACCTGTGTCAGTATTTCATTCGGAAAGAGGTTTATTTAGAACAGAATGCTCCCCTGGCGGTGGAAGGTGGAAATAAAAGATTTTCCTGAGTGTACGAGCATGTCCGGTATACGGTGCCGAATTCATCGAAGACCCGGGCCAGAGTTTTGTTTTTTAAGAGACTTATGTTTATTACGCAGGCCCGGACAATGCCAGGCGGATCAACTAGAATAATCTACCCTATTAAAATCCATGCGCGTATCTATATATGTAACCTCAAAAACTCGGAAACCACACTGCTCAGGGCTACGAAATTTAGCACACGGGTTGCTGGTAGGGGGACAATGAACGATTGAGGCCAAAAAATTTTTAAATTTTAACTAGATTTCTTTTTATTTTATGTTTTTGACGAATTTTTGCCAGTTTTCATGTTCAACCCATAATCGCACGAGTTCTAACCAGTTCTAAATTTTTACTGCAACGTGAAATATGCATATTATGGACGCCACGCTGCAATACTAAGAAACTGTAGTGGGTATTACGATAATTCTTTTACCTCACATGCAAATAATTAGAGATTATTTAATTTATTATATTTATTCCCTTATTCCAAAGATATCGTTTTATCGTCTGCTGCCATAGCAACATGATAAATGAAGTTTTATTTAAAAAAATGCACAGTAGTAGAACAATATTTTCTTAAATCAAATTTTTATTGAACAACTCAACACTTTAACAGGGGAATTAAATTCATTTTATTCACATATTAGAATTAAATTCATGAACTCCCGTGCATAGAACGGGTTAAACAACTAGTGAAAAATAATTAAAAAATGAATGATCAGCATATTCGATTATTTTTTTATCCGACAGTACATTAATATTTTACAACCTATAATTTTAAAGAAATAAATATATCTTATTTTTTTCTTGTTTGCCGCGCCATTGCGTAAACTGTTTTTTAATATCTCATTTGTGAAGAAGGAGGGGATGGGGTGTAAATCGGATAAAAATAAAGAAACATTTCAACGTATTTTATTTTATTAAAATTGAAGACTGCATAATATTCCTTTCCATTGTTTTCAAATATAATATAATGCTTAATGGTTTTCAAAATTTAAATGCAAAGTTACCACCAAACATTTTTAGGCAGGGACCAATGGTCATATATACAGAGGCAGTCAAATACCAGATACTCACATATATCATGCTAACACAATTTTTAAAATAAATTCTGGAAAGAAAAAACTTGCGGTATAGAAGTAAAAATATCTGCATTTTTAAAAATCTTTCTTTGCCCTAGAATATGCATTAATGAATACTACTTAGGAATCAATCATTTTTTTCATAAAATAATAATTATAAAGAACAAATAAAAACATGTCTGAATTATTCTTTATTCATGTGTCCCATTAAATCCACTGTTACAAATAAAATACTTCCTTTCTTTATCGCCCTAATACACACATTATTCAACAACAAAGACCAAATATTCATCCACACCGTCAAAATCTAAATATCATAATGGAATGAAAGAATATCTGAAATTCAACACATGCGCTTAGAGTTTAAGCTTGCACCGTCAATACCATAAAAACAATATATCCTCTACTGTCAGTGGTCGCTGGCGAAAACCGTAAACAAGAATATACGATATTTATTGCTCATCACATAAATACTGAAAAAATTACCCTTTCTTCTTTTCAGCTGGGAGAATTCACACTGTTAGTATTCATGAATACGGTATATCGTGGTTTTGGCTGGGGGAATTCGCACCATTAGTATTCTTGAATACTCAAAGTTGAGGAAGCGCTTTTAATATCGTGGTTTTCACAGTTTTCGTCAGTTTCATGATATTTGCGATACATCGTTGGGTAGGATTTTTTTATATCGGTATCACGATATGTATTTTATATCAATATATCGCCCAGTCCTACTCTCTAGGATTAAGGTGACTCTTGTTGGTTGCAAGACCAAAAAATTCCTCCAAATGCCAAGGAGAAAAACCAGAGTATGGACAAAAGTTTTCTGTATTTTCAGACTTTCTCATAACATTTCACATTCAAGACTTTGCTACTGTATGGCATCCATTTAAAAACTGGCGAAGGTAAAGTTTTTTTTTTTTTTTTTTTTTTTTTGTATTAGCTAATTTGGCATTGTTCAAACAGTATAATATTTTTATTATAGAATTTCATTTTCTAATTTTTTAAGGTGCTTGAAATTTGGGTAGTTAGGTGCTTGAATTTTCTCCTGGGAAAGGAGTATGAACCCTGTTATTATGATACAAATTTCTGAATTTATTTCTTTTATGCTTCTTGTTATTAAGTTATTCTTTGTTAATTTTATAAAAATGTATCTAAAGCTTTTGAAATATGTTATTTTTAAATTAATACTAATTTAATATTTTTTTAGAGATTTAATTTAATTGCTATATCAAAGCAGATTTTGTGTATGCCGTTTGATCCTGGAATTTTTTGAGATTTGGTCAGGGGAATTATTAGACATGTTTTGTTGGGAACCCTGTTTTAATGATTGACATCTGAAAACAAAATCATTTTAAATTTAAAAGGCAAAGTATGGAAAAAAATTCTATTTATAGATCTGAAGTTTTACATGTTTTTAGATTTAGAATAAAAAATATTACAGTAAAATGCATTTTAATTATAATGATTCACATTAATATTGTTAAATTTTTACTGAAAGAAATTTACTTATGCTATGATGCTATCTATGTATGTGCTATATTTTGTTATTGATTGTACTGTTTGATAAGTTGTATATTTATTCTGAATATTCAGAAGATTGCTTATTTATTGAGCTACCTATTTAAAATAAGTATTTTTCACATTTTTTTTTTTTAATGTAGAATGTATTTCATATTCTATTCTTTATTTTGTCATAGTAACATTAAACTACTTATTTTTATCCTTTAATAATTTAAGTTTTTAATTTTAGATGTGCAAGATCCGGATGTTCCCGATAGATCTTATGGAGATTATTATTGTAAAGTAAGTGAAAATATTGTAATTCATATTAATATTTTTTAATTTATTTTACAGAATTGTAAAACTAGTATGCTGTGGCCAACAAAACTTTCTTTTATATTATTCTACTATGTTAATTTAAATAGCTCAGTTACATACCAACAACTATGAATAGTAAGTACAGCATAACATCTTTAATTCAGACATTTCAGAACGGCTTTTTGTTTCAGTTAAAAATCATAGATGGTGCCACCACACATACATGAACGAGTTTCTGAAAATGATTAAGAAAAAAAAAACTTTAATTTACTACAATTTTTTTTTCTTTCTTTCATTTTTAATTTGTAAGAAATTTCTGACTTATATATGTAATTAATATAGATGTCTTTTTTTAATGTTAAGTTGTTAACAGAATTAATACTACATTTTAGGTAAATTTCGTAAGAAATACTACCTATTACATTCTCCCCTAAGTTGGAATTTTTGAAAAAATTTTGCAGATCTACACCGATTATGACTCCCAGAACCCAAAACTACCCCCAGTTCAAAACTTTATATGTATATATATATATATACATGTCACTTTTTTATGGACACGGTAACTCCCATAATTCTGCACAAATCTCTGCCAAACTAATGCATAAAATCTCGGTCAAATTCGTTAATGGGCAAAATCGAACTAGGGGGGGGGGGGAAATAGGGAGCTTTTTGTGAAAACAGAAAAAAAACGTTTACAGGGCTCCCACTAGGTCCGTTTTCTTGCTTCAAGTCCGTATTTGTCCGTTTTTTCATTATTAGGTCAATAAAGTTCGTTTTTTGATACTGTTAACCGACGACCTTTACTTTAAATTTTGTTGATGTTCGGTATTTAGCTGAGCATCGCGGAAAAATTGTGCGTTCCGTAAATCTGTTCCGGAAAATACGGTCAAATTCCCTCAATCAATCGCTGAGAAAAAACAACAATATTGTAGAAGGATCGCGAAAAAAAAGTTAATTTTGTCAAAAGATTGCAAAAACAATGCGAATTTCGTAAAAAAAAAAAAAAAAAAAAAAGCAAATTTCATCAACAGATTGCGAAAAAAGACCGAATTTCGTTAAGAAATCACGGAAACAATGCAATTTTTATCAAAAACGCAAATTTCATCAAAGAATTTTTTTAAAAAATTGCGAATTACATCAAAGGATAGCGAAAAAAAGCACGAATTTCGTCAAAGGATCGGAAAAACATCACGAATTTCATCAAAGGATCGTGAAACAACTGCGAATTTCGTCAAAGGATCGTGAAACAACTGCGAATTTCGTCAAAGGATCGTGAAACAACTGCGAATTTCATCAAAGGATCGTGAAACAACCGCGAATTTCATCAAATGATCATTAAAATACCGCGAATTACATCAAAAGATTGCGAAAACATCACTAATTTCGTCAAAGGATCTTTGTCAAAAGATCGCAAAAACAGCATGAATTTTTCTAAGGATTGCAAAAATAACGTGAATTACGTCAAAAGATCGCAAAAACATCCCAAATTTCGTCAAAGGATCGTGAGAAAAACACGAGTTTCGTCAATTGATCACAAAAACCACACGAATTTCGTCAAAGGATCGTGAAAATAACGTGAATTATGTCAAAAGATCGCGAAAACATCACGAATTTTATCAAAGAATCGCGAAAATACTGCAAATTTCATCAAACAGATCGCGAAAATACCGCGAATTTCGTTAACGAACCGCGAAAACAACATGAATTTCATCAAAAGATTGCGAAAAAAATACGATTTTAATTAAAGGATTGCCAAAAAAAAAAAAAAACAGTGAATTTTTTCAAAGGATTGCGAAAGAAACACGAATTTCTTCAAATGGTCACAGAAAAATTCATGAAATTCAATCGTTCATGCTAAAATTAGCACACAGATATCAATAGGTTACAAAACTTACAAAATTTTTGCTCCATAGGGATATAAAAATTTTCGTTATTGATTTTTTGTACATAATTGTTTTCAATAATGATTTTCGGCTTTCATGTGGCAGTTTTAGTTTATCTGATAATCAGTTGTAAACATGTTCCGGCAGCTGCAAGTGGCATCCAAACGGGAAATGCATGCAATGATTTGTTTTTTGTGGGCGAAAAGGTGTAACTGCATTTGAATTTATCGTCTGTTCCATGAAGTGTATAGTGAAAATGCTATGTCACATAAAGCTATCATGAAGTAGTGCAACATGTTTGAGAATGGACGTACAGATATTGACGACGCTAAGTGCAAGGGAATGCCATCACCTGCATAAAATTCTGAGATTGCTGCTTGCATGAATGCATTTTTACAAACAGACACATAACAATAGACGAAATCTCAAATAAAGTGAATATTTCTCATATAAGTGTGCATAAAATTATTGCTGACCCAAGAATGATTATTGGACATTGGACGGGATTTCTTTGCAGAAGACATTAAAAAACTTGTGCCACGTCTCGATAAATGTTTAAATAATGGATGTTGAAAAGTAGATTTTACATGAAACTTTAGGATGTAAATAAAGTTATTGTAAAACTTCAATCCTGTTTTGTTTCTTAAGCAGTGTAACTAACTTACTGACTGACCCTTGTAATTCAAATAAAGCTGTATTAAGTTTGTAACCTCTGCCAATAGCAATAGCTTTAAGATAATGAATTTCAGAATTAAGTGAATTTGAATCAGAAACAATGTACAAATATAACAAATTATACTTTAAACATTTATGAATAAGTGACAAATAAGAGGGGGGGAATTCTGTTTTTATTTTATTTTGCGATTTGCCAGAATAGGTCCTTTACAAATATGTGGTCCCTTTTGGTCCCCTTTTTTTGAAAAAAAATGGTCCCTTTTTCCATTTTTTACTACAAAAGTTGAGTGGGAGCCTTGCGTTTAAAGTTATTATTACTTCTAAGAAAAGGGCCGAAAATTTATGTATGACAGATTTTTGATATCATTAAAAATGGTCCCAAGGGGGGTTTTAGAAGAAAAAAATTCATAACTTTGTCAATTTAGAAGATATCAAATCTGCTTAAATTTATTATAAATCCTCTTAATATTATCTAAAACTTTTATATTGGCAAGTTTTTAATAGGACCAACCGGTTATAGCAAAAAAGAAAAAAAAAGTCCCTGCCGGCTCTGCCTCCAAACAAGTTAGGTTTCGAAGTGGGTGTTTCCAAATGCTGCATCATGCAAAAAGGTCATTTCTTCCGCAATTCCCGACAAACAGGCACCCCACGGCCTGCGTCTTCGAAATCTACCTGCGCCTGTAGGCTGAGGCGATTTTTTTAACATTATCTTATCTTAAATCTGCTCTTTTAACTTCGCCCAAAGTTGGCAGGAGTATTACTATTATAATTTATTATTAGTTAAATGAAAGCTTTCATATAAGATGTAAGAATTTGTCAGATTTTTTCTTGTATTAGTTTATTTGGTTTGAATAATTGAGAAACCAAAAGTAATTATATTTAATTGTTTTGTGAAGTCTTTGTAAAAGTCAAGATTTGTGTTTGTGAATGTAAAAATAAAAAATTAAGAAAATTTCAAAAAGGATATTTTCTTCAACATTCTACACCATCTGTTACTTCATTTTTCCTTTTCTCAAAAGTTTTCAATTTATGTCAGAATTGAACATTTCACAGTATTATTTATTTGATTTTTCAAAATACAGTAAATATTCTCTAATCCAGCACGTTCAGGACTTGCAGCATGACGGATTACAAGACAAATGTCAAGAAAAACATGTAGAAGTTAGAATTAAACAAAAAAAAAAGACAGTAAAGCATGTTTTTTATTCTTTAAACAGCTTGAATAGAATTTTAAAAAATACTCAATAAACAACAAGTACATATGTACATGACTATAAAATGAAAACGTGCACTGTAGGCCTACATGTAGAAACCATAGCTATCTTAAACAAATCTTGAATATCATTTTGTTTTGTATTTGTTTTAGAAAGTCATTTCCTATGATGTGGAGTTTCATAATTTCCGCATTGTTAAATGAACTTCTGCACTCGGAAAACTTGATAAATGTATTCAAGGCATCAGCTGCTTGATTCCAACTGATATTGTTGGACTTGTCCACATCATCTTCATCATAGTATAGACATCTTTGGGGGCTGTTGTTGGATTGATGACACTCTGAATGTCCTCATCTGTCAAAATTTCCTATGTCGGCTCATCAAAATCTGCTTCAACCCACTCTTATTTCTTTTCGATTCAGTTGTGACATGGTATTATCTAAAAGCAAACAACCTAAAACCTCTTCTAATTCATCGTCAATTGTATCGTTTTCAGTAACTTCAACATTTCCGTCCATTACTCAGACCAAAGTTTACGCCATGACTTTTTCAAAGTTTTCTGTTTCACCTCATCCCAAGCCAAAACAGCAGCAAAAATAGCATGTTTAATAGAAAACTGTCCTTGAAAATCTTTCACATTGCAATTCGATGCCAGTAAATTCTGTACAAAGTAGCATCTGTAGTGTGACTTGACGTTCTGGATCACCTCTTGATCCATGGGTTGAAGCAAGGATGTGACATTGAGAGGAAGGTAGGCTACTGAAATGTTACCAGACAGAAAATTCTTCCTTAGCTGGATGAGCTTTACAGTTGTCTAAAAACAAAAAAATCTTACTGTCTTCAGGCATTTTAAATTTTTCAAAATTGTTTTTAACAGCGGGCATAAAGTCGTTGAAGAACAAATTTTTAATCAACTCTTGATTCATCCATGCACTTGATTGTGCTCCATAAATCACAGACAAGCTCTTCATGCCTTTTAAGGTCCTAGGATTATTTGACTTCCCTATCACAAAAGGTTTTATTTTGTGATCACCAGATGAATTGGAACACATCAGTACTGTTAACCAATCTTTATTTTTCTTAAAACCTTTCACACTGACTAAACTATTTATAGACTTGCAATTTTTAATGGTTTGTAATTGGTTGTTACTTAATTCTTCTTACTGAAGTTCCATTAGATTAATATGAACATCAGAAGTGATTAAACAAGGAATACTATTTTTTTCCGGAAGCTGTGCCACATTAGCTGATTTTTATTGTAGTAGACTTGTTAAAATAGCCTACTGTTGTTAAAGTAATAAAAATGTAATAATCGGATTCAATAATGTATAAGTATTGAATTTGGGATTTAATTCGATATTTCTAAGTGTTATATATTTAATTTTTCATAACATTAGCCTTATCTATATTATTAATGTCAGTAAACGTCTGTGTGTGTGTGTTTGTGTGTAAACGGATAAACTTGAGTCCGGGGCGACGCACTGGAGCACTTTTGATATAGAAAAATTAGAAAAATCCGGGAATTCCGCAGTTACAGTTTTCGAAGAAATCTGCCGCAATTAAGATAGTTATTAATTAACAAAACTGTTTTAATTACTCGAAACGAAACATTTTTTCTGTTACAAAGAAATAAATTCATTCTTGCCTACTTTCGGACCTCAAGACGAGGTTAGCGGAGCTCCATCAGCTTCTGTCTTCCACTGGGCCTTTGTCGAGGCTAGCCTGCACCCCGATATTTTTAGTTCCAGCTGCAGTAAAAATGGCATATTAGACATCTTTTGTCCTTTTTCAAAAAAATCGCCCAATCCACATGGAAATTTACAAACGGACATTAAAAAAAAATTTGCGAATTCATAAAGGTAAAATTCAACCAATTACAAGAGAAGTTATAAAATTAACAAACTTTTAATTTTAAGTCAGAAAAAAGATAATTTTTAATTTCAACATTCTAACAATGACAAAACGTCTGGTGAAGAAATAACTAAACAAAACACCTTTCTTTATACTAGAAGATTTCCAGGTCTATCAAAAAAATTTTTAATATTGCATTTATAGATTTGAAAATTATACGTACATCCGTATATTTTCACAAGAATTCTAAATATCTAATTTTTGTATTTCTCCGTCAATTAAAACAGAAATTACAATATATTTTAAATATTATTTCATTAATTGGATCTTTTCTTCATAACTTCCTTTTCAATAGCTGCGGAAAAACAAACAACGTGACCTGATATCTTCCGACAAGGTAAAATTTAAAAATGAAATACTACTGTTCTTTTTTAGCCAGGTATAAATTTTTTTTAAATAATGCTTTTACGGATTTGAAAATAATACATCCTAAAGTATTCTTGCGTCACGATCAAGAATATGTAATTTTTTTTAAGCTACAATGATTAGTTGAAGATAAACAATTTTCAATTAGTCCCATCTCTTTCGTAATTTCAATGTCAGACATTAAGACAACTCTATCCCCAGATTAAAATAATAAATTAACAGCCTATTGATAACCGAAAAATCTCAGCTAAGATGTCTAAACTGCATTACGGGTAATTGAAGTTTTTCTTTTAGAGTGCAAACCAGATATTATGATAGAGAAAAGTAATCATTGCCCACTCTCGGATCGGGACAGTTGATGTAATTAAGAAATATTTGTACATTTGTAATATTTTTGAGGGAATGGTGTTGGACAGGACCAATTCCATTTAACAAATTTAACATTTTTAGATTCGTTCCTAGCGTTTGATTGTTTTTATGTATACAAATTACCACGATTTTTGAATAGTAAATTCAGAATTTTTTTTTTTTTCTTCAGTTTTAAGTTTTTCTACAGGTCCCTTGTCTTTGAACAAGTACTCCGGTAGTCTAAATCAGTCGTTTGAGGAAAAGCAGTGTCATCGCCACTCCCCTCCCCCCCTTCAGGGTTTTCCTCTCAACTATGGTCCGTTTCCATAACTCAGAAACTATGTTACGGATTTTCACCAAACTGATTCCAAACATAATAATTAAAGTAATAAGGACCCTCTATAACATTTTTAAAACTTTCTGAGTTTATACCACTCTTTTCGAATAATATTATCAGAATTTATTTTTTCATTTCATAATATCTCGAGTTCTATGAGTCCACTCGCAACGCAGTTTGGCTCATTCGACTCAATATCCATAGCGCTTACATATTTTAGTTCCAGGTTTCACCACCAAGGGCGCTTCCATAAATCGGGTTCTATGGGCCCGACAGGGGAAAACTCAGTTGCTAGTTGATTCGCTCCTTCATAAATTTCAAACTTGTGTACATATCCTGAAATTCCAACAAGTGCCCAGGTCTTTATACCTATGGATGCAAGACCTCAGTCTCCGGACTGATTTCAGTCTTTGAGAGATTTTTGATTGATGGTAAATTCTACTTTATATGCTTTAAATACAGTAGAACTCCAATTATCCGAACTCCGACTATCCGAATCGCTGATTATCCGAATCGCTTTCAGAATTTCAGAAAAAAAATTAAGACGGAAACGTACTACGATTCGCAAAATAATGATTCTGTCTACGCGCGCTATATTGTCCTTCCCCGCGCGAATCTAGTGTAGGCGCAGCGCTAACATTATTGGGATGATGAGTGACCATCTCATAGTGCAGTTCGATTATTGGCTGTCGTCCGTCGTCAGGTGGTCGGCCCGGCCCACCTGCGTTTCAAATTCTAAATGACGATGAACTTATTGAAAGTGTGAGAGAAGAAAGCGTCGAGGAAGAACATGACCTTAATGTCGAAGTTGCTGCAGACATGGAACCATCAGCTAGTGAAGCATTTGGCGACCTTGAAACTGCGTTGAAGTGGATGGAGCGTCAACCTGAGTGTGACCACATCCAACTTCTCACTGTCAAGCGGATGCGCGACTTGGCTGCCCGAAAACGGATGAAGACTGTCAAACAGCTTACTTTGACCGACGTATTCAGCAAGCAACATGACTTTCATTTACAGTACGATATGTACATACTGTTTAAATAATATAGGTAGTCTATTTCGAAGTAAGCAGAGTATAACTTTTAGTTATAGCGTAGTGAGAAGCTTTTGCTGGTTTTTAGATAGATCATCATATAAAAGTTAAAATAGTGAAATAGTGAAATGCAGAATATATATAGAATTCAATGAAGACAAAAAGTCATTCAAACACAGGAGATTTATTCAAAGTACTCACATATTATAATACAGCATCTTGATTCTAATAACTTGATATGACACAGTTTCGTTTTGAAGACAGTAACATTTTCACTTTTCACAGAACACGGATATTCAGTAAATAGACGTAAACAGAACAAGATAAACTTACTAAACACATCAAATATATTTATACTTTAATGCACCAAGCTGCTCGAACTTTAAATACCACCGCCGTCAACCACAACGATCATCGTTTACTTTTATATCACATTAACAAGCCAGATATTCCAATACTACGACGATGTCTATTGAAAGAACACCGCCGATCACTTGATCAATCGATTTCCAATATACAACCTATGCAGAGATATAGCAACTATTTATACTGGCAGAAAGTCGGCTAATCACTAGAAACACCCACTTTACTAGAACGATCCATCGAAATTTGCATACACGTGCCATTGTTGATTCGACGTTCGGTCTTCCAATCCGAACGGTCTACGTGTGCCGCCATCTAGTGAGTGGCAAAGGCACTACCTCAGAAGTGCTTACGATGTTCACGATATAGTGCGGTTCTCGTTAGAAGTAAAAGTGTGTTTGTGTTTCTGTAGTTACGTTTTAAATGATGGACTAAATAAAAAGTATTTGTTTCTGAAAGCAGCTCAAATTATGGAAAGAATAAAGTGCAAAAGGTAAGTAAAAACGATGTATTTACAAAAGTAAATTATATTTATGAAGTATATTTTATATTTAATAAAGGTAAAACTTTAATGTTTATTACTTAATATGAAGAATACTAACAGTGCATGAGTGATAATGAATGGTAGTTTTATGTGTTGCTTGAGTCAATAAGACCAACAAATATACTGGAGGCATGTGATTTTCCTGACATGTGCCCCCCCTCTTATTGTCTCAACGCAACTATCAGCCAATTGTCCAAAGAATATGGAAATGACTTGAAAAAGTCTGAAAAGACTAGAAAAATGGATTTAATATCCAAAAGACTTCACTATACACATCTCAGCTGAACTGAACAAATTAACTTTAAAAATCACCCATGTTTGATTTTTCTCATATAGTTAAAAACAATGTTAAAACAATTTAAACACTTGAAAAAAAAAAAAATTTGGAACCTCGATCAATTAGCATAACTCTCCAACAACATTAATGAAACTCCCACAAACGACCATAACAATTTTAACCTTACAATAATTTAATTTTAAAACAATGTTCAACACTTGAAAACTTTAAAATTTAAACTAACTGCCTCAAAGATTAATATATTGCAACTTTCCCATTTATACTAGTACGACCAAAATTTAACTTCTCAGCTTAAGTCAAATTTTCACACAAAGCCCCAAAGAAAATTTTTCAAAAAAATTTCAACCCATGGACTTAAGGACTAGCCGGAAAAACGTTGCAAAAATACTAACAGCAGCTTAATACATTACAATTTTTAATACAAACAATTTTAAACAATTTAACAAGAAAAAATATTGCAAATACATACCAACAATTTAATCTTCAATTTGAAAGATTAAAACAAGTTTTCTAATAACAAGAAATCTTTTCCAACTGCAATCCAACATACACATATTTAACACTAGAAAAGTTCTTCATTTATAACATCAAAAAGAAAAATTTAATTTGGAAAAACTTTGAAGAATTTAAAAGACTTGACTCCTTGGGACATTAACTCAATATCCAAAATAAAATAGTAACTTTTAAGGAACTTTCAGCATCTGAGTTAGGATAAAACTATTGACTACAATGAACTACTTTCTTACATAACACTCAGCGTCAATTACTCTCCACGCCTGGATTCCATTCATACCGATTGAAGTCTCAGATGCCTAAAAGAGATCAGAATTAGATATCTACATTTATAACAAGGTAAAGAAAAATACATATACCATATTTTTGACATTAATTATAACAGATTATTCAACAGACAATTTCAAAGAAAAACATTTAACTTAAAAAAAAATTAGATAAGTTCATATACTGTTATCCCTTTGGAGTCAGCCAAAAATTTAATTTTTAATTTTACAAATCCAATGATCAAAAACATTTCCTCATCTGGTTATCCATGGATAAACGGGATCCCTCCCAGACATAGAAAAAATGCAAAACTTTCATTACCCATATAACTCCATCTCTACACTACATTACAGTAATATTATCAAAAAGAACTTTATATCTTCTATCATTATTTCCCATCCGGTATACGGGGAAAAGTGACACTCCCATTAATAAACTAAATAAAACTGGACTTACTGACTTAAAAAATTTAACGTGCCCGCGGAAAGGCCCTGATGTGGCAGTTACCCCCAACACAACCCCCCGAAAGAGCTCTCTGTCACTTACCGGTCAAGGGTCACCCTCCCGAGACGGTACTGAGGGCTGATCGAACTCCTCGAGAGGAAGTATTAAAGGGCACCATCTCCACACCAAAGCGGGAATTTAAATGTATACCGAATGAGAAACTTGCAGTTTGGAAAAAAAAAACCTTTTACCTTACACACAATTTTCCATAAAAATTCTATATTTAAAAATTACTTTAAACCTACAATCTTCAATATATCACTAAAAATTCAAGAATTATTCCAAAAAAATATATTGCACAATTTCCTTACACTTATAAAATTTACAAAGAGGATAGGTACGTATTTGACCAGAGAAGTAATTAATCTATTTTAAACAAGATTTTTACAAATCTCAGAAGATCATATTTGGTGAGGGGTTTGGTAAACACGTCTGCGAGGTTAGCCTTGCTACGGACAAAAGTTAAATCAAAAAGATTTTTATAAACCAAATCCCTGACAAAAAACAGTTTAACGTCGATGTGCTTACTACGGTGATTTTCAATTGGGGACTTAACGAAATCTATGGCCGCCTGGTTGTCAACGTATAATTGAGATTTAACATCGCATTCACGAATGATCTGCCTACTCCGGCATTCCCGCAGGATCCGGTCATACCAGACTATATTCTTGGTAGCTTCAGTCAAGGCCACAAACTCTGACTCCATGGTAGACAGGCTTACACATTTCTCCTTGAAGGTTCGCCAATCCACGGGTGAGTTTCCCAAAAGAACGAGCTGGCCACCAATAGAAGTCCGGTCATCCCGGTTCGCTGCAAAGTCTGCATCAGAGTAGGCGATCAACTGCTCCTGATTACATGATAATCGGAGGCGATAATTTCTAGTGTATTTTACGTAACCTAGCAGCCGTAGAAGTCCGCCCCAATGAAACAATCCTGGATTACTCTGAAATTGACTAAAAATATTAACTGCATATGATATGTCAGGCCTAGTACGATTTGCTAAGAATGACAGACAACCTAGCACATTCCTATATGGTATGGATTTCATGACATCAATATCTGACTGTGAGGTTGGGCAATCAACTTTAGAAAAAATTATACCCTTGCTAATTGGGAGTGAAGATATAGGTATTTTAAAGCTTTTAAATTTATTACAAATTTCATCAATATAATGAGATTGATGAATCTCTAAGCCATTCCTTTCCTCGAATTCTACCCCCAAAAGTTTTTTGGTTTTTCCCAATACTTTCAAGTCGAAAAATTTCCCCAACATTTGTAAAGCATTATCTATGACAGTCTGATTTTTCCCAAACAACACTATGTCATCTACATACAACAAGAGTACTATTTCAGATTTAAAGATATATACACAGTTACAGCTATCCAATTTGATGAAACCAGTATTAATTAAGACTTCGTGTATCTCAAAAAACCATTCTCTACCACTTTGATGTAGTCCATACAAAGCTCGATCCAGCTTGCAATACAAATGAGACTTCTCAGGTATGGTGAAACCGGGCGGTTGTAGCATATACACGTCTTCTCTCAATGGTGCGTAAAGGTAGGCGCTGGTTACATCACACTGAATGTGACGCCATCCGCTACACGATACCAAGAGAGAGAAAAAGAATCGGATTACACCAAAATTGACCACAGGGCTAAAGGTCTCATCGTAAGATTCGCCTTTAATTTGTTTATAGCCCTGGGCAACTAAACGAGCTTTAAAGCGGGCAATCCTCCCTAGTTCATCTCTCTTGATAGTGAAAACCCACCTACATCCCACTGGAGTTACGTTGGCAGGTAAAGGAGCCAAATGCCAAACCTTCCGTTCACGCATAACACTGAGTTCGCTCTGCATTGCAGCAAGCCATTTCTCACGTTGCACGGACTCCATCGCTTGTTTAAATGTTTTGGGTATTGTCGGACCATATAGTCATGATTCAGGATTGACTTGATTAGATTCAGGAGCACTAGATTCTTCATCTTCACTATCAGAGTTGTCTAAACTTGAAACAGGACCAGAATAAAGATTATTACCCTTAAAATCAAATATGTCAGGATTATATTTTATTTGATGTCTATCACAATATCTTTCAACATCCATTATTGATCTCAAACGATCAGTTTTCCCAGTTTCGTAATAATAGACATCTACCCGTTTTCCGGTAGGCCTAGGTACTGCTTTACGAATCCAGCTAACATCTCTAAGTGAGGAAATAGTCGGACTGGAACTGTCAATGGACTCGGAATCGGACTCCTCCTCCCCAGATGCCTGTGGATCACTTGCTTCGTTGGAGGGACCAGGGATGACCTCTGGTTCTACCTCTACAACGGTATCATTTTGATTACTCACAAGGCTATCCGGAAAGAAGTCAACCTCCTCCGGGCCCATCACTGCTCCACTGTTGTCTGGATCAAACCTGGATTTTTCGTCAAATGTGACGTCAATGGATTCTATTATACTATCTGTTTCAGGTATCCAAATTCGATAACCCTTAGTCTTAAAAGCATAGCCAACCAGAATTCCCCGTTTCGCCCTTGGACCGAGTTTCCCATCCCGCTTTTGTCTTGGGATTCCCACAAAAGCTACAGACCCAAAAGGTTTTAGGTGTTTAACTGAAGGTTTATTACCTCCATACAACTCAAAAGGAGTCTTACATGAAGTTTTGGGACATACTCGATTCCAGGTGTACACGAAGAATTTTACGGCCTCTGGCCAAAAACTTAAGTCCAAGTTACTCTCTGATAGTAATGTGCGGGCTCCATTTATGACAGTCTGCATAAATCGCTCGGCCGTTCCATTTTGCTGTGGAGTATATGGATTTGTAAGCTCATGCATAATACCCTTGGATTTAAAAAATTCGTCAAGGTCATCATTGACAAATTCCCCCCCATTATCCGTCCGTACATTTTTGACTTTCCTTCCCATGAAAGTTTCAGCTCTAGTAATATCATTACGAACAATTTCATAGGAATCTGACTTCATTCTCATAGGATAAATGGACACACGGCGGGAATAGTCATCGATAATAGTGAGAAAATATTTCTCGCCATTTCTACCTTGTACTTGGCAAGGACCCCAGACATCAGCAAAAAGAAGTTCCAAAGGGTACTGCGAGCGTCTTTGACCTATTGCCTTAAATGATACCTTTTTATGTTTACTTATTTTACATTTTTCACATTTAAAGTTAAGATCTTTAAGCTTTGGCATTCCCCGGACTCCCTCTTCATTACAAGTATGCACTAGTATGGCTGGACTTATATGTCCGAACCGCCTATGCCAAATCTCCATTTCTGAAGACTTTGAAAGAGAATTTGTTTCAATTTTTAACGATTTTGGAATCCTAGGAAAAACCTGGTATACTCCCCTTTTAAGATAAGCATTAAATAAAAAATGTCCTTCCCTCGAGACGGTTACCTTCCCTCTTCCACCAATAAAAGTTGCCCCGTTTTTATCCAATTGAGGACCAGATATGAGACTACGACGTAATTTACTTGAATACATAACATTCTTTAGTAAAACATGGCGTTTGCCAAATAACAATTTTACATCACCTCGGCCCTCAATTGGGATCGATATGTTCTTAACAGCAACAGTCATTTCTTGATCTATTAAAGGAAAAAATTTTATAAAAATGGATTTATCATTAGTGAAATGGTGCGTCGCACCAGTGTCCAGGATCCACCTGGCCTCTACATTTATACAATTTACATTAACATTTGATATAAAAATATTAGAGGACTTACAAAAATTTACTGGACTCTCTGAATGTCCTGGCGACTCATTCCACCTTTGATTATTCCTTCTGTATCGGGGTCGGTTACGGGGCATGTTTCCTCCAGGAGAGTTGCAGTTTCCTTTCTCAGGTCGGCGACTTCTTGATTGACATCTGGACGATGACGGTGAAACCCTTCCATAGTCAGGTGCTTGGGCATGACAGGATGGTGAACCAGTATGGCGAGAAGTTGAACGGGCTCGACAAGATGGTGAATTTCCACGAAAAGAGTTCCTATTCGGTGTATTCCTTCTGTAAAACGGGGAGGAAAAGCGAGATCTTGAAAAACCAGATTGTTCATATTTACTATTGGCCTTACTTAAACAATTTTTCTGTAAATGACCGGATTGACCGCATTTCCAACACTTCCTCTTCTTAAACCCCTTGAAATTCCCTTGCTTCCTTCTAAAATTCAATTGATTTGCTTGGAGATTACCTTTACCGGAGTCTGAATCTCTTACATTCAAACGAGTTTCTTCTGCTACTAGTTCTTCTACTATTTTAGAGAACTGAAAATCAGATTTTCCCCATCGCAAAATATTTTGTACTATTGCATCGAATTTCCTGGGAAGAAAACGGAGAAGCTGAAAATTTGCATAACATTCGTTAAAATTTTCATCCATCGGTTTTATATCTCTGGTAATTCGTGCCAATCTTGCCGCAAAAAGATTTATAGTTTCATTTGTTTTAATCTTGCACTCCATTAGATCCGTGAATATCTTCATATGGTGGGAACGGGAATCTGGACAGTAATTTAATTTTAACTTATTCCATGCTTCTGCGGGATTTTTGCAATTCTCAATTAGTCTTTTAAATTCCACACTTATATTCAAATAGATAATGGATAGTGCTTGATTAGATTTTGCTTTAAATGCTTCAATTTCCTCAGCAGATGGCTTTTCTTTAGTTGGTGCTACCAAATTATCTTCTATTATATACCAGAGATTTTTATCCAATAGAATGTATTTAATATCATTACACCAATTTCTATAGTTTGATGAATCCAATTTCTCAATCAATATGTTAGCCATTTCCCCCTTTTTTTTTTTTTTTTTTTTTTTTTTTCTCAACTCCTCGTTTTTGTATTAAAAGATATGTATGTATATGGTTAAAAACTGATAAAACTCTTAAATTTCATTCAAATTATGTTAAAATTTATCATAATTAAAACTTCAACTGCAAAAATAAAGGTGTATAATTTAAAATTCAGTCTAGATTTGTTAAAAATTTCAAAGTTAAAAGCCAGTTCTCTTATAAAAAAATTTTCTTATACTTCAAACAAAAACCTCTTCACTTATTTTTGATACTATCTTTCGTTAATCATCTATTTCTCCATATTTTCTTTCACTCATGTCTTCAACGATCTCATTTCATACTATAATACAGGCAAACCGCCCCCCCCCCTCTCTTATTTTCGTTGCCGGGACTTACGTTATTACGATCGGGAGCGTTTGTTTACCTTTTTAATCTTCCATTTTTTTCAGCATTTTCACTTTATCAAATCATAAATAGCTTCATTGTATGAGCTCTATCGCCCATAACCGCTTGTTTAAATAATATAGGTAGTCTATTTCGAAGTAAGCAGAGTATAACTTTTAGTTATAGCGTAGTGAGAAGCTTTTGCTGGTTTTTAGATAGATCATCATATAAAAGTTAAAATAGTGAAATAGTGAAATGCAGAATATATATAGAATTCAATGAAGACAAAAAGTCACTCAAACACAGGAGATTTATTCAAAGTACTCACATATTATAATACAGCATCTTGATTCTAATAACTTGATATGACACAGTTTCGTTTTGAAGACAGTAACATTTTCACTTTTCACAGAACACGGATATTCAGTAAATAGACGTAAACAGAACAAGATAAACTTACTAAACACATCAAATATATTTATACTTTAATGCACCAAGCTGCTCGAACTTTAAATACCACCGCCGTCAACCACAACGATCATCGTTTACTTTTATATCACATTAACAAGCCAGATATTCCAATACTACGACGATGTCTATTGAAAGAACACCGCCGATCACTTGATCAATCGATTTCCAATATACAACCTATGCAGAGATATAGCAACTATTTATACTGGCAGAAAGTCGGCTAATCACTAGAAACACCCACTTTACTAGAACGATCCATCGAAATTTGCATACACGTGCCATTGTTGATTCGACGTTCGGTCTTCCAATCCGAACGGTCTACATGTGCCGCCATCTAGTGAGTGGCAAAGGCACTACCTCAGAAGTGCTTACGATGTTCACGATGTAGTGCGGTTCTCGTTAGAAGTAAAAGTGTGTTTGTGTTTCTGTAGTTACGTTTTAAATGATGGACTAAATAAAAAGTATTTGTTTCTGAAAGCAGCTCAAATTATGGAAAGAATAAAGTGCAAAAGGTAAGTAAAAACGATGTATTTACAAAAGTAAATTATATTTATGAAGTATATTTTATATTTAATAAAGGTAAAACTTTAATGTTTATTACTTAATATGAAGAATACTAAGAGTGCATGAGTGATAATGAATGGTAGTTTTATGTGTTGCTTGAGTCAATAAGACCAACAAATATACTGGAGGCATGTGATTTTCCTGACACATACTGTACAGCACTTGTAAGTACGCTTAACATGTAAAAGTGCTGTATTTTCATTTAATTAATTAAAAGATCTTTTCTTTAAAAATAGTTTTTTTCTCCCATTTTAAACATACATACAGTAATTAATTAAAATCAACCCTTTTTTCGGAAAAAATCCAACTATCCGAATTTTTGATTATCCGAATGGGGTCCAGTCCCAATTGATTCGGATAATTGGAGTTCTACTGTAATAGCAATTTTACTATCCAGAACTTTGAAGCACCTTCTTTTAATGTAAGAGATCAATTTTTAGCCATAATACAAGGCATAGAAATCTTCTAGCCCATTTTTATTTGGTTATTTCTAATACTCAGAAATGTTTTCAGTCCTGGCTTGGATGGACTTCTTGTACCCATGTTTATACCCCAAGGATATGGCTTACCTATCCTTGCTTTAGTATATTGTTTTATTTTTGCCCTTCCCTTGAGACTTGAAAGGAATAATCATCTCATCGAAAGATAAATATTCTACTGGATCATATGCTTCCTTGAATACTCTGGAAAAGTGGTTTAATACTGGTCTGATTTTAAAGAGTTTGTCATTTTCTTTTTTAGGAACATTATCTGAAACAAAATGCAAACATTTTCTGATTTCAACAAATCTATTTTTTGTCATATGATCAGCTATTAGACTTAGGCGTATGCCATGCTTTGATGTCCAATAACATTGCAACTGTGAATAACGAAGTTAAGTCATAACAAAATTAATAGTACTCCAAAACACCTTAAATTCTGAAACAGTAAGGTTAAAATTTTTCATTACCTTTTCTTGTTGCATAAAAATTTGATTCATACACAATTGATTCTAAAAAGTCATCAGGAAACATTTTAGAAGAATTATGAATCTGCGCTTTTCCAGAGATGTGAGATTTATGATACCTTAAAAAATTAGGAATGTTATCCTAATTTCAATGTTATTCTTCATTTCATTATCCTTTTCGGCAAACCTCAAAGTTTTACAACATCGATTAAGAACTGTTTGGGTTTCAGCAAAAGGAATTGTGCTTTCATCTTCATCACTGTCATTTGAAGCCTCTTTTTCAGCTACTTGAGGATTTGGAACCCATAATTCATCTTCAGCTTCAGAAAGCAAATCATCTTCTGAGTCACTTCCAAACAGGATTGCATCAATCTCGGTTTGCATAAGCAGTATTCTACTTCTCTTATTAGTTATCCAAAATAAGCGAGAAAAAAAAACGTAATAAGAAATTATTTTTTCACCCCTCGCCCTTTTGTAAACAATCATCGCTTTCACCCATTGTCTATCTACATAAAAAAATAAATATATAATAATCTTTAAAAAAATACGCAAGTTTTTATAGTTTAAATCAAATAATTTTCAATTTTCGAGTGTAATATAGATTTATATTAGCTTACAATTTCATTATTCTTCTAAATCTTAATTTTAGAATATTAAGTATGAAAGACACCACTAGTAACCATAAGCCTCATATAAGGTCCAATACACTTCCACATTTTTAAAGGAATCTGTTATGTTTAAAATTAATTTAAAAGCATGCCCATATTAAGTGAAGGTTAAAGAATAAGAAAAATTTTACTTACCTTGCAAAAAAGTTAATAAAGCAAGCCAAATAATTAGTTCATTTCTCTTCTGAAACAAGAAAGCAACAATTGTAAATAATGAAAGATATTGTCTAGTACTGCCCTCTAGGTAAAATTTATGCAACTATTTAGAAGCATCATATGTGTTCTAAATGAATTAACAGTGTCACTGAACGAAAAGAAAAAAAAAATCCGTCTGTTTTTCTTTAAAATTTTGCTATTTGAAGTAGGAGCCTCATATGAGGTCCAGGGTGACGAGAGGGTTAAACTGGGTTAAATGTGTGAAACTGAATTCCTTTTATGAATGTTAAAAGATTGCCACAAAACGTGTAATCACTCTAAAAATTGCATTTTAAAAATGTGAAAAATTCTAAAATCGCTATACGAATTCTGAATAAACTTTATTGAAAAGAGGACAGCATTTACTGTATTGGGCTAAAAAATTTAAACCGGATTCTTTTTACTGATGTGGAAAAATCACCTTAAAACGTGTAAAAATCTCTAAAAATTTAAAAACAATCGCTTTAATATGCAAGATGATTATGAATAACTGTTGGTTCAATAGTTGTTTCGATCACACTCCAGGGAGTGTTGCCATTTGCCATACTGTGCTTTTTCCGATGAACATAATAGCTTATCTCAGCTTTTTTTTTTTGTGTAGAAAGGAACTAAATTTTATGTTTGAGATTAATAATTAACAATATATATGTTAATCTAATTTAAAATTTTAATACTCAGCAAGACAACAGGAGACACTGTTATGCTGTTCTTTTTTTATTCACTGATCACTGTTAAATTCTAAGAAATGCACTATACTTCATAATTGTTAATGTCTTATTCCGCTAACTATTTATTGATTTAATATTTTCTTAGATGCATTAATTTTACTGTTTATATTTTATTGCAAATCATTTTTTGCTGTTCTAAATATTAATAAAGCAACATTTTAAAATAAAAGTACAGGTTCCTTTAAGGAAAAATATCAATGTGAGTGCCGAATCATTGAATACTTTCTATTTTCTTGCAATAGGAACTTGCAATTTCTTGTTTCAGTTTCTTGCAACTGTGTTAAAAAAATATGTCTACATTGTTTAATGACATCTTTATAAAGAAAATCAATATATTTTCTGGGTTAATTTTTTAAAATTTGCTTGTATGTTTAGGAAGACTTAGTGGAGTATTTTTAGTCACATGGTCCCTTTTTAGTCCTCTTTTTGTTAATATAAATGTTCCCCTTTTAGAGGACTAAAATGTGTTGAGAGTCTTGAAATTTCTGTAGTTGGAATTTTCCATAATTAATCAAAAAATTTTATTTAGAGTTTTAAAAATGTGGATAATATATTTGTAGATATTGCACTGTACTAATTACAGGGCTGCCATTTGCAACTAAAATGCTACTAAAAGCGACTATTTTCAGCATCAGGCAACTATGGCTACTATTTTAGCCCAAAAACCTTCAAAAGCGACTATTTTAGAGGAAAACCAGAAAAAAGGAGACTATTTTCCAGTCCCAGCTACTATTTTTGTAAAAAAAAAAAAAAAAAAAACTCAGCACTGCAAATTTTTTAACCCAATACCCCAATCTAATATTTCCGTATAAATTTTTTAAGTTTTTTATGCAATTTTTAAAATATGTAAAAACTTCCATTTGAAAAAAAAAAATACTCTTTCAATATAAATGTAGTGCAAAGATACCAACATCCAAATTTCAGTGGAAAACTAATTACTGATTTTTGGTTTGGCTACCACCCATAACCCTTATGCTTTACAGTATATTTGTGCAATTTTTGATTGTTTTTAAAGGCATTTAACCCTTTAACTGTCGTATGAACCACAAACGATTAACTGTAGATTTGTTCACTATGCTGCGTGAATTGTATTCGTTTCTAACCTCATATAAATGCTTCATTCCAAAAATTTAAATTAATAAACGAGCTGAAATAAATGCTACTTAGAAATAAGAAAATCTTGTTTTCTATCGCAGTTTTCCAATTTAATAACAGATTTAAAATGTTGAGAAAAACATTTAGAATATTGCCTTTTTTACTTATTTAGATAGCTTTATTTGGCCCATTGGTGTCTATAAAATCAGACTTTATTTTTTTCGGACGATTTTGCTATTTTATTTTACAAAAATTTCTTCTATAGAATAGGTTAGTATGTACACGTATTTTCTTTATCAAATGCATCCTTTTTTGATAAAACCACTTTCAATTGCATTGGTTCAGTTAATTTTTGTTTACAAAATGGAATTAAAATTGCAGCTAATAACATGCAATAAAAATTGTATTGTATTTTTAGTTGCCTCACAGTAATGCTCAAGCACAAGATAAGAATATATTCAATTTAGTTTGGAAAAACCAAACTGCATTCTGATCGTATATCTCAGATGATAATTTAAAAAAATTCTTCTTTCTTTCTTTCCGTTTGTGTGTGTGATTTTATAATTAAAATACAAAAAGTAGAAAATTTGGATGGTAGTAGCATACCTGCCAACTCTTCTGATTTTTTCAGAATTCTTCTTAATTTCAACTCTACCTTCTGATTTTCTGATCAGAAGATGAAATCTTCTGATTTTTTTTTCTTTTTTAAATGAAAAAATGGTGTTCAGAAATATTTGAAGAAATTGCAGAAGTAAATTTTTTTAGTGGCCGTTTCTTGTCATCTGTTAAATTTAGCAGCCCAGCCACCAAAGCAACTTATAGTATATATTTAGAATTTGGTGCCAATAGGAAGGAGGGGGGGGGTGGAATTTTCAATTATTATGATGTTGAAGTTAGGAAAACTCAATAGCTGTCTCTCAGCTGATGCTTGCAGAGGATCCAGTATAACCATTAGCAAGCTTTCTCTTAATAATAATAATAAATTTGCTGAACTTTGAATTTAAATTTTCGAAATTAATGGATCATCTATTTGATAACAAATTTATCTAAATAATGAAGAACAAGTGGTACATTATCTATTAACAGGAACTTTTTTTATCAGTTGCTTAAAAAATTAAACTACCTTTAGTTTTCTAAAAGGAGAAGAATTCAGATTTAAATAAAGTTTACTTTGCTTTCATTTAAAATAGGAGTAGTGAATTAAAAAAAAAATCTTACAATGTAACTTTTTCTTTTTTTGTGGAAAAATTTCCATTTAATTAAAAAAAATGATGAAGATGATGATGTAGCCTGGAACTTATTACAGAATCAGTTCATAGGACTTCAATGTCAAAAAAATACCTATTATGGCACATGAAAATTCGTGCATTGCCATGTTAGGAAAGATGTGTTCCATTGATGAAATTTTGAAATATGGTAGGATTTGCGAAGTATTAAAAGCTGTATTGACTATTCCTCACAGCAGTGCTGAATGTAAATGTATTTTCAGTTTGATTAAGAAAAATATGACTCTGTTCAGCTCATCAATGATGACGAAAACTATAGAAAATATTTTGTTAGCGAAATCATTTACTGACAATAAATGTTATAAAGCACAATTTTCTAATAACTTTTTAAAAAAAGCTAAGCAATCTACTATGAACATGTTGTCAAAATAATTTTTTTCTACTCATTTTTTTTAGTAATATATAATAAAGTTTTAGTAAATTTTTTTATTCACGTGTGTTTTTTTTCTATCATATAATATACAGTATTTATTGCAAATATTTTAATGGTTCATGTGTTGTCAATTTTGAATAATATAAATATTTTTACTCAGTTTTGGTTGTATATAGCGACAAAATATTTTACTGGTTGAATTGTTTAAGTGGTGTTGCATAACACCACCAGTTAACTAGTTTAACACCAATATTCAAATCACAGCCCTCAGCATCAACATCAGTTATCCTTGGTTACTAAATGTTAGGAAGCTGAAATTTTAAGTGTATTTTAATGAAAAGTAAAAAATCTATTATCAATGTTCTATTTTTTTTTTTTCGTAGTAGTAATTTTTTTTATGTATTGAAGTTATTCTTTTCTGTCTGTAATATGCATTCTTTACTTGCAAATTAGTGACTATTTTATTTTACTCTTGCTTGTCTTTTAAATTTGCTCATTTATTATGATCCCAGCTAGTTTTATTTTATCCATGTTGAAAGTTTTATAAAATTTTTAAAATCTTCTTATTTCTTCTGATTTTTTGTCAAAATCTTCTGATTTCTTCTGATTTTTGGTCCAAAATCTTCTGATTTTCAATGAAATTTAGTTGGTAGTAGAGAAAATGTAGATTTTCATGATGTTATTTTTATGGGGAATAAGGATTCTTGCCGCTCTTTTCTTAAGTAAGCATGCAACTATTTTTTGGCTACTATTTTTGTGCAAATGCTACTATTTTGGCTACTATTTTTTTCATTGTAGGCTACTAAAGCAACTATTTTGTATGCCATTTGGCATTGGCAGCCCTGTAATTATAGTAGCTATTATATTTTAGAAAATATGAAAAAAAAATGTGATTAAATGCGATTTTTATTATTGGGTCATTCATGTCAAATCAACCAAAAATTTTCAATATTCAACTTGACCATTTCAGATTCTAATTAAACCTTCAGGGATCATTCTCCCTGATGATATAAATGAGAATATACTTTTATAATAGTTTTATCTCATCAAGTTTTCATACAATTATTTTTTTTAATTTCAAAAAATCATTATTATTATTATTATTATTATTTTTTTGGCTTGTATAAATGTTTTCAATTTTAAATTTCTCAAGTTCTATCAGGTATCAGGTGTGGAGAGTTGTTTGTCCCCTCATTTTAAAGGGAGTTTCATAAGGTTTAATTTGATATGCAAGTTGACAATGATTAATTTTTTAAAAAATTAATTTTAAAGTAGTGTTTAAAAAAAAAAAAAATTTTAAATACTTGATTTTTGTAATATTATAAGCTTTAAGTTCTGAAATTTTTAGAGTGGGATCTCGCTAGGGTCAGCAGTTATCAAAAGCGTTGTAATCGAGCTCATAGAACCCGATGTAGGAAAGCGTCCCTGGTGGTAAAACTTAGAACTAAAATCTGAAGTTCTATCAATATTGAGTCGGGCCAAACCTCATGATCGGACCCATAGAATCCGAGCTAGCTGCAAAATTCATTAGTTCCACCACCATATCCCGAATTGGTTAAGTTCTTTTGATATCAAGTTGAATGAGCCAAACCGTGTCGCGATCGGACCCATGGAACCCGAGATAATCTGAAGTTATTATTCAAAAAGAGTGGTATACACAACTCATAAGTTCACTTTAATGTTATAGAGGGCGATTATTAAGTTTATTATAATGTTTCGAATCAGTCGCGTTTAAATTGGAAAGTTAGTAGCTGAATTATGGAAACTGGACATAGTTAGATTAAAAAAAACCTTGAATGAGAGAGGGGGAAAGATTAGACCGCTTTTTGTCAAAAAGCTAATCAAGACTAACGGACTACTTGTTTAAACCCTGGGAATCGTAGAAAAGCTTGGTATATATTTTTTTAAAGATGAAGTTACTATTCTAAAACAGTGGTAATTATCTATACATCACAGCAATTAAACACTACGGGTGAACATCAAAAAGTTAAATGGAATTAGTTCTGTTGAAATCGGGCATTAGATATGTATATATTTAAAAATGGTTTCAAATAACAATGAACCCGACGTTAGGGGGCACAGTTCACTAAATGCTAAATTTATCTAAAAGTCCTCCATCAACGCAAATTAAAAAAATATATATATACAAACATTTCTTTAATTCCTATAGCTATTGTCAATTAGGTTTATATTTCTTTACCGTAAAAATCAGGTGCTTTTGATTTCAATAAAATATTATTTTCATTAACGCTTAAATTAAATAGTAAAATTGGTTCTAATTATGCCATCTTTATTTAAAAAAAAATTAGATTTCTGGGTTCTCCATAAAAAAAATAGGCACATATGCTTTATTTTCAAATCGATAAATGCAATATGTAAAAAAAATGTTCATAGAGCTTTAAAACTCTGAGTACATTTAAAATCTTTGGTTTATGCTTGTCAACAGCTGCCAGATGATACAGCTGACCATGTCTAACAGATATATCATGTGTTCATAAATCAATTTAATTTCCATTCTAATTAACAGAGAATTACGAAAATTGCATATTTAGATTCCTTGTTAAGAGATACACGTGAATGCAAATTTTTCGAATCGATAAATGCAAAATTAAAAATATTTTAATATTTTAACAGACCCGGAATTCTTCCAATATAAAGAAACAGTGTTTTGTTTCATTATTTCTTGCAGGGTTGGTGGGTTTTTGATGGTTTAAACTGTCATGTTGCAAACCTCAAATAGTACATTTCTATATAAAATTTCACATTAAATGTCACACATATACAACATTACATGTAATGTTTAAAATGTCACTATTACTGTATATCGATAATTAATATGTAGTAAAGTATTATTATTAAGTGCAATTTTTTAACTATGTAAAAATTTTATATAGAAAGTTTTTTGGGGATAAAATTGTGTTTTTTAAAAAGTAACTGCTCACATGAGCTGCACATTTTTTCCCTTACTTAAAAAAATCTTAAATGTCCTAATAATTTAAAACAATTGTATCATCTTTTTGCAGCATGGCTTAAAGAGCGTAAAGAATAAGTAAAACCCCAGCTGGCCACGTGAAACCTGCTGGAATATAGTCAACTCACTTGCCTTTAAACTTCTGATTGAAAATTACAAAATATAAAAATACTTTATTATAATTAATAATTTAAAAAAATTTATTATTAAATTGCTATAATTTTAAATAAAAGATTAGATAAGTCATCATGATATTTGGTGTATACTTATTGTTGTTGAAAGTTTTCAAGGGTGTTACACGTTTATGATGGTTAAAACCAGTTTATGACAGTTTAAACCAGTTTTTCATGCTTGTGATGTCGAAAATCCAATCCTGATACTTCTGCAGTCGTTTCGTCTGTTTCTGACACCTGCATTTTTGATGAGATAAAAAATACTTGTTTTTCAACTTAAAATTGAGTTTTTTAATTGATATTTTCTGTTCTAATTTATTGAATTATACAAATTTAATTCTCTAAAATCCCATTTTATTTATTTTTATTTTTTCAAATTTTTGTGCAGATAGTGATTAATATGATTCTTTCAAAAACCCAGAAAGCGCTCAGTCTGCCATTTTTAACCACAGCCAGAATGAAAATTTTCGAGATACAGGTCAAAGACGATATGACATTGGTCGGTTGTGAGCCTCGTATCAGGGTACCATATTAGTCAAAACTGAACTTTTTTCTTTGTTTCGCTAATTTTCTGTGGTTTTTAATTAATATCTTGCTTTAATTAAGACATTTTAAAAAAATTATGATTTTCAGTGTGACAGTAGGTATTCAACTGTAAGTATACAAAATTTCAAGTCTCTAACTTGGACTATTTCTGAGAACAGACTCTGTGAAAGACAAAGAAGTGAGACGAATAGGGTTGCATGAGATGCACGAAATCCTAAAAATAATGTTAAATATTAAAACAATATTGTCTTCAGCCCAGTCATAAAATTGGTGAGGTGCCAACTTTAAATACCAGCTACAACAGGTGTTTATTTTATTTTTTTTTTTTTTTTTATTTATTTTTTTTTTTTTAACGATGACTGCTGATTTTATTGAGATCCAACTCTAGAAGTTTCAGGATTTAAAGTTTATAATATTAACAAAAAGCAAATATTTTTTCAAAAATTTTTAAAATGCTATTTTAAATGATTTTTATTTTATATTTTAACCAATCATAGTCAACTTGCATATCAAATTAAACCTTATGAAATTCTCTTTAAAATGAGGGGTCAAACAACTCTCTACGCCTGATACCTGATAGAACTTGAGAAATTCAAAATCAAAAACATCTATACAAGTCAAAAAAAAAATTATTTTTCGAAATTAAAAAAAAATAATTGTATGAAAAAAATTATAAAAGTATATTCTCTTTTACATCATCAGGGAGAATGATTCCTGAAGGTTTTATTAAAATCTGAAATGGACAGGTTGAGTCACTGATTGATGTGGTGTAAATGACGCTGTTGAAAATTGGATGAAACGTCATTAATATCAGGTTCATAAGTGGTCTGTTTTAACAGAATGCAAGCTGCTCTTCGATACATCTGACAGATAATTTCTATTTAAATTTATTATGCTATCCATTTTTGAAAGCAGACATGGATGGATACACAGGAAAATTGTTAAAATGACAAATTACAACATCTTTAAATAGTTCTGAAATTAAGTCTGGACTATTTTGTCCTTCCTACATAATCTTTGTTATATTTTTAATATGCATTAAACATGTCTTAAAATTTTAAACAGTAATGTTTAGTTTACTAAATTTGAATTATTTTTGAGGAAACATGAAATAATTTTAAAATTTCTAATATAAGCTAATATTACTATTCTCATATTAGTAACTTTCTAATTCAACTTTCTTATTTTTAGTTGTGTGATTCTCATATGAACTCTGACAATATGTGGGATGCGCACATTACTGGGAAACGTCATATCAAGGTAAGTTTTTTAAGGTTTGTTAGTTTGCCTGCAGTATGTATAAAAATGAAAATTTGCACTTAAAAGTCTATAAATTTTATTCTCCTTCTAAGTCATTTTTTTTTTAAATGGTAATCATGCGTCATAAATAACTTTAAATTAAAATTGAAAATTCGCTTGAAACAATAACCACGTGTAAATGGTGATATTTCTTAAATCTGTTGGTTTTGGGGGGGGGAGAAAGACCATTTTTAGAAAGGAACGTGTTTTATTATATTTTAATAATGAATTATTCAAATTTCACAGTAATTTTAACTTGAAATCTGCTAGTTATGAAGTCAGCTTGAGCACTGAATGTGAGAACATGTGCAAATTTTTATCAGATAATCACATTATAAATGAACCAATACTCTTAATATTGTTTTTTTATATATAAACTAAAGATTGACTTTTTAAAAAATTATTAACACAGGCGTTCATCATTATTGAAAAAGAATGTATTAGCACATCCACACACTGCAAAGCACAAACACACTGAAGGACATATTTTCAAAAGAAAAAATTTTTGAATTTGGAAAGTCAGCGAAGTTTTAAAAAATTTGAATATGCCATAATATGCAAATTCTATCCTCTGGCAAAGGTTTCAGAACATGACAGGTATAACGTAACTAACTGAAGATCAATGAAGGTTATACTAAAGTCATTATCTCACATCAAGTCCCCTTATATGGTTTTGGCTTTAACAGACTATGTTTTAAAGCAAACTATGAACAGGTGACTTTGAAAGACCAGTCTATATTCCAGGTGCCTGCAGTTCGTTTCCTATTCACATCTGCACACAAATGTATACTTGATTACAGTGAAGTAAGATATATAGATCATTCATGTTCTTCTGTAATTGAAGATAACAAATATTTCATTGAAACCAAAAAATTATACAACACCAATGTGAGTGTTTTATGTCCATGCATGTCTTTTAATTTGAGCATCAAATATCAATTATTGACTGCTGTCAGTGGATCAAGATCCTCTAATAACGAGCCATTTATGTTAATAATGTTAAATTATTAAACCTGTCCAACCACATTAATAACCATTAGTAGCTTTTGCTTAGTTCATTAAACTTTCTTTCACAAATAATACTTCCCATATGTAAAACTGTGCACATTTCAATGTTTTGTTTATTCTTCATAAACCTTTCTCTACGTATTTTGTTCCATCTTATCACTGTTTGCTCCTGTTTTGTTGTTAGCTTGAATAGAAGAAGTCGTACAGTTATAGAACCCCTTAGGTAGAAATTCTGAAATTTATCTTAGAGATGCATGATACAAAAACAAGTACTCATGAACACCGGAGATTTCTACAAGTGTTGTCAAAAAGTAAACACCAGAACTCTTATTTTCAGTCGCCGTGGGAACCTAGCACCCACATTTTTCGAGCTGTGGTTTAGTGCAATTTAAAAATACATTAGGAAGTTCCTTTCCATTTCCTATACTCAGTGATGAGAGCAAATCAAAAGAATCCTCTATATGAAACTTATTAATAAACTACTGCAATATTTTTATGGGTAGAATTTTGCAGAATATTTTTTTCTCATTAACTAAAATTAGAAATAATTGCATTAAAAATCATGCATATTAGGATTGGCTTATTGCACTTTGGTTGCAGTTATGTTTGTGTCATTGTAAGTTAATTCTTGTTTTTGTACAATGATGCATCTGCATCAGAACAGCAAATGAGTTGTGTATCGTAATTCTAAGCTAAAATAATTTTGCTTGCGTTGTTCATATAGTATATATGCGTTACTCTTACTACTCGTTTAGTATGGACTGTTTTTGCTCTGGAGAATTCATTTAATTTAATTTTTTATGGTTTGTTCTACCACATGATTTTTATTCAAATTGAATATGAGATATTATAGAATCTGTATTTAATTTGCATGAAAGTTTTTGCTTCTAAAGCATGCTTTCCCTCATGAAAATGCTTCAGATTATTTTTTCTCAAAATCAAAAAATAACCCACTCTGCTAAAAAATGCACAAGAA
The DNA here is from genome assembly GCA_963931845.1 of Maratus michaelseni. Lineage (NCBI taxonomy): Eukaryota > Metazoa > Arthropoda > Arachnida > Araneae > Salticidae > Maratus > Maratus michaelseni. Next base: position 259,095,786 of record OZ007592.1, read on the forward strand.
ATTCTTATGAGTGCTTTACAAAACAAAATTTTCTGGAATGCTCTGTGTTAATACATATGCCCTCTCAAGATCGGTTGTCAGTTTTCAGAGTGATATATTTTCATTTTAGTGTTATGTATTTGTTTTCTTATTTAAGCAAATTGACCTTGGAATTACTATCGCAAAAGAATGGTGAATGGGGATAAACACGTTAATGTCTCTTTTGGCCTTGAATATAAAATGCATCAATTTTTGTACCATTGGGGATGAAAGGGATACACATTGACTCCTAAATAGTAATAATGTGTTTACAAATTGCCCTTTTTAAAAGAAAGAAGCATGTGTTTTTGATACTGCATTTTCTGCTATTCCTTGTTGAAGTTAGTGCTGAATGAATGGTCTGTCTTTTATTTCAATATTATTATATATTTTTCAAAATTCCAGTTTATGCATTGGTATTCAAATATACTTTCTAAATCGTATAAATATTGTACTGGCTAACAGTTTTCGGTTCACTTTCAGCATTAATTTAAATATTTTAATAAATTTTATCCATATATTTAAAGCTAAAAGCGCATTTCTTACGATAAGATTCACATAAAATTGACCTCAGTGCACATACTTCAACCTTTTTTTTAAAGCAGGAACAGAAAAGGAAAAAGGAAGGGAGATTCTCCCCTTCTATAGTTTAAGAGCCAGCTGGGGCTGAACAAAAGGGAACAGGGGCAAGCTCAAACCCACATAATGAGAAACTCTCTCCTCATTTCAGAAAAGGGAAAAGAAACTTTCTCTTTCTTTGAAATGGCAGTTTTTCCTTCTGATGATTTTTACAAGCAGCTATTTTGTTGCCTGGGTCAATTTTTGTTGAACAGAAATGCTTCACCCTTCTTACAAAAAATAAATCAACAATCACAGTTTTTAAAAATATTTTGATATGGTTTTTGCAGCATTCTAAATGATTATTATCAGAGTTGACCAAATCCGAAGATAGTGAGGTGCCGATCCTAAATTCATTTTATTTGAGGTCCGTTTGGAATAAACCGACCTTCATAGCAGGCGAAGCTCCACTGGTATATATTTATTACACTATCGTACGTGGCGCAGAAATCGCAATTATTTGTTAATGGTTTAATGGCAACACCCAAATGAAATGAAACTCATTGTTTGGTGCTGCCATCTACAGGAATAAAAGTGAAATAAACAATGATTTGAAATATTGATTTTTATAAGCATTTAATATTTATAATTTAAAAAATACAATTAGCAATGTAAAATTAAAAATGTAAACAAAGCAATGATTTTTAAAAAGGGAGTTTTAGTAAAAAGGAAAAAGTAAGAGTAATAATTTTCCCTGACAGTTTCATTTTTTAAACATAACTGTTATACTTTTAAAATTTTGGCTCTTATTTAATTTTTTTACAAATTTTTGGTATAAATAAAGATTATTCAGTCTTATTTTTTTATGAAGAGCACTCCACTGTAATATTTTACAATGATAGTCTGCCCGGCAACGCCTGGCGAGTCAGCTAGTATTATTATTATAGCTCACTAAATTTTCAAGTCTTATTGCCACTCAGCTGAGTTTCGGCCAGTGATTTATTTTCAATTTTCTTATATGCTATTCAAATAATTTATTATGATTATTTATATCATATAACTGATTGCACTATTTTATCAATTCCTAACATATTCCAAGAATTTGTTTACTAGTAGAGCAATATTAATTAACTGCAAATATTATTTATTCTTTTTAATTTTAATTAGAGATTGGTAAAAGTTGCTTCACCTCGTGATTTTTCTCCTTTTGCGTTCACTTTTCAATAGAACCTGGAGATATTTGTAGAATTAAATGTTGATTTATAAAGTTATCTTACCATTAAAAAAAAATTATCAATAAAGTTTCCATATCAAAAAGTTGCGTAAATAAGGTCTTGTTATTAATTATTTATGTTTGATAGTTTAAATACCAGAAAGTTTTGTAGATCAATAGGGAGGTGGGAGTGCGGACATAATGACTACATTTAATAAGCAAAAATCTTTAAATAGCTGCAAAAGATCTACTTTTGTTCTGATTGATTGAAAAATATCTTATCTCTAGGCAAATTACTCAAATTTTTGTCCCTGATTGATATACATGACCAAAAAATGAAATTTGTTTTACATATGTATGACAGAATTGATTGTATAATAATGATATTAAAACACTGATATAAATAAATGAAAAGATAATACTTAGAACCCAATGTCTTTAAAGTATAGCTCAGCTTAAATAATTAAAAAATAAGATAAACAATACATGGAGGGGGGGGGGGTAAAAAAATATATAAACAATTAAGTTTTACAGCTGTGCTGTAAAATGAATGGCAAAAACTGCTGTAAAACTAGCAAATTAGCTGTAAAATAAAATAACAGAGCTGCTAAAAATAAACTGCAAGAAATGCTCTAAATTTATAAATGTGCTGTCTACCCATGAAAAACAAAAGTGCTGTAAATTTACAGCAAAATGTGCTAGCACCCATATTGCCAGTATTTTTATATGTAAAAATACTGTTTTTACAGTGTACAACTTACTGAATCCATATTGAAAATATAAATTGAAACAGTTTGGATTATCTTTAATATTCATTTAAGGCTGTTCTGTAATAAAATTAAGTACTAGTGAAAGTAGAATATTTTTCTTGACACAATCAAACAGTTATTTTTATATGTGTATGAAATTTACAGACATTAATATCCAAGTGCAGTAGAATCAAATTGTATTTTTCATTTTCCTATAAATGTGTTGCATTGTGAGTTGTAATCGATTGTTCCCTAATCACAACTCTTCCGTAACAGTTGTGTCTATAAAATTGGTTTAAATCTCTAACTTTGACACCATTTTATAAATGATCCTTAACCTTTAGAGAGAATTCTATTTGATTTCTTAGTACCTGGATCAAAATAGCTGTAAATTTTGTGCATTTTAAGAATGAAAATGGCTTAATAAATGCACCAGAGGATGACCAATTTGGATTTGAGAAATTCGTTGAATTAATATATATACAGTCTCAATGTGACTATACAATTCTCAAAAGTTTAATTACAATGGAGGGAAAAATCATCATTTACCACTTTTACATAATGCAATTTATTAATGGAATTTCCCTGCTTTCAGATGAGCCCAATACATTCTGTGATATTTATTATGAAATTATTTCATATATTTCTCTTTCCAATGTTATTATCATATTTTAATATGTGTACAGACTACTGTATTCTAAATTTATTCGACTAAACATACAGCAGTATTCAGCTAATTATTGTTCAGTTTTCGTCAAGAGGACCGAATAGTGACTGAATATTCGTTCCATCTTTACTAAATATTCTGCTTATGTAAAACAGTGTCTCAAGTATACTTTAAGAAATGTGTCTGTGAAGGAGTGTCTTCAAAATCTGTTTCAAGCGATTCAAAACTGTTGAAAGTTATGAAAGTACTGCTGAAGTGTAAATTCACTTTCAATTTATACTTCAGTTACTTATATTTTATTTTGATATTTTGAGCATTAACTTTATTAATATTGAAACCTGCTGCATAATTCTCGTGCAGAGACATTTCAAAAAACTTTTTTAAATACAAAATTTATACAACTTAAGGAAAATCTGGAAAATGTTTTGGGCAAAAGTCGGTTATATCTCTCAAAACCTGGGAGAAATGTCCACTCTACTTTTAAAGTTAATGATAGTCGTAGTCATTATTTTCCATGCTTTGTGACATCATAATGTCATAAGACGAAGACATGCCAGAAGAGAAAATGGAAAAATTATGTTATCCTTGTATTCAGTCTTCATTTTTTGAAAACTGAAAATAAAGATAATTTCTTTACTTTTTCAGAGAATGTTATTTAAAAATGTGTGGTTAATGGTAAAGCTGATGATGCTGTCTCGTGACAGTGCTTCTGTAGAGTCTGCTTTTCTGTAAGTAAGGAAATTCTTATTGCAAATCTTAAAGAAAATTCTTTTGTTGTACTGTTTTGGACATCTGATGCCGTCAAATCCAAAAGAGGGGAAACATCAGAAATGATGCAGTATGCAAAATTAATCAAGTACCAGAAGAAAAAAAACCACTAAAAAAAATTAAAAAAAAAGGAAGGAGACAGAAAAATAGAAGACCCAGTAACATTGTGAAAGAAGCGGGTTTTCAGATTAAAAAAATTATTACAGAAATAATTGAACTTGATAAAATTTTCAATTGATAAGTAATTTGAAACTGAAATCTTTTACTCCCCAATACTTACTGCCTTTTTTGGTGGGGAGGGGCAATATTACTGATTTTGATAAGGAAAAATTCTAGAAAACTTGTAATTTTTTTGCCTTTGAAAATGGGTATGAACCCTGTAACATCTTTTAGACAGGTTTTATAATACATATTCATATGTAGTCAGTAATATGAAAGCATACTCATAAACCATTATTTATTCATGAAATTTTTTATGTGAGTACTATAAGGGGAAAAAATAAGTTTTTGTTATCTTTGGTCAGTATTACTTAACAAAATAAGGTCCTTAGAAAGTTTAAATAATAACCTGTTTATATAAATGATGTAGATAATAAAATAAAATTAAAAAGTTATACCTAGCATTGTTTTTTGCAAGATTTGGGTGCATATTTAGATGTTCGGAGTGTTAGTGAATATGACCTTTTTTTGTAATTTTTAGTTTGTTGATCTTCAATTTTTGGTACAACTATGTTATTGGCTATTTCAAAGAAATTCATTTAGATATATTAAACATACTCAATAATGTAGGAACAATATAATGCATGAGAACAAATAAATCACAACATACCTGATTGCTGGAACATGGAAGACTAACTTTATTCTGTTTGGAACATCTATATATAACATGTAGATACAGCAGGTAGCGCCATCTATTGGCATATATTGAATTTACAACTAATACTTCAACACTCCCACTTTAGTTTTAAATTATGCAGAAGATTAAATAGATGGGCAAAAACAAACAAAAATGTAATTATTGTTCAAATTTGAAGTCTATAAAAAAAGTTCAAAGAAAGTTTTCTGGAACTTAAAATTTTAAGCCTATTGCTTGGGCACACATCTCATGTTTCATACGCTGGACGGTCTTGGTTAAAAAGTCTGCTAACATATCTGCAGTTGGTACACTTTTCACGATAATTTGTCCACTCTTGACAGTTTCACGCACAAAATGATGTTGGGCATCAATATGCTTGCTCCTCGCATGGTACATGTTATTTTTTGCAAGATTAATGGCACCATTATTATCACAGTATATTGGAATCGTTTTTATGTGTTTAAGTCCAAGGTCCATAACAATTTTATTTAGCCAAATGGCTTCTTTAGACGCAGCAGACAGAGCCATGTATTCGGCTTCTGTTGTACTTGTTGCTACTGTAGGTTGTCTCTTACTGCACCATGACACAGCTCCACCACCTATCATGAATACATATCCAGTAGTTGATCTTCGATCTGCAATATCACCACCATAATTTGCATCACAATAATAATTTTATCACTATGATTTCTGGAGTAAGTTAATTTTGTGCCAGATGTACCTCTAAGGTAGCGCATAATGCGCTTTACAGCAGTCCAGTGTGTCTTGTTTGGACTTTGACAAAACTTGCAAAGTAAATTGACACTGTAACCAATGTCTGGTCGAGTTGCCTGAGCTGCATAAAGCAGGCTTCCAACGGCTGCTTGATATGGAATTCTTTTTAAGTCTTCCATATGTTCATTATTCACATTTACTTTTAAGAAACTTTTATTAGCTTCTAGAGGTGTTGTGACAGGATGGGAATCATGCATATTGTATTTGCGAAGCATATTTTCCACATATTGAGTCTGATTAAGGCTAATGGACCCATTTTTTCTATCACGTTCAATTTTGATACCTAAACAGTAACTTGCCTCTCCTAAATCTTTCATTTCAAATCTTTTCTTCAGTTGTTCTTTAACCCAATTTTTAAGGCTTATAGAATTACTGAATATAAGAAAATCATCAACATAAATAGTTACAATAACTAAATCTTTATTTTGATTAACTTTAATGTATGCACAACTATCGAAAGTGCTTTGCTTTAATCCCATTTCAACTAAACCATTTTCCAGCATCTGATACCAGAGTCTGCCACTTTGTTTTAAACCATCTAAAGCTTTATTGAGTTTAAGAACCTTCCCTTCCAAATTTCCTTTGTAATATTCATTAAAGCCCTCTGGTATTTTCATGTAAATTTCCTCATCTAGTGTTCCCTGTACAAAAGCCATAACAGCATCCATTTGATCAATTTCCCAATCATATATAGCTGCATATGCTAATAAAACTCTTAGTGTAACATATCGAACAACTGGTGAGAATGTTTCATTATAGTCTATTCCTTCAATTTGTGAAAAACCCTTAGCTACTAATCTAGTTTTGTACCTTTCAATCTCACCCTTAGAATTATGTTTAACTTTAAACACCCATTTACAATTTATAATATTTTTATTGTTAGGTTCATCTACAATTTCCCATGTTTTATTTTTAATGTGACCAGATATAGTTTCAGATATAGAATCTTTCCAATGATTTGCATTGACACCGTTTAATGCTTCATCAATTGTTTTTGGTTCAAAGCAATAATCAATTTCCATTGCAGCTAAAGCTTTTACAAAACACATACGATTTAAATTTGGCATTTGCAAATCTGGCATACCTTTCATGTCAAAATCCTTATAACTGCGTGGGAACCTAGTTTCTCTATATGGACCAGTCAATACAGGCAGATGCGAGTTATCAACTGCATTGTCTATATTTACATTATCGTTAACAGGATCAGTAATAGTAGGGATAATTTCTAAAGAATCATTTTCAGAGTTATCATTTATTACTGTATCTGTTTCATTACTTGATTCATCATCCTCATTATCTGAACATCTAATTTTACTCCCACTGAATAAAGAGTCAGTATAAAATTCAGATTTATTACTAGTTTGATGATACATTTGATTTTCCAAAAAATGTACATCTCGTGCATTCATTATTTCATTTGTTACAGGATCTATTAAGCGGTAACCTTTCCTATCCTGACAATACCCAATGAACATCATTTCTTTTGCTTTTACATCCCATTTTGTACGTTTCTGTTTTGGAATATGAACAAATGCACGACACCCAAACACCCTTAAGTAATCTAAGTTTGGTTTGTCTCCACTCCATTTTTCATAAGGAGTCATCCCTGCAACTGCTACTGTAGGAGAAATATTCTTACAGTGATTTGCTGTTTGTACAGCTTCTGCCCAGTACTGTCGATCAAGATGAGCATCAACTAACATTGATCTTGCCCGTTCTACAAGAGTTTGATTATTTCGTTCTGCTATCCCCATTTGCTCGGGTGTATACGGAATGGATTTTTGATTCTGAATCCCTTTTGATTCTAAATATTTGATCATCTCATCATTTACGTATTCTTTTCCATTATCAGAACGTAATATTTTGATTGGTTTGCCAGTTTGCCTTTCAACATATATTTGAAATGCTTTGAACTTCTCAAAGACTTCAGATTTATGTTTTAGAAAATAAACAAAAGTCATTCGTGACAAATCATCAATGAAAGAAATAAAATAACGAGAACCACCAATTGATGAAACAGTCATTGGCCCACACAAGTCACTATGTACAATACCCAATATTTCCTTTGCACGTTTAGCTTTACCCTTAGGAAACGGCTGCCTATGCATTTTGCCCTTAATACATGATGTACAATCTGACAAATTTCCATTAAATGTGAAACCTTCAACGATATCCTTTAACCTCATCATTCCTCCTTCACTTAAGTGACCTACCCTTTTATGTAATAAATCATTTGAAATATTTTGAGGAGTAATTAATGCCCATTCATTACATATATCAAGTGAATACAAATTGTCACTAATACCCGTTCCACTAGCAACTAAATGTTTATTTTTGTATACAAAGCATCTTTCTCCCGTAAATGTACTAACCATTCCAAAAGTTTTATTTAAATACTTAATGGAAAGCAAATTTGCTGTTAACTTTGGTACATGTAACACATTACTAAAAGTTACATGCATTTTTTCTTCATTTCTAGACAAAAGGAATGTTACATTGCCTTCACCCTCAACCTCTATCACTGAAATCCCTGTTTTAATTTGTTTAACATTAGGTTTTGTGTAATTATCAATTAATTCTTTATGTGGAGTCATGTGATAAGAAGCACAAGAATCCATAAACCAAATATTAGGATCTTGATTAGAATTAGCAACATATACATGTGCTACATAAGCTTCTTCCTTCTTAGGTTGTTTTGGCTTATACCCATTCTTTTTACTAAATTTATTTTCATTATTCTTAGCATTTGAATGAAAAGATTTTTGACAATCTGAACTTTTGTGCCCATAAAAATTACATTTGTAACATTTTCCTTTAAAGGTTTTTTTAGTTTTAAACCTTTCATTGACAAAAGCATGTTCCACACTATCATTTATTTGGGGTTTTACATCTTCAGCTAATAAACGATTTCTAACATTATCAACTGTAATTTCCTCACCACAATTCTTTAATGCCATTATGAGGGGTTCAAATCGATCAGGTAAATTTGCTAAAATTATCCCTGCAATTAATTCCTCATCAGGTTTAACACCTGTAGTTTTTAACTGTTGATATGCTGAAATTGCCCTGTGCAAATAATCAGTCATATCTTTACAATCTGTGTAACGAGTGTTAACTAATTCCTTTATAATTGAAACCTTTCTTGTTATACCTTTATCCTCATAGGTTTCAGCTAACACTTTCCAAGCTTCTTTCCCACTTGATAAATCCCTTAAGTCATTAAAAATTGTTTCACTGACCCCCTCAACAATATAAGACAAGGCTTTGGTATCTTTTGCTGGGTCTTCCTTACTACCATCAACAAATTCCCACAAATCCTTTTTAATAAGGTGCATCTTCATGGCAAATTTCCAATCCATATAATTAGCCCTACCAATTAACTGTTTATGATTAAATGAACCTTCTCCAGGCATGTTTATTCTTATTTTAACCCTAACCAAGTAAACTAAACAAAAAATAATTTTGAGAGCAATTCTAATGAATTTTCTATTAAAATTAATTTATTCTCAATAATTATCTAACTATTCATTTAAATAAAATACAAGATTAAGAGTTAAAATAATAACTTCATTTCAAGGCACATTACAGTCACTTACTAGTTAAGCCTAACAAACCATGTGGTTAACATTACACTTTTTTTTTTAATTCTAAAAATTTTCATAGAATTAAATTAAATAATATATCTTAACTAATTTAGCATTCATTCTCATTCCCTAGCCTGGGCCCATAACCTATTAAACATACTCAATAATGTAGGAACAATATAATGCATGAGAACAAATAAATCACAACATACCTGATTGCTGGAACATGGAAGACTAACTTTATTCTGTTTGGAACATCTATATATAACATGTAGATACAGCAGGTAGCGCCATCTATTGGCATATATTGAATTTACAACTAATACTTCAACAAGATAATGATTGATTGTATGGGTAAAAATAGGTGTATCACAAGCAGAGGTAAACAGCATAATGTTTCTTTCAGTGTGATCCAAAGACTTCGAAATCAAGTTGAATCTGGAAATGCAGTTTTAAGACTTATAAAGTACAGCTTTTCCTAAAAATTGCTTTCTGTTTCTGTTAGTCCAAAGATGAAGCTTTGTACTACAGTATTAAGTATATCTTTATAATGAAGTTGTGTATATTTTATCAAACAATCAATTGCTAAAAAGTTCTCAATATTACATTTAACAAGAAACACACAATTTAGATTAGATCACAGAGTGAAGGCAATCGAGCCGAGGTTTGACACTGGATAAAATAAGACTTTCTTTTTCTATGATAAGAAGGCATTTATGTAACTTTGTAAGAATTGGCTACACTATAAGGGTATAAAGTAGCTAATGACACAGGTTATGAAGAAAAACTAGGTTTTACTAATCTCAAGGCAAACCTTACTCGTCGACTTAGGCAAAGGCTTAGACAGCATGTTTACTACTTTGTTTCCTTACAGGAAAACTTGAGTATAAGAAATAATTTCTTGATATTGTGTGTATGCAATACCTAATCTGAGAAAAGGTACTTTTTAACAGCTGTAATTATGTATTGTAACAACAAAGGTAACTTGAAACTTTAAAGCCCAATTTTCTAATATATTAGTTTTTTATGTATTTGCCTTTTTTTTTTTATTATGTTACTTAATGACTGACTACCTGACCTGGAAATTTATAGAAACTATAGATTAGAAATTTTATTGAATATTAGGAAAGTATAAGGAGACATTTAAAGAAAAATCATTTTCCAGGAGGAATGGGGCGGAGCAGATTTCATCTTGGAATTTATAAAAACGATAAATTTTGCTGAATGGCTGATATGTTTTGAAATGCATACCCTTCCCATTTCTTTTCCTTTCTTCCTTTTATCCCATGCAAGGTGGGTGAGGAGACCAAATGCTCCAAAACATTTTGTTGCAATTGTTCAAGTACATTACCCAAGAAGTCAGCACATAAAATGAGCTTTAAAAATAGTCTGTTGAAATCTTAAAGACTAGTTTTTCTACATATTATAATGAATTGTCTTGTCCTTGTCATGATCATGAAATCTATCATTGCTAAAGATAGCACATTTTGCAACTGTATGAACTTGAAAGCAAAGGATAGGGTAAAATTTTTACCCTTTTAGCAACCCAACACCTCCTACCTCTCTATCATTTAACATACTAAAGGGCTGAATAATGAATTGAGCCCCCTTCCCAAAACAAGAAGCTGTAAAATTCTGCATGTGTTATGATTAATAAAAATGTGATTTTTAATTACTTTGACTCTTTCATATTATATATGAACTCTAGATGGCGAGCAACTGGAGAAAATGGAAAAGGGCAGGAAATTTGAATATTAGTCAGGAAAAATTTTAAAAGTGGTTAAAAAAAAATGTTTCATCTGAAAAATTATACAGGTTTCGGAAAATATCTGCTTATAACTTCATCGAAAATGTATTTTTTGTTTACTCTTTCTAATAATAATTAATAAAAAACAATCATTTAAATTACTCTCACACCTGCTTCCAAAATTTACTCTAATTCCCTTTTGTCCCTCTCAACATATAAGGAAGTTAAATGTATATATATATATATATGTCTTATTTATTGCTCTTTCATAAATAAATAAATACTTGTAATAAATTATTACCCTTTTTTCCAAAATTTCTGCTTTCCTTCTCTTTTGATCTCCAGATACAGAATTTAAAATCTTTAAAACTTTATATTTAAAAAAAATAGAGAAAATCTGCCCCACCTGTTGTTTACTGTTTCTAACAAAAATAAATAAATAACTGTCATCTAAATTTCAAACCTCCCTCATTTTAAAATTATGACCTAAATTCTCTCCTTCCTGAAAATTTGCGCTTGTAAATAATTTTTCAGATAGATTTTCGTAATGTGTGGTGCATCACCCTAAATCAGGGCATAATAACCTCGACTATGTTGTAGTATTCTACAAAAACAAATGTCATTTCAAAAAGTAAGAAGAAACCCGGAGAAAATAAAAACTTTCCTTATACTGATCTGCAGTTTAGGAAAAGTTCCAAACAAGATTTCTGGAAGTTCATCATGAAAGCAAAAACAAAATGCTAGAAATATCACTATTACATCTGCAACAAACAAGAGCTGTATCATGTGTTGATCCAAAAGTTTCATCAAAACTCAAATGTCATGAAAACTGAATGGAGTTAGTTTTAACAATATTGTTACATAATAATTATATAATATGTTGAAACAGTACTGAATTTGTGCACATTGTATATAAAATGTTGTATTGTTGTAATCGGAAAAACTTAATCATTTTTAAGTAAAAGTCAGGAAAAAGTCAGAAAATTTGTAAAAGGGAAATCATTAATTATCTACCCTGATCTCAACACTGTGACCATTTTGGATAATACTTTATATGCAATTTGCTACTAAATCAGCCATGATGCAACTATTTTTGGCTTTGAAGGCTGCTAAAGCAACTATTTTGAATAATTTTTGGAATGGCAGCCCTGGAATTATAGTTTTGGATATAATTCATCACTGTGATCACAATACCTCCATATGTAAGATTGTATTTTGGTGCTGGTGTTTACATACTAATGGTTAATTTTGTAGAAAATACCTTAGTATGTCTGTTTTCCATGGGATGTTTATAAGTGCTATATTGTCCTGTGCATATCCTTAAATAAAACAGTGAAGACTGTACTCTTTGCAAAAGAGTCCAGGTTAATTCTGAATAGAGTAAAGTGTACTTTGGCCCTATGATAAGAAGTCGTGACCTTGAAAGAGTAAGTAATTTTGCTATTTAGTGTGTTGTATCATTTTAAAATTTATTTAACATGCTTATCTATATAACTTCTTTTGTAGCTTCAATTATTGATATCAATGTAGCTTCATGATGCAAGTCTAATAAGTATCTATAAATCTGTAGTTGTCTTTCATATTTTATTTATTTATATCAGTTAAAAATAAAGTCTGTTACTGTCCATATGTTGCTATTAATTCAGCAATGTCAGTATAAAGGAAATCATTTAAAAATAAAAGCATTTTTACTTCTTTTTAAAAATTTCCCATGCATTTTCTTTTTTTGATATTTTTTTCCCAAATTCTGGATAAACTTACTTAATTTTCATTCAAAATATGCCATATAATCAATAAACAGAAGTTTTAAAAATGCATTAAAACTGTTAGCTGCAAAATCTGAATCATTGTAACAGTTCTTGTGTAAGTTGGATATATTTAATTTGATTTTTCATCCTAGCAGTTTAAAGTACAGTAATATCCGACTTACGTCAGCAATTCATTCCAGGACTAGCGACATAAGTTGAGGTAAATTTAAATAAGCAATAACAATTCACCAAAACCTATTGAACATATTCCAGAGCTGCCAACTATCCAGTTTCTTCCAGGAGACTCCTGCTTTTACGTTTAAATGTGAATTTCTCGGAGATTTTTAAATTTGTAAAAACGTACTTCTGAAAATAAAATTGTTCTTTTCATTATCAATAAATGGTGCCACAGCATTGCTCGGATCACTTTTACATTTCTCAAAAGCATGAGATCTACTGATTATGAAACAAATCGCCTATTTTGTCAATCGCTGACGGAAAAAAATCCTGTCACTGGAAAAAACTGCAGATTTCATCAATCGGTTGCGGAAAATAATCACATATTTCGTGAGCTACGTCATTGCTAACAAAAGAAAAATCACTATCGTCAATTGATTCTTAAAAAATACTGCGAAATTCATCAATCGTATGCATAATATAATCGTGTATTTTTTAGTGATGAAAAAAATATGAATTTCATCGATCGCTAACAGGAAAACTAGTGAATTTCATCAAATTATCTCGGGATGGAGGGGGGGAGATTGCGAATTTTATCAATCGATATTTCAGCAAAAACTCTAATTTCATCAATATCTCTCAGGAAAAAACACAAATTTCGTCAATCAGTCGTGCAGAAAAAAAAAAAACCTGCAAATTTCATCAATAGTGTGCACAAAATAATCACGTAATTCGTCAACTGTTCATTTTTAGTACCGAAATTCCAGTTTATCTGATTGTTAAATTCATAAAATAAGATTAAATAATCAATTTCATATGATTGCTAAACATAATTAAAATTCATATTTTCCATAATTTGATCTTTCTAATAAATTATATGTTCCCTCCCCCCTCCCCCTCTCTCTCCACACGAAAACATTTTCTCACTAAAATTTCATGTATTTTTTCATAAACCCACAATCACCCCTGATATTTTTTAATGATTGTACTTCAATTGAATGAATTCTTAATATATTTTTAATTTCTAAATAAATAATAAAACAATTTTTTATTCTTATGTAAGTTCATTTAAAATCTCACTTTTTCTCCTTCTAAACTAAGAAGAATCTCCTGTTTTTTTCTTTTGCTAAGGTTGGCAGCTCTGATATTCTGTTGTACTAGAGGATATTACATACAATTAACATTTGCAATACAAAAATTTTAAATAAATCAATAAGTCGTTACTTATAACTCATTGTTCTTCTATTTGCCCCGCTTGAATCTTTAAAAGTGTGAAAAATATCACAAAGTTTTTTCTTTTTTTTTTTACTGAACTTTACTCCATGAATCTCCTATGACTTTGACTGCATCCTAGATGTTGAAGTTCTTACTGGAGTCTTTCATTGTCATTTCTGTAATTTCTCTCATTGCTGCATTCAAGTTGGCATATGAACACTATAATATGCTTTAAATATCTTGATCACGCCCTGGTCCTTTGGCTGAAGCAGACAGGTGGTGTTTGGAGTAAAATGTTGAATAAACTATCTTCAAATAATTAGGTGGTTACCCAAACTTTGTAATTTGACTTCTGAATCGCTGGAAGCTTAGACTTCCAGTTTATATCCTGTGGTTTCTTCTTCCATAGTCTTTTAAGAGCTCATAGATTCTCTGAATGGTAAATCAGAGGGGCTTTATCTTGGAATCTTCAGCTGCATTTCTGCTATGAAAGTCTATCCGTCGACACTTTAAACAGAGGAAATGTTTTCTCCTCCTGTATAATGAATGTTCTTTTTGGCATTTTTTCCAAAAATGCTCTGTTTCATCAACATTGAAAAGTGTCTTAGGACAACATCCCTCATCTTTTACCATCTTCTTTAAATGACTGGGGAATGAAAAGGCTGCTTCATTATCAGTTCTTGCTGCTCTCTAGATGTTGAAATGCTATGAAAATTACATTATTGTTTGAATCGATGAAACCAGGTGTTGCTAGTGACGAAAGATTCTTCATTCGTTTCGTCTGAATTTTGTTGCAGTTCTTCAAAAATTAACTTGGCTGTATCAGATATTGTGTTTTGATCTATAGGACAATTTTTGACCATCAAATGATTATCACACTATATTATTGGCAGTAAGTCCATTTCAGAAACTAATCCATGTCGATTGTGAATCATCACAATTATCATTAAAACTGCGAATTTTGATAATCTGTCAAGAAAAAAATATTGCGAATTTCGATAAGTTTGTCGCAGAAAAGATCAATTTCATCAAAGTATCGTGGGAAAAATTAGTATAAACAAAAATTTATAAAAAAAATTTGTCTAAGGCTAAATCAGCTACTTATAATAATTTTAAACATAAGAATGAGTAATGAATAGTGCCTTTCTTATTTGTATATCATAATTTGTATACATTTGTATAGTTTCTAATTAATAATTTGTATAAATATTAAATATCAAGAATTATGCTAGTTCAGTTTATTTTTTATTTTCTAACCACTTGATGGTAGCATTTAAAATTATAGTTTTACGAAAATTTGAGAACTGTTAACAGTATTTATTTACAATAGTAGAACTACAGAGTTTTTCCAGTTTTAAAAAAGGACAAGGTGCTGATGATGAAAAAAAACATCGTTAGGGCACTTTTTTATTTTTAAATTTATTCTTTTATTTTCTAAAGTCACTTATTTTTTTTACATTTTAGACACTATTCACAAGAGACAACAATGAGTCAGTTTTTAGTATGCGAGCAATTTTTTTAGTACAAAAGACAGTATACGCACAATTTTCTTGACTGAGAAGTAAGAAGGGTACTAATTTTTTTGTGAGAAGCAAGAAGGGTGCTATTTTAAAAACAAAAAGGCAGGCAGGGTGCTATTTTTTAAAACAAAGGGCAGGCAGGATGCAGCACCCTCCTGAATCTGCCTGGGAGAAACTGAACTATATGAAATAAATGACTTCAGTTAAGGATAAATAGTTTGATTAAGGTAAATTCAATCTCGTGTTTTTATTTTGGTAAAACTGACAAAATAGCATAGAAAATATTGTTAAGAAACCATATTGCATTTTTCATTGCATGTATTTTTAATGTTACGTTTTTTAGCACGTAAGAATATGTCATAAAAATTGTAAGGTTTTCAAAAATGACATGTTGGCAGGTATGTTATTCACAGGGCAAGCCTTCTTCACCTTCAAAAGTATTCATTCTTTATCCTTGATAATTGTTCCTACAGATGTCTGGACTAAATTAATCTTTGAAGTGATTTCATGCTTCTTCATTCTTCTTTCACAAAACTTTATGGTTTCCTATTTTGCTTTGAATAATACAAGTCTTCAATTTTCTCTTTCTTAAGATGTTTAATGACTAGTTTTAATTTTAGGCACTATCGTGAAAATACATCCGTAGCATCACATTCCATAACTAAAGAATCGGTAAATTTCTACTATGTATTTCTCGCATACTAAATATACTTCTTCACTGTAGCTATTTTCACATTCTCCGCCCTCCTCCATAAGGGGAGAGGGATGTTCCGATTTTCTTTTTCTAACTTATGTTTTTGTCTCTATCACGTGACTGTTGGGGAAACTTTCCCTTCATAGAACGTAATATCCAAAATCCACAAAAATGTTTAAAGTGTGTCAAATTAAGGAAAATTAATTTTCTGGGTCTGACGACATAAATGTGGGGTGTGACGTAAGTCAGGTTACTACTGTATTTCAGTGAATTAATCTAATTAGAATAGAATTAAAATTGCTCTTTTTTTTCTTCAAACGCAGCCATTCTTCAATTTGAGTTTATGATGTGGAGTCTACATTTCAAAAAATCATCTTTTATCTAATTTGTATAATCCATAAATAAGCATTGTTTAAACTACATATATAATCAAGTTAACTTTCAGATTTGTATTCATGCAATTTTTGTCTGACAGTTTGAATTTTATAACTTCTTAATATTCCTTTCACTATTTTACTAGACATTGTTATTTGCCATACTTAAAATTTGGATGAAAATACCCACAGGTATAATAAGTGTAATAGGGAGCAGTAAGCTTTTATATATTTTTTTCCTCACAGTTTGACCATGCTCACTTTGTCTTTATTTGGATAGCAGCTGTGTGTGTGTGTGTGTGTGTGTGTCAGTAATGCATTTACTTACTTTTAAAAAAAATAATAATTTAATTTTATATAGCATATATTAATATTTAAATTTTCTCTTTCAGAATGTGAAAAAGGGAGATACAGGTAATTCAGAGATAGATTATTTTTTTAATTTCATGTAAAGCCTAGATTACCGCAGACGTTTATTTAAGATAAACTTTTATTTGCTTATTTTATTTTTAAATACTTATATATTTTAGAAATGTAGCATAATCAATTTTAAATTGCTTACCTCTATTAAAATCATGTGCATTATTATTATAGCCTTTTATGATAAAATTTGCGCACTTATGAACAATCAGGAATAACAAAGTTTAGATGTCATCTGAAATTTTATAATTGGCTCAATTATTCTCTAAAATTCTTGATAATTAATTGCTGTAATTAATTTTCTATTTTGGCTATTTTAAAAAATTATAGATTAGGTCATAACTCAGAAATACAGCAATACAATAGCAGATTTTATTCAATAAAATGCTGAAAAACAAGCTGTTTTAACAGCTTCTATTGATGATTTAACTGCCTTAGATCAGTTTTTCATTCTTGAAAAATACATATTATATTCTTCAGCTTGTCGCAAATATGGCATAATTTTTTATGCATGAAATTACGTGAAAATAAAGTCATTGCCCTTTTTCTTCAATAAGTATGTTTTTATTTATTAAAAGCTGTTATGATATTTTCAGTTTTCTCTTCATCTACCTCTATGTATTACAAGGAACTTTTAGGTTGATTTCGTAAGAAATACTACCTATTACATTCTCCCCTAAGTTAGAATTTTTGAAAAATTTTTGCAGATCTACGCCGATCATGACTCCCAGAACCCAAAACCACCCTCAGTTCAAAACTTTATATGTATATATATATATATGTCACTTTTTTATGGACACGATAACTCGAATAATTCTTCACAAATCTCTTCCAAACTGATACATAAAATCAAGGGGCATAAAATCTCGGTCAAGTTCGGTAATGGTCAAAATCGAACCAAGGGGGGGGGGGAAATGGGGGGCTTTTTGTGAAAACAGAAAAAACCCAATAATGTCTTAATTATGATACGTATCGAATCCATTTAAAGTTATTATTACTTCTAGGAAAGGGCCGAAAATTTATGTATAACAGATTTTTGATATCATTAAAAATGACCCAAAGGGGGGGTTTAGAAGAAAAAAATTCATAACTTCGTCAATTTACAAGATATCAAATCCGCTTAAATTTATTATAAATCCTCTTACTATTATCTAAAACTTTTATATTGACAAGTTTTTTATAGGACCAACCCTTATAGCAAAAAAAAATTAAAAACAAAAAAATCCCTACCGACTCCGCCTGCGAACAAGTTAGATTTCGAAGTGGGCAGTCCCTTATGGAACCCAGCTGCGGCATCATGGCAAAAAGGTCATTTTTTCCGCAATTCCCAACAAACAGGCGCCCTACGGTCTGCGTCTTCGAAATCTACCTGTGCCTGTAGGCCGAGCCGTCAGGGATTTTTTTAATACCATCATGGCTATAAAAAGCTGTTAGCTTGTTGTGCACCAGCCATTATGAACAAGAAATGAAAATATTCTCAAACACAGAAAGAAACTATAGCAAAGAAACATTTTAAATTTCTCAGTGCTTTAACATTGCTTTTTACAAAGGTATTTTATAATTATGTAAAAATGTACATGTTCTCAATATGTTTTCCATCTCAAGATTCACCAGAAAATAGATGGTGAATTAGCGTACTGTGGCTGTCTATATGTATCTATATGATATATTATGATGTGTAGATAGTAAATTATATTTTTCTTATTTAATTAATAGTAATTTCTTAAGCAAATGTGTTTAAATCATTGGCTTTTGTTTTGAAAAAGCAATTCATTTTTATAATTGATTGCATCGAATAGATTTTTGTTGCCTTTTAGGCATTTATTGTCTTATTTATTCTACATTAATCATCATTATCACGGATTACTAAACTCAATTTTCTGTTCCAGAAAAGTAATGATTTTGTCTCAACATTTTATAGCTTTCTAATATATATACTTTTTTTAATCCCTTTTCTTGAATAATTCATGGATTGGTTTTAATTGTATATATATTTTATTTATTTAATTTTAACTTTTTTCTAAAATCTCAGTTATATATTTTAATTGATATTATTTGCATGATTTTATTTTAGTTTTTATACTTGTAAATCTATTATTTTTCCACATTTGTTTAACTTATTTTGTTATTATAGATTCTAAATACGAAGATCTCCCAGATGTTGAATCATCTATTAAGTATGAATTACGAAATGTAAAAGATCCAGTTGTTGGTAATGTGTTCAGATTTTTATTTGTATACCAATCTAAATTATAAGTTATGAATTTCAAATATAGTGATACTTCAGCTAACATAATTAATTCTAGAATCGCATACATTAAGATGCAACAGTGCTGTGTTATGTTAGTGCATACATTTAAAAAAAAAAAGTTTGTAGACTGAATCCAGGTTTTTTACCTGAATTAAGAAACAGGGGGGGGGGCACTATTATTAGCCAACATGTCACTGTATTTCTCAAAAAGGAACAGCTTAAGGGCTCCTCACTCGAAAACACCTGCTCGCTAATGTTACTCCTATGGGGCAGATGATCTTGTTTACATTTCAATATTTTTAAACTTTTCTGGTATTGGATAGCTAAGATCGATCTCTATTTCCCACTTGCACTTTATATAAATAGATATCTAAATTATCAGAGAATGTTTCTTTAGCTCAAAAATATTCTCTTCATCGAAGAAAGAGCTACAATTTTTATGTTAGTACATAAGAAGCAAAATCCTTTTCTTATACTCTTGGAGTACAAGTAAATACAAAACTCTCAGAATTATCCCACTTATCCCCCACAAAAGCAAAACCAGTTTAGATGCCCTCCTTTCATTACCCGTTTTCGTATTTTCAAGAATATTTTTCTTATTCAGTCCTGTTATTACCATGACCAGTCCTTAACGCTTGGCTCAGCAGTAGTTAAGTTTTTTGAATAAGTCTTATTTGTTTAATGTCATCATTCTGATAGCTAAATTTTTTAGTTCATGTTTTATTACATGGTGATTCACAATGAATAATCTTATAGAAATTCAGATATTTTGTTTGAATTTATCCTGCTTTTTCTGCCCATTATATATTTTTTTCCTTTGCTTCACCTATTAAAGTTCCCAATATGGTAAAATAAAAATCTGGCGACTGAACGTCTGAACTCAACAGTTTAAATAACATATGAAACTTCCACCAGATTAATTGGGACAATGTGGAATAGACAAATTATGTTCTGGATACTTAAAAAAACTTTTTAGTAAATGTTTAATTATGTTATCTGATGGATAACTTGTATGCTTTGTATCTCAAATATTTGTTTGAAAACGTATTCTGACATGGCTGTTTGCAATGAGATATCTCATCAAAAACAACTCATTGTAAATGATCCCACCAAGCCACAAACCTAAAACGTCAGTCACAAAAAGAAGTGATATCACATAAAAAGAAGCGATATAGAAGTGCATACTCAGAGTCCCGTGTAAAAATCTATCACCACTCATAATGTTTCCAAAGGACTCGGAGTGAGGTACAGTATGTGAAAACTGCTTGGCGACCTGCAGGCTTTTATAATATATGCAGTATATCAATTTTGAAAATCGAAAAAAATAAATTTTTAATTTTTGTTACATCATTTTTTAAATATTTTTGTATGCGAAAGAACTGACAGAACGGATTTTTCCCCAGATCTATGCGATTCCGCTCACGCTAGAATTACTGCAATATATCTCAATTTAGTTAACGTTTATTATTAGGTACAATGTTATTAATATGCGTATGATCATCATATATATATATATATTACAAACTCAAAATCTTTACATGTTTACTTAAAAAATCCTCTTCGTAAGAGTGGTGTTTCTAGTTTAAATAATGGTAAATAAAATCAACAAATTGATTTTTCAAGCTCATAAATAAGAAAGGACATGCAAACACAGAAGCTTCAACTTTTTACAATTTTATGGGAGCAAAATAAATAAATAAAATAAAATAAAAATAATATAGTCATATGTAATTACAGGAAACGCAAACATTATAAAAGCCTGCAGGTCGCCAAGCAGTTTTCACATACTGTAGCTCACTCCGAGTCCTTTGGAAACATTATGAGTGGTAATAGATTTTTACACGGGACTCTGAGTATGCACTTCTATATCGCTTCTTTTTATGTGATATCACTTCTTTCTGTGACTGACGTTTTAGGTTTGTGGCTTGGCGGGATCATTTACAACGAGTTGTTTTTGATGAGATATCACTCCTTTTTGTAAGGTATTTAATTTCAATTATACGGATTCCATTTTTATTCAGAAAAGAAAAGATAAAAGGGGCAAAAAAAATAATGGTGATGCTATAAACAGAATTATACAATTTATTGAGTGATTTATTCCAATGTACATGTCGCTACCATAACAACTGGGAAACTTTTATATTAATTTCCTTACATTGTATTCATCAGATTATTTATGACATATTTATTTTCCTTTTTCTTTTGTTTATATCACTCTTCCGTTTATATACATTCAAAAACAAAAAATTACACAATTTTACAGTAGTTTACAAACTAATTAAAATACTACAGTTTCAGAAAAATGTGGAAAAATAAGAAGCACTTTTTTTCGGTCAACTACAACGATAAGTTTATGGAGCATACTTTACCGAGAATAATCAACATTTTTTTTTCCTACGAACCTATTTCTATTAGTATAAAAATTTACAGGGATTTTTATACTAACATATTAAATATATTATTTTTGAAAATTACTGAGCACCTTAGAAGTTTTTTATTTGTTTCAGTTTTTTAACTCAACGTTTCGAGAATTTGAAATATATAAAATTCGCAACGTTTGCAAAAGTATAAAAACTATTAAAGTGATTTCTGTTCATATAGTCTGTTCATTCCAATTCGGTGATCCTAAAATATAGGTCCCCAATCTCCGGCAGTCCATGAATTAATTATGACATATGTATGCATATGTTAAAATGTTCTCAAAGTTGACAATAGAGGCAATAAGTATAGCTCGGCAAATATGAAACACGGCATTGCTTCATCATGGCTTTGTTTCGTGAGGAGTTCGTTCTCCGAACATAAAAATCTCACGCGAAAGTGTTCGTTAACCGGTTTGTTCGTAAACCAAACAGTTTGTTACCGATCACCTATTGTATACGAAATTTAGCATTTTAAGTTCGTCATAGCCGGAGATTCGATGAACGGCAAATATTTAAACGCAAAACTTGTAATCTTGGGTTATCAACATTTTTACATTCTATTACTCAGCGCATGAACGTAAAGTTGGAATTTTGTAATCGCTATTTCAATCAATTCCTAATACGCTAGAATTATATATTTATAAATAAACACAGTTTTTTTAATTGATGAAAATACTATATATTAATAGATTTAGAGCTTAACATCGATGAGATTTCAGACGGACAAAATGATCTTATTTTAAATTTTAAAGCAAGATAATGAAACCTTACAGAGATTGAAACAGTGTAAAATCATTAAAATACATCTCACTCAGTAAATATACATCGGTTGTAGTGTAATCAAGATCTTCTAAGAGACTCTGTAAACGAAACGTATATGCTTCAATGCCGCTTTATAATAGAGAGGATGTAGTAACATATTTGAATATCTTGTGTATATTGCGAATTTGACAAAAGTTATGCAATTTAGTATTGTTTTTCGTCTGTGTTAAGTACAGGAATCATGTACTTCAACGTAAAAATTTGCTAATTACACAACTTTTTAGTCTTATTAAAAAATCTTTTGAGTTACCCTGTAAACGAACAGTAAATTCTACAATTCTGTTTTACAATTGGAAACTAACTTAGGTAGTTCATAGTAACATATTTTAACATCATGCGCATACGTTCTTTTTGAAAAGAGTTAGACCATTTAATATTTTGTTTGCTTCATCTTAAGTATAGGAATAAATCACTTTAAAGTGGTATACATAAAAAACTAATTAATATTTTTACACAAAATATTAAACATTTGAACTACTTATAAAAACAATTCAAATGCTGCAAACCGCATAAAAATCGGTTAATTACACAACTCTTTAGCCCTATATCAAAAGATCTTTTGTGAGACCCTGTAAACGAACCTTGAATGTTAAGATTTTTTATAATAGGAAGCTTACTTGGGTCGAGTGTAATAACATATCTTAATATCATGTGTATACGACCATTCCTAAAAGAGTTGGATCATTTATTATTTTTTTGCTCTATGTTAACTATAGAAATCAATAACTTTAAACTGATATAAATCAAAAACTAATTAATATTTTTACATGAAACTTACAAAGGTTTGAACTACTCATAAAAACGATTCAAATAACGTAAACCGCATAAAAATCCGATAGTTACACATTGCTGTAGCCCTGTCAACAGTTTTTTGCTCTATGTTAAGTATAGGAATCAATAACTTTAAACTGATATAAATCAAAAACTAATTAATATTTTTACATGAAACTTACAAAGGTTTGAACTACTCATAAAAACGATTCAAATAACGTAAACCGCGTAAAAATCCGATAGTTACACATTGCTGTAGCCCTGTCAACAGTTTTTTGCTCTATGTTAAGTATAGGAATCAATAAATCAAAAACTAATTAATATTTTTACATGAAACTTACAAAGGTCCGAACTACTCATAAAAACGATTCAAATAACGTAAACCGCGTAAAAATCCGATAATTACACATTGCTGTAGCCCTGTCAACAGGTTTTGGTCTGAACAAGATTTAAAAAGTGCAAAAAACAGCACTTTTAAAATCGCATTTACTGAAAAACTATTCGTCGGATTTTGCTTTACTTTTGAAATCTTAGTCCCGTGGCACGCCCCATTCCATAGAATCAAGAATTTTGTTTCTATCATAAACAGAACGCGAGATATAGATGTGTCAAAAACCTGTTTTGTCCCTCTCTCTCTCTCTCCTCTCTCTCTCTCTCTCTCTCTCTCTCTCTCTCTATATATATATATATATATATATATATATATATATATATATATATATATACAGTCAACTCCCTCTAATCCGCACAGCTTGGGACCAAAGGTTGTGCAGATTATAGAATTTTGCGGATTATAGGTCATTACTTTGTTTACATTTTTTTCTCCTGTAATTTTACAGTAAATTAATTATTAATGAATAAATTAATTGATAAAAAAGTAAGATATTGTAAAACATTGGGTTATTTTATTAAAAATCACATTATATTTAACCCGGGAGAACTCGCGCGTGAGATTTTCTCTCACCATCATACTTTTTTTTTTGTCTCAGCTGTTGCAATAAGACTCTTATTTAAACCCTCTTTTTCATTTTAAATAAAATTTTATAAACTTTTTTTTTAATCATTTTACATTTTTTTGTGAATAAAGTATTAAGACTAAATAGTATTAAGTTCTGGTGTGACAAGAAATCTAGCGAGTTCTCGCGGGTTAAGGAAAAAATTATTTAAATTTTATTTTATAATTTGTTTTGTTTGTTTTTACAACTTTCAAACATAGTATGAATTGTCATTTGTTTGAGAACTTTTGACTTTAGGTCTAGCATTTTTTTTTTTTTTGGAGTCTATGTGTATAGTCTTTTATTTCTTGTTCGGAGAGACAAAACTCTCTTTCTGAAGAAAATTCAAATATTTGTAACCCATATCCAAGATCTGCTCAAGAGTTACTTTTTCACCATCATCATCATACTTTGTGGCAGAATTATCCTGTTTTCAGTAGAGTTTAACAGAGTAGTACTTATAATGTTATCATTTCTGAAACTCTGTAATTGGAGCTTTATCTTGAGAGGATATCCATTCAAGAAATCAGACACAGTAAAATGTTTTGTTTTAGTTTTATGTTAGTGAATTTTTCCGCATATTTCTGTTTAGCATTATCCAAACTGAAGCCACCAAAGTCAACATCTTCACCATTACTGTCTATAAATAAACATGCTGGTAACAAATTATGCTTTGCACCTACTAAAGTAAGTATCTTTGCATATAGAGTCCCATGCATCACCCAAGAGAAAAATACAGCCCTTAATTGTAAATTGTCTTCTATACCCCTCCATATTAGCCACTAAATCAAGGGTTATAATTCTGCACATAAATTTCATTTTGTATTGGCATTTCATGCTATGGATAATTCCCTGATCCATTGGCTGAATAAGAGAATTTGTATTCGCAGGTAAAACTAATGTAGAGACATTGTCTTTTTGTCATAATTTTGGATGTGCAGCACAATTGTCTAAGAGCAATAATATTTTACAATTTATAGGTAAACTGACTTTTGTACTACAATGCATGTAGCCTTCTTTTTCAAAATGAATTTCAAACCATTCTGTGAAAATTTGCTTTTTTTTTTTTTTTTTTTTTTTTGTTACAATATGAAACAGACAGAAAAAAGACTCATGTATTTTTGATTTTTTTTCTTTTTTCATTTAATAAATAAGTTTTACTTCATTGAAATGTAAAAATTTAGGGGGGAGAAAAACTGACTGCTGATCATTGATCAAATTGTCGCCATTTTGTATTTCTCTCGCAAAGTTAAAGCTAACCAAATTTTCATTGTTTACATCTGAAACAGTGTGCGGATTATAGGCGTTTGCGGATTATAGAGTTGCGGATTAGAGGGAGTTGACTGTATATATAATCTAGCTAGCTAGATAGGTAGTAGCTAGCTACAATTTTTATGTTAGTACATAAGATCCAAAATCCTTTTTTATACTCTTGGAGTACAAGTAAATACGAAACTCTCAGAATTATCCCACTCGTCCCCTACAAAAGCAAAACGAGGTTAGATGGACCCCATTCCTTACCCATTCTCCTGTTTTCAAGAATAGATTCTTTTTCAATCCTGTTCCTGTCATGACCCTGTAAGCGTTTTGCCCGTATTTTTCCGTTTTCCAAAAACAGCTTAAATTGTCTGTAAAAAATATTTTCAATGTAATTGTATTTTGAGATATGAAGTGTGTTTTACAAAAAAAACAGGGAAAGGAAATTTAAATTAATACTAGTTTTATGAACATTTTTATGATAATGCAGGAAAGGCACTCAGGGTTAAAGTTTGGCTCAGCAGTAGTTGAGTTTTTGAATAAGTCTTATTACTTTCTTCTATCTTTACAAGAAGAAAGTATTGGATTCATGAAAATTTTCGACTTCCGGTTTTTGACGGATTTATACGTTTTAGAAGCTCCTGAACACGATTTGACTATTTTTAGAAAATGTCTGTCTGTGACTCTGTCTGTATGTGACAAAAATTTTGTGGGCGCTCTATCTCAAGAACTAATGCTCGGAATTTAATAAAACTTTAGATTCAGTTAGTCCCTGATATAAATTGGTGCTGATTAGTTTTTGGTAAAAATCTCCCGGCAGGTGGCGCTGCTATGCAGCATTTTTTGCGATTTTCGCAATAGCTCTATCTCAAGAACTAATGCTCGGAATTAAATAAAACTTTAGATTCAGTTAGTCCCTGATATAAATTGGTGCTGATTAGCTTTTGGTAAAAATCGCCCAGCAGGTGCCGCTGCTATGCAGCATTTTGCAGGATTTACACGATTTTAACGATAGTCCTATCTCAAGAAATAATGGAATTTAATAAAACTTGAGTTTCAGTTAGACCTTAATATAAATTGGTGCTGATTCTTTTTAGTGTATGCGAAACCTGTGTGAGATAGAAGAAAGTTTTGGGATTGACACATC
Organism: Maratus michaelseni; assembly: GCA_963931845.1. Lineage (NCBI taxonomy): Eukaryota > Metazoa > Arthropoda > Arachnida > Araneae > Salticidae > Maratus > Maratus michaelseni. Next base: position 259,122,531 of record OZ007592.1, read on the forward strand.
CGACTAGTTTGTTTAATGTCATCATTTTGATAGCTAAATTTTTTAGTTTATGTTTTGTTACATGATGATTCATAATGAATAATCTTATAGAAATTCAGATATTTTGTTTAAATTTATCCTGCTTTTTCTGCCCAATATATATATTTTTTCCTTTATTTCACCTATTAAAATTCCCAATATGGTAAAATAAAAATCTGGCGACTGAACGTCTGAACTCAACAGTTTAAATAACATATGAAACTTCCACCAGATTAATTGGGACAATGTGGAATAGACAAATTATGTGCTGCATACTTAAAAAGTTTTTAGTAAATGTTCAGTTATGTTATCTGGTGGATAACTTGTATGCTTTATATCTCAAATATTTGAAAAAGTATTCTGACATGGCTGTTTGTAATCAGATATTTTTCCAATTACAGTACAGGACCTATTAATTTTATCTGCGACTGATTGATAAAATTCGCGGTCACGTATCATTAGTGATTGACAAAATTCACAATTGTTTGACAAAATTCACAATCGTTCGACAAAATTCACAAGTCTTTATTTTTTTCCCACAATTGTTTGACAAAATTCGTGATTTGCTTCCGCTATTGTTTTTTTAAATTCGCAATTTGTTTGTCCGATCATTTTTTTAAATTCGCAATTTTTTCTATAATTGTTTGATGAAACTATCCATTTTTTACTTTCTTTTATCTTTACAAGAAGAAAGTATTGGCATGAAAATTTTTGACGGATTTATACATTTTAGAAGGGGCTGAACACGATTTGACTATTTTTAGAAAATGTCTGTCTGTATGTGACGCAAATTTTGTGGGTGCTCTATCTCAAGAATTAATGCATGAAATTTAATAAAACTTCATATTCAGTTACTCCCTGATATAAATTGGTGCTGATTAGTGTTTGGTGAAAATCGCCTAATAGGTGGCGCTGCTATACCACTTTTTCCATGATTTTTACGATAGCTATATCTCAAGAACTAATGTACAGAATTTCATTAAACTTCAGATTCTGTTAGACCTTGACATAAATAGATGCTGATTACGTTTTGGCATAAGTAGCCCAACAGGTGGCGCTGCCATACTACGTTTTTAATTATTATCACAATAACTATATCTCAAGAACTAATGCACGTACATTCATCAAACTTCAGATTCAGTTTGACGTTGACATAAATTGTTGATTAGATTTTGGTCTACGTTTCCCAATAGGTGGCACTGCTATGCTACATTTTGCAGCATTTACACGATTTTAGCAATAGTCATTTCTCAAGAACAAATGCACGCAATTTAATAAAACTTGAGATTCAGTTAGACCTTGATATAAATTGGTGCTGATTCTTTTTATGTATGCGAAACCTGTGTGAGATGGAAGAAAGTTTTGATATTGACATATCCGGCTAGTTTCTTTTTTGGAGGGAAGAGTCAGTCTACTCCACTGAAGTAACATATTTTAGTGGTTACCACATTGAAACAATGGAGTCAAAAAAATTAGGAATCCGTAAAATTTCCAAAAAAATTCAGGTATCTGTAAAATTTTAGTAAAAATTTACAAATTCAGATAATTTTTGAATGAAAAATTTTTTTTCCTATGTGTATATTTTTCTTTTTTATTCCTATTTTTTTCCTTTAATGGGTCCTATACTGTATTTTAGTCTTTGCAGCCATGCAATTCAGTCACTTTTCTTACCTTTTGTTATTTTTTTCCCCCATTTAATCCATTTAGTCACTTTTTTCATGATTTTTTTTTTTTTTTTTTTTGCTATCTAATGTGAAAGATTTCAATTCATTCTGACTAACTTCTGATAATTATATTTGGCTTTATTACTTTCCTAAACTATTGTAGATGATAACAAGGTTTTATTCTTAATAAAACCCATGTGAACTTAGTTAATAGTTTCCTAAACTATTGCAGATGATGATAATAAGGATTAAAAAGTTACAATTTAGAGATCTCATTAAATTGTATAACTTAGAAGTTACTCTTTTATGTCTTTCAGGTTTATCATATATACATGAAATCAGGAGGAAAGAACCAAATATACCTCCCATTTATAACTGCTTTTTGTGTCATGCAAGTATTGCTACAGTTCCACTGGTAACTGAACATGTAATTTCTATGAAACATCGATTGAATTACATAGTAAGTTTTAATGCATTATATTTTATTTAATTCTTTCGATTTTATTTCTCTCTTTCTTTCTTCATTCTTAATCTCTAGATATTATGATAGGGGTTGATGCAGTTTTTTCCTTGAGGCCCATTTTGTGAAGAGAGGAGGTTATTTTTATGAATAACATCTTGTATCGATAGATCAAATCCAGGTACTCAAATTCTTGAATCAAGCAATTTGTTAGTAATAATTAAGTCCTCCTTTTTTTTTGTGAATTTATTTTGTTTGCAAATTACACATTTCAAAAACAAACAAAATAAAAATAATTAATGAAGAGTTTGCTTTTATAGAATGGAATTTTGTATAGGGGCCTCTTTTATTAAATGGAGTTTTGTATAGCGGCCTCTTTTATTAAATGGAATTTTGTATAGCGGCCTCTTTTATTAAATGGAATTTTGTTAATTCTTTTGCTACATCAGAAGGGAATATATTTTAAACTTTTTAGAATCAAAATCAAAAGTTTTATGTTAATGTCTATATGATTTTTCCATTATGATATTCTTATTTCTGACTTTATTTATTTAATTTTTTATGTAAATAAACATTTAAAAAAAAAAAAAAAAAAAAGAAAGAAAGAAAAAATATTGAGTATTATATGAATATGTTTCGATTTTGAAATAGAATTATTTTCTGAACTATTTTGAAATATAACGTTGGGGGAATTGCGATTTATAGTAAAGATGTATATTTTATATGCGTGCTAGGGAACTCTGCACCCTTCATCAGGGCTCCCAAATGATCCCCTTTTTCCCCCCAAAGTGCCCTTTTTAGAAAAAGGTCCCCTTTAGTCCCCTTTTATGTGTTTTCGTCCCCTTAGTCCCCTTTTCATGACTGGAAAAAAATTTACTAATGTGGAAAAAATTCCGCAAAATGCAAAAAACTTTAAAAATTGTTGCAAGTTAAAAAATTGTACAAAGTTTATTATAACGGGCTCAAACATTGTAATCAGAATTCTTTCACGAATGTCAAAAAATTGCCATGGAATTTAGAAAAACATAAAAGAATATTGGAAATCTCATTAGAAATCACTAAAAATTCAAAAATCTACAAGAGTAAATCTACAGTCATAAAATCACTGCAAAACTCAAATTGCATAAAAAATTAGCCAAAAGTCAAAAATCGCTGCACGAATTCCAAATAAATTTTACTGAAAGAAGGACAAAATTTATTAAACTGGGCAAAAGATTGAAACTGGATTCCCCCTAAGCAGAATATGCTTAAAAGTGCGACACACATCGCAGAACAACGGGCTTCTCTGCAGAACATTTAAAATTCTCAATTTCAACGAAATTCGTCATTCAGTTGTTATAAAAAAAAAAAAAAAGAAGGTGTGAAATTCGTGAGACTAGCATTGTAAAAAAATCACGAAATTCTTTAATCGTTCATGTAAAAATATTGTGAAATTCATCAATCGGTCACGGGGGGAAAAAATTGCAAAATTAAACAGTCAATTGTGAAATTCTTCAGCGGGTTGCAGAAAAAAAATGCGAAATTCATCGATCACTTGTGGAAAATAAACTGTGATTTTCAATAATCAGTCGCAAGAAAAAGCCACAAAATTTGTCAATCGGTTGACAGAAAATATCTCAAAATTCGCCAATTTGTCGTGGGTAAAGGCACGCAAAATTCGGCAATGGATCATCAGAAAAATTCTTCAATTCTTCATGAACAAAAAATTTTGAAATTTGTCAACTGAATGAGAGGAAATAGTGTGAAATTCGTTTGTAGATTGAGGAGGAAATCGTGAAATTCTTCAATCAGTCGTGGGGCAAAAAACGTAAACAGACTTGCCAAGTCTCCTGATTTTGGCGGAAGACTCCTGATTTTCACATGTTTTTCCATACTCCTGATTTTTGACACATTTCTCCTGATTTCTCATATTTTTCAGTATTCTATTATTTTCCCATCAAATGTAGTGCGATTCTGAGATGAAAACTGGCGTACGGGTGTACTTTTTCTTTAGCCTGATTGATCAGTAGTATTTTATGTGATTAAACTACACTTAGATTCATTATAAGTGATTAATCTTTAAGGCTTCTTGACTGTTACTATGGACATGTTTATGATTATCAATAAAATTTGTCCCGATTAACACATATTTTGAGACCTTCACTATATTTTATACGTTTATGGAGAAATAAAACATAATATACTTCTTAATCTTCAATAATAACGAAGTCTGGTTTAAAATTAAACTTGTGCAAAACATCTTTACGTTTAAAAAGTACTAAGATTGCACTGAAAAAATATATCCTGATTTCTGAAATAAAATCTCCTGATTTTTGGTTTTCAGAACTTGGCAAGTCTGCGTAAATATCGTCGATTGGTCATGAGAAAAAAATCATGAAATTCTTTAGTCAGTTGCAGAAAAAATGCAAAATTTGTAGATCAGTTGTATAAAAAACACGCGATTTTTGCTAATCAGTCGCGAGAAAAGTCTGCAAAATTTGCCAATCAGTAAAAGAAAAATATCTCGATTCGCCAATCAGTCGCGGGTAAAATCACAGAATATTTGGCAGTGGATTGTCAGAAATATTCCCAAAATTCTACAATCAGTCGCAAGAAAAAATTTCGTCAGTTGGTCGCGAGGAAAAAGCATGAAATTCACCAGTCAATCGAGTGAAAAATCTCAAAAATGTTTTCTAAATTTGTCTGTAGATCGGGAGAGAAATTGCAAAATTCTTCAATCGGTTGCGTGTGGAAAATGCATAAAAAAACGTGAAATTCGTTGATCGGTCCCGAGAAAAGATTGCAAAAGTAATTATCCATCAAAAGAAATCTCAAAAATATTACAAAATTTGTTAATCGTTCTCAAGAAAAGATTGCAAAATACGTCAGTCAGGAGAAACTTTTGCAAAATTTGTCAATCAGTTGTCGGAAAATATCACAAAATTTGTCTGTCGGTCGCGGGAAAATTCTACCGTTTAATGGGGACTTCAAACAAACCAGTTTAACAAAAGATGCTTTTTGAACAGGATGCAATAGTGTCTCTTTCAAAAACTGTATGCCTCTTTTAAAAAATTTCCGCCCAGTGCCCCTTTCGTTCTAGAGTCAATACTATATTTGTTACTTACATGCAGATCTTCTTCCTCCAACAAATGATACTCATAACCTGTTAGATAATATTCAGTAATGAAAGAAGAGCTCATGGGCCTCCACATTGACATAATTCTGTTAGAAAACTTCTTGGACTTATGACTAACTATGCATGGATCAAATTTCCAAAGACATTTCTTCCATAAAAGTAATATATCAAAATATGTCATTTCTAAAATTATTGACAGAACTGAAAATTCTTTGTTAATGCAATTGTTTTCAAAATAAATCCTACAGCAAAATGTTTCTTGTGTGTGTATCTTTGTAAAGATAATCAATTAACATATTTTCTGAGGTAGTTTTAAAAAAATTGCATATTTAGGAAAACTTGGTGCAGTATTTTTAGACATGTAGTCCCTTTTCAGTCGCCTTTTTTAATATAAATGATCCCCCAAAGTCCCCTTTTTTTAGTATAAATGGTCCCCCAAAGTCCCCTTTTTAAATAAAAATGGTCCCCTTTCCCCCTTTTGGAGGGCTAAAATGTGTTGGGAGCCCTGCTTCATGTATCAACCACTGGACTATTTTTGTCTGTCTCTTTCTCTCTAACTATTTCTATCACTCATCTATTGTTCTATTTCCCTCTATCTCTATATCTCTCCCTATGTCTCCTCCCCCACTCTCTCTATCCATCAATCATTCTATCTCTCTTTCTCTATTTGCCTATATCTCTATCTCCTTCTAGTTATTTCTTTATACAGTAGGTGCCGCTTAATGTGATCAGTTTGGGACCGATGCTATTTGATAACAATAACCGATTGATAACAATAAACGAAAAGTTACAGGAAACACAAAATTTTAATTTTATTACTAAAAGTAAAAAAAAAAATTTCAGCTAAAAATTTAAAAGACAACGACGATTCATCCAAACACAACAAATCGTTAAATTAGATGAATTAAAAAAAGTCATCCAAAGTTGTCGTCATTGTTTTTTGTCTCAACAAATTATTGATAAAACTTTCATACTTGTACTGTTCGCGAAAATCCTCAGCAGTGCCTCTGTGTTGCACCCCAAGAGCCAAGACACGGAGAGCTTCTCTCAAGTCAGTAGCAGTTGGAGGATTCTCAACAAGGTTTCCAGCTTCGGCTTCATCTTAATCATTTTCTTTGATAGAACAAGATACAGCTCGGCATACATCTTCATCGGTCATTGTTGTAGCCACTTGGGCGTTCTCATCTATAGACATCCATTCCGCAAAGCCATTTTCAGTCATGTCGGATGGTACAAGTACCGTTTCCTCGAATTCCGGTACGTCTATACCTTCGTCTTCTTTAACGAACCCACCGTGCAAGAAGCAGTTCTTAATATTTTTCTCGGACACACAATCCCACGACATTGTCAAAAGATGCAGGGCTTGAAGGAGATTTGTCTTCTTTGCCAACTCGTTTCCACTCAGTTGTTCCATACCTTCCATATTTTCCAAAATCCTCATGCGCATTTCTCGACGGTAATATGCTTTCATCGCACGAATTGTTACTTCGTCGCATGGTTGTGTAAGTGCTGTTGTATTGGCATGTAAGAAAGTTATTTTTATATGCTTTAATGTGACATTTACATCGTGGGCTTGGCAGTTATCCATGAGTACGACGATATTGTGATCTAATTCTTTGTCCCTCTTTAGAAGCCATTCGCTAAATAGAGCACTTGTAATCCACACTGTTTTATTTGCAGCATAATCAACAGTCAATTTCTTGACATCCTTAAAGTATCTTGGTTTTTGGCTTTTTCCTATAACAAAAAGTTTCTTCTTCTTTCCAGTCATGCTCGCACAACATTGAACAGTTATACGTTCTTTTGAAACCTTACATCCCTAAGAGATCTTGTTTTTGAACAGATACGTGTGTCCTGGCAAGGCGCGGAAATAAAGTCCAGCCTCATCAGCATTATAGATGTTTTCTGATGAATAATCAGCGATTATTTTCAACCATTCCTCTGAAATCCATTTCTTTGCAGCTGGAAAATCAGCATCATTTTCTTCCCCATGGGTACGTTTGAACTCAATGTTCTCTCTCTTTCTCCATCGATTAAACCAGTTGCGGCGAAATCTTCTTTGTCCATTTTAGAAGCAACATCTTCAGCTTTCGGCCGCAGTAAAGGACCGTTTATGCGCGCATCCTTTTCCCTAACATTGGCAAACCAAAGTTTCAAAGCAGCTTCGACTTCTTCATCTTTCCCAGTATGTCTTCGCTTACAGTTCTAATTGTCATTCAATTTTGCTTTGTTTTCAATCTCCTCGAGATTCTTTATAATTTTACAAAGTAATGGCTGAGAGATTTTTAGTTCGGCAGCAGCACTTCTTTGACTCATCTTAGGTAAATTATCAAAGCGTTTTAAGATGTCAATTTTGTCTTTAATAATTAAATCATTACGTTTTCTTTCCATTGCTAAAATATCTGCGATAAAGTTTTAAGTGAAACTGAACAGAAAAAAATCCTACAGGTGCCTTGCTGACTTATAAGGAGAGAACTCAACGCTTTTCCCTCCCTCTTAAAAGGGAAGGAAAATCCTCTTAAAAGGGAGGGAAATCAACACATGCGGCGGGATTTTTTTTTTTTTAATTGAATGAGAAAAGGAAACAAAATTTGAAAATGGTAAAAGAAAATGATAACAATAAACGAAGGCGCTGATTACAAAATCCGACTTTTTTAACATGTGTTAATATACAAGCGTTCGGGACTTCGCGATTCGATAACATTAAATGAATTGTTATGCATCTTTTTAAATCCTTGACTTAAAGCTTTCTTTAAATATAAGTAAAGGTATTTAGTTTTACATTGATGCATTTTGGTTTTTCAACATCTCTTGAATAAACATACTTGCGTATCTGAAACGGCCAGCGCTAACGTTCTCGTTCACGATCTTCAATTAAAAATACGTTACTCAGTAACAGTAAGTAACCTGTGATTTCAGGATCGCGCTAATCACCATAGTCTGCTATTCGCAACTTGCGAGTATTCGTAGCCAATGGCGTTTCAGATGCGAATTTGTGTACCTTTAAATGGCAACGTGTTTATGCAAATCATTCGCCGATGATGTGTTTAAAAGGATGGACTTTCCAGGATGTCATTCGCACTTTTCCTTTCTCCAGCTTGTAATGCTGGTTGTAATATAAAATGTAGCTGCATATTATTTTTCTTCAGTTCGTTTATTTAACAGCGAAGTTATGCTGTCTTATTGTATGTCATCTTGTTTATAATAAACTACTATGATTTTAAAGGAGCTGTTACTTTTAAGTCTTCCACATGTCACATGAAACACAGTTTTTTATTGGTACGGCCAACAAGTGGTAGCAGAGCGTGGTTGTGATTTTTAAAGCAGTTTAAAGTTTGTTATTGTGGAAGTGAAGACGTCGTCGCCGATGTGTTTCTCGAAGTCGCTGCGATGTTGTTTTTCTGCTGACGTGTCGCCGATGTTTACAGCTGATGTTTTTTCCCTGGAGTGCGCTTTTAAAGAGACTTTTGCTTTTTTTCATGTGTATTAAAGTGTTTTTCCTACTTATTTGACGGAGGCCGTATAGAAAATGGAGTTTCAGAATGTTGCTCTTTTGACATCGTCAAACTGGGAGACGTGGAAGATAGAAGTAAGAGTTCTGCTAATGCATTATGGTGCTTGGGAATATATCGAGAACGTCAAGAGTGAAAGCGGTGAGACATCGGAAAAAACAGTTCCTGTGACAGACAAGCTGACATGGAGAGAACAGAGTGAGGTGAATTTAAGAAAAGCCCGGTCCTATACCATTATTTACCAGACCTTGTCATCTGAGTTTAAGCCATTAATTTCGCATACAATGAATGGAGCTGAAGCCTGGAAGATCCTTAAAGAGCATTTTGAACCTACCACAAGAGCTCGTGTTATACAACTGCTAGATGATTTTTTTGGTGTCCGTTATTTTCCTGGAGAAAATTTGGGACTTTTTTTGTGTCGTGTCAAGCAAGCAGCAGAGCGTCTGCGTGATGTAGGACATACCCTTCAGCCCTTGTACATGGATTACCAGATGATTAGAAGTTTGCCCGAGGAGTTCCAGTCTACAGTCCAAGCGATTTACAGGTGGCCAGATGCAGAGTTTGTACCGGACAAGATTGAGGCTGAATTGCTACTGGAGGAGAATAGATTGAAACTGGCCAAAAAGGACATTTCTAGTTCTAGTGTTGCTTTTTCTGGAGAAATGGTAAAGTGTAAAACAGGTAAATTTAAGAATTATAATGTTAATCAAAGTAAATTAATAGGTCCTTGTTTTCTTTGTAAATCTTATGGTCATTTAATTGCTAACTGTAAATTGAAAAATCAATCTAAAAATTTTCAATCTAAAAATTTTCAAACTAAGAAATATCAGTCAAATAGTAAATTTAAAGAATCTAGTAACGCAGAGTTAAAATGTAATGTAAAATGTAGTAATGAAAAAAACAATAGTAATGTAAAATGTAGTAATGAAAAAAACAATAGTAATGAAAAATGTAGTAATGAAAAAAACAATAGTAATGAAAAAAACAATAGTAATGTAAAATGTAGTAATGAAAAAAACAATAGTAATGTTAAATGTAGTAATGAAAAAAACAATAGTAATGTTAAATGTAGTAATGAAAAAAGTAATAGTAATGTAAAATGTACCTTCTCTGAACATGAGACTAGTTTGATTGAAGTAGCTCAAAGTAATTTTAAAAGTAATTTTCTTGAGGCAAATTCATCTGATTTTGGCCAAAATAGTAGCTGGGTGTTTGATACAGCTGCTACTGCTCATTTTTGTAATAACAAAAATCTTTTTTTGAATTATGAGTCAGTTTCAAATATGCAGATGTCACTTGCTGTTGGAGAAAAAGAAAGTCCTGTTCAGGGAAAAGGTACAATACATTTTTTTATTAAATGTAAAGATGGAAGTTTCAATCAAATAATTCTTAAAGATGTTTTGTATAATCCTCATTTACGTAGAAATCTCTTCTCTGGTAGTAAACTTGAAAAACTAGGCATAAATTTTGTTGGCAGTAAAGGCAAACTAATTGTGTATGACAAGGGCTGGCAATGGTTATTTTATGCAGTAAGGAAAAATGATTTGTATTTTGTTAAACCTTTCAGCTATAAAACTTGTAAAGGAGAAAGCAATTCGGTTGACATTTCAGCTAACCAAATTGAAAATTTAAATTTGAGTAACTTGTGGCATGAGAGATTTTGTCATGTAAATAGTGAATATTTGGTTAATACTAGTAAAAATGAAAGTGTTAGAGGTTTGCCAGAGCTGTCAAAGTTAACCGAGGATTGCATCTCCTGTAAACTTGCAAAATCTAAGAGAGTGTCATTTAAATCAATAGGGAATGTTAGATCAAAAACTGTTCTAGAACTTTTACACATGGATTTGTGCGGCCCTTTACCTGTAGCATCACATGGAGGGAATAGATACTTTTTCACCATCATTGATGATTTTTCTCGTAATGTTGCAGTATATACCATCAGAAATAAATCAGACGTTTTTCAGACATTCTTAAAATTTCAGAATAGGGCTGAAAGGTATTTAAGTAAGAAAGTAATTTCTACTAGAACTGATGGGGGTTTAGAATTCTGCAACAACGAATTTGAGAAATTTTTAGAGAAGCAGGGAATTTTACATGAGAAAACGAACCCGTACAGTCCAGAAATGAACGGTGTCGCGGAGCGTTTTAATTTAACTGCTCTTGATGGTGTTAAAGCTCTCCTTAATTCAAGTGGCTTATCACAAAAATTTTGGGCTGAGGCCTTAATGTGTTTTTCTTACACCTGGAATAGGATCTGTCACAAACAAAAAAGAACCCCTTTTGAGATGTACTCTGGTATAAAACCTTCAGTTTCTCATTTAAAAACATTTGGCTGTTTAGCTTATGTTGGAGTGCCCAAACAAGTCCGAAGGAAGCTTGATATGCGAGCTAAACTAGGGATTATGTGCGGGTATGCTCAGGCAACTAAAGGCTACAGAATTTGGTTAATAGATGAACAGGAAATTGTAGAAACCATTAATGTTCGTTTTGATGAAACTAAAAGGGGGGTAGATATAGCTTCAAAAATTAAAGAACCTAAATTAAATTTTTCACTTTTTGATTTCCCAGAGGACGGAAATATTTTTGATGTAGAACCAGAGATTACATCTGAATTGGGAGGGGCATCAGATTCTGACAAAAGTTTAGTACATAGTAGTTTAAAGACTTGTGCCACTATTCCTTGGATACGTAAAGCAGTACCTCGAAAAGTAGGAAAAAAAACAGACATTTACTATGGCATCGAAGGAACCAATACTAGAATAAGATCCTTTAATGAATTGTTAGAATACTGTAAATTAAATAAAATTGAATGTGATAAAAATCTTTTTGACTTCAGCAGTAAAAATAAAGAATCCGGTAAAATTTCTAATTTTTTAAAAGTAGATGAAGCAAACTTGACTGAGGTTAAAATCCCCAAAACTTACAATCAGGCTGTAAAAACCCCAGAAGCATCTAGTTGGAGGGACGCAATGAACCAAGAAATGAACGTAATGTATGGGATCTTGTGACACCTCCGAAAGATGCAAAAATACTTGTTAATCGTTGGGTGTATACCTTAAAAAGAAATGAAAATAATGAGATTGTAAGGTATAAGGCTAGGTTAGTGGCAAAGGGGTTTAACCAGGTTAAAGGAGAAAGTTACGATGAAGTTTTCAGTCCAGTTGTTAGTTTTTCAATAATTCGGTTGTTCTTTGCCATATTTTCATGTCTGTTAAAATGGGTTAATGTCCAGGTAGACGTCAACAATGCATATCTTTATGCTGGTCTTAATGAAACTATATACATGCACCAACCTGAGGGTTTTGAAAAAGAAAAAAATAAAGTTTGTAAGTTAAATAAGGCCATTTATGGTCTGCATCAAAGTGGCAGACAGTGGTTTTTTGAGATGGATGATGTTTTATCCAAATTAAATTTTTGCAAACTAGACTGGTGCAATTGTGTGTATGTGTTTCATGACAGATTGGTTCTTTTGCTTTATGTTGATGACATTGTTCTTTTTGGCAAAACTAAAGATGATTTGAATTTTGGGATAGATTTGCTGCAAAAACATTTTAACTTAAAAATTTTAGGTGCAACCAGAAAGCTATTAGGCATAGAGTTTGAAGAGATTGGAAATAGACTTTACATACACCAAACATCTTATATTGAGAAAGTTTGTGAAATGTATTCAAACTTTAAGTTTCCAATTAGCTCTTTACCTATTCCTAAGGGTTTATTGTTATCAAAGCAAGATTCCCCTTCCACTAAGGAAGAATTTGATAAAATGTCTAGTTTTCCTTATAGAAATCTTATAGGATGTTTATCTTATATAGCGGGAAGGACCAGACCTGATATTATGTATGCAGTAAATTTATTATCTCAATTTCAAACCAATCCTGGCATTGCTCATTGGAATTGTTTATTAAAATTGTTAGGTTATTTAAAATATACTAAAAATTTCAAACTTGAGTTATCTAGAGTTAATGATTTAAATCTCTCATGTTATTCTGATTCAGATTTTGCAGCAAACAGAGACGATCGTGTTTCCATAGGTGGATATATTTTGTTTTTGGATGAAACTCCTATTTCATGGAAGACATTTAAACAACAATGTGTAAGTCTTTCAACCATGGAGGCCGAATATGTCAGTTTAACTGAAGCTGCTAAGGAATTAATCTGGATAAAAAATGTCTTACAAAATAAAATACTTAACTTAAATTTGAGAGATTGCACTTTATTCTGTGATAACCAAGCCGCCATAGCCTTTTCTAATTCCCCTTTTGAAAACCAGAAAACAAAACATATTCATATAAAATATCATTTTCTAAGAAATCTTGTTTTTGATAAAATGTTTAAACTTAAATATATTCCTAGTAAACTTAATCTTGCAGATAGCTTTACTAAGCCACAAGTGAAAGAGCAGCTGTTGAATTTTTGTAAAAGAATTTTTGATATTTAAATCTTTATGTGGGGGGGTTATAATTTTTCTTACAATGTTGTTCACTCTGGTCAGTGTCCTGCCAATAAAGTCTTATGTGACCTGACATTGATCAGATTGTTAGTTTTTGAACTTTTTAAGTGTAATTTTTTTGTAAACTTTTTGAACTTTTTCATGTTTATGCAAAATTTTCATGCTTTTGTAATATTCTAGAGATGATGAAAAAGGAGGCCGATTGTTATGCATCTTTTTAAATCCTTGACTTAAAGCTTTCTTTAAATATAAGTAAAGGTATTTAGTTTTACATTGATGCATTTTGGTTTTTCAACATCTCTTGAATAAACATACTTGCGTATCTGAAACGGCCAGCGCTAACGTTCTCGTTCACGATCTTCAATTAAAAATACGTTACTCAGTAACAGTAAGTAACCTGTGATTTCAGGATCGCGCTAATCACCATAGTCTGCTATTCGCAACTTGCGAGTATTCGTAGCCAATGGCGTTTCAGATGCGAATTTGTGTACCTTTAAATGGCAACTTGTTTATGCAAATCATTCGCCGATGATGTGTTTAAAAGGATGGACTTTCCAGGATGTCATTCGCACTTTTCCTTTCTCCAGCTTGTAATGCTGGTTGTAATATAAAATGTAGCTGCATATTATTTTTCTTCAGTTCGTTTATTTAACAGCGAAGTTATACTGTCTTATTGTATGTCATCTTGTTTATAATAAACTACTATGATTTTAAAGGAGCTGTTACTTTTAAGTCTTCAACATGTCACATGAAACACAGTTTTTTATTGGTACGGCCAACATGAATGATAACATTATCCGCGATCACATTAAGCGGCACCTACTGTATATATCTTTCTCTACACTCTCTCTTTCTATCCCTCTCCCACTCTATATAGCTCCCTCTTTCTCACTGTCTTTCTCTCTCTCTATTTGTATCTATCTCCGTTTGTCCCTCTAATTATCTCTCTATTTCCCTTTACCTTTTTATCTCCACCTCTCTTTTTATCTTTCTATCTCTCTCTCTATATATATTTCTTCTTCTATCTCTATCTCCATCTATATATCTCTGTATCTCTCTCCCTCACCTTTCTCTTTCTCTCTACATATCTATCAATCAATTAATTTCCCAAATTGGTTTCATTAGGATTTTATATACAGGGTGATTCATAAAAGATGGGCAGAACTTTAAGGGGTTATAGTACACTTAAAGACAAATAATATTAAATAGGAGACTAAGGGTCCCAGACGTATTCCCAAGGAGATAGGGGGCATTAAAGTTTAGGGTCCGAAATTTCAAATGATTATAAAACATAGAAGAATTGGTCGATTCGTTTGCGGTTTTTGCAAAAAATTTTCTTTATGCCAGTATTTTCTTGAAATAAAATTTTAAAGTTCAATTTCAAAAAATGCCGATAGGGGGCGCTTTAGACTTTGGAGTAACAAACAACTATTTTTTAACGTTATTTTTTGTATTTCTTTAAATGATTTCGAAAGCTTAGACTTAAACTTAAATTTTGATCTAAAAATCTGAGTCCTAACGAGTAGTTAAGTAGCGTAAACTGAAATTTGAAATTTGAAACCCTTCTCCCCCCCAGAACAAAAATCAGTTATTCCCGATCTTTGTGTCGTAGATTAGGCTCTAACTACTGCCGCGTTTTGCTAAAATTATTCTTTATGTCAGTATTTTCTTGAAAATAAATTTTAAAGAAAAATTTCAAAAAATTCCGATAGAGGGCGCTTTAGACTTTGGAGTAACGAACAACTATTTTATACCGTTATTTTTTGTGTCTCATTAAATGCTTTCTAAAGCTTAGACTTAAACTTAAATTTTCAGCTCAAAATCTGAATCGCTGAGCGTGGTTCAGTAGCGAGGGGAGGGGGTTCAAATTTCAACTTCTGAACATAGTTCAGTTTACCATGTCCACACACTGTGTGCTGTGATACGAGGTAAAAAGACACAAATTAGGATTATGTTACCAAAGCATATTTATTAACATGTAATCACAATAAATGTTCAAAATTGTGACCACCAGAGGTTATGCACGCAGAACAACGGCGACGAATGGAACGGCGAACATTCGCGAAAACATCAGGCTTTTCGAGCACTTCCCCTACAGCAGCGGAAAGTCTGGCGACCAGTTCCTCGGGGGATTCAATGGGTGTCTCATACATAAGAGCCTTCAATCGTCCCCAAAAAAAGAAATCGAGGGGTGAAAGATCTGGCGAGCGAGCAGGCCAAGCAACAGGACCACCTCGACCAATCCATCTGTTCGGAAATGTGATGTCCAGATAGTTGCGGACGTCTCGTACGTAATGGGCTGGCGCTCCATCGTGCTGGAACCACATGACCCGCCGGATGCGTGGAGGAACAACGTTTAACAGGTCTGGCAGCACATGTTGCAGAAATGTGAGGTATGTTTTACCGTTGAGGCGTTCAGGAAGAAGGTACGGTCCGATTAGGTGGTCTCCGAGGATTCCTGCCCAAACATTGATGGAAAAGCGTCTCTGATGAGCATGTGGATACGTAGCATGTGGATTGACATCCGCCCATACATGTGCATTGTGTGTGTTAAATGTACCTTCACGTGTGAAGGTACATTCATCGGTGAAAAGCACAGTTCGTCCAAAATGCTGCAGCGTCCGTTCTGCTGCAGAAACCAGCGGGCGAATTCAATACGATTTGGATAATCCCCTGGAGACAGTTTCTGGACTCGTTGCACATGAAACGGGAGCAAATGTTCATCCTTCAGTACCCTCCAAGTCGTGGACTGTGAGGTATCCACCTGGCTAGCCACTGTTCGTGTACTTGTACTTGGCTGCGCCGCTACTACATCCAGAATGGCTTCTGCAACAACTACTGATTCGTCCTTTTTTGCACGACCTGCATTCGACCGGGAAGCCAGAAATGATCCCGTCTCACACAACTGTCTGTGCAAGCGCTCGAAAGTTTTGCGGTTAGGCAACCGCCTGTTAGGAAATCGCTCTCCGTACATTCGTTGTGCCTCTGCACCATTTCCATCTGCCGCTCCGTAAATTAAATGCATCTCAGCCTTTTCCTTATTCGTGAAGGGCACCATCTTCCGATTCATTACTACAGCGACTTACACTTGACTCACCGTTCAGTGGTTTTTATGCCTGAATCGTGTCGAAATTTTGCATACGTGTTCTTCTTCTTCCCCATTTGACATTTGCATACTTTCTGTTTCCTTCTTCACCCGGTGACTAGCGTCAGGAATGGAGCTTTAACGTTTGCATGAGCGACGTTTCCAACTGTGCCAGTGCCTTTATGAGTGAATTCCGACTATGCAGTCCTTGACGAAAGTTGTATTTTTGCCTCGTATCAGAGCACAGTTTCGTTGGGCATGGTTAAGTAGTGCAAACTGAACTATGTTCAGAAGTTGAAATTTGAACCCCCTCCCCTCGCTACTGAACCACGCTCAGCGATTCAGATTTTGAGCTGAAAATTTAAGTTTAAGTCTAAGCTTTAGAAAGCATTTAATGAGACACAAAAAATAACGGTATAAAATAGTTGTTCGTTACTCCAAAGTCTAAAGCGCCCTCTATCGGAATTTTTTAAAAATTTACTTTAAAATTTATTTTCAAGAAAATACTGACATAAAGAATAATTTTAGCAAAGCGCGGCAGTAGTTAGAGCCTAATCTACGACACAAAGATCGGGAATAACTGATTTTTGTTCTGGGGGGAGAAGGGTTTCAAATTTCAAATTTCAGTTTACGCTACTTAACTACTCGTTAGGACTCAGATTTTTAGATCAAAATTTAAGTTTAAGTCTAAGCTTTCGAAATCATTTAAAGAAATACAAAAAATAACGTTAAAAAATAGTTGTTTGTTACTCCAAAGTCTAAAGCGCCCCCTATCGGCATTTTTTGAAATTGAACTTTAAAATTTTATTTCAAGAAAATACTGGCATAAAGAAAATTTTTTGCAAAAACCGCAAACGAATCGACCAATTTTTCCATGTTTTATAATCATTTGAAATTTCGGACCCTAAACTTTAATGCCCCCTATCACCTTGGGAATACGTCTGGGACCCTTAGTCTCCTATTTAATATTATTTGTCTTTAAGTGTACTATAACCCCTTAAAGTTCTGCCCATCTTTTATGAATCACCCTGTATATATATTTGTATATATATATATAGGGTACATATAGAAGTATAAATAGCTTCATCATTGCCAGTAAAATAATTTTATAAGCATATAAAATTGGATTATCTTATTTTACATTATCATTGAATTAAAGTATTTATTTAGATTATTTATATAGACATAGAAAATCATAATTTTTGCTCATTTTGAATTCACGGATAAAAAATATTCATCTTTCAAAGGAATAGTTATCTACGAGGTAGAGTCAATAAATTCCCAGAATGGTCGCAGGTGTTCATTGGAGGAGAAATATCTTTTTTGGAGGTTGGTAGCACTGATAAGAAAAACACACAGGCATCTGGAATTCATTTGCGGTATTGTCGCATTAGCTGTGGATCATTTCTGACAAAGTTAATTTTTCATTTATCGGATTTTGAAATGTCGTCTTTAGAGCAGCGTGCAAACATCAAATTCTGCATTTTGCTCGAGAAATTTTTTGAGACACTCGAGATGCTGAAGAAAGCATATGGAAACGATGCCATGAAAAAAAATGGCTGTGTACGAGTGGCATAAGCATTTTCGTGAAGGTCGCACAAACATCGAAGATGACCCTCGTACTGGGCGTCCCTCCTCTTCCACTGCAGATGAATATGTTGAGCATGTTCGAGAACTTGTGCGTGCGGCCTGACAAATAACCATTGATGCCATTGTCTCTGAACTTGGAATTTCACATGGTAGTGTTCATAGCATTCTTCATGATGATTAAACATGCATTGTGTTTGTTTGCACATGGTTCCAAAAATGTTATCACCTGAACAAAAAGAAATGAGAGTGAACATGTGCAGGGATTTGATTGACATGGCTAATGAGGATGACAGCTTCTTGAAGAAAATCGTGACAGGTGATGAGACATGGTGCTTTCTTTACGACCATCAATCAAAACGTCAGTCAAGTGAATTGAAAGCAAAAACATCACCAAGGCAGGAAAATTTTCACTTGGTGAAAAGCCGAGGGAAAGTGATGTTTTGAGGTGTTTTTCAATTACGAGGGCGTCATTCACTACAAATTTATTCCTGAAGGCCAAACTGTCAATAAAGAACTTAACCTGGAGATCCTTAAATAATTACGAGATGCAATCAGATGAAAACAACCTGAAAAATAGGCAACAAATGATTGGTTTCTTTTACATGACAATGCTCCACCACATTGCACTCTAATTGTGTAAAATTACATTGCCAGACACAGTGTTGCCACTCTGGAACATACCCTTCTTATTCTCCCGACCTAGCACCAGCAGATTTTTACCGGTTTCCATGGCTGAAAATGAAATTGAAGGGACACTGTTTTGTGGATTCAGATGAGGAGGATAAAAAAATGCAACGAAGCTACTGAAAGACGTCTCAAAAAAAAAAATTCAAGGAGTGTTTTAAACAGTTATACGAACATTGGAAGAAGTATATAATTTGTAATTGACCTATTCCGGGAACTTTTTGATCCTACCTCGTATTTAAATAAGACAATAGATAATTATTATAAATTTTATATAAAAGAACTTCTTATTTTATCACTAAAGAAACTTTACTAAGGAAATGTGTTATATATTGAAAAAAATAGTTATCGCTTCATATTTGTGAATTTGATTATGCAGAAAAACTTGACAATGGTGACTTGGTTTGTTGACTTTTTTCATCATTTCCTATATTCGTATAACTTTGTGTAAGTGTCATTTCATTTATTTGTTTTCAAGCTGCTTGAAATATTAAAAAATAATTTTTCTTCTCCCCCTTGATCCAAAAAGAGAAATTTAAAGAAGGAATACTTGAAACGGTAAGAATTTCTGCTGTTGTATATGCACTATTCTATATATTGTGAGATTTTTTTCAGTTTCTATCAATATTTTCAACAAATGTGTCTTAACCTTAATACTTAGGAATATTCACACAGTGAATATGGGTGAATGAAGATATTTAACCTTGTTTTTAACAACATATCATGAAAAAAAATATGGGATTTATACAGCTTTCCAAATCAACTATTTATTTTAAAATATTATAAAAACAGCATATACTTATAAAGCTACATTTCAACACTTTTCAGTAATATGAAATAGATACATTAAAGTTATACTAATATATTTTACGTACACTTCAAATAATGTAAATTTCAACAACATTAAATAATTAAAACTTATTTATATGCTTTCTAAAAGCAATGCAGTTTTTTAAAAACACTTACGTAAAATTTCTTCAAAATAAAAATAAAATAAATGGACAAATTGTTTACTTCAAAATAATATTTTTAATGTCAGACAAGTCAATTTTGAATTTATAGTATTATAACACTTTCTAAAAGCAATGCAGGTTTATAAAAACACTCAGGTAAAATTTCTTTGAAATAAAAATAAAATAAATGGACATTATTTACTTCAAAACAATATTTTTAATGTCAGACAAGTCTATTTTGAATTTATAGTATTATAAATGTTAATTATGAAAAAAACATCATTAAAAATATATCTAAACAAACACACTGTACCGCTGGAAGATAATCTTTAAAAGATTAAATTTCTACTGAATATTATTTATAAATCATTTATTGAAACAACATTTAAAAAAAATCCATATAATGAGAGACAAGGGATTTCTACAATTATATTTTAATAGTTATCCTTCCAATTCAAAAGATCTATATATTAACTCGTGTAAGCAGTCATAAATGTTAGTGTTAAGACATATTTGTTGAAATATGATAAACTAAAAAATATAACTCCATATATAGAATATTGATGCATATAAAACAGAATCGTTATAAAAAACATGATTAGAGTATTTAAAACAACAGAAATTCTTACCTATATTGACAAATTTAAATGTATAAATCATATTTGAAAATAGAACTTAATTATGTAGTCTGAAGAAATAATCATTTTGATTTTGCATTTGAGAAAGCTCAACTAATTTGCATGCAATATTTCTTAATTATTCCATATTAAATCATAAAATTTATCACATTTGTTATTTAATTTGAAGAAGTTTATTTATTTATATTGGCTGGCTCCTGACCGATATAAAAGACACGTCTCTCAAATATCATAAATATTATTTCTGTTATCAACGTCCCTTATTCTATGCATTTACAAAATGCACAACAATGAATAACATATCATTCAAGAGGTTTTTGAACCAGCTTCTGACATAGTACACTCACATTTCGTTAAAACATTTTTTTAAATTAAAAATTGCAGTTAAACTTTAAATCAGCATTGTTTTCATAAAAATAATGGAATTTTTTTCTCGAATGTTGCCGCAAAAATAAATAGTACAATGAAGAAGAAAGTGGAACATCTGTGCGTAGGCTTATTTTATATTTATGATTAAAAAGCAAAATTCAAATGTTTAAAAAAGAAAAAAGACATCATTGATCGATCAAAGCAATGATATTTCATGTGTAGCCTAAAATGTATGCATTGTTATATTAAATTAAGTTATATTTTAAATCTATTCCATTTACTTTTCATTGTGCCATGTTTTTCCTGAAGCGAATGACATCATCCTCTAATACAGTTAAAATACATTTTTTTTTCTCGCGTGCATGCCTTTTCTATCTTCGATCAGTTTTTACTGTAACTTTAATGGAATCAATCGGATGATATTCTGGCTTGACTAATGTTGTTTGCAGATATTTTCAATCCTTAATTTTTGTTTAGAGGTTTAAACTTGCACATAAAAAATATTAGATAGTTGTAAAAAAAATATGCAGTGTGAAATCCTCACACGGGTCCACTAGTATGAGATAATGCTCTGAATTCAATAATTTTATGCATGGAGTGTGTAGTGATTCCAGTGTTGAAAATGAAATATTTTACTTTGATTTGTGTCAATTCAGTATGATGAAAAATAATAATTTAGCGTACTAGAAAATTCTTTGATTGGTAGAAACTAGAAACTAATATAATCAATTTTTCTGTGATGTACACCGTATTTTAAATTAATTTTCAGTGGATTTTAAAATATAATATTTTTAGTTCATCTGATTATAAATAAAGGTTTTGTGTAAAGCTAAACTTGGTACAATACATCATTTGGCTGCAAACCCGATTATGAAATCTCAATTCCTTCAAAAATGTTGGTAAGATGATAGTCTGATCACAGAAGATCCAGTCAAAATATTTTTAAAGCCATTATCGTTAAGCAGAGGGCGGGTTTAAGGGGACAAATAAAATTAGTCAGAAGATTTCATTTAACATGGCTTACTCATGTAGTTAAGTTTTAGCGCGAGTAGTCTATATTTTTTAACATGTCATTAATTGATATAATGTTTGAATATTTCTTCAATTATGCAGGCATGAGATTCTTCCGCGGTTTTCCGCTTTTTTGTCAATCTCATCCCTTAGGGATGAGATTCTTCCGCGGTTTTCTGCTTTTTTGCTTTTTTGTCAATCTCATCCCTGATTATGCGAGCAAAGCCGCAGGTTTTCCTGTTATATATTATTAGGTTTGAAATTATGAGAACAGTTCATAAATTGTATAAACTGGGTGACAGCTTTTTATTACAATTTTATTTGCAACAATTATGTTTGCTATTTTAAGATATTAAAGCGAATGAGATAGCTTCATATATTACGATTGGATTTTCTGTGTCCACACATCTTTTCAAATTCTTCCATTGCTAAAACCATACAATTTTTACATTTCTGGTTTTCAAAATGTAATAAATTTTGTTGCTTTAAAGTAGGGTCGAGTTTCAATTAAATGCATATTTTTTTATTGGGTAGAAAAATCCTTTTCAACCACAGTTTGATCTGAAATATATTTTTCTACTTTTCATAATTTTAGAAAGAAAATAATCCTGAAGAGTACCAATTGATTGAAGCCACGAATCTAAAGAAGGACCATATGGAACCACTGGTAATAGAAGCTGCCAGAATGATGGAGCAGAAGGTTGGTAGAGGAACTGTAAAAGTAAAACAAGAGAAGAAAAAAGATCCAGGTGGATTTTTATTCAATATCTTTTCAATTAAGATATTTTATTGCAAAGTGTTGGGGGGGGGAGCTATGTTTATTCATTTATAATTAGTATAGAGCAACTTTTATACATGAAAAATTGTGATGTTTGGATAATTTTTTAAAAATAAATTTTATATAAAATTCCTTTGTTGCTAAATTATCAAAAAGTGAAAAAATACAGTAAAACCTCTGTAATGGACACTCCCAAATAGCGGATTCCTCTGTTTAGCTTACACTCTTTCAATCCCCAACACCTATATGTACATTTTTACATCTGAATAGCCAGTCATGTCTCTAGGCTTTTGAAATCCTGGTTCCTTGGGACGGGACCCAGACACTTCCAAAAAATTAGGTCCTTGTAGAAATATGACATATTCAATGTATCTAATAGAAATATTCCTCTTTTGTGTTCTTTCAAGGTAAAAATTATCTACCCCAAAGGACACATCACAAGTTTTTTTATATGCATCCCTTCTCAAACTTTTTGCTTAATTGATGTGCTATAGCCTATCTCCGGCATCACTGATAGCAGGCAAATTCTGCACAGGTGTCCGTTATTCAGAGGTTTTATTGTATTAAAATGGCATAATGTAATTAAAATTATAAAATTAAAAAATACATTATCTGAAGGTTGTGCATTCAATGCTTGTATTAGTTTAGCTGACCTAAACTCTGGATAATTTTTTTTTTCTTCCATAAACCTGAAATGGAAGAAAACTAATACTATATTTTAATGTAATTTTTAAAAAAATCCTTTTTGAAAATGGCAAAATTGTAATGCATGCTAATTTTGTGTACTTCCTTAATGTCTAAATTCACACCCTTTTTAAGCCACGAGGAAAAGGTACAGGATCCCCTGACCTTAGTAAGTAACAAATAATTGTTCTGTTGTCAAATAGAACTACCCACTTGTTCATCATATTATTTCTTATCCCTTGTTTTTGTGAGTGTAATTGCTACCATTTTATTACAATGTGTAACAGGTGACCCGTTTCTTTCACACATGGTTTTCTGTGTTATATTTTTTATGGTTATTTTCATTTAGCAACCAATCTTCTCTACATAATCTTGGAAAAACATTGTCTTATCTGCAGGTTTTATTGGTACCCTTAAAATAAAGATAAATTATGAACTAATCTTAGACACTGAGACACTTAATCAAATCTGTCCACAAGACAGTTTTCTTACAAACATTTTAAATTCCTGCTGCTATTTTTTATACTAAAATTATATATAAACATTCACTACCTTATTTCAATAATCTTGAACTGAACAAGGCTATTTGGATAAATATTTGATCATTTTCTAATTAACCTAAAATGGCAAAATGGCTTATTGCAATGAACCTGAAAATTTTCAGGCTGATTCTTCAAAACTTAACTGGGAAACTCAAAAATAATTTAAAATAACTAGTTGTTGTAGTTTTAAACTCTGTTAAAAGCAAAACAAAACCACGTGATCTGAAAATGCGACTGGATTGGTTTGACGTCACTACACATGAAACGGGGATTCTGCTTAGAGTCGAGTGTGTGCAGGCTGTTTTAAGTTTTACATTTTTTTTTTCTATTTACTATAAACATATTTTAAAGACTAGTTTACACAAAAACAAAAATTTAAGTCAAAAGATTATTTTAACATGTCTAAATATAATGCACTAATTAATTTATGCATTTGCAGTAATTTTCATTTAGAAAAGTGCTTAAGATGGTCGGATTCGAAAAATATAAAATTATGTCTTATGGAAATAGTTTTTTTTTTTTTTTTCAAATTTACTTTTAGGGCAAAAAACTGCATTTCATCTGGGTAAAAATACAGGAAGCTAAAGCTAAAAGTCACGTATATTTTTCACTTACTTGGATTTATTTAAACGAAAAAAGAATGATAGTTTTATTACAAAAGAAATCATAAGTAAAATCTCATTTATATAACTCTTGAAATGCATTATTTTCTTAATTCATTTTAATGCTTAATA
This sequence comes from Maratus michaelseni, assembly GCA_963931845.1. NCBI lineage: Eukaryota > Metazoa > Arthropoda > Arachnida > Araneae > Salticidae > Maratus > Maratus michaelseni. The sequence goes on from OZ007592.1 coordinate 259,146,818, forward strand.
ATTTGTTTTGATATGAATATAATTTCGTGTTATGCAGGTTATATTACAGATAAAAATGTATTCAAATTAATTATGAGAAAACGAAATTTTGAGCAATAATACAGAAAACAAAACAAAAAAGTATTTAATACTGATTTATCGAATAAAACTTTAAATTAGCTACCGACAATAATAATTGTGTAATTACTGATCAGAAAAAAAAATAATAACTGCAACATACGTGAGTAAATTTATCACTATTGTCTTTTATTTTCTTTTTTTATGGACTTACTTAATAAGCAGAGGTCTGTCCAGACTTTTCTCCCAGGGTCCTGTTTTTGTGAAATTGTAAACAGCTTTTTACATTTGTGAAAAACCTAGTTACAATTTTGTGAATTTTAAACGATCGTTATATTCAGGTTCTTGTTCATACATTTTTAAGAAGAATAAAATACACATATTTTCTTTATTATATAAAAGTTACTGTCAAATTTTACTTTTAAATGACTAAATTTGTGAAAGGTTCAATTTGAAGAGGGAAAAAACTTGTGAAAGGTCTATTTTTAAGAGAAAGAATTTTGTGAAGGGTCCTGTTTTAAGTTTCAACGTTTTGTGAAGGGTCCTGTTTTGAGATTAAACATTTTGTGAAGGGTCCTTTAAAGGACCAGTTTTTTCCTAAACAGATCCCTGATAAGTATTATAGTAAAAATATATTTTTTAAAATACACATCTTTTTTAAGCATCCAATGTTTATCTTGATAATCACGCCTCATTTTATGATTGCAATTCATGATTTTTCCAAAAAAATGTCCAATATAATACTATAATTTGGCATGGCCACCGAACCCAATTATAGAAAATTCACCGTTTTTATAGCAGCATTTGTTAGAAAATACGAGCTAGTAAATTTGTTAAAATTTGTATAATCTTTGCTTTATTTCTGTTTTAAGGTATCAAAAGAGAGAAGAAAAATAATTAAAGCCTGATTTAAACTATCTTTTTATGATTTCTAAATTGATTTCTCAATGTATAATCATAATTCAATTAATATGAAACTGTTAATTTATTAAAACGTATTAACATACAGGGGTCACAGACCAGCTCCAATTGCACCAAACTGCTCCAAATGAAAATATCTGCTACAATCTGCTACAAATGCTTTTTTTTTTTACTATTTTTGCTCCAAAACAAGCATTTTGTTTTTTCTTTTCTACGGTGAAATCGGATTTCTTTGCGCCATTTTCTTCCCAGAAATGCTATTTTTCTGCCAAACGGCAGATTTCCCCTTTTTAAATTTTTTAAAATCAAATCCACGATCTGAAATCAAGATTTTCGTCAAGTGATCACAGAAAAAAACGGCAATTTTCATTGGACTCTCACAAAATAAAACCTTGATTTTCGGCAAGCGAACTTCGCGTAAAATCATGATTTTTGGCAAGTGATAGAGAAATAATATTGCGATTTTCATCAAACAATCGCAAATTGAAACTGCAATTTTCGTCAGACGATCACGAAATAAAACCTCGATTTTCGGCAGGTAACTGCGAAATATGACTGAAATTTTCAGCGATTGACCGTGAAATAAGAGGGGCATTGCTATGCTGCATTTTTCACGATTTGTGCAATAACTATATCTCAAGAACTAATGCACAGAATTTCATGAAATTTCAGACTGTTAGACCTTGACCTAAATAGATCCTTATTAATTTTGGGTGCATACTGCCCGACAAGTGTCGCTGCTATGTTTTGTTTTCATGATTTTTGCGATAGCTATATCTCAAGCTCGAATACATTGGCATTTAATTTTTGTTGCAGACAATTTGATTTATATAGAAGAATATTTTGTGATGACCACACCATACTAGTTAGTATTGCTAATGCACTGCTGATATAAATATTTCATGGAGTAAGGGAGGGGTTAAATTAGTTTTCATTTCTTTGTTTTTTATGGCAAATGATCCGAAATATGTAATCGCTGAGGTCCGGAGTATAGATTTTGTACTGTATGAGATTTCAACATATGTGTTGGGTACAATGGTGATACTGAATTTATTTTCAAAAGAAGAGCTTATGCTGCTCCAAAAACTAATTTTCCTGCTCCAAAAACTCGATTTCCTGCTCCACAAGTCATTTTTTGTTGCTCCAAAAACTCACTTTCCTGCTCCAAAAGCCATTTTTGACTGCTCCAAAACCTGCTCCAATTCTTCCTGAGTGAATGTGACCCCTGAACATATTACACTCTATAGTTTTTATTTATATTTTCTACTTTTTAGTGTATAAAATATTTGCAACTTCACACCCATTTAGCCCCTTTTTTGGCAGCTGTGGTTTAATGCATAAAAAAATCCACTGTTGTTAACTACAAAGAATAATTGTTGATTTATCAACTGTGGCGGGCTAACATCAAAATTAATGTCTTAATTAATGATTAAGTTCTAAAAATATTGTATTGTCATCTGAAACACACCTTTGCCCATAATTTTTATAGTTCTTAATTTATCAGAAAATGAGTAAAAAACCGATTACAAGATTCCATACTTATATACAAAAACTAAGTTGCATTAAATAAAAAAGTGTAAAAATAATTTAATTATAATTTTATTATTATTTGCTTACGTACGAGGAGCAGTCGGAAAATAAGTTTCCCCTGGCGACTGTGGACAGAGATGTGTATGAAAGACAAAAAATGTAATGAGACATTAAAGATAAAACATAACTTTATTTTTCCACATAAGTACCTAGTACATTGAGACATTTGTCATACCGCTTTATAAGCTTCAAAATGCCCTTCAGGAAAAAATCAGGGCTTTGCATACGGACGAAGCATTGAATGGCTATGGGCAAAAGACGACACAGAAGGTGAACGCGAACGTGCAAGACACCGATACACCATTAAACATAGGTCTACTGCAATGAAACAGACGGCGCTGTTGCAGTCAACAGCGCCATCTTACACGTTCGGGTTCGCCTGCTGTGTTGTCATTTGTCCATAGCCGTTCAACGCTTCTTCCGTATGCAAAGCCTTGTTTTTTTCTTGGAGGGCTTTTTGAAGCTTATAAAGCAGTATGACAAATGTCTCAATGTACTTGGTACTTATGTGGAAAAATAAAGTTATGTTTTATCTTTAATGTCTCATTACATTTTTTGTCTTTCATACACACCTCTATCCACAGTCGTCAGGGGAAACTTATTTTCCGACTTCCCCTCATATAATTTTTGAATGAATGCAGTATTTTTTTGTTTGTTTGTCACTTTTGAAAACAGCCATCTCATTAGACGTAAACTTTTTATAGTGACATATAAAGAAATAAACATACATTAATCATTCAAGGTTCATTCTTTGTTTGAACAATGCATTAGTATCATAAGGGCAGGACATTGTGTTAAGAGATATTATGTTATAAAATCACAACGATTTATAAATTCAATTCACAGGTAAAGCATGAATTTACATGATTATTTTTTTTAATTATTTGGAAGGTATGGATTATGTATTAATTTAGCAACAAAGATTTAACATAGAAACAAAAAATAAAGAAAACTTTTATAGATCATGCACCAAAATTTAAACATACTACCATTCTTTTAATGTTTAAATAGTAATAATAACAATAAAATTTAAATATACATAACATTGCTTCAAATAAATTTAAAATTATTATATTGGTACATAATATTTCTATTTTGGCCCTTTTAATTTCCGTAGAAATATTGTTAATTTATATATATATATATAAACTAAACATCATCTGTAATCTGCTAAGTTCCATACAGCATAAAATCTTCAATCCCACATTCTGAAAATTTCACAAAACTGACAATATTTAAAATAATTGTTTTTTTTTGTTTTTGTTTTTGCCTGTGTTAGTCCAGGGATCTGTTTGGGAAGAAATTGGGTCCTTTAAGGGACCCTTCACATAATTTTTCATATTGAAACAGGATCCTTCACAAAACATTCCACCTTAAAATAGGATCCTTCACAAAACATTCCACCTTAAAACAAGACCCTTCACAAAATTATTTGTCTTAAAAATAGGCATTTCACAATTTTTTTCCATCTCCAAACGAAACCTTTTACAAAGTTAATTATTTAAAAAAGTAAAATTTGACCTGGCAAAAACAACTGTAGCCGTCAAAGAATCGATTTATGTAGCTTTTACATATATAAAGGATCTTGTCAAAAATTTATAAACAAGAACCTGAATATAACAGTTATGTCAAATTCTCAAAATTATAATTAGTTTTTTCACTAATATAAAATACTTTTCACAATTTCACTAAAACAAGACCCTGTGAGAAAAGTCTGGATAGATCCCTAAAAACATTTTTTTTTGTATTACTTTTCTCATGTATTGAAAGTTATTGAACTTTTCTCGTATATTTATATAAAAATTCTGTAAAGGCTGTCTTAAAGCTACCTCATCACATTTCGCTTTTTCTTATAAGTTTAAGTTTAACTGTTTTTCAAAGATTCAAAACAATTTAATTAACAATTGAAGAGATAAAACATATAGTAAAACCAAGCCAAATTCTTAATTCAAGTATAAAATATAAATACAAAAACCTTTTTATAAGTTGATCCCACCCTCCCTAATGAAATAAAATAATTCTATTTGTACCAGTTTATTTTATATTGTGCAATATTAATACAAAAAAAAAAATAAAAGTATACATTATTCTATAAAATACAGTATTGTAGTATGAGTATTAACTTGTACAGATACTTTATTTCTACATCGAGATCTGGAAATGAAAATTCTTAAAAACGTGATGGAATAAAAATCTCACCTGGAATTCACAGTATTATTTATTCATTACAGCAATTTATAATACTTTTAATTTGTTACTAATCATTTTTAAGAAAAGAAAGCAATCGTTCAGCATAAAGCAAGCCATCCACATAGAAAATAACAGAGAGAAATACAGCGAGAATTTGTTTACATGTGTAGTGATGTCAGAACAGCTTTTATCACGTGATGCTGTTTTTCCAGCCACGACAAAAACTGTTTTTTAAAAGTTCAGTTAATGAATTATACAAGTTTCAAATATATGTAAAAATGGTATCAAAATGTTCGTATTTTTACACTTTATCAGATGCAAGTTAAATTGAAAAATGTGCAATTTCCCCATTGGTCATTTCATAATTTTTCTGAAACTTCATTGGCTAATTGCAGTAATTCTGGAAATTATCCGGCTGATTGGGAAACAAATGGTCATTTTCCAATTAGCCCAACACTGCATAGGCTCTTTGCAATGAGCTTGAAAAATATGAGGCTGATTGGTAATTGGCAGATGATTTTCCAATTAGTCTGGCTCTTTACAAATGGCCTAGACCAGGGACGGCAAATATATGGCACATGTGCCATGAGTAGCATGCAACGATATTTTTGCCACAGTGTAGATTGAAGTTCTAAAACTAAATTAAATTTAACAAAGTATACAAATTTAAACAGCCTGAGCCTTTCTTTTTAATTTTCCTTTTCTGAAATATAGAAATTTAAATACAACTTATTGAATTCCAATCTATTTCAATATGAATTTAATTATTTATTAAATATCAATTATTCGTCAAACCCTGCTAGCCTTCGAGACTTCTTCAAATTAAATAAAACCAGAAACTATGTTTAATAAAAGCAATCATTAAATAACCACATAGAAACAAGAAACATTTCATTCAGAGTTTCCCCTAGACAGTTTCAGAAGGGTACTGCACCCTGCCTGCCCTTTGGTTTACAAAATAGCACCCTTCTTGCCCCTCTTTTAAAAAAAAAGCATTTCTCGTTTTTGCATTAAAAAATTTGCTTTCGTAGTAAAAATTGACTCATTGTTGTCTTGAAAAGAGTGCCCTGACTTAAAAACCAATGGACTGGAAACAGGGTTCCTACGCAACTAGAAAACCTGGAATTGTCAGGGACAATGACAAGTGCTCCAAAAGTCAGGGAAAATTACATTTTTTTTTTCCCCTCTGTTTGTTATCATGTCTCAAGATTCTCCTGAGTTCCGAGGTTCGTCCGCAAAAAACGTTCTGATTTTTCATATCACGGATCACATTTGAATAGCATTCTGTGCCGCTATGAAACTTAGCGAGCGAAGCTTCACTGCTGGATCACTTTGATTGGCTGCTTTCGAGCCGAGTTTACCAGCTACTAAAGATCTGATTCCACTTCGGAAGCGAACCTTCTTTGGTGGTTTCATTCGAAATCTTCATGAATTATTAAAACTTAATTCTCAAGTGTTTGTTTCTGTGATCTGTTGAGGAAATTTGCGATATTTTTTTGCTTGATTGTTAATTGTTAATTTGATTGTTAATTGTGTGATTGTTTGCTCGATTGCAAAATTTGGGATTCTTTTCCGCAACCGATTTACAAATTCGCGATTTTGTTTGTGGGACCGTTTAACAAAATTCGCAATTTTTTCACAACCAATTGTTGAAATTTGTGAAATTTTTTTCATCAACAAATTCAAGAAAATCACTATTTGTTTCTGAGTTTTTTGACGAAACACAATCTTTTTACAGATCGTCTATTTTTTCTGCAACTTGTTCACGAATCGATTTTCTGAAATTCTGCAGTATGAAAAAAAAAAAAAATCTCTGACTTCCACGAAAATTAAAAAATATTCACAGAAGAATCACATGCCTGTGAAAGGTTTTAAGGGAAGAAAAATACCGCACAGTATTTTTTATTATGTGGGATTTTCCTATTTTGTGTGCGATACACTCAGTTCTGCACTTTATTTCAAATGCTGCCCCTCAAAGAAAATTGCATCCTTGCTTCTGAGGAACGAAATTCGCAATGTAAATATTCACATAAACATGATTCACTTGTAAGTAATATTCATTAAAAGGATTATTTTTTTTTTAAACTGAATTTTTAGACTGATGATAATTTTTTTTTTTTTCCTGAACTGTGAACGCCTTAAATTTTCAGAACTTACGAAACAGGATCACCCTTGACTGGGAAAATCAATGCCACATTCTCAGAAAATCGTCGATGCATTTAAAAATTAATGCGACACACGAAAAAAAATCACACGGTGCACCTAAAAAGTAGCATGATGGACTTAAAAAATCGTGCCTCATTAAATATGCCTAGAGTAATCTCAAGTGTAATAAAATATTTTAAGGTAGTTATGCAAAACAGGTCTTCCCCCTCCAATTTTTTTTTAACTTAATACATTTGCATAAAGAGAGACTCTTGCTTTGGCTATATAATACCAAATTTGGCTTTTTTTTTTTTTTTTTTTTTTTTTTTTTTAACAAAAGCTGAGAGTGTCTTAATATATTGCTTAGAACTGTGATTTTTCTTTTGTATTTGCTTAGTTTGCTCACAACGTGCTAAAAGTAATTTGCGTTAAGAGTGTTCATGTTAACGAGGTTTGACTGTATTAGTATTGTTATTTATTTCTTTACTGTAAATCATAAAACTGTAAATGTTGACACTTTGACCTCATGTTAGTAGCTTTTTAACTAACTAAAAAATATATAATTTAGATAGATCAAAGGAAAGGGACATGCTTATTAAAGTAATGCATTTTTATGGAAATTATCTACTGTCTGTAACTGGGAGGTGTCGGTTTTACAATACATAAGCTAAATTTTTATCAAGAAAGGTTAGGGAAATTTTTGTAAAAAGGTTAGGGAAAAGTCAGAGAATTTTTTTTTGCCAGAATTGTGTAGGAACCCTGTGGAAAAGTCAAGGTTATTTATCATTTCTGAGGGAAATTTTGAGAAAAAGTTAGAAAATTTTGAACCTTTCAAGACAAAAATTGAGAAATGTTTCTTATAAAACTAAGTGTTTGAAATTGCAGTGCCATTAAAATCAAACGTTGCTCTTCATAAGTATTGTAAAAAGTATTTTACCCTCCCGTGCAAATCATTTTGTCTACGCCCTTTCAGTCCTTCTTTGTAACTCTGAAATTTTCAGTTCCAGCTTCACTGAAACTTTCTACTGAATGTTGTAGAATTGATTAGGTGTTTCACTCTACTTACTTATCTTTGTTTGGGAACTGAGTATTTGTTAGCTTAATTTATTGAATATGTATTATTTGTATTAAAATATGTCAAAGCAATCTGTATTTAACTGTGATGATGTGATAAGGAATTTCATCCTGATTTGGCAAAATGGATAGAACCTGAGGCTAAAAGTGTGTGTCTACAAAATGTTATGTAGATACTTTCCTTTGATCCCCAGTGGCAGAACTATCTTCAAGTGTCTGCAACGCTAATAATGTTTTCAAAAATAGTCTGCAATACGCAATCAGACTTGCCAAGTCGCCGGCTTTTTGAATACCAGTATTATTTTAGAGAAAATGTTGTTCTTATAAATTGCAGAATGTTCCGATTACATAAAACAACATTTTCTGTACTAAAATACTGGTGTCCAAAAAGCCAGAGACTTGGTAACTCTGCGCAATATATCATATAAATCTATTCTTGCTGCTGTTGTAGGGCTAATTAATTAAGGCATCAGCATTTATCAGCCTTTCTGAGTAAAAAAAAAAAATCTGAAATTCACAGCAAATATTCTGAAAGGTTACAGCTGAGGGGGGAGGGGAGAAAATCCCCTCTCAGCAATAATTATTCATGTTGTGGGTCGGATTAACTATGCTTTTGATTCGAGTCGATTTCAGGCTGAGTGTAGATTCTTGCAAATTGGGTTCGGGTTAACTCTATTTTTCAAAAGTTAGTTCAGTATATTGTTTCAGATTAAAAACTATGCCTATATTACTAAGCATAGAACTTTGTGTGTCTGCTGTTTTCTAAAGGAATGCTGCATCTTTTCCAGGACTATTTCACAAAATTCACGTTTTTTTTTTTTTCATGAACCTTTGACAAAATTAGCATTTCTTTTTCCCCTGCGATCCTTTGGCAAAATTCACGTTTTTTTTTTTTCGTGGCCCTTCGACGAAATTAGCAGTTTTTTCCACGATTCTCTGACGAAATTGGCATTTTTTCTGCATCCATTTGACGAAATTTGCATTTTCTCTGTGGTCTTTTGATGAAATTCGCATTTTTTCCACGATCCTTTAACGAAACTCATGTTTTTTTTTTTTTACAGTTTTTTGATGAAAATCAAGTTTTTCCACGGCCCTTTGACGAAATTTGCATTTTTATCGCAATCTGTCAACGTCCCAGATCCTTTGATGAATTTCGTGTTTTTTCTTCAGCCTTTGGACAGAATTCGCGTTTTTTCCACGATCCTCCAAGAAATTTGTCGTTTTTTCGAGATACTTTGACGAAATTTGCCGTTTTGCCGAGATCATTCGATGAAATTTACCATTTTTTCGAGATTCTTCGACAAAATTTTCCCCTTTTTTTTAGCTGTTATTTTGCAATCTGTCAGCAGAATTCTCCGTTTTTTTTTTTTTTTTTTTGTGTGATCCGACGATGAAATTTTCCGTTTCCTCGACAAAATTGACCGTTTTTTTCCTGATCCTTCAATGAAATTAAAAGTTTTTTCCACGATCCTTTGATGAAGTTGACATTTTCTCCGTAGCCCTTCGGCAAAATTCGCATTTTTCCGCAATCCTTCAACGAAACGGCCTTTAACTCACATTTTTTCACGGCCTTTTGACTAAATTAGCGTTTTTTTCGCGATCTGTCAACGAAATTAGACATTTTTCGCAATCTTTAAATGAATTTCTCGTTTTTCCCGCGATTCTTTGACGAAATCCGACGTTTTTTTCGCGATCTTTCGACGAAGTGTGCTGTTTTTACGCGCTACAGTGCGTCCGCGGCATCGCTGTTTGTTTTTAGTCTGCAGGTGCCCTAAAAAGTCTGAGACGCCCGTCGCAGCGTCACATACATTCTGCCACGGGGCTTTGATCTATCTAAATTATGTTTATTTTTTTTTAGTTACCACAGAAAATGTTCAACAATTTAAAAGTTTTGCAAAAAATTATGTAACAAATCAGTAATTTGTGCCTCAAAATCCGTTGTGAATGTTCCACTCTCAAATTCACAACTTTTAAGATTTTTTGTGTATAACATGATAAAATCTTGATACCTCAAATACTTTTTTTATTGGTATGAAAAAGTTGGGGAAATTCGTTGCTGATTTGGAATAGACACCCTGGTTAGGGTGTAATACCCACATATATGTTACCAATATATATATTTTTTTAAATCCAAATTTTAAAAAATTTCAATTAATTTTGATCATATTTTTTTTTTCTTTTCTTTTTTTTTTTTTCTTTGTCGTTGCACATTATGGTCACGTAAAATCTTTTTTGAAAAAAAATTTGGCACACGTGTGTGAAAAGGTTCACTGTCCCTGGCCTAAACCTTTTACAAACAGACGGATATCCAATGCTTTACTTATAAAAAATTTTATAGGTTTTTATTTTAAATTTACTTTTCAATGCATTTTTTAATATTATAATGCTTTTGTCATCACATCTGATTATAAATTAAGCTTCTATCTACTGCTATTGAAGAAACTTTGAATGTAAGGTGATAAATATGAATATTTTTCTCTCCCTAGTTACAACTTGGGGAGCAAATTCCCACAAGAGATCATTTAACCTGGATGATGACCTTTATGATGATAGATATCAGAAACATCCAAAAAATCCAAAGTAACTAATATTTTTATTTATTTATTTTTATTTATTTATTTTGTTTCATATGTAATAATTTTAAAGCTACATTTTGATCATAGGCATTTTTTTAAACATGAAAACTGTGATTTTGTATAATTCTGTTAATCAATTATTGTTTTGGGGAAATTGCTTACATATTTATTTTTGTGTGAATTTTTAAAAACGTAACACCTGTATATATACAAGGTGTCCAAAAAGTTTTTCCCTCATTACAAGATTTATTCCTGTTCCTGCCTGCTATATATAAAAAAGTCATATGAAACTGATCCCAAAATGTTGGAGAACTAACTAAGTTTTTTTGTCGCAGGTTTCTGTAATGTGGCTGCAGTGTCTAGGAAACCAGAAATGTTCACAAATCAGGAAAAGGCTTGGTGTGCCCTCTGGTATCACAAGACCCTTTTGGCATTTGTAATTAATGTGAGGTTGTATGCACTGATTTCTTAGGACTTTGCACAAAAGACTGTCTCACTTTTTCCACCCTTTCAAGGTTGATGGTTTGTTAGGTCTCAGTATATGGTCCGGTTTCCTGGACAATGACACTGCTACACTACAGTCAAGTTACGGAAACCTCTAACAATAAAAACTTGGTTAGTTTTCTAACATTTTGGCACCAGTTTCGCATGTCTATCTTAAGATAGGGCTAAATTTTGTAATCAGATAAAGACTTTCAGATTCCCTGTATATAGTTTCTCTTTTATTCATTTGTAATAGGTTTTTTTTCTTCTTTTTTGGTTTATAATTAACTTTCTCCACATAAATATCTTGACATTTTTTTTATGTTAATTGCAGATACCCCAAAAAAAAACTGCCAGAATGGTTTTAAGTTGAAATTTATTTTTATAAAATAAATCTTATGGTGTTTATTACAAAAGACTATGTTATGAAAAATTAATTTGTATATTATTGGTCATTTATAACTTTTAATTAAATGTTGATATTTGAAATGTATGTAAATTGCTTTAATACATATTTAACCAGTTGACCCGTGCAAGGATTTAACTGCATTAGAAGTTCCAAACATTTGAATTTGAATTTTGCTTTTTAATCACAAATATAAAATAAACCTGTGTGCCACTTTATCTTATTTTGTATTATTTAGTTTGTTTAATAATCATTGACGAGCCTGATATAATATGGTATTTTATTTTTGGACGACATTGATTTGAGAAAAACTCTTTCATTTCATTTATGAAAACAATGCTGATTTAATTTTTAATTAACAACAATTTTTAATCAAAAACCATGTTTTAACAGAATGTGAGTGTACTGTGTCAGAAGCCAGTTCTAAAACCTTTCGAATGATACCTTACTTATTGTTATGCGTTTTGTTAATGCATAGAAAAAAGGATCTTGACAGCAGAGATAATATATATGATTTGCAGTATAAAAACATCTAATGTATATTGTTAAACACAAATAAACAGATGATAACAGATAATACTATTTTATTTTAAGGATTTAAAGGCTTAAATATAAAAGGGGGTTTTGCTATTATTTTTTTTATACTGTTTTATTTTTACTTTCTGTACACATACAATAGAAGGAAAGTAATGTAATCATAGAAATATTTGTATATTTTTACATTTTGTGTTTTCCTGAATTTGTTTTTACTATTTTTTAAACCTATTCCATACGTATGCATGTAAATTAAAATTTCCTCACGTTTTTAGGTCCTTGTGGCTCTTTTTTAGTAGTTTTTTTTATGATTTTGGTGTGTATGTGTGTAAATGAACATGATTGCACCAAACTATGCTTTCGATTGAGCTCCCATTTGATGAATATGTTACAGGCCACTGTAGCAAGTATTGTAAATATTTTTTAAGAAATTGGTTGATGGGTTTGGTATTTAAACCTTTTTTCAACCGTTCTGCAATGACATTACATAAACATTTCCTCTTATATCTAAATTAAATTATTGTTATTACTCACGTTCATCTTATATCTATAAACAACTATATTTCACTAGAATGTAACTTAATTTAGTAAATTCTTTTTTTTTTTAACTTATAAATTAACAAAACATCATAAAGAGTTGATTAGTTACCCAGAAATCAATGTGTAACAATATTTTTCAGTGTAGAAAGCTATGGTTATAAAGAAATTTCAAGTAGAATTAGAAGTAAATTAACAAAGGGATGTCTAAGTCAAGCAAAACACGACTGGTAAAGGCAGGAAAAGGTTGAGGAGAGCAATTGACAGTAGAAGAGTAAGGTTCCTGTGTATAGGTCACAGGAAACATCTTGGTGAGTGCAACATGAAATGGTGCACTGAAATGTGGAGTTGAATCAAAGTACAGTTCTGTAACGAATGCAGTGTTTTGGTTCAAATGCAAGAATTTCATGAAAAAAAATTATAAATCAAATAAAGGTTGAAAATATTAAACTGACCTAAAAGGCATGTTTACTAGACAGAGAAATAGTAGGGTCATGTTATTTGTATTGTTAAAATGTTTTTTTGTGGAATTCTAGCATTTAGACCAAAATACTGCACTCTGCACAGAACTGTACTTTGTTTCAGCTCGCCATTACAGTGCATCATTTCAAGTTGCACATACCGAGATGATTTTTTTCTGTGACCTATACACAGAGACCTTACTCTTCTACCGCCCAATTGCTCTCCTGCACCTTTTCCTGCCTTTACCAATTTTATATTGCTTGAGTTAAACATACCTTAGTTTATTTACTTATAATTTTACTTGAAATTTCTTTATAACCATAGCTTTCTACACTGAAAAATATTGTTACACATTGATTTCTGGGTAACTAATCAACTCTTTATGATGTTTTGTTAATTTTATTCTGCTTTACTTGATAGCAATCAGAAAAAATAGTGATAAAAATCCTCCTAGAAATACCAAAATATGGCATATATATTTTTTAAATCCTACCCTAGCTTTGATTGACACATTACCAAATAAAATGGAATCTGCCTGGACACTACAAACATTCATATGTATTGGCTACATTCAAGTAAAAGAAAAATAATTATAATTGATCAAACTGTATTGCATGATATTATTGAGTAAATTATCTTTCCAGTGGTATATAGCTTTTATGGTTTTACTAAGAAATATTGGGTGTTATGAGCCATCAAACTTCAAAAAAAGCATTTTTTCCAAAAGGTTTCTACAATTTTGGGCACTACTGTAATTATGAAGGACCTTGAAATTATTTAGTCTTTCCAAGCTTGTTTGCTCTTCTCTTCCCTTTTCCTTAAATATAGATTTTAAGACGTATCTAACTGTATTTTATTATTATTTCTTTTTAAATATAAATGCATACAAATAAACTTTGCAAAGAAAATGTAAATTTTCTGATAAAAATTGTTTTCAACTAAATATTTCAAAGTATTAAAAAATCCACCTGCTTTATAAATTTCATTAAAGAAATATACATACATATATATATTACTTTCATATTAAGAATCTAAAACATAACGTAACTAAAACCAAAACATAGAGTTGGTTTAGGTTTAAACTGGAAAGCTATACTAAAACTAAATACACAATAAATGAAAATTCTAATTGTATGAAAATAAAATTGTAATATTGCAAATTATTATCAATTTTTAAGCAATAGAAGATATAAAAATGATAATATTTATAATGTCACAACTACAATAATTTGTTTCTTTAAAACGGTGCCATTTATATACAAAGCAATTCTATGTAGAGAGGATTTAAATTTGCTTTCAAACTTCAGTGGTACTAGTTGAAACTCAAGATTTTTATTTATTTTTTATTATTATTATTATTATTATTATCTCTACTGGATTGAACAAATGCAAATGAAAATCATTTCAACAGAGACATGATATATTACAAACAATGGTGTTAAATTAAGCAAGAAAAGCTACTGTGAAAATTCTGAGACTGAAAGGCTAACTTTTAAAAGCTGACTTTTTTTTTTTTACTTTTTTGTAATATATTCATGTAAAGTGAAAAAAAAAAATATTTTCTTTAGTATGCAGAAATTTAAAAAATGTTTATTATTTTATATCTTTTAAAAAAATGTAACTTATTTTTTAGAAAAATTTGTAAGAAATCAATTTTTCCAGAAAAAAACTGGTTTTTTTCCGCCACTTCAAAATTTCCGGAAATTTTACATCTCTATCCACGAGGAATAATGCTGCCTGTATGCTCATCTTAAGTTGTATGGCATAAGATTCATTTTTAAAGAAAATAAAATAGAAATTTTCTCTCATTTACAATTTTGTTTAAGTGATTATTGCCATTCTAAAAAATAATAAGTTATGTTACTGTGTACTATTTTAGTAGTACTTGTTATTGATAATTTTCATGCTTCTAATAGTTTCTAATTGCTTTTTTTATGATATTTACAGTTTGGAAGAACTAGGTCCACCTCCAGATGTCTGGAAGTCTTTTGATGCAGGAAGGAGTTTTGGGCGGCGGGAAAGAAGTAGGAGCCCCAAAAATTTTAGAGATATTGTTAACCGTTCAAGAAGCAGAAGTCCAATAGGTTTTAGAGATACTTTTGATAACCGCTCAAGAAGTAGAAGCCCGAAAGGTTTCAGAGAACGAAATCGGATGTATTCTGGTGATGACAACTCTATGGAAGGTTATAAAAGATCTTTCTCAAAGAGAGATCGTTCTCCCTCTCCTCTTCGAGATAAATATGAGCATAGATCTTTCTCAAAAAGAGATATTTCCCCAAAAGAAGATAGTTACGGTTATAGAAGTAAAACTGATAACTATTTACAATTTTCAAGGAAAAGTGACTCACGGGATAGATTAAGTTATATTCCGCCCAGATATGAGTCTGCAATTCCACGAGAATCTATAGGTGTATCATACCACTCTCTTAATCATCCGAAATCAGCGTAAGTATATGTGTACTACTATTTTGCTTCATTTAAAAAAAAAAAAAAATTCCCATTCATAATTTTTTGTTCATAAGGTAGTGAGTAACATTTTTTCTTGTTAACATTTCACTAAATGTTTTTTAATTTTTTATTTATAAAAGACAGTGGTTGGTATTTTTAAACTGATGCGAAAAAAGATGAGAATTATAAATAATTCTGAAAATGTACTTCACATTTTCAAATTTTTTTATTTTTTTCTTCATGACATAACAGGCCACCACAACATGCATTTTATTTATTTAAATTTGAGTGGCAGGTAGGGCACAAAATGAAGCCTTTTAAAAATTATCAAAAGAGCCTCACATTTTTTGCATGTTTTTTAGTTTATATATTTTTAAATATATATATTTTAACTTCTATTTAATTAATTTCATGGTTCTTCCAAAAATAATTCGTTATACAGAAATTTTGTTAAATAGAAATTCAATCAGATATTTTTTTCAAAGTAGAAGAATTGTTCTTAGCTTTGTTTTAGTTGTTTGTATATTTTTCATGTGCACTAATTATTTTTTCGTAAAATAAAAAAAGGAAGCTTACCTTTTAAAATTATTCACATTTCTCAAGTGCTTGAAATATATTTTCATGAATACCTTTTAAGAATTACAACCCACATCAGATTGTTTTTAAAGCTTTAATCATTTCTCTTTTCTTTGAACGAGTTAAAAGGTCAAAGTAAGCTGCGTCTAGAGGGGCGCGTAGGCGACCACCGCCAGCAGGTTTGTCTCCCCGTGGCGCTTCGGCCGCGGGGAGACATTAAATTAATAGAATAAATTTTTTAAGGTTAATCTGTAAAAAAAAAAAAAAATAATGTTGTGCAAATCTACAGATCTTAATTTATTTTTAGTACATTAGCCATCCCACAGTCGGAATCTTTTTCTTTAAAATTTCAGGAGTCTGAGTTGGAGTCTGTCATTTTTCCCACCGACTCCACAGTCCTGGTGTATATAGGGTTGTTTATTGGTTAATTACTGTGATTACATTTTATTTGTTCCTGTAACTAAGTCTATTTTTTTAAAGGTGAAAATATTTTCAATATATTTTTGCTCATGCTGATTAGTTTTTACAAATATTTTTTAAAATATGCACATGATAAAGGACAAAACTGGGAAATTTCATCAATGGCCTGTAGTAGTAGTTTTATAAGTGGTGTTTCTTTAAACTAATGGCCTCTTTTTTATTTAAAAATTCTAAACAGTAAACTTGTTAAAATTTCAATTAGTATCCATCTAAAATTAAATAGCCCAAATAAATATGATATGTTAATATAAACATATTTCAGCCAGTAAAAGTAGAATCTTTGATGAAATGCAAACAAATTTTACTCTTTCCTTGTAGGAAAGTGACCACAAGGTGACCGCTGACAGACAATTTTTTAATAGCCACTTTTTTCATTTAGTAGCCGGTGGCTAGTGCTAATTTTGCCCTTTAGCACATGATATGAGTTTTTGCTTACAGATTAAGGTGATCATATGTCCTAATTTTCTGTGGATAGCACTTGTATTAAAGGCAATTTACCTATTTTTTAAACTTTTAAATGATACATTAGCATACGGTGGCCAGCCTAATCCAATTAGCTATCCAGTGGGATATAGTCTTAGAATTGAACATTCTTCAGAAAATGAGGAAATTTTCTGGTCACCATATATCAATTGGCCACTACATGAAGTTGTTGGACTAAATTCTGAATTTGGTTTTATGAAACTGAACTAATACTTTATGAATATTCTGCAATTTTTATGTTTTTCTCCTTTTTTTTTTTTCCCTCCCAAATGAGATATTAGCAAGCTGGATAAGTATGTTATATGAGGAATCCGTATTCATTAAAAAATACTGTATGAGTACTGTTAATATTTTAATTCAGGAAAATCTGATAACGATAATCAGGGAACTTTTTTTCACAATTTCTGTAGCCACCCTGTTTAAGATTATTATCACGGACCCGGGCAATGCCGGCGGGTCAGCTAAAAATATAGAAGTACAGTCGAACCTCGTTAACACGAAATAATACTGAGGTCCCGTTGGATGAGTCTGATAATCAATGTTAATTAATTTGTTTATGAAATAGAACTTCAAAAAATCTCGCTTAAGGTGATTTTTTTTTTTTTTTTTTTTTTTTTTTTTTTTGCTTCATAGTCAAAACATGATTCCTTATGCAATGTTTTAGATATTTCAAACTTACATGTCACATCCTTTTATTAAAAATGGAATTTTCTCATGGTTTGAAAAAGACCTAAAGTAGAAATGGGTTTCAGTAAATGGTGAAGTACTGAATTCCTGACTAATCCCTGCTTTTCTTTGATCTCTGATATGTGGAAGTGTTCCCACATCAACCATATGAGCTATAGATCAGTCACAAAGAAAGCTTGGAGTAAAGGAATTTTTATTTTGATAGTGATTGTTCCATTACTCGGTTGACTGTATTGACAGTGACATAACCATAAACTGGGTTTCCGAATTCCCCTTTCGTTGAGTGAAAGAAGTGACAATCCCTACTTCACTACCTGACTAACATAATTGAACTCTGTTCGCAGTTGCCCATGTAGAATTCTGTGAAAGATGAGTCGAAAACAGCAAACTGTATCTTTAGAAACGAAGGAAAAAATTTTAAACAAAGTCAGCAAAAATGTTCTGAAAAAAAATCAGAAATTGCAGCAAAGTAGGGGATACCCAATAGCACACTCTCTACAGTTTTAAAGTAATCGTGAAAAGATTGAAGCAGCTTATGCTGTCAGTCAATTCAAGCCAGTAAGAAAACCAGGGTGTCTAGCCACCTGGATAACCTGGAAAAGTCAAAGAAATTTATATGGACTGGGAAAGTCAGGGAAGTTTACTATTTCTGAGAAAAAGTCAGAGGAATTTGAAAATTCTGAAAAAAAGTTAGAAAATTTTGAATTTTCAAGAAAAAAAATAAGAAAATGTTTCTTATAAAACTAAGGATTTGAAACTGCAGCACCATTAAAATCAAACTTTGCTCTTCATATGTACTGTAAAAGGTATTTCAGCCTCTCGTGCAAATCATTTTGTCTACCCCCTTTCAGTCTTTCCTTGTAACTCAGAGATATTCCATTCCAGCTTCATTGAAATTTTGTACTGAATGTTGTAGAATTGATTAAGGGATTCAGTTTGTTTTCTTCTCTTTGTTTGGAAACTGAACATTTGTTAGCTTAATTTATTGAATATTTATTGTATTTTAAGTATGTCAAAGCAGTCTGTATTTAACTGTGACTGGTGTGATAAAGAATTTCATCCTGATTTGACAAAATGGATAGAACCTGATGCTAATATTGTGTATCTGAAAAATGTTTAGCATGTAAAATGTTCAATTTGTAAATTTTGCAAAAAATTGTGTAACAAATCAGTAATTTGTGCCTCAGAATCAGTTGTGAAAGTTCCACTCTGAAATTCACAACTTTTAAGATTTTTTGTGTGTTATATCACAAATTCTTGATACCTGGAATTTTTTTTTATTATTATTGGTATGGAAAATCTGGGAATGTCAGGGACATTCATTGCTGATCTGGAAGAGACACTCTGGAAAACGAATGTGTAGAATGAATGAATTGAAATTGCTCTCTTGCTGTGAATAAAAGAAGCAAAAAGCCAGAACGTTGTTTTAACTTGTGCTGTTTTGCAAAGACTTTGCTGATGCTCTCAGTGAGAGCGATTTCACATGTTCTGACGGACAACTGACAAGATTTAAAGAGGATCATAGAATCATCTGCCAAAAAACGGAAAATTCTTTCCTAGACATTGTTTTTCAAATATATTTGCATAGATGAAGATGCACTGGCTTCAAATATGACGACAGACGAAGAATTAATTGCTGCATTAGCTGAAAAAAAAACGATGACAACATCAAAGTGTCAGACGAGGATGAAGAAATTGACACAGAACGAAAAAGTTTAGTGTCGTTAAATGAATCTACCCCGCAGCATTGAAAACTCAACGTTTCCTTATGGAACAAGAGGATGCTTCCCAAGCTTTGAACAAATTAGATGAGGTCCATATGTTCCTAAAAGAAGTACTCTATAAAAATGGAAGCAAAGTCAATAATGGACCTTTTAAAAATATATATATTAGGAAGTAAATAAATTTATTATTGCCTACAAGGTGGTCACAGACCTGGAAAACATGGAAATATCAGGGAATTTTGTTAACCTGGAAATAAATATCAGGGAAATTCAAACTAAACCTGGAAATTCATTGAAACAAATGTTAATTTTCATTATGATTGCGGTAATCTGGAAGAAAAAAATAATCTCAGCTCTTGGGCTCAGTCCGTGCCTGAAACCAGCTTGTACTCTATTTTTATACCAGTCTTTGGGATCAGCCCCATGGTGAAAATTTTATTTATGCAAAAATGGAAAAAAAGAAGAAAAAAAAACTCGTTATTTTAGAAACAAGAATGTGGCCTTTACAGTGTTTTACAATTCTTTAAAAAGTAAACTCAATTGATAATAATGTGATGTAAAGAGAAATATTCTTTCTGATTTTGAAGCTTTTGCATTGCCACTGTTAGTAACATAAAGAAGCCCTGAGATATTTCTCTTCTGTTTGAAGTCCTTTGTTTATTGGAAAACAGAACTAATGTCTTTCTGTCATAGTTGTACAATGATATTTAAACAGAATGAAAACAGTGACTTTTACAGATTTTTGCCAGTGGTTAGAGATAAAAAACAAATTTGTCATTTTAGATGATTTTCTGGAACATGAAAGTTGAGGCTTTTAAATGAAAATATTAATCTTGAAACAAATTTTAAATGTTATAATGTTGTTAAAAAATTTCTGCTGTGTACTTTCAATATCCGTCTCAGCCAAAAAAAAAAAAAATCTGAACTTATCTCTAGGATGAAAATGAATGATTGTATTTTCCTTGTATATATCTTTAGTTGGTGAAACTTGATATGCGAGTCATTCTCAGATAATGGGAAGTTTTGTGTTCTTCTCTAAAAAATATGAATTAATCAAGTCAACTATGAATGTTTCGTTTTTATGAGCATTTGTGTTTAAGCACTCACTACATTATGCACTTTAAATATTAAAAAAAAAGCAATATCTAAAAAAATTGTAAAGTTGTAAATGTTATTGCCAAGGCTTGTCCCAAACTTCAAATTTATTAATTGAAACCCTAATTTTTAAGATTGGGAAAACTTTAGAAGAAATGCAATGATTATGTGAGAATATTTCCTGTGTCTATTTTTTACACATTTGACACTTTAGGGAAAACAGAAAACATTTGAATTATTTATCCGGTTCTTGTCTATTACCTTGTCGACCATTCTCCCTTAAAAAAAAAAAGTTGTGCCAAAATATAATGTAAAATAAACAAATTTAAGAAAGTTGTCATTCCAAACTTTTATACGTGAGAATATTAGAGTTTAAAAAATCACTGAAAAATAGGTTGCTTTAGAAATTTCGAACAGATTGGATTAATTTAAAACATTGCATAGCAAAAATTTAGCATTCATAATATAACGCCAATTATTCTAAACATTATTTTGCCCAAAATCGCCCGAACAAAAGTCAAAATTTAAAGTAATTATTCCGGAGGTCAAAAATCTCTAATGCCATTCAAAATAATCATCCTTTCTATGCATTAGATGCCATATAAACTCAGTTAAACATGAATCTAAGTGTTGACGTGCTGTTCGCCAGTGTTTCTTATTTCACCATTTAGCTGAGCCCCATTTTCTTTAGATGGCTGATCATAGATCTGTATCATTTTTTCTCAAAATGCAAGAGAAAGCATGGAAATAGAAGTTAACTAATATCATTCAATAAAACACTAAACTGACTTATCCTCAAAATAAAACAAAAATGGAAAACATACATCACGTGCTAGCTTTGTATTTAAAATCAAATATTATTTTACCCTTTCGTTATTTAGAGTTAAATCCAACAGTTCTTAATTATTATTTTTTTTTAAATTATCATTTCTGCTTGTGGATAAATGTTTATGGCGTCAGTTAAAATTGATAAATTCTACGCATCCCAATGTTTTTGCAGTGTTTTTCTGTTTTATTATCATGACATCATCGTTTAATGACATAATTTTTATTTTAATTAATGAAAGAACTAAAAAATTAGTATAACATTAAAAATACAGAGAAAACATCGAATTAAAAATCTTTTGATGACATAACAAACGTGTGTAAACTTTTTTTTCTATGAAAAGTGGTCGACGGGATAATAGACAAGTACCAATTATCCTTATTTGAAGTTCATCTCTATTGTCATTACCATGATGCACAGTAATTTTTTATACAGCTCCCCACTAGATGTTGTTTTGATATGACAATATTCTTACCTTGTACAGTACCACAAGATCTAACAAGCAGTAATGTCTATTTTTGATTAACTATGCAAGAACTTATAGTGTGAATTTTTTTTTTTTTTTTTTTTAAATATAAACTTTTACTAACGAATGACTATGTATTAGAGTAATATGAAAATTTCATTATTTTCAAACTAACTTGGAAATTTGAGGCTAACCTGGAAAGATCATAGAAATATTAGGGAATTTTAACATAAGATATTTGTGACCACCTTGTATCTAAAATGATGATTAATTTGTTAATGAAATTTTCTATTTATTATTAATTTATAGGGGATATATTTGATAGGGGATATATTTGTAGGTTAATTTAATTAGTTTTTATATCTAAGCATAGATGGCGTCACTATTGTGGCGGTTAACACGAAAAAATTTCTCAGTCCCTTCAATTTTGTGTTAACAAGGTTCGACTGTAATAATAAAATAAGTACTTAACCAAGTGTGAAAAATTCAGTTTTCACCAAAAGGTACTACAGCAATCGCTTCACAGCCGTGGGTATGGGTGGTGTGGTTGGTGGATTACTACAGTGATGTTCAGTGCATCAACAAACGTTCTCTCTCTCTCTCTCTCTATATATATATATATACATACGTACATACATACTTACATACATATATATGTATGAACCTTTCCCCATACTGTAACAATATGTTTTAAGAATGGAACAACATAGAATGATATTTACCATAAGTTCACGAACCGGAACAATATTTGTCATGATTTCACAAACAGGAACATTGTTCCATTTTGCTCCAGTACATTTCGAGCCCTGCTTTATATTTCCATCTTTGACATCATTTTATAAAAGAAAACAGAGAAAGGTTATTTTTTTTTTCTTAGTATATAAATAAGAATACCTGCAAATTTTGTGGTATGACAACTCAAAAATCTGGCAAAACTAGTTTTGCGATATTTTTGAGTTGTCATTTCTATTTTTATACTGTTTATTTCATTGTCTCTCAATTATACCTTAAAATATTGTAAAAAAAAATATTCAAAATTCATAAAAAATTTATCATATTTTTGTTTTAACTTGAAAAAAAAAAAAAAAACTTGTGTTTGTTTTTCAGGTATAGTTTGTAAATAATTTAATTTACTTTATTTAAAAGAAAAGAAACATATAAATCCGCTAACTTGTTCAAAAGTTATCATTGTAAAACCACTAAAAACAGTTTCAAGATATTTAAGTTTTACCTTCACAGGTATCACCGATCTGCACGGCTTAATGTTTATGACTTGTATGACCATAATGGTAAGAATTTTCCTATGAAAACAACTGTACAACATTCAAGCATTATAAAAGTAATTACAAAAATACATTTTTCCATCATTTCAAAGCTTTCTGGCAGTCATTAATAATTATTAAAAAAAGTCATTATTAAAAAAATTTACTGAAAAAACAACATTGCAGTTTAGTGCTTTTGTCAAACAGTGAGAGGGTTAACAGATTATTGTCATGTTTTCGATACATTTTCATCTGCATAAAATGTTATCCCCGCAGTATCAATCACATTTTATTATTTCCAATCTTTTTTTATAAAAAGATAATTCCTTAAGCTATTGTAATTGTTCATATGGTGTGTTAACCATAGTAATTTTTATTTCTTTTTCCAGTTCTTCTCAAGTAAATTATATGCCACCCCGTGAAAGACCAGTTGATAATCCTCCTGTGTCTAGCAAGCGAATGTATTTTGAAGCTGTACTTGACGATACATCTTTACTAAGTAGTGAAGACTGTTATAATTTATTTTGCCTCAGATTGGTATAAAAAAAAATTTTTCATTAAAATGTATTCCATTTTGCTTGCATTCCTAGAAATTTCTCACAATATACTAAATCTTAAGTCTATATATCTATGGATGTAACTTTTCATTTTAATATTTTTATCTTAGTCGTACAATTTCAACCAAAATTTTTGTCAGTCAGCTTGTAGGTCTTATTTTATTTATTAACATCAACAACACAAAATTTGGCTGAAAAGATTATCTCCAGATAACAAGATTTATTAAATTTTTGAGATGAGATAAAATGTTGAGTGTTGTTCTCATTGCAGCTTTTGTTATTTACTTCTGCATGTAATTAATACATAAAGATGATTCACTTTCATCATAGATAAATCTGCATCAGTATATTCATTCATATTCCTTACAAGTAAAATTACAAATAAATTGCCCCATATTGTAACATAATCATTTCAATATTTGTTTTAATTATTGTGTAATCCCAATTGTAAATGCCTCCTTTTTTAAAAGTAAAAGCCGTTAGATTTAAGGAAAGGGGGTTTATAATCAAGATTTGTTTAAAAAATTCATTAAAAACTTTCTTTTATCATTAACTAGCAAGCTATGCCCGCTACGCTGGTCAATTTCTCTTAAAGAACCTTTAATCAAACAAAATATTGACATTTCATAATTCACTTTTATATTTTAACAGAATAATAAGGCTACTATAATTTGTGACTCGTTCTATAGCCAATATACACGTCAAGACACGTCGCCCTTATCATTATCTTTTTACGCGTGAAGGTTTCGCTATGGTACTACATTGTGAAATTTGGTAATTTTTAAAATTAAATATTTGAAAAATGGCATAATCATTAGATTTGAAATTTATATCAAGAAATATACAATTTTTTATCTTTCAAACACAGTTTGTCTAACAATTTTCTGACAAATACTTTTCGAGCTATTACTTTTTTCAGTAACTTCAAATGTTTCATTTTCCGAGATTAATCTGTGGCAAAGACTAGCGAAAAACCCCGTTGTCAGCAACGCATAGCTTTATATTAAAGAGGATGTTGGAGTAGGGGCCATCACTTTTGAAATCGGTTCTGTAGTTCCAGAGATTCCATAGAAATTGTTATTTAGAATGATTTTAGAATCTTTTTTGCTCATTTCACCCTTTGAAATTTCGATTTTTTTAAAATTTATTCTTAGAGAGCATTTACATCTTATAAGTAACTACAATGCCAAATTTCAAATTTCTAGCTCCTTCAGTATAAAAAAAGTCGCAATTTTCAAACATTTTTCACTCCTGCACCCCATTGGGGTTAGTGGCACCGACGTAAAATATAGCCTATGTTGGAGTAGGGATTGTCACCATCAATTTGCCACCATTACTTTTGAAATCGGTTCTGTGGTTCCAGATATTTCATAGAAATTGTAAATTAGAATGATTTTAGAACGCTTTTCGCTCATCTCACCATTGTAAATTTCAAATATTTTTTTTAATTTGTTCTTAGAGAGCATTACATCTTATAAGTAACTAAAATGCCAAATTTCAAATTTCTAGCTCCTTCAGTATAAAAAAGATTGCAATTTTTGAATGTTTTTCGCTCCTGCACCCCCCTGACATTAGAGGCATCGACATAAAATATAGCCTATGTTGGAGCAGAGAGTGTCATCAAAAATTTGCCACCATCACTTTTGTAAAGGGTACGGTAGTTCCAGAGATTTCATAGAAATTGTAATTTAGAATGTTTTTAGAACGCTTTTCGCTTATCTCGCCATTTTAAATTTCGAATTTTTTGAGAATTTGTTCTTAGAGAGCATTTACATCTTATAAGTAACTGCCATGCCAAATTTCATGTTTCTAACAACTTCAGTGTAAAAAAATCGATATTTTGGAAAGTTTTTTGCTCCTGCACCACCCTGGGATTAGTGGCACTGACATGAAATATAGCTTATGTTACAGCAGGAACTGTAACCATTAATTTGCCACCATCACTTTTGAAAACAGTTCTGTAGTTCCAGAAATTCCCTAGAAATTGTAATTTAGAATGTTTTTAGAATGTTTTTCACTCATCTGACAGTTTTAAATTTCGAATTTTTTTAGAATTTGTTCTTAGAGAGCAGTTACATCTTATAAGTAACTACCATGCCAAATTTCATGTTTCTAACAACTTCAGTATAAAAAAATCGAAATTTTAGAACGTTTCTTGCTTCTTCCCCTCCCTTGGGGATAATGGCACGGACATAAAATATAGCCTATGTTAGAGCAGGGATTGTCACCATCAATTTGCCACCATAACTTTTGAAATCGCTTCAGTAGTTCCAGAGAATACCGCCTACAAACGAACAAAAAAACAATCTTTACTACTTTATAATATTAGTATAGATTTCATTAATTAAAATAACAATTGTGTCCTTACATTCTTATATTTTATTTATTTATTTATTTTGATATTCCAATGGCAATGTTCTCCCGTTTATTTGGCGTTACAGTTTGGCGATAGTTTTTTGTTATGAAAAGTGGTCGACGGGATAACAGAGAAGTACCCAACATGGTAGCTAAAAAGCCAATTGGCGAGGTATCTGATCGAGGAAAATTAGCCCGAAATCGTATAAATAACTAACTACCCAAAGAAAAGGGGAAACATGACTGAAGACTGAAAAAAAAAAGAAGCAATGTATAATACTAAACAGACCTTCGAAACTTTATTTTAGCAATCACGTTTTATTTTAAATCGTGGCGGTTGTAGAATTAATAATAATTCACAATTACATAAATATCCGTAAGAATAATATTCAATTCCTAATTGAGCAGTTAATGTTTCTAGCTGCAAAAATAAACAAAAAGATTTAATTTGAATTTCTTCCATTGCTATAGTAACGGACGTACTTTTAGAAATTATCACTTGTATTGTTAGAATTGTTAGATTTTGAGTCAAAGACTTCGCGAAATTAGAAAAATGTGCAATATCTCACGAACTATTTGAGTTATGAGTATTTAATTGATACCATTCGATTCAGCATACAAAAATACATTAAAATATGTTATCATTTGTCACGTAACTATAATACCCAATTTTTAAGGAATTTTGTTAAAGTTTGTTCCCCTTTTTACCCCCCTTAGGGGTGCAGTTTTTGAAAATCCCGTCTTAGTGCGCCTCTACATACTAAGAAGTATTTTTCCTGCAAGTTTCGTCTTTGTAGGTTCAGTAGTTTTGGCTGTGCGTTGATCATCTAGCCGGAAAGGACTTTCTTTTATATATATAGATTTAGGAGTAAAAAAATACAGGGGTTAGAATATTCCACATTTCGGCAGTGAAAAAAAAAAAAAATTCTAAATTCCCCCACCCCGAGTACACAAAATTTAAAATCTTTATTTAAACTTTTTGCTCTATTTATTACTTTATTTAACAATAAATAATCAGTCGTTAAATCTTCTGCCCAAAATTACCGCTTCTCCCTTTGCCCCCTCTAGTACCAAACACGCATAATTTAACCTTTAAAACTCTTCAATTTATTTTTTATTTTTTTATTTTTCTATAGTTACAAGATATTTGCTTTGTAGCAATAATAAGTAAACAATCATCTAATTCTCACCTTATATTTCCATTTCCTCACTCCCAGAAAAACTAGTCATTGGGGGCTACTGTAATACTTACCCATCATGGATATGTATAATGTAAAATATTAAAATAAAAAATGTGTAAACTACTTATAAAATGCATTGCAATTCGAATAAAATCGTGGCTTGATGACGTCATAAACTTTGAAGGCTCGATTACTGAATTGCTTGAAAGAAACATCCTTATAACTCCAAAAACAATAATCCTATTAACTAGTGGTTTATTGCATCTGATTAAGCGTCTCATTTCCAATTAAAATATATCTTTGAATTGAAATTTGGATGAAATACAGGGTCATGAAAAATCGAAGAGTGTGGAAAATAGGATTACGAATATCTCGGTAACTAATTATCTGATCGACTTCATGCTTTATGCAAAATTTGTTTTTTTTATTGTCTTTTATAATCACTCCTTAAAATAAACAATTTCGAAAATTTTTATATACCTTTTATCAGAACGAATATTTCGAGAGCGAAAAAAATAGTTCCGAATAATCAAGGTTACTGAAATTTAATAGGCTTCTTCCCATTATTACATACTAAGTACATACCAAATTTCAAGCCTCTATCTCAATTTGTCCGGGAGATAGAGCGTTTACAGACACACAGGTGGACGTCAAAAATTTTTTTTCTAAAAATATGTTTTTCGGAATCTCCAGTGTCTGAAACGTGTAAATCCGTCAAAAAAAAATTTTCGATTTTCAAAACGATTACAAGACTTACCCTATACTACGTATGATGGGTAAGTAAAAGGGGGGTGAATTTCAAGATATTTCGGGAGGAAGTAGCAGAGAGTTCCTTGTTTTTGCAATTTGACTGTTCTCATCCCTGATTTTTTACTAAGGGTGGAGAAGTTATTTTAGAAAACATATTTATTTTAAAATAGACAACCCGATGCAACAAAGTTGTAGATTCTTTAAGTCGATGTTACGTCGTATTTAGAAGAGAAAATAATAAAAATTAATAAAGTAATGCATCTTACTTTAAACGTGACAGACACGTAAGCAGACTGTAAATTGAAGACAAATTATAGTGGTTTCAATCCAATTCTTCATTCAGATATCAGTATGGAATAGGAAAGCAAAATGGAGAACTTTTTCTTGGTACTGCTTTAAAATACATGGATCTACTTAAGACTCCATAGACCATCTTAGAATTTTTAGACTGTTTGCATACGATAAAAATGTAGTCCTGTAAAAATACTGAAGATTCCAATTGGCAAGGCAAACCCGTTATAAAATTAAATAAAATAATTTACTATATAATAACTTTTAAATTAGAAATCAAACTGCTAGAAATTTAAGAAGGTTTAAAAAGAAAAAATGATTTTAAGTTCAGCATGTTCAAATGTGAAATTCCGACAACGGAATTTGCGTCGAAAGAACAAAAACACTACATCATCAAGAATTAACTTTTTCCTCTTCTTCTTCTGAAAAGAAATGCCGTTACTTTTGTATTTATATAAATGACGTGGGGTTTCTAAAAGTGAAAGCATGAGAAAAATTAAATTCATTAGTTAATTAAGAAATCACGATTAACGTTAATGAACAAATAAATTAAAACGAAACTAGAAAATAATTTATAATACGACAAGATAAACACACCCCTCCCTAGCATCAGTGCTGATGTGGAGGGAATATAAACTAATAAGCCATGCCTCCGGGCTCATGCAGTACGAAAGCAATGTCACGAGAGGGACAACACTGGCTAAAAATGCTCCTATGAAACATCTAAGAAGGCTCAGAAAAGAGCAATGCCATCGGCTGGGGAAGAACGCTGATGTTAGGCCTAAGCACATTGCGTGCTAATATAAGACCAAAATGTGCGATAAAAACATATATGTGATAGCAATATCACAGGGAATGGGAAGCAAAAGATTTTTTTTTTTTTTCCAGTTTGACTGTTCTTTCCTGAATTATGTGTATATTTTATGTTTTGAAATAAATATGTTCTCTAAAATAACTCTCCTCCTATTAACAAAATATCAGCTATGAGAACAGTCAAACTACAAAAAAGACTAAAATTTTCCCTCTTCCTGCCCCTGCCCCCCTCTATGTCTAGATATTCACCCCTTTTCTGGGAATGGAGAATGGAAATTTATGGAAAGAGTTACATGATCATTTATTTATTGTTGCTAAAAGTAGTAATACGGCATAAAAATCTTTAAAAAATAATTTTAAAGTTTTATAGTTTGTGTGCTTTGGGGGGGGGGGGGGAGAGAAAGAGAGAAGCAGAATTTTTTGGGTGGGGGAGGAGCAAATTAGATAATTATTGTTTCATAAAAGTTATATATGTAGAGGAAGAAAAAAATTTAAGAATGTACTGGGGTTTGGGGGGGGAGGGGGGGAATAATTTAGATTGTTATTTAAATATTATTACAAAAAAAAATCTCAAATCGAGCAAGAAAAAAAGTTAAGGATTTTAAAGATTTAAAATTTAATGAGATGCGCATTTGCAGGGGGGAGGGTCTTCATGAGATGAGGTTGGGGGGCAGAGGGAGAAAAGCTGAGATTTTAGGAGGAGGGGTTAATTTAGGTGGTAGATTAGGTTCACTTATTGTTAATATAGAGTATTAAATAAGTGTGAAAATAAATTTAAAATTGAAGAATTATAAAAGTTAAACTATTGTATTTTGGTACCAGAGTAGGGGGGGCGGGAGACAAAGAAGGAAGCAGTAATTTTGAGCGGGATTTAGATGATTATTTATTGTTACAGTAAAATAACAAATAAAAACATTTTTAAAGATTTTTAATTTTTGGGGGGGAGATGTAGGGTAGATTTTATTTATTTTTTAGTGGATAATCTTCCGAAATACAGAAGATACTCACCCCTTTTTTATTTCTAAATTAATGATAAAAACAGGTTTTTAAATGATTTTTTTTATTATTATATAGATTATAAGCCCTACTTCCACATTTAATCCTTTTTGGTTTTAAAAAGGAGGAGGGGGGCTTATATTCAGGATTTTACGGTATATGCTTCTATATATATATATATATATATATATATATATATAAAGAATTTAAATTGTGGAATGTAGAATATTAAGTATTGTATGAAGTGAGATTAACCCTTATCACTATGTCCTATCGAAACATGCCCTGTTGTTGCCCAGGACAAATATGCTATCTATTTTTCAAATTAAAAAAAAAAAAAAGAAGTACCACTTGTATTTGTACAGTTTAATTGTTACCATGTGTTACAAACATTATGATATTAGATGTCACCGGCTGAAACTACTCAGTGAGTTATAGATTTTTTTTGACAACTTGTTGAAAGTGCTTGGGGTCCGCATGGACCCCAGGACATAGTGATAGGGTTAAAAAACATTGATATACAGAGCAGACCTTGAGGCCCCTGATCTGCTGATTTACTAGTTAAGAATAAAAAATATTTTTTTATTTTAACTGAATGCATCACGCTTATTAATTCTGATTCTTTTTCTTTTTTTAGAAAACTACCAGAAAATTATTAACAAATTTACAAACTATTTTATAATACATTTCAAATATTATTGTTTATTGATATCGTATTTAATCTTATTATTGCTTTCTATATGGTTTGATCATATCTTACATAATACATAAACAGTTAATTTACATATATATATATATATACACACACACACATACTGCGGTAATTTATTTATTACATACAAAAACAGTTAATGGAAATACAAAAATATATTTATGATGCATTAACAGACAAGTTATCAAATAACTGAAAATATTTATTTTACATAGAAACAGACTGTATAGATTACATAATGTGTGAAAATTATAACTTGTCAAAATATTTCTTAATGAACATGTTAAAAAAAACTCAACAAACATAAGTACATGATATGCATAACGATCAGATTCAATATTGTACAAAACAAATGTCTTTCATCTCCCCCCCCCCCCCCACACACACACACAAAAAAAAAAAAAAAAAAAAAAAACTGTCCCAAAAATACCATGTCATAAATTATTGTTATATAGCCTGTAGCAGAGTATATGTGTCGTTTTGTATCAGTTTCGGGTTCACTTTTGAGTCTTTAGGACCGGGTTTTAGTTCCGTTGATCCGATTTTTCAAAAGAATATTTCTTTCAAATGAAAAAAACTGTGTTCTTGAATATTAGTGTGTGTGTGTATATATGTTCATTTTTATACAAATAAGATGATATTATAGGAATAATTTCAGACTACTTTTCCATAACTGTATTCCAATGTGTATTAATTTTCTTTCACTTCCTGGTCGAGTTGTGTTGAGTTTTGGGTTGATGAAATTTTTTTGTCAGGTTGGGGTTGACTTGCAGAGGTTGGATGTCAGGCACAACCCAACTTGCGATGTACTTTATCCTGTAACTCATAATTGTACAGATTTCGCTGGTCTTGTTAAATTTCACTTCTGTTATTTACCCCTTTTTTAACCGACTTAAAAAAAGGAGGAGGTTATCAATTCGACCCGTATGTATGTATTATGTTGTTCACGCATAACTCTCGTAAATGTTCATCAATTTTGATAATTTTTATTTTGTTTGAAAGAGTAAGGCCCCAAGGTGGTCCCATTTCAATTTCGTCAAAATCTGATCATTAGAACAAATTATTTTATTCAAATTTCTATTATTTTGATGAAGATTTAATTTATATTTCAAAAAGTCCATTATTTGAATTGTTGCCAATTTGTAAAATAGCACACATAATAATATTCCTTTCAATTAAAAATTTATTTACACGTGACTATTAAAAACAGAAATAAAACTTTAAAATAATAATTAAATGATCACGTGTTAAAAGCAGTAAATGTACAAAAATAGTTATAAAAAATATACTTGCGTGTGAATATTAAAAAAGAGAAATAATTAAATTATTACGCATTCAAAACATTAAATTAGGGAACTTACGTCATATTTAAAATGCTCAAATAGCATTACTTTCAAACAGTTTCAATTTAAAAACATATTTACACGAGATATTAATTTATTTGTAGCTGATATATTATTTATACTAAAGTACGAAAAGTCCTTCTGGCCTATGCCGGCGGGAAAAGATAGCCTCCCTATTCCTTGGTTTTAAGATTTTACCTAATTTTACTGGAAAACACCAAGCTTTAAAAATGGATGGAATCAGATTACAGAAGATTCAATCGTAGTTCTCGCCAACATTGAATTTGAACCCGAATTCCGCCAAATATGCCAGCTATAGCCAAGTTGGCTCCATTTATGGCAACTAGTTTTTATCGCCAAATTTGGCGATATTTCGCCAAATATTGCCTAGCTTGGTGAGAATTTAATGCTGGTGAATATGAATATATAGTGTTAAGAATATAAGAGTTGGAATGATGGTTACAACAATGAAATAAAATTTGCAAGAAAGCATGTCCACTAAAAACTCTTAAATTAAAACCGTTAAGGAGGAATACTGCTGCCCTGTTTCAAAATGTCAGCCACCCTAGAATTTCAAAATGCTATATCTCAGCCATTTTTTAAGGTAGAGGCAAAACAAAAATTGTTCCGGTATCCTTGGATCAAGGCTGAACAAAACATTTAAATGAAAAAACCTTTAGGACTTAATTGTACATCTTTTTGAATTTGAAATCTTTAAGTGTCTATCATACCGCCTCCTTCTTGCCGAATATCCCCAAATTCAACTGGAACCTGCAGGCCATAGTAAAAAACACATATAAAAAATTTGGTTCAGTACTGTGGATAACCTAATACACTTTTCGAATATACAATAATTTAAATGAAACAAAAATCGCTATCACAGTGTTCACTTTCAGTAGAATATCCGCAAATTCAAGTTTGACCTGCTGGTCATAGCCAAAAACCTATAAATGAAATTTGGTTCAATTCTAGGTTGCTTCATAACTTGACACACTTTTCAGTGATACAAAGAGGGCACACACAGACAGACAGATATTTTGTAAAAATATGTTTTTCGGAATCTTTGACCCCTAAAACATTATAAATCCGTCGAAAAAAGTTTTGATTACAGTACTTTCTTCTTTGATAAAAGGAGGATGTTAATAATTTGACCCTATGTATGTATCTATATTTTAGTCCTGTTCACGCATAACTTTCGTAAATGTGCACCGATTTTGATGTATATAATTTTTTTTGTTTAAAAGTGTAAGTGGTCCCATATGAATTTCATCAAATTCTGATGATTAAAACAATTTTGTTTTTAGAATAATTTCAAAATTAAAAACTTTAACTCAAAGTGAGATTGTAATAACCCTATTAAAAATCAATGAAATATTAAATTAAAAAGTGTATGAAATAGATTTCGCAGAAAAGTTGGTGGTGGAAAAAGGAAATATTTCACACAATTTCATCGTTTAATACTAGACAGTGAAATTATATTACAATTTCCTGAAAAAGGACAGTGGCTTCTAACTCTGGGCTGTAAATATTTTTATCACCGCTATAAACTTTATTATTTAAATAATTCGACATGTAGTGCAGAAAACATTCAGTCCTTTTCTGGTTATATACTCAACACATTAAGTAGACAGTGCTCGTAGTCTTTGCATCTCAGCTAGCGACTTGTGATCGTGTGTTTTATTTATAAGTTTGTTAGGCTCCAAATCTCACAAAGCTAATCCTTCTAAGCTCTTAGCTCGACTTAAGCCCATAACCTTTTCCTTTCGAAAAAAAAAATTTTTTTACTGGAAAATTTTAACTAAAATGCGTGGAACCCGATTACAGAAGATTCATTCCAAATTCTCGTCAATCTGAATGAGAATTTCGTCAAATAAGTCAACTAGAGCCACGTTGGCTTCATTTATGGCAACATATTTGGTCGCCAAATTTGGCAATATTTCGCCAATTGTCGTCCAGATTGACAAGACTTTGATTCTGCAAAGATTTTATCAAAAAATATTTATCTAATGAATAATTTCGATAAATTACAATTTCTATTACAAATTACTTATTTATTCAGCAGATGTTGAAATCAAAATAATTGTGTATTACTGTATTAATAACTAAAAAGTAGGAAACAAAATAAACTTTTACAAAAAAAATATTAACCGACTTAAAAAAAGCACTAAAAAGTATTAAATAATTCTTTAAATTCTCTAATGAGAAAATGTTATCCATTAACCACAAATCCAATATCATGTGTCTGAATAAAAACGATAAATTTAATATGTACAGTTTAATACCCACCAAACATGGATTTTCGAGAGAATAAATTTTACAAGAGATGAATGTACAGATTTAGTTTATGAATTTACACATATGAAAAGCAGTCAATTACTTTTTGAAGTCGGTGCCAAACAACCCCAATCGATAAATTAGTAGATACTAGGTACAATATATTCACAATTCTTACTATACTTAAGGTAGTTCGGTACCGACATCAAAAAGTAATTGATTGCTTTTCATATGTGTAAATTCGTAAACTAAATCATAAGTCTGTATATTCATCTCTTGTAAAATGTATTCTCCCGAAAATCCATGTTTGGTGGGTATTAAACTGTACATATTAAATTTATCGTTTTTATTCTGACACATGATATCGGATTTGTGGTTAATGGATAACATTTTGTCATTAGAGAATTTAAAGAATTATTTAATACTTTTTAGTACTTTTTTTAAGTTTGTTAATATTTTTTTGTAAAAATTTATTTTATTCTTTTCTCATTAAACAATATTCTTGTAATTAAATGGCATATTGAATTGATACCCATTCAAACCTCGTTAACACGAAATCGCTGAAAGCAAAATTCCGCTTAACACGAAATAATTTTGAGGTCCCGTCAGATGAGTCTGAAAATCAATGTTAATTAATTCGTTTAACACGAAATAGAATTTCAAAAAATCCCGCTTAAGGCGAAATTTGTTTTTTGTTAGATCTAAATTCCTGACTAAGAACTGCTTTTCTTTTATCTCTGATATGTGCAAGTGTTCCCACATTAACCATATGAGCTATAGGTCAGTCGTGATGAAATTTTTGTGAACTAATTTCGTTTTTGAAAGTGATTGTTCCATTACTCCTGACTGTATTGACAGTGACATAAACCATAATTGGGTTTTCTGTGAGTGAAAGAAGTGACAATCCCTACTTAACTACCTGACTTACATAACTGAAAGTCTGTTCGCAGTTTGCTATGTAGAATTCTGTGAAAGATGAGTCGAAAACAGCAAGCTGTATCTTTAAAAACCAAGCAAAAAATTTTAAACGATTTTACTGATAAAGTGTTGAAAAAAAATCAGAAAACGCGGAAAAGTATCGGAAAACTACAATTCTTCTACAATTCGTCCTCTCTACAAATTTAAAGAATTGTGAAAAGATTGAAGCAACTTATGTTGTGAGTCAATTGAAACCAGTAAGAAAACTAATATGTAGAAGAAAGAATGAATAAAATGAAATTGCTCTTTTGTAGTGGATAAAAGAAGCAAGAAAAGACAGAACATTGTTTTAACTTTTCCAGTTTTGCAAGAGAAAGCAAAGGCTTTTCTTGATACTCTCGGTGAGAGCAATTTCATATATTCTAACGGATGACTGATAAGATTTAAAGAGCGTCATAGAATTGTACACAAAAAGATATGTAGCCAAGAAACGGGAAATTGTTTCTCAGATATTGTTTTTTACGAGTACATTTGCGTAGATGATGTGCTGGTCTACCTCGGCATTGGAAACTGTACAACGTTTCCTTATGGAACAAGAGGCTGCTTCTCGAATCTTAGGCAAATTAGATGAGGTCCATACGTTCTTAACAGACATACTCTACAAAAACTGAAGCTAAAATCAATAATGGAGTACAAAAAAAAAAGGTTTAGCAAGTAAATAAATTTATTATTGCATAAATAATGATGATTCATTTGTTAATGAAATTTTTTCTATTTCTTATTAATTTATGATTTTATGAGCAGGAATATAGTTGTAGGTTAATTTATTTAGTTTTTATATCTAACATAGATGGCGCCATTATTATGATGGTTAACATGAAATTTCGGATAACACGAAAAAAATTTGCAGTCCCTTCAATTTCGTGTTAACGAGGTTAGACCGTATTTATAATATTTCCTTTGTATCAAAATTCAAAATATTTAAATGTATTCCAGACCGAAGGTAAGTTTAAACAATTTAAAATAAGGGAATTAGTAATAAACTTAATTAAATTGACAATATTTTAATTGCTTATACTGTTTACAGCAATTTTTTAGACATTCTGAATAAGGTATAAATAGCATTAGAAAATAAGTGAAAATTTCTATCAATATCTGCAAAAAATTTATTTTAACCTTCGGTACCAGGGATTCGGTTACCTAATTTATTTTACCTTCGGTACCAGGGATATATTTGTAGGTTAATTTATTTAGTTTTTATATCTACTAACATAGATGGTGCCATTATTATGATGGTTAACACGAAATTTCGGATAACACGAAAAAAATTCGTAGTCCCTTCAATTTCGTGTTAACGAGGTTCGACTGTATTTATAATCTTTCCTTTGTATCAAAATATTTAAATGTATTCCAGACTGAAGGTAAGTTTAAACATTTTAAAATAAGGGAATTAGTTTTTCCAAAAGGATTATTTATAAACAATCAAAATTTCATTTAAACTTAATTAAATTGACAATATTTTAATTGCTTATACTGTTTAAAGCAATTTTTTAGACATTCTGAATAAGGTATAAATAGCATTAGAAAATAAGTGAAAATTTCTATCAATATCTGCAAAAAATTTATTTTACCTTCGGTATATACAGAGCACATTACACCACTAGACTGGAATTTTCTTAAAATACAGGTGTTTTTTAGGATTCTGAAGATTTTCAACATTTTGTGCTGTGAAAG
The DNA here is from genome assembly GCA_963931845.1 of Maratus michaelseni. Taxonomy (NCBI): domain Eukaryota; kingdom Metazoa; phylum Arthropoda; class Arachnida; order Araneae; family Salticidae; genus Maratus; species Maratus michaelseni. The sequence continues at coordinate 259,183,764 of OZ007592.1, forward strand.
GAAGAGAGTATTTCACGTGGGGGGGGGGGGTTACTGTCATTGCCAAAATTTTGGGCAATAAAAAACCACAATAACTTTTCTCCTTCACCAAGTTTTTGAAGTGAAATTTAAAAGAAAAGAATTCCAGATCTAATGTTACAAAAAATATATATATTAACACTGTATTATGTAGGAATGGTTTGAGACCAGGAAAATCATCAAACAATCTATATTGACATATAAACGAGAAATATATTAAAAGTGCTTTACTATAAATGAATTGTTGTCTATTATTAATTGTACCTCTTGAAAGCGCATTATCTCTACATTAATCACTTCAATGGCTGCAACGTTGGGGGTAAAAACACTATTTCCCTATCTATGCGGCCGTTGAAATTGTTAAATTTTGTTTAAAATCATGCAGTATTAAAATGATAATTATTAATGTAATAATTAGTAGTAATCTTTGAATTTATTAATTGTGAGGAATATTTAAATCAATATATGCAAGAAAAAAGTTTCATTGGAGGTTTAAAAAATACATAAATAAAATGTTTATGTATGTTCTTTCACAAATATTTTATCCCCAGTTCTACTTTTTTAAAAAAAAAAAAAAAAGAAAGAAAATCCTGAAATGTTTATAGTTTAAAATTTATTATTATTACTCAGTATAAATAACATAAACTTTTTTATAAATAATTTTCTCTTTCAGAAATTATTACCTGAAATCAGCCATATTGGTGAAATGCTGGCTCTTACAAAACTCATAAGTGAAGCACAAAAGAAACTGAAGAGTAAATTATCTGAGGAATTTGTTGCTGTAAGTTATGATTTCCTCTAAATCTTTTTATTTATTAAAAATAAACTTTTTGTTGTTGTACCTCTAGAGCTAGAGATGAGGCTATCAGAATTAAAAATCTAATTCACCAAAGTTAATGTTTTTCTAAAAGATACAAAACCATTAAATATTAAAGCCATCAGTAAACAAAATCATCCATATTGACTTGGAGATTAAACTATGCTAATACATTAAGTAGAGTCGCTGCTTGACAAAAACAGGAGAGTATTCCTCTGACTTAACTACCAGTTAATCAGACGCTAGGAAAGACGCTAATTTTGTCAAAAGATTGTTAAAAAACTGCGAATTTCGTCAAAGAATTGGGTTAAAACTGCTGATTTCATCAAAGAATCGTGTGAAAATTGTGAATTTCGTCAAAAGTTCATGTGAAAACATTGAATTTCAGCAAAAGACCGCAGAAAAAATGCAAATTTTGCCAAAGGATCGCAGAAAAAACGCTAGTTTTGTCAAAGGATCATAGAAAAATGCAAATTTCACCAAAGGATTGCGGAAAAACGCTAATTTCGTCAAAGGATGTGCATAAGAATTTTATTAAAGGATCATTGACAAAATGCAAATTTTGTTAAAGGATCGCAGAAAAACCATGAATTTCGTCAAAGGATCGTGGAAAAACACAAATTTAGTGATAGAATCGTGCAGAAAAACAGCGAATTTCGTCAAAGAATCATGTAAAAACATCAAATTTTGTCAAAAAAATGTGTGAAAACTGCAAATTTTGTCAAAAGATCACGGAAAAAACGCAAATTTTTTCAAACAATCGCGGAAACTATGTGCGTAAAATTTATAGTGCGTATAAACAAATTCGTATGCATTTGCTTAATCATCGTCAATATAGAAAATATCTTTGAAATATGGGTTTTGAAGTTAAACAGAACTGCCTTCTTATACTACGGATATTTGACGGATTTCCGTCATAAGAGTTTAACTGTAAACTTCGAACTACTAAGCAAGGTTGCAATTTTCATTTTAAATCGACAAATTATGAATGTGGATTACTAAGACCACAATGTACTTGGAGTTTTCATTTGAAATTACAAAGCACATGAGTAAACTTTAGCTTTAATGTAAATTTCACAATGTTACCTTGTTATTTGATAGTATTTGCATTTTCAAATAGAATTTATTACTTTGATAAAACACTTTTCAAAAGAAAAATGTATTTAATATTCAACGTTGCCAGGCATTATTGCAAGAATCATCGCAGTAGAAATTTTTAGAATATATATTAAATATATATTTAAAAATGAATTCAAAAGAAGATGTTTTAACACTAGAACTACCATGAGCCGTCATTTTGACGGTTACCAAATGAATATATATACCGATTCGAACCAGAAAATTCTTTTTAAAATAAATTAAATATAAAACTCACAGAAATACGTGAAATGAATAAGTTAAGTAGTTTTAAATAAAATTTATGGTGTGAAACAGTTTTAAAAAACTTGAGTAAAATTTCTGGTAGTTCTAGTGTTAATATCATGAAATTTGAAAATCAGTTTAATCTATTTACTTCACCTGTAATGATTAATGTTGAAATTATTCTTTAGAATTGATTGCTGCGGTTAATCAAAATTCAGTCCAATTCCACATTAGAGTGAAAATATGTAGCTTTGGAGTTTACAAATTTCTGTAATTATTAATCAATCGACCGATTTTTTCAGGTATAGTGTGCAATTAGGCTTTTAGCTGTGTTCGCTAACGCACTTTTATACGGCATCTTTGCGTAGCTGCAAACATTTTAAATATTTTTCAAGCCGAAAAAACATAATTTGAACAAGAAAATGTATTTAATAAATGAAATCAAATAAGTAAGGCATAGACACAATACACATTTTATTAAATAAATTTGCTGATTCAAAATATGTTTATTTTTATTTTTGATTTGAAGAGAATACAGAAGATTGGCAGCTATGCCAATCTTCCGCTCGATCAAGATTAACAGACCAGCGTGTACAATCAATTTTTAAAATAAATACAATTTAGAAAATTCAATTAAATTTTATACATTTGGTTGATGAAAAGTAAATTTTCAGTATTTTTTTAAAAATAAAATAAATTGTGTATCATAATAATTTTGGATCTTTGCGTGACTATTTCTTTACCATGGTTATATTTTGTACGTACAAAATTTATTCAGTGCAATGGTAATATTTTATATATTTTTTTATCCGGCCCGCGGCTTTGCATATAATGCTAAATTTGGCCCACGTCAGTAAAGGAGTTTGACATGCCTGTTTTAAGTAATAAGACCCAGAAATATAGCTATATTGGCACAACACTATCAATATGACCTTGAAAGCAAATGACAGAGCTCTGAATGGCAATCTCCAAGCTCACCAAGACAGAAAAAATTTCGATTCCAAAAGTTCAAGGTGATGTTAATCTCATTCTTCGATAGTGAAGGACTAATTCGTCATGAATTTGTTCCCCCTAACAAGACTCAATGGACAGTTTTACACAGAAATGCTTGAAGACTTCAACAAAGAGTTCGCAGAGTAAGGGTTCGTTTCCAACAGACTGGGAGTTTGCTGCTTTTACATGACAACATCTAGCCTCACATTGCGTTCCGTGTGAAGCAGTTTTTGCCCCAGCATGAGGTTGTAGAGATGTAACACCCTTCATACTCTCTGGACTTAGTACCGCCAGACTTTTTCTTGTTTCCAAAACTGATTTGAGGATGTCGAAGCCATCGAGAAAACGATGACGTCCACATTAGCGAGCATTCCGAAAGAGGATTTAAAAGTTGTTTCCGAAACTTATATAGTCGAGCACAGAAGTGCATTACTGCAGGTGGAAGTTACTTCGAAGCATATTAAATGGGTATTTTTTCATATAATATTTTCTGAAGTTATTAGATCAGTCTTGGAAATTAATGGCCACACATTGTATAATATGTCATTAAAGCAGTCTCAAATCCAATATCTCAACTTTCTGTCACATTCGCAAAGTCAATCTTAAGCTTAGACACACAAAATTGAAAGGTATACGTATTTTTTTTAAAAAAATGGTGAAATCGAATCACATTTTCCATTTTCCAATAAAGTAAAAGATCTATCAGAAAAGACTCCATATGTCCATAGTAAATGTTTTGAACCGGTTTTCGCAATGCGACAGCAAAATGGTCATAAGACTCGCTTATAGCTTAAAATACTATTCGTTTCTAAATCACTTCAATAGCACACTAGCAAATGAAATATCTCTAAATATAGGAGAAAAGGGAAAATTATCTCTTTTGCAGTTTTGTTATTCACACTCTAGCATTAATTGGAGAATAAGGAATTGTGTTGCCTAATGAATAAATATAATCGGGGCTGATATATCGGTATTCGATGATGCATCAATATATCGCCCAGCCCTAACTGCTGTGGCCTTTTTTTTATGGTTACTTACTAATGCAAATTAAACTGCAGAATTTCCATATATTTTTTCCATTGCTCTTATGCCTGTCTGTCTGCACAATCTCAGTGGATAAGACCTCCTGTTACAGGACAGCATCTACAAAAACTACAGTCTTTTTAGTACTTTTTTTGACAAAAAGCGGAAAAAATTAGAACAAAGCTGGATTTTTGCACAGGTGCTCTTTAAGGTATGTAGTTTAACATACTAAAAGTCTCATCGATACGATGTGAGCTTTTGCCGCTAGGGGGCACGAATGATCTTGAAAATCGGTTTTTCGTGAATATCTGATTAACGATGGCATCTAGAGAAAAAACTTGAATTTAAAAGATGTAAAAAATTTAATTTCCTACAAAAAGGGTCCATAACATTTTTTTGTCACAGCAACCCTTCCCTGTCAAATATCAGAAACAGTGAACATAACTGGAAAAAATAGGGAAACGGTTGTATTGAACGCGCCCAAGAAACAGAACAAATACCTATCTACTTTCGAACCCTACACCTCTTCTTCTGTCCTTTTCTCTGTAGACTGATTTCGCAACCTGGTAGTCTTTGTCGTGGCATTCCATGCTTATATGTCGAAATATACCACGTGCTGGTATCTTTGCCATGTTTTATTTCAATTGATGAGCATTTCGCTGGTATTAAATCACCCTAACTTACTGAATGAAGAATTCTTTGTGAGTTTTTAAAAAGTAAATAGTGTTATTTTCCACTCGTATTGTAGAAAGTTTTAAATAGTTTTGAGAGTGTAAAATGACTTTTTCTTGATTGTTGATCGAGAGCGTTAAAATGGAGATTGACGAAGTATTTTGTCTTGTATATGGTGAGAGCTGCGTTGTGAATGATTGGAAAAAAGGCACTGAAGTCACTTGTGACCTCAAGTTTGGAAAGAAGTGACAATAATTGGACAGCATTTGAAGAAATGGCAGAAAACAATAGTGGAATTATAGTCCATCCAACGTGTAAAAAAATTATACAAGAAAGAATTCTGTTAAATCGTACAAGAAATCTGTTGCATAAAACCATCAAAGTCCACAAAATTACATCGTTAAATGAAAAACTGAGAAAGACAGTCACTTGTTTGAATTCAAAGAAAACTTTGTACTATGTTCTGATACATTGGATGAAACTTTTATACGAAAGGAAAAAAAGAAATCTCTAAAGTATTGCGAAAAAGTGATAATAGTTAAATCTTAGAAGTGAAAAACAGTCTTGTGTCTGCAATGAAGACAAATGGGGCAAAGAAGTCAGTAAGCGTTTATCTAATGTTATTGACTTGGTTGCAGCTGAAGCAAGGTACCACCACAAATTCTTTATAAGGGTTTTTTACCAAGTAAGTGGAAACCAATAAATAAGGAAAGGACGTGTTTACAAACAATTCCATCAACCAATCTACATTTTCTCCTTAGTGATCATTGCAGAAATCATCATGGCGATGCAGACCAATTATATCACAGATCTTTTTATCGTAGACTAATCAGACCGCTTGAACACTTGTGAACAATAGTAGTCTTAACGACTGTCAGGTATTTCTTGCTTCTTCACAGTGACGTCAGCTGCACTTTCCTCATACAGGAGTGTCGTCGAAAGTTATATTTCCTATATCTTAAGAAACTACTTTGGTAAATGTGTAACCGTTTTCGATGTTTACTCTGACGAAGTTTATAATACAAAAGAGGCCTAATGAACTCATCGGTATTAGAAAATTTTAACTCTCAATATCGATATTAATGAAGAAATGAATGTGTCAATTAATCAAAAGTTTTTATCTAATCATCAAAAAAAGACACACCTTATCTCTATTCTGAAGGAGAAATTTATGGAGAATGTGGTTTCGAAGCGAAACAGGCAGAGGGAAATACTGACACACTTATTTTTAATTCAGCCATTGAAGTAGCAAAGTCTGGTGCGCAGGCTGCGATTGCAGGTGACGATGCTGACTTGCTCGTATTGTTGACTGTCTTAGCACCTCCAGAGACAGAGATATTTTTAATAAGCCTCGAAGAACAAGAATTACAACCACCTTGTATTCGTCGCTCAGTGTCAATAATGATGCAGTTCAGAAAGATCATATATTGTTTCTTCACGCTTTTTGAGGTTGTGACTCTACACAGCAATGCATGGGAAAGGCAAAATGTCATTATTAAAAATTTCGAAAGGGGAAGGAAACCGTAACATACAGATGCCAGCACTTTTAAAAGTGGCACATTCCAATTTGAAATATTTGAGAAAGGGAAAACTTTTTTCTTGCTTTATATGGTGATAAAGCAGAAATTTCTCTGAACAAGTACCATTACACATGTTTCAAGAAAGGAGTTGCTGTTGGTAGAAAAAGGTTTTCATAGTTACAGCTTACTGTGGACGCAGCTAGATTGCACAGTTTATGTGTTTATCATTGAATACAATACTGGTTAGGTTGGGCAATAAACTTCTTCCTGAGAACTGAGGCTGGCAAAATGCACTTATTTTGTCTCTAATTCCAGCTACTTACCGCCCACACCAAAAAATATTATTTAATCCATTTTTTGTACTTTCTCCAAAGGATGTTGCAAAGCGTGTGGATGCCAAAAAACTGGATTCAAGTGTTCTTACATTTGCGTAAATTGTTACGGAGTTTCATGCCACAATGCAAGTTAAGTTGAATTAGAAGATGAGGAGGATACTGACAATATCATGTCCATTGCAAGGAATGAGGGAATCGCTACACCTGAATTTAGTGATGATATCGAAGGCCAACCAGAAAATAGTGAAAGTAATACAACAACTGAAGAAAAATTACAGATGATGACAAAACTAAATCGAGTGAAAAAGTTGTAGATGTGCAAACGACTACTCAAGCAGTCAAATGATTGAGATTTGAACAAGCCAGTCATTATATGTTGATTAGGCCTAGGAGGAAAACCAGAATTTTAAAAAATGTGCTAAATGCATTACCTCAAGGGTGGTATGGAAATCAGTATATTATACATTCACCTCTTTTCTTCAAAAGTAAGAATTTTACACCTTTCAATATAATTTCTTTGAAAACAGCAGCAGGTTTTTCATACTTTTATCGCTTTTCTTCCAACTACGTTCAGTGTTCTTGATTTTTGACAGAGAAGTATTGGTGAAACAAAAAAATGTTAAACACAATTTTTGTAGGAAATTAAATTTTCTACATCTTTGCAATTGAACTTTTTTTTCTAGATGTCATCGTTAATGAGATATTCTAAAAAAACCAATTTTCAGGATCATTCGCACCCCCTGGCGGTGAAAGCTCACACCGGATCGATGAGGACTTTTAAGTATGTTAAACTACATACCGTAACTAGCACCTGTGCCAAAATCCAGCTTTGTTCTAATTTTTTCCGCTATTTTTCCTAAAATTACTGGACTAAAAAGACAACAAGAAAAAAAAAATCTAGAGTGACTCCATTCGATGTTGGAACACTGGCATAGTACGTGTCTAGAAATTTCTTTAAAAAAGCATAACTTCTGGTATGGTGGAATCCGTTAGATTTGAACGCTGGACCTCTCGTTTTGAAACTACACTACTAATGCTTGATTACATAATCACAATTTTTATCACTTTGTCACATTTCCTGATGATTTTCCCTGTAAAATCGGTTGCAAAATGGTTTGAAAAGATTTTTAAAATAATTAAATATGTAATCTGTTGGCTGATTTGTACAATAAACTATACAGTTCTTGCAACAGTGCTTTATAACACATTCAGCAAATGGGAGTGCAATCAGAAGTACTGATTAGGAGTTATCGTGTTCACTCACACAACAAACCATGATTACAATACTTTCCTTACACTATGTGTTCGGAAAGTAAAAAAAAAAAAAAAAAAAAAAAAAAAAAACTAATAATACATAGCATTATCCAGATGAAATATTTGCAAACAGCATAAAAGTTACAATAAATTCTATCCAATCTTTGAAAAATTGGGCTTTTATTGTTGTGGTGTGCCAAAGCCATTTTGTCGGAAAATGTTACTGTAAAATCCCATTAATCCTCTTCCCTTCCCTCCTTTCTCCATATTGTAAACAAATTAGAAAGTTTAAAAAAATCCTGAGAAAACGCTCCCTCTTCCCCAAAAAAAATTACTCCCCGCACGTCAAGGTCAATACCAAGTATCTTTTTTTTTTCTGCCACATCAGAAAAACGTACCGATTTTAAACATGATATTGTTAACCAGAAGAATTGCCGGTTGACCTAGATTTAATTTAGAACCAGTCTTTCTACTCCGAGCTGTGTTGTCAAGATATTATTTCACACTGCTTGTTCACAAATAAAGTGCAGTGCATAAACACAAAAGTAACATAAACAAAATGCAACTGTTGTCAATTTAAAAAAGCAATATAACCAAATATTAGTTTTGCTATTTATTTATCTCCAATGAGATATGACAATAATAAAAATATTGATAATGGAAGTTTTTCAAAGAATTTATACTTGTATTTAATGCTATTATGAAAAGTAATCACAAAAAATTACGTATTGATTGATCCATAGATGCCGCCAAACTTCTGTAATAAAAAAAATTCTATAATCTGAAATTGGCGTTAATTGTGAAGTTATACTTTTTTCTATTTTGTATAGTTATTATAGTGCATATTTTTTTCTTCTTTCCTCAATATGTACTATTTACAACAGATGGCGACACTGCGTAAAATGTTATTATTAGAAAATATTTTAGGACTTTTTCAATTGAAATTTCTCGGTGTTTTCTAATTATTTTAAATTATAAAGTTCCTTTCATTTTTCTATTACCATATTAATGATCGATATTAGTATTATTATTTATCTAAATGCATTCTATTAAAAAACTTCTGCAATAAAGAAATTTCTATAATCCAAAATCTCCATTAATTGCGAAGTTTTCTATTTTGTATAGTCATTATAGTGCATAATTTTTTCTTCTTTCCTCAATTTATTAAAAAATGCATATTTTGCAATGATTGGCAATTAGCATACTCCTTTCCCCCACCCATGCATATTACACATCCTTTTAATCCCATGTAAGCGCTCCCTCTGATTATTTTAAGATTTTTTGTCATGTCTTGGGGAGCGGGGCAGATTAACAGGATTTTACTGTACACTATAGATCTTGAATGTCTCTATAAATTGTCTTAAGTGAGAAAAAGCAATACAGACATCCCTGCTGAATATTAATGGTTCCGGAAATAATTATTTGATTAAGCAAGAAAATATAATTGTAATATGAAATTTAAAGGTAAAATTGCCACCTACTGTATAATTGATTAACAGCGTAATAAAATCATTAAAAACCTGAATAGAATAATACAAACTCAAATAAATGCAAATGCTAATATAAAGTAAATATGTAATGATTTAATGTCAGTACATACATGTATTTGCTTTACATTACACTTAATGCAGCTTGTTTGAATTTGGTAAAAACTTTGTTAGGCTTGTTAAAATTTAGTTTGTTATTTATGCATGCTTAAAGTGGTTTGATTATGTGAAATTTTAGATGAGAAAATGTATAGTTCTTTTTCGAATGCATAACCACCTTGAGCCGCAAAGTTACAGCACACTACTGTCACAAGAGAAAGCTTTAACGTCACAATATAAACTTTAGTGGATTATTGCATTAAGTTGTGATATTATCATCTAGTTAAGAAACACAAAGTTAGGCCACATGCTCCACTGATAGGCTTATGAGTACCAAGTGATCATATTAAAATCGATTTAAAAAATAAAAAGGCGATTTTATTGTAACTTTACTTGCATGATTTGTACCTCAGGATAATAATCTTGCTGATTGTTCTCGAAATAAAAACATGAAAAACAAGAAGCAAAGGAGCTCTTTGATGACTTGTTTCTTATAATGAGTTTTAAAGAATCTGATGATTCCTTGGCCAGAGGCTGAATTTTACTCATGATATTAGCAGGAAGGAGCTGAAGCGAATTGATTCATCATCAATTTTGTGACTGGACACATTATCCAAAAACAAAATTATTTTTCGGTTTCATTTTTTCATATCTGCGTCTAACTTTATAAGCCACTTTTTAAATATTCTCATGCAGTGGCGCAGCCAGAATTCGGTTCTAGGGGGGGTTTTGAGTTTCTGATAAAGGTGGTCGCCGGTTATCTGAATCACCGGTGAATGGAATCTGTCTTTTAAATGAATGAAATCATAATGCTTTTCTCCGCAACTACGTAGGTCATGATTCGTTTAAACAGTGTTTACAATATTAGTGTTATAAACTATAAAATGCATCAATGAAATAACACAAAACTAGGTTAGATTTATAAAGTGTAAAAATTATCAGGGGCAAACTTTAAGATGGAAGAGCACAGTACAGCAAATACCTTTACATAGAAAATAAGAGTTGCAATCCATTTGTTCAATCAAAAATATACAAGGTTTCATTACAAGAGAATCACGAATTCTTATTTCTAACTTTAATAATAATAAAGCAATTTTAACAAAATTTTCAATAGCCTTACCTTGCTTTTTTCCAAATGTATCAACTCTATTAGGTAATCGATGTTTTGGAATGTAGTTGATATTAAACACGGTATTGTAGACTAAATTACTGTGCCCTTTCAGTACTTTACATGACATCTATCGTGTTGCGATATATTTTTAATTTCAATTCTCCCAGTTAATCTAATTTAATTAACATTTATCACTTTCCATTTTGTCATCTGAGCTCTGAATTCAGCATTCAGTTATTTTCATTCAATATTTTCCCTTTTTAAATTCATTGTACACTTTAATTGTTGGATGTAACTCATCTTCCTTCCTCTGACACTGTAGTGTTTGTTTCTCCTTCTTACCGTTTCCTCCCGTGTTGGCCGTACCAATAAAAAACTGTGTTTCATGTGACATGTGGAAGACTTAAAAGTAACAGCTCCTTTAAAATCATAGTAGTTTATTATGAACATGACGACATACAATAAGACAGCATAACTTCGCTGTTAAATAAACGAACTGAAGAAAAATAATATGCAGCTACATTTTATATTACAACCAGCATTACAAGCTGGAGGAAGGAAAAGTGAAGGCCAAGCATCCTGGAAAGTCCAGCCTTTTAAACACACCATCGGCGAATGTTTTGCATAAACATGTTGCCATTTAGAGGTACACAAATTCGCATCTGAAACGCCATTGGCTACGAATACTCGCAAGTTGCGAATAGCAGACTACGGTGACTAGCGCGATCCTGACATCACAGGTTACTTACTGTTACTGAGTAACGTATTTTGAACTGGAAGATCGTGAATGAAAACATTAGCGCTGGCCGTTTCAGATACGCGAGTATGTTTATTCAAGAGATGTTGAAAAACAAAAATGCATCAATGTAAAACTAAATACCTTTACTTATAATTTAAAGAAAGCTTGAAATGAAGGATTTATTAAAGATGCATAACAATCGGCCTCCTTTTTCATCATCTCTAGAATATTACAAAAGCATGAAAAATTTGCATAAACATGAAAAAGTTCAAAAAATTTACAAAAAAATTACACTTGAAAAATTCAAAAACTAACAATCTGATCAATGTCAGGTCACATAAGACTTTATTGGCAGGACACTGACCAGAGTGAACAACATTGTAAGAAAAATTATAACCCCCCACATAAAGATTTAAATATCAAAAATTCTTTTACAAAAATTCAACAGCTGCTCTTTCACTTGTGGCTTAGTAAAGCTATCTGCAAGATTAAGTTTACTAGGAATATATTTAAGTTTAAACATTTTATCAAAAACTAGATTTCTTAAAAAATGATACTTTATATGAATATGTTTTGTTTTCTGGTTTTCAAAAGGGGAATTAGAAAAGGCTATGGCGGCTTGGTTATCACAGAATAAAGTGCAATCTCTCAAATTTAAGTTAAGTATTTTATTTTGTAAGACATTTTTTATCCAGATTAATTCCTTAGCAGCTTCAGTTAAACTAACATATTCGGCCTCCATGGTTGAAAGACTTACACATTGTTGTTTAAATGTCTTCCATGAAATAAGAGTTTCATCCAAAAACAAAATATATCCACCTATGGAAACACGATCGTCTCTGTTTGCTGCAAAATCTGAATCAGAATAACATGAGAGATTTAAATCATTAACTCTAGATAACTCAAGTTTGAAATTTTTAGTATATTTTAAATAACCTAACAATTTTAATAAACAATTCCAACGAGCAATGCCAGGATTGGTTTGAAATTGGGACAATAAATTTACTGCATACATAATATCAGGTCTGGTCCTTCCTGCTATATAAGATAAACATCCTATAAGATTTCTATAAGGAAAACTAGACATTTTATCAAATTCTTCCTTAGTGGAAGGGGAATCTTGCTTTGACAACACTAAACCCTTAGGAATAGGTAAAGAGCTAATTGGAAATTTAAAGTTTGAATACATTTCACAAACTTTCTCAATATAAGCTGTTTGGTGTATGTAAAGTCTATTTCCAATCTCTTCAAACTCTATGCCTAATAGCTTTCTGGTTGCACCCAAAATTTTTAAGTTAAAATGTTTTTGCAGCAAATCTATCCCAAAATTCAAATCATCTTTAGTTTTGCCAAAAAGAACAATGTCATCAACATAAAGCAAAAGAACCAATCTGTCTTGAAACATATATACACAATTGCACCAATCTAGTTTGCAAAAATTTAATTTGGATAAAGCATCATCCATTTCAAAAAACCACTGTCTGCCACTTTGATGCAGACCATAAATGGCTTTATTTAACTTACAAACTTTATTTTTTTCTTTTTCAAAACCCTCAGGTTGGTGCATGTATATAGTTTCATCAAGACCAGCATAAAGATATGCATTGTTGACATCTACCTGGACATTAACCCATTTCAACAGACATGAAAATATGGCAAAGAACAACCGAATTATTGAAAAACTAACAACTGGACTGAAAACTTCATCGTAACTTTCTCCTTTAACCTGATTAAACCCCTTTGCAACTAACCTAGCCTTATACCTTACAATCTCATTATTTTCATTTCTTTTTAAGGTATACACCCAACGATTACCAAGTATTTTTGCATCTTTCGGAGGTGTCACAAGATCCCATACATTACGTTCATACATAACGTTCATTTCTTGGTTCATTGCGTCCCTCCAACTAGATGCTTCTGGGGTTTTTACAGCCTGATTGTAAGTTTTGGGGATTTTAACCTCAGTCAAGTTTGCTTCATCTATTTTTAAAAAATTAGAAATTTTACCGGATTCTTTATTTTTACTGCTGAAGTCAAAAAGGTTTTTATCACATTCTATTTTATTTAATTTACAATATTCTAACAATTCATTAAAAGATCTTATTCTAGTATTGGTTCCTTCGATGCCATAGTAAATGTCTGTTTTATTTCCAATTTTTCGAGGTACTGCTTTACGTATCCAAGGAATAGTTGCACAAGTCTTTAAACTACTCTGTTCTAAACTTTGGTTAGAATCTGATGCCCCTCCCAATTCAGATGTAATCTCTGGTTCTACATCAAAAATATTTCCGTCCTCTGGGAAATCAAAAAGTGAAAAATTTAATTTAGGTTCTTTAATTTTTGAAGCTATATCTACCCCCCTTTTAGTTTCATCAAAACGAACATTAATGGTTTCTACAATTTTCTGTTCATCTATTAACCAAATTCTGTAGCCTTTAGTTGCCTGAGCATACCCGCACATAATCCCTAGTTTAGCTCGCATATCAAGCTTCCTTCGGACTTGTTTGGGCACTCCAACATAAGCTAAACAACCAAATGTTTTTAAATGAGAAACTGAAGGTTTTATACCAGAGTACATCTCAAAAGGGGTTCTTTTTTGTTTGTGACAGATCCTATTCCAGGTGTAAGAAAAACACATTAAGGCCTCAGCCCAAAATTTTTGTGATAAGCCACTTGAATTAAGGAGAGCTTTAACACCATCAAGAGCAGTTAAATTAAAACGCTCCGCGACACCGTTCATTTCTGGACTGTACGGGTTCGTTTTCTCATGTAAAATTCCCTGCTTCTCTAAAAATTTTTCAAATTCGTTGTTGCAGAATTCTAAACCCCCATCAGTTCTAGTAGAAATTACTTTCTTACTTAAATACCTTTCAGCCCTATTCTGAAATTTTAAGAATGTCTGAAAAACGTCTGATTTATTTCTGATGGTATATACTGCAACATTACGAGAAAAATCATCAATGATGGTGAAAAAGTATCTATTCCCTCCATGTGATGCTACAGGTAAAGGGCCGCACAAATCCATGTGTAAAAGTTCTAGAGCAGTTTTTGATCTAACATTCCCTATTGATTTAAATGGCACTCTCTTCGATTTTGCAAGTTTACAGGAGATGCAATCCTCGGTTAACTTTGACAGCTCTGGCAAACCTCTAACACTTTCATTTTTACTAGTATTAACCAAATATTCACTATTTACGTGACAAAATCTCTCATGCCACAAGTTACTCAAATTTAAATTTTCAATTTGGTTAGCTGAAATGTCAACCGAGTTGCTTTCTCCTTTACAAGTTTTATAGCTGAAAGGTTTAACAAAATACAAATCATTTTTCCTTACTGCATAAAATAACCATTGCCAGTCCTTGTCATACACAATTAGTTTGCCTTTACTGCCAACAAAATTTATGCCTAGTTTTTCAAGTTTACTACCAGACAAGAGATTTCTACGTAAATGAGGATTATACAAAACATCTTTAAGAATTATTTGATTGAAACTTCCATCTTTACATTTAATAAAAAAATGTATTGTACCTTTTCCCTGAACAGGACTTTCTTTTTCTCCAACAGCAAGTGACATCTGCATATTTGAAACTGACTCATAATTCAAAAAAAGATTTTTGTTATTACAAAAATGAGCAGTAGCAGCTGTATCAAACACCCAGCTACTATTTTGGCCAAAATCAGATGAATTTGCCTCAAGAAAATTACTTTTAAAATTACTTTGAGCTACTTCAATCAAACTAGTCTCATGTTCAGAGAAGGTACATTTTACATTACTATTACTTTTTTCATTACTACATTTAACATTACTATTGTTTTTTTCATTACTACATTTAACATTACTCTTTAACTCTGCGTTACTAGATTCTTTAAATTTACTATTTGACTGATATTTCTTAGTTTGAAAATTTTTAGACTGAAAATTTTTAGATTGATTTTTCAATTTACAGTTAGCAATTAAATGACCATAAGATTTACAAAGAAAACAAGGACCTATTAATTTACTTTGATTAACATTATAATTCTTAAATTTACCTGTTTTACACTTTACCATTTCTCCAGAAAAAGCAACACTAGAACTAGAAATGTCCTTTTTGGCCAGTTTCAATCTATTCTCCTCCAGTAGCAATTCAGCCTCAATCTTGTCCGGTACAAACTCTGCATCTGGCCACCTATAAATCGCTTGGACTGTAGACTGGAACTCCTCGGGCAAACTTCTAATCATCTGGTAACCCATATACAAGGGCTGAAGGGTATGTCCTACATCACGCAGACGCTCTGCTGCTTGCTTGACACGACACAAAAAAAGTCCCAAATTTTCTCCAGGAAAATAACGGACACCAAAAAAATCATCTAGCAGTTGTATAACACGAGCTCTTGTGGTAGGTTCAAAATGCTCTTTAAGGATCTTCCAGGCTTCAGCTCCATTCGTTGTATGCGAAATTAATGGCTTAAACTCAGATGACAAGGTCTGGTAGATAATGGTATAGGACCGGACTTTTCTTAAATTCACCTCACTCTGTTCTCTCCATGTCAGCTTGTCTGTTACAGGAACTGTTTTTTCCGATGTCTCACCGCTTCCACTCTTGACGTTCTCGATATATTCCCAAGCACCATAATGCATTAGCAGAACTTTTACTTCCATCTTCCACGTCTCCCAGTTTGACGAGGTCAAAAGAGCAATATTCTGAAACTCCATTTTCTATACGGCCTCCGTCAAATAAGTAGGAAAAACACTCCAATACACATGAAAAAAAGCAAAAGTCTCTTTAAAAGCGCACTCCAGGGAAAAAAACATCAGCTGTAAACATCGGCGACACTTAAGCAGAAAAACAACATCGCAGCGACTTCGAGAAACACATCGGCGACGACGTCTTCACTTCCACAAAAACAAACTTTAAACTGCTTTAAAAAATCACAACCACGCTCTGCTACCACTTGTTGGCCGTACCAATAAAAAACTGTGTTTCATGTGACATGTGGAAGACTTAAAAGTAACAGCTCCTTTAAAATCATAGTAGTTTATTATGAACATGACGACATACAATAAGACAGCATAACTTCGCTGTTAAATAAACGAACTGAAGAAAAATAATATGCAGCTACATTTTATATTACAACCAGCATTACAAGCTGGAGGAAGGAAAAGTGAAGGCCAAGCATCCTGGAAAGTCCAGCCTTTTAAACACACCATCGGCGAATGTTTTGCATAAACATGTTGCCATTTAGAGGTACACAAATTCGCATCTGAAACGCCATTGGCTACGAATACTCGCAAGTTGCGAATAGCAGACTACGGTGACTAGCGCGATCCTGACATCACAGGTTACTTACTGTTACTGAGTAACGTATTTTGAACTGGAAGATCGTGAATGAAAACATTAGCGCTGGCCGTTTCAGATACGCGAGTATGTTTATTCAAGAGATGTTGAAAAACAAAAATGCATCAATGTAAAACTAAATACCTTTACTTATAATTTAAAGAAAGCTTGAAATGAAGGATTTATTAAAGATGCATAACAGTTAGCTCCGCCCCCCATCGCGACGTCACGTCTTTCAGCTACGTGCGTTCGATAGGACGGCACTTCGTTTGTCTGCGCATGCGCGCACCACCGAAGTTGCGGGTTCTTCGATTCTCTCATTCAGTTACTTGGGACAGTCTTACTAGGATCGTCACACAGAGAGGTTCATTAGTTGGTGCGGTCCGCGGGCGTGTGGCGTTCGTCGCTGCGGATCCGCGAGTGTTTTCATAGTTGCAGTTTTCTAAAACCTTTTGATAAGACATCGTTAGTATTTACACCTAGTGAAAAGATATTTACTTGATCATAGTGTATGATCATTTTGTTACTACAAAAATGTAACGAAATACAACAAGCCCTGGACTGCAGAGAACCTCACAGAACATCGTGGAGCAAATCCAACTTCAATGAATCCCTAATAAAAAACCTCATGTTCAACGTTAACTACGTCTTGTGTCAACTTATTTCAAGGTACTGTAAATTATTTAGTTATTTTCTCTTTTTACAATCTCTTCAGAATAATTTTTAGAAGAACCTGTTTGTTGCCCTTTTTACGATCACATTTTATTTTCTGTCTTTGAAGCAACCACTAGAGGCAACATAATAACATCGAATTTCGTATTAAGTAATATAAATCTGATGAAAATTTCGTTAAAATATATTTATTATTGTTAAAGTTCTCTAAAAATATCAGAGTTTGAATTGAAGTCTATCTATACTAATATTATAAAGCAGCAACGTTTGTTCTTTTTGTAGGGGTTAATTCTGGAACTATACAGAACGGATTTTAAAAATTAATTGGTCATATGCGAGTTTTATTTGCGTACAAAGGGTTCCACACAAAATATCAGAACTGTTCAAAGACAATATACTCACATACTTAAAACAATACCACATGCTATAATTTTCATTTTATTGGTATTGGACTGAAAAGCAATGAATATATTTCCCTCTGAAACAAAGACCTTGTACAAAGTTTAAACTTGGCAGAGAACCAAGCACTCTTTGGAAGAAGTCGTTGAGTTTCACACGAAGAGATACTTGTCAATCATATTTGACGTAATAGTAGACAATTTTAAAGCATTTAAAAAAGCATACTGAACAACGCGAAACTTTCCGATTCATTATAAAAAATGAAATCATATGCAGGCATGATAATTCAAGTGATTTGTTATCGAAAAACTTTTTCATTATAAATCAATTATATATTGAATTATAAGCGATTGTTGTCTCAAAATTACTGACTTTTAATGTCTTGGAATTATTCTATGAATTATTTTTCAATAATTGAATTCAGTTCAAATGAAAAATGCTGACTATCGCTATGATTTGACTTACCTAAACCAAAGATCTTGTACAAAGTTTAATCTTAGCATTGTGCCAAGCGCGCTTCAAAAGGAGGTCGCAAAGTAACAACACTGTTTTGGTACATGCCGTTGTTTTCTAGATGGGTTTTTAATTATTATCTCAGCTAATTACAAACACATTTTTTTGAAAATCATTACCAACAATCCTTAGATGATTCTGCGTTGATAACCCTCAACTGAGCGCCAGAAAAATAAGACACATGAGTGTATGATAGTTCCGTTTTTACTTTTTAAGTATGAAACTTTAATAATGGTGTCAAAATTCTGGTAACCATCTCCTCTCTAACATAGTCTATGTTTTATACAACAATTTCCAAATATTTTTTTCGGTACAACAATTTCCAAAGGGTGCAAGAACAAAAAAGTCCTTCCGGCCTGTACCGGGAGGAAAAGGTAGCTTTCCTATATCTTCGTTTTAAAATTTTAGCTAATGTTACTCGAAAACAGCAAGCTAAAATACAAAGAAACCATTTACAAAAGATTCATTAATACTGAATTTTGCTAAATTATTGAGCTATAGCCAAGTTGCTTCATTTATAAAAACTTATTTTGGTTGCCAAATTTGGCGATATTATGCCAAATGTCGCCAAGTTTGGTGATAACGGATATGAATATATAGTTTTATGCGTATGATTGGGAAAATCATTACAACAAAGAAAGAAAATAATTTGCGAGAAATCGCGTTCGCTAAAACTCATAAATAAATGTTGTTTTTTTGTAATGTGCTGTCTTGTTTCAAAATGTCATTTCTTCATAACGAAGTTTTTAAGTGCAACGATGAGACTTCGTTAAATAGAAGTTTCACTGTATATATATTCATTTGATTAATGTCCAATGCAAGTGAAATTAATAGCAAAGATGTGTTAATATGCTGCTAGTGATACCCATTATTTACTTCATGACTGTAAAGTTCAAATTTTATATTTAAATTGTTTATTATGTGCAGCATTATATCAGTCTTTTAATTTTTCACACACAAACAATCGTCCCGGTGAAATCTAGAGAAAGACCTTATTATAATATTATAAACTTTCTATAATTATTTCTCATATTATTTTTTTAAGATGTAAAGTAAGTATTTTATTTATAAATTAAACTTACTTTACTTTATAAATTAAATTTACTTTCTAAGTAAAAGTTTTGCAGAGATAACACACTACATTGGCTTCATTAAAATTATTGAATTACCATTAATGAAACTTCTTACTCTCAATGTTGATGACTATGAATTATTAATCTTTTTAAATCATTTAAATCACATTCATGACATGAAAATAAATTATGTGAAAATATAGTTTTTAATATTATTAATAATGAATCTTGTTAATCATAATGTCTTATAATTATGTAAATGAATCTTTTTTGTAGGCTCTTGTAAATTATCCAAACAAAGACAGCACTACAGCAGCAAACATCATTCCTGGATTAGGTGATACTATGTCGTCATCTGCCAAACCACATGATATTAGATTGGACAATTCTCAAAAAGCATCAAATGCAGCCAATTTCATAAATGATATTTTTAAGAGTTTTCCAACTCAAGTTAAATCAACATTTCCTTATTCGTTGCCTACCTCTTATTCACCTGTTATCAGTTCCCAGCCACCGCCTGCCCTTGGTAATACTTATCAAGCACCACCTTCCAGTTACCAAGCTCCTCCATCTGTGAATACATATCAAGGAGCTACAACCAATACTTATCCAATGCAAGCTCCATACCAGCAAATAAACATGCCATTTGCCTCAGGTTCAATTCCTGGTCATAATCCTAATGAAAAATCTCGTCCTCCTCCACAGTCACAAGTTTACAATTATTCCCATTATTCATCTACTTCACCAGCTTCCAAAAATTATTCTAACTGAATCTTTTTAGTTCATTATCATTCATTTTTTTTATTTCTTCGGGCTATTCTATTATATATATTTTGGTAAAATGCTTGTTGTATCTGTAAAACTATTATATTAAATGTTTATCATTCATATGTGTGTAACATTTTCTTATGTAGGGCATTCTTCATACAAGATGATTGGTTCAAATTATATATTGTTGATGTGGATAAAGTGGAATATTAATTAGTCGTCCTAAATTTATATGAAGAATATTTCAAGAATTGTTATAAATATATAAAAGGTGGATGCAACTGAAAGTATACAAGTTAAAACTTCTATTACATGAAAATTTTGTCTGTCTTTTTATCAAGTTAAAATTCAGATATGCTTGAAATTTCTGACAATGCATAACAATATCTTTTTTGAATATGTACGATATGTCTGAAAAGGTGTTATCATATTTGGCAAAATTTGCATGAATTGTGTAACTTCCAGTCAAAATTATTCATAAAGCTCTTGTATTATTCTGAAATAAAGTAGCTTTTCAAATGTTAAATGATTCATTATTCCTTTTGTGTTCATGTTTTTTGTAGTTTTAATGGGAACATTTATGTTCTATTGGAAGAGGAAGTAGGGGCATGCTGAAGGCTGTTTTAGTGAAGGGGTGTGAACTGAATTTTGCCGAGTACGGGATCGGGGGGTGAGAAAGGCTTTGTGGTAGCCCCCTTCAGCGACGGAGTCAACTGTTCTACAATACTATTAATTTAAAAAATAACTAAAAGTCCTAAGTGCTCACATGCATTCTGCCTAACCACAGTCAAAATTAAATGCTGTTATTCAGTATGTGTAAAAAAATGTTTATCTTTTTACTATATAAGTAGAGTTAAGAATCCTGTTATTAATTTCTACTTACAATTTAAAAGGAAATGTGTACGGATGTACCGTTCATTAGCCAGTTCTCAAAAGTAACAATTTAAGAATGTTGAAGTACTTCGGAAGTTATGTTTCTATAAATAAAATCACATGCTGTTGTGTTATGTAAGTGTATACATAAAAAAGACAAATCTTGCTTGTTAAAAATAAGATATATATTAGTATAAGAGACTAAAATTTATCCTTCTCTACATTTTTAAATTACCACCCACCTATCCTTCAGAATAGCCCATTTTCCCTCTAAATTGTCTAAATCCAACATGTCAGCTATGTCTGCTTCGCAGGTTAGTAGCATTAGTTGGTTCAGTCGCTCTTCCGACATGGTGGTATGCAAGTAACTTTCACCAAAGTCTCAAATTCTCAGAATAGCGATTGTCTCTCTCTCTCTTAACCCTTGACATCACCCCACAACCTACACTGGAGTATCCTGGAGTAGGCCATGATCACCTCCGCTCTCTGACACCCCCTCCCTACTACACTGAATCATACACAATCTTCCGTTCTGTATGAGAAGCTCTTTCTTTTCTCCTTTAAAGACGGACAACAGACGATTGAAATGAAACTGGCGACGGGGAGGAGACTTTTTTGCAGGAAGTGTTCTTAACTTTCTGACTATTCTAAATTTTACCAACTCTTATAAATAAGTCGGGGGTGTTACACCCCCCGCTAGGCACGCCCCTGAGAGGAAGAGAGCAGTTATGTGGGGTTATAAATGTGAAATTGCATAGAAATTCAAAAAGATTTCTCAAAAGAAAGAAATTCTAAAGATTTTAAGGAATTTTTCTAGTCTTTAATTTTTATTTACTGAAAGCATTTTTTTATGTTTTTTACTCTTAAGTATATAATTTTGTCTTTTCTTAAAAAATGCAGCATTATTACAGTGAATTCTCGATAAGTCGAATTTGAAGGGACCGGCAAAAATATTAGAGTTATTAGAGTGGTAAGTTCAACTTATCAAAAATCATGCAATACACATGGAAATCATATGGAAAATCATTTAATCATATAGATAGAAATCGCAATTATACTATAATAATAACTGAATAGCAAACTGAACACTGATGAAAAGTATAATTTAATAGTAAGGTAATTAAAAATTCAAATTTTCTGAAAAAACTTGTTAATGATGACTGTTTAAAGGAATTTTCCATCTTTCACAGGCTTGAAAATTGCTCACTTTTTGAAGAATTCACTTTTTACAAAGGAAAAGAGAATCGTCCACACCGTCTCTATTTTCAAGATATTGCTGTAATTTCAACAATGCTGCATGTGTATCTTGATTGTTTGGGAATGAAACACAATTTACTCCCTGATAACCTTCGTATTTCAAATCGTTCTCCACCCTTTTAGGTAGATTTCATAAGAAATACTACCTATTACATTCTCCCCTAAGTTGGAATTTTTGAAAAATTTTTGCAGATCTATGCCGATCATGACTCCCAGAACACAAAACCACCCCCAGTTCAAAACTTTATATATATATGTCACTTTTTTATGGACACGATAACTGCAATAATTCTGCACAGATCTATTCCAAACTGATACATAAAATCTCAGTCAAGTTCGTTAATTGGCAAAATAGAACCAAGGGGGGCCAAATGGGGGTTGCTTTTTGTGAAAACCGAAAAAAAACCATAATTTCTTAATTATGATACGTATCGAATCCGTTTAAAGTTATTACTTCTAGGGAAAGGGCCGAAAATTTATGTATGACAGATTTTTGATATAATTAAAAATGGCCCAAAGGGGGGGTTTTAGAAGAAAAAAATTCATAACTTCGTCAATTCCCAAGATATCAAATCTGCTTAAATTTATTGTAAATCTCCTATCTACAACTTTTATATTGACAAGTTTTTTATAGGACCAACTATTACGACAAAAAAAAAAAAATTAAAAACAAAAAAATCCCTGCTGGCTCCACCTTCAAGCTGGCGTGAAAACAGAAAAAAACCCATAACTTCTTCATTTTTATGCATATCGAATCCGTTGAAAGTTATTATTACTTCTAGAAAAAGGGCCAAAAATTTATGTATGACAGATTTTTGATTTCATTAAAAATGCCCCCAAGGAAGGGAGGGGGGGGGAATAACGGTTTCAGAAGAAAAAAAATTCATAACTTCGTCAATTCCCAAGATATCAAATCCGCTTCAATTTATTATAAATCTTCTTAATATTATCTACATCTTTTATACTGACAAGTTTTTTATAGGACCAACTCTTAGGGTAAAAAAAAATTAAAAACAAAAAAATCCCTGCACACTCTGCCTACAGGCAGAGGTATATTTCGAAGTGGGTGGTCCCAACTGCCACATCATGGCAAATAGGTCTTTCTTCTGCAATTCCCAATAAACAGGTACCCCACGGTCTGCGTCTTCAAAATCTACCTGTGCCTGTAGGCCGAGCCGTCAGGGATTTTTTCTATTTTCAGCTATATCTGTATCACTAAGTTCTCCACAAATTGCAACATTTTCATCAATATTCAAAAGCTCAGTATTCAAAAATAACTTAAGTCTGTAGATTTTCACTTACAACATGTCTCTCTACATTGTTTGCAAAGTAGCCACGTATATTGAAGAAATTTTTGATAGTGGTTTTTTTCACATCATTGTACCAGGCACGTAATATTGGTCCAATTGCTTCTAACACATCACACTTTTGATTTATTCCATTTTTGTCTCCAATTGCCTCCCTAAACCAGACTTTTTGTAGGAATGTTTCAAACACTTAATTATTCACTGGTCTGCTGATTGCAGTTTACAAATTGTGTTAGAAGGGAGAAATTCTTATTTGATAGATTTCAAGTTCAAAAGTTTACCGTGACCTGTACACTGATCAACGAAGATCAACACTTTGCGTCTTTACTCATGAAGCATTACATCCAAATTTCTGATGTACTCCTTGAACGGTATCAGAGTCATCTAAGACTTTATTTGATTTGTGCCAAGGCATAAAATAACATATAAAGTTGGCGACACTAGTGTTGCCCAGTGACAGGGAATGGTGCCGGCAATTTTTGAAATACAAAATCTTTGAATAACAAAAACGGTCTTTGTGCTTCGGATAATATGAATGGTGACAGTCGTTATAGCAGATACCCAGTATAGGCAGGCTGGGATGGCGGGAAGTGCCATGTGACCTATGGCCTATGGGAAACATGTCATTGTTGTGACCTTTTGTGTTTCTGCTTGAAAGATTTATTTTCCGACAATCCATCCAGTGACGGGATTCAAATAATATAACAAACGGTTTGCTTCACGAATAATTTTTGATGCATTAACAATAAGGGAAAATGAAGAATCACATAGATTATGAAACACTTTACATTAAAATAACAACATAAACTTTGATCTTTAAGTATAAAGGGGAAAAAAATCCTGAAACATGTTTTCCTATAAGGACGTAATTTGTTTAATAAATATTAGGCAATCATGAAATCCTGATCAAAATTTCTATCTGAAAATGAATCAAAATCTGATAATACAATAACGATAATGCAAGAATAGCAGAAAATTAAGAAATGTTGAATAAGCATGCTATATAACCATGAAGTTATCCTAGGCTGCCGATTTAGATCCCCAGATTCTTCAAATCTTCAAAATTTCAATGTTTTTTGTTAAGTTAAATTGGATTCTCACAGGACTAAAGAAGGGTTTTTTTTTTTTCAAATTAAACATAATAAATTTCTTACAGTACGATTTATTACAGAAGAACAAGAAATTAAATCAGTTTTTCTAGGAGAATGTATATCGAGTAAGCGAGGAGCAGAAGGCCTCATGGATTCTGTCAAAATCGTATTTGAGAATGTCGCCAAATATAAGTTGACAGGCTTAACTACTGATGGAGAAAGTGCAAAAACAGCAGCCTCTGGGTTCGTATGAAACAATACTTGGGCAGAGACTTGCTATGCATTTGGTGTGTTGCTCACAGGTCCGACTTAGCTATGTCTGATTTGGAATCATCAGTTATTGAAGTTCGGCATTGGAAATTCCTATATAAAATCTGTAGCAGCATTTTATCGAGCTTCTGCTCTACGCTTTGAAGAACTTCAAAAAATAGCTGAAATAGAAAACCAAACTGCCTTTCGTTTCCGTGCATATTTTGAATCGCGGTTCGTGGAACACTTACAAAACTTAGTTAAAGCAGTATGGCACAATCTTTCTTTCATGCAAAAACATTGGGAAAACATTGTGAACCATCAACCTGACTCATCAAAAACTGAAAAAGCTCCTACTCGCGGGTTCCTCCGACTATGGATGAAAGATGGTGAGCAACAACGCACAACTTGCCAAATACTAGATCTGCTGAAGCACTTTGAAAAACTTCAGAAAGATAGTCAAAGGTTTTTCATTATACTGCCTGACATAGAATTATCAAAGAAAATTTTTACGAATGCTTCGACTCTTATCGAAGATGGGTGTTATCCTGGTGGATACGAAGAGCAGTTGATGGACATAAATGAAGGTACTAAGGAATCTGAAAGTGACTCGGATGTTGAAGAACATCTTCGCAGGCGTAAAGTTTGCAACTCATTAGTTTCTACCAAGAGATGTTGGTCTGCAGTGAGAAAAGGTCTGTATTGAGTTGCAAAGAATTTGATTCTCAAAGATTGGAAGAGGATCAAATGAGCATCTAAAACAGGATAGATGCTTTCTTAAAAGCAAGAAGACCAACAGAGGTTGTTAGTGCAGCCTGCCTTGATGTTGAGAACCTTTTTGGTAAAGACAAAGTTACAGATTTTACCGATGATGTGGTTGCTTTATACACGGCTGAAAAACTGCCTCCTCCATCAGATATGACCTCATCAACAGCAAGACTCTATCCCTACTTTAAAGCGTCTCAACCCCACTCAGTTTTTAACAAATTGGTACCATCATATTTTTATTTAACACCTCACAGCATTTGCCCAGAAAGAGCTGTGTCCATACATACAATGCTTAAATCTAACAAACAGTCGGGACTATCAAGAGAAGCATTAAACTCAAGAATGTTTATTGCTCTTAATGGAATTGGAACAGCTTTTTATGATCCAAGACTTGCTGTTCCAATATTCCTAGAGAGCAAAGAAAGAAGGAGAAAGCTTCCAGGCAAAGAAACCTATCAAACATAAGAGTTTGTCAAAAAATTCTTTGCAACTGATAGTAACTTGTAAGAAAAAATTTAACGATTTTAATTATTATTGTAACATTTTAAAATCATTATAAAAATTTAATAAATTTTAACTCATTAAAATATAATGAATGAATCGATTTCCTTGTTTCATTTCATTATTTCCATAAGAAAGTTTTTTGTATAAAAGTTTTAAACTATTGTAAATATTTTGTATAAATTTCTGTAGTATTTTGGAAATATTTTGCTCTTTTCAAAATACAGTAATTTCTGAAAGGCTAAAGATGTTTAATCACTTTAATTATTGTTCATTTGGCCTTTTGGAAAAATGTTATAAAATTTAACATGGTATTTTTTTTATTTAATGTTTTTAAACAGCAAGAGGAAAATCTCTTTGATTAGTTCCACTTTGGGTCTAAAACTATAGATACGGGAAATTAAAAAAATATATATTTAATGATTCAGGTCAAATTTGCTTTTCAATTTGAGAATTTTTCCAGGCTCCAAATACCAAATTGGTAGATGTAATACTTTTATGTACAAAAATCAAGTGTAGAAACAGTAAAAGGTAAGCAGCATTTTAACATAATTTTAGTGATAAATTTCATACATAAATTTTAGATTAGTGACAGAAATTTGTTAGGTTGAATGTTATGTTTGATCTATATACAGCGTGTCCACGTATAAACTGACCGACCTTTATTTTCGCAACCGTTGGTCCTAGATGCATACTTCCAATTACAAAAATGGTTTAAATAAGGTAAAGAATTATTTTTAAAGCGATTTGGGTCAAGAAAAACATTTATTTAAAAATTACAAAATTTTAATTTTTATACAGTCCCCTGGTCCTATAAGTGATATTTAGTAAAAATTTACTGTGACACTAACAAGTAAGACAAAAAAAAGTCCCATTCATCTAACAGTAAAATTGACCGAGTTATGAAACTTTGAAATGCATGACTTATACCACTTTTTTGCTTCTTAAAACTGATGATTTCGGCTATGCTTTCAGGGGTAGTATGTAAAGTGCTTAAACTTATTTCAAGGTATCTGCACTTTAAAAGAAATCGTACAACTATTACGATTGACTTAAATTTTATTAGTTAAGTTTCAGATTAGTTAACCCTTAACTGCTGTTAGCGGTCTCTCAAACCGCTGTCTTTTTCAATTTTCATAGTTTAACTTCTAATTTCCAGTTTAACTACAGATACTGGTGAAATTTTGTTTCGTTAGCCCTAATACAATCGCTAGAGACTTTTGAATAGTTGAATTTTAATTACAGTAGTCCTAACTATAAAGTTTAGTAAATAACTAGTATTCTATGAGTTAATCGAGCTTTTTATTCATCTTTCGATTGAGCGGTCTCAGAGACCGCTTCACAGTAGTTAAGAGACAATTTCTGTCACAGCAGTTAAAGGTTAAAATAATTGTATTTTATCATATGTTTTATTTTCTAAGTATTTGAGGCTATGATTTATTTTAACAAAAATTATATTATTTTCATAAGGTTTTATTTAACTTGCAACGATCGTCTTTCCAGTTTAAAATTTGTACTCGAATTTTAATTCACTTTCAAATGTCCGTTCGAAGTTAAATTTTACATACTGACTTAAATCCGATGACAATGTAATAGTATTATGATTTTCGACGCTTATCATATTAGAGGATAACACAAAAAAATTCGGATAGATTACCGCCAACAAGTTTAAGAAAAAATTTTAGATTAGATAACATAAACCTGCGATGGTTGTGTTCTTTAACTTTTATAATTACGTTTTATGTATTTTTTAACGCTGAATAAAAAAATTACCTTCACTTTTAACCATCAAGTTTCAAGGTTAAAAAATAGCGAAAAATCTGATACTATAAAATAGATGTGACTTTTTTATTCAGTTTAATTTTATTTAATTCAATAATTTATTCAATTTTTTGGCTTATACTGGGTTTTTTACAACTAAATAGTTCAGGGGTCCGATGAGGTTGGGAAGGGAGGGGGGGGGGAGTCAATTTTAACTTTGAGCTTTTTAACTTTGAAATTTCCGATTTGAGAAAAATCCTGACATGATGGTTTAAAATGAAGGTTATTTTCGGATTCAGCACTAAAAAATACATTAGAATCACTTTTCAAAAGCTAAAAAACAGGGCACAACTCAAAATATGAAAGACAGTGTAATCTAACAGCATTTTAAAATCTTAATTGAGGCTGCTGTTTTTCATCCTTTTATTTAACAAAAATTCTGTTATTTTTATCCTCTTATATGCTCAGTACAAATTGTATATTTTGCATTAATATGTTAGAATGATTATAGAATTCACATTTATATTAGATTGCAATGTTAATTTTGCTCTCAACTATTTTTTTGATATATCTGACGATTATTTATATATCTACTACATTTGTGAATGACCCCTATTTCGCAACAAAAAATATACTCGAACATTAAACAGCTATAACTCGGTCAGTTTTAATCGTAGATGAATGGGACTTTTTTTTATCTTACTTGTTAGTGTCACAGTAAATTTTTACTAAATATCACTTATAGGACTGGGGGACTGTATAAAAATTTTAATTTCGTAATTTTTTAATAAATGTTTTTCTTGACCCAAATCGCTTTAGAAATAATTCTTTATCTTATTTAAACCATTTTTGTAATTGGAAGTATGCATCTAGGACCAACGGTTGCGAAAATGAAGGTCTGTCTTTATACGTGTTCAGTTTATACACATCATAACATAACAATTGTTCACAATTAGTCTGAACTGTGAATGTGACTTTCTTTAATGCTACCTAGCTATAAATGAAAGGGGTTTACAGGATTCAATGAAGACATCATTATTTACTTAGCAGGTACAGAAGAAGTAAAATAGACAGAATTAATAAAACAGAATTATAGAATTTGATATTCTAATTATTTGGTTTGCAGTTACTGGGGGGGGGGGGGGGGGCTGAATTTAAAGCTATTTGCTTGTGACAACAGATCAAACCTTTAGTCACCCAGTGAGAATTCCTTAAAATATGCTCTGATTTGTACTGTGCGGAAAGTGGCTTTTAAGCTTGTAACAGCCAAGATTTTTATATTTACCGATAACCAGTAAAAGTAATTTCTCTGTTCCAGAAATATTGGTTCCTACAAGCATAGTTAAACATACTTTACTTGGCTTTCTTTCGGAAAATGATTCCCCCTTTAAACATCATGGTCTTGTTAGGAAAGCATTTGTAAAAAAGTCCCATTTCATCCATATTGAAAATGTCGCCTGCAAGAGGTCTGGACAAAGAAATCGTCTTTCATTCTTCACACATCATATCAGACACATCTTTTGCTTAACCATGTAATGTCCGGAACACAATGTTGTGCCTGAACCCATGTTTCTTGACATTTTTCAGCTGTTCCATGCTTGCAGTGAAGCCTTCCACATTCAATAATTTTGCGACATGCAAAGTTTTCTCGCATAACATAGTACTTTAATTACTTTAGTAACAATTGCATTCTAATGGATCCTGTAATATGTAAACCATTTTATGAGGGCTGTCTCAATATTTGGGCAGGCACAAGTCTTCAGCATTTTGCACGACTTATATCTTTTCAAAATGCTTTCTTTATTCTTCAGTATGGTCAATAGCGTGTTGGGAGGGATACCATATTTTAATGCTAGATCTCTTTTCTTTAAATTAGGATTGATTTCAGTTGTCGTTAAGCAAATTTATGTTTTGTTCTGAATTAAGAATTTATAATTTCTGTTTTGACATTCTAAAAGTCTCAATTGAAAGTGCAACATGAAGTATGTGCATGCGAAAGGAATAAATGCTAAAATGAATACACAAGACTCAAAACTAGAGAAAATAACCTTAACAAGAGTTTAACAGAATCGAACACTTATAGTAATATTTTTAATATGCAAAAAAATTACGTCAGTTCCGAATTTCAAATTATAGTGAGTTAATCTGAATTTTTATTGGTTTATAAAAATATTGTTCATATGCAGTTTCTTTCTCTCTCTCGCAGTTTCGGCAATGGGAAAGAAATTGAAAAAAAGATAGATTTATGCAATGATAAACTATGGGAGAGGTTTGAAAACAGTGGTAAAGAATGGTCTGAGAAATATTTAAAGTTGACAGTAATTTTACTCATGTTCTCAAGCCTATGTACATCAAGTTTTATTCAAATCTGATAAAAACTATATTTGCATAAGGAGCATACATACATATATACCAAGAACCGCTTTTATATATATAGTTTTTTTCGTTTTTCACATGGATATCTTTCAATTGAAAATAAATTGTTGGGTAAAAATTATTATTAAGATTTTAAAATAATTTAAATAGACGTCAAAATAGTGACGAATTTGGTAAAATCAAATGTCTGTTTTACCTGATAAACCATTTTACTTTTAACAACAACTTTATGAAATGTTTTAATAGCCATCCTTCAAAAATAATTAATTGGAAATAGTATATGCTTTTTCTTTAAATTCAATTCCTGTGAATAGGGAGCAATAATTTGTACACCTAAATGCAAGGAGCTTAAATTTGCCTCCTAGGTTTAATCGATAGCTGAAACAAATCTTGATTTCTAAATGACAGTATGTTGACAGACGATTTTTGTTCTGCAGTATAACTTGATTCATAAAGTTTGAATATGTGGAAATTTGTTTATTTTTTGAAAATTTTACTGTAATCAAGATTTTGAATTAAAAATAAATTCTTTCTTCAGTTTTATTGAGAAAATGGCATGAAAAATATATTAATCCATTTTTATTTATCCTCAAAAATGGAGTAATTTCGTTGCCGTTTTTAAAGAAATTTTGTTAACATTTACCAAAAAAAATAAATAATAATAATAATAAATTAGAATTTAATTCAAAATTTTAAATTCTGAGAGTTTATATGACATCCTCGGATCAATGATACTATTGTTAACTAAATCGAGTAACTCTCATCTGTATGTAACTGATATTTTCATGCTTAATAATCAGTATAGTTAAATAAATTTCAATTGTTACTATCTTCTATCCTTACAAGAAGAAAGTATTGGATTTATGAAAATTTTCGACGGATTTATATGTTTTAGAAGTTTCTGAATATGGTTTGACTGTTTTTAGAAAATGTCTGTATGTGACAAAAATTTTGTGAGTGTTCTATCTCAAGAACTAATGCATGAAATTTAATAAAACTTTATATTCAGTTAGTCCATGATATAAATTGGTACTGATTACTTTTGGTGAAAATCGTCCAATAGCTGGCACTGCTATGCTGCATTTTTTGCGATTTCAGCAGTAGCTCTATCTCAAGAATTAATACACTTACTTTCTTCAAATTTTAGATGCAGTTAGACCGCGACATAAATAGACGTTGATTACTTTTGGTGTAGATATATCCCAATAGGTGGGGGTGCTGCTATACTATTTTTTTTCATGATTTCCACTATAGCTATATCTCAAGAACTAATGCCCGGAATTTCATCAAACTTCAGATTCTGTTAGACTAGGGGTGCACAACCTTTTTAAGTGAAGGGCCACTTACAAAAATTACTGGGTTGTCAAGGGCCACCATAAGTAGCACACAGAGAATTTTGTTTTGAGGAGGTGTGTGTGTGGGGGGGGGGGTAATCTAAGCCTAAAATCAGATTAAAAAAACATCGATTTTGGAAGGGTAGTTTTAGCCCCCTAAGTTCCTTCCTTCCCAGTCATCATATTCAATTCTGTTGGCAAGGATATATCAGAAGTTTACGTTTGTATTTATAAAAGAGATATAGCTAGGATTATTTTCAAGGAGTGAAAATATTCCTTGACTTTATTTGAAGGAGTAAATTTAGCTTTATTAAAAGTACTAAAAAACAAAGATAGGCATGAAGGCTGCCAGCACCAGAAAAAAAATTGTACTCTCATGAATGAAGGTGGGAAGAGGAGAAAGATATATTATTCTAAATTGTACTTCTTAACATTATCAGTCATAAAATGTGAATATCAAGTAGGGGTGCACAATCTTTATAAGAAGAGGGCCAGTCAGAAAAATGATTGGATTGTCAAGAGCCAACATGTGTGGCGTGGGCAAAATTTTGTTTCGGGAAGGAGGGGGAGTATCGGTGGTCTGTAAGCATAAAAATGCTAATATTGAAAAGAGGGTTATACTCAACCACCTGCCTAGTCAGCATAACCCAATTCCGTTGGCAAGGATGGAAAAAAATTGCAATTTTTTTTCCATGCGGAATTGACAATATTCGCAGTTTTTTTTCAGTGGTTGACAAAATCTCAATTTTTTCCCTTGAGTGATTGGCGAAATTCGTGATTTTTTTTTTATATGACGAAATTCGCAACTCCGGAATTTCTGATTTTGACATATATGGTCTCTGTGGACAGATTAATGAAATTCGTACTTTTTTTTTTCTTGCGACAATATGACGAAATTCGTGATTTTTCCGTACCCGTTCGACAAAATACGCGATTTTCACGCGTCCGACCGTTGAAATTCACGATTTTTAGGCGTCTGATTGGCGAAATTCATGCTTTTTGCGCTCCCAATTGGCAAAAATAAACGGTTTTTGCATGCTCGATTGGCGAAATTCCCGCTTTTTGCGCTCCCAATTGGCGAAAATTAAGGATTTTTGCGTGCCCGATTGGCGAAATTCGCAATTTTTCTGCACGTGTTCGACGAAATACGCGATTTTTACGCGCCCGATTGCGAAATTTTGGATTTTTACTCGCCCGTTCGACAAAATACGCAATTTTTAAGTGCCCGACCGCCGAAAATCGCGATTTTTGCACGCTCAGTTGGCGAAATTCGGGATTTTTGCGTGCCCGATTGTTGAAATTCGGATTTTTCTGCACGCGTTCGATGAAATACGCGATTTTTACGTTCCCGATCGGCGAAATACGCAATCTTTACGCGTTCGATCGGCAAAATTTGCGATTTTTACCCGCCCGTTCGACGAAATTCGCGATTTTTGCGTGCCCGATTGGCGATTTTTCTGCACGCGTTCGATGAAATACGCGTCCGACCGGCAAAATTTGCGATCTTTACGTGCCCGATTGGCGAAATTCGTGATCTTTGCGCGCCTGATTGGCGAAATTCGCGATTTTTACGCGCTCGGACTGCCGAAATTCGCGATTTTTACGCGTTCGATCGGCTAAATTCGCGAGTTTTGCGCCACAAATTTGCAAAATTCGCGATTTTTACGCACCTACTTGACGAAACACGCGATTTTTACACACCCGATCGACAAAATGGATATGCGTCAGGAGTCTAGTTAACCTCATATTAGTCCACATTGACATCACAGTATACCCAAAGATGGGGAGGGGGCTGATAGAATTACAGCCCCTTCCTCTCGAAATAGTCGAAAATGAAATGAAAAACTAGTGCTGATTTTGTTTCTTTGTTTGAGATAAATTTGCATTTCCCCCCTTCCATTTAACAGACTAGCCGCTCCCTTCGCTTTAGTTTCATAGCACAATGGCCCCAGATTGTACCCAAAGAGGTGAAAGAGGCTTGTGGCAACATGCCTATTTACATGGTTAATGGGGTTACAGCCCCCTCCCAAAATAGTCGAAAATGAAATGAAAAAGATGCTGATTTTTTTCTTTTTGTTTGTTTGAGATAAATTTGTAATTTTGTTTTCTGCATTCATTCTTTGTTTGAGATAGATTTGCAATCCCCCTCTCCCTATCATTTAACAGACTAGCCGCTCCCTTCGCTTTAAAAAAGCAGAAAAACCAGATTTTCCGCGAGAGAGCGTTGAGTCAACGCCCCCTAGAGATACATACAGAGATTAAATTTCATACAGAGATTAAATTATAAATTTATTAACTTAATTAAATGCTTCTCTTGTCACTAATTCATATGCAAAATTATATCTGTTAGCGAAAAGTGTAAGATAAAACTTAATATAATGTACTGACTATCGTTTGATAATTACATATTTGATTTATTTCGCCATATATGCAGTTTTTCTATAATCACCAATAAAAATCATCAGAGATATTTTACTATTATTAGAAAATATTAAATATATATTTTTACTAATGTTCAAATGAAATTATTACGGCTAGTATTCAAATCTGCCTTTGCCTTAAATATACTACACTTAGCTAAAAAATGTTTTTAAATTACTTAGTTGTTATATAAAGCAGTGGGAAAGTAAACATATTTTAATAGATAATGTTTAGCATTGTTAATATTGATAAAAATGCACATATATACTGTAAATAAGTACTTACTTTAATTGAAAGCGATCCAATCTTTAATCGAAATATTATTAATTTTCATCAAAATATGCTAGAACTCAAATATGAGCTTTCATTTGCACATTAACAAAAAAAAAGTGTTAATGAAACCTCAAAAGATCGCTTTTATTTTTCAATAAAAATAACTATTTTGTATTTCAAATTTTGTTACATAAAACAAAATTTTCTTGATACTAAATCCTACAGTATTTTTTTTTTTTTTAAGCGCGGGTGAGAAAAGCAAATAGTGTCTGTTTTGAATTAGTTGATCTTCAATTTTATTATGGAAGTTAAAAAAAAAAAAAAAAAAGTCATTTAGAATTTTCTTTTATTGTGGTTGCAGGAATGGTAGGATGTTATCAGTTGAATCATTAGCCGATCTGTCGTGACGTCAAAATTGAGCTCTTAGGCATTATCTCTAGGGAGCATTGGTTGAGTTCCCACCGCTGTTATTAGCGTTTGAAGTTTCATTTAAAGGGCTTGATCCTAATGTTAGTTTCGATGTAATTAACGCTATATATTCTAACAAACTATACGAATGTTTCTATTTCTATAATATTTTATATGTAAACATATATTATAACATATATTATGCCTGTTTAATGACAAATCAGTATGGATAAATGATAAATCCGCAAATACTAAGAAAAGAAAAGCTGATCGAACATGCTCGTTCCTGGATGTACTACTGAATATAAAAGCAACAAACCTAAAATAACTCTTATTTTCCACCCCCAAAGACAAAAACCAATTTGAAAAATGGTTTAAATTCATTCCTCGTGCCGATAAAGACCTGAACCAATATTCAGTTGTGTGTGAATCGTATTTTGATGAGCGATTTATTGAGAGAAATTACAAATACTCTATTGAAGGGAAAGAAGGTTTGCTTATGTAACTAATACTTTAAATTTAGTATTTAAATTTTTCTATCAAAAATAATTAAAATATTGATCTTGTGATAATGACAATAAATAATTTAAACAATGAATTATTATCATAAATATTTTATTAATTACTAGCTGACCCGCCCGGCGTTGCCCGAGCCCTTGTAATAAACTTAAATCTCTTAAAAAACGGAACTCTGGCCACGGTCTACGATGGCTTCGGTACAGTGTCTAGAATAATATTATTCTAGACACTGTAGCTTCGGAACCGTATACCCGGCATGCTCGTACGCTCTAGAAAATCTTTTATTTCCCCCTACCACCGCCAGCGGAGCATTCTGTTCTAAACAAACCTCTTTCCGAACGAACTTCTGAGACAGGTCACCGCTGCCTACGTTACTGTATAGTAGGCGCACTACAAAATTGAGCTGGTTTCGAGAAGATTGGAACATTATTAGCCCAGTTATTGCAATAAGGCACAGTTAGGAAAATAACCTTAAGTGAGATGCCGACGGGAGGGGATGTTCGAGTGTCCTTCAGAAAATGACTAATTAGGAGGCCCACTATGCATGCATAAAAATTCGTTCGTTTTGTTAAGCTAGGAACTTAATTACAATGTTGGCTTAAACTCTTATTTGTAAATAGTGGTAACCGCTACACATAAATTTAATTTAATGTTATAAAGGGTGACTATTAAGTTAAATATAATGTTTGGAATCACTTGCGTTGAAATCGGAAAGATAGTTGCTGATATATAGAAACGTGGCATAGTTAGAGAAAAACCTTGAAGGTGGGGCCGGGGGAGGGGAGGGTTGTTCAAGTACCCTTCAGCAAATGACTAATTAAGAGGAGCACTATGCAGCTTTCGAAATTCGTTCGTTTGCTTAAGCTAGGAATGTAATTACAAATTTGGCTTAAACTATTATTTGGAAATAGTGATAACCGCTACTCATAAATTTAGTTTAATGTTATAAAGAGTGACTATTAAGTTAATTATAATGTTTGGAATCACTTGCGTTGAAATCGGAAAGATAGTTGCTGATATATAGAAACGGGGCATAGTTAGAGAAAAACCTTGAAGGAGGGGCCGGGGGGGAGGGTTGTTCAAGTGTCCTTCAGCAAATGACTAATTAGGAGGACCACTATGCATCTTTCAAAATTCGTTCGTTTGCTTAAGCTTTGAACTTAATTACAAACAGGGGCGTAGCTTGACATTTTTATTGGGGGGGGGAGGACCTGACTTTGGCGCCCTTTTATAATTTTCATTTTCCACTTCCCCATTCCACCCCACCCCTCTCTCGTCACATAGTCATCAGCCGTGCTAGAGGTCTGCAGGCGCCAAAATTTCTAGGCCCAGATACGGCCTTGCCAGGCATAAAAGCAAAAAGTTCGGCCCAACCCGTTCAAAAATTACTTTGGCGCTGCCCGGTATAAAAGCAAAAAGTTTGGACCGGCTTGGCTCGACTAAATATCTACAAAGTATGCCGATATTTCTGAAGCAACATTAACCTAAAATTAAAATTACACTTACTTATTCAAAAAGCACACTTACTTATGTATAGATTTTATTTTCAGATTATGTTCAAAATACGTGGAATGTAAAATATCAACAATATTTCTGATCCACTTAGACAATAATGTATATAAACACTGATTAAAAAATTGAATTAGACTATTACATTCAAAGGAAGATTCAATAAGAAAAGAAAAATCCGTTATAGGCAGGTCCAATTCTTAGCAGGTACATCGTCTGTGGTATGTGTTATATTCTTTTTGCACGGATCAAGACACTTTTTTTTTGTCATAGACTGTTTCTATTTCACAGGTTTTACTGTACTTTAATTTTTTTTTGTTTAGAATAGTATGTACTATTCTTTAAAACGAATTTTAATCGTAGAATAATGGCCATTTAAAAATATATTCATTTTTCTCAAAAAATGATGTGCCAGGCCTAATTTTCTGATTTTTACGCTGATCTGCAAACCTTTAGGAAGAATAACGTCCAAGCCCAGCTTGGCCCAGAAAAAAAGAAGTGTCGACCGCCCCGGCCCAAGTCTGCAGAAAAAAATTAAGCCTGGGCCGTGCAGATCTCTAACTCGCCCGTCTCGAAATCCTGTTTAAAATATCAGTATAATTTTTACAGAAAAATTACAATACTATTTTATTCTTAGAAACTTAGAGATTCTTAGAGAATTTTCAATGGATTTGTCTGTGACGAGAATAAGTAAATGTACTGCATGAGCCGATCACAACATCAATACAGAAATGTGTCAAGCGTAGAAATTGGCATTGGACACTTGCATCATACTTGAGCCTGGGCTTAATTGTTTCAGCAGACTCGAGCAGGCTGGGATCGGACTTACATTATTTTCTATGTACTCAGACCGAGTGGAAACTGGGCTTAATTGTTCCCAGGACGTGTCGAGTTGTTTCATAATAATAGTAATAGCGATAATGAACTTCTATTAACAAAATCTTTGGAAGTATATTTTAATAAATTACAGAGAAACATTTTTTTTATTATACAGCAACAAAAGTTAGGCTGTTTTTAACCGTCTTTTTCATTTATTCTAAACTACATTAATTTTTTTAATGCCTTCATTTGAATGTAATAATCTAAGAGTCTAAGTGATCATTAATAATACTATTCTGTATGCTATGGCATGTGGCATGCATAAAGTATTTTAAAATATACTGTAAAATTTTCCCATAAATATGCATGCAGTATTCATTAAAAAATTTTAATCGTATAATAAAAATTGGATTTTTTTGTATAGAAATTGAGTTGGTCAGGTCGGGCTGGGCCTGATTTCACTGAATTTTCAACGGGCCGGTCCGATTCCATGCCAGACTTTTAGCTTTTAGACCGGACTGGGTTTGGCCAAGATAGCTTTCGTTTGGGGCGGGCCAGTAAATTTTGGCCCGTATAGACCTCTACCCTAGAGATCACGATCTGCACGGTCCGATTTCCGCACCCGGCCAAATAAAGTCAAACGTTCAAATGGGCCGGGCTAATAATAATAATAAAAAAATAAACAGGCTGGGCGGTCTGGTAAAAAAAAAAAAATAAGAGGGACTACCGCCACCGATATACCAAATTTAAAAAGATCGAACTAAGCCGATGAAATATGAACAATTTTCAATAGACCTGGCTATTCCAGAATACGTTATAAATATGTTGCACAATTCGATACTAGTTTGACAACATCAATACAGAAATTTAATATGCCTAACGTAGAGATTTTCATCGGACAGTTACATTGTGTCTGAGCCGGCACCTAATTTTTCCTGTCGACTCAGGCCGTGTTCAGGCGTACGTTTTTTTGTATATACGCGGGCCAGGCTGGACCTGAATTTAATTATTCCTAAAACGTGTCTGGCAGACAATTTTTTATTCAAAACTAAAATTGGTAATGGATTTTTGATAACAAAATCTTTGGAAATAAACTTTAATGAATTCCGAAGAAATATTTTTAATCTAATTTTTTAATTATAAAGCTTCAAAATTTATGATGTTTTTAAACATTTTTTATCTTTACTCTAAAGTACATTTTTTAAATGAGTTTTTATTTGAATGTAAATGTTTAGAAATCTAAGTATTCATTAATGTTGACATTCTGTATTCTATGGATTGCCCATATGAAGTCTGAAATATACTTTAAAAAGTTCGCAAAAAAATATATGCACTATTCTTTAAAATAATCTTATTATATGTTATGAAAAATCGTATTTTCTTTTTTAGAAATTGAACCGTTCCGTTCCCGGCCGAACTTTCGGTTTTTAAAACGGACTGGGCAGGACAGCTTTCGTTTGTACCCGGGCGGGTCCGACCCTAGAAATTTCAGCCCGTGGAGACCTCTAGCTCTAGGCCACCCCCACCCTCTCTGAGCCGTTCTGTAACCTTTCTCCAGTCACTTCCATTTTTTACACTTTCTTTAGATTACCAAAGGTGACCAAAAACTACTGATATAAGGAAAGAATTGTACTTCTAAGGATCGAATTACATTACTGCCCTGCAATTGATTGCAATTTTTAACATTCAAAATAATGTTCTTGTATAGTTACTTGCAACTACTATTTAAACACTTTCTTTATGGGTGCCTGACGGCGCCCTTAAACAATCTTTGGCCCCTTACATGAAAGTATTGGAGAACCGTTCTGACCCACACCAGTCAGTTCCACCTCTTCACACTTTCTTTCTACAACAAAGGGTTGCCAACAACTACTAAGATAAGAAGGGAATATTTGTACTTCTAAGGATCGAATTATACTTACCGTCCCGCAATTGATTACAATTCCTATTTTCAGAATTTTCCCTTTTGCAAGTATGCCTTTTTGGCAGGGCATGAGGGGAGGGGGGGGATAGAAGTAGTAACAAATCTAAAATTAAACCCCTTATTCAAATTATTTATGTTAAAAGTAACTTACTTTCTAATTTAAGATTTAAAATAAAGTGTTTTTATAGTCACTTATTACTACTAATATACCCTTTCTTTATGGGCGCCTGACGGCGCCCTTAAACCTTCTTTGTCGCCCTACTGCTTGAACTTATTGGGAGGGGAGGCTCCCCCCCCTCCCCCCCTAAAGCTACGTCCCTGATTACAAATTTGGCTTACCCAATTCGGAAATAGTGATAACCGCTACTCATAAATTTAGTTTAATGTTATAAAGAGTGACTATTAAGTTAATTATAATGTTTGGAATCACTTGCGTTGAAATCGGAAAGATAGTTGCTGAGATATGAAAAAGGAGCTTAGTTAGAGAAAAAAGGAAAAGGAGCTTAGTTAGAGAAAAAAGGAAACGGAGCATAGTTAGAGAAAAAAGGAAATGGAGCTTAGTTAGAGAAAAAACCTTGAAGGAGGTTCCGGGGTGAAGGGAATGTTCAAGTGCCCTTCAGCAAATGACTAATTAGGAGGACCACTATGCATCTTTCAAAATTCGTTCGTTTGCTTAAGCTTTGAACTTAATTACTATTTTGGCTTAAACTATTATTCGTAAATAGTGGTAACCGCTACTCATAATTTTAGTTTAATGTTATAAAGAGTGACAATTACGTTAATTATAATGTTTGGAATCACTTGTGTTGAAATCGGAAAGATAGTTGCTGAGATATGGAAACGGAGCACAGTTAGAGAAAAAACCTCGAAGGACGGGCAGGGGAGGGGTGGGGTTGTTCAAGTATCCTTCGGCAAATGACTAATTAGGAGGACCACTATGCATCTTTCAAAATTCGTTCAAGCTTTGAATTTAATTACAAATTTGGCTTAAACTGCTATTCGTAAATAGTGGTAACCGCTACTCATAAATTTAGTTTAATGTTATAAAGAGTGACTATTAAATTAATTATAATGTTTGAAATCACTTGCGTTGAGATCGGAAAGATAGTTGCTGAGATATGGAAACAGAGCAGAGTTAGAGAAAAAACCTTGAAGGACGGGCCGGGAGGGGGGGGGGGGTTGTTAAAGTGGCCTTCAGCAAATAACTAATTAGGAGGATCACAATACATCTTTAAAGATTGATTCATTTGGTTAAGCTAGGAACTTAATTTGAAATTTGGCTTACACTATTATTCGAAAATTCTGGTAACTGCTTTCTAGAAATACACCTTGAAGCTTAAATGTAATTAGACCCTTGCCCCTCGTCATTCCCGCAAATATAAAAAAGAATCTGTTAAATAAAGTTTTCTGTATTAACAATCTCCATCATAATAATAAATGACATGTAAAAAAAAAAAAAAAAAAACCTAAACTCGACTAATTGTCATGAAGAAAAATGTCCCTGGAAAATATTTCAATCAGTGGGACGTATGTGTAATTTGTCATGTACAGGTGGCGCGACATTCGCATGGCTCCTCTACGCTGATAACTTTAATCCATATTGACACTATTTAGTTAGAAATCCTTATTTATGCATCGCTACTCTGGTTTATTTAATTACTTCTGTGAACAATCGATGCAACCAACCAGTGAACCAACCAACCCAAGAGAATAAAAGCGTATTTTTGATGAGAGTTCTTTGTGCATTTTAATTAATATTTCAAAAAGTAATTAAAATATTAAAATTCTGAAGTAATGTTGCACCAGGAGAGGGTTTGGACTACCTAAATCTAAATTTCCAGCCTTCTAGGTGGGCTAAATTTTCCTAGCCATCGCCAACAGACACACACACAGAGCGAAACTTTCTTTTATTAGTATAGATTGATATCCTAACTTTTAAATTTATTTTAACATGACTATTTTGTTTCATTACCGTAAAATCCCGATTGTAAGTTCCCCCCCCTTTTTCAAAACCAAAAAGGGTTAAATGGGGGAGGGGGGATTATAATTGAGATTTAAAAGAAATTGTTTAAAAACCCGTTTTTATCATTAATTTACAAGGGGGCGACAATCTTCTGTATTTCGGCAGACTTTCACTCAAAAATAAATAAATATATAAAATCTAACCCCCCCCCTAAAATCCGCCCCCGCCAAAAAAAAATAAAAATTAAAAATCTTTTTTTTTTTTATATTTGTCTTTATTTGTTATTTTATTGTAACAATAAATAATCAATCATCTAAATCCCCCCTCAAAATTAATGCTTCCCCCTTTGCCCCCCCTAGTACTGAAACCCCTTAGTTTAACCTTTATAACTCTTTAATTTTAGATTTCTTTTCAGACTTATTTAATAATCTACATTAACAACAAATAAGCCTAATCTATCCCCTAAATCAACCCCTCCTCCTAAAATCTCTGCTTTTCTCCCCCCAGTCTCATCTCATGAAGACCCTCCACGTGCAAATGCATGTCATTAAACATTAAATCTTAAAATTCTTATTTTTTTTTTCTGCTCTATTTGTCATTTTTGTAACAATATTTTAAATAACAATCTCAATTATTCCCTCCTCCCCCCCCAAAAAGTCCACTTTATTTTCTTTGTCCCCTCCCTCTCCTCAGTACATACTTTAAAGTCTTTAATTTTTTTTCCTACAATAATTAAGTAATAATTTTCGAGGCTTAGATGCTTTACACTCACGCTAAAAAAAAAAAAAAAAATTATCGGTTAAAAAAAAGAAAAAAGTCGCCAAATTTAGGGGATTTGTTTCTTTAATGGCAACCTAGCCATTGTATTAAGTTATTCGTTTGGCGCAGTCTTGGAAATCGCGCCAAACAAACAGTCGCCAATCTTTTGTTTACATTTTAGCGTGATAGTAACACATCTGTTCCATTTTCGACAATAATTAAATAATTATCTAATTTGCTCCTCCCCCCAGCACTCAAACCTTAAAATCTTTAAAATTAAAAAAAAAAATATTATAAAAAATAGATTTAAAATGATGTGTATGTAAAAACGAAAGTTACCATAGCCGCGGCGAGAACACTGGCGCCATCTATCCGTGTCCTCTATTTCTGAAGTATTATAATTTTGACGCCGATAACAACTATCTACTTCATTCAGGGTGTGAAACCACTCCATATATTAGTCTCCTTCGCCCTTGCGCTACCTGATTGCCATTCGTGAACAGAGCCCAGAATCACGTCAATCACGTCGCGATGGCGAATCACAACACAACAGACAACACAAACACAACCAACCAACCTTTTTGATTTGTCTCTTGCTGGTAGAGTATTTAAGTAAGTAAGTTTATTCATTTTGTAATAAAAAAATAAATGAATCTTATTTATTAATCAGTTATTGACCTGTTCTTTAGAATAATCATTTATAGTTGATGATTGATATTTTTTGTAAACTTTAGTTTCTGGAAAATAAGTCGCGATTAGCGCTTGACGTTTGAACAATCTTTTCCCAGCCAGCCCGACAATCTTTGTTTACTTTTAAGTTGAGATTCAATAAGCTATTCATGAAGAACAGAATTTATTCTTGTATGTGTACGAATGTGTCTATATATTACATGTACTTTAATTTTGTGTTATGTATTTTACTAATACACTAAAAAGTAAATTTGCAATATTTTTGAGCAATTTTGTAGTGAAATATAGTGTTCAGATGAATGATTCATAGCTAAAAAGGAACGTAACCCACTTCACTTTCAATGGTAATAGGTAGAGATGGGAATGCTCGGAAAAAAACCGGAAACTTTGGGAAAAAAACTGGTTTTTTTCCGTTTTTTTCTGAAGGGGTATTTTTCAATTTTTCCGAATTGGAAAAATTGAAATTTAATTTATAAAATAATATATTCAAAATGTTATTACGGCTGCATTCTGATATTTTTTCTTTATGTTTTTTCATGTTCAGTGTCTCCCATGAAAATGTTAACATAGAAAATATGATCTGTAAGCAGTTTAGGAAGAACTTGAATCCTTTAAAGGATCCTTTACAATTTTTTCACCTCAAAACAGAGGACCCTTAAAAAAATTTGGAATATTTTTCAATCTATACTCTGAATCCTCCAGAAATGTGATGATTTTAGAATAACAAAACATGTCACATAACAGCTGAAATCGCCAATGAATCTCTTATCTCGCAGTATATACAGTAGTGGCCAAAATTTTGGAAACCTTTCGGGAAGAACGTTTTTTGAAGTTTGATGGCTCATAGCACCCAATATCTTTTAGTAATACCATAAAAGCTATATACCACTGGTAAGATAATTTAATCAAAAATATCATGCAATACAGTTTGTTCAATTCTAATTAATTTGTCAAATGTTATAGCTATAGCCAAATAATTAGAAAAAGGCAATAAAACTGGTTAGGTTGATGATAATGTTTTTTCTTTTTCTTGAATGTAGCCAATGCATATGAATGTTTGGAGTGAGAGACAGATCCCATTTTATTTGTTTAATGTGTCAAATCAAAGATAGGGTAGGATTTCAAAAAAATATATGTATGCCATATTTTGATACTTATAGGAAGAATTTTATCACAATTTTTTATGATTGCTATCAAGTTGCTAAAGTTCTTTGCTACCTTTCAATTTTTGAGCCAGTAAAGCATAATAAAATTAACAAAACATCACAAAAAGTTGATTAGTTACCCAGAAATCAATGTGTAACAATATTTTTAAGTGTAGACTAGAAAGCTATAAAGAAATTTGAAGTAAAATTAGAAGTACATTAACAAAGGGATGGCTAAGTCAAGCAAAACACGACTGGTAAATCAAGGAAATGTTCAGGAGAGCAATTGGCGGTAGAAGAGTAAGGTCCCTGTGTATAGGTCATATAAAACATCTCGGTGAATGCAACATGAAATGGTGCACTGAAATGTGGAGTTGAATCAAAGTACAGTTCTGTAGAAAATGCAGTATTTTGGTCTAAATGCTAGAATATCATGAAAAACAAATTATAAATCAAATAAAGATTGAA
The DNA here is from genome assembly GCA_963931845.1 of Maratus michaelseni. Classification (NCBI taxonomy): domain Eukaryota; kingdom Metazoa; phylum Arthropoda; class Arachnida; order Araneae; family Salticidae; genus Maratus; species Maratus michaelseni. Next base: position 259,228,352 of record OZ007592.1, read on the forward strand.
AATATTAAACTGAGCTAACAGATATGTTTACTAGACAGAGAAATTGTAGGGTCATGTTATTTGGATTTGTATTTATTTATTTATTTATTTTTTTTGTCAGATATATATATTTACTTTTATATTAAAAATTTAAAACTTAAACTAAAACCAAAACATAGGGTTGGTTTAGGTTTAGACTGGAAAGCTATACCAAAACTAAATACACAATAAATGAAAATTATAGCTGTACGAAAATAAAATTGTAATATTGTAAATTATTATCCATTTTTAAGCAATAAGAGATATAAAAATGATAATATTTATTATGTCACAACTACAATAATTTGTTTCTTTAAAATATTGTCATTTATATACAAAGCAATAATGTAGAGAGGACTTAAATTTGCTTACAAACCGCAGTAATACTGGTTGAAACTCATAAGATTTTTTTTTTTTTAATTATCTACTGGTAATTGAACAAATGAAAATGAAAAATTATTTCAACAGACACATGATATATTACAAACAATGGTGTTAAATTAAGAAAGAAAAGCTACTGGGAAAATTCTGAGGCTGAAAGGCTAACTTATAAAATCTGGCTTTTTTTTTTCTTTTTTGTAATATTTGCATGTAAAGTGAAAAAAAATATTTTCTTTAGTATGCAGAAATTTAAAAAAATGTTTATTATTTTATATCTTTTAAGAAAATGTAACTTATTTTTGAGAAACATTTGTAAAAATTCAATTTTTCCTTCCGTCACTTCAAAATTTCCGGAAATTTTACATCTCTAGTAATAGGTCATACGAGATACGAGAAAAGTCTGGACAGATCCCTGATCTCTCCAGTTACTTTTAATGTTTCACCAAAGGATCATTCCATGTCAAATCAGCACAAAAAAGGGCTAAGATGCTTTACATTAACGCAGAAAAAAAAATTAATCGGTTAAAAAAAAGGAAAAAAGTCGCCAAATTTAGGGGATTTTTTTCCTTTAATGGCAACCTAGCCATTGTATTATTCGTTTGGCACAGTCTTGAAAATCGCGCCAACCAAAAAGTCGCCAAACTTTTGTTTACATGTTTGCATGAGTGTAAAGCATCAGTTCCTAAAAAATTAACATTTTCTACCTGACCTCAGAATTTTATGATATTAAGCTCAGTTGTTAAGATCATACAGAAATGAATAAATACTCCATGATAAGTCTCTATCTCTCTTGGTTTTGGAGATAATTAACATAAAATTTCTTTTTATATAAGTTTTGACTTATCAAACTGGTACTTTTCCTTTATACAGACACCATGCCAAAATGTATGCTAATGCATAATGTATGTAAATGTATGTATGTATCTAAATGTATGCTTGGCGACAACAGGGTTGCTATTTTGTCCACTTTTTTGTAAAAAGTCTGGGACGCCGGAAGAAATTGGGAACAGATGCTTTACACTCACGCACCATTAGTTGGCACGGTTTTCAAGCCTGCACCAAACCAATAACTTAATACAACTGCTAGGTTGCCATTAAAGGAAAAAATCCCCTAATTTTGGTGACTTTTTTCCTTTTTATAACCGATTTAAAAAAAAAAAACTGTGCGTGAGTGTATGACATCATAGCCACAAAATGGACAAAAGGAAAATCTGCTGATTTTCCATATGCTTGACATATAAAATTATTGTTATGATGTGATAGAATTATATTCCTACATTATTTATTAATAATATATATTTTTTTCAATTAATCATGTAATTAAACTAGAATGACTGCACATTAATCATAATATAATAAATCCACAAAGAAAATGTTAATTACTTGTTGGTACAATTAATTTCGGACAATATTTTACTGTAAAAATAATCTTATGCTGCATATATGAAACAGTTTTGCTTAAGTTGAATCAGAACCTAAACCAAAACTGAAAACTTGAACAGAAACTAAAAACCTAAACCAAAATTAAAAAAGCTGAATTTAAACTTAGGCTCTCTTATTCATGAAGAAGTAGATACATACATAAGGAATATAATTAACAATATTGCTTTATATAAAGAACAGAAAACATCTAATCAGTCTGTTGAAACCCATCAGTATTTCACTAGATGTGCTACAGAGAGATTCCTCTACTATTGCAGATGTAACTAATGAATTCTTGACACTTTTAAATCGGAAGAACTTTGAATTATTACAGTAGAAAGCCACTAATCCGCAAAGCTTGGTTCCAAGTGTTGTGCGGATTGGAGGCTTTTTGCGGATTACAGGCCATGTCTATTTAATCTTTGTTTACATTTTTTTAAATTCATATTTCGGACAAATTTAGATTGCTAATACTAAAAAATAAATAAATTACACATTTTAATATACAGATAAAGTAATAACTATGTAAAAAATAATTTATTAGTTTTTAAATTTCTTAAATATGGCATCAATTGTTTATGTGTTTTTCAATTTTATAATTACGATTTAATGAAAAAATAAATAAATTATAAAATATATTGTCCAAGTAAGGATTTTTTATCATAAAAAAAAAAATCACAAAAGCTCAAATTGTATTTTACAAGTATTGTATGAAGAAATGAATGTATAAAATAATATACTAATTAAATGTGCTTTCATTTTAAACTATAAAGAAGAATGTTATATGATATATAATACTATATATAAAGATAAGATAAATGTTAAAATTGGTAAAAAAAAATTTCAAAATTCAAAAGTTTGTCACCATTAAAGCATTTTTTAAGAATTAAATTTCTTTGTTTACATTCATAAATTGATTGCGGATTACAGGTTTGCGGATTAGCGGCGCTCTACTGTATATGTTTACAGAAAAGATTTGACTGTATCACACCAGCTCACTTTTTATCATACATGCTGCATCCAAAATACATGGGTGAGGGACTTACTAATGACCAAGAAGAAATAGCAAGGAAATGCATGAATGACATTGATAAAAAATTTTTGCCATTGATTGTTAAATTTTCCATTAAGGCATCTCCATTTTCTGATGCAGTCATAGATAATCTATCGCCAGCAGAATGGTGGGGATCACTGAAAAAATACAGTGACTTAGAAAATATTTAAAATTTTGCATGCCATCTTTTTCATTGCGTAGCCTTGGTCGTCAGCAATCATTGAATGAATTTTTTCCAATTCAGCATGATTCAAAACAAACTTAGAAATAGGTTTGGGTTGGAAACTGCTACAAAATTTTTAATGGCTTATAAAATGTTAAATTCTAAAGACAAACAACTTGCTCCTGATCCTGAAGCATTTGACAACTATTAAATATTTTACAACCTTTATGTATGGTATGAATTTTATTCATTTATGTTAATTTCTTTATTATTTCCTGGTTATTTTACATTTGATATTTTAACTATAAAAAAAAAAAAAAATTATCATTACATTTTTCTACTTTTCATTACATTTTTCTACATTTCATTACATGTTACCCACATAGTAAAATGTGTATATACTAAATGTTTTTATGCATATACTATTAAATTATTAATGTCATTACAAGCACAGGTATCATTTCAATGTAACATTATCTTAATTAACATTAACTTGTTATTTCATCATATGACTTCTTTTCTTAATAAGATTTGAGGTTGTCAAACATTGTAAAATTTTTTATTTCTATTTTTAATTTTGTAAACTGATTATTAATTGCAGTGGAACTGCCATATGACAGATAAACAAGTTAAAATTCACTGCAAATGTATATGTTTTACAATTGTTATTTAATACATTATAACTTAACATTGATATACATTTTATTTTATTTATAAACATGTTTGCATTAAAAAGCTTCTATAGGAACTGAACATAGTTTTTCATTTTCACGCAAAATATTTCACATACTGTTGTGTATATAAATATGATATGTGATATTTTGATGTAAAAGTTGTTTCTTGAATGGGAAGAATCAATATTTTTATTTATTATTATTAAATTCTGCATTTTTAATTTTCAGTTTATTAAAAATGGACGAAATAGACAAAATAATATTTTGTCCGGGGTGGTTTTTTCCAGGTTTTTTTCGCCGTAAAAAACCAGAGAACCCTGGGTGACAATGGTGTCCGTATAATGGAAAAGTACCGTCACACTTATAATGCTCTAAAATAAGATTTTTATTTTTGTATGGTGTAAAAAATTCAAAAATAAAATAAAAATGTGTAGTATTTGAACACACAGCAAGTGGTAGGGGAGACCAGTACACAGTGGACCACTTTTTCAGTTAACACTTTTTTTCTCTTAAACAGACTGACCGATCTGTATGAAAATATTTTTGAATATTCCTTAAATCTTCTTACATCCATCATAATTTTCTCACAACATAGTTTTCAATACATTTTTCAAAAAAAAAAAAAAAAAAATTATATACACTGGTCCACCCACCGAGGTACAGTGGACCGACCACTATTAGGTATTATCTAAAATACAATATAAAACTATTTTTCATTAATCTAATTCTTTTTTGTTGCCCCTTTACCTGCAAAATAACATAGTAATATAAATTTTGAAACAAAAACAAAAAATTAATTATATTTTGAAAATAATAACAGATTAATACAGGAACAATTACAATTTAGTTGAAGTTATTACTTAAGTACAAAAAAATCAGCGCATATTAAAATTTGCAAATGAAATTCCAAAGTACTTATGAGTAAGATTGAGCCTGGAATTTTCAAGAAATAATTTTGGGTCTGAGAGCAACATTATGAAATCATTGACATCAACAGCAGATTCATCTACAGTTTCGGGAGAAATAAACTGATTTCCATTCAATTTGCGTCTCATGAATCTTACTTGAATTGAATCATCAACAATTAGACTACAGTTATATTTATCAAAGGCAGTAACTACAAAACAAAATATTTCTTATTATGTTAAATAAATTGTTATTTTTATTTGTTTACTTCATTTTACAGTTAAATCTACTTTAAAACAATCTTTCTTTATAGAAAATAAGCAATTATTAAATATTTTGAACATTCTGTATTACAGGAGCAGAGTGGATTGTGGACCACTGTACCCCAGGAGTGGGTGGTCCACTGTACCCCATGTTGAAGTTCAATAAATAATCATATTGTTACGAATTTTGTATATATCTGTAAATATTCCATTTGTTTAAATTTATTTTATTTTATTATTGTGAAAATTGCAGTATTATTAATGTATTTCCTATTGAGCATCATGTAACTCAATGCTAAAGGCCTCAGGTGGTTTGCAAGGAAAACAACCTTACACCCTCATCTTTATAATGGAAGTCTATTGAAATATCGCCAAGGAATGGGTTTATCGCCAAGTTGGCGATGGTTTTGGCAACTTATTTTTGTCGCCAAATTTGGCGATATATCGCCAAATGTCGCCAAGTTGGCGACGGATTTGGCGACTTTTTGTGCAACCACCCCTCCCTTATACCTATACATTGGGATCCTTTCTTGCTTGGGTTCTCTATCGAAAGTTAAAGCACTTTCTGGTAATTTCTAGCATCTGAAGGCTCTGGAATAATCTGGAAAGATCTCTGAAACCTATATAAGGACCTCCATCAGTTCAGTTGAGTTAGTTGTCTGTCAACTGCGATTGAATTCATACGAGAGGCTTTGCATTGAGAACTGTGTTTCTCTGAGCGATTTTGTATTTGATTCGCCGTATTGAACAATACGCTATATTGTTCTGTGTGAAACTTTGCTGTGCTGTTATTAGATTTGAAGATTACTGAATATCTTGTAATTTTCAGACGATATTTGTGATCGTATTGCACTGTTTATAGTGAATAAAGCCTTTTTATTGTTCTTATATATTGGCATCAGTCCTTTCGAACCCCGAGCTCACAACATTTGGTGTCAGGAGTGGGGTTGAATGCCGATCACCAGAGCAATGGAGGCTGAACTGAAACAATTATTGGAGAAATTAGCTGCGAATCAGGCTGAGATGTCAACCAACCTTGGCGAGATGAAAGAAGAAATGAAGAAGGATATGTCAGCGATGGATGAGAAAATGACTGCCAACCTTGGCGAGTTGAAAGAAGAAATGAAGAAGGAAATGACTGAGATAGACGAGAAAATGACTGCAAACCAGGCTGAAATGAAGGAGATGTCAACTAGCCTTGGCGAGTTGAAAGAATTAATAGATAATAAAATAACATCTTTAAATGAAAGAATTGACAGCGTGGAAAACAAATTTGAAGGAAGATTTCAAGAAATAGAAGAAAATGTTCAATTGACAGCCAAAACCGTAGAAGGAAAAGTTCAAAAGATCGCCAAGACCATTGAAGAAAGCATAGAGAATGTAAAAAAAGATTTGGAAAATGTGAAGAAACAAAAGATAACTGCCGAAAACTATCCCGAAGATGTCAAGTATCAAGCTATGCTTCCTCGGGCCTTTATTAAGCTCTCGACCTATGACGGAAAATCCTCATGGCCAGTTTTTAAGACACAATTTGGGATCGTAGCGGAAGCCAATGGATGGGATTCCCAGACAAAGGCTTGCCAGTTAGCTGCTTCTCTACGAGCTGATGCTGCCGACGTCCTACAGACTTTGCCTGCAAATGAACCGCTGGATTTTGAAACGCTCGTCAGTGCCTTAGAATTGCGCTTTGGCGAGAAATGCAGGAAGGAATATAGCAGACTCCAGCTCAAATCTCGACAGCAGAAATCCACTGAATCCCTGCAAAAGCTTGCTACGGATGTCGAGAGACTTTCCCATCTTGCTTATCCTGGCTGTCCGACTGAAATTAGAGAAAGTTTAGCTCTGCAACATTTTATCGATGGTGTGCGTGACCCTGAGATCCAGACAGCACTCCGGATTGCAGATCTCAATGATTTAAAAGGGGCTTTGGTTTACGCTCTGAAATTCGAGGCAGCCCAGCAAGCTACTAGGAAAGATCGACACTTTGTGCGAGCAGCCAACCTGCCTGAGATGTCGGATAGAGCTGTGGAGCGCTTACAGCAGCAGATGAATGACATAATGAGAAAGATGAACTCCTTAATGGCCAACAAACCTTACAGGAAGATCAAGTGCTGGAAATGCGGTGGAGAAGGCCATATCCAAATCGACTGCCCAAGACGACCCAGCACCGAAGGTAATATCTCTCCCGCTAAAGGAGGAGCAGGAAAACTGATTAATGGCCATCTTGCGGGGCGGACGTTGCCAGATTTTGAGAAGCCCCATTTTCAAGTATGTGAAATTTCTGCAAGAAGTTGCGGCGAGAACGGAGTTTTTCTAGTCGGAAGCGTGAATGATTTGCCCTGTAATATGATCATCGATACAGGAGCCAATGTGACCATCATTCGGAAAGATCTAGCTCTGCGGCTGAAAGAAAAACTCTTCTGGACGCCGCCGCGTGTTATTCTTCAAACTGTGACCGGAGATAAGATCGATATACATGGAAGAATGACACTGAAAATAAAGTTTGGGAACGCCGCTTACCACCATACAGTCTATGTGGCCGATATTTCAGACCCTTTCATACTCGGACTGGACTTTTTAAAAGAGCATGGATTTACACTGGATTTTAAGAATAATGAGTTACACTCTGCTCAAGAAGATGTCACTATTTTCAAACTTGGAAATGAGTCCGGGTCCATTCAGCGGATCACAGCCAAGGCAGATGTTATCATCCCTCCTCGAACCGAAATGATGATACCTGGAGTAACTGGAAACGAAAGAATTTTTCAGTATGGCTTGACTGGATATCCTGAGAAGAGCCCAAAGGGAGTGCTAATAGCATCAGCGCTGGTAGATCTGTCGAGAGATGTGATACCCGTGAGAATTGCAAACGTAAGTGAAAAGTCTAGAATTATCCAGAAGGGTGAAGTGCTTGCAACCTGTGCTCCAGTCACCTGTGTATGCAAAGACCCGGGCTTGATGTTGTCGGAGCCGCCTACAAGTTTAACACCTGAAATTGGACGAAATGAAAATTTATCTCCTGAACAGAGACATGCTGCAGAAAGACTGTTCCAGGAATTTAAGAATGTGTTTTCTCAAAACGAGACTGATATTGGTCGCACTTCACTGACACGGCATAGAATTGATACTGCCGGCCATCCACCGATTAAACAGCATCCCAGACGTTTGCCGTTCGCTAAACAAGAAGAAGTGTCTAAGCTCTTACAACAGATGCAGGATAGTGACATCATCGAACCGTCATCAAGTCCGTGGGCCTCTCCCATCGTGTTGGTCCGAAAGAAAGATCGCTCCACAAGATTTTGTGTGGATTATCGTAAACTTAACGACATCACGAAGAAGGACAGCTATCCTCTACCAAGAATAGATGACACGCTAGATACTCTTTCAGGACATAAATGGTTTTCCACACTGGATCTGAAGAGTGGATATTGGCAAGTAGAGATCCATCCTGATGACAAAGAGAAGACCGCATTTACTACTGGACAAGGACTTTGGCAATTTAAAGTTATGCCGTTCGGGCTCTGCAATGCTCCAGCAACGTTCGAGCGCCTCATGGAGACAGTGTTAAAAGGCCTGACTTTTGAAGCTTGTCTCATCTACCTAGATGACGTCATCATTGGTGGCCGCACGTTTGAAGAACATCTAGAAAATATTCGAAAAGTGTTAACGAAGCTAAGAGCGGCGAATTTAAAGCTGAACCCTTTGAAGTGCAAGTTCTTCCAACGGGAAGTAAATTATCTAGGACACATCATTTCAGCTGAAGGTGTTCGAACAGATCCTGAAAAAGTGTCTGCAGTAAAGAACTGGAAGCGTCCGGAAAACGTCCATCAGTTGCGAAGCTTTCTGGGACTATGCACTTATTACAGAAAGTTTGTCCAGGGGTTCTCCAACATCGCAAGACCTTTGCATAGGCTCACTGAAAGCAAGCAGAAATTTGTATGGACACAAGAATGCGACAATTCCTTCCAGCAGCTGAAAGAAGCTCTCACATCCTCTCCAGTCCTAACTTATCCACACCCCGACAAACAATTCATTGTGGACACGGATGCTAGTCATGAAAGTGTCGGTGCTGTACTTTCCCAAGAAATAGATGGCCAAGAACGAGTCGTAGCATACTGGAGCAAATGTTTGTCGAAACCAGAGCGGAATTATTGCGTCACTCGTAAGGAGTTATTAGCTATAGTAAAAGCCATAGAACACTTCCATCACTATCTCTATGGCAGGAAATTTCTCCTTCGTACTGATCACGCATCCCTAACATGGCTGATGAATTTTAAGAACCCAGAGGGCCAAGTAGCCAGATGGATACAACGACTCCAGGAATACCACTTTGACATCAGGCATCGCAAAGGCTCATCGCATGGAAACGCCGATGCCCTATCAAGAAGACCGTGTCCCGAGAGCTGTCGCTATTGTTCCAGAGCGGAGAGCAAGTATAACCCCGAATATGTCATACGCCAGACGAAGACTTCACTATTGACGCCGCCAGATCCCTGGAGTGATGAGAAGATTCGAGAAGATCAAATGGCAGACTCTGAGATCAAACCAATCTTGGAGTTATTAGAATCTTCTAGCACGAAGCCCAGTTGGAAAGACATCTCGACTTACAGTCCTACGACGAAGCAATATTGGGCTCTTTGGAACTCTCTCCACGTTAGGAATGGTGTCCTGTTCCGAAAATTCGAATCGGAAGATGGGAAGACATCTCGGTGGCAGTTGGTACTTCCTCGATCCCGAGTACCAGAGGTCCTCGAAGAATTACATGGCAGTCCCACTGGTGGCCATTTTGGAGTCATGAAAACATTACACAGAGTCCGAGAGCGCTTCTTCTGGGGAAAAGCGAGAGCTGACGTCGAACAATGGTGCAAATCTTGCGATGCATGTGCAGCTCGGAAAGGACCAACGAAACGTAGCCGAGGAAGACTACACCTCTACAATGTAGGAGCACCTTTTGAACGCATCGCCCTTGACATCCTAGGCCCTCTGCCAAGAATTGCTGATGGCAACAAATACCTCCTTGTTGTCATGGACTACTTCACGAAATGGCCTGAAGTTTATGCCATCCCTGATCAAGAAGCTTCTACGGTTGCGGATGCCTTGGTACACCAGTGGATATCAAGGTATGGAGTCCCCCTTCAAATGCATTCTGACCAGGGGAGAAATTTCATCTCTGCTGTGATTGAGGGTCTCTGTCAACTTCTCGGAATGGACAAAACTAGGACGACGCCTTTACATCCACAATCGGATGGCATGGTTGAGAGATTTAATCGTACCATCCTCAACAATCTCTCACTGCTAGTCTCAAGAAACCAACAAGACTGGGACCAAAAACTTCCCTTGTTTCTTCTCGCCTATCGCAGCGCCGTCCATGAAACAACCGGCTATTCCCCGTCTCAGATGCTTTTCGGTCGTGATCTTCGTCTACCTTGTGATCTGATTTTTGGTCGCCCTCCAGATGCGCCTTCATCACCAGAGGGATACGTGCAGAATCTCCAGGCACGATTTGAAGACGTCCACAACTTGGCTCGAGAGTGGATCAATATACAGACGGAGAAGATGAAGACCAGGTACGACACGAAAGCCACGGGACATCAATTCAAAGAAGGTGACAAGGTTTGGTTTTATAATCCGACTCGACGTAAAGGACTTTCTCCCAAACTGCAATCGCACTGGGACGGTCCTTATACAGTCCTAAACAGACTGAACGATGTCGTAATTCGGATCCGAAAGTCACCAAATTTGAAGCCTAGAGTCGTTCATTACGACAGGCTAGCTCCATACTATGGCCATAGTACTTAGTTCGTTCATATGGTGTAGCGCATTGATTGTAAATAGTGTAAATTAGTATGACCATGGTCTTGTATATAAATTAATGTAATTATTTATTTTGCTTAGCATTATCATTATTATTGTTATTATTATTTAAATACTTGTATGTAATAATGTCTATGCTTTAATTTTATTTTATTTTTAAATAAGTGTATATTTTGTATAATTCAGCATTATGAATGTGTTTTGAGTAGTATAGCATTTGTTGGTAACGGGTTTGCTTTCGGATCAAAGGTTGAACTGCCCGGGACGTGCAGTCCTTCAGAGGGGGGCAATGTTACGAATTTTGTATATATCTGTAAATATTCCATTTGTTTAAATTTATTTTATTTTATTATTGTGAAAATTGCAGTATTATTAATGTATTTCCTATTGAGCATCATGTAACTCAATGCTAAAGGCCTCAGGTGGTTTGCAAGGAAAACAACCTTACACCCTCATCTTTATAATGGAAGTCTATTGAAATATCGCCAAGGAATGGGTTTATCGCCAAGTTGGCAATGGTTTTGGCAACTTATTTTTGTCGCCAAGTTGGCGACGGATTTGGCAACTTTTTGTGCAACCACCCCCCCCTTATACCTATACATTGGGATCCTTTCTTGCTTGGGTTCTCTATCGAAAGTTAAAGCACTTTCTGGTAATTTCTAGCATCTGAAGGCTCTGGAATAATCTGGAAAGATCTCTGAAACCTATATAAGGACCTCCATCAGTTCAGTTGAGTTAGTTGTCTGTCAACTGCGATTGAATTCATACGAGAGGCTTTGCATTGAGAACTGTGTTTCTCTGAGCGATTTTGTATTTGATTCGCCGTATTGAACAATACGCTATATTGTTCTGTGTGAAACTTTGCTGTGCTGTTATTAGATTTGAAGATTACTGAATATCTTGTAATTTTCAGACGATATTTGTGATCGTATTGCACTGTTTATAGTGAATAAAGCCTTTTTATTGTTCTTATATATTGGCATCAGTCCTTTCGAACCCCGAGCTCACAACAATATTAATATTGTTTATAGCTTTCTTTTAAACATATTAACTTTAAAGTAAAATAAAAACAAGTATCTTAGCTTTGCAAAAAAGCTGTTTTATTTTATTTATCTACAACCTTTAATTACTAAAAAAATAAAAATATGATGATGAAAAATTTTACTTTTAGAAGCTCAAAACAACAAAGCCGGATTAAAATAGTTCAATCTGAGCTAAACATATTTTCTGAAGGCTATAAATAATCATTGCAGTGCTGTTGTCTATTAGGATAGAAGAGAAGCTTAAAATTTTTTTTAAATAAATAAAATATTAGATGGTTGTCTACTGTGTCCATAGGTGCAGTGTGTACCGGTCTCCCCTATACACAACATATGGTGAGGAAATGCTTTTTTACCCATTAAATTAATGTCAGAGCCTAAAGGTTTACTAATAATATATATGTTATGGCTAAAGCAAGAATTATAGGTAAACCTAGGTTTAACCGGTTAAAGTGGGGATTACCAAGGCTCTGCGGCTAAAGCCCGAAAGGTTTCCAACACTTCCATTTTTAACCTCACCTTTAACCAGGCTAAAACTGAGTCTAACCAATCCTAGTCTGTTAAAGGCCAAAGAGTTCTCAACACTTCCACTTTTAGCCGGCTAAAATCGGGTCTAATTGATTCCAGATTGTATTAGCTACTCAGTTGGTTAGTATTGTATCATTCCTTGCCTGTGCATGTTTGTTTTGTAACGTGTTGACAAATTTATCTATAAAATGAAAATCGAAAATGTGTTCAAACCAAGTTTCTATGACATAAGTTACTGACCGCTGCTTAAATGAATTTTATGCATTCTAGTGATTGCTGTACAGCGAGTTTCATGTGTCCAGTGATGTTTCTTTTTCAGTTAATGTGCGTGAAGCGCTCATACATAAGTTACTGACCGCTGCTTGAACGAATTTCATGCATTCTAGAGATTGCTGTAACATCGAGTTTTATGTACCCAGTGATGCTTTTTTTTTCCATTTAATGTGCGCTAAGCGCTCATACATAAGTTACTTAACACTGCTGGAATGAATTCTGTGCATTCTAGAGATTGTTGCAGAGTGAGTTTCATATGTTCAGTGATTTTTATTTGGTTTATGTGCACGAAGCATACATACATAAGTTACTGACTGCTGCTTGAATATATTAATAAATTAATGTCCTTATTCATGGTTTACTTTTATTTATGTATTATCTTATAATATATTACTATATAAACATATATAACTTAACTTCAGGCTTTAACTGACTAGGATTGGTTAGATCCAGTTTTAGCCTGTTACAGGCAGGGCTGATGAGTCGTGGAGTTGGAGTCAGGCCCATTTTAGGGCAAAAGAGTCAGGGGTCACTAAAAAACAGGCAGACTCTGACTCCAGCTTGTTTTTTAGACAATTTGAAGTGAAATTAAACCAATTCCATGTAATTTTAAATTTATAAACTGAATTATTATTTTTGTTTTTGGACTATTATATCAGGCAACCCAAGTTAAACAGACCCAATATATCGTCCAGCGTACATCCTATATGATTGAAACCTCTAGTTGATATTTTATATTTAGTATATAGTCCTTTCTCTCGGTTTTTTGGGATTTACGGAATTCGAGGTAATGCAAAAATTGGAAATATCTGCTATTTTTGGAGTTTACAGAACCCAAAATATCCTTGTAATAGAAATCTTTTTTTCTTATTTTTCCTAAGATTCTTTGGGTCTGTGGGACCAGGAATGACACCAAAATTGTAAATTCCCCCCCCCCCCCCTTTTTTTTGTGTGTGTGCCTTGAAACCCCCTCAAAATATGTAATTTTTTTTTCTTGAGTCTGCGGTATCCAAAATAATGATGAAATAAGTAAAATTTCTGTTCTTTTTCCTTTTAATGTTCGTGTCTTGCAGCCCGAAATAAAGCCGAAATTATAAAATTAATGCCGGAAATATAAAATTTTGACATTTCCTTTCGAATCTTCAAAACCCAAATTATTTCTAAAATTGTAAAATTTTGATCGTTATTTTACTTCCCTTACATCTTAATTTTTCGGGTCTGGAAGACACACAATAACTCCAAAATTGCTACTTTTTGCATTTTCTTTTCCAAGTCAGCGGGATCTGAAATAGTAAAATTTCCATTTTATTTCCATCTTTAGATTTCAATATTTGGATTTTTCGGGTTTGCAGAACCCGAAATTGTACAATTAATAATGCTGAAAATATAAAAAAATTTCCCTTTTTTTACGAAGTCGTGAGACGAGAATTAATGCCAGAATAGTAAAATGTTCACTTTTATTTTTGTTGCATTCCCTTGAAAATTTTTGGGTTCTTGATACCCCAAATGACCCGTAAATTGTAAAATTTTCATCTGTTATCATTTTGGATCTGTGGGAATGGATATAAGGTAAAACCAAAATTAAACATCCTTTCGCCCATAATTTGGTATAATGTATATTTGATATTACGCCCCATATTTAGCTTAAAATATTTTGGTTATTGTCTTAAAATAACATATCAACATAATATATGTTGTTTGGATTCAACTGATAGATCGTTGTGTGTGTTGTTCAAAGTAAATTTTGGAGATTAGTGTTGACTCTAGAAAAAAAGGGCCGCCGGGCGGGAATTTTTCAAAAAGGAAACACTATTCTAAAAAAAAGACACATTTTTTCAAAAAGGGAACACTATTCTCAAAAAATGGCATATTTTTTCAAAAAAGGCACACTTGTACCTTGTTCACAAAAAAGATTTTGAACTGGCTTGTTTAGAGTCCCCTAATAGAATTTGCGATATTTTCCCTAGAGTGTTCACTCAAAATCTGAAGAGTTGAAGTAAATTTGCCGGAAAAAAGTCTGAATCCGATCCAATTCCCGATTAGTTCACATTCCATGCTCGAAATTCTCGTTAACACATTGCTAAAAATGGGACCGGGCAGAAAAACATACACTTGCTTTCGTGCAAATGCTGATAGAAGGAAAGAAAACGGCGGAATTTGTTTATAAAGAAAAGCAATTGGGTGCTGTGAAACTCTCTTAAAGGCCACGGGATGCATAGGAAGTATTAAAAAGGGCCGCCGGGCGCATAAAAGAAATAAAAAGGAATGCCGGGTGCTGCGCCCTGCTAAAATGGCTTAGAGTCATCACTAGAGATTTATTAGATTTCAATTGTTGTTTCTATCTAATAGCTTCAAATTTAACTTTCGATTGCAATTTACATTACATGCATATAAATATTTTACATACAGTTCTTGCACAGTTTTGACATAATTAAATTATACCACATATAAAATTTAATGCACATTGTGTTTTTATGTGAGTATGCATAGAGTATCTGGGAGGAGGAGGGGGATGTTCAAAATATTTTCAGTCTTGACTGGAGTCAATTAATGCAGGGGCAAAGTTTCACACGTATTTTATAAGAGAATTTTTGCCTTATTTTTTTTTTTTTTGAAATCTGAATTTAAAAAAGGTGAAACTTTTTATACTAATATACCAATATTGTTGGAAGTTTGCCGCTGCAGTAATCATATGCTTCAAGGTAGAACAGAAATGTGCCAGTAGGTTGCAGTGTTGCCAGTTTTTTTAAAATTCCGATTGCTTGATTGCTGCCACTTTTTTTAACTAGTAATATTTCCTTTATTTAACTAAAAATTTAATAAAGCGACTATTACTATTTCAAAACAAATGACATCAATGAAGCAATCTGAATAATAGGAATCAACAGGCAATATACTAGTACTTTAGCTGTCTCGGAGTCGGAGTTGGACTCTGATCCTTTAAAATTTCAGGAGTTGGAGTCAGAGTCGGTCATTTTTCCCACCGACTCCGCAGCCCTGGTTACAGGTAGAAGCATTGGGAACTTATCGGGCTTTAGCCGCAAAGCCTTGGTAATCCCCACTTTAACCGGTTAAACCGATGTTTACCTTCATTCTTGATTTAGCCGTAACATATATATATAATACACTTTTGGTTAATAATAGAATAGATAAATTTGGCAAATTTACTGGCTAGCATCTTGAAAATCTTAGCACTTCCTCTAGGTTAGCATGCTGACCACAAAATGAGAAGCTTGGGCTGATGTCTGAAACCAGCATGATCTGAGAGGGGCGACTGTGGATGGTTTTCAAGGTTTTCCTTGTACAAGAACGATAATTTGCGTTACTTTCCCTTCAATAGTCCTGAAGGCATCCCTTCTAATAGAAATATGACCAAAATTGGCCAATGCTTAACAAAATTTCCCTCTCAAAACAAGAAATTCCATTAGAGGCTGGTTGCCACATTGCCAGTAGTAGCAAATTTGTTAGCTGCCACTTTTATTAATGTAAAATTAAGTAATCTATATGAAAGTTATTATATGTTAGCATTATTATTATTGTAAAGCCTGTGTCCTAGTGGCCTAAACTATTTTTGTCTAGCCATTTTGCAGTTATTAGCATCATACTTTGGCACTTTAACATGGGCTTGAGATAATTACAGTGACGGCTCATGGATTGTTTAGATAGAAGTTGACAATACAGTATAGGATTTGTTATGTGGAATGCTTGGGATCTAGGGTATTCTGGATTAGGGGTTTTTCCGTAATTCAGAACACTTTATTATAAGAAATGTACAAAATGACTAATTTCATATCTAGTGATAAACATGAACAATATATGTAAATACATACTTACAATTTTGTTAATTTAATAACTTATTTACATAGAATAAAGAACATTCTGACTTACAATTCAAATTATAAAAATATTACATTAACGATTATGAAATTATGAATTAGTTTTGGGACTTCTGAGCAGAATCCTTTGACTAGGAGTTTTGGAATATTTCTATTTAAAGTTGGTTACTTATAGCATGTCTCTTGCACTAATTGTTCTTGTATCCTGTACATTGACATGATTTGCTGTTCATGGAAGTAGCTTTACTGCTGCTTTCCACAAATCAGTTGTTCAATGAAAAATATCAGTTGCTCATCCGTTTTTAATGCTTTTTATTGTAATATTTTTTGCACCATAATTTTTTATATTTATTTATTGAAGCTGTATATTAATGAATGTAAGCTTGTAAGCAGTACCATTATATTTATATTATTTCTTTGTGTTGACTATAGATAAAAAAGGCTGCTAAGCGGGGAATTCTTAAAAAAAGGCACTCTTGCACCGTGTTCCAAACACATATTTTGAGCTCAATTGTTTAAAGTACTTTTCTATCAATAGAATTTCGTGACCAATTGATGAATTTCATGATTTTTCTGGTGACCGATTAATGAATGTTAATTGCAATATCTGATAATTCCCTAGCGATTTACAGACAAATTTTGAGATATTTTTTCCACGACCGATCAAACAATTTCGCGATAACTTTCCGGGACTGACTGAAGAATTTCACAATTTTTTCCAACAATCAAATGACGAATTGGAGATTTTTTTTCCTGCAATCAATGCATGAATGTCATAATATTTTGCTACTATCGATTGGCGAAATTTGTGGTTTTTCTTGCAATCTATTGGCGAAAATCTGGATTTTTTTTTCTGCAACAGATAGACGATTTTCGCGATATTTTCTTTCTACCAATAGATGAATTTTGCAGTTTTTCCTGCGATCAATTGACGAATTTGAAATTTTTTCCAGGACCGATTAACTGCCATATTTTCTTGTGAACAATTTGTGACTTTCTGGATTTTCCCTCACGATTTACACGCGAAACTCGTGGGATTTTTTCATGCGATCGATGGACAAATTTCGTGATTTTTTTCCATGACTGACTGAAGAATTTCACGATTTTTTTTACATTTTTGAAATGAAATAAATTAAACTTTAGTTATCGTTTTTCATTCCGGTTTTCGGAGCGTTCTGGATACAGGGACGCCAGATAACAAATCCCACACTGTACATAAATTGCAAAAATAAAATTTTCAAGTACTGCTTAATATATAGGAAATATATAAGAAAATTCATATTTTCTTCATGCAAAAGCTCAAGTTCGACCATATTAACCATAATTACATATTAAAATGCATACATAATAATGGAAAACTAAAAATAAATATTGAAAAATGGGGAAATGAATGCAAGAAAAATAATAAACAATTCGGTTAGTTTACTCTTGCGAATATTGTGCAGAATACAATATGGTGAATTTTTGCTTTAGGTACACTAATTTACACCAGAATCATAAGTAAATAAATTTTATGTAGTAATCAGGGTTGGCTAATTTTTTCCTAAGTGGAAAAAACCGTCTCGGCAAAAATACTTTTTGCCACAATTTTTGACATTAGCAAAAATTACTATTATTTTAAAACAAAGTTTTAAAGATTTTATTTTAATTACATGATTAAAATCAGTGATTTAAATTACAATCTTGATCAATTGTTTCTTTTGTAAATCATTAAGAAATGCATTCTACAATGTTCCACAAAACTTTTAATATGCAATGTTAAAAAAAGACTAATGCAGTAATTTTGTGCTCTGTTTGACTTTGAAATATGTCTTTCTTTAGATGTTTTACTTTAATAAAATAAAAATGTAAATTTGTAGTTTTATTTTTATGGTTATATCCTTTATTATTAATTGATTAATCATAAATACTTTAAGTTAAAAAATCTAGAAAAAAAAAATCATTAAGGTGAAAATTGAAATACAGTAAAACCCGCTTAAGAAGTTTTCCAAAGGAATGGAAGGCAAAAACGTCTTAAACGGGAAATTAAGAATGTTTGAAACAATCATTAGTTTAAGTTTTCATAGTCAGGAGAGGTCTTTTACATTGTTAAAATAATACATAAATTTATATAAAGTTGAGTTTTACATTAAGAAATTTAAACTGATTTGCACATTTAAAAAAATCTGTCAATCAAATAAAAATGCCTAATTACCTTAGAAACTCTTTATTTAATCCAATGTTTGAAGACAGAGAGGGGACATTTCTCTTTAAGCATCATTTGATATGCTTTTACAGAAAAAATCGGTTATAGATTTTTGTTTATGTTTTTTCTCGGCAATTTTTAGTTGATAACAGTCCAGTTGTCTTAAGTTTTTAAAAATTTCCTCAGGAACATTTTCAACACTTTCGATAAAATGGCGAAATGTTTCTAGTCCTTTCACAGCGTCCGAAAAACTAGGAATTTCCACGTGCTCTTCCTCAGTGTCACTCATTTCTTCATCTTCTGTAACCTCACAAATATCATCTACTGTTAGCATTTCACATGGCAATATCTCGTCATCTACTGACACATACTCTTCAAACGATGCTGTGAAATCCATCCTTCTTTGTAACGTCTTCCAATCATCTTCAATGTCCAATTCATATTCTTCTGTTGATTCTCCTTCCAAAAATCCTGCTTTTTGGAAACAATTGGCAATTACAGATGGCGTTATTAACTCCTATGCAGATAAAATAAAATGAATAGATTGCAAAACGTTCACTTTTCCTATCTCTCCAGTATTGTCCAGTTTTTCAATCATCCAATTCACAAGCCATTTTCTGTAGTGCTGCTTAAACACTTTAATAACTCCCTGATCCATCGGTTGCAAAACCGAAGTAGAGTTCGGTGGTAGGAAATGCACTTTTATGTTAGTAAAGTTACTCGTGTCTTTGGAATGGGCGGCGCAATTGTCTACAAAGATGATGATGTTCCGTTTAGCTCTCCTCATTTTAACATTTAATCTTTTCAAATAGGCTTCATAAATTGTAATCGTCATCCACGCAGTTTTGTTATTTTCATAATCACAAGGCAGTGATTTCACATTTTGAAAACATCTGGGTTTCTTGAATTTCCCAACAACCAAAATTGGCAATTTCTCGGAACCGTCCATGTTTGCACCCAATAAAACTGTAAGTCGTTGCTTATTTTTTTTACCACCGTGACAATTTTCACCTTTATATGCATACATTTTATCCGGTGAAAGATTATAGAAAAGCCCACACTCATCCATGTTAAAGACATCTTTAGGATGATAGCCGGTTATCAAATCTGGTAAGATTTGTTTCCATTCTTCGATTTCTTGTGATCAACGCTTTTACTCTCACCTTTTATAGAATTGTAACTTAAACTAGCTCTTTTTTTCATTCTATCAATCCATCCATTTGAAGGTGCAAATTCAATCTCCATTTTTTTGGCAATTTCCTCAGCCTTTTCTCTAAGAATAGGTCCACTTATAGGAATATTGGCAGATCTAGCTTGCTTGAACCAAAGTAATAATTTTTCTTCCATAGCTTCATATTTTCCTTTTTTCACTTTTAAAATTTTTCAAGATTTATCAGAGGAGTCGTTTAATATAAGATTGCATTTTGCTACAATTCCATTCAGAGTATTCACCGGCATATTCAATCTCTTAGCAATTTCAACTCTTGTTACGTTTGGGTTGCTATCAACTTCTTTCAAAATTTTGATTTTGTCTTCAATTGACAAGGCCTTTCTTTTAATTCCCTTGTCCAACATTTTGAAGAGGAAAAAATAAATAAGAATTGTTTTCGTGAATTTTCCAAGAGAGATTTGACGCTTACACTCACTCAAAAACAGATTGAATGAGCCAAACTGAACACAGCTTTGGTTTGGAATGAACCAAACATAGCTTTGGTTCATTACATTCCTGGAAAGGGGTGAAAGGGACTCTATTCTAAGAGAAAGCAACTGGTCAACTTAAAGAACTACCCCTGAGTAGGAGCAGACCATTTCTCTTTAATCCCTTATCAGTCACTATTGTTGCAGCCATAAGGGACTCGGACTTACCCTCTCTCTATATTTCATCAGACAAACTGATATGAAGATGAAATAAAGGTGACGACAATCCGTTTCAATCTTAAATGTGCCCTTTTGAATAGCGAAGAATATAGAGAAATGCTTTTCCAGTACAGAATGGGGGGTAAAATCACTCAAAAGACTGAAGTAAACGTGTTTTGAAAGTAAAATTAAGGGGAGAAAAAACTTCTTAAGCGGGAAAAAGTTTGGAACTAAACTTTTTAAACGGGTTATTTTAACATTGTAAGAATAGGAAAAAAATGGGAATCGAAAATATAAACTTCTTAAACGGGAAAACTTCTTAAGCGGGAACTTCTTAAACGGGTTTTACTGTATATAGTGCCATTTTAATTTTATTTTTCCACTCTTCCTCATTTTTGCCAATTTTTGCTACAATTAAAGGAAAAAAAAATTATAGCAAAACAAGAAAATTTAAAAAAAAACAAAGAAATATGCAAACTCCTGCATGCTGAAAGTTGTGTGAATGCAAAAATATAAACGAATGTTTTCCGCTCATGCTCCTCTTGTTGCTTCCTTTCACACAAGCTGGTTTCAAAAAGAATTTCTTCGCTTGCATGTGCCATCCAGAAAGCACTAGGTGTTCTATGAGGATAATTTTTAAAATTTACATTATTACAGTAACATTTTGCCCTGGATGAATTTAAAAGGGTGAATGAAGCTTATCCTGTAAATTGATGATAGTCTAGAAATGTGTTTATTATTATTATTTTTAATTTGTTATTTTATTTCTTCATTTTTCTGTGGGGATTCATATGATCATGTGCACCAATAGAGGAGCTGCCACTGGATAATCAGGAAGTATCTAATAAAATCCTCAATTTTTTTTTTTTGTCTGATTAACATTATTAAAGAAAAAGAAAACCCCTTAAAAAAATCAGAGAGAATTAGGATATTTTAGGACAGAAGTTTAAATGTTTAATATTTCATAATTTTCTTTTAATATTGTTTTAATAACTATGTATCCTTTTCTATTCATTTATTTTTTCCAAACTAATATGTATGCGTATATTTGTAGCTTTGAATTTCCTGATACAGCAACATGAATCCTGTTGAGCCAAATGCTGCTGGTTATGATCCAAATGAACCCGACTGTACAAATGGAGATTTCTTTTGTAGAGTAAATAGAGACATATTTTTTTTTAAATATGAAAAGCTCATTCATGAATTGATTTTAATTTGTTTATAGGTTTTTTGAAAGTTATTTATTTATTATCAATTTGTTTTATGAGTTTTTTTTTGAGGGTGCTTATCTATTATTTTTAGTTTCATATTTTTGTGGTATTTTAGGTGACAGAAAGATAAAAGAAACAGAAAGATATTGATGTTGAAATACAAAAATAACAGAAAATATAACAAACCTACTGTGTGGCTACTATAAGAAAAACTCTGGGAAAAAAGTGAAATTAAAAAAAGAACATATTCATTTAGTAATTTTTGAGGTCCGAGTTAGAGTTCTGCACAAGTTGGGTTATACCCAACTTGAACACTCAATTTCTGTTTAAAGTCAACTTACCTGAACCCGACAAAAAAATTTAGTCAACCTGAAGTAAAAGAAAATTAATCCATATTTTATTTCAATTATGGGGAAAAAAAATCTACAATTATATCTCTAACAAATTTGTTTCAGTTCATCCATTAGTGGAAACACACTGTAATCGACCATAATAACCAATTAAAATTTCTTGAAATTAAGAGCATTTTAAGAAATTTAACCTTCTTAGTGCTGTAAACTGATATATCTGTTCACTATGCTCTAGGTTTCACTGCAATGGAAGCATTGTTTAAATTAATATAATTCTACAAATACAAATATAATGCAGTTTTAAAATATCGAGTACTGATTAATACTCTCAAAGATTATGCTTTTATATGTAATCAAGTTTGAAAATTCATCTCTTTTTAGCATTTTAAAAAATTACAGAGAAAGCAAATTACAAATTTGCCCTTTTGCTCGGCAGTCAGGGGGTTAAATGTGTATGGATGGACAGGCCGGCAGACAGATTAATTGCATATACCTTCTGTGTGTGTGTGTGTTTTGTAACGACTTAGTTGATAGTTTAGTATCAGTATTGAATAGCTAATTTGTATTTATCTCCATATTCATAATTTAAAATTTTGTTTGCATTATGAAATTACTTTAAAGTAATCAACGTCAATGTGGGATCATCTCATACATCTCAATCAGTTCATACAGCTATGACATAAATTATTAAAACATAAATTATCACCTTTTTTAAAAATGTATATAGCATTATTTCCCATCAGTGGTCGCTACAAACACAAAAGAAAAATTTGTTGAATCAGTACTATGCAATTTTATCTGGAGTACTACTGCCATACCGTGAAACATTAAAAAAGTACTTTAATTTAAATTTGGTTAATATCTTACTAGGAGGCATTATCGGTATTAAAGAAAATTAAGTTTAATTTAGCTCTCAAATTTTAACTTGGAGTATGGTTGTCATATCAGAAAAAAAAATCCATTTATGAAATTTTCCACCAGGAACGCACCAGGGGTCGATGCAGGATTTTTTTCTTGGGGCCCATTTTGTGAAAAATAAGTCATGTTTGTGAAATGTATTATATTTTTGTGAAAAATAGCATTCTGTAACGAAAGATGAAATCCAGTTACTCAAATTTGAGCCCAACATTCATTAATAACTTCCTTAAGTTCTGCTGAAGTTTTTCTTTCTGGTGAGCTTGTTTTGTTAGCAAATTACACATTAAAAACACCTAACAAAATAAAAATAATTAATGAAGAATATGTTTTTAGGGAATGGAATTTTATTAAGCAGAATTTTATGAAGGGTCCTGTTTTATAAATTGGATTTTTGTGAAGAAATAATAAATAGGCCCTGTATTTTGCCTAGATTGACCCCTGGCTACCAGCATAAACATCTATTCTGCCAAAATTTTTATCAAACCATAAACTTGACTGTGGCAGAAGATTATTCTGAAGATTTATTTAAAAAAAAAATATATATATATTTATGTCTTTTCTGTGCCAGGAAGATAGATCATTAAAAAAATAGTTGTTAATCGTCAGTTAGGATTTTCATTGTCAATAGCCAATCATGTTCAGAATAGTAATTTAATATACATTTATTAAATACATAATTTTGTTAAAAATGGTCATTAATATAAAAGCAAACTAAAACAAAACAAAACAATAATTTAGTACACATTTATTAAACACATAACATGAGATTGGCAGCTTTTAGCTTATAAAATATGTTTAGGATCATAGTTTTATTTTTAGCTGTATGTTATATTACCGATTGGCAGGGTTTGACAAATGCGGTCGCCACTGGCGACTAAGTTTTTTTATCTGGAGACCAAATTATTTAGTCTGCCTTTTTTTTTTTAAACAAAAAATGACTTAAGAAATTAGCACAAACTGCACTTTTTGTCTCCCCTTAATATTAAGAAATAAGCGTATAAACTATATTAAAAAAAAAAAAAAAAAATTATTTCGTAAAAATTAGTTCATCAAATACAAACTTTAAAATAATAAAATTAGAATTACTTGACTGACTTCTACAGGAAAATAGGCAAAACATTGTTTTTTCTGCTTCACTATTCATCTCTAAATTTCTCACCCCTTGCATTCATAATAATCAAATTTTAATTGCTTAATAAGCGTATAGCCAACATGGTGAAAAAGTACCCAAGCCAGGACTCGAACCCTAGTCATCAGTATAGCTCATTGACGTTCTACCAACTGAACCACTTGGGAACGATACTCAACCTGGAACTTTCTGACATAACATGTTGATTATTATGAATGCAAGGCGTGAGAAATTTTCTATGAAAAAAAAATTCCAAAGTATTAAATATATAAAACATTTAATTTTTGATTTTCTTCCTTTCCAGAGTGTATTTTTCCCTAAGATGGCAAGGGCAAAAACAACTATCCTTTTGAGATAAACTGAACGTTATCAATGATATTGATGAGGAAATGAAGCAGGTTGATGCAGCCAAAAAATATCTATTATCGCAATCTACAACGACCTGACCCCGCAAATTCCATTTGAAGTCAACCCGCTATCCGACCTGAACCCAACAAAAAAATTTCCTCTACCCGCAGCCCGAACCGAACCCACAAAAATAATTTTCGCCGACCCGAACCCGACATATCCACAACCCAACCTGCATCCGCAATGAAAAGACAATAAATCATGTTTTAATACTACTATATTATATCTCGTCTAATATCAAGTTTATATTTTATATAGAAAAATGGACAAATTTATATTCTTAATATTCAAATACAGTGAAACCTCGGAATAGCAGACACCTCGAGATCATTGAATAGATTTCTGCAGTGGGTCGGGATGACTCTAATTTTCTTTCTGTGAGTCAGGTTCAGAATAATTCTTCCGGCTCATATTTAGGCTTTAGCATGTTTGATTGTTGGGATTTTAACAAAAAGTTTGAACAGAACTATGTTTCAGATGACAATAAATACGCATTTATTTGACTACAAATAAGTCAGGAGTCGGAAAAATTACTTTTTTTTAGTAGTGAACTACAACTACTTTATCAAAAATGTAGTTAACCACAACTACAACTACTTGTTTTAAAAAGTAGCGACTACAAACTACTTTTCAAAAGTAGTCACTATTTTGCTACTTTTAGATGTTGTCGAAAGATTCAATCTACACTCGAAATTGAGGACACAGAATTAGAAATTATTATTATATAAAGTTTTATTATTGTTATTATTATAAAGTTTACAATTCTGCACGGGTCGGGTTGTGTATCCAACCCGAACTTGAAAATTCTGCTTAAAGTCAACTCGAAACTGACCCGAACTCCAAAATATTTATACTCAAAATTGAAAGAAGAGAAAATTAATCTATATTTCAATACAATTATGAAAAAGTAGTCACAATTATA
This sequence comes from Maratus michaelseni, assembly GCA_963931845.1. Classification (NCBI taxonomy): domain Eukaryota; kingdom Metazoa; phylum Arthropoda; class Arachnida; order Araneae; family Salticidae; genus Maratus; species Maratus michaelseni. Next base: position 259,253,704 of record OZ007592.1, read on the forward strand.
TCTCTAATATCAATTTTATCTTTTTGCATAAAAATGAACACATACACATTCATTAATATTCAAATATATAGTTTTTTCATAAAAAAAACAGGACTTTCTTTTGAAATGTTTGATTAATGACTTTTAATTTACCTTGAAATTTATGCCCTAAAACCAAATTTCAAGTAACATGGACTGAAAGGTTTAGAATCTCCTGTATCTAATTTCCATATCTGTATAATAAAAGATCGGAAATTAATATTCGAAAAATCTGTAAATTATAACCTATAAATATTTTAGAAGTCAATTACTAGAAACTTCTAAACTTCTTTACAAAATTTCAGCACATTCTGCCAAATAATTTTTGAGTTATACTTAAAAAAAGCTGAACTACAGTTTGAGGGACCATAATTTATCAAAAATGTGACTAATCTCAGAAAACTGTAATTTGAAAATATTACTTTTAATGTTTATAGGTTTTAGATATTCGGTGCGAGCTGCGATCCAGTAATTATTATTAATAATGAAAATGCTAACTCACCTCTATGTGCAGTTTCATGTTGAAAGCGGGTGATTTTGAAACTGATTTTTTTATCAAATTGGCAAAGTTTACAAGTTACGATGTAATTACCAAAGACTTGTTGTTCAATAACTTTAAAATACTCGTTATGTGCCGATCAGGCAGTTCAATTTCATTTTTCTCTTTCATAATTTTAATTGCAAAAGAAGATACCCAGTATTAAAACATTAAATACAACAATTCGTTAGTAGATAAAGTTTAACTGCAAGAAAATTTATTCTTTTCGTGAGTAGCACTTTGGTTTGTTTTATCAGCAAGAGTCAATGGAAAAATCTATGACACTGCAACTGAGATTTGTCGCTGACATTTGTAAATTGTTGCACAGAACACATTTTCTAAAAAAAAAAAAAAAAAAAAAAAAAACACGAGTTATTATTAACTGATTAAATGAATTTTCTTCCTTTCCAAGTAGTATTAATAGTAGCGTAAAAGGTCTCATTTCGGGAATGTTCATTATGGAGGTATTATTGTACACATATTTTTAACCTGCAGAAATATTGTGGACATTCTTTTGGAAAAACGGGTCAATCCGAACCCGACCCGCAAGAGTCAAAACCCAACTCGAAACCGACCCGATCCCAAAACAATAAAAGTCAACCCGACCTGAACCCGAATCGCAACGAAAAAATATAGCGGCAACCTAAACCGACTCGAACCGCAGTTCGTATTGGGTCGGGTCAACTTTAAACGTTTTTGGTTGGGTTTTGACTCTTTTAGATCGGGTTAGGGTTGACACGATTTTTCAAAAGAAAGGCGTGAATATTTTGCAAATGAAAAAAACTATATATTTGAATTAATGTAAATGTGTTAATTTTTATACAAGAAAAAAAATTGAATTTAGAGATATAATTGTGAGACTACATTTCAGTAACCGTATTTCAGTATTTGTATTTCAGTAATTGTATCAAATGATCTGCTGAACAACGAAAAACTTTCTGACACAATTTCTGCCTCATTTTTAAATGCAAAGGCATAAAATTGACAGGCCTGACTATTGAAGTGATTTGGAATCGAAATGATTTTTTCAATTTTTGATAAGTTATAAGTAATTTGTGTCATGTTACAACACGTTTTTCTCCTTTCTGGTGCTGAAGCATCAGGAATTCAGTTCAAAACGTTGACTTGACAGTGTTTTCTGAAAGATCTTCTGTCTTTACCTGAAAATGGAAAACGTGTTTCGATTGCAAAGTTTTTGAATAACAACGTCTGCCTATTTCATGCGTTTCTGAATAAAAATGAATTAAAATATGTGTGTGAAAGTAGCCCCTTTGTATTTGAGAACAGCTTTAAGTTATTTACTAATTTCTTTCGCTTTGGGTTCAGGTTTGAATATTTCGCGTTGGGGTTGAATTATTTCGAGTTTCGGGTTGACACGCAGAGTTATTTTGTATAAAGATAGCCCTAAGATACTGTACCCGAATGCGAATTTTTAAAACGTCGGCCGGAAATTATTTTAATTTAATGTTTTAATTTTTTTGTTTTGTTTTGTTTTCTCCTCTGGCGTATGCTCTGATTTTCTGAAAACAAAACAGTTTTCATTGTTAGAAAGAGAAGAATATTATTATAGTAACAAAGTTTGTTTTAAATCACAAAAACATTTTTCTGATTTTGGGATAATTTTTAAAAACTCATTCTTTTTGTAAATCTTGAATTCATATTTGTTAATTATGAGTTAAACAAAAAAAAAAAATAAAATAAAAAATGTCTCTTTTTTATGAAAATTTTAGACAATTTAAAATAAAAAGAAATGATAAAAATACTAATTAGATCAATTTTTAAACTACATCCTTGACTTTAATTGTTTCAGGTCAGGTTTTGACACTTACAACTCGGATTCTGACTGAAAATATTTCAAAAAAATGTTTAAAATATCTTTTCAGATGAATAACTATTTATTTGAATATTAATGAGTGTATGTATGCTCATTTTTATACTTAAAAACTAAAATTTAAACTAATAAAGATATAATTGTAGACTACTTTTCCACAATTATATTTAAATATGGATTAATTTTCTATCATTTCAGGTTCAAGTCGATGAAAATGCTTTTGTGGGGTTCGGGTCGGGTTCAATTATAATTATCTGGTATAATACGACCCAAGCAGGACTCTAATCTATATATATATATACACACACATACATATATATATATATATATATATATATATATATTAACAAATTGGCTGCCCTGTTGGGGCGACCATGCCCCCACTATAGGCAAATCTTGGCGCCACCCTTGCAAAGCAGTACTATTGGCCTTATCTTAATAAAGATGTTGAAAATTTTGTAAAGCATTGTCACACCTGCCAAATCCACAAAAAATGTAGGCAAAAACGACTTGGTCATGCCCCCAACAGATATATCTTTTGAAAGACTCTTTTGGCAGATTTAATCATTACAATTCTGCAAAAAAATATTTGCATTTAGTCATAGACCATATATATGTATATGTATATGTTGGTGGTTTTTTACATTTTCGGGCCCGTAGAGTCCATTTTTAGTGTTTTTACAATGATGTATGTGTGTGCGAGTGAACACAACAGTCACCAAACGGTGTTTCCAATTGAACACTGATTTGAAATATATGTTATAGAACTTATAGGCTACTGTCATAAGAACTGTATTCATTTCCCTATAAATCGGACAAGTTTGCAGTTTGGTATATCAACTATTTTTAAATCATTTTGTCGTCGGGGAAAACCAAATTTTCTTTTTTGACTCAATTATTCAATTAAATATTTTTATTATTTATGCTCATCTTATGTTGATACAACAATCATGTTTCAACTTAAAACATAACTTACATTTTGTATAAAAAAAAGAAAAAAAAAGGAAAGCATTGCAGTGAGTTTATTTAGATTAAAAGTGTATGGAAGTATTGCATTTTGTGGAGGAAAAAATAATAAAATATCTATATTTACAAAACAATTAAAATTTTCCATTAGCATAATTGTGTAAATTCAATTTCGATATTTATTTAAATTTACATGTCTTAATCTCAATATTAGCAATTCATTGAAAATTGTCTTAATTTTAGGAAAATGTTTTAACTTTATGAAGTCCATGTTTTCTCTAGATCATGGGGCCATTTTCACCAGTACAAACATTTCATCTCTGTAACATTTGGAGCCATGTTTTATTTATAGTAGTATTTCATTTGAATGCATAGTATTATGTAAAGTGTTCGGAAAGTTGCTCTAAATTTTTTATGTTAAAGTGCAATGTAATGACAATTGTGCCTGATATCTATTTTATGTAATTGAAAAATAATATTAAATGAAACTGAACACCTAAAACATAAAAGTAAAATAAAGTCTAACTGTTTATAGAAACAAAATTGAGCAGCAAGGATAGCCAACACGTGGCAGGTCCACAAGGTCTTTTTAAGTAGTCTGTGCAACCAAAATTGCTTTTTTTACACACACACACACACACACACACACACAGGTTGGCAAGACGTGCAAACTCAGGACTTTGTGTGTACACCGCCAATTAAGGACTTCAAAAATAACAGACTTAAAAGTTTATTTTCGGCGAATAACTATTACTTATACTCCATAATATCTGAATCAACTTTGATTTTTGTTAAAATTTCAAAATTTCCCAATATGTATTTTCGCAATGTAAATGGGGACATTGATACACACCTATATACACAGTGAACTCGATACACACAATGAATTCAGGACTTCATTATTTTACAATCAATTGGGGACATTTACTGTTATGATACACACAATCAACCCCGGACATTCTGAAAAAGTTTTATGCTACTGCATAATTTACACGTTGCTCATTTATGAGTGTAAAAAATATATTTCAACATTTAACCTTTAAATTCATTTTAATGTTTTTTATCTTATTTTATGTACATAAGAAAAAAATATTGGAATCGCGAAAATTTTCGACTTCCGGTGTTTATTTTCGGTGAATAACTATTATTTATACTCCATTAAATCTGAATCAACTTTGATTTTTGAGAAAATTTCAAAACTTCACAAAATGTATTTTCGCAATTTAAATGGGGACATTGATACATACCTACATACACAGTGAACTCGATACACACAATCAATTACTTTATTATTTTACAGTCAATTGAGGACATTTACTGTAATGATACACACAATCAACACCGGACATTCTGAAAATTTATAAGTGTAAAAAAATATATTTCAGTATTTAATCATTAAATTCATTAAATTCATTATTTTTTTTTTTTTTTTTTTTTTTTTTTACCTTTTTTTATGTACATAAGAAGAAAGTATTGGAATCGCGAAAATTTTCGACTTCCGGCTTTGACGGATTTATACGTTTTGGGTTATCCTTAACATAATTTAACTATTTTTGGAAAAACTTCTGTCTGTCTGTTGTAGATCTGTGGGTCTTTGTGTGTGTCTGTGTGTGACAGAAATATTTGCAGCATCGCTAGTGTAAAAATTAATGGACAGAATTTCAGGAAATTTTACATTTAGTTGCACATTAATATAAATTGTAGCTGATTAGATCTTGGTGAATATCGCTGAACAGGTGGCGCTGTTGTTCCACCTTTTTCCAGAATTTTTGGGATAGGCAGATCTCGGCTTCTATAGTATGGAATTGCACAACATTTTGCATACAAGGTACTTTCAATTAAAAAAACCATTGCAGCAATTTTTGTGCGCATAAGTTACTAGGGGTGCTGCTATACTGTTCTTTTTTTCTATCATTTTTGCGACAGTCAAATCAAGGCTTGGAATTACATTGCATGGAATTACACAAAAAATAACATACGAAATGCTCATTATAAGAAATGACATTTGTGTTTATATATATCCTTATAATTCTGCACTGGTTTTTCATAATTACTGAGATTCACACATCTCGAGATCTATTTGGAGAAATTACATGAAATTTAATAAACGAATTATTTATCATAAGAAAGTAAGCTCATTCATTTTTTTATGTATGCATCAGATTATGTATACTCAAGAGGTGGAGCTATCAAATATGTTTTTAAATTAATAACTCAAATATGTTTCTAAATTAATATATTACTTTTATATAGAGAAAAATATTGTTATAGCCATAACATAGGTTCTAGATTGAATAAATAATACATCTAATTCTTTAAATTAAGACATAACTGTCATGAATAACATTGAAAAAATGTTTCTAAAAATTATTTTAAAATGAGAAAATATCTACACTTTTGTCATTTAAAAAAAGCATTTTTTTTTAATGACAAAAATATATATTGAAATTAATTTTTTATACTATAATTTTTTTTTCTAATTATACGTGAAGGAAATCTTTTTTTTTCTTTACTTTCGAAAGGTCGAAAATTAAAAAAAATGTTACGGACGCATAAGTTTTTGTTTGTTTAGTATTATTTATTAGACTACATAAAAAAAATTAACATAACAAAATTAGTTTTTCGGTATCTGTATTTGTAATGCGTTAGACATCAGTAAATGATGACGCTTTGCAATTCGCAAAGTGAGAAAATAACAAATGCGGGTGAGCAACGACGTAATTCACGCAGACAAGCGAAAGCGGTATTCGCACCGGCAACGAAAGACATAATAAACTTTGTCAATCGATGGCCTAATGCAGAATACACGCCGACAAGCGAGGACATATTACACACCGAACAGTAAGAACAAACGAACACCGACAAACAGTGACGTAATACACACCGACAATCGAAGACGTAATACACATCGGCAATCTAGGACGTAATACACGCCGGCAAGCCAGGACATAATACACACCGGAGAGCGAGCACGTAATACATACCGGCAAGCCAGGACGTAAACCACACCGGCAAACGAGGACGAAATACACAAATTTAACTACTTTTATAAACAATTAATTCTTCAAAAAAAAAAAAAAAAACAAAAAAAAAAAAACAATAATCTTATGAATAATTAATTTTTTTTTCAAATAAAAAACGATATATGAAAATCTTATTTTTGTCCCCTTCCTCAGTTCCAGAGGGGGGGGGGGGGATGCAGAATTCGAAAATTTCTGAAATCGGTTTTTAGCTGTCCATGTTTGTAATAATTTAAGGGGAGAGTCTTATGAATGTCTACTTTCTTTAAAATACGAAAATATATGTGAAAATCTTGTTTCTGCCACCCCCCCTCTCCCTTTCGAGGAGGGATATTGAAAATTCTAGGAATTGATTTTTAAATATGCCTCCTTGCGATATTTTAAACCAAAAAATATATGAATATCATTTCTTAATTGAAATATAATGAAAAATGTAAAAAGCTGTATTCCCCCCCCCCCCCCACACACACACACCCGCGAATTTTGAAATTTTCAGAAATTAGTTTTTTTGTATTTGTCTACGTAATAATAATATAAGCAAGAAGCTTATGAATTCTATTTTTTTTTAAAATACGAAACGATACATAAAAATCGCGTTTTCGTCTCCAGCCCGTCTTTTGGGGAAATTTTGGGGAGATTTTTGAAAATTCCAGAAATTGGTTTTTAGATATTCGTTTTTGAAATACTTTAAAGCTAAAATAATTTAAATTTAAATTTAAATTGTAATACATAGAAATATTAAGAGTAATTTGAAAATTGCGATTTCCCCCCCCCCTTTCCTTTGGGGAGGAATTCTGAAATTTCCAAGAATGTATTCCTCCTTGTGATATTGTAAACCAAGAATCTTTACAGCGACAACCCACCATGAACTTGACAAGCCAACAGACATGGTAAATATGTAAATCTATGTGCGCTAATGGCACCTGGTGCATGTAAAATCCGTCGTGTGTGCAAAGACCTCCAAGTTACCTGTGAATTATACCTCTGGGGGTGCCTAGTAAGGTGAGGGTCTTGTCACCTGATCAAGGTTCTAAATTACGGGACCTATTAAATCTGTCAATTCAACAAAGTTAAATAGAAACCTTGAACAGGCAAACAAAGATAACGGTAGCAAATCACAAGAGAACAAGCACAGCAGCGATGTGAACAAATCTATAGTCAGGTGGATCACAGCCATGCTGTGATCAGGCGATTTCCGCCCCGCACCGAGGTACTAACCCGTTAAGCTAGGCATACATGTTGGGCAGGTAGGGGCCTGGTTAGCGGTATTAAAAAAAAAAAAAACAAAAAAAAAAAAAAAACAAGAATCTTATGAATATCTTTTTATAAAATAGAAACAATAGTATTGACCCATTCCCCCCTTGTGGAGTGGCAAATTTTAAAAATTTCAGAAATTAGTTTTTCGGTATTTGTATCTGTAATACGTTAAACATTAGTAAATAATGACGCTTTGCATTTCGCAAAGTGAGAAAATAACAAATACTGGTAAGCAAGGACGTAATTCACGCAGCAAGCGATAACGGTATACGCGCCGGCAACGAAAGACGTAATAAACTTTGTCAATCGATGACCTAATGCAGATTAGCAAGTCAGGGCTTAATACACACCGACAAGCGAGGACATACTACACACCAAACAGTAAGAACAAACGAACACCGACAAACAGAGACGTAATACACACCGACAATCGAAGACGTAATACACATCGGCAACCCAGGACGTAATACATACCTGCAAGTCAGGACTAAAACACACCGGCAAGCGAGGACGAAATACACAACTCTATCACAATTTTAACTTTCATGAACAATTAAATTCTTCAAAATAAAGCAAGAATCTTATGAATAATTATATTTCCTTTCAAATAAAAAACGATATATGAAAATCTTATTTTTGTCATTTTCCTCACTTCGGGAAGGGGGGGGGGGGGAGATGCAAAATTCTAAAAATCCTGAAATATGTTTTTAACTACCCATGTTTGTGATAATTTAAGGGGAGAGTCTTATGAATGTCTACAATCTTTAAAATACGAAAATATATGTGAAAATCTTGTTTCTCGAATATTGAAAACTCTTGCAATTGATATTTAGGTATTCCTCCTTGCTGTATTTTAAACCAAGAAATTTTTGAATATAATTTCATAATTGAAATATAATGAAAAATGTAAAAAACTGTATCCCTCCCTCGTTGGAGAGCGAATTTTGAGATTTTCAAAAATTTGTTTTTTAATATCTGTCTGCGTAATAATTTACTTATGAATTCGATCTTTTGTTTGAAATACGAAACGATATATGAACATCGGGTTTTTGTCCCCAGTCCCTACTTTGGGGAAAGAAATTTAAAAATTCCAGAAATTGGTTTTTAGATATTCGTGTTCGGAATACTTTAACGCAAAAATAATTGAAATTTCAATTTAAATTGTAATATATAGAAATATTAAGGGTAATATGAAAATTGCGAGTTTGCCCTTTGGGGAGAAATTTTGAAATTTCCAAGAACTGATATTTATGTATTCCTCCTTGTGATATTGTAAATCAAGAATCTTATGAATATCTTTTTATAAAATAGAAACAATAGTATTGACCCATTCCCCCCTTGTGGAGGGGCAAATTTTAAAAATTTCAGAAATTAGTTTTTCCTTATTTGTATCTGTATTACGTTAAACATCAATAAATGATGACGCTTTGCATTTCGAAAAGTGAGAAAATACAAATACAGGTAAGCAAGGACCTAATTCATGCAGCAAGCGAAAACGGTATACGCGCCGGCAACGAAAGACGTGATAAACTTTGTCAATAGATGGCCTAATGCAGATTAACAAGCCAGGGCTTAATACACACCGGCAAGCGAGGACATACTACACACCGAAACAGTAAGAACAAACGAACACCGGCAAACAGAGACGTAATACACACCGACAATCGAAGACGTAATACACATCGGCAACCCAGGACGTAATACATACCGGCAAGTCAGGACTAAAACACACCGGCAAGCGAGGACGAAATACACAACTCTATCACAATTTTAACTTTTATGAACAATTAATTCTTCAAAATAAAGCAAGAATCTTATGAATAATTATATTTCCTTTCAAATAAAAAACGATATATGAAAATCTTATTATTGTCATTTTCCTCACTTCGGGAGGGGGGGGGGGATGCAAAATTCCAAAAATCCTGAAATATGTTTTTAACTATCCATGTTTGTGATAATTTAAGGCGAGAGTCTTATATATAAAGTAATTTTTTAATCATTTATGAATGTCTACAATCTTTAAAATACGAAAATATATGTGAAAATCTTGTTTCTCTCCCCCCTTCCTTTGAAAGGGGGATATTGAAAATTCTACCCATTGATCTTTAGGTATTCCTCCTTGCTGTATTTTAAACCAAGAAATTTATGAATATAATTTGATAATTGAAATATAATGAAAAATGTAAAAAGCTGTATCCCTCCCTCGTTGGAGTGCGAATTTTGAAATTTTCAAAAATTTGTTTTTTAATATCTGTCTGCGTAATAATTTACTTATGAATTCGATCTTTTGTTTGAAATACGAAACGATACATGAACGTCGCGTTTTTGTCCCCAGCCCCTTTTTTGGGGAAAGAAATTTGAAAATTCCAGAAATTGGTTTTTAGATATTCGTGTTTGGAATACTTTAAAGCAAAAATGATTGAAATTTCAATTTAAATTGTAATATACAGAAGTATTAAGAGTGATTTGAAAATTACGGTTAATAATTACGGTTGAAAATTACGCCTCCCCCAACCCCTCCCTCTCCCTTCGGGGAAGAATTTTGAAACTTCCAAGAATTGATTTTTATGTATTCCTCCCTGTGAAATTGCTAACCATGAATCTTATGAATATCTTTTTATAAAATAGAAACAATAGTATTGGCCCATCCCCCCCCCCCCCCTTGTGGAGAGGCAAATTTTAAAAATTTTAGAATTGAGTTTTTTGGTAATTGTATCTATAATACGTTAAACATCAGTAAATGATGACGCTTTGCCTTTCGCAAAGTGAGAAAATAACAAATACTGGTAAGCAAGGTCGTAATTCACGCAGCAAGCGATAACGGTATACGCGCCGGCAACGAAAGACATAATAAACTTTGTCAATCGATGGCCTAATGCAGATTAGCAAGCCAGGGCTTAATACACACCGACAAGCGAGGACATATTACACACCGAACGGTAAGAACAAACGAACACCGGCAAACAGAGACGTAATACACACCGACAATCGAAGACGTAATACACATCGGCAATCCAGGACGTAACACATACCGGCAAGTCAGGACTAAAACACACCGGCAAGCGAGGACGAAATACACAACTCTATCACAATTTTAACATTTATGAACAATTCTTCAAAATAAAACAAGTATCTTATGAATAATTATATTTTCATCGATTTTTTGTCCCCTCCCCCACAAAATTTGAAAATTCCTGAAACTGGTTTTTAGCTATCCATGTTTTTAATAATTTAATGCAAGAGTCTCATGAATCTCTATTTTCTTTAAAATACGTAAAGATATGTGACAATCTTGTTTTCTCTCCCCCCCCCCCTTCCTTCGGAGGGGGAATATTGAAAATTGTAGGAATTGATTTTTAGGTACTCCTCCTTGCGGTATTTTAAACCAAGAATTTTATGAATATCATTTCTTTATTAAATATAAGGAAAAACGCAAAAAGCTAAATCCCTTTTTGGGAGAAATAAATTCGAAATTTCACAGAAATTGCTTTTTAGATGTTCGTATTTGTAATACTTTAAAGCAAAAATAATTGAAATTTCGATTTAAATTGAAACATTAAGAGCAATTTGAAAATCGCGTTCCCTCTTCCCCCCCCCACACCACCACCCCTTTTGGGAGGAATTTCGAAAATTCCAAGGATTGATTTTTAGGTAGTCGTCCTTGTGATATTGTAAACCAAGAATTTTATGAATATCTTTTTATAAATTGAAATATGAAGAAAAATGGGAACAATAGTATTGCACCTTCTCACATGTGAGGGAGGCAGGCGAATTTTAAACATTTCAGGAATTAGTTTTTTGGTATTTGTATATGTAAAACTTTAAACATTATTAAATAACGACGCTTTGCAATTCTCAAAGTGAGAAACTAACAAATACATGTAAGAAAGCAGGTACTTAAGCAACAAGCGAAAACGGTAAACGAACTGGCAATCAAAGAAGCAATAAACACCATCAATCGACGGCCTAATGCAGATTAGCTAGCCAGGGCTAATACACACCGTCAAGGGAGGACATATTACACATGAGAATTCAGAACAAATATGCACACCGGCAAACAGAGACGTACACATAAGTAAGCCATGATCCGCTGGCAAGCCAGGACGTAATACACACCGGAGAGCGAGGACGAAATACACACCGGAGAGCCAGGACGAAATACATATCGGCTAGCAAGGACGTAATGCACTCTGTACAATAATTGTAACTTTTATGAAGAATTAATTCTCCAAAATAAAGCAAAAATCTTATGAATAATTAAATTTTCTTTCAAAAAAAAAAAAAAAAAAAAAAAAAAAAAAAAGCGGTATATAAATATAGTATTTTTTTTTTGACCCGGCAAAAATTGAAATTTTCTGAAATTGGTTTTTAGCTATCCATGTTTGGAATAATTTAAGGCAAGAGTGTCTCACGAATCTCTATTTTCTTTTAAATTTAGAAAGGTATGTGAAAATCTTGCCCCCCCCCCCCCTTCCCTTGGAAGAGGAATATTGAAAATTCTAGGAATTGATTTTGAAACTTATTTTCTAGGTATTCCTCCTTACGATATTTTAATCCAAGAATTTTATATCATTCCTTAATTGAAATATAAAGAAAAATGTAAAAAACTGCATCGCCCCACCCCCTCCCTCGTTGGAGTGCGAATTTTGAAATTTCCAGAAATGTGTGTTTTGGTATTTGTCTCCTTAATAATTTTAAGCAAGAAGCTTATGAATCCTATTTTTGTTTGAAATGCGAAACGATACATGAAAATCGCGTTTTCGTCCTCAGTCCCTTTTTGGGGGAAAGAAATTTGAAATTTCCAGAAATTGGTTTTTAGATATTCGTATTTGTAATACTTTAAAGCAAAAATAATTGAAATGTCGATTTAAATTAAAATATTAAAAGTAATTTGAAAATCACGTTTTTGCCCCATTTTTTACAATAATAATAATAATAATAAATTAGAAAATGATAAAATTCTGATGATATTAATCATTTTTTTAAATTAAATATACTCAACATATTATTTTTGAAGATGGTGTGCAGAGATGGCAAGAGGTTGGATGCCCTGGAAGGTCAAAAAATTATTTCACAGCAAAAATGGTACTAATGTTGTAAATATAAGACGTTTTGTCAAATTTTTTCCTATCAAATTCACATTTAAAATTTTATTTTATGTTTACACACTAATGTATGATTTAGAGTTTCGAAATATGTTCCGATGTACTGTTCCTCAGCCACTCAGAAGTTTAAATTATTCGCTAAGTAAATTAAACTTTAATAAAAATAAAATATATTGATTATAAATCGTTGTCTATTTTTCTTATGGAAATTTCATATAACATTTAATGGGATTACAGAAATTTCATTATATAATAATAATAATAATAATAATATATTTGTGGGGACATGGAATTTCAATTTTATTAATTATTATTATTATTATTATTCATGTTAAAATTTTTTTTTCGTTATTATGAATCTAATCACACATAAAAATTATTTTAAAAAACAAAAACAGAAATTTAAATTTTTTAAATTGAAAAAATTTAGAATATTTACTATGCATATTTGAATCCTACACTTAGTTTTTTCTTAATTATGTATATATTTTTATAGTAACTTATTCAACAAACTTAAGGATCGTATTTTCTTTAACGTAAATAAATTTAAAGAAAAATAATTAAACCAAAATCTTACATGAAAAAAAAAAAAAAAAAAAAAGAAAAAAAAAGAAAGAGAAAAAAACATTAAATAATGTACACGAATAATGTCATGTTTTTTTAGACAAAAAAGTATTAAAAATATTGCAAATATCTTATCCTTAAATCTCTTATATATGATATATTTTTTTATTTGAAGGAAATTAAACCAATTCCATACTCATTTGATAAAGATTTATCATCTTGAAGAAATCAAAAATCTTAATAATCACGAACGGAGATAAATGAGTTAAAAATTTTATTCAGTTGAAACTTTATTAATTAAATTCATTTTTATTCTTTACGTACATTTACTTAGCAACACACTACTAAATTAATCCATTAAATAACATAAATGTCATTATTTATCTATGGATAACCCTCTAGTTATTGAATACAATCCAAAACTAAAATACTGGAGGATAACTGTCCCAAGTAGTTGGGGATATGACACTTTCATTTTGACAGAACATACTTTGAGGGTAACAGTTCTTTTAATATAAGATACTCAAACATGTTTTTTTTTTTTTTTTGTAATAGTAAACATCTAAATATCTGGTCCCTGTGTTATGGTAAGAACAAACAATTTAGGATCGTTTCTTCTTTGAAACAACCTTTTATTCAAAGAAAGAGGGAGAGGAGAAAAGCTTTGTTGACTGTTTGCAAACGATTGACAACATATGTTACTTGAATGATGTATGTAAAGAGCGTTCGAACCTTCGAACTGTTTCTCTGGCAGTATTGTGGATACCAGTGTTCTAGAAGGGACGTATTCAAAAGTACAGCCGCTTCGATAATAAAGAAAGCAAACCTCCCAAGAAAAATTACATCTCAACGTTCTTAAATGTTAGTAAACTTGTAATAAATCACAGATTTTTTATAAATTGCTAATTGTTTTTCGCAAAAGAAGAAAAGTGTAACATTCATTTATATTAATGTAGAAACATCTTTTATTCTGAGACGGGCCGCTCAAAATTTTTATCTCATTATTCTGTTTTTCCACTCTGGACGAGGAGAACCCTTTTTTTTTTGGTAAATTTATTTCAAAGAGAGGAATTTAACTTTTAGTCCTTCTCCTTAAGTCGATGGTTTACGGTTGGGGGGGGGGGGGTGTCTACTTGTAGCGTATGACTGTTCTATATAAAAATGAAAGTGTTTGCAAGACGTTATAAAAAAAAATTACATATAAGAATACAGGGTCTGGTGAGGTAAAATGAATATAAACTTATTAAATTGATAAATTGGAAAATAATTTGCTATGGCTTATTTTACATCCAAATAACATGATGTAAGTAATCCGAAAAATAAATACATATAATCAAATATGATTTTCTGCAATCGACATACAAACTTGAAAAACCTCATTTTTATACGCATTTTATCGCACCAGACACTACGACTACATGTCAAATATGGATAATGTTTTAGAAATTCAGTATCATTGAATCCTTCTTCATTAGGAATGGCAGCAAAATATGCACAGGTATTTAGGGATGCACAGGGAAATATACGCATTTTATCCTTCTTTCTTTCCATACTTAACTATTCTAATGATTCCAACAAAACTTTGTACAATATTACTTAAATGTCTAGAAAAAATACTGTGCGTGCCCGTAGGGAGTTTTAAATATAGCGGAATACCTAAGGAAAGGGGGGATTTCTTTTTTCTCTATTTTTTTCCTTTTTTTTCAATTTCAACCAAATTTTGTGTAATTATTACTTATTCACTTAAAAAAATACTCTGGAATTTAGATATAACTGAGAAGGGGGAAGAGAAAAAAAGAGCACAGTAGAAGAAAAATGTATTTATTTTTCTTTTCTTTTCCGCCTTTTGATTTTCTTTTGTTTAAATCAACTGAAATTTTAAGTTATTAATAGTAAGCATCTCACTTGTAAGTAAGACTTGTATGATTTCATTTTTTTCATCACAAAAAAATACATTTTGTACATTTAAAAATATTAAAGGTTTTTCTAAGCTGTCTGGAAATGATTGTACAAGGCTTAATTTACATCCATTAAAAAAAATAATTACGGCTGTTTTCAAATACACGCTGCATGAAGCAAAACTTTCTAAAGAACTTTTCAAGCCTTTTACGAAAGTGAACGAAATTTGTAGTCATGATGACTTAAATGAAAAAAAAGTCGAATGACATTTTCTATTTTTCTGTCAATATAACATAACTCAAGATTCCTCTGACGGGCTTTCAACCGTGCAATTTTTCATTACTTTTCGCTAAAAATTGGCTCGAATGCTCATTTGGACGCTTTTTCTCAAAAACCACTGTCTTTATAGAAAACGAAAACGTCATTTGATTTTCTATTAAAAAAAATATACCTGAAAATTTCATACGTTTAAGTTTTGTTGAAAGTATTTGAATAGGTAAAGCTGTAAAGTAGGATATAAAAATGCCTATATATATTTTTTTTAAATGCTTTCCTCTGACCTCCTCACAGTAAAAATCCAACTATATTTAAACCCCAAGTATTTTTTTTAATATTAGTAGTAGTAAGTTACAAATGCACAAAGTTTCCTTCCTCCTACTTTCCACAGTATATTTAAAAAATTAATAAGTAACTAGCTGACATCCGAGCGGCGTTTCCTGTGCCCGTGATAATAAAAAATTAAAAATACATCAATTTTTTATCATTTTATATCTTTAACTCTCAATTTTGTATGAAATTATATTTTTAAATGAAAAATTCGTGAAAAAATATTGATATTTAGTGATAAAAACGCTTATTTTCTTGTTTTTTTTTTTTTTTTTTTGTTTCTTTTTAACCCAGGGTCGTTTTATAGTTTTAAAATAAAAAGTTATTTCTGTCCGCACTCTTTGAAATCCTTATTGATGATCAATAAAACGATTTTACAGCCCATGTAAAAAAATTTTGAAAAAATATTGTTATCTAGTTGTAAACGAAATGTTTCCTTCTCGCTTTTTCGTTTGTTTATTTGTTTTCACGTCAGCTTCTTTAACATAGCAATAATTATAAGAAAAAAGTTCGAATCTTCCAAACTCTCTGGCATTTTAATCGGTTTAAATATAACTGTGTCCAAGCTCTCTTTAAAATTTCGCGAAAAAATATGCATATGTAGTTGTGAAAACATGAGTAATTTTTTTTAAAAAAAGGTTTAGCTTTCAACCTCAGAGCAAAAATAAATTAGAAGGTCTATGCTTTCAGTGCAATGATACGGCTTCATCCGTTTTCAATCAACCCTTTTCAATCCTCCTAGGCTAAACAGGTGAGGGCTGGTTTAATCAATCATGTTTCCCATTTCTGAGGGTAGAAGCCTTCAAGAAAAAAAAAAAAAAAAAAAAAAAAAAAAACGTTGACGCATACGTAAAGAGATGATTTTCATGTTGATTTGACAGAATGAGTTTTTCGCTTTGGTTCAATGTTAGGTACAAGTAAAAAAAAACTTTACCTTCCCCCCTTCCCCCTCAGCTACATCTAATACAATTTGACCATTCTGTGCTACATGTAATTTTCACACTATTTTTTTTTTCTAATTTAATAGATAATGAATGTACAACGTTTCGTAAATTCAGCCAAATAGTTCAGTCTATATAAAAATAAAAGAAAGAAAAATAAATAAATTGGGTAGGTGCGCATAGGAATACGCCCAATTTAGGGTTCCATAGCTTCATTATTATTATTATTTTATATGTTAATACTTTATTTATTAGTTATTTTATTTTAATGTAATTCTATAACATTATATCTTTAGTCAAAAATTAAAATTAAAATCCTTGGCGAGTTTCGTGGAAAAAGTTTTTCCTTTTAAAAGTTTGTCTGTAGGATCGTTCAGAAAGTTTTTTGGTTTTATAGCATTGTTTTCTGTGATAAAAAACAAAACAACTTTCCGAACAATCCAATATTGCGAAAATGACGTCATATTTAGAAGAAAAGTAATTTTATTCACTTTGGCTTTTTATTGATGATTAAAATAGAATTGTTTTAAAGAAAAGGTGCTTTTTCACTCATAAAAAACCTATATTTTACTCTAATTAAATAATAATAACGTAATTTTTCTTTCTTTTTTTAGAACTTACATTAAAACCTTCTATTAAAATCAAATAGCAGACGATATTGCATTTTTAGTTTATTGAAAAGGTTAAAATAGTGAATCGAAAAATAAATTGGAAAAAGTCGTAAAAATTGAGTGTTTGTTATAATTTTATGGCAACACGTAGATTGTTTACAAATTTATTTATTCTTTTTCGCTTTTAGACTTAACATTAAACATTTAAATTCTCATAACTTTTGGACTAATTAAGATAAAATAACAAATTATAGCTTAAAATAGCTTAAAAGAAAGGTTGGAAGATATGAATAAAATAGTATAATAAGTTAAAGGTTTACTTCCTTAGCTGTTTAATACAAATTACGTTTGTTGGTAATAGGCTAAAATTCTAAAGAAATTGTGACTATATCTTGATAAAAACAATTTTCGGTGAAAGACCTTATTAAATGTCATAACCATGAATTGTTTCAGGTTTTTCGTTTATAAGGTTTAGAAATTAGAGGGGTGTGGGGGACACACACATTTTTTCACGAATATGGGGGCTCATGTCTCGCAAAATACGCTACTGGTAATATGTTAATATACGTTCTATTGCAAAAATTATTGCATTTTTTAATATCTTTCGAACAATACCATACTCGATCTGATATGCAAAGAAAATTTTTTCAGATGTATTTTTTTTACAGATCTGTTTGGCGGTCAGCATGGCACACCTTCATATGAAATTTCATCGCAATTCATGCAATAACGGATTAGTTACAAGGCTGTGACATACGGACGGACGGACGTACATGACGAAATCATAAGTGTTCCGTTTTTGCCAATTTGGCTCCGGAACCCTAAAAAGAAAGAGGAAATTATAACTTTTTAATCTGTAATGAATCCATTTTTAGGTGCGTTCGTAATTATATAAATACGTAGCACCTATAGTCGTCGTTTGGTCCGTCCGTCTGTCTGTCCGTCCGCATATAGCAACGCAAAAACTACCCAACCGAATGGTTTGCAATTTAAAATATATTATCTTTGCAAAATTTTGTCGAGACATTTCAAATTTTATTAAAATCGAATCAAAACTTTAGGAGATATTAATAAAAATATTTATTAAGAAATTTGAATTTTTTTTATAAAATCGGTGCTTTTTTGTTATATTATTTCGAAGTTTAATCGTCAAGCGACCGAGATACTTATTTTATGACAGAAATTAATCTGCAGACGATATAATTCATTTCACAGAATTAAAAATCAGAAAAGAGCTGAATATTTATGTAACTAGATATTGTACGAACGCACCTCATTTGTCACGTTTGACGTACAATTTCCAACTTGTTTATTACAGAAGTGTCAAAATACAAGAAAAAAGTTCACATTAAAAAGAAAAAAAAATTAAAGTGTTATGTGAAAGGGAAAAAGGTATGATGTGTGAAGAATATGAACTGCACAGACATTTTTCTCGTATCTCCTCCTACTCCCTTCTTTCTATCCAGAAATTTTTTTAGCATTTTTGCCACAAGTAACACGTGGGTGAAAGTCAAATCATTGTGCCACGTTGTTTCTATGAGGAATTAAATCTTTTTGGATTTTTGCGTATCTTTCTCAAATTGCAGGTGCCCTTTCTTCCAGGATTTTTTGATAACATCCTTAAGATACAATTTTTTTTTCGGTTATGATTCGTTATGATGGATTTTTACAAAATTAACAAATTTATTGGCACTTATTCATTATTTTGAACAGTCATTGAACTTTTAAAGAACTAAAACACAATGTTGCTCCGAAAATACTTCAACACGTAAATGTAATCTGTCACTAAGTGTTTTCTTTCATTTTTAGGGTTTCGTTCATCTCACGAAACCCTATTACTCCCGCTCTGTTGTCTGTCCGTCACAGAGCCGTTCTCAGAAACTATATAACTTTCAAGCATGAAAATTTTTGTACTTATTGCTAAATACCTACTAATTAGTTCAAAATATTAAAATTCGAAAAAATCGTATTATTTTAATATATTAGAGATAAAAAAAAAAAAAATCTAACAGTCTTTTCCTATTGAATTTAAACATTTTTCGTTATAACTGTTGCCAGCAAATAAAAATCCACAATAAGATTATTTCTACAATAATTAATTTTCTATTGAAAGATTTCCACGTGAAAAATGAAAATGAAATAAAAAGTTTCACAAATTGAAAAAAAAAAAGATTAATAGGACGTCATATTGGAAATAAAACGGAAATTTTGAAACATTTCTCAATAATACAAGGAGTATGGGTATGTGTAAATACAGAAAACAGCTTAATATGACGTCATTAGAGAATTAAAAAGAAAATTAATCTGATGTCATAACGGATTTTTCAAAAGTTTGAGAATAAAACAAAGAGAGTATCAGTATGAGTAATAGAGAAATAGTAAATGTATAAGTTAGAGGAACGTATTGAATCATGATGAAAACCCGATTTTTAAATATTGGCATAGTTTAACACTTTGAAGGTTTCTATACAACATGTTTAATTTTTGAAATTGATTTTTTTTTTAATATCGCCTTTAGTCCACATGACAGATATTATTATGACTGAGTATAATATCGGGATTCGCCCGCTATCGGACCGGTTCAGATTTTCGAAAAGACGAGAAAAATAGACTGGTAAATTTTTACTTTATAAAAAACATGACTTTTTTTTTCTTTTTAATGAAATTTTTTTGGATTTATTACAGAAAGGATAAAGTGTCTTGAAAGGAATATTAAACGAAACCCTTTGGGCGATCTTTGATTACACTTACCCACTTGTTATTTTATTCCTGCATCCTTTGATCCTTTGCTATGAGATAAAATTTTAAAACGGATATTTCATCGCAGCCTTCCATAAATAAAGAGAAAGACTAGAATCTCTAGAAAAAAAAAAGCTCAAGAAAAAATACAAAGCTAAATGATAAAAAACATGTAAAAATGCCTAATCGTCTTCCCTCCTACTTTTCTCTCCATTGATGTAAGCCGAACCATGGGTCGAAAGAAAGCTGAATAGAAGTATCTTCATCCCTTCACTGCATTGAAAATAAAGTATATAATCCGCAAAACAGATTGCTCAGTGATTGTTGAAGCGATGAATTGAAGGAAATGTTATGATTATCGTTGACTACATTTACAAAACATACGTTAGACACATGTTTAAAGCCTGTTCTCAATTGCCCAAATCTGCGCCTTTCGTAACGTATCTTTTCTAAAAAAGAAAAAAAGAAAGAGAAAAAGCAACGCGCAGCAGAAATAAAAATGGTTGTCCAAAGATGCTTTGATATAAAATTTCGGATATAAATTTCTTGGTTATAGAAGTCGACTCCATAACACTCCTTCACTCAACAACTATGATCTTTCTGACACCTTTGCAAACTAATATGCAAATGTCATGCCACTTGCAGGAATGACTATTGAAGTTATTTGAAATTGAATAGTTATTATTATTATTATTATTGCTCATGAGGGGATTGGCTTATTTATTTAAAAAATAAATTATTATTATAGCCCAATGTAACATAAAAGATTGCTTATTGAGGGAAGGACTATATTGAAGCTATTTGAAATCGAATAGGTATTTCTTTTACTCACGAGAGTTCATTTATCTTCACGAGGGGTTCATTAATTTTAAATTAAATTATGAATACAGCCCAATATAATATAAAAAATTGCTGATATAAAAATAAACTGAGACGTCATTTTTTTTCGTTTATACTTTATAATATCAGAGCAGTAACCTCTTCCCCTTCGCTCGCAGAAAAAGAAAAAAAACTGATAATAGCCTAACAAATATTTATATTACAGACTAAATTCTCAGTTTCGATTCAGAAATTTATTTTTGTGTCTTTTTTTTTGTCATGATAATTTTTTTAGATTTAAATTCATTTAAAACTCACACAATTTATTTATGCTCACTTTTTTAAAGAAACTCAGTTATTATCAGAGTCAGTGCCAATAAGGAAATTGTAACACTTTTTCAGAATTTATTGTTCGTGAAAATCAATCTAACTGCATTGTAGGTAGATTTCGCAAGAATCCCTACCTATTGCAATGTCCCCTATGTTAGAATTTCTGAATCATTTTTGCAGATCTACACCGATCATGACCCCTAGAACCCAAAACCATCCCCAGTTCAAAACTTTATCTATAAATATAACTATTTTATGGACATAACTTCCATAATTTTGCACGAATCTCTTCCAAACTGACACATAAAATCAAGGAGTAGAAAGTCTCGGTCAAGCTCTTGGGCAAATTCGGGGGGGAGGTTTTGCGAAAACAGAAAGAACTCCGTAACTTCTTAATTATGACACATACCTAATCGGCTTAAAGTTATTATTACATCTAACAAAAGGGCCAAAAATTTATGTATGACAAATTTTTTATATCATTAAAAATTGTCTCAAAGAGGCCAAAAATTGAGTTTTAAGAAGAACAAAATTCACAACTTCATCAATTCACAAGACATCAAATCCTCTTAAATTCATTTTTTATAAATCTTCTTACTATTATCTACAACTTTTATATTGACAAGTTTTTGATAGCAACAAACTCTACAGCAAAAAAGGGGATGTTGTAGAAGAAAATACACCACATCTCCGTTAATCGCCACCAAGGCAGTAAAAGAGTATCATTGGAAAGATATAATTTTTTGACAACTCTCAGAGATACTGTATATAGGGTTACATTATTAAAAGCGGCGTGTCTCAATTAAAAAAAAAAAAAAAATCAGAATTGAATATATAGTGTATATTTAATGAAACAATCATTACACAGTTTAAATGAAGTATAATGGAAAAAAAAGATATTCAAGAGCAATCAGATAAAATTTTTAAACTGAGTTTATCTCTAATTTTGATTAAGTTTCTATTGGTGAAATTAGTACATAACTTCGAAATCTACCTGTGCTTGTTAGGCCTAGCCGGCAGGGATTTTAATTTATTTATTATTTCTAGAAGTAACTTTTGGAAGTGAAACTTTTATTTTATAATTTAGTTTATTTTTATAATAAAAGCAATTCTGATTACTTTTAAATGCTATCAATTTTAATATAACAAAGATGTTTACGGGCTAAGTTTTTCTTAATGTTGCCAGGTGCATAGGTGTACAGTTGTATGGGCTCATGGGGCTTGAGCCCCACCAATAATTTCCAAGATGGATTCTTTTTTTTATGCGTCTTTTATATTCTTTTTCTGTGGTTACAGAGATAAATGACATTAGGCTTTTGTTGTTGATGTTGTTATTTTTAAATTCCATTTTTTATATTAAAGTAAAATGTTAAATGTTTGAACTCGTATAGTCAAATGACCATATAAAAGACAGAAGGAAAAAAAACAAACAAGTGGGTAAGTGTGATCGAAGATCGCTCAAAGGGTTTCGTTTAATATTCCTTTCAAAACACTTTATCCTTTCTTTAATAAATCCAAATAAATTTCATTTAGCAACCAAAAAAAAAAAAAAAACCCTCATGTTTTTTGTTTTTTTACAAAGTAAATATTTACCAGTTTATTTTTTCGTTTTTGTCCGATAACGGGCGAAGCCGGCAATTATATTCTGTCATAATAACATCTGTCACGCGGGCTAAATGCGATATAAAAAAATAATTTCAAAATTAAACATGTTGTACACCTTCAAAATGTTAAAATATGCGAATATTTCCATAATTGGATTTTTATCATGATTCAATATGTTTCTCAAACTCATATATTTACTATTCTCTATTACTCATATTGATACTCGCTTTGCATTATTCTCAAACATCTGAAAAATTCGTTAAACTTCGAATTTGAAGTCAGATTTTCTTTTTAATTCTCTGATGACGTGATATTAATCTGCATTGTGTACATACACATACTCATACTCCTTGTAGTATTGAGAAATCTTTGAAAATGTCAGTTTAATTACCACTATGACGTCAATCATTTTTATTTCATATTAATCTTTTTTTCAATTGATGAAACTTTTAATTTCATTTACATTTTTCACGTGGAAATCGTCGGATTTGAAAATTAATTATAGTAGAAAGAATTTCATCATGGATTTTTAATTTTTGGCATCTGCTATAACGAAAAATGTTTAAATTTAATAGGAAAATGATGTTGGAATTTTGGTTTTTTATCTCTATTTATTAAAATAATACTAATTTTTCAAATTTTAATATTTTGAGCTCTTTATAGCTATATACACAAAGTTCCAACTCTGTAAGTTACATAGTTTCTGAGAATAGCTCTGTGACAGACAGACAACGGAGCGGGAGTAATAGGGTTTCGCGAGATGAACTAAACCCTAAAAAACACAATCCGAAAGGACATGTTATTCAAAGTCAACTTACGTTGTGATTTTATTATAAACGATTCGAAAATAGCAGCAAGTATATAATTTTTATAAAGAGTACATTAAAATACATTAAAATTTTTACATTGTCGTAACGTTTTATTCACTTGTGATTTATTAAACTATATATGATTCTGTTTAATTTCTGCGAAAGGGAAATCAAGAACCAGCATTAAGGCTGTTCTCAAATCCAAACTGGCTGCTTTCTGACAAATATTTTAATTCATTTTTGTTCGCAAACTTATCAAATTAAAACTTGCTCTTATTAAGATACTATGTTTTCAAGCTGATTTCTTCGTTTTTCGGTAAAGGCTCAAGATTTTTCAGAAAATCTGTCAAAATTAGCTCTTTGAAAAGAGTTCCTGGACTGACAGCGCAGGAAAAGAAAAATATCTGAAAAAAAAACTGTTTAATTTCAAATCACATCAATAATCATACCTGTAAGTATAATGATTTTATGTTCAAACATCAGTCAGAAAATTTCTCAGAAAGTTTGTTGAGCAGAGAAAATCTTTCTTTGAAAATTGTCTTAAAATGGTAATCAATCTATATTACACACATATACGTATTTGTCTGGAAAATTGTTACATTCGAGTTAAGCCTCATCAATAATTTTCAAAACTCTGCACCTATGGCCATGTGTCCCGCGTAAATCGGGGCTCCAATTCCTCTTGGACACCACTAATTTCTTACATAATATTTCGCTATCTTTAATTGCTGATAAATCTGCTGTTATATACGGCGAAGAAATGTACTTTAAAATAGTGGTGTCCAAAGCATTTGTAGCCCCGATTTACGCGAGATACCTGACAACACTAGTTTTACTTAATATTTATTAGAAAAATAATTTAAACTATTACCATATGCAAAAAAATAGAAAAGAAATATAAATATGTTTTTTTTATATCAGTTTGTGACAATGTCTGGTTATTTTATTTTGTAAAGTAGTTGCTGTGTCGCCTTCGGTGATTTAAATCCATTAATCTCAGAGTCCTTATTTTTCGTTGTTGTTCGATTCGTCGCATTTTAAGTTGTATATCTGAATGCCTATCAAAGAAAAGCTATTATGTTACTTTGTGCAATTTTTTCAGATATATATTCTATATATATAGAGAGAGTGTTATTTATTTATTTATTTTTTTTTTTTTTTGCTATTAAAAAAATGAAGCAACGTTCATTACAGTCACACATAAATATGATATAATATAATATTTTTAAATAAATGTTTTTTTCTACTATAATGTTGGCCAAATGAGTAATTACACCATAAAATCTTGTTTTACTTTTTTTATTGATATTTATTTATTATTATTAATATTATTATTTCAGTTTCAATGTGGAACATTATAGTTAAAACAAAGTTAAGAACTGTGAAATAAATTATTTAAAAACATATATGTTTTTCGAATAAAGTAGAAAAGAAAAAGTATACATTTATAAAATTGCAACTATTTGGGGAGTCCAAACTGTGCGGGCTGCATCGAAACTTGGCCATGTAGAAATGCATAATATTTTGAACAATGTTGGAAACTGGCATAAAAAAAAAAAAAAAAAAAAAAAAAAAAAGAGCACATTGCTCATTTCTGAAATAATTTTTGTTAGGAAACATGTAATATTTTCGTGATACCTCTTACTGAGAAACTGTAAATCGAATAGTTTATCCATTTTTCTACAAAGGCAGGGGACTTTAAAAAAATTCTGTGAAAATTGACGTTTTTAATCAAATTTCTCTAGGAGTTTTCAGGATTTTTTAAAAATTTCATTTCATATTATGAAAGATAAAGAAACGTATACACTCAGTCAACAATAAATAAATGATCATAAAAAATATGCTATTTTTTCTCATTCTGTTGCACAGAACGGTCGATTAATATTTATACGCTCTATGTAGGGGCAGGGGCCATCATTGAATAAAAATGGGAAGTTATCTCATTCAAACGCATGTTCGCTAGTTTTGAATTATTCTTTTACAGTTTTTTTTCCTTTAGCGGAGGATGCATAATACACATCTGCATTTAAATGCACAGTGAATTTTTTTTTTCAAAAGTTTGTTTTATTGGTAAAAAGTGATTACAATTATTCTGAGCCCATTATATCTTTAAAGAAAATCTCATAATAGTATATTCTTTCATAGGCTGACTCTCTCTCTCTTCATTGTCTTTTTCTTGACAACAAATCTTAAAATCCATGTCTCATGATGATAAATCATCCCATCCCACCTCTAACTCCTGTGCCTTACTACAGGTTTTAAAGAATGAACATGAAAACATGATACGACACTTCATTCTTCCCTCTTAAATATTTTGTAGTGTGCTCCTTATTAAATCCCTCCCCTCATTTAATGCATGAAAATGTCACACTTTAAAATATTTCGAAGCGTCTCAATGATATGACAAAAATTTTATGTATTCTACCCAACACTTTAGTATGAATGTGGATAAGCCATTTGTAAATATAGTAAAATTTCATTCAATGTGGAAAATGTTTAAAACTGTTGCAAATCTTGTTAAATTCTAGTCTTTCCCTGCGTAATGATCTCTTTGACAGTTTGACTGATCATTTAGTGACCACAGAAATATACTGAAGTTATCATATTTTTTAATGCGTTGAAAAATATTAAAAATCTCAAATCTACTAAAATTCGTGATTTAAAAAATGGCTTAAACCAAGCTATTTATCATATTTTAAAGGATATGTATAATCAATATTCAATAATCTGAACTCAACATATTTTAATGCATGTATACAACATATTCCTTCTTTAAACGGAATTTTTTTACTGTTCCGGCGAAATGAAGAAAATACAATTACAATAGTTGGTGTGCAATCCTCAGTTAGTTTAATTCGGGACCGTTTGGAATAAAAGGAACAGCGAAGCGCGAAACTCCGCTAGTTATATACTTAAATCGAAATATTATTTTGGTTAAAATTTTACAATTGTTTAGCTGCAATAACTTTTATCACATTTAAAAATTAAAATTTTTATGAAAATCGATGTTATCAGATTTTTAATAGAAAAGTTTGAGACTACTTTTAATTATCACTACATAGTATAAAACAAAGTCGCTTTTTCTGTTCCTATATCCCTATGTACGCTTAAATCTTTAAAACTACGCAACGGATTTTGATGCGGGTTTTTTTAATAGATAGAGTGATTCAAGAGGAAGGTTTATATGTATAATAAAATCCATTAAATAGTGGAGAAATACTGTTATTTTTGAGGTTTTTAATGTGATGTCGTAAATAATTTCATTTTTTCCGCTTATACATTGCAAACGCAGGCTGAACCCTACAAGATTTATCAAAATAATGAACTAATTATTGTACACATTAAAAAGGTCTACAGAAAACACAAAGAGATGAAGGTTTTCAAGGTTAACCCGAAGCAAAGTGAGGGAGGGCTGCTAGTTTGTTATAAAATCAACATTAAAAATGTTATTCATTCATATTTAAAGAAAAAAAAAAGAATATTCTAAACTTAATTATATATTCTGCAATGGAATATTAAAAGCAAGAGAAATGTTAGTGCATCAACGCATAATAAAATAAATTTATTATATTGTTTAATAATAATAATAATAATAATAATAAAAGAAAAAAAACTGCAATTTAAACTCGGAGTAATGACACATCTGTTCTAATAATTTGTCTAGTATACTTTTCTTATTCATCTCAGCAGAATTTTACCATAGCCATTTACGCGCCGCACCTTTTGACCAGCTTTCGGGGACCTGGCCACATGTCAGCAAGAATCTTAACAAAGGACTGGGAAGGTGTGCAAATCGCTCTAGATACTAAAAAACATCTGTTTAACATCTGCAAAAATTCAGGGATATTTTCAAGTGATAAATAAATACTTGTTCAAAGGGGTTCTCCAATGAAGAAAATAATATTGTGTTGTTTCTTTCTTTTTTTTTTTTTTTTTTTTTTTTTTTAACCTTCACAGAAGAAATTCCTTAAATTCCTTTTAAATATTTTTTTCTTTTAAATTCTTTTAAAGAAGAAAGAAAAAGAAAATAGAAATAATAATCTTATATTTATTTATTTATTTAGAAAATGCATATAAATTTTACTATAATTGCTCATAAAAAAATAATATTCATTAAATATTCATAGATACCGCTTAAAATTTATGTCACAGTTAGGAAATAATTTTAAAATACAGTAACAAATGTTTTTGATATTTTAACTCAGATTGCATTAAACTAAAGATTATAAAATTCGTTAAATATCTCTTACATCAGTTCTCAAACAAACCATCAATCCTATAGAACAATTCTTTTAAGGTGGTTCTCAAATGACCTGCTCAGCAAAGCGAAACTTTCTGACACATTTTCAGACGCATTTTTCAACGCATAGGCATGACATCGACATGCCTGACTATTAAAGCGATTTGGAAGCGAAATAAGTTTCCATTTTTTGAAAAATAAATTACTTCTCGTTATAAGCTATTCGTGTCACGTGGCAACGCATTTTTTTCCAGGCTCGCTTTACAATATACAAATATATGTCTAACATACAAACAGGAAGAAATATCGGCCTGAATAAGAATACATGAATGTTTTATATACATAATAATATTGGAGTTCTCGAGAGTGTGGGCAAAAACGCTTTTTTGGGTGAAAGGAAATGAAGAATTTAAAACTTTATACATTATTTTTAGCAAATGAAATCAGTTTTTTAGCACTTTCCAACCTAGTTGAAAAGTGCTTATGACTTCGGTTTGTCTGGCCGTCTGCCGTCCGGCCGTCTGGCCGTCTGCCGTCTGCCGTCTGCCGTCTGTCCGTGCTCTAACTCCCGTAAATATGCTCGGATTGCTCTGCAATTTTTATATGTTATTATCGTTATCTATAGCATGTTCCCTATTTCAACGGAAGTGTGTAGCACTTATAGTTTTTTTTACAGGGACACTCAAAAGAATTCCGTTACATTGCGGTCTATGGGGAAAAATCATTTGCTGTTTATTTAAATAATGTTTCACTATTTTAAACGCATTGAAATTTATATATATCACTAAGGTGCATTAGAAGAAGCTTAATATGGAACAGGGTGTGCATAGCACTTATAGTTACTTTACAGGGACAGTAAAAATAATTCCGTTACATCACGTCTATGGAGAAAAATCGTCTGCGGTTTATTTAAATAATGTTTCACTATTTTAAACGCATTGAAATTTATATAGATCACTAAGGTGCATTACAAGAGACTTACTACGGAATATTGTGTGTATAGCAGTCATCGTTCATTTACAGGGACACGCAAAAGAATTATCTACTGTCTGTTAACAATAATTCCTGGGAGTGCGTTTTAAGTTACTGAACGCGATTTTAATGTTAACTTGCTTTTTGTCTATTACGTGGTGTGTATAAATTCTGTAGATCCTATACAGGGCAGCACAAAAGTTCGCGAACACATTTCTGTTTATTGACAAACTCCAGACGGAGAATTTTAAAATGTGCTACACGTTTCCTAACTGAACTAAAATTTAGCATCCTATGTAGTATATATACAATTCTATATATCCTATACAGGGCTGAATAAAAGTATTCGGATATTTTTCCGAATATTGTATATGTTGGAAATTCCTGAAATTATGTTTTTAAATATGTTATGCGTTTTCCAAATTGTTTACTTAGAATTTATCTTTTAGCTTATTAAACGGTATGATTTGTAAAATTATTTTGGAAGCGTTGGAAAGTGCTACATAATCTATGCTTGACGCATGATTTTTCGTTCTTGTTTAATATAGTATCAGAGAATTCTTTCAATCTGTGGAAAAGTAGCATAGTAGAAACTTTTTTAGTGGCACAAAATAAAGTCGTATCGCAATAATTCGTGTTACGTGGGAACGCGTTTTTTTTTTCAGGTTTGCGCAAGCACAGCAATAACTTGGTTCAAAAGGTCGAATTTGACAGCATTTTCTAAAAAATGTTCTGCCTTTAACCCTCTGAGCGTTTTGAAAAAGGGTAAAATTGTAAAGTTGTATTCTCTGTATTTTGTTTTAAATGCTAAAAAAATATGATTCTTTTAGCATTATAAATAGAACTTAATTACAAATACGAATGTAATCCTTGAGAGTATTAATCATTCTTCAATGTTTTGAAAATTCATTAAATCTAAAGAATTATATTATCTTAAACATTGCATATATTGCAGTGAAACCTGGAGCTTAGTGAATGGAATATTACGTTCCACACGCTTAGAGGGTTAACAAAAACTGGGAAATATTTTCCAATTACATAGTTTCTGAATAATAACACCTGCCAGTTTCATGCGTTTCCGCTCAAACATGAATTAAAAAATATGTCATAAAGTAGCAAGCTTGAATTTGAGAACAGCGGTAAAATATCTCGTTTGCATTTTAATATTTTGAAGCAATATTTTTCTTTGCATTTGATAATTAAGATCAATTTCTATAATCGCCACTTTTTAATTTTTCGATTTTGTTTGCAGGTTTAATTTATGTTGATACTTCCCTTTTGGAACCATGATAGTATAGTAATCTAGGGGCAGAAAAGCTTTAGTCTATTACCCCGAAATGTGAGTTTTATTCTAATTTGGGGAACGATTTAGTTCATTTTCAGGCTCCCTCCTCCACGAATTCAAAATACTTGATACTCCACTGCTGAGTTCGAATCTCATGTGAGAAATGGGTTAAGAAGAAAGAAAGAAAAAAGGAAAATAACTGAATTTGTTTACACATAAAAAAAAAAAAAAATCTTAAAAATTTTTGAATGCAGAATGACGTTTATTTAATGAAAAGTTAAGCGAAAAGGTGCGTAGAAAAATTACCTGCGAAACACAAATTTTTATAAATGAATTCCTTTTTATTCATAAACACATGGAATCGGCAAGTGCTCTTATTCATTAATTGTGAAACTGAATAGTTTTTTCCATGTTTCGATAAGGAAGGGGGTGTTTAAGAAAATGCTGTCAAAGTGGGCATATTGAATCAAATTTCTGTACGCGACATATATGTAGATAAACAATATTATTTGTAATAGACAAACAAAACTGGGATTATATTTTAAGTCCAATTTATCCCTTTATTTGATTTATTTTCTTTCTTTTATTATTTCAGTATACATTAATATCATTAACATCAAACTTGAACTTAAAATCAATAAAATAATTTTCAATGAGTGTTTAAAATAAATAAATAAATAAATAAAAGAAAGGGGCGAATAAAGAAAATATTATATTCATTTGTTAAGTATCCCAGTAAAATTTTTTATATTAAATAAATATTAACTATATAAAGTTTATATAAATTTGTTTAATAATTTTATCTAAATTTTACATAAAATACTATTTTTTATAAATAAATAAATAAACAGAATTTCTAAGTTTTGCATCTTTATAATCATTATATATATATTTAAAATATTTGTATTGTAAATTTTTTAATGGAGAAGGATACATAACTTGTACCCCACTGAATATTTAATAGCACACCGATTAGCTTTCAATTTCAAACTGGGAATTTTGTTACAGTTTTTGAAGATTTGTACTATGGGAAATTCATTGTTTTAGACCAATTTCAATGTATATTAATATTTCAATGGAACACAAACTAGTTGTGTATTCGATGGAATATGTAATTGATTTATTTAGTACTTTTCTTATATGACACTACTGACACTCGTTTCCCTTAAAAAAATGTTTGTAAAGTTCGTATTCGCAATCTAAACCTGAAAACAGATTTCGTTGTTGTAACCGCCCCCAGAATCCCACCGCAACTCCAGTTTCAATATTAAACATTCTTGAAACTAATCATAGAAAATTCATAAAAATGGGTAGTTATGCTAATTGAAGGGTGTAGCAATAAGTAATATTTTTATTTATAACTTTATTCTTTGTTTGTGTTTCAAAAAACAGATTAAAAAAAATTAATAAAATACAGAGTTTTTACATTCAATTCATTCTAGTAGATTAGGCATTCAATATTTAAATTAAAGTACATTTTGCAGGTTCAAGAAGTTTTTCTACTGATAATAACCAAATATACACCATTGCGGAAACGGCAAATGAAAATGCAGCATCCCCTTTCACTATACCAGGAATAAAGTGGATAATCCAGTTTTTCTCCAAATGCTTTCCTTAAAATTCTTTAACGAGTAGACTTTCAGGTTCGTGTCAAGTGGGGAGTGGGGGGAACCTGCTTCAGGCTAAAATAAGTTTAAAATTTTATCCAAGAGAGTGACATATGTAAAAATCTTTTTTGTTTTTTGTTTATATGATATTGTAGATGGTTCCATGACTTTTACTTTTTGTTATATTTTTCACAATGAGAATTTTGGATGTATTTCTTAATTAAAAGAATAAAATATTGAAATGGTTAAAAATTAAACAATAAAATGAATAAAACATGAAACACAAATTATTACTCGCGAATAATTTAAATCCATCTGTGTTGATTTTAACTATGGATTGTCAAATTTAAATTCCTAAATAATTGTGAATGAAATTCACATTTATTCATGAATTTTATTTATGCAGTATTAAACGATCCTTCTATAATGAAAGCAAATGTACTGTATTAAATGTATAGTTAGCTAAATATATAACGGAGTATAAACTATAAACCATTTCTTAATACTGATTCAGTTAAAACAAAATAATTTAGAGTGTTCAATATTCAATTAGGTACTTTTCATAGTGTAGCAAAATGTCTCACTTTTAGTCTAAAAAAAAAAAAAAAAAAAAAACTTTATGATATATATATATATATATATATATATATATACTTTTATATATAAATTTTGAGAATAAAGCAATCAGACAAACGAAATCATGGCCACATTTAGAGACAATTTAAATGATTAATTTTAACCAGCTCAACCACACAAAATTTCTAGTACATTAATAACCTTGTTTCACATATTAAAAGTAATAGCATTTACATAACAAAAAATAGAAAAGATTTTATACTTTTTTTACACATTTAATAAATCTTCAATTATAGCATATTGCTCGCAGATAACCATCATTTCGTAATTGTCATGTTAAAAAATTCTATTCAAAATGCAAATTTGACGATATTTTACAAAATATTTGTTACTTTAATAACAAAATAAGAAACTAGATTTTTTTTTCAGTGTGGTCCATTATGGGAAAGTAAGAGAAAAATATGCCTGAAGCAAATATTGAGAAAAGATAGTTTTACAATGTAGAGTGCTACTCACTATATCATGCATGTATAGATACAATATTGAATTATAAACTCTCAGTCAATTTTATATCTTTATTTTTCTTTCTTTTTTTCCTTTTTTTCAGTATACATTAATATTATAATCATTAACATTACAATCACATTTATTATCACTCATATCACAAAACACATAAAAAAAAAATTCTGAATTATATATTTTTTATTTGTTTATTTTTAAAGATTGGAAACATATATTTTTTAGTCTACCAGACGTGTTCTTTTATCTAGTTGGAAATTACAAACTACGCAAAAACTACCCAACCAAATGCTTTGAAATTTAATATATATAATCGTTGCAGAATTTTGTCGAGTCATTTAAAATTTTATGAAAATCGAATCAAAACTTAAAAAGTTATTAATGAAAGTTTTCTTTATTCTGTTAAATCCTACCATACGTAATGTATATAATAAAAGCGCAAGTCATGAGACTGATGAAAACAAATACGGGGAAACCACATCTTTTTTCATATGCCAAGCGGCCATTTTTATTCAAAAAAAATTTTTTCGAATAAAATTACATAAAAGTTACATTTTTAGAAAGCTCGTCCACAAAAATTGTTTGCTTGTGAATGAGTTACATTCAACAATATAGAGATTCTGAGATAACTTCGGTGGAAATTAGGTTAACCGAATATTTCAATCCATTAGAGTAAATAAACACAGGAGATTCGTTCATTATGAGTCATACAAATATTAAGCCATGGAGGTAATAATTCGCATTTGTAAACGTGGCATACGTAATAATAATAATAAGAAGAAGAAGCATGATCATTTCGCTCCTAGCAGACGACATAATTCATTTCACTAAAATAATGAGGATGTTTTATTTTCTTTTTATTTATTTATTTTTTTTTTTTTTTACATTGTGAAACTAGTTATAAGACGAACAAACCTCATATTCCACGTTTAACGTACAATTTCCAACTTTTTTAATTGTTTGAGACGTAAATAAAGTAACGAAAAAGTCATACCTCCCCCCCCCCCCAATTGTGAAAGAATCCTTTCACCCTATTCCATTCTCTCTTCACTGCGAAAGAAAATATAATTTATACTCACTCGGAGTAAGCAGGAATTTTGGTATTCCCCCTCCTTTCCAAAATAAATTTATAAAAAGAAGTTTTTAATCTATTCCTTTAATTTTTCCGTTGTTCGAATCCATGACACCTTAAATAGTAATAAATACAAATTGCACACTTTTAAATATATAATCTCCTTGTGAATGTGTTAGAAACATGTGAGTTACCAGTTGCAAGGCAAAAAGAAAATACATGACAATACCCTTATAACTTTTAAATGCATGTTTGATTGGATAAATTTTCAGACGTAATTTTCATGATCCCAGTAAGTCGCGATGTCAAAATTTTATGCATTATGAAGTATACAAGCACAGACGTTTAACAACGAGTTTTCCGGGTTAATAATCTTTCTATTATACAATATAAAACTCTGTTAATAATAAAGCTCAACAACTTATTTTTTTTTTTTTTTTTTTTTATCGACTGATTTGGATCTTCCCCCTCCACACAGACAAACTTATGAGGTCCTCTACCAGAGCCACGTATACGTATCACTTAGATACAGTTCATCTGTTGATCGATTTAAAATATATAGATTTGGGGGCCTCCAAATTTATGAGCCCTAGACAAGTACCTCGTGTGCCCATGCTTTTATATCATATGTTTTTTTTTTTGAAAATGACATTAAATATTTATATTTCGATTACTATCGACTCGGAATTCCTTAAAATCTGTAATATTTTCGATAACTTTATTTTGTGCCTGTAAAAAAGTTTCTACTATGCTACTTTTCCACAGATTGAAAGAATTCTCTGATATTATATTAAAAAAACTGTTTTCATTTGCTAAAAATAATGTATAAAGTTTTAAATTCTTCATTTCCTTTCACCCGAAAAAGCGTTTTTGCCCACACTCTCGAGAACTCCAATATTATTATGTATATAAAACATTCATGTATTCTTATTCAGGCCGATATTTCTTCCTGTTTGTATGTTAGACATATATCTGTATATTGTTAAGCGAGCCTGGAAAAAAATGCGTTGCCACGTGACACGAATAGCTTATAACGAGAAGTAATTTATTTTTCAAAAAATGGAAAACTTATTTCGCTTCCAAATCGCTTTAATAGTCAGGCATGTCGATTTCATGCCTTTGCGTTGAAAAATGCGTCTGAAAATGTGTCAGAAAGTTTCGCTTTGCTGAGCAGGTCATTTGAGAACCACCTTAAAAGAATTGTTCTATAGGATTAACATTAGCGAGCGAAGGTTTTCGTGTGAGTGAAGTAACCTTTTAATCAAAAAACACTTATTTTAAAACTTGATGGCACTTCTGTGAAGGTGCAGCTGGTTGCTAAAAGATAATAAAAAAATAATTAATAAACAACAAAAAGGAATGTTTCTTCGCCTCACTTATTAAACAGGCCCGTATTGGCTTTATTACTTTCAATAAACTTGTTCATTTTCGTCTTAATTTATTAAAAGCGGCGTGTCTCAAAAAATAAATAAATAAATAAATAAATAAATAAAATAAAATAAATAAATAAATAAATAAATAAAAATAAATAAAAAAATAAAAAAATAAAAAAATCAGAAATTAATATATAGTGTATGGCTCATTTAATGAAACAATCA
Organism: Maratus michaelseni; assembly: GCA_963931845.1. NCBI lineage: Eukaryota > Metazoa > Arthropoda > Arachnida > Araneae > Salticidae > Maratus > Maratus michaelseni. Next base: position 259,289,231 of record OZ007592.1, read on the forward strand.
TTACACAGTTTAAATGAAGTATAATGGGGGGAAAAAATTCTTCAAGAGCAATGAGATAATTGTTAAACTGGATTTATCTCTAATTTTGATTTAATTTCTATTGGTGAAATTAGTATATAACTTCGAAATCTACCTGTGAATGATAGGTCTAGCCGGCAGGGATTTTAATTTATTTATTCTTTCTAGAAGTAACTTTTGGAAGTGAAACTTTTGTTTTATAATTTCGTTTATTTTTATAATAAAAACAATTTTGATTACTTTTAAAGGCTAACAATTTTAATATAACCAAGATCTTTACGGGCTAAGTTTTTCTTAGTGTTGCCAGGTGCATTGGAATAGAGTTGTATGGGGTCATGGGGCTTGACCCCCACCAATAATTTCAAAGATGGATTATTTTTGTATGCGTCTTTTATATTCTTTTTCTGTTGTTACAGAGATAAACGACATTAGATTTTTGTTTTTGTTGTTGTTCTCTTTAAGTTATATATATATTTTTTATATTAAAGTAAAATATTAAACGTTTGAATTCGTATAGTCAAATGGCCATATAAAAGACAGAAGGGAAAAAAAAACATAATCCGAAAGGAGATGTTATTCAAAGTCAACTTACGTTGTGATTTCATTATAAACGATTAGCAAATAGCAGCCAGTATATACTTTTTATAAACAGAACTATACATTAAAAATTTTACATTGTCATAACGTTTTATTCAACTTGTGATTTATTTGACGATATATAATTCTGTTTAATTTCTTTTTAAAAGGAAATTAAGAGCCAACATTGAGGCTGTTCTCAAATCCAAATTGGCTACTTTCTGTCAAATATTTTAATTCATTTTTGTTCGCAAACTTATGAAATTAAAACTTGCTCTTATTAAGATACTATGTTATCCAGCTGGTTTCTTCGTTTTTTTGGTAAAGGCACACGATCTTTCAGAAAATCTGTCAAAATTGGCTCTCTGAAAAGAATACCTGAACTGATAGCGCAAAAAAGGGAAAATATCGAAAAAAAAAACTGTTTACTTTCAAATCACGTCAATAATCATAACCTGTAAGTATAATGATTTTATGTTCAAACATCAGTCAGAAAATTTCTTAGAAAGTTTGTTGAGCAGGGAAAAATATTTCTTTGAGAACTGTCTTAAATTGGTAATCAATCTATATTACACACATATACGTATTTGTGTGGAAAATAGTTACATTTGAGTTCAGCCCCATCAATAATTTTCAAAACTCTGCACCTATGGCCATGTGTCCCGCGTAAATCGGGGCTCCAATTCCTCTGGACACCACTAATTTCTTACATAATATTTCGCTATCTTTAATTGCTGATAAATCTGCTGTTATATAAAGCGAAGAAATTTACTTTAAAATACTGGTGTCCAAAGTATTTGGAGCCCCGATTTACTTGAGACACCTGACGACACTAGTTTTGCTTAGTATTTATTAGAAAAATAATTTAAACTATTACCATATGCAAAAAAGTAGAAAAGAAATATAAATATATTTTTTTATATCAATTTGTGACAATGTCTGGTTGAAAACCAGACATTACCATTGTAAGTTTATTTTGTAAAGTAGTTGCTGTGCTGCCTTCCACGATTTAAATCCATTAATCTCAGAGTCCTTATTTTTTGTTGTTGTTCAATTCGTCGCATTTTAAATTATATATCTGAATGTCTATGAAAGAAAAGCTATTATGATACTTTGTGCAATTTTTTCAGATATATATTCTATATATTTTTCTATTTTTCTTTATTTTTTTTATAAATTTTTTGCTATTAAAAAATGAGGCAACGTTCATTACAGTTATTCTAACATATATGTATATATAATATTTTTAAATAAATGTTTTTTTCTACTATGATGTTGGCAAAATGATTAATTACACCATCAAAATCTTGTTTGACTTTTTTATTGTTATTTATTATTATTATTATTATTATTATTATTATTATTATTATTATTATTATTTCTGTTTCAATACGGAACATTATAGTTATGCCAAATTTAACAGCTGTGAAATGAAGTATTTTAAAATATACATGTTTTTCGAATAAAAGAGAAAAGAAAAAGTAAACAATAATAAAATTGCAACTATTTGGGACATCCAAACTTTGCGGGCTGCCTCGAAACTTGGCCATGTAGAAATGCATAATATTTTGAACAACGTTGGAAACTGGCATAAATAAAAAAGAGTACATCGCTCATTTCTGAAATAATTTTTGTTCGGAAACATGTAATATTTTCGTGATATCTTTTACTCAGAAACTCTAAATCGAATAGTTTATCCATTTTTCTACAAAGGCAGGGGTCTTTTAAAAAATGCTGCGAAAATTGACGTTTTGAATCAAATTTCTGTAGGAGTTTTCAAATTTTTTTAAAAATTTCATTTCATATTATGAAAGATAAAGAAAAGTATACACTCAGTCAAGCAATAAATAAATGATAATAAAAAAATACTTTTTTTTTTCTCATTCTGTTGCACAGAATGGTCGATTAATATTTATACGCTGTATGTAGGGGCAGGGGCCAACATTCAATAAAAATGTGAAATTATCTCTTTCAAACGCATACTCGCTAGTTTTGAATTATTCTTTTGCTTTTTTTTTTCCCCTTTAGCAGAGGATGAATAATACACTTCTGCATTTAAATGCACAACGAGTCACGAAAATGTCACAATTTAAAATATTTCGAAGCGTCTCAATGATATGACAAAAATTTCACGTATTCTACCCAACACTTTAGTATGTCTGTGGATAAGCCATTTGTAAATATAATAAAATTTCCTACAATCTGGAAAACGTTTAAAACTGTTGGAAATCTTGTTAAGTTCTAGTCTACCTTATCTCCCTGCTTAATGATCGCTTTGACAGCTTGACTGATCATTTAGTGACCGCAGTAAGAAAACGGATCCTTTGAACTCACCTTTCCTGCTTTTTCGAAGAATTTTTCAGTAGAAACTATTTTGGTTTTATCGGAAGCTCCAGAAACAAGAAATTGGGACTGGGACCAATATTAGTTCGAATATGCAGCTATTCTGATTTTAAATAAAGAATTTAAATAGGATTAACGTCTACTTGAGATAAATTATTTCCTTTATGTATTTTCATTTATTTCAGCTGTTTCCAAACAGAAACTTTAATATCTATAAGTTTCGATTCATTATCCATTATCTTCAAAGTCGTCTTCTTTTTCAAAAGTCTCATTTTCAGATTGTTATTTAAAATATTAATTTTATCATTCTTAAAATTTTAATTGAAATGAAAATTTAAAATTTTTAAATCTGGTACTCTAAATCATCCGAATCACTTTCTATATCAAATTCTGTATTAAATTGTATTTAAAAGATTCCAATATAATATTATTTGCAGAAGATCTTCAAAAATCCCTATTAAAAATAAGGTTTTATTTTATTTTATTTTATTTAATATGGCAATAGCAATCCACAAGTTACAGAAATCGATAAAGAAGGAAAAGACAGTAATATTAGAAAATATAAAATAACAAAATTCCACCATCAAATAAACCATTAAAATTGTTGGAAGCAACATAAAGAACTTTATTAGCTTTTAACCAAAAAATAAAAAATAAAATAATAATAAAATTCATTATTTAGATAATGGTTTGCTACAGAGTAAGGTAAAATGAGATCATTTCTTTCGTTCTTTTAATACGACTCTCTTCAAAATAATTATCACTCTTTCTATATCATTGAAATATTTTTTTTTCATTATTGCAATTAAAATATCCCTAATTTTTCAGACAATCTTAAGTTAAAATATGTAAGCTTGTTTTTAATGATAATCTGTGTAAAATTTATCTAAAATATACACTGCAGCTTAATTTTTTTGAATAAACTAAATCATTGCCCCTCCCTTCTTTTTTCCTTGTTTACCTAAAAACTATTCATAGACGAATATTTACTCAATATATGCGTGTACAAATTTTGAAGCTAATCGATTAATAATATCTCTGAATAAACCTGTTTAAGTAAAATTAAAAGGGACAAGTGTCCCCCCCCCCCCCCCTTTACACTATACCGAGGGATCCGAAATTTAATTCGGAAGTCTCATTATCGAATTTATGCGTATACAAAATTGGAAGCTAATCGGTTAGTTATGTTGAGAAATAAACGTGTTTAAGCAAAATTAAAATGAAGCCCCCCCCCCCCCTCCTCACCTTCTTTTCACTTATTTTCCCTATAAACTATTCAGTAAAGAATCTTTACTCAATATATACGTGCACAACATTTGTAGGTAATCTGTTAATAATATCAATGAATAAACGTGTTTAAGTAAAATTAAAAGGGCAAATTTCCCCCATTGCATTATACCGTGGGACCCCAAAATTTAATTCTGGAAGCATCTTTATCGAATCAGATCTTTATCAATGCAGAGACAAAATTGAAAGCTAATCGGTAAATAATGTTGAGAAATAAACGTGTTTAAGCAAAAGGGGCCGTTCAAGTATTACGTAAGCATATTTTTAATCATTATGTACCCCCTCCCCCCCCTTGTAAGAAAATATAAGCAAATGCTAGACCCCCCCCCCCTTTGCTTACGTGAGATTTTATGACAGTTTATACATCAAGACTTCTTGACAGATAAAAAGTTACCAATAAATTACATTATTAATCATACAAATTTATATAAATAGGCATATAGGGATTGTGATATCAAAAAATACAAAAGGGTTTTAATATATTGTTGTTTATTGCATTAAACAAACCATTGTTTAAACCACCAAATTCATTGTTTAATGCTTACGTAAGAACTGTCGTGACCCCCCCCTCCCCCTTGTCAGAGAAAATAAGCAGACTCTGGACCCCCCCTCCCCCTTTGTTGCTTACGTAATACTTGAACGGCCCCAAATTAAGAGGAAGGACCCCCCCCCCCCCTCCCCATTCTTTTCACCTAGTTTCTATAAAAACTATCCATGAAACATACTATATCGTGGGGCCCGAAATTTAATTCTGGAAACATCATTATCGAATTTATAGGTACACAAAATTGGAAGCTAATCAATTTAGTTATCTTGAGAAATAAACGTGTTTAAGCGCAAAATTAAGAGGAAGGACCCCCCCCCCCCCTTCACCTCCTCCTTCTTTTCACCTAGTTTTCATAAAAACTATCCAAATAATTATAAATAACTTATCATTAAATTAAATTAACCATTTTACGTTGCGATTACTCTTTGCAAAAAATTAAAAAATAATAAATTAGAAAAAGGAAAGAAATCACGTAGCCCCAAACTATGTGTGTTCTAAAAACTACTTGAGAAAATACGTGCAAAAAAAGGCACAAATTACTATAAAATACTCGAACGTAGTAAATAGTATTTTCCTCCCCTCGTTTCGAAACCTGTTTTAACAGCTTTCCTTCATAAATCTGATAACATGTAATTTTACTGTACAAATGGGGACCTACCATTTTCGACCATACACACTCGTCTCTGCGATACACATTTGTGCTAGGAACTTTTCTCTAAAATACCCGCAAATGAGGACCTACAAAAAAATTGCCCCTGTTAATGTCTTTATACTAAAACTGCATCACTTAACAATAAAGACGCAAAATAAAAATTTTTTCTAACCCAGGACGTCCTGGGTTGAGTGTGCGTCCTGGGTTTGAAGGTGTGTATACATATAGAAGTCCCCGATTCCCACCCTTTGCCAACACACACACACAAAAGAAAAAAAACCTGATTAAAAAACCACAAATAGGTTTAAAAAATATATTTTACTTATCATTGCATATGCCTAGTAGTTTCTCTAATTTAAAATTCTCAAAGAACTGCTTCAGAAAGAATATCTCTGAAAAAATTCAAGAAAGGAAAATGAAAAAAAAGATGTGTTTAATTCTTTAACTGAGGAAAGCTTCTAGGCAAAATTACATAGTCTCAATCTGACAATAGAAAAGAGAATTGTAGTATTTATCTTAGATGAAAGTATTTCTTTTCAAAACTTTCATTTCTGAAAATTTTGATCAGGTGCTTATATGAAGTTTTAAATTTTACCTCTAAATTGTTTTATGTCATGTCATGATTTTATGAAAAATATTCATATGAGTGATCTTTTTTAGTATTTTGTATCACTGAAAATGAGACTGATATTTATCCTATTCAATAATAATTGGAAAATAAGAAATATTATGCATGATAATTATGTATATATTTTTGGTAGATACTTACCTACTTTTCCGTTGATCGCTTTTTATATAAAACAAATATATCTTGCCAAACAAAACGTCATTTAACACCAATGATGGAAAAGTGAAATGTCACATTTGATTTCAAATGCAGTGCTAGCTCATGCTCTACATGCTCCATTTTTAAATATTTTGTGGATAAGCTAGTGAGTAGTGAGTTTAATTTTTCTAATGAAGGATATAAGTTAACTGCTATTTCTCTGTTTTCTCACATTTTTGGGGAAAAAAAAAAGATCTTATATTCATATTGAGTTTATATGGCACAAAATTCATAAAAATGACTATTGCTATTTTGAATGGTAGAGCTCTTTGGCTGCCAGAATGATGGCTACAAATTTTTATAACTTTTTTTGTCTCATATTTTTAAGGCTTTATCTAAGTTTTATCTACATTTTATATGTTTGTTATTTATGATTGTTTTATATATATGTTATAACTGTTTACATTTACTGACTAAATAAAGAGCAATCTGTTCATACCAAACTTCCATTATTATTGCAGTTTATTACATCCCATCAGAAAACTTAATTATAACAGTAGTATACAAAACCATAAATAAGGCATTTTGATGTGAACAGTGTGACATGAATTCTCACATTGTTTGTTTTGCTGTGCTTTTATTTTTTTATCGACATTTTCATATGGTATGCTTTACTGTGCTTCGCTGTTTCTTCTTTCTGCTGCCCCCCCCCCTTTTTTTTAATCAGCTGTCGCTTCATTCAGCTTTTTGCCCATTTGGAGGTTATATGTGCATTTCTGTTGGCTTTCATCGCAACACAATATTTTGCCTGCCTACTGTTGCGTGTGCATTATTTGTTCTTCAGTTTTAGTCTCTCTTCTTCGCATCTCAGCACTTTGCCTGTCCATGCTCTGTATCTACGGTTTTGTCCTTGAAATCAATCTCACAGTGCATCATTTGAGCAGCATTTTGAATTTTCAGATCTCCATATCTACGACTTTCAAAATTGTCTGTGCGATGGTTGTGTTGACAAATAGGAATAGATTTTGTTTCGTTTTGTGCTCCTCATTCATTTGTTTAATTACTGTTGGCTTTAAATTCTAATCAATGCCCATGTTTTCACTTTGGCCTTTCCCGTATAACTACTTTGACTGTTACTTTTTAGTCAGTTTTTCTGATGGGAGATCGCAAGTGTAATCATGCCAATTTTTTTAGAAATTTTATATTTTGCCCTTTTTTTTAATCAGATGTTTTTTAAATGTAATTCTTTGATGATTTCTTAATGAATTAATATGGTGCATCCTTACTTTATTGAGATATTTTAAATATCATTGTTATTAGCAAAAATGTAACTTTTTTTTTCTTCTATTCTTCCATGAATTATGAATAAAGATGGATTTTTTTTCAAGATAATTGTAATCATTACTTCCATCTCAACATGCTGCATTTTGGTAAGATACTTCTTTATATTTTCTCCTTTCAGTGATATTAAAATAATCCACTTAAATTCGATAATTTAAGGGGTTATTGCTTCTCTATTGTTAAGATGGTGACTGCTTCACTAAATGTTTAGAGGATCTTGTAGGTTAATTTAAATGATGACTATTGTTCTTTAAGTTATACAGGCTGATTATACTTTGAAGGTGAAGCAAAGAAGAAACGTGATCGTATATATATTATCAGGTTCAATACGTCATTTTAATGTTAAATTATAAGAGAGAAGTTTACCTTGAATCCAAGAGTGATGTGTCATAAAGAATGAGCAAAAATACTGTAGAATACTTCCATGATTTTATTATGAAAAACTTCCGTGGACTTGGGAAAAGGTGCTGTCTTTTTTTTTAGGTGTTGAATGCTCACAAACGCTATAAACTTCAGATATCTGTATAATAGGATATGATGCTGGAAGATGTTAATTACTACTGATTAAATGAATGAAGGTAAATCACTTTACTATTTAAATAAACTAATATGGAATTGGAATTAGAAAGACAAATGGATCGGACACCAAGTCTGGCCATCGCGAGAACACGCACCACGAACAACGGTCGAACAAGCGACCTACTCTGAACTCTACAATCACTAGAACTGAAATTTTGAACAGCGCGCGACCATGGCGAGCGTGCGTAAAAGCACGTCTCAAAAACTTGCCGCGCGGAGATGAATTCGCCAAACTGGTAGACTCAATGAAGAGTTAACGCACGAAGGAGAAACAGCGAAATGCTGCCGTTCTGCGGCCGTACGCACATGCGCAAAGAGTGCCGGCTGCCTAGCCGCAAAAGCTCGTGATCCGAGGAGGAAGGCTACGAAACAATCTGGCACGCGGCCAAGGGTGAAACGGGATGGATAAATGAATGGAAAAAGAGAGACTTTACGAAATAAATGAGATGAAAGATGATCGCTTGATTAAACTTAAAATAATGAACGTAAAAAGAGGGAAAACGTAAGATTAATTAAATATAATATGTTACAATTAAAGATTGAATAATTAAGAATATGGATTTAAAATGTTGAAATACAGATGAGAATTAGGGAAATTCAAAACAAAATATATCAACACGATATATTACTCCACCACAAATAGGGGAAAAAAAACTGAAAGATCCACATGAAAAAGGAAATTCACAACTTACCGCTGAATCAGATAAGCTGGAATGCAAAAATGGATTACAAGGAATATTACAAAAGGACATGAACAATCAATCGAAAACATTAAATATCAATAAAACACTTATTACTATAAGAAAACAAACACCAAATGTTGATTGAGAACATGTAAAATGTCTTAAAATGCAAAAAAATTTAAAAGTGTGAAAAAAGCAAAAATTGCATAAGAATATCAAATATTAATTAAAAAAAAACACAACCCTTACAAAAAGCTCTAAAGAAAAACTTAGCAATAAAAAAGTACTCTATTGAGAGTGTAAATAACCTATAAGGAATATCCAACTACCAAGAGCAAAAACAGATCAAAGAATGACCACTACTTACTAAGAGCATCAACAACCGATCAAGACAGCACGGGAATACACGGGATTACATACTATACCCAACAGACTGGTATCTGAGATTGTATATCAACAATCAATATAAAATTTCAGTACAGCTGCTATCATGATGATACAAGACATATATATATATAAAGAAATATTAAATTTAAACAGACAAATAAAAGGGTAAGAAAAAAGTTACGGGGAAATGAGTGGCGCCACAAAAAAAATAGGGACAAAAAATAAAAAATATATACATTGCAATCTTGTAACACTTGATATTATACACTGCATGCTGAAAGAAAACTTTCAAGTAAACTTTGCATTATTTTTATATGCAAAGATGATCATGATCATGAAAAATTTATGTATACGTATACTGTTAAATGATGTTTACATATCCATGGAATAAAAAAATTTTACATGAGTATTCATAAAAGATTGTATTAAAAAAATGTATTCTAATTACACAAGGTATATCAAATTTTACCATAAATTGAAAAAATAATACAACACACCTCTGAATTTTCTAAAATGGTATATTACTGGGAAATTTGTCAACATCAACATTGACCACAAAAAAGTAAGTATTTACACAGGATACCTTTATTTTATTGAATGAAATTGCAAATACTTGCACTGTGAATATGAAGATTCAAAACTTAAAATAATGAACGTAAAAAGAGGGAAAACGTAAGATTAATTAAATATAATATGTTACAATTAAAGATTGAATAATTAAGAATATGGATTTAAAATGTTGAAATACAGATGAGAATTAGGGAAATTCAAAACAAAATATATCAACACGATATCTATAATAAAATTTAAAAAGAATAAAGTTTCACAATGAAAGAGTATTTCACATACGATCATGGCTCAACCCAACCAACAAATAAAATAATGTCACAAACAGCTTTGTCCTGTGACTTTTAATGTTGAGTTATGCCTAGTCTTTTTTAATTTTTTAGCATGGTACCTTCCAGACAATTGTATGTAGTTGGGATACTTGGTAAAGACATATTCAGCCTTGATTATCGGCCAAAAATCTCGAATGTGTAATGGATATGGCATCACGCTTATTCATTTTGACTTTAAATCCCATTGTTTGGCTCAGGATTTGTAAATATCATGTTTTTTTTGAAAATATAAAAAATATCAGATGTTTTGATATATATCCAAGAATTTTTTATATATCCGATATTTTCAAACTAGTCAAATTAATATACATATTATCAGATTTAATGTAAATTAGAAATTAAAACATTGTATTTAATTTGAAAACTTAAAACAATGTTCTAAATATCTTTATCTTTCTTTCTTTCTTTTGTTTTCACTTACAACAAAACTAAAGTCAACTATTTCAAAACAGAAACAATTTTCTGAAAAGTTAAAGAATTTGCATTTTACACTCATTAAAAAACAAATTATAGGATTCAGTATCAAGTATCAAAATAATCTTATGTTTTATACAACAAAAATTTTTTACAACAATACAACAACAAAAAAAATTTTTTTTTTGAAAAATTTTAACATAAATTGTTTTTTTTTTTATTCCTTAATCTGAAGGTAATTTTTTCATTTTCATTAACATTTTTTAACCTTTTTCATTCCTTCAGTTTAAACTAAACAAATTCAAAACCAGAAAGGATTTTTTCTAATGAAGCTGCAAATAGAGGCTGGTTATCTGAATTAGACTTTCAATGGCTGTTCTAAGTTAATATTGTCCCACATAATTATTGGTTCTACATTTAAAAATTCAGCTTCAAATATAAAGCTTGTTAAAAATGTATATACATTTTCTTTTTTGGCTAAAGTTATTGCCAGTGCAAAAGTTTTTTGTCTACAGAATGACAGTAAAAAATTTTGTGCACAATAATATTATTTTTAAAATATGAAATAAAATATCAAACATAATGATATTTTGAAAATAAATCATGATAATATCAGAATATATATATCCATTGATATACAGGGGGACCAGAAATAACGTAACTGTCTAATTTGACTTAGTTAATGAAAACACAAAAACTTTTTCACAAACAAATACTTCATTTATTAACAAGAATGTATTGAGAAATAAAAAATCACTTTGCCTCAAAGTGTCCTCCTTTTGCTTTGATACAGAGATGCAAACGTTTGGCGAAACTTTCAGCAATTGGCCACAGCTCGGCTGGAGTTCAGTAGGATTCACTTCCATTCCCGAATCAATGAACGATTCAGAGCTTCCAAGCTTTTGTGAGGTTTGGCACAAGCCCTTGCCTCCAAAATCGACCACAAACTATAATCCAAGGGGTTGAGGTCCACGAGTATGGAGGCAGTTATTGAGCCGAGATGAACTCTGGAAAAATGGCCCAACACCAGTCCTGTGTAGATTTCAATCTATGAGAAGGTGTGGAATTTTGCTGAAACATCCAAACCCCGTTTCCAAAGTGTTTTTGAGCCTAGGGAAGTACTACATCTTTAAGAACCTCTTTTCGGCAACATCTTTATTGATTGTCACTCCAGAATTGATGAAAATGAGAGCAGTTTTGCCTACTACACAAATTCCTGCCCTAACTATGACAGATTTGGGATTTTGATGATGATGAACCATGGAAGATTTTGTTGACCAAATCCGATTGTTCCACCGAGAATAGTTTTTCATCAGAAAACAGGAACTGCTTCCAGTGTGGAGTTGTAGCTCACTTCATCAGCTTCTTACATCTTTTGATTTGTACTCATTTGTTTTCATCGGTGAGAAGTTGCGCTTCTTTGAGCTTGTAAGGGTGAAGGCTCAGCTCTTCTTTGGCCATAAGTTGAACCGATTCACGAGAAATCCATGTCTGCCTTGCTATTTTTCTCATCAACACCTGAGGATTTCGGGAAACGCATTTCTTAATCAATGTCGGTTTCTGGAAATGTTCGCAGTCCTTTTTCTGTCTTTTTCCTGTCAGTCTCCATAGCTAAGCTCTTTGAATCTCTTGATATTGCCTTGTAAACGTTTGCTTTGGTACTTAAAGCAATTGAGCAATCTTACACACACGCTTTCTTTGGTAACGAATCTCCAAAATCACATTCCATTTGTTTGCCATGCAATTAAAAAAAAATTAGAGTTGGAATGAAGATCAATAAGTAAAAAAAATCTCTGAGAATCGAGTAATAACAAAATCTTCAACTGTGACGTTACTTCTACTCAGTGTTACATTATTTCTGGTCACCCTGTGTATCATTGAACCTTGTTTTGGCAACAGTTATTTTTTATAGAAAGTGTCCAATGTGAAAATAAGCAAGAAAATTTTTTTGTTTAATATTCAAAGTTTTGAATTTTATTTCTTCTCTCCCCTCAATTTTATAGCTGTGCCTTTCTAGCCAGAATTCTGATACAATGTGGTCTCAACATATAGCTGGAAAACGACATATTAAAGTATGTATTTTTTAAAGTGAAGTTCTTGCGTTACATATGACTTAATAATTTTTGTTAATTTCATATTTACTTGATGAGGGCTATTTTATACAATTAGAAAAATATTTTCAATTTAGACTAATACTAATTCCATAATGAATTATCCTATTAGAAAAAAAAATATTTTAGGTTTTATGTTTTTTATATAATATGGTGCAAATGTAAGTTGAACACTGTAATATTTTACTTATTATTTTAATGTATTCATTTCCAGTATTTAATTTTATAGCTTATAAATTTCAAACAATCTAAAGAACTACAAACAATATTAAATTGTGTATAATTTTGGTTCTTATACTTTTGTAGCAGTGATCCTTATTTTTGATTGTAACTCTATATATCATCTCTCTTTTAATCATTCAGTGAATAGTTTAAGTCACACAAATATTGGTTAAATGATGGTCGTGTAAAGGGTAAATTAAGTACAGTACAAAGTCTCAAATCCGGATGTCTGAAATTCAGAATTCTCCAAAATCCAGACTTTTTGCTATCCGACATTTCCTTTTTAGGTAGATTTCGTGAGAAATACTACCTATTACTTTCTCACCTAAGTTGGAAATTTTGAAAAATTTTTGCAGATCTACGCCGATCATGACTCCCAGAACCCAAAACCACCCCCAGTTCAAAACTTTATATCTATCTATCTATCTATCTATCTATCTATCTATCTATCTATCTATCTATGTATGTCACTTTTTTTTTACCACGATAACTGAAAAAATTCTGCATAAATCTCTTCCAAACTGATACATAAAATCAAGGGTCATAAAATCTCGGTCAAGTTCGTTAATGGGCAAAATCGAACCAGGGGGGGAGGGGAATGGGGGGGCTTTTTGTGAAAACAGAAAAAAAACTCATAATTTCTTTATTATTATACGTATCGAATCCGTTTAAAGTTATTATTACTTCTAGGAACAGGGCCAAAAACTTATGTATGACAGATTTTTGATATAATTAAAAATGGCCCCAAGGGGGGGGAAAAAAGGGGGGTTTTAGAAGAAAAAAAATCATAGCTTCGTCAAGTCACAAGATATCAAATCCGTGTAAAGTTATTATTAATCCTCTTAGTATTATCTAAAACTTTTATATTGACAAGTTTTTTATAGGACCAACCGTTATAGCAAAAAAAAATCCCTGCCGGCTCCGCCTGCAAACAAGTTATTTTTCGAAGTAGGCGGTTCCAACTCCCGCATCTTTTCGAAACTCATACATAAAATCCAGGGGCATAAAATCTCGGTCAAGTTCGTTAATGGGCAAAATCGAACCAAGGAGGGGGGGGGGGGGATGGGGGGGCTTTTTGTGAAAACAGAAAAAACCCCATAATTTCTTAATTATGATATGTATTGAATCCGTTTAAAGTTATTATTACTTCTAGGAACAGGGCCAAAAACTTATGTATGACAGATTTTTGATATAATTAAAAATTGTCTTAAGGGGGGCAGGGAAGGGGGGTTTTAGAAGAAAAAAATTCATAATTTCGTCAATTCCCAAGATTTCAAATTCGCTTAAATTTATTATAAATACTCTTAATATTATCTAAAACTTTTATATTGACAAGTTTTTTATAGGACCAACCGTTATAGCAAAAAAAAATTAAAAACAAAAAAATCCCTGCCGGCTCCGCCTGCAAACAAGTTATTTTTCGAAGTAGGCGGTTCCAACTCCCGCATCTTTTCGAAACTGATACATAAAATCAAGGGGCATAAAATCTCGGTCAAGTTCGAGCCCCACCAGTGGCTGAGAGGTTATGCTCTCGAAGCTGGTAGACGGGAGGTGCTGGGTTCGATCCCAATCGCGCCCGTCGGCCTAATCGCTCGGAGTTTTCGTGGTTTTCTTTCGAGCCGTGGATTTTCTCCATGCGTAAATACGGATTAGGTTCCCTTAGAAAGACCCCCACGAAGGGCACTCCCCCCGGGCCTATATCCCTAGTGTCGATAATTGGCCGTCAATAATCAACCCAACCCAACCCAACTCGGTCAAGTTCGTTAATGGGCAAAATCGAACCGGGGGGGGGGGGGGGGGGGGGGAATGGGGGGGACTTTTTGTGAAAACAGAAAAAACCCATAATTTCTTAATTATGATACATATCGAATCCGTTTGAAGTTATTATTACTTCTAGGAGAAGGGCCGAAAATTTATGTATGACAGATTTTTGATATAATTAAAAATTGTCTTAAGGGGGGGGGGGGGGGAAGGGGGGTTTTAGAAGAAAAAAATTCATAACTTCGTCAATTCCCAAAATTTCAAATCCGCTTAAATTTATTATAAATCCTCTTAATATTATCTAAAACTTTTATATTGACATGTTTTTTATAGGACCAACTCTTATAGAAAAAAAAAAAAACCCTAGTGATTACTCTTTACGGGCCGGGCCTTACTTTTTCCTGAAGGATAAGGCCGTGCCTTAAATTATTTTTTCCGTACAGAGCTGGGACTGGTTTCATTCTTCCTAGTCTTCACGCCTCAAAATTTTTAGTCCTGGTTTTGACCCGTATGAAAATCATTGTCTCGGCGTGCTTGGTCCGTTCGAAGGTCAGTAAAATAAGACCTGGCACAAAATTATTTGCAAAACATGCATACATTTTTAAATCGCCATTATTTTATAATTAAACATTAAAATTTATTCTTTTTAAAGAATAGTAGATTTTTACACTTATTAAAATATGGCTACATTAAAATATAGTAAAACGTGTGAAAAGGAACCCGCTTATGATGGAATCCTGTCTTAAATTGAAAAATGTGTTGATCCATTAAAAATGAATGTACTAATACGTAAGAAAATAATATATAATACATTTACACCTGATAAGAAGGCTAATTGTCTATAGCTCATTTTTTTTTCTTCCCTATGCAATTCCATCTTAGAAGATTTTACTGTATAGCATTTTTCTGATTTTTAACACTTCAATAAATGGAATATGGATTAACAATATTGATGATAACTTAAACACATACATACAACAAATAGAGATTTATTAAAAAAATAAATATTCCAGCTTGCGGGCACCCCTATAAAAATGAAGATTATAAACACGAAAAAAAAAGCTAGTATAGGAATTTTTGGTTAGATCTCCTCCTACGAGGCAAATTTTTAACCAAATCAATGTAAAAATCAAAGTTTTGTAGAAATTTACTCGGGTCGGGCCGGGCTCGGGCCGAGATTTTAACTTTTTTCCGGGCCGGAACTTTTAATTTTTGTATCAGGCTGGGCCCGGGCCTGGAAATTTCGGCCCGTGCAGACCTCTAAGCCGCGGGCCAAATTAAGCATTATATACAAAGCCGCGAGCCACAGAAAAAAAGTAGATAATATTATTCCCATTGCACAGAATAAAATTTGTACATACAAAACACAGCCATTTGAAATAACTATTGACACAAGGTTCGAAAGTTATTATTATACATATTTTATTTTATCTTAGTTTTCAAAAGAATACTCAAAATTCCTTTTCATCAACAAAATCTATAAAATTTAATTGAATTATCTCAATTGTATTTATTTTAAAAATTGATTGTACATGCCGGTCTGTCAATTGTGATCTAGCAAAGCATAGCTGTCAATATTCTGTATTTTTTCAAATGGAAAATAAAAATAAATATATTTCGAATCGGGAAATTTATTTAATAATATGTGTGGTATTTATGTGCTACTTTTTTTATTTCCTTTATTAAATACTTTTTATGGTTCAAATTATATTTATTTCAATTGAAAAATAACAAAGGTTGGCAGTTACGCAAAGATGTTGTATAAAAGTGCATAGCTAAAATATGCTTAATTGCATATTATACTTTAAAAAATCGGTCAATTGATGAATAATTACAGAAATTTGGAAGCCTCATATCCATATATTTGCTCTCTAATGTAGAATTTGATTAACTGCAGTAACAAATTCAAAAGAATAATTTCAACATCAATCATTATAGAGATGAAGTAAATAGATTAAATTGATTTTCATATTTCTTGAAATTCAAAAATTTGCTTTTCAATTCATTTTTTTTTTAAAATTTATTTTTAGTATATTCTAAAAATTTTCACTTCGATGATTTTTGTAAATAATGCCTGTCAATATTTAAAATGAGATACATTTTCTTTTTGAAAATTGTTTTATCAAAGAAATAAATTCTATTTGAAATGCTAATATTAAGGGCAACAATTTAAAGCAACAATTTAATACAAGATAAAATTATGAAATTTGTCTTGAAGTTGAATTTACTCAGGTGCTTTGTAATTTAAAATGAAAACTCCAAGTACTTTGTCTATTGCTGGTCTTTTAATAATCCATCAATTTGCCACCATCACTTTTGAAATCAGTTTGGTAGTTCCAGAGATTACCCCTTACAAACAAACAAACGTTACTTCGTTATAATCCTAATCCTAATAATATTATAAATCTCATTGTGTGCAAATGTTAGGCTGAAGCCAGCGTCAAAATGGAGCATTTAATGATCCTGTATTTTTGCATATAGGTTAATTATAATCCTCAAATTAACATAGGCTGGTTTTTGTTTATTTTATTCAAATATTTTCTTTAATAATTAAAAATTTCATTATTTTCATAGAGAATAAATGGACATTTTTCCGTACAATTTAACCATTTTACTTTATCGTTGCTAGGGCTTTGATCGTTGCCACAAAAATAAAAACACGGAAAAATAATTTTTCCCCAACAACTAATTTTCAATTGAACGATTTTCACGTAAAAACTGAAAATTAAAAAAATTCAAAAGAAGGTGAATTTCAGTGATATTTGAAACAAAAATATGGAGTATTTGTTATTATACATGAAGTATGAATATCGGTTAAAATAAAAAGATATTTTTCTGTCAAAAACTGCGTTATAATTAGAAGGAAAACTAGAACAATAATTATATTATTAAAAAATAGATTTCGCTTGGACCATGGAACTATGAAAAGGATCCTCCTCGGCTTGGACAAATATGACGTCATAAATAAAACATGTATTTTCAAATATTCGTAATAATACAAGGAGCATGAATATCAATGTATAATGAAAGTAAATAGATAATGGACGTAATATTTAAGATGAAAAACTGAAATATTTTTTATCGATACTGATTAATAATTAGCTTGAATACCAGATACACACAAATGTGAGTTTTCCGCTAAAATTTACATCCTGATTGCCAGAAAAAGAAAATTAACAAGAATTGTGCCATTTAAAAGAGATTTCTCTGAGGAAAAAGTGACGTCATATTTGAAATAAAATGGGAATTTTCAAATGTGTTTTACAAGGAGCGTGAATCAATTCATTACATTAATAATACAAGAATCGGTAAGTTTAGAAAGTAGATAAGTTTCACGTCATATTTAAAACGAAAAATTTTTTTTAGCTTTGTTTTTAGCTAGTGATTATTATGCATGAATATCAGTTACATACAGATGAGAGTTTTTGCCAAAAACCACACCATGATTATTAGGAAAATAAAAATAATTACGAATCTATTATATTAAAATCTGACCGCCTGTTTGTATTTCGCAGAGGATGTCATAAACTCTCAGAATTAAAAAAAAATGATTTAAATTCCGAGATATGATTATTATTATTTTTTTTTTTATAAATTTAACGAAGTTGCTCTAAAAATGGCAACTAAATTATTCCAATTTTGTGGATAAAAAAGAAGAAATGAAACGGAATAATATATTTTTTCTCATTAAAACTGAAAGAAAGAATTTATTTTCAATTTGAATAGATGGTGAAAGAAAAAAAAATCTTGATTACAGTAAAATTTTTTAAAAATAAAAACGTATTTTCACATATTCAAACTTCATGAGTCAATTTATTCTGGAGAACAAATATCGTCTGTCAACATATTTTCATTTAGAAATAAAGATTTTTTTTTTTCAGTTGTAGTACAGCGCCTAGAATATAGGCGCTGTAGTTATAGATTAAATCAAGGAGGCAAATTTAAGCTGCATGCATTTAGGTCTACAATTATTGCTCCCTATTCACAAGAATTGAACTTAATGAAAAAGAATATACTATTTCCATTATCTTTGAAGGATGACTATTAAAACGTTTCACAAAGATGTTAAAAGTAAAATGGTTTACCAGGTAAACTTGACATATGTTTTTACACAATTCGCCGATTTCCACGATTTTATTTGGCCCGCCTTTTTTATTGGTTGCAGTTTCCTTTTTGTGATTATTTGTCACAAATTTTCACTTTTTTAAAACTTAGTTATGTCAAGGCCTCTATAACATATAAATACTGTATTGTCTCCTATGGAATGTGATCAAGAGTTAGTTAATTATTTACGTTTCTAATTATCGGGAATGAGATAGTTTGCTTAATTAATGAATTTATTCTTATTTTAATGATACGTGAACGAAGTCACGGGTAACAGCTAGTATTAGTATAAATGAAGAACTAAAAATCTTGATAGTGCATGGATATTTCATTAGAATATGAATCACATTAGAATTGGTTGTTTAGATTTCATTGGTGTCGACTGCCTGATGCTTGCATCTTTGTTATGAGAGTTCAGCTGATTTTTACTAAAAGCTAACTAATTTTTCAAACATAAAGCACCCAAACTGGCAAGACAAATTTAGTGTTGCTACAGACACAGACATTAATAATTATTTCCCAACACACTCCCTTAATTATTAATTCAATTAAAAACACTCCCTTAAAGTCATACACATTTACAGATATAAAGTATTACATTCAAATAAAAAGAAATATATATATTTTTTCTTTTTACCCCTACAAAATAATCAAATCAATTTAAGTAAAGTACAGTAATATATACATACAAGCCTAGTAAATTTTCAATTCAAACAAACATATTATATTACTAATTTAGCTTTAAATTTGTCTAACTTGTTTGGTCCCCCAGTGGCAGAAACACCATGACACGGCGACATAGTCGCGGACAAAGAAAATCTCTTGCGGACAATTTTTGTCTGCACTAATGAAATTAATTTAAAAAACTGTCCTCAACTTGTGAATTTCAGTAAAGGATCTTGGTAAAAACACGGAATTTCGTCAAAAGATCGCGGTAAAAACACCCGAATTTCGTCAAAAGATCGCGGTAAAAACACACGATTTTTGTTAAAGGATCGCAGTAAAAACACACGATTTTCGGCAAAGATCGCAGTAAAAACACGCGAATTTCGGCAAAGGATCGCGGTAAAAACATGCGAATTTTGACAAAGGATCGGGGTAAAACTACGTGAATTTTGGCAAAGGATCACGCTAAAAACACGTAATTTCTTCAAAAGATCACGCTAAAAACACGTAATTTCGTCAAAAGATTGCGCTTAAAACACGTAATTTCGTCAAAAGATCGCGGTAACAACATGCAAATTTCGTCAAAAGATTGCAGTAAAAACACGCGAATTTCGTTAAAAGATCGCAGTAAAAACACGCGAATTTCGTCAAAGGATCGTGATAAAAACATGCGATTTTCGTCAAAAGATCACGGTAAAAAGCACGTGTCGGCAAAGGATCGCGGTAAAAACGCGAATTTCGGCAAATGATCGCGGTAAAAATACGCGAATTTTGGCAAAAAATCGAGGTTTTAAAAAAAAAAGTGATTTTCCTCAAACGATTTTCGAAAAAAAAAAAAAATCGTGAGTATCGGCAAAATTTACTGCATAAAAATACTGCTAAAATATTGAAACCCAGTTCCTTTTACTAATGTCTAAAAATCATCGCAAAACGAGAAAAAATGCTAAAAATTGCATAAAAAATTCAAAAATAGATGTAGGAATTCCGGATTCCTTTTACTAATGTAGAAAATTCGCTGCAAAAAAAAACCATAAAAAATTAAGAAAATTAGTCCAAAAGTGGGCTTTGAGGTGCATAATTTCAGACAAAACAACACTTCAGATTCTTCCTGCCAAATCTTTCAGCTCTGCACTTAGCGGTCTCTTCAGAAAACATCACACACAGACAAACATCTATGTTTAATACATAAATTTTTAAATCTGAAACAATATACAGAACCAACTTTTAAAAAATTGGGTTAACCAGAATCCAACCTGCAGGAATCTAAACTCAGCTCGAACTGAAAACAGTGTTAACCCAATCTGGAGCTGATGCAGGACTTTAATTAAGACATTTTTCTCCAGAAGGAATTTCTGTAGCTGCATCAGGGGAGGGAAATTTCTCTCCCCCCCCCCCCCCTAAACTTATCCTTCCCATTTTAGAAATCCCACAAGAAGTGAGAGGATGAAACGATATGTAACATCAAAACTTATAAGCAAAATTAATGAGAATGCATCAAGCTTACCTTATTTTAAACAAAATGATGAAAAATTCCTAGTTTAGTGTATTATTCATTCATTAAAATTACACGCAAAATTTGCAGACAGATTATGAAATTTTAAAAGCTTGTCGCAGACAGCTACAGAACTTTCTGCCACTGGGTTTGGTCCCAGTGCCTTAGTAAATACATCAGCAATTTGAATATTGGTTGGGAAATATTTTATATTAATTAAATCCTCATCCACTTTCTCTTTTATAAAGTAAAATCGTACATTTATATGTTTATTTCTTTTACTTTCAACCCCATTTTTAATTATATTTATAGCACTCTGATTATCTATATTTAAAGTTATAGAAATTTTATCATTTGTAATTTCCTCAATTAAAGTTTTGAGATTAAAAATTAGTTCTTTACAACATTCAGCCGCTGCAATATACTCTGCTTCAGTACTTGATGTAGCCGCTATAGGCTGTTTTCTCGAGCTCCAACTTATTGGACCTGCACAAAAGTATATTACATATCCAGTGGTACTTCTACGAGTGTCAGGATCACCAGCATAGCCTGCATCACAATAGGCAATCAGTTCTGTGTCGCTGCCACTTGTTGTATACACAACACCCAAGTCCTTGCTTCCCTTTAAATATCTTAAAGTTCTTTTGAGATAAGAAATATCACTGACAGATGGATTTTCTACATGGCGACTTTCATAAGCAACAGCGAAGGACAACTACATGATAAATAAAGAAGACTACCAATAGCTTCTTGATAAGGGAACTCACTTTCTCTATCTTGAACACAGTTGACCATTCCATTTTGTAACAGAGGTGTATTTGTTGCCTTTGCATCTAACATTCGAAATCTCTCTAACACTTGTTTTGAATACGGTTCTTGATGGATTTTTAGTGTGTCATCGTTTAATTCTAAATTCATACCCAGAAATGAATGTGATTCTTCATAAGTTACATCAAATTCTTTTTTTAATTTCTCAAGAAAATCAACCAATCTATCTTGTATGATCAAATCCAATCAAAATTCCATCATCTACATAAATAGCTAATATTATGCCTTTGTCTTCAGTTATGAAAATGCACTGTTCACATTTAATTTGTACAAAACCACTTTCCCTCAAAAAATCTGCTAATCTTTTGTTCCATTTTTACAGGTGCTTGTTTTAAACCATACAGTGATTTTTGTAGTTTACACACCTTAGATCTGTCATCATATCCTTCTGGCATACTCATGTAAATTTCTTCATCTAATTTCCCATACAAAAAGGCTGTTTTTATGTCAAATTTCATCATTTTATATTGTTTCTTCAATGCCAGTCCAAAAATAATTCTCAATGGAATAATGCTTGCTACTGGACTATAAGTTTCTTCATAATCAAGACCATATTTTTGTTCACAACCTTTCACAACCAAACGTGCTTTGTACTTGCCCTTATCTTTAATTTTAAATATCCATTTGTAACTCAATATCTTCTTATTTTTTACTGCATTTCTGTCTACCACTTGCCAAGTTTCATTTTTTTCTAAGGATTTCTTTTCATCCTCTATAGCTTCTTTCCACAATTCTTTTTCATCTTCATTAATGGCCTCTTCGTATGTCAGCAAAACATAATCACCAAGGTAAACGAAGGGTTTCTTTATTCTTTTTCCTCGTCCAAATTCTTCAATGTTTTGATCTTCTGATGTTGTTTGTTTTATGTTGTCAGGATTTTCTTCATCTTCACTACTGTCATCTTGCAAATCAAAGTAGTTGAATGGTGATATCAAATCATTTGGTTTATCAACTTTGGGCTCAAGGAATATCACATCTCTTAAAATCTGTATTTTCTTAGTTCTTGGATCCCATAAACTGTAGCCATTTTCAGCATATCCAACAAAGATGAGCCTATTACTTCGACTATCCAATTTCTTCAGCCGACCAAGTATTTTAGCATAAGCTACACTACCAAATATTTGTAATCTTGACAAATTTGGTTTCTTTTGGAACCACATTTCAGCCGGAGTAACACTTACAGACTCTGTTGGGCTTCTGTTAAGGAGATAGGCTGCAGTTCGCAATACTTCACCCCACATTTCTTTCTCGTCTCTGGAATAAAAAATTATTCTGACTTTTTCAAAAAGTGTTCGATTCAGTCGTTCCGCTTCTTCATTAAGCTGTGGTGTATGAGGAATGCTATAATCCAAAACAATTCCTTTATATTTGCACCAGTTAACTAACTTATGAGAAACATATTCTCCTCCATTGTCACAGTGTAATTTAGAGACACGGAATGATCACTTAGCTTTGACTTCTTCAATATATTGTTTAAGAACATCTGCAACTTCAAACTTGTTCTCTAATAGAAAGACCATGACAAAATGAGTATAATCATCCAAACATGTTAAGAAATACCTTTTTCTGTCCCATATACTCACTTCTATTGGGCCACAAACATCGGTATGGATCAGCTCTAATGGTCTAGTTGCTCTTGTTCTTTGCGATTTAAATGGAAATCTAGTCTGTTTGACTTTAAGACAAATGTCACACGGATCTTCTATCATTTTAATGTCGTCATCTTTTAGATCTATGCCATTTGAATTTTTCAATAATATTTTTGTATATTTACTACTTAAATGTCCAAGTTTTCAATGCCACAAAGTTGGATTTTTCTGCTCACAAATCAAAGCCTCATTTTGTTGATTTAAATCTATTTCGTACAGTCCTTTATTGTTTTTATATCCCTCCAAAACAATTTCTCCATCTTTTGAAATTTCTACTTTATCTTCAATAAATTTTACCTCTC
The DNA here is from genome assembly GCA_963931845.1 of Maratus michaelseni. Classification (NCBI taxonomy): domain Eukaryota; kingdom Metazoa; phylum Arthropoda; class Arachnida; order Araneae; family Salticidae; genus Maratus; species Maratus michaelseni. The sequence continues at coordinate 259,312,858 of OZ007592.1, forward strand.
TATTATTTTCTGTAATTGTATTAACAGATAATAGGTTTTTACTCATCTGTGGAACATAGAGTACATTTTGTAATGTGCAACTATCAGTTTCTATTCTACCAAAACAGTCAGCTTTCATTACTTTAAATTTCTTTGCTAATCCAATTTCCGTAGAAATCTTCACAGGATTTTTCAGCATTATTTTATTATTTACCATCTGGGAAGAGGATCACCTAAATCTACCACAAATTTATTAACTAAACACGTATCTCTAGATTCTTGAGCCAGAAAGGAAACTGCTGGTTTTCTATTTTTATGAAAATAACAGTCCTTTCCAGAATGATTATCTTTCTTACAAATGCTGCACCGAGGACGATTATTTTTACCTTTATTACAATCTCTAGCCAAAAAAATTTTGCTGTCACATTTAAAACATCTCTGTTCTTTAACACTTTTTATTGGGTTTTTACTTTTGCCAAATGATCAGAACTGTTACACTTGAAACATTTTTTCTCCAATATTTTGAAAGCAACTGGCTCTTTATTCTTTTAAAAATTTTTTATACATGACTCTTCATTCAATAATCTTGCTGTTAAATTGTCTAAGGTTTTTTCTTCTGTGTTAGTAGAGTCCCATGCACTTCTAAAATGCTTATACTGTTCTGGAAGTGTGGATAAACTTTTAGAGTTTAGATATAACCATTTCATTATCAATTTGTTTATTAAGGGCCTTCAGTTTAAAAGCAATGTTTTCTAATCTGCTTATATGTGTAGCGATATCGGTTTCTGCACTAAAACTGTAGTTAAAAGAAATCTTGTAATAAGTTACACTTTTGTTGTTCTGTATCCCTTTCAAAAATACCACATAATTTCTTATACATGTCATATGAATTTTCGCAATTCAAAATATGCATCATTACTTTCTTATCTATAGTTGTTACAATTATCTGTTGAGCTTTAGTGTCTTTGTTTTCCCACAACTTAACATCTGCTGCTTGGCCTTCTTTTTTTACAATTCCATTTACAACGTCTAGCAAAGAATTTGATTTTAATATTATGCTTACTTGAAATTTTCAGGGCGTGAATTAACTTGAGTCACGAAGCTTTTCAAAGTGAGAAACATCTTCATACATATTAGTCATTTTGTTTTCTTTTTTAGCAATTCAAATTTTACAGGACTTTCGTTTTTACGTTACTTTTATTTGTTCTTAGTCACTAGCTCAATTAGCAACCGCACTCGGCTACCATGTTGAGTTTTTAAATATCAGCTAAGTGACTATATAAGAATAAAATAGTTTATTTACAATGGAAGAACATTTAGGTAAAAATTTCTGGACCAGTACACTTCAGAACATCTTAACTGAAACACCGGCACAGCAACTAAACATCGTTTTTACTTTTTTACATTCCAAGTGACAACAGAACATAAAGTTGCCAAACTGGCAAGACAAACTTGGTGTTGCCACAGACATTAATAATTATTTCCCAACAGGGGCACTGATCCCTGGCTCCCGTCCAGCCCATAAAGACATTAGTAGCAGATTTGGACTTTTTAATCTTATTATTTGTTAGTTATTTTAACTTAAAAAAATTATGTAAAAAAGTATGAATCTACTTTTTCTTTGAAAATTTTATTTAATAATCAGCACCAAAGCCAGGCCCCAGTAATTTGGACCGACTCTACCCCCAACTCTACTGGCCTGACTGTATTAAAATAAATATTAGTATCATGGATATTACGAGCCAAAGCTATAGCCAAGAATCAAAACTAACAAAATGTTACAAAGAATACAGCATTTAATGTGTAGAAATTCACCATAAAAATAATTTCAATAAAGTGTGAATGACCTTCTGGACAACAATGGATTTTTATTGATGGATATTTTCACAAGCTGATATCATGAGCAATCTTTGATATATATATATTTTTATGCCAAATTTATTGCAGAAAGGAGACAAGATGAAAATGTTAATGATGCATGAGCATGAAAATGAAGTGTCCTTTACTCTTATGCATTGTAGGTTATAAGTTATAATAATACAAGTGATTAAGATCTTACAGAAAATTTATACTACATATGAATGATTTTAATTCAGTTGCTTAACTGCAGTGTAACTAGAACATTTTCTATTATTTCAAATGGTCAAATAAGTCTTGAAAAATAAAGAAATATCTTCTTTTTCACTCAAAAATTACATAGTTTTCTCCCTTTTTTAAATATCTGCACATGCAGATAATAATAATTAAGTTTGATTGTGCTTTGTTAATTTGATTATGAGAATTGTGATATTCACATAGATTAATGGTTTAGAGATAAACATTAAGCTTTACTTGCAGGTTATTATCTTTCTTAAATATTTTAATATCTTTAAATATTTCATGCTTTCAAATATAATCATATATATATTTTTTGTCTTAACAAGAGCTATATAATAAGGGGTTACTATATTAAAATTTCTGAAAAATTTTATAACTAAAAATTTTTTTATTTAGTGAAGATTAATTAGAAAAATAACTTGCAAATCTTTATAATTAACTGAGGTTCTATGGTCATTTAACATTAGTTATGTATTATTTAGGTATTTAATATTCAATAATATTTGCATATTTATTTTTCTTTATAAAATATTTATTTATATTTTGACTATTGTATTTTTAATGCTTCTAAAAATACTTTTTCAGAATGCCCAGAAATTTCCAAATGGTAAGATTTTGATTATGAAATTTCCTTTAAGATTTCAAATATTCTTCTATCTATTTTTAAAGATTTACTTACTTTATTCAAGTCAATTATTCAAAATATCATCTTTAGGATATTTTAGAACTGAATTTTTTTTTAATATGAATTTTTCTATATTTGCATATTAATCTTAAATTGTATTTTATTGCACATTGTATATTTATATAATGTTATTTATACTAACGTTATTTATATTTTTACTTATTTACTACCTGTATTTACTGGTGTATAATGCACACTCTCCCCCCTCCCCCCAAATTTTAGGCTAAAAATATAGTGTGAGCATTATTCACAGAATATTTCTGAAAGCTATATGAAACCATACATGCTTTCAAGGGCGTAGCTTTAGGGTGGGGGAGCCTACTCCCAATATACCACAGAAGGTTTAAGGGCACCCATAAAGAAAGGATTTGAATAGTAGTTACAAGTAATTATACAAGGACTTTATTTTAAATGTTAAATTACAAAGTAAGTTATTTTTAACATACAACATTTGTATAAGACATTTGAGTTTAAAACTGTTACTACTTGTTATGTCATGTATTAAAGTTTAAGATTAATATATATTCATTTAAATTTGGAAATGCGGAAGTGGTGATATTTGTGCTTGTGGACTCTCTCTAGTTTTTGAAAATGAACTTTTGTTTTATGAATTCTGTTATGTCATGCATTAAAGTTTAAGATAATATATTCATTTAAAATATCTCTATTTCACATGACATATATTTGTTTTTACCATCCCCAGGCCTACATTAAAATACAAACGAACTCCATTGCTTCATGTGATTTTTCAGATAAACAGGTGATTCATTCACGATCTATCGCTGTGTTTTTGGATCGCTGTTAATCACTGTTACTCGCAGTTCAGGGCTCTCGTTCGATGATTGCTGCTCGGATTCGTTGATGTTTGACGTCATAACCCGTGAAGCCAATGGCATTTCACATACGTTTTTTCTCTTTACAGAGTGGTAGCAAGTGTATACAAATTTTTCAAAATAGACTGGTATATGTAGCAGAACGAAATGTTTGTATTCGCCTTGCCTTTTTCCATTTGCCTTACCTAGCTTGCTTGGAAGCAGCATCTGTTTTGACTGCCATGTAATTAATTACGGCATCGTAGCTTTGCTACGTTATGAAGGGTTTCATTAGTGAAACAGGTTAAGTTTGTAAATTAAATAAAGTTTTGTATGGCCTCCATCAAAGTGGTCGGCAATGGTTTTTTGAAACAGGTGATGTACTTTTAAAACTGAATTTTATTAAACTTAACTGATGCAATTGTGTTTATACTTATGAAAATGAACATATGATAAAGTTTGTAGCTTGTATTCAAAATATAATTTTCCTTCGAGTAATGTCCCAATACCTAAGGGGCTAGTTTTGTCAAAAATGGACTCTCCAGTAAATCAGAATGAAATGAATGAGATTTCTGAATTCCCTTACAGAAACTTAATTGGTTGTTTAAGTTTTATTGCTGGTCGAACAGGGCCAGACATAATGGATGCTGTAAATCTTCTATCACAGTTCCAATCTAATCTAGGTATGAAACACTGGCACAGTTTATTAAGATTACTCGGCTATTTACAATATACTAAACATTTTAAGTTGGAATTATCTAGAATTAATGAATTAAAAATTTCTTGTTATTCAGACTCTGATTTTGCAGCAAAAAAAGATGATCGTGTTTCCATAGAGAGTTTTATTTTATTTTTAGATGGGTCACCAATTTCTTGAAAACCTTTAAGCAAAAATGTATCAGCTTTTCAACTATGGAAGCCGAGTATGTAACTCTCACTGAAGCTGCAAAAGAGTTAATGTGGATTAAAAGCGTTCTAGAAAATGAAAGTTTAAATTTAAATCTTAAGGAATGTTCATTATTTTGTGATAATCAGGCAGCTATTGCTTTTTCTAATTCACCTGTTGAGAATCAAAAGAAAAACATATTCATATTAAATATTTATTTTTAAGAAATTTGGTTTATGATAAATTGTTTAAATTAAAATATATTTCAAGTAAATTAAAATTAGCTGACCCTTTCACAAAACCTCAAGCTAAAGAACAATTAATGAAACTCTGTAGGCAAATTTTTGAAGTTTAAATCTTTAAATTACATTTTTGGTCACTCTTTTCATTGCCATGTCTTTTTGACATGACATTGATCAGACTGTCTTTTTCAGAAATTTTAAATGTTTTTGAGAGTTAGAATTTTGATAAAGTTAAGGCAGAAAGAAAAAAGAAAACTACAATTTTTGGTCATTTTGATCAGTGCCTGGTCGGTGAGTTTTTTCAGTTTCCCCATCCTGGTTATGATTAGACTGGCTGTTTTTGAATTAAGTACAGTCAAACCTCGTTATACCACCACTATCCGTTCAAGAAATTTTTGGCGCTATAACGAGTTTGGCAGTATATCGAATTAAAATACAATAAAAATTAATTTTCATACTATTATACTAATATTATTATTATTATAAAAATAAATATCAGTAATGCCTTTTTATTAAATTATCCAATGGTATATAGTATATTATAATAGTATAAATTAATATAATATACATAATATAATTAATGCTACATGATTCAAAATTATCCAATTAATGTATGAAATTAACATGCACTTACCTCTTTATATAGTCAATTTTAGATAAAGTAGATAATTATGCACATAACAGACACACACATACATTAAATATCACACTGAATTATTTTACTTTAATTATCTTTTACAGGAAAATATTTTAATATGCTAGTTTGCGTTTTCCTTTCAATATTGATTTTTTCAATATCTTTTTCTACAACTAAAAGATTGTTCATCATTTTTTTATCAGTTGCATGTTTTTCTAAGAAAATTCTTATTTTCCCAATGCAATTTTTAACTTCATCAGATGTAACATGCGGCATTTCAGCTTCTTCAGCTTCGCTGTCAGATGAATTTTCATTTTCATTTTGATTGGCAACAATTTCTTCGATTGTCAAATCTTCAAATGTTGAAACACTTTTGTCTATATTAATGTACTCAATTGCCGATAGAGGATGCTCAATTTCTGTTAATTTGTGTATTTCGTTTTGTAGTTCCTGAAGTGCTGTACTGTTTTGTTTTTTAGTAGATCCTTCAGGTTTAATCAATCCAGTATGTTTCCAGCAGTTAACAATAGTTTCTGATGAAATTTCATCCCATGCTTTTTTTATCATGCGAATAGCATCATGTAAAAGGATTGGAGAAAAATCATCTTTACTGATTTTTTCAATGATATGGCGGACGTGATACTTTCGATAATGAGCTTTGAATGAGTGTATTATACCAGCATCCAAAGGTTGCAAAAATCCAGTACAGTCAGGAGGTAAAAATTCAATGCGGATATTACTCATTGGATATGCTTTGTGACAAGGGGCATTATCCAAAATCAATAAAATATGGCGTTGCTTCTTTTCATTTCTATGTTGAAATTCGCTAACCATTTTTGAAATAATGCTGAAGTCATCCACGCTTTGTTATTATTCTCATAATCTACATAAAGAGCAGGATTAAAATTTTTAAAACATAGTGGCTTAGCTGATTTTCCAATCACTGTCATAGTTCTTTTATCAGATCCATCACTATTCGTACAGAACACAAGATACACACGATCTTTTTTTTTTTTTAATCCTTTAGCAGGCCCACTCGAAATTGTTTTATCTGGCTGCAAGCGGTAAAAAAGGCCACTTTCATCCATATTGTAAACGTCCTCTTGTTTATATTCTAAAATCAGCGCACTCAGTTTTTTGCGACCATTTGACACAATATCTTCATCAACACCTGCAGTTTCACCACTTCGTATGTACTGAGAGAATCCTCGTCGCTTTTTAAATCTGTTCAACCAGCCACTACTGTATTCGAAATCTGTAATATTCATTTGCTGGCCAAGAACTTTTGCCTGCTCTCTGATGACATCTCCGTTGATAGTGGCATTTTTAGCACTCATTTGTTGTATCCATGTGCAAAGGGCATCCTCTAAGTCTTCATGTTTCGCTGTTTTCAGTCTTTTTACACATGATTGCAGTTCGTTGGTGTTAATCCATTTTTCTGTATTCATCAAAATGTCTCCGATGCAGCGCCTGCTAACAGGCTTTTTCCAGAGTGTAGAAAAATGATTGGAGATGTGTTGCTGCGATACATTCACATTTCTTTCTTTATATTCACAAATTTCCCGCTTTTCTGAAATTGATAAAACTGCTCTTTTCGCCATAATGAGTTAAAATAAAGAGACAGAATGATATTTTACAGATTTAGCTGGTGAATTCTTCGATGTTTCAATCAACGTCCGACCAAAATTTTGAATGAGAGATTTTGCACTGCACACCGTTTTCTTTCTAAGAAATCGACATAAAGTACAGGGAGAAGTTATTTTTTACATTGTTCTCACCTGAGAGAGGAGAGACCCTTTCAGCCAATGGCGTGCCATGCCTTGTTTTCTCCCCGCTCCAGAAGCGGATTGGATCACGTGACTCGCCAGTCTGAATCAGAAGTTTTACTTGCTCGGCACTCAGTGCGCGTTATTTTTCTTCTCCCAATGACAAGTAGAATGGGTAGCAGGTGCATTTTGGCAGGTGTTGAGAACAATATAAATTCTTTGCTATTCAATAAAGTTTGAATTGAGCTTGAAAACATCTAGACACATGAAAAGGAAGTGTCCTTTGAAATTCTAACAAATTTAAAAAAGAAAGATATGCAAAGAAAATACAGTAATTTCTAGACATTTTTTTTGCCGGTATATCGAGTTGGCGCTTTAACGGATACATTACATTGAAATTCCTATTTGGCAGATTTGTTCATAGACGCAATTGGCGGTTAAACGGAATTGGCGCTATTTCGAGATGGCACTAAATCGGGGTTTGACTGTATGTGTATTTTTCATGTTTAAATTTTTGAATATCTTTTTTTAAGTTGTTGTAAAGACTTGGGGATGCTAAAACGGGGGCTGATTGTTATGTCAGGTATTAAAGTTTAAGATTAATATATATTCATTTAAATATCTCTATTTCACATGACATACATTTGTTTTTACCATTCCCAAGCCTACATTAATATACAGACAAGTGCCATTGCTTCATGCGGTTTTTCGGATAAACATGTGATTCATTCACGATCTATCACTGTGTTTTTTTATTGCTGTTAATCACTGTTACTCGCAGTTCAGAGCTTTCGTTCGACAATTGCTGCTCTGATTCGTCGAAGTTTGACGTCGTAACCCGTGAAGCCAATGGCGTTTTGCATACGTTTTTTTTTTCTTTACAAAGTGGCAGCAACTGTACGCAAATTTTTCAAAACAGACTGGTATATGTAGCAGAACGAAATGTTTGTATTCGCCTTGCCTTTTTCCATTTGCCTTACCTATCTTGCTTGGAAGCAGCATCTGTTTTGACTGCCATGTAATTAATTACGGCATCGTAACTTTGCTATGTTATGAAGGCTGCTGGCATAGATAGTTTTGTATTAAGTTTATTTTTGCTTTTATTTTTAATTTTGCTCAGCAAAGTATATCTGACGTTGGATTTTCATTTGTAGATTTGTCATCAATAAATCAACATAGTTAAACTCCTGCTGTATTTATTAAAGTTTTCCACCCATATGCATTTCCATAGAAAAAGATTTCACTGTGTTTCTTGCTGAATATATAGCTGAATTTATTAAGAAAAGAGAACACTACTTCTATTTCCTAAAAACAATAAATACATACGGAAAAGAAAATTCTGAAAATAGGAATTGTTATCAATTACGGGACAATAAGTGTAATTTAATCCTTAGAAGCAGGGTTGACATTTACTTTTTTAATTGATTGATTAGATTTGATTGAACAAATTTGACATTGCAATATCCCTGTAATATTGTAATTATGAACATAACTTTTAAATTCTGCCCACACATACTCAATCACATTAATATCACATTGTTAGGGGTGGAGCCTTAATACTGAATGACCATGTTCTTCAATCATAGAATCAAATTTGTATGTTTTAACATTTGGCGTATTTCGTTTCACTATGTCTCACAATTCAATTTTTCTGCTTGAAAAACAAAAAGAAATATTATTCCTTGAAAGCCAATCCATTATTTGCTCTTTTCTTTGGGATGAATTACGCAGTTTATTTAACTGTATTGAGTGGTAAGGAGCATTATCAATAAAGATAACTTGGTACTTGAAGAAGATTTGGTACTAGATTTTCTTGGGGCCCATTTCTCAAAAATCATCGAATTCAACTGCCTGTGGTAGACTCCCATAATTGTATTAGCTTTGTAAAGTAAATTGGAATTGGGTTAAAAATCCATTTTGCCACAAGCGCATAAAACAATAATACGATGAAATGCATTTCCAGTTTCAATTACTCTGAAAATTTCTGATGACTGCCAACATTTTCCAAATGTGAGATTACTATCAACCCAGGTCTCATCGATGTAAATAAGAGGTCTGTTTTTTTCTCTGTATTACTTAATGCTTCTTAAAAATTTTGTTCTTGCCAAAATAATATCTGATATTTCCATAAGAATTTTTCTTTAATTTTATGTTTTTTTCCATGTAAATTCGATTTTGCTGAGTATTTTTCTCAGAGTTTCTCTTTGCCAAGCAAAATGAATTTTCTTTTTCAATACAGGCAGCAGTTTATTAATTGTGGGTACTTTTTTTTCTAGTATATAAAAGTCTTGCACTGTTCTACTTAATACATCAACATAGAAATAATCCATTTTTAAGCATGTTATAGTTTCTCACTTTTGCTTTTTTTGTGTTGAACAAAAATCATAATTTGCTTGTTTTTGAATATTGTACACACTTGATAGAGAAATTTCTGTTAGCATGCTAACTCAGTTTTGATGATTGATTAACTGGAATAGTTAGTCGTCCAATACATGCTTCTTCATCACAAGTTTTAATCATGTTATAAATTAAATGTGTAGATTTGCTTTGAAGCAATTTATTCTTGGAAGTTCCAGCCATTCTGTCCTTTATAGAAACTAGGGCATCCAACCCAGGCTTCCCGAGATAGAGAATATATGTGAAAACCTTTTATTCTTTTTTATTGAAAACTCTAATAGCTTTTTTACATTTAATAATTTTTTTAATATTAGTAAAAGCATCCTTTGTTAATATTAATTTCCGGTGTAGTTTCAGCCCTACTGAAAATTTAATTAGATATTAATATATTCATTGACTATGTATTTAAATGATATTCAATAGCTTCTTGTTATATAATTGTCAAAGATATTCATAATAAAATATATGCTGCTTCACAATGATAAACTTATGGAAAATAATTTGTATACTTGTGTTTGGAACTAACGGTAAACATGATATCTTGACTAACATCTTTCGACAACATTCTCATAAAATATGAATAAAGACAAGTTAAAAACCAGAATAATATCATGGGGAAATTAAACAATATATTTCTGAAATACATGGATAGATTCTCATTTTTTTTAAATACCAGTCCGTTGTCTTTAACAAACGAAACATCTCAAGAGACAGAATTCAATAAGTAATCCCCAAACCAAAGCATTCCTTCACTTGAAAACCAGCAAGATACGACAGCTGATTAGACCATTCAGGCGGAAGTCAACACCTCCTTATCGACTACGTATGTCTAGAAGATGCACACAGCTGCAGTCCTTTTGAAAGAGAAATTTGCATATCAGAGTGATGAAGTACTGTTAATTGGTCGCCATCTATTGGTAGACAGAAGAAACTCGGACTGAGAACATATTGCGACAGCGATAAAAGTTGAATTGAAATTCGCAGCAAGAAAAATATTGGAGATGCAGATTTCAATGAAAAAAGTTTAAGATAGGGAAAGCTAAAATAAAGTATTAGAAAGTTATTCCAATATTAAACCAAAGATATTATGAAAAGGAATATTTAAATAAAGCTGAAAGTACCTGAAGTTGGATGTTAGGATAAATAATGCATAAGTGAACAAGGTAATAAAAACTTCCTATATTACAACAGAGTACATTCAAAACTTGTTTATAATACCTCTACATGTAAGTATATTTTGAATAAATACATTGATTACATTTTGCATAGTAAACCTTTGAAATTGGGGAATTCATTTTAACTTATCCTGTATAAGAGTAATATTGTAATCTAGTTATGTAGTAAAATAAACTACTACAAAGACCAAACAGTAGATGATGACTGATCATCTAAATTTTTTACTTAAGGAATTTATAAATATAGTTGCAAGAAATGAAAGTAAATTTAAAGCAGTTTGAATGAAAAGATACTTTCTGTTGTTGTTCCTGGAAAATCATCATTTCTTTACTTATATATAAGACTTCTTTCATTGTAGTAAAAGAATTATTTGTAATGATTAAAGTTTTTTCTTTTTTTAAAATTATCAAATAAAAATTTGTTCAAAAACAACTTGAAGTTTCCACTAAAGTCACATATTATATAAAAATAAATTTACGGATACAGTCAAATCTCTGTATTGGCTAATCTGTGACAACTTACAAAAGTGCTCTTATACGCATTGAGATCATATAAATGGGATAAGATTATTTGTTTTAAATTATAAAATATGACACTATAAGCTTGATGTCTTTATGCCAGGTTGACTGTGCATCTCACTTAACTGTAGTCAGCTTAACAAGCACCAACTATTCTTTACGGGTGATGAAAAAGTAATTTTTAATAAAAGATGTTTTGGGGAAAAATTGAATTTTCATTAATTTCTGTATTTGTATGTCAAATTTGAAAGCTAATTAAGTACATCAGAAGTAAACTTTGAAAATTAATTTTATTCTTTATAACATTATTTTTAAGGAAGTTTAATTTTTAATTACATTTTAATATAGCTTTATGTGTAATGATTAATTATTTTAATTATTTTGAAATTAATACAGTAAAACTTGTGAAAATGGAATCTAAAGCAAGCCTTGTTTCCACAAGCTTTATTGTAGTTAATTCTTTTACTTTATTTGATAAAATATATTTTTTGGTGACACAAAGAGGGTGATAGGGATAATTGAAGATTTATCTAAAAAAGTAGCTATGAATAACCTTTACAACATAAGAGGGTGACAAAAATTGTAAAATTAAATGTAAAGCAGCTGACATTCATGTACTTTTTTCTTGCAGAACTACTGAAATGATTTTAATACTTTTTTGAAAAAATAGTTTTGGGAGTAGCTGAACTATAAATTTATCATTCGGCAAAATAAATAAAATAAAATAATGCAATAGTTATGTTTTTTTTTTTTTTTTGTTTTAGATTTCTTTAGTTTGCAAAATTGAATTAGTAGTTCCTGAGAAAAAGGAACATCAATGTCAAATGTTTTATATCTGATTTCGCAACTGTTATCTCTTCCTAAGAAATATTTGTATTTCAATGAATTGAAAAAACAAAAAGATGTTCTATGAGAGTATTAATTTATATTAAACAATTAGGATTACCAAAAGAAAGAGACTTTATCCCTGATGAAGATTCACATGAAAGACTGCCCAGGCGTGAAAGGTATTATTATTATTTAACTTGTTGTGTGGTAAACTTTTTAAAAAATGAATATTCATATTGAGTTTTTAATAAATATTTTCTTTAAAAAATACTCAATAGATTAATTTTGTTTATTGAAAAATTAGCATCAGATTTTGCTTAAATTTTTCTCTAATCTAAAAGCAGAAAATGGTAAAATTTAGATATTTTAATCAGAAAGAGTTAATATCAGGTTGTAACAAAAGTTTTCCGCCAAAAAGAGTTCTTAATAAAGTTAGAAAAAAAAAACATGAAAGCAGTACCTTTAGTGCGGGTAGTAATCACCACCCAAATCTATGATTTTCTGCAAACATTTTGGTAGTTTTTCAAACCCTTCGAACCAGAAACTTGGAGGCTGCGAGTCCAAAAACAGATCAACCTCATTTCCGATGTCCTGTGCAGAATTAAAGATAGCACTAGCAAGATGTAGCTGCAGGTGTGAAAAAAGGTAGAAGTCCGAGGGAGCGATGTCAGGGCTATGTGGTGGGTGTGGCAAAAGATCCCATTCGAGTCCATACTGGTACCATACCATTTTGGTAGTTTTTCAAACCCTTCGAACCAGAAACTTGGAGGCTGCGAGTCCAAAAACAGATCAACCTCATTTCCGATGTCCTGTGCAGAATTAAAGATAGCACTAGCAAGATGTAGCTGCAGGTGTGAAAAAAGGTAGAAGTCCGAGGGAGCAATGTCAGGGCTATGTGGTGGGTGTGGCAAAAGATCCCATTCGAGTCCATCCAGTAAATGCACAATGCAGACACATGTGGTCTAGCATTATCTTGATGAAACATTACTTTTTTACGCCGGACCTCATTTTGAGGTTTTGCCTTGATAGCAGTGTCAACACGGACTAGCATCTCGCTGTACACCTTACTGTCCATTGTTTTTACCTTTCTCCAGCTACTCTTTGTGGATAATACCATGGCAATCCCACCAGATACAAAGCATTATCTTTTTGTTAGTTAAATTGCATTTTGCTACGCTGCCGACAGGCTCACTGGACACAGACCAACCCCCTTTTCTGCTTGTGTTGTTGAAGTAAATCCACTTTTCATCACAAGTGACGATCCGGTCGAGAATTTTGTCCTTGTGTTGATATTCGAGCAGATTAGTGCAGGTCTGAACATGTCTGTCCATATCTGCTTGAGTCAGCTCATGTGGCACACAGCTATTGAACTTACACGTCAAGTTTATGCGATGCATAGCACGATTAATGGACATGGCACTAACGTCTAACTCCTTAACTAGCTCTCAAGTGGTTGCATACTGATCTTCTTCCACAAGTTCTCGCAGGCGGGCCTCATCAGCATCAATAGGCCAGCCAGAACGCTCTGTTTCTTGAATGTCATAGTCAGTGTTTTTGAACTTTCAGTACCAAACCTTCACAGTGCCATATGATACAACAGTACTACCTAAAGCTATACACATGATTCAGTGACATTCTGTAGCAGACTTTTTGCAACAGAATTGGAAGTAAATGATGGTTCTAACCTGGTAGCGTGATAGTTCCATTTCAGACACCTTGTACTTAATAATAACTATATTTTTTTACAATTTTCACAACACAGTGTTCTTAAACAAGTCTCTTTCTTTCAAATGCCAAAAATTGTTTGACAAAATATGAGCAAACACATCAACACGAACTGTTTGTGCAGACGATATTAGCTGTGACGGGAAACTTTCGTTACAACCCGATATGTATTATATTTTTTCCTTGTTGATTGCTATAGGTATTAGGGATGAGTTCAGGCTTTATTTTTTTTTTTTTTGAGTTCGATCAATTTTGTGTCCTCAGAGCCCAAGCTCGATACCCAAAGTATGCAGTAGAAAAATGTTAGTTTTAAAATTGTTTCAAGAATAATATTCTCTTCTAAAAATCTCTTCTTATATAGAAATCTTCTTATATAGAACTGTTAATCCTACATATTCTCCTATGAAGATGTGCATTTGTGTTTTTTATGTCCCTAAAAATCTGTTTAAAATACAAATTTGTTATTTAGATGCAACCACTAGCAGAAATCTAGAATAAGGGTGCACAACCTTTATAAGAGGAGGACCACTCACAAAAATGACTGGCTTGTCGAGGGCTACCATGCAACCTATTCAACGAAATTCGCAATTTTTACGTCCCTGAACAGCTAAATTCATGATTTTTATGCGCCCGATCGGCAAAATTCACTATTTTTACGTGCCCAATCGACTACATTCATGAGTTTTCCACACCCGATTGCAAAATTTATGATTTTTGCGTGCCTCAATTGGTGAAATTTACGAGTTTAGCACGTCCGATCGGCGAAATTCATGATTTTTTATGTGCCAGATCGGCAAAATTCACAATTTATACATGCCTGATGGACTAAATTCACAATTTTTACGCACCCGATTGACTGAATTCATGATTTTTACACGCCTGATCTACGAAATTCACGATTTTTATGCACCTGATCTGTGAAATTCACAATTTTACGCACCCGATTGGCGAAATTCACAATTTTACATACCTGATTGGCGAAATTCACAATTTTTATGTGCCCCATCGGCAAAATTCATGATTTTTATGCTCCTGTTCGGCGAAATTTGCAATTTTTACGTGCCTGATCGACTAAATTCACGAATTTTATGTGCCTGATCGACTAAATTCACAATTTTTACGCACCTGATCGACTGAAATCATGATTTTTACACATCTGATCTAAAAATTCATGATTTTTATGCACCTGATCGGTAAAATTAACAATTTTACATGTCCGATTGGCGAAATTCACGACTTTTATGTGCCCGATCGATGAAATTCATGATTTTTACGTGCCCGATCATTGAAATTCATGATTTTTTGTGCCCGATCGACTAAATTCATGATTTGTTTTTGCAACCTATGGACAAAATTTGCAATTTTTTAACGACTAATTGGCAAAATTTGCAATTTCTGGAGATGTTGACATTTAGGGTCTCTCCGGGCCACTTTTGGCCTGCAGGCCACAGGTTGTGCATCCCTAATCTAGAAAGATAAAAATTCTTATTGTTTTAAAGTATTATTTGGTCTAACTTTTGTACAACTATGGCAGAAAGACATGAATTCTGTTTTCCAGTAATTCTGAAAAAAGGCTTCAAACTGAAAAAGACAATAGACAAAGGATATCCCACCTCTTCTTTATATTATTAACACTTCCTGTGTTAAAGCTTCCAACCAGATAGAATATTTCTCTATATAACATCTATAACAATTATTACCTTCCAAACTGATTTTTAGAGTATTGTAAAAAACTTTATAAAACAAACTACATTCAATGGCAGATCTAAGCCCCCTCACCCTTGGACTAATATATGGCCTGTAAACTAACATTAGAGGTCTGCACGAAAAAGGGTCTGATCTGAAGCCCAGCCCAGTTTGCCTTTCATTCACAAGACTTGGGCCTGGCCTGATCTTCACTCTTTCAGGGCCTGGTCCTTTTTTCTTCAGACTCTGGTTGGGCCAGGTGAAACTTCTTTTTTTCCGAAGTTGAATCTGGCCTTCATTCTTCCTTAACGTCTGCATGGGCCAAAATTTCCAGTCCTGTGACCAGCCCGATATAAAAGCTAAAAGTTTGGCCCAAGTCTAACACAGCCTGTATGAAAGCTCTTTTTGGCTCAGTCTGTGTGTCTCTAAATTCTTCCACCCAAGATCATGTTGGGCTGACATTTTTAAAAATTTATTTTCGTAAAAATTATAGTAATATTGTACATTTGTTTAGAGACATCTTTAGAATTTTAATTTGATTTAATAAATTATAAAGATATATATTTTTAAATCTACTTTTTTTCTTTGTAGAGCTTTAAAATTATGATTTTCTTTTGTCATCTGTTTCTTTCATTCTAAACTACATTGATTTTCTTACTGAACCTTCATTTGAATGTAATTGTCTAAGTTGATTTTTTATAATCGGTGTTTATGTACGTAATTGTCTAAATAGTCAATATCGTTCGTACTCTGTATTCTGTAAATTTCAAACATAATCTGAAAATAAAATCTGTGCATAAGCAAGTGTGCTTTATAAATAATTTTAATTATAGATTAATGTTGCTTTAGAAATTCAGTCAGGCAGGGTCGTGCCAATTACATTTTTGTATGGGCCAGGTGTGGTCCAAACTTTTAGTTTTTATACCGGGACGGGCCAGTAATTTTTTTTGTACAGGTCAGGCCAATACATTTTGGCCTGTCTAGACCTCTAACTGACATATCTAAGCCAGTTTTAAATGTCTTTTTTCAATCTTCTTTCTTAAAACTCTTTTTAATCATGGTGTGGATCAAGTTTTAAAAGTATTGGCGAGAACTTTGGTTACCGAAGATTAATGGTAGAATTTAAAAAAAAAACCTATCAAAGTACAAGTTGAGTCCAAGTTAGATGATTTTTCCCGTACTCGAACTAGTATAATAAGGCTTATGTCATGAAAATCATCTCAACCGTTTTTGATTTAAAAATTTTACATCAGAATTTTTAATGCTGGGTTTGTTCTAACCTGTCAAAACAAATTTTCCTGAATCAGGGACTGAGTTAAACCATTTTCTTGTGCTCATACTTTTTTTTTTCTGCTATAGATATATTTCTTGTCATTTGATAAATGCTGTTACTTAAAAATGTTGTTTTATGTTATATTTTTTTATAAATTGCAAAGTTCATGTGCCGATCAGCCTCTATACTCTAAAATAATCATAATGAATTCAAAATTATTTGGAACTGCATAAATCAAATCACTAGTTAAAATTTCTATGAAACTGGTACTTTTAGTCAAAATTTATAGCCATACTGTGTTACTGTATAGTCTTTACTATGTAATCTGATTAAACGTGATTAAGATTAGTGCATTCATATGAAAAAGCAGCATTAAAAGATTGCATGTATGATTTTGGTGATTATTGTGATCTTCTGATGTATTTTAACAAAATTTTTGTTGAATTTTAGAGCTTTTAAAATAATTATGTTGTTGAGTTTGAGATTTATATCACTTTTACTATTCTAAAATTGCATTTAACTAGCTGTTAAAGATGTGATGTGTTTTTCTTTCAGATTTGATGATGGATATGATTTGCATGATGACTATCCAATACCAAAATATACAGGTGACTACTATGGGGAAGACCATTACAATAAAAGACCATTAATGGATTATACACCAGCAGTCAAGCCTAATATTGTTATTGATTATGGCCATTCGAAAAAGCTTGAAGAAGCATTTCCACCATCTACAATGAACAAAAGTTCAGGTAATCCTTTCCGAATCCTTATTGCTTGTCTTTCAGCTTCTCTGATTGGACTATAAAAGTTATAATTTTGTCTTATTAGTATTATTGAAAAAAGAAATATGAAAAAAAAGTTATCTATGGACAGTGCACTTTACCTAAGGTTGGAAATTAAGTCATTAGCCATATTTTGTGACCAAATTTTTCATTTTGATGCCTAGAATTCCTATTATGGTAGAGCTTGTGCTGTTAATTTATGAGAAATAAATATATATTGGTGTTAATTTTTTATTTTCATTGCGATGTGAGAAATATTTATGAAAGCAACTACCCGATGCAACAAAGTTGCATCTCTTTAGGTCGACGTTATGTTGCAATAAGAAGAGAAGTATTATATATTAATAAAATAATGCATCTTACTTTAGATGATGGTAGACAAATAAGCAGGCTGTAAAATGAAGACAAAATATAATAGTTTAAATCCAATTCTTTATCTAGACATCAGAATGGAAATAGGAAGGCAAAATGGAGAACTTTTTCTTAGTCACTGTACTCTATTAAAATACATGGATCTATTTAAGCCTCCATAGAACATCTATGAATTTAGACTATTTATTGACATACGATAAAAATAAAGTCTTGTAAAATATTGAAGAATTTGAATTGGCAAGGCAACTTTTTATAAATTTAAATAAAATAATTCAAAGTAAACCAAAGACAAATAAAAACCAAACATCTCCATTAACTATAAACATATGTGATGTGAAAAATCTGATTTAATTATGTGAATAAAAACTTGCTTTTTACAAACTTAGATTTTTACAAGCATTTACTTAATTTTTTACAAGCCTAAGGAATTAAGCTTAGAGACAATTATTCAAAGCTTTTTTTTTTGTTTATTCATAAGATAAAATATCCATAGAAACTTTCCAAATTATGTTAATCTTAGATTTTATTATTTTTGTATGTCATTTTAAACATTTGGTAAATTTATGATTAAAAAAAAATCAGTTGATTTAAATCATTAATGTGATTTAATCACTGATTTAAATCATCTGATTAAAATTGTTTACATCCTAGTTAAGAACTAAAAATATCTGAAAACAACATTAGTCAAGCCAGAATATCATCAAAGTTATTCCATCAAAGTTACACTAAAAACTGATCAAAGATAGGAAAGGCAAAAAGAAATTATCGCTGCATGCATAACTGCATTAGAGGATGACATAATCTGTTTTGGAAAAAAAAAAACATGGGACAAAGAATAATAAATTTAGCCCTTGAATATCAATTTTGCTTTTTAATCATAAATATAAAATAAACATGTGCAGCAACAATGTCCCACTTTATCTTTATTGTACTATTCTTTTTTTTTTTTTTAATAGGGGGGCTCTGCTGCCTTACCATGCTATTTGTAAAATTGTAGAATGTATTGCACTACATCAGATTCAGTCATAATTTCTCCAGCCTTATATGTAACTCTGTTTCTTTTTTACATAGCATTTTCCAAAGCTTTTTTGTTTATTTTGACTTAAGGGTTAACTGGAAGTTGTTTGTAGGATGGCATTATTTCAGATCTTTGTATGAAGAAGATATGTTAGAAGTGAAAAAAAAAAAATCCTTGGAATGGATGGTTTCAGGAAGATTTTCTGTTGCACTTTATGTTGAAAGTTGTGTTACATTTCCCTTGTCTCTCTCAGTTATTGTATTTCTGTGTTCAACAACACAGAAAAAAAAAAAAAAAAAAAAAAAAAACCACAAAACCAGTTGTGAAGACTAGATTTTTTAAAACGTTTCACAATATGCTCACTCTTTAAAGTTTCAGCAGCTTTGGATATTTTCTGAAGACAGCCATCTTTGTATCATGTTTTCAGAATTTTTCTCCAGGTATGCTTCATTGGGGTGAAAATCCCAACTACCAACAGTTGTAGGGTATGATTTGTGTTTTTTGGAAGAAAATGATTATTTCATTGTTTATTGCTTGCTGTATCCTTTTGTATAACAGGTGGACAGCATAAACATCAAATATTAGATTTTTTAGCTTTTACATGTTTGGCTTGAATGTTTTAATTCAAATTTTGACATGTTATAGAAGTACTTGTGAAATACAAACAAGCACATTTTCAATATATAAAATTAACACATTCAATTTTTCAAAGAAGTGAAAAAAAATACTACCAATTTTAAAATAAATATGTAAATATTAAATATTTTACAATAAAAATCTATTTAAAATAATTTTTATTCCTTAATATTTGTAAAATTTCAAATGCATGTTTAAACCTAATTAATACCCAGTTTCCACCATCACAAAAAAATACTCATCAAACAAGGAATATTCAAAATATTTTTCACCTGTTTATGACAAACTGTAGTTGTTGTGTCTTAACACAACAAAAGAAAGTATTAACAAAGTAAAATTTAATTAAATTGTTCCAGAGCCGTCCTTAGGGGTGTGCGACAGGTGCGGCCGCACAGGGCCTCGCGCCTAAAGAGGCCTCGCACCCGGACGCAAAATATGTTTTCTTTAATAAAAAGAAGAAGGTATAATAGAAAATCTCTAATATAAATTTATGATTTTAGCTAAGAAAAGATAGTGGTCTTGACATAAAATATAGCCTATGTTGGAAGAGGAACGTTCACCATCAATTTGCCACCATTACTTTTGAAATTGGTTTAGTAGTTCCAGAAATTATCTCTACAAAACACACAAACAAATGCTACTTCTTTATAGTAGCTAGGGGATCGAACCCGGGCTCCCCGGGTTACAGTATATAGGTGAAAACCATTCTTTTTTATTGATAGTATAGATAAGATTATGTTAAGAATCTGGAAGGAAAGGGCCTCGCAAAACCCCTGCACCGGGCCTCGCTTTAAGTCGTCCTCGCTAAGGACGGCTCTGAATTGTTCATTATTACCACTGATGAAAAAAAAAATGATACTGAAAACCCAAAGTTATCCCAATTAGATCAAAACTTAAGACTTAAATTATTAAAACCTTCCTACATAAGAAAATATTGCTTTAATGAGCACAATAAGAGAAATTTATAACCAGACTAAAATTTTAAGATAGGTAATTAAAAGATTTTACTGGAAGAAGAAGGAGCTGCGTTGTGAAAAACTCTTTGTTTTAGAAAAAGGAAGTTAAATAATTAAAATAAAGTTTACAGTTATAATAACCCAAGCCATGGTCAGTGAATTAGATTCTTTGCTGATTTAGCATCATCTTCATGTTGGCAAGAAATAATAAAAAGCTGAAAATTAATCAAAAATTAAACTACTAAACATAATGCAACATTTGAAAATTTTGAATAAGAAATGAAAAATGGCAGGCCCTCATGAAGACTATCTTAAATCCCTAAGGGAAGAAATAATAAAAAAATAATAATTGAGAGATAAACACTGCAGGAATGACTCAAAAAAAAAAAAAATTAAAAGGGATTTATTAAATATGACATGATTTTACATGCTATTGCTTCAAAATTTATTGAACATTCTGACATGAGATTACTATGAAATTAAAACATTAAAATTTAACTATGTTAAGGATTAATTGCAAATATTACAATATTTTTACAGGATTAAAACTTCTCATACTAGAAGATAAACCAACTCCTTAAGATGTTCAGTATACCAATTATCATTACTTTTACTTATTATTAATTCACCCTTTAGTTATAAAACAACAATCAGAAGATTTGAGCTACGGAGATTGGAGTAATGTAACACATTGTGTTACATTTAAAAAAAATGGCCAAAAAAAATAAAATAAAAGAAGCAAGTTTAATTAAAATAATAAAACTGAATTAGCTGCATCATGCTAGAAAAAGGAAAAACTTATCGTATTCGATGGGCCCATCTCACTTGGAAAACATTCTGCTATCCTGAAAAAAAACACCACCTTCCTTGTAGCTGGTTCAAGAGAGAATCTCTTATTCATTGCTTCTGCGGAATCTACCTGCACCACTCTGACCAAATATGATAAATTTCGGTAAGTTGATATAGGTTTTATTATGAGAGATTAAGTTCATTTGCAGAGTTGGAAATATCAAAAGCAATAAAAGCACAACAAGGAAGCTTGATGCCGGTTAAGTTCATAACTCAAGATCGTAATTTAACTTTCATTTCCAAATGGAGTGTCAGATATAATTGATAAATATTGGACAAGACGAATATTTCAGTGGCTTCAAACTTAACGTTTATTAAGTATATGCAGAACAGATAATACACTTACAGATTACTTTGACATCTTATTCAACTGAGACAGCATGAACAGTAATTAGCAATCACAATTCAGGAGCCAGATGGGTCGAGAAAAATCGGGAAAAGATGTCAACATGCTCAAGGATTTAATATGAATAAAAACTACTCTCACCAAACCACTCATACATTAAAACAATTAAAAAAAGGTATAGATGAACTACACATCCAGAAAGACTGGACCAGCCAGCTTTCAGATTGACTAGACAGATTCTCATATTCACGAGAACGCCAGAAGACACTAATGGCCGTTAAGACCTAACTATTTATATGTTCTGTAATGTATGCTTATGGGCAACGCCTCCTAACTGAACCAATCAAATTACAGCATCAAGGTAGATGCGAATAATGAATCGAATTAATCGAATGAACTACGATGCCGCCATCTGGCGGGAATGAGATTAATTTGCATAAACTATCGTCAGTTACGAGTTGGTACTGGTGAGTGTTGGATGAATTATTATGGTAGAAAAATACGATAATGGCGTAATGCCGATAGCGGAAGCGATGTGTGGAACAAGGAGCTTTAAATTTACAGAAATAAATTTAAATAAGTTTTTTTATTAAGGTAAGTGAATAAAATTAATATTTAAAGTGAATTACATATTGTAAAGCTGAAGTAATTATTGTTCATTAAAGTAAGTTATGTGTGTAGACTAAAGATATGTATGACTGCTTTGAATAAGTAATATATATAGGTTTCAAGATGAAACTAAGGAGTTTAAGAGGGGACTGCCGGCCATAGTACAGGACTATTGATTCGTCAATGCTCAACTTCTCGTGCCAGATTCCAAACTGTTGCAGATTTTTAGATAACTCTTCATATATCGGTGCTATTTTACCAAGTTTATCATCTTTTTAGGTGCGTTCGTAATTATATAAATACGTAGCACCTATAGTCGTCGTTTGGTCCGTCCGTCTGTCCGTCCGTCTGTCTGTCTGTCCGTCCGTCTGTCTGTCCGTCCGCATATAACAACGCAAAAACTACCCAACCAAATGGTTTGCAATTTGAAATATATTATCTTTGCATAAATTTGTCGAGACATTTCAAATTTTATCAAAATCGAATCAAAACTTTAGGAGATATTAATAAAAATATTTATTAAGAAATTTGATTTTTTTTTTAAATCGGTGCTTTTTTGTTATATGAGCTTCCGATGGATGTTAAATCGTCAAGCGACCGAGATACTTATTTTATTACAGAAATTAATCTGCAGACGATATAATTCATTTCACAGAATTAAAAATCATCAAGATCTGAATATTTATATAACTAGCTGATACATATATATCTGAATATTTATATAACTAGTTAAGATATTTGTATGAACAGTGTCATAAAATATATACTTAACTAGCTGTTTAACCCGTTCTACGCACGGGATATCATGAATTTAATTCTAAAACGTGCGTACGAACGCACCTCGTTTGTAACGTTTGACGTACAATTTCCAACTTGTTTCAATTGATTATTGTCCATCAAGTGAAAATACTTCTTCATCTTTCTAAAGCGATTGCGAGTCATAACAGTTGGAACAATAGGAACGGACGTATCTTCCGCTGTGCTCCAATACATATCTTCAATAGGAACAGAATGATATCCACTTAGAAGAAGTAGACCAAAAAACTGCAAAATATCTTCAAATACTACTTCAATATCTTCTCCTTTTTGTAAAGCGTACAATTTTGTAATTTTAGCGAGGAGTTCAATATAGTCATGAGGCAAAATTTTAAAAAATAGGTCGATAGGTGACAGATTTACTAAGTTAGGAAACGTCTGCAAAATTGTTTCGATTCTGTTTGATATAACAGGTTTTTTTAAATCACATTTTCTCTTCCATGCAATTTTCTTTTTAGGAGGTTTTTTTACTTTCTGTGCGTTTTCAGAAGTCGTAATAATATCTGTAGATTCCAACTTACGTTTTCTTCCCGGAAGTTCATTTTTTATATTCGAAGGACCGGCTTCTGTATTCTGTATCACATTTTCTTGGCAACTAGTATCATCGTTTTTGCAAATTACATCTATCATTCCAGTCACGTCAGCTGGTATAATGGGCTCAAAGTCATTTTCCACAATATGCTCTTCATCTGTTATATCGCCTGGTTCATTTGGAGGTAACTGGCATATATCAACATCGGATAAATCTGAATCTGAAAGAGTTTCTAAATACGCTACTGCTTCTTCTACAGTTAAAATTTTTTTCGACATGCTTTATAATCACAACCAAAAAAACATATATTCTACTAAAAAAATATATTCTGCTGAATATTATATGTATTCTACTAAAGAAATCTATTCTACTTTAGCTTCTAATAATGTTACAAATTATTCCAACTGCGAGTCAACAAAACACTAAAGTTCCATTCAAATAAAGGAAAAGAAAAAAGCTTTTTTTCCTCTTTCTGCTTGCGCCCCTCCCTTCAATTTACACTTTACTTACCTAATAAAATAAACTCTTCCGGGTAAATGCTTTGACATGGTCTGGTCTTTGACCTTGACAGTACCAATGTTGAAGCGTTGAATCAGTCAACGGATTATGTAATGAGATTTGAATAACTTATTTATACGTTACTCCTTTTGAAAACTTTATCGCTAAAGCGCCAATGTTCCAAAATTGGAACATGAGTTTTTCAAACTGCGTCAAACATTTATATTTTATTTTAGATAGTTTTTAGTAGCATTTTTTTACAAGTAGTCGTTCTCTTCTTATGACTATAAAAAATAATTTTAATTTTTTTGCATAATAAATGTGTTAGGGAATGTTATTTGAAATAGTGAAAAATACCTCAAAAATAGGAAATTTTTAAAAATCATAAAAAATAACAAAAATAAAATTTAATTTTTAATATTTAATGACAAAAATATTTCATAATCATTGTTATCATTATACAAAAAAACCGTAATAATTCGAAAATTATTTGCATTTGTAACATTTATTTAAAACTTCTGTTCCAATTTTGGAACATTGGCGTTTAAACGGTTAATACAGACAGAACTGGATTATTCTACCAGTGTTTGCCCAACAAAACGGCTGTGTTTAAAGTTGAAGAAAGCCGAGGTAGCAAACAGAGTAAGCTTCGCGTAACTGTGCAAGCAAATTAAAGTGGTAAAAAAAGCTTCTTCAACTTATGATAGGACAATCTAAAAAGCCGAGGTATCGATAAAAAAAGGGTTAAAAGTAAAAGACTCATTCTCCTCGTCATAAACAATTGTAAAGCTCACTCTAATCTTCCGATGCTAAAAAATATCACTTTAAATTTTTACCTCTAAACACGACTTTGAAGTTTCAGCCACTCGATCAGGAAATAATCCGCAGCTTCAAAGTCGGTTATCGAGCGCAAATTGTGAGAAGACTTCGAAAGTATCTATTAAAGTAAACCTTCTAGCACACCTATCAACATCTTAAGTCAATGCAAATGGCTGACTATGTATGGAGAAATGTTACAGAAGTAGCAATAAGAAATTGTTTCATCAAAGTAGGATTTTTAGAAAATGTAACTTCCAGTGATATAGAGGAAGTTGATTCCAATAAGCAAGCAACTAAAGAAGGAGATCTGGATTTAGAACACTGGGAATCAATACAAAATGCATGTCACACTGACATTTCATTCAAAGAATTCTTAAATGTAGACAATGAGCTTGACACGTGCAGCACTATGACAGATGAAAAGATTGTTTCGAGCAGAAATTAATGCAGAAGTTTCTGATGAAGAAATCGAAGAACTATAAAATCAACAAAAGCACAAAAAATTGCCGTGAAAGAAGACGAGAACGCAGTTGACCTGCTGCAGAGATTTCTTGAATCAAACAAAAATATTAGAACTGAAGTGTTTGGAGCCATTGCTATGTTAGATAAAACTGCAGTTTTAAAAAAGATTCTCTGAGATGCCAGACTTCAATTAATGACTTTTTTTCCGAAATAACTGAATGCATTTATTAATGAAGAATTGGATATTATTTAATCAAAACAGGTATATGTATGTGTATAACACAATTTTGAAATTATTAAAATGTTGAGAAGTGTGATTTGTTAATAATTAATATATTGTGAGTAGTTTTTAATGAATCATTTTTTACAACAAAAAGCAGTTTGTGACATTAGATTTTTTCATTTTGTCAAAACCTTGATAACTTGAAACCTCTGTACATCGATTTTTTTCTCTTCCCCAGAGATTCCAGATTTCAAGGTTGTACTGTATATGTTGAATAGAAAAGTTTTAAAAAATTACCTACTTTACCCCATGACCCATTTTATCCCGCCACACGTTATCCTATTCTTTTACAATCTTAAAGGAATTTATCTCTCCAATCGAAAAAATTTTCTGTTACAGATAAATCAATCTTTAAGATCATCTTATTATGTTATTAATTGCTGTAATGCTGTAATCTGCCTTTTTAAAAATGAAAATATGTTATGCTAAATATTGAATTATTTATCTATTTTATCTGTATTGGTTTAACATGTTTATATTTGTGGACCATGGTTTAAGATAACTCATTAGGACATCAGATTTATTCATCAACACATGCTAATTTTCATGCTACATGCATTCAGCCATGACCTAGGCTTACTGTTTCATGTTAGCTGCTGAAATAAAGTGTTAAAAGTAGAAATTATATACATCTAATATAGTGTTGACTCTAGAAAAAAAGGGCCGCCGGGCAGAAATTTTTTAAAAAGGGACACATTTTTTCAAAAAGGGAACATTATTCTAAAAAAAGGGCATATTTTGTCAAAAAGGGCACACTTGTACCTTGTTCAAAAAAAATATTTTGAACTTGTTTGTTTAGAGTCCCCTAATAGAATTTGCGATGTTTTCCCTAGAGTGTTCACGCAAAATCTGAAGAGTTGAAGTAAATTTGCCGGAAAAAAATCTGAATCTGATCCAATTCCCGATTAGTTCAATTCCCATGCTCGAAATTCTCGTTAACATATTGCTAAGATTGGGACTGAGCATAAAAACATGCACTTGCTTTCATGCAAATGCTGATAGAAGGAAAGAAAATGGCAGATTTTGATTATAAAGAAAAGCAATTGGATGCTGTAAAACTCTCTTAAAGGCCACGGGGTGCATAGAAAGTATTAAAAAGGGCAGCCGGTTGCTTTGGAAGGTTAAAAAGGGCCGCCGGGTGCATCGGAAGGTTAAAAAGGGCCGCCGGGAGCATAAAAGAAATAAAAAGGGACGCCGGATGCATAAAAGAAGTAAAAAGGGACGCGGGCGCTGCGCCCTGCTAAAATGGCTTAGAGTCAACACTACCAATAATTTGAAAAACTTAAATTACAAAATAGAGAAGATACTGTATATTCAAATTGTTCTAAAAATACTAATTAGTTTTTTTTAGGAGGAAAAAAATTGCTTTAAACTATGCCAATCCTGGTACACAACATGGATATATTTAAAATTATGCTAAACATTATTATTTTTTAAATATTTTAAATATATTATTTTTAGTCACATTATTAAGTTTAAAAAATGAATTTCATATTTTTATTTCTCTTTTACAGTTGTTCCACCTTCTGTTGTCCCTACTCCCATACCATCTGTCTCGCGTCCTCTTCCAGCTTCATCACCAGTAGATTTTCGTTCTGTACTAGAACAGTTATTGCCAAAGTAATTCCATTTAAATTTTAACTTTTCATAGCAAATTTTCAGAGAGTGCATTTATAATTTAATTCCATTATAAAGCAAATTATATTAAAAATAGGAATTTTTCATACATATATGTGATTAAATAAAATTATTGCTTGTATTAAATTTACATAAAATTTGTGGAAATTTATGTATTAAATTTTGTCATTTCTTGAATTACTTAATATCTTGGAAAAAAATAAATAAATATCTAGCATTGTATTTTCTTTAAATGCTTCATTTTTTAACAGTCAATATCTTGTAATATGAGATTTCATACCTTTCTATGTTTTTCTCCTTTCCTGACATATAATTAAAGAATGCTATTTGCAACAAATAACTAAGTAAATATGGGTAAAATTCTATCTGATTGTTGCATTAATTCAGCTTTGCTCTATTTTCTCAAAACTTTAATTTAGTAATTTTTTTTTTGCTGATTTTTGAAATATGTAAAACTTACTGGTACCTCTAAAATTCTATTTGTACGGTATAACATTACAATTTGTGGGATGTATTTATTTAACCCCTTCGGGACAAGCGCCCCGTATACGTGACGATGTTGTGGTTTTCAGATCCCGCGCAACCGGAATACGTGACTGGGCTTGCGGTATTCAGATCCCGAGCGACACAAATTCGTGACTCAGACTTGGAACGTTTTTATTTTTTTAATTTAACGTACACATTTTTATAATAATCATATTTGAATAAGTATCACGGTAGAACACATTTCATTTTAACTAGGTAAATAAATGGAATCAATTAAAATTTTTTGAATCCATGATAATTTATTTTTTTAAACAATTACTGCAATAAAATAAAATTGAGTTTCTTCACACTGTATTTATGTGTTTGAATAGTGGCTCATTTCTATCATGACTTTATTGCGCCTAATAAATCTTATCGGGAAATTTTCTAGATCTCTTGGAAAAGAGGATGTCTGGTATGAATGGATGTAATGAATCAGTCAGTCTGGATGTAATGAATCAGCCTGGCGCCTGCGGACTAACAGTTTATGCGTGTTTCATTTATTCTTTTTTTTACTTTTTTCTCGATTGAGAAATATTTATTCCTACGTCGGCAACATTATTATTATTATTTGGATTTTCGTTCTTTGAGAAGGAAAAGGGAACTCTTTTTTTTTTTTTTTTTTTAATATTTTATTTTATTGTTGTGAAACATATTGCGCAGTAATGAAAAAGAAATACAGATTGTGGTTGCTAAAAGCATCATATTTTTTTTCGCACAGTAAAGTTAAGATGGATTTTCTGTTCTTTTCTTTGGTACTTATTTTGATATTTTCCGTTAGTAATTTTTCATAACGTTTCAAATGAATTTGTTTTAAATTAAATTATTTATAATTTCGTATCAATATTCATTAACTAATTAAAATGTCTAAAAGACGTCGGTATTTAACTGCTGAGGAAATAGCGGAAATTATGAATAAAAATTCGTCTTCAGAAAGTGAAATTTCTGAGAGTGAAAGTGATTCTAACACAATCATTGACTCGGATTATTTTGATAAGTCAGCTGATGAATCTGAAAGTGAAAAAGATAATTTAGACCTACCAACTCCAGGACTTTCTGGACAGTGGTCATGGCTATGGTCATCTAATATAAATCCAGTTACTCCTATGTCGTTTTGTGCATCTCCAGGTATAAAAGTTAATCAATCATTTTCTTCTGAGATTGATTTTTTCAGAGTTTTTGCTGATGATGAAATTGTGAAAATTATTACAAAATTAACTAATGCTTATTATAATTTGAAATAATTTAAAGATCAACAATATTTTTGAAATATATATTTTAAGTTATCATTAAATTTTACTGATAATTATCCAACACTTCTTATTTAAGCTGCTTTATTGTACGTTAATATATATATATATATATATATATATATATATGTTTTGAAAAACATTTCCAAAAAGAAATGCATATTTTAAAATTTAATTCTATTTTACTCATTATTACTGCTTATTATACAACACTATATACGATATGTTTAATAATATATATATATATATATATATATATATATATTATTTTTAAAATATTTTAAAATTAAAACAAGTTTTTTGTGTCTATTTTTATGTACGTTAAATGTTATGATTTAACATTCGCAGGTTGTTTGCAAGCTTTATTTAATTACTAGTACATAACCCCCGTCAAAAATGACGGATTGTTGATCTGCGTTCCATTTTCACAAGACTTCATACAAACAGTAGGAAGGTTTTATTATTGAAAGCTTTTGTATTGTAGAAAAGAACATTTTAAAGCCGGTAGATGGCGCCAAAACAATATTGTTCGCAACAGATTCAGATTCAACCAAGCAGGGTGGCCCATCATATGGCTTTAGCCTCTGCAAGCCGTCTTTGGCAAGTTTATAACAGAAAAAAAAATTATATATTTGACAAAGCAGCTCTCATTGTTCACAACAGTGTTCGTTTGTTTATATCATGGAGATATAAATAGATTAGGAGAACTTTCGCCTATGGCATCCTCCAAGCAAACTTGGGCCTGACGCCGAAGTGGTCACATGCGGCTCTGCGGTCTGTACCAGCATCAAATTAACATTGTTCACTATACGAATGTGTAATTATTTCCTTTATAAATCATTATTTTTACATTATATTTTAATATGGCTCGAAACTGTTTTGTATACGGATGCGACACTGACTATGTGAAAGTCGAAAGACGGAATAATGAATTGAGTATAAGAAATCTATCATTGTTTTCTATTTCCAGTGTAGGCTTATATGTAATGCTGATCTAATATTTAACTGATTTTTATTTTAATTCGAAAAAAAAAAGTGAGTGAGTTAGATAATGTTTAAAATAACTTCTCTCAGTTCTTTCTAAAAGTCTAGTTTAAGAGTTTATACAAAAGTTTCATAAAAAATTTCGTAATAAAACTTTGACACTGTGTTAAACAGGCACTTTTAAATGAAATGCTTAAGGCAAGTATATAAAATCAGACCTTGTATTTGCTAAATATTTCTATGACAAAAAAGTCAGTTATTTTCTCCGAAGTCTTGTTTAAAAGTTTCATGATATGAAAGCTTTATTTAAGAATTTTGACAGAGCAATTAGAAAATAATTCTTTTAAAATCTGGAGTTATTTTTATATTGAGGCAACAGATGGCAGCACCAGCAAAAGTCAATATCCAGATGTTTAATTTTTTGAATTCTTGAAATTTATTTTGTGTTTGTTCTCTCTTTAAAAATGTTTGTCAATTGTTTCTTACAATAATCTGCATATCTTTATTTATGTCATTTTTATTTAAATGCACACACATAAGAACAGAAGTTTTAATTTATCAAATTATGTTGATCAAATGCACTATATACACAGACATCAACTTATATTTTGATTTAAAAAAAAAAAAAAAAAAAAAAAAAAAAATCAAAAGAAATGTTAATAAAATTACCTAGATATTATCTTAAATATTTTAAATAGTTTGTTCAGTAAAGTAAAGTTAAATAATAAAAATAATAACTTTGCTTCAGGACTTGTATTGAATAGGAAGAATTATTTTTTTCTTATACAGCTAAAAAAAAAAAAAAAAAAAAAAAAAAAAATTATTTGTTTAATTATTTGTAGTTTGTAAAATGTATTATGAACATTTATCAAATTCTTAAACTGAATATTTCTTTTGTTCATGTTTTTTTAGTAATAATAATAATAAACACGTATAAAAACATTGCAGGATATGTTTTAATTAGAAAAAATAAGTTAATCCATGAAATATTTATCAAAATTAAACTGAAAAATCTAAATAACTAAATAAATCGTATCCAGAATTTTTATCTAGATACGGACTTAATTACTTTAAATTATCTGAGTACAGTAAAATTTAAAAGAAAAAAATTAACTGTGTTCTAGGCTTGTCTTGAATAAGAATTAATATTTTTTGTTTCTTTTTAATAATATAGTTGAAAAAAAAAAAATTCACAGTTTGTAAACTTATTATAAAGATTTCACAAATTCTTAAAATAGTTCATGTTTTTTTTTTTTTTTTTTTTTTTTTTTTAAATTATAAAACTCGATAAAAACAACGCAGCATTTCTTTTTAAATGCAGCTAAAAAAAAGTTATACTTAAAAAACGGTGTTCGATTTTAAATTCAAATACAGACAATAGGTGGCGCTCCAACCAATACTTGAATTACTGGGCATTACCAAACTTTATTTTGGAGTCAAAATCGTAACACAGCGTTCCCCTACTGGAGATATTCTATTATATGGCTTATATCTGGCATTCGGATGTTTAATCTGGATTTTTAATTAAGAACTTAAAACATTATAAGAGGATATGATATACATGTTTTATAGGAAAAATAATCTGAACAGACATGATTTTTTCATTAAGCCTAACATGGCGTTTAACTACAGTCAACTCGCAGATCAGAGTGGTACCACCTGGAATGGTTACAGACAGATTCTTGCCTTCGGATTTTATTATAAGGGAGATTTTCATTTTTGAATAAATCCTCTTGTTTCAAACATTTATTTTGCTTACTGGGAGTGTTAAAAATTATTTAGTAACAAAATTGTTACATTTAGAAGAAAATGTTTGATATATTGATATTTTAAAGACATGTAAGTATTTTTCTATTATATTATATTACTGTTTTAACTAAAAACGTAGATAAACATAAGCATTAAATCTATTTAAAAATTCATTTTTTTATGACAATATCAGAAAATATACCTCATTTTTAAATAAATATATATATAATAACTTATTCCATATACGTGAATTTAAAAAAGTTTAATGGAATACTTATTTTGTTATAAGTTTTTAAGGAATATTTTACAAACGTTAGGCTTAACTGTGCAAAATCCTTCGGGCCAGAAGGAGAAATCGAATTTTCCCGCTCCGTCCTCAGATGCGCACTTAGTTGGAATTTGCAATTTTTGTTTTAACTTTGGTTAAATTTTCCCAGTAAGTTTTCCCCCATCTCTTTCACTCACCCCCACTCTATGTTGTTAAATCTTTTTAATACATATATTTAAAATTGATACTATTTATCTTAAAGTTCATTTTAATACTTTTGAAAAAGGTTTAAAGTTAAGTATAGTTAATAAAATTAAATGTAAACAAACATCTATCATAAAGTAAACTTAAAGTAAACATAAAGTAAAATTAATGTGGTTTAAATGCATATATATATTGCTGTCTCTTTAATTAAGAACTGTTTTAATAGTTACTTATAAATGATATATCCTGAATGCTTTAGTTGTGAAGAAAGTAACTTCATTTCAGCAGCTTAAACTGCCATGTCAACAGTTACCAGTAGTGGTAGGTTGGTTGGTGTCACGTGCTAAAGTTAATGATGACATCTTAAACTGTTTTTGAACTTTTGAATATTTGTTAACCTTTTATTTTATTTCTTGTATTATGCTAATGTTTTTCAATTGCCTGTGACTGTAACCTCACTTGTTAGTTTAAAAGGATATGGGATAGATGTTGTGTGGTGTGTACTTGCTTGGCCAGCAGTTAACTCCAATGCTCAAAAGGAGTTTTAGTTTATTTATGATGAGGCTGCAGGCAGTCAATAAGTTTAAATGTTTTTCCTGTGTTCTTCTAATAAGTTTAATAATAATGTCCTTAAGGATGTGTTTTTACTAATCTGTTAATAAAGTGTTGTTAGTTATAAAGAAGGTTTCACTGCTTAACTGACTTATCTCAACATACAGTGGTACAATCATCTCAACACTATTTAGATGTCCATTAAAAACAGTTAGTTAAACAGGAATATGGTTGTACATCCTCCAACACACTTCAGAATGTGCGCGCCGTCGCGAACGGGTTAATAGTCACCTTGGACAATAGTCAGTCTTGATCTTATCAAAAGTAGTTGTAATTTCATTTCTATGGTTAGTAAATATACTCTTGTTTCTGTTCGTATTCCTTATTTTTTAATTTTAATTTTATTTTTAATGCATTATTTAAAATTTAGTAATTTTTTTTTTGTTATTATCTGTTTATCTGTAAAAATTTAGTTTACTAATAATCAAATTTACAATTTCATTACTATGTAAACAGTTTTGGTTTTCAAACAACTGTTTAAATAATTTGTTAAAATATGATATCAGTGATGCTGCTAGGCTTTTGAAATCCAGTGTCCCTGGAATCCAGACACTTCCAAAAGATCGGGTCCTTTTTTACAAAAGGATGCAATCTTTTAGAATAAAGACAAATTTAATGCATTTTATACAACATACACTTCTTTTGTGATCTTTCAAAAAAAAAAAAAAAAATGCATGCAGAAGGACCCATAAAAATTATATTAATGCATCCCCTCTCCAATTTTTTGCTTAAATGATGCACATCCTCAGCATCACCGGATATAATACTTTTATCAACATTTTGCAATAAAGTTATAAAAAAATATATTGTATAAGGTATATAGTTGTAATAAAGTTGATTCAACTTTAGTGAATGATTTAGCATTTAACCCTTATGCTGCAGCATATGACTTTTTTTCTAGCCAAACTTGTCTCTATTATTTTTGTTCTCAAAATATTTTCTATTTAAATTCTGTTTAACTAGCTGACCCGCCTGGCATTACCCAGGCAGACTGTCATTGTTAAATGTAACAAAAAATTAAATAAGAGCTAAAATTTCAAAAGTATAACAGTTACGTTTAAATAATGAAATGGTCAGGGATTATTATTACACTTACTTTTAAAGAATGAAAATGTCAGGGATGTTCTTACGGTTGAACTTAAATGGCATATCGGTATAAGATCGAGGCTTGATATATGGCAAATTAAGATTTGTGAAATGCTAATGTGATACATTTTATAAAACTTCATTATTGCCGTTAAACAATTAACAAATAATCGCGATTTCTGTAAGAAAAGTCTTTGCAGAAATGGCACGTTTCAATCATTAAAAATTCAAACAATGTAGAGGGATAAATTTGCTATATTAGGCCGCTATTGCAAATTTGCTATTGAAACCGGATTTTTTATTTTTATTTTCTTTATCTATTTAAAAAAAGTCAGAGATGGCGCCACATGCTTGAACAGAGATTTCCAAATGAACCTGTGGCTTGAATCTCCTCAACAAATCGCTTATTCTGAATGAAAGTGATAGAAGTCATTATAGTATAGTCATTATTTTTATATCTATCTATAAATATGTTGAAAATTTAATTTATTTAAACTAAATCCGTGGCCAATTTTGTATTCTAAAATGTCTGAATCTAAGAAGAATTTACCTCGGACTAAATCCTGCCAAAGGACTTTTACACAATAATCAATGAGATGTGTTTCATTCGGGCATTGCCATTAAACAATTAACAAATAACCCCAATTTCTGTGCCACATACGATAGCGTAATATATATATATAGATGTTTCTTGCCATTTAAGGTTCAAACAGATTAAGTTTCTTTTTGTAGCAATGTTTGATGTGGTCAGACACTCCCTGTCATGTTTTATGACTTCTATCAGGAGTCTAGAGATCAGAGGTGGATGTTGTTGACATTTTTATCTCCACCTTTTTCTTTTGTTGAGACTTTTTCTTTTTGTTGATGACCACAGAACCTTTGTAAAATGAAAGGCTAAGGGAATCGTTTATGAGATTTTGTCAGGGATCCAATATAAACACACTTTTAATATGTTATTTTGATTTTAAAAGCAGTAAAAGAGTTGCCGTTATATCATAATATCTGAAGATGATTGAATAAGGAATAATAGCCTAGTTTACATGCAAAGTATTTTCATGTTTTTAACACGCATTCTTACACTAATGTTACAGGAATTGAGAACAATATTAATAAAAAAAGACTTCTATAACAGAAATTCTTTAATAAATTAATATGAAATCTCAAGTTATCTATTCTTTCGCTCTAAAATGTGGATTATGCTGTCATAAAATAATTGTTTTTCACCCACACCAATAAAACATCTTTCTTAATGGAAATATTTGCCAAAGAAAGTCTTTCCTGTGATATTGTATTTCGGCAAAATTTTTTTATTCTTTTAAGACATGATATATTTCTTTTTATGGACATGCTTGAAAATGTAAACATTAAAATAATCAAAACCAATTTGTAAATATCTGTTTAAAGCTCCATTTCCATAAATTTATTACATGAGTCTTTCATATGATATATTTTTTAAATTAACATTATAGAAAACCATTAGTATTGACATTTAAACTTAACTTTATAAGATTTATTGCTTTTCTTCCCCCTCTCCATTTTTTATTACCACTGTTAATATTTTTATTCTTTTATGACAAAGTACATAACTGTTTATCTTTATCTTCTCAGCAATTAAATAGTGTTTTGATAAACTAAACTAAATATCATTAGCATAATGCATACTAAAATTTCCAGTTTTTAAAATATGTACAACAATAAATATCTTACTTACAGTTTACAGCAAACAATAAATGAAAATGAGAAAAACTTGTCATATTTTGAGTATCAACTCGCATCATCTTATCCTGAGCCACAACAGCTCTAGCTCAAAATATCCCTCACTTTGTCCCCCAGATCTTTTATATATCATGTTGCCATGGCAACAAAACAGGTGCAGATTTTTTGGGCATTTTCACTTGATTCACTCAGATCTGTGATGTTTGCTTATACAGTACAAAGTCTCAAATCCGGACATCCGAAATTCGGAATTCTCCAAAATCCAAACATTTTGAAAACTAGCGTTTTTTTTTTTTTTTTTTTTTTTTTTTTTTTTAAATATTTATTTATATATGCCTTGGACTGAATCATTTTTCCCGCTTTTGTTATATTTGTCTACATATATTTTCTAATTTGATATCTTTATGCTTTTATTCGATCATTCCTTACTCAACGCCCTCCCCTCCCCACCAATCTCCGAAAATTGCATCAATTTATTCAATAAATTGAAGCCGTGATATAGATGTCCGATAATCTTTATTGGCGACTTGCCAATATTCCATAGGACGCCGCATTTGGATTTATATTTAGCTGCAAGAAAACAGAAAAAAGTAATTAAAAGAAAAGAATGAAAAACACGTTTTTCCTTACCATAAAAAATAAAAAAATAAAAAAATATCTCCGTTGTTATTTGACGAATTATGTTCAAATTTACAGCAAGTTGCAATAATAGCAAATTAAGCTGTTTTACCAATTTTTATCAAAATATCATAAGTTATTTGAAAATCAGAGCACCACACAAAAAAGGCCACTAGAGTAACTGAAAAGAAAAAGAAAGGATAGAATTATCTGGCAGTTTGTTTTATTTATTTTAGTCCGTAAATTCAGAAGTCGAAAGTTATCGGAATGAGATCATCAGCTTTCAGTAGATACTATGTTTCGTTATGCAGAAAGAAATCATGCACAGATTTTTTTTAATGTGCTAGGCTTGTTAAGCGAATTAGGAATGGTGACATGCGAGTCATACAGAGCAACAAAGCTTCTGTTTTTTTCTATTTTTGCACGAAAAAAAGAAAGGAAAAATATTTTTAAAGGGAAAAAAAATAGACGACGTAAAGAAGATAACATGGAAAAGGGGCAGGACACATTTTTCACGTCTAAAATCAGCAGGGCGCAGCATCCTTTGAAAAATATCAAATGGGAACAATAGGGAGCATAAAAACAAAGCAGAACCTTGGCTCACTTATCGACACCATAAAAAATTTCGTCATCAAGGCATGGGTGAAAATACATTCCAAAGATATTTAGTAAGGGGGGTTACAAACCGAATATTTTTTTTTAAAAAAGAAAATTGGGAGGGGGTGGATTTTCGGAATTTAACAGTATATTTTTTCAAGGCTTTTCTCAGATCCACACTACTTTCTGACAGATTCAGAATTTTTTTTTTTTTGAAAGGTTTAATATTAATATTTTTTTAAACCAAAGATGTTTTAAAGGAAAAAGTATGCTGGTTAAATGGGTATTTTAAATGTTCCATAAATTCATTCAGGTTTTCTAAATGTTTTCCATATTTTGATTAGCTTAGCAAATGCATACTTTGAAACCCCTTCCCCCTCTCAGTAAAATATTCGTAATTTCTAAGTTAATTTTTTTTAAAGGTTAACATATGTACTTTTTTAAATGAATTGTGCCGTAAAAATGTAGATGTGGTTTGATATTTTTCATTTTCTTTCCATGCTTCAAAAAGTTAAGCCAATAAGGATTTCAAAAGACACGAGAAAAAAAAAAAAAAAATACTTTTTCGCCCATAATTTTTTTTCTGTTTTGCATTCTTTGGAAAGCTTCTGAATGGCAAACATGTGCCATTTCACAATGTTCATTATGGTTTTTAAATAATATCTTGGTTAA
The DNA here is from genome assembly GCA_963931845.1 of Maratus michaelseni. Classification (NCBI taxonomy): domain Eukaryota; kingdom Metazoa; phylum Arthropoda; class Arachnida; order Araneae; family Salticidae; genus Maratus; species Maratus michaelseni. The sequence goes on from OZ007592.1 coordinate 259,350,465, forward strand.
TTAACAAGAAATGAAAAATCTGAACCTCAGGTGCATTATTAGCACTGTCTTGGACTATCCTCATCCAAATTTTCAGACTTCTATGAGCGGTAGATTACGCTAGCCATCGCAAACTCACAAACAAACATCTTTCTTTTATTAATATATATAATATCTATCAGTACATGCATACATTTATATATTTTAAATTTAATTTAATTATTTGGCACAGTTTTGAATTTTGAGTCTCATTTTTAGTTCTATTTACCAAACCAAGCATTTGAACTCGTTATTCAAATAATGAATTACGAGTTGCTGAATTTTCTAAATGTTTTCTTTATGAAAATTGTTGTATTAATCTTTTAGGTCTAGTATGGAAAAGCACCTACCTGAAGTGAAGGATGATTTCTTTGAGAAAATTAATCAAAGGGAAATGGCTAAAGAGCTTGCCAAAGAATTGGCCAAGAAAGACATCATGAAACCTGTTTTTAGTATCAGTGAAAAGGGAGATTATAACAGTAAAACCAGTTCTGCTCATGATGATTATGATAAGTAAGTACTCACTCTTTGCCTTTTTTTTTTAAATAGGAAGATTGTCTTTTTCATTTCTACTGCATATTTAACTTAAATTTTGGAGAAAACAGTTTTTATGAAAAATAGTGTGCTTTGTATGCATGTATGTGTATGTGTGTGTGCATATATATATACAGTCGAACCTTGTTAACACGAAATTGAAGGGACTGCAATTTTTTTTTGCGTTATACGGGATTTTGTGTTAACCGTCAAAATTGTGGTGCCATCTATGTTAGATACAAAAACTAAATAAATAAACTTACAATTATATCCCTGCTAAAACCATAAATGAATAAGAAATCGAAAATTTAATTAAGAAATAAAACAAATTGCTCATAATTTTAGGCAATAAATTTATTTACCTGCTAATAATTTTTTTTTTAAAGTCCGTTATTAACTTTTGTTTCAATTTTTGTAGACTACTTCTTTCTAGGAAGGTATGGACCTCATCTAATTTATCCAAAGATCGGAAAGCATTCTTTTGTTCCATAAGGAAACGTTGTACAGTTTTCAATGCTGCGGTAAGCTTCATTTAATGACACTGAACTTTTCCTTTCTGTGTCGATTTCTTCATTTTTGTCTGATATGTCGATGCTGTCATCTTTTTTTTTTTCCGTTAATGCAGCAATTATTTTTTATTCGTCTGTTATCACATCCGAAGTCAGTACATCTTCATCTATGCAAATATACTCGGCAAACAATGTCTGAAAAATAATTCCCCGTTTTTCCGCTTCTATTAAATCAGTCGTCATTTCAGATTTTGTTTCACCAGTTTCTTCATTTATTTCATACGTAAACCCTGTGTGTCGAAAACAATTTTTCACAGTACTAGTAGTGATACTGTTCCAGGCACTTCTTAGGTAAGTTATTGCTTCAATAAATTCACAGAAAATTCCGTTTTATTATCAAAGCATTGAATCATTTGATGAACAATTCTTTTTTTGTACTGCACTTGTTGGAACTTGCACTTGTTGTACTGCACTTGTTGGGAATTGTTGGACAATTCCTTGGTCACAAGGCTGAAGTTTTGCCGTAGTGTTCCAAGGTAAAAAGACACATTCAATTGCTTTTAATACTGGAACATCTTTATGAGCACTGCAATTGTTCAGCAATAAACAGATTTTTCTTTTTCCTCGGTAGAATTTTAAACCCAGATCAAGTAACCATTTCCTAAAAATAACATTATTCATCCATGCATTCTTGCTGGAAGCGTAGCAAACTGGTAAATTTTTAACGTTTTTGAAACAAAGTGGTTTGGGTGACTTGGCGATCACGAGCAATGGTAATTTTTCACTTTCCGTCCATGTTGCAGCCGACCATAATCTTAATTCTTTCTTTGCTGAATTTTCCTCCAGTACATTTTTCTCTTTTTAAAGTAAGCATTCGCAGGGTTGTGCTTTGAAAACAGTGTCATTTCATCGGCGTTAAAAATATCATGGGGAGCATAATTTTTTTTAGCATCTAACCACTTTCCCAAGAAAAAAGACTGTATAGAATTGTCATCTATGGTAGATTCTTCTCCACATATCTTTTTGCAGACAATTCTAGAACATGTGGAATCGTTGTCACCAAGGGCATCAGCAAAATCCTTTGATTTCTCTTGCAAAACTGCACCAGTTAAAACAATGTTCTGGCTTCGTGCTTTATTTATCCACCGCGAGAGAGAACAATTTCAATTTCTTCTTTTTTTTCCTGTATGCATCTGTTCTCTTGCTGCTTCAAATTGACTGACAGCATAAGCCACTTCAATCTTTTCATAGTTCTTTAAAATCGTAGAGAGTGTGCTATTGGGTATTCCATACTTTGTACAATTTCAGATTTTTTCAACACTTTTTTCGCCGCTTCATTTAAAATCTTTTGCTTCGTTTCTAAAGATACAGCTTGCTGTTTTTGACTCATCTTTCACAGAAATCTACAGCAACTGCGAACAGAATTTCAGTAGTCAGGTAGTGAAATAAGGATTGTCACTTCTTTCACTCGAAGATAGGGGATTTCGGAAACATGGGTTATGGTTTATGTCACTGTCAATACAGCCAAACAATTAATGGAACAATCCCTTTCAAAAAAGGAACTCCTTCACCCAAACATTCATTGTGGCTGATCTATAGATCATATAGTGAGGTTAAACTTGGGTTAAACTTTAAGTTAAACTTGAAGTAATTTTAGGTTAAACTTGAAGTAAAATGAGGTCAAGAGTAAACTTCTGCATAAAAGACAAAACAGATAGCTAACACATAGGATTTCTAAATGTCAGAGGTCAAGAGCTGGAGCCATTGACAGCTTGGACACTGTCCCTTTCTTTTGTTCATCTCCCCTTTTCTCTCTTTTCTTTTGTGGATGACCACAAAATGTAATTCGAAAAGAATGGGAAGACATATGATTGATTCCCATGACAGGCAGACTTGCTCAGGATGGGATTAAATGCACCTTAGGCAAAGGGGGAAAATGCAGATTGTCAGAGGATAAAGAAAAGCGGGGATTAGTCAAACATTGCACCATTCTTTTAAACCCTTTTCCTCTTTATGTCATTTTCAAACAGTGAGGAAAATTCCATTTTTAGTAAATTGTATGTGACATGTAAGTTTGGAAAATGGAAAACTTCGCTTAAGGCAGTATTAAAAAAATATATTTTTCCACGCTCAACAACTCAAAATTTTGAGACACATTCCCAGACTCATTTTTAAAAGTAACAACAGGAAACTTGGTGGCGTGATTTATAAAGACATTTATAAGGGCCCCATGTTTTTATTTTTCGTTCAATTAATTAGAAATTGATTTACAGACAATTATTTTCACAGTACGATCATTTTTTTTTGTTTCCAGCGCTATCGCTTCTCGAAATTCGGTTCAAAATGTCCACTTTCACAGCATTTTTTGAAATATATTCTGCCTTTATCAAAAAATCGAGACAATACGGACATTATAAAGTTTCTGAATAAGAGAACCTGCCAATTGGATGCATTTTAGAGCAAAAATGAATTTACAAATGTGTCTCAAAATAAGCAGTTTGGATTTGAATACACCCTTAAGAAAGCATGTTTTGATTTTTGAGCAAAAGAATTTTTCGCCTTATGGGATTTTGTGAAATTTAATTTCATCTTAAATGAATTAATTTACATTGGTTTTCAGACTTATCTGACGAGACCTCAGTATTATTTCGTGTTAACGAGATTCGACTGTATATATATATATATATATATATATATATAAATAAATATGCTTTAGTTATACAATGCTTTAAAATGACTGTCTCAACTTAAAAAAATGCATTTTTTAGAAAATATATTTAAACAATTCACAATATATTGTCATATAAAAGATCATTATAAATGTTTTTTTCACATTTGTCTTGTCTTAGTCATTATTTAGTTACTCACCAGGTGGTGTAGTAGTCCTTATTTTTGAATTAGTGTTTTGAATTACTCTATTTCCGAATAATAATCTTTGCTTTATCTAACTACAGAATTTCTATGATTAAATAAGACAAAAATTGCTTTTTTGGAAACAATGGTACTAAAAAATAAGGACCTCTATGCATCCTTTTTACTGTGTCTAGAAGTTTTTAAGATACATTTTTAAAATGTTTATTTTTTTTGTCAAAATTTGTGAAAGAGGACATCTTAATATAGTACACATAGTAAATGTTATAACAATGTCATAAGGGAAAACATCATAACAACAGGTTTGTTGTCATTATTGATAAATAAAAAAGAATATCACAATTTCACCATGCCATGGTAAAATATACCAAGCAAAATCAACCTTTTGTTTGTTAATCAACTACTACATTTTTAAAAATTGTATTATGAATTATCAAAAATATTTCAAGCTCATTATTGAAAATTGTTAAATTTTGATCTATGATATTTTCTGTTTAAGGAATTGTATGTGGTTTAATATTTAAATTTATTAAGAATTTCTTGATGTTTGAAATAATTGAAGTCTATGAAATTTTAGGATTGAATCAATATATTTTCTCCTAATTATCTTGAGAACATTTTTTTTTTAAACCCTTACTATCTCAGATTTCTAATTTCTATGTCAGAGCATTGAATAAACATTTAGGTTTGTTCTGTTTGAATTTGAAAGAACAATCTTACACATTTTTTAAAATAAGGAATTTCTTCAGAAACTTACCCTTTAACAATAGACAGTCTACTTTTTTTCGTTTTGGAAACAATGTGTATTGCCATCTATTTGTATTTTGTAGCTTAAAAATTAGAAAAATAATAAAACTATGAATTGACATTATTTCATGTTTCATGGCTTTAACTTTGTTTTATGATTCTAAAAATCATTTTAAATTAAACCTTCCTATCTCAAATCTTTTATGATATTTGAAATATTGAAGTTTAGTCGCACATGTTGTCCATAACATTGTGTAATTCAGTTTTAATTGTTATTATATAAGATTATTCGTAATTAACTGAAATTAAACAATTTTATTAAATTACTTTCTTCTTTTCCAAAGAGTTAACAGCATCTCCATGAAAAATTATCTCCATTTATAATAATTTGTTTATAATGCTTAGAACTGCATTGAATATTAGAAATATACTTTTTAGTTAAAAACAGGGCTTTACAAATTTGATAAAATCTGATAGCTAGCAAAAAATTCTTGCTGCCTGTCAAAAACAAAATTTAATAATTTACTCCCCCCCCCCTCCCCCCAGTCATTAATTAAAAAAAGCACAAAAAATTTTGTTATGAATTAATTGCAAAAAAAAAAAAAAAAAAAAAAAAGTAATAACAAGCATAGTTTACAATTATTAGTTACATAGTTTAGAATAGTACACAATTTAGAAAGATAATATAAATTAAGTTTTGTATTGATAGTTGTCAAAATTATATATAACTGAAAAAAAAAAAAAAAGAAATACTGAAAAGACTGAATTAACCAGCATGTTCGGGAAATGCTTATTGGCAAATGCTTTAAATGTCCGGGTGAGTGCCACAAAAAATCTATATCGGTTGTTGTGTATTTTTCACATTGTATCCAATTTTAGCTGCCACAAAAGCTGGATTAACACTGTTTCTTACTGTTTTTTTTAATCCTCTCCCACATTCTAATTACATGACATGCTAGCTGGTTAGAGCAGAAAAGAATAGTGTTTTCTGTGCAAATGCCTTTTAAACTTGGTTATTCCATTAAAAGTATGGTGAAAGAGAATATCGCTGCTTGCCACACACTAGTAGGGCTGGGAGAGAGAAAAAATGCTGTTTGTGTTCATTTCTTAGTGCAATTTCTGTATGAAAAACCAATACTTATTTTCAAACAAAGAAACAAAAACCCGCCAGATTAAATAATTTGGTCGCCAGATGAAAAAACTTGGTCACCAGTGGCTATCTGGCAACCGTATTTGTCAGACCATGGTTAAAAATATTCTGTATTATTATTGTACTAGTGGGCAAAATTGAAGCTGAGATAAGATTGTTTTTCTTACAATAACTCCACAAGAAATCACTTGGAAGTCATAAATCAGAATAGAAAAAGAGTATTTGTACTTAAAGGGATGGAATAAATATACTAGTGCAAAAATAAGTAAACTGCATACACTAAAGAATGAAAAAGGAAAAAGGCTTTATTAAAGGAGGGTGTTGATATAAATGATTGTCTGTTCAAGAGGAGGAACAATAAGCACACATCCTTTAATAAAGTATTTTACTTTCCTTAACTGCAGTGGTTGCATGGCATTATCAGTCTATACTCAGCACTGATTGAAAAATTGTTAAAAGATAGTTTATTTCAGTGGTGGTGGTGTAAAAAAACCAGAGGGTGTATGCTATCAGCAGAGGGTATACACTAAAGAATATATGCTATAGCTATGAAGGGTATATAGAGTTTCTTCACAAAATCTAGGAGGTATACAGGGTGTTTCAGTTAAACGTTTCAGAACTTCTGAGAGGGGTAGGGTGCATCCTGACGAACCAAAATTATATACCAATGGGCAGTCAGAAATGCTTTCCTGATGCGGTAGATGGCGTTGTGCGAAAGCTCCGAGCTTTCGTGCAGGGAATCTTCATTTCGCACAAGAACGCCAAGTTAGTAGGATGGATGATTACACGAACGCAGAATTAGCCGATATGCATTTGGTGTACAGGGCTGCAAATTGTAGTGGACCAGCCGCACAGCATTTGTACGCGGAATGATATCCGACAAGGCGTATTCCCAGTCATAATTTATTTGCAAGACTGCACCAGAGGTTAGCTGAGACAGATTCATTTGAAAGAGCTGACAGGGTCAGGGTAAGAACAGCACGGACTCCAGTCGTCAAACAGAATGTGCTGCAGCATGTACAGAGGAATCCAAGAACGAGTACACGAAGTCTAGCAAACATAGTCAGGGTTTCCCCTTGCAGCGTCTGGAGGATTCTCTGAGAACAAGACATGCATCCGTTTCATGTGCAGTGTGTCCAGGCACAGCAACCGGAGGATTATGCACCTCGTATTGCTTTCGCACAGTGGTACCTTGGAAAATGTCCTACAAATCCCACTTTTCCTGCTGAAATGTTGTTTTCCGATGAGGCATCCTTCACAAGGGAAGGAATTTTCAACTCGCATAACGACCATATCTGGGCGGTCGACAACCCGCATGCAATACGACGTCGTGCAGCACAGATTCGATTTTCGGTCAATGTATGGGCCGGTATTATGGGAGATCACCTCATCGGGCCTTACCTGTTACCGTGTCGTCTAACCGGAGATAACTACTTGCTCTTTCTGCAGCAAGTATTGCCACAACTTTTGAGAGATGAACAGATTTCTGCTTCGGCGCAACAGACAATGTGGTTCCAACACGATGGAGCCCCTGCCCATTATAGCGGAGCTGTTCGTAACTACCTGGATGTCACCAGAGTTGTATAATATAGACGCACGCGCGCACGCCGTGCGTGGAAAATTTTCTGCAAAATTCGGAACTTTGCAGAAAATATTTTTAGGATTTTTTTTTTTTTTTTTTTTTTTTTTTTTAAAATAAATACCAAAAAACCCCGTGGCAAAATGTAAGCGACGCTGCGACGGACGTCGCAGACTTTTTAGGGCACCTGCAGACAGAAAACATTCAGCAGACATTCAGCGCTATCTATACTAATAAAAACAAGTTTCGCTCTGTGTGTGTGTGTGTGTGTCTGTTGGCGATGGCTAGGAAAATTTAACACACCTAGAAGTCTGTAAATTTAGATTTAGGTAGTCCAAACACTCTCCTGGTATACCTGAGCCTCAGAATTTTAAAATTTTGAAAATTAAAGTAGTTATCAATTAAAAACTGATCAAAGATCACAAATAAAAAAGTCATTATTCTGAAGCGAGCTGGCGCATGTGCAGAAACCAATTTCCGTATCTTCTGGAACAGAAGAAAGAAAGCAGAAGATATTCCGTTTTTGTTTAAAGTATTTCTAAATTCGCCATGGACAAACGGCTAAAAATACAGAAAAACCGTCTACATATTCTAAAAGAACATACTTTTACGTCTCGAACGATCTGGTTGGTTTGAAAAAATTTTACATTTAACCCTTTCAAAAAAAATAATCAAAAAGCATCGAATTCGTGTTTTTTTATTTTCACCCGTTTTCCGAGCCTTGCATCTACCGGAATACAAAATATACGGAAAAACGAAGGTCACCAAATTAAAGAACTGTTTTTGTCCTTTTCAAAGCCACCTTTGGTTTTAAAAAATACAAAAATTAACCCTTCGAAAAAGTATATTTTCTGTATGCCGTTTTGCCATTTTTGTGATTTTGGCAATTTTTAAAATTTCGCAGACAGGTACGAAAAACTAAAAATACCAGACAATATCTACATTTATTCCTTTTTGCGACATATGTATTTGTTTTTGAAAAATACGAATATTACCCTTAAAAAAAAATTTGTGCGCAGGGCTCTCTTTTGCGAATTCCGATTTTCTGCTATATATTAAATCTGGCATCGGCTTTCTAAAATAACCAAACAAAAAAGCAAACACACCTAAAGACATCTACGTTCTATCGGGTTTAGGCAGAAACCTTTAGTTTAAAAAATAAATCACGTTAACCCTTTCGAAAACGTTTTTAACCGTAAGTCAATTTCGCTTTTTTAACTATTTCTCCTATCTTTAAAAATCCGAATTGGTGTTTATAAACAAGATACGAAAAACTAAAAATACCGTGCCTAATCTATATCCCTTTGTTTTTTAAAATCTTTTATCCGTGTTGAAAAAATTTAATTTTAACTCTCCGAAAAAAAAAAAATCCTTTCCAAAACTCACTCACGCGAATTTCCTTTTTTTGGTCCAGATTTAAAAATCGGCATCGACTCGGGAAATGCAAGTACGGACAAACAGTAGACTCCAGATCATAGAGACACGTTCATTTTCTTCAAAATGCATCGTTGGATTTTAAAAAATATCTACATTAACCCTTTAGAAACCGATCGATTACGTAACCCACTTTCGCGATTTCCGCTATTTTGGCAATGTTTACCCGTAGTTAAATTTCAATTCTACTGGGAAGTTTGGTTGGGTCGAGTGTTCTGAAAAGGCCTCTTCCAGAACAGACTGCGCCCCCTGGCGGTGGAAAGTGGAACTATAGGAGTATATCTGGTTCTATGGACCCGATTACGACGGGGTTAGGCTCATTCGACTTGATATCTATAGCCTTAAATATTTTATCTGCACTTTCGACCGCCAGGATGTGCTTTCCGATCTTGGGTTTTATGAGCCCGATTACGACGAAGTTTGCCTCATTCGACTTGATTTCGATAGCCTTACAGATTTCAGTCATATTCGTATAGAACAGATTATTAATATTTCGGGCCCAGGCAACGCCGGTCGGATTAGCTAGTAGTGCATAAATTACGCGAAAAAACGGCAAACTTCGTCGAAAAGGATCGCGGAAAAAATGCGAAATTTATTTAAAGATCGCGAAAAATGGCTAATTTCATTGACAGATCGTGAAATAAATGCAAATTTAATCAAAAAGCCATCAAAAAATGTGAATTTCGTCATGTTCGTTCGTGAATTCGCTGAAAAATAATTATTTTGCCGAAGGCGGCGAAAATGCCAACTTCGTCAAAGGATTGTGGAAAAGACTGTTAATTTCGTTGAAGGATCACAAAAAAACGGTCAATTTCATCGAAGAAACGGCAAATTTCGTCATCGGATCGCGAAAAAATGGAGAATTCTGCTGACAGATTGCGAAAAAAAACGGCAAATTTCGTCGAAGGATTCCAAAAAAATGGTAAATTTCGTCGAAGGATCTAAAAAAAACGGTAAATTTCGTCGAAGGAACTCGAAAAAATGGTAAATTTCGTCGAATGATCTCGAAAAAACGGCAAATTTCGTTGAAGTATCTCAAAAAGACTGTTAATTTCGTCGAAGGATCACAAAAAAACAGTCAATTTCGTTGAAGAAATTGCAGATTTCCTCGTCAGATTGCAAAAAAACAGAGAATTCTGCCGACAGATCGCGAAAAAACGGCAAATTTCGTCGAAGGATTGCCAAAAAACGATAAATTTCGTCGAAGGATCTCGAAAAAACGGTAAATTTTGTCAAAGGAACTCAAAAAAACGGCAAATTTCGTCGAAGTATCTCGAAAAAATGGTAAATTTCGTCGGAGGATCTCGAAAAAATGGTAAATTTCGTCGAATGATCTCGAAAAAACAGCAAATTTTGTCGAAGTATCTCGAAAAAAAAACGGCAAATTTCGTCAGAGGATCGCGGGAAAAAATGCGAATTTTGTATGATATATTGCGTATTGCAGACTATTTTTGAAAATATTATTAGCGTTGCAGACACTTGAAGATAGTTCTGTCACTGAGCCAAAAAATTAAAAAATATTCCCCAATTTTTGTACGATTTATTTACTGTTTGCACACAATTCAAAATTTTAAAGATGCAAAACATTGTTGTAACATTACAGACGCTTGCAAAGAGGTCAAAATATTAAGGATTGGGTTGTTTCTAAATGCATTGAAAAAATTTAATTGATAAGAATTCAGCTCTTCCTGTCATGGATTTTTAGTTTTATTATTATTTTTAACCAAAATAATAATTCTTTAATTAATATTAATTAATTTTAAATGGTAATTATTTTAAACTACTGTTTTTAATTTATATCGTCCAAATAATATAACTCGTAATTTTATTAAACATTAAATTAATTTGCAGAAAGTTTTTGACTCAATATTTATGTGCGTAGAAAGTTTTTGGTTTTATGAAAGTCTGGATGTCACATTTGGTCAACAGTGGATCGGACGTGGTGGTCCCATGCATTGGCCTGCTCGGTCACCCGACCTATCATGTCTTGATTTTTATTTCTGGGGTCATATGAAATCGCTAGTTCATGACACCCCTGTTGACAATGCTGAGGAGCTGGTTGCAAGAATCGCAGTAGCTGCCGGAGAAATTCGAAAGCCGCCTGGAATATTCCAGAATGTTCGGATGTCCATGCGTCGGAGATGTGAGGCATGCATTGTAGCCTGTGGAAGCAACTTCGAACACTTACTTTAATCCATGTACCTTTTGCTTCTTTTCATGTATTATTAAAACGATTTCTCACTTACGGTCTCTTTTCTTTATGGTGCTTCTGTGTACCTCACCGCTTCAGGAAAGCATTTCCGACCCCACATTGCTATATGATTTCGAGTTGTCAGGATGTACCCTACCCCTCTTAGAAATTCTGAAACGTTTAACTGAAACACCCTGTATAGCGTATAATATACCTGCAGATTCCCAAAATCTGTAAGGAGCCAGTGGCTTCTCAAACCCAAAAAATCAAGTGGCCACATTGTGAAACAAATTTATAAAAACAATAGCATGTATATGGCTATATGGGGTTTATTGTCTGCTATTAAAGCTTAAAAGTAATAAACAGTAAATTTTAAATTAAAATTTACACAAAATTTAAATTAAAAAAAAAGATTTATTTTTTCTTCATTAAAATTGGGCAACAGGATTTTATAGAATTTTCCAACCATAATTGTATACAGTTTGTAAAAATAAATATTTGTAATGTAAGGCCTGAAATAAATGATTTTCTAAAGTTTTTTCTTCTATAGATAAATCCCCCCCCCAAAGTATTTTTCATAGCTGAAAATAAATGCTCAAACTGGGCATTTGCATCAAAAAGTATGTTTATAAAAATAAAAATAAAAAGAAGAAATATATATATGAAAAAAATATGGAGAAGATTTATTTTCTTTTAAGTTTTAGATTTTAATAAAATAAATTCAACAATTTTTGACATTCAGGGATGATTTTGAGTGTGGGATGATGGAGAAAGATCGAACACTATAACCCTCATTGCAACTTTTGTTGGCAGAGGAATTTTTTAAAGGATTTATTAAGTTTTTTTTTTTTTTTTTTTTTTTTTTTTAAATCAGTATGAAGACAATAAATTGCAATTTTTGTGACCGATCGCTGATTTTCACATTTTATTATTGTGACTCCTTGACGAAATTCACATTTTCCCCCCCGTAATCGATCGACGAAACTCACAATTTTTTTTTGCGGCTAGTCGAAAAAATTTGCTAATTTTTTTGTGACTAATTGACGAAATTCATTATTTTTTTTCTGCGACTGATTAATGAAATTCACGAATTGCTATTATTTAATTCTTCAGTCATTCATGTATTTTTTTTTCATCTTAATCTATACTAATACAAGAAAGTTTCTCTCTGTATGTGTGTGTGTCTGTCTGCCTGTCTGCAATGGCCAGCGAAATCTAGTGAGTCTGAAAATTTATATTTAGGCAGTCCAAAGCCCGATTTGATTCATCTGAGACTCAGAATTTTAATATTTTGAGAATTACCCAAGATATTAATTAGAATCTTTTTAAACATAACATTGAAAATGCTTTTTTTTTTTTTTTATGAAAATGGCTAAAGAAAAGAACACCTGTTCTCGATTTGCAAACAGAAATGAATGAATATGAAATTAATTTACTAATTAGTGAATTGTAAGAAAATTAAGATATCGATTTGAAATTTTCTGAGCATATGTAGAATAATTTTCTGCAATAATTCAATTGTTTCAGATTGAATTGCATTCAACAATGCAATTTTTGTAAAGTTCAGCCAGTAATTTTTCTTAATTTTTGCAAAAAACTGCCAAAAATCTGGCAGCACCAGTCAAAAAAAATCCGAGAAAGTTTCAGACAAGGATCTGCTTTCATTAACAGGAGTGGGGAATTTTCAGAAAATCTTGCCAGCCAAGGATTTATTTCACCAGCCAGCAAGATGCAACGTACAGTTAAAAATTGTTATGGCAAAATGTACATGACTTCAAAAATACTTAATTACTATTACTACAATGCATTTTCATTTCCTTTTTTCAATAAAATTAAGAAATATATTCAACAGAGAAACGTTGAATATAGAACTTAGTACCATGTTTACTTCGGCGTTATTTTCAAAGTATTGCTAACTAGTCAAGTAAAATAAAGTTTTTGGTCTGCAGTTTTTCAAAGACTGTCTAAAAATTTACTCGTCCTGTCAGATAATCCACTCGCCAATGGCGAGTAAAATGATGTATTCCCCATCCCTGTTCATTAAAAACTAAACTACAAAGAAATCTGTTTCTCTGGCCAATCCTTCCATTTAATTTACGAAAATGAAAAGAAATAACTGCCAATTTTTACTAATGAACAAAAATTAAGATAACTAATTAAGATATAGATTTGAAATTGAGGATGGGAAGGGGTGCCATCTGGTGGCTATTTTAGCATAACATCTTCATTATGTTCTAATTATCAGAAAATTATAATTCTTTTTAAATGATCATTAATGCAGGAGAAGGTGGTTTTCTTGAACAAATTATTCATTATATTTGCGAGTATGGGGAGGGAGTGGGTTAACGCCTTGCTCTGATTTACACGAAACAAATTCCATTTAAGAAATTTAACATTTTTTGCTTCTCCCGTAGCGTTTTATAAATGTTATATAGAGAATACCTGAAATTTTGAATAACGATTTTCGTAAAATTTAAATATATGCTCCTAATAAAAGTACACAACCCCTATTTATTTGATGTATACCAACAATCAAAGTAAACGATTTGTTGTTGAAAACTTGCATTCTTATCTTGGGTTCTACGGGGCCTGGTCACAACAGGGTTTGGATGATTTGACTTTGTTTTCGATCACATTACAGATTTTAGTTCTACCTTCCACTGCCAGGGGGCACATCATTTTCTCGAGTTCTATAGGCCTGATTTCGATGTGAATTGTTTCATTCAACTCCCTTGATACGACGGGTATCCATGTCGGATGTTCATATAGAACAAATTGCGCCCTTTAAAGGATTTTGCAGCACACCTGCTATACGGTGTCAGAGGCAGTGGGGACTCGTGTCGGAGTTTCGTTTGGTAGGTGGTTTGTTTGGAACAGAGTGTGTCCCTGGCAGCAGAAGGTAGAACTAAAAGATTTTGCAGCATGTGTGCTGCACGCCTACTATATGGTGCTGCAGGCAGTGGAAACACATGTCGGAGGTTCGTTTATATCAGAATGCACCCCTATCTGCTGAAAGTGGAAATAAAGGATTTTCCTCTTGTGTGCAGCACTTTTAAATAAATACTTTCATAGTAAATCGGATTAACGATATAAAATCATACAAACCTTAGGTTTGTTTAATTTTATCACGGGCCCGGGCAACACCGGGCGGGTCAGCTAGTTTTAATTATTTTCAAGCCCTGTTTGTGCCATGCATGTTTGCAGTATTTTTTTTTTTTTTTTTTTTTTTTTTTTTTTTTTTTGTGTAAAAATATTAATTATTCCTGAATCCAAAAGCACTTGTTTTAAAAATTAGAAACTTTGCTCAAAATATTATTGTAATAAATTAATATTATACTTTATTTGAGTTTTATATTTACTATTTCCTTTTCTTCCAAGATTGATACTTGCTATTGTTGGAGACTGAAATATATTTACCTGTGATCTTAACATTTTAGATATGACAAACAGAAACATGATATTCTTGATGATATTTATGGAGATAATGACAAGAAGAAATTAAGACTTGATGATGAAAGAGATTCTGAGAAAAGAAGTTCTTCATATTACTCTGAGAAAAGAAGTTCTTCATATGAAAATAATGAAAAGAGGAAGTCAAGACTTGATGATGAAAGAAATTCTGAGAAGAGGAGGTCAAGACTTGATGATGAAAGAGATTCTGAAAGGAAGAGGTCAAGACTTGATGATGTAAGAAATTCTACAAAAAAAAGTTCTTCATATGACAATAATGAGAGGAGGAGGTCAAGAGTTGATGATGAAAGAGATTCTGAAAAGAGGAGGTCCAGACTTAATGATGAAAGAGATTTTGAAAAGAGGAGGTCAAGACTTGATGATGACAGAAATTCTGCAAAAAGAAGTTCTTCATATAAAAATAATGATAAGAAGAGGTCAAGACTTGATGATGAAAAAGATGAAAAAGATTCTGAGAAAAAAAGTTCTTTATTGAAAATGAGTTCGGCAAAATCTAAACCTGAATTAGATGATTTAGATCCTGATGAACTTACTCCTGATATTTTAGATACTCTCCTTAGTGCTCATTTAAAATCTAAAAAAACTGATAGTTGTAAGTACAAAAAAAAATTATTAGACTTTAAAACATTATATTTGTTGTAGAGCTAGCTACTTTTTTATTTTAAAAATTATATATTTATATATATATATTAAATGTATTTTTTGTGTTTCAGCTGATGAAATTTGTAATAAGAAGCATTGTGTAAAGAACATAGTTAATCTAGATGACCCCAAAATCCTTGCTGAAAAGTTAGAGTCACTTTCAACAATGGAATTTTTAAATATTATACACAAAAAATTAGTATGTCAAAGTTTTATATGTTATTCATTTTTTTTTATTTTATTCTTTTAAGAAAAGGATATAGCACACAACCAAAAGAAAAAAAAAGTCAATGTAGAGTAAAAAATGCTATATAATTTATAATAATTGACTTAAAATATTTTAAAAGAATGATAAGAGAAGTACAAACAAAGGTGAAAAAAAAAAAAAAAAAATCTACTAAAACTTAAATTTATATTCTCAAAAATATATGAAAAAGAAACAAACATTCAATAATTGAATTTTATTTTTTCCCTAACAACTATTGATAACTCTTTAAAGACTGGAAATATTTTCATCTTTAAGTTTAATCTTTCTTTTTAGCTCTTAGGTAGTTAATGTTAAAGTTTGAACCAATCTCAATATGACTGATGGTCCACATCTGTGTGTTTGATTAATCAACGAAGTTGAATCATCTTCATGTATTTAAGTACAGTGCTGATGATGCTCAAAAAACAAAATTCTTATGACCAATAGATCTAGTTTTTTTTTTTTTACATATTCTTTAAATGAACGATGACTAGTAAAAGTTTTCTTTTATTCATGTATGGAATATGTTCCATGATCTTGTGATCTTAAGCATAATTTTTTTAAAAATGCCAATAACAGATTGAATCTTCCATAATTTTTTTTTTTTTTTTTCAGATTTATGGTCCAGAATGTGGCAAACATTTCTCATGGACAAAAATCTATCATGTGATCCTGTGAAATAGTATCAGATACTGGAGGATATTTATATGGGTGATTCTCCAATAAGTGGTTAATTTCACTCTGTGATTTAGTGAAAAATAAAAGTTAAAAATTTTAAACAATTTTTCATTATAAATAGATAAGGCATAGGGTGGGGAGTAATATACAATATTCCGGCATAGAATTTAAACAGTATTTTTCTTTAAAAACATTATTTTATAAATTAATTTGGTAATCAATGTCATTACTGTAAGATATTTTGATGGTGTTTAAATAAAAATTTAATTTAAAAACTCACCAGCAAACCAATTTCCATCATACACAACTGCAACCCAAATTCCTACACTAATAGGTTTACTTTCTAAAACAGGAGTTGATACTTGAGAATCTTTACAATCATTAGGAATATTCTAAAAACAGGGAGAAAATATACAAATGATAGTTCTGAACTATAATGTTAGCATTTTTCATGTGCGTCACATGTGAAATAGTTTAAGTAATGCAGTGAAGTTTACTACCATTTTCTAATTTATTCCAAGTGAGCTGATGTAATTTCATTGAAAGGGGGCAGAAGTGACAGGGACAGTAGTGACAAAAATAGGAAATTTGCTTTGGTGCACACTGTAAGTGAATCTTAATAAGACTGTAATATAACATTTTGAACTAAGCAAAAGTATGTTATATCATGACAAAATCATAAATAAATAAAGATAATAATAAAGAAAATTTAAGTAGGGGACAGTAGTGACAAGTAATAAACATATTATTATCTTTCTATCCATTATGCAGCTTGTAGCTTCTTTTAAAGTAAAAAAAAATTAAATCCTGTGATTTTCTGAGCAATCAAGATTGCTGCTTCTACTAAATGCAGCTGTCCCCCCAAATTTTATCTGTCCTCCTGGTGTTCATATGAGCAGTGGGTTACAACATTTCTCTGGCACAGAATAAATATAAAATTATTTTTAATTTTCAATAAAAATCCTTTATATTGTACTTTAGAATATAAATTTTTATTTTGGGTGGAAAAATTTCTAAAAATGGTTTATTATTACATTTAAAATTGTCCCAGAAGATGAGTGCATGAGGTAAGGTTCAGAAGTGACAATTTGAATATTTAAAATACTATTGGAGTAAAATTTACAGTTATTTTCTTGAAAATACCTTTTGAAATTATAGAAAGACATTACAAAATACATTTTATTCTAAAAAAACTATATAAATGAAAAAATACAGTAAATAACTCCAAGCGACACAAATTATCCACTTATTGGAGAATTGCCCATATTCTGTTTACCAGTACCTTCACAATCAAGAACATGATACACGTTCCATGATCAAATTCACAGCAAAAATAATATAATAATAGCTTTAATTCTTGTGCATTAGTGTTTATGGATTTGTTTTTAATTTCACGATGGAATATTGATTGGTAAAATTAACAGCATCTTCGAAAAACTCATCTAGGAAATATTGCAAAAGGTTCTTTACCTCATCCAGAATCTCAAATAAAAAAGCATATGTTTTCATCCTTTTAGGTTATTATATTTATAATAATTAAAAAAATAACTGTAATTGGGTAAAATTCAAATGTTCTGGATAAGATAGAAAATTTAATTTCATATTTATCCATAAATATATTTTGCCTTAAAAAAATGATTGAAGTTGCAAGTGGTTTTCAGATAGTACTCTGAGGTAAAGTTTCAGGGAAATTTGATGTTGAAAGGCTATATCTAGGCTAGTCTCCTTGACTGAAATATTTGCATGTAAATTTTCTATATCATGCTCTTCCATAAAGGATTTTCATTTCAATATCCATGGTTTGAATGTGATGCAGTCAATATTGTCATCCTCCGACAGATCACTAAGTTCCAAATCACAAGCTTCTAAGAGTTGAAGAATTTCTTCTTGCAAAAGAATAATGCACCTTTTAGATGCCTAAAAATATATTATATTACAGTAGAAGATCTTTATAACGCAATTCTATATAACGCAATTCTCCATATAACGCACAACTTCTCAGATGTAAACAATGAATTTTCAGTTAAGAAACACCTGAATTCCCACATTATAAATAGTTGCTATTCTCTAGAAGACTAAATTTGATACATTAGTTCAACTTTATCTTCTTAATTCAGAGCTAATTACAGAAAAAATTGCTAATATTTGATACAGATATGTTTGGACAATGTTTATAAAGTAAATTTAACAATGTGTGGAATGATGTATATTATGCAAAAAATTATAATCTGCACAACTCCTGGTAATAATGAATGCAATATAAAGATACTCTAATGTATTTTGGTATGTTTCACACATATTTGGCCATGTCTTACAAGCTAAATTTAATGATGTGTGAAATGTGATCTATATAACGCAAAATTCTATATAACGCACAACCTCGTGTTTTTAGGTTTGCGTTATAAAGATCTTTTACTGTATCTTGCAAATTTTTAGTTAGAAAAAAGCTAGCATCAGAGGTAGTTTGTGTTTAGACAGAAAACGGTTACATGGAAAAAAACATTTGTAGGTAGTGGATCTTATAAACTTAATGCCAAAGCAGCATGAACGGGCAGGTAATAGGACATTACTCCATGCAAAGAAAAAAAATAACACTTAATTTACATTTTTTTCTATTTTCCACTTATTTCAACATTGAATTAAAAATTTGTATCTAAGCAATAAAAAATATGCTAATAATTACCTGATTACGATAGAGAAATAATCTAACTGTATAATGAGCACTTCTAAACATTGGTTTGAAAGCCGACTTTAACTCAAAAACCGACTGATGCTGCTACCTGGTGAGCAAAACAGGTATTATTGGGTTTCTGGGAACCAGCACCATTGTTCAATTCCTTTGTTTATTACATACAAGTAATCAGGAAGCAGAAATATCAGCTAATATCTAACCAGCATGGAACAGATGTCGCAGACGCACTGGGACTGGCATGATATTTTCTTGTGCCATTTTATTTCGAATACCTCTTAGGCCTAGTTTGCGAAAACAGCATGTTAGTTTTATTTTATTATGAAACTGTTTTTTTTTTTTATTATAAAGCACACAAATTTATTATAAAACAGATACAATTTTATTATAAAACACACACATTTACCTACCCTATATATATAAAATCCCTATGAAGCAGATTTATGAAACGACTGATTCAGATATGTGAAATGAATATATGAAATAATAAACGCAAAAAAGAGATTCCAATTTCCTTCTTGGTTTTTTTTTCAACTTTAATGAGAAAATGACATCATTTTCCTATTTCTCTCTCATCCTCAACAATGAAAAATTTTTGTTGCCACTATTATAGAAATTCCATTGAAATTGAAAACTAATTAATATTGCTCCTTTAATATTTTAAAATTAGAAATTTTAAGAGTTATTATGAGATGTTTGGATCCATACGGATGCATCATTGTAGACATCAAAGTAGATATAGTTGTAGAAGTGACATCAGCTGAAACTGGCTTATAATAATAATAGCTGTTGCTCGTGACGTCGTTCACATAACATTAAAAAAAGAATAAAATAATTAATTAAGCAAAACATTTCACTCACGATAATTAAAAACATATTTAATTAACTGAATCTTTATCACATTTTATAGGAGACGATTCTATACTTATTTGTTCGAGGGGCCTTGACATAACTCAGTCTTAAAAAGGTGAAATTTTGTATCAAGTAATATAAACAATCGCACACATGAAATTGCAACTAATGAAAAAAATGAGCCAGAGGTGAGTGAGGAAATGATCATCTAGAATATTATTATTTATAATGCAAAAAACAAACCTGGTTACAGAAATATATTTACTTTTGTGCCAAATTTCGCTTGCTAGAAAAAGCACATTGGGTATGCACCCGATTACAGAGTCTAAACTTCCTATTCTCGGCTATTTTCTACCTATATATGGAAACATTTCTACTATATACAGCGTCTTTTCAGATTTATAATATAAGGAATGAGCTTATTTTTAAGAATTGGCATAATCGACTTATTTAAAATGTCTATGCAATTCAGCTTGAGGAAAAGTTTCATTACTTTTCTATTTTTCCCTTGTTCTTGCATTGCGCAAATTTATCGATAAATTTGATATTCGTTTTGATAACATTGTTTTTTTAAGTTTTTAAAAACATTATAAATTTACTTAAACATTGCATAAACTTTCTTTTTAAAAATAAAGTAATTTTTATTAATATTTTCAGGCAATTGAGTTAATTTTTTAGTTTTTATGAATGAAAAGAACTATTTCCCGCTAATCCTGCTAACCATGCCATCATTTTCGACATGGATATTTTTGTGGTGCATATTATTGACATTTGCTGTCCATTTTCTTTTCAAACGTTTATTTTAACCTTTTAAAAATATATAAAAAATTCATTATTGTAGCTGTGTGCAGATGATAAACTGCCAAGTATTGTTCTCATCTCCAGCATTCGTTTAGGGTTCATTTCATTTAAGATACAGAACTTTAATTTAAAATAAATATATATTACATACATTTAAATTACGCTCATTCCATATGAAATACAAAAGAAAAAAGAAAGGAAAGAAAAGAATAAGAAATAATACCATAAACCACGACCATTTTATTTCAACATCAAAGATATCCGTTTTATTTTTGATACATGACATCATATTCTTCTGCTTTCCGTAGTTACTGTTATTCATGCACCTTGTATTATTATCAAATACAGTGTAACTTCCCTTTAACAAAGTCCCTATTTAACAAAATTTTCTGCAGAACCTTGACTTTCAACACCATTTACATGTAAATTAATCTTCATTTTATGAAAAACATTTTATATGACAAAGGTTATTCAACTGTCTTGCGTGTACAGCATTCAAACGGAGATGCTGCTCTTGCGATGGAGGTATGAATTTATTTCAACGGACTGTATGAAAATGAACGCATTTTAATTATTTAATCAAAATATCCACATTTACTCACATTTTAATCAAAAAAGAAAAAGTATGCTTCAGTTTTTGTTTACTTCTCTTTATTATGTATTTTTTAGACATTATTCTAATTCAATTTTTCTCATATGTCTACATTGCATTAAAAGAATGACTGCCCAAATTAAAATACATTTTTCAAATATTTCTATTTTATATGTACTTTTCATTTTATGTGTTTTACATGTATACAAGTTTCCTGAATTTAAGGTGATTTTTATTTAACAAACTTTCTTCATAGCGAAGTGTTTAAGTGTAACGAGTTTCACTGTACTTCAAAATGCCCGTTTCTTTCTAATATGATGTCATGTTAATCTTCATTTTAACTTTAAAATTTTTTTATTTCATTTTTCATGTAGAAATTTTTCAATTGAAAATTAATTGTTGAGAAAAAATTATTATTCCAGGTTTTATTTTTTTGTCAACAAGAAGGAAACATGGTAAATTGTATGGAAAAAATGTTTATTGATTCTCTATGAAAATAATGAAACGTTTAATTATTACGAAAAATATTTGAATAAAATAAACAAAATCTAGCTTATATTCATTTTTGTGCTATAATCTATCTATATGCAAAAATACAGGGACATTAAATCCTCCTTTTTGACGTTTACTCCAGCCAAATATTCACACACACACAATCACATTTATAATATTATTAGGATAAAAATAATTAACTTAGCTCTTAATTTCACAAAGGTAAATTGTTTCCACTGATGAAAATGTCCCCATGTTCTAATGAAAACGTGGACTTTACGTCATAGTTGCAGCTTTATGAATGAATTTTCGATGAATTTTAATTCTGCTCATGCTGAGATTAAGCCAATGAATTAAAATAAATATGGAAATGAAGTTAGAGTTATGCTAAAGGGAGTTTTAATTTGTTATACATGTAGCTATGTCATTATTTAATGCTTTATATAAATTTCCACATCCTTTCATCAGATAAAAAAAAAAAAAACTTTTTTTTCCTTTGTTTATTTAAGGAAAAATGATTTTATTAAATTAAGTAAGGTTCAGTTGAAACATATTTGTTGGATCGACATATAATGAATGAATTTGAGAAATAAAAATAATTTATTTGAATGATTGAAATATAAGAGAAAATGTTTATCGGTTATCATCACAGAATGATTTGAAAATGGTTGAAGCATAGTTGGCCAATTTCTCTGATAATGTATACAGTGTTTGAGAAAGTGGCATTGGCATGTAACATATTCACTAAATGGGAGCTGAATCGAAAGCATAGTTTGGGCACTGTTATGTTCACTCACATAAATACAGATATAATCATAAAAATATAAAAAACTGATTCCAGGGAC
The DNA here is from genome assembly GCA_963931845.1 of Maratus michaelseni. Lineage (NCBI taxonomy): Eukaryota > Metazoa > Arthropoda > Arachnida > Araneae > Salticidae > Maratus > Maratus michaelseni. The sequence continues at coordinate 259,372,807 of OZ007592.1, forward strand.
CTTAAAATATAAACCAACACATACATACACATATGAAGTAGGTTTAGAAAAAAACGGAAAAAGATTTAAGGCATCTCAAAATGTAAAAATATACCAAAATCTCCATAATCTGGTTTTGATTATGATGAATTTCTACACTTTCCTTATACTATATGTGTCCGGAAAGTAATAATGTTTCATCATCAGCAGAAGCCACTTGCTCTTCTTAAATTAATGTTTATTATCTATAAAATAAAAACTTTACTACCAAGTCACTATACAAAATAGAACTTCCCTAAATGTTATGCCGTTTGGTTGTCTTTTTTGCCTTTTTTCCTGTTTTGTCCTAAAAATCGCATAAAACAGCATCGCAAAAAATTCAAAAATTGCTGTTCGAATTTGTAATAATTTTTATTGAAAGGAGGACAAAAATTATTGTAATCGGCTAAAAGATTGAAAATGGATGCATTTTAATAATGTAAAAAAATCGTCGCAAAACATGAAAAAAAAAATATATGTATAAATTTTTTACATCTAATAAAAAAATTAAAATCTTAATAACTAATAACCTGCCTTTCCCTTTTAAAATCATGATTTTTTATCTTTAAAGAATTAGCAATCCTCACCAAGCTAAAAAGAGAAAAAAAAAATGACAATTTTGGACATAACTGAGGCTTAAATGGAAGCAACCAATGAACCAATCAAGCATTTTGTGAAAAACTTCTTAGTGGCAAAGGAAAAAAATTGCTGTATGAATTCTGAATAAACTTTATTGAAAAGAGGACAAAATTTACTATACTGGGTTAAAAGATTGAAACCGGATTCCTGTTACTAATGTAGAAATTTCACAGCAAAACACGAAAAAATGCTAAAAGTCACATAAAAAATTGAATAAAAAAATCTGTTAAAAAGTTCCAAAATGAGGCATTGAAGTGTAAAACTACATACATAGAAGAGGTACCTTCCTACCAAATTTTGTAGCTCTGCATGCAGCAGTCTCTTCAGTCTACAGACAGACACATACACAGACTTCTTTCCTTATTATTATAGATGTTATTTAACTGTCGGTAGGTACTTTTTAAACACTTGTTATTCTTACCTCCTAAATTGTTATATATAAATAATAATAAAGTATTGATTTATTATGTATATTAATACTAAAAAACATTTAGTGATGAATACAGAAGACATTTCTGATTAGTGCTAAAGTCCTATTTCTTTCACTACAGATTTTTTGTCTAAAAATTTGTAGTCCACTTTTGAATGCCTCCAAAAAAAAAAAAAAAAAAAACAATTGCTATTTTTAGAAATATATAATGATGGGGGCATTTTTCCATTTATCTTAAAAGCCAATGACTTTGTCCATTTTTATGCTATTTTTAATTTTTTTTTACTGTTTTCTAAAGACAGTAGTAATTGTTAATGTTTGATAGTTGTAACAGTTATGAATCTTTTACAAATCATAAACAATATGAAAAAGATTATGTTTATAAGATCTTGATTCTAATTTTGATATTATTTGGATAAATACTCCGCTTAGGATAAGGGTATGTTTTTGGAGAAGTGTTATTAAGACAGAAAAATGTGTTTTTAAAATATTTTGCTTATAGGTAAGCTTAGATTTAAAGAGTCCCGAAGAATTAAAAATGCTGCTAACAGTTATTGCTGAAGCCCAAGCAACTGTTTGTAAGAAATTGCCTCCAGAACTTCAAGAAGTAAGTTGTGTTTTATTTTTATGTGTGATAGTCATTTTTGTGTAACCATTTATAAATTAAAAACTTATGCATTTTAAAATCTTTTTACAAATAATTTATTTAAAGTCTTATGATTTGGTATTACTTAAAATCCAGCACTGAACTAACTATACATGAATAAAAGTACATTACTATTATTTAGATTTTAAAATTAAATTTATATCTAAAACGAGAGTTATGAGAAAGAAATTACCCATTATTTAATCAGCTTTCAATAAAAAAGTCTTAAATTAGTACTCTTTTCAAAAATTTTGCATTATTTTAATACATAACTGCCTTTCTACTTTCTAAGTGAGAAAATGAGAAATAGGAAGGAAAACTTCTTTAATTCTTTTAACATATTCTTTTTTTTCAATTTGCTTACTTCTCCAACTTCTTTCTTAGTTAAATTAATACTTTTAACTTAAAAAAGAAATAAAGGAAGAAATCATTTCTTAACCTACTAGAACTCCAGTTTAAAATTTTTATGTAGAATGATTTCTCTTATTTGCATGTATTTTCTTAAATTGCTTTAATAGTTCTGTATTTATTTATTTTATGTTATGTTTCTACATGGCACTAAAAGTCTCCCCCTATGTTTCTGAAAAAAAGAAGCTTTTTTTAATAAATAAATTACATTACAGCTAAACAAGATCTGCATGGATTTGCAAGGATATCTTGCAAATATAGGTTTTATTCAGGAATATTTTTTTACATGGATATATTGTAAGTACAACTTAATATGTGTATATTTATAAAAGTCAGATAACTTCCTGACATTTAATTTTGCATATATGAGCAACAAACTGTCACTGATAGCTGTTGCATCAGCAAAACAAAAAGAGATGTAAGATTGCTGCATGATTGTCAAAGTTGAAGTACAAAGTATGATAAGTCAGCAGAAATTAATCCAAAACTTGTTGAAGTGAATGGTGTTAATAATGTCCCATACTCATCTATGGTTTTTGTTTACTGAGTTTGAAAATGACAGATTTGCAAGATGAGCAATGATACAAACAAGTCAGCAAATCCCTCCACAACCCTAGCTTGGTATCCAGTAGTTTTTATGCCTTTAAGGGGAGGTTTTGGTTTAAATTAATAAATAGGACAATTTTAGGGTTTTTTTTTTAAATAAAAAATTAATTTGATCACAATCTGGCATTTTTATATTTTATCATCTATATATTAAATATTTAAAAAAATGACATCATTATTTAATGCATTTAAATATTTAAGCTATTCTTCATAGCAGTTATATATACACCTGTGTGCAAAAATTAATGATTGGGCTTTTTTTAAATATAACGTCATGCAAAAATGCTCCAAATGGATCCAAATTACACCATAAAATCCTCAAGATGTAAAAATATAAGAAACGTGAATAGAACTTCCAAAAAAAGAAACTAAGTGAATACAAAAGGAATTTTGTTGAAAAGGTAGGTTCTAGCACAACTGGACAGGAGAGAGAAACGTCCATGTGACAGGTGGCTGGCGAGAAAAATTTAGTTTTGGTAGTGGATATGGTGATCCCAGAGTACACTGCAGGATTTCCATCATCTATCCATGCTGAGTAGGAGTTTGTCAATGATCTGTTGAGGGATTGTGACGCTATTGTTGCACCAATTGCAGCTCTGGAATCTTTGCTGGTGGTTAGTGACATGCTGCCAAGTGACATGCTGCCAAGTGACTCCTGAGAATGTCCCATGTGTGTTCGGTTGGATTTAGGTCCGGGGACCTTGTGGGCGATAAATATCCTCTTCCTCCAACAACTCTGCAACAGCCACTGTACAATGAAGTGCACCATTGTCGCTCAAGAAGAGGAACTGAGGATCCATATACCTCTTAAAAGACGAACAAGAGGGAGGAGAACCTCAGGTCAATAGCATGCACCAGTGATTGAACCTCCTTGAAAGATGTGGAGGTCAGTATGGATACTTCCCCAAACGTGAACTTTGCCACTTCCAAGCAAATCTCTTTTGATGATGTTAGAGGGGTTGTTTTGTGTTCCCCGCTCTCTACATATGTGTTTATGTCCAGAATCATTAGTCAGACTAAAGCGGCTCTCATCTGTTAAGAGCATTCGACCCCATTGTTGATCTGTCGAGTTCTGTGTTTCTGTAACCACAGAAAATGATGTCTGTGATGTGTAGGCGTTAATGGCACACACTGTACTGGTCATCATGTGAATAAACCATTTTTGTACAATCTTCTAGCCACAATAAACTGCAATATAAGGTTACCAGTAGCCTGTTAATATGTTTTGTGATTTATCCCTCTGCCTACCATCTGTTTTTTCTTGCTTGTAGGAGAAAATACAGGTCTTCTGTTGCTGTGGTTGCTCATGGAAAACCACTGGTAAACCCTCAGATAGCTGTTCCTGTTGTTTGAAATGATCTTCAAGCTCGTAACATGATGCTGTGAGCCATCCTGAACTCCTCGGCCACACTAGTCACACTTCAGCTTTCTTCTAACTTCCCAAGGATTCTACCTTGGGTAAAATCATCCATATGTCGTCGATTTGATTGTCTGTTGGACATATCAGAATGAGGCAGCAACTCGACCTTGTTCAAACCGATGCAATAGCTTTTATAGAAATGCTAAGCGTTCACCGCAAGCATGCTTTATGCCGTTACATAACTTCTATAGTACGTCATTTTGCATATATGCACACATTGCTGCACATCACTGTAGTCAACCTTCTGATTGGTCTTTCGGTCCATTCTGCCTTTTCTTGCTGCTGTTATGCTAATTTTTTCGTTTCATCCTTAATTTTTGCACACCAGTGTATAAATTTTTTTTTACAGGAGTTAATCTAAAAATATATATATATTAATTGTTGAAGCAGTAAATCTAAGAAAATAATAATAATAAAAAGAAAAATTTCAACTGACACTTTAAAATAAAAAAATTGTTAAGGCTCTTCTCAAATACAAAGGAGCTACTTCCGGACACATTTCTGAATCAATTTTTGTTCAGAAACACATGAAATTGGCTGGTGTTCTTATTCAGAAACTATGTAATTGAATGGTGTTTTTGATTTTTTGGTAAAGGCAGAAGTTCTTTCAGAAAATACTGTCAAAGTTGGCATTTTGAACCGAATTTCCAGGTGCAACACCGCAGATAAGGAGAAAAACTGCTTATCATGTGACAACAATAGCTTATAACTCTATACGTAATTTATTTATAAAAAAATAAAAATGAAGAACTCCATTCGATTTCAAATCATTTCAATAGTCAAGTCGGCCAATTTTTAATGATTTTGCGTTTAAAAATGTGTCAGAAAGTTTCATGTTGAGCAAGGAATTTGAGAACCACCTTAAGGTTTTTTTTTTTTCAATTTTACAGGTCTAAAAACTAGGAAATTTGCATAAACTTAAATTATTAAAGATTCACTGGTGAAGAATATTATAATCCCCAATTTAAATAACAAATATTAAAATAGATTGATTAGTTTTGACACCAAATCAAAAAATAGTGTTTTTAGAAAATTGCATTTAAAATTAAAGGGCTAGGTTAACAATAGCTGACAGCTGCCACCAATTTGAAGAATTTCAAAATATCTTTTTAAATATATATTTTTGATAAATTAAAAAAAAAATTGCAAAAAAAAAAAAAAATAAATAAATAAAAAAATAAAAAATAAAGTTCTTGACTAAAACCTCCTCTTTAAAAAGCATTTAAATGGTAGGTGATTCACAACCAGTAGAAATAATCAACAAGCTGTAATAACTTAAGTTTAAAGGCTCGATGCTGATTTCTTCTGTGTTGGTTTCAATGCAGGGTTTGTAGTACACTTCTGGGAGAACCTGGAGGTCAGAGAAAGCTCCAGGAAAACATTTTGGTCTTAAAATCTCAGGGAAAAGTTCATAATTTCCTCCAAAACCTGGAAAACTGTTCAGTTATTTTGAAAAAAACTTTGTTTTTTAAGTTAACATTAATAAGTAATCACTGCTGTTCACTAAGCTCCATGGCATCATAACAAAATTAGACTAAGATACACCAAAACTGAAAGTAGAGTTATTTTTATATTCAGTATTCACAAAGTGAAGACTGAATATAAGACATGCAAAAAAAAGAAAGTACAGAAATGATATTCAGAATTCACAAAGTGAAGACTGAATATCAGACGAAGACACACGAAAATAGAAAGTAGAGAAATTATCTTTTTATATTCAGTATTTACGAAGTAAAGACTGAATATAAAGATAATGCCTCTACTTTTTTAGAGAGCGACATACGGTTGAATATCTTTAATTATTCTCTACTTTGTAGCAAATCAGAAATTAAAGATATGTGGTTAGTGGCAAAACTGTTAAGTTGCAGTGTTTCTGTAGAGCTTGATTTTTTTGTGATATTCTTATTGACAACCTTAAAGAAAATTCCTTGGTTACATTGTGCTAGACATATAATACCATCAAATCTAAAGGAGACCTGACATTTGTATCTGTGATCTCTTAAATGATGCAATATGCAAAATTATTCAGGAACTGTTAACCACCAAGTACTGGAAGAAAATAAAGAAAGAGAAGAAATAGAAATAAAATTGATTAATGAGAAGAGAAAAATATAGGACGAAAAAAAAAAGTGAATGTGTAAGAAGTGATACTTCAGATTAAAAAAAATAATGAAGAAATATTTAAACTTGTAAAAAAAAAAAAAGAATTAAAATCCATATGCAAATTAAGCAATCCTTTTTATAACAGGCAAAGTCTAGTGAAATCAAAGAGCATTTAAATTTTATCAATCAAGTACAGCAAAAATAGTTAAAAAAAGAAAAAAAAAACATATTGGCAGGGTTAACAAGTTTCTTCAAAAGTGGAAAAAAACGGCTGGAAGGAATAGATTTTTTTTCCACTTGTAGAAAAAATGGAAGAAATAGTTTTTAAATAATTTACTACTTATGTTTTAGCATATTTTTGAGATGTAGGTAAATCTATTTTCTTATAGATAACCCTTTTATCTGTATGTGGATATATTAATTTAATTTGGTTTTTAAACAATTTAATTATGTATGCTAAATTTATAATTACAGATTTTTCATTAAAATCATATAAAATTTTCTAAACTAACACTTTTTATTATTAGACTTGTAAAATCTTCAGTTCAAGGGCCTTAACGTTAATTTTGCATAACATTTTAATTTACTATTTTGATTTACATTACACATAACACAATATCAAATATCCTGAAATCTGCAATAATCTTAGATTATTTGTATATTTCTAAGCATATAATATTTCCCAAAGATTCAGGAAATCTAATTTTTAAGAATCTCAAATTAGCCTGATTTTATTTAATTTTCTCTTTCTGATGTGCTATGAAATTAAATTGCTAGGCAATTGTTAAATTAAAACAGGAAAAAAAAAAAAGAAAAATACTTGCATATTATTTCAAAATTGTAAAAATGATAAAGAAAAATGCTTTATATATTTTTTAAATGTGCACAAAATTTCATAATAAAATATACTGAGAATTGCAAATGACCGAGAAAATTATTGACAAAATTTCAAACCGATTTAATTACCATAATTTTCGGCCTATAATCTGCAGATCAAACAATTCTGTTTCAACCCAGAAATTTTATTCAATAATTGAAGTCAAATGTTTACAGCGATCTAGTAAGTTAAATTTTACCAAATAAAATTTCTGGGTTGAAACAGAATTGTTTGATTCGTGGATTATTGGCTGGAAATTATGGTAATTTAAGACATTGCATAGCAAAAATTTACCACAATGTAACATTTAAATCAACTATTCAAGTGTGCCATTTTCATTTTACGAAATGATAAAATATAGAAAATTTCTGAATTAACTATAGAAAAGCATTAGAAAGTAAAAGAAAATGTTCCACATATTTTGAATGAATGAACCAAATTCACCCAAAAACTATGCAACTAATTCCAGATACTTCACAAACTTACATACTTAATTACAAGCTAATCCGGGGCATTTTGCGGCAGTTATTCCAAGACAGATAGACAAACAGGCACCAAAAACTTTTTGAGTTTCCACAGTAATAATAAAAAAAAGTGCTATTAAGAAGTATTTTTCTGCCCCCCCCCCTCCCTCGCCCCTTCCCACCAACTGTCTTCAAATGCATTGAACATTAAAAAAAAAAAAAAATTCTTATTGTTCAAACTCCGAAATTTTTCTGAGTTATAAATATGTTTCCGAAGACAGTGTAAAAAATTCTTGAAAATATTTACTTACCTACTTAGTGATAAAAGAGCGTAAGACATGTTTTCTTTTTCACATCATTGTCATTTAATATTAAAAACAAAATAGTTCTTATTGTTCAGACTCTTTGAAATTTTTATGAGTTATAAATATAATGTTTTTGGAACTTGCATATAATTTTCATGCAGAAATAGTGATATTTAGTTGTAAAAACATAGGCAAAAGCCACTTGCATAATCACATTCTGAAGAAATAGTGAGCAGATTTCTTTTTTTAAATACTCCTAATCATCTGAGTGTTGCCATATTTTTTATATGTGATATAAATTTAGTATCCAAAGAATGTGTAAAAAATTTGTGTTAAAATACCCACATTTAGTTACTTTTAGTCTCGAGTGACTTCCAGTCACTAATTTTTGAAAGTGTTAATATTCGTATTTTTCAGAGCAGATTGTACCGTCATAGAGTTGAAGATATCTGGATTAAGTGGATATTTTTCATTTTTCTGTATCTCTAAATGTGAAGTTGATACAGACTTCAAAAAATAAGGGGAGGGGGGGGGGGAAACCTGAATTCAAACTTTTTAAAAAATTTTTGAAAGGGTTAAAATGCATATATTTTTAAACAGATTGTGCCATTAAAAAGTGAAAAGTATGAATGACATTTAAGCATATATTTTTAGTTTTTCCATATTTTGAACAGTTTAAAGGATGGGGGCTTTGAAAGCTGCACAAAAAAAGAGCCACTTTCGACCTTTCGAATCTTTCAGCAAGTGAGTTACAGAGCAGCTAGCATGCACTATTTCGGGTGAAAAAAAAAAACATATTTTTGATTAGGGTTTATTCTGGTTTTTAATTAATATCTCGGCTAATTAACAAACAGTGAAAAATCTGAGCCTCAGGTGCATTCGAACCTGCTTTGGTCTATCCTCATCCAAATTTTCAGACCTCTAGTCTAATTACGGTAGATTTTCTTAGCCATCATTGACAGACAGAGTGAAACTTTCTTTTATTTGTATTGATATTATAGAGTTCATAGTGAAGTTTACATTTTACTACAATATTACCAGCATTTTTGAATAATGATCTTTGCCTTATTTAATCACAGAATTTCTGTGATTAAATATGGCAAAGATTATATTATTCATATTTATTGCACATATTTAATCACAGAATTTCTAAAATCACAGAATCACAGAGTTTCTGTGATTAAATAAGGTAAATATTACTATTTAAAAATACTGATATTATTGTAGACAAATGTAAGGATCAATATGCACTGTGTATTACTTTATATATTAATTACAGTATTAAAAGATATCATCACATTCTTCATTTTCTTTCTCACAGTGCAACATTGTATAACAAAACAAAAATTCATTTGCAGTAGAATATTGTAATAGATTTCTCAGCTTAGAATGAATGAATGCAAAAGAGGAAAATAATCTTTTGAGTAGCATTTTACATATCCATAGGTATGTCACTGCACTTACAAATACTCTTGTACTCTAAAATAAATAAATAAACAATGCTTATGATAATTAAATACCTCACTCACAAATTTTAACGCATGTTAAAAATTTTAAAACACTATAATATAGGGATTTGAAAATTGGTATATACATATGCAAAATCATATTCTATTTAAGAAATTCGAAAAATCGACCAGTAAATTTTTATTTTATAACCCCCCCCCTTTTTTTTTTAAATGGAAAATGAAATTTATTTAGATTTATTCATAAAAGGATAAAATGTTTTGAAAGGAATATTAAACAAAACCCTTCGTACGATCTTCAATCACACTTACCCGCTTGTTTGCATTTTAGTTTTCATATAAATATTACTAATTTGTAGTCATATTATAAAGAAAATATTTAAACAAAAAACTGATGATGTCTAGTCTGCAAATTCTATAATCTGCAAAACATTCAGACCCAAACTGTGGAGGATTTCACAAAGTTGACTGTAATAATGGATTTGTTCCCTCTGTTTACCAGATGTCCTGTACCATTGTAAAACAAGCCTTTGGTGCTGTTAGAAAATAATTGCCATTTATAATGTTATAAAGGGATTATATATTACTGAAAATGTTTCCCTATCTTCTTGAATTTGACAAAATTGGTCCATACTGATTGGTTTAAACAGGGTGACCAGCCAACACAGATAATCTGGAAAAGTCACAGAATGTAGCAGCACTGGAAAAATTCTGAAAATTTTGATTAAAGTTATGAAAAGTCAGGGAATTATGTTCAAACTTGGAAATTTCAATGCAGTGTTACAATATGACAGTCATGGCATAATTTCACAAGTGAATGATCTATAAAAATCACAGATGACCTGGAAAAATTAGAGAAAATATCCTGTGAAAGTCAGACAATATTGAAAAAGTTCAAGTATTGGCTAACCTGTTAAAGAATTCAGAGATTTTTCTGCCTTTCTATTCTCAAATTTGGAATTGTTAGGGAGAAGTTTCTCTCTTGTAATTTTTGTAATATATATATATATATATATATATATATATACACACATATGTGTGTATTTTCTATAACAAATAATGGCAGTTGATAAAGAATTGCTTTGTTTAATGTATATTTTGATTTCTTCTCCAAATTACTCATTTAAATAAACTAGTATGCCACTTTTCTGCAAAAACTCAGAATTCTGCTTTTTCGGCACCAAATTTTATCATTCCTGGGATCAATGCAAATATGCATTAAAATTAAATTTTGGCATTTATTTTGGGAGGAGGGGAGGCGGGGTGCAAGCAAATGAAACACACAAAAAAATGTGAGAACGAGTAACACACCAAATTGAGTTTGTTTTCACTTTCCTCTGACTTTCTCTTTCCCCTACCATGCATATAGATCCACGCACCAAGCAAACAGCGTCAGAATGGGGTGTGGTCATGTGAGATCACTGAGTCGACTTTCTCCTGCAGCTTCGATTGGAATGAGTTTCACCTGGCTGATTGCACATTTGTTCAGCGCATATCAGCATATTGCAGAGGGAAAAAAAAATTGAACCTGCATGAAGCTTTGGTGAATGGAAAATTCACTTTTGTAAATTGGCAATACTGCGATCTTCGATCTTTTGTTTGTCAACACATGGAAATATTTTTGTGGATTGTTGCATGCATCGTGTTGATTTCTGCTTAATTTTTTTTTTTTTGTATGTTATATTTTAAATTTTTGTGTAGTGAATAGAATGGCGAATATTATTACTGATATAGCAAAATCCTGCAATATTGATAAAGAGGGAGAAAAAAAATTTCGATGTGAATGGCTAACAAAAACAGTTACAGTAAAACTTGGAGAAAAATAAACAGATGTGATAGTTGGAGATTCTATACAAAAAGTTGATGTGAGTGAGAGAACAATTTGTCGTCTTTGTTCGGATCTCCAATATTGCGGTAAAAGAGGATATCCCATGCATGGTATAACTTGATGTCAATATCCTTTATTCGAAATAGAAGCATATTAAATATGCTTCTATTTTAGATATTAGGGTATTAGGATTAGATATTAGGTGTTTTTTGTTCTTATGCAGGAATGTTGTTTCCAAGGGGATTCCATAAATTGCCTTCTTTCAAACTCTGATTAATCTTTACTCTTGATTAGATCTGATCAGGAATCTGCACAGACTCTCAGGGTCCTGTTTTCGTGAAATTGTGAAAAAAAATTTTTAATTGGGAAAAATCTAGTTTATACAGTTTTAAGAAGACATATATATATGTAAAAGTGACAGGTCAGATTGTACTTTTAAATTATTAAATTTGTAAAAGGTACAGTTTGGCGATGGAAAAGTTTTGTGAAAGGTTCTGGGTCCTTTAAAGGACTCAATTTCTTCTTAAACAGATCTCTGCTGATTCTTAATCTGTGTAATCTGATAATTTGGAAACAATGCCACAGCTACATATATCTAAAGATCTAATCAAATGTATGTTTTAATACCCAACCAGTTATCTGGTACCCTGATCATATCCTGGATAAATGGTTCTATACTGTATATGTATATTTTTTAATTTAATTTTTTTTTGTCTTTTTGTAACTGCAAATATTAGTTATTACATTATTTTCAACCAACAAAAAAAAAAATTAGAAAATAATTTTTTTTTTAAAAATATTATAGACGTCCCCGCTTAAAATAATATTGAAGGTTCCAGAAATATTATTCGATTAAGCGGGGTATTTGATTAAACGGGAAAACATATAACTGTAATAATTAATGTATAATAAAAAGGTAAAATTAAACCAACTACAGTATAATTAAGCGTAATAAAATTGTTAAAAACTTGAATAGAATAGTACAAACTAAAATAAATAAAAATGATGATGATAATATAAAATGAATACGTAATAATTTAAGATATGTACATACATGTATTTGTTTTACATTAGACTAGCTAACCCGCCTGCCGTTGCCCAGGCCCGAGATAATAACAGTGTTCTATACGAATATGACTGAAATCTGCAAGGCTATTGAAATCAAGTCGCATGAGGCAAACCCTGCCATAATCAGGCTCATAGAACCCGAGATCGGAAAGCTCACCCTAGCGGTCGAAAGTGCAGCTAAAATGTTTAAGGCTATAGATATCGAGTTTAATGAGCCAAACCCCCGTCATAATCGGGCACATAGAACCGGAGATACTCCTGTAGTTGCACCTTCCACCGCCAGGGGGCGCAATGTTTTGTAGAAGAGGCCTTTTCTGAACACTCGACCCAACCAAATTTCCTAGTAGAATTGAATTTTAACCATGGGTAAACATTGCAAAAAAAGCAGAAATCGTGAAAGTGGGTTACGTAAATGATTGGTTTTGAAAGGGTTAATGTAGACATTTAAAAAAACCCAATGGTACGTTTTGAAGAAAATGAACGAGTCTATGATTTGGAGTCTACTGTTTGTCCATATTCGCATTTCCCAAGTCAAGGCTGATTTTTAAACCTGGGCCTAAAAAAAAAAATCGCATGAGTAAGTTTTGGGAAATTTTTTTTTCGGAGTGTTAATATTAAAAATTTTTCAAAACAGATACCAGACTTTAAAAAGCAAAGGGATGTAGATTAGGTGCGGTATTTTCTTGTTTATAAACGCCGATTCGAATTTTTAAAGATAGGAGAAATCGTTAAAAAAGCAAAATTGACTTACAGTAAAAAACATTTTTGAAAGGGTTAACTTGATTTTTTTTTTTAAACTAAAGGTTTCTACCTGAACCAGGTAGAATTTTTTGTTTAGTTTTCTTAGAGAGCCGATGCCAGATTTTATATATCGCAGAAAATCGTAATTTGCAAAAGGGAATGCTGCGCACAAATTTTTTTTGAAGGGTTAATATTCTAATTTTTCAAAAACAAATACAGTGAAAAGGGAATAAATGTAGATATTGTCTGGTATTTTTAGTTTTTCGTACCTTGCTCTGAACTGCCGATGCAAATTTTTAAAAATCACTGAAATCGCAAAAATCGCAAAACGGCATACAGAAAATATACTTTTTCAAAGGGTTAACTTTCATATTTTTTAAAACCAAAGGCGGCTTTGGAAAGAGCAAAGTCAGCTCTTTAATTTGGTGACCTTCGTTTTTTCGTATCTTTTGTAGTCCGGCTGATGCAAGACTCGGAAAACGGGAAAAAATAAAAAACATGAATTCGATTCTTCTTGATTTTTTTTTTTTTGAAGGGTTAAATGTGAATTTTTTTCGAACCAACCAGATCATTCGAGACGTAAAAGTATGTTCTTTGAGAATATGTAGACGTTTTTTCTGTATTTCCAGCCGTTCGCCCATGGCAAATTAAAAAAAAACCTAAAAAAGAAACTGCATGACTCATACTTGGTTTCTTCTATTTACGGAGGAATGAATAAAGGGCTTCTGAGAATGTGTGTGCAAATTTCGGAAGAGTGATTTTTTATTTGTGATTTTTGATCAATTTTTAATTAATAAGTACTCTAATTTTCAAAATATTAAAATTCTGAGGCTCAGGTGCACCAGGAGAGGGTTTGGACTGCCTAAATCAAAATTTCAGGCTTCTAGGTGGGCTAGATTTTTCTAGCCATCGCAGACCGACAAACACATACACACACACACACACACAGAGAGAGAGAGCAAAACTTTCTTTTATTAGTATAGATTACACTTAATACAGCTTTATTAGGCTTGTTAACATTTAATTCATGCTATTTATATAAACTTAAAGAAGTCTTTTAAAGTTATTTGCTTAGGTGAAATTTTAGAGGAGCAAATATCAACTTATTTTTCAAATGCATACAAAACATCATAATTACCATCTTGAGCCTCGAAGTGACACATTAACACTTTTGTCGAAAAAATTGCATGACTAAACGAACATGAACAAAATACAAAAATGTTACACACTGACCAATTTATTTCACCCCTTTCTCAATCTTTCCATGAAAAAGGCAGTGAGATCACGTGACCTGTCCATTATGGTGTAGGGATCTGCTCTTTCTCTTGGCCGCAGTTAGCAAGGAGAAGTTTTCATTCGGCCAATGGCATGTCGTGCCTTCCATCCCCTTGCTTTGCTGCAGAGAGCTTTTGATCACGTGGTACACAGTCGGATCTCAGAAGCTCTGCAGTGCGTTCATGTGTTATTCCTGTAGTGACATTCACAACATATTTGGCTGTGTTATGTTTTGTTAAATAAAGTTTATTTTTATAATGAACCTTCTGATTAATCAAGTCAACAAAATATCATGATCTCCTGAATATCATGTAAAGTATATTCGCCAGCGTAAAACGATGCAGGAAGACCTGGAAATTTGTTTTCAATGTAAAGGAACCGAAAATGACAAAAGGTGTGTGTGTGGGGGGGGGAGGGGGGATTTCAGCTGAAACGTGTTATTATTCCATTAAGTGGGGACAGTTTGTGAAAAGTATTCCGTTAAAGCGGGGTAAAATAACATTGACCCAATGGGGATAAATTCAGTTCTAGAGCATTCTATTCGATTAAGCAGGATATTCGATTATCCGTGACTCGATTAAGTGGGGAGGGCTGTATATATATATATATATATATTTTGACTAGATCTACATATATTTCAAAGAAAAATATTTAGCTACTGTTTCCAAGTAAGTGTAATAATTTTTTCTTATGAAGTGCTTTAAAACTAAATTTTTGAATTTTGATAATATTGAACTTGTTTTCATATTTACTGTATGCAGTTTAAATTAATATATTTCTAATTGGTCATGCATATTTAAATATGTAAATTATAAAAATTTGCTTGAACCAATTATATTATAACTTTATTAATTGGAGGAGGAGGAGGGGGGGGGGGTGCATGAAGGCATGGAAATTCAGCTTTTTTTTTGGTGAGCTTGTACCATGTCTGTGTAAAACATTTAGTTTTCAATTTTTTAATATGGTATTACAGCCATGCTTTGAACTTAATACTCAGAAAAAGATTTAGAACTTAAGGATTTAATATTTATAAATTATAAAAACTTAGAATTTAGAAATCTTAGAAATTTAAAATTCAAACAAGATACATATCTCAATGTATTTAAATGTGCAGAAAACCTCATAATGTAGTAATCTGCTGTAATGGCTTATACAGGGGTTAATTTTTTTTCTTCTGCTGACAACTTCCATAGCATGCTGAATTTCAAACAGCTGAAACGCCACTGGTCATGTCTGTGGGTGAGTATTATGGTAGTGATATTAAGATTTCATTATAATTATCTGTTAGAAAAAATGGAAAATGCAAATTTAATGCAAAGTCTGTCATTTTGTTTGATCATCTGTAGAAAAAAACAGGAAATATCATGTAAATTCAAGGCATTCATTCCATAAGAAAAATTTAATGAACTTTTAGTTTTTAAAATTTCATTAAATTTTTTTATCAGTGTTATCTTTTACAAAATCATTTAAGGCCAATCCAAATTCAAGGTTTTCATTCTGTAAAAAAATCAATCACTATGAAAAATTTAATGAAATTTTAAAGTCTCTTTAAAATTTCATTAATTTTATTTGTCACGATTATCTTTCATACGACAGTTATACAGGAACTGAGTTTCTTATATCTCTAGCAGATGGCAGGTGATGCATTGGGAAAGGCGAGTATGCATGCTGAGTACATTACAAGTGTGGTTATCCTATGCGTTAGCTGTTACTTCTCGATCACTTGTATTAATGTTGTAACCAGGCCCGGACTGGCCAGGTCGGCTGGTCGGCGATTGCCGAGGGCCCCCGGCCCAAGGGGGCCCCAAAGGGATCCCAAAAATGGATATACAACTTTGTTATTAATTACATCAGAGTAATTTGACTATTTCTCAGTAGTCTTGCGCGTTTACAATCAATTTTAAGGGGTTCATAATCAATTTTTAGTTTAATTAAATCAGTTTTATTAGGGCAGTTTTTTTACGAGATTCGTATGAATTCGAGGCTACGATGTATTTAGGAGCCCGCTAGCGGTCGCATTTCATATAAACTAGTTTCACTGTCCCTAAACACTGTTTTTTTCTTATCAGCGTTGCGACTGGCGATTATTGAGGTTAGTGAGTAGTGACCTTGTCGTATACTTCTCCCCGCCCCCTCTCTATCGCTCTCTCTCCACCGTCTTTACCGTCACAGCCCCCAGCCCCTGACAGCTGACTGCTATTGATTGATCCAAAACTATAACTATTGAAGGAAGCAATCGCAGAAAAAATCACCCCGGAAAACATCATCCCGGAAGAAATCACCACGGAAAAAATCACCCCGGTAAAAAGCACCACCGAAAAAAATCACCCCGGAAAAAATCACCATGAAAAAAATGGGCTCACATTAACTAAGGTAGAAAGTAGAGGTCTGCACGGGCTCCAGCAGATTTTCATTTAGGAGGCTCGGGCAGGGACTCTTCACTCTTTCCGGGCCGGGCAACAATTATATTGTTTCTGAACAATTGTTTAAAAAAAATCTTTAGAAATTTACTTTGGTTTAAAAAACTACAGAGATAATATTTTTGAAATGTACGTTTTTTTTTTTTTTTTTTTTTTTTTTTTTTTTTTTTTTTTTTTTTTTTTTTTGCATTTTTTTTATTTATTCTAAGCTAAATTGACTGTTTTACTGAATATTTATTTGAATATAATTGTCTAAGTGATTTTTTTTTAAATCAGTGCTTATGTACGTAATTGTCTAAATGGTCACTAAATTATTGTTAGTTCGTGTTTCGAACATAACCTGAAAATAAAATCTATGTATAGTAATTGTAATAGTAGAATAATATTGCTTCGGAAATATCGGCATGTTTTTCAGAAATTCAGTCGGGTCGGGGCTCGAGTAATTAAGTTTTTGCCCCGACTGGGCTCGGGACACACTTTTAGCTTCCATATCGACAGGGCCCGACTAAGCTCATTTGGGGCCCGGGGCAGACTTCAATTTTTGGGGCCCCCCATAACAAAATTTTCATATGCAATATTTTTGCTATGATAACATTACACAGTATTTTTCCACTAGCGGAGCGCCAGTGATATATATACATATACACACACACACACACACATACATGTATATATTACATATAAATATATGTGTATGAAAGGATAAAAGCTAAACCCCTTTTTAAAATGCAAAATCCCTTTTTGCCCCTTTTAAAATTTTAAATTACCGTTTTAAAAAATAGAAATTTAAATCAAAACTTTTAAATGCTTTAATAATTGTGTTTCAATTGATTGAAAATGCCGTCGCCCCTGTTAAATTAGTTTTCCTGCATCGCATCTTATAACTTTCAAAGATCGTTTTCTGACTCTTCATAAGAATATTTGTGCTGACGCTAACGCAATTTTAAAGTCTTGCTGCATCCGATCGGCCGATGGAGCCAACGCCTTTATTCCGCACAATCAATCACTCAGCTCGCGGCCAATTAAAATTAAAAATACGCCTCTTTTGACTTAGACGACCTCTAGCAGAAATAATGCAAAAACCTCATATTTATACCATTGCACTGCTATCAGGAGCGAACTTTTTACGATTTCCCTCATCTAAACAAATCCACGCCAATCTGCTCTCTCGGAATTGCCTCGCGATGGACGAACCTTCGATGTCCAGACAGACTTAAAAAGCAGCTCTCACGCCAATATGGGCCTGGTTTAAAAGGATGCATGTAAGAAAAAGAAATAAACCAGGTTCCGTAATAGACGGTGTCTTCCTTTAAACAGAAATACATTCACTCGGAATTTAACCGAATCCCGCTCACGGCCCAGGACTACAAGAGCATGCAAGGGAATCAGAATGAGCGCTTTGACGTAAATACGGAGCCGCCATCAGTCCGCGCAGCCACCGGCCCGGCGATCAAGGACCCACCGACGGAGTCCCGCTTCGTTTCAGAAGTCGAGTAGGACAGTTCATCTCAACGGGAAAATCCCAAAAACTAAACAGTTACGTAATCTACGCCCGTCAATCACAGCGAATACCTCCGTGAAAAATTCTTACAGCATACGGTGAAAGACTTACGGAATTTATCCCAAGAACTCAAAAGTACTTAATCTCCCCTCGTCAAAAGGAAAGTGAATCATTAACTTTTCTCTTCATTCTCAATCTTGTGCTGTATTTCATTCTGCCGGCAAGAATCAAGTGTTTTATCTGCAGAGAGAAGTAGGTCAACCAGACAGCTGTTTTCAATTTTCAAGAGCGCTCCGGTAAAGAAATGAACTCGTGACTCAGATGTTTCGGTTTCTGGTTTCTGGACTATTTAGAAAAATAAATCAGAACTGCGCTCAGCAAAAACAAAAACCACGTGACTACGGGAAAAAGTATTTTTGTGGGCAGTGCAAGAAGATATAGAGATAAATATTTCAGTGAAATTAATTTATTATTGTTTCGCGTCGCGGTGAAAAAAAAAAAAAAAAAAAAAAAAAGTAAGAGGTAAATTTTTTCATGGATTTATTTAAAGCAAAGGCGTATAAAGGTATGTACTTTTGATATTAACGTACAGAAGAAAAAAAAAAAAAAAAAAAAAAAAAAAATTTTAAGATCTTTTTAGTGAGAGGCAGTGGTTCTCAAACTTTTTATTTAATTTTTTATGCATGCCAAAAATAAATTAAAGAGGATTATTTTATTATGCTATTACTTGTGTGAAAATTTTAATTATTTTTAAGTCAGCTATTTAAGTTCAAATATATAATTGTTTATGTATTGTGTTTAACGTAATTTTAAAGAGATGAAAGAGTAAGAATGGTGATTTTTATGAAAATTCTTTAGTTGTGTTGAACGGATAATTACGATTTTAATGAAAAATAACATTAACTAAACCTCATATTAAAATCATTTTTCTAGACAGTTTGAAAATATTTTAGCAGAAGTGAAAATTTTATTATTATTATATTATTATAATATTTTTATTATTAAGTGTTAAACTTTTTAAAGGTGATTTATATGCAACGTACTTTATAGTTAGTGAGGTTATTTAAATTTTTTTTATTGAATTCAAGTTATTGAAAAAAAAAAAAAAAATTATTAAGGTGGATTTTAATTTTAAAAAGATGATTTTAACAGATATTTACAGATATAGTGTTACAAATTTTAAATAGTTTGAAAGATTTTTTCATTTTTATTCTTATGTGCTTTAATGGTGTATTATATTTCTGTGTAATTCAGTGATATTTAGTATTTATATCCATCATGAGTAGCCCAACCCCTCCTAAAGAAGTAGAGGATTTAACAGACAAATCAGGTGACTCCGAAAAAGAAAAAAATCAAATTTCGAGCAAAGATGATAATCCCGTTAATAATCCTGAAGAGAAAAATAATCAGAAGTCTAGTCAGGAATCTGGAGGTGCACCAGAGACATCTGGTGTAACAATGTTAGGTGGACAGACCCTGTCAGCTCAAGCTGGGTCTGGTCACACTTCAGTATCCGCCAACCCAAAAATGTCAGTAGACCCCGATATCGTTGCGTTTTCTCCGCAAGATGGAATGTCTTGGATACCATGGTTAGCCTATTTCGAGAGTGTCTGTATAGGACAGGGAAAAGACGAGTGCTGGAAAATTAGGCACATACAGAAGTATTTAAAGGACAGTGCACTTACGTTGTACATTAATAATTGTCTAAATGTACTTCATTGGTCCGAATTTGTCACTTTGTTTAATGAACACTACGAAATTCCAGATACCCTTTCTCTCACTGATTTTTCACGTATTAGATATAAAGTTGGAGAGGACTTGAACGAATATTATCAAAAAAAGACTAAAGTAGGCCGAACCTTAGGTTTAGAGCAGAAACTTATCCTGGAAGTGTTAACGGAGGGCTTGCCATTAGAAATGCAGAAGTTAGTTATTGCAGGCAACCCCTCAACTACACATGCATGGCGTGAATTAGTTTTCAGAATTAGCAAACTGCAACTGGACAGAAAGGGAAACGAGAGCAAATTTGAAGCAAGCCCCCAAAACCCCAATCAGTATCACCAATGGCGACCAAACCGACCTCCATATGAGAATGGACAGAATTTTAACAGGCAGTGGAACTACAGAGTTCCCTATCAAACACACCCCATTCGACCTTTTCCATCAAATCAAGCCAGAAATCCCCAAAATACGTTTAGACCGACTTCAAATGTTCCACCACGACCTAATGTACACCACCAGACCACTTTACCGCCCTCTCCATGCAAAGTTTGTCTTAATATCGGAATACCAAATGCATATCATTGGGTGGGAAACTGCCCTTTTCGACAACAAGTGTTAGCAGTACCAACCCCTAGTCACAATATGACTTTGCCGAACCCCAACCAAGATCATAGCGCTAATGAGTCATCCCGAAATACATCTAGTAATCAATGACGATTTCTTATGTCCGGACATATACAAAAAGAAAAAGCTAGCTATAAAAAATCAAATAGAGATTGTCATAAAGTTACTTATGTAAAAAATGAAGACTCACTACCTTGTTTGATCGATACTGGGAGTTCGATTAGTGTTATTCCTTGTCACTTAGCCCATAAACTTAACCTAAAAATATGTAAAGTTCAGCAGAGTATACCAGTCACCCAAACACAAGGTGTTCTTGCTTTGAAAGAAAAATGCCTTGTTAGTTTGCAATTAGGACGTATCTCTAAGAGAATTGAACTTTTTATAATTAACAATCAGTTACCTTATGCTTTGATTGGGCTACCCCATTGTAAACTATTTAGATTAAATATTGACTGTGTTAAAATGCAAATAACTCAAGATAATAAGAAAGTACCTCTCATGGACCATATTCCAACAAATACATCTCACCATACTTTACATTTATCCGAAGTATATACTAACCAGCCAGCAATTGAAAATGCAGAGATATTCGAAGAAAATTTTGAGCCGGAGTTGTTCGAGACCACTGACCATGTGCAAAATGTTCAGTCTGTCAGAGAACAATTACCTGCTCTTCTAGCCAAATATGTCTGTATTTTCGCCAAAGATAAATATGATATAGGCTGTGTAAACATGGAACCCCAGAGAATACAGTTAACATCAGATCTCCCCGTTTCTTTAAGAGCATATCGCACTTCCCCTAAGGAAGAAGAGGAAATTAAAGAACAAATTCAAAATTTATTGCGAGCCGGTATCATTAAAGAAAGCTATTCCCCTTATTCATCACCCGTAACTTTGGTGTATAAACGTGAAGAAGGGAAGAAAACCCGGTTATGTATTGACTTCCGAAAATTAAATGCCATTACAAAAACAGATGCAGAACCCTTACCTCGAATCGACACCCTGTTAGATAAATTGGCGCATGCTAAAATTTTTTCCACTCTTGACTTAGCTAGTGGATATTGGCACATTCCTATCCACCCTCGAGACACATTATTGTTTTGCTGCAGCACCATTGAAAGAATTCCATTATTTTAGTGTAACCAATATTT
Organism: Maratus michaelseni; assembly: GCA_963931845.1. Taxonomy (NCBI): domain Eukaryota; kingdom Metazoa; phylum Arthropoda; class Arachnida; order Araneae; family Salticidae; genus Maratus; species Maratus michaelseni. Next base: position 259,394,519 of record OZ007592.1, read on the forward strand.
TTATGTAAAGTTGATATATAAATGTAAAAATAGGTCCAATTGACTTGAGAGCTGAAGTAAATACTGAAGAGCTGGAGAAATTACTTGAGAGCTGGAGAAAATAAGAATCTAAAAAAAAACAAAAAAAAACATGGGTTAAATTCACAAGATAAGACCCACAGGTCTTGCAGGCGAGCCCTGTGGCTCTTGTTTTAGTGGGGGGGGGGGGATATGAAAGGATAAAAGCTAAACCCCTTTTTAAAATGCAAAATCCCTTTTTGCCCCTTTTAAAATTTTAAATTACCGTTTTAAAAAATAGAAATTTAAATCAAAACTTTTAAATGCTTTAATAATTGTGTTTCAATTGATTGAAAATGCCGTCGCCCCTGTTAAATTAGTTTTCCTGCATCGCATCTTATAACTTTCAAAGATCGTTTTCTGACTCTTCATAAGAATATTTGTGCTGACGCTAACGCAATTTTAAAGTCTTGCTGCATCCGATCGGCCGATGGAGCCAACGCCTTTATTCCGCACAATCAATCACTCAGCTCGCGGCCAATTAAAATTAAAAATACGCCTCTTTTGACTTAGACGACCTCTAGCAGAAATAATGCAAAAACCTCATATTTATACCATTGCACTGCTATCAGGAGCGAACTTTTTACGATTTCCCTCATCTAAACAAATCCACGCCAATCTGCTCTCTCGGAATTGCCTCGCGATGGACGAACCTTCGATGTCCAGACAGACTTAAAAAGCAGCTCTCACGCCAATATGGGCCTGGTTTAAAAGGATGCATGTAAGAAAAAGAAATAAACCAGGTTCCGTAATAGACGGTGTCTTCCTTTGAACAGAAATACATTCACTCGGAATTTAACCGAATCCCGTTCACGGCCCAGGACTACAAGAGCATGCAAGGGAATCAGAATGAGCGCTTTGACGTAAATACGGAGCACCGGCCCGGCGATCAAGGACCCACCGACGGAGTCCCGCTTCGTTTCATGTATATATATGTATATATATCACTGGTGTTAAAGGACAAAATTCGCACTAGCCACCAGCTAAGGGGTCACTTTCTTACAAGGAAAGAGTAAAAATTTGTTTGCATTTCATCAAGGATTTCTATTGAAATATGTTTATAACACATTTTTTATTTGGGCTATTTAATTTTAGATTAATACTAATTAAAATTTTAATAAAAGTTTAGTGTTTAGAACTTTTAAATAAAATTGTGTCCACTAGTTTAAACAAAGTGGCCACTTATAAAACTGCTACTACTGGCCACTAATGAAATTTCCCAGTGTTGCCCTTTAACTGGCACCCGGCTAATGGAAAAGTACCCATTGCACATATAAAGTGCTTTTATACATTATAATTTTTGAAATTATAGAACAAATTTAAAACTATACATTCTGATTTGATATCTTGGCTTCTACTAGTTGGATTGGGCTGAAACTTTCCCAATCAGATAAGATTATGCTACATAAGACACAAAATTTCATCGTTAATACTTTAGTCATTTGCAAAAAAACATTTTAGATAGCAATAAAAAAATAAAAAAAACTATTCAGGTATTTTATCTTCTTTTACCACAGAACGAATGAATTTACCAATGTTTACAAATCAAGGGTTGATCCAGGCAAAATTTGGAACCTCTTCACAAAATTCTATTTAATAAAACAGGCTTCTTCACAAAATTCCTTTTAATAAAATAGGCTCTTTCACAAAATTATATTCCATAAAAACTCACAATTTACTTTTTGCGATGTTTTAAAATGTGTATTTTTTTAAACAAACAAGTTCACCAGAGAGGAAAGCTGCAGCAAAAGGATTTAAAAAAGTTTTTGTTAATAAATGCTTAGTTCAAATTTGAGTAACTGGATTTCAACTTTTGTTATAAAATGTCATTTTTCATAAAAGTAACCTTTACTTTTCACAAAATAAAAATAAAAAAACCCTGCATCGACACCTGCAAACGCACATATACTTCACTTACTTGTCAGCAATTTCCAGTATTAACACAGAAAAACTGATTACTCTCTGATAAATATTCTATTCAGAAAAATATTGTATTAAAAAGTATAATTTAAATATCAAAAATCAGTCGTTTTATTCTTCACACCAGGTAACAAGACAGTATATAAAATTTACCATTACTTTATCTATGTAAAATGTGTAGATCAAAACAAATACAAATTAAACAACATTTTACAAGTTCTGAACTGAAAATGCAAAAAATTATTTGTGAATTTAACAAGTACTAGAGCAAAAATTAATTAAATATCTTAAAAATTTAATTAAATATCTTAAAATTCATGTAATGTTTTAAGGAACATAAAATATTTTTTAAAGAATTAATGCACAACTAAAATGAATCACCTGTTGTTATGATGCATTGAGTTAGATGCAATGGATAACTATGGAATTAAAGATAAAATTACAAAAAACTCTTCGATAAACACATATCCGAAAAGATCCCCCACATATACACAGAAAAAATGTTATTGTTAAATATTAATATCAGAAAATTCCATTTTATACATTTCACATGCAAATATATGCAATATCAGTATTGTGATAGTCTTATTTTCTTAAAATTAATTATTATGGAATCGTCAATGTATTTTTAATTACAAAAATATATTATATGTATTTGCTTAATTTAACTCACTTGTTTTTTTTAGCCTTGTAATGATGTTGAACATATTTCTTATTTTATTTTTAGAGGTTTCTTTCTAATTTTGCATTCAACAAAAGAATCTATTATATCGTTATAATAAAGTTTATTAGTAATATCTCCATTTAAGAATAATATAGCTAAGCATGAGAGCTTTTCTGATGAAGATAGGATCGAAGGGGAGATTTTAACCTTTTCAGTAAAGAAAATGATCTTTCTCCTGAGCAATTAGAAATAGGCATTGTTAAAAAAATTCGTAAAGCAGTTTCTACATTAAGAAATGCTGAAGACAGATGAGGGTTTTGTAATGTCTTTAACATTTGAAGAAGAGTATCATCTTTGTTTACAAATGAGCTAAATTGATCCAATTCATCAGAAAATTCTTCTTCTAAATCTGACGGATAACTTTGTTGAAGAGATTTTGCATCTTCATGTAGCGAAGCATTTGAATGCAAATTTATAAGAGCAGAAAACTTTTTTGTCATATTATCATACGGCTATTTGTGGTATTAAGGAGTCACAACATACATAATGGCATGTTTTTATAAATTTATCACGTGGTTCAAAGTGAACCTCAGTACTATTTGTATCATCCAAACATCTACTTCTTGGAGTCATCTTTTTTCTTATAACCTCATAGGTAACAGATTGTGGTGAAATGTTTACAGCTCCACTCTCATACATATAAAAATTGTCTCTCACAAATTTAATAAATTATATTAAAGATGTAAATAAAGGGGATAGCTGCTCTAAATTTCCTGTAGAATCCTGGAAAATTTTGCTGGTTTCATTTAATCTTTGTAATATTGTATCCCAAATAACAGTGTTCAACACTGTTTCAAATTTTGATAACTTTTTGAGGAGTGACTTAGCTTTATTTTTTGTACTGGCAGTCTGATCATTATTATCAACAAAGTGACGTAATGTGTCAACAATTTTTTGATAATTTTTTCTCAGTACATTTTTGCATTTGCATCTGCGCACCATCTTGTTCCTGAACAGCTCTTCAATGTCAGTTGCTTGTTAGTTGTTACACTTTCATGAAGAATTTGCCATCTATAGCTTGATGCAGAAAACAAATTGTACAATTCCTGCAACAAGCAAAAAAACTTAACTAAAGCAGTGCAGGATTCCGCAGCATGTACACCCACCAGATTTAAGGAATGTGCAACACATGGTATAAAGTCTGTCAGTGCATTTAAACTTTTTATTCTGGCTTCCAGACCTGCATACTTTCTGGCCATATTTGATGCATTGTCATATGTCTGTCCTCTGCAATTCTGTATGTCTATGTTTAGCTCCTTTAAGCAACAAATAACAGTATTTGTCAAATACTCTGCACCATGGCCATAAATTGGTATAAAATTAAAAAACCTATCAACAGGAATACAATCAGGATTTATGTAACGTTTTTTTTTTCTATTTTTTTCCTTTTTTCTTATATACAGGAACATAAACATTGGGCTACAAAAATTTGTCATTTGGGGGCCCCCTTGAGATGGGGGCCCGGGGCAGCTGCCCCGTTTGCCCCTGCGGTAATCAGGCCCTGCATATCGGGATGGACTCGAGCTTTTATAATCTTAGCTTTTATAATTTTTACTAGGGATGCACCGAATATTCGGTATGTATTCGGTATTCGGCCATACTACCGAATATTCGGTTAGGCCGAATACCGAAATATTCGGTTTGCTGAATATTCAGTAAGGCCAAATATCAAACTATTCGGTCTGCCGAATATTAAGATATTCGGCCAAACCGAATACTTAAAAAAAAACTTTTTTAAAACCTTATGTAACTTTTATTTTTAACTGTCAATAAATAAAGATATTCAGGAAAATTAAGAAACAGAATCATATTTAAATAACAGAGATTGCTTTTACATTATTTATTTGCTGTTTGAAAAGCGTTCCACTTATTCAAAAATATAGTGTATCTAATTCCAAGTCGAACATGCATTTTGGTTTAATTTAAACAATAATGAAGATATTGTAACGATATATAAAAACATCAGACTTACTTTGCTTTCTGTGAAATAGGACAAGAAGTGCTCGAAATTGCCACCATTGCAGTGCAAACAACACTAAGCAGGACATTCCATTAATCAGAATGCAGCTGACAGTACATATACTGTATCACTGGCTAAAATTCTGTCACTTCCACTGATTTCATTACATTTCATACAAAGCAAAGTTAATGTGATTAAAATCTAACTAAAATATCTTCGTTATTGTTAAAGTTGTGAACAAAAATTCGAGTTCAGCTTATAGTAAAACACCCTGTTTTTTTTTATTGAATAAATGGATTGCGATGCTGGTTTCCTGTACAGAAAATGTATGTCTTGACCGCATTAGCTCCCTTCAAAGTTTGTTCTGAAATTTTATGAAATACTGTACATTTCAGATTTCTGACAAAAATCGTTCACTTTAGACATTGTTTGACTTCAGACTCTCTGGTACATTCAGAAACATTCGTGGCAGCTTCTCTTGGCAGTGATTCTTCTAGAATACTGATCTGACACAGAAAATGATCATGAAGCAAACCACCAGGGCCGGATGCTGCTCAGAATACTTCTAAGCAACACTTTGTATGTTTCATCTGCCCCAACGAAAATGACCCAGTTTGAATTTAAAAAGCTTTTATGGATAAGCACTCTAATCAAGTTAGTGAAGAGAAAGGGAGCTAAATTGCCATTTGACTCTTTAAAACTTTAATAGCGACATTTATCGAATGGTGATAAAATTCACAGAAAATGGTTATATCCGATTTGGCTCAACAGGATGTACTGCTCCAGCTGTATGGCTTTTGGGAGTAAAGATCATAGAGATTCTAAATTTATTACCGGACAGAACTTCTCTCCTAAGCATATTTATAAATCTGTTGAGATTCATGACGACTCCCGTTATCATCATCTCGCAGCGAATTAGCTTTTCAAAGCCAATAAAGGTCGTGATATTTCAACTCTTCTTACTAGTAACCAAACCAAAAAGCGAGAAAGAGAAATTCACATCAGATGATTGGTTGTTCAACGTTGAATTGATACACTGCGTACAGAGGGGATAAAGCAGAAAGGCTTATACGCTTAACTCTACAGATAATCATGGTAATTTTCTTGAACTGGTCATGTTGGTTGCAAATTATGATGTGATTTTACAAAATCATGTTAGAAAGTGCATTGAAGACAGCAAAAAGCACAGACTGAAAATAATGAACAAAAGAAAAGTCACAGGAAAATTAACTAAAGGACCGACTGGACGAGGTTCTTTGTTGATATTTTTGTTAACAAGCTACTTAAAGTAATTGGTTCGATGGGTCGTAATATTATTTTGAAAGACCTTCATGATAACATAATATTCAGCGTGGCGTGATGGTAAATAGTATTCAAGATCTAGCTGTTATGGACCAGTTGGCAATTTGCGTCCACTATGTCGTTCAAGAAAAGATTGATGAAAGACTTTAAAAAAAAAAAAAAAAACAGTAGTCGATGATTCACGTGGATTAGCTTTGTACGACGAGTCTATAAAATCAGAATTAGCCAAGTGTGGCGTTGCAACATCGAATATTATTGCTTGTTCATTTGACGGAGCTAACAATATGAAAGGCTGTTATAACGGTCTACAAGTTCAGTTCAAAAGGGTAAAGGAAGATCTTATTTATACTCACTGTATAGATCACGTGCTGAACTTTGTAGTAGCTGATTCAACAACAACGTTGTTCCAAGCAGAAAACTTATTTGGATTGGTGGAAGAATCTGCTGTTTTTCCAAGCTCGTCTTACAAAAGAATGGCCGTATGGGAGAGGGAAACAAAAAGAAAACATACTGTATTTGAAAAACTGTACAAGAGAAAGAAAATGGAACCACAAGGTGATGCAGCAAACAAAGCTCTTTCTTCGATTATCGATGAGGGATTTTAAGAAGTGAGGAATGTGTAAACACAAAGAAACTATTTACTTTTATTACCATTTTGAAAGAAATACCAAATGGAAGTTTTGACTGCAAATTTAAATTTATAGCAAGAAATGTGATTAGTCAATGGACTAAATTTGAAAACCTATTTATGTCTATTGTTTTACTAGATTTATTTCTTGTTTCATCTCCTATTTACAAATATTTACAAAGTAAATCTATTGACTATTCTACAGCCTGAAACTTGGTAGAGAAGCTGCTTCAACAAGTTAGGGATAAGAGTGATAAACACTTTCAGGATCTGTATTCAAAAACAAAATATAAAGCAAGTACAGGTAATACCAAATTAGAAGATAACAGTATTGATGGAGAATTAGAATTCAAGGGAAAATGAACTTCAAAGTAAAATATAATGCCTGGTGCAAAATCAATAGACGAAGCCCCAGGAATCTCAACTACTCAATAGTATAAATTGGTCTTTTTCAGTGTTTTAGATTGTGCCAGGACAAGTATCGAAGAAAAATTTAGTCCGAACAATTAAATCGTAGAAGATTGTTCCTGGTTAGACCCAAAGAAATTTAATGAAATCGTAATGATTGATGGTTTTCCTACAGAAGCCCTTTGTAGCATCTCTAAACTTTGTAAAGATGAAAGAAGTCGGTTATTGATAAAGCTGAAACAGTTTGCAGATCAGTATGAAGGTTTTACAATGGCAGAAAAAACTAAGAGTGAAAGAAAACAAGGCAATCTGAATGGAACTGAAGAAATCTGCAAACATGACGATGTAGAGTCGGAATTTGAAGAAGATGAAAATCTTTATGGTTACTGCTATGACAGGAAATAATGTTTTCGGTGTTTATCATGCGCTTTTTCTGTTGTTTTGAACTCTCACAATCTGGAATGTTTACCAACCTGTCTGTTGCTTACAATATTGTACTAACGATACCTTGTACACAAGTCACCTGAGAAAGGGGGTTTTCTAAACTTAATATAGTTAAGAAGCGACTTAGATCTACTTTAAGCCAAGACCTTCTGTTTAATCTTCTTTTCATGAATGTAGAAAGAGACTTATTTAATAACTTAGATAAAGATGTTATTATAGATGAAGTAGTAGCAAGGACCAGCGAAGAACTGACCAAAAAGCTTTTAGGTTAATAAACAGCCGTTCACCCCACATAACCTTTCTTAGTTCGTTGTATCTGTACCATTGTAGAGCCATTTTTCTTTTGTTATAAAATCCATTTTACAAATTGTAATTAATTCAAAATTAAAGAGGACATTGTTTTTTTTTTCCAATAGGTTTTTTATTACCGCTGTGCCTTTTTTTAATAGTTACGTAGATATTACAGTAGGACTTAGATTATTATGGCTTCAACACTGTGATTTGGTTGCCTAAAACTAAAAAATATTTCTCACTCTCATATTTAAGTAATAAACCACACGTAATTAATTAGTATACTTAATTTTTTTTTTAGCATGGAACTAGTTTAGGTACAGTATATAAAAGTAATAAATATATTTATTGTGAAAGTAAATGAACTAGATCAGAAAAAGCTTACTTTTATACTCAACTATTTTCCAAGTGACAAAATAACTAAATGTAGTTTTTAGGCATGTAAGCCAAATTTTCAAAAAATAAATGTTCTAATATTCTATTCCCTGTAAATTATCGGTCAAGGGGCCCCTTTTCAGTCTCTAGCCGAGGGCCACCAAAGGAGCCAGTCCGGTCCTGGTTGTAACAGTCAACAATGTTGGCTCTCATTTCTTCGCCTGCTGACTGTGATGTGAGGCCTTTGATGAACTTTTTAAATGCACAGAATATAGTACTGATCAAAATTCATCATCAATTGTGTCTATTGTATAGGTTGGATGTCATGTGCAAACAGTTGGTGTATTGTTGGTGTTGCCGATTTTCCAATGGTAGGCAGAATGTCCATGATGACAAGCAAAGTGGCCGGCCATCCCTCATCAATGATGAGCTCATGAAGTGAGTGTGACAGTGCATTCTGGGGTACCATACTGTACCGTTATCGAACTTCATAGGCATTTTCTGCAGATATCCTGATGCTTCTTGCACAAAATTGCCACAAAGTACTTGTTCTCCCAAAAATTGTGTGCCAGGTGAGTGCTGAAGAACCTCACATCTGAACACCAAAACAAACACATGGGAGCAGCATTTACTGTTTTGCAATAGTACCACAGTAACAGCAATAAGTTCCTCGGCAAGATTATCACAGGCGATAAGACTTAGGTTGCTCAGCGTTTTACTCATTGAATTCCTGTCCAGCCCAGGGGTACTACAGTGAACACTGGCCATTACCGCGAAACACTGCAGAACTTGTGACAGGCTATTCAGAACAAGAAGTATGGAATGCTCATTGCAGGTGTTTTTTTAATCCATGACTACAATCACTTGCATATGGTGTGATGTAGTTCACAAAATATCTATTGCAGGAGTTCTGCTGGAAGATGTTTAACCATACCCTAGATTTTGCTCCAGCAACTTCCATCATTTCTTGAACCTGAAGAAGTTCCTGTTCGTTCAGCATTTACCTAGTGACGAAGATGTGTAGATGGCGTCAGTCCCAGGTGGGAGACTTCTGTGATACAGGACTGCAAAAATTGATCGCACGGTATGATAAGTGTTATAATTCCAGTAGTTTATATGTTGACAGGTAGCTTAAAGATTGCTGTATTTATTCCAACAAATGTTTCTCTAGGTAACTATGTTTTGTTTTTGTTTACAACCCATGGGTAACTTACTTTCTGGATGCCCCTTGTAAAATCATTTAATGAGTGTACTGAAGTCCAAATTGGATATTTCTTGACATAGTCACAAAGTCATTTTTAATCTCAGATATGAAATTATCAGGAACTCTTATTCAGAAACTATGAAATCAAATTACGTTTTCCATTTTGATAATGTCAAAGAATTTTTCAGGAAATGCTGTTAAATTTTGCATTTTGAAGCTAATTTCTGGGTGTGACATCCCCAAAAAGGTCATCATGAAACAGCAATTGCTTATGTAACTCAAGATGTAATATATCAAAAATTGAAAAATGCTATTCGATTTCAAAATACTTCAATAGTCATGCCTGCTAGTTTAATGCTTTTATACCCTCTGTTGCAAAAAAATATATGCACCCAGAAAAAGTTGAGCTGCGACCATAAAACTCGCCATGTGCATAGTGTTTGTGTAGATGAACAAATGATTACAAATTCAGAAAAAAAAAAAAAAACATTTTATTGACTAGTAGCAGCGAAAAGAATGTCAATTTCCTTATGTTGTAAAGCCACTCCTGGCAGCTATACAAGCTGATACTTGGTGGGGCATGGCTGTTAAATTACTGTTGTCTCTCTGCAATAGATTTCACCATAAGTGTAGCAACTTGATCATCTTGTTCAATGTTATTCCAAGAAGACTGAAGTTGCCTTCCCAACATGTCCTAAACATGCTCTATTGGAGCAAGAGCTGGTAGGCCATGGAAGGACATTATATCCTTGTAGACATTGTTGTGAGAGTCGCACAGTGTGTGGCCGAGCGCTGTCTCATTGGTAAATGGCACTGGCTTGATTGCATACGTAGTATCACTGGCTGCAAAATGTCATCAACATACCTGCGAGATGTCAGAGTTCCTTGTAACATGACTGAAGGTGATTAGCTGTCCCAGCAGATCACTCTCCTGACTGTCTCACAAGGTGTTGTGGCAGTGTGCCACTTAATAACAAATTCAGGATTGCACCGCTGACCTCTCTGCCTCCACACACATATGCAGTGGTCATTGGAACTGAGAGAAAATGGGATTTGTCACTGATGATCACATTTCTCCAATCAGACACTGTTCAGCTTACCCGAGATCGACAGCAATCCAGATGACACTACCTATATTGAGGGGTTAGTGGTAACTGCCTTAATGGACACTGAGACTTGAGTCCAGAGTTGGCAAGTTGTCTATGGATGGTATGCATTGATACCTCTGGATCCATGTCAACTGGTAATTGGCGTTGAATAGATGATAGCAACACTGTTGTTGCAGAAATGGCTGCCCGATTGCTTGATTCTCTAGTGCATTTGTGGACAAGGGATCTCCTGAGCCACTGTGGCAGCTGACTGTGCCTTCTCTGATCCACTGCTGTCAACACTGCGCAGCTACAATATTGTTTTGACCAACATGCTGACTGTTATGTCTATTCGGCCAACCCACTTCTTTGAGGCCTATGGGAAGTCTTTGAGCCGTTTTGAAGTCAGACAACTGTTTGTAATGCTGTTGAGTATGTCTTAAAGGTATCTTTCTTTGAAATCCTGTGTATCAGTTCTAATTACCTGTGAATTTGAGTACCAGCTCTTTTAAATGCTGCCTGCTGTGCAATATAAATATGCGTTGCACAAGTTCCCATTGGTCATCGGTGCTGAAATGTTAATCTGTTGCATAATTCATCAGATCACATCAGCATGACAAGTTTCTCAGCTCTGGCTCAATTTTTTCTGAGTGCATATATTTTTTTGCAACAGTGTGTATTTAAAAATAATCTCACCAATGGTTTTGCATTTTGAATGAGGAAAAAATTATTTTTGAGAGCTGCGTTAACATAATTATGTTTTAAAATTATTAAATTTGCAGCTAACAAATTTCTTCTCATTGGCTTTTTAAGCAAATCTTCTACATTTTGAGCATCTTTCTTCTTGTTATCTTCTGCAATCTTGTTGGCAGCTATGAAATATAAAGTTTTTTGCTTGTAATAGTTATCAATTTATAGTAATCTCTACAAGCTTTTTAATATTAAATCATATATACATTAAATCACAACTCCTAATACTTTCTCTGTCGTCTTATTAATGGTACTATTGATAAAATATATGAAATTATTTTATTTTTAATTATATTTAAATTATTATTTTGAAAATTAACCTGGATTGAATGTCTCTATTTTAATGTATTGAGCTGAACGAACTAAAGTTCTTTTGTGGCGACTCAAATGGTTTCTTTGTGACTGTAGTCCTTAAACTTTTTGGCCAATGATCATCTAATTCAGCACAGTGAAAGATGCCATAGCCATCATGGTTTTTGAAAAAAAAAAAAAAAAAAAAAAAAAAACTGACAAAAATTATGTCTTTGAGGAATAATCATAGATCATAAGTGCTATAGACTTAATGTTAAAAGTCACTATCTCTTTTTTAAAATTTCCAAATCTATTTTCTTCTTTTCTGTTGTTACAAAAAGAAACTGTGTATGGACAATATCTATATTATAAAGCAAAAACATAAAACATGTCCATTAATAATGCTGATGTCATGCTGGCGATGCAACAACCTGAATAATAAATTCGTTTTTTTGCAAATTTATTAGCTTCTAAACATCTCGCAATTTTTACACCATCAACTAGGGAAAAAATGTACTTTTAAATGCAATTTGTTTAAAAACTGTATCTTAATTTACTGATATTTTATTGGTTATAAAATAACTTTCAAGCATGATTTTTTAAAAGATATATCACATGCAGCCAGCTTACGGAAGAGTGACATGTCTATACTTAAAACAATATAAATAGTTCAGTTTTTGTTTCCAGCTAATAATCCATAATGAAATTAGAACTTCATCAATAAATACATAAGAGAATAATATAAATAAAACTCAAGTTTAACAGATATATAATCAAACTGAAACACTGAAATAATCAGAATCAATAAGGTTTCTTTAAATAGTGAAATCTTTTGTGGTTTCTCTTTACAAACAAACCTTCATGAAACAGGTATATATTTAACCCTCTCACTATGTCCTATTGAAACATGCCCTGTTGTTGCCAGGACAAATATGCTATCTATTTTTCAAATTAAAACAAAACAAGTACCACTTATATTTGTACCGTTTAATTTTTACTGTGTGTTACAAACATTATGATATGAGATGTCACCGGCTGAAACTACTAGTGAGTGATAGATTTTTTTGACAACTTGTTGAAAGTGCTTGGGGTCCGCATGGACCCCAGGACATAGTGATAGGGTTAATGCAATATCAGTACAAATAACTTTTACTGACTGATTTATACTCTGAGAAATATAATTATATTTATATACTATTCATCAACAATAAGAAAAACTTACCTGAAACGTTAAGTTCAAATCCTTTGGAGTTTTAACAACAAATTTTTAATCTTGTGTAAATAAAGTGACAGAACAGAGAAGAAATTACAGATCTTTCTTAATTAGTAAAAGGAAATAGGTTAATTTTCCATTATACGAACACCATTGTCATCAAGTGTAATAGTTGCCGCAAAATAAAATTCATGTAAATAAAAACATTTGAAAAAAATTTTAAATTGTTGATACGAAAGTGAGCATTTAAAAAATATACTGTTTAAAAATTACAGACTTGCACAGTATTTTATTAAATCAACACAAATTATATACTTAAATCAAGAGAACAAATAATTGTTATATAATAAAATAATAAAATAAAACTTCCATTAAACTGCTGGCATGAAATTACAAATGCCTTTTAGCATTGCAGTAAAAATTTAACTTTTTTAATAAAGATGTTGCCACATGAACTCTATGAGATACAACTTTAAATTATGACGAACAGTCCCGCAATGTCTTTTATTGGGCCATTTTGTGATGCCCTATAATCTCTCAACATTATGATATCCACTATTAGGGTCACCAAAATTATATTTCTGATTTACTGTGAAATGATCATATCCAGCATCTCACAGTTCATCTGTTTTATAACATCTCCAGCAATCTGTGTAGATAATACTTCCATCAGCTATATTGTTTTCAATTGCCATTATTACAGTTTTAGCTGTAAAATTGGGAATAGGAGTAAGAACACAGAAATGTGTTTCACGTGAAAACATTCGGAATGAACGCCTGTATAAATATTTACATAAACCACCTAATACCCATTTAGGAGGTATAACACGTCCTACATTGCTTTTTCTTCTGATAAATAGATTTTTGCCTACTTCTATAATTTTATTAGGTCTGCCAATTTTTCCATTTGGTCGTGAACACAAAGTATTGGCTCACACGTCTCTCAAATAGCTATTCCAGTCCACTGTCGTGATGTGGTTCATTTCGAGTTGCAGTTCACAAAACTCAATCGATGTCAACTCTTGGCACCATACATATATAAATCTCAAAGCATTAAGAAAAGACAACTGCAATGCTTCAAACCATGTTTTCTTTCTTATTTCTATGCTTTCTCGGCATGACGTAAGCCACATTGGAGCAGCTGTTGCAGATGCACCGGGGTTGGTGCAATTTTTGTTTTGTGCCATTTTGGCGAGAAAACCCCATTTTTGGGTATCTATTAGGCCTAGATTGCTAAAACAGCAAGTGTTAGTTTGATTTTATTATGAAACAGTTTATTTTGTTATAAAACACGCGCAACTTTTATTATAAACACGCACAAATTATTTTATTATAAAACACACACAATGATTAATTTATTATAAAACACACACACTGATTAATTTATTATAAAACACACACAATGATTAATTTATTATAAAACACACAATATTTAATTTAATATAAAACCCACAGAATCTGCTCTATCGGGTTGCCATACAAAGCTAAATGTCACCAAAATCACCAGGTTGCCCAGGCATAAAATTGCCATTTTGGTGCCAAAAAGATACCCAGTGCGTCTGCGACAGCTGTATCGCTATATCTCCATTGTGGATGAAATCCAGAACTCATCCATAATTTTATTACATGGTTTTTGAATAAAACCTTTTTTTTTTATACAGAATTCCAAATTCCTGAAACAATTTTATCGTATCAAATTTCTCATTATCTGGTAAGAAAATATTTTTGATTAGAAAAATAGCAAATTAAAATGATTTGCGAGGTTATGGTTAAATAATAACAATGAAAAAGTGATTCATGTTCCATAAATAGCAAATCACAATGTCTGGCACAGTTTACAATAAAAATCTTTTTCATGGTCAGAGTTGAAATAATTGGCACATTAGCATTCATTTTGGCATGGTGTTTGTATAACGGAAAAGTGCTGGAAATAGATATAAATATAGTTCTAATTTGTGTTTTATTATGTTGTCTTAATTTTGTTATGGAAATTATTTGAACTGGAAATTAACGCTGAACTATTTATATTGTTTTAAGTGTAAATGTGTTAATGTTCCGTAATTTTTTCTATCTAAACACTATTAATAATTTTATTTTTCCTGAAATCCTCTACTTTTCTGAATTCTTTATTAAAATAAATAACACTAAAGAGTTTTTACTTCATCTTACGTATGATTTAGTTTTTTTTTTTTAACAATTGCTAACATGTAATCAAGGTATACAATCAAAATCAATAAAAGCTCCAATTCTAATCATTATAATTAACAATTGAAAAATCAGTGAAAATTACATCATTTTGGCACACTTATATCAATGTAAAAATGCATTTCAAGTTGAGCATAACGTCATTTATACCGACACAAACTTTTCAGACGTACATTTATGCTTAACCACCATAAATATAATTTTTTTTCTATTTAATTGTAATGAAAAAAAAGGGGGTATTCATAAAGTTATAATACATAAAGATAAAATAAACCCAATAGACACTATTCTTGACATCACAGTAAATATGAATTTTTATTCACCGATGAGTTTGTACCGGAATCAACACACTGTGTTTTATTATATTTAGATAGATAAGTTACTGTATTATACTGAAGTTATTAGTGTTTCATTAATTATTGTGTTGAAAAAAAAAAAAGGAAAACATAGATTTAATATTATTCTGTGTTTCAAACAACAGAATGTGCAAAAATAACACAATTTAACGATACTGAAAAGATGACTGTCTCTTGATATTATCATTTACAGAGGATAACATTCTTACAAATGTTTTTGAAAAAATGAAAAATATGCAGAATACAACAAAAAGGAATGACATTACTTTTGGAAGAAAAAATGGCCTGAAAAAAATCTGTGTTATGTTTTCATGGGGCATCAAAAACACAGTTTCCATTAACTATTTTGTGTGACTAGTGAGTTAATTAATATGACTAGTCACCTACACATATGGAATTACTAGTCAAAGGATAAATTATCTGTTTGAAAAAATGGAAAATTAATGAGATTATATAGGTTAATGTAGAGTATAACCAATTTATTTAACTGAAAAATTATAGTCTTGTTATTATTTTATTTAAAAAAATATATATATATATATATATATATATATATATAAACTGTTTTGAGAATTGCAAAATATACAAATCAATAAAAACATGACTGATATGATACTGAAACTATTATTATTATATGCAGATAATGTTGTAAAAAATCTATGTGTAAAAATGGAAAATATTATGCAGATTAACCCTTTAGTTCTTACAAAAAATCTACCAAATCAATTTTCATTTTTACACTCTTTTATTTACCTCAACTTAGATTTTATATGTAAAGATGGAATTTTGTAATTGATTTTTAGTTACTTCCTGATATGCTAGAATTAAAAAATTTATGCACAAAGTTTGGTGTCTGTTTACAATACAACATTTTAATATCTTTAGAACTTAATTTTAAATTAAAATATTAATTTTATGGTATTTTTCCATTAGCCTGTCACAGGTGATAAATCGCCAAATATTCTTGATGGTTAGACTTAGGCTTAAAGTTGGGGGTTCAAAGTACCTAGAATTGCGACCAGAGGTCTATTGTACTAGCATTAGAAAGTAGTCCTAAAAAAGACCAGTAGCTGAAGCAAAATTCAACAGACATAGAGCTCCCAAGGCTCAATTATATGGCGGTGAAGGTGCTCAGACCTATAGGCAGAAAACCCCTTGCATTCACATAAAACATGCATAGCTGTTTCCTCCATATAAAGACAACCTCTACACGTTGGGTTATTTTTTGCACCCATAACAGAACAGTGCCTTTTCAAAGGGCAATACCCTGTTATGCCCATTCTTGTTCAGTATTAAAAGTTCCTTATGAATAATACTGAGGCAACCGCTTGCTGCTGCCCTTTAACGTTACGCCAGTCTGCATACTGCTTCTTTCTAAAGATCTTAAAGACAGTAGTCCTAATTAGATTACTTGAAATCCCAATAGCTGGTTCTGGCCTGGCAAAAAGGTTAGCAGATTCCTTTCTTGCCAATTCATCACCACAAACACCTGAGTACCCAGGTACCCAGTAAAGAGTGACCCTGTTGCCAACTGCCAGTTGTCAGAGTAAAATACAACATTCCTAAACTATATAATGGAAGATTATAACAGTTTATTTAAGAGCCTATGCTAGTCCTCCAAAGAAACTCGAACGCTAATGTTAAATCTATGGAAAGGTCCTTTACAGATTTCTCGCTCGCATTTTATTATTTTTTAAATATTTTTTTTACATAGGATAGCTGAGGTCGATCTCTAACATTGTTAGTTTTTACTTTTTTGATTTTGGTTCCATATTTTTTTTATAAAGGGTACTTTCACTTTCAGAACCGGTTCCAAAATTGAAAATGTCCGCTTGTGAAAAAACTATAACCAAAATCAAAAAAGTAAAAACTAACAACATTAGAGATCGACCTCAGCTATCCTATGCAAAAAAAAATCTTTAAAAAATTTTAAAATGCAAGCAAGAAATCTGTAAAGAACCTTCCCATAAACTTAACATTCGCTTGAGTGTTTCTTCCATGACTAGAGTCCATTTTTTTAGAAAAGGCGGTTAACCTTGAGAACCACCTTGACCAGTTGACGTGAAAATCGCATATGGAACTGTCTTTCTTCTTTATTTCCACATCGTTTCGACCTCGGGGAGAAAGATTTCTGAGGGGGATGTTGATCTCTACGAATTTTGTAAAGTGGCTCAGTTTTCACCAGGATTATATATATATCAATGAATATATATCATGATATATATCCGATATTTAATTTCAAAATATCATTAGGTTTTATATTTTCAATATTTTCATATATTTGATATTTATTTCCAAATATCATATCATTCTTTAAGATATCGTTTATATTTTCATTCAAAACATGTGTAAATGAATTTTTCAACTTTTATTGACTATGTATAGATAAAGAATTCCTCTATCAGTATTACTCCCCCCCCCCCCCCCCCCCCCCCCCCCGAAAAAATATTTTCTAAGCTTTATGTTTAAAGATAAATTTTTAAATGTAGAACCAACAGCGGTGGTATATTTTATATACCACTTAATTTTAATCCTCAAATGCAATTACGGTTTTATAATGTACGTGAGGAAAAGATTTTACTTATTTTCAATTTTGTCCGAAAACATCATTCAATCATTTCAACATTCTATCAACAGAAGTTCCTTATCCCCAGAAGTGTTAAGGCTACTTTATGACATGTGAATAACGCGTTATCTAGTCATAATTTTGTGAATTTGAAATGATTGTTATATCCAGGTTCTTGTTTATACATTTTTAAGAAGATATATGGATGTAAAATATATATATTTTCTTTATATGTGTAAAAATGACAGATCAGATTTTACTTTTAAATGATTAATTTGTGAAATGTTCAGTTTAAAGATGGAAAAAGTTTGTGAAAAACCTATTTTTAGACAAAGAATTTTGTGAAGGTTCCTGTTTAAGGGAAATTAGTTTTGTGAAGGGTCCTGTTTTAGGGAAAATAGTTTTATGAAGGGTCCTTTAAAGGACCCAATTTTTTCCTAAACAGATCCCTGAGAACAATACATTTTTTTTAAATATAAATATGTATTAAAGGTGTTTTCATTTTTCACTGCTTAAAAATTTTAATATTTGATACATTAATGGAGTTATTTTTAAGTAGAAATGAATGAAAATTGCAAGTATTATTGTTTAAGCACTAAAGAATTAAAATCGTTTTTTCCCCCCTTAAAAATGTGTTACATTTTGAATTGTATGTGACTGCTTTATCAAGACAATATTTCCATGATTATCGAGTCTCGAAAATCAGCTTAAAATGCGAACTATGAGAAAAAATTCTGCAAGATTCTTTGCATTTATAAAAAAAAATGGGAAACTCTGATTTCTTGGTTTCCGGATAAAACATGCATATTTTGTATATTTACGAATATTTATGTTTATATTATGTTCATTATATTATTTTTACGAAATTTCATGCACTTGTGAAAGAAAATGAATTCGCGCATATATCAGAAAATAGTCAATTTGGATATGAGCTATAAAAACTGCTAATGAAGACATGTGATTCTCCCCCCCCCCAAAAAAAAAAAAAGTACATAACCGAGATACATTTCTTAATCTTCAACACTACACCAATGTTATTCCAAATTTATTACATTTGCACTATACATTTCTACACTTAAAAAAAAGTTTTTGTATTGAGAAATTGATTAATTTACTAAAGCAAATCACCTTATTTTTTTCTTTAGAACATGAAAATGCTACATTGTTATATTATTACTTTTAACTAATAATGCTTATTAGGGTTGAACGTTTACCGTAGAAACAATTGGCAGCAAAATATTTTATACAACTATTTGTACATCATTTGCAATTGAAATCGACCGCAAAGTTAATTTTATTGAAATAGTGGTGTTAAAAGTTTTGGTAATATTTCTTTTTCGACAAACGTTCAATCCTACTGATTATATTAACTTTATTATATAGGTTTGTTATATACTACTTTTTTTTTTAAACTTACTATTTAAATTACCCCTTTTTTACATTATAATATAATTGTGTTGCGACCTGTCGAACGTTTCAAATATATGTTTGCGTCCCGCGAGAAGAAAAAAGTTCAGTATGTCTGCTCTAAATGATGGGTTAGATCCGCCCCTGTCTCAAATACAGTGTGAAAAAAGATGACCAACTAGGAAATCTACACTCGAGTACAATAGATATGGCCTAAGGGAACGGGGAGGAAGGAAGAGGTCAATGAAGGGTAACCGCCAGCCTTCGTGAAACGCAGTATAGTGTAGGCTCTTAAAGCAAGTGCAAGTAATGCTGCTTGATTATCAGAATAAATGTGAACACATCTATTTCTATAGCCAATGTCTAGTTAAATTCTGCAGCACGTCAGAATGACAAAGACTTCAGCCTAAAAGATGGTAGGGAAACTGACCAAAGAACATGAGTACTTAATGCCATCACCAGGGCACCAGTACAGTGTTCTTGTTCATTTTTGAATCATCCGTATACCAAAAACTCCTTCTGGCCTGTTCCGGGAGGAAAAGATAGCTTTCTTCTTCGTCTTCGTTAAAAAAAATTAGCTAATGTTATTCAAAAACAGCAAGCTAAAATGCAAAGAACCAATTACAGAAGAAATTTGAATAAGAAATTCACCAAATTAATCAGCCAAGTTGCCTTTATTTATGTAGACTTATTTTTGATCGCCAAATTTGGCAATATTTCACTAAGTGTCGTCAAGATTGGCGAGAATTTGACACTAACGGATATGAATATAGTTTTATGCTTATGATTGGGAAAATGATTACAAAAATGAAAGATAATAATTTGCGAAAAATCTCGTTCACTAAAACTCATAAATTAACCCCAGATTTGTTTTAATCTGCTGTCTTCTTTCAAAATGTCAGTCACCTTAGAATTTCACACTACTATATATTAGCCATTTTTTAATATAGAAGCAAAACAAAAAATGTCCTGGAATCCTTGTATCAAGGCCTAACACTTCGGCAAAAAATAATTTTTAATTTTTTGTATGTATTTAGTTTTAAATCTTTTAGTTGCCGCCATTTTGAAACAAAATGGTGAACCAAGCTGGGCAACAAACTGGGTCGAGATATTGGTGAGCTTTAATACACATGCTTAGTTTCATCCAAATTGTGCTATCGTTTGACAAAGATTACATATATATATATGATCTTATATATATAAGATGTATATAATATATATAAGATGTATATATACTAGGGGGCTCAGCCCCCTATTCTCTAATGCTCGCCAACCCCTGTGAAGCAGTTCACATTTAGATTGCTACATGGTCCCAAGCAATTCTTGCTGGAATGAGTACTACCATAAATCATTAACATATGAAATTGACAATTTTTTTTAAATGTAAAAAAAGTAATTGAAAACTTCGTTGAAATTACAATTAAAAATGCATTTGTATTGGTGCTACCAATGGGCATAAATCATTTAAATACTATGAAAAAAGGATCTTGGAAAAACAATTAGTTTAAAACTTATTGCTTCTATAACACTGTACAGCACGGCTTAAATTCATTTTTAAAAAACTCTGCGTGATAGGAAGATAGTTTATATATATCATCAATCATTGTTTAAATTTTGTTCGACATGTTACTGTTCTAATTGATTACAGAATTTTGAAAAAGAAATTATTTTTTATTTCACCAAGACAGCAACAGATGGCAGCAGGTGCGATCTAGACAGTTGATATTTTTATTTTCTCTGGCTTTTGTGTGAGTGAAATTCGTAAATAAATTCTAAATAAGATTTGAGAATTCATTTGGAATTAACGATATTACTCATAATTAAAATTAGGAATAATCTCAAACGCTTTGGATTACGTACATGTTATTTTATTTTTAATAATTGCTAGTTTGAGTTTCACTGCTCTTACAACGGCCGCCATATTGGAGCTGGAAACTACAGTTGTTGCCAAACGATAATCTAGAAATTCATATATTCAATATATATATATATATATAAGATGTATGTAATATATACAAGATGTATATACTATATATATATACATCTTATGTATCTTATATAAATAAAACAACATTTGAACAGAGGGTGGGTTTTTGGTCTGGGGTCATGATTGGTGAAAATATACCGAAATTTTCTGCAATTAACGATACTCCGAACGGCTGCAATAGGTAGCTTTTTACTATTTGTAATGAAAGCTACCAAAAAGGGCACTTTCTATCAATAAGGGTAGAAACCTAACACTAATCACTACAAGAGGACAAAAGAATTTGATAAGGTTTATCAAAGGCGTACTTCATAGGCATGCCATCAACTAGGCATGCCAAAAAGAGCATAGCGAAGAACCTCACCGTCAAAATTTTTCCAAGACAAATAGTCTGAGTAAGCCTTCCTATGACCTAAATACTTAAGCCTCCTCAGTCCTCATGCATATGGTAACCAAATTCTTGAGGGTTACAATTGTACTGTTACAGCAACAATGGATTTAATGATGCGCCAAAGCCAAAATTTGCCAAATGGCTGTGAAACTGCTGTAGTGAATCATTTTAAATGCTAAAGAGTAGAAAATAAAATATAAAGAGTTATATTTAAAAAAATACACTTTAATCATTTAGTAGTTTAATATTAATTAAGTTACAATTATGCGCTGAGAAATCACTTTAGAAATCCTAAAAAGATAGTTTAAATAATGTTTTTTTTTTTCTTGTTACCATATCTTAAAAAAGAAACTGATCAAAAATTGTATATTTTTTAATAAATTCATTTTCTTGTGCTTTCTACCAAGAATAAAAATAGCACGGAATTTTCAATAATAGAGTTCGGTGCTTATGCCAAATTAATGTATTGTAACAGTACTTTTTTGGAGGGAAAAAAAAATGTGACTTGCAATCATGATTTTGAAGATGAATGCTTATAAAAAGGTACTAGATGGTATCCGTCAAGATTTGAAGGTAAAGAACTTGAAAATTCCATTAGAAATACGTTTAAATTTTTAATAAGTTGCATTTAACTTAATAAAGTGAAACTTGATGAATTGTTAGCTGTGTAAGCGATTCCTATACATATAAAGCATTAGATGGCACTGTCAGTCCAAGCTACTTAACTTATGAAGTAAAGGAATTTTAAGCTGGTAATTTATAACCTTATTATGCTTGCTTTTTAACAGGAGTTTTAACTAAAAATATTAATTGAATGAGCAATCATTTATGTACTATAGTCTCAATGTTTTTTTAAATATCAATATTTAGTATTTTCTAATTTTTTTAAATACACAACCTTTAAAATTTTTCATTACTTTTATTTTTATCAGCCTGATTGATTCTAAAACCCTGAACTTAAAATTTGCTATTTGCAGCTAACGATTTATAATATATAGTTTTTAATTACTGGAATTTTATTTTAAATTTTCATGCATTAATTATATGTTAAACTGTGATTTCTTTTATAGTTCTTACATGAATTTTTTTTTTCTTTCCTTTTTCTCTTTTTTCCCCTTTTTACAGAGAATAATCACATATACTTTTCTTAGTATATAAATATATCTTCTTGATAACGGTCAGACAAAATATAGACTAGGACTTCCCTCAAAGGGATTAGTCTGAGTGATATTGCTGAGAACATAGGGTTAACAATTACAATATAAAGAAAAAGAGCAAATTAAATGATAGAATTACAAAATATCATATATAAATTCATATACACTGTTAAAAAAATAGAAAAGAAGTACCGTTCATCAGATGTGTTGTCATAATTTTTTTTAACATGTGGCAAAGGATCTCATTTTCTTAAGCGCGTATTGCGCAAAACTTGAAAAAAAAAATAAAAATCGCCGGATCTTTTAAAACGCCAAGCTTTTTAAAGTTACGTAATTGGATTTGCAGCCAATAGATTATTCTATCAAGCGTGGCTTAACGCAAATTTAATTTCATTGTTGCACCTTTTTTGTGTGTGAATTTAAAATTTTTCTTCCTTGATTATATATCTATTATTTGTATAACTGTTTATAAAAACTCTTACACTTCAAACCACATTGATAGCATGTTTTGCTACAAACCAAATTGCAAAACTATAGTCTAAATTACTATTAAAATATAGAAAAAATCTTTCGATGACTTCTGTAAAATAACTTTTACATTAAATCTCCATATCGGCAAAATTGAAAATTATATATATTACAAAGTTAAGCTTAACAGATACTTCTTGATTACTCTATAGGAGGCTCTGCCCCCTGCGCCTTTAATACGCCTTTACAGCACCAATCCGCAGACTTTTCTTTTGCCTGTCTGTGTCTCTCCACAATCTGTCTGTTTCCCTATCCGTTTTTCTGCCCGTCTCTCTAACTGATTGTCTATCTCTCTACACGTCTTGCTACCTGTCTCTATATTTCTCAACCGGTCTCGCTACCCGTCTCTATATTCCTCTACCAGTCTCGCTACCTGCCAATCTATTTCTCTAACCGTCTGTCTATCCGTCTAACTACTTGTATGTCTAGCCGTGTCTCTACCCACTTCGCTACCCATTTGTCTATCTGTCTCTCTACCAGTCTGGCTATACGCCTCTCTACCCATCTTCTTACCCATCTCCGTACCCATCTACTGTCTCTCTACTCGTCTGTATACCCGTCTCACTATCCGTCTGTTTCTGTACCCGACTCTTCACCCGTCTCGCTATCAATCTCATTACCCGTCAGTCAACTCGTCTCTGTATTCATCTCTCTACTCGTCTCTTTATCTACCACGCTACGCGTCTCACAACCTTTCTCGCTACATTCCAGTCTACCGGTGTCGCTACCCGTCTCGAGACCCATCTCGCTACCACTCTGTGAACCCCCTTTTTACCTTTCTCTCTAGCCGTCTGTCTATTCGTTTCGCTACCCGTCAGTCTACCTATGTCGCTACTCGTCTCTCTACCCATCTCACTACCCGTCTGTCTACCCGTTTGTTTACTCGTCTTTCTACCTCTCGCCACCTCTTCCCAATATTTAAACAGTTCATTTATTATACAGAAGCCGTTTATCAGTTATTAAATGCAAACAGAAGTAATTTATCTAATAAGTGTAATCAGATGCATTTTTTTAAAATACATACATAAACCTGAATAATAATTCATCAGTTTTGTGTTCATAGTTGTTTATATCATTTGACAGTAAATCTCAACTTCTTAAACCTGAATTGTCTCAAGCTTTTTAAAAAAAACCACAAGGTCTGTATAACTGCAAAGTACCCTGAGAGCTATATTAGCTACATGTTATTAAGTTTCGTTATCGCGTTTGCAGCCAATTGCTTATGTCAGAAAGCGTGGCTTAACGCCATTTTAAATTCATTACTGTAACTTTCTTTTCTTTTCTTTTCTTTTTTTTTTTTGGGGGGGGGGGGGGGGGGTAGGGGGAAGGGTTTCAAATATATACATTTAAATTAAAACTTTTGCCTCCATGCCATTAGTGTTGTTTGTATTATTAACTAATACCTTGTAGACCGAGCTTCATTTGAAACAAATGTAAAAGACTTCTTCTACAGTTTTTTTGTAGGAGAAACTTTCGTAATTGGGCCCAAAGCCAATCGGAGTATTTAATATCATTATTGTAACTCTTATAGAGTTAAAACAATATTGTTGCTAGCTTTACTCTTCTTTGAGACCAACCTTGCATGTGTATCTGAATGGGAAAAAGTTTCGTATCCTATGTCGGTTGGCGAAAAAAATTTTAAATGGTGCCAAAAGGTAGTTTTAGCAACTTACAAAATTTTTCAAGAGAGCGGTAAAACATGTTTTTCAAATATTTACAAACATACGTTTATTAAAGCATGTTTTTGCGCCATCTTAAAAATTTAAGCACGATGCTAAAATGAAATTTTATCGCCATATTCGATATTTTAATAAGTAATGAAAACACATAAACAAACTTATATAACAAACCTAAGAGGCATTTTTGTGATAAATAATTGTTATTGTCAGGGGGTTAAATTGTAAACAATTAATAAACGGCTAGTAAATAATAAATAGCATTTAAAATCTAAGGTACTTTTCGGTTAGCCGAGCGCCAGTGAAATGTATATATCTATATATACATATATATATATATATGTATACATACACACATATATGTATGTGTATATATATATGTATATATACATACATGCATATATAAATGTGTGTCTGTATATATATGTATACATAGATATATAAATTTCACTGGCGCCCGGCTAACCGAAAAGTACCAAATCTAAAAATGGAGAAGTGGTCCGTATAAAAATTAAGCGCTTGATATATGTAAATCTTTTTTTATTTTTTAATATTTCCGAATGCACAGATAAAAAGGTAAAAATCTCTTTTCCAAATGCCAAATAGAAAATATACAAAATAGAAAAATATCTGCTAAAAAATATATTTACATAATACTACATCTGCAAAAAAATAAGATTTAGAAAAAGTAAGCCAAATGCTTCAGATCCCAACAATCACATCGAAAAACTTATCACCAAAAAAGAACTCGCCAAATCTTACGGCACAGGAGAGGGATTTTTCCCTCTGAATGCAGAATATTAGTTTTTTTTCTTGTACGATGGGTGATTATAACTGTTTCATTTCACATACTACATACCGTTTGATATATTGGTACTTTTATGTTATCCTGGCGCAGTTGATAAATCCGCAAATATTGTTCCTATAACATTTTCATATTGAATTCATTTCATTTAAATATAAACCTTTCACTCAATTTAATTTAAAATACATGCCTTTCATTAATCCCATTTAAAATGCTAAAAAAAGAAAAAAAAAAGAAATAATGCCATAAATCGAAACCTTTTATTTAAACACCAAAGAATTTTTTTTTATTATTTACACATGAGAAATAAAAAAAGCTGCTATTGCTGAGATTTCCGCCAAATCTCTAATACCAAGTCTACTAAGTTATTGCGGGATTTTTCTTTCAAAGAGAAAAAAATCCAGATTAATTTTCGATTTCTACTCAATTGAAATATATTTTATTGTGCTGAATATTAGTGCTTGCATATTTTTTTGCTCCATGTATTCCATGAACTTTTCAATTCCGATTGTCTACGAAAATCTCCCGCCGGTGAAAATGACGTACGCACAAAATTTAGTGACGTATGTAATTTAATTGTGCTTTTTTATCTATTTTTCTAATATAACTTCCAAACGGTTTGACACTTATTCTTGGTAATAAATAGACGTCGTTGTCACCTTTATAGGTACCTGCTGTAAAAATTTGAACGAAATCCGTTAAATATTTTTTGAGTTATGCTTGACGAAAGGTTTTAATATCCATCGTAGCTATATATGGGGCAAAGTAATACTGCGCTGTGTATGAGTCTTCGTTGCACTCAGACAATAAAAGATTAGGTAAATTTATTTAATCGATAACTACATGCAAAATCTTTTAAATATTTTTAATATAAAATTAGCAATTAAAAAAATATTGTCGGGTGTCAAATTTTATTTACCACAGTCGCAATATTTAAAAAAATAATAACAATACTGAGTATTTTCTGAATATTTTTAAATTACACGGCCTTTATTTATTTATTATTTTATTACCATGAGCTTAAAATTTTTTTGTTTGCAGCTAATGATTTATAATATATAGTTTTTAATTACTTGAATTTTATTTTACATTTTCATGCATTAATTATATGTTAAACTGTGATTTCTTTTGTAGTTCTTACATGAAAACTTTTTTTTCTTTCCTTTTTTTCTTTTTTCTCCTTTTTACGGAGAATAATCATACTTTTCTTAGTATATAAACATATCTTCTTGATAATGGTCAGACAAAATATAGATAAAAGTTTAGGTAAATTTATTTAATTGATAACTACATGCAAAACCTTTTAATTTAAATATTTTTAATATAAAATTAGCAATTTAAAAAAATATTGTTGGTGTAAAATTTTACTTACCACAGTCGCAATATTTAAAAAAAAAAAAAAACATTACTGAGTATTTTCTGAATATTTTTAAATTGCACGACCTTTATTTATTTATTTGTTATTTTATTACTATGAATTTAAAATTTTTTTGTTTACAGCTAATGATTTATAATACATATTTTTTAATTACTTGAATTTTATTTTATATTTTCATACATTATTTAATTATTAAATCATGGCTATCAAGGTAATTTGCTTTAGATTTCCTATATGAATATTCTTCCTTCTTTCTGTTTTTTCTCCTTTTATTTTTCCTTTATTTTTATGAAAAATGATAACATACTTTTCTTAGTATATACATATGACATCTTGATAATGGTCATACCAAATATAGCAAAAATTGTAGATCAGTTCAATTTATTTAATTGATAAGTACATGCACAATCTTTTTAATTTAAATCTTTTTAATATAAAATTAGTAATTAAAAAATATATTGTTGGGTGTGAAAATGTACTTAATTATAAAGCATTCAAACTCCCACCGCAAGGAAAAAAAAAATTATATAACTTCTTTTGAAGTAAAACATGACATTATTGAAATGAATTATCTTATCATCAATAAAATAACAAAAACCATTCTGCTTGGAGCGAGTATCGAACCCACAAACTCAACAGAAAAACCACATCTTACGGCATAAACACGGCGCCTTAGACTGCTCAGCCACCCTGACCTCATTCTAGTTTACTCTAAAACTGGATATGTTTTAGATTTAATGTTACGCATGTGCATTTATGTCTTTTTTGCACTGAAAAATTTATCTTAAGAGTTCCCTTGTCATTTTAATATATAGGATTAAAAAAAATATATTTTTTTGCTTTTTTACTTATTAAATTATTTTTAGTTATTTATCATCCGAATAAGATAAATATAAGCAATTTTAATGTTTTTCCTTTTTGGTTGTTGTAGTACCACTCTGCATTGTGCATTATACACTTGAGCAATAATTCCTTGACAATTTATGTATACAAGACTCCTAAAACTAACATTAAATCATGAAAAATATGTTGCAAATATAAAACTTATAGACACAATTATTTGATAAAGGTTGAAATCTTTTTAGAGATTTTTCTTGCTTATTTGAAATAGGTATAGATGATCAGGCATGTTATCATTTATTTAAACGTACACTTACAAGGAAGGTCTCCATAAACACATACTCAGTAAAATTTGAAACAATTACAGAATATTGTTCTCATGAGCAGGGATGGGGAATTTTCAGAAAATCTTACCAGCCAAGGATTTATTTTCCCAGCTAGCAAGATGCAACCTACAGTTGAAAACCTTAGGACAAAATGTATACGACTGAAAAATAGTTAATTACTATTACTACAATGCATTTTTATATATTTTTTTCTATAAAACTATATATATATATATATCATACAAATACAACGTTACATTAGGACATAGGATTTTCAATTACAATAAATTTGCAAAATTTCTAACATCAAATGATAAACCTCCTTGCTTATGTAATAATCCTAATTATAGCAATTATGTAGATAAGGTACATGGTCACATTATTACAGGGGATATTAATATTGTAGAGAATGATTACTTGCGTAATTTTATGACTAATGGGACTAAATTTCGATTACCTTCATGTTATACAATTTTTTCTATTTTAAAACGATTTAATCTGGATCTTGACCTTTTTATATATAAAATATCAATAGATTATAATAAACCTCTTGAATTTTTTAATGAATGGAAATTAAATGTTTTAAGTAATTTAAATGCTGAACTTCATAGGAATTTGGATATATATAATTTTAATTTTAAACAACTAAATAGTGAAATAACGAATTTACAAAACAAATTTATTATTACATATGTTGATAAATCACCAAACAATTATGCTTTCATCTGCAAATATTATTATTCGCAGTTAATAACTAAAGCTATAAATACAAATTTAAATTTTAAAATAACTAATCTAGATAAAATCATTAATAATCGACATATATTTCAATTTTATAAATTACTAAAAATTAAAAACTATAACTTTAATTATCCATACATTGTTGTTATACCTAAATTCCACAAAACTCCTTTAAAATTTAGAACTGTAACAATCGGTTGTAATACTTATAACAATAATGCAAGCAAATTTTTATTAACTATTCTCACTAAATTGTTTGAACTTACAAAACAAAAAGATAATTTGTATAGCATAAAAAATAGTTTTCAACTTGTCAATAATATTAAAAATTTAAATAACATAAAATACATGAAGACGTTTGATTTTAATGACTTATTTAATAACATTGATATTAACGATATGTTCAAGATAGTAAATTTATTATATAAGGAATACAAGGATTCTATTAAATTAAAAAATAAAATTTTGTTAAATTACTTTAAAACATTAACTAAATTTATTCTCCATTATAATTATATTGTTTTTAATGATACTATATATATACAAAGCTGTGGACTCCCTCAAGGTGGCATTGTTTCTTCAATTCTTGCAGAATTGTATTTATATTA
The DNA here is from genome assembly GCA_963931845.1 of Maratus michaelseni. NCBI lineage: Eukaryota > Metazoa > Arthropoda > Arachnida > Araneae > Salticidae > Maratus > Maratus michaelseni. Next base: position 259,424,142 of record OZ007592.1, read on the forward strand.
TTATGAACGTAACTCTAATATTGCTAATTGTAAAATATACCGTTATATAGATGACATTATTGTCTTCTATTTTAATAGTAATTCAAATTATTTATTACCTATAAAATATCATAAAAATTTAACTTATAGTTTCAATGTTATGGCAAATAATGAAATTAATTTTCTTGATCTTAAGATAATTCTTAAAGATAATAAACTTTTGTTTGACATTTATGACAAGCGAAATGATTTTACTTTTAAGGTTAACTTATTTACTAACTATTTCTCATGTATACATAAATCAGTATTTGTAAATATTTTACTAAATTTCGCACATAGAATTAATAATCTTTGTTCAAATAACTTTAAAAATCAAAATTTAAAACATATCCTTCAAATTGCACAAGTTTATGGATATCCTTACTATTTAGTTAAAACAATTTTACACATATAAATATAGATTTAATTTGGGTTAAATGTCTGTATTGTTTTTTTTTTTTTTTTTTGTTTGTTAAAATCTCCTTGATAAAAATGATAATCAACTTTTGATTGTTGATATATTTGGCTAAACTATGAATCCTATTGTGTGCGTTGCTGCATAGGATTATCCTAGTTTAATGTCATTCATATTTTAAAATTTAACGTTAATTTTCAACTTTTGACTGTTGATATATTTCGCTAAATTATAACTCATATTAAGAGCATGTGCTGCATAGGATCATCTTAGTTAAAAGTCATTCATAAAATAAAATTTACATGTGGGCGAATTCTATAATTGTTGTTATGATTATATGGAGTTAATATTATTGGGGTTGTAACAAAAGTTAAAATTATCAAGGATGTTACAATGGGTTAATCAATACAATATAATATTAATATGTTAAACATATTTAATTTTAGTAAATATTAAATATTTATTAAATATAGTACACTAATAAACATATCTCTTAGTTTTATATTATTTATTTTATTTTATTTTTAGATCATTTAATTTAATTTATATTTATGTTTTTTATATTTTTTTTTTCATGGTAGATATTATTTAAATAGCTAGATTTAAATTATAATAAGTGCATTGCCATATTGAATAATCTATGTTATTTCTAAGTATAATACTAATTTATAAAATGAAAGCATCATATGGATTCTACATTAATGTTTGGGTTAAATTAAGATATATTTTAAATGGGTTAGTTAAAATAGAAATTATATTATACTAGTAACTCTTATTCTCTATATATATCATTAATATTAACTAGTAAAATTAATATATTTACACTACATTACAGCTGCATATAAGTAATTATACATACAATATTAAAGTTTTAGTAGAATATCTGTACACCAGATGTCAGCAGCAAAAGTAAATTATATAATGAATTTGATAGTATGCTAAAATAGTCTAATATTTTTACAATAGATGGCAGTAGTATAGCTTATTTAAAATATTAAAACTTGGAAATTTAGTATGGAGGTAATAATATCTATGAAATACTTTCAAATTATCAAGTAATATTATATATTTTAATTTATTAAATTAAAATTAAAATAAATTAATGGTTTTTATTTATATGTATATCATAAATTTTTTTTTCTACATTTTTTAAAATGTTGTAATCTATGTAGTTAAATAAAAATAACTGTAACTGTAGGATACAATTTATGATCTGAAGATTCTCTATTTAACTGTGAATTTAACCTCTTCTTTTGGATACAATTTTGTACATGTGCTCACAATATACTAAATATCTTGGGATATTATTAATATAAGTAATATATATTTTTTTTATTTATTTTTTCTTCTTTTTCACACTCCTTTTCAAATTGTATGTATAATTTATAATATTCCATTGTAAAGGTCTTGTTATTCAATATTGTTTCAGTGATTGTTCGGGCGAGATATGGCACTATATTTAGCAAAAGCTGGTGTCATATACAGAAAACAATCGTTCTTTGCTTATAAATGTGATTTTCTTGCCCTTGAAAAAGTAAATTACTTTATAAGCTTTTATTTGTGTATATACTCGTGTGGTTTATATTTCATTCCTTATTTTCTATTTATTTAATTTTTTTTTTTTTCTTAATTTGAATTAATAATGTTACATTTATTAGGACTACAGTTTTAATTTGTAAATTGACAGGGCTCTTTGGTATCGGGATTTCAGTGTATGTGGTCAGTTTCTTATGTTTCAATGGTTAAATTTTACTTAAAGTTTTATATATGTATATATATATATATATATATATATATATATATATATATATATATATATATACACAACAGAGGAAGCTTACTATAGGATAGAACTTAGTACAATGTTTACATCACAGTAATTTGGAAAGTTGCAACATACAGCTAATTAGTATAAAAATACAGTTTTAAGCATATTTTATATAGCATGCAGTTTTTGAAATTCACTCGCCCCATCATAAAATCCACTCACCAGTGGCGAGATAAATAATGTATTTCTCCACCCCTGCTAATGAGGATATATATGGCACAAACAAAGGATGGGAATTTTCACTTTGTTACACAGCGTACAACCAGCAGAGCAAAAAATGTACAGGTCGGGATACCTTGGTATAGTGCACCAAGTGCTTTATTATTTAACCCACCAGGATGACATCCAGTCTGGCATTTTTCACTCTTATACGTTGTCAAAGCTGTAACTTTGCAGCACAAGATGGAAAGTCATACATGAGGATACAACTTTAGTGGCATACATGAGACGAACAAGTTCCCAGCATCAGAGAATATGTTATATCTAATTAAATTTTCAGCAGGGCTGAAACCATGCTGGAAATTAATGACACTAACAAAGGATCTGAATTTTCACTTTGCTATACAGCTTACTACCAACAGAGCGAAAAATGTCCATGCCAGATGCCTCGGTATAGTGCACCAAGTGCTTTACCAATTAAGACACCAGGACAACATCCAGTCTGACATTTCTCACTCTTTACATTGGCAAGGCTGCAACTTCGGGGCACAAGGTGGAAAGTCATACATGAGCACACAACTTTAGGGGCATACATGAGACAAACAGGTTCTCAGCATCAGAGAATATATTATATCCAGGGTGCATGTGCAACATGTGCCATAGCACACGGGCAGCACAATGTGGGGTGCGGCATAATTTTTAATTTTTTTTTTTTTTTTTTTTTTTTTAATGACGGCAAAATATTGCTAGTATTAAAAACAGATTAACTTTTGCATTGTTTCTTTCTTATGAAATTCTCTGTAGATCAGCAGCCTCAAATTGAGATAATATGGAAGTATTGTTTTTGGTGCACACCTTCTGTATAGGTAGCTCTCGACATAGCTGGCCCTTTCGGAACTACGAGCTTAAAATTCCCAATGAATGCGAAATACTACTACCAAGTTTACTTTATTTGCACCTGTTTAAATTCCCAGGCCAGCCTATCTGATTCAGGAACAATTACAAATTGTAAGGCACTTAAGTCCAGTCACAGTAGCTCATAACAAAGCCCGACTAAGCACTTTTGAGATCAGAGGCACACATTCACCACTATTTCCAAACAGTAATTGTTTTAATTATGAGGAAAATTATCCTATTAAAAAGTCCAATGAAAGATAGTGCTACTACGTGCCTGTGGCCTTTTCGTGTGCCTTAATTTGTTCCTGGTTTGAAATTTTCACTTAAATTGAATTAAGAAGCCGATAACAGTTTCAATATCATATGTAAAACAGCTAATGTTGATCATTTTATAAAATTTAAAAAATACAGCAAAGCCAATAAAAAAACCCACTTTTTTTTTGAAATTGCGTAACTGATCGAGCCCGTACTAGTAAGATCTCAGCATAATCTGAAATCCCCTCCCTCCCACCCATTCAAGTAAATATTCCACGAAATATAGAGGTTCAGCTGAGAAAAAGAAGGTGTGTGTGAGAAACAGGCTCAGCCCGTGTCTGACACGGGTTTGGGCTCTTTTTTTATACCAGTCTTCGGGCTCGGGCTCATTCTTTCTGAAACTGAAAATTTTACTTGTTTTCATAAAAAAAAAAAAAAAAAAAAACTTTTATTTATTTTTTCTTAAAAAATTACTTATTGCAGTTCAAGTTATTTTAATGTGTGAAATAGAAATCTTGTTTTTCTTTTCTAGCGCCTATGCTATTTAAAAGAAAATTTGTCATATTTGCAGATTTATGTATGTCTGGCATCGATTACGTCGACCTATTGACGACAATAGGAAGAGCGGGAATAATGTGATGTTTGTTATTTGTTTGTGACAGTAGGAAATGCTTTAATTGGAGCGTTTTTTTTTTTTTTTTTTTTTTTTTTTAAGAGATCTAACGTGAAATGAACATTTTCTTTTGTTTATAGTCAACCATATTAACTTAATGTTCTAAAATATTTAGCCTTCTATTGTCTTTGAAACATTATTGCTCTACAAAAGAAAATAACATTTGTGATTCTTATATCTATATTTCATCAAGAACTCTATGCTTCGGCTCTGTTCTGCATATTCTAGAAGTCACTTTCATTCGTAAGTAGATATAATTAACATATGTTGTTATTCAGAAAAAAAAGCAACTGAGCAGTGCTTCCTCTTTTCCTATAAAAGCATTGGATTATTCAGATAACAATGTAAGTTACAGCATTTTTAATTTAACTTGATTTTCAGTGACACAAAAATCACGTAACATTGTTTTGAGAAAGAAATCTATTATAAATGAAGATTTATACTTTTTATAGGTAATAGGAAAGCATTGTTCGGTTCTTCAGCATATTAATAGTAACTTCTGCAATTATTATGCTATGATGTCGCATCATATATTATTCAATTTCAGTAATTATTCCCCTCTCATTTAATTCCCTTTTCCAAATTTGTTCTCCTTTTCCATTATTTTAACGCTCACTGTTCTACAAAAATATTTTTTTCATTTTCCTTTCCCACCCTTTGTTAAATACAGTGGAATAAATTTCATTCCGCTTAAGACAATATAAAGACAATTAAAAAAATTAGAGGACAGAGCCATTTTTGGCATAAATCATCCAAACGAATTTTTCGGCATTAGCCAACATGTATGGGAATTCAAAATCGCACAAATGGGGCTCGGGAAAGTTTTCGCATTCTTGAACCCGCGAACCTTAGAATTTGTTATGACTTCGATATGTACGTTGGATATTTTTGGACAAGAATTATTCGGTTGCGCATGGGAATCATTGTAATTAAAAGGGTGTGTATGAAGAAATCAGTTAGCAACAGATCTGTGTGACCAAATAAGGAGATGGCAGATGGGCATCTTATGCTAGCTATTTGAAAGGGTAGATGTAATGGTTTTCGATTACTTTATCAGCACAGAATAGAAATATTTTTAGTGTAACTGAATTAAAAGGATATTAGAATAAACGGAATGAAATTTATTCCACTGCATTTAACAAAGGGTGGGAAAGGAAAATGAAAAAAATATTTTTGTAGAACAGTGAGTGTTAAAATAATGGAAAAGGAGAACAAATTTGGAAAAGGGAATTAAATGAGAGGGGAATAATTACTGAAATTGAATAATATATGATGCAACATCATATATGCATTCATTCGTAAAACGCAGTTCGCTAATTTGTCCATCAAATTTGCTTTTGAGGGGAGAAAAATATGAGAATATTATTTACGAAGAAAAATTTTATTTGATACCAAACTTTTCTTTTGATAACATCCAATGCAAATTTCCTCCCAAAAAAGTTATGTTCTTAAAATAAGTTATTTTAAAAATATTTAAAAAATGAGATGTTATTTTTTAAAAGATCTTTTAAATATTTTTTTATTCTATTGCATACTTTCGGTATCGGGTTCGGGCGGGCTCGTACTCTGATGACACAAAATGTTTCGGGCTCGGATTTAAAACTCTCGGGCTCCGAAAAGAGAGTGCAAACTCACCTCTAGTGTGTGTGTGTGTGTGTGTGGGGGGGGGGGGGGGGTAAAGTGACTGATGGCACAGGGGCGTCACAATGCGAAAATACGGGCCTGATTATATCTAATTAAATTTCATTAAATTTTCAGTGACATTTTTTACTTTACCATTTTATACAAGCTGATTTTAAAATGCGTAATTGATATTTCTTAATTAGGAAAACAGCCGTCAGCTGTTCCGACAACGGTGCATACAGTCTTTGGCAGAGAGAAATCTCCCAGGCAAAGAGAAATGAATGTCAAGCTGATTACAGAAGATCGCTACTGGGCATGATAATATGATTTAATCTTCCGCAATTGAGTAATCTTTTTAAAACAGCAAATTAGCATGTTTTTAGAGCCTGTAGGGTCTGGACGGGAGTTGGCGAGTGTAGTTTGTAGAGAGCACAGCAGACTAGTAAAAAATAAAATTGCTTTGGTAAAGCTCGTTTTCAGCAATTTATTTTTTAGATCTCATTAAATCATTTCATGAAAATTATGTATTGACATTCAGTATTGAAAGAAGACAATATTGAAAATCAAGTTTTTGTAAGTATAAGATATTGGTATTTTGATTTTTGTTTATATTACTAAATTAGTATATTTTATTTATATAATTTGAGTATTTTCTCAAACATTTGTATATTGTGCATTAACTTTGTACAGAGGTTTTGATGTTGTTAATATTGTATAAAAATAACCAAAATCTTCTCTGAATACCCATCATTCTAATAAACTTCTCATTGGGCTGACTTTTTAGAAATAATAGTCTTAATCCCAAATCTGTAATGAAATGGTACATTTTTTTTCTTAAACTTTTGTAATTTAATGATTTTGTAGGAGCATCACTACATGGTGTTTGTTTTATCAAGTTATTTATTTAGAAGTAAGCAGTCATATATGATATTATTGTTCTTGTTTTTATTATTACTTATATATTTTACAGTATATTGTTTATTTTATTCTACCAAATAAATGTTTTATAGAAGACAAGAATATTGTTATTTTATTAAACATTTTAGTTAAGCTTTTTTCAATATGCCTTAATAATTTGATATATTTTTTATAAATGAATTATAAATTTTGCAGAAATAGAGGGCAAATTTTATTTATTTTTAATGGAATTAACTTCATATTTTGAATCAAGTATGAAAACTGAGGTGATAATAATAATAATAAAATTAAATTTAACAGTTTTATTAAATATTGCTATTACAAGTTGAGATATAGTTTGAATTTTAATTAAATTTTTTTTCTTAGAAGTGAAATTAATTCATTTATTCAAGGAGGAGGGGGGGGGGGGTAGTTAAATTTAAACAGAAAATATAAATTAAATATATCTATTTTAAGCCAGTTGAATGTTGTTATTTATTGGTTTTATTAATAATACATGAACCTCTTTTTGCTGTTTATTATCAGAATTATGTAAATTCATTTATGCATAATAAAAATACACATCTTTCTTAATTATTTGTCTAATTATTTGTATTTTGCAGTTGGTAAAAGCCAAGTTATCTGGTAATGTAGGGGCTAATTCCCAGCTACCTGCTCAAAATCCAGTTGCCTCTCAAACTCATTCGATCACATCAACTGCAACTTCAAGTAATGTTATTTCTAAAAATTCTATTGCATCTGTATCTTCATCACAGGCTGCAGTATCTGTAAATCCTGTCCCTAAACCTGCATTACCATCAATACCTAATATGTCTGTTTCTTTGAATCAAGGTTCTATTTCAACAGTCTCAAGTGCTGCACTTCCTAATAATCAAATACCCATTTCTTACTCTTCATCAGTTATGAGCACTATTTCTACAATGACTCCCATGCGAGTAACTGCACCTCCACCACCACCACTAATAAATGTTGCATCTGTAAATGTAAATAGAGCAGCTTCTTTGGGGACAAATTCAGTACAGAACTATTATGACATGATTATGTCTATATGCCAAAATCGTCCACTTGCACCACCCAAAGTACCAAATACAGTTGTAAATCAACAACACCCTGTGGCATCTAGATTTTCAGCTCTTCCTACTCCACCACCACCACCACCACCACTACTAGCACCAGCACTACTAGCACCGCCACCACCACCTAGACCTCAGATAGTTACAAAAGAAATTTTGGATGCTGTGGCAAAGTTAAAAAATCAAACCCAGTCTGCTGAGAAGTTAAAACAAGGGTTATCAGTATCTAATAATTCAAAGCCTCAAACAAAAGAAGAAATTTTGACGGCTTTAAGGAATCTAGATATATTGCAGGAAGAATATAAAAGGAGAAAAGCACAAAGATCAGCAAGTGAAAACAAAAATAGTACTTCTGAAAAGTCGAAATCATCTCCTTATAATAAGAGATGAAAATGAACAGGACATTATGATGATTGAATATTTGTATATAGATCTTCTTATGTAAAACACAGTTCTATACTTAATATTTTATTGTGACTCTTTAAAAAAATGGAAAATCATTTTGATCATTACAAAATGTATTTTGGTTCATGCTCTTTTCAAGATAATATAAGCATATAAAACTTTTTTCTGTTAGTTATAGATCTACAACTCTTTTTAAAATTAGGAATTATTTATTACATACTGCTGCTTTAAAATGTTTCTTTAATAGAATTTTAAAAAGTAAGAAGGAAAGAAGTAGCACTCATGTTTTCTGCTGTGGTCTAAAGTGCAAAATTTTGGAACTTAAGTTGCATGGAATGTATAACCATTAAACAGAATTGGCTATGATGCTTTATCTTCACACACCCTTTTTTTAATTTTTTTAAAATTTTATTTTTATTTGTTAAAAAATAAGGGAAAAAGTTTCCAAACTTGGGAACTTTTTTCCTTTAATGGTAGCCTGGCTATTATTCTTGTATTAAAGTTATTGGTGTTGAAATTTGATATTGCAAAACTGTGCTGCAATAAAAAAGTCGCTAAACATCGATGCGTGAGTGAAACACATCTGTTCCACAGAATCAAATGCTGAAAATATTTGCAGTTGTTTGACAAGTTGTTTGCAGTTGTCTAGGAAATTATTATTGAGGTAGTGACCAATACGAGAAGTAAAATTAGATAGTGCAAATACAATCATATATGTGATTGATTTCTATATAAATTCTATATAAAACTTTACTTTAAGATAAAGAATACTTCCAACTGTGAGAAGTTTACAAAAAGTTGAAATAATTTGCAAAAGAAGCTTGTCTGAATTAAGCATATTACTGCAGAATTAAAATTGTGAAAAGAAATTTTATTGCATAACACAACTGTAATTTCTGATATCTGTTACTTGGTACAGTTCAAAAACAGATTTTGTTAAATTAGGTTTCAGTTTTTTAAAAAAAATTCTGATCTAATAGCAAACTTATATTGGTTACATATTCATGGAGTCATAATATTGGGTCAGTATTGCATTCATTGGAAAATATGTCCAATGAAATACCAATATTTGTAAAATATTGGTTTTACATTGGAAATGTTTGCAATGAAATTCACTATTACAGAAATATTGACTTTTCATTAGAAATGTTTGTGATGGAATATCAATATTGCAGAAAATATCGGCTTTACATTAGATATATTTAAGGTGACGAGGCATCTGGGTTTTACCAGGTCAATCATTGTTTAAGTCTAGTTGTTCCAATATTTTATAAAATGTCTAGGTTTTTTATGACATCCCTAAATTATCGCTGTTTTCATAAATCAAACTTAAAAATAGATTCTTTGAAAGGAATCGTAGGAATACACCAAATTCTTTTACTCTATTAAGACACTCTTGATCAAGTCTATTCTGCTTAATATATATATATACAGTGGAACTTGGTTAATATGAAAAGTAAGGGAATTATAAAAGGCCTCATATTAAATGTTACTAGTAATACCTGTGGAGATAATAAAAATCTTAAAAACACACACATAATAAACTAATTACTACTGTTAATTGTTCTATGCTAAAATTAACTTAACATCGTAAAGTAAACATAAAAGTTAACATACCTATGTAGGGGTCATTTTCTTTAGATGAATTTTTTTTCTGAGACAAAATCACAGTATTGAAGTCATAGCTTCTAAAGAACTAGTAATTCTAAAGACATGAATAACGTACAATAATACAACTGATCATTTATCATTTTCTCAGAAAAACTCTGTTAACATTGCATTGGTTACTACAACTTTCATGTTTTTGATTTCAGATATCCTTTTTATCTTAACAGTGTAATAAGAGACATGGGAAGGCTAATTAAAATGGCACAGGGTTCAGATTTAAAGAAAGAAACAAATAAAGGTTTTCTTCTATGCTCTTCCTTTCCATGGTTCAGTTCTAAATCTTAGAATGAGACTGCATTTTACTTGAAACATCCTTATTTCTCACTTCTTTTATTATTTCAAGACCTCAGGACATTTCTTTGCGTTTTCTTGTGTGCATGTGGGGGCTCCTTGAATGTTGAAAATCCTGTCTGGTAAAACTGATAAATTACTACATTTTGACACACAGTTGTAATGTAGCAATTATATACCTTATAAAAAAACAGTGTTTGTTAAGGAAGTGATTTATTACTTAATTCTATCCTACTTTTTGCAGAAAATCAGATTGAAATGAACAAATGTTTTACTCGTATTAGTTGTGATCCTGTTTTTTGTAGTTCGTAAAAAGCATGAAAATCTTAATATAATTTAAATGATTAACCATTCTTAATGTGCAAATTGCTCATTTTAGCTGTGCTCATATTAAACAAATAAGAAAAAATTTCTGCAGCCATGGGTCAAAAGTTAACATTTTCACTTTGTATCCTGAATTTTTGTTTCCTACCTTAGAAATATTGGAAATTAAGTGGTGAAATAGATTTTGCCAATATCAGAAAATATAAACACTTCAATGTTGGGGCAATATTTCATACCAATATATTGTTTTTCTATTGGGGGTGTATTTATAGACCTTCTAATATACTAGACCACAAAATCTACGTTTTTGGTGGTCCAACATCACCTGCCACCAAATGTGATGGCCACCTAATTCAGTGCGGCAAACCGGTTTTTCTTCCACCAAAATCTGCTTGCAATTTCCATAATACTCTTGTTTTATGGGGCATGGAGGCGGTTCACGTTCAGTTACACAAAAAGGTGTTTGTACTAGAAATCATTGTTGGTGGGGAAATCTCTTTTGACATCCTACAATATATTTTTTTGCAATTACAGTAGAACTCCAATTATCCGAATCAATTGGGACCGGACCCCATTCGGATAATCAAAAATTCGGATAGTTGGATTTTTTCCGAAAAAAGGGTTGATTTTAATTAATTACTGTATGTATGTTGAAAATGGGAGAAAAAAACTATTTTTAAAGAAAAGATATTTTAATTAATTAAATGAAAATACAGCACTTTTACATGTTAAGCGTACTTACAAGTGCTGTACAGTATGTACATATCGTACTGTAAATGAAAGTCATATTACTTGCTGAATACGTCGGTCAAAGTAAGCTGTTTGACAGTCTTCATCCGTTTTCGGGCAGCCAAGTCGCGCATCCGCTTGACAGTGAGAAGTTGGATGTGGTCACACTCAGGCTGACGCTCCATCCACTTCAACGCAGTTTCAAGGTCGGCAAATGCTTCACTAGCTGATGGTCCCATGTCTGCTGCAACTTCGACATTAAGGTCATCTTCTTCCTCGACACTTTCTTCTCTCACACTTTCAATAAGTTCATCGTCATTTAGAATTTGAAACGCAGGTGGGCCGGGCCGACCACCTGACGACGGACAACAGCCAATAATCGAACTGCACTATGAGATGATGACTCATCATCCCAATAATGTTAGCGTGCGCCTACACTAGATTCGCGCGGGGAACGACAATATAGCGCGCGTAGACAGAATCATTATTTTGCAAATCGTAGTACACGTTTCCGTCTTAATTTTTTTTCTGAAATTCTGAAAGCGATTCGGATAATCAGCGATTCGGATAGTCGGAGTTCGGATAATTGGAGTTCTACTGTACAAATGTACCAGAGAAAAATTTTGGTTTCCAGAAATCAACACTTTCAAATAATTTTTAACAATAACAAAACTTATATCAGAATTTAAATGTAAATTTTAATTTAGTGATTCACATCCACTTTGTAACTTTGAGTATCCTTTAACTTATTAAGAGAAAAAAAAAATTGTGTAAATGTTAAGACCGCCAAACATTATTAATACTTTAATTAGAAATTTTTCTTTACTTTCATTGTATTTTTATTAAAATGTTTGAGTTATTTTCAAAGAGACGAAATATTTGATAACTAATTGAAGTAGATAAAAATATGGAAGCAATAATTTATAATGATTAGTATTTTATGTTTTATCCCCTAGTGTTATTCCCCTTTAAGGTGAATGCCAGCCCTGTGCAAGCAGATTATACCCAAGCTTGTTCTAAAATAATAATAATAATAAAATTCTCCATTCAACTGCAGGGAACTTTCTAACACATTCACAAACTCATTTTTAAGCGTAAAAGCACGAAATTTGAAGAGAATTGTAACAACTTCTCCACTTTTTGATAAATGTATTACACCTTGAGTTACATATGATTGATGCATTATGGCGAGAGTTCTATGACTATAAATTCGGTTCAAAACACCAATTTTGATATTATTTTTTGAAATATCCTTTGTCTTTATCGAAATATGGAAAACTCTATTCTATTTTCTGAATAAGAGCATCTACAAGTACTCTATCTCCCCCCCCCTCCTGAAATTATACGTCTAGATACGCCACAGATAGATTAATATAGTATTTAAAAATATTTTTGAACATTCTAAAAAGAGTAAATTTTCTACAAGAAGAGTGGGGGGGGGGGGGGGGGAGGGACTCCTAAATTCTCCTTCACTGTTCCAGTGCTTATCACAAAAACATAGCATAAAGCTTCAGCTTTTATTTATATTTTTTTTACTGAATACTTGTTTATGTGAGTATTTAAAAAAAGGAGGAGGGGGGGGGGAGGGTAGAGTTAAATGTATCAATAATGGGCATAAAATCTTTTGCAATTTAGATGAAAATCTAAGTAAACAAATTTAATTTTTTAATTGCACCTACCAGAATTTAATAGAACAAAATTTTTATAAATACCTGGTTTTAATTAATTTCCAAAAATTGAGCCAGATTAATTTGTTTTATAACAAATGTGGTGTTGCCTTACATATTTTCTAATCAACCAATCAAATTCACCACAAATATATTTTTACATATTTTGTGATACAACAAGAGGGGCAGTCACAAACGGGAGCAGCAGATGTTGTGCATCTAGGGCCTGCTCTTATAGGAACCTCCAATGAGACTTAAAATATTTTTTATACCCCGCTATTAAAAAGGTTTGCACTAGGGCCCTGCACCTAATGAGATGTATATGCCATTTTTTTTATCTTTGAAAAAATGTTTAGCCGACAACTGCAAATAATTATTATTTACAGTTATTATTAAAAAATCATTTGCAGTCGAATTCTTTAACATGAAATCGAAATTACTACAATATGTTTTTATGTGAACTGTTAAAACAATAGTACCATCTTAACTGTTGGTATTAATAAAGTTATATACTAAAACACAAGTTTCCATATAACAAATCCCTGCCTAAATTTTTATGGTTCCGATGAAAAAATGTAGTTTAATACCTGCTATGATAAATAAACCTGTTTTAAACTGAACTTTCCTCGGTCTCTTGTAATTCCATCTTAGCAAGTTTTACTCTATCTCAGTATCTATCCCCCTCCCACCCCTCCCGATATGATATTTCTAGATATGCCACTGATAAATTATTATAAAAAAAACTGGAATATAATTGCACCTATTAATTTTTAAAAAAATTAAAGAAATTTTTTAAGGGTGCCTTATTAGAGAGTATTGTTGAATTCAGGGTGTGGTCCAGGGAAAATATTCCCTCAGAGAAGGAAAAAATGTCCTCCTCCCCCCCACCAGAAGATTTATGATTTTATGCTTTTAATGGTTAAAAGGTGCAAGGTATCCCAGAGCCACAGAAATCCCTCCAAAGTGTCAGAATTCAACATTGTTAGTGAGTGTCTCTCTATATGTTTTGGATTTCAATTAGAATTTCTGAAACACTTATCCACAAATTATCAAAATATTTTTGAATGTGTTTTGATTTTTTAAAAACAAGCATTTAAAAAAAAAAAAAATATTTTGCGTAATTTAGGGAAATGTAAAGTTTTAGAGAATTCCATATTTTTTTCTTTTTTCTAATTAAAGCAACTATTTGCTGACATAAATTGTTTATTTTTTTAATAATGGCATTTCATAAATGTACTTTTGATCAATAATTGAGTTAATAAAGTTAAAATAATTGTTTAATTTGAAATGAAGCTTGAACAGAACATTACATGTTTAAACAAATTACAAAAAGGTAAAGTATCACTAGAATTATAATAAAATACATTATTTTAACAGAATAATAAACACATATCTCGATCAACTTAAATAATTATTATAAAGAAGTCTTTAACCTTTAATATTAGTTTTAAAAATAAAAAAATCTAACATTAATATTGTTACATTTCATGAAATGATTGTGTCAAATTGAAGCTTTCCAATCAGAAATCTCGAAATAGTTTGGGTTATCTTACTGAATATCTTATATCACTAATAAAAATCATGCATAAATATGTTTTAAGTAATATTTATTACAAGTAAGTGTGCAATGCGTGCTCCCAATTTTATAACATTTAAATAAAATGTAGCAGCAAAAAAAGAAAAAAAATCCATCCAGAAGATTAAACAATTTTTTTTTCTCCCGGGCAGGTGGGGGGGGGGGGGGTGGCTCTCTTAACTTATCATTTCTATCCTTCCTCTGAGATAAAGTCCTAGAATAAATTAACAACACGAGCAACAGTTTGTAGTTTCACTTTCATTTGTATATTTACGTTTATTTTATTTTGCAAGAATGATATCGAAGTTGCTAAGGAAGCGATTCCCGCCAAAACAGACAGCCTTTAAAGCACCAAAACCGAGCTGATGTTGGACCCAACTTTTCGGCCAAACAACAATAGAATTTGCTCTCTGGTCTATTTTTGCTCTGAGAATGCATCATAACTTGGTATTTCAATATTGTGTCGGATTTTCTCTTGGTTCTCTTACTAGGTTTGCGAACAGGAGTTACCAGCGAGATATATATGAATGGTTTCATTTCAAGGAACAGAGGAATTTTGTCTTAGAAGGTTGTAATTAATCAGTTATTTTAATATCACTAATGCAAAAAAGAAAGGAAGAAATTTTCTAGTTTACTTCATTTGCTAGTTTTAAACTTAAAAGTAAATTTCTTTTCTTTCTTTCTTTTTTTTTTTTCAAATGGAAGAGTTGAAAGAAATAACTTTTTTTTAAACTTATTGTTTTCTATGTGACATATCTTCAGAATTTTTCTGATTTTTTTTTAAAATCAAGTTTTTTTTGGGGTTGATGTATTCTTTGTATATATATATATATAAAAATAATGTATGTTTTTATTAAGCATGTTTTAAAAATACTGTTTTTTAATTAGGTAATGTAGCTTAATTTATTTTTATTGTAAAATGTCTTTTCCCTTTATGTAATTATATGTTTTAATATTTTATTTGCCATGCTCTTTAATAGATTTAATAATTTTAATTATCTTTAAGTGTAGATAATTTGAAAAAAGTTACATTCTTCATCTTGATGGCAATATTCAAAGTGAAGAGAATCAATGTTTATTATTTTTTTCACCCTGAATTCCAAGTTTAGAAATGCTCTAACATAATCTTATGTTTATTGCTAACAACAATGATTTATTATTTAAAACTAAGTTAAAGTATGTTTCAATTAATTATTTAATGCTTAAATATTTAAGCTTTATTTTTTAATCTTTAAATTTAAAAACTTCAGAACATTAAAAAAAAAATGCAAAATTGCTTATTTTCATAAAAATTATTCTTATCCTGATTTTATGCACATTATATTGGGGTATATTTTGCTGTGTATGAAATTATTGTTGTAATGTCTGGTATTTATACATTTTTGAGCATTTTTCTTTCAGTGTTTTTTTTTCTCTCTAAAAGATTTGAAAGATAATAATAAATGTAATAAAAATGATAAATGTTATAGATGTTTTGTATATTTTCAAATTAATAATGATGTAGCTTGCATTGCATGTATAAAATGGTGAAAAAAAAAAATTGTAGTCCTTCACTTTAAAAGATAAAAAACCCATTAAGATTTAGTTCTCAACAGAATATGTTTATGTATAATATTTCTATTTTTTTTTCTTTACTGTGTTTGCAAAAGAAAGAAAAAATTATAATGTTGCACAAATAGTAATTTAATTCTTTAGCATCAATATTTAGGAGAGACCCTTGTACATAGACCCACCATTTGTTTAATGCATAAAAACTGAACTACTAACCACTTTTAAAACTGTTAAATTAATGTGCATGTGTGTTTATAGTATTTACTTCTTATTGAAAGCCTCATACATACTTAAAATTTGAAATTATGCAAAATAAAATAATTTTCCTAAAACAATGCAATTACATTGCAAATGGTCCAAGGTACAAGAACACCAATGCATCTAGGGCCAGTAGTTGTTGTACCTTTGACATTCCTTGATTTTTTTTTTCACATTGTAATAAACAAAAAACCTACATTAAAATTTTATAATACAATCATCATCAGATAACACATGAGTCAAAGATCCATTGGTTTAAAATTGCATTTTTAAAAAATAATAATGTGGAAAAGTAACTCACAAATTAACATATCACTAAACCACCATATAAAAACTATTTCAATTCCAAAAGTTTTCCAAAATTCTAGCATGTAAAATTTATATATAAAAGGCAAATGCTTTTTTAATGAATTATTCTACATTATAATTTGAAATTTTATCTAAGGCCATGGATCCAGGTACAAGGCAATTATGTGGTTCTAAGTACAACATTGAGTGATTTCACACAAAATGGGCTTGATTAAAAATTCCACATGGATAGGTGTTACGTTCGATATCACATTTAGCACTTCAGATAACAATTAAAATTAGGTTTAGTTAAAAAAATATGCGTTTGTAAAACAATAAAACAATTCAGCTGCAATATCTTACTTTTGCAAAACAGTTTTCTACCACATTAATCACGTCTTTAATGTAGTACTGTTTCATGGTGTAATCGTCCAGCATTTATATCAGTTTTCTACCTTTAATTTCTCAAAACATCATTCTTCTGAAATTCAAAATAGTAGCTGTAATAGTAAAAACCGATGTTGCCACTCATCCAAAACTTATATTCTAATATTATTTAAAATAAGAGGAGTATCCCTAGGGACACAAGTCTTCTCTACATTCTTAAGAATAATAAAGATCTCCATCATGTTTATCTATTAAGTTTCTAATATAGTAGCCTCCTATTATATCACTATTTTCTGTCTTGTGAAAAGAAAAAAAAAAAAATCTTTTTTAACCTCTTTTTTAAGTTTAGCTTTATATTATAAAATTACAATTGCAATAAATATAATTTCATACAGGGTGTTCGGATACCACTGGACAAATGGTGCCGAATGGGAATCTTCGCTCTGAGTACATAGTTTTAAAGTTGTCCAAAAAACCATGCCTCGAAGATGCATGCAAGAAATATGCAAAAGTAAAAGTATAACATCATATCCATCACCCCCTTGTAGTTTATATTGCATTACACTGACCAAAAATACAGTACCTTTCACAATATTCAAGAACGTGATACATTATGTGTATGCAAAAATTGCCCATAGCTGTCACTTTTTAAAGCGAGCCGAACGACGGCTGTCCATTTTCATATTAGACACATGCCTACCATCCATCTCTTTTTAAATTGCTTCCCTTTTGCAAGCCTATGATGTACAGTTTTTCTTTTAAAATCTTTGCTTCTCATCTGTTTTACAGATTCATGTGGTTCAATAAAGCTTATTTTCGGTGCTCTGGATATGACGTCCTACAATTATCTTTTGCATTTTCTCGAAAACTTTGTGTTTTAGAGGTATTGTTCTTTGGATATTTTTCCCATATTCTGAGCGAGGATTCTCATGCCCAGTTTGTCTGGCAGTGTTTGAACACCATGTATATTGCAATAAATGTAATTCCTTAACACCCCTTGGGGACGAGCGACATGTATACATGATGCATAAGATGCTCAGAATCCTCGATTATTCCCACCAGTTATATTTTATTGTCAGCTTTGCCTTATGTAATTCTAGCATTTCTGTGATTGAATTAGGCGAAAATTTCTGTTTTGAAAAACCGGTGGTAAAAGATTAAAAATTCTGTAAAGGACGCTCGTCGCGAAGGGGTTAATGTTAATTCTATAAAGAAAAGTATTATATGCCTATAAACTCATATTTAGGAGACACATGTAAAATGTTACATATGTTATCTTTCTTAAATTTTTAAATTGTCCTTAGTTCTATACATCACACTTGTTTCTTGCCTGCACAATATAATAAAGGGCTACTGTATTAAAAAAAAATGAATACATACAGAGCATTATTTTACTTTTATATTAAAAGTATATTATTTTGCTTTTTAAGAAAACTTTGATTTCACATAAAATAAATATTTTTGTATAAAAGTATTTCGATTTTTAACTACTTTTGATTTAAAAAGTGAGATGATTATGTAGAATACATAGAATTCAGTTAAATAGAAAAAGAAAATTCTATGCAGGGGAAGATCGGGTAGCCCCAGACACTTGGATAAATTGCAAATAAAAAACAAATGAATGAAATTTCTGTCTTTATTTTATACTTAAAATAAAATTTAATGATTTTAATTAAACATTGCTAATAATATCGAATTATTTAATGAAATATACTGAAAATAGTTTGGCATCACAAGAAACGGTGGGTAGCCCTGGATATATTAATCAATGGTGTCCCAACCGTTTTTTGGCATTACAAACATCACAATTATAATAAAAATCCAATGCATCTATATAAACACAATCTTCATGGGCCCAGTCTTTGTATTCCTGGCACTGAATCAAGTCTTCTTCAAATGTTTCTCCGCATATGATACATTCTGTCTCGTTTTTTCAAAAATTTATTGACGAAAACAAAACACTCACTCACGACTAACTTACTCGACGCCCACGTTGCAATTAAACTGTATTTGTTTTGACTCTAGAGGGCGTTCATTTACACTAACTCTTTATTTATACAACACTTTGAATTTCTTACAAATTGAAATGTTGTGCGGTTACCCGCCGTCTGCAGCTACCCAACTTTCCCCTAATGGAAATTTAATTACATATGTGAACTGAATGAAAAAAATATGTAAATCAAAGAAAAAATTGAAATTATAAAAATAAACCATGATATACTAGTATATCAGTATACCAGTATTTTTATATGTTATATAAAAATTTTATTTTGCAATATTCCTTTAAACTATTCTAAATTCTGACATATTCATTATTTCCATATTTCTTAATAATATTTATTCCTATTTAATTTCCTTTTAAAATTAACAACACGTATATTAATAATTATCTTATTCCAAATCTTAATCTAAAACTTTAAGTCCATTCGTAACTTTTATCAACTATCCAATCTATAATATTCTGAGAGAAGCTAGTTTTTCATTTCGAATGTTTTTAAAAGCCATTTTGTTATTTTATTCCACGGGCTGGCTTCGCGTGCTAGTTTTTTTTTGCTTCAAAAACAATGCGTCACTAAATCTGGGATTCTTTCTTATTAAAACCTCTCCATCTCGTGTCATTCGCTTAGCCGTTCAATTCTTAAATTTTGCCTATCACTGATTGATTCGTGTACGTATTACATTGATGGTGTAGTTATCCGCGCATGCACATCTAACAAGATTGCAAGACAATTGCAAGACCTTCTGAGAGCATAATTTTGTCTTGTTTTCAAGTGCTGAACAAACGGTTATCTGGCGTTCTTATGATTCGGAATTTCTAAACCAGTTATTTAAGGTATACAAAATGATGTAATGATTTATAGTCAAGCCAGAAGGCTTTAGAAAACATCTTCGTCCTGTGGGAATTGTTTCATCATCTCTCCTGTGCCTGAATAAACG
This sequence comes from Maratus michaelseni, assembly GCA_963931845.1. Lineage (NCBI taxonomy): Eukaryota > Metazoa > Arthropoda > Arachnida > Araneae > Salticidae > Maratus > Maratus michaelseni. The sequence goes on from OZ007592.1 coordinate 259,444,082, forward strand.
CTTTATTTGGATAACTGGCTTAGTCTTTGTGGAAAAATTCTCAATGGGTACATTTATTGCCTACACTCCTCGCCATGATCCTTGATCCATCGACTGCAATCATTCACCATCTTTAACCAGCTGCCAGTTCTCATAAATTTTTAATATATATATATATCGTCAGAGAAGCTTCATAAGAATAATTCATAGTAAAGATATGTTATATCATCAAATACTGTCAGCAACAAGTCCAAAAATGACAACACCAAGCTCTCTATAACACATCGAAAATACACTAAAAATGTGTAAACAATAAGAGATTCCAAAAGATCCAACTGTAATCGATAAAAAAACAAAATGATAAGAGACATAACTCATCAGTAAAATAAAGCGAGGAAATGATTAATTCAGATTCAAAAATATTATACATGTGCAAGTCCAAATTGCATGACTAGGAACAGGGAGGGGTGTGGAAGGGTGCGACCCCTCTCCCTCCACATTCGGTAAACTCATATTATATTCAGTAATTTCACTTTCATTCAAAAATTACATCATTTGGTACCAGAGCCGTCCTTAGCGAAAGTGAGGCTGAGTGCAACAACTTTTGCGAGGCCCTTCCATTCCGATTAATGTTACCAATTTAGCTTTTTTTTTTTTTAATTCATCTACCAGAAAATGTTAATAGTAATTTTTGATTTATTTAATGATAGATATTATGTGATTAAATAAAGTGAAGGTAACTATTCTGAAATTCTGGTAGATATTTTGAATAAAAATATCCTCTAAATTGGCAACATTACTTCTCACAACGCAATCGACTTTTAAAAACGCTCGCTCTCGAATGACATACACAGTAGCGCATCAAAGATTATGCTTTTTTTAGGGATGTGTGTGTTTTAGTAAAGGTTTATAGAAAATCGGACCAATTTCCTTTCATAATACTCGGACTGGGGTCGGTCTATTCTTTTTTCAGCAAATTTGGAACGGGCGGAGAATTCATTCTGGCTGTGTCATGTCAGAACGGCTTTTTTTTTTCCTTAAGGGGGGGGGGGAAATTAGTAATATTGTACAGTCGTTAAAGGAGAGAGAGAGAGAACATCCTCATACTTTTTAATCGTGAAATTGCCGCAGACTGATGTGAAAGATAATGTTCGACTGCGAATTGTGTCTGTTTTTCAAATTTGAATACAAATTTTGAAAGAGGAGTCATCTGCATATTAAAAATTGTATCGACTTAGAAATAAAAATCTTTTCATCAGCCAGTCGTCAACCCAACCGTCAGATCCCTCACTCTGACAATTTTTTATCGAAGCCCCTCCTACTATATTTTAGTGTATCATAAATATAAGGAGATGACAATTTAAAACACTAATAATGCTATCCGTAGTTATCGTAGAATTCTCTCGTATTTTGCATGATAAACATAATCTTTATAAAGGAGTGACTTTGTTGGTTTTTTTAACAGAAACCCCTAAATTTTAGTATAGCACGAATATAAGGGCTTGTTACCTAAAACACTTATAAATCGGATCCAAATTGTCGCGGCTCAAAGAAATTTTGTATGGTAAACCTTTTAGAGGGAGGGAAGGGTTCTCTGTCGATTTTTTTTTTATCGAAACTGGACATATTTTAGTGTATTATAAATATAAAGTGGTAACAAATTAATCATTTATAACTCGAGCTGTAGTTGTCGTAGTACACTCATATTTTGTGTAGCATTTTTTAATTTATTATATTAAAGCGACAAAGTCCCCTCCCACCCCTTAAAATGATTACGTTTACCATACAAAACTTGCATGGATTGCGGCAATTTTGATCCGAGTTATAAGTGTGTGTAGTTATCGAGTTCTTATGTTTGCACTATACTAAAATTTAGGAGCTTCTGTTAAAAAAACCAAAAATGTCTCCTGTAAAATTTTGTCACCTTGTTCATGCACACAAAACTTGAGCGCGCTGTGACAATTTGATCACGAGTTATAAGAGTTTAAATATGTCGGGCTCTTCTTTCAGCATCTTATAAAATTTAGGGGTTTCTGTTTAAAAAACCCAAAAATGTATCCTGTAAAATTATGTTACTTTGTTCATGCACACAAAATTCGAGCGCACTTTGACAATATGATCACAAGTTATAAGAGTTTAAAATTCGTCGGGCTCTTACATTCAACTTTTTATAAAAATTTAGGGGTTTGATAAGAAAATGATAATGGGCATGATGACGTTGAACCATACAACGTTTATAGGAAAATGATAATTATAGTCCGAGCTATAGGGGGGTGGGGAGGGATGAAATGGCATCTACTCTAAATTTTATTATGAAATAGATAACTCACAATAAAATAAATAAATAATTATTATTTAGTTATTTTGCATTAATTTGTTTTTCGGACGCGAGGCCCTGTGCGGTCGCACACCCCTTAGGACGGCTCTGGTGCTTAGATAACAAGTAGTAAAGAAAAAAAAGATTTTCAATCAAGAAAAAAATTGAAGTAAGTTCTTTCAATGTAAAATAATAATTATAAAGTAATATATTACTGATTCCATGATGTTTAATACATACAGTCTAGGGTATCTCGAATGCGGAATCCAAAAATTCCCTAAATACACTTTTATTTGTTTACGAATTTTTTTAAAAAAGAATTATACTTAAAAAAATAATATTAGAAAATGGAAAAGTAGTAACATAAATAAAATTGAAAATTTATAATAAAAAAGCAAAAAGAAACAGGTACGCAGGGAATGAGGGATTTACAATAGATTCCGAAAGAAACCCTGATTTGATATTCTCCATTGTGTTTTATCTTCGATTTCTCTTTCTTTTATGGGTCGGAACAAAACAGTTATTTATTAAAGGAAATGTTTAATGACTTGGAATAACTCACTATGCTGTTAGATTTTCTGTTACAAGAAATCCCTCTTAAAATATCTTGAAGTTTTCAGCTTTTTTTTACAGGCCACCTAAAAATTATTTTATACTATAACTACATATATACATGTAACTACTATATATATGAGGAGGATCTAATTCATCCAGTTTCAATAAGGTTAACTGGATGAATTAGGTCCTCCAGATTCGACTGGGATGGCTCAGTTGGTAGAGCATGGCAACTTCAGCCAAGAGATCCCAGGTACGAATCCTGGCCCGGACATTTTTCACCCAGTTGGAAAATTATAACTCATATAGTACTCTATAACCAGGAAAAAGCCATACAAAAAAAATCAAGCTTATTTATTCAGTTCAGATTATATATTGCCGTACCAAAACAGATTCTGGGGAAGAGTTCCATATCCTGTGGTGGTTGGCGCGATTGGCAAAAAAATTCAAAATGGCACCAAAAGGGGTGTGACGTCGCGTAGATAAAGTCCATTCCAGTAGTTAAAAATGCAACCTCAAAGACTGAAGATCGCAACAACCACATCAGGCACTTATGGCCAAAATCAACTTGCCAAAAAACCAGCACAGGATACGGAATTCTTCCCAGATTCTGTATGTACCTATTTTGATGGGATTAGTGTTAGATTATTAATTATACAAAGTGGGTTAAAAGTCCTTGACACAACTTAAAATTCAATTAAAAATCAAATAATTGGCGTACAAGAGTGTGATTTGGACGAAAATGTTTCTTATGATCGATAATTATGTTAGAGCAAATAAAGTTTCATTCCAAAAATCGTCCATAGATGGCTTTATATCTTTAAAGGTACAAAAAAAAAAAATCCATTATTTATTGCGTCCTTTGTAGCTCAAACCACATCCAAGCAGTTTTCAGTTTTATTCTGGACATTGAAATGAGGTAGTATATTGTACACAGAAAAAAAAAAAAAAAAAAAAAAAAAAAAGGCCTGGAGTAGAGATGTAACAAATAGGGATTTGGCCGAATGGCAACCTTTTTTCCCTTAAGTACATATAGATTATAATTTCCTTTTTTTTTTCCAATAAAAATAAAGTCAAGCACAAATTAAAATCGATATTTTATTATTTGTTTGCTTAAAAAATTTAACTATGCTTTGTAATATTTCAAGCACCTTAATGCTAATAATAAAACAATATGACTTATACTAAATCTCAATTATTAATACTAGCATAATTTTATCTGTAGATATATGTACTAGGGTGGGGCGAATTTTTTTTTTTATTATTATTCGCTATACCGCGGAAAACTTGGCTTTAGGGTTGCTTAGTAAAATAAAATGAAAAAAAAATTAATTAAATTTTAATTTTAGCGGCAGAGCAGCTCAAATAAATTTATTGGAAAGCAACAGTTTTCTTTCTTTTTTTAAAGCTATAAAAGAAAAAAAAAACCGCTATAGTGAAAAATCTTTAAAAGAAAGATATAAAAATACATTATAATAAAAAAAGAAGCAAAATTACTTCATTTGAGGTAGCGCAAAGCATTTAAAAAATCCTTAAATTAACGCAATCAAGTTGTATTCACTCAGTGAATGTGGGCCGGGTCTTTTTTTCTGTTTTGATTCGCTATACCGAAAAAGACTTGTGTCTAGGGTAGCTAAGTAAAATGCAAAAACAAAATAAATAAAATTTTACTTTTGGTGGTAGCGCAAAAAGCCTAAAATTTGAGAAAAAACGCGAGTTTTAGGCCAAATTTTCTCAAATTTTAGGCCTTTTGCGCTACCGCCAGCAGTAAAATTTTATAATGGGTTCATAGCCAAGGTTGGCGACAAAAATGAAAGGTGCTGGCAACAATGTAGTTTCAAGATTATGAGACTGATAACAATGATTACAACAATGAAATTTGTTTTGCGCCAAACCATTCACGCTAACACTCGCAAGTTGGCTATAGATACGATTACGAAAAAATCTTTTGTTTTGGATCTTCAATACCTCCTTTCCCTATTTTGAAGGTTGAATTTCCAAAATCATTGAAATACGGGTTTAACCATTTATTAGTAGATTTGTTATGCTTTATTTCACGCTCCTACCTAAAACTGCTGCTGAGATATGTCGAACTGACTAAAAACTTTTGACTCTCCCTTTAACCCCCTCCCCCTCCCATAGGAGTTGAATTTAAAAGAAATCCTTTCTTAATCTTACATACTCAGAAATTCCAGTTTCTAGCTTGAATAGTTTCGTCTATGCGTTCAGTCAGGATAAAGCTTTTTGTGTATAGATATACAGACAAAATATATTCTTCATGAAAAGGATTTTTGCTTCATTTCCGAGGAAAAGTTCTTTGCGTTAATTCCAGACAACAGTGAATGGAAATATTCTCTACATTTTTCTCTTACACCAGTAAAAACAATTCGGCACATTTTGTTACACCGACATCATTGTCGCCAAGCATAATAGTTTACCAAATGAAACATTAGTAAAAAAAAAAACATCGTTTTTGCGATAGTGATCATTTGAAAATTAAAGACTTTCACAAACCAATTATTATTAAACCAATTCAAATATATACTTAAACTAGTCGGATGGGACAATCCCAAAACTTTCTTCTATCACACAGATTTCGCATACACTAAAAAGAATCAGCACCAATTTATATCAAGGTCTAACTGAATCTAAAGTTTTATTAAATTCCGTGCATTAGTTCTTGAGATATGACTATTGCTAAAATCGTGCGAATCCTGCAAAATGCAGCATAGCAGCGCCACCTGCTCGGAGATTTAGACCAAAACCTAATCAACAACAACTTGTGTCAATATCTAACTGAATCTGAAGTTTGATGAAAATCCGTGCATTAGTTCTTGAGATAGAGCTATCGTGATAATAATGAAAAGAGTAGCATAGCAGCGCCGCCTGTTGGGCAATTTACACCAAAACGTAAGCAGCATCTATTTATGTAAAGTTCTAACAGAATCTGAAGTTTGATGAAATTCCGCACCTTTGTTCTTGAGATATAACTATAGAAAAAATCGAGAAAAAGTGGTATAGCAGCGCCACCTGTTGGACAATTTACACCAAAACATTAGCAGCATCTATTTATGTCAAGGTCTAACAGAATCTGAAGTTTGATGAAATTCCGCGCATTAGTTCTTGAGATATAGCTATCGTAAAAATCGAGAAAAAAGTGGTATAACAGCGCCACCTGTTGAGATATCTACGCCAAAACGTAATCAGCGTCTATTTATGTCAAGATCTAACTGAACCTGAAGTTTGATGAAAATAAGTGCATTAGTTCTTGTGATAGAGCTATTGCGGAAATCGCGAAAAATGGAGCATAGCAGCGCCACCTGTCGGGCGAATTTCACCAAAAACTAATCGGCTCCAATTTATATCAGGGACTAACTGAATATAAAGTTTTATTAAATTTCGTGCATTAGTTCTTGGGATAGAGCGCCCACAAAATTTTTGTCACATACAGACAGACAGACATTTTCTAAAAATGGTCAAATCGTGTTCAGGACCTTCTAAAACGTATAAATTCGTCGAAAACCGGAAGTCGAAAATTTTCATGAATCCGATACTTTCTTCTTGTAAAGATAGAAGAAAGTAAAAAGAAGAAATAAATAAATAAAATTGGAATTTAACAAATTACAACAACCATTGGGAAAATGTTCCGAAAACTGCATCAAAGTATTTAACAACGACGAACTATGTAAAAACATTTCGTCTGAACCATCGCCGCAGTTTACATAACCGTTGCATACTGCTACAAATAAACACATTTTCCATTTCTACAGTTGAAGAGATCCTGGCATTCTTTATCCTCGCAAAAATATTCGTCGGAACCATCTACAGATAAACGCATTTTCCATTGCTATAGTTGAAGAGATCGTGGTATTCTCTGTCCTCGAAAAAATATTCGTCTGAACCATCTACACAATCCATCGCACCTCTGACAGCATTGAATGCATTCGTCATTCGATTGTAAGCAATGCGCCTTTCCATCATCGCATGTCGACGTCACAGATGTTTCAACAGAGGCTAACGAAAAAGACAGGCTACCGCGGTACATTCCACTTATCTTTTTTTACAGACCGCTAGAGTGACGTGTGCTCTTTTCGTGCACCTTAATTGGTGCATTCGAGCATCACGTGACTCCCGCGGTCTGTAAAAAAAGATATGCGTAAAGCACCGCGGCAGCCTTTCTCTTTCGTTAGCCTCGGTTTCAACGAGGCTAACGAAAAAGAAAGGCTACGGGCTGCCGCGGTGCTTTACGCATATCTTTTTTTACAGACCGCCGGAGTCACGTGATGCTCGAATGCACCAATGCAGGTGTACGAAAAGAGCATCACGTCACTCTAGCGGTCTGTAAAAAAAGATAAGTGGAATGCACCGCGGTAGCCTGTCTTTTTCGTTAGCCTCGTGTTTCAACCAGCAAACGATAAACGATGCGCGATACATAATAATATTTAACAACATACTGTCTGGAAGAATTGTTTAAACGGGTAAGTTGATAACAGAAGCAACTGAACGCCATTGAGTAACATTAAGTCGTGCAAATATAGAGAAAGTGCTAACCAATATATGTTAACTTGTTAACCAATATACCTTAATATTTTGTCAGGTCCTTCCTACAATAACTTTAACTCTTGTTTAGATTGATGTCTGAACTAAAGTATTTTGAGGAAATTAAAGTTGAAGACCACGTTTTTTGCTTTATCAGACGAATTCTTATCCGACGTCAATTTTTGAATGGATCCTATTCCAACTGACGTCAGAGTCACGTGCTTTGGGAAAACATTGCCGAAATTGTAGTCCTTAATTATGCAACGACTCGTTTGTAACTCAAGCCTGCATGTCATAGAGTAGCAACGGACCAGATTTTTGCAATGTTTAGTCACGTGCTTTAGGGAAACATTTCGGAAATCGTAGCCTCGAACCCAAACGGAGAATAAGGTCCATTCGGCTTTTTTTCATATCTGATAGTTTGCACTTATCCTTTTTGTAAATTTAACGTTTTTGTAACTATTTTATGCATTTCTATTGCCTATTAAAAAAAAAAAAAAATCTTCTAAAGTTACAGAATTTCGTTAAAAACGCTTAAAAAAAAATAAAGTGACGACGTCAAGAGGTCCATTCTCGACCGAAAACAACAACCATTTTTCCAATGCTGAATAAATATTATGCAATAAAATAATAAAATTTAAACTGCATGCGGCATCTCGCAAAAAAAAAAAAAAACTTTATTTATGTGTAATTGCATAGTCCTGAAACAATTTTATTGCAGCTTCATCAGCAGCAGGTAACTGCCAAATGGCTGAATTCCTCTCGACGTCAATGGAAAAGGTAATTTATAACTTCGAAAAATAGCAAATTAAGATTTTTTTGCGTCGATACTATTAAATAATAATAATAATAAAATGATTCACGTTCAATAAATAGCGAGCTTGCGATGTTTGACACACTTAGAAAACTAAAAGTAATTTCACTGGTTCATAGCCAGGCTAACGAAAAAGAAAGGCTACCGCGGTGCTTTAAGCGTATCTTTTTTTACAGACCGCGGGAGTCACGTGATGCTCAAATCCACCAATGCAGGTGTACGAAAAGAGCATCACGTCACTCTAGCGGTCTGTAAAAAATGATAAGTGGAATGCACCGCGGTAGCCTGTCTTTTTCGTTAGCCTCGGTTCATAGAGAATGACGTCAAAGGTGTTTTCTGATTTTATTCTCTGCAGGCGATTAAAGTCAACCGTTTTCTCCGTGGTTTGAAAGCAGTAAAAATCACAATCAATTCAATTCATTTTGCAGCGGGAATCCCGGAACTGTTGATGGCAGTCACATGACTTACGCTTTTAGTATATAGATTATTTCTTTTTTTCTTTTTTTAGGGTTTCGTTCATCTCATGAAACCCTATTACTTCTGCTCCGTTGTCTGTCCGTCACAGAGCCATTCTCAGAAACTATGTAACTTACAGAGTTGTGTAACTAGTTGTGTAAACTTTGTGTATATATATCTGAATACCAGCTATGAAGCTCAAAATATTAAAATTTGAAAAAATCGTATTATTTTAATAAATAGAGATAAAAAACCAAAATTCTAACAGCCTTTTCCTATTAAATTTAAACATTTTTCGTTATAGCAGTTGCCAAAAATTTAAAATCCACAATGAAATTCTTTCTACAATAATTAATTTTCTATTGAACGATTTCCACGGAAAAAATGGAAATGAAATAAAAAGTTTCACCAATTGAAAAAAAGATTAGTATGAAATAAAAATGATTGACGTCATAGTGGTAATAAAACGGAAATTTTCAAATATTTCTCAATAATACAAGGAGTATGAGTATGTGTATGTACACAAAGCAGATTAATATCGCGTCATTAGAGAATTAAAAAGAAAATCTGACGTCATATTGGAAGTTTAACGAATTTTTAAAATGTTTGAGAATAATACAAAGCTAGTGTATTAATATGAGTAATAAAGAATAGTAAATATATGAGTTTGAGAAACATATTGAATCATGATAAAAATCCGATTATGGAAATATTCGCGTATTTTAGCATTTTGAAGGTGCACAACATGTTTAATTTTGAAATTATTTTTTTAAATACTGCATTTCGTCCGCATAACAGATACTATTATGACAGAATATAATAGCGGGCTGGTTTAGATATTCGAAAAAACGAAAAAATAGACAGGTAAATTTTTACTTTATAAAAAACACGACTTTTTCTTTTTTGTTGCTAAATGAAATTTATTTGGATTTATTAAAGAAAGGATAAAGTGTTTTGAAAGGAATATTAAACGAAACCCTTTGAGCGATCTTCGATCACACTTACCCACTTGGTTTTTATTTTTTTCCCCGCCATGTATATTGTCAATTTTTGTTTTTTCCTCTCGCACACTGTAGAAAATAAAGCCTCCCTGTGTGCTTTTAAACATGTTTGAAGAGAAATGGAAACTTTTTTTCGTTTTCACTTCTATTTTTTTCTTTTGACTCCTACGTTCTCCTGTTTTATTTATTCATGTAGTTTTCATGTTTTATTTATTCATGAGTTAGTTACTTGCACCAAGATTTTCTTGAATCGAGTCATCTCTGATTGTGTGTGTCGAGTTTTAGAAATTTTTCTGTTAATATGAAGAACAATCATAAAATCAAAAGGAAGCGTTACTCATTATCACAAGTAATCTATATATTTAAAACGCTAAGCGTTTTGTTTCGACAATCCGTGAGAACAAACTACTACATCAAATTACATCATTCTTTTTTTAAATGAAAGATATTTGGTCACAGATTTGTTATCGTACATTCGTTTGTTCGAAAATTTAATTAATTAGCCGTAATCTTAAATTAAAATTTTACTTCTGCTTATGACGTCATAAAGTCGGCAATCGGATTAACGCCCACTGTTGCGGCGTACAGAGTTTATTTTCTGAACTCAATGATTGCGAGCATACAAAATAAATATTAAATATTAAAAGCACGTGACTTTTAAGCCGAATTTTTTAATTTGTAAGTTAAAATATAGTTAAAATGTTTAAGTATTTCGGTAAAAATATTTATCCGTGTGTTTTCTAAGCAAATAAAATTTCATATTTACTGTGACGTCACGGAAATATTGTCCATTGGGTTCATTTTATCATTAAGCATTATAACTTTGCTGATGCCATTTTTTTCATTACAATTAAATGCAAAATATATTTTTATTTGTATGCATGGTGCTTAAGCATAAATGTACGTGTGAAAAGTTTGTACCGGTGAAAATGACGTTATGCTTAGCTTGAAATGCATTTTAACATTGATAAAACTAAAAAGAAAAAATTATATGATTGTGTCAACATGGCGTAATATTAACTGATATTTCAATTTTTAATTTTAAAGATTAGAACTAGAGCCTTTATTGGTTGCTTCATCTTGATTGCATACCTTGATTACATGTTACCAATTACTTTTTTTTGAATTATAGGATTAAGTTATAGGAATTATAGGATTTAAATTATTAAGATTTCCTTTTTTAATAAAAAAATTCACAAAAGTAAAGAATTTCAGGAAAAAAAAAAAACTTGAAATAATGATTGTATTTTTAACTAGAATAAACAATGTAAATCTAATATTTTATAGGAATTATTTTGGTAGGTTTGTTATAAGTTCATTTAACAGTTCCTTATTAGCGGCAAAGTCTTATTTCTTTCACTGTGAATTTTTCTTTCGATGTCAAAAAATGGAAGTCTACTTTTGGACGCCAACCAAAACACAGTGGCAATATTTAGAAATGTATAACGGTTGTGACAACAAACGGCACTATCGCTTTAGCTTTCATCGCGCTTACATCACTTCTAAATACTAAAAATTTAATTTTTTTACTACATTTTACAATTTCAATTCTTACATCCTCAATTAGAAAAAAAAAATTAGCTTTCGATTGAAATTTATTTGAAATCTGCCGCTTAATTTAACGACTTTTTAAATAATTTTCAAGCATGAAATATTTTTCAATTCTATCTCAACAATGACCATCCGTTTGTTTTAATAATGTAAAATAGCCCCTTGGAAAGTTGCAACAATTGAAAATAGGTATCCCTAACCTTCATGAAAAGTGAAAAAAAAAAAAAATAAATAAAAACCTGATAAATCATAAGATCAGATTATCCATAAGATAGAGTATTTTGGCGCTAATATAAAATCTGTCAAAAGAAAAAAAAAAACTATTTTTAGTTTATGATTAACTTAAAATTGATATGTTGAATTCGTTGATGTATATGTTGAATCAGAATATGCTAGGAACTGTTATTTATTAATTTTTTTAAAGATCCATTGGATATTTAACTGTATAAGAGACCGACTGTGATGGAAAAGGAATAATCATCCTGATTATGTAAAGGGATAGAAGAAACCATACAAATAAATTACAATTGAAAACATTAAAATTCTCCCTCATCTGCATATTAATTTATTATTTTTAACAAAAATTCTTCATTTTTACATAAAAATTGATTAGCTTAAAACAATGGATGCGTTTTAGAAGATATGGATTTGAAACGAACAATGATTAAAGACATTTAAAACTTTTAATTTAAACATTTTAAAACTTTTTTTTAACGTCGAATTTCAACGGTGCCTTTGGGCAGGTGCAATACATATGCGCATAGGAGCTCATTCGATTGCATTATCATAGGGGGGGGGGTGCTTATACTATGTTCTTTTATTTACTGAATATGAGATGAAAGTAGGAAATTTGTATGATACTTTATGATAGGACTATTTGTATGATACTTTATAGGTCCAAGACCTTTTTTTTTTTTTTTTTTTTTTTTGTCGTGGGGAATATGGTGGTAATGTCAAACTGATTTGCATTACACATTTGTTTACGGAGTGTTCATTTGGAGTTTGCATCGGAAATAGCATTTCACTGGGGGGGGGGGGGGGGGATTTTTTAAAATACAATATTTGAAAGACTGTTTCATACGAAGCCCTACTTAAATAATAAAGAAGCTTATTTTACTGATATTGTTATAGTATTTTTTTCCGTCACGTTTTGACGGGTTCCATCTAGTAAATATTAATTTAACAACTGGATTGTTTTGCAAAAATTTAACATTTTTGGTCGTGTTAAAAAAAAAAAAAAAAAAAAAAAATGGCTAGCAGTAAAATTATTTTTGTCGTTTTAGTTTTGGTTGTAACATTCACGTTAAAGTCATATTTGAATCCATATTTTTTATCAATTATTTTCTTAGTCGGTCCTAGAAAAACACAAAGAATTAAACTTGAATACAGTTAAATTTTCATTTAAATATGCGTAAAAGACACTATTTTCGACCGCAAACATATAAGCGAAAGCTCTAAAGTGCATTTAGATGATTAGATGTGTAAATAAGCTCAGTTCTGGCAACATTATAGAAATCACGTTTAATACGCGATCCCGCATAATGCGCGATTTTTGCTCAGAACCTTGAAATACGTTTTAACAGGGTTCGACTGTAATATTTCTTTTCTGAAAATAATTAAAAAATATATATATTCGAAATAAGTTTTTTTTAAGCAAATGGGAATTGTAACCTATGAATTTTTTTTAACAGAAATTAATTTCTAGAAGCTTCAAATATAGAAATCCAAAGTTGAAGCTCATTCCGCCAAGTAGTTTTTGAGTTATGCTTAAAAAGCTACCCTCATTGCAATCTGTTTTGCAATGATTAAAAATGAACTTAACATTAGGAGTTCCAAACTTTAAATCGGCATAATTCCTAAACTACTTGATCGAATGACTTCTTGTTTCGTATCCTTAGGTAAAATTTATTGACGAATCCAAATAAATATAACGTCAAAATTAGGTGTTAGAATTGAAATTAATGTTAATATATTAGGTGTTGGTACAGAATTAGGTGTAAGTACTGAAAAAAATAAGCTTGGTACTATTTCTATACGTTGACGACTGCCTAAGAAAATTTTAAGTGTAGCATTAACAAGAAGACATTATTATTTATCGATTGGTACTAGTCGCATTATTTGCATTATTATACGATTATTTGCAGCAGAGATAGTATGGGGTGTTCTCTCGCTCTTTCACTCCTTTTATTTTTTTGTGATTGTACATTTACGAAAGTTAAAGCGCGAACAGACAGACAAACAGTCGAACGAAGTCATAAACACTTTTTTTTTTAAACTATGTTGGAATTTTTTAAAAATGAATCTTTGTGTTTAGAATGTGAAAAAGAATCTAATTTGTAGGAATATTATCTTACCAGCTGGGAAGACCGAGCTGTGCTCGGTTAAAATTAGCTTTGTGTTCAACTCGATACAATAATAAATTCTCTGCACAACATATAACAATCAGTTCTATGTACCCTGTTTGGTTGAATTCTGTTTTTGAGAACGTTCTATGGACCCCGATTGGTTGAATCATGTACCTCGGCTCCTATTGGAAATTTCTAGAAAATTTCTTCAGATTCTGAAAACTAATTTTTTTTCCAAAAGCCGCCAAAATTTGGTGAAAACTCGCAACCATGACAACATTCTTCCATTTGGCGCCAACCGTGTGTTTTGGCATTGGCAATTTTCAAAGTCGATTTTCTCGCCAATGTCACCAACATTTCGCCAAATTTGGCGAACTGTTGCCAACTTTGCGAGTTTGTTTACTTCCAACTGTTCAATAACTTAATAATTGTTTCAACCTTAATTCATATTGAAATGCATGGACCCGTAGTAACCCAAAAATAACCCACTAATCGAATTTTCTCGGACATGTGACATAGCCCAATGGTCTTCGTCCTAATCTAAAACGGTAGTATACAAAATTTAGTCAAAATCGTTAGAACCGTTTTTTAGCTAAAATTATCTTGGCCCGTAGTGACCCAAAATGACCTACTAATCGAAGTTTCTCGAACATGTAACCTAGCCCAATGGTCTTCTTGTACCAGAAAACGGTAAGATACAAAATTTAGTCAAATCGTTAGAGCCTTTTTATAGATAAAATTTGACCAGATAGACACAAGATTTGCTCGTATTATAATAGTATATGATTTGGTCTATTAATTATTTTAACTTTCCAATATAAATTTCTGAAAACGCTGAAATGTTTTCTGTAGAACCAAAGGGAATAGCAAAAAACTTTTCGTAGAAAAAAAAAATGTTTGGTGTTATTTTTCTGAATGAAAATTATTATTTTTAATACGTGTTAATTTTAATATGTTGTATGAATTTCCAAGTGTAACAATCCGTTGACTTAGTTTTGATAACAATTATTTAAGTTGAAATACAAAGTTTTAGTACAAAATTTTCAGTTTAAGGATTTTTTTTAAAATTAAATTTTCTCCTTTAAACATCTAAAGATATATTTTAATATGTCCACGAAGAATGATAAAAAATGCACACGCTTCTTAGCTTAAAAATAAACAATGATTGGATTATCTTGAATGATTTGTTATACATTTATAATATCTTCATAAATCCACTTTAAATTAATTTGGAAATCAGTGATAATAAAATAGCTATATACACTATATTGCCAAAGGTGATTGGTCACTTGCGATTTTAGACGTTTTGTTATATCAAATATCTGTTGATTAGTGCCAAGATAGCGTGCACAATATTGCACGTACTACTATATTTGGATACAACCCCTCATCTTTTTGCTTCCTTTTGGGAACAACGGATTTCGAGCTTCTTCTATCGACGATAATTTTCAGAATTTTCAAGCTATGATTTTGAGACTTTCACAAAAGTTGCTCTATATACTTAGCTAATACATTATGCATATTATATTTTGATTGCATTCGCGCATGCGCAGTGAAACATTTTTTAGTAAACCTGCTCATTTTTCATCCAATTTTTATTATTTTTTAATTACGATTGCAGAGTACTATGTACAATGTTGCTTGACAAATTTTCTCAAAATAACTTTTTTTTATATTAAGAACTCTGCAAATTATAAGCAAAAAACTTGGCGAAATTTGAGTCGGTTTTTATAAAAACATTAATTTCTCTTCGAATATTCATGCTATCCTCATAAAAATAAACACAGTATATTACAATAAACCACTTATTATTAATCTCGAGTTTGAACAATTTTGCTACATTAGTTTTTACAGGGTAATCCAAAAGATATTCGTTTTTTTCAATTTGTTGACAGTCCCCTATGGGGTTTCGGGAAAAAATATTCACGGAAATATATAAGCTATACTATACTGTTTACACACCTGCAGTTTCAGATTAATTCCTCATGTATTTTTCTAGATAGTTAACAAAACGTCTAAAATCGCAAGTGACCAATCACCTTTTGCAATATAGTGTATGATAAATATATAGATCTTCTTTTGCCACAGAAAAGTGAGTAAAAACACACGAGTATATTAAAAAGCAGAAAACCACACATAAAAATGCACACATAATACACAAAAAGCAGCAAACAGCTGTTTCGAATACACAAGCGAGATTCTTCTTCAGTGGGACAAAGAGCAAAGCACAGCGTGCTAGAAAAAGCAAAATATTATTGCACAAAGGTTTAATTTGCTATTTTTATACACGAGAATAGTTTCGAGATCAATTAATGGGCAGCTCTCATCATCAGGTGATCACTAACAGAGAGTACTGAACCCAACAAGGGTAAAACAATTTTCACAAGATTTGTAATCCATTGATGATTCTAATTTCTTGTAGAACATATATTTTTTTAATCCTTGTTGGGTTGACTACGCTCTGTTATTGATCATCTGATGATGAGAGCTGCCAATTAATTGCTTTTGGAACTATACTCGTGTGTTTTTAGCACTTTAAATTAATTTGGAAATCAGTGATAATAAAATAGCTATATACACTATATTGCCAAAGGTGATTGGTCACTTGCGATTTTAGACGTTTTGTTATATCAAATATCTGTTGATTAGTGCCAAGATAGCGTGCACAATATTGCACTTACTACTATATTTGGATACAACCCCTCATCTTTTTGCTTCCTTTTGGGAACAACGGATTTCGAGCTTCTTCTATCGACGATAATTTTCAGAATTTTCAAGCTATGATTTTGAGACCTTCACAAAAGTTGCTCTATATACTTAGCTAATACATTATGCATATTATATTTTGATTGCATTCGCGCATGCGCAGTGAAACATTTTTTAGTAAACCTGCTCATTTTTCATCCAATTTTTATTATTTTTTAATTACGATTGCAGAGTACTATGTACAATGTTGTTTGACATATTTTCTCAAAATAACTTTTTTTTATATTAAGAACTCTGCAAATTATAAGCAAAAAACTTGGCGAAGTTTGAGTCGGTGTTTATAAAAACCTCAATTTCTCTTCGAATATTCATGCTATCCTCATAAAAATTAACACAGTATATTACAATAAACCACTTATTAATAATCTCGAGTTTGAACAATTTTGCTACATTAGTTTTTACAGGGTAATCCAAAAGATATTCGTTCTTTTTCAATTTGTTGACAGTCCCCTATGGGGTTTCGGGAAAAAATATTAACGGAAATATATAAGCTATACTATACTGTTTACATACCTGCAGTTTCAGGTTAATTCCTCATGTATTTTTCTAGATAGTTAACAAAACGTCTAAAATCGCAAGTGACCAATCACCTTTTGCAATATAGTGTATGATAAATATATAGATCTTCTTTTGCCACAGAAAAGTGAGTAAAAACACACGAGTATATTAAAAAGCAGAAAACCACACATAAAAATGCACACATAATACACAAAAAGCAGCAAACAGCTGTTTCGAATACACAAGCGAGATTCTTCTTCAGTGGGACAAAGAGCAAAGCACAGCGTGCTATTAGAAAAAGCAAAATATTATTGCACAAAGTTTTAATTTGCTATTTTTATACACGAGAATAGTTTCGAGATCAATTAATGGGCAGCTCTCATCACCAGGTGATCAATAACAGAGAGTACTGAACCCAACAAGGGTAAAACAATTTTCACAAGATTTGTAATCCATTGATGATTCTAATTTCTTGTAGAATATATATTTTTTTAATCCTTGTTGGGTTGACTACGCTCTGTTATTGATCATCTGATGATGAGAGCTGCCAATTAATTGCTTTTGGAACTATACTTGTGTGTTTTTAGCCACTTCTTGGAGAAAAAAGAACATCTCTCTATAGTTGCGAATGGCTTTTCTGCTTTTTTTTTGATAATCCACGCTCTTTTTGCGCATACAATTTAACTTTTATTCGAACTATTCCAGAAGAAAATATCTAAAGCAGAAAATTGCAATACGTAAACCATTTAATCAAAACCTACAAATGTGTAAATTTTGATGTATACTGTTTAAAAAACTGAATTAGGAAATGAAAAAAAAAAAAAAAAAGATTTGTATAATGATAAACTATGACCGGTAATTGAAAAAGGGCAAAGAGTGGTCTGGAAATTTTTAAAAGTAGACGGTAATTTGTTACCCATGTTCTAAAACGTATGTATATCAAGTTTCGTGCAAATCAATCAAAAACTGTAGATTTGTATAAAGAAACGATTTTTGCATATATAGATTGAAACAAGTTATCCAATCCTATTTCAGATTATTTATTTTTATTAATTTTTGTAAATTTGGAAGATGTTTTATATAGAACTAGCAAGCTACGCCCGCTACGCTGGTCAATTTCTCTTAACGAACCTTTAATCAAACAAAATATTGACATTTCATAATTCACTTTTATATTTTAACAGAATAATAAGGATACTATAATTTGTGACTCGTGCTATAGCCAATATACACGTCAGGACACGTCGCCCTTATCATTATCTTTTTACGCGTGAAGGTTTCGCTATGGTACTCTATGGTGAAATTTGGTAATTTTAGAAATTCAATAGTTGAAAAATCGCAGAATCATTAGATCATTTTTCTTTAGAATTTGTTCTTAGAGCGCATTTAGATCTTATAAATAACAATCATGCCGAACTTCAAGTTTCTAGCTCCTTCAGCATCGCAAAAATCGCAATTTTAGAACGTTTTTCACTTCTGCACCCCCCTCGGGATAGTGGCACCGACATAAAATATAGCCTATGTTGGAGCAGGGATTGTCACCATCCATTTGCCACCATCAATTTTGAAATCGCTTTACTAGTTCCAGAGATTCCATAGAAATTGTAATTTAGAATGTTTTTAGAAAATTTTTTGCTTATTTCAGCCTTTTAAATTTCGAATTTTTTTAGACTTTGTTCTTATAGAGCATTTAAATCTTGTAAGTAACGACCATACAAAATGTCAAGTTCCTAACTCCTTCAGTATTGAAAATATCATAATTTTGGAACGTTTTTCGCTCCTGCACCCTCTGCGGGTAGTAGCACTGACATAAAATTTAGCATATGTTGGAGCAGGGACTGTCACCATCCATTTGCCACCATCACTTTTGAAATCGGTTCTGTAGTTTCAGAGATTCCATAGAAATTGTAATTTAGAATGTTTTTAGAACGCTTCTTCCTCATCTCACCCTTTTAAATTTCGAATGTTTTTATAATTTGTTCTTAGAGAGCATTTACATGTTATAAGTAACTACCATACCAAATTTGATGCTTCTATCTCCTTCAGTATACAAAAAATCGAAATTTTAGAACGTTTTTCGCTCCTGCACCCCCCTGGGGGTGGTGGCACCGACATAAAATATAGCCTATGTTGGAGCAGGGATTGTCACCATTAATTTGCCACCATCACTTTTAAAATCGCTTCAGTGGTTCCAGAGATTACCCTCTACAAACAAAGAAACAAACAAACAAACAATCTTTACTACTTTATATATTAGTATAGATAAGGGGGAATTAGCCCCTTGTTCCCCCCTTCATACTTAACCAATCAATCCCGAAAACTAATCAGGGATGCGCCTTAACACAGTGAACCTATAAATGAAATTTGAAGGAAATGGGATAATTCTGCATGAAAAACCCATTTACATAAATTTAGGGGGGTATTAGCCCCCGTTCCCCCCTTTATACTTAATCAATCAATCCCGAAAACTAATCAGGGAAGCGTCTTAACCCAATGAACCTATAAACAAATTTTGAAGCAAATAGAATAATTCTGCATGAAAAACCCATTTATATAAATTAAGGGGGGATTATCCCCCCGTTCCCCCCCCCCCCTTTATACTTAACCAATCAATCCCGAAAACTAATCAGGGAAGCGCCTTAACACAGTGAACCTATAAACAAAATTTGAAGGAAAACGGAATAATTCTGCATGAAAAACCCATTTAAATAAATTAAGGGGGGATTATCCCCCCGTTCCCCCCTTTATACTTAACCAATCAATCCCGAAAAGTAATCAGGGAAGCGTCTTAACCCAATGAACCTATAAACAAAATTTGAAGGAAAACGGAATAATTCTGCATGAAAAACCTATTTATATAAATTAAGGGGGGGGGGGGGAATTAGCCCCTTGTCCCCCCCCCCCCTTTTATACTTAACCAATCAATCCCGAAAACTAATCAGGGAAGCGCCTTAACACAGTGAACCTATAAACAAAATTTGAAGGAAAACGGATATTTCTATGAAGAGTTATCGCATTACGTACGTACATACATACATACAGAACCGGCTGCCAAGCTCTCAGGGCTTGACAGCCAGTGTGATAACTGAAAAATCGCAATTTTAGAACGTTTTTTGCTCCTTCACCCCCTGGGGTTAGTGGCACCGACATAAAATATAGCCTATGTTGGAGCAGGGGTTGTCATCATCAATTTGCCACCATCACTTTTGAAATCGGTTCGGTAGTTCCAGAGATTACCCCCTACAAACAAACAAACAAGAATTACTCCTTTATAATATTAGTATAGATATAAGGGGATATTGTAAAGCAGCGGCTAGAAAGATATTTTGGTTAGTGCTGCCGTCTAGCGGTATGAGCAGAATGGTTATTAAGTATTAAGACACGAAATCATTCATTCCGCCATGAAATTTTATCGTCATTAGGTTTTTCTTAAATATTTTTTTGAAGGTCAATTAATGATCTGAAAACGCATTATTAGGTAGCTTTCAATACAAAAAAGTATAAAGCTACCTATTGCAGCCGTTCGGAGGAAAGCAGTTCCGGAAAATTTCGATATATTTTCACCGATCATGACCCCCAGACCCCAAAACCACACTCCGTTCAAATGTTGATTTATATATATAGATATATTCATATATATATATATATATATATATATATATATATATATATATATAATTATAATATCTATGAATTTCAAAAAACATATCAAGTTCTATTCTACTTAAATCTCCAAAGAGATAATCAATGATACTGTGTATACAGAATACCACATAGCTAATAATTAACATGTGCAAACATAATATTACCATAGCTGATGCTTCAATGGTAATTGGCCAAATTTTACTCATACCAAAAGAATATTAAAAAAAGAAAAGTAAACACAAATGGATTAACAAATTAAATATGAACCATACACAATGGAAAATTGGACCACATGAGAATTAAATATGAATTGGACATGGAAAAACACATGCACATGTACTCATCAGCCTGGATGCACCCACATGTGTTTTAAATAATAATTCAGTGTTTCATAATTCTACTGGCATAATGCTAAGATCAGTAGAATCATCCAGGTACACTGAATTATTACCAGACAACAATTGGAAATATTAAAATTTGGAAATATTTAAATAGGAAATAAAAAACCATTAAGAAAATACAATATATTTCACTCACATCGATTATCCAAAAAACTGTAATTAACACCTCACTAAATTACCACGAGATAACAGTTTTGAAATAATAAAATTGGAAATATGAACGCGTAAAGTGTAGATAAAATATTTTACTCACAATAATTATACAGAATCCTTAAAATGTCACAACGTCTACATAATATTCACATCCACATGGCAATGCATCATACATGTTAACTAAGTCGAGTTGAGAGAAATGATTTGTAAGACAAGTTGAGAGCACACTTTTTTTTAAATCACAACCCCATAAATGACACCCAATCACAAAATGATTCAAAAACACTCAAAATAATTCTGGTTTTAATACACTTATAACAAATATATATCCGTGAATATATATTACTCCATCCAATTTTAATTCCTGAAAGTAAAATTAATATACAATCAATAGCTCCCTCTATAGTTAAATTAAATATAATATTAACAATATTATCTACAACTACCTGAAAGGTAAAGTGTCGCCATCTTTTGGTATTATAATAGTTCATAATTAATATTTAGTTAAATATCCACTTTATTAGTTACATACTCACTTCATTAGATTTATTTATATAAATAAACTTTAAAAAACAATACTAACTTGTAGTTTTACTTAAAATTCAAATAAAATATAATACTACTATATGAATAAATCTACACAGAATTAATTCAACTTGCACAGCATTTCAGATATTCTTAACAAGAATATATTATGTAAAAGAGATATTATTTTAATTCAAATTATTTTTGCTGCCAGCTGTGTTAATCCACTGATATTATAGACATTTATTAAATAATTAATGTTTTATTTTTACTACTACTTAAATATATATTAGACTTGTTTTTAAATATTTAATGTTTAATTTATACTACATTGTAAATATATTTTATATTTATAGATTAATTTAAATATCTAATTAAATAATTCATAAACAATTCAAAATATCTCAAAATTTATAATGTTGATAATTAATAGTATTACTACTGTTTTTCAATCAAATTAATGCAATGCAGTAATTAAAATACTTGTTAATTTTAATTATTCATAGACAAAAATAAAAACTATATATATTTATTTTTATATATATTGCAAATAGATATATATATATGAGTTATAATCACCAATGTTATCATTGTATAATTTAATTTGTTATTGTATAAGTTAATTTATAAATGTATGAAAACTGCACATCATTAATACCTTAAACAGAGGTGATCGGCAACGCGCAATCACAACTATACAAAGTATAAATAATGTTCAATCAAATATTAAATTTCCTAATATGTTATAATTGTAATTATGTATGTTATATTTGTAATTTTCTACATAAAGTGTATATAATGTTCAAACAAATATTAAATATTAAATTTCCTAATATGTTATAATTGTAATAATGTATGTTATAATTATTATTTTCTATATCTTTTGTTATATGTTATCGCACACTAAAACAATAATTTATTACATACCATGTTTATATTTAAATTATATAATAAATGTTATTTAAAAGAGTTGATGATTGAATTTATCATAAAAATAGGATATCCATATATTTTTGCTTGATCTCGAATATATCTAATATTTTTGTTTTTATTTATATCTGAGCATAAGTATATATATATATATATATATATATATATATAATTATAATATCTAATATCTGACCTATGTCATACGATAACGCTCGTATTTATGAATCGATTTTGATGAAACTAATTGTGTGTATTAAGGTCACTAATGTCTCGACCGAGTTCGTTGGCCAGCTTGGTCCGCCATCTTGTTTCAAGATGGCGGCCACTTAAAGATTTAAATTAACTTAAAATCTAAAATAAATATACAAAAAAGTTAAAAATTCAAATTTATTTTTTAATTACGTGTTAGGCCTTGATACAAGGATTCCAGAGCATTTTTTGGTTTACCTCTATCTTAAAAAATGGCTGAGATAGAGCACTTTGAAATTCTAGGGTGGCTGACATTTTGAAACAAAACAGCACATTAACGCGATTACTCGCAAATTATTTTCTTTCATTGTTGTAATAATTTTCTCATTCATACGCATAAAACCATATATTCATATCCGTTAGAGCCAAATTCTCGCCAAAATTGGCGACATTTGGCGAAATATCGCCAAATTTGGCGACCAAAATAAGTTTTCATAAATGAAGCCAATTTGGCTATTGCTCAATAATTTGGCGAATTTCTTATTCCAATTCAGTATTAACGAATCTTTTGTAAGCGTATCTTTGCATTTTAACTTGCTGCTTTCGTGTAACATTAGCTAAAATTTTAAAACAAAGATATAGGAAAGCTACCTCTTCCTCCCGGTACAGGCCGGAAGGACTTTTTTTAATTTGAATTAACAGACTGTTGTAAAATTTGTAAGTTTAGTGAATTAGAATTTGCAACAAATAACTAAAGGGAAATTTTAATATAAAATTTTCCGATTTGGAATTTCATTTTAAATTTATTTTTCTCTATTAGACATCTAATAAATTTAAATATTTAAAATTGATACAAATAAATTTGTCACTATGCTTAAAAATAAACAACACTTGGTAGACTTCTAAAGACTTGTAATACATACATAAAATGTGTATGAATCTAATTTAAATTAGTTATTATATATATATATTTAAATTCGTCCTTTTCTGTAATAAAATTTAATTTTTAATTAAACTATTCGAGAAGTAAATGTGTAAATAAGAAAACAGTCGCTTACGTCATTCATTTAGACAAAAACAAATACAACAAAAAAAATATCTAAATTCTGTTAAATATTTTTTAAAAACAAATAAAAGATTATGTAGATGCTCAAATTGCTACAGTATGAGTTTTTCAGAAATCAAATTAATTTCTTCGATGGCCATCTAAATTGGTGCGATATAACGATTTCTGTAAAGTGATGTAAGTAAAAAACAAGTAATATAAAATTTTTTAAAAAGTCAATTCCTACTTTTTAATCATAAATATATAAAATAAACCCGTGCAGCATTTATGTCCCACGTTATCTTTATTGAACATTATTTTATAATCATCGTTGCGGTATTTTATTTCTGTGGCATCACTAATTTGAGATAAATCTTTCATTTCATTTATGAAAACCATGGGAGGAATTTTTTTCTTCCATTTAAAACTAAAATTAATTAATTAAATTTAATTACTGAATTAATATTTGAAAAAACTGTATTAATATAAAGTGTCATCCACTACAAGTTTAAAAAAATTTATTTGAACTTGAGTGGATGAATAGAAAATATTTTATTAACGATTGAAAATTTGAACAAGATATACATAGAGAGAGTGTGAGCTAATAGTAGGAATTTAGAAAAAAAAAAAAAAAAATAACGGTTGGTTGATTTATGAAGGCTGATTATCGAATCGAGGGATATAGGTCTTAGGGTGAGTGCAATCCGTGGGGGTCTTTCTAAGGGATCCTAAACCGTATTTACAGCAAGGTTCGAAGAAAACCACGGAAAACTCTGAACGGTTAGGTCGACGAGCGCACAGGGGTATGAACCCAGCACCTCCCGTCTACCAGCCTTGAGAGCATAACTTCTCAGCCACTGGTAGAAAAAAAATTGACTGGCACCAGACTTGGGCTAAAAAAAAATTGACAGATTATTTTCAAATATTATTATTTTAAATGTCCTTTTTTTTTTTATCATGATGAAATAGAATGTTCAATATTTTAAGAAAAATATTTTCTTTTCTTTTAGAAAGTTCTATATGAAATTTCATATTTCGTTGTAGAATTAGAATGAACACATAAAAATAATAAAATATTGTTGCTACGTTGAAGTTAGTTTGAAGATGAAACAAGGAGGCTATCTTAACTAGCCTTCCAAACGATTAATTTACCCATAATTCTTTAAAAAAAAAAAAAAAAAAAAAAAGCCTATCATTTCCGGGGCTTGTAATGTGAATAGCTAGTCGTCAAGTGCTCCCCCCCCCCCCAATTTTTTTTTAAAAATAAGATTTATTTAAAATATTTTACATTATTATTAACTTTTACTTGACTTATCGGCTTAAATTGTCCCTGAAAGAATTTGTGATTTAAAGAAGCTTTCGTTGCAGAAAAATAAGCTTTATAATTCGTTTGAATTTTTCTTTTTCTTTTTTTAAATTTATATTTAAAAAACAGAAACAGTTTGCAGTTACAGTCATTCATTTTTACTCGAAATATTGATTTTATTTTTGTTGTGTACGTTTGTCTAAGCCTAAAAAAATACTTTGGATATAAGAAATTTTATTTAAATTTTTCATTAAGAAAATTGATTTGTCCTCCCAGAATTTAGAATTTTTGCGAATAGGGTTGATACTAGGGGTCTTCAACTTTTCATGTTCGGGGGTCACATCACTAAATCCTTAAAGTACCGTGGGCCACCTCTAAGTTAATTAAATAGCGTAAGCAATAAATGTAAACATGGCAAGATTACAAGAACAAAGGCGGTTGTATGTAAGCGCTGCGGAATGGAGAATTTTAATATTCTTCTGGATTCTTCTTCTTCTTCTTTTTTTTTTTTTAACTTATTTATATTTTCAGATATTATATAAATTTATCACCAGAAATTTTAAACAATTATTTCAGTTAGTAACAGAAAAAATAGTACATAAAAATAATTCAATTAACCCGCCAGGAGAGCAAAAGACGCTAGCAACATTGTGTTTACTACAACACTTACTGATACATAAGAAAGTATACTTAACACTTCTTTAGACAAAAAAAGGATGAAAGAAATATAATTTACAATTTATTTCGATACAAATAATTTCCCTCCAGATCAACACAAATGCTGTCCAAGTGAATCATAGTTAAAAGCTGGAACATTGCGAGATGGATAGTATCGCTTTATGCTATTAGCATCCGATGCTGGAGGGAAATTATTTGTATCGAAATAAATTGTAAATTATATTTCTTTCATCCTTTTTTTGTCTAAAGAAATGTTCTAATAAGACGCTTCGAAAGACTGCTTTCGATGTCGCAGAGCACCTTCCGTTTCTTTTCTTGATAGTATATTGAAATAACACAACGAGCCGTCCACGAAAATATTCTCGGCGGGCTACCCATGTCTGCAGGACACGATTTGAAGACCCGTACTTTATATGATATAGTTTAAACGGCAAAGATAAAACTTTTTGCTGAAATATGAAGATTTAAAAATAAGAAAATTTCTTTCATTTTAATACACACACACACACAAAAGAGTATGAAATAGAATACAAATTATGACATTCTATTTGAGCTATTTAATATTTATTAATTTTTTAAAAGAGATTGAAAATGTTTTATGCAGAACCTAGAGGAATGGCAAAATGCTACTGGCAGAGAGAGAGAGATTAGGTTAGTGCTGCCGCCTAGCGGTGTGAACAAAATAGGAACTAAGGCAAGAAACAATTCTTTGCTTCATGGTTGGTTGATTTTATGATGGCCGATTATCTACACGAGGGATCTAGGCCCTAGAGGGGAGTGCTCTCCGTGGGGGTCTTTCTAAGGGATCCTAACCCGTATTAACGCAAGGTTCGAAGAAAACCACGGAAAACTCCGAACGGTTAGGTCGACGAGCGCGACAGGGGTTTGAACCCAGCACTTCCCGTCTACCAGTTTTGAGAGCAGAACCCCTCAGCCACTCATTGCGTCATGGAATTTTATTAACTTACGTATTTTTAATATGAATTAACGGGCTGTTGTATGAATTTTTAAGTATAATAATCTGTTGAATTAATTTAAACAACAACTAAGTAAGTTAAAAGATTACATTTTAGTGGAAAAGATTTTTCAGATTTAGGAATTTATTTTCAATTTTAATTTTTAATCGAATAATTTGAAAGCAAAATGGTTAAATCAGAAAATTGACTCAATTCACCCAAGGTATCCTCCACCAAGGTTTAAATATCCATTTTAGGGACAAATATCATAAATTTCTTTTGCTTTATTTGAAAGAATCATTGGAAGTGTACTCATATCTGTTTTTGTTTTAGATCTCAAATAAGAAAAATAAGAAGTTGTATTTAGGTAACCAGAATGCTTAAAAGCTTCAGAAAAAAAAAAAGGAAATTCTAATGTTGAGGTTAAAGAAGGTATAACGTATAAATATTGAAAGTTATAAGTACTTGGGGCAAACATGTGTAATAGATTTTTAGAAAAAAATGTTTTAGTGCATTTTCTGAGGAAAAAAAATGATTTTCATGCACAATCAATCACGAAAAACTCCTATCTTCAAAATTTATGGTTATATTTACATGTAACTGATTTCCTACAATTTATGTGATGTTGTGCTTGTAATAAACTATTTGTTTATGCATATGTGATTTTCCTGAAATTTTAAACTTATTTTTATTAATTAAACATACAGAAAAAAATGTGAAAAATCATCAAAATGATAAATTTGAATGATAAATCTATGGAAGTTTAATTTTTTTTTTTTAAATTAAAATTTTTATTTTTTTAATGGCTTGGATTGTTGTCCGTTAGAATTTTAGTACCTCAAATTGTATATTTATTGAAAAAAAAATATATATATATTAGTAATCATTACTTTTGTCCCGAGGACATGTTTGTTAAGTATCAGATATTGCATAATTTTTCATTAAAATTTGAAAAAAAAAATTGCATCTAACATGTATGCGTTTATTATCTAAGAAATAAAATTGTTATTTCATATACGTATTCATTTAAAACTATCAGTATTATTATAATTTTCCTTTATTTAAAAAAAACGGGTGTCAAATGCAGTGAGATACCTTAATACGTGATTCACTTAACCACAGAAAAAAAGGCACAAATGTCTAAAGTCTGTTATAAATTGTTTAAAAACTAACAGAAGGCTAGAGAGTTGTAGTCCGTATTTTTTAGAAAGCAGCTTAATTTTATCGATTGCTTTTTTAAATTAGGTATACACAACAGTTTTTATGAACACTCTGTCAATTGATCTTAACCAAAAATTCGGTATATTGTTTAATTTTTGAATATATTTTAAGCGACATTTTTGAATATATAATGAAATCGAACATTCAATATTTGAAGAAAATATTTTGTTTTCTTTCGAAAAATTGTATGGAAAAAATAAATTTTCATACTTTGTCACTGAAACAAAACGAAAATTTAATAACAGGAAGAGTGATTTCTTGTTGCAATGAATTTATTTTTGAAAAAAAGCTTACGATAAACAATTTCAAAAAGTTTCTTATGGTTATTCTACAGTCCTATACAAAATAGGAATAATTTGTGAACTTATTGTGTAAATGGTTATTTGTCATGTTCCTACCGTTCAAAGGAAAAACGAGAAAGAAAAACCTTGCATCAGGCATAGATTATGAAACACTTTCCGGCACATTCAGAATACTATAACGAAACTTCACCGCTAATAAAATGAAAGATGATGTCTATGTAAACACTTGGAAGACGCATAACACATTTGGAAACCTGATTTCAGCAATTATCATCTATAGTAAAATAAAATTATCCGAATTCTTTTGTGCAGCTCTGTATACGATCTATAGACTTGCAATACATGTTAAAATTTAGAATTTATTAACATAACATGCTAAAATTTAGAATTTAGTTCAGTTAGGAAACGCACAACGCAGTTGAAATTTCCCCTTTAGCAATTTCAGTCAGTAAACGGAAATATATTCGAATTCTTTTGTGCAGCCCTGTGTATAGAATTTATACACATCAAGTAATATGCAAAATCTTATTTAAATTTAATACGCATTTCACTATTGAAAACGCACTTCCAGCAATTATTGCTCATAGACAGGTCTGTAATCAAATTATTTTGTGTGTCCCTGTAAATGAACGATAAACACTATGCACGCCATATTCTGTAGTAAGCATTTTGTAATGCACGTTAGTGATGTAAATAAATTTTAGTATGGTTGAAATAGTGTATCCTCATTAAAATACACTGCAAACGATTTTCCCCATAGATTACAATGTAACGGAATTTTTTTGAGTGCCCCTGTAAACGAACTACAAATGTTCACACTTCATTATCAATTCCGAATATGCCATAGTAAACCGCCGTAACATATATCAATTACATGACAATCCGAGTATATTTACGCGACTTAGAACACGGCCAGACAGACGTCCAGACAAATCTAATTCATAAACACTTTTCAACTATGTTTTGAAGGGTTAAAAAAAGGCGACTACTGTTTAACACATTTCAAGATTTGTATTCAGTTGTTTTTAACTTGTCGACTTAAAGTGCTTGTAAAACTACTTTTACCTTACATTTGCTTTCATTCCGTAAAAATAAGTTGCATGGTTTGTTAGAAAAATTATTTAACTTTAGAAGTAAGAAATAGTTTGTACATATACAAATTATTTCTACTGAAAGTACTGTTTTCATTTTTAGATGTACATTCCCTCAAAAAATCAAACTAACAGTTCTACGCTTGTCAAAATATTCCTAATTTTTCAATTATTATTTTTATTTTTAAATCATTCCGCCGATGCCTGTAAATGTTGTTTTACCTTGCACGAAGTATGTATGCAGTCAAATGCTCAGATAGGGAAACGCCAAGTAGCTGTTAAAAATTATCTTAGCATTATGAAAATAATAATTATTGGTCGTATATACTAACATACCAGATTATATTAATCTCAGGCTTCTATGATAGTTATTTAGAATTAAAAAAATAATAATAATTACGTAAACATACGTTTAAATTAAGACAAAAACTTTGAAAAATGTCGTAGGCTTTTGGAACGTATAAATGTTATTCATTTATTTTAAAATTGCAGAAGGTATCAACATCACGCTTCTACAAAAAATATTTAAAAATATTTAAATTATTTAAAAAATTAAATACGTAAATATAGGTATTAATCTGTGCAAAAAATTTAAAAAACATCGTAATTTTTTACTTTCTTCTATCTATAATAGAAAAAAGTATTGTAATCGAAATTTTTTTCGACTTCCGGTTTTCGACGGATTTACACGTTTTAGGTGTCAGAGATTCCGAAAAACATGTTTTTACAAAATGTCTGTCTGTCTGTCTGTCCGTCTGTCCGTCCGTCCGTCTGTGTGTTCTCATTGTATCATCGAAAAGTGTATGAAGTTATGCTTCAAATTGAACCTAATTTTTTTTCAATGTTTTTGGATATGGCAAGCAGGTTCTATTAGAATTTGGGGATATTTCGACGAAAGGGGGCGCTGTGATCGATATTTTTGTTTCATTTTCACTATTGTACCATCGAAAAGTGTATGAAGTTATGCTTCAAATTGAACCTAATTTTTTTTCTATGTTTTTGGATATGGCAAGCAGATTCTATCAGAATTTGGGGATATTTCGATGAAAGGGGGCGCTGTGATCGATATTTTTGTTCCATTTTCACTATTGTACCATCGAAAAGTGTATGAAGTTATGCTTCAAATTGAACCTAATTTTTTTCTATGTTTTTGGATATGGCAAGCAGATTCTATCAGAATTTGGGGATATTTCGACGAAAGAGGGCGCTGTGATCGATATTTTTGTTCCATTTTCACTATTGTACCATCGAAAAGTGTATGAAGTTATGCTTCAAATTGAACCACATTTTTTTTTCTATGTTTTTGGCTATGGCAAGCAGATTCTATCAGAATTTGGGGATATTTCGACGAAAGGGGCGCTGTGATCGATATTTTTGTTCCATTTTCACTATTGTACCATCGAAAAGTGTATGAAGTTATGCTTCAAATTGAACCACATTTTTTTCTATGGTTTTGGCTATGGCAAGCAGATTCTATCAGAATATAGGGATATTTCGACGAAAGGGGCGCTGTGATCGATATTTTTGTTCCATTTTCACTATTGTACCATCGAAAAGTGTATGAAGTTATGCTTCAAATTGAACCACATTTTTTTCTATGGTTTTGGCTATGGCAAGCAGATTCTATCAGAATATAGGGATATTTCGACGAAAGGGGGCGTTGTGATCGATATTTTTGTTCTATTTTCACTATTGTATCATCGAAAAGTGTATGAAGTTATGCTTCAAATTGAACCACATTTTTTTTCTATGTTTTTGGTTATGGCAAGCAGGTTCTATTAGAATTTGGGGATATTTCGATGAAAGGGGGCGCTGCGATAGCCATTTAAAGATTTCAAATTCAAAAAGATGTGAAAAATAAAAAAAATTAGAAATTGTAAAACTTTTTTTCGTTAAATGTTCGGCCTTGATCCGGAGAATCCGGAACAATTTTTGTTTTGCCTCTATCTTAAAAAATGGCTGAGATATAGCGGTTTGAAATTTTAGAGTGGCTGACATTTTCAAACAAGACAGCAGAATTCATCCATAAACGGGTTTAATTTATGAGTTTTAGTTAACATGGTTTCGGCAAATTTTCTTTCATTGTTGTATCCATTAATCCTATTATATGATTATCACTATATATTTATATTCGCCAACGTCAAATTCTCGTCAAACTTGGCGACAGTTGGTGGAATATCGCCAAATTTGGCGACCAAATTAAGTTGCCATAAATGAAGCCAACTTGGCTGTAGAGCAGCGCTTCCCAACCTTTTTTCTTTCACGTACCCCTTTCATAGGCTTTTTATTTCGGCGTACCCCATTTCTCATAAACAACCCACTCCCTTTTCACTTAACCATATAGCGCAAACATGCTTTTTTTGTCATTAGTAATCTTCTTATCGCAACCAAATAATAAATCAACACAAATTACATACTCATTTCTAACCTTTTGTTTTTTATCTTGCATTTTAAAATTAATATTGCTTTTTTATATTAGCTAAACATAAAAAAAAAAAAATCAATATAGCATTAAAATTTTCTTTAAATACCTTACGATGATTATTGATAACAACTTTGTTTCATTATATACATATAGCCAAAATGACTTTTCATACTCTCAATGGGATCCTTAAGCTTGTTTCATGTAACTGAGTTTCTTAAAATCGGGCTCAAACGAAGACGGATACAATCTCAAGTTCTCAAGTCAGGAGCAACGTCAAGTTTATTGCGATATTTGTTTTTAATATACGCATAAGACGAAAATGCTCTTTCGACATTCTCGGTATTTGTGAAAGGCAACATGTGTTTTATAGCCTTATCACTTAGTTCTTGGTACTCTTCTTTTACTGCTATCCAAAAATCAATAATATTTCTTTGGTTGAAATCAGATTATAAAAAAGGAGAATCAGTCAAAAGTTCGATCAAATTTTCTTTTTCAGAAACTGGTAAATTTTTGGTTTGTTGCAAGAACAAATCGTTAAATGGGTTTGAAATCCAGTTATTTTCACAACTCTGCTTCGGAAAATATTGTCTGAACGACATTTTAAGTTCTGTTAAGTGAGCCATTATACTAGATTTTACTTATTCTAGTAATTTTATCTCGTTTTCAGATTTAAAAAAACTGTAAAATATTTGAAAAACTTCCGGCTGGTGTTTTCTGATGCATGATTCCCAAAAATCTTAATTTTTTAATCACAGACTCGATCTTGTCAGATACCTTAAAAATGGTTATGGAACTGTTCTTTAATCCGAAAATAAGTTTATTTATTTCTGAAAAAATGTCAGATAAGTATGCTAGCATTTGAAGCCATTTTTTTTTTTATGAAATTTAGAGCTCAGCTCAAAAGGATGCTCTTAAAAAAACTGGAACTTTTTATGTCTCAATTCAAATAATTTTTCAAGTACTTTTTCTCGTGAAAGCCACTTCAGCTCTGTGTGTAAAAGCAATATAGCATGAAGGTTGTCCATCTTTTTACACAAATACTTGAATAGTCTGAAGTTTGTTGAACTGGCCCTAATAAAATTAACAACTTTGACAACTTGGTTTAGTACTTCCTTCAATGAGTCTGGCAGGGGTTTGGTCGCTAGATTGTGTCTGTGTATACAGCAATGGTTCCAAGCTACAAGTGGTGTAATTTCATTGATTAAACCGCGTAAGCCTATATAACACCCAGACATAGATTTTCCACCATCAGTGCAAACTCCACAGCAATTGGCCCAATCAATTTCTTTTTCACAGAAATAACTCTGAATTCCATTAAATATATCCTTTCCTGTACATCTTTCCGTAAAAGGATGGCAGAGTAGCAAAATTTCTTCAAGCATATTATCATTCAAATATCTTTCAATAACGAGCAAAACTGACAGATTGGAGATATTCGTGCTGTCATCCACCTAAATTGAAAAGTAGGGACTATCTTTTTATTCTTTGAATTACTGTAGATTCAATATCAGCAGACGTGTCACTAATTCTTCGATCAACTGCATTGTTTGAGAACAGAATATTTTAAATTTTTTTCACATGTTCCTCACCAAACATACATTCGACATACAATGCGATATCTCAAACTTTCAGCGATTGTATGATTTTTACCACTTTTAGCAATATGATAGCATATTATATACGATGCTTCAACAGCATTCTCATTGTAGAAAACGCATAAGATGCTACATTAGGGCCGCTTGATAGTCGCTGAAAGAAACTGACATCGTTTTGTTTATTAATTGGATGTTTTGTCTCTAAATGGCGCAATAATAAAGATAGTTTTATGCTAATATTAGACAATATCTCTCCATATACAACCCATAGTGGTTTTGGAAAATCACCCTCTCCCGTGAATGAAAATCCATATTTCAAGTATTCATTTTTATATTTTCTTTTCTTTAATGAGGCACTGGTGCTTTGAGTTTTATTTAAAGTATTAGGTTTATCACTTACCAGAACAAGCCGATTAACAGGTGCGCTGAGGTTGTTTTTCACTTCTAAATAATCAGATTGTTTCGAAGTGCTTGCAGCTGTGGACACACCAAGTTCAATTTCAATCGTAGTTGCAGTTATTTTAAGAGTTCCGATTTTCAACAAATTATCCATTTTAAACACAAAACAAAATCACTCATATAATAAACAAACACTTCAAATTAAATGCTTGTTAAAATGATGGAAGCTTTTCTATCAAAATATGTTAGTGATATAACTCCACCTATTCGAAAACGAAAATAACGGTCAGCTTTTCAACACGTTTTAACAAAAGACATTAAAACCAGAAGCTCTGACGTAATTTAGGCAGTCTGTAATTATTATTAATAACACAGCAGTAAGAAAAAAGGGATGAGAAACGAATTTTGCATAATTATTAATTGAAGTTTTCGGGAAAATGGGGGGAATGTGCTCATGCAATATGCTGAGAAGTGGGCGGAGCTAGTGACATTGCATTATGAATGAATTATTAGGTCTGTGGGCCTTTTTTTTTTATTTTGGATGTAACATATTGGATTTACACATGAGACTAACTTTGTAATCCAAAACTATCAGTTTTCTTTATGTGTTTCCAGTTAAACCATTTTTGTGATTTCCGCCATTACCGATATTATTTTCACGTACCCCCATCAGCCCTGCCACGTACCCCCAGGGGTATGCGTACCCCAGGTTGGGAACCGCTGCTGTAGAGGACTAATTTGGCGATATTCTCATTCAAATTCAATGTTGACGAGAGCTGGAATTGAATCTTCTTTATTTCGGTTCCACGCATTTGAGCTTCGTGTTTTCTTGTAAAATTAGCTAAAATCATAAAACCAAGGAATAGGGAGCCTATCTGTTCCTGTCTGTTCAAGCCAGAAGGACTTTTCGTAGTTTAGTATACATCGGTTGTTCGCATCCCTGTAACCCGACGATTCGCAAGCAGCTGACGTACAACAGAATGACGAAAAATATTGATTTTATTGGCGATGTGATAGCGAATTTTGAAGTATTAACATGAGTGAGATAGAAGAAAGTTTTGGGATTGGCACATCCGACTAGTTTATATTTATAACTTTTGTCAATTACATTCTTCTATGAGTATAAAAATAAAATATTAGAACCGTGAAAATTTTCAACTTCAGTTTTTTGATGGATTTACACGTTTTGAACTGTTTTAAACACAATTTGACTGTTTTTCAAAATGTCTGTCTGATTATTTGTCTGTGACACAAATTTTCTGTCTGCTCTATTTCATGAACTGATGCACGAAATTTAATCAAATTTCAGATTCAGTTAGACCTTGACATAAATTAGTACTGATTGGGTTTGGGTATATATCACCCAACAGGTGGCGCTGCTATGCTACATTTTTACAATTTCCGGGACAGTTATATCTCAAAACTAATCCACGAAATTTCACCAAACTTCATATTCTATTAGAACAGATGGTGATTCGGTTTGAGTGTCTGTTGCCCAACAGGTGGCGCCGCTATACTGTGTTTTTCACGATTTCTGCGATACTATATCTCAAAAACTAATGCATGGAATTTTATCAAACTTCATATTCTATTAGAGTTGTACAAAAATAGATGTTGATTCAATTTTGACTTTGATCACCCAACAAGGGGCGCTCCTATCCTCTGCTTGGGGAAATATTTGTAATCGAGTCAGCAATCAATTGACACTATTTAGCGAGTGTGATTTTCAATATTATTAACTCCATTTTTTCACCTATTATACTTTTAACAGCATTGTTGTTAGAATTGCTCATTTTTAACGCCAACTTTTAGCTGTGAAACCCAATTACGGAATATTAGCCCTATGCCTTTTGTGCTGAACATTATACCTGTATCTCAGCCTTTTAAGATACAGCAATCTACAGATAGCAAAAATACAGCAAATTTTATATTTGAATTTAATGAATAAAAATACATATGTTAATCTTATCTGTTGTTCTGTTCTTCTTTTAATTAACTAATCACTGTAAGTCTATATTAAATTCGAAGAAATCCACCATGCTTCATATTCATAATCGTTGATGCTATTATAAATTAATATATAAGAATGGTGTAGAAAAAAGTTTTGTAATGGCCACAGCATACTACTTTTTCTCAGAATAGCAGACGATATTAATCTCACTCATTTACAATAATTATTTAAAGTATTTAGAAAATGAATTAAGTAAACATAGGTGTTAATTTATTCAATACAGGGTTTCCACGGGTATTTAAATTTGAGTACAACTAAATAGTAATCTTTGTCTTATTTAATCGCAGAATTTTAATCATTAAATAAGGATAAGATAACTCTCTTATGAAACAGTGGTTTTAAAATTCAAGGATCTGCGAGAACTATGAAATATTTTTAAAAACCATCATAGGCACTTGATATCCATAACTGTTGTTTATTTACTTTAAAATAGTAGATGATACCAATCTTACAATTTCTACAATAATTATTTAAAACATTCACAAATTTAATTACATAAATATAGAGGATGTGAAAACATTTGGAAAAATCTTAGGCTTTTGAAATTCATATTTGTGGTGCATTTATCGTAGAATAACAGACAGTATCAATCTCACGCTTCTACGTTAATTATTCAAAATATTTACAAAATTAATTACACACATACTTAATGAAAGGTAAAATAATACATTTATTGGCGGCACAGCTGAATAGAGATCTTTAATATATGTGATTAAAAAAATATATATAATTGAAAATTTTAATGAGGGGAGCAGTGCTTATTTAATTTTTTGAGAGCGTGTATATATTCATCTAAATATAAAAGTATTTATTGAAGTTAAAACTATAAGCATAGCTGCCAACTTTTACGCTTAATTCCTACCACTAAAATTTTATACTACATTTTATCTTATTAAATTGACAAGATCGTGTGATTACATAACGAACAAAATTCTATTAAATTTTAGTGGTAAGAAAAAAGCGTAAAAGTTGGCAGCTATGCTATAAGTATATTTGAAATTGCATTTAAGTTTTTTACCAAGTAAAATCCGTTTGTTCTCTTAGAATTAATTAATTCTAAATGTCTGTGAATATACTTTACACGGTAAAGTCAACTACTAAGAATAAAATTTTAAGCTGATATAGTAAGGTGTAAATGCATGAAAATTCCTTTCAATTTGTAGATTTTTACTGGTGATTGGATGGTTGAGACGTTATAGTCATCTTTTGCACACGAGAGTTAACCCTTTCCGGCACAGACAAATTCTGTTCGTAAAATGAGAAATTACTGACTGACACCGGAATTTTCAAACGACTTTTTTAGAAAAAAAAAAAAATCAACTCCTTATTTTAAGCTTTCATTCTAGAAACAAAATTTCATTAAAATATTGTTGTTGTCAAATGCAAGTTTGGAATTAAAATTAGGTGTGCCCGGAGTGGATCACTGTGCCGGAAAGGGTTAAGGGTCCTCTTCACTCACTTGAAAACATCCACTAGCTAATGTTAATCGTATGGGGCATTATTTTTTTAATATCTCGTTCGCATTTCAATATTTTTAAACGATTTTTTTTTTTTTTTTTTTTTTTTTTTTTTTGCATTGGATAGCAGAGATTAACCCATATTTCCGGCGTTGATTACTTTTTCAATTTTCTTTGCAGATTTTTTATTTTTTATTTTTTTAAAGATATTTTCACTTTTGGAACCGGTTTCGAAAGTGAAAGTATCGGCGGAAATAGAAATTAATCTCTGCTATCCAATGCAAAAAAAAAAAAAAAAATTAAAAAAATATCGTTTAAAAATATTGAAATGCAAACGAAATATTATAAAAATAATGCACCATAGGATTAGCATTAGCGAATGGGTGTTTTTAAGTAAGTGAAGAGGACCCTTAAACAGACCGCATCTCCATTTAAAGGGGAACTCGACCCCCAACACGTTACCCCCGACCCCACTACCCGCATCCATTCCTGATTGGGATTTGAACCCTGCACTTCTTGTCTAGAAGTCAGTACCCTAATTACTAGAAAAGCAGGTAGGTCTTTTTTTTTTTTTTTTAATTTATTTACTGCTGGAAATGCCTTTTTAAAAATATTTTACGTGGAAAACAATTCTTTCCTCCCTTTATGATCTGGGAAATAGCCCCCTCCCCCACGCCCTACAAATTGTTTATAATGTAAAATGAATTTAATTTATAGTCTTCTGTGAGCTATTTAATATTTGAAATTAAGTACTTTTTAGAAAACGGACAAATAGAGAGATTTAGTTAGTGTTACCGCCTAGCAGTGTGAACAGATTAGGTTGATTCATTAAGTCATAAAATTTTATTTGCTACCAGGTTTACCTTAAGCATTTTCTAAAATGTCAGTTAATGAACTAAAAAGTATTAATTTTATTGTTTTACAGTTATCAAACATTTGTTACAAGATCAGTTTCAATGCAAATATGATCTTATTCACCAAATTTCCTTTTTATTAGATTTTCTCTTTTGCATTCTTCTGATTGTCAATTAACGAAACAGAATTTATTGTGTGTTGTTACCCGAAAATCAGATAATTAATTTGTAGAAATACTGTTCATAATTAAATGAATTACAGAAAGCAATAGACCAGAAGCAGCTTGAATCAGCAAACAGAAAAGGCATTGCGTTCCATCAAGTCAGTTCTAGGCCACATGTGTCTTTGGTCTTCCGACACAAACTTTTACAACTCGGCTGTGATATTTTGATCCATACACTACATTCTTCCGAACTTGTAGCCTCCGATTACCATTTATTTACATAATCTCAAAACAGGATTGTAAAAACTTCATTTCATTGGAAGATTTGAAAAATCACCTGAATCAATTTTCTAGCCAGAAACTTCAGATATTCAATGAGCACGTGGTTATGCGGCTACTATAGAGATGGAGAAAGTTCACCTAATAAAGTGGCACTTACTATATTGATTAAATATAATTTTTAATAAATAAATTTTATTCAATTTTTGTCAAGAAAATGGGGAGAACTTTTGCATCAATCCAGCATTGGCTGTGAATACTGATATTTGTTGTTAAGTTAAAAAATAATTTCATTATTTTACAAAAAAAAAAAAAAAAAAAAAAAAGATTAATTTAACAAGCGAAGAAAAAACTGTTGATGTTCTATAAATATACATTCCATTTACAGAAAATATCTTTCTACATTTATCGAAAGGCTAGGAATATGGTTAGTGCTGCTCCCTGGCGGGAATATTGACATGATGGTCTCAACAGACTTGATAAGCAGAGGATAATTGCATTTAATCCTTTTATAAAGATTTTTAAGTATTGAATTTTTGAATTTTAAAGAACAATATCAGATTTAAAATTAATATTTTGATTATTTTCCATATTTTTGGGTAAATTTTATTAAATGATAAAATATAGGTGATAATTCAATGTAAATTATTTGTTAAATATTTCATGCATTAAACTATAATAAACAATAAAATGAACTAAACATTATTATAAAAATTATTTTAATGTTTATATCTATGCAGTGTTGAGTGAGTTTCGAATTTCATTTCACATAAAGGCTAGTATGATCGCACAAGCCTTTAAAACGAGGTTAAATTTCAAGACGAAGTTTATTTTTTTCCTCTAGAGAGAAAAATATTCAGTCATTTACGGTAATGTAAGGTGCCAATATTGTCAATATCATTAAAACCAATTGCCAAGAATAATTAAACATTGAATGATGTTCCAAAGTAAGATAAGGCGGATTCATTTTGAATGTAAAATAATAATAATAATAATAATAATAATAATAATAAAAACGAGGAGAAAACAGTTTTAAATTGAATTAGTGTGGTGAATTCATTACCTTACATATTTTCAGATGCACAAGTTTTCGAAAAGTAATAAGATCTCTCAAATAGCATAGATTGTTGGCCCATCGTTGGCAGTTTGTGAAAAGCGTTGGGAAATGGTAGTACCAAGACCCCTCAAATTTAGAGCGTATCTGAACAAGATTATGAGTAGCTAAAATAGCCGTTGAACCACAGTTGAACCTTTGTTTGCAAATGGTTCGTGGGCTAATGGTACGTCAAGGCGGACATCACTTACTGTGAGACAACGTGAGGCAGTAATTGGCCAACATCCCCCCCCCCCTTTTTGCGCTACTTGGTGAAACCTCTAATGAAAATAATCCAAATCAATAAAAGTTATCATATGAAGAAAAAGTTGAACATTGCTTTTCTAAATTTAGACGCTGTTCATGGCTTCTGAGGTATTAAACCAGAACGTTTTTTTACTAACTATTAAAGTGATTAAAACTTTTACAAATCCCAAACGAAGTACTTTATACTAAACGTGAGATCATGAGGTAATAATTGAAAACCCGAGTAACAAAAATTAAATTTCGAGAAGATTGAAGAGAAAGCCTTTTGTAATTTTATTGATTTATTTTCTTCTTGCTAGTAAATCTTTAAAATGTTATTAGGTGGTACTAAACTCTGTCAGAAAATTGCATTAACCTTTAATTTTTAAACATTAAAAAATACTAATATTATTTAAATTATTAAATAAAATATTAAGTATTAAAATATAAAGTCTCAAATCTCCAAGACTAACTAGAATCTTAGTATTTCAGCTTTACCATACAATAGATTATCTCATAGCATCTTTATCTAACAAATAAAACAATTTTGGAGAAAATGTGACATAACATCTTCTTCCACTCAGGTCTTAAATTTTCCCTGCAGATGATTGTTTTTCAACATATCGACTTAAACTGCCTGTAAAACAACTTTTGCCTTAAATATAGTTTCGTTGCAGGAAAATTCTGTCAAACATTTCGTTTCAACTATTTCACTACCTTTTCTTAAATGTTCTATAAAAAAAAATTAATTACTAGCTATTAGCGTAGTTATATCATTCATAAATTCAGAACGACGCTTTCTGTGATGAATGCGAGATAGTAAATTAATAATCAATTAATATATATATATATATATATATATATATATATATATATATATATATATATATATATATATATATATATATATATATATATATATATATATATAATGAGTATTAAATTTGAGAATTAGTATAGTTATGCAAACAACATAGAAAATTCATTATATTTGTTACATTTATATATTATAAAAAATATTATTTTCAAGTTTAACAAACAATAAAAAAATTGAATTGAATTTTTTTTATGAATTAAAAACGCCAAATGTCCGTAGTTCAACTTTTTTAGCTCATTTTTGTAAAGAATGAAATAATATAAAAAAGAAAACATAAAAGCTTTCCTGAACAATAATATAAATATTGTATTTTAATTATTAAGAACAATTCAGTATATTTTTTTTCATTAAAATATAAATGATAGCATAAATTCCAGAATTTAATAATAAAAATATATAATAATAAAACAACGAAATTAAGTACACGCATTTCAAATTTGATTGTCCTCTTTAAAAGTCAAATTTTGAAAATAAAACTTTTTTTGATAATGCGGAATCTTATTTTATAATTTTAATTTCGTTTACGACCCAAGACATTGAAATAATCAACAATAATTTCACAATTTTTGTCATGAAATATTTTTTAAAGATCGTTTTTCCAAAGCTCGCTTTGATTTTTATACTAAATCTGCTTCTTTCTTTCTTTCTTTTTTTTTTTTTTTAACATTAGCTAAGGGAACATAATTTGAGTTTAAAAAGAAGAAAATGTAAAAATTTCATCCTACGAAGTATTTGCCAATTCTTATCGATGCTTTCTTAAATATGGCATAATATTATATATCTGATCCTGCGATATCTGCGCTGGCTCAAGAGCAAGATGTAATGCTACGAGTTACTTATATAATAAATGTCACAATTTTTGTTCA
Organism: Maratus michaelseni; assembly: GCA_963931845.1. NCBI lineage: Eukaryota > Metazoa > Arthropoda > Arachnida > Araneae > Salticidae > Maratus > Maratus michaelseni. The sequence goes on from OZ007592.1 coordinate 259,485,611, forward strand.
TTGGACTATTAAAGCATCACAAACCCTTAGAGTTTTTCTATACGCGGTACTGTTTATAAATGTCATGTAATAACCTTGATTTACAAGTTTTACACTGATGAACAATTTTTTAAAGACGGGAGTTATAGTAAAAACGATGAATTGAAATGGTAATAATCATAATTATGATGACGATTATTGTAGGTAAATGAGTGGTAGCTATACTAAGTATTTATAAAGGATATTTTAGTTAAAAATGTGATTATCGACTAGAAAATTCATGCATTTAAAGTAACAAATTACTCCAAACATAATCAGAATTTGGATGGATTGTTTAGATTGCACCAATCAGCAGTTTAATAAATTGTTTTAAGAAAAACTGTTGAAATAAGTCTTGTATTTAAATTTAGAATAATTGGTTAATTGGTAACATTCTTGAATCAGTCATTTTATCGAAATTAAGTATTCGCCAATTTCTTACAATTAAATGAAAAAAAAAAAAAAAAAAAAAAAAAGTAGAGGAAGAAGAAGGAAAAGTAAATGTCATAAAAATGTGTATATTTTCCAAACCATTTAAAAATCTTTAATCATGTATTATAGTTCCCTTTTAATCCGTTTTTATACATGAGGGCGCTGTATTCGTTTCGTGTGCATCTAAACGTAGCTGTTATTTTTCTGTAAGATGGCATGGCTTTATCTCAGTAACGATGTTCCTAAAGTTAGAAATTTAAAATGATATACTACATTATTTAATTAATTGGATACGTTTAATTTATTCTCGATTTATCTAAAAATGAATTTAAGTGTAAAAATGAATTTATTTTGTTATTAGGTCAGACGCGTTCAAAATGGCCGTTTGCAGTGAACAGTACTTCTGTTCAGTCCGATTTTGTTTCAGTAATTTTGCTTATTTAAGGATAATTTTCATGCTTATAGACATCTTAGTTTTAGTTAATGGATCAAGTGAGTAAATACTTCCCTTTTCTTAAATTTATTTTGTGAAAAATGTCGTATTATTAAATAATTCCAGTGATAAATAGACATGGCTTACACTTTATATGTGCTATTGTTTTTTAAAAATCAAATTTGAACATACAAAAGAACTTTGATGAATTATGTAACTAGTTAAAACATGTTTAAAAAAATTTAATTTCAATTCATCATTATTTTACACAATGGCAAATAAAATAAAGAACTCGCATATGTTCTCATCACAATAATTCACTTTAGAACTTTTAATAATTTTTAGAAGTTTGTGAATACTTAAGATATGCCTTAAATTAGTAAGTTTTAAAACTATAATAAAATATTTATAAATATTTCAACATTTCATTATAGCAACTTACAGAATAATTTATAAACAATTAGTCAATTATTCAATTATTTATTTGTCAATTAGTCATTTAAGCTATTATGTATTCACAAATAGCAAGAGTTTTCACAAACACAGAATTTTTTGTAATTTGAAAATTCCATATATGCATAATTTAATATTAATAAATATTATTTTCAAGTTTAGCAAACATTTAAAAAATCTGATTAATTTTTTTATGAATACAAAATACCCGGATGTTTGTACTTCACTTTTTTTAGTCGATTTTTATGGAGAATGAGATAATATAAAGAGAGAAGCTTTTCTGAACAATAATATGCATCTTACGTTTCAATTACTAAAAACAATTCAGTATATTCCTTTCTCATTAAGCTATGAATGCTACGGTAGTATCACTTATTTTCTTCCAGAATTTAATCTCACATTTAAAAATAATAATACAGTGCAATTAAGTATATGTGTTTAAAATCTGATACGGTGATTGTCCTCTTTAAAAGATAAACTTGAGCTGAACGGTAATGAATATAGTGAGTGAAAAATATCTTTGAAAATACTAACAGCAAAAGTGATATAATTTTTTTTCTATTAATCCATAAAAATAAAGGTGCTAAAAATGTTTATCATAGTATATCGTAATATTGTGCTTTAAGCATCTTGCAAAATTATCTTTAGAAATGATAGGTTAATGCGATCGAAGCTGTCGTCGGAAAAGTAATATTATGCGTTCTTTGATGTATAAATTAACTGAATATTCTGTTTTTGCAGATTTTAGTAAATAATGCATATTTATACTGATGTGGAGATATTTATTTGAACTTTTTAGGCTTATTATTTTTATTATACTCGTATTAATCTAAACAAATAATCAAACGAAGATGAATAAATATATGATATATTTGGCTATCAGTTCACTGAAGATGTATATAATATCAGTAAAAAAATATGCATAAATATTTCATTATAAAATTTTTCTCTTGAGATGTTTTGTGCGTGTCATTTAACACACATTTTTATTGAAAAACACTTCAAAATATTTTTGCTTCCTGAAAATTCCTTTATTCTAACTTTTAAAACAAACTAAAAGAGATGATTATTATATATATTCCACCCCCCTCCCTTTTTTTACTTAAAAGATCTAAAAGTGCCTTTTTAATGTATCAATAAAAAATAAAAATGGCTATTATACTAAAGAACTATACTTAATTAACTTCTTCTTCTTCTTCTTCTTCTTCTTTTTTTTTTTTAAATGACAAAAATAGGCCTAACTGAAAGATTAATTCTTTTAACTTTATAAAGTGATCCCACAATTATTTTGACAAAAAAATATTGAAAATTTTATAATTACTGGAAATTTTTGGATATGACAAAATGTTGTTTTAGCAAAAAGTTTTAATCTTTATTTAGTTTATTTTAACAACGTTTTAGTTTCATGCATTATTTATGCATAGCGTTATTATGTTTTTAAAGAAATATATCTATTTTATAGTAATTTTTTCTACAATTCATGAAATTTATTTATATTCAGGGTCCTTTAAATATACACTTTTATGCATTTTTTTTATTTTAACGAATCTTTCCATGTTGTGAATTTTTAACACTTTACTTGTATATTATGTAATCGAAATTGTTTGGATTCTTCCAATAAATCAAATTCATATAGGTTGAATTTAATAATATTTTTTTTTTTTTATGTGTAGTCATATATAAAGTAAAGTTCTACAGTTTTGTTATGCAAAGTGTCCCTTCTTATCGCTGACCAATAGTTCGTTTCTAAGCCGATAGTTTAAAAAGTATAGTTCTAACTGCGGAAATGTTTCAAATTCTGTTCATAATTATATCAAAAACTGTTTACTCCAAAATAGTTATTTTTGTAAAAGTCACGAAATTTAATTTTTTATACGGTCTCTGTGTTTTATATGTTATATTTAGAAAAGACGTTCATCATGCTCTAACACAGCGGTTCTTTAACTCTTTGTCTTTGCGGACCCCCAGGATTTGAGACTGAAATTACTGATATTCTTTAGAAGATTGAATACAGGATATATAAACTAATAGAGATATATAAACTAATGATACTGTAGTTCCAACAGTATTCTTAGCTTTTCCTTTCATTTTACTTGCATGATTTATCATCTAGAATCTTTGAAAATCTTACGAGTAAAATGAAAGGGAGAAATAGGAGTACTGTTAAAAACACACCACTTTTACTTTAAACTTCTCTACTAGTTTGTATATCCTGTATTCAATATTCTTAAGAAAATCAGTAATTTCAATATTCTTAAGAATATCAGTAATTTGAATATTTTTAATATCAGTAATTTCAATATTCTTAAGAATATCAGTAATTTCAATAGTCTTAAGAATGTCAGTAATTTCAATATTTTTAATATCAGTAATTTCAGTATTCTAAAGAATACTAGAAAAAAAAAATTACAGCAATCGCGAGATCTTAGCCGACCCCTTGAAAATACGTTGAAGATTCCTTGCGATCCGCGCACTACAGTTTAAGAACCGCTACAAGTCTAATAAGTAAAACAGTAAAAATTCCATTCTTATACGTCAAAACATATCGAGTTATGATATTCTGAATTTTATGAATTTTCAACTTTTCTGGAACTAAAGATGCTAAGCATGATTTAAAATGAATTGAAGAATGAATTGGTATTGAAGATATTTTTAAAAATATCAAATGTTTATTATATTTAAATGATAACTTTCAAAATTTTTATGCGACGTACGTAACTAATTACATACATCTATTTAATTACACTGGCATTAAATTCTGGCGTTAAAAATTTTCCTTTTTTAGTGTCAGAAAAGGTAAAAAAATCATAAAATTCAAAGTATTATACATCGGTATGTTTTGATCGTATAATAATGAAAATTTTACTGTTTTATTTGGTACCGTATGGAGAAAAGGCTTCTAAAAATAACTTATAGGACCCAAGTACAGTATAAAAAAATAAAATTTCGTAATTTTTTAAAATAACTATTTTGACATAAATGAATTAATTTTCAAATGATCAAGAACAGCATTTAAAACATTTTTGTAATTGGAACTATACATCTAAAACTAACGGTTTAGGAAATAGCTATTAATCAACAATAAAAAGGGACACCCTGTAAAATCATAGCCAGAGATATTTTAAACGTCTATTTAAGCATTATATATATATATATATATTATAATTTTTTTCCTTAAAAATTAAAGGATGTGCATTTTTATGCTTCGTATTTTAAAATAAAATTTGTCATATTTTATTTCTTAAACCATACTACGCGTCCGCTAAAAGTACTGTATACATTTTTTTCATCAACAAAAGTCTCCATTTTATGATGAACGAACAGTTACTCATAATAAATTTTTATGACCATTTTTATCAACAATAATCTCTAATATAACGCCAGGAATGAACATTTATTCCTTGCTAATTTTAAATATTTATTCGAAACTTATTTTTATTTCTTACATAAAGGAAGTCATAAAGAATGATGCTTCACTCTTATAAATGAATGTAAGGGGAGTGATAGTTTTGTTATTAGTATAAGGTTATGATGTTATACTATAAAAAAAGTATATTGAAGATGATAATATAATTAAAATTGGTTATTTTCTGTTATACAACTTATACTTGATAGACACATTTTATGATTGAAATTATAATAAGTAAAATTTAGAATAATACGTGTTTCTTTTCAAGAAGTATTAAAAGAATCTTTGATCATAGCTGTATTAGGTATGAAAGAACATCATCATTATTTTTTGGCTCCTTCAAAGACATTTCAAATAGATAATATCTCCTCTCCCGCTAGAAAGATTAACACATCTAATTAAGTAGAAGTATCTAAGTAATTACACACATTGCATAACATTTCTGAAAACATATTCAATATTTATCATTTCAAATGATGCATGACATTTCAGACAAGATCATATGATTACATTTATAATGTGAATGTTAAACAGCTGCCATGCTAGTAACGAAGTACATAATAATAATAAATAATAAATAACTGAATCAAAAGTATAATCACACTGTTTAGTTAAAATATGATTATATGATTATATGTTTTATAGCTTATATTTGTTAATGGTTCATAATGGTTAATAGGGCAATGGACATTTAATCATAAAAAGCATATATGACACTTTTAAAAATTAAAAATTAAAAATGTTCATATTTCGTATTTTGGAAATTTACATATTTTAACAAGGGGAGTTAATATTAATTTATTTCATAGGTGAACCAGTCGTTGCTCCTTTTGTTTTCCCACCTGCCCTTAAAGAAGGAGAAAGAGGGAGTGCTACTTGCACCATTAAATCAGGAGAGAGACCTATAAGTTTTCAATGGCTGAAGGACGGGTCAGAAATTGAAGATAATGAAAATACAAAAATTCAAACAATCATGGACTCTTCTTTACTTGTCATCGAGTCTGTAAACTCTTTCAGTACGGGAAATTATACATGTATCGTAAAAAATAATTTTGGAAGTGACCGTTTTACTGCAGGATTGATTGTTTCAGGTAGAAATTTTTGCTTATTTCATATTCTGGCTGTAAATTTTAAATATTTCTATTAATTACTGTATTAATAAAAAACGCATATTATTTTTTTGCAAAGTAATCTACTTACATAACATACAAAATTCTAAAGGAGTGATAAATCTTTCTTTACAACTTTAATCATGAAATACTATTTTTGAAAGCTGATTAAATCCAAAGTGCATATTATTCCTGGGAATTTCAAAGTAGTTGCCGCCACCATTTCAAATTAGAAATTTTCTATTTAATATTTCAGTCGCAAAATTCATACTCACCACATTTAATCGAAGTATTTGTAACATTTTTTTTTTTTCTGCAAATAAATAAGACGAAGAATTCTGTTAAAATATTGTGGTAGAACTGTACGCAGACTTTAAAGCATTAGTTAAAAACCTTCTCATAAACATGTAAGCTTATTAAAAAAAACTATGATGTCAGGTCATCTATGAAATGTAACTGAAATTTTTACTAACTTGTGTCATTTGAATGAAATTTTTACTACATCCATCTGAGGAATGCAAATGTAATGACACTAGAAGTTTAAAATATAACTTAAATGAATTTTTGCTATTTTTATTGTACGACGCATTAATAAGAATTAATCGTTTATTATGAATAATTGCTTTATTATTTCATATGAAACAATTTAAAATGACATGGGCGTATTAGAGTGCAAAGCGTTTCTTTTTTATGAGAAACAGTCTGTGATTATGATATTATACTAAGATTACTAAAATGATTATAATCGATTTATGATATTTCTATGCTTTTTTAAAATGTTATGCTCTTTAATTATCTTAAATTTCCATTATTCTATAATAAAGCTCCCCCACAATGGAAAGTCGAACCCAATGATTTGATAACACAAGAGGGAGAGACTGAATCCATTGACTGCCAAGCTCAAGGAGTGCCTATTCCAAAAATAAAGTGGACATTCGGTAATTATAATTTATGAATTAATATTTAAAAGTAATTTATGATGCTTTAAAAAATATTTGTTTGAAAATATTTTAGTTAGAAAAAGCTAGACTGTAACCGAAATATGTTTATTTTCAGTGAATCTCTGACTGATAAATTTTTATGTTTTAGATTAAAAGTTTTCGATTAATATTGTTCCAGACATTAAAACTTGAAAATAAATATAATTAAATAATTAAATATTAAATATAAAAAGTAGTCAGCGTAATGCTTTTATAAATTCTGCAAGTTTATCATATCTAATACATTACATATTTTAAAATCTTACCTTTATAGTTTTCAAATGTATGGTCGTATATTGAAAAATGTTAAATGATGTCCGGATACCTTCTCAGAATGGTGTAAAATTTTGTTGCAAGGAATAAACGATTAAAAGTTTGCATTTTTTTTTGTTGAATTTGTAATTTTATTTATTGAAAAGTTTCGAGTATTTTTAGAGCTGGTTGTAAATTGAAGGAAAAAAGTAATTGATTTGATTGTTAAATACTAAATATCAAAAAGAGAATTAATCACAACAGGCTAAACACAGACTTCTTGGTAGATGATAAATTTATTAATAACGGACATAAGTAGAAGGTAAGTAATTGTGCTTTTAATGAACTCTATTTTAAATAGAGGCATCTTGGCGTCTATAATGACAAGTTAATATACATCTCAGGTAATTTTTTTTTAAACGATTGCTAGATTTAACTGTTAAAGAAAAAAGGAAAAAAAAGCTTGATATTTTAATCCAATTAATTTTTTCTTTCATTTCTTATTACTTTATTATCGTTTTTGTTTGTATTATAATTTATTTAAGCACCTTTTTGAAAACATGTTAACACTTAGATTTCAATAGGTTGTTTGGAGATTTTTTAGAATGCTATCTTTTGGAGTTTGGTTACTATACATTTTGCTTGTGAATGATACCATGTTAATAATACTTACTTTTTCAGGTGAGCAAGAGTCAAACGAGATTTCTTCCGATTCAAGTCGTAACATTTATGTATCTACTATTGGATCCCTAATTCTAAATAAAGTTGAGGCTGCTATGAAAGGATCATATAGCTGCGAAGCTGATAATGGATTTGGTACTCCCTTAAAGAAAACTATATCTGTATTAGTGCGTGGTAAGTTTATAGAACAATATGTGAAGTTAGAAAGTTGCTAAGCAAGCTCATGAAAATTCACAGATTAATTACTAATTTGTTTATAAAACCCACTTTTGATTAAAATAGAGAGTGCATATGGTCCTTACTTTTGAGCACCACTATTTCCAAATAGAAATTTTAGTCTTATTTAATCACAGAAATTACCAAAATTAATACAACTTATACGATTAAATAACGTAAAAATGGCTATTCAGAAATAATGGGGCTAAAAAGTATGGGCCGAATGCACCCTTAAATACTGAAATAATTATTTCCTAAAATTTTCGTGTACATTTCAATGTTACAAATATATTAATATAAAGTTTGATTTAGTCATATGAATTTTACATATCACTGTGAAAGTTGGATTTGCAAAATAGCATATAGTATTTTTTATCAATTTTTTTTTATCATATTATACTTTTTAACCAAAGGAGGTAAAATTCTTAGCTCTGGACAACTCTCAAGTTCAATCGGGAAATCTAAGTTGTGACTTTTTGCTTCTTTTTTTTACGTTTTGAAAACTCATTTTTTAGAAAAGTAAATGATAATTCTCATATTTTTAATGTTTTGCATAAAATGAACTACGGTTCATTAAAGAAGGTTACAGAGGAAGAGCAGCACTAGCTAAAGGAACAATATTTTTCAAAGAAAAAGGAAGAAAACGATCATAGTGTCGAATATTTCAGGTAAACATTTGAAATATTTATTTATTTATTTAATTTTCAGGAGGTAGGGGTGGGGGTGTATTCTTTTTCATTATGAATTTTAAAAAGCTGAAGAGTGATTTTAAAAATTACTTTTCTTTCTTTAAATCTTAAATATTGGTTTCTCAAAAATCTTAATATGAAAGTAATGTAATTAAGCTAACAAAACGAATCCTATTTTTATACTTAGATTATTATTTGTTAGATTTCCTAAAAATTTTTCTCTTTTTTAAAGAAAATTTCCATTATAATGTTTTTGTGACTGAATTATAAAAACAATTTTAATAAAATTTCCTGACTATCCTATTTAGGAAGTGAAATTATTAGTAAATTGTATTATAGAAAGCAGAGTTGTACAGAAATTCACTGAGTTATTTATTTTAAATTGTGAATGTTTGTATAACTTATTTCTGTATTTCACCGACATGTGGCGCTGTGGGTTCATTAGTTTGGTTTTAATATAACGCTTTCATCGCCATATTACATTCTCTCTTGCTTTCTTTTTCAGTTATATGTCATGAAATATCAAGTAAATTTCTTTATCAGTTTGAAACTTGGTGAGCACAAGCTTTCTAAATATACTTCAAACAGCTCAAGGTGTTTATATGTATAGTGAATAAAAAAAAAATGACCGTTATCTTCAGGATTTTCATACATATCCTTTCATTATGCTATTTTCTGGTGTATGGAGGAGGTAAGTTTTAAATTCTTTTCTTCATTCTTCTGTATATAAAGAAAAAAAAACATCCCAATATTTGAAATATTAATTAAATATATTGTTATGTATTTCTTTTTTCTATTATATTTGTATGCGTCACAATTTCCTCCGTTATGAATTGTATATAAATGAGAATTGTAATTTTTCTCCGATACGTTCTCGTTTGAAACTTACATTTCGAACTTGAAAAATCACCCAATCTTTTTTTTAAATATAACAATTGTTTTGAAGCGTAATTTCGTAAAATAGAAGAAAAAAAATTAACTTTGATTTAGTCATAAAACTTCTTTTTTTCATATACATAATTAAGTATATCAAGCACTTTCAAGTATATTTTTTACCCTTGAAAATTATATAGAGTCATTTTTAAAACAAATACATTTTTTATCTTTTCACATTTTTGCAATATTCCTTTCGAGATATTCCTTTAGAAAAAACAATTTATAATATTTATGCATAAAAAACACAAATTTCTATTATTTATTTTATAAAGTAATTTTTATGAATAATGTACGACTTAAAAATGTTCATGTGCTTAGTTCACAGTGAAATTGTGGGATTAATGCTTGTTAAAACCTGTAAAATTATGCCTGGAAATTAATATATTATTTTCGAGTTTGAATGAGAGATCCTTTTCAATGACGATCCTTAGATAATTTTATGCAATGTTTTGAATTATTTCTTTAAGTTTATTTTTCCATTAAACTTATTTCCAATTTAAAATAAATTATTGTAGCAATTACAAGAATGAAATTACCATTTCAAATATTCTGGCGATATAGTGATTTTTTTTTTTTACAAAATAATGTATGCATTGATACTTGGTATGCTAAATATTGATATATATTTATCTCTACCAATCGGTAAAATGATCGGTTCGTAATTTAGTCGAAAAATATTGTTAATTAATGCATGCGATAAAATAAATGAACTTCAAAACAACAACAACAATAACAAAATTTCTTCATTTAAACATTTAGGCAGTAATAAAAACTTCATTAATTAATTTTCCTCATAGAAATTTTTACAAATTGATTCTTTTAATGCATGTTTTCCACAGACATATTTTCTTACAATCAACACAGATATCCGTGTCTTTATTTTCATTGTAAAAACCGATTTGAAAACATTCTCGCCGACAATTTTTAGTGTATCTACCGTTAGCGGTTTATTCAGGTTCTACGGTTAACACAAATCTTCATTTCTAGTAGAAAGTTCTTTTGTTAATTGAAATAAATTTTCTTGTAATATTTGTTTGCGTGACTTATTTATGTAAAATCCAGGCCTTAATTCTGACTATATCGAGAATATTCGGCAATAAAATTATATACCTTAACACTTATAATATCAACTGGTCAAAATGACCGGTTGGTATATGTAGGCATATCACTTAGATACAATATCTCATAAAAATGAATAGCCGGAATAATTTATATTAATTGTCATATACATATAAATAAAAATGATCATAATATAGTAAGAAACTTTGAAATTTAATTTAAAGGAAATTGTTTATGAGCAAATATTTAAACGTCATTTTAACCGGTTGGTATATCTAAGGTTACATCTCAAAGTTTCTATTTCATATTTCATGTTTTGAATTCAAAAGTTATGGTGTATGATTATGATTGAATTATTGTTTTACTAGATATGCCTGTAGTGGCACCGTTTTCCTTTCCACCTGCTCTTAAAGAAGGTGAACGAGGAACTGCTACATGCAGTATAAGATCTGGCGATTCTCCCCTAGAATTCCAATGGCTTAAAGATGGTCAGATCATTACAGAGTCCGAAAATTTAAAAATTCAATACCTCATGGAATCATCTTTTTTAATGATATCTTCTGTGGAGTCTAAAAGCTCGGGAAACTATACATGTATAGTGAAGAATTCCTTTGGAAGTGATAGATTTTCAGCAGCCTTAGTTGTCACAGGTGAGAGTTTTTTTTTTCATGATATTGACACATAAAACAGGAAACATAATATATTGGCAAACTAAATTATATGTTAACCAATTCTAATTTTGTGTTTCATTCTATGGATATTATGATAAAAATAGTGTTTTAAATTTTCAATTAAAATTTAAAAGTATTTATCAAAGTAATTTTTTTTGAAGATGAAAATAATATTACAAAACAGTACATTTTTACTGTAAATTTATTTGCTATACCGAAAAGTTTATTTCATCTTTGTACGATCTCACTCTTTAAATCTTTTGACATTAAACAGTGAAACAGGCAAGGGGAAAAATTTTGATACTATTAAAATTTGTATTTTTATTTTTCTTAATTATGTTATTTCTTTATACAAACTATTGTTTTGAAAATTTGTACTAGCAAAACTTATACAACACATCAGAAATGCTGACGAATTTTCATTTTTATATTTGTGTTTCAAACTAATAGACATGAGATAGTAGAGACAGAGAATTTTTATAACATTTTTTATTTTATTCAAAGCTCCGCCTATATGGAAAACAGAACCCCAAGACATAAAAACTCAAGAAGGAGAAACTGAAGTAATACATTGTGAAGCAATCGGAGTACCTATCCCTAAAATCAAATGGTTTTCAGGTAAAATACAAACTAAATTTTTTGTTAATTTACAAACAGTTACTCTATATGTTATTTAACAACTTTTATTAAAATTAATTTAAAGAATTAGGCTATATGTATTTGTTAGGAGAACATTCTATGTTTAGAATGTGTAAATTAGTAATAATTAAGTATATTTTATTTTAACATTTTCATACATATAAAAGTGTTTGCGATTTTCCTTGACAGTCTTTCTGTTTATCTGTTTGATTACCTATGTGACTAACTGTGCTTTCGCATTCAAATGATGATGAAAGTTGAGTATCTAACTTAAAAGTACTGAAATGTATTTTATGAAAAAGATAATCATTATGTTAGTCACACACATTTTTTGCGTTTACATAAAAATTGTTTAAACTTATAATCGTCTATCGTGCTGGTTAAATTAAATTTAAAAGAGTTACACATTTTAAAACTTAATCTCTCAGTACATTATTTACCCAAATAAATAATTTTCTTTCTTTTTTTACTCTTTACTCTAAATTTTATACGTTTTAAAAGTAATATAGTCAACAAATTTAAGTATCGTATTTTGTTTAATGACATTAGTTTCCTAAAACAACTATTTAAAGTTAAAAAATGTAGAAAATAATCTTGAATAATAACACATTTCATTAAAAGAAAGAGTTTTAAGATATTTCATATTCTATACTTAAATGTTTTACGCTGGATATAATTTCTAACTTTTAAAAATTTCAGCAATATGAAGGGGATAAGGAGAAAAAATAATTTAGATAAATGTGTTTAAAAATTTTGTTTACTATCGCAAAAGTTGACAGGTGGTGGTAAAAACTGCTGTAGTTTGCATTTTAATAAGAGTAGAAGTCTGAAATTTTGATGATTGTTCTTTAGCGTATATAGATTGTTTCGGCATAAATATTTTAAAATCCACATTTTCGTCCAATTACGAAAAATTGCAGTATTAGGGGAAGTTTAAAAATTTTCTATTGGAAATGGTCATTGCTATCAGATCATTTGCTTGGAAACGAAAACAAAGAGAAGTGCATTATTTTTAAAGAGTATTATTTTTTTGTGTGTGTGAATTACAATTTATCAATTTAATTTTTTTTAATTCTACGAATTTGGTGAACATTATATACTCTTTTCCTTCAAAGACATGTATTAAAAGTATATTCGTACATGCACAAGACTCTACAAATGTTATGAATGTATGATAAGCATTGCAAACCATGTATTATTATGTGGGATTGCATCAAATAACAGTGGTAAATTATCATTTATAGGCTTCTGGTTTTCAAATTACTTAATTATAGTATTCATATGCATCTTATTGCATAATAAGGTTATATTTTTGAATTCAGTTAACTTAATGTAATTTGCATATTACTAGCAAGTGTGCAATATATGCCTTAAAACACGCAATAAGCGATTTTTATTTCTTCTTTAATATTATACATTAAGACAATATAAATAATTTATAATTAAATATTACTTTATTATATTTGGTTTAAATATGTACATTTTAGATGAAAATTAAATAATGTAATATGCAGATTTTTAGGATAAGTACTAATTTCTAGTGGATTTTTATGTGTTTTTTAGAAAAAAATTCTAAAACCGAAATTGTGGGCGACAATACTTCTAACATAAAGGTATTGCCAGATGGATCCTTATCTTTTGCCAAAGTCGATGCAGCAATGGAAGGAAGTTATACTTGTGAAGCCTCCAATGATTTTGGGCCGCCTTTGTCTAAGACAATTTACATTTCTGTCAGAGGTATCTATTGATAAAAAAAAAAGTTCATATAGGAGATTATATGTGCTGAGCAAGTGAATGTCAATTCTCGTGCTAATTTCAATAAAATTATGACTTATATTTAATTTTAATTTCTTTATGCTATGAAAAGTGATAACAATGCTATCTTGTAAATTTCCAATATGTCAAATGTTTGAGTTTTATTCCTTTGTATGTAAAAACTGAAGAAGAATGTATTCGCACTTCTGAGATATACTTCAAAGAACATGGAGCTTATAGATGAATGAATACTGATATCGGATGCATAGAATATATTTCGTAAGTATAATTAAATAGTATCATGATTATACTAGTTAATTAATATAAGTTCTCATTGTAAAATTTATTTATGATATTTTTAGGTTAATTTTTGAATTGTTTTCTATTTAAATAATGTACACATAGTCATGTAATTATTATTTTTCATTAATAAACTAATATTTATATTTTATTTTTATGGCGTATTAATTACCACTAACTTTATTTTTCAAGCTCCACTATTTCCCAACCAATAACTTCAACAACGATATGCAGTTTTTTTTTTATGATGATTAAAAATAATTAAATGGGAAGTAAATTTTGGAATATCTTGTGAATGGTAACATTCTTGAATTTATAGAAATAATTTACTAATAATAAATAGCTTGGATATTCTTATTTTCTCCGACATGTGGCGCTACTTGTTCATTTTGAAAAAAGTAATAGTATGATGTATACGAAGCCATGTTGCTTAGAAATAATTCATTACTTTTGATTTTCCTTAAATTATATTTATTTTAATTCTTATTTCCTATATTATTCTTTAACATTCAAAAGGAACTTTATATTCAAGTGAATGAAACAATGATTAACATACTAATATTTCTGTTCTTGTTTAATATCAAGACAATATATGCTGGAGGTAGGTAGCTTGTTTTAAAACACGTATCTAAAAAGTTGTAACCATCTAATTGAGATAAATATTTTATAAGTTATTAATATATAATATTATAAGTTGTTAATTAATTTATTGATAAGTTATTTTGACCATTTTCTAATTGTAAAACATTTTTTAAAATGTTTTATACGTTTACATACTTTTATTCGCTGTTTAAAAATTACTAATTACTCAACGCATTCTAAACAGTTGCAAATTTATTGTGGAAAGATTAAACTTAAGTTTTTGAATTAACTATAAGTTGATATAAACAATATGTATATTTAAATATAAACAATTATTTAAGTTTTTGAAAAAATTCATTTGTTTGGAATCTGTGCAATTGGTAAATTTTAATAAATTGCCTGTATAACTTATTTTTTTTTTCCAGAACGCAATATAATATTTATATTGAGACTGTATAATAACAAATGGGCTCATTTTACACCATAAAATTTAATTTATAGAATATTTATTTTTATTATAAAGTGAACTTTCCTTAATTATTTTAAAAAAGGCTAATATTTTCAGAATTTTGATATAGTTTTTATTCTAGTAACTTACATTATTTATGCGATTAATTTTACGTTTTAAGAAATCTACATTTTTTTTTCGTAATTAAGTGGCATATTTATTTTTAAACTGCTCTTGATAAGTGATAATTATTTTGTTTTTATGAAAATCAATTTTATGTTTCATGACTGATTCTTCTTTGCAAATAATATTAGAAAATATGCATAATAGCTTTAAATGTAAAAAGGATTTTTTCAGCAGTAATAACGTCGGACTTTAATATACGTGTTTTCAAATCTTACAGTTTCATATTTTAATAAATTGGTAAGATGGAAAGCATCGGAGTTTTCCTTGAATGTTACACTTATTTTTTGTTTTGTTTATCTATAACAAGAATTTAATTTATTAAATATTTTTAAAATATTCTATAATTTTTAGGATCTGTTTTAAATTATTTACTATTTCTTAAATTTATATTTTACAGAATATCAACTGTAATAAATACAACAAAAAAGTATACTTACTATTGATTAATAAACATAATGCTTTAAACAATATTTGCTGTAAACATTAAGAAAGATGCCGAATTTTAAGTAAATAATATTCATGCACGTCTAACAAAGAATAGGTGGTTGTAATTTTTTTTATTTCTGCCTATTATTTGTGGAGCTACAGCCCTACAACGTATCGTAATTGATCCAAAATTTTGTCGATACTTTCTTGCATATGGAAATATTTTTTTCAAATTTTACTGAAAATGTTAAAAAGTAGTAAAAATTTAAATTGTATTGAGTATATAAAAAGTATTTTATAAATAAAATAGTCTGATATATATATATATATATATATATATATATATATATATATATATATATATATATATATATATATATATATATATAACTTTTGTTAATAATAATATATGTTTATATAGACTCACATAGAGATACATGTGTATGTATTTTTACTTTTAACAGCTCACTTTGCACCTATCAAGCTCACATTTTCATACTTATTTCACTTTCCGGTACATAAGCCGCGGCTAAAATAAGTCCGTTTCAAAGCAGAAATTTTATTTAATAAAATGTAACTTATTTCTTCTTGGTACTTATTTGAATTTATTTATTAGATAAAAACTTTAGTAGGAAAAATATTTATTTGAGCCGCGGTTTATACACCGGAAATTACGGTACATTATTTTTGGTATAAAATTTGTTTTTATAATGCTTTATACGTTTAGCTAATTTTAAGAGGTTTATTTTTATTAGATTCTCCTATTGTGTCGCCTTTCGTTTTCCCTCCTGCTTTGAAAGAAGGTGAGAAAGGAAGTGCTCTTTGTACGGTTAAATCAGGTGATAGTCCTTTTGAGTTTGAATGGAAGAAAGATGGAAATTCGCTTGAAGTATATTTGCCCAATATTGCCATTCAGTCTGTATTAGATTCTTCAATACTAGTGATTCAATCTGTTACATCTGAAAGTTCTGGAAACTATACATGCATCGCCAAAAACGCCTTCGGAAGTGACAGATTTACTGCTGCACTAACAGTCACAGGTATTTCTCTCAAAATATATTACTTTTTTATCAAAAGAAGAACATCTTCGTATGCAGTTGAATTTAAAAATAGTCATTATTCTCCAAATCTTGTTCTTCTTATACTGTTTTTTTTTTCTTTTTTTTTAATACACTGTGCTGCCATATAATTTTAAATTTATTTAATAGGTTATACGAGTGATTTAGATTCTTCCACGCATTTATATATCGACATATATTTTATTTTCACACGAACTTAAAAAAAAAAAAAAAAAACATTAATATATATATTTTTTTAATTAAAGAGCTCTCATGTATAACTTTTAGAACTTGTATGTATACTTTTTTTTTAAACGTTCATTTGTAATTCTACATTAAAGCATAAGTAATTTTCTTACATTATTCCCGCAAGTGATGCAAAATAAATTTTTTTAATTTTCTTATTAACTTGAACATTAGTTTATGGACATTACTACTGTCAGTTTCTGCATATGTTAAATACTTCATTACCTTCATGCAAAATCTAGTTGTAAGTAGTAACAATTGTTCAAATACATTTGGATATTATTTGCTAGTTTGCGTAAGTTGTTCAGATTTTAACGATTTGTTATCTTGTATTATCCAGTATTTTAGAAAAGTAAATTATGTTCAGTTAGTATTTTGCAGGACTTAAATACGTAAAAGTTGATCATTTTACATGCAATGCGATGAGTAAGAAAGAATAACTTTAAGGTATCTTAAAATTATGTGAATTCGGCTTGCTTAATGTTTTAATGATGAATCCTTTTATTTTTAAAGTTTGTGAAAGTAATTGTAATATTTTCCCCTCAGCTGATTGAGATAATTTATTATTTTACTATAATATTATAGTTATCATTACTTAGTTTGGAAAATATCGAGTTCCTAATTATTAAAAATAAAAGTATTGTTTCAAAGTAATAACTATTTATAATTGTTTAATTTTAAAAAGACCAACTTATTTGCATTTTACATGAATATAAGTAAATTTTTTTTTATATGTATGAGACTTTTTATTTATTTTACAATTTTTTATACTTTTGAACAGCCCCTCCAATATGGATAAAAGAACCAGAAGATGTATTTTCTCATGAAGGGGAAAGTTTGAATCTGGAATGTTTGGCCTCAGGTGTTCCACCACCATCTATAAAATGGATAGCAGGTATGTAATTTTAAAAACAAAACAAAACAAAGTAAAATAAACAACAACAACAGCAAAAAAGAAATATGTTACATTAAATTATTGGTGTAGGTTATACGCGTGCAAAGCTGCATTTATATGACGAATTGTAGTTTTATTTCTGTTTGTGTGTTTGAGTTTTGCTGAACGATTTTAAGTTGCTTGTTTTTCTCGTATAAATATTAAAACCTAAGTTTTATATTTTTGAACACCATTACTTCTACATTATTCGAAATAAATACGGTTCTTTTTACATATTTTTATTAATTTGTATAAAATAAATGAATACCATTTTCAACCTAAGCAGAGACATGTTTTTATGTTACTTGGTTTTGATCTCTCTCTCTCTCTCTCTCTCACACACACACATACCTACCTACCTAAAGAGGTGGTAGACCACAGTACAACAAACACTTTTTATATAGGAAAAAAGGGTCGTAATCCATTTATTTACTCAAAAATACAGGGTATCTCACTCCAATTCAAACCCAGATATTTTTTCATAAATTTAATAATAATGAAGAAATTGTAAAGAAATTTGCAACAGGTTTAACTTGTGTTGTGTGAAATGTAACTATATTAGTATAAGTAGTAAAAGTGGAATCAAATAGAGCTGAATTAGATATAGTAGATAATATAGATCTGAATTAGACTTTCCGTATTTCCAAATGTAATTGACATTAAATACGGTCACACTGACCAAAATAATGTACACTTCCAGGATTTTTTGTGCTTTCATTTCATTTCAACCAAAACAAGATAAATTTTTGAAAATGATATTATTATAGCTTCATTGTTATTAAAGCTATGAACAAAAATCCGGGTTTAGATTACAGTGAGACATCCTGCATTTTTGACTGAATAATTGATAACGATTTATGACCCTGCTTTCCTATTCAAAATGTGTTTTTTGTAGTGCGCTCTACCACCACTTAAAATTTATCGGAGGTTTTTATTAATTACCTTATATAAACTAGGCCAAATGCAAATAATGCCTTTAATAATTAATGCCTTTGAAAATAATTAAGTTTCTTAAAAGTAGAGATTCGTCTAAAATCGTCTCCCGGAAATCGCAATATAACGGAATATTATATTTTAGAAATATCTCCGATAATTGTCTATCGATATACTACATGTTTTATCGCTCTGCAGAGCTGAATTACATAACTGCATATAAATATTGCATGTATCTACGATAAATACGTAAAAAATTATGCTGATTTCAATGCTTTTTTATTTAGGGCAATTCAACAATCTATATTTTGATTTGAAAATTAAATTTTGTGTATCTCTTTTTAATATTACAATGCATAATATGCATTCCAATTTAGATTCGAAAAATATTCCAATTATTGTATTGTATTGTTTTGTTGTACTGTCGGGTAGATTTGACAACATTGATCAGGAATGATTTAAAATATAAAACTAGCATTTTCCATGAAATTACTTTTGCGCTATCATCTGCCTATTATTTCACAGGAACTTTCCTGGATTTTTTTTTTACATTGTTTGATTTACATTGGTTAGATAAGATCTACCTATAATATATTATTTTATTAAATATTTAAAATCTTAATTTTCAAAGAAATTAAATTTTTGCAATATTGCACCGATTACTTTGAATATATTAGTTTTTCTCTTTCCTGTTCTTATACTTTTTTGAAGAAATATTACATCATTTCATATCAATTTCTTTTAGCGATATTATGCTTTTCCCAAAAATGTATGTCCTAAAGCATTTTTTATATCCCTATCAAAAAATTTGCATCAACTTAAAAAAAAATCAAAATAAAGGTACATAATTACTTTAATAACAACGTTATGCAAATAATATTTTGTTAATATTTGATATTTTTAAGTTATAAAATTACGTGAAACACAGTCATAGGAACCAAACAAAGTTTACTAATGTATAAATGCAATAAAACAATCTGTAACCTAAAAATATTTATAAAAACGAATTAAATTTTAAAAAAAAGATTTATACATTTGAATCAGGTAGTTTGATGCATTTTGTTTTCTAATTGAATTACAATTTTTTTTAAAAATATTTTGACATTTATTCCATTGAAATATTTAATTTGTAAAGTTTAATTCATTATACTTAAATTATTATTCCAGATGATGGAAAAAAATTGGTCTCTGACGATTCATCGGCAAATGTGAGAATTACTTCTTCGGGGTCATTGTTCGTAAATAAAGTCGACATTTCCTTGAAAGGAAAATATACTTGTGAAGCTGATAACGGAATTGGTGCTAAATTAACAAAATCTATCAGTGTATCTGTGAGAGGTAATAAATTCACAGCTTTAAATTTCGAAAGCGTGTGCTAAGTAAGGTTTTATTACTATTATTATTATTTTTTGTCATTACCAGAACCGGAGTGACTTAAATATTTGGTTTTCTGGATTTATAACTACATATATCCTAAATATAAATTTTTATCGTTAAACTATTGTTTATCATCTTTTCAGCACTTACTAATTTTTATTTTGTGTTACAACAGCTATTATTTTATAAATATTGTATATGTTTGTTGAATATATTTTATATATTTGTTATTGTATATATTTGTTGCTATTACCAGCATTTAAATATATAACTTTTTATTTGTATGATTTATTCAGTTTCACTATGTACCGGATAATAAAAACAAAACAAAGTACATCTTTGAAGAAATCATTCCATGTTTTATGTTTAAAGTATAACTAAAGTTAGTAAATGTATTGAGTCAATTTTATTGTAATTTATTATTTTGTCATGGTACTTTATATTTCAACCGATATGTGGCGCTGCATGATTGTTACGTCCAAAGCAATTTTGTTTAGATATAACGCCATGTTTTTTGGAAGTCTGTGTTTAACAGCTCTGTTTCTATGCTTTAATGTTTTGCTTAGGACTAATTATAAGGAAAACGAAGAAAATGATGAAGTTTTAATTCAAGAATAAAATAGGCAGAGTGGAATTATGTTGTTCAAAATGAAGACTTTCGTTTTTCCACAATTATTTTTATGCTCTGGTTTGCTGCTACTTTCATCAGCTAAAGGTACGTATTTCTTATTACAATAATAGAGTAATATGCAAAGAAAATTAATTACATAAAGCAGATATTTTATATTATGTTAATACTTAATGTAATATTTTACAAAAATTAATTCTGTAAATAATATTTTCTTAAAAAAAAAAAAAAAAAAAAAAAAAAAAAAACAAAAAAAAAACAAGAAAAAAGAGTTTCGTTTCATAATTTTCTGTTTTAAAATAAGGGAAATAATAAGAAAAACAATGCATGCAAAATAATTTGTTATACATATATATCCCACAATTATTTTATTTTTGAATGGTATTTTAAAATTGTATTTTAGATTAAAAAATTTCATTTTTACAAACTATTAAAATTTTTCCGCTAAAGTTTCATGAGAATGCACAAAAATGTATCCACATACAACAGAGTCCGAAATTATACAAGTTATAGTAAAAATATATCTTCGCTTTACAATTTAATATCAATGAAAAATACTTAATAATTCTTACAGATGATTATGTATCAAACAATACGCGTATGTACAGGAAGATACTGTTTTCCTTATAATTATTGTGATTATCTATCTATATTTAACTCTACATTATTAATTTTACATTATAATTCCGTTATAAGTTTGATCTGCATGTTAGATTACTGAAAGTATCATTAAATAATCAAAGCATAGGCTGAATTAGGATCACATTATTTATTATGAAATCTTTACATACTTTAATCGGCATTTAAAAAAAAAAAAAAATAATAATTAGAAGTGCTTTTCTATTTTGTAGATTTAAAAATAAGCAATTTTTTGTCATATTAACTTTTGTCATATAGTACTTTTTGTACTTGAAAATTAAGAGTCCCTCTATTAATATTCAGAATTTTAAGACTAGAGATCTATTAATTTCTTCAAAAGGAAATAAAATGCAAATAGTTGACTGATAGTTGATTTAATTCTAAGGCAATTTTATGGAGAAAATAAACGCAGTTTTTAAATAAATATATACTGAATTGTTTTGAAAACAAAAATTGCCGATTTGTTCACAAATTTTCTAAAACAAAAATCATTCGTATTTTCTTAAATGCAACATCTTATATCTTAAATGTAAAAACTATTGTAATTTTTTTTTCAGGGTTAGAATTTCTAAATATATAGATTTTTTTTTTCAAAAATCATATTGTAATATAAAATTTATATTTTATGTTTAGCTTGCTTTTTTTTTTTTTTTTTTTTTTTTTACGTACATCAAAAGTAAAATAATTTATAAGTTAGATATTGAAATATAATTATTGTCTGATTTAAAATAATAAATACATTTTCATTATTTAATATGATTCCAAGATTTTTCGATTGAATTCTGGATATTTAAGGAGCTATTATTCACTTTTAATAAATATATCTACATATCTCTATTTATCTGTATGCAGTATAATTTTAAAACATTTACACTATGCCGATTAAACGAAAAATATAGAAATAAAATTCAATGCTATAATGCTTAATTTTCACTTTCGAGGTACTAATTGTTTATTTATTAGTATTATTATATAAAAAATAGAAATCTATTACTAAAACCTACTTCCCCTTTATCTGTTGTAGCTTAAATTTCAGATTAAGAAATTTGTAAAGTTGCGGTGTGAAAAAATAATAAACTCTGAAAATCAAGCTGTATCTGATTCACATTCAGTTTTAATTATTTGAAGGTATATTAGAGGTTTACTTTGTTTCTGAAGCTGATATATATACAGTAAAATCTCATTACAACAAATTTGTGGACACCACCTATTAAATTCGTTATACTGAAAATTTTGCTAATGTGAAATACCAATATGGCAGATTAAAAAAATAATTTATATGAACGTTGAATAAAATTATATATTATAACTACACCTATATAAAATTTTGGTTAATGTGCATACATTTCAATAAAGAATAATTATACAACATATTATTGTGGATTTATTAGTTAGAAGTAAGATAATTATTAAAATAAATAAATTTCAAGATTTTAATCGTAACTATTATAAAGGAATTATAATTTATGTTAAATACCTGATATCTTAAAAACCTCTCACTAATATCTGCTCTTTATGTAATTTTAAAATTTACTATTTTACAAAAACGACAGAGTTTGTTTTTCTGAACTGAAGTTAACAACGAATTTTTCAAAACAAAATCTTCAATTTTACTCAGCATTGTATAAAATGTTTGTGGTACATTGTTTTACTGGAATAAATACTCGTCAAAAGTTTCAATGTTTGGTAGAGCTTCTCTTGATCGTACAATACAAACTTCGGTACTTGATGGACAATCATCGTTTTCGTATTCATTGTCGCTTGCTTCCTTTTCTTTTAATACGTTTTCGGCGATGTCACTTCTATATAGGTCAGGACATGTGGAAACTTTTTCATCGCATTCAATCTAGCATTCAGCAGATGATGTATGTTGAAATTATTCTATAGATGTGGTTCAGAGATCAGGAGAAAATTCTATGCAACAAGTAGACTCTTCTTCAGTTTTTTTTTGCTTCATTATCAAATGTAGTAAGTCGGATTTTCTTCAGCAACTTTTAACTGTGGTAGAAGATAGATTCTGCCAGACAGCCCATATCAACCTGTCTTTGTTAAAGTCTTAAAAAACTTTTTCTATTAGCCGGAACCGGAGTTTCTCTTTGATATTTTTTAAATTATGCCTTGATCTAGTGGCTGAAAAATGTAAGCACAGTTTAGGCGGTAAAAATTCTACTTTTACGTTATATAAATATGCTGTAACTACATGCGCAGCATAATTATCTATGAACAAAATTATTTTTCTTTCCATTTTTGTCATTTGTTCATTCAAACTCCTCAGCCACTTAAAAGAGCGGTTCTTAATTGTTCAGGCGCACCTATTACTTTGATAAACACAAGGGCGATTTTGCACATTTTTAAAGCAATGTTTTTTTGAAGATTCCTTCTATTCCAAGAAAACCAGACTAAATGTCGTGCTTTATATACTTTCATGCCTTTACAGTTTTCGTCTTTCATTGCCATGGTGTGATTCGTTAGAAGCTCACTATCGCAAGAAGCTGATTAAAAACAGTTACATCTGCATTGAAAATATTCTGGTAGATATTTTCTCTAGTGTATTTTCACAAGTATTTTTCTTTCCATTCATGTGCAGCTGACACATCGGCACAAATTTGTTTCCGCGTTATGCCGTACTTTTCACGGAAACAAAATAGCCAACCAGAAATTGCTTCAAATTTTCTTAGGTCGTTTAAATTTTCCTATCGTTAATCATTCATGGACCCTGAAAATTATTTGGTTTTACACTGTAATATAAATCCTGAAACGGGCAAATATTTTAATCTAATATCTTGAAACCAAGTATATACAGTTTCCCCAATTACTTTATAATCAGCAAAGCACAATCCTTTCCTGTATGGAAATATATTAGATTCCATAGAGTTTCAAAAATGTGTCCTTTTCTTTTAAAATGGTAGCTAATATAATTCAATTATTTCGATACATATACTTGCCTTCACCCAGCACTACTGCTTCTATAATTTTTTTTTCAATGAAAGTTTCTTTCTTTTCCTTTTTAATGCTATTAAAAAATAAATAAATAAATAAATAAATTTGAAATGTGAATTGTTTTAGACTAATAGGTACAGCTATTTATTGCAAAATGTTACGGCATACGAAGGTAAAGAACGACTGCAATAATAAATGTTTTGCGCTCTTTTTTTTTTTTTTTTTTTTAATTGGGCGTGTTACGCAAACCAAATAAAATAAATTAAAAAGATGGGGGAGGGAGGGCGGTGGCAGAGAATGTAAAATACAAGTCTATTATTTTTGCAGGTGCACATGAGGAAGCAATTCTGCCCGCTCTCTCGAAAGACAGTTTCCATATACGCTAAAACTTAAAAAGTCATGGGTTAGTGAAAATAATAATAAAACAATTCTTCGAGAATTCTAATTTTTAAATTCATATCTCTTTTTCTTTCCAATTCATCGTTCGTAAAACTGAAATGACTATTCCTTCAAAGCCGTTAAATCGTTATAAAATCGCCATAAATCGTTAGTTTTAAAAATTCTTTAATATGAATTCATTAATGCGAATATTTTTATAATGGAAAAACATGGGATTTTCTTTAACAATCCAAATAATATTAGTTTAACAGAAAAATTCATTACCATGACATTCGTTGTAACGATATTCTACTGTATAACATTTTCTCTTGTCGATGACAGATGATTAAAAAAAGTTTTTCCCCTTCAACTTGTATAAAAAATATGCATATTTTATAACAGCTAAATATTTGTTCTTTTCAGATAGCTTAAGTAAAACTTGATAAAATCGCAGTTAGAGTTTGGAAAAAGTTATTAATTATATAATAAAATTTTAAGTGATAAAAAAGCCAATGAATATGCAAAAGTAATATTACTATTAATAAATTTTAACATCACTTTTATTTTATTAACCAATAAATGTGATTGATGACTATTTTTACAATGATCACTTTGAGGGTAAAAAATTGAAATAATGAACTAATTATTAAGCTTTGACTTGAATTACTGCAAATTATTTTCATTTTCAGAAGTTCCAGTTATTGCTCCTTTTATGTTTCCCCCTGCATTGAAAGAAGGAGAAAGTATCAGTGTTGTTTGTTCAGTTAGATCTGGTGATAAGCCTGTTCAATTTCAATGGAAAAAAGATAGTCATGAAATTGTAGAAAATTCTAATATCGGGATGCAAACAGTCAAAGACACGTCTCTTCTTATTATAGAGTCTGTTACAGCTAAAAGTTCCGGAAATTATACCTGCATCGTGTCTAATAAATTTGGAAGTGACCAATTTACTGCAGCTTTAACGGTAACAGGTATGTATTAAAATGCAGTTATATTCATTGTATATGTGATCTTGTGAAATATTGTTGAATGTTTCGATGTATAAATGTTTTTTCTGCTACACAGCATGATTTTCGATTATAAGATATTTATGAGCATGAGATTCTGAAACATTTATAGATGTGAAACTTAGGCTTTTACGTTAATTAACCCATTTCTTTCTTTCTTTTTTTTTTTTTTTTTTTTTTTTTTTTGGTATAGAAACAGTATTTTTAAGATAATTGAGTGTTCAAAAATTAGATGGTAAAATTTCGCCGTTAAATCGTTGATTGTTACTTAAAAATAAAAAAAAAATAATGCACATGAGATTATCATATTTAAAAAAAAATTCTATTTTAGAATTTATAAATGCAAACAAGAGTCTCGTATGCATCTCACTCCCCCCCCCCCCCCCAAATGTGATACTTGTTCGTTAAGGTCATCAGTGAAATAAAAATAAGTCAATACATTGTATTTAATAAATTAGAATAATCCTATTATATATTAGTCAAAAGATAAGAAATATAAAAGTGCGCAGCTTTAATAATGCTGTTTCAGAATTGATTGATATTAGCAGGGAGTGATTTAGTGAATAATTAAATAAATAGATAAATAAATAAACGACACTATTATTTTTTTAAGTTAAAAAAATCGTTTTTATCTGAGGAGGAAGCGTGCTCATAAGTATTTACGGCTTAGAAATTATCAGTAAGAATGCAGATGATAACTTCAAGGATTTTAAAATTTAATTTAGTTGAATAAGTTTAAAACAATCTTAATATCATTAAAAAAATTAATTTAAAAAAATAAAAAATAAAATTGCTTATTTGAAATTAATATATTAAATCAATAATATTATAAGACATTACCAGTTGAAATATTTATATATTGTTTAATAAAAGCAATACACACACATATATACGTACCGTACCTGCTTGCATAATTTGTGCCCCACGTAATATAAGCACCCATACTTTTAAAAGAAAATTTTAATTAAAAAAAAGAAGAATTTAGCAGAGCAAATAAAAGCATGATATTTTTCGTGTTTCTAAAATCTACGAAATTACCTGAAACAGAAGAGCAACTTACGAAATATTTTCAGAAAATTCAAAATGATGGTTGCGCTGTTTACATCAGAAATGTTGAAACTATTTTGAAACAAAATATTTGAAACTCATTTATTTTTTAACATTAATTGTGTATTAAAATGTCATAACTATCATAAAGAAAGTCGTTCCTTTAATTACTCTTGTATTTTCTTCCCAAGAAAATTCAGCATTAATAAATACTTTAAAATAAATTCGCATATTTTATTCAACTCCCTACTTTTGGAACCAAAGAAATGGGAAAATTGTGCGCAAAATATGCGCGTAAATACTAAAAACTTTTTAAATTCGCATTTTCTCTGTACATCGAGTACGTTTTGTTAGAGATATTTTGACATTAAGGCACATTTTTATGCCTTATACAATTTACAATTTATTTCAGAATATATTTAAATTTTAGTTACTGTTGTCAAAAATTCTTAAAAAAAAAAAAAAAAAAAAAAAAAAAAAAAAAAAAAAAAAAACTTTTTCTTAAATTTGTTTATTTTTATTTATTTATTTATTTATTTAAATGAGTATGTCACTCTGTTCTTAAATATGATTTCTCTCATAACTTTTAAAATTAATATCTCCTATGAACTACATTTTTTACTTTTATAGCTCCTCCTGAGTGGATTAAAGAACCGACTGATATTTATACACAGGAGGGAGAAAGTTTAGAAATTGAGTGTTTGGCATCTGGAATTCCTGCCCCCAGTATTAAATGGTTGTCAGTTAAGTATTTTTTCCCGTCAAAAACCATTATTTCTTACAAATAATTATTAATTCGTTGAAATGTATTTAAATGCATTTTTTTCAATAACTGTTAATATTATTAAGATTTTTATTTTAAAGAAAAATGTAAGCAGATTTTGCAAGTTGTGCAAGATTTTACAGTTTTTAAGAGTATTATAATATGAAAATATTTAGCATAAAGAACTTTATATGAAAAAGAAAGATGTGTACATTTTAAAATTTTAATTTATCCTCCACTTATGCAATTTAGCACACATATATTTAACTTTTCTTTATTCAAACTGTTTATATATTAAAAGTTTGTAAATAGTTATTTTAGCAATGGATTATAAAACAGCAACAACAGTAACAACAACAACAACAACAACAACAATAATAATAATAATAATAATAATAATAATACTTTCTGAAAACATACATGATTAATTATGCAAAGATTTCTGAAAAATTGACTTCACTGTTTCAATTTTACTTGTAACTTGGCTTTTTATTTTTCTCAAGACATTAAGACAAGATTTAAGTAATTGCGTGTAGGTTAGAAGTTGAACTCTTTCTTACCTAATTTAATATAAATTTTGAATTATGTATTTAACCGAAGGTTTGGTTTTGTATTTATAATTTTCTGTATTCAATAGATTTTTTTCAAAAGTAGACATTTGCTGTTAGAGAAAGTTTTGATTACATGGTCACTTGATACCACGATGCTTTTATTTCTGAAGGCAAAAGTAGGATAAAAAATAGAAAGATCTTTTTTATTTACGGAAAAAGCTTTTATTTGGTACATTTTGAAAATTCTAAAAATATATTACAACAATAATTCAAAGATTATTTTTGCTATATTTTACGATTAATATTAAACTGCCCCCCCACCCATATTTTAATTGCGTGTAAAATTAATTTTACCTTTAAGGTAATTTCATTGCAAGAAATTATATTTTGCAGTAAGAAAAATCATTTATTTAAAAGAAATAAGTAGTTTGCAATTATAGACATTTATTTATTTCTATTCGAAATCTCTTTTTGGTTTCAGATACTAATGACATATATGAATCCGAAAGTAGTTTAACTAAATTGAAAACTTTAACATTTGAAGTTGTATTAGAAATTAAGTTAGAGTTTTCTGGAATTCCTGTATCCAGTAGTAAATGCTTATCGGTTAATTAGCAGTAAATATATATATATATATATATAAAAAAGAAAAAAACTCTTATAAAAGGTTGATAGTTTGCGAAATGTACTTAAGTGCATTTCTTAAGTAACTGTTGACCTTATTAACATTTTTATTTTAAAGAAAATCGTTAGCAAATGTGCAATTTAATAACAATTTATAAGATGCTTGTGGTAAATAAAATATTTTGTATAAATAAAGTTAGAGAAATATTATACAGGGTGATTAAAGAAAAGATTGGACAAACTTTAATTGTTATGTTACCAGGCAGCAACTTATATCGTGGAAGGAGTATAAAATGGTTTTATAAATGAATAATTAAAGTTAAGTTCATTGATTCATTAAAATTTTATTGTAATTTATATAAAATGAAATAAAAAATAGAAATCTATAGATCTAAAGATATATTATCACGTTGTTTTAACATTGTCAAGGCAACACAACTAAACACTTTCCTCCAAGCAATTAAAATATATTCTTTTATTATCCTTCCATGTCATTGTTATTTTTCAGCCATTGGAAAATATTCCAATCCAAATTCCGTCTCTTAAAAAGTTGGTTATCAGAAGTAAAAGTTATAATTTAAACATTCTACTAATAGTAATAAATTTATACCTACTTATTTATGTAAATCTAATTTTACATGATATGTACCAGAATTATAACTTGTACCAAAAACTTATGCAGGCAGATTTTAAACTAAATGATTATTATATAAGTTTTGCATAATAACTGTTTTTTTATTTTTTTGAACGTACAATTATTGGTATGCCATTTTTCTTGTATTTAAATTGTATTGAAAGTGATGTTCATTTTGAATATCATCATACAGGTGGCAATTTTGAAAATTTGATTTCGTCTGACCCTTCTTCAGCAATAAAAGTATCTGCCAACGGAAATTTAGTCATTAGTAAAGTCGAAGCTTCTATGAAAGGTTCTTACACATGCGAGGCTGATAATGGATTTGGTAAATCTCTCTCAAAAACTATTGAAGTGTTAGTACGGGGTAAGCCATTTCTTATATATTATGTATGATGTATTTTATGGAAACTCTCAGTGATTCAGAAGTGCTGAGCAAGTCCCATGTCAAAGTGGTCACAGAAATGGCAATTTTATTAGTTACAATTTCCCATTATGCTGTAGGAATTAGATGTCAATGGCAATAAATTCATGTAGTATCGTCTTAAAATACTGAACTTGTATTTATTTACTGAATTTTTGTAATTTGCTTTATGTGTAACAATTACGTATTATAGGCTGTTTAAAAAAATAATTTGAATATAATTGAACCTTAAAAATATTTCTTTCATAAAGTCTTTCCTATGTAATTTTTTCAGTGATTGTCAATCTTATTTGCATTTATTTGATATATTCAAAGTGCAAAGTAACTCTATCTCGCATACACGCAACAATTGTTTGTGATTATTATTTTTTTTAACGATCTGAGTAAATAATGTTTTATTACAAACTGTTACATTAAAAAACAAACAAATAACCTTAAAATGTATCTATAAATTCAATAATATTGTTTCTTCAATGAATGATGATTACCATATGTGTAATTTCAAATAGTACTATATATGTATCATTTATTTGTTATTTTTATTAACGAACAAACATTTATTCAATAAAAAAAGATTTAAACAATTTATTTTTAGAAATTATTCTAAAATGTATCAGTAAATGAAGTAATATGGTTATTTCAGTAAGCATTACTGATTTAGTAAGTATTTCTGCTATGAGAACGTTAATTATCGTGCTTTGTTTTCCAGTTTCAGCATCAATTGATAAATTAGGATTATAAAACTGTTTAATTTTAAGAGTTTTTAATAAATCGGGAATTTATTGTAATAAATTGCAACAAAATTGTAACAAGGTGTAATGCAAACGAATTTTATAAGACATCTGAAAAGTATTGTCGATTTTTTTTGTGTTAGTTTTTGTGAACAGATGGAATTGTAACGATATAAAGAAGAGTATCCAAAAGTTGAGTTCATTTGTGATATACATTTTTTTTTCTAACTGCAGCATTTATTGTAATGCATTTTATTATTTCTTTTCCACTGCTACATCGCTGAATATTATTATAACTTTACGTGTAAATTTTGTGATAAGTTTGTAATAAATTTGTACTGATTGTGCAATAAATGACTGTTACTATAATTAATACATATATTTTGCATTTACTATTTAATATAAAAATATATAGAGATATTTTATGAGATTTTTGTGTTGGAATATTGCTTTCAAAATCATATAAATGTTTATAAGTTTTAAATATTGCTATGAAATTTTGATACAAGTTGTAATACAATTACAAGAAGTACAAGTCATTTAAATTTGTTAAAACATTGATTGTAAGATTTGAATGAACAGGATATTTGTAAAAATTAAATTAAAAAAAGTTTCGTATTCATGTCCTTGTGTTGTTTAATGATAATTGTGACACAATATTTTCGCAATCGTGTTACTTTCTTTGTGTGTTTACTAAGATTGTATGTAAAATTTCCGTCTTTTCTTCAATGTAATATGATTTTAGATGATATAAATACACATGAAGTACTACCTATTAAACTGAAGAGAAATAAATTAGTAAATAAGAGAAATACTTACTAACAAGATGTCCATAAAGGATTAGTGTTACAAATGAAATTTAAAAGCAATAGCAATAAATTCATTTGGTAAAATATCTAAATAAAGTTTTATTTTCTTATTTATAAATTTTTTCCCTTTTCTCTATTTTGTCTGTTTATGTGTAAAATTTAAATTTCCCCCACTGTGTGGCGCTACCAGGCTGTTAGAAACTCTTTACATGAACAAACTACTAACGCCATGTTTTCATGATGTAATTTACTAGCTATGAATGGAAGAAACATGAAACATAGCATGTAAATTTTCTGTTGGTGGTGAATGTATTTTATGTAATTGATTATGAAATAAGTTTTATATTATAAATTTAAAACTGCATGTTTAGGATGATCATCTTTTTGACTGCAAATGAACTGATTGTTCTGATTTCTATTTTGGGAAAAGCTATTGCAGGAGGTAAGAATACGTTTATATTGCTATTTTGAAAAAGAAAATTTAAAAATAGTTTTAAAATTTTGAAAAGAATATTGCATGTTTTTATGGAGGACTTATATATTAATGAATAGTTATTATTGCTTTCCTTTTTCTTTCATAGTCATCCAGCTCGAAAACCTTTAACGTACAGTTAATCACAAATTTCCGTATTCCTTTACATATAAAAATCAATTATTTTTTTTTAACATTTCAATGTGTTTTTCAGTAAAATGTGAGCAAAATGATATTTAATTTATGTTATTTGGTATGAAGGGATAATAGATATTATTTATTGTGCAACACAATAGAGAATAGAAATAATGCATATTGAATAATATTAAAAAATGATGCTATAAAGATGCTTAAAGAGTTTTCCTAAAGAATGTATTACAGAAAGTAATATATTACTGAAACTATTTAATTCCTTTGTTTTTAGTGAGTGTATGATTCCAATTTTTATTTTTTATTAAATTATGAAAGTATTTCGCCAACCTCTATTAATTTAATTTCAGAAGCTTTTAGATATATACATTCGATCATTTCTAATTAACATACATTATTCACCATTTGAATTATAGATTCATCAAAATTGTAGTGAGTTTTATCTATTCAAAATTATTTAATGTGATAATTATTTTCATACAGATGCTCCTGTTGTAGCACCATTTATGTTTCCACCAGC
Organism: Maratus michaelseni; assembly: GCA_963931845.1. Taxonomy (NCBI): domain Eukaryota; kingdom Metazoa; phylum Arthropoda; class Arachnida; order Araneae; family Salticidae; genus Maratus; species Maratus michaelseni. The sequence continues at coordinate 259,518,150 of OZ007592.1, forward strand.
ATTAAAGGAAAGTGAGAGAGGAAGTGCAATTTGCACTATTAAATCTGGAGATAAACCTATCCAATTTAAATGGAAAAAAGATGGACAGGATATTGTAGAATCAACAAATATTGAAACTCAGTCAGTTAAAGATTCGTCTATTCTTTTCATTGAATCAGTGAGTGCAAAAAACTCGGGAAATTACACATGCATAGTTTCTAATGCTTACGGAAGTGATAAATTTACAGCTGTTTTAACAGTTTCAGGTAAGTGGAAACCGTTATGTGTTTTGATCAAATATGAAATTTAGAAAGTATTAACTGTTTGCTTCAACTATAAAAATCGATATTTTTAGATTTGGGAATATAAATGTGTGATATTTTCACCTGGTTTTTTTAAAATAAAATAACAACAAACTAAGCAAAGTAAAAATAAAATAAATTAAATTAAATTAAAAAATTAAAACTAAGTAAAGTAAGTACTGCAAAATAAAACTAAAAAATTAATATAATATATGGAAAATTATATATATATATTTTTAAAAGGTTAAAATAAAACAGAGTAAATTCTAATTTTTTTATTTCAATTTTAAATTAATACCATACATACTTTTTTGTTTTTTGAATTTTTAGTGAAAATATTAATAATAAAAACTCAATAACAAAATTTTTCTTGATAAGTAGCTGTCTGTTTTACAATCCAATAAAAATAGAATAAGAATATTAAATTAACAATAATTGAATAAAATTCTTTTAAATTTCCAAAATAAGGAAAACAGATTTTTTTTTAATGTTCAAACTTTAAGGGAAAAAAGTGTTTTATTTTAATTTATGATTGATTATTTTGATAATTAAAATTTTAAAGTATAAATAAATTGAAAAAAAAAAGTTAATCAGAAAGTAATTATGATGTGTTAGAAAATATATTTCAAATGAAGTTTTCGGAAATATTTAAATAGGTATTTAATTGTTCAAATTGTTATAAATTTCATTTATGTGTATAGCAAAATTTCTCTTAAAATATATCATGAAAAATTACACAAAATACAATATTATTCATATTCAATTTTCATATACTTATATTTATATTCCTTTAAAAATAAATTCAGCCCCACCAGAATGGATAAAAGAGCCATTTGACATCTTTACTCAAGAAGGTGAAAGTGTTGAAGTTGAATGTATAGCATCTGGAGTACCAGTGCCAACTATCAAATGGCTTTCAGGTAAATAATAAATATTTTAAAAATTCGAAATGAATGCTTGAAATATTTTAAAAAATAGAATATACGCATTAAAAATTTTTGAAACTTATCTTGACTAAAATATTTTGATATCAAATTTAATTTAACAATAACTTAACTAATTTCAATGGGGAAAGATATGTTTTAAAATCAAAGAAATAAAAAACATCGTTGCTGAAGAAAATAATTGAAACACTATTTAGCTTTATGTGGTTATTTAAAAAAAAAATCTATAATTGTCCGAAAATAAATAAATAAATAAATAAATAAAATAAAATAAAATAAAATAAAAATTCTGTAAATAAAATTTAATGCAAACTACCACTTTTATAAATGACTAGATATATTTTTGCAATTGAATAATATATATATATATATATACATGGATTAGAATAACAGAGTGACTAATAATTGGAACCTCTATCTCTGTAAAGATATTCCTTTGATTTTTTAATTTTCTCCTGCTTAATAACACAAATCTTACTGATACATTTACATCCTCATTCTTATTTGCCTGATGATTCTAGCTAATGCACTTTCAGGTGCTTAAAAATTGAATAGCGTTTTCTATTTTCTTATAAATTCAATATTTAAGCAGTCATGGCCGATTATTTTCTGATGAGAACTACTTTGTCAATGCCATGACGAAAGAGGTTTGAAACCTCAACTTTGACGGCTTTTTACATTCTATTTTATGGTACCTGAATAAGAATGTCTGCAAGTTTTATGTATTTCTGAATGAAAATGACATCGTGAATGCGTCAGAAAGTAGCGAATTTCATTTGAAATGAGCCTTAAGCATGTAAATAAGACCGAAAAATATATTCTGACGAATATATTAAAATATTAAATTTGTTTAACTTTCACTTTGTTTTATTCTTATAATCACTATAATGAAAAAAAAATAACCACCACAAATCAGCAATCATTTGTTTATTAACACATCTGGCCATTTGTCGGAAGTTGGAACAGCTTATTAATAAGTTTTTAAGACATTCTATAATTACACATTTTTAATTTACAAATATTTTGTTGAAAAAAAAAAGTAATAAATTCACATTACAAGATGTTTTATACCTTTTTAAAAAGTAATCTTCCCTTAAAAATATACTACTACTACTACTACTATATATATATATATCGGAACTTTTATTTTTATTGCATGCTAATAAATTAAATTTAATTTTAGAAAATAGTTTTGATCACAATAAAAATGTGTATGATCTTTAAAATTTTGAAATAGATTGTCTTACATAAGTATATTTTAGTTATTTATAAAAGGTTTATTTGACGAAAATTGTAATAGATTTTTTCTTAAGACATTACTTTATTACGACGAAAAAGAAGAAATAGAAAAGACGAAAATTTCAAGTAGTTTTCATATTCCCCCGATGAAATACTAAACCATTACTTTTTCTGTGAGAAAACTATCTTTAAGGTAAAACTACTTTTACAGGCAATGTTAAACCCACGTGTTAAAACAAGATATTAAATCTTGCAGTTGAACTTGTGTTTTTTTCCACTTTATAATTGAATAAATTTTGAACTATTAGTATTTTTTTTGAAACAGATTGCTATGCCTAATTATACATTATTTATTAATATTTTTATTATCACCAGTATTTATTGTGATATTCCCCAAAGAAATAAATAATTTTTATTTCTGGAAGAAAACTACATTTAACGTAAAACTAGTTTTAAAAGAAATTCTAAATCCACGATATAAAACAAAATTTCTGTTGAACATGTTTCTGTCATTTCCATTAAATAAATTTTAAATTAAGAAATAAAATTTAGTTTTAAATACGATCTTATACATTTCTTTTAAATATGTTTCTTTTAAGTGCTAAAAGATGTAAACTAAAAACATAATATACATACAGTAAAATAACTTTTATCCGATTGTTGACATGTTTCAGCTCACTCCGAGCCATTATCAAAAACAAATGAGAATATCTATAATTGCACGGTCTTTGAGTTAATATTTTAAATGCTATCATTTAATTTTCATGTACTTTTTAAAATTATGCACGTTATTCTTTGTTTTTTTTATTTTTACTTTGTTGTTTATTTCCATATTTGTAACCCTGGAATAACTCGAGCCACATTTTCGGCAAGTTAAAAGATGTTGCATCGTTACATATTGTATTTTTGCATGTTACTATCTCTATGGTTTCTCTTATTATGTATGGATAGTATAGACTATAAGGAAAAATTATTTTACTTTCATTGAAATTTATTTGGAGGGTTTCTTCTTGATATAATCTTGCCAGGGCTGTGGTTTTTCTATTGTACTTAATATCAGCTATATGCTCCTTTTTTCTGTAACTAAATTTCCTGCTTGTCATGCCGATATAGTAATTTTAAAATCTTATACTTAATTATAAGTAAAGAGTTATGAAACAGAAAAATTGACCCAGAATTATGTGTGAAGTTAAAGTCGAAAACGCAACTAAGTCATACCTAAGTCATACTAAAATCTCATTTGTAATTAATAAAACATTCTTTGATTAAAAAAAAAAAAGGACTAGATTTGAAATATTGTTTTTTTATTAAATAAAATAACAATAATAATAAAAAAATGTTTAAATAATATTTGTAAAAAAAAATAACTTAAACTTTTTTATTTCAGAAAATCATTTTAGCGTGTATTTGATCACCAACCAACGTACCTGTTAGACAAATTTTTTAATTGAAACCAACAAATATACATTATTATGTAATGTTGTTTAATCCAATTTTGTTTTTCTTTTAATTGTTTTTTATGTAACTGGGTAAAGTCTTTAATTAAAAAAGTTCTTACTTATTAAAAAAAAAAAAAATTATAACATTTGTAAAACTTACAAATGATGTGTTGTGAAAGTATGTTTTGTGTTGCACTATATCATTTTATTTTCTTCGCGTGTCGATGTAAAACAAAGTTCATGCACATATACAGATCGGCAGATTAATATTGTTGTAAAAACATTATTCCAGTTAGAATATAATTTTAGAGCAATATAACTTACGAGATTTTGTTAACCTTTATCAACTTATCAACAAATCCACTTAGTAAAAGCTGAAATCTAAGTAGAAAAAATTATTAAAAAAAGTATGTGTTTTCCTTTACTCAGTTTATTGAATTCTATTTTTCCCCCGGTCTTTAGTAAATTACTTTGTGAATTCACTTTGAAAATATTTTCAGCTGGGGCAAAGGAGTTAGTGCACTATTACTTCACTCTATGCAATTTTATAATTACACAACAAAAGATAATATTTTAGGTGACATCTAATAAGTTTGTAATTTTATTTAAAATATTTATGCTATTTTTAAATTTCAAAATAGGACAATAATAAAACGGCTTTGCAAAGAATGAAACTTCATAGTAAAATAAACTCAAGACAGAAACTTGACGAGTAAAAAACTAATCCTGATACAAGATTAAAGCGATTCATGTATACTTGAAATCAAATTAAGAGTGTTATATAAGATATTCTTAAATCAATCCTCTCGCTTACGAATTTTGAGAAAAACAAAGTAAAAAATCAGCCTTTGAATTGCCATAGTTAAAGTGCTATTCCATATTGTTTCATAATGGAAAAAATATTATGATTTATGCGATATTTGAGACCTGGATGGTTAAAGGAAAAATAAAATTAAAGTGAAAACCAATTTTTAAACACTCTTTTTTTTTTTTTTTTTTTTTTTTTTTTTTTTTTTTTGATAGAATTTTTATACGAGATTCAGGTGAGCCAGAAGGTTAACTAATTTCTAACTGATTTTAGTTGGAATTTTAGTAGTTATTTTCTGCTATAAGAAATTACTTAAATATCGTCTAAAACCATTTTTTTTAATGGATTATATTCGACAATCACCCACTTTACATTACATAAGTATCTTAATCTGTATAGTTATCTGTAAGTTTACCATGATAAAATCAGAACCATTACCAGAATGGATATCATTCATTTACTTATAAAGCATTATATAAAAATTTCCAATTGAAAGATATGGCATTTTTCTTATATAAGTGACATTTTTATTAATTTATTTTATGAACTTTTAAAAAACTCTTTTAAAATTAGTAATTAACTGCTTTGTACTTACTGGTTTCAACTTCCTGTATAAATAATTTAATTTTTGGTATAGGTTCTTTACAGGAAAATATGTTTTCTAGTAAGAGAAAATACTTACTTTACTGAAAAAAGTAGTTTGCAGCTGTAAAATCCAAAAATAGTTTAATTGAATTAAAATCATTCAAAGTTGTATTTAAAGTTTTCACTCATCAAAATCATTCTTGAAGTTATCCTTGACGTTTTGTGTCCTAAAATCTTGTGAATATATTTTATAGAATAAAGTGTTAATTATAAAGATAAAGTTTTATAATGAAATAAATAATTGCAATATAAGAATGGATTTTATAGAAATTTTAAACATCCCTGTTACAAATAATAAATGAAAAAAATTTTGCATACTGTATTCTTTAAAATATGATTTTTTAATAACATGGCTTTTATTAATACAGATCTATTAACATACGCAGTAAGATAATACACTTCAAGGAATTGGAGCTCATTCTTTTTCTCTGCTGTTATAATGATTTTTTGTTATTATTATTTTTTAATGGGAGTTTATAAAATAATTTGTAATTTGTAATTTGCTTTTTGTTAGATAATACGTCAAAAAGAAGAAAATAAAGTTTTAAAAATCATTTTAATAAAAGTTGAAAGTTAAAATAAACCTGTCAAATAATTTAACCCATTGATACAAAAGAGATTGAATAGCTATGCAAAATATTAACCACATTTTTGTCTTTTTGGCTTTAAACATAGTGTTAACTCAAATTAGCAGTTTACAATTTTCATACAACTGTGAGATGATGCATATTTAAAAGTTAGAACTATAATGTTTCTTAAAAGCTGATTTATATGTCAAATCTTTATTTTAAAACTACGAATCTTCTGTTAAATTCCCTGCACCTTTTTTGATTATATATAAATGGCAGTAATATTTTAGATATTTTTAAAAGTATATTTCTACAACCTTACATTCGAAAGTTAAAATGAACATTTTTATATGAAATAACTACATATAATACTTATTATATTTCATACAAAGAATCATTATGCTGTACCATATAAAAATTTCTTGATTTTTATAATATTTTCTTAATGATTGCATAATAAGAAATATATAAATTAAGTTTAAATTTTTTATTTGGGATATAACCATTATAATATGTTATCCAACTATTAACAATAAAGACGTATGCAGTCAAAATAAAATAGGTTTCTTTTTTTATGTTTAATGCTTTTAAAAGCATGCAACTACATAAATTTGTCATACTGCGAATATTTATTTCAATAAGAAAAGAAATTCTTGAACAAAGCCATTAAAAAATTGAATTAAGGCTAGTCGTTAAAATATTTCATTCAAACATAATTTTCCATGGTTTTTATAAAATGTATGAGTGCATTTTTAAGTATAAAGTAAGAGCCTTCTTAAAAAAAAGTTCAATGAAGAAAAACTTCAATTTCTAGGCATAATCATACAGAAAAATAACACTTAATTATTAACAGCTTTTAATGTGAAAATCACCAATGCAGAGTAAAGATAAATATTTATATTATGATCCTGTTTCATAATTCAACATTTCCTTTCAGGTGATGAAACTTCCAACAGCTACGTTTCTTCAGATGCCTCGTCGACAATAAAAGTGTCTCCATCTGGTTCTCTTTTCATAAGCAAAGTTGATGCATCTATGCAAGGCTCATATACCTGTGAAGCAAACAATGGGTTTGGTAAAGCCTTATTTAAAAAAATTACCGTGTCTGTTCGTGGTAAGTTTATAAAAGAAACGGCTACGTGTATTCGATGTTAAAAGCAAGCATCATGTCAAATGAATGAAAAATATTGAAACTCATCTTTTTCATTTCGCTACAACTATTTTTTCCCACTTTTTCAAATTTAATTATTTGTTTTTCAGAAATCTGAAACTGATTAATGATTTATTTTTTTAGCTTATTTATATTCCATATAATGTAATTTTTTCAACTTTTTTCAATATTACTAAGAAATTGAAAGTATAAATAATTTTGAATTAAAATTTTGGAATTTTTTATGTTTAATGTTGAAACTGTACATCATAATCTTTTTATTTAATATTTTTTAGATTTTATATTCTATTTAATTTTTTTTTATTATCGAATTAATTTTCTTTTATAATTTAAAGAACATGTAACGTTGTATTTTTACCTTTATTACCGCCAATTTTTTATATATATAATACACAAATGATAAAAAAAAATCATTTGTCATTTTTGTTAAATATTTAATGTTCATGAATGTTCGCTTTTTTTAAAAATACATTTCCTTATAATTAAAAACAAATGAAGTAAGTTGAATGTATAGAGAAAAAAAAAAAGAAAAAAAAAGTAATGAATTTTCTGTCTAATAAAAGGGAAAGAAAATTCGCTGCGTTTTCTCTACGAATATTATTTTGCATATTTCTTCATAAAACACTATGCTATATAAAACTCAAGTTAATAAAGTGATGTCTGAATGTTAGAAAGCGGGTATCCTTTCAGAAGCCTAAAGATTTTTAAAGGCGTATAATTTAGGTCATTGCTCGGAACAAAAAACCTTTCAAGTACCCTTATTTTATTTTATTTTTTCTAATTTACTATACTTACTAAACTTACTCTTACGTACTAAATGAGGGAACACGTAAGCAATTTCAAGTACTTTAGAGTCTTTTCACCTACATATCCTAAGTAACTATTACTCTGATGTCATTTTTCTTTTTCTTTTCTTTTTTCTATTTCTTGGAAGATAATTTCGTTTTCATTAATATATTTAAATTTTTGATACTTTCTTTTCACGCCATTAACTATAGTAACATTTTCTTTAAGTGGCAATTTTTAGCTACCGATTTTATTGATTATCGTTGCATTTCATGATATATTGGAAGATGATATATACGATGCAGGGTGTTACCATTTATTACTTACTCATCATACATAGTATAGGGTAAATCTTGTTATCGTTTTGAAAATCAAAAACTTTTTTTGGCGGATTTCCACGTTTCAGACGCTGAAGATTCCGAAAAACACATTTTTACCGTTCGTCTGTCTGTGTGTGTGTCTGCGTGTGTGTCTACGTGTGTGTCTGTAAACGCTCTATCTCCCGAACAAATCGAGATAGAGACTTGAAATTTGGTATGTACTTAGTATGTAATAATGGGAAGAAGCTTATTGAATTTCAGTAACCTCGATTATCCGAACTATTTTTTTCGGATTCTCGAAATATTCGTTCTGATAAAAGGTATATAAAAAATTTCGAAATTGTTTATTTTAAGAAGTTAATATAAAAGACAATTAAAAACCCCCCATAAATTTTGCATAAAGAAGGAAGTCGATCGGATAATTAGTTGCCGACATATTTGTAATCCTATTTTCCACACCCTTCGATTTTTCATGACCCTGTATTTCATTCAAATTTCAATTCAAAGATATATTTCAAATGGAAATGAGACGCTTAATCCGACGCAGTAAACTGTTAGTTAATATGATTATCGATTTTGGAGTTATAAGGACGTTTCTTTTACGCAATTCAATAATAGAGCATTTCAAGTTTATGACGTCATCAAGCCACGATTTCATTCGAATTGAAATGCATTTTATAAATAGTTTAGACATGTTTTATTTTCATATTTTATATTATGCATATCCATGATGGGTAAGTATTACGGTGGTCCCCAACGATTAGTTTTGATCGTTACCCTTACATAGTCACCAACCTCCGGATTTTTTGAATACCAGTAAAATCATACAAAAATTTTAGCTTTATTAAATAGCAGAAATTACACGATTATAAACAAATATTTTTTCATAAAAATACTGGTAGGAAAAAAATTTGGAGGTTGGCAACTATGCACTTAAAGCGTGGTTTTTGGATTCTTTTGAGACACTAAAAGAGTAAAAGCACGGTCTCGATTTTTTTTTATTAGTAAGATCGATTAAAAAAAAAAAAAAAAAAACTGTCTAATAGTTAGAATTGTTAATAATAACAAAAATATCTTTTATGATGTAGCTATTTCTTACATAATCATTATTATTATTTGTTAAACATGCTAGCAGTCAGACTGCTATAAAACGTCACCCGTTATTTTGTGTAATGTTACACCAGAAGCGTGTTTTTGAGTTCTGTTGAGACACTGTAACATGCAAAGCACTGTCTTTGTGGATGTTATTAGTAAGTTTGGTTAATAATAATAATAATAATAATAAAACTGTCAAAAAGTTAGAGTTATTTAAAACAATAATCAGATTTATGTTTTTTGTGATGTAACTCTAATTTAGGTAGATATTAAATTTATTGGAAGACTGCTATCATTCAGACTGCTATGAAACGTTATTGCGTATGCTTTTGTTATTGTATAATAGAAAATTTTTAATTCAAATATTATTAAATTGAAAGACAATTTCTGTTGCAAATGTTTTAATGTGTTTCGTCAAAAAATGAAGTAATACGATCGAAATTTACAAAAAAGTTGTGGCTTTCGTGGAGCTGTAGTATTATTTTAAAAATTCAAATGACAGATTTTGATCAAGTGCAGTTCTTAATTGGTTATATAACAAAAATCATGAATGTGATAAACTTTTAGAGTTTTAAAACTAAATAACAGTGAGCGATAAATTCTTAAAGAGTTGATTATCAGATTTATTTATTTTATGATTTCAAAAAGACAAATGATATTTATGGTTACTTATGTTTACTATTAAATTGCATTCCTTAAAATACATATTGACGAACGCGTAACCTAGCTTAATCTAAATAAATAAAAATAAAAGAGCATTTGTAAAGTTAAATTTATATTGTAATTAAATATCGCTTGAAAAAAGTTTACTACATTTGACTGCTTCAAGACTTATGTGTGATTTTTAATATATTGTTTTCTCATTATGCTGCATTTTGATAATTTTTAATATAGTTTCCGATAATACTCATTTCGTTTTACAATTTCGAGAAAAAAAATGTATTTTCAAGATAATTCATGCAATTTATTCCAAACATAGTTCAGTCATTAAAATATGTTATATCAATATGTTGCGACCACGAGAATTGAAAACTTAGATTCTCGTGCCTTTAAAAATATGTATTGCTTTCTTTTGTGGTTTACTTCGTAAATTTTACTTAACAACTGTGTCATAAATGATGTAACTGTGGGAAAGGCTCGGTAACAACGTGGGTTGAATAATTTTAAATTATCATTCTTATTTTATCTTGTTTTTGCTTAGATCATTACAATGAGAGATCTACTCTTCTCAAAGGAATAAGGTAATATGAATGCACATAAAATGTATTCGTACTGATTGCGTCGACTGCAATAAATAACACTATTAATCGTTAAACATTTCATATTATTTAATTATATGATCTTCTCGCATATGTCATCATTTTTTGCTGTCGATTATTAAAAAGTTATTATTTCTAAACGTTTATTATATTTATACTTATTTCTTATTTTTATTGTAATCAGTGTCTTTTAATAATTGTGATTTATTCCTGATACAATGAAACGATATGGAATTAGTATCCTTCTGGCATTGGAATGGAAATTAAATTCGCGATCTTTTAATTCTAAATAGCATTTTTCTGATTTAAAGGTTTTATGTAATAAATATAAAAAATATCTAACATGAGAGATTTAAAAAGAAATTTTGTGAAAAATCTGTAATAAAAAGGTATAAGAAATTTTGAAAGTTTTTATGAACGAATAGAATACAGGAATATAAATAAAGATATCTAAAAGTACTTGTAATGTACATGTTCTTGAATATTCTTGCTTTTAGTGTATATGAAGTCGAGCTTGTCGTGAAATGTTCAGCAATTTTTTTTTTATTTGTATCATTATTTGTTAATTTTAAATTGTACATCAATCTTTAATAATTCTGTAAGAAACGATTTTCACAATTCATCTCTCTATATATTTTCTTATTTGTGATATTCTATATTTGATAGAACTAAATGAATATATAAAAATATTTTATATTAATATCCTCTCGTAATGTCGCCTGATCTTTAAATACCACTATAAAAAAGTTCCGGGAAAAGATATTGTACACTTATAAGATGAACAAATTACTTAAATTTTCACTAAAATATTGGCCACAAACTTTGAAAGAAATATCAGTATTTAAAAAAATTATTGAGAGAAAGTTTTTTTTTTTTTTGAAAATTTATCTTACATTATTGTAATTTATGTTATAATAATTTTGTGGTAATAATTTCGCTGTCACAATTATTTTTCTGAATTCTCTAAAACTTTGTACATGAAGTTTTCTGTTTTTCTAGCTTTTAGCTTTTATATTATGCACACACATTTAAAAAACAATGCTAGTTGAATGTATGGTATAAAATTAAATAGCTCATTCCTGAATTATAAGACATTTTCTCAAATCAAGCGTTTACGTGCATTTAGGAACTATCGAAGTAAATATTTTTAGTTAACAAACGGAACAAACTTATAGTGTTTGTTTACAGATTTCCAATAATTTTAACCTAACTATATTATATTTAATTGGCCTTTTTATATATAAAATTAAAATTTTCTCCACTGTGTGGCGCTACTAGGCTGTAAGATAGTCTTTACATAGCAAAGTCAGTAACGCCATGTTTTGACGAAGTAATGCAGTCTCTATGTAAAAAAATCATAGCATTTAAACATTTTTTTGATGATAATCGTATACTTAATAATGAATTTTATGTAATTAATAACAAAATATTTTTTCTTCTGTACTTCAAATGAAACATTTAGGATGGTCTTCCGTTTGATTACATATAAACTGATTGTTTTGATTTCCGTTTTGGGAAGAACTATTGCAGGAGGTAAGAAAAATATTTTTTTGTGCTCTTTAAAGACAAATTTTAAGTTTTAAAATCATTTTTTTAAATAGTTATTTCATATTACATAATGAATTTCATTTTTTATTTCTTTGCATTTACCTAGTCATATCTACCTAGAAAATTTACTACAATAAATTTAATATCATTTTATATACTTTGTGCACGTAAAAAAGTAATTTGTTTATAACATTTCCTAATACTTTCAGTAACAGAGAACGTAATAATATTTAATTTTTGATATAAATAATCTATATTTATAAAAGTTTCCTAAATGATTATATAATGCACATATATGACTATTTAAATCACAGGTTACTGCTTGACAGGTAGTAGATATATAAAAGCATATGATTTTTGTTTATTTCGATAAAAACAATAATTTAATTTTTTGAACGATATTTTTAGGATATAAATTAATGTTTCTTCCTAAATAGTTTATTCTTGTAAAGAAGTACGAGTATATCAATAACACAACTTAATTTTCCTGTAGTTTATCGTTATGAAATGGTAAAATCTGATTTTTGTAAGTTATCAATATAAATTTACTCTTTTTAAAAAATTATGAAACGTTATTTTATGTTAAAAAAATTAGTTGATTATCAGTATATAATATACAGTGTTGATTATGTGAGTAAAACATTTACTATCATTTTAACTAGTGCAAAATTACTTTATTATTTATTATTTATTATGATAATTATATTTTATGTAGATGCTCCTGTTGTGTCACCATTTATATTTCCACCAGCATTAAAAGAAGGTGAAAGAAGTAGTGTCATTTGCTCAATTAAATCTGGTGATACACCCATCCAGTTTAAATGGAAAAAAGATGGACAAGATATAGTTGAATCAGCAAATATTGAAACTCAGTCTGTAAAAGATTCGTCTATTCTTTTCATCAAATCAGTGAGTGCGAAAAATTCGGGAAATTACACATGCATAATTTCTAATGCTTATGGAAGTGATAAATTTACAGCACTTTTAACGGTTTCAGGTAAATGGAAATGTAATTTATCTTTCGAATATATATATATATATATATATATATATATATATATATATATATATATATATATATATATATATATATATATATATATATTATGTGTTATTTAGGTAATTCCAACATTCTGTTTTAAGCAGACTAATTGCAAAAATTCAAGTTCTTATAATTAAGCATATTAATAATTTATATCTTAAATCAAATTTTTAAATACAAAATATAGGTAATATTTAATTTTTTTAAAAATTTATATATATATAAAACAATAGAAAAGCATAAAATATTTCAGTATATAAGTGAAAGAATATTTGAAAGGAATTGTTAAAAAAGCTGGTGTTTTGGATGTAATCTACATAAATTAATATTATGAATATTTACTGTTTTTAAAACGGTTAATATTCATAATGGTCATTTTTAAGTTGCAAAAATTTATAAACAAAATTAAGTAATGCTTAAATTTTACATAGTTACTTGAATATATCTTATTTTTCAGTTCGCAAAAATTATATGAAAAGGATTAGCAATTATCTTTGAATTATATTTGATTATGCGATATATAACCTTTGGAATTATCAAGAAGATACTATTAATCATAACATAATATGTACAGTATATAATATGAAGTATACTTTGTACGTAGCTTTCGAAAATATTGTTAATCTTAAAACAAATTTATATATGTATATTGATATTTTAGAAAAACATTTCACGAATACAGTAAAACTAGTCAGTGTCACTTAATTTGATATTATGTAAAACATATTATTATGCATATTTTACCCATATAAATTTCTAATAATATTCCTTTTAAAATAAATTCAGCTCCACCAGAATGGATTAAAGAGCCATTTGATATCTTTACTCAAGAAGGTGAAAGTATTGAAATTGAATGTATAGCATCTGGAGTACCAGTACCAACTATCAAATGGCTTTCAGGTAAATAACTTTAAGTGCTTAAAAGGAATGCTTGAACAATTTAAGAAAAATAAACAACATAAAAATGATTAAAATTTATTATGACGAAAATATTTTGACACTAAATTTCTTATGACTGATATTTAAGTAATTTCATTAGAATAGAAAATATTTTACTGATAAGAAATAAAACATAAATAACAAACATAAAAACTTACACAACAATTTTCTTTCTTTTTTCACATTTGTCTAAATAATATTTCATCGGCGCAATAAGTTTTTTATAAGGAAAAAAAAAATGTTGTTTTAAATACATTTTAAAGAAATTCTCGTGTATATTTTCTGATGATAAATAGCTTTGAAAGGAAAAATAACGTTGAAGTTAATGAAGAGAAATAAATACATATTGTTTTAGCGGAACTTTTTAAGATTTGTTTTAAAAAACTTGGGTCCACAGTTGACATTGAATATTAATATTTTATACTAAATAAATATTAAATATAAATTTAATATTTATTTACAAAATGTTAAATACTAAATTTTTTTTACCGAACTTTTAAGTTTCAGATGCTCAAAAAACTCTTTAGTGTAATTTCTGTTGATGAAAGTAAAAGTAATTTTACAGAAAACTTTAAATGATGGAATTAACAAATATAATTTTCGATCGAAACTTTAATCATTTTTTAGAACATCGCTTCAAAATTTGCTTCGTTTGGCAATTGAATTGTATAAAAATAAGAAATCTACTGAGCTCATGTTGATGAATTTGAAAGTTGTATGAACTATAGTACGGAACAGACTAACAGTTGAAATCGTACAAAAATCATAATAAAGTATGGCAATATGATTCAAAAAATATTTTTATATAATCAAATGTAAAAGAAAGAGCAACTTTTTTCTTTTATTTTGATTTTTAAACTTTAATGTTTCTTTTTTTATTAAAATAATAATCTTATAAAATTAGATGGATATGTTTGAAAAATAAATTTTGCACAATCAATTAGAAAAAAAAAATAACTTCTTTATTTTATTTTGGTTTTCAACTTTAATATTTTGTTTTTAGTTAAAAAAAAGAATAATGTTAAATTATGTAAATAGTATTAAAAATAGTTTTTAAATAATCAATAATAATAATAAAAAACTTTGTTTCTTTTATTTTACTTTTTTAACTTTAATGTATTTTTCTTTAAATAAAAAATAAGTATATACAAAATTATGTACAATCTGCCCAGAGAAAGTGACTTATTATGTCAACTTAATAAAGTTTTTTTTTTTTTTTTTTTTTTTTTTTTTTTTTTTTTTTTTAAATATTCTCGAAACGTAATTAAAAAAAAATCTTTGTTCTATAAGACTATCTAAACATTATACAAAATGTTTGTTTTAGATAATGAATATTAAATTTTTCTCTGGGCTCAGATATAAAGCATTCTTTGGTTAAAACTCATTTACGAAAAAAAAATTCTAAAACAATTCTTATTTTATTAAAAATAATAAGAACTTTATAAGAAAGAGACTTAAATAAACTAGAAGTAATAGACTATTTAGTCTACAAATAATCATCAAAAATGCTTGGGAATATTTGTTAAATATTTAAAATAAATTAATGTATGATCTTTTATTAGTAAATTATTAATAATTTTTTTTTATGCTCTTAAATAATATTTCACAAAATTTACTTCACCACAACAAAAATTTTAGCACATACCTTTAAAGTATGAACATAAAATATTTTTGTGTTTAAACTTCTTTTAAAGACCAATTACTTGCGTAAATAAATAAATAAATAAATAAATAAAAATAAAAATTCGATTCTTGATATTACTTACATAATAAATTATTTTCTTTTTTAGTTAAAAAAAAGAATAATGTTAAATTATGTAAATAGTATTAAAAATAGTTTTTAAATAATCAATAATAATAATAAAAAACTTTGTTTCTTTTATTTTACTTTTTTAACTTTAATGTATTTTTCTTTAAATAAAAAATAAGTATATACAAAATTATGTACAATCTGCCCAGAGAAAGTGACTTATTATGTCAACTTAATAAAGTTTTTTTTTTTTTTTTTTTTAAATATTCTCGAAACGTAATTAAAAAAAAATCTTTGTTCTATAAGACTATCTAAACATTATACAAAATGTTTGTTTTAGATAATGAATATTAAATTTTTCTCTGGGCTCAGATATAAAGCATTCTTTGGTTAAAACTCATTTACGAAAAAAAAATTCTAAAACAATTCTTATTTTATTAAAAATAATAAGAACTTTATAAGAAAGAGACTTAAATAAACTAGAAGTAATAGACTATTTAGTCTACAAATAATCATCAAAAATGCTTGGGAATATTTGTTAAATATTTAAAATAAATTAATGTATGATCTTTTATTAGTAAATTATTAATAATTTTTTTTTATGCTCTTAAATAATATTTCACAAAATTTACTTCACCACAACAAAAATTTTAGCACATACCTTTAAAGTATGAACATAAAATATTTTTGTGTTTAAACTTCTTTTAAAGACCAATTACTTGCGTAAATAAATAAATAAATAAATAAATAAAAATAAAAATTCGATTCTTGATATTACTTACATAATAAATTATTTTTAATGATCATCGCTATCCTTATTCATCCTGAATATTATTAATGTCATAAATATTATTAACATCACGAATATTATTGTCAATATATTAACATAGTTTGATTTCCTTAATAAATTCTGGCATTTTTTTTTCTGCGAGAAAACTACCTTTAAGGAAAAATAGTTTTACAGGCAATCACAAGACAAAATTTAAAAACTTTAAGTTGGCATTTTTCTTGTTTTTTACTGTTTGAAATAGTTTTATTTTAAAAATTTATTTTCTTGTATAATTCCTAGGGAATAGTCATAAAATAAAGAGGTAGATTTTGTAGTACGTGTTAAAACAAAAGAAGTATTATTATGAAATTACTATTAAAATAAAATTTTCATTTGGAAACATTTTTGAATTATAATTGAGTGTAACCAGAAATTTATTTCTTTGCTTGTTTGCAACTATAATTTTTTAATCAAGTATAAGTAGTATTCACAATAGTAGTATAATACTATAAATATATATTTATAGTATTATAAACGGTAATAATACTAATTATGATTTTTTTAAAAGTCCTAGTTTGTTGTAAAATCTTCCTTTAATCAAGCGCTACTTTATCATTAAACGATAAACAGATATATGTATATATTTAAATATAACCTATACATATTTTACATTTTAAACTTTTAAACTATTTTGTTTCTCAGTAACTTATTTTAAAAATGATTTTGCGAGATAATTATTTAAAAATCTGCTTTCGTATACAATGCTAAGAAGGTAACAAAAAATACCTTAAGAAATCTTTTCATAGACTGCTTCTATTGTGTTTTATTTTCACCATGTAAAATAGTGCAAAGATTATTTGATCATACATAGGATTATTAGCTAATAATTCAAAGTTGTAAGAAATTATATCTTGCATCTTATTCTATTAGGTTTAGTTTTTCTCTCGTTATTTCTGCCAAAATAAAGAAAATGCATACATACGTCGAATTATTATTTTTTAATTACTATTATTTCCTTTATAAAACATTTTTAAATTACAATGATTTTACAAAAATAATGAAATTTTTTTGCCATCATATAGATTGGTGTAATTTTAATTATGTAGATATTATTTTTTCAAAATTGCCGGATAAAAAAAAATAACATTTACTTCTTGAAAATCTGATCCTAACTATGTAGTTTCTTAATAAACATATGTTGTTATACAAAATATTAGACATAAAATACGACTAATTATATATGTGTTAAAAAATACATATTTCTTTGCTTGGAAATTACTTATTTACAAATTTATTTATTTATGATGTTCATATTTTCTTTGCTTCTATGATAATTCATGGGTTTTCATTTTATAATTGAAAATAATGTAATAATTGAAGCGTTTAGTTGAAGATGTAGAAGTGAAATTAATTTTTGAGAAAATTGAAGTGGACAGTTTTGCAAGGTAACTAAATATGGTATTTAATGATGCAAGGTATTTAATGATGAATGTGTAAGTTTTAATTTGTTTTCAGATGTTTTAAATTTTAACATTTATAATATGAAAAATCAATGTTTTAGTGAATAGAATGAATACAATTAATACTGATATTTTCTACAGAAGGATACGTATGAGAGCTTTATATCAAATGTTTAATGTCCGGCTACTCGAAAACAAAAATTACAAGAATTTTTATACTCTCCATTCATTTTTTAACTTCACTGAAAGATAAATTTGTGGACACGATTTTTATTTTTGGTTATTATTTATTTCGAAAGCTTTAAATTGTTTTATCTTTTTATAGAAATAAATCTACACCTCGTGCTCTGGAACCGAATAAGAAAATATAGTGCTTAATTAATGAGTGATTCTAATTTTCTGTTAACATGCGCATAGTAAAGACCACATAGTATTGCTGCACATAGTAAATATTCAAATATTTATAATATGATCATGTTTCATAATTCAACATCTTATTTTCAGGTGATGAAACTTCCAACAACTACGTTTCTTCAGATACCTCATCGGCAATAAAAGTGTCTCCATCTGGTTCTCTTTTCATAAGTAAAGTTGATGTATCTATGCAAGGCTCATATACCTGTGAAGCAAACAATGGGTTTGGTAAAGCCTTATTTAAAAAAATTACTGTGTCTGTTCGCGGTAAGTTTATAAAAGAAACGCCCCATTGAACATTCTTACATGTGAGAAGCAAGCATCATGTCAAATGTCTGGAAATTATTGAAACTCATCTTTTTCATTTTGCCATAACTGTTTTTTCCCACTTTTTCAAATTTAATTATATGTCTTTAAGAAATCTGACACTTATTAATAATTTACCTTATCTAATGATTTATCCATTTGATTAAAGAAAAAAAGTTACTTTTTCTGGGCGTTTATTATTCTGCATATGCCTCCTTTAAAAAACATGCTTCTTTAAAATGCAGTTTAATGATGTCTGACTATTGTAAAGCAAGTATTGTGTCAGAAGTCTAGAGTTTTTGTAATGGTTCATTATGTAGTTCATTGCTCGGAACAAAGAACTTTTCAAGTACCGTTATTTTATTTTATTTTTTATTACTTACTGTACTTGCCAAATTTAGTCTCTCGTACTAAATGAGTGAACACGTAAGTAATTACAAGTACTTTAGGCCTTGTTCACTGAGATACTCTAGGTAACTTTTACGATAAAACCTTTCTTAACATATAATCGCTTTGACGCTATTTTGTTTTTTCCTTATTATTTAATTTTCAATTATTTATTTTATATTTCATGCCATTACCAATAATACAGTTTCGTTTAAGCGATTGTTTCTTGCTATCGACTATGTGTTGTAAGCCAAATGTGTTGTAAGCCAAAATTTGCGGTACAGGATGTTGCCAGATATTTTGTCTCTTACATTCTAGGAGTGTGTCTTGACTTCTTTGATTATTGTTACTATAAAAGTAACTATATATATGTAGTATTATAGTAAGGTTGGTTTATTTATTTTTCGATATCTTATACTATATTCGTCGAAATCTTATACTTATTTCAAAGTATAATCGTTTTTATGTTTTCTACAATGTAGTTATACTTTAGGTAGCTATAATTTTTTTTCTCGATATTGATAGTATTCCGACTGTTACACAATTTTATCATATATACGTTGTTAATGAAGGAATAGAAAATATTTCATATATTTTTAATGAATTAAAAAATATACTATTGCAAGATTTTTTATTATTTTATTACTTATTACTTATTATATCATTTATTACTTGATTTATTATTATTAATTAGTTCATTTATCTTCATTTATTATTTGATTTATTATTATTTATTAATATTTTTATTATTATTTATAATTTTATTTATATATTTTTGTATCCTCGTTTTTGTTTTATATTTAATTGTGAATCATAAAGTAAAGGTAGATTGGTTAATAATCTCTCCTTAAATAATAATAAAAAAATCATTTACCGAATGTTTGAATAAAAAAATCTATTGTGTTTAATTTCTACTTCGATTTAACTTATGGATTATTTTTTGAACTCACTTTTTCATGCTTTTTCACTATTTTAAGAATTTTAACGCTATTTCAGCTAGTCATTCATATTGTTTTACAATAAAGAAATAAATACTTTTAATATAATCCATCCAAATTTTTCGATTTAGTTTATTTTGTGAAATATATTGTACCATGTAAATCGAGAACGTAAATTGTACCCTTCAAAAGGATACATTCCTTTTCAGAATAGCCCCACCAGTGGCTGAGAGGTTCTGCTATCAAAGCTGGTAGACAGGGAGGTGCTGGTTTCAAACCTCTGTCGTGCTCGTCGACCTAACCGTTCGGAGTTTTCCGTGGTTTTCTTCGAACCTTGTCGTAAATATGGGTTAGGATTCCTTAGAAAGACCCCCACGGAGGGCACTTCCCCTCTAGGGCCTATATCCCTAGAGTAGATAATCGGCCGTCATAAATCAACCAACCAACATTTTCAGAATAATTGTTATTTAAAAAGGCGTGCCAAAAATTAATTGTTGCTGAAAAACTACAGTAAATTGCGAAGTAATTTTAATTTGACAATTTAATTTAATTTTGTTTTTTTCTTTAATCATTATAAAACTTCAATATTTACAGGATTCGAAAGAGTAAAGAATTATTAATAAAGTGTATTCACACTGATTTCTTCACTTACAATATAGAACATGGTTGATTACGAGTAGTTTATGTAATATTATTTCATTGTATGGTCTTTTGTGTTTCGTCTATTGCTGACTGTTGCAAATATTTGTTATTACTTATTTTTATGAAACTTTTGCTGAGTTATTATTTTCTTTCAAAATGCTTTGTCTAAATAATCGTGATTTATATGGCAAATATTATTGAAAAATATTTCGTGTTTGAATATAAACTTAAAAATCTTCCATTAAATTTTATGAACTTTTTGCTGATTTATTATTTTTTATTTTAGTGTATTTTAATAGTCGTAATTTAATACCTTTTAATTAGTGTGTCTTAATAATTGTGATTTATAATTTGCAGTTATTATATACAATGTTTATTTTTAGAGGTATTCTGTAATACTTCTTACACAAAATTGAAATTGAATGTTTTCAGTAGACAATCAAATTTGATATCATTAATACTTCATTGTTTATCACTGGGTTTATTCCGATATAAACAATAATCTTTATTTCCAGAATGTGTTTTGAAAAAAAAAAATAATTTTGAAATATCCACTTCAATTATGAAACATCGTGAAATTTTTGTAAATGTTATATAGCAATATTTAAGTTTAAGTATATTTACGTTTAAATGTAAACTGTAAATTTTTCCGATATGTGGCGCTGCAAGGCCGTTAATATTACATGAATGATAAACTACTAACGCCATGTTTTTACACAAGCTTCATAATATTGTTCGTTTGTCTAAAGTTTTATGATTTATTTTAGTAATATATTTTGCATATTTGATATGTGTTGTTGATATTGTTTTGTTCTAAAAGTATTTTTGCTTGCAACACACAGTGAAATAATGTTTGCTATATATTTTGATTTCGGTTAATATATTTGATAATGACGAAATTTGCCTTGGATAGCCGTCAGATGTTTGTCTTTTTGATCTGCTGTTTTGGAATAGTTTTTGGAGGAGGTAAGAAAATATTTCATATTTAATATTATTTTAAATTACACGAATTTCTATTTTAGTTTGAATAATTGATTTAAACAATGATATTTTACACCCATTTTAAACTAGTTTTAGATTTTCGCATGCTCAGTTTAATTTATTGTATTTTAAAACTCCTAAGGTTGAATAAATTTTTTTGTATAATAATTAGGGTTTTGAAAGTTTTTTTTTTGGATATGAATTCAGAATTATTTTATGCATTTAATAAGTTAAATTAGTTTATTTATTATTCTAAAAATGATAGTACTACATATAATGAAACACAACAAGATTAATTGTGGAAAATAATGTCTCTGTCGTGCTGACAAGTTGATAAAGAATTAAGAATTACTATTGAAACGTTGGCTCAAAAATATTACAGTAAAAATAACAGTGCTTTATCGTAATTATTTTTACTTATTTCCATCGCCCGGTTGGTTCGAATTATTAAACTCATCTACAAAGTTAACCCAAATGCACCAATATTTAGTAAGAATGTTTTCTGAATAAATATTCTACCTTCTTTTTTTTTTTAAAATTAATATGTATATGTGGTGGAAACTAATTTGAAAAATTGTTAGAAGCTGGTGTACCATTTATTCAAGTAGTACTATGAAGTACTATATTTTAGTATTGTCGTTTTAATGAAGAATTTGAAGAATTTTTTTTATCGTTTAAAATTTGTCCAAATCTGACAATAAAAAGGCTATTTCTAATTTATAGATGTTCCTGAACATTACCTAATATTACGAATATAAATTTGCAGCGTTATTCATCATATAAAAGGACGATTTATATTTTCTAGATGCTCCTGTTGTGGCACCATTTATGTTTCCACCAGCATTAAGAGAAGGTGAAAGAGGAAGTGCTACGTGTACAATCAGATCTGGTGATACACCTATACAGTTTAAATGGAAAAAAGATGGACTGGATATAGTTGAATCAGCAAATATAGAAACCCAGTCTATAAAAGATTCATCTATTCTTTTTATTAAATCAGTGAGTGCGAAAAATTCTGGAAATTACACATGCATTGTCACTAATGCTTTTGGCAATGATAAATTTACGGCAGTTTTAACAGTTACCGGTAAGTGGAAATCTAATACATCTTTCGAAGTTTAGATTATGTTTTTTATATGCTGTTATAGTAATTGTAACTTTATATTTTACACAGACTGATCATCTATAAACATTCGTGTTTCATAATTAGGCCTGTAAATAACTGACATCTTAAATATAAATTTTATGGAATATTTTGAAAATCTTTTAAAATATATAGAAAAATATAGCAACGCTTGTTTTAAGCGTATAAAATGAAATGGGTTTGAATAGAATTGCGAGAAAAGTTCTTTATAACCAGTATAGATAATATAATGACTATTGTTTGTTTTTAAAACTGTTGCAACTTTTTGCTTATCGCAGTTGCAAAAATTTAAAAACAAACTAAATGTTTCATTTTTTCTCTACTTTAGTTGTCATGTGTTTAATTACCTTAGAAATGTGGAGAAAAATACTTCAATGATATGCTAAATGGATATATAAATGTATATTATTTAAACACATCTGTATATTATTTAAATATAGCTGTATATTATTTAAATATAGCTGTATATTATTTTTCAGTTTGCAAAAAAAATAATTTTAATTTTTTTAAAATAATGTACGGGCATACGTAATGTTTAGATTAATGGAAAAGATAAAATAAATAGAAAAAAATAAATATAATATAGAAATATTTTTCTGTATTTCCAGAAATGTTTTTGGATATATTATTAACCCAAATATAAATTTTAATAATTACATTAACATTTTAGAATAAATTCATGAAAGTAGTAAGACTATTCAGCGTTTTACATTTGAAATTTATAAAAATGTATTATTATGAATATTTAACCATATGTATTAATAATAATAATTTAAAAAATAAATTCAGCGCCACCGGAGTGGATTAAAGAACCGTTGGATATCTTTACTCAAGAAGGTGAAAGTGTTGAAGTTGAATGTACAGCATCTGGAGTACCAGTGCCAACTATCAAATGGCTTTCAGGTAAATAATTTTAACAGTTAGAAATTCATGTTTGACCTATTAAATAAACATAAATAACACTCCCGAAACAATTAAAGCCCTACCAGTGGCTGAGAGGTTCTGCTCTTAAAGCTGGTAGACGGGAGGTGCTGGGTTCAAACCCCTGTCGCGCTCGTCGACCTAACCGTTCGAAGTTTTCCGTGTTTTTTTTTCAAATCTTGCCGTAAATATGGATTAGGATCCCTTAGAAAGACCCCCCATGGAGGGAACTCCCCCTTTAGGGCCTATATTGAAAGGGTAGATAATCGGCCGTCATAAAATTAACCAACCAACCAACCCGAAACAATTAAAACTTATTATGACGAAAGCATTTGGATACTAAATTTCTTGTGACTGAAATTTAAATAATTTCACAAAATTAAAGAATAGTTTACTTAAAATCATAAATTACACAAAGAGCACCGTAAAAATATGCTGCAGTTTATTTCCGTATTTTGTCTGTATCAGTTTATGTCTGTGTTTCGTAATCCCTACACGCAAAAATAAATATTGACCTCTTAAATATCAGATATTTAAACAACTCCTTAGTATATTTTTCACTTATAGAAAGCTCTGAAAGTGAATGCTTTAATCGAACCTTTTTGGATTTTTTAAAATAGGAATTTGAATTTAGAGTTGCGACTGAATTACAGATAAATAAGAAATTTGATGTCTGCTGGTAATTGGGCTTGAAAATTAAATGAATTGGAATCTGAGACTGACTAACAGTTGGAATCGCAAAGAAAAAAAAAAGAGAAAATCATTATAAATCCCGTAAATATGATTGAAAAATAATTTTTGATTTATCTGTTAGAAAAATAATGATTTTTTTTGTTGTAATTTTTTGATTTTTAAACTATAATGTTCCTTTTTTTTTAATTAAAAAGAATTATGTAAAATCATCTGAAATTTGTATAAAATAAGTCACTTAATGTGTCAACTTAAAATAAGCCTTTAAGTATACTTAAAGTGTAGATGTTTTGATCTTTAAAAATTCAAATATTTTACAAATTGTTTTTTAGATAATTAAAATTTTAAATATTGATGTTTTGATCCTTAAAAATTCAAATATTTTACAAATTGTTTTTTAGCTAATTAAAATTTTAAATGTTATCTGTGTTCATATATAAAAAAGTTTTATGCTTTGCTTAAATTCTTTAAAAAAAAAAGTTTTCCTAAAAAATTTCTTTCATTTTAAAAAAAAAATTAAAACGTTATGTACTTTAATGCATCGTAATAAAATAATTTAATTTAAGAAAATTGATTCAATAAAATGCAAATATTTTAAACTTATTAATAACACATATTTTATTACTTAAATAATATCAGTTCACAAAGTCTTGCTTTACAATGATGGAAATCATATAAAGCAAGCAATATCGAATATCAATAATAATAATGATGTAGTAAGAAATTATATCTTGTGGTGTGCACTTCAACTTTAGTGTATGTGTGCGTTTGCTAATAAATGCAATTTGAAAAACACTACGCTAACATGACTGTGAAAGTAGTAAAATATTATTGAAAACCAGTTACAATTTTCTTTGCCTTATAAATATTAAATAACTTTTCAATCTGTTAAAAGTATATTTTTGCTCTTATACATCAACTGAATATTATGTAGTATTTATACAATCTGTTGAAAATTTCCCAATTCACATTTTGTGTACCCTTAAATATATTTGTCTCTCTAGCTATCTATATTCTGATAGTGACATCAATCGCCTAAAATTTACTTATTACATAAGAATTTACGATTTTATGCAAACATTATTCTGAAATTTATAATGAAAAAGATTATGTTATTTAGATGCATGATTAAAACAGTCTTTATTTAAATATTTTTTGTAATATTTTGACTAAATAAATTTACGACTAATTTTCAGTTGTTTTCCACTTTGCAATTTAAACTGCCTGTAAAAGTACTTTTACCTTTAAGGTAGCTTCCTTGAAGAAAAATGAGTTTCAGTGTTATGAAAAACGGTATATTTAAAGATAGATAAGATAATTTAAAGATATTTATAGATCTTAGATAGATAGATAAATAATTTAAAGATATTTATAGAATGTGTTTCTATTCAAAATGTTGCTTTGGGTTTAGATGCATCTGTTTGACTAAATTTGAAAACTTTAATCCTTTACTTCATGAATTTTTTAATCTTTACAAAAAAAAAAAAAAAAAAAAAAAAAAAAAAAAAAAAGATATTTGGGTGGTGTAAAAGTAGGTGAATAATATTAAAAAAAATAATCTTCAAATTTGCTGTTTTCGAATTTTATCTCAAATTACATGATGAAACTAAAATGGGTTAAATATATATATATATATATATATATATATATATATATATATATATATATATATATTATAAATAAATATATTACATATATTAATTTGAAAAAAAAAATTATCAAGGAACATGGAGTTTTATTTCTTTGTTTAGTTGCAATTAAATTTTAAATAAAATATAAATAGTATTAAAAAAATGGTTTAATCCCAGTTTATTTGCAAATCACCCTTTAATCAAACGTTACTTGATCAGCATGCAAATGCACATATATAACATTTAAATATAATCTATAAATATTTTACATTTATAAACTTTTAAAATATTTTAATAATACTTTTGTTTTTCCGTATTTTTTTTTTTTTTTATACAAATTAGTTTATATTACAAAATTAGTTTTCGTATAGATAGAAATAAACTTATAAAAAAGTGACAGTTTTTTAAAAATTAATTTTATAGAATATGTCTAATGCCTTTCAGTTTCATCATGTAAAATAGTGCCAAGAATAGTTAATCATACGTAGGACTATTGGCTAATGTTGTTGTTGTAAGAATGTATATCTTGTGTTGTATTGTGAACTTTAATGTGAGTGCGTGTTTGCTAATAAATTCAGCCTGTAGTAAAAACTGTACGTTAACTTGATTGTAAAAATAGTATAATGTTATTTAAAACTATTTAAAATTTTCTTTGCCTTTATTAAAATTAGTTTACCAATCAATGATGCATATATTTTTGCTCTAATATACCAATTGAATATTAATTTAAAAATAAAAACAATCTGTTGAAAAACTGCGAATAGTATACTTATATTAAAGATTTGTCTGTCCATCTCACTATAGACAAAAGCAAGATGTATTAGACTGAAAATTTTGTCTATTTTCCGAAATATGAATACAATTTTTAAAGAAAATTTAAATCCTAATACCTCCTTTCGACACTATATTGGAGTTCCTTGTATCAAAGCAACTCGGATAAAAGCAAAGTTTATGTAATTTTTTCTTAAATATTTATGAAGATTTAAGAAAAAATATAGATTTATAATAGTAAAAAGTTATAAATGAAAACATGTTCGGGTTTATCCATAAATTAAAAAAATAAAAAATAAAATAAAAAAAAAGATCTTGCTAATAAAAGTATGAGAGAACTCAACTAGAACACAGAAATTCTAAATATAAAATAAACTTACTTCATATGAAAGAAGATTCTATAATTTTTTCTAGTGTCTGTCTAACAGATGCAATATAAGGATGAAATGTATTACAAGAAAGCAATAGCTTCAGTTAAAGAAATATATTTCTATTCGAAATGTTTCTTTGAATTTTGAATGAATATGCTTGCCAAATTTGAAAAGTTTAGTTAAATAAAACGATGAATATTATGTTTTATTTAAGCTTCTAATGGTCATAATTATACTAATCATAGCGTAGTAAAAGCTATATTTATGATTATAGTAAACTAAACTTATTTGTTTTCTGAATATATCTTAAGTATATATATATTTAAAAAAAATGTAAATCATATGTGAAATAATATGTAAATATAAGAATTTTCCTCGATTTAGAAAAAAAGGAACATTTCGAACAACGACAGCAACGAAGTTCGAATTTGAGTGCTTTTTTTGTGCGTGTGTAATAAAATAGTCGAGATGCGATTTATTTTCTTTTTGTGAAACGATACGTGAAAGAATATATATGTATGTAAAAGCGAAGTATTTGTCTTAAAAAAATGCACTGTTTAAATTTTGAGAGTTTTGAATTTATGAATCAATAACAAATTGATTAATTCGAATTACCTTATTTCATAATTCACTATTTCCTTTTCAGGTGATGAAACTTCCAACAGCTATGTTTCTTCAGATTCCTCGTCGACAATAAAAGTGTCTCCATCTGGTTCTCTTTTCATAAGCAAAGTTGATGCATCTATGCAAGGCTCATATACCTGTGAAGCAAACAATGGGTTTGGTAAAGCCTTATTTAAAAAAATTACCGTGTCTGTTCGTGGTAAGTTTATAAAAGAAACGGCTAAGTGTATTAGATGTTAAAAGCAAGCATCATGTCAAATGAATGAAAAAATTTGAAACATCTTTTTCATTTCGCGATAACTATTTTTTCCCACTTTTTCAAATTTAATTATATGTTCTTAAAAAATTTGAAACTGATTAATGATTTACTGTTCTTTAGCTTATTTATGTTTCGTATAATGTAATGTTTTTCATGTTTTTCGATATTACCAAAAAATCGACAGTATAAATAATTTTGAATTAAAATTTTGGAATTTTTTATGTTTAATGTTGTAACTGTACACATAATCTTTTTATTTAATATTTTTTAGATTTTATATTCTATTTTTTTTTTATTATTATTATCGAATTAATTTGCTTTTATAATTTAAAGAAGATGTAACGTTACATTTTTACTTTTATTACCGCCAATTCTTTATATATATAATACACAAATGATAAAAAAAAAATCATTTGTAATTTTTGTAAAATATTTAATGTTCATGAATGTTCGTTTTTTAAAAAATAAATTTTCTTATAATTAGAAACAAATGAAGTAAGTTGAATTCATAGAGAAAAAAAAATAATGAATTTTCTGTCTTATAAAAGGGGAGAAAATTTGCTGCGTTTTCTGTACGAATATTATTTTGCATATTTCTTCTTAAAACACTATGCTGATATAAAACTCAAGTTAATAAAGTAATGTCTGAATGTTAGAAAGCGAGTATCCTTTCAGAAGCCTAAAGATTTTTAAAGGCTTATAATTTAGGTCATTGCTCGGAACAAAGAATCTTTCAAATACCCTTATTTTATTTTAGTTTTTCTTATTTACTATACTTACTAAACTTACTCTACCGTAAAAAATTAGTGAACACGTAAGCGATTTCAAGTACTTTAGAGTCTGTTCATCTACATATCTTAAATAACTTTTACTCTGATGTCATTCTTAATTTTTTTTTTTTTAATTTCTTAGAAGAAAATACGTTTTTCATTAATATATTTTAATTTTTGATATTTTCTTTTCACGCCATTAGCTATAGTAAAAATTTCTTTAAGTGACAATTTTTAGCTACCGATTTTATTGATTATCGTTGCATTTCATGATATATTAGAAGTTTATACGATGCAGTGTGTTACCAGTTATTTTGTTTGTTTGTTACACTTAAAACTTGTTTTTTGGATTCTTTTGAGACACTAAAAGAGTAAAAGCACGGTCTCGATTATTGTTATTTGTAAGATCGATTATTTTAAAAAAAGACTGTCTAATAGTTAGAATTGTTAATAATAATAAAATATATTGTATGATGTAGCTATTTCTTACATAATCATTATTATTATTTTTTAAACATGCTAGCATTCAGACTGCTATAAAACGTTACCCGTTATTTTGTGTAATGTTACACCAGAAGCGTGTTTTTAACTTCTGTTGAGACACAGTAACATGAAAAGCACTGTCTTGGAGGATCTTATTAATACGTTTGGCTTCTAATAATAATTAAAAAAATCTGTCAAAAAGTTAGAGGTATTTAAAACAATAATCATATTTATGTTTTTGTGATGTAACTATAATTTAGGTAGATATTAAATTTCTTGGAAGACTGATATCATTCAGACTGCTATGAAAGAGTATTGCGTATGCTTTTGTAATTGTAAAATAGATGAAATTTTATTTAAATATTGTTAAATTGAAAGACAATTTTTGTTGCAAATGTTTTAATGTGTTTCGTCAAAAAATAAAGTAATACGATCGAAATTTACAAAAAAGTTGTGGGTTTCATTGTGTCATACTTATTTATTATTTTAATTTATATTCCAATATTTATACTATTTATATTCCATATAATGTAACTTTTCTCATGCTTTTCAATATTACTTAAAAATAGACAGCATAAATAATTTTGAATTAAATTTTTGGAATATTTTCTGTCTAATTTTTCAACTGTACATCATAATCTTTTTATTGAGTATCTTTTAGATTTTATATTCTATTTCATGTTTTTTATTATCGAATTAATTTCCATTTATAATTTCAAGAAGATATCACATTTACATATTTACTTTTATTACCGTCATTTTTTTATATACAATACAGAAATAATAATAATAATAAAATAATTTGCCATGTTTGTTAAATATTTAATGTTCATGAATGTTCACTTAAAAAAAAAAAAATTGCTTATGATTTAAAACAAATCAAGTAAGTTGAATTTATAGAGGAAAAAAAAGGAAAGAAAAAGTAATGAATTTTTTGTCTAATAAAAGGGAAAGAAAATTCGCCGCTTTTTTCTGTACGAATATTATTTTGTATATTTCTTCTTAAAATACTATGCTAATATAAAACTCAGGTTAATAAAGTAATGTCTGAATATTAGAAAGCAAGTATTGTTTCAGAAGCCTAAAGTTTTTTATAGGTTTATTATTTAGGTCATTGCTCGGAAAAAAAAACCTTTCAAGTACCTTTATTTTATTTCATTTTTTCTTATTTATTATACTTACTAAATTCTTATTATAGTTATAAACTCTTACGTACTAAATGAGTGAACACGTAAGCAATTTCAAGTACTTTAGAGTCCGTTCACCTACATATTCCAAGTAACTTTTACTATGATGTTGTTCTTAATTTTTTTTTTCAATTTCTTAGAAGATAATTTCGTTTTTCATTAATATATTTTAATTGTTGATATTTCCTTTTCACGCCATTAACGATAGTAAAATATTCTTTAAGTGACAATTTTTAGCTACCGATTTCATTGATTATCGTTGTATTTCATGATGTATTGGAAGATGATATATGCGATTCAGGGTGTTACCAGCTATTTTATCCGTTGCACTTAAATCGTGTTCTTTGTGTTATTTTGAGACACTAAAAGAGTAAAAGCACGGTTCCGATTGCTGTTATTAGTAAGATTGACTTATTAAAGAAAATACCGTCTAATAGTTAGAGTTATTTACAACAATAATAGTCTTATATGTGATGTAACTGTCTTATATAGTCATTACATTTCTTGGAGCATGCTATCTTTCAGACTGCTATAAAACGTTTCCAGTTATTTTGCGCAGTGTTACACCATTAACATGTTTTTGAGTTCTTTTGAGACATTCTAAGGTTAAAAGCACTCTCGAATGGTGTTATTAGCAAGATTAGTTAATAATAATAATAATAATAATAATAATAATAATAAAACTATAAAAAAGTTAGAGTTGTTTAAAACAATAATCATATTTATGTTTTTTTTTTTTTTTTTTTTTTTTTTTTTGTGATGTAACTGTAATTTAGGTAGATATTAAATTTCTTGGAAGACTGCTATCATTCAGACGGCTATGAAACGTTATTGCGTATGCTTTTGTAGTTGTATGATAGAAAATGTTTAGTTTAAAAATCGTTAAATTGAAAAAAAAAATTGTTTGCAAATATTTTAATGCGTTTCGTCAAAGAATAAAGTAACATGGTCGAAATTTACAAAAAAGTTGTGGCTTTCGTTGTGTCATACTTATTTATTATTTTAAAAATTCAAATGACAGATTTCTATCAAGTGCAGTTCTTGACTGATTATGTGACAAAAATCCTGAATGCGATAAACTTTTAGAGTTTTAAAAAATAACAGTGAGCGATAAATTCTTAAAGACTTGATTATCAGATTTATTGATTTTATAATTTCCAAAAAACAATTGATATTTATGATTCCTTGTGTTTACTATTAAATTGCATGCCCTAGAATACACATGGGCGAATGCGTAATCTAGCTTAATCTAAAAAAAAATATATATTTAAAACGGCATTTCTAAAGTTAAAATTATGTTGTAATTAAATACCTCTGGAAAAAAGTCTACTTCATTTAACTGCTTCAAGACATATCTGTGATGTTTAATATTTTGTTTTTTCAGTATGCTGCATTTTGATAATTTTTAATATAGTTTCCGATAATACTCATTTCGTTTTACAATTTCGAGAAAAAAATGTATTTTCAAGATAATTCATGCATTTTATTCCAAACATAGTTCAGTCATTAAAATATGTTATATCAATATGTTGCGACCACGAGAATTGAAAACTTAGATTCTCGTGCCTTTAAAAATATGTATTGCTTTCTTTTGTGGTTTACTTTGTAAATTTTACTTAACAACTGTGTCATAAATGATGTAATTGTAGGAAAGGTTTGGTAACAACGTGGAAAATTTTAATTTATCATTCTTATTTTATCTTGCTCTTGCTTGGATCATTACAACGAAAGATTTACTCTTTTCAAGAGAATAAGATATTATGAATTTACATAAAATGTATTCGTACTGATTCCTTCGACTACAATAAATAATACTATTAATCGTTAAACAGTTTATATTATTTAATTATATGATCTCCTCACATATGTCATAATTTTTTTGCTGTCGATTATTAAAAATAATTATTATTTCTAAACGTTTATTATATTTATACTTATTTCTTATTTTTATTGTAATCAATGTCTTTTAATAATAGTGATTTATTCCTGATACAATGAAACGATATGAAATTAGTATCCTTCTTTCATTGAAAACTATATTAAATACGTGATCTTTTAATTCTAAATAGCATTTTTCTGATTTAAAGGTTTTGTGTAATAAGTATAAAAATATCATTATGAGTGATTTAAAAAGGAATTTTGTGAAAAATTTGTAATAAAAAAGGATGAAGAAACTTTTGAAAGTATTTTGAACGGATCGGGAGGAGGAGTGAATATAGGAACAGAATAAAAAGCTCTAAAAGTACTTGTAATATACATGTTCTTGAATTTTCTAGCTTTTAGTGTTTCTGAAGTCGATCCCGTCGTAAAGTGTTCAGCATTTTCTTCATATTTGTATCATTATTTGTTAACTTTAAATTTTACAGCAACCTTTACGAGTTCTGTAATAAACGATTTTAGTAATTAGTCTCTCTATTTATTTTCTTATTGGTGATATTATCGATTTGATAGAACTAAATGAATATATATAAAAATTATATATATGATTAATATCCTCTTTTACTGTCACGTGATCTTTAAATACCACTATAAAAAAAAGTTTCCGGAAAAGATATTATGCGCTTATAAGATGAACAAACTATTTATATTTTCAGTAAAATATTGGCCAGAAATTTTGAAATAAATATCAGTCTTTTTAAAAATTATCGAGAGAATTTTTTTTTGAAAATTTATCTTGCATTATTGTAATTAATGTTATAATAATTTTGTGGCAATAATTTTGTTGTCACAATTATTTTTCTGAATTTTCTAAGAATATGTATGTAAAGTTTTTTGCTTTTCTAGCTTTTAGCTTTTATATTATGCACATACATTTAAAAACAATGCTAGCTGAATGTATGGTATAAAATTAAATAGCTCATTCCTGAATTATAAGACATTTTCTCTAATCAAGCGTTTACGTGCATTTAGGAACTATCGCAGTAAATATTTTTAATTAACAAACGGAACAAACTTATAGTGTTTGTTGACAGATTTTCAATAATTTTCGCCTAACTATATAATATTTATTTGGCCATTTTATGTATAAAATTAAAATTTTCTCCACTGTGTGGCGCTACTAGGCTGTTAAATAGTCTTTACATAGCAAAGTCATTAACGCCATGTTTTGAAGAAGTAATGTCTCTATGTATAGAAAAATCATTGCGTTTAAGTATTTTTGATGATAACAGTATATTTAATAATGAATTTTGTGTAATTAATAACACAATATTTTTTTCTGGTCTGTTTCAAATACAACATTTAAGATGATCTTTCGTTTGATTACATATAAACTGATTGTTTTGATTTCCGTTTTGGGAAGAACTATTGCAGGAGGTAAGAAAAATATTTATATATATTTTTTCTGCTTTTTAAAGGCAAATTTTAAGTTTTAAATCAATTTTTTATGTTTTAAATATTTATTTCATATTACATGATAAATTTTTTATTTCTTTGCATTTACCTAGTCATATCTATATAGGAAATTTATTACAATAAATTTAATGCGATTTTACACACTTTGCACACATAAAAGGTGCAAAGTAATTTTTTTTTATAACATTTCATAATATTTTCAGTGATAGAGAACGTAATGATATTTAACTTTTGATATAAATAATATATATTGGTAAAAGTTTTCTGAAGTATAAGCCATGACAATATAATGCATGAGTTACTGCTTTATAGGTAGTAAATATATAAGAAGCATGTGATATTTTTATTGCGTTAAAAACAATAACTTAAATTCATTGAATTATATTTTTAGGCTATAAATTTAATGATTCTTCCTCAATAGTTTATCTTTGTAAATAAGTTCTGGTATACCAATAAAATTATTTTATAAGTCAGTAGTTTATGAAGTAAACATTTTTATGTTTACACCAGCAAATTTTTTATGTCTTTCTTAAATTAACTGATTATCTGCATATAATTTAGAATGTTGATTATGTGAATAAAACATTTATTATCATTTTAACTAGTGCAGAATTTTAATAATACTTATTGAAATAATTATTTTTTTATGTAGATGCTCCTGTTGTAGCTCCTTTTATGTTTCCACCTGCATTAAGAGAAGGTGAGAGAGGAAGTGCAATTTGCACTATTAAATCTGGTGATACACCTATCCAGTTTAAATGGAAAAAAGATGGACAAGATATAGTTGAATCATCAAATATTGAAACTCAATCTGTAAAAGATTCATCTATTCTTTTCATTAAATCAGTGAGTGCGAAAAACTCGGGAAATTACACTTGTATAGTTTCTAATGTGTACGGAAGTGATAAATTTACAGCACTTTTAACAGTTTCAGGTAAGTGGATTTCTAATTTATCTTTCAAAATTTAGATTATGTTTTTTATGTGTTGTTTAATTAATTCCAATAGTCTGTTTTACGTAGACTAATCAATTGCAAACATTCACATTCTTATAAGTGAGCATATTAATAAGTTTTATCTTAAATTAAATTCTAAATACAAAACATATGCAATATTTTATATTAAAAAAAAATATATAAAAAACAATGGAAAACCTAAAATATTTCAAGCGTATAAAGAGAAAGGAATTGGAAAAGAATCGGTAAAAAAGCTTTTTGAAAGTAATATACATAAATTAATATTATGAATATTTACTGTTTTTAAAACTGTTACTTTTAAATTGCAAAAATTTATAAACAAAAATAAATAATGTATAAATTTTACATAGTTAGTTTAATATATATCTAACTATATCTTATTTTTCAGTTCACAAAATTTATGAAAAGGAATATCAATAATTTTTGAATTTTGTTCGATTATGCAATATATAACCTTTAGAATGATCAAGAATATACTATTAATCATAACATAATAATACAATATGTACAGTTGTGTGAAATATATTTCATACGCATCTTTCGAAAATATTATTACCCTAAATTCAAATTTATATATGTATATTAACAAAATGTCAGAAAAAATGTCACGAATACAGTAAAACTATTCAGTATTGGTTAATTTGATATTATGTAAAATATATTATTATGCATATTTTACCCATAGAAATTTCTAATAATTCCTTTAAAAATAAATTCAGCTCCACCAGAATGGATTAAAGAACCATTTGATATCTTTACTCAAGAAGGTGAAAGTGTTGAAATTGAATGTACAGCGTCTGGAGTACCAGTACCAACTATCAAATGGCTTTCAGGTAAATAACTTTACGTGTTTGGAATGAATGCCTGAACTACTTAAGAAAAATAAACAACATAAAAATGATTAAAATTCATTATGACAAAAATATTTTGATACTAAATTTCTTATGACTGATTTTTAAGTAATTTCATTAGAATAGGAGATATTTTACTGATAAGAAATAAAACATAAATAACAATAAAACATAAATAACAAACATAAAAAAAAACCTTTATGCAGCAGTTTTCTTTCTTTCTTTCTTTTTTTTTTTTTTTTTTTTTTTCTCATTTCCCCAATAACGTTTCACATTTCTCTAAGCAAATTTGTTATATATTATCACCGTGATAAGATTTTATAAGAAAAAAAAATACTGACCTTCTAAGTATATGTTTAAGCAATACTTCTGTATATTTTCTGACGATAAATAGCTTTGAAAAGAAATAATTTTACAGGCAATTTTGAATGTTTAAATTAACGGAGATTAGTAATCACATATTGTTTTGACACAACCTTTTTAGATTTGTATAAAAAAAAAAAGTTTGATCCGCAGTTGAGATTGAATATTAATATTTTATACTGAATAAATATTAAACATAAATTTAATTTTTATGCAGCAAATATTAAATATTAATTATTTTTTACCGGCCTTTTAAGTTCCAGATGATCAAAAAACGCTTTAGTGTGATTTCTATTGATAAATAGTTTAGAAGGTAAAAATAGTTTTACAGAAAAGTTTAAAGGGGGAAATTAAAGAACATAATTTTCGACCGAAACTTTAATATTTTTTAAAAGAATTTTCTTTAGAAACTTGTTTGATTTGACAATTAAATTATGCTAAAATTAGAAATTTAGTGTCTACAGGTTGATGGGTTGAGTGTTATATGTACTATAATATCGGACAGACTAAAAAATTATGTATAATTTGCCGAAAAAGTGGCTTATTATGCCAGTTTTTTTAAAATATTCTTGGAACGTAAAATTTTTAAACAGCTTTTTTCTGTAAAACTATCTAAATACTATACAAAACGTTTGTTACAGATAATGAAGATTAAAATTTATATCTGGACTCAGATACAAAGCATTCTTTTATTAAAGATCATTTCCGAAAATTTTTGTAAAACAATTCTTATTTTACTAAAAAGATAAGGACTTTATAAAGTAAGGACTTCACTTTATAAAGAAGGGTAATAGACTATATTTAACCTAAAAAAATAAAAAAAATGCTTTGGCATATTTGTTAAATAGTTAAAATAAATTGATTTTTTTTAATGCTTTGAAATTATTAATAAGATTTTTTATGCTCTTAAATAATATTCTTAAAAAAAAATTACTTCACCATGACGAAAATTTTAGAACATACTTTTGAAGTATGACCTTAAAATACTTTTATGTTTAAACTTCTTTTGAAGTCCAATTACATGCGTAAAAAATAAACTTTCATTTTGTTGAATTCATCTCGAGCCGGTAAGTTCGGTTGAATGTATCATTAAATGAGTTTTCTATTTTTGGCATTACTTACATACTAAATCCTTTTTAATGGTAACCGCTATCCTTATTCATCATGAATATTATTATCAATATATTGATGTAATTTGATTTTCTTAATAAATCCTGACATTATATTACTTTTAAATGCTAAAGGTGTAAAATTAACAACTATAATATAAATTAAAATAACTTTTATTAGTTGTTTTACATGTTTCGACTCTTTCCGAGTCATTTTCAAAAACAAAATGAGAATATTCTAAAGCTGCACGGGCTTTGAAGTTATTATTTTCATGTACTTTTTTAAAAATTACGCACGTTATCTATTATTTTTTACTTGATTGTTTATTTTCATATCTTTGACTATGGAGTAATTCTAGCCACAGTTTCGGTAAATTAAAAGATTCCGCATCGTTACATATTGTATTTTTGCGCGTGGGTATCTCTATGGTTTCTCTTATTAAAAAAATCGTTACAATATGTAACGATGCGACATCTTGAATAAAAATCAGAAGTAATAAAAATATAACTTAAATATCATACCTTAAAATATCACAGAATACTTCTATTTCGTTTTATGTTCACAATGTAAAATATTGCTAATACTATTTGATCATACTTAGGGATATTGGTTAATAACGGGAGGATATATAAAAATATATATCTTGTCTTATTCTATTAAATTTAGTTTTTCTCTTGCCATTTCTGTCAAAATAAAGAAAAATACACACATACATCTAATTGATGTTTTTTAATTACTATAATTTTCGTTATAAAACACTTTTAAAGTATAATGATTTTACATTAAAAAAATATAATGAAAATATTTTGCCGTGATATGAATTTTTGCAATTTTAAATATGTAGATATTATATTTTCAAAATTGCCTAAGATAAAAAAAAAATAGTAATAGTAAAGATACAAATATTTATTTTATGATCATGTTTCATAATTAAGGTTCGAGATAATTAATTAATCAAGGGTAATTAAGGGTAAATCATGTTTCTTATTTTCAGGTGATGAAACCTCCAACAGCTACGTTTCTTCAGACGCCTCGTCGACAATAAGAGTTTCTCCCTCTGGTTCTCTTTTCATAACCAAAGTTGATACATCTATGAAAGGTTCATATACATGTGAAGCAAATAACGGGTTCGGTAAAGCCTTGTTTAAAAAAATTACAGTGTCTGTTCGTGGTAAGTTTATAAAACAATTGGCTAATTGAAAATTCGCATAAGTTAAAAGCAAGCATCATGTCACACGTGTAAGTAATATTGAAACCTTTTTTTTTTTGTTTTGCCATAACCATTTTTTTTTCCGTATTTTCACATTTACTAATATGTGTTTAAGAAATATGATCTGATTGAGAGTTTATTTTTCTTTAGATAACCTTTTACTTTATGTAATATAAAGATATTTTACCACTTTACAAAGAATTAAGCAAAATAAATGACTTAAAACTTGAATTTTTATTTTTTTCTCCTCGAAACTGTACTTTATAATATTTTTATTTTCCATTTTCCGATTTTATGTTCCATTTGATTTTCTTTAATTATTAAACTTTAATTTACATTTGTAATTTCAAGAAGATATATATCATGTTTACATTTTCACTTCTATGTATCAATTATCTTTATATGTCTTTGTTACCGTTAATTTATTACAAAAAGTCAAAAAAAGAAATGAAAATAAGTTAAAATGCTTAATAAACACTTTAAAGTCACATTTTGTTTTCACGCCTTTTTAGCTCACAAAGCCTGAGAGCTAATGGGCCTGCCCGTTCTGTGTGTATGTATGTATGTATGTACGTATGTACGTTACGCGACAACTCTAGATAGAAGTATCCGCTTTTCTTCAAATTTTGTTTATAGGTTCATTGTGATAAGACGCTTCCCTGATTAGTTTTGGGGTTCATTGGTTAACCATAAAGGGGGGAACGAGGGCTAATCTCCCCTCCCCCCTTAATATAGATAAATGGGTTTTTCAGACTGAATTATCCGATGTGCTTCAAATTCTGTTTATAGGTTCATTGTGATAAATCGCTTCCCTGATTAGTTTTGGGGGTTCATTGGTTAAGTATAAAGGGGGAATACGGGGGCTAATCCCCCTTAACTTAGATAAATGGGTTTTTCATGCAGAATTATCCGATGTGCTTCAAATTTTTTATGCAGGTTCATTGTGATAAGGCGCTTTACTGATTAGTTTTGTTGGTTCATTGGTTAAGTATAAAGTGGGAGACGGGGGGCTAATCCCCCCTTAATTTAGATAAATAGATTTTTCCTGCAGAATTATCCAATTTGCTTCAAATTTTGTATATAGGTTTATTGTGATAAGACGTTTCTCTGATTAGTTTTGGGGGTTCATTGGTTAAGTATAAAGAGGGGGAACGAGGCTAATTCCACCTTAATTTATTGTCGGTTTCTTTATTTTTCGAGGGGCATTATTCTTTGAAATAAGAGTATAATATACAATTAGTGTGAATAGCCTG
The DNA here is from genome assembly GCA_963931845.1 of Maratus michaelseni. NCBI lineage: Eukaryota > Metazoa > Arthropoda > Arachnida > Araneae > Salticidae > Maratus > Maratus michaelseni. The sequence goes on from OZ007592.1 coordinate 259,557,850, forward strand.
TGAGCTCAATGCCATCAGTAATGACTGGGCACTTTTATTTTTATTGCGTTATTGGAAACAAATGGTTTAGACATTAAAACACATAAAATAAATCGAATTTGTTGAGAAATATAACTTTAGAAAGGAGAACAAATGTGCTGATTTATCTGTCTGATTAAAGACAAGAAAAAAAAGTTGCGTTTTCTTTGCGATTATTATTTTGCATAATCCTCTTTTAAAAAATATGCTTCTTTAAAACCCAATTTCCTCATGCAGTGTTGGACTATTGTAAAGCAAGTATTGTTTCAGAAGTATAGCGTTTTTGTAATGGTTTACTATGTAGGTCATTGCTCGGAACAAAGAACCTTTCAAGTACCCTTATTTTATTTTTATTTTTATTATTTACTATACTTGCCAAATTTAGTCTTTCGTACTTAATGAGTGAACACGTAAATAATTACAAGTACTTTTAGACTTTATTCACTGAAATACCCTAAGTAACTTTATAAAACTTTTCTTAACATATAATCGCTTTGACTCTGCATTTTTTTTTCATTATTATTTAATTTTTCATTATTTATTTTCTTTTCCGTGTCATTAACAATGATAAAATTTTGTTTAAGCGACAGTTTTTAGCTATCGACTGTTTTATTTATGTTTGCATTTCAGAATGTGTTGAAAGCTGAAATTGGCGATGCAGAATGTTGGCAGATATTTTGTCTGTTAGATTCGGATAGTGTATCTTGACTTCTTTGATTATATTATTTCTGGAACGGTTGCTTTATTTTTTTTTCCGAAATCTTATGCTTATTTAAAAATATAATCATTTTTACGTTTTCGCATTGTAGTTATGTTTTAGATAGATATTAAGTTTTGTTTCTGACATTGATAGCATTCCGACTATTATAAAATTTTTATATACGTTGCTCATGAAAGAATAGCAACTATTTCATTCATTTTTATTGAATTAAGAATATATACTACTGCAAATGTTTGATGCATTTAATCAGAGACTAAAGTATATATTGAAGTTTATTGAAGTAAACTTTGATGCCTTTTGTTAGGTTTTCTATTTCTATTTTCGCGTGCTAAATGAGTGCATAGGTAAGCAATTATAAGTGCTTTGGAGAATGTTCACTTAAATACTCTAAGTAACTTATACTATAAAGTCATTCTTAATTTTTTTCATTTCTTTGTAAATATTTTTTGTTTTTTTATCAACATATTTTAATTTTTGATTTTGTTATTTCCCTTTCATGCCAGTGATTATAATTAAATTTTCTTTAAATAAAAATTCTTAAATATAGATTTTATTGATAATTGTTGCATTGCAAGTACTTTCTTGATCGTTGTTATAATTAAGATGAATTAATTTAAGTAAAACACTCTAAAAGTTATTTACAACAATAATTATCTTTATATTTTCTGTGATGTAACTATAACTTAGGTAAATATTAATTGTCTTGGAATATTGCAGACTACTACTATTAACCGCTATCACATACACTTTTGTTATAGTGTAATATAAAATATTTCATCAAATACTCATTAAATTAAAAAAAAAGTTATGGTAAATGCTTGCTTATCAGATTTATTGATTGATTTTATAATTTACAAAATACTTTTGTGAATTTTGTTTATTTGCTTTTAATATTAAATTGTATACCACAAAATACTTGTGGTTGAACTAATCATCTAGTTTTAACTAAAAAAAAAAAAGCATGTTTATACCATGAATTTTTTAATGGAAATTATGTTGTAATCAAATACTCTTTGAAAAAGTGTACCGCATTTAATTGCTTCAAAACCTTTGGGTTATTTTTAATTTACATTTTCATCCTGTTGCATTTTAACAATTTTAATATATTTTCTTCTAGTTTCTAATATTGTTTTACAACATGCATACAAAATGTATTTTCATGGTAATTTCTGCATTTTGTTTAAAATATAATTTAGTTAGTAAAATATATTATATCAGTACGTGACCATGAAAATTCAGGACTTAGATTCTAGTTTAAAAAAATATATATATGTATTGCTTTTTTTTTGTGGTTTGTTTTGTAAATTTTATTAAAACTGTGTCATAAATAAAGTATTTGCGAGAAAGTCTGGGTAACAGCGTGGATAATTTAAGTTTGTCATTCTTTTATTTTGTTTTTGCTTGGATCATTATAATAATAGAAGATTTGCTTTTTTTAAAAAAAGAATAAGGATTGTGAATATACATAAAATGTGTTACAATATACGTTTACAATATGTATATAATGTATTATAACTAATTAATTTATTGTAAGTACAATATGCACCTAATATATTACAATTGCATATACAATAAACAACACTATTATTCATTTATATTATTTAATTGTATCATCCCTCATATATCATTAATTTGTATTGTTGATTATTAAAAATAGTTGTCATTTATAAAATTTCTGTTTGTTTCTTATGTTCATTGCAATCAGTGTCTTTTTATAATTGTGATTTATACCCGATACAATGAAGCGATAAGAAGATATGCTTTGTTCATCATACACTGGAAACAGGATTAAATGTGTCATATTTTAATTATAAATAACATTTGCTTAATGTAAAGATTCTGTGTAATAAGTATAAAAACCGCCAGTATTATGCAATTAAAAAAGAATTTCTGAAACATAAAATGTTGAAGAAATTTTTGAAAGTTTTTTTTTGGACTACTGGAATATAAATAAGAAATTCTAAAAGTTGACCTTATTTGTAATATACATGTTCTAGAATATTGTTGATCTTCAATGTCTCTCACCATTACTCGTTCTAAAGTAATCTACTTTTTTCCAACTGCCATATTTTCCTAACTATTATATTCTATATAATAGTTATAAAACAACTGAAAGTGTTATAAACTATAATGCACTATATTATATGCATATTTACATTAAGTTAAAATTTTGCAGCAAACCTTTACAAATTCGGTAATAAATTATTTTCATAATTAGTCTGTATATTTTCTTATTATTGATATTCTTCGTTTATAGAGTTAAGCGAATAGATATAAAAATATTTTATATTAGTAACATCTTGTAGTGTAGCGTAAAAATATAAATATTCAAATCTTTAAATACTAATATGAAACAATTCAGAAAAACATTATCATGTGTTTATAAGATGAACAAACTATTTAAATTATCAGAAAAGCATTGTCTCTAAATTTTGAAAGAAATATCAATATTTGTTGAAATTATCTGCTGAAGTTTTTTAGAAAATTTCTCTTGCTCTATTGTAAATATGTGACAATTCCGTTGTCACACTTGTCTTTTTCACCTATCCAAGAATTTGTGTGTAAAATATTATGTTTTATTTAGATTTTAGCTTTTATGTTATGAATGTAAATTTAAAAATACTGCTCATTGGATGTATGACATAAAATTAAATTATTAATTCCTGAATTATAAGATATTTGTTCAATTAAAATGTCTAAGTGTATTTAGAAGCTATCGAAGTAAAAATTTTTAATTAACAATTGCAACCAACTTAACGTATTTGGTTACAGTTTTTCAATAATTTTCATCTAAACACATAATATTTATTCAATTTTTTTGCATTCAAAATTAAAATTTTCTCCACTGTGTGGCGCTACCAGGCTGTTGGATAGTCTTTACATAGCCAAGTTGGTAACGCCATGTTTTGACGAAATGATGTAGTTTCTATGTAGAAAAATCATTGCATGTAAAAACTTTATTTATGATGATGATAGTATGTTTAATAATGAATTTTGTATAATTAATAATGAAATAATATTTTTGTGATCTGTTTGAAATTGTACATTTAGGATGATCTTCTTTTTGATTACAAATAAGCTTATTGTTTTGATTTTCGTATTGGGAAGGACTATTGCAGGAGGTAAGAATTTTTTTTATATTTTTCTATTAATTAAATGCAAATTTTTAGAAACGCATTTAAGTTTTTGAACATATGTTTTACGTTTTAAATATCTATTTCATATTAACTGATTAATTTGAAACACCTTTCTTCACACATGTCTCGAAAACTTACTTTAAATAGTTTTACATGTTTCAGTAAGAAAGTGCAAAGTTATTTATAAAATTTAATTATTTGTAACATTTCATAATATTGCCAGTGAAGTGAAAGCGTAATAGTATACATATTTTTTTTGGTGTAAATATGTAATAATGTAAATATTATTTATTTTCTGGTATTCTGGATGATATTTTATTTATATAAGTTCAGATATCTGTGTAATGCACAGGATTCTGATGGATAATTATCAGATGTATAAGAAGCACGTGATTTTTTTAAAGTAATAAAATATTAATATATATTCATTTTTGACATTTTAAAAATATAAATTAATGTTTAAAAGTTTTTTATGCAAATACTTGCATCATTGAAACCATCGCGTTCGTCATCAAATTATATTTAGAAAATACTGATATGATTTTAAGCATAATTTATTAACTTGCTATTTTTTATAATTTAGTTTACTCTACTTTTTGTTAAAATATCTATATGTAATACACATCTTTGACTGTGCGAATTTTAAATTCCTCAGCATTTCAATAAGCCTAAAATTTTCGCTATTATTCATTGTGATATCACAATTTTTACAGATCCTCCTATTGTGGCATCATTTATGTTCCCACAAGCTTTAAAAGAAGGTGATAGAGGCAGTGCCATTTGTACAATTAAATCTGGAGACAAGCCTATCCAATTTAAATGGAAAAAAGATGGACAGGATATTGTAGAGTCAACAAATATTGAAACTCAATCAGTAAAAGATTCGTCTATTCTTTTCATTGAATCAGTGAGTGCAAAAAACTCGGGAAATTATACATGCATAGTGTCTAATGCTTACGGAAGTGATAAATTTACAGCTGTTTTAACAGTTTCTGGTAAGTGAAAATCTAATATATCTTTCGAAGTTTAGATTATGTTTTTTGTATGTGATGTTTGGGTAATTCCAATATTTTATTTTGTACAGACTGACCCGCTGAAAACATTCGTGTTCTTATGATTGGACCTATAAATAACTGATATTTTAATTGAAACTTATAAAAATAAATTGCGTGGATTATTTAAAAAAAAAAAAGATTATTTTAATGATATAAATGAAATGAAATTGAAAAGAATTGTGAGATTTTTTTCGAGTATAATTTATATAGAATAATATTAAGAATATTTTTGTTTTAAAAACTATTAGCTTTGAGTTGGAAAAGTTTATAAGTATTTTTTTTATATGTATAAAAGTAAGTTATATCTGATTTTTTTCTATCTTTAGTTGTTATGTGTTTATTTACCTGAGAAATGTGGAAGAAAAATAGTTTAGTGCTATACTAAATAAAATATATCTTATTTTGTAGTTTGCAACCTTAAAAAAAATATTGTGTACCTTTAGATTATGTTCGATTATTTTGCTACAACTTTTAGAACGATCAAAAAGCTAATATTAATAAGAAAATAACTATTATAGTGTCATACAAAGAGTTTTTAAATGTAATTTTCGTAAACATTAGTAATCTAAATACAAATTAATATAAGCATATTGACAGTTTAGAAAATAATGCACAAATTTAGTATTATTTAATTTGAAACTGCAGAAAAGTATAAAATTATTATGTTCATTTTATCGTTATGTATTTCTAATAATTACTTTTCAAATAAATTCAGCTCCACCAGAATGGATTAAAGAGCCACTTGATATATTTACTCAAGAAGGTGAAAGCGTTGAAGTTGAATGTACAGCTTCTGGCGTACCAGTGCCAAATATCAAATGGATTTCAGGTAAATATTGCATATTTTGGCAATTCGAAAATTTTAATTGAAATATTCAAGAAATACACCCCTTTACCATAATAAATGTAAAGATTTTGGTTTAAAATTCTTTGTGATCGAAATTTAAATAATTCCATTGTATTAAAAATATTTTACACGAAAGAAATAAAACATAAATAGCACAAAAATTTCACTGAAAAAAAAAATATAAATCAGTTAGCTTTATTCAATGGTTCATTTTTTCTACATCGTACTTAATGTACAATACCACTGTGATTTTTTTTAAAAGACTAATCTTTAAAGTCCCGCATGTTGAAACCATTTTTTAGTATATTTTCTACGGATAAACAACTTTAAAAGTAAAAAACAGTTTTACAGGCAATTCTGAATGAGGAAATCAATGAAAATTGATACAGATATTGTTTTAATCAATTTCTTTTGTATTTTTTAAAGAATTTGAGTTTACTGTTGTGATTGAATGTCAAATATTTTATAATGAATAAATATTAATTATTAATTTAACATTTGTTAAGTAAATATTATTTAATATTTAAATAAAAATTAAAAATTAAATAATCTATATTGATCTTTTAATTCTCAGATGTTTAAACAACTATATTGTATCTTTTCTGCTGACAAAAAAATCTGAAGGCAAAAATGGTCTTACAAACAACTGTCAATTGCAAAATTAACGACGATTAATAAACAGATATTGTTTTGATAAGAACTTTTTGGATTTTTTAAAAAAAAGTTGTGTTTACCATTGAAAATGAATATTAAAAATTTTATAATGAATACATTTTAATTTTAAAATGAATATTAAGTATAGTAAACCTGTGAAAACGGAATTTCAAGGGCCATGATTTTTTTTTCGTTTTAGACATGTTTCTGTCTTTACAGGTATAATTGTTTATCGTTCTTTTGTCTGGGACCAAGAAATTATTTCATAAGGCAGAGTTCCGTTATAGACAAATCCCGTTATCACAGGTTTATTTTATTTTAAAGTATAGTTCCATGTAATAACTCCTAGGGAATAGCTATGAAATAAGGAATAGATTCTGTATTAGCAGGAAACAATAAGAGACATTATTTTACAATTATTAGTACAATGGAATCTTTTCATTCGGGGAAAAAATGTTTCAAAATTGAATCAAGCTAAAAAATTTCTCCTTTCGTTAATTGCGATTCAATTATCAATCAATTGTAAATAGTATTTATAAAAATGTTTTTAATACCATTTTCTTGCAATGATATTAACCTTTAATCAATCTTTATGATCAAATAATGAAAAGATGCAATATTTTTAAAACATGGTCAAAAATATTTTTTATTTATAAACTTTTAAACTACTTTAGTTTATACATAATTTATCTTGAATTTTAACAAATTATCCATTTTACAAAATTGTTTTCACATAGAAAAAAAAAAGCATATTTTATACAACGATTTTCATTCATTTCATCTTTATCATATGAAATCGTGCCAAAAATATTTAACCGTATGTATAAATATTGGTTAAAAAATATGATTTGTAAAAAAGTATATTTTGCGTTATACTCCATCGTTTAATTTTTCTTTTGTTATTTCTGTCTAAATACAGTAAAAGATTTGCACACAAACACACACACGCGTATGTGTCTGCCTGTGTTTCAGTATATGCGTTTTGGGCCCGAAACTAAATTAATTGGATTGGTAAAGTCGCCTAGTATTATTCAAAATCATTTCCTTTTAATGCAATTTAATTATCTTTTCAATCAAATATATTTTTTATGTAGCATACCAACCGACTGTTGCGTAAAACTTAAAACAATTTGTTAGGGAAAATGTCACGCAATATTTGTGTATTTATTATTAGATATCTCTCTAATTAGTTATCTCTAAGCTGACTGTTACTTCAAATGCATTAAGTTTACTTATTACATAAGAATTTTCGTTTATGTGTACATGATATTCTTCAAATCCTGATCAAAGAGTTTTTATATTTAAATATCTTTATGTAGTATTTTGGTTACAGAAATTCGCGGCAAGTTTTCCATTGTTTTTTCCTTATCGATTCAAACTGCCTGTAAAACAACTTTTACCTTCAAGATAATTCCTTTGCGGAAAAAAGAGTTTCATACTTACGAAAAAGGATGTACTTAAGAAAGCATCAGCATCAGTTGTAGAAATTTATTGCTATTTAAAATGCTGGTTTAGTTTTTAGATACAATATGCTTGCCTAAACTGGAAAATTTTAAGTAATTAAAACCATGTTGGAAACTTTATTTAAACTTAAAATATTCATAATGGTAAATAAAGCACAGCAAAAAACCTATTTTTTCCTCTACAATTCTAAGTTATATCTGTACTTTACCTGGTAAAAATTAAATTAATAAAACAAGTCTGTAGTGAAATAATATGTCAAGATAAAAACTGTCTCCAATTTAAGGGGGGATTATGCCGTTTAAATCAAAAAATAAAATTAATTAAAATTTGCATGCATTTTTGTTTGTTAATCGAAATATATTTTCCCTTTATAAAAAAATAAAAAAGGTTAAATACATAAAAATGAAGTATTTGATTCCAATTAAGTAATTAACAAAAAAATAAATAAATTCGTAAGCATATAATGAATTTTTCTTAATTAGCGTGTTTCCTGAATAAATATGTTTGTAACTATAAATATATCAATTTCAAATACTGCTTTTACCTTTTCAGACATTTTCGTAACTACAATGGTATGACAGATATAGGCAATATTTTTTAAAGTTTTTTTATTGCAACAAATTTTATCTATATAAGATTATACAGTTTTAAATATATAAGGTTCACATCTTTAAAACACTGACTGATACAAGCATTAGAAAATACAAAACTTTCTCGAATTTAATTATTCAAAACTTAACATTAATGACGTACCTTATTTGCGATATATTACACATTTTTTTTATATAGAAAGTGTTAGGTAATACAAACCTAATGATTTATGAAACCAAAGTTTTTTTTTTATGAGCGCATGATACTTCATGCGCTCTATTTTTTTAAATTGAAGATAATATAATAATAACTGCAATAAAATATTTGCTTCATGATATAATAAAATAACTGCCAGATACTTAAAAAATAAACTGTTTAATAAAATGTAAAATAGGAAAGGAGTCTAGAAAGTTTTAGACTTCAATGCAATTCTAAAAACTTTGATATAATATATTAATAAATACTCATTTACGTTTTAATGTGTTGTATTTTATATATTTTCTTCAGAGTTTTCATATAACGATTAGTAGATACAAAAATGAAAGCGTGATGATATATATATATATATAAGTCTATAGGTATATAAATAGAGGTGACACTTATGGTGAAAGAATTAGGTAGTTTTTTTTTTTTTTTTTTTTTTTTTTTGAAAAATCATTATTCATATTTTACAATAACACTATTTAAGAAAATGCTTATTTTTGTGTAGATTAAGATTAATTTAGGATTGAATTCAAATAAATTTTTCTGCCGTGCTTTAATTCTTTTTAATGTTTTGAGGTAATGTTTTAAGCTTTAAAAATTTTAAAGATACTTTAAAGACTAGCATTCCTGAATATGATAAAATCTATTAAAAATAATTCTTTATTGATGAAATTAATAAAATTGATATTAATATTTTGCGCTATGATATTCAATATCTTGAAAACAAAACTTACAAGAATTTTTATGATGTTTATTTATTTTTAAATTCACTGAAATATAACTTTGGGGAATGCAGAAAAAGTACTTTAATTTGTCATTTTAATTCGAAACTTTAAATTATTATGTCCTTTTATAGACATATCCCCCACGCCTCACCTCGATTAAATAAAGATAAAAAATCTGAGAAAAAAAAAAGTTAAATAAAGTATTTTATTTCGAGATTTTTTAATTTAATAATCATGCGCACATAGTAAGAATTAAATATTTACATTATTATCATATTTTATAATTGAACAATTCCGTTTCAGGTGATGAAACTGCCAACAACTATGTTTCTTCAGATGTATCGTCAGCAATAAAAGTGTCTCCATCTGGTTCTCTTTTCATAAGTAAAGTTGATGCATCAATGCAAGGCTCATATACATGCGAAGCAAACAATGGGTTTGGTAAAGCCTTATTTAAAACAATTTCCGTGTCTGTGCGTGGTAAGTTTACCAAACAAATGGCAAGTTGGAATTTAGAATAAGTTAAAAGTAAGCATCATGTCAAATGTATGAGAAATATTGAAGCTCATTATTCTCATTTCGACATATATTTTCATTGTATTATATTTTAATTTAATAATACGTGTTTAAGAAGAACGAGCTGGTTAATGATTGTTTATTTTTTTTACCTTACCTTCCAAATAAAATTTGGTATTTCCCTATACTATCAAGAAATGATATAAAAAAAAATCATTTTGAATTAAATTTACGAATTATTTCATGTTTAATGTTGAAACTCTACCCCATAATCTTACTGTAATCTCTTTAATATTTTCAGATGTTATATTCCATTTTATTTTTCTAAATGTTTAATTTACCTCTGTAATTTTAAGATGTCACATGTCACATTTTTATTTTTACTAATATTTACTTTTGATATTATTAATATATATTGCTGCAAGTTTATTTATACGCTTATTATTTTCTATTCGTTGCATATCATACAGAAATTATGTGAAAATCAATTGCCATAATTTTTGCATATTTTATGTTCATATTTTTTCCATATATGTTAGCTTTTCTGAAAATCAAATTTTACAAATAAAAATAAATAAGATAGTTGAATCCAACGAAAAGTATAACTTTGATGATATAATACATAATGTGTTGAATTTTCTGTTTAATGAAAGTAAAAACAAACAAACAAATAAATAAATAAATAAAAATAATAATAATAAAAAATAAATAAATGTTTTTTATTTTGTTTAAAACTATGTTGCTTAAAAACTTAATAATTTAATATATGGCTGTTATTAAGCTTTGTTTTAGGAGCTTAGTGGATTTTTTTTATGACTGACTGACTATGTAGGTCATTGCTTGTAACAAAGACATTTTCAAGTATCCTGATTTTTATTTATATATTATACTTGCTAAATTTAGCCTTGCGTACTTCATGACTGAATCCATAAGCAAGTAGAAGTATTTTAGATTTTCTTAGTTAAAATACTCCGTAACTTTTAGTATGAAATATTTCTTAACATTTCTGTTTGCATATATTTTCGCTTTTTTATCAATATATTTTAATTTCTTATATTTTTCATTTTCTTTACAAGCCATAAACTATAATAAAACTTTGTTTATGCGACAACTTTTAGATATCGAAGGAATGTTGTGTTATAGGATTTTAGCGGATATTTTGTTTGCTAAACTAGAAACATGTTTATTGGCTCCTTTTGGAATGCTGAAAAATGTTTATCCCAATAGTTGTTATAAGAAAAATTGATATTTTTATAGTATCTAAATGTTACAACTATTTAAAAACGTGATTATGATTGTGTTTTCTGTGAGGTAATTATATTTTAGAAATATGCTAATTTTCTTTTGATACTGCTAGCAATCCGACGGTTATAAAGCATTGTCACATATACTTTGCTAAAAATATAATGTAAAATATTCCATTAAAACTTCACTGAATAATAAAAAAAGGCTATTGCAAATGTTTTGATGCATTCTGTCCGAGACTGAAGTAATATAATTGAACTTTATACAAAAATTGATGCATTTTCTTAGGTTATCGTCATTTAAAATGTAAATCATGCTGTATTTTAACAATTTTAATACAATTTTCACTGCTTGTTCTCATTGTTTAACAATACCTAGAAGGAAAAAAAAATTCAATACAACTCATCCACTTGTTTAGGTTTAGTTTAATTAGTGAAATATATTGTAACAATAGGGACCATAAAAGCTGAGAACTTATATGTAATATTTCCCCGTGCTTTGCCTTATGAATGTGATTTAAACAGGTGTGTCGTAAAAAGAATTGTTGCTGAAAATTCTACGCTACACCATGAACAATTTAAATTTTTCATTTTTCATTCATTTATTTTTGCTAGAATCATTATAATGTTTGGAAATTTAGATAATTAAACGGAAAAACGAATTATAATTATGTATATAAAGAGATTACATAACTTACAGCAAACAACACTATAAATCGTAAACAATTTATAATATTATTTAATTGTATGATCATGTATTTTTCATCACCATTTTTTATTCCCGAGTATTTCAAATGTTTCTTGTTACTAAAGTTTTGTGAAACTCCCGATGATTTATTATTTTCTTCGTCGTGATTTATTTCCTTATAATTAACGCATCTTAACATTCGTGATTTATGATTTACAGCTATTGTTTAAAATTATTACTTTTAAAAGCATCCTTTAATACTTGGAACAGGATTAAAATTAAATATTCTTATTAGATAATTAGCTTTGTTATTAATAAAACCTTGCCGTCCATCACTGGGTATATATCTGATAATATGGTTAATGCTTGTTTCCATAATCTTTGATTTGTTTCGAAAATATATGTAATTTTTGCAATATACATTTGAATTGCAAAAAATTTATCAGATGTTAAAAGATGTCAAATGTTATTGTTTTTTTGCTTGAATATAAATTTAAAATTCTTCCGATACGTGGCGCTACGAGGCCGTGTAATACTACGTGAACGATAAATTACTAACGCCATGTTTTCAAACAAGCTTTATAATCTTGGTCATTTGGTTAATATTTCATGATGTATTTTAGTAATGCATCATGTGTTAATATGAGTTTTTGATTATTTTGTTTTATTAAAGTATTTTCCCTTGTAATACACTTTGAATACGTTAATACAGCTAATGTAAATACGTTATGTATTTCGATCTCTGTTAATACCGTTGATAAGAATGAAATTCTCATTGGATAGCTGCGAGGTGTTTGTCTTTTTGATTTGCTACACTGGAATAGCTTTTGCAGGAGGTAAGATAATCTTTTAATATTGTTATTATTATTTTTAAATTATACTAATTTCTATTTATGTTTGAATATTTGATTGAAATAATTGCATTTTTCTCATATTTTAACATATTGCTTTCCTATTTTTATACATTCAGTTTTGTTTATTGCATTTTAAATCACACAAGGTTCAATTCTCTAGAAATTCTGGTATAATTATTGTAAGATATTCCCTCTTATCCCCTTCAAGTATGAAGTTCAAAACTGTCTTATGTATTTTAAATAAAAATTACTTATTAATCGATAAAGCATACATATACAATAACACAGAAAAATATTATTTTATTATTTTCTTTTCTGAAATTACACTAATATTCATATAATTTTTTCAATGTATGTTTGAAATAATTATTCACTACATAAGTTTAAACTCAGTATAAAGTTCTACACGTCTAGTTTTGTTTATTGAAGTTTAAATCACACAAGGTTTAATTTTTATTTTAAATTTTGGCATATATATTGGAAGATATTTTTTCTGAATATGAAGTTCGAAATTGTCTCATGTACTTTATTTATTATTCCATAAATAATACTGTCCTATATAATAAAACAGAACAAAATTCTTTTAATGCGATTAATTTCCTCTTGAAATTGCACAAATTTCTATATCTGTTTGAGTGCATATTTGAAATAATTATATTTAACATGTACATTAATTTATTGGTTTACAAGCTTTACATTCAGTTTTCTTTATTGCATTAAAAATCACACAACGTTTATTTATTTATTTATTTATTTTATCTTTTTTTAAGCGCTGGTAGGTATTTCTTTCTGAATATGATATATTGCTAAATTATTTGGCATTACACTAATTTTTAAATTTGTATCTGTTTGTATGCATATATTAAATAATTAAATTTTGCATACATTTTACCTTACTGGTTAAGTATTGAGTTTTGTTTACCACAATTTATCACATATGATTTGAAAAAAAAAATATGGTATATTTATCGGAATATTTTTTTTATTTTATTTTTTAATGTAAAGTATTTTGGTATTTTAAATGAAATTTATCATTTCAAAAATAATTCTACCAATTTATAATAAAATAAAAAAAAATATATCTATGAAAAAATGTGTATGTTAATACTGCCAAAATGATACAAAAAAAAAAAAAAAAAAAAAAAAAAATTAAGCAGTTCAGTAATGTTACTGTATGAGGAAATAGTAATTATTTTTATTTTACGGTGGTCTGGAATTCTTAAACCACTAGATACAGATAACCCAAAAATACTAGAGTAGTTAATAATGAATTTTACTAAAGTTTTATTTCTTATTTTTTTATGAATCTATGCATACATGTGCATATGTTATTTGAGGAATTTTCACATTACGTATGTCATTTATTCATCTAATATTATTAAGTATGTTTTAGTATTGTTCTTCTCTGAAGATGAATTTAAAACTGTTTTGGCAGTTTGTACATTCATTTAATAGTTTTCTGTAATGTTTACTGAAATATATATCTGTAATGTGTGTTATTTTTATATGTAGTATAAAAGAAAGATTTATATTTTATAGACGCTCCTGTTGTGGTTCCTTTTATATTTCCTTCAGCATTAAAAGAAGGTGAAAGAGGAAGTGCTACCTGTACAATTAGATCTGGTGATAGACCTTTACAGTTCAAATGGAAAAAAGATGGACAAGACATAGTTCAGTCGTCCAACATTGAGACACAATCTGTTAAAGATTCATCAATCTTGTTTATTGAATCCGTGAGTGCAAATGCATCCGGAAATTACACATGCATCGTTACTAATGCTTTTGGAAGTGATAAATATACAGCAGTGTTATCAGTTACAGGTAATAATTTTCTTTTTCGATAATATATTAAATTTTGAATGTTTTATTTACAGTATATTTTCCCCGTATATATGTATAAATATTTTTTCCGCCTAAGATTTGATAATAGCAACTGTTTATTACATTGTTATTAAAAAGATAAAATTTCTACGTGACAGTAAAAACGAAAATTTTGAAGCTTTCATTATGCTCACAAAGTAAAATTAATTACATTAGTTATTTCAGAGTAAAAACAATTAAATTTGTTAAAATAGAAAAAACACGTTTTATTCAACTGACTAAGCAATACAAATCTACAAATGTATGATACAGTTTTGTAAAGTTTATTTTTACACATTATTAATTTGTTTCTTTTTCTTTTCTTTTTTTTTATTAAAGAATTTTCTCAACCAAGCTAATTTTAATTAATAATATAGTAAATAAAAAAAAATATTTTTTTACAAATCAGAGAATTATAAATTATGCGATAATATGTTGCATAAAGTGAGAGAACCATTTGTTATCATGTGATATATGATTTTGTAACGTATTATTTTAAAAGGTGTTTTTTTTTCTATAAATCTCTTTAATATATATAAATTATGGCGTCACGTGTCGCCATCCAAAAAATGCAATAATAATTAATAATGCAATAAAATACAATAAAAAGAAAATAACATAATTATATTCAATTTTACTGTCATATTGATTATGCTTTAAAATGAACTGTAAACTATTTTTCACAGTTAATTTTCATCATTACGTATTCGAAATTCTTATATTTTCTTTTTCTACTTACAAGTATTTTTTAAATAAAATAATTTATAGACTAATATATTTAGAAATGATTCTTTTAATTGTTTCTTTATAATCACAGCCCCTCCCGAATGGATTAAGGAACCAACAGACGTCTTTGCTCAAGAAGGAGAAAGTGTCGAAATTCCATGCCAAGCCTCTGGAGTACCCGAGCCAGTTGTTAAATGGATTATTGGTAATATTCCAATATTATTCAGTAATTTCTAATTTGGTGGAATTTGAATTTTCTTATGAAATAATCTTAGTTTGGTGGAGCTTTTGACTTAGGTCATCCCATCAGCTTGAAAAAATATTGAATATTTTCATTGTCCATTAGTGAACGTGACGTAAACTATTTAGCCTCTGAATTCCAAGTGCTATTAGAAAATATGATTTTCCATATTCTTTGGCACTATGGCGTCAAATTTGTCTTTGGCAATTCAATGTTCTCTGGACGTAAAAATATTTAGGTGCTGAATTCAAAGTACTATTAGAAAATATGATTTTCTGTATACTTTGTACCTACGGCGTATCTTTTTAACTGTGCAATATCCATTTAAATTTTATTTCTTGTAAAATATAAGAAAGGCTTTCACTTTGTTTCACTATTCTATGCCACAAATACAAAATAATGATAATAATAATAATAATTCCTATGTTAGTACTTTTTATCCAAGATTGTTTTTTTTTTAAATATTAATTTTAATTTTATGCTTCCTGACTTATATGCAGGTGATCAAAGTTCCAGCAATTATGTTTCGTCGGAAGCTACTTCAGCAACAAAAGTAACATCTTCCGGATACCTATTTATTGGCAAGATAGAAGCTTCTATGAAGGGTTTTTATACTTGTGAAGCAGATAATGGATTTGGTAAACCATTAACAAAAACTATACAAATATCAGTACGTGGTAAGTTTTAACAGTAATAGTTTTGTGAACCCGAATCACCTGTTTTAAAAATATATCAGCAAGCATCATGTCAATCATGCTTAAATAGTTTAAAAAAATTCTTTATTTTCTTTAGAAGATGCAATAAAACATCTTAGTCTTATTCAAAAAATTTTATATATATGTATGCTTTACTTATAATGTCTAAATTTAAATAATCTATGTTTCCATTTATATTAAAAATATAATTCCAATTTTACTATGCAAATTTTAAAATAGAATATTTGTTTTAGAAGAATGTTTCCAATGTAATCATTGAGATATTTTTTTAGATGATCCGACTAATGAAATTTTCATTGCAGCCTATATAGTAATCAAATTAAGTGGAGGTAATTTTTCAAAATAATTTGAATATCATACATTTACACACATTCACATAAATATGAATACTAGAAATGTTTCTCATCTTCTAAAATATGTGTTTCAAATATGAAAATTATTTTTACATTATGTAACGTTATTTTTTATCATAATTAAGTCATTATAAATAAAAAAATACTTTATTTTATATCTTGTTAATTTCTCACTAAGAATTTGTTGTATTCATTATTCATAAATACATATTTATTTTAATGGCGTATGTTTATAAACAATATTATGTTACCAGTTTTTTTGATGAGCAATATTTGATATGTGAAATGCGATAAATCAAATTTATGGGTCAATTTTGCGATATGTTAAGTTTTAAAAAATTTACAGTTCACAACCTCTATGTAAAATAGGCTTTCTCCATAACTGTTGTAAAAATATCTCTTTATTATCGGTAAATAACTTCACACTAGCAATTTTATTAAACAAATGTGTTTGTTTAATGTGTTTTCATTTAATTCCACATATTTATACATGTTGGAATACACGAGGATCATTATATATGATACTGTTTGCTATTTATCATCTACAAGTCTTTTTAATTTCCACGGTTACATATGTCTTATACTTTTTCTCAAAATATTATCAAATTTTTTTTTAAATAGTGTCTTCATCCAATGAATATTCCTAAATATTTTAATTCATATTTTTATGTAGAAATATCTTTGCAAATAATTACAATGCATTTTTATAAATATGAAAAAAATATCACACATTTTAGGTAATACTTTTCAAATGTTTACAAACATATCTTGAGAAATGATAATACAAGTTTGTTTATTTTTTTAAACAATAACCTATTTACAGCTTCGACAGTTTTTTTATTTTTCTATGAACGAAGTGTATTTTAATACAGCTCCGGAGATAAGGAAGCTTTAGCAGTATTCTATTTGAGATATATTTTGTTAATATTTTTTTTTAAAGTAGCAGATTTAGTCTAGATTACTTCACACTAGCAATGTATTTATAATGAAAAATTAGTTGTGTATCACAAAAAAAGTGATTCACGTAACACTTTATGCTGATGTATGTATTTATGTATATGTGTATGACTATTCGAATTTTTTTGGATACTTTTACATATTGAATCCTTTATAAATATTTTTTAATAAAATGAAATTTCAAATAAAGACAAAATGGCAACCATATATGAAGTTTTTCATTTTTCCCCCGATATGTGGCGCTGTACGTACCGTGCTTGTAAAGTTAGTAATAGCATAGTATAGAAAATAAGACGCCATGTAATGAACTTTGTTAAAAGTTATGGCTATTTTATAAACGCATATAGGTTTGAACGGTCATTTATTGTAATTTCATTGCAAAACACACTAGTAATTGTATCTTCTTGCAGGATAGTTATGTCATTTTTGTTTCTGCTTCCAATTTCAATCTTTATTACATTATTTGGAGAAAGTTTTGCTGGAGGTGAGTGTTTTATTCTTATTTTCATTCTTAATTATGAAAGAATTTATTAAAAATAAAATAAAATTTTAGTATTAATAAAGTGAAAATTATTCAATGTACATAAAAATGATTGAATGAATAATTTATTAATCACCATGATTTATTTTACATCTAATCTATTACATTGCATTGTTTCTTTCTCATTTCATAATTTCTCATTTATTTTAAAATTTTTATTACATAATAGCATACTAAATGTATATATAACAAATAGTTCAATCTACTATTAATAATAATATAAGAAGTAAACGTTATGTTTTGTATTACAAATAGAATAACAAAACGACGTTATTTAGCTATCTGTAATTAAAGACGATCTAACATTAGGCATATAATATACATTTTTATCTTAAAAAATATGTAAATTTGTAAATTTTATCACTTCACTACAGATAAAGTTTAGTTATAAATAGTTGCGAATTATCATCTAAAAAAAAAATGATATTATAAAATGTTTTCAAAATTGTCAAACTCCACACATAAGCAACTTATTTATTTATTTAGAGTTTTTAGAGAATCAGCATTTTTATTATTTTAGATTTTCACATGTTTAAGAAATCTTTATATATATTTATTTTGGATTTTTTATTTTATGTTCTCATCTGTGAAATTCATATAAATGCTTCAGTTCATTGTCCTTTTTTCCTTAATTAATAATGTTCGACGATAAAATAGCATTATATTTTAAAACCATATCCTAGTTTTATGCATATGGCTGAAATTTAACAGTTTATTATTTATTTTAACTCGTACATATCAATATTTACCAAATATTGTTTATATTACGTGCATAAACAGGTGTATAGTTTTATTTTTCTTACGTGAATTTCTTTTTGGTATATTTGCACTTTTTAATTCAGAATTGAGGAAAACATGTAGAAAAAAAGCTCAAACGTTTTGTTATATTTTATAAAACAGTGATTTTTTTTATCATCTCAAATCAAACAAATTTATTAGCTATATTCATAAAAAAAATATTTCCTCGCAAATATGTTTTATGTAATGTATTTTTAAAATTTTTCTGAGGTGATTTTCACATGTTTAAAATAGACTTTTACTGCGTATTTTGTTAATGTTTTTTCATTATTTAAATTTAAAGTTTGTAATAATATGTACTAAAAAGCTATGGAAAGATTTAAATTTATATCTCAGTTTTTGTAATTCTATTTCTCATTATATGGTAAAATTAAATAAAATTTCAATTTTGCATGTTCTTTAACTTATAAAAAACTTCTAATTATTTTACTAAAAAACTCCTTTTTTACGTTTTTTAAATGTTTAATTGAAATTTGAAAAACAAAACAAAATAAACATAATTATGAAAACCTTTTTTTTTTTTTTTTTTCTTATATGAATTTCTCTTTGCCATATTTGCAGTTTTTGTTTTAGAATTGAGGAAAACATATAGAAAAAACTCAAACGTTTTATTATATTTTATAAAACAGTGATATATATATATCATCTCAAATCCCACAAATTTATTAGCTATATTCATAAGAAATCGTTTCCTCGCAAATATATTTTATATAATGTGTTTTTTAATTTTTTTGAGCTGATTTTCACATTCAGACACACATTCACATTTGAGCTGATTTTCAGAGTTTTACTGCGTGTTTTGTTAATAGTTTTCCATTATTTAAATTTAAAGTGTGTTATAATATGCACAACAGAGCTTTGGAAATATTTTGTTTAATTTTTATCTCAGTCTTAGTAATAATATTTCTCCTTATATGGTAAATTTAAATAAAAACTTCCAATTTTGCATGTTATTTAACTTATAAAAATCCTTCTAATTATTTTACTAAAAACTCTTTTCTTACGTTTATTAAATATTAAATCAAAATAATAATAATAAAGAAAAAACTTAACTCTGAGTGCATAAATACCAAAGCTTTAGAAATTTATATAATAGCGAACTTTGTCTAATTAGAAAATGAATAATTAGCACGTGTTTCCAAAAATAGAACAAATCCCTCAAAGACTGAAATTTCATATATGGGTTCTCAAACAAGCGTAGTATCATTTTAAGAATAATATTTTTTAAATACTTTGTGAAAATAGGATACTGGTCTTCCTTAAAAAAAACTGTATATTTTTACCTAAAATTAAAATGTATATTCATAGGAATCTATTATTATTATTAAGAATATTTGTTGCTAATTTTTTTAAATTCTTAAACAAAGTTGTCTTAGTGTACTTAAAAATAATTTGAGTTTTTGCCGTACGCTCATGCGATTATTATAACATCTTTCTAGTTGAACATTATATTTATATGTAAGAGATTTAAACATTAGATTTGAAATATCTTGAAAATTCTTATTTATTATTATTATTTTTTAATTGAGATGTGTATTCATTATTTATGATTTTTACGTAAGTTTAGATATTTTTCTTGAAAACCAATGCTATTAAGCAAATTCCGATATTTAAATTTGTTGACTATATGATACTGACAACGCATAAAAACTTGTCACAAAATGATTAAAGATAAATTATGAGTAGTATTTTAAAATTTATAAAAAAATTTACTTTTGAAAAATACATAAAACATATTTTTTTCGTTAAATAAAATTACTATAGCATTCGTTAACGATTTACTAAAATAAACAAACAACAACAACAAAATATATTCAAGATACTGAGTTGCCTAAAATTAAAAAAATTACTCACATCTCAATAGATCTCAAATATTAATATTATCAGTAAGGATTAAATGATTATTGAATGATGATAAGCTGACATTTGCCCCCCCCCCTCCCCCATTTTTTTTTTCATTTTTTGTATTCAGGAGAGTTTTTGCTGTTTTAAGACAATTTTTAATACTTTTGCCATTTTATTATATTTTTAGTGCATTTGAAAAACATATTTTAGTTAATTTGTTTGTATGTTCCATCTTTTTATACATAAGTATGAACATTTTATTAGAATTGGTTTTGCAAATTGAACAAAAATATATACAACCCTAAAAAAAAACATTATGAGGAGACAGAACTAAATTTTAATTTTTGCATGTTTGTTCAAACCAATCCTTAATTTTCGGCAAAAATACAGTAACATTCCACTGCATTGTTTTTTTTTCAAAGCAGAAAGCTGTTCTATATTTACAATTCAGCAATTTTTCTCATCTCACTTCTCCGTACTAGTTTAAAACAAAATTAAGGAGCACCCCCAGAGCCATCTTCAAAAGGCATCTTGTAGGTAGGAGAGTTGGGCAAAAATTTCAAGTTTGTTTTCTTCTACTAACTTGGACGAAATCTCTTTATATTCTATCTTCCAAAATAAGAAATTTCTGTAAAACAAAGTCTTAGTCTAATCTTTTAAGATTGAAAATAGACATTCGTGGATTCTGAAATATATTTTTTATGCATTATAAACTATTTCACGGTTAATTACATCCATTTTTTGAGGTATTTATTTAGAAATTTTAAGATAACAAGACCTGTACCTTGATTATCCAAAATCACACTTATCGAGAAATGAAAGATGATTCGAGATACCTCCAGTCATCAAGTATGATTATATTATTTTTTAGCATGTCATAGTTTGTCATAGCTTGACAATTCTTATATTAAAGTATTCTATATCTTTATTCTTTTTATGAATGTAATTATGAGCTATATATTATTTTGAAATGTCTGTGTATGATTTTAGCTCCCTTTTTTATCCTGTTTATCCACAATAATTATAAATTAGTAGAATTGATAATCTTCAGATGCCTTAATTATATAACAATATTATTATTTATTTTTTTTTACTTAAATTGTTTTTAAAAAGTATTTTGTTATATTTGAATTTTACCGAAATAATGGGCTATTCTGAATTATTTCAGGTATTCCTGTTGTAGCTCCTTTTATGTTTCCTCCAGCACTACGAGAAGGTGAAAGAGGAAGTGCTACTTGTACAATTCGTTCTGGAGAAAGACCTGTAGAATTTCAGTGGAAAAAAGATGGCCAAGAAGTATTAGAATCTTCCTATCTAAAAATACAATCTGTACCCGATTCATCAATTTTAGTAATAGAATCAGTAACTTCAAAGAGTTCTGGTAATTACACTTGTATTGTGAAAAATGCTTACGGTACCGACCAGTTCACAGCAGTTTTGACAGTTACAGGTTTGTTATGATTCAATTCACTTTATATTAATCAGAGTATTTAAAATGAAACATTTGAATTATATTTTTTCTGAAAATACTAATGTGAAATACTATCAATGAAGTAAATATTTGAAATAATATCAATGAAGTAAATATTTGAAATAATATCTTAAATGTTTAATGTTATATTTGAACAATATTTTTCAATATGAAAATTGAAAAGTTACCTAACGTAGGTACTTTTTCTTATTTTAATGTAAAGGAAATTTTTTAATTGTCATATTAATGCCATGATGTCATTTTACCGAGAATTTATTTATCTGGGAATTACCTGAGAAACATGCGGCAGGTATAAGACTTTAGTGCATTAAGAATATTAAACACTGGAGTTAGAAAAAAACCTCATGACCCAAAAACCCGTTGAAATCCTATTTTTCAAACACAAGTACCTAATCGTCCTATTCAGTGGTAGTTCAGCACTTTAACAAGTTTATCTTTCGATATCGAATCCAAAATTTTTATCTAATGTTTAACTTAGAAATTAAATTTAGTTAGTAATAATTTTTAATTAGAGTTACCGAGTTAGTCATTTTCATATCGAAGTTGGAATTGCGAAAATGTTAATGGTAATTTTCTTATACCAAAATGAAGTGTCTGTGATTTGTATAAGGTTAAAAAATCAGCCCATTACCCAATACTATTTCGCTTAAATCATTTGCATTATAGTTCCTTTTAACATAAGTAATTTAAGAAAAATGCTTTAGGAATTAATTTGCCATATTAAAATTTCTTTTCTTTAATGAAAAGAAGGAGCCGTAGTAATTACTTTATTTACATGAAAATAATATGAGGTATTCCGTAAGGTTTTTTGAATGAAACTAGAACATTTTTATAACAAATAGAATTTGGTTAGGACCGAGATATTTAAGTTAGTTGTACTTATTATTAGCTGCATAAATAATATACATACTCCGAGTAAAATCCAATATGATTTATAAAAATACCGGACAGAAATATAAATTTATAATGAAGTAAAATGCACAACTTTTTTAGCATAAGCTATACGTTGAAAAAAGTTTGGCATATAAAAAAAAGAAAAGTAATTGTAAATGAAAGTATTTTAAGTCATTAGTTTTTAGAAACTGTTTTACAGAATTTTGTGTAGTATGTCTTTTGTTGTATTTTTAAGTCATTTTTTTAAATAATACTTTAAACTGTTTTTAATAATTGTAGCACCCCCTCAATGGATAAAAGAACCAAGAAATGTTTTTACACAAGAAGGAGAAAGTCTTGAAATTCATTGCCAAGCCTCTGGTGTTCCAGAACCAACTATTAAATGGATACAAGGTACATATTTTTAGATTTTTTTTTTAATATTATGCTCATGCATTTATTTTTCTTGGAAAAAATACATGAAATTTTATATTAATAATATTAATAAATATATATTCATATCACATATCATATATAAATATATTATATTAATATTATACAGAAAATTATAAATATATATTAATAGTGTATTAAAAAAGCATCCATGTAAGGTTAAAAATAGGCTATTATTTTGATGAGGCGTATCCAATAGTTTAAACAACAATTATTAAGTAAAATTTAATACAGGAAGTTTTTAATGATTTTATACAACAGGCTAAAGTTCAATTCAATTTCCCCTCGATTAGAAATAAATTTAACCTATTGAAATTCGACCACAGAAACAGAAGAAGTAACCATTTGTAATCAAACAATTTTTGCCCAAATAACAATAACAAAAAACAAGTATTCACTCGAAGAAAAAATAACTTAAGATTAATGTTTGGATGAATAAAAAAAATCTATCCTTTTACATATCATTAAATAGAATAATTTTCCATATTGGTATCTTCTTAATGAGAATATCGATATGTTTCAGGTGCAATTTCTTTAGAAGCAATGGAATAATAATAAGTTCATTAGAAGTTAAAAAGGCTTAATTATGTTTTCTAACCGATGAATGTATATTTTTAAAAAAGGTTAGTTTGAACATATATTTATTTTTGATATACTACTTTATTTTACTGCTTAACATATATTTTGTTGCTTAGTATACGGTTTTTACAAGTAATTTACTTTAAATTAAATTAAAAGGAATATTTATGACAATGTTCTGCATCAAAAGCTGAGGAATTGTAAATAATGAATGGTAAAATATCCTATAATGGTGTTATTTGAAATGAAATTCAATCAATTGATAAACATAATAATGGTGATATTAATTATACTTAAAAGAAAAATAGCTTTTATTAAAAAAAAAAAAAAAAAGAGAGATTATATAAAGTAGAATTAAATGATAATTTAGCTTGCGTGATAATACTTTTAGTTTTTATTTAGGTGATGAAACTTCAACTAATTATATTTCAAGTGAGTCTACATCAACAATAAAAATATCTCCTTCTGGTTCTCTTCTTATTGGTAAAGTTGAAGCTACAATGAAAGGTCTATATACATGTGAAGCAAACAATGGATTTGGTAAACCTTTATTAAAAACCATAGAAGTATCTGTGCGGGGTAAGCTCTGAAAAACCTGCTATATATAATTACCATTTGTAAGAATTTACAAGCAAGCCTCATGTCACAATTTGCACTTAGATTATAACATCTTATATATCGTTTATGGTTAAAAGAATTGCTTTGGCATCAGTTTCCACTTTCACAAGGAAGAAAAAATGTAGTTAAATAATATTTTTAACAGTTTAACTTTTTTATTAGTCATAAACTACAGCTAGTTTTTACATATTCATTTATTTTATTACACTCATTTTCAAAGCATTTGTTGTGTGTATAAAAACACTTTTATAACTATAATATCGTCTAAAATTTATGAAAAATATTAATTATTGTTTTCAGTCTTTTTAATAAAACAAGCCGTAAGCATATTACAGTTTATGTAAATATATTTACGGTTTTAATAAAAATATTGATGATGTTAATTTTCAATATACATGTTCTTAATTGGAAAATTTCAGTTTGTTGTATGTCGTTTTTGTAATAATTCTTATTTTAGCTTTATTATGATTATGTATAAATATGTTTATTTTATTATGTACAACTGTTTTTATGAATGTATTTTTAATTTTTAAAGTGAAATCACTATTTTTGAATTTCAAATTAAGTTTGATTAGTTTCTTAACTTATTTCTTCTGATTAAAAATTAAAGAGCATTTGTAAATTATTTCTTTTAATGAAAATATTTTAATTACACAAAAATATAGAAAAATGCAATTATAATGATATGGTTTTAGACAATATGTTTTTGAATATTTATTATTGCGTACAAATTTTTCATATTAAATGATAAAACAAAATAAATAGTTTAGGTGATAAAAATTTTATTGTTTATAGTAAAAATGCATTCTTTTTAAAAGTAGGCATTTATGTTCTATAACTCCTTTAAGTTGAATGAAATTTGATAGATGATAAAAGTTCATATGCTTGCATGTAATTATAACATTTTTCAATTTTATTTACAAGCACCAATTTGTCACTTAAAATAAGATATTAACGCAGAATAAAAACTGTAATTATTATTACATTTTATGCGAATTCTAATAACAGATTTAGTGTCGATAGCATTTCAAATATAAAACGAATTCTGGGAAAATATAGATTTTAAAAAGGGCTGTTGCAATGTCATCAAGTTATAAATATCATATGAATTACTTAAATACACGCTTAAAGGGAATCATAAGAAAATTCCTACTTACAATTTTTTTTTAGAATAGAATTGTGGCATTCTTTCTTAAAACTTACCTTGGTTTATACAACTAACGATTGTAGGATGTTGAAATCTGTTTAAACAAAATATTTCATAACTATATGATAATATACTATTCGTAAGAATTTTGTAAATGATTATAATATGTTTAATTGTGTAAATGAGATTATGTTGTAAAATAGACAAAACTTGACTATATATATTTTCATTTATCTATCTATCTGTATAAACGAAACACTAGTTTAGGAGTTTTAGTTTTGACTGACTTAAATTGCTCATTAGAAATATTTTTCTGTAAAATGTCAATCTTGTATATTTTAAATGTTTTCTTTTTAATCGAATAATGATATCATTTCTTGAAGAAAGAACTTTGTAACTCAAAATTGGGTTGTTTTCAGTATCAATTTTAAAAGATTTTGTTATTTTGCTTGTTTATTTTATGGAATTAGTGTATTAAAATTACATGCATTTGATAATTTTTGCAGTAAGAGGTTTTCATTAATTGCTAATGTGTGTTTTATGGATAAGTTAATAAATTTATGAAATACATTTGTGTCACACCTGTCAATCTCTATTAAATAAAAAAAAATAAAAAAATGTTTGTGTCACATGTGTAATAATAAAAAATATATATATAAGTTGATTTTTACTTTAATATCTTAATGTTACATTTGGCATTTTGACAGTGGCATCGTATGGAAAAAAAATATTATCATATTTTATATTTATTGACATAAATACACCTGTTGTTACAAGGTTTTGTTTTAATGTTTTTTTTATTACGATGGTTATTGGCATATTTTAAGACCGATGCATTCCTACAAAATTTAGAGAAAAGCAATAGCGATGCTTACAAATAGTATTAAAAATTGACGATCTTTGGTGTAATGTAGTAATTTTATAGTAATGTCAAACAAGATTAAATTAATCCCAGTAATGCATATAAAATACATGGAAAATACAATCTTTTTGATAAAAAGTAATTTTATTTAACTTGATCATTTCAATTTTGACATATTTCTGAAAATTCTGGAATCAATGTTCTGAACAACTATGTGTGTCTTAGCCGTATATTTTTAATGATAGATCAACAATCACGCCAGTTAAAAGTGTCATAAACATCGTATTGCGTTGACGAAGCATAATGACACTTATGAAAATTCTGTACGCAAATATTTGTCGATGTGTGCTGCTTCTTTGAAAATGCATCTTATTTTGCATAAATATATGATAATTTAATTGCTTTATAAGAATTTTCTTATTTAAACATATTATTTCCTCAACTCGTAACTTTTAATGCAATTTTTATTGTGATCATTGCACTAGTTGTTACTAAGAAATCATTTTTTGCTGTATTGAGGAGAGGCTATTTGAAATTTTCAATATACTGTCATAATTTGCTTTAAATTATTTTGTGAAAAATATCATCTTACTAAAAATATTTACGCTTTTCTTTTAATAGAAAAAAATATTTATCGTTAATAAAACTGTAATAAGAAATTTTAAATGCGTACTTAATTTAAAAAAAAAGGGTTGGGTTGATTATTGACGGCCAATTATCTACACTAGGGATATAGGCCCGGGGGGAGTGCCCTTCGTGAGGGTCTTTCTAAGGGAACCTAATCCGTATTTACGCATGGATAAATCCACGGCTCGAAGAAAACCACGAAAACTCCGAACGATTAGGCCGACGGGCGCGAATGGGATCGAACCCAGCACCTCCCGTCTACCAGCTTCGAGAGCACAACCTCTCAGCCACTGGTGGGGCTTAAAAAAAAAAAAGGTATTAGAAATTTTAAATGATAATCGATATGTTTGATTAAAAGAATTAGTTTCTTCTTATTATTTATTATATTACCCTACAATGTCTACTATTTCATTAATTTTGTTTAAAAATATGCATGATTAATGTTACTTCGCTTTGGATAATTTTAGAAAATTTGAACTTTAAAATATCCTTATAGTTATTATTTAAACAATGTTATACATTATTGAAAAATCCAAACACTGTTATTGAGATGACATACTTTATCAGAATGTTTCATTAAAAGTAAAATTAATAAATTTTGTAAAGACTTATTATTATTATTATTTTTTAAAGTTATACGTAGTTACTTTTCAAACAGTTATTTTGGGTATTCCATGTGAAATGATTTCTATTGGCGTTCTAAAAATGTTCACATACTTGTTTAAGTACAATATTCAGACATACTCTGATGATGTATATTCTATATATATATATATATATATATATATATATATATATATATATATATATATATATATATATATATATATATATACTTGGATATTCCCACTTATTTTGTTTTTAAATAAACTAAAATATTTGATATGTTTTTTTTAGTCCAAAGATTCTATAGTTCGAACTCTACACTTTCTCTATTTTATTTATATTCACGTATAGGTGCTAAAACCTGTAAAAATACCAATAAAATATGTGAAATTTTTCTTTTAATGTCAATTATATAATTTTAATAAAGTATTATTCCTATTTTGACCGACATGTGGCGCTGTGAGTCCATTCATAAAAAATATTTGTAACACTCTAATAAAGAGACGCCATAATCATGATGTATTGTAGAGAATTCGTGTATTTTTCTCACTTTCTTTCAGAAAACCGATGATGATTGATTTATATTTTGAAATTTAGTACAATTATGTAATTATGTTTCATAATATTACTTTCAGTATGGTTTTGAAGCAAGTTATACTTTGGTTTATAATATTTAGCCAGCAGCGAGTAGAAGCGAAATCTGGAGGTAAGAACTATTTATATTATTATCACATTTAATATTTTGTTTACAATCCAACAAAGTTGCAATTATGTACGACTTTAATAAAACTAGAAGCGGAAATGTTTTGAATTAGCATTATTAAACGGCCTTAGTTGTATATATTTCAGGTAAAGAATATTTTCCTTCTCATTTATGAATAATATAAATATAATAATATTCAATTCTCATGTTTGTTTAGCTAAATTTTCTTAATAAATAATCCATAATCAGAAATAAAATAATAATCATAATCAATAATTATAAATAAAAAACTCTAAAAATCAAAGTGTTCTGTGAATTTTCGTTATAATTGATGTGTTTCTTTAAAGAGTCAATAGATTTATAAAGTTATTTTTAGAAGAAAAATCTGTGGTAAAAGAATTACTCGTCTTTTTCTTTTATTAATGAAAAAAGGGTATTTTATAATATTTGTGTGTAACAAAATCTAATGTTTAATTTGAAGATATTTTTTATTTAGTGTCAGGTTTTCACATTGTCACATAGTTAGATGGATTGCAAAAAAAAAAAAAATATATATATATATTTGTTTTTTATTACGTTAATTATCAAATCTTATTTAGATTTGATAATAGATTTTAAAAATACTTAAAATGACACTTTTCAAGACTTTAACTTATTTAATGAATTTTATTTTTCATTAATATGCTTATTTTTCTGAGATGTAAATTATTCGTAAACTGAGATTTTCAAACCGATAACAGTAAATGCTGCGTTAACAATAGTTAAAGACGGTTAATAAGCTTGATTGCATACTTAAAAAAATAGTTTTTCTAAAAAAATCTATTTAATGATAGTTTATATTAAACGGTGTTTATATTCTGTGAATAGTTAAACACCTAACAATAAATAGGAGTGACTTTTAAAACTATAATCATTCACAGGCCATATTTATTATGTTTATATAGTTAAACAATTTGTCACGGTTTTTACTATTAATTTATTTAGGTTGCATTGTATTTTAAACATCAAAATCTTTGAAATTTGATGACATAAATATTTCAATTTTGTTTTAATATGATAATAACTTATAACTACATTAAAAATATAAAAGCATGAAATATATAGTAACTTTTAATTTCAGGTGTCCCTGTTGTTTCTTCATTCATGTTTCCCACAGCCCTTCAAGAAGGTGAACGAGGCAGTACTATCTGTACTATTAGATCAGGAGATAGACCTTTATCATTTGAATGGAGGAAAGATGGCCAAGAAATATCTGAAACGTCTAACATCAAAATACAATCAGTACCTGATTCTTCGATTCTAGTTATAGAATCTGTAGATTCTAAAAGTTCCGGGAATTATACTTGCATTGTTAAAAATGCTCATGGATCAGATCAGTTCACAGCTGTTTTGACAGTAACAGGTACGTGACGTAATTGTTTTTCATTGACATAACATTAAAATATTATAAAAATAACGAATGCAATGAGGCTTTGATAAAAACACATATGCATATATTTTTTAATGTGAATTAAAATTCACTGTTGCTAGAATATATTTAAAACTAACTTTTAATGTGATAACATTTTTTATTTATTGGACAATATCAGACATAATTATGAATAATTTAAACATATGTCTTAAATATTGCATATTGCATATTGATTATTTTAATTATTTTTTAGGGAAATAAATTTCTAAGTAACAGATTACTAGAACATTTTGAGGTGTATAATTCCAAATATTGCATTCTGAAATTACTTAATTATAAACATTTTAAATTTCCAAAAGTTATTACTTATTATTGAGATCTTCTTTTTTTATTTTATTTTATTTTATTTATTTATTTATTATTTTTTTACAGCTGATGTATAAAAATAATTGGTGAAAAGTTATAATTTAAAATTTAAATTTTAATATATAAAAAGTTAACACATTATTTTTGTAAGATTTAAATGTGGTACATGGTTCTTTTAATTATCTTATCCATTTATCAATCTTAGATTTTTAGTTCAATTTTAGTATAATATATTTCTTAATCATTGAAAAGTATAAATAGTAGAATAATTAGATGCTGATTTTTAAATAAGTTTATGTGCCAATTATTGTGCCAGACATAACTAATTCAAGATTTTGCATTATCAGCATATTTTATTCTAAAAGCAATTAAGGGAAATTAGATTTCTAACTGTAAAGCATTGCCTTTTGTTTTGAATTTATGTGAGATTACATAGGACCGTATAATTTACAATAAACTTTCTTTATTGACATATTAATAAAATATGTATGCATTTCACAATTGTTGTTTTAAATTTTCCGAAACACCATTTCTCTTGAAAATACGAAATTTATTGTTAATATGTATTGCATATTTGCATACTTCTAATTAATCAGAATTTGGACTTAACTGTGACGTTTGAAATATGATTTATTTTTTAGTAGTACAACAAAGACTGCAAATTAGAACGTTTTTGTAATAAACAGCAGAGATCATGCTTATCCTGAATGCACATATTTTGTTTACAATATTTTAAGAGGAATTGCATGCAATAAATATTTTCTGAAGAAGAAAAATCACAACAGTAAGTAATGAGACAATCGATGACATTGATTCAGTTTTCAAAGTAGTAAATACTTGTTTGATAAAACATTTTTTTAAAATTTAATTAATACTGAATTTAATAATTTTAAAAAATAATTAATATTGGAAGAAGGTAATATAAGAAGGTGACAAGAAGGTGAATAAGAAGGCGACATTTTGTTTTATCCCAACATCAATAGTAACTACTAATAAATTACTAGAAATTGTCGACAGTTGGACAGTTTATTTATTTCTAAAATTTTATTAATTAAGTTGTTCATTTAAATTGTATTCCAGATGTTTGTATCACCATATCGTAAAAGATTTCCTTTTTCACGGTGCATTGAAAGGATATTAAGTTTTTTAAACCAAAAATCCTGCGAAATCTACAGTTTATATGGCATCTATGTTGAGCATATATATTATGACTGTAACTAAATTTCAAAATTGTGAAACTTATCTCTTCTAATGATAAATAACTGCAAGAGACTGTAACGTGTTATTTTTAATTTCAAATACGTTGCAACTACGTCCAGCGGTATCGATTAATCATGTTAAAAGGTTATTAATTAAGCATATTCATATGCTATTATTAATCCTGTAGCATAAAAACGGAATAAAATACTGAACCTGTGATTTTTTCCCCTAAGCTCCACCAGTGTGGCTGAAAGAACCTATGGATACATTTGCTCAAGAAGGCGAAAATCTTTCTGTAGAATGTCTAGCTTCTGGAGTTCCACAACCTACCGTTACTTGGACATCAGTTAAGTAATTTTATTTTAGTATTTGAGTATAATTCAAACTATTGTTTGATAATTAACATTTGAACGTTAAACTTGCTTTAAATATTATGATACGATTGCATAAACAAATAGTACAGTGAAGTTCCAGTTATCTGGACTAATATGATCAGGATACAATCCAGATATGCATAAATCGGGATAATTGGTTCAAAAGTTATGTTGTGCAATAAAAAATTCTCTATAATCGGTTTTAGAGAGTGAACGACCATATTCCTAAAAATAAAATCATCGGAAAATTCAGATCATTTTCTTACTCCTACCATATTTGTTAACTACCATATTTGCAACACTGCCTGAGTTTCATTTAAAAGTTTAATAATTTTCTTTTAAATACAAGCAAATTCTTCGGATTTTTTTGGAATATGAGAAAAGAGAAATACAGTACATTTTCTACTATTGATAAAATATCGACATAGAATTATCCAACTGTAGACTTAAAAAATTTCCATTAACCATGAATGGTTACCATGAATGGTTACCATGAATGACGTTGGTTTAAATAGGAATTTCAAGGAGATTAAATTTTTACGAACCTATACATACAGTTGTAATTTAAATACATATTTTTAAATGATTTTTTTTTCTGATATAGATCCGAATATTTATTGATCCGGATAACTATAATTTGAGTAATTCAAGTTTTATTGCAAGTAAAATTCTTATCATTAAGTAAAACCCTTACAGTATTTTCAAAATACATGAAACACAGAGTAAAACAATAAAATACATCTCAGTAACATATTTTAAAGCCACAGTAATCAAAGTAGAAAAAAATGAAAAGTAGCCTGTTATAACAATTATATTATAAAATTATGAATATGTTATAGAATGTATTTATGAATAAGTTTTTGTCAGCTATATTTCTTGAAACTCTTAAAATATTTTAATATTTCACTTATTTCTGGTCAGAATTTTAAACAACATCTAGAAGATAATTTTTTTTTGTAGTTCTAGCTTTGTATTTAATTCTCACAGCTATTTTTGAAAATATTATTTTGTAATTTAAAAAGGTGCATTTCTCTGTTCGTTAGTTTAAATAGCACGATGAGAATAATTTTAATTTATTTAGATGCATATGATGTAGTGAATAAGTTTTAATGTAATTCGGAGTTAATATTCGAAATGTCTGAAAACATCATATCAGCTACTAATAGCTACTATGTAGCTTTATGAATTGAATTGTTCTTATTCTTTAGGCTGAACGACACACTGAAGTTTCCCTACTAAAGGCAGAAGTAAGCCATAGAAGATTTTAGTTCTTATCTAGAAATTATATTTGGAAAATATAAAAACTATCAGTCGCGTGTCTATTCATTAACCCATTCGGGACCATGGGTGCATATATGCACCCTCAAAAAAGACATACATAATTTGTTTTAGGCACCAGTAAAAAATAAAAGTAATATTGGCTTTCTCTAATTAGAGCATTTTTGTGATAGTTTAAGTAAAGGTAGCTTTTTTTTAAAAAGTGGTGCCAACCGAATAAAATTTGTGTAAAAGCCCCCGGTCACGAAGGGGTTAAGCAAAATTTGGCATTTTCTTTTGTCTGGTAAAGTCTCATTACTTCGAAAGGCATAATTTTTATTTTTTGTTTTGTTTTAAGTTTAGTAAACCTCACTACTTTGATTCTTTATATATTTTGGTTTAAAACAAGAGATAAATATTGTTTAATACTGACAGCGTTACTTTTCATGACTTTTTAAAGATGATTTATGCTGTAAAAAGTACATGTTTTACCAGTTTCAGTGATATTTGTTTCGATGTAATGTTTCGATGTAACTCTAAATCACCCAGAATTCTATTGTAGCTCCGGTTGAACCATAGTTCCAAATGTTGGAACGAGTTTTCACAATTTTATGCTTGCAGTTACTGCAGCACCAAAAATTGGTTCTACCCAGCACAATATTTTTAACACTGTAGATACAGATTTAGGTGGTTTTAAGCTCAGATAGCCCCACACAACTGATTTTTTATTTAATTTGGGTTGAAAGAAGACATAAATGTTGTTCCATACATAATGGAATCCTGTTATATAGAACTTTACTTTATTGGCACTCTGTAGTGCAATAATGAACTGTTATAGGACGCATGTTATTTTTAATATAAAGATAAATCTTTTATGTAGAAATGCAAACTAGGATTTGTAGTTCAAGAAATACTCATGCAATGCAGACCTATAATTTTTAGTTTTGCATCGTGAATTGTTTAACGTTAAAGTAAATATTAACATTTTAAAGAAGAATTTAAGTACTTTTTATACTTTTATAATACTTTTTACATTTTCTACTACTTCTACTAGTTAATAGGGTAGTTCAACCAGTAAATGAACATTTAAGTACATTAAAAAAATATATTGATAATATTTTAATAAACAGCGCCGTTTGGTTTATGACTGTGCAAATACATGTGTTGGTATACAAATGATTAAAAAATAATCAAAGGAAGTTTATATTTCATTTGTTTGGGATGTTAGGGATGTCTTAATACAAATAAAAAGCTATACAAGAACCAAGTAAATGGACAGTTATTTCCAGTGAATGAACAGGCAGCAATTTAAAAACACTTAAATTTCATACTATGTTACTTATTTTACAATTTGTACAAATAACTTATAACACGTTTTTACTGAATTACGGGTTTTTAAAATCCAGCATGATAATTAAATTGTGTGGAGTTTTTCAATCCTTATTCTGTTAAAATATTTACTAATTTTTCATTCACTGGGGGCTGTTCACTTACTGGTCGGACTACCTTATATTTATTTTACTTTTATGACTACTTTTTATGGCCTTTTATATGTTTTATTTTACAATTGAGTTTAAAATAATGAAATTGCGTACCTCAAAATTAATGTGCATACTTATAGATTAGATCTTAAAATTTACATTCATGTATTTTCGAAAAATGAATATTTTATATTTAAAATTTATAATAGGTTCTGGAAATAATGTAATTTCATCTGACCAGTCATCTGTAGTACGTTCAACATCGTCAGGCTCATTAGTGATAAGTAAAGTTGAAGCATCTATGAAGGGCCAGTATACGTGCAAAGCAGACAACGGTTTCGGAGAACCTTTAACCCAGACCATAGAGTTACATGTTCGTGGTAAGCTGGAGCTAAAAATTGCGCTCTAAGTGTGATAAGCAAGCCTCGTGGTTATACATTATTTGTTGAAAAAACATGATTTATAGTTTAGTTTAGTAATATGTACGATATAAATAAAATGAAATAAATTTTGTATAATTCTGTTATCTTGTCATCACTACTTTTTAAAAATATAAAACACGTGGCATGTTTAAAATGCATATATATGTATTTTACTTACCGAGATCTGTTCTATACTTATTGTTTTAACACTAAAATATATCCTTTGCGCAATGGTTTATATCATGTTCGATATTTGAGTCTTGTATTATCTCGTTTTACTGCAATATGTTTTGACAAAAATGTACAGATGTAAGTGGTTTTCAGTTTTAAAAGCAATTTTAATAAAATAATTCTTAACTGACTTATAGAAGAATAATATAATTTATTTTAGTCCGTAAATAATTGTATTATATGTTTTTAAAAATGCACTTGATTTTTCCATTAAAAAAAGAACAACTACGTATTAAGGAGTAAGAGGTTTTATATTATAAGGATTTTTATAAAATATTTCGTTTTTAATGCCATTAATTTAAGATAATTTTGAATTGGCTTTTCTGTTATATTTTTTCTCTTTTTGTCATTGGTGTTTATTTACTACTTTAGCTTTTATAAATTACACCACATTGTCTGTTTGATATTTAAGTAGGTCAGTTTTGTACGGACTGAAAATTTTTATAATTATAATGCACTATTCTGTTTCATGAAGTAACAATATATGTATTGCATTTGAATTGAAATAATGTCAAAAGATATATTCTCACGAAGTAAAAAATTGGGCTCGCATCATTTGTTTATAAATGAAACACTTATATTGGTTATTTTTCGAAACTTAAATAAAGGCAATTATTGTGTTTTTAAAGTTAATTATTTTGCTTAAAAAGTGTGATTACGAATTCATCTGTAAAATTATATTGCAATGAAAGTTTACCACTTATGATAATTTTGATTTGTATGACTGTCTAATATTTTTTCTAAGTGTCTATATAACTTTATTGTCAAATGTTAAATTTATATTTCGTATGTGTGAACCAAAATGTAACACTACAGAATTAATTAAATATGAGTTTTTGTCTACTTATTTTGCCACTAAATGGCGCTACTATCACGTTTCTGTATATATTAAGCGTTACCTATACTGCATCGCTCTTCTTAGCTTTTCTAAAATCGGTGAATATGATCATTTTAATATGGTATACTTAATTTATCTATCATTTTTATGTAAACAAGCTCCATTGTCCTAACGCATTTTAGGGAACTGTAATCTAAAATGAAATTTGGATTAGTGTTTGTTATTACTGCTTTTGCAAGCGTGGAATACACTTATGGAGATTCAGAAGGTAAGTTTTCAAACTCCATAACATTTATATAAAATTAAATAACTATTATAAAATAAAATAATTATTAACGTAACTGTAACAATCATTTAGAATGTTTAATTTGTATATAAATTTTAAAGAAAGAGAGAAGTTTTATCATATTGGGTAAAATGTAAGGCTTGGCAAAACATAAATGATTATTTAGCATCAAGTTTAGTAAATAGTACTAAATGTACCTTATTAAAGCATTTATATGTTGTTTTGTAACTTATTTCCAAATTTTCTCTTACAATAAATGAATATTTACTTATATTTTAATAAGCGTAGAATTGTTTGTATAATACTGTTAAAAAATATTGTATAAATGTAAATAAGATTTTCTTTTAATTAATTTTCATTTTGAAAATAATTTACGAAAATTTAATTATTACAAAATGTTTATTTGTTTCCTAAAATAAATGTAATAGAATGAAGAAAAAATTTTCTATAAGTATACAGTCCTGAGAAGTACCAATCTTTTACTGAAATAAATTAAAAGAGAAAATTCTGCGTCAAACTAATCTACATATGTTTTTTTATATATGAAATATTTGATAATCATATAAGTTTTACTTTCCCGGAATCAGTTATTTATTTTTCTAAGGAAAATAGTATTTTCACTGATAAACACAGAAAAAAAAACAGAAAATTATCATAATTAGAAATGAAGTTCTTGATACATTTTATAATATATGAGAATATTTTTTGTGTTGAATCGACTCCAGTTTATAATATTTTTAAAAAGTTAATTTTACTATATGTTTTTTATTTACGAAATTATCTAATCTTTTATATGGGTAGTTAAAAGATAAATGATTAATTTATTTGCTTTTATTTTATCTATTCACTAGAATTTAGAGCATAGTAATATTTTAATATATTTCGAAATTATTATAAAACATATCTTTTATTTACTTTTTCTATATATTTTGTTTTATTTAGTACATTAATTATTTTACTCACTCTTTAATTTAATTCAACATTAAAATTTACATTTATGGTTTTTTTATTTCAACAAAATTTGTTATGACACAAAGGCACCAAAAGAAACTCAAATATTACAAAAATGCTGTAAACCAGTGTTTCCCAACCTTTTTTTGACCGCGCCCCACCAAAGTATCTTTAAAATGATGATGCCCCCCTCCCCCTAATACATATAATTTTTATAAAAATTTAAAAGAATGAACTCCTGATAGAGTAAAAAGCATTTAACATTGATCTTGAAATGTACCGAAGCTAATGGATGAATCAAATATTTTTATAATCATCTGATACTACTCGTAGTTTAAATTTTCGTTGGCACATAAAGGGTTAAGACAGTCATTTTTAATCTCTAACCAACGGTCGTCACGTATGCGTGATGTATAGAATGCTCAGAATCCTAGATTAGACCAATCAATAATTTTGAATAAAACATTTTTCTCTTATTTAATTACAGAATTTCTGCGATTAAATGACGCAAAAATTTCTAATCAGAATAAAACGTGATAAAAGATTTTGTAAAGGAAAGTCGTCAAATAATTGTTAAATATACATTTGAATAGTTTCATGTGTAAAATTGATTTTTAGATGACATATTGCAGTGCAACTCATTCAATAAATAGTCGAAAAAAATGTGTAAAATTCTAAAATATTTATAAATCAGAAAAATTATAAAGATTTTTAAATACTGAAAAGTACCTAAATATCTTTAAAAGTTTATTCTATAATTATTCTGGTAGGGTACATTTAAAATTTTTGAATGGGCACTTTTAAAAAATTGAATAAAAAACTTATTTTTCTCATTTTTGTTTATTAAATTTGAATGTGTAATTTTTATTTTCGGTCTACAACATTACTATTACAAAAACAATTCAGGGGGTATGGGTTCACACAAATCTGGGATTGCCCCCCTGAAAAGTCAAATTGCCCCCTTGTGGGGCGTACGCCCCCCGTTGGGAACCACTGCTGTAAACATATGAGAAATTTTAGGAATTAATAAATTATTTAGATTGTTTTAATGTATTTTGGAAGTATTATCACAAAAATTCTTTATTTTACCTCTATTGATGTTTTACAACTTGATATAATATCAAAATTTGTATTTATATATATTTTTTCCAATTTAATTAAATTTGTTATGAGTTAAAGGCGTAAAAAGAAAAGGAAAATTAAAATTACAAACATTTTATAAATACATGGGACATTTTATGAATTAATCAATTATTTAGGTTATTTAAACCAAGATTAATTTATTATCAGCAAAGTTTCATTGACTTCAATTTTAACTTCGAATTTTATAATTCACACTTTAATAATAATAATAATAATAATAATAATTATTATTATTTATTGTTTTTATGTCTATAAAATATACAGATGTAATGCTTTTTAAAAGTTCGAAAAAATAGTTATTTATGAATAAAAATTTGGTTTTTATGAATGAAATTTTTGAAGGAGGGTTTTCCTTAAAAATATATGCGTGAATAAGTCTATTTTTGAGAAATATATTTTTATTTTAGAGGTTTGGGATTTTTATTAATATACGTAGTATATTTTTTTACTTATCATTAACTTACGTATTATGCTTTAAGAACTAATTTTTTAACAGTTATTCTGTTGTTTATTTGTTACAGTAAAACTTGTTTATTTATTACGTTTTATAAATTAAACATATATTAAGTGTAAAATGTTAAGTAGATAGGGACCTATGAATTATAATGTGAATAACATAAATCTTACTTAAAAAAATAAAGATAATTATTAGCTATTTATATTAAAGGTATTAAGATATTATTAATTTTCATTACTTTATCCATTTCTGTAATATACAGATTTTTTTTTCTCTCTTTCAGCTAAACCTATTATTCAGCCTTTTATTTTTCCCCAATATGTGAGTATTGATGAAAGAGTTGTTGCAATATGTAATTTAAAGTCGGGAACAAGGCCTTTTGAATTTCATTGGATTAAAGACCAAGACGATATAAAGAAAATACCCAATGTATTAGTAGATACGCAAGCAGATTATTCGTTTTTGACAATTGATCCTGTGAAAAGAGAAAACTCTGGAAATTATACTTGCACAGTCACAAATCGTCACGGAAGTGACAGTCATACTGCTGGATTCGAAACCAAAGGTATGGAATTTTATGTGTTATTTTGCTCTATGAAAAAGGGTTAAGTTCAAAAATAATTTTTGTTAGATACTTTAAATATCTTCCACTGTAAATTAGTATTTCAAAAGTTTTCTTTTTTTATGATTTAGTGCTAAATAGTTATTTTATCGCATTCCTTGGGAGTTGAACATTATATTATACAAAATATAAATTTTGTTTCTTTTGTTTAAGAAATATGTTTAAAGTATTTCTCCACTATCAACTTTTAATTGAATTTAGAAATTAATCAAACCTAAATTTTTATATTAAAATAAATATTACTAAAATGAACAGTATCTCTAATTTGACTAACTTTTTATTAAAGATTAATTTTTTATTTAGCCAAATTCCAGTGCAAAAATTCTGCATAGTTTGATATATAATGTTAATTATGTGGTTAATAAAAATAATCCACAATTCTTATATATATTTTGATCAAATGTAAGCGCTTTGCTTTTCTACGTATTAATTTATGTTCACATTTATTTTAATAAAACAAATTAGGAATGGACGATTAAAAGAAGAGATTTAAGAAATTGTTCGAAAAGTTACATCCTCTTTTTTTGCATAAAACTATTCATGATCTACATATAATCATCATTAAACGTCATAGTTAAGTATATATGTATGTGTTATAAAACAAAAATAAGTCCGTGACTAACGCTGACAGCATGTTGACGATGGTAACACTTAATGCTTACTCGTAGCTTGTAGTACTACTTGATTACTTTCCTTACTAACACTTGATGAGCTACCGCGCTTGCGTAGTAGCGTATTACTTCTTATTTAACTGTTTATTATTGTTAATTTTACGATATAATACTGATAATCTAGCAGCTGGGATGCCAGTATTATACCGTAAAATCAACATTTTTTTTTCCAGTGTACGCGCGTACGTTGGTTTTTATAATTTGGTTTCACAAGCAAAATAATTAGAGTGTGAAAACATACAATGAGTAAAGGAACAAAAATATATACATTCTACATGTCTTGATTTTTTTTTAAATATTTGAACTTTCACACATTATTGTTTTGCATTCTAGTTTCTCCGGAGTGGGTTTTGGTTCCATCTGATATTCTTGCATCTGTAAATCAAAAACTTAATATTACTTGCAGAGCAGATGGTATTCCAAAGCCAGTTATATCCTGGAAGAAAGTTAGAGGTATTTTAAAATTTCTTTTTTTACGAATATTCTGTTTTTATGGATTATACCTTATTCTTGGTCCTATTACTTGAAAACAATTGCCAGCTGAAATCACTATTTACAGTGGTGGCCAAAAGTGTGGACATTTTTTGAAAGTTTCATGTTTTTCAACTTTGTGTGCTTGTAGAATATATTAATTTTCACTTAAATACAAACGTTTATATATCAAATTGAAGGTAATTTAATGTAGAATTTAATAATAAAAACAGTATTACAATATCTGTATTACAAAAAAAGTTATGCAACTAATAGTAAGATCTATCTTAGATTTGCATTTTTTTTAAAGTGATACTTAGTAGGATAACCCTTATTTTTTAAGACAGCTTCACAGCGTCTTTTCATCGAGTGAACGAGTGTTTGGAGTTCATCTTTCGTAATCACATGGTGCCAAGAATCAATTATAGCTTCAATAAGTTGTCTTATATTGGATGGACTTTTTTTCTTACAAGAATTTTCAAACGTCGCCACAAATTTTCAATTGGATTGAGATCAAGACTGTTTCCTGGCCATGGTAATATATCTATGCCTTTATTTTGAAACCATGCTTTGCATACTTTTGCTGTGTGGCATGGAGCTGAATCCTGCTGCAAAATAAATGGTGCGTTGTTGGGGAAGAGATCCCTGATGGAAGGTATCAATTTTGGTTCCAGGACAGTTTCGACGTATTTTTTGGCATTCAGGATGCCATCAATCACTTGAATTCGGCCCACACCATCTGCAGACATACATGCCCAAATCATGACATTTATTGGGTTTTTTGTAGTTGCTTCAATGCAATCAGGATGAAGTGCTTCTCCTACTCTACGTCTCACGTATTTTCTATCATCACTACCAAAGAGCGATATTTTACTCTCATCGCTCCAGATTACTTGCCTCCATTGATTTTCTGACCATTTAATGTGTTATTTTGCCCACTTAACTCGTTTTTCGCGTTGCTTTTGATTTAAATATGGTTTTTTCCTTGGAATTCTAGCTTGTAGTCCAAATCCTGATAACCTTCTTCTTATTGTTCTTGAACTTACTTCAATACCCGCTGCATTCATTCCACATCTGATAGCATCTGATGAAATTTTTCTATCCTGAAGGCATAGCCGTTTAATTTTTCTATCGGCAGTAGCACTTGTGCATTTTTTTCGGCCTGATTTGGCCTTATTTTCCACTGATTTCGTTTTTTCCTAACGTAAACAGAACATTCGTACACCAGAACAAGTCACTGAACCACCAACTTGTCTTGCAATTTCAGCATAAGAGAGGCCATTTTCTCTCAATATGACAATTCGGCTTCTTTTTGTAGATGTCCAATTAGTTCTTCTTGTTGATGACATTGTTTAAAATTAGTTTAATTAAAAAAAAAGACTTTAAATATTCAAAAACAGCAATACTCTATTTAATTGTACTAGTATGCATCATTCCACAAAATATTTCCACAACAATAACACTTTTACCATCCAAATAACCTAATCTATAGTTACAGACATTTGATTGGTCCTCAGAACAGTGTTTGTGATTGGCTAGTACGCTTTTATTACAAAACACGTCCTTATTCAAAACGATTTGTGTTTGTTTGTTCTACTAAAATGAGCATAACTGTTTTTGTAATACAGATATTGTAATACTGTTTTTATTATTGAATTTTACATTAAATTACCTTCAATTTGATAAGCCCCACCAGTCGCTGAGAGGTTCTGCTCTCGAAGCTGGTAGACGGGAGGTGCTGGGTTCGATCCCAATCGCGCCCGTTGGCCTAATCGTTCGGAGTTTTCGTGGTTTTCTTCGAGCCGTGGATTTATCCATGCGTAAATACGGGTTAGGTTCTTTTAGAAAGACCCCCACGGAGGGCACTCCCCCCGGGCCTATATCCCAAGTGTAGATAATTGGCCGTCAATAATCAACCCAACCTTCAATTTGATATATAAACGTTTGTATTTAAGTGAAAATTAATATATTCTACAAGCACACAAAGTTTAAAAACATGAAACTTTCAAAAAATGTCCAAACTTTTGGCCACCACTGTATATTTAAAGGCTCTGTTGAAGTGCTTTATTTCCATTTTACAAAGCAGTTTTTTTAATTTAATTTTAAAAAATGAGTGCTAGAAATATATGTATATGTGTGTGTGTGTGTGGAAGTACATTATTAACACGCATATTTACAAACACACATATACACATCTGTACATTTATATATGTACATCTTATGTATGAATGAAAAAAATTAAAAGGAAATCTAAATATGTATCAACGAAGTAATTGTTTAAACTGTTTAATTGTTATATATATATATATATATATATATATATATATATATATATTATATATTATAATATCATATATGATATCATATATATATATATATATGATATTATATATTATATAATATCATATTGATTGGTAAATAAATAAGTTTTAATTTTTCCAACTGAGTAAAAAAGTGTCCATTCCGGGGTTCGAATCCGGGATTCGTTGGCTTAAACAGCCAACGCTCTTACAACTAAAACTAAGCTATCCTGGACAATTCCGGCAGACACATTTCACTCAGACAATATCCTGGCAATGTCATCTGGTCTGTACACATTTATGTATTTATCAGGATAGCTTAGTTGTACCATTACAGTTATTTGTCAGGGATAGATTAATTGGAAGAGTGTTTGCAGCTTAAACCAAGGTTGTAGGTTCGAATACTAGTCTGGCCACTTTTTTACCCAGTTGGAAAAATTAAAACTCTTATGACTTCGTTACCAATCAGTATGCTTGTGTTAAAATAAT
Source organism: Maratus michaelseni (assembly GCA_963931845.1). NCBI lineage: Eukaryota > Metazoa > Arthropoda > Arachnida > Araneae > Salticidae > Maratus > Maratus michaelseni. The sequence continues at coordinate 259,601,535 of OZ007592.1, forward strand.
TAGCGTATTTACGTATTCAATGTTTATTTGAGTTTCACTACCTGCGGTTTATGCTGTTGAAATGTTTCAAATAACAGACCAGATGTCATTGTCAAAAGATTGTCTGAGTGAAATGTGTCTTCCGGAATTGTCCATGATAGCTTAGTCGGAAGAGCATTGGCAGTTAAAGTGAATGTCCTTGGTTCGAATCTTGGCCTGGACACTTTTTCACTCAATTAAAAAAAATTAAAACCCTTATAATTGGTTTATTGTTTAAAAATAAGTAATTGATAAAATTAAACGTATGAAAATTGATTACACATTTAATATTACATTGTAAAAGTTTTGTGTATTATAATTTTTTTCAGATGGAGATTCACATGAAGAAATTACGTCAAATAATAGAGTAGAAATTGTTTCTAATGGAACTGTTCTAATCAATTCTGTAACATCTGACGACAAAGGGAATTATGTATGTGAAGCCAATAACGGAATAGGAAACGTTATAGCATCTTCTTTCTCTATAAGTGTCAGTGGTAAGCAATACAAAATATTACCTATAATGTGTTTGTATTTATAAATTTATATTATGAAGTTAAATATTAAAAATTAGAATAAATATTATCTTAAATCTACAAAAACTTCTAAGTTTTCAACTATAATATTAGCTGGGGTGATAGCATATTCCATATTCCAATATAGTTTATAGTTAAACTATCTGTATTTTAAATTGTTATTTTGTAATTTAATGCATACTTATTTTAAAACAATTGTAATTAAATTATGTGATATTTCCTTTCCTTGTGTATTTTAAAAAAAATAAAATATTTCTCAGTGAAAGTCTTCTTGTGTTGTTCTTTGTCTATTATTAATTAGTCTTGTGTTATTCTTTATTTACTATATGTATTACGTTATTATTTGTGATTCGTAGTTATTCTATATATACTCAGTGTTTAAAAAAAATTATTTTTATTTTTTTGTAAATTTAAAAAGCGTAGAGAAGTTAAAATTGAAATAATTATAATATATATATATATTGAACCTTTGTTTTAAAAACTTTTAATGATTTGATTTTATTCATAATGACATAGAAAGTTGCCATATAAATTGTTTTGCTATTTTGTGATTTTGTCTGGGTAAATTTGATATTTTAGCGTGATTGTTCAAAAAATATCCTCTGTGTGGCGCTAGTTGTCTACAGTAAAATAAATGCTGTAAACGAATGAACGGATGTAAAACTCACGCCATAATATGATGTTTTGTCGTGTATGACTGAAGTTGTTGTGCCAACTATTTTACATTTATACAACCTTTAACTATTATTTCTGTTCGTATTAATTCATTCTAGTGACTTTTTAATGAATTATATGAAATGAAAATAAGAACTTTATATCGTTTCTCGTATTTTTGGATTCTGTACCTATACCTGTGGAAATTAACTTGTTCAGGAGGTAAGATAATTTAATATTTTACATGTAATTGTTATTATTTTCTTATAAAAATTATGAAGAATACAAATTATAGTTTCAAAATAGAATGAATAATATATGTGTGTTTTGAAAAAATAATTATTCACGATTAAAGTAAAATTAACATTTTAATTTGGCAGACTATTAGTGACTATTAAACATGAAAGTGGTATTACATTGATGAAGAGAAATAAGTCTTTAGATGTTTAAGAAACCGTGCATCTTTATAATGCATGTTAAATTATACATGCGCATTTTTGGGCCAACTAAAAAAAATGGAATTTTTTAAGATTTATATAAATTAAATTTTCTATTTCGTTTATCATATCAATATTAAATTTACATATGAGAAATAAAAACATTTAAATAGCATGTTAGAAAAGTGTTTTCTCAATCATTGTTTGATTGTTTATTCATTTTTATTTAAAAAGCAAACAGAAGAAACGAAAAAGAAAATTTGCATAAAAATATATCTTAAAAAAAAATGTACTTTTTAAATGAAAAAAAAATGCAGTTTTTAAACTTTAAAGGCATTAATCTTTTTTAGTACAATTAAACAGCCATGTACACGAGAGAAGCCGAATTAAAAAATAAATATTAAAAATAATAGTAAACATATCTTTGAAAGTGAAATCGTACATTTTGTCTTGTTTCTAACTTTGAAACATTTTGCTCAAACGTACAGATTATACTAATATTTATTCTCAAAAATTAAGTATAACATATATAAACTGTACATAAGAAAAAATTATAAAAATTATTGGGATAAATTGTGATGAAATATTACTGATGATCGAGAGTTTATTACTGATTTGTTATTGATTTATTATTACTTGTTAAACTTTTAAAATTTAACTATTTAGTTCTGTAAGAAAAGACGTTTTGGGTGAGAAATTATATTTCTAATGTGATTTCTTCTTAAATTACCAATGGTATTGTACATTTATAATGTATACATTTATTTTCTATGATCACAAATTTTACATACATATGCATTTGTTTTCAGAACCACCCATTGTTCAACCATTCGTATTTCCGGAATCGGCATCTATTGGTCAAAGAATAACTGCAACATGTGGTATATTACAGGGATCAAAAACACTATTATTTACTTGGCTAAAAGATGGCAAGGATGTTACTGGCATCCCAAATACTTCTGTAGACATGCAAACAGAATATTCTGTATTAACAATCGTACCAGCCTCTAAAGTGAATGTTGGAAATTATACATGTATTGTAAAAAATGATTTTGGAGAAGATAGACATACTGCGGCATTTCTATTGAAAGGTATTTACATTTTTCTTGTCTAGTACAATATATTTTGTGGTTAAGAAATCTTGTTTCTAATTATTTGTAAAAAAAAAAAAAAAAAAAAAAAAAAAAAAAAGAAGGAAAAAATACCAAACTGATATACCTATACATATTTTCCTTCTCTAATAATATATTATGTATCTTTAAGTATTTTTAATCATATTTAGGGTCACATTTATATCTTCTAAAAGCTAGTATTTTACGAAAAGAATCACTATGCGTAGTTTTAGTAGAATAAACTAATATTTTGACAATGTTTTAATACATATATATAATTTTTACATCAATGTTTGATTATATTTATCCGAATTAGACAATTTAAAACATTTTCCAACTTTCCATATCATTTTATATTAAAAAAGATATTTCGACACGATTTCTTTGAACTTTTAAAGACCGAAATATTTTATAAATTAGAAAAACTAGTTAAAATATACCTTTGTTACAATATCTTTTGCATAACATAAGTTAAAGGAAAGCAATATAAATAATAATCTTCATAAAAATAAGATTGTTAGAATATATTCCAAATGATTGAATGTAAAATGTTATTAAATTATATTATTTGCCATGCATGATAAATTGAAACAAATTGATAAGAAATTATATAATCATAAACTACAATGCCTGTTATCGTAACAATTGTTCCATAAAGAAATTGAAAACAATGAAACATAATTTTTGTATTTTAAAACACCATAAAACGAAGTAAAATACTGATTAATTTTTACTTATAATTAAAAAAATAATTGAAAAATCTGCTTAAGTGTTTTTTTTTTAATGTTTTCTATAAAGCTGATGCACAAACCTAAGTGTTTGTGCATGAATAAGCGACATCTTAATCTTCTTTGAATATTTCCCTCATTATTTAAAAACGTTTTGTGTTAATATACCGGATGTTATAAACATTTCGTTGTTTTTTCAGATATAGTAATTATTTTAGACAGGCAACGAATCATATTGCGTAACAAATTTTCAGTGCACATTGTATTAGAACATAAATTAGGATTAATTATTTATTAATTAGATTTATTACTAATTAATTAATTTCACTAAATTTATTTAGCTTTAATATTTATTTATATAAATGCAAATAGAAAGATTAAAATGAATGAGTTTTCTTTAAAATTTATAGACAGGTAAAGAAACATGCAATCCAGTTTTAACTTAAAGTTATATATCCAAATTATAAAATAATATGCATTATCAATGCTACACATTGTTGTTAAAATGTTAGACCTCTTTTCAAGTAATGAAATATTCAAATAAGTAGAAATTTTTCTTACGTAAAGCCTGATAAATACATCAATTGGAGGTAGTAGATAAAGCAATGTGCATTTTCCCCCGACCTAAGTTCATGACAGGAAAAACAAGTTTTACAGGCATTCATAAGATTTATTTAAGGCCAATTATTTATCTTTTGATATGTTATTTATTATTGTGTAATTTTAATTAAAATATGAATGGATTATTAATCAGTCTTTATAATTTATTTTACAATATATAAATAAAGTCTTATTACTATTATTATTATTTGATAATTAATGGATTGAAAGAAACCAACTGTCGCGATTTTTGATTTTGAACCCTTTTATGATGACTGAAGACTTTGGCAAATAGCATTCATTTTACTCTTCGAAGTATTTTATGAAACAATATTTTATCTTATAAATTTATTTAAGTGTAACTTTTTTATCTTAAAAATATATCCTAGGGTATTACAGAAATAATAAAGCATGCTTTGTTAAAACACTGTTTATGATTTCAATTTGTAAATAAAGAAAGGTATTGCAGATTTTAACAATTGGAATTAGGAATTATATATATATATATATATATATATATATATATATATATGTGTGTGTGTGTGTGTGTGTGTGTGTGTGTGTGTGTATTACGGTGGTCAATATGATTGATCCGGTCATTTCTAATAATGACCGCACGTAATGACTGGATTAATCATATTGACCGTAACACACACACACACACACACACACACATATATATATATAATATATAACACACACATACATATACATATACATATATATATATATGTATATGTATGTGTAAATATACCTTATATATATATATAATAATAAAGAGAGAGATGAAAACTACTTGTACAATAAATTACAAAATAAATAAATAAATAACTTCAAAAAGACTGTGTTTTCAATTTAATTCAATATTTGTGTGTGAAAGTTAACTTGATTATTTTCATAAAAATTCTACTAAAATTTTAGCTTTAAAGCATTTCTTATTAGATATACATATTCATTCACCTATTCATACACATATTCATTAGATATACATATATGCATTCTAAGCATTCCTATTCTAAAGCATTCTACAGAATTTCTATATAAAGCTTTTCTATTTAAAGCATTTCTTTTTAAAGCATTTCTACTTTAACATACTACTAATTTTGTCATTCTACTAAATCGATATTTATAAATTTTCAATTGATACAGTTTGCATAAAATTATTTTTTATTGTAGAAACAATACGAACTAAAATACTCTGAATTTTTTCATTGAAAATATATAAAATTCATCCAATTGTAGATACATGTATTCAGGTATTTTAGTTGTTAAGAGACATTGTTTACATGAAAAAAATATATAACTTTTCATCATTTTTAGAAACAATACATACTAAGATATTATGAATATTTTCATTAAAAAAAATATATATATATAAAATCCATCCATTTGTAGATAAATTTATTCAGGTTTCTTGAGTTGTTAAGAAACATTTTTTACAAAAAAAAAAAAAAAAAAAAAAAAAAATGTTACTATTCATCATTCTTTTTTAAATACGCAAAATGTGTTCATTAAATGCACTGTTTGTAGAATAAATTACCTTTAATAATTACGTGGAGAGTTTAATGACAATTTAATGCACAAGCAAAATATTTTTAAATGCTTTAGAAAATTTCTGAATAAAGAATTGTGTTTAAAACTTATAAATTTGTACATAATTATATTATTATTAGAGGCACCAATATGGGTTATTGAACCAGAAGATGTGACAGGAGTGGAAGGAGACCAATTAGAAATTAAGTGCCTTGCAGATGGCTTACCGAAACCGGAAGTTAAATGGACAAAAGTAGAAGGTATAAATTTTATTTATTACTCTGTTATTTTATTATCTATCAATCATAAATAGTTTTTAGAATAGTTACTTACCAAATTTTCTTTCATTTAATTAACTGGAAATTAAACGCTTTCTTTATTTTTTAAATTTCTAATGCAAGTATAAAAAGTCGTTTAAAAAATAAATACTACTTGCTATATAAAAAGAAAGAAAACAAATAAACAAAAGAAAATCTGAGAGGTACTCTAAGTTGGAGTTATTTAATTTTTATAACCTAAATTGGTAAACCACAGATTTTAAAAGATATCTTTTTATGATATTTTTTCTTAGCAAGGCGAAAGTCAGCATATAATTGTTTATTTATGAACGTGAAAAAAAATTATATTATATAACTAAAAATTTAAGAGCGTGTTTTTCGAACTCATTTTTATTTCGTGTACAAATCTATAATTATAAATCTGAAAAAATGCATTTAGCACACTATAAAAGAAATCTTTATTTTTAATATATATATATAATAATAAGGATTCATAGAAGAATGATTTATACATAAAATTTGTTTTTTTGTGACACCGCGAATAAAAATGCTTACTTCTTTCCAATTTAGTGCTGATTCAACGAGTAGTAGTTTTACTACATTTAAAAGTTTTAATGCATGCATTACTTGTAAATTATTTGTTACATATTGCTGTACGTTTAACAATTTGTTGTGAAATAATTTACAATGTTATAATGGATTGGCGGGAAATAAAATAACATTTAAACTTTGCTTTGTAGAATTCATTTAACATTTAAACCGGTATTAATTTTTTTTTCTTTTTCTATTAATTATTGAACAATCCAATGCGTAAAAAATGTGAAGCAAAGTAAGTTGTCATTTATTTATCACGAATAGTTTTTAAAAAGACTGTTTTGCCTCTTTTACCCCATTCTAAATATGTCTAATTAAAATAAATTAATTTGTCTCTTACTCAATACTTTTGAACTACTTTCCAAAAGTTACCAGAAAGATTAATTTTTGGATAACTTCATTTTTTGCGACCAATTTTGCTCAAAAAAGTTATATTGTTGTACTGGTGAAATATATTGAACTATTTAAATGTTTTTATTATTCTTTTTTTTTTTAAATTTTTGTATTTAAGAATTAAATGAGTATTATTGTGTAAAGTGTTCTATGATTAAAATTTGAATAGTCATTTATTAAGTAAAAGGCAGCATTTGTAATATAGATTACTTTATTTTAAGTTAATCATGCTGAGACATTTTACAATTACAAATGAAGGAATATATATTCAAATAGTTAAATTATTAGCAATGCATAATTTTTAATACATAAACATGAAACCTACGCTATGCTAATGTTCTTTTAGGTAAATTTATTTCTTGTTACAAGCAATTTATTGCTCCTTACATTCACAATCTGATCTTATTTCTTGCATTTGTTTACAGGCGATTCTGAAGTAGAAATACCTGATTCAGTAGTTCGTTTTTCTAATAAATCACTAGTTATCGTGTCGCTTAAATCCGAGTATTCAGGAATATATTCTTGTGAAGCTGGTAATGGAGTTGGGAAGCCAATAAAGAAAGCCGTAAAAGTGCATGTTCATGGTGAGAAAGAACTTTTAAAATAAAGCCTAATTTCAATATTTTAATTTTTAGTATTCATTTTTGCTTGCAGAAAAAGAATTACTTGTATTAATGTCTTCATGTGACATAATAATTTATTATAGTTTTTATGGCTATTGAATTCATAATGTTATTTCGAGATATGTTTTTATGCTTTTGTAACATTATGTATTTAACAAATAACTATTTTCAAACTGACTGGCAGTATGTATTATTATTGTTGTATATGTATTATGTATTGTTTGTTATATGTATTATTATTGTTACGATTTAATTTTGGCTTGTGTTATGTATCGTGATAACTGGAAAAATACAAAATTTGTGTCGCAGCAAACAAAAGCCTATTTATATTAATGTTTTTCTCTTGTAAAATTTTGTTTTTAGTAAAAATTCTTGTTGATATTCAATAAAGTGCCTGAATGTATTGTGAATAAAAAAATAATGTGTGGTCTCTTCAAAGTTCATTTTTAGTTTATGCATTTTAATGGTATTGAAAATTGTAAAAATAAACGTATTAATAAAATCATTTGAATTTTCAGAAAGTAGTATGGCAACTATCTTTTATCAGTGTTTCAAATTATAACCACGACGTGGCGCTACAATACCATAAAGCTTACATTTCATGATTATAGCAGAACGCTTTAAGTTGTGTTTAATAAAACTGCACCTATTACTGTAACAAGTATGTAAAACAAGTATATAAAATGCATTATATTTTTATAAAGGTTAAAACTGTATAACACTCATGAGCAAATTTTAGAAATGGCTTTTAGAAGACTTTGGTACTTATGTTTTGCGTCAGCAATTGGAATTTCCTTATGTGAAGGTGAGTAAATTATATATTTTCTTATACCTTTTATTCAAATTCATTTAAATTAATTTTCAAATTAAACAAATTTACATTTTGAATTGCACTATCTTGCACTTCAAAATGCATCTTCTGTCATTAAATTGATTAATAAATTAAATTACAAAAAATTAAGAATTAAAGTTCTTTATATGCGCGATTGGTGTGTTGATTATTTTATCGTTTAAATAATTGTTTTTATTTGCTGTCAAAACGGAATAAATGAATACGTATTTCAGAAATGTATAATAAACACATATGTATCTAATGTCAGAATAATTACATTTTACTGATATTCTAAATTAAGATTATGGAAAAGATAATACTTGTTTTCTTAATTTAGAGTTAACGTGAAAAACATTATCTCAGTTAGTTTTAATAATAGCTAATTAAAAAAAATGATGCATTGTTACTGAAATAGTTACTTAAAAAATTAAACAACATTTCTGTTAAAGATCATATATAATTTGTTTTTTAGCTTGTAGTCACAAGAATTAAAAAACAAAAGAGATAATATTTCCTTTTTTATAAAATTGTTGAAACTTTAATCATTGTTTTACATATAACAACAGCAAAAATAAAACAACGGTGATAATATTTATTTTATTCTTATCAGTGTAGTTTTTTTAATTTAAATTTTATCATTAAGTTTATTCTGTATATATTACATAACAAGGAACTCACAGGATAATATATCTTTATATAAAATCTAACATGAAGTATTTTGCAAAGATAAAAAGTTTTCACCTGAAAAATTTATGAATGAGTATTAAATTTTTAAAATTAATAAACGATAAATATAAACATTTTTTTAAAGTTTACAAAGATATTACGTATGTTCATTATCAATTAAAAACAAGTGCACTCTTACAGACAATTAAGTTATAAAGTTAAAAAGCACATATATTTATTAGAAACAGCATTATACATTGCGGACTTTCCAGAAGCCCCTCATCAGTAATGTAAAATTAAAAACACATGATAAAACAACTTAAACGAACTATATTTATAATTTAATTGTCTGTATACGTGTACTTGTTTTTAATAAACAATTTTCTTTAAAAATTATAATTTTGTATATTGAAATAATGTGTGCAGTTGTAATCTGTATTTCTTTTCTGCCACAATCTAAAAATATACATATGAAAATTTAAAAAATGAGCAATTTGTGTAAATATTCATACTATTGATAATTAAAAAGTTTAGCTGTCTGCATAGTATTTATCCAGCTATTTGAATTTTAGAGTTACCTATTATTCAACAATTCTTGTTTCCCGAATTTTCTACGGTTGGCCAAACTGCTTCAGTCATCTGTGCAACTTCACAAGGATCTAAACCTATAGAATTCAAATGGATGAAAGACCATAAAGATATAGAAAGTGTTCCAAATACTTCAGTTTTACATCAAGCAAGATTTTCCGTTTTAACAGTTGGACCTGCAACTAAAGAAAATGTTGGCAACTATACTTGTTTGGCAAAAAATTCATTTGGGAGAGATTCTTTTACAGCTTCTTTTACTTTAAAAGGTATGATTAAATGGAGTTGTTTGTATTATTTATATTGAGAATACATATAAATGAGATTTTTCATTTTCTTCCTTTCTTTTTTCATTTAAAAATATCCAATAATGTTGTTACATGTTACTTTTCTTTATCAGGTGTTTATTTAGTGAGTATTATATTTTCAACAGAAAATAATTGACTAGATTCATTCTATTTTACTTTAAAAAGATAATTTGATTAAATGAAGTTTTTTTTATTATTATTATTCATATTGTCACTTGAATGTGAAGTTTCTTTCGCTTCCTGTTGTTTGCTAAAATATAAAAAATTCTGGTATAAAATTGTCCCAGTGTTTTTTTTTAATGTTATTTTCGATAACGAATACTAAACTTATTGCGTGTTCCAGTTTAAACAATATTGACTAATTTTACTCTTTTTTACTTTAAAAAGTAATTTAATAAAGTAGACGGAATTTTATTTTTCATATTGTTACACGTGTGTGATTTTTTTTCTCTCTTTTTTTGTTTTTATTATTTAAAAAAGATCCAAATATTTTAATATGTTACTTTTTGCTTAAAAATGTTCCATTAAAAAAAAAGACTAGTTTTACTCCTTTTTACTATTAAGTGGAGTTATTTTTATTATTACATATATTGTCACATATATATAAGATGTCTTTCTCTTTTATCTGTTTTAATTATTCAAAACGATTTTTAAAAATTTAGGTTGTTTCTCATCGATGCATATTTATTTATTGCAGTCCAAGTTTTAACAAAATTCGACTAGTTTTACTCCTTTTTGGTTTAAAAATAATTTGGTTAAATGGACTATTTTTTATTATTCTTACTGCCATATGAATGTAAAATTTCAATCACCTTCTTTTATTTGCTGTTATTTAAAAAGATACAAATACTGATATATAAAAATATTTATTATTCTTATTTTTTTAAATTGACCTGTTTTACTCCTTTATTTGAAATATATAAATTTGAAAAAGGTAAATGGTTTTATTTTAGAGCCCCCCTCTTGGGTTAAAGAACCGCAAGATGTTCATGTTACAGAAGGTCAGTTTCTTGAGTTAGTTTGCAGCGGGACAGGACAACCTCTCCCACAAACAACGTGGGCAAAACTGAATGGTATTTTAAGAAAGTTACTAATTATCCCAGAAAATATATACTATGTGATTGTTTGTTTATATTTCATTATAAATGATTTTGATTTTGAACTTTGAACAATTGCAACTTTAATTAAAGTATGTTATCAAAGTTAAAATAAATAAATAACATTCTATTCCACCCCCACCCTTTTATAACATTTAATGAGGCGAATGTGATATATATAGATGAGAATATATATGAGAATATATATATATATATATATATATATATATATATATATATATATATATACATATATATATATGCTTTTATTCAAAGACAACACACATTCCTTATTAAAATTAGTCAAGATAAAATATAATTACACTGAAGCTGATATTTTAATATAACTATTTAATGTATCGCATTAGTTTTAACAAATGTTAATTTAACATTTGTCTAAATAAATGGTAGATTCGCAGATAAAGCCCTTCTGTAAGATTGGGAAATAATGATCCAAGCAAATTAAATCTTAATATTCGCAAATACCAGTGCTTTAAATATATACTATAACAATACAAATATTTGCATCTCAAATTGTTTTTATTATTTTTTTTAATTAACAAATAAAAATAAAGGTAAATAAATCTAAAAACTTTATGAGTTTAATATTAATAATAAGTGAAACAACCCATTAAATTATATTTCCTTCAACATCTTACAACGTCAGTGCTTTAAATATAGACTATAACAATGCAAATATTTGCATCTCAAATTGTTTTTTTTAATCTTTTTAATCAACAAATAAAAATAAAGGTAAATAAATCTAAAAACTTTATGAGTTTAATATTAATTATAAGTGAAACAACCCATTAAATTATATTTCCTTCAACATCTTACAACGTATTTCAACTTAATTATAATGATGCTTAAATAGGTAAGTGATTCATTTAATATATTTGGCTACTTTTAGAGTTCAGGAATATAGTTTTTTAACTTATTATTATTATTATTTTATGATACACAATTTCCTTTTACTCGTTACAACGAATCTTAATCGACTCTTTACTTTTATTTTAAATACCATAAGTTTTTGTTTGTTGATTTATTTTAAATAAATTAAATTAAATTTGATTGATTTCATTTTTACAGGTGATAAAAGTTCCAGTATTACTTCGTCCTCAAAACAAAATGTCGAGTTTTTTACAAATGGATCGCTTATTATACATAACGTTAAAAATGATGATGCTGGAAGTTACCAATGTGAAATATCAAATTCTGTAGGTTCTGGGCTAAAGAAAGAAATAAAAATATCCGTATCTGGTAAGAAAAACCTGTATTTTAAATATTTTTCTGTGCCACATTAATAATTTTCTCTTATATAAGAAATCTTTAATTCGTCTATCATAATTCATCATTCATCTATCTAAATCAGTAATTCTTGAAAATATCTTCATTAGATTTGTTAATTTGACATGTTTCTGTAATTTCTCATTCTTCCAATAAAACATATTTTGAAGAAACTCATTTTGTTTATTTCTCAGTGTGCTTTAAAAAATATATATAGTTATAATATTAATGTGTTGTTTGTGTGGTTTCTGATTCTTTGGTGAAGCTTTGTGTTTTAAATTATGTGGTCCTCCAGACTTTTATGATACTTTTCTTCATTTTTACAATGCATTTATGAAACTAGTCCAATTCAAATATGAAATATTTATGTATTTCACATAATATATATGTTGTTTATTGATGTTTTTAGAAAAACATAATGCTTTATTTGTATTTATTTATTTATATAATTAAAATTTTACTACTTCTGTCACCAGGAGGCGCTAAGAGACTGACAACTGAAATATTGTCGAACAGCTACTACAAAGTAGTTTGTCTTTTAAACCTAGCTTGCTTTTAATATCTATACATGCCCGAAAATAATTGTTCATTATAGGTGTTTTATATGAAGCATCAATATATTTAAAAACGGAAATGCAACAGGATGTATTCTAAAACAAGCTTCTTAATAACTACATTGGTTGTAGGAAGAATTTTATCATCCATTACTGGTAAGTAAAATATACTCCTATTTTCTATTCTATAAACCTATTACATATATTTTTTCCCCTTAATTAAATTGATTTTAGATTACACATAAATATTTCTTAAAATTGTCATATTGAGTTATAGGATAGCATGTTATTATATTGTTACGAATATTGAAATGTGAAACAGCTACGTATGCATTATTTCGCATATTGTAAATATTGCAAATATACGCTTGCTTAAAATCAGTAAAATCCTATTTTAATCTAAGAGTTTTTTAAACAAAACAGAGAAATTTTAAAGTTTATTATAATGCTTCTTATAAAATTATTGTTGTGTAAAAGATCATTACGGTGATTCTAACTTATACAACGCTTTTTATGTTCAATAGTAAACTATTCGGTGATATATATATATATATATATATATATATATATATATATATATATATATATATATATATATATATATATATATATATATATATATATAAGCATTTTCTTAAAGAATTTTTTTTTCAAATTTTTGATTAAAATAACAGAAAAAATATAAACTGTGTAATTTACAGCAAAACGATGTTTTGTATTGCTAAAATTACTATAAAGAGGGATTCCATATTGTTTATAAAGTTTATATTGTAACAAGAAGCTTTATTTATATAGCTTGATTATCTGTTAAAATTATAGCTCCATCAGTTTTAGTATATTTGTGTCAAAATAACAATAGTAAATCCAATATTTCTTACGCGAGCGTTTATAATTATAGACATAAAAATAAATATTTTATGAATTTATATTAAATTCATCAAAACAATTTGAATATTATATGCTAAAATTCATAGTTTCCACAAAATATTAAAATGATGTGTATTTAAATGATTACATCGATTTTCTCACATATGCATGACTATAACTGTATTGATTTGTTATTATTATTATTTAATAGCTCAGGAACTAGGAGTTCTTCCCTTTTCATTTCCTAATCAAGTATCCGAAGGGCAAAAAATTTTTGTTACCTGTGCTCCAACAAATGAAGGAGGAAAGTTAAGAGCTAAGTGGTATAGAAATGGAACAGATATAAAAGAAAATGAACGAATAAAAATTACTGACTACGCTGACTTCTCTACTTTAGTAATCAACCCTGTCGTAGGTCAGGACAGTGGAAATTACACCTGTACTCTTAGTCAAGATCATAAAACTGCAAGCTACACCTCGACTTTATCAGTGCAAGGTAACACTTTACTTTAGTTTAAATTAAAAAAAAAAATAATAATTAGAAACATTTGATTCCCAACAATTTCATGCTGTATTCTTTAAAATTATAAGCATTTAAATAACTTTCTAAATAGTTAAAATGTACCCCAATTAGCTTAAACTATTTTATTTCTAAGTAATAAAAAGTGTAAAAAATTTAATGATTAATTAGATAGTTTACTTATAATCTAAATTCTTTATTGATATTAACGTAATTTCCTTTTCTTGTAAGTGATATTCCCGAAATTGACGAAAAGTCTGATACTGGACTGCTTTAAAATTTTCTGATGTTAAAACTATTTTTTAAATAACTGATTAAAAGCTGTTGTCAAAAATAGAAGGAATAGTTTATTTTAAATCGTTCAAATCGCGCAAGAATTCTCTTAAATATCATCTGAATTTAATTTTAGTGTTTTGTTGCATTTATTTACTTAATTATTTTGTTTTAGCCAAATTTTCTAACCATATGTAAAACATTTTATCTCAAAACTTGATACGATACTTAGTGGGCATTAAATGCATTTAAATGAGTAAATAAAAATTCAAATTAAAAATATTTTTTAATCTTTTGCGCCTTCCAATGTAGTTAAAAAGCGATTGTGACTTTGATTTATCTTTTGACTTTTTTTTTTTTTTCATTATTTAATTTTGTAAAAAAAAAAAAAAAAAAAGTTCATTTACACATGAAATTTATGTATATTGTTAAGACAAATGGCGGCATGCTTTTTATTGAAAATGGTCATTGTGACGGGTTAATTTTTGTAAATAAAATATTGCGAATATATTATATAAATCTATTGATTGAAGTAACATTTTACGAAGCTTGATTGAAGTAATATTTTTATACCCCTTTAAAATGACAGACATTTCAGCATGCTATCTTAATTTTTAATTTAATTTGTTCATCCGTATGTGCTTTAAGTTTAACTTTTATTAAAAATCTCGGACAGTTGCGAAAGTTAAATTTGTTATTAAACTAGATTACAGTAAGCTCTCTATTCATAATGGCCTTGACAGAATTACCAATTATTTTATAAAATTGCATAAAAGAATTGGAAGGAATAAACGTTTATAGGTTCCTACACTGTTAAAAATTTGCAGCAAACTGTCCAGTCATTTGACCGTTTTTATAGAAAACGGTTACATAACCGTAATTTAACTCTATTCTGACCATATTATAGCCGAAATTATGGTCAGAATAAAGTTAAATTACGGGTATGTAACCGTTTTCTATAAAAACTGTCGAATGACTGGACAGTTTGCTGCAAATTTTTAACTGTGTATTAACTACACTTAAGTAATGTTTATATAGATATATTTTCTTTGAAATTTATTCTTTGAAAATATTTATGAGTTAATTTTTCGTATATGTTGCTTGTTTGAATTCTGTTTGCCTACCTAAACTATACTATATGTAAAACACTCAGTTTAGTATGAAATTTGAGAATTACAAAATAAGTTTGAGAAAACTTGAGAAACAGTAACTAGTACATTTGAAGATAAATGAATATAACATTGGAAAGCGCGTCATACTCTGTGTACTATACAGGATTTTCCATTATTGCTTATCTCTACCAAAGGAAAGCGTCTAGTTTACAGTTCCTTAATGTAGACAGCTTGAAAAAATTTCATTGAATAATTGGCTTCTTTTTTCATAAAATGTCCCCAGAATGTCCTCAGAATAACACGTGTATGTATTTATCCTCACATACGTTAGCTCAGAAACTGAAAAAAATGTTTAAGCATAATTTTTAATTTTTAATGCTTTAAACCTTAATGTGAAATTCAGCTGCTCATTATTTCTATAAATAATTCTTGCTTCAGAAGTTAGTGCGCACTTTATTTTTTAATATAAAATCATTAATACTGATGAAAAAAAAAAGGATACCATTTTTTCCAAGAAATGTAAAAAAAAAAAAAATAATAATTTGGTGACCAAATATTACCCAATCTGGTTTTCAATTAGTAAAAGGTTTTTTTTTTTTTTTTTTTTTTTTTTTTTAACTTCTGTTATTGTCAATGATGACTGGCTACTGACAGTGCTGTGGATCAATATGTGAATCAGTGGCTAAATTTTAAACTAAATATTCGTATTTACAACTATGTAAACATTAGCAATTTTTCAAAGAAATGCGGCATTACAAATTAAAATAATTTCCTTCTTATTCTGTTTCGAAATCTGTCTATTTATGAAATATTACAGCGAGTTTTTAATTTGACTTTATTATCTTTCAAGGACCTCCTATTTGGAAGACGCAACCGAAGAGTATAGAGACTGTAGTTGGTAAAAATGTTACATTTGAATGTTTTGCAGCTGGTACACCTACGCCCACCGCTACGTGGAAGAAAACAATAGGTATGGAATATTTTTCAAAATGGTGTTTTATACACTCAAAAGGTTAATTAAAAATTGTAAAAAGGTTTCTACATTTAATATTTAATAGAAATGTTAGGCAAGAGTATTTTTGACAAACAATTTTTTAGTTGAATAAAATAATTTTATAATTGCCATTGGTAAGGATTTTTTAAATTATATAAATCTAAAATTAAATTATATATCTATTATATATATAATAAATTATATATCTATTATATATCTATTATATATATAATTATATATCTATAATTATATATCTATTAAATTATATAAATTATATAAATTTTAAATTATATAAATTCAATTTTAAAAATTTATACATTTCTATAAACTTTAAAACTCGTATAAATGATTATAAGTGGAAAGAAATTGCTTATAATGTCCCTTCATTGTGTAGTAAGTTCGTTTATAATGAAAGTTTAATTGTAGTGACCTAAATCCCAATTTAAGATTAATTTATGTTAGTAACAAATGCGCAAGTCAGCAGTGATTTTGATGTTTGAAAAATAACAGCTATTTTTAACTATCAGAATCACTTTAAAGTCGAAAATGATTATTTTATCCCATTATCACTCGATTTTTCACAAATCTTTTTAGAAATATTTTCTAAAATATTTCCTTGAAGAATTGTTGCTAGTGTTCTATAAAATTTTACCCGAATCAATTAAAACTTATGTAATATACATTCTAATAAAGAATATTGGTGACTATTTATTAACTCAAAAAAAAAAAAAAAAAAAAAATAGAAGATGTTTTGTAACAATTTTAGAGTGCTCGCATCATTTTTTGTACCTCGTTTAGTACTTTTAACGGAAATGTGGGAAAATTCAGATATCTCCAAATTCAAAATATTGATGTGTGACGATCTGAAAATATGGATACAGTACAGCCGAGATATTTTTTTTCACATAGCGCCATTCATATCATTCTAACGAAACATGATGTTATATTAATTGTCATTCATATTTAAAAAAAATACAAAAATAACAGAACTATATAGCTTATAAAATTTAGATTTTTTATAAAGCACAGAAAAATACAACGACTACCCGAATATTATTAAGAGGCTACTTCACTCAGACAAAACACCCGCTCGCTAATGTTAATCCTACGGAGGAAATATTTTAAGATATCTCGTTCGCATTTCAATATTTTTAAATGATTTTTTGTTGCATTGGATAGCTGAGGTCAATCTCTATGCACGCTCCTTTATACTTTTTCAATTTTGATTACAAGTTTTTTTTTATTAAGATACTTTCACTTTCGGAACCGGTTTTGAAAGTGAAAGTATCCTCAATAAAAATAACTTCCACAAAAATTGAAAAAGTATAAATAAGCGTGCATAGAGATTGACCTCAGCTATCCAATGCAAAAAAAATCATTTAAAAATATTGAAATGCGAACGAGAGATCTTAAAATTTTTCCTCCGTAGGATTAACATTAGCGAGCGGGTGTTTTCGTCTGAGTGAAGTAGCCTCTTAAGTGGAAATTAGACAAGGGTCTTTCTTATGTTTTATAAGATACAATTAAAGAGACTAGTATTCCCTATTTTTCGAAAAAAGGCGAAAAGATCAATTTTTAAATTTTTTGTTAAAAAGGAATTTATGCATCCATACTATCCGATGATTAAAAGTATGTAAAAAAGATTTTTAATGCATCCATTTCTTATTAAATGGTTCAGAGTTGCAATCTTTAAATTCATTTTTCCCAGTTTGTGTTTTTCAATATATCAGTATGATCAAAATGATAATAAATGAACAAATATTTAAACTTTTCGAGAATATTTTATTTATCATTTTTATCTGAAAATGTCGCCGTTTGAATGAAGGAAACATATGTCGTCTATATTAAAAGGTATTTTTAAACCTTTTGTGTTATGTTTTTTATCACTTTAAGCAATAATTACCCTTTAATTAAAAGTTAACAAGTGATTTTATTATATTAATTGAAATATTTCTCGGTTGCCTCAATTGTTTTAGTGTGTGAACCTTATAATGAACACTAAGGATCAAACTTCTTGCAATAGAAATAGTTTATTATTTTTTTTTAATTAAAAAGTTAAGTAAATAATCATATTTACTGCGTGTATATATGTCATGGCATTTTATTTATATTTTCTTTTAAAATAATTAACTTTTTTGGAAATGTGGTTTTTAAAGTTATAGAGCACATTTGTAAAAAAAGTATGAAAAATATTCTTGCAAAAAATTGAAAATTGTAAAAGAAATTTAGTTTTTTTTTTTTAATTAAAAAAATATTTTTTAAAAATTTTATCACAATAATTGAATTTTTTTCTTGATTATTATTAATTTTTTTTTTGCATAAAACCAGTTAATAATACGCAAAATAGTAGTCTAAAATAGTCAAATAAAGAAAGTATTCAAAGAGTGCCGACATCTTTTAAATAATAATTTTCTTTCATAAAATATGTAAATCATAAAACATATCATTCCTTATTGGTCGTTATTTTATTAATTATTCGTTAAAAAAAGGTACTTTTAAAATAATAATATTCGGAAAGCGGTAACAATAATGAAAAATATTATGTAATATATATCAGTATATATATAAAAAATTATTTTCAACTTTAAAATTTATTTATTATTATTATTATTTGGTTATTATTAATTTAATCTAAAATATATTCGCGTTACTGATTATTATCCTGATATTTTCGTTATACATTTTAAGATGTTATTCCAGTTTTTTTTCTTCAGTTTTTAATATGGCAGACGGGGGAGGGGGATTTCATTCAATGAGACAAATAGTTGACAGGTATGTATAAAAAGAATTGTACCTAACTTTGTAACAGAAGCACGATTCAGCGATTTTGAAAATTCAGATTGTTTCCCTATAAAAGTTTGAAAATCGGTATTTTAGTCAAATTTCGAAATTTTGGATGAGCTTCCTTAAAAGAAAATCTACATTGAAAAACCTATTCCTTACTTAAAGGAAAATTATAAAAATGTTTTTATTTTCATGCAGTAAAGGATATGCTTATACTGCATTATATATATATATATATATATATATATATATATATATACAGGGGTGTAAAAACTGGGCGCCAATGGGCCGATTGTCACCACAAAATTTTTAGTGTGCTAATAAAATTTAGAATGCTAATAAAATTTAGACGAAGTATACTAATAAAATATAGGCGAAAAATACTAATAAAATTTAGTGGAGACTATAGGCCGATTAGCGCCCATTTTTACACTCCTGTATATATATATATATATATATATATAGTACATAATGTAGCATTAAACATAAGAGTGTAGTCATTAATAAATATTTAAATCTTTATTTGACAGTTGCTGCATTTAAGAGACTTTTTTTTCATTTCAGTTTTAATAATAGTAGATTAGTAAAATTCTATATATTTTTTAGTTCTGTCATCCTTTACAAAAATCAACAAACAAATTTCAGCTTATATTGTAAAGGAAAAAAAAAAACATTTTGCTTCAGAATTTATAAGTTAATTTTAAACTGACTCATATCATACTTACTGTTTTTCTTCTTACAGGTATACAAATAAATTTTTACATTACATTTGTACCTTTCTTTGTATTGTTCTAAAGTTCTTTTAACAAAATTGTGTTTATTTATACATTTATCTTTTTAAAATGATCTAAATGTGCACATTGTTATTTCTCATAAAATGTGAGACGAAAATCAAAGGCTCTTTAGTACATACAAACTATTTTACTGAAGTTATTAGAAATATAATTATTCTAAAAATATAACCAACTATATGTTTTAATAAATACTTTCTTATATTTTTAAAATTTAAAATTATAATGATTTCCTTTTAATTATAAAATGAAAAGAGTAATAAGAGAGAATATAAACAAAACGCTTAATTTACTCGTATTCCAAATTATGCATTTGCCTTCTTAACGAAAGCTAATTCTTGCATTTACTATCTGGTATGTATTATGTCGCCTGAAACATACATACTTATATCTATCTATATATCTATCTATATAGCTATACTTAAAATGAAATCACATGTGTGAAAATAAATGTAAAAATAAAAGATAAAAATGAATTAAACGAGATAGTAAAAATTCAAATATAGAAAAAGATATAGTAGATAATTCCTGCACTACTCTGAATTATATTTGTTATAATAATAAAAATTGTAAACTGATTTCTTGAAATTTTAGTTTACAATTTTATGTATTGCATTTTATAAAGTGAAAAATACGTCTTTTCGAACGCCGTAGATTCTCTTAGGTATACCTACATAATATTTATGGCTTGTTTATTTATTTTTTGGCCTATTTATTTTCTGATTTATTTATATATTATATTTTTGATTAGTGTGTGGTGGTGAGGTAAATCAGGGTAAAATAATGAAAATGCCTCACTTGATAATTTCTTGTATAAACTAAATGAAATATTAGCTTGTTTCAAAATTATATATATATATAATGAAATCACATGTGTGAAAATAAATGTAAAAATAAAGGAAGAATTAAACGAGACAGTGAAAATTCACATATAAAAAACTATGAATGTGATATGGAATCGTCAGTGGAACCTCATATCCACTATTGATATTAAAAATATATTATTTCATAGAATAATGTCGGTACAAGGCCTAAAAATGACACACATATATAGATTTCGGTTTTGCGTATTTGGTAAAGTAATGAGATTATGAGTAAATTATGTATATATATTTCATAAACACAAATATATAATGAAAAATTATTTTTTTTTGTCTTGTAGAAATTTAAATAAATTGATGACTAGTAATTTATATGTTATAACTTTCATGTTATTTTCCGTTTCAGAAAAAGAAAGTCAGAATTTAGAAGAAGTAAATAATGGTGGACGGTATGTACTCTCAAACGGATTATTAACTATTTTAAACGTTCAAAAAGAAGATAGGGGAAATTACGTGTGTACTGTTTCGAACGGTGTTGGAAATGCTCTCGTAGGGAGTGCAACTTTATCC
This sequence comes from Maratus michaelseni, assembly GCA_963931845.1. Lineage (NCBI taxonomy): Eukaryota > Metazoa > Arthropoda > Arachnida > Araneae > Salticidae > Maratus > Maratus michaelseni. The sequence goes on from OZ007592.1 coordinate 259,623,102, forward strand.
GTGCTTAGTAAGTCAAGAAAATTATTAAAATTTTAATATTTGAAACTACTTCCAATACTGCTTAGTTATTGTTTGATATTATTGTTTATTATCGACAACTGTCTGTTATATACCATTCTAGTCATGTATTATATATTAATAAATAAAAATGTTTATATTTTACTAACATTTTTCAATTTATTGATTTTCATTATATGTAATAAAATAATGTTTTAAACAAATTTTTGAAGTGTTTGATATTATTTTATCGAAACATAACACTGGGCGGCGCCACATGTCGGATGAGATTTTAGAGAATTCTATGAACTGTTTTACTCTTAGTTATACTCTCATATAGAACTAATACTTTTGCATTTTAGATCTACCTTATGATTACTATCCTAATAATTCAAATGTTAAAATTTTCTTTGAAATTTATGTATTTGGAATTTTGAATGCTTACACAGAATGAAGTCAATGAAAAGAAACGTTTTGATTCTTATGATCTCTCTTCTTGTTCTTCCAAACTCAAGCGATGGAAATGATGGTAAGCACTATTACGTCAATACCTATATTTTACTTTATTAGTATTTTATGCACATCAGAAATGGTTTGCATCATTTGTTTTTGGGAAACTTAGTAACTGTTAAATAAGTGTGATGCTGATTCTTGCAACTGTGATCCCTTTTCAGTTATTCTTTGAAAAAGAGAAACGTTATTCTTCATTTTGGATGAAAACATTGTACAATTGATGTTTGTTAATTCGCGAATAAGATACACATTTATTGTTGATAAATGAAGTTTAATTACGTGTTTGTGATAAAACTGAAAATTATAAAATAATGTTCTTAAAGATTTATAAGAAATCTAGTTACTTTTCAAGCAACAAATTACAGAAAAAATGGGTTTGTTAAAAATAAAATCTAGTAAAATACTTTTTTTCAAATAAAATTTTTATGAAAATTTTGAAAAAGGCATTTTAATTATGTATAATATACGGCTCTTACTTCTTAAAAAATAAAAATAAATGCAAGGCGATATTTACTTCTACAATTAAAATAATAAATAAGTTTATTAACTTTTGTACATGACAAAACAATGAAGAAAAGGCAATTCTTAAATATCCTACAAATCCAATTGATTTTATAATCATTGAGTTTATTTATGGATATAGTATTTTAGAAACTATTTTATAAAAAAATTTTTTTAATTACTTTCAATATCTTTTAATTACTTATAGTTGTATGTGCGTTGGTACTTGAGGAAAAAGAAATAATGATAAAGTATTAGTAATAAAAAAAAATGTAAATAATTTTTTGAAATGAATTTTAATTGCTGGTAGACAGATGTTAAAATGATTTAAAATTAATTTTTGAAACAGCTTAATTTCTATATCTATTTCGAAAACTTCAGATTTTTTAGATGTTTATTGAGTATTTTAGTATTTTAGAATCCAAACTCTTAAATTTATTGTTAGAAACTTTATCTATAAAACAGAGTTATTAGATAATTTTATCTATTTTTTTTAAAAATACGTATTGCTTTGTTAAATATTGTAAAATATGTTGCAGGTTCTCCAAAAATACAACCTTTCTCTTTTCCACAATCGATGAGTATTGGTCAAAAAGCAAGTGTAACATGTTCTGTTATTAAAGGAAACACGCCGTTGAAATTTCAGTGGATGAAGGACAAAAAAGAAATATCAGACAGTGAAAGTACAAAAATCCATTACATTGACGATATATCAGTTCTAGCTGTTGATCCCGTTAAATCTAATAGTGGTGGAAACTATACATGTATTGTAAGTAATAATCTTGGACGAGATGAGTATACAGCGGAACTTATTGTTAAAGGTAATTGTATATAAAACTCTCAAAATAAATTTAAATGAAACCTTTAATTTGAATTTAAGGATAAAAATCTTAATTGTATTTTTTTACATATTTAAAATTTACATATTAGACAGTATCTTAATACAAAGAAATTAAACACGAAGGTAATGCTCAGGATGAAAAATATATATATATAAGTATGTGTCAGTCAATTTATTTAGGCAATATATTATTTATATTAGAATTTCAGCTTAGTATCGTTCCTTAGCTATTTTACAAATATTGAACTTTTGTAGTTATTAGTATACCAAATAGTACAGTTTCAAAATAAATCATTGCTCTATTATGTATAACGAGCAAAAATATTGATATATTTGTTAAAATTTACATTTATTTATATGCTGGATTCATGAAAACTTGTAATTGCATTTAGAAGTTAAATTTTACTATGGCAAAATCCGTATAAAATATAAGATTAATAATATTTGTAACACGTACCTATAGTTGTGTCCACAAAAAAAAAAAAAAAAAAAAAAAAAAAAAAAAAAAACTTCTACTAATTTTGCCGCAAATCAACGTATGAAAATGTAACTGGTACCGACCGATTAGTAATAACGTGTACTAATTGATACTATAATTTTACTTAGGGGGTCGTCTACATATAGAAATTATAAAAAGCTTTACATTTTTCTATACTAACTCCTAATTTTGACATTTTCCGGTAAACCGTGATACCAAACGGGAAGACTTTCGGTCAAATAATTTAGGAATTATGCAAGTTTAAAGTGCAGAATTCTTAATTTTAAATTAATTTTTAATCGTTGCAAAACAGACTTCGACGAAGGTAGATTTTTTTTTATAGAATAACTGAAAATGTACTTAGCGGAATGAGCTCCAATTTTGGATTCGCATATTTGAAGCTTCTAGAAATAGATTTCTGTCAAAAAATTCATAGGTTAAAAAATTCATATACATTAAAAAATTCATATACATTTCGAAATTTAATTCCAAAGCATTCATATTTTCGAAAAAAAAATATATATATGAATTTTAATCCTTGATTTTTTTAAAAACATAAATCGATTTCTAGAAGCTTCAGATATATTATAGTTTCGATATATAGAAAACCCCTTTAGAAAAATTTAAGTATATTATTCATTCAATAGCAGACGTTATTACTAATCTATTGGTACCAGTTGTATTTTTATGCCAGGCTTTCCAGCAAAGCTAATAATGGTGTATCTTTTTTTTAATTAAATTAAATTAATTAATTAATTAAATTTTTTTAATATATATATATATTTACGCTAACTGTACATTAGCAATATATTATGCATAATAAAAAATGCCATCTTATGCATAAAAAATATTAATATATGTATGAAAGTTTCTTAAATAATTGACTCACGTGAACTTTTAATTCCTTTTAACAGTTTAGGTTTATTGCAAGGAAATTCTACTAAAATATAATATTAATATCGCCCATATTATTCTAATGGAAGTATAAAATATTTTAGCTCCCCCAAAATGGATTACAAAGCCTATGGATCAAACGGTGTATTTAGGATCAAAGCTAGAATCTGAATGCAAAGTAACTGGAGAACCAAAGCCAAGTATTATATGGTATAAAATGGCTAATAAAGGTAATTATTTTATAATTTTTAATAAAAATAAATTTGTTATTTTTATCACACTTTTACTCCTTAAAATTATTAATTTATTAAAGTAATTTTTTAACGAATTTTAAGCTAACGAAGCACATTACATGTTAAAAAATGGCAGGTTCTAAAAATCGTCAGTTCTGATTTTGCACTAATTTCTGTATTTTTAATATACATAATAATAAAGTGACTGGATGGTATTGCTCAATTAGAAAAAAATAACAGTTATTTCGTTTTTTTTTTTTTGTTTTTTCATTAAAGTTGCTACAGAACCAATTAAAAAAAGAAACAAAATCCCGTAAAGATTTTTATATGTATTGCATTCGATTGCGCTATTGGAGTTTATGGTTGCCTGATGATATGTTATTACTCTTACATTTTCACATAAAATAACGTTTCAGATAAAATTCGGAAATTAAACTTTAATTTTATATTTATTAAATCCATAAAATTATATATATAAATTATATTATAATGAAATGAAACATAGCGCAATCGAGTGCAATACATATAAAAATCTTTACGGGATTTTGTTTCTTTTTTTAATTGGTTCTGTAGCAACTTTAATGAAAAAATATATATATATATAATTAATTTATATATATAATTATATTATATTATATATATATATATATATATATATATATAGTTTTCCTAATTTAAATATACCTTTTCATATAAGAAAAAATATGAAATTACCTACATAGTTAATAGGTATTAAAAATAACATAATTGAAACGAAGAAATTCTGTTTTTCACTATAGAAAATGCACAAAATATGCTAGCAAAGTGTCTTACTAATTCACTATTCCAAATTTGTTTTACTCAGTGTTTGTTGACTAAGATTTTAAAAAATATATACAACACAATGTTAAGGTGTTAATTTTTCAGAAAAGTATAACTAAGCATTTTTGAATTTTTCTTTAAAATGTAGATAATTATTCTTTTTCCCCGTCGAAGGGAGAAGGTTTATGTATTTTGTAATTAATATGAAACACCAAGATATCGAAATTATAAATAGATAAAATAATAATAATATAATAATAATAATAAAATAAATCAGCTATTTTTTTTATTTGAATATTTATGAAAAAAGCAAAATTTAGCTGTTATAATATAAATTTCTTGTTTCATTTAATCTTGTTATCACATGTAACAATTTATCCAACCTTTATGAATTAATAATATTATTTTTTGTATTTAAAATAATGATTATCGAGTACATATATCTAAAGAAAAATATGTATTATGTAATGAAAGACAGAATAAAATAAAATAAAATGAAATGAAATTGCAAAATGAAAAGGAAATTAAAGAAAAAAACCCCCTAATGCTTAAAATGAAAAAAAAAAAAAAGCTTTAATTAAAAGAAAAGCTGAGTAAATTATTTAAAAAAGTAGCTTTTTAAAGGAATGAAGCAGTTATAAAATTTTATTTAAAATGGAAACATAAATGTTGATTGTTTTGGTTAAAATTTCGTCATTTTTATACACTATCTTTATTTATTTTAAATATTTTAAAACAGCTTCTTATTTAGATTGTTTTTTACAAAAGCAGCCATTATTTGCTTCGATGATGGTATAATGACTGTAAAACCACTTTTGCAGCAACAAGAGTATCAACATGGTGAAAGCAATATCTGGTTTTTCAGAGCAGTGCCTTCTACACTTTCCTTCCTTTAATACAAACTTCTAGTATTCATTCGTTTCAAATTATGAATGCTTTCTTAACATTAATTAGAAAAAAAATTGTGAAGCTGATTTTTATGCTTCTAATTGTGAAGAAAACAGCACAATGAAGTTTGCAGTGTTAATTAATTAATAATAATAATAATAATAATAATAATAATAATAATAATAATAATAAACATATTCAGCATAAAAAAAAACTCAGCATTTGAATTCAATATCATGAAATTCAATTCAAGTCTTTAATTAATGAAATATTAAACAGTTTGTGTATTAATAATTTTTGTTAATACTTTCAAATCAGTTAATTTAACTTTACATAAAACAATTAACAAAACGAGATAATTTAAACATTTTGTATAAAATGTAAATATAACATCCAAGTGCACTTATTTTTATGGTGTTTGTTGGATTATTTGAGCGTATACCTATCATTTAATTTTCTTTACAAAACGTATATATTGTGATTTAAATACCTTTTGTATATTTAATTTAAATAATTTTCTTCCTGCCAGTTCACCAACTCAAATAGATGTCCCTTTATAGATGAACAGATTCCTTTCCGAAAATATGCCTTAGAAATAAAATAATCATAGTAAAGAATTATATAATCGATATTATAAAAAAAAAAATCATTTCTCTAAAATTTGAACTAAAATGCGTTTATTTAATTTTTTTTAAAAATTTATTTACACTCTTGCAATCACATCCAAATTTTGTAATTTTGTCAAAACCTGTTCAAAATGATACCTATCATTTAATTTTCTTTACAAAACGTATATATTGTGATTTAAATACCTTTTGTATATTTAATTTAAATAATTGTTTCTTCCTGCCAGTTCACCAACTCAAATAGATGTCCCTTTATAGATGAACAGATTCTTTTCCGAAAATATGCCTTAGAAACAAAATAATCATAGTAAAAAATTATATAATCGATATTATAAAAAAAAAATCATTTCTCTAAAATTTCAAATAAAATGCGTTTATTTAATTAAAAAAAAAAAAAAATTATTTACACTCTTGCAATCACATCCAAATTTTGTAATTTTGTCAAAACCTGTTCAAAATGATACCTATCATTTAATTTTCTTTACAAAGCGTATATATTGTGATTTAAAGGCCTTTTGTATATTTAATTTAGATAATTGTTTCTTCCTGCCAGTTCACCAACTCAAATAGATGTCCCTTTATAGATGAACAGATTCTTTTCCGAAAATATGCCTTAGAAATAAAATAATCACAGTAAAAAATTGTACAATCGATATTATATATATATAAAAAAAAAAAACATTTCTCTAAAATTTCAAATAAAATGCGTTTATTTATTTGTTTTTTTAATTTATTTACACTCTTGCAATCACATCCAAATTTTGTAATTTTGTCAAAACCTGTTCATTTATAAACTGCTGCAACAGAAATATTTAAATATTTTTTGTTGCAAACGTAACATTCTATTTGTAAATGCACTGGATACAGAAAATTCGAAGCGTGAAACATACATCCGAATGTTTCTTTTAATCACTCTGAAGATTATTTTAAAAGCAATATTTATTTATTCATTTTTTGCTGTTTTTAAAAGGTGGCTAAAATATATTTTGACGTAATCTCTCAGGGGGACGTGCATAGATATTTTGAAGAGAATATTTCAAAAACCGATTAAACTATTCCAAAGTTTTAAAGTAAACACATATATACACAAAAGAACAGAAGTCAGTTTGGAAACTTCCCCATTTTCAAAATCATCTAAAAATGTATTTGTTTAAAATCTTTTTTTTTTTCAATTTAAGTGAAATCATACTGTAGAGTCAAAGCTGAACAGTAACTTTGATTAACAAATTGTCTGGCTGAGGGGTCCGTACTTGGAATAAAAGTTTAATTTCATAATGCTAATATTTTGCATAAAAAATTTAGTCGCCATTACCTTCTATGATATTTTCTTTTACATCATACTGCACTGTTGCAAATTAGAACTAAATTCTTAATGATTGTCGCAAATTGTCAGAAAGTTTTCCTTATTCTGAGACAATTACAAACCATAGTGCAATGTTTCTAAATTTTGAAGTATCATTAACTAAAAAAAGCAGTTTTCGGAGAAATTTCGAATAAAGTATGGGTAAGCTGTATCCTATATTGAGGTAAATATAGAGTCAGATATATTTATTTAAATCATTATTAAGAAAATAATTTTTTTTCCCTATTCTTTATGGTGATAAGAATAAATTAAAAAAATTGTATGAAATGAAGGCAAGTTTGGTGGCGATATAGCATATACATTTCAGGGTTACATGTTTTAAAAATAATTCTTATATTATTTGGTCTATTTTCTGTTCTTATTTTCTTTGTAATTTATAGTTGTCATCTATTTGTAGCTTCTTGCATTTATCAGATATTTCTTTTTATTTTCTAAAATAAAATATTTTTTTTTTTATTTTCTCTTTACAGAGAATGTGAACTTTGTGAAATTAGAACCAAATACAAGAGTAAATATTACATATGATGGTAAGCTTACGATAAGTGATATTTCGGAAAAGGATGAAGGAACATATCGATGTGAGGCTAATAATGACGTAGAAAGCACGATAACAGCAGAGATGAGACTGACTGTATATGGTAAGGCTGTCTAAAGAAATGACCTATTAAAGGATGATATAGTTGAACTAAAAGGTCAAAACTTTCTTTATGTGATTTTGTAATACATTTTGCAAGTGTAATAAACGGTTATTGGTGATTGTAATCATTTTATGCGTTTTATAACTTTACGCGTTTCTTATAAGCCACGAACAAAGTATTTTTCGAGATGAATAGCGGCTTTTTATTCAAAACTTGCTGATAATAAGATGCAAGGTAAGTTCTATTATTTACATTTTAATTATCAACTTTATTAATTTTAAAGCCTTTATTCCCTTTTCCAAAATATGCTTAGGAAAAATTAGTGAAAAGTTTGCACAGCTGATCTTATTTTGTTAATGAATTTGATAGTATTTTGTTAAAAAATATATTAGATTGCGTTAATTATTTAGATGGCTGACAATCATGTGAGAATTCCAAGATGTTTGTATATGCATTTATTATGTGATATTATTATTCTTTAATATCAAAATATTATTGTGAACTCCAAAATTGCTAAATTATCACGAACATTGTAAATTTTAAAGCTGCCAATCAATTCTTCCAAGGTAATTTTTAGGGATTCGGTCATGGCCGTGGTATCACAGTTAACAAATGGATGTTGGCCAACCGTAGGAGATACACTTTGTGTTTGGGAATACAGTTGGATGTCCGTGTCCTCTCTTGTCTTCCTTTCTTTAATAGTAAATTGTTCAGAATTTTACAAGTAAACTTAAATATAAATAATCAATAAAGACAAATATATTTGTGGTATGCATTTGCATTAAAAAAAAAACTTGTATATAAAACACAACCTTTAAGAGCATTTAAACGTATTTTATCGAATTAAATTCGAGAAAATAATTTAAAAAGTTTCACTTTATACATGTCTTTTTTTTTTTTTTTTTTTTTTTTTTTTTTAAGAGAAATTAGGTAAAACGCACAAAATCGTGTGCAAAAATATTAAAAACTGAAATATATTCAACATTTTAAATGATTTTTTTTTCAGTTAATGCTACACACTGATGAGTTTTAGGAAAATGCCAGAACATAATGTAGAATGATTAGTATAAAAATAAAATTTGTATTAAAAAATCATTTATAAAGCATTAGCATATTATTTATAACTTAAATGATTTATATTTTAAAACTTAATATTTTTTCCGTTTTCTCCCAACTTTTTTCTGTACTTTTATTTCTCCATTTAAATAGTATTTTATTTGAAACACTTGTCAGTAAGTTGTATTAATCCATGATTTTATTTTTTTTCAGGACAGAAGAAGACATTTGAAATTCATTTAAAAATTTTGAAAGAGAAAAAATAATGATATCATATTTATTTATATTGAAAACATATCAATACGTGATTTGACATGACGCTTGCTTAGCACACGTTTTATTAAAATATATTTATTGTATATGCATTGTATTTTGTGTATAACTGTATATAGTATATGAAGATAAAATTTTATCCTTATAATATGAAAGCAATACAAATGTGAAATAAGTTTAACACAAAAAGTAAAAAAAAAAAATATATATATATATATATAAACATTTTATTTCATTTCCTATTTAAATATTTTGTACAATTTTATAAAAATGCATTAAAACAACCTGTTATTTGTTTTGTAAACTTATTTCACATTTTTATATACTTTATATCATATATCCATTTGTATATCTAAATGTAATTGATTTAACTAAGAAACTTTCATTTAAAGAAAGTGTACATACACATGTATGTTTTTAGTGTATCTCATTTCTATAACGCTTTTGCTATAAGGGTTTTGCTTTTCTTTCTAGTGCCTGCTAGGTTTGAAGAAAAATTCAAAGTTGAGACTGTTCGCCAAGGTGACAGTGCAGTTTTAAGGTGTGATGTGACTGGAGATCAACCAATAAGCATTGTCTGGTATAAGGATAAAAGAGAGTTAGAAATAACAGAACTGTCTAGGTATAGTTATTTTTGAACTCTTATGTTTGCAAAGTGAAATTTAGCTTATTAATTTTTTATTATAAATTTAATTTTTAACGGAATATTAGCGTCTAATTTATATCTAATTTATATCAATTAATCCAATTTACTCTGTTACTTATACTTAATATATTTGATTTCATTAAAGTTTGAAGGAATTAATATATTTTTTAAAGAATTGCCAGCTTTTTATTACTGGGAATAAAATTATGTCAAAACGTGGAATGAATATTTCTGAGCCTATGTCGTTATTTGTTTTACAACCAAACCAGATGGAAAAAAAAATTACTAAACAAAATAAAATGAAACAAGTTCAAGTCCATATTTAATGTTAAGAAAGTAAAAATTCATAAAAATAAACTATAAATCTCGCAAAATTTATATTTTTCTAAGACGTTCCAAAGTTATTGTGATATATATGAGATAATTTGCAGCATTGTGTTTGAAAAAAAAAGTATCATAGTTATTTATTATATAATTTCATGTTATGAAGTTTTAATGGATTTTGAATTCTTCAATCTTAAGCATCATCTAAAAAGTCTTAATTTTAAAAAGAGAAGGAGACAGCATTTTACAGTAAATACCAATTTATTGTATATATATATGAGATTTCGACTCGAAATACTATATTCTTTGAAGGTGGAGGTGGAGGTCAAAGTTGAACAAACTTTCCCAACAGAGTGAAAAGTGTCTGAGCTAGGATTAGAACTTTCCACTTTTCACTCTGTTGTAAAAATTTCCTCGACTTTGACCTTCACCTTCAAAAAATATAGTACTTCGAGTCGAAATCTCACATATAATATATATAATTATCATTCATTGAGTAATGGAGTTTCATGCATAACGTATTTTCATCGCATAATGCTGTTGGGTTGCAGATCGGACGATACCAGTAGTTGAGTGAATTGTGTCAGGCTGGGTATCATCTGGGTAGCTCAGTGGCAGAACATTGTCGCGTATAGCCAAGGTCCGAGGTTTGAATCCTGGCCTAGATATTTTTCACCCTGTTAAGAAAATTTGTCCAACCTTGATCTCCACCTTCGAAGGATATACCAATTTATTATTTGTCAAACGAATGAAATACAACCTTTTACTATTGCTACGGAATAACTTAATTTTCTACCTACCTTTTTTTTTCTCTAGGAATTGTATATATATATATATATATATATATATATATATATATATATTTTTTTTTTTTTTTTTTGGGGGGGGGGGGTGGGGGGTATTATTTACCATAAAAATGCATTCTTTTAAAATAATGTAAATTCTATTGAATATATTGATCTTTTGGGTTTTTTCACTTATCTCTTTATGAATTGTTTATTAATGGATTAAAAAAATTTATCCTTAAAAATGTTCAACTACAAATGTCATTTCTGAAAGTATATTAAATAACTGAATATAAACCGCTTTAATACTGAAGAAATAGAAACTTCTTTTGTAATTATTTTGTCTCACTTGTATAAAAATGTTAAAAATTATATTCATAGCAAGGAAAAATAAATAAATAAATAAAATAAATAAAATAAATAAAATAAATAAATAAAATAAAATAAAATAAAATAAAATAAAATAAATAAATAAATAAATAAATATTTTCAATACTTATGTTTTTTTTTTTTTTTTTTTTTATAACGATAATAGATTTCACATGAAAACAGATTAAATATTAAGATTGCATATGTGATAATTTTCTAAATCGTTAGAAATAAATTATATAGTTTGTTTTTAAAAAATATAGTTTTCAAAGTTATTTTTTTTCTTCAACTATTAATTTTATTTTTAAAGACTCTGGTTTCATAACTTTTTTTCTATTCTTGAAAATGTTTTTCATTAGAACTGTATTTCATTAGACAAATCATGCGAATGAAAAATTTCATCTATTGAATAACATCTATGATTAACTGAACTATTTGGTTTAAAATTTACGTAGTTATTTTATAGTTAGGTTTTACAAATGATTACAAGATATTGGAAATTAATTAAAGTATTTGTGTCTTTTTCTAAATTTTGAAATTTTGGTGTTCGCATGCAAACTACAGATAAAGTTTTCAAATAAATTTTCATTCATAATAAAATGTTCTTCTTGGCCAGTATTAGATGAATAATGAGGGTTTTGTTTATATACCCAGAATAACTGAGTTTGTTGATTTGTAGTTAAATATTTTTGTGTATAAGCACATTAAATATTTACACTGGAATTAAATCATCAAGAGAAAGTGTCTGACTGACAGCTAAAATGATGTTGTAAATCCTGAAAATTTATATGTACTGTAAATGAAGAAAGGTTATTGATGTATTCTACGATTAAGTAAGTTTTCTACTTTTGGGTTTATTGATCCTTGCAATTACTAAACAATTTTTTGTATTCTTACTTAGTTACAGGAAAATATGTAAGAATTACTACAAAACAGCTAGCAACGATTCCGGTTTATAATACCGGTTACTGAAAAGTTCTGTGGAATAGAAATCTGCTAAAAAAAATTTAGTAACATCAGAAATTTTTTTTTACAGTGTATTTACATATGTTTTATTGAAGCTAATTGATATAAAAACTTTTATTTTCTTTACACATACACACACGCGTGCGCACGCGTACACATTATTATTTTTTTACTACAACTACTGCATGTGAAATTAAAGTTTTAATTTTAAACATTTAAATTTCAGTCATTTTTCGTTTTTGAATTAAAAAACTCACGAACTCAGCTTTTTTCATATAACTATTGCTCAATTTTTCTATATTGTTAAAAGTAAATTTCATTGTAATAACATTTATAAATCATTGTTTGGAATTTCAAACGAAACATGATATCAGTTACAGAAATTTCCAAAGAACACACTCACCTATACTTTTAAAACCTGATTTACGACTGAAGTAGTACTTTGGTTCCTAATACCGTCTTTCTGAGTTTTTAATTATAAATGATATTAAAAAAATATTTTTTTTTAAATTTCAGTTTTTTAATTATTTTATTTCAGGTATGAAAAATTTGAAACTTCCTCAAAGAATGGTATAAATTCTGAGTTATTTATAAGAAATGTAGATAGAAGAGACGGGGCATTGTATTCGTGTACAGCTTCCAATAATTACGGAAGTGATGAAAGGAACATTAAAGTACTTGTTGTGGGTATGTAACTCTTTTTATATTTATGGTAATCTTAAATTATATTATATTTATTTCTATTATAACAAACTAATATATATATATATATATATATATATATATATATATATATATATATATATATATATATATATATATATATATATATATATAATTTAATTGTAAGTAGTGAAAATTATTAATGTAAACATTTACTTGCATGATTTCCCATAAGAGCATTGTATTTTAAGACAGTTTAAGTATAATAAAAGATATACACGATTGCTTAATATTAGATTATTTTTCTGGTGTTATCCTTCAGTATTTACTGTATTTTTTTCCTGTTGCGGATATTCAATAGTAAGATTTCAGAATTCTGAATTATGTTATAAATAAGTGAAATAAATTATAAAGCTGCTTTTGTTACAAAATGTTAAAAACAAAAATACTTTAAAAGTATTCATTTGTAGGTGTAATAAATAAAACTATCTCACAAGTTACGTAGAGTTTAACTTGAGTCACCAATTCCCCTCCCCCCCCCCCCCTCAGAAAAATCCATGTTATATTTTAAGAATTTGCATTCAGTCTTCATTTTACTTAAGGAATGTTGTAATTCACTTTCATAACAAGCGGCATATGAATGTAATAATGCTCAAAAATATTTTGACAAGAATAAACTCACTGTTTACGACAAAAATATGCACAAAAGCGCTTGCGTCGAAAATAGTTACATTGAAACTGAATATCACCGTCTAAATTATTCTATATAGCGCCTGAAAAAAAAAAACATTGATGTTTGTGATTTTATTAATTTTCTGTCAATGCAATTAGTCTTTATCAAAATATTTTTGAGCTCTACTTTATGTAACATTAAGTATGTAAAATATTTTGTTATTTCTTCTCTTAAGGGATTATATTTAGTATTAAGGTACTGCATTATATGGGTTGACAAATTTGATCGTAGATTGGTTAAAGATATCTTTAATTCTACATTTCTTGAAATAAATGCCTAAAATTAAGTAATTTTTTTTCTAAAATTCTAAATATAATTTCAATCAGTGTTTCTCAACCAGCGTGTTCCGATAGATAAAATTCATCATATGATTGGAATAAGCCCTGTGTTGGCATTTCATTGATTTTCATCTTTCATTGTAGACTCACTGAAGATATAAATACGTATATTTATAATAAGATGATACTCAGAGCAAACCCACATTAAGAAATATAGAAAGTAACGGACCCTTTTTTCTTCTGTCGCTGTTGTATTCTTAAATGACGCATTTTAAGAGTGACACATTTAACTATTCATAAAGAAGCATAAGATAGTAGATTGTCCAAAAATTCCAAACATATCCCACCATTATAAGAAGCCTGTAAGTAGGCAGATACTTGAGTAAGATATCATTTGCTGCCTTCGTTTTAAACGTTTAGAAAACCAAGATTAATTTAAGTGCATACATTTAAGTATTTTTTATTATTAATTTACAACATATAGCTTTGACTTTTCGATTATTTTGTTATAGTTGTGACTTTATTACTTAAAAACTAAAGTATGCATGAACTGTAATTTTTGAACTTTAAAAATCATGAAATGTGGACGAAACTTTTATTACTTCTTATTAGATTTCAAAGTGTTCCATTAATATAAAATGATTGTGAAACACTGCTGTAAATGTTTTTACTTTAAAATGCTAAAGGTGTAAAATTAACAACATAATATGAATTAAAATAACCTTTATTAGTTGTTTTACATGTTTCGACTCTTTCCGAGTCATTTTCAAAAACAAAATGAGAATATTCTAAAGCTGCACGGGCTTTGAAGTTATTATTTTCATGTACTTTTTTAAAAATTACGCCCTGTCAAGATTATATCAAGAAGAAACCCTCCAAATAAATTTCAATGAAAGTAAAATAATATTTCCCTCCAGTCTATACTATCTATCCATAATAAGAGAAAAGATAGAGATACTCACGCGCAAAAATACAATATGTAACGATGCGGCATCTTTTAATTTACCGAAACTGTGGCTAGAGTTACTCCATGGTCAAAGATATGAAAATAAACAATCAAGTAAAAAAAAAAAATAAAAAATAGATAACGTGCGTAATTAAAAAAAAGTACATGAAAATAATAACTTCAAAGCCCGTGCAGCTTTAGAATATTCTCATTTTGTTTTTGAAAATGACTAGGAAAGAGTCGAAACATGTAAAACAGCTAATAAAAGTTATTTTAATTCATATTATGTTGTTAATTTTACACCTTTAGCATTTAAAAGTAATATATTATTACAAGGTGTTATAATTAATTATATTGTAAATGTTTTTCTTAAAATTTGTAACTTGGAATGTTATTTCATTGCTTAACTGATGAAATTTTTGTTTATTTTATCAGAGGTACCAGCACAACCTTTAGATGTTAAAGTTCTCGATGTGTGGGCTAGAAGTGCAAGTATACGATGGTCTGCACCTTACACTGGAAACAGTCCTTTAACTCTTTATCGTGTTCAGTACTGGAGAGATAAACGTACGTCTGTAATTTTGATTTACGTCCGTGTTCTACAGAGAAAAGAAAAATTAAAGAACCATGTTTATGTTTTAAATACACACTGTTATATATTTCGAAATTTTAGAAGCGTGGCTATGATTCTAAAATGCCTTATGCCATAAAATTTAAAACATACAGATAACAAAACATTTTAACTTTTGAATAGAGTTTTAAATTTCATTTTGCATATTTTGTTTGTAACTTTAGCAATTTTTAGAGAATATTTTCCAAAATTTCTGTAGAGTAATTTGTTCTGTATTTATTGTTTTTGCGAATAAAGTCTCCAAATAAATCTAAATACTTAATTTTGTGTACATTTACTAAAATAATATATTCTCACCGCTAAGTGAAATATTTAGATGGAGGAATACATAGAGATGTAGGTTTCATATAAAATATAAAAGATTTTCAAAAGATTTTTTAAAAATTTTCTAGAGCTGATGTATTGCATTAAAAATACTTTGAACCATATAAAAGTCTAAATTATAAGACTAAAAAACCATACAATATCCAATAATTATATTTATTTCATGAATAACGCCAAATCTCAAAATAAATATAAGAAAAAGATTTAACTTATTTTTTATTATGAAAATTTATTGAAAATTATATCATTGTATTGAAAATTATAATTTTTTTATTGTCTAGTTTTTAATTTCACATTTTTTCGATTAACGTATAAAACTATATAGTTTTTATATATTAAACAAAAGAATAACCTGAAGGGATTTAAGCCTACCTTTTTATAAATTATTTCAACCATTTGGTTGAAAATAAAAACCTATATTTCTATTATTTTGATTTGATGGATAAAAATAATTTTAAAAGTTCTAATTATTCTCTTTTACTATTTGTTTTTCAGATGGACCTCAAACTCTAAACGAAGAAGAAATCAGTGCATCCCAAACAACTGCTATTATTCAAGGTCTTAAACCAGGAATTTCCTATGCTTTGGCAGTTGTTGCTGAAAATGAAATTGGACACGGCGAGCCTTCTGAAACTATTCGATTTATTACCAGTGAAGAAGGTATAATATCAGATAAGTTTGAAATATATTTAGAATTAAATACCGCCATTATAAGTGATTTAATAAGGCATAATGGGTATTGATTTCATTTATGTGATTATTATTGGTTACGCATATGAAATAAATTTTTAATTTCATTAGTAATTCATAATTTAACTGAGAGAATATACTTATTATTTCCATATAAAATTTGCGTATAAGTTAAAGTATTAAATAGGAAACAAAACTATGCTGTACAATTCAACTAACGGTAACAATTCAAAAAAGATTTATTTTTGATAAAAACAACTTTTTATAAAGTTTTGTTGTTTTCATTTGAAAACAAATTATTATTTCGTTCTATTTCATATTTAGTTTGCTTACTATTTTATTATATTTATATAATTTTATCTCTCTCCCTCTTCTGTCTGTCAGTATTTCAATATGTTTATTAACAACTAATTTTTATTTAATCTTTATTCTGTCGTTTACTAGTCTCTGTGTTTTTTGCTTAATTATCGAAGTTTACATTTGTCAGTCCATCTCCATATTTTCAAATAAGTCTATTTTAGTTGTTCCCGAATTTCCATTTACTCCCTCTCCCTCTCTCGTCTGTATCTGTTTTTTGTTTACTAAAGCTACTTATTTATTTCTACCGCTAATAAATTCTATTCATTAGTTAACTGAATTAATTAATGCCCAATATTGCTTAAAATTTATTTTGTATAGATACGAGGGGCAGTCGGAAAATAAGTTTCCCCTATCGACTGTGGACAGAGGTGTGTATAAAAGACAAAAAAAGTAATGAGACGTTAAAGATAAAACATAACTTTATTTTTCCACATAAGTACCAAGTACATTGAGACATTTGTCATACCGCTTTATAAGCTTCAAAAAGCCCTCCAGGAAAAAAAATCAGGGCTTTGCATACGGACGAAGCGTTGAACGGCTATGGGCGAAAAACGACACAGCAGGTGAACTCGAACGTGTAAGACACCTATACCATTGGGTAGAGGTCGACCGTGATCAAGCAGATGGCGCTGTTGCAGTGCCTGCGCAGATGGCGCTATTTTTTCCTGTCCTTAGTCGACAGAGGAAACTTATTTTCCGACTGCCCCTCGTATATAACACTTTGTTAACCTTTAAGAACACAGACGGCGTATTGAGTACGCCACTGAGTGAAAAAGTAGTTATAATTGAGGGGATTAGAATGACAGTGGAGTAAGTTAATATTTAGTAAATTGAGAAATGAAGGGTTTTGTGAAACTTGTCGTATCGCCGTTGCATTAAGTGGTCCAACTTATTTTGCCCTCTAGCGACTCCCTAAATGAACTATGACTTATTTGACTGTCGCACTGAACAGAAATTAATATACGTACAGTGAAAATATGGTTATCTAGATTTTTCAAAATTTTCACTTACTCCACTATCCTTTTAACCCCCTCAATTAACACCTGCTCTTGATTTCTCCTCTTTTCAAAGACCCTTCAGTGTTCAACCACTATTTAAAGTTTGAAATGCGATTTTTTTCTGTTCTCTTTTATTATTTTTATTGGTAAGTTGCTACTTCCATACAGAATGCGTCTTCCGTGTATTTGTGTAATTTGTTCAATTTTCTTTCTCAAATTAATTAGTTTTTTCAATAATAATTTTGATGTTTATTACTTTTATACTAATACCAGACTTTGCAGTAAAAAAAAGCGTATAGTGTACGCCGCGGTTGTTTTTATGTTTCTAGAAACCGCCCGTGTTCTTAAAGGTTAAATAAAAAAAACATTTTTAGATTATTAATACGAAAAAGAAATGTATTTAAAATATTTATGTATTAAAATAAAAATGTATTCATGAGAATATTTTATCTTTAGAACCTAGTGGGCCTCCAACTGATCTGAATGTCGAAGCAAGGGGACCTACTTCAATTCTTGTGAAATGGAAGGTAAATATTCTCTTTCTCTAATGTTATTTTATATTTTGATTCTTTGCACAGTTATTATTTCCTTAGCCTAGTTCTATTAAATTAATATGGAATACACCCAGCTCTAAATTTATTGCTAGTCAAAAAACGTTTCTTGGAATTTGAATATAAAATTCAGAATTATGAAGTTCAGAATTTGAAACAATTAATGAGAGGAAAACGTGAAACGAGATTATTTTTTAAAAGAAATTTAGATACCGCAAATTGAATGGTGTTTGTAATGAGTAAATATTGATTATTTATTATTTTTTCACGATGTAATTCTTTTTATTTATATATAAAAAAAAAAAAAATCTATACTTTAATTTTGTTTTTTAAAATTGCAATATCTACAATATAATGTTTTATTATTATTATTATTATTATTATTATTATTATTATTTATTTTTTATTTATTTTATTTTTTTTTTAGTTTAGCTAAACAACTTTTTTATAATTATTAATAAATTATTTTTTAGTTTATTAGAGATACATTATATAATAAAGATAATAAATTATTATCATATACATATTAGATAATAAATAAAGTATCTAAGGTAAAGAAAAGACAAGTAAAATAAAATTTAAGGTTATTGCTTGTGACTAAGTCATTGAAAACAATCATTTTCAAGTTTCGCATCGGTATTTGCCTTTGAATACCACTGTTCTTGAAAAGTAGTAGTTTTTCCTTTTTAATTTTAAGATTTTTTGATTTAATTAAGTGAAGAATAGTTTCTGCAGCAGTTATATTCAAAAGTAAGCACCTGCAAGAACCCTGGTTTTTGAAAATAGTCAAAAATTGAATTAAAAGAATGTTTGAAAAAGCAGGAAATGTATAAAAACTTAAAGATGAAAGTTATGAGTATAAAGTATAAAGTTAAATCATATTCTACATAAGAAAACCACAAAAGTATTTTGCTTGCACAATGGTACCTGGACGGATATTAGTTGTTTCGTTACGTCATCTTCCGTTCTTTACTTCTTTGTTAAAAAAATAATCTAGTAAATGCGAAGAAACCTGAAAATAACAGGGTTGGAATGTATTTAGTTTTCCCTACTTTTAGTCCTTTCTTATATGGCTTCCAGAATAAAATAAGTACAGCTTTTGGTTTACTTTATCTCTGAGTGGTTGTCACAGCCATTATTAATTTAAGAAACAATATTTATCTTCTGGGATTTTATTGTAAATCTCTTTAATTAGGTAAGAACCTTAGTTAAATCTATGACATTGTTGTTTATGCATTTATAATTCCTGCACTGTAAGAATTAATACCTTCTGTTATTCCTTTTTTTTATTTTTTTGAATTCACATAATAATATCAAGCTGCCCCAAAGGGTTCTTTACGTAAATTGGAATTTAAATGGTAGGTTAAAACTATAGAAGGGAAATAAAAAATGCTCTAGCATCCTTGTAACAAGGACAACACTTAAGCAGAAATTTAATTAGGAATTATAATTTTCTTAAATATATTTTTTGAGTTTGGAATCTCTAAGTGGCCACCATTTTGAAACAGGATGGTGGATCGAACAGAACAACGAATTCTGTCGAGATCTTGGTAAGCTCTATACACAGTACAGCTAATCTCAGTCATATCCGCATCAGTTCATACATAGAAGCGCTATCGCATAACAAAAATCAGACACATATATAAAATCCAGCATTATTTGAAACAATGAGAGGAAAATGTGAAAAGAGATTACTTTTTTAAAGTAATTTAGATACCGCAAATTGATTAATGTTTGTAATGAGTAAAAACTGATTAATTGTTTATTGTTTTTTCACAATGTAGTTATTTTTATTTGTATAGCAGAAAAAAAATCTATACTCTAATTTTCCTTTGTAAAATTGCAATATCAGTTACAATAGAATGTCTTTTTAAAATTTTCTTTGTAGTTTTGCTTTAAACATATATATAAAATTATATACAGGGTGTTTCTAGGATCATGGGACAAACTTGGAGGGGTGCTACAGGACACTGTAACAAACAATTTTTTTTATAGGAAAGCAGGGTCGGAAATCCATTTATATAGTCAAAAATACAGGGCGTCTCACTTCAATCCGAAGTCGCGTTTTCGTTCATAACTTTACCAATAGTGAATATATTTTAACAAAGTTCGCAACAGACTCCTCTTTGTATGAATCGTAAGCATTTTGTAAGAATTTCGTTAAAATATCGTTACTACTGTTAATGCTATGAACGAAAACGCGACTTCAGATTGGAGTGAGATGCCCTGTATTTTTGACTATATAAATGGATTCGCGACCCTGCTTTCCTGTACAAAAATTGTTTGTTTCAGTGTCTTGCACCACCCCTTCAAGTTTGTCCCATGATCGCAGAAACACTTTGTATATAAATCAACATTTGAACGGAGAAAGGTTTTGGGGTCTAGGGCCATTATCGGTGAAAATGTACCAAACGTTTTCAGGATTACTTTCTTCCGGGCAGATCCAATAGGTAGCTTCTCACTTTCTATAATAGAACCTACCCAAAAGTATAAAATTCTTGAAATTGATATCATTATTCCGTTTTAAAAAGGTGGTTTTAAGTTTAATAAAAAGTTGTGTCTAACTTACAATAGAGAATATTTGTACTGACCTATTGGGTTAAATATCTGTAAATATTAAGAATTTTTTTTAGTCAATGCTAATAGATATATGACACTTTATGATATTGATCAAAAAATAGAAATAATGTAAAGGCATTGCAAGTGAAATATTATTACAGAGATGTAGTTGTGAAAATTAGTTTTACTGTTTCTTATTTTAGATTTTGTATTATTTCATTTTAAAAAAAAATCTATTTTTTATTCTCACAATTTTTTTTCCAGTTTTTGTGTTTATTAAAGTAAATTTGATTTCTTTGTTTTTAACGAAATTATTTAAATAAAAACGTTATTTTTAAAATAATTATTAATGCCTATCGAGAATGAAAATAAAAAAGATTTAAAATTCTAATTAAAATTAGAATACTAAATTTTTATGTATCCAATCTTTTTTTAATATGTCTTAATTTTACGAAAGTTCATCATTGTATATTAATCATATGAAATGGTATGAGTTAAATTGTAGCATCAACTTTTAGTTATAAGATATTCTAAAAAAAAACCATTAAAATGATCTATGTTTTTTAAAATATTTTTTTTTCGCAAAAGCCTCCTCCAAAAGAATACTGGAATGGAGAACTTAAAGGTTACTATGTAGGATATAGACCTGAAGGAATGAACCATCCTTATACATTTAAGAGTGTTGAAGCAAGTGCAAATGACAGTAATGAATATTTAATAACTGGCCTTACAAAGTCAGCTAGATACAGCGTCTTAGTGAAGGCATATAACAAGGCTGGTACTGGACCACCATCTCAGGAACTAGTAATCAGAACACTTGATGGAGGTGAAATTTTAAAGTTTTTTTCAACAATAAAATACTGTTAAAGCATACACTAATTATCTCAATTAAGTTTAGAATAATTTTTCTTTAATTAATTGTAATACTTTTAAATAATTTCTAAAGTGATGAAAGTTTTATTATTGTGTATATTTAGTATTTAGTATTAATATTGCTTTAAGAAAAATGAACGCAGATTGTTGCTAACTTTTTTAATAATAAAAATGTATTTATTTTTCTTTTAAAGAAATGTTCAGCACTTAACATTGCTTAGTATTGATATTTCGTTATGAAGCTTATTTCTTATAGAAAGGATTTAAATACTATAGGAAAAACGCGCAGTAGAAATAATTAATGCATGTGTATGTTTAATTCTAATTTATCGAAAGTTTCTAATTATTGATTTGTGCAGAAGTAATTATATTTTTATAATGCTGTGTCAGTAAGATAGTAGACTAGATAGACTAGAAAATCAGATTTAATTTTTTTGGCTGAAAGCATTCCAAGTCCTTCGCATTCTTCCTCAGCTATTTGCTTTGTGATATTTCATATGATACATAATATTTAATATTTCCAAGATTAGAAAGTCTGATGAATTTAAAATATTTATAATTGTAAAATCGAATATATATACCAGGTTTCTTTCCTTTTTTTTTTTTTTTTTTTTTTTTTTTTAAAGCAACAAAATCGGAAACTTTTTTATAAGGGATAATAAAATATATTTTGATTTCATTAATTGCATTTTTCATTTTTTTTAATTTCATTAAATTTTTTCAGCCTTCGTTTATATATAAATTTGCCGTTGTTCATTTTAATTTTTTGTTCTATAAAGTTAATATTCAATGGTGTTTAATAAATAAATAAGCACATGTTATTAGGCTTAGTGAATGATGCTCGCCACTCGCCAAATGACGAGTAAATTTCTTAGTAAAGCTAGTAAAATTTTACCTATATTAGCTACTGTGATGAGTCACCTATGCATTGATGAATCATATCAATATATCCGTCATTCATACAACCAAAACTGTTATCCGCATTTCGAATTTTTCTACCAGTGAATGTGAAAGTGTCAAGAAAGTCTAAATGGCTTTTCTATTACCTTCATATGCAAAATTCTCGGAACGTGAGAGGGAGGGGGTAAAGTTATCTTATCAAACTGATAGAATTAAGATTGTAATCCGAATCAACAAAGACCTATGTGATGGGGATCTTCAGTCACAAAACACATAACAGCATTTCGCATTTAGCTCCATGAAGATCCATTGGTGAGATAAATGTAGCGGAGGTTCTATTCACAAGCTTGAACCAGGAAATGCAATGAAATTATGCAGGGGGATGGCGAGGGATGGACTTGTGATGTTGAAATTAGGTACTTTTATTACACAATAAGCATGCTTTTATACAGTTTTCTTACATCATAAATCCTCAAAACTTGATTTGCGGTTGGTAGATTTTTGTAATTCGCTGGTAGAAAATCAGACTTATTAACCATATTACATGGTAGAACATTTTCACTTCGCCTGCATGTTATGTTATTGGATTATATACATGGATGTTGAAGATGAAGAAATTTAGGAAAATATAAGAAAAAAGATTTTAGCTTTTTAAAGTATTTTTTATACCTTTCTGTTTTTTAATTTTATAGTGCCTTTGTCGCAGATATTTTGCTGCAGTGATAATTTGATAAAACATATATTAATTATTTTAAGAGTTGAAATGATGTTTAAGAGTTTACAATAAATATTGCTGTTATTTATTGTAAAATGTTATTCATTTATGTCATCAATAAGATATTTATTTTATAGTTATTAAAAAATAATAATAAATTTAAAAATAACTAATTAATATAACACTTTACATAATTTAACGCAACTGTTTGAATATAACAAGTGCAGATACATATTTTGTGTTATATATTAGGTAAATATTCATTTTGATTTTAGTGATTTTCACAGAATTTATATATCTTATTGCTTTATTTATAACGGCTCTTCGAGTAGAAGCGAAAGTATTTAGTTTGAGCCTTAATATGTTGTTATAAATATGTAGCATTTAGTAACGTTTAAAATAAAAATTTAGCTTTTAGTGGCGTAATATTCAGATTGGTGTTTAAAACTTAAAATAAATCTAATGTGTTATGAATAATACACGAGAAAGTTATTCATTATGATACTCAATAGGAACGTTTTTAAAGATTCATTTATTTAAAACTGTGATAAAGTAATGTGATAAAAATAGTTTATTTAAATAACTCATTGTACTTAGTTGTATAAATAATTTTTTGAACATATTTTTACAGATCTTCCAAAATCGCCACCAATTTCATTAGTAAGTACATCGGATACAGAGATAACTGTAAAATGGAATCAAGTAGTTAATAGAGATGATCCGTTAACAGGTACTGCAAATTCTGGTAATGAACTTTTCTTTTTTCCCAGGCTTTGCTACAGTAATTATTATTGTTGTTAGTTTGTATAAGATTATATAGCAGTTTAAAAGAGTTTTTCTGTTACGGAAATGTGTGTATTAATTTAATTAAATACTTATATGGCAATTAATTAACATATAAACTTGATTATACTTTAATTTGGGATGTATTTGATCTTCTAAAAAAAAAAAAAGAGTTTATTACACATACTTCCTGGCAAATGGTATCGAACTGTATATAGAATTAGATAATTATTAACGGAATGTTAGATTCTAGGTTGTTAAAGTACTGCGATAAATTAAAACTGGAGTATAGTTGAATTCGAGCATTTATATTTCAATATTCACTTGCTATTTGTCATTTTACTTATTAAAATGTAGCTTCATCACATACCCATATTTTTAAAAGTTAAATTGGAGGAGATTGTGCTTTAACACAGAACTAAATAAATAAATCATGTTTCAAGAATTTTCATTTATGTATTTAATTTTATTATTATTTAAAAATATGTAGGAATTATGCAGGTAATACTATAAATTGCTAATTAAATTGACAATTTATCTTGTAAAAATTAGAAAGCACGATTAAAAATGATTATCTGTGATGAGGATATGAAATGGAGATGGTAGAATACTTTTGTAATATTTAGAAAGAAATTATTAGATATTCTACTACTTATTTTTCTTATTTTTCATTTCAAAACTCTTTTCTTAACAGATATATGTAGTAATTGACTGCCATCATTTACTTTTAATTTCAATAGATTGATTGTAATTAAATTTATAATGAAGTTTTCCATTTTGTTTTGTATTTAACATAACAAAATTGCGTTTTTTGTTTTAATTAGATTTGATTAAAATTGATTGAAAGTCGAAAAAGAATTTTTCAGTATAGAAAGAAAGTTTACAATTTTTTCTTATTCATTTCTTGAATATATTATTACAGAAAAGTATTTTCTTAAAATATTTGTGTGTAATAAATGTAATAGATTTCATTCTTATTTCCATTTTAATAGTTTGATTAGAGTTACGTTTCGAGCTTTTTAACCTTCAATTCTTAATAATTAGTATTCAACCTTAACTCAATATTTTTTACATAATGTTCCTGGTTTTATTTTCCATCAAGAATAAATAGATAAATAAATAAAAAACATGTACTGAATATTTAAAAAAAAATTAAAAGCTAATTTATTTCTCTTTAAAAAGTTAATATACTCTTTATAACACAAATCTGTAGAAAACAGACTAGTTAAAAGATATTAAAAGATAATATACTCAAAAGATATTGTTTGCCAGTTATTACTGCTCTTGTTAATTTTAAGCCATTATTAAAGTTTTTGCTACATAGAGTGACAAACAAAATGTAAATTTATTTTTAGGTTGTCAAAATATTGAATTTAGCTTGAAATGTTGATAAATTTATTTTTAAAATTATTATTATTTAATTTATTCGATAAAAAAATCCCAAAATTCTGGTTTTCTATTGAGCATTTATATTCATTTTTTTCCCGTAAATTAATTTACTTAATTATTTTTTTAACTTAATTCCTGTCAGGTGTTCAAATCTTACAGTTGGATTTTCACTGCTTCTGTTGTGCCGGTATATTTTAAATTTTGAATTTTTATCCCGTTTTCATCAATGATAACAACACAATATTGTTTATTATTATCGTAAATTGTTTTTAATTTTGAAGAAAAATAAAGAAACAATTTTTCCGCCATTCGTTACAAACTTTTTGTATATGCTATGAACATGGATTTTAATATGTTCCCAAAAGGAAATCGTAATGATAAGGAAAGATATGATTTTAATAAAGTATAAATTCTTGAATTAATGCAAAATTCTTAATATTCTTGGAAAGGGATTTTATTCCTCTTAAATAAGAAAAATAATAGCGATAACAAAACACAAAACATACACCCACCCACAAAAACGACTTTTATTGTGTTAATAATAATAATAATAATAATAATAATAATAATAATAATAATAATAAAGATGCATTATTGATTAAAATGTGTTTCAAATTTGTTGAATTAATATTTAGTATTTTCAAGAGCGACAACATATAACTTTGCTTTCGAGATGGAACCTATATATTCCGTACTAGAAGTAATAACTGTTAATGAGATAGTTTTGATTTTTAAAATGTTAATATTCTTGGAGAAATTCACTGTAAAAGACTTGAACACGCTGAAAACAATAAAGTAATTTTATTTAAACATATATTTCTTGTTAATAATTTCACGTTTTATCTAATAAATATCTTTGTTTCATTTAGGTTACACTTTGCATTATCAGAGAGGTAATGGACACTGGCTGCACGTGCCTTTAGTATCAGCGGAGCAATCCAGCTACACGCTGACGCAATTGCAAGCTGATACGCTATACCATTTGTATTTAACAGCAAATAACAAACATGGAAGAGGTCAAGCCAGTGATATTCTCACTGTTAAAACTAAAGAAAAGGGTACGAAAAATTTATTTAAAATATATCTAATACATTAAAAAGGAAAAATACTTTAATGATAAAAACGTTTGATTGTATGTTGACAGGAAGTATAAAACATTATTATTATTTTTTTTATATACAACGGAATAATAATTGCTATAGTTAATATCTATTGCGTATAATATTGGTCATTTATGTGGAATTAGCTAATCATTTTTAAGTGATAAAAGGCTACGTATTTTCGCCAATAAAATATTCTTCATTTTTCAAATATTTGCACACATTATAAGATTTGATATGATTAGAGTTCTTTTTTTTTTAAATTAAACAATATTTTAATAATAAATTAATGCTTTTCTATAAAAATAAAAACATTTGTTTTGACTTTGTTTATAGCAATTAATAAAATATAATTTTAATAATGTCGGATTATTTTTATTAATTTATCCGTAATTAAATAAAATTGTTAGATCTCTTAAGAAAATCAATTTTTTAAATAAAAAAATATAGAAGTTTAGTATCCAACTAAACTTTATTCTGAAAGTGTGCAAGCTATTTTGCAAAAGAATGAAATAAATTATAATACTTTTTGCTTTTTCAGAATAATAGGTATATAAAGCTCAAATAATTTTATAAATTTTCTTAGAAATTAGATCTACTAATTACTAATTTCAATTATTTTTTAGGTGCGAGAGATTTCCCAATGTATTTGGATTTATCCCTGCTTATCCCTGCAGCAGCAGCGTTACTAGCCGTAGTAGTAGTAATTGTAGTTATCATCATATATGTTGTAAAATCTCGGTCTCGAGAAGATTTAGTTAAAGATCAAATCAAAGGTCAGTATATCACAAATATAAAACTGAACATTATTTTGTGTATTATTTATTTATAAGAAAAGTTTCGAAACTACAAACTCAAAAAGAATAACGTCATGTATAATTGTCAAAAGATTTTAATTTTAACAGTACGCTTCTTAACAGTGAGTTTGTTAAGGTTGTAGCATAAAAGAAATTACATTAAATTTATATTTTTGATATTCTTTTCTGTACTTTTTATTTAAAATAGTGAAAATGACTATTAAATATAAGAAAAAGATCGCCTTGATATTTAATTAAAGAATCCAACACAGTAACAACAATTATTATTTTTTTTTTAACATCGAAGAAAAAAGAATTATTTAATTATAATATTTTAACTAAATATTAATATTAATATTAATATAACTTTAATAACTAAATATTATATTCACTAAAATGAGAAAAAAAATACACACAAAATCATACTAGAGATTCTTTAAGGATTATAAAACAATGTTTTAATTAGTTCACATAAAAAAATAGGTTAATAATTCTTTAATTTCTAATTATTTTATTTATAACTTCATTTATTTGCTGGTAAAATATTCTAAAAGAGTAATAACATTTATAAGCACAGAAACCTGAATTAAAAAACTTATAAATTTTCTTTTAATTTGACGATTCTTCAATTTCTAGTTATTTCGTATGTAATTTATTTTTTGCGCTAGAAAAGTATTATAAAGGAGTAACAACATTTACAGGCATAAAATGGAAAACTAAATAATGCATTATTTTAAAGCAAATGTCTGTAACTGAAAATCAATTTATTTTATAACGTTAGAGAAGAGAGAATTATTTCATTATAATGATATAATGTATCATTTATTTACGTTCCAAAAGGAAAAATAAATGTTACAGATTCAATTTAATGGGTAATATTACGAAATAATATTTTAATTCATTCACATAATTAAAAAAATAATTAAAAAATGCTTTCATTTCTACTATTTAAAAACATATACAAAAGCATTTTACAGAGTGCATTTAAATTTTACATATTATATTATATTAGGAAATAATATTTTAATTCATTCACAAGTTTTAAAATTTTATTTTAATGATACTTTAATTTCCAATTATTTAATTTCTATTTATTTCAGTGTTGAAAAATATCGTAAAAGAGTAATAATTTTTGCAAGCACAAAGGGGCAAAATCGAAATTTTTATTTTAATTTGCCAGTTCCCCATTTTCTTCTTATTTCACTTTAAAAATTTCCTCTGTGGTGGAAAAGTATTATAATGGGAGTAACAACATTTACAAGCAGAAAATGAAAACTGAGAGCACACATTATTTTAAAGGGAATACAGTAAATTAAGAGCTTTATTTCATGGAAATGATGTAATGTGTCATTTACTGACGCTACTAATATATATATATATATATATATATATATATATATATATATATATATATATATATATATATATATATATATATATATATATATATATATATATATATATATATATATATATATAATTGTTAGAAATTCATTTTAATATATACCATTACACAATATTTTAAATCATTCACTGTTTTCTTTTTAATTTAACAATTTTTAATATTTTGTTATTTCGTTTGTAGTTTTTCTTCTGAGCTTAAAAAAATATTGTGAAGGCCATTTACAGGCACAGAGCTAAGGATTTGAAAGCTTTTTAACATTTTTTTGTTTAAATTTATCCATTTTTCATTTTCTAGTTATTTCGGGTGAAATTTTTGAAAATTGTTATAAAGAAGTAACAACATTTACTGACACAAAAGGGAAAACTTCAAAGTACGTGTTATTTTAAAGTGAAGACTCTGACTTAAGATCAGTTAACATTAAAATATTAGAAAAAAAAGAATTATTTCATCTTAATAATTTAATGTACTAATTATTTACGCTCCTGTATGGAAATATGTATGTAAATATTAGATATTACGGAACATTTTAATTCATTCACTTTTTCATTACTTTAATAATGCGTAATAATATTTAGTTATTTTACTTGTATCTTTTTTTTTTCTGAGCTGGAAAAGAGTAATAACATTTATAGCCACAAAGTAGAAGATTTGAAATTTTGAAATTTGACTTCTTCAGTTTTTGTTATTTCGCATGAGATTTTTTTTCTGTGCGTAAAACTATTATAAAGGAGTAACAACATTTACAGGCACAATATAGAAAACTCAAAAGTATGTGTTATTTTAAAGTGAAAGAAACAAACAGCTTATCAGAATTTATTCATCTGCTTTGTGTATTTTCTTTCGCAATAAAATTAGGAATTAGGCTTTTATTTTAAAAAGTGAAAAACTTTTACAAAAATAATACAGATATATTTTTTTGCTAAAATATTTAATTACAGTACTAATAAAATAAATTAATATTATGATTATAATACTAATTATAGTAATAACAACACATTAGTATTATATAATATATTTAATTTCCGTAATACTTTATTATTGTTAGTGACAACTTTATTATTGTTAGTTTGAAACCAAAACGCTCTTTATATAAGGAAAAATTACACTAGAATTTTTTTTATATAGGACTTTAAGGCTTCATAAAAAAAAATATATTGTGAAAAAAGTACCATTAGAACATGTCCTTATTGAAGAGGTGCAGCAATTGTGTGCATAACTTCTGTTATTGTTTATCATTGTATTTTAATTTTTACTAAACGAGCTCCTTTATGAAGTCTTGAAAAAAAAAATTTGACTACTACATTTAAAACAACTACTTATTTCGTTTCCTTATGTTGATTTCTGTATGTTAGGTATACATTATAGAACAATAATTAGTCTGCTTATATACAAGGACAAAAAAAAGTGATTTGCAGCCTGGTATCAACGGTTTCTTTTATTTCAATGAATATTGAGCTGAAACGTTTTAACATCATGACCTTTATTATTAGTTTTTTTAAGTTAAAGACTTATTTCTTTTTTTAATTTATACTTGGTTTTGTATAAATATTCAATATTACAGTAAAACTTTAATTATTCGAACTACAGTCAACCGAATCTAAAAAAAAAAAAAAAATGTGGATCAGTATCAGGAAAAAAAAAAACATTTAAATAAAACCTTTATTTAAATGCTAACTGTAGATATTCGTTGGTAAAAATATAATTTCCCTTAAATTCCTATTTATATCAATGTTTAAATTTAAGTTTAATTGAAACTTTCGAAATCTATTTTTGAATAATTTTAAGTCAACAATGTTAGAGATACACTATTTTTCTGTTCTCATATTCAAAGAAATGTCAAGAATTGACTTGTATTTTGGATATTGTGAATGGACTTTCAAGTGAAAGACAAGCAGTTCGAAAACAATATTCATCAGATGGGGTAGGAATCAGCAAAAAAGGTTGAAAACATACTTTCCTGGTCACTGATTTTATTCTTAGGAATATCTTTCATACACCGATAAAAAGCTTGAAGGTTCGACTATTGTTTTTGCTCATAGGAATGATCTTATGATGATCATGTTGATAAAAGTATTCTTATTTTTAACATACATTAGACCTGCTTTTCTAAACAAGAACAAATTTAGATATTTTTTTTTTCACTGCATAATTTTTTATTGCTTCAATCCGAATTGCGTCTAGAATATTAGACCGAATAATTGAAGTTACACTGTACATGTGAAAATAGATTATTAAAATTATAATATTAATTTAATTTTTCTGTTATTTACAGCTTTAGCTGGACAGCAGCAATATATATATGCTGCCGGTACATCCCAACGCTATGACAGTGTTGATAAAGGTC
Source organism: Maratus michaelseni (assembly GCA_963931845.1). Classification (NCBI taxonomy): domain Eukaryota; kingdom Metazoa; phylum Arthropoda; class Arachnida; order Araneae; family Salticidae; genus Maratus; species Maratus michaelseni. The sequence continues at coordinate 259,654,333 of OZ007592.1, forward strand.
GGCCTTACAGTCAAGGAGAACCTGGCACGCCTGCTGTCAGTCTTGCTTCCTATGCATCTATACCTTCCAGAATCGACCAGGATGATCTGTATGGAGGTCCAGTTGAAGTTAAGGGGCCTTACGGACAGGTAAATTTCACAGCTATGAGGAAAAGAAACAAAAAATAAATTTATTAACAATACGAAAAAAAGTCCTAATAAACCATTCTGCTGATAATTAGCTGTTAGATCCTTAATGATATAATTAATTCGTACATTTAGTATATATTTTTATTTAAATCGATTTGAGAGACAAATTAACATAAAAGTATAAAATAATCCTGAAACATAAAGTAGCACATTATGAAATATCGGCTTTGAGATATTTTTCAGGTACTACCATGTACCCCTTTTACAATAATATTTGATATAAGGAATTTTTATTTTAGAAGTACTATACATATTAATAATTTTTTTATTTTAAAGATTTTAAATTGAACCTTCATTTTTTCCTATTCTTTAATAATACAATTTAAATATACCAATATTTAACGTATGTTTTTTAGTATGGAATACTTTATTATTGTTCTGATCTCATATTTTTATATAAATAATTTATCTATAAATTATTTTATAATGATTGATAGAGTTCGGTTTTATTATCTTATTACTGAAAATTAAATTAGTAATCATTATATCCACAGATAAATAAAAAAGTAGTGTAAAGGAGTAACAATATTTATGGGCATAAAATAGGGAATTCGAAACCGTTTAATTTTAATTTTAATTTGACAGTAGAAATGTTTCGAGTTATTTCGCATGAATTTTTTTTTCTGTACTAGAAAAGTATCATAAAGGAGTAACAACATTTACAGGAAATTGAAAAGCACGTGATTAAAATGAAAGGAAATAGTTTTTGTTGAAGGTTATCATCTGTTTTGTGAATTTTCTTTTATAGTAAAATTACCCTTTTATTTTTAAAACATGTGAATCTTTTATGGTAACAAAAATATCACTACTATAATTTAACATTAAAATATTTAATTATAATAAAAATACATATTAATAAAGTTTATATTTGAAAGAAATTTTACATTAAAAGTTTGTTTTCCCCTAATTTTTGCATAATATAATTTAAATATATCAATATTTTATGTATGCATTTTAATGTGCGTTGTTCTTTTTGGAATATTTTAATTATTATTTTGGTCTCAAAATTTGTTCTAATATATGTGAGATTCGAAGTAATTTTGAGAAATAATTTTGCCATGTCGAAATACACGTTATGTCAAAACAATTGTACGTTACGTCAAAACAATTTTGATGTAAGCAATTTGTTTATAGTTCCTTAAAAATTGTTCGTAAAATTCGGTATTATTTTCTGATTCCTGCAAATTAAATTCTTATTTATTAGATCCATAAATGACATAATTATTTTTTATTCTATAATTTAGCACTGTCAACATAAAGTCTGCATTTATTCATCTATAATTTATATCCAATCCAGTATAATTCTGTTTATTGAAGTTTATTTTTTTAAACTTAATTTGTTTAATCAAATATATATATTTTTAAAACGAAATCATTGTTTGTAAGCACAATTAGTCTCTATCTTTTTCATATAATAATCTTTTGTTTCATCCCAAATACGAATAAAATGTTTTCTTTTTCAACAGCAATTAATTATTATTTTTCTCATTCGGAAAAAATATCTAATAAAGTACATTTAACATAATCGAGCGTTAAAAAAAATTGTTACGGGTAAGAACAAAACTCTTGCTTAATGAATTAGAGTGTACTGATAACTTTTTATTCAACTACTGTTTTATCAACAACTTTAATTAATATAATGTTTGCAATTATAATAAATATAAATAAACCTCTGTTTTATTGCACTAAAATTTCAGTTTTAAAATTAGTTTTTTATTGAATCTTCCCTTATTATAAAAATTAAATAGTTCTTTCTATCAAGTAACACTATAGTGTATGATATGTATTATGATTTATATAATATATATTTCATTAGCTTTTTAACAGTTTTGTAAAACATAATTATGTATACAAAGGTTAAAAATCAGTAAAATGATTCAACGTGAATTGGCTTTTTCAAATACATTTTTGAATTTGTAGTATTTAAATACATATTCATTTTAATTAACTTTTAATTATTAAAATAATGAATATATTTGTAAATAGTGAAATAAAAGGGGAGTAAAAATTTGTATAATTTATTTAGTAATTTAAAAGGAATAAAATTAAAGTTTCTTGAATCTTTGCACAATCCATTTCCTATAAGGATATAAATTTTTTTATCATTGCAATTTTATTCTTAATTTTTTTACCATCTGTTATTATTAAAGATGCATATATAATTTTTTTTAAATGAATTGTATTGATTAATTTGATAATTACTTTGAACTAAAAGGATGATTTTGCGTAAATTGAAATTGTATTATATGTAATAGTTTGTATTAACTTTAATAACTGAACCTTTTTTAGGCACGTGTGTATAATCAGGTATCTTAGTATATGTATAAACAAACAATAACATTTTATTTTAAATACAAGAATGAGACAATGAAAAAGGAAATACATTTTCAGATTTTATTTGTCGCAATTATTTTTAATTTCTTTATGAGTTTTTTTAATTATATATGTTTATAATTTTACTTCCTGCACATAGTCTTTTGTCATAGAATTTTTTGTGCTTGAAATTTCGCCACTCATTGCTCTTTTATACAGCAGTGATGGAGAGATAATTATTGATTTTTTGCTGTCACGTGATACTGGTTGTGTGTCCCTTGCACAGTTCCAACGAAACCGTGTTTGTAGCTGTCTTTTGTCCTTTTATATGTTCTACATTTTGTATTTGTTCTTTGTTTTTTATTTTTCGTATTACTTTTATTATTATGGTCAATATATGCTTAAACTATGTCACTACTGAATTTATTAGAAAATGTAGCAGAAATAAGTATACCATACATTCAAATAAATATAATTCTACAAAAATTTGAAAAAAAAAAAAAAACTATGAAATATTATAACAATTATTACAAATTTATTATGTGTAAACGCTTTCGATTACACAAGATATGTTTAATTATATCCATAACTAAAAATGTGGAAAATATACAATGATGTAAATAGGATTTATCTTCACTTGTACAGAAAAAAATATATATTAATTATTCTTTACAAGTATTCTAAAAATTCAGCACCAATGTATAATGAAACTTGAATGTTATTTTGAATTTAGGCCATTTGTCTAAATAAGGGATGGTATTTCGTGACATGATATCTACGTTCACTATCTGATACCATATCTGATGCCATAATATCCTTTCAGAATGGGTTAAATTCATTCTTTTTTTCAGAAACAATTGATTAGAAGATAACGTACAAGTTACGATGTAACAAATCAAGTTTAATTAGGCATCTAACCTATTAAAATAAAATTACTCTTTAATAAAATCAATTACGTGCAATAAGAATAATTTTCAGTGTTCTATGCAGGAAAATTGTAGGTGTTTACATTCAGTTTCTAAAAATTATAACATTTTTTTTTTTTTTAAATTTCGTATAATTGTGAGAGAATATTTTTTTTTATTATATCACTATCTCAGAATCAGGTTCTCCTGATTTTTACGTGCCAAAAATTCATTTTTCATTGAATTTGACATTGATATTAAATATAAAATTTCATAATATTTTCTGAAATTTTGTTTTACTTTTATCAGAAAATACAATAACACTGTTTAATTTCTCGAAATCTATTGTATGCATTTACAAATGAAAATGATTTCGTGATTTTCTTGTTTACAAAGTAACAAGTTTCGATTTGAGAACAATTTTAAGACATATTTTAAGCATTATTTTTTTAGAAATATATATTTATTTTATTTCATTATTATTAATTATTTTAACATTTATTTTTTGCGAAAACATCAATCATTAATAACTGAATATATTTTTATATGTGTTATCAGGTTCATAAATATTTATCTATATTATCTGTCCATCTATTTATCTACCCATACAGATTGCGACACTAAGAAGACAGCGAAAAGATACGTTAAGCAGAAATACATTAGCTAGACGTGCCATGAATGTTTAGACATTTTACGGAGCTTAGTTTTGTGTGGGTACTTATTTTTAATATCAACGAATACATGCATATTTCACTTACACTCATATATAAATTATACTATATATCTTCCTCCTAACCTTTAGCTGTCTATATCTCAGTTCACCTTATTGTTTATTCTTACTTTCAAATGTAGGATATGAATGTGGTTTTGATCAATACGTAGAATTATTTTTTTGAGTGAAAATAGCTTTCAGTTTGAAACAAAGACTTATAATGGTAAATATTCTAATAAGTAAATAAAGTCCTAAGAATTTAAGGAGAAAAAGTAAAAGTTTCTTGCTAAACTTCTTATGATGCTTATCTTCTTCCTTTTACTTCATAGTTCTGCTAAACTTTCTGTCTGTTTCTTAATAGATTTAGTCTCAATAGCTTTGTAGGTTGTCTTAAGATATATCCATTTTTACCCAGGGATGAGTCAACAAACACAAACAGAAATTTGTTCTAAATTTAAAATTCTTAAAAAGGGAAAAAATATATATTTATTTATTTTCATTCTAGCTATATTGCTTCCTTCAATACATTCACTAACTGAGAAATGATGTTAAAACATTATTGTTTTATTGTTATTAATACATATTTTATTTGATAATCTTGAAAATCATTATGCTGATAAATATTAAGTTTACATTCTATAATATCATAGGTATGAATGAATAAAAGAAGAAAGTACATGTAAATAAATCTTAGAATATAATTTATTTGGTTGATATATGTAAATTCTAGTAATTTTAAAAAAGTTTAGTCTGATTATTTTTAGTCTACACTAAACAAAAAGAGTCGTAAGGAGACGTTTCTATCTTTTGTATTTAATAAAGTTAACTTTCGCAATCATAATGTTTTTAACACTTAACTGAATGATTTTCCTATTGTTATGGCAAATTTACTTGGTACTCTTTAAGTGAAAAAAAGAAAAAAAAAAGAAAATAATTAAACATATATTATTTCAATTTTTAAGTCGAAATTTCGAATTTTACCATTCGTGATATAATAAGTAGTGCAAAATTCAGATTATTTATTTAAAGAAGTCTTACAGACATAGCACAAATTAATAAGCACAATCTATCACTAGATGACTTTTTTAAGTTTATACTTTTGATTATTTATGAATAACAAGGAAAATAAATCATGCTTCTAACGCTTGATTTCCACTAATTATGGTATTGTAAAAAGAAATACAGTAATTACACATAGCAATGTCCTTCGATTAGACATGATTAGTGTCAATGTATATGTCTAATTACTCCTGATATGAAGCGAAGTTCATTTTGTGTAAATGTATGGAACACGGGTAAATATGCAGCATTTATTGGTAAGTTGCAGATATGATACTCCATGCATGAAAGGCTCAAATAAGTCTAATCAAGTTACTTATTAATAAAATTTTAAAGTTATCTTTAGCAAACAATGATTTATTTAGTATTCTACTTTAAAATTCTTTAAGATTATATCAAAACATTTTTTGGGGGTGAGGGGGTGAGAGGGTGGGGGTGTAGAAACCGATTAGGTTTTACTTATCTAGTTGAAAAATAATTTCCCTAAAAGTATGTAATATGAGATTTAAAATGTATAATATGAGATTCCATATATTTTTCTGATTGTTACTTGTAATAAATTAACATGAGTTTTTCAGAAGTATTTTTAAAAACTTTTCTGACTCATTAAAAAGATTTCTGTTGAATTTGCGACTCATTCTTGAATCTCCTGACAATCAGTTTGTGTGAAATCTGTTTTTGAAATATTTAAAATATATATATTTTTTAGAATATAGCTTTATTTCTTCGCTTTTATTGAAATTAAATTATTTTATAACATAATCTTAGGTTTTAGTACCACGCCACTTGCCGCTTATTTTGTGTTTTCTTCCAGAACTACCGAGAAAGGCCTTCTTCTTTCCCTCGACCGGCTTCAAAAAGACCTCAAAGTCAGATTCGAGTCCAGCAGCAACAACAAGTGCAACAACAACAACAGCAACAGCAGCTGCTGATTCAACAGCAGCAGCTTCAGCATCAGCAACAACTTCAACAACAGCAGCAACAACAACAACAACACGCTACACAGCAGCAACCATTGCAACAGCCTCAGCATCAGCAAGGACATCCCCCACCTCCCCCACCACCACCACCGCCGCCGCCGCCGCCACCTCCTCCATCACAAAAATAATGGAAAGATTTTAATGTTAAAATTTCAAAAAGAAACAAATTATTCTAAGGGGTGATTGTTCATTGGAATTTATCCTGATTTCAGAATTTTTTAAAAATTATTTTGTAATGCCTGGCTAATGAAAATTATATTATGGAAGTTTAGAAAGTTTCTTAGTTATTTAATTCTATTTTTAATGTTTACTGTAACTTATTTATAACAAACTTATACATATTAACTATTTTTTTGGTTACAATTAAATTTAAACGTGAATATTTTAATCACACTCTCTTTTTTCTCTTTTATAACATCATTTCTTTATTTCACGATTTTTTAAGTAGGGTTGTATTATGGCATACATTTATATTAACTTAAAAAATACGATGACCAACCAACCTTTTGTTGAGTAGAATTTTCCCGATTTGTAGTACAGGTAACAGTCACTCCTAAATTCTAAAGAAATTTGAAAAAAATCTGTTAGCTTTGAAAATTTCTCTCAACTTTATGATGTTGCTCAAAGATCTTTAAATTATTGAAGATACACTGGATTTTCCAAGAAATCTGATGTTATAATTTTTTTTCAAAGTATAAAACTGTTGTTTTTCATATATATATACGTGTATGTATCTGACGCACATATTTCTTATAGGAACGCTAAAAGTATAAGAAACATTGATAAACATTGAATAAAGATAGAATAATGATACTAAAGAATAACGTATACAGGTTGTAGATTTAAACCAATTACACTATTGTAAAAATTTAGGAGCTGATTTTGAGTTTTACAAATTCCTTAATTAGTAAGTAACCTAAGATTCATTTCAAACTTTAAAAAAAATGAAACACTAATTCTTATAAAAAAATCTATGATGCTATTTAATCTATGTCACATATTTTAATCCACATAGTTCGCAAAGAAAATTTGAACGGAAAATTTGTGTGTTAATTTTCAGAAGGGGAAATTAAATAAGATCGATAAGTTTAAGGAAAGTAATATATCTACAACCTGGAATAACAGAATTACTTTTTTATACACGACATTTTCTTAGAATGTTTGTTTTTAAATGACGTTATGATTGATATAGTACAATTGGAGGACCAAATTATGATCTAAGGTTAAGTACCAACATATTTTACCTTAAATTTAAAAGTTGCACCATAGTTATAGCAATTTAAAACTGTTGAATAGTGAATAAAAATAAAATGACAAAAATGTAGAAAGATTAGTATATGTTTAAGTAGACATATGCACAAAATTCTCTTGGCACCTTTGAAATTATATTCTGTTTATGCATATTGTTTTAGAGTAGGGTTTTCTTTTTAAAGTTTTGATGTTATAATTAATAACAATTTTATTAGTAATAATATTGCTATTATTTGCATGAAGTAAATATGTAGTATTTAAAATATGCATGCTTGAAATGTATATGCTGCACATTTCCAAATATTCAAACTCACAGATTATTGTTAATATAAAAGTCTGTAATGACAAGCTTTGTTAAGAAAAAAAGGTGCAAAATGTGGGTTTGTTCTAAATCAAACTCGTTGTTTACTGCCAAAGCTGCTGTTGTACAATTACTTTGTAATTTTTTTAATGCAAAATTAGAAGTTAAACATTAAATCAAGGCAGCTCTGTTGTTATTTAGATTTATTCAAGAAACATGTGTGTTCATTTAAAAGGCGCTTATAAGATTGCAGCAATGTAAACTACCAATAGTTTACATATTTATCACTGTACTGTAAATAGTTTCGAGATGTAGAGTGTTCTATAGTAAAATTTAAGTTACATATAAAGTAGGTGTGTCGTATTCAATATGTAAAAGAATAATGCATTTTATGAAAACAGCTGTGTTTCAGGTTAAAAATATATTTTTTATCGATTTATTTAAGTGCTTCAGAAATTTCATCTGTATTCAGAACACATGTTTTCAAAATAAAATTTTATGTGTGTAATTATTACTTAATCCAGTTTATTATAAAAATGAAATTTGAAATTAGAGCTTATAAAAAAGGAAGTTGAAAGTACGTTGCAGGCAACAATAAGAGACGGATGATACATGGAGTTAAAGAAAAAAGAAACAAAAAAACAAAAAAACAAAACCATAACTTTTACTTTTAATTCCTGTTTGATTTTTAACTTGCTTTTTTTGCCGTATTTTTGACGCTTAATACTAGAGTACAAAAGGCATACCTTTAAGTTTTAAAAACAACATTTATTCTTTGAAACCTCCAATTTTGTTTAAATGCATATCATGTCTATAATTTCTTTTATTAATGTGTTCAATTAAAACATGACAATGACCATATGCATTGTATTTAATGCGCATTATAATAAATCTTCTGTGTGTATATTATTCTTGACATTTGTTTCGAAAACTTTATAACTTCCTACTCGAAAAATCTCAATCTGATTAAATTATCGTACGGTTTTCAATGAAAAATATGTTATAAATCATGCATTTGTAATGTAATCATCCATCTCACTGTAAAATATTCTGAATCATTATTAATAATTTTAACAAACTTTACTTTTGAGTTTAATCGAACTATAATTGTACTGGTCAGTAAACAGTTTTACAGTTTTATAAGATAAGAACCTGGAAACATTTTGTTGTTTCATATTAACTTTTGTGCCTTTATTTTAGAAATAATATTTGTTTAAATAGCGCTAATCAAATGCTTTATTTGCACTTTATGTTATTTGCAATTTTAAATGATTTATTTGATAGTGGCTAGTTTTGTTACTTTAAAAGTACTTATTTAAAAAGTGAATGTTGTATATAAAACATATCGTTGTTGATTCTAAGCAAGTCTACATGATCTAAAAGTTTGTTACTTTTATAAATGCAAAAATGATGATGTGACTTTTTGACATGAAAACATGTTAAGTGTGAGAGAACTAAAGTGTGACAATTTCTTTTCAAAATGCACAAAAAGTCACACAAAAGAGGCAGTACAAGTAATATAAATGTAGAAGTATAATGCTATTTTCCCGAAGAAAAAAATAGCTATGTTCATACGCAGCTACTAAAGAAACTTTTTTTTTTTTTAATACGAGTTTTTTATTTACCAACAATTTGTTAACATTATTTTCAATTTAATAAAGTATAGATTAAATTTATTAAAAATTTTGTTAAAATTTTATTGCATATATTTAGGTTACAATCAATAAAATTTTGCTTGCTAAAAATATTGCTTACAAACACATTTTATTCTTAATTTTTGGAAAAATAGGCTTATTTTATTTGAATCTGTTTTTTTAATTTATAGTCTTATAAAACAATTACTTTTTTATCAATATATTATGCGAATTTATTTATTTATTTAAAGATATGAATTCTGTATGCTTAGAACATAATACATTCATACATTAAATCATAACATTAATTTATATACAAATTTAGTCTAGTATTTACGTATAAATTACTGAAAGATTATATGAACTAAACAACGCTTATACTATGGCTTTAATGCTCTAGAGTCATTGTATTGCATGATAAGTGTTGCAGTAAAAGAAAAAAAAAATAGTTTTTCCCAACCTGTACATTTTTAACAAGAAATATGCATAAGCTTCTATATCAGTGTAGTAGTTACTGAACATATGCACGTGTTAATAACTCCTCATTTTTGTACTTAATTCTTACTGCTTTTTGTATAAAACTTTATGAAGGAAACTCCACAGTTGTTCGGATTTCTCTTTTCATCGCTACAGTACCCAAAATCTGTTGATTATACCCCTGTTGATTGCAGTTTTATAATCAAATGTCAAATTTTTAATGTAATTACAATGATTATTATACAATGTAGCTATACAGTTGTCCTTCAATAAATGTTTATAAATGAATTTGAAGTGTCTCATTTTTTCTGAGTATTCTGTTTTAATTAAAGAAATTACATTTATCATTCAACTTACCACAAATCAAGTAGCAGATTGAATAGTCGTTATTATATACATTTTAGGAAGATAAATTTAATTGAAATATTTTGTGTATTTTATTTTTGACTTTGTTTTATTTCTTGTTTCATTATTAATTATTTTATATTTTTATATGGACATCATTATTAAAATTTAAAGAAATATTAATAATTAAATAATGTTATCGCTAAAAATATTTTAAAAATATCAATTTATTTTCTGATATTCATTTGTATTGGAATTTTTTAATATAAAATATGCTTCTAGTCTAAACAAAATTACAAGATAGGGTTTAGTATTTATTCAATTATTATTATACTGTCCACAGTATATCATTTTATATTTTTACAATTGTTTAGTGCTAATATAATTCCTCTTGATGAAACTAAGATTTTAATACAGATATAAAGTAATAACCTATACAACTTAAGGAAAATATTTTCTTTCCTTAAGCACAATATCGTGTAAGCTATCATCACAACAGCAAAAGTTAAGCTGACTTTATTTTTTTCAGTAATAATTTATTTATGTGTTCCCTCACAGCAAAATTTCATCGAGATGTAGAATTTTTCTTTTGGCACTTTTAAACTTCCCATATAATTCGAAAACCTTAAAAATATTAAACATTGTTACGTTTCCTTGATAGGGAATTAAAAAAAAAATGCTAAAGATAAACTTTAGTAACATTTTCAATTTAACAGCATTTTAATGTTTTAATAACTTTTAAATAAGATAATTTTGATTAAAATATTAATATGCTATTGAAAATGACTCTAGAGTATTTTTTAAAAAGACAAAAAGACATTTTTATGCAACGACATTTTTTATTAATTTAAAATGAGGATACTTATAAATACTGGATCTATTTTTTAAAAGGGAAAATTATTTTCAAGATTTTATTTACTGTTGTTATTATCCATTTTGTCAAAAAAGATTTTAAAATTTTATTTTTGAAGAAAGATAGGGGAAAAAAATGATTTTACTATTAAAATAACTTTTTTGAATGATTATCATGTATAGTAACGACTGGAAGAAAAATTTATTTTTATTTCTTTTTCAAAGGAAAAAAAAAACTTAGAATATTTATTATTATCGATGTTAAGAAAAAAAAAACTTAATTTCTGTATATAAAGTCTTGATGTCAAAACAGTAAAAGTGATGATGGTAAAAGTTTATTTTCATACAAAGGAGCAATATGATTTCAGAATAATTGTGAGACCATGGTTGAAGCTTGGAGAAAAGAATTTTCTGCAGCATTTACCCAAATAAACACAGATAGAATCATTTAGACAACAGCTCTTGAGGAAAAAGTATGAATCCAAATAGAATATCACTGAAAAAATTGCTGAAAAAGCTAGATATAAATGTTATGATTGTTATTAGAAAAGATTGAAAAATGTTAATAAAAATTAATTGAACAATAAAGTTTAATTAAAAAAAAAAAAAGAAAAAAGCAGATTATTCTAAAACTTTTCCGTAATTGACGCACACACACACATAATTATAATCATATTTATCTATGATATATTTAAAATATATATATAATAACATTTTTTACAATAAAATACTTATAGCCATATGTATAATTAGAATGTAATGTACATAACAAAATTTTACATTAAGTAAAATTTTTCGTAAAATCGCTCACATTTTCGCGTAAAAAAATGATGAATTTATAATATTGTTTCTTTTTAATAAAATTAAAAAGCTTTAAAATATGCAAAATAACAATACACACAAATCAGTATGTGTTTGATTTGAATTGGTATTAAACGCAAATTTCCATCCGTATAGCTTAAATAGCTATCCTACTCATATAATCTCATTTTTATTCCAGCATAAAAAATATTTAGTAAAAATCTCCTCGCCGTTTGCGCCAACAGAATTACTCCCCTCTTTGTCCCACCGTTTTTCTTGTTTCCAAGCATAATGGTTATGAGTCACTCTATGAAACGAAATGGGATGGGAAAGTTTCTGCTTGTACTTTTTGAGCATCCAACGAGAGAGGAAAGCGCCATTTTGAATAGCTCTGACAGTAACAACCTTTTTTTCACCGCTCATGTCACACTCTAAACCTCTTAGGCCCCTGCAATGAGATTCATAAAATTTTCCATAATTTCCATTTTATAATAGGAGGTATTATCGAAGAATTATTTTCAACAAACATCATACGACTGTGGGGCCTATAAGTCGTTTAATCAACATCATAGGCTTCAAAGGTCTGTGGTGTTGTTTTTGCAAAACGTACAAAAGCAAGTTATTACCGTTAATGTATGCCTCCTTGCAATAACGTATTTTAAGCGAACACTTCTAATTTTTTTTTGTTCTACTACTCATTAAGATTAAAAAAAAAACACAAAAAAAAACATGGTTTAAAAATAAATAAATAAAATTTTACTTACAATGTTGAAAATATTTTAATATTTCTTTCAAATATGGTTACAAAGGGAAAAAAAAATTTACAATATTTAAAACATAGTTTTCAGCATTGTCAAAAATTAGGTAGATATTAATAATTTTATGCATTTGAAAATATTTTCATCAGTTCAAAAATGTATATTTTTTGTGAAAATTAACTATGCGATTATTAAATTATTAAATTAATTTTTGAATTTTGAGAAAGACACATTGTATAGAGTTCCAATGCGTTATCTCCGGATACTTTTATCTTTTTCTATATTACATTCTTCAACAGAGTTACCTAAGAAAGAAAATCAATGCTGAGTAATATAATAATTATAAATCGTTACCTATTTATGTTTCTCTTCTGTAAGAATATAGATTCATTTCTTGTTTAGCAACAACTTTATTGAAAATTATAAACTTCAATATCATTGGTAGATATCCGATTTTTCTTTATAATTTTTATGATGAAAAGTTTAATAAGTGGTTTTAAACCGTTATTGAAATTCGTTAATTACTGAAAGAAATTAGGATATCTTTCTGTAATTAATAAATTTATTGAATGACTGCAATATAAGTGAAAAACGGTGAGTGAGAGAAACAGAAATTAAAAATACACGTGTTGAGATTGTTCTATGGTCTGTATTTTTATCATTAAGTTTTGATGAAGAAGTTCCTTTGCAATGCTTTAAAACAGCTGCATCCTTAAATTTATCTGTTTTTTTTTTTTAGTACATTAATTTTTAAAGTTTTTGATTCATCCCAGCACAAAATATTTGAGTTGATATTAATAATTTACTGTATGTGTGAAATTACAAATTTTATTTAGAATTTATAAAGGTTATTTCTTTTTCTAAAATTGAAGAAATGAGGAAAACAATTCACCTGATTCCAGATAACATAAAAAATGTTGCAGAAATGTTTATAAATTCCTTCACGCTTTTTCTCAATGTTATAGGATTTTAAAAGTAATTTTAGCAATTCGAAAATAGATCCTTTTTATTGACCATTTATAAAACTATATTAAAAAAGGAAAACTACACATTAAAATAGATACAGTATTTTGGAATTCTGGAACAAAAGATGAAGTTGAGGATGAAACGATTTGAATATTTAATCCTTTAAGATAATACGTTATTCTAAGAAAAAACACGTTCATACACTAATATATTACAATTATTCATTATATTTTATGTTAAAAATCTTAAATGATCTCATATAGTTTATTTGTGAAGAGCCGTTTATGCACTGTGATTTTATTTTCGTTAATTTATTTTCTTATTGATTTTTCCTTTCATTAGCCCATCATAACTTTCAAACGCAAAATTTAATACTAAATCGTATAACTGGAATAGGAAAATGTACAATTATGAATACATAATTCACGAGTTTTGTTCATTTGACCTTTAATTTTCTTTAAAAGATGTTTGATAACTCTGTGTTGTCTTTGACTTTCATAAGTTTAAAACTTAATAACTCACATTCTATTTCAACGATTTCTGCATAATTTTTTCCAGCACAAAATGGCCAAGTAACTTTCGAACACAAAGTTTAACTATTTAAATCATTGGATTCTGGTATTACCAAGCAATCTAACTAGCAAAGAAAAATGCAAAGAAAGGAAAAAGAAAAAGAAAAATAACATAGACAAATGGAGCATTTAGCATCGCTAGAGATTAACTAACAAAATGTGTGGCGTATAAACAGCATATGTACCAGCTTATGTGGATATACTTATTAACTCTGCCAGGGAAAATAATATTTAAATAAAAAAATTAATTTAAAGAATACATTTTTAATACATCTTAGATAGTTGATGACTATCGACAGAAGGAATTTCATTTAATTTAAATAATATCGTATTTTAGGTATATAAAAGGTTCCCATTAAGAATAGAAGAAAAGTTGGCCACGACCGCGATATTTTAATGACTAACCGTAATTGCCTAGTTATAGTACTGAGAAATTGGAACCCTTAGAAAGTGGTAGTTGCCCTATTTCCGTATAATTTTGAAATTTCGAAATTAACCTCTCACTGTTTTCGGATGAAATTACCAAATTATTTTTTTACATATAGTGGACAATTTTTAGATTATAGACTTTAGGGTCTTGATTAGTATTTTTTATATAAAAAAAAAGTTTTTAACAAAGTAATGCAAATGTATGCTATTTTTCCAGACATGAAGATCATGTAAAAGTGATCATCTGCTTACAGTAATCTATAATTAAATATGTATTACATTTATAGGAAAAGGAAGAACGCTGTGTGGTTTTTAATGACTTGAATAAGAAAAACTCAAACATGTAAGGAAGTAAGAATGAAAGATATACGTTATCGAGAAAAATGAAAGACTTAAGAATACTCTTAAGAAATAAACAACAATGAACAGTTATCCGCCCTCCATAAATTACTTCACACTTTCCAATATATGAATAGATAATGTTGCAAATTTCCCGCTACCTTAAAAAACTTACAAAATTGTTGAACTTACTTTAACTTTCTGTAATTTTATCGAGACCTGAACATTCTAATGTAACATTAAACATAAAAGTTTAAATAGAAATGTCAACTAAAAAACTAAACTCATAGGCACATTTATAATAACGAATAAATTATACCTGAAGTCTAAAATATAACATTATGAAATATCACTTTATGTGGTGCTTGCCTATTGACGTTAATGTATTTTAATACTTTTGGGTGGTGTGTACAAGACTACATAGATCATTAAAATATATATATATAAATTTATTGGATATCACAGAGCTTTTTAGAAAATCCGAACCAACAAAATATATGTGAACTGATCGACAAATAAATAAACCGAATTCATAATTAAGGGACCCTGTGCAATAACAAGGCAAGTGAAAAATGGAGTTTTCAGCTACAAAGCTTTTAAATTTACTTTCAACATTTTAATTTAGAATATAGCTTCTTTGCATATATTCCTATTAAGAAGAGTTTTCTAGCATCTTTTCTTTGCTTATGATCATACAATTTATATTTCCTTATATGCTGAATAATACATTAAATAAATCTGAAAATTGAACACTTACCTCATTATTGCATATGCTATGGTTTTGGGTGTATGTAAAAGTACATTTGGAACACATAATGACTTTTCTTTTACAACTTTTTTATAGTGAACACAAACGTTTACAAAATATGAAATCATCTTAGCGTTTTTTGTTTAAAAAAAGTCCTAATATTGCCCTCAGCCCTGTTATCAGAATTGCGAAACTGAGACACCTGAGTGTTGAAAAAGTTTTTACAAGCCATGACGAACGGTTCGAATACGAAATAGAGCCTAAGGAAGAGCAAGGTAGGTCAACAAGCCTTTTTACATGGTTTTTCAGGAATCAAGGTAACTCCACTTGCCTTGTTATTGCAGAGGGCACCTCAATTACTTTTAAATAACATATTAGAATTTCGATGAAAGTGCAAATCTATAACTTCTCTAAAACTTATTTTAAGCATCATCTGTACGCAGATGAAATATAAATTTGGACAATAATTTGATATTTTTAAGTAAATAAACTACAAGATGGCGCTCGAAAAACCGGCGCGTCTGCTTCCCACAAGTGCATATATGCATACAAACTATTCTACAGACATTTCTACAAACATTGGTGATATATATACGTTAAAAGTAATCAGAAAATAAAATAAATGCTGTTTACTGTAATTTATTTATTAATTTTTTTATGAACTAGTTAGCAACTTTAAATTTATATAAGTTGTCCCTGCGTCTGTTTACAGAATGTGCTGAAAAAATACTCAGGTCGAATTTTCAAGTATATTCTGAGTCTTTTGGTATGAATTTGATTACCTTATTAAATGGATCAAGCTTAATTGAACACCCTAAAAAAAGTGAACTGCGCGCAGATCTTAAAATTAAAATTAATCTTATTTGAGAAATTATAACAATAAAAATAATTAGGATAACAAAAGTTACATTAATAAATATTTTACTTATCAGGCACTACACAGGGTGTTTCAGTAAAACGTTTACAAACTTAAGAGGTGATAGGGTACACAAACAATTTTTTTTATATGAAACCATAGAGTTGCAGTCTACGCATTCAGTCAAAATTACAAGATGCTGGCTTCAATTTGAGCCCATATTTTTGGTCATAACTTTAACAGTAATGAAAATATTTTAACGATATTTTACAACAGAATTAATTTGATGTGTGCAAAACTTCATGAAATCACGAAAAGTGGTAGAAGTAATCATGCCGGTGCACCGTATTTAATGTCAATTGTGTTACGAAATGTGGATAGTTTAATTTAGAACTGATTGGACGCGGATGGTGTCAATTTCCACTATCTTAAATGAGACAATATCACTAGGTGATTAAAATGACCACCATCCGCATCCTATTAGCACTAAATTAGACGATTCATTTTTCTGAAAGTAGATGACATTAAATATGCTGCACCGACCGAATTACTGTGCGCATCTAGCATTTTTCGTGATTTATTGGCATTTTGAGCACAACAAGTTAATTCTGTTGCAAATATCTTCATTATTGTTAAAGCTATGGCCAAAAATCCTGGCTCAGATAGAAGTGAGGCACCCAGTAATGTTGACTGAATGAGCAGATTGCCACCATGATTTCCTATGCAAAATTTTTCGTTGTAGTGTGCTCTACAACTTAAAGTTTGTAAACGTTATAATGAAACACCCTGTATAAAATTTTCCCATAATTTCACAAAAATAATCAATGTTAACAAATAAATTCAAATTAATTAAAATTTTTGAAATGTCACAAATAAGAGAGAAAACACCGAGATTTACAACACGACATTGAATTATATAAACATCCATACATCTACCAAAAGAGGATTTAAGGGACTCTCCAGTGGTCTTCCCGATCGTGAAATCTCATGTTAACATATGGGGAGATTTAAATAAGTGATAATAAACATAATGTAATTATCGAAATGGGGTTTTCCCCATCAGAAAGTATACGTTAGTGCATTTTTTAAATTGCCCCTTAACGTTTAAGTATTTTTAAGAAGATGATAAAATTTGAATATATTTCCGCAAGTAGAATTTTCAAAGTTTATAGGGTTTTTAAAAATAATTAAAATTTAAAAATAAAATTTTCTTTCTGATTTTTATTTATTTATTTATTTTTCAATGAAAGCACTACCTTGGCATTGAGCGTCGACTTTCTGATGGTGAAAATCTTATTTCAAGATTTATATTGGGTAATAAGTAATCACCTATTTAAATTTCCCCATAGGTTAACATGGGGTTTCGCGATCGGCGAAAAGGAAAATATCGGCGAGCATCCGATTAAAGGCTGTTTGTGTTTCTTTACAATTTTATGTTTTTTCTTCTTCTTAAAAAAAAAAAAAACTTACAACTGTAAGATACATAATATAAACTTCTAATAAAATTACGAATAGTTACTTTATTATATTACGAACAGCCATTAATGTTTTGCATATTAATGTATCAGTCAATGAATTTTAAATATATATATAAATAATAATATATCTTTATTAAACAAAATCCCTAATTATATATTTTTTAATTACATGTTGTGGTTATCTCGTTTTATTTATTTGTTTGTGTATTTCGAGAAAAGTAACTACATATTTTATACTAAAGAACTTAATTCGGAGCTACAATTTTTTATAGTATATATTTTCTAATGGAAAATTATTATTTTAAGAATTATTGTACCGTAACTGTCATTTAATTTTTCAAAGATGACGATTGGTGATTTAATTTTCTATATAATATATCCTTTTTTGTTTAAATAAAATTAATAATTCCATAAAATCAAAGGGTAAAAAACTTAATTGATAAACTTTAATGTAAACAGATGCCACCGAATTTCTAAAGGAATATAGGAAGAAATCGAAAAATAAAGAGGATAAAAAGAAAGAGCATTGAACGATCCCACTTAATTCAGTAAGCAATTTTTAAAGAAAGAAATTTTTTTTCCAATGTATGTCATATGAGATAAGAGAAAATTGTATACGTTTAAGAGAAAAATAAAAATCGAAGATTTATATAAGATTTAAAGTGAGCTTTCACAATCTTATACATATGAAATTTTTTGATATAGCAATTCATTCAAAATATGAGAGATTACTTGTCCTTGAACTGATAAAAAAACATATCTGAAAAACTAGAGGAACCCTAACGCAATTCAAGTTATAACAATTGTTGAAATTTTGAAATCTTTCAATTTGTATTTGGTTTAATAGTAGTTTCATAGTAATGTGCTGCCACCTATTGCCATGCATACGAAAAGAAAATGAGAAGGATTTAGATTTCGCTCTTCAGCTGCACAAATAGTATAAAAACAGTAAAACAGTCATGCGCGTTGGTGCCCCTTAAAAATCAATCAATAATCATGAGAGTTATTCATTTAGAATCATTCTTTTCAGAATCATTCATTCAAAAGAATTTTTTATCAATTCCTTTGAAAATCTCAAACAAAGATGGATAAATTATAAGAAAACTATAAGAATCTCTAGGAGTATTTTTCTAGGAGCATGTTTCATATTGTATTTAGAACATAAATATCATTTAATTCTAGTAGCTATAGGTCTCAAAGCCCACCCCCCTTCAAATCACTTAATTCAGTAAAATATTGTAATGTATGTACACACATACATACATACATATGTATATATATATATATATATATATATATATATATATGTGTGTGTGTGTGTGTGCAACTTAATAAATAAGTAGAAACATGATGATGAACATTGAAATATTTTTTTCACAAGAGTAATTTTCATTATATACGAGAAAATCTGTGGCAATGTTCAGTGCTGCCATCTATGAAAATCAATATACTCAAATATGATAATATATTTGTGAACATACATTGGAATAAATCAAAACTCCTCCTCTTTTCGTATATAATTTTAGTATTGCTTTACATAAATAAAGGTAAAATTATTTAAAAGTAGATATATGCGCTCATGATATTTTTTAATTTAGAAGAGGAAAGAAATATTTCTGAAACTAGTTTTATATATAAAAAAGGAAGTTTAATGTTTCTGCGCTTTACAAAGAGTTCTTTATTGAAATGATATGTGATAAATAAATAAATTGTATAATTTGGGCGTGCACAGAAATTAATATTTTGGAAATGAATACTGTCATAGAGATTTAAAAAATGTGGAAGTAATATTTCTTCAGTTATATTTTAAAATTAAGGATTTACTAATTATATTAACATTGTTTTTCAGGACGATGTTATCGATAACATCATTATAAAATGTTATTATTTAATGATTTTAAATAAATATGCATATTCCAAGCAACTTCATACTTTTCTAATTATGTTATTGTGCGTATAATAATTTCTGAAAGGTGCATTATGCAGCCAATGAATATAATAACATACAAAATAATTTTAAATAATATATATATATATATATATATATATTAAAATAAACACCTAATATACTGATTTGTCAAAAATTAAAGTGAAATTAATTTAGAATGTGAATTAAATACAGCATCTATTTATTCAAGAAATTTATGACCATTTTTTAAATATTATTTTTACCCAATTCATGGTGATATTTTAATTTATTCTTCTTTTTTTTTTTTCTCAGAAAATGGCATAAACATGATAATCCATCTTTTACGGCATGTATCGAGTAATGCTTACCGAATCTTTAAAGTAATATTTCAAGGAAGAGTTCTTTAATTTTTTAATTTTTTATTATTATTTTTTTTTTTTTGGTTGTGTTATGAAGCGAATTGCATTGCATTTAACATGGCTGCCAACTTTTATGATTTTTTCTTACCATTAAAATTTAATAGTAATTTTTGCCTTTTTTCACCGCTGAAATCTGCGATTAAAGAAGGGAAAAATTTCAATTAAATTTTAATTGTAGCAAAAGAGCGTAAAAGTTGGCAGCTGTGCATTTAAGACGTCATCTATAATTATCATCATCATCATCAGCAGCAGCAGCCTATGTATGTAAATCAATTCATCATTTGGCTAATGCTTCCGGGTATATATAATGTCAAGCGATGAAGTTTTTTAACAGACAAATTTTAAAATAATATTGTATTTCTTAAGTAAGAGCAATAGTTTGAAATAAAAAGTTTTCGTTTTAACACGAACATGTACTTAATATATTTTAAGACATTCCTATATAATACCTAAAACGTTAGAAGAAAGTAATATCTCAAATCTGTATTTTGATTTTTATTTCATCCTACTTCATAAACCAAAATTTACCAATAACCATCATAAATAAATAAATAAATAAATAAATAAATAAATAAATAAAAAGAAGAAAGAAATAGGGCTGGAAATTTTAAAATACAAACTCATTACATTTTGTATGAAATTTTGCCTGTATTTTCATGAAAATGTTAAACTTATTTTGAAACTTTCATATAAACAAAAGAAATTTAAGCACATTAGAGAAATATTTAGCTGAAAATAAACTGACCTATTTTTGCTTATGTAAAATTTCCTAAATAAGACATTTGCATCATTAAATTACATTTTATACACATAAGCAAACACAAACAAACAAACAGGAATAACAAATAAATAACAAATAATGATTATCTATCAAGTCACTTTCTTTAGTTGTGTTTCACTTAGTTGTCAAAATTTTTCTGAAATATATGCTTAATTTATAATTTTAGGTGTTAAAATCTTAGCAAAACTGAATGAGATTTTAACACTTCACATAAAATTAAGTATATATTTTAGAAAAAAATTGATAACTAAGAAAAAAAGAGACATAATTTAAGAACGGTACAGAGAAAACAGAAGTTAAAAATATTAATTTCCTGAAGAGATATTTTAAATATACGAATGAATCCTATGCCCATAGGATTAACATTAGGGAGGGAAATCGAGAAGTTTACTGACGAGCAGCCTTAATATGTCAAAAAAATCTTATTGTAGAAAAGAAAAAAAGAACATATATTGTGTGTTTTTACTTAATTTGTGTAAAATATGACATTGAATGACATGACAGTTTATCAGTAAAAATAATATTAAAGAGTAAAATTATTTAACAAGAAAAAAATATCGTGCATTGTTCAATAGTTAGTTCATATTTTCCAACTTAAATAATCTGTCCTACACACACACACACACACACACACACATATATATATATATATTTATTTAAATTAGTTGACAATGAAAGTATTCCCCAACACATTGAATATAGAGACCAAAAACTTATTTAAAAGAAGAAGAAATTAAATTAAAAATTGAATAAATGAAATTGATGAATGAAATGAAATTCGTGGAATTTAGACAGAATTATCAAGTCCCAAATGCCTAAATAACACAAATAAAATGAGTGGTTTTATCATCATATTAGCCATAACATTGCTAAAGAATATGATTTTGTGACTACCACTCATAAACAATGAATCAAACCTGTGAAAAAATAAATACAATATTAAAAAGGAAAAAAACAATACCTATAATATACAGATAAAACTTGAAATAGAGTCATAAAGTACATAATCCATCTGCATTAAAAAAGATACCTGTGTACCACATGAACCACACATGAACACAAACAAATAGAGGAATGAATAGCAAAAAATCATTACATGTTGCCAAATTTAGTTTTAGAAAATGATTTACCATGTTGCCAGAAAAGATGTTAGAATAATATGAATATTATTGTAAAGCAACAGAAACCATGGTGCTGCCATCTAGTAGGGTAAAAAGTGAATATACGCTGAATAATAATAGCATTGGATGAAAATTAATATTTAAAAATTAAACCATATACTATCTAAAGATGATAGCAATTAGTTAAATAATAAATAAATTAAATTAATTTATAAATAATAAATAGAATATCCAATTACATTAAAGTAATGGATGTATTAATGAATAATTCTATGTTAAAAATAAGATGGAAGATGGAAAAATTAATAATTAAAGCAACATAAAAATATATGTACCATGAAATGACATAGCAACTATTAAATAGCTGTGCCAAAAATGCAACATCACAAAAATTAAATTAAATTAAAATACTAAATATTTGAATTAAGATACAAAGGATTTAAAATTAATAATAATTAAATATTGAAATTAAGTATTAACATATAATGTTTCTTCATACAAAGTTAAAAATTAAATACTCTTGATATAAGTGGTAAGGGTAGAACGTTTAATAAAAATTAAAACATGTATTATATTAACACTTTAGAAAAGTATACATTATATTAGAAGTTAATATGATATTGTCCACCGTAGGCATTAATCTAAATGCATTAGATCAAAAACATTTTTAATATTAATGAATATAAATTCATTTAAATTATTAAATAATGAATATGTAAATATAACTAAATTAATATACATATAAAAATATCACATCACAGTCCATTATAAAATGTGTAATATCAAACGTGTGTGTAAATCAAAATGCCCTTTTTTTTTTTTTTTTTTTTTTTTTTTTTTTTAATATAAATTAACCATGCGTTTTTTCCATATAACTCCGCCACACACCTCCTCAATCCAACATCTACCCACCCAACCGTCCTATTATAACTTTTTTTTCTTTTTTTTTACTATTTTCTACGATTATATGTTTTTTTATACATTTTTAACGCATGTGTTAATTTGGTTGCAAAGATCATTTAAATACTAATTATATATTAAAGAATATATGAATTTTTTTGGAAAACCATGTTGTAACGCATCATAGATAAGTTTTTTAATATTGTTGTTAATTAGTTGAGAAGAACATAAACTTTTTATTCTATAAATGTGATTAAGGAGTAATATATATATATATATATATATATATATATATATATATATATATATATATATATCATCATCAACAACCATTTTCAATACACTGCTGGATGTAGGTCTCCCCCAGATTTTTCCATTGTTGCCTGTCTAGAGCTTTAGTCATCCAGTTAACACCAGCCACTTTTCTGATTTCGTCACTCCAGCTTACTTGAGGTCGTCTTCTTGTTCGTTTTATATTTCTGGGATACTGTAGGGTGTTTGTGCTCCATCTATTATCCTGTCTTCTTGCAATGTGCCCAGCCCATTTCCAGTTTAGCCGTTTAATTCTCTCAATGATGTCAAAAACTTTCGTCTGACTTCTTATCTAAGTTATTCTCTTTTTGTCTCTTCTGGTTATGTCTAGAATACATCTTTTCATACTTCGCTGTGCTGTTTGTAATCTTTGTATCATCAGTTTTGTTAGCGTCCATGTTTCTGCTCTTAAGTTAGTCCAGGCAAAACACATTGGTTAAACACCTTCCTTTTCAAACAAAGAGGCATGATATATATATATATATATATATATAAGTAAGTTGCGGAGGAAAAAGTAAGTAAAACTTATGCGTTTTACATTAACGGTAGAATTTACGGTACAATAAATATTTCACTTAAAATTACTAAACAATGTATATTCAGAAAATATTTAAGTTTTCTTATGCTGGATATTTGCAAAAAAGTGGCTGTGTAAGGTACACAGATGAGCTCTTAAAATGCAGAAAAATGTTTTAGATTTCTGTTGATTTAAAGCGGTCCGGGACAAAAAAAAGTTTTCATTCATTTACAATTTTTTTTACGTCTTATTATTTTTATTTTATTTTTTTAAATTCCTATTTATATGCATATTTATTACTTTTCAAATGTCAATTATTTAACCATTTTAGAATTTAATTTTTAAAACTTGAAAGTGTTAATAATTGATATATCTTCTGAATCTGCCAATATTTAAAAATTCATGTACCTTTCGAAAAAGTAAATATTTTTGTATACTTTTGGTCCTTTTTGAGTTTCCAATTAACAATTTGTTTAAGGGTTGAATTTATATATGTTTCCTTTTCATATGACGATGCTGCGAAAAAGTTATTTCTTGTCTTTGATCCGGATAGGTTCGGCTTATCCGGAGATATAAATATAGAAATTTTTGAAAAAAAAAATCTCCTTGGTGTGTTCTTTCTTTGGGTAATCTTTCTTTGGAGTATCTTTGCACCAAACTTCATAGCGGTTTGTACGCGTGAGCCTGTACGCAGACAGACTGAGGGAAAAACTTTTCCTCTTATTATTATAGATTACTTTTATATGTATTCAATTTACTTAAGAAAATAAAAATGATGTAAAATAAAGAAAAAAATAATGTATACATTATTTAGGATGTATTTGGAAAAAAAAAATCGAAAAATAAAAGTAAATTAGAATAACGAAACCAATTTTAAGAATATACTGTAAAAAAAAAAGGGCAGAAAAATTTCCTGATATAGCAGAAACGTCAATTAAAATTTAATGTAAGCTCGTTAATGCATATAATTTCGAAAACCTTTCTCGTACTATCTGAAATAATAACAAAAAAAAAAAAAAAAAAAAAAAAAAAATCAGAAACTTTAAAAACCATTAAGTTTGTGAGATTTGCGATAAAAACTTCTACTATAGTACATATAAAATGCAAATTCTTGTGTCTCTCTGTTTGTTTATAATTTAAATACTACAGAACGGATTTTGATGGGGCTTGTAGTACGGAACGGATTTTATTGGACACTGTTAATTAGATAATTTTTTCAGAGATGGTTTTAGTATATAAAATATTATTCTACGTTGCTCAGTTTATTTGGTTATGGGGAAAAATTCTATATTAACGTCTGCAGTCAACAAGTGTATTTTTGCGAACGTGTAACTAAGTTTTTTATTTTATCTGTGTGTCAAACACTTTAATGATATCTGAGGTGACAATTTCTTTCTTATCCGCGACTCCAACCTTGGCTGTGAACCTGATTACCAGAGATTATTTAAAAAACAAAAAAAAGAAATTAATTATGTTTAAGTCAGGTAATATGGAATATAAACAAACTCGGATGTCAGTTTAAATATCTGACTGACTATTGCCAAATCGGGAAAATTTCCGCAACTGGACCCATAGTCAACTGGTATATTCCGGCGAGTGTGATTTCCCGCAAAGTTAAATATATTATAGTGACAGTGTTTTTTCTCCCTCCCCCCTTTTTTTATGCATGTTTGTGCAAACATTTAATGATACAATCGATTACTTGCTGATATTTCACGCTGAACTTGGCCGTGAACTCGCTAATATTATCAGAAATATTGCTAATACTGAATATTATGTAATTATGGTAAATATTTGTAAATCATTGAAAAATACCACGACAATTTCAGACATATTTAAACTAGCTGTAACCATTGGTCCTAAAATCATGAAAATTGGAAAGTAGGTATCGTTTAGAAACATACGCATGATATGGCGCATAATTAGTTTTCATTAAAAAAAAAAAGTATGTCGATTCTATGTTTATAAAGCGTATTTGTGTCGGTAGACAATGACTTTAGTTTGACACAAAGTTATTTTAATTGTTTCAACTTGCATAAACTTGATATTATACTGTTGTCAACAACACCAATATTTGACGTCAACCTTAGATGTGGACCAGATTACGAAAGATTATAGACTTAACAAATATATATATAAATTTAAGTCAAGTAACTGAGAATGGAAACAATGTCGGATGCCAGTTTGACTATCTGATTAAATTTAGCCAATTTTCTGGTAAATTTCCTTAATTGTTTCTCTAGCAAACTCACGTTTTTTAACGAATTTGATTTGGCGCAAAACTAAATATATTGCAATAATCCTTTTTTTTTTCTTTTTTTGTGACAAACATTTAATGATATCATAGGTTTTTAAATGGGGAAAAAACGTTTTTAAAAATTACCTTAAAAATCGAAAATAAAAATTTGAAAATATTTTTTTAAGTTGTCATTGATTATACATTCACATGCTATTCTTCGGTATTAAATTAACATATATTATTTCACGTGAATACAAGGTACTGTCAAACGGCTCAATACTTAAAAAAAAATAGCAGTAATTTAAAGTAACAGACAATGAGTAAAACAAAACCTGCAATTGTATTCATTTCAATAGACAATATTCTGTTGACGTCACAGTATATATATATATATATATATATATATTATGGAATAAAATTTTTGTGATATATATATATCGGTTGTTATTGGTCAATTAATGAAAAAAATCGATTTAAATATATTTATAACTAGCTGTTACCCGTGACTTCGTTCACGTAACATTAAAAGAAGAATATATGTATTAATCAAGCAAAATATTTCACTCCCGGTAATTAAAAATGTAAATAATAAACTAACTCTTTATCACAGTTCATATGAGAAAATACGGTATTTCTTTGTTATAGGGTCCTTGACATAACCGCGACCTACGTAATACGTATTACGTTAGGTCGCGACATAACACAGTTAAAAATAATAAAATTTTGTGCCAAATAATCGCGAAAATGAAACTGCAACCAATGGAAAAAGGGCGGCCAAATAAAATCGTGTAAATCGATGAATTCGGTAAAAACAAATGTCAATTTTACCTGCTAAACCATTTTACTTTTAAAGACTTTGGGAAACGTTTTAACAGCCATCATTCAAAAATAATTCATTGGAAATAGTATACGGTTTTTCTTTAAATTCAATTCTTGTGAATAGGGAGCAATAATTCTATACCTAAATGAAAGGAGCTTAAATTTGCCTCCTTGGTTTAATCTATTGCTGAAACCAATCTTGATTTCTAAATGACAATATGTTGACAGACGATTTTTGTTCTGCAGAAGAAATTGATTAATAAAGTTTGAATATGTGGAAATATTTTTATCTTTCGGAAATTTTACTGTAATCAAGATTTTTTTTTCATCAACTATTCAAATTGAAAATAAATTATTTTTTCAGTTTTAATAAGGAAATGGCGTAAAAAATATAACAATCTGTTTTATTTCTCCTTGTTTTATCCACAAAAATGAAGTAATTTAATTGCCGTTTTTAGAGAAATTTCGTTAAAATTTACAAAAAATAAAATAAAAAATTAAAATAAAATAAAATAAAATAAAAATAATAAAATAAAAATAAAAATAATATATATATATGTGGTGATTTTTAAGGCCGAGTTGCTTGAGTAGTAACATTTTTTAATAAATGTTTTTTTGAAAATAAGATGGGCTCTTTTCACATAATCAACCGAAGAGGAATTTCCAGCACTCCATATTAGATGGCGTGTGTACGTAATCATAATTAAGCATCTCATTCAAGAACACAGAAGTTTTTATTCTCAAACTTAAATTGACATCAGGGAAGAATCTGCTTTCACTCGAGTCCTCTTTTCGTTTCAATCACGGCTCCCACTACTGCAGAGCACGATGGCCATTTATTTAAAATAAACATTCCGCAGGCATATAAGAAAAAAACATACTGGACTCCACGCCAATACCAGGCAGAGATTCCATCATTAACCTAACAAATCAAACTTCGATCTAGCGTCTCTCTATTCGAGCTTTCATCAGTGCATCACATCTTCGGATCTCCGAATAGAATAGAATGCTCTCCGAAACGGAAAAGGCGACGATATATTCTTTCAGTAAGAGTAGGAATACATGGTCACGTGCGCCAATCGTGAGCTGGGATTCTTTGCGCTGGCTCCAGAATATGGTAATAAAATGGTTTCCGCTAATTTTTGGCGCGAAAGAAAATTTTCGAAAGTTCCATGATGTTCGATGATTTAGCTATGACCCAGAGTGTTTTAGACTAATTGATTATCGTTAGTTAACTGGTTCGAGAATATGGAATGATTTTGACTTTTAGGGAAAGAAAAAAAAAGAAAAAGAGAAATGGTTTATCGAATTTGGAACATAGCCAGAATGGGATTAGAATAAATGCTTTTACATTTAAATATAAAAAAAAAAAAGATTTTATGATCTGGCGAATTATTTTTAATATCGGAACTGATTAAAATAAATACAGTCTTTTTAGGAATTTAGAAAATTAAAAGGGAATTATGCGGGTTTTTTAAAGTATGAATATTAGGGAGTTTTATAATTTAAAGATAAAGACGCGATTTATTGAACTAATTAGCAGCCATTGAAATATTGAATTTAGATATGAGGTTTTTTCGGAATACGTAGAGTTAAAATATTTTAATAAACGGAGGAAATAAATATTATAGAGTAAGTTAGACTAGGATGGAATAAAAATACTTTGGTTTATCGCGATAAATTTTAAATTTTGTTATATATATATATATATATATATATATATATGTTATATAAAAAAATTATTTCCTTCGCAAATCCTTCACATTTATTTCGCATTAGTCCTTTAAATTAGTCTAACTTCTGACATAGTCAATATTTCCTTAATTCTTAATAATATTTATTCTTATTTAATGTCCTTTTAAAAGTATTAACCCGTATATTAATAATTATCTTATTCCAAATCTTAATCTAAAATTTTAAGTTCATTCGTAACTTTTATCAGCTCCACAAGCTATAAAATTCCGAGAGACGCTTTCCATTTCGAATGTTTATAAAAAGCCATTTTTTTTATTGTTATTATTCCATGCTCGGTTTCGCGCGCTGGGTATTTTTCACTTCAAAATTAATGCGCGGCTCGAGAGGAATTCTTTTGCGTTAGAGCTTCTCCCTCGCGCCTCATTCGCTGGGCTGGAGCTCGCCTCTCACTCATTGGTTTGTGCGCACGTGACGTCGTATTTCTGTATCTACGCTCAGTGAACAAAACTTGCTTGCATGCTTTGGAGGGCAGATTTTTGACGTGTTTAGAAGTGTAACCAAATGGGTATCTGGTGTTGTAGTCACGTAGAATTTTCATACAGCTCTTTAACCTTTATTAAACGATGTAGTGAGACATCGTGAAGCCTGAGGGCTATAAGTTTATACCTGTAGGAACTGATACTGCATCGCTCTTATTCATAAATAAACTATTTGTCTGGAAATTGGCTAGTCTTTACTGACGAAACTCTTCAAGTGTCTCCTCATTGCCTCACCTCTTCGCCATGATTATTGATATCGACTGCAACCTTCTATATCTTTAACAAACTGCCATTTTCTCGTGGAATATTACATTTCGTGGTATCTCATCTTCGTAAAAACACCACAAAAAGCCCGTCAGGATGCTATGAACTTACGCCAAAGCCCCGCCAATATTCTAATAAACAGAGGAGCTGCGAATATGTTGCTGAATGCTGCTGTACATCTTCATTGCGGTGTGTCTGATTCTCACGAAATGTGCATCGAATATTTTCAAAAAGTGCTGGAATCTTTTATACCTGGACAACACCGGATACATGCTGTGTGAAATTTCTACAATGAATATGACTACGGAATAATCTAATAAAATATTTTCTTTTACAGAAAAAAAAAGATGAAAAATTATCATCATACAAATAAATAAATAAAATTATCGGTCTTCTTAAAAATTACAAAAGGAAAACTGCTGCACCAAAAGGAGTTGCGTATGTTATGAAAAGATTTATTATTGTGTGTATTATTTATTATTTTATTTATTATTTTTATGTTATTTAAGATTCGCTCAGATTTTCTTATTTGTTGTATTATTATAATCATTATTTATTAGAGATTGAGATATTTACATTTGTTATTTAATTTAAATTTTATTTTACATCTTGTGTTAATTCTCTTTAATTTTTATATTAATGTTATTGCGATCTGGATTTGTAAAAGACCCTGGTGATAACAAAATGAGTGAAAACGAAATAAACATCATTCCTTTTGATCTCGAATCTGGAATGAACATACAGTCTTGATTAAACCATTTTGACAAAACATGCCTTTCTGATAAGAAAGATGAAAATTGGAAGATTAAAAATATTTCCAAATATTTGAAAGGAGAGGCTCTAAAAGTATTTATTAATGAATGTTTAGAATGTAATGCCTTTGATAAAATAACTGATATTCTTACTGAAAAATTTATTACTGTTCATGTTCCTCGATTTTCAGAGTTTGCTTCTATGAAATTAAATGATCTCAATGATTTGGAAAAGTACTTTCGAAAAAAGGTTGAAATAGGTAGACAACTTTGTTGATGTGAAACTATAATAGTACAGGGATTAACAGACGGTCTCAAACCCGAGTACCAGAATTATATGATTAGTAATCCTCCAAAAAATACAATATACTGGTACCTAATGGCTAAACAGCTAGTAGTGATTCCTACTTCTCATGTCAACAATAGTAATTCTAGGAGTAATTTTCAGAATTATAGATCATTGCCACAATATGATCAGGCACCTAGACTTTGGGCTCGCCAAAGTCGAAATTTTCATGGGCCAAATTCCAATTTTCATTCACAGAGCAATTTTAATGCTCCAAATTCTAGATTTATCAATCCTAGGTTGCCTACTACCTATTTTCAGAGAAAATACCCAAGTAGACCATGTCGAATGTGTTTAAATAGAGGTATCCAAAATGCTTACCACTGGGAGAGGAATTGTGTATTCAATGTTAGTCCTCTGCAATCTTATGCACCCCCTCTTAGTCAACCACAACCATCTAGTGATAATATATGACATTTGATTGCATCTGGATATGTAAATAACAGGGAATTACCTTGTGTGATTGACTCTGGCTCAACCATAACTATTTTACCTTTTAAATTTGTTAAATTGTTAAATGCTAAAGTTATCAATATTCCACCTGTTATTATTGGCCAAGCCAAAGGAACTGTTGTAATAGATAAAGCTTGTAATTTATTGTTTAAATTAGGTAATGTGCAACAAATATTAGATTTTTAATATGTAATACCGAATTAGATTATGCTATATTAGATTTACAAGAATGTTGTAAGTTTAATTTAATTATTGATTGTGCTAAATGTAGAGTATTACAAGGAGACCTTGTTTTAAATCAATCTAAGAGCATATCCAGTGATAATTTAAGATTACTTCATTTTAATGTTAGCTATGATTATCAGAGAGTGCAGCCCGATTATGGAAAGATCATATCTCCCCAATCCTTTGCTCAATCTAATGTTGATAATTCTAAATTACTTGGGGAAATAAATTCTATAGAAAATGAAAGTTTAAGGGAAAGTATAAGGGATTATTTAAACATTTTTTCTAAAAATAAATATGATGTCGGGAGAATTAATATTGAACCGCAACGTATTTTCCTTAAATCTGACCTACCAATATCTCTGAGGCCGTACAGAACTTCCCCTTTAGAAGAAAAAGAGATTTCGGATCAAATTCAATCATTATTAGATGCCGGTTTAATTAAAGAGAGCAATAGTCCCTACACTGTAAAAAAAATTGCAGTAAAATTACGGGCAGAGGCCGGCAGCAGAGATTCCAGTCATACCCCGTAACAAAAACAATCCATGCCCATCATTTTGTGCAGCCCGTAATTTTACGGGGCAAAGTAATACGGCATTATAATGCATAGTATATAATGCACTGTAACGCCTCCTCTATGCAGACCCGATAATGATGGTAAGTGGTAGCGTATCGAATCAGTTGCAGTGAGAATTCTTAAATAATTTTAATAGAACTTTTATTGTAACACAATATAGATTCTAATATTAAATATACAATGGGTAGTTACATCATTTAATTTTTTTAAGAGAGTCATCAGCTTGCTATTAATAGTCTAGTGACTTAAAGTCTAATTCTCAAAACAATGGTTTCTGCCAAACACAGTCTGCCGTAGTTTCAATGTTCAGTCCGCTCGGGCCTAGATGTACCCGTTCCGTTACTCGGAATATCTTGGTTTCTATGATAAATCAGAGTTAAGAACTCCTTCACTGGCACTTGTCGTGCCTTCTCTTTATCGGGGCTTTCTCAGATACGTGACGTATCAATACAACAGAGGTACGACCTCTCCAGCGTCCAGACTACGCTGAGTAAGAAACAGATGTTTCTTGTCCTCTCTCCTGAGAGCAACTTCCCTCGTGATCTTTTCCAAAACTGACCTTCTAACTCTCAATCTCTCACAGGGGATTTTACACTAGGGGCGGGGATTTGGTCGAGGCGGAGCATCTTGAAACTCCCCAGCCTCTAAGCAACTCTGGGATACGACACTTCCGTTTATAACAAGTCTGTTATTGGATATTACATAATAAAGGACATAGAATCGTGTGCAGACATAAAATCGTGTGCAGAGTTCGTCTTCCCCGACAGGTGCCATTTCTCCCACGGCTCCGGCATAAATCAAAGCACAAGGCTTCTACTGGGGTGATCTTTTTCGATGCATCAATGTCCGAGCGCTTCGCTCGCAGCACAAAAGACATTCGGTGTTTTACTTTACTTCAAAGCTACATCAGCGTGAGAAGATATGCAGGAAAAAGTTCTTTCCAAGCGTTCTCACGGGAAAGTCTAAGATGACACACACTACATCTGGGTGAATGGACTCAATTCTTTACAGCACCCCTCCTCAAGACGATTCTTAAGGGTGAAACACGAAGAATCTCTAAGTGGCAGATAAAGAATTGCAAGCTCAAATTACATCAGAGTGGCAAGAAATAAAACATACATGAATAAATTAACACTACTTTCATTTTCTTATTGCGCCCTCTGATATGAAACATGAACAAATATTGAAATAAAACACAGTGAAATAAAAAATAAAAAATAACTTAAACTAATTATGTACAAAAGTTTATCCAGAAATCTCATTAAACTCGACTCAGACAATCAACATGCGGAACATCTCTGGCTGGGCGATGAGAAATTGCGTAATTATAAGGTTGGAAAGCCAAAGACCACCTTAACAATCTAGGATTATTTCCCGAATTTCTTTTTAGAAATACCAAGGGATTGTGCTCCGTTTCGATGGAAAAGTTTTGTCCATCAATATAATGCCTTAATTTTTTTATCGCGAAAATAATTCCAGCACACTCTCTTTCAGTGGCGCAGAAACTTTTCTCACTATCGGTAAATTTACGGCTTAAATATAAATGGGGTGTTTCTCCGATCCCTCTCTTTGAGCCAAAACAACGCCAATACCTAAGTCACTTGCGTCAGATTGCACTATAAATTGTTTTCGAAAATTAGGAGCGTATAGTACTGGTTCTTCCGTAAGTTTCGTTTTCAAAGTCTCGAAGGCTTTGACCATTTCGTCGCTCCATGAGATCCGTTCTTTTTTATTTTTCCCTTTAAGCGCTCTCGTCAATGGTTCTACAATCACTGCATAATCTTTTATGTAACGGGAATAATATCCAGCCATTCCCAAACATCTACGAATTTCAGTTTTCGTTTTCGGAACCGGTAATTCCTTAATTGCCTTTATTTTTCCCTCAGCTGGTCTCCGACGTCCTTCTCCTACTATATGCCCAAGATATTTTACGGTTTTCTGAGCGAACTTGCATTTCGCCAATTTGATTTTGAGTTTCGCATCATTAACCCTTTTAAGTACTATTTCTAGATGACGCATATGGTCCTCCCAACTATCCGAAAAAATCGCCATATCATCTAGATATGGTAAACAGAATTCCTCAAGCCCTCTTAATACTTTATCTATAAATTTTGAGAACCTGTAGGATGCATTCAAGAGTCCAAAAGTCATGACCAGAGGGTAATAAGATCCAACGCTTGTAACAAAAGCTGCTAATTTCTGAGCCCTCGGGGTCATTGGAATTTGCCAGTAGCCCTTCGTTAAATCTAAAACCGTAATATACTTTGTACTAGAAACTTTTTCTACTCTTTCCTCAATATTGGGTAACGGATAAAATTCTACTTTTGTGAAGGCATTTAGTTTTCTGTAGTCTATACAGGGTCTCGGGTCCTTTCCTGGAACTTCCACGAGTAAAATTGGAGAGCTAAATTCAGATTCGCCTTCTACTATAAGATTTAATTCTAACATTCGCTTAATTTCTTTGCGAAGTATCTCTGTTTGTCTGGGTGATGTTCTATAGGGTCTCGACCGGACGGGTGTTAGCTCCGACAATTCTATATCATGCTCGATAAGGTCAGTACGTCCTGGGTCATTCGAAAATACTGTCCCATAACGGTCTAACAAATTTTCCAACTGTCGCAATTGTTCGGAAGTACATCTAGTAGTTAAATCACTCTCTCTAACAACTTCATCGAACTTATAAACTTCGGAATTGGCACTGGGAAAAATTATGTCTAAATCTTGTTTATCCTCAACCTCGTTTATCTCTCGCGTTAAAATATTTACTAACTCCACCCGTTTTTTATAGGGCTTTAATAAATTCACGTGATAAATTTGGGATTTCTGTCGCCTCCCAGGAACATTCACAGTATAATTTGTTTCCGAGATTTTCGATTCAATTTTTCCCGGAGCTATCCAACTAACTGACATTTTATTTGGTTTACTGGTTGCTAAAACCAGGACCTCATCTCCCACATTAAATTTTCTTTCTACCGCCTTTTTGTCAAACCAAAATTTCCTTTTTTCCCGTTCTGCTGACATATTTTCAACGGCTAAATCTTGATATCTTTTTAACCAGTTCGTGAGATTAAAAGCATATTCCGTCACGAATTCATTTTCCTCCCCTTCTCTTACCATTTTCCAAACACTAATGCTTTCAAAAGCCTTCTAACTTTCCTATGCCAAACTTCACCACTATCGCTTATTGTGCGACACGCGCTCGAATCTCTCATCTTAACACCGAACCTTTTAAGAAATGCGGTCGTTAAATCATTTATCAAACTTCTTCCAAGGTCTAAGTAACATGACACATTTTCCTTAGTTTTCGTTTTCCCTAAGTGAAATGACATTCTTTCTAGGCACGCGCCAAAAACATCCACCTGATATTTCAATGGGACAACCACCTGTGTTCCTTCACTTTTGCGATTATCTTTCGTGTTTCTTATTATCAGAGAATTTCTTATTTCAAAGTGGGACTTTTTAACCTTCGCTTTTTCTCTAATCTCTTTGAGAGATTGATACACGTCCGGTTCTCTTTTAAAATCCTCCCTTCCTATTTTTGCCAGATTCGTAAATCCATATTCTACTAACAATGGCAGTAATCCTTTCTCTACACTGTCCAATTCTATAGGACATCCCAGGTCCTCACCCTCTTCTTCTGAAATCAATATTTCCGCTTCATTGCTCCCGCGAGAATTTTCCCCTTCTTCCTCGGTATTCATAATCTGTTTATCTTCCAGATCTGGAGTTTGTTCAACATTTCTTCTCATTTGAGCACGCGTCAAAACGGCATTCACTAATTCGGGTTTTCCCTTTGCCTGCTGTAACAACTTTTGAGTTTCATTACCTAACAAATAGTATTTCATGTCTGAATCTCTATTGTTCACTCCTGCTTTAGTTTCAATAGCCCCTACACCTTCAATTTCTAACGTAACCTCTGCTATAGGTAAACAGTATAGTTTACGGTCTAACGGAGTTTTAATCCATACGTGGTCTCCATTCAATTTGTCTTGACTGATTAAGTCGTACGGGAGCAAGTCTATCTCACTACCTGAATCTCTCAAGGCAGTTGCTTCCCTTCCATTTACTAATATCTTACTCAAATAGGGGGAGAAGGTTTCCTCAAGTGTCGGCTTTCTATTTAAGTGACTGACCCGCGCAGCATCTCTCTACCTCTTTCTAATCTCCGGACAATCTACTTTGTAATGTCCGCTTTTCAAACACGCGTAGCACTTGACTTCGCGCCTTTTCTCGTAAGCTTTTTCCCTTTCTTTATTATCATTACGATCCCTCCAATTATAGTTAATCTCCGGATTTCTATTTCCATTTCGCACATTTTCAAAAGTTCTGGGTCTTTCAAATTTCTTTTCTACAGGGAGTTTAGGATTCCACGTTTTTTTAGACGGGCGGTTGATCGCTTCGTAAGCATCTAAGAGCTTCACTAATTCTTCCGGGTCTTTACTTTCCGCCCAATTATCCATGAAATGTTCGCGCATTTCTGGAGACGCTCTTCTCTTAATTTGATCCGTGACAAGCAAATTTTTCAATCCTTCAAAATCCGAAATTCGTAAGCATGACAGCCAACCTTCCAAAAAACTATTAAGTTCGAAAATCAGGTCTTTCAAGACCGAATTAGGGTTCCGCGGATGCTTACTAAATTTTTGTCGGCACGTCTCTGCATTCAAGCGATAGCGTCTAACAAGTTTTCTTTCACATATTGAAAATCATCAATTTTGTCTTCGGGTTCTCTTAAAATTAACTCGGCCATTCCCACGGGTAATAGTGATAGCAAGTTCGTCACCAGCTCATCCGAATTTAGATTACATTTTTTTGCCTGTTTCTCGAATAAATTCAAAAACAACGAAATATCCGAATTATTTTCATCAAAACGATTCATAATTGTTTTTAGGGGTAAATTACTCGTTCTAACTGAAATGATACTAGATGCTGTGCTCCCGTCATCTGTCTCTTGCGTTAATTTCAACCTAGCTAATTCATGTTCACGCTCTTTCTCTTTTTCCGATTCTATCCGAAGTCTATCGTTCTCTTCCTTCTCTGCCAACAATTTATTTTCCCTATCTTTTTCTATATGTTTAATCTGCGCTAATGCTAGCTCTTTCTCGAATCCCTCTGACGATTCTATTTTTTTTTATAATTTTCAGTACTGTATCATTCTCCTCTAAAACGACCTCAAATTCGGAAGCTAACGTTTGCAAATCAGCTTTCCTAAAATATTTAAGCTCCGACATTTTTAAAGTTTAAAATTAGAAATTATCTTTCCCACAAATATAAAACAATACAATAAGATTTAACGTTATTCCTACCAAGTACGCTAAAATATTACCAAAATATACACTCATAAAAAAGTACGCTTAACAATAATATATAGGAAATATGCAACATATAAAAATAAGCAACTCCATCCTATCGTCTACATTCACCTTGGTATTTGGTTACAAAACACATATGGGATAAATTTTACACAAAACAACAATTTCAATTTCAAAAAGTACAGTAAAAATATTTAAATTGCAAAAGTCTTATTCAATTCCTTTTTCTTTTAATCAATGGTTGTCTTAATCTCTGCATCCACTCTTAAAAGATTTAGAATAACTCACAAAAAACATAAAATCAACTCTGTTATCTTTAAATATGAAATGAGTTCGATATATTTTTTTCTACAAAGATCTCTCATTTACAGTTTCAGCTAAAATTTTTGTAACGCTGCACAACTCTCTGTCTGCATTAATTTAATTCTACAATAACTTAATCTTGACTACAAAATTTGTCTATTAAATAAGTTACAGTTATATCGGAAATATATCTCATAATACTTCTTATTTATTTTTCTACCGGAGCAATTATCAAAACATTTACTCTCACAAAAATAAACATACAACTCTTTTTTTTTCTAAAGCCTACAACACTGTCGCTACAACACCTATACAAACACAAATAACAATTTAAGCCACTCTGAATAGTAAAAAGAGCTTACCTTCATTTCTAAGAAGCTTTCAGGGCGTCAGTCCACCGATGCACAGATGAGGGTCTCTAACAAGATCTTTGTCAGACTCTTGTCAGGTTTTTCTTTCGGACGGGGAACTTTCTAGAACTCTTGTCAGATTTCTCTTTCGGATGGGGAACTCTCTAAAACTCTTGTTAGGTTTCTCTTTCGGATGGGGAACTCTCCAGAACTCTTGTTAGGCTTCTCTTTCGGATGCTTTGTTGATCCACGGGGAAGTCTAACGAGACTCAGGTCACAAGGAGACTCTTTCTTTGAGCACTTTTGACGATTCAAATTCCAGAGTTCACTCTTTGTCTTTAGAGATTGTCATTAATTCTTGCTGATTCATCCCACTGCTGCCACCAGTTGTAACGCCTCCTCTATGCAGACCCGATAATGATGGTAAGTGGTAGCGTATCGAATCAGTTGCAGAGAGAATTCTTATATAATTTTAATAGAACTTTTATTGTAACACAATATAGATTCTAATATTAAATATACAAGGGGTAGTTACATCATTTAATTTTTTTAAGAGGGTCATCAGCTTGCAATTAATAGTCTAATGACTTAGAGTCTAACTCACAAAACGAAGGTTTCTGCCAAACACAGTCTGCCGTAGTTTCAATGTTCAGT
The DNA here is from genome assembly GCA_963931845.1 of Maratus michaelseni. NCBI lineage: Eukaryota > Metazoa > Arthropoda > Arachnida > Araneae > Salticidae > Maratus > Maratus michaelseni. Next base: position 259,692,781 of record OZ007592.1, read on the forward strand.
CCGCTCGGGCCTAGATGTACCCGTTCCGTTACTCGGAATATCTTGGTTTCTATGATAAATCAGAGTTAAGAACTCCTTCACTGGCACTTGTCGTGCCTTCTCTTTATCGGGGCTTTCTCAGATACGTGACGTATCAATACAACAGAGGTACGCCTCTCCAGCGTCTAGACTACGCTGAGTAAGAAACAGATGTTTCTTCTCCTCTCTCCTGAGAGCAACTTCACTCGTTGTGATCTTTTCCAAAACTGACCTTCTAACTCTCAATCTCTCACAGGGGATTTTACACTAGGGGCGGGGATTTGGTCGAGGCGGAGCATCTTGAAACTCCTCAGCCTCTAAGCAACTCTGGGATACGACACTCCCGTTTATAACAAGTCTGTTATTGGATATTCCATAACAAAGGACGTAGAATCGTGTGCAGACATAAAATCGTGTGCAGAGTTCGTCTCCCCCGACAAGTGCAATTTCTCCCACGGCTCCGGCATAGATCAAAGCACAAGGCTTCTACTGGGGTGATCTTTTTCGATGCATCAATGTCCGAGCGCTTCGCTCGCAGCACAAAAGACATTCGGTGTTTTACTTTACTTCAAAGCTACACCAGCGTGAGATGATATGCAGGAAAAAAGTTCTTTCCAAGCGTTCTCACGAGAAAGTCTAAGATGACACACACTACACCTGGGTGAAGAGACTCAATTCTTTACAGCACTTTAAAACACAATAACACTTTACTTACTGCTCCGTAGCTCGTAGCACGTTAGATAATCATCACAAAATCGCTTTTTTGGCGGGTTAAAATTTTCGAAACACGAGTAAAATGAAGGGTTACACCCTAGCGGAGGACAGTGTATGGGGTTGTACCGTATTTTTGCTAACATATGGGCTACAGCTGTAAGAATATGTGGATTGCTCTTAATTTTTTAAGTATCTAAGGGATAAGGCCGCTTATTTAGTGGATCGGACCCTTTTTCATTAAATAAGGCTGTTGCCCGTGAAAATTGAAGGGCAAACGCTCATAAATTTACAGTTTTTTCTGAGAGTGTATTCTACCCCTATTACATTAGTAATGAAAAGGGAAGAAGGTAAAAAAACTTGATTATGTGTTGACTATAGAAAACTAAATGCGATAATGAAAAATGACGCAGAACCCCTACCTCGTATCGATGGAATTTTAGATAAACTGAGTAGTGCGCGGTATTTTTCAACTTTAGATTTAGCCTTTGGCTACTGGCACATACCCACACATCCATCCGATACTGAAAAATTGGCTTTTGCTGCTCTTTGAATGGTTAGTTCTGCCCTTCGGTATTAAATTAGGCCCCCCAATATTAAATAGAACACTTAGAAGAATACTTACTAAATACAAAATAGACTTTGCTTGCCATTATTTTTTCTTCTTCATTAGAAGAACACATGCAACATTTAAACAAAGTATTTGAATTATGTAGACTTGAAAACATTAAACTTAAATTATCTAAATGCAATTTTGTTCAAAATAAAATTAACTTCTTAGGATATACTATCCAGAATGGCACATTAACTCCTGCTAATGCTAATATTGAAGTAATAAAAAAATTAAAACCCCCTTCAAATGTAAAGGAACTTCAGAGATTCTTAGGATCTATCAATGTTTATCACAAGTTTATAGATAAATATGCCGAAATTCAAGGCCCTCTTAATAGATTACTCAGGAAAAATACATTATGGGAATGGAATACAGATTGTCAAGCTTCTTTTCAAAAATTAAAAGATGCCTTAATAGCCAAACCTATCTTAAAAATTTATGACCCTAATTTACCCCTCCATATGTTTGTTGATGCCTCACAGGTGGCAGTAGGTGCAGTCCTAAAACAACCAGATAGTAATAATTATTTACATCCAATTGCTTATTACTCTAGAGCAGCGCTTCCCAACCTTTTTTCTTTCACGTACCCTTGCTTAGGCTTTTCATTTCGGAGTACCTCCTATTTATCATTAACACCCACCACCCCTTCTCTTCCCTCACATATTATTAAAATCTTCATCTCCCGTGAATGAAAATCCATATTTCAAGAATTAGGCATTATTATGTTTTCTGTTCATTAAGGGACCACTGGTGTTTTCAGTTTTATTTAAAGTATTAGGTTTATCAGTTATCAGAACAAGCCTCATTGAAGGTAAGGAAGCTTTCCAATTAATACACGTTAATGATATAAGTCCGCCTATAAAATAAGGGCCTTCTTTTCAACACGTTTTAAAATAAAACATTTAAACCAACGGCTGTGGCGTAATTTAGGCGTTTTTCAATTATTATTGAAAAGGAACAATAAGAAAAAAGAGGTGGGATAAGAACATGGTATAATGATCAATGGAAGTTTTAGCGAAGATTGGGAAAAATATATAAGTACAGGTGCAATATGATTAGCAGTGGGCAGAGCTAATAACAATGGATTATTAGGTCTAGTGGGCCTTTAACCTCATTTTCAGAGCAACATTTTAGAGTTACACATAAGACTAAATTTGTAATAAAAAACTATCAATTTTCTTTTTGTGTTTTCAGTTGAACCATTTTTGTGATTTCCGCCATTACCCATACTATTTTGACGAACCCCCAGCAGGCCCGCTACGTACACCCAGGGGTACGCGTACCCCAGGTTGGGAACCGCTGCTCTAGAGGATTGAGAAGTTGTGAGAAGAACTATTTTATTACCGAGTTAGAGTGTCTTGCCATCATTGACACCTCAGACAAATTCTATCATTATTTTCATGGTGTAAATTTTACCATTCATACTGATCATGCATCTCTTGTATGGTTAAAAAATACTAAACATCTGAGAGGCAGGTTATTTAGATGGTCTTTGAAGTTGAGCACGTTTGAATATAATATAGTTTACGAAAAGGGATCCACAAATGTCGAAACCGACATGTTGTCGAGAAACCCAGTTTCACATTTTATTCAACCACTTACTTTTCTTCTGGACGTTAAAGAAATTATAGGAGGCAGGAAAAAGATAATGTGTGTGGTAAAAATTATCTAAATGAAAATGGACTTATGATAATTAAAAGAAAGGATTTCGAAAAATAGTAGTCCCCATGTCTTTAAGGAGAAAAATACTTAATGTTGCTCATGAGAAATTTGGTCATCCCGGTTTCCAAAAATGTTGAATTTAATCTCCCCTAATTATTATTGGCCTGACATGTCTCAAGATATAACCAATTTTGTAAAACATTGTGATATTTGTCAAAAGAATAAAAAACCCAGACAGAAAAAAATTGGCTTATTACAAGATATGCCCACCACAGATCAACCTTTTGAATGTCTTTCTATTGATACTGTGGGAGGATTCAATTATTATAACTCCACCAAAAAATATCTACACATCATCATCGACCATGCAACTAGATATGTTTGGGCATTTCCCTCAAAAAGTGTTACCACAGAAACATACACAAATTGCTTAAAACAAGTCTTCAATATTCAATTCCTTCAACAATTATTCTGTTTCAACAAAATTTTCAATATACAGGGTCCTCAAAAGGTATTAAGTGATAGGAATGCAGCTTTTACTTTACCTAGATTAATTTTTTTTGCGAAATCACAATATTAAGCAACGTTTAACCACACCACATCCCCCACAAACGAATGGCAAGTGTGAGAGAGTGAATCAATCAATAGTTACTAGATTAAAGTGTAAAGTTAATTCTACTACTTCCAAAATTCCTTGGACCAAACTTCTGACTGAAGTAGTTAATGAATACAATAATACACCCCATTCCATAACCAAATTCCCTCCTGCTTATTTACTTTTAGGCAAATTACCCTATGATTACCCTCTTAAGCAAAACTATTACCCTCCTGTCCAGGGAGCCCTCAACATTGCTAAAAAACGCACTGATGAATTTTATTGGAAAAGTAAAAAATATTATGATAGAAATTATGTGGAGCCAAAATTTGAGATAGGAGATCTTGTTATCTATGAAGAATTCCATTATCCCAATACCAGAAAGCTCTCACAAGTTTTTAGTGGTCCCTATCAAATCTTTAAAAAATTATCTGATGTAAATGTTGAAATTAATAGACAGACTCAAAATAAATTTACTGAAATAGTCCATGTATCAAAATTACGCACTTATTACCCTCCTGACAAACTAAAGTTATCACATGAGCAGCAACAAACTAATGTTAAATCAATAGCTTAATATTAAACTTAGTAAGTCAAAAATTAACTAAATTTAATGAAATCAAATTATAATTGACTAATCAATTCTCTTCTGTATAATAGTGTGTTCTTGAATATAGGAATTCCCAAGAATATTACTGCAGATATTTTTGCTTGAGTTAACTTTTTATGCAGGCGTAAATTGGTTGATTTGAGTTAAGAATTTCTTATATTGGATTGAATTGAATTAGAACAGTAAAGTAAATTAGAATAGCAAATTAGATTAGAATAATACATTAAATTAAAATAATTTGAATAAAAATTCACTGGATTAAATTAAATTATAATAATAGAATAAAATTCTCTACTAATACTCATAGTTAAACTTATTATCCACCATTCTTAAGAACACTTCAAGGTCTAATTTTCATTGAACAACTTATGTTTCTCTTGTTTGACTGAAAACAGAATGAGCACATTATCTTAGTGAATTGTTGATAATTTTCCTCAGACATTTCTTATTTTACTATTTATTTATTTTGTTTCCTTTTATTAAGTATATTTTCATTCCTCACTGATATTGAAAAAGAATGAGGAATTAAATTATATACAGATGAATTAATGATTTAGTATTATTTGGAAGTTGTTTGTTATTGTTGATATTATTATGTTGTTATTATAATTGTTGTTGTTATTTATTATGTGATACAAGATTATAAGAGAGAATATTCTTGAGAATTGTGATAAAAGAGAACCATTGATAGTAAATTAGTTGATGATAAAAAATCACATCTTGCTAGCAAAACATCTAAAAAAGTATTAGATATCTAATACTCATATCTCATATCTGATTGAAACTTATTAACTGACTGGACTTTACTTGATAAGTGCACTTTAATTGTTTATTGAACTTAGTAGTGATGGAACTTACTTAGGTATTTGAACTTTATGATTAACTGGAATTATTCTACTACAGAATCAATACACTGTATTGCCGTAAACTGTATTACTGGCTAATACTCGAGATATTCGTGCCTTCATATCCATACCAAGAAAATTTTATTGGAAATGAGAGATCTATGACTCAGACTTTTACTGATTAAGAGGATTATTAGACATTTATACTTTGCACTGCTTAGACATAAATGCTTTGTTTACTTTATATTCATCCTTTTCACTATTTATGTTTGAAGAGTGAAAAAATATTATTTGTAACTAAAATATTTATATTGTAATTGTATTTAAATAATTCCCACAGGTTCACGTTTACAAAAATAACTATTTAATTAACTTTAATAAAATCAGAGAATTTTTGACATTAAATAGAATACCAGATAACTATATTGTAATCCAAAATTCTTGCTTGCATTAATGAACTTGTAGATCATCGGATCTACCAGTCATTCGGATTTTTAGGGGGGGGGGGGGGGGGGATAATGTTATATAAAAAAATTATTTCCTTCGCAAATCCTTCACATTTATTTCGCATTAGTCCTTTAAATTAATCTAACTTCTGACATAGTCAGTATTTCCTTAATTCTTAATAATATTTATTCTTATTTAATGTCCTTTTAAAAGTATTAACCCGTATATTAATAATTATCTTATTCCAAATCTTAATCTAAAATTTTAAGTTCATTCGTAACTTTTATCAGCTCCCCAATTTATAAAATTCCGAGAGACTCTTTCTCATTTCGAATGTTTTTAAATTGCCATTTTTTTAAATTTTTATTATTCCATGCTCGGTTTTGCGCGCTGGGTATTTTTCACTTCAAAATTAATGCGCGGCTCGAGAGGAATTCTTTCGCGTTAGAGCTTCTCCCTCGCGCCTCATTCGCTGGGCTGGAGCTCGCCTCTCACTCATTGGTTTGTGCGCACGTGAGTCGTATTTCTGTATCTCTACGCTCAGTGAACAAAACTTGCTTGCACGCTTTGGAGGGCAGATTTTTGACGTGTTTGGAAGTGTAACCAAATGGGTATCTGGTGTTGTAGTCACGTAGAATTTTCATACAGCTCTTTAACATCTATTAAACAATGTAGTAAGCCATCGTGAAGCCTGAGGGCTATAAGTTTATACCTGTGGGAACTGTTACTGCATCGCTCTTAGTCATAAATAAACTATTTGTCTGGAAATTGGCTGGTCTTTACTGACGAAACTCTTCTGGTGTCTCCTCATTGCCTCACCTCTTCGCCATGATTATTGATATCGACTGCAACCTTCTATATCTTTAACAAACTGCCATTTTCTCGTGGAATATTACATCTCGTGGTATCTCATCTTCGTAAAAACACCACATATATATATAATATCTCGGAATTTAATTCAAAATTTTAAATTCTGTGAGTTTATATGTCATCCTCGGATCAATGATAATCGGTGTTAAGTAAATCGCGTTGCATTCGATAATCTAAGAGGAGTAGTTACGAAATACAAACAGACAGTCAGATTTTAATATAATAGACTCGTGTTAATTTTTCTTTTCCTAATAATCTTACTGATCCTTGTATTATTAACGTATGAAATTGATTCATGCTCCATTTAAAACAAATTTGAAAATTCCCGTGGTACTTCAAATATGACGTCACTTTGATCCGAGAGAAATCTCTTTTTAATGATATAATTCTTGTTAATTTTCTTTTCCATGCATGACGGGAATTTTAGCAAAAAACTCACATAATGTATGTAACTGATAGTCAAGCTTATTATTAATCAGTATCGATAAAAAATATTTCAGTTTTTCATCTTAAATATGACGTCCATTATCTATCTACTTTTATTATACACTGATATGCATGCTCCTTGTATTATTACGAATATTTAAAAATGCGTGTTTTATTTATGACGTCATATTTGTTCAAGCCAAGGAGGATCCTTTTCATAGTTTATCCTTTTTAAGTTCAAGCGAAATCATTTCTTAATAATATAATTATTGTTCTTTTTGCCTTCTAATTATAACAGTTTTTGACAGAAAATATCATCTTAACGTAATCGATATTCAACCTTCATTTATAATACAAACACATACAAATACATTTATATTACAAATACTCCATACGCCAGCGAAGCGTCACTGTAACGTCACTGTAACGTCACTGTAGTGACGTCACTGTAATGACTGCTGGAGACAAGAAGTTTCGGTTTCCCGTTGAGCGTTAATGTTAGCAAAAAATGAAGTCGTGTTAACAGTATTAATAAATTTTTTAAAGAAATTTCTGTTACAGTTTTGCTAAATCTGAGATAAGGCATTTATATGAATTCAACAAACTTCTGATTAAGTGCGTCATTTTTTTTAATTCATCAGAAATAAAACGATAAACCTTCATGGAGAGCATCAATGGCGGATGTTTTGAATATTTGAATGTAATTTTAAAATGTTTTTAAGGTTTTAATTTCTTTTAGTTGATATTTCTATTACTCAAGCCTACTTTATATGTTAAGTTTCATCTGAGTTGAAATGTGTTTCTGCTGTTTTTTATTTTTATTATTATTTTTTTAATTTTTCTAACAACTAGAGCACTAATGATAATTTTATCAAATGATTCTTCATAGTTACTGGATTATATTTTTTTGCGCGGTCATCGCATAGTTAAATGCAGGAAGACTGACTATCTTTATAAAATTTTATTAAATACTAGGAAAGTAAACAACTGAATATAGACATTTTCGGTAATCAAGTAAAATAATTAAGAAAAAAACAACACAAATAACATGAAAACGACTGAAAAATACATTTAAACTGCAGGAATATCAAGCAAAATATATTAAAATATCACCCTTGCTTTACGATTCAGCAGAGAAATTTATGTAAATAATACACCAAATGAAGAAAAAAAAAAGAAAAGAAAAGAAAAGAAAAAACCCCAGCAGAAACACAATTTAACTCAGATGAAACTTAACATAGAGTACGCCTGAGTAATATAATAATCAACTGAAAGAAATTAAAACCTTAAAAACATTTTTTAATTACATTCAAATATTCAAAACATCGGCCATTGATGCTCTGCATGAAGGCTTATCTTTTTTGATGAATTAAAAAAAAATGACGCACTTAATCAGAAGTTTGTTGAATTCATACGAATTCCTTACCTCAGATTTAGCAAAACTGTAACAGAAATTTCTTAAAAAAATTCTTAAAACTGTTAACACGACTTTATTTTTTGCTAATATTAACGCTCAACGGGAAACCGAAACTTCTTGTCTCCAGCAGCCATTACAGTGACGTCATCACTTCGCTGGCGTATATTTTTGTTTCAAATATCACGGAAATTTATCTTCTTTTGAATTTTCATTTTTCATGTGAAAATCGTTCAATTGAAAATTAATTGTTGAGGAAAAATTATTTTCCTACGTTTTTATTTATTGGCATCTATCAAAGTCCTAGCAACAATAAAGTAAAATTGTTAAATTTTATGAAAAAATGTCCATTTATTCTCTATGAAAATAATCAAATTTTGAATTATTCATTAAATTATTTGAATAAAGTAAACAAATATAGCCTATGTTAATTTCTAGGTTATAAGCTATCTATATGCAAAGATACAGGCCATTAAATCCTCCCTTTAGACGTATACTTCAGCCAAACATTTACACACACAATCGCTTTTATAATATTATTAGGATTAGAATTAGGATTAGGATAATCTAAATAATAAAATTCACTATTTTAAAATAATCATTTCGCCCTATTTTAACATTATTTAATCCGTTATTAATTAAGCGAATGCTTCTACTTAAAAAAAAAAAAAAAAAAAAAAAAAAAAAAAAAAAAAAAAAAAAAAAACTGATGGCAATCAAGCAATCTGAATTGAATTTTTAAAAAGTAGCGAACTGGTAACACTGTTCTGGAAGGATCTAGATAATTTTGAGGTTTAGGCTTCTTCACATGTTTTGTTTCTGCTCTATCATTACTTCCAGATTGTTTTGGCGACTGACTTCGAGTTTTTGCTAAATTTTGTTTTTGTAACGTTGCTTTTCCCTTTTTAAAGCTTTAATTGTTTTATCTTTTCCAATTTTTGTATGCTTTTTCACTTCATTGTTCCTTTTTATTTTTTCATTGCTTCAGTTGTTAAGCATTCTGCGAAGTTTGATATTACTGTTTTTCTCTTCTTTGTTGGATTTTCATTTGTTGGTGAAATTGTTTTTAATAAACAAGTTTCAAAAGTACGAAATAGATTAGCTTCAGGAAGAGATATTTGTGAGTGTGATTCTGGTTTCACTTCAGACTTTCTTGAATAAAATATTACTTGTTTTCCCCGTTAGTTTTCAAAATATGCATTCATTATTTGCAAAAATTCAAAATCATCATCACTTATATTTCTATCCAATGTTAAATTTGTTTGGACAGACGCATCATACATTATTGGAGAAGTTGTATTACTATCTTTATGGTTCTCAATTTGAAAACGTGTGCTTGCAGAATAGTTGTCATTAGTTTTTAATTCTTCATTAGCCATCGTTATTGAATCATCATTAATGTCAAAATCAAGAAAAATGTTGTCCTTCTTAGCTGGAAGGTCATCATTAATAGCTGATTCATTAACATATAAATAATCGGTAAAAATTGATTTATTGGCAAGAAACATGCCAATGCACAAATCATTGCTGATGGTTAAACTCTCACATTCCAAGCCATTGGTGGATAATGCTAGGCAGGTATAAGAGTTTTCGCAAGTTAAAATGCCTTCATGAAGATTTGATCATCCTGCCAATACTTTTTCTCGAGTTGCGAGCAAAATCTTTTGCGCCTACACATTGCAAGTTCTTTCACCTCAGTTTGTCAGTCATCACTTCGCATTTTGTGCAACTTCTGAGTACAGCTGCATGCGAAGTTGTTTTTCTTCTGATTTTTTTTATTTTTGGCAACTTTTATCTAAATTACTTCGGCAAATGTGTGGCGTGACGTAATGGATTAACTTATATATTGTGTTGAAATGGAATGCATTTTGCGGTAATGGTATGTGGAAATAGCTCTGTCTTCTTAGAAACCTGTGGTTTTTCACCGTGTGACGTAACATGTTGTAACTATTCTAGATTGTGATTATGTTCGTTAGATTGCTTTTAATATTTGAAGGTTTTAAGTTCCGACACTTAAGAAAAGATGTCTGCTTCGTGCTTTTAAATAAAATTAAGAAAAGCAAAATGTGTTTTGAACTTTTTATTCAACTGGTAATATAATATATTTTGCACCTCGTCTTACTCTGCTCTGGTCCGAGTTTAAGTTGCCTAACCTCGCGATTGTTACCGGTTATGGGCTGGAGCAGTAAATATACCGGCTGTTATATCGACCACCGTTAGAGTGCCTATAAGACTATGCTGTCGAACAAGCTTCATCTTAGTTCATCATCTCGGTTCCTGTTCCTGCCTTATATAAATGTTTCTTTTTGCCGAAGATCTTCATCTTTGAGAATGTCTTTTTGGAATATCGAGTGGTGAATTTTTCCTTTCCGTACACCGACGGATGTTTCCATGTGAACTAGACCTGTTGCGCTTTTAATTCAGAAGTTGAGGAAGAACTTTCTTTTATTCATGAACTGGATTAGAATAAGAATGTCACATCGACAGAGTTTTTGTAGGACTTTTATGGATTACGTTTCTGAATTTTTAGTTTTTATAGAATTATGTCATATTAGGATTTAATAGTGAACGTAATAAGTAAGAAATTTTTTATTTTAAATTTGTTATACTTTCTTACGGGCTTATATGAATGTATTTCTTATATGTATATAATTCAATAATTGATCCAGTGTATTTATATTATAATGAGTGACATTGAATATTCAACTCCACACAACGTCCGCGGACATGAAAGTCCAGACCGTGGTTGCAGGGGATTTATTGAAGGTACTGAAAAACAATCTGAGGATAGTGTAAAATATAAAGAAAAGCGTGACTATAACTTACGCCGTGACAGGGCATTTAGTTCTATATATTTAAAAGTATCCCCAGAGCTTGGATCACTACTTGCAGAAGCTACTGATGCTAAGAAAGCATAATCATTGAGGATAACTATCGTCCTAAAACTAGAGCTGCAGTAATTTTCTCTCCTGGATAGATTTTTCGCTGCCTGGTATGAAGAGGGGGAAGGAATTGGTTTGTTTGCAGCCAGATTGCGCACAATTATTAAACAATTGAGGGAACAGGGACACCTATTAGAGGACCTTTATCATTCTTTTCAGCTTATTTGTTTTTAGTCCGAAAAATTCTCCAGTATTGTATTATTTATCGCTATACTGATACGTATTTTAAATTCGATACCATACTGAAAGAACAATTTTTAGATAAAAGCTGCTTGCAACAATGCAATCTAGATAAAACAAATATTGAATTTAAATCGAAAATTGAGAAACATAGAGGCAAAAATATAAAAAAGTATAGTAGAAGTAGCAGTAAAGATAGCTCTACCCCTTTGAAACGCAATATTGTTTGTAACAAGTGAAAAAGAGGGGCCACATTGAACCAAATTGTACTATAAAACCCAGTAAAGAGATAAAGAGAGGGGCGGCAACAGCCCAAATACCAGTTTTGTCACAGACACGCTTGAAGCGAATCAAAACTCTGTCAAAGGATTGGAATGGCTTTTTGATACTGCTGCATCAATACATTTTTGTAAAGATCGAGGAAGGGTGGTTCTTCACGTACAAAACAGTGTTGGGGGCTGACATGTCTGTTGTGATACAGGACGTTAAATGTCCAGTTTTAGGTATAGGAACAGTAGAGATGTTCTTTTATGATAAGGGAAAGCGGCATAATTTGACACTTAAAAACGTCATATACACACCTAAGTTTAGACGTAACTTAATGTCATGTCCAGCCCTTGACACCATGGGAATATCCTTTCCATGTTAAAATGGTCGTTTAACTTTGTTCTCAAGAAATGTATTAATATGGCAGAATATACGATGTCATTCGTTAAGATCCCCATCTCATTTTTGAGTCTCTGCTGCAAAAGCCTGTTTGTCTTTTACGTTGAGATATTTTCGTTTGTAAGCCGAAATATCTCACAATAAAGACAAACAGGCTTTTACAGCCGAGACTCAAAAATGCGACAGGGATCTTAACAAATGGCATCGTACATTCTGTAATATTAATACGAATTACTTTTTAAACACAAGTAAAAATGGAGTAGTTCATGGTTTGCCAAATTTCAAGGAAAAATTTCAAGGCTACTTGTAAAGATTGCAAGATCGCAAAGTTCCGAAGGATCTCGTTCAAGCCAACAGGCAAAACACGTTCTAACAAGCCTCTCGAATTGATATATTTTGATGTCTGTGGGCAACTACTGACTAAATCAAATGAATGAGCTAGATATTTTGTGACCTTTATAGACGACTATTCTAACAAAAATAGTTGTTTACCTACTTAAACAAAAAAATAAAGTTTTCAAAAAATTCAAACGGTTAAAAAAAAAGAGGCAGAAAGATTAATAAACCACAAGATAGTAAATCTTGGATCTGACAATGACCTAGAGTATGTCAATAAGACTTTCAGTAAATACCTTAAAGATCAAGGGATGCGTCATGAACGCAGTAACGTGTACAGCACGAGCAGAGTAGCACTGCGGAAAATTTTAATTGCGTGGCCTTAAACACTAAAAAAGCCATTTTACATGAGACCAAATTAAGCGAAAGTTTTTGGGTAGAAGCATTATTAACTTTTGTCTATACTTGGAACCGGGTTTGTCAGGGTAATCAAACAAAAACTCAGTTTGAATTGTATGGAGGGAAGAAAACTATCGGTAAAACACCTGAACCCTTCGGTAGTTCTGTTTACTACTTAATTGTGTGGCCTTAAACACTAAAAAAGCCATTTTACATGAGACCAAATTAAGCGAAAGTTTTTGGGTAGAAGCATTATTAACTTTTGTCTATACTGGAACCGGGTTTGTCAGGGTAATCAAACAAAAACTCCGTTTGAATTGTATGGAGGGAAGAAAACTATCGGTAAAACACCTGAAACCCTTCGGTAGTTCTGTTTACTTTGGAAAGCCTAAACAACCCAGGAATAGTTTTCAATGAGAGCTTAGAAAGGTATAATGGTCGGATACGCACTTTTCACTAAAGGTTATCACATATGGTTACTCCAGGAACTTAAACCTATAGAGACTATAAATGCCACTTTTCAGAAAAAAGAACGCAGAGGAATCGTACTGGATCCAAAGCGAAACACCTACAGCTCATCTGATGAATCTGAATCGGACTCTGAAGAAGAAACGAATGATGAAAGTACACTTGAAAATATCCAAAGAAAGAAACGAAGTCAAAATATATGAGCAGCATTCCAGCTCAAAACTCGTTTCCTAATCAAGAGAATGCCCAAAACGGTTCTATGCCCGGTACGTCTAAGCAAGTACTTTTTACGCCTGGATCTTGTACACCCCAGTAAGAACGCCTAGATGTGAAACGAAAGAAAGAACCAAGACATGACATTTTGTACATGTATAGTTGGAAATAAAACAAGGATAAAATCATGGTCAGAAGCCAAGGCTTATTGCGAGAAAAATAATATACCTTTTAAAAGAACAGACTTTGATTTTCGTATTTCTAATACTTATTCAGGTCCAGTTAAAATATATAGTGGGAGGAGTGTGGCGATGAAATACCCCGAAGCTAACTTTTTAGACATTAAACTACCTTAAAGTTATAATGAAGCTTATAATTACCCCCAGAAAAAGGAATGATTTAAAGCTATGAGCATACAAAAAATAAGCGAAAGAACAGTCTGGACTTTAGTCCCCAAACCTGCTAAAATTACAATCGTTAACAATCGATGGATTTATGCAGAAAAACGTAACAAAAATAATAAAATCGTCAGATACAAAGCAGATTAGTTGCTCAAGGTTTTCATCAGAAAAAAGGAATAAATTACGACGGAGTGTTTAGCCTACTCGTGAATTTTTCACTAATTTGATTTTTCTTTACCGTTTTAGTTTGCTTATGCGGCTGGTTATATTGTCAGCTTGACATTAAAGCAGCATATTTATATTTTAAACTATATAAATAATGATATTTACAGGTATAAACCCCAAGGATTTACTGATAGAGAATATTCAAGGGCAACTTTCTTGGGACTTTTTTCCCTCACTTTTCTTTCTTTTATTTTCTTGCTATCGATTTCCGTGTAGGATTTTCTAAATTGGTGTTTTATCTGGAATTTTTTACAGCATTTTTAATTCGCAGGGTGGGACTATGCAATTGCAACCAATTGGTGGGGATTTATCTTCGTTCTTGATAGATTCTTTTTAGGGCATAAGTTAGAAGACTGATTATCTCTACAGACTTTGCACCTAGGTTGAATATTACAATACTTAGCGACATGAGAAAAATTCTCGCAGTTGAAACACTGCGCAGCCTTCAGTGGTTCCCTATACTCTTCAATTTGGATTCGAATTTCGAAAAAAGACGTCATTTGGAATAACTTTTTTTTAAAAATTTTCATTACGCGGAATATGGAGCAGAAAAAGTGGGAACATTCTTCCATCTTTCCTTCGCTGCATTTGGTTAGCCTGATAAACGTCGAAATCGACAATTTTATCTCCATGAATACTTTTCTGTAATCGTCTTAACACTACTTTCATGGGCTTCTATAAATAGAACTACATAAAAATGACATTTTTGCTCTTTTAAAAATTCAGAAATATTTTTTTGGTGCAGAATGAGTCGGCGAATATCTTTACCCACCTACCAGCGATTTCTGGTATAAAATTTGAGTAGGAATTCGTTTCAATCTCATTAGTGAAACTAGTGATGTCAGCGATCTCTAGAACCATAATTGGTTTAGGCTTCAAGTTTTTTAGAGTTTTAGTATTTAATTACATACAGGATGACAATTATTGAACTATATGAATTTAAACCGTCATAACTTCTGAACGGTTTGTGTGATGAAGTTCAAACTTCGTGGCTAATCGCAGGGCATGATGGGAATTAGTATGCGCATGCGCACGCAACTTGTTGTTGTCAGCCATTTGCAAGGGAAAATGTCACGGTACAGCGTGTCTGAGCGCATTTCGCGATCGAGAAGTCTCTCCACCCTCAACGGGTGACTGTGTGGTGTGCAATATCCCGTCATGGAATAATTGATCCGGTATTCGTTGACGGCACGGTGATTGATGAACGATACGTGAAGGTTTTGGAAAATGGTTTCATCCCCACTATCCAAAGTGGGGTTCTGTAGTGATTTCGACAAGATGTGTTTCATGCAAGGCTGAGCTGGACCCCATCGGAACAAGAAAGTGTTTGATGTCCTGGAGGAGGACTTTGGAGACCGCATTCTGGCTCTGGGGTACCCAGAGGCCACTGGAATGGAGCTCCCTTGGCCACCATATTCTCCGGATCTGAACACATGTGACTCATTTTTGTGGGGTTACATTAAAGACAATGTTTACAGAAATAACCCCAAAACCATTGCTTAGCTGAAAAATGCCATTCAGGAGGTCATCCACAGAATCAATGCTCCGACACTCCAGCGGGTCATGCAGAATTTTGCTTTTCGTCTGCGCCACATCATAGCCAATGATGGCAGCCATATCGAACATGTCGTAACCTAAATCCGAATATCTGTAGTGACGTTTACATGTTGAATAAAGTTTGTGCACTCAGTAGTTTTTAAATAATTTAAATTTTATTTCATATAGTTCAATAATTGTCATCTTGTAATATCAAGGTTATCGGTCATTTTTGCCTCAATAATAAAACTTTTGAGTTCTTTAGAAATGGGAATTTCCCGATTCTGGTGCTCTCAGCAATTCGTCCATTCTCTCTTTGTCTGAATGAACATTAAATTGGTTATCAACCTCTAATCTAACTCAAAGTTAACGTCATTCTTTTCTGTTTTCTGCTTTTTAGCGCCTGGGACAACTAGACGGGTATATTGAACAATTTTGTTTACTTTTTTTCTTTTTCTAACTTTTTTAGAGTGTTGGGGAGTTATTTCCGATTTCCCTAAAGTTTCTTTTTCACTATTACTGTTATTTGTATATACTGTTTTTATCAAATTATGATTTAATATTTTCGGGGAGATCCTGATAAAGTATAACGTTAATTTTCAAATATATTTTCAGTCGGGTCCCAGGGATAGCTTAAAATTTGCATATAGTGCGTGGAAATTTTCTGAAAGGATATTTTTTAATTCGTTGAAATAAGAACGACCTTCACCACTAAGATCCCGACACTTTTAATTTCTACTAACTAATTATTAGTTAGCTAAATCCGGATTCTCAGGAATTAAAGAGTGGTTAATTGAAAACCCTGAATGTCTGTCGATACTACCTGCAGTACTCGGGCCCAACATAAATGTCGGCTCCACTAAAACAAATTTCCGTCAGTTCACAATCAGCTCATCCGGTATCAGAGGTGGTGCTAACACACACGCTGTTTATATTCCTATTTTGATCCTTTGAAACACACATGTTACCCAACCAAAGAAAAAGGCTAGTACACAGTCGGGTGGGATTTACTAATTTATTAAACCAACAAAGCTTAATTAATCGCAATCTCTGCTTTAAACAACATTTTAACTCAACATATGAAAATACCACGTAAACTTACGCCAGTAAATCTCCTAAAAGACTCTTCGTGTTTGACGGATCCAGTTTGTCACTAATAGATCTCTGAAAATAAACTCAGTCTCCAAAATGTGCAGAATATTCTAGAATACTCTAGAAACGTATTGCTTTCTCCTTCTTTCACCTCAGTTAGCTAAAACGGACGTTTAAGATCTTGACATCGGTAAGGTTATTTGATCTTCAAAGTTAAAAAAGCAAAACTGTGATCCTTGTTTCGGGATTATTCGTTGTATTTAGGAAGCTAGGGAGACGCTTGATAATGAACAATCAGTATTGTAAAGGTAAATTCTTTAAAAAAGAACACTTTAAATCCAGTGAAATGTTTCGCGTTTTATTACACACACATATATATATATATATTTAAAAATGAATACACATGTGAAGAACGAAGGATAAAACACCATAAAAAGCAATGGAATGGACACTGAAGGAATTATACTTAAAAGGATGAAAAAGCAAAAACTGAAAGTTCAAAATTGGAAAACTATGAATATCTTATACAATCTTCAGAAGGGCTTTATAAGAATATTCATAGTAAATATATGTTATTTCAACAAATATTGTCAGCATTATTCCTAAAATCGACAATATTAAGCCCCTAATAACATATATAAATGAAACAAGAAAATTAAGGACCGACATGAGGTTCAAATGACAAAATAAAATGAAACAAGAAAATTAAAACCCGACATGAGGTTCAATATATATATATATATATATATATATATGTATATATATATATATATATATATATATATATATATACATACACTGCTCAAAACAATTAAAGGATATTGCAGTTTTAGGTGGATTTTGTATCTGGGAAACTTTTTAGCTGATTGATACATGGTCGACAGACATAGTAGGTTATATGAGAATAAATTACACATGTTTGGCAGAAAAAAAATGCATTTTAATGCGCAGTTGTGTACAAAAGGAAAAAAAAACAATTTGTGCATATGAGAAAAAAAGAATAAGAAAAGGTGTTTTCTTCAAAGAAAATCATTTTCAGTAGGGGGTATGGTTTCCACGGGCGGCCAGCAACGTTGTACACCTTTGAGGCATGGACTCAATGAGGCTATTAATGACGAGTTGGGGTATTCTGCCCCACTCTTCCAGAAGAGCTCTTTCCAGTTCTTGGAGAGTTTGTGGGGGTTGTTGGCGGCCAGAAACTCGTCTTCCTAGAGCGTCCCAAACGTGCTCGATTGGATTCATGTCTGGAGAACAAGCTGGCCATTCCATTCGAACGATTCCTTCCTCGAAAAGGAAATCCTCCACCAGGTTTGCACGATGTGGCCTGCAGTTATCGTCCATTAAAATGAAGTTATCTCCGATTGCTGCAGCGTAAGGGACTACAATAGGTCTGAGGATCTCATCCCTATATCGGCGACCAGTCAGAGCTCCATCTCGAATGATGTAGAGGTCAGTGCGCCCGTCAATGGAGATGCCACCATACATCAACACTCCTCCACCGCCAAATCTGACAGTTTCGTGCACGAACGCAGGATTATTCCTACTGCCACGGTCCCTCCAGATGAAAATACGCCTATTATCCGGATGCACAGAAAAACGGGACTCGTCAGAAAACAGAATATTGTTCCATTCATTTCTCCTCCAGTTGACATGCTCGGTTGCCCACTCCCTGCGGTCGCGACGATGCCTTGATGTTAATCTAACACATACCATCGGTCGGCGAGCATACAGACCTACAGCATGGAGCCGGTTTCGGACAGTCTGAGTTGAAATCGGGGTGACTGTAGCCGAGCGAAGGTGTTGTTGGAGAAGAGTAGCGTTCATGTTTCGGTGTCTCCGAGCTGTTAACGCTAAATACCGATCTTCATTGGGCGTTGTAGCCCCTCTACGACCTTGCCCTGGTCTTCGGCCTGCACATCCACTCTCCAAAAAACGGTTCCAGATCCTGGAAATGACACTTTGTGACACTCCAATGGCTTGCGCTACTTCGGCTTGAGTTTGGCCCCCTTCTAACCTACCAACAATTCTCCAAGCTTCTGAATCTGTCAAATGACTTCGCTGAGACATCGTACTCATCGAAACAAAGCAATCACTGAATGCCGATCATCCTTGTCTTCATTCTCTTTTATCCAGTTGAAAGTCAAATTTCATTCGCTGCCGCTGAAGCGACGTTTGTGACGTCGAACTCAAAATTTGCATACTCCACAGTTTGAAAACCAGAAAAATTTGCATTTGTGATTCTCTTCTTCTATTTTCGGCAAAAAAAATTTCGTTTATATCTTTATTTTATATAAAACTTCAAATATCCTTTAATTGTTTTGAGCAGTGTATATGTGTGTGTGTATGTGTGTGTGTGTGTGTGTGTGTGTGTGTGTGTGTGTGTGTGTGTGTGTGTGTGTGTGTGTGTGTGTGTGTGTGTGTGCTATTAGAAATTAATTTTCACGCGAGTGCAGCTGCTGATAACAACTACACTGCAAAAAAATAAGTGTTGATTTTACAGTATAATACTGGCACTCCAGTTGCCAGTATTATACTGTAAAATCAACAATTATTTTTTGCAGTGTAGTATGTAATAAAAGAGCCTCTGTTTTGACCACAATTTTTGAATAAGATGCAAAGTACTTTTTACAATGTAGAATAACCATGAAATGAAAAAATAAATCTACAAAATCTAAGAAATATCATGCATCGTGCATTAACGGTAGCATATTTTAACTGCAAAACAGCACACATTGAAACCTCGTGAGGTTTTATTTGTAAAAGTCAAAAATGAAAACTCATTAAAAAAATATATCTTACTGTATTTATTAACTATGTAGCACTTCTTAAACAAAGCTACAATGAATGTGTGCATGTGCGCGTATGAATTCAAGGCATAGAATAAACAAATTAGCAGAAAAAAAGCTAAACGTTGCATATTGTTTACAACGTATTTGTCCTAGAAACGTATTTGTTATAGAAACATAATAGTGTTGAATATGCTTGCACGCACTTTTCTTAACATTGAAATTACAAAATCACGGGTTAAAAGCCGTAAAGTTATGAAATTTTGAAAAGTTACAGGAGTATCTATCGAATTTTTAATTATTTTGAATGGCTTGATAGGCTTAAGAACCTAATTGACAACAATTTTTTTTCTGGGAAATTAAACTTTAGAATTCGGTTCACATCTTTGTGAAGCGAGTAGTTTACGTTCCCTGGCGTGCACCTTATCTTCTGCTATTAGAAACGGAGAGTAACAGAATATCTGAACTCAGAATTGTTGGGTTATCACCCTATTAAATCGTTATACTCTTAGACCAAAATGTTGTCGCCGTTTAAGATGTTTAATATTGCTTATCTACGATGATGCGAGAACAGCATCGAACGTTTATGATAGAAAAAAGTGGTTAGGAATTAAATTGTAACCGAAGAGTAGAAGAGCGAGAATTCTCAATTTTTACTCTATTGCGAATGAATGTGTCAGATGTGAAATTCTGGAGATCGAGCAGTATAAACATAAATAATAAAAAGTCTTTGAATGACACTTTGCAACAAATTAGGTGTCCAGTAGTAGGTGTTCAATTCCCTTCTGTCACCTGATAGAACTTTCAAAGGATTGCGGGCATGAAGACAGCACTATAGGTGAGATGATCTAACAAAATCATTAAAGACGATAACTCCGGCCTCCTCTATTGTAACGTCATTCTGAGCTTAGATTCTTTCGATTCAACGATAGAAAACAATTTATTAAATTTATCGTTAAGACTTTCTATTTTAAATAGCGATACAATGTGTTTTCTCTGTCCATTTTTTTTCAAGTGTACCAACTAAATTCATCAAGTTAATTTATCTTTAATGAAAAAGATTTCTTTATATGGCAGTAATTTCCATTACATTTTGAAACATTTTCTGCAGCCTTACCTATTGTACTATAAACAATTTGATGAATTACATTTATTTGAGCACTCAACTATATCTTTACTGAACCTAATTAAGAATTCAGTAAAGCATTTAGAATGCCTGTCAAAATTTTCAAAATAGATGGAAGAGGTTCTGATTAGAATAGATAAATCTCAAAATGATTAATCGACTAAATTATAAAGCTTTGAATGTTTACTCTCAAACCTAGTGATGTAATCTTGTTAAAAATAGCTATACTTTAGTTCTAAATTTAAGAAACAACTGGTTACGTTGAGATTGTTGTTACGTTAGACTTTAGAAAGTGTTAAAGATTATTTAACACAATTTAGATGTTGATATCATAACTATAGTGTCTATAAGATATAGTGTGGCAAGCAGCTATCAAAAAGTGCTAAAAAAAGGAATGCGATAAATGCCCAACGATGCTAAACGATAAGTATCGATCACAGCGACATCTGGTCGCTCAAACGTAAACATTGTATGATTGTATTGAGAAAACATTTCAGCCGGTGAAGATTTAGCAGATGTCGCTGCAATCGACATTTATTGTTCAGCATCTTTCAATATTTATCGGATACAATTTTTAGTACTTTTTAAAGCATTACTTGAATAGCCGTTTTCCACAGTATATCTTCTAGACGCTATATCATAACCATCACAACTTACGGTAGGCACAATTTACGAACTTTACCTCTATTTGATGTAAGGAAGAAAAAAACTTTTTTTATTGTAAAAATTCCTTTTCAGATGTAAATGATTTATTGTGTCATAAGGGATGATTTACATATTAAAACTGAATTAAAATATTTACCTCATAATAACACTTTGACTCCAGCATGTAAAACCCGTAGAAATATAATTTTATTCTATGTTGAATGGGTGACAAGTGAAATATAAGTTATTGAAAATAAAACCATTTAATGTGAAACAGAAACGTTCGTTATTTAGTAGGTTTGCCGCAGGCGATTGCTTTTTATTTTGTTTCAAAAGATTCGTACCACTTTTTTCAAACTATAATCCCTGCAATATACTTCTACACTGCAAAAGAGTGATCTGTCCGTATAATAATCTACCACAAATAATACATTTTTAAAAATAGTGGTACGACTAGAATATAAAAATAGCCACCCCTGGTAACCCTGTTATTTAAGCATAAATCGAAAAATATTTCATGTAATTCATTGCTTTTTTTCGTATTTTATGATAATTTATAAAGCTAAAATGTTCATTGCTCACAACAGCTCATGTATATTTTAAAATAAATTACTTTTGAAATTAGAATTAGTAATTAGTAATACGATTATTAATTTTTTAAAAATAGAAATTTAAGAGCAAATATGTAAACGTCTGTATATTAGATTAAATTTTAAAATCCATTTCCCTCTATTCCCTATGATAAATACTAGCAAAGATAAAATTATGAATTTTTAATAGCTTTAATTGACACATAACTGTTATATTTTTATTTTATGGTTATACAGTCGAGTTCTCTTACAGCGAACACTATGAAACCGCTATTATTTTTATAACGGTTTTTTAAATCATGCAATTGCATTTTGTGAATGGGAATATTGCGGGCGAATGGTTAAAAATTCGTACAATATTCATTACAATAAAAATAGAGTACTATCGAATGTCATTATAACGTCACTGCACTTCATTTATGTTGTCACTCATTAAAAATGCGTTTATCAATATTGGTTATGATTCCCAAACTAAGTTTTTTTTTTCAGAATTAACGTGTTTTTTAAGATAGAGTATTTATTATTTACGTTAAAGGAAAATGCTGTGCATGGCAAACCGAATGAAAGGAAAAATATACAGATATTTATAATAAAAATTTATAATCTTGAATAAAAATAAATATGTAGGTGGTCTGTTCGGCATCTTTCGCTCAGATGAGATCTTCAACATCTGCTATTCCTAGCATCATTACGCACCACACGTATTAAATGAACTATCAATGGTATCTACTAATAAGAAAACTTAATGTATGCTAATTATCAAAAGAAACATATGTGTAAAGTTCACAGAAGAAAATATAGGTAGTATAAAAATGAAAAAAAAAATTATGAAAAATGGCACTCAGTTGTACTTTTGGATGAGAAAGTGTTCTGTGTGAATAAGCTGTATGAATTTCAGAATGATTGAAGAAATGCAGAGATACAGCATATACTAAATTTTCTTCATTAGTGATGGTCAATGAAAATGTGGGTGCGACCAGTTTTCTGGGAAATTGACATTAAATTCGAGCACTATGGGCTGTACAGTTTAAAGAGTTGATAGAAATCCACTTAAAGTAACTTTCGGAACCATTTGTACTGAAGAAGTGGTAGATCAGAAAGGTAAAATTTTGATGCATTTGTGGTATAATGAATTTCTCGGTTTGAAATGAAAATACAGGTATGATTATCCATTAAGAACAATTGGCTTAAATTCAATAAGAACATCATTTTATACTCCCTATCTCTTCAAAATAGTTCCATGCAAGTATACTCAGATGCTATTTATGATGCTTAGTTTAATCTGGACATTTTCCATCAAAAATATGATTCATAAACGAAATTTAGGTTAATAGTTTTCAACACAGGCATGTATTATTACAAACATTATTAAGCAGTGCTTCATATTAAAATTAAACACGGTTAAAACCTTCTGTGCCAATAAGATAAAACATAAGAGTTAAAAGTATCTTTACATTTACAAGATTTGTTCATTTATTTTCAGATGAACTGCATGAATATAATAAAAATGACTGTATGAAATACACGAATTTAATCCTAAATAAACTAGTATGCAGTTCCGCAATTTTACATATTTTAGTAACTGTTTATTAAAAAAAATGTGCTATTTTTACCCAACACTGCATTGCTCGGTTACAAGAAAATTAAAAACAATTGAAAACAATTAAGAATTTAATAAAAATTAAGCGCATTATCCTGTATTCTTATAAAGTATTTTAAACTAAACATCAAAAATCTGTTACTAAAACCATTAATTTCTTTAAAAATAATTTCCTAATCTATACACTTTATGCTGTATAATATGATAAATCGTAAGATTATATTAAATTCAACTTAACAAACATGTGTTAAATATTAGACATAAAAAGTTTAATATTTATAAGAACACGGTTTTTACCATGTTAAGCAAACAAATCTGTACATTATTAAGAGAATCATATAAAGAAATACATATAATTTTTTATTTCGGAATTTCACGTATATGTGGCGCTAGTGTGCTATAGCCTGTGTATGTATTTGAAGCTTATTGATGCCGTATATCACTTTAAAAATCTAATGGCATCAAATGAAAACAAGAGTAGCTATAATTTTCACAACTGAGTTTTTATATAATATTTCCGGCATAGCATTTGAGATTAAAAAAATGAATAATTCCTATTTTAGTTATCAAAATAGAACAAAATAGAAATTTACATCTAGAATGTTTTCAGGATTCAGTAAATTTAAATCAAAGTAATTAAAGTTTGAAAGTTTATAATAATAAATGCTTTTGTCTTTTACATTGAAAAATTATTCCTAAATAAGCAAGCAAAAAGTACTTAGCTATATTTTATTTGTCACTAAAGCGAAATCTCTAGGTCATTTAAAAGGTATTTTTAAGTAATTTATTTGTTTTTATTCCAATATTTATTTCGGAGGGATTAAGAGCTTTTTATCTGAATTAATAAACTATTAATTTCTTAATCACTTATGATCTATCATTTTTCCTTTTATACATGATATTTGTAGTTTTAAAATAATTTTGAAATATTTTTGCAAGCAGAATGCTTAGTAATAAAGTATTGTTTTTAAACGAACATGTGCATGATGCATGTTCATGCTCAATCCTGCGTGTGTGTGAAACTGTTAAACGAGAAAGAAAAGGTTGAAATAATAGATTTATTTACACAATTGTAAAATATATATTTATAAAAATATATTTTACTATTCATAAGGAAAAAAATAACTATTGGAGAATGGTTATGTCTAAGTAATTTTATATGAAGGTGGTATTTGAATTCTTATAATGGAAGCACACCCAAAACGATATATATCTGCTGAAAAATATTTATGCCTACAAACGTTTATAAAGTTAAAGAAAATTGCATGTGGATTTTCAATTTTCAATACTTCTGCTCCAGCTTTGAATCGAACGCAAGATATCTTTATCACTAAAGAGTTGATCAGACCATTCAACTAACGAGTATTTTGCTGTACGTTTTATTTTTCCTGAATCTTGTTAATTTCTTATAAAGTGACTGCATTTACTGATTTTACCTAAAGAATAGAATAATATCCTCAAACTAGTTGATTATTTTAAGCATTTGCGAAGTTTCGTTAAAGTTTTGTGATAAAAATACCAGGTGAACCCATCAAAATTGTTTGGAACCAGTTAGCAATGATGATTTTTACAATTTTTACAAGTTAGCGTTGAAATATTTCAATGTATTTTAAAAAGAACTCCCAATATATATTTTTTATTTTTGAAGCACCGAATAACTTTTATAACTTTTTTTATTTTATTTTATTTTATTTTTTTAATCTGCGAAAGTCAGCAGTATGAGGATTATCGAAGCCCAGCATGATGTATATAAAAATAAATTTTTGTTTTGTGTGTAGGTGAAGAAATATTAATATTCTTAGAACAAATTTTTTTTTATGTTGGAATATGACGTAATTGCAGTTTAATATAACTTTATATCCTTTCGATAAGTAAAAGAAATTTGCGTCAAAATTTGTTAAATCGGCCTATATTACAATTATGAACAGCTAAGGGCTATCAGTTAATGTAGTTCATTTTACGTTTAATTTTTATTTTTTTATTTATGTATTTCTTTTGCTGCAAATATTTTAACTACTATCTTTAAAGACATACTGTTTTGTTTTATGAAAAAAGATTGTGCATTATAATTAATTGTGATTGAATGATATTAAGTTAAGCACTAACTATCGTTAATATGATCAAATTTGTTTTAAAATGCATGTTGGGATTTATCTTATAAGAATAATAAAAGACAAAATCTGATTTTCTTTTTAGTATTCCGAATTACCCTTCCATAAAAAATTAAATATTTTTTACAGCTGAATTGTAAATTAATCACTTTAGCTTTTAGCTTTTTTACGTTGTTTTTGTGTGGCAAATTATGAAGTATTTCTCTTTTCGCATTTTATTTTGACATTTACCGTGAAGATACGTTTGAAATAGTAAAGGAGTTGTCGTGCGGTTACTTTTAATTTTCTTTTAATACTACCGATTATCCATTTCCATCCAACATCGTAAAAGTCTTAAAAAAAGGGGGAAATTAAACTAAGAATTTGATTTTTGCATAGCTGCATGTTAATCAAATGTACTCTTTTGTATGCGAACGCGGCTACAAATAAACTTTTAATGCATTTTAATCAAAGTCCGATGAAATGCTTGAAATTACCACAAATTATAAACCACTTTTAAATAGTAAACACAATTCTTGAACTATTCCAGTGATAATTTCTGAAGTTTTAATGTATTAACAGTAACGGCAAAGAAAAAAAAATTGCGTGTACTTATTGATGTTGTAAGACATGTTTCTTATTCTTAAACTCAATAATTAATTTGAGAAATTTCTTAATTTTACAGATTTACCCAAGCTGCAGAATTTTCATTTTCCAGAAATAGTTAAAAAAGGAGACAAAATAAACATTCTATGTAGTTTCATAAGAGGTCAATCTCCGTTTACTTTTGAATGGAAAAAAAATTCTGATGTACTACAAAGCAAGAACAATATCCAGATAATTCAAAATAGTGACTTTTCAAGACTAATTATAAATCCAGTGACTGATAAATCATACGGAAACTATACATGTACGGTAAAAAGCAAATATGGATTGGATAGTTTCTCAGCATTTCTACATGTCAAAGGTGAGTTTATGAAGCGATTTATTAATTATTTTATAAAAAAATAATTGATCAATGCGAATGCGTGGTTTTTACAATTGACAGAAATTCTACATTAAAATGATATATATATATATATTATTTAAATATATATATCATTTAAATATATATATATATAAGCTTTATTATACAATACACAATGTTTAAAAAAATCTAGGAATACTTGAAAAGTAAAAATAAAAATAAAGAAAGAAAGTTGTAATATATATGTGAATTAAATGTAATTTTAAACCTTTGCGTAAAATATTTGTTGATATTAGCTAAATATAAGCACATAATTTCTGTAGAATCTAGAATTTATGTTTGAGCGCTTTTCCTAGATGTGAAATTATATTGTTATATCATAATTAAATATTTTAATAAAAAATATTATAATTAAACAAAAATCCAGCAAAAGTTCAATACTCAGTAAATTTCGTCCCTATACTATGTAGGAATTTTGTTGTGAAATCCTTTTTAGACTCATTAATATCAATAATAATTCTATTGTGTGTGTATGGTAAGGAGTCTGTATTAGTTTACTTTTATTTTGGAAAATAATGAATTGATTTTAATATTATAAAAGATTTTATAGACACAGTTTCACATCTTAATCAGAAGATCACTGCATGCAAACTTAGTAAAAAGCTATTCTTTTGTAATAATTTAGCATCTACAGGAAATAAAATATAAAATCTTCTTCATAATGAATGTTATATAAACAAGATCGTTGTAGTAATATTTTGAGATTAAGTTAACAAATTATTTATGTATATGCATTTATTATATGTTTGTGAATTTAACGCACACACAGCTGTATAATTATTTGTAAGATATTCCTAGACGTGAAATTATATTTTTATGTCATAATTAAATATTTTAATAAAAAATATTATAATTAAACAAAAATCAAGCAAAACTTCAATACTCAGTAAATTTCGTCCCTATACTATGTAGGAATTATGTAGGAATATAATTTCACGTACAGGAAATAAAATATAAAATCTTCTTCATAATGAATGTCATATAAACAAGATCGTTGTAGTAATATTTTGAGATTAAGTTAACAAATTATTTATGTATATGCATTTAATATATGTTTGTGAATTTAACGCACACACAGCTGTATAATTATTTGTAAGACATGTATAAATTGATATATGCATTATATATAAACATTTCGAATATTTTATAGCTTCTCCAACTTGGTCCATTGAGCCGCAAGATATTGATATTGTTGAAGGAGAAACGGCTGTATTGCACTGCTACGCGGAAGGCTCACCCACTCCCGATATAACATGGAATTCGGTTGGTGAGTACTTATATTAGCACAATAAATTTTGAAATTAAACTTACCTTTTTAAATTAAACAAAATATTGAGTCCAGTTATCCTTAAAATATGAAAAAAAGACTTTTAGGAAAACTATAAATTTAAATGTTGTATAAAAGTGAGATATCAATCGCCGCTTTCGAGTACATATGAGTACATGGAAGTAAAGTAAAATAATATACTGTGTTAAAAAATCGATCTCAATAACCTCCAAATAAACCTAAAAACAATTTTATTTTAATGCTAGTAAAAATCTATAGGTAAGTAAAAAGTAAAATTTTTTCTCCGTGTACATCAAGAAAGTTTGAATTGAATGTAAAATAATTTGTAATAGATTATAATTCATACTGTTATTTAATTTTAATTTCTTAATACATGTTTCAAACTATACATTTATGAAACATTTTAAAACTAAAATATTTGTCTGGATTTATAAGCAATACTTTCATACAAAAAAATCAGCATGATACATTATAGTTTTAGGATATATAAATGACTGTATGTAAAATAATTTAGCATCGTACGGGTAAAAATTTTGAATGCTTTTAATTTCAAAAATTGTCGTCCAAATGAATTAAAATTGGGTATATGAGCGTAACATTAACCATACTAAAATATTATGTTAAAATTGGCGTTTTCGATGAATATTTAAAAGTTTGGGCTGATTTCCATGTGATTTCCTACAAAGCATAATTTACGTATATCATTTTATAAATGAGATTCCAATCAAATAATGCTGTAACTTTTTTGTATATTTATAGAAGACATACTCATACTCGTACTCTCTATAGAAGGCATACTCGTAATAATACTCGTACCTCTTTTTTTTTTTTTTTTTTTTTTTAAACAAGACTCTGCATTCTGATTTTTATAATTTCGATATCTTATGCGTAAATGTGTAATTCCTATTAGTCCAGTAAATAAAGGATTTTTCTCGGAACAAATTTGTATAGAACTCATCCCCCTCCAGCCCATAGACATTGTTAAGAAATGTATTCCCGCAAAAGTCCCCCCCCCCCTTCCAAAGTCTGAATATGTAGGCTTTTAGAAAGTTGCTTATAAACCAGTTTCTAAATGCTTTAGGGACCCCGTTCTTCTTTTATAGTGTTCTTGTTCTTATAACTTTTTTAATTACAGCAACCTTACAGATAAAATTTAAGTCGAAAAAAATTTCAAATCCAAAAAATATGATGTCTTCATGATGAAATAGTTGATTTTTTTCCCTCGTGTTATTAAAGTATGAAAAATTCAAGAAAATGTCACAATGTTAATATAGACAGAAAAGTTCTGACATAGAAAAAAGTTTGATCATCATTTTTGCTAATTTTTTGCAATTATTTTCAAATAAATCATCATTGCTTTTATAGAAGTATCTGTCTGTATACACACGTTTGCGGTTGACAGACAAGCTGGTTTTACGTGCTCCCCCCTCCACGTTCCCTTGCCCCTGTCAAAGATCCCATACACTAGTCCTATATACCGTTTAATTTCTTTGCCCCTGTATAATATCTTTTCAAATGTTTTTCTCTATCTTTCTCCCTTTTACTTTTCTTAAGATATGTGTACTTAAAAATATGTAATGGAAATGATACTAACTTATAATTTAGGCCATTTCTGATTTTTTTTTTTTTTTTTTTTTTTTTTTTAAAGAATATTACGAGTTTAGAGCATTTACTTTTTTTTTCGTGTTTCGATTATTTATTTTTATAACCGTTTTAGATTCCAAACAAATTAACTACAGATTAAATTTAAACGTAAACATACACTAACACTCATATGAAAGAAGGATTAGTAATGATGTTTCTAGCTTACTAAACTGGAATTTAAAGAAAATGTTTGCATCAATAAGACAAATGTGTATATTTACATACATAATAAACTTTCTATTCCCGAAATTTTCATGGTATGGACATAAAATGTCTAGACGAGAAAATATGGAGAGTTTTCAGAAAATATATCTTTAATCATGGCTTAAAATTGCAGTAAACAAATAAGATCTGCTTGAAATATTCCTGACTTTTGCTATTTGTACCAAAGCATTATTTCAACTTTGGGCCAATGTCCGAGGGTCTGGTACCCCCGCGGTCTATGCAACTGATATGTGCAAGATTTTTTTCTTTTTAAGGTTTTTCCTTGTATGATAAAATTTGAGATACTTTCTCTTCAAAAATTCTGTTATACGGCATCCATAAAGTGAAAATATGCTAAAACATCGAGGTCTAATAAAATACTGTTTAATTAAATATCAGACTTTTGTACCGTAGAGCTGCCTATTTTAACTAATCAGGAATAGGGTGATTATATTGGTGGAAGATAATGGAACAACTTACATAAGTTACTATTTACCATTAAACCACCAGTAGATGTATGCAGGTAAAATGAAAAAAAAGGTAATAATAACTATTCCAATATTTCGGATAGTTTAAAAGAATAAATAACACCACTAATGTAAATTGACGGTTTTTTTAAAAATCCAATAAAGATAAAAATTGTGAGATGGGGACTTTTGAAAAAATAATCCTTTCATTATAGTTTAACACCAGGAAAAGAAATCAGCTTTATACGAATTTGTTGCGAATTCGGCCTATTTCTCCGGTTATTTAATGGAATATATTGGAGTTGAGATAATCATCGATAATTTCATAATCTATGAGAATTTTTATGATTCTACAATTAAAACACTACCAAAAATATAAATGAGAACTTTTTAGATGCTTATAGATTTAAGTTTTGAGAAACCAGAACTTGAATTGCTAATCCATTAATATTTGATCGAAATATACTTACAACCACGATATTGAAAAAAAAAAATATTTGTCATTTTACCAATTGATAATCAAACAACCATAACAGATAAAAATATTCATGTGGTTCAACTCGATATAAATTAATAACTGTAACTAATTTTTGATCAACAATGTTAAATGTTTAAAATTTCATATAAATTCACGAAGAAGCATTTTACTGTGTATTACTCCTACAAACGTTGCCGAAGACCACCGGAGATAACAAACGAATTTATCAATTAATTTTATTTTTGTGATTACAAATACAATTTTCCTGATAATTAACTTATTCCCGATTCGCGTGTATTTTATTAATAAGTAATTTTACAATGTAATTTTAATTCACTGAATTTTATACTGATGCGCTCGTAAGATTTAGGGAATTTTTATATGAGGTGAATCTTAGATTTAAAGTTTTAATCTGGGATTAAATTTTAACCAATGTATCCATATGTGGGTGTTAGTGCTGAAAAGAAAGCTTTAAACTGAAATTAACAACGCGAGTGGAGAAATATACTTTCTTACATTGTTAAGGAAATCTTAGGGAATATATATATATATATTTTTGTCTTATGTCTTGTCAGTGAAACTGAAGGATTGATTCTAACTATTATACATAAGCGATAGTAAGTGATAATAAGCGATAGATCAATCAATTTTATAGAGTTAAACTGTGATTGTATTTAGTTACTGAAAGTGGAATATCAGAGGATATGCATTCCATATGTCACGCATATAAATAAATCTACAAACTATTATAAACGATAGACGAACAGCGTTTCTGAAGATCATAAGTATTAGATCTCAGAAAGTAGTACTGTTTTCTTACATGTCTTTGTTTTTATTATTTGAATTGTTCAATCTTCCAATGTAAGATTTTAAAATAAATGAATCGTAAACAAGCATAGAAATAAAAAAATGTGAATAGAAATTTAAAAAAAATCAGAGATGCTAAAATGATGATTATGGAACTTGGTGATAAATTTTATGTCAGTATTTTCAATGGGAGAGTTAAGAAATATGACTTTAAATAATAATTATTATTTTTAATACTTCAGAAAAAAAAAAACACTTTCATTAATAAGGAAGTTATTATAATTTGCCTATTTTACAACTGCAGAAAATCGAAAATAAGGTATTTTATATTGAAAATAAAAACTGGATTAACAACAAACATAATTTTCGATAATTGTATTGGACAACAAATTTAATTTTATTATCATAATTTATTTATGAAGATGTGTCTACTATAACCATATAAAGAATTTCTATAAAATTAAATACTGTTGATTTTTTTGCTTTATTGTTTAAATAATAATATAGTAATTGCACATAATTTCCAGATACTTCAAAAGATGGTGCATATCATCGACCAATATCTATGAAGAATGGGACGTTAGTTTTTAATTCCGTGAAAAAAGAAAATGAAGGTTCATATTCTTGCGAAGCGAGCAATGGCGTTGGTTCGTCTTTAATCAAATCGGTTACTCTTATTGTTCATGGTAACTTTTATTATTATATTACATTTGAATATAGTTTATGATTGAAAACATATTGAAAGTTTAAACTATTTATGTTAAAAAATATTAAAAAATTAATAAATATTTTTTGAAAATGTTTATACAGATTTTTAATATTTCACATGTGCAATTCACCGAAAAAAGTACACTCAAATAAATTAAATGTTTACATAAAGTTTTTAATATATTTGAGTCATGTAACAATTTGTGCTATAAACCACGGTCAATTGTTTCCTATAATATAACATGACACCAAGAACTTCGAAGTTTACTATTTAAAAAAAAATGAAATTTACTGGAATATTACGACAGCTTTCTTTAAAAAACAAACAAACAAACAACAATAAAAAAAAAACCAATGATTTTCTTTAATTTTTTGATAATTTTTTCGTTTTAAAAAATATGTATGACACTTTTGGTATTTGAGAACTTTTTTGTACACTTGTGTAGCTTACTGAAAAGTTGCTTAGAATCATATCCTTAACTGTTTAATTTGCTAAAAGTTTAATTTCAAATGCTTAGATAAAGTGAGTATATCGAGAAAAATCCAGAACGAAATTATTTATGATTAGTTCCGTATATGTCTAACATCTTTTACAAATATGTCCTGTCGAAGTTTTAGCTTCAATATGCAACGTTCTTATGATATCATGTGTGTCATTTAAATCTAAAATATTTGTGCATAACCTTGTGTATAAGTGTCAGGAATCCAATATAATGATTAATGAAGCATTATGTATACGACATTCTACCGAAAACTTTTAAGAGAACTTTGAAGTCTTAAAGATTGTAGAAGGGAACTCTTTCCTTATGTCCTTTTTCAAAAGTCATCGATATTAAAAAAATGCAAAAATGCGATATTACATATAAGTAAATAATAAATAGTAGATATGCATGGATTCAGCTAAATCAATACATTTATCGTATATTAGTATGTATGGGTTGTTGATTTCTTAATGAATAAACATCCAGATTACATTTGCGTGCTTTCTGAACATGTACTTTTATTTCTTAGTATCTTGAAGTAAATGACATCTTTGTTGAAAAGTTAATCATTCTATATAATTCGAAAAATGTAAATTAAGTGTTTTATGGACTTGAAAGTCTGTGGAATATGACGGAGGAAATGGAATTTATGAGTTTATTAAGTTCAATATGACATTTTGTATCATTATCTTTACTGAAGAGACAGGTGAAGTATCACGTACATATAACGAAAATATTTTGGAAAACTATCAATTTATTTAGAATTTATGAATTTGATTGAAGAATTTTTTCATTAAATTTGGTGCCTAAATTCCCCTAACCGAATTCCACATCCATGTTTATTGTCTAATATATGTGCTATCGGGGAAAATGCGGTTGCATACAACACTGAAAAATTAAGAATAAAAAAGCATGTGGAAGCAAGAGATTTAAAGTTATTCATAAAAATCAACCCGACTTACAAGAATGCAGTTAATTCTTGATCAAAACAGTGCAGATAAAATGTGCTAAGTTTATGTGAATCCGATTATGGAAGCTTCTCAATTTTCACAAGTGAGAAATATATTAATAATATGATTTTCCACTGTATTTACAGTTGACTTTGTGCCAACTTTGACGTCTGACATTCAGACGTATTTAAAAATGCCACTTGTTTATTTTAATAAGTATAAAATATAATCACATTATGTGTTATTTCGGAACAAAATAATTGTAAATATTACTTTTTTATTAATTTTATTTTAAACTTTATTTTCCAGAAATCAGTTATATAAAATTATGGGTAGCCACAATGAGTTTATGGAAATCTAAGCAAGAAAAATATAAGGCAGCAAATACTGATTATTTTTTTTTAATCTTTTCTTTTTTTAAAGGTAATGGATATTTATCTTTTCATTATATGATATATAAACGTGAATGGTGTGCGTGCATGTTTATGTGCGCAAATATATATTATGGAAAACGTAAAAGCATACACATAAAATATATAATATAACATAATACGTGTGCAATTATAGTCCAATCTATGAGTGAACAAAG
Organism: Maratus michaelseni; assembly: GCA_963931845.1. NCBI lineage: Eukaryota > Metazoa > Arthropoda > Arachnida > Araneae > Salticidae > Maratus > Maratus michaelseni. Next base: position 259,726,931 of record OZ007592.1, read on the forward strand.
GAAAAAAAAAACAACTGTAGTGCTGCATTTGAAAGAAATTTTCGCCAAGTTGAGATTATTTTTTGCTACATGTTTTTGTCGCGAACGTTGGGAATTTCGCATGTGTATATAACATGTGTACACATCGCATGTGCACATGTATACACCATAGTGAATTTTATTCAACAATTTCCATGTTTTGACCATATATTTAATATCAGATGTGGAGTAATATCATGACGTCACACTTCCAAATCTGTAATTTTTATTATAATATATACTTGGTAAATGTAAATTTTGTACGGAGTACTACATACGATTGCTCATTATTAAAGTAAATAAATATAATTATAAACGTTTTAATGCTCGGTTTACAATTTTTCATGATATCGAATTATTTACCGAGATTTAAATAGTTTTTGTGTAAATCTTGTGAATAGTTTTGTGTTTCATTCACAATTTGAAACAGTTTAGAAATTATTTAAAGAAACTAACAGACGAATATTATACTCGAATATAGACGAATATTTTGAAAAATATTAAAATTATGTGTAATGTAACATTACCGAATATGACAGAAATGATAAATAACCAATACTTAACTAATATTATGTATTATTGTGTGCATAAAATCATCATTTTTTTTACTATAATTATAGAAATTCACGCAGTTGTGTGGAATTTAAATATTTTTCGCAATATATATTGTATATACTTTTTAAAAATGCCTGTATGTGGCGCTACGTGTTCCATTAAGTATGTGAATGTAGGAGAATTACGTCATTAACTGTTAACTGAATCATGATTTAGACGCTGTATTTTTTCTTTTGCGTACAATCATTTAAACAGCTTACAAAGTTATAAAGCTCGGCTTGTTTCATTATATGTTTTAAATTGAGATGTTATTTTAAATAATAAATATAGTTTTTATTTTATAATTTTTTTTAAGAATGTTATAATAGCAGCTTTTAGGATATTGACTCATGACGATGATACCTCTTTGGATTACGAGAGCTTCAGTTGTGGTTTTGCTATTTTATTTGTCCAAAAATTATGCTTATTCATCAGGTACGTACATTTTACTCACATTTTAAGTGTATTATTAAATTTACATGTCATTTATTTTTAAAAGAAATTACTAGCATATTTACATACTTACAGAAATGCTGCATTTTCTGAAATTGAAAAGATGATGTTCTTCATATTAGCCAAAATAGTTTCTTAAATAAATATCTATGAAAACTATATTTCATTAACACAATAACCATGAAACGGTATCTACTTTTATTATATTTATTCTAAACATAGAATTAAAAAAAAGAATACTTTGGAGTTTTATACCCCAATGAACTTTCTTCAAAGGTAAATATCTTGTTTTTCCAAATTATTTACACGCATCAAAATATTAAACTATAATTACTTAGATATAATTAAGTTTCTAACGAATTCTAATCTTTATAATTTAGAATTCGCATTATTATTGTTGTTTACTAATTTTTCCTAACAATAAAAATTGTAATTTCATAGATTACTAAGATCATATATTATATTTTGTGGTAATGTATCATACATACAACAATAAATAAATGTATATATATTTGAATTTCTAAGTATCCGAATAAATAGCCTTACTGTTTACTTACAATTGTAAAAAAGAATATTTATGTACAAAAATAATAGGGAATGTTGTTTAATTAAATTATCACTCAAAAAAACATATATTTTCACAAAATTTCATGTTAACATTTATGGAAATATGATACCTTCATTTAAATTACAAAAAGCACTCAGGTAACTTGAAATACTATAAAAACAAATCATATCTAAAAGCCGTTCGTGGCTTTTGTATTGCAATCTCAGATTATTTGCTGATATGTTTTTCCATTACTTTTTTTTTTCTAATTAACTGCAATTTTAAATCAAACAATGTTTTAACGAAATATGAGTGTACACTGTAAAAAAAAATGGGTCAATCTATTAAAAAAAATGTTAGTTTTTCTCATTGATCTTTGCAATTACTAAAAATGTTTTTGTATTCTTATTCAGTTACAAGAAAATGTGTAAAAATTACTAGAAAATTGCTAGCAACATTACTAGAAAACAGCTAGCAACGATTTCAGTTAATAATACCTGTTACTAAAAAAATCTGTGGAATACAAATATACTAAAAATTTTTTAGTAACCTCAGGATTTTTTTTTAACAGTGTACGATATCAAAAGCCTGTTCATAAACGCTTCCTATGATACCTTATCTACCGTTGTACATTTTGTATGTGCATATAAAAAGGAATCTGGACATCAGAAATAATATACATATTATAATGTTGTTATTATTATTAATTATCGCCAGAATATATAATTAAATAGTTAAATTTCATTAAAAGTTTTCAGATCTCATCTAATCTAGTGTTATTGTCAACATAAACAATATAATAAGCAGGAATTTTATTTGTAGAAATATTTTTTAAACTTTGATAACAGCCCAAGAAACTTATCATTGAAATGTTCGTATTTATTTTCTGTTACGCTCAATTTCTTTATAGAATTTGTTATGTTTCCACAATTTCATGGTTTGTTTTGCTCCATTATATTAAATAACTTTTTTAGTGGAGATTTTAATAGCTATGCAATTATTTATATAGCATTATTTTATGTAAATTATGAGATTTTCCTTGACAGGCAATAAAGCATTATTAATAATATGTTATAAAGTATTATACGCAAATGAAGTTTTTCGGAGTAAAAATTATTTAAAATTCGCTTATTAATTATACATGAAATTACCTAAATTTATTTTTAAAATATTTATTATTTTTAAAATAATAATTATATATATATATACATTATCATTTATTAGACAAATATTTGACCATTTTTTTAAAGATACAATGTAATGTTGAGATAAATATTTTTTTATTATTAAAATTATTGATGTTATTTTTAATGTAAATTTTTATAGATATTCCAGTTTTGCAACCATTTCATTTTCCGGAAGTAGAAATTGGAAAAGCTGTAAGCGTCACGTGCTCTGTAACATCTGGAAAACCACCTTTTAGTTTTAAATGGTATAAAAATGGAAAGTTAATTGAAGGCGAAGGAATAACTTCTCAGCGTAAAATATCGAGTCTTCTCATAGATCCCGTAGACAAATCTTCTGGTGGTAACTATACGTGCATTGTAAGCAGCTCAGGGGGAAAAGGATCATATTCAGCAATTTTTACAGTGAAAGGTAAGAGATTTAATTAAAGATTTTTTTCAATATAATAATTGGTTTAGAATTAAATTATTGGCCTTTTCCAGTAAAATGAAATAATTAAAAATGATGTGTATTTGTTTTACATTTTATAAATGAAGTTTTTTTTTAAATTACTGTAATATTTTAATTTTGAATCAAAATGATACATTAAGCGTTAAAGAAAAGAAATATATATATTGGTCATTTTTTTTTTACATCTAAAGGAGCATTCGATTCTGGGTTCTTAAATAAAAAGTAAACATTGTAAAATATAATTGCATGGAAAGTAAATTGTATCCAAATTAATTCCCTTACAAAGAATCGCCCCCACCAACGGCTGAGAGGTTTTGCTCTCATAGCTGGTAGACGGTAGGTGCTGGGTTCGAACCCAATCGCGACCGTCGGCCTAATCGTTCAGAGTTTTCCGTGGTTTTCTTGCAACTCTGGGTAAATTTGTGTAAATATGACTAGGTTCCTTTATAAAGACACCGACGAAGGGTATTCCCCCTCGGCCTGTATCCCTCGAATAGATAATCGGCCGTAAAAAAAACAACTCCAACTCCTTACAAATAATCATAACTTTAATTTCATATAGTAAAATAATCATATATTACCTACCTTACGTTATATAATTTTATTAAGAATTTAATTTAAGATTACATACATACATACATACATAAATAAATAAATAAATAAATATATTTAAAGAGTATTTAATATAATATGCCAAAGTTAAATGTCATGATAGATTTAATGCCTGTAAAAATATATAAATTATGGAATGAATATTTGAAAAAAAAATGTATTTTAACCAGTAAAAATTTTAACAAAAATTGATTTTTAGAAGCTTTAAATACTAATCCAAAATTACAGCTCACTTCACCAAGTAGCTTTTGATATCTACTCAAACATCTATTTGCACTGCAGTTCGTTTTGCAACTGTTAAAAGAGAATTTTATATTTGAAGTTCAAAGCTTAATTTGCATAATTAGTCAACTACTTCACTGAATGACTTCCTGTTTAGAAACCAAAGGTAAAATTTATCGTAATTTATGAAATAATACCAAATTTTCTTTAGTATGAGAATTTATAAAATTCTGAATATTGTAAAATACATTTGTCAATTTAAAAAATCATAAATTCAAACAGAGTTAATGAGTAATTTAATTGCAGAAAAAAGTTTAAGAATAGTGGATCACTCTTTAAATTAAACGTTAAAGACATAGCGAGATTAATTTGTGTAAGTTAAAGTTTATAAAATACAGAATTATGGAATCATTATTAATGAATACATCTAGTACTTTTATGAGTTATGCTTCATTCTGTATGTACATAAATATTTATTTTTTACTGCATTTTAGCACCTCCTACATGGCTGAAAGAGCCAGGTGATATTGAAGCAGTAGAAGGTGAAAACATTAATTTAGAGTGTAAAGCTATAGGGTTTCCATTACCATCAATAAAATGGAAAAAAGTTGGTAAGTATTGATCCACCAAATGTTATGCATATATAAATATAATAACAAATATGGAACAAAATAACTGAATTAATGAAAATTTAAAGAAAAATAGATTACTTTGAAATTTAAAGCATTATATGTTCAACATTTGCATCTTTCAATATAAAGTATAGAAGCATTTCTAAGCTTATTTCCTCTGACATTAATATTACCATTAAAATTTTAGCCCCTAAGCATTAAGTATTGTGATTAAAAAAAGGGAAATAGAAGGAATGAACAATACTCCCATTTAAATTACAAAAATTTCTTTAAAAAAATACAATATTTTCCCCCTGTTTTCTCCATTTACTTACATGTGGAGTCACCAAACTATTTTGACTGTCTAACCTTTCCAGGATCTCGCATTATATTTATTTAATGTGCATGTAATTAGATGCATTGTAATGATACTTTTATTAAATTTCAAAAATTGATTTACATGTGATAGATGTGGTTGGTGACTGATGACAAGATTAGTAATGTTAGGTTCAAAATTTGAAATTTCCACCTTAAATTTCCACGAAATTATTTGTTTAAATTGCTTCTTTGTTTTGTTAGGAGGAACTAACATGGCTAAAACCAGATTCAGCTATATAAAAGTTTAAAAATGCAAACAAAAATGGAAGTACTGTTTCAGATAGTTTCAGATATATTTCTACAATATTATATTCGCCTAAAAGGAAATTAAACTGACATTTTTAAAATAGTGTATATTAGCTTAAAAGTGTATATTAGTGTACATTAGAATCTTAGCTTCAAGATAAAATGATAATTTAATACGTTTATTGATGGATAGTTAAATTCAATGAGTAGTTAAACTCTATATTTTGAAGTTTTGTAGATTATGGTGGTGTAATCATCTAATCCGGGATGTACATGTTCTCTAAATATTCAAAACGCAACTTAAAATAATCGCTCAATTTTTAGAGATACTTTGTACATATTTCTAACTTTTTATTTTTTACATCTGATGACTGTAGATTAGAAAAGTACAGAAAATTTCGTTGTAACAACGAAAGTTTGAACAAACCTAGTAACTTAAAAACATGAGAAAATTGCACGAGCTTGAATAATTGAGTCATCTCGGGTCTAGACATCATTAAATTTTGAAAAAAAGTCCGTCAAGTGGTAAACATAATTTTTATTTCTTTACAATTCATCACTCTTTTAGAGTTTAATTGAATAATTGAAGAAGTCCTGGCAAACGTACACTTCTAAACAGTCTCTAACATCACTGGACACATATCTCACTCTTTTGTCATAATGGATGATTTTTGAATAACCTTTGCCTCGATTTCCACCCAAATCTAATGAAAGTACACTAATATGAAGATAATAAATGAGAAATATCAAATACTAATGATTAAATTATTTTTTCTGGAATTTTTATATGGAGACACAGACATCTGATTTGCTCACATTGCATTTGTAATTAACTGTTTTTAATTTTTTTCAACACTTTCCAAGATAGTTGAGAAGTGTTTATGAATTCGGTTTGTCTGTCTGCCGTCTGCGGTCTGTTTGTCCGTACTCTAACTGTCGTAAATATACTCGGATTTCTATGTAATTGATATATGTTATTGAGGTTTGCTATTGAAAATGAAGTATGTAGCAGTTATATTTCATTTACAGGGGCACTCAAAAGAATGCCGTTACATTATGGTCTATGGGAATAACTTGCAGTTTATTTTAATAATGCTACACTATTTCAAATATATTGAAATTGATATACATCACTGAAGTGCACTACAAGATGCTTAGTATCGAATATGGTACGTTTACACTAAACACTTTAATTATCCTCATTTTCTTTAGCTGTAAGGTCTAAAACTTTTTAGAATTTTTGCTGCTATAAGAGAACGAGCACTTTTATCCAGAATTAGGATTAAGGTACATCAAATATGGCCAACCTAATATTTAAATAATTACCTACAGACAGGGCCATATTTTGAACACGTGCAACAGGTGCAAACTTCCACCAATAATTTAGAATATGAATGTTTGCCTTGTTTATCTGTGATTAAATAAGGCGAAAATGACTATTTTATATTACTGTTGGACATTTACACATATTTCACGTATTCAGAATACTTCTCTACTTACAGAAATGGAAACATAATCTAACTGCATGAACATTAAAACAACTATTAAAAAGGTTGGTAATATTGGTAGAATCTAACTTGTAAATTTCCCTATAAAAATAAAATGAGTGCAGTATAATGCTTTATAGACTAGTTATGTTATTATAGTAGTGGAATCATCAATAATTGAAAATAATTGATATTTTTTTTTTGGTTTGTATTTTTCTTTGTAAAGAAATTTATATCAATACAGAAAAAATACTTACCGTGCAAAAGTCGATCCCAAAATTCGAGGGATAACGCGTCTTTCCATTTGAATACCAGTATTTGTGTCTAGTAATTTACGCCTTATTTAATCAGAGAAGATTATTATGATTAAATAAGCGAAATAAAGCTATTTCGAAATACTGGTTTTAAACGGAATGATATATTATTTCTCTCAAATTTGAGGTCGACTTATACGCAAGTATATACGTTGAATATTTTTTTTGATTCATTTAAAATAAAAATAAAACTGTGCTCAGTATGAAAATAAATTAAATTATGTGTTTTTTATTAATTTTGTTTTTTGAAATTTGACTACATTAATCGAATAAATAGCAATACAAACACGGCTGTATGAAAAAAAAAAAAACTTATTACTTTGTTAAATTGAGTACACAATTAATTTTTTTTTAGTTCAATGTTTTGCGTTTTATATCTGTTCTGCTTAAAATATCAAATATGTAATTTTTTTCAACTAACATTAAAAGTTAGATACATTATATCATATTTTATATCTTTATTATGGTATTTATTTATGGTAATTCTGCGGGGTTTTTGCATTTTACAGGTATTTCGCCAGAAAAGGATTTCGTACTGAATTACATTGAAAGTTATAAGAATGGAACCCTGATTTTCTATCCTATCAAAAAAGAAAACGAAGGAAAGTATTCTTGTGTTGCGGATAATGGTGCAGGTCCTCCCATACAAAGATCTGTCACAGTAAAAGTGAATGGTATTAATAAATATTTTACTTGAAAATTAAATGTAATTTCAGTGTGATACATTGCAAATTTGTTCAATGGTATTTTTAATTGTGTTATGATTGTGCTACAGATTTTATATTGTAATTATGTTTTCATTAATATGAATTTGCCATTTTTACATTTACGTTACTTTTAAAATGTAATGATAGTATATGTGCGTGTATAACCATTTAAACCCATTACTCATAAAAAATAGCAGTTGAAGTTTGCAGAATTTACGTTTATCTTTATTTTAAATTTAGGCGCACGCTAAAACAATGGATTTAAAAGATATCTGATATGTATCAAATACGATATACATCACTCATAATAACAAGTTATTATGACTTCTAAGGAGAACTGGTACTACACGAATTTCCGCAAGAAATTAAATACGTACACTAAAATTACTTTTAAAGAATTGTTTACATGAGATATGTAATATATTTCTAACTTTTTCCTTGAATCACATTTTCCTTTTCACTTTACTGTTGATGATTTTGTTGGGTTATTTTATTTCTCAGCATACTCTGTGAATATGAAAACTTTTATAAACTCGTTTTTATTAAATATATTTGCTCTATGATTTTATTTGTTTTATATTTGTTAACACGCTTTAAATACATAGTGTTCAAAAATGTATTTATAGAATGTATGCGCAATACAAACACATGCGTTCCCTAAAGAGCATATTGAATATTTTTATTTTCATACAATATATTTTTAAAGACATTATAAACTAAAATGAATATAAATGAAAAATTATGTATCTTAAATTGAATGATGCGGTATATGTATTATTATTTTAAAAAGAAATTATAAAAATATTTTCTTTTTATACCGACATGTGGCGCTGCTGTCACATATAGCTTTTTATTTACAGCATATACTAATCACATAAATGAATGCTGAGAGTTATCTTCGGTTGTTCCATACTATGTATGGCCACATAAGAGTTAAGTCTCTGAATTTCGACATTTCTATTAAATTATCTAATGTTCATATTTTATCTATTTTAATTTAACTACTTATTAACAGCTTGTATAAACTGGATGAAAAAAAATGTGCATTGAGCTGTTTCGCCAAACCATCTCTCTGTTGTATGTTTTCACCATTATCGTAATGGAAACTGTAGCAAAAGGTAAGTTTGAATTTTTCTTATAAATATAGTGTAATAAATTTATTTTATGTTAGAATAATTTAATAATAATAATCTTCATTATAAATGCGTGGTAAAAGCAACTAGAGAAAAAAATTATTTGCAAAATATGTAATGAGAAGTTTTTTTGTTTTGTTTATTTAAATACATTATAAAGTTATAAGTGTGTAACGATTTTACTTCTGCCTTACTAAATTTAACTAGAGTGATTTTTCCAATAAATTACTCTCCAATGCCTTTGTATATATTTAATAGTAAATTTGTTTTTGATTAGCTACTTGCATTTCTAAATATATACTTATACGAAAGCTTTTTAAAATGTTGTTATTTTCATGTAGCTCATATGGAATTGTTTAATTACTAAATACAAATAATTTTATTGACTCAACATGTTACAATTAAATTGCCTTTTCCTATACAATTAATTAAGATGCAACACAAATTATTGTTTTAAATTTTGCAGAATCTCCAAGAATACAACCATTTCAGTTTCCACAAAACCTCCAGATTGGAGACAAGACTACTGTTATGTGCACAATAATGCGTGGAGAGACTCCATTATCATACAAATGGTACAAAAATGGTAAAATAATCAAAACTACGTCATTTCTTAGCATTGAAACGCATGACAAATATTCGAATCTTAATTTTGACCCTGTAGAAGAGTCATCTGTGGGAAATTACACTTGTGTTGTTAGTTCCCCTAAAGGCAAAGATAATTATTCAGCTTATTTGACAGTAAGATGTGAGTATTATTTTTATTAAAAAATATTTATATGTTGAATATAATTAATGTGCTAAAAATGTTAATTTTATATCTGGAAATATAAAACATATAATATTGATTTACATCATTTATCATTTTGACATACAACCTGAATATAATTTTGGTTTAAAATTTTAAATTTGAAAGTGCATTTTTCCAGAATTATTCTAGAATAATTTTAAGAAAGCGAGTTTCTGGATATATTTATATCTATCAGTCTATATAAAGATAATAGTACTAAAAATAAGATGTAAAATATTATAAAATATGTAATTACATCAGCCTATCAAAATGATATACAGAGAACAAATAGCACAAAAATTTGTTTCTGTGAGTAAAATAGAAAAAAAAATGTTTTGAATTTTTCGATGTTATTTAATTTTTTTTTTCTTTTCAGAATTGAAAAAAAAAAACTTATATAAACACAGATTGTGACTCAAATGTATGTTATTATAAAAATTTACTAAATATTAAAAATTGCTCTTCGTAATGCGTCAGTATTGTTAACGAAAAAAAATTGTCTTCTCTAAAATTGTTTAAATAGTTTTGTTTGTACCTTTTCCTTAACTTCTCAATAATTTTTTAATATAGAATAAAATATTGTTTTCAGATATATAAACAGTAGTATATTTTCTGACATGTTATTTTAAAATTGAAAATTGTACTTTTACTAACTTAATAAATGCTCAAACTTAATTATGCAAAATATGGTCAAAGCTCAACATTACATATTTCAAAACATAAAAAGAGTGTGTAAATTTAATTTGCGTACGTTCTCTTAGTTATATATTTCACCTAATTTAATATATATATATATATATATATATACATATTGAGTCAATTCAATATTTTGTAAGCTTCACACAAGAATTTGAAAACTGAATAATTGTAAAATGGAAATGTATCTTAGAAAAGTATCGCTACCCAAAGAATTTTTATACCCATTTACCACATATTACGATATAATTTATTATAAAATATTTAAATATAAATTCAAAATACGTAACGTGCGTACAAATGTGTGTTATTGATACGAGTACTTACCATACATATTTACAGATGCATGTTCGTCTTTTTTTCATGCATATGTACATATAATTAACTATGTATAAATGAATACACAAATTTAAATATTTGCACATTAATTTTGTACATAATTAATTTAAGTATGTATTTTGATATGCTGCTTTTTATACACGTATACTTGCAAGAATACATGTGCAGTCATGGAGGTAAATATTTATTAAATAAAATGTGGAATCGACTTCAGTTGCCCTCTCTCCCACCCCTATTTTATTAACTCACTGCTTATATGAGATTTACATTCACTAAGGCACCATGGTATAATCTTTGTTCTTGTGTCATAATTAAAATAACATCAAATCTTATAATAATATTATTATGTATGAGTTACAGTATCAAATGTTATACAAATTGTTGAAACAATAGTGGTCGCAAATTATAATTGAATTCTGATGTAACTGTAAAATAATTATTTGTGCCAGATAAGTCGAGTAGAAAATATTATACGTTAACATAAATAAAAGTTTTTCATTTCAATAAAATATTAAAATTCTTTAATACTTTAATATTTTGTCATCATTTACGAAGGTAAGTAAATGATGACACTTGAAATTTTGACGTGTCCTTGTAAACAGTTTATAAACGATACGAAGGCAAATTTTAAAAGAGAACAAATTACTGTTTATATGGCATATCTGAATTTCGTAGCCATCGTAGTTATTTTCATGAAAAATAGAAACATGGACGGCAGGCATATAGTTATACTATTTTAATATTATTGTATCCCAATAGCATTTACATAGGATAACAGAAAATTATTCTCAAATTAATTTTTTTTAATCTTTCCAACACAGTTGACAAATGTTTATGAATTCAGTTTGTCTTTCTGTCTGTCTGTGCTCTAACTCGCGTAAATATACTCCGATTGACATGTAATTTTTATATGTTAATGAGGTTCACTGTAGAATGTTCAGTATTGAGAATGAAACTTGTAGAATTTGGCATTTATATTTTGTTTACAAAGATACACAAAAAAGTCCATTAGATTATGGTCTATGGAGAAAAAAATCATTTGCGGTGCTGCATTTTATTTAAATTGCTTGTATAGATATCTCATTTCATTCTAGGAAAAAAGGAAATTTCTTAATAATATTGTATTAGTGTTGGAAAGTGTTTCATAATCTATACCTGATTTTTTAAAAATTATTATTTTTAGAAGTAAAGTATATAAACATTGACTGACTCTGACATAAGTAAGCCCAGACAATTATAACGATTCTATAGATTCTAAATAACTTCTAAAATCTATTCATATTTATTCGAATAAGAAATCTCAATAATTTTAAGTTGAAATTGCTGACTTCATATTTGCATATCAATTGATACGTTAATAGAATTAAGTTTTTTACGAATCCCATAAATTATATATGTATATTATACTATCTTGTTAAGTAAATATAATATTAGAATGCTTTTAATTTTAGCTCCTCCTACTTGGATAAAAGAACCGGAAAATACAGAAGCAGTTGAAGGTGAAATCGTGATAGTTACGTGTTCGGCAAGCGGGTATCCAACTCCAAGCATTGTCTTTAAAAAAGAAGGTAAATTTTAAACACGTATGAAAGTCAATTATAACTCTTAGCTAAAAAACAAAAAAAAAAAAACCCATAAGAATATGAATTCCACATTAGCTAAAGGATTTCTAATTTTTACAAAATATTTTATATTTTACAAAATGTAATGTATAGTGGTTTTAGATACAAAATAGTTATATTTAATATTCTGTATTCAAAAACCGATATAATGTTTTACATTAGAGTATAAATTTTAGGTTTGTATTAAAAATAATAACTTTTTAATATAATGAATAATATTTTGTTTTATCCTCTTAAATCATAATGAACATTAAATCAACAAATAAATAGAAAAGTAATCATATTTTGAATGGTGTTTATAATATAATTTTGAAAATTCGTTTTTATTCATTTAAGACAATTAATATTTTTGGCATATGTACGCATGGATACTATTGTTTCAGTCTTCATTTACTCTTTGAAATTGGAATGGGAGATTTACAAATAATTTACATAATATTTAGACTTTGTTTTATTACGTTATTTCTAAGATTTAATTTGAGAAATAAGTGTTTGAAAATAGAAATAGAGTTTATATTTGAAGTTTCATCTTTAAAAAAAAATCTACAATAATTTATGAGGAAACATATATTTTCGTTATTAATCTTATTATGAAAAAAATAGAATGGTTTATGTTTATTTTATGTATATTTTAGAATGGATAATGTTCCCATGTAACAAAATTGGGCGAATTATCCATGACACAAAACGAACTTATTTAGTTGATTGTTAAATGCCCTTGATTGTACTTTATTAACGAAAAATTACCATAAAATTTAAATGCACTATTAAGTATCTTAGATGCGGAGATGTTTTGCTAAAAACATACTTATTTTGCTTTGAACATGTTCCCTTTAACTACTTTCATTTCATAAAATAATTTAATTTATAATGAATGCAATGTATTATATAGTTTGATTAATGTATATTTCTTCTTATAGATGATAACTCTGGTCACTTCCGTGCTGTAATTAATGATACTTTGTCCTTTAAACCAGTCCAAAAGAACAATGAAGGCAAGTATACTTGTCAAGCAGATAATGGAGTTGGAATGCCCATCAGAAAAACGATGAATCTCATTGTCTATGGTAATATACACCTCTGTTTGACCATTAAAATAGATTTTATCTAATTTTAGTAAATAATTTAGAGTGAGATTAAGAAAACAAATGGGCTTTGAAATAATACACATTTTAGTTGTTTGAATTTTAAAATTTTTGTTTTAAAACAAGTGATTGTTTAAGTTTTTATGTTATTCATTCTATTTCATACTATTCAGGTGAAATATGAATGCGTACATTTATCATGACAGTTGTGGGAATCTACATGTACCATTTGAAATGTACTTGAATATAATTGTTATTGATGAAAAAAAAAGTATTTGAAATATTCAGTTTTTTGTAGAGATGTACAATATTTTTTAACTGGTTGAGTATAGTTCATTACAGCATACGTATTTATTTTTATTCATGTCTAAGTATACATATACTGTAAAATGCATCAAACATCATATTAAAATACTAATGTCTCGTTTTATTTTTTAAATTAAAGCACTGTTGTGAAATTTGTGTTTATGTATTCGTTTTCATTTTATCCTACATGTGGCGCTAGTTGTACACCGGGCTCATTAATGCTCTTGAGCGTTTCGTTGGAAAAACATTTACAGGATTTTAACAGTTATACTTCAAGAGAAGCATATGATACAATAGTGGAAGAACGCTTTCATGAAGTCTAGGATTGAATATATTTATTATAAACTGAACAAGAAAAGCAGAGAAAGATGGAATAAATGTTCTTTATATTAATATTTACTATGCATCATCAGCGGAATTTAAAATATATTTTATGCTTGGCAATAGTTTGCGCTGCAGTTCAAGTCATCTCATCCAACGGTGAGTTTCCCTTTTTTCTATTTCTTTTGTATATTAAAATCATTGCATTTAATTGACTATATTTAATATTTTAGACTAATGAGTAGAGCAGTTAGTATATAATATCAAAGTGAAAAAACTTGGAACGTACGAAAGTTAAAAGCAATTTTTTAAAGATTTTATTCTTCTGTTCTAACTGATATATGGATTATATTATACATTACAGATAAAGTTTTAACAAAATATCATTCTCACAGTTATTGTAAATATTTCATAATTATTTTTGCAAAATTACTAAACATTTGTATACATATAAGTAAAATTTAGAAGTTGTGTAAATATACATCTATAAATATTACTTCTTTCGTTATAAATTGCTAAATTAAAAGAATTTAAAGCTTAGAGTATTATTGATAAGTGTAATCGGAGAAATATTTTACATTAATATCATAATTTAAATTTATATATACATCCCAGGGAGCAATGCAATTAAAATAAATTTCCCTTTGTATACTATAACTTTAATTAAATAAAAATACTATTTTATTTTAGATATAATCAATGAAACATGAATTTTTAATACTTTTGAATTTTGAAATACTAATATTTTATTATAATAAGTGATGAAACTTTCAACATTTTTCAGTATTATTTTAAGTATTGTCAATAATTTGAGACTAAATAGAAATATATTTATTAATTATGTTCCACGTTATTGCGAATACTTACGTTAAACAAATTGTATTTGATTATAGAAAAACAGGTGTTTACTGTATGTGTAACAAAATATCGCTTGTGATCGAAAAGTGTGTGTACAAAAAGATCGTTTATAAATAAGTAACTTTTATTGCATTATTTTTATGACAAATCTCACAGTAAAATTATTCATGCACAGGTAAAAATGATTAAAGCTCAATATTTATAGAAAAAAAAATCATAATGGTAAATTTAATTTTATGAATATTAAAGGGTTGTTTACAGTACAGTAGATCAAATCTTATAAATTGGATTTACTTTCTGAAATAAAAACGATACCTTTACTACTCTATACAATATTATTCACCATTATTTGCAATTGGTATATATAGAATTTAAAATAGCAATAGGACTTAAATAACTAAATAAATTATACTGTAATTTATGAATATATTTTATACACGATATTGTAGTACTTTTAAATTTATGTTTCAAGAAAAAACAATAAAAAGTAAATGAAATATCCATTTTAATTTGTTGCTAATATTCCAATCTGAATTTCAAAATATTAATAACGTATCAGAGTTTTAATGTTGGCTGTTATACATTTTTAATTATTTTTAATTGTTGATTTATCATTAATTTTTTTTCAAGTACGTACATCTAGACACATTATTTTGCGAAAAAGCATAATAAGTCAAAACTTCTCAAATATAATAAGTGGTATAAATAATGTAAAATATGAAATTTTTTTTTTGCACTTATGACAAAGAAATATTATGTAAAATGAGGTCAAATTTTTAAATTGTGCAAATAGTAATACCCAAATTTAACAGTAGGGAGAAAAGAAAACTCATTTGAATTAGCTTTTCACAACATTCTTCTATTTGTTTTTGGAATTATTAACTGTTAGAAAATAAGCTGATTTCGCGGATTATTTCTAAATTTAGTCTATTTTATAAAAGTCTGAGATCCCACTCATTTTCTAACAGAAATGAAACAATCGTTATGATATTTAATCTTATGCTATAGTAAAATACTTTAAAATTGATTTTCTGTCTATATATATGTGTGCACGTGCATGTTCAAAATTGCAGAGCTCAAACTATTGAACTTAATCGAAAAATAATCGTTTCATTAAAAACTTAAGTATCAAATGGCATGTAACTATTTTATATTTTTAGATATTTATGAAAAAATATATTGCAATTCTCTTAAGTCTGCACAGGAAATTTTGCATGAAAATATATTAACTACAGTACTCGAAAATTTTCATAAAAATCAGCTGTAGGTGATTTAAGAGTTAAAAAGTAGTTTTAAATTGCGTAAATTTTGTTTTAGAAAATTAATCAAACCATTGAAAATTAAAGGGCTTGCTCTAAAAAATGGAGACAGCTCCAGTAAAATATAAAGTTAAAAATAGCCAAGCTCACATTTCGGGTGTGAACAAAAATACCTCTGTTTTAGGGGCATTAAACTCACATTTCTAATAGTCGACTTAAAAATTTAAAAGCATTTTAAAAGCGAAATAGGGACCACGAAATATCTCATGCAGTTTTAGAACCATAGAATTCTAAAATAAGTGCTAATTTTCAGTTTTAATATTAGTATTAGTTTTAGCGTGAAAATACAGAGAAGACAGAAATTAGTTGGGCAAAAAGAATGGTTTACTATGCACAATTATACAGTCAAACATGAGAGTAAAAGTGATTAAAAGATAGAAGAATTCACAAGTTTACATTTTTGATAAATTTTTTATGTTGCTGCAAATAGCCCTTTTGTAAAAATGTTCTTCCCATTGAATAATAACCAGTGAATTTTTATTCGGCTTTTCAAAGTGGAAACCGACATAGTAAAAAATGTCCATGTCGTGGTCAGTCACTATGTCTGTTTACGCTCTGAAAAGCAGGATAAAAATTCACTGGTTAATATTCAATGATTACAGGCGTAATTCACTGCTGAAAAATGAATTTAAAAAAAAGAAAAAAAACTATATGTTCTTCCCATTTGTTTGTGAGCATGTTCACGTCGATCAAACCAAATGCAGCGCTGATTCAAGATTTGCATTCAGGGATGGATTTTCGAAGCGGCGGTTTGTAAACCTGATTTTTTATAACCCTATATACTGAAATCTAGGATTGAAAGGACTGGTGATCGTGGTGTCTATGGAATATCTCCTCGATCAATTTAAACTGAGATTTCAGCACTGAGGTTAGAAGTAGACCCGTAAATGTTTTATCCAATACTAGTAATCTGGCATTAAACTGTTATCTTACAATTAATATTTTGCAATTTATTTAGTTACGAAAATGCCCAAATAATTTGTGTCTACCTTGTAGTACGATAGTTTTTGTTAAGAGAAATAATTTATTAAATCATTAATAAATATTCATAAAAACTAGTAGTTTAAAACAGATGTAGTTAAATATGAATGCAAAATTGCATGAAGTTAATATTAAACTTCTTTTTACAGAACCTCCTCAAATACAACCTTTCCAATTCCCTCCTGAGATTAAGAAAGGTGATACTGCAACCATTGTTTGTGCTGTTATGAGAGGAACTTCTCCTTTTACTTTTAGTTGGTTTAGAAATGGAAAATCCTTAAAAAACAATGAAAGAGTGAATCAGATCTTTAATAACAAGGTATCAACCTTAGTTATTGAAAGTGTGGATGAATCATCCAGTGGCAATTACACTTGTGTAGTAAATAGTAAAAATGGAAGAGATAATTATACAGCTTCTCTGAAAGTCAGAGGTAAGAACTTTTCATTAAATGGTTTGTAACTATTATATCATAAACGGAACAATGTAAATTTAGTATGCGTTTGTTAATAAATTGTAAATTACCCAATCACACCAGCTTGTGTAAAGTACTCTTGAACAAATTGTGTTAGATTTTTATTAAGATTTTTATTAAGATTGCTTAATTAAAGAATTAGCCCATTTTTTAATTAATAATTATTATCAATACTATATAACATTATAGCAATAATATTAAATGATGCTATAATGCAGTATATATATATATATATATATAGTTCCTTAAGCAATAGCTAATTTCTAAACCTTTTGTAGTTCCATTTACTGAGATATGAAACTTTAAATTTTATGAATTTTTAGATTTTTCTGGTGCTAAATATGAGTTTTTCTCTTTTTAGTGTCAGAAAATGCTTAAAATTAATCAAATTAAAAGTATTATAACTCGGTAAGTTTTGGTCTTACAAAAATGGATTTTTTGCTGTTTTACTTGTGAGAACAATGAAACAGTTTTTCCATACAAAAATTATGGGATCTAGGAACCTTATAAAAATTAAAATTTCGTAACTCTAAACTATTTTCATGTTAAGTTGATTTTCACGTGATGAAGAACAACAACATTTGAAACATTGATGCAACTGCAACTATACTTCTAAATCTAACGGTTTAGGAATTAGCTGTTAGTCAGTGATAAGCATACTGTATATGTTTTCAGATTTAAAGTAATGAATTAAGGAAATGAATTTAAATAAACTTAGTGAAAAATAGTCGTATCTAAATCAACTGAAGTAATATCGGTCATTTTCTCTTAACAGAACAAGTTCAGCATTATATATATATATATATATATATATATATATATATATATATATATATATATATTAACTGTGTTCTATTATATTCGGGAATTGTCTCTAAGTAATAAAATACTGAGAGCGAAACATTTTTAACAATGTTAAACACCCAAAAATAAAATTTTAAATTTCAAGTAGGCAGAGCAATGGTAAAGAGCAACGGTAAAGAGAAACAGGCGGATGACAGATAGGGAAGTAAAAAAGGAAATGACAGGGGAATGGCAAAATGTAAGGTTAGTTTGTCTACTATCATAACTCTATACACAATAATGAATTCTTATTAAAGGTAACTTTAAAATCTCAATAGAAATAAGGCTTAGTTGCTGATTGAGCTTTCATTACAAAATGAAGGGAAATAAAACAGACAGGGTAATGACAGTCAATAAAAATACTTACCAAGCTATAACTGGAAATCTCTAAGCTTTACTTGTCCATACTTGTTTCTGAAAAAACAACAATTCAAGACAGCTTCTATGATAATGCCACTGTTCAAAGGTGGAATTTTGGGGTAATATGACTGTTGCCTGATGTTAGAATCATTATTTCCAGTTTATGAAAGGGGAATGACAACAAAACCAAAATATATATTTTATTATTTTATCAGAAAAATACAAACCATGAAAAATCGTTATGTTTTGAATTTTTTGTATCATATGATAGCTTTTAATATTTTAAGCAAGAAATTTATCGCAAATATATTTGGATGGTCAACTTTTAAGAACCATTTTTTTGCGAAGGTGGAGGCAGGGACACACAGGAGAATGATATTTATCACATAAAAAAATTTATTTAGGTGGCTTATATTTATAAATAATATGTTTTATCCTGTTATACAAACATAAAAACATGTGATTAACGTTTTCTAGAATTCTGTTTCATTTTTATACAAGTTTATTCATTATTTTGTAAGCGGAAACAGGAATTTCGCTGTTTAGAGAAAATTACCCATATATATATGTAAGCATACATAATGTACACCCTCTTTAATATATAGAATTATGTTATAGAAGTGTTTCTTAAGTTCGATTACGGAATTTCTGTATGTAAATCAACAGAAAAGGATTTTTTTAATTAATAAATTTTTAATGAAAATTATTTTAATTAAATGAAGAAAAATGTTACTTGTTTTCTTATTTATTATGACTTTTCTTCGATATAAGATATATGTAACACCCTAATGGTTGTATATCTTCTTTCTGTGATGTTATATCAAACGTGGACAAACAGAAATTTTATCTGTTTTAATACAACTGAATTCTACTATAACAATAATGTAAAATACTTTAAATATGTTCACTAATGATTGTTTTTAAACTGCGTGAAAAGCCGCTCGGAAGCAAAATAAAATATTCTTTTGAATTCTTACTTTGTTTTAAAACTTTTTATAGAGATTTTTATCTCCAAATAACTTGTGATATTATTTTATGGACATGAACATGGGCGGATGTTCATACCGAATAATAATAAAAAGTATTTTAACTTTTCATAGAATTTGATATAAATAAATATTTAATAAACAAAAAAATATTCCGGTATTTATTTTTTTCCCTTATAAAATGGTTAAAATTCATTTTATTACAGGTCCTCCAACATGGATTCAAGAACCTGTGGACGTAGAAGTAGTTGAAGGAGAAAAAGCTTCATTTGTTTGTGCAGCAAATGGCTACCCTAATCCAAAGATTACATGGCAAAAATTAGGTATCAAATAATGATGTTAAGCAGTTTTAAACGATTACTATCATCTATTCTAAAACATTACTCGTTTTATCATAGTAGTCTTTAACTAAGTCTGGGATGTGGGTTACATTCAGTTATAATGGATGCTTTTTAAATTTGTTATTAAATGTAGTAGAATTGGAATTTTTAATTGCAATTTATTTTACTGTTTAATAATTAATTTCCCGAATCTATACAATTTATCAGAAATTTTATTAGATGCCATCTAGAAAACTTTATCAGTCAATAAAATACAACTTTTATTTTTTCAGGAAGACACACGAAAACTCTTTCATTTGAAAATTCCAACGATAACAGGACTCTACAGTTTAGTAATGTTATGAAGGCAGATGATGGATCTTATAGCTGCGAAGTTAATAATGGAGTTGGTAATCTTTTGAAAAAAGTTGTTCAACTTGTTGTCCATGGTACGAATATGCAAGGTTTTAGAAATGTGTTTAAAGATGATAGTGTTATGTTCAAAATTAATTATGTTTATTGCCATAATTTTTAAATAAAAATGATATTATGGACTTTTATTATCCTTAATTATTATTATATAAATGTAAAATAATCCCCATGCGTGTATTAATTTTAAAATGCATTTTTTTCTTAAAAAATATTTAAATACTGCTCAAAAATAATTATAATAATTTGAATAATCAAGTGTAAAAGAAATACGTTTTGTTTAATTTATTTTGAAAATAAAATTTTGCTGTTATTAACCACAGGAATGTCCCTGTTCATAGGAAATGGAGTTCAAACGTTTTTTTATATTGTAAATATGACTGATTGGTTAATGAAATATTCTTTTATTTCGTTTCAGTAAATTTTATGTATTTAATTTGTTTATAAACCAGCATGTGGCGCTAGTTGTTCGATAGAACACTTACCCAGTGGGAGCTACAATCGCTCTGTAGTTTCAGGTTGTATTTATATTATGTCTACAATGGCGGCTGCTTCAGCAGCATGTTTCTGAATGGAATTACGGAAGGATTCTACTATTAATTTACCCGAAGTATACATTTTTCTATTCTTCAATATAGATGATATCATCAACATTCATGGATACAACAAAATTGATTCAATATATTATTTTTGCACTTGGAATCAGTTTTTATCCAGCTTTTGGAAATGGTGAGTAAAATTATATATTTTACAAATATATTTAAATAATATTCAGTTTTAATAAGTAGAAATATTTAACATATTTAATTTCTATAACATAAATTCTTTATGTAGATGTATTTTTAATTTTGAATAAACATAAAGAAAATTTATATAAACTGTAATTAAAAATTCTCTTTTAGAAGCTCCGGAAATACAGCCCTTTCAGTTTCCGGAAAACGTGAGAATAGGACATAATATTATTGTTACATGTGCAGTCATGAAAGGAAAGCCACCACTGAAATTTACATGGTTGAAAGATGGAAGAAATGTAAAAGATGGCGTTTCTATAAATAACATAGAAAAAGCATCCAATTTAGTCATAGATCCTATAGTAAAACTGTCTTCGGGAAACTACACATGTGTTTCTGAAAATGCTTTTGGGAAAAATTCTTATTCAGCATTTCTCCGTGTCAAAGGTATGCTAGGTTCATTTCTATTAAAATTCTATTATAAGCATAAATGGTAAGATTTTTAATTTGAAATTATTTATTACTTTCAAATGAAGTTATACTTTTACAATATAATAAAATAAAACTGACATTGATGTTTTATCTTCATCATATAAGATACATTAAAATTATGTGTTGAGAGGAAAAACAATAAAAAATAACATATAATTTAAAAACAAAAACAAAATCCACATTAAAATTTAAAGTATTCAGAGTTTTAAAGGCTTTTATGGATTTACGCTAAAGCTATAAAATTTTATATATTTTTAAATTGATATTCCGTAATTAGTTAGTAATTTGTAAACTTATCATATTACTTTAGGAAAGTATACTTAATATTGCATAAATATATAGACTTATTTGCAAACCAAGCACAATTAGTAAATATTTGGATATATTTGATATTGAATCAGGTTAATGTAAATGGATCTTTATGCAAATTGTTTTATCAGTAAAGCATAAAAGTTGCTATAATACTGCATGATGTCTATTCTTAAAGCTATAAACATGCACATAAATTAATGTTAAATTGTTTTGAAATTTAAATATTCGACAGTTGCATATGATATGGATTATGATTTGTTATTAAAGTATGTGAAATGTAATTGTTTAACTATAAATGTCTGTATTCTTTATTATAAATATACCCATTTTGTATGACTTTTTTAATATTTTAAAATTTATGAAGTTTCTGAAGCACATTCGTGCACATGCTTCTGTCTTAAATTTTTGAAAAACATTTTTATCGCATAAAAAAAAAAAGACTTTTAAAAGAGGTTATTATTATGCTGGCATATTTAACATAAATAAATGAATTAATATGGATATATGCTTTTCTTTTGCCCACAAAATGGTAAATAATAGTTTTTTATATATAAAAGTTGTATATTTTTGTAATAGCATGTGAGTCCTAAACAAATAAGTTTCGGCTGATTTGCTTGACTGACTTATTTGTTTCAAATTTTAATTCTGCATTTCAAAATTTATATGAAATATTAAAAAAATCCGTACATTTAAATGGAAACGTTTAGTATTAATTTTTTTTTCTAAAAATAGTTAATCAAATTCATTTCTGTAAACAAAAAAACGAAACATTCTTTTTATTTGACAATGCTGTAATATTAATAATAAATAGCTGACTTTTACATAGCTGCTAAATTTTTTGAATTTTGAGTACAGTATCTCCTAATACAAATAGTAGATTTATTTTATGACAGAAATTTAGAGTTAAATAAGATGAAGATTATTATTCGAAAATAGTGGTATACAAAAAGTCGAAAGCAGCTATGCTCTTATAACTTATTCTTCAGTATTTATTTTTAACAGTAATAAGGAGGCTATTTTAATGATTTTACGTTTCGTTTGATCCTCTTTAATATTTAACTAATCAACTGATTTTTTACATTTGAAAAAAAAATATATATTGTGTTACAGTTAAAAAATAAAATATAATATATGAGTTGAAAATTTTAAGATGAATTTTGCTTGTGGTAAAGTTTTATCGATGAATAATTCATAAAGTTGTGCTTATTCGATTTTTTTTAAATATAAGAACAAATATGAAATTAAGCAACTCATTTGTTTTTTTTAACCTTTTTATGTAATTAAATTTAAATTCACTAGGTATTTTGATTTAATGTCTTTTTAATTTAAATTATACCTTCTGTAGTTAAAACTACAAATGCATATATTTAGAAAGTATGCTAAATTATTTTAACTATACATAAAAAAAAAAAAGTTTTACAGTTTAAAAAACTAGGATGTATTTATGTTGGAATGCGTTCAGATAAAAATTTTATATTAAAGTTTTTAAATGATTACTATGCCCCAAAATGCTCTTTCATTAAATTATATCACCTTTTTTTCATTGAAAAAAAAGTATCTTGAGAACAAATTTTTAAATGTGCAACATTCTTTTTTTTTTAAACTAAGAAAAAGCAATGTTTGTATGTAGTCATTGAAAAGACGCTTTAAATTTAGCAAAGATTTTAAAACATAGTTTTCAAAAGTCCTATTTTCCAATCGATATATGTTAATAATTTTAATTTGAATAAAAATTTAACAGTTAAAGTAACATAATTTAGAATTTCACATTTATCTTAGTTTGTGGGAATTTTATTTTAATTGTTAAATTGAATAATTTCATAAACCTTTGAAATGCCATGATTTTTGAAAGTGTTTAAAAACTTTTCTAGTTATTTCTAGATGTAAAATATTCAAGGATTGGATTTAAAAGGTTCTCTCTAAAGCTCTTATTTAGAAAATTCAATGCTACTTTTGCGTATGGTTTTAGTTCAGCTTTTTTTCTTCTAAAAATGTAACGTATTTGAACAAATTTTGAGGCTTTAGTTTGTTGACAGCATTACTTTGGACAACTTATAAAAATTTATGCAATAGAAAAGTAATAAAACAAAATAAAAATAAATACATTAAGAGCAACATTTTAAAATTGGTTATTACGAAAACGTACATTTTTCATACAGTCATTTAATTGATTTTTTTTTTTTTTAAGTAAACAACCAATAAATAAATTTTAAAAAGTTGATATTAAAAGGAAATTTCGAGGTACTAAGTCTCTTTAATTGAGCATATATACTAAATTCACTAACAAATAATATAGTTTTGCATATTACATTGTAGCTCCACCGACTTGGATAAAAGAACCGGAAGATCAGGAAATTGTTGAAGGATCTGACACTACATTCGCATGTTTAGCTTCTGGGTATCCAATGCCCAAAATTCATTGGTCTAAAATTGGTAAGTGATATGTTTTGAAAAACTGAAACAATAATTTATTAAAAGAACTTTCGAATGCTTGGTTCAAGAAGTTTTGAATACTTAGCTCACGTATTAATAATAAATTACACTTTGTTGTATAATAAAAATCTAGTGAAGGTGATCAGATGATTTTGTGATCTGTTCAATAAAAATAACCCTAAAAATCAGGAAAAATATTGAAATAAATTTTTGTTTAGATTAAACAGGACTTTTTGTCCAATGTAATGGAGAGTATGGATACACAACAAGTTTACAAATTTTAAAGTTCAGTGATATGGAAAACAAGTGTGCCAGAATTTTCATTAACATATAAAAATATTTTTGTATCATGCAAGAGTATAAAATTATCTTCCAGGTTGTTCTATCTTACATTTTTGGATAAAAAAGAAAGAAAAAATGAACTTACTAGCATGTATGCAGAAACCGAAACTAGTTTCCAAATTTTAAATGTATTTTAATTTTTTTTTTGTATAACGATAATATATGAGTAAGAGTAGAAAGCTTTAATAATGCAGAAAAAATAACCGATTTAACTAAATTTGTAAAATATTTTGAACAAAAGAAAAAATAATTAAAATTTTAGCTCGAAGTTGTGGATAATATTTAACAAAGAGTTAATATTTACAAGTCTATATTAGGGTAATTAGATATAAACTAAACTGATGTAACTTTATCAAAAGAATGATTTTATATTTGATATATTCTTTACCTGACAGTTAAAAAGAATAAGCGTCTCGGAATTTTTCATTTCCGATAAATATTATGAATAAGCAGAGATCGTTAGTTCTAGAACATCAAATAGTATATTGTGCAATAAAATAAAATGAAAATATAAAAAACAAAGTTCAAAATCTTATTACAAAATTTATTGAAATTTTCTGAAACAAATAGCTACAATATTAATTACACAATTTTGTGCATGAATGCATATAAATATTCATTACTGCAAATATATGCGGGTAATCAGGCTGTCCCAAAAACATTGATATCTGCTTTTATTCCTTATATATTGATCATAGGTATATATTATAAATTACAAAGTTACGTAAAAAAGGTACAGAATTTTATGAAATCGAATAAAAGTTTCAGAGGATTAAATTTGAAGAAATACAAAATTAAAATTTTTATATGGCCCTTGTAAAAAAAATTTCAATTGAGTAAAATGTGACCCATATACTAATAAGTTAATGCACACAATTTCAGCACTCTATCATAAAAAGTCGCAGTTTAACCAAAGTTATGTTTAAACAAAGTTGGTGAGAGGTTAATCGTAAATGAAAATGTAAAAGTATTATTTATTTATGCAATCGTTGTTTTCTTTCGTAATTTGTGTACGACCTCTGAAATGCGATCACCCAACGTGATTTTTCCCCTTTGCGAACTCATATCGAGACATCGAAAAGTCGTTTAAGTCAGCATTTACGTATTTTCATATCTTGTGACTTTTTATGGTAAAATGCTGAAATTTTATACATGACCTTAACAGGCACATTTTACTCATTTGGAAATTTTTTGTACGGGAGCCGTATAAAAATTTAATTTTTGCATTTCTTCAAATTTTATCCCCTGAAAATTTTAATCGATTGCATAAAATTATGTACCTTTTTTTTTACAAATACATGTCTATGATCAATATTTAAGAAATAAAAGCCGAGATCAATGTTTTTGGGACACCCTATATATATATATATATATATATATATATATATATATATCAGACTTTTCCGGATATAATAAAATATGTATTATTTTGTATATGTATTATTTTATATTAAAAAATATAGGTTAAACACATTAATTTTTAAATTGCATTTTTATTGTAAAAAAAATAATAAATATAAAACGAAGTATAATTAAAAATATCAGGCCTGAAAAATAACTATCGATTAGACAGAGTTTGCTATAAATTTAAATTTCACATAGAAAATGTTATTGTTATTTTTTTTTTTAGTTTGATAAAAATTTAAGTTTGATTTAGTGACAAAATAATTTTGACTATACACACATTTTAAAGATATATCCTAAAAATAATTCCTCATTACATTATTAATTAAAAAATTAATAATATAACGAGGAATAATGTAATTTTATATAGTAGAATCTCGATTTCATGGTAGTCGATTGTTCAACGCTGCGTATTCGCTGATACTGATTTTAATAGATTTAATCTTTTCGGACAGGACAGTGATGATAAATTTAGTCGTCTATTTTCACTCTTGTTTATTTATTTTATTTTAAGTTAATTGAGATTGTATAATTTTGTAGATATAACCACTCTATCTTCCTCTGTTATTTTGCATTAAGCAACATTTTATATCTATGATCTTCTCTAAATCTAGTTTTAATCGAATAAAGGGAGGTTCTGCTATATTGTTTTATGTATACTTTTTATATATTCATTGAGTTTTTTATTTCAGGGTCAAGAACCAAGCTTGAATCATTATATGAAAATTATTTGAAATCTCAAAATGGAACTCTTAGTTTCAGTCCTACTACCAAAGAAGATGAAGGGAGATATTCATGCGTAATAGATAACGATGCAGGAGAAAGATTGAAAAAAGTTGTCACACTTACAGTTCATGGTAGGAGAAATCATTATGATGATACAATATCAGTTTATATGGGTGATAACTGAACTTGTGCTTGTCATATTTAGGTGCTAATTCTCAAAGGTTTTTTAACTTCATAGTGTTTATGTTTTTTGGCATTGACGCTCCACATATTCTGTGTATGAAATCACTTTCCACCAGTCAAAAATTTTCCTAAATATTGCTATTCATTTAAAAATATAATTAAAGTGAAATCTATATAATTTAAAAATAAAATTTCAAACATAATTAAAGTGTTATTTTGGTTCAATGACTCAGAAATGTACTTGGTTTTAAAAATGACGAAATATTGTGCGTTGTTTATAAAGATATGTGTAAAATTAGTCATAACACCGAAATAATTATAAAATCTTATAAACATTCATTTTAAAATTGCTTTATTATTATGTTTTCAGATTTAAACATAGCTGCAATTCATATCCATGTTTTACATTTTTATACACTTTAATATTTTTTATCCGAATGTCATCAAACTTAAAATGTTTTAACAAACTTGTGCATCTTGTATTATGTATATTAAAGAGAAATAGTTTATAATTTTATTATTTTCCAGCATGTGGCGCTACTTGTTCATAAAAATTATACAGTAAAGCGTCTGTGCGATGCGTCTGGGGACGCGATTTCAAACTGTTTTCTAGAGAGGCCAAAGTACAATGTTCGCTTTAAAGGGTCCTGCATAATATTATTTTATAAAAATATAAGCTAATATCCTAACGATACATAATATATGATAAACAATTATGAATGATAATACAATGATAAACAGTCATAAACAATTATGAAGATATTCTTTGAGTCAGTTTCATTTGGATTAATTTCTCTGCTTGGAGTTGTTTTTACGAACGGTAAGTACCAAAAGTTTATTTATTTATAATTTTTTTCTTAAGTTAGACATTTTTATTAAAAACTGAATTTTAGAAGATGTAATATATTTATATATATATAAATTTAAATACAAAAAATATCTTATTAATTTTAGTTTTCAAACTTTTCGATTTTTTTTTAAAGTATAGTCTATTAATATACGAAAATTAATTAACTTTAAAAAATGAGTGCAGCTTTTACCTAACAATTTAAATAAGGATACAATTAAGAGTACAAATTTGAAATTAAAATTATTGAATGTAATTATGCTACAGAATATTTTGTTTACTTACAGATGTTCCTGTTATACAACCATTCAATTTTCCCGAAAATGTGAAATTAGGACAAACAGTTGGTGTCATGTGCACAGTAATGCACGGACAACCTCCATTTAAGTTTCTTTGGCAAAAAAATGGAAATGTAATAAAAGATAATGTAAATATAAATACTTTAGAAAAAGTTTCAAGTCTTTCAATAGATCCTGTTGCAAAAACATCTTCTGGAAATTATACTTGCATAGCAAGAAATGCGTTTGGAAGGAGTTCTTTTTCGGCTTTCTTAAGAGTAAAAGGTAATATTTTAAAAAACACTGTTCCTTTTATTTTTAACAATATTTTAAATAATGAACTGTAAATGTAGTGAGATGAAAATTTATTTCAATAGTTTAGTTTTTAGAAATGAGCTGTATATATGAAATATAAACACTATATATTTAAGCTTTAAAAAAAAAACTATGATGGGAAAAAGGCATCTTTTCACGTACGTTAGGATATAACTTTCAATTTATCTTTTTAAAATTTTATTTAGTTATATATATATATTTAATGTATATGATTAATAATAATTTTTCACTCTACAATTTAGTTATTTTAAATTTTCTGAAAAACATGATAAATCCTTTTTAGAAAGGCACATGTATATCAATCATACGTAGACTTTGTTTTGCAATTTATATATGTGATTTATTTAATAAAGTAACAAGAAAAATGTATATAAAATATAAAGAAATATAAATATTAAATCGATGCCTTATTAAAATTTTCGTTTTCCTTATTTTCAATTCTATAGAATATGATAAATGAAAAAAAAAAAATCTAAATTTAAATTTTATGTTTGCTGAAAAAATTCTCTTTCTTTTTGCTTCACATATTAAAGTGAAGTATTTGAAGAAGGCTGAAAATATTTTTGTTTCTTTTAATTATTAAAAGTATATATATATATATATATATATATATATATATATATATATATATATATATATATATATATATATATATATATATATATATAAATCCCTAAGTCACTCAGCTATTATTTTTATTTAGCACAACTTTATACTTAACGAAACTTTTGCCTAACAATATTTAAAATTGTCGTTAAAACTTCTAATTAATTAAAAAATACTTTTAATAGCACTTTTTTAATGAATATTTTATTGAACTAAGAATGTATTTTTTCTATATGCAAACACTATAGCTCCCCCAACGTGGTTAATTGAACCTGAAGATGCAGAAAGTGTGGAAGGTTCAATTACAACATTCAAATGTTTGGCTAACGGTCATCCAATTCCACAAATAACATGGAAGAAAATAGGTAGTTATATTTTATTTAGTGTGATTGGTCAAAATACGCTTGAATAAAATTTGAAATATTAACAAACTAATAATGTATATTTTTTCTTTTAATTATTCAGTAAAGAAAGCACAGTGCATTATATTTTCACGACAATTTTATTCCAATGTATATATTTTTTTTCCATGAATTCTTATTTTAGAAATAACAGAATATCTTCAAAAATTATTATTAGTTCTTTTCTTACTTATTACTGTTATTATTATTATTATTATTATTATTATTATTATTATTATTTACAATTTAAAACTTATTACTAAACTAAATTATTTTCGAACTAAAAATTCAAAGTTATAAAAACATTAATTTCTAATGTTAAAATTAAAGCGTATTTGGTGTCATAACCGTATTTGTTTTTAATATATAATCTCGTTTTTGGAATAAAAACCTGACATCAAATGTGTTATATGATCATATGTGCTAATATAACGAGCTAGTAGCTGATGAGTATTCTATTTAAATCTAATTAAATGTAAACAAACCAATATCTAATTTAATATAAATAACCCAAACGTTTTGAAAATAAATTCATAAAAATTACTATGTATTCAGAAGATTACTACTTATTTTACACATTCTTTCGGAATAAAGTTTGTAATTTTTTCAAGTGTAGCTGTCATATTTTATGTATTTTGAATATAAACAAAAACTGATTTCAGTCCAGTTAGAAATAAATTTTAATACAACATGGTTAGTAATGTTCAATCTTAAAATAACGAAGAAAAGTCACACGTCATAATTTATATTAGTGTTGTAGAATAAGGTTATTAGAATATGGCATCAGATTATTATTAGTTATTTTCCTGAGTTGATCCAGACTTGACATTATATAATAGTACATGCTAGTTTTATCTTAGAATCTTTCTGTTTCTCAAAAAATATTGCATTATTTCCATTTATGGCTAATAGCTATATAAGCCAAATTTAATTAAATGATGATAATGTTATCCTCCATATTATTCTTAATAAATTATAATCTTTGAAGAACTAAGAATATAATGTCAATTTTACATAAACGTGGCTACTAGTTAAAAAAATCTCAGGATGAAAAAAAAAATGATAATTAACCAAAGTAAATGATGCTTTAAAGTATGACGCACATATACAAGGTTTCATAAATTTATTTATTAAGAAGCTAAGTGTTATTTTTTTATTTATACTGTTAACTGAAATGCAATCGATCAATTTTATGGATTTTATTTTTATATGTAAGCTAGTGTTCGGGGTAAAATATGATACTAAAATCAAGATTAAAAGAAAAAGTTATTGTCAAATTAATGTATTTTTTAATTTAAGCTACACAAGATTAATGACCTCAACTAGCAAAATTTTACGTTAATTATTTATAGTAACCAAATAATTTCCCAGTTTAATTTAGATTAAAAACAAAATATTTATTTATTTGTTTTTGATTACATTAATAAATGCAAATATTTTTAATATAGTGTTTGCTTGTATTTTATTACTTTGGTGCATCTAATTACGGTTTTAACAATAGTATGTTCTAAAAAATTATAAGTAGAAAATTTTAGTCACGTCAAGCTATTTATATAATAAGTATCTTGTAAATTTATCCTCTTTAAAAACCTTATGATGGTGATACTACTGGATAGGAACTTTAATTTTGTTTAATGTTATATAAACTTAAAGAATTCATACAAAAGTGAATACATTTCGTCAGTAAAGACTTATTTTTAATGCCTGAATTTATGTAATTCTTTTATTAGATAAAACAGAAGCAAGAGATGAATTATATTCTTTTGTTAAAGAATTAGAAAATGGAACATTATTACTAAATCCAACATTAAAGGAACATGAAGGAAGATATGTGTGTGAAGCAGATAATAATGCAGGAGAAATTTTGAAAAGAATCGTTTCACTTATAGTTCATGGTAGGAGAATCTTTTATCATTAATAACTAAACATTAGTATATTATATGGGAACTTAAAAGCGTAGTTGTTAATTTATTACAAAATGTTAATATTACCAAACGTTATTTAATTTAATGATACTAATCGTAATTTAAAATATCTATATGTATTTGTTAGTCGTAACAATAAACGCTTTTGTTATAGTGATGATTCTTTACGTACTAATGATTGAAAATAAAAATAGGAAAGATGAATGCTAATAAAAATATTATGTTATTCTTCCCTCTTCAATGTAAAACTAAGTGAAACAAACCATGAGCTGAAATACACTCGTTGATAATAATTTCAAAATATTTGTGTACGATCTTTTAACAAAATTTATGCTTATTCTTGTTTTTAATAATGTACTTACTTTTAATATTAAATGAAATTTCGTTAATAACATTGAAAAAGTGCATTTTATTTTCAGAATATATAATGTTGCCCTTTGATGCGTTTCTTTTATAAATTTCAGAAACATTGTTTTGCATATTTTTGAAACATATTGAAGCTCAGATACCCATGATTTAAAATATTACATTGATGGCTTCATATATGAGTTAATGTTTATTTATATAATTTGTAACAAGAAGTGTAAAATGTCTGATTTTTACCTTTTGCCTACAAAGAAAAGAAACTATGATTTGTAAAAATATTATTATTCCTAATAGATGAGCATATATATATATATATATATATATATATATATATATATATATATATATATATATATATATATGCACATATGCATACATATATATTTAACATTTATGAAATCGGGGTTCTTTTTTATTTTCTATGCGTATATGCGTGCCCATATGCACACATATATATATATATATATAATTATAATATCTTTGAATTTCAAAAAACATTAATCAAGTTCTTGTAACATTCTAATTAAATATATATATTTAACATTTATGAAATCGGGGTTCTTTTTTATTTTCTATATATATATGGATATTCATTTACAAACGAAGCTTTTCTAAAAATATTGTTTACTTTTATATGTTTTGTACGTGCAAAAAATTCCTTAATGAATAATGAATAATATTTGATTCAGTTTTAGAATGAAATGTATTTTTGCATCTTAACATGAACATTGTATAACTTTACCTACATATGTTTCTTCATATAAACAATTAAGTATCAATTAGAAGCAAATAATTTTTATTTGAAAATATTTCATTTTGGCGATTAAATGTGTGAAAATATGAACTTATGCATATCGTTTGTTTTACAAAAAGTCTATTATAGATGAAATTTATTTTATACCATATTATTTAAATTTCTTTCACCAAAAAACACAGAAGTATCCAAAAGTAAATACATATCAGAGATCTATACTATATAATGCGCTAAAATAAGTAATTTAAAGGAGAACTTCGGTTACTGCCTATTCGTTATATCTTTATTTAAGCAAATGTAATGGAAAATACAGGCATTCGTTTTTTTTAAGAGTTTTGTTTTTTGGAAGTCATTAAAATGCATGGGATATATTTGAAAAAACTTGCTTGGCAATTTGTTTTTTGATTAATAAATAACATGTTTTTGTTTTCTATAAAAAATATATTTGATTAAATTTATGAAAATAGAAATATTTTTTTATTAGCAATTTAGGGTAATGGGATCGGAGAAATATTTAAACAATGAATAACAATAATTATTAAAATCGGATAAAACTAGGCTGCGCCGCCAGACGCCTAAGGAGCGCCCGGCGCGTTTTAGACCACCGAATCCAAGTCCTGAGGGACTTTTAACATTATCAGGTTCAAAATAAAAAAGCTTTGTATTTAAATGAACTTCAGTGGCTGAGAGGTTCTGCTTTCAAAGCTGGTAGACGGGAGGTGCTGGGTTCAAACCCAAGTCGCGCTCGTCGACCTAACCGTTCGGAGTTTTCCGTGGTTTTCTTCGAACCTTGGCGTAAATACGGGTTAGGATCCCTTAAAAAGACCTCCACGGAGGGCACTCCCTACAGGGCCTATATCCTTCGTGTTGATAATTGGCCGTCATAAATCCACCCAACCCAACCTAACCCTTTAAATGAACTTATTGCGAGTGCGAATTTTATATTTTGATTTTAAGGTTATAACAAAATATTGGTTTCGATGTTGCGAAATTGCATAGGTATGATACTCATGAAGGAGTTGTTAGTCATATGAAGTAAAGGGGAATTTCCGTTTTATTATGCGAAAGTTTTGAGTTAATTGGCTGCCTCTGACACCATATCATTTCTTTTTTTTGTTACAGTTAAAAATTTAAACCGTATGGATTGCTCATTTTCACAAAGCAATATTTAAATTAGTTCGTTAGTTCCGTTTTTGCAATTTCCAAAGTTTTTTATTTTTGCTATTAATAATTTACACATTCCTCGAAAAATATTTTCATACTCACTTTTTATATTCATTAAGTTTATCATCAGGACAATTATAATACATTTGGTGCTGAAAAAATTAGTGAAGCAATTAAACCTTTTTTTCTACAACAATCATTGTCATTATAAAAAAAAAAAAAAAAAACTGCAGCGACATTTTCTGTGAGAGAGGATCAGAATCAAACGTACCCCTGAAATATTTGCGAAGCCTCTTTGATTATAAACAAGATTTTTTTTTCTTTTAAATAAAAATGTGAATATATTTTATGTGTCATATCTATTTTAGAGGAAAAAACGGACGGAATGTCATGTTTAGATATCTGTTCTTCAAATTAAAAACTTGTGCTAATGGGTATTGAACACTGTTTTCTGTTTTTTTCTATACAAAAATAAACAAATGTATGAAAAATAATATATCGATATGAAGATCTACGTTCAAATGAATGTAAAGATAACTGAAAATGCAGTGAACACGTGTATACAATAATTTTCATTTGCATATGAATAAAATGGAAATTATTTGAATGGTTACAATTGATGAATTTATAACTTGCATTTAAATTAAATAAAGTCTATTGTTTTTAAAAATTTATTTTATAATGTCAAATAATTTTTGACAATTAATAACGTTTTTCTCCAGCATGTGGCGCTAGTTGTTCATGATATAAAAGTTGACTTTTTCCAACGCCATCAGAAACATGATTTCCATTATAATATTATCCGTATATGGTACAGAGTTTCAAGCATTTACAAAACCCATATATTTACACTTGAATTAAAATGCGTATTTTAAGATTATTCTTAGAATTTATTTTTTTGTAAACTTTAAGGAAGGTTAAAATAAAGTAGAAGAAATACAGAATGTGATGAAAATTGTGCTGTGCTTGCGAGATGTTTTGGATATTCACTTACGCTTTTACCGCATCGGCTTTTCTACATCACTATCTATGTGCAGGTAATAATTTTTTACTTTTATTATGTAATATAAAAAGCATTTTAGTATAAATTACCCTTTTAGTAATAAAATATCATTTATTGATAAAATATAATACCATATTATTCTAATTGAAAGTATATTTGTAAATATTACTCCTAGAATAAGCAACAATAATTATTATTTTCTATAACGTTGTTTAAACAGAAATATTGATTTATTAAGAAAATTATTTTAAAAGCCTACTTGTAAATCTTATTTTGTTATTTTCATATTTATTATTTATTTTTCTTAACAAACTTTCTTGAATATATCTTAAACATCTTACACAAAACGTGCAAATTTATTAATGTTTAATTTTTTTAGTGACATTTTTTATACTTAACGTCCATAAGAAAATTTTATTAAATATATACTTAAATAATACTTGCCTTGCCTGGATTATTTGTTGCATTAATTGTCGTGATTTATATGAAAAATATTATTAGATAGCATTGAGGAGCTTTTCAATGGTTATAAATGAACTATTAGAAATATAAAATTAATAAGGAATATGAAATTAAATGTAAAACTTATTATTAGGCTATATTCTTTATAGTTAGAAATATTGTCATTTTATTGGTAACCTTTTTCAAAAATATTTTTTTATTTCTAGTATATTCCAGTCTATGTTTTAATGATTCATTTTGTATAATAATTACTCAAGTGGAATAGCTTTAGCTATAGATTGTGTTTTAACAATATAAATGAGTTTCAGTTACTTGATGCTTAATATTGTTTAGCGATCTAGGATATATACATATAAGTAAAATATTATTACATCTGAAATTACAAAATATTTTTTTTTCGTTGTAATGACATTAAAACATAACCGAATGAAAAAAAAAGTTTGTATAAGAAATTTTTGATTTAGTTTTTTTTTTTCAAGAAATTTTATGATAAAAATCATTTTGAAGTATATTTACTTAAATATTAATTTTGTGTTTCTTTATATCTTAGTTAATATAAAATAAACCTAGCAATTTAATTTCATCTATTCAATAATAACTTCTGAATGACAATTTATGCCATGAAAAGGAGTATTTCGCTATAAGTTCTAGTTAGTTGATATGAAAATTCATAACGATTCTTTCATTTTAACATGAAGTGAATAGTTGAAAATAATGGCGATAAATTGATACAACAATAATTTCTAATTTTTGCGCCTTTCCTTCATAAAAAATATTAATGGAGTACAAGAAAATGTAAAAAAGTAAATTTAAAAAAAAGTTTGAAAATTTTCTAAGTTGTAAATCAAAATATCTGCTGCTATTTCAGAGGAAAATTTACTCTTTCAAGTCCAGATTTTTTAAGCAATTTTCAGGTTTCCCTAGATTCAGGTTAAAGCACATAAAAATAGCGATTTTATAATTAATCACAGTTACATTCTACTAAAGAATTTTCATATGCATTATGTAAAACAGTGATTACCAACCTTTTTTGGTCATGTTCTACTGAAGCATTTCTAAAATCATGATTCCCCGCCCCCCCCCAACCTCACACAATTTAAAATTGCACACTTATCATTCGCATGAAAAAAACCGACAAGACGCATTAAAAATGACAAGTGAAACAGCATTAGTCATCTTATTATTATTATTTTTTTAAACCTACGAAACAATAAAAATTTTCGCCACAAATATATTTTTGACTGAACTCCATAAATGCAATAAAATTATAGCATCGCATTTACATCCTGAAAAAGTTTGTTTTTCCTTGCCTAATTTACCTTGTTGAAAACAAAAATTGTATATAGTCTGCATTTTTATTTCCACAAAACTTCTTGAAAAGTGCTCATTAAACGCTATTAGGCATTAGTTCTAATAGTATAGATGCATTTCTAATTCCAATTAATTTTAGTAACTTATTAAAAACAAATAGACCAATATTGGACAATAAGACCTCTAGATTAATTTTAACAAAATTATACGTGTTAATTTTCTATTGTGCTGATTCAGATATCAGACCAGATGCTATGATCATTAAGGTTAACTGGTTAAATTAGTTCAGCCATATTCGTCCGGGATTGTTCAGTTGGAAGAGCATTGGCCACTTCAGCCAAGGGATCACGGGTTTGAATCCTGACCCGCACTTTTTCGCTCAGTTGAGAAAATTATATCTCAATACGACCCTTGTTTGAATAACACAAAACACAAGAATCAAGAAGCATTTCTGGATTATCAATTTTATTTAAACACTTTTCTTTCTTATCATAACTTTCTTCTCTGTTAGAGATCTTTGCCTTCCATATTATTGCCAGTTGATCATTGTGTGTATTCCAATTTTAAATTTTAAAACGTATATGTTGTAATGTATATCTATATATAATATCTAGTGTGAGGCTCGCAGCAAAACCATAAGAAATTTACTATTAACTAGTATCTTTCCGCGTTCCCTATATCAAGATTTATTATTTTTCTAAAGTCAGTAGTGCTTTAGAATCGTTGGTAGTGTTTTTAAAGTCGGTATTGGTTTAGAAATTTCAACTATTTTGAGAGTTAAATGTTTCGACATTGTTAACTTTAGCCACTTATCTATTTTGTCGATGCACCTGTGAGTTTCTCCATGAGAGATATTGCAGAGCGAATATAAATAGAAGTGTCTTTAATCCTATTAGGCGGACATCATTTAATGACATTTGATACCAGAAATTTTGCATAGTATTCTTCGCCTTATTTAATTCAAGAATTCTACGATTAGACAAGGCAAATATTACTACTAAAATATTATGGTACTAAAAAAAAAATATCATATGTACATTATATGGAACGTATACGTGACACCAGTCCCGAAGGGGGTTGAATAAACAACCGAAAAAGTTATGTAATATTCTAAAATACGTTTTAACCAGAAAAATTATATAGCATAAATAATTATAGAAAAATGGTCTTATTTTTTTTTCAGTTATTTGTTGTATACTTTTTCCAGTAATAATTGTGTTCTTAGACTTTTGAATAAGAATATAGAAAAAATCGTTTTATTTTTAAATTTTGCATAGATTACTTTTATTCTCAGATTCCAATATTTACCTATTTCTAAAAGCAAACACAAAACGACAAAGTGACTATTCTCAAATTGCTCTCCTGTGGAGCGTGCTCCCCGCGTTGGTAAACACTGATGTAGAATAAAATTATATTAATAAAATTAATATAATAATTACTGTAGTAAAATTCAATCTCTAATTGTCGTATTTCTTTTTATTCTTATAATAATTAAGTTTTAGCTCTTCATTTTTGTCATTTTCTTTTAATAGTAATTTCATGCAAAATGCCAAGACAACGCAAGAAATGTTATTATATATTTAATTAAAAAAAATCAAGTAGTATTTTATTTAATGAATATATATTTGAATTTTACATATATGATATCTTTAAAGGTAAATTTGTATGTTTAAAATTAAATGCTACAATGCTGCTCGCAAAAATAGTTGCAAACATTAATAATATCAAATAATCTGCGCGTTCAAAGAAATGAAATATGTAATTTTAAATTCGTTCATATATTTTTTAATTATAATTAATATAATTAAATAGTTATAACAATTTATTTATTTTAATTAATTCATAGAGACTGTGCATAAAAAATATTTAAAGCACTATTTTTATTTATTTATTTCGTACTTCACAGTTTATCTTTTAACTATATTCAAAAATCATGTTACGGTAAAAAATAATTAAATAAAAAAATATTTTATATTTCAGAGTTGTTTCAGATCTTTTTATTTGTGTATCAATGGTTTAATGATTTATTTAATAAAAATAGATAATTTATTTACACTGCTTTCAATTCTGAGGCTAAATTTATTGAGGTAATAAATCAAGAAATTGCACAAGAAAATTAAATCTTTTACTAAACGGAGAAATTTCTCTAACTGATTAATTAAATATATATATATTTAAGAAACATTGTTTTTACGATTTTAATGTCACAAAACTTAATCTTACCATTGCAATTTGTTGTCAAATATTTACTTTTTTACAGTTTCTTTTAATATATATTTTTAATTATTAAGACAAATTTGAATGAAAATAAATATATTAATTCCATTTTTATTTGTTGCTTTAGCTGAAGTTCCCAAAATACAACCCTTCCAATTCCCATCAGATGTTCAACTTGGCTATAAAGCAAGTATAATGTGTATGGTATCTACAGATCAAACAAGTATTTCTTATGAATGGTATAAAGATGGACGTAAGCTAAAAAGTAATGGAAATATCAATATTGATACAAACAAAATGTTTTCAACGTTAGTGATTAATCCAGTTGAAGAAAATTCTGTTGGAAACTACACATGTAAAGCAAAAAGCGAATTTGGTCAGGATTATCACTCCACTGTTTTATATGTTAGATGTAAGTAATTTAATTTTTTTAAATATTAAAAATATTATATTAATATTTTAGTTATTACATTAATTGATAGTGGGATAATAGTTTTTATGAAAATGAGAAAACTGTCGAGAAATCAGCCTTTTTTTTTTAATATAAGTGTTGCAAATTGTTTTAAGTGATTAGTTTGTGATAAAAGCTCTCGTATTGTTTTTTTTTATTGACGTTAAGTTGTTTTAGAAAACTTTCAAATCTAAAACAATGTGTAATTTTTTTCCAAAATTTTAACTATTCATATATATTTTTTAAAAATTGTGTGTGTGTGTGTGTGTGGGGGGGGGGGCTACTGTTTGATATATTTGTATGACTTTGAAATAATGTAAGGAGAAGAAATATTTCATTAGATTTATCTTGCACATAATAAATTTACAATTTTCCTAATTTTTAACTTTCATAATGTTCCATATTATCAGTGTTTTTATTAAATTTAATTAATAAATATTTCTAACTGAAATGAAACACATTTTTTTAAATTGATAATCTTATAATCCTTTTAAGAAATGGTTTTACTTTTATTTTTACTTTGAGCTTTAATATTAAATTAGTTTTTCTGTTATTCAAACAATTTCATTGTTTTGTGACTATGATTTAAGAATTCTAATACACTACACATTTATATCATACTAATAGACTAGAAAACTTATGGAAAAGCTTTTATAAGCAAACACCAGTAGAATAATTCGTCTGATTCAAGAACTATTATTTTTAAATTTTGTAACAAATTCTGATAGCTGAAGTTAAACAGAAAGTCTTATATGTGATAAAAATAAATTTTAATTTATATTGCTTATTTTTACTTTAGCACCTCCATCTTGGATTAAAGAAGCAGGAAATGTAGAAACAATTGAAGGACAAAGTTTAAATATGTCGTGCTCAGCCAGTGGTTATCCTATTCCAAGTGTAACGATTAAAAGAACAGGTATTTTTGTTTTCTTTTTTTGAATAATGCTTATACCAAGTAATTTTTTGGCAATATTTTTTAAATATCTTGTTTTCTTATCTTATTTGGATATTGTGTTGCATGCATATGTAACTCTGGTGATGTAATTAATAATGTAGGCAGTTTGATATGAATGTTGTGCTTCTAAATTTCATTTTTTTAATATTGTGTTGTCAACAAGGATAAATATATCTTTTGTTTAATATTTATTTGTACTTAACATTTTTAAAGAATTTTTAGAAGTTTTAATTATTTTCTAAATTTTAAAATTAATTTCCAAACGTATTGAAGATGCTTTTATTTCAGTCGATAAAAATATTGTAATATGTTACAAAATATGAGTTACATATTTTTATACATTAAAATTTGTGAAATAAATTAAATAATTTGTAGCATGTTTATACTTTTGTGTAATAATTGATGAATGAAAAGAACAGCTCTGGTATAGATGTAAATAGGGTATAGAGTACAGAAGTAAAAATATTAATTATAAATTATTTATTGAAATTATTTTACCATAATATCCCCTTAAATAAATTGGGATATACTAAAGAATAATTCTGAGATATGTATCTTATTTATCAATGTGCCTTATATCAATTTTGTAATTGTAAAATAAAGTATTGGATAATATTAAGCACTTTTTTATAATATTGTTTGGTGCACCAGACTTTGAATGGTATTGGGAGCTTTTAGACTGAAGATAAGGCACTTGTTAATAGCCATTTTGTATAAATAAGTGAAATAAAACTATTAGTATGTCATCTTAAAGCTTAATATAAGGTTTTTACTTATTTATTAAAATATCATAATGTGATTGATCTGAATATAAAGTTTAAAATTTTTTGTCTTGTCGAGCATCTTTTAGACAAATTTATAAATTTTAACTCCTTATCATTCATTTTCTTTTCGAAATTAAAGTGATTCAAAATATAATTTTCTTTTGTTAGAACTCATTAATATTTGTATATTTTAAATTTAGAAAGTAAACATTATTTTTATTGCATAAGAGGTTTGGAATTCTACATAAATATTTTTTACTGTTTTTTCTGA
This sequence comes from Maratus michaelseni, assembly GCA_963931845.1. Taxonomy (NCBI): domain Eukaryota; kingdom Metazoa; phylum Arthropoda; class Arachnida; order Araneae; family Salticidae; genus Maratus; species Maratus michaelseni. Next base: position 259,768,350 of record OZ007592.1, read on the forward strand.
CTTGAGAAAAACACATTAACACGTAATTTCATCATTACTAATTTCAAAATTCTTCAACCTGCACTCGTATATGTGCATAATTGTAGATTATTACGGTTTAATTTTGTTGTTCATTAGAATTAAGGAACAAATGATAAAGTTGTTAATAAAATACTTCTATCATAATTATTTACTATTTTCGGTAGGATTTACGTTTAATATAATTAAAAATTAGCAATTGCGATGAAAAAATTCAAGGTAATTTGAAATTTTAGATATATGTTCTAAAAGGGATGACAACCGCATACTTCTGCGCATTCGTCCCATTGAAAACTTAACACTTAGTCTCATGAAAAAACGAAGTACAAAAGCAAATGTTTCCACATAGAAAAGTGCTGAAATATTTTTATTTTCTCAGTTTGTTTTAAATAAATAGTTAAAAATATAATTTTTTAGAAACATAAATCTTGAAACATTTGCTTATATATCTGTAAATAAAATAAATATTTTTACATAAATTAATGTTAAATGGCATGTTGCGCTGTTAAATTATATGTGGATCGTTTTCTTTAATATATATATATATATATATATATATATATATATATATATATATATATGTCATGGAAGAAATAATATTTTGATATAATTTTGATATATTTGATTTTGTTTTAATTTTTGTTGAATTTATCAGAAATTGAAGTGTAAAGGCAATCAGTTAGGTTTGATATAAGTAAATTATAATGTTAAATGAGACTGTAAAGTATAATAATGTAACATTTATTTTAGAGAATCAGATTTTCCATTCCTAAACTGTTTTATAATTATTTTTATATTTCTTATTATACATATCTTTGTTTTTAAATGCAGGAAAATATGACAAACAGATGTTGGAAGTTTCATCCGAAAGCACGCCTGGCAGCGGAAATCTAAATCTTAAACCAGTATTAAAAGAACATGAAGGCAATTATATTTGTGAAGCTGACAACGGAATTGGAAAACCACTAAAAACAATTATATCTGTCTTTGTACATGGTATGGGAAAAAAATAAATTATTATTATTCTTTTTTGTTTTTATCTAAGAGAATTATGTTTATAAATATGTTCGTAATTTTTCAAAACATTCTTTATTGTTATTTTTATTGTTTTAAAATCATTCAATAGTCGTGTTACTTATATTTTGTTTTAAATATTAATTCAGTTTCACTCCTGTATGTGGCGCTACTTGTACGCAAACTTCGAATATGGTTACTATGAATGCTTTGGCATACTAGCTAAGAAATCTATGGGCAGAACAAACCTAATGTCGCTTTATAGCAGTGAAATCAGAAATTTTGTAAATAATTCTTACCCAAAGTTCATGATATGTAGACGTGTACTGCAATATTTTGAAAATATACGCAGAAAGAATTCTTACAACCACTTTTATGAGAATGGAATAAAGTACTTTAAAGAATAATTACTTCATAATGTCATCTTCGTATGTGACGCTGCTATTACTGGTATGGATAGCCAAGCCTGATATTATGAATGGTAAGTAAAATTTAATATTATATAAGTTTAATTATATATTTTCTTGAATTTGTAACTATATATATATTTTTTAATTAGATAATTATTTAATGCTTAGACTGTGTTTTCAATGTATGCGATGTTGTTAAATGTGATTTTTCATATTTATACTCTAAAGAGTTCATCGTAACATTTGCTTAATTTAATTTTTTTTTTATAGTCTGGAATTAAATTCAAAATTATAATTTCCATTGTATGATACCAATTTCATTCTATATTCCATAAGTACACGCATACTTTACATAATCCTTTTTGATAGTTATACAGCTAAAATTAACATCTTAAATCAGAAAATATAATATTTATTTTCTGATGAAAAGAAATATAGCACAATATCTAGTTCAAAATAATAAAATTTGAACACAATTTTTTTAAAAGCTAATGTTAATAGTGTTTTAATAACTGAATGTTTTACTACCAATGGTTTTTAAACAATTTTATTAATAATTATATAATAACAGTATAAATAAGTCTAATTTTGTTTTATAGAAAAAAAAATATATTTTCTATCTAAAAAAAAAGATTTTTAAATCTAATATAAGTTATATTTTTTAAAGATTGAGATTAAAAAAATATATTTTACATATTACGTAATTATTATTTATTATTTAAACAAAATATTTCACTACATTAACAAAATTTATTTCATTTTTACAGCTTCAAAACATAAGATTCAACCATTTATTTTTCCTCAGAAGATTCGTGAAGGAGAATCCACAAAAGTGATGTGTTCTATCAGTACCGATGAAAAAATATTTTCCTTTAAGTGGTACAAAAATGGAGTAGAAATTAAGAGTGACGATAGAATTGAAATTTCCCAGCATGTCGATTTTTCTGTTTTAAAAATTAAGTCTGTAGTGTCGAGGGATTCGGGAAATTATACCTGCTTAGTCTCAAGTCCCCAATTAGCACTGAATTACACTGCAACTTTGTTGGTAGAAGGTAATTATTGTATTAAATGTATTTTTTACATTTTTAGTTTTAGAATTTTTAATTTTAATTTGATGTATTAACATTATTATTATTATTATTTTAAAGTTAAAAGAAACCACTAGTTATTAAGTTTTCATTATATAAAATTTGCTGTAGGTATAAAATATTTTAGTGTTTAAACATAAAATCATTTAATTTTCAAAACAATACCTCAGTATACATTCAAATTTAGTGCATTTCTTTTAAACATTTTCAAGAAGTTATGTGAAAAAAAAAGCATAAAAGTAGTGCTTTTAAAATGCGTAATTACTAAATGAATCACACAAAATATCTATAAGTGTATTTATAAGGTCTATAAAATTTCCATGTTTTATTAAAAGTAGCATTTTTACTTTATTAACAAATTATCGTCTTGCCCTTTTCATGTCATGATTTATTTTGAATGATCTGAAGAAAAAAAAACATCGAGTATTTTCTAAGACTTATTCTGTACGTCTTTTAATACTGTAATGTAACTTGTAAATTTTTCGGATGAAAAATTTCCGCTAAAATGCAAGTTTAAAAGCCATCTAGGGCATTTTTTGTTTACTTCTTGTTCGGAAACTAACTTATCTGATATCAATAAGATTTCAAATTTTACTATCATCTTGAAAAAATTACGTTTATGAATATTTTGTGCTATATAGGTTATACTGCTTATTCGTCACTATTCAGATAAAATTAAGTAAATTTAAAATGCAATATTCATGTCATATTATAAAATATAGGAAAATTAATTTTGCAACAATATTTATACAGAGGATATATAGAATTAGATTCAAATTTTGTCAGAGAAAATGCTTTTTAAAGTTTTATTTTAATTTAAAAAAAATACCATGATTTCTACAAGTTAAAAATTATATACGGATTTTACTTGCCAAAAATCACGCTATATGATACTTTATTTTAACGCCTACATTTTTATTTTCATATACATTATTTCATTATATTAATTATGGAAAAAGGCACAGTTTAAAAAAATATATATATTTAAGTTATATTGAATCAGTAGTCACTAAAGTTAAGTGACATGCTTTTCAAGTGCACTTACCTGTTGAGTGCACAACAAGCATATCTTATTATAAAACTTTATTATATTTCACATATCAATAATATCATGTTTGAACTTACTAAATCGGCCAAAAATCATGCTATTTGATATTTAATTTCATATCTAATTTTTTATTTTTATATTATTTTTCTTTTATTATTAATTATGTAAATGTGCACAGTTTTTAATGCACATTTTATAATGTTATAATGAATTATTAGTTACCAAAGTAACTAACATGCTTTTCAATGCAGTTGCATGTTGAGTGCATTATCAAATTTATTTATTAAGTGTAAAACGTTTCACATTTCAAAAATGTGATGTTTCAACAAACTAAATGTATTATTATGGCGTTAAATGTTTTCTTCTATTGCTAAATTAATAAATCATAAGTCTATAAAATATTCATGTTAATGCTGTCATGTTGAATGCTGTCTGGATTTAGCTTTTATTGAAGTTTTACAATAATTAATATCGTTCAGAAATAGTTGGAAATATACCTTTTCTGGAGTATAAACGCCATTATTGATGATAAACAGTTTTATCTTTAATATACCTACGATTTAAAATTTTACTTTTTAATTTTACTTTAACTGTAGCTATAAAAATTAAACATAATTTAATACATTGGATGGTTATTATACCATACTTTTTTTAATGCATGATTCATTAAAAATAAATTTATATTTTTAAATATTCTTGACTTTTAAAAGAATTTTATGTGTAGCGTAAATTTATGTGTTGACATAACCATATGCAGATAAATTACCAGATTTTGTAAAGAATTTAATCTTGTAGGTCTGTCTGAGAAAATTTTCTTTTTCTAGAAAATCCATTCTAAATAAAATTTCTCCTGATAATTATATAGTGATTTATTTTAACATGTAATTGCTATAATATTAAAATTTATAATACTACGGTATATGTATTTTACGTTTATTCATGATCATATGTGGATTACAATTAATTTATCTAATATAAAAAATTCCTGACTTTCAAATTTTCCAATATTTTTACTTTAATTTTTTACGAAAGGAAGAAACATTACTGTAATATATTTATATTATAATTATGCAGAGCTTCTTAATAATTTCTCTCGGAATATTTTAGTAAGATTTTCTAAAATATCATTTTTAATATATAACAAATTTTGATCCGATATATATATTTATTAGATTTTTTATATAAAAATAATTAGGTTTAAACTTAAAAACGCTTAATGAAGTAGAAGCAAGTACATTTTCATGAATTAATGGAATTTTAATTTGATCACCTATTTTAATCACTCTTTTTGAATTTGTGTATTTTATCGGTATTTCTTAATAAAAAAATATTTATTTTATTGACAAATAGTTATTTTGCACGTAATTAAATTTATTTTATTAGGAATTTTATGGAAATTTATTCTAAAGTAAATTCTGAAAGAGGTACAGGAGCCACCGTATAATTTGTTTTCAAAGATACATGAATGTTTTCGTTAGCAGATTTAAATAAATTAAACTGTGATTAAAATATCTCACTTCATCTCTGTAGCTCCAGTTCAATGGTCTATAGAACCAGCTGATAAAGAAGTAAAAATGGGAGAAAGTGTTGAATTTTCTTGCAAGGCCCGAGGTTTTCCAACACCAGTTATTCAATGGGTAAAACTTGAAGGTCTGTGCTATTTTTAACTAACTATATAATAATTAACTGCATTAAAGAAAAATGACACAATTCACCATTTTCAAAAACCTTAAACTGCATATCTATGCTTTTTGGAAGCACACATAAAAACTTTTTATGATATTATAAATTAATACATAAACATTTATTGTTGTGTAAATGTAATATATATAACATAAATAAAATAAGTGTAGATAGTTATGAGCTTTACATACACGTACGCAACGTAAACCTAAGCTTGATATTTTAACCCTTTAATCGTCTTGCAGAATTTTCCATGTATGTTTAACGAGTCATAAAATAATAGCTAGGAAAAGTATTTGCATGAGGATTTGTATTTGATAACCTTACATGTTTATTTATCTTATGAACTTAAAAAAATTGTCATTAATATCAATTTTGTGTTAAATTTTCCTTTGTATTTAAAAAGTACTTGATGGAAAATCATGGTTACGACGCTTAAAGGGTTTTAAAGACATTTTGACAACGAAGATCACCATGCAATATTTTATACTTTCTCACGAAATATTTATTTATAAACCTTTTTAGTTAATTTGAAAAAGTTAGTAATGCAGGGTGGCTAGTGGTCAGGAAAAAATACAGTAAAAAAAAGTGTTAAACACCAATATGTTCTTATAGAAAAATCCATCTTGATTATTCGATCAAATAATCAACATGAATTTTTCTATAAGAATATACTGGTGTTCATCACTTTTTTTTTACTGTATTTTTCCCTGACCACTAGCCACCCTGTAATAGTGTAGACAACAGAATGTGTGAACAGAAAATAAAATTTGCCTTTTACGTGGTTTCATTAATTGTCCATGTAAATTTATGAAATAGTCTGAGAATATGTATTTGAAATAAAAATATCAGTACAATGCGAGGTATCGTGATAGGAGATTTTGATTAATAAGTTTGTTAGAAAATATATTTGATTGAAAGTATTTTAAAATCTAATTAATATTTTTTGAAAACAATATTCTGATTACATCTATCATTACTAATATTTTTTGTAATGAATTTTTACAGATTTTATTGTATAAGAAGATTAAAAACTTGTAATATTTTAAAATACAGCCGGTATAACACTGCAAAAATTCGATAGCATAAATATAATATACTGAATTGTTCCTACAATGAGAAGATATTTAATTAAAATTTAAAAATACAATTTTATGAATCCATCCCCATCTAAAAAAATTAAATAAAAGTAAATCACTTGTATATACAATATGGAAGAACAGTTTTACATTGCTAGACCTTAAAAAATGTAATATGTTTGTACTATACACACAATTATAACTTACTCATGTATCGAATTTCAAGCCAAAGCGGTATAATTTTTTTTTAAGTGAAAAAAAAAATTATAACTTTTATTAGATAGACATTTATTAAAATTTACATTTTAATAAATGACTTATCATTCTTATTTCATTTGCTAATAATTATTAGTACAGAACAAATTCTATTGTTGATAACTGAAACTGATTTGATATTTACGACACAAATTATGAAGAGTAAAACCAATGCAATAATAAAGATATAAAACTTTGACATAAATATTAACCAATTTTTTATCATTATAGGGAGACAAGAAAAGATATTATTGCCACACAGGAAATTTTTGATAGGAGATGATTCTTTAAGAATTTTGGATGTAACAACTGAAGATGGTGGTCAATATATTTGTTATGCTAGAAATGGTGTAGGTGATGGCATACAGAGAAAAATAACGTTATCAGTAATTGGTGAGCGACCAGATACCTCTTATACACAATTGCAACCTTTTTTTATTACACTTTATTTGCATATATTTTAAAAATGTAATAATAAAAATATTGATGGAAATTAGAATTTGGTAATTAAAAACTTTGTAAGAGTACTAAATAAAGACAAAGATATAAAAAAAAACACAGGAAATATTTCAATGGGATTCAATGGTATATATGGTATATATTCAATGGGAATATGGTATTTCAATTTTTTATTTTCTGAAAAGGATTCTCTTTTTTTAATGTTTCTTAAAAATATGTAAAATTATAAGTTTATGTATAGATAATGTTTTTTCTTTCAAATTTGACATTTGTGGGAAAACAAAACTGTAATTTTCTATTAAACATTAAAAAAAAAATGAAATTACAAAATTTTATTTGATAAAATTTATTTTCTGGTAACGCACGAATTTTATTATTTTATTTGACAACTAAACTAAAAGTACTTCAACAATTTAATATATATATATATATATATATATATATATATATATATATATATATATATAAGAAGAAAATATCTATTAAACATTTTATTATATTTTTCAATGGATAATTGCTCTAATATTGTTGATACCCGAGATTGTTTGGGATTTTATACTATTTTGATGACATTAAAAAAAAAAATATATATATATCTACTATTTCCAGTTTTTAAATTCACACAAAATGTGTACATATGAACGTATGAATTAAAAACATTGTTACTACTTTTTATTACTGACCCTTGGCTAAAAGTTTAAATATTGATTTTTCTTAGCATATGTATTTAAAAATAGTATAAAAAAGTGTCTAAACTATTAAAAGTTATTGCATTGTTAGTCACCAAATTTTCTTTGTATATTATTCATAATTTTTATACAAAAAAATTCGAAACATGTTTGTGTTATATTTATTTTTCTGATGAATGTTTAAGAGAATTATATGAATTAGCATTGAAGTTGTTATGAAAATAAACGAATTATAAAATTGTTATGAAATTATTTCCTATTTTAGCCTAAATGTGGCGCTAGTTGTTCAAGTATGGTATATATCTTAGTGTAGAACACAAACTCTGTGTATGCGCCATTGTACAAAACAAACCTCTCTTTAAATACGCTCTAGGTTGTTCTTAAAAAATATATCTTTAATTAAGGTTACATGGCAATAGTAATTTTGGTGAAAATGATAAATGATTTTGACGTGTGGTTGAAATAAAAGCAAAGACATTTTAGAATGGAAGTGCTTCAAATTAACAAGAAACCAGGACTTTTAATATTTGATATTGTAATCATCACGTTTCAAGTCATCTATATCTCTGGAAATGGTGAGTTGAATTATTTAATTTTTTCAATAATTCTCAGAATCAAATGTATTTAATATTTTCGGAAATTAATTGTAAAATTTGATTATTTTTATCTTGATCTTTTTTAATTGTTTCATTATAAAATGTAAATAAGTTTCTACTTTATATCTTAAATACACCCTTTAATAAAAATATATTATTTTATTCTTTTATGATTTTTTACTATAGTTTATGTTATATTTAAAGGATTTCGTAAAAGGATTTGCTTTAAAATTACTTTTATTATACAGCGCTAAATATTTTAAAAATGTAGCCGTGTAGAATGCTTTCCGATGTATATACATTTGCATTTTTATTAGATGTGTAAAGTTATTTTATGTGCTTGTTGACATATAGAAATTAAAAATATATACATTCTTTTAAAACATTAGTACATTCAATTTAAATGTTTCACAATTACTAAAATATCTGATTTGTAATTGTAGGAGCTCCTGAAATTCAACCACTTCCTGCATCACATAAGTTAAAAATCGGAGATGCTGCAAATTTCATGTGTTCAGTAATTAGAGGACAAACTCCACTGACTTTTAAATGGTTTAAAAATGGTAATTTAATAGATAAAAGCACTAAGAAAAATACAAATGATAAGTTTAGCGCTCTTACCATTGATCCAGTCAAAGCCACTTCAGCTGGAAATTATACATGTGTTGTCAGTAATTCCATGGGATCGAGTAGTTATTCCTCACTTCTTGTCGTAAAATGTGAGTATTGCTTTTAATATTTTGAGAATATAACTTTCCTTACCTCATTTGTTATTAAATTATTTATTCGAGATGAAAGCAAATTTATTTATTAATTAGAAAACAATATAATCTGATTTTAGAAGCTCATAGGATTATCATTTGTGCCATAGAGATCGCTTAGAAAAAAATATTTTAAAGGGGTGTTTCTTTTTTTTAATGACATGTCTTTTTTTAAATAAAAAATCACATTACAGTAGCATTAAAAAAATTGTTTTGAAAATGTTTTTCTTTCTTTCTTTCTTTCTTTTCCTTTTTTCCTTTTTCTTTTTTTGCGATATATTTTACCATAAATTTTAAATTTTTATTAAATTACTTCATTGAAGAAAAAATCGTGTTTAATTTGACTAAAATGAAATGTTACTAAAACCGAACAAGTATTTCGTATGGAAGTTTCGTATGTTGTTTGAATGTTTCGTATAGTATTTTTATATATAGAAGTTGATGAAATGTAATTTTAATGACATTTATATTTCGGTGGTAAAGAATGTTTTTTAAATTTGTTGTTCGATAAATAATTTACAAGTTACCAGATTTTTATTTAACCGAACTATTTTTGAGAATGTTTAAAACATATATATATATATATATATTTAATTTGGAACTTATTTAATGCTTTTTCATTATTCTGTAAAAGTTAGATTTCGCGGTCTTTATATTTAATTTGTTTTGGCAATACAACAAATTGTTTTAATGATGATTTTTTTTTTTTTAACTTTTCAAAATTAAATTTCTATTTTCTTAAAATAAAATTATTAAAATTTGTTTTTAGAAATAAATACTGTAGCTCTGACATGCTACTTAGGTCTAAAAGTTTATTATTCATATCTGTATGAATAAATAGTAATGAATTGTATTTTTATTTTAATGAAAAATAATCTCATATACGTATTTATTTATTTTGAAGAAAAGGGTTATTAACTAGGCTGGATAACTTCATACTTTTTCTCTTAACTATTTTATTTTTCAATGGATCAGAGGCTGAATTTTACTCAAACGTGCTTGTTCTCTGAAAGGGAATTTTAATGAATAAACTTCATAACAATGACCTGATCGTTAGAAGGTTTCCATAATATAAATGTAGCAGTGATACCGCCAGGCTCTTGAAATACAGGGTTCTTGGAACCCAGACACTTTTTTTTTCTTACAAAAGTGAGTTTTGTTTTTAGAAATAAGACAGATTTAATGTATTTTATAAAATATATGCCTCTTTTGCGATCTTTCAACAAAAAAATTATGCATCCTGAAGGACCCATAAAAATTATATTTAATCATCCCCTCTCCAATTTTTTGCTTAAATGATGCGCTGTAGCGCATCCCCGGCAACTCTGTGTCTATAAAATTAAATATTGCTTAATGCAATTATTTATAGAATTTACTGTTTTTATATCTAGTTTTCATTTTTTATGCGCTTCTCAGACATAATTTTTTGAACGAAAAAGAGTTTTACGTTTGAGTTAAATGAGTTATTCACAAGTAATAAAAATAAATAAATAACACACTATTATATTTCACTATCTTGTTTATTAAAATACTGCTTATTAAAATGATTCATGGGTCTTTTGAAAAAAGTTTTATGTAAATATTTATGCAATTTTTTATATAAAAAAAAATATAGGAATAAATTCTATACATTAATGATTTTGTAGCACCACCATATTGGAAAAGAGAACCTGAAAATATCGAGACAGTGGAAGGAAAACCAATAAATTTAGCTTGCTTTGCTGCTGGTACTCCGGAACCACGAATTACATGGATGAAAATTGGTATTTAAAAATTATTATTTTTTACTATTTCTCTCGCTTACACAGAACTCATATGAGACTCCCTTTAAGACATAAACACAATTTTTCGAAAGCTTCTTCCGACTAACTTTTACTTTGAATGACATCTCTTATGCTTTCAGATTTAATCTGTAGCTTCAAATTCGCATTAATTTTTGACAACAAATGACAGCACAAGACCGATAAGTTGATGGTCTAGAAATGTATTAAAAAAGCAAAAAAAAAAAAAAAAAAAAAAAAAAAAAAGCAAAAAAAAAAAAAAAAAAAAAAAAAAAATTGTACATTTCTATAATATTATAAATGGTAGATCAGATGTTATAGCCAAAAGGTTGTGTGAGTGTCGGCAAGGGTTTCCATACAAGTAGTTCAGTTAGTAGATCATTGGCAATGTAAGCCAAAAATGTCTTGGGCTCGACTCCCGGTCTGAATGCTTTTTCACTCAGTTGGAAAACATTACAACTCGTATAAACAAATATTATTTCTTATACTATACAATATATAACACCCTTTTACGTATGTAAATACATATGCTTTTTATATTTATATATATATTTTTTCATAATTTGTGAGCGAGAGGGTAATTTTGCATAATTGTTTGTAGAAAAATAAATTAGTGAAGAAAAATGGTAAAAAATAATAAATAATTTAAAAATATGAAATTTTCCATTTTTCTAATTAAATATTTTTTCTTTTACTGCTGTTTAATAATATATCTCTTGCCTCAATTATTATTTAATGCATAGAGGGATTTTTATTTTTCAAATAAGACACTTTTAATAATATCTGTTATTATAAAAATAATATATATATATATATATATATATATATATATATACGTAATTGCTTCTCACATAATTGAATGTCTGAATTGATGGAGTTCTGGGTTCTGGGTATCAATGAAACTTTTTACCATTTGAAATTTAAAATTTTCATTATTCGACATGTATGTATATATATATATATATACTTTGTTATAATTTCTTTTTCATTTACGAAAAAATATTAAATTTCATTAAATTAACATTAAAAATTAAACATTAAAAATTATGTAAATGTGAATAAATTAATATATATCTATTATTAATTCAATTATATTTTAGATTTAATTAATAACATGTTCAAATAGCAAGAATATTTTAAAGAAAAATAGCTAAAAAAATCACGCTACTTGTTTCATTTATAAAAATTATTTAATCATTCAGATGCAGTAATTTTTACTTTTATAGTACATTTCTATTTGCATAACATTAAATAGAAGTAATCTTAGAAATTTGAAATTTAATGAAATTTAAGAGATCTATCTAAAGAGTATTTTATATAGCTTTTTTTTAACCTAATAATTTACATAATTCTTTTATTCGAATTTATCATGCTAATAACATTAAAAAATATGGAAATGCGAATAAATTAATATATATATATCATTGAAACATATAAATTTATGAATAGCTTTGTTTTCCACAGTTCATATTATTTTAATTTAATGAATGCTTATTTGATTTTTTTAACATTAATTAATAATATATGATTTATTTCAGACAATCTTCTTGAAATGCGTGGAATTTTAAATGAAGCGCATACCAATATTAATGGTACATTAATTCTGAATCCTGTATTAAAAGAGCACGAAGGAGAATATGTCTGCAAAGCTGATAATGATGTTGGGCATGCTTTAGAAAAGAAAGTTACATTAACTATTCATGGTAAAAAAATGGTTTCATTCAAATAACCAATGCACAATGCTATGTTTCTTGTAAAATTATGTCTCGTATAAATTATTAAACATTTTAAATTACTAAGAACCCCGACTCCTAAGCTGTTTGTTAAAATGGTTTGTATTTACATTTGATTAATTTTAACATAATTGTTCTAATTGATAAATAATTCATTTGAGTTGTAATTTTTCACTGGATACGTTTTCTAGAGTTCAGTTACCTGAGATTTATTATGTTGAGCTGTTTCAGATAACAGACCAAATGCCATGATCAATAATGTTATCTGGGTGAAAGGAGTTTGCTAGATTCGTTCGGGATAGCTCAGTTGACAGAGCATTGGCAGCTTAAGCCAAGAGGTCCCTGGTTCGAATCCTAGCTCACTCAGTTGGAAATTTACAACTCATAGTTTGTACTTACTTTGGAAACAAAACAAAGAATACTTAACACTTCTTTGGTTGAATTTCCTCAGATAAAAATTAAGTTATATATATATATAGTAAAATAATATTTTTTTGAACATATTAGGAGGCTTTGGGTACAATTAACTTTTCAAATTACCATTTTTAAATAGAAATTTTTAAAATTAAAAAAAAATTATATGCACTCTGTTCAATACTAAACAATTAAATTCTTTTTCTTGTATGATTTTGATAAACAGAAATACGTCATCTTTTATGCTAAAAAAATCACATTTCATTATACATATTTAAATGTTTATATTTTTTCCGATAGCCATGTATAATGCCTAATAGAAAATGTAGAAAAAATTGTGTCATACACTAACTTACTTATGCACAATATCTATACGAATAATTACATTTTTTAAGCCGTTAAAACTCTTTTTCTGTAGTGTGTACTTCTGTCAATGTGTGGCGCTAGTATACTGTAATACATTGTTTGTACTCTCTCCATTTTAACAACATGATGCTATGTTTTATCATGACACACAGAATGTATTTTTAATATGATGGGATTCTTGGTTTAGTTTCTCTTAAATATATACAGGTCTTATTTCGTATGTCTAAGCCAAAAAATCAATGTGTTGGAGTTATAAGACAACGGTAATATGTTAAAATACTTGAAAGCTGAAATTGGACTAATAATCACGACCCATATCTTCCTGTCCGTCTTATGCTCAAAAGGTAAGCAAACATTTTAGTTCTTTTCAATATATAATTTTTGTCTTAAACTGAATAAATTTAATATTTATCACAAATAATAAAACAGTTTGACAGATATTATAGATAGATATTGTTCTGTTTTTAATGCGAACATTTCTTTTCGTAAAATATATCCGCTGTTTACATCAATCACTAAATTATTTATTCAGTCGCTTTTATGAATCAAATCATTTAAAACAAAACTGAAACCATAATAATTTTTTCTAGACTTTGAAATAAGCAGCTTTATTACTCTGAATGCTGGAGCATGAACGTGATTCATTTAAACGGCGGTTATTGCAAGTTCTCTCAGATAATTGTTTGGCACGTATTATATATATTATTTTGAAGTGCACTTGTGCGCATTACAAAAACTTAACTTTAAAGAAATTTAAAAGCAATCAAGGACATGTTTTCGACTGTTGTGTATCTATAAGCTTTTTAAATTTGCACAAATCAATAAAATTACGATAATTATAAAAATAATTTCATAGAGAAAAAAAAAGTTGAAATAATCTGTTTATGCTAAATGTTATTTTTAGTATTATTTTTATTATTTTTTACTTAGAATGCTATAATTTTTCTCTGTTTGTTTTCTAAAGTAATTTTTCCCTGGATAAATAAATTTTGAAATATATCATATATTTGTCACTGTTGTCATATTGCTAATAAAATTTAAAATTCCATAGCTAATTTTATAAATTTGTATCATTAGAATAATTAAATAATTTTCCTGTGTTTAAAACTATGAAACGGTTATGTGATACTTAATTTACAATATTACCTATAAAAATTTGTATCATTACTTAAATAAAGTTAATTTTAATGCAATCTGAGATGAAATGAGTTCTATATTTTCCCCATCATCCAGTATTATTAAATCTCTATATATAAAAGCCGTTCTTGGTATGTGTGTGTGTGTGTGTATATGTTTCTTATACAAATCTAAAGTTTTTATCCCATTTGAAAGAAACTTAATGTACATATGCTATAGAACACTAGTAAAATTACTGTCAAAAAATTTATCAGACCATTCTTTACCACTTTTTTCAGACATCTCTCATACTTTATCATTACAGATTTTTTTTTCAATTTCTAATGCAATTTCTTTCCCGTTGCCATAAAAAGAAACTGCGTGCAGACAATATTTTTATAAACCAATTATAATTCAAATTCTCTCACTATAATTTTGAATCCGAAACTGACGTCACTTTGGGCAGATAATATGATTTTTTTCTTATATTACAAAGATTACTATAAGTGTGTTTAAATGACATAGTACATTTATTTAAAAGTGTAAGGAGATAAAAAAATAAATAGCTCCTAATTTTATTAAAGGTAAATTGTTTCTACTGATTTGTTAATATTAAAGTAAATTTTCCAAGAAATAAAAACATATTTTTGCGTATTCAAACTTCACGATTCAATTTATTCTACATAACCAAAAATTATCTGTCAAATATTGACATATAGAATCATTACATCGTAACTTTTTTCATCTTTAGCTTCAACGAAGGAGGCATATTTAAGCTCCTTGGATTTAGGTGGATAATAATTGCCAACTATTAATAAAAATTGGATTTAAAGAAAACAATATAATATTTTTCATTAATTATTCTTTAAAGATGGCTTTTTAAGCAAAAGGGATTAATAGTAAAATGATTCATCGAAAGAAAATACTTGATTTTTTTTCATGTAAAACATTCATTTTAATTTTAAAAACTAATATTTTTTTATAAGTTCGACAAAGTGGCGTCATTTTCATTTCACCAGCTTCGAAATTATATTCTAATTCTTAAAAGAACAATATATTTTTGAGAAATAATGTTTTGCATCGAAAATTACATAATTTTAAAACGCAATTTTAGAAAATTCTGTTTAAATTACATTGTAAATAATTAAATTTAGTATTTAATAATATTAATGATTGATTTTTTTCTACGAGTACAATAATATTGGATTTCTTTAAGCGCTTTCATGTTTTAGATAATGTGCGTGTGACGTCACGCACTCAAGTAAAGGTGTTTTTCTCAACTAATTATAGGCAAAAAGTAACAATTATTGCAGAGTTAGTAATCCTTTTTACGCAAATTCAAATGAAATAGTTAATTAATTCCTAGAAATAATAGAAATCTTGAACCAAAGCATTTAAATTTAAGATAAATAAAGATTGTAGTTGTTACTGAATTTGAATTTAAATTATTAGAATTAATTTCATGAGATAAATAAACCTAATTAATATTCTGATTATATATATATGTTAATTAAAATGCATTTATTAATAAAAGATGTTACAACCATCTTGTAAAATTGTGATATCAGAAGTATTTTCTACTATAAATATGATAAAGAGTTTGTTAATAATATATGTTGTTTAAATAATGCATTAATTTTCTTTAAATGTTAAGTGAACGAAGTCACGGGTAACAGCTACTATCTGATATATTTATAATATTTACATCACATACTTAACAAACTAAACAGACATATTAAAAGCACAATCTTGAATTTGTAGATACTGAGGTCACAAAATACTACTAATAGTTAATAATACTCTACCTAATATTTATTGTAGCTAGTTAAGTTTTATATGTACGCACAAACCAAAAATAATGCTAACACAAATAATGCTGTATAATAATACATAATGAGTCAAAATATTATATTATGTATAATAATGGCTAGATTTTTATTCTAGGTGAACCTCCGAAGATTCAACCTTTCAGCATTTCACAGCACCTAACTGAAGGAAGTCAAGCAAAAATTGGGTGCATGGTAAATAAAGGGTCCACACCATTACATTTTAAATGGTATAAAAATGAGAAACAAATAGAAAATGATTCTAAATACGAAATCAATAACATGAAAGAAGTGTCCTTTTTGACTATTAAACAACTTTCTGGATACAATAGTGGAAATATAACTTGTCAAGTTCATAACGCATATGGAAAAGACAGTTACAGCACAGTTCTTGTTGTAGAAGGTAATAATGAAATTTTAATTTTAAATTAAAAAAATAAACTTTTTAAGTTCAATGAAAAATCATTTAATACAGTTAGTTTCACTTTTTGTATCCAGCATTTTTTTTAAATATTTGCTTTTTAATTATTCAAATTTTAATTGAGATTATTTATAGAAGTAATTTATGAATGAGTTGATAGTTATTTCTGGATTGATTTCTTTAAGAATAAAATGATAATTTCTGTTGAATATGTCGGAGTTATTTTTAAACATCTAGTTGCTTAAAAATATTTTTGTCAAAAATAATATTTTCTTAATCTATAAAAATGCACTTTAATGTTAACATTAAATTTTATTAAACATTAATTTAAACGGAAGTTGCTTAAAAATTCATATGTTAAAGTTCTTTCAAAATATAATGAAATCAATGAGAATGGATGCAATAAAAGATGAACATTTGAAAAACTAACAAAAATCTTAAGAACTACCTACTTTTAATGTAAATACACTTTTACCACTTTTATAGGTGGCGAGTTCTATTGTATATACAATCAATATATGTTTGTGAGCATTCCACATTTAATATGCATGTGCTCACTGGCATTTATTTAGTTTATCATACTAGCACATTATTTATAACTATCAAGATTTCATGTTCTTTTTACGTGATTATTAAAATTGATTTTAAGATTGTTGCATTATACTTAATAGCTTCAACTTTAAAACTGTTTTATATCATAATCAATAATATAATGAATGCGTATAAAAAAGTATTAGTTGTAAATACGAAATGAATTCGTAAAGATAAAGAGATATTTCGAAATTTGATTTCTTTTTAAAATTAAATTATTTTAATTTAAATGTTTTTTTTTAATTTACATACTATATAGTAATATTTTATTACTTTTATTTGTTTCAAAAATGCCATTCTTATAAATATATAATTCATTCTTCTCAGTTTATTTATTATGAATTAATAGCTCCACCGAAATGGATTACAGAACCTCAGAGCATTGAAGGTTTACAAGGAACATCTACTATTCTTCACTGCTCAGCAGGAGGTTATCCAGCTCCTAAAATAACTTGGAAGAAAAAAGGTAATTTTACTGATATTATCATAAATGCATATATCAGTAATTATTATTAACTATTATTTAATATATATATATACACACCTTTGTTTTTCACATGCGTTTATATATATATATATATATATAATTTTCTGCATGTGAAGAACTTGAGCAATCAAATATCTGTTGATTAGTGCCAAGATAGCGTACACAATATTTCACGTACTACTATATTTGGATACAACCCCTCATATTTTTGCTTCCTTTTGGGAACAACGGATTTCGAGCTTATTCTATCGACGATAATTTTCAGAATTTTCAAGCTATGATTTTGAGACTTTCACAAAAGTTTCTCTATATACTAAGCTAATGCATTATGCATATTATATTTTGATTGCATTCGCGCATGCGCAGTGAAACATTTTTTAGTAAACCTGCTCATTTTTTATCCATTTTTTATTATTTTTTAATTCTGATTGCAGAGTATTATGTACAATGTTGTTTGTCATATTTTCTGAAAATAACTTTTTTTTATATTAAGAACTCTGCAAATTATGAGCAAAAAACTATGCGAAATTTGGGACTGTTTTTATAAAAACCGTAATTTCTGTACGAGTATCCATGCTAACCTCATAGGAATGAACACAGTATATTACAATAATCCACTTATTAATAATCTCGAGTTTGAACGCCTTTGCTACATTAGTTTTTACAGGGTTATCCAAAAGATATTCGTTCTTTTCCAATTTGTTAACATTCCCTTTGGGGTTTCGTGAAAAAATCTTCGCGGAAATATATAACCTATACTGTTTACACACCTGCAGTTCCAGGTTAATTCCTCATGTATTTTTTTAGATAGTTAACAAAACGTCTAAAATCGCAAGTGACCAATCACCTTTGGCAATATAGTGTATATCCAATTATACTCAAATCATTTTAATATATTGAAATATTAAATTCTTTCAATGTGTAGAAATGTCTATATTTCATTTTCGTTTTTCAGGGAGAGATGAATCTTATGAATTACTTGTTAACCAAAACGGATCTCTTATTTTTACTGTTTTACATGCTGAAGATGAAGGAGAGTATGAATGTTTAGCTCAAAACAATGCAGGCCAGCCTTTAAGGAAAGTAGTTACACTTTCCGTAACTGGTGAGTTATCAGTGCAAGTAATCCCATCAAATAAATCACTAATGATTGTACCGAATTTACTGAAATAAAGTTTTTATCTGTATTGACTTGACATGACTTTGTTTGAAAAACTGAACGAAACGATACACTTTTGATAATTCTTTTAACATTGAATACTTTCTACAATTCTACATTTTGAAACTTCTCCGGTAAATATATATGATTTGGAATAAGATATAAAGTATTGATGAATTTAATGTCCATAATTTTATTTTATTGAAACTGAACATAATATATATTTTTATTTTTATTGTGATATTGTTTGTGTATTGAATTCATGTATGGTTGTTGATTGCATATGATTGTTTTTGT
This sequence comes from Maratus michaelseni, assembly GCA_963931845.1. Classification (NCBI taxonomy): domain Eukaryota; kingdom Metazoa; phylum Arthropoda; class Arachnida; order Araneae; family Salticidae; genus Maratus; species Maratus michaelseni. Next base: position 259,787,641 of record OZ007592.1, read on the forward strand.
TATGTTAAAACTTGTATAATGTTTAAAATATTATGCAGATAATATATATAAAACTGAGTGTTGGGATTATTTCAGTATAACCTGTTTCTATGAACTGAAAAATGGCATGAATTTTGAAAAGTTTATATCTTATTTTTTAATAGCTTATAAACAGTTGGTTTTTAGATAAAGTTTACAGTAATCGCACCAATTTACCTTACAACAAGTCATTTATAATGAACAGAACGTATCCTATCAACATAAATTGCATTGATAAAGTCACCCATTTTAATTTCAAAATTAGATTTCTGCAGTGATTTGTATATCGGATGAGATAGTTTAATTCAGTTGACTTTTTTCACTTTCATTTTAAATTTATTTGTAAATTTAATGTTAAATCTTTTACAGAAAGTGCTTTTTAAATTTTTCTTTCAATGGTTTCCATACTTTTATTGCAACTTTTGTAATATCACTTTTTTTTAGACATTAAGCGTTTTGGATTTCTTTTTAAAAATCCCTCTGACGATTTTGTTTGTTTTCTTTCCTTAAATATTTTCAAAATAGCCTTTATTTGTGGTTGAATTATTTTGGCTATATACTTTCGAAATTAAGTATTTCGTTTAATATAATAAAGGCAATATTTTCACTAAGTTTAAAACGTAAAATTATTTTTTCAAAATATTAACTCTATTTTAATATCCAATAAGGATTATTTCTTTTTAACTGTCGATGATTTTTAAAATTTATTTTTAAAGTAACTTAATTTTACTCTTGGATTTTGCTTAGTAAATTACCTTTAAAAATGACATAAAATTTTGCATTTTTAGAAGGATTTAATTTCATTTAGCAAATGAAACATAGTTTATTTGTTTATTTTTTTTCTGTATCCTGTGCATGCTTATGCTTTCTCGCATAACTTTTTTATTTGACCGACAAATCACATTTTTCCCCCTCCCCCTTCTTTGTTTCTTTCTCTCTTTTCTATTTTTTATTATTTATCTTTCTTTTTTTACATATTTTTTATAGCTACTATCAATTGTTGAAAGAGATTTAAATAATAATGAGGTCATATTAGTTTAAATGAATTTAAAGACTATAAAAAATGATTTAAAACACGAGAAAGTACAAACGGAAAAAAAATCTGATATGGAAAATTTTATAAAAGAAATTGGGGAAGCTATTAAAAGGTTTTAATTTATCAGATTAAAAAACAAATATGATTCTGAAAAATGTTTTATAGATTTTTTGATAACGGCGGTGTTCGTTGCGGTCCATTATCTGCACGAGTTTTACAGGCCCACATTTACCCAAGGTTCCCCCCCCCCCCCATACACATACGAAAAAGGCCAACAAACGCGACATGGGTTCGAACCCAGCACCTCTCGTTACCAGCTCGTCTATCAGCTATGAGAGAAGAATCTCTCAATCGTTACTGAGCCTTTATAGATTTTATGTAACTTACTTTAACATGTATCTCAAAAGAAAGTTGCGATTATTTAATAGCAAAAATAACTCTCAAATTATAATTATATCAGTTTTATTTATAATTAAAATCTATCATGCTTAAGGGTAAAATATATTCAATTTTTGAAGATGGTTTGCAAAAAACAGTATTTTTTTATGAATGTAATATTTTTATTAGTAGCTTTGCATTATTTATTAGAGCTAAGATCATATTGGGAGAAAAATGAGAATGTTAAAAGAATTGAAGACATTAAAAGACATTCTTACATCTCTAACAAAATTGTAAGTTTTAAAGATAGTTCATAAACCAATATTTGAAATATTTTAGTGCGTATTTTCGACACTGTATGGCGCCTGTTACCAAGGATAGATCTTTGATGCACTTGTTTCTCTTACATGAATGCCTGACTGACATTAAATAAACTATTCTCAATTCAATCATAGCTTGACCAGAGTATCATCACTAAAGAGTATCATCACCCTCCATCACTAAAATGAGTGGAGGAACTTCATCTGCTTAGCTTCCGCTAGAAGTCATTCATGCGAAAATGCGAACAGTTCAAGCTTTAGACAAATTTAAAGTCTATTTTGTCTATATCAAACGCTTAGGAATTTTGTTGCTGTTTTTATGTTATAACGCTGTTGTGAACGCTTCTAATGAAGGTAAGTTTACTTACTTGTTCATTTAAAAAATATGTTTTGTAATTTAGTATTGAAAATGAGATTAGGAAATAGTATCTAATAATTACAAATACTGTAACGTTTTTACGCAAAAATCACTCTCCAAAACCTGCTACATTACTTTGCTGATATAACAAAATTTTTATTTGTATCACTCAAAAGAATTTCATTTTTATGATTATAAAATATGCAAAGTTTTAGAATATTGTATGCATTTTTTTAAGCTTCAAAGCTCTATATCACATGTAAAATCAAATAAAACTCAAATTATTAAAACTCATGTAGTAATGATTTTGTTTTTAAACATTATCGATATTATAAGATAAATGTGTTTTAATCAAGTTTTAAAATGAATTTATCGGAGAAATATTAAACATACGTGTTACACATTAAAAAGATAAAAAATCTTACATTAAGAAAACATATGATATATCATTGTTATTATATTATATTTTCAATTAGGAACTATATGGAACAACTATTTCAGCAATTTGTTGATTTGTGAATTTTTTAATAAAATAATAAGATACAACGATTTATAATTTAAAACTTAAGTAAAAGTGAAGCTTAAAATAATAAAGAACATATATTTGTGAATGTAATTTAAAAGTCGGTTAGGAAAAAATAAGTCTTGCTTAAACATGCATAAGTGTATTTCTATTAAAAATATATATTTATAAAATTATCGTAACTTTTATACTTAATGACGATATATACAAAATGACCACTTAAAAAAATTAATTTAGATGATTTTTTTAAATTAAATTAAATTAAATTTGTGCAAAGAATATAGAATTAAAATATAACTTTTAACAATTAGCATTTGAGAAATCTTAAAATTCATGAAAACAGTAATGAAATTAATAATTCATTAAAAAGAAAGTAAAAATATTCCTTTAATAGACATTTTGAGAAACTAATCCGGTTATCAAACCTAAAAATCTATATAGAAAATTATAAAAAATGAGGAATCTAAATGCTGAATGTAACTTTTTACATTTTGTTTCAGGTTTACCAGAGATCCAGCCATTTATATTTCCACGACGATTATCAGAAGGCTCCAAAGCAAAAGTGCTATGTCATGTTGTTCATGGAAAGCGACCAGTGGAGTTTAAATGGTTAAAAAATGGGCATATGCTCTCTGATAATACAAAGGACGTTCAAATAAGTGTGCAAGATGACTTTTCTATGTTAACGATTGGCAATATCCGTTCAAATGATGTTGGTACTTATACATGTGTGGTGAAAAACTCCGTAGGAAGTTCTAATCATTCAGCAAATTTAATTGTGGAAAGTAAGTTTAAATTTTTGCATTTAATTTGAAATTTTTTAAATATCCTAAAGTTTAAGTAAGCAAAATATAAATAGTCAGAGCTGCAATATGCAGAAGGTGCATATAGAATGAACTAAGTGAATGTAAAATTATTTTTCTTTAAAAAACATTCTTAAATTAAAACAAAAATACCAGTGTTTTTCCATTTAGGACGCTTTATTTGTACCATTAAAATATTATTTTAAAATAACTGATCAAAATTTACTTCAAAATTTTATTTTTATAATTTTACTTAAACGAATTTGCACGTCCTTAAAAGTATCACTCCTCTATGCAAAAATATTTGAAAGTAAATTGGAACAAAAATTAATTGTATTACATGTACCTTCTAGTTGTGTTATTTCTTAACAAAGAAAAAAAAATGCCCTGTAATAAGAAATATGTTTTTTCACAGATGATATTAGTAAATCGAAATAAAATATCTATAGAACAGGATCTTCTTTTTTCTCCATATAATGAGTAGATAACTCAAAGTTTCGGAGGCAATTAATTAATTATCAGCTCTCTTCACCAGGTGATTAGTAGCAGAGAGTAGTTAACCCGACAACGAGAAAACAGGTTTTTCAAGAGAATTTTTAATTCTTTGCTAAAAAGTGCAAAGGGAAGGTGCGGTGAAATGCAAAATATAATAAAGACGTCAATAGAAATAGGGATGGTAACTATTCTCTGCTACAAATTGCCTGACGAAGAGAGCTAATAATTAACTGATCTCGTAACCATAGTTGTGTTCTGTACTCATTATATGAAGAAAAGAAAATCCTGTTCTATAGATATTTTCTTCTCTTGAATTAATATATATATTATTTTTTACTTTTATATATAACAATAATAGACAACAATTTAATTGAACATATACAAATGGGAAAAATTGAAAGATGATATGAAAGATGAATCTATAAGTAGAATTATCAAGCTCAAATTACTACAGATTTCACAAATACATATGTCCGAATTAAACGCTATAAGATTTAAATAAGCAATGATTTATTATATTATTTAATTCGAAATATTTGAGATTTTTTGAAAAGATTCGTGTGCAACATATGCAATTTTTATGATTACTTGTTTAAGTGAATATTATAATGAATGTTTCTCATAAAAGTTTAAGAAGCTTTATTTCTCATACTTATTACATTTATATTATGAAGTCAGCTTTTCCTGTTTCTACCTTCTTTTCTAAATTTTCTTTTTCTTTCGCCTCTTGCCCTGATGACAAAACGTTTATTCAATTAGTGAGTAAAAAGCTTTTTGCAATAATATAATTCTATTACAACATATTACACTGCAGAAAATAATTTATAAATGAAAATGATTTATTGATTTTTATGAATTCTATACTTTTACTTTATTTTGTGATTTTATGGTGTCATATATGGAGTTCGTGGAACTATTGCCACTTTGAATAAGAACTGAAAGTTCAGTGACAGTGTCAAGATTTGATCTTAATAATTGTGTGTTTCTAGAATTTCAAGATATTTCAATTCAATAAATTATCTTTTAAATGTAAAAGCATATTTTCATAACTACAATTTTTTCCTGTTCTAATATGTCCTAAATTGTTATTTTAAATGATGACCTCCCCCTAAAAAATGAACGGAAGTTTTAATTTTAAATGGAATAAAAATTAGATTCCAAAGTTAGCTTAGTTTGAATCCTTTATGGATTTCTTTATTGCTCTAAAATATGGAAACGTATTCTAATTGTCCCCTTTTCATTTTGAAGAGATAATTCCCTATCACTTTAAGAATTAAGCTTCTTAAATAATAAATGAATTACTTTTTTAAAAATGGTAAAGTAATAAATATGTATATTTCACAGCATTAAATTTCACATTTATTTCAATTATATATATGTATATATGTTTGACGAGCTGCGAGCAATGAGTGAAAGGAAATGAAATTACGAAACATAAATTTTAAATTTCCTTAATGCTGTTTGTTTGAACGGATATGCAGTTTGCATGAAAATATAAAAATAGCTTATTCAACTTTTTGAACAAATAAATAAGTTTATAAGAAACAGATATAATCGTTTGATTGACATTTTATCGAAATATCCTTATTTATTGTGTTCTCTCAGAAGCTTTGTCAGCAGCATTAAACACAGTTTTTATTTAACTTAGAAAACGTCAAGGTTTTCCATGAGGTTTTAACCCTTTTTCTAGAAAGGTTATAGATTGACTTTATCTAAATTTAAATAAAAACTAAAGATTATTTTTTAAAAAGATAGAATCTAATATAATCATATTTAAAAATGATTTATAATTTTAATATAATGTCGCGATCAAAATTCTTTGATATATAACTTTACACTATCAATATCACAATTTTCATGACTTCCATAACTTTTTCGGTAGTATTCAGAGTACTTCCCCGACCGTCTTCAGAAGTCGACATACATGGACGGTGGTATGTATAGAAGATAGATATTATAATTTAAGATAGGTGAAAATACTACGTTTGATCAAAATAATTATATGAAAACTAACACCTTAAAGTCAGAAAAGTTAATGAAATGCGCATTAAAATCACAATAAAAACATTTAAAAGCATGTAGACGTTTCGGACAAACATTAGTCCCTCATCAGTACAGTAAAAAACGTTAAAGTAATGAAAGATGAATGTAAGTCCTTCTGTAAGTTGTTTTAAATTTCATCTTTCAGGACTTTAACGTTTTTTACTGTACTGATGAGAGACTAATGTTTGTTCGAAACATCTACATACTTTTTAATGTGATTTTAATGTTTGTATTTCATTAAATTGTCTCAATTTAAGGTGTCAGTTTTCAAGTAACTCAGTAGTTAAGAAAAATTCACTGAGACATCATTTGTTAATAGTAATACACATACACAAATGAGTATACTGTATAAGTGCATTAAATTATGGATGCCCTTTATTTGGACACATGATGTAATTAATAGTAACTACTGAACTAGGTAAAGAAAAGAAATATATATATATATATCATACCACATAATGAAATAAGTTTACATAATTGTTTTTAAAGTTAAATTTGAATTTAAAAAATCCAATTTAATAGTATGAACTAATTATGAAAGTAATTTGTTATTATAGTACAATAAAAATTTAAATTACTGCATGAATGACTTAAGTGCAGAGATGAAATAATTTAAAGTATAATACCAAGAAAAAGTAATAAGTAATGGATAAGTATTACAAAGCTACGTCATTGTGTATTAACCTAAATAGGATAAAATAAATTTTGGTAACTAAATTAAATTTTAGGAAATTCAAATGAAAATAATTCCTTTTATTTTTTAATTATTTTTTAATTATTCTGTTTACATTTACGTAGATGTAGTTTTATGAATTATTAGATATCGAGATTATTCTGAAACTGGATACTGAATATTAAGAATCCTGTGAAATACTAATCATAACTTGCTTTACTGTTGTTGTTTTACTTTAACTATTCTTATTGAAAATATTTAAATAATAATAAATTTGCTTCTGAATGTTTTAATTTTTCTTTCTGCTTGAATGTATGAAATCATAATTGAGCTAATTTAGCGAAACTCCAATTATCCATATTACTGCATTTTGGATGCAGTCCGGTCATTTATAAATCCGGATAATTGAGTTCATATACATTATAAAATAATTTTCATGGTCTAAAATACCTTGCATTATGACAAGAAAGCTATATTATGAAAAATAAATTACTCTCAAATCGTTTTCTTCATGAAAAGATAGGCCTAAAATATGTTGAAAGTAAGTTCCCCACCTCCCTTAAAAAAAAAAAATATATAATAATAATAATAACAATAAAAGAAAATAATTCATTTCTAATGAAAACAGTATGAAATCCCGATAATTTTTAATACTTCTACCACATTTTATTAACAATATTGAACGGTACCTGCTTAACATGTAAAATCCATTTACGATTTCTAAAATACACGCGTATTCTTTGGATTTTCTTATGATTTGAGTAAAGAAAATACGGTATCTATGATATTGCTGGAATATCGACTTAGAATTATTCAGACTTGAAAAATTCCAATTAAACATAAATTTTATCCTTGGTTAAACTCAGAACTTTTACGAATGAATACATAAAATTACAATTTAATTTTCTTTTCTTCTGTGAAAAAGAGATTTTTTTATTCGCCTATATTGTTCCAGATATCTGGCGATCTGGATGATTGTGTCCGGATAATTGGAGTTTTATTGTTTATTTTCCATTCCCTCACTGAAAATAGCTATGTTTTATTTTATTTTTTTTAATCTGTATTATTTTATTATGAAAGTTTTAAATTTTAAACTTCATATTTGTTTACATAGCACCTCCGACATGGATTACTCAGCCTGTAGACACCACAGGTGTATATAGATCCACTATGACCCTGGACTGCGCAGCTGCTGGTCTTCCCCCGCCTCACATCACCTGGTATAAAAACGGTGACGTAATCAAAGGCAGCTCTGGCCGAATGGTTGCCAAGAGCAACGGCACTCTCAGGATTGGCATCCTGAATGAAGAGGATGAAGGAGTATACCGATGTACTGCACATAACGGAGTAGGAGAAGCGCTTACTACAGAAATAAATATATTTATTAATGGTATCACCATGTGTTATCCATTCATTTTATTTCCTTATTTTAGATGTCGGAACGAAAATAATATAAAAATAATATACATAAGTACACCAATATATACAGGATAACTGTATTAATATTTTCCAAATATTTTATTTCGTCTACTTTTCAAATAGTTATAATAATTTAACTAAAAAAATATATATTTGTAAGTCTACAATACACATCAACCAATTATTATTGAATGTTTTGATTTATGTGCATATAATTTCTTTGCGTACTACGTATTTTCGCTAACCTTCATATTATTAAAAATATATGTGTGTAATATGACATACTTTTCTATTACTATTTTTATGCTTATATATATATTATATATGTTTTGTTTCAGCAGGCTGGGTACTTTGTAATCTAACATTTTATGAATTATCACATATGGCTGACAAAATTAGCGTATTAAAGAAATATTGTATTCCTGATTTTTATAAACGTTTATCGTATAAATAACTTACTAATTTTACATTCTAAAAAGGCATTATTGTACGTGACAATTATATTATTTTTGGTTAAATATTGCTTTTTGTAATTCAGCATAATTTTGTCACAATTCCCATAACGTACTTATATGTCTTGCAAATGTTCTTTACACTTATGAATGCGCATAGAAGTTTATTTTGCACATGGGTTAACGACGAGTGCAAAATTTTCTCAATTCTTGCGTTAGTATGTGATTTTTAGATACGTGCTACATTTGAATACATGTTTCAATTTACAGAATTATTTTCACTAAAAAACGGGGCATTTGGGTATATTTTACATGGTATATATATTTATGCGCTATAAAACAACGCTGCAATATTGTATATAATTCAGTTTCTTTGAACATATTATTGCACAATTTCAGTTTTTATTAGAAGTGTTAATACACGCCACATAAAAATAAATGAAAGTCGGCGATTATATATTAATATTCCGATATTTCTTTCTGTTATTTACAAAAGGGCACAATATACATCACTGTAAAAATAATAAGGTTTATGCCTACAAACACGAATTCAAATTATCTAAATTTGAGATTAAAATTAAAAATATTTCTTAAAATCTATTTTTAATTAATTTTTTAAAAAATATTCCAGTAAATTTCAAAACTTCAAATATTGAATTAATATTATCTGCAGATAATTATCAATTTATAAAAGTTATATTGGTGAAATAATATATTTCCTGCATGTAAATAATCAAAAGTAGTTAATATCACAAATAAAAATCAAAGTAATTAATATAATAAATTTAGATATAAAATATAATGTTATACTTGTGTTACCTTTTAATATACATTATCCTTTGAGACTTAATGGAGTAAAATGTTCTAATATTTTCCAAATATCTCAAACTTATTTCATAATTTTTTTACATTTAAATAATTGAAAAAGAATGAAATCATTTTACGAATTATACAATAAATACTTAAACCTTCTTTTAATATAATTATCTTATTTCAGTTCCTGCCAGATTTGATGATAAATTTACAGTACTTACAGTAAAGAAAGGTGACAGTGCCAGTCTTCGATGTGAAGCTATTGGGGATCAGCCTTTATCAATAATATGGAAAAGAGATGGAAAAGAACTAAGAAAAATCAATGGAGGAAGGTAAATAAAACAATGCTTATAGAAATGATTTCCAATTGATTAAAGAGATTGATTAAATTGATTAATTTTATACAGTGCATGGTTTGTGAGTAATTTTGTTTTATTATCTATTTTTTCTTGGTTATTTTCACTCGTTTACTTCTATTAATGCAATATTTTTGGCAGAAATATTATTGTTCTTAGCAAATTTGCCAGTGTTATTTTATGAAACATTGGATTATTTACTGACATGTTCAGTGTACTGCCAAACTGAAGATTATGCATTGCACATGTCTCTTTTTTTTTTTTTTCGAATTTCATTTTAATATAATTTGATATCCAAATTCCATTTTTTTGTTCTTATGTGATTGGGTTCTATTTATATGGCATCTTTTATCATTTTATATATTTATTTTATAATTTTTCTTTAAAGTTGTTATGTATGTTTGGATGCGTGCCGTCTCTGAATTAGACCTTTGGCAATTTGATGTTTGAATTTGTTAATTATTTATTAACTTAATAGCATTCTGTATACACTTTATAGTTACCTATCTTTAAATTGGAGATTTGGTCAGATTTGTTGCTAGAACTAGTTTGCTGTATTTTGAATTCAAAAGTATTATATATGAATGGCCACTCAGTTTAACAATTTATAGTTTGTAGAAAAAATTAAAATGATTAAATGACAAAAACAGTTTATTTAATTTATAAAAGTCTAAATAATAACATTCGTTATAAAATATACATTTATAGGGACATGTTGATTTATATATTAAAAAAAAATGCGCATCAAATACTGCAGGTGCAAGAAGTAATTACATGCATTTAACTTCATTTTACTCAAAATAAACAAAAATAAAATTGTTTTCATTATTTTAGAAATTAGTATAGAGATATGTCAAATTATCCTAGAATTACTACAAAATTTTAATTTATTTTTCAGTAACTATAAAATTAACTCGTACATACTATTATAAAACGACTAACGCTGTACGCTGCAGATTTGGGAAGTGTCTAATCAGATTTTGATAATAATTTTTTTTTTTTTTTTGTAAAAGAAAAATTCAATGTATTACACTATGAAAAAAATGATGACACTTTCATTTATGTCTTCTTACATGTAGCTCATCACATTTAATGTAATTTTTTTTAAGTGGATTTAAAAGTGAAAACGAAATACTTGGATACAGCGCGTTTACAGCATAAATGTATAAAAGATGAAGAGATTATTTATTACCATGAATAAAACGCAATTAGAAATAGTTTTAATGTATGTCTGCAGATCCATTAAAAAGTGGCTTATATTTCAAAGATATAAAACGGAATATATCATGATCAAATTGTGTAGAAGAGCGATTCTACATTACAAAGATATATGAAAATATAATAAAATATACATAAATCCGACGTCTTGTTAACCCAGATTTATATAACTGACATTACATTTGAATTTACATTTGAAAGACGATTAGTCAATTTAGCATTTGCTTTCATGCGTTTGCATTGCGGATAACATTAATTTGTAACTGATGCAGATTATTGCCGCCCCTTCGTATACAATTTTGAACTAAAAATGCTCAATTTATGGATTTTTTATTGCAAAGCTGCCCCTGGAGATGATATTTTTTTTTTATTATTTTCTCCATCACTATTTCCAAACAAAAATAATGTACCTCGAAGACTAACAGAAATCTATCATAATGATTACTCTTTTGAAATACTGATGGATAAAATAATTTAAAAAAATAGTCACCAGTGACAGCCATGTATTGATATATAGAACTTAAATAGTGGTTAAATTTTTGCATGTAATTGAATAAATTGTGCATTTTTCAAAATTGTAGAGGAAGGTAGGGCGATAATCTGCATCAGTTACTAATTAATGTTATCCGCAAAGCAAACGCATGAAAGCTAATGCTAAATTGGCTGATCATCTTTCGTGAAGGTCTATATAATGTCAGTTATATAAATAAGTAAGTATTTTTGAAATTAATTAGATTTGTTAATACTTTAACATAATTATACATTACAGGTTTATTTCACAGAAGCTAAATATAGTGGCGAAAACTGCAGTACTTTAAAATAATAATAATAATAATAAATTCTTATAATCATTGCACTTGTTTAAAATAAAATTACGTCATTTACTGCGCTATTCTATCTAAACTATAATATTGCATGTTATGTTATACTGAAAGGTAAAATGTCATATACTTTGTGCCTAACTAAACTCCGTCATTAAGTATGCAATCAATTTTATTTTTACTTTCTTCTAAAGCTATTTTATCTATTATAAAATAAATATATTTTTTCATTTATCGCATTTCAGATACGAAATTTTTGAGACACTGACGACGAAAGGTTTAAAATCTGAGCTTGTACTAAGAGAAGCGGATAGGACAGATGGCCAGTTATACACATGCCTGACTGAAAATCCTTATGGGAAAGACGAGAGAAATATAAAGCTTCTAGTGATGGGTAAAAAAAATAATTAAATAATCAGTTTAATATATTTATGTAAAGTGGTATGATATGATACATTTATCTTAGACTATGGATGTGCAAAGTAAAAATTACATATTTTTATCGACTACCTATACTTTGGACAGATTTTTTTTAAAAAAAATAATAGAATCCTAATGATATAACATGTTGCATATTTTATTTTTGCTTAATAAGAAATGTTTAGTAGTTTCTAAAATTATCACATGTATTTTATTATTTAGTAATAACACAGTTTTTAAAACTTTTGTTTTGCTTTTTTTGGAAAGTAAAATAATTTTGTATCAAAAAGCGTAATTTTACAGAAGTGGAAAAACACATTGGTTGCTTCTTCCCAATAAATTTAATAATTAATCAATGGCAAAAGGTTCAGGATTTGAACACTTAATAAGTATAAGCTATTTCTTCGAGTACATCCTAATATATATAGTTACAAAAAATTACATATATTTACTTTTGCAAACAAAATATGGAAATAGAAAAAATGGAAAGTTAAGTTGCTCAGTTGTACCTTAGAAAATAATTAATATGATGGAATTGGATCTTTGTCCAAACTGTTTAGTTTATTTTTTTTTAAATCCACAATGAAAATGTATTCACATTATTTGAATTCAGACATTCTAGCAACATATTGATGAGTTTTATATTTTACTTTGAAATATATATCAAATTTAGAAATGAAAACAGATATAGGCTATTAACGACGTGATTAGAAACATTTTCGTTTTCATAAAAAGTTAAAAAGGGAATTTTAGAATTACATATCTTTACAAGGAAATATTAATTAATTTCAAAGTTTCCACCTATTTTAGCCTTACATGCATAAAAATGTAATTTTTTAAAAAAACATTGTATTAAAATAACCTATCATATAATAAATGTTTGGATTATGTTCAGAATATTCCTTTCAGAGTTTCAGAATTACTTCAGAATGTTAGAATTAAATTAAATGTTGTTTTTCTCACACAAAGGAAAAATAAATGCAAAAATTTATTTCCACAAATCTGTTACATATGAATAAATATTTTGATTTCTGTTCAGTTAAGTTAAATTCTGTATTTTGGAAAAACTTAATGTGTAAATTAAAATAGTAATATAAAAATAAAAAATAAAAATGAGTATTTTTTTTCCTAACGTTTATCTTTACCTTATTGTACATACTTACAAATTCATTTGCAATATCGTAGGTTTTCTATAAGAATAAGGAACGAAATAAATTTAGTCCAATTAAATAAAATAGTTGAAAAATATGACCTAAAAAAGTCCCTTTATTAAATGAATTATATTTTGTTTAATTTTTTAAGCATTTATACAAAAATATTTGTGTGCTATGTATAATATTTATTTCTTTTTTGAGGAGGCTTTTTGTTTCACTTCGAACAGTATTATATGATTTTTATTTTTAAATTATCTTTTACTGTTCCATATTCTTCCTACAGCATCTCAGATTCAGTTAATCTTCACTCATTTTTACATTTGAAGTCATTTCGTACTACTGTACATAAAGTCATCTATTGTTAATTGATCTATCATATATGTGTACGCATGCTATTTAACAGTTTATCTATTAAAAATAGTTACTTATATACGTCATCAAGCTTTTGTTTCATCGTTCATGTAATATGAGTTAAATAAATAATCTTATTAAACGTATGAGAAATAAAAAAATATGCACACATTTTTCTAATCGTATATCTTGAGAAAAAGGTTCAACAATGTAACAGATTTTAATAACTGCCACGCATGTTTATGAATATATCTATTTATAAAACTTACATACAAGCCGGGGAAAGCAAGGTAAACAGAATCGTATCTTAACCTCGACAATTGCGATCAATACTTTTTCTTCTGATGCACGTGAGCGTATGACGTCATCAAATACGGATTTTAATTCATTATTTTGCTGTTAGATAAGTTAAGACAATTAAAATTTAAATTCTGAATGCACTTGTAAAGTTTAAAGTGGAAAATGTCGTATTTTTAATTTCTAAAATTACACATTTGCATAAAAGTTTATAAAATAGAATTCTAAGTAATAAATAAAACTTACACATGCTTTAGTGCATTAGTATAGAGATAATTTTCATATTTTTAAATTATTTTAATTATGAGAGATTTATTACAACATTTAATGATTATACGCACGCGAGCACACACACGCGCATATACATACATGTATATATAAGGATACACACAAATTTAAGGGGAAAATGTGCAAAAGATTCTGTCGATGATAAAATTTTAATAGCAAAATTTTTTATCATAGCACGTCCTACCTCTTACTATTCGAAGAAAAAAAAACAAGACCATTTAAAATCCCCACAATCTCCTGTATTGTCATGCAGTGTGTGTGAATGTGCGCGTGCGTGTGTATGTGTACAATAAAAAATTAAAATGCTATAAAATAATGTGTATCTGAAGAAATACAAATTTATCAACAGAAGGTATTTCATGGATAATTTATTTTTCATATGAAATGTTTATTTTTAAGATTGAAACAAGAAACATTGCTGGTTTATATCTTTAAAGTATCAAAAACTTATAACTTTTCTCTCATTAGAGGTGCCTGCTACTCCATTGGATTTGAAAGTGCAGGAAGTGTGGAGCAGAAGCGTTAGCGTTTCCTGGTCACCGCCATACACTGGAAATAGTCCAATAACGAAATACGTTCTGCAGTATTGGAGAGATGCTGGTAGTTAAAATTAAGTAGTTATTTTAAAGTTTAATGATATAAAATTTTGTTATTTATAAATTACATATTTGATTTATTTTAGTTTATTTTTAATATATACAAAGCAGTTCATTGTGCATTGTACTTTTCATATTAGAACATTTTAATAAATAATTTTGAAGTCAATAACGGATAAGTAATTTTCTTAACTCTCATTTTAAAGAAGTAATAGATGGTGCATAAAAAATTACCATTTCAACTAGTACAGGATATGATACTAAAACCGAAAGAATGATTTTCCTAGGTTAAGCTTTATATTACATTGATGTTATAGGGTTTCTTAGATTCAAAATTTACGAAAATCGTTCCAAAAAATGTACGAATTAAAGTTATTTCTGATTCGTTTTGCATTTCTGTGATAATTACTGATGTTCAATAGAAACCGAACCATCCAGTACGTAGAGTGATGCCTAGATATGGACACTGTACCAGGATGAATAATTTAATCTTTGAATTTAAATAATAAGCTTTGAAAGTCACACAAAGGTTCGAACCGTACGCAGAATTTCTGCTAGTGCCCTATAGTGTAAAGACGTGTAATTAGAGAAACTTCAGGCCATTATCGCATGAGCGAAGTGTGTTCAACTTAAAGAGTGAGACTGTGTGATTATCTTACTACTATTTCTTGTGATTTCGAATAAGGAAAACTTCCTTTTTATGGCTAAATTCATATTAGAATTATCAAGCCATTTTTTTGGAACTTTTTTGCTTTTCATCTGAGAAAAATATGCAGAATATATTGTATTTATTTTTGAATTTTGAATCAACCAGATAAATTTCTTAAAGGTACTATTGGTACACCGACATATCAATATTACTAGTATTGGTGGACAGCACTGACGAATACTTCTTAGTATGCGTTTTTGTCTAACAGTGCTTTTTAAAATTTTACAACATACTTGAGAAGTGTTTATGACTTCGATTCGTCTGTCACCCGCGCTCTAACTTTCGTAAATATTTTTGTTAGACTACTATTTAATTGGCATGCGTTTTTGAGGTTTACTATAGAACGTATCCTACGAAACATGGAGTGTGCAAAATTTACGAGTTCGTGTACAGGGACACAAAAAATAATTATGTTAAATAATGGTCTATGGGGGAAAATTGTTTGCAACGTATTTTAATGATGTTGCACTACTTCAAACGTAATGAAAATAACATGCATTATTGAGGTTCATTACAACAGGCTTTTTGTGAAACGTAGGGTACGTGGAGTTGTGTGGGACCTCACTGCCATAAAAGCGTAGGCACAGGCTTAGCCCGTATTTGCTTTCGTAAGACATTAATACGGCGATCAATATAGCGAAAATTTCAAAGAGGGCCCACAATGTTAGAGGTCAAATGAAAATAAATATAATGAGGTCCTAAAGTAAGCCATTTTGCATTTATTTGAATTTTTCTGCGATAAAACGCGGTTACTACAGAAGCAGAAACGTGTTCGTTACTGGATTGTCCGTGTCATCTACTGGCGCATTTTAAGTTTTCCGAAAAAAGAAATGGGCAGAAAAATACTTAAAGTAGCAACTTTTGCAGCACAGTCTTATTCAGAACGAGTTAATTGATCAAACGAGTTAATTGAGGTATCAAACACTCGTTGTTGTCGCTGTCACAAAAACTAAGAACAGTATATTAGCAATAGACAAAAAATGTCCTTAAAGTGTGCACTACTGGTGCATTTACCTTAATATTATAATTTAGATAAACAAATATAAATTCAAAGTCATTAAAACAATTCTTTTGCAGCACATCGATCTCATGAAATAATTACTTTTGAACTTCTTTCTTAAAGGTCAGCCAGCGTAACGAAGGTTAATTACAGGGAACCATTAAATAATAATAATAAAAAAAACAGAATGACAAATCATCATGAAAGGCTATATGCTTTAGCATTCGAGGGATATCATACTTGAGTAATGAAACGAATGAAATAATTGTCCTGTAAAGTTTATGTTTGTTTTAAAAATAGATTGTATTTTTTTTTCTTCAAAAATATGCCAGATTTAACCTTTTAAACAAAATGTGTATTTTTTGTACAAATTTAGACACCGTTAAGAAAAAAAAACATAATTTCAAATTTTAAACTAATTGAAAATGGAGAAAATTGTTCCATTTCATTTAAATGAAATATACGTTTTTATTCATTTTTTAAATTTTTTTTAAATGAATTTGCACTTTTAAGCAAACAATGCAAGATTCTTCGTTGTCTTCGCTCAATTATACGAGTAGAAATGTAGCTTTTTTCCAATTGCCAACTTTTATGTCAAAAGAGATAAAATGTTAATAAATTTGAAATCTTATATCAGGATGTCTCTTGTTAATGATATTAAAATGCTTTGTTAATATTAAGTAATTTATAAAATAATGAAGTAGAAATATGTGAATTAACCCGCTCGTGCATGGAAACCTCATATGAGGTTGTACAGAAAAAGGACCCCCCAGCAAACTGTGCATATAATATTCTGTATTTCTCTATCAGTTAAAATAGCAATAAATAGTAGAGCCATTTCTTTTTCAAATATTCATTTAAAAAATCTGACTCTGACAAAATGTTTTCTGTTCTGCACAAGACAAGATTTTTCAAAAACTTTCTCCTTATGGATCACAAACTTGACCAAAAATGTTTCTCTAGTTTTTACGTTGTGGTAAGACGTCCACCGTTTACATTATCACAAAAATCTTCTTGATAACTGCTAATAATTATTTTTAAATTTTTTTAAACGTTATATCAAGGACGTTTGGTAAGTTTGTAATAAATGTAAGACTTTTAAAAATTCAACTTTATGTGTTCTTAATAACACATTTTAAATATAATAAGTTGGACATATGTTTTAAAGTTGAATATATGTTTTTTATCTGCTTAAAAATAATTGATACGTGAGAAGGTTAATAGTTCAGGAAGAATAATTTTTAATATTGAATTAAATTATTCGTTTAAGAAAAAAAAAATACATACACTGAAAAAAAAAGTCAAATGTTTCTTAATCTATTATCTTTTTTAAGGTTTACGAAAATATAGTATAACCTCTTCCGAGTTGCCACGATTCCAAAAAGCGTTCCTTTATCTTCAGAAACTAATAGATTTCAGAGTCCGCAATTTTTGGAAACATTTACGTGCAGATTTTACAGTGCATGAATAAATCTTCTCTATCCGAAATATCAGTTTTTCAGATACTATCAATTCTCAAATAAACATTTTCATGTTCAACAAACATGATAAATTAACAGCATTAACATTAACATTAAAAGGAATGGCATTAATATTAAAATTAAAATCAACATTATTTTGTTACTCTTGCATGTATTAATTCGTTTACAAGCTGAAAATGTTTACTTGAGAATTAAAGCATTAGAAAAACCAATATTCCGGATAGAGAAAATTCTTTAATACACTATAAAAGCTACTCGGAAACGTTTCCAAAGCTTACGGGCAACAAAAGAAACTTTTGTTTCAGGAATCCTTCTTTAAATCTCAGAAATTTATTGGTTTCGGAGGCTTTTAAAGATAAAGGAACGCTTTTCAAAAGCGTCGATAAGCCGGAAGAGGCCATATTATATTTTCGTAAATGTTAAGAAAAATAAGAGTTCTTACAAGAACCATTTTTATCTTTTTACAGTGTATAACTATATATTGGGTTTTCCGGGAAAATTTGTTATTATTAGACATTGATTCCGATATCTAATATCTAACAATTAACTGGCAGAATTTTCCGGTACGAATTGATTTTCCCAACCGGCACGAATTTTCCGGACAACCCAACTTTCAAACAGTTACCTAAAATAAATTAGAATGTTTACAGAATTGTTCTATTACATGTATATATTCTTTTAATAAAAGTAAAATGATAATTGTAACATAATTAGATTAATATCAGTTTGAAATTGAGACCACACTCACTATTTACATTCAATCATAGCATCGGGAGGAAGGCATCGTTTAGAAGAAAAAGTTGTTTCAAGTGCTCAGACATCTGCTCTAATAAAAGATCTACATCCAGGAGTTAATTATGGATTAGCCATAGTCGCGGAAAATACTGTAGGAAGAGGAGAACCTTCAGACACTGTTTCGTTTACAACTGGAGAAGAAGGTAACTAGGATTTATTATATGCTATTAGTATTTACCTATAAGAGACCAAATAGTAAAATTAGAACTTTATAAAAGCTCATTGTCATGAATAATTATAATGTTATCAATAATGAAAAATCAGAAATTACTTACATCATTCATACTTTATACTGACAAGAAGAAAAAAATTACATATTAGTGATAAAAATTGGGACCCCACTACAAAAATTTTTATTTGGATTAATATTTTATTTAAAAGTTAAACTCATTTCACTTAAAAGCTATGCACATACAAAAAAAAAAAAAAAAAAAAAAAAAAAAAATTACTTTCTTTATAGCTTTTGCTTTTAAGGATTTAAAGTGACAGTTTTTTTCCAATTACTAATTAAAACCCTCTAAGCGGTTTGCCCGTATTTTTCCCCGTTTCCCAAAAACAACTTAAATTGGCTGTAGACAAAAATATTTTTAACAGAATTGTATTTTAAGAAATACGTAAGACAAAGAGATATGAAGTATATTTTAAAAACAAACATGTAAATAAAAATTAATTATCATTAGTTTTACAAACATTTTTGTAAAAATGAAGGAAAGCCCTCTGACGGTCAAAGGGTAAATTTCAATATAAACATCTAAATAAAGCTTAAAACACAAATATCAAAATATTTAATAAATATAAAACTTTCAGTTTATGTTCAACCAAAATTACTAATTTATAAAACTCATAGAAAATTCTTTTTAACCGATGTCAAACGGAGGAGTTTACACAGTCTCTTTGTATTACGTCCACGCAAAATTAACTTTTTATCGGATGTTCCGATTTTCATACTTATTTTTTTTTTTTACAGATGGCACCGTTTCAATATAATTCGGAAATCTCAAAATGGTGTACTTGTCTGCCTATTTAGGTATTTTTTGAAAAAAAGCTACAGGGTTTAACTTTCGCAAAAATTTACCAATCATCACGAGTTTTGGGCATGATGTTAAGGTGCACAGTACTATTTTACATTTTAGTCCTCGCATCGTGCATAGTTTTCTTTACAGGGACACATAAAATATTGTAATATATAATCGTCAATACGCGTCAAAATAAGCAATGTTAGCAACAATGAGATTTAAAAAATATATTGATTTGAGTCTAGCATCAGGTCAGATATCCTGATTTTATACGAACCCGGAATAGATAATATTTTTTTCGATGCAGGTGATATTTGGGTGGGGATGAATCTAATTGTCTCAGGTTTGGGTAAGGTCCGAGTTGGATTTTAACTCTTAATGATCGGGTTTGGTTACCGCTTTTTCAAAATAAAGTCCATCATATTGCTTAAGATAAAAAAAAAAAAAAAAAAAAAAAAAAAAAAAAAAAAAAACTATACGGGATAAAGTGCGTAGATTTCGAGTCGGGTTTCGTGTTGACTTCAAATATAATTTTCCGGTTCGGGTTTGTATAACCCGATCCATTGAAGTCGGTTTTATTTTTTGTTAAAAATTACTTATCATCAATGTTAATAATACAATGAAATTTTGTTTAAATATATGTAAAAGTTATGCCTGTCAGACAACGGTGCGTTTATAATATTTATACAGAAATATTCTTCACTATTCAGAACTTAACTATTAGTTTTTCACTGATGATAACCGAGTAAGTTCGTTTGAAAACGTTTTGTATTTTTAAAAGAACTTTAATGTGCTTTTAAATGTCTTATGCATGTTTGTACGCACCTTCAAGCAATATATTTACATTATCTTTATGAATTTTAATTATTAAACAAGGTGAATTTGCACTGAAATTTTAACTTTTTATAGAAATATTCGATTTAAAACTTTTCGTAATTTGCTATTTTCAGTTTCATTGAGAAGCGCTGTTGTTTTATTTATTTATTTTCTGACTCAATGAGAGTTTAATTTCTTTAGCTGAGTGAGTTGGACTTTTAAATACTGAATATAGTCACTTTCTTTCTATCTATGTTAAAATATAAGCTGTTTATGGTTATTTTCTTAAGTGTTTTCTAATTATACAATATTCTTAAATTTCTAAAAAAAGTTTTAATATTTTAATATATATATATAGCGTGTGAGTTTGCTACTGAAAATAATAAAAGTGCCAAAAACATTTTTTAGAGTTGTATTGAGCATTTTTAATCTTTTATCGGCTAGCTGAATTTTATCATTGTTCTTATAAATTCATTTTATTAAAAAAAAATTAAATTGATGCATTAAAATGCTTTGAAACTTTTTTAATAGTTATGCAATTTTTTTTAGAACCATCAGGAGCACCAATGGATGTCAATGTTGATGTTAAAGGGGCTGCCTCTTTGCTGGTAACTTGGAAGGTAAAACTTTAATTTATTGCAAAAAATTAAAGTGTAATCTCATTCACTAACATACATATATGCATATATATTAAATAGTTGTAATGATAACTGAATTTTTTCAAGAAATTATAAATATATTTTTTAGTTACTAATAATTAATAAATTTATTAAGAATTAGAAAATGGAATATTGTTAAAGTTCATCATGATTTTATTGATAAATATTTCATAAAATAACTAGTTTATCAAGAAGTGATACTTCAGATGAAAATAATACTTTAAATCTCTTATTTATGCATCACTATCAGTTATTGTGTGCGATTTAAAATCGGTCTATTCAATCACGTATACTTAGATATCACTATATAATTTCCTCTTCCAGCTCCTATGTATTGTGCTTATTTATGAATTGAAAATGAAATAATTAGAGCAATCATTGAACAGTATTTGACCGTAATTTTCAATAATTAGATTAACTTAAGGCATATAACCTTTTTATTATCATGTCAATTACTTTTTAACATTAGGTTTTTAAAATGAAGTATTAAAAATAATTGAAATGCACACTATTAATCAAAGTTAAATGTGTCTTTTATAGATGATAAATTAATATTTAGTTTTACTTATTAGCCTCCACCTAAGAGTGAATGGAATGGTAAACTCAAGGGGTACTATGTAGGATACAAAATCAACCTTGATTCTAGTCATCCTTATTCTTTCAAAACAGTAGACTATGTACCTGGTGGAATTCAAGAACATATTATTACCAGCCTGAGAAAAGATACAGAGTACAGCATTATAGTGAAAGCATTTAATTCAGCTGGAAGTGGACCTCCATCCCAAGATGTTATAGTCAGGACATTAGGTGGAGGTAAGGATTAATGTTGCATGAATGCAATGTAGACTGTCTCTAACTGTAAAGTGCTATACATAATTTCCGGAAAAAGTCTTTAGCTTATGTTGTGTTTTGATAAATTCTATAATTAATTCACCCAGTAATAATCTGGCGTTACACTAAGAATCTTGTGACTGCGGCGGAGGAGTATATGCATGTAAATGTATGTCTCTGTAAATGTAATATTTTGAAAATATTGCATATTTATGTGTCACGTAGTTACGTTCCGTATAGTTTCTTACTTTGTATATTATAGTGTAATACACTAGTTTATACAACTTAATTTTTCTTCCATAAATGTTACAATACAAAGATTTTGACATGTGGCACACAATTGTTCTAATATGGAATGAATGGAGTCTACTGCATTTGAATATATATATGGTGTGTTTTAAACTTTTAAACCATGATTGATGCTCCAAATTCCAATTAAAATTCTATAATTCGTTGATTCCCCAGATAAAAGAAAATTCATCCATAATAGAGTAAAATATTTCCCACAACTTTTTATAACAATCTTTAGAATTTTTCTTACATATTAAGTATCATGTGCTTAGGAAGATTAATTATATGTTCAAAAAGTTTGTAATTAATTTTGTTCTTTTTTAATTTAGATCTTCCTTTAGCACCCATCGTTTTTGTGGTTGCTACAACTGAGAATTCAATCAAAATACAATGGCGATCTACTGATCACAAATCTGCAATAACAGGTATTTAATAACTTATTGTATAATATTAATTACAAGTAAATGACCTGTAAAATTATGTAACAGATTTTTTTTAATGACAATCGAAATATTAGTTTCCTGTCTTCTGCTTAAGATCATTAATATAAAAGCCATAAATTAATGAGCGCCAAAGTAAGTCATAAGGGATTGGAACCAAAAACTATTTTTACATGCTTTCTTTTAACTTACAATTCTGTTTGTATTATGTGACAGTCAAATCTTGTTGCTCATTTTTCACCCACTTCTTGTTCACAAAGAGCTTTGAAATTTGGAATATATATGTATTCCTGAGGACAATACATGAATTGAAAATTGATTTTTTTTAATTCGATCCCTAAGGGGGAGGGGCAACGATGGCCCAAAACTTGCATTTCCCCCATAGAAATAACGATACGATTGTTTAATATTAATCGAAAAAATAGCTTCATTGTTGCAACAGTCATCCATTTTAACCACATTGTAACCCGCATCATTATGATGTCAGCATAGAGCGACGCACACATTTGTGCTTTAAAATATAAGTTGACTTTTTGTGCATTTTAATAAAAGCATGTTTTTTTATTTGTTTATTTATTTATATTTTACATTTAATTTATTTATAAATAAGAAGGATAAATTCTGTTACGAAAATTCCTTTTATTAATTTTAAAGAAAAATACAGGTACTACTCTGAAATCATAGTATCTTCGTTACATTTGATTTAACATTTTTTGTCCCTTTAAATATGTTAGAAGTTAGTTTTAATAGCTAATTCAGCATATTAATAAAATACGAGAGTCAATTTCATTAAGGTCGTGGATGTATTATATAAAGAGATGTAGGATTAAATATTATTTTTTTAACAAACAGAAATTAATTACTTTACTTTAAAAAAATTAATTAGTTTATTTTTTATTTTCAAGCAAATACTTGAGCACAATTTACTTAAGTCGGTGTGCTCCATATTCTTTTACAATTTCTTACATTTTTGAGAGTAGAATATATTGAAAATTATTCTTATCAATATGGAAACAAAATATTGGTAAAATAACAATAAAATTATCTAAATCAAACTGAGCCTTTAGCAAATGATTTAGTATGGAATTTGTGATTTTTTTTATATTCACACGCACACACACATATATATATATATTATTAGCTATATTTTGTGAAATAAACTCAAATTTGATTCAGAATTTTATGATACTCAACAAAGTAACAAAAAATATTTTCATAATTTATATTTAAAAATTTCAAATTTTCATAAGATAAATTTATGAAAGATGTAGAAAAATTTCATTAATGATTAATTAACATTTCTCTATTCTATTATTTTAATACAAAAACTGTAAATTTTGATGTGGGTGGCACAATTGATTTACAGTTAGATCTGAATTTCTACCTTTTTTTTAAAGCAGAGTTTTAATCATTATTTTACGTCGTTCTACTTTACTATTCGATCATCATTACTTGGCGTTTGGATCATGCAACTTTAGATGACTCCGTTTGTTAACTGAGACGTTTAGAGACATAGTGGTGCAAGTCACTTTTTCTGAAATACGGAAAATCTAAACGTGTCTTAATGATTCCAATGCGGTAAAATCCCTAATAGTAACGTGGCATGAATGCGACCAAAATTTGATAGCACCGTAACCGACATCCAACTCATATTGTCCACATTTCTGTTTCATGACGTAGAAAATGAGTCACTATGGCTTCATTGTGATGTCGGTATGTCCCGCTTTGTGACGAGTTGTAAGTGGCGTTGTTTCGCAGTCGCCTTGTGACGCGTGTCTCGAAAATTAGTCACGGTGGCTTCATAGTGAAATCACTAATTGAATGTCATTGGAAAGTCATAATGTGACGAATTTAAAGATATCACATTTTGGTCACAATCGGGACTGTGAGACTTGTAACCATTTGTGACGTCCAATTTGTGTAACATTGACTGGCTTTGCTATTAGGAGTGCTATTTACAATCATTTCGTGGAAACTACTACTTATACCATATTTATTTTTGATATGTCTCGATAATCTTATGCACTTTACGCTAATTTCGAATAGTGAGTTACACGACTATGACTTTAAACTCTTCAATTAAACTGTAAGTCAGAACATGAAGCTAGTAAAACTCAGCTTTTCTTTAAATAAAGCGTTTTCCTTACCTTTTTTTTTTGCCATATAACTGATTTTTATTCGTAGCGTATTGTATTCTTGCATGATTATACGCCTTGTTGTGATACTCTGTTTTTTAAACTTATAATATAAATTGGTGTACTCGCAATTAATTATTATATTGCATTTACTTGAATACAAGCATGTTTACATATTCACATAAGGAGAAATAGGTGCTTGAATAATGTATAGTTTGATATATATTTAATATGCAGAGTTTTGGCACACGTTATAATGATTTATTTGGTCATTAATGAAGTTGATTTTTTTTAACAGGACATGCTATCCATTACCGGAAAAAGGGGGAAAGCTGGCAGCGTGTAGCAGTGACCTCAGCTAATGAAAACTCATACACCCTTACAGGCCTTCAGAGTGGAGCCTTTTATCAGATGTATGTAACTGCAAATAGTGACTACGGTG
Source organism: Maratus michaelseni (assembly GCA_963931845.1). Lineage (NCBI taxonomy): Eukaryota > Metazoa > Arthropoda > Arachnida > Araneae > Salticidae > Maratus > Maratus michaelseni. Next base: position 259,813,088 of record OZ007592.1, read on the forward strand.
AAGGGGATCCAAGTGACGTAGTCACGGCTAAAACCTATGGTGAGTTTAAAAAGAGTATTCAGATGCAAAGAGGCTCTTTTCAAACTTCTCAAAGAATACAAAGTAATACACATACGTCAGCTTTTACAATCATAGAACGTATATAAAGGACTCGTTGACACGGAAAGAGGTTATTTGAATAATAAGAAAGGAGATCTTTTCTATTTTTTTAATTGTATTTATCAATGTCAAACAATTAAGATTGTCATAATCAGGCTTTACAAATTTGATAAAATCTGGAAGCCAGCAGAAAATTCTAGTCGACAGAAAAAAAATATTTATCTCTTCCCCCCCCCTCCTTCTCCCCTCATTATTTTTCAAAAGGTGCAGAAGTTTTTTACTAATTAATTGAGAAAGAATTATAACCAGCATAGTTTAGAATTATTTGTTACATACTACATAATATAGTATAATAAATAGAAAATAGTACATAATTTAGAAAGATAGTATTAAAAATAATGCGTTTTCTAAAGAAACATCAAAATTTTTTATCTCTGAAAAAAAAAAGAAATGCTGCAAAGGCTGAATTAATCTGCATGTTCGGAAAATGCTGATTACCGAATGCTACAAATGTCTGAATAGTTGAGTGATACAAAATCTATATCTGATGAAGAGGGCATCGATGAAATTGTGTAGCGGAAAAACAACTTTTTGTCTATTTTCCTGTCGACGTCAGTAAAATAAATAATTCTGATTTTATGGGCCTATTTTTGCCAAATTAAAAATAAAAGTGTCAACATAAAGTATTTTTAGTTTGAATATATTTTTTAAGTTTTTCTTAATATCGGGGGGGGGGGGGGAGGGGGGGGGGGTGAAGTTTGTGCTCATTTATTAGGTCAATGTTTTGAACAAAAATATGCCCCGCCAATTTAAACACCTTGGTCGCAAAAAAAAAAAAAAAAAAAAAAAAAAAAACTTGGTCATTTGTCAAGCCCTGTTCATAATTATAGTGATTTGAATTTTTTGCAGATAAAAAAATATTATTTTTTTTAATTGAATTTTGTTTGATAAATTTAAAAAAACAGAAAAATTGAAAGTAAACACCAATTTTTAAACGAATTAGTAATTCGTTTTTTTAAATTTCTGATTACACATTGTGTAATTTATGAAATCCTGTAAACACATTTGATGCTTTGTATTTTATCTGAATTAAGATACAGCATTGATTAAATAAAAACAAACCATCATCTAACTTTGAAAGTAATTTTCATTGTTGATTTAAAAAAAAAAAGTTCCATAAAAAAAACAAAAAAAAAACTATTATAGTTATCATTGCGGATTTCAAAAAATTGCCAAAAATTTATAAAAAATGTGTTATATTTATCATTGCGATAGTTATGACTTATTTGATTTCCTGGTAATAATAATATTTCCAAAAATCATAATAATAACATTTTCAATTGCATTTAGTAGTACAAAATACTTAAGCATAATACGATTTAGAATTTTTATACTATTTAGTTTTTGCGAAAGATTTTACATCATAAGGAAAAAAACTTTGTAACATATGTAAAAGTGATTATTTTTTACAAATATAATGTATATATCAACCAAATAATGTGTTTATCAATTACATATTGTATGACTGCAAAGTATATGCAGAGAGTACATGCCGAATGGGGTATTTATCTCTTTTAAATATTATAGATATTTTATCTCCATAAGCTACCGCATAGAATTTTGTCTTTAAAAATTTTTAAATGATGCAAATATAAAATGTTTGATAAAAAGAAAAAGGCTTTCTGTAAAAGTACATTTTCGGATTACTTAAAAAAGTATTATACTGAGATGTCCAAAGAATTACATGATGAAATTTCTCAAATATAAAACTTTATATATTATTTTGGTAAAACATTACATCATATTTACCCGTTTCAGCGATATAATGTAACACTTTAAAAATAATTTACTATTGCATTTTGAGAAAAATTAAAAAATTGTATTAAATCATATGCAAAATAGAAAAATGAAATGAAAACACACCTGTTGCCAGCTTTGAAATGCCTCAAAATGTATTATTTATTGTTATTTTATATTATTAAATATAAAATTATATTTTTAATATTATACTTAATTTTATATGAAATATATTCAAATAAGTAAGAAATGTTTCGTAATATTCTTCTTCTTCCATGATACAAAACTCAAGAAACTAGCAAACATTTTTAATTTAGGTAGAAAAATAGCGAAAATCTCCCAATTAAATTTGATTTCTACCTTTTCAATGTATATTTGAGCAGATTTTTCTTCACTAATATGTTGTTAAATTAAAATTTCAAATTATAACGCAACATAACTATCCCATAGAGAAATAAAAGATAATTATAAATTCTGATAAAAATGATATTGAAATATAAATCAACTTATAAAAAAATAAAAATATCTAAGGTAAATGTACCATAGCGAGCCACTTAAGAACTTTTATCTAATTATCCTTAAAAATTAGCGAAGTCCAAAAGATATGTATTATTTTAGCCTAGTCCAGAATGAACATTAAAAGTTTGAACATATATTACCTAGAAAATATTTAAAATAAAAACATAAAATCTCCCTCTATGCACCAGTAGTGGGCCCCCAAAAGTGAGCCAATGAAATCTTGAGTATAGTGATTGCCATACAGAAGATATATTTGTTTTACAGTTTAGAACTAAATATACATAATAAAGAATAGGTCTTTAAAAGTTTAGATGGTTACCTTACATAATCTCAGTAGTAAATCTGCATATAAGAAGCTTTAACTTCAGTTGTGCACATCGTTTTTATTTTGATCTCACTTTACAAAATAGCTAATGTCCTACAATTCTACAATTTATTTTTTTTAGGTTATTACACAGGATGTCATTTCTTATCGTTGGCCGAAGTACAGCTCTAATTTCAGAAATATTTCAAATGTTGTTCTTTATCATATGAAAATTCACTTACATCAAACCACTTATTTTTTTTTAAAAGTTTTCATACGGTTCCTGGGTTTTATAATTTATATGTAGAAAAACTTTCCCCATGCGCTAAAAAGTTAAACAGTAAAAATTACAGTCTTCTACGACTAATGCTTACCGAGTTATGATACAGTGAATTTTATGAATTTTCATTGTTTTCTGGCACCTAAAATGCGTTTTCCCGTTTACAAGGCCAGAATAGCATACAAATGGTATAGAAAACCTTATGAAATTTATCAATTTCCCTCAATGATAATAGTACGCATTAAAAAAATTTATTTTTCGTCGAAGAGCGTAGTTTTACTCTAAATATGTTTTTGTTTTGTTTATTCATAATTTTTAATTTTCAGGAAGAGATTCTTCTGTGCTTCAGCAGGATTCTGCTTTAAGAAAAAATGCCCTTTAAAACTATCATCACCCTCTCTTGCTAAAATTTTTTCTAGAGTTTTGCCTTCTTCAGAATACAAAGTTTAATATCTTTAAATGATACAACTTTTTATTCTATTTGTTATTTTGTAGTAACAATAAATTAGTAATCATCCGAATTACTACTTCTTCCCCACCGAAATTTCTGCTTCTCTTTATTGTCCCTGAACAGTGGAGCCGAACAGCCTTTAAAATTCTTCAACTTAAAAAAATTTCTGCCGTATTTGATACTTTGCAGTAATGATAAACAAACGGTCAATCATCTAATTAAAAAGAGTTTTAATATTGAATAAAAAATATTTTTTTTCTTTTTAATTTACTTTGGAGACTATTCCTACAGGAAGATTTTGGTGTTAATGAAGTTTGTCGTAGAAACAAAGTAAGTTCTTCCACATGGATTCACGAATGTTGAAAATTGCTTTGTTAAATAACCGATTTAAGTGGTTAGTTTAACTATTAAAAATATTTATATTCTCTTAAACAAATATAAGATATCTTACAAAACAAGGGGCCTATTAGAAGCCATACAATACCAACATTTTCTTGTTTCTGTTTGTACCCATATGAATTTGTATCTATACCTACAGCAGAAAAAATTATAGAAAACGCTTATTAAATTTGCTTTAAATTATTTTTTCTGCACATAGAAGAATTATTAGCTATTTAATATTCTAATAATTTCTGCATATGATTAGAACACAAGGAAACCAAATTCTACATTTTATAGTGAAAAAAAAAATTAGTGCAACGAAAAATTATTACAAGTTAATAATACATTTCATTCAAAACTTTATAAAAGTGTAACCAACCAAGCAATCAACTAACTTTGAAGTATAAACTATTTCAGCTATTAGCTTATTCTTTTAACAATCACATGTAAGATAGCTTAGTGAAATTTCACTTTCGCTGTTCCAGAAGTGGACCAATTGCGCAGTATTAGAGGAAACTTAGAATTACAAAAAATACTTAATTCAATTAAATTAAACAAAAATAAAATTTGGCATACGCTCCTATAGTGGGTCCTCATGTCAATTATTGTTACAATAAGAAACAGTGATCCAGAAACGGACAACCCTTCAAAATTAATAAAATACTCATTTTTTTTTTATAGTTTTCAGCTTATCCAACGAATTATTTGCTGTGTAATTGAGTATATAAACGGCAATTTAATGCAAAATAAAACATAATATGAAATAAGAAATATTTTAAATAAAAACTTATCTCTTAAATAAATCCGCAAGAATTTGCCAAAAAATCTATTTTTGAAGGCACTGTAGAAAATAAATTTCTCCATCAACAAAATAAAAAAAAAATTATCTTAAACAGTTTATGAACAACTAACAGTTAAGGCTTTTAGTCAATCAGATTTCTTTCAGTCGTTTTTCAAAAATATGTTAGGGACTCGCATTTAAACTTAAAAAATTAGTGGCTTACTACTGGTGCAAGACCCACTGTAGGTGCATTTTCCTTAATAATGCAAATTTCAAATTAAAACTATTCCTGTCCTTCCACTTGCTGATTCACAAAACAAAGATTATATAATTTTACTTTAAATCTTTAGATATATTTTTTTAAAATCCCGATTACATTTATTATATTTTTACAGAAAATGATTTTGCATAAAGCTTCTTATTAAAAATATTTGAAGTTCAGTATAAGTTTTAAAAAATATTTTTCAATATAAGCTCTAAAAATTCAACATTAAATCATTTATGATATGAGCTATCAAAGCTCTACATTTAAACGCGATTTATTCAACCAAAGTATTAATAGTTTACAATAAAAGGCTGTGATGTTTACATAGACACTCTGAACATATATGTACTATCTGTATATGTAAATTTGGGTGTGTAATAATGATCATAATGTTAACATTAATCATTATTATATTGATGATAAAAATAATAATTAAATTAATTAAAAAAATTCTAATAAAGGAACACGCATTATCTTGAAGTTATTTTTTGAAGTATTTATTTAATTTTTCCTTTTTAGCAGGAAACGACAATGTTGTTTTGCAAGCAGGAGTAAAAGAGCCCCAGTTAATGATTGACATGACGCTCATCATACCTATTGCTGCCTCTGCATTAGCTGTTACAGTTGTTATTGTAGCTGTTTGTATATGGGTACTTAAAGCAAAATCAAGAAGAAATCTTGAAAGAGGTAAATATAGCTGTAAACAGTCTGTTTATGAGACTACTTTTTAATTTATTTTGTGTGGAAATTTCTTTCTGTTTTAGATCGTTATTGTCATGTATTATTATTTATATTATTAATTATTAATATATATTATTAATTATATTATTAATTATATTATTAATTATTATTAGATATTATTAATTTATCTTTATTATTCAACTGAAAGTTAGCAATTGAGTAATAAACACAAATTAAAATTTATTAGAATATTTCTTGGTCATACGAACTTAAGAGGAATATATGTATGAAAAATATATTAAATTAAATAGAAAAAAAAAACTTAAAGTTTATTTAGAAAGTTTCAAAACTTTTTTTTATCAGATGTTCTGTTTTATCTGTTATTATTTAGGTTTTTTTTAGGTTTTAGTCAGATATTAATGTTTATTTTGTTAGCTAATTTTTTTTTATATTAATTCCCATTTAAGAAACGTATGTATAATTTAAAAACATGATTGATTAGCACATAAACACAAAAATTTAATATATGTGATTGATCACTTCGTGTTATGAAAGCTTATGAAATATTAATCGTTAATCTAAAATAAAAGTTATTTTTGAACTTTCTTTAGTTGATTAAATTTAATATAAATCACAAAAAACCCCACAGCTATAAACTTTAATATATGTGTTTTTTAAATATATGCTAGTAAAAAAAATATGTTTTAATTATTAAGAACTCTTTAATTTTGACGAACCTATACCTTACGACGATAATTTTTTTTACTTCATGCTACTCCTACTTGGAGATATAAGAATATGAAATTTTATTTTCTAACTACCTCACTGTAGAAACATGGGTGGTATTTTTATTTATTTATTTATTTATTCATTTATAAAAGGTGTATTTTTCAAAATGTTGCACCTTTTCATGCTAGTTTTTAATCTATTTAAAGTGCGTGAGTTGAGCACTTTTAACATGTGTTCATTAGTTATGAAAAATTTAAATATTTGTTCATGTTATTATTAGCCAAGAATTTGTTTCCACTTTGCCTAAATTTATTACATTACTACTAATATTTTCTAGATATAAATAATTTGGTTAACTTTTTCTATACAAAACTAGCTGTCAATGACAAATATGTTACTGAATACTGTAATGGCATTACTGGATTAGATTTATTCTTTATTGATTGATCTAGTTGAGAAAAGTCAATTTTGGAAAGATTAGTGTGTTTGAAAACGTTTTCGTTTGAAGATATACCTGTGATTGATCTGTTTCTATAAATCGTAAATTGTATGATACCAATAGTTAAAAGTGGTAGTTTCAAATTTTTTATTTTTGTGATTTGCTTTCTTTAATTTTTCAGGGAAGTACAAAATATTTTTGTAATTACTGTAACTACGTAAAAAAGAAAGAAAGAAAGAAAATGAATTAGAAAACTAAGTGTTCAAACAAAATGTAGTTTAGGATTTTCATGTTTTTATCCACTAACCCCCCCCCCCCCTCACACACACATGAATATCGATGGGATTATGATTTTACCTCTCAATTTCTCAAAATGGGGCAATTGAGAAGCAACATACATATATATATATATATATTATATTGAAAATAAAGAAAATACAGGTATATGGTGTTTAGATGACAAATGTCAATATAAAACTTACAATACTCAAATATTTTGATTTAAATAAATAGGCCAGATATATCAAAATTTAAAAATAAAGCTCTCAACATTTTGCCCATCTATCTATTTATCTATATATACATTTACATATAACTCTGAGATTGAATCTTTATTTTTGAGCATGCTGTGTTATGATAAAAAAAAATATTTAGACACCTCATACAAATTTTTTCATTCAAAGAGAAATTGTTCTGTATATAGTAACGGTTTAGTTTTAATAAATGCGCATTTTTAATATATATATATATTAAAATTTTTCTTCCAAGTAGTTTTATAAGGCATATATATATATGCCTTATAAAAAATCTTAACGTTAAAGTAAAAAAAAAAAAAAAAAAAAAAAAAAAAAAAAACAGCGATAATTAATTTATCCTATTTTTTTCTTAGAAGGTCGATTTGTAAAATGTATTATCCTTATTTTTCAGCTATACAGGAAGATAAACGTTTCATATATGCTGCGGCAGCTACACAGCGGTACGTGGATATAGATAAGACGAGATCATTGCCAGCTTATCATGATCCTGCCTTAATTCATTTCCCAACACCATATGCTACAGTGCCCATGGGAGATGACATTTCTAATGGAGGACTGAATGATGATCCAAATCAAGAAATGAAACTATTCTTGCCACAGGTAAACTACTAGTTGCACCAAAATTTTCAATATCGTTTAATGTAAAAGATTTAGAATTATGTTTGGACATTGCAATATACCACAATTATTAAAAAAAAAAAAAAAAAAAAGTATCTAAATGCGTTTTTTTATCTTGATGTAAAGAATATTTCTCATTAAATACAACAATGTGATAATATAAAAATCATCAATTCTGAGTTATTTACATAGTTAAAAAAAACTTTATGTACCGTCGTGGAAAAAAAAGGGGGAACACACCCACTAACCCAGTAACACATTATCGTAGAAGAAAATTAATGGTGCCAAACGATTGGGGGAAATTATGTTTACTTTTAAATGATGTATATAAATTTGCTTAGAGGGCAATCTACAGATCAAAACCAGCCCAAACTTTGTTTTTTCCAATGCTAATACCCAATTTTGACACAATATTTCAAATCTTTGGTTCAAACTATGTCTAGATACCAAATTTCAAGTCATTTGGATGGTAAGTTGTTTTGAATTATAAACATAAAAAATTGAGAGCTTCTAATGCTAAATTACATTTTCATATTTTTATTAATATCTCCTGCAATTATAATCCTAATGTTTGTAATTTTATTAATTTTATAATATGAATCATGAAATTAATATTTGAAAATATTATGAATTCCAACCTACAATTTTTTTGATGGATTCATATTTATTATGTCCTGCTTTATGCGCATTCAAAATTTAAAAATTTTCTTCCAAGTAGTTTTCAAATTATGCTTAAAAAACGGCAAGATGCTAGTTTAATGGGTCGTATATGATGTGCATAAAAGCATAACTTGAAAAAAATATTTTACTCATTTTATTGTTGATTAGAATAAGAATTTATTTATTTATTTATTTATTTATTTTAACTTTTTCTGTGTCTGCTTTTAATTTTTTTATTAAAATTACATAAATCGTATTTGCATGAGATATAATTTTACGTTACTTATGCAAATTAGTTTAGCTTTTATTTTTGAATTAACAAAGCAATTTTGTATTCTTCATATTCTTCATACATAAATTTAAAAAAAATCGAGTAAAATAAATTCAAAATCTAAGAAAAATCATTATAAAAATCATTATAAAAACACCTATAAATTTCCAATCACATTCACATATTCGAAAACTATTTTAATCACACTTAATATATTTTTAATCGGATAATTCAACTCTAGTAATCATTATAAAACGAATATTGAAAGGTACTTTACAATATATAGCAATAGCCGAAACATATTAAGTGAGTAAAATGGCCATATTGGCAAGAAATAATATATTAATAAAAAAGATTTAGTCATTCTGTAGCATTTCAACAATCGAGTACCGAACTTCAATTTGGATACAGCCCCTAAAATATGTTCATTTTATAATAATTAATTTCTCTGAAACTAATCGTAGGAATTTCATGAAATTTGGCATCTAGGCATAGTTTGTACTGAAGATTTAAAATATATTGTTAAAATCGGTCTTGGGGGGGGGGGGGGGGAGGGGGAGTTTGGGTTTGTTTTGATATGTAGATGGCCTCCAAAAAAATTTTATATGCATCATTTAAATGTAGACTTTATTTCCAATTGTTTGATACCAGTAACTTTCTTCTACAATAATTTGTTTCAGAGTTAGTAAGGGGTGTTCATTTTTTTTTCCAGGACTGTACTTTAAACTGTATTCGTTACATATCTCTAAGTTAAAATTCATTAGCAGAAGACCAGTATGTCATTCTAGTCTTTGACAAATTAGTATTATATATCAGTGCACGCATTAGAGTACTACATATTTACCAATGAAATTTTAAGAGTTTTGCGGTTACTGCCATTGATTGCTCTTTCAAGATTGGCAAACAAAGTTGCTTTCAAACATTTGATTCCAGAGTAAAGATAGTTAAAAGATTTCAATTGCTTTTCTTTCTGTTAAAAAAAAACAAAACAAAAAACAGCGACAAAAAACAGCGACAAAAAACAACGATATTTGAATTATGTCACTTTTCTATTATTGAATGACATCTTAAAAATGCCTGAGTTAGAAACTATAAATAATATAGAAAGAATAATTATTACAAGATTAGTAAATATATGAAAAAAATATATATTGTCCTTTCCAGTTCCTATAAATATTTATATAAATCCTTTGTCAAGAGTATTCCGGTGACATTTATGTATAATATAGTTCATATTAAACTTGTTTACTCATTTTCTATAAATTAATTCACTATTTTTGAATGGGGAATAATTATTTTACTATTATGAGAGTTTAAATAATTCATAAATAATGTCTTACTATCAAACCAATTTGACAATTATTGGACATATTGGGGGTTAATATTGTGCCAATATTGAATTCACCTGAAATGCCTCTAATAACTAGTATTATTTAAATATTAGTTTTACATTTGAAAAATTTGCAGTGACATAGAAATATTGGAGGTGAAAATAATAAATATTTTTTACCAACTTTGGAACAAAATTTCATACGAATATTGCGAATTCAGGCCAAGTTATAGTCATGATAAAGCGAATACAAACAATATTGCCTAGTATCGTTTTGATACTAGGAAGTTTTAATGTCGGCGAATTCTGAAAATTATTAACGAAGCTAAATTGTCTCATTCTGAACACCGCAAGACTATAAACATTCTTCCATAAACTTCCTAGAAAGTGGGCAATTTCTAGCTCCACCTAGAATCAATTAATAATTTATATTAAATAACGTTTTTTAACTGGCTAAAAATTAGCGAGTTGGTTTCTTGGCATATTATTACCCTACACAAATTAGTAAAAACAAATGTTGTATGAAATATGACAAGCCAAAGTATATCCAGTTACAATATTTTATAGTTTTTAGGAGATTTTACTTAACACACATTTATCTTTTCAAATTCTCCCTTTTTATTTCTCATACTTTAGAATTCACTTTATCCGTTCTTTATTACACGACTTATAAGATCATCGTGAAAAAAGAAATCACGAAAAATAAAAATAAGACGAAGGAAAATTAAAATAAGTGTCTATTGACATAAGCTTTTTTTTTAAAAAAAAAAAAAACTTTATAAATAAACGCTGTTATATATATATATATATATAACAGCGTTTATTTATGAAGTTTTTTGTTATTATTATTATTATTTGTTTTATGAACATTATTTTCCGTGTAACACAAAATATTAAAAAAAACATTTAAAATAAAGATCTATCGGTTTAATCTCAATTTTAATAACTATTTTAATTAAAATGATTAGTTTGAGCATTTTTTAATTCCAAACAAATTTCTAATAAAAAAAATTTCAGTGTAAAATAAAATAAAAATAAACTGAAAAATAAATTATTCTGTGATATGTTTTCGTTCATAATTTCAATTTAAGGAATTTTTTAATGCAGCTTGTAACATGTCGAAAATAAAGTAGTATTATAAAGGATAAGTGATGGTAATGTGACCCATTTATTTTGCCCAATAAAGATAATTTGGACAGTTTTTGAAATCGTATGTTACACTTATATTTCATAAATTACAATATTGCTAATTAAAAGAAATGCGCTTATCAAACTTCAAAATAATTACACTCCTAAATATTGTTTCTTATATTTACAACAACTTTGCTACTGTTTGAGTGAAAAAAAAAAGAAAAAAAAAAGAAACACGAGAAGATGTAGTTTTTTGGGTAAACGAGTTCAAATTTCCAGATCACGTTTGTTTTTTTATTCTCAAACACCTGGTTGTAATTCGGCGTAAAAAATATTTGATTACATTTGTGAGAGTAGGAAATCTCACTACTGAACGCTATTGCTCATGGATGAAATCCACTTCCTTTTCCAGGTAAAGTTTTTGTTTATTTCTGATTTTGAATTAATATAAGACTATAAAAATAATTTTCAAGGAAAAGTTAAACCGCTTATATATTCAATTACACTGTTAGAAATTTGCAGTAAACTGTCCAGCCATTCGACCGTTTTTATCGAAAACGGTTACATAACCATAATTTATCTGTCTTCTGAACATAAAAGGGTCAGATACGCTTTATAATATGCTCAAGTAACCGTTATTTTTAAAAACGGTCGAATGACTGAACAGTTTGCTGCAGATTTTTAATGGTGTACTGCATTTAAAGAAAACAAGAACAGTAAGTCGCAATGTTAAAATTTATACTTGGAAATAAGGAAAATGCACTCTTTTTTGAGAAATTATTCAGCTTATAATATGTCTTAATACTAAAGTTACTTTTTTAACACTTTCCAACATAGTTGAAAAGTGTTTATGACTTTGGTTTGTTTGGTCGTCTGTTTGTTCGTGCTTTCACTCGCGTAAATATACCCAGGTTACCATGTAAATGATATATATGTCATTGAGGTGTATTACGGCATATTCGCTATTGAAAATGCATTGTATAGTATTTATAGTTCGTTTACAGGGACACTCAAAATAATTCTGTTACGTTATTGTTTATAGGTAAAAATAGTTTACAATGTAATTTAATGATGATATACCATTTAAAATATATATAGAATTGATATACATCACTGAGGGTATTCTAGAAGAAACTTACTGTAGAATATGGTGTACATAGCATTTATCGTCCATTCACAGGGATAATCAAAAGAATTCGGTTACAGTACAGTCTATGAGCAATAATTGCTAGAAGTGTGTTTTCAGTTGTAGTTTGTGTTTTTAAATTTAACTATTTTTTTTTTCATTCTACTTGGTGTCTATAAATTATATATATCATATACAAGGCTGCACAGAAGAACTCGAGTACATCTTCATTTATTGACGAAAATTTCTGAAGGGGAACTTCCAACTGTGTTCTGCGTTTCCTAGTTGAACTGAATTTTAGCATATATTTACATATCTATAGATCATATACAGGGCTTCACAAAAGAATCTGAATACTTTTCCGACTATAGATGATATTTGCTGAAATTGGATTTTCAAATGTGTTATGCATTTTCTCTTGGACTTACAAAGAAGGTCTTCTTAAAGCGCATACTCAGAATATTTTGAAAAAAAATGCTAATGGGACTACTCATGTACGTAATAAAGGATCAGCCAAATTTAGCTGCAGATTCCCAGCAAAAAATCTGTAAAAAAAATAAAATACTTTGGAGTATTTGGCGCAAAAAGACGTGATTTGGTGAGCAAAACTTTTTCTTCGCCAAATGCAAGCGACTTTAATGGATTTGAAAATGCTTGGTTAGATGAATGTTAAAATGCATAGTACTTTATGAATTTAAATTTCAACGTTTAAATAGCTTATTATTTTTTCTATAAGCTTATATAATATTACTACAAATTAAGTATTGATGAAGTTATTTAATTTTACTCGGTTTCGCTGGATGGATAAGTTTTAAGTGTATTTTAACAGTAAATGTCGGATTAAGAAGCCTCTCATTATACATTTCGATATTGAATAAATCATTGTTACCATGACAACAAGACTTTTGTCTTGTTGTCTCCGGCACAAACAATATCGAAGTCAAATTGACAGTGCTCAGAACTGGACAATTAATTTTTAGTTAGAAGCATTTTTAATCAATTTAAATTTTGTTCTAAACCGTAGAATACGATCGTTAATTTTCTTTAAATGTACATATAAATGTACATGGCAAAACCGTAGTTATAAAAGTGTATTTATTTAAGTTAAACTTACTTAAACTAGGTTCAGTATAAAGAGAAGAAAACGTTTTTCCTTAAAGCGTATTTATCGTAAATGCGCATTTTAAAAATTTCATTGTGTCGCCAACCCAGCGATAAATCACCAAAACACGAAATTTCCATAATTTTTTTACGGACGTTATATCGAGATTCCGCAGCAAATTTTTCTATAAACGTATATATCCTCATGAAAAGAATATTCTGTAATTTTTTCAAAATTTTCTGAGTATGCGCTTATGGAGACCTTCCTTGTTAGTGTAGGTTGAGGATGAAGTAGACTTTTAATAGGCATAAGGATCCTTACACTCTACATAAACACTAACCTTAACAATTTAGTTATTCTTAATGGCATCATACAGTGTTATTTAGTATTTTTAGCATAATTTATCATTGTTTACTCTTGCATTATTATTATTCATTCATTATTATTCATTTATTACTTACTTCTATCCATTATTCTTATTTACTTCAGCATCTTACTTCTAAGTAGGATTGGTAAATTGTATTTTCAGAATTTGTATTTTTGTAATCTTGTATTTTCAGAACTTGTATTTCAGAATTACATTGTATAATTATTGCTCAATATCACAACGTATAATTTAGTAATGCTCAGTATACTTAGGTAAACAAACCTGCTGGGCGGGGCTAGTTGAGATTAAGCCGAAAGGTAGGCCACCCCGCCCGGTTTGACCTTGAAATATGATAGATATCATATTTCCCTGATTAAACTTTGAAGTTTTATTACTGCTAACTTTTGTTCTGAATGTATCGGAAACTGTTTCATAATCTGTGTTGACGCTTGATTTTTCTTTCTCGTTAAAACTAACATTTACTCTTTCCTTTTGATATTTGACAAACCGTGTAAAAAGCGAAAGCGTCCGGTCATTGCCCCTTAATTTTTAGACAGCACTGTATAAAGCAAAAACATCTCCTTGAATAAGTTGTTACCGAATGCTGTTGTAGCAAATTCTTTTAAAAATTAAATAATTCAGAAAGTGTGACAAATAATGAAACATTTTGAAGTTATGCATTAAGACACTAATAAGTTGAATTATTGTTTAAGATGTCTGGAACCAGCGTAATACTACTCCATAAATTAAAGTATTTATATACTTACAGTACTATAAAAGTTAATATTTTTAGTTACTTGTAATAGAAGAATCTATCTATATACATATATTTGTCTTACGTGTCGCGAAAATAGGGCTGAATTTGTAACTTATGGTTTGGCAACAACCGTAGTTTCCAGAGTTCTTCCTCCGTGGTTCAGACCAATGAACAGACTAGATTGTGTTAGATTAGCTCCACCTACAATATGGCCGTCAGTGTGAGAGCATTGAAACTACGGAGGAAGATAGATTGAAACCATAGAATGAAGCTCAAACTAGCAATTATTAAAAATAAAATAACATGTACGTAATACAAAGCGTCTGAGATGATTCCTCATTTTAATTATGAGCAATATCGTTAATTTCAAATGAATTCTCAACTCTTACTTAGAATTCATTTACGAATTTCACTCACTCAAAAGTCGGAGAAGAAAAAAATCAACTTTGTAGATTGCACCTGGCGCCATCTGTTGATGTATTGAGGAAGTAAAAAATAATTTCTACGTACTTTTTTTTTTCTAATGAATTTAAGTCGTGCTGTACAAAAGATCCTTTTTTCATAGTATTTAAAAGATTTATATGCTCATTGGTAGCGCCAACTAAATACATTTTCAGTTGTGTTTTCAACGCAGAATTACTTTTTTACATTAAAAAAAAAATTGTCAATTTCGAGATATGACTTCGAGATATGAACTCGAGATATTCTCGATACATGTAACGACATTTTATATGTTCAAATGTTTTATGGTCGAACTCATTCCAGCTAGAATTGCTGAAAAAAAGGGGCGAGCGAGCGAAGCGAGCTGTGACCGCGTAGCGGTCTCAATGTAAATTGCTTCGCAATTCCCGGGGGGTTGGCGAGCGTTAGCGAGTAGGGGGCTGAGCCCCCTAGTAAATGTTTAATTATCTTCCATATACTTTTTAAAAAGCCAAATGTTTCTTAATCTACTAAAATATAACTACGTACGAAGATATACAATAACCTCTTCCGAGTTACTTACGATTCCAAAATGCGTTCTTTATTTTCAGAAACCTCATAAACTAATATATTTTCTATATTTTAAGAATAATTTATAAAATCTTTTTTTTTTTATCTGACACAGATATTCGGAAACGTTTTCGAGTAGTTTTTATAATGTATTACTGTTTTCTCAAACCGGAATATCAGTTTTCAGGATTCTATCAATTGTCAATTAAACATTTTCGGCGGCGTAATTGAATTTATACATTGAAAAATGACAAAATAATATAAATTTTAGTGTTAATGTTATTGCTGTTAATTTATCATGTTTTTCTGCAACACACGTTTGTTGAACATAAAAATGTTTACTTGGGAAGTGATAGCATAAAAAAAACTATATTCCACGTTCAGAAAACTGATTATTAGCTTACTACTTGGAAATGTTTACGAAAATCAGAGGCAACAAAAGAAACTTTGTTTTTATAATATATCTCGAAATTATGTTAGTTTATGAGGTTTCTAAAGATAAAGAATGGTTTTCGGAATAATGGGTAACTCGAAAAAAATATTGCACATTTTTGTTTGTGGTTATATTATATTTTCCTAGATTGTGAAATATTTCTCCCATTTTACAGTGTAATGATTTATATGTCATAAAACAGATTATGAAATAACGAAAGTTTTTTTCACGTTACAATCAATTTTTTATGTAATTTATCAAATAATTCATTAATTACTTGTTTTACCAACTAAGAAAAATTGGATTTTACTATGAATAATATCAAGAATAATGATTATATGTTTTCTTGTAGAATATGAAAGACCGACCGCTGCCAAATCCCGGGACACTAAAAAAACAGAAGCAACAACAACAGCAGGAAAATAGGGAATCTCACATTTATGATAGTCCACAGTGAAAGACAAAATCTAGGCAATCATATGAAATTTTAATAATTCTGGTGGATAGCTCCAGAATAATTGTTTTACTTCTAGTACCTAGAAGGACTTTATCTATGAGACGTGTTTCTAGAAAGAAATATATAAACCGACTGTTTGTTACAATTTTTTACTGCAATTATGTAAGTATTAATGAAAAAAAGAAAAAGAAAAGGACTGTGAAAAGGAGAAGGTTGAATACCTGTAAGTGTTCATTTTCACTTGAAACTTTGTAAAAAAAAAAAAAAAAAAAAGTGATTCCAAGGTCTGTGTATATGAAGCTATTGAAAATAAGGATATCTATATCGATAGTGTACGGTATAACGATTTCACAATCATAATTTTATTATTAATGTTTTCACCATTGTGATTATTATATCTGTTCCCATCATAATAACGTAGTCATTTTCACACGATGGATATCTGTAAGAATATATTTTTAAAAGTATTCGTATTTGAAATAAATGCTTTACAATTTTATAATTCAAAATAATAATAACAATGATTAGCCTCTTTCACAGTTATTATTATTAATTTCACCATTATTACTACACTGCTTCCAATATTCAATCTAATTTTCTTTATACATTTCCAAATGTTTCGTATTTTAAATAAATACTTTTCAGCTTTATAATCCAAAATAATAATAATGAATAGCATGTTTTAACGTTATTTTATTGTTATTCATTCTATTACCTTTAGAATTTTCAAAACATCAAATATTATTTTCATTTCTTGCAATCCTGTTTCAGATAGCACTTATTCTAGCTCCATAAAGTACAATGTTTTGATCTGATACAGTATAATGCACATAGTTCAATGCAAGATATCAAAAGCCTTTAAAAAGGCTTTTTTCATTTAAGAATAGTTTTATTGTTCAATCATTTTGCCGTATTTTATTATCATCAATGAATTCCCTTTATCCATCAAATAAAGCAGATATCTGTATAAAACGGATCAAATATATACACAATTAACTGATACGGTATCACACAACTTTAAATGTTTTCAAACCAAGATATGAAATTTTAAAGATATGCTTCATTATCTTGAATAGGAATGACATTAAAGTACAATGGAAATGCGATATGTGTAATGATATAGTATTTTTGTTACAAAATTGCTTCATAAATTTAAAAACTAAACATTTCTTTACCCAGTAAAAGAAAGTGTTTTAATTTTTTTTTAAAGAGCAGAAAAATCTATAATTCATTAAAATTGCAATAATTAGGCAGTTTCAATAAATGTAACTTTTTTAGACTTATTTATCATTCGCTTTTTAAAGTTCTTGAATTTTTAAAATTTTAATCAAAATTTAATAAATGTAGTATTAATTAAAAAATATATATGTATTTAATTTTTTTTTTCAATTTAGAAAAGCATGCATTAAAGTAATACAATTTTAATATTAAATCTGCATTAAAACACTGATTTTAATAATGAAATAAAATATTTAAAATAAATAATCAAATGAACAAACAAAATGAAAACTTACATAACAATGCATCAGTATTATAAAAAAAAAAAAAATATTTGAATAATAAATAAAAAAAATAAGATTGTAAGCATAAAACGATATTATATTCCATCACTTTAATTTTTTAATTTTATATTTATATAGTATTGCTGTAAGTAATTAACAAAACATTCATGCATGCTATTTTTCATTGAAATTTGTAAACACCGTCCTGCTTAGCCTATTCACCTGAAACTAAATGAAGAAATGCCAGAAAGTATGTCTTGTTTGAGAGATACTTGTATCTTAGTGTAAATTTGATGTAATTTGTAATCATTCTCATAACAATTTGTACAATATGTATTCCTCTTTTTTATAATACAACATGATAGATGGAATAGTCTTAGACAATTAGAACTACATGAGTGTTATATGTTCTAGTTTTATTTGCAAGATGTAGCATTGTAAGCATTTAAGAACATTTTTGTATTTAGATGTAACAAGACTAAAGTACAAACGCAATTTAATTATTTTTTTCATTATCAAGAATCACCATTTCCATTTTATATTATATTTGAAACATTATTGTGAAATTTTCTTTTCCCTTTATCATTATGTAAAACATATATATGTCATATGTCTAATGATTTATCTATGTTAATATTGAAAATAATCTTTGTGTACATTTATGTTTTTCTACGTAAAGTGCACTTTTAAACTATGAAATGTTCCATAATCATCATGCTCATTACTTAGGATATCCGTAATGCTTCTGCTAATTACGCATTTTTTTAGCATTTGTGCTCATAAAATTTGCTCATAATTTGCTCATTAGCAAGAAAACTGTCAAAAAATACATGGCTTTACTAAATCAAAATATTCAATAAAAACTTACCTATGACTACAATTACGCTACAGTTAGAATAGCCCTTTTGTGTTTTTTAGCCTAAACTGACTAAACTTTAAGGATAGAATATTTTTGTATTGAATAAAGACTTGTAATGGATTAGGTGTAGGGTAATAATTATTTTTGTATTTAACGCATTTAAGGTCACGTTTTCTTAAAAACAATACCCAACAATAAAAAGAAAGAATAGTTTGACTGTTAAAAAATAATGAACTGCAAAAAATATAAAAATCTAATACCTATAGACATTCTTCGTCACGGTCAAATCACATGCTATTTTCTGTATGTATTAATGCCTTTTTTGCATATTATAGAATAGAATTTGTAGTACTCAGTGTATTTACGAAGCAATAAAAATCATAATAAATTCGAAATAAAGCCTATTTTGTACACAGTGGTTTATTTTAAACCCTCAAACAAATTAAGCATTCAAAACATTAAAAAAAAATCCGAAACCATACATTTGTAAATAAATATTAGAAAAAAATACCAATGCAACAAATAATCAAAAAGATTAAAACATTCTAAAACAGATTTTTTTACGTTAATGACAATCATATCCCAACACAAAGAAGATTATCTTCACAATCACAACAAAAATATTAAAGTTAATTTTATTTCTTATTCAAGTTTAACTTCGTTACAATCCTGTATTAAAATTGTAGCTGAAAACTCATTTTCCCCATAGCTAGAATTTTCAATTTTAACGATATTCTAAATTCATTAGTATAATATATTCGTTGTACGACTGCTGGTTTTGGTTGGAAATTGGATTATGCATTGAAGTATATCTGTCTTCATTTGATCAATATTCAGTTTAATTTTCAAACATCATTTAATCCGAAATGGTTGCAGTTAATAACGTTTATAAAACATAATTTATTTCTTAATGAATTAAAAAAAAAATAGTCCTTTTATGGTCCATGAATTCAAAGAATAACGTAATTTGAGAGCCATATTGTGTTATGTTATTTATTTATGAATTAAACAAGTTTATTAATCATTCGATAAATCAATTATTCTATTGAATAATATAACTGGAGAATTATATTATATCACCTATCTCAGGGTGATACAGGAAATCAAAATTATTTAATTTTTATAATGGGCTAGACAAGTTTTAGAATAAAAAAGGCTAAAATAAGATTTCTGTTTTTTTTTCTTCTAGATTGCCTTACAAATATAAAATCATTCATAGACAACCAATAATTTGAGTGTCCTCTAATAGGGCATATATATGATAAAACCACAAAATTATGACTGAAACATATACACATCAAATCATCTGCCGCTTGTCATATATGCAGACGTATGCAGTATTTGCATAGACGTCATAACTTAGAAAATTAACTGTAAAATATAGGAAAATAAATAAATAAAAATAAAAGTAAACTTTTTATAACGTAATTAGAACTTCATTCATAATCTTCATAATGTACATACTGCACAGAATAGGAAAACAATTCGTCACAATAGTTACTGAGAGTAAAATCAAAAATTTTCCAAATGCCTCATTAGTGAAACAGTGATTTTCAAGACTAATATAAGTTTAAAGCCATGTTATTTTCTGAAGTTTTCATTTCATTATTACAACGATTATTGGAACTAATAGCTTTGCTCAATTAAGATAAGTCATAGCAAAAATTTATTTTATGCTACTGTTAAAATTAATTTAAGGTGCTGTACAATGGATTGTATTTTCAGAGCTGCTTTATTCATGCACATAATATTTATTAATAAATCATTATGTTTTATATGCTTTTGAATAAACATGTAATTAACAAGCTCTTATTTAAGAAGGTTCTGAGACTGGTACTGAATGTAAGGTTGTGATTTTTCAAGTTTTCACTGTTTTCAGTTGAAAGAGTTCAGTGATTCTGCGATTAATGTAAATTTTCATTGAAATATGTACATACATAATATTTTGAAATTAGACGTTTTGCAAAAATATTTCAAAAGTAAAAATCCCACAAACTATTATTTTATGGAATCTGATAACTAAAATATTAGTTTACAAAAAAGTGTTACTTTAATTAACTTGACTTACATGATTTAAAAAGTTCTATATATTTGTAAAAATAAAAGGTGAATTAATAAACACGAAATACAGAAAATAATATTTGCAGAGTTATTTTTATAACCTTTTTGATGAAATTATTATGAATTTCAAATAATAATTACTTAAAAATATTTTATGGTACTATTTTGTGCGATAAAAATTTAATTAACGGATTGTTTCATTTAAAAATACTTGTTTATCTTCAGTAATGTTATATGATTGTTTCTCAACTATCTGATGTTGGTATATTTAATTTGTTGGTACATTTTATGAGTTTAACAAAAAACATGATTCTATATTTTGTAACTGTATACTTATAAAGAATATACTTTGTTAAATGTTACAGCTGATTTGATTGTGATTGGAAAGGAGTGAAATATTTTTAATGCTCAGACGGCATGTATTATTAAGCATTTTTTTCTTTAAAATACGCAGTAAAATAGAATATTCATAAAACCAATATATTTAGGCTATCAATTTCACGTAAGTAAATAATTTTGTACGTTTAATAAACATTGTAGAACTATTTAATTCACTGCATATCTTGAAAAAATTAGTGTAATTCACATAAGGCAGTATTTTTTTCTTCAAATATTTCAATCTGTAATACTTATTTTTGAAGGAAAATCCGTAGCACGGTTGGTGTTTTTTTTCTAGCAATAAAATCTAGTATAAGTGCAATTAAATAAGTAGTAGAAAATTTTTTATAGTAATTCTTGAAAATAACTGTGTAATAATTTCTTCTATCGAAGACTAAAAATGATGTAAAGATACTGAAAATAATATTTCTACTTAAAACGCTTTATGAACATTTAACAAATCTCTGGCTTCTAAGTAAATATTATAAATTCTATGGAACCTATAAAAATATCCAACTGACATTAAACAAAAATTGTAAAACTTATATGCTTCTATATTATTAAAGAATGCGAAGTAAATAATTTAGATTGATAAATATTAACTATGGATATTTTTGTTTTCATTAACGCCATACTTTTCATAGGAAATGTTTTGAAATCTTAATTAAAAAGTTATTTTTTTAAAATAAATTTCTCAAATCTCTATTTACAAATTGTCTTCAATTTTATTTTATTTCATCTGAAATATGTAAAAATCTATTAAACGAAATTAATAAATTTATGTGTAATTAGATTATAGTTAGATTTATTTTCAATCTTTCCTGAATGTGACATAAAATAGATTATTTCGTGATGTTCGAAATTTGAAAAACATTAAGAAATTTAAATAACATCATAAAAAAATATAGGTGTTTTATAAATATTTTCAGAAATCTTTGTAATTTTGTTAAAACAATATATTTTTCAAGTGTTTTCGCATATTTAACACCTTAATTTTGTACATTGGCATATGCATAAAATAATGTTTTGAATCCCGAATGAAAATTCATTTTTAAATTTTGAAGTACATTCTCAACTATGCAATTTAGTATTTTCTTTTTAACTTAAATATTATGCAGAATGAAATATATTTAAAATATTCTGTTTATATGATGATACTGGATGAAATAAATATACTGCCTTATTGTGAAAATGTGCATTTGAATATTATTTATAGCTTTCCGTGTCATATAATTATTCGTTTGCCTATTGTAAATAAGTGCATTAACATTTCCTCCTGAGCTTGTTACCTGTATGGATGATTTTGTAAAATAAAAACAAATGTTTCTTTGTAATTTATGTGTTTTTATTTAATAATACTAGGGGCTCCAACCCGGGATTCCTGGGTTACATAATATAGGTGAAAACCACAATAGATTTTTTACATTTAATATACTTTTTTAATTTTCCTAGTAACAACACCAAAAAGTCATTTCTATATGAAAAACATAAAAAAATGTATTCAAATAAAGTTTTGAAATTTGTTAAAAACGATACTTTCGTATTACACAAGTTACACAAGAAGTTACTTGTTGAAGAAATTGCCAAAGATATCGCTACTTGCAACAAACTTAATGATTCTGATAATTTCAGTAGTTTAAGCGCGTAGTTTGATTAGATGTATGTTAAATTTGTATTGTATTTATATATATTTTATTATTTTATTTATATATTGATAAAGTTTTAATTTCGTTATGGAATATTAGCCGAAAACAAAGGCTGAACTATTTTTATTGTTTTAAGTGCGAACGAGTTAATCTTTCGTAATCGGGATGCACGCGATGGAGATATATTTTAAAAACAAATCCTGCTTAAAAAATATTTTATAAACCATAAATAAGCAGTAAATTGAGGTACAGTTTTCAAACAAATTTCATTTGAATGAAAATTTTTTCCTCTATTCGACGGTGTAAAAAATTTAAATTTTGCGATGTTTAGAAGTTTTAAAAAGTTGCAGTAAAAGTAAAATTTATTGGTTAGGTCATTGTCACTGTCAATATGACGTCAGTGTTACCCAATGACATGTTTTCGTATTAATATATAGATAATATAGTAACATTAAAAGGACAGAGTGTGTTTTTAACTTTTTAAATTTTAAGATACCTTTCTCATACATGACAACCCAATATAAGGTTGTATTGAAAAACTACAGAATTGTGCACATTTTATTTTTACTCGTTTATTTCACATAAATCTGATATGAAGTTGAATAATTCTTTTAAAATACAACAGTAGATGGCAGAATCATTTTTGTTTTCAAATATTTAGTTGGAAAAACCTTTCACTTTTAGATCAAAACCGGAACATAGTCAAAATTGTTATTTATTTATTTTATTTATTTTTTACTTTCTAGTTTGTGTTAATGAAAATTACCTCAAAATATTTAATAACTATTAATAGTAATTTTTTATTACTGGTAATTTCTCATTCTATGAGGTTAGTTTTATAAATTTGCAACATTGTAAGTCGTTTTAAAATCCAAACATTATTTGTTTTTAATAATTCGTTTTAGATCTATTTTAAGGGTAAAATATGTGTTTGATTCACTTAAAAATAACTCATGCATGAGAGAGATATAATTGAGTGTACTTAAAATAATATGAGTTAAAGTAATATTTCACTTAATATGATAAAGCATCAATGTTCCGAATGATTTTAATTGATTTCCAAATTAATTTCTTCAATTAATATAGTGCAGTCTAATGAATGTAATATAATACAAAAACTGAATTAATTTAATGTTAGTTTTAAGACTGTCGACTCTGTGTTAATCTAATTTGTACTTTCGTAAAGCCCACAACTTTATGACATGATTTCCACATTAAAATTGCCAATTAGTGTAATACGTATTTAAATTTAGCCCAGTTTAAGATTATTTTTTACTTTGTGACTGTCGAATTTCTTTCTGAAATCTGGTTTCATTTTTTTTAAACAAACAAACAAACAAAAAACCCCACTCTAACTTATTTTTATCATAAAATTTCCAATTTAAATAATACATATTTTAAAGTAATCCGGTTTTAAGACTAATTTTAACTATATTTGTTTATTCTAGCACTTGATTTCAAAGGTTTTTAAATTCTTATACTCAAAGCTATAACTACTCTAATTGACTTTTATCTTAAAACTCCAATTAATGTGATACATATTTTAAGTTGAGATCGAGTTGTAGATTATTTTCAACTCTGTGATAACCAATTCCTTTTTATTTCTAATATTTAATTGTTGCAAGCGTAGTATCAAAGCTATATATTTTTTCTTTTAAAGAAAATTCGAAATTCAAAGATTATAATAATGCTTTAGAAACTATAAAAAGATAGTAAGATAGCAGCTTAAAGGGTTAGACCTGGTGCAAAGTCTAAAAAAAAAAAAAAAAATTAATTTTCGGAGTTTTTTTCAGTAAAAGGAAACAAGATATTTGAAAACTCTTTTTCTATTTTGTTCATTATATTTTAAAGAAAAATTATTAATTTTTGTAACGACAAAATAAAATTGAGTATCCTCAGCAGAGCCGCTCCCCAGAGATGATATGTCGTTCTGGTAGTCGTCCACGGTTATCACCGTAACTCTGTCAAATGTTATATGAAATTATAATAAACATAATGCCTTTAACCCGAATACTTAAAAATAGAGATTAATTGTTCGGCTTTTGGAAAAATTGAATTTGAACAAAATGGCGGACGTTCGGAGTTAAGGTACCGATATTCACAAAACATTTTTAACTTTAATTGTTTATTTAATATATATATATATATATATATATATATATATATATATATATATCAGATCGCAAAAAGGAACGATTATCCTCTAGAGCAGTGTTTCCCAACCTTTTTTGGCCGTGCCCCACCAAAGCATCTCTAAAATGATGATGCCTCCCCCCCTCCCCCTAAAAAATATAATTCTTATAAAATTTAAATGAATGAACTGATAGAGTAAAAAAACATTTAACATTGATCCTGAAACATACCGAACGTAATGGATGAATCAAATATTTTTTATAATCATCTGATGCTACTCGTACTTTAAAGTATTGTTGGCACATAAAGGGTCACTTTTAATCTCTTCGCAACGGTCGCCACGCATGCGTGATGTATAGAGTGCTCAGAATCCTTGATTAGACCACTCAATAATTTTGAATAAAACATTTTTGTCTTATTTAATCACAGAATTTCTGTGAATTAATTACACAACAATTTCTAATCAGAATAAAACGCGATAAAAGATTTTGTAAAGGAAGGTCGTCAAGTAATTGATTAATACACACTTGAATAGTTTGATGTGTAAAATTGATTTCCATGTGACATATTGCAGAGCGACTCATTCAATAAATCATCGAAAAAGTTGTTTAAAATTCTAAAATACTTATAAATTAGAAAAATTATAAAGAATTTTTAAATATGTAAAAAATATATCTAAATATCTTAAATATTTTTTTCTATAATTGTTCTGGTAGAGGTGTATTTAAAACTTTTGAATGGAGACTTTTAAAAAGTGAATAAAAAACTTGTTTTTTTTTTTTTCATTTTTTTTTTTTTTTTAAATTGAATGTGTAACTTTCATTTTCAGTCTACAGCATTACTATTACAAAAATAATTCAGAGGGTATGAGTTCACAAAAATCTGGAATTGCCCCCCTGAAAAGTCAAATTGCCCCCCGTTGGGAACCACTGCTCTAGAGGATAAAAATTTGAAGAAGATTGGTTGAGATTTGTTGAAGTTTATTGTGATTACCGTCTTTTAAAATATAGTTCTGAGAGAATCACGTTTAAAGATTCAAGTTATGATTTATGTATGATAGAAGAAAGTAAATTTAAGCCGCGTAACTTTCTTAATTTTTATCAGATCGACTAGAAAAAAAATGTAACTGAATATTCTTTACTAATTGTACTTACATAAAATGAATAAAAAAAATTATTTTTTGAAAGTTTGCAGGTAGGATAACCCTAGCAGGCAGAACTATAGAGATTTTAACAACTATAACCTTGATGTTGGTTTATTAAACACTATTCAAATTGAAAAAAAAAAAAAACAATGATATTAAATACCTACAAATCTGTTATTATCTGCGGTGAGGGGGAAATTCGAAACTGGAAAGAAGAAAGTGAAAACTACTAACCGAAATATCTTTTTATGAATGAATGGGAGGTCCAATATAAGGACACTAGGTTATGAGCCTTAGCACTTTAATTACCAAATTATGATTAATGAAAATGTCACTTTCGAAAGTATTTTACCTGATTTTTTGAGAGTATGTAACAATTTTTGTACAATCATTAAATACATTTTAGAAAGATTTTGATGTTAAAATGAATATACTATATTGGTATTTATAGTTATCTTGAAGAATGTTTAAAATATTTTATCTATTCAAATCATTTCTTAAAAAATATTGTTTTAGGTATTTTATAGAATTAGAAATCGTGCAAATGCAATGAATGGTCTTACTTATAAATATAGAAAAATTCCAGAACTGACATTTTCTACTGCATGTTTTTAAACAACACAAACGCTGTTAAAAGTTATAATTGGAAAGTAAATTATCCATTTAAACATATTTTTATTTTGCATAAAGAATAATGCTTTTTAAAACATGATAAAGCGTCTATAACTCATATTAAATTACATTATTACAAATCGATGTGTTAAATGAATATTATATAAAGTTACTTTTAATGGTATTTTAAAGTTACGTCAGAATATTTAGCGAAATTCTAGACGGTTTGAAAATAAAATCCTTACTTTAGACATAATAAATGTTAATTTCAAAAATTATTAATTTTTGAATGTGTAGTTTTGTTAAATTTTAGCATAAAATTGCTTGTGGGAACTGCACATTCAAAAATTAATAATTTTTGAATGTGTAGTTTTGTCAATTTTTAACATCAAAATTGATTGTGGGGGAAGGACTCTCCTCCTTTTTCTCTTCAACTGGTTAAAATTGACAACTTATGACCTGTCACTTTTGGGTTTGATTTCAAAGGTTGAGGTCCTCTTCCTTGAAACGTTTTGATTTGAACTGTCCGGTTACTGCTGTTGTCCCGTCCTCCAACTGCTCGAGATTTAAGGACAACTTTATTGGTTTTAAGACCTACACTGTAAAAACAATTCGTAAAATTTCAGTAGATGTACCGTAAATTAACGGTACTTGTACCGTTTTCACTCCTTACAGTATGAGTACCGTACTTCTAAGGTATATTAAGTGTAAAAAATACGTATGTGTGCCATTTCAATTATAAACGGTATTTATACCGTAAAATGATTGTTTTTCAGTAAAAAAATTGCTATTTATACCGTAAAATAATTATTTTTCAGTAAGGAAAAAGCTGATAGCCCTGCCTCGGTGTACGACAACCTCTGAAGTGATGCTCTTTCTCTTGTTACGTAATGCGTGTAGACCAGAGGAGAGGGGGGGAGTGCAGTCGGTACATATACTTTAAATATTTTACGGTACATATACCATGCAGTTAAATTACGGTATATATACTGGTCACAAAGTTGCCAGTATATGTACCGCAATTGTTGACCAAAATTTTTTACAGTGTAGTTTAAAATCATGTCTTAAGGTGCATAAAATCTCAACATTTGTATCATTCTTTATGTGACCTAAAAATGAAAGAAAGAAGCCTGTATGATTATAGAATATACAGGGACATATATCCTTTTAAATAACATTTTATGTTCAACAATAGGGATGAGAAAGTGCCTACATGCTTTGGTATAAAATCATTCGAAAAACGAAAATACTTTTCATACAGCCTAAACAGTATGGAAGATTGCGTAACTTCTTCGAAAAAATAATAACAGGTAAACTTCAATATGTAAATTGTTCTATAGCGCATCAGTATAAACAATTATTTATTCATCAAAATGGCAGATATTTTTAATTTAAAAATAAACTTTCTTTATTATAAGATTCTCGTACAACAATCCCCAATTTATCAATGTTTTAATTGAAGACATTTGAAGATTAATGACTTTTTCTGTCATGATATGTGTATGTTATTTCCATACACTAATATATGTGTGCATCCATAATTTTAATGTTATTGCGTTTTTCGTAAAATTAAAATACATTTACCTTTTAGTTATTCATTTAGTTAGTACTAATACTATGACACATTTTTAAACTATTTGTGTTTCACTGTCCTAAATTTACAACTGATTTTATAATAGCGTGATTATTTTATAGTTGTAGAATCAAAATGCAACCAGATTTCTTGTATTTGAATATTATAGATTATCAAAGAAACTTAGTCAATAAGTTTAATGAATTAAAACACTGTATGGTAAAAACAGCAATAAAAACAAAACTTCATACGTGCTTTAACAAACGCGAACAATAACTTAATAGTTCTATTCAACGTTCCATGAGAGTTTCTGGTGATCATACGGATGGTTCACCTGATGAAGAGGTCCGTTAAACTATTTATTTTGAAACTAGTTGCTATTTTAAAGCACACTTCAATTTAAAAAATTGTTTTTACTTAATTAAAATCTACATTCAAATGAAAAGGAGTAAACATGAAAAATTGCTGATCGCGCCAGTACTTCGGATAACATCAGATAGTTCATGACTCTAAAATGGACAGACAAGTTTTTAGTGCCATAAAGCTCCAAAATTTCATAAAATTCAAAGTATTATAACTTTATGAATTTTGGTCATTATTTTTACCGTTTTGTACTTCTCAGAGCTTGGAAAACCCGTATAAAATTTTAAAAAATGTAACTTTTTGAAATTGAATTGAAGGACCATTTCATGAGCATAATATTTATTCTTATCTTATTTTGAACATTTTTGCAAGTTACTTTGTTTATGTTCCTCCAACAGGTAAAAAAATTAAAGCTCGTTTCAATACTTTTGGAACACTCTGTATATGCACACCTATCACCCACTTATCACCACCCCACTTATCACTCCACTTATCACCACATACTTATCACCACATACCACACTTATGCACACTTATCACACTTATCAGCCTGCCAAAAATTAAAAGGGTCCGTTGATGGTAGTTTACGTAAATTAATACTCCACTCCCTTAAAAAAGTTTTCTCATTTTACTAATTTAAATAAAGCAGACAACACATTTAACAAAATATACATTTTTTCCTAGTTAACATTTTCTTAAATATAATTTCAGCACGAACACATAAAATAAAATCTACATCTAAAAGACAGAATCAATATTAGTGAATAAAATGAGTTATTCACATGTGTATTTTTAATCACAATCTAGAGGAAAAAGAAGTTCTTATAAACATTAATTATGTTAAGAAGCGCTAAAAATATTTAATTTGTCTTTCAAGAGAAATGTGTATTTATTTTGTATTTAATCTCTTTAAAAACCATTAGAAATTTGACGCATCGTTGCTAAAGTGTATTTATAATTTACTTTATTACAAATTATAAATTATTTTTAGCTAAAATAATTGCAATCAGACAGTTCATTATCAATTTTTCTGCATACCGTAAAGCGTTTTTATTCGATTGATCTTCACCGTCAATTTGTTGTTTTAATCGAATAAAAATTCGATTGATATATTCGATCTTAAAAAATCGAATTTCTAACTCTAAAAATAAAAATCGTCATTATTCTAAAAGCACGAAAAAGTAGAAAATGCATAAAAGGCAGTTTTAAATAATTGAAATAAAACTTTATATTGCAAATGCTTTTCAAATTTTATTGCAATATTTCAGACATTTACTTTTTCTCATACGAATGTACTAAAAATTTCTGTTTGAATAAAACCTGCATACATAATTATAAAATGATGGTGTACTGAATTCAAATAAAATAAAAGCAAAAATATAAAAATATTTTTTTCTATCCTAATATCCATATTACCTTATCCCGTGTTAAATGATCGCAGGCTGAAAATTATCGACCCATTATGATTCATTATCGATACATTCCCATATATTATATATATATTATTTTTTAAAGCTTCGATGTTAAAAAGGTATTCCTCTGAAAGATAAAAATCTAGAACAATTTTGTTTTTAGGGATTACCTTTATTTCATACAAATCAA
Organism: Maratus michaelseni; assembly: GCA_963931845.1. Classification (NCBI taxonomy): domain Eukaryota; kingdom Metazoa; phylum Arthropoda; class Arachnida; order Araneae; family Salticidae; genus Maratus; species Maratus michaelseni. The sequence goes on from OZ007592.1 coordinate 259,843,465, forward strand.
AAGATCAGATAATCATGCCATTCATTTTTTTTTAAAAGAAAATCGATGATTTTTATCATAATCGTATCGTAATGTAAAGTAACAGTGATTAAATTATAATATCACAGTTAAAAAAGAAGGTTTTTATTTCACTTATTTACGTAATTTTGTATTTTATATTAATGTAAGAAAAGAGTATTTTCATAATATTTTACTAAAAATGCATGTACAATAAAAAATACACCTGCAAATAATATGGTGAAATAATATCTTGAATTTTAATAGTCACCTTCTAATATGTTAAAAAATTAATGTGGCAAATAATATACAAAATTAAATGATAAGTGGTTGATTAGTACATTTTAAAATAGACGCAGTTGCAACATTGTACTTGAAAAAAGGATTCCGGAAAAATCAATATCACCCATATTATAAACTCACTGCAGCTGTAAGGGAGGAAGCGTGCGTATTCACATAGCAGTTATTTCGTCGCTGTTACTATGGGAAATAACAACAAACACAAATGCCTTCTTCACTGTTAATTCGTTTTTACTTTGAGATCACTGCTATCGCAACAATGGGAAATAATAACAATCACAAATGATTTCTTCACTGTGAATCTAATTTATTTTGACCAAAGATCATGTATTTGATTTCCAGAGAGAAAATTTACAAAATATTTGGGAGAAGCATATAAAAAAATTCTAAACATTCTAATATCAGATTATATATATATATATATATATATATCCTACTGATAAGTTTAATTTTAACATAGTGAACAATATTAATAACGCTTCCAATTCTGATAAATGCCTTTATACTTCGATATTGAAAATGTTAATTTCCATCGCAACAAAGCGTTTCTCTATGCAAGTTCCCGATGCAAGTGCCGCTTCTCAACATTAAAGCTCTGAATCTCGCAACTCCGAATCGGGTCCATGGCAGTTAACCGATCGATACTTTCAAAGCAGAGGCGATTAAAGAGGGAGTGCTGTATGCTGAAAATGAGTCTATACTAACCAAGCCACCATATTGCTTATTAAAATACCGGAATATTTTCAAACGTTGTAACTGTTAATTGTTTTCAAATCTCCTCTGAACGATAATAAAAAGTTTTTTAAAGTGAAAATATAAGAGAGTTTATTTAAGTAAAATGTTAATGGTAAATAAACAAACAAAAACTGCATTCCTCTTGTTTTTATTCTACAAAATGTTTTTTTTTAACAAATATAGAGATAGGATATTGCTATGTCCTAAAAATTCTCCACTAAGCACACATTATTATTATTAACACATTATTATTATTATTATTATTATTTGCATTTGTATTCACTTACAATATCTATATTTATTTAATTTGCTTCTTTGTACTTAGTTATCAATGTAATTAAAAAGAAAAGTATCTCATATCAAAGTAAAATTTTATCGTAATTTTATATTTATGGTAAAGTATCTCGTATAAATATCCTTAAACTATTTTTTTTTAATTAAATTTATATGCAATAATTTTAAGTACTATAGTATGCTTAGTTAGATGAATTAAAAGATTTAAATCACATTAACTTTTATTTTTAATGACAAATGATATTTATATTTTATTGTAATTTTTCTGCATTAAAAGAAAAGGAATTAGAAGATAAAAATAAAAATTATTTTACTTTAAAGAAATGGAACTAAATGGCTGATAGAACATCGGTACTCAAATGTAAACCCCTATACGGACCTTATATAGGTACTGCCAGGCAGAATCAGAACGGTTTGATCATTTCTTGAATGTACAACTTACACAAATCTTCAGATAATCTGTTGTCAATTAGATCATAAAATAAAGTACTTTAGACTCCATTTATAAAGGTTTTCAATTAATTCCGTATTTAATTTATATTAAAATAAATCTACTTTCATGAGAGAAATATTTTTTGTCTTTTCTAAAAACTTTATTCTTTTAGGTGTGTCATTTTATGAATGTGTGTGCGATTTGATTAAAAAATCATGTTGTTATGAGATCTTATCTTTCGTCTTTCTCCCCCATGAATGAATAAGTAGACAATAGCTGTCAATCAAAAGAAGTAACCGGAAAATTTAAAGCAATAATAATGCTTACGTAGTAAGCAATTGAATGAAGATACAAAGTCAAAACAAAGGCAAGATTTATAAAATGAAAGAAACAAAAAGAACGTTCAAGGATGCCAGAAGTACGACTCTATTTCAATTATATGTGAAAGAGAAATTGATAAATAAATTGGATTTCAAACAAAATTTACAGACCACATATATAGTAATATATATATTAAAAAAATCTATCTTTCTCTGTGTGTGTGTCCGGGATGGCCAGAGGAATTTACCGTACGTAGAGGTCTGAAAAATTGAATGACGTTAGACTCAATGCACTCGAAGCTCAAATTTATCTTTTTTATATAATTAGCTGAGATATTAATTAAAAATCCAAATGAACAGCTTTAATTTTTGGTAGTTCGTGGCGTTAAGATGGCTTCCATGCATGTCTGGAGGATCTGTAGATTTTCAAGCAGACGTACGAAAAAAAAGGTTCCGTTTTCATTTTGAAACTGCCATCCTTGTTTCCCGGATAGAAAAAGAAAAAAAAATACTTATTGAGGGTATTTTTCTGGTCTTAAGGGTATTTAACGTACGTAGAGGTATAAAAATTTGGGTGAATATAGTCCAAAGCAGATCGGAATACATCTGAAACTCAGATATCCCACTTTTTGTGAATTAACCGACATATTAATTAAAAGACATAATGAACATTGCAAAATGACGCCCCGCCGCAGATCATGACAATTTCCGGAGCAGAGAAGAAGAAAGAGGACAAACACGTTCAGATTTTTTTTTTCTTTCCCAAGTTTAAAAATCCGCATCCGCCCTCCTGAACGAAATACGAAAAAAAAAAAAAAACACTTATAGATGTTTCCGGCTACAACCGTGTTATTTGTTAAAAAGTATATCAGTATTAACTCTTTAAAAAAATCGAATTTTCGGGTTTTTCGTTTTTTTTTTAGGTCATTTTAAAAATTTGCATCCTTTTTTTCTGAAAGAAATATGAAAAATAAAAACACCCACTTATAGATGGCATATTTTCCTTTCTAACGCTGTCTTTGTTTTTTAAAATATTAATATTTACTATTTAGGAAAAAAAAAAGATTTTCAGGAAGTTCTTCTACGAATTCACGAAAATTATTTTTTACTCAGTGATTTCCCACATTTCATTTAAGGTTTGAAGAGAATTGTGTTCTGGAAAATTTCGGATGGGGAATGGGAAATATCATTTCATGTCTTAAAAGATGTTTTTAAGATTCATCTGGACCTATTGGTCCGAATTGAAAGTTTAATGTAACTAAATGTCAGAAATTAAACCGGCTATCTCTATATCGGGAGCCCCTGACTTTGTTTGGAAAGATTTTCATTTAACAATCCATTCAAAATCGGTTTAACGATATAAAATTATACAAATTTGAGGTTTGGTTGTAAAAACAAACTGGAACGAATTGGAACACGCGGCCGAAAGTATTAGGGTCCCCAACTCAAAAATCGTTTGGATAAATTTTCATTCAAAAATGTAAAATACAAATTCGAGGTTGTACGCTGCTGAAAGCAGTGGAGCCCCAATTTTAGGTTCGCTTGGAAAGATTTTTGCTTAACAACATAAAATCATTCAACATTGATTTTAGGTATATTTAAGGTTATTATCATGGGCCCGGGCAACGGCGGCGGCTCAGGTAGTAGGTAATAAAGCTAAAAAGGAAAATAAAACTTCTAGAAAATGTGTCTTTATTTTGATTAATATTGAGAAGGAAGAAGCCTAAAATATTTGAAAATAAGATTTGCCCAATTTCTTCTCAAAGTACATGTTGGTTTGAAAATAAATAAATAAATAAAAATATATATTTGTTAAAGATTCTCTTCCCCCCTCCCCACACCTCCCCTACGGGAAAACAAAATCTTCGGCTAATGGACATTAAAATACATAAAATATTCATAAAATTGTTCAGTTTTTAAAAATATAAATATATTTTTCGTGCTTCTTTAACTTTCCGTAAAGTCAAGCAATAAATATTATATTTTCTACTATGACAGATTCTCTCAATATTTAAGCTAGAGATTCATTATGGCCGACTTCTTTGAATAATGTCATTAAAAAATATTTATAAATTTTATAAAATTATTCAGACATATGAAGCCAAAACACTTAATTATTTGTAATTTTTTAAACTTTTCGATTTATGACATTACTATTTTCATAAAAATTATGAAAAAAAAAGAAAAAGAAAAAACTTTGTAATGTTAAAGTGGTAACAGGTTTTAAAGTATTGTTATAAGTCAATTAATAATAATTGTCAATTAAACTTAATATTTACGTTTCCGAACAAAATTTATTAACAAATTTTAAATATTTTTGACAACTTTTCATTAAAAAAATATATATTCGAGTACATTTGAGTTTGACAGCTAACAATAATACGCACTTTTTTTCCATTTTACTTTCAATTAAAAAAATATCTTGATGTCTTTAAATTTTTACGCACACACACACACAAAAAAAGTAAAATTAGTTTTCATGTAAAAAACAAATTCAACCTCGCTAGCAACCCTCGGGTTGCTAGCGAGGCTAACGAAAAAGAAAGGCTACCGCGGTGCTTTACGCAAATCTTTTTTACAGACCGCGGGAGTCACGTGATGCTCGAATGCACCAATGCAGGTGTACGAAAAGAGCATCACGTCACTCTAGCGGTCTGTAAAAAAAGATAAGTGGAATGCACCACGGTAGCCTGTCTTTTTCGTTAGCCTCGGTTGCTAGCGAGGCTAACGAAAAAGACAGGTTGTGACGTCAGTTGAAACTGATCTATAGAAGCACCCTAGTAGATCGTCTCAGATCGCGACCTACGTTATACACTGCCGGTGCATGACGTTTAAAACATCACATGAAATGGATCGAGCCTAACGAAAAAGAAAGGCTACCGCGGTGCTTTACGCAAATATTTTTTACAGACCGCGGGAATCACGTGATGCTAGAATGCACCAATGCAGGTGTACGAAAAGAGCATTACGTCACTCTAGCGGTCTGTAAAAAAAGATAAGTGGAATGCACCGCGGTAGCCTGTCTTTTTTGTTAGCTTCGCTAGCAACCAGATGGGTGTGTATGTTTGCCCCTCAAACATGGTAGATTGTGATTGGCTGGCTCATGTTTCAGGCTTCAAAGCGATGTTTATGATTGGTTGGATACATTTTGGTGGGCTGGTGATCAGGTGGTTGAAACTGATCTATAGGAGAGTGGGGAGAAGCAAGGAATAATTTTATTGGTCAAGAGAATTTTGTGCAAAAACGAATCGCTAAGCATGTTGGAGATTCTGCCATTTTCGCCAATAAAATGTTTGATGATTTGTCTCACTCGTCTAGGCGAGTATTGCGAAGTTCTGGAATGTGGGTTGCCATATTTTAGATAAAAACTTCAATCTGAGCATGAACCCTGTGCGTTTGTCGCGACTATCTTATAGAGGCACTCCATATCTGCCTGTAATTCAAATGGCAAAAATCTTTTTAATCGGCATGTTTATCATAAACTTAATTGTCAGTCGGAAGCCTTAAGCTCCTATTTCACGGGATAATTTGATGACAGAAACTGCCGCAACACAACGATCATAGCTTCTCCCTCATCTGTTTTACAAGCATTTCATTGGCTGTTCCGTGCAACATTGGTCCTTTACACCAAGTGAGGAAAACTATAAGCAAAATTGCTCCAGCAATAAAAAGTTGCTTGTTTTGAGCAACTCCTTTTGAAGCCATAGGTTAACATTGTGACACCTGAGAGTAAGGACAACTTTGACGGTTCGTGTAATAGAGTCGTTATAATTATTTTAAAATCGCAGAAAGCAATTTCATCTAGAGTACTTTTAGAAGAGAATAGCGACTATTTAAGATTTGATTGGTTGGTGAGGATTTTAGACAAAATCTGAATTGGTAATATTATACGGAGCCTCATATAAGCTAGTGCTTGAATCTTTCAGCTGCTAAAATATAGCTCCTTCACAAGTGAATTCATCCGCGACCTATGTTATACACGGCCGGTGCATGACGTTTAAAACGTCACATAGAGTGGATAATTTTTATACGGCGATTGGTGCAAAACGGGGGGCGCGCCGATTTGCACCAATCCCCGTGCAAAAATGATCCACTGCATGTGACGTTTTAAACATCATGCACTGGCCGTGTATAACGCAGGTCGCGATTCATCTAAGTGAGTATTGTCAAGCTTTGAAATGTCGGTTGCGATAGTTTAGACAAAAAATTAAATTTGAGCATGTGACATATGAATATGCCACTAATAAAACATATTGTAGTTTCTTCTAATATTTTGGATAATGCTGCCTAATAAAGTATTAATGGTACCACAAGCTATCGTTTAAAGTATCTGAAAAATTTAAAAGCATATTAGCCACTAAACGTAACAAAAATGGTGGTTTCTTGCTCATTTTATTTAAAGATTTTATTCGGCGTAACTCAATTTTATATTTATTTTATATTTATATTATCTAAGTCACCATATTACCCGCTATTTATTTTTCCATTTTATTCAAGTTTCCAGCATACATTCAGAAAGTTTTCAACTAAAAAATTTACCAATGTTTGGGGGCAAAAAAGGTCAAAGATAAAATTTGTCTTTATTCTCGAAATTTTCACAGACATTTAAAAGTAATTTTTTTTTAAGTTTTAAAATATGATCGTTGGTAATAAATATCATATAGTAGACTTCCGATTATCCGCCATTCGATCAACCGCCACCTTCGGTTAACCGCCACCCCCCCTTTCCATTTTTTTTTTCAATCTGAAACGAACAACAAAAACACGCATGTTCAGTGAACCCGAGTGAGGCGGCGCTATTCCGAGAAAAATGCTTGTGTAACGTCAGCTAAACAGCCACCGCCCCCTGAATTCTAGAGCTTTTAAGAATATTAACATGAAAGCACTGCCTGTCAATTATTACAGTAAAAAAAGTTCCTGGATGACGCAAGATATTTTTAAGAAGTGTTTTTTTTATATCTTTGTTCCCGGAGTTAAAGCACACTTAAAAAAAAGTAATCTTCCTCAGAAAGCAATCTTGTTGCTTGATAATGCAGGAGCACATCCGGAAAATTTAGAATCTACTGACGGTAACATCAAGTGCTTATTTCTTCCACCTAATACAACATCACTGATACAACCAATGGACCAAAGTGTCTTTGAATCGTCGAAAAAACGTTATCGGAAAGCTTTAATTCAAAAGCTGCTACTCGCTGATAATGAATCAAATGTCTTCGTTTTTCGGAAATCATACACTATCAAAGATGCCATATACAACTTGGCTGATGCTTGGAATGATTTATCTGAACAGATTTTCCAGAGAAGCTGGAGAAAATTGTGGCCCAACACTATTGATACCCCGGAAGATGCTACCAATACTACCAGCACAGAAGATGTACCTGATGATGATACAGAGATACTGACCTTGGTATCAAACGTACCATGTTTAAAAGATATTTCTGCAGATGAAATGAAAAACTGGCATAATTGTGATAACAATGATATTGGTTATGAAGAATTTATGGATGACGAAATTATTCAAAATATTTTGAATCCAGGGAAACCTGAAGCGGATGAATCTGATGAATCGGAAAATGATGACCCAGGAGTCAGTCATGCAGAAGTGGAGACAATACTCTCGAAGTGCATTAATTGGTTTGAAATGCAAGATGAAGCCGATGCAACTCAAGTACTTTTATTACGTAAAATTCGCAATCTTGCTGCTGTAAAAGGACAAGCAAACTGCAAACAAACATGTAAAACGAATTATTTTCGATGAAAACAGGTAATTTATTTACTGTGTAAAATTTTAAATTACTCTCATAAATTTATTTGTTATTATTAATTAAGTTTTCTATTCATGAAATACACAGCTAATAAAAAAACACGCGTTTAAATATTGTTATTTATAAACCAGCAAATAGAAATGTGATTTTAATAATGGTCTTTCGATTATCCGTCTATTTCGATTATCCGCCACCCGGTCGGTCCCGTGAGTGACGGATAATCGGTAGTTTACTGTATTGTTTATTTAAATTTTTCTAAATTTTTCTAAAGTTAATATTTTTAAACAACTTGAAATAAATGCTAAAAGAAAAGTTTTTTTTTCCACCATCTCATGTTTCTCTGTAAAATAATCCAGAGCACTATAAAAATTATTCTATAAAAATCCTGGTCTGTACCCATTTTCAGAAAAAAATCAGTATAAGTGATTTTTTCGATTAGCTTAAAAGGACACATTTATGCCCGTATTCATCATCTACCTCAACCTGAAAACCTCGGTCGAATGTAAATGAAATTCACGATAAACCTGATTGAAACTAATCAAGGCGAAGTCCAATCAGCTTAATGATGTTATAATAATAAACATCATTTGAGCGTTCGACCGAGGTTTTCTAGGTTGGGGTACAGCGCATAGTGTGAAAACAAGCTATCCCAGTAATGCTTTAAAAAGTGCTAAAAAATTGTAGCCGATAAATGTGCAACGATGCTCTACGATAATATGGCGATCGCAGCGACATCTGCTAGCTCTTTTCAACATAAACATTGTATTGCAAAAATTTAGTAAATATCATATGCATTTTGAACAGTTATAAGTTGGTAATAAAGCAAAGACATAAAATAAGTTTCAGAATAACTTTTAAGATGATAACTATATATCAGTATTGTTAAATCGGTTTAGTAATGGAACAGATTAAAAAACAGGATTTGTGTTTGCAAAAATGTGAAAATAAAAATCCGGACAGCTTTAGCCTATTACTCAAATATATATATAATATATATATATATATATATATATATATATATGTATATAAATAAAGAAATTTTTATTCAAAGAAATTTTTTAATCACTAATGTACGTACACATACGAATTAGTTCCGCTGTATGCATATATGATACTGCAAATTGATTATTATTATTATTATTACTTGTAATTTATCAAACAAATACTACTCTTGTATGAATTTTAAAAGTTGCATTTTATTATTATTTATGATAGCACATAGAGAAAATGGAAAGACATGTGTTAAATTACTTTAATAAAAAAGGAGAGCCAAAAAAAATTAGAAGCAATTTTGAATATTGAAATTACATTTGAACAATCACTTTATTGATAAAGTTATATTAGCTAGATATCGATAAATTTATATTAGCTTTATATGTTTCTAAAATAGTATCGTGCATTTTAATTATTTGTGCATTTGAATGGCAGGGCTTTGTTTACTCAAGTATAGTCTTATGATAATTGTGCTAGTTTATATGTAAAATATATAAAGTTTGAATCAGCCAATCGCGTGATTATTGGAGTTATTTTGAGGAGCTACAAAACCATAAAAAAATTGTAAAACCTGTTGTAATACAAATAAAAAAAACATTCATCTATTTTTTGCAATTTATGTGAGTAGGTTTGGCAAAAATCTTTCCCAATTGTATTTTTACGTCAGGGAATTAAAATAATAACCAAATTTTATCCATTCGTAGCAAGTTCTTATTAATCTGGTGTATATATCAGAATAAGGGTACATGGACATAATATGGATTAATTTGCCAGTAATGAAAGCCTTTAAGGAATTTATTTTTTAAATAATTTAAGTATTTAAAATACCTATCACCGATTGAAGCGTTTTCTCAATTTGATTCTTATACAATGTTTAGATTGAAAAGCGCTAGCAGATGCCGCTGCGATCAACCTCTTATAGTTCAGCATCGTTGTACATTTATCGGATTCAACTTTTTAATATTATTATTTAGCCGGTTTCCACACTTTTTATTCTAGGCGCTGTAGTTGGGGTAGATGGGGAATATGAGCATTAGGATGTTGAGTCAGAATTATTCGGAACTCTACAAAGACGAATCGCAAAGCATCTTGGCAAGCCTGTCATCATTATCACTAAGCTAATGTTTATTGAATTGTCTCACTCATTAATTGAAACTAATCCAATTGTGTATTGCTAAGTTCTGGAATGTAGTTTGCTATAGTCAGGGCTACACTACATACCGGGCTTGCTCATTCATTATGATGACGTCACAAAAGGTGGCTGACTAGGAGGAAAGACATAGAGCGATTGGCACAAAACGATGGGCGCGTTGCTTTGGACCAATCGCTGGTCGCGGTCAGCCACCATTTGTGACGTTTTGAGAGTGAATGAGCAAGCCCGGTATCTAGTGTTGCCTTGCTATAGTACAAAAGCTTCAATCTCAGCATGCACTTTTTGCGTAAGTCGCCACTCTCTTATAAAGGTACTTTACTCTCCCTCTCTCTGCATATATATATATATATATATATATATATATATATATATATATATATATATATATATATATATATATATATATATATATATATATATATATATATATATATATACATTTTCATACATAGTGACATAGTGGTAAAAATATATCAGGTTACAGCAATAAATAGTATGAAATACTTATAAAATATCTTCAAAAGAACAAATTTTCACAAATGCGGAATCTAGATTCTACATTTTATCAAGGTTCTGTATTTTTTAAATCTAAGCTATTTCTTTTAAACACTTATGCTAATCCTGTCACATTTTTGATGGCTCTTTTTTAAATATTGTTTAATAAAATGATAATTTACTTTTCGTTGGAGTGAAAATTTAATAGACCAGAAAAAAGCTGACCAACTTTTTATGCTAAAAATTAAAAATCAAGATTATGAATTTCGTAATCTGCAGAATATTTAGAAGTTCTGTCACCTTCGTAAAAAACAAAACGAATAGCCACTTCTAAATGAGTCATAAGGTATACATAAGCAACCTTAATATGAACTTTTTGGTAAAATTAAGTTTCGTCAGTAAATAAAGAATTTCTCTTCAGATAGTAGTTTCAGTCGAATAAGGTTAATACATTTTCATGACGTTTTGAACGAATATGATAAAGTAAAGAAATAACCATATGTTTTTAAGTTCAGTTATCACAATCTTGTGATTTGCGCATGTTTTATCGCAGGTTAGCGATACGAAAAATTTGTTATCAAAAAATGATTAATTTGTTTTGTTTTGTTATCGTTCAGTTATTTGACAGTTTTCAAAGTGTATTTAAGAAAGTAGTTATGAACAATAATAAGTGTTTGTGGATCTGGATAAATTTTCCGTTCTTATTTATTGGATGCGAAAGTAAGTCTTTTCAATTATTTTTTTTGTATCTATTGTTATTACTTATAAAATTTTTAAAGTAAAAATTTAATCGTTTCAGGCTGTTTATATCAAGCGTGGATTATGATTTAAGTGAAATAATGTTTTTTTCTAAAATTTTTGTTCTATGAATAACCTGCATTGTTTATATTTTAATCATTATTAAACTATGTCAAACATTGGAAAATATTTATGTTGACTAGTTATAGGTTAGTCCAGTATTTAATAGGTTAGTAATTTAATAGGTGAGCCTTCAAAGGCAACAGGTTCCATGACCACGACTCATATCAAGCACCCAGGATCATTCAGTTTTTTTTTACACTTTGCAGCATAGTTGAAAAGTGTTCATGCATTCGGTTTGTCTGTCTGAAATCTGTACTTTAACTCTCGTAAATATACTCAGATTGCCATGTAATTGTTATATGTTATTGAGATTTACTATGGCATGTTCGCTATTGAAAATGGAGTGTGTAGCATTTATAGTTCTTTTACACGGACACTAAAAAAAAATTCTTTCCATTATGATCTAAGGTAAAATTAGCTTGAGATTTATTTTAACTATATTACACTATTTCAAGCACTAAAATACGCTTTCAGTAAAATAAGACATGTAAAGTATTTATCATTCATTTACAGGGTCCCACAAAATAATTCAGTTATACAATGGTCTACGGGAAAAAATGTTTGCAGCGTATTTTAATGATGTTATACTATTTCAAACATACTGAAATTTATACACATTATTGAGGCACACTATAAGATAATTACTATATATATATAATATGACGTGTATAACAGTTTTTGTCCCTTCACATAAGGACACACAACAGATTTATTATAGTACTGTCTATGAGCGATAAATGCTGGAAGTGTATTTTTAGTCAGGGTATGCGTTTTTAAGTTTAATTAAATGTTTGCATACTACAAAGTATGTATAAATACTATAGATCATATACAGGGTTACATAAAAAAATTCGAAAGCATTACTACTTATGAGCGTGAATTACTGTTTTTTAATTGTGTTATCATTTTTCAACAGAACTATATTTAGTATGCTAATATATTCAGTATACTAAAAAATATTTTCAGAATATGAATAAATTCATGTACAGGTACATTATTACTATCTATGTATGGTAATTTCTGAAAGTACGTTTTCAGCTATTATGCGTTTTATTTTTCCTGAATTAAATTTTTAATTAATATGAAGAGTGTAAGCTCTGTAGATAATATACAAAGCTGTGCAAAATTATTCGACTGTACTTCCGTCTATTGACGGAATTGAATTTTCGGCTGTGCATGCGTTTTGGATCTAAGCTAAACTTTAGTAAACTATGTAGTTTATGCGCTATAGATCATGTACAGGGTTGCTCAAACGAATTAGAATACCTTTCTGATCAATAATTCCCGAATCTGGTTTTGAAATGTTTTACATTTGCTAAGTTGTCTACTTAGATATCTAATTTCTTTCGCCTTTTTAAACGGTGTTAAATTTTTGTTTAGTTTTGTTAAATTTTTCTGTAAGTGTTGGAAAGTGTTTCATAATCTATGTTTGACTCATAATTTTTCTTTCTTGTTAAAAAATAGAATGCGGGTTAAATTATAACGGATTGTAATAACTGAATCTCTCATTTTTTAATTGTATGTAATTATTTCAAGGATTGCTAAGTATAATTTTCCTGTTGCATATTAACTAAAATTTATGTATTTAGCAAAAATTTGCTGCAATTTTGTATCAGCATCAACAGATTAAATTTTATAATTGCATGTCTCTTTATTACACTCTTCCACATATAAATAGTTAAAAAATAAAATAGGTAAGAGGCCCCATAAAACATACCGAGCCTATTGCCCAAAGTGTTGTAAGGTGGCATGATATCGCCAGATTATCTATTTTAGTAGGCTTTTTTGAGGTCTTTAAACCTGACGGTAACACATTTTTTTCGTTATTCATATCACACTATAGGCCTCTGATGTCTCTGCAATGAGGTTCATAAGAGTTTCCATAATTTTCATTCCATAATAGGAGGTGTAATGGAAGAAATATTATCTTCAAGCATCATAGGACTGTGGCTATAAGTCTTTTACTCAACATCATAAGGCCTCAAAAGCCTGTAGTGTTACTGTCAGGGTTAAATATACAAGGTAAGGACGGGATCTGATCAAGTCTCATACCAATCTTAAATAGAGGAGCTTGACTTGCCAGGGTTCAGATTAAATGTAGGGTAGACTGACACACAGTGAACCACTTTTTTAGTTTTTTTTTTTTTCTTCTTCAGATAGTACCGATTGATTCATTCAATGGTTCGGGTTATATTACTGCCTATGAGCGATTTTTAAACTATGATTTCAACGAATTAGCATTTTTGATACAATTACCTTATGTTGATTCAATTACATGACCAGTATGTGACGAATAGGGTTTCGTTAGATGAACGAAACCCTAAAAAAGAATACATTACATTTCAATCGTTAAATTATCGCAGAGAAAAAAATAAATAGCCATTCAATGTGGATGTTACGTCATCTTTCAATTCAATTTTTTAAAAAACTCTTAGGAAATAGTTTTCATTTAGAAATTTTATTAAACTTTAAATTTTTAAAACAAACATCAATTTTTAACATCGTATTTGGCTTTTCGGAAAATTTTACTTTGGGATACCAAACAGGAAGTCAGGGTGAAGTAATTTTGGAATTATGCCGATGTAAAATTTTGAACTCTTAATGTTAAATTTATTTTTAAAGGCTGCAAAACAAACTGAAATACGTGTAGTTTTTTTTAAATAATAGCTCCAAAACTACAAACTGAATGATCTAAAATTATGGATTAGCATATTTAAATCTTCTAGAAATCATTTTCTGTTAAAAATTTTATAGGTTACAGTACATATTTCTTTCGAATGTTAATTTCGTAATTTATATTTTAAGAAATTACTATTCCAAAAATATGTATTGTTACATATAAAAAAAAGAAAAAGATCGATTTCTAGAAACATCATATATGGGAATGTAAATTTTCATATAATTCCGCCAAATAGTTTTTGAGTTATGCTTTAAAAACTATACGCATTGGAGTTTATTTTGCTACTTTTAAAAAGGAATTTAACATTTGTATAGCTGAGAAATATACAGGGCCCCGTTATTTTGATCACCTCATTAATAATTTATTGGCGTGACAATACCCATTTACAATGATCGCCTTTATCTTAGGCAAACCCATTTTTATTTATTTCATCTGAAAGCTCTCCGCTAATCTTACAAGGAGAGTGCCAAGCTTGGTAATCACAGATTTTGATTATTTTTATATATGTTGTAGGATAGCAGCCCCTTAGTCTCAGGTTCAATGGATTTTATACAACGCTCTTTAGTTCTCGAGAAATGGGGGGGGGGAGGGTCTAATATTATAACACAACTTAAATACTTACTTTGTAACGAAATAACAACGTTGGTCGTAGCTCAGTTGGTATGGCGTCTGCCCATTGTTCCGAGGGCCCGGGTTTGATGCCGGAACGTGATATGTTTGTTTTTCTCATTTTTTTTATAAATATTTTTGTAATTATAATTTAACAATCTCAATAAAAATTTTGTTAACATAATTAAATTTAAATTTAGCATTTTTGATTTTTAAACCATTATTAAACATTTCTCATCATTTAAAGAGCTTAAAAAAAATTGGATCTAATATTGACTAGTAAAAAAATCAAAAATCTTTACAAAATCAGCATATTTACTATCGAATTATAGAATTCTTCTCCCATCGCAATAGAAAACGAAGATTTTTCAGATGCTGGATTATTTGTTAAAAATCCATTGTTTTGCAATAAAATTTTAGAGTACTTCAACGCATTTGTGACATCACTTTTCTGATTTTCATCGAAATCCGACACTTCAGATTGATCTTCTTGTGAACTACAGTTTGTTTCTTCCATTTTTATGTGATTATTAGCTGTTATAGAATGATACGCACTTGTGCGATAAAGAATGAAAAGAAAACCACTTAACTGCACAAAACGAAACAACCAAAGCCTTTTGTGGCGCCCTCTAGTTACAATAAAATAAAACATAAATATATTGTAATTTAATTCTTATGCTAAATTTTAATATAATTATGCTTCTTACTTTAAAAACAAAGTAGTATTATTATCGCATTGACTTCCCTTGTTAAGGCAATTTATAAATAATGTTTCTTTACCATCACGAATTGACAGAATTGTTCAATATCGTTGCATTGATAAAGCATATATGGAATACATTTTAAAAGTGATTTTAAAAAAAATCATAAATGCTAAATTTAAATTTAATTATGTTAACAAATTTTTTATTTAGATTATTAAATTATAATTACAAGTATATTTAAAAAAAATGAAAATAACAAACGTAGCGCGTTCCGGCATCGAACCCGGGCCCTCGGATCAACGAACAGACGCCATACCAACTGCGCTACGACCAACACAGTTACTTTGTAACAAAGTAAATATTTAAGTTGTGTTATAATATTAGACCCACCCCCATTTCTCGAGAACTAAAGAGCGTTGTATAAAATTCATTGAACCTGAGACTAAGGGGCTTCTATCCTACAACATATATAAAAATAATCAAAATCTGTGATTACCAAGCTTGGCACCCTCCTTGTTAGATAAATACGCACAGGACCAGTAGTATTTTGTCAGAGGGATTATGGAAAAAATATTAATGTCACGAAATATTTATTTACGTGCTTTTATACACACATATATATATTATTTAGTTATTTTCGTATAGTTTAAAATAAAGTATTTTATTTAAATTTCTCTGTTTGCATGTAAAATGCAATTTCTGGGCCTCAAGGGAAGTGAAGACAGTACGCTGCAGAATGTATTTGGGACACACTCAGAAGCGACGGGCGAAGACCGGCTAGTTTACTTATAACATAGACAAAAGCACAATGATAATGAATTAAATTAATAATTAGAAAATAAATGTATTTTCCAAACTTTTAGTCTAATATAGTAAATTTTGAATTTTTAGCAATTTTTATAAGGAATGTTTATCATTTTTTTTCGCGTTCTGCAGCGAACTGACATTCGTAAAGGGATTCCGGTCACAGTGGTTTAGTTCACTATAGCAAATTTTGTCCTCTGCGATTTTTGAATTTTTATCAATTTTTAATGTGATTTTTAGTTATTTTTATCTCACGTTCTGCGGAAATTTTTTGACGTCTGTGAAAGAATCCCGTTACAATGTCTTAGTTTCTATAGTAAATTTTCCCTTTTCAATAAAGTTTATTCGGAATTCATACAGCGATTTTTGAATTTTTTGCAAAAATTTTTGAGTTTGTTTTTTCGCGTTTTCTGGCGATTTTTTAAAACTAGTAAAACTGAATTAAGTTTCAAACTTTTAGCCTAATATAGTAAATTGTATCCTCTTCGATTTTTTAATTTTTGGGGATTTTTAACGTTTTGCGGATATTTTTTGACATTCGTGAAAGAATTATTGGTTAAAATATTATAGCCCACTATAGTAAATTTTCTTGTTTGAAATGTTTTAATTTTTTGCGGCAATTAATGCATTTTTAGGGTTTTTCGCAGTAAGCGGCGATATTTTGACACATAGGTAAAAGGATTTCGGTTTAAAATTTTTAGCCTAATGTAATAAATTTTGTCGTCCGCGATTTTTGAATTTTTAGCAATTTTTAATAAGATTTTTGCACTTTTTTGCATTTTTTGGGCATTTGTAAAAAGAATTAAGTTTCAAATTTTTAGTCTAATATAGTAAATTTTCTCCTCCTCGATTTTTGAAGTTTTTGCTCTTTTTGATGCGATTTTAAAAGCGATTTTTAGCATTTTTTCACGTTTCATTTTGGACATTTACAAAAGAAATTCTCTTCAAGCATTTAGTCTAATATAGTACAATTTGTCTTGATGCAGGGAGACCGTTGTTCTACTGATTGCTATGTAGGGTATTAGAATTACGAAACATTCCTTATTGACCATTAATACGCTCATTAAAAAAAAAAAAAAAAAAAAACGCTGTTATATCTATTGCATGTATTAAAAGGGTTTGTATGCTATTGTAAATTTGGTAGACAAATGTAAGTATATATGTATACATGTACGTAAGAAAAGGATGTATGTAAGTATAAATATATTGTGTTCAGCATGGAGTATTCTGTATGAAAGTAATTTAAATATTAAAAAGGATTTATCTTAACTATTCCTGGTATGTATGTGAAATTGGTCAATAAAACGGTTTTTCTAATCTTGTTTTATTAATTGGAATTTTCTAATGTTGTAAAGGTACTTTTCGACAGTCTGTGTACTAATAATAAATGTCCCTTAAAATAAAACTGTTTCATTTATAAATATTCAGAAATCTTTCTGTATAAGTTTTTGTAACTTACTTTATTTCGTTTTTTTATTTAGGCTTCTTGGATACTCCTCGGATCGAGGCATTTACATTTCCAAGTCAGGTAGTAGTAGGTAAAAACATTTCAGCTTTTTGCTCTGCGAGCAACTCCCAGTTCTTTTGGTTCAAAGACGGCGAATTATTAGTAAACTCTGCAAATGTAACTATAAAAGCAGATGAAGATTTTTCGATTCTTGTTATCAGAGCAGTTTCTCTTCAGTCTGCTGGTAATTATACATGCATGGCAACGAACAACTTTGGATTGTCTAGCCAAAGTACAGTACTTACAATTATAAGTAAGTTATTATTTTGATCTATTTCAAACTCTTACGAAAATATACTCTGTATTTAAGCCTTAAAAGTAAATTTTCTACTGCTAATAAACATCCTATTATTGAATGGGTGTATAGTCCAATTCTATTGGGAATTTTGTTTTGTGCTTATAAGGGTTTACTTCCTATAAATATTTTTTTAAAGGTTGCTGTAGTATATCTTTTACCTCATGCTAAAAATGTAGTATAATGTTAACTTTTACAAGAGAAGTTTTAATAAAACGAATAGTTAAATATCTAAAGTTATGAAATTTTTTTTTATTGAATTCGTACCCATAACGAGAATTTGAATATAGATCAACCAGAGGGGGCCCGTGCGAGGATTTCGCACTGAAATCTAATATTTTTTAGGTATACTTCTCTATTATCCCGTCGACCACTTTTCATAACAAAAAACTATCGCCAAACTGTAAGATTAAACGCCAAAAATTCAGTCCCATTTACTTGATGTCAGAAGCATTATACGTGTTTGTTATGTCATCAAGTGGTTTTTAATTCGACATTTGCCTGTATGTTTCATTATGTTTTACTGATTTATTAGTTATTTCATTCATTAAAATAAGAATTGTGTCCTTAAATTCTTATATTTTATTTATTTCTTTATTTTGGTATTCCAATGGCAACGTTCTCCCGTTTATTTGGCGATAGTTTTTTGTTATGAAAACGTTTCAGACACTGGAGATTCCGAAAAACATATTTTTAGAAGAAAAAAAAAATTTGCCGTCTGTGTGTCTGTAAACGCTTGCTTGAAATTTGGTATGTTATATATATATAGAGACTTAAAATTTTGTATGTACTTAGTATGTAATAATGGGAAGAAGCTTATTGAATTTCAGTAACCTCGATTATCCGCAACTATTTTTTTTCGGACTCTCGAAATATTCGTTCTGATAAAAGGTATATAAAAATTTTCGAAACTGTTTATTTTAAGGAGTGAATATAAAAGACAATTAAAAAAAAAAACACAAATTTTGTATAAAGAATGAAGTCGATCGAATAATTAGTTGCCCAGATATTTATAATCATATTTGCCACACTTCTCGATGACCTGTATTTCTTCCAAATTTCAATTCAAAGATATATCTTAATTGGAAATGAGACGCTTAATCCGACGCAATAAACAGTTAGGTAATATGATTATCTTTTTTGGAGTTATAAGGATGTTTCTTTTACGCAATTCAGTAATAAAGCATTTAATGTTTATGACGTCATCAAGCCATGACTTTATTCGAATTGCAATGCATTTTATAAGTAGTTTACACATGTTTTTATTTTCGTATTTTATATTATGCATATCCATGATGGGTAAGTATTACGGTCCGGGTTGTAGTGGATAGCTGCCCGGGTATCCGTCCGGGCTCGGTTTAAAAAAAAAAAAACGGTTTTTTTACAACCATAAGGAATTGGAGTGGGTAGCTGCCCAGCTACCGCTGGGTTTTTAACAACCCTGATTACGGCATACTTGACAATTTTCACCTGAACTTCCGTACAATGCGAGTTAATTTGATCCAGGTTAAAGCCGTTTCTAACCAGAAAATATATCTGAAAAATAATATTTAGTTTCATGTTCTTACGTGGGAACTATTTTACTGCATTAAAAAAAATAAAAATAATTCTGGTTTGAGTGCGATGTTGGCAGGTATGTTACCGTGGCACCCAACGACTAATTTTTACTATAGCTCAATTTCCAGCACCAGCAGTCTGTTCTAAAACGCAAAGGGAACAGGTTAGGAAATAAGGTTTGTAGTAAACTTTGCATGACGTTAGCTATTATTTATTTAATATATATGAATTTTAGAGCCCACTACCCAAGAATTATGTTCCAAAATATACATAAGTTTATTTTCAAAACCATTTTGTTTATAATACACGTGTAAATTAGTTTGGACGATAAATTAACGATCTTCCGTTCTAATCGTGGTGCATTTTTGAAGTCCATATAATCTTTTTTTTTTTCTTTTTTCTTTTTTCTTTTTTTTTTTTTTTTTTTTTTTTTTTTACAGAAAAATATTTAGAGCAGATCAGCGGAAAATACAGGGATTAAATGTCTCTTTTATTTAATTATAATTAAATATTAAACGTATAATATTGTTAAAGCATAGCATTTTTAACGCGAAATTAAATCTTCAGTGAAACTACACCTTGAGATTCCAGTCTTTTGACTGCTCCCTTTCTAAATCTGATAAATCTGGTGCCACCTCCTTCCCCCTCACACATTTTGAAAGGCAAGAATATTTATTTAGAATACAGTAAATTGACGCCAATGGGTTTTAAACGATAACTGTTCATCGTAAGCTCGAGTAAAGACACAGTATTAAAAAATATTCTAACAATAAAAACAATAGTAATATGTGATGGTTGCCGTTAAATATTTAAGGAGATCGGCAGTAAATATAATCAAGCAATTTGCACGATTCTTATAAGTTCTGTGATGACAGTTTCAATGTTGTTATCGAATGGACTCTCTTACCCGTTCAGGGATTTTCAAAAGCTAGTTTAGTACAAAAGAGTTGAAAAATTAAGAAAATCCCCAAATTATTTAACAAACTTTTTTGCAAGTGTAAATGTAAAAAAAATCCCTGACGGCTCGGCCTACAGGCACAGGTAGATTTCGAAGACTCAGACCGTGGGGCACCTGTTTATTGGAAATAGCAGAAGAAAGACCTGTTTGCCATGATGGGGCAGTTGGGACCACCCATTTCGAAATATACCTCTGCCTGTAGGCGGAGCCAGCAGGGATTTTTTTGTTTTTAATTTTTTGTTTTACTGTAAAAGTTGGTCCTATAAAAAACTTGTCAGTATAAAAGTTGTAGATAATATTAAGAAGATTTATAATAAATTTAAGCGGATTTGATATCTTGGGAATTGGCGAAGTTATGAATTTTTTTCTTCTGAAACACCTGTCCCCCCCCCCCTTCCTTGAGGCATTTTTAATGAAATGAAGAATCTGTAATATATAATTTTTTGTCCCTTTTCCTAGAAGTAATAATAACTTTAAACTGATTCGATATGTATAAAAATGAAGAAGTTATGGGTTTTTTTTTTCTGTTTTCACATCTGCTTGTAGGCGGAGCCAGCAGGGATTTTTTTGTTTCTAATTTTTTTTTGCCGTAAGAGTTGGTCCTATAAAAAACTTGTCAATGTAAAAGTTGTAGATAATTTTAAGGAGATTTACAATAAATTTAAGCGAATTTGATATCTTGAGAATTGACGAAGTTATGAATTTTTTTATTCTAAAACCCCCTTCCCCCCACCCCCTTGGGGCGATTTTTAATGATATCAAAAATCTGTCATACATAAATTTTTGGCCATTTTCCTAGAAGTAATAACTTTAAACGGATTCGATACGTATCATAATTAAGAAATTATGGGGGGTTTTCTGTTTTCACAAAAGCCCCCCCCCCTCCCCTTGGTTCGATTTTGCCCATCAACGAACTTGACCGAGATTTTATGCCCCTTGATTTTATGTATCAGTTTGGAAGAGATTTGTGCAGAATTATTGCAGTTATATCGTGTCCATAAAAAAGTGACTATATATATATATATATTTATAAATTTTGAGATATTTTGAATTGTTTATGAATTATTTAATTAGATATTTAAATTAATCTATAAATATAAAATATATTTACAATGTAGTATAAATTAAACATTAATTATTTAAAAACAAGTCTAATATATATTTAAGTAGTAGTAAAAATAAAACATTAATTATTTAATAAATGTCTATAATATCAGTGGATTAACACAGCTGGCAGCAAAAATAATTTGAATTAAAATAATATCTCTTTTACATAATATATTCTTGTTAAGAATATCTGAAATGCTGTGCAAGTTGAATTAATTCTGTGTAGATTTATTCATATAGTAGTATTATATTTTATTTGAATTTTAAGTAAAACTACAAGTTAGTATTGTTTTTTTTAAAGTTTATTTATATAAATAAATCTAATGAAGTGAGTATGTAACTAATAAAGTGGATATTTAACTAAATATTAATTATGAACTATTATAATACCAATAGATGGCGACACTTTACCTTTCAGGTAGTTGTAGATAATATTGTTAATATTATATTTAATTTAACTATAGAGGGAGCTATTGATTGTATATTAATTTTACTTTCAGGATTTAAAATTGGATGGAGTAATATATATTCACGGATATAAATTTGTAATAAGTGTATTAAAACCAGAATTATTTTGAGTGTTTTTGAATCATTTTGTGATTGGGTGTCATTTATGGGGTTGTGTTTTAAAAAAAGTGTGCTCTCAACTTGTCTTACAAATCATTTCTCTCAACTCGACTTACTTAACATGTATGATGCATTGCCATTTGGATGTGAATATTATGTAGACGTTGTGACATTTTAAGGATTCTGTATAATTATTGTGAGTAAAATATTTTATCTACACTTTACGCGTTCATATTTCCAATTTTATTATTTCAAAACTGTTATCTCGTGGTAATTTAGTGAGGTGTTAATTACAGTTTTTTGGATAATCGATGTGAGTGAAATATATTGTATTTTCTTAATGGTTTTTTATTTCCTATTTAAATATTTCCAAATTTTAATATTTCCAATTGTTGTCTGGTAATAATTCAGTGTACCTGGATGATTCTACTGATCTTAGCATTATGCCAGTAGAATTATGAAACACTGAATTATTATTTAAAACACATGTGGGTGCATCCAGGCTGATGAGTACATGTGCATGTGTTTTTCCATGTCCAATTCATATTTAATTCTCATGTGGTCCAATTTTCCATTGTGTATGGTTCATATTTAATTTGTTAATCCATTTGTGTTTACTTAATTGCAACTCCAATTTATAATTTTTTTTTTTCCCCTTTCTCTCTATTTATTTTTTTCAATATTCTTTTGGTATGAGTAAAATTTGGCCAATTACCATTGAAGCATCAGCTATGGTAATATTATGTTTGCACATGTTAATTATTAGCTATGTGGTATTCTATATACACAGTATCATTGATTATCTCTTTGGAGATTTAAGTAGAATAGAACTTGATATGTTTTTTGAAATTCATAGATATTATAATTATTTAACATTCTATAAAATTATGCTGCATTGCGCAAATTGGTATGGAATGGTTTTTACATATTCTTTTCAATATTCTTTTCAACAATTAGCTAGTTAAAATATTGATTTTTATATGATACCATAATTTAGCCTAATTGGCTCACAAATCACTTTGATTAACTTCTGTTTGAAATACATAGTTATTATAGCTGCATTGCGCTTTTAATGGTGTATTTAATAATAATTTAATAATAATAATATTTTAGTATTACTATTATTTCCTGGTATCATTTGTTTATCTATTGAATTTTCAAGGGCATCTTTATAAAATCTTATTCAGGTTCTAATGATTTTTTTTTTTTTTTTTTTTTTTTTTTTTTTACCAACATTAATTTTGTACTGACTTATGACTGCTAGGGGTTTTTATATTGTTGTCTTTTGATGTTAGTTTGCTTAATGGGACTTTATGTATATATGTAAATAGTTTTATTATATAGCTTTATTATATTTAATCAAGTATTAAACAGTCAATCTTAATATTTTTTTTTATTTTTTTTTTATTTTTTTTTTTTTTTTATGGATATTCAAGTAATATTAAGATTGATTCATAACAATTTTTAATTTTTTTTTAAATATGTTATAGATATATTTAATATGTATTTCTTGCAATTTTTATTGCTATCAAACAAATATGGCAGTTATTAGTAAAATGTTAGATACTGGCAATTTAGGCCTTGGTGGATCCAGGACTAATGCTCGGTACAGGAAGATTATTAGGGATCTTCCTGGATCGTTATCAGATAACCTATTCTATTGTCCCAAGCCTGTACTATGTTTTCGAGAGTGTGAATCTAAGTGTTGTCTTACATGTCCATTAGCTGATAAGTCACAGATTTCAAATAATAACAATCTTAATTTGGTAAAATTTTGCAAAGCATACAATGTAATCTATTCATTGAAATGCAATTCGTGTAACATGGAATATATTGGACAGTCTTGTCAAAAATTACATAAGCGGCTAAATTTACATCGTTCTCATATTGATAAATATAAAAATTCTAAATTTCAAACAACTCATAATATTGAATATACTCATTTCAAAAATCATGATTTTAAAAATATTACTATTAAAATACTTAAAATACAAAAAAATTTTACTGAACGACTTTTTCTAGAATCTAAATATATAAGACATTTTAATACTACATATCCTTATGGATTAAATCAATTAGTATACAAAAAATCACATCCTGTATTTTCAGATTTAACTAAATATGAAAATTATAAAAATCTTTATTCCGGATTAAATTTTTCAAACTTAAAAAAAACTTCTAGATCTGGTAGAGGTAAACATAATAACAAAAAATTCACTGATGATATTGTGATTCAACAGGAGCTTGATAATCTTGAGGCACAATTTTGTAATGATTATTGTTGGCTTGCTATAAGAAAACATGTTTTTAGTATAAAAAAGAAATATATAAACCAATATTTCAAGGTATTTAAAAAGAATCAATATTCTCCACATTTTTGTGATATCTTTTATGATATTCTACATTATAGAGCAAACCTATTAAATACAAGTCTTTCTAATAAACCTAAATATAAAACTAATAATACACAATTAATTATAAATTTTTCCAATCATGTATTTAATAATATAAATTTACACAATATAATAAACAACATTAATAATAATTTTCCAATAAAAAATTTTACCATTCACAAGACATATAAATATAATCGCACACTTGGACGTAAAATTTTTAATTACAATTCTTTTGTAAAAAATTTGGTCTCTTCAAAGAATTACCCATGTTATTGTAATGACCCAAAATATCAAAAGTATATAAATACAACACATGGTCATATCATTACTGGTGATCTTAATATTGTAGAACAACCTATTTTACAAAACTTAATGCATAATGGCACAAATTTTCGTCTTCCATATAAGTGTAATATCAAATCCATAATATTGCAGTTTATTCAAGATATTGATTTGTTTATATATAAAATTGCTGTTGATTACAATAAACCAATCGAATATTTCAGTGAATGGAGATTTTCTGTAATTGATAAATTAAAAAATGAAATTATAAAAAATTATCATCATATTACACATGCAGCTTTTAAAAACATAAATAAACATATATCAGAATTACAAAACAAATTTATAATTACTTATGTAGATAAATCTCCAAATAATTATGCTATCATTTGTAAAGAATACTATAAAGTGTTAATTCACAATGCAATCAACACAAGTAATATTTTTAATAAAACTAAATTAAATATTGAAATAAATAACAGAAAATTATTAAATTATCACAAATTACTAAAAATCAAATGTAATAATTTTAATTATCCTTATCTTGTTATAATTCCAAAATTTCATAAAAATCCTATTAAATTTAGCACTGTTACCATCGGTTGTAACACATATAATAAAAATGCAAGCAATTTACTACTTAATATTTTAAAGCAGATATATGATATAACGTTAAAACATAATAACCAACATTGCCTAAAAAATAGTTTTCAACTCATTAATAAAATACATAATATCAATCCGGTAAAATTCATAAAAACATTGGATTTTAATGATTTATTTAATAACATTGATATAAAAGACTTACATAAAACAATGTGTATATTATTTAAAGAATTTAAATCTCAATTAAAATTAAAAGAACATATTTCAGTAAATTTTTTTAAAACTTTACTAAATTTTACATTGCATAATAATTACATTATATATGACAATATTATCTATAAACAATGCCAGGGAATTCCGCAGGGCGGAACCGCATCTAGTATTCTCTCTGACCTTTACTTATATTATTATGAAAGAAATATAAGTCCGAACAATGATTATGTATTTTATCGCTATATTGATGACATTATCATATTTTATTTCAATGAAAAAAATTGCACATCACCACTCAATTTTTATCCTACTCAGCTTAAATTAAGCGAAAATGATTTAATTAATAATAATATAAACTTTCTTGACTTAAAAATTAATATTACTAATAATTATAAATTAATTTTTGATATTTATGATAAGAGATTTGATTTCCCATTTAAAGTAAATATTTTTACCAATTATGCTTCATGTTTACATAAATCTGTTTATAAAAATATAATTATCAATTATCTACATCGTATAAAATACTTATGCTCAGATATAAATAAAAACAAAAATATTAGATATATTCGAGATCAAGCAAAAATATATGGATATCCAATTTTTATGATAAATTCAATCAACTCTTTTAAATAACATTTATTATATAATTTAAATATAAACATGGTATGTAATAAATTATTGTTTTAGTGTGCGATAACATATAACAAAAGATATAGAAAATAATAATTATAACATACATTATTACAATTATAACATATTAGGAAATTTAATATTTAATATTTGTTTGAACATTATATACACTTTATGTAGAAAATTACAAATATAACATACATAATTACAATTATAACATATTAGGAAATTTAATATTTGATTGAACATTATTTATACTTTGTATAGTTGTGATTGTGCGTTGCCGATCACCTCTGTTTAAGGTATTATTGATGTGCAGTTTTCATACATTTATAAATTAACTTATACAATAACAAACTAAATTATACAATAATAACATTGGTGATTATAACTCATATATATATATCTATCTGCAATATATAAAAATAAATATATATAGTTTTTATTTTTGTCTATGAATAATTAAAATTAACAAGTATTTTAATTACTGCATTGCATTAATTTGATTGAAAAACAGTAGTAATACTATTAATT
This sequence comes from Maratus michaelseni, assembly GCA_963931845.1. Lineage (NCBI taxonomy): Eukaryota > Metazoa > Arthropoda > Arachnida > Araneae > Salticidae > Maratus > Maratus michaelseni. The sequence goes on from OZ007592.1 coordinate 259,870,263, forward strand.
ATCAACATTATAAATTTTGAGATATTTTGAATTGTTTATGAATTATTTAATTAGATATTTAAATTAATCTATAAATATAAAATATATTTACAATGTAGTATAAATTAAACATTAATTATTTAAAAACAAGTCTAATATATATTTAAGTAGTAGTAAAAATAAAACATTAATTATTTAATAAATGTCTATAATATCAGTGGATTAACACAGCTGGCAGCAAAAATAATTTGAATTAAAATAATATCTCTTTTACATAATATATTCTTGTTAAGAATATCTGAAATGCTGTGCAAGTTGAATTAATTCTGTGTAGATTTATTCATATAGTAGTATTATATTTTATTTGAATTTTAAGTAAAACTACAAGTTAGTATTGTTTTTTTAAAGTTTATTTATATAAATAAATCTAATGAAGTGAGTATGTAACTAATAAAGTGGATATTTAACTAAATATTAATTATGAACTATTATAATACCAATAGATGGCGACACTTTACCTTTCAGGTAGTTGTAGATAATATTGTTAATATTATATTTAATTTAACTATAGAGGGAGCTATTGATTGTATATTAATTTTACTTTCAGGAATTAAAATTGGATGGAGTAATATATATTCACGGATATAAATTTGTAATAAGTGTATTAAAACCAGAATTATTTTGAGTGTTTTTGAATCATTTTGTGATTGGGTGTCATTTATGGGGTTGTGTTTTAAAAAAAGTGTGCTCTCAACTTGTCTTACAAATCATTTCTCTCAACTCGACTTAGTTAACATGTATGATGCATTGCCATGTGGATGTGAATATTATGTAGACGTTGTGACATTTTAAGGATTCTGTATAATTATTGTGAGTAAAATATTTTATCTACACTTTACGCGTTCATATTTCCAATTTTATTATTTCAAAACTGTTATCTCGTGGTAATTTAGTGAGGTGTTAATTACAGTTTTTTGGATAATCGATGTGAGTGAAATATATTGTATTTTCTTAATGGTTTTTTATTTCCTATTTAAATATTTCCAAATTTTAATATTTCCAATTGTTGTCTGGTAATAATTCAGTGTACCTGGATGATTCTACTGATCTTAGCATTATGCCAGTAGAATTATGAAACACTGAATTATTATTTAAAACACATGTGGGTGCATCCAGGCTGATGAGTACATGTGCATGTGTTTTTTCCATGTCTAATTCATATTTAATTCTCATGTGGTCCAATTTTCCATTGTGTATGGTTCATATTTAATTTGTTAATCCATTTGTGTTTACTTAATTGCAACTCCAATTTATAATTTTTTTTTTTTTTCCCTTTCTCTCTATTTATTTTTTCAATATTCTTTTGGTATGAGTAAAATTTGGCCAATTACCATTGAAGCATCAGCTATGGTAATATTATGTTTGCACATGTTAATTATTAGCTATGTGGTATTCTATATACACAGTATCATTGATTATCTCTTTGGAGATTTAAGTAGAATAGAACTTGATATGTTTTTTGAAATTCATAGATATTATAATTATATAAAGTTTTGAACTGGGGGTGGTTTTGGGTTCTGGGAGTCATGATCGGCGTAGATCTGCAAAAAATTTTTAAAAATTCCAACTTAGGGGAGAATGTAATAGGCAGTATTTCTTACGAAATCTACCTAAAAGGAACATTTCGAAACATCACAGTGACGATAAGCTCATTTTATTTTTAAATACTTCACGGTTCCTTAATTTTTTTTCGTCTCATTATTTTTTTAAAACTATTATCGTAACCTTCTTTATGACTTAGGTTAGGTAGGAACCTCTGAACTTGATAATACTCATTTAATCAAATTGTAATGTTTAGTAACGCTTGACACATAATTGAAAAGTGGGGTTTAAAGCACGTTATCATATTATAGTGAACTAAGAATTACATTAAGGGTAAAATTCGCATTTTGTAGAATCTTTAAGTACTACTTTCATATATAGTACAAATTCAACTATGTTACATTTAAGCAGATAATCCAACAAATGTAAATAAACGATGACATAAAATCGTTACATTTGAGTATGTGGGACAAGCAGCAAGAAGTAAATGGCATAGGGCAGAATTAAACGAAACCCCCTGTACAGTCGGCTGTTAACGTAATTTCCACTGAAGTTATCTCAGAATCTATACATTTTTTTTAATGTAACTCACCTCTCAAACAATTTTTTTCAACGATCTTTCTAAGAATATAACTTTTATGCAATTTTATTCGAAAAAATAATTTTGAATAAAAATGGCCGCCTGGCCTATAAAATAAGAAGTGGTTTGCCCGTATTTGTTTTCCTCGGTCGCATGGCTTGTGATTTTATTATATAGATTACGTACGATAGGATTTAATAGAATAAAGAAGACTTTTATTGATATCTTTTTAAGTTTTGATTCTATTTTCATAAAATTTGAAATGACTCGACAAAATTCTACAATTCTACAAAAATATAAAATTTCAAACCATTCGGTTGGGTAGTTTTTGCGCTGTTATCTGCGGACAGACGGATAGACCAGACGACGACTATAGGTGCTACGTATTTATATAATTACGAACGCACCTAAAAAGTGTTGCTTCTATTTTGAAATGTACTATTTGTTTTATTACAGGAAAATTAGAAATAATGTCATTCTATCCTCTCATAAAAATTAGTATTTTAATTATAATTTAAAAAAGGAATTTATTTTTCTCTCTTAAAGTTTAACAATGTACAGTTGACGTTCGTTAATTCGAACTCGCAGAGACCGAGATAAAAGTTCAAATTATCAGATTATTATTTTAAATGGCAGTTAGTTATATAAATATGACATAAAGTTCGTAATTACAAAAGATAAAATCTTACATTATGAAATAACCTTCTCTATACTTAGAATTGTTTAAAATATATTAAATTAAAAAAGAATGTTACATTCTAAAATCTAAAATCACTATAAACATTTTAATTTTAAAATGCCAAAAACCTTTATCGTGATCTGAATCATCATAACAGAAATAAAGCAGAAGAAACTAAAATATAAAATAAACTAAATATTTCATGGAAAAGTAAATCACTTTTTGGGGAACTGGTGTTGTAATTAATTCTTTTTACCCTTTTTAGCCAATCTTTTTATTTCAAGTAAACATTGCAATTCTTTATCTGTTGAAAACTTTATCTGAATAAAAAATTTCAAAATATTAATTGCATCCATTACCGATTTTTCATTAGAATGTTCAAGGGCGTAAGGGGTATTATTATCTGAAGCAGTGTTAATCATTATCTACTACTTCCTATTCAGGTAATGTTACACTTTCAACATTGAGTTTGTCTTTGAACTTGGAAGTTTTGATGCAGTCCTAAGATGTCTATATTATTAACATAATCTTCTATTGAGGATTTTAGGCGCTAGTCCGTAATCAAAAATTTTCGAGATGAAAAAAAAAAAAAAAAAAGAGATTTGTTTTGTATCCTTTCTTATGTTACTGAAGAAATTAGGTAGTTTTTGTAAGAAAAATAAAAATTCACAATTCCATAGCGATATCGATAATTATATATATATATATATATATATATATACTAAATTTGTTAGCTCGAGTTTTGCAGTATTTTCTTATGTTACGGAAGAATTGCGTTAGTTTTTGTCAGAAAATAAAAAGCGATTCACAATTCTCTATTCATTTTTGTTTTTCAAAATATTTTGAAGATACAATTTTTTCTAAATTCGAATTTACAAATGCGATAAAAATAAATTCAAATTAACGAACTTGTTCTAATGCAAGGTTTTTGAGACGCGATAATTAGTTCAAATTATCGTGAGTCCACTGTATTATGATTTAAAAGAATACTCGCAAACATTTCTTGATAACTTAAACTTTGTTATTTAGAATTTAATACAAAAAAAATCTATTGTATATTTTTTGTTAATTTTAGCTCCACCAAAGTGGTTGGTTGAACCGCTTGACATTATAGCGGTTATTGGCGAAAAGGTTATATTACAATGTATAGCTGAAGGATTACCAGAACCAACTGTTAAATGGCGAAAAACATTCCAGAGTGAGTATTAAAAAATTTGCTACCAAACGGTTATTTATGCAACTCATTTGTAATTTTTTGAAAAAATTCGTTTTTTTTAAATTCCTTATAAGATTAAATTCATTATCACTGTCGAAATAGGAGTGCTGAACAAAGATTTACAATTATGTTAATTTACTATGTTTTGAAAATTAGCTATAACTCCGCTATCAGTTTCCAAATGCTATATCACATAAATTTTCACTTTCATAATGACCCAGTCAAATCTTTTTTCCGGCTATATATATTTTTTAATATTCTTCATATTCCCATGTTGATTTATTAAAATTATTTTAAGACTTTAAGAAAAGTTTTTGTTGATTGATTTACTTTATTCAAATTTTGGGAGTCTAATTTTGTCGTAATTTTACTTGCATTATTTACTGCTCTTCAAAACTTGTGCCTATCTGCACATAAATATTTTAAGCATATTCGTTTAGTCATAAATTCGGTTTACGAAAATTGAGATTAAACTAAATAATATAAAAAGTAATAAAGTAAGATATAACACGTGTAATCTAATCTAAATTTAACATCAGCTTAAAGATGTTTTCTTTTGCACTTAGCGGAATTCTTTTACAGTATTTCTAATTACTCACTGTTTTGAGATACCTACATATTATTTCAATATAGATCAAAATATTCATGTATTTTTTTTAAATTATAGAAATATTTGGTTTCAGATGGAACAGAATCTCAAACTGTCCCGTTCAAATTATTAAACGGATCTCTAATTTTGAATGCAGTGAAGATAGAAGATGCTGGAGAATATGAATGCATAGCGGACAATTTGATATCTCCGGTAATTAGGAAAAACGTTCTCATAAAAGTAAAAGGTAAAGTATAAAAAAAATGTTAGCACATTGAATTTTGTAATATATAGATATAAATATTAAAAAACAAATGGTTATTTGCACAAGATTTTTTAACTATGTTTTTCAAATTTATTTTGTCTGTATTTTATTGAAAATAATATTTGTGTAAATTATATTCTACTCTGTATATTATATGAAAATAAATGTTGCACAGCAAAATAATAATTTATTCAATTTATACAAAAGTAACTAAAATGGTATGATATGACTTGGTGATAAATTTGTATTACTTAACTTTTTTAATAGCTGTAATCAACGTTGACAATTTCTATGAGTTTAACTTCCAAATCCATCGACAGTTGCCCAAAGAAGTTTGGTTACAGTGGTAAGAAAGTCTATGATAAAGTATATGGTACTGCAAACTGCGAGTATTATTCTGATCGTTGTGCAATTTTTTAGTTATTATAGTATAAACCTTTCGTACCTCACATCTGTAGTTCTAAAGATTTGATATTATTGGTAACTTTTATCGAATTTGTATTTTTAATTGCTGATTTTTTAGAGAAAGGTGATTTTTCTGCAACAAAGTAAATAAGTTGTAGCCAAAAACATAAGTTTTTAAAATCTCTCATTGAATAAATTTGTATTTCATGTTTCGCCAATTTCTGCAAGTAATGGGAAATAAGTTATTTGCCTCTAAACTTTTAAGTAATATTGATATTTATGTAAAACTTAAAAAAGATCAATACAGTTATTTTATTTAGCTGTGTAGCAATATCTTTTATTACTTTGTGACAATTTAATGGGTATGTATATTTGAATTGAGAACTTTTATTATCTGTATTCATTGTTAGTGTGTATGTTGAAAAATACATTTACGAAAGATCGATAGTAGAATTTTGAATTGTAACATATTGCATAACTTTAAAGTTATATTTAGTGTGAAAATATTTTGTGTGAATTGATTTAGTGTGTATAGATATTTTTTCTTTCTTTTTCTTTTTTTTTAAATTGAGTACTAATTTAGAAATTAACTTTTCAGTTTTATATCTAGGGAGAACTTATAAAAAAAATATTAATATTAGTTCAGAATAGTTCCAATGTGTGGCGCTGCTAATCTATAAAGTGAAACAAACTAACAGGCCATTAAGAACTCTAAAAACGCCATGTTAGGAAACTTAAAAAGTGATCCTTTACAGTTCACGAAGCAATTTAATACTGTAATAAAATGAATTATGTTACTTTACAATTTTTATAAGCAAGCGATATAAAAGCTACAACAGATCTTGAAAACATTGAATCTTGGATTTCAAAATGCTTATATTGTGGAGTATAGGAATTATGTGCATACTTTGCATCAGGATGTCTATAGCAGGTAAGCAAATTTATTTTTTCCTTTAGATTTTTTATTTATAATTCTTAATGTGACATAATCGTAATTTTTCAGTGCAATACTTTTTTTGTGTAATATTTTAAAGTAATTTTAGTAAGTTTTACCCAGATTGAGAGAAATTTAAACATTGTAATTACGATAATTTTTATAAACATTTTTGTAGAAATATAGAAAAGCTGTCAGTAAATAATATATAAAATTATAACACATTTTTATTTTATTTCACGTTCTGTGTCATCTGGAGGTAATTATAATCCTTAAATGCATTTAATTACTTGCATGGGAATAATGACCGTCTGAATAATACCTTGCAATACCCGAATTGTACCTTTTTATAATTTATAAAATTAGAAATTTTCTTTTAAACTTTGTAACTAATTACTATGTTTGTATTCGGATTTTAATTATAGAAATTAAAAGCATTTATATTATGCAGTCAAACTGATTGAATCTTTAAAAATTTTATTTTATGGAATTGTTTACTGAATTCGAATTAATGAACAAACATTGATTTGACACAGAATTTTATTACTTTATGAATGAATGTTTTTGAAAATATAAATGAGAGATTTGAATAATTTCACTATTGACATTGTTTCTGTTTTTATAAAGGACATATATTTAAATAAGTAGATCTAAAAACCATATGTCTTTACAAATTACCTAATCTTGATTGTATGTGACATTATTTGAAATTTTTATCGTTAGTTTAAAGTTATTTCAAGCAGAAGTTAGTTTTTATGTAGAACCCGGATTATATGCAATTTCATATATGTATTTGCATGTTTTGGCTAAATTTTTCATAAATGTATAAGAAGCGTAAATGCTTAGAAAAATAAATTTTAGCACACATTTAGATTTTTTTTTTCATTCCAAAAATAAATACAATTTTTAGTATTTCTATGAAAATATACGGATGATAATAAAGGGCCTTTCCGATGATAACAACCCTGGAAATACACAAGTTGCCTAGATCATTCTTAAATTCAGAAATATGCTATTTAATGAAGATTTTGTGTTTAGTAGAAAGGTATATTGAAATGACTGCCTGTTAGATCTTCCCTGTCAGAACGTAAATGAATTAAATGTTCCCTTAACCGATTTATTGAACATATAAAAGTTTGAAATTCTCTTTAAACCTTTACAATTTGTTAATAAGAAACAAGTGCTTTTTCTAAAGATCTTTGACACCGTAACCAGTGAAACATAGTCAATTCTGATTTAGATAAGTAAATAAATACGCGATTCATTTTTAGTTTATGCAAAGAATTTTCATCTGCTTAATTTAAAAACAAAATATTTTTTCTATATCAAATGCCGCTTTACGACTCTAATTAGATGAATGAAGGGCAATATACCTGTAAAATGTTCATACACTACCTGCATTTTGTCAGTAATGTAATTAGACATATTAGAACTACTTTTTAGACATAGATCTATTTTAAAAATATTTAAAATAACAGCTAACACAAATTGGGTTAATATAATTGCTTTCAAAGAGATATCGGACAAAGAATTTGTTACTGATAGCGAATATATATATTATATGCAAGAAGAATGTCTTGTAAAACATATATTTAAAATTGAAAAAATACAACTCGATGAATGATTATAAGAATACTTATGATAAAAGAAAATATTTGCATTCGTTATTATTATAAAATACCATTGTCTTTAAAATAAAATCTTAAAGGGTTAATTTCTTATGAAAACAAAGGGGAAATGAAAATCTGCAAGTGCATATTTTTGCGTACATTTTAAAGTTTTTTAGTACATATTTGAATGCATATTTTATCACTTTTGTAGCGATTATAATCAAAACTCTAATTATTAGTTAATATGAATCCTTATTCTAAGAAAATGTCTAAAATTGTTCTTCATTTTAATTTATACAGTTCATTTCTATAATGTAAAAATATTTATGTATTAAAAATAGAAATTTCATGATGTTTTATTACAGATATACCAAAAATTAAAAAATTTAGTTTTGATGACAACGTAAAAGAAGGTGATGTTGCATCTGTCATGTGTTTTGCAACTTCTGAAATCAAGCCAATACGCTTCCAGTGGATGAAGAATGGTAATTTATTACCAGAAGAAAAGCACATTAGAACTGAAGGGGGTACTAGTCATTCAGTTTTGGTATTTGATTCCATACAGATGCCAGATACTGGAAATTATACATGCCTTGCTTCTACTGCATCTGGACAAGATAGCTATAGTGCACAGCTCTTAGTAAAAGGTATGTAAAATAAAATTGCTTTAATTTTTAAAAATAATTCGGAAGTGCACATTAAGCTCAAAATGAACTTTACTTATCTGATAAGGAAATAATATAAAAAATTAGATCTTTAAAATATTATCTTTTTAAAAACCTAACGCTTGTTTTTTCCGTCTGTTTGTTTTTCCTGTTAAAATGGATTGCATACTTAATATATTAAGAAAAAATTCTTTTGAGGCGCATACTTCACTTTTAAGAATCTCTGTTGATTCATTCATTGGTAGATGTGAACTTGAATCTTCTTATAGCATTATTTATTTTTAAATTGGTGGACATTATCCTTTTTGATTTGCCTTTCTCCAAATATTTCAGCCCCAATTTAGGGGTAATTCAATATTTATATGTTATCTTAAGAGGTTAGTGGACTTTGAAATAAGCAAAAATCGACGATAAATAGGAATTTTTATTTATATGTTGCAATACGACCACTGATACTCGAGGAACAGACAGAACCGCGGACCCTTCTAGGGTGTCCTGGACGGTAGCAGACTTGATCACGGAAGGTCCCATCGGAAAAATTTAAAAACTAAATTCAATAAGCTTAGTACATCGACCAGTGGGTTTTATGCATTATTTTCCGTTTGAGTCAAAGAATAATTGCCTGATGAAACGTTTAGTTTCCCTCATGAACCTTCTGTTCTACAAGATATGTTTTAAACGTGCGCAAAAAACTGAATGAATTGAGTAAATAAGGGTGTGTATGTGTACTTTTAAAAAAAACGCCGACTTTTTCAATTAATAGCAATCAGCTGTAAAGGATTATGACAACAATTCGTCAGAGCTGTTTAGAAACACTAATTATGACATTTTACAGCAATATCTGTAGGAAGAAATTGTAACTAAATATTAATAAAAACCTTATTTAATTGATTCAATTGCACATTAAGATTTATTTTGAATTGACTTTTCTGGTCAACAATTTTTTAATTATTTATTTTTTAATTTATGATGTACTTCTTCAACAGTCTCTATACAGCTTGTTAAAGGTATAAGAAAACTGAACGATTCTTGGGAAATATTTTAACTTTTTTTTTTAAGTTACTACAATGAAAAAGGACTTTCCTTTGCTGAAGTGCTTGTTTCTTGATGAAATGCTTTGTAACTACTCCTACAGAAACAAATCGAAAAAAAGCTATATATTAGATTGCTGCAAAGTTTGAAGTATTTTTTGACAATAATTAAAAACTTTTACTTGATATAAATAGATACAGAAATCGATCATCTTTTCCCACTACATATCTAACCTTCTCTTTAAACACTGAAGTAGTTTATCGTATATGAATAATATAATTAAAAGGAACGTCATCAATGTAGCAAATTATCATATCAAAATGACCATCTTTGAAATGACAGAGTCATTTTCTTGCCACGTGCTATATCCAACTGCATTCTCCGCGTATATGATACATGCTTCGAGTCGCTTCAGTTTTCGTTGTTTCTCTATTTAACATAAAAAGTGGAATATGTCAAATGTATTAGCTTTTTTCCACCTGATATGGAATATTCCTTAGCTCAAAAATTTACAAAATTCTCTTGTCTGATTTATAAATATCACTAGAAATAACGCAATAGGTGACAGAGGAACAAATTTAAGATGACATTTCCTAACATTGCAATGTTGCCACATCAAAGAAAATACTGTGAACTTACGTATCTTACTTCCATGCAAACAAATATCCTAAAATGCTGAAAAATTGAAAATATCACAAATTTAAATAATATATATTTTTTTCTAAATTAAGAAAAAAAAAGCAAAATGTTCAAAAATTAGAATTTTAAATTATATTTGCAGCCTCTCCAAAGTGGATTGAAGAACCAAAAAGTGTAATCACAAGAGTAGGAGAAACGATTGAAGTCAGATGTATTGCTTCAGGTTCACCAAATCCGAAAATAGCTTTTACAAAACTTTCAGGTAAGCAAGCTTCAATTAGTAAACATTTAAATATTTTTTTGTTATGTGGAGGGTAATTTTATCTGTTAAATTATTATTAAGAGAATATAAGGAATATTTTCCAGATCTTCCAAAAGTATGATACAAAAAGAAAAACCTTTATTCAGTTGAGTGAATAAATATTAATGGTTGGAAATGACATGAGTAATGTAAGCAGAAATTAGCACGAATTCCCAATGACAGGTTGTTTTTGGTACACCAAATAATATGGATTTTACTGATATTTACTTTTTTAATTGTTATAAATTTCTTATAAAGAAAAAAAAATCCTACCTTTCAAGAAAAACGTTTACCTTTAAAGTAATTATTATACAGAATGTTCACTATTATGTTATCCAATAGCGAGTTCCTAAACTTTTAAAAATGTTTCAAAGGCTGTTCTTCATAATATGAAAATCCAGTTACGTCAAATTAGTTATTTATAAGTTTCAAAATTAAAATTTGTATAGTCCCTGGGCCCTATAAATTATACTGAAAAAACTTTCTTAAAGTTCTAAGAATAAAATACTACATTTACTACAATAATAAAGTAAAAATTTGATTTTTCTCCTATCAAAACTTACCGACGTTCAATATTTTGAATTTTATGATTTTAGCGTTTTTTGGCACTAAAAATGAATTTTTTCCTTTATACTGTTTTACTTGTTAGTGGATAGAGAAAGATTTTAAAAGTATAACTTTTAGCATGCGGAGACCGTATAAATTTTTTTATTTCGTAACTTATATATATAAAGTTACGTAAATTTAAATTTTTCTAATTTATTCTAAAATTTATTCGAGGACTATATATTTTAAAGAAAAACTGTAAATAATCCGATTATAATTTAATAATTTTATTTTTATAAGAAATTACTATTTATTTAATGCATTTATTTTTTTTAAATAAAATGAAATCTCATTATAAATTTCGAAGAAACACATTCAGTGATAAATACTGATCTGTTAATTTATGGTTTTGAAATCTTAATCTAATATTTCACTGAAATGAAATTTCCTGTTATAAATTTTCTATTTCTGTTAGCTTGTAACTTAATATAATAAGCATATTAAATAAGTTTTTAAATAAGCTTTTTCTAACAATAAGTTTGAAAAGATGATTTACTTGTCAAACGACATTCTAAAACATTTTAATATGATGTGTAACGTAATAGTCAGTATAACTTTTTATAAGATTAATATATCATGCATTTAAAAATAGAATACTTTAATAATTTGTTTGTTTGTAATTTCTCATAGTATTGTAAATTTCTTACATGATGTTTCGTATGTATTTTAAAATGAAATGTAATATATTGCTTGCTTATATTTACCAGATAATGATGTCAAGAATGTGATAAACCTTGAATCAGTTGACGAAATCAAAGGGTTACTGAAGATAACATCTGTAACATCAATGGATTCAGGAACTTATGAATGTGCAGCTGATAATCGGATCTCCACAATTAAGAGCAACTTTACAATTACAATACGTGGTACGCATTCATAAGTATAATGCTGGAGTTTGAATTTTTTTGATAAGTAGTTGTTATTGCGCAGGCATATAAAACTATTCAGAAAATAGTATATAGAATTATTTTAAAGAAAAATGTTTATGTATGCAGTTTTATTGTTTGTTATTCTACGGAGTTACATTATGGTTTAACTGAAGTACCTTAACTATTTAATCAGAAATGCTTTATAAAAATTCGTAAATACCTACATGTATGCAGTTTTACATATGCACACAAGCAAAAAATATTTTGAGTTAATGTTATATATTTAAATATAATATCTAAAATGTATTTTCAATACATTTGCAATAAGGTAAGTATCATTATAAAACTTTGCAAGTTATGCAATCCCCAAAATCTCTTCTGTGAAGTATGTTTTATTTTGAATGACTGATATTATGATTTTTTTAATTGATTTTGTTGTTATAAAATTTCATTTATAATATCATTGTAATGAAAGTTAATTTATGTTATTGTTATACAAATAAGGTTTTTATAATTGTAAATTATCCTTATGCAATTTAATATAATTTAGTATGAATTCTTTATGAAATTTATAATGGAACTAATTTCTATATTACTATATAATTCCTGAAATTAATTTCTATTCTTGGGTAACAAATTTCTAGTTTGTTAAATTATTTAACAAAACAAATTATTTTATTATTAATTCTTTCAAAATATGCTGCTTTAAAAGTTAAAAAAAATGTCAGTTTTTGTAACTATTATATACATAAATTATTTTTGTAGCTATTATATACATTTCTTGAATATACATAAATGGATTATTTTTATTTATGCTTGTGTCGCATTTTTCTGAAATTTTCAAGTTGGTAGAAAATTCAAAATTGAATTTTTTATTATAATTTGGAATATTTCATTGAGAATATATTCATTTAGTTTTAAATAAGACCGAAGTGTGGCGCTGTGTTCCAAAATAAGTGAGTATTTAAAAGTAAAACTTCTATACAAAACTCGCCATGTTAGCGTCTTAAATAGGTGTGAATGAATTGTATGTTATGCATTACGTTTTTTTAATGGAAAAACTCTTGTCTTTTAATAATTTTACGTTTTTTCTTGTTTGATATGCACTAAAGATAGTAATGCAGGTGATCATTCAATGGGTTTCCATTCTCCAGCTTCTGTTGTACGTATTTATGTGTAATGCAGGTGAGTACTATTTCATTTCAATTGATACTGTTTTAATCTCGTTGAAAAAAATATGACGATATGTTCTGCTAGTTCTTCCAAAAAGCAAAAAAATATTTAAATATATTATCAAATTTATATGATTTAAAGTTATTAGTAACTTAAAATATTCAAGTAATACCGAGATTATGATATTCTTAAGAATACAAGTATATGCAGTCGAGAAAATATTGTTACAGAACTTATTGAATATTTATTATGTTTTTGAATGTTTTTTAAGCTTGAGTGGATCGGTATAGCCGTTGAATTTACAATAGTCTAGAAAATAGCAATTACTAGTTGATCTAAAATTCCTTTCATTAATATATTTCTGCAATGATATCTTTAATTGTATTTGCGTAAAAAACAAGTAATTTCATCATTAATTACGAATTATTTTAATGGTAGATTTGTGACTTAGAGATTAAATTTAAGTTATTCTTATACAGCGCAATGGTCTAAAGGTTAATTAAATTCTAATATCTTAGATATTATTCTAATCTTCAGGAGAATGCTCCGAGTTAAGAATATTTTACCGGGAATTTATAATAAAACTACTTTTTTAGAAATTGCTATTAAGATATATGTAGTTTAAAAAAATAATAAATATTACTATAATGAAGAAAGTTTTGAATTGTTGCTACTTTTTGTAAAAGGTTACTAATTAATAAGGATACATTAAATTATAGATCTTCTGAAACATTTTTGCTATGTGTCACTATATATATATATCACATTACAGCTGCACCTAAAATAAGGAAGTTTAAATTTGATGAAAACATCAAAGAGGGTGAAATAGCAACAGTTACTTGTTCAGCATCATCGGCAGTGAAGCCTATAAACTTCAAATGGGAAAAAAATGGACAGTTGATTACAGAAACTTCAGAAAATCCCAGAATTCAAGAAGGAATAATTCATTCAGTATTAGTATTTGATTCAGTGAAAAGTTCTGACGATGGGAACTACACATGCATTGTTACAAGCCCTTCAGGTCAAGATAGACATAGTGCTCAGTTAATTGTTAAAGGTAAGTTATGATTTAACAGAAACTGGCATCTTGTATTATGTAATTTTGTATACATTCTTAACGTTTTTTACACATGTGAAAAATCACTATTGTACCACATAATACCATTTTCTAGTATCCCGCATGTAATAATTTTAAAATGTTTTAATGTGTTCGTAACAGTACTTATGCTATATTTAATTTGTTATTATTATTATTTTTTTTTAGCTATATGTTAACGATTTGTTCTTTTAATGGTAAGATGTTTCACAAGATCAGAAAAAGTTTTATGAAGGTTATAAAATATTTAAATCTGAAAGTTAGTGACAAATGAGGATTTTTTTTTTTTTTAAAATACAGGAAGTTAATCTTGGATTATATTATGCACTCGTTTGTATCCTTTGAAAATTGACTGATGTTCTCAGGTGCATAAAAATTGTTAAATAGCAAATAAGATGTTTGGGCCCTGGTATAAAAAAAGGATAATCTCTGTTGTGAGATGGATATATATTAAAAATAAAAACCGAAGATGACATTTTAAATTCTAGGCTTATATAACATTATATTTTCAGAGACTAGTATTATGAAGTGCGTTAGAATATTTCTAAGTCAATTAAGTGCTGCACCAATTATAAATTTCTCATCGATTAAAAATTAAAAAAAAAATTAAAACTGTGTTATTAAAATATTAATATTAATTTACTTCAATGTATTAAATATACTGTTTAGTTAGTTAATTTAAAAACGTAATATCTTTAATAGCATTAACTTACACACAATTATTCTATTTTTCCAATCTTTAAAAGAATCGTTATTATATTTGATTTTTTATTTTAGTTATGTAACATTCGGAAACTAATTTATGTAAACTTATCCATGTATTTTCTTAACTTTAGATAACATACCTTTACTAAATATTAATGTAGATACGAAAAAGAAAAGTTATTGTTTTTTGATTTGCGAAATCCTAGAGGACTAATTCTAATATATGATTAAAATATCGTTTCAATTCATTTTTTAATCCTTTTAATTATTTTTATGTTTATATAGTATATTGATGAGGATTTGCATCCATTTATGTTAATATAACTTTCCTTTTATTTTATCCTAAAGACCCCAGTTTGTGTAAATCATTTCATCAATATATGTTTGCATCAACCATAAGTTATAAGCCTTTTTAATTGCATTAAGTTTAAAACATAAGAATTTGAATTTTAAAACATATCTCTAAACTTTTTTATAAAATGATCGAACTGGAAAATTCTGTTTACTTTCTAAAATTTCCAAAGGAAAAGAAAAACTCTAGACTCTTTATATATATAAATATATATATATATATATATACTTAAATGCTAATTAAAATTTAAAAATATCAGTGCATTTGCATATTAAATGTGAAAGCACGAACTTTCAGTATGCGTTTTCATTAATATTATTTTAGTCTTAATTCGTTAGAGGAATTTGGTAGTAATATTTAGATTAAAAAACAGAGTCAAAATATAAAGAAGCTTTGTAATAAACCACAGTAATTATTTTTAATTAAAATATTTGGGATTAAAAATCTTTAAATTATTTTTCCTTATAAATATATATTTCTTTAATTTCTCCTGAAATTTATGAGTGTTTTACCTTTTCATAACTAATATTTTTTCCATTTGTACCAACAGCAAATTTTCTAAATTTAAGTTTTTAAAAAATTTCCATGCTTTTTATATCAATTAATTTTTCTCCATAACTTTAAAATGTTGCTACACAATTATTAGGTTTAAACTTTTTAGATAAATATTTTCAGCCTTTTTTTTTTTATTATATTTTACTTTACTATGTAAAATAATTGTTGAATTAGACTAAAGAAATATTTATACAAATATTAAATTTTACCTTTATTATAGTCTTTTAGTGTTAATAAGTGATGCATTTTTTTCTGTTAGCACATCCGAAATGGGTTGAAGAGCCAAAGAACATAACAACACATGTGGGTGAATCTGTAATTATAAAATGTATTGCAGCGGGCTCTCCAAACCCCAGTATTACTTGGAAGAAAAAATCAGGTAGATAAATGTTTTAAATGTATCATAGTCTAAATAATAAACATTCATAATGATATTTTGTATATGACAAAGAGATATTAATTTCCATTCACATTTCTGATTTTTGTGGGAAAAAAATGAATCTAAAAAATGCTAACTCAGCAAAACAAAGCACGCACACACAACTTGTGTGTGTGGGGGGGTTAATTAGTTAGTTTACTCAGTTACATTTAGGTAATTTAAAACGTGTTTATGTAATCTGAAAAGAAGACATAAATATAATAATGAAAAAAAAAGTTTAGTTTAACTGTCTGTAAAAAAAAAAAAAAAAAAAAAAAATTTGTTTTGATGCAATTTGTAAATTTTTTTTAAAAATATAAAAGAACAACATACAATTTTATATAAATGCATATAAAATTATGCGTTGCCATGCAAATTTTTGTATATGTATACACAGCTACGGTTGAGTATATATATGCTTATGTGTGTGAATGTATTTAAAAAAAAAATATGTAGAAAAATTAATGTATGAAAAAGCATCCAGATTTCTTGTTCAAAATTATACTTAAAATAAATTTGAATAACGCGCAGAATTTTTAAATTTCGATTAAAGTTTCAGTAATTATAGTCAGTTTTCTAAAGTCGTTTTGTAATAATAATAAAAAATTATATATTTATTTTTATTTTTTTCTCACTTAAACATATGAACTTCACATTTAAATGAAAATAGTATTTCATTCAAATATAGAACATATAAATGTGAAATTCATTGAAATTTTAATATATTTTTTAATTTAATAATATATATATTTTTTAAATATCCAGATTTTATTAATTTTTACCTTTTTTATTTTTTATTTTTTATTATTTTTTGGCATTAATTATATCCAATGAATCCGTTTCAGACAATGGTGACTACGAAATTTTGAAGAAGGATTTCAATAAAGAATCTGCCTTATTTGATATATTTCGTATACCTGTAGTATTAGAAACAGATGCAGGAGAATATGAATGCATTGCTGACAATGGAATAGCTCCAAGTATTTCAAGTAAATTTACATTAACAATAAACGGTATGCATTTTAACTTTTTAAGGATTAATTATATAAATTTCTTTAAGTGTCAATGTCTATTTTTAAAATTGTTGACTAGATATATTATTTTCTAAAAAATCTTTTAAGTTGATTATTATATAAATATTTATAAAGATAATTTGGTATATATACTTTGTATAAGTATGTAAAATTTGCTCCATGGTAAATAATACAAATAACTTGCTTGCAGGAAATTTTATGGTTATAATTTCAATAATACTGATACTCGATTCTGTTTATTTCTATTGCAGTTTGTTACATAATGTGGTTTTAACTTGCATTGCGAGTTTAATTAAATATATCTACTTAAAGTTTTTGAACAGCAAATACAATTATCAGTCTCATTATTTATATATATATATATATTCTTATTATTGTTCTTACAAATCTGAAATCTTACATGTTTTGTGGAATCTATAGTAATTTAGGCTTGATAATTCTACTATAGATTTCATATATTTTTTTATATATATAATCTATCATAACAGGTATGAGTTTCCTCCTTCATCCCTCCCCCCATTTGTATATGATGAATTATAAAGTCGTTTTTATAATGTTTATATAGTGAATCATAATATAGACAACATTATAATTTAGAAAAAATTAAAGATGAAACAGTTACTTACGTATTATAATAAATTATTCAAAAATGAAAATATTGAAAAATTTTTGAAATCTACAGTAGAATTATCAAGCCCGAATTACCATAGATTCCACAAAACATGTACGATTTCATCATTTCATGAGCTATAATAAGCTGAAAAGTTCAACGATTCAGGCTATGATACATAATATCCCCACAAAAATTGGATAAAAAAAATGGGACAAAACAAAATTAGCAAAAATAAATATATTTGCTAATAGAATTCAGAACCGGGTGCATTAAACGAGACAAGCACGATATATAATAAAAAAATTGCAACTAAAGAAATTGAGGAAATGTATGCTCTTAACTGATTATTGTTATCACTTGTCGAAAAATCTCTAAGTAGTTTAAAATTTTTCATCGTTTCGAAAACTAGCTTTTGTGTGTGAAATGATCATTCATGTATTTTTAATTGGTAAATTTCTCTAAAACTTTCATATTCTCTATATACTCAAATTGTTTTATATTTTGCGAAATATACTGTTCTAATACAAAATACATTCATGAAACATGTTACATCCATTTAGATTCTCTTGTACTAAGAATATTGTGAATTTTATTTACATTGCTAGATACTCTTAATGGTATACGAAATCTCTTTTTTTTCTCCAACTCTTTATATAACAGATGCATTAAGGAGTTTTCTTTAGTAAACAAGTGGATTTTATATACTATGTGTAAACATTTAAAGTAGTGTAATTTGCATTACTTACCTTTATGTGTTTTAGTAAAGTATATAATTAAAAAAATTACATTTCTTGTTTCTATAATTCATATAAATGAGCACTTTTTTATTATCTAGAAGGAAAAAATTGCTATTTGGATTGCAATTCAAATAATATATATTGATTGTACAATATTGTTATTTTTCTATATAACCATGACTTAATTCAGCAGATTCTTTATATTTATATTTAAGTTTTTGGAATTTGAAACATTTTTGAAGATCTTTTGAAATATTTGTCGGTTAAATTTTGCTTAATATGTTTGGTTACACCGTGTACGTGTATTGTTTTAAGTAAATATTTTGTTCCTACTGAATATCAGCATATGCACATAATTTACTTTTGTTTATATGTTTACTTACGTGATATTAGTGTGGTATAATTAAATTTCAAAATATATACAAAATTTGCATTGATGAGATTGATCGTAATTTCATTTTCCCTTAGTATATTATTGCTATGTATATATTTTTTTCTTTCATTATTGTTTACGCCTATTTTTTCTACGTATATAGAAATATAATTTAACGTATCGTGTATAAACATTCATATTAACTTTATAAATAATACACATTTAATTGTATAAACAAAAGTCACAGAATTTTTACATTGAAATATCAAACAAGAATTGAACTTTTCCTTGCGATACTCTGGAGTTTGAGAAATATTTTGCACCCCACGCACCGCATTTCAGCTGTGGTCAACTTGTTCCAATGTGTAACGCATATATCTAATATTGAATATTTTAGCTCTATTAGTATTGTGTGTGAATTTAAGTTCTTGCTGATTATAGAAGGAAAAATAATTTTATTTCAATTTACTGATGTCAAAGTGTTATGTTATTAAAAGTTGTGTAGATGAAAAAACAATTAAGTAAATTGAAACATTTTTAAATGTTTTATATAATTTTTAGTACTTTAAATGTTTTCACTTTGATTTAGAAATTTTAGAAGCATAAAGGTTTGAAAATATTAAAGTAGTGATGACAATTATGAAAAGTATTTGTTTATAATGCAACTTATAAACAATTATGTATGAAACATTTCTTATTAATTGCATATATTTTCTCAACAACAGTTCTATTTCTCCTTTTCTTAATTGTTACTTTTCTTAATGTAAAAACATAAAAAAATGTATATGATTTATGCATAAAAATTTTAAATCACGGAAGGAATAGAGAATAAAATTTTATGTGCTTCTCTACTTATATTTATTATTTCTTATACAATTTAATTCCAAATAATTCCAAGGTGTGGCGCTGCTTTTCTGTAAATTTGGTATGTTGTATTTAGTTTTGAGATGTAACGCCATGTTATTAATACGAAGTTGTTTAATTATCATTCAGCATTTTTCTGGATTATAATTTTATTTGTAACATCTTTTACTTGAATAATGCTTGTTAAAAATATGTTATGCAGTAAATTCAGTCAATTTCAGATACTCCAGCTTTCTAGAATATTAGAAATGCTTGGTTTACTTATATTTCAAGCATCGTATTCAACAACTGAAGGTGAGTTCCATTTCTTTTTTTGAATTTAATTATGATCATACTCTAAAGTGTCGTGATAAACTGTTGTAAAAAATTGCTGTAGTAATTATAACTAATTAAGATATATAGAGACAATTTAAAAAACGGCGTTTTTACACTGATTTCTTTACTTTCTATACAGTTTATCGAAGGGGATTTATTTCTTCACTACTAAAATAAATTCTTGTGTATTTAAATTAAAATAAAATGCTTATGTATATAAAATATATTTAAAACGCGGTGGTTTTACACTATGATTTCTTTATTTGCAATAAGTTTCTCGGAAGAAAATTATTTCTTTACTACTAAAATAAATGCTTGTGTATATTTAATTTCATGCTTGTGTAAATAAATTCTTGTGTATTTTTAATTTAAGAAGGCCAGAGACTTATAAACAATGTCTGTAGTTGAGTAAGTATACAAAAATATACGGAGTTTGAGATAAATTAAAAAGCTAGCTCATCTAAGCCTGTTTTTATCAAAATAAATATTAATAATGAATGAGTCCCATTTATGAGTCCGATTCTAAATTCCTATAAAACCATTCCATTATTTATTTGCTTCTAGTAATTTCTTTAAAAACTTTTATTGTACAATTTTTTATTGTAAAGTTTTAATTGCTCCTGTTTTTTTCTCAAATCTATTCTCCGTGCATAGGAGGCAGTATGAGTTCGTAATTAGAGAAATATAGATCATTGCAATTTATTGGATATTAAGAACTAAATTTTGTGAAACCAAAAACGAAAGGTAATTAATTATATTTTAATACTGTTTTAAATATTAAGCAGAAGAGAACTGTTTATATTTTTTATTTACTAACGCACGCAATATATGCTCTTTCTATAAAATAGATTTATAGAATTGAGAAATTTCTGTTTAACTCGATATATCTAAAATATTTTGCACAAAAGTTATTGTATTTAAGCTGGCAACGGCAATAATACAATAAAGGCTGTTTTAAAGCTCAATATTTTTTGTATCGTTTTACTTTTCGGTTTAGACTTAATATCCTATTACTTATCATAATTCTTTAATTATTACATTTATTTTTCTATCTTAGAAACTTATATACGGTGTTTTTTAATATTTTATATAATTTGTAAAAGCAAATTTGTCTGTTTTTAGAAACAGATGTACCAAGAATACAGAAATTTCATTTTCCTGATAATATTGTAGAAGGAAACTTAGCATCAGTTACTTGTTTAGCAGTTACAAAATCTAAACCTATAGAATTTACGTGGTTTAAAAATGGAATAAAAATGGAAACAAGAGATAACATTAGAATTCCTACTACTGAAGAAGTCTCCACATTGATAGTGGATCCTGTAAGAATAATCGACGGAGGAAATTACACATGTTCAGCTAAAAATATTCATGGCATCGACAAGCACATTGCATTTTTGCATGTCAAGGGTATGTATTTTATAAGAGTATTAATATATAACAATGACGATTTTTAAATATTAACATTTTCATTTTAGTAGAAATAATTTTTTCCTATTTGTTTCTTTGGGAACATGTTTCATCGCTAAGGTAAGTAAAGATGCATAATGGAAATGTTTATTTTCTTGTTAGAAATTGCTAGTTTTATAAACTTTGATTTGGAATTCTTTATTTTTGAAAGCTAAATTTAACTTTTATAAACTGTATATAAATTAATGCATAATTTGAAACAGATTAGATGCACAGTAACCCCAATAGTAACCCCACAGGTCCAATAGTTTAGGAATTACGAAGGTTTAAAGTTTGGAATTCCTAATGTTAAATTGTTTTTTAATTGTTGGAAAACAGATTGCAAACCGAATAGAAATTTTAAAAAGCATAACTCAAAATTTACTTGGCAGAATAAGCTGTAATTTTGGATTATCATATTTGAAGTTCCTAGAAATCGATTTTTCTTTTATTTATTCATAGATTACAATGCATATTTATTTATTTTTTGAAAATATATGCATTTTGAAATAAATTTTCGAACATAATAAGAATTGTAGCCTATTATTTTTTTTTAACAGAAATCAATTTCTAAAAGCTTCGAATATGCGAATTCAAAATTGCAGCTAATTCCGTCAAATAGTTTTGAGTTATAATTCAAAATACACCCGCTTCGAAATCTGGTTTGCAACTATTAAAGAAGTTAATATTATTAGTTTCAAACTTTAAACATTTTTTATTCCTAAACTACTTGACCGAATGACTTGCCGTTTAGTATACGAGTGTAAAATATACAAAAACATCCAAATACGCTGTCAAAATTGAGTGTTCGTATTGGAAATTTCAAAGTTCGGTATAATTGAAGACGAATGAATGAAGACTAAGCTTTTTTTTTTTTCTAGCGTAAATTGAAAGAAGATATAATTTCCAATCGAATGCCTATTTTCAATTTTCTCTGCGACTTTTATAGTGTTAAGTAATGACTATAACTAATTTTTATTTTCTTTCCTTTTATTTTTATTTATTTATTGGGAGGGGGGGCGTTATTGTGCATGATGTTGTATATTGTATCGTTTCAATGTGTATGATCGTACTCGTGTAAAGTAGCGGATGAAAAATTTTTCCCCTTGTTTCATACTTTTAAAGTTATTTTCAAACACATACTTATAAATTAAAATTAGAGAAATAAATCTACTAAAATTTATTTTGCATAATTTTATGTATTGCAATATATCGGGCATTTACCTTTCCTTTTTAAAGACGGAAATTTTATTTTACATTTTAAAAATAGAGAATTGGAATATTAATAAATCATATCTTTAGCTGAATGATTATCTATATTCTTTTTAAAAGTTTATCCCTATGTTTATTACTTAAAAATAGTATACAGTATACTTTATACAAATAATATTAATATATTTTTTTACTTCGCATTTTCTGCAAAAAAGAAAAAAAAATAATAATTTAGTTATTTACAGATGTTTATAAGTTAATATTACTCTCTATGCTATTAAATCCAGATTTACCAGCACATGGAAAGACTTTTGCAAAAAAAATCACTAATACAAATCTAATAAAATTTTATTTAAATAATTTGTATGTTTCAGAGTTTGTTATTCTGAAAACCTAATTATAAAGCAAAAGTAATCTAGATAAATTTTGTAATATGCCAAATAAATTCCCTCTATATACGTGAATTTCCTCTTTGTAATAAATATATTTGCGTTATTCATAAAGTATGTAAATATGTTTGTAATTTATTTTGCTTAAACTAAAGTAGCACATTAATGTAACGCATGTATGACTAATAATGTTCAAGCATTCAAATATAAATTATAAAAAATTTTATTACAGTTATCTTGAGTAAATTTAAAAGAATTGTGCTTCGTTTTATTTTAATATATGACAAATAATATTATTGATGCTGCTGCCTCAAAAACGTTTAATTATAAAATTTTTATTTTATGATGATACATTATAGCGAATAAGTAACTTATTATTTCCATGTTACTTTTAATAGGTAAATTATTAATTCTAATTGATTTTCATGGCTCTTTCAGCAATACAGTATTGTAATACACTTTTTAACATGTATATTTGACTTTAATTCAGTCTAAAAAAATGTTTTAATATATATATGTATAATATATATTAAAATGTATTTTTATGTGTTTCAAGAATTTAATAGAATTATTTACATTTTTAGCTAGTCCACAATGGATATCCCAACCCACTGATATAGTTACTACATTAGGAGGAAATGTTGTTTCCGTTTGCACAGCATCTGGTTCACCAGAACCAGAAATTAGATGGTATAAGAAAATCGGTAATATAATTTTTATAAGCAATTTTCTTATCAAAAGATTAAATATTATCAATTATTATGATCATTTTAAATTGGATAAAAATCTGAAATATTATGGCTTTAATTAGTTGTTTACATTATTTTTGTTGTTGTTAACATATATACTATGTTTCATTTCACCGAATTTTTTTTTTTATTTTATTAAAGAGTTTTTTACATTGGAGACAAACTGCTGAATATAAAATGAAACATAATTTTGATTTTTCTTTTGCATACTACCTCTCTATTTTTCTATAAAGCGAATGTACTTAGAGTGTATCAAGCTTTTTGCCTAAAGTAAGAGCAATTTTGACGAGTTCGTTATATGTAGACAGATTATATATCTAATTTCGATTCCTATCTCATTTGTTGAAAAAATTGTAAATTTATGGTAAAAAAAGAGCATTTTTCTAATATTTGTCTTCATGATTTCTTTATTAGTATACTGATTTATATTTTATTGTTATTAAATCTACAATCTCTAAAACCACATTTATAAATACTAATTTAGCTCATAAATAAAAGAACATGTTATTAGTAAAATTCTTAGTATCGTTAAGAACATTCATACTTTTGACCAGAACATAGTTTTTGTAAAAAAATAAGTTTACAAACTGCAACATTAGAAATTACAAAGCACTTTCTAAGATATTAAAGAATTGTTTCAGGTTCTAAAATTATAAAATAAACACCTACAATCAAGATAGGAATCGAAAAAAAATATATCGAATTTCATGCTATAAAATTCTTTAAATTATACATTTTGCATTGCATGGGTCCATCTGTAGAATAACTTAGTCAAGGAAGAAAAAAAAATCACCTACAATTTCTATTCATCTGACCTAGAAGCGTTAAATGCATTAATTGCATGTAATTTTTATGAATATTTTTGTAAACTAAAGCAGTTTTGGAAATAAAAATATTGTTTTATTTATTAATAGAAATATTCTAGTAACACTTGCATTATTTTAAAATTAATTTATTCTGTGGCCCATACTTTTTAGATCATTTTAATGTAAATTAACTGTCTGTTAAAATCTTCAGTTTTTTATATTTTCATTTCCTTTTCATTTTATCTTATTTGTGGGTTTATTTTTTTAATGTATGATCGCGCAAATTTTCTACAATTTTAACTTAATAGTTCGTACAAAGATGAAATCATACATTTTTTTTGTCGAATTTATGGTAATTTAGGATTGACAATTCTGCCATGGTTCCACAATAATTTCATTTTCATCTATTTCAAAATTTCTTTTTTTTTCTTTAGTTGTTAATTTTGGATACATTTTATTAAAGATTTGTGTTTCATCGTCACAGGTTTTTAATTTTCTTTTAATTTTTCTCTCCATAAATACACATATTGTACAATATCCATAAATTCGTGTGCTGTAGCAATATATCATTTCGTGCATTTTATCTTACAGGGTGATCACAAATATTATTTTTCTTTGATTTTTTGTTGGCCCTTTAATTGTTCTCATGATCAAATCGTCATTGATAAATATGAGGCCAAACATATTCTTTATAATCCTGAAGTTCCAGAAGAATCCGACAAGCATATCTTTAAATATTCGACAAAATGTCTAAAACTGAAAATGTCTTGTGACGAATGGCCATATATATAAATCATACTTAATATTGTCATATGATCTTTAAGAGTTTATGCAGAACCTAAATAAAGTAAAAGTTTTAGTGGGGTTTTTTTTCAGTACATTTAACCACTTGGCTACTATTGTCCTGTGTCAGATGATAGCAGATCGTTCTTACTGAAACTGTTTTGCTTTATATTAATTTCCCTAACATAAACAAAGTTTTCGAAATTTGTGACTTAGAAATTTGTGTTTTTAAACTATTTTTCGAATGATAAAAATAATCTTGAAAAGTAAAAATAAGAAACACCAAAATATTTTCTGAGCATACAAAAAAAATTAAATTAAATAAAAATAAAATGAAATAAATAAAATGTAACAGGCATATGATTGAAAATTGTGAAATAAGGTTTGCGTGCTAAAAGCTTTTTTAGAAATTATGGGGCTGCTTAATGGTAACATTAACTTTTCTATGGAAAACTCTTTAAACTTTTCCATGATAAATTTGAAATTATTTTTAATGATTTATCTTTATATACCACTGTGAAAGACTTTATAATTCGGTGTTTTTCATATTTCAGTAATACTCAGATATTATACTGTCTCTGATTTTTCTGAATTTCAGATCTAAAAAAGAAAGATGGTCAGCAAATAATTTCTGGTGATACAAAAAACAGTAGTATTTTGAAAATTTCTCCTGTTTCATATGATGATGCTGGAATTTACGAATGTGTTGCAGGCAACAGTATTCCTCCAGAAATTAGAGCTTCTTTTACATTGACTATACATG
Source organism: Maratus michaelseni (assembly GCA_963931845.1). NCBI lineage: Eukaryota > Metazoa > Arthropoda > Arachnida > Araneae > Salticidae > Maratus > Maratus michaelseni. The sequence continues at coordinate 259,896,620 of OZ007592.1, forward strand.
GTAAATTGTTTCAAAAATCATTATTCTAATAATACTGAGCTGGTAATTAGAAGATTACTTATTTATTATATGTATGGATAAATATTTATTTTTGTACTATTCATTGTCTTTTATTATTTATATATCTATTTATACTATATTTTATATATTTTTGTTGAAATTGTTATCAATATTATGTAACTACTTATTACTATGTTTAATATTATGTACTTAATATTAAATATATTTTATTTATTTTTTATGAAACACACGTACGAGTAAAATCAAATTTATTGTATGTAACAAGGATCCAATTCTTAAAAACTATTAAAGAATGTTTCCAGTGGCTTCATGGGACGTTTGCATATCAAATAGTTATTCTTAAAGTTCAAATGTGTGTTGGTCGATTATGAACATTTTTGCTGTTATTTTTTCTACCGTTAACATCAACCAAATTTATTGATTCTATTAAGAATATGATAAAAGAAAGTGGCATATTGATCACATACACAATTTTTATACAACGTTTTTGATTTTGATGTACTTGGAACTTTGTGGCACTTTTAAATTATTTTTAATTTTATTGTTAACATTGTTGTTATGACTACTACTATTTTTTAGGAATATTATAGCTTCATTCCTCTATAAACCTTAAAGTTTTTTTTTTAAATCGTTATGACTATTATTAATTTTTTATTATTGCTTCATTTTCTTATAAACCTCCTTTTTATCTTTAGAATTTTTTAACGTGTTATCTTTGCTACAATATCAATTATAGCTTTTTAATCATATTCTTTATATTTAAAAAAGAGAAATATTTTACATTTTTACTGTAAATTTTTAAAGTAATTACATTTATGTTGAGAAAATGAAAACTGATTTTTACATTTGTTGTTTATAGACTTTAAAAATATACCAATAATTAATATTATTTTTATTTCTCGGTGATGAAACACGTCTTAATCTTTATGTTAATACTCCAGAGTTATAAATAAAGTTGTTTTAAAAATGTTTAGTTTCATACAATCCCAATGTGTGGCGCTGCATATCTTGTATGATTTTATTCGTTTACTAACTTTGCTTCAACGCCATGATATTTAGTATTTATTAGGATCTACACGGTAGCCATCTCAAAAAAGCAGCTGATGCTAATTTTTCCTAAATCCTGGGGCTTTATGGACGCCATGTTTATAGAGTTATTTTTAATTTCTTTCTACAAATAAAATGCTTCGATTGCAGAACGCACCAACATCCAGTTCATGGAAAATTTTACAACTCGTTGTCATCTTTACGTACCAATCTGGATTTCTTTGTAAAGGTAAGTTATGCACATTCTAAATTTTTTATAGATTATTTTTTTGAAAAACGTATCCCTTATTTTTGTATTACCACATTAATATTAAAAATTCAAATTATTTTAGTGCATTTTAATCAGAAACAGAAGGTTTCTGGTAGTTGGAAATTACATAGTTACTAACAATGTTTAGGCCGATCAGTAATAAAAATCTACCACTGATATTAAAAACGTCGTTATTTTAATTAAAATAAATTAATTTTTACCTGAGGAAAAATTACATTATAATTAAATATGTATGTATATATCAATCTTCGGTCAATTACTTTTTTAGATTATTGTGCTTAAGAACTTCTGCTAAAGAAAGTGGTATCTTGCAAATTATACTGTTACTAATTAATTTAGTTTTTAAAAATATATTTTTTATGCAGAAAATTTACCTTATAATTAAAAATATTCTTCAGTCAGATATTTTTTTAAATCATTGTTCTTCAAAACAAAAATTTTCTTTCTCTTTGAATAATAAAATCTCTTGTTCTCTCTATCTGTTAAAATTTGAAATTGGTATTCAAAATAAGTATACTATTAAATGTTGGCAATTTTTAAGAATTGTTTTTCCACATTAAATGTACACAAATAATGAGTTTCAATGTATTAATTTTACTGCATTTTTTATTCATAACATAACTAGCACTAAATACAAATGAGATACTTGACAAAGACTTAATTTTGTCAGACATTAAACATCATTCATTTAAAAACTATGTTTGAATATAAAATTTATTTTTGATGAATTATACAATTTTATGAATTTTTGTTAAAAAAAATTTAATAAAATTAACGAATAATAATAATAAAAAAATCCTACATTAAATATAATGTTTAACCATTTCTAACTAAAAATATTGAATAGAATTAACGAATAAAAAATTAAAATCCTATATTAAATATAATGTTTAACAATTTTTTAGTAAAAATATTTGTGTACCTATTCTTAATAATGCATTAAACAATTAAAAAAACATTCAGATGAAATTGATAAATGTTGTTTTTTGTTGCTAAAAATAAATGTTATTTCAGCATATTTCAGACAAAAAAAATATTTAGAGTTAAGATTTTTAAAATTATCTAGAATTAAATCAGACACACTTTGATAATTTTATTTATCCAGAGTGCTATTTATATATTAACTTGTATTTAATTTTCCAAAGCACCAAAACGCTTAGCCTCAATCACCAAATATTCTATAATTGATTTGAAAACCTTTTTGTATCAATAATTTAAAGTACTTCAGTTACTTAATCTATATAACAGTCCTTTTTAAAATTTCAGATTTAGATTCTCCAAAAATACAAAGATTTACCTTTCAAGATAATATTGTAGAAGGAGATGTCGTCTCCGCTATGTGTTTATCACTTACGAAAACAAAGCCTGTATCTTTTGAATGGTTAAAAAATGGACAAAAAATTAATGGACAAGAAGAAAACATAAGAATTAATACCGTTAACGAAGTATCGGCTTTAGTGTTTGACCCAGTCACCGTGAATGACAGTGGAAATTACACTTGTTCTGCCAGCAATACTCATGGAACAGACAAGTATACAGCAGTATTAGAAGTTAAAGGTACAAAGTTTTTTCTATTCTTATTATATAAAGGTTTTGTTTATATAATCTTTTAAAAGTTCCTTGTACACATGTAAAATTTTACCTACTAATAAGCAGGGTATTTTATGCAAAAATATGTAAAGAAAAATAATTATTTCTTTTAATGCAAGCAATTTTTTGTAAGATATTTAGTATTTGCAACTTTTGTAGCAGAAAATGCAAGACGAGAGATATACGTTATAGTTTTTTTTCCTTAGTTGATATTATTTTCATAGCAATATCTATTTATTCTTTTATTTACTATATTTTATACAATTGGATAATATATATATTTGACGTTACACAGTTGCATTCAAAGTTTCCCCTATTTAAATGTACATTTTCAAAGGGAAGAAAAGTTAATTTAAACTAAATTTGTGCACGAAAACACGCTGCTCTCTAAGATCTCAAACTTTCTCAAGGCTGATTTATTTTTTAAAGACTATTAAAAATTATTTTTTTCGCTGTTAAAAATAATCTACTAAATTTATTTTCGTCTTGAAAGAGCTGTCATCATGTAGCAGTCGAGCTATAATTAAAAATATTACATTTACCAAAAAAACAAACAAACAAAAATCCTGAAAACTTTACATATGTAAAAATGGAAGCGATTTTGCAACTATGTAAGAAGAAAATTAGCTATCATTCGGGAAAATAGAAAATTTGAAAACAGTCTTAAGTTTCTGAAATCCTAAGTGAAATTCTGTTGAAGATTATAAATAAAATGTATAATTAAACTTGTTGCTTAACGAAGGCGTAGTTTTAAGTTTTTAGTTATCATAAAATTGAATCAAGTAACTTTCTATCTAATGTCTGGTGAGATACTGCCCTTTATAACGTCACATTTCTCCTCTGTAAGTGAGAATGCAGTTTATTTTTAAATGCGTAAATGATCGCTGCAGATAACTTAAAATTTTTCTGTTACTGGGTTTGTACATATCCTGGACAAATTTATTATTTGTTTTATGTCGCCATTTATGCAATTTAATAAGAAAATACAGGATTTTACCTATTTAAGCGTGTTAGAAATCTACGAATATGGAAAGAAGAAGAATTGAATAGATTTTATGGATTCTTTTATGACAACGATTGGTTATTATGAATTAAATGAGGCATGATTCATTTTTCTGCTTTTATTGTGAACGAACCCTGTTTTAAGCCCTGTGTCCCCGAGTCAAGGTCACACAAAAGAATTCCATTAAAGAATTCTGGTCTGTAGGAAAAAATCGTTTTAGGGGCATTTTATTTAAATTGCTTATTTCGATACAGTTACTGAAAAAAAAATATTGGGACACTATACAATTTCATAAAATTTTATTTTTTATGTAACTGATATATGCAAAGGAAACAAAATGAATATAGTATATCATACTTTGATAAATGCAAATCATGGTAACTCAAGCATAACGTATATTTTAATGCAATTATGGTTAAAACTTAAACTAAAAGAAGTCAAGTCAAAAAATTTTCTTTATTGGGACACTATCCAACAAATCAAGAAAAAAATTATTAAACAGATAGTTAATATCTTGTTGGGCTACCATTGTGATTTATGACCTCTCGTAGTCTATTTTGCGTAGGATTTATCAATTTGGAGCAAAAGGATGGGTTGATTTTGGCCTATTCTTCTACTAGATGTTTCCTTAAAACTTTCTTGCTAGAAATAGATCTCGTAGATTCTTTGCTGCACATAATCCCAAAGATCTTCAGTGGGATTAAGCTCTCTACCCTGGGCAGGGGCCTGAATTACACCAGATCAGTGATAGAGGACCCACAACTTGTAAATGTAAGCATTATGCTTCGGGTCGTTATTCCGATTCAGTTCAAAATTCCTTGAAATTACCAAGTTATTTGCACTTTGAGTTAAATTTCGCTTAAGAATGTCAAGATAAACATGTTTGTCCATTGTATCATCAATAAATTCTAAGTTCCTTACACCAGAACTTGCCATACAATCCCAAACCAATTGGCTGTCGCCTCCGTATTTTACAGTGTGTCGTAAATTTTTGGTTTACAATGCTGGCAAACTCTTTGCTTGTCATCCGATCTGGAAATGTTATATTTGCTTTCATCCACAAAAAGAATATTTTTCCAAAATTCTGTTAGCTGCTTTACATAAGTTTTAGCTAATGTCGGCCTAGCACGTCAGTTTTCTTTGCTTATGTAGGGCTTTCTCCTAGGTACTCTGGCATGAAACTTATGTTTTCTCAAAATATTTGACAGTTTCAGTATTTCCAGATTTCCATAATAATTTTTCAGTTTTCAAGATCAATTTTACGGCGTTAGTTCTGGGATTAATGTGAACTTGTTTCCAAATCTTCCTCTCTTCGCGTTCATTAAATTTCCTTGGAGAAACTGATCTTTATTTGTTTTTGACATTATTTGTTTTCTAGAACCTGGGGATAACATTAAACACACTAGACTTACTCAATTTTAAGATTTCTCCTATACGACGAACGGATTTCCCATTTTTACAGTGTTTTATAACCAGATTTTGTACATCAACAGAAATATATTTGCTTCTCTCCATTGTTGCATGCAAGACATGATATACTGAAATTTAAAATATTCTTAAAATATAGTGGTAGAAAATTAATTTTTATTGATGCGATAGATATTTTTTAAATTTCTAAGTGTTCCAAAACTTTTATGAGATTTGTGTGAGGTTGCATAATATTTAAATATGTAGAACAAACTTCAATTATAAAATATTTAAGATTTTTCTTTATATAATTTTTGCCAAATGTTAAATAATTTAGTTTTTAAAATTTATGTGTTAATATTACTAATATTTTTACAAATAGCTTAGCGTTTGGTACTTGCCAAGTGTCCCAATACGTTTTTGAGTGAATGTTATCTCATTTTATTGTATGAACAAATAAAATTTCTTAATGTTCTGTTAGCATTAGAAATTGTCTCATGCATGCTTTGTTGTTCTTGTTTGAAACTTACTTTTTTTCCCCTTCATACTAATTTCATCAGTCATTTTCAGGCATTTCATTTTTTAGATATTACATCATTGTTTGGTAGTTTTAACATACTTTTAAATATTAAATATCTGGACTAAAAATCCCTTGATTGTTCAAAGTTATTCTTATTACAAACTTAATACAAATTTGTTTTATAAATATCAGAAAAATGTATATACATATTTCTATGAAAAAATTATCTTTTGGGAATGAATTCTCAATAAAAACTTGCCTAATTTTAAAAATTAAAAATTATCACTTATGTTTTTGATATTATGATTGAATAATTATCCCTCACAACAGGAAATTAAAGATATTTACCAGCTACTTATCAATACCTTATAATTTAAAATAGATCAAGTACTCTGTATTTTAGTTATAATATTAATAAGAATAAAAATTACAGATATTTTGTATTCAAAGTTTAATAACAAATGATATTCTTTTTAAAATGTTTAAAGTTTTGGAACTAAATATTATCATCCTACAGCTAGCCCAAGATGGATCCTGAAACCAACAGATATAACCAGCACAGCTGGAGGATCCATCACAATTGTGTGCCTAGCTTCTGGATTTCCAGAACCGAAATTTACATGGATAAAAGTATCAGGTAATACACACTTAAAACTAAAACTTTAAATTTTCAGTTAGAAAAGGTAGATTCCATATAAATAGAGTATCAAATAAATAAGCAAATAAACTTTTGATCGGCTATGAAGGAATATAAATTTATGTGTTTTGAAAACTTTTTGTTGGATAAGCTTTAATATTCATGGTGCATTAGACATATAGAATAGTTAAATATGTAAATTTACTTAAAGTGTGCAATATCCCAAATAATTACTTGATTAGAGTATATTTTTCAATTGCTATTCCTTGGCTATCAAACTCGGGACCAGCCGTTAAGGGAGTTGGTCACCGAGATCTCAAATTCCCTTCGCTAATTTTAAGCTCATAGGCGTGTGTTGCATTCTTATTTTTACAATATTTCATATCAGGAACAACTTTTTTTAACCCGTGTACTGATCTTAAAAGAGCTCTCTCACTTTTTAGGTGCTTTCGTAATTATATAAATACGTAGCACCTATAGTCGTCGTCGTCTGTCTGTCTGTCCGTCTGTCCGTCCGTCCGTCCGCCCGCCTATAACAGCGCAAAAACTACCAAACCGGATGGTTTGAAATTTAATATAGATTATCGTTGCAGAATTTTGCAGAGTCATTTTAAATTTTATGAAAATCGAATCGAAACTGAAAAAGATATTAATAAAAATTTTCTTCGTTCTATTAAATTCTATCGTACGTAATCTATATAATAAAAGCGCAAGTCATGTGACTGAGGAAAACAAATACGGGAAAACCACTTCTTTTTTCATATACCAGGCGGCCATTTTTATTCAAAATTATTTTTTCGAATAAAATTGCATAAATGTTACTGTTTTAGGAAGATCGTTCAAAAAAAATGTTTGTTTGAGAGATGAGTTACATTAAAAAATGTATAGATTCTGAGATAACTTCAGTAGAAATTAGGTTAACAGCGGAATATATCAATCCATTAAAGTAAATAACACGAGATTCATTCATCGTGAGTCATAGAAATATTAAAACATGGAAGTAATCATTGGCAAAGCAAGATCTCCAAGGTGAATTTTGCAGCGCTGTCTGATGTAGAAAAAAAATCGCATTTGTAAACGTGGCATACGTAATAAGGGAAAAAAAGGCATGCTCATAGCAGACGATATAATTCATTTCTCTGAAATAATAAGGGTGATTTTTTTTTTACATTGTGAAACTAGTTTTAAAACATAAATTGTTTCTCTTTTCTATACACTGCTGCCATCTAGTAGCATAAATCAGTTATAATCTTTAAGGTAAATGTACATATAGCTGGTACATGGTCTTGTATTTTTAAAAGACTAGATATAAATCCTATTTTAGGACATTTTTGTAGGACGTGCCAATCATTGGTGATGACCTGCAATTACTGGGGATGTTATCCTATCTCAGGTTAAGAGTGTTGGCCAATCTAGCGCAGCAATTTTCAATTTTTCAATTACTACTTTTAGTAAGTAAGCCTCTAAATACGACATGGAATTTCAATGGGTTGTTTTATTTTTATTTGGGTGTCATATTACCATACATTGCGTATGCTTTGAGCACTGGAGCAATAATTACTTGACAATTTTCAGACGACTTCTAAAACTATTATACTAATGATAAATCATGAAAAAAAGTCAGTACTTACTTTTTGCAGGTCATGATGAATACAAAACTTGGACAATTTCGAAGTGTCACTAATAAAAAACGAACTATAAAGTTATAAAAGATAATCTGGTTATAACAGCAAGTGTTGATTAAATATCAACATTTTCATTAGTTACTCAAAAAACCAATAGATGGGACTAAACTTGGCTGTAGCGATTTTTTCAAGAATTGCAAAGCAAAAAATGGTGACACCCTGGAGAGGGTGAAAACTGGAGAAAGAGGCCACGGTGCAAAAAATTTTTGAGGACTTTTAAAAATTAGTCTTTTGACCTCATTGTTAAAGAACCCTAAAAACTTAGGAGCAAGGCTCAGGCCCGGGTACAATACTTTTTTGAAAACAAAATTATTTGCTTTTAAAGTTTTTCTTTTTAAAATGTCATTATTAAAGTATTATAATTTGATTAAAAAATAGTAAACTGATTGGAAAAAATTGTTAGCTTGTAAGTTTTTAATTTATTACATTAAAATTTACAAGATAAGTCTTATTGAATTTTCAAAATTAAACTGCAAATCTTTTCTAGATTCTAAAAATAATCAAGAAATGAAACTGATGCATTTTACTGATGAGCGAAATTCAAGTATCTTCAGAATTTCTTCTGTTTCTTACGAAGATGCTGGAACCTACGAATGTGTTGCCGATAATGGTATTCATCCGAGTATAAGAGCAAATTTTACCATGACAATTCGTGGTAGGAATAGAATTTCATCCTTTAAATTTTTATAAGTAGTAAACCAATTATATAGGTTTTTGAATGCATTCAAAAAAGTTTGTTTGCCAAATTGATAAAAGTTAATTTAGAATGATTTTGTATGTGTACCAACATAAGCAAATCTTGTTTTATGTTACAAAAAAAAAAAAAGTATTTTTACAAAGTAAATTTGTTATTGATTGCACTTATAGTAATTTCTTGATCTGTGTGCAAGCTCGATTTAAAGTTTTGGCGTCTATTCTGTGTGTCCTTTGTGTTTGTGTTTCTGTGTTGAAGAATTTTATCAGGTTTAAAATTTTGTGATTATTTAAAGAATTAAAACACTTATAGCATTATTTTCAAGGTGTACTATTAGCATTAGAACAATATTGTTTTGCTTGCAACTTAAGGAAACTAAGAATAACTTTTTTAATTTTAAGAAAATGCATTTTTCAATTTTTCACTTTTTCTGAACAGTTTTTGTGGATATCTGTACGAGAAGTTACACAAAATGTTTCATAAATGTGAATATAAGAGAACATGTTATTTTGTGAAGTACATATGTAACAAAACCTATCGTTTCTTTAAAATAATTTCCAGATGTATTAAGAGTTTTCTATGCTTAATGTGTTATATGTTGAGAATGACTGTACATGTTTTAATTAACAATAAATATAATACTCTGATTTCTATACTAAACTACACGTGTTTTCTACCGAGACATAAAGTCCAGAAAAAGGATAACAAATCTTAGTTTACAATTTTTAATCTTAAGGAAGGTGTTATAATTTGATAATTAAGATATTTATGCAAGAAGCTGCAAGAAGCTTTACTTATTATTAAAATTTTGCATCAATGTTTCTTGATTGAACCACTGTTTAAAATCAAGTGAATTCTAAGATTAAGTTTAAAGTTGAACTAGAGTACATTAAGAAAATCGCATTTAAAAGAATAATACAAATTTGTTATGTTATCCATAGTTCGGGGATTCTATGGTAGCTGGAAGTCTCAAGGCTTTTTCTGAATGTTTTAGAAAACCTAGTGTGTTTTAATATAGTTACCATTATTCTAATTCTTTATAGTCACAAGTTTATTTCAAGTCACAGGAGTTGAAATAATATACCACAGAGTATACCACAACTTAATTTTATTTTTGTTTTATTTATTTTTTCCAATGTCCAAAATGGATCTGAAACTCAAAACAATTTTTGGTCGTCTAAATAATTTGGACTGAAAATGTATAATGACTGAAAATTATAATGATTTATTTCGAGTAATTATGTATATAGAATATAAACATTTCAAGTGCATTTTGAATTTTACATGATCAAATGCGTATAAATGAAAAATATAGTGAAAAATATTTTTCTTTTTGCAACTTTTATATTTAGAAGTTTATAAATTTTTTTAGTAGAATTACAATAAGAGAAAAATAAATATTGAATACGACATGTACCGTAATTTACTATTTCGCTGACTTTTGTATTTTAGAGGTAAAAAGTTTGTTTTTATTTCGTTTCTCATAAAATCATAATCATAGAAAATCTTATTTTTCAGTATGTTAGAATTTCTAGCACTGTTTTATTAGTGTGTATTGCTGAATATAAATAATTAGTAAAAAGTGCTTTTTTTGGACCAAAATACATGGGGAATGAATGTTTGTGACTAGTTGTTTCTGATATTGTTTGGATAATCTTATATGCCATGATAAATAGATACAAACTAATTAATATTTGATTTTTTTTTTTTTATCTAACGGGTGTGTCATTTTTTTTTCTTTTTACTGATTCATGCATTTTCTTTTATGTATATAGATTCGAATTATGTGCAATAACTGGAATTTTATTAAATAGGTCTGCGATTAGTTAATAATAGTTAATTTTGTAACTGTCCATGTATTTTTTTTTTCATTTATACTCTTGGCAACAATCTTATATGAAATTATTCTCAAATTGATACTGAATATATTTAATTTGAAGATTTACTGAGGATAAACCTCCGTATATGTGGTATAAGTGATAGTGCATATATGTGCATTATTATTTATTAACTGGTATAAATAGATATAAAATATTGCCATTAGTTTTTCCTAAATTTTATACTTTATAGGCACCTATTTCTAGGATTGTACAGAATATGAATGTATATTTTAATATTTTAACAACATTTGCTTGTGCCTGTATTTTATTTTACAGCTAAAAACTAAATGAACTCATAATTCTTTTGTTGTTGTCAAAAATAATATTTTCCTCAGCATTAAAAATACCTTCTACAGAGTATAGTGCAATAAATGAAGCTGAATAGTATTTTTTCTCTTTCTTATAAGAACTATTTCTCTGACAAAATGGATAAAAGATTCATTATCAATAAAAATCACAAAATACCAAAATACTTTTAAATTCCTTGACTTACTTTTGAAAAATACAGCTGTATGAAATTCTTGAAACTTTTTATTTTCTGTTCCTTTTCTACCATTCACTTTACATAGTTACCAAATAAAATGGTGTTTATGGATGTTGTGCGATTGAAAGTAAACTTTTGCATCTAAACTGTTCATATTTAGTTTTCTGATGAGTTTTATTTTCAAAAGTGTTGCGTAGTTTTATATTGTTTTGATTAAATATTAGTTTATAGTAGCTAATTTTATTGCAGCGTGTATATTGTAAAATTGGTAGATATTGAAATAGTACAAAAAAAATAACTGTTAATTTCTTTTGGCGTAACTGTAAAGTAATTTTTTATATAAATTATTTAACTTTGATATTTAATATATTGTATGGTTATTTTTTTCATTTAGTTACAAATACATCCAAAGTGTGGCGCTATATACCTTTCAGAGCCTTTTAATGTTTATTCTTAAATGGAGCGCCATGATTGACTGCTAAGCAATGTAGGTTTTTAGAAATATGTTGCGCGTTGTATATGTGCACTATTTTTGTTTTACTGAACTTACAATTAAAAAAATACTTTTCACATAACTTAGACTTTCACCGAGCTTTTTATCAAAAATGGATTTTACTATTGGAATAATTACAGCGGTGATAATCCAGTGTTCATCAGCACTAGCAGGTATGTATTTCTTAAATTCTTTATTAAGATATATTCTATTTGTTTTTTAATTTCGTTAAAATCCTGAAATTTATACTGATCTTTTTGCAATTTTTATTAATCACAAATCTGTTATTACAAATATATCTTCGATGTATAAAATTTTCACATAATATAGTTAATCCATGCTGAAAAAAAAACATTCGTTCACTAAATTCATTGAAATTTATATTTTACTTAGTATATCGTTAAAAAAATGCATCTAAGATATATATTTTAGATCAGCCATACTCAAAACCGTAGGTTGCCCGGCGACCTTTTTGTGCGGCCCGAGACATATAATCATTAATCCTATTAATGAAATTAATTGAGATGTGTGTGAAATTTTTTTTTAATTTTTCAATGCTCTTTTATATATTTTCATGGGAGGACAATTTCTTGTTATTTATAATTACTAATTTAAAATTACCTTAAAATATCTTAAATGACGTTTCCTTAGTCAAAGTTCTTTTTACATGTAGTTTTACTTGTGCAATAGTCGTGTATACTTTTCTTAATCCTGAACAATAAACAAACATTATTCCAAATTAATTTAATTTGCACTACATATTTCTACATTAAAAAAAATAGTTTTTGCCTTGAAAAAAAAAACTGATTTATTAAAATCCTTTTTTTAGGATTTGGAATTGCTGCATTGATATATAGTTACGTTCTATACTTTCATTATAGCTAATAAGGCTTATTAGTGTTAAATATTTGTCACAGAAAAATTTGCTAGCAAAAAGTTTTGTACCACTAATTCAAAACAACAATCTTCGCGGCATTTTCAATAGAAATCTATATATTTTTTACATTATTATACAAGTGTCTTGTGGCTTGCCTAACGTTGGAAATGTATGTTTGCGGCCCAAAAAAAGGTTGAGTACAGCTGTTTTAGATCTATTAAACAAATTATAAGGCAAAATCATCATACATCTATACTAAAAACTGATAGATATTTTACCGTACTCTAATTTTATGTTTTATATTATTATATTGAATTTTTAAAAATGCAATATAATTTAGCCACGCAATACCTGAAATTACTCCTTTATGGAATTAATACTATTTAGGAATTGTTATTTAAGCTTTAAATTAAAATTTATTTACATACTTTTCATTTGAAAAATATCTAAGAACTTATTGTTTTAATGTAACTTTACATACAATAAAATGGCTTTAACGTATTGTCAATATTAACACATTATTGATGTGGATTGTCAAATAATTTTGGACAATAATGTGTAATATTTTGAAACTATTTCAGATTAGTTTTGAAACTAAGCAAATCTAGTTTTATAATAATAATTTATACTATTAGGAGTTGATGCTTTCGTAAAGATTTCCAGTGTTCTGTATATTATTATTTCAGAGCAACTTGATGAAAAAATTCATATAACAAGTCACAAATTTTATACCAATGTTACTGAAAAGTATTTTGTATTCATTTTTAATCAGTATATATATTTTAAAGACTTTTCATATTAAAATAAAAAATAAATAATATAAATATGTTACTGCAGGTGCTGTATGCATAGCTGCCAACCTCCCGGGTTTTTCTTTTTGGTCAACTAAACATATTTTGAATTAAAATTAAATCAAATACCAAATAAAATAAGACACGTTTTATTTAATACATTTTCTTTTCCAAAATATTTGTATTTGACTTGTAGGAGAGAAAAAAAAAAGCAATGTTTTATACTTTTTTGTACATTATCGTACGTTTTTTGAAAATGTAAAATATTTTTACACTTTGAAAATGCGTTTACAGGATTTTTGTGCAATTCTGTTTTAATTTTCAGATGTTCCTGAAGTTCAGAAATTTTTCTTTCAAGAAGATATTGTAGTAGGACAAAGAATATCTATAGCATGCTCGTTAAAAAAGTACATGGATAATATTTCATTTCGGTGGCTTAAAAATGGAAAAGAAATTGTTTCATCAAACCGCTTAAAAATCAAAGATGACCAAGAATTGTCCACCACTGTATTAATTGTCGATCCCTCAAATTTGGACGATGAAGGAAACTATACGTGTCTAGCTAGTAATCCTTATGGCACTGGAAAGTACACTGCTTTTCTCAGCATAAAAGGTAAGAAAATTATCCGTTTATATATATATATATATATATATATATATATAATATATATTATGACTTAAAATATTCATTGCACGTACCAAAGATGATTTTAACCATTTTTTTTTTCAGTAGTAAGCACTGATATGTTTCAAATAGTACTTTTAAATCCTTGATTTTTTTTTTCCTCTGGAGAAAACAAAACATTGAATTAAAGTTTGGTTTTGAAAATGAAACATTAAACATTTTTCCATATTTTACTATTTAAGTTTGAAAGTTACTCATGGAGTATTCGGAAATAAGAAAAAAATTACTGTTGATATTGCGAGATCCTTTTTTTATATTATTAACTAAAGGTCACCTTAATATTACATTCAATAACTGAAGTAGTGAAGCTAGTTTTTGACTTCATGAAAAGTGGAAAAAAAGTAAACTGCCTTTTTAGTATTACATAAAACACTAGTTCTAGAAATCTGTAAATAAAATATTTATGTAATACTTGCTATTAAACTTTACTAACAAAATAATTTTTCCTGGAAGTAATTCTTATCTGTTTTAAACAATTATTAATTTAATTGTGATTTTACAAATACATAGGTTATATAAACAGATTTCTGAGTATCATTTTAAATGAACTAAATTTTAAGTAAAAATGTGAGAGAGCTGGGGACTCCGCCATCAGTATATACTTTAATTTATATATGATAGCGTATAACAAATCTTAATAAACTTTAAAGATATGCAATTAGTCCAATGTTTTGTTTAAATTAATCACAATTTCAAAATAAACGAATTTTTTCCATGATAAGACAACCATTTTTATACATACCATATTTTTATGAAATAAATTTTTATGTGTTTTAAGTAGGTTCCTCTAGATATAAGGTAAATTATGATAGTTTGATGTATTTTGCTTAGAGATACCGTTTTTCTTAAATAATATTTTCAAATTATTGATCTTTGTGCAATAAATGCTACTTTTATATGCTTAAGTTATTAGTAAAGCTTTAAGCAATTTTAAGACATTTTTATCGAATTGAAGTGAAATTTCAGATTGTATTTCACAAAATCAAAAAAAGTAAGTTAATTCCACACAAAAATAATGCAACTGCAATCGAAAACATTTAACATTTTTTTTTTCATTTTTTTTTTTAAGTAGAGGAGATAGGCTGAAAATAAAATAAACAATAATGAATTTAAAAATTACATTTCGAATAAACGTTTTTTTTCTTAAATAAAGATTTATCATTCATAAAACCTTGAAAGTTTGTTTTCCTTAGCTAAATTCCAAACACACATTATTGCTGAAGAAATTTTATATGCAAGGATGCAATGTTATATAGACAAATAAATCTATTTATACTAATAAGTCGTCTAAATATAGAATTTTTAAAATACTAGTTTTTATGTAGAAATATATATATACATATAAATTTATTTTAATCTGATATTTTTTAGCATCACCAAAATGGGAGATACAGCCTACGAATATTATTACTAGAATAGGAAATTCGGTATCTGTTCAGTGTATTGCTAGTGGATCTCCTACACCTACTATTACGTGGAAAAAATATTCAGGTACATCTGACGTTTTTTCATTAAATCTTTCATAACATTAAGATTTTTTAATAAATATTATAATTATTAAAATTATTATTTTTACTTATAAAGAAAGATTTCGGAGTAATATTTAAAGGTTTCCCGAAAATATTTTTAAATTCATAATTAAAAGTAAAAGCAAATATATATATATATATATATATATATATATATATATATTTCAAATTTTGAAAGTCTTAAATCATGTAGATATTTTCATAGGTTTTTAATTATTAATTAACGCGTGTTTTGTGCACATTAAAAAATTAATTTCTTGTATTGTTTGTTGAATTCTCGGAAAACATGGTGAAATCGTAAGCATAATAATTATCTCCAAAAATGCTGTTTACTTTATTAAAATACAGGAATATTTTTATTAACTTTAATCTATAATTTGTTTGATTTTATTACATATATATATATATATATATATATATACTTCTGCGGATTGATGATTTATTTTTTTAATGTGGGGATGATTGATGCGTATTTTAGAAAATTCTTCCATACATTTCTCTTAATTCTCTTTTCATATTAGCATCATAATTATAAGTAAACTATATATGCGAAAACTATACATACATGTACTATGCATACGTCTAATTATAACAGTAACTAATTTATATATACTTGTTAAACTATACATACGTGTCCTATTATAGTATATAACTTACAGTAAAGTAACTATTTTTTTTAGATAAAAACTGATAACCGAAAATAGACCATGTATAAAAATAGGCTGCGTATAAAAATGATAAAAAACTCAATCAAAACTGTAGACAGATAATTTGGTCTGTATGTATTTTCTTCGTGCAAAATGTTCAACTGTACGGCTTGTCAGGTAGTGGTCAGTCTTTAAAAATCATTGGCTTTACGCTAAAGACACATTAATTTATACCGCCTTCAATAGCAAATCAAACCATTATTAAAGTCTACACATTAGTTATCTTGTTTATATATATAACGACAAACATAGTTTGAAATGTGTTAGGAAAAGTTTCATTAACACATACCTCAATATTACACAGTTTATAAGCGCTTAAAGATTAAATTTTGAAACATTTATTACAAAAAGTTTATCATTCCCTCCGTAATAAAATAAAATAAAATTCTACCTATCGAACGATTTATATGAAATATAATTTATGCCATTTTCTAAGGACATGGTTTTTATTTTATTTAAAAGTTAAATTATTTTGATTGTTTTTTTTTTTTTCAGATAAAGGCTTGTCAGAGCTTATTTCAAATGTGCATGAAACGGAAAATATTCATAGAAACAACAGTCTCTTGATAATACCATCAGTTTCATATACAGATTCTGGGTATTATGATTGCATAGCAAGCAACGGAATTCCACCACCAATCAGATCAAATTTTTCGATTACTATCCGTGGTAAATATGAAAAGTCAACATTTTTAAGTGTTACACAGTATTATAAAGTATTTTAATACAGTGTTATATCAATGTTTAAACATTAATTAAAATGTATTCATAAGCATATTGTAGTGTTATAAATGTTATACTTAGGTATTCTTTTTGAAAATGTACTTTTTTGTAATATTTGTATTTCACATACGGAAAAAAATCTTTGTTTTGTGAGTGTCATTTTAGATACGAAGATTTTAGTGCGTGGAAATAAACAAGTGATAACAGTTTTTACACTTATTTGTTAGAAAAAACGCTCTTATAATTTTTTCTTTATGGGCAGTATAGTAGAATATTTTTAGAAAATATATTTTATGCATTTGTATCATAAAATACACATGTCAAGGTTTGAATTTTTGAAACAAAATGAAATTTAAAAATGAATTCTTGATGTTTGATATCTATTTTTATTATGAGTTTCCCATATTTTTTTTCATAAAAATATAATTTTTTTTTTACATAATGAATGTTATAGAAACCATCGTTCATTTAGTCTCAAACGTTTTCGTTTTGATTCACAATGAAGTGTAACTAATTTACATTTGTTTTATTTCATGAAATTACATAGATTATTTTAAGCACTTGTCTTCTGATGCTTGCTATATTTTATGACTATTTTTCTCTCAGTGTAAATAGTTGTTATTTTACAAATGAACATGATTTATAATGAGCACATTCGATATAATATTTCCTTGTATCATTTCAACGCTGTTTTAACTTTTAATGTGTTTCTAATACTAAATAGTATTATAAGACTTTGAGTCATATTATCTATATTACTTAAACATAAGGTTAAAGTACATTTTATCCCGGGATGATAATAGCTGCACGTATGTTTAAGAATTGAATATTTTACTCTCAATATAATAGTTTTAAATAATAGATATAAAGAAGCTCTCAAAATCTTAACTAGAAAGCTTTTATTAATCCCTATATAAAATTGTTCTTGTAGATTTAAAACTTAATATATATGCATATGTTAGTGTAAATGCATATATGTTAAACATCGGTACTACCAATTTTTATTTTCAGGATTTACTTTCGAGTTTTTGTTTTCGGTACGGGTGTGATAAGTTTCTGCAAATATTTTTAAATGAAGGAAAAAACATGACCATATAGCTAATGAAAGCCTTTGCATTTTCATTAACTATTTGAATTTTCAAAAGTGATTGTAAAATACTTCATATGTTTTAAGACATTTTATTGCTCTTTTTAAATAAAACACAACTTGCATAAATTGACTATTATGATACCGGCTCAGAATTTTTTTTCTACGATCGAGACGAATGCTGTAGTTATTTTATATATAGTTTTCGTTGGTTGAAATTTTTGCGTTTATACATAAATTCGGCGTGCTCATTTTATTAAGATATGTGCAAAAAGTTTCCTTAAGACTTATTACATATATCCTTGCGATTTTTACAGATATTTATTTCTTTAATTTTAACATAATGTCTATTGTAATTTTGACTTCCTTATTTTAATCCATAGAAAAAATGTATTAATATGTTAAACTTTATTATCTATTGGTGTGTGTGTATATAATATTATACTGCAAAATATCTTGTATTCATAAAGAGGGACTATTTGCGCATCGGAATACTGTGGCGTCAAAATCAATCTCTAAAGTTATTTCTTTAATTTTTAATTATATCCCTTTCGCAATACTCTTTCTATTTTTTAATATTTAAAGGATAGTTATATCAAGTGAAAATGCATCATGTAATTTTAAGAAAATAGTTCTGAATAATGTCAAAGTGTGGCGCTACATGCGTGTCCAGAAATTTATTTTCTAAAAAACATACAGAAAACGCCATGATAACTATTCTGAATTGCTTATTCGTAAATTAGTTTCCTATTCTAAATATATATTTTTGAGTTTCTCTTATGTTTAGTAGCCATATAAACGAGTATTCAGGATTATGGAACTACATTGTTCAAGCCATCATATGAAGCTTATAGCTGCTGATTGTTTGGGTTATATATTTCCAATGATATTCAATATAATACTTCTACAGAACTCTCTCGCACAAGCTAAAGGTACAGTAATGCTTCATTTTAGTTTTGTATTTTATTTAAATATCTTGTATACACTTAGCACAATTTAGTTTAGATTAAATTTATTAACATGTTTAATAATGATTTTTTTTTTAGTTACCGTGCATACTACGGTAAATATAGTTCATTTCGAAATGAATATTTCAAAATAACTTGCAATAGCCAATTTCTATTGATGTTTAAATTACAGATACAATAAAATTTATCAGTAAAATTTTTAACCTTATAAATGTTATTTATTACAAGTCCATTTGCAACGATTGATATTTATATCAATATATTTGATTGATTTATACTGTCCTAACACTTATGATGTTTTGATACAGCAATGTAGTGTAAAATGCAGCATAGATTTATAAACTTTTAGTGAGAATGTATTTTCTACCTAAGGATGTTATAATACTGCTTATTTTAAAGGTTTTTAAAAATTTCACTAAGTATCATCATAAAAAATATATTTGCGTTTTCATATACAGGTAGGGTTTTTTGCAATTTTTAAACAGAATATGGTTAAATATTAAATTCAAATAATTTTCTTTGTATAATTGTAGTTAAAATATATAAAATAAATAAACATATACTGTTGTTTTTCAATAAAAAAACATTTCGATAAATTAAATAAACTATTTTCGATTAAAGGTATCTCATTATATTTTAATATATTGTACATATAACTTAACTATTTTTTTATGACAAGGTGCTATTTTAATATTAATTTAATGCACTTTAACAGTTTATATTAAGGCTAGATTAAGAAGGAGAATATATTGCTACTATTATAATTAGCAACATTTGAACACACACACACAATTTTTAGCGGAATATTTTGTATTTAATTTTAATTTATAAAAATAAAATCTAATAAAAGTATTTGGTAAAATTAAATTTATTTAGTAATGTGATATATTTAACAAAGGAAAATCGGATTAACACAAACTTTTTAGTTAATTATATGATTAAATTTTAATAGTAATGAAATTAAATACAAAAACATAAAGATGTGAATCCTAGATTTTCAACCATTATGCAATGGATGTTTGATGGATTTAATTGAAAATATTTTGTTTTAATAAAGTGCTTATGCAGAGATTTACAAGTTAAAAAATAGTACTTAATTTTGTCATAAGAATAATAATTTTTTTTCTCAATCTTATGCGAAAAGAAAAATATACTCATTGAAAAGTTTCTTTATCTACACTTTCAGTTATATACTCATTTTATTTTTTGTAGATATTCCAAGCATTCAAACATTTACATTTAAAGATAATATTGTAGAAGGAAATGTTGTATCAGCAACTTGTTTTGCTACTACAAAAACGAAACCAGTAACATTCGAATGGTTAAAGAACGGGATGAAAATAAATACCAATGATGAGAATGTAAGAATAAGTTCCACTGAAGAACTATCTGTACTAATATTGGATCCAGTACGACTAAATGATAGCGCAAATTACACATGCACTGCAAAAAATATTCATGGGAAGGATGACTATGTTGCAACACTAACTGTAAAAGGTAATATAGATTTTTTACAATTCATTTTTATTAGTCTTCTAATACACAAATACCTTGTCAAATTATTAAGCCCAAAACCTAAAGGAAGAACAAATCAGTTTAAAATAAGAACATTGAAAGTATATATTGTCTATTTTCGTAAGCGATTATTTCATTAAAAAAAAAAAAAAAAAAAAAAAAAAAAAAAAAATTGCAGTATTATTATTTTTTAAATTAAATAAGATAAAAATTGTATTGAAAATATCTTAATTTTTTGTAGCCTCCTTCATCTGCGATGATGGCTTTAACGTGCTTTAAGCATAATTTTAGTATGTGATTGAATTGTTTTATGAATGGGAAGATTTTCCCTATTTAAATTATGCAACTATCAACAGTTTCTTCAAAATTATTATGGAAATTTATATTTCAAGTTGCTACTTTGTTAAATAATGTAGCCTAGATTTTTTTTTTAAATAGTAAAAATATAATAATATTATATAAAAAGTAAAGAATTTAATATTTTACCGAGGTCTCTAATTTTTTTTTCCAAGGCGCCTAATAATTTTTGCAAGGTATGCTACAAAAACTCTTTAAAATATATATGTATTTGTGTGCATCAGAGAGAGATGAGAAAGAGGGGAATATTTTTAATCCACTGGTGATCTTGCTTTTTTAAAGTCAAAATAAATCACTTATAGACAATATTGTTTGATTTTGTGTTTTTCTCCATCATTTCAATTCGGACTCACTTGCAATCAAGTATAAGTGTGCTATTTTAAGAAGTAAGTAAATTTACTTTAAATACTATAAACATTTACTAGGAAATGAAAAAAAATATTTTGAAAATTTTATCCTTTTTAAGTAATTTTATATTACTCGTAAAGAAAAACAGATAATTATACCAAATTATTTTTCAGATGCTGTAAATAGAATAATCGGAAGGTTAAAATGTCTCTCCTGATAATTTAAAGAACTTAATGATTAACTTTTTAATCACTGATTATCTATTATTTTTATAAGAAAATGACAATGTCAATTAGTTAACAAATACAAATACTGTTGACTTTTAAAAAGAAACATTATCACGCAAGTATTCAATTATTTTATTTCGAAGGGAGAGGGGGGGGGGGGGTGCTGAAAATATTTAGATGCTTGATAAAGATAATTTTGAAGCTTGATAAAAACCATTTTGTCATATTGGGGTATTTTGTTACATGATAATAAATTGATGAGAGGCGCTCATTTTTTGTGATGTCAGTCTTAATGAATTTTTTTATAAAGCGTTTGTAGTCCAGTTTTACAATTGTAATTTATATTGAGAGAAAATATTTTAAAGATATTTTCCACGTTATAATAATTGCAAATAACAGTTTATATTGCATTTTTATTCAAAACAACCAAATAAAGTATTATAAATGCAGTTGATGCTATTTTAACTTAAAAAACGCTCACCCCTAACTTCTGTATTTAAATAAATGAAATTAAATATTTTGTTTTTTTATATTAAAAATATTCAGTGATGTTATTGAGGGATTGTGAAACTTAGTTGATTAATTGTGACACAACTAAATTTTATCGATTTTTCTATTTTAAATAATTGTTTTAGAAACTACAAACTGTAAGATAATCAGTATTTTGGCCTCTTATAATATTTAAAAGCATGATTCTCGATGTAAGGTTAGTCAAATTTTGATCCATTTTAGGAGGAAAAGTTCCTCAGAACGTTCTAAATTTATCAAAAATAATGATTTTTATAATTTTATGTTAAAACCAACCGATAAAGTACATAATTTAAAATTTTCAGCTTCCTATCCTTAATATATTGTGATCTACTGTTGTTTATAAAAACATATAGGAATTGGCCATATTAATGAACAAAATCTTTAAATGCATTTTCTTCAGCTTGTGCTTTTTAAAATTTTTGTATCCTTCAAAATCCCAAGAAATTGTGAAATGTTTGCGAATTCGTTTTAATTTTTTTTTCTAGTTGTAGTCGAGATTTAACTCTCTGATTTAAAATACATTGAAAATACTTGTTTTAAAAATAATAAAATGTATAGTCATTTTTTAAAAATAATGCCATTAAAGAAAATCTGATACATAAATTTCTTGTCTCTATTGCTACTGACAATGTGTAAAAGGCATAAAGGAAAAATTCAAGTAAAAGTACCCTTTAAAAAATTTTAACAATATTTTCATGTTTTAAAAAAAATGTCAAAAATAAATTTCTTTATTTCTTTTCCTGAATTATTTTTAAGCATTCATTTAACGATAATAAAAAATAAAATTAGGAAATATTAATATAGAAATAATATACTTCATCCCTTTTAACGAATTATTAAATAATTAAATCTGTAATCTTTTATACAAAAATTAGAAAATCTTTAACTAAAACTTTAAAAAAATATATATATTGTTAAGTAAATAATAAAATTAAAGTATTAAAAATAAATAACTGAGAATGATGTAAACAAGAATTAAACTAAACTTCATGAATACTGCTTATATTTAAAGCATTTAGAAGCAACTAACCTGTATTTATCAATTTTTAACTATCGCATATCCATTGTTCATATTTGAAAATTAAAACACAGCGTTATATAATTTCCCTTACCTTATTTTCATTCAGCCAATACACAGTTTCAGATATTTTAGAACATGTAACAATAAATTTCAACATTCTAGGAATAATTATAAAACTTGTGAACAGTTCATTGCTTGTGTACATTTCCATTAAAAATGTTACTCGCATGTTACATTTTTTCAGCCAGTCCTAAATGGATTTTGCAGCCATCGGATACAGTCAATACTATAGGAGGTTCTGTAACAGTTCAGTGTTCAGCTTCTGGTTCTCCATTGCCTCAGATTACATGGTTTAAAAAATTTGGTATGTGAAGAAGGTTTGTTATTTATATATATGTTATGCAATTGATATGTATTGTAATAATGTTTGTCAAATGTATTCAAAGCTATTTTTCTGATGGCATAATGAGAAATAAGGAGCTAGGAAGTATTGTAGTGTTTTTAATTTAGAAAAATAGCGAACTAAAGAATACGATACAACAAATTAAATTGCTTCTTTAATAGAGAGACATTCCAAATGAGAAAGTGCAGTTTTGTAATTAAACGTTCAGATTATTTAATAAGAGTTAAATTTTTATGTAGTAATTTTTTGTAATTGATTTATGTAATTGATTTATGCTAGAGGATGTTTGTTGTTTAGTCACTTACCCCATTGAATCTACTTTTTTGGGAAATGTGAATTCTTAAGATTATCTGCATCATAATTATTGCCTTTGTCTAAATTTTATATAAAAACTTTGAAATAGGTAATATGCTGCTATTAATCACGGTAAGAATAATTCCATGCGAAAAACTATCTAACATTACCTATGCTGTGTTTAGTAATAACATACCTGATATCGCAATTTCAGTAGTATATTATTAAATTATATAAAACCTCAGAATCCTGTTATGCACAGTTTCCAAGTTTTCCTGTATTTGTTTTTCGGAAAAGGTATATTTCCATACTGAAGTCATTCGAAAATTTCGGGAAAGTTTAAAATTATGAAATAGGCAGACTTACCATAATTTTACATGCTCAATTTAGGACAACATTCGTATAAATGGGTAAAACCCGAAGAGGATAGGTATAAAGCATATATAATGTATTGTAATTGTATATGTAATATATACAATTTAAAATTAATAAATTTTATAGTTTCGAAAAGTTAATTAAAAACTGATATTTTCATTACTCCTGTGATATTTTGCGTAAGAAAAATTTACAGAGAAGTTGGCTGCCACAATTATTTTTTATAAAGGCACAATATCATGCTTGTGAAAAACAATAAATAAATGTTATTGAATTCTCCATCATATCAAAGATCTGCTGTGATTCTGATAACCAAGTCAAATAGAGACAAATTGTGCCATATTCTTGGTAAAGAGAATAGATCTTAATAAAAATAGTTTAAAAGTAAGACCCCTTTTGTTTAGACTAACGATAGTTTCAGAATAAATGTTAGAATTACCAATCAATATAATATTCATTCTGAATGAAAATTCTGCAAAAAATATTTTATACAATAGATGTAGTCCATGCCTGAGAAATTCGGGGATATCCCGGGACTTTTCAGTGTTAGCTAAGACAAATGTGTCCGGTAGGCCGCTGGGAAAACTCTTCAAACTTGGGAATGTAAGAAATTGGGAGTGTTCCGAAAAACAAAATATGTTAACCCTATGTTTATATATTTCTGGCGTTGATATTCGTCCTATAGACAGCCTGACGGAAAAATAGTCTTGACTTTTAATTTCAGCATGATGGAATTAACTTAAGTCACTTCATAATTTAAATTAATAGTTTTAAAATGTGCCATTTAATTTTTCTGAACATACTTGTAACATTTCTAATTAAATATTATTACATTTCATGTATGTTAAATAAAAAAAAATGCTGTTTTATTTGTTTTTAGAATTATTTATAAAAATTTGGCGAACGAACTTTGCATCATTTATTTAATTAAATAATCATTTAAAGACAGTGACATTTTAAAAACTTTTCCAACATAGAATTCTAAGGATTGTACTTTTAATGATTTTTTTTATTAGCAGTATATGCATAAAAATACTTTTATTTATACGTTTGATTGAAAACAATTTTTACAAACAACTTTTTTATGTTTTCAGTTTAACATTAAGACACATTTTCAAATCTTTAAAGTTTAGAACTATTATTTTATACATTCGAGGTTTTTAATGAGCAGTGTAAGATGTTCTAATACCTATATTAATATTACGTGTATTTTAAAATTGTATATTTCTAAATAAATACTTTGTAAACTATATTTTTCATTTATTGATTTCAGAAGAAAATAAAACTGAAATCTGTGTCATTTTATTAGCAAGAAAAATGACTGAATTTGCAAACTTTAACTAAACTAGTATTTTAATGTCAAAGTATTGATTTTGATTAAACATTCTTTTTATGCAGGGCAAATTGATTTTGAAATAAAGTTTTACAGTCTGTTTTTTGTTCTTTGAACGCCAAATTAATTTTCAATTTATGACCAGAATTTCAAAGTTGTTGATTTTAATATTTTAAGCTATTTAAAAATTTAACAAAGCCGATTACCGTTTTTTTTTAACTGTAGGTATCGAAGATTTTGAAATGAAAAATACTAGACCAATGGCTGAAGGAAGAGGTTCCAGTTCCCTAATTATTTCTCCTATAACATACGATGATGCTGGTGTTTATGAATGCGTGGCCGACAACGATATGCAACCAACCATAAAAAGCAATTTTACTCTTACTATACGTGGTACGAACAAAACTTTTTACCGATACATGATACCACTAAAAAAATGTGTGTGGTTTATTTATATTTTATATCTCTGTTCTAAATAAATATGTTTAATGTATTTGATTGTATAGTTTGATAAGATATCTTAATTTTTTTTTCAAATTTTATATAATAGTTGTCATTAGTTTATTGCATATATAAAGGTTTAAATTCTATTAATATAAATATATTTCATGTATTTTATTTTGGTATGTATTTGCTAAATTGTGTTGTAAATTATCATTAAACTCGATTTTCTTTTTTAATGTAATTTTATCTTTCAAGACACATGATGAATCATGCACAGCTTATTGTATACTTTAGTTTCAATGAAATTAAAATATATTACAATTTTAATTTTCAATGAAATTAATTTAAGTTAATTTTATTTTTATAATCTTTTATATAATTTGCTTTTAATATGTATTGAATGTCAAGATAAATTTACATTAATTTTATTATGTTGAAATAGAAATAATATTATTGTCTAATTTTATCAGATTGTAATCTCTTAAAAATTAATAAATGTTGTATTTATGTTTGTATAAAGGTTTCTGTTCGGAAACTAGACTTAAACAAATTGAACTCTGAATACAGTAACATTCATAATGAAAATACAGTATGCTCAACTTCACAGTTCTGCACATGTGTGGCATATCTCTTATTTATAAAACAAGTTTTGGATATCCCATTTCAATGCACTTTCAACTTTAATGCGTTTATTATTATTATTATTATTATTATTATTATTATTATTATTATTATTTAAATCCATCATGGTATGTTTTTAAAAATACATAAACTATCGTTTATGAATTGATATCTTTATTAAAGAAACGTATGGAAGTCTTATACATTTCACAGTTTGTGGTTTTTGTTGTAAAAATCATTAAAATGAAACTGTGGATGTATTTTTAAGTTAGTTTCATACTGTGTCAAAGTGTGGCGCTAGAGTACCATATACAACTTCTAAACCAAACATGTTATAAACGCCATTCTTTAGATGAGTAACAATTTCATATTTGCGGCGATATAGACTATATTCCATGCATTCAAAATTGTTTAATGTTGTATTTGGTTTCCACATAGACGAGGATATCGTTTATTTTGAAATCCGAAATGGATATTTTTTCTCATGTTACGATTTCAAAGTTCTTTCCTGCTATCGTGATAAGTTGCTATTACATCATGGTGTTTGCTGGTAAGTATTTTTCATTCATAATCTTTTTTTAAATATTTTAAATTTAGTTTTTGTTTAGTCTATAAACATAATATTAAAATTGTATACAAAACCAATTTCATTATTATGCTAGAATGATATCGATACTTTTAATATTGTACGGTAATATGTCATTTGTTTTATGTTTTATAAAAACGTGAACATTTACGATTTAACTTTTGTAAAAGAAATGTTTATTTTATAAAACTCGGGAATGCCTGAAATAAGAGAAAATAGAAGAAAAAACTATAATATCTTGAAATTCAACTATTAAACAGTTTTGTAATTTTTAAAAATAACTTGAACGCATATTCTTTTAAAATGCATTGTATTTCAAAATAAGTATCATTATATTTAAATTTAAGCAGATTAACTCTATTGTTCTTTCATAATTTCTGTTTTATGAAATATTTGACACTTAAATAAATGGATCTGAAAATTTTTGATTTTGTTTTGATCTATTTACAGGTATTCCAGAGATTAAGAAATTTTCTTTTCAAGAACATATTACTGTAGGTGAAAGAGTATCCGCTATGTGTTTAGTGTCCGCACAGATAGATTTAGTGTCGTTTCGATGGTTAAAAAACAATAATGAAGTTATTTTATCAAAAAATGTTAGAATTAAACATGATCAAGAATTTTCTGTGTTAATAATTGATCCTGTAAATTTAGAAGATGAAGGGAACTATACATGTATTGCTTCAAATGCTGAAGGAAGTGGAAAATACACAGCTCATCTAAATGTAAAAGGTAATTTTCTTTTATTTTTAATTTTCAAGTTTCAATATAATATTTTTTTGAAAGATCCTGTAGGGTTTTATAAAGAATTTAACTTTGTAGATTGATAAACATCCCGGATGATACTCTTGATATATTAAAATTAAGTTAAATACCTTTAACTGCATTATAATAGATATATCACTTTTTATGTTTTATGTGAAGTATATGCAAAATGTTAATTTTTTTTTTAATTATCGTAAATAATGAAAAAAAATAAATCTTGGATTGTATAAAATTGATAGCCTATATTAAAATATTGTTATTAATAATATTATTATTTTGTATATCAGTTTATTATAAATATTTTGAACTATTGCGCACATATTGAGTTTGAAATTAATCTAAAATGAATATTTTGCTTTCAAGAGCAAAAACATTTTGATTATTTATTATTTTTAATGCTATAAAACTAACAAATTTTTTTTTAAAGTAATTATTAAATGGAATGAAATTATAGTAGTTTTATCTTTTTTATTATCTATATTTGTTCTAAGCAAATAAGCACATGTTATGTGATTACATTTTTTTCCCTTATCTATGAAATACACGTCAAAAGAATTAATAAATATCTGTTCCTATATACTCTCAAAATAAAAGAAGTCTAAAATTCTAGCTCAAACTTGCAACTATATCCTTAAAAGTTGACAAATGAACTGGTTATTTTGAATTTTTATTAGATTCGTGATTTTTGTCAATGTCTTTAACCCTTTGGAAGGTTGTAGTATATTATTTAGATTACTTAATTTTAATCCCTAAATGCGACAACTGAACCAGAATTTAGGAATAAAATTTTGATTTTATAATGTACGTATAGAAATTTACTTAAATTTAAAAAAGTTAATAAATTCTGGCGTTATTTAGTCATTTCAACATTAGTAAACGAAGTATTTTGCAATTGAAAAGGGTTAAGCAAAAATAAACTTAAGTTTTAATTAAGTTTTCAAATTGTAAACTTGCACATTTTTAATTTATAGGCTTTAGTTTTTAATGCATGAAGAGAAAACTCATTTAAACATTTCATTGGATCAAATTTTACTGTTTCTCAATTCCTAATAGCGTATAGGCATCATGTTAGAATTAAAAATAATAATAATAATAAAAATGCCTTTTTTTATCACCAGTTTTCATTTTTTTAATATAATTATAATATTTCAAGACTAGATTTTTATCATATATTAACGAACTCTTTACATTTAATGCATCGTGTCTCTTCTAAATTCTACTATTGTGTAAAACGTAAACGTTTTGAGAGATGGAAAATATAACTATGTTAAAGTGGTTAATTTACTTATTAGTGCGGTTATTTTAATGAAAATATTGTAATTATTCAAATTCATTTTATATGCGAGGATGTGAAATTAGTAATTCATGTGAACACTTGAAAATTACTGCACAAGTATTTTTTCTTGGTGATTAATTGTGCAATATGGGTTTTTAATTGCGACATAAAGATTTTGACAACACATGGTAATATTTTGATTATTTCTGTACTTTCGTTTTTTCTTAAAATGCTTATTTCTAGTAATTTTCGTTTAATATATAGGATGCTCTGTTTTAGCCAATATATTAGGGATAAAAACGGACTTATTTACAATTGCATCATTAGACATATGCGTCTTTCGCGTTTTCGCGAATATCCTCGAAAAATTTTTAATTGTAATTTATTTAATGTTGCTTTTTTAAATACTTTTTGAGATCGATGGGAAACTTTTGAGAAGTCAAAACTTAACATCCTATGCTATACATTTATGCACGTGTGATAATTTTGTATTTACGTAGAGTTCAGTTTTTTGTCTATCTTGCATTTTCATGTCTGTGTCATATTTATTAAACATATTGTATACCTTCTAATAACGTTACACAAAAAGAAATTTAGTAAGGAATTGGTCATGTCTGGGTGATACATTAATGTTTTTATTCTAATTCAATATAATTATTCCCTTTTAATATACAGGGTAAGCCGAAAATATTTTGTACAATTTTTATGTGTTCCCAGAATTTTTAAGTTATAGTTAGAAAAAAATTCCATGCTCTGACAAGTACAACAGTTAAAGTTCCATTCTTATTCGACCAAACTTATCGAGCTATGATATTTTAAAATCGATGAAAATTTGTAGCTTCCCGGCACTGAAAGCAGATGATTTTTTAGCGTAGGAAAGCTCTGGAATTTCATAAACTTCAAAGTGTCATAACTGGTGTATTTTTATCGTAGAACAATGGCATTTTTAGTGTTTTGCTTGTTAGAGCATGACGAAAACTGTTCTAAATATAACTTATAAAGCTCAAAAACAGTATAAAAATCTTTAAAATGTAAGTTTTTGAATATTAATGGTAAGACTATATCAACATAATCTTAATTCCTACCTTATTTTGAACACATGTTGTTTTTTTCTATAATACACAAACTTTAAGATTAGGTGTAAAGTATACTATGAAAAGTGTATTATGAATAGAGGATAACACATTATTTTTAACTTCATAAAGAATATTTTTACTGCATAGTACTTCGTATCATTTATTTATTTATTTTTGCTTTTTTTAGGACTATAGGGATGTTTTTCTCTATTAAGTCTTATCATATCAAAACATTTTATTTGTGTTTACATAATTTAGTGTATGTTAATATGCAAATAAATGTGTAATGCAGAAAAATGTAATCACACGTTCACAACCGCAGATAGTGGAATTGGGTTAAAACGGAAAATTTGTTTTAAAGTAAATGTCTTATAAACAAACGGCTGATCAAAAAGTTTCTTATATGTGCTTAATTTAGTTAAATTTATAATTGTTTATAGCTCGTCTATTTTTTATTAACGCTAAAATCATATTAATTACATAAATGCTTTAAAAAGTTTTGTGTGTAAGTTATTGCCCATTATTTAAGAAATCGCACGAAGAGCTTTAGATGTGTGACGAAAGTTCTTATTGTTATTTTAAAGTTATATTTACAGTTATTGTTATTAATAGTTATTATTACAAAAGTTTAAAGAAAAAATCCTAATGTATACTTATTTTACAAGCTGCTTTTTATTCGACAAAATATGGACATAATAAACTAAGATTTAAGATTGCATACCTATGATTTTAAGAAAATATATGGCACGAACATAATTTATTTTGTTCTGTAAACCAAAAATATTTCTAAAGCATAATGTAAGTCAATAATATTAATTCTATAACACTTATAGGTATTATATTAATTCTACTTTTATTTTATAATTTCTCCTTAGCTGCTACTTTAAAGTTTGTCATTTAAAAATATATAAGCTTTAAAAAAATGCACTCTCTCATAAAGGCATGATAATAATAATAATACCGACCTATTCCATAAAGAAATGCACTCTTTCAATTTTATCTGCTGAAATCTTCGTTTACATTCTAGCTCCTCCAAAATGGCAAGAACAGCCTTCTGATATTGTCACAACAATGGGAAATTCAATTTCTGTTAAATGTACAGCAACTGGTTCACCCACACCTAAAATTACTTGGAAGAAATATTCCGGTAAGTATACATGTATACCTGGCCCTGTATTCTTCATTAAAGTTGCAGATATAAATAAAATCATAAGTAAAATAAACTATGTGAACTTAATGTTTAAATGCATTAAAGGATAATTGAAGATAGTTATTGAGATTTTAACATTTAAAAAATGAAACTGATTTTATTATTTGGTAATAACAAACATATTAATTATGCTTTTATCCCTTCTTAGAAAAATTAACGTAAGTGTTCCTAGTAACTATATAATACGAAAAGATGTTTATTATTCGTATTTCATAATGATTCTCTGTATTTAGTATATAACTATATAATACAAAAAGATATTTATTATTCATATTTCATAATGATTCTCTATATTTAGTATATAACTATATAATACGAAAAGATATTTATTATTCATATTTCATAATGATTCTCTGTAGTTAGTATATTTAAGCTCATTTGTAATGAGATCATTGTAACGAAACTTAATTTCAGTCAATTGCAAAAAGAAATACTTAAGATAACATAAGTTATATCTATTGTAATGAGAACAAATGTAACTTTCTCCCTTTTCAGAGGGAAAAAAAGTAATCTCTACTCTTAGAAAAATCTACGTATCTTATATTAAATTAACTGTAATCGGCATTATTTTACTTTAATTTTATATATATATATATATATATAATTTCATGACAGTTTCGGCACTTCAGTGCGTCTTTCACTCTTTTTTATTATAAGAATAAAAATATAACTGTCTGCTAAACATGTAGCATTTTGATCTATAATCCAGAAATTTAGTTCAAAAATTAATTTAAAAATATTAATTTAAACTAACGGGAATAATTAAATAATTTCTAAATATTATTTAAAAGCTACCCATGCTCAATTTATTATTAAACTTTGTTATAATAAGGGAATTTATTTGAGAAATCAAACAGTTTACTTTCTAATATTTTAACTGGCTAATTTAACTTTAAATTTATATGGTAATTGATTAATTATTCGTTAAAAAAAAGGTTATAACTTCAAAAGAATTTAAGTTTTTAAATCTAGAATAATAATCACTGTTTCTTTAATTTTTAGAAGGCTTCCAAAATGAAAACTCTGCAAGTATTCTCGAAGGATATCTCAGACGAGATAATGACAATACAGTTCTCGAAATTTCATCAGTATCTTATACTGATTCAGGTTTTTACGAATGCGTAGCTGATAATGGAATACCACCAATTATAAAGACTAATTTCTCTATTACGATTCGTGGTAAAAATAAGTTTTTTATTAGTTATTTAACTTTAATAAAATAATTTAATATGCAACTAAGGTTAAATAATTATACCTAAGTAAATTATATTGTTTGCATAAAATGTACTATTTATTGTTATTTAAATAATGGAAATTCTCTGTTCTTAAATTTAGTTTTAAATTGATACTTTTTTACTTTATAAAGTTTTCTATTATATTGTCATTATTCTATATTTCCAATTGTGCTCCGATATCTTATTAGTACTTGCATTTCTCTTTTGAATTGAAATTTGTATAATTTTGTTTAATACTGTTCATTCCGCAAGATTTATTACAAAAACCTTGAAACTTATTATTATTATTAAATTAATATCCTTCATTATGTGAATCTAAGTTATTTTAGCTTCAATATTTTATTTTTCAAAACGTCATATAATAAACACGTAATTGTGCGTATAACTAAATACATATTCTTCTATCATTATTGTGATATGGTTTGAAAGTGTTTATACTTTTCAATGTGAATTGTGCTACGTTCTAAAGCCTTATGTTCTTTTCGCTTGTGATTGTCAACCCCCTGGGCGTAGGGCTTTCCTGCATTTTAATAAAAATGTTGGTAAAACTAATGATAATTTAAATTTTCTTTCCTGTTTGTTTCTAAAACACATTTCATATCTCTTTATTTTACATATATCTTAAAATACAATTCTGTTAAAAATATTTTTATCTACAGCCTATTTAAGTTGTTTTTAGGGAAACGGAAAAATACGGCCAAACTGCTTAGAGGACAGGACTGATAAATTTTTATGAAGAATAGTATGTAAAAAGATAGTAATTTGAAAGTAATTTTATAGTTTAAAATCTAATTTAAAATATTATTTAAAAGCAAAATTTTATACTTATTATGTAAGTGTAAATTACTTTTATTTTCTTATTCAATTTTGCATGTACTGTGAAATATTGTAAAACAAATTTAGCAAGCTTACTTTTTGTGCATTGTTTATCATTACTTGTATTAACTAAGCCGCTAGAGTCTTAATTTTGTTATCATGCAAAATGTAAATGTTGAAGATTTGTAATTTTATTAACAAATCGAATTTCTCAAAAAAGAAAAAAAAAAAAAAAAAAAAAAAAATTCCGTTGAAAAACAGTTTTCAGGTATTACATTTCTTAGAATTCTTTCGTGACTGTGCTTCTCTTTTCTTTCTTAGCTTTTAAACTGAAATGAAGTATATATTTTTTTAATTGAATATTATTTGATACAGATTTAGTTTGAAAAATATTTGTTGCACAGTGTTTTATGCATTACAATGTTTTGATTACTATTTATTACTGACGGTTATGTTTTTAAAATTCTTATCTCACCGATGATTAGCTTGTTTTGACATAATTACTTTTTATTTGTGTTTGAAAATTTTTACATGTGTATATATATATGTATATATATTCATGCCACATACAAAATATTTTATTAAAGAACATGGAAATATAATTAGTGTTATATATGCCCAATATGTGGCGCTGCTTTGCTGTTTTCAGTGAATTTTGTTCATGCGCCATATTAAAAATTTTCTAGTTTGTTATGAGCTTTCATAATATGTATCTATATCTTTGTATTTTACTTTTCAAGAACATTTATGTTACGAGATAAAATTTTATTATTTTTTTTAATAATCTATGTGAAATGATTCTACGAAACAGAAATTCTTTCATTTCTTTGATTAAGCGTCAAAACAATCTTTGGATAATTTCGATAATGGTTAGCTTGTGCTATGGATACACTGTTTCAAAAGGTAAGGAAAAATTGTATTTTCTAAATTTTATAGTTTAATTAATAAAATAGGTTTTTATGTTCTGGATATATTATATAAATTAACCATGCATGAATTTTGCTCTAAAATTGTGTGCACGAATATTGTAAGCTGCACAATCAAGTTTAATTTCCTTAGACTTCTGGTGTATCTTAATGTAGTATTAAGTTTTTTAAAAAGTTACAATCATGCCTTTATTAAATTGAAAATTAAAATTAAAATTAGTAATTTAAGTTAAAGATCGTTAAATTTGAATAAGAAATATTTTTATGTTGATATCATTCTCACACATAATGGGAAGACCTTTAATGCAATATTGATATTTTTGTAAAAGATATAAAGATAGTATATCTTTTCGCAACGAAAAGAATATTTGCAAAAATCTAGCTGTTATAGAAGCATTAAATGACCTATTTATAATTTTTACTGTATAATAACACGCATTAAAATACTGAAAGAAAGTATTTTGAATAATCTTCCATACTGAATTAAAGATACAAAAGAGTACTGTTTTTTATTTTTTTTAGCTTTACTGCGTAACTTAATGTCCTATAAAGTTGCCTAAAGCCTATTGCTTATCAATAAAATAAAGCATTAAATAAAATATAATAGGAACAAGACTTTGTTAGTATATATAGTTAAGTGGCTAAATAAATACAAAACTTTCAAAAAGATAGTTATTTTGCAAGATTTTCATGCATTTTTTTTCTGTTTTACTTTAAACAATTGCATATATTAATTACTACATGTTTATTATTTAATATTTTATAAACAGATTTTTATAATGCAGTTTTGATGTCAGTGTATTAATCTAACCATATTTTCAAACCAATATTTCTTAGTTTAAACATATTTCTTTTTTATAGTTTTCATTTAGAAAATCTTGTTTTTAGTAAAAACGCTTATATTAACCCTTTAACATTAACTTTTTCCTTGAGGTAATCTCAATATTTTACGTTTGATTATATTAGTCTTATAAATTGTATATATGAATTCGTAATGAAATTCATTATTAACTTCTCAGTATATTAATGAAATTAATTAATGGTATCGTGGAAAAAAATACGTGTATGACGAAATTAAACCGCAAACTTTTCTGTTATGAGATATTGGTACGCGGCGGTTAGATGGTTGAAATATAAAATTATTACTAAGTTTGTTCATTTAGAATTTTATTGAATTTCTACTTTAAAATCGTTTGCCTATAGTTTGTTAAAGGCACATCCTTTTAACTATATTATTATTTGAGTCATTTATAATACTTTAACACTTTCCAACGTAGTCGTAAAGCGTTTATGAATTCTGTTTCTATAATCTGCCCGTGTTCTCACTGACGTAAATATACTCGGATTGTCATGTAATTGATATTTTATTGAGTTTTAACATGGCAAGTTCGGTATTGAAAATGAAGTGTAGCATTTATAGTTCGTTTCCAGGGGCACTCAAAATAATTCCGTTACATTATGGTCTAGGGGGGGGGGAAGCATTTGCAGTGCATTTTAATACTGTTACATTATTTTAAGAATATTGAAATTACGTGACTGAAGTGCACTACAAGATGCTTACTATAGAATATGGTGTACATAGCTTTCATCGTTCATTTACAGGGACACGCAAGTGAATTCGGTTACAGTACTGCCTATGACCAATAATTGCTTGAATTGCATTTAAAATTGTGGTATGCGTTTTTAAATTTAATTTTTTGCATATTACTTGGTATGTATAAATTCTATAGATCATATACATGGCTGCACACACAAAATAAATCTGATATTTCCCGACTATACATGGTAATTGCTGAATTTGGATTTTCAAATGGGGTAATATGCGTTTTCCGAATTGTTTATATAGACACAGTATTTCACCAAAGTTTTGTTACAGTACTCCGAATGTGTTGGAAAGTGTTTCATAATCTATGCTTGACGCAAGATTTTACTTTCTTGTTAAGATACTATTAAATAGGTTTATGGAGAAAAACGATTTTATAAAGAAAAAAAATCAATTCTTGTGATAAAATTTATTATTTTTTAATTTACGAACATTTTAAAACTGCACTTCTCCTACAATTCAGAACTTTTGCAACATTTTTTTGTTCATACATTTTTTACAAGTTTGCTCTATAAAGTTGTAAGGAACCGATAAAAAGAATAGATAAAAGACCTTTTTGCTTAACATATTTATTTTTAATGTTTTATATTGTTGCAAAGTGGATCCATAGTTTCATAAAACTAACAATAAGTAACATCAATAAAAATATCAAGTTAATTGTGAAGTAGCATATTGAACACACTGATATATTGTAAAAACACAAACTGAGAAAAATTTATTTAAATATTACAACTCTATTGAAACTCCGTTAAAAATTAACTTTTTAACTCTTAAAAATTATTTAAAGGGAAAATGATGCAGATAAAAGCATTTTTCACATATTTATAATTATAGGATCGTTACGCAACTTCGCTAGAAATGTCTAAATACATTTTAAGCAAAAAGTTGGAAATTTGATATTTTCGTCATTTTTCGCAAAATGAAGGGTAGTGGAGTAATTGAATGATAATTTTCCCTTAAGTTAAGAAAAATTTATTTGATCTAAAATATTACTTTCCTTTTTTTTATACACATCATTGTAATAATAATAAATATTTTTGATTGTTCCAGATTTACCAGTTATAAAGCCCTTCAGTTTTGAGGACAATGTGAAAGAAGGCGATATTGTATCAGTCATGTGCTTAACAATAGGAGGAACTCAACCAATTGTATTTTCCTGGAAGAAAGATGACAAGGAGCTGTCATCATCGCAGAATATTCCTCAAGTCAACATAGAAAACAGTCCTGTAGTGTCTGTTTTAATTTTAAATGGTGTAACTGTTAATAGTGATGGGAACTATACTTGTACAGCTAGAAATAGTTATGGAAGTAGCACTTATTCCTCAGCTCTAAAAGTGAAAGGTGAGTTACTTTTCACATAAAAATATTATTTTTTTAATATTTGCGATAAATAAAATAGGTATTTTTACATTGACAATTCATTAATTTACGACTTGGGTAACATTTTCGATAACTAATCTATGCGTAATCTTTAGTTAATTAAAGCGTATATATTTCAGGATACATTTGATTGATTTCCTTTCAGTACTTAGTTTAGATTTTAATGTTTAGTTAATGAATTATAGATCTAAAAAATAAAGAAAATTGAAATGGTGATATGTGAATTTATATAACACGGCAATTGATTGTATGTTCATTTATAATGAAATATAGTTAATGTGGAAAAAAAATATGTTATAAGAATTCGCACACTGCCACAAATACATGAGATGTATTGCTGACATAAAAATAGAAGTTTAAATGTATTGGTTAAATTTACTTGCTTTGATAAAATCTTAATGATTTTTTAATTAAACTTTGCTAGTTCATAACTAAAGAGCTCATTTTTTTTTAATGCAGTTACTTTGTCATGTAAGCATGCAAATATTTAGCACTACTTTGTAGAAATAAGTTCGGACTCTCTTCTCTTTTTTTTTTTTTTTTCCGGAACCCGAGCCCAACGATTCGAAATCCGAACCAGAAGTATTTTATGTCTTCGGACTCTGCCCGAGACCGATACTAAAAATATGCAGTAGAAAATTATTAACATTTTAAAATTGTTTCAAGATTAATTTTCCCATTTAAGAATCTTTTCTTAAATAGAAATATTTGTCTATCTCCAATTCTCTCCCATGACGACGTTTCGTTATTTTCATGTCTCTGAGAATCGGTTTTTAAAATAGCAAATTTGTTATTTATAACAAACCACTGACAGAAATCTACTAAAGTCCAAAATCTTCTTTTAAAGTATCATTGTACAACTTGGGTGGAAATACGTGAATTGTGTTTTGCAATAATCCTTAAAAAGGATTTCAAGTAGAAAGAGAGGATAGACAAGGTATATACCACGTCGTATTTATGTTACTAACATTGATCGTGCCAAAGCTTCAGAATCTGATAGAATGATTAACAATTCAATACAACCACTTCAAATTGATTTTGAGGATTGTAAAACATTTTAAGAAATTTAGGCTACATTCTCGTTCCTCTCAAGTAGCACCTGGCAAGTTTTTTTTTTAATTTCCATTATATTTTTATTTTTATTTCCATATTTATATTCTTTTTCCATTTGATAATAAATAAAATTTTTATTTTGAGCCCGAGCCCAGTCCGAGCTAGAACACTGTTATGAAATTCAAGCGCAAGTCCGTTTCGGGACTGAGCTCGGTCTGAACCCATTTGATTCCTACTATCTTGTTAAAAACATAAAACACTTTTTTTCAGGATTGTGAAGTCAAAATTGTATTTCTCTAAATTTTCGTGAAAATCTTTTAAATGGAAAAAAAACTAACTTTTCTTTTATTATTATGTTTTATTTTTTGTTTCTGTGGAATACATAAGCTGAGAAAGTGGAAAGAAGGAAAATCAAAACAGCAAAATTTGTTTTTAAAATATTGGCAGAAGTTCTTTTACTATCATAAAATATATCTTAAAATTTCATTTTTTTTTTTAAATTCAAGAATAAATCTTATTTGATTTCAATATTAAAATAAGATACTTTACTATTTAAGAAAATTTATAAAAAAAAAAAATTATTACAATCTTCTGAAAATAATATTGCTTTATCTTATTTAAATCTAGAAGTGTCAAAGTTTTGCATTTGAAATGAATCTTTAAATAATGTTTTTTACATAATATAATTTTTTTTCCAGCTCCACCCAAATGGGAAAAAACACCAAATGATATTATTACAGTTATTGGCGAATCTATTAGCGTAACATGCAGTGCAACTGGTTATCCCAAGCCTAAAATTATTTGGAAAAAGTTCAAAAGTATGATAATTGAATTATTTCACTTAAATAAAACTGAGCACATAAAGCTACTAGTTTGAGTAATTCTAACTTTTTTTAAAAGATTGTTTTAATTGTTTCCATAATACTTTATTAAAATAAAATCTTTGACGCGCAAATTTATATAAAAAAGAAATTGTGATTATAAAATAAAAC
Organism: Maratus michaelseni; assembly: GCA_963931845.1. Lineage (NCBI taxonomy): Eukaryota > Metazoa > Arthropoda > Arachnida > Araneae > Salticidae > Maratus > Maratus michaelseni. Next base: position 259,936,106 of record OZ007592.1, read on the forward strand.
TGGTATTTAGTGTACTTTAATATGTGTAGTTAAATTTAAATAATTTTTAAACTGTTTTAAATTTTGTGAACCATGTAAATATAAAATCATGCTTATTCAGTTATCATATTCAAAACAGGAATACAATGTTGAATGAAAAATATTTGAATTAGGAATTAATGTATGTATTTAAAGTTTTTCTTTTTTTTAATTATTTTAATTATTTTTTGTTTATTCTAAACATAACGGAAATATCCTTCTGATAAATTTTGAAATAACTATGAATTTTTCAAATGTTTTAATAACAATATGAACAATTATTTTCATTACATGTTTACATAATACTTTGGCGTATTTACCAAAAATATTAATTGCTTATCATTATTAAGTTATGAATATATGTATATTTTATGTATTCAGTGTATTCTTTTACTATATATCATTCCAAATAAAAAATCAATTTTCATTAGTTTTAATGAAAATTTTTAACTTTAATACTTACGTATGTTTTTTGTTTTTAGAAACTCAAACTGCTGAACACGTTTTCAACTCATCACTGATAGATGTTTTGGATACTTTAAAAGTACAATCAGTTTCATTCGAGGATGCTGGATTTTACGAGTGTATAGCTGATAACGGGATATCTCCAAGCATTAAAACTAACTTCTCATTAACTATTCGTGGTATGAAATATCATTGATGTTATAATATAAACAAACAAAATATTTTGAGTTTTCAGTTTCATCTACTCCCTTTTCATTTTACTGTGTAATTTGCGTATGATGTATAAAACATTTTTTTTTAATGCTACTGTATATGTATATTATAGATACCAATCTTCATACGTTTTACCTTTAAATGTGTTGTTTATTTTTATGACTAAAATTAAAAATATGTTGAAATATCATTCAAGTTAATTCTATTCGTTTATATTTGAATTCTTATATTTGTTTACACGTAACTCTTATGACTTTTTGTAGGTTTAAATAAATTTATATATTTGTCATATATTTTGTTTAAAGTTAACGTTATTTTACCATTATATTTTAATAATTAACGATCTACGAGAATTAATAAAAAACTCTTCAACAAGCTATTAGCTGGTGATTTTGTACTTTACATAAAAAAATTGCATACTTTGTGTCCGTGGAAGAAGTATTATTTTGTAATCATTCATATGTTTCAATAGTGAAAAAAAAATTAATTTGTTATGTATATGAAATATATAGCAAAGTATATTAATTCGTAGTTTTAGTAGTTGTCAATATGTGGCGCTACAAGTCTGCTCTCAATTTATAGTATTTGTGTTTATTTCGCAAGGTGTACTGAAGCTTCTTATTCGATGAAATTTAAAATATATCCCATTTCCAAACATTGCCAAACTCTTTTTATGCAAAAGTGTTTTAATTTAAGAACATATAAAGAACATGAAAGCATTTTTCCGTCAGTGCTATTCAATCAGTTGCTGGATAACACTTTTCATCAACGTAGTTGTTTTCATGGATTCATGGGCGATTGCTGGTAAGCATTTTTCATTTTACATTTATTAAAATTTACAAAATTGTATGATAATATATATATGAAATGTTTGAAAATCTTAGTTTCACAGCAATTTTAATTCAATCACTTTCATAAGTTTTTAATGTTCTGTTAATATTCTCCATAGCATCATATTTAAAATGCTCCATTTTCTTCAATTCATATATTCTGCGATAGTATTCTTCTAAAGTTATTTAATGTAAAAATAATGTATGAATTCTCACACTTATGACATTTTAATGGTAAGCAAATTCATTTTGTTAACGCATTTCGAATGTAATTAAAAGTATTATTCAGTTTTCCCATTTTTAACGCAAATAAATTAATTTTATCGTTTAAAAATGTATTATTTACACAAAATTTTTTACATAATATGCATATAATTTGTATATAAATTTAATATTTATATAACAAAAAAAGAATTTATTCATAAAAGCCAAAATCTTTATTTATCTTTATCTACTCTAGCATTACGAAAAAATATAAATAAAATAAGTATCTAGATAGTTTTAAAAATATGTGTATGAATAGCACATTTTGCAAACAATATTTTCCTTCACACCTGTAATTTTTTTTTCAATTATTGAAAATCTTATAGAAATTGTCAAAAATTTAAGTATTCTGAACATTAAAATTGATAAAATTTCAAATTTTATAATCACGAATTCTATTTTGTTAATATATAGCTTCAATTTTGATGTTCCTTTTTTCTTATATCAAGCGCTTTTTTTTCCCAAGATAAAAATTTATAAATAACGTACACTAAATATTTTAAAATGTGGATCAAAGCTTAAAAATTGAAATTATTTCATCACTGGTAGTTACATATATTGTTAGTAGCATATTATCTCAGAAAAGGTTAATAGTTTTCTGTTTAAGTATTTTTTTTCTTCATATGTACCTATAATAAAAAATTGTCATGCGTAAGCTTGATCTTATAAACAAATTGTAAATGGTTTTTGTTTTACCTTACGTGTAGGTCTAGCATATGAAGGTAAACTGAATAGTCAAGCGTTATATAATGTAAATAAAATTAATAAGCACTAAGATTGATAACAAGACTTATCATAATTGACAATTAATTTGAATATGCTCATTAAAAATATGTTGATAGTAATTTTCTTTTAAATTTGTATTTTTAAATTTTCGACTATTATGGGTAAGGATTGAAAAATTATATACAGAGAACAAATGATATGGCACTCGAATTAAAACTTGCTATTTATAAATTACAGAAAATCACAACAAGAAAAATTTTTAATATAACTTTTTTAAAGTATAACATGATTCGGAAAGACAAATAAAAAATAAAATTAATGTAAAAAAAACTAAACAGAAAAATCAATGATTTTATAAATTATTTATATAAAAATGTAACATTTTCTTTAGTAGTATGTAACTTCATACTACTTCATGATTATGTAACTTCATACTACTTCATAATTATGTAACTTCATACTACTTCAAAATTATGTAACTTCATACTACTTCAAAATTATGTAACTTCATACTACTTCAAAATTATGTAACTTCATACTACTTCAAAATTATGTAACTTCATACTACTTCATAATTATGTAACTTCATACATTCTTGTGTTTAAAATTCTAATAATTGACGGTAATAGTAAAGTCGTGAAGAAGTATTCTAATCTTTGTGTTATTTAGGCCTGATTACTTTAGAACTGAAAACAATATGACTGAAATCAATAAAAAAGTAATTCGTTGAAGCATTAGTTTTAAAATATTATTTAAAGTTGAATTTAAGTTTTATAATTTTTCTTATAAGTTACTTTTAGATATATTCTTCATATTTCTATAAAATTGTGCATTCTTTTACAGATTTACCAAAAGTGAGAAAATTTCAATTTGAAGAAAATGTTCAAGAAGGAGAAACTATATCAGTTACATGTTTTGCGGTCTCTCAGAATAAACCGTTATCATTCAGATGGGATAAAAATGGTGAAGAAATTGATGAACGGTTTAGTAATATTAGAATTGAAAATTCAGGTGATTATTCAGTGTTGATTTTGCATGATGTTAAACTTGAAAGTAGTGGAAACTATACATGCAGTGCTCAAAATCCATCTGGAATTGCTAAACAAACCGCGCACTTACTTGTAAAAGGTAAATAAATTCTCAAATATTGATACATATATTTTTTATATTCAGTTATTTTATTTATGCGTATCATTTGGGTAAATTTTACGTAGGCAATATATGTTTATGGCCGTAGTTTCAGTAAATAAATGTTATTTATTTTAATGGATTAGAACTTTTAACGCGAATCTTCCAAGTAAGTTGTGAAATTTAGTTTATATTTTTACTATGCCATGAGTTGCAAACTAACTTAAGTTAAAATATTTCCTGAAAATATATAATATATTTTAAAAATTGAGTTTATAACAAAATATTGGTTTGCTACGACAGCTGTAAACCTATAATATAATTATTTTTCATTGATTAAAGAAAACAAATTATCTCTGTTTAACTATCTATTTTAAACTTCATTCGAAAATTTCCATTTTGAAAATGTGTTGATGCAAATTAATATTCCATAATTGGGCATAGGCATAATAAGCAGGATTTTTTGTATTATAGATTTATTTCAAGTTATATACTTCCAATTGCCGAAATAATTATAATTGGATTTAAATTTCATGCTGTGATAGTTCTTGTTCAAAATATGACAAGTCATTATTATTTTATTTTTTTATTTTAGCTGTTTGAATATTCTCTTAAATTATTTTTCTAAAATTTTTATAGTTAAAAATTGAAGCACTATAACGAATATCTAGCACTTTAAAAATATTTTAATTGAAACTTTTTTGTCTATATTAAAATTAATAACAATAAATTATTTATCTTTTTCTCCCGTCTTTAATTAACCTGTTCTTTTACCTAATTTACACCCCCTAATTTAGAAATTTTAGAGTTTAAATATTATGTTTAAGTGTTACCATGAGCAAATATTCATTACGAATAAAGATTTTTGTTTTAACTGAACAATTAATTTGTATGCTGATAAAATATAGAGAAAGACTCATTTGTTTAAATACAGTCTTGAATTCCAGCAAGAGAATAAATTTACGAATGTAATTTGTTTATTATTTTCCGATGTTAAATTTTCAGTATCTTAATTTATTTTTTTAAACTGACATTAAAACCTTCTTTTGTTTAATAGCTCATCCTAAATGGGTGCAAGTTCCAAGTGATATGGTGACTATAAATGGGCATCAAATAGAAACACACTGCATAGCATCTGGATCTCCTTTACCAAAGATATCTTGGAATAAAATTTTAGGTAATATACTTGAAAACTTTTTTCAAAATATACACGCTTGAGTTTTTTTTGTGTTAATTTATTAATTTTATTTATATATTTGTTTGTTTTTTATGTAAATTTAATTAAATATTTCGTTTATTAAATATATGCATGATGGAGTGATATTTCTATTACGTTTGAAGTTATTTGAAATTTGTTTCACTTTATTGTGAACATTTAAGAAAACATAAGTTAAGGTTCAAGTGATATAAATCATAAAATTTTAACAAAAGCATCTATATGATAAATTTAAACATGAGAATCTGGCACATTTTATGTGTTACATAGTCATGTTAGTTATGAGTTATGTTATGTCATTATGCTTTTACAGCTCAACAAGAATATATAAGTTTTAAAATAATAAGATAACTGTTTCGGTAATTAATAAACGTTCACGTTATGATACTTTTAAATAGATTTTTTATGTGGAATTAAAGAATATATTAATATGTGTCAAAATATTTCATTTTAAATAAATGTATTCATAATAAGATCTAATTGTTCAAAATCATCCCCGTTGTACTAGGTAATTTAATTCTTAAATAATATTTAAGTTCAAGATAGATCAGCAGATTTTTCAGTACTATAATATATAAAAATATATGTATTTCTAAAATCTTATAAAGAAGTATAAAAATGATTGTCAAAACACTTTTTCAAAATTTAAATTTTAAGAACCATTCTTTAAAAGTTCCTAGTGTTATTAAATTTACAATTAGAGCATTTAATAATAAATTATAGCAATTTAAAATAAGCATACAGAATATACATTTGATGAGCTGAAAATTGTTGCTGATACAGCTAACATTTTTTTTTCTATTTTAGAGCACAACTTTACAGAATACAGAGTTATTTCGGATGGTCATAGTGGAAATTACAGCAAAAGTTCTTTAAAATTTGATCATGTATCTCCATCCCACGCTGGCATTTATGAATGTATTGCTGACAATGGATTAGGATCTGTTATTAAAACAAACTTTTCATTAAGAATACGTGGTATATATATAAATGTTTTTATTTTTTTAAGTGTCCATATTTTTCTTCTAATGCCACAACTTTGATGTTTATTCTAAAAGCACCTTAATTTTAATCACACTTTATGTATATGTTGTACATGTTTTTGTTCTTTCATTTAAAATATATATGCCTTTCTATGAAACATTTTAAACTGTATACAATTTGTTTTAAATTACCGGTATATTCCTATATATATAGTTTAGTTTTCATACTTAATATAATTAAGTTTTAAATATTTTGTGTTTTGAAACTTGATTTAGATTGTTATGCTTCTAAAATATTTTGTCATCAATAATTGTTGTGTAAGAATAGTTTAAATATGTGTCAAAGTGTGGCGCTGCTAATCTACGTAGTCACAATTCTGCCGTTTGTAGTTCACGTATGTTTTGTACATTAATTTTGCAGTTCTACTCGTTCTACTGGAGATGAATTTAATTTTAAGTATACTCTACGACTAAATGTTCACTACAAAAAATTGTGTTTTGGATCATCATTATGACTTCGAAAGCGTTTTTCAGTTATCCATTTATCATCACAACTCATGGGATACTCACAATATTAATACTGTTTCCTATAAGAAAAACTTGGACTTCAGGTAAGATTTTCGATTTTATTCAAATATTATTGCATATCTAGTTATTTCTAGAAATAAATTTCATGCATTTGACTTTTCATTCTAATATTTTGATTATTGAGTGTTAAAGGTATGTATTTTCTAGAATGTAAAACTTTACGTCAACGAAGTCTATAACAATAAAACATTAACATTTTTTGTTGATTAACATAATGATTATTACTACTTTTATTACTATTTGTGCTTATGATCCGTGAAATTTACTCCTTGAGAAATAACATGATATGCAATATTTTTACTCTGTTAAAGGTAAACAAAGTTTGCGTGATTAGCATTTTTAAAAAAAATTTAAAGGTTGGTTAAAGATTTTTAAGAGATAGTAAAGTATTTTATTTCCTAATTAACTATTAGGAAAGTACAATCATTTCTTAATTTTCTAATCGTAAATCCTACATAAGAAAATAAAATCTCTTATGATGATGCGACTATTCATAATTGATATGTTTTTTTTCAGAAGATTGAAAATAGTGGATACTTTAAATTAATAAAATCAAATTTATGTAACGAAAATTAAAATTTGTAAACAAACAAGTTATTGTAAAGTTTTTAATGTATAAATATCAGTGACGTATGCTTAGGTTAAAAATGTTTTAATTACTACTTTTATTTTTATTTATAACTCTATGGAATTAATAAAAGGCATTTATATACTTTTATATTCATATATTACAGAAGTAAAATTCGTTTCACTTTTACAGGTGTACCGGAGATTCAGAAATTCAGTTTCCAAGAAAATGTTTTAGAAGGAAAAGTTATATCTGTGACATGTCTTGCCATATCAGAAGATAAACCAATTTATTTCCAATGGGATAAAAATGACAGAATTTTAGAAAGCGCACAAAATAATATTAAAATTGAAAACGGAGAAAATTTTTCACTTTTAATCCTGAAAAATATTAGCATAGAAAATGATGGTAACTATACCTGCATTGCTAAAAACAGACACGGCAGTTCAAAACATTCAGCTTATTTAAATGTTAAAGGTGAGATTTTCTTTTACGCATAAATATTTATAAATTTGTTGTTTATACTGAACACTGTGCATAAAAACAAATGACTTTAATTTTATGATTTTTTTTTTGTAATCCTACTTTTGCACATTTATGTTTATGGTACTTTCTAATCAAAAAAAAAATATATATATCCAATTTTTCTTTTGTAATTTATTATTATAGTACTTCATACTATGATTGCTCATTTAAACTCTCCACATTTTTATTTTGTTTATTATAAAGGCTTTAATTTTCAAAATTTTAGATATAGGCCATATTTTATCATTTAATGATTTGTGGAACTTAATAAATTTAACAAGATCCAAACGTTAGTATTAATGAGTGAAATAATTTTAATAACTATGACCATGAACTGTTCAAATTATAAAAACCTTTTGAAATAAAACCTGATAATTAAAATAAAGCAAGTATAAATTAACCTAAATATTTTGCTAATAAATTTATCATTAACGAAAATATCGATAACTGTGTATAAATTGTATTTTTTGAGGAATTTTTGTTATAAATATTTATTATGCATTTAAAAAAAATGTCTTGCTTTTGATTTAAACTGGATTTACTTCTCGATGATTTGTGTAGAGATACAACAATCTTTATTCATGTTTGAAAAAAAATCCTAATTATTTAGTAATAATAATATCGCCTCACAGTTGTGAGCACTAAGAGTTCACCCAAAAAACCACCCTAAAGATCTTTCACCATAGTTTTTTGCAGCAATTAGCTGTCTTTGCAGCAGTTCGTGTACTGATGATATTTATATGCATATTTAAAATTTATCCTTTTTATTCAATAAGAATCTCAATTTATTTATAAAAGAAGATTACATAAATATTGTTTATATTAAATATTATAAATGAAATGTCTTAGTTAAATTAAGCTTTTTTTAATAATAAAAACTACTTAATTTTTGCAGCAATGCCGCGGTGGATACAAATTCCTGAAGATGTAACAACCTCTATAGGCGAAACCGTTTCAATTAAATGCATTGCTTCTGGATCTCCTAAACCTGAGATTAATTGGAAGAAATACTCTGGTAAGAATTATTCTCTTTATTTTCCTTTTTAGCATAAAACAAGTACATAATATTGTAGTAGAAATCGCATGTTTAATTGTATTTTGTACATTGTATTTTTTCAATTGTATTTTTACAATTGTATTTTTACACATTTTATAATGGACTGTGATGTGATATTTTTATATGTATATTAATTTAGTTATATTTACATATTCATTATTTAATTAATTTAAATGAATTTATATTCATTAATATTAAGAATGTTTTTGATCTAATGCATTTTGATTAAGGCCTACGGTGGACAATATCATATTAACTTCTAATATAATGTATACTTTTCTAAAGTGTTAATATAATGCATGTTTTAATTTTTATTAAACGTTCTACCCTTACCACTTATATCAAGAGTATTTAATTTTTAACTTTGTATGAAGAAACATTATATGTTAATAATTAATTTCAATATTTAATTATTATTAATTTTAAATCCTTTGTATCTTAATTCAAATATTTAGTATTTTAATTTAATTTAATTTTTGTGATGTTACATTTTTGGCACAGCTATTTAATAGTTGCTATGTCATTTCATGGTACATATATTTTTATGTTGCTTTTTAATTATTAATTTTTCCATCTTACATCTTATTATTAACATAGAATTATTCATTAATACATCCATTACTTTAATGTAATTGGATATTCTATTTATTATTTATTAATTAATTTCATTTATGTATTATTTAACTAATTGCTACTTTAGATAGTATATGGTTTAATTTTTAAATATAAATTTTTATCCAATGCTATTTTTATTCAGCGTATATTTACTTTTTACCCTAATAGATGGCAGCACCATGGTTTCTGTTGCTTTACAATAATATTCATATTATTCTAACATCTATTCTGGCAACATGGTAAATCATTTTCTAAAACTAAATTTGGCAACATGTAATGATTTTTTTGCAATTCATTCCCTCTGTTTGGTTGTGTTCATGTGTGGTTCATGTGGTGCACAGGTATCTTTTTTAATCCAAATGGATTATGTACTTTATGACTCTATTTCAAGTTTTATCTGTATATTATAGGTATGGTTTCTTTCCTTTTTAATATTGTATTTATTTTTTATCTTTTTACAGGTTTGATTCATTGTTTATGAGTGGTAGTCCCGAAATCATATTCTTTAGCAATGTTATGGCTAATATGATGATGAAACCACTCATTTTATTTGTGGTATTAGGCATTTGGGACTTGATAATTCTGTCTAAATTCCACGAATTTCAATTCATTCATTCAATTTCATTTATTCAATTTTTAATTTAATTTCTTCTTCTTTTAAATAAGTTTTTGGTATCTATATTCAGTGAGTTGGGGAATACTTTCATTGTCAACTAATTATTATATACTTAATCATTATTTCATAGTTTAAGTTGGTGTTATGGTAATGTTTCATTTATGGTTATATATATATATATATATATATATATATATATATATATATTCCCTCTCAAGTTAATCCTATCAGTGTAATTCTTAATAATAAAACATCGGTTCATCCCACAAAGCCTGTATAGTACGGAATTCAATTCAAATACCTATATAAAGAGAACCCGGGACCTTTTTAATATTTGAAATTTGACGAAAGCATTGAATAATTTTATGCTAAATCTGGACATTAACTCAAAGTATATATATCATAGCATAATTTTTGAGTCACACTCCTTAAATTGATAGCTACAGATATTTCTTACATGTCAGATGTTTACATAATATATTAATTTAAATTGATTGAACTTTACATTACCTGAAAAATGCTATTGTCAAAGGCATATAAAATTGCTTTAAAGAATTTTGTAATTGAGCATTACATCGCATGTAAGAAATTTATAGATCGGATTCGCACTACAACAAACTTTTGAAACATTAAATGTGTGGTTATTCGGATTTTTTGTTCACTTTTTTCGTTTTTCGTTTTTTCGTTGATGTTTTTAGCTTTCTTTTTCTTGGGAAACTGCTATCATAAAACAAACTTCTTTATAAAAATTTATAAAATTTATTATAAATATTACTTTTGCCAACATATACAACAACATTTACGACAACATAACAAAAAATGAAAAACAAGTATGAAAGTTAAAAAAATATTTAAAAAAAATCTTTTATAAGCATTCAATGGTTATAGCGATAAAAGGAGTAAAGAAAAATTAATCTTCTAATATTTTATACTTCTTTTGTTTAATTTCGTTGTTGCCGATTCAGCCAGTTAGCATATTTTGGTGGAAGTGGTTTGGCGCATAATTAACTCAATTCTTTTTCTGTAACACATAAATAGTTGCAACCATAAAGACTATTTGACAATGTATGATCTGCGGCTGGCTAAAGGAAAAATGTCTTAAAATTCATTTATAATTAAGTTCTAAAAATATTAATGCTGTACTGTCATCTCAAACATGCCTGTGTTATTTTTTTTTAATATATATATAATTCTATTATATCGGAGAGTGTGTGAAAGTCGATTACAAAATTCCGTCTTTATATACAAAAACCAAGTTAAACAAAAGTGTAATAAAAAGAACATCTACTGTTTTAAAATTAGTAGCAACAACACACACGCGCTTGTAATGTATATATATATTGTGTATGTTTAAAAGAATAATTCAGCATTTAAAGTTTCTGTTACAGTTAAATCAATTGTTTTAATATTAATATATAATCGGTAATAACGATATAAAGACCAATATTCCATTGTCGAAGAATTAAGAGTATTTTTCTATCTGGGCTTGCATAAATTCCAGCTTGCATGTATTCTATCAACCGAAGTTTGATATTGAAGCTAATAACAGTCGATTACGGTTTTAGAAATTATAACATTAAGAGGGCTATTATAATGCAATGTAAAGCGCATAAAAGAGAAAAATGTCATGGATAGTGATTTATTGTAGTGGAGAATAATTGTGTGAATTTCAAAATTATCTGTATTGAATTCTAAATTGTTCTTTGACAAATACCAATAATTTGATAATCAACAGCTTTTTGTGTTAATAACAAAACTTTTGTCTTATATGCAAATTTTTATGAGAATTATCAGACATTGCAGAAAACTTGAGATATGTGATAAACAAAATTCGAAGCTAATTTTTTCGATATTTTAAGATCTCCTTTAAAAATATTTGTTTCGTAAACCAAGTATGATGTTCTTATAGCATTCGTTGTTATCTTCATACAATACAAAAAAAAAGATCAAACATGTCTAAGATAACTTGTATTTTTAAGAGTGAAAATGAATGTTTTGTAAAGGTATTTGTTTGGCCGCTATATTTCAATTCATCAATTTTAATTATATTGCCGAAAATGCGTTCATAATTCGGTAGGAGAATAGTTCCAAGGAACATGAAGCTATAAGAAAGAAGTTTATTAAACATATACATTTTTTTTTTTCAAATTTCCTAAGAAAATTAATGAGTCTTAGTAGTCATACTTTTCCTCCGAAGGTGCAAGTTTGCATCATGTCACATTTAATTTTAATTCTGATTTCATATAATACACAATAAAATGAAATTTTTACCACTAATAGGTCAATATCTGCTTGATTTAACGTAATTGTTTCAATGTTGTACAATTAATATTTAATTATTTTTAAAAAGTTTAAATTAAAAAAAAAAGTAAAAAAATTTTTTTTGCTTAATATCCACTACGCGCAAGGTTGTAGAAAAAATATTGCTTCAAAAATAACAAACAAAATTGATAATGATGTAAAATTGATATACTTCAATTTCAAGTAATTAAAAATTTATTTTTTAAATTTTAATTTTAAATTGTAAAGTCTTTAAAAAATTCATTTTTTTGTTCAAAACATGTCAATTTAAAAGAAATTAAATTTTTAATGGCTTGAAATTGAAGTATAAGTTCAAGATACATCAATTTTACATCATTATCAGTTTTGTTTGTTATTTTTGAAGCAATACTTTTTTTACAACCTTGCGCGCAGTGGATACCAGGCGAAAAAGTTTTACTTTATTTTAAAATTTAAACTTTTTAAAATAATTAAATATGAATTGTACAACATTGAAATAATTATGTTAAATCAAGCAGATATTGACCTATTAGTGGTAAACATTTCATTTTATTGTGTGTTTATATGAAATCAGAAATAAAATAAAATGTGGCATGATGCAAACTTGCATCTTCGGAGGAAAAGTAAGACTACTGAGACCCATTAAATTAATAATTTAAATAAATTAGGTTAACCTTTAAACTAAAAAGCGTTATCTTAACATAACATTTGGTCTTACAAAATCATCTTTCAATGTATGAGTCCTATTCTCTGCATATTCCAGAAGTGCTTAAACTCCTTTTGAGGTTTGACTGAAATATTTTCAGAAATTAAAAAATGTTTATTCTTTTAAAGTTTCATCTTTATACTAAATATACTATATTATCTTGCATTATGCTATAGTGTTTCGCATCTGTATATTATACCTAATTAGTCTTTATGACACAGACTTTCAGTGGTGCTTTGCATTAATTTGTATTTATAATGAAGTTTATATAGCGAATTTAATAATACATTTACGATACCTAAAAAGTTTAAATTCTTGAAGGAATTTGATGCTCCTTTTTCGAAAACATTGTTGTATAAAGCAATCTATATGTATAAATTAGTATTGTTTAACTAATTTTAATTTAAAACTAGTATTTCACTTACAAATAAAAGGAAGAGAAATAAGTTTCATATCTAAATTAAAGGATTATTTTGCAAAAGAATGAAGATAGTTTTAAAATTTAAAGATTGTAATATTATAAATATACAGATTATGTAATTTTTTTAAAATTCAAACCATTAAGAGGTAGCCTTTCGTGCATATTTACAGCATGGTTTGACATTTTATCCAATTGTTCTTTTTTTATATTATATAGTCAATAATACTTTTTTCTCGCTTTGATTAAAAATAAATAAAAATATGTTCAGTTCCAAAATTTCATCTATATAAGTATTCTTTTGGACGCATTAACGTTTTATTCCTGAATTCTAAAGTCATTCGACATTAATAACTTGACAGATTTGAAAGTTTTTACCTCTGAATAAGAAAATAAAATTTCAATAGAGTTCTGAAACTTCTTTGACATAAAATAATGCTTGTATGGTGATTCATATACACGAAGAAAGCATAAGAATTCGGTTATCAGGAAAACATTCTGGAATAATTTGCGGGGTAAAAAGCGACAAAAAAAAATAAGATAAAGTGCATTTTGTGGTTGGTACATATATAAATAAATTGTGTATCGCTGAGGAACTAAAAGTGAACTAAATTGTGTATTTATAAATCGGAACTATATCAATAACTAATTAAAAATTTTTATTTTTCCAGAAAATGATGGAAAGTTTATTCCCTTCGTTGTAGAGAATAAGAGCCAAGGACCACAGTCTGAATTAAAGATATCTTCAGTATCATATGAACATGGTGGTATATATGAATGCCGAGCTGATAATGGCGTTCTTCATAGCATTTCATCTAATTTTACGATAACAATACGTGGTAGGAAGAAAAAAATTGGAAAATTTCAATATTTTTTATAAACATATATACACTTGTTCTTAATAGCATTATATTTATATTTTATTACATTGATAATTATTGTGTTTTATTTAATCTCTGTAACAAAAAAATATATATAAGAAATAATACGTAATTGAATTAATTTCGTAAATCATGTGAAAATGTTTTCAATTTTTGACATTGTGTGGCGCTGCTATCCTACTGATGGGTTGTTTAGTACATATTATATTTGATACAGAAACGCTCTGTGTAAAACACAAATATGAAGCAGCTCATTATTAAGTGTATTTTGTGTTATAATAGTATTTGAGAAGCTCATCTTTGGATTTTAAGTTCAGAACTACCTTAATGTCTTTCAGTTTAGTTCTTAATCAGAGGAATGCAATATTCAACTATCATAGCTGTATTTCAACTTGTCATCTTGGGATATTGTTTTGCACGTAAGTAATATTTCATGCATTTATTTTGCAAATACTAAGTTTTATTTTCATATTGGTGAACATTTTCTGGAATTTTAAATCGCCCTACACTGTTTAAAAGTCGTTAATCACTTTCAAATTGATCTAATAAAAGTATAAATATAGTATATATAATAGCAGATAAAATATTTAATCCTCAAACAATTTTTTAAATTGCATAAATATCAGTACGTATTTAAACAAAATTAACTTGAATTAAATTATATATTTTTTTTTCTAGTATTATCTAACGTAATTTTTAATGCATGCTCGGTATAAAAATATGAGCTCCAGTTAAATTTCTCGGTCTTTTTCAGTCATTTTCAATAATATTCTTTTGAATTGCTATTATGTATCTTTGGAAATATTAAATGTTATTAAGATATATTAGGAATGCTTATGCATAGTGGATACAATGTAGTTATTATACCAAATATCTTAATCGGATTTTGTATTTAATATAATTGTGTATTCACTTTAAATAATATTTTCACCTAAAACCTTTTAATTTAAATGCTATTTGATATATAATTTTTATGAAAAATAGTTGATAAGAATATGCTAAACTGATAAAAAATATTTTTTGAATATTTAAACCTTTAACTTTATTTTAAACAGTCAAATAATTTAATGTGTTTTAATAAATATTACAGGAGTGTTTTCTATAATTCGTTATAGCTACACAGTTTTGTGCTGCTTCCCCCCACTTCCCTGCCCACATAAAAAATATTTATTGTTATTAATAATATTTGCTTTTGAAGCCAATGTATATTATACAACTTTATTTTTATTTTTTCAGTCAAAATTGAACCATTTAGTTTTCCAAGAAGATTTAGCATAGGTGAAAAAGCCCAAGTAACTTGCTTTGTAGCTTCGGTAATTGATGATTTAATATTCCAATGGTTTAAAGATGGACAATTACTCCAAGATTCTGAAAACATTAGATTAAAGAATGAAAAGGATTTTTCTGTTATAATTATTGACCCTGTCGGATATAACAGTGAAGGAAATTTTACTTGCAAAGCCATCACAGACAAAAGTTCCGCTTCTCATTCTGCTGGATTACAGATACAAGGTAAATATTCAGTGATGAGTTTTGTATTTTTCCTTTATTCTTTGTTATCCTATATATATAATTTATTCTTTAAAGCATTTATTAGTAAAAAATATATGTAGAAACTATTATCAATTTAAATTTCTAATGATTTTTTACTATTTATTTACTTGTTTTTTCTCTCATTCAGAATTACATAGTTCAATAATACTTCAATGGCATTTATTTTTTAAAGTAGAGAAATTTATAAATTTGAAATCTAATCTGTAAATTTAATATTTCAAAGGTAATGACAAAAATATATTAAATGCATGGCTATAAAGATGAAAAATATTAATTCCTTGTCTAATGGTAATTTAATTTTTAAATCCAGATCCAGAAAGTATAACAGTCAAGACTTACCATTATGTAATAGTGCATACGGTTTTTAACATCTTGTTTATATTGTGCTAACTATTTTTTATTAAATTTTTGATAAACATAATTATTAATTATTTCACATGTTTAAAGAGAATTGATTATTCTTGAAGTTTTTGTCTTCCATTTTTCTCATCACTGTCGATAATTTGACCTAAGCTAAAATAAATATCATAGCAAACATACTTTCTTGTGTGCTATTATAATAAAATTTTAGAAATAAAGTGGCAGAATCTTTAATAAATTTGTTAAATTATGGCTTGCAAAATTTGGTCTCACATATATATTTTTTAGTATAAATTGTAAAAAATGAAACATCATGTGTAAAGTTTCCAAAATCAAAAAAGAAAAAAATATATTAGATAAAATGTAAAAAATATATATTTTTTAAATGCACAAACTTTAAGTACATTTTAAAAGAAATAAGAAAACTATAAAAAATAATTTAGATTATATCTTAGGCGAAAATATGCATAATTTTTTCTTTTATATTTTAAAAGAAATATATATATATTATATTTTATATTTATATATAAAAAAAAATTGGATGGCTTCAGTATTTAAAAAAAACAAAACTTTTATTCTTTGACCTTGTGATATTTAAAATATTCTTTATAAAAATAATTTAAAAATATTTTTTATAAAAAAAAAATAGTAAAATACTTTAAGTCATTGTATCCGAAATACTGAAATTTACATTCCAAGAAATAACATTTTAAAAGATTTTTCTCCGGGGAAATAGCCACTTCGCAGAGGACCAATTTTGAAATATCTCATAGTACAATAAAAAAATTTTAATAGCTTTTACGGAAGTTATAAATAAAAATTGGGACATATTTTGTATAATTTAAAAGTAGGGAAAAACTTAACAGACAGTATTGGCCGTTATAGATAACTGTATAATTGTTTTTTAAACTTAAACTTCTAAAATTTCAATAAATTTCCTCGAGTTAATGTTTTTATACGATATTTACGAAATGCTTTTTTATTTCTGAAAATAAAACTCAAACAGAAAAAAAAAAATTCATTAAACGTTATTTTCTAAATATTTGAAGAATTTCCAAAAATTTTGCTTTTTAGCTTGTTTTAGATAAAAACATCAATTATACGTATGTTAATATTAAACAATTTAATTTCACTTAATCTTGCAAGCATGTTTTTTAATTATTATTCTTACAAAGTTTTAAAATATGTAATAAATAATTTTACAAAGTATCTTATTTGTGTTTTTGAACATTTTTATAGCTCCTCCCCAATGGATAGATGAAATAAGGAATATTACAACTTCTGTTGGATCATCTATTCATGTAATGTGCAAATCATCTGGCTTACCTAAGCCTGTGATAAAGCTTCATAAATTGTCTGGTATTTATTTTTCTTCATTCTATATTACAAGCAACGTCATATGCTTAAATTTTAGTAGTAGTTGTTAACCCTTTCAGGGACAAGTAATTGTGTTTCTGCAATATGAAATTCACACCCGAATTTTCCAAAAAAATATTTTAAAATAAGAAAATGCAATTTTACAGCTTTTTTTCCCCAAAGCTGTAAAGGTAAAAATTTATTAAATTCTTTTAAAAATGTTGATTAAAATTAGGTGGAAAATATATCCCACTGCCTTTCAATGGTTTAAACACATTTTTTTCATCAATAAATTTATTTCTGTTGAATATGGTGACAAACATTATAAATGGCTCCATATGTAAAGAAAATTGTGTTTGAATTTCAATCACTTAAAGCAAAGGGTAGTTGATATTAGTATTACCTGTTCAGTATTAGATATGTAAATTAAGCAAAGTTCTTTTAACTTCATTTGAGGAAGATAGATAATTTCTTTTTGATTTAAGAGAATTGTGTATCATCCTTTAAACCAAACTTAATTCTTGGTGACATCTTACGTGCAAACGGTTTTCATAAATATCTGATTTTCATTTTTCATGAATGGAAATTTCTAAACTATGAAATCTCTTCCTTTTTATAGAATTATTAATTCGTAAGAGTTAAAAAATTAACCCTTTTTTAAGTAAATTGCGCCAGTTTTAATGTGCAAGTTAAACTTTTATGGGAAAGTATTGATCCATTACATATAATTGAATATTACATATAATTTAAAAGTGCATATGTTTGATTGTAAATTACGTTAAGTAATTCACTATTTGTACATAAAGTAAACGGAAATTTGAAATAATAATTAACATATGATTATAAATAAACATTTTCTTTTAAATAGGAACTTTGTCGGATGGTTTTGAAAAGATGTTTCAAGGACTCTTATCGAAGAATGGATCATTTATTTTGAATGATATAAAAGCTGACGATGCTGGAACATACGTTTGTGAGGCTAGTAATGATGTGGGAAATACTATTTATAAGAATTTTTCTATATCTGTAGAAGGTAAAACCTTGATATTAAAAAATGTGACCATTCAGTTTAAGTTTATATCAGTGTAACTTTAACTTAAATTATAATATATATTGAAAGTGGTTTCTTATGTAAACTTATTTAGTTCCATTGTGTACGATGTAATGCTTTCTATAAACTTTCTTTGGGTTAATATTTTTTGTCACTCTTTGTTTTGTTCATATTTAAAATTTTTAGAATATCTTATGTGATTTTAGAAAATAATAATAAAATACTGAAAAAAATACGGTTAAAAGCTCAAACTTTAATACTTTTTCTGTGTTCAGAGAAATATGAGAAGAAAAACGAGCTATAATGTAAGAACTGTATCATATATTATTTATTATTCTGTATTAAAGCAGTTTTTGTGTTTTCAGAAATTTACATATACTTGGATGTTTCTGTTTTTTGTGGTAATTTATTCTATGAGATATATTTATCATGAGTTTGGCACATTTCTCCGAGAGTTCATTTTGACAGAATCGCATATATTGAATTATAGAGTTATATATTTTTTAATTAAACATATGTATCAAAATTGTTATAATGAATTGTTATTGAATTGTAATTTCTTCTTTTAACTCTGAATATCTATCATTTTTTGTGAAACACATGCACATAGAACTACTCTACGTAGTATACTTTTTCTTTACCTGTTGTAAAATATTTTTTGTTTCTACTTATATTTAAAAATATTTGTAATTTTGTATATATTAAAGGCTTTTAATTCTAACTAATGCCAATATGGGGCGCTGTATGCCCAGTACCAAATGTGAAACTTGCTATGACCGCCATAGTGTAGAAAATTTTGTTTGACATGGATATTATTAATTGCTTTTCGACTGTTCTATGAGCAAACGGATCATAAATACTTGTTATGGAAGATACTTTACGAATAAATTCATTATGCTTGATATTATCCACAAGAGCTTATGCGAAATTTTTGTTCATCTTCATTGCTTTGGCAAGCACAGCTTACGCAAATAATGGTAAGTTAATCTATTTCTATTGCTAATATTAAAATTCTCATTTAAACATTTAAATTTCCCCTACTTCAGAATTCTTTACATAGGTTACATATTTTATTAAAATTTATGCTTTTATACTTTTAAAGTGAAATAATATAAATAGTAAGTTATTTAGAATACTTTTAAAAGCAAGTTTTACAAATTTAGTGTATTTATAAGTGACTAAATATTTCAATTTAAATAAGTTTTCTGAGGTTAGTTGATATACATACGTACATGGTAGAGAAACTGATATTATAGGTATATTTAGGCGAAACAAATAAAAAGGTAAATTTAATAATTTATCAAACAAGTGTGATTTGAAATGTTATTTTGGCATAATTAATGTGTCAAATATTTTTCTATGGCTTTTATTATTTAAAAAAAAATGATTTTATAAATTTATTTTCGGAATTAATTCAAAGTTGTGATAACACTAACCGAAAATTGTTCTGATATTTTTGAAAATCAAGGCTGATCTTACACTTGATATCTAAGAATGAATAAACCAATGCAATTTTTAATTGCTTTATAAGTAAAATTTATATTTAAACATACTTTATTATATCTAATACAGTAATCCCACTTAGTATGTTTTTAGATGGTCAGCACGTGTAACACTGTAAATTTTGTTTTGTTACTGATACTGAATGGCTTGCTGTATGACTCTTATTTTCTGCTTTTTAGAAAATAACCTCAGAATATAAATACTTCCTGATTTGCATTATTATTATTATTATTATTATTACTATTATTATTATTTTACAAAATTATTTGAAAATTCAACTATTTTTATACTATTGCAGTTTAATATCAGTTTAAAGTGCTATCGCAGTTTAATTCGTAAAATTAAATTTTACGGAATAATATTTATTATCAGAAATGCAATTAAAAGTATGTAACACTTTTATTAACCAAATCTTTTGTATAGTTAGTAAAATGAGCTGTTTTTATGCTCATATTTCTCATTTATTTTAAATGTTTAAATTATTTTAGATTTTAGAATTAATTTTTATCATGTGGATCAAGTAGTATAGCAATTTGGTATTGCATTTTGTATTAAAGTACAGAAAGCGACCTTTTTTTTTTAACATATAGGAAGTCAATCTTAGTTTTAAGAACAGACTTGAAAAAAAAATCAGCAGGTCCAAAACTAATTTTTTAAATGCACGTGAAGATGGCATTTGAATATCTTTTCTGTCTTCAAAGCATACGCATTTAAAATCATGAAGACAACTTTTATCTTGGCCAGTACAAATGATATAGTTATTTTTTCAATGCTAAAATGAATTATTCTAATTTATTTAATATGTATAATTTACATATTAGCATAAATATTTATCAAATTAAATACTGACATAAGTAATACAAATTGATTTTTTTTTTAAAATTCAGATTAACATTTTAATTAACATGCATTACCAGCTTGCATTGAGTTAAATAAAACTTTACAGTTTTTAGATTAGACTCCATATTCACAAAAATAGACATTTTAATACAAAATATTTTAAAACTTGTTTAGTAGGAGAAAAAAAAATCCTACGGGATTCGTAAAACAGAAATTTTATATTCTTTTGACATTTTAGTAGCTCATGTGAAACTAGTTGAGATATTTATTTATTTTTTACCCTGAAATATTTTGTTGGTTTCTTTCTTATCAAGGAATTCCAAATAAGCTCGAGTCTACAAGTAATTATTTTGGAGATTCATTTATTTAAGTAAATGAACCGTATTTTCCGTAACTATAGAGTAATTCACTACGTCATTTATTATTGGTCGAATGGTGTGTATGTATATATATATATATATATATATATATATATATATATATATATATATTTGGCTCAGACCTATTTACTCAAACAGAAATCAATTACATTTAACTTATATTAGTGGAATATTGCTCTTGATAAAGTGTTTCGCTATATAAGTTTCCAATTGCTTCTAGTAATAATTTCCCCCTTCTGCACATTGGATTTTTTCTCTACGTATCTTTAAGTATTTTTTCCTACTTATTTTAATTTTGAGAATCTTACATTTTTGGATATATATATATGTATTATAATTATAGGTTTATCTATTGTCGATTATTGATATTTATTATATACATAAACTTACACAAAAATTAAATTACCAGTTCTTAGTTCATAAGTAGAGCATATTTATGGTTATGGTTATAGGAAAAGTACTTATTGTATAATCTAGTGTCTGATATGTTGCTTAATTATAAGAAAGAATAATTGTTATATTATGTTTATCAGTAAAGGTTTATTATTTAGCATATTCTCTTTATTTTGCATTCCTTTTTTTAGGGCCCAAGATTCAGCCCTTTCAATTTCCTTCAAACGTAAGAGTTGGAGGAAAAGTTAATGTAATGTGCTCTGTTTTATCGACATCAGACATTTCATTCCGATGGTTTAAAGAAAAAGAAGAAATTAGCAATACACAAGATATAAGAATAAAAAATGATTTAGATTTTTCAGTATTAGTGATTGAACCTGTAAATGTAAACTCAAGTGGAAATTATTCTTGTTTAGCTCGTGATAATTCAGGAGAGGATATTTATTCATCTTATTTAAAAGTAGAAGGTGAGTATTATTCTATATAACTTCAAATTCAAAATTTGTTAAAAAATAAGATTTGCTTATATATAATATGTATTTCTTTAATGTAGTTTGAAGGTTATCAACATATTAAATGAGGCGAAATAAAGGGTTTAAAATGATCATATCCGGTTTCTATCTCAAAAAATTCACTGCTATCATCATTAAATAAGCAAACTGCCAAGCATTCTGAATTTTAAAAACTAAAGTTTATTTTTAAATATTTATATCTGTTTCTATTTGTATTTTTTAAAACATTTTTGAACCCCCCCCCCCCTCCTTTTCTTTTCTTTTTTTTTTAATATAAAAAACTAGCTTTACATTTGAAATTGAATTTCATGATAGTTAGTTTAGAATATTTCTTTTGTTAGTATTCCCCCCCTTTTTTTTTTAATTGAAGTATTTTTTTTAAATATTGGAGATACCAAACTGAAAATTATTGACAAAATGCTGAAATTTACAAGATGTAATTAATTATCGTAATTGAAAAGTTGAGCTTTTATGGAAAAGTTTTCATAAAGTTTTCATAAAAGGTGTTCATTTCTATTCTTCATATCTATTAGATATTTAATTAACCAAATTTAGTGTTTCCGTTATCTTCATTGTTGAACCGAGAAACAACAAAAACGTGTTCATGCGTATCTCTAAATTAGCTTTAAGTTGCGTATTTTGAACATTAAAAATTCAAAACATTTCTAAAAACGATTATATTTTATATTATTAACATCTAAAGTATTTTTCCTCATTTTTTGTTATTTACGTAAAATTTGTTAAAGTAAAATATATGCTCATTTAAACTCATCTTTTCAATTTTTGTTAAAAAAAATTTTTCATATGGCAGAAACTTGGATTTTAGTGTTATGAAATATATTTACTTTTGTTTGATTTAGCACAAGAAAATTAAGGATAACTGTTAAAAAAATTTTAGGTCCTCCAAAATGGATAAATGAACCATCAAATAAGACATTGAAAATTGGAGAAAAATTAGAAATTAAATGTGAAGTAGCAGGCTATCCAAAACCTCGGGTAGCATGGTATAAATCGTCCAGTAAGTTTTGAACTTATTTTCTTTTTTGTTTTTTAACTTTCTAGAAATGTAAAAATAGTATTTATAGTAAATAAATATAATTATTATTATTTTTTTGACAAATAAACAGATGTTTATGTAATTAATCATTTTTTAAAATTGTCAGTAACTCAATAATTCTTAACTTAATTTAGTACATTCGGGTTGGCGAATTTTCACGGGTCTTCATTTTTAAGTAACGCTATTTCCTAGTAAGTATTATTGTTTAATCGCAGAATATTTGTCATTAAATAAGACTAATATTACTTTTCAGAAATAGTGGTACTTATCAGGAAAAAGCATACTTTTATTGCAAAATTAGAATTCTCATTTCAGGGTGCGAATATTTTAAGTAAGCTATATATTAAATTATATTTATATTAATATATACTACATATTTAATATATGTAGTATGTTTTATATAGAAAAATAATTCCAGTAATATAAAGTTTCCCCCCCCCCTAGAAATACAGTTATTAATGTTTTCAAAGTTTCCGTATGTAAAAAGATTATTTAAGCTATTATATACTTTCTCTTTTCATTATATACCTTCTATTTATTTTATAGCACAATTTTTTTGAAATAGCGTACGTTTATATTTAATACAGTTAATTAATTATACTGTCTAAACCATACGAATAATATAAATGTAAAATAAAAAATAATAAATGTTACAGAAATAATCCGTGATTAAATTTTTCCCAGATTTGCATGACATAGCAACAAATTTCTGTCGAAGTAGTGATTTCTCATGTCTAGGAGAATTAAGAACATTTTTTTTCATTATTTTGAAATAATTTCTTATATTTTATCTCTATGTATAAATTTGATATTTTCGCTTTTCTCATATAGGTTCACTTGAATCTTCAGCAGACAGCCTGGTGGTCTTTGATAATAATTCTTGGAATGATTCGATGTTAATTTTAAAAGAAGCCGAAGCACATCATTCGGGAGATTATTTATGCGAAGCTGATAATGGAATATCACCAAAACTCAGAAAACTAATTTATGTTAAAGTAATTGGTAAGAGAAGGGAATTTAAAATCTTTGTTTAAAGAAAAAATCATTAAGTTTTTTGCGCTATTCGTCTTTTAAAAAATGCCAGTGTCTCTGTAAAAAAATGCTTATTTTTGGTTTTATGAAATATATTTCATTTCAACTCCTTTTGATCATTATTAAAAGTAAATATTTTCAATTTCTGTCACTATGTGGCGCCTTAATACCGTAAACTGACAATTCTGTTGTGTTGTGTAGTATGTGTACTGTATAAGATACTCTCGATTTATGTTATAAGAATAAATGATGATGTAGAGGGGAAAATGTACATATTTGTTATAAACTGTATTAATTATTTATTGTCTCATGTTAATATTATATGTCTCTGTTTTTATCAAAAATTCCACTTGTTTCAATCGCAATTATGAAACTGATAGAACTCGTTGTAGCTTTTAGCGGAATCTTAACATGGAACATCGCGTTTACAGAACCAGGTAAGTTCACAGTTTCTCTTATTCCTATTTCACTATCTTCTGTTATTGTTTGTAAAAGTAGTTTAAAACATTTTTAATAGTAATTATCATACAAAAGGTGATTCTGAAAAATATGTACCATAATGCTTTTATAACTACAGAGCACTGCTTTTAAAAATATCAAAAATATTTAGAAAATTTATACTTAAGTTTATTAGAAGTGTATTCGGGTGTTATACTTCATAAATCTCACTTATAATTGATAGGAAATGAAATGAAATTTTTAATTTCTATATAAATGTGCAAAAATAAAAATTTGTGTCATTTGGCAATGCTTCATTGAGATATTTTTTTATAAAGGTTTCAAACTAATTTTTATGTAGTATTTTTTTTTATTTACTATTAATGATTTAAAATGCGTCCATAACGTAAACTGAAAAGGTTTATCTTAAGCATCATCCATGTATATCTAACATAGTTAAAGATTTATGAATTCGAAATATCTTATTTTGCAAGTGTGACAATATCGAATTCAATAAATACGAACAATATTATTTTCATTTTTTTAAATTATGCCTGATCTTACAGATTTGTGTTTTAAAACTATATACGCCTTATGAATGTTATGTAATAAATTTTGCAATTTTAAGTTTTAATGATTTCACCAAAGTGATTTCTATCTATGAATTTTGCACTGAGCATAATTTGCAGTTTAAACTAATATTTTCTTATAAATTTCAGCTCCTCCAAAAATACAACCATTTTCATTCAAAAAAGGTGTAAAAGTTGGTGATAAAACTACTGTATTATGCGTCGTAGAATCAAAGTTGCCTTTAAACTTTTCTTGGCAGAAAAATGGTAAAAAATTACCAGAAGATGAAATTTTAAGATTTAAAAGTGATGAAGAATTTTCAATTTTAATCATTGATCCTGTAAGAGTTGAAGATTCTGGAAATTATACATGTCATGCGAAGAACAATCTAGGAGCTGATGCTTTTACTGCAGAGCTTGTAGTTGAAGGTAACACTTTTTTAGTTTGGTGCTGAAATTTTATTTTAAAAAATAACTTTTCTTTATTAATTTATTTAATTATGTTAATTTTGTTTATTTTTTCAAATATTCTGAATTTGACGTGAATTTAATACATAATAGGAGTTTATCTTCACTTAATATCGACTTTGAAACTCCTTTCAGTTATGCAATGATTATTAAGTTTAAAAAAAAACTTATTAATCAGTATTAAAAAAAAATTATGAGAGTAATAATAATAACATGGTTTAAAGATATTTTTGTCAATTTTATAGTTATTTGCAACTATTAGCTTAATAATGAATATTTAATGAAGAAATTTATATTTTGCCCTCCAATATTTTGTTATTTAAATGCTTATTAATCAAATACAATTTTAAAAAATGTTAAACTAAACGCAATCGTCATTTTACATTTAAAGAAATATATTACTGATTAATTTATTGAAATACTAAAGTATTATTGTAAATAAATGAACATTAATGTTTATTAAAAGTTAGAAAATTTGTTTTTTGTAAATTTCAAACTAATCCTTTTTACAAATAATTATTAACAATTAAATATTAAGAATATTAATTTAACTACAATAATACTGTTTGTTATGTTCATTAAAATGTTTTTGTCGCTAATTTTTTTTCTATTGGCTCTATGGAATATATTAATTTTATTCTTTTCTATACTATATTCTTTTCTAAACTATGTGAAAGAAATGTAAAACTATACTTATAAAAATTACTTAATAATTTGAAGTTAATTTTCCTTAAAAATCTGACAGAATTTTTATAAGTTATAATTGTTTTTTCCTTGGTATAAAAACTCTAAAAACACGTAAAAACTTTAAGAAAATTCTTTCAGTGGCACTACATAATATTTTTAGACTAGAATCATAATAAGCAATAATGATCCAATTAAGTTTATAATTATTACTTTAAAGTAAAAAAAGAATTACTTGTAGTAGTCGTCTTGTATTTATTTCGTATAGGATCGCATCTATGTTTAATATTCTTATCTATGGAATACTATCTGACTATTTGGCATTTGTAAATAAAAAATACTCAGTTTGTACTGTAAATATAATCGTTTGAAGCATCATTAAAAATACATTCATTGTTTAAATGAGCTAATTTAGAATTTCCTTACTTAGTAATATTTTGTTTTGACTGCATCTTATTTATTTCGTATAGGATCGCATCTATGTTTAATATTCTTATCTATGGAATACTATCTGACTATTTGGCATTTGTAAATAAAAAGTACTCAGTTTGTACTGTAAATATAATCGTTTGAAGCATCATTAAAAATACATTCATTGTTTAAATGAGCTAATTTAGAATTTCCTTACTTAGTAATATTTTGTTTTGACTGCATCTTAAAAACAAACTTAATTTGAAAATCACTATGTGACTAACAAAAATACAATGAATTGCAACTACTAATGTATAAGTTATTTTCAATTTTCATTTGCGGCTATGTATTAAACACCCGAGTAAATACAGACAACAAAATTTTTAAAGTATAGTTTTAGATTATCTCAAAATTATTGCTTTCCAGACAACTAAAATTATAAAATAAATGTTATAAAAAAAGTTCTTCATAATTTACTTTCAGAATAGAGAAAGTATTTTTTTTTTAAAGTTAACAGTATATATTATATAATATAGTTCAGAAAATTACTTTTTAAACATAAATACATCAAAACATTTTACTACCTCCTTAGAATTGAATTATTGCTTGTTTATATTGCTCTGAATACAAGTAATTTACGTTATTATTATATTTATTTTTATATTTCAATATTAGCTCCACCTGTTTGGAAAATACAACCTGAAAATGCGACTGTTTTGCCGGGTACAAGTCATACTTTTCACTGTATGGCAGAAGGGTCACCAAATCCCAAAATGACGTGGAGAAAAATATCTGGTAAACACAATATGAAGTACTAATAATTATATTTTCCTTTTTAATTCTCTTTAAAAAATATAAAAAATCCTTATCAATGTCGCAAAATTCTCCTCCGCCTAAGTATAATAAAAATGATATGAAAATAGTAAAATGTACATTTAAATGTCTACTCAAAAGGAAAACTATAATTAGGTCTTTACATTAAGTAATCAAATATAGCACAAATCTAATCTCATTTGAATAATCACAAATACTGCTCGTTTGAGTTTCCCAAACTGTGCTCCGGCGACACTGATAAGGGGTTAAATTAAAAATTATTTATTAGCGCTCAATTTTTAGAAATATCAAAGCATTGTTAGAAAACATTTATTAATATTTTGGGAATTTTTTAATATAAATTTTAAATGTAATTTTTTGCATTCATGTAAAGAAGCTTCTATTTAAATAATCCATAAATTCATTTAATATTAAGAATAATTTAACTGTAAAAAACTGTTTACCTTTTGTTCGCTAAAATTCATTTCTCGTTATATTTTTTTCTATAGGTTCTCATTCTTTTCATTTTATAGTTATCATTAAACTCAAATTAATTAAAAATTTTATTGAGTTAAATTAATTTGTAATGAATTAACCAGAGAAGAAAAACTACATAACATGTCATTTGTATTTCACGAATCAAATTTATAATCCTATTTCAATATTAAGTCTCGACTTTTTCTTCCGTAGTTTAGTAATAATTGTCAAAAAAAAAAAATCTTATTGTCGCCTTTAAAAGATATTAAATATAAAGATTCAAATTTTATCTTAATCAACTTTTCAGTGTTTTTCATTTTAAATTTAATGATTTAAATTGGATTTGTTTCAAACTATATTAAATATATGAACTTCAAAATGCTTCAGTTGAAAAAAAAGTCTTTGATTATTTTATCCTCCAAAACCATGTGTAAATATTTTCCATAAAGCTATGTAGTTATTTAATGTTATCTTATCTATAATAAAAACACGACCATGAACTTGTTAAAGCTTGTATTTAAGGTATAAAAAATACTTACAAAATTGAATTTGTTTATGAAGATTTTTATTATCAATAGTATTTTAATTATGAACTAAATTTCATTGAAAGAATACTTTAAGTAAAATATGCTTCTGTATTCAAACGGATAGAAATGTTTCTGTTTGAATTGGTTTTACTAACCAGTATGGGATATTTAAAGAAAATCTTAGCTAATATACTGAGTCTAAGACTATTTTTGTTTAAAAATTTCTTTAAAGTTTAAGTTTTCTTTAAAAGGTTGTCCAAAAGTTTGATTTTACTAGGGTTTTATACCTAAACAAATTAATCATTACTCTTATGTCATTATTAAAATATTTCTATTCAAATTTTATTATTGAATCCTGCAATTTTTGAACTCATGTACATCTGCACATTTAGTTGAAATTTTAAGTAAACATTTTTAAAGTTAAAAAAAAAAAAATATATATATATATACTTCTTTTTAATTGTTAAAATGTCTCAGATTGATCTGAAACATATGTCAACAGTCTAATAAAACCTATTTTACTGTTTATAATCTTTTTATTTTACACTTTTTAATCAACTAAAAAGAAGTATATAATTACATGGTGTTATGATTTGTTACATTTGAAAAAAGAAGCCGTTTTAAGCAAAAATTTAAAAACATTTTAAATAAGAGATTTTCATTAAAATCTTCTCATTACTCTAAATCAGAATACTATTAATGTAATATATATTTTTTAAATTTTCAATTAAACAAGTTAGACTTAATTTTTGCGTATGTGAACATTTAAAAATGTATGTATATTGTAAGGCTCTCAAATTGTATTTATTGTAATAGTGAAATGTGTATCATATTTGCAACACTAACATTAATCAGTATGTAAATCTATGCTTCAAGGCTCTCATTGGTCCATTTTTTGAATACCAGTATTTCCGAAGAAAAATGTCATGGCAGGTTCTTACAACATTTTCAACAGAAATAACATTTAAGGCAAGTTTCTACAAAATGTGCAAGAGAAATCTGAAAAAAAAAAATATTTGAAAATAGTGGTATTCAAAAAACGGACCGAGTGTGAGCCCTGATATTGCTAAAATGATTATTTGTTGGATACTACTGCGGTATTTAAAAGTATCTAAATTAATTTATTGTATTATACCTATATTATGCATTAATTATATAAATAACAGGATTTTGTTTATGATTACTTACTAAACAAGTAATACAAATAAAAGTGATACCATTCGAAAATCTCAAAACTTTAACTATATTTGTTTTCAGCCTTTTTAAATACGTGATTTAACAAAAGTAATTTTTCTGCAAAAATTCGAAAATTAATTAAATTGTTAGTTATTGATTAGCATAGAATAATCAATGGGGAATTTGTATAATTGCATTTAATTATATTTCAACTAAATCTCTGTATTTTAAATACAAAATAATCCGAGAATTTTTACTTTCGTTTAAGTGTGAATGTGATTAGATTTTTGTTTTCGGCATTCTTATTCGTATTTAATTTAAATTAAAAGTCTCAAGATATTTAAAAAAGTAACGTTTCATTGTATTATAATTAGCATATAGTAAAAAAGCAGATATTCATTTTATATACGAATTTTGTTGTAATTTTCTTTTCTTTTCCTTCTTTTTTCTTTCTGTTTTTAAAAATTATATTTATTCAGTGCGAATCAAAATAGGAAGGATTCTACTCTTTCTGTTTGTCATTTTATGCATTTCTTTTTTAAATACATAATTAATTTCCATTTCGGGATTATGATATCTTTTACTCTTAATTTAACGCATTGCTAAACTTTTTTATAGTACTATAAATAATGAGTTTTAAACACTAGTACGGTATAAACTATTTCGTAAACGAAAATGTAATAAATAAATTAATTAAAACGTTGTAATAAACATATTGGTAAAGCACAATGTAAACACATTGATAAGTTACGTTACTATCGAGGTGCAATAAATCAAAATACAGCTTCAAAACATTAAAACTGTAAGATGTTAAAATTTCACGAGCTTTCGGCTAAACATTAGCCTTCCTCAGATGAACAACAAACAGTCTAAGAGACGCCGTTCCGAAATAGATTTCGGAGCTGCGTCTCCTCGACTGCTTGTTGTTCATCTGAGGAAGGCTAATGTTTAGCCGAAAGCTCGTGAAATTTTAACATCTTACACAGTGGTGTAGTGCTAGGAAAAAAAGTGGGGGGACGCTCATAGTCCCTAACATATGAGGTCTGAATAGTAGAACAATAGTATTCATAATTCAGTATTCAGTATTGCTAATTCACGCAACCAGATTTTCGTTAAAATTTGTTTTGTAACTTACGTAACCTAGAGTAAGAAGCGATAGACAGACAGACGATCCGAAATCACAAACACTTTTCAACTTTTTTGGAAAATATTTCAGTGATTTATTTCTTAAAATTGCCATTTTTTAGCTGCTTATCCTTTAAAAAAATTAATATGTTTCAAAAGTCTACGTCCTTCCGTGTCTCTAGCATTCCCCTGAAAATAAAAAGCAGGGGGATGTTTGAGATAAAATAAAAAAGTGGGGGGACGCCGTCCTCCCGCGTACCCCCTCGACTACACCACTGATCTTACAGTTAATGTTTTGAAGCTGTAGTTTGATTTATTGCACCTCGATAGTAACGTAACTTATCAATGTGTTTACATTGTGCTTTATAAATATTTTATTGGGTGAATTTGACGTTCGTATTATATAGATTTTTCTATATATTTTTAAACATATTGGTGATTTTGCCCATAGTTAAAAACGAAATGAACAGTTAAAGGAAAATCTACAATTTACTTTTATAACCAATAATTATAGGTAATGCAATACGGGCATATGTAAAACTATAACATTTAAAAAAAGAATTATAAAAACAAAACAAGAAAACTATGCGATTCGAAGACATGATAATCCCCCTCTTTTTTTTCCTTTCTTTTTTTTTTCTTACTTTTTTTTTGTTTGTTAAAGGAAGTGCTAAGGTAGCGGAACTTTTAAATCATATTCATACTCTTGTTCATAATAACTCAGCACATGTTTTTGGTTTGAACAGAAAAAGTTCGTTCTTTTAAAACGCGTTCCTTTTTTTTAATGATGCTTTGAAGAGGTATTATAAATTAACATCTCTATGCTTCATCAACAAAAAGAAAATGGGTTGTTTCAAATTGTTATATAAATAGCGCAAGAAGAGCAAATATGAATAATCATAATCAGTGTTCAATCATATTATATATGGGAATACTATATAGAAACAATTTTAAATAAACAAATTACATTGCTATAAAACAGTTATGCTGCAATTCGCAATTTGATTTAAGGAGTTGAATCTCTCCCCCCCCCCTCCTCTTAAATATAAGATTTTTATGGAACTAGCTGATTTTTATGCAGAAATCGCCTGAAATTATCGTGACCAATTTTTAGTAGACATACATAAATAATTTCTTGATTATGATTACTTAATCCTTTATGCCCTTAAATTATGAATCAAGAAATTGCTCCACCTCAATAATTAACTTCTTTAATGTTTGAAGATATATTAGAAAATTTATATAATAATATGAAATTTAGATAATTTTCTCTATTAAAAACGATTTAATAAATTGGTAGTTATAGCTCTTTTTTATAAAATATTTACATGAATAATTAGATAAATTAACAGAAATTACTGTAATGGTAATCTCGCAATTCTTATAAAAAAATGTAAATAAATGTATTGTTATCCTATCTGTAAATGGAAAAGTTTTTGATTTGCAAATTTTGCATATAATATTTTTTAATAAGAGAAAGGCTACAACTACGTAAATGATTGAAGAAATAACAGTTTAAAAAATTATTTAGATTTGTATGTTTCACTGTGCTTTCTAAATGTGATTAAAAAAGTATATTTTAGGTAAAGTAAAATACACTTTTATTAATGTGCGGATTAAATAAATTTTGTATTAAATTTTCTTTATTGGTATTTAAAAGTGCAACCAGAGCATAAAGGGTTAATCTGCAGCATGATATACTTTTAAAGTTCAATAACTTTTCTTTCATTTCTTATGAGATCCGATATAGGCGCCATTCAACAGTTATTATTATTTGTAATGATTACATACGAATGTTTTTAGTAGATTTATCACATATTTTAAAGTAATTAATAAACTAAGTCTTTTTCTAATCTCAACCTCAATTCTATTAAGATAATAAAAAAAAGTAGTATTGTTTCTAATTTGTCTAATTTCACTAAAAAATATAAATTGATTCAAATTTGTTAATTATTCATAATGTATATAATGTGTCACATAATATAATAAAAATATTATTTTGATTTAACGTAATTAAGTGTTAATAATTTATTTTCATTTTTGTTTTAGAAGTCGCTTTTGTTTTTGTCATATTCAATATTTCATGCTGCAATATCACTGCATCAGCAAATAGTAGAACATTATTTTTAATCATTTAACATTTAAATATGAATACAAAATCTTATTTGACACACATACATACTTTAGCAATCTTTATAATTCATTAATAACTATTTTAGCATCTTTGGCATAATTGTTCAGAAAATTCTAACTTAATTTTTATATTTAATATATTTTTCTCTTATATCAGTTGCATTTTTAAATTATAAATCAATATATATATATATATTTCTTTTACATCTTTTGCAGATTTGAATACCGAAAATAACGAAAATAATAAAGGACAGATTATACTTGAAAATGCTTCATCTTTAACATTTACTTCCATAAAAATTTCCGACGGCGGCATGTATGAATGTGAAGCTAACAATAATGTTGATCCGTCTATAAAGAAGTTTGTGTTTATGAACATTCGTGGTAAGATAACTTCGTAAGAAACAGTAAATCTGGACCGAATTAGTTATTTTTTCTTTTATATTTAATGATTATTTATTAGTAAAATTTATTGATAAAAATAATAATTTTATTAATAAAAATAAACTGTTATAATTCACTTACGTCAGTGTTCTCAATTTTTTACAAATAAACATTTTTGTATTAAAATATGTATTTGCAACGCAAGCTTTCATTCAATATTTTTAATACATACTAATAAATGTGTATCTTGTATAAATTTCTCACGATGGACATTTACATGTACTATTTCAATAAATTATTGTTGCGATTATATTTTCCCATTTTTTTAAATTTGTATTTAAAAATTCAGTTAAATTACTCAGTCTGTACTAAAATGAAATACACATTTATACTTATAATTTTCATTTTTCGTCACTGTGTGGCGCTACTTTACTGTATCTGAGAAATTCGGACAAGGTTTGTGTATTTGGATTTATATATTTTGTTACAGTATCATGGCACTTTGTTGTAACATTTGTACCTTATACTGGATTTGTTATTGTCCAGATTCTAAAAAAAATCCGTGTTAAGATATAACAGAATACTTCATGTAACATAAGACTATGATTCGAGTTCACAGAACGCTTTGTATCATATTTTTATGGACCATTGCTGAAGCATCAGATCTCACGAGAGGTAAGTAAATCCACTTTTCATTAAAATTTTCCTTTTATTTAGTGAAATTTTAAATTATTACTATATATACATTAATGTAGATTCTTATAATATATTTATTTACACTTATTTTTCTATTTCTCATCAACATTTTATAATTTTGACTAATTTAAAAAAAATTATAATTTACTTTTTATGCTCTTATTCAAGAATAAAATTTTGTGCGGCATATACCTAAATTATCTTACCTTTGGAAAGATGCTATGAAAAAAAATATATTTTCTAAAAATTTTATGCATTTTTTGGACAGAATGTCTCTCTATATATGTGACTATTTTATATTAATTTGAAGATTAAAAAAATATCCTATGTATAACTCATTTCAGAATTTTGCTAAGATTTTGTTACATATACTTGATACTGATGAATTATATTTAATTAAATTATTTTTTATATGTATGAGTTTACTACAAAGTATGAGAAGAAAATTGATAAATACAATACACTGAAGTACTAGCTAAGTCTTAAATTTATTTTATTGCACACTAGATAAATTATTTTTTAATTACATAGAATTAATTAAAATATATATATATATACATATATATAAATTTTGCTTATGATATTGGAAAAAAAACTAATTGTATAAGTTTCAACATAACAATATTATACAGAATTTCTT
The DNA here is from genome assembly GCA_963931845.1 of Maratus michaelseni. NCBI lineage: Eukaryota > Metazoa > Arthropoda > Arachnida > Araneae > Salticidae > Maratus > Maratus michaelseni. The sequence goes on from OZ007592.1 coordinate 259,970,782, forward strand.
GTTGAAATTTTAAATGAAATTTATAACTTTGTATTTCTTGATATTATTAAAATATGTGTTATTAAATTTTAGATTCACCAAGAATTCCACCTATGTCTTTTCCACCAAATGTTAGAAGCGGTCTTAGCACAAAAGTATTTTGCACAGTTGAGAAAGGCAGCAAACCTTTGCGTTTTCAGTGGAAATTTAATGGCAAGGATATACAAGAATCTGATAAAACCGTTGTGATTGCCACCTATGATGATTTCTCCGTTTTAAATGTAGACCCAGTTTCATCAAAGCACAGTGGGAACTATACATGTGTTGTTAAAAATCAAGAAGGGGAAGACAGCTATACAGTGCCACTTATTGTTCAAGGTAAAATTCATATTTTAAATAATCCATTAAATTTTAAGATTTTCAACAAGTGTATAGTTTTATTTCTAATTGATCCTAAATTATTTAAATGATTTTCTAGATATCTGATTTTGATCTTAATATTATTCTTTACATTAAATTTTTTGATAAGAAAATAGCTATGCACCTTTTCCTTTGTTTTATAGTAATATAGATATTTTTATTACTTTCTCTCTCATTTACGTATTAATTGAAAGATAATGCTACTGTTTAATTAATGAGAAATGTATGTGTAATTTTTAATTAATTTTTCAATTAATTTTAAGCAGTGAAATTACGCCTGACGTTATTGAATATTAAATACGTGAATTTTGACACTGCTAACTAAGCGTATAACCAACTTGGACATTTTTCACACTGTTGGTTATTCTCTTAGTTAGCAATGTGAAAATTCACGGATTTAATATTTAATAATGAGGAATGGTTAAAAAAAAAAAAAAAACCATGAATAAACACAAGTATAACAGTGTGATATTAAAGTATTTTCCTCGTGCAGTAATTTATACACTGTTAAAAATTTGCATCAAACTGTCCAGTCAATTGACCATTTTAATAGAAAACTGTTACATAACCGTAAGTTAACTTCATTCTGACCATAATATAGGCAATAATATGGTCAGAGTAGAGTTAAATTCCGGTTATGTAACCGTTTTCAATAAAAATAGTCAGGTACTAAAACTGGACAGTTTGTTGCAAAATTTTAATAGTGTATATTTTTATTAAATATGTTATGCTGATGTTTTATGGTATTTACTTCAATTTAATTTAATTTAATTGGCCAATGAGACTCCTAAATTACTTTATGTATAAGAAACATTAGATAAAATACTTTTTTGCCTTTTTGGATAAAATACTTTTTTGCCATTTTGGATAAAATACTTTTTTGCCTTTTTGGATAAAATACTTTTGTGCGACTCTATTAATCTAGAATTATAACTTTTTTAAACACGTTAAACATAATAAAATCAGGTTGTATGGAAGCGTATACTATAAATGCCTGTCGAATCTGCCTTTTTTATGGAAATATATTTTGGGACTGTCTCCCAAGTTTCCGTATATTCATATGTTAAAAGGGTATTAACATTTTAACTGATCCTCATCATAAATTTTGTACATGTACTGGAATTGCACTCAAGGACAGAGTTTGTTATTAGTAGCATTTCCTGTTTTTCTCTCCAAAATTGACAGGTATGATAAATGTTTATTTTTTCTATGAACAGATATATATATATATAATCACAGACATACACTTATGCTTAAGTTTTATAGTTTCCAGTTCCTTTATAGTACTTTTATAACGTAAATGTTGAAACAATTTTGGATAAATGTTGGTTAATTGACACTGCTGGTGTCATTAAACCATAAAATATCATTTAACCTACTTATAAACCATTATTCAATCTAGATAACATGTACTCAACATATGTATTTCGCGGAAATGAATAATTCTCTCAAAAACTGGAGCTATTATACACATATTCTGTCGGTCAATGACTGTTAAATTTCGCTTGCAAAATTTGTAATGCAATCGAATACAAATATATAATCGTAGTATTAAATAGTGCCTTCTCAGAAGAATAAACAAATGTATTTTCTTTACCATTTTAATTTCTATTTTTTTTTTTAATTTTATAATGACATATTATAAAAGATCCTTTGTGAAGCACATAAAAAGAAACTTTTTAAAAGTTCATGATAGCTGTAAATTTATGCTTTCTCAGAGGTATGAATAAATCTACAGAATCTTGTTGTGATTGTATTAATATAAATTTCATGACTATGCATTTTACAAAGCCTTTCCTGCAGCACATAAAGTACATTGTTAAAGCTTAATTGTAATTCTAAAATAGTACCTTATCAAAGGTATGAATTATTCTGTAATATGTTGTTGCTGTTTATAGGATTATTTATTTTTTTAATTATTTATATTTCTTTCCTTGTAATTTTGTTAGTAGTAATTTCATGCTAATACATTTTTTAAAGTTCTTTTTGGAGAGGCAAATCGAGTAACTTTTATCAGTAACTTTATATTACATAGAATAACAGCATTAATTAATATTGTAACTTGACATAATGAATTCAGAAAAACAAAACTAATATTTATTAATTTAATAGAAGCTCGATGTATAAACTACCAAACAAAAAAAAAAAACTATTTTTACCCATGTATATATTCCCAGAAATATATTCTTCTAAATTACGTAATAAAATAGTAGTTTTTTATTTATTTATTGAAAGACGTGTTACAAACATGTACACTAAAGGGAAAAAAAATCGGACTATGCAACTTTCAATCCAACTGATGCAAGGATTTTTGGAAAATTAAATACTTGTCAAGTTAATGAAGAATATATTATTTATGAAGACGCAAACAAACAAATGTTAGACAATTTTTCCCCTTATCTGTTAAATCGCACCATTGTATCAAAAGTCTTACAATATCTTTATTATCGGCAACAAATTTACGGAATCATTTTTTTGTTTTGCAGAACCTACTTCTTGGATAAAAGAACCTGAAAATCAAGAAGTACTAGAAGGTGCAAATGTGGTACTGCACTGTCAAGCAACTGGCTTACCAGTGCCCAATATCATCTGGATTAAACAAAACGGTAAGACTTCGAAATATTAAAATGTACACACAAATACTCGCTTATATTTTTCTATTTTAACTAAACATAAAAGAAAAAATAATTTAAGAATGCTGTAAAATTATTTTTTTAAAGTAAATATAAATTTAATATTAAAAATTGGAAATATAAACATTAGTTTGTCTACCCTTCATGTTTAGTAATTTATTTAACTGTTCTGCAGGGTTGGTAATTTTCTGAAAATAATTTGATTATTAACCAAACGATTTTCAGGAGTTAAAAAGTAGCTAGGATGTTTATGAATTTACAGTTAGACTTGCTATCAAGGAACACAATGGTAAATGCATGAATAAAATTCTCCCATTCATTTTCTTTTCTTAAAGTGTAATTTAAAATCTTTTTTTTTTTTTAAATTGAAGTTTACTGTTTAATTGTTTTTAACAGAATCAAATGATTGGTATATATTTCATACGAGTAGTAATTTTCCCATCTGAGTGAAAATATGTCCAGGCTGGGACTCGAACACAAAACCTTTGGCTTCAATTGCCATTGCTCTTCTTTCAATTGAGCTATCTGGAGGACATCGCAGCTAACACAATATTCGCTCAGAACAACCATTTGGTCATGACATCTGGGCTGTTATTTAAAATAGCATGAATACTGTGTTAGCTGGGATGCCGTCCAGATACCTCAATTGAAAGAAAAGATTGGCAATTGAAGCCAAAGGTTTTATGTTAGTCTCAGCCTGGACACATTTTTGCTCAGATGGAAAAATTACTACTCATATAAAATTTACCGGTTGCATTTTTTCTCTAACAAAAAATGTTAGTGAATATTTTAAATTGTTGCTCTTTACAATAATATATATATATATAAGTTGGGTGTATTTGTGAAAATAATATATATATTTTAAAAAACTATTGCTGATTAAAATTGAATGTTTTACCGATATGTATAAAAAATATTGTTATTAAAATTGCTCTACCAAAAGCATATATTTATATTTTTTTCCCATAGTATTATATAAATGATTTTAGATTTACCATCTATTCTTAATAGTTAATTTTTCTTCTCTTGTTTACGACTTTTGCCGATTTCAACATTTTGTTTCAAAAATTGAATTCTGTTTACAGAAACAAAATAAGATTAATAAATATTCAGCAGTTTGCAGTTTAAAAAATGTGCACCTAATGCTGTTTAAAACTGAAATGAATACCTTTTATTTAATTTACAATTATGAATGATCATTCTGAAATATAGTTGCATTAGACTGTTACAACATGATTTCTTGAAACAGAGAGCATATTTTTCGTCTAATAGGACTAAAAATGTTATTGAATAATTATTAAAGAATGCCATAATTGCTCACACTATTGTATTTATTTTTTCATCTTCCTATACTTAAGCACATGCAATTTTATTTATTCCAATGAGATGAATGAAATTGAGAAATTTAAGTTTGTGATATATGTTCTTTTTCTAATTGATCTAACTTGCCAATGAGTTAAAAATTGTTTTCTTTGCATTTACTTTGGAATTTTTTGTTACTGCATAAATTTGTAAAAAATTATGTTTTCAAAAAGTAAGATATGGATCTACTAGTTTCCAAAATTTCGTGTAGTGTAGAAAATATTTCATATACAGATTTACAAAGTCAGACTATTTATAACAATTTGGCAATAAAGAATATTTAAACTTTTATTACATAAAATATGATTGTCCGGTGACTTCCTTTTTGTCTGTATTAAAAAATTCTTAATTGCTATATCAGTATTTTTAAAAGAATGATAAAATTCCAAACATCACATACACATCAATTAATATAAAATTATTTTATAGTTTTATTTAATATTTTAATCACAATTTTACTTAATTATTTTTTAATTTTATTTTGACATATTTTTTTTAGAATTTTATAATCAAATAAGTTTACTTAAATATTTTATTTACATTTTATCTTCCTCCACATTTTATTCCCCCCCCCCCCCCCCCAAAAAAAAAAAAATTGCATTAACCTCACAAAGATAAGATGCGAGAAGCTAAAACATGCTGCGATCTATAATAAGTTATTATATTTTAATAAAAATGACGATTATGTTGTAATTGCACTAAAAATGTAATACTGAGGACGGCTCTGAAGTATATAATATGAGCAATGACAAATTTAGTTTTTAATGATATTATGTATTTACAGGCACACAGAGGTAGCAGTGAATAATATATATATATATTATATATGAAGTTTATTCATTAATTTCTATTTATAGATAGTTAATTTATACATTGGTTTTTGATTTTACATTTTGCCACAGTGAATAAAATTTACCACTTTCTTTAGGTGATTCTTTTTCATTTAGTATGTTATTTCTGAGTTGTCATTATTCAATATTTTTTGCAGTTTTAGGCCATTTTACTAAAGTTTACATAAAATGTTAATGATTAACATGCAGCACTCTAAATATAACAACATTGTAAAACAAAAGTAAAAATTAAATCGATGATGAAAAAAAATCTATTTTGTTTATTGTGTTATTTTTTAAAGTAGTTGATCAGTAATTTAATTAAATAATTACTAAAAACATTTTTTTATTAAAAATAATTAACACTTATCTGAATGTGTCTAAAACTATATGTGAAAACTATGTATAAATAAGCCGTTATCGTCTAAAAATTGCATATTTGTCTAAGATATGAACTCTAATATCTTTTGTAATTTGTACTATTTAATAATAATTAAATATGTATTTTTCTTTTCAGGTATCGAAAATCAGTTGTCGAACGAAAATAAATCGGTGAAAGCACATAATAATGGGACTTTAACATTGACTAATATTAAAGCTCATGATGGTGGCCAATATGAATGTGAAGCAAATAATGGCTTGGGTAAACCGTTGAAAAAGTCGATTACTTTAACGGTTCATGGTAAGGTAGTAAAAAATATTGATTCTAATCAAGAATGTAAGATGATATTTATTTATGAAGCATTTTTCAAATGTAATAATTGTTTTAATAAAAATTTTCAGAAAACGTTGTTTATTATTATTATTGTAATCGGATTCATGTGTAATGGATCTGTTGATTTTTTGTGAAATGAATGTGGTTCTACAAATGAGATAATTCCATGTTTGCAATATAGACCTCACTGTTTTACCATGCAGAATTGATTTGTTCTTAATTTTTATATGCATTAAACACAACAGCATACACTCACTATAATAATCTTTATTGATTTCAAAGGAATTGGAATGTTGTACACATTTATGTTTATTGTATATAATGACGGAATTATTTCCTATAAATATTTTTTAGATTCACAATGAAATGGATTATTATGTATTTAATTTTTACTGTATATGATGTCGCATTGATTCGTTATATTTTAATGTCTCTTTCAGTAAAGCGGAATGTATCCTTTTTTTATGATTACAGGAGTGACAAAATATTTTTTACTAATATAATAATTTAATGTTTCTAATCTTTATATTATTATTTCAGCGGCATTATTTTGAAATGTATTTTTCATTGAAAAAACATTAAAAGTTTTGGTCTATATGTGTGCATATGTAATTGTATACATGTACTAAATAAGGGAACATGACAATTCATAAACAGTTTGTATAAAATTATAAATAATTAGTTGAAAGAGTTTCATACTATAAGTGTTAAACATCCCACTTGTGCAAATAACCATTCTTGTTTTATCAGTTATTGTTAAAAATCTTTTCTGTTTTATATATTATAAAATTATCTCATGTAAGTGTAGAAATACTACCTCTTTGAAATAAATGTTGTGTACATAATTTTTTATGCAAGTATAGTTTTAAAGTTTGTATGTTTGTTTGTTGCAGAATATGTGCAAAAGTCTTTTAGGCATGATATTTAAGAAGTATGAAATCAAAATTGTTGTATTTATAATTAAATATTTATTTTAATTAAATAAACGCATTATACTGTTAAAACAATGAAATATTGGACCTAATAGTTTATGAGTAAAGATAAAATTAGTTTGAAAAAGTTATGGATTCAGAAGAATAATCTAAATATTTTTCCGAATGTTGTATGCATAAAATTTAACTTAAGAGAATGTGAGAATGTCTGTCAATAAAAAAACCATTGTATACTTTCATAATACCCTAGCAACAAAGCAATATTGGTCCAATATGTTTGTTCGGGGGTATATCTTGGGCCCCCAACACTGAGGTGTTTGCATTTTGTCAATATTTAACCTTTAATTTTTTTTTCTATTTCATGGTAAATATTTCGGATGAATACATTATTGGCATAATTTTGGAACTTCGATACAACAAATATAACCAATATTGGTTTGCTACTAGGCTATTGTATATATTGTTATAGGAAGAAGTGTTTCTCTATTTTTTAATATTTTTTTTTCTCCTTTTGGCTAGTTCCTGCCCGTTTTGAAGAAACATTCGCTGTGGTAAATGCTAAAAAAGGAGACAGTGCTAGAATGAAATGTGAGGCACTCGGAGATCAGCCACTTGCTGTTACATGGAGGAGAGATGAAAATGTTATTAGTAAAAGTGGTGACGATAGGTTCGAAAATTTACTTTCTTCTAGTTAAAATAGAAATAATTACTGTAGTTCATAATATTAATACTTAAACAGTGTCAAATGAAATATTATACAGTTATTTTTAGTTAATAAGTGCAGGACATGACTATAGGAAGGGCAAACAGGATAGTTGCCCCGAGCCTTCCTAATGCTAAAGGTCATGTTTTTTTCTCAAAATTAATTAAATTGGGGCTACAAAAACGTCTTGAGGACTTCCCAAAAGAATATTTGCCCCAGTACCTAATGTTGGTTCAGTTGGGCCCTAAATAACTGCTACAAAAATGTTGTAATCGTTGAACAGATTAATCTCTTAATTTCTCTTAAAACGTCTTATGAAAGTCTTAAAACGTCTTGAGGACTTCCCAAAAGAATATTTGCCCCAGTACCTCATGTAGGTTTAGTTGGGCCCTAAATAAGTGCTACAAAAATGTTGTAATCGTTGAACAGATTAATCTCTTAATTTGACTCTCGTACCTAAATAAAAATTATTGTAAAAAATAATATTTTTAAGAAAAAAAAAAACCTTACACTTTTTAGTTTCTTAAAAATTGAACAAAATTTCCTTGAAGTGCATAGTCTACAAGTTAGTGCGATAATTTCAACATATTCATGCGTAATCTTTGTATAATTATGAATGTAAAAAAAATGTGTATAAACTTAATTTTATTATTAGGGTTTTTGAAATAAATTTGGGACAAATATTTATCTTTACTTTAAATATTATATGTTAAGATATGCTTTAGATACTCTTGATGTATTTTATAATTATAAAGTTGAATTTTTGTCTGCATAGCATTCAGTTAGTGTTAAATAAATTTTATTAAATTACTATTTTTGAAAATTGGTCCAATTAAAATTTTAAACATCATAAAAATGTCATTTGAAACAAATGCAATTCGTAACTTGAGCGTTCATATATTGATTTGTATATCTTCGAATTTTTACAGTTTTTCATCAAATTTATTGTTTTAGAGTAAATTAAATTTTTTTTGCCATCTTTTAAAAATAAATGGAAGCTTCATTTTATCTGTAACGTCTTTTAACTGTCAATACTAAATTTCAAAATAAGAAGTTATAAAAATTAAAAAGAAAGTAAGGCTTTTTAATATTTAGTTTTACTGAAGAATTTCTTGTTACATGAAGTTATGAAATATTGTGTATTAGGTATTATTTTATTTTTCTTTAGTTATATAACCGTTACTTTTAAATTATTTTATGTAAAAAATTACATTAATCCAAAAATACTTAACAGCGAAATGAATATCTTAAGTAAATATTTCTTCTAATAAATTGTTTATCTAATATCGATAAAGTCATATATTTGAGATTTTTTAAATATTTTGAATTTTTTTTAATTAACTCGGACTCTTTTACCGTGGCAAACATCTATACCACAGTAAGAGAGTTCAAGCATCTGTAATGTTTTATATAAATAACACAAATTTTGCTTAACATCTTCATGGAAATTTTGAGAATAAAATAGTCATGTTGTATGATACTATGCTTTTAATTAAGCACTATTTATATTTTTATTAACTATTATATATTATTTTAATTAACTTTATATGAATTTCATCTTTTGTATTGCTTTTTTCTTTGAATTTAAAGCATCAGTTAAATTTATTCTCTTTTCTCTTTGAACAGTTTAATATAAATTTAAAAATACTTTATTGTTTTTTTAATATTTCCTAACTTATTTTATATAAATATTACAGTTTACATATGCATAAAAAAAATACATAGGTTAGTTGTGTCTAGCTGTATTTCGCATTAGAAAAGTCAGTTGCTGTCATTTCATCATATGCATATTGGCAGCTAAGTACAAGTTTTGTCAGTTTTAGTTAAAATTATTCCAACTAATGTAAAATTGCATACTTGTCCTACACACAGCAATGTCATTTCTAAAATTAAAATCTGAGAAAGCTCAACCTTTTCTCAAAATGCTACGAGAATGTAAATATGTAACGAAAATTTTCTCTAATTTTATATTTGGAGTTCGTTAGTATCAAAATGTTTGTATTATGTTAAAAAATTATAAGAATACTTTATTTAAAACTGTGAAATGTTTAGAACTTAATGAGAAATATTTTTGTACATTTTTTTTTTAATATTTATACAGCTGGTGTGTAATATATGGTTTTTCCAAATGGAAAGGAGATTTTTACTGTAATGGTTGAATAATTGTAATCTCCTTTTTATTTGGGCGAACCATATATTTTATAACATATATTACTATGCACACAATTTTTTACTTACTTATTTAGATTTTTTTTAATTGCACTTTCTGGTTTTACTTAAATGTGTACTTTGATTAATATGAAGTAAAATTTCCAGGTATGAAATTTTTGAAACCCTTGTTCCCAAAGGTGTTATGTCAGAGCTGATTATAAGAACAACAGATCGAGATGATGGTGCTCTTTATACATGTCTTGCTGAGAATGAATTTGGAAATGATGAGAGAAAGATAAGGCTACTTGTCATGGGTAATTTGCTTTTTTTTAAACAGAACAAGACTTTTACCAAGATTTTTGTACCAATGTCCATTTTGAAACTGTTTATACAAAAATTTCCGATAATTTCTAATTTTTTTTTTAACTCCCCGTTAAAAACATTCAAAGAAATGAATATCTGTATTGCACATAATAATTGCAGAAATCTACTTTGGGTTCTTTTTACCGCTCATCAAGAAACAATTTCCGTTCATCAATTAATCCATAAAACACGATATTCTACTGAGCATCTGTTACTAAAAATACTTCTGGTTACACATCTCTAATAGAAAACTCCACTGAGAGATGCAAAAACTAATGATTTACACTTATTTACATCTCCCAGTTTTTAAACTCTTTCGTTGAATTATAAGTAAATATAGAAATGTTAAATTGCAGTTTTTATTTAGAATATACAAAATTTCAAATCTCTTAGTAAAAGTTTATTATATTTTTGTTATAAATTACATAATTGAAATTATATATTGAATTATAAACTGTTATAAAATCTCGCATGCAAATGAAAATTTGTAAATACTTATTTGGACCATTTGAAGATTATAATTCTTGAATGTCATCCGTTTTGTATCAAAAACAATTTTTTTCTTCTTTTTTTTACTTTTGTGCAATGTATGTATGCAATAGAAAAATGTATTTTTATTAAAATTTCCGAAATTTAAAGGGAAAGTAAAAATACAGTTGTTTTACGTTGTTGGTGCCTAAATGGTTATCAATAATCAAATTTAAATGTTTTCTGAAAAATGGCGGGAAACTGAGCATTTTGTTACCCTTTTAAAAATAAACTAAATAAACAATTAAATGAATTACTCGAGTTTCTTTAAAATACAAAATAATAATAATTATTATTATTATAAACGTGTATATTTCTTTGAGTTAATGCATTTTTATTTGATATTCTATTGATGGATCATGTACAAAACATGATTCTTTAGGATAAAAAGATTCTCTGAAAATTAACAAATCTTATTCATATTATTTTGTTTTATTTATTTACTGTAAAATATGCATTATGCAGCTTTTAAACATTTCTAGCATTGTTTCTCAACAGTTAAAGTTGAAAAAAACATTTCCATAATTTTTTAATTTATAGAATTTAACTTTATTACAAACAGAGATTTTAACATTAAATTACATATTATAGTGATATTGGAATTAACAAGTTCAAATGAATAAAGGTATTTAATATATTGCATTCTTATTGGGAAATAACTTCAGAAAAATTGATGAAGGCAACTCTGTACCCTTTGAACTATTTTTTGAGTATTTATAATACTTTTATTGACTTATTAAATGGATTTATAAAGGAGAACAATTTAATAGAGGAAAACACAATTATTAAGGTAAATTTTGAAAACTTGTTTTATTTTTAAAGAAAATGTTAAAACCACACTTCTTACAATTTTGAAATTTCTGCAGCAATATTTTTCATACTTTTCTCACAATTTTGCTTTATAACTGTAAAGACCAGATTTCCAAAAAATGGAATTAGCTTAAGAAAACAAATAAAATGTCACAACATATGTGTGACATATAGTAAAATTACTGTTTAACATTATTATTTATTTTTAAAAATAAACTATCCTATTACTGAAAATTATATCCTTAGTTTTATGAAATGCGTCTCAAGGATTGTACATTTTAAAACAATCGAGTCAATTGAAAAAGTCTGAAATTTTAGTAAACGGGGAAAAATGAATTTAAAAATTCAACTTTGAATCATTTAATTGGAAATGTATGTAGAAAAAAGTCGATCTTTGCGAAACTTATCATAATATACTGTAAATGTCTAAATTTATTTTAAACACACACACACACACACACGCAAAGTTATATTTTCGTCATTTTTTGAAAAATGATGGGTTCTTTAAACAAAACGTTAAACAGCATGTTCAATTAATGCTTATATGTTTGTTTTCAACAATGGTGTGAAAACGCACTAAAAGAAACTAAAAAATGAGTTATGTTCTCGCTCAACTTCAAAATTTATAAAACGAACCCCCCCCCCCAATTGCAACTCATTTCTAAATATAAGCAAAACTTATTAACAGAAAATTTCGAAATAAAAACGAAATTGAAGTGGAATGAAATATTCACCTTGTATTTAAAGTTAATAGAATATACATTAAAACATGCTTTAAAGGAGCAATGCTTTTAAGCATGTTTTAATGTATATTTTATTAACAAAACTTATTATTTAAAAAAAAAAAAAAAAAAAAAAAAAGCATACTTGGGATTTTGTTTTTCCAGATTTGAAAGATGTTCTGAACTAATGTTTTGATTATTAAATGTATTTTTATATCTATCACATCTACGTGATAAGTTGGCATGTTTTTTTTTTCCAAATATTTGTGATACTTAATGAAATATGTATGTATGAAAAATGGGCAAAATAAAGTTTAACTCTTATGAGTATAGGAGGTAGGAAATATCTGTGCTGGTTATCGCTGGTATATCGGTGCTGGTTATCGCAAAATTCCTTCTATAAGTTGTGCCAGATCATAAATTCATCTGCACTTGTCGCTGATCATGTATTTCAATGGATATGATTTATATTTGTATTATTTGGTTAGTTTAATTTCTGTCTTCAATAAACTTTGTTATATGTCAAAATATCTATTTTTACTGATGATTATTTTTATGCTGATTGAGTATTTTATATGAATATTTTATGTAGTTCTAAATTTCAATTGCATATTATTAATAGTGGAGTATTAACTCTCTCTCTCTCATAAAAAATACTTTTATTATTATTCTTTAAAAATAATTTTTTATATATGAATATCATACGGAGTTTTAGAAAAGTTCAAATTTTTAACTTAAAAATCGTAAAACTCTCTACTAATTAACAACATAATAATAAATTATATTCAATTTTTTTCAATCTTAAACAATAAAATGAGTTTGGTATTTAAAGTCAGTTTTACTTAAAGTTGCTCTGACATTTTTTTCCCCTCTTGAGAACGTAAAGCTGTGGCACAGTTGAGAAAAAATTTTTATTCTTCCATAGAAAAATTCATCATAGTATCTTTATCCAGATTCTAGAAAATCTAATAGTTTTCTATTTTCTTAAAAATGGGATTGATTTTTAATTGAAATCGATTGCTACTTGATGAGTCTTTTTATAATTTTCATGTAACAAAATCCAGTTTAAAATAGATTCTGTTAGAATTTTCTAAAGATGTTGCATATTTATTTATTTAAAAAAAAACCTATAAACGTTTGGCTGCAGTAAACATTGCAGATATAGCTTTCTTAGTGTTCGAAAGAGGCATAGCAGTATTTTAAAAAAATAGAAAGTGACTAGAGAGAGAATATTGCAGCTACATTAAGAAGGTTTTATTCTGTTTGTATTGCATTCAACATACATGGTTCGCCTGTAAAGGTCTTTTTAAAAAGGAATTTTTATTTTAAAACCCATTATGTCCTTAAATTAAGTAATAATGCCTTAAATCGATTTTTTTATAATTCAAACTTGAATAATTCAAATTTAGTTTAATCCCTTGAAAAACATTCAAAACTGTGTAGAAAAATATCATGTAAATCAATTTTCGAACCATTTATTTGGATAATTCGAAGATGTTGCTTTCAATATTTTATGTATCATGGGTAAACACGTTATACCCCCCCGCCCCATCCCCCTAGGCCTATATCCTTCGTGTTGATAATTGGCCGTCATAAATCAACCCACCTCTAAATGTTTTCTTTTGCAGATAAAAGAATCAGAAAAACATAGGTTCAATTTAAAGCTATCATTTATAAGAAGGAAGCTATCAATATATATATATATATATATATATATAGTATGTTTTAAGATCCTTCGTCTAGGTAGGTGAAGCCTGGCTATTAATAGATCAGAATAAAAGAAGTTTAAGGTTAAAAATAATAAAAGAAAAAAATCATTATTATTAAATAGATATTAATTATTAATAAAACATTATTAATAAATATATCGCGAGGGATACAAGTATAGCCAATAATAAGCTGTATATACATATATATGGATTAACTTATTTTGATTTGCCTAAGCTTATGGCTACTAACTCAAACAGAAATAAATTACATTTTACTTATATTAGTGGAATATTGCCCTTGAAAAAGCGTTCCACTATATAAGTTTCCAATTGCTTCTTGTAATAATTTTCATTTTCTGCATATTGGATTTTTTTCTCTACATATCTTTTAAGTATTTTTTCCACTTATTTTAATTTTGAGAATCTTAATTTTTTGGATAGATTTATGTATTGTATTGTAATTATCAGTTTATCTATTATCGATTATTTATGTGGTTTAATGGTTATTATTTACAAAAGTTTTATCATATAGTATGCCTTAGAATACTTCGATACCTTTATAGTATTATATATATATATATATATATATATATATAAAGTGTTAGTTAAAAGTTAGCAATTGAAGTTAAACGAAATTTATTTTTTGTATGTTTTAATGTCATATAGTCATCATTTATTTTCCCACAGGCGTTCTTTTAATATATACTAGTTAAAATACAAATTCGACTGTTTTGAGGAAAATAAGGATTTAAATATTCTTAAATATTTATTTCAATATTCTTAAGAACAGTTTTGTTTAAATATTAATCTAACATATATATTTAGAGGTACCTGCTTCACCACTGGACGTAAAAATTCGAGAAATTTGGAGTCGAAGTGCAAGCGTTACCTGGGCTCCTCCATACAGTGGGAATTCTCCAATTACAAAATACATTGTGCAGTACTGGAGAGATTTGGGTAAGAACTCTTTATATTTATTGTCGCTACACTCTTCAGTTTTTTATCCTTGTAGTTTTTTTTTTATGCACTATATATTTAATTATGTGTATTATATAAAATACATATATTTTGAATGAAATATATTTTCGTTTGTATCTAAATTCAAATTTTTCTTTTTGGTTTTTAAAGCAAAAACTATGTTATATTTGAGGGGGGTCGGGGCAAGAAAGTGCTAAGCCACATTTTTGGTGAAATAAATTTAACACTGCAATCTGTTGCTTAATATTGTAAATTATAATATCCAACATATAATTTGTTTCTAATTTCACTTGGTGCAGCATATGCGACAGGTTTCGTTTTTGTTCCAGATATTTATGCCCCCAATGAAGGTAGCTAATTTACTAAAAACGTAATAATAATATCATTAAAGTGATGCCATATTGTTACTAAGAATATCTCAAATGTTACTAAGATATTGGCGAAAAAATTTTTGGTTATACATCTTGATTTGAGTATTTAATCAAATTTTCAAATTGAAATATCTCAGAAATTTAAAAATGTGAATTGGCACTCTCTTGCCCCGACCCCCTCATTTTTTTGTACAATTATTATTTATTCAGTACTGTATATTATGATTTAAAGCTGAATTATGTTTTGTGTAATTCGTTTTGTTTTCCGATAATATTTTTACCTCCAAAAGTTTGGTTCGTTGTTTAACACTTATTGCAACACCTGAAATATATGAGGGATAATTTAATATTATAATTTTAAGTATATAAAAACACTTAAATATGTAAAACAAAAAAAATGTTTATTTATTAAAATGTGACGAAATTTGAATAATAAATTAAAAAATGTTTAAAATTCATTATACTCTTAAATTATGAATTTTCTAGCACGAAATCTATGTTTATGTATATAGATTGGAATTTAGCTATAAGGTATTAGTTTTCTAAATACCACTACTTTTAAATTCTGTTAAATATAAAGTTAAGATTTTAGAAATTACTATGGTACATCTACTGATGACAGAAATAAAAACTCAGTTTCCTAAAATAACGTAGTAGCATAATTTGGAATAGATGAAATATTATAGTAATATGACGAAATTATGTTTACTCAATTACAAATTCTATTTCAGATTAGTAGCTAAATTATGTACATTATTTATGTGCACAAAATCTTCATTTAAATGCATAAAGCAATTTTTAAAATTTGTTTAAAAAGAAATACCTAACATATGAGTATGATCTGTAAATTAATTTAAAAAATCATTCCTTTATGAATTGTTATTCTTGTATGAATTAAATTTTATAAATTAAGATTACGATATTTTTATCTTTTAGATTAGCATTAATTTTATACTGATGATAGATTTGAAAAATGAAGATAAATTTTCATATTTTTGTAAATTTTGATTCTATGTTTTACATTTTCATCTGTAAGTTCTCAACAGTTAAATTGACTAAAAAATAAAATAAAATTATTTCTTATTTCAGAAGATTGAAATTAAATTTTCCACATTTCAGTGGATCACTAGAAAATTTCAGATTACGTTGATGAGTTTTCAAAAGATTAAATGCTTTGCTTTACATGCTTTTATCATAATGCATGTAATATATAAACACAGTGTGTTTAATATTAAATAACGAATAATATTAACAAAATAAAGGAAAATTTTAACGAAATATTTCGTTAAATATACAATACTTAAATTACCTTATGTTTTTTATCAGATTTATAAAACTTGCTCCTTTTTCTCTTTTGACCTTTTTCAGGGGGAAAAAATGTTTCACTAAATTAAGCCATGGTTTAGTGAGATATGACTGTTGCATCAAAATAAGATGAACATTAAAATATTTAATTTAATGATTGAGTTAGAAAAAGGAAATACTTATCTTTTTCTGTTACAAAATGGCTGAAATACCAAACCCTTTGACCGATTTTGTATGGAAATGAATACAGCTCTCTCAACAATGGCCTGTAACATATTCACCAAATGGGAGTTCAATCAAAAGCATATTTTGGACGCTATAGTCAGTCACACACATACATATATAGCGACATCATTGTAAATACGCCAATAACGTACTTTAAGTACCTGAAAACGTGACAAAAAAATCCAACATACACACGTACGTACACACATTACATATGTAATAGATTTAAAAATAGCAAAAACAGATTCTTAGAGAACCTGAAAATGTAAAAACATATCAATATTTCTCTAATCGGGTTTTTATAATGATTAAAATTCTCTCCTTACGCTATATGTGTACGGAAAGTAAAAATATCGTAAATATTGAAAACTAATTTTAAAATCGTTTTATTTTTTGTATAAATTTCCTCTTTTGAAATTGAAAACAAAATCAGTGCAACTTTTTATGGCATTTTTATTACATTTTAACTTAATTTATAATATGTTTCAGAAAAATTAACTGTTTTGTGTACGAAAACTCGTCTCCCGTTTCTCATTTATTTTTTTCTGACTGTCGTAGTAGCTTTAATGGTAAATCAAAATTATGCATTATACGAGTACAACAATAATAACCATATTCAGTTAAATAAATAAAATAACTATTTCAATGTTATGAAGAATATATCAAAATGCATCATTGATTTGCTAGAAAATGTTTGAGGAAAATGACAAATTTTTTTATCTATATATAAAAAAGTGCAATAATTAGTAATAAATTAAAAATTACATCATTTAGTCAGATTTTTCATCTTAAATTGGATGAAGCTTAAATATTTAAATAGAGGTAGATTTTCTCCCTCCCTCAATATTTAAAGGCTATCAATCCTATATTTTTCGTAGTGCCGTTTCATTCAATAATAAGTATATAGCAATCATTTTTTTTTTTATTAAAACAAAAACCGTATCGAGTATTATACTAAAATTCTTTTAAAAAGATGTTCCTAATTTAGCATATTTGATTCAAAACATGTTAGTGTAGCGATATTTTAAAAAAGTGTTAAAACAGTATCGTATCGTTGTACATTATACTGCATTAAACGAATATTGGAAAGCTTTTGTTTACCTTTAAAAAGCAATATATCAATCACGAGTAGTCCTAAAGAAAAAAATTAACATTGATAAAGGTTTTCCGGTGACTTTAGATTGCAACATTAGATGTGTAAAATAGTTTTTTTTTGTTGTAGAATGTATTTATATAACAGATTGTTTTGAAGTAAATAAACATTTAAAAGAAGGCAGTACCCTCCAAAATGGTCAAAATATGGATTCCTTATTATTAGTTCAAATTAGTATCGATATAACTTTTTGTGCATGTAGTTAAAAGGTGGTACAGAAGTGATGTACAAGAATGTTTAAAGTCGTGCACAGTATTGCAGTTCAATGGGTTATTTTTCAGAAATGAAATCTTTTGAAATGGCTTTTGCCATGTTAAGTTTTTCTTCATTTTCATGTTTTAAAATTAGAAGGATGTTTTTTTAACTTTCCTTCAGAAGTGTCATTTTTTATACTTTGTTTTTGTGTATGTGATAGAACTGTGCATGGAATTAACACTATGGTTTTTTATATTTTTTCATATGAATAAAATTTGAAGAAGCGTTAGATATCACCGTGTTTCACTATATATGACAGTACAAAAATTATAATAAATCTATTATTAGATGTATTTAAAAATACATTCACAGGCTTGTGAAATGTATCTTAGTAAATGTAAAAAAAAAAAATTAAGCAAAAATGTCAATATTGAAAAAGTAGTAAGACTTAAAAAAATTCTAATTTTCTTAATTTTAAAAATATTAATTAAATGCGCAGTTTAAAAAGATTTTGTTTTTCAAAATTTAATTTGTTTGATATTTGAATTGCGATGCAGTAATAATTTTTATCCTAATTCTTAAAATTAAAAATAAAAAAGTTGGAAAGATATCGTCTCCCTTAATGAAGACAAACTAGATAAAGCCTGTCAATTCAAGATTTCAGATTATGAGGAAAAATACTGGAAACATAAATAGTAAACTCATCACAAGCTTTTGAGGAATTATAATTTATTGCAAACATTTTACCATAATAAAATAAAATATTTAATTGTTAAATGATCAAACTGTTAACAGAAATATTTAATGTTGCATTTTGTTACTAATCTTTTTACTTAATTACTGTTTAGAGTGCCAATTAACACATACATGGCTTAGTTTAGGCCTGATATAATTACAAATTATATAAGTCCGAAATAAATTATGAGTAAAATATTATAAACAAATTTTTAAATCTTTAACTAGGACGTATATGTCACATATTTTCATAAGCATACGTTTTTATTTTACAGGATTTGAAATTCATTCCTTCTTTTTTTACATACAGAGATTTGACATTTTTCATTTACAAAAAGTAAAACAAAATTTTATATTTCTTGAACTGATATAAAGATATAAAGCTTTTTTTTCTCCATAAACTTAAAGTTCAAAAATTGTACAACATTTTATAGTCTAGTCTTAAATGCTTAAAAGAATCCGGCGAAAAATGATTTTAAGCAACACACTAACAACACTTTGAGAAAAAGAGAGAAAGTGTTTCGAATCTTTGCTGATTAGCAACTCGCCCATAATATTGTTTGAAGTATTGACAATTCTATTAGTGACACAAAATAAGAAATCAATAATACCCCCTATTCATTTGTACCCTCAAGAAAAGCAACAAAAAGGAAGAAATTCGTGCTTTGCATCAGTGTTATGCACCTTCAAGGAAAGTATGAAAATGAAGAAATTCATTGCTTTATGTCAGCGTTGTGCGAACTCGCCAAAAAAGAAAAAAAATTCTTTTATGAAAAATGGGTTACGTTCGCGATAAAATAGTTTAAAATTGTTAGTTCTGCATTACAACAAGTCCTTCCGGCTCAATCGAAAGAGTAGATTGATTTTTTAAAGGTACATACATCAAATTTAATATTTCTATAACGTCTTCGGGATGACACAAAGCTTGTAACATATGATAAAGCTGGTAAAATATAATAATTTCTGACTTTCAAACTATGTTCGAACCCAAACCATTCAATGAATGCCATCGAAATCATTTTAGCATGTCTCAATTACCAAAGTAAAGAACTCCTAAAACATGTATTAAAATTTGAGAAATTATGTATTAATAATGAACTAAAAGTATAGCTCCATTGACCGTATTGTTATTCGGATTTTCAAAAGGCCGTTATTTTAAACAGATTACCGAATTATTGAATTACTAACTCATGTAAGATACTTGCAAAAAGTATTTTAACTTTCTCAATTTGGTTTGAATTTCTTCACTACTTGGTACGTTATCGCGATTACATTATGTCGATAGCATTAATGCTTTGCAGTTTTGCATTACCAATAGGTATATAAACGGAGTTTATTGCAATATCTCCATTTCTAAAAAAATAATCTCAAATGCTGCTTCTAGATCGAGATTTTACAAAAAATGAGGATTAAGATTATTAAAATTTCTCACTGGGATGAAATAATGAGAAACTAAACTCATACTTCAAAGACTCTAAATTGTAACAGCAAGCGGGATACTTGATCCTTAATACTTAATAATAATAAAGAAATCAGCACACATTTTGAAACAAACAATATGCATCTAGTAAAGACGTGTATACTGAAGTATAAGACTGTTAGTTTAATGAAAATTAAATATGAAAATTAACACCATCTATTAAGTAAAGTTTTTATTAAAAGAAAATGTGAGTATTTTAGAAAATTATATTTGAAACATTTTTATTGTGATTTTTCCTTATTTTTGCAAATACAGTTAAATGCCTAATTTGTATAATTCTCTATTATAAATTTGTATAATTTTCAATGTATTTGTGATATTTTAGTTTGTATATAAGTATTTTTCCTATGTTACTTGTCGAAAATCCACTTCTAATGAAATGCTATTTTAAATTTTTGGATACTTAAATTTTTGAATAAAATATTTTATCTGTATTTTAAAAGGTAATACTTTCAAGAAATAAAAAAATATAAATTATAAAATCCCAAAACATTTTTTAAGTTTGTTTCTTTACTTTAAAATAGAACTTGGAAAAAAAATTAACTAAAAAAATTGATATACAAAGCATTTCCCCAGTCTCGCTAACCAATTTCTTTCGGGAAAGTAAGTGATAAAATGCTCAAGAAAGTCGCTACGTTTTCTACGTTATTGACCAAAATAAAAACCAAACAGAGCAATAGAAAAAATTATAGTCGTTTCCTTGCAAATCTAGCAGATACAATTCCTGGCTTTTTGCCAGAATGGTGATCTGATGTCAGAATTCTGACGTCATCGGCGGTCGGGTGGAGTTGAATTGTCTTCAGCACGTGCGTCACGGATGGTCTGGTTCTGGTAGTGAGTAGAAATAAGAAGAAAAGGGGCTTAACGGGTAGTTCTCTCTATTTCTTTTGTTCATCTTTTTTACGAAAGAGAAAACGATTTATCAGTTTAGAGAGATGAACAAGCGTAAAAGATTTTATAATATGAATTCTTACTTTCGCTACACTTAACAGATATATCGAAGTAAAAATGATATGGTCATTTTTACATCTTTATATATTTCGGAAATCTTTTCTATAAGTTTATTCGCATTCCTTTTTCTTTTTCTGTTTTTAGTACGATAAGTAAAGGTAACTTCGTATGAAAGTTACATAGGACAGATTCAACTTAACATTTTTTTTTGCTTCAAAAGCAAATAGTAGGAATTGGGTATTAATTGCGTAGTATGCAATTTCTTACCAGGGGCATTACTGACTCAAAAAAAAGAAAGAAAATCACGTTAAAATTTTAGCAAAACATAAATTTGATCACAGCGGAAGCTTATTCTGATGATTCTGAGCTAAATTCGCTCTTGGGAAATGAGTTTAAATTGCGTAGTTGTGCAATTTTCCACCTGGGGCGCTACTAATATTTAAAAACAATTCCTACCATGTGTAAATTTTGATGAAATACAAATTTGACCACAGCATAAGCTTATTCTGAAGTATTGAGAAACATTCGTTCGTGGGAAGTAAGATTAAAATGCATAATTATGCAATTTTACATCAGGGTCGCTAGTAACATAAAATCTTTTATCAAACCATGAATGTAATCATGGCAGAAGCTTAGTCTGAAGATTTGAGCGAGATTCGTTCGTTAGCTTAAATTGTACAGTTATACAATTTCCAACCAGAGGCGCTACTAGCCTAAAAAACTACGTGAAAATTTTCATTGAAACATAAATTTGACTATACTTTCTTAATTCTAGTTTTAACTGAAACACATAAAAGCATAAGTTTTGCCTAATTAAAACTAGTTTTCGTTAAGTGGGAATTAATCAAAATTAGTTTTCATTAACCATTTTCATTAATCAAAACTAGTTTTCATTAACCATTTTCATTAATCAAAACTAGGTTTCATTAACCGCCTCATTTTAAACTAGTTTTGACTAAAGGGCTTAATTAAAATTAGTTTTAACTAAAGGGCTTGATTGAAATTAGTTTTAACTAATCAAATCAGGTTTCGAATGATGGCTTTTGATGGTAACATATATATACTAATAAATACAACCTATATTTTAAATAAAAGAAATCTGTTTGCACTGTAGAGGGTAACAGTAACAATACGTGACTTTTGTGTGTAGGGGAGGGGGGGAGGAGGTGACGGTGCTGGGCATTTCTTCTTATTTTTAGAAAAGTTCCCACAGTCTTTACTTTTGTAAGCACTTGGTTAACAGCATTTTCAGATACTAATCCTTGCGTTTTAAATCGCAAATTCTATGATAAAATAAGCCAAAAATTAGTATTCGAAAATAGTGGTAGTAAATTGCTTACTAAAGTAAACACCTAGAAAATAACTATGCAGCCAAAAGTCACTACTGAGAATAAGTTGATAAAATATCAACAAAACTGAAAACATGAGTACCAGAGATTGAATAAAACTCAGTTATTAATTACAGATATTTTACGAAAAAAATATTGGATTGCATTTACACATTAGTTAAACTATTTAAAAAGTTGCTAATCAGTGAAATAGTCATGTAAATCTATTATTTCACAGTTTTCTTTCAATTTATTGACTAAAACAGGTGGTGATATGAGTAACTGAAAATTTTGTTCAAGTGTAATGATAGAATTGTATTTAAATTTATTTGGAATTAATGGTCAGCTTTCATAAACATAATGAAATTAGTGGATAAAGGCCTATGTCACAGGTTAATTAATTGGCTTAGCTAGTTCTTAAATTTGAATACTAAAATAGTGTATACATAATTTTGATAGTGTATACGTAGTATGTTATTTGTTTAAAGCAACTCATGCATTTTTATTGCCATAAGCATTGAATAACGAGATGCGCTTTCAATCTTTACTGTTTTTGTACCATTTAACGCGGACATATTACACCTGCGAGACAAATAGTGTTGCATCAGTCAACTAGAGGGAGAAAAAATGTGGCCAAGTTTTGCTTCTACTGATCAATCCATTATGACATTAATATAGTAAATCTAAATTATTTACAATTCGATGGCCAGTCAGCCAATGAAAATGAGCTTTAATGAATCAACTGTTACATTTTTCTAAAGTATCTTTGCATATATATTTCGAGATTGGGCATTTTTTGAGTATTAATATTTTTTTCCCTTTAAGGTGGAGCTCCCCATCGCTTGCTGGAAATATCAGCTCCCAGCTCTCAGTCCTCAGCAATCATGAAGGACTTGCACCCGGGAACAGCGTATGTTCTTAGAGTAGTTGCAGAAAATGCAGTCGGAAGAGGAGAACCATCGGATTCGGCTTATTTTAAAACAGGGGAAGAAGGTAAACTGTAATCGAAATATTCTTTAGCATATCTGGCACCCACATAATATCTAAAGCATTTTTTACTTACTTAATTTTAGTTGCATTAAAACGTATCGAAATAATATTTAATATTTATTCAGTGAAAAAAATAGTAAAATTCCTCAACTTTACAATTACTGCAAATTATATACTGTATTTTATCATTAATGGAATAAAATTAAATGTTTAAACTCTAAGGGATTTTGTGAAAGAACGTACCATTTGTAATAATTACATTAAATCGCTTGAAAGAAATTACTAACAAACGGCGCGGCGTTTCCACGGCATGTACCAGTAAAATTGTAATGCATACAGAGATTTTTTTTTCACACATTAGCAAAATATGATATGTAAAAATCTTCGTAACAAATAAGTTATATTTTAAATTTGTTACTACAGATATCACTACAATAAAGGATTTTTCTTAGTTTAATGTTAATTTATGATAAAATTCCTTCTAACTGTTTCCCTACAAAAGCAATTAAGTCGTAAAAGGTGGCGATCTGTGAGATACATAACAATACAAAAAATTAAAATACATAAGATATTTAAAAAATAAATAAATAAAAATTAAAAATCTGGAGTGACATTGGTGACATCTGGAGTGACTCCGAACGTTGGTGTTGCGTGACCAGAAAGGTGAAAGAAAAAAAATTATAAATTTCCGACACAATGGAATTGGCTGGATTTCAACGCTAGACATCAAGTTTGGGAACTGGTGACGGTACCTCCGCGCCATTAATACTTGATTACATAGTGGTAATATCTATCCTTATACTTTGCCACATTTCCTTAATGGTTTTTCCTATATACACCTAAAAAAAAATTGATGCTGCCTGTATTATACCGTAAAATTAGCAGTAATACGCGAGCAGTTGCGTATTACTGCTTATTTTACTGTTTATTTCTGTTAATTTTACAGTATAATACTGGCATCATCTGGGTGCCAGTATTATACCATGAAATCAACATTTTTTTTTCAGTGTAATTGGTTTGAAAATTTAAAACAGTCCGTTGACCGATTTAGTATGAAAGTCTATACAGTTCTTCTCTAGTCGATCCGGTTGTAGAAATTTAATATTGTTGGTTAAAATGATGGCCTACATTAAGTTCAGTAACCACATCTCAAAGCAGTATCTCACTTTTGTATTTAGATGAATAACTTTTGCGATAATTTTAAAACTAATGTAGCGATGTTTCAAAGTGTTATCCATCATGACATAAACATTTGGTAAGTTAAAGAAATTAGAAATCCCTTTTGCTGGAAAATTATTATTTTTAAGAAATTGTGCTCCATCAGGCTTATCTAGTCTGTTTTTTTACTATAGCTAATTTAAAATGTGCTGAATGTAAACGACAAATATATATCTTTAACATTTACTATTGTTACTTATAAGAAAATCACTATCCTTCTTATTTCTTCCATTTTCAGAACGTGTATTAGCTCTTTTAATTATTCACAGTTGTCAAAAATAAGAAAAATATAATCATTGCAATAATACCTGATTCTATAGTAAGATTTTATATCAAGGGCGAAAATTAAGCCTCATAGTATTAAGCATTTCTGAAATCTTTAAAAGCAATTGTAAAAAGAAATTTTCAATTGTCTTGTTTAAATAGTATTGAGATTTTCGTTAATAATTTTAGTTATCTTAATTATCTTTTAAAACAGAAATGTTGTTTTTCGATTCCTCATGTTATATTCGAAAATTTACAAAATGCAAAGGTGTGGAAAATCTGTATATGAAATGATTTATATGAATCCTTTATATGAAATAGTTTGATAATTATTTGAAAACTCATTGTAAATAGCTTTATGGATTTTGAAGTTTTAAAAAACAATCCATATGATAGTTAATAAAAAAAACCTCATTTAAAGTTGTTTTTCCATGTTACAGTGACTATTTTGAAACAATCTGATTTGTTTCATTGTATAAGAAACTGTTATAAGTTATGAAGATAACAAAAAAGAACCTTATTGTGGATTAATATTATGGATTTTGAAAAGTAATAGGATATAAATGAAACTTTGTTTTTAGAGGATAAATAAGTGGAGATAATTACACAATTGCCGTTTAATGCAAACTTCGAGGTAATTAATGAAGTAAAGCTATTAGGAAAACTTTGAATATTAAAAACATTTAATACTATCCTGTACCTCTGTATAGTGAATACTGAGGCACAGATAGCATTATTATTTTTTTAATATTCAAATATTATGTAATAGCCTTGCTTCATTAGTTACCTATATTCTTGCATTAAATGGCAATTGTGTAATTATCTCGACTTATTTATCCTCTGAAAATAAAGTTTCGTTTATATTCTATTACTTTTCAAAATCCATAATATTAATCCAGAATAAGATTCCTTTTTTGTTTTCTTCATAACTTATAACAGTTTCTCATACAATGAAACAAATCAAATTGTTTCAAAATAGTCACTGTAACATGGAAAAACAACTTTGAAGAGTTCTTTTTTACTAGCTATCATATGGACTTTTTTACGTGTCATCAGCAAATTTAGTTCTTTCATGCATTATGCCAGTAATGCTTTAACTATAAAACATCTTTTTTAGGTAGCTTTCAATACAAAAAAGTATAAAGCTACCTATTGCAGCCGTTCGGAGGAAAGCAATTTTTTTTAATGTAAATGTACAAACTTTGCAACTTTTATTAATATTATTACATAGCTGCCAGCTTTCCGATTTTTTTGTTCAAGTTAAAATAGACATATTTTTAACCAGAAAATATATTTAATAAAATATGTTGTTTCTCGGTGGTACTTATTTGATTTCATTTATTGAATAAAATTTCTGTCTCAAAATATGTTTATTTGACTTGAAGAAAAATCGGAAGGTTAGTAGTAATATTATTGCTATTATTTTTTTGTTTTTACGTTACGTGTATTTAATACGTTTCTCGACTACTATTCAATACATACGTCTGCTAAAATTTTAATTGCTAGATTGTAACTGCATGTGTTAATAAAAAAATTGTCATTTTAACAACAGGTTTTTTGGTACTTTTTAGGGTTTCGTTCATCTCACGGAACCCTATTACTCCCACTTGGTTGTTTGTTTGTCACAGAGCCGGTTCTCAGAAACTATATAACTTACAGGCATAAAATTTTGTGTATATATAGCTGAATATCAACTATAAAGCTCAAAATCATAAAATGAAAAAAAAATCATTTTAATGTCGAGAGATAAAAATCCAAACATCTAACAGCCTTTTACCATTAAATTTAAACATCTTTCGTTACAGCAGTTGCCAACAGTTAAAAATCCACAGTGAAATTCTTTCTACAATAACTAATCTTCTATTGAAAGATTTCCACGTGAAAAATGAAAATGAAATAAAAAGTTTCACCAATTGAAAAATATATTAATATGACGTCATATTGGTAATAGAACGGAAAATTTCAAACATTTCTCAATAATACAAGGAGTATGAGTATGTGAAAATACAGAAAGCAGCTTAATATGAAATCATTTGAGAATTAAAAAGAAAATTAATCTGACGTCATATTGGAAGTTTAACGGATTTTTCAAATGTTTGAGAATAATACAAAGAGAGTATCAATATGAGTAATAGAGAATAGTAAATATATGAGTTTGAGGAACGTATTGAATCATGATAAAAACCCGATTATGGAAATATTGGCATATTTTAACATTTTGAAAGTCTCTATACAACATGTTTAATTTTTAAATTGATTTTTTTAATGTCGCATTTAGTCCACATAACGATATTATTATGACAGAGTATAATAGCAGGCTTAGCCCGCTATCGGACCGGTTCAGATTTTCGAAAAAACGAGAAAAATAGACCGGTAAATTTTTACTTTATAAAAGACATGATTTTTTTTTAATTACATTTATTTGGATTTATTATAGAAAGAATAAGTTTTTTGAAAGGAATATTAAACGAAACCCTTTTTGCGATCTTCGATCACACTTACCCATACTTGTTTAATTTGCTGTTGGAGATATCTTGTTTTAACTTGACATTGGGTTGAATAAAATGAATTGCGGTATTTTTAATTATTTAAAACTTTTTTATTTATTTATTTAGCATAGTTGAACTGCGTACCATCTATAAAACAATGTTTGCACAACAAGAGCTATTGTTGTGTTAATCACCTATCTTTTCGGATAAATTAACATACGCGTTAATGATAAGATTTCTATCGATAGCTTCAGGGAAGAATTTAAACCAAATTAAAAAAATCTGCCCTTATAAATTACCACTCTTTTTACGTTGAAATTTTAGTTGATAATAGACTGTTTTTGAACATAGATATTTGAATTGATATTAAGTATAAATATATAAATAAATACTTTCTCAGCTTTGAGAAAAATTGTTATCAAAAATATATCTCTGAACGAAACTATATTTGTTTGGTAGGAAACTAATAAAGATTTTAAATTCATTTAGTTTTCAAATTATATTTTTTTCCAATTAAAGAAATAATAAATACAAAATTTAACATTAACACTTGATATATATTTTTATTTTTTAGAACCAAGTTCTCCTCCTGCTGATATAATTGCTGAACCTCGAGGATCTTCGACCATTCGAGTATCTTGGAAGGTATTATTGAAAGCATTTATTTATTTATTAACTTCAAATATTCATTAACCCAATTTAAAGGAAAAATCTGAATTTTATTAAAGTATTTTAATCTGAATATTATTTTAATTTTTTCAAGTCCTGTTACATTAAGTATGGAATATATGTTATGTAAGCCATTAGTTTTCTTAAAAAAGACTGAAGTTTTTATGATATGTAAAATTTTCTATGGTGACTTAAATATTAAATCTCTGTAATTGCATAATCTTGTAAACTTATCCATGACGTTGAATAACAATATTTAAAATATTGTGTGGTTGTTCTTTGTACAACAAACTTTATTATTAATATTATTTTGTTAGAATGACTTACTTCTTTACATATTGACAAAAATTATGCATTGTTATAAAGTAGGATTATATCAGGAATGTGTATATCACATTATTTTATTTTTTATGTATACCTTGCATATTGTGAATTAGGATTTTATAATTCCAATTCAGTCAAAGTATTTTTCTAATGCCTTTTTCGCAAGACACGTGATTCCGCATTTTACTATTTGCAATTATTTTTATATGCTACATTTAATTTTATTCACGTAGATCATTTCATATTGGTGATGAAACACCAATCTTTTGAATTTTTGAGATAATTACCCCAAAATCGTTTCGATGAAACAAGATTTTCTAATATTGAACATATAGTATTAAAAAACTTTTTGGCCATTACTAAACACAAACGGTTTAGTATACATCTAGTAAAAAAATAATTGGTAGAAATTATTTTAAATGTCTTTTGAAAAACTGGGGATTTAAAAAAAAAATTAAGGTGACTCTATACCCAAAAAGTTTATTCTGTAAATAAGACCTATATTAAATTTTTTGGATCCTGTTTCAAAAAATCAAAATCATTACAGATAATAAAAGATCTTAAATTCTTAATAAATTAATTAAACAAAATGTTTTTTGTATTTTTATAAATTTAACAATTTTAAAATTATTTCTTCTTTTCCAATTTTGATGTTTCAAACTAGGTGTTTTTTTTTATCTTTATACTCAGGTTACTTTGTTCTACAAACCAAAGTATCGAATACTTGATACAAAAATTAGATCAGAAGAAAAAAAAGATAATTGGATGTATATGAAATAAACCTATGAAAATCGCATTTATTTAACTTCATATATATATATATATATATATATATATATATATATATATATATATATATATATATATAAATTAATTATGTCTCATAGAATCTAAACATACATATTTTTTTATATACAATTTGCTTGCTTTAGCATTTTGATTACATAGAGAATATCTAAAAATCGAACTGGGAAAAATAAGTTTAAACATTTCAGTTACCAATATATATATGTATTAAATTTCTTCTAAATGTATTAATCATATCTCCTTTACTATTTGTCAGATCGTGAAGAAACTTGGGCACAATGTTTTAAAGATGTTAAAGTTCAAAGGTGTATGTTTTAAATTCGACATTTTTGCTATTTTTTGTCAAAGTGAGGGGTACTAGGTCCCCTTAACAAAAAAAAAATGGTTTTGCTCAAAAATTAATAAAGTAAAATGCATTACTGAATCTCTTAAAAAAATAAATAAATAAATAAAATTTAAAAAAAGTATTTCTGTCTGAAATAACACCTTTTTGATACATGGACTGTGATAAAAGCAAAATTGTCGACATTTCCTACGTTTGAACTTTCAATATCGAAACTAAAATATGTCTATACGCTTTTATAGCCGCCACCAAAAGATAGTTGGAATGGTGAACTCAAAGGTTACTACGTTGGATTTAAATCTAGAGATTCAACTCAACCCTATTCTTACAAGACCATGGAGTATGTTCCAGAAGTCCAACAGGAATTTTTCT
The DNA here is from genome assembly GCA_963931845.1 of Maratus michaelseni. Classification (NCBI taxonomy): domain Eukaryota; kingdom Metazoa; phylum Arthropoda; class Arachnida; order Araneae; family Salticidae; genus Maratus; species Maratus michaelseni. Next base: position 260,000,836 of record OZ007592.1, read on the forward strand.
TGACTAATTTACTCAAGGCTTCGGATTACAGCGTGGTCGTAAAGGCATTTAATGCTGCTGGAAGTGGTCCACCATCACACGAACTCTATGTTAGAACGCTTGATGGAGGTAATACATTGCTGCCACATTTATTTTCTGCTAAAATTATTTATTTGTAATTTACATGGGCATAGAATTTTCTTTGGAACAGGTATCTAGTTTGTACATTCACTTAGCATAAGCACCAGCAGGGAGGGGAGGGGAGGGGGGGAAGTACGTCCATTGCCCCACCCAGGACTTTGAAAGTTAATTAACTAAATTTTCTTTATTTCTGATTTTATTTTGAAAATGTTATTTTTTTTTTCTTCCCAAGTGGCATTAGAATAATTAAGCGCTAAGAGAAAATTAAACTAAGAATTTCTCGTCAGGGGTTCTGTCTCCCTAAACTTTCGTAGAAGACATTTTTTGTTTGTTTGTTTGTTTTTCTTTTTAAAGTTGTGTGTTTATCTTAAACAACTTAAATAAATTAACTGAATAAATAAAATTACGCTGAATGAAACGGAATCAAATAAATAAATAAACTTTAAAAAATATTAAACAGTTAAAATAAATTTATCTTAAACGTCAGGCATCCCTTTGCTACCCCCCCCTCCCCCAATCTTCTTGACGAATAACATAAATTGTTTCATTTATACATGTTGTAAAAGGTTGTTAGAAACTTATTTTTGATTTAAATTTTTGTAAATATTAAACGTATTTTACTATTTTTAATCCTCCCTTGCATCCACCTACCTACTCCTATGTTAATTTAATTTGAAAATTAATCAACAAATTTTATCCATTTGATGCAGAGATTTTACGATTTTTTTTTTACTTCTATTTCTATATTTTTACAAATCGTTTAATTATACAGGAAGTTTAACGGTTAACAAACATCCGGAAAAAATGTTGCGGTTCATTGATATTATATCTTTGTTTTTTATTTTTTATTTTTTAACAATTCTGCGCGTAAATTTAAATAATTTATTTGCGGTTTTTTTTTTCTTTTATGAAAACATCTTTAGATAGATATTCTGTTTCACATTTTTCAAAATGTCCGCAAATTTTGAAAGAGGATTTCCTGAGAAAGATTACAATATATCAAGAGGGAGAGAAAAAACAGATTATTACAGTATCAGATATATTATTGTAATAGATTAAGACTTAAGAGGGAGGCAAAACTTATATAATACATTATTATTTTTCTTATGTAATGTTGTTTTTAAAGCTGCCTTTAAAAAATCGTGATTCATTTTGTCATATAAATAACAAATTTTCTTTCTATGAAACTTGTCATTTAATACATAAGAAAGGTTTAAGACTGCTTCCCCAAAAGCAGCAAAAATAATGTACATTTTACGCCTAGTTTGAACTGAAAAAGTATAATGTATGAAATGTCTGAAAATTGCAGAGGAATTTATACAGACATATAATATTATAGACAAAACTTTAGAGTAATTTAAATTCAGCTAAGTCTTTCAAATGTTGATATTTCTTTATTTACAAACTTGCAATTAAAACATTTTTAACTTAATTATTTTTTTATATTTAAATTATAAAGTTTTGAAAAAATTCGTTTTTTGTTGAAAAAAATATTAATTTTAAATAAACAATGCCATTATAATATTAAATTAAATAGGTAAATTAGGTAAAATAATCTATTCGATTAATAAATATATTTCTATATGTGTGCACACGTTTTTACATTATTTAGACATAGGTATACCAGTTGTGGATTTTTTTTTTTTTAAGAGCGCACTTTTTATGATATCTTATCTTTATCTGTTTATCCTTTGTTCTTAATTCAAACTTTTATTGACATATACATACCACCATCATTTCCATTTGTATTTAAATTCATTAAATTCAAATGCAAAAAGTTTTTGGTTGAAAATGATAAATATAATTTATATAATATTTATTTTATTGACAACATAATTAAAATATTTGTCTCTAAAGGCAATTAATATTTAAATTGTATATGCAGTATCGATTTAGTTAAGAATAAATTTATCTGTTCTAAGAAAAAAAAATATGTTTCGTTAATTAATGTACCATTAATTTATTTCAGCTTATAGGTATAATACTCGTTTTAAAGCTAATAAATTCAATTACAATTAAGATGCAATTTCAGGTCATTGGTTATATATTTTTTAAGTTCGAAGAATTTTACTGATGCGTTTATAAGACACTTTTTTTTCCACTAAACAGTAATTAATATACATATTTACTGAAAAGAAAATTAAATTGTTTCCTAACCAAAACTTTTATTTTTATAGATCTGCCACCTGCACCTTCTTTGTATGTCCTAGCAACAACTCCAACATCAGTTAGTCTCCGATGGAATACAAGAAAACTTGATAATCCATTATCCGGTAATAAGTGATTTTCTGAATTCACCTTCAGATAGTAAAATAATTAATTATGCTTATTAATGTATTTTAAAAGTTAGAAATAAAATTCTTGAAAATTTTCAATGCAGACTATTAGTCATTCATTATACTAATATTTATTCTAATATTAAAAGTATGTTAGATTTGTTTTTTTTTTCCTGTTTAAAAACAGGAAAAAAAAATCAAGATTAAGAATTTCCTGTATATTTTTTTAATAAGAGTCTGAAAAAGTTGTCACATTTAAATGTTCTGTTTAAAGTTATCAATATTTTAAAGTAAACTTTAGATAGTTTGAAATATATTAGAGGGTTAATATTAGCAGATTAGTTACTAGATAGATTGAGGACACCCATTCTATTTATGATATATTGTAATTTTATTAAGGGGTCTCAGGAGTCACTGAAGGTGAAATTTAGCATCATGTCACATTTCATTTTATTTATTATTCCATATAAAACAAATGCATTTTTTTTTATTTTTTTTTACCACTGATAGCTTAATATCTGTTCTATGTAGCATTATTATTTCAAAATTATACAGCTGATATTTTACCTTTTTAATGTTTAATTTTAATTAAAAAAAATAAAATGGTTTTTTGACTTGCATCCACATGCGCGCAAGACTGTAGTAAAACTACTGGTTCTAGGTTCTAATGTCCCAAATAATAATAATGATGTAAAACAAATCTACCTTGAACGTATACTTCATTTTTAAGCAATTAACTTAATTTTTTTTAAATTTAAATTGTAAAGTTTTGAAAAAAAAAATGTTAATTTTAAATAAACAATGCAATTATAATATTAAATTTGAAGTATAAGTTATTCCTTGCATCAAAATGAATGCATCTGCCAAGTTTCATACAAATTGCTTTATCAGTTTTTGAGAAATGTTGCGCGCAATGGATAAAAGTCTATAAACAATTTTAAATATTTATCACAATTAAACATTAAAAGAAAGGTAAACTATCAGCTCTGGAATGTAAAGTCAGCTTGTGCTACATAGAACAGATATTAAGCTGTTAGGGGTAAAAATATTATGCATTTGTGTTTTATAATGAATCAGAAATAAAAAATTAAATGTGATATGATGCTTAATTGTACCTTCAAGGAAAAATTAAGACTCCTGAGACCCCTTAAGTTACTGCATAAAGATAATAGTATAACGTTTTTCAGCAGAAAAATTCTTTGCTATATTGCACAGATGTTTAATTAAGATAATTTTTCGGAATAAATGTATTAGTGTATAAACTGACGTGAACCTTCATAAAAAAAATATGTAAACAGAAACATAATATTGATAAGTATTTATGAAAAGTATTTCTTGATATATTCAAAACAATATAATTTTGTACATAAAAAATTCTTTACCACTCAAAATTTTTTTTCCCTTTACAAGTCTAACACGCACAGAAACAAATAAAACCCAATTTGGGTCGAAAGATTCTTAGGTATGTGCCCAAATTGGGCCATGCCTGTTTTGGTTACCACTGTGTATCCATTTTGGGCACTGTTAAATACCCATTGTAATTTTTTTTAATGGTTATTTAAGTGCCCAAAATGGATACGCAGTGGTAACCAAAACAGGCATGACCCAATTTGGTCACATACCTAAGAATCTTTCAACTCAAATTTGGTTTTATTTTTTTCTGTGCGTGTTAATAAGTTTTAATTGAATCCTGAATTCTGTGATTGGCTATATCTATTTTAGATGAGAAAAAAATCAATCAAAATTATTTATTTTAGACTTATATATTGCATCGGTAAATATTTTGATAAAATACATTTTAAAATATGCATATTTCATTTTTCTCCCAGGTTACACTGTGCATTATAGAGAAGAACAAGGCCAGTGGCAAGAAGTAGCAGTTGTTGCACCTGAAGACAACACCTACACGTTGAGTAATTTGCATCCGCAGAAACTTTATCAAATATACGTTACAGCTACAAATCAATACGGTAAAGGTGATCCAAGTGAAATAGTTGCAATTAAAACTGATGAAGGTGGTAAGATATGTTTTGTTATTTAATTTATTGTTACATTAATTTAGATGTGTGGAGTTTATTGTTTATAAATTATTTTAATTAATAAAATAATGCATGTGAATTTTAAAGTTATTAGGAGGATACTTATGTATTTGACATAGGTATTATTGTTAAAAACCAAAGGTAAAATATCTATAAAAACCACCTCATAAAAATACATAACCTCATAAACCATTAAAAAATAAAAAGCAAATTTATTAATTTATTATTTTCAAGGTATTAAATATTAAAATTTAAAAAAAATACTTCAAAATATATTGACTATTAACTTTTGTAGTTGCTATTATAAATGAATTCTGGTTTTTTTTTTTTCAGAGCCCGAGCCGATACCGAAAGCACGCAGTAGAAAATTGTTAATAGCATTTAAAAAATTTTCACGATTAACTTTCTTATTTACTTTTTTTTTTCTTGCACAAACATATCTATTAATCCTAAATATTTCCTCATAACAGTTTCGTGATTTTTATGATCTTGAAAATCTGTTTAAAATAGCAAATTGGTTATTTATAGCTCCAAATTCTTCTTCTTTTTTAAGTTTTACAATTTTATAACTATGACAGAAAGATACGAGTTCTGCTTTCCAGTAATTCTGGAAAAGGACTTCAAACAGAAATTGAGGATAAATAAGGTATATCCCATGGCTTCTTTCTTACTAATACTCTTCAGAATAAGATAGAATATTTCCCTCTTATATCCCACCAATAACAATACAATTATTTTCAAAATGATTTTTAAAAGACCAGCATTCCTGTTTCACAAATAGCAAGTTTTTTTGTGAATAAATAATTTTTTTTACTTTGAGTTTGAGCCCGACTGGTGTAAAAATTGAGCCCGAACTCGTCTCATCTTTAGTTTCTCTATATATATTTAAAGATTTGTGGAGTATTTACATATTTATATTAAATAGGTAAATAGTTTTAAATTAACTCTAGTGTAGCTCTTATTTTTCGTTTTTCAATCATTTTAACATAGAACTTAACATCGTCGTTTATATATAATATGTTTAGTTTGATTGGTCGTATAGTGCTATCGAATAACTAAAATAGTAATAATAAATAAATCTATATTACATAAAAATATAAAGGCACGTACTTTGTGGAAATTTTATGAAAACAAAGCCGTATTATCTGCAAATATTATAAAACTACCTTATAAATGAATTTTGAATAAATAAATAAATAAAAGTAAATCTTAAAAAATAAGTAACAGGAAAAAAAAAACTACAACGATAATTTTTAACTTCGTCGAAGAATATTTTTTTATTATAAATCAAGAAATGAACAAATAAATAAATATCAGATACTTCAAATATCCAAAAGATGTAACCACTTTAAAAATTTCTTTACACACATTCATTTTCCCAACTCTGTAAAGATTTTTTTTTCTTTCTAAGACCAATGGTTTTTAAACGTATTGTCAAAATATATTATCCCCCGCTTCCCTTTTTTTTCTTCCCAACTTACCTTAAAAAAAAAAAAAAAAAAAAAAAAAAATTGATAAGCAAATGGAAAATGTTTGCAAAATTTCAAAAATATAGTTAAAATAAATTACTTAAAAAAAAAAAAAAAAAGCGCATTTATGAAACTTTACATTACTTTTGTAAAATTTTATCACACATATGAAAATGCTTAAACATTCTCTAAGAACTATTCTAAAAATATTAAAAGAAATAAGGCTTTACAATTTTGTAGAAACATTTAAAAAGCATTATTTTGCATACCTATTATTAATACCCAGGATTTGTTTTTCTCTGAATTACTAATTTACTGCCCATGTGTCTATTTACTTTTTGCCCCTGTAAAGTTCGCTTACTAGTTAAACCTCACCTGCATTAAAACTGTCTCGCTCTCAACTACTGCTCCTCCGAAATGAATGAACTTTGTCTGCCCCGTCTGTTCCCTGTAATGTTGTTTCTAGTCTCATGATCTGTCAAGGACGTCCACGTGAAGGGAGAGTTCTAACAAAGACATTCGCGCGCGCGGGAATCTACAGTCACGTGTTTTCTTTTTCTTCTGAAGCGATTCTGAACAAAGTTCGCCTTCTCCTGTAAAGTCGTTTTTCGATGTACACCAAAAAGCTGGTGCGGAAACGGTTTTTTTTCTACCGGTTTTTCAACCGATGAACGAATCAGGGTTTATACATGCGCCGTAAATACAGCTTCTCGTTTCGTAATTGAGAACAGATGAAAAAGCAACATGCCAGGCAAAGGTATTCGCATAAACGAGTAATATTGGGTGAATATTTTGAAGTAAATTAAATAAATTAAATAAATTATCGGAACGGTTTAAAACATTAAAGGAAAAAATATTCATGCATATTGCCCCAAAAATTTCAGAACTATTTGAAAATGAGTAGTGCATTTTGGGGGAATATGTACAAAAGAAAAATTTCAATCATTGAAAGCGTTGTGTTGAAGAATTATCCTTCATTTTTAATTTAATAAAATGTCTGGAAATCATAATATAAATCATTAGTAAGTGCGTAATATTTTTTTTTATTATTATTGTTCAAACTGTTACTATTTAAAATACATTGTATGACCATGGGTACAGTTTTTTTTCTCCTCATAGAATCTCATAAACAGTAACTAAAATAAATAGTTTAATACTGAAAATTATGGAATATGATTTTGTTGAATTACTTTTTTGCTGATTAGGTGACTCTACCTACTATGTACCCTAAAATAAAAATAAACTAAAAAAAAAATAAATTTTTTTATTATTAAAATTATTTTTGTTTATTATAAAATGTAATGTTTTTGTTTATAATAAATAAATGCCCCCCTCACCCCCCCCCCCAAAAAAAAAAATAAAAAAAAAATTCTAAAACATTTTTTTTTCTTTCTTTCCCTATTTACAGATTTTAAAATGCTGATCATCCTTTTGTTCTTTAAAATTTTGTTTCAGCTTTTAAGACATTATCAATAGCAAAGTGGGTAAATACGAAAACAATAGAAAATCCCATTAAAAACTACACCTTTCAATTAAAAGAAAAAAATCCAACATATTTGCAGTTTTATACTTTAGGTGAGGTACTGAAAAAATGTCAAGCAATTTTGTAAGCATTTGACTAGAGTTTTGATGCTATTATAAACTTAAAGTAAAAAAAAAAAAAAAAACATATCTGAAAATGGACATTTTCGTCCAATTCTGAAATAAATTTTTGAGACATCGTATCTTCTTATGTAATTTACTTGCAAAAACAATTTATCTTCCATGTAAGGAAGAATGGCAAAAATTAAGGTCAAATTTGCTGCACCCAAAAAATTGACTTTATTGTCAACTTTTCTTTCTATACATTTACGGCATAATATGCCTTAAAATTCTTTATTTTTGAAATTTTAGAACAAAAACGACTAAATGTTACAGCGAAAAATGGTAGCAATTTGGGTACATTATATTGACATTATATGACATTTTATTTACAGCAAATGTTGTCGTTTTCTCTTACAGTGATAGTCTTAAAGACTACATATTTATATTTAAAAAAGAGAAAAAAGTAAATATTGCAATTATCAAAATACAAAATTCTCTCGGTTTTTCATAAAAGTAATCAATATAAGTTTATAAATTGATTTATAAAAGCTACTTCTCGCTATTTTCTGTAAATATTTGCATTTTATTTATTTTAAAACACATTTCTCTCTCTCTCTTTTTTTTTTTTCCTAATAGCTATCTTTAGTTTATTCGGTATTTATAATGTATGTATTATTTACTAAAATAGGTATAAATCTGATAACAGATCTCGTATATAGGAGTCCGACTAGTTGTATAATGTTTAGGACGATGGTTGCTAGACAAGAGGTGTCAAGATAATTTAAAAATAAACTCGTTTTATTATTTATGTTATTATAAAGGGAAATTCTCTAAAAAAGGTATTCTGTACCATGAATTCAATAAATATATATTTTTTAAAATCAATAAAGTAAAAAAAAAAAAAAAAATTAAAGCTATTAATAAGATTAAAAAAAAAATAATAATAATCCATGCGTTCCAATTTTCAAAATAATATTTATTTTATTTTACTACTTTCGAAAGAAAATACTAAAAATTTGTGGATACATTTTTTAATCCGATAGATAATTAAAAAAAAAAATGGCACGAAACTGAATTTTCATAAAACATTCAGGTACTTCTTTTTTATAGTGGGCTCCAAGGGTAAATCGCCAAATAACCGAGGTGTATCGCCAAATTGTATGACATATGACATTTTATAATATATATGACCAAGTTATATGATGTAATGTATACATGAAGTATATATACGATATAGGCATAAGATGATATATATATGACATATGCGACATATAAGAGGTAAATATTACACGTATATATGATGTATATAAGGTACAATAGCATAAATATACATGATGCATAGAGCGTATATATGTATGGCATATAATAATGTACATAAGCTTAGCGACGAACTTATCGAAATCTTGACTGCTTAATTCTAATTGTGGGGGCCTCTATATAAAAAGGAAGTACCGAAAATATTATATCAATAGACTTCATTTTTAATTTGAGTACTTTAATAAACCAACATTTCTATACGGATGTACCGATTTGCTGTAATGTGTATCAAGAGTATTTCAGGGAGAGATTGAGAATTTTTAAAAAAAATTAAAACACATGAAGCATTTTAAATATGTATAGTTTGATTAAAACAAAATTGAGGACAGTGCATTTGAAATACACTATATTTTTTTCAATACTTACCTTTAAAAGGTATGAAAACAAACTTCCTGCTTCCTATATAGAAACAGATTGATATTTTTTAAGTCTTAAAAAATTTTAAAGCAAACACAAATTTGTATATTTGGTCGATTTTTGAGAAAAATCCAAAGTTCATTTCAAAGTTCACCATCCCCTTAAGTAAAATTCTACTTATTTTTTATTCGATTCAAAATGTAATTTAGCTCAATGTAAAACATACTAATATTTATCTGAATTTTAAAAAAAAACTGCTTAACATTTTACAATACAGAATTTTAAAAAAATGAGTATAATTTTATCTTATGCGATAAAATAAACGCCTGAAGTTTGATTTCTGCAGATTCTCGGTAATCGTCAAGTAATTTTATTTTCTGTTAAAGCTTTTTCCAGTGTGTTTTTTTCTGTGGGGACGCAAGGATACGCAAGGGTCTCAAAATATTTTGCAAAATCAAACGAGAAGAAATATATATATATTTTAAATTTTGGTTTTCCCACTAAACTAACTTCAAGGACACAGTTGCTATTTATGCGATTTGTTGAATTTTATATATAGTTTGTTGTCAACAAAGACGTTTACATTTAAAATCACTACGAGCGTTTTTTTTAAAGAATGGGGTGTTTTTTAACAGTGAACTTGCCACAGAGATGATTAGCCCAATTTGTGATAGTTTTAGTGCAAACAAATAGAAGCATGGCTTCTATTTATTTTGTAGACGCGCATGACGTCTACATAACATATATTCTGCAGGTACACTGGGTTGAAATTGCTAAAGTGGCGATTTTCTTTAGTCAAACTGAGAGTACCCCTTCTTTTTCTTTAAAAAAAAATCGCACAGAGTTTTATTTAAAACACACACACACATTTTCCCCTTTTAGTAAATGTAGGTGTATTAACGTTAAAAACACATCTTTCATAAATCAAGCGGAAACTGCAATTTTTTCAAAACTATGGTTATCCGCTAATCTTGCTTTCATACTCAATTATTGCTATCAATTTATCATACCTCTTCTTTCCTGTATCCTGTTTCACATTCTCGATTTTTTTTAAACCTATGAATGTGATGTTTTATACATGAAATGTTTTAACTCCCTTTGATTTCTGCTGTTTCCGCGGATGAAACAAAGATATTACCAGGAAGAGTGAATTTGTTCTCGAATCGATGTCTGCGGCAAAAAAAAAAAAAAAAAAAAAAAAAAAAAAAAAAAAAAAAATCTAACATACATTATGTCACTATTTACCCACAAAATCTGTCATATACATTAAATTATATAATTTGTACTTGTTTCATGCACAATTTTTTAATGACTTAAAGTTAGTTTTATTGAATTTACCTTCCTTATTTTTTTGTTATTTATCCATTATGCCATTTTGATTGATTTTTTTTTTTCATTTTAGATAACTATCTCTGTGTAATAGAGTTCGTTTAAATTTATTTCATTTCAATACTTAACGAAGTTCTATATCTAGCGATTTTATGAGAGGTATCCATGATTATTTAGTTATATTTGTTGTTACATTTATATGCATGTTTATACGAACCCCCAAAAAAATGATTTATTTGCATAATTCAGACGTATAATTTTAATTCCGGCGTGTTTCATAATCAGATACATTTAATGTACTTCGTTTGACCCTTTAGCTGTTTCTTTTTAAAATAGCGTACGGAGACGGTGGTTTATCTTATTTTCCAAAGATAGTATTACTACTTCTGAAGAACCATAATTGCCTATTTGAGCCTTCATGTATAAATTCATCTAATTTCCTTAATTACTATTATCAACACCTGCCTTCATCTCTTACAGTTATCTTTGTTTTATTTTAGATGGTCATTCATTGTTGTCGGTTGCGACCTTGGGTCATAATGCCAATTATACCGACATGGCTGTCATTATACCGGTTACTGCGTCTCTCCTAACTATTGGCGTCGTCCTAATAGTGGCCTGCATATGCGTCAAAAAAATAAGAAGCAGGCATAACCTTGAAAGAGGTAAGTTCATCAGTATTGGATAATTAGAATAAAAGCCTTTAATAATGTAAGATTGTCGCGCTAGCTCTCATTAAATGTAATAGGATATGCGAATATGTTTTACGCAACATTTGGCATACTACGCATGCATTCGTGACTCAATATTTCTCGTAGTCATTATTATGCTTGATAATTAAAGGATAAAATAATTTTAATATTTATTCATGTCACTACATCATATTGTGTTACTTAATTGCTTATTAATTAAAATTACTAGCTTGAAATTTGAAATATGAGTTATAGAAATTCTATTTACCTTTCTTTTCCTATTAAAATAAATACTTTTGCAAGCCTTTTTACTAGCTAAATTATATTTTATCATAAACTAGCAAGCTACACCCGCTCCGCTGGTCGGTTTCTACAAATGAACCTTGAATCAAACGAAATATATCGTTTAATTTGACCTTGTATTTGAAAGCAATCTGTATATTTACCTGGAATATCCTTCCACATTACTGAAAAATGACGTGATTGCGCAATTATATTTTCTAATGTTCAGTCAAAATTTTAGCTGTTAAGGACCAACTCTTTTATATGGTCATTTACAGTTAAGGTTTGCTAAAGAATGATAAAACTATATGCAATATACTATAATCATCACTAAAAATTGTCGAACTAACAATGCAAACAAATTAACTAACAAAATCCATTCAGTAGAAGTTTTTATAAAGGCTAATCTTTGATAATCGGGTTCATCTGATTATAAAACTTTTACACAAAATTCTAAAACTAACAGAACGATATAAAATATACTAAAAACATCCTTATAAATTATCTACTTAACAATGCAAGTCGCAAAAAATACGCCCAGTAAAAACTTTCAAAAAGGCTAATCTTTCGGAATCGGGTTCACCTGACTATATAACCTTAACACATAACTGTTTGACTAAGAAACGTAGAACAATATGTTGTACATTAAAACCATTCCTGAAATAGCATCTAACTAACAATACAATTCTCATCAAAATCCATCCAGTAGACCTTTTTCAGAAGGCTAATCTTTCATAATCGGAATCAAATATTGAAAAGACTAATATTTGATTAAAAAGAATGGTCACCCGATTTTCGAATTTCCCCCTATTATTCTGGAACTAAGCAACGTAGAATGATATGTTATATAATAAAACTTTCCCTAGAAAATTATCTAACAGTGTAGGTTCCATCGAAATCCATTCGGTAAAATCTTTTAAAAAGGCAAATATTTCATAATCGGATTGATCTGATTATAGAACTTCCCAGAATAATTCTATAACTAAGATACGTAGAACGATATGTTATACAATAAAACCTTCCCTGAAAAATTATCGTACAGTTTAAGTTCTACGAAAATCAATTCAGTAGAAATCGAGTTATAAGCAGCCGGAACGAAATTGTATGTATGTAGAAGTAAATAGAAGTATATTGCCATTAATATAGTTTGAATTTGAATTAAAAACAAGAACGAAAAATCACGCGTCAAGCATAGATTATGTAACACTTTCCAACACTTCCAAAATAATTTTACAAATCATTTTGTAAAAAGTACCGTTTAATAAGCTGAAAGATAACATCTAAGTAAACAATTTGAAAAACGCATAATATATTTAAAAACGTAATTTCAGGAATTTCCGACATATATTTCCAACATATACAATTTTCGGAAAAATATACGAATACTTTTATTCAGCCCTGTATACGATCAATAGATTTGTATATATACTACATAGAATGCTAAATTTTAGTTTAGTTAGAAAACGCGCAGCACAGTTTAAAATTCTCCTTCTGGAGTTTCTGTCAATAAACGGAAATGTGTTCGTGAACTTTTGTGCTGCCCTGTATATGATCTACAGAATTTATACACACCAAGTAATATACAAAAAGTGAGTTAAATTTAAAATCGCGTTCAGCAATTTAAAACGCACTTCCAGGAATTATTGTTAACAGACAGTAGAGAATTCTTTTGTGAGTCCCTGTAAATGAACGATGACTGCTATACACACAATATTCTGTAGTAAGCCTCTTGTAATGCACCTTAGTGATATATATAAATTTCAATGCGTTTTAAATAGTGAAACATTATTTAAATAAACCGCAGACGATTTTTCTCCATAGACGTAATGTAACGGATTTCTTTTGGCTGTCCCTGTAAAGTAACTATAAGTGCTATGCATAGTATATTCCATATTAAGCTTCTTGTAATGCACCTTAGTGATATATATCAATTACAGTGTGTTTGAAATTGTGTAACATCATTAAAATAAACCGCAAATGATTTTTCCCCATATACCGTAATGTAACGGAATTTTTTTGAGTGTCCCTGTAAAAAAACTATAAGTGCTACACACTTCAGTTGAAATAGGGAACATGCTATAGATAACAACAATAACATATAAAAATTGCAGGGCAATCCGAGCATATTTACGGGAGTTAGAGCACGGACAGACGCCCAGACGGCTATACGGCAGACAAACCGAAGTCATAAACACTTTTCAACTAGGTTGGAAAATGTTAAAAAGGTACTTTTCGGTTAGCCGGGCGCCAGTGATATCTGTGTATCTATATACATGTATATATATATCACTGCGCTCGGCTAACCGAAAAGTACAAAAAAAAACCCTGCAAAAATGCAGTCGTACACTTTAAAAAAAACATATTTTGGCTTAAAATCTCTCATTAAAACCGTTTTTCTTTTTTTTTTCTTTTCTTTCTTTTTTAAAAATAAAATTAGTAACAGTTTTTTCTTTTATTTTTCCAGATGTATAGCCATTTGAATTCTTTCTGCAACAAAAAAAGACACCTTTTGGCTTAAAATCAAATTGTTTGGGATCAAAAGTAAAATCAAAATGGCCAAAAACAAAAGATACATCGCCAAATATTGTTTCAATATAGAAATCTTGCCCCTTGAATAATTTTTTAAGCGTTAGGGACATTCCCAATCATGTTTAAATTAAATATTTTCCTTTTATAATATTCTCTCATCAAAACTCTTTTTTTTTTCTCTTTCTTTCTTTCTTTTTTTAGCACTTTCCAACCTAGTTGAAAAGTGCTTATGACTTCGGTTTGTCTGGCCGTCTGCCGTCTGTCCGTGCTCTAACTCCCGTAAATATGCTCGGATTGCTCTGCAATTTTTATATGTTATTGTCGTTATCTATAGCATGTTCCCTATTTCAACGGAAGTGTGTAGCACTTATAGTTTTTTTACAGGGACACTCAAAAGAATTCCGTTACATTACGGTCTATGGGGAAAAATCATTTGCGGTTTATTTAAATAATGTTTCACTATTTTAAACGCATTGTAATTTATATAGATCACTAAGGCGCATTAGAAGAAGCTTAATATGGAACAGGGTGTGCATAGCACTTATAGTTACTTTACAGGGACAGTAAAAATAATTCCGTTACATTACGTCTATGGAGAAAAATCGTCTGCGGTTTATTTAAATAATGTTTCACTATTTTAAACGCATTGAAATTTATATAAATCACAAAGGTGCATTACAAGAGACTTACTACGGAATATTGTGTGCATAGCAGTCATCGTTCATTTACAGGGACACGCAAAAGAATTCTCTACTGTCAGTTAACAATAATTCCTGGAATTGCGTTTTAAGTTATTGAACGCGATTTTAATTTTAACTTGCTTTTTGTCTATTACGTGGTGTGTATAAATTCTGTAGATCCTATACAAGGCAGCACAAAAGTTCGCGAACACATTTCTGTTTTTTGACAAACTCCAGACGGAGAATTTTAAACTGTGCTACGCGTTTCCTAACTGAACTAAAATTATCATCCTATGTAGTATATATACAAATCTATAGATCCTATACAGGGCTGAATAAAAGTATTCGGATATTTTTCCGAATATTGTATATGTTGGAAATTCCTGAAATTATGTTTTTAAATATGTTATGCATTTTCTAAATTGTTTACTTAGATGTTAGCTTTTAGCTTATTAAACGGTATGATTTGTAAAATTATTTTGGAAACGTTGGAAAGTGCTATATAATCTATGCTTGACGCATGATTTTTCGTTCTTGTTTTAAATAAAATTAGTAACAGCTTTCTTTTATTTTTCGACATGTATAGCCTTTTCATTTCTTTCTGCAACAGTAATGATCGCCAAAAAATTAGCAATGGTAACATTTTCGGCCAAAATAACAGAACTTTCTATCATAATTCTATAACTAATATACTTAGAACGTTGTGTTATATACTAAAACCTTCCCTGGAAAATTATCTCTCGAACAGTATAAGTTCCATCACTCGAGTTATAAAGGAACGGAACGAAATTTTCGCTTGTGTTTTATATATAGAGTAGATATATATGATAAAATCAGGGGCAGAGATAAATTAATGCGTGTAATAAAATTAGAAATTTTGTATAGCTATTGTATACATTATTTTGTATGCTTTTACGTTATTTTGTCATTAATTCATACAGAACCGGATTGAAATACTGGTAATTTATTATGATTGAAATTATGTTGATAACTGAATAAATGAAGAAATGTCATTGGAAATATTTATTTTAAACAAACAGACTGAAAATGGAAAACATAAACATACATTTGTTGCATGCGTATCATAATAATGAAACATACATCACGGCAAAAGAAAACATCAAACAAGTAAATATATAAATACTGCGAACAGAAGTCATGTAAATTCTATGAGAGCGGGGTTAAAGAGTTTTGACTATAGTATACCTATTTGATGGTAGACTTTAAAAGTATTTTAATAAATGTAAGCATTTGTAGTAGTATGATTTTATAATTAATATCATAATAACCTGAAAAAATTATTAATATGTTCAATTTGTTCATAATGAAAATTGTTTTCTCACTATACAAACTATGCAGAATTATGATATTTGAAGTAACTGTACTTGAAGAAATCTTAAAATGTTTTGCTATAAAATAACATTATTTATAAATAAAGGCAAACTTTTTAATAACAACATAAAAATAAGATGGTTATTTGGTCTTCATGGTGTTATTATGAAGTTTTTTTGCCTTTCATATATGTATCACACTAATTTGGTCAACATCTTTTGGCATTGTTTATAGACAATTTTGAATATCAGAATTTTATACTACTTTTATTATTGTTTAACTTATAATTTTACATTCCTTTTAAAGTAATAATAATTAAGTTCCTTTTAACAAAATATTATTACTGTGAAATCTTTTTGTGATATAAATTAATGTAGAACTTAATTTAAATTCTCTGTATTATTAAGGTGTTTTGTTAATTCTACATTTTATTTATGAACAGCTCTAGCTGCTGAGAAACACTTAGCCATGGTGGGTACTTTACAGCGGTATGTCGATATTGACAAAACACGATCCCTTATGGATCCCAGCAGAGCTGGTCATTATCCTCTGCCCTACGAGACCATCCAAATGACCCATGATGAACAAGACCTTGCAAAGGCCAATGAAATGAGGGCGTTTCTTCCAAAAGTGAGTCTTGTATTAATTACTCTTGAATAATAAAATGTGTAATCATACAGGATATTTTGTTTCGTTTTTCCTCCCTTTTTAATGTGTTTCGCTCTTTTGTTTTTCCTTTTTCTATAATGTGATACTTCATTACTAAAATATTTTTTCATGCGTTCATTAATAATTGCTGCCTAGTTATACTAAAATTATATTTGTGAAACCCCAACCATTAAATGATATTGAGCAGAGCTCTTCATTCTACTTACGCATATATGCATGTTTCGCCTGACTGCACCATACTAAGAACGGTTACATGTTTATCACTCTATGTTCAGATGTTACGCCATAGAACCTTAGTGAATTAAGCGATTTTAACAAATGAGATGTTATTAGAATCGTATGGAAAACCCGGGTACCATAAGTAATACTATACATCTAATGTAACTGGCAAGAGACGTTTAATGTTATTATTTGAATGTCATCTAGACAGAAAGCAAGTGAAAGGTTTTGTTAAGATCATTACAAAAATATCTAATTTACATATTTGTAACTTGTAAGCGTAAACAAAGCTTAGATAGAAAACAGATTGCGATTTCATATTTGTCTAATTTATGACGTCCCAAAATTTGCATTTACACATTGAAATGGGCATCACAAGAGTTAAAATGAAATTCCGAAAAAAAAATGTACAATCTAGAATTTACAAGGGTAATTCATTTGCATTTCCAAATTCGTTTACGGCGATTGATGCACGAATGCCGTTTTTAATTCTCCAATAAGATTTACATGGTAATATTTCACATCACAAAGAGTTATAATTCTCAACATTTTGATTTCAATTTAAATGTATGCATCTGTATTTCTAGAGAACTCTTTTAGAAAATTTTTGTTCTTCGATTCAGTTTATATATAACATACGATAGTAATTTTTAAATTGTATTGTTATGATCTAAATTAAAATTTTATGGAACTTGAGAACATTGTATCTGACTCTTATGATTTCATATAAGCAAAAATGTAACCAATTTCTATCCTATAAAATAAAATTGTCTGAATATACATTAATTTTGAAAATACAGGTAAAATAACGCCTTGAATCTTTTGCTTTGTTGATACAAAAGGCACTAATTTATGAGATACCAAAATTATTCGCATTGTATTTTGTTTATTAAATTTACTCCTACCGAGTACATTGTCTGAAGTCTTAATTGTGTTAAATATTTTTATCATCAGCAATTCGCGCAGAATTAGTCAGTTCTACATCTAAAAAATGTCAAATAATTCTATTAAATTGGAATTGCATGTTATCTTTAATTTTAATTAAATATGTGTCTCATTTCTTTAAGCATATTATTCAAATAAATACGAAATTTATTAATCTCTTTTCTGATTAATTTTTTCTATTTCAGATTTTATTATCTATAAAGCTTTTTTCTCCCTTTTAAATCTGTCTTATATGTATCTCGTGTACTTATAAACAATTATTTAAGGAGGGTAAATGTATTAAATTGAAATACGTCTTTTTTAATTCTATGTACAGAAAAAGTGAACACCTCCCACTAACTCTGTAACAAATTATTGTAGAAGAAAGTTACTGGTACCAAACGATTGGAATAAAGTTCACTTTTAAATGATGTGCATAAAATTTTCTTAGGGGGAATCTACATATAAAAAAAAAAAACCCAAACTTTTTAATAGTAAGACCTAATTTTGAACGCTATTTTAAATATGCAGTTCAAACAATGCCTAGATACCAATTTTCATGAAATTTCTACGATTAATTTCAGACAAATTATTTTAAAAATAGCATAGTTTAGGGGCTGTATTCAAATTGAAATTGGGTACTCGATTGTTGAAATGCTATAGAAGGACTAAGTCACCTCTATTAATGTATTATTTCTTGCCAATATTACCATTTTATCCACTTAACATGTTTTCGGCTATTGCTATATTGCTATATACGTTAAAATCTTTTTCAATATTCTTTTTATAATGTTTACAAGAATAGAATTATCAGATTATGTATATCAGAGTTTCCCCCAGAGAGTTTCAGAAGGGTTCTGCACGCTGCCTGCCCTTTGGTTTACAAAATAGCACCCTTCATGCCCCCAAAAATCCAAAAAGTGCCCTTAAGAATAAAAAAAAAGTGCCTTTTTCTCACCAGCAGCACCCTGCCCTTTTTTAAACTTGGGGGAAACTCTGATATATATAAGGTTATCTGTGATTTAAAATCGTTTTCGAAAATGTGAATGTGATTGGAATTTTATAGGTGTTTTAATCAGATTTTGAATTTATTTTACTTGCTCTTTTCTAAATTTATATGTGAAGAATATCAACGAATACAAAATTTAGAATAAAAAATAGTATGAATCAGTAGAAGGAAACGATTTAGAATAAAAAAAAACAGACAAATTGCTTTGCAGTCTGAATATATATTTTAACTCGATTGCTAATGGCACATTTTTAAAACCTTTTCAGCAAATACACAACACATACGTATTTATAAGAAACTTTACTTGATATAAGAAACTTTATTATATACCGCAGAAAAAATAGAATAAGTTTATTATACTGGAGAAGAAGCTAGAAATTCAATTAAAGGTAACAAAAATAATGAGTAATATTTTTTTTCTAAGGTAGGACCGTCCATTTTTAAGTAATGAACTTTATTAATATAAAAATTCAAGCGAAACTAATTTACATAACTGACGTAAAATTATATCTCATGCAAATACGATTTCCGTAATTTTAATTAAAAAAAAAATTAAAAGCAAACACAGAAAAAGTAAAAAAATCTTATTCTAATCAACATTAAAACGAGTAAAATATTTTTTTTAAATTATGCTTTTCTGCACATGATAGACGGCTCCTTAAACCAGCATCTTGCCGTTTTTTAAGCATAATTTGAAAATTACTTGAAAGAAAAATTTGAAGTTTTGAATCCGCATAAAACAGGACCTAATAAATACAAATTCATCAAAAAATTGTGGGTTGCAATTCATAAATTTTTCGAATGATTATTTCATAATTCATGTTATAAAATTATAAAAATTACAAATTCAACATATTTATGTTTAAGTATTATAACCAAACAAAACATTAGCACATTATGATTATAATTTCAGGAGATATTAATAAAAATATGAAAATGTAATTTAACTTTAGAAGCTCTAAATTTTGAATGTATTCAATTCAAATACTTAACATACAACTGATTTGAAATTTGGTATCTAGGCATAGTTTGAGTAGAAGATTTAAAATATCATGTCAAAATTTGGTGTTGCCATTGAAAACAAAATTTGTGTTTGTTTTGATATGTGGATGACCCTCTAAGCAAATTTTATATACATACCATTTAAAAGTAGACTTAATTTCAAATCGTTTGGTACCAGTAACTTTCTTCTACGATAATCCGTTGCAGAGTTAGTGGAGAGTGTTCACTTTTTTCCACAAGACTGTACATACCTAAGTTATTTATTCATTTTTCGAAAATCTGAACATTTTTATTTTTTTAACGATATATATCTCTATCCTTGTTTTGGTAGAAAAGAATATCGGTTTCCAATGCTTTCTTATACTACTTACTACAGTTTTAAAACAACATAATAATAGTCAGTATCAATCTCTTGAGAATATTATGATGTTAAAGAAATATGTGGAAAGAGAATTTTTAAGACAAATTATTGCATAAGCAACAATAGCAAAATAAAATGCATTGATTAATGCGCAATGGGTGGACTTTGGTTGCTTGTTTAATAAAGCTCCTTTTTAGATGCTCTTTGGGACATAAAAAAATGTCAATTTGAATTTAATTGCGAAGCCACCCATTCCTTTTCCTAATCAAAACTAAACCAACGACGCATGAAATATCACTGGGCTTGCTTATAATAAAGCTTTTCAAAGCTATAAAATTTTGGAGATGAGATATAATGATATCTAAATTTGTTTCTGCAACAAGTTACTAAAGTATGTAGTATTTAAACAAATGTAAACAAAAATTATTTCGCCAGCTTATGACATAACATAAGATTTTTAAACAAAAATTCAGCAGTATTTTTTATGAAAAAATGCATCTTGAAACATTTTAAAAGTGACATTTATTCTAAGTGTAGAATGTTGAGATCTTTTCGACTTTTAAGTATTGATTTTAGAGATAATATTCGGAATATATAATTTTTATAAATTTTTTTAATTAAAATTATAATATATATATATATATATATATATATATATATATATATATATATATATATATATATATATATATATATATATATATATATGCAGAATATAAAACTCATAATGTATCTTTTTTTTTTCAGGATGGAACGGGGACTTTATACAATAAACCTGCGACGCTGAAGCGAAAAGACGAGAATATATATGATAGTCCTCAATAAATTATTTATTACATCCACGGGATTTCTCTGTGTTGTTGGAACTTCATGCATTTTTGCAATCAAATCCGTTGTTTTGTGCTACTCAGTTTTTGTAAATGAAAATCCGTCAAAACAAGCTGTGCAGAACTGAACTAAGACTTCTTTTTTAGTATGATGTTCAACAGGAAATGTGTGAACAAAGCAGTTGCATGGTACCACTTAGCGAAGACATAGAGTCGACTTTTAAGGAAGTAACGGATTACCAACGTTAGTCTCGTGCTGTGCTGATCTAGATCAAGCATGTTGAAGCACTATCATTTAATAATGAAAAAAAGCATTTAGCGTGTAAAATGCGGAGGCGTTCAAACAGACCTAAATGTGCTTTCCTGCTTTACAGTAATGAAGAACTCTCATTTAAGCTTGCATGGATATAATGTTTTAAGAAGAAAAACTGCAAACTTCTAAAAAATTTCAAGCATTTATACATCATTACATACTTTTTAAATTGTTAGTTGGAATGGAGGCTTAATGTGTGGTAATGAAAGTTTGCAAACAATTTACAACGGCTGTTTATAATTTTATTGTTAGAAAGTAGAATGGAGTTCATCTTAATGCTTTGAAATTAATTTTTTTCCCCAAACGTGGAAGCCATATTTAATTAGACATAATCATAAAGCCATTAACCTGAATTTCAAATATATGCTATTTAAAATTTTATTTGTAAAGACTATGCAAAATTGAAAAAAACATTTTTAAAAAGTGGTTCATTTCTTTCCGTGTATTTTATATAATCCAAAAAATTTAACCATAAACAACGCGTGTTCATATCTTAAAATCTAAATAAATTGTAGAATCGGATAGATTTTTCAATATTTTGTCAGCAGTTTATTGCAAAATTTATTTTAAATTCCAATATGTGTTGTGAAATTTGATATAATATCCAGTTTTGTGGACAAATACAATAATATGAATTGAAACAAAATTGTTGACATAAAATAATCAATTTACAATAAAGCAAAAATGCTACTACAGATAATAATATTGTAATTTTTCTACCTAAATGCATGATAATTATGGCCCAACCTTATCTAAAAATGCAAGATAAATTAATAGCAAGATAGTAGGAACTTATAATGATATAAGCTATTCTTAATATAACACATTTCATATATTTCCAACAATTAAGCTATTATTACTGTCGTTATCATAAAGTACAAATAAACTAATTTTACTTAGTGAATTTAGGTACTATATGTCTGAATTAAATTAGATGGTCACTAATGTTTGAAAAAAATATATAAACAATTTTTAATTAGTTTTAAAGTATGCTAACTTTTAAGCATAACCGTAATATTAAATAAATAAAAAGTAGTTAAATCTATTACAAAAATAAAGACACTGCCACGTTTCTACATTTTTACCATATACATTTATAATATAATTTTTACACTGCTAAATATACCATTTTGTAATAATATAAATGCTTGCTTAAGTATAAATGCTTGAAGAGGAACCTGACCCTTCAGAACAGTAACTGCTAAGTGGTACATATTGTTTTCTTTTTTCCAAACTTTCAAGAGCAACCAGAATTTGTTACCTGAGTGCCAATCAAGTGCATGTTTCTGCTGCATGTTCTACGGCTTTGAATTTTTTACTACAGAATTTTTATATCGATTTTCCCGAAATCAAGAAAATTGCATACAAATATTTGTGATGACAAACTGTGAATGTTTTTAAAAGATTTTCTTCAATAGAGACTTACTTTACAGTGGATGTTTCTAAGACTTATTTTTCACCTTTTAGAAATGTCTCGATTCATTATAAGTGTTCGGAGACGAAATCTATGCAACCTCATTGTTTTAAGGAAATATTTAAGCCACTATTTGAAATATAGGAACGATAACATAGAAAAGGCAGATTTTGAATATGAATCAGATTTTTACTTAGTAATAAAAAGTAATAGGAAAAAAAGATAATTTTAATCATTTAATACATATACATCAATAATTTTTAATGAAAAGATTGTGACGCTAACGCATCACATGTTTTAAATACTATATAAAAAATTAGTGGCTTAAGTATTAGTATATTTATTATATTGTAATCCACTATTGTATGTACTCATTTTGTTTAAGCCTTTTTAGACAAACTATATCCTTTTTTAAAGTTTTAGACTATTTCCTTATATTTCACTGTTAACACCTTTTTATATACAATAGACAAAATCCTTATAAATCTTAATACATTTTGCTCAAACTGTTGTTGTAATAATTTAGATTAACTGTTACCGCTTGCAGCCGTACTATCTTTTTATAGACTAATGTATTTGTAACTCTAACATAACATTTTTGAATGAAATACAAAATAAAAATAATACAATAATTTTTTAGAGCTAAACAGTTTGTAAGATTAGAAATATATTTTTGAGTTACTACATATGTTGAATTTTAAATGTTAATTTTCTATACTGAACACCAGACTTGAGTTCGTTTGCTTTTCAGCACAAAGCATTTTTTATCTTTGACTAGAATATTTAATCATGTATAAAATCAAGGAAGTGTCTAGTCATAAGTGATTTGAGAGAGAAAAGTTGCTGATATGATAAAACAGTATATTTTATAAGAATACTCAAACAATATACAAAATGGATAATTCTCAGTATGCAAGTCATTAGAATTTTCTGTTCTTTAATCTATTAATTTCGCATTTCAAAGTTCAAACGGACTTTAATCGTTTAAAAATTTTTTAACCTAGATTTTCGCTTCTAGTCTCTAATATATTCACAATTATATTTGAATAACAAGAATTTGAAATATCTTTGTAGGCAATAAAAGCGTAATATTTTTAAAATATGTATTTCAGAGAAGTATTCCTGTCCCTAATTTGGCACGCCCTAAATTTATGTTTCATCTTAAAGGTGAAAAAGTATAATAATTTTAAGTATATATCTATAATATAAGTAATACTTTATAATGAGAATCACTGTGTCATTTTGGAAAATATTAATTTATGAAAGATTGTATTTTAATGAAAATAATTTAGTTTTAAAATATGTACATAATCACATTTAATGATTTTTCAACCAACATAGTTCTGTTGGGTGACTATTCTCTCCAAAACTCCAATTCATATTTTAATGAGTGAATTTTTCTTTAGTTTAGCTTTTCAGTTTTATACCTAACGACAGTTGTCCAAAGCTTTATTATAAATTAATGTTGTTTTCTAAATTCATAAAACTTTTAATGATGGGGTGGGTAATATTTTAATGATATTCTTTATTACCTTTATATTCTCTTTTGAATCTCTTTTTTTCATAAGTAAGGATCAGTTTAAGGACATGCGATAAGATGTTTTCTACATGTTTTACCTTCACAAGAAATTATTTTCCATATAAATATTATTTATTTATTAATTTTGCAAAAACATTTCTATTACAATATTTTTCGGGCAGTGCAGTACATTTGCTGAAGTTTTACTTATATTTTTTTCTCTAATTTTACCATGAAGCTAAAAGCAAATCTTGCTGTCATCATAAATCCTTACGAAAGCTTCTATTTTCAAATGAATTGTTTACACTAAAATTCAGAAAATGATTCTATTGCTGTTTGTTACTTTATTATGCTTCATGAATTGTTGAATTATAAAATAAAGTTTGTTGATTTTTTTTAATTAAAGCTTTAACCAACCTTACACCTAAAAACTAAAAAATCGTCTTTTTCAAAATGTAGAATTTTTGCAATTTAAAATTTTTCGATATATATATATTTTTTCGGAATATGCACATTGTAACATTTCCATTTATCGATAAATTCTAAGTTACTAAAGTAATTAATATTTTATTTGAAGGAACAAAACAAAATATTTTTTATGACGTACATTACACTAATTGCCTTTTCTGTAAAGGAACAAAAAATCAAATACAAAATCATTTCCTTAAAGTGTAAACGGTCTTACTAAACTACAGAGAAAATACAGTAAAAGAAAATATTGCTATTTTTATCTTTGTTAGTATTGAATGGCTTATGATCTGCTTACACATTTAGAAACATGTTTCCATTTATCCATAAATTTTATGTTACTAAAAAAGTTCATTTTATTTGAAGGAACAAAATATTTTTTATGACGTACATTACACTAATTACCTCTTTTGTAAATGAACAGAAATTTAACTACAAAATCATTTCCTTAAAGTGTAAACGGCCTTGCTAAACTACAGGAAAAAGACAGCAAAACTGAAATATTGTTATTTTTATCTTTGTTATCACTGAATGGCTTATGATCTGCTTAAACACATTGGCACAAAGTTGATGTTTATGTTATTCATCTGTATGAATTTATAAAAGATATTTTTGCTAAATTGATCTTATGTAGTTTATTTTAGTTACGCACATTTGTTGTTCCATCACAAAAGTAGATAATTTGTTAATCGCAATGCCTTAATTTGGAAAGTAACATATATATTTTAATCATTCTTAATCCAGATGCAGTGCTACTCAAAATTAATAAACTTTTTTCCCCATAACAATAATTATATATTGTATTTTTATGTTACTTATGATCTAATACTGCATACTTAAACACATGTTTTGACGTTTTATAAATTACTCATTCTTTGTTTTCATTTAAATGAAACCTTGTTCTAATGTTTGAAATCATAATTTGACTCTTTTAATATTGTTATTAGAAATATTAAATTTTATTTTTGTGCTTTACAGAAATATTGAAATCGCTGTATGCATTGCTTATTTCAAATTTAATGCAAATTTATAATTATCAATGCCCAAAAAAAACAAAAACAAAATACTGTAAAAATATCAGAATTTGTGTTATATTATTTATTATATTTTTTAATTTATTTGAATAGAAATAAAGATTTTCCTTACAAATTGTGTATGTATTTTCTTCATTATAATTTAAAGACATTTTTTATGAAATTCTTACGCGAGAAGAAATTTTTTTAATAAATATTTGAGGTTTTTTCCGTGTGCGTGTGTGTGCTGTTATATTTTGATATTCTTAGTTTAATAATTCAATATTATGCAATATACCGAATCGTACATTTATGTGTTGTTTCCTCTTTAAACATATTATTACAAAAAGGTCTTTTACTTCATTTTTGATACTTGTTGAAAGAAACTCTGACATTGGCAATATTTCCGGCCATTGTTATTTTTAATAGCAAAACTTAGCAACGAAAAATCATGCTTAGTTGTAGGCATAGATTATGAAAAACTTTCCAACACTAACATAATGTTATTAAGAAATACCATTTTTTTCCTAGAATGAAATGAGCTAAGCAAATGAGCTGAATCTATATAATCAACTTAAAGACACACAACTCTGTAAAAAAAAAAAAAAAAACATTTTCCAACAATTGTTGTCCATATCCGGTAATGTATGCGAGTTCTTTCATGTAGCCCTGAATGATATATGTAGAATTAATACATACCACCTAGTACACTCAAAATTTGATAAGTTTAAAAATGCATTCCACAGCGAAAAACGCTCTTCCAGCAGTTATCGATTTTAGTCAGTCCTGTTACCGAATTCTTTTGTGTCTCACTGTAAATGAACGATAAATGTTATGCACTCTAAAACCCATAAAAAACCTCTTGTAATGCACTTCAGTGATTCACTATGTTTGAAGTATCACAGCATCATTAAAATGCACCGCAAACGATTTTTTCCCATAAACCATAATGTAACTAAATTCTTTTGTGTGTCCCTGTAAATGAACTAGAAATTAAATACCAAACACTCTACAGTAAACGTCAGTAACACATAAAA
Source organism: Maratus michaelseni (assembly GCA_963931845.1). Taxonomy (NCBI): domain Eukaryota; kingdom Metazoa; phylum Arthropoda; class Arachnida; order Araneae; family Salticidae; genus Maratus; species Maratus michaelseni. The sequence continues at coordinate 260,027,617 of OZ007592.1, forward strand.
ATTTCATGGCAATCCGTGTATATTTACTAGAGTTAGAGCACGAACAGACAGACAGGCAGCAGAGCAGACATACAGACGGCAGACAGACAAACCGAATTCATAAACACTTTTCAATTATGTTGGGATGTATTAAAAGTGAATAATAGTTTGATTAAGGTAGGCGGGCCGTATGTTAGCCGCCAAGCTTTTAACTTTCTACATGTATTTTTTCAATTGTCGAAACACTCATGAGCAAAATTGACTGTGCGAGCACTCTTGCAATTGCAATGATAAACGAGAATACAGACACACACTGGTGGAAATTGAATTATGAAAACACGGTTTTTTAATCAAAACATTTATAATATTACTAAAAATGAATGAATTTTCAAACATTATACATGCTATGTACAACAAATAATTTAGAAAAATAAAATTTCATACAAATTAATTAACTCAAACATAACATCAAAAATTAGATTTTAGTAACATAAAAATATGGAAATTGATTTATGAAATGTCACATTTAATTGAAATTAATAATTAGTAAAGCCGCCTTTATTCATTATAGTTTCTTTTATTCTAGATGGCATTGATAAAACAAGATTTTGGATGTATTTCCGATCAATTAGTTTCCTGTTTTGACAGATTGAAGCTTTCAAATCTACAAGTGATGTGTACTGCATCCCATTTGCATAAACCATTCGAACAAGCTGTCCCCAAACGTTTTCGATGGGGTTCAGATCAGGACTAATAGGTGGATGATCTAAAAGAACAATATTCTGTTCGTCAAACCAATCTTTCATTGTATTTGAAATGTGAATACTTGCATTATCTTGCATGGAGATATAATCTAAACCATAATATTGCCATGCAAATGGAAGAAGTGAATTTTCTAAAACTAAACTATAATCAAAAGAGTTCTGGCGACCGTTTAAAAATACAATTTCACTTTTGCCATCATAAGCAATCGCTGCCCAAATCATCAAACTTCCGCCACCAAAATTTCTACTGAATGTAGATTTTGGTTCTTTTCAGAGATCTGTCCAATAATACCTCAAACCATCTGAGCCATCCAAATTAAATCTTTTTTCGTCAGAGAAAATGACTTTCTTCCAATTGTCACCCATTGCCATGTACTTCTCGCAATGCTGCAAACGCATCTGCTGGTGACGCAAAAGTAACTTTGGACACGGCTTCATTTTCGACCATTTCAAGCTCCGTGAAGAATGTAAAATTTGCCTAACTCTTCTGGAAGTAACAGGCAGGGATAGACCTGCACAAATCTGCTTTGAACTGTGACCAGCTTTCGAAGCAAGTTGAAGAATCCCCCTTTTCTGTCTCTTGCTTAAACGTGGATTACCTTTCTGTTAAAATTTTTGCCATAATTTGCTGGATCTTTTCTATAGTTATATATCACACCAACAGATCTTTTAATTAATTTATTAATTTCCGGGACAGACTTTCCACATTCTAAATATGAGTCGATTTTACCTCTTTCTTCCTCAGACAACATCTTTCGTTTACCCATCGCGAAAATTGTAAATGAAACGTATTGCTTTCACTGTACAACGCTTTTTATGTCTACTTTGCAGGTCACGTTACCTTGTTTTATGCAAATTTTTGTCACATTGCTTCGGAATAACCAATGAAATGTGATATTTCATAAATCAATTTCCATGTTCGCATATTACGAAAATTTAATTTTTGACTTTTTGTTTGTTTAATATTATGTGTGAAAATTTATTTTTGTAACAGATTTGTCATACGTACTATGTATATCCCATGAAATTTCATTCATTTTTAATGAATATTATAGAAGTTTTTGTCAAAAAACAGTGTTTTCATAAATCAATTTCCACCAGTGTAGAAAACGTCGGAAGGTGTAAAACCGCAAAAATATTGAAAAGCACTTTAATTTTTTACTTGCAGGAGATAAGTTGGCAATGTAATTTGCAAAAGTGTTCAAAATAAGGTAAGAATGAAGATTATGTTGATGAAATAATTCTACCATTAAATTTGTAAAAGTTACTTTAAAATTTTTCTTACGGTACCTGGGTACTACAAGTTATATTTAGTCAATTTTATCTATGTACTGACAAGTAAAACAGTAAAAATTCCATTATTCTACGATCAAAATTCACAGAGTTATGGCACTTGGAACTTGATAAAATTTCGGAGCTTTTCGGCAGTAAAAAATGGACACACGATTTTTTAGTGCCGTAGACCAATTTGTTTAACTTCTAAAAAATCTGATGTATTTACCTTTAAAATTAAAAAGAAAAGAAAAGACAAAAGAAAACAATCTATTCCTCCAACTGAGGCAGAAGGAATTGTTTAGCATTAAAATTGAATTATCTTATTAAACAATAACAAAGGTAATAAATCTTAAAATTTCTGACTTTAAGGAAATTCTTGGGGGGAAAAAATTAAAATGCAACTTACTTAATTACTCTCTGTAGAGATTGTACGATTAGTTCGCAGAGGAAAAACTAGTTCACATCTTAGTTTTGAAAGAGAAACCTGATTTTTACCTTTTAAGATAATGTCTGTTTAGTAATGTCTGTTAAAGAAGATAAAATTCAGTGATATTAAAAACTAGCGATTTATTTTAAGCATTTGTAGATATTTAAAATGTTATTGCCAACATTATTTTACCTTGGATGTTTGTCATCTTACCTTAAGCAATATTTGTCGGAATACTAAAGTTAATCATTATAAGGATGTATAAAAAAAAACACGAGAATTATTATTTTGTTTTATATAAACGGTTTTTTTTTTATTTATGCAGCAATTAAGAATACTCCGTTTTTATTTCCGCTTATTTTAGACCATTTTATAAATCACATGTTTACATTTTGAAAAGCTAAATGAAACAATTTTTACCGTTTTCTTGTAAATTATTTCTTCAGCGGTTACCACATTATTTAGCTGTTTCTACAGTCAAAAGGGCACTCTAAACGTTTATTACTACAAGTATACTGGAATCGAGAATTAAAATTACTTTTTTTTTAAAAGTCTTTCCTGTGATAGCATTTAATAATAGAGCTAAGAATGGGAATTACACTGTAGCTTACATATACGCGTGATGTAAACGCGTAAAAAATAATTAACTTTTGTAATGTTTTGCATATGAAAATAGTTGATTTTATGAGCCTAAAAGGATTATTTTTAAAGCAGCACTTTTCAGATCATTTGTTTTTCTAATCTACAGAGGAAACATTGTATATTTTCTTCGTTGATGAATGATCTTTGAGTTTAAGACACTGTTCAACAAATTTTAACGAATTGTCTGTATCTCAATATACATTGCCTGTTTTCCTAAAATTAAAACAAATATATTTTTGAGTTCCATGTTACAAGATCTTTTGAACGATATCCTACACAATACATAAAAAGAAAGTTTTTTTAAGTAACTTAATTAATATATCGGCTAGTTACGGACAGTTTTTTTCGAAAATCATTATCAAAATTCCTTGGATGATTCTGCGTCGATAGATACCTCGAGTGCCCGTCAACTTCCCTGCTTACCACCGGAAAAGTAAAATTTGTGTGTAACAGAAAAATGCGTTTTCTCAAAAAATATGTTACCTAGGAAAATCGCTATAGTTTTCCTGCAAGGTTTATATAAACTACTACTACCTCTAATTTTTTCACAATTTTAGTTTTTATAAACTCGGAAATAGAGGGGGGGGGCATATTTTTGCCGTGCATTTTCGAAATATAATACCTAAAATTAAAACAAATATATTTTTGAGTTCGATATTTCGAGATCTTTCTTACAATACCTCACATGATACACACACAAAAAACTTTTTTTTTCAAGTAATTTAATTAGCCCCCTAAATTTTCCCTAAACATATTTGTGAATCGCTAATAATCTGAAAATATGTGGGTAAAAATGCTTTACAACTTTATCAAGTTTGAACTTTCCACGTCCCATAGTTTACGAGAAAAAAAGGTGATGACAGACGGACGGAGAGACACAGTAGTGATAATGATTCCGTTTTTACTTTTTAAGAACCCTAAAAAAGCAATAAAATAAGTATTTTAAATCCGTGGATGATGGAAACTTTCAAAGTCGTATATTTTTCACCAAGACTGTAGCTGGAAAAATATTTTGGAGGGAGATTTGGGGCCCAGAATCTTATTGTCTTAATTTTGATTTTTACTTATTGAACAAAGGCAAGTGTTAAAAGTATTTATTAAGCTTTATTGTGAATTCAAATAATTCAATTTAATATAACTACAAAAGAAAATGCAAGAATTTTTAATTGCAAATAAAACTATAATCTCATTTAAATAATTCTTCTGTGACGTATTGACGTTAGTGCCAACTAAATTGGAATTTTTGTACATATGAATTCAAATGTTTTATTGACAAAAATTATTTTTTCAGTAGCATACGTCGGAATATCTAAGTGTGTGGACATTTTAAATGACTTTTATTGCATTCTCCAAGGATTTGGGCTAAACAAGAAATCTATCAATCTGTATCCAACTTTTGTAGATGTTTTGTTTTGACATTCTGCTTTTACAGAGTCCCGCTTCAAAAAAATCGAATGAATTTCAAATATTTTTTCGAAAATGCATTTATTTTTTGAACATACGAACAGAATCGAACAATAAAGATATATGCTAACGTAGAATTTTGATTTTTGAGTCTTGACCGTAGTTGGTGTTTGAATCTTGACCATGTTGACTAATAGTTAACGGCATATGTATAATCATCCTGACAGAATTTTCGTAGGGGGATCAAACCCTGGTGTTCCACAAAATTGTTTACGGCTTTGACATATATATATGTGTGTTATAGGAGAAGCTGAAAAATGCTTCTCTTATAATATAAAAATTACTACTACTTAATGAGAAACAGATAGAGTAAAAGGTCCACCTACCGGCTAGTAAGTATCCTGAGAACTAAGTGCAATATAGTCTAGAGTCGATAGGCAGATATTGTACCTTTAATTGAGAAAAGAAGAATTTCATGAGAAGTACTTTGCTGAAGTCTACGTAATTCACAAACAGTAAGATTAAAAGTGTCGACACGACAAAATATGAGATATCAGAAGTTTTTCCGGCATGCGTATCTCATTTTTTTTTTAATACCGACCGTATATTGGGCTGAATTGACGATTAAATTGTTTTCTAGACATATTTAGCTCCCGAATCCCGTAAGTACGTTATTGGTATTTTGTTTTGGAATGAATAATAGCGGTAAAAATATCGGATAGCCGATATTTGGACCTCTAAGGTTTGTTCCGTAAATAAATTAATTTATGAGATCACGAATATTATATGGCTTTGTTGCGTCATTTGATTGTTACAATATGGCTATGTTTACAATGTTGGTCAAAATCGTCCGCAATAAATGGGAAGAAAAACAAGAATAGCGGAGGAAAATCAAAGAATGTTGTTGTTGTTGATTTGACCCAAAGAGCCCGGTTTTGCAGCTTTCTATTTCTATATAGCTGTCATAATCCACTACGCTTGATCCATAATCCTGACTCCAAAATCTCCTAATTTTGAACCAATTCCAGATGAGAGATTTGCATCTGGATTGGCACCCCCAGAGGTAACGCTTATATAGAACTTGGAGGACTTTGGAGCCACGAACAGATTTAACGTGCACCAGCTCCCATTAACGCACACGGTCCCACAGCAGAGGCAGACGAGAGAGATTGCACCCTCCCAAGCAGTGAACTTGGTCGATGCTGCTTGGCTTTCGGTGATCTTACGAGAACCGAGCTTTACCGTCCGCGCCACTGCGGGACAAAATCAAAGAAAGTACAGGTGAAGGGGGGGGAAGCAGAAGTTTGATTTTAAAAGGTTAAAAAGGAAGATATTAGTCAGAGGAAATAATTCGATGTATGTATTCTGTAAGGGTACTTTCTGTGCGGACAAGAAGGAAGGACTCTGGGTTCAATGCTTACAATACGGTATATGGGCCCATAGTCACTGCACCGACGCAGAGAGTGATTACTATGTTTATGATTTTTGTAGATAAAATAATCTACATAGCAAGCGTTTTTATTATTATTATTTAAAAAACAAAACTAGGAACAGAATGGAAATAAAATTGTCAGAGATAGTCGTTAAGATCTTTATAAATTTGGAAAAAATGCTTATTTATTAAAAATCCAATGTTCCTTCTGTACATATTAAATGTTATTAATCAATAAAAATTATTAAAACAATATTATTCGCTCTTAATTAGCAAAATTAAGTCTATTTGTGCGATTCTTTTGGAAAAAAACTGAGATAGCCGGTATTTAGACCCCATTTTCAAAACTCAAAATTTGCAGACATTCGGAATTTGTCTTTTTATAAACAGAAAACGCTTTTTAAAATGATTTTTTCTTTATATAAGAGGAAGTGAAACATTTCAATATACCCTACCGTGACTTTTTCCTCAACTACTTTTCAAAATTGTAGGATGTAGACTGAAAATAAAAGTGGTAACCGGTATTTGGACTTTTCCCTCTACCCTGTTGAACAGAGTGCTTAAATGATTTATATAAATTTATGTTTATCTAATAAATTAGCACATTAACCCCTTGGGGATGAGCGACATGTATACGTGACGCACAATATGCTGGGAATACTCTATTATTCCCACCAGTTATTTTTTATTGTAAGCTTTGCCTTATTTAATGATAGCATTTCTGCGACTCAATTAGGTGAAAATTTCTGTTTTGAAAAACCGGTGATGTAAAAGATTAAAAATTCTGTAAAGGACGGTTGTCACGAAGGAGTTAATAAACTGATAACTATTTCACAATCTATAAATATTAGTTACGTAAAAGTTTTTTTAACAATCTGTGGATTTCTAATGCTTCTTATCTTTATTTTCAAAATAACTCAAAGAAAAAAAAAGAAACAAAAATTCTATAAACATTTATTATATCACGTACGAAAAGTGAATACTTGAAAGAAATCGTTTTTTTTTGTCACGTTTCCAGTGAGCAACATACAGACAACAGTTCTATTACAGTCCCACAAAGCCTCCAGATAGCTTTCTGTAGGTTTTTGAGATTCTTAAAGTAACATTTCGTAAATGACAATAAAAGTCTTAAAAGTTATTTAAGACTTTTATTTCTTTTGTAAAGAACCATAAAAACGATTTATCTGTATAAATATAATTTTATATTTCACCTATGATTCCGTTTTTAATAAATTTTCTTCGTAAATTTATCTCTAGATTATTATAAAAACTATTTATTTGGAAATATTTCATTTCCTTATATATATATTTTAAAAAGAAAGATTTAAGGCTTTTAACTGATTTAAACGTTATGAAATGTAACATAAATTATTTTCAATGATCCAATATATATATATAGTGATCAAATAAACCATAAATATTGTTGATGTTAAAGTCTCTCTCTCTCTCTCTCTCTCTCTCTCTCTCTCTATATATATATATATATATATATATATATATATATATATATATATATATATATATATATATATATATATATATATATATATATATATATATATATTATGACAGTAACAACATTTTCAGTTATTGAATTAATATTTTTCTATAGACTTCTGAGATTAGATAACTTGTTATCTGTGATTTTTTTAAACATTTCTATGGATTTTAGAAATTTAACGATTATCTATCAGGAGCCAAAGTTCACAGTTTTTTAATACCAATTACCAGTTATGTAAATTTATGTAGGTTACACTGCATTACCAACATTCTTCAAAAAATGTTTCACAATATATATTTGTAAAAATTATCGCATTAAAAAAAAAAATCTGACTTTAAAAAAAAATGAATTCAGGTTATGAGTTAATGAAAGTTTTACCGATTTTAATGTTTGCTTATGTAATTGTTAATTTTCTTTAAAAAGCTCTGGAACCGAAAAAAAAAAGCTACAGAACAAAAATGTATGCGGTTGAAAGTTCCAAAATGCTAAAGGGAATTGATATAAGAAAATTGATTTATATCAGTAGGAATTGGTTATATGTGTTTGAATTGACACAATTACACTTTATTATTCTTTAAATAAAAAATATTATTTTATTAGTACAAATTTAAAAAAAAAAATCACAGTTAAAAAAACTATTTTGTTTCTTTGCCAATTGATATTTTTTACCTAAAATTGTAGTACAAAAAAAAAAGAAAGAAAACGAGACAAGACAATTCATAAACCATTTGTAAATCCAACCACTCTTTCAAAAATGTTCTGGAAATGATTGTTTCCAATTTCTTAAAACAAACTAATCTTGAATCAGACACATTTAATCTATGAGGTTTGGTGAAGACATTTTACGTTCTCATATCTAAGCTTTTCTTAAAATTACTTATCTTCTTCAAACTCAAAGTTAGAATAATGCTATAAACAGTTATTTGTTGTTTTTACACATATATAATTATGCTACAGATCATGGGGAGAAAAAAAAAACTTTTTAAGTTCATATTTCAGAGAGCTAGGGGCTAATTCCTAAGAGACCTGAAATTACTAGGTCACTAAAATATCAGTTTAACTACCAATGTCTTAGAACATAGAGACACATAAGACATTTACTGCTTTAAATAAGGTAATAATCTAATAATTCTAACTTTATCAGTAATCTAAACAGCTTCAAAAGGTTTATATTGTATAGTGCTCAATTATGAAAATTATTTATGTTTTGGTTATGTTGTTTTGGAGGCATTTTGCAAAGTCGAGTGAAGAAAACTTTTATACACTGATCTCCAGAATTTAAGGGGCAGTGACCGGACACTTTCGATTTCAGACGTTTTGTCGAATATCTACTGAAATTCGTGAGGAAATGCCCTTGAAGTTTGAGGATGTAAAGAACATGCTTAACTTCATGTTTTTCAGGGAAGATTTAGTCACGAGGACAATTAGGGGGGGGATAATAAATTTAATAATAAAATATTTACGTTATCTCAAGAAACAGAAAAGGCTCAAAATGATCCGTCACTGTAGAAAATGACTATTTAGCTCTTGTTCGATGTTTTTGTGTATTTGTGTAAGGATAGAACGCATATTCTTGAAGATGTTAACGTTTTTGTAAGCAGTTATTATTATTTTTTTAATAGCATGCAGAGTTTTCAACCGAGTTTAACACGGCTTTCCAAAAACTTGACAAAGAACAGTAGAAATAATGTAATGCAATTAAAAGATGAATATGTTGAATATTTAATGACATATGCGTATTTGTATGAAATAAAATTTAACTGCGCATGCGCGAATTATACCAAAGATTTTTTTCATTATTTGGTAGTCAATTCTATAGAGCAACTTATATAAAAAGTCCATTCAAATATCGTGAAAATTCAGAAAGATAGAAGCGATATAGAGAGTTGCTTTTCAAAAGTAGCTGGATTAGAAGGGATTTTTCCTTCAATTTTTCAATCAGCTCACTGTATCGCCAGTATCTTTCTGAGTTTTCACGATATTTGACTGGTCTTTTTATGCGAGTTTTTCTATAGAATTGACTACCAAATCATGACAAAAAAATCTTTGCTTTAGTTTGCGCATGCGCAGTTAAAATTTATTACATACAAATACCCATATCTCATCATTTATTCAATATATTAATATTTTAATTGGAGTATACTATTTCTACTATTATTTGTCAAGTTTTTGGAAAGTGATGTTAAATTCGGTTAAAAACTCTGTATGCTATAAACAAAAAACTTTTGAATTTTTCACAGAAATGTTAACATTTTCACGAATATACGTGCTATGCTTACACAAATACACATAAATGTTGAACAGGACCTACATAGTCATTTGCTACAGTGACAGACCATTTTGAACATTTTCTGTTATTTGGGTGATCGCAAATATTATTTTATTATTAAAATTATTATCCCTCCTCCCCCTAATTGTCCTCGCGACAAAATCTTCACTGAAAATTATGAAGTCAAACATGTTCTTTACACGCTTGAAGTTTAAGGACAATTCGTAAAGAATTTCAGTAGATATTAGACAAAGCATCTGAAATCGAAAAAATCGGTCACTGTCCCTTAATTTTTGGACATCAGTGTATAATAAGAAAATTACCATTAGTGGAATAGTTATTGATGTAATATTTTCTTAGCTGTACAGATAGCTGTGTAGTTAAAAAATCAAATGGTTTAATATTTCGACGAAAAGAATAAGAGGTCGACATATACATATAGGACTGAAAAGGTTATTGTTTTTCAAACATGTTATACAATAAATTGTAAAATTTTAATGAAATGTGTCAAGTGAGACACAAAAATATACGTGTTTCATGGTTCATGTGACATAGCTTTAGAAGACATCGTTGACTTTAATTTAAGTTTTAAATAAATTTGAAAGAAATGGGCATACTAATTGTATTTAATGTATAGCTATTTACTTCCTACCTTGCATGCTTTAGTTGTTTGCTACCTTTGATTCTTAAGTTCTATGCAATTAAACATCAAAGTAGTTCCAGTTACTTTATTTGTATCACTATACTAATAATTATAATTATATCAGTAGCAAATTGTTTATATCTTCCAACATATCTATTCATTTAGTCTGCTAGTATCGTAAATCTAAGTACATAAAATAAAGAATATCGTATGTATATTTTGTCATCCATGTTTCAAAATGTATTTGATAAGGACTAGACACGTCAATCTTATACTCTATTTTATCCCTACTAATCTACCTTTTCACTATAAATTTCTTCTTTAACACGTTCGCTGCCAAGCTAAAAATACCGGAATTATCATTTTATTTAGAAAGTTCAGATTCATACCAGAAAATACTAATAGCAATATTTACTTTGTTTTATTACAGACATTTCGTGATTACATAAAATAAAAATTCTTCTTTTGAAATTTCCGGTGCGAATAACTAATTTTAGATTGAAGAAACGTAGATAGCACTACGAGTATACTCGTAGTTGGCATCGAACGTGATAATTAGATGAGAAAAATTACACTGTTAAAAATTATTTTCAATATTTCACCAAAACATTGGTTAAATTTCGCCATTTATAGCTAATATACTAAGAAAATAAGTTTAGCTAATTCATGGTGCTTCACAGATACTTTCATACTTAGCATAAATCAATGTATAGTCGTACTTAGTTTTAACGAGAAATTAGCGAGCTAATGGTTGGTTCAATATAAAAATACAGTGTAAGAAACTTGGTTATAATGAGTAAATATCTGATATAACAAGCAACAAATTTACGAACTTGCAAAAAAATTCTATTTTTTAAATAACTTTTTCCAGGAAGCATATTTTATTTTATAATTGCCGAAAATGATGAAGATGCGGAGGATAACTAAGTATGACACAGATGGGGGTATTAAAAAATACCCCTTACCCTCCTCGTCATACGATGTTTTAGATTTCTGCACGAAACTTTAAGCATTCTTATGAGCAAAAAGGGCAAATAATATTTGTTTGTGAACGGAACTTAATTAGATGAAAGGGGTTCTAAAAAAGTATAAAAATAACCCTTTTCTTCAATTTAGTATTAATAACAGATAAATTGTCAAAATGTTTTTTCTCATTTTCTTTAATTTCATTTTACTTTATTTATTGACTTAAGCAAACAAATATTATAAGTATAAAATTAGACAGGGTATTTTCTAATTAATTTATTTTCCCATTTCTAATTAAAAGACGTAAAACTACTTCTACAAGCGTGATAATTTAGCCGTTTTTACTGATTTAATTAAACTTTCATGCGCCCTCTTATTTCGATAGAAAATATATGAATAGAGCAGGAACTCGCTTACTGAGTGAACTTGATTATAATGAGCAAAGGCACTGACCCCTGAATCCTTGCTATAATCGATTAAACTGTAATGTTAAAACATCTATTCCTCCAGTTTCAGTCATTTTTAATTGAATCGTTTGTATTTTAAAACTATTTTGCACCTGTCTGCAGTCCTTTCCATTGCCCGATAATTTCGTGAAATGTTGAAACACTATTTTAACAATGTATCAGTGTATCACCGTTTATTTATTTATGTCAATAAAAATATTGAGTATTTTTAAGTAACTAATCAATTTGGAAGAAAATATGATTAAAATTATACAAATTTTCATCTAATGTATTAAAACATGGAACATATTTTGAACACTATTTAAATGTATTACGTTCAGGAGACAAACTTTGAGAATTAAGGCGTATGAGAATAACCTTGTAAAATTTTAAAACATTAACGACTGTATGCTCAGATGTGAGAATTCCTATATCCATTCATAGGCATTAATTTAATTGATTTATGTTATATTATTTAACGAAAATTATATCGATTTTTTTGTTTAAAAAAATCTTTACTTAAATATATGCGTTTTCATTGATTTTATTCTTCTGATCTAATTGTATCGAAAGTTCGATATCTCTTTGTATCAAAAATTCGATATTTAGGATGGTAGAACAAAGTACTCCGAGTGTGAGATTGTTAAAAAATCTAGTTTGAAATACCAAAATTGAAAAAAAAATTAAATTGTTAAAACTTTTTAAAAGAATTATTAATTTATCAACAATTTACGGTCTTTTATCATCTGTAATGATTTTGCTTTTTTGAAACATGATACAAAAACTTTAATATAGGTGTTATTTGCAGAATAACACTTTTTGGCACCGAGTCTCCTTAAGTGGAAATAATATTGTTAAAAAGTCAAAATCGTGCATTAAATATTATACGTTAATAGTGTAAAACATTTGCCAATGCAACATTTTATTCAACGAGAAACGAAAGTTTGAAACGGTTTAAGTACATGATATGTTTCATAAAAGACTAACTTTAAAATTAATTAATATCTTACTTAATTATAATAAATATAAAGATGAAAAAAGTGAAATGTTTACTAGGTAATTCATAAACTGTGTATGTAGTAAATGAAAAAGGAGGTTTTAAAATTTCGTCAATATATGACGTTGCGCTGTTTCAATTTGTTAAAATTTTTCAATTAACTTTAGAATTTTAAAATAACAAACCATTTTTTCGCATTGGAATAACTAAATAGAATTAAAAAAAGTAACAGTTAAAAGATTTTTGATGTAGTTTGAGCATTCTGACAGTTTGACACAGCACAGTGCAACCTATATGGACGAAAATTTGAATTATTTAATTTCTACTTACATGTATGAGCTACCTGATAAACAGATCACAGATATTTATTACATTTAATAAATTATCGAATTTTAAAGTTAAGAACCCTATATATATATAACCGTTAAATAACAACACAGAAACATCATACAAAAATTGGGGGAAAAGTTAAATATGAAAATTGAACACATACCTGTTTGAATAACATTCAGAAAAATGAAGGGAAAAAAATAAATAGAACACAGATAATATATTGGGTTGTCCGGAAAGTTCGTGCCGGTTGGGAAAATCAATACGTACCGGAAAATTCTGCCCGTTAATTATTAGATATTAGATATCGGAATCAATGTCTAATAATTAAATGCTGGAATTTCCCGGTACGAATTGATTTTCCCAACCGGCACGAACTTTCCGGACAACCCAATAAAACAGATTGGAGGGGAAAATGAAAAGAAAATATAAACATGAAAGATGAAACTCAAATATGTTATGAAGAGTATCCATAAAATATCAAAAATAGAAAAAAGTGAAATATTGAATTTTGAAATAATTGAATAGATGAAATAATTTGAAATAATTGTGTAACTATGGCAGAATTCTCAAGCCCAAATTACCATAGATTCCACAACATTGTATGATTTCATCCTTGCACGAACTAATAAGCTAAAATTGTACAAAATTTGGTCAACCATACATTAATAAAACAAAAATTTGAAAGAATTACAAAATGAAAAATGTAAAAGGGAGGATAATTTAACCATAATTAACTTGGAAGAAACGTTCTTTACGATTACAAGTATAAATGCTAATTATTGTATTTTATATTACTTTTCTTTTAAATATCGGAGATGTTGGCCCGCCCTCTATGTTTAAAAATATTCTGCCAAAGTACTATGTAACTAAAAGTTATCTGCAGTTTGCAGCCTAAGTGTAATACTTGGTTGGTTATTTGTGATTTATTGATGAATTTGTTTTCTCTTCATTTTAACACATTTTAAGCCAATTTTTAACACAATGATCCGCATTATATTACCGCATTATTCTACATTGATGTTTATATTGCAAATGAATTCGTATTATGGCGGCGATGACAGTGTACAGATGTAAACAAGAACGAAAAATCATGCGTCAAGCATAGATTATATAGCACTTTCCAACGCTTCCAAAATAATTTTACAAATCATACCGTTTAATAAGCTAAAAGCTAACATCTAAGTAAACAAATTAGAAAACGCATAACATATTTAAAAACATAATTTCAGGAATTTCCAACATATACAATATTCGGAAAAATATCCGAATACTTTTATTCAGCCCTGCATAGGATCTATAGATTTGTATATATACTACATAGAATGATAATTTTAGTTCAGTTAGGAAACGCGTAGCACAGTTTAAAATTCTCCGTCTGGAGTTTGTCAATAAACAGAAATGTGTTCGCGAACTTTTGTGCTGCCCTGTATAGGATCTACAGAATTTATACACACCACGTAATAGACAAAAAGCAAGTTAAAATTAAAATCGCGTTCAATAACTTAAAACGCACTTCCAGGAATTATTGTTAACAGACAGTAGATAATTCTTTTGCGTGTCCCTGTAAATGAATGATGACTGCTATACACACAATATTCCGTAGTAAGTCTCTTGTAATGCATCTTAGTGATATATATAAATTTCAATGCGTTTAAAATAGTGAAACATTATTTAAATAAACCGCAAATGATTTTTCCCCATAGACCGCAATGTAACGGAATTCTTTTGAGTGTCCCTGTAAAAAAACTATAAGTGCTACACACTTCCGTTGAAATAGGGAACATGCTATAGATAACGACAATAACATATAAAAATTGCAGAGCAATCCAAGCATATTTACGGAAGTTAGAGCACGGACAGACGGCCAGACGGCCAGACGGCCAGACGGCCAGACAAACCGAAGTCATAAACACTTTTCAACTAGGTTGTAAAGTGCTAAAAATGAGAGCGAGGGTCGGTGTACACATTAAAATGGACGTAAAAATACGTTTTACGGCTTGTGTAATGGATTAACAACGATTTACTAAATTTAAATAGCCAATTGAAAATTTTCTCTATAGAAGAGTACACCTTTAAAATAAGTTGCAATGGATAAACAAAAACACACACAGGATGTTTGATTCTGAATACAATAATTCCGGTACTTTACGAAACTATTTTTCAATGTATAAAACGAAATGCTAATCTCTCACGATATTTATTATTAAGAAATGGAAATTTTAAATCCTGCACATTTTCTCTCAAAAGACATTCTAAATTGCATACGTAATACCTGCAAAATATTTTAAGATATAAACTCCGATATTTTTTCTACTCATTAAATAACATGAACTAAACTTCTTAAGCTTTATTGATTACAACTGATAATTTTGCTTTTAATTCATAAACAAAGAAGTGTTATTCTTTCCAAATTATTTTAGATTATTTTTTTAATTAAATTGAATAAATTATTTTATTTTGTTCATGTTATTTAAAGTTTTAATATTAATAATTTTTTAAATGGAAAATTTTTGAGAGTGTTTGTTTAATAGTTTTAAAGAATGTCATACACTCAAGTTTAATAATTATCGTAACGAAAAACGTAAAATTCTTTTAATAATTGTTATAAATATACGTCTCATTTATGAACGTCATAGTAAGAAACGCAGGGTGATAAAATATTTGTAGTATTGGTAAATAATTGCTGTATGCTTAAAAAATTGGTGTCTTTTATTTTATTTTATTTTATTTTATTATGTATTTATTTATTTATTTGAAATACAATGCACTGTTCATTGACATCAAAATGTTAAAATCGATATTTCAATCATTAACAACGTTACAGACCTCTTAAAACTTTTCAAAATGTCAATTATTATTATTTTTTCATTCTGTCATTTAACGTTTAAGTTGTTTATAACTTTATAGCTATTCATAAAATAACTATGCGTTAGTTTCCAAAGCCTTCGCTCCTTTCTTAACAATTTCTTATTGAAATTGGAAATGTTTCCTGCATTTACATTCGGAAGTGATAAACTAACCTTCTTAACTTAAAGTGCTTTTAAAAAGTCAACTATCATAATTATTCCCTCTTGAACCCCTGCATATTCAGCAAGCCACATGCAGTTTTCTCATACCATATTCGAATAATGCATTCTCAGCATGAAAATATCCGAAGTTAGTTCTCAATGACCTCTCTGGAGAGAAGCTGCAATTCTCTTTGGCAAGTCTCCAATACACTATAGTTGTAAAGCCCGACAAATTTCTCCCAAAAGGCACGTTCTCTTCTTGGATGAATTTTTACAAATTTCACTCTCCTAGTCTAACCTATAATGATCACACGTACGTAACGGTAAAACTTATTTACCTTTACTCTTTTTTGTTAGAATGTGGCTTATTACGCTTAGCAATGATACAAATAATTGAAAACGTTGAGCATTTCTTTTCATATAATAATGTAATTTGAATATTTTCTAAAGTAAGACCACTTTCATGAGAAAAGATTAAATTAGATTACATTAAATGCATTTATTCCGTGAATACTTCTTGAGCATTTACTGAGTCATTACTGACGAAGACTTTTTCACTCCAAATGTTTTTCCCACTTGAACGAAATAAGTGGAATGATAATTAATATCATAAATTAGAAAAGATATTTTATTGCTTATTTATATTAAATGAGTGCCAGAAGAACTGTTCTAGTGTAAGTTGATTAGTCACGAACTTAGAAAGTTTCAATATTGTAATTAGCTGCTGGAAGGTAAGCTGGAAGATTTAATATTATTTTCGACATTCAAGGTTAGAAGTGGTTGGTTTTTTAGTTTGACCGCAAAATAAATTCTATGCTGTCTTGACCTTCAACTTGTTGTGTTGCAAACCACTTATGAAAAAAAGTGTCCTTCACTAAAAGAGAAAAAGGTCTAAAATTTTGATGAAACGCTAATGTTTCATCTTCTGTATGATGATTGTCTATTGATATACTTCATAAATTATTATTGTATTTATTATTAAAACATTAAAGGATTATAATTATTTCAATGAAGCTTCCAAAAATGAGTAAGTGATTTGAAAATTTACAGGGTTAGTGAAAATTATGTTAACACCTAAATCATAAAACTTTGTTCTTTGTGTTGCAATCAGGCGCGTGTTAAAAACAATAATATGTAGTTAACTTACATTAAATATACATTTAAGTATGTTCAATAAATGTTTTCCCTTTTAAGTTTAACGTAGTTTAGACCAGCTTTTCTTAAACTGTGGTCCGCGGACCCCCAGGGGTCCGCGAGCTTACAGCCGGGGATCCTCAAGCCCAGTGTTAAATTCAGACTTGTTTCTTCAGAAGGGTTTCTGCTAAGAACATCTTAGAGAAAAATTAACCTATACCGCATCAACATGGTTCTATAGACCATGTTGTCTATATGACCAACATGGTTATATCATATGGTTATATTATGGCATGATGACCAACATGGTTATATTGACAGAAGTCTGTCAATACAGAAAGTACTGAACATGTAAGAATGTAAAAAACATATGATCGACAGTACCTATACGGAATATACTGTTTTATGTTATCCCAAGCATCACAGATTGTTGGCCCATCATCGGCAGTTTGTTGAAACCGTTTGGAAATGTGGGTACAGAAACACCTCTAATTTGTTGCGTATCTGATCAGTTAATAGTTGGACCACTGTTGGGCACTTTCTGGCTAATGGTACATCAAGACAGACATTTCTTACTGTAGGCCATCGTAGGGCAACAACTAGCCAACGTTAGCCCAACTATTTTGTGCTACTTGGGATGTGTTACTATTCACGAAGCAAGAATGTTCTTAACTAATTAAGATTCTTGTAAGGACCATGATGAGACATTACATCCCTGGCGCACAAAACATGCACTTTTCTGATTCAAATCGGATGATCTCTATTATTATTCTGCATTTGAAAATATGTTTTATTGATAGCTGTCAGTGACAGCTCGGGATAACCTGTAATATCTTGCATAAAAATAGAATCGGATTACATGACAACTATACATGTACAAAACATATTGAGCACAGGATGTTTGTCTCTATACTAGTATTGGAGTCAATGTGTCAAAATACCGCAAGGAAAGATGTGGAGATAAGTGTGAGCACCGACAGCAATCGGTTGTCAAATCCTTATACCTTCATCGCTCTATGTTTGCACTTTCTGGATCTTATTAATCTAATCACAAAATTTTAATTATTTCTAGATCAATAACTGTGGAGATTCAGTTTCAGGCTCATAACTCAGTTGAGGAAAATGGAGTACACCATTCCTATTCAGCCCATTGTAAAAAGACATCTACTCAGCGTAAGAAGCGATAGGAATAATAACTACTTGCATTCCATACATGTTTAGCCGTCTACGAGCAATTTACCAAAATACTGTTTCTTCTTCCAGCTGTATAAAATCAAATGCAGACTATTGTACAGGGATTGCTTTGTAGCAGTAAGTTTAGAGACACAAACAACGGCTATGTTGAGTGCTCGTGGTGCTTAAATGCTTCTTAGAGTTGTTCTTTCCATTTGATAACAGTTTCACAATGGACAAATGATAAAACAGACATTTAGAGAAGACTCGAGTTACATCGTTACTTCTCTCAACTACGAACCGCTTTGTTATTTCCCATCGTCAGAGATAATTAAGATAATGTTTTCTATTTATTTTTCCAAATTTGTCTATTTCCATGTTTCTTCAAGAGGATGCACATAATCTAAAGAAAGATAGTTTTTAAAATCTTGTTTTTTTTTATAAATATGTTCTTTTGAAATGTGTTTATGTGGTCAGATAGCCGTATAAATATAGCTGTACCATGCAAGTTTTTTAGCTGCAGTTTGTTTCTTCCACCAAATATTCTATTTTTTTCCCGTCTATCACACAAATATTAATTGAGAATATATTTCGGCTATAAATAATTTAACTCAAACTACTACATACGCTATTTCATTATCTATTATCTGTGAATTAACTAGAATTAGCAGCAAATTTACAAGTATAATTGCAATATATTTCTGTTACTTTACTTCATTCAGTTCCGTAGTCTGCTGCTTTATCTATTCCCTTAATAGTTATCAGCGTCTTTACTCAAGGAAAGATAATTATAATGAGATAAACCGTTGAGTTTGATACCAAATCAACTTTCGTACACTGCTGTGCAAAGCAATCCAAACATATAACAGCCGCAATAGCTGCTAACAAGAATATTTAAAACTACATACACACAGCTGATAGGTAAACAAAAGCTTTAAGACTAATAAATGGAGTCAATATCTGCTTTAAACCTCTGTGTGTGTTTTTTTTTCATTTAAATTCTACATTGAAAAAAAAAAAGGATTTTTGCGCGGTGGCGTATTACTGCTAATTTTAATGTTTATTACTGTTAATTTTATGGTATAATACTAGCAGCTGGGATGCCAGTATTAAACCGTGAAATCAACAATTCTTTTTGCAGTGTAGTTTCCATCAGTAGTCTTATTTCCAAACCACTGTAAAAATCTATGAAAAGCATTAGATATAGGAGGAGGCTTTTGCAATATAAAAATTCGATCTTGAAGTTAACTTTTTTTTCTTAGTTTTGTAAACATATATCGAGCCTCGTTGAGATCGGATAGTTGCATGCATAATCGGAATAGTTGTACAGTGCGGAATATCATTCCATAAAGGATAAGTATAAATTTTTCTTCGCTAGTTAGTAGTTGTTCTTGATGAACTTTTTTGTGGAAAAAGGAATGCGCCATTCTAAGCTTCTTGAGAAAATATAATATTTTTAATTTTAAATTCTCTTGGGTTTTTTTTTCATGCTAAAGTGCTATCACATCATAGCCCATGGTTTCATTGTGGAATAGCATTGCCATATGTTTTTATTTATTTATTTATTCTGCAGTAGGATTTGAATGCTGTGAAAAATTGTCAAATGTATTTTTGCTGTCTTTTTGCTTTTTGAAATATGAAATTCGATTTCTACACTGCAAAAAAAAAAAAAAAAAAAAAAAAAAAAAGTTGATTTTACGGTATAATACTGGCAGTTGAGTGCCAGTATTATACCGTAACATCAACAATTTTTTTTCAGTGTAGCAGTTAGAGCCATTAACGAAATCAACAGATGTGTATCTGATCTCCTTACTGTTACATTTGTTTAAGAATTTTTTAGATCAACATTTACAGTGTTAGTATGAATCAAAAATTTGCTTTCCGGGAATTAATATTTACATAAGCGAATTAGTTTCAGCACTTAGTTTAAAAGACCAAATAGATTTTATTTTAAGTTATGGCATTTCAATAAAAATGTGAAAGCAATAACTGGTTATCTACAATAAAGTCCTTGACCACCGATTATTAATGTAGCTTAAACTAATCGTTGGGAGCCACTGTAATACTTACCCATCATGGATATGCATAATATAAAATACACTGCTCAAAACAATTAAAGGATATTTGAAGTTTTATATAAAATAAATATATAAACGAAATTTTTTTTGCCGGAAATAGAAGAAGAGAATCACAAATGCAAATTTTTCTGGTTTTCAAACTGTGGATTATGCAAATTTTGAGTTCGACGTCAAAAACGTCGCTTCAGCGGCAGCGAATGAAATGTGACTTTCAACTGGATAAAAGAGAATGAAGACAAGGATGATCGGCATTCAGTGATTGCTTTGTTTCGATGAGTACGATGTCTCAGCGAAGTCATTTGACAGATTCAGAAGCTTGGAGAATTGTTGGTAGGTTAGAAGGGGGCCAAACTCAAGCCGAAGTAGCGCAAGCCATTGAAGTGTCACAAAGTGTCATTTCCAGGATCTGGAACCGTTTTTTGGAGAGTGGATGTGCAGGCCGAAGACCAGGGCAAGGTCGTAGACGGGAACAACGCCCAATGAAGATCGGTATTTAGCGTTAACAGCTCGGAGACACCGAAACATGAACGCTACTCTTCTCCAACAACACCTTCGCTCGGCTACAGGCACCACGATTTCAACTCAGACTGTCCGAAACCGGCTCCATGCTGTAGGTCTGTATGCTCGCCGACCGATGGTATGTGTTAGATTAACATCAAGACATCGTCGCGACCGCAGGGAGTGGGCAACCGAGCATGTCAACTGGAGGAGAAATGAATGGAGCAATATTCTGTTTTCTGACGAGTCCCGTTTTTCTGTGCATCCGGATAATAGGCGTATTTTCATCTGGAGGGACCGTGGCAGTAGGAATAATCCTGCGTTCGTGCACGAAAGTGTCAGATTTGGCGGTGGAGGAGTGTTGGTGTATGGTGGCATCTCCATTGACGGGCGCACTGACCTCTACATCATTCGAGATGGAGCTCTGACTGGTCGCCGATATAGGGATGAGATCCTCAGACCTATTGTAGTCCCTTGCGCTGCAGCAATCGGAGATAACTTCATTTTAATGGACGATAACTGCAGGCCACATCGTGCAAACCTGGTGGAGGATTTCCTTTTCGAGGAAGGAATCGTTCGAATGGAATGGCCAGCGTGTTCTCCAGACATGAATCCAATCGAGCACGTTTGGGACGCTCTAGGAAGACGAGTTTCTGGGCGCCAACAACCCCCACAAACTCTCCAAGAACTGGAAAGAGCTCTTCTGGAAGAGTGGGGCAGAATACCCCAACTCGTCATTAATAGCCTCATTGAGTCCATGCCTCAAAGGTGTTCAACGTTGCTGGCCGCCCGTGGAAACCATACCCCCTACTGAAAATGATTTTCTTTGAAGAAAACACCTTTTCTTATTCTTTTTTTCTCATATGCACAAATTGTGTTTTTTTCCTTTTGTACACAAATGCGCAATAAAATGCATTTTTTTCTGCCAAACATGTGTAATTTATTCTCATATAACCTACTATGTCTGTCGACCATGTATCAATTAGCTAAAAAGTTTCCCAGATACAAAATCCACATAAAACTGCAATATCCTTTAATTGTTTTGAGCAGTGTATGAAAATAAAACATGTGTAAACTATTTATAAAATGCATTGCAATTCTAAAATAAAATTTAAACATATTTGTAAATATTTTTAAAAGATTTATTCATACAAATAATTATGTTTAAAATCGTGGCTTGATGACGTCATAAACTTTAAATGCTCTATTACTGAATTGCGTAAAAGAAACATCCTTATAACTCCAAAAATGATAATTATATTAACTAAGTTTACTTCGTCGGATTAAGCGTCTCATTTCCAACTAAAATATATCTTGGAATTGAAATTTGAACGAAATACAGTGTCATAAAAACCGAAGAGTATGGAAAATATGATTACAAATATCTCGGCAACTAATTATCAGATCGACTTCATTCTTTATGCAAAATTTATGCTTTTTTTTTGTCTTTTATATTCACTTCTTAAAATAAACAATTTCGAAAATTTTATATACCTTTCATCAGAACGAATATTTCGAGAGTCCAAAAAACATAGTTCCGGATAATCGATGTTACTGAAATTTAATAGACTTCTTCTCATTATTACATACTAAATGCATACCAAATTTCAAGTCTCTATCTCAATTTGTTCCGGAGATAGAGCGTTTACAGACACACACACACAGACAGACGGACGGTATTTTTTTTTTCTAAAAATATGTTTCTCGGAATCTCCAGTGTCTGAAACGTGTAAATCCGTCAAAACTTTTTTTCTCGATTTTTAAGAAGATTAAAAGATTTACCCTATACTAAGTATGATGGGTAAGTAAAAATCCAATAACTTATGTTTCAAATATTTTCAAATATAAAATACATTAAAGAAAAGCAGTTACAATACTATGTAAAATAAATTTCAGATTTTTCTATAATATGCGAAAATTAAAATAAATACTATTTTAAAATATAGTTAATTTTCATGATATTTTACGAGACTTTCTAAATCAACCCAATGTGTTTAGTTAACATATCTTTTAGTCAATTAAATGAATTGCATTTGCATATTTTATAATTTAATTAGGAACATTCGAACAGCATTGTCATACAACAATTCATTATAATCACTCATACATGAATTAATCATTTCTGCATACTTAATTTTCATGATTGATAAATTCGATTTTTTCATTTTTTCCGCCATAATACACCAAATGCTTAGTCAAAGTTTGAAGTTTTTGAAATATTTTTTTTTCCTTTTATGAATCAAGGCCTACGCCCCTGGTTAAAGGTAATTACAACGAACAAGAAAAGATGTCTTTTAACATCTTTTGTGACATGATTGTTCTATTAATCTTAGTCATTGTCGTCATCTTGCACACGCAATATTAGAACACGCAATGCTGTGGATGCATGGACTGTGGTTCGTTTTTCAAAATCTTGGCCATATTTAATAAAGTAATTTTCAGAGGTGAGTGTGATTAGTTAATATGTGGCATCTCCAGTGTAATATATATTTTTCTTTTTGTTCAAAGTGTAAAGTAAAGACATTAATTAGAAAACGAAAAAACTAAAACTAAACTAATTCTTGGCATTTATTAGTATTACCATATTTCAGTAAGTCACTATTGCACTGCTGTAGTAAAATTAAAGTATTTCAGGATAAAACAAACTGAATATAATTTTTTTTTAGAAAATGTGAATTTGTGCTACGATTGAAAGAAGAAAAATATTGCATCGTGCAAAATTTCATAGATTAATTTCTTATGTTTATTAAAGTTTTTGGAATTTTAAGAACTGTTATTTTAGCTGTAAATTATTAACATTAACGAATTTCAAATTTTTGTCAGAATTCTATCTATTTCGTAATTGAATATACCTTTGCTATTTGTGTTTAAGGCCTTTAAATAATAATTATAATAAGGTAATAATATTAAAAGTTGTCACTGATTATTATTACTTATGTTTATTTCTATCTTCCTCAGAGTAAAACATTTTAGATAATTTGGGACATATTTTTTGTTTATTTGATATTTTTGACAATTTCGAAGTGGAATAATGATATTTTTTAATATGCTTACGTAAATTTTACAAAGTAAAAAAATCTCACAGCACAAAATTTTAATTAAAAAATATTTACTTTAAATTTTTGAAACTTCTTTATTATTTTCATTCAGATGACATTTTTTACATTTTTTTTTCAAGCTCAAAAAAACTAATAAATAAAAGATTTCCCTGAAATTTGTCCTTAGAAATTATGAAAATAATATTAGCAATCTTTTTAATAACTTTAGCACAAAAAAAATTATCTCTATTTTCGAAAGAATTTTAAAACTGAAAAAAATATTTAAAAACTCAATAGAAAATCCTGGACAAATTATGAAAAGTATATAGAATATTAGATTAATTTTAGATTAATCTAAGAAGAATTTATGTATAATCAGTGAGTTTGTAAAATTTAGGATGGATTTCTTAAAACCCATTTTACAAAGCTGTTAAACTGACTTAATTATTATCACCCCATTTAAACTTGCATTATCTAAAATACCGCATGTGTAAGTTAAGAAGTCCATATGCGCTTAATCGTTTGCATTTATCCAGTGGACATCTCTTTTCGGAGGTTTTGAAAGCTGTACAGTACAAATCACGTGCGATAAGAATTTAAAATTAAAATCAGAAATTAGAATACGATTTAAAACAAAATTTTGTATTAAATCAAACAAAAAAAATAAATAAGTAGAGGAAATAAAGGTAAATCCGTATACCGTATTATGATATATTAGTTGCCCCTCGTTTCCAGAATTTCCAACTGAATTTAATGAAACTTGTGAACGTACTCTGCACTTATCTTTGTAAAGTAACATCATTATAAATATATGATTAGTTTATCACATTTTTATTAACGAATACTTTTTTAGAAAAAATCAAATCATCCGATTACGTTAATCTAACAGGAAATGAAAAAGATTAGATTTTCTTTTGAAAAGGAACGGAAACTTTTAACTTACAACTTTAACTAAGGAACTTAACTAGCAGTATTTCAGTCATAAGTCTAATGATTTAGTATTTAAAGTCAAAATAATAATTATCTATTTTAGAATATGAGAAATTGTAAAAAAGAAGTTCACATCTTTAAAAGCCGTAGAAAAATCATAATCACTTTTGTCCTTGTGGTGTTGACTGGCCTTTCTTTAAACATTTTTGTATCGACTCTATAATCATTGATTTCCAATATTAGGTTTTATCCCACTTAGGCTATCCGGTCATACTCCAAAAGAATGAAGATCGAAAAGCAAGCGGTAGAAATTATTATATAAATTTAGCAAGCATTAGAGAGTTTTTTTTTTCTTTTTAATACTTACTGTACATAATATGTTCTTCCACTAATAAGAAATAAGTTTTTCAATATATAAGTGAAAAAACATGCTACGTGAAAAAAATCGTTAAAATCCTCCTTGATTGGAAGAGCTATAACTATGTCAATCAAGCCCCAACATTCAAAATGTTAATTCTTTAGAAGAGTACCCGGAAAATTTTGATTGAGTGAAGTAACACATCGATAAACTTTAAAGCTTAAGGTAAAGCCAGGAGAGATCGCGCGGTCGGAGAAATTGCACACATAGGGGTTCGGGGGGAAGTAGTAGAGTGAGCGCCCAGCGACTCCAGGTAGTTGTACAACAGCAGTAGTGGAGTGTCTACTTGAAAGTGCACGTTGATTGTTTTGAGCGTCTAAGATAAAGCATTGCTATTTTGTTTTGTTTTCCCAAAGTAAGTGCTTGAATTTTCATAGCTATTCATCAGAATTTCTATACAATGTCAGTAGTACAAAATATTTTAAACTTAAACGATTTCTCATAAGCTACTAATCTAGACTAACAATGTGAACATCAACGGTTCGTTTTAGTAGCGGCCATGTTTATATAAAAGGCCGCGCAATCTCTCCTACCGAAATTGGAGAGTTTGCGCATCTTCTACTTAGGAGAGATGGCCCATTGTTCCCATTAGTTTCCATGCTAGGAGAGATTACGCAGCTTATTGGTAAATTTGAATTTAAAAAAATTAAAAATGAAAATGGACTAATTTTAAGTTAAACGTGTTTTCAAGTAACTTAATGTTATTTTGTAATCTTATCTGGACTTGCTTTTTCTGATTCTTTAATTTTTTTCCCTTTAATTAAATTTTTTTATCGTTTTTAAAATTACTTCATTTTTCTGATTCCTTAATCATTAGGTTGAAATATTCACTCCTAATACAATAATATATGTTCACAGAAACCTTACAACAATGTCATTTAAGTGTAATTATTATTGTTAAAAATTTAATTGTAGTTATTATTAGTAACAATCTCTCCTACCCATGTGCGCAATCACACCAACCCTATAAGGACAGATTGCGCAAAATAACTTTCTTGGTTTTATTACAATTGTTCTATTAAATTACAAAATAACAACAAAATAGCAATGGAAATGCATAAAAAACAAATGAAGTAAAAATTATTCATGGATAGTTTAGCAAAAAATTAATATTTAGATTTTTTATTGTTATTCTTTTGAATTGTGCGCAGACTCTCCTAGCTTTACCTTATATTCCCCAATTTATTAACTTGTCATTTAACATGTTCATTCACTGAGCTTTTCAATTAACTAAAAAAATATGGGCAAATACCACATTTTCCATGTGGTATTTGCCCATGGCCCATGTCTTCACCTTATTTAACTTTAGAATTTCTGTCATTAAATATATTGAATATTACTATTAAAATTAGTGGTATCCAAAAGATGACAGACCATGCAAACTTTTCTTGTACATACGGTGCACGGAAAAATCAGTTAATGAATTAATTGAAGGTATTGTTATTGTTATGAATATTTCTTTCTAGGTACAAAAACTGCTTAAGGAAATTCCCTAAGGTAAAGTTATATATTAAAAAAAACCTACATTCTTTTTAAATTGCTAATATGACAAAAACAAAAACAAAAACAGAAACGTGGTTCAGAAAATACCACAAGGGTGGAATTCGTTAACACCCTTCAGTCACGATGACATTTTCAAGTAGAACAATTGAAAATGTAGTGCATTTTAGTTATGAAATTCCACAAAGATCTTAAAATAGTTTTGGAATTTCATTTCAAAGAACTTGTTTATTTATTTATTTATTTATTGCACTTCTTTTCTTTTGGTTTTAATTCTCATTTTAGTTCTTCCTCGAGAAACGATTTCTGTTCTAATAAATTATACATAAGTATGCGTAATGTGTTATTTAATATCTGCGCTGTTGTGAAATAACGAACAATCTACAGGTAATCTTTTACTTTTAGTCATGTAAATTTACAGGAAAATAATAAACGAAATTTTGTTATTCTTGGATTTTTTTTATATATATAAATATAGAGTTTACGGTAAATTTACAGAATAGTTTCTTCGATTTGTTTTACTGTAAATTCACCGTAGGCTCTATATCTTAAAAAAAAAAAAAAAAAAAAAAAAAAAAAACATACTTAAGAATATGCAAATTTCGATGCGTAAAAAATGCTGAAGAGTTTGTTAATTTACACGAGTAAAAAAAAACGCTGACGGTTGTGGTTTTGTTGTTCAAACTGTGAACAAATTACAAGTTGTATGCGAGTGATTTGTACCGGAAGCATTCTAGCAGAAGTGAGCAGTTTTTTGGAAAATATGTGCTAAACTTGTTACAATAAATCGAAAACTGCTATGCTACAGCTGTAAATAAAAATGAATTATACTCCACCTACACCTACTGTCTTTCTTTTCACAAAATTTTCAGTTTAAGCATTAATTTCTTCCATCAATTTGTTCCAGGTCTGTAAACTAATGATCGAAGATCTTGATCGAATGTTGTTTTTTAACGAGATCTACTGTAAATTTAACGAGAGTCCATGTTTATTTTCTGCGTTTTTACAGAATTTTTTAACGATATAGAAGGCAATTATAATAACAAATTGGAAGTTCTTGTATCCTGTGACCATGTTTAACAATTTCTGCTTTAGTGATTCTAATTGGATCACTAATATATTTTTCTTTTAAAACCTATATTGCGCTGAGACATTTGATATTTCAATTTTATTTCTTAATGCGACATTGCAGTTATTGTTCATTTCAAAATACTGCAAGTCTTTTTAACGCAATTGTTGTTCATTTTTTGACGCAAGCGAATGTAATTTCAAACAGCTCTTGAAAATTTGAATAATATGCGTTTATTACACATATACCAGCTGTTTCATGACAATAGTCCGATAGTTTACGATTCATTTTAGAGATAAATTATTACATAAAAATTGATTAGCAAAGATAGACGAATTTAGCTTAGGAAGTAATAGATATCAAAAGTGATAATTGGTGGTTAAATATAAAAAAATTAAAAACTATAAAAATTAAAAACAATTTACTCAACACTTAATAAAATAATAAAATATAAATGAATTACTTTTACACTGGAATATTTTTTAACACAATTATTTCAAATTGGTAAAGTAATCATACAAGTAATCTTGTAGAATTACTTTTAGTATTACTAAATGTAATTAATTGACAATTTTAAAAATTACTAATTGCCACTGTTACTAATAGTTTGGAATTAAATGATTAAAATGAATAGCAACAGAAATTACTAAGTTATTTTACATTTGACAAAATTTTTTTAATGCACACGCAATTCTGTGATTATGACCACAATTTCTAAATACTAATCCTGATTGGCTCGCGGGCTGCGATTCTTATTTTCCTTGTTTCTAAGCAATCCATTAGAATTGCTTTCAGAGGTTTGCCAGCTCTGTTTAGGGCGACCTAGCAACTTGAACAAAAATATAAAAATAAAATAGATTGCAAATTTTCATGAGTTACAATTTTATAAAGTTTTTATTTTTATACTTTTTCTGGCAGTGCTTGTTTTCCAGCATTAAATTGGTAAAAATCGATTTAAACCAATGAAACGAAAGTTTACAACTCTATATACAGTTGCTAACATTCAATGATGGCCTAATAAAATATTTCTGCGAGAATTTTATTGTTGAATGTCTGTAGTAATGTTCATTGTTAAATGTCTGTTGAATGTCTGTTCTGTCTGTAGTAAACGGAATTTTGTTTACCAATTTCGTTCTGATTATTTATAAAAGATTGATAATATTTTAATAAACCTTTTGGTGCCTGACAGTGTAAATACATGTGATACATGTGTTGATATACAAATGATTACAACATAATAAAAGGAAGTTTATATTTCATTTTTTTATGTTAAGGGTGTTTTAATAAAAAGTTATACAAAAACCAAGTAAATGAACAGTTCTTACCAGTGAATGAACGCAAAATTTTCCAGTGAATGAA
Organism: Maratus michaelseni; assembly: GCA_963931845.1. NCBI lineage: Eukaryota > Metazoa > Arthropoda > Arachnida > Araneae > Salticidae > Maratus > Maratus michaelseni. Next base: position 260,056,900 of record OZ007592.1, read on the forward strand.
CAGGCAGCAATTAAAAAAAGTTTCACACTGTGTTATTTATTTTAAAACTTGTACAAATGACTTATAACACGTTTCTACTGAATTACGCTTTTTTTTTAAACGCAGCATGATAATTAACTAGTGGGGAGTTTTTCAAACCTTATTCTATTAAAATATTTACTAATTGTTCATTCACTGGGAGCTGTTCACTTACTGATCGGACTACCCTTTATATTACTGTATTACTGTATTACTGGGGGGGGGGGGGGGGCTCTAAAGCCAAAGCACCGCGCACTGTTGTGCTGTCCACAAAAGATGAAATAGGAAAATCATCCCCACTTAGTCCCTAAACAGGTAAGTAGCTGACATAAAATTCAGCAGACATTTATAGAAATATCCTGAGTTTTTCCATGGCTCAATCAGATGTCGACCCAGGTGCTCGAAACGATAAACAGCATATGCTTCACAGCTACAAAGGACATGTGAAGCAGTCTCTTCCTCGTACTTACAGTATTGCAGTAGCCTAATGCATGTTTGGAGTAATTTTACTAATTACCTCAGTTAATAAAGCTTGCGTTTATTTTTTGCTATGAAAAGAAATTTATCCCTTAAAAAATTAAGGAAAAAATCCCTAGTAGTTTTTGTAATCAAATATCTATTATCAGAGGCGGTTTTAATTGCAATGGCGACCGAAAAGTGATTTTTCTTTTCCGCCTCTACGAATGACAGCTAATAATAAAACTACTAAGTATTAACCAAATATTTTGTGCATTTTTTTTGCCTCTTAATTTTGTTTTCTTTTGTCCTATTAGTTTTGTTCCCAGAGTGGTCGGTCAATCGACCTTGTTTCTTTCTAAAGTATCCATGGCTACTACTACTTACAAAATGAAAAAAGTAAAATGGAACATTAAAAAGAGTTAATGATATAGCAATTAATTTCAAAAGACGATAAAAATGTATTTGAATGTATACCATGTGCCTTTTTTCATGAATTTCATCCACCCATTAATGCAAGATAATGCATAACCTCAAACATTAAAATAAATTCTTAATCAACAATAAACGACATCGCAGCTATTCTGACCATGAATTAAAGATTTCGTACTCCACTATAAGACTTCATAACTATACTACAAGATTATTCACACCTTACAATATAACAACAGTACACAGGGTGTCCCAAAAAGTTTGAAACATGTTTTTTACTTATTGGAGATGCGTATCAATGCAAATTTCAAAAGGGTACAGGTACTAACAAAACAGATAACTAACAAACAAACTTAAGGTTAAATTTTAAAACTTCACTTTGCGAAAACTTAATTATAGCCAAATTATATCACAGAATTTTTTTTATTTTGCAGTTTTTTGTATTGTGTCGTATTATTTTACTAGAGTAATTTTAATTCTAGAAATTGTTTTCAGTTTCCATGAAAAACCTTCAGACTATAATATCTGCATGCAATTAAAGAAACAAAAACTGTGTTTTAAAATTACATTATAAAAATACTGTAGTTTTAAAGGTTAACTTAGGTTTTTTTTTCTTTTTTTTATATTTTAGTTAAATGAATAATCAAGATGTTTATATTATCTCCTTAATTCTGAAAAGTGATCTATTACCTACAATCTTACAATTGTGAACATGACTAGATGGTGGCATTAGATGCGGCACATTTATTTGGATAGTAAAATATGTAGTAGTTAAAACTTTAATGTAGTAGTTAAAATTTTCAGTTAGTTTTAAACTTCGTTTTTCGTTTAGAACTAAACGTTCGAGCTTAGTTTCAGTTAGTACGATTATGGATGTCTCCTTTAATCGATGTCTAATAGCTAATTCCTAAACAAGTAGCTATAGAGGTATAGCTCGAAATGCAAAACATTTTCAAATGTTGTTCTTCATCATCTTAAAAGTCATTTACGTTAAAATAGCTATATTTTGTTATCAAATTTAAACTTTTATATAGTCCCTAAGTCCTATAAGTTATATTTAGAAAAATGTTTCTTTGCGCTGTAAGAAATAAAACAATAAAAAATTCCTTTTTGTATGATCAAAATTTACCGAGTAAGGATACTTTGAACTTTCCAATACTAAAAATAGAAAATTAAAAGAGGTCCAAGAACGAATAACTATAACTGGAAAATATGAAAAATAAATTAAAATGTAATAAAACTCATTCGCAACGCTTCCAAGCTGTATTTTTCACTACGTTTAGCAGGCCACTATCATCATCCTGAAAACTTAGTACAGTTACCATTCAAAATCAGCAAGATTTCATAATTCCACTATCGATGAATTAAGATTTCGTAGAGTATTTTTATAAACCTCACAACTACACTATCGACAATAAACGACATCGCAACTCAGCCATCCATGAATTGTAGACTTGGAACTCCTGCAAGACTTCGTAGTATCCACATCCTACAATATAACTAAAGTATATAGGGTGTCCCAAAATGATTGCAACGCGCTTTAATTTTTTACTTGTTGGAGATACATAGGCAATGTAAATTTCAAAAGTGTTCAAGTTAGATTATGTTGATAAAACAGTTTTGTCATTATAAATTTCAAATAAATTTCATATAAATTTGTAAAAGGTAGACTTTTTAAATATTTATACAGTCCATGGGTTTTATTATTTATAAACATTTTCTCCATGCTGTAACAAGAAAAATAGTTAATATTCCATTCTTCTACAACCAAAACTCACTGAGTTATGATACTATGAATATTATGAAAATTCGGAGCTTTCTTTCACTAAAAACGAAGTTTTTTTAAATAATTTTTCTTTGTATGACAAGTTACTCGAACTCAGCGGTAAGTAAACTTAAAATATTTCTGAACCTTAGGAGTTAAATTTGTTGGCTATTTTTAACTAATATCTTTAAATATAAGTTCTGTATTGTATATATATATTTTAATTGTTTGTAATAAAAACTATTTTTAACATAGATTGGATGTGTCTTTTTATAAAAAAAAAGTACGATTTTACAGAAATTTTTGGTTTGCAACATACCATTTATTAATTTTGTCCCAATTATCCGGATTGCGTCCTGAACACATTAGTTCCGGATAGTTCCAGTTTCATTATACGTTTTAGAGATGTGACGGGCCCAGTCTGAGCCCATGAGGCCAGACAGAGCCCGTGCACGAAACAGGATCGGGCTCAAAAAGGAACATTTTATTTATTAACAAATTGAAAAAAGAAAAAAAACTGGACAGATGCTATTTGAGAAATAAAAATATAGTCTAAGTTTCTTGAAGAATTTTACAATCCTCTAAATAGCTGTTTGAAGGGGAAATGAATTATTATTGATGGGATATAAAGAGAGATATTCAATCTGATTCTGAAATCATGGTAAGGTCAGTGTTAGTAACATAAAGAAGCCTTGGGATATCTCTTGTCAATTTCCTCTTTCTGTTTGAAGTCCTTTTTCAGAAGGACTGGAAAACAAAATTCAAGTCTTCTTCTCATCTGTACAATGATATTTTAAAAGAACAAGAATTGTGAATTTTGTATGTTCTACCAGTGTTTGGGTATTGATAACAAATTTGCTATTTTAAATAGATTTTCAGAGACATGGAACTCACGGTGATGTCTTCATGTTAGAGTGTCTAGAATCAAGTTATTTTTATGTAAGAAGAGATTTTAAAATAAGAAAATTAATCTTGAAACAGTTTTAAAGTGTTATTAACATTTTACCACTGCGTTCTTTCGGTATCTGGTTCGGGCTCCGTAAAAGAGCCCGAACTCATCTGTAACATTAAATTGGAAGATAAAATAATTTTCCAATCACCCTTCTTTTATTCATTCAAAAACTTTTCTCCATATATTTACTTTAGATGCATTAAACCACATTACGAAACCCTATTTGTATTATTTATTTATTTATTTATTTATCTATCCACTGTGGTTTTTCCTTCTCCCTTCAATGTTAAATTTATTTCTGAATTGTAGACTTCAAAGCAAGAAAATACCCCAAATTTTGCCATGAAAATTTGATAGATTCGTTCCAAGATAGATATGCCATCGTTTATTCTGGCTTTCCAAAATTTAGGTGTTTTTGTTAAAAGATTAATATAACCGAAATTCAGATACCCAAGGCCGTTTTTCAAAAAATATGAACTTATCTCTATATTCATCTTTTGCAAAAATAAATGAAAAACCGTTATATAAAAATTCTTTATAAAGTTAACAATTAAATGCATTAAATGTTATAATGCTTACGGTAAAGAACAAATTATTATATTTTTTTTATATCTGAAGGAACGTTAAAGTTTTGCATATTTATTACAATTCTTGAAATAGATATACAAATTGTGCTCTAAAACAAAAATTGTGACCTATTACATAAATTTATCAATCAAATGATTGATGAATTTAGAGATAGATTTTGAAAAAAATTATTAAGAATATATTCTTATAGTAAATTTTAAGTATATAATTTTTTTTTTTTTTATTCCGGAGAAAGATGAAAAATTTCTTCCCTCGCAATACTTTATTCAATCAAAAACTTTCTCCGTATATTTGCTTTAGACGCATTAAACCGTATCAGGAAATCCTATCAGTAATTTTTCTTTTAATATCTGCTGTGGTTTCACTCTCTTTCCCCTCAATGTTAAATTTGTTTCTGAATGGCAGATTTCAGGGTAAGAAAATGCCCTTTTCTCTGGCAAACTTCCAGAAGACTACTACTCTCGTCCCATGAAAATCTACTCTACAACTAATCCCATTCTGTAGTAAAGAATTTTTTTTTTTTTTAAACTAGCGATTGATTGATGGCCACTGGGAAATATTTGCACACTAAATCTCTGCGCAGTAAATATTGTGCTGTATTTTTAGTAAGTAATTCAAGAAGAAAAACTAGTAAGTTTTTTTTATCTATCTCAGGAAAGAAAAATGTTCAGATACATTTCCTGTTTGAGATAGCTTTCAAATAATGCGGAAAAACGAGAAAAAGATGAAAGTTCTAAGTGTTTCGTCATGTTCCATTTTTACAGTTGGGTATGAAAGTAACTAATAAACTACCAGTTTGAACGCGTTGTTTTAAAAACATTTCACACTCAAAGTACCATGTAAATATAAAAGTACACTTTTGTAAATAGGGTGCTTCAATAAAAAGCAAAATGTACTTAATTTTTTTGAGTGTTTTTTTTTTCTTCTTACAATAGGTCTGAACACTTGTGTCTCAATTAAAAAAAAAACACACACACGTATTCATTATTTTGGAACAGGTGTTCCCAAAATTTTAGATTGGAGTATCATCAAATCGAAATTTGCCATTCTTCCAGATAATGAAGGTGATGCTATAACAGGGAATTCCGCGCACATGCCCTGGACCCTCACTGTCAAAGAAGCACAAAACTTTAAATATGCATATAAAGGGCTTTAAATTGTCCTGAAAAAGTACGAATGCTTAGGACTCCAAGTTAATAAATCAGTCTGTAAATGCTAATATTCAAAACTGCTTGATTATATTACTAAAATTGTACTTATATTATCTACTTTTTTTGGCGTTCATACATGGAGAACCATCATTACTATATATTAATAATAAGCAAAAATTTTAACATTCTAAAGTAGTTAGGAGCTTTTTTCTATGGTACTTTAAGTTGTTTGCCGTCAAGTTTTGGCGGATTCCATCTAGTATATTAATAATAAGTAAAATATCTTGAAACAATTTGGAGAGAATTACTGCAACGAATTTTGATTTATAGGCATTTATTTATATGTACTATTGGTTGACTTATATACAGGGTGATTACAAATGAATATCCCAACTTTGAAGGTTTATTAAAAAAAACAAAAAAACAAAAAACAGTACAACCTTGTTAATCAGAAATTAAAACTAACAGTTGAAAGTTTAAATTAAACACAGTTATAAGTTTTCAATGTGAGCCCCTCTAGAAACACGAACGATATCCAGGTGGTACGATAACTCATCACTGCATGTGATTTTTTTGGTGGGGCCTCATCAAAGATCAAATGTTTGATCCGCTGCTACTAACCGATGTTGACGAACTTAGGACACACATATCTGGAGCCATTCAAAGAGTCACAGCAGACATGCTGATAAAAAATGTGAAATGAGTTATCGTACCGCCTCGATATCGTTCGTGTTCCTGAAGGGGCTCGCATTTAACACTTCTAACTGAACTGTGTTGAATTAAAACTTTCGACTGTTATATTTGATTTCTGATAAACAACAAGGTTATGCTTTTTTTTTTTTTTTTTTTTTTTTTTTTTTAATAGCCCAGTAAAGTTGGGATATTCATTTGTATCACCCTGTATAATATATTGCATATACTAAGTTGATTTCTATTTTTTTTTTTTTAACAATTTCTTATTACATATTTAATTGTTTCTGATTTCGTTTCCATCTAAAGAAGGAAATAAAATGTATTCTCACACACATACGTTGTGCCAAACACAAGAAGATATTTTAGAGCTTTCGCAGAAATCAAAGGGCTGTTCCATTCACCGGAGAAAACGAAACTCTGTTAATTCAGCCTTTTTGTACATTTTACATATTTTTCAATCTTACAACATCTTCTTACAATGATTAATATTTGAAGTTCCCTCTTTGCAGAAACCAGAATGATATATAAAGTTTCATAATCAATAGTAAACTGTACTTTACATTATTATTCACCTACTTTGCAATTAATGTCGAAAAACAAAATTTCATGTCTTTAGCGAGCTAAATTAATTTATAAGTAAGCTTTCTTGGGAACATTTTTTGTGCATTCTGTATTTTATTATTTGGAAGTTTTCTATCAGTACAGACATTTTGTCCACTTAAAAGTGTTTCTCAGTGGTATATACATCGTTTCACCTTTAAGCATATACGGTGTCCAAAAAATAATGATAAAAACGTTTAAGTGTGGTAATACACGTCAAGATAAACTTTTTTTTTTAGAATAAAACCAGGATCACAGTCCAGTCTACTTTTCAATCAAATATAGGGTGTTTCACTCCCGGAATACCCGGATTTTGGTTCATAACTTTAAAAATAATGAAGATTTTGTAACGATTTTTCAATCGAAGTAGTTTGTTTTCTGAGAAATATGGTTAGTTATAACCCAAAAATTTCTGAGCTAGACACTTCATAGTTTGGAATAAGGTGGCAGTATATATGGTGACACTGACAGAATTACACTGAATTTCTAGAATTCCCCGTAACGTCATGATATTCCCCACAAAGTTAAGTCATCCTGTTGTATTTTTTGATAAAATATCGTCATTATTGTTGAAGTTATGAACAAAAACCCGTGTTCAGTTTGGTAAAAACTCCCTGTATTTTTTACTGTATTTGCGAACTTACTTTCCAGTACGAAAAATTGTTTCTTTTTACATGTATTTTTACCTCCAAATGTTTCTACTAATAATTTTGAAGCGCCCTGTATGCTTAAGATAATATGTAAAAATTTTCTTTTCTTCAATTTTGGATTTTTTATGTCGGAAAAATTTGCAGATGCGTTTGTATATCTATTGAACAATAGGTATATGTCAGGTGAAGGAGACGAGTAACAATTTTCCCCCAATCCCACGTTCTCTGCGTCTGCAAAAGATTCCTATTCATGAATACATTAAAAATATTACAACAGAATATTTTGAGTTACTAACTTAGTATTTTTTTTAATCTTAGAACAATCTTCTTACAATGATTAATGTGTGAAGTTCCCTTTATGCAGAAACCTGGATAATATATTCCGATAAACTTTCTTAATCAAAAGCAAACTATACTTTTACACCATTACTCACCTACTTCGCAATCAATATCGAAAAACAAAATTTAAGGCTCTTAGGGAACTAAATTAATTTAAAAGTAAGCTTTCCTGGAAACAATTTTTGTGCATTTTGTGTTTCATTTTTTGGACGTTTGCCATGAGAAAAGACAGGTTTTTCCATTTAAAACTGTTTCTCAATGGAATATCTGGTTTTACCTTTGTGCATATATTATTGTCGGCATTTAACATGATGTTTAAGTAATTAAGAAAATTGATATTAAAAATAAACGTTTCTGTAATTAAATTTACTTTAATGCGGTGAATTCAATCACAAACTAATTAATGCAAGCTGATATATTAATAGACATGGTTACTCTTCCCGGCTTATACTATTATCCCGGGTTAAAAAATATTTATTTTTAAAAGTATCTATTTTTTAAACACGATAGATAGCACCACTGGCATAGTATTCTTTAAAAAAGAAAAAAAAAAAGAAAAAAAAAAACAGGTTTTAAAAAAATTATTTAAAATGAAAGGAAATTTTTCTGTAATGTTAGCTTTCAGTAGTTCCACTGCCCGAGTCCAGCTCGGGATGAACTAGGAAGAAAAATGTACAGAAAAACTGACAGTTTCACTATTTTTTATTGGAGTATCTTGTTTCTCTTTTAATATGCGAAACACAGAAATTTGGGCTCTTTTCCTTTTCACGTGATATCATCCAAATTTTATAGGAAAAAATTAATCGAAACTAGAGTACCTTTATATATCAAAGTAGTGACATACTAGACTAGCAGTAAAATTTGATTTATCGGGAGGATTTTGGACCAAAATAAACTTTGCTAGTCTGCCACTATCGCCAAGTCATTGACTGTCTTGCTCACTAATTTATCTAAGCGAAGTCGTCCAATCGAATATCCTAAGTTCTGTAATGTGAATTAACATAATTTAGACAAAAACATCCAATCTGAACACGTGCGTCTTTTGTTTGTTTTATTGTAACTCTCTTATAAATGTATATTGTTGTTGCTTGAAACTAGAACTGTAAAAAATGTGATTTTTTTTTAAAATTATAATAAATTTAACCCAGGTGGGTTTTATTTTTAAAAAGGCCTGGGTATAATGGACAGAATTAGAAAAATTAAATTTCTTTTTCCCATAAATTAATTATATGCAACCTACATATATGTTTACATTTTTTATTCTACTAAGTCTAGCAAGCACTGAAAGCATATTTGATTGATGAAATTAGATTATACTGTATGGTATGAAGTACAATGTTTACACACATCCACTAGAAAGTAATTATATCTGAATTTTAATTGTATGGAAATAAAATAAAAAAATGCTGGATAATTAAACAGGGTTCGTACGGCTCCTGGAATTTTGTGACCAGAAAATCCTTCGGTACCAGTATTTTCTTATAGAAAATCTCTCCTTAAATGAAGGTGAAGTTTCGGGAACTTAACCTAGATTTTTTTTTCTATAAAAAATATTGGTATCACTCCTGGAAAATTCCCTGATCCGTACGAACCCTGATTAAAAATAATATACTAAAAATTTCGGTTATGACAGTATCTGGTTACTCACTTATGAGGGTAGCCCAGTTTGTGAACGTGTCCGACACCAAATACTTGTGCAGGAAAGTTCCATCTATCTGTCGCTTCTCTGACTTTCTCAAGTATGATTGTACCTCCCTGAATCTGGGCTTCACGGTTATTTTTGTGCGGTTACATTTTAATTAGCCTTCCGTGGTCAGCTGACAAGTATAAATAGAGGAGTGAGAGTTTGAACGAGCGGATTGGGTTGAGTCTTGCATTTCAAGAACAACAAGACTACAGCATTTTGCGTTTTTGAGACTTGGAGATTGCATTGGTGCCACGTGCTTTGAGATGTTGACGTTTCGTGTTTTATGATGAGTTTAACCTTTAGTAAGAAGTTAATCTACGTACTTGAATAAAGTTAAATTCGGAGTGCATGGGATTATAGTTAGTTAGAAAAATTTAATGTATGTTGAAGTGCTATTCATTGTAGTGTTTTCAGTGCTAGTGATCTTCACAGTAGTAGTCTTCTGGGAAAACGATTTTGAGCAGCCATTTTCATTTCGTAAGTTGAAATTTAAGATTGATAAAGAATCAGCGTCCATAAGCTGTGTTTTTGTCCCACGAAATAAGACTAAAATTTGATTTTGTGGTACTAACTTAATTATTTCAGTTTTTAATATTAGTAGATTTATGCTGTACGATTTCAACAATACTTTTTGCATTTTGTTCGGATTTATATGACTTACACAAGTTCAAAGTTCGTATTACTCGTAGTTTTTGATGATAAATACGCAATTTCTCTTAATTTTACCTCAATTATTTATATGAGCGCAATCGTGCAACACTTTCTTCTTTACATTTATTATAAAATACATCAAAATGTCCAATGTGTGTAAAAATGAAAGTGTTGCAAAGCTGCGCTCATAGTAAAATAATAAAATTGAGAGTTAAGTAACTGCATTCCCTCACGCCACTAAGAGACTTTAGGATGCAGCAACGTGTTTAAACGTCTAAAATGAACGTAACTATTGCTAATAACTGCATTCCTTCACATTAGAAATAGTTACGTTCATTTTAGCACGTTTAAACACGTTGTTGCATCTTAAAGTCTCTTACTGACGTGAGGGAATGCAGTTATACTTAACTCTCTATTTTTAATATTTTACTATGAGTGCAGCTTTGCAACACTTTTACTTTTACATATATTGTACATTTTGATGTATTTTATAATATACGTAAAAAAGAAAGTGCTGCACAATTGCGCTCATATAAATAATTGGGGTAAAATTAGCAGAAATTACGTATTTTTCATCAGAAACTACGAATGATACGAACTTTGAGCTTGTGTAAGTCATATAAATCCGAACAAAATGCAAAAACTATTGTTGAAATCATACAGGATAAACCTTCTAACATTAAAAAATGAAATAATTAAGTCAGTATAACAAAATCGAATTTTAGCCTTATTTCATGGGCCAAAAGAGAATGCTTATGGATCCTTTGTATTTAGTGTACTGGGAAGTTAGTAGTTAGTTGAATCTAAACTTGAGCATCGTAGTTAAGCTTTGCCCGCGTTCCACTGCAAACCTCATTTCTTATTGATTTTAGATAAACTTGTTTGTTTCATCTTAAATATTGTCTCAATGGCGACTTTTTTAGTAGTAGAGCCCGAGAGTTCCACCACAAAGGTTTATTTCAATAAAAATTCTTTAACAAAACTTAGGTAATATGCTGAAAACAGAAAAACAAATTTGATAAAGGATTTTTATTTTAGAGATTTTTACTTTTCCAATTCTTGCTTCCTTGTAATAAATAACATTTTTAAATTTTATTTTAGACGTATTATTCCAATTACTTTTACAGTATATTTTGTCATTGTGTTATAAAAAAAAAGGACTAAATAGACTAATAAAATATCATCTACTCTTTACACTCTATAATACTTAATTAGTCCCTCACCTATCTAAGGACATTTTAGATAATTTAATAGTTTTTAATTACATTTTATTCTTAAATTAAAAGTAAAACAAAAATTACAAAAACTAAGTTATTGGAGGCGAATACGATAACTCTTATTCCAAACTAAAATTGTGGCGGTTGCGGTGAAGTTGAAAAAATTTACAACCCGTGTTTATAACTACTATTTATCCTCCTTTAAGTTTTGAAAAGAATACTTAATTTCATTTTCAATTTTCACTTTCAAATATAAAATTTCGCAAAAGGCACTTTTAAAAATAATTAATCCTCTGAACTTTTTTTTAAAAATCTTTTCGACTAATGTAATCGACCAGTATCTCCTCTATATTATTACCATATTTCAAATAATTATGTATTTGACACATGTAGTATATTTATCATTTGCATTTTCACCCTTTGACTGTGGAATTTTTGTATACGAAATTGCTTCAAAAATTGTGTATTATATAATTTTTTATCTTTTTTATAAATGTATTTCTCGTGGAAATCGCGGGATAAGCAGTCAGAGGGTTAAACCACTTTCTTATTTTTCAAAATAAATCTATTTCTACTACGTTTTATTTATCTTAAGCAAAAAATATCAACAGAAAAGTGACACAATTATATTAATTTTATGAACAGAACTTTATTTCTGTTTGAAACGAAACGAATGTAAATAAAATAATTGTACCAAAAATCAAATCTAATGTTCCTAAATGTTGGCGAAAATTCAAACAGTCAAAAAGTTTAAAACCATTAACTGGATTTCCAATACAAAGTGACATAAAAGTGTCATGGTTGTTCAAAATTTCCAATATGGGCATCTAAAAATTGTCAAACGTTGAAACCGCCAAATGGTCTTTATCAGCGCTGGTCTTGTAACCCCCAGGCAGCGTACCTTTAGTTATTTTGCTTTACTTTTTTGTTTAAATAAACTCTCTCTCTCTTTTATTTTTCTTTAATACACACTTATCACAGTTTCCCCCTTATGCCAGTTATTGCAATCAATAGTAATTCCTTTAGTCAACAGCTGAAAGCATCAATTATATACTGTCAGTAAACAAATTCCATGTAAAGACTATATTCAACATACCAAAATCTTCATCGTAAAATTACCTAACGTTCAGTGCAAGTAATTTTCAAATTATGTTCATGTTCATCCGTTTAATTTTCTTACGTTACGCAATGGAAACAATGCATAATTTTATCGTTTCTTGTTCACAATAATAATAATAATAATAATAATAACAATAATTATAATAATAATGATGGTGATGGTGATATAATAATAATAATAATAATAATAATAATAATAATAATAATAAAGTAGTAATTAGAATTTTATGATATATGAATTTTTGTCAAAAGTGTAGAATTACTTAAACTGGGAGCACACGCGCAGGGTATGACATACCCAGAGTGCGTATGGGATTTATTTTGCCACCAATATTTCCAAATAATTATCGCCGCTTTCTTTAATTACAAAGAATTGGTACAAATTCAGCGATAAAATAAGCTCAAGATTATTTTTCATAAAATAGTAGCGACAAATCTAAAAACCGTTACGCTCCCAGGATATGTTATATTTTGCACGTGTGCATCCGGGTTGTATCAGTGGTGAACAAAATTAGATGTCAAGAACGCAGATCTTAGTTATTTCAATAGAATAATAATTGAGCTTTAGTACTTAAAACATATGTTATTGGTATTTAATTAGGCATCTAACTGTAATTTCCTTTCAGTGTTCAGTTATCTCCGTCACGTATAAATTAATTATCAATATTTATATAAATTTCTTTTACATGTCATAAATTGTTTGTGAGAGTAACAACCTGTAAAGGCAAAAATCCAAAAAGTAATACTTCTATTCGAAAAAATACTATACAGCCTTTCAGGTATTACGTGAAGACAATTGAAGGTTGAAAAATGCAGCGGAAGAAAGGTATTTTTCTTACATATCCCTCCGAAAAAGAAGTTTAAAACTGAAAAGATTTGTGAACATTATAAAAGGATTTCTTGCAATCAGTGCAAAACCGGATCAACCAAAGAAAATATATTCTTTTGAAAAATGAAATTTTCATGAAACTAATAGTTTCTTTTCATGATGTGAAGACCTTGATTTATTCTAGAATTTTTACTCGCACCTTTTGTTGATATCCTGGAAACACTTAAGAAACTGCTAACATTAAAATGGCCAATGTTCTCGGAAATTTTCAAGAATTTTTTAATTCATTCATTTTGCTCAGCTAATATTTCTGATTCTGAAAATGCTTTATTCACATTTTTGCGTTTGATAACTGTAAAAAGTAAAACTAATTTAGAAAAACAGAAATTAACTCTTGATAACTGGGGTTATTAGTTAAAATGTTATAAAAAAAAGTATAGACATTGCAAATTTTGCGATTATACGATATTTATTGATGTTTAAATATTTTTAAAAAATGTTTCTTGAAAGCAAAAATTCAAATGTGTTGTTTAAGAACTTTTATTTGCGGTAACTTTATTTGCTAGTTTGCAGTGACTTTGATAAATCGAAACATTTTACATAATTTCTTATGAAAATTTCCGACTTTCATTTATTTATTTTTATTTGTGAAATGTACTAAGTGTAATCAATTTTGAAAAACTAGGAAATTTAACTCTTGCAAATTCAATATAAAATTGTCAAAATTATTTGAAAAAGTTGGAGTGTTATATTCTAATTATGGGATCCTTATCTGCAAAATTTTTTAACTAATGTACTAATAAATGAAGTGCGAAACTCACTTATTACTAATGAAATGCTGCTGTTTTTATCTTATAAGTCGCATTTTTATCTTAAAACTTTCCTAGGAAACTATTGATTTTTAAATAAGTCGATAATTTTTAGAAACTCTGAATGAAATATTGCGTATTTGACAGAAATATCAAAATATCTCGCATAGGCAAAAGGGGGCACATGTGAACAACGTCTATTTTATCTAATTAAGTTGAGATAAAAATATATTTAAAAATGTTAATAACTGATATTAATCCTTAGAACTCTTGACAATTTTTAAATTTTTTTTATCCTATGTTAAATAGATAATATAGCTGTTGTTCACATGTGACCTTTTTACACATAAATTTATTTTGTAATAATATTGTAATTCTTGATTTATAAGCATATTTAAAACTATATTTAGAATCTGTCTTACTGGTTTGTTTCCATAAGATTGACTGTCTTGATACGTGTTATTATTCTTAAAATTGTGATCATATTTTCAGTTAGATCCTGAACATGTATTTGATAAAATTACTGCCTTCCATGGGCATTCACAGAAGGAAATCCAAGAAGGAGCAAGAATCAGAAACAGTTATGCCTGTGATCCCCAATCATACCGCGTTGGCAGCGTTTTTTTTTTTTTTTTTTTTTTTTTTTTTTTTTTTTTTTTTTTTAATGAAGTATCCTAATCCTAATAATATTATAAATCTGATTGTGTGCAAATGTTAGGCTGAAGCCAGCGTCAAAATGAAGCATTTAATTATCCTGTATCTTTGCATATAAGTTGATTATAACCCTCATATGAACATAGGCTGGTTTTTGTTTATTTTATTTCAATATTTTTCTTAATAACTCAAAGTTTCATTATTTTCATAGAGAATAAATGGACATTTTTTCGTATATTTTAAAATGGTTGGTTGGTTTGGTTGTTTTGACCCAAAGGGCCCGGTTTTGCAGCTTTTTTTAAAATGGTTAAATTTATTTTACCGTTGCTAATACTTTATCGTTGCCAATATGAAATAAAAACCCCGAGTAATAATTTTTAATCAACAATTTATTTTCACGTGAAAAATATCCATGTGAAAAATGAAAAGGAAATGAATTATTTAAGAATTAAACAGAATATGAAATGATGTCATATGAGAAATAAAACGTGCGTTTTCAAATATTTGATAATAGTACAAAGTGCATAAATACGAGTAAGTATGGAAAGCAAGCGAATATGATGTCATATATAGAAAAATAAAACAGATTTGTTTTGATGTTAAAATAAAATGATGTTGGGTTATCAAATTATTTGTGATTAATTTCTCTTATTTTTTTCTTTTTCTTTTTCACATGAAATGAATTATTTTAAATGTACGTAATATATGTATTTTAAATGTATGTGTTGTAAATTAAAGTTCTGTGTTTTAAATGAAATGAGTGAAAGATTTATATTTTTAATGAATTCAATACAAATGATGGGATAGGTTGGCGATTTATCGTCTGCACACGGCTAACATAAAGTTACCATATTTTTAATTTAAATTTTAAAAAGTAAAAAAAAATTAAAATTAAAAAAATATTGGATGGCAAATGTCAATGATATGCATCGCAAAATTATACGTATCGAAATCAGAAAATCTTAATAAAAATAACTATAATTTTTAAAAGAAATTTGCTTTTCTCATAAAAGCTAAAGATTTAATATGATTATGTCGAAATAACAGTATTTTTACTCTATCATTTTCCCACAATCGAAACACATTTGTAAATCGTCGTTTCGAACCGGAATTTAATATTACATTTCTTTCAGTTTTAAAATAGGAAAAACTTTGTTGTTGTTTTTAAATATAGCTTTTTTTAAAGTTGTTTCATAATAGATTTTTGTAAAGTCTTGTAGGATAAGAAAAATTGCATAGATTTTAAAGCAATGTTTAAGTAAAATTACAATATTTTTTAAACTTAAAAAACAATAATGTTATCGAAAAGAAAATCGATTTTACCAACAAATTCGCGTAATGCAAAAGCAAAGAAGAAATCAAAAAGTAATTAATCTTTTCTTCCAGCCGGATTGTGTAAACTTGAGCAAGCCGATCGTGCCAATTCATAACATTATAAACGTGAAAGCGCGTTCTATATAGTAGAAATTTTTTTTACATATAGGTAGAAAATTTCCGAGAATAGGAAGGTTAGGGGTCTAAAATTAGGTCCATAGTCAATTTGCCTTTTTTATTTATCAAGTGAAATTTGGCACAAAATTAAATACATTGTTGTAACCAGATTTGTTTTTTGCGTGGCAACACTTAATGGTATTTTAGATGACTATTTCCCCGCTCACCTTTGATGTCAACTATGACTGTCTATCTATGAAAACATATTAAGAATTATTAGCCGATAATTTTCTAATTTTCTTATTGCTTCATGATCTAAATAGACATCCTGTTTCATACTTTAAACCTGAATCGGTCATGCCATTGTCGTTCAATTTTTATTCCTAATCCTAACCCTAATCGTATCCTATCCTAATCTTGATAATAACTTTAAAGAATATTCTTTGACACGAATATGTAAATTAAATCAATATCCATAAATGGAATGAATGAAAAATAGAATAAATAGAAATGGCAAAATAAAATAACAAGAAAGTACATTTATTTGACACCTAACCCTAGAGAAAGCGTAAAAAATTTCAAGCGCATGAAATAAATTAAAATAATCTTATATATACTAACAAAAATATGTAAATTTAGATCATCAGATTTGTGTTGTCGGTATTTATTTGCTTATAGTGTTCTTGGCGCGATAGAGAAAATATCGAGGTTAAATTGGGCAGAATTTAAAGTACTTTCCAGCAACCTTTATTTACATTTTAGAATCGCATCAGATTGGTATATCTTTATGAAATAGCTATCAATGTATAAAATCCACAAGCAGTTTGTTCACTATTTACACCACTTAGCGTGAAACACTTAATTTAATATATACATAAACAAGATAATGTAGTAAGAAATATATAACATATGTCTATGCAAATAAACAATATAATAATGCCCATTTAGCAATGCACACATATACAAATTGTACACCAAATACCATCTAAAATGCACTGTGTATAGAAGAATTCTGCCAGTGTTGTTTTTCGTTTTACGAAGAGGAATTCCTCGATTTTCACGGTTTTACTTGGTCCTCCTTTTTGCATTAGTTGCAGTTTCATTTTCGCGATTGTATATATTATTTGGCATGAAATTTCACTTTTTTAAGACTGGGTCCCTATAGCAAAGAAATATCGTATGGTCTCCTATAAAATGTGATAAAGCTTTGGTTAATTATATATGTTGATAATTATCAACTGAAATGTTTTGCTAAATCAATGCATTTATTCTTTTTTTAATGTTACGTGAACGAAGTTACGGGTAACAGCTAGTATGAACATAAAATAAATAAATAAAGATTTTTTTTTGTTAGAATTTCCCGTAAAAGACAAGCTTTAAAACATATAAAAAATATTAAATATTCAAAAATAAGTTTGTACAAGAATTTTTCACAAAAGAGAACTGAAACATAATTGTTTTTCATTGAAGGGAGCTCTGACCCTTGAACGCGCCGTTTAAGATGATTTTTTAAACACGTGAATGTAAAAAAAATAACAAAGGTAAAATTGCTTTCCGCGGGTGAAAGGGAAGCAAAGGAGCTGTTCCCCCCCTCCCCCCCCCAAAAAAAAAAGGGGAAATCTTAAAAAGCATATTTTATGAAGTTGTTGTACAACGTCTAGGTCTGAAGTAGAAGTATGTAGATTTTTAAATAAAAACTACATATTTTGAACTTTTAAAAATGAATTTTCATTAAGTTTTATTGAAAAATTCACCTTTTGGACCCGTTTTTCATCGATGTTGCCCTGTAGGTATCGTTCCGCTGTACCCAAATTTTCTCTGTGTGCTTTTAACTGAAACCCATGAAACGAAACAGACCTATCTAATCCTTGACCAATTTTTTTTTTTTTTTTTTTTTTTTTTTTTGACAAAATAACGGGTTGTTAATCTTAATGTATCCGTTTTCGACAAAATATCGGATATTTATTTACTTTACTAGGGGGCTCTACCCCCTACGAGCTACGCTCGTCAACCCCCGTTCTGACACCACAAACTGTAAAAACACTCTGATTTGATCAACCTTAAAACGATTGCGGAAGATTGAATTATAATTGAACGACCTGCTGTAATCGGCTGCTAAAATCGGCCTTGTGTAATCGGCTGCTCGCTGTAATATGTGCCATAATCGGGTTTCCATTCATTTTCCTTTGACCAAGGGATTTTAAAGCCGAATCAACTGCTGTCGAGATATCTAACAACTGTTGATAAAATAAGGTTAATTAAACATTTGAAAATCAACTTGTGCAAAATGGTTAAGTAAGCAATGTCATTGCATCGGGAAATTTTATAACGATGCTATAGAAAATTGTGTATTACTCCATTATCCCGACTACTACTTTCTATAAAAGAAAAGAACTGTCGCCAAAATATAGGATTTAAAGCCAAAAGTGCATATCTGTGGCGTCGCATTCAATTGATACCAGATGCGTTACGCGTGGTAGTTATGTCATCGAGTGATCTTTAATTCAACGTTTATCTGTATTTTTAATTATATTTTACCAATTTGTTAGTTATTTCGTTGATTTAAACGTAATTATTAAACGTAAAAATATAGCTTTTAATTGAAGGGAAATATTATTAATTACGCTGTTTTAAAATTTGCAATAATAGATAAAATATTTGTCGAAATAAATTAATCTTACTCTACTTAATGCTTTGAAAACGCGGAATAATTTAATTATTTATCTTTTTAATATTCACGCGCAAGTATATTTTTTATTCCGTCATTTTCTACATTTATTGCTTTTAACACGTGATCATTTAATTATTATTTTAAAGTTTTATTTCTGTTTTTAATAGTCACGTGTAAAACATTTCTTAATTGAAAGGGAATATTATTACGTGCGCTATTTTACAAATTGGCAACGATTCAAATAATGGAATTTATGAAATATGAAATAAATCTCCGTCAAAATAATGAAAATTTTGAATAAAAAATTTAAATATAACCTCAAAAAGTGAGTCAAATTGAAAAAATAATTGCAGTCTGCACACCCCAACCTTGTCAACTATACCCTTACAAATTATGGTAAAATCCCTGTGCATAGTTTTCGTTTCTATAAAACTTTTATAAGAAAATTATTTTGACCAACTTTAATATTAAATATCTCTTAAAACAACTCTTCGATTTAAAAACTGTCTACTTCAGCGTGTTTATCGAACATTTCTTTATAAAACCACCAATTTTTAAATTTGTATTTGCGATAGTTTTCTGGATATTAGTCCAGAAAGACTTCAAGGTACAAAATCTTCATTGACAGCGGCTGCTGCGGTGGTTACTTTTTTTTAATATAGAGAGATACAAAACTAACGATTTAAACATTAAAAACAAAAATCATCGTTCGAGAACTTAGTTAAATATATAAACTTTCATAAAAAAAAAAAAAAAAAACTACATAGGTTTTTTGTTGTCGAACTATTTTGAGTACCGCATTAAAAAACATTTTATCAAGAAAATGACGTTTAAAATTTTTACAACAAGCACCGCTCAGTGGTGAACTGTGGGACAAGAATCACTGTATTTTTCATTATGTGGTTAAGTTTTAAAAAATGGCTTCACGCACACACACACAAGAGAACATTTATAAAATGTTAGACATTCAGAAAATAAAAAGAAAACAAATGCATTTTTTGAAGCAAGATAATTCCCACAACTCCTTAAGTCACTTGTGAAGAGTAAATTTTGCTATATTTTTTCAATATCAACAGGGATAAAGAAAATTTTGTTAATTCAATTTCAAAAATTGGGGAGGGCCAATGGTCCTCCCCTGTCTCATCACTCTGCTGGCGCATATGCTGCTTTTATATTATGATTACAAGTAACCATAATATTTGCCTGCTTTTATATTATGATTACAAGTAGTATATATTATGATTACAAGTTATGATTACAATGTTTAAAAATATTTCTAAAATCTTCGCATATTCGGCATATAATAATGCTGCAAACATGCATGTTATTTGTAGAAATTATTTTCCTTTTAAATTTATGACTCAACATATCGTAATCAAATTAACTAAATATCATTAACGTTATTAAGATTTTTTCCATTTTAACTTTCGTTTCCTTGCTGGAAAAAAACGGCTCACCTAATGCAATAATTATTATTTCTAAGATAATTTCTCCCTAAATGCGATCTTAAATACGTGAAAATGGGTTATATGGAAATTTCTCATTTATGTATTTTTTGTAACTTTAAAGTGCTGTTAAGAAATGAGGATAGATTCGGAATTTTAGAATTTAGTAAATTTCTTATTCTTAAAACTGTTTTCTACGAAATATTTTTGGGGAAATATTATTTTCTAATTCAATAATTTCATAAAACATTTTGAAGAAATAAATAGATAATATAATAGAAAAACACCCGTACAATATATTTCTCAAAAGTTATGACATTAAAAATTAAGTAACAATAAGACTTTGCTTAGGACATCGTAAAATTTACAATAATAAAAAACTGCGTGATAGATTTCATTTACGCGCTAGAGTGGTTACGGTTTTATAAATACCATATTTTTAGTGTATGCTGCGCAGTTTTAATTACAAACATTTAGCGTGATGCATTAGGATTTGACTTTTGAATGCCGGCCCTGCTTTCGGAGTAGAAATAAAGAGGGAAATTTCAGCGACTGTGAATGAAGATCCTAGAATCTACGCTAGCGAACATGCTCGTGTATATACATATATATAAATTTCATTATTAATAAAGTTATTTCTATGTTTCTTTGTATTTTCTAATAGTTGATAATAACGGTGGAAGTTTCACAGTCCGTTACGTCATCACTAGACATCTCTGGGCGGTTAATTTCTATCTCAATATACCAAGTAACAAAGCAATACTTTGTAAATACAGAAATTAATATATTATAATTACGTTTAATTAAAACACATCGTTTAAGCACGACCGGTTCTGATAAAGCGACTGCCCCAATTAGCAGAAGTAAAATTAATGATATTTTTCGAATTAGTTTGTGATATTTTGTCTCAATTAAACAGCTACCCAAATTAAATAGTATCCAAAATAAACGGAATCTATTGTATTGTGCCAAATATAAATTATAATTGTTAGATTTTAATAAAATAAAAAACTGTTTAAAATCTTTTTATCATATTTTCTGTCTATGCTTGTTTAGTGGTTAGTGCGCTTCGAATCCAAATACGGGTCGTCCAATTCCACTATGCATGTTTGTAGTGGGTCGGATTGCACTTTAAACGGAGGTTCCGGTCTGTTTAATTCTCGTTACACAAAGTGATTGTAATCAACCAAACATTCAATATTTTCTGTTCGATTTTTTTTTTCAAATGAAGTATTAAAAGAGTGGGCGTGTTATAAGCGTGCGCGGCACACACGAAAAAAAAGGTACATTTTACTTTCTAAATTACCTTCATACTGAATACTCCGCACAATGTTGTGTCCATATTTACATATATATTTACCTTATTTATATGCTTACATACATGCATACATTACAGGTTTAAATTCATCTTACATTTATATGCTTATATTGTGAAGAATTCAAGTCTTTTACTTTCTTTTTCTTTATTAAAGAAAGATTATAATGTTCTCAGGTTTTCCTGATCTTTCACCTCAACCAAGACCAGCATATAAAATCTCTATCGCGCTCTCATGCAGTCTATTACTTCTACTTCAGATTGTTTGGTCTGACATTACAGAAATCGAACTCTCTGAGCTCTTCAGATTTTGACGCTATATTCGGCAGTGGTATTTAATAACTCCCAGAGTACTCGAAATCCAGATGTGCCAATTCAAAACCTTTTAGGAACCGCCTATGCTTAAATACCTTCTACATGAGGCCAAATCAGGAATTCCAACTTCTGAACTGTTGCTATGAGCACTTATCACAATTCACTGGTCTAAGCTAATGACAGTCTGGTATAAAAAGGACTTTTTTTTCCGTCGCACTTTAAGACTATGGACGAATTTCTGACTTGGTTAAGTCAGGCCGGATATGAGTCTCTTATTTAATAGCGCAACCACGGGTTTCCCCCTAAACTACTGACAGGCTAAAGTATTTAGTCTTTATGAAATGTTTCTGTAATAATCCAAGTTCAATATATGTTTGTTATGTGTCTGTGATCGTGAAATTAAAAAAAAAAAAGTTTAAAAGACCTTCGGTATCCTGACATCTCTTCACAATACGCCACAATACATACGTTACATATTTAAATCCATCTTACATGTCTTTTATATACTTACATATAGGATTCTCACTGGCTTTCTACTAACTTTAGCTATTTGACTAATCAGCAAAAGAAAATCTAGCCGAATTAAAAAAATATTAGCAATAGATTCCATGTGAAACATCGATTCTAAAACCGTTTTTCAAGCCTTTTATCGTTATCTCATTATGCGTTCCAATTTCTTGTAATTGCTTTTAGATCAATTATTGATCTAAATTCAACTGTAGGTTGTAGAAACTATTACACTCAGAAAAAGAAACTGATTAAAACTACAAAACATGTTTTTGAGTACATTTTGGTTGTTTTAGCAAAATTCAAGTAAAATTGAACCATTTTACTTCAATTAACAAAACATTTTTGCTGACGATACAAACATTTTTTTTGGAAAAAAAAAAAATGCAAAAAAAAAAAAAAAAATGTTGATTCAAGCAAAATTTTTATTGACCTATATTTAAACAAAAAAATTGTTTAAATATAGGTCAATGGAAATTTTGTTTGAATCAACAAAAAAATTTTTTTTGTTGAAAACCTTTTTTTTTTTGCAATTCCAAAAAAATTTTTGTACCGCCAGCAAAAAATGTTTTGTTAATTGAAGTAAAATGGTTCAATTTTACTTGAATTTTGCTAAAACAACCAAAATGTACTCAACAAAAATGTTTTGTAGTTTTAATCAATTCCTTTTTCTGAGTGTAAAACAACTGTATTCATTGTAGATGATTTGCAAAGTCGAGAAAAAAAATTCTAGTCCAAATTATCTCTAAATAGTGTTGTGTAATAAAATCTGGGTTAACTGTTGCAAAGCAAAAAAAAAAAAAGGGGGGGGGGGTCTTTTACTTTTGCAATTTGGCGATTTTAAGCTTTCGTTTTGTCGCCAAATAAAACATTTTGTCGGAATTTGGCGCAATGGCGATCGACAGCGATAACCCTGCTTATACAGGGTGTCCCAAAAACATTGACCTCGGCTTTTATTATTTAACTTTTTATCATAGACATATATTATACAATTTAAAGTAATGTAAAAAAGGCAAATAATTGCATGAAATCGATTAAAATTTTCAGGGGATTAAATTTGAAGAAATACAAAATTTAAATTTTTATACGGCCCACGTACAAACAATTTCACAATGAGTAAAATGTGCCCTATATATTAATAAGGTCATGTACAAAATTTCAGCATTTTATCATAAAAAGTAACAGAGATATGAAAATACAAAAATGCTGACTTACACCACTTTTCGATGCCTGGATAGGAGTTCGCAAAGGGGAAAAATCATATCGGATGATCGCGTTTCAGGGGTTGTAGACAAATTACGAAAGACAACAATGATTGCATAAATAGATGAAAACATTTATATTTTAATTTATGATTAACCCCTCACTAACTTTGTTTAAACATATCTCTGCGACTTTTCTAATAAAATACTGAAATCTTGTACATGACCTTGTTAGTTTATGGAGCTCATTTTACTCCTTGGAAAATTTTTTGTACGGGGGCCGTATAAAAATAAAAAAATTGTACTTCTTCAAACTATCCCATGAAATTTTTAATCGATTTCATAAAAGTATGTACCTTTTTCTAAGTAAGTCTGTAATTTATAATATATGTCTATGATCCATATTTAAGGAATAAAAGCCGAGGTACATGTTTTTGGGACATACTGTATTCTTATATCTTGTAATATACCTACCTACTTATATACAACAACTTTTTATACATTTGCTGCATTTCAATAAATTAATTAGTTGTTACAACAAGCCTTTTTGACAAATGATAGTAATTGTAAATATCGGAAACCTTCCATGATTCTGATATAAATATAACAATGAATTTGTCAGATTGATGCAAAACTAAGCAGTTTTTAATTTTTATATGAGATGAACAGCATACCGAAATGAATCAGTAATTCATTATACGAGTAGTAATTTTCCAACTGGACGAAAAATGTCCGGGCCAGGATTCGAACCTGGGATCGCTTGGCTGAAGCCGCCACGCTCTACCACTGAGCTATCCCGGTCGAATCTGGAGGGCATAATTCATCCAGTTAACCTTATTGATCAGAGAATCTGGTCTGATATTTTAATCAGCACAACAGAAAAGATCGCAGGTAAAGGAACTCCAGTAAACGCTGGATACGTGATTACACTAGATTAATTTTAATTGTGTTAAAATTAATCTCAGTAATTGATTATTGTCCAAAATACAACAATGATAAGCAATGTTTCGTTTCGTGATCGGGGGCTTTTATCATATATCGAACGAATTTTTTTGGGCGACTGAAAGCAATAAGCAACTGTATCATTTAAGCAATAAGCAACTGTATCATTTAAGCAATAAACAACTGTATATTTTAAGCAATGAGCAACTGTCTCTATAATATATCGATCATTTTGCGAAAAATGAAATTAGACATCCATAGTATATGTTCTGACGCAATGTCGTAATGATCCGATAATTAAAAACATGTGAAAAATCTTTTCTCACTTTGCGATTTTGTAATGTATCACTATGGTCAAAATGCTAAAACTTCAACATATAATTTTCGATTGACTCAATTTTTTTTCTGGATCATCTTTATGATCATCTTTATTTCATAAATTTAACGATCGGTCGTTTCAATAATATTAATAGTTTATTTTTTAAGAATAAAAATTTTCTTAAACTAATAAACTTTTTGGAAATTTTGATCACTTATAAAAAGATTAAGAATAAAATTGTTGCAAAAAGTTCAAAATTGTAAGTGAATTGTGGTTTCAAAATTTTCTTAAGTTATTTTTAAAAAATTAATTTTTTTAAATTTTAACATAAAAATTGCATTTTTTCTTGATTTAATTATTAATTTTTCTTCACAAAACCATTTAATAAGGCGTCAAAAAGATATTATAAAATATTCAAGTAAAAAAAATAATTTAAAGGGTACCGATATCCCTTGAAAATAAAACGACAGTTGTTTCAAAAGAATCAAGTTCTTCATCAGTTTAATAAAACTGCTTGGCGGCAGGTTGTGCGTTACGCAGTTAATTGATTGCGTGAAGTATTGTTAACTGCTTAAATGTGCTGCATGTTAAAGTATACTTCAATTTCAAATTAGTTAATATAAGTAGGGTTTTCTTCTTAAAATTTAGTATCAAATTTATCACTATTAAGTTGTTCATTGTTTATTTGTTAATTTTTTGGATAATACAATTATGAATATCAAATCATATAATTAATCTTTAATATAAACTGCCTAGTTTATCATATATTCTAATACAAGCAAATCTTGTGTGTGTGTGGTTATATATATATACTAGCTAACCCGCCCGGCGTTGCCCGGGCCCGAGATAATTACAATCTCAGAGAAAGGCGTTAACTCCCTCTCTCCCCATACCCGCAAATATAATGAATAATTTGTTCAAGAAAACATCGTCATCTACATTAACGCGATCATTAAAAAAAAGAATTACATTTTTCTGATAATTAGAACATAACGAAGACGCTACGCTAAAATAGCCGGCAGATGACACCCCTTACTGACCTCAATTTCAAATCTATGTCTTAATTAGTTACCTACATTTTTGTTCATTAGTAAAAATTGACAATTATTTCCTTTCATTTTCGCAAACTAAATGGAGGGATCGGCCAGAGAAACAGATCTCTTTGTAGTTCAGTTTTTAATGAAAGCAGATCTCTGTCTGAAACTTTCTCGGATTGTCTTCACTGTCGCCGGCAGATTTTTGCATAAATTATGAAAAATTACCGACCGAATTTTTCAAAAATCGCATAGTCGGATGCAGAATTTTTTTTTTTTACATATGCTCAGAATTTTTCAAATTGATATCTTAATTAGTTTTCTCAAAATTCGATAATTAGTAAAATAATTTCGAATTCGTTCATTTCCGCTTGCAAATCCAATGCGCCTGTTCATTTCTTTAGCCATTTTGATTTAAAAGATGTCATTTTAGAAGCGATTGTTAATGAGAATCTAATTAATATCTTGGGTAATTATCAAAATATTAAAATTCTGAGACTCAGGTGCACATGGCCAGACCTTGGACTATCCACACCTAAATTTCCAGACTTCTAGGTGGGCTAGATTTTGCTAGCCATCGCCAACAGACACACATACAGAGCGAAACTTTCAAAAACGAAAGTTTTAAAAATACACAAGTTAGCAAAAGAGGTTTTAAATTATTTACAAAATATCAAAAAGATATATATGTTTATGCATACATGTGAATATATATTTGTGTGTGTGTGTGTGTATGCGAATATATACGTAATATTCATAAGTTACAAAACAAAAATTAAAAATATTTAAAAAAAAATATCTCCAAGTAAGTCAGAATGGTTTTGAAAATTATTAACATACATATATTATATATTAATTTATTTTAAATCATATATTCCAATACAAGCAAATCTTGTGTGTGGTTATATATGTATGCAAATTTTATCTTAAAAATGGCTCTAACGATTTTGACTAAATTTTGTATCCTACCGTTTTGGGGCACTAAAAAACCATTGGGCTAGGTCACATGTTCGGAAAAATTCGATTAGTGGGTCATTTTGGGTCACCATGGGTCAGGGTCACGCTAATTGTATTTAAAAAACAGTTCAAACGATTTTGACAAAATTTTGTATCCTACCATTTTCGGGCACGAGAAGACTATTGGGCTAGATCACATGTTCGAGAACTTTATATTAGTGGGTCATTTTTGGGTCAAAGCAGGTCAAATTAATTTTATCTAAAAAGGGCTCTAAAGATTTTGATTAAATTTTGTATCCTACGAGTTTCGGGCACGAAAAAATCATTGGGCTAGGTCACATATCCGAGAAAATTCAATTAGTGGGTCATTTTTGGGTCACTGTGGGTCAAGCTAATTTTATCAAGAAAACCACTCACACTATTTTGACTAAATTTTGCATCCTATGGTTTTCGAGAACGAGAAGCCTGTTGAGTTAGGTCACATGTTCGAGGAAATTCGATTAGTGGGTCATTTTGGTTATGGGTCATTATGGATCAAGCTATTTTTATTTTAAAAACGGCTCAGAGGATTTGAACTAAATTTAGTATCCTACAGTTTTAGGGAATGAGAAGACTATTGGGCTAAATCACATGTTCAAGAAATTTCGATTAGTGGGTCATTTTGGTCATGGGTCATTATGGGTCAAGAGATTGTTATCTTAAGAACGCTTCAGACGATTTGAACTAAATTTTGTATCCTACAGTTTTGGGCACGAGAAAATCATTGGGCTAGGTCACATGCTCGAAAAATTCCAATTAGTAGGTCATTTTTGGGTCACTGTGGGTCAAGCTAATTTTATTTAAAAAACGGCTCTGACTATTTTGACTAAATTTTATATCCTACGGATTTTGGGAACGAGAAGACTATTGGGCTAGGTCACATGTTCAAGAAATTCCGATTAGTGGATCATTTTGGTCATGGGTCATTATGGATCAAGCTATTTTTATCTTAAAAAGTGTTGGCGAGATTTGGCGGGAAAATTGACTTTTAAAATTACCAATGCCAAAACACTTGCTTTGTGCCAAATGAAAAAATATCGACAAATTTGGCGAAAAAATTGGCTTTCAGAATCTGAAGATATTTTCTAGAAATTCCCAATAGGAGCCGAGATACATGATTTAACCAATATCCTACGGGTTTCGGGCACGAGAACACAATTGGGCTTGGTCACATGTTCGAGAAAATTTGATTAGTGGGTCATTTTGGTCATGGCATGGGTCATGATATTTGAACTCAAAGCTAATTTTGACCGAGCACAGCTCGGTCTTCCCTGTTCGTATCCATAAGTTTAATAAAGGTACACAGATTTTTTTTTTAAATATTCGCTTTTTATTAGCAAAACTTTTGTGACATCCAATTAAAAATTTTAGATTACGTAAATGCCGCTGTGGCATCGGCATCCGTACCTTTTAAGAAATTCAGTAAATTTAAAAAATGATTATAAATTTTAAAAACGAGTTTCCTGATACATTTCATGACTAAAACCCATAACATCTACAAAATTCATTCGCTGCGAAAACTGCGTGACTATTTGGAATTTTGTGAAAAACCCCTTTCTTAACGTTTTATTCATTACCTCATTTACATAACAAGATCTTTTTTCCCACGCTTCAAACGGTAATAAGGAAAAGTTTATTTATAATCTTAGTTCTATTCTCTAGATTTTTTTTTATTATTATTCATTTCCTTAGAATTTATTGTTTAGCAAATAGAAAAGATTGGATATTGCATTAAATGTATTTGTTTTAGCTTATATTTCATGCAAAATAAAAAATAATAATAAAAATCTGAGCGTTATTTTTTTTTTTTTCTTTGTGATTCCATTGATTGTTATCATTTTTTCCGGGGTTTTTTTCTCCCATTAAATATTTCGGTAGACGAAAATATAACGCTGAGCTTAGGAATAAATATTATGCTGTTCTATTTTTAGTTACTTGTAGGATATTATTAGAAGTTGCATTTACACGCTCAGGTAATTTGCTCAGATTTGTTTTTATTTGCAAGCGTCTATGAATCAACACCTCGTATAGTAGTCAAAGTGGAAACTGCTATGTTTAATTTGCACGAATATTTTTTTCTGCACAAGATTCGGTATGTTGTGACTTGTAATTTGCAATTACCTGATGTAAGAAAAATGAAAGGAGCTAAGAAAAAAAGTGTAAGGAGAGAGTTTTATTTCTTGTAGCAGGTATGACTAGTCAAACTCTGTAAAATTTATGATGTCAATGTCTATTTTTTTCTACTTAAGAGCCTACATCAGTCATGCGAAAAAACGCTCAAGCTTAATGTTAAGTCTATGGGAAGGTTCTAGAGCGATTTCTCGCTCGCATTTTAATACTTTTAAGCGCTTTTTTTTTTGCATAGGATAGCTGAGGTCAATCTCTAACGTTGTTAGTTTTTACATTTTCGATTTTGACTCTAGTTATTTTATATAAAGGTACTTTCACTTTCAGAGCCGGTTCCAAAATTTAAAATGCCGCTTATAAAAAAAAAAAACTGCAAGCAAAATCAAAAGTAAAAACTAACAACGTTGGAGATTGACCTCAGCTGTCCTATGCAAAAAAAGCATTTAAAAATATTAAAATGCGAGCGAGAAATCGCGCTAGAATAGCTTGAGCGTTTCTTCCCGTGACTAGTGTAGGTTCTTAAGATCCTTCTTAAATTCAAACTACTTGTTTTCTGACACAGGCATGAAGTCATTTTTATTCGTAAATACAAAAATTTGTAGGTATTCTTATTCAGATACTAAAAAATGTAATAGCGTTTCTCTTTTTCTTATAAAATCAAATGATCTTTCAGAAAATGGTGTCGCGGTTTAAAATGGTGTCGCGGTTTGAATTCGATTTAATTCAATTGTATAAACACAACTGTCAGAAAAAAGTCATCATGGAAGCAATACACTATTGTTAAAGATATAATGGATTTAATCTTGCGTTTACAAATATAATCTTATAATAATATAATTTAATCCTGCATAAAATATAATGCATTTAATCTTGCATTTAATCTGCATTTATAATAACAGCGCTCTTAAGTAAAGAGCGCTGTTCAATCCCAAAGTGTACTTGAGTATTATAGTCTGGAATGTTCATGCTTTTATGTATAAAAATGATACCATAAATGTGTCAGAAAGTTTTGCGTTGTTGAGCGGATATTTTTATTTGTGTATGTGTGTATGTGAATATCCTTTATGCAGATATAAGTTTGAAATTATTTTTCCCTTTTTATTACAAAAACAGTTTTTCCAAATTTATTAGATCTATAATGGAACGCATGTACTCACTGGTTTCCATTGAAGCGCCCAAGATTGTCACCCCTCCCCACTCCCTCTCTGGAAGCTTGAAGCTAAAAAAGGTGTTTCAAATATGCGATTTTACTGTATAGATTTGTAACGGCCACACTGCAAAAAATAATTGTTGATTTTGCAGTATAAAACTGGCACCCCAGCTGCCAGTATTATACCGTAAAATTAACAGTATTAAACAGTAAAATAAGTAGTAATACGCTGCCGCGCAAGCAGTAATATGCATACCGCGCATGCGCGGTATGCGTATTACTGCTTGCGCGGCAGCGTATTACTACTTATTTTACTGTTTAATACTGTTAATTTTACGGTATAATACTGGCAGCTGGGGTGCCAGTTTTATACTGCAAAATCAACAATTATTTTTTGCAGTGCATCATTAAGTACCAGGCCGAGTGGTAGAGCAAGAGAGAGCAAAAAGTTTAGGTTTAAATTAAAACCAGTTTATTAAGTCTAACCGGGCAGAGAGGTTGAGCGAGAACTACTCGTTTTACCTAACTTTACCAAAAAAAGCTTAGCCATAGACTTGAAGCGGTATAAAAATAAAAAACTACCCAATAATTCAAATAGACTCTATCAGGGAAAAAATATCATTCGCAGACCGTCGACAGCGGAGAGTCAGGGTGCAAATTCGCGATAAAACAATTTCAAGTTTAAATCCTAGTGAGCTCTGATACAGGCTTACACCAGTTCAACAGGCGCGTAAAGCTATGCAGCTTAATCTTAGCTCCTACGTACTGCTTATAGGTACAGATGCCAAGTATCACCTTAAACGAAAATTCACCGCTTATATATCCACAGTATCGATTGACCAGCTACAATAATTTGCATAAATATCGAAGGAAAACAGCAACTCACAATTTCCGAGATTCACACATCCATCGAAGGTTAGAGAAAAGAGAGCATTGATAAACTTTTACGCACATGGACGGTTATTGGACAAAAATTACGATCGCATTCAAAACATCGCCTACTCACGTGACGAGAGTAGTTGACCTGTCACAGATTAACCCTTTGACTACTAACCGGATACACACGTCCCACTAACCGATATAGATTTTGACATGCTAAAAATTATTTTACTCTTCACTTTAGTATCAGCGAAAAGACTTGTAAAACGAAAAATTGCAAGCGGATAATTTACATTAAACGAGTAACTCTAAGATCGAATGCAAAAGGATATCCATGATCTGCCAGTTGCAGCGATTTCTAATAAAAAATAAATTCATAGTCAAAGTGTTAAATATTAAGCAGATAACTACCGTGAGTTAATACGCTTCATTATCATATATTATAATTTCTGTTGTCAACATCCCTTTTTTCTAAGCAAATAAAAAACGCAGAACGATAAATGAAGTACCATATGAAAGGATTTTGAAGCGGCTTCTGACATACTACACTCACATTTCGTTAAAACCTGTATTTTGATTAAAAATTGCAATTAATTAAAAATTAAATCGGCATTGTTTTCACAAATGAAATGAAAGGTTTTCCTCAAATCAATGTTGCCACAAAAATAAAATACCGCAACAATGATTATAAAAAGAAAAAAAAATGCTCAAGATAAAGTGGGACATAATTGCTGCACGGGTTTATTTTATATTTATGATTGAAAAGCGAAATTCAAGTGCTCAATTTACATCTCTTTGTCCCAGTTTTTTTCCGAAACAGATGATGTCATCCTCTAATGCAGTTAAAATACGATTGATATATATATATTTTTTTTGCGTTTGCTATCTTCGGTCATATTTTTCTGTAACTTTGATGACTAAATAAGATGATATTCTGGCATGACTAATGTCGTTTGCAAGTAGTTTTAGTCCTTAATTATTTTTTTAGGAGTTTGAACCTGCATGTAAAAAATATTAGATATTGCTAAAAAAATATTAGATTGCAGAGCGAAATCTTCACACTGGTCTCTCTTTATTTCTTATAGAAATGCGAATCCCATATTCATCGTGAAAACCACTTTAATATATTTATTTTCCAAATTTTATGGTTATGGAAATGTAATTTTGAATTCAGGAGTAGACATTTTGCTGCTGCATTTTTAAGTTATTTGTAAGATAATAAAGAATAATCTAAAATCGTATAAGACATTAAAATTTAATGATTGGAAAAATAAAGATGGTTGGACGATGCGATTTTTACATAAATACACAGAACGACATAGGATTTTTTATATCAAAAATGCAT
The DNA here is from genome assembly GCA_963931845.1 of Maratus michaelseni. Taxonomy (NCBI): domain Eukaryota; kingdom Metazoa; phylum Arthropoda; class Arachnida; order Araneae; family Salticidae; genus Maratus; species Maratus michaelseni. The sequence continues at coordinate 260,089,188 of OZ007592.1, forward strand.
TGATAGAATATAGTTGAATTTATCATAGACAGTTAGTACACCGTACAAAAAATAAAATAAAATAAAATAAAACTTCTTAATTTACAAAATATAAGATAACCATATACGTAAATATGCAATTACCTTTTGTGAGTTCCTCACGATTCCAAAAAGCGTTCTTTATCTTTAGAAGACCAAGCAACCAATATATTTTCGAGATTTAAAAAAGTATTTAGTATACAGACAAAGTTTCTTTTGGTGTCGGAAAAGTTTCTGAGTAGTTTTTATAGTGACTTAATCAGTTTTTTCAAACCGGAATATCTGTTTTTAAGATGCTATCAATTCTCAAATAAAAATCTTGAGCTGTGTAACTGAATTTATACATGCAAGAGTAACAAAAAAATATTAATGTTATTGTTAATGTTAATTGTGTCAATTTATCATGTTCTTCTGTAAAACATGTTTGTTGAATATGAAAATGGTAATTTGAGAATGGATAACATCCAAAAAACCTACATATTAGGTTGAGAAAACTGGTTAATACATTATAAAAAAGAACTCGAAAACGTTTCCGAAAATCAGTGACAGCAAAATAAAGTTTGTATAAATGCTTCTTTAAATCTCTAAAGTACATTGGTTTCTGGGGTTTCTAAAGATAAAGAATGTTATTCGGAATCATGGGTAACTCGGAAGAGGTTATTGTATATTTTCATTTGTGTAAAAAATATAATTAATAACAGTTTAAAGTTTCGTAGTTAAGATTAAAATTTTAAACTAAATTATTATTATTACATTAAAGTTTCCTAGATTAAGAAACATTTGTATTTTTTACAATACTTTAGAGCTTCCAAAGATGTCACATGTCAGTAAAACCCTAACGTGACAGGAATTATAGCAGAAATGTTTTTTTCTTGTGAGAAATGATAGCTAACAAACAGTCTCACTTAATGGCATTTCTATTTGTAATCCTATTTGTATTGTGGACTGTGCTGTCCCATTGTACAACTGCCCATTTAACTGAAACGCCACATGTTGGCGGTAAATGTAATTAATCTGTCAAAAAATGTTTCACATTAAAAAATCCCATGTCTTTCTGCACATTTTTATGAAAACTGCATCGTGCTACTGTCTATATTCTTTGAATTATTAAATATTTTTTTTTTCTGTAACCTTTGGATTATACGGCATTACAAGTTGAATTCATCTCCATATTATATATTGTATATATATAAAATCTTTCTGTATCTAGAAAACATTTACGAAAATGTGATGTAATTTCTTCCAAGTTATCAACAATTCTGAAAAGGCGTTCAGAAAAATTCAGAAACCAACAGATTTCACAGATTTAAAGTAGTATATCTGAAACAAAAGTTTCTTTTGCTGCCCGTTTAAAATAAATAAATAAATAAAATAAAATAAAATTGGGAAAGAACACACAAAAAGGAAAAAAAAAATTAAATGACTCCGAGTATAGTTTTTACAGTGCATTAATCAGTTCTCTCAACACAAGAAATATCGTTTTCTCAGCTGCTATCAAGTAAACATTTTCATGTTCAACTGACAAATATGCTGCTAAATTAACAGCATTAATATTAATATTAAAATTTACATTTTTTTTTTTTTTTTTTTTTTTTTACTTTTTCATGTATAAATTCTGTTACGCAGCTGAAAATGTTTATTTGAAAATTGATAACATCCTAAAAACAAATATTTCGTGTTGAGAAAATTGATTAATACATTGTGAAAACTAATCGGGAGCGTTTCAGTTTTTCTTTTCTTTCTCCTTCTTCTTTCTTTTGAAATGGGCAGAAAAAGATGATTTTGCTTCAGAAATGCTTCTTTAAATCTCGGAAATCTTTTGGTTTTTGAAAATAAAGAAACGCTTTTCGAAATCGTGGATTACTGGAAAAAAGTTATGTTATATTTTACATAAAGTTTTGCTAGATACAGAATCCAATGTTAATTATTAAAAGACCAGTATGAAATCATAAGAAAGGTTTTCAATGAAATTGAAATATTGGTTGAACGTTAGCTACACATTCGAAATATTTGAATGAAATTCTCTTATTACAAAAATATTGATTTTACAATGAAAATATTTGTAATAAAATTACCAATCTGCAAAAACGAAAGTAATGTTCTTATTACATTAATAAAAGGCTGTCCGTATAAATGTGTATCTTCAAATAATTGAATATTTGTAAATACAACTAACGAAAACATAATAAAAAAAAAAAAATTTTAATAAAATAGTATGCACATGTAAAAGTAAAGTAAAAATAAGCCGTGGTTTGTTTATTTCTTTTTCTTTAAAAGTTGTTGTAATATTGTTTTCATAAAAATATATACATTATAGTCCACAGATTTTACTAATGAAGAAAAGAACTGTGCTTTTTATTTGTATATTTGATTATCATATTGCGTTTTAGCCAAATCCTTAATTTTTTAATGATACAATCAGCTTTGTTAAAGTATATTTTTACTTCGTAATGGATTCTTGATGATTCTCATTTTTTTTTTTTTTATGTAAATTCCTTTGTTATAAATACTTGCGAACGTTTTCATCAAAATGAATATATTTCTCTTAGTTTCAAGTACAAGAAATTCAGATTAAAATTCTATTTGCTAATAAAAAAAATTAAAAAAAAAACTCCGAAATCTTAAAGAAAACGAATTCTTTTGTGTTATATGTTTTACAAAAAGTTTAAAAATAAATAAAATTTAAATTTAAATTGATAAGTTCAATAACAGAAATGTGTGTTTTATTTGTATCAACAAACAAAGGTGCGCAAAAGTTTAAAGTAAACACTTATGAAAGTTTAATTTAAATTTTCAGATATAAATAACTTAACTATCCCAACTAAACATTTTCAATTTACAGAACGCAGAACTCTTTCATCAACACTGCGTTTTAAATATTTACTATAGTTTGAAAAATAGTTTAAAATACATAGTGCGCATACACTATGTCCCAAAAAGTAAAAGAAAAATAATAAAATTCAATTATTCATTAATTATGAACTATAATGTTAATATAAGTGGCATGAGTATAAGATAACTAATGAATTTTTTACATGGTAATTTAAAAAATAGTTGAAATTTTAGTTAATATATGACGTTTTCTTTGTCTCAGTAACACAAATATTTTGTTTTCGCTCCAATAGAACAAAGAGAGAAATTGAGTGAACTTCGATCCAGTTGTATATATTACTTTGAACATTATTCCAGCTTGAGACACTGCAGATAGTGGCAAGAAAACTTCCTATGTTTTATAATGTTTTTATGTTTTATAGTGTTATTATGTTTAGTTCTATAATGTTATTATGTTTCGGCTCTATATTGTTATTGGGTTTGGGTTCTATAGTGTTATTATAAAACAATAGGATGCCAATAAAATAAAATGAATGTAACGTTTGTAAATCACAATGTGAATTTTTTATCGGAAAGAAACAAAACTGGTTTCAAAAGAATGTGAATGATACTATATCAGTATACATTAGAGTTTGGCATAAGGTCGAGAAATCCAATTTTACCCAAGCCCGACGCGACCCATGGGTCGAGCCTGGTCGGATTAATGCTAGTTTTTTCGTCGCGGTCGAGATCGGGTTCCGTTGACTTTTGAAATTTTGCTACAGTTTAGGTCGATTTTCATTGCTTCTGGTTCGGGTCTATTTCCGGTTGGGTTTTGAACCTTGCGGGTCTGATCCATGTTAATCTAAATTTTCGAAAGAAAATCCATTTTTTTTTTTTCAGAAAAAAAATTATATGCAGTAAAATCTCCATTAATGGACATTCCCGAATAGCGGATACCTTTATTTAATGAACACTTTTTTCAATCCCAAACACTTAGTTTCATATTTGTTGATTTTACCTCTGAATAGTGAATATCTCCAAATAACGGACAAATTCCGCATTCTCGAGGTGTCTGCTATTCAGAGGTTTTAATATATTTTAATATTAATGAGTAAAAACATGCGTTCGTTTTCCTATGTAAAAGAAAAAAAATGCTAGTAGGTGTAGAAAAATTACCCAATTGCATTAAAATACAAAATAATTTTCTTTAATTTCAGGTTTCGTTAGGTTCGGGTTGAAGTATTTCGGGTTCGGTTTGAAGCTTGAGGAAAATTTCTTTGTAGGATTGCGAGTCGATGTACAGTTTTTTCTCACGTTCGGGTTAAGTATTTCGAGTTCGGTTTGAAGGTTGACGAAAATTTCTTTCTAGGGTTGCGAACCGATGTACAGTTTTTTCTCGGGTTCGGATAGGATTTCGGGTTGACTTCAAATGGGATTTTTGGGTTCCAGCGTCGTATAACTCTCAGGTAAAACCCAACCCGCGAAAAACTCTTGGATACACTAATTTCCAAAAGCTAAAAAATTCTCACTTTTTTAAATAATGAGGAGTTTTAATATTCATTTCTGCATAAATTTTCATTTATAGGAAATAAAACGGAATGTTTTCTTCTTTTATTTATTTATTTATTAAATTTTTTGGTCATGCAAAATTAAATTTTATATAATCCAATTTAATTCCATTTACTCCAGTTTAATTCTATTTTTAATTTAACTTAATTTAATTTAACTTTCATTTAATTTAATTCTTTTTTTATTTTTTAAGTGTAAAACATTTTGTCTTATTTTTTGCAATCTTTATCGGTTTTATATATATCTTTTTTTTTTTAATCAGTGCTAGAAAAATATAATCAAGCTAACAGAACTTCTGATAATCTCGGTTCATATTGGTTATCATTATGAGTATTTGTATTAAGATTTGTTTTATGTTTATTTTAATGCTTCATAAAAAAAAAAAAAAAACTTTACGTTATTTTATTTGATTTTTTTTAAAATCTTTATAGATTTTAGATATATTATGAAGTAATATTAGAAAAGTGTAATCAATTCATCAGAATTACTTAGAATCTCAATTTACAGAACATTTTCAAGTAATAATTATCATTTATGACTATCTTATTAAGAATCATTTTATTTATTTTATTATAAAAGACTTAGTATTAATTATAATTTATTACAATGAAGAGTCATTATACTGATATTTTTTTTAACTGACTGAGTTTTTTGAAATCTTCATAGGTTTTAGTTAAATAATGAATTAATGCTAGAAAACATGAATCATCTTAGAGCTTCTTAATATACTGACTTAAAGAATATTTTCGAATACAAGTTATTCTTATGTGTATTTGTGCTAAGATTCATTTAATTGTTTTATTTTAATGTTTTGGAGAGTGACAAATAATTTATATTTCATAAAAAAGGTTAATTTTTTTTCAGTAGAAGAAAATAGCATCAATTATTCACCAAAATTTTCTTATGGAGAGTTCTTAAGAATATTCTGAGTATCTTTTTGTTATTCCTTCATCATTATTCATCCTTTTGTTCATGATATTTAGATATCATGGAGAGATAGTAATCAGTTCAAATCAGCACTGTTACGGTTGTTTTATATACTTACGGTTGTAGTTACTATATTCAGTCGTAACTATTTTACCAATAACCTCAATATTCTGGCTACTGGAAAAGATATAGCTAAAATATGATTTTATATTCCAATTTGAAAGCAATCGCGCCCGTCGGCCTAATCGTTCGGAGTTTTCGTGGTTTTCTTCGAACCTTGGATTGGTTATCCATGCAAAAATACGGGTTAGATCCCCTTAGAAAGACCCCCTACATACACGGGTCTATATCCATCGTGCAGATAATCGACCGTCATTGTTGCACCACCAATTTAAAAACAAGCTTTGTGTCATTTTATGCATTTTTTTTGAACTGATGTCTAGCTCTGTAATGATATCATACACTATTGTAATCGGTTCTGTTTTGTTTTCCATATCCTGTTTAAACAAAAACAAGCATAAAAACTATAATTGAAATAATTTATATATTTTTCTTATTTAATAGCAATTTTCATGTTTTTTGAACTTTGAAACAGCAGTTTATTTGCCAAAGTTCTTTTTTTGCGCTTTAATTGTTTTAATAAAACATCCAGTCCTTTTAATTATTTTATTTCCTTTTTTTTTTTTTTTTTTTTAATGCAAATATACATTTTATTTAAAATCCATTTATATCAATCAATCATTTTTACGCAGCAACAAATTAAAAACGTTTCCATTTAATGTTTAAATTTTGTTTTTAAATTAAGATTTGATTCACCGTCAGATTACGCCCTAAATTGACAGATGACATAATATTTTTCTAATCATTAATTCAGAAGAAAACGTTTGGGCAATGAATGGAATATTTTGAAAACAACAAATTTGTGTCACAGAATATCCATTAAAAAAAGTATAACTTAAAATTCTTAAATCTAGTAATCCCGATTAAACTCTCCAATAGAGGGCGTTGATTAAGACGTATACTAAGGAAAACTTATACTAAGGAAAAACTAGCTATAAAATAACCATTATAAAACCATGAAAACATTACAATAATATCGAAACGCGCTAAAATTCCACCAATTAATGAATTACGTATGAAGCATTCTTTTTACCTGGAAGATGATGCAAGATAAAGAAAAGTAACCAATATACTTACTCTGAGAGTAAAATGCAGTATAAAGATTGTGAAAAATTTAAGTTCTGTGATGAATTCAGGAGATGACCCGCGGTACATATTTCCCCTGCAGCATCTAACCCCACCTCCCCCCTCCCCACCAGAAGATTTAGAATTTTAAAATTTTGTAATTATTAATAATCAAGAAATGTACCATCAGAACTCCATAATGTCCCTACCCCCTCGAAACTGTATACCCCTCTCCGGAGAAAAATGTCTATATTCAATACTGCGTGAACTTTGGCGAGGAATTCCTGTCTTTCACAAATGTTTCATTTTTTTTTTCTTCAGATGGCGGCATATTCAAACGTTAGAAGCATAAATACAGAAACACGAATTTATTTTTTTATTTTTTTTTTTTTTAGCATAAGTTTCATTTGGTGGGCGTTGCACTTTCATGAATGATCATTTTAGAAAAACACAGCTAATTTTTTTTCTGATTTTCAAAAGATTGTAAATTGTTTTTTAACAGTATTTGATTACGTGATAGGAGAATGTAAGTAATCACAGGCATGAGAAAACGAAAGAATTTATCCAGCAACAAATTCATTTCTAAGAAATGAGCTGTTTCCTCATCAGTAATTAATAGTATTTGAACGTCACTTGAAGAACTATCGATTGAAATCTATGCAAAAGTGTTCCAAATTTACTGATGTCTATTTGTATGAATCAAAATTTGACTTTTTTAAAATTTCAGTGCAATAATAATATCCTATTATTGAGGTTCAATCACTAACCACATTCCAAAATAATGAATTAAAATTGAATTATGATCTACAATTTACAGTGTATACTATTTCTGCATTTCAAAAAAGCTGAAATGTTATACACAGTTGAACCTACTTAAAGTGACCCTTAAGATAAACCCTTAACATAAAAATTGGTCATTGTACCCAGAAAAAAATACGTATTGAATTTTTATAATAAAGACCAACTGAATTTTAGAAAAAGAGGTCACACTTGGCAAATGATCAGTTTATGAAGGTCTTCAGATTTCACTGGTATTAGAATTTTTTTCAATGGTTTTAAAAAAGGCAGGAACCTGTCTTTCCAAAATCAGTAGCTTGAAGCAGTTATAAATAATGCTTTATTAGTCATATTATTTTTGTCAGACAGAAACTTTATTTTCATATATTGTTAAGGAAATTACTAACCCTAAACACAAAATGAAATATTGAAATAGCAATAACATAAGTGAAATGATCTTTCTCATTGCACAAATATTTAACCATAACAAAAACTCATACACATTTTTTTTTTCTAACAGTTTGATCTTCAACGTCAAAACTATGAAATGTCATACGAAACAAGGTACGGATTATAACGAAATTTTCCATAAGTTGAACAGTAAAGATGTACTTACAGACAGAATATACTAGTAAAGATGAGAAAGCAACGTCACTTGTAGCTGTAGTTCATAATTTCACCCACTTGTCTTTGTAATTTTTATATGAATTAAAGATATTAGCAGTTCTAATACTACGCCATCTGGTGAGTAAATTCTTACATTCAATCTTGCTGATACACATTTTTAAGAATATTGTACAGGGTGTCCATAATGATTGTCCCGGTTTATTTGCCTCGTAACTTTTGATTTACGAATATGACGAAAAATATTATTACATATTTTGTACATGACCTTATTAGAGTATGGGGCACATTTTACTCATTGGAAAACGGGGCCATATAAAAAATTAAATTTTGTATTTCTTCAAATTTAATTCCCTGAAAATTTTAATCGATTTCATAAAATTATGTACTTTTTTTTTCAGTAACTTTGTAATTTATAATATATGTCTATGATCAATATTTAAGGAAGAAAAGCCGAGGTCAATGTTGTTTGGGACACACTGTATAAAGAAATTTCAGAGCCATATAATATAGTGTCCGGTTTGATTGTCCCAGTTTCCTTACCTCATAACTTTTGATTTAAGAATATGAGGAAAAATATTATTACATATTCGTAAATTACAACTCAAAAAGATTTTTAGTAACACAAACAAAGTTACACATGGATAAAGTTGCAACGAAAACGTTATTAAGCCAATAACGATTGCAATCAAATAATAATTAATATTAAAATTTTATCAAATTTAGCAAGAAATTATTAATGAATTATGTCATATAATATATATATATAATATTAATGAATATTCATTAACAGCTTTTTGATAAATTTGATAAAATTTTAATATTAATTATTATTTGATTATAATTATTATTTGCTTAATAACATTTTTAATTACTCATTGGGAAACGGGGCCCATTATTTCTTCAAGTATATTATTAGTTATATGCAGGGCCCATTCAAGCGAGAAATAAGCCTAGAGCCTACTTTTTATTTGGGACTCTTCCTACTATATACTGTCACAAAAAATTAAACATTTTCAATGTCTTAGAATGCATATATGAATGTATAAATATATATTTAGATAAATTTATTTTTCGTTTTTGATTTTATCCTTCTCTGAAAGTACAAAAGATTATTTTATTATCAGTACAAGGGTCATTGTCTCGAAAAGGTGCTTTTTACGATTACACATGGATAAATAGTAGGAAATGCAGCAAATTTTCTAATGTTTTTATTCATATGTAAAGTTTTATGTAAACTATAAAATACATTTCTGACAAATTAATTTTAATACTTAACTATAATTTCTTTAATAAATATGTCTTAAATTCACCTCCGTGGACGTCCCTACATCTAAAGCACAATATGTATATATATATGTAATAATAACTAGAACTTTCCTCCGTGGTCTTGGCATATCTACGGAGAAGATGGCACTGTCTATGGATGTGACGATATCTTAAAAAATATGTATGATATCTTCTGATTTTAGAATAAAGTCTTAAAAATTGTTAGTTGAAAAATTAATTTCAATTTTGGAATTTCGAGACCTATTATATCTTTGTGTCATTATCCTAATATCAAATGTTATTAGTCCCAGAAAAGCCTTCTTTTCATCACTAAACAATGAAGCTTCTATGGTCAATGATCGTAAACTTACGCGATCTAAAACTCACCGATTGTAGACTAAACGCACTGAAAATGTCTTATGGAGATGCTCTCAATCGATGATCGGTATGATGAAATTTGGAGGAAAACGCCTTATGTTGCCGATGGTATTTTCGTGTAGTAATACGTATTCTCATAATTTCATTGGGAAATGTGATAGTTTCAATCCGATGATGACATTTTCTTCATCAGATAGCGCATGTTACAAACTGTTTTAAAGAATATCAGTATGTACAAAGACTGTTCAATAATGAATTATCATAATTTTTTATGCGCATAGTTTATTGTACACTAAATTTATTTTATCTTACATTCTTAGCTTAATGTACAATGAATAAATGGTAATTTTGCCATTTATTTCTTTCTAGTAGTACATCAGTGGCAGCCGTGCAAGTTCAGACACGTTCAGTATCACCTACGAGAATGATGGAGACAGCAACAAGAAATGAGCAATATGGGGCTATACCTGGACTGTAACATCACCTTCAACTGTGAACAAATTTGCGTCCTGTTGTCCGGGTATGAGAAATATCGGAACCCAGTGCGTTGTAGCACGTCTCACGTTCAGTTTTTCTGTTACCAACGTGTGCGTGGCACCCAATCTTCTGCAAAATTCTGATAGTGCTCGTAATGTTATTCCATGATTGTCTTCCTTCCATTGAAGTTGATTGTCTTCCTTCCTTAAACATCTTAAATTATCTTTTAGCTGTGCTATAAGCAAAAACAGACTTTCCATAAATCTCCTGTAGCATTTCATAAGTTCAGACACGTTCAGTATCACCTACGAGAATGATGGAGACAACAATAAGAAATGAGCAATATGGGTCTATATCTGGACTGTAACATCATCTTCAACTGTGAACAAATCTGCGTCCTGTTGTTCGGGTATGAGAAATCTCGGAACTTACTGCGCTCAAACACGTCTCACGTTTGTTTTTCTGTTACCAACGTGTGGGTGGCACCCAATCTTCTGCAAAATTCTGATAGTGCTCGAAATGTTATTCCATGATCTTCTGTGGCAATACTACTGGCGGTATTAATATTGACTTTTGTAAGCGCAGTGACTGAATCTTTGGGCCAATCTTCCATTGAAGTTAATTGTCTTCCTTCCATTGAAGTTGATTGTCTTCCTTCCATTGAATTTGATTGTCTTCCTTCTATTGAAGTTGATTGTTTTCTTTCCATTGAAGTTGATTGTCTTCCTTCATTAAACATCTTAAATCATCTTTTAGCTGTGCTATAAGAAAAAACAGGCTTTCCATAAGCCTCCTGTATCAATTCATAAGCTTTCTTCAGGGGAAAAGTCGTGAAGCTTTCGTGAAGCTTTCTTCACGATTTCTTCAGGGGAAAGCAAAATTTCATATTGCTCATCGCGCTTCGCCTCCGTCATTCTCGTAGGCGATACTGAAAGTGTCTGAACTTGGACGGCTGTCACTGACGTACTATTGGAAGTAAATAAATGAAAAAATTGCACATATCATTACACATTAAGCTGACAATACAATATTAAATTTGTGTACAATAAATTATATGAATAAAAGATTTATGAACATTCTTTATTGAACAGTCTTTGCAGATATTTGGTGAGTTTTGGGTGAGATCGATGGCTGGATAATTACCAATTTTTACGCTTTTTTTTGTTACCACTAAAACTGAATAAAAATTTTTGCTTTACTTAATCGCAAATTTCGGCGATTAAATAAAGCAAAATTTACTATTAAATTTTAGTAGTAAGAAAACAGCTATATGACTGGCCAATTAAATGTAAATGGAACGACGCTGCTAGGGTACGAAAAATTGATGTTCGTTTCAGCTTGCAATTCATCATATTCTAGGTATAAACAACATACATGTAGTGAGATTTTAATTTATAATATTTAATTTAAAGAACCATTTTGGAGAAAACACTGTCCAGGCCATATTAAGTAAAAGTTTCTTTTTAAAAAGTTGATTTTAAATTATCTTATTATTTTTAAGCAAATATTTTTTTTTAAACATTAACATTTCATTAATGCACCGAAGAAATATGACAATGCAAAAAAGTTCAATTCATACGGAACTCAATACATTTAAATTGCCAGTTTACGATGTATTCTAAAATGATATGCGTATATTACAAGACACGCGTACCATGAGAAATTAAAATTTCGTGTATTTTAATATGACCTTTTTCAATGAAAAAAAGTACCTAAATTTGCATACATAGATGAAACCAAGGCCTCAACAAGGGTGGTGCAGGCGATACCCCCGCATCAGGCGCCATCAGTTAGAATAGGAGTTGACAAGTTAAATCGACGCCGATATTAATCATTACTCATGCATCTACGATCGATAGAAAAACTAACAATGGTTTTCGCACCAAATAGAGTTGCTGCGGTCCTAGATGAGACACACATAAACGATACAATAAACTGACTCATGAATTATTGTATAGATTAATAATAATTTTTCTAACTTAACAACAAGAATTTTGAAGAATATCAAATTGATTAAAAAGTGTCTATTCATTGCAAAATGCCTTAAAAATAAAGTACTACTTCTCTGAGAACAATCTATTACCCCAACTTACCAAATGAAGAAGAAATTATCGTAATATGAAGCTAATCTGTGTAAGATAAGTATTTATCCCAATCATCAAGTTTTTCTTGTTTGTTTTGAGTAACGGCTCATAAAATGAATTTATTAGATCATTCATTCATTTTTCGAGTAACTAATGGGAATAAAATATTGTTTCATGTACAGAATTCAAGTTTCATTTGATTTTGAACTAAACAAACTATAAAATAATATTTTCAAATCAATGCTATTATGTTATTGATTAAGATGTTTATGAAAAAAACATTTCCTGAAAAGGCCTCAACCCTCCTGTTTTGCCAACATCCATAACAATGCTCAAAAGGAAAGGCATTGGATATCATTTTCGCATATCCACATTACAAAGTCACAAGTGTAAGAAATGCTTCATATTATATTAACACATTAGGGAAATTTTGATCAATTATTTAGATGTTAACCTTGTTTTTATTGGTCCAATTATTATTCTTGGTACGTAAAATGTCTAAAGATCAAATTTAGGTTTAAAATATATTTACAGTTTGTAACATTTTTAAATTCTTAGAAGAAAGATTTCATTGTTTCTAGGAAATCTCACTTGTTATTTCTTTCAAGATGGTGCGAAGTAATCTTAAATCATTAATCTAAATATGACAGAATCTGTTTTGATATGTTTTTTTTTTTTTTTTTTTTTTTTTTTTTACCCCAGATAAATTGCTAAACTGTTGTGTCGTTAAATAAACATTATTTTACAGAGAAGAAACTCCATGAAATATATCATCTTCGAAGCTTTCATTGAATCAGATAAGAAAACTATTGTATGTGTGCTGTCAAATTTAGAACTTGTACATCATCATCTTGTTCGCACAAGGTTAAAGTGAAAAAAGAAATATGTAAGAATATTTTGAACACTTGGGAATGCTGAATGAAGCAACCCACTCAACTCATCATGTGATGCTCCACTAATCTTTGGTGAAAAGAACATTGAATGCTTGGAATTACATCACTTTTATTTCTCGTTACATCACACTTTATGATGAAGATTTTTATAGAATTTCTGGCTGTTGTCAAGTCCAAACAACTACTTTCTGATAATTCACGATGTTATTTCCATCCATAAAAGCATAAAATGCTATGTATTCTCAGTATTGAATTCACTAACGTAGCAATTTAAAAATTATGGTGGGGGTGGAGGGGGGGGAGATCAAATAGTTTCTATATCAGCATGCTCAAAATAACTGCGAAACTAAGAAAATCGATTAATGATAAAGCGTCTCATTAATAAGTAATTAGGTAGCTTAATTAATAATTAATTTTATTCATAATTAGTAATGTATATGCGCATTATTTCAAAGTAAAGCATTAAGGAATAAATTAAATTTTACACCTTTGTGAAATATGACAGCAGTGTACGAAAGACGCATCAAGAATGTTCAATGAATCACAGTAGATGGAAGGTGAACAGAGACGGAACTTCAGAATTTCTTGCATTGGTTCATTGGCTCCCGCTACAAATTCCCCTTACTAGTCTATTCTAAATTTCTGGTAACATTCCAAGAATTCGGGAAGCGATCAGGTATATTACTTGCCTTGTACATGAAAAACTGCAACAATGAGACGCATTCGAAAAGGTAGCAACTTCGTTACAAAAGAAAAAATGCTCTAACTCCTTTTTTCATGTTTTTTTTAATTATTTTAAATATTTATTTTTAATTAATATAATTTAAAGTTCATTTTAAAGGAGACACTATAATCCGATGAATAAAAATAAATACTTGATTTCCAATGGGGGGGATGAGCCCCTGAGGTCCCCTTTCCTACGCCCCTGGTTCCTACGCCTTGAATTCAGCTTCCAGGTTCGGGGTATTCCCTACCCTGAAATTGGTATTTTTCACTGTCTGAAAATTTCATCGGGCTTACCAGGAGGTCTGGAAGTTTGCACTTATTGTTTGTCTAAAAATGCAAATTACCGCCGGAATTTCGTAATCCCCTCTCCAAGAGCTGCAAAAATCCCTCCCGTGGAAAATTGTCTGAATTTAACACTGTGTATTCTACTTCAGATACAAGAAAATCTAACAACGTGTTTTGTTTGTCAATAAAAATAACGAAACTATAAGAAAAATAATGAACAGAGAAAAGTATATTCAACTAGGTAAATTATATCCAATATTTGGATTATCATAGTTGAGATTTTTTCCAACAGAGATAAAATAGGCCGGGACAGCCTTGTGCAACAGATAAGAGTAAAATATGCCAGCCAAGGTATCGTCGGGATAGCTCAGTAGGGAAAGGCGTTGGTACGCCAAACCAAAGTACCCACGTTCAAGTCCTGGTCCCGGCATATTTTCTCACTGTTGGAAAAATTCTCAACTATGATACTCCAACTATTGGATATAAGAACAATGTTGGCGTTTTGAGCCAATTTTTGTGATATATGGCAATGACGGAATAATAATTACTGGGTAGAGATCGGCTATGATGACTCAAAATATATCAATTTTAAAGGAAAACAGAAAACGCTATTCGATTTTTCCGCGTCTAAATATTAAAACCCGAAATTTTCAGACAAATAGAAATGGAAATAAGTTTGTGAATGCGTTAGAAAGACTGATTTAATTAATAGGGAAAAATTAAATTTTGAGAACATCTTTACTAAAACTTTATCTGAAACTTTCATTTTGAGGTGCGTTCGTAATTATATAGATACGTAATACCTATAGTCATCGTCTGGTCCGTCCGTCTGTCCGCATATAACAGCGCAAAAACTACTCAACCGAATTGTTTGAAATTTAATATATATAATCGTTGCAGAATTTTGTCAAGTCATTTCAAATTTTATGAAAATCGAATCAAAACTTAAAAAGGTATTAATAGAATGAAGAAATTTTTTATTAACTCCTATCATACGTAATTAATTCAATGATATCCCATAATAAGGAATGATTCTAGGCGGCTATGGTGATTACGTCATATTTAAGATGGAGTCATATTATTTTCGTATTACTGAATTTAAAAACCGAATTTGTAAAGTAAAAATTGTTTAATTATAGCAATCATATAATCTATACTGACAGTTTTTTGGATAGATGTTTCCGGAGAAATAGAGATTAAATAGGAAAACAGTCTAAATTTGGATTTCAAGTTCTGAAATTTTCAAAGCTGGGCTTAAGTTTCCCATTGGAGTTTTCAGTAAATATCAACAAAAGATAAAACGCTGCCAACTTAAAATGTACTTATTTATTACTGAAATTAATCATATCATAATAACAAACGTTATAATTCATTTCACTGAAACTAATTATAGTACGGCCGCACCTCATTTGTCACGTTTGACGTACAATTTCCAACTTGTTAAAAGGCTTATACATTTCTAAAAATGTTATTAAATGACATTAATCTGTGTTAAACTGTCTCTTTGTATACATTTTTTCTTCCAATAACATACAACGTTTCCATAAACGAAACAAAATAATTATAATACGGTTACAGTTTAATAAAACATATGACAATAACAAAACGCATTAAAAGAACAAGGGAAAAAAAGGAATATGAATATAAAATTATTCCCCTTTAATATTAAATTTTTGTATATTTGTTTCAACTAGATAAAACGATATAATTCTCTATAATTGTGAAAATTATTTCAAACATTGACTATTTAATTAGATTTCCATATACAAAGTTTCCTAATACATTGTACATACATTTTATTTAATTTGAAAATAACTGTTAAATTCACGCATCTCTAGGGTATCAGTAGTCTATATTGAAATGGAGCTTGTATACATAAATATGCCGTTTTAGAATTGGAATAATTAGGAATTAGATATAATTTTCAATAAAGTTTCTAGCATAAATATCAACACGTTAATTTCAGGCATTTAGTTGTTTTGTTAGATTTAAAGTATAAGAACATGACATTCGAATACAATTTATAAGATTTTCTAAAGTCTTTTCAGTAAAACATCA
Organism: Maratus michaelseni; assembly: GCA_963931845.1. Taxonomy (NCBI): domain Eukaryota; kingdom Metazoa; phylum Arthropoda; class Arachnida; order Araneae; family Salticidae; genus Maratus; species Maratus michaelseni. The sequence goes on from OZ007592.1 coordinate 260,105,272, forward strand.
AGAAAACTAATGTTTATCTACACAAAACTTATCGAAATTTAGTGATAATTTTAAAGATTCAATGATTTTTTTTTAACTCTTATCATATATTACAATACGAGTAAATCTTGTGTCTATGTGTGTGTATATCTAAATTTTATCTAAAAACGGCTCTAACGATTCTGACTAAATTTTGTATTTTACGATTTCGAGTTATGAGAAGACCATTGGGTCACATGTTCGAGAAAATTCGATTAGTGGGTCATTTTGGCGTCACTATGGGTCAAGCTAATTTTATCTTATCTAAAAAACGGCTCTAACGATTTTGATTAAATTTTGTATCCTACCGTTTTGGGGTACGAGAAAACCATTGAGCTAGGTGACATGTTCGAGAAAATTCGATTAGTGGGTCATTTTGGGGTAACTACAGGTCAAGCTAATTTTATCTAAAAAACGGCTTTAACGATTTTGACTAAATTTTGCATCCTACCATTTTGGGGTACGAGAAGACCACTGGGCTATGTCGCATGCTCGACAAAAGTCGATTAGTGGGTTATTTTGGGGTCAATATGGGTCAAGCTAATTTTATGTAAAAAACGGCTCTAACTAATTTTGACTAAACTTTGTATCCTACCGTTTTGGAGTACGACAAGACCGTTCGACTAGGTGACATGTTTCAGAAAATTCGACTAGTAAGTCATTTCGGGGTCACAACGGGTCAATGCATTTTAAAGGGAATGAAGGTTGAAGCAGTTATTAAGTTGTTGAATAGTTGGCAGTAAACAAAGTTGCAAAATTGTTAACATTTCGTCAAATTTGGTGATATTTGTCGACATTAACGATATTTGGCGGGAAAATTGACCTTCAGATTACCAACACTGTTAAAAATCTGCAGCAAACTGTCCAGTCACTTGACCGTTTTTATAGAAAACGGTTATATAATTGTAATTTAACACTATTCTATTTATAATTTGATCCATAATATAGTCATATTACCTTCATAATATTGTCAAATAACCGTTATTTGTAAAAACGGTCGAATGACTGGTCAGTTTGCTGCAGATTTTTAACAGAGAATGCTAAAACACATGTTTGGCGAGAAATGAAAGAATGACGCGACTTTTCGCCAATTTTTGGCGACATTTGGCGAAAAAATTGGTTTTAAGAATCTGAAGGAATTTTCTAGAAGTTCCCAATAGGAACCGAGATACATCATTCAACCAATCAGAGTGCATATTCCTTTATGCACGGAATGCTGTCCATTGCTTTCTCACGTGCAAAAAGGTGTTCAAGCCCACAACTCCTGCTACCAAAAAAAAAAGTGTGCAACGAACTAAAAATGTAGTTTGGTCGGATGCCCTTTCATTTTAAGTATGTAAATAATGTAAAATTTAGAAATATGTACATGGTTTTAATATTGATTGTTTGTGTAAATAATACTGTTATAAAATAAATTGCTTTACAGCAATAATACAGCGAAAATTTATTGTTATATCCAGTTGAACACAAAGCTAGTTTTAAACGAGCGTAACTCTGTCTTCCCCGCTGGTGTAATTGTTAAAGAACGAGTGTTGATAAGTATACAAATATGGAATGTCTTTCGAATGTAAAAATAAAATTTTATTCTTTTTACACTCTTTTATTTAACTCAATTCGTATTTTGTATGTAAAGACTGAAGATTGTAACCGATTTTTAACTCACTTCCTGAAATGCTAGAATAATAAAAATTATATACAAAGGTGTGTTTCCGTTGACATTATAATATTTTAATAATTTGAGAACTTGTTTATAAATAAATAAATAAACTTTAAAGCAGATTTCCGTGAACCCGCCACAGGTGATAAATCGTCAAATAATCTGTATGGTTACAATTTTATACAAGCTATAACAAGAATGGATTTAATTATATGCCAAAAAAAAACGACTGGCGGTGAAGCTGCAGTAACGAAATATTTTACATACTAAAATGTAAAAAACGAAAATAAAAATAAAGAGCGTAATCATTTAAAATATATATACTCTAACATTTAGTAATTTAATATTAATTAAATGAAGATTATACGTTAAAAAAAATTAAGGAATCTTGAATAGATAGTTTAAATAAAGTTTCTTTTCTTTCTTGTTACCAACAGAAACAGAGCAGAAATTATATATTCTTTTAATAAATTCATCCTGCTCGCGCTTTCAACCAAGCGTAAGAAAAGCGGTGAATTTTCCATAACCTAGTTCAGTGCCCAAGCCAAATTATCGTATACAACGGGATTTTTTTGAAAAAATCGTGAATTGCAGTCATGAAATTAGGCGTGATTTCCAGAATAAGCATTGAATGCTTATAAAAGTCTTTTTTTTTTCTTTTAACTTTTTTTTTCTTTTATACTAATTTTTTATTGTTTATTATATTTAATTCAATGTTATATAACATTTAGGTGCACTGCTATTGTTAAACATATTAGTTATGGGGTGTTCTTTAAGGGCACTCTTCGATATTTTTCACATTTTTGCTATTTTTTTACTGATTTTCACATGCTATGTACCATTTTTTATATATATATATAAAGAGTAAAGGTACCAATTTGATTTTTATGTATGTTTGTGTTGGAAGTATTCAAAGGATTTATGAAACGTTAAAGTAAAATTGATACCACAGTTCGCACATACTTGAAAGATATCTGTTTTGTTTACAAGAAAAATAGAGTTGTTTGTTTTTGAAAAAGAAAAAAAACATTTACTCATATTAGTTGGATTAAATAGTCAATGTGTACAGAATTGTTTACAGATACAGTCGCGCTTTATAATTGTCGCATTCGCATAGCTATAGTGTAAGCGGTCTTTGAGACTACTTGATTGAAAAAGGAATAAAATGCTTGATTACCTCACAGGATACTGTTTCTGTAGTAAACTTTGGGTGCAGGACTATTAGGGGAAGGTGGCCTAAAATGATCCTAACGGGCAAAACGATCCACATATGTTTTCTTCCAGACAGGTTGCGCTATCTACAGGGTAACACATAAACTACTTGTGATAAGTGAAGAAGCAGCAATGACGGTATTCAAGCGATCGTAGTATTACGCGTCTGAATAGAATTCTTTGAAATATTACGTTTTATAACATCTGTTATAAGGTAAGCACTAACTTTCATATTTATTTAGATATGCAGTCTTTCATGTACAGAGATATGACTTGGTTTACTTAAAGGAGTATGTTTTTAGATGTGAGTTACACTTATGTATTGTCATAATTACTTTTATATCCTTTTATTTTCCAGATAAAAACAATTTACAATTATTTTTAAATGAAGGAAAATTTTGCCCTTTAGTGAGGGTAAAATGATCCTTTTCATTTCTCAATTTGGGTTTAAAATATTATTAAAATATGTTTATAATGCAAAACATAGTGTAAAACCTGCTAGTAATAAAAGAGAATTCGTAACTTCTTAAATCATACACAAGACAATAAAAGTAAATAAAAGGTTTAGTCTCACCTAATTTTCTGGTTCTTTTCTATTTAGCTTCTTTAAATGCAGAAACATCTTTTACTAATGAAGATTATTTTATTCAAGAGACGATAGACACACTTAATAACGATACAATACAAATACACGAACAGCTATGTACAAACGTAAAGGTAAACAAAACAGTCAGTCAGCCAAAAAATGTTCTACGCGCTTAGCACCATCTGGTGGTTCCTTTTCATTTTGCAACAACTTCCACCGGGCGAAGTTCGTCTGGAGACAAATTGTTGAAAGTTCAAGGGGGCAAATAAGCTGCACCGGTCTTCTGATGCTGGCTCCGTTTGGCAACCTCACTGTGCACGCTCTTGTCCGACCATCACGTCCAGGATGAGTCTGGATTATAACACCCATTTTTCATATGAGGCGTGGGGTGTTTTCCTTTATAAGAACAACGGTGTTTTCTTTAAGTTCACTTGGTCGGTCAACCTGTTGGTGCTGGTGAGCAGATTTTAATTCTAGTAGATAGTTGGATTTCCATCGTTTCCAAACTTGAGTCAAAATATTTTCTTGATATTTTCTCATTTTTATTATTTGGTGTTCATTGGATTGGGGAACTGTTATCTTTGGTTGAGGTAGAGTTAGTAATCTTCTGCCAACTAAGATATGGCCAGGTGTGAGGGGTTCTGGCTCCCGAGGATCGCTGAATACATAGGTGAGAGGTCTTGAATTGAGAATCGCTTCTACTTCAATCACAATTACTTCCAATTCTTGAAAGAAAACTGAAGTTTTTACGAGAATTCCTTTTAGAGATATTTTAACTGATCTTACAAGACGCTCCCAGAAACCTCCCCACCAAGCTGCTCTTTCAACTATAAAATTCCATTTGATGGACAATCCACTAAACAAATTTTTCACTTCTTCATTTTTCATAATCTTCCATAGTAAATTTAATTCTCGTTTTGCCTTATGGAATGTTTTGGCGTTGTCACTGTAGATAGTGCTGCATATTCCTCGTCTTCCTACAAAGTTTCGGAACGCTTGAATGGATGTTTTTGTGGTCAAGTTCGGAGTTAATTCTAAGTGTAATGCTCTTGTTACAGCACATGTGAAGAGCAATATGTAGGTTTTCTTAGTCTCATTGTGATCTTTAACGTACAACGGACCTAAGTAATCTAGGCCTGTAACTTGGAATGGATAGGCTTCATTTATTCTGTCGGCAGGTAGAGGTGCAGGAATCTGGGTGGCAAGTTTAACACGAAGTTTTTCACATAAATTGCATCTAAATATCAAACTCTTGATTCTTTGTTTTGCTTTCAATATCCAAGTTTTTTCTCTGAGTTGTGTTAAAGTTTCCGATATACCACCATGCCTTGTTTTTTCATGACAATCTTTGATGATAAGATTTGATAAATGAGATGTACTTGGTAGTAAAACTGGATGAGCTTCGTGGTATGAGATATTAGCTTGCTGTAATCGTCCACCAATCAAGATTATTTTTCTTTCATTTAAAATTGGATTGAACGGTCGAATAACTGAGTTTGCTGGTACTGGTCTTCCTTGCGTCAGCGCTGAATATTCTTCGGGAAAATGCTCCATTTGTGTAAGTTTAATCCAGTATTCTTCGGCAAATTCAAGTTCTTCTGTAGCCAAGGGACCACTTCACTTACTCTGAGGATTCATTGTATTGTGGATGAATCTTTGAATCCATGCAGTAATTCGTAATATTTGTTTAAGTTTGCTGAATCTTCGGATATCGAAAAGAGCCTCAAGTTTCGTTGTCAGAAGCATATTCACCACTTCATATTCTTTATTTTTTAAGTTGGTTTCTTGATCGGTATGAATGTTGGATTGAGGCCATTAACTTTCGCACTTCCTTAGCCACGGTGGCCTAAACCACCAAAGCTCCAGGTCCTTTAGACTGGTTAAGTTTTCACCTCGTGTTAAAATATCAGCAGGGTTATCACTCCCAGGACAGTGATTCCAACAATCAGGATCAGATATTTTCTTGATTTCATCTACTCAGTTCTTGACAAACATCTTCAATTTTCGAGAATTATTCTTGATCCAGTGAAGAACAATCGTGGAATCTGACCAAAATATAGTCTTCGTATCCTTCAGCATACTTAAATGTAGTCGAATATGATCGAACAATCTGGCTCCTATAAGTGCAGCAAGAAGCTCTAATTTCGGCAGAGTTATTTCTTTAACTGGTGCAACCCTAGTCTTTGAAGTGACTAAATTCGAATGGAAAATTCCGTCAGAGTTGCAAAAACGTGCATAAACAACTGCTCCGTAAGCTCGTTTGCTGGCATCTACGAAGACGTGAAATTGACAGTCCGTAAGTTCTTTCATTCCTTTCATTGAGAATAGATGTCTTGGTACAGATATCTGTTTCAAATAAAACAATACTTCACACCAGTCTTGAAATATTTTTGCTAAGTCGGTTGGTATAGCATCATCCCATTTCCCCTAAGTTTTTTCTTCCTTGCAGTAGTATTTTAGCTCGAACTGCAAATGGTGATATTAAGCCCAACGGGTCTTAGATTCTTCCCATAGTTTTTATTACGCTTCTCTTCGTAAATTTTAATTCTGTCATATCCTTATCCCTTAAAAGTTTATCACTATAAACGCTTAAGACATCATCTGCTGAATTCCAACAATAGCCAAGGATCTTGCATAACGTGGATTCATCGTTAACTTCTTCCTTAAATCGATCTTGCAATGAGCGAATTTTTGTTTTCCATTTTCTCATATTAAAGCCTGCTTCTCTCAAAATGAGCCTTATTTGTTCGTGGGCGGTGTACGCTAAATCTGTGTCTTCTAAACTGTGTATAAGGTCGTCTACATACAATCTACTGTTCAAAACACTGAAGGCAGTTGGATAAATATCCCTATACTTCTTGATGTGATGTTTAATTGTCGCGTTCAGTAAAAATGAGCTCGATCTTGCTCCAAAAACTACACGCGTCATCCTCAAAACTTCGGGTTCAGCGTCTAAATCTTCCGTAACCCATAGAAATCTAACTGCGTCTCTTTCTTTTGGCGCCAAGGCAATTTGAAAAATGCACCTGCTATATCTGCCGTTATGGCAACCTTATTCAGACGGAACTGCAAAAGAAGTATTAGAATATCGGGCGTTAAATTCGGACCTGGACTCAAGCAGTCATTAAGGGACGGAAAATTGTGTTCACTCAAGGAGACATCGAAAACTATTCTCATCTTCGTCGTTGTTTTATCTTCGCGTATTACTGCGTGATGTGGCATGTAATAGATCTTAGAATTATCATTACATTCATTTTCATTAACCCTTTCAGCTATTCCTTGAATTAGATGCCTTGAAATAATGTCCTTGTACTGACTATGAAAATTTCGATTTTTCTTAAATCATTTAACAAGTGTTCGCAAACGGTTGTTAGCATTACTATAGTTGTCCTGTAGCGATACGGAATGTTCATTCCATGGTAGTTTAACTTGGTAGCGCCCTTCGATTAGTTTCGTAGAATTTTCAAATTCTTTCATAACTTCGTCATCTTCGGAATTCAGATTGTCACTACGCGATATTTCCAATCCTTCTAAATCAAACAATCTTTTCAAAATGTATGATTCTTCTAAATTTTGATTACGCACTATAACATTCATTACGCTAATATCTTTAAAATCCTTGCGTTTTGCTTCAGAACCATTAAATACATAACCTAGTTTCGTTTCCATTCCTACTAAAGCACCGGAAACTCTTTTGACCTTCCCTGTAGCGTTTTTCCAGAAATTGTCTGACCCAATTAAAAGAGAAACCCTTCAATATCAGCTATCTGTATTTTGGCTTCATTACAAAAATTTGTGAATTTCTTTACTAGGGCCTTGAATTTCAGCTTCAGATATGGAAGATGTTTCAATGGCTTCTATAGAAATAATTTTCTTTGGATCATAAATGCTTCGTAAATTTACCTTTACCCTATTTCTTACAATAGATTTCTTTGGTTTTGACCCAAAAGCATAAATTGCTAATTTTTCTTTTCCTATAACTTCTAAATTAAATTTACGAGATAACGTTTTATCAATGAACGTATTTTGCGACCCCGAATCCATGATAATTTTTATTTTTCTTTCCTGAGAATTATTACTTAAAAAAGCGACAGCTGTTTGTAAAAATACATTTTCGTTTACTGCAGTTGTTGCGCAATTCAGAGCATTGGAATTATTTTTTCTTTCGGGAGACTTTGAGACGCCTTTCTTTTTATTATTTTGCCTTTCAGTTTCGTCACAAATTAAAACATTATGTCTTCAACAACAAATCTTACAACGCATTTTTTCGCGGCAAAATTTTGATACGTGTGATTTACGAAGGCAAAGAAAGCAATAACCCTTTCGTGAAAGACTCGATTTTCGTTCATTAATGGTTAAGGGACAATTAAAATTTTCGTGTTCCCCTGCGTAAAATAAACAGTCTTTCTTGATAAGGGCATTTAATTGCAGCTGTGGTGGGTATATTTTTATGAGTTTCATGTTTTCGATAAGGTAATTCTTTAATTTTATTATTTTCAAATACTTCATCATTTCGAAACATGTACGTTTTTTCTCGCGTTTCGATTTCATGTTTTAGAAATTCTAATAATTTGGCACAGTTCCACGAATCTGCGTCTGTAGCAGAACGATTGAATCCGAGCACAATTTCTTCGGGGATTAATTTGACTAAAATAGCGAATAAGATTCCCCCATAATTATTTAATTCTACCCCGACTGTTTCGAAACTTCTGATTTGAAAAATACAGGTATCATGCAATTGTCTAAGCTCTCTTAAATTCGCTCCAGATTTTACAGGATTTAGGCTTAATAGCTTGTTTACATGCGATCGTATTATTAATTCAATTTTTCCGAATCTTTCTTTTAACAATCCAATCGCGACATCGTAATTATTTTGTGTTAAAGCTAAACCTTGAATACATTGTAAAGCTGCTCCTGTCAAGAAATTCTTTAAGTAATTTAACTTCTCTATATTAGTTAACTTTACATTTTCATGTATAGAAACTTCAAATTGCCCCCAGAATTCCTGCCAATTTTCATATTTCCCATCGGAAGGTTGTATTGTAAGTTTCGGTAATCTTACGTGAGAATAATTCTTTGATTCATCAGGTTCTGTGGACAATAGAATAGAAGAGTTTATTTTACTTTCGTTAGGAACATTACGCTTTAAATATCGATCGATTTTAGCCTTCGGTTTGCAATTTTTTCGCGATATTCTTGACTGGATGATACATCTTTTTCGAGTGTATCTAAGTTATCTACAAGTTTCTGAATTTCTGAATCTAATTTGTAAACTTGTTCTGCCTTCTCGATTAATTGAATTTTAAGATCTTCAACTTCGTCGTTATCTATTTCGTCTCCTGCCAAATATTCAGTTATTTTGTTAATAATCTTCGTTAAAGATGTTCTAAGAGACTTACGCATGCTTTTTGATTTATCTAATTCGCTAGGTTGCGCCATTTTCTAATTTCAGCTCTTGGGAATTTCGCCACCATGAAAGAGAATTCGTAACTTCTTAAATCATACACAAGACAATAAAACGTTTAGTCTCACCTAATTTTCTGTTTCTTTTCTATTTAGCTTCTTTAAATGCAGAAACATCTTTTACTAATGAAGATTATTTTATTCAAGAGACGATAGACATACTTAATAACGATACAATACAAATACACGAACAGCTATGTACAAACGTAAAGGTAAACAAAACAGTCAGTCAGTCAAAAAATGTTCTACGCGCTTAGCGCCATCTGGTGGTTCCTTTAAGTAAAGGCGAAAGTTTTATTTAAACAGTTATGTTGTTCTACACATGTTTCGACCTTAAGGTGATCATTTTAGGCCACCTCCCCCTATAATTAAAAATTATCAGAAATTATTTATGTTTAATGCTTAATCTGCAATAGTAGGCGTCTATAGAATTCTCAAAATATAATGTACTTTAATAAATAGAGGTAAAGAAGTTTTTCACTTACCTTGACCTATTCAGAGATGACCCTTTCTTGTTAAATACAATTTAGTGAATTAATTCAAATAGTTACGAGTAGAAGTAAATCCAATTGTCGGTAGTATATCCATTTATATTACGACGTATCCACTGGATTGTACTGGTTTACACTTCTTGATATGAAAATAATATAATTTCATAATTAATTAAATGTTAAATAAAAGTATTCATTTTTCACTACAAAGCTTTAATTTACTTTTAAAAATTACAAAAATACATTTTCAAGCAACAGATGTGGTTATTGCCTGCAATAGCTGCAAACGAATGTCGTGTCATTTATGCGGAAAGCAGTCTGATCATGCAAATATATCATTGTTGCAATGTGTTGTGGCTAAAGATTACAGAAGATTCCTCATTAGTCACATTATTAGATTCATTTGCTAAAACGTGTTCTATTTATTATCTGTGTTAAAACCCAATCATGAAAAAGGACTGTTTAACTTATAACTTAACTTCAACTGAATGGATTTCTAAGGTATACTTTAACCTTTAGTTAGGTAATGTGGCGAAGAAGAAAACACATTTAAATTAAACATATATATATGTGGCATTTTTTTTATAGAGTTATGGCGATATTTGTAAGGCAAGTCATAAAAATATGCAATTTATAAAGTATTCAATAAAAGCTCGGCAGACGATAATTGTACAGTTAGAAATTAAGAAATCAAACGTAAAAATTAAAATACAATCCCGAGCATTCTGAAGCAACTTATCTTTTATCCAATAAAAATTAATGTTAATTTTATCTACTAGATATGTAAAATTCTCGGTAGTAAAATTTTTGGAAAATATTCTCAAAACTCTCGAGAATATTTTGATCAATGGAATATTTGAGAATATTCTCCTGGAAGTTATTTACAGTAATAACACCATTTTAAACATTTTATATGTGAATGAATAGCTCCAAAAATTAAAAATAAACATTTAATAAATATTAAACAATAAGAAAAAAGCATAAAAATGATAGGAAATTGACTACATTGGTTAAAAAATATATTTTATTAAGAATTTTCTGAAAACAAAAATTTTAATGTAAAAAATAAATATCTCTATTCTTTGAGAAATTTAAACTAAGAATTTTCTTGAAGAACTATTTTAAGTGCTTTATTTATTTATTTATTTATTTATTTATTTATTACATTTTTTGCTTTTACTGTTGCTTTGGTTACTCTTTTTGTTTGCTCTTATCCATTAATTTAACATGAAAAAGATTTCAGAAATTTTTTAATTTGCATGTTTAATTGTGAAATGATTTCTGGCTGAAAATAGAATCTGGTGACAAAATGGATGCTTATATAAACACTTTATTTGTTTAATTGTGTAACGTTTCTCAGAGTTCTGTGGAAAAGCTTTCAGCAATAAGAATGACGGTTTTTTTTTTTTTTTTTTTTTTTTTTTTTTTTAAATACGCATTTTTGTTCACACATTTGAAATAATTTACTAGACGAGTTTGTTTTGGTGTAAAAAAAAATCGTCCGCATGCAGAAATTATTTCTCGCAGCTAATATATTTTTGAAAGTATACATAAATTACCGTCTGGCCACTGAAATTTTTTGTTTACATGCAAAATGGAGCTTTTACAAAAAAACGATGGATGGAAGGCTATGTTTCTGCACTTTCCGAAGATCATTATTCGTATTCGATTATTAAAAAATGCTATGAAAGACATGGGTTTTCTATATCTAAAGCCACAGTAGGTAATATTGTCAATAATACAAGGAAAAAACGTGAATGTCTGGCTTCAAGAAGAAAAATTGTTCCAAATATGCAAGAACAAAAAGGAGTCTTCGACTATTTCAAAGGTAAGATCTTTTATGGTAAAAGTAAATCTCCCATGTCAAAGGTGTATTGCTAAATAATTAAACTGCTCAGTGTGCTTCTGATTTTGCTCTGTTAACAAAATCATTAACACTGATTTGAATTTTAAGAAAGGGAAAAACATAATGTTCATCGTCTTTCTTCCCGGTATATCGCCGAATGTAGAACATGTAAAAATGTTGTTACAACAGATGAAGATTGGGTCTATTTAAATGATTGCAATAAAAAAAAAATCCATTTATTATCATCAAAGATGAGAAAAGATCTCAAAACACGGTTCAATATATCTAAAGAAAATTTTAGCAAAAGATTTATGCTTGTTGCTGGCTTTACATATGACGGTCAATTAAAAATAAAGGGAGTGGAGAAAAATCTTAAGATCAACTCCACATACTATCAGAAATATTTTTTTTTTCAAATCTTCAAAAATGAAATACCATCTCTTTACCCCCAGTGCCATCAATCTGTTGAACTGCAACAAGATAAAGCAACCAGCCACACATAGCAATCCACTGTTAGTTTCCTGGAAAAAAGGGAAACGGAAACGGGTTCATGGACTTTGGAAATCTGCTCAAGAGGAATGGACCAAAATACTTATTCCAGAACTACAAAAAACATTATTGTCATGGAAACTACGGTGTAGAAAGGTAGTTCAGAGTAAGGGTTACCAAAATAAATAGTTAAAACACAAATATTTCATGTAAAATAGTTCTGTAAGTACCATGAAAATCGTCTAAAAAGTGGGCGAATACCTTCTGTATGATATTAATATATACAAGCAGTAAGAAAATGAGTGAAAATTATGCCACCTATTCCACAATCACAATATTTAAGTTTTATGAATTCCAATGCACATTTCATTTTAAAATGATGTCATTTTCATCAGCAGAAGCCTTTTGTGCAGGATAAATTTATTCTATTATCATTCTTTCCCTCTTCTCCTTACTTACATTATCCACACATGCACACATTTCAATTTATGTGAAAGAAAAATGGTTGTGTGAAATTTTTGCTTGTTTTGATAATATTTAAAAAAACTTTTAAACTCTAATTATATATATTTTTTACTTAAAAAATGATAACCATGTGGCTAATTTTAAATTTTTATTTTATAAATGAAACGTTATATTCTCCATAGAATATCGTATTGCTGTTGCATGCTAAAAGCTTACATTAAAAGTTTAAAAATTGCTAGAATATCATCAAAAATATTTTATTTTTGCTCAGTTTCTTTGTAAAATATGGCAACAGAAAGTAAAATAAAAGCTATTTTTACATGAAAGATTAATTATTGTGCAGTGGTGCATTCTCAAATAATGAGATTTGAAAATTTATTAAAAACTAGATGATTAAATGAAATAAAACGCCTATGAACTATCTATACAAATACACTATTTGGAAGATCTTCATTCAATCATTTTATATGATTGACGGAGAAATATTTAAACATACTTTCACATTTATATAATTAAAATTGTGGATTTATTTTTTTAATTAAGATTTGTTTTAAAAGTTTTTATTGCAAACTGAAACTGTTTCAACTTATCAAATTTTCGAGCCACAGTTCAGAGACTATTCTCCAAATTAAACTTACCGTTACAAAAGTACACACACACAAAAAAAAATAATAATAATGTTTATAAAAATTTTGATTGAATTATTTTTCATTATACAAATGATATTTATATTTTTTTTTCATTTACTTATATAGTAAAAATGAATATTTTCGATTATTCTCCAAATTTTAATTTCTCTCTGAGAATATTACCAAGTTAATATTCTCGACTCACATATTTATGTTCAACATAAAATGAAAACCTGTCTTTTCGTTGACAGATTTTTGTTGAGCGCCAAAGTGTGGTATCTTATGGTTAGTCTGGTTTTTTTTCTCTTTTTAATTTGCTCTGAGCAATCAATTGTCAATTATGGTAACTGTGCCACTAGTTACTTTATACTCAACAGAAAATAAAATAGCCATTTTTATATGAAAAGTTTGTTATTATTCAGTTATGATAATTATTTTTTTTATTGTAGCAAACAAATATTTTGCTGTTAAATAATTAATAATCCTAATTTATAAACATTTGAAAAAAAATATTAAAAAAGTCGTAAAATTCACTAAACTGAGTCAAAGTTTTTAAAACAAATTTCATTCGAAAGCAATTTTTTTCCCTAGTAGATGATGCAAAAATTGAAACTATGCGATATTTAGAAGTGATGTATGAGCAATAAAAACAGCAACCGTTTTTGGCAGATGCCCAAAAGTAACCTACACATTTCTGACGACGACTGAAAACTTGTGAAAGAAATAGGACTTTGTGCTTGATAATACAACTAACCTTTTAAAACTTGATCATGATAGACATATTAACGCGCAGCCTCAAACATTGGTTCTAAAATCCCGAAATGTAGAAAATAAGTTTCTTTTGTACCATGGATAAAACTAGTCGTTGGGGGCCACCGTAATACTTACCCATCATGTATATGTATAATGTAAAATATTAAAATAAAAATGTGTAAACTACTTATAAAATGCATTGATATTCAAATAAAATCGTGGCTTGATGACGTCATAAAAAGGCTCGATTACTGAATTGCTTGAAAGAGGTTTTTCCTTATAACTCCAAAAATAATACTCCTATTAACTAGCGGTTTATTGCATCTGATTAAGCGTCAAATTTCCAATTAAAATATATATTTGAAGTGAAATTTGGATGAAATACAGGGTCATGAAAAATCGAAGAGTGTGGAAAATAGGATTACAAATATCTCGGCAACTAATTATCCGATCGACTTCATGTTTTATGCAAAATTTGTTTTTTTATTGTCTTTTATATTTACTCCTTAAAATAAACAATTTCGAAAATTTTTATATACCTTTCATCAGAACGAATATTTCGAGAGTCCGAAAAAAAATGTTCCGCTTAATCGAGGTTATTGAAATGAAATAGGCTTCTTCCCATTATTACATACTAAGTACATACCAAATGGCAAGTCTCTATCTCAATTTGTTCGGGAGATAGAGCGTTTACAGACACACACACAGACACACAGACGGACGGCAAATTTTTTTTTCTAAAAATATGTTTTTCGGAATCTCCAGTGTCTGAAACGTGTAAATCCGACAAAAAAAAATTTTCGATTTTCAAAACGATTACAAGACTTACCCTATACTACGTATGATGGGTAAGTAAAAAAGGAAGAATTTTGAATAAGATATAAAACAAAAATAATTTAAAAGTGAAAAAGTGTGCATTTATGTTAACCACTCCATCAAAGAAATCAAATCTGCCAATAAGGCAGTTTTTTTTTTTTTCCCATTCTTGTATTGTTTTCGTAAAATAAGATAATCATGTTTTAACCTTTGAATGCATTTTACGACAAAACTGTGTTGAACTTTTTTGTTATCATTCCCTAGCTAACAATCAACTTTCAGAAAATAACAAAAGATAAGATTATCAAATTTAATTCTTTTATATTTAATTGCGTATACACAAAATTCCTCAAACAGTGAAGAAAATCAAACAAATAATGCCTAGGATATATCTCAAGTAAGTAGAGTTTATTTTGTCCGTTTTTGGAATTTACTTTAACAGTGGTCTCTCACTTTTGTGCCTCTTTATTAACACTTCCCAACATAGTTGAAAAGTGTCTATGAATTCGTTTTGTCTCTCCGTCTGCGGTCTGTCTGCCTGTCTTTCTGTCGTCTGTCTGTCTGTCCGTGCTCTAACTCGCGTAAGTATACTCGGATTGCCATGCAATTGATATATGTTATTGAGGTTTATTTTGACATGTTTGGTATTGAAAATGAAGTGTTTAGCATTTATAGTTCATTTACAGAGACACTCAAAACAATTCCGTTACGTTACGGTCTATGGGGAAACATTGTTTGTAGAGGCTTACTATAGAATAAGGTGGGCATAACATTCATCGTTCATTTACAGGGACACCCAAAATAATTCGGTTACAGTACTGTCTATAAATAATAATTGTTGAAAGTGCGTTTTCAGTTGTGCTACGCGTTTTTAAATTTAAATATTTTTTTACATAATACTTGGTATGTATAAATGCTATAGTTCATATACAAGGCAGCACAAAAGTTATCGAATACATTTCGGTTTATTGACAGAAATTGCTGAATAGGAATTTTTAACCGTTTTTTTAACTGAACTAAATTTTACCATACTACATAGTATATATACAAATCTGTAGATCATATACAAGGCTGCACAAAAGAATTCGGTTATTTTTCCGACTATTGGTGGTAATTGCTGAAATTTAGTTTTAAAAATTTTTATGCGTTTTCCAATTTTTTTTACTTAGACATAAATCTTGACATTATTAATTATTAAGCGGTAAAGTTTTGTTAAAGTATTCTGTTAGTGTTGGAAAGTATTTCATAATCTATGCTTGACGTATGGTTTTTCATTCTCGTTATACGATTCTTTCGGTTATACGCCAACATCTTCAGATCCCAACAACGCCTTATGGGAAATAATAATGTAAAATTTTTCTCAGATATGAGACGCTCTCTCTAACTTAAACGACGATAAATTAAATTTGTCACTAGTATTTTGCCATCTCTCTAAAATTTTATCAATCATAACTTTCTTATTTAAATTTTATTCTCATTCAAATCCTATTTAATTTTTATTCATATCAGTTACAATGAAATTTTATTATTTTAAATAAAAATCGTGCTATCATTATTTACAAAGCTCAGAAAGTCAATCTTGCACTGTAAAAAAAGACAAATGTTTCTAAATCTAGGAAAATATAATAAAACCACAAATGAAAGTATACAACAACGTCTTTCGTTTTACCCACGATTCCGAAAAGCATTCTTTATCTTTAGAAACCTCAGAAATCAATATATTTTTGAGATTTAAAGAAGAATTTATAAAAACATAGAATTTTTTTTTGCTTCCACTGATTTTTGGAAACGTTTTCGAGTAGTATCAATCAGTTTTCTCAAAACGTAATATAGTTTTTTCAAATGCTATCATTTTTCGTGTTCAACAAACATGTTTTGTAGACAAATATGATAAATGAACAATATTAATATTAACATTAAAATTAGCATCATTTTGTTACTTTTGCATGTATAAATTCGATTACGCCGCTGAAAATGTTTAATTGGGAATAGATAGCATCTTAAAAGCTGATATTCCGGTGCGAGAAAACGGATTAATACACAATAAAAACTAATTAGAAAACGTTTCCGAAAATCAGTGGGCTACTCGGAAACGTATTAGGTGGCAACAAAAGAAACTTTGTTTTTATAAATGCTTCTTTAAATCTAGAAAATATATTGGTGTCTGAGCTTTCTACAAATAAAGAACGCTTTTAGTATTCACGGGTAGCTCGGAAGAAGTTAATATATATATATATATATACAGGCATCCCCCGACTTACGTAATTAATGCGTTCCGCAGACGTTTACGTAACTCTAATTTTACGTAAGTCGAATGTGTAATTTGCTTAAGTAAAATTTCGTAAGAAACTGTAATATTTATTATATATAGAGAAAGATAGAGATTATTTACACAGTATTAATTTTTAAATAAAGTATCATGCAGTAGTATTTACCTGGATATAAATTATACAAGTATGAAAAAATATAAACTTAAACTTAAAAAACACTTTTCAAATAAAAACATATTTTGTGGAATTTGGGATTTATAAATTGAGCATTGATGGAGTGATTTATAACAATTTTGAGATTATTTCAAACGACTATAACAATAAGAAATAATTAAAGAGGACTGACCTCTTCTCCACGAATTTTCGATGACAAGACAAATGAATAGCACTCACAAAATAAAATAATTCTTGATAAGCACAAATTGTATTTATTAAGAATTAGATGACAACTACGAATAACAAACAATAAAGATTCGTTGTTATGATAATACTATTTATAGTTCACATAATCAAAATTGTACTGGCATCTGTGACAGTTAATTTGGTTCTGTAGTGGGACAGTCAGATAGATGATTGTGAACAGAAATGCTGTTCTCAAGTAAATTCTACCCCTGTCGATGTTGAAGGCGATGTTGTCGGGTTTGTCATCATGATGTTGCTGTGGGCAGCATACATATCACAAACCAATTTAGAGTAGATTGTGTGGTCATACGCTTTTTGTCAACGTAGATGGCCTTGTAGCTAGACATATCTGAATGTATACGTCGGTTAACATTCTCAAACCGCTCAGTGTTCGTATCCATAGGTCCAAATTTTGCTAGTGCCATGTCCATCAGGTTGAAAGCCTCGGCTGATCCCTTTGTTGTAAATTTCTTGTCTGGGGTTGTTTCAATAGGCACGTTATTTTCTTCAGGATTCTGCAATGCCTCTAGCTGAATAAAATCCCCATTGGTAAGTTCTTAATCTTGAGCCAAAATAAGCTCATTAATGTCAACATTATCCACTTCAAGAACTAATTGATTAGCCAGTTAGACACACGAATCCGTCGCTTGCTGAAATGTCAATTCATAACCCATATCAGTCATTGACTTCTTTACTTTCTGAAGTATTTTGCGCCATTTCCGGACAGAGTTTCTTCTGCGCAGCATACATTGTTGTCCACTTGACTTCATCCCAAGCCAGCCCGGTGTTTTAAATAGCATGGAGTGTATTATAGTTCCTCCAGAAATCACGAAGAGTAATGCCCTCACCACTATCAATGGCCTTAAATGCACTGGAAAACATATGCCGCAAATAGTAGGCTTTGAAAGTCGCAATAACGCCTTGATCCATAGGCTGCAATAGTGCGGTGGTTCTAAGAGGTAGGTAAAGCACTTTTACGTCAGGATGAAAGTCATCCAACTTTTCCTGGTGACCGGGTGCATTGTCCAGGAGGAAAAGTACTTTAAACGGAATTTTTTTCTTGGCACAATATTCCTTCACCTCCGGAATGAAGTGGCTATTGAACCAATCAGTGAACAATTCACAGGTAACCCAAGCTTTGGTATTAGATTTCCAAATTACGGGCAATTTACTCAGGTCTAACATAATGATAACGGTTGAACTCGAGCCTTTTTTTGCCTTATTTTAATTTGTATATTCCCAACAAAAATATAACTCTCTCTAATATATAAAACTATATTATTATAGTTATGATTTTTTTCTACATATTTTATTTATAAAATAATTATGAAAAGTATGCAAACGCGTATCAAATGCGCTAGTGAGTTCATAAATGTAATTTTGAAAAAAATTTTACGCAACTGCGAATTTACGTAAGCCGCAGTATACGTAAGTCGGGGGATGCCTGTATATATATTCGTGGTTACATTATAGTTTCGTTTATTAGGAAACATTTGTCTTTTTTTACAGTGTGGTCCCACTGTACCGTTGATTTTAATTATTCCTACTCCAGCGAACATCCTTCAGTTCTGTTATTCTTTCACGCTGATAATTTAACATTATATTTCATTAGCTAGCAGTACTTAACTCCTTGCAGTTTCCATTTTTGTCAGACTTAGAAAGAGATTTTTGAGAGAGGTTTCTTTTCTTTATATATATTTTTTTAAATCTAATTAAACGACAATTTTAGAAATAAAAAAAAGCAGAAATGTTACGCTAATATTTCTTATCATTTTTTATTTAATAACTATTTATTTTATATAAATTTCATTCAATATTTAATATATTTTGTAAGAATAAATACATAATACTTACAAATTGCATTATTATACAATACGTAATTTATAATAATGCAAATATTAAGTTGAATTGATATAACAGGGTAATATCTCATTCGTGCGATTCTGTCAGTTATTTTCACTGTATTTTGTTTCTGTATAAACATATATTTTAAATACGAATTAATTGTTAAGCAGGTTATTAAGCATTTTTTCTGCGATAAAGTATAGTTTTCATTAATAATATGCTGGAATCTATATGCTAATTGTTATAGAAATGTCCATAAAATGTCTAGTTTTGTTTGTGTTATTTTTCATAATTTTATATGTTGAATTAGTGCAATTTATTATAGGTAATTATGAGTATTACGTAGAATAACATACATATGCATAAAACATCCGTTATACGAAATAACTGTTGAAATATAATACAGTATAGATTGAAATACAATATACCTTTAATATTGACGAGGGTTACGTTCTGAAAAAATTTCGTTAATGTCAAGTCCATGAATTTTGAGACTATTTTTCTGTACTTAAAAGGAGGTTACTTTCTATGGAATTTTGATTACAGTGTCAGAGCATGTAAAAGAACAAAACAATACGAGTATTAACAATATGTTATGAGTAACATATATTTTGAAATTGAATGAACACACATGTTATAACCATAAAATTAATTTATAGAAGATATTTCGATTTAGCCTTTTGACTGTAGAAAGAATTGCTTATTCTATTTTTTTTTCTTTTTGACAGATAACAAATAGAAAATTATTTCAAATAATTGTTTTTCACAAAATTAAGTAAGGGGTTATTTTTATTGTTTTCACTGTGTTTTACTTTTAATAATTTTTGTCTAATAAATTTTTGGTTTTCTTTCATCTATTAATGTCTCAATTAAATTAACTGTAACTCTGGAAACAGATTTATGCATTATCATGCAATCAATTCGAATAATGTTAGTCTGTGTGCTGGTTTTGCATTGTGCTACATGGTTTTCTTGGTTTGTGAGTAAAGTAATTTTTTATTATCTATCTTTCATGGGTACTTTTTTTTTCTCTATTCGGTTACTTCTATTAATGCAACATTTCTGGCAGAAATATACTGATCTTAGCATATTTGCCAGTATATTTTATGAAATATTGCATTATTTTTAGACATGTATAGTGTTCTGTCAGACTGATGATTACACACTGCACATGTCTTTTTTCATTTTGAATTCCATTTTGAATTTCACTCGTTATCTAAATTCCATTTTTTCTTACATTATATGGCATCTTATATCATTATATATATTTATTTTCTAAATTTTCTTGAAAACTTTTAAGTATGTTTGACTGCGTCGGTAATCTGATGTTTGAACTTGTTAATTATATATTAACTTGATTGTATTCTGTATACACTTTATAAATACCTATCTTTAAATAGGAGATTTGATTAGATTTGATGCAAGAACTTGTATTATGTAATTTTAAATTCAAAGGTATTACAATTATATATATATATATATATATATATATATATATATATATATATATATAGATTTCATAAAGTAATTTCGAATCTCTGTATTTCCGAAAAGAGAATAGTGATAAGTAGGCCAGAACTAAATTTGTTATTCGCAATGCAGTTAAATACTTTGAAAATGCTCTTTATTCTTTTTTTTTCTCCCGTCATCAAAGAGCAGCTTCATCTCCAACTCTACCAGAACTAGTGCATTTCAAATTAATAGAGTAAAAATACCACTTCTAATACCACCGTTGCAATAAATAATCTAGTCGTTCTTAATATTATATTGCTATTTTATAACACTTACCCCCTTTTTGTGTTGTGAACTGAAAACCGATTTGTAAATAGACACAGGGAAAATACAGAGGAAACAAAAAATCTTTGACCTGTATAAATTCTGAAAAAGAAATATATAATAATAATAATAATAATAATAAACTTACAAATGAACACTCGCCACTCTCCACACTCTCACGAATATTGTTTTTTCACACATTTTCGTGTTCGTGAATATAAATTTTTCCCTTTTATATATTGGGAGTGCTTATTTTGTCTGTTTAGCGAAAGCTGGCAAATACTTTGTCATTCAATCTTCAACCAGGGGGCTTAAAATGGTTTATTTAATTAGTAAATGAGTTTCAAAAGTTATATCTTAAGCTATAAAGTACTATTTTAGCTAGACAAACCAATAAGACATTATTTGGATGCTATTTGCATACTCTCTAAATAGCATCAGGGAAGTTTAAACAAATACTTCATGATATGTTTAAATTTATGCTAAGTGAAAAAAAAAACTGATAGATTCTTTTAGATTGGGGATCTAATAAGGTAGTTAATGAATTTTGTACAGAGTAACTTTTAAAAAAATTAAAATTTTATTCAATAGATGGCGCTGCACTTTCTCAACATATAATAATATTTAAACTGAATATTTATATTGTGAACTGAAAACCGATTTGTAAATAGACACAGGGAAAATACAGAGGAAACAAAAAATCTTTGACCTGTATAAATTCTGAAAAAGAAATATATAATAATAATAATAATAATAATAATAAACTTACAAATGAACACTCGCCACTCTCTTCAATGGGTGCCCATTTAGTATATATCGAATCTGAAATTAAAAAAACATAGTTTATGCGAAAGCTCTATAAAAAAGTACATAGATGGTGTGTCAAAAAGAACACCCAAATTTTAAATTCAATAATTTATTAATTATAATAATTATAAAAGATGGATTAGGTAACATGTTTAAGTGGTAGCTCATAAATTTTGTATGCACTAATTAAAAAAATAATTAAATTTTTCACCAATAGAGGGTGCTGGCGCCGTCTCAACCTTGAAGAACTAACGTGTAAAGCCGAGTCAATTCCTTCAATCTTTGAAGCCTGATTAACTGTTGGGACGAGCGAAAAAAGACGTGTTTTCAAGTTATAAAGATAGTTTAAATATTATTATATGTTGAGAAAGTGCAGCGCCATCTATTGACTAAAATTTTAATTTTTTTAAAAGTTACTCTGTACAAAATTCATTAACTACCTTATAAACATGTAATGTATTTTATCTTTATATTTATTATAGTTAATGAATTATTAAATTTTAAAGTTCGGATATTTATTTTTTGGAACACATGTATACTTTAAATAATCTGTTGATATGAAAATAAACACTTTGTTATTTTCTCATAGATTTAAAGGGATATTTTAGTATATTTTATGAATGTACAAGAAAAATAACTTTAACAATTAAAATTGTAATAAAGATTAACAAAGACAACAAAGAATATGTTCAGCTAATTAGAACCGGAATACACTAGTATGTTTCATTATACTGTGTGCTTTCATTATACATGCAACACAACAAAAATCGGTTTTGCATTGTAAATTTTAAGCATAATTGTTGCGATTTCTTTCATTTTAGTTTATTAGTTTGTTGGTGCTTCAATATCACTTACTTTATTCCACATTGTTTTTAAATTTCATTTCTATTTTCTTCATTATTTTTTTAACCAAACTTCTAACCCATCAGTTTTTTGTCGTAATTATACCATAAATATAGTGAAATTAAATCGTAAATACAATGAAATTAAATCATAGATATAGTGAAGTTAAGTCATATATATAGAGTGAGTTTTTATTTATTTTCTTATAACAAAGGAAGCTTTAATTTATTGCTGCAACAGTTTACTTTAGTCGTCTGTCACACTTTGATGATGCATTTGAAATGCTTTTCCATTGGGATGCTTTTGGTAACCTCTATCTAATGTTTTACTTTAGTTTGTTGCTGCTTCATTATAACTTACTTTATTTCGCATTGTTTTTAAATTCCATTTCTATTTTTCTTCATTATTTTTTTAATCAAACTTCCAACCCATCAGTTATTTGTCGTAATTATACCATAAATATAGTGACATTAAATCGTAAATACAATGAAATTATATCATAGATATAGTGAAGTTAAATCATATATATATAGTGAGTTTTTTATTTCTTTTCTTATAACAAAGGAAGCTTTAATTTATTGCTGCAACAGTTTGCTTTAGTCTTGATGACGCACTTTGATGATGCATTTGAAATGCTTTTGCTAACCTCTATCTAATGTTTTAGTTTAATAGTTTGTTGCTGCTTCAATATAACTTACTTTATTTCGCATTGTATTTAAATTCCATTTCTGTGTTTCTTCATTATTTTTTTAATCGAACTTCTAACCCCTCATTCATTGGTCGCAATTATACCGTAGATATAGTGATATTAATTGCATTATCACCGAAAAAAAACCCTTTTCTCTAGATTTGTGTTTCGCAATATACGGCACCACGTGTAGCATGGAGAACGATTTTTAGTGGCACTCAGTTTAAGCTCAAATGTGCAATAAAATATTTTCTTTACTTATTTATAGTTTATTTTGAGAAAGGAATCGCTAAAGAGTTACAGGATAGAATATTATTATGAGAAAGAAAATACAAAGTATTTTTCAAATTTGCGAGTGTAAAAATTGCACCGCCATTTTTCTTTGCAAAAGTAAATTCTAAACTAAAAAAAAATTAGTTTTAAAATAGATTACATAGTAAGGGTTTTTTTTTTTGTGTGTGAAAGTTATTATTTTTTTAAATTGGAATACTTTACCATAATATTTTTAAGTAAGAATTAATCCAACGTATTTTTAAGCATTAATATTGCAAAATAATGCAATATTTTTCTCAATTATCTCATTTTAGCTCTTGAATAATTAATAATAATAATTGATTTCTTTTGTTTTAAAAATAATATGACATTAGATTTCATAACGAAATTCTGATCCAAAGAAAATAACATTTTGAGACCTAAATAGGCTAAATTTATTAATTACTGTTTTTGCCCTTATTTTAAATTATTTTAATTTTTTGTCGCATTAAGACTTTATATTTTAGTTGTATCGTTAAACGCTTTAAGTTTTATCTTATTATCTAAAAATAACTTGATGAATAAAACAAATAATTAGTTACTTATCAGCATTTTTACAGATTTGTGCTGATTTTTAAATCTAAAAGAAATGCATAATTTCAACACTTTGTTTTGCATACACATTTTCGTTAAAAAATATTTCATAACTGTAAAACATCTCGTTCAAAACTAGCAATATGTGATACGAAGAAAAAGAACTTTAGAGAAACAGCGTACAAAACGAGAAAAGCCCAACGCGTTTCTGAGCAAGTCTTTCTCTTTCCCCTAAAATGGTAACACACTTTTTTTTTTGCTTATGATGAAGAAAGACAAGCAGTTTTTTCGAAACGCTACACGCTTTTCTCATTTTTCCTTATGGTTCTAAGAAATCAATTTTCTATAAACTGAGTTTTCAATTGCACATATAAGTTTTGTTGTTAGCGATGTATGGATTTTACAATAAAAAAAGAATGTTATTTTATGTAAATGAAAACTGCAAGGGTAATTATATTTAAAAATATATATATTATTAATTGTAGAATATCCTGAATTTTTCAATTACATTTTATATTATTATTTTTTTTTCTTTTTTTTTTAGAAAATATTTTCTTATTCGAATATCGCATCTCAACCAAAATCTCCAAGATCATCTTAGCCACTCTTAGTCTCACCTTGCTCATCATTTTGAGAACTAGTTTCCCAACCTCTGGAAGTACTGGCATCATCCATATGACGTCATTCTAAAAACACTGTTTTACAGTCCTGTCAGAGTGTGGCGCTGGAATAGTCTTCAGAATGAGCCAAGCTTCGAACAGTACAATATGTAGCTTCTTGTCCTCCTATTCCACGGTCCCGCACAATTTAGGACTCAAAAGTGGTTGTGCAAGTGTTTTGTGATTGTTGCCAATGATTTAGTTGAAATTTTCTGTGTTTATGTGTGTGTGGGCACTTACGTGTGAACTTTAGTTATGGATATATCACTTTTTATCAGATGGATTATGTTCCGGACTGGGAAACCACCGCCTGTGGATGGTGTTGGATATTTCTATAGTCTGGATAAATATAGGATAAATGGAATAGTGTTTTGCCTTTTGTTAAGTTTTAGAATTATTCATTGTGAAGGTAAGAAATTATTAGTTATCATAAATACATTTCCTTAATATATTTACAAATTAATACCCTTTGATATTAGTTACCCGGTGGTTTTTACGCGGTAAACAATGCAGTAAAGCAAGCGTTTTTATGCATTATTAATTATTTTTACGAAAATCGCTTTTTACTTAACAAAGTGTATAGTAGCTAGGAGAAAATAAACCATATAATTTATAAATTGTCGATTAACTTGGACATCTGCTAAGAGCTAGGATATTTACATACGGTATAATTTAACTGGTGTTAATACCTAGCATATTAAAAAATTAGCATCTGATATATAGGGAAATAGTGTATATCATTACTGAAAATTATTTTACATTACTATTTAATTTTATGGAATAATTTAAATTGCTTAGTTGAATTCATACATATTACAAAGAACGTATGATAATTCCACAAATAATGTGGAACGTTTTCTTGTGGAAAATTGGAATATTGGAAAATGAACCAAATATCGATTCATTACTTGATGTTATAAGATCTTAATGGTTTCATAATTAAAATGAAATTAATAAAAAATAGTAGTGAAATAACATATTTTCCTAATCTTACAATTCTTTTTTAACCTAAGTAGAATTTAATTCGTTTCTAAAACGCTTCTCTCTTTGAATCATAGATATATATTTTCCCTCTATTTTCGCCCTATTCTGACAGTTAACTCGATATTTCGGATGTATTTAAAAAATCTATGAAAAATGTGTTTTTTATATCTTCATGGTTAATTTAAAAATAATAATCTGTCTTGTCTAAATTCATCCAAGTAATAAAGATAGAAAGATAATTTCAGAGTTGGTTTGGAGCGTTTCCTGGAGGGGGAAAAGATGGAAATATTTTGAAAGTAATCAAACATAGATTCATTACATAATGTTATAGCATCTTAACGACTTAACAATTTAAATAAAAGAAAATGTGTTTTTCTAAGCGCATCAAAATTACTGGCTATTTTAAAATATATACATCACAAGTGTTTCATCCGTTTGTAAATGTTTCTGTCTTTGAACTATGCAAATTTTCCCTATAATTTTGGGTTTTTCCAATAGTTATCTCGATATTTTGGTTGTATTCAATAAAATCTACGAAAAGATATTGTAAAAAAATACTTATGGTTACTTACTTATTTCTTTTTTAAATAATAATCTGGCTTGGCTGAATTCATCTATATATTAAAATATATTTTTAATTCCTTTTTTTAATGCTTACTTCTGAAAAATTAAAATATTGTTAAAAATAAAACATTGATTCATTTTATATTATTATAACATCTTAAAGATTAAAAAATTGAAATGAAGTCAATAAAAAATATTAATTAAAAATCATATTTTCCTAAACGTATCTCAAAAGTATTTGCAATTGTTTTAAATCTCCGTAGAATTTTATCCGTATCTAAGTGTTTCTCTATTTGATATATAAGGATTTTCCATCTATTTTTGCCTTTTTCCAACACTTAAAAAAAATTTCGAATGTATTTAACAAAATCACAAAGTAATGTAAAAAAAAAGTTTTTGATTAATTATATTTTAGTTATCAATTAAAAATAGTAATTTATCTTCACTCAATTCATCCATGTAATAAAGATAAAATGATAATTTCACAGTTCATTTGGAACGTTTACTTCTATTTTTAAAAAAAAATAATAATAATATTTGACCAAACACGTTGATTAAAATAACCAAATGTTATAAACAAATTAACTCTTTAATGTTACACTTTACAATTAAATTCTTTATGAAAAAGCGTATTTTTTTTTCGTATCAAAATGATTTACAATTTCCTTTAACCCTCCGTAGATTTTCATACGTTTGTAGATATTTCTCTTTCTGAATTATAGAGATTTTGCAAATACTTCTCTGTCTTTTATCAACACTTAACTCGACATTTCGAATGTTTTAAAAATATTATATTGAAAGCTTTTAGAACAATCAAATATTGAAATATAACTAACTTGAAAGAATTGCTCTGTTTTCTTCCTTTTTTTTTTCATATATAAATTTATGTAGATGTTATAAATTAAATTTTTTAAACTTATTCTTATGAGTCACCGTTGCATCAATGCATAAATTGCGCATAATTTTACTTAACAGAGCATATTTTTTTCGTAATTGAGAATGTGACTTAACTATATAGATATCACAAGTATGTTTATGATATTTCTTCCGATAATTATATCAGAATTAACATATGAATCCGCCGATTAAAAAAAATAACTTTTTACTAATTTTAAACAATGAAATATTTAAAAAACAGGAGAGGAAATTCAAATAGTTGGATAAATGGAAAACAAAAATATTCAAACGAAAAATCGGTACTTCCTTGTTATAGCGACATCCGAGGATTAGCCGCCAATCGACCGAAATGTATCTCGAAATTATATGACATATATGATGTTATGGTCAAATAAAACGTATATAACAGTTTATGATGTATATGACCAAGTTATAGTCGTATATGACCAAGTTATAATCATATATGACGTTTATATGACATACTTTAGGACATGTGTATAAGATGTACTTATAAAATTTAAGACGCAAATATTACTATATATATATGAGGGAAATATGACTTATATAAGGTAAAGCCAGGAGAGATGGCGCGGTCGGAGAGATTGCGCACATAGAGGTTCGGGGGGAAGGAGTAGAGTGAGAGTGCAGCGACTCCAAGTAGTTGTACAACAACAGTAGTGGAGTGTCTACTTGAAAGTGCACGTTCATTGCTTTGAGCGTCTAAGATAAAGTATTGCTATTTTGTTTTGTTTTCTCAAAGTAAGTGTTTGAATTTTCATAGCTATTCATCAGAATATCTATACAATGTCAATAGTACAAAATATTTTAAACTTAAACGATTTCTCATATCTAATCTAGACTAACAATGTGAACATCAACGGTTCGTTTTAGTAGCGGCCATGTTTAAATAAAAGGCCGCGCAATCTCTCCTACCGAAATTGGAGTGTTTGCGCATCTGCTACTTAGGAGAGATGGCGCATTCTTCCCATTAGTTTCCATGCTAGGAGAGATTACGCAGCTTATTGGTAAATTTGCATAAGAAATGAAAAATGAAAATGGACTAATTTTAAGTTAAACGTGTTATTAAGTTACATAATTTTATTTTGTAATCTTATCTGGACTTGCGTTTTCTGATTCTTTATTTTCTTTTCCTTTAATTAAAATTTTTTAATCGTTTTTAAAATTATTTCCTTTTTCTGATTCTTTAAGCATTAGGTTGAAATATTCACTCCCAATACAATAAAATTTGTTCCCAAAAACCTTACAGCAATGTCAGTTAAGTGTAATTATTATTGTTAACAATTTAATTGTAGTTATTATTAGTAAAAATCTCCCCTACCCATGTGCGCAATCACACCAACTCTGTAAGGACAGATTGCGCAAAATAACTTTCTTGGTTTTATTACAACTGTTCTATTAAATTGCAACATAACAACAAAATAGCAATGGAAATGCATAAAAAACAAATGAAGTAAAAATTATTCATGGATAGTTTAGCAAAAAATTAATATTTAGATTTTTTATTGCTATTCTTTTGAATTGTGCGCAGACTCTCCTGGCTTTACCTTATGACGCATATATAATCTATACATAAGCTTGGCGATGACTTTGACGAAATGGTAACTGCAACCTTGGCGTAAACATAATTGCGATGTCCGCTATAACAAGGAAGTACCGAAAAATTTATAAATATGTGCATAAATAGTAAGATTATTATATAAAGAGATTATATATAAGATTAGTATATAACTAATTTTTAATTTTTAGCTGGTCATATCTCTCACTTTTTTTTTTTTTTTTTTTGAATTGGCACATGTTTGTACAATATCTATATCCATGATTAAATATTAGAAAAAAGTAATATCTCATAAAACTTATTCTTTATTTATTTTTCTTTTCTTTTCTTTTTCTTTCTCTTTATAATATATGCCTAAAAGAAGTCTCTTATATGAGCATTTTTTTTTATTATTATTATTAAACGTACTTTACATTTTGAGTGTATTCAACATCATTTATCTCAATTCGACATTAAAATTACTTCACGAATGAGTCTAGTGATCATAATTTTGCTCAATTTCAGATAGGGTAAAACTTCAGCCATTTCATTTTCCTTCTAATGTTAAAGAAGGAACTAAAGTTCAAGTTATGTGTGGATTAATTGAAGGAGATGCTCCCGTTCATTTTACTTGGAGAAAAAATGGTGAATCTTTAGCATCTGCAGATAGTGTTAATATCATGAGTCATGGTGACTATTCAAGATTAGTTATTAATAACGTAGATGTGGAAAGCTCAGGAAATTACACGTGTATTGCCAAAAATAGTCAAGGTCAGGACATGCACTCTGCTCATCTAGCTGTAAGAGGTAAGCATTAAAATTTAATTATTTTTTCAATTGAATTCATATTATATTTCATAAAATTTTCTATCACATAATGGATGAAGTTTGTTATACTAAATTATAAAAACATTGCATTGTTTTTTTAAAAAATGCATTTCATATTATAATGTTATATGTTGGTCATATTATAATGTTATATGTACATCATAAATTTTCAACCACTATGCCACAGCACAGTCATGTATCGAGAGAGATCTTAGGTAAACTAACTAAAAAAAAATGATCATTAATTAAGTTATCATATTCAGGTTATTTCTCAAGAATAAATTTCTAACTATTGCAAAGTAAATAAATAAATTATACTTTCAAAAAATAAAAACCGTTAAAGATACTTGATTAGTTTTTAATGTAATATTCGTGTTAAAAGCTTTTACTGCAATGAAACATTCTAAAATGAACTGTAGCTAAAATCCTTGGAAAAAGAGATAAAGTTGATCCAACATTGAACTTCATATATATATATATATATATATATATAGCAATACAGAATTACTGTTGCTTATTCTTATTTACACATGCAGTTATTTACAAATGCGGTTAAGATAGGTCTTTTTACCACTTTTCTGCAATGGACCACAGAAAAGAGCAATATATCCGAATAAGAAATTTATCGAAGCGCAATATAACGAGGGCTACTGTATATTCCTTTCCAACTATTTTTTTATCGTCTTAATGTCAATGTGATGCACATGTTTAAATGTAAGGCCAAAGGTTCCATAAGACCAAAACTTGAAAACATTAGTATAAATTATTTAAAAAAAAAATCTTTATTTTAAAGTTTAATGATTTACCCTTCTGCAATAAGAAATGTTGAAACTTATATTTTGTATGGTATTTTAAGAGGAAAATGTTTGATCTCAAAAATTTCCTCCTTAAAATATCCTACATGAATCCTGTATTTTCCTCATCAAAAGAAAAAAAATACGATAACTTTCTAGGGTTACTGACGATTACAGTATGCTGTAAATTATTTGTATGTTGAGAAAGCCTCCATTATGACTGCTTGAACTCATTCAGTAGTTTCAATGTCCTCTTAAATCTTCAATTTTACGTTAATGAATATTCAGTACTCCTCGTAAACTTTGTCTTAATGTGATGTCAACCAGGAAACTTACAATTTTCAGATTTAGTATTTTCCGCATTATGCTTGCTAAATGATTTGCTTTATTTTAATAATTTTTTTATATTTCCATGTAACGCGGATTGAATAATTTGTATAGCAAATTTATAGAAAATTATCCGTTCTGTAGAAAAAAAGGTTTTTGCAAATGGAAAGTTTGTTTATTTTTAAAACATCTTGTGTATATGTAATGTAATTTTATAATATAAATCTAATATTTTGATTCTGGAATACTGATTTTGATATTGTGCGTAACTTATGCAAATACGATCTTTATTTGTTTGATATTTTTGAAAATAAAAATAAACGCAGTGAAAAAAAAACTGTGTCAAAATGTTCAGAACTTATATGTTTTTTATGCAATATAAAAATTTTATTGATTTTTTTTTCTTTTTTTACATGTTTAAGGTGTATTGTTCCTTTAATTCATTTTATTTTCCAATTTATTTATTTATATTCTTTGATAAATATTATGCCAAACTACTTTTCACAGGTCAAACAGTTTTTAAATTAAATAATTACCCCATAAAAATAGAAAACAAAACAAAACAAAATGTATTAATATACTTCCCAAACTTTATCGCAATAAAGTATTACATTAGCAGAAATGCTAGAATTCTTGAATCAATACTGACATTTAGAAATCTGCTGATAAAATACCTGTCTTTCTGTTTTCTAAACATTATACAAAGTTGATAAGCATTCAGGGCATGTGCTCATTATTTACAGCTAATGATCAAAGAAAGGTCAAATATTACATTCCTATAACATAAAATAATTAGTTTTTTTCTTTTTAAAACTATTTACCTATCGATATATATATTCTGCTTTGATTAATTTTAATACAATAACTTTATTAAAGAGTTATTTTTATTTATTATTTCATTTCGGTTATTTTTGTGTGAAAAAAAATAATAATGCATTTCATTATTAAGAATGTATACGAGTCATTTTTGTAAAAGGAAAAAGATAAAATAAAATAATTATTTTCTTTTCTTCAAGAAATATGCATCAAACTTTCTAATACTATAGTTTGTTTTTTTAATTGTATTAATTAACTTCGAGATGCTTTTAATGTCACTCATATAACAGTACTTTAAAGAATTCTATATTTTAATATTGTAAAATTTGAATCATATTAAAATTGAATTTGTGAAGAAATATATTTTAAAGTTTATAAGTATTTTTCTTTTCTCAGTTAAAAAAAAAAAAAAAAAAAAAAAAAAAAAAAAAAAAAAAGGTGTTGTTTTGCGTCCATTTTTAGACAAGGAAAAGTTTTTAGTTTTAAAATAGGCCTTCATAATGGGTGGCGTGGGGTAAAAGTACGTTAAAGCTAGCCCTTTTACTTTCGAATATTGAAATTTCAAATATGCCAATAATTTAGCTCTTAATTAGCTATCTACGAGTATAATATTAGAATTTGTTCCGGTTCAAGTATTAGGATATTACAATTAGAAAGGAAGAAGGAGGAGGCTGAACTTTCGAATATCTAAATTTCAAATATGCCAATATTTAGCTCTCAATTAGCTCTAATTTTCTCTCTAATATTACGTTTTGCTCCGGTTCCAGTATCAAGATATTTGAATTAGAAAAGTTAGGGGAAGATTTAAGTCATTAACGCTACCCCCCACATACTTTAGAGCAGCGGTTCCCAACCTGGGGTACGCGTACCCCTGAGGGTACGTGGTAGTCTAGTTGGGGATACGTGAAAATTATATTGGTAACAATAAAAATGAAGTTAAAACGATGTGATATCATGTAATGGATTTGATGAAATTTAAATTATATGTCCTAAATATTAGAGCTGATGTGGTTAAATATTGATTCTTGTTATTTTTAAGGTAACTGACAATTTTTCTTCGTTATTTAAAATGAGATTCTAAAAAATCATGTTTTTTTTTAATTGCAAGGGGGCTCTGCCCCCTGTGAGCGACGTTCGCCAACCCCATTCTGACGCTGCAAACTTTAAAAACACTCTGATTTGACCAACTCAAAATGATTACGGAAGATTGGATTATAATGAAAGGAGCAGTGGCGATCTGCTGTAATCGGATTTCCATTCATTTTTCTTTGACTGAGGGATTTTAAGGCCGAATCAACTGCTGTCGAAACAGCTAACAACTGTTTTCATAATTGATTAAATAAGATCAATTAAACATTTGAAAATCAACTTGTGTAAAATGGTTAAGTAAACAATGTCGCTGCATCGGGGAATGTTATAACGATGCTATAGAAAATTGGGTTCTTCTCTCTTATCCCGTCGACTACTTTCTATAAAAGAAAAGAACTGTCGCCAAAATATAGGATACAACGCCAGAAGTGCATGATCATGGCGTTGCATTCAATTGACATCAGATGTGTTATACGTGTTAGTTATGTCATCGAGTGATTTTTAATTCAACGTTTATCTGTATTTTTAATGATATTTTAACAATTTATAAGTGATATTCTTAATTTAAACGTAATTATTAAACGTAAAAATACAGTTTTTAATTGACGGGAAATATTATTATTTACGCTGTTTTAAAATTTGCAATATGTAAAATATTTTGTCGAAATAAATTAATCTCTCGTGTAAATATATTTTTAAATTGGAACTGTTTAAAAATATTGTTATTTGAGCATTTTAAATATGACGTAAGTTTCTCCATTTAATGCTTTGAACGCGTAATAATTTAATTATTTCTCTTTTTAATATTCACGCGCAAGTATATTTTTTATTACGTAATTTTCTACATTTACAGCTTTTAACACGTTGATCATTTAATTATTATTTTAAAGTTTTATTTCTGTTTTTAATAGTCACGTGTAAATACATTTTTTACTTGAAAGGGAATATAATTATGCGCGCTATTTTACAAATTGGCAACAATTCAAATAATGGACTATTTGAAATATGAAATAAATCTCCATCAAAATAATGAAAATAAGAATAAAAAATTGAAATAAAGCCTCAAAAAATTAGTCAAATTAAAAATAATAATAATAATTGCACTCTGCACACCGCAAGCTTATGAACTATGTCCTTTCAAAGTATTACTAAATTCCTATGAATAGTTTTTATTCCTATAAAACTTTTTTAAGAGAACTATTTTGACCGACTTTAGTATTAAATATCTCTGAAAATATTTGTTCGTTTTAAAAACTGTCTGCTTCAGCGTGTTTACCGAACATTTCTCTATAAAACTACAAATTTTCATATTTTTATATGCAATAGTTTTCTGAATATTAGCCCAGAAAGACCTCAAGGCACAAAAATTGCATTGGCAGCGGCGGCTGCGGCGGGGGTGGTTACTTTTTTTTTTTTTAAATATAGAGAGACTCCGTAAGACATCACGCATAAAATTTTATTGATGTTGTTAGAAAAAATGAGAAAACAAACAAGAGAAGTAAGTAATGATATTCTTGTCATCAATATACTTTTCACTTTGAAAGAGGTGAAAATATTGATTGACATTCATAGATGTGTGTGACACACACACACATATATATATATGTATATATGTGTGTGTGTATGCATGTTTATGTGTACATTGTGCATGAACATAAAACGTATTTACTACATAATAACGTATGAATCCATTACAGATCCAAATAACAAAATCTTTATCAACAAATGTAGGGAAATTCTGTAATTTAATAGCGTTTATTATATGTACGAGTTAACAAAAGCCAACATTAAGAGGACTTTCTCATTGAATCTAATTTGTTTTTTATCACATCATGAATCATTTTACAAAAGAGTAAAGTCAACTCTTAACAAAAGAGAAAAAAAAATTCATCTCTGCACTCGACGTGCATAAACCGTGCTGCGAACGTCTGTTCTGAAAATTCCCCTTCCCTCTCTGCACAGAAGCATTGTTGTGTAGCCTGCTGAAATGAATCATTCTTTGACATAATTGAGGATCACGGTGGGTGACTTTTTATTAAGAATTACTTTCAGTATAAGTTGTAAAAAAAAAAAAAAACTAATTTCTACGTTGTATTAGATCTAGTATGGTATATTAATCATACTTTCAATAGTTTTCGAGAATCAGAGGTGAATCTTATTTTAAAATAAAATTATTTGTTAAATTTTTGCCGCTTTCTCTAATAGAACTGTGGCCAAATATGACCAATACGCGAACGCGCCATGACCAAAATGCCTCTGTTATTGTCGTCACTGCATGGGCCGCATCCAAGTCTTTATGACGTCGATATGTTCGATATGTCCCATTTTGTGAAGAGCTGCAAATGATTAAAAAAATAGTCATAGTGACTTCACGATGTAATCACGAAATGGTAGTCACTCGAGAATCATAATGTGGCGAAGAAAAAGAGTCGCACTTAGATCACCGTTGTAAGTGAGACACTTGTCACTATTTGTGATTTCTCAGTGACGATACATCTACTGGTTGTGATCGTAAGACTATAACTTGTAAACTCGAATTTCAGAAATTATTTAATTCAATATTATTAAAATGGTCATTTTCAGCGTATAAAAAGTTAATTACTTAATTAGAAAATGCTGTTTTTCAATAAAATGTAACCAGTACAGCTGTGTGTAAATTACTAAAAAGAAATTAAATATCTATTTTAATTATTATGAATATTCAAACACAAAAAAAATTCTTTATATGTAAAATTTGAATGTATCTATGCGATCTATTCATTTTTGGATGACGCCAAATTTATTAATTCATCTAACAAAAATATAACTTCAGTAATTATCGTCTGCTATAATTATTGACACAAATGTGGGATTTTGTTTCAAAATTTAGCTCAGTAGTACCATCTCTTGATAATTCAGAATAACTTGTATTAGTTACCATGTTCAAGAAATGCAACCATGAATAAAGTAGTATTTGAAAGTTTGATTTTGAAAATAATGCACCGATAGTATTTATTCCTAGCTAAAAATAACCTTACTATGTAGTAATTGATACCTTTGTATACTACCTGTCCAATTCTAGATACCACCAAATGTTATATTTCATCATCATCATCATCATCATAAAAAAAAACTTTCAGAAATTATCACGTGCACAACTACTGTTGGTGCAAATGTAATTTTGATTTAATAAAACAATCTAATAGTATCATCTCTACTAATAATTTGTAATAGCTGCTACGTTTCAGAAAATGACACAATGAATACAATATTTTTTTCGCAATATGATTTTGAAAATAATACATGTTAGTATACGTTGCATATACAATACATACTGATATAACATATGCCAATTTTTTTTGTTATAGAAACTCAGTTATTTAGCAATAAAACAATGGTATGCATGTGCATATCATAAAAATAACCGATTAAAAGCAAAAGCAAAGCTGAATTCAGCGATAGGCCCACAGGTATCGGGAGCAAAATCATAAAGCATTAAACGAACTATTACAGTATCAGAACAAAATTTTACCAAACAGACGGAGTAGGTTATATACTTCAGTCATACCCTATACTTCAGTTACTGACCGGATCGGTAGTAGGCCCGATCACGGAAGATGCCACTGGGAAAATTTTAAAGCTAAATTCAATAAGTTTAAGACATCGACAAGCGGGTTCAGGATTGCAGGGGAGTTTAATGCGTCGGGCGACCGAGGCGGCTTCGAAATCACTGTAGCACGAGTGATGCTACATTTACGAAAAAATCATTAAGAATTTAAGAAAAATCATTAATCTTAACTAATCTGTTTTTATAATTTTTCGAGGTAAATCATTGATACGAAATATCTATAGTTATTTTAATTTGCTTGATTTGTGATCAACACACTTTTTTTTTTCAATTATTTTTTTTTACATAGTACACACACTTAACATTTTATATGAAGTTAGTTAAAAAAAAGGTCTGTTATTTAATAGGATAGGCATAAACCAAATTTATGGTAATAGAAATTAGAATTACACAATAAAAAACTATTGATTTTACAGGAAAAAAAATTGTCAGCCGGAACACCAGTAAAAATCTCTTTATTTCATGACCAAAAAAATCTGTAAAATCATCGGATTTTTTTAAAATTCTATTTAATGAAAGACATTTCGTGATTACATCAAGTAAAATTCTTCTTTTGGAATTTCCTGTATGAATTTGAAATTTCTGTATAAAAAAGTAGGCCAAATTGGCAACCATTTTGTTCTTACTATATGATAGCACCAAATGGCCAAACCCGTAATTATGATATGTCTATGAGATCCATTATCGTCAAATGTACAAGACCATATGACCACATGGACAAAGTGGAAGAAGTGTCCCCCCCCCTTCCCCAGATTATATAATAATGTTCTGGTCATACTATAAACTGATCGTTAATGTAAATTGTGGTAAAACTGTCTCAAAAATCACCTATCGTGGTGTCTGAATTGTCATAATCGAAGTCTGCAAATTCAAATTGGAATATTTGATTCTTTGAGTGAAAACCTATATTATAAAGCGAAAGCATGTCCGTGAGTAACACTGGCATCATATCGACAGTGGCAACGATTTGACCAATCAATTTTTCTTGTATCAGAAATTTATTAACTTGTAAACATCGCACAATTTATATTTTTACACCGTCGAATAGAGTAAAAATGCACTTTCAAATGCAATTCGTTTGAAAAATGTATCTCAATTTACTGGTTTTCATGGTTTTTCAAATAATTTTCACGCATGATTTTTTTTTTTTCATCCGCCCGATTGTAGAAGATTACGACGTCTCCACTTGAAACAATGTAAATAGTTCAGCATTTGTTTCCGGCTAATATTTTATAACAAATTAAAAATTCACTAAAAAATAAATAAATAAAATGCGTGCTTAACAGATGTGTAATTGAACTACACGCTTAAGCACTGAAGTAATCAGAATAAAATAAAGTTGCTATAAATAGTGAAATATTTTATTATTAGCCACTGTCATACGGCTAATACGAAAATAATATTGTTTTTAGCAAATTTAAAAAGTTTATTATTTGATATTTTCATATAAAATTTCTTTTTGGTCTAATTGGTGTGCAACCTAAAAGATATATATTACGTATAAAATTATATCACAGTCTTCAATTAAAAATTATTTTCAACAATGTTCTATACACCCGGGTAATATATGTTGTAACTCGGGTTGGGTCCCCTGGTATTAATAAGTTTAATTTAAGCAATTTGTCGACATGATTTTACACACGTTTAAAAATTATGGTGAAGATTGTTAACGGAAGTTTAATTAAGATTTGCAAAAAAATTTAAATACTATTTTTGTTAGTATTAGAATTTCAAATATCTCTATCAGTGTGGCCAATGTAACAGGCTTTTTTTAATTTAGAAATTCCGAATTCATAGCAGACATTCTTCCCTTTATTTAACCACTAAATGTCTCTCATTAAATAAAGCAAAAATTACTATTTGGAATTGCTGGTATGAATTTGGGATTTCAGAATAGAAAAATCCACTGAATTGGCAACACTGATTTCCGCAACCTTGGAAATTTTTCTCTAAAGATAGTCATACTGATTTGGTTAAAAGTAAACTTTATGATGCGACTATCTGATTTATCGTAGTTTTCAGTTGTCTGCATGCATGACAATAAAAATCGATTTCATAACAACTTGAGAAAATTCATAATTTTTTCCGCACTGAACGGTTTAAACAGATAACGTGAGGCTTTTTAAAATACAAGATATTCGCATAGGGAAAACTATTTCATAAAGTAAGGTTATGTTTTATCAGCAGCTGGTTTGAGGCAATTTTGATAAAAAACTTTCCTCCGTAAGCTATAACTACCGTTTAATTAGGAGAAGATAGAAAAATATCGTTGGGTAAATCTCAAACAAAATCAACATACATTGGAAGAAAATAAATTCGACCTTGACACACATAGAAACATTTTGATATTCAGATATTTTCTTGCTATTAAATTAACCTTTTCATGCATCACTTATTTTTAAATGAATGAGAAACATATTTTGCAGTTAAACTAGATTTAAAATGGATTATCAAGACTAAATAATATTGCAATTTTTAAAATCTTACATTTATTACAAACTTACAAAACGACCCTGATATGACGTTTACATAATAATAATAATAATAATAATAATAATAATAATAATAATAATAATAATACGGCTCTTTTCTGGAATGCCAACGCTATGTCAAAATGTAATGCGTTATTTATTTCAAATGGGGTTGTACTTAAAAGTTAAAAAAAATAAGATATGGGGTTGTACCTACCATCAAACTTTTAAAAAATGATTTTTTTTTTTTTTTTTTCATTTTCTGAAAGTACAATTAGTAGAGAATATTCAGTTACATTTTCTAGTTGATCTGATAAAAATTAAGAAAGTTACTTTGCTTTATTTCATTATGTTGTATCAAACACTGGAATTATAACTTGAATCTTTAAACGTGATTATCTAAAAACTATGTTTTTAAAGTCGGTGATCATGATAACTCGAACAAATTTCAACTAATCGTTTTCAAATTATGATCAATTTTTAACAACAATATTATCTAGAGAGTACTCGTTTCTTTTGGCGATCTTATGATTTGTTTTCCTATTTTTTATAAAGTTCTAAATTTTTTGTGAAAATCTGTAGCTTAACTTTGAACAACCGCATTTTGTTCAAAATCAATTTTTACAAAAACCGAATGATTACTCCGTAGTTTTGAGAGTTCGGATCAATACATTATGTTTTTTATTTATTTATTTATTTATTTATTTATTTTTAGATAACATTTGATAGAGTTACGGTGATCACCGTGGATGGCTAACAGAATGACACCATGTCCGGGGAACGGGTCTGCTGGGGTCGACACCCAATTTATTTCATCATTTCAGAAATGAGTTTCTTTTCTTTAAAGGGTGATAAAAAAAATACATAAATAGTTTTTTAAAAATTTCATTTTTCCTGTAAAAAATCTCCAATAATATACGTTTTTTCGACCTTGCAGGTGGGTTTACTCCCTTAAATAAAACCCTTACGAAATCTTTTTTGGTCACGGATTTATTTATTTACAAGAGCCGAAGTTTTCTTGTGCCAGAAAAAAAAATGTTAAAAACGGATTTTTAAACTTAAAAAAAAAAAAAAAAAAAAAAAAAAAAAAAAAAAAAAAGTTCTGTTATTTATTGCTGTATTTTACAAGCATTATTCAAATTCATATAAACTTTATATGCGATACAGGATTATGAATAAAATTGCCACAGTTTGCTGGGATATGTTTTACTACACAGCTTCATATGAAGTTTTTATGCATGAGTGGGTTAAAATTTTAAAATTTAGTAAGCATCCCCCCACCCCCCAAAAATTTATAGATGTAGAATAATTTAAAAAACAACTTCTTATAACACGTGTTTATCAAGTCACTTACTAAAGTAATAAAACAAATGTATTTTTTAAATATTTATTTCCTTTACGTATATATTTTTTTTTTTTACCATTTTCAATATGTCCGTTTACAAAGTTATTAAACCGTAAGAAGTTTCCTAAATATTCATAGTTTAAATCGTGAAAATCAAGAAATCAAGTCATTGGAAAAAATTGCATTTTCAATAAATTTATTTTCTTAGTAATACATGTTTTACCCCCTTCAATACGTTCTTTTATGAAGTCATTAAATCCTAAAATAATTTTTAAATATACATAGACTAAATCCTGAAAAGCAAGTCTTCAACTCGTTGGAAATTTTTTATTTTAAAATATTTATTCCCTTCCTAATAAATATTTTATTCCTTTCAAAGTCACTAAACCCTAAAAGGTTTCATAAATATTCATAGCCTAAATCCTGAAAAGCAAATATTGAAATCGTTAGAAAACCACACCATGTGGGGAAAAAAACGCCTCTTAACCAAACTTACCACTATCCATCTTTCTAATCATTTAAAAATTTCATAGCTGTAATGGACAGTGACAAAAAACAATTAGAGCAAAGTGGTTTTCAGTTATGTCTGAATCACATGAATCTTCTTAACAGTGGCTGAATCATACAGTTAGCTTAATCATTTTACGACGTTCCCATACTAATAAAATGAATCATTCTTATGACAAAAAAAAGAGTTTTTTTTTCTGCAATTGTTTCCCAGATAATAGGCATTTATGAAAGTTGATGAAAAATACGAAGTATTCGTTGCCCACCCCACCTATCTTGGTCACCGGGGAAAATGGATGACCAGCACGCCACTGAGTCAATGTTCTTTTAACGTCATCAGTCTGTGTAGACATACGGGAGCCAGGTGAATATGAAAGTGCAAGTATCATACCTTCCGTGACCAGTGCACTATAATAACTCGATTTGTCGACAATGATGAATTGGTTTGTTTGAGTGTCCCCATGTTCGGCTGGAAAATATTGGTCAAATGAAGTCGATATATTTTTGAGTGATTGATGTGATTATTTAGGTATATAACAATGAAAGCTAAATTTATTACACTTTGTGAGATATGTTCTATAAATATTAATTTAAACTGATTCTAAATGCAGGTTAAATGACAAAGAAATAACTTATAAATAAATAATTAAAAAGTTAAATTATGATTCATAAAATTCAATAATATTATCTAATAATAAATAGCCAAGTTATTTTAAGAGCAGATAGAGGAAGAATGATTCAAAGTTTTATTTCTATTTAGGGATTATTTAATGAACATCGTAAAAGCTCTTCGAGCAGCTAAAACATTGGCACTCCGGGAGTGCCGACAGAAGTGAAAACTTTAACAATTACGTGTGTATTTTTTGAATCGTCAGGAAACGTTTTATTGCGCAGGAAATACTTTTAAATGAAGTGTTTTTTTATATTCATTATTATAAACTACTACTACAAAAATTATATTACAATTTTCATTTAATGCGCTATTGTACGTGAAAAATAATGCATATTATTTTACATACGAAAATTGTAATCTATTGCTTAAAACGTAAATTTACAAATACATGAAATATGAAATTTAATTAATTGGTATTCTTTGAAATGAATACCAATGAAACTTATGAATTTTCATCCACAATTTCAACAACTCTCATTACATTCATCATTTCTTCCATGGGATGTACTTTCATATCTTTTGTAATAACATTTATCTGCAAAATAGGGTTCCCGCTTCCTATCACTTCAAAAATGATGACTTCTTTGCTGCCTGTCTTGTTTACGCTATTCGTGAACATTATGCTTTTTTCTATCTTCATACTGCGCGTATTGTTTGCGGTATCTATAATTTCTATCAACAAACTTTTCTTTTCTATAAAATGATTTCACTTCATTTCCGTATCGGTAACCACGTTTCTTAAAACTTTCGTGAAATATTTCATTATTTTCATTTTTTCTTTTTATATTACTTCCGTCTATTTCTTTTCTCGTGCTCGTTAAATTATAATATTTTCCGTGTTTTGTTATTTAATTTTCATCTTTTGATTTGGTCTCGCGAGTTGAGTCACTTTTATCTGTTTTCACCGCGCGTGCTAAATTTATCTTGAAATTATTTTCTGAATTATTTTTATTCATAATACTAATCATTTCGTTTTCTGCACGTGAACTATTTCCTTTTGATACTTTTGCTTCATTGTATGAATTGGCAACATAATTTAATTTTTTATCGGAATTATTTACAACTTTAAGGCAACCTACTTGAAAAGTATTGCGCTCGCCAACAATTTTAATTCCCTCTTCATCTATCGCCAACTTTAGTTTGCTGATCACGTCTTGCCCTATTACAATATCGTATGCGAGAGATTTTGAAACATAAAATTTCGTTGATATAAGAAACCCATCAACACTTATTTCATACACAAAATATCCAATTAGATTTACAGTTTCTCCGCCAATGTCAGTTAATAAGATATCAACAGAAGACAAATTTGGCGACCCAATATTGACATAACATTCGTAACTGAATCGCTGGATATCGCTGCCTGTATCAAACAACAGATTTGCTTCTTTGCCTTTGATATTAATTATTTTACCCATTCCATTAGGTTTAGACTTATTTCTGATTCGAATTGTAGCAATGTTAGCTTTTTCCTGTACATCGGAATTAGAATTGTGATTTTGGCGATTATAATTTCGATAGTTTTTGGTAGAGTCTTGACTGAACTCATAAGTTTGACCGTTATTGCTATTATTACACTGAGACGCTATGTGGCTTTGAGAGTTCTATCTAAAACACCTAATTTGAAATTTATTTCTTTTGTTTTGGTATTGGGTATGAAAGAAATATTGTGAATTTTCATTTTTACTTACTTCGGGTTTTCTATCTTCAAAGTGGTGTGAAATTCTATTCATGGTTTTAACATTACGTCTCGCCGCATCATAATCGTCTAGTTTACTTACTAATACGTCTACATTTTTAATTTTTGAAAGATCATCAATAAAATGTTCTTTCATTTCTATAGGTAATATTTTCTTAATTTGATCTACTACTATTAATTCTTTTAAGGATTCAAAATCAGATACTTTAAGACCGCTAATCCATTCTTCCAAATAATTTCTATATTCAAATGCTAAATCGCGCCAAGTGGCTGAAGATTCTTTTTTATGTGACATTAATTTCTGCCTAAATTCTTCTGGCGTCATTTTGAAGCGTTTAAGAAGTAAATCTTTTACGTAATCGTAATTGTTCGCCAATGTTTCTGGCTCTCTATCTATAATATTGGCGATTTCTAACGGAATTAAACTTAACAAATGTGTGACCCAATTTTCTTTTATTATATTCATTCGAGAAATTTGTCTTTCAAATAATGCTAAATAGAGACTAATATCACTTTTGCTGTCAAAGTGAGATATTAATTTAAGCAAATCTGGTTGCTTACCTGAACCAGCTATTGCAGAATCGTCGCCAAATATACAGAGGTGTCGGTAACAGTGTCGTGAATTCAATGGTTTTTTCCCATCTCAAAAAATGCCCAACGCGCCTAAAGAAGTTTTCACTTCAAAAATAATGTAAAAGTGTATCATTTCCCTCTTTGTAAGTTGCAACCTCAAATGAAAGAAAAGAAGACGAAAAACAGGACGTTTTATTTCTTAAGTATTTTAGCAATAATTTTTTTTTTTTAAACCGGTAAAAAGAAGCAAGTAAAAAGTTCAACAATAACCTAATATTGTTTATTACTACCATAAACCATTAAAACATATTTTTAGGGATCGGAGCGTTCTGTATTTTTTTTATATATTTGCTACCCCTATTTCTAAACTATAATTTTCGTGGTAGATTTCTTAAATATGTGTAATAGGTATCCACCACGAAGATTATATTTTAAAAATAGTGGTAGGAAATATATAAGAAATGTAAGACTTTAATTATTTTATTTATAGAATTATAGAATTTTAGAAGAATTTTATAGAATTTTATAGAATTTTAATGACAAATTTAAAACAAAATTTGAACTCTTGATAGAATTTTTAAAATGAATAAGGATTTTTATATGATAAAAATAACAAGTTGTTTCGAATATCCTGCTGGTACAAGGTGTCGAAAAAAATGACAGTAAAATTTCTAAAAAATACAAAGACTTTCTAAAGATATATTTATTTGTTCTAAACAACAATATAATTGTAACCTTAAAGTTCTAATATGCATGGGCATGCTTAAACATGTTCATGAAGACTTGTTTCAGCATGTCAGGTTATAGTATGATCATTACGAAATGACTGCGTTATTTGGTTCGTTGTTGAGTCGGATAGTGCACGACTTTATTTTTTGCTTACATTAACGTTTAATGGGAAACCGAAACTACTTGTCTCCAGCAGCCATTATAGTGATGTCACACTTCGCTGGCGTATGAGCTAGCTTACCATTCGAAACTTTACCCATTCTCAGTCCTTAGCTTCTCACTTCTATGCTATCATTAACCAAAATTTAATCTACCACTCCAGAAGTTTTCACGCTTTAGATTTAGAGTCACTTTATGTCTAGGCAAGATTTATAATACAAGATACAACAGTAAATAAATTCATGTTAATATACTTTCAAATAGCGCGTTTTCTTGTTTTGGACAGATTGGACCAAATACCCGCGAAAAAGCTTTCAAAATATACCATAGCTGTAAAAAGAGAAAAACTGTAGGAGTTCATGATTCTTTTTTTTATTTGTTTGTTTATTTTAGCGATTAAAAGTCTAAAACTAGATTTTTTTTAAAAATGGCAAACATTTTTCCTTTAAAGACTTCCAAAATGATTCGGTGTAATTTTTTTTTTTTATAAGATTTACATAAATGTACAGGACATAAGCAAATGATAAAACAACCTCCATAACGAAAATTCCCGAACAGTGGGCACTTACTATTTAGCAAAAACTTTTCCAATCCCGAATACCTATATATTTGTATGTTTTTACATCTGAAAGCAGACACCTCCGAATAGCGGAAAAATACCGCTATTCAGAGGTTTTACTGTAACAAGAATGATTTTAACGACAACTTTTATTCCGTTGACCACGATAGACAGAAAAAAAAAATAATAATTTTTATCCATCATCTTTGACGTTTATTATGTTTGCCAAATA
Organism: Maratus michaelseni; assembly: GCA_963931845.1. NCBI lineage: Eukaryota > Metazoa > Arthropoda > Arachnida > Araneae > Salticidae > Maratus > Maratus michaelseni. The sequence continues at coordinate 260,150,241 of OZ007592.1, forward strand.
GAAGAAAAAAGTATAAATATAACTGATATGAGTTATCTTGAACAAGTAACCATTGTTCCAAGAATAAACTTTTTTGTGTGTGTGTGGTTTCGGAAACTGAAAACGCAGGAAACCAAGAAAAGAAGAAGGATACGCCCACCTTTTAAAGATAATATCATTCTTCTCCTTCCCACTAATAAACCAATTATGCCAACAAACATCGTATTTCAGTAGTCAATGATACTACAGTTTAAAACGACGTGGTATATCTTTTTATTTATTTCTATTTCTATAGAATAACTAATTTATATTCTCAGATAGTTTTAAATGATAATATTTCTATCTATCCAATTTTCAGGGAAAACGTCCTAAAAGAACTCCATCATCTAAATGAGTTATTAGGATAGCTTTCAATAAAATTCCGATGTTGAAAAAAGTAATATAATTAAATTTGGAGGTGAATTAGGGTAATTCAAGGGAATGAAAAGATAGATAGTCCTTATTCATCTTCATAAGGATGAGTTGAAAAGGGCTGTGCTTGAAGAGCAGTAGTGGATTTTTCATGAGAAAATTTCAGGAATTTCTCCAATATTCTTTAAAAAGAAATAGAATGACGTAAAATATCGATCAAAAATTATTCTATGGGCTTAAATACAGTAGCGTCCCGTCATATCGTTCATTCAAGTATATCAGTCGTTTTTCCGTCTCTATTGAAACAAAATAAGTTGTGCCTTAACTGAATTTTTTTAAATAATTACATATATATGTATATGTAGGATCCGGTTAGCCCGGACTGGCGGCCTAACCTAAAGAGTGTGCACTTACTTCCCTGCCAGCGAAAAAAACCACTATTTGCAATGCATTTTACTAATTTAACACTAATAAATCTTATTTGTATGTAAAAAATTAAAATGCTGTGCATTGTGATTTGAGTTTTATAGATAGAGACTTTTTAAAGTGTACACAAAAACAAAATAATAATATACACATTAAAATTAAAATTGAATACAATAGTAATAATAATAATAAACTAACACTAATGATATTAAGATATATACAATAAAGGAAAATTGCAATACTCTGACATACTAATACGAAATATAAACTGGGTGTTTAATAACTTTTACATCATTAGATATCTTCATCTGAGTCTATTTGCGTTACATAATCATCTACTTGTGGGTTCTGATAAATAACTTGGTTGTTTTCTATCAGATACATATACTTACGATCTAGTAGGAGAGATGGTTTCTTTTTGACATAGTTAAACTACTTCGAAAGGATCATATTGTTTGGTTTCTGAATATGGTACGTTAACTGTTAGGGTATACTTCAACGAGCAATGAAAACTAGATGTTGCATAGTCTCCCGAAAAACATCGAAATTAAGGTGCTTTATTGAACTTATTTAGATAATTAACGAATGGGTCATTGTGTTTTGCAAAAATATAGCTATTTCTGTGATGAAATAAGTTATCTTCAAATAATTTTGGCATGAGCGCATATGTGAAACTTCTTGTATCACCATAGTCCAATTTTTCTTGCTAGCGTTGCAACGCTTCCTGTTGTAGTGATTTTTCGATTGATGATTTTGGAAGATGGAAGAATTTCTGATGTTGAAGATCAATCATCGTTGCTTCCTTAGCCAATTTATCAGTTAACTATTTTTCCGAGATCCCAATATGTCCATGTAAATTTGAAATTTTTAGATAAATTTTTGAGAATCTTTAAGCTGTTTATTATTATAACATGTGAACTATCCAGAGCATTCAATTCCGAGAGACCATCTGTACGAAAAAAATCTTGAAATGGAGAAGTAAAGCCCCACTTCTATTGCTAGTATCTCAGCTTGAAAATCTGAATTTTTTGTATTAACTTCACTTGTTTTGTTTTTTATAATTGGCTGTTATTGTATTCCCTGAATAGGCATACACTGTACCATCTACTGTCTTTGAGTTGTTTGTATAGATCTTTATTTTTGGAAATGAGTTTCCATCTTCCAACATTTTAATTGTATTTTTCCTCAGGTAAATACAGGAACCACCTTGCTTTGAGGCGTAGATAACAGGAATATATAGTTATCTAATAGAATTTTCAGTTGTAGCACTCGCGCAGTTGTGTCTTCTTTTTTTAGTTTTATGGGTAATGTCATTATATATTTTAATACACATAGTGCTATAGTTGAAATTTTGCTTGTACGCACTGAATATTAGTAAGGCTATATCTTTGCACAGAGGAGACAATATTCCTATGCAATGGAGTTGATTGAAGTTTCTTGGACCATCCTGATGTTTTCACCAAGTTTCCTAAACATTGCATTAAATTGGGTTGAAAGCCCTGCATGCTATAAACAAAAAACATGCAATTTTTTTTTTTTTTTTTTTTTTATTTTAAGAAACTTTTATATCTCCATGAATATGCGTGCTATTCTAAAACAAATGAACACAAATGGTGTACAAAACCTACATAGTCATCTGATATAACAACAAATTATTTCGAGCATTTTAATTTTATAGGGTGATCGTAAATATTATTTTATTTCTTCAATTTGTTGTGGGTCCCCTAACTTCTCTCGTGGCTAAAACTTCACTGAAAAGTATGAGGTAAAATATGCTACTTACATTCGTGAAGTTCTAGACGATTTCGCATAATATTTCTTAAATTAATTTCTTAAATTAATAATTCGACAAGATGTCTGAAATCTAAAGTGTCCGGGTACTTTTGATCAGATGTGTATATATATTGTTTCTTTTTTACCGTTACTTTTCTTCTTTTCTTTATATATATATATATCAAATTACTAATTTGTATTAAATTTTTTAATTAAATTTGCTAGTTTTAAAATGGATTAAAATCATTGATACTTTATGGCTATTTTACAGTTTGTTAAAATAACAATGACTTGTATAACTGTAATTGTAACTATACAATCTTTCCATGTCCTTGTGAAATTTGTTAGAATGGCTGTGATGTTGTCATTGAAATGGTTCGTAAAGTTTCTCTATTTTTCAATTCGTTTACAATATTTTCATTGCAATAGTTTGTGATGTTTTTATGTTTCCTTGAAATTGATATTGCATCTCTAATGTTTTGATTTTCCGCATTTATCCATTCATAATTCAAATTTTTTAACCTGTGATATCGTGGTTGATCGGACAAGTTGAGTAAAGTTAATTATGCTTAACGACTTATTTTGCTCAAATAGAAATCAATTACGAGTTACTTATATTATGGAATATTGCCCTTGATAAACTGTTTCACAATATAACTATCCATTTTCTTCTTAAAATTTTTTCACATTCTGCTCGTGGGATTTTTTCTCCACGAATTTTTATTTTTTTTTTCCTTCATTGTTTTATTTTTATTTTTTTTTCAATTTGTGAATTTTACATTCTTGGATATAAAGTTTTGTATTGTATTATAATTATTGGTACATATAAATTGTCGATTCTTCTGAGATATATATAATACGTTTGAAATCAAAACAAGTTCTCTCAACAAAATCTGACCAAATATCTAATTTAAAGATGGTAAGTATTTAGTGTAATATAAAGTACCTTTAAGTTAAAAAATTACTATCGAAATCAAACAACAAAATGATCGAAACTCTAATTTAAATGAATGACTTCATACAGCTAACTTTCCAGCCTTAATATTTCCACTTGTGTAATTCTAATGGCATTTTTCTCTCCAAGGTCCTCCGAAGTGGCTTCGAGAACCAGTGGATACCTCGACGTCTGTCGGAGAGTCAGTGACCCTTCCATGTGCAACATTTGGATATCCCCCGCCCGATGTAACATGGAGAAAAGCCAATGGTAAGGTGCTACACTGTTAATCAAAAATTAAGTTGTAATTCTAAAATTTTAAAATTTTGTTGAAATCTTTTTCTTTCAAAAATGTGTTAATTGTCCAAATTCTTAACAAGTAAATAATAGAAAAAAATACTAATAATAAAACGACTTCAACGGATTATTTCTTACCTTATTTCACGCCCATGGCATGTTTTAGTGAGAATGGTTTGGCACAGCAAGATGTTTGTGGCAACCCTTTATTATCATCCACATTAACTTCAAATCCCATTATTGTCGAAATAGCTCATTTTGATTTGCAGTAGACGATGGTGTATAAAACTTTTTGGCGGGTAGTTTTTATATAGCGACTTCTTTGAAGTCGATAATACAGTTCTTACATTTAATTCCTTTTATTTATTTATTTTACATTTTTACTACTTTTCAAACTTCTAGATGTTTATTTTGATAATACCATGTAGAACTTAAAACATTTGTTTGTTTTTTTCTTTTCTTCTATATAGACTGATTAAAGAGATAAACAATTTTTAAAGATTTTGGAAATTATTTTTTAAAAAGACCGGCTGCTTTTTTACTTAAATATTTCTCTTACATAGTCGCCCGCAAAGAAACGCGCAGCGCTATCTCTGGATCTGCATTTTGTCATTTAATTAACTAAATTTTATTTTTATCCCGTGATTAAAAAGTAAATAAATAAAAACTATTATTCTGAAATGATGTAAAATATGCAACAGTTAAACACTGAAACAAACACAAAAAATTTCATCAGGGGGCCTCCCCCTCGTCGCGGAAGACATTTTTTAGTTCTGTTTTTCTTTTTACGTTCATGTATTAAAAAAATTTCTTAAACTGGAGATTCGGTGGACCGGAGCCCTCCTGATGAAAAAAAAAATCAAAGTTTGAATTCTTCAATATTGGAAAAAAAAAAAGCCTGTAAAAGATATTTTGGAATTTTAAATATCTTATTTGTTAGATTTCTGTACTCCTTTTTTTTTTTTAATGTTTATAATTTGTTTTGTGTGTAGTGTTCTGACAAAACTACTTATTTTAGTCTATTTCATTATGATCCCCATTAAAGAAAAAAAATGCTTGGCAGAATGCTATAAGCACATTTGTTCCAAAATATTGCCCTTCCCTGGATTTTGTTCTGGACCCTTCCTTTCTTTATTTATAGAAATCACGTTGTATCACACAATACTGCAATTTTATACAGAATAAAATAGTTATAAAAAAAGCACTTTTATTAACTAATTTCAGATTTTACTAAGCCGTGTATGCTAACAACTATTGAATATGCAGATATAAAGGAAAAGAGTCTTTTGCAATAGAGTCTAACAGGAAGGAACTCACATTATGACCTTGATAGAGTAAACGTTAACAGGTAAATCCTTAGGGTCAAGAGCGTTGAATATCAAGCGATGAAACAACTTTCATTCAAGACATTTTTATTTTCGTTTTTCCTCTTACGAAGGAAACGTGTTGTCGCATAAAAACATTTGTTCAGCTTGTTGACATCCATATTCAAAAGTGCTCTCAATTGTCTGCGAATAATGTACATAAAATAACCAATAAAAATACGGGTTGAGGCAATACTGGACTGCAAATATTAGATAATGAAAGAGAACGGATAAGCATACTCATAAAGCTAAAAACTGTGTCTTATTTGTATGTGTAAAAATTTAGGCTAAACTAGAAGCTTCCAAACTGTGTTTCATAAAAATAAAATTTTTAATTGCGCTACGTCAGTGAACACTAAAATTTTTTAGCGTGTTCAAATATTCCCTTTTTCCCATTTTGCTTTCTAATGCTTTTAAGGGTTTCGTTCATCTCACGAAGCCCTTTTACTCCCGCTTCGTTGTCTGTCGGTCACAGAGCCGGTTCTCAGAAACTATGTAACTTACAGTCATGAAATTTTGTGTACTTATAGCTAAATACCTGCTATGAAGCTCAAAATCGTAAAATTTGTAAAATCGTATTATATTAATATATAGAGATAAAAAACCAAAAATCTAACAGCTTTTTCCTATTAAATTTAAACATTTTTCGTTATAGCAGTTGCCAACAATTAAAAATCCACAATAAAATTCTTTCTACAATAAATAATTTTCTATTGAAAGATTTCCACGTGAAAAATGAAAATGAAATAAAAAGTTTCACCAATTTGAAAAAAAAAAGAAGATTAATATGACGTCATATTGGTTATAAAACGGAAATTTTCAAACATTTCTCAATAATACAAGGAGTATGAGTATGTGTAAATACAGAAAGCAGCTTAATATGACGTCATTAGAGAATTAAAAAGAAAATTAATCTGACGTCTAACATTTTGAAGGTCTTTATACAACATGTTTAATTTTGAAATTGATTTTTTTTATTGCATTTAATCCACATGACAGATATTATTATGACAAAGTATCGGACCGGTTCAGATTTTCGAAAAAAAAGAGAAAAATAGACCGGTAAATTTTTACTTTATAAAAAACATGACTTTATTTATTTATTTATTTATTTTTTAATGAAATTTATTTGGATTTATTAAAGGAAGGATGAAGTGTTTTGAAAGGAATATTAAACGAAACCCTTTGTGCGATCTTTGATCGCACTTACCCACTTTTTTTAAATCTCCCCGGTTCAATTATTAAACTGGGGAGAAAAAAATACTTATGATTTTTATGATTTGTTTTCCCAATTGGGATAGCGTTTCCTATTCGTAATATTATATCTTATATTCTTTTAATAGCGCTCCGTTTTACCCTTTTTTATATATATATAAATTTTTAAGCTGTGCACTATGAAAAATGAGAGGATTGTTTTTAGGTTTTCTGTACGTTTCACCTTTTATGCTTGAAGCACAATTTATATCTGAAAATATCAAGCCACGTCCTTCCGTTAAAACTGTTTTTTTCTTATTTTTTAGGTTTTTCAACTCAAAATGAATGAATTGCATAGGTGCTAAGGATTATGAATTTTGCATACCACTTTTTTAAGAAAAATTTCTTCGTCTTAAATAATCGCAGAAATCTACGATTAAATAAGGCGAAAAAAAAATTTAAATTGTGATATTCAAAATCCTATGGAATTATAATATTTAAATGACTTTTTAATTCGATGTTTTCAATTGGGAACATTAGATTGTAAATTGTTAAATAACAAATGTTGGACGATATTCGATTTTTTTCTATAACATGTGACCTCTATATTGATCCATTAACAGAAGCGCAGAGATAATCTGCGCACCCCGGCAGTAATTTGAATGCTGTCCTTAAATATAGTATTAGAAATTAAGCTTGTCGAATAATTACTTTTTAAAAAGTAATGCATATTTGCTTCAAATTTAAACATCACCATATTAATTTGACATAGAAAAAAAAAACGCGTCTACAAAACACCTATCGTTTGTGACATATTTTCAGTTGAAGTGCCTTCTATTTCATCAAATATTTCTTGGAATCTCTATGCCTCTATACAACCTTTATCCTTTGTACAACTTCTAATGATTTATTAATAGATGAAAGTTTTTATTTTAATTGCTTTATTTTAAGGTTGTGTAACAGTCATATGCACAAATATGACTCAAGTTCTGAGTTTTTATTTTTCCATTTGTAAGACATTTTAAGTTGGAAATTTTATTTGAAAAGAGGTGCTAGAATCTACTTATTAACACTTTTACAACATAGTTGAAAAGTGTTTATGAATTTGGGTTATCAATATTTATGTCTGCCCGTACTCACGTACGTATGTTAACTTTCGTAAATATACTCCAATTACCATGAAATGTTAAGTTATTGATCTTTACTATAGAAAGTTCGGTAATGAAAATGAAGTGTGTAGCATTTATAGCTCGTTCACAGGGGCACTCAAAAAATTCTGTTACATTATGGTCTATGGGGGAAAAATCGTTTCTAATGTATTTTATGATATTACAATATTTCAAACATAATCAAATGGATATACATCACTGATTTGACTAATAAATATCCTTTCATAGGAGTATACAATAAGTAACATTTGTAGTTCATTTATAAGAACGCACAAAAGATTACCATTATACACTGATGTCCAGAAATTAAGGGGCAGTGACCGGACACTTTCGATTTCAGACGTTTAGTCGAATATCTAATGAAATTTGTGAGGAAATGCCTGAAATACCCTTGAATTTTGAGAATGTATTGACTTCATGTTTTTCAGTGCAGATTTAGCCCCGAGGACAATTAGGGGGGTAATAGTAAATTTAATAATACAATAATATTTGCGTTTCCCTAAGAAACAGAAAATGCTCAAAATGATCCGTCAGTGTAGAAAATGACTACGTAGGTCTTGTTCAACATTTTTGTGTATTTGTGTAAGAACAGCACGCATCTTGAAGATGTTTACGTTTCTGTGGAAAATTCAATTTTTTATATAGCATACAGAGTTTTTAACCGAATTTAACACCTCTTTCCAAAAACTTGACAAAGAACAGTAGAAATAGTATAATGCAGTTTAAAGATAAATATATTGAATATTTGATGACATATGCGTATTTTTATAAAATAAATTTTAACTGCGCATGCGCGAAATACAGCAAAGATTTTTTTGTCATTATTTGGTAGTCAATACTATAGAGCAACTCATATAAAAAGACCAGTCAAAACTCGTGAAAACTCAAAAAGATACAGGCAATACAGTGAGCTAATTGATGAATTGGGGAGGAAATCCCATATAATCCTATGGGATTTCCTCCCCAATTTATCAATTAGCCCACTGTATGCACTGCACGCAGTTAAAATTTATTTCATACAAATACCCATAGGTCATCAAATATTCATCTTTTAATTGCATCATACTATTTCTACTGTTCTTTGTCAAGTTTCTGGAAAGCGGCGTTAAATTCGGTTAAAAACTCTGAGTACAATAATATAAAAAAAAAAAAATGAATTTTACACAGAAACATTAACATCTTGAAATATGTGCGTGCTATTCTTACACAAATGCACAAAAACGTTGAACAAGACCTACATAATCATTTGCTACAGTGACAGACCATTTTGACCATTTTCAGTTACTTGGGTAATCGCAAATATTATTTTATTATTAAAATTATTATTGCTCCCCACCGCCCCTAATTGCCCTCCGGACAAAATCTTCACTGAAAATTATGAAGTGAAACATGTTCTTTACATTCTTGAAGTTCAAGGACAATTTGTAAAGAATTTCAGTAGATATTCGACAAAACGTCTAAAATCGAAAAAATCGGTCACTGCCCCTTAATTTTTGGACATCAGTGTATTGTGATCTGTATGGAAAAGTCGTTTGTGATTCATCGTAATGATGCAACATAATTAACTTAAAAAGAATCAAAGAGGTGCACTACAACATGTTTTCTTTAGATTAAGGAATGCGTAGCATTTTTCTTCATTTACAGAGACGCACAAAATAATTCGTACTATGATCTATTTTTTTTCCGGGAAAAATGAAATTTCTGAATAATGTTCTGTTAGTGTTGGAAAGTATTTCATAACCTATGCTTGATGCAGGATTTTTCGTTCTTCTTTCCTATTTAATTAAAAAAAAATCATGATGACCCCTTTTAGAAACCCGGGTCCGGTAATTTGCACCATCTCCCCCTCAGCCCCTCTCTCTGCGGCCCTGTTCGTTAACAAACGAAATCACATCTTCAATTAAGAATATAGTTTTCAACTATTTTCCTACCTAATCAAATTAATTTTTTTGCAGATTCTGCGCCAGATCAATGGACACTAGTAACGAATAACCAGCATTTTCGAATAGAAAGTAATGGGTCTTTAACAATTCTTAATGTTCAAAATGAGGATTCGGGGCTATACCAGTGCCAAGTCAGCAATGGTATTGGAGAAGGCCTGAAGAAAACTGTTTCAATCAGCATCAAAGGTATGATTTAATCGAATTTCTTAAATTGTATTTGAAAAACTCTTTCTTCTTCCATACTCGATTTTGCTGATACAAGATCTCTTAAAATAAAATCATTATCTCTTCATATCAATTCAATTTTCTTCAACTTGAGATTGTGATAAATTCTTATTCTTTGATGTAAAACCTTTGTTGATTTATGAAATCTTTACTTAAATTTTATGTCAGTCTTACTGTGCAATTTCATGTTATTTAAAAGAGTCTTCATTTAGGTATATTAATCACATAATTCGTTGATTTGTCACATAATAAGTTATCCATTTATTAATGCAAAATCTTGTTAATTTGTCACAAAAATTCCATTAGAAATGTATATTGATCTTGTTATGTATTTTCTTATTATATTTAAAATGAAGTTAGACGAATAATTAAAAAATCTTCAGTTGATTGTAATAATTTTAATATGTTGATTTGTCACATAATAAATAGTTATGCAGACTGATGCAAAAACTGTTGATTTGTCACAAACATTTATTTAATATTCTTTGTTTATGTTACTAAGTATTTTCAGATTTTTTTCTTTCAAAAATAGGTACCTAAAGAGCTTTGTTCTATTAATCATATCTTGTTGATTTGCCCCTTTATACGTTGTATATTACTATGAAATTTAGAAGTGAATTTGTTATTCTCCTTGATTATTTATAAATTTTCTGTATATATTCACCTGTCGCAAATTTTTCATAAATGTGTTTTTCATTTTGAAATGTATTTCATGTGTATTTTAATTTAGATGTACTTTTATAATCTAACTCTTTTTAGGCAAATTAACAAAAATTCTTTTTCAGATCAACAGAAAAAAAAGACACATAAAATTTTATTCAAAAGGATCTTAATAAATATTCACATACGTAATTTTATTTAATTTAAAAGTATTTTACTTTAATGAATACGAAGAAATATCTTTCTCTTTTGATAGCTTCATTTTTTTAAACAAAACAATACAATTTATCGGAGTTTTGTGATATATATATATATATATATATATCAATTATTTTTATGCATATTTTTATTACCCTTCCATAACACAAATTATTATACTTTTAAATATTTTAACATAATCAAACTATGATTGGTAAATAAATCATACAAGTAGTAATTTAACTGGGCACATTTTCACTCAACTGGAAAAATTACTACTCATACAAATTGTTATACTCCGGGAGACAGCGTTACATTTTGGCAACTAATTTTAGCGCGAATGGTTTTGCTATATATGATAGATTAAATGGTACGAAACTGCCAGTCAGCTGACGCATTATGTTTCCATAGAATTATCGCACAGTTTGTTACAATATAAAATGGATAGCAACCCGATTACTAATGATACCCATATTCGGAGACGTCGTCAGTATTCGGGGTTGCCATTCATTTCAGATTACAGCGGGATGTGTGATGTTACTATGGTAACACACCTTGCTGGTGCGCCAGCCGAGAAGCAGTTTCGTTATCCGTAATACCATCTAATCTATCATATATAGCAAAATCATCGACACTAAAATTGGTTGCCAAAATGTGACGCTGATTTCCGGACAATTAGTAATCAATGTATATGCTTAATGCGCATACTCATGTTTATGCAAAGCATAACTTTTTTAAATTTGTGAAAAAATAAGTAAATAAATAAATATCATTCTGTGTACTAATACACTTAAAATTCTATTCTAAGTTGTTTAGAAAAAGAATAATTTGTTTGGCGTGATTTTATTAACCCTTTATGCCCCGACGGTACTTTTAAGCACCATAAAAGAAACCTTGTTATAAAATTCATTTAACACATTGACTGGTATTAATACAATTTAGGACGAGTTATAGATACTTTACTTTATCATGTTCCAAATGAATTATTCTGAGTAAAAAATATTTTTTAATGAATAATTTCTTTTTCAGATGTAACTGATCGACTTTTCTGATGTTAAAAGACATGGAATGGAAAGTTTCAGTTATGAAAAAAATCTTATGCAGTTGTATGTTGTAAAAAATTAAAACAAATTTAGACACATTTTAAACAAATTTGCACACAGGAAATCTGAAAATTTTAGAGATGTCAATAAAAGTAAAAGTTAGTCGGAAGAAGTTTTCAAACCACTTTTTTTATGACTAAAGTTAGGAGCCTCATAAGAGACTAAGGTGAATGAAAGGGTTAATATATTTCACTCACATTATAATCATGATCTAATCGTAATCCCGTCGTAACGTAATCGCACTGTAATCTGTATCAAAAAGCTACATAATCATAATTTCTCTCTAGCACAGGATTACAGCATATTTTGTCTTCTCTTTATCACTTTTCATTCAAAATTACTCTAAAACATAAACGTTCGAACACAGTGTCTTTAACTCTCGGAGTAAAGATTAGTATTAGAAGTTATTAGAAGGTCTATGCTTTAACTCACTAGTTCACGAGCAGGAAGGAATGGAGAGAAAGGATTAAAGAAAGAGGGATGGCGGAATTCCTAACACATAATTAAAAAACAATGTAATCGAAATGTAATCATAATTGGCTTGTTCAGTAATCGTAATGTAAAATGTTTTTAATTGTAATCTAAACTTAATCGTGTTCTAGAACCTAATAAATGGTTATCAGCGAAATGGAAACACTGAAGGTAATCTTAATCGTAATCGATTACACTTTTCTGTAATCGATTCTAAGTCGCTAGAAATTTCACATTTTCACATGGGATTGCGGAACTTCTTTCCGAATCTCATCCGGAATCAGGGGCTTCTTTTATGTTCTGGCTCCACCCCGAAAAGGAAAAGCTCTCATTTGGGGATTCAGAAAGCATAGGTGTGTACGGGGTGAAAGCGATTAAATATCACTTAACACAAGAGATGCGAGAGTTAAGACAAAGCCTTTATAAATAATTTAATGTTTGAGATAGTTTAGTATATAATTTAGAGGTTTAATTTTTGAAGGTTTGTTTTTGAACAAATACCTAAATTTAACTTTCAAAATGCGATTGCATTTTATATTATCAGTAAAAAAAAACGAAATTACATTACTTAAGTTAAAACTTATTTTAATAAAATAAACTATGAAAGTGAAGGAATTTAGATAATATATTATTTTTTAGGCATTTTGCATTGTATTAGTAGATCCGAATTGCTTTTCGAATTATTCTCAAAAATAATTCTTTAATAACAAATCTACAGTAACTTATAACGTTCGATTACATACAGCAAAATTTACTTTTAAATAATTATAAGTAACAAAAAAATCAATTAATTTCAATCAAAAGAATGTGTAGTTGAAGAATGCATTAGAGCAATAAGTGAAACATATTTACAAATAGGATACAGAGAAATAAAACACATAAATATTCATAAAGTAAAATTTAAATTTCATAAGTATAAGATTTTTCAAAATGTTTATACAAATTATCCAAGAAATATTAACGCTGCACAATCAGATTTACTTCATAAGAGTTCGATCATAATTGTAAATTGTTGGCGATTTTCTTAAGAGCAACATTGTCTGCAAAATTTTCTGGTGGCAGTTAAATTTGTAATATTTTTGTAAACAAGTTTAATAAATTCTTCAGTATCATAAAAAATATATTACTTTACATTATAAAACCAATTCATTCAAAATTTTAATTGATATAACTCACAGGATTTCAATGAGAATCAATTCAAAAAATATTAATTAAAAATCATTATTTTAGAGTTAAATTAAAAAAATAATTTGATCGTAATGCTAGGATGAGCGTTACTGAAACTCATTTGTTTTCATCCAAAATTTAATCAAACAGTTTATCATTTGATTAGTAATTATAATAAACTCCTTAACACAATAATCAGCAGAACTGATTTTTATTAATAATCCAATTACTTTCATTGATTTGCATATGTATAAATAAATTAAAGGTGTATTATTGAAATGCCACAGTAGCCAGAACATAGAACACATTGCAACGTCTAACACAAACATTTAAAATTATTTACAATTTATCTCCAAACATTGTTAGGAAATAAATAAATAACATTTCGACTTTTCTACTGCGTATTGTGTGTGATTAACATAATAATCAGCCTATTTTGTTTTTATAGTAATAATCCAATTATTTTTGTTCAACTTGCATATTTATGCATAATTTAAAGGTCTGTAGACCATGTTGATAATAATGTATTAGGAGAAATTGGATTATCTAACCTCAAACAAATAGGAAATTATTTACCAATTTATCTCTAAACATTGTTAGAGAATAAACAAGTAATCTTCAGCAGTTCTAACGCGTTTATTGCGTCGAATACGTATCTATGACAACATAATCTTTTTGCTCATAATAAACAAAAGATAAAATAATCATTTGAAATATCATCCTCCAAACATTTAAAAAAAAAAAAAAAAAAAAAAAAAAAAAAAAAAAAACTACGTCTTGTATGCATTACGCAAGTAACGTAAGACGATTTTCTATTTCTTTTTAAATCTCATTCACAACCCTTTTTTTTTTATAACTGCTAGTAGCTTCTTCGAGTGAAAAATAATCGTGCGATATCGTTTTACCGTGACCTCGTCGACCTAAACCATGTGTAAACAGTTTTTATTGCCCAGTTTCATGTGTTCTCATTATTTTCTTAACTTCTTTTTAGATGATCTCTTTGCAGATGGAAGAAATAAGAAAAAAATCGTTTTCCATTTTTAATGAGGAAAGTTGGATTTTCATGCTTGTATGCAAATAGAAATCAGAAGAATGAAGTAGTTCATAACCTGCGACTGATATCTGTTTCACAGTCAGCATATTATATACATAATTTCTATATTTGCCTCAGATTGCATTCAGATTATGTAGTTGTTCCAATACATTGCTTTTTAATGTTTTATTCATATTTACTATCTGTGTTGTGACATCCATATTTGAATATTCAACTCATTACGATTTCATAATTATGCTTTATACATATGTACGTTTCCAATTCATTTGCTAGCGATGATTTTTACGTAAAAAATGTTTTTTCGTGTTTTAATATTCTTCTTATAATTTGGTCAATCGATTAAACAATGCAGTCCCACATTTCGAACTCATTCAACTCATTACGATTTCATAATTATGCTTTATACATATGTACATTTCCAAATCATTTGTCAATAATAATTTTTACGTTATTTTTTTTTAATTTGTTCAATCGATTAAACAATGCAGTCAACATTTACAACAAAAAATAAATATGTAACTAAAAATAAAAATAAAAATAAATAATTGTTTTCTTTTAGCCTCCTTACTGTCAGTCTTTTAAAAGTTTGTTTGGAAAGATGGGCTTAAATGAATATTATTTTAAGAAATGTTTTTAAACTTAATCTTTATAAAATATTCCTATCAATTTGATCAGTAGATTAAATCGTACAGTTCTTAAATTTACAATAAGAAATTAGTATATATAACATATTTTTTTTTTCGTGAAAAATAAACAAAAAGATTTAAACTAATGTTATTTAAACAATCTTTATTTTTATTATTTTTATAAACGTAAAATATTTTTTTAATTTGCTCAATATTTTAAAGAATTCAATTCTACATTTACAATCAGGAATTAGAGTCCTTTTCGATTTAGTCTAATTTTTATTTATTCGTTTATATTTTGACAGGAAAGAAACACAAATATTCAAATGAGTATAACTTATAGTATGTATTACATTTAGATAATATATAATTAAATAAAACTTTTTTAAAATTTAATTAATATAAAATATTTCTTTCAATTTACTAAGTAGACTAAGGAAGTCAGTTCTTTATTGGAATAGAAAGTAATCTTTTTTCATATTCAATCAATCAAAATCTACTTTGAAGAGAGGGAAACATAAAATATAAAATAGTAAGATTTGAATAAAATCTTCTTTGATATATTTTTTAAATCTTTAGTGCCCTGTCTTTATTATTATTTTTTTAAATACTGCAAAATTCATAACAACATTATTTTCACGGATAATAAAAATAAAAATCTTCATTATAAATGCATATCTTTAATAAATACTTTTAAAAATATTTTAGAGATATATTTAATTTGGCATTTTGTGATGCATCTTAATCATTAAATTTTAATTTCAATATTTCATCCATTCGTTATTGAAATTTTTTGAGGGGTTTCTTATGCAAACAACTAAAGTTACCAACATTTGTTTATAATTTTCAGTTATTTTGCAATTTTAAGAAGAGTATTTTCCGATAAGAAATTCCCAATAATAAATATTTACGCAAATGATTTATAATTGTAATAAGTAAAAAAGGAATTTCTTTCAAAAACTCTTTCGGTATTTACATATTTTGTTTATTTTAATAAAAAATAATTTTATTTGTTCGAAGAGGGTTTTTTTCCCCACAAAATATTTTGATCTATATATTTTACAGCTTAATAAAATACTGCTTAATAACTTCTACATACACTAAAATTCATTCAACGTAATTATGAAAATTAAACGAATATTAACGTTGTTACAATGAGTTCAATATTTTAATTTGGTCTATATTTTTAAAATTTTATCTTAAATTTAACATGTATGTTATTATACGCATAATTTTCGAGGCACACATACTGCTTTAAATTAATTTTACATCTCTTAAAAGATAATTAGATGTTTTTTTTTTAATTCACTGAAAATGTACTACTTAAACTCTTAAAGCAATATTTCCTTTGTATTTATTCATAAATGCACAATTAAAACAAACAGTAATTTCAATTACTAATAGAGAAGTGAAATTTTACAAATGAAACCTCATTATATGTAGGAAAAAATTCTGACTGAAAACTTGATTCCCGCTCCTGCGCTAGGGATTTTCCCATCTCTTTTAGGGAATTTCTCGAAACCTGCTTTCGCCCATCGTGTATTCTTCCGTAATACGCCAATCGTAATGTAGGTACCGGGCATGTTACATCAACCCCTAGCTCTGTAAGGAATACTCTAAACCTTGTATTATATTCTCCTTTAATTCTAACTTGGAGTGTTATGTTCTACGTGTTCTATCCTATTATATGCTCAAGAATGTCCAGGATTATAAAAAATGCATGGATATCGTGAACGGAAAGATCATAGGATATAAACATTGATCTTGGATGCCTAGGAATCAGATGAGAAATTCTTTTTGTGATTCAGAAGACTGCATTTGTGTGTCTATCATGTGGTTATTTACATAGTTACGACTAAAAAAATTAATTCTGAAAGAAGCAACATCGTATCATGTTGCTGAAATTGTGCTTGTGGATGCTGTTAATAACAGAGATGAAATATGGATTTGCAGATGCGGATGGTGAGTATCTCTTTTTATCTTCTTTCATCTTTCGATAATTTCTATGCGTTTATGTTGTAGTACAGTAACCCACATTATATCTCGCATTTTGGAAACAAATATAAAATATTCAATTGTATGCTATCCGGTTATATCGTGCTTTCGGATGTATCGTGCAATTTTCCTATCTCCCTCGCATGCGCGATATAATGAGGGACTACTGTACTTTTGTACTTTATGTTAAAACTGTTGTTCTTTGATTTTTTTTAAATGAAAAGTTGTAGAGATATAATGGTAAACTGTTCAACAAACGAAAATAATGATCAGCGGTTATATATCATTTATATATGCCTTTCATTTGTATATATATCAGAATGATTATATATAATAGTTTATCAGCGATATAATGAGGGATTACTGTATTTTATGGCAAAACTACTGTTCTTTTGATATTTTTTAATGAAAATGTGTTGTAAATATTAAGAAAGTTCACTTCTTAATCCACACCATGATAAATATTAAAAAGTAAATAAATAAATAAATGTAAATTTAAAAATAGATATTTCCGTCAAAATGTGTATTTTAAGGTATTGTTACAGTACTTTTTTTGCAATGCATTATGCTTAGCAGTAATTTATTAGATATACCATATGTCGTTACACGATTCATAAAGAAATATTTAAAACAAAACGTTCTAAATAATGGTTATCAAATATTTACCTTGAAATATTTGCTTAACGTTTTACGGCTGGCTTTTTATCTTTCGCATTTTATTTTCCGATGTGAATAACTGACTTTATCGTAAAATTTTCCAATGCTGTTCCGCCTTGAAATACATGAAAATCAAGTGATTTATTTGTACTGCTCTTTCAGATACAATAGGTCATTTGAATCTGTTACTACGGTCCCTTGACCGCATTTTACCAGTAGACCCTCGATTCAACCAAAGAAAGCGGATTTGCATAATCTCGTTTATTTTATATTAACCTTTTTTATATCAAATTTAATATAAATAGATATTATAATTCGAAAAAATTATAATGGATAGTTAATAACAAAATATATTTTTCGATTATTACTGTTATCATAGTCATTAGTAACTGTAAATACACACACACACACACACACACACACACACACACAGATATATATATATATATAACCCCATTTCCTAGCGCATATTTAATTTAGCAGTCAACTTCTTGTAGATCGATGAATATAGAATATGAGCATCAACATATTGCATTTTATAAATACAAGATAACTATACATTTCCACAACTAAATACTTAAAAAATATATATCTCAGCGAGTATAGATTAACTTGTAAAAGGGCCACCAAAAATTAATTGGGCCCCAGTGACCCAAATATATTAAAACTTCCCCGATTAGTAATGGCATTTGAGATACAAAGTTGCTTATTATCTGTCGCTTATTTAGAGAGTTTGTGTGAAAATATGCAAACATTATGTGCATAAAAAAATAAAGAAATTAGAAATTTATTTAAAGGGTTATACCTACCCTTAAATAAATTAAGTATAACCCCCTTTTTAGGTCTTTTTTTTTTTCAGGAAAATGAATTTGAAAAAATCTTTTTATATTTTGTTTATTACACTTTAAAGAAAATAAATTGATTTTTGTAATGACGAAATTAAGTTGGATGCTGCTACAGCAGACTCGCTCCCCAGAGATGGTGTCGTTCTAGTAGCCATCCTCGGTGATCACCGTAACTCTGTCAAATGCTTTCTGAAATTATAATAAGAATAACGTGTTTACTCCGAACACTTAAAACTAAAGAGTAATCGTCCGATTTTTCGAAATACTGATTTTGAACAAAATGACGACTGTTCAAAATTAAGGTACCGATTTTTACGAAAAATTTTGATCCTTGATTGTTTATCAAAAATAGAAAAAATCATCAGATCACCAAAAGGAACGATTACTCTCTAGATAATATTGTTCTTAAAAATTGGTCAAAATTTGAAGAAGATTGATTGAGATTTGTTCGAGTTGTCGTGATCACCGATTTCAGAACATAGTTTTGAGATAATCGCGTTTAAAGATTCATGATTTATGTATGATAGAACAAAGTCAATTGAGTACCTTTCTTACTTTTTATCAGATCTATTAGAAAATGTAACTTGATATTCTTTACTAATTGTACTTTCAGAAAATGCAATTTTTTTGCAGATATTTGCAGATAGGTATAACCCCTTAAAACAATAGTGTCAATCTTCATTACAATGAATTAATTATTGAAAAACTATCAACATATTTTTTTAATATGTCCAACGCGTCTTAAAGCAATTTATTTGAAAATTGCTTCTTACTCCTATAGAAATCAGTAAATAAAAATACTCTAAGGAGAGTCATTGGTTTTAAACCTTCAAAAAATCGATTTTTGTTTTCATCAAATTTTACAAAATTTATACAATTCTGAATTAAGTGTCTTCTCCCCTCACGCGATCGTTAATATTAATCCTATGGGGCAGTTATTTTCTAATTTCTCGTTTGCATTTCACTATTTTTAAACTTTTTTTTTTTTTTTTTTTGCATTGGATAACTGAGATCAATCTCTACAACCGCACCGTTTTTTATTTTTTCGATTTTTTTTTTGCGGATTTTTTTTACGAAGATACTTTTACTTTCGGAACCGGTTTCATAAGTGAAAGTATCTTCGAAGTTTCATAACTGAAAGTATCCGCAAAGAAAATCGAAAAAGTAAAAAACGGCGGTCGTAGAGCTCGATCTCAGATATCCAATGTAACAAAAAAAATCTTTAAAAATATTGAAATGCAAACGAGATATTAGAAAATAACTGCCCCATAGAATTAACATTAGCGAGCGGATGTTTTCGCATGATGACAGGGGAGGACCCTTAAACAAAATATACCGCATGAAAATATTAAAATTCTAACCTGGTCAATTTTTAAATTGATAATGTATACTTTAATAGCGACGCGACTTTAATTTGTTTTTAACTTTGCATGCGTTTTTCTCAAAACTGTGTTTTTTGCTACTCATATGCTCTGAAAAATAACTCATTTTCAGACAGCCTATCTATTTTGCACAGAATTCTATGAAATGATTAAACCCACAATCTCTATCTTCTTATTTATCAATTAAACTCTGTATTTTTTATTTGTTGTTATTAGAATATGTTTTAAATATGATGTTTATTATCATTTAAACATATAACCTCCTGGAACTAAAACATTTTTTATATAAGCTAATAAAATTCGATGTAGGTTTATATTTAATGCATTTATTTCAGCGAAAACCAAAAATTGAAATTAAAATTAATTTTTGTGGATGTAAGGCTATGCACAACAGTCGTATTGAAATTTTATTTTTCCTTATATATGTTGAGTATTTTCATATTAGTTAATAAAATTTTTATTCATTGATATTAAATTTATTAATGGAGTATATTAATCAACCTGTAAAAAAAAAATAATTATGAAGATTTTAATTTCTGATTGGTTTTAATGGAAAAATTCTGAAGATAATTGTGACACATGAAATATAAGTCAAAAATCTTGAAATTTTGATATCTGAAAAATGATGACTCCTTTTAATTCTTTCGCGTCTGCTATCCTAATAATGGAGCATGCCTTTGTATTTACTATTATTTTCTCGTTAAAATTACTTTTGTTATTGTCTATATGAAAGGAATGTATTTATTTACATTTACTGATGTGATTTCATTTATGTTTCAATATTTAATACTAACAATAACAATAGTAATAATAATAATAATAATAAAATTCCTTAAAGCTCTAAACATTGGTTCTGATACTTTTATTCAAAACATGTGCTTCATTTTTTTAATTTAAAAACAGGGCTACTTCTTAGAACAAATAATTTATGATAAAAAAAAAAGAAAGGAAAAAAATAATAGAAAGTTGTTATGTCTATTTAATCTTGTTGTAATACGATGTTTTCTAATCGTCTTCAAAAATAATTCTTCTCTAAGCCGTTGTCATATTAATACTAGTACGCAAAACATCTATATTCCTTGGATTTCATTAAGCCATAATTTTTGTCATTTGGATAGATACTTTTTTTTAACCTTATTTTTTCTCGAAATTTATTTAATAAAATGAAATAAAATAAAATAAAAAAACGGACTCGAAAGGGGAAAAAGATATTCTTTTTAAATTCACGTCACAAACTATGAAATTAATTATTATAATTAACTACTGAAAGGCAAATGTTTACAAAATATAAAATTCTTAGTTTCTTTTCTTTTCTTTTTTTTTTATTTTCTTTCCTTTTCGTGCTTCTTCTTCCTTTTGTTCTGCAAAATGAACTTGAAAGATCATTATCTGCTGTCTGAAACCGTACGCTTTGGCACGTGTTTCAAATAATTCCTCTGTAGCACGCATCAATTAAACAAACACGTAATATTAAATTAAACGAAAAATAATGCATGTGCATGCGTGCTTATCAATTAGATTGCGCTGTATTGATTAGTAAAGTTAGTAAAAATGACTATACATTTTTTTTTTCAGTTATCTGAAATATTAAATAATATGCATCGTAATTGTACTTTAATAGCTGCAGATAAAGTTGCATATTAAGTTATCACGTTTCAAGGTATTTGTAATTATTTATACAAAAACTGCATTTTTCAATACAGTTAAGTCTTATTCTGTTTTGCATTATAATAGTTTTTCCGGTTGCTTTCTAAGATTTTCTTTTCTGTGGATATTTTGATAATAAGTGTCTCCTTAGACCGTCAAAAAGTAAAATTTATCTATATCTCAAAAACTAATGATTAGAGATTAGAATAAGCTGTAAACTTACACACTCGTGTTTTTGACGATTTTGGTTTGCTTTATGCAAAAATTAATATAGGTCATAATTCATACTTTTAATATGAATTTATTAATAATTTTCATAATTAAACTCATTGCTGGGAGTATCTACGCATTCATTAAAAGCACTAGTTACGAACATAAACACATTTTGGTACTCTTAATTTACCTTTCTTTGGCTAAACATAACTGATTAAATAAATAGTGATCGCTAATCTCTGGTCGGGATTTATAAATGTTAACGAACAAAAATTTAACCTAAAGAAATAAATAAAATTAAATGAATTTATCGCCTTGTGGCATTTTTTAAAATGAAATCCTAACTTATTAGCTAAAATTAATTAACCTAATTCCTGACTGAATTAAGATTAACCTAAAATACTGAAAAAATATTATGCGTGATATTGAAGTAAAAAAAAAAAAAATGAACATACACATGATGCAATAAAGAAAGAAGACAAAATTTAAAGTTAAATAAATACAATTCATTTACAGTTAAATTATTGCAAGAAAATTAAATACCAAATCAGTTAACTTAGATCCTTTCTATAGGATCACATTAAGCCAATTATTTATGAAATTAAATACCTTCATAGTCAGTCCTTAGTTTTACAAAATGAATTTGGTTATTTTTACAACAAGAAATAGAACCTGCAAACTTGTAAGATTCGTACTCTGTCTTTTACAAATGCCTGTAAAAATTAGGTAAATATCTACATTTCTTTGGAAGTTGTAAGGCCTTAAACTATGAATTACGCCGAATTCTCGTTCTCGCTAAAAAAAAAAAAAAAAAAAAAAAAAAAAATGTGGGGAGAATTAGAGAAGACTGATTTTCCTCACCATTTTTGTTTTTGAATCGAATCATAAATATTAAATATTGAAGTAAAACTCAATGTATAAATTTCCGTTGAACCAAACAGAAGGAAGTGATACAAGCATGAATGGAACAGTACTGATTCAGAAACAGTATCATAGGTAGAGTTAACCCTAGTTAGGGTGAATGGCAGTCAAAGATAATCTGATTTACGCATCTAAAATACTTTGCTTACCAATGATGTAGATCAGGCATGTCAAACTCGTTTACCGCCGCGGTCCAAATTAAGCATTATATGTAAAGCCGCGGGCCACATTAAAAAAAGGTGGATATTACCATTGCACAGGATAAATTTTTACGTACAAAACACAGCTATATTAAAGAAATATTCACAAGTTTCAAAGTTACTATTATACATAGTTTATTTTATATTCGAAAAAAAATACTCAAATTTTCTTTTTAACAACGAAATCTATGAAATTTAATTGAATTTTCTAAATTATATTTATTTAAAAAATTGATTGTACACGCTGGTTTTTTAATCTTGATCTGATCAAAAGCATAACTGCTAATCTTCTGTGTTTTCTTAGAGTAAAAAATAAAAATAAGCATATTTTGAAACAGAAAAGTTATATATTAAAATGCGTCTTGCACCCATGCGCTACTTATTTAATTTGATTTATTAAACACATTTTCTGGTACAATTTTTTTTATTTGATTAAAAAAAAAAAAAAAAGGTAGCTTAAAAGTGCGTTGCCGAATATAGCTAAAATCTGCCTAATTGCACAGTATAGTTTAAAAAATCGGTCGATTGATGAATAATTACAGAAATTTGGAAACCCCATATCCATATATTTTTGCTTTAATATGAAATCGCACTGAATTTTGATTAACCACAGTAATGAATTCTGAAGAATAATTTCAACATCAATCAGAGTTGAAATAAATAGATTTAACTGATTTTCATATTTCTTCAAATTAAAAAATCCTTTTATAAAATTAATTTTTGAATATATTTTTTGTATATTCTAAAAATTTCCACTTCGATGATTATTGAAGTAATGCCTGGCAATATTTAAATTGAAATATATTTTCTTTTTGAAAATTGTTTTATCAAAATAATAAATTTTTTTGAAAACGCTAATACTATCAAATAACAAGATATCATTACGAAATTTGCCTTGAAGTTGAAGTTTACTCAGTTGCTTTGTAATTTCAAATGAAAACTCCAAGTACTTTGTCTAGTGGTGGACTCTTAATAATCCACATTCATAGTTTGTCGACTTAAAATTAAAATTGTAACATTTTTTTAACAGTTCGAAAATAACAGGTAAAACTTTATAACGGAAAGCCATCAAATTTCGTATAAGAAGGTAGATCTGTTTATCTTCATACCCATATTTACAAGATATTTTCTATATTGACGATTATTAAGCATGTGCATACGAATAAGTTTTTAAGCAAATATCCGGCTTTTTAGAAATCAATCCATTATAGATAAATCTTTCTAGCAATGGTCTTATGCTTATAGTATTTTCAAATTTCTTTAACCGCTCTAGACATCATTTCTTCAATTTCGTTGTAAGTGCTCTCGACTATCGGGACATTTAATATAAAAAGACAATAATTAGTGGAGGTTTTTTTGTTTTTTTTTAAGCAAATATATTTCATTCCATAAAATTTGTGAAAGCAGTTTGATTCTATTTTAAGAAGTATCAGTTTCAATTCTGACAGTTTCTCTTTTCAATGTTTAGCCAGATTTTTGTGAGTTTTCTTTTTAATTTGTGTCGTAGCACCTCTTAATCTTACATTCTTTTCAAACTCCTACAGTGTCTACATATCAAACATAAAATTTCAGTTTTCCTTTGAATATAATTCAATTGTGTGGTAAATCACCTTTAAAAAATCTTCAGTTTATCATATTTATTCATAGGGTAAAGAGCTTTAACATATATTTTTTATATAAATCCTGGGATGTATGAGGGTATGTCAATAAAATGTGTGTACATAAATAAAAAATTAAAGAAAGGAAAGAAAGACCACGTAGAATTCCAGAAAGATCACACATAATTACTAACCTTAGTAATGAAAATAATTAAAGAGCTAAAATCCAAAATTTATATGTTCGACTAAAGCCCGAAGTGAAGAACCTGGATGGCATATTCGGGGTTTTTGTGTCAAGCTCAAACGTGATAATTTATGCTACTTTCAAAGCAACTCATTTTAAAGCTATTTAATTTTATATTTTGATTTTTTTTAAATTTTAACTGGTCTTAATTAGCGTTGAATTTTATTAATTTTATAATACATTTCTTAGTATTTAATAAATACAGCATATTATTTTGTAAAGTGGTGTAAAGTCTAAGAGAGAAGTAAAATAAAGTATTAGTTTTCAACATAAACAAATACAAATTATAAGTAAACTACTTTAAAAATTTTACGAATCCTTAAATTTTCAGACTCAGGATGCCACGCTTTGCTACGTTCCGAATGGTAATCTTTGTTTCCACAATTTTTTTGAGCTAAAATGTAAAATTGTATCTGTCTATACATCACTGTTGCCAGATGAGCAGAAATTTTTCTGTAAAGACAAATATTCCCCTTATTTAATGACATGATAAATAAGACAAATATTGCATTCAAAAATAGTGGTAGCATTCTGAATAATAAAAAAAAAATCCCGCCAAACTGGTAACATTGATATACATATCTTTATATTGCCATCTCTGAGACCACGATTTGCGCAAGGCTGTTCGTGCAAAGTGTATTTTCAGCATCCGTGTTCTAACAATTAAATTAAACACAGCTAAATTGCCAGTCTTCGCGGGCCACAGATAAGTTGTCAGCGGGCCAGTTGTGGTCCGCGGGCTACGTGTTTGACATGCCTAATGTAGATAATTGAGACACCTGTCCTTTGATTTTTGCATAATGGGTTCAATACCCATTATAGAAGAAGCATATCTTTCATTTCTGTTAAGAGCCTACGCTAGTCACGCGAAGAAACGCTCCAGCTAATGTTAAGTCTATGGGAAGGTTATCGCGCGATTTCTCGCTCCCATTTTAATATTTTTAAGGGATTTTTTTTGCATAGGATAGCTGAGGTCGATCTCTAACGTTGTTAGTTTTTACTTTTTCGATTTTGGTTACTTTTTTTTATAAGCGGACATTTTTAATTTTGGAACCGGTTCTGAAAGGGAAATTACCCTTATATAAAAACACTGGAACCAAAATCGAAAAAGTAAAAACTAACAACGTTAGAGATCGACCTCAGCTATCCTATGCAAAAAAAATCATTTAAAAATATTAAGACGCGAGCGAATAATCGCGCGATAACCTTCCCATAGACTTAACATTAGCTGGAGCGTTTTTTCGCGTGACTGATGTAGGCTCTTAAGGCAAACATTGGTTTTTTTTTCTTTTATGATTGATATTAAGTTTGCACATTCCCAATAAAATATTTATATTTAATTGTAACATTTAATTTCAAATACTCTTAAAAAATTAATACATAAACTGTTTTAGCGCTTATATAAATTCTTTCTTTATTATAAAAGAAAAAAAAAACGTGTATAAGTAAAAAAATAAATAAATAAATAAAACTCACAAATATTTTATTAATTATTTTAACAGTTTGCAAAGACTGCTTTGCGTATAGAACTTCATGCTTAATTTTTCTTCAAATTTCAAGATAACTTCTTTTTGCGAAAAACCAACCAAAACGGCTCAAAATTTTCTCTGATCTTATCTGTATGTGATAAGTGATTTAATTTCTGTATAAATTTTCACAATTATATCAGTAAAATACGAAATAGTGTGCCACAGAAGGAAGTGTAATCTTATAAATTAAATTCAAAATAATTCTATGTACCAGGGTCAATCCAGGGTGTCGGAATATGTCCGAACTATTCTTTGTATCTATTCCTGTCCCTCATCAAAAAATTTAATGAACCTATTTTAAATCTATTATTTATAGTTTGTATTTATCCAAAGAATATTGCTAGACCGGGGACGGCGAACCTATTGCACACGTGCCATAAGTAGCACGTGACAGATTATTTTTGATGCGGCATAAATTCAGGTTGTAAATCAAAATATAATGAAACCGCACGAAATTCATTCATTTAGACTAGCTGAATTTGTCTGAATTTGATTAGTTCGATTAATTGTCGTTGTCGTACAGATAAAAGAAATTGAAATGCATCTTAATGGATGTAAATTAGCTCAATATTGGCTTAAAAAATTTCAAATAAAGAAAGGATTGGGAGATTTTCGGAAAGAAAGGATTATAAGAGATTATAAAAAAAAAAAAAAAATGACGATGCTAAACCTGGAATTCAATTCTAGACAGGAAGAACTGTTTAAAAAAGCTTGCCATTTTGACTTTTTCTTTTTTTTTTTTCGGAAATGAATAATGTGAAAACTCGAGTAGAAACCTCTTGTCAGATGACTCCAATTCAGCTTACATTCACTCAAGTATAATTAAATTAAGTATGCAGCTGGTGTCAATTATTTGGTATCTAAGATGCAACAACAGAAAGAGCATTATTTTAAATTACTTTCTAAAATATCTCACCAAATATTACCATATTTTTTTTAATACTAAAAATAAGATTTTAAGTAATTTTGATTCATTATTATTTGTTCCACTAAATGTTTTGGTTGTTGGCACGCCAAGATCACGTAAAATATAATTTTTGATAAATTTGGCACGCGGATATGATAAGATTCGCCGTCTCCGAGCTAGACCATTAATCTATGCTTTAGTAATGCAAAATTTAAAAATTATTATTAATATTTTCGTTTTTTTTTTGTTTTTTTTTCATAATACCGTAGAAGGCAAAAAATTTCTGGTGTCGGTGACATAGGAGACAAATGTAGATAGTAATGTGTGAAAAATATGGTCTTATAAACAAAAAAGGGCATTGCTGGTTAGCGCATATAAAACTTCATTTATTAATCTAGTAAAGATGTCGAATGAAATTTCGAATTAATTATTTATATATTAAAAGAAATAAATAAATAAATAAAAAAAAGAATAGGTCATCTCTGGTGAAAAGTTCACACAAGTAGATAATATTTAGCTGTCTCTCTTTTGGAAAAAGATTTCTTAAGCAACATATGAAAAAAAGTAATTTTACTTTCAACTGCAATTTTTTATGCTCTTTCAAATAAAACCTTTAATTTACTGTTGTAATCAAGAAAAGATGCAAAGCAAAAATAACTGGTTCAATGCCCGTTCCTGCTCAGGTAAAAATGTCGCATTGATAGAGGTTCGTTGTTCACATATATCAAGAAATCGGCAACAAATTTAGTTTCACGTACTTGTAAATGACAGCAATAATTTCAAAATTTTAAAATTAAAAAAAAATAAACTATATTTTGAAATTGTATAATAGATAAACACATAAAAAGCAGTCTTAATTTTAAAAAAAGGCGCGTACGAAAAAAAATGAAAAAATAAGAACGCATAAATATCCAGTGGAGTCAAAGGTAATAAATAATCTCATCTATATACATCACAGTGTCCATATACTTTAACCGTTTCTCATGTGTGCGGGATTCTATATATGTTTTTGAAATTATGTATTTTCAGTTCCTACACTGTTAAAAATTTGCATCAAACTGTCCAGTCATTCGACCGTTTTTATAGAAGACAGTTACATAACCGTAATTTTATTGTATTCTGGCCATAATATGCACAATAATATGGTCATAATAGAGTTAAATTACTGTTATGTAACCATTTTCTATAAAAACGGTCGAATGACTGGACAGCTTGATGCAAATTTTTAACAGTGTAGTAGCTTATATTTAACTGATAATAAAATTAATTTCTTTGTCAAAAGTGAATCCCTGTTTTTTATCGCTATAACTTCCCTCCGAAAATTACATGTTAGAAATTCATTCAAGACTTCTAATTTACCTTATTTTAGCCTATGTTTTTCTTGACATTTTTAAAAGTTAATTCCTCACTATCATTGTATCCAAGATATGTATTTAATCAAGATATGTTTAACCAAGGTTTGAATTTCAACTCGATCACTAATAAAATCCTAAAATTCAAATTAGTCTCAAATGAGTTTAAAAATAATTTGGAACTTGGTCTTAGCTGTATAGACAAAATTATACTTAGCATTATTAAACCATGTTATTAAAATGTATGTTATTGTACTTTGCCTGTTATTATACATTAGAGCACTTTCAATTGTACGTTTTTTTAATGTATAGATTTAAAGACGGCCATTTGAAAATGTTTATAAGGGGCTGGTTGCACATTACATTTCACGAAAACAATTGAAATTATATATTATTTATATTAACCTTTTATGTAAAAGCGTTACACTTATATCCGTTGGTGCATCCGCATCACACCACAATGTAGATGCGGTTAATTTCCGTTATTTTTCTCTTTTTTTAATGCTATGGTGTAAGAAGGAAATTTAATTTTAGAAATCATACTAATTAATTTCGAAATCCATTTTTAGTACAAGTTTTTCTACTGTTCCCTCTAATTCCGTTTTTCCGAAGACTTTATCATCCGCATTAATCCATAAACCCTGCTAACCGCTAGGGCTAATGGAATTCTAGCTATGAGTAAGAAAAATCAATCTAAATCTAGCGACACTGCTGACAACTGCTGACATCCAAGTGTCAATGGAAAACATACCAACTTATTTAGAAATTAAGATATAATACAAAAATAATACACAGAATGGCAAGATATTGCAATCAGTCATGATGTTACAGAGAAGTTTTACATGCTTGTTACATTAAACATGAATTTCATTTTTATACTGTATAAAACGAGTATGACATATCAAAATATGTCTTACTGCTTACCATTACATTATATAAATATGATTCTCATAATATTAATATTAGAATTCGCAACATAAGCAAATACTAACATAAAATAACTTGACCAGAATTAATGCCAAAAGTTATTTGTCAAATAATTATGAAGAGAATACTTATAAAAGTAACGACGAAAATAGTGGATAACTATAGTCATAAATAATTAGAATACAGTTAAAATATTCAAATTAATCAAGGTGAAATATGATAAGTACAAATTATTTACAAATTCAATGATATTGTAAATTCAGAATATTTGTTATCTTTTTTAAAATATACGTATATAATTATAAAATAAATAAATACAAGCTGCTATTAGTCTAAAGGTTCCAGATTCGTATCCTAGTTTGAGCTTTCATGTTCGTAAAGATTCTGAATCTAATTAACTCTTGTGTGCATAACGGTCACAAAACCAACCAGCTAGTAAATAGACCAGTCTAATTCATTCAAGAATTTTTTTTATGCATCTTTTCATCTCTCATTTGAATATATATTTATCGTGATCCTTTAAATAAACTTCTGATAACCAAGTTAAAAAAAAGAAAGTATCATGAATGTTGTTAAAGTCTTTTGATTTTAAAATCCGATCTTTCTTATGCCTAATTAACTAACTTATTAAATTGATTATTAATGAGTAAAATACTGAAATAATTATTCATTTTTTTTACTAACATGACCAGAAGAACACTATTAGCTTGCAGCAATGTTATTAGTTCAAGTAAAGTAAATGCCTGAACATGAACAATGCTGTGACACGAGTGACCCGACCTTGTTCCTGCAAAATCTGTCTAAAGTTAACCTATAACTGAATCCAACTAACAAGAATCATTTGCGTTGACCCGTTGTCCAATTAAATACATATGTTAGATGTACTCGAATTTTGTTAGCAGCATTTTCCATATCGAATAGCATCGAATTACGATTTCACCAAACTGATGAATACAGATTTTACAGTTTTAATCGGAATTTCGGGGACTAGCAAGAGTTACACACACTGCAAAAAATAATTGTTGATTTTACAGTATAAAACTGGCACCCCAGCTGCCAGTATTATACCGTAAAATTAACAGTATTAAACAGTAAAATAAGCAGTAATACGCTGCCGCGCATGCGCGGTAGCGTATTACTGCTTGCGCGGCAGCGTATTACTGCTTATTTTACTGTTTAATACTGTTAATTTTACGGTATAATACTGGCAGCTGGGGTGCCAGTTTTATACTGTAAAATCAACAATTATTTTTTGCAGTGCAGTTAAAACTAAGCACAATAACCTTTATCTAACGGTGAATACGCAATGTATGTAAAAATTCAAAGAACCAGAATGAGCATTTGACTTATTGAAGAAACTAAAATTTTATGTTCGCTATACACAGACCATCCATTAAAGCACCCCCTCCATTATAATGCCCATGCAAAAAGTCCAAGATATTTACTTATTTACGCAATGCTATGTTTATAACCAATAGAACGACCGGTTAGGATTATACATTCAAAAGGCCATCTCCGGATTTCCTACTAAAACTTTTTTGATATAGTTGTAATGTATGAAAAGATTACTTATACTTTAGAGATTTTTAAAAAGTGAAGATGTGAAGATATTAACTTTTACTTCTTACAATTAGAAAATTTTATACATTTATCGGTGACAAAATCTCAAGCCTTATCAGTGTTATCAGTGTCTAGGAAACACATTATTTTTTAAGCGTAAAAAAAAAAAACTAAATCGAACTTTTCGCAGTTTCTCTTTCCTCTCTTTAAGATTTATATAGGTGGTCATATAGTTTTCTCCTTATTTAGTACTTAATTTTTTTTATAAAGATTTAGATGATAATTTCTTCAATAATATTGTAATTGAGAATGATTCTACGGAGAATACAAATATACAAAGTTTTGTTTCATAATGCCATGCTTATTTTAGGTAGCATATAAAACTTGAAATAAATATGTAAACAAGTAAGCTCTATGTGTATAAATTAAAAATTTATTTTCATTAAATAAATGATACTTACTTTTTTAATAAAAAGCAAAGGATACATACAGTTCGTGCCTTTTTCTAGTTCAGAGAGAATACTTCAAAATTAAGGCTGCTCGTTAGTAAGATCTGAAATTATTCTCGCTAATGTTAAACCTATGGGCGTGTAATGTATTCGTATTTTTTAAATATATGTTCAGGAATTTTTAGACGCGTTCGTAATTATATAAATACGTAGCACATATAGTCATCGTCTGGTCCGTCCGTCCGTCCGAATATAACAGCGCAAAAACTACCCAATGGTTTGAAATTTAATATATAGTATCGTTGCAGAATTTCGTCGCGTCATTTCAAATTTTATGAAAAGCGAATCAAAACTTAAAAAGATAGTAATAAAATTTTTCTTCATTTTATTAAATCCTATCATACGTAATCTATATAATAAAAGCGCAAGTCATGTGACTGAGGAAAACAAATACGGGCTATCCACTTCTTTTTTCATCTGCCACACGGATATTTTTATTCAAAATTATTTTTTCGAATAAAATTGCATAAAAGTTACATTTTTAGAAAAATCGTTCAAAAAATTGTTTGCTTGAGAGATGAGTTACATTAAAAAATGTATAGATTCTGAGATATCTTCAGTGGAAATTAGATTAACAGCCGAATATCTCAATCCATTACAGTAAATAAACAAAAGAGATTTATTCATGGTGAGTCATAGAAATATTAAACCATGGAGGTAATCATTCGCAAAGCAAGATCTCCATGGTGAATTTTCCAATGCTGTCTGGTGTCGAAAAAAGAAATGTCATCTGTTAACGTGGCATACGTAATAAGAAAAAAAAAGGCATATTCATTTCACTCATAACAGGCAATATAATTCATTTCACTGAAATAGTAACAACTAGTTGCACCCGTCGAAATTCGACGCAACAGGATATATTAAATAAGTATGTTACAATTTAAGCTTATGAATAAAAGAATAATGTAATGAAAAAAAAAGTGACTCTACAAATTTAAAGCTTGATATTTGCAACAAATATACTCAAAACTTTGCAAATGAATAAACACGGATGCATGGAATTGCGATAAAATGAATACTTTTGTTTCACAAATTTTATTAATGTCAAAATATAACTTAATAATAAACAGTAAAATAAGCAGTAATACTCTGCCGCGCATGCGCGGTAGCGTATTACTGCTTATTTTACTGTTTATTACTGTTAATTTTACGGTATAATACTGGCAGCAGGGATGGCAGTATTATATACTGTAAAATCAACAATTACTTTTTGCAGTGTACGAAAAGCGTTCTTTATCTTTAGAAACCTCAGAAACCAATACATTTTCTAGATTTACTGAAGCATTTATAAAAACAATGTTTTCTTTTGCTGCTACTGATTTTCGAAAACGTTTTCGAATATTTTTTACAGTATATTAATCAGTTTTTTTAACCGGGAATATGGCTTTTTTTTTATGCTATCCATCCTCAAATACACATTTTCACGTTTGACAAACATGTTTTACAGATAAACATCATAAATTAGCATTAATATTTAAATTATATTGTTTTGTTACTCTTGTATGTTTAAACTAAATTACATAGCTGAAATGTTTAATTAAATTAAGAAACCTTTGTCTTTTTTTATAGTGTATTTTTAGTCTCAGAATGACATCTGGAATTTTCATTCCTAGACATTTTTTCCGAATGATATATGGCTACAAAATAAAACAGAGAGAGAGAGAGGGAGAAGAAATCACGTTAGCAGAATGAACAAATGTATAATTCATATCATCAAAAAAAAAAAAAAAAATCAGATATAAATAAAAAAATTAATAACCAATAACCATCTCATGGTTTAAAAAAATAAATAAATAAATAAAAAAGTTATATCCTACGTTATTTTTGTTTTACATATGTAAAACCCGTCATGAGCCATTTTTATACTCAACTCGGAGGTAGTTAATTGAGTGATTTTTCTGTTCGAATTTCCAACTTCTTTAATAGCTTATCTCTTTATTATGCTTATTAATGCAATATAATTAATTAATTTCACTAAAATGACACTTAACGAGGAAAAACGAAGTAGAGAATAATTATTGATGGAAGAGTAACTATTTAGACTCTCCTTTATATGCGGCATATTAAATATTTTATTTTAATAAACAGATAAGTGATTTTGAAATACAAATAACAAATTAATCACAAAAGGCGGTACTAAAAATATTTTGTACAAAGTGTCATACGTAATGTAATGTTTTTACAAAAAATAAAGTGCACATTATTTATTTCATTCTTGCATTTTTAGCTTAATATTTTCACTTTTTGCGGGTCAAACAACTTAATCGAGAGACATTCGCATAGTTACAGAACGTTTTAGATGGAAACCATTCTTAGAAAAATTGGACATTCTTTTCACTATTTCCAAAATAAAATAAAATAAAATAAAATAAAAATAAAAACAGATAAAATAGAAATAAAAAAATAAAAAATTATGTCTGTCTGTCCATCTGTCTGCCTGTGCATACGCTAACTCGCATAAATATTCTCGGATTGTCATGTAATGTCATGCAATTGATATATGCTATTGAGGTTTACTATGGCAGGTTCTGTATTAAAAATGAAGTAGGTAGCAATTTTAGTTCGTATACAGTGACACTCAAAATAATTCCGTTACATTATTGTCTACAGGGAAAAAATGTTTGCAGCATATTTTAATAATGTTACACTACTTCAAACATAATGAAATTTGTATATATTATTGAGGTGCACTACAAGATGCTTACTGTAGAATATGACGTGCATAACCGTTATCGTTCATTTAAAGGGACACTCAAAAGACTTCGATTACAGTACTGTCTACTAGCTATAATTGTTGAAAGTATGTTTTCAACTGTGGTAGGCTTTTTTGATTTTAACTAATGTTTTGCACATCGCTTGGCGTGTAAAAATTCCATAGATTATATACAGGGCTGCGCAAAAGAATTCGAGTACATTTCCGTTTAATGACAGGTTTTCTGTCTTAAAATACAGTATAAATATATATAAATACATATGTTGATAAATATATTTTTGGCTTTTAATTTTATCATACTCTAAAAGTACAAACTATTAAGTATAATCAGTACAAGCTTTTACAATAGATTTAAAATATCAGCTTTACGAAAATTACATAAGAAATTTGGGGTTTCCCGAAGTCAGGGGCTCCAGAGCCAAGGCCCAGATGGCCCATGCTCATCAGAAATTAAAATATTTTGACAAGTGTGATTACTTTTGAATATCACTATTTCCGAATGAATAGTAATATTTGCCTCGTTTAATGAGAGAAAATATGTTAAATAAGGCAAATATTATTATTCTAAAATAATGGTATTCAACATTAAGCACCAGTGGGAACACTGTTGAGCAAATGAAATGATTTCATTTACTTTAAAACCCCATTTAGCTTAAAATAAGATTTTTTTATGTTGTGAAGCTTATTGTTTATTATGATGATTTTGTTAACAGTTTTAAAAACTGGAGCTATATGAACTAAATTCAGAAGTTTTACATGAAATTATTCCAAAAATTCAACATTTTATTCAAAATTTTTATTTGAAAATTAATTTTTTAAAAATAAAGGAGATAACTTCTGGAAACTTTCAAATTATCTTATATATTTTTAACATGTCCCTAGAACTAAGTGAGCCATAAATACCAAATTTTGCATGAAAAGTAATGCTAGAACACGAATTTGCTAGTCTTTAACTCTCTCCAAAAATTTGTTTTTAACAAATTAAATACGAGAACAAAATTTTTAACAAACTATGCGGAAGAAATCGGGCTCCATCTGGAATTAAGGTTTACATCAATAGTTCCCAACGTGAGGCAGTCTGTGAATTGTTATTAATATTTATGATAAGCAAGAAAAATTGCTGTTTAAAATGGCTGAAAATTGGGAATCCAGAAACGTCTCTTCTGCATTGTATTATTCAAATAAAAAAATGTGTATAAACATATGCATATGAAATACTTTATTTTAAACTATAGAAAATAACTGATAAAAATATCAAAAAAGCACTTAAATAAATATTTCGCGACATTAATAATATTTTTTTTTCACGAGCCCCCTAACAAAGTATTGCTGGGTCCTGCCCGTGATTATCTAGGGTGGGCGCAGAGCTTTCAGGTAAAATATAAATAAAAATGGCATTGGCGAAGATACATGGCGATCATTGTAAAGGTGCACTGTGGTTTCACGCCCATAAATTGTTAATACGGTGATCAAAGTAACAGGGTCCTCTGTAGCTCTCAGCCATATATCTTTAATGCAACGATCACTATAACGTAGTTCTGTTATTTTGCGTGCATACATCGTTAAAATGAAATCATTTTAACAGGTCCCATTGGGTTGCACGCCTGTAAACTGATTATTCGGCATTCACTATAAGGAAGCCTTGTGCATACTCGAGCCCAGAAAGATGGCGATCAGTATTTAAATCGTAAATATTTACTTCCAAAAAATGTATTTCGAAAAAAGGAGGAAATATATTATAATATATTATATTTTGTATAAAAATTTAAATGACATCGCTAAAAGACGAAAAACGCAAAAACAATTTACAAAATATGAAAAAAAAAAAAAAAAAAAAAAAAAACTTATTTTTGAAAAACTGTCAGGCAAAATGTACAATAAAAAAAATCGCAGGCAAAATATACAATAAAAAAAATAGTTGTCTTATTCGTCTAATCCAAAATAATCGGGTTCATAGCCGATGTTGCCCACAAACTTGCTAGATCTAAAGTCGTTGAAATACATGTTTAACTATTTTTTGGGGAGATTTGTAATACTGAATTTCACGCTTCTACTTAAAAGTGCTGTTTTGATATGGCAAAGCTACCTAAAACTTTCTACCCCTCGTGTAACCCTCTTGGAGGATTCATATCTAAAATCGCTGAAATATCTATTTAACTATTTTTTTAGTACATTCGTTATCCTGAATTTCATGCGCCTACCTATAACTTCGACTGAGATATGGCAAAATGACATGAAACATTCGACCCCCATTTAACCCCTCTTGGTGGCTGGATATCTAAATTCGCTGAAATACATGTTTAATTA
Source organism: Maratus michaelseni (assembly GCA_963931845.1). Lineage (NCBI taxonomy): Eukaryota > Metazoa > Arthropoda > Arachnida > Araneae > Salticidae > Maratus > Maratus michaelseni. Next base: position 260,186,741 of record OZ007592.1, read on the forward strand.
TTTTTTTAATAGATTTGTTATCCTGAATTGCACGCTCCTACTTAAAAATGCTGCTGAGATATGGCGAAAAGGCGAAAAGGCGAAATGACCCAAAACTTTCGACCCCCTATTTAACTCCCTTAATAAGTGAATTTCTAAAATCGCTGAAATATGTGTTTAATATATTTTTTAGTAGATTTGTTATCTTGAATTCCACGCTCCAACCTAAAACTGCTGCCGAGGTATGGCCAAAAAACGAAATGACCAAAAAAATTTCGACCCCCTATTCAACTCTTTTAGTGGTTGAATTTTTAAAATCGCTGAAATAAGTGTTTAACTATTTTTTTAGGGGATTTGTTATCCTGAATTTCTCGCTCTTACCTAAAACTGCTGATTAGACATGGCGAAAAAATGAAATCACCGAAAACTTTCAACCCCCCATTTAACCCCCTTAGTGGTTGAATTTGTAAAATCGCCAGAAATACATGTTTAACTATTCTTTAGTAGATTTATTATCCCGAATTTCACTCTCCTACCTAAAACTGCTGCTGAGATATGGCGAAAAGACGAAATGACCTAAAACTTTCGACCCCCCCCCCCCCAATTAATCCCCTTAGGTTGTGAATTTTCAAAAATCCTTTCGTAGTGGGTGCCTACATTATGTAAGGAACATGTTTTCCAAATTCATTGCCCTAGGACCAACGGTTGAGTCTCGATGTTGATTATGCGTCAGTCAGGACATGTTCCTTTATATGTATAGATTTATAGTGACTTAAAAAAAGTTCCGTTGCATTACGGTCTATGGAGAAAAATCGCTTGCAGTGTATTTTAATGATGTTGTCCTATTTCAAACATATTTAAATTGATATATATCACTGAGGTGCGCTACAAGTTGCTTATTATAGAATAGGGTGTGCATAGCATTCTTCGTTCATTTACAGGAGCACACACAGAAGAATTCGGTTACAGTACTGTCTATGAACAATAAATACTGTGGGGTAGTGCGTGCGTTTTCAGTTATGCTACGCGTTTTAAAAAGTAACTATTTTTTTGCATATTACTTGTTGTGTATAAATTCTGTAGATCATATACAGAGTGTCTCATTTATTTTGCAACCCCCCAAAAAAGAACAATGTACAAACATTAATTTTTATTTTACAAAAGCGCTTAAACGACTGCAAAAGGTGTTGGAAGTGACCGCCGTCTTCATCTTTACATATCTGGAGGTTTCGAGACACATTCTGTAATGTGTTTGGTGTGATAGCGTTTATCTCTTCCATAATGCGAGTTTTCAGTTCAGTAATCGAGGCTACCGGTTCACGGAACACGCGATTTTTCAAATAGCCCCACAAGAAGAAATCGGGCGGTGACAGGTCTGGACTGCGTGGAGGCCATAGTCTTTTTGTAATTAGCCGATCACCAAAAAATCCTTGGAGAAATGACAGAATGTCGTTAGCCGTATGCGCAGGAGCGTCATCCTGTTGAAACCAAACGAAACGTTCATCTGCTACTTTTCTTATTGACGTGGCCGATTTCTCCTTGATTTTCGTCTTGATTTCTTTCATTTTGTGGTCAGTTAGGGCAAACGACAGACGGTTCTTTCTTTTCGGTTCCACAGTCCATTCTGTTTGAAAATGGTCCACGATTCGCTTAATTGTGCTTTTATTCGGCACCACCTAGTCTGGAAACTTGTTTTCATATCGTTCCTTGACTATTTGTACGAAGACGTTCGAAAATAATGTTCAATAATAAACGCGCGTTTTTCTGCACGTAGCACCATGACGCAAAACTACCTTTCACTTCGTTCTCCTTAGCCCTGAAGTGTCTCGTGCGGTTTTCTAGCGTGTTGGTAGTGTTCCTCGCACGCCCCTCCTAACCGCTACCTGCGCTAACGGTGTGGGCGTGCACTCGTGTTGTTCATTTGCTTCGCGTTTACGCGGATTGCAAAATAAATGAGACACTCTGTACAGGGCTGCACAAAAGATATCCAGTACATTTCCATTTATTGATGGAAATTGTTGAAGGGAAATTTTCAAATGTGCTATGCGTTTCCTAACTGAACTAAATTTTAGCATACTATGTAATATATATAGAAATCTATAGGACATATTCAGGGGTGCACAAAAGAAATCGGATATTTTTCCGACTATTGATGGTAATCGCTGAAATTGGGTTTTCATTTTGTTTACTTACATATCATTACATGTTTTCTTACACATCATTATTCACCTTATTAAACTGTGAAGTTTTGTCACACTATTCTGAATGTGTTGGAAAGTGTTTCATAATCAATGCTTGGCGCATGACTTTTCTTTCTTGTTCCTATCGTGTTTTATGAAAGTTTGTTTAGACCATGTTAATTGCCTTTTAGACTTCCTCCATGGCAATAACGTCTGACCTTTTAAGTAATAATAATTATATATCAAGGGAGGATCATAATTGTAGAATATGCTTAGGAAGTTTGGTCAGAATACTTTGAAAATCACTGAGTGAGAATATACAAAACTGGAGAAAAAAGCGCAATTTTTTTTAATGTTATTTTAAAGTAATTCGTATGATAAGTCACGAAAATATCCTTGATTAAATGCATTCTTACTATGTCATTTATTGCATATATACGAAATAAAAAAGAAAAAGAAAAACACATATCCAGGGTTTCATAAATGTAAAGATAAAACAAAAAGAAAACTTCCTTTTTTAGCAGAGCTGTAAACAATTGAAAGTTCATATGAAAATGATGATGCATTTTAAATAGTAAAACTTTCTGAGAATTAGTGAAATCTTTATTGTTAATAAACAAGCACCAAAAATTACGTAATTTTAGAAATATTATTAGGATGTTTACACAGCTCTCAATGTATCATTTTCTTGGAATTTATATCATTTATTCATATCATATCATATAATTCAAGATATCATTCATGTCTTGGAATTCATATCAATCATTATCTTTTACGTATTCAGCCATTTAGCAACAATAACAAAAAAAAAAAAAAAAAAAAGAAAAGAAAAGAAAAGAAAAGAAAAGAAAGAAAGAAAACGGTAGAGGTGGAGGAGGGACACTTATAAGTGTAAACTTTGCATTTTATTTGAATTAACATTTCTTATCTATCTATACCTATGAATTAGATATCGCTTTTTCATTTCGAAAAATATTTATCACACAATCATATGGCAAGAGGTTCCTAATAATAACATTCCGGAAATAATGGTTACTGATTAAAAAAAAATCCAAATTTTGTCTGAAATTGAAGGAAAAAATCACACACAAAAAGAGGCGCTGTTTTACTATATTTGTTATTTTGTTGTATATAGGCATAGCTCGCAACTTTTAGACTTTTTTTTTCACTATTTTTAAGAATTTTTTTTGCTTAACTGCCACATTTCGGGGATTAAATTAGAACGATTATTATTAAAATGTAGCTGTAAGAAAAAAGCGCAAAAGTTGGCAGCTATGCATATGTTGTGTATATTAATTTGCTTCATTATCAAAATGCGAATTTTATCAAATAATTTTGCTAAACTTTTTAGATATAAATGAATATATATTTATTATTATTTAAAACATTAAAATTTACAATATTTAAAAAAATAAATAAATTAGCTGATGCCATTTAAAAAAAAATTAAATTATGCAATTAAAAAAAATGCAGTTTTTTAACCCATTTTAGGCCAAGCATAGAAATTTTATAAAATGTTGTATTATTTGCATTGAAATGTGCTTAAATTACATTCATTAAGACAGCAAAAAAGTTTCGTGCATGAAAAATAATATTTTATTTAATTTGACGTTACCATTATTAATTTACCATTAATAATTTACCATTAAATTTAAATAAAAAAATTTCAAGTTTTCTGATGGCATTTGTTTTATTTTTATTTTCTTTACAGAACTTGCAACTTTACTCAATATGATTAACATATGATTAATCTCAAGTGGAATATTTATAAATTTTCAAAAAGTCGAATTTGTCAATAACCGTTTCAAGTAAAAAACCAGCGTATTTTGAAAATATCTCAACAGAAAGTGATTGCTTTAATTGACTTACTAATATTTTACAGATGTCTCAAGAACCCTTAAAAATAGCAGGAAAATAAAATTAGTGAAAAATATATGTCACACTGTTAATAAAAATATATTTATTGAAATGGTGCGTTTACGCACCTTTGGCTGAAAATGGGTTAATCAAATGTCATTTTTTCAGAAAAAATTTAATTATTGTCAAAATACAGCTTTACACTATGCTATTAAAAAGGACAAAAAATCACAACAACAAAATTTGCTAGTATATAAATTATCAGCCGAATCTGCTGTAAATTAGCAACAAAATATATCTTAACATTTTTACTGAAAATCTCAATTCAAAAATGGGCCTTAATTTTTGTACTTCGTAGTAAAAATGGCTGTAATCTGGCTAAATTTACAGCAAAAATTTGGGTCGAAAAATTTAAAGCAAATTTCGCACTAACTTTTCCGTTTTTAATTACATTTTATTATCAAAATAGTATTTTTTTCTGTTAAGACAAACTTTTCTTTACAAAAATAAATAAAGGAACATAATCAAAGCATTTTTATTTGCTTATTAAATTTTTTTTGCGGTTTAAAAATTTATTATTGTACCTTAGCAATAACCAAATAGAATAATTAAAAATTTTAAAAATAAAATTGATTTATTATTTAATGTAATAAATTTTTATGATATCTATAAGTTACTGCTATTAATTTTGTTTTTTAAATTAAAAATTAAAAATATTTATTTTGCAAAATTAGTAATGTAGGCTTCAGGCCTGTATATTATGTTATTGTTATTATTAAGAGGTTGGAAAATATTTATTTTATAAAAGTAGCTATGTTTACATGAGACATGTGTAGTTATTATTATTTTTTTTATTTTTATGAGAGAAACGGGGACATTCGAGATAAGGCTGCTCTAAAGTCGAATCTCGACAGTCTCTGATACAATTTCTTATACATTCTTGAATTCTTACATGAATAAAAAATTCAGGTATTCTAATAGAAGTTCCCAAAAAGGGAATATCGTTTTCTTGCTCGTATAAAAGCAAAAGATCTTTCAATAAATACTATGAAAGTTAGGATTTTAAAATAATTTTTGAGACATGGAATTGATTTTTTTTAAAGTACTCAGATATGATTGGATTATAATTAAAAACGTGTCAAAGATGTAAGAAATTAAGAACGTTGTCCAATTTCTTGACTCTTAAAATGAGAATATATATAAACTTCATGCATATAGAATGGAAATTATCTTCTCATGTTTGTGTGAGAAAGATTCACGCTGAAAGCAGAAAAATAAGATTTTAAATACATCCTTAAAGAACGTTCATGATGTTTAATGTTGAAGTTATTTAGGAATAGTTTCATGTGACATAAATGGGCGCCCACAAAAAAAGCAAGTTGGAAATTATACGTCAAACGTGACAAACGAGGTGCGTTCGTACTGTAGCTAGTTATATAAATATTCAGATCTTGATGATTTTTAATTCTGTGAAATGAATTATATCATCTGCAGATTAATTTCTGTCATAAAATAAGTATCTCGGTCGCTTGACGATTAAATCTCGGAAGCTCCTCTAACAAGGAAGCACCGATTTTTTTTTTTAATTCGAATTTCTTAATAAATGTTTTTATTAATATTTTCTAAAGTTTTCATTCGATTTTCATAAAATTTGAAATGTCTCGACAAAATTCTGCAAAGATAATATATCTTAAATTTCAAATCATTCGGTTCGGTAGTTTTTGCGTTGTTATATGCGGACGGACGGACAGACAGACGGACCGACCAGACGACGACAATAGGTGCTACGTATTTATATAATTACGAACGCACCTAAAAAAAGGGAGGATTGATAGGAAGAGAAATCGCCCTTTGCTGGATTTTCAAATTTAATTAACTAACATATATTCCTCTTATGTGATTTAAAATAATTAAACTGAAACATAAAAGGGAACTAATGATGATTTTTCTGCAGACAGCTGTGCCCCCTGAACCCCCTGTAGAAGATAATTTTTAGTTCTTTCTTTTTTCGCCCATGTATTTAAATTTTCTCGTTAAATCATCTTCTTAAAATTCATCTTCAGGGAAGCTCCACCCTCCTGATCAGTTTTCGGTGATATATATTAATTAATATATATCTTCATGTATATCATGATATGTATATCAGATATTTATTTTCAAAATATCATGATGTTTGATATTTTCGATATTTTCATATTGAATTTTTATTTTCAGAATATCTTTGTCTATGATATTTTTTTATATTCTAAGTCAAAACAAGTGTAAATAGATTTTTTAGGTGTGTCAGTGAAATTTTTAGCACCCTCCCCATACCCCTGTCAGAAAAAAATAATAATAAAATCTTCCAAACTTTACATTTGACGCTGAATTTTTAAATGTAGAAACAGTAATTATGTGGAACAATATTTACTTAAAGCAGCCATCGAAATATAAACTGTCATATTCACATAATAAGTTATTTGCAGCTTCATTAGAAAAAATATTTTCTGGTTTTTGGTTTAGTTCAGTTAAAACTGCATAACATTTCAGGGAATGAAAAAGACAGGCAAGCTGCTTACATTCATATTTTTTTTCAATAAGGACAAGTTATTTTGTATTAAAATTTTTATTGTGTAAAACATAAAATTTTCTTGATACTTTATACTAAATTCTATAGTTTGTTTTTTTCATGAATGTAAAAAGCGAATTATGTCTATTTTCAATTAGTTGTTTTTTGCTCAGTTTTGTAGTAAAAAAAAAAAAAAAAAAAAGACATTTAGAATATTGTTTTATCGATTTTTCAGGCTAAGTTCAGATATGTTTTAGTTTCTAATTTATATTAACTCTGAAAATGCTTATAATCATCAATAAGTTGACGATTTTTAAAATATCGGATATACACAAAAAATATCGGATATACACAAAAAAATATCGGATATACATAAAAAATATCGGATACTTTTGAAATTTTTGAGAATATCATGATATTTACGAATCTTACTCCTGATGAAAAATAATAAACTGTCTTAATTCTTCATTTTGAAAAAACCCGATAAGAGCTTACTTTTAGTTTTTAATATTTCTTATTTGTTACATTACTGTATTGCTTTTATTTTGATATATTTAAAATTTGTCCTTCAAGAGGTATTCTAACAAAAATATTCTTAGTTTAGTTTATTTCGTGTTTAAGTTTTCCATTACAAATTAAAAAAAAAAAAAAAAAAAATGTCTACAGGCTCATTAGTTCTAAAATCTTGACGATTCCTTCTCCGATTTTTGTTTTCTGGACGCCCATGACGACACATATTAATTTTGTCTTTGCGTTCATTCCTAGCAGAACGTTTCATGTACCATATCATGTATAACAATGTATTTTATTCAAATGCGCAATAAAAATTTAGGCAGACAGCTCAAGCAGCGAGAATGTTAAACATTGATTTTGCGCAGACGCGATAGCTACTTTAAATATCGATTTCATCTCAAAAGCAATAGAGATATACGAATATAAACACGAAATTGTTGCTTTTTCTCACAAAATATTTATCATTTAAATTCAACTCACCTGCTAATGCATTTTAATGATTTCATTTTCTTTTACGGCTTTCTTTGAAAGAACTTTTTGAGAGAAAAGGGAAAACGACATTATAGAACATTACTCTTTTTTAAATGTTCAGTATGAATTTCAATGTTTTTAAGTAGTTTGAAGTAATTTACGTAATAATGAAATAGCAATGATGAAGATTTTCTAAAGAAAGAGTTAATAATTTAATTTATAAAATCTAATTATTATTTTTTTTCGAGAAATAGTCAAAATGATTAATTTATTATTTTAATGTAGCCATTTCTATATTAAATATTTTTACCAATTCTGCTATAAAAATTTTGTTTAAAAATATTTAAAATAATAATAACAATTTTATTAGCAATGCATTTTTTAAAGTTACAAAATCAACGTAAAAAACAACGTTGGATTCATTAAGAAATATTTTTTAAAGTTAAATTTAAACTACTGGGGTGCTATGTAATCCATACAAAATTTTTATCTTATAACTTGTTAGATCGAATTTAACCTCTAATACATATTGTAGACAATCAGCTACATACCAGTTTCTTTCGAAGATATCAAATAAGACTTTTTTTTTTCAGAAAATGCATTTTGTATCCATTTGTATACATTCATATTTCACTACCGGTCATACTAATCATATAACACTAGCGAATGGCCACGGATTGCAACACAGGACCGGTGAGATAGAGTTTTTGGGCAATTCCATCAATGATAAACTGTGTCTGTTCGATTAAATAAAATAAATACTGAATTTAAGTGTTCATTTACTGTAACAAATGTAATTTCACTTGTACTATTCTAAAAAGATATTAAATATCTATGAAGCATTTCTTATCTCACTATTCTACAATCAATTCTAAAATTAAATTTTCGAAATTTTTTTCTCAACTTTTAATTACAATTATCTTTTATTTCCTGTACTCTTTCTAAATATTAATTAAATTTGTACACAGCTTCTCGGAAAATAATAATTTTATTGATTACAATGTATTTATTTACAATAGTGATGATATTGTAAATAAATAATCCTAAATGCAAAAATTAGGATATTTAATAGTGTTTTTTAATAACACCACATAAACTGTATATATTTAAGAAAAAGATTTGCTTCTTTAAAACGTCATGTAATTTTATTATTATTATTATTATTATTATTTATATTATTTATGTTTATTATTATTACTTATTACTATTATTATTATTATTATTATTACCAGAGAAATCTAGATCTTTATCGCCCACCTGTTTGTATAATCGCTGGGTTGATGGTTACACCTAAAGAGGTCAAGATTGTTATTCAGATTTGAAGTAAACAAAAATATTACGTCTGAACATATTTATATTTATATTAAAATCATTAAAATTACAGACATTACATTACAATTGCATAAAACATTAAAAAAATATTAAAATTGGACGTTTTGGATTTACATGAAAATCCTTCATCAGCAACCATTTTTCTTAACGTAAATCACAGTTCTAAAATATCAATACATAGAAAATACAACGCATCAAATTGTCGACGCCAAAGCTACAGTTAATATTAACACGGATTATTCATTCGGGATTGCACCTGCTTCGTTAAGCGGTAAATCTGTAATTTTCGTATACCATGCTTCTAAGAAAGTTATACGAAAATACGAAAAGGTAGGTATACGAAAATTACAGATTTACCTCTTAACGAAGCAGGTGCAATCCCGAATGAATAATCCGTGTTAATATAATTGTAACTTTGGCGTCGACAATTTGATGCGTTGTATTTTCTATGTGTTGATATTTTAGAACTGTGACTAACGTTAAGAAAAATGTTTGCTGATGAGGGATTTTCATGTAAATCCGAAACGTCCAATTTTAATATATTTTTAATGTTGTATGTAATTGTAATGTAATGTCTGTAATTTTTTTTTATTTTAATATAAATATTGTTATTCAGATTACTGCTTGGATTTTCAGGTGGTTTGAAGCCCCCTTTAAACAAGAGATCCTGTCTGTCTATTTCTCACGTTCGAAAGATATTGCAGCGCTCAAAAACAGATCTTTATCAAAATTCTTTTAATATATGAAAAGTATTTCAATTTGTAAAATAAAAATATTGATCAAAATTACATAGAATTATTGAATTTTTTTTTTTTCAATGGACAAATTGCTTTTATTACACTGCACCCTCTAGGAATCAACAAAAAATTTTTCTTGTTAATAGAAGTTAACTGTACATATTTCAAAAAGTATTTTTTATGTATTATTAGAATGATTAAATGATTTGAGAATATAGAAATGTTTTTATTATAAAAAATTCAAATGCTATGTATTTTTTCTTTTTTTTTTCCCTATTAAAATAAATTTAATATACTGCTGTCGAATCCAGCCAATTCCTTTGTATAGATACCCCCCCCCCCCCGCCTTTTTTAAATAAACCTTTTGATATGTACAACAGTGTTAGGAAAATCAAGTGGAAACACTCAAGATTTTTTTTCTTTTTAAATATGCTTGCAATTGTGAATAAAATGTTTGTAAATACACTTGTTTGTTAAATTATCTAAACATGTAGGTTATAATAGTTATGTGTTATTTCCATCGAATTTTGGACTGCAAAAATGTTTCTTACTTATGCATGTAATTATTTGCAACTCTTGCTTTCATTAATGTATTTTATAGCAGAATAACTTTCAATTCATGATTGACATTAATGAAAACGTTATTCATATATCAGCCACAAAATTGTTTGTAATTAAGGGAGACCAGTAGGAAAACCCACAAAATTTTGATTATCGTTTATAAATTCTTAAAGTTTCTAAGTGTACACATATTTGTTAATTATATTCATGAAAAAAAAAATCACAAACATTTTTTATATAATTTATTTTATGCATTATTTTAACTTTCACATGTTTAAAAAACTACTACTTCGTAATGTTTTAATTCTTTTTTCATAATTTAAGTTAATACAGGTGTGTATATGAGCTAAAGGGCTACGAAAAGATGTTTTTAAATTAATATACCAGTTTTCTTTAATTATATTTTCCATTAAAAGGCAGATTTATATAAATACTTCGAGTTTTAGATATTGATGAACTTATGAAAATTGTTCTAATTGTTTTATTCAAAAAATCTTTCGTCAAGACTTCAAAATTATAAATAATTTTACACTGAGTGCTAACAAAAGTACACATAAAATATTTCACTTTTGAAATATGATAAGATAAATAGTTCAGTTTATCAGTCTGATAAATTTTATTTTCTGGGTATACAAAGCTTTCAGTTCAAGGCATTTTAAAGGTCGCCTCGAGATATTGAAGTGACGTAAACTAAGTGACGTCATGTGATCATGACGTCACACAATTCAATTTACTTCGGATGATTTTTTTTTCTTCCAAAGACGGATGCTAAAACTAAATTTAGAAACGCTGAATAGTTAATTAAAGAATTGTGTTATACAATTAACTCTACAACCCGAAGCAAAAATGATACTTTTGACTAATTCGTTCATAAAAATTAACCCATATATTTAACAACTGGAAAAAAAAAGTGGTGGTAGACTGTGTAAATTAGATTTAAGAAAAATGTATTATTGCATTGTATGAGATTTGATTTTCATTAAAAGTAACAATTATTAAAATTGAAAAATAATCATTGCAAACTGCCCGTAAAAAAATAAATTTGTAAGGCGAGACTTATTATGATATTTTAATAAAAGTATAAAAGTAAATCCTGAAATCTCAAATTACTAAAATTTAACTCGTATTAAAAACTTTTAATAAATAATAAAATTTGTGAAATATTTTATTAAATTTATTTAAATTCAATGAAATCTTTGAAATTAATTTTACACATTTACATAAATTTACAATTTATTTTTTACATGATTTCTTGACTAAGAGTGTTTTAAAAATTTATTACATATTTGAAACGGGTAATAAAAAGTTATCATTTAACATACTTTGGCGCAAACATATTCCAAATATGATTTATAATAGTAATTTGTTACAAATATTTATTTTACATATTAAAACTTTAAAAAGGTTAAAACCATATTTTGCAACATTTTAACCATCAACATTGTATTATAATTAAAGTGATTTTTAAAAAGATGTTAATAAAATCTATTGATGTTTTATGAAATTTAGTTATACATAATAATTACACAATGAATTTATAAATTACTTATCGTAATGGGGAATGGAATCGTAAATGGGAATATGAATTTCCTGTAGCAGCAAAAGGAAAATAAAATAGGAGGAACATAAAATTAAAAAATAAATGAATATAAAATCGTTGTTACTCAACTTATTTCACGTACGAATTCGTATATTTAAACTTTCTAAACTAAAAATAAAAAGATAAAGTTTGTAAAATTAGAAAATTTTCCCCTCTCCATGTGATGAGTAAAGACCACAACTATAGTTTCGAGAGCAATTAATTATCTGTTCTATTCATCAGGTGATTAGTAGCAGATAGTACTTAACCCGACAACGGGAAAACCTATTACGGAATCAAAATCTTTAGAATCGGGTTGTCCCTTGTCGTGTTAACTATTTTCTGCTACTAATTACCTGATAAACATAGTCGTTGATTAATTGCTCTCAAAACTATAATAGTGTTCTTTATTCATTATATGGGAAAAAAAAGAGGATATAGTTTTTGCAATTTTCATCTCCAGTTAATAATATCATTTCCGAATTAGATAAACTGTTTGTATTATTTTTAATTTCAGGAAGGAAATTAACATTCGGTTTATTTGAGGTATATAATTTCTGCTGTAACATACATTTATTAATAATATCTAAGATACGCATACGCAAAAAATAATTACTGTTAAGCTGCCATTTTCTATTATCATATATATTATTTCTGATATCAACATCCCTTTTTCTATGCACATACCAAACGTACAACGGTGAATAAAATATCATTCGAAAGATTTTTGAGCATGATTTTGGCACAGTGCACTAACACTTCGTTAAAACACGTTGTTTGTTTAAAAATTGCAGTTAATTAAAAATGAATGAAACCCCAAAAAACATATCTTCAAATAATTTAAAGGATTGCAGTGCGAAAGCCTGGTACAGGTGGGCTGGTATTTTAAATAAATCTTTCATGATTATTAAAAAAAAAAAAAAAAAAAAAAAAAAAACACTTTTATTGAATTAATTGAGAAATATGCTTTATGCCTTTATCATTCCTTTATATGGATTAATTTCATCAGATTCACATAGCAACGGCTTAAAATTTCATTTTGGTGACGCAGAATAAACAATTTTGCATATGTAACACAATTTTCTGAAGTTCTCGTTACAAGACATTTTATTATAATCGAGTAAAACATGTTTTAACGGGAAGAAAAAATTTGTATTGTATGTTGATAGGTATGTCCCATGCCTAGATGAACGTGTTTTAGCCTGAAAAAAAAGGGTCTAGACTGCATGTAGCAACGCATGTCACTGTACGGGCCAGGTACTCAGCTGATATGGCTGATATCAGCTGTTCCCTACACGCGACAAAGAGCGTATCTTCCCCATCCTTGCTTACCCCCAGGAAGTGGGGACCATCCCTAGATTTAGCGATGAGAAGATGGGTGTATCAAGGTCATAGAGAAATGAGGTTATATGGGTTCTAAATATGGTTGTATGGGCAGAATTTATAAAATGTAGAGCTATTTGTAACAATATGTTTAGTTTTACACTTTTTTATTGACACTTTCCAACATAGTTCAAAAGTGTTTATGAATTCGGTTTGTCTGTCTGTGTGTCTGCATTTGTCTGTCTGTCCGTGCTCTAACACGCATAAATATACTCGGATTGCCGTGCAATTGATATATGTTAATGATAGCATTACTATGGCATGTTCGGTATTTAATATGAAGTAGTAGTGTTTATAGTTCATTTACAGGGAGATTCAAAATAATTCCATTACATTACGGTATATGGGGGGAAATCGTTTGCGGTGTATTTAATTACTGTTGCAGTATTTCAAACATATTTAAATTGATATATATCACTGAAGTGCACTACAAGAGGCTTACTAAAGAATATGGTGCGCACCTGTAACAGCCAAAAGCAAGATTGTGCAGTTTTCGTATTTTTCAAATCAAATAAAAAAGCTGCAAATTTCATTTTCAGTAATAATACGTTATATAGAATGAGTTCTATATTATGAGTTTTGCTAAAAGTTAGATATATATATTCTTATTCTGAAGTGAAATAAAATCCTTTTCATTAACTCTATGTTCAGGGGAGGTAAACGTTCATCGGCCCGAAAAAAAGATCAGCTTCAAGATTTTTTTTTCCTTATAGAAAGAATAAAGTATCACAAAAACAGAATTTACCCACTTATTATTCAAAGTTTTTACTATAAAAAAATATCTCTATTATACAATAATTATTCAAATCAAAAGATCGAGATATTCACAGTTGCATATAGGCATGCTGTGCGCGAATTACCCTGCGCCGTGTAGTGCATAGCTTGTCAAAGTCATCTGAAATAAATAAAATCTAAATTTTCAAAAAACATATCGAATTTGGGTGGCCATGAACTTATTTTTAGAGAAATGGAACGAAATTTGATAAAATGTTAATCGTTTGAAAAAAGTGTTATTTTTTAACCTTTTTTCTTCCAACTTCAACGTGGCTCAAAATTATTATTATTATTATTATTATTATTATTATTATTATTATTTACATATGATAGGTTCATGATCCCACAAAACAGTATAAATTTCTTTCTACTTCAATTTTACAAAGGAAGGTTTTCTACAAAGGCCGTTTTTTTACTTTTTCGATTTTCGTTGCTTTCGAAAAAAAAAATATCCTCATTAAAAAAAAATATACTGCAACTAAAATCGAAAAAGTAAAAAAGGGCTTTTTAGAGATCGACTTCAGCTACCAAATGCAAATATATATCGAAATGCTAACGAGTTATTTTAAAAGAACCCTCTCATAGATATAACATCACCTTGAGAGTGTTTTCTCTTGACTGAAGTAGCGGTAGCCCTCCATCATTATATTTTGCAATTTACAGTTACTCCGCGATTTCTGGATTTTAAACTACGAAGCAAAGAATTCAGCACGCGTGCAGCAGTGTCGCACCGGGTCCCGTATACCTATTTTTGAGCCGTTCCGCGCTCGCTTTCAATTAACTGTAACTTCTTAAATATTTCGAATTTCACGGAACCGTTCTAGGAACTTATTACACACATACAGATTCTAAAAACGTAAAAAAAAAAAAAAAAAAAAACTTTTGTTTTTCTTTATGAACGGTTACCTCCACTTAAACCAAGGCATTAACATTTAAAATGCACATTTTTCGAATCATTTAAGATTTTCAAATACAGGCATCCCCCAAGTTACGTATTACGCGAGTTACGTAAATTCGCAGTTACGTAAATAAATCTCAAAAATTAGAATTATGAACATACTAGCACGTTTGATACGCGTTTGCATACTTCTGATAATTATTTTGTTATATTATTAATTACTTTATTATTTTATGAATGTATACAAATCCCCGAATCCACAAAATATTTTTTTTTTACGGAAATACATTCTGTTATGTTTTGAAATTCTTTTGTGTTTTTGATTGAAATGACATATCTAATTAACCGATTTTGCTCAAATTTTGTACACAATTCTAGTGTTGATGGCAGTGTTAATAATTCTTGCAGTTTTAGGACCAAACCTCACCAGGGTCAAAGACAAAACAATATTTTACTCTTTGAATTCAAATCTAACGATCTGATGTCGTTCAAATTTTCCATAAAGTCCACTGTCGATCATATTGGTTTAAATTTTGGATTAAAAGCGCATTACTCAAACTTTTAATTCCAGTTTCTTGAACCTCTTATAGATTGTTCATAACCTTTGAGTAATAATGGCATATATATTATGTTATAAAAAGATCAAATGTAAATTTGCCCCTCCGAAAAATTCCCCCCTCCCCATCTAACTGTTCCGGCTAGTTAGGGCCCTGCCCTGTATAATGCATTTCCAAACATTTTCTTCTGTAGAATACGTAATATTATTAGAAGGTAGAAAATCTTTCTAAAGATTGAATTTCCTAGAAAAATTCCCATCTTCATTCTAAAAATAACATTTTATCGCAATTACAGAAATCTTCTTTTCTCTTTCAGGTGCCCCTAGGATACAACCTTTTTCTTTCCCCAAAAATGTAACTTTTGGACAGACTATAAAAACGTTCTGCAGTGCAACTGGTAAAGAACCCTTATCTTTCGAATGGCATAAAGATGGATTACCTCTATATAATTCGCAACAACTAAAACTTCAAACGCACGATGACTTTAGTATTTTATCATTAACATCAGTGGATTACAATAGCCCTGGGAATTACACGTGTGTTGTAAAAAATACCCTTGGATCGGCTTTCTTCAGTGCAGAGCTACTTATAAAAGGTAAGATCATTTTTGCTATAAAATTTTGTGCATGTTTTAAAAAACACGAAGGTCAGTAAAAACATTAATTCCAATCACGAAAAACTTTGATTCAACGAATTTTATGAAATTTGGATGAAATTTGGTCACAAAATTGACAAGATTTCCGTTTCTATGAAGTATCATATTTGTAAATGAGGACCCGCTGGTTAGTTTATTTTAAGTTGCAAAAGATATAACGTCAGTGGGTTGTACCAAGCACGTTGAAACATCTTCTTGTAGCTCTGTTTGTGAGCAAAATTTTTTAATACCAGTGAATATGAGCACCAATTTTGGGAAGTGTATTTAGAGACAGCACTTTTGCATTGGTACTTGAAAAATGGTCCATATTGATTAATAAGGGCTGTAAAGCCACCGATTACAGTGGCCGGAATGGACAGCCATTAACACTAGATTTACGGAATCCGTTAATTTGATGCTTGGAAATTTCTAAAATATAAACAAATATTTTTTTAGAAATATACAGGGTGTCCCAAAAGTCTCCGTACAACTTCAAAAATTTATTACAAAAAAAATAAGAAGCCTACAGCAAAAATAATTACAACAGCACATAGAGTAACTTAAAAAGTTTTTTTCTACTACCTTAGTATGCTTGTACATGAGATCCTTTCGTTGCACGAAAATATCAAGTCGATATTCCAATTCCATCCCTGTGCGTTTCACCATGCTAACATCAACAGTAGTTACAACTGTTTGATGAAATCCGAACAAAATTTAATAGTCTCATGGAATTGAAACAAAAGATCCAATCAGCAGTAGCTACTGTTGATGTTAGCATGCTAAAACGTTCGTGGATTGAATTGGAATATCGTCTTGATATTCTTCGTGCTACGAAAGGGACTCAAGTTGAAGTTTACTAAGGCAGTAGAAAAAAAAAACTTTTTAAGTTACTCTATGTACTGTTGTAATTATTTTTGCTGTAGGCCTATTATTTTTTTTTGTAATAAATTTCTGAAGTTCTATGGAGACTTTTGGGACACCCTATATATCTGTTGTTAATGATATTACGATGCAACTATACTCACTTTCTCCGCTGGTCTTCAAAATTTGTGTAACTGTATAAAAAAAAACTAAAGTTAGTACGAAAATATGAATTTTAATGTATTTTTAACAAAATTACTGATTTCAGTAAAAATAGATATACAGTCAATGATCGTAAATCTATTGTTAACGACAATAACGGTTCATATCACTAACTGAGTGTTAAATGATTATTGGAAACAAGCAAATCGCACTAAAAGAGGCAGCATTTGAATTAAACATTTTTCATTAAATTGTGTTAGTGCATGAAGTTGTAATTTTGATACTACATCCAACGGAAGACTTAAAATAAACTAACTGCTACAACCAAATGCACGTATCTGATACGCGATAAATAAAGAAGCTGTACCTATATTAATACTATGTTTCATTGAACTATGTTTTATAAACTCCATGTTCTTACCAACTAGAAGCAACTTTTTGTCTCCCCAATGTATAATCTATATATATATATATTATCTCTTATGTGGCGCGAAAATAAGGGCGGAACTTCTAGCTTGCTGGTTGGCAACAACTGTAGTTACCAAAGCGACGATTCTAAGTGGTTCATTGTACGGCCACGTGTTTCATTCAGCAAATCAAAATTCAGTGCCAGATCATTTTTTAAACACAACATCATCTATCGGCTGATGTAACTGTTTTCAGAGATATATGTCATTGGTTCGTTTTAGGGTCACGTGATGCATTCAGCAAATCCTCTACACATCATTGTACTGTGCTTTTACACACAGCAGAAAACGTGTTTACGTCTGGGATATACTGTATATTTTCACGTCGAACGAACTTTAAACGTTGATTGTTGACATATAAACTATCTTCCTATCACGTAGTGTTTTTTTTTAGGTGCGTTCGTAATTATATAAATACGTAGCACCTATTGTCGTCGTCTGATCCGTCCGTCTGTCTGTCTGTCCGTCCATCCGTCTGTCCGTCCATCCGTTTGTCTGCCTGTTCGTCCGTCTGTCTGTCCGTCCGTCCGCATATAACAACGCAAAAACTACCCAACCGAATGGTTTGAAATTTAAGATATATTATCTTTGCAGAATTGTCGAGACATTTCAAATTTTATGAAAATCGAAACAAAACTTTAGAAAATATTAATAAAAACATTTATTAAGAAATTTGAATTTTTTTTTTTTAAAGCGGTGCTTTCTTGTTATAAGAGCTTCCGAGGTTTAATCGTCAAGCGACCGAGATACTTATTTTATCACAGAAATTAATCTGCAGACGATATAATTCATTTCATAGAATTTAAAATCATCAAGATCTGAATATTTTTATAACTAGCTATAGTACGAATGCACCTCATTTGTCACGTTTGACGTACAATTTCCAACTTGTTTCTTAATGAATTTACGCCGTGCTGTACAATATTATGGATATTAAATAGAGTTTTAAATTAATTGTGTTTCCAAAATAATTTTTTTCATAGTAATTAAATGATTTATTCCCATTTAGTAGCACTAACTAAGTGCAATTTTAATTGTATTTTCATCGAAGTTTTCAATTTTTTTTTATTACATTAAAAAAATTTGTCAATTTCATATGTTAAAATGATTTATGATGGTACTTATTTATGATGGTACTCCGGCGGATTTATGATGGTACTCTGGCTAGAGTTGCAGCAAACCGAGCGCGCTCCACACTAGTGCGATTTGGGATTCCGTAACTTCAACTGCGTATAACAATGTTTGTTACATTATAGTGATAATGAAATATAACATATGATGCCTATAAAAAATTTAATGGGTAATCGAACTGTGATATTTACTTCTATCAAAAATACCAGTTTGTTAATGAAAAATGTAAATTTGTGACAGCATATTTTCAAAAAACGTCGATATTTGAAATTTTGGTCGAGGCAAACTCTCATTAGTGTGAAGTTCACGTGTTAAAAACGAAATTATAAATGTTTATTACATGTGCGTCATATTTTACCGCCCATTATTCACACAGAGATTTTGATTATTATGAATTTATCTCTTTCGTTTCATGATTCTATCCTTTATTATTATTTTAAAGTAATAAGTAGCGGAAGAGAATGATGGAGTGGGAAATAAAAATTCCTTGCGAGAACAATATAATTTTACAACACGAGCAGTAACCTAGAATCTGTATTAAAAATTGATTATAAACTGCACTTACTATGCGAAATGAATATGATTGGATTTCGGTAGTATTATCGCAAATTTAATCATTAAATGGTAATTTCAAAAACTTTTAACAGCACTGTTTAAGAGAAATTTAGGATCACATAAATGTTACTGTTATTATTTTTGCGTTATGTATTAGGATTTATGAATGCTAAATGACAAAATTATGTTTTTAGACGTAGGACAATTATATTTACAGCAAGACTAAGACTAATTAGTAACTGTGACATAAGTTTTGTTATAAAAAGTTCAAATTAATACTAATTGAGAAAGTTAGCAAAACGAAATAGGAATCATTTAAAGTCTTATTAGGAACCTTTTTCAAAGAAACATTAAAAAAACACGTCTTATTTCTCATTAACTTGAAAATCCCACATTACTTTATCTCATCTCCTTAAATTCGTTTCTATTCTTTATAAAACACCTGTTTTAAATTCTCTTTTTTTTTTTCGTTTTAAAATTGATTATTTAGTTTACAGCTATTTTGCAATGAGTGTTGTTAATTTTTATTTGACAATTCACTCTAAAACTATAAAGGCTCTTGTTAGCGATATCTTAGTCCTGTTTCTTTCACTATGAATTTTTCTGTCCTCATCAAATATGTGTATGCCACTTTCGGACAGCTGCTGAAAAACCGGTCGTTATTATTATCCCACATTCATCACTTCTAAACATCCCATAATTTCAATTTTTACGTTCTTGTTCAAGTAGCACAGATTGTTGGCTCGTTGTTTGTAGTTTTTGGAAACCGTTGGAAAATGGTAGGGCCAACATTAAGCAAGCAAACAGAGATCCCTCTAATTTGCTGCCTATCTGAGTAGGATTCTGAGAAGCTAATAGTTGGGCCACAGTTGTTGTCAAATGGTTCGTTGCCCAATGGTGCGGTAAGGAATAATTTTTTTTTCTGTGGTCTGAAGTGAGCCAACAATTAGCCAACATTGGCTAAATAATTTTGTGCTACTTGATCGAAAAGGGGAAAAATGTACTTTCGACTGAAATTTGTTTGAAAACTGTAGCTCAATTTAGTCACCTCTTTGTGACCTTTTAAAATAA
This sequence comes from Maratus michaelseni, assembly GCA_963931845.1. Taxonomy (NCBI): domain Eukaryota; kingdom Metazoa; phylum Arthropoda; class Arachnida; order Araneae; family Salticidae; genus Maratus; species Maratus michaelseni. The sequence continues at coordinate 260,206,991 of OZ007592.1, forward strand.
TCTTCAAGCATGAATATTTTTTTGTAAATCTATCTCAATAATGAGCATTTGCTTCCTACAATAATCTAAAGTACCTAGTGGAAATTTTATCATAATTGGCAATTGATTGCTCCATCAAATTGACATTGTTGTCTTTTGGCCATTCTGACATCCAGCAGTATGAAATAGTTTAATTGTTTTTACTCAATGAATTCTTTTCTTCTCCATTTTGCATTGAGGAGGCTGTATGAAGACTGAATACAACTGTGCACTAAATGACTTATTATGCGCTTAAAGATCACCCATTAATAACGTCACGCAAATTTTGTGTCTTTTTTTGTCCTTTTCTCCCCCTATAATATAGGTTATCACACTCGAGTGACACCGAGGCTAACGAAAAAGACAGGCTACCGCGGTGCATTCCATCTATCTTTTTTTACAGACCGCTAGAGTGACGTGATGCTCTTTTCGTACACCTGCATTGGTGCATTCGAGCATCACGTGACTCCCGCGGTCTGTAAAAAAAGATACGCGTAAGGCACCGCGGTAGCCTTTCTTTTTCGTTAGCCTCGAGTGACACCCTTCCCATGTTGTGACGGTATGTCTATTGCATCTGTTAAATTAGAGCTAATTTTGATTAAGGCAACATTGTAAATCTTTTTTAAAAATCTTTTACAAATGTGTAACAAATAAAATTGTTTCAATTAAAACATGTCATACATTAATATATATTAACACGCTGTTTCTAACGTATTTCTAGTGTTTATTTATTTTTACTCGTATATTTGGTTAGCAATATAATTTGTTTCGTTGAAGTGTAAATATGCTTTTATTTCCAAGTTAGTTTTGAAGATATTCTTCATAATAATTCAGTATATTCCCCGACGTTTTCTAGGCTTTGATATTTTATTGCAGTGATACTACGTTAAATTATTTCTATTGTATCTCTGTTTTATTTAATCAATTGGAAAAATAATTGCTTTCGTCGACATTTTCCAAACGCTAAATACTTAAGATCAATCTCTTAAAAATATAAATTTTCCAAACTATCGCTAAATTACGTTTTCAAATTTCCGCGAGAAGCGTCTTAAGGGGGAAAGTTTTTATTTAAGAATCTCTGAAAATTTCCATTTTCGGCGTTTACGCATAAATTTATTTACGTGCATGCACGCGCGTCTCCAGGTTCCGTACATACTAAATAAAGTCTCGCTTTTTAATTTGGGGCCCCTTAAATCCTCTTTTCCCTGCATTTCTTTCCGTAATGATGCCGGCATATGTGGATCCTCGTAGTAAAATGTCATCGTAAAGCTATGGACCGAAGAGAGAAGATGCGGCCAAGAGAGATCCCTAGGGTTGCCATAGGTACGGAACGTGACCACGTCGCCATATCAGCGCCAAGCACGTACAGGTTTGGCGGGGAAGCAAATATGCAGGGTAGGTTATAGGAAATGGTATGAAAAATAACAAAATGAATTAAGACTTGACCAGAATTCTGTACGAAACAGAAAGTTTTCTCTTAACTTCATTAACGGCAGAGCAGTTTTGAGCACATTTTAATATCGCCATAAGAAAAAAAAAAAAAAAAAAAAAAGCTATTGCAGATATAATGTGGATAACGTTCAGTTAGAAATAATATCGAAAATTATTATTAAATTGCTTGATGGATTCTTATTATCATCAGCAAAATTTGTCATAAATGAGAAAAAAGGGCGGGATTTATCTTTTAAAAACATTTTAATGTTCCTTAAAATCAAAGCGATAAATAAATGAAATGCTTATAATTTTTTTCTTCAATTTTATATAAGACTTTATCAGAATTCTCTCGGAAATGGAAACTTTATTTTAACTGTATTAGAGCAATTTTGTCTGCATTTTAATGCCACCAAGAATTTTGCAAATATATTGTGGAAAACATATCGTTTAAAAAAAAGGGGGGGGGGACATTATTGTTGCTGGATGGATTATTATTGTTCAACAGCAAAACATGTCATAAATTAGACGAAGACTTGCTATAAATGGAAAAGCAATTACCTATTAAAGATATTTTAATGTACAGTACGAGTACATACAAAAAAATCCGAACGATGGCTATTACTTCAGTTCAGTTTAACGCAAAAATAAAATAAAAGAACAAAGTTCGTTATATATATATATATATTGTCGTAAGGGGTTGTCTACATATTACAATGGAGCATAACTTTCAAAGTTCAATAGTGTAACACCATAATTTTATTGAATATTTGAATTTCCCATGCCAAAAATTGAGGAAATACAAATTGGATCAATTTCAAATGATAAGCAAGTGAGATATAAACTACTGAAAAATGGGCAAATAAATGTCAAAGGTAAATGTCCGTTATTTAGGCATTGCAAAAAAATATAAGAAATAGCACAAACTTTCATTTTTCAAATAGTAACAATCACTTTTGACACCTTATTTGAGCTCCTTGGATCAAAGTAAGACTCCTTTAAGGGGTATAGAAGCTCTAGATATATTTAGATATATTTAGCTATATATATATTTAGCTATATATATATATATATTAAATGTAAAAGAATGTTCAATAAAAATAAATGGTTTTCACCTAAGTTCTGTTACCCGGGAAGCCCGTGTTAGATTCCCTAAGCACAGTTAAAAAGGCATTATTATATATATTTTTTAAATGTGTGTATGAAAAGGATGAAAATATAATTTTGTAATATTTTGTTTATTCAAATAATTAATGAACTTCGTATTGGTAATCAATAGATGTGATATTTATTTATAAAGTAATTTAAAAAAAAATCAAAAATATGTATTTGTAATTTTTTAAATAATATATCAATTTTGATTCGTATCAAAAACTTCTTTTCGTATGGAAAAAAGTTACTATTAAAGGAAAAGAAAGCATCAATGAAGCCTTATTAATTAGAATTCACGCGTCTATATTTAAACATTTAGTAGCAATGCAAGCGATAAATAGTTTTCGTTCAGTAATTTCAAGGCATTTAAAATTAATACTTTTAAGAGATTTTTAAATTTCTAAAATAAATGTTTTTTGAAAGGATTTAAAATTTAAGAAGGATTAATACAATTTTTTACGTAACTCTGTATCTAAATTTATGTAAGCCATGATTTTGAGCAAAGACGGTTTAATTGTAATAATTTATGTGCAAAACTATTGTTAGTAAATATTTCACATGCTATCAGTTACTGATTACGTTCCGAATCAACTGTCGTTTGTTCGATGTAACTGTGTTCGATTATCTGTCGTTTGTAATACTAAAACATTTATTGCAAAAATATTACTGCTAAGCGAAATATTATAATTAATTTTAGGAAATATAAATGCAAATTTAAAAAAAATATACAAGATTTTAATGCAAGTAGTAGACAGAACAAGAATTGCAGAATCAAATAAAAACAAATGACTGAGTAATTAATTCCTGACAAATTACTCAGTAAATGAAAGTAAATATAATTAAGAAATTATTATTACGAAAAATGTAGAATGATGTATGGAAAAATAAATTATAATGTATTTTATTTCTTCAAACGAATAATAAACTGTTTTTTAGCAAAATATAAGTACATTTGTGCATATTAGCAAGTATTTATGATATTTTTTATGTATAGTGATACATGTACATCTATCTTTCTATTAACTGGTAGATAGATAGATAAAAATTTATAGACAGATAGATTCGGATAAATATTAATTTTCTAATTTTTTAAAATTTATTTTAGTTTTTATTCAATAAGAAAAACCTAATATTTGCTATTTTAAATTTATTTTATTTGTTGCAGTAATTCAATTTTAGACTTTATATCTGAGTACTCGAAGTTTTTCATAATAACATTCACAATGACACACCAAGTATTGCTTAATTTATGTTTATTTACTTCTACAGAGGCTGTTTTCACATTTTTAGACGATTTTGATGCTATATACAGATTTATTTTACATAAAAGTTTTGTATTTTAAATGTTCAGCCCTCTGTTCTTAACTATCATTCTACAACGTAATTTCCATGGCAATAATGCCTTTTATTGATTCGAAAAATGTATTTTTTGCCCCATTCCTCTTGAATAGCTTTCCAATGTGATGTCCATGAAGTGTAGTAGGTCGACGTTTGCTTAATACGCTTTTTAGAAGTCCAAAAGCGCAAAAATCCATGGATGATAGATCAGAGATTTAGCAAGAATATTAGTGAAGGGTAGGTCTTGATACCCTTTTCTTGTTCCATTTCTTCAGGAAATTAACAGTAGATTGTTATGTGGGGCTGCTTGCTTTATGTTGATACAGTTCAACAGATTGATAGCACTGAGGGGGGGGTGATGGTATTGTATTTGAAGGTGTATGAAGATTTGGAGTAAAATATGTTTCTGATAGTATGAGAAGTTGATCTTAACATTTTTCTTCACTCTCTTTATATTTAATTTGCCGTTATATTCAAAGGCAGCAACAATCATAAATTTTTTGATAAAACTTTCTTTAGATACATTGAACTATGTTTTAAGGGTTTTTTTCTACTCATTGATGATAATGGATTTCTTTCTATTACAATCATTTAAATAGACCCTAGTTTCATCTATTGTAACAACATTTTCCCATTTTTTCCGGATAAATGCGATATGTCGTGAAGACGATGATTTCGTGATTAGTAATTCCTGTATGAACTTGGAATTTCTGAATGAAAAAGGAGGCCAAACTGGCAACACTGCTGTACAATTCATTAAAATTACAGGAAAAGTTCGCTTTCGGTATCGGGTGGATAACGTTCGTTACATGGCTGGCTTTGAATTTGGGCATCCAGATTCAGCCGTCGTTGTGAAACAACTTTTGGCACGTAGAGAAGTTATAGCACTTGATCATCTATTGTACTCACCTTATCTTGCTCCAGCAACTTTTTCTGCTCCTGTACCTGAAACAAGCCGTAACCTCTTCGCTCCTAGATGAAATGACTCTACGGAACATGTATCCACTAGTTGATATACTGGAAGTGAAGGTATTAAAGTCCGAACGATTTTCGGATCCGACCAATAGAAGCCATGTTATAAGAGATGTCATGCGATATCGAAAGAAGTCTTTGCCCGCACTTTTCAGGAACTGTGCAGTCATTGTCAAAAATGTATTCCAATCTACAGGGAAATCAATAAAGGAACATAAAGTATTTTCCCTGATTTTGTTAAGAATCTTTAGTTTATATAAACATTCACTGAACTTTATTTTCATATTGTAATTCCGTGTCTCAAAGAGCCACGTTTTCCCGCCACTTACAGCAAAAAGTTCATAGACATTAAATATTATACATAGATTAAATAGAAATTTATTTTTATCGTCTTTAAATTCGCACATTTTATGTTCTCATAGCACTTTTTTTTTCTGTGAATCCGAAAGAAACATAGAAACGTGGTTCGTTTTTGATGCAGAATCTGATATTTTGAAGCATTTAACGGTTTTGATTGCAGTTTTATACGTTCTTTAATTAATTATGTTGTTTTCACTGCAATATACAAATTCTGGTTGAACGATTTCTATTTATAGGACGTTTTCAGCGAATCAATCAACCGGTAAGTCGAAAATTAGTTGTACTTAGGCCTGCAGAAAACGAAATTCCTTACTTGGAAACCAATTAAACTCTGTTTGTCATTTGTACATGCTTATGAAATCCTGATTGCTGTCTGTTTGTTTACTCCTAGTTTAGAAATTGCACTTTAGCTTATGAATATATGCAGGCTACTTTTGAATTCAAAGCACGTACATCCCTGAGGTCTCATTACTCTCTTTTAGACACGATACTTTGAAACAACTTACATACCGAAGTGCTATTAAGATCTGTTTTATTCATGTTCCTTTTTTTCCATAAAAGCATTTCTGATATTTTCGGATTCAATCGAGGGAGAAATTTATTTCAACATTTTGAAAATAAATGTTTTGTGCCACTAAATAAATAACTTTTGGCGCGAATTTGAAATTCATCTGAAAAAATTATTAAAAAATTATTAGAAAATTATTCGAAATTCATTTGAAGATATTTTTTAAATATGTTTTTAATTCTTATGATTAACCACTTGTGCTGATCGTTCGCAGACTTGCGACAAATTCTTTTGAAGCTACTCAAAGGAAGTTACAACTTAAAATCCTTTGTTATGTTTATATTAATCTCAAATAAACATGTTTTTTAGTCCCCACAATAAAGCTAATTGTAGACATCATTAATTAATTACCACAACAGTTTGGTATTAATTATGCGTAATATTTTAGATTCAAAAACAATCTAGATTTCTTGACACCGCAAAATATTTCTTACACTTATGAGTAATTTCACATTGTTCAGTTTATTTCGCTTATACTTTGCATTTTTGCTTACATTTTGAGGCATTTGTTTAGTTTCCGTTTATGGGTTAAATTTAAAAACGCCCATAATTAAAACGCCCGAAATTTTATGGGTTATCAATGGGAAAACATCTCAGTTTTTCATAACTGTCATATTCATTATCAAGTTTCTTTCATGATATAGATAAATATATCAATGATAACAGTGATATATCAATAATATATCACTGTATGTATATTGTAAATAACCTGAATAATACAACTTGTGTGTGTGTGGGGGGGGGGGGGGGGTATTATTGTTAATTTAATTTTGCAATTTATTTTATTTCCATAAAAATGTAAACACTAAAACATATCGATTTGGTGACTTTCTTTGGTGACCTTGTGGATTTCTCATGAAACATTTCTAAAATGCATCGAAAGTGACAATTAATATCCGAATTAATAAAATGAGGAATCATAACCTCAATTAATATCGTTATTAACACTTTTCAACATAGTTGAAAAGTTTTTATGAATTCGGTTTATCTGTCTGTTTGTCTGCCTGTCATCTGTCCGTGCTCTAACGCGCGTAAATATATTCGGATTGTCATGCAATTAATATATGTTATTGAGCTTTACTATGTTCGGTATTGAAAATGAAGTGTGTAGTACTTATAGTTTTTTACAGGGACACTCACAGAATTCCGTTAAATTACGGTTTATGGAGAATATCATTTGCGGTTTATTATAATGATGTTACACAATTTCCAACATATTGAAAGGGATTTATATCACTTAGGTGCACTACAAGATGATTAATAATATGGTGTGCATAGCACTTAAAATAAACACTCAAACGAATTCCGTTAAATTACGGTCTGTGGATAAAAATTGTTTTCGGTTTATTTTAATGTTTCAGTATTTCAAATATATTGAAATTGATATTATAAGAGGCTTACACTAGAATACTGTGTGAATAGCATTCATCGTTCATTTACAGAGACACACAAAATAATTCGCTACTGTCTTTTATCAATAATTACTGGAAGTGCTTTTTCCGTTTCTGAACGCGTTTTTAAATTTAACTCACTTTTTGTTTATATTACTTGGTGTGTATAAATTCTATAGAACATATACAGGGCAGTACAAAAGTTCTCGAGTACATTTTCGTTTATTGATGGAAATTCCTGAAGGAAAATTTTAAACTGTGCTACTCGTTTCCTAAATTAACTAAAATTTAGCATTGTATGTAGAACATGTACAAATCTATAGTTCATGTACAGGGCTGCAAGAAAAAGTTCGGATATTTTTCCGAATATTAATGATAATTCCTCAAATTGGATTTTAAATATGTTATGGGTTTTCCAAATTGTTTAGTTAGCTATCATCTTTCACCTTATTAAATGCTAAAGGTTTGTAATAATATTTTGGAAGTGTTGGAAAGTGTTACATAATCTATGCTTGACGCACTGTTTTTCGTTCTTGTTTTTATGTTACTGGCAGGTTCAACTTGGGTTTTCCTCGGCTACAGAGCATAGATGAAAACCTTTTTTAAAATTGAAAACTAATTGATTTTATACATTTAACATATTTTTAGATTGCTTATAATTTTTTTTATATTTTACATCATTTCTATATAACTGATTGTTTTTTGCTTTTAACCCCTTCAGAACAGGCTGGGCGTCATTTAACGACATTTTAATTTTTTAAATAAGAAATTTATATATTATTTTTCGCCTTATTTTATCCAAGAATTGTATGATTAGACAAGGGAAAGATTACGACTAAAATATTCCGGTGATGATAAAAAAAAAAAAAAAAAAAAAAAAAAAAAAAAAAAACCGTACGCGCTTTAAATGGAAGATAATACGTGACACACGATTTAAAAGGGTTAAAAAAATCTTAATAAATGGCAAAACAGCTACGGATTTCCTTCAGATCGTGAAAATTATTACAAAACAATATTGGTAAATTTGTATCACTTGTGATATACAAAAGAACCGAGGAGGATTATCAGTCGATAAAATCTACTGAACAAGTGTGAAATTGTATGTCAAACGTGACAAATGAAGTCCGTTCATACTGTTATTATTTCAGTGAAATGAATTACATCGTCTGTTATTATGTTATTATTAATTTCCGTAATAAAATAAGTGCATTTTAAGTTGGCAACATTTTATCTTTTGTTTACATTTACTGAAAATTCCAGTGGGGAAACTTAAGACTAGCTTTGAAATTTTCAGAACTTGAAATCCATATTTAGGCTCTTTTTCCATTTAATTTCTATTTCTCCGGAAACATCTATCCAAAAAACTGTCGGTAGATTATATGATTGCTATATTTAAACAATTTTAGTATACAGATTCGATTTTGAAATATTACATAATCATCATGGCAACCTACAATCATTACCTATCATGGGATATCATTAAATTAATTACATATGATAGAATTTAATAGAATGAAGAAAACTTTTATTAATATCTTTTTAAGTTTTGATTCGATTTTCATAAAATTTGAAATGACTCGACAAAATTTTGCAACGATTATATATATTAAATTTGAAACCATTCGGTTGGGTTGTTTTTGCGCTGTTGTATGTGGACAGACGGACGGACCAGACGACGACTATAGTTACTACGTATTTATGTAATTACGAACGCACCTAAAAAGAGAAAAATGAATGTCATTTAGGAACACTTCGTATACTTCGATATGTACTTTTTTAATAATTTATAATACCTTTTTGACGTATTATTAAATGGGGTTTTATGATTCAAAATTGTTCAATCAAGAAAAAAAATGCAATTCATAAAATTAAAAAATAATAATTTAAAGAAAAAGAAGAAAATTTTAAAATCCCACTTCTATGATTTTGAACTGTTTTCTATTTTTTTTCCATGCTTTCCGTACACGTGTTCTCCATATCACTAAAAACCAACTTTTCAAAAAAAGTAATTATTTAAGAAATAATAAATAAAATGTAATGACATATTTAAAAATACATTATGAATGACTATTTACTTAACATTTTTATTTCAAAGAATAAACTATTTATACTACTAAAACTTTGATCCTTAATTTTATAAAATACACCATTAAAAGATTGAGTCAATTGAAAAATATATGTTGAAGTTTTAGCATTTTGATTATACTGATATAGTGAAAAAACAACAAACAGAAACAAATGAATTTAAAAATTTTAACTCTGAATCATTTAATAGGAAATGGATGTAGTGAAAAGCCTTTGTCGCATATTTTTAATTATCAGATCCTTACGAAATTTCTTCAGAATATGGTACGGATGTTTAAATTAATCTTTAAGTAAAAATTGAAAAATTGATTTTTAGTTTTTTTTTTCTTTTGCAAAATGAGGAGTGCAGAATCCTCTTAAGTATCGATTGAATTGAAATTGGAGTTCTTTTTCTCAAAAATACTAGTAAATTTTGAATCCTCTCTCGAAAAATAGAGTAAATAAAATCTCCGCATCTTTTTGCTCATTCTGGAGTAGAACCACGGTGACATCTATATTTCATCAAGTTTGTAGGACTGGGCTTTTGAATTTTTTATTGAAAGCATCACGAGTTCGCTCACGTTCCACTTTGATCTCAGCGTACTCATCTCTTGGGTGGAGGTTATCCCCATGGCAACGTTTTATCCACAACAAGACTTCAGAGAAGGTGTGCTCTTCATATCTTCTCATAATAAGAAAAGATTTTACACTCGATAACGTTTGACCACCGTTTATTTTTCTTCTTCCTTATTTTCAATCTTCTTAAGAAAATACTTAGTTCGTCGTGTATGTTTTTTAGAATGAAGTTGATTGCAAACATTTTAAGTATTTACATGAAAGCAGTGAGATTTAACAAGATAGAAAAATATATTTTACTATTTTTACAATTAAGATAGCTATTTATTTTATTTATTATATAATACACATGCTTTTTGAAGTAATACATTTTGTTTGTATGAAAATTCTGAAATTATATGATGTGATGTTTTAGCAACTTTTAGCGTACTAAGAAAACATGCTTTTGATATATAACATCTATCTACTTATAATAAAATCCGAAGTCAAGAAAGTGTTGCTAACCATTCCGGGCGCGACCACTCTGGTCTGCGAATCGACCGTAGTTAAACGCCATATTAGGCCTAATGAAAAAATTATGCTAACATATGACAGCTAAATGATAATATCTTCTACTTGAAATCATGTCTGTTCAGCATATTTTCCTATAAAACATGTATATCATATCCTATTATAATGTTTTAAGGTCTTAATTAAAAATCCAGATTAAACATCGAAATCCCAGATATAAACAAACAAACACTGTTGCCATTCAGCATCACAAATTCAAATGAAACACAAATGAACGACTCTTTGAAAGCTTCACAACCGATGTTCTTAAAATATTTGTAAAAGCATATTAAAGCTTTTAAATATTTTAATTTTTTTTAAAATCTTCAAAAACGATTTTAGCAGTCATCCATCGACAAATCCAAGTGTAGGAAAGTATATTGTAAACCGAGTCGGAGATACGAACACTGTTACTTCGAGATGCTACTTCCATGTCATTCTACATCCATGGCGAACCCGAGCGTAGCGAAACACCATATTAGGCTTAATGAAAAACATATGACAACTAAATGATAATTTTTTCTGCCTCAAATCATGTCTATTCAGCATATTTTCATATAAAACATCTATATCAACATTTCTGTAATAAATTTTTTCTGTAAACACTTTTTTCAGAAATAGCGGTGACAGCTTTCGTAGGGACGCTTTGCGGTGATCGATCCAGTATTATATTACGCTTTTTAAAAAATATTTTGGCGCCATCTATCGGCAGATAATACAAACAAATTTTGAAATTTTGTTTCCATCGTAAATAAAATGATTTTTTCTTATGAAACGTAATTAAAATATAAGAAATAAATAGTACCGAGTAATTTCCATTTAATTTTGCTTATATAATCAAAAAATGAGCTATGTTGTGAGTCAATCTCTTTAGAAACTCATTGATAACACTTTTTTACAAAAACTTTCGTACATGGATTATTTTGTAATATTTAATTTGAGTAAGTTTTGTCCAATCGTTGAACTATTTCAAAAATTTAATATTTAGTAAAAAAAAAAAAAATCCTCATCATTTGTATTTGTAGAAATCATTTGTCATTTTTAAAATGTACTTTTCTACAATACACACCTTACAATAATAAAATCTTCATGCTGTTTGTTTGTATGAAGTCTTATGAAAATGCAGCGCAGAACAACTATCTGTCATTTTTGACGGGGATTATATACTAGTCTCTCTATATAAAACGCTAGGATACGTGGTTGCGAAAAAGAGATTATTTCTCTTTTGCCGATCGCAACGACTGGTTTGTTTTCACTAATTTACGAATATTGAGAAAAGTGTTTGAGGTATCGATTTAAAACTCACCACACATATGTAGAAAATTTTTCTGCATCCGAAAATCCAATTTTTGTAAAAATTGACCGTTAATTTTTCTTAATTTTTGTAAAAAAAATTAGCTATTTTCTGAAAAGGAAAGAAAATAAAGTGCAAACCGAATGTCACGCTATTTTGTTTCTGTTTCAAAAGTTGCCGATATTTGTTAATGTCAAAGCTTCATTGTTGTAACTTGTGCATTTTAAACCCGCATCGTTATGCCGTCAACGTTACCGACGCACACATTTGTGATTTACGATATAGATTGACTTGTACAAGCTTTACTCCTTATATACGTAACAACCACTTTAAGTACGAACTGATAGATACCGGCCTACATTCTTTGTTGAAGGTAATTGGTTAAATTTTGAAGGGTTCGGACATAATTTAAATATTGTGTTAATGTTAAAGGGATATAGATCTGGCACCCCCTAGCGCTGGAAAGTGGAACTAATTTATTTTGCAGCGCGTAGGCCGCACCTTGCACGTAGGCAGCGGTGGCATATTCCAGAGGTTCGTTCTGAAAGAGATTTGTTTAGAACAGAATGAGCCCCCAGGCGGTGGAAGGTGGAACTAAAACATGTTTTAACCCCTCGAGGTTCGTTTGGAAATATTGATCAGCGAAGCGGGTGTAGCCTGCTAGTATATAGGTATTTCGGAACTTGTGTTATTACGGACGGTCAGTACCCTATCAAGTGAGAGTTAACCAATGTTAAATCAAGACCATCTTATTAAAAAACAAGTTTTACAAATACTTTCATTGTTGAAATAGCTGCGCAGCAGCTCATAAAGTTCCTTCTTATTGTTACAAAAAAAAAAAAAAACTTTTCAATAGATTCTTATTTTTAACATCATAAATATTTCAAATAAAGGAAAAAGTGATAATAGCCTAAATTTTGAAATTACTCCAGTGCAGCGAAAAAAGTGCTAAATCTTGAAATTTCTTCACAGTTTTCCCTTTACAGTGTACAGTCGTGGGGAAAAAGAGCATACACACCTACTAACTCTGCCGCAAATCATCATATAAAAATGTGACTGGTGCCAACCGATAATAACGTCTACTAAGTAATGCTATGCTTAAATTTTGCTTAGATGGTCTTCTATATGTAGAAATTGTAAGAAAATTTTAAATTTTCCTAGTTTAAATACCTAGTTTTGACAACATATTCGGACCTGCGATACATTTTACTTTCGGATGTGAAGTTATTTGTTCAAGTAGTTTAGGAATTATGCAGATTTAAAATTTGGAATGTCGAATTCTTAAATTTTTAATCGTTGTAAAACAGATCGCAATGCGGGAAGTTTTTTAAGCATAACTCAAACTGCTTGGCAGAATGATCTGTAATTTTGGATTCAGATAACTGAAGGTCTTAGAAATCGATCTCCCTTAAAAAATTCATAGGTTACACTTCATATTTTTTTCGAATATCAATTTCAAATAATATAAATTTTGAAATTCATCAGTTATTACCAGTTATTGTTATTTATTATTAATTATCAGTCGCGTTTTTATACGATAATTTGCAGCAGAGTAACTAGGGGGGGGGGTGATATTTTTTTCTACAACTGTACGATGTTATGTACACTTTTAAAATGGCAGTGTGTTTAGCCCTCGTGTTCAAAAGATGACCATAGCGGCCTCAACCAGGCAAATGTTTTTATTGATTTTAGTTCATAATCAATCAGTATTTGCATGGTTTGTAGAAAAATGACTTCATGGCACAAAAAATACTGGGGGATGATATATTTAAAAGTAATTTACTACAAAATAAGAAATTATTTGCGCTTTATCTCCACAAGCCTAAGTTTTATTTTCAGACTTTTATAGCAGGAGAAGCATCGTCGAAGACCACGGGCAAGGTGGGGTGGTCAGGTGCGTGACAGCCTCTCCTCCTGGAATTTTGGAAATTAAATAAATTTTATTTATCTCTGACAATTTTGAAAAAAAAAAGCATAATTTATTGTTCCCAAGTGATTTAAAGTAATAAAACAGTAACATAAATAAAGAACCAAGAAATTTTCTTCGAGGCGGCTCTGCCTCCCTTAATCCCTCGTTATTTTTTATTTGTTACATTTTTTATTACTTTTGTATAATGATATGCTTAAAAATTATTTTGCATTGGAATTTTGAAAGAAAAAAAATGATTTTTTAATTTATTGCAAGTTTTTTTTTTTTTTTTTTTTTTTTTGTTTTTTTGTTTTTTGTTCATTTAAAAAAGAGGAAAAAAAAGAAAACACTGTCTAGTTCGCGGTCCTCGGGCGTTTCTATTCAAATATCTTGTCTCTGCTTGGATTTTGTTCTGTCGACGCCCATGTTCTGATCGCTTACAAGGTGGGAATGTTATCTGCACCACGAAATCACAATGCTTTTCATCCTCTATACTTTAACTTTGCCTCCCCTTAGCTTTTCACTTTTTTTCTCTCCTTATCATCATATGTGCAGTTCTCAATCTAAAATAAAGAAAGGAAAAAAAAAAGATTATTATTATAATTTTTTAAATTTTTTTTAAGGAGAGAAAAATAATGAATTAACTAAAAACAAAACGAATTATTAATTAAATTAATATAACTTTTTTTAATTGCCTAGGTCTCAATGATTTGGCATTACTTGAAATGTAATATGCTTTACTACCTCTCAGAAAAAAATTAGATATTAATTATGTTAAAAACTGCTGACTGAAATTTGCTACAAGCTAATAAAATAAGTATATCTGTAGTATAGAATAAGAGACCGTGACAATTAACAAAATTAGATCTATCTTTGCAGTTTTATAAATATAAATACTTTTGTGAAGTTTCATTCTGATAAAACTGCAATGTTATAATATTTTTTATAAGCATAGTACAGTCCATTGCATAAAAAAAGAGAAAAAAAGAGGAACTAACATGTATTTGCAAATTGTTTACAATAAAATCATAACAAATGTGTCATTAGACACGGAATACTGTCTTCTTTTTGCACATGAGTGCAATTTTTGGAATAAAGGCTGTATATATATATATATATACATGTATATATATATATATATATATATATATATATATATATATATATATATATATATATATATATATATATATATATATATATACGAAAATTGTAAATATATTTTTTTTTTAATATATATATATATCAGGAGCTTCAACGTCAGCTCTGAAAGTCAATGTTTTTTAATCTCATTTCTCATAATATTTAACATCTTACAATATGCAAATTAAATTTTTTTAATTATTACATGTATATTTATACGCATATAAAATAATTCGAAGGTTTCAGAAATTAGAAACATTAAATTAAACACGGTTTATGCAATAATATTCTGACATTCTTATGAACTTCTTATTTTATTTTTAGGTAAAAAAAAATACATTTCTTCGGGGGCTCTGCCCCCCGAAGAAATGCACTGTACCTAACAGTAATAAACAGTAAAATAAGCAGTAATACACTACCGCGCATTATTAGTTTATCGCACTTTTGGCGTTTTCTTAACAAAATCATACTCTGCAAAAAAAAAAAAAAAAAAAAAAAAAAAAAAAAAATGTTGATTTTACAGTATAATACTGGCAACCCAGCTGCTAGTATTATACCATAAAATTAACAGTAATAAACAGTAAAATAAGCAGTAATACACTACCGCGCATTATTAGTTTATCGCACTTTTGGCGTTTTCTTAACAAAAGCATACACTGAAAAAAAAGAAAAAAATGTTGATTTTATAGTCTGGGGTGTCAGTCTTATACTGTAAAATCAACAATTTTTATTTTTTTTTTGTAGTGTATGATTTTGTTAAGAAAACGCCAAAAGTGCGATAAACTAATCACATCCAAATTCTTACGAAGACGTTCTACTTCAACCAACGAAAGATTCTGGCATTACGCCAGGATATCACATGATTACATTGAATGATGTCATCAATATAACAGAAAGAGATTACATTCTCGCGTTTTTGTTAGGCCCCTCCCCCCTTTTAAAAAAATCATATTAAAAATTAATAAATTCTCTAGAAACTCACTATATATATATATATATATATATTACTTATGTTTCACTTTTTGAATAAATACTTCATTTGTTAGGACTATGTTTTATAATGTGTAATTTGACATAGCTATTTGGGATAATAATTTCATTGCATTTGGTCAGTTATTTCTGTTTCAATGGTTAATTTTTGCAATAAGTTTATATATATATATATATATATATATATATATATATATATATAATAAAACTTTTGTGCATAAGAACCTATATATATTTACAGTCGAGCCTCGATTTAACGATCGCAAAGGGTCACTTGAAAATCTTCATTAAATCGAGGTTATCGTTATATCGGGGAACATGTTTGATAAAGTAAAATTGCATAAAAGTTGGTTATTAATTTTTGAAAAATTTAACTACTGCTCGTATTTAATTATATATATTTTTCCTTTTGATGCATTGAATGCCCATTTTTAAAATTAAAAATTATTGATAATTACTTAGTTTTTTTCTTCAATTTAGCCCATGGCATCGATTTTTCGGCTATCTCGAAATCATTATATAAAAGTCCATCCATATCAAACAGCATTTAAAATACACCTAATTAAGTACCCCTTCATTTAAAGTAACTTTCGAGATTTTATCATGTCCTGTACCAGAATCTACAGGGTAAGTCAAAATTAATATAGCGATTACAAACGGCTATAACTATTTAATGGAAAAGAATTTATCGATAATATTAACACAGAATGTAGACGGAACTTCAAAAAATTTTGTATACACACGTCATAGATGTTCTAAGTGACTTCTCTTGGTCACACGGACAACATCTAGGCGGTAGTCCATTTCACGCCATACGTTCTGAAGCATTTGTTCAGTCACCAACGCAAGCGCATTACAAATGCGTACTTTGAGTTCTTCAATTGTTTTGGGCATGGGAGGCACATACCCCGTCTTTCACATGACCCCCTAGAAAAAAATCGCAGGGTGTCAAGTCCGGAGATCTCGGTCGCCAAGAGCAGAAGACATCGTCGGCATCTCTACTTCGACCGATCTATGGGGTTATGTGAAAGAGTTCATGCTCAAAACAATGCCAAAAACAATTGAACAACCTCCCATACCCAAAACAATTGAAGAACTCAAAGTACGCATTTGTAATGCGCTTGCGTCGGTGACTGAACAAATGCTTCAGAATGTATGGCGTGAAATGGACTACCGCATAAATGTTGCCCGTGTGACTAAGGGAAGTCACATAGAACATCTAGGACGTATGTATACAAAATTTTGAAGTTCCGTCTACATTCTGTGTTAATTTTATCTATAAATTCTTTTCCATTACATAGTTATAGCCCTTTGTAATCGCTATATTCATTTTGACTTACCCTGTAAATCAGATGAATTTTGCTTGCTTTCGTTACAAAACTCTTGAATAATCTGTATTTAATAAACACAGACCGTGGATTCATAGTGTACATAATCAATAAATAAAAAATTCGGGCTATAAAAGTCATAGAAAACTGATGTTTCAAATTCCTATAAAGCAAACTCTTCATCATCACACATTGGTCAATCGATAAGAGAAAACCTGAAAATTCTTGTAACTAAAAAAAGGCATTTAAAATACTTGAAAGTCATCAAAATTATCGTTAAATAGAGGGAAACTCGTTAAAACGAGAATAATTCAACATAGAAATTAATACACGTGAATATGAACCATTAAAATTTATCGTTAAATCGAGGAAATCGTTAAATCAGGTATCTTAAAATTGGAGTTATACTGATATGCATACAATGCAATTTTTTTCCCTATTAAGGAATTATCCCCTAAGAGGAATTATAGGTAGTCTTTATTATGGTTATATATATATAGCCATATTTATTATATATATATATATATATATATATATATATATATATATATATATATATATATATATATATGTGTGTGTGTGTGTGTGTATGTATATATGTGTGTGTTATACATATAAGCATAGTTTAAAATAATCCTGTTATTAACTATATTATTAAAATAATTAATATAGAAGAATACAATAAGGAAGGAGAAATTCGAACATCGCTTTACGGATAAAACATATTTAGGATGTAAACAATCAAAAAATGCCTTTAGATAAGGAGATTATGCTCACGGAGATTATTTAAAATTTTTCGGTTTAAAGCAGGAAAAAAAAATTAATAAAGTTTAAGTAAATTACGTCAATAAATATATATTTTTTTACAGATACATCTAAGCGTAATTTTTAAAATGTGTGTTATAATTTTAGAGATTTCGGGTGTAATTTTTTGTGCCTGCAATGAAATATTTTAAATATTTCGAAAATAATTTCCTTTAAAGAAAGGCTTGAGGAATCATATCACCAACCTTCAACCGTGATTATTATTTCATATAATTTTGTTTCTGTTAGTGCATCCATATATAACAATAATATTATCATACTACTAGTATTAAGAAAAAAAAAATAGGACGCATTACATCAATCACGTATTACATGCAATTTTTTGACAGAATATTTTTTTACATAAATTGTTTCAGAGTTCTCACATAATATAACACATTTAAAATATATTTTTATAAAAATTGATGATTTGTAATTTTTTTTATTAGGTGCGTTCGTAATTATATAAATACGTAGCACCTATTGTCGTCGCTTGGTCCGTCCGTCTGTCCGTCTGTCCGTCCGTCCGTCCGTCTGTCTGTCCGTCCGTCCGTCCGTCCGTCTGTCTGTCCGTCCGTCCGTCTGTCTGTCCGTCCGTCCGTCCGCATATAACAACGCAAAAACTACCCAACCGAATGGTTTAAAATTTAAGATATATTATCTTTGCAGAATTTTGTCGAGACATTTCAAATTTTATTGAAATCGAATCAAAACTTTAGGAGATATTAATAAAAATATTTATTAAGAAATTTGAATTTTTTTTTTTTAAATCGGTGCTTTTTTGTTATAGGAGCTTCGGAAGTTTCATCGTCAAGCGACCGAGATACTTATTTTATTACAGAAATTAATCTGCAGACGATATAATTCATTTCACAGAATTAAAAATCATCTAGATCTGAATATTTATATAACTAGCTATAGTACAAACGCACCTCATTTGTCACGTTTGACGTACAACTTCCAACTTGTTACTTTTATGTTTGCCATCTGCAATTACGTTATTCAGGCAGTCCGCATTAGGAAATTCCGGCCCAGTACATTGTTTTTATTTATTTATTTATTTATTTTTACGAACGGAGGTATACATGTAGTATACCTCCGTTACGGATTTCACGTAATTTTGTCTATTAACGTCTTTCTTTATTTTGGGAATGTGATAAATGTATTATTCATTCAATAATGTTTTAATTTTCCTCTGAGAATTCATTTATACGTAAATTAAATTTTATTTTGAAGAAAAAAATATGTATACTAAAAAAAAAATATGTTTGAATTATTTTTACATACCTTTCGTGTATCCTTCGTCACAATAAAAGTATGTGCAATAATTTTCAAAATATAGTAGCACTTGTCACCAAGTAAAAATATTCAGAGACAGGAGGAATCCCTTTTGAATTTCAGTTGTTATTCGTGAATTTGCAT
Organism: Maratus michaelseni; assembly: GCA_963931845.1. Taxonomy (NCBI): domain Eukaryota; kingdom Metazoa; phylum Arthropoda; class Arachnida; order Araneae; family Salticidae; genus Maratus; species Maratus michaelseni. The sequence goes on from OZ007592.1 coordinate 260,226,300, forward strand.
TATCGTTTGTCATTAATTTTGAAGTATATGCTCACTGAACTAGAAACATTATATATTTAATTTAAAAAAAAAATTAATACGCATATGTAAAGCTCTTTAGGAGATATTTACCCCCATGTTTCATAACCTACTCTATAAATAAGAACAAAACGTTGCGTATTTGTTTTGTACTATTTGTATCCTCCGTTACAATATTATTAACTCTTTCGCGACAAGTGTCTTTCACACTTCTTTTAATTTTTGGACACCAGTGTTTGAAAATCGTAATTTTCGCTTTATTTAATCTGTGAAAATCTGTGATTTGATAAGGCGAAAATTTCTGTACTAAAATACTGATCGAATTCAAGGATTCCGTGATCCCTAAACGGCACGTATACGTCTGGCTCGTCACGAAATGGTTAAGGAAATTATTCCCTAAATCCTTGTAAAATACATTAAGTACAAAAGGAAAAATTCAAATACATACAAAAGGGCTGCTGTAAGTATTGATATCTTTGGTGAATTCTTCGGATATTAGCTCCTGGCTTGCGGCTAATACGAAAATATAGCTTTTAATAAATTTCAAAACTCTATTTGAATACGTAATTGATATTTTTCATATAAAAATGCTTTTTGGTATTGTTATTGGCCAATGTAAAAAAAAATATATTAAATGTAAAAAATCTATTAACGTTTCAAATAAAACAGAAGGTTTTCACCTACATTCTGTAGCCCGGAAAAGGCCGGGTTGGATACTCTGGTATCATTGAAATTTTATTTATTTATTTTTTGTTTTGTTTTATTTAATGTGCACTTAACTTAGCTCAAAATATATCCTGATTAGCATTTTATTTTTTAAGTGCTGCAAGCATTTGGAATTATACCCTTCTTTTGTACATTAATTCTCAAACTAGATAATTCTTACACATTGTGAAAACAAATGTGTTATTCCGAATCTTTTAGGTGTGTACTTTTATGACTCTTCGGATGAAAAATAATGGCATGGTTTTTATGATATTCTAAATTTGCGATTGTTGAAGTTTGACATTTTTTTGTGGGTGTGGGGAGGAGGCTGATTTAAAAAAAAATCAGTGGATTTTTGCTTATTCTTTGCAATAATGTTTTCCCTTTTTGAAAAAAACATAAAAATACGGTGACTTGTTATTCTTATGTATAGGGGGAAAGAGAGCTAGTATGGACAACTTCGTCACATGGTTTAATAGTGAGAAATTGCCGAGCTAGGATATAGGCCAGGTTAGCTCAGTGGTTAGAGCATCAGCAGGTTACCCTGTAGACCCAGGATTGAGTCGTGGCCACAGCTAATTTTTGACTCGTGTTGGGTTTAGTGTATTAAATTGTATTTATGTCTGAAATAACTAGTTCTTTAATTAATTGTACCTTTAATAAATTCAGACGCTAATTTATGTGCTTTAATATTTAATAATTTGGTTATTCATTAGCCAAAATTACTCTGTAATTTGTTTCTCAGCAGCAATACTGATATTACACTTCCATGTGCAGTTGCATAACAACGCACTTGGTAGTTCAGTAACGAAAACAATGTTTTTATGGAGGAAGAGTAAGTTCCTGGGATTATTATTATTATTATTATTTACTAGATTAGACTATTTTAATTCATAGAAATAAAATGATACAGTATGTTATAAATGAATATTTTCAAGACATATTTTTATATTCACTTTTGCTCTGATTGGTTTAAATTAACCAGTATCAGACCTAAATAAACAATAGAGTCCACATGGGGCTAGTGAGGAGGAGGACATATGGTTGGGTACGGTGGACATGTTTACACTAGGCTCATTCCACTTTCAGTAATAAAAACATGGGTTTATTAAAAATATATCACATTTTAGGTTATATATGCAAACTTTTTACGAAGATGATTTAGTATTCCACGAGAAAATGGCAGTTTGTTAAAGATGGTGAATGATTGCAGTCGATATCAAGAATCATGGCGAGGAGGTTAGGCAATGATGAAACAACACAAGAATTTCTTCAATAAAGTGCAGCCAATTTTCAGATAAATTGTTTATTAACAACCAGGAATGATGCCAGTAACAGTTCCCACAGTATCAGGTATAAACTTATAGCCCTCAGGCTTGACAATAACTCACTACATCATTGAATAGATCTTAAGAGGCTGTTGTGAAATTCTAATTCGCAGAACACCAGATAACGATTTGGTCAGCACTTCCAAACACGACAAAAATCTTCTCTCCAAAAGCTTTCAAGCCAGTTTTGTTAACGGCGCTTAGAGTTACTGAAAACGACGTAACTTATGCAGGAACCAATGAGTGACAGACGAAATTAAGCTAAGCGAATGAGGTGCGATGGAGAAGATTTAACACGAAATAATCCCTATCGTAGTTGCGCATTGATTTTGACGTGAAAAATACCCAGCGCGCGAAGCAAAGCATGGAATAAACATTTTATATAAAAAAAGGCTTTTAAAAACATTCGAAATGACAACAAGAATCCTCAGAATATTATAGATTGGGGAGTTGATAAAAGTTACGAATGAACTTAAAGTTTTAGATTAAGATTTGGAATAAGATAATTATTAATATACGTGATATTACTTTTAAAAGGACATTAAATAGAAATAAATATTATTAAGAATTAAAGAAATAATGACCTTATCAGAATTTAGATTAATTTAAAGGAATAATGCGAAATAAAATTTTTATATAACATTAATGTGTTAAATTAGATTGATTTTTGTAAAATGATAAATTATTTTCAAAATAATTCCATTGTTTTAACGCATTAAGTATTTTTTTTTTATTCAAATTACTAAAGCCAGCCGATAGAATCTTAAAATTACAAAAGACAGAAGAAAATCTCTTTAAAATTTGGGCCATCAGGGTTCGCTCATTACCAACGTAAAACTCTTCGCCATAACCTGTGTCAAACTACATTGCAAAATACAAGCAAAAATTCATTTCTACATTAAAATAATAATTTTAACAAAAATAACTTTCTGATGTGTTGATTTGTCATTCAAATAGATTTTTTAATATAGTGCAGGTCTTAATCACACATTAATATTAATTACAAATGCAATAATATACAAAATAATTAAGCTTAACATTAATTAAAATATGCATTATTAAGGTTAACACTTATTAAGGAATGAACAGTTTAAGTTAAAACTGATTTTTTTTATGGTTTTACATACAATTTTATGAGTTGTATTACATTGTTCAATAAGTATTCTAGCTTGTCGGACGAAAACAAATTTAAAAAAAGATTATCAAAAAACTATATTGTTAAATAATTTAATATATCGATCGCAGTAAATGTAAGAGTGCAAATTATTGTATATATATATATATATATATATATATATACTTGTTCAAAATTATATTTAGTAAACTTTTTTTTCCAAATCAAAATTCGCCCATCAGACCCTTCCCATTTATAGTTCTTAATATATATATATATATATAATTTTATACTTTAATATAAAATACCAAAGTTTTTCTAAAAGTTATGTTATATATTTTTTGTATGATGTATATTTTGATTAAGAAATACATCCTCATCAGCGTTTTATTTTTTTAAGAACGGCAAATATTTAAAGACATGTCATGTCCCTCCTGTGTACATTCACTGCCAAACTAGTTAATTCCTACACACTGTAAAAAAAGTAAATAAATAAAAAATAAAAGCGCCATTCTTCATCTTTACATTATTGAAATATCTAGGAAGAAAAAAATAAGGAAAAGTATCTCCTGAGCTTGGACTGATAACTTGCCGCAGCATCTTTTAGCCGTACTTTTATGACACTTCGGTTGAAAAATAGTGACATGGATTTTATGCTGCTATAAATAGGGAGGTGTTAACGATGTAAGGTTGCTGAAGTTTGTCGTTTTGGGGAAAGACAATAAAATATAGCTGTGGATTTTTTTCAGTTTTTTTCTTTGTTTTTTTATGTATTTTTTTTTCCTTCTTTTTCTTGTGAGAGAGCATTAAAACATGATGACCTGTTATTTTGATTTTTCTTTTCCTCCTTCAAAATCGATGTTCTTTTTTTGTTTGTGCCTTTCTTAGATTTTAGAACACTTTAATTACATGTTTCTCAGAATTTTGCAATTAATTATTAATTATGATACTGTCATAAAATATTCGGCAACTCGTAATAAAACATCTGCGTAATTATATCTTAAAGTAAAATATAAAATCAAACTTATGTTCATATACTGTTGGTATTTATTGAAATCTAATCAAAGGGAAATGGGAAACGAGTTCTAAAACTTTTAAATATTAATTTATTCTTGTCTATTTCATCAATCACTCTTTCAAAAATGATAAAAGTCTAAATCTTTCATAATGTAATAAATAAATTCAATCTACGGAAAAAATAATTTACACATTCAAGAAAATCATTAAAATAAAACTCTGATTGAACAACGAGGTTTTCGTTACAGGGCTGACATAGGCGACTATTGTTTTATCCTATTCGTACAACCTTATCCAAACAATAATTTTTGTCGTACACTTGTACAACCACTTCGACAGAAATCTACCACAAAGACTACCTTTCGGAAATAGTAGTATGAATAGTGATAAAATAAATTAATAGTCACCTGTGGCAGCTCTGTCATTAGATAAAGATACGTATATACGTTCAGCGCATGGTTATCGAATGCGAGTGTAAACCGACCAGAAACAGCCATCTCAATGCTTGTAAGGCATTCATAGACTTCTATATGAATAGAAGCATGTTTTTATATAAATAAGTATAGTATATAAAAAATATATAAGTAATATAAATATATAAAAGTCTTTTTTTTTAAGTAGCATGTATTTTAATAATAATAATAATAATAATAATAATAATAATAATAATAATAATAATAATAATAATAATATAATAATAATAATAATAATAATAATAATAATAATAATAATAATAACAATAATAATATAATAATAATATAATAATATAATAATAATAATAATAATAATAATAGAAATTGTTTCACCATTAAAAAGAGAAAGAGATTGTAATAGCAACAACAACAACAACAAATTAATCTGTAACAAATTTCTAATTTTTGTCAGATTTTTTTAAATACACGTTTCTTTCTCGTTATTTTATTATTTTCTTTTTTTTTTAAAGGGATTTCTCAAAACATTGATCATTAGTAACATTTTTTTTTTCTTTTTAATGAACATCCCAGAAATAAACCAGAATGATTTTTTTTTTTTTTTTTAATACTACTTAAAAGAAAAATTACGGGGCTTTTCATGAATGCAGTTTTTATGAATCGTCGGGGGTTGTGAAAGAGTGTGTGTGTGAGGGAATTCCACGGTAAAAGATAACGTGACTAATTCACGTTACCATGGTAATACGATGATAATTTCTTTTCGAAAGAAGCTCAACAGCCAACATTTTTCACGTGATATGAGACATTCCCTCCCCCCCCCCCCCCCCCGTTTTTCGAAAAGAGGATTTGCTTACTGTGGGTTACGTAGTTAGTAAAACTAATAAGAGCACTGATTCAACATCTGAAGAGATCGTATGACTAATTTATTAGATTCCACTTTATCATTCATTAACCCGAACTCGAAAGTTCTAAAGAAACTTTTAATGAAGCATTAGTTTGCTCTCTAATCCTTGTGAGTCAATTTAAAAAACTCTTCAACATTAAATATATATATATAAAAGTTATTTTATTATTTAAAAAAATCCCATGATAACAGATTTTAATTACGTGACAGAGTGGTTAAGAGAAATAAATACTTTTTGATTTTTAAATTACCTTTAAATTTAATTTATCTTTATTTTTAAATTATCTCTCTTTTAAATATTCTTTGAAATCCATCCTGTGTGGTATCTATCTAAGTTACAAAAGATACATATTCTCTAAATTTCAATTATTTCGGGAGCTGTAGTTCAGGTCGATCTTTCATATGTCTGTTATTTTTAGTTCTTGAAATGTCAGTTGCATGATTTTTCTATAATTTGCTTCACAAATATCTCTGTAACTTTACAAGGTGTCTCAAAAAGATTGAAACGCGCGTAATTTTTTCTACCTATTGGAGGTAAGTTGGCAATGAATTCAAAAACAAGCAGTGTTCAAAATAAGGTAGGAAATAAGATAATGTTAATAAAATAGTCTTCTCATTAATTTTTAAAAAGTTACACCTTTTTTTAATTTTTATATTCCCTCCCCATCCTACCTTTTTATAGACAAAATTTATTAATTAGAATGTTTTTTCTTTTACTTCAACAAGATAAAAACTGCATATATGTATACTTAAAGAGGCTATGCTTAATTAAAAATTGACAATTGCAAATGGTGGACCATATATCAAATTAGAATTTGTTTTGTGAGATATTGCAAGAAAAGGGAAACACGGACAATAATACAGATGAGATTGACCATAAAGAAACGATGCTTGACACAATATCAGTGGCGAAGAATTCCAAATTTTTTACAGAAGCATTATTAAAAGAGTCCAGTTATGCATTGGAAGCGAGAGAAAGCACTTTGAAAATGTTTCGTGAGTTTCTTTTAAGTCAGTTATTGCGGAGAGAAATTTTATACTTCTTTTTTTTTTTAACTTAAAGGAAAAAAAAAAGCCATTTACTCCCATTTATCAAAACGATGCACTACACGATGATTGACAATGGATTTTTATAATGGAAACTCTCTGGTTAATGTGTTCTGTCTGATAGCCACATTTACCCATTAAAAAGTGCGATCTTATGTGTTCATTTAAACTTCAGACATCTAATCTCATGTGACAAACTGAATTAGTGATTGTCATTTGAATTTTATCAGAAAAGACAGAAGATTTTGAGTGCTATAATTCGTTGTTAAATGACGGAATTCAGTGTGGCATCTGCGTGAAGTTTCTAAAAATGAGGTCAAAGAACACGTGTTAATCCTTTGAAAAGCGACGAAATAGTATTTATACTACTTAATTTTAATTTCCAAATGCCAAAATAGATTCCAGAAATTTGTGAATAAAATTTAGCCTTTATATTTAACATGTAATTTACTTATTTCAAACGAAATTGCTCGTAAATTCTCGTGATTTTTCACCATTACGCACCAAAATTAATTTGCCTAATGAAAGGGTTATCGAAATATCTTTACCAATGCTGGATAATATGAAGTACACATACATATACACACGCATAAACGCAATTATATACGTATATAAACAGAAACACGCACTCACACGACGCGCGCACGTGTGTGTATATGCTGAAGATTGTTCGTATCAAAAATATTATTACCATTAATTTCACAATTTATAATCAATAGACACTTCATTAAATTCTATATCAGTTCAAATTTTATACTAAAACATTTTTAATTAATAAATTATTAAGGATTTAAATTAAGGAAATTTAAATTAAGGTTTATACGTGAAATAATTTAATGAAAGTGGTGACCAGAAAATCTTGTGCGAACGAATTTTTAAAGCATTATAATTAATTTCCCATTTTTTAATTGTTAGATATTATTATTATTTGCTTTTCACCAAACAACCACGATGATTTTTGTAGCAGTTCAAAAATCATGCTAAAAGATTTTTAATTACAGAAATATTAATTATTTTAATTGAAGAATTTTATTAAGAGAATTTTAACTAAGCTTTATAGGTCAAAAAACTTAATAGAATCCAATGATTCTATCAGAATATTTTGTGAGTATTGTACGTACGATGTTCCAGAAAATTTGTGTATACTACATCTCCAAATAACGCTTGAAGCTACGAAAAGATTTTCCTAAGATCGACCCTGGAGTGATAAATAATATGTTAATAAATTTTAATCTATATTTTATATTCTTTATTTATAATATTGTTATTTATAATATTGTTATTTGTAATATTTTGGGATAATATTTTTTCCAATTTTTTAGCCTTTTTAAAAATAGTAAATTGTGAAAAGGAAACTAATTTAATGCCTGCTTATCTTTCGAGATGAACAGCTTATTTTCACGTTATTATCTGATAATATATTCATTTTTTTACCAAACAAAATGGGTTGTGATGGCAACCATTAATGCCGGCAGTTTTAAAGAGAGATTTGCGTGGCAAATTACTTGCAAACGCGTGTTTCTAACAGTTCTCTGGCAATCAAAATCAATCACACCGTAAAAATTTATGTACAATTAAAAAGAATATATTTATGGCTTGCAAAAAGAAAGAAAGAGATCATGTTGATTGTTCAAAATGCACAGATTTGAGATAAATGCAGACACTTTTTTACTGCGACTAAAATGTGCCGAAAGAGAGAACAATGCAATGCATAGCAGACATAACCAGAATAAATTTAGCTTATTGAAGTTTCAAGGTTTTAAAAACTTTTTAAGAGGAAAAAAGCACTTTCTTCAAAGAAAAATGGAAGAAAGAGTGAAAAACAGAAACTTTAACATATTTTAAGTTTTTGTTCCTCTTTCCTTTTTATCTTTGTAAGCACGTACTTACACACGTGCCTATTGCAAACTCCAGAATAGCCATTTGGTGATTCTAGCCACTTTTATGAAGGAACTAATTCAGCTGTAAGCTAAATTTATTCGTGTCGGTGGTGATTATTATTATTATTATTATTATTTGTATTTAGAATTCGCATTCATCACTGCATTCTCCATAGAATTACATATTCCTGGTGAATTCAAAAAATGAATGAGTTTCATTTGAATTTAATTTAGTTATATTTATTTCTATTGGATTACTGCTTCATATTCACCATCTGTATATCTATTTACTAATTAAGGGTTAACGCCACTTTCACACTCTGAAATTAAAGTATTTTTTGGACTTTTTTAAGAACTGCAAAGAGTTTATAAATACCAATTTGCACTAATTTATTATACATAATTGGATTTTTTTTTCAATTGATACTATAATAAAAAATGGTGGCTTGACAGCTGATGAGCGGGAGCACTTCGAAAAAAGAGGATCAAGCAGTTAGCACGACAACTCATCGTAGACTTGACCTAAAACAATGAAACAAAAAAAAAAGTTTTTTTTTTTTTTTTTAGTCCAGAAGCTAGTAAAATACAAAGATGTTTGAAAAATATATGCATTTTTAGTGAACTGACATCGAGTCAAAGTAAAATCTATATTTTCAACCAAAAATTTCGTTACTTAAGCTCACACAGAGCAACGAGATATCAATGTATCGAAAAATTTCTACTTATTTCTCTAAAAAAAGTGCGTGGCGATTACTTTTCAAAAATAGTCAAATGGATTGAGTGAAAATTGACAGAGCTAGCGTGCCCACTGAATTTGAAAATGCTGTTCTGAGAAAAACGCGCTCGAAGTTTCCGTTACTATTTATTGTGTGTTTACTCGCTATTTACTCTACTTATATAGCTCCAAAATTGCCTTTTCACTTTTGATATCGATTTTTGACTAATAAAATAATATTTTCAGGTGTATAAAGAGTACTTTAAACGAAACGATTTTAGAAATTTTGAACCAGACAAAGTGTTTTTTTATGTCAAACATTAATGTTCTTAACTAAAATGTTTATCCTTTGAGAAAATCCTATGCATTGTTACTACTTAATTAGGGATTTAATGCTTTTGTAATCCACGTTTTAATTCATATTTATAATGAATGATACTCTCGATTTTTAAACATTATGTCAAATATCAAAATTTATTTTTTTAATCATCTTTAATTATTGGTATTTTTTTTAATTTACAGAAAAGCGTTTTAAAATGTAAATACAGTTATATAAAATAAATGTTAATACTATTTAATAAACGTTAATGCCCTCACATAATATATCTTACCTTCAGACGATTGTGTTATAAAATACAAGACCAAAAAACCATGCATTAGCCATAGATTTTGAAACACTAACAGAATATTATTGAGAAATTAAATTTGTTTTTCATATATTAGAATGAGATATCTAAATGAGCAATTTAAAAATCACATTAACTCACTAAAAATCCATTTTCTGCAAATACAGTCCATATCCGATAATGTATGAAAATTCTTTTGCGCGGCCCTGTATGTGATCTATACAATTTATACACTCATCGTAATATACTAAATACTAGATAAATTTAAAAATGCATATATACCGCAAAGGAAATCGCACTTCCAGTAATTATCGATCATAGTCTGTACCAGGGCTTTATAAATTTGATAAAATCTGGTAGCCAGCAAAAAATTCTAGTCCTCCCGGTCATTGATTTTCGAATAGCACAAAATCTTTTAGCAATTAATTGAGAAATAATAACAAGAATAGTTTAGAATTATTAGCTACATAGTTTAGAATAGCAAATAATTTAGAAATATTATCTAAAATAAGTATTCTAATGAAACTTGTCAGTCAAATAATTCTGATTTTATTATTTTAGAACTTGCCAAGCATTTTAAGCGAGGAAGAAATATTTTAAAACATACATATTATTCTTTAAATTTTATAAAATTTAATTATTCTTGAAATTTTAATTAAGTTTCATAGATTTAGTTCAAATGAATTACTTATAATCACTTATATGTTACTAGCCGGTCGTTTCCGAGTGGGGCCCAGATACATAGTGCAGCGTACCGCCCTGATTTCGCTTGGGGCCCAGAAAGAACATTTTATATGCAAGCAGAAAAATATAAATACAATACTTTAAATTAAAAGTATACGAAAATAACTAATAAGAATATAAAAAAAGCACTTAAATAAAGATTTCGCGACATATTTTTTTTTTCATGAGCCTTCCGATAAAATATTACTGGGCCCTAACCGTGATTATCTAGAAGTGGGGCTCAAGTAGTACTTTGTATCTGGGCCCCACTCGGAAGCGACCGGCTAGTATATAATAAAAAATCAACAATAGTACTGTTTTTCGTCTAATCTTCCGCAATCGGATTCATAGCCGATGTTTCCCACAAACTCGCTAGCTCTAAAATCGCTGGAAATACGTGATTAACTACTTTTTTTGTAGACTTGTAAAGCGGAGTTTCACATTCTTACTTAAAACTGCTGCTGAGATATTGCACAATTACCTAAAATTTTCGACACACAGTGTGATACCCTTGATGGATTATTATCTAAAATTGCTGAAATACATAGTTACCTAATTTCTAGTACATTTGTTATCCTAAATTTCACGCATCTACCTATTACTGAGATATCGCAAAATAACATAGGAAATCCGACCCCCCTTTAACTCCCTTAGTAGTTGAATTTCTAAAATCGCCTAAAATGCATGTTTAACTATTCTTTAGTAGATTTGTTATCCGGAAATTCACGCTCCTAACTATAACTTCTACTGAGATATGGCAAAATGGCGTACAACATTCGACCCCCATTTAACGCCCCCTTGGTGTCTGATTTTCTAAAATCGCTGAAATACGTGTTTAACTATTTTTTCAGTAGATTTGTTATGCTGAGTATCATGATTCTACCTATAATTTCTACTGAGATATGGCAAAGTTACCTAAAATATTTGACCGCCTATTTAACCCCCCCTTAGTTGCTGAATTTCTAAAAATGCTGAAACATATGTTTATCTATATTTTTTGTAGATTTGTATCTCGAATTCCGAGCTCCTAACTAAAAAATCCCTGACGGCTCGGCCTACAGGCACAGGTAGATTTCGAAGACGTAGACCGTGGGGCGCCTGTTTGTCGGGAATTGCGGAAGAAATGACCTTTTTTACGATGATGCGGCAGTTTGAACCGCCTACTTCGAAACCTAACTTGTTTGCAGGCGGATTCGGCAGGGATTTTTTTGTTTTTAATTTTTTTTTTTTTGGTATAACGGTTGGTCCTATAAAAAACTTGTCAATATAAAAGTTTTAGATAATATTAAGAGGATTTATAATAAATTTAAGCGGATTTGAAATCTTGGGAATTGACGAAGTTATGCATTTTTTTCTTCTACCCCCCCTCCCCCCCTCTTAAGGCAATTTCTAATTATATCAAAAATCTGTCATACATAAATTTTCGGCCCTTCTCCTACAAGTAATAATAACTTCAAACGGATTCGATACGTATCATAATTAAGAAATTATGTTTTTTTCTGTTTTCACAAAAAGCCCCCCCCCATCCCCCCCCCCTTGGTTCGATTTTGCCCATTAACGAACTTGACCGAGATTTTATGCGCCTTGATTTTATGTATCAGTTTCGAACAGATGCGGGAGTTGGAACCGCTTACTTCGAAAAATAACTTGTTTGCAGGCGGAGCCGGCAGGGATTTTTTTTTTTGTTTTTAATTTTTTTTTTGCTATAACGGTTGGTCCTATAAAAAACTTGTCAATATAAAAGTTTTAGATAATATTAAGAGGATTAATAATAAATTTACGCGGATTTGATATCTTGTGAATTGACGAAGCTATGATTTTTTTTCTTCTAAAACCCCCCTTTTCCCCCCCCTTGGAGCCATTTTTAATTATATGAAAAATCTGTCATACATAAATTTTCGGCCCTTCTCCTAGAAGTATTAATAACTTTAAATGGATTCGATACTTATAATAATTAAGAAATTATGGGGTTTTTTCTGTTTTCACAAAAAGTCCCCCCACCCTCCCCCCCTTGGTTCGATTTTGCCCATTAACGAACTTGACCGAGATTTTATGCCCCTTGATTTTATGTATCAGTTTGTAAAAGATTAATGCAGAATTTTTCCAGTTATAGTGGTCAGAAAAAAGTGACATAGATAGATAGATAGATAGATAGATAGATAGATAGATAAAGTTTTGAACTGGGGGTGGTTTTGGGTTCTGGGAGTCATGATCGGCGTAGATCTGCAAAAATTTTTCAAAATTTCCAACTTAGGTGAGAATGTAATAGGTAGTATTTCTTACGAAATCTACCTAAAATGCTGCTGAGATATAGCGAACAGGCAAAATGACCTAAAACGTTCGACCACCCATTTAACCCCCTTAATTGATGAATTTCTAAAATCGCTGAAATATGTGTTTAATTATTTTTTTAGTAGATATGTTGTTCTGAATTTCACGTTCCTATCTAAAACTGCTGCTGAGATATGGCGAAAACGTGAAATGACTAAAAACTTTCGACCCCATTTAACCACCTTAGTGGTTGAATTTCTAAAATCGCTGAAATACGTGTTTAGTTATTTTTTTTTTGTAGATTTGTTATCTTGAAGCTCATGCTCTTACCTAAAACTTCTGATGAGATATGGTGAAAATGTGAAATCACCAAAATTTTCAACTCCCCATTTAACCCACTTAGTGGTTGAATTTCTAAAATCACCTGAAATACATGTTTAACTATTCTTTAGTAGAAGTGTTATCCCAAATTTCGGGCTCCTACTTAAAACTCCTGCTGAGATATGCCGAAAAGGCGAAATTATCTAAAACTTTCGACCCCCTCATTTGACCCCCTTATGCTGGGAATTTTCAAAAATCCTTTCTTAGTACGCGTCTACATTGTGTAAAGAACATGTCATCCAAATTTCATTGTTCTAGGACAAACGTTTGGGGCTCGGCGTTGATTATGAGAAAATCTAGCTACTCCTTTTTAAGTATAGATTATTCATTAAAATGAATCGGTTTTTAATTCTGAATACAAAAATCGGATTTGAAGCTTCCAAAAAAACTTGGCTCTTCCATTAAAAGTACGAGAGAAGAACAAGATCGCCATGCACGAATAGGGGTGAGGGAGAGGGGGGAATGTCGTTTGTGCTTATTTTTTAAATAAAGTTTTTTTTAATAACCCCCCCCCCCCACCAAAAAAAAAAAAAAAAAAAAAAAAAAACGTCAAACCTGGAGACCACATTTGTCAAGCCCTGGTCAGTATACTGTAACCGAATTCTTTTGTGCGTCACTGTAAATGAACGATAAATGCTACTCCTTAATATATAGAAAACTTGTTGTAGGGCACATCAGTGAACATTTTAAACTTCCTTATGTTTGAAGTATCATAACATCATTAAAAATCCCTCAAACCGGTTTTTCCACACAGATCATAGTGTAATGGAACTCTTTTGTACGTTCCTGTAAACGAACTATAAATACTACTTATTCTATACTCGTGAGAAAGCATGTTGTAGACCAATTCAGAGTGACACTTTTAATCTCATTATGTTTGGAATATCGTAAGATTAATAAAATGCACCGCAAACGATTTCCCTCCATGGACCATAACGTAACAAAATTCTGCAGTGTGTTCCTGTTATAAACAAACTATAAATACTAAAAACTTCATTTTCATTACCGAAACCTTAATAACGCAGCAAATTTAAATGCAATCTGAGTATATTTACGAGATTTGCAGCACAGACAGACAAAAAAACAAACCGAATTCACAAACACTTTTCAACAATGTTAGAAAGCGTTAAAGACAGCCCTCAAATATTTTACTGTTGAAATTAAAAAGCTGCTAATTGATTTAATTTGATTTAATTGATGTAATTCTTCAAGGTACTTACTACTTCGTTTAATCATCAATATTCAAATACACGTAATTTTATTTAATTTTTTAATCCATGTTCAAAGCATGGAAAACCTATAATAGTTTACATGTATTCTTTTTTCTTTTTCTTTTTAACACTTTCCAATATAGTTGAAAAGTGTTTATGAATTCGGTTTGTCTGTCCTTACTCTAATTCACGTAAATATACTCGGATTGCCATGCAATTGATATATGTTATTGATATATGTAAAGACATGTTCGATTTTGAAAATGAAGTATGTAGCACTTATACTTTGTTTACAAGAGCACTCTAAAGAATTCCGTTACATTATGGTCTATGGGGTAAAATCCTTTGCAGTGTATTTTAATGATATTAAACTATTCCAAATATAATGAAATTGATATACATTAGTGAAACTCACTACAAGATTCTTTCTATCGAATATGATATGTGTAGCACTTATAATTAGTTTACAGCGAAACTCAAAATAATTCCATTATATTATGGTCTATGGAAAAAAATCGTGGGCGGTTCATTTTAATCATGTTACACTATTACAAACATAAATGAAATTGATATCAATTTGTGAAGTGCACTAAAAGATGCTGTCTGTAGAATATGGAGTATAAAGCATTTATCATTCATTTACAGGTAATAACTAGCAGCTAGGATGCCAGTATTATGAGCACTGTAAAATCAATACTTTTTTTGCAGTGTAAGCTGCATCAAAAAGTCTCTGTGAGGGTGCAATAAAAGTGAAAAGAATTTCTAACAATTAATTGAAAATATTGTAAGTAAAATATAAGTTTTACATATTATTTAAAAGAAACTTTCTCAGACTAAATAAGTAGAAAGCAGTGTTCAATGCGTATATATATATTAGAATTTATTCATGTTTTCTATATACATAAATATTACAAAAAAGAAAAATCTAAAACATATTGTATTATGAGAAAAGATTCAAAAGTATTATGTTGAATAACTGCAAAAAATACATTTTAAGCACGTTTGGGTGACTTAGTAATGAAGTCATGGGTGTAACTGAACTGAAAGAACTTCTAGACATGTAATTTTTTGTTGGAGGCATTACTTTATTACTTCTACAGTTTACCACACGTTTAGTAGTTAGTAACAGTTTGTTCAGTGTATGTATAGTATATACGCCCTTCAGTGATATCAATGACCTTTACAGATAATTTTGAAGATGTTTCTCCCAAATTAATGATAATTCTCATATGAATAGTACTCAAAAGATTAAAATTTCTAAGTAACAAAAGATTTTTTTCTACCCGCATAAGCCCAATTACGTGCAAACTATCCTTTTCTGACCTCCAGATGCAGAATTACAAATATTTACAGTTGTTATGCATCTACCGTTTGCAAAGATTGAAAAATGCATTAGAAGTTTCCTCTGGATTTTAATCATTATTGTGATCGTAATGGTAAGATGATACTCCTTAAAATAATTTTATTTCTCAAATTTACTTCCTTTGTCACATGTGCCTGCTGGATAGATAGCATGACTTAGTGCACAGAGCTAGTCATTGTTGCAAATAATGGGGTGTAGCTTTCTTCGGAGTCCAAGCCCGTCCGAGACCGACGATTTGAATTACAAGCATGCCCGCCCCGAAAAATCTTGTGTTCTGAAAAAAGACTTCCAACAAGAGAGGATAGACAAGTAATATCACACGGCTTCTCTGTGTCACTAATACTGATCGTGCCAACGCTTCAGAATCAGATAGAATATTTGTAAATCACTTTAGACAAAACAAACTTAGACTACATTCTTGTTTTTCAAACAGCATGTGGCAATTTTTTTCCTTCTTTTAGTTTGTGAATAAATAAAATTTTCATTTTGAGTTCGAGAGCGCCCGTTTCGGTTCCGGTCTTGGACTCGGACTGAGCCCGTCCCAACTTTTGTGTAGCTGGCATAATGCGAAAAGGGTTATGCGAAGTTTTGAAGTGTCATCCGGAAAAAAAGATAAATATAATTTTAGTATAAATTGTACGTGTAATTTATTTTCTGGTATTTCTCAAATTGTTATGCTGTTGTGCTAAAACATCGAAATACAAGTGTTATATACATTGTTATAGTTTTGAAATTTCTTATTTTGGAAAATCATTTAATTTAAAACAGGAATTAGATTTTTTTTTAAAATTCTCTTCATATTTCTGCTTCTTACATTTACTATCTAATAGGTGTGAATCTCATGCACATATTCCAGTATTTTAATCCCTGGAATAAATGGAGTAATCTCTTGAACAAACAAACCGTTAGTTTCTAAATGACCGCGGTAAAGATTAGTAACAATACCAGTGCCATAACAACAACCATACACTAATATAAGTTTTCTGAATACTTATTCATTATCTATTATTTATGGTACCTCATTCAAAGTTCAATTGGTTGTATACTTCACTTATATAGTATTTTTTTACTTTCTTTTATCTTTACAAGAAGAAAGTATTAGATTCATAAAAATTTTCGACTTCCGGTTTTCGATGGACTTTTACGTTTTAGAAGGTTCTGAACACGATTTGACTGTTTTTTAGAAAATGTCTGTCTGTCTGTATATGACCAAAATTTTGTGGGCGTTCTATCTCAAGAACTAATGCACGTAATTTAATAAAACTTTAGATTCAGTTAGACCTTGATATAAATTAGTGCTGATTAGTTTTTGGTGTAAATAGCCCAACAGGTGGCGCTGCTGTGCTGAATTATTCACGATTTTCAAGATAGCTATATCTCAAGAACTAATCCACTGATCCAATGATTTTCATTTGGTGTAAATCTCCTAACAGGTAACGATGCTGGTGCTGTATTTTTCGGGATTCACACGATTTTAGCGATAGTCATACCTCAAGGATTAATGCACGGACTTTCATCAAACTTCATATTCTGTTATTTTGGAATATTAATATGCATGAGATGGAAGAAAGTTTTGGGTTTCTGTTATTTCTCTAGTAGTTCTGTTACTGTAAAAATATTGTTAGTATATTTAAGTTACTCATAACCTTAAAATTTTGCCTAATATTCTAATTTTGGGACATACATAACTCAAAACTGTATTAAGATTCTTAAAAGAATTCTCTTCAAACCCATATTTTGTATATTTTCTATCTAAATAGGTTAATCCTTCAAACAAATAAACTGTTAATTTCAAATTGACAACCGAAAATTCGTAACAATAGCGATGAATGATACTAATAGCGGATTTCTGATTACTTCTTCATTATCCATTACTTCTTGTACCCCATTAAAAGTTCAACTGGTTGTTTCCTGACAAGTATAATGACAAAAATAGATTAACAGTCTGAATTCATCAGCTATTTCGCAACAGGCCGCGGTATTTTCATTTCATGGACTTTAGAAGCACATTTTGAAAACAAATAAGTGTAACGTAATACACTGCATACTTATATATTGCTTTTTTCTGTTATTTCTCTAGTAGTTCTGTTACAGTACAAAATAATAATAATAATAATAATAATAATAATAATAAATGTTAGTATATTTAAGTTAGTCATAACTTTGAAATTTCGCCTAATATTCTTATTTTGCACTCTCAGAAATAAAACACTCAATTTTGACGATTCGGCAATCCTTAGGCCTTATTTCGTTATTTTTGACAATCATTTCGTCACAGAGTCACGTGATTTTTGATGAAACGCGAATCCTCAAATATCTGACGAAACTGTTTCCTCACTGTCAAAAATAAAACTCTCACTTTTGACGATTCAGCAATTCTTGAGATACATTTCATCATTTTTGACAATCATTTCGTCTCAAAATTAAGTGATTTTTAATGAAATGGAAAATCTCAAATATTTGACGAAAATGTTTTCCCATTCACGGCCAGATTATTTTGTTACAAAATCGTTCAATAATAATAATAATAATAATAATAATAATAACACGAGAGTACCAAATTTACAATATATTAATGAAAACAGAAACAAAAATATTTCATCCTTGGGGACCGCTATAACGCGAAAGTACCAAATTTCTACTTTATTTTTTATATCTGATAATTTGCGTATATCCTTTTTGTAACTTTAACATTTTTGTAACGATTTTATGCATTTCTATTGCCTATTCAAAGATAAATTTTTCTAAAGATACAGAATTTCGTTAAAAAAGCTTAAAAAATTCTTCTAAAGTTACAGAATTTCGTAAAAACGGTTAAAATAGTAAAATGCGAGCATCATTTGGTCCATTTTCGACCGAAAGCAACAGCCATTTTCCCAATGGTTAAAAAAAATCAATTTTAGGAGCTCTTTTTTATTTAAGAAATATATTCATATAACAATCAAATTTAAAATATGCATAACTGATCCCTTTCTCCTATATAAACAGTAACATGTTAAAATCTTATCATCTAAAATGGATGAACTCACCTCCCACATGCACTTCAAAATTTACTATTTCTGACCAACAAATTAACTAGACCATATTCTAATCATTCATTGAACAAAGGAAATTTCTCTAATAAATTATATTAATCAAGCCATATTCTAATTGATATATTTAAATTCAAATGTAAGTCCTGCTGGCGCAGTGGTCTCGCGCAGTAGTCTACCACACCGAAGGTCGCGCGTTCGTATCCCATTGAAGACTTGAGAAACGCGACCTTATTTTCCCCCCCCCCGTCAATTACAGATGCTTCTAAAATTGTCAAGAGATGGCGCCACTTGCCTCTTTTTAACACATTCGAACAAGCAATTTGACGAAAATAATTTCCTCACATTTTTGAGGATACAAATTTACTTGATTTGACGAAATATTTGCTCGGAGCATTTCACAGGAAACAGTTTCGCCAAAATTTCTTGGAATTTGAATATCCATTTCTAACAGTGTGGTACATCATATAACTCAAAACCGGAATTAGTTTCTTAAAGGAATATTCTTCAAACTCGTATTTTGTACATTTTCTATCTAAATAGATTATTAACCCTTCAAAGAAATAAACCGTTAATTTAAATTAGCCGGAGAAAATTCGTAACAATAGCGGTGAATGATACTAATAGCGGTTTTCTGATTACTTCTTCATTATCCATTACTTCTTGTACCCCATTCAAAGTTCAATTGGTTGTTTCCTGGCAAGTATAATAACAAAAATAGATTCACAGTCTGTGTTCATCAACAGTTCCGCAATTGGCCCTGGCACTTTCATTTGATGAACTTTCAATTGGCAGAACGTGCTCCGTTGAAGCAACAGCGGATGTTGGCCCTAGAAGTAAATTAGTGTATTAGCCGTAGAAGTACAGCTGTGAATGAGGATATGTCACTAAAAAGCTTTAGAAATACGAATAAAGTGATAGAAATCTGTTACGTAAACCAGATATTTTATTTTTGCTTATGCATGTGTGTGCAAATTCGTTCAGAAAATCACAAGTTTTAGAAGCGGTATTTCACACTTTCGAATATGACAAATTAATACATTTCAAATGTCAATAAGCAAAATAAATTTATCAATCATTTACTCACACATTCTTAAACAAATATAAGAAACCCATTTATATATTACTATATGTTACGTTAATAGAGAAAAAAAACAACAGTAATAAGTGGTCAACCTACACTGTAAAAAAAAAAATTTGTCAACAATTACGGTGGCAACTTTGTGACCAATATATATACCGTAATTTAACTGGACGGTATATGCACCGTAAAATATTTAAAGTATATGTACCGGCTGCACTCCCCCCTCTCCTCAGGCCTGCACGCATAACGTAACAAGAGCAAGAGCATCACTTCAGGGGTTGCCGTACACCGAGGTTGCCGATACCAGCTTTTTCCTTACTGAAAAATAATTATTTCACGGTGTAAATAGCTATTTTTTACTGAAAAACAATATAAATACCGTTTATAATCGAAATGGCATATATACAGTTTTTTTACGCTTAATATACCTTAGAAGTACGGTACTCATACCGCAAAGAGTGAAAACAGTACAAGTACCGTTAATTTACGGTACATCTACTGAAATTTTACGAAATTTTCTTACAGTGTACAAAAAAGAATTTATCCGAATACTTTCAAACATTATTATTTCACTCCTAATATTGTGATACAGTTAAATAATTTTCTTAGTATTTAAAACTTATCGTTGCATAACATTTGTAAAAAATCATTTCCTTCTGAAATATAAAACGTCCTTGCGATATCGGCCAACGAAAGCCCATCATTGTATACGATGAAGAAGTATCTTACAACATTGACAGTCAATATAATCGGGAAAAAATAAGACAACACAGTTAGGTTATTTGTACGTTTAAAAACAATACATAAAATTTCATTTGAAAGCCAACTTCGTAAACTACAGTTTGTATGTGTGAAATTTGTTGTTGTTGATGTTGATTGTTTGTTTGTTTAGCGACGATGTTCTACTTCTGTCACTATGGACTTTTCTATCGTCTCCAAAAAATCGTTGTTCACTTTTGGACAACTGTCAATGACCAGTATCTATTTTCAGAAATGTATAACGATAGTTGCAACGACCACACCATAGCTTTCAGTTTTACTGATCTTACATCACTTCTAAACATAGCATAATTTCAATTTTTGCAGCATAAAATAAAAGTGTATTACCTATATTACTATAGCGATCTTGTTTTTCCTTTATTTATACAGTTCTCTTTCTTTAAATTACCACTCTATTTCACGAAAAAAAATTGCTTCTAATAATTCTTATATGTGCCTGAAGAACTATCCTCTCAAAAATTGTTTTAAAAAAGCATAAACAAATATTTAAGGCTTGAAATTATCAAAGGAGATACGAAAGTGATCAACCCCCTTACGAGGCAATTGCGATTTCGCATCTTTGTATAATTATTTATTGCACTAATCTATGTTATTAAATGATTTTTACAAACTAAAACCTCTATCCAACGATTACTTTTATGTCACAAAATGTTTTATTTTTATGTGTTTCTTCTATCTTTTCAGCTCCGCCAAAATGGACCAAGGAACCGCAGGATGCATCCGTAGGTCTAGAAGGCCGGGTGAGTTTAGATTGTGAAGTAAAAGGTCATCCTATTCCCAGAATAACGTGGTTTAAATATCTAGGTAAGTAAAAGATAAAAATATTTATGCATTCATGTTACTTTTATTGCTTATTCACATGCAATTATTCATGACCAATGCTATGCTAACGAATATTTTAACTTACAAAAAGCTTAGAAAAGTAGGTTAAAACATTAATTGACAAGTAAGTCATGTAACTTTAGACTAATACATTCGTAGTAAGGCAATGGCAAAAATCAAACTAAAGAAACTTTTTTTTTTAAGTAAAGCTGTTCATAATTTTTCCAGCCAAACTTTCTAACACATTTATGCATTCCAATCATTTTTAAATTTAAAATCATGAATTTGGCAGTCATGATGATTGAAAAAGAATAGTTTTTTCTCAGTGTTCAATAAATTTTATAAGCGATTGCTGTCTCATATTAACCTTTATCGGGCTGTCACGTCCACAAATTTAGTTTAAAATGCCAACTTCGACAGCATTTTCTAATAGTTTCTCTGCTCATAACAAAAAATGGAAAACGCCATTCGATTGTATATATTTTTTAATAGCAGAACCTGATAATTTCATGCATCTAAGATTTAAAGTTACTTTCTGAATGAGTCAAAAGGCAGCTAGTTTGGATTTCAGCACAGCCTTAAATAAAGTTTTTACTTCACCGCCTGTGTCAATAAGTGTCATAATCAGAGTTCTCGCTGCCGCTCGCCATTGCGCCAAATCGCGACAAAATGCTTCATTTGGCGAGTAAACGAACGATTAAACTCGCCAAATTGCGAGTGTTCATTTTGTGTGTGCGTGTGTGTGTCAGTACATTTGATACTCTTATTCACGTTACTAAAGGAAACTTTTCAAAACTATGGTATAAAAGAAATTGAATCAATTTTTAGGTGCGTTCGTAATTATATAAATACGTAGCACCTATAGTCGTCGTTTGGTCCGTCCGTCTGTCCGTCCGTCTGTCTGTCTGTCTGTCTGTCCGTCTGTCTATCTGTCCGCATATAACAACGCAAAAACTACCCAACCAAATGGTTTTCAATTTAAAATATATTATCTTTGCAGAATTTTGTCGAGACATTTCAAATTTTATTAAAATCGAATCAAAACTTTAGGAGATATTAATAAAAATATTTATTAAGAAATTTGAATTTTTTTTTTTAAATCGGTGCTTTTTTGTTATAGGAGCTTCCGAAGTTGAATCGTCAAGCGACCGAAATACTTATTTTATGACAGAAATTAATCTGCAGACGATATAATTCATTTCAAAGAATTAAAAATCATCAAGATCTGAATATTTATATAACTAGCTGATACATATATATCTGAATATTTATATAACTAGTTAAGATATTTGTATGAACAGTGTCATAAAATACATACTTAACTAGCTGTTTAACCCGTTCTACGCACGGGATATCATGAATTTAATTCTAAAACGTGCGTACGAACGCACCTCGTTTATAACGTTTGACGTACAATTTCCAACTTGTTAACCTTATGCATTTGGATGATACACGAAGTTCGTTATCTGAGGTATTGCCAGAATGGGAATTATTTAAAAGTTTCTTGAGTTCTCGTTGTAGAGCCATGAAATTTAGGAGATTCCATAGATTTCATTCGAAAAAAAAACCGATCTGCAACAGCTTTATCCCATAACAGGTAATATGCTGTATTTTTCTGCAATCTTGCCACTACATTCAGTGAACTGTGAAAGAGGGTTTAGAGTGATGAACGCAACAAAAACTAAATTTAGAAATCGAATGAATATAAAAAATATGAATAATGGCATTTCAGTATGCGTTAACGGGTCTAATAGGCAACAGTACAATTTTGAAACTGCCTTTGAAGTATGGACCTCAATGAAATGCCAAAGAATTGTAGAAAAATGAAGTTTTTTTTTTTAATGTGACATATATTTTGTTGTTTATATTTTCAATTTTCAGAATTCATTAAATATATCTTAAAATCCCTAGTTATCATGAGTTGGAAATTTTATTTCATAACATTTTAATGAGTTAAATTGGGTTTGGAATTTTTTCTTGATTGCTCAAGGCATTTAAAATGTACATATGTTTAATAGTTTTCGTAGCAGATAGTTGAATTTAGATGGATAACTGATCTATAAGTAGTTACAAAAGCTTAAGTTATTTTAGAACATACTGAAAAAAAAGAATGGTACATTAAGGGGTTAAAGATCGATTTTTCAGTGTTTCATGACGAATCTATTTTGCTAAAATATTTTTCATTCAACGTTTTTTATTTCTGATTAGCCAAATTGCTAACGTTCGTCAAAAGTCAGCGAGAACCTTGTCATACTGAATACTTTTCTCTTCCAAGGTAAACGCGCCTTCTTATTAGCCCAAGTATTGTATTAAAATATAAGCAGCCACTTTCATTAATAAATCTATTTTTTAATACTTTCCAACATACCTGAAAAGTGTTTATGAATTCAGTTTGTCTACGCGTCCGCCTGTCTCTCCGTGCTCTATCTCGCGTAATTTTTTTTAAATTGCCATGCAATTTAAAATTGTTTATTTAGATTGGGCGGGGCTAGTTGAGCTTAAGCCGAAAGGTAGACCACCCCCCCCCCCCGGTTTGACTCTGACCTTGTTTATTTAGATATTATCTTTCACCTTATTAAACGGTGAAGTTTTGTTACAGAATTCGGAATGTGTTGCAATGTATGTTATGAATGTGTTCATAATATATGCTTAACGCATGATTTTATTTTCTTGTTAAAAATTATTATTAATCACAAATAAATAGTAAACTTTCTCACAAATTAGCCCTACAGTTTCCCATGTACCCTCCCGTTGGCGCATCTTTTAGACAAGTTTAGACTCTTCTGTTAGTTTTTTGGAGAACTAATGACGATATTAATATGAATTGATATGATGCAACACTTGTTGTTGTAACCAGATGTTTTTTATCACTTTCCATACGTCCTTGTGCCCTTCGACGTTGTCTAAGTTTTGTGTTTACTATGACTTTGAAAAGATGAGTAATGACATTTTTTCACGTTATATCATTAGTATAATAGTTTTAGAAGTGTTGTGTGTGGAAATTTCCAAAGAATTGTGGCTTCAGTGTTTAATGTACACAACTCTGTGTGGTACAATAACAACTAAATAATTAAAAAAACTAAAATTGCATATTTATATCTTATTTATAGGCTAAATAACCAAAAAAATTGAACAAAAAAAATTGCTCCGGTTGATTCTATGTGGGAATGGACGGGTTAAGTACACAGTTGATTAACGTGTATAGGGGGAGAAATGACCTTAAAGCACACTATTCCTCCAAAGCTTCTTTTTTTATGAAGATATATTTATTTCTGATGATGAGGTGCTTATGAATATATATATATATATATATATATATATATATATATATATATATATATATATGTCATAGCTAATAGCAAATTGGGAACCTAAAAGAAAAAACACGAAAATTTCATTTAGGTATTTTTATTTTTGCAGTTCTTACTTTCTTTGCAATAATAAACTGTTATTAATAAAAAACATCATTACCAGCTATATATTGGCAAAGAGGGTTATTGATTTCTTATCTAGAAAAATTAACGATGTTATTTTATATTAATAATTAATTGATATTTAATCTCATATATTTAATTTATATATCAATGATTCCAAATGCAAATATTAATTGTTGCATACCTTTTAAAGTGTTTATTAAATACATATAAAAAAGTAAATTTCTCACAAATTAAATAAAAAATTAACTACACATGTATTGATAAAAATACTTTCTTAAAGTACCATTCGTTCAAAACTCTCTTTTTTCAAGATATACTTATTTCTGAGATGATGCGGTATTTATGAATATTTCCTTTTTTGTCTTCTCTAGAAGCAAAGCAGTGACCTAAAAAACGCCAAATTAGTAACTTCTTTTAGACCTTTTCATTTTTCCAACGCTTACATCCTTTGCAATAATAAGCTGGTCTTGATAAAAAGTATTACCAGTTATATATTGGCAAAGAGAGTTATTTATTTTTTATCTAAAAAAATTAACGATCTTATTTTATATTAATAATTAATTGATATTTAATCTTATATATTTAATTAATAAATCAATGATTCCAAATGCAAATATTAATTGTCGCATACCTTTTAAATTGTTTATTAAATACATATAAAAAAGTAAATTTCTCACAAATAAAATAAACAATTAACTCCACATGTATTGATAAAAATACTTTCTTAAAGCGCCATTCATTCAAAACTTCTTTTTTTCAAGCTATACTTATTTCTGAGATGATGAGGTACTCATGAATGTTTCCTTTTTTGTCTCCTCTAGAAGCAAAGCACTGACCTAAAAAACGCCAAATTAGTAATTTCTTTTAGACCTTTTTATTTTTCCAATTCTTACATCCTTTGCAATAATAAGCTGGTCTTGATAAAAAGTATTACCAGCGATATATTGACAAAGAGGATCGTTCATTTCTTATCTAAAAACCTTTACAGACTTATCTGAGATTAAGGGTACTTATGGCAGTGCTTCAAAAGAGAGTATTTCAATCTCAACTTTTAATCTCTTTTCTAGAGGTGAAGGTGATTAGAGGAAAGGTGTGGTATATATATATATGTGTGTGTGTGTGCGTGTATGTATGTATGTATGTTATGTATGTACTTACCAACGACAAAAAGAACTTCACTTGAAGGTCGTGTTCAGATACAAATGAATATTTCAGTCTCGGCAATAGCATAGGAACGTTATTATAATAAGCGTTCGTTAAAGGGGTGGTAGACGTTCAAATTCAGAATTTTCTTTTATTCATATAAAAGTTCTTTAAATTATAACTGACATTAAACAAGCATTGTTTGTGTTCGTATAACATGTTTTTAAATAAAATATATAAATTTTCTATACGAAAAAAGGCTTTCTTAAAATAAATAAATAAAACGTAACAATTTTGTGTTTCAAGGAGCTTCGTGCAATTTCTAAATAATTAAAAAAACAATCAATAATTTAAGATCTGCTTCTAAAAGTACGCTTATATAAACTTGTGTATTTGTTCCAATATACATCAATTATTATTAAAATTATACAAATATTTTTCGCATGTTGGACAAGCTTTCTTGATTTTCCCCTTAATATTGCATTTATTATGTAACTTTAATAATTATTATCTGTTTTACATGCGGGCACCCATTTATATGAAAAATAAAATCCTAACGTGCTTAATAAATTATAAAGGGATTGGGGAAAATTTTTTTCACATGGGAGACATTAATCATTGGTTACACTGCAAAAAATAATTGTTGATTTTACAGTATAAAACTGGCACCCCAGCTGCCAGTATTATACCGTAAAATTAACAGTATTAAACCGTAAAATAAGCAGTAATACGCTGCCGCGCAAGCAGTAATACGCTACCGCGCATGCGCGGTAGAAACTTTGGGTAATCTTTAGGTAATCTTTAGGTAAAATCTTTGGGTAATCTTTAGGTAAAGAAACTTTGTCTTTACAAATTCTTCTTTAAATCTCGAAAATATATTGGTTTCTGAGGTTTCTAAAGATAAAGAACGTTTTTCTAAATCGTGAGTAACTCGGAAGAGATTATTTTATATTATCGTTCGTGATGGTTACATTACATTTTTCTAGAATAAGAAACATTTGTCTTTTTTACAGTGTATACACAATTCTCCATTGTTAATTTATTTAGAAATTTTTAATACTTATATATTTACTTGTAGTTAATCATTTCGCCAAATGTTTTAATGCCCTAGGTTAAATTGCGATTCGGATATGTGGCGATTTTTTGCTATCTCCAACAAAGAGATATAACTAGAAACTACTGAACCAATGAGAAGCCGAAAAAAAAAATCATACTTTTAAATTTCGTAACAGCTTCCATTCAATGTTTATCTTAAAAATCACGCCTAATTTCATGACTGCAATTCTTGTAGTTAAAAAAATTTTCTTTACAATACATTAATTTGCCGTGGGCCTCGATTCTTGAAAATTCACCGCTTTAATTTACGCTTGGTATAGAAAGCGCGCGACATATTATTAAAATATATATAATTTTTGCTATTTCGTTTTTAAGATAGGCAACAGGAATAAAAGAAAAAAAGCATTATTTAAATTATATATGTTAAATTCCTAAAATATTTTCTCGACATATAATCATAATTTAATTAATATTAAACAATTAAATGGTAAAAGAGTATTTTTAAAAAATATTACACTATTACTTTAATTTTTATATTTCCACTTTTTAGTGTTTAAAATATTTCGTTGTTGCAGTTTCATAGCCTGTTGCCATATTTTGACGAGAGTTGTTATTCGTATAATTATTTTATTTATTTGTTTATTTATTTATAAATTCGTAAATAACTGCAATAATAAATATTTTTTGACGATTTATCACCTGCGGCGGGCTGACGAAAAATGCCTTTAAATTAATTTATTAATTTATAATTAAGCTCTAAAAATATTCATATGTTGTATTGTCATCAGTAACACACCTGTGTACATAGTATTTTTATATATATATATATATATAATTCTTGCATATCAGAAAGCGAGTGAAAAATCGATCACATATAATTCCATTTTTACATACAAAAACCAAGTTAGTTAAATAAAAGAGCGTAAAAAAGGCGGAGGGAAACTTTGTTAAGTCATTTTTTTTTTCTTTCTTTCTTTCTTTCTTTCCTTTTTCATGATAAAGTTATTCAAACTTCTAAATTAAACAGCTCTTATTTCCCATGAGAAAGTCAAGTTTTGAAGTTAAACCTTTCAAGTGCTTCTTAACACATTTCTTACTCACGTCATATTTTGACACAGGCTGTTTTTAACTGTTAAAAGAAATGTTCTATCTCAGTTACTTCTTTTTACTCCTACATCTCTATCACTTATTTCCTGATGCCTTTGATACGTGATTCTATTTCTTTTTACCTTTTTTAATGAATAGAAGTTAAGATTTTTTTTTTTTTTTCTATGAAATCCAAGTTTTTTTTTTCTTTTTTTTTTTTCTTTTAGAGGGATTTATGCCAGTAAGCGTAACATTTTACAATTTCTTTGCATCTTGAAAAAACGCTGTAAAGATGATATGAGTGCTTCTAGTTGAAAATTCGAATACAAAAAAATAAGGATTGATCAAGACCATTTTAAGCCTATCATTTGATTTTTTAAATAAAACTTTTCTTTGATAAATTAAGCCTTTACATGTACGAAATAATAAAGACTCATCAAATAATTTCGATGTAAAAAAAAAAAAGGAAAAAAGAAACCTATAAGTAATTAAACGTTTGCACATAAAATTAATGTAAAACTGCAAACTTTTTAAAATAAAAGATTTAGTAAGACTTAATAATATAAATAATTACAAAAGAATATGAGTAACGAAATATTAAATTTTTGTTTTTTTTTGTGAGGGTAATTTTAAATGTGTATAAAATTCAAAAAGTGTACTTTGAACAGAGTAATTATTTTAAGATCCATGTTGTTCTATTACTATTATTGTTCGAACATATGTAAAAATTATTTTAATAAGTTAACTATTGTTGAATAATTGTTCTAAGCTTTCAATGAAGAATGAAAATGTGAAGAAACTCTAAAATACATATGATAACTATACAAATAGGGATTTTCCTTATTTTTTCTCCCTTACAATGTCAGCATCTAAATAAAAAAATATATATATACATAGCCGTTTCAAATATAAATACATTGTCGTGGGATAGTTATTCCGAAGACTTCGACCAACAGATGAAAGCGTGTAACAAGTTTCTAAATTGCAATACTCCAATATTATAAAAATTTATTTATTTAATCTTAGGAAATATAAAATCTAAATCAACATTTTAACAACATAGTACACACATACGCACGCATATAATATATATATACACACAAAAAAAATACACAAGAGCGTTAAAAAAAAAAAAATGCTTAAAGCACCGGACACTGAATAATTAATTTTTCTTCCTTTTTTTTTTTTTTTTTCTCTCATATTGAGACTAATAACGCCATAATATATTTTTAAAAATCACTTTTGTATGTACAGAATATTAATAATATGATATGTAAGCATCGGTATAGTGTAATTAATCCAAGATTTCGAAAAATGAATGAAAGTGTGAAAATATGCAAGAACTTCAAAAAGAGCCAATTTTATGAGTATTAAAAATAAATTTGGAATATCAATATTTAACACGCCTCTTTCTTGATCATCATATTTACAACATAGATTGATGTTTTAATAGCTTTATCAGCCTAAATCCGCTTTAGCACGTTTATTAGGTTTATCAGCTTAATCAGCTTATTCAAGTAATGGAACAAAAAACAGGAAAATGCGCTCAAAAACAAAGCGGAAAAGAAACGCATGAGAAGTGTGGAAAAATCCGCTCGAGAATCAGTCACTCTTTTTATTTCTCAGCACATTTCAAAATAGGAAATTGTGAACATACGATATAAGGATGATTGTTTTTACCCGATCCTAAATAATAATACAGATCATTTATTCCGATAACAGCTTCATTAGAAGAAAAGATTGGTTATCGAGCACTTTGTGTTCTAAAGAAATGTTACATATCCAAAAAATTTAAGAAAGAAAATAGCATTGCTATTTAATACCAGATTGGTATACTTTGTTAACAGTTAGAAGGTTCTACATCTCTCCTAAAAGAGTTGACATTACATATGACTTGAATTATCGAATCATCATTTTAAATGCATCTCAGAAAATGTTTAAAAAAGGGAAAATATGTTTTTATTTTTGTTACAAAAAGTTGTTTTGATTGGAAAGTACATTTGAATGATTACTTCTTGCTTACATTACATGTTAGAAATATCATGGAAACGTTTAGAATAATAAAACACAAGTTTTTTTTTATTATTGTATGCCATTTGCTCTATAAGTATTTGCATATAAAAAGAAACGTGCTAAGGATTTGCATTTATTGGGATATTTGCTCCATTTGTGTATTCTAAAGAATTCTTTCTTTCCTTTTCGATATGGCTTCTTAAAAATATGCTTCATATATCGCTATTAAATAACTAGCAAAATCTGAAATTTAAATCCATGCGTATTTTCCTTATAAAGTATGATAAAACTATCATGTAAATCAGGACATGAAACTTGATATCTAAAGGCAGTCGCCAGATTAAAAATATTCGTCGCTACTAATTTATACCTACTGGAAATCGTTTACTTATCATCTGAAATATAGTGTGGATATATTTTTTTCATTTGCTATTTATCCAATGTAGTTTATTTGTTTGGTAATACTTATAATAAATTTTACAAAATACACATACCATCATCTATTAAAAACTATTCAAATTGTATCTATGATTTGAAACAATGCAAAATTTTTAATCAAATCGTGAATAAAATCATGACCAGCATACTGACATAGTATAGAAACATAATTAAATGTACATGCGAAGTCTGTTATGTAACATCAATGCAATAAAGCATTTATTTAATACAAACTTAGCATTTCATAATAAAGTATAATAAGAATCATTTTTGTCACAATAGAAACTTATATATTTAGGCAATCATATGATAAATTACGGGGTCAAGAAGTGATGGAGAAGTTCTTTTCAGTGGAAAAGTAGAAAAGGGGAAATATTTGGAGAGTGATATTATCAATGTGTTGCAAGAGTAAGTAAAATGTTGCTTCGAGATTCGGAAACGATTGCGTACTTCCCATCAAGCTTACATACTACAATGTAAAAAAAGACAAATATTTCGTAATGTACGAAAATATAGTATAACCACGAACAAAAATATACAATACTCTCTTCCCAGTTACCCACGATTCCAAAAAGCGTTCTTTATGTTTAGAAATTTCAGAAACCAAAATAGTTTCGAGATTTAAAGAAACACTTATAAAAACAAAGTCTCTTTTGCTGCCCCTGATTTTCGTAAACGTTTTCGATTAGTTTTTATAGTGTATTAATCAGTTTTCTCAATCCAGAATATCGATTTTTAACACTTTACCGACCGGCCGTCGATTTATCGACGTTTGCTCCCCAGCGCTTACCGACCGGTCGTCGATTAATCGACTTTTGATCTTTCTGTTAGATTTGGTTAGGTTAGATTGACAAGTAGCAAGCAGCAAGCATTCTTTATTCAGATAATCGGTGCATTTTTATAAGCTTTAGAGCCCTTTAGAACAGGTTTCGCTTGCAAATACTGCAACGTCCCATTACACAAAGGTGACTGTTTCGAGCGCTATCATAGTTTAAAAAAATATTAAACAACTTCTTTTTTCGACAAATATTGTTATATAGATTGTGGTATATTTTATGTAAATGATAAACTGAAAACGATTGTAATAGATAAAATAAATATTGTTTAACACTAATATGATTAACCCCTTCACGACGAGCGTTCTTTACAGAATTTTTAATCTTTTACCACCGGTTTTTCAAAACAGAAAATTTCACCTAATTGAATCCCAGAAATGCTGAAATTTAATGAGGCAAATCTTACATTAAAAAATAACTGTTGGGAATAATCGAGGATTCTGAGAATCTTATGCGTCACGTATACGTGTAGCTCGTCCCCAAGGGGTTAAAGTAAAAGATTTTATTAAATTTCGTTACCCTAGAATAACACGAAGCGTACAATTTTACCAGAGTTTAAGAAAAGCGCATATATTCCCGCGCGGCGTCAGTCTAGGCCGAAATCAAGCCGGTGTCTCGGTCGATCTGCGGCTGACCGGGCGGTGAAAGGGCATAGTATGTTCGAACCGCTACCGGTCGGTAAAGTGTTAAGATGCTATCAATTCTCAACTAAGCATTTTCAGCTACGAAATTGAATTTACACGTGCAAGTGTAGCAAGATAATATTAATTTTAATGATAATGTTAATGTTAATGCTGTTAATTTATCATGTTTGACTGTAAAACATGTGTGTTGAACATGGAAATGTTTAGAATTGATAGCTATATTTTCGGTTGAAAAAACTGATAAATTCCCTATACAAACTGGTCGGAGTTTCTGAAAATCATAGGCAGCAAAATAAACTTTGTTTTTATAAAAGCTTCTTTAAATCTCGAAAATATGGTTCTCAGGTTTCTAAAGATAAAGACCGCTTTTCGGAATTGTGGGTTACTCGGAAGAGGTTATTTTATATTTTCGTTCGTGGTATTTTATATTTTCCCAGATTAAGAAACATTTGTATTTTTGTACAGTGTAGCTTGCATACTCAATATTTCTGGTCTCTGGTATTTCTGTATGCTGTCTTCATGCTGACATACAGCTTCAAGTTAAGCCGCCAATGGCGACAAGGCGACTGAAAATTTCGCGCCTTGATGTCACTGTAGAAATATTATGTCATTTGCTCTATAAATATTTGCATGTAAAAAAGGACTATTATTTTATTTGAAAGTTATACTATTTTGTAATTTTCCTCTACAAATATTTATATATATAAAAAAAAAAGAGTTAAAGATTTGAATTTACTGATATATTTGTTCTACTTGTGTATTCTAAAGTATTCTTCTATTCTTTTTCGCTTTTGCTTGTTGAAAATATGCTTCATATCTTGCACTTAAATAACTAGAGAGCTTTTCTCTCACGAGATCAAATCGCTTATCTCAGGATGTCCAGTGCGACACAAAATGATAGAAGAATAGAGAAAAAGAAAAAGAAGTGGCATCTAGAAGATGTGACCAAGATTTGACACGCAGAGATGGATTTTATCTTCAACTAAATAAAAGAAAGAAGGGTGTGACGTTAAAAGCAGATTTCTCACATATTTTTTCCAAGCGTGTTTAATCTCTTTACTAGACACTTAGTTTATGCTGCGCATAGTAATAAAGCAATTCTCATTCTAATATACTTTGCATGACACAATTTCAGAACTATTTTAAAATTTAAAAGGAAAAATTAAAGCTTTATCGATAGCTTTCCGGAAGAATAGCATATTTTCGTTTTTAAAAATCATCGATATGAGAAAGATAGCTGTATAGGTAAAATCTAATATCTCATTCTGGAAGCTATTATTAATCTACTTCTACACACGTATTACTGCTTATTTTACAGTTTATTATTGTTACGGTGTAATACTGGCAGCTGGGATGCCAGTATTATACTGTAATATCAACAATATTTTTTTGCAGTGCAGAGCAGTGCAGTGAAATGTACGGAATAAAAATATAATTTTACCGATGTTTAATTATCAATTGAAACATAAATTCACTTGATTATATATAAAAACATAGCTACCAACTTTAAGTACTACAATATTAAAAACATCATATTGATGAAATTGCCTCTATAAGAAATTTAAACTGGTAAGTATCTGGTCCAGTGCAATACATTTTTTTACTGATTTCTACGATGTCTTTTCGAATGATTTAGCCTTAAACAGAACTGGTATTCGCTATTTGTCAATGGGAAAAAAACAGCATTGACAATATGCTCACCGTCCCCGTTATGTTAAATTAATGGATTTTTTTTCCATCTTACCTAAGTTTAAATGTTCTTCGTGTTGCATTTTTATAAAAAATAAACACTGCTGCTTTCCGTCATTTGGTACAAAATATTATGCAAAAAATTACTTTTACATTTTCTGACAACTGTAGCAATATTTTATCATTTTATTCACCTTTTTTTTATTAATATCTAACATAACAAGGAACGTACATAATAAATTCTTAAATAGGTATCAGAATATTTTTTAATAATTGTATCGTTTTCGAATGATAAAAAGAATTTGTGCAAATGAGTGTGTATCAGGCTGGAATAATTGAATTAACAAAGAAAAAAATAATAAATGATTTAAAAAGACAAGATATATGCGAGTTGCATATAGTTTGCAATTCATATGCTTTTTTTCCATTGTTTAAAACAGAGAATTCAACTCGGTCTTCCTGGGTTACAGTACATACTGTCCAGAGCACAGAACATAGTTGAAAACCATTTTTTCTAATTGAAAACGTTAATAGATATTTTACATTTAATAATTTAATACATTTATTTAGATTGCCCCCTAACAGCATCAAAAAACATTTTTATATGAAAAATACCAATTATTTATTCAAATAATATTTCGAAATTTATTAAAAGCGATACATTCGTACAAAGATTTCGCTACTTACAGCAGCCTTTTTTATTCCGATTAGTTCAGTGTTTAAGTACATAGTTCGATATCTGTTAAATTCGTGTTTTATTTATATTATATAATATTAATTATTGATGAAGTGTTCATTTCGCTATTGAATATTAGTCAGAAACAAATGCTGAACAATTTATAGTGTTTTAAGTGAAAACGGGTTAATCTTGCGTATTCAAGCTTCAGACGGTACAGATATATTTCTTTTTTAATCTATCTGTATCGTGAAATACTTTTCAAGCGTCTATAACGTGCTTGAAAGTTATTTTAAAAACCACAAAAAATCAATAAATTGAGATATAGTTGTCCAAGAAATTGCATTTGAAAGTACATTTATTTTCTTATTCGACGGTGTAAACATTGAAATTGTTTAAAAGTTAAGAAAATTACAGTAAAAAGCTAAAGTTATGGTAAGGTTGATGCCGCCGCCAAAATGAAGTCAGCATTACTCATAGACATATTTTTGCTTTATAATATGTATAGCATCCAAATTGTGTATACAAAGGTATACATATATTTAAAAAAAATGTTAAGCTGGGTGTATGTTCTGTTAAAAGAGACAGCATACTATATACGCTGAAATCTCATTTTCTGCGAGATTCGTTATGTTACGATACAATATTCATTCAGTCACTTAAATAGAACTATAAGAACTATATTAATTATTCAATAGGAAAAACAAAGCGTATGAAAAATAAGAGCAAACTATGGAATTCATAAATATATTTTTAGTGCCACATAATTTGATATTTTTCACTTAACAATGACTGTAAAACATATGAACTTTCCTCTGCCCAAAATAAATTCATAAAATGCAGATGAACAGGGAAGTTGAGATGAAGATATGGATGCTCCATTCTAAACATGAGAATCCCTTTGTCCGTCTTCTTAACTCTTATTGTATTGCTGTAAAAGAACAAAATTTCTCGCTTGGGTAGTCACAGATTAACATTTTGTCACAAATTAAAAATTATGCAGATTTAAAAACTGGTTAGATACCATGTCGTTGCTGAAATAATGTTACGATTGGTTTTTAATCCTAGTGATATAATTTATTGATTATGTAAACACAATCGCTGATCGTTTAGCTGCTTTCGTGCCATACAGTTTTTCTTTGATCTATCCTATAAAAATGCATCGGACAAAGAAAAAAAAAAACATTAACACTTTAACTGCTTTATTAATATTTTAGGTTGCAAAACCTTAATTATTAAGGACTGCATTAATTATATTTGGTATGCAGTTTACATACTTTTTGACGTCTTTCGATAGGAATGAAATACCATACTTCTTGCAAAATTCTCCAATGTATTTTCAAATATGATGGATTATTGTCTTTATCGGTATGTTCAAATTTGACGGATTGTTGTCTCTTTCAATTAGTTTATGCCATAAGTTCCTTATCGGGTTTAAGTTCAGTGACAGAGAAGGACTATGGCAGATCATAAATTCTGTTTCATTTGAACCAACTTTTTCGTCAGCTTTACTAAATCTTTCAAATAATTATGCTGATAGCGTATATATATATATATATATATATATATATATATTATGCTGTAACTGCATATGCAATTTTATTTTTTGTTTTATTTATTTTTTGTTATAGTACCACACGCTGCAGTGTGCGTTAGGAACTGGATCAATCATTACGGGAAAATTTTCTTGCACAAGACTTCTAAAAATTATTATACTAACGATAAATTGTGAAAACTAAACTAAGCCAACGTCGAAGTGTCACGAATCAAAAAGGCACGAGAAATTTTGGAAAATTATAAAAAGCATCTGGCTATACCAGCAACTGTTGATTACATACAAAAACCTTCATTTGTTCCCCAAGAAGGTGAATAGATAGGCTTGAACTTACCTGTAGCGATTTTTTCAATAATTACAAAGGAAAAAATAAACGCACTTCTGAGGGTGCATTGAGAACTGGAGGTTTTAAATAAATGACGCTATGTAAAAAGTTATATGATTTTAAGTCACACACAGGTTAGAAATTTTGCCAACATTTATAAGGGGGGAAAAACCAAAATCCGAATTTTAACGAATAATAAATCACTTTATTATTTTAACTTAATTATACTGATTGGTAAAGATATCATACGAAATTGACATCATACGAAAAAGTACGCAAGCTGGGAGTCGAACCCAAAACCTTTGGCTTAAATTACCGACACTCTGTCTATTGAGCTACCTGAACCGAGAAACAACCGACACATTTCACTCAGATAACCTTATTGGTAATAGCATCTGGTTTGCCGTCTAGACAGCTCAACAGAATATACCGCAGGAATGAGCATTGAACATAGAGTAGGACTTCTTACGAAATGAGGTTTGAAGGAAGAAAATCCTTCTCGATTTTTTTCCCTAATAGAGACGCTGATGTAGCACGGTTCTACTCGGTTAGTCTGCTTCTACCAATCATCTGCATGATTATTGAGAGTCGGCCAATGAATGTTGTCAACTAGGGGTGCTTTTTGTCCACGGTTCTATGCTGCCTGCCATATTTATTCGAAAGTTCTAACCCGATTTCAACACTTGAGGTTCTACTACTCCATGTTTATGATCGCAGGTAATGGAACTCCATTAAACGATGGATACGTAGATACACTTTATTATTTTTATCCCAATCATATCGATTGGTAAAAATATCATACGAATTGAAAATTTTCCGACTGCCAAAACTTACGACGCTCTTCGGAGGATGCATTGGGAACTGGTGTTTTCAAATAGGTGACACTATGTGAAAAGTTTAATGATTTTTAAGATATTTGCGCACACTGGTTTGAAATTTCGCTTGCATTCACAAGAAAAACATAATTAGAGTTTTAACGAATAATAATTTTTTCGTCGTTTCAAGTGTTTTTAAGTATTGTGCACACTCAGATAAGTAAATGTGATGAAACCGTAAAAAGAGGGTGTTCAAACATACTAAAAATGAATACGTTTACCTTTCGTAATTACTAATGTCATCATCAAGCCTGAAAAATGGGAATAACATAAGACGGTTAAGAAAATATATAATCTGCTGGAAATCTGCCTCACAAGAAGACGGGGTGTTAGCTTTAACATGCATCTGCGTCAACTCTATTGGCCTTGCAATCTATCACACTTAAGTCAGGGAGTAAAAAAAGAAGTCTACTTCACCCACCCAAAGAAGCCGAAATGTGAGGAAATCAGAAAATTTTCTTGCTTCTATTTTTTCGCTTCAAGGATCTTTTTGACGCTATAAGTGACACGTAAAGAAAGATTTTTTGACGTACCATATGTAGAAACGTCTTGAATACAAAAGAAAAATCATTTCAAAAGGCTACATTTTATTTCATTTTCTTATTTATCAGTATTTTATCAAGCCATATGTTGCTTAATATTTCATCAAGTTTTTATAAAGTGAAGAAAAAGTGTCATTGTTCATGCTTCAAACTTACTCAGTTATAATGTTCATGAAATGCAACATAGATAATCGATCTATTAATTAAACGTGTCTTTGTTCATAATTTAATCCTTTATATCATCGTATGCAACATATGCAATATTATCCACATTATTCATAGAATGATCAAGCAATCACACTGATTCCAGCAATGACACTGATTTCTTAAAAGCAAGCAAGACATATCGATAGTGTGAACGAAGCAGATCTAGCATGATCTTTGAAACCGTGCAATTTTCTTGTAAACTGAGATTAACCCATTAGACTATACAAGTACTTTTTTTCTCCTTTATAAAATATACTTTTTTTTATTTATGTATATAATGCAAAAAATAATGCATGCATAATTTTATTTAGCATGAGTGTTTAATTTTTTTCCTTTTTGTCGAAATGGTCATGAATATAGGTAAATTATGTACACTTTTACAAAACAAATATTGTATCTAACTTCTTCAAATTTTGCATAAAGATTAAACTTTTAGAGACCAGTGTATAGGTCATTCTCCTGAATACGTACCACACTATGTCATAGAATATATATGTTTTTAAAAATAACAGCTGTTGCAATTATGTTATAATGTAAATGTAATATGGTATAACATATAAATAATAATAATAATACGTTTTTATTATTGAATTATTTATATGTATAAACGGTTATACCACACCACATTTTCATTATAGATTTCATTTCTACATTCCGTATATTCCATTTGTAGAAATTTATAAGAAGGATTAATAATTTTTTTCTTAAAAATGTCCACAAAGCCTATAATGGATTGCCATGACCAGGGCTTCACAAATTTTAAAAAATCTGTAGTCAGAAAAAAAAAATCCTAGTAGGCAGTAAAAAATATTTTTACCATCCCCTCCTTCCTCATCATTAATTTTCAAAAAGCACAAAAATTTTTATGAATTAATTGAGGAAAAATAATTACAGGCATTGTTTAGAATTATTAGTTACGTAGTTTAGAAAGATAATATAAGCTAGGTTTTCTAATGAAACTTATCAAAATCATGTACCTTTCAAAAAGAAGAATATAATAATAAATTAAAAAATACTGTAAAGAGTGAATTACCCGGCATGTTCTGAAAATGCCGATTGCCGAATGCTTCAAATGTCCGGATAGTTGAATGCTACAAAATCTAATATATCCTGCTGAGGAGCACATCGACGAAATAGTGAAGCAGGAAAACAAGTTTTTGTCTATTTTTCTGTCGAAGTCTCAAATAATTCTGATTTTATTATTTTAAAATTTACATTTGACGAAATTGTTTTTTGCAAATTATAAACAAAAGTTAAAAATATTTTTTGCGTGAATATAGTTTCAAAGTTTATTTTTTAATATTGGAAAAGGGGGAGGGGGGTGGCATTTGTGTTAATTTCAAGAAAGCTTAGGTCAATTTTTGTACAAAAAAAAAAATAGATTAAATAACTTGATCGCCAGATGAAAATATTCCAGGTGACCGTATTTGTCAAGCCCTGGTTATGGCTATAGTTTATACCACTTACTGGGTCTGTAAAGTTGATTTAGAACTTTTTTTTAGGATTCATTATTTGTTTTTAATTCAGTGTTTTTTCAATTTCATCTCAGATTCAGTTTAAAAAGGTAATCTCGTTTATTTATATTTTATTTGATAAATAACAACTGTCAGAAGAAATTGAATCATGTCCGTGGACAGAAATTCAATTGCTTCTAAATAACTCAACAAGTGGCAGAAAAAAAAACTTTTTTGTGAAAGAGAAGCCTGTTAGCCATTTTAAACAAAGTAATGCGTTTCAATTGTTATTTTTCAATTGTTATCTGTATAAAATATTTATTAATATTTTTAATAACTGTGAGAAAATCGTGAACATGAAGATCACACGCATCAGTTCAAGATATAAACAGATAAGAATTATAAAATAGTAGTATTTAATAGAAAAACATTTAATATAAATTACACAAGGACTAATTTGGCAGCGTCATTCAATTCAGTCTAATATTTACTGTGTTATAACTAATTTACGACAAAAACATCAAGTCTGCAAACATAATTTCCTTAGACATCATGCCTATGAGCATAGCATCTACATAATGCAAGAATACAATTTTAATAAAATATTTTCCACGACCTGGTAAAATACTGTCATGATGTTAGATAAGTTAAACGCAACATAAAAACATATATATATTTTTTTTTTACTCTTAATTAGATTTCTTCTTTTCAGAAACTTTAGCACCGAAAATGTGTGTTTCTGGAAGAATGACTAGCCCTTATTTTTATAATTAGAATTTGTGATGTTCAAGACTTTTTTTTTTAAATGTTACAATTTTTGTTTTCTCTTTGCAGATGAAGAACAAACGCAACTGAAGGCAACTGATCGGTATACTTTAGCAGATAACGGTTCTTTGATCATCTCGGATGTTAAAGCAGAGGATGCAGGCAAATACGAATGCCAAGCATCAAACGGCATTGGAAATGGACTGTCCAAACTGGTATCACTAAGCGTTCACGGTAAGATTAGAAAAATAGCTTTCATTGAAAATTTCTTGCTCTTAGGTTGCTTGGAACTCAAGGTATGGTTACAAATGGTGACATATTTTTTATG
Organism: Maratus michaelseni; assembly: GCA_963931845.1. Lineage (NCBI taxonomy): Eukaryota > Metazoa > Arthropoda > Arachnida > Araneae > Salticidae > Maratus > Maratus michaelseni. The sequence continues at coordinate 260,266,821 of OZ007592.1, forward strand.
AATAACGTCATTCATATGTGCTTTCACAATTATTGATAATATTTAAAAAAAAATTATAATAGTTATCTGATATTTTATTAATAGTCTTAGCCACCTTTAGGAATGGTCGCAGTGTTCTGTAATTTTTTTTTTCTTGGACATTTGCTACCACTATTTTCAAAATACAATCTTCGTGGTAGATTCCTATTGCATATATTAAAGAAACCTATCATGAAGGATTATGGATATAGTGGTAGCTTAGCTAATATATAAAAATACATAGGACGCAACGACCCTTGTCAAAGAACATTGATATTGTGGCGTATACATTTTGTAATGCACGAGATTTTATCCAAGATTTCTATTCAGTTCTATAACAATTGAAAATGTTATAGGGTTGGAGAAATTCAAATATCCTAGCTTAGATTGGGTAAATTCTCGTTCACAACTAAATGCTTTTTCTCATAAATCCATAGTGTAAATGCACTCTTAGTTATTCGAAATATCGTGTGGCTGAATGAAGCCCCTGCAATCCTACCATACAATATGCATAGACGATGCAAATGTATTATATAGTTGTCAACTTCTCCCGTTTCCTGAAACCACTATACTTGAGAAGCGTTCTTTGTCTTATTTTATCGTAACATTTATGTCATTAAATAAAGCGCATTTTTCTCTTTGAAAATAGTGGTGTTCCAAAAATGAGAGGGTTGGCAGCTATGATATTGTTACTGTTGTACTGTTTAAAAGCATTGTTGCCAAAATACTTTAATAAATCAATGTAAAATTTTTAAAAGAAAAATTTAAATTATAATTAAAAAATTGAAAGGCGCGCTTCTATGTCTTTTATATATTTTTTTAGTTCTGTGTTTAGCATTATCCGCATATTTAATTCTATAGATTGACAGACAAACAGATCATTTTATAGATTGAGGAATAGATATAAAAAAGGTAGATATATAGATGAATTCATAAGGAAAATAGTATTTACGTAGATAAACAATAAATAGATGAATAAGTAAATAGATAGAGGAATAGATAGATAGATAAATGAATGGAGAGATAGGTAAAAATAGTAGGCTACATATAAAAGGATGAAGATGACACGGGTCATTTTCTAGGATAGCTTTGATAGTTTTGGAGTTAAATAAAAACATAATCATCTTAAAATTTAAAGAAAATATCAATTTGTGTTTGTTTTCATTTTCAGATGTTAACATAATTTCGTTCTATTTTTAGCTATATCAATTACTGTTATCTAAAGCTTATAACAGTGAGTTTTTTACTACTTCAAATCACCAAAACAAATTTCTATGTTTTGATGCTCAATACTGATAATGAATTTTCATATTTTCCCCTAATAAACTCATTTGTATGCTGCATATACGATGACATATCAAAATTAAAGTTTTATTTATTTATCCACAAAGGGAATTGTTTAATCTGTAAACTTCAAGAGCATTTATAATTATTTCACTTCAAATAGCGTGCTACTATTGTATGCATTTTGTTGATAATAATATGATGAAAATCAATCAGCAGAAAAACAAAACTGCAGATTATGGTTCTTGTTCTTCATACTTTTAGATAGAAAGAAAAAAGATCATCAAGACTTAATCAACACTCGCGATATTTTTTTTTTTTAATTGATAATCAATTCATCCCATTTTTAAGCGCACTCTTTTATATTTTCGGTTAAAGTATGCGCATTTATACGATGCAGTACAAGAACCAAGGTCCATGTTGTTATGGTAGATTTCCCTTCCTAACAATCTTTCAAGCATCCAACTGCATCTTGTAAGGTCTTGCAATCCCCTTCTCCCAATATCTCCCCGACTTTCATCACTCGTGTAAACGAGTGTAATCTTATGACTCAGACACTTCTTCCGTGTCATAAAGATCCCCAACCGCCAGAAAAGCACGTTATGATTGAGGGTTGTTCTTATACATCCCCACAGCAAAAGAAAAATATATTTCTGAGTAAACTCTTTTCTGTTTTTATATTAATGTTTTCCCATCTCGCATATGGTTATAATATTTCTTTAGTAATAAAATATTATTTTAAATACCGACGATAAATTATATGCCTTAAATTTATTTGTGTAAAAAGATATTTCAAAATAACATAAATTTACTCGCAGCTTTAGCAAAAATTCGTATTAAATTGAACATAGTTAACCATGATAGTGCTATAGATAAACTTTTATTTAATATCGATAAATGTCTAGTGGGGAGACTTTTTTTTAAATTATTTATAGAATTTATTTCATGGCAAAGATCACACCCAGCAAAAAGTTTTGTTGAATCAACAAAAATTTGGTTGACCCAACAAAACTTTTTGTTTAAATATAGTTCAATGGAAATTTTGTTTGAATCGACAATTTTTTTTTTTTTTTTTTTTTTTTTTTTTGCAATTCCAAAAAAAAAATTTGTATCGTCAGCAAAAAATGTTTTGTTAATTCAAGTAAAATGGTTCAATTTTACTTGAATTTTGCTAAAACAAAGAAAATGTACTCAACAAAACATGTTTTGTAGTTTTAATCAATTCCTTTTTCTGGGTGCATTCCTCATTTTCAGGCACCTTTTTTACATCATAAAGATCCCAACTTCCAGGAAAGCGCACGTAATGTTTGAGGATATTGTAATTATACGTTCTCAAAACAATACATACACACACACAGATATATATATATATATATATATATATATATTAAATACATCTTCTTCTGTTTAGAGCCGTACAGCCTTTCCCTGTGACCACCTTGTCCTCTTCCTTGCCCTTTCACCTGAGGCAGCCCGTTTAAACTAATAAATTCGCACCTCTTCCTTAATTTTATTTAATAATGCGTAAATTTATTTGATTTTGAACATTAAACATTTTAAAATGCAAAAACTTAATTTATTTTGTATCTTATTTAAAATATACTAACTTTTATAAATAAATTATTTCTCTTGACATGAAGACGTATTGCCTATGTTTACTGCATCACCGATCTTTTAATATTTGCAACATTTAAAAAAAAAAATCAGTTATGGTTCTCAAAATTTTAAAGTGCTTTTATTGCTTTGTCATTCTGAATCTTATCTTCTTCCACTGCACTTCCAAGTTGCGTAAATACCTAATATTTATAGCATAATAAATAATCGAAATAACTTCCAATCGAATTTTGAGATGCATTTGGGATACAATTTTTGAGATTATTTGCTGATGCGTTTTTTTTCACTAAGTTTTCATTAATTGCAATTTTGAATAAAACAACGTGTTTTAACGAAATGTGAGTGTACTGTGTCAATTGCTGTTCAAAATCATTTCGAATGCTAACTCATTCAACATTATGCTTTTTGTTTGTGCATAGAAAAGGGATGTTTACAACAGAAGTAATATATGTTTATATTTTTATATATTTTATTAAATAAAATAAGAATATAATTTAAAAAGTTCTTTAAATTGTTTTGAAACATGGAGACACAATGTGGCACACTAAACAGTACTATAAGATACTCTAAATCTTGTGAAAACGGAATATGTTTGCAGCGGAATCCTGTCTTAAGCAGAAATTTTTCATATTTCCGGCGGGAACAATTTCATACAAATCTACTTGCTATGACTGATACCTATTTCATTTTTTTCCCAGTCACGAACGATTCCGTTTTCACATGTTTAACAATTTGCTCAGTAATCAATATAGTTATAATTTTACTAATTTTATATTCAATAGTTTCGTGGTTAAGTTATTGACAAATTAAATAAAACAAAAGCAATAAAACGAAAGAAATTCCCAAAATTAAATTTTATAAATGGTGTAATAAAATGTATTGGTAAATAAATTAAGTTGTTATTAATAAGGAATAAATTAATTAATAGTTATTTATAAATATATAGGGACAATTTTAAGACATGAATGTAAGAAGGTATCAGACTATTCTCAAAAATTCTTCTATTTTATGTATGGAAGTGTTATGATGCAATCTATTATATGGTAAAGCTAAAACACCGAGATTTTAATTATTCTAGTAGATACTAGACATTATTTCTTTAATATTTAATAATTTAAATAACAATAATTTGTAATATCAAATAATTTAGCAGTAAGTTTTCTGAGAGAGTTTAATAGCACATTCAATTAACATTTTAAACATGTTATTAAAAAAGAAAGAAATCAAAAAGGCTTGCATCAAAAAGCATTTATCTTCCATTTCTTCAAATTTAATTTCGTTACATAAATATTTACGAATATTATATAGTTAACATTTTACATGAAACATACTCAAACTGCAGTTTCTAACATTGCATGAATTATTTAAGCAGATGGCGCAAGAGTTGTTTGCAAAATTTAGTTTAGTGATGTTTATACTGACGCGACGCTACCTGTAAAACTGGTTTCACGGCAACAGATAAAGCAAGGTGCGGAAGCACATTAACAATGTGAGAAAATAGCTGCTCTCTCTCTCTCTCTCTTTTTTCTGGATCTAGGAGCTAAAATATGGTGACTGGTAGAGTAAAATCAAAATAAATATAAAACCTTTGCTATAATATATATATATATATATATATATAATACATATATATATATATATATATATAATACAGTTATGAGCATAGTCTGATGCAACATATTTTTGATCAATTCAACCATTGAAATAATTGATAAAACATGAAATAAAAAAAACAATCGGTTTTGGAAGCTGTCCAAAAGTGCATAACACATTTCTGACAATGACGAAAAATTCCGTAATGAAAGAAATAGGACTTATCAAAAATAAAATAAAGAAATAGCCGCTTAACTTTTTTTTTTTTTAAATCTAGAATGCTTCTTCTTCATATATATATTCATAATCTAATATTCATAAATGACGGGAGGGGAAAATATTATTGCAACATGTTATTCTACATAACTCAAACGAAATCAAAATTTCTACTAAGCACTTTTAAGGCTTAATAAATTCCATCACATTTACCTGTCATTTGCTATAAATTCCGATGCATGAGTCATCCGAAAGTCATTTCAAAAACCCTCTTTCCTTCCCTTCCCTGCACAAATGACTTTCATCTTCTGATGACTCATTCCTCCCCTCTCCTGTTATCAACATCAGAGTCCCACCCACTAAAAGATGCAAGATACTTTTGATAAAAGTCCTTGATGGTCCCTCTTCTTGTTTTGCTTTCACAAGATATTGAATTCCTTACTCTTTCAACATATAGATACGATATATGATAATATTCGGTGCTTTGCTTTCGGTGAAAAACCTTTTCACTTTGACCTAATATCTAAGAATAAAGTAAGTATTTAATATCAAACATATTATGGATGCTCCTGTGAATTTAAAATTTGCAAAATGTTGCAAAGAGTCTTGTAGTGACGGTCAAGCTTAATGTTTAAATTCCAGTCATCGGTATTTATATACGCAATGTTCCTTGATAATTACACTGTATTTTTTAATTTGATAATATCACATTACTTACTGCATGATTTTGCTTACTGGAAATATGCTCCACTCATGGGCATTATTTTATTTAGCAGTACTTAACAACATATATACGGTACAACCCGCAACCAAAGAAAGAGATAGGCCGTGGTACTCTGCCGATTTCGGCTGATTTTCAGCCTATCTTAATGACATGGCAGTTCGACAATTAATGGAAACCAGTCTATTTTGATTACGTGACAGCCAAGTGGGGTAGAAGAGTCGTGGCCTATCTCTTTCGTTGGCTTCGTACAATCTTGCTTTTACACTTTTCAAAGGACATAAAGTGGAAAATTGCGATAAAGTGTGAATAGTGGAAAATTATTATTATTCTTATTATTATTATTTGTATATACTGCCGACCAGAAAAATGCATCGCTCTTAAGAAAATTGAGTTATTTATGTAGGAATTACTGTATTACATATTTTGCAATTATTAATTAAAGAAAATACTTATAGTGGGTAAATATTGTGTAAAGGCAAACAACGTTTTAGTATCCAGCAGTAAAAAAAAAAAAAAAAAAAAAAAAAAAGCAGTTTAATATGTAAATACACCATCACATTTATCACAAATTCAAATATTATCTGTTACGTTTTTCAATTTTTAACATTTACTTAAACACTGTAGTACCAAATTTTTGACCAAAAAGTCCATGGTTTTTGCGTGGAACTTTTCTTATGGATTATCTCGATCTTCTTTTTTCCAGTTCATAAAGAATATCAAAACTATCGCCATCGGAGCCACATTAAGGTCGTCTGGGGCCCAAGGCCCAGCAACTTTTTGGGGGCCCCTCAAATTAAAATAGTGCCTAGATTTTTTTTCGAGGATTATTATTAGATTTTACGATGCAGTTGACAAGTGAAAAAAAATCTTTTTGTTCTGTTTTTAAGAAAATAATTGCAGAAAACTTCATTTTTAAGAAACTTTTTCTAAATCATTTTACCCATTTTGGGGCCCCAATCAGCAGTGAGCCCAAGGCCGTGGCCTAGTTGGCCTGTGCGTTAATCAGGCCCTGATCGCCATAAACTATCACAATAGATTATCAGAACTATCATGTGAATAGTACGCGGTTTGGTGAGGGTCACGTACCTGAGCCGGCACAGATCGGCTCCGTATCGCCATCTTGACTCTTTTTTTTTCATTCCGTATCTGAAGTTGGATTTTATTATTATTATCATATTATTATTTAAATCGCCATCTTTAGGTTATGTTTGCTGATATACAAGGTGCAAATGGTGGAAAAATTAAATTGTGTAAACATAAAAGCGAAAACCAAATTTCATTTATAAGTAAGTTTTTGGATATAGCCAACAAGTCCCACTTGAATTTGGGGATATTCCGCCATAAGGGGGCGCTATGATAGCGATTTTTATTCCATTTTCATTATTGTATCATCGAAAAGTGTATGAAGTTATGCATAGAATTGAACCAAATTTTTTGTATAGATTTTTTACTATGGCCTGCAGGTCCCAGTTGAATTTCGGAATATTCCACCGGAAGGGGGTGTTGTGATAGCCACTTCAAGATTTCGAATTGAAAAAGATGTATAAAAAAAACTAGAAATCCTAAAAGTTTTTCCCGTTAAATGTTCGGCAGTGATCCAAAGATTCCGGAGCAATTTTTGTTTTGCCTCTATCTTAAAAATGATTGAGATATAGCAGTTTGAAATTTTAGGGTGGCTCCCGTTTTGAAACAAGACAGCAGGTTTTCTCAATAAATGGTTTAATTTATGAGTTTTAGTGAATATGATTTCCGGGAAATTAATTTTCTTTCATTGTTTTAACCATCGTTCCAACTCTTATATGCTTAACACTATATATTCATATTTGCCAGCGTCAAATTCTTGCCAAGCTTGGCGATACTTGGAGAAACATCACTAAATTTGGTGACAAAAATAGGTTGTCATAAATGAAGCCAACTTGGCTATAGCTGACTAATGTGGGGAAATTCTAATTCAAATTGAAAATTAACGAGAATTAGGAATGAATTTTCTGTATTCGGGTTCCACGCATTTTAACTTCGTGTTTTCCAGTAAAATTAGCTAAAATCTTAAAACCAAGGAATCGGGAGGGTATATCTCTTCCCATCCGTACAGGCCAGAAGGACTTTTCGTTTTCGTGTGTCAAATCGGCTGCTCGTGCAACGAAGGGTGCTTCGTATCCAGGTAACCCGACTATTTGCAGCAGCTGACGTACAACAGAATGACGAAAAATGTGGATTTTATTGGCGATGTGATACCGAATTTTGAAATATTAACAAAAAAAAAAAAAGCAGTTTAATATGTAAATACACCATCACATTTATCACAAATTCAAATATTATCTGTTACGTTTTTCAATTTTTAACATTTACTTAAACACTGTAGTACCAAATTTTTGACCAAAAAGTCCATGGTTTTTGCGTGGAACTTTTCTTATGGATTATCTCGATCTTCTTTTTTCCAGTTCATAAAGAATATCAAAACTATCGCCATCGGAGCCACATTAAGGTCGTCTGGGGCCCAAGGCCCAGCAACTTTTTGGGGGCCCCTCAAATTAAAATAGTGCCTAGATTTTTTTTCGAGGATTATTATTAGATTTTACGATGCAGTTGACAAGTGAAAAAAAATCTTTTTGTTCTGTTTTTAAGAAAATAATTGCAGAAAACTTCATTTTTAAGAAACTTTTTCTAAATCATTTTACCCATTTTGGGGCCCCAATCAGCAGTGAGCCCAAGGCCGTGGCCTAGTTGGCCTGTGCGTTAATCAGGCCCTGATCATTAGGCTATGATTGACATAGAAGAAAGTTTTGGGGTTGACACATCCGACTAGTTTTTTTCTTTTTTTCCTTTTTTTTTTTTTTTTTTAATAAATTAAAATGTATTGAAAAAATACAAACTAAAATGTGACACTCAGTTCAAATTTTCTTTTCAATATAGGGAAAATGTAAACAGTTAAAATTTACAAAACACATCACTCGAACCGCCATGAAAATTACATTTTGTTCACTTATACAGTTTCTGAGAAAAATATTACTATAAATTACAAATTATGAATAAAGTAAAAATAAGATTTTCCCAGTCTTTTGGTAAGGAAATTAATTTATATGATAATAAATTAAATTTTCTTTTAAAAAATTTGATGGCAATATTTTTTATTATATCACTTTTCTTTTTTGAGTTAAAATGCGTATGTATAGGATTGAAACAAATTTGCGTAGCATTCAGAAATAAAGTTGAAAGCAAAATTTAAAACGTTAGTTCAAATACCTTGTGGAAAAAAAAGCTTTAATAAATATTTCCTAATGAGATATCCAGTTTCCAAATTTATTAGCAAATACTTGTCACCGAATGAAAAAATAATAATCTAAGAATAAAAAGTGCATTGCCTCGGGGATGTAATAACAATCTCACTTCAACGAACAGCTGCAGCATTCATTCACTACAAATCAAAGAAATGTTTAAGTACTCATCGTCAAGCGGTATTACTTCCCCCATTTAGATTTTTTTTAAAGCGATGAATTATTATAATTGAAAACTTGTGGCAACTGTAATTGAAAAAACAGCCTTTACGCAAAATTAGTGAATCGTCAGAAAATAATGGATCAAAAGAAAAATATAATTTAATAGTTTCAAAAGATCTCTCTGAACCCGCCGCGTGGTTACTATCTTTAGACCTTTGCAAAGCCGTTCGTATTTCTAGCTTTGCTGCAGGAAGATAGGAAGGCTCGGTGTTATTGATTGAGAGGATTCTGCAACATCCCTCTCTACGGGGACCATTCACAAATTAGAATTGTTTTCAACAATAAAGTGGAGAAGTGCAGATATGAATCGCATTTGTTTTGTATCCATACTTATTGTGACAGTTTATTAAACTGGATTCTTCCGCTTTCTATGTATGAATGAAATTCCACATAAAAGCTTGTACTGAGAATATGGCATATTATGTTTTGTTATTTTCAAATTATGATTGAGCCATGCATGAGTTTCGCAACCTCCATAACGGACACTACAGGGCACACCTTCATTTATCAAATACTCTTTCAATCCAGAGCACCTATTTATTTCTAAGCTTTAACCTCTGAATAGCGGGCACACTTCCGAATAGCAGACAAATTCCGCTGAGGTTCCTAGTATTTAATGTTCCATTGCACATTTATATGTGTGGTGAGTGTGTGCGCGCGTTCGCTGTGTGTGCGTGCGTGTGTGTTTTATTATAAGCAAAAACACTTCCGTGAGTAACGCTATCGTCATATCGAAGGCAGCAACGAAGTGGGCAAACATTTTTTTTCTTATCGCAAAATTATTAATTTCTAAACATCGGACAATTTCAATTTTTACGCCAACGAATAAGAAAAATGTACTTTCAGATGCAATTTGTTTGAAGACTGTATCTCATTTTACTGACATTTTATGATTTTTTAAATAATTCTCAAGCATGATTTTTTTTTAATCCACCTTACTAAATTAATCCTATTGCAGAAGATTGACACGGTTCCACTTGAAACAATGTCAATAGTTTGACATATGTTCCCGACTAACATTTCCTGACAAAATTAAAACTTCGCATAAAATAAATAAGTAAATAATCACAAGTTTAACAGACGTGTAACCGAAAGTGTAATCACTTAAACACTGAAATAATAATAATAATAATAATAATAATAAAAGTTGCTATAAAAAGATAAATCTTTGACGATTTCTTTGACTATTAACAGCTGGCATGTGGCTAATACGAAAGTAATACCATTTTTAGTAAATTCAAGAACTTTATTATTTGAATGCATAATTGATATTTTTCATATAAAATTTCTTTTGAGTCTAATAGGTGGGCGATCTAAAAGATATATATATTAAATATAAAATATATATCACAGTCTTTAATTAAAACTTATTTTCCTCTATTCCCTATACACCGGGTAATATGTTATGTTCTGTTCTGTAACCCGGGCAGCAGTGGTGTTGTCGTAAAAAAAAAAAAAAAAAAAAAAAAAAAAACCAGAGGGTACACACTGTAGGCAGAGGGTAGAGTATACACCAGAGAGGTCCAGAAGGTATACGGCGTATAACGCCGTATACCCACCATTACATCCCTGCCGGGCAGCCCGGGTTGGGTCACCTATTATATATATTCCCTATACATCACTTTATTTAAATGTATTCAAAATATTCTCATTTGGCATCAATGTTTATGCGTACATCAACATTCATACAATAAGTATGGGATTTACATACATATTTTTTTCATTTTATGTTAATTATAAACGTACAAAGTATTATTATGTGGGTAGATAATTATGCTAACAATATCCACTCATTCCCCATATGATTCAGATCTGAGGAAATCTAAAATATGAACTCAGTGGTTTCTAACTAATATTTTATGAAATCACAGCTATGAATGCATGCATGCTTTGTTCATTAAAAAAATCGCTTACAGACGTTGGTAGCTGAAGCCATAACAAGTAAATGTTGGTGTAACGACCACTCATGAAAACGAAGTATATTTTTCCAATGTAATCAAAAGTACCCTAAAACCACGAAACATTCAAACGGTTAATAGCAAACTTACTCTTTTCTTTTGTATATCTTTGTTTTTATTACACCCATACACGCACGCGCAAACACACATCCAATTGTAAGTGATGGCGTGTACTTTTTACATTGTGATCAGTTTGACCCTAGGCCAGACAAAATTTAAACCACATTGCTTAAGTCTAAACACTAACAAAACAACTACATAGCTGTACAGTGTACATCATCCTACGTATGTAAAAAGCATTTAACTGATAACATAGCCTACAACACATTATCACTGAATTTGTGTGTATAACGTCTAGTTTTTAACTTACAACTTACATCTATTTATTATATTAAAATCGGGCTATGTGTTTCTATTTCAAATGTACTCCTCCGATCTTAAGATAAATTAGGGTTAAAAAACACATCAATTATTCGTAAGGATCCGAGGTTGTCACAACTCTCGAGTTTTCAAAATTTAAATTATTTTTTCCGATATATTAATTTTTTGCAGCTTTTAATGATATTTCTGTTTTGGTGGTAACTAAATTATCCAATTGTTGCGGATAAAAAAGAGAAAAAGAGAAATCGTACGAATTATTAATTTTTACTGACGTCATTTTCACATTAAAATTGAAAAGAAAAATTATTTCCAGTTTGGATAGATGGCGAAAAAGTAGCTTGATTAAATTACAAATTTAAAAGAAAATTCAATGAAAAAAAATTATTTTTTACATATTTTAGCTTTGTAAATCAGTTTATTCCAGAACCAAAAATCATGACAAATTAATTTAAAAATTACTTTAAATATTGCTGCATTCAGAAATAAAGTGATATCTTCAAGAATTTCACTACCGATTAGGTAGCAGTTATGTAACATATTATGTAGCGATTGTGTAACGATGCTTTCTAGCGAATTATATATTATAGTATTAAATTTTCTTATCGAAAAATTCAAATTCGTTGGAAAAGAATTAAAAATACATTACAATTTGCTAAATAACCTATGTTTTAGATCTTGTATGTAATTAAAACATCTTTAGACAAAAATCACTTATAGAACTTGTAAATATAAATGCTATTAGATGTATAAACAAGTTTTATGATTTTAATTAGATTAATTAGTTTTATGAGTTTAATTAGATGTATAAATAAGTGTTTGAGCACTCATTTTCAACAAACATACGCGTTAAAATGCATGATAAAACGCTTTAAAATCTCTATGTACACCAAATATATTTTTATTTCAATTCTCATGGGAAAATATCTTTTAGTTTTAAAAAGTTCATTATAAACAAATATTTTCTCTTATATGACAAAATATGTTTTTCTTTAATTCCTTCAAATATTGCTACATTCAGTAATAAAGTGGTGTCTTAAGAAATGTAATTACAGATTATGTAATTATTATGCGTGGAGAGGGGAAATGCCACAAATTTATTTCTTTGGGAATGTCCAACTCGAACATCAATGGATGAATTCCAAAACATTAAATGCCGAATTAAAAATAAATGTTTGAACAATGGGCCAAAGGCTGCTCTTTTATTATTCTCCATAAAATTGTTAGTACTTCATAAATCACTTACATAGAATAGTTTGTAATTATATCTGAGCCAGGAAGCCATGGTCATCATATAAAATTCAGTTTTATGTTGATACTTATTCCATTCCGTTACATTATGATTCAAGACTCAGGATAATGATAGAATTCTTGCCAGGATATGGAGATAGATCGAGTCGTCCACTATGAAAAACTATAGATAAATCTATGATTATTTTCTTAGTTGTCTTAATATTAATCTATCAGTTTAGTCAGTGACCCAGAAATGTGACGTATAGTAATATGTCAAACAAGCTTTCTAAAGGGGGGAAATAGTCGAATATGATATGTCGTATCATACTTTTCAAAATTTCATAGAAAATACAATAAACTTTTTAAAAAATATTAATTGAAAGTACAGTAAACTTTAAAAAAAATTACAGTGAAAATATAAGAAACTTGTCAAAATTTATCACTTTTTTAAATATAATGCTACGCCGAGTTCTGCTTTGTAGAGCAGTAATGTTTAAATTAATGCGACTAATCTACAATGAAATCGTGTAAAGTATTATGGAGTATAGTTCTGAAACATGGATTTTAGATATTTATCATTTTAAAAAAATCATGCAATCAACTATGTTGGAAAAAATGTTAAAAAAGAAACAATAAAACTTCTTATACTAAAAAAGATTTTTGGAAAGAGCAGCAAGAAAATCTAGGCTAGAAAAAAAAAATGTAAAATTGAGAGATCATGGAGGTAAAACAGAGTGTCTTACACAGAGTCCGACTTAAGCAATTTGTGATCAACTTCACATTGTGAATTTCAAAGACCCTTACTCTTACTTACTTGTCGATTATATAATGCTATATGCATTTTAAACTGTGTATTCACATCACAACTTGCGCACATTTGCACATACTAGTTTAGATGTTTTATAAGTATTATAAATTATTTTAATGCTTTTTAAATTCATTCAATTTGCAAATAAGCATTATATCATAACCTAATGAGAGTATTTTTAAAAATGAATTCCGTTTGGGGGCATTGAAATTTCAGAGCCCAAAGCTAGGGTGTTGCGACCCTAAGCAAAAATCAGGTTCTGGTCATACAAACGATTAAGCATAATAGACTTAAATAGTATGGTCATGTTCGAAGAATGAATGATGAGTGCCTACCAAACATATTTATGGACTAGAGCCCGACAGCTAGACGAAAGCGGGACTGATCAAGGATGACCTAGAAGAGTACGATGTAAGAAACATTGAAGTATTATAAGTTAAATTATTAAATTATCCTTGAGAGAAAAGGATGTAGAAGAACCTTCAATAGCATTTTTGGCAGAAGAAATCCAATACTTAGTGCAAAATCTTTAAAAAAAAATAATACAGTGCGCAAGAATTACAGAATAAAGAAAACTTATTGATACATTTTATTCATAATCTAAAGTGGCTAAAATTAATAAATACTTTTTAATTTCCTTCATGCTGGAATATTCCATACTTATATCTTCTTCATACTTACATACATACTTTTCTTAATAATTACATTATTTACATACATGACATCTTACATACATTACATCTTACGTACTTACTTACATAGTTACATATATTACATATTACGTACTTACATACTTACTTACATAGTTACATATATTACATATTACGTACTTACATACTTACATTCATCGTCTGATACTTTTACGAATATCAAATGATACATGAATACTTACATATAACAATATTCAATACATAAAATAGGTATAACTACACCCTTTTATCAACATGTGAAAATAATAATGACTAATGAGAAATCCTCAATAATCCTGATTAAACTAATTAAACCTTTTATATTGATGCGTTTAATTTTCATTTAAGGTGATTCTCAAATGACCTGCTCAAAAACGCGAAAATTTCTGACACATTTTCTGACTCATTTTTAAATGCAAATGCATATAAATTGCCAGGCTTGACTATTGAACCAATTTGGAATTGAAATGAGTTTTTCATATTTTGATAAATAAATTACTTGTCGATTTATAAGCGAATACGTGATACGTTTCACGTGACGATACGTCTTTCCCCTTTCTCGTACTGTGGCGTCAAAAATTCGGTTCATAACGCCGACTTTGGCCATATTTTCCGAAAGATCGTCTGCATTTAGCAAAAAATGGAAAACGTCTTTCGATTACAAAGTTTCTGAATAAGAACACCTGCAAAACCTGCGTTTCTGAACAAAAAGGATTTAAAAAACAGTCAGTTTGGATTTGAGGACAAACAAGATGCAGAAATGAATAAATTCTTCGCCATATCCCAACAATGTTACCACATTGGTTTCGTTTCATGATCGGGGTGCTTTTATCATAAGCGCTAAGGCGTTTTTCCGACGATAGAAAGCTATAAGCAACTATGCGGCTTTGTAACGAAAATTATTTCTAGAGTTATCATAAAATACTAAATTTTAAATACAGTTTTTATTTAATTTTTTTTGTCAAGAAATTCCACAGATTTTTTCTTTGAAAAACACCTTCTCAAAACTTCAGTGGATGAATTCCAAAAGGTTAAATGCAGAATTAATAACAAATCTTTGATCAATGGCCAAACGCTGCTTTTTCATTATTCTCTATAAAGATTTTTAGTACTTCATAAATCACTTGTATACAAGAGTTTGTAATTATATCCGAGCAAGGAAGCTGTGGTCATCACATAAAATTCAGTTTTATATTGATACAATTTATTCCGTTACATTATGATTCAAGATTCGGGATAATGATAGAATTCTTGCCAGGATATAGAGATGGATCGTGTCGTCCGTCACGAAAGACTATAGATAAATCTATCATTATTTTCTTCGTCGGCTTAGGAATAATCTATCAATTCATGACGTCAGTCAGTGCTCCAGATACGGGATGTATAGTAATGATATGTCAATCCAGCTTTCTACATGAGAAAATAATAGTCAAGTATGATATGTCATGGTATTTCTTTAAAATTATTATTGCATTAAAAATTCAGCAGAACCCGAGTAATACGAGCATGGTTGAAACAAAATATTTGATAAAATGAATTGTGTAAATTTTCGGCAAACCGCAGTACTTTTCCTTGATATTTAATTCGCCCTTTTAATATTGTACAATCTAAATAGCTCGTTTAATGAAGTTTTGCACCAATAAATTTTATTTAAATTGTTAACGCCAAAGCAGATTAATTTCAATTTGACGCCTTAAAGAAGATATTTCTTTAAGAAAATTCTGCATAAATTGACATGCATCTAATCCTATTCGTCATGTTACTATTTTGATACTTAGCGATATAGATTTCATTCTTTTTCTGTAAGTCGAATGTTTTGTCACTATCGAAAAGTAAAAGTATAATAAAAAGAATATCAAAGAATATAGAAAAAGGATAATGCAATATTATAATACTATATTCTACAGCGCTGCAATACACTAGGGATCATGGCCAGCAGTGTCCAACTCTGCTTTCTTCACTAGGGGTCCTAAGATGCTAAATAACACATTGCATTACCCCTTCAGGGGGTTTGCCTAAAGCGAAAATTATCAGTATTTAGTTCCCTTACAACCTTTCTACTCATTTTATCAACACCGAAATGATGAAAGAAAATATTGTAACAACCTTATACAAATTAAATGGCTATTTTTTTGTTATCATGCATTATCATACATTATTCTGAACAGTAGTCTGTGCAACTGCTGGCCTATTAACAAACAAATACAATCAGCCAAAAAAAAAACACTCCATACATTTTAATCTCCTAATTGTCACAGGAAAGGAAAAAAACAAACAAAAAAAAACACTCCATACATTTTAATCTTCTAATTGTCACAGGAAAAAAAAACACTCCATACATTTTAATCTCCTAATTGTCACAGGGAAAAAAAAACACTCCATACATTTTAATCTCCTAATTGTCACAGAAAAAAAAAATCCTAACAAATAATGTTTTCTTTCAATTTATATTTAAACAATAAGTTATAGGGTTGTCTTCATTCTGAAATTGTACCAAAATCTAAAATTTTCAATACCAACACCTAATTTTGGCACTATATTTCGCTTTTTCGGTAAATTTTGCTTAGGAACACCAAACGGGAAGTCATTTCGTCAAGTAGTTTAGGAATTATGAAAGTAAGGTTTAGTGTTTAGAACGCCTAAATGTAAAATTCCTTTGTAATCATTGCAAAACAGATTGCAATGCGAGTAGTTTTTTAAGTTCAAACTATACTTGGAGAAACGAGTTGTAATTTTAAATTCGCATGTTTTAAGCTTCTAGAAATATATTTTTATTACAAATATTTAGAATTTACAATTTACATTTTATTTTTGGAAAATTAATTTTTAAAAATATTTTTTCTCGAATTAAATTTTTGAAAAAATTAGTAATCAATTAAAGGAAAAATATCTAAGAAGGACAAATGAGAAATCTTTCAACCGCAAGAGGAATCGCTGAAAAAAGATGACATCGAATAAAAAAAAAAAAAACATTACTTCCTGAATTTCAAAATTAGCTGAGGGTAGAGATGGCTCAACAAAAGAAATGAACGGAAATTGTTGTTATTTGGAGAAGAAGCGGAGATTTTTTAAGCATCATTATACCAAATAATATTTATAGAAAGTTCTTAGGATTCGTATTCTTGGAAAACAGCATTGAAATACATTCCAATTAATGTAAATGCACTTCAAGGAGCTGGAATTTTAAAACGTTTATTTATCAGAAATGTAAAAAAAGTTCTTTAAAATTAAAATGTAAAAAAAGAATATTTAAAGAAATAAATAAAAGAAGAAAGAAAAGCGTCAAACATAGATTATGAAACACTTTCCAACACATTCAGAATACTGTAAAAAAAACTTCACTGTTTGATAATTTGAAAGATGATATATATATTATATATATTTGATGCAAGAACTTGTTTAATGTATTTTGAAATTCAAAGGTATTACAATTATATATATATATATATATATATATATATATATATATATATATATATATATATTACTTAGCATGCTAAAATTTACTTCAGTTAGAAAAGGCGTCACGCAGTTGAAAATTCTGTTCAACAATTTCTGTCAATTAACGGAAGTGTAAGCAGTTATCGCTGATAGATAGTACTGTAACCGAATTATTTTGTGTGTCCCTGTAAATGAACGATAAATTCATATAGTACACCTTACTGATGTATGCCAATTTAAATATGTTTGAAATAGTGTAACAGCATTAAAATACATTGCAACAATTTTCCCCATAGATCATTATGTAACTGAATTCTTTTGAGTGACTTTATAAACGAACTATTTGTGCTACACACATACGCGAAAATAATACTATACAACTATGGTTTTCAAATTTTATTGTTACGCGACCTACAACGAATTTCTTTTCGTGACCTACTAATATTTGGAAATACAGGGCTCTTGTATAATCTATCCTACTGCAAAAGTTAACTTTCGCACAGAGCATATTCAGGAGAATAATAATAGGTGATCTTAGCCCAATACCCCACCCCACCACCACCACCACCTTTTTTTTTATATGTAAGGAAATATATATTTACTAGTTACGTAGCAACACGTAGTTTTAAATTGCATGAGGTCTTTCGATTGTTTTAGGGGAAAGCAATCTCGTTTTATTGTACATTTTAAAGTTTCTAGTCCTAACAATTACAAACAAATGGTAATTTAGAACGTTTTCCTCTCTCATTTCACCATTTTAAATTTCGAAATTTTTAAAAACCCTCTTTGAAATGACAGAATTGCGTTCTACTTGTGCTTCCTCCAGTAAATGGCACACATCTTTCGTGCCGTCTTTGCTGCTATTGCTCTCCTATTAAGCCCAAAAAGTGGAACACGTCGGAAGCATTCGTTTTCTTTTTTAACACGCGATTCCATCTGTTTTAGTTCAAAAATAGCAGAAACTTTCTTCAAATCCGCGAATTTCAAGGAGTTTTTCCAAACACAATACTCAAAATATAACAAATGATATTTGACAAACGATAAACAAACTCTTAGCACCGCAGTATTTCCACACCAAAGGAAACGCTACAAACTTATGCACCAACGCGATAACGTTTTTAATAGTATATAAATTTTCTGTGAAAGAACATAGATTTAATGTCATTTCAAGTTCAATCTATTCAATACCACGAATTATTTTTAGATAATTTTTCGATCGTTACATGTTATTTCCAAATATCTAAGAATGATGATACTTTTTTGTGACAGATTCTCTTGTATGATACAATAACTCATGTAATAAATGTGTTTCAACTGAGAAAAATTAACTCTTAAATCTTCTACTTGTCAAGAAGCCAGCCAACTGATGGAGTTTTTTTTTTTTTTTTTTTTTTCGGTAGTTTTCTCCAACTTCATAATAGTTCTCTCATTCATTCGTAAATCTGATGGCTTTATTTTTGAAGAATAAAAAATGGATAGCTTTCTCTTCCAATAATATGGTTTTGGAGCACGTTCGCTATCATCAACCAATTTTTAGATACCGTAAGTGCTTTTTTTGAGCTTGTTAATGGATTAAAATAGTCTGCTGAGATTTACTCCACCATTTTCTACTTGGCTGAATTCTGAATTAAACAATCAGCTTTAACATTTTTTTTTTATAAAAACTAAAAGATTAACGTTGACACCGTAAAAATAATAAGTAAAAACATTAACATTTTCAGTTTGTTAAAAGTGAAAGGCATAATGTGAAATTTTGGTGGTTTTGAGTTGAAAATGTAATTTTGTATATTCTTAAGCCCTCTGACACCATATTTAAGTGTCTACAGTGGTGACTAAGAAATCAAATTTAAGCCTCGTTACATTATATAGTTCAGAGTAAATGAATACAATTAATGATATAAAAACAAATAATAAAACAATTTGAAAATTTACATACTTCTGGAAGCATAAGCTCCCTAGTATTGCATTTGTAATAAAACTGTTCTGCAGTAAGTCTTGTATTTTATAGAAAAAAAACCCAGAGAGTATACACTATAGGCAGACAGCCATCGCTAGAGAAAATACGCTATAGCTTTACTAGATAAACAGGCTGTATATGGAGCTTAAAATACTCCTGAAAATATACGCTGTATACTACCGTAATAGCCTCCACTACAGCCCTGCTGTTGAGTATGGTACACCTGAGAGCAATTATTTTTATTTCACATGATGAAAGTTAATAGATCAGATTGAGGAATTGCAAACACACTGTCAAGATTTAAGTTTAGGATTTAGGCAAATGCCATTTGTGAAATAGAAACGAAAATACAGACCAGTGCAGAATTGTGACCTGATGTCGTCATGTTATTTATATGCCCAAAAAAAATGCAGCTTCTCCACTTTTCATCAAATGATTCCAGCTCTCCAATTGCTGTTGTTCGTTTATGCAACTATTTTTTCTGAAACATCCGATGTTGAGTGTATTGTACAACCGTTTTAATACTTAATAATTCATCACTGATCAATGGGACGATTATGTAGCTCAAATTTCCGTAAACTAAAATTATATATCAGATTATAAAGATTTCAAAATAAGAAACATTTTAAATTAAAATTTCTTAAAATCATCTTTTTTGACAATTTAGAGGTGAACAATCATTTGAAAAAAGAAAATACAGGTGCAACGAGTGACATTTCGCAATTGTCCGCAATCCTTGGAATAGGCTATGTAATGTGGTCACACCTACCTGGAATATTTGAAATCATAAATTGGCAAACAAAATGCATCTATGAACTATGAGGCATTCAAATATCATCATAGACCTCGTACCTCATCAAACATGTGAACATGGTACACATAGTTTGAGGCATTCAAATATCATCACAGACCTCGTACCTCATCAAACATGTGAACATGGTACACATACTTTGAAGCATAGATTGCCACGTCATTTTTTTATATCGCGTCCTACAGCATTATCCAATACCATATTTTTCGAACGCAATCTTAAAAGAAATTTATGCATATTATCTTTACACGTGTGCACTTGCTGAAATCTGGCGTTGCAGCTGTAGGTATTTAAGCCATGCATCCCCATAGTATTTTATTATAATTTTCTTTGCCTCGATTTCCAAATATTACGTGC
The DNA here is from genome assembly GCA_963931845.1 of Maratus michaelseni. Classification (NCBI taxonomy): domain Eukaryota; kingdom Metazoa; phylum Arthropoda; class Arachnida; order Araneae; family Salticidae; genus Maratus; species Maratus michaelseni. The sequence continues at coordinate 260,287,399 of OZ007592.1, forward strand.
GGACGCTCACTTTAAATGCTTTATTTCGAAGTTTGCGGAGATGGCGAAATGCTACATCTGTGGTTTCGTTCACATGCTTGTTCACCTCTAATAGTTTTGTGATGATTCTCGTAGACGGGACCGGTAGCTTCCCTTGTTATAGTGTCATTCACTTCTAAACCGACAATATGGCATGTTGAATTATAGAAATCAAGTTTAGTTGGGCAATTTCACTCTTTCGTTGTCAAGGGATTATAACCCAGTCATCATTTTAAAGTTTCAATTAACAAAAAATAATTTTACAAATTTATATAATTAAAATCGTCGGTGGCAAATTTCTTTGCAAACATATTCTTTTTCGTTAAAAGGAGACTCGTTTCCTCTTTTCTGAAGTATTTGCAATTTTACAGAAAATTCCTTGACTAAATTATTTTACTCTTCAATGATTTCAACTAGCGTTATCTGTTACCTTAATCTCTACGATATGTTTATTATTAAAATAATTTGACCATTTGATCTTCTTTTGCATTATTAGCTAATAGTTGCCTTAAAACATAAATTTTACACTCTGGATAATTTTAGACATTAGTAAAAACCCGATCATTTTGAGTGACTTAATTATAGTTAATTGAAAAGAGCTATGACATTTATAAACATTTACTTCAACAGAAATAATATTTTCCGTCTTGTTATCGTTTGAATGGAATTATTGACACCGAAGCCTTATTGTTATTTTGATATCTATTATTACAAAGAGTAAGCTTGTATCAACTGTGCGATTACAAAGTATCTTTGATCATTTAGATGCGTTAACTCTTTATATGTTCTAAAGCTTGGATAACTGTTGCTCTCTAGTTATTGATACAGAAGTATCATCATTGGTCAGAAGAGATGGTTTTTGATTATTATTGCATTTTTCTTGGATATTTTATTTAAATTTTTACACCTTGCCATATGGCATAAATAAGGAAAACAGCCATATCCTTCGTACTCGGAGGCTTAACTCCCAGATCGATAATACTACTCATCCTTGCACCCCTAGCCTGGAGAAAGTGGATCGACCTCTCACATCTGGGCCTCGCGTCGTGACGTCACTTTACAATCGATGACGTTTTCCGGAGAGGGGGGAGGAGAATAATCCAGGAATTTCTTTTGTCAATATCGACGTGATGGTCACAGTTACGCTCGCGTGGTGGCAACATTTTTGGCTGCAGCAGAGATTCTATGTAGCAAGAAGAGGATCAACTTGTTTCTCTTTATTCAGTCAAAGTAGGAACAGTGTAATTCACTGTTTTAACGGAGTGGGGCAAAGGAGGTGTGTGACCGGAATCTAAAGAATGCATGCATTAGGACGTTGTTTGTAGTAAGAGACAACAAGAAAATGCTCCAGTTTATTAAAAAAGGGTTTCTGATTATATGGGGTTTTTGAACTTTCTATTTTATCGTATTACGTATTCTTTATCTAAAGTTACCAAATATCAGCTAACAAAAACCCAGACACAAAAGGGAAATTACTAATACCCACTTCTCTCGTCAATCTCAGATACAGAATCTTTTTCTCCCCAAATAAAAACATTTTTTTTTAAGTCTTTAAATGTTAAAACAAATTTGGGCTTAATAATAACAATTTCTAAAAAAATTTCTCTAAATTTGTTACTTTTTCCTTCTTAAGATATATATACCAATAAAAGCAAAGACTCCCTTGAAATTTTACGCTTTTATTTTTTCGTACTTTCTGCAGAATGTGTTTTTTTTATACAGGGTGAAATTATCTAAAAGTTTGTCAATAAAGAGTGCACAATTTAGTTTCTTTTTGCAATCCCTTTGAAAGAATCTCAAATTATTAATTTTTTAGTTGAATTAATTTAGTTGAACCATTAACATTTTTGGATCGTGTATCACGTATCCCATTCGTTGTAACAACAGATGGCATCAAGACATTATCCATTTATTACCTATCGTTTCTGACAAACTTATTGAGCTTGTAGCGCCTTTCTCCGATTATTTTACATTAAATTGTAATTTCTAAATGAAACATCTTGTATATTTATGTAAAACTGATAATATAGCGCCAAAAATTCTCGCCGCATTTTAACATTCAATAAATTAATTGGCGGGCAAGAGTGCGATTTGGACGAAAATCCTTCACTTGATTGAAAATTTTGTTTAAACAAATTAGAAAAGAAAAATAAAACCTGTAAAATTTGCCTATATATATGATGTTATACCTCCAAATCTGAAAAAAAAAGAAAAAAAGAAGAAGAAGAAAGAAAGAAAAATAAAAACTCAAAATAAGCTGCTGCAGACTACTTATTTTGTACAATCTAATATCATATTTGAACGTGTGGAGTATCAACAGTGTGCTACGAAAGGCACACATGTTGAAATATGGTAATAAATTGTGCACAATAAATGATCTGTAATTACTTATCTTGAGTTTTTGATGCATTTTGACCAACTTTAAAAGTATAACGCCATCTATAGGCAAATTATGGTAATAATTTTTTTAATCTGCTTAAAAAAAACTTTCGATGATGAGAAGCATTTTTGTCCAAACCGCATTCTCGTATGCCAATTGCTTGATTTAAGTACGATTAAGTTATTTATTTAGAACATTCATACGTGACAGTTATAAATTTTTGAAGATTTTAAACACTTCTAGATATTTTAATTAAAAAGAAACAAATAATTATAACGCTAATAATTATAATGCAGGATTCAGGATTTAAAGTGATGTTATTAACGTCGCTTGTTTGGCCAAGTCAAAGCGAAGTTAGTAACATCATTGAAAAAATGAGAGGAAAACGATATTGTGTCTTAAGCGGAGACGCATTAACGAAGAGTCCACTGCATATAGACACATATTTAAATATTTTGTCCTTGTTTTTTAATATTATCCTATTCTAAAATTTTAAAGTATTGATTGTAATCACTACAAGATCAAAATAGATTTAAAATATTACGAGAATTGCACAGGAAATTTGGGTTCTGCCAAAATCAGAGTCCCCAGTGCCACAGCCCAGTTTGTCCATGCTTTAATCAGGCCTTGATATTGGGATAAAATATGTAATATATATGTTTTGAACATAAATATACCACTTGGGGTCATCCACAACGTCGATCTTCTTTCGTGTGAAGGTCAGCTGTGTGTCATCCATTGCCCATGCTACACTTCAAAAGATCGGGGAGAGGGTCCACAGTGAAACAGGGAAAGGGGGTGAGTTAACTCTATAAAGTTTATACACTATGTAAAATCTATGGTTAACACGTTGAGGATGTATATCTCATATAAAATATGAAAACAATTAACCATGGACTAAATCTGGTTAATGTATTACTGTTTATGTAAATGTAAGAATGTTTTAAAGGTTGATTTTAATTTGATAAATATTCGTAAAATATTTTAAAAAATAAAATAGTAATAACCTCAATGTTGTTTTAATCAAAATTAGCTCTAAATTAAAAGTTGCAAAATATGTGGCGTCAGAAATATCCCTCAAGAGTGACAAATTGTGATATTTGGGGGAGGGGGGTAGTAAAATACGAAATTTGCATGACCTAATTAATGGATAACACCCTAGTTAACAGATGAGGTATGAAGTAAAATACATGCGGTGCTATCTTAGAATATTTAGAATATAATAAGCTTCTTATAGAGATGTCTGGCCTATTCATACAGCGTTTTTCTAGATCTTCGGAAGCCAGCTAGGGTAAATATATCAGTAAATGTTATATTCAGCGTAAATAGATATTTTTAAAAAATTCTAATAATAGAAAAAAAGTGTAATTAATATCCTCATATAGTAAACTTTTTTGTTTGTGTGAATTGCTTAGAATCACAATGTTTGTCTATCATTATATTGAATATAGCAAATTTCATTGCATCATTTTTGTTAATTAGTTGTTATTATTATTTATTTATTTATTTATTTATTTATTTTTGAGAATATAGTACTATATTTATTTTTATCTTACAGCCCCTTATAGAATGTAATGATTTTTTTAAAAACGTTATTTTACTTTATACCATGTATTACTTCTTTATTTCTGTGTTGTTGTTTGATATATTACTATAAGCAGTAATTTTATAAGAATATCTTTAAACAAACTTTCTTGTACACAATTTATATATTTTGATTTTGGAATGGTAATTTAAATGATTGTTGCTATTTATTGTTGTTTTCGACAATTATTTTTAATGACATTGAAATGTACGTTTCAAATGATAAAATTGTGAATTTATAAGTATTATCAGTATGGTTTGAGTTTTAATTGCCTGTGTACAGATGATCTTGGTGACAAATCAATAGAATTTTTTAATGTGTGTGTGTGTTTATTATTATTATTATTATTAATTTATTTTAAAGTGAAATTGTTACATAGTGTATTTATCCATATGATGTAAATGTGACAAATCAACAAAGTTATTATAATGAAAATTATATAAAATGTTTTTTTTTCATTTAAATAAAATTGTTTCAAGGTTTTGTATAATTTGAATATTTATGTGACAAATCAACAAGATTCTACGTGAGAGTAATTAATATATATATATATATATATTTCTCTTTTGCAGGTATTTTTGTCGTGTTTTTCAGCATTACCCTTAAAATAATAATAACATATTTAAAAATATATAAAAACTAGGGAGCTCTGCTTCTTATGATCTACGCTCGCTAACCCCCTGTTTCACACCACGAGGCTCTAAAAACACGCTAATTTGCACTGTTTCAATAAGGTTACCCGATTTCAAAATATGGAATGACATTATAACGACCAGTGACGATCTTCCGTTTTCGGGTTGCCATTCATTTTCCTTTGACTAGGAGATTTTGCAGCTATTTCCAATAAGATTTCTCAACTGTTGCCCTTTAGAACAATTTTCAAACACGAGCAAATTTTTGTCTTCTTTTAAGCAGGGCTGCGGAGTCGGAGTCGGAGTCGGGCCTATTTTTGGACAAAAGAGTCGGAGTCGGAGTCACTAAAAAACAGGCCGACTCCGACTCCTACTCCAGCTTGTTTTTTAGACAGTTTGAAGTGAAATTAAACCAATTCTATGTAATTTTAAATTGATAAACTGAATTATTATTTTTATATTAACTATATATACAAGGAAACCCAGGTTAAACAGGTCCAATATACTGTCCAGTTTACAGTGTATATGAAAACTGCTTTTAATTGAAATCTCTAGTTTATATTTTATATTAGTATGCAGTACTTTTTCTCAGTTTTGGGGGTTTGCAGAACTCGAGGTAATGCGAAAATTGGAAGTTTCTGCTCTTTTTGGAGTCCATAGAATCCGTAATATCATTGCAATAGAAAATTTTTCACTTTTTTTGTTTCTTGTTTTCCTTAGATTCTTCAGGTCTGTAGGACCAAGAGTAATGCTTAAATTGTAGTAATTTTTTCCCCTTTTTTTCGTGTGCATAGAACCTCCTTGACTACCTATCACAGCTCATACCCATAATTATCCAAAAATATACACATCATGTACTTCAAGGTCAAACAGGAATATAACAGCAGATTGCAGTGTTGCCAGTTGACTTTTTCTTTTTATTCTGATTGCTTGATTGCTGCCTTTTTTTTTTTAAATAGTAATATTTCCTTTATTTAATGACAAATTTAATAAAGCGACTATTACTATTTCAAAACAAATGACAGCAATAAAGCAATCTGAATAATAGGAATCAACAGGCAATACTAGTACTTTAAACGTCCCGGAGTCGGAGTCAGAGTCGGAGTCGGAGTCGGTTCCTTTGAAATTTCAGGAGTCAGAGTCGGAGTCGGAGTCGGTTCCTTTGAAATTTCAGGAGTCAGAGTCGGAGTGGGTTCCTTTGAAATTTCAGGAGTCAGAGTCGGTCATTTTTCCCACCGACTCCGCAGCCCTGCTTTTAAGAACTAATTCAAATAATAAACTTAAAATGAATCAACAAAATATTCAAATTAACATATATTGCTCTTGCAAGCAAAATTTTGCTCTTTGTTTTTCTAATATTCTTGATGTCTATCCATTCCTTTAATTTTCTGTAAGTTTTAAATACTCATTTATTTTCTTTGACTAAAAATCACACAAAGATTTCAACATGTTGCAGAAATATATCCTAAACATATTGTATAGGCAGAAATTTTTTTCTCATTTTTTTTCTTTATTTTTACATATGTACTCTGAACACCCCATTATGATATGCATGAAATGTCGTCAATTTAGTGGATATTTTATTCAAAAAATCTACCTCTATTTCTGAATAGTAATATTTGCTTTATTTAACCTGACATAAAATAAGCGATATCTACTACTATTGAATACCAAATTCCGCTAAATTGTCAACACTAATGATATGCATATAAGAATATACAGAAAATTCAGTAATATGAAATTGGGCCACGCACACTTGTCGGTACGTTTTAAATAATGGCGTAAAATGTTATAAACATGAGAAAGTCTAAAAATAGTATTAAAAAATAGTTACAATAAAGGATGAACTAATAACAGCATTTAATGGTTTATATCAAGTATATATCACATCAACAAATTGAATTCACTACTGAAATTATTTTCAATGCAAAAATAGACAGCACATACTAAAATTCGCAACTAATGATTAAATTTTTGTAGTTTAATAGAAAATTTTAAATAAAAATTTAAAATCTGAAAATGATTAGTGAAACATAATTATCATTAAATACAAATCATTAGTTGCACAGTATCTATATGTGCATTTATGAAAATCATTAATCAGTTCAAAATCCCTATTAACCCCTTGATGAATTGATATGCATTAAATAGATAGACACAATCAAACAGACTGTAAACAAATCAAAAGTATTCAACATTATTTGATAGGTTAAAGACACTGCAATCTCTTAAACGTAAAATTAGTGAGTCTTTTTCTTTTCCTATTACAGCACCACAATTTGCAAAAGATTGAAAAATTCTGAAATGGACAAAAACAAATCACTGAATAAAAATTATCTGAAAACAAAATTAATTCGACGACACGAGAAAAGAAAAAAAAAAGAAAGAAAGAAACGAAAATAAGGGTTACGCTGGCCTTAAATAAGAGTATCCCCAAATGAGTACATGCTGTATACTCATACAGCAAATGAACATTTGAATGAAAAAAAGTAACAAAAAAGTGGGAAAAGGAAAATATTGATAAAGCCTCTGGAAAAAATAAAATAAAATAATAATAATAATAATCGATGCATTTTTTGCAATATTTTTCATGGAACGCTGTGACATGAAATGTCATTTGAAAATAAGAGCAAAAAGTACTGGCCACGTTATCAAAATTCTAATGCATTTGGCCGGTATTCAAACATGGGACTCCGGCAAGAGGAGGGGGGGGGGGGGCAGAGGTCATTACTCCTCCCTGGATTTTTAAATTTAGTGAACTAAATTTTCTTTTTCTGCAATGATTTTGAAATATATATATATATACATATTATTCCCAAGTGACTTAAAATAATTAAACACTAAGATAAAAAAAAAAAAGAGGACTATGGTTTTTCCTTCAAGAGCACTATTTTCCCCAGAAGACAATATTTAATTCTGTACGTTCATATGGTTAAAAATTATCTTAAACGGGAGAGTTAGGGTGTCAGAGGCCTTCTGGTGGAAAAAAGAAAAATCGTTTCATTTCTCCATTTTGAAAAAAGCTGGCTGAAGTTTATTTTTGTATTTTTAATTATTTCTTACTTGTTACATTTCTGTATTGCTTTTTATATTGATATGTTTAAAAAATATTTTCACTAGGATTTTTATTTTTAAAAAAATCCTTAACTTAGCTTATTTCAAATGTATATTTTTCATTTTAAAAGACGCGGCCTAGGTTACGAACCTCATCCTTCTGCCTGGATTTCGTTTTGTTGGCGTTCTGCATGTATTCAAATGTGTGAAAAGCTTCATGTCTGATTAACAAATATGATAAATTAAATTTGGAAAGATAATAATCAGTAGTAATAAAATAATAATGGAGCATTTGTTTCCTAAATTAATTATCCAAAAAATTTTTGATAAATATGTAAAAAATTATAATTTTAAGTCTGTAATTTTCAACATTGTTTATTTTATTAATTAGCTTTTGATAAAAAAGAAAGAAAAATTCAAATAATGATGAGTACTTAATGATAACTATATTTCACTGACAATTTTCAGATAGTAACTGATTATTGCAATTTTGTGTGAAGCTACAAGTACCTTGTTAATAAATAAAAATGAAATAGTACTGACAAATTTTATAGTATTGTTTTGCGTTGAAATGTATTTCAATAATTAAATTATTTTTTCTTTTGTTGTAACGTATATTTAATACAAACTATTTATTGGTGATATTCCACTTATTTGGCAGCTATCTTCTTGTTTAGATATTTTTCGTTTTTTTTTTTTTTTTTTTTTTTTTTAGGATAGATTCACTCGATAAAAAATATTGTATTCAAATTATTGATATGTATTCAAAGAGAAAATAATTAATTTCTTTATGCTTAGTTAAATATCTTTTTAATTTGTCAAAAGCCACTATATGTTGATGAATTGGTCATAAATAAAATCAAGAAGTCCTTGAACATATGAAAGCTATTCAAAGTTATTGGACAAGTTTAAAACATTACATCTTTCTTAAACGTGAAATTACTATTTTTTTATTTTTCCGTTGATAATATCACCATAGTTAATTTAATAGTATCATTAATTTAATTTCGAATAGTAACTTTTTATTATATTTTACTCTGGAACTACAAATCCCTTATTAATAAATAAAAATGAAATAGTACTGACAAATCATAAAAAAAAAAAAAATTCTATTTTTTGCATTGAAATGCATTTTAATAATGAATTTACTTTACTGACATGACAAGTATTTCACAGAAATAATTTCATTGATGAGTTTAATTTCACTACTAAAATATATTTTAATGTGCAACTAGAGAAAAAAATATTAAAAAATTTGTTAGTACTATTATATTTCATTTATTACAATGTACTTGTAGCTCAATAGAAACTTTTAAATAAACTGTTACAATCCGAAAATAACTAGTAAAACATTAGTATTCTTAAATACTCATCATTATTCGAAGATTTTCTCTTCTTATCTATAAAATGCTTGTGCATGAAAAATACAAGGTAAAGAAAACTATTTTTGCATTTTCATTAACTGAATTTTGGATGATTAACCACTTTCTCATCTAAGCCTTGCATGAAGCTCTTAACTTAAGGGGCTACTTCACGCATGCAAAAACACCCGCTCGCTAATGTTAAACCTATGGGAGAAACTGGGAGAAACCTATGGGAGAAATATCTCGTTTGTATTCTAATATTTCTAAATGATTTTTTTTCCTTTTTTCATTGGATAAACTGAAGTCTATCTCTACGAAGGCCGTTCTTAATTTTTCGACTTTGTTTGCAGGTTGTTTTCGAAACCGGTTTTTGAAAGTGAAAGTATCCTCATAATAAAAACCTGCAAACAAAATCGAAAAAGTAAAAATCAGCCTTCGTAGAGATCGACCTCAGCTATCTAATGAAAAAAAATTAAAAATATAACAAACGAGATTTTAAAAATATTCTCCCATAGGATTAACATTAGCGATCGGGTGTCTTCGTGTGAGTGAAGTAGCGTCTTAAATGGTAAAACGCCAGTTTAAAAAGGGTTTTCGACTAAATTTTACTTTGAATGATATCTCTTAAATATACAGGCTTCATTTATGGCATAAATCTTTTTTTTTTTTAACATAATCTGAAATAGTATTTTAACTATGCCAATTCAAAGAATGATTGGAGGTTGGGGGAGGGGGGGGGAATCATAAGCAAGAGCTTAGACCGTAAACGAAGGCTTTATGTAAGGAAAGAAATGCGCTTGGGGAAAAAATGCTCCATTGCTGTTACTACTACTTATTGTTTCTCTTATTATCCCCTCATCTCAAACTTCGTTAGAGTGATTCTAATTGATTTCTGAATTTATTATATTTGTTAATCAGCCGTTCTAGTCCTTCAACCTCAAATGAAGCTTTGTGCGCATTTCAATATCAGCCAGATCCATTAGAACTTCGATGACGTGATGAGAAATTCTTGCTCACTTATCCAAATGATATTTTGTGGCTCAAATTTCCATTAAAAATATCGCCAAAAGGGGAAAAAAATCGATTTTTTTTTTCAGAGCCTATATCAATATTTTTCTTCCCCTCCTATCTTTGTTGTTTTTGTATTTACGTTTTTATTTGCTTTATACGTGTAGCATCTCATTGGGGAATGCTCTTATTTAAGAGCAACGTAGACCTTATCTTTCGTTTTTTCAGATTTTCTGTTTCCTCGTGCCGTCAAATTAAATTTTTTTTTTCAGATAATTTCTATTCAGCGATTTGTTTTTCACTGTTTCTCAACATTATAATCTTTATAAATTGCGATATTATCATTGAAAAATTAATATCTCATTAATTTTACGTTTAAGAATGATGCAATGATTTTAACCTCTCAATTAATTTTGAATCTTTGATGTGTTTAAAGTTTTATTTATTTATTTATTTATTTTTATGTAGCTTTGATGACATTTTTTATGATTTTTTTCTTTTACAGATCTGTACAGGTTTAAATAAATAGCACATAGGGTGTTTACTATCCTTTTACACAGAGGAAAAAGTCCAAAATTATATTTGAAAAGAAAAAAAAGTAAAGGAATAATAGTATAACTGAATAATATGAATAAACAATGTGCTTATACCTTTTAATGACTTATAATAAATATATCGTATCAACAAATCAGGTTCACTATTGAAATTCATTTCAATCCAAAAATAGAAAAATTACATTAAGATTTGTTTGTGCTATTTTATTTATTATTTACTAGCAAGGTACTTGTATAGCTCCACATAAAACAAAAAAAGTTACTACCAGAAAATGATTAGTGAAACATAATTATAAAAAAAATATTAATCATTATTTTTTATATTTTCTATGCTGAATCAAAACTAATTCATAAAATGATACTTGGAAAGTACAAGCTAAAAGAAAGCGCTTTTTTTTATTTTATTTTTATTAATCGCATTTTAGGATAATAAGGCTCGAAACAAAGGCGCCATTATTGTTATTGTTACTTATTGTTGCCACTCTTATTATTTCTTTCTCTCTCTCTCTCTTTCTAAATTAGTTAGAATTGTTCTAGTTAATTCCAAATTGAAATGATCGCATTTGTTAATCAGTTATTCTAGTCCATCGAGTTGATATGAAGCTTTGCGCACATTTGAATACTAGCTAAATCCATTAGAACTTCGATAACATTGCGAGCAATTCTTGCTCTTTTACAAATGACATTTTGTGACTCAGCGTTCCATTAAAAATATCGCATAAAAAACTCATCGATTTTTTGCCAGAGGCTTTATCAATATTTCCTTCCCTCCTCTTCTTTACTATTTTTTTTTCATTGAAACTTTTATTTGTGTATACGTGAAACATCTCATTTGAGGATGCTCTTATTTAAGGCAAGCGCAGCCCTTATCTGTCGTTTTTCCAGAGGTCACTTTTTTTTCTCTTGCCATCGAATTTATTTTGTTTTGTTTTAGATAATTTTTATTTAGTGATTTATTTACCTATGTTTTTCAACTTTTTTAGCTTTTACAAATTATGATAATTGTGATCGAAAAAAAAATAAATATTCACCAATTTTACTTTAAAAAATGATGCAGTGTCTTTAGTTTGTCGAATAATTTTGAATAATTTTGATAGGAAAAAAGAATTGTTATTTTATTTATCTATTTAATATCAGTTCCTCAAGTATTTTAGAATGTTTTGACAAATTTATGTCTTGTATTAAATGTGTCATACTAATATATGAAATTCACTATCAAAATACATTTCAATGCCAAAATAGAAAAAACATTAGAAGAAGGTTTGTTAATACAATTTTATTTTCATTTATTAGCAAGGTACATGTAGCTTAATTGAACATTTAAAGCAGACAGTTACTATCTGAAAATTATTAGTAAAACATAATTATCATTAAATACTCACCATTGAGTGAATAACTTCTATTCATAGAAAAAACTAATTCATAAAATGCTTAAACCTGAAAATATGAGCTAAAAAGAAACATATTTTGTATTTTTATTACACACATATTTAGATAATTAGCTTTAAAAAAAAAAGCTCATTTGTTACTGCTATTGCTTATTGTATCTCTTGTTATTTTCTACCATTCTCCACTTTCATTAGAGTCACTCTAGTTAATTTCCAAATTGAATTATTAGTATTTGTTAATCAGTCATTCCACTCCACCAAACTCAGATGAAGCTTTGCGCACATTTGAATACCAGCCAAATCCATTAAAACTTCGATAACTTTGCGAGAAATTCTTGCCTTTTTTTTTCTTTCTTTCTTTCTTTCTTTCTTTCTTTCTTTCTTTCTTTCCCCTTTCCTTTGGTGACATTTTGTGGTTTATCTTTCCATCAGAAATAAAAAGTTACTATTTTTTTTCTTTATTAATTTTGTTTAGCTTTATGTAAAATTTTAACAAAGAGTTGCTATCTTAAAAGGATTAGTGAAACATAATTATTTTTAAAATATCATCGTTATTTGAATACCTTTTATTCTTAACAAAAGCTAATTCATAAAATGCATATGCTTAGCAAACTAAAGGAGAACATTTTTTGTACTTCATTAACCCCTGTTTTGGATAATTAAGCTCGAAATAAACGCATCATTATTGTTATTATTGTATGTTGCATCGCTTTTTGTTTTTCTGTCTCTGAAAATTCGTTAGAATGATTCTGGTTAATTTCCAAATTGAATTTCTGGTATTTGTTAATAATCCGTTCAACTCCATCAAACTCAACTGAAGCTTTGCGCACATTTGGATACCAACTAAATGCATCAGAATTTCGATGACGTGGTGCACAACTCTTACTCACTTAAAAAAAAAAAAAAAAAAAAAAAAAAAAAAAAAAACATTTTGTGGTTCAACGTTCCATGAGAAATAAACAATTACTATTCATGTTAGTTTACTAGCAAGATACTTCTAGCTTAATAGAATATTTTAATAAATAATCACTATCTGAAAATGATTAGTGAGACATAATTATCATTAAAAACTCATCATTTTTTTTATCTCCCATTCTTAACAAAAGCTAATTCTTAAAATACTTGTGTTTGAAACTACAAGCTCAAATAAAGTATATTTTATATTTTCAATAACCACATTTTAGGATAATTAGACTTAAAAAAAAAAAAAAAAAAAAAAAAAAGCAGCATTATTGCTACTATTGCTTAATGTATCGCTTATAGTTTTTTCTCTGTCTGAAAATTCATTAAAGTGGCTCAAGTTAATTTCCGAATTGATTTTTATCATATTTGTTAATCAGACGTTGCAGTCCATCAAACTCAACTGAAGCTTTGAATGCATTTGAATATCAACCAAATCTTCAAAGTCTCCTTAGAACTTCGATAACGTGGTGAGAAATTCTTGCTCACTTTTCCAAATGATATTTTGTGGCTCAGTGTTCCATTAAAAATATCGCCAAAAGAATTTTTTTTCCAGAACCTATATCAACATTTTCCTTCTCCCCTTTCTTTGCTGTTTTTTATTTAAATTTTTATTTGCTTTTTGTACATGTAACATCTCATTTGAGTTGAGAATGCTCTTATGCCAGTTATCCTAAGGCCTTTTCTTTCTTTCTTTCTTTCTTTTAAAAGGTTTTTTTTTTTTTTTTCAAATTTATTTTTTCTTGTATTGCCGAATTAATTTAGTTTTCAGATAATTTTTATTTAGCGATTTGTTTTGCCTTTTATGAAACATTTTAATCTTCTTCAAATCATGATATTATCATCGGCAAAATGAACACTCGTTGGTTTTGGATTTAAGAACAATTCATTGTCATGCTAAATAATTTAAATATATTTTTTATTTTATTTATCTATTTAATATGTATATCAATTCCTCAACTCATAGTAATTTTTGAGATTTAACAATTGAATTTTATTGAGAAAAGAAAGCTTAAATCCTTATTTTTATTTGACAGAAAATTTATCTTTCTTGCATCAGTATTAAAATTTTCTACAATCATTATCACCTGACTTAATGTAAATCATAGATTCGAAGTCTGAAATTTTGCAGACTTATAAATGTATAATATTGAATTTAATTAGTTATTATTGAGAAATTTAAAGTCTCATATTAATATTTTTTAAGGTAGTAAACGTTTCCAACAATATGGTACAAAATGTCTAATAAATTAAAACATATTCTTAAGTCTATCATCTTTTAAATACGGAACTAATTAGACCACTGTATGTTCCAAAAAAAAAGATTTTCAAACAGATTAAACAGATTTTTAAAAAGATAAACTCGTTTACTTTTCATACGTAAAAGTTCTCGCAAAATAGGAATAATAAATTAAATTTTTTCTTTACAGAATAAGTAAGCTTACGTAAACTATTTAGAAATCATACTTATGAGAAACTTCTAGCAGAAAAGACATTAATAACACAGTCTGTAGTTGGTAATACTCCAAAAAAATTTTTAAATATAGTAATAAAATTATTTTTTTCTTTGTTCATTTTTGCCTAATTTTCTTCATAATACAGTCGGCCAAAAAAAAAAAAAATATTAAAAGAAGAGAACATTGCATTTTAATCGTCCCATGCGTTTTAATCGCTAAATTGTACCATAATAATAATAATAATAATAATAAATAATAACCATTCGACTTGAAAACATGTCTTCAATGTTACAAAAAAAAAAAAAAAAAAAAAAAAAACAGTTTAGGGGGTTGATTTTATAGCGAAATTGTACCAAATCCTAAATTTTAAAAACAAGCACCCAATTTTGACAAAAAAAAAAAAAAAAAAAAAAAAAAAAAACGGTAAATTTTATCTTAGGATACCAAACAGGAACTCATTCGGTTAACTACTAGTTTAGAAATTATAAAGATATAAATTTGGAAGTCTTAATGTTAAATTTCTTTTTAATCGTTGCAAAACAGATTGCAACGCGGGATAGTTTTTAAAGCAAAACTCAAACTTTCGGAATAGGCTGTAATTATTGATTGAAACTTCTGACAATCGAATTCTATTAAAAAAATTATAAACAATATTTTTTTTTTTTTCGTTTTAGAAAATAAACTTTAAAATATCTGTGTTTTTGAAATTAATTTTAGAAAATAATAGGAATTGTAATTTATAATTTATTTTTTTTAACATTGATTTCCAGTAGCTTAAAATGTGATAATCTAAAATTACAGCTCATTCTACCAAGTAGTTTTTAAATTATGCTTAAAAAACTACCCGCATTGCAATTTGTTTTGCAATGATTAATAATGAATTTAATATCAGGAGTTCCAAACTTTATTACCTTCATAATTCCTGAAGTATTTGACCGAATGATTTCTCGTTTGGTAGCTTAAGTTAAAATTTACCTTAAAAAAACATATGCTGTCGAAAATGGGTGTTCGTATTGGAAATTTTCGAAGTTCACAATTTCAGTGTGAAGACGACCCTTAAGTTAATTTTTTTAACATGAAAGAAGACATGATTTTCAATCGAATGGCTACTTCCTTTTAGGTAGATTTCATAAGAAATACAACCTATTACATTCTCCACTATGTTGGAATTTTTGAAAGTTTTTTGCAGATCTACGGCGATCATGACTCCTAGAACCCAAAATCACCACCAATTCAAATCGAATGCGTTTAAAGTTAGTATTAATAACTTTAAACGGATTCGATATGCATCAGAATTAAGAAGTTATGGGACTTTTCTTTGTTCACCCCCTCCTCCCCCTGGTCCGAATTTGCCCATTAACGAACCTGACCGAGATTTTATGCCCCTTGATTTTATGTATCAGTTTCGAAGAGATTTGTGCAGAATTATGGAAGTTACCGTGTCCATGAAAAAGTGATATATATACATATAAAGTTTTGAACTGGGAGTGATTTTGTGTTCCAGGAGTCATAATCCCCACTTCTAGGAAAGGGGCCAAAAATTTATGGATGACAAATTTTTCATATCATTAAAAATGGCCTCAAGGGTAGAAACAAATAGAGGTTTAAGAAGAAAACAGTTCATAACTTCGTCAATTCACAAGATATCAAATCTGCTTAAATTTATTATAAATCTTCTTAATATTATCTACAACTTTTATATTGAAAATTTTTTTTATATAGGAACAACTCTTACAGTAAAAAAAAATTAAAAACAAATAAATCCCTGCCGTCTTCGCTTACAGGCAGGCACAGGTAGATTTCGAAGTGGGCGGTCCCAACTGCCGCATCATGGCAAAAAGGTCCTTCTTCTGCAATTCCCAATAAACAGGTGCCCACGGTCTGCGTCTTTGAAATCTACCTGTGCCTGTTAGCCGAGCCGTCAAGGATTTTTTTCCTTGGATTATTTGGTAATTAAAATATATGGGGTTATTTTTGGCCTAGTGTACATGTAACCAATGAAAGATTCGTTATAAAAATAAATTTACAACAAACAAACTCTATTTTTTAAATTATGTTTTTTTTTTACTTGAGTTTGCCAATCATAAACGAGCCTTATACTATTATGTCACTGCTTTACTTCAGATGGTATTTTTGAACTACTTTCTTTTATGGATCAGATATAATTAAATTAAAATTTCATTTATTTCCATCTCAAACAAAACTAATAAATAATGCGGTAGTTACATTTCTAACTTTCCACCTCCTTAAAACAATTAATTAATAACCATTTATTAAATTAATTAATTGTCAGTAATTAAATTGATTAATCATAATTACATAATTAATGAAATGGTTTAACTTTTTCTGTACCTATTTATTTTTTTATTTTTTTAATTTCTTTTGTTTAAGGGTAGATTACATTGTATGCATCATATTAAAATTTGCGTGTGATTTGTAGTCAAAAGTAATTTTAATATGATCATATAAAGAAAAATAGACATAAAGAACATTGAAAAACGAAACCAACAAATTAAAGACACATACTTATGTGCTGTGAGGGCATTCAATATGCATTTTTTTCTTTATCTTTATTTATTCATTTTTTTCCGGTCAATTTTTAATACTTTCCAACATAATTGAAAAGTGTTTATGACTTCGGTTTGTCTGTCTGTCCGTGTTCTAACTCGCGTAAATATATTCGGATTGTCATGCAATTGAGGTTTAATATGACATGTTCGGTCTTGAAAATATGAAGTGTGTTGCACTTATAGTTTTTTTATAGGGGCACTCAAAAAATTCCGTTACATGACGGTCTATTGAGAAAAATCGTTTTCGGTTTATTTTAATAATGTTTCACTATTTCAAACATATTGAAATTGATACATATCACTAAAGTGCATTACAAGAGGCTTACTATAGAATATTGTGTGTATAGCATTCATCGTTTATTTACAGGGACACACAAAAGAATTCGGTACAGTCTGTTAGCAATAATTGCTGGAAGTGCTTTTGCAGTTGCTGAACGCGTTTTTATATTTGACTCATTTGATTCTCTATTACTTGGTGTGTATAAATTCTGTAGATAATATATAGGGCGGCACAAAAGTTTGCGAGTACATTTCCGTTTATTGCCGGAAATTCCAAAATGGGAATTTTAAACTTTGCTACGCGTTTCCTAATTGAACTAAAATTTCCATTCCATGTAACATATATACAATCTATAAATCATATACAGGGCTGCACAAAAGAGTTCGGATATTTTTCTGAATATTGGTAATTCCTGAAATTGGGTTTCTAAAATATGTAATGCGTTTTTCAATTTGTTTACTTAGTCACCTTATTAAACGTAATTTGAAAAATTATTTTGAAAGTGTTGGAAAGTGTTACATAATCCATGATTGACGTATGATTTTTCGTTCTTGTTAAGTTATTATTTGATTTAGGGCTAAAAGTATCCTAATATTTTCTTAAAAGGGGCATTTAAAATACTTAAAAGATTGATTTCTTAAGTACATTTATAGAATATGGTTGAAAACGTCGAATAACATGTAAAATGATTTTATATTAATTAGTCTTTAAAATTAAAGAAGTAAAATTAGTTACATTTACAGTAAGAAAAATTTGTGAAGCTAATTTTTCACTTACCAGAGGAGCCTTGCGAAGCTTTCGCACTCCAGTCATTGATATCATTTGCTGTTACGTTTTTCATTTATTTTCAATTAACCGCATTTTTTTTTTTTATCTTTTAAGGAAATGTGGAATGTATTAAGTTAAAAGCCTGCATAAGAACGTTTCGTACGACAGATCACTCGTCATTATGTGCTTTGTATATGTGCATAGGATTATTGACATCAGAAATAATATATATGATTAATTAATCTTCAAAATTTAAAATAATTAAAATTTGTTACTTCTATGGTGGTAAAAAAAAGTGACAAGTTAACCAATTTAGAACAAAATGGATATTTAATCTTTAATTTTTGTTTTGCTTTGTTTTGTTCGTCATGGCCAAACAATTGAAGCATTAAATTTATACTCAGACGGCTTCAGCTGTAAAAGCGGTGTACATGCAATTACATGCATGGTATGGAAAGTCCTCTGGCTAGATAGTTGTTAGTTAGAAGAAAGATACTATACCTCTCGCTAGATAGTTGCAAGTTAGAAGAAAGATATGGCTCTTCCTTCCCTTTTGATAACGAGCAAAATTATAGAGAATCTCATAACTCGCTGACCACTAGGGATTTGGCTTTTACATAAACCCCTTTTGCTTTGTCATTGAAACAGCTGTTAATCCTCTCATGCATGATAACGTCATACGAGTTTGTGTTTCAAACATGGCTCCCAGTGAACAATACATATGTTATTCTTATTCCTGCATCACATATAAACTTTATACAAAGTTCAATAATGTTTGTGTAATACAGCAAGAGATAACAGAACCATTTCCTTTTCGAATATTTATTTGAAAAATCTGCCTTTGATAATTTTTCTTTTCGGTTCGGCACGAGAGAATGTTATCTCAAAGAATTTCTGCTTATAGATCTAAACAAAAACATGACCATTTTTTTTTTACTTTTTATTTTGTGTTAAGGTATCCAAAGTTTAAATTATTACAAAAACTATTTAATAACTCCTAATAATGCTTTAATACTTGTAAACGTTATATCAGGGTCGTTTTGTAATTTTGTAATTAATGTAAATTTTTTAAAAACTCAACATTATTTGTTCTTAATGAACCATAAATCTATTTTAAGTGCATAATATGTTTTCCCTCCACTTAAAGATAATTCATTCATAAGAGGATTAATGTGTAAATAATGAAATTCTTCATGCTTGCAAGTGTTTCTTCTTAAAGAAGCCCCTCTTCCCCTATTTTTTTCTGTAAACAAATGAACACTAAAATGCATATTTATCTGTGACAAAGTACTCTTGTTAACTTTGTAATTCGATTATGTTTTTATTGCATATGCAATTTCTCACTGATTTTTAAAAAATTAAGCGTACTTTTCTTTTACTACTTTCAGTTCCGGCTCGCTTCGAGAGCAAGTACAAAGTGGAGACCGTCCGGTGGGGCGAAACAGCCATCCTACATTGTGAAGCATTTGGTGATAATCCAATTAGTCTGACATGGACCAAAAACCAGATGCCTATTTCCGAAAAAGAAAGCACAAGGTAAGTTTCTCCCATGAAATTAGCTTATGGCTGATTGTGTTTTACCTACTGCATGGTAGTAAAAGTGCACCGAGTACCGATCTCATATAAATAAAAAATAAATAAATAAATTGTGATCACCATAAGAAAATATTAAAATAAATACAACAGCGCCGTTTCAAATCATATAAAATTGATCCTTCATCAGGTGTAAAGCGACAAGTAATTAGAAGGCCTTCGCCTTAGAGGTTTGCATGGGACCGGGGCTGACCGATTTCCTTTTTTTCCTACAAGCCCGAACTTCCTCTTTTTTTTTTCCTTTTTCTTTTTCAGACTCGGGTTAGTTCTTGAACATATTCTTTCCGGACTGTGTCTGGTTAGCAATTTTTATTTTTTGTGGGCGTGAATGTGAAAATAATAGTGATATTGTATATTTGTTTAGTGGAATCTTTAAAAATTTATTTTGTTTAATAAATTCAGTCAATCATTTCAACATTTTAAAAACAGAAATACATTGCCCTGAAAGGGTTAGCACTTTCTAATGTGATATCTAAAAATAAAATTATTTTTTTAAATCAGAATCAAAGTTATTTAATTAAAAGATAAGTAATAACAACTATGTAAATTCATTGAAAATTCGTTTTATTTAAAAATAACGCATTTATTAAATGTTATTAATATACCCTCTAAAATTCTCTCTCTTTTGCTGTGTCAATACAAACATAAGGGTCTCCTGCAAAATTTTATCCCCAGACCTCAAGCTGACTCCCTGCGCTTCTGCCTTGAGTCTGCCTTGATCTTGAATCTGCCTTAATCTGCTGTCACTCATTGCTTCTAAATGAGATCAACTTTTTTTAATGTCAACGTCTTCGATGGATGACTCTGGGGAAAATCATATTTGATGGATTTCTTGTATCATGAGAAACTATTTTGCCCAATCTTTCAGTGATGGAGGCGAATCCCCATATTATATACAGTCCAAACTTTATTCTTTAGTCACAAATTTATTATTAATTCTAATAAGTTTCAAACATTTCATAAAATGAGCATAACAGTCTATTGAAATAACTGTGACTAAGAATTAAAATGATCATGTTAAAATTTTTCAATTTATTAAATGTTGTTACTAAATGTCTGTAACAATAAATTTATTGTCAAACTTATTTTTTTTTTAATTTTAAGGCCGGAAAAAAATATTTAAATTTAGATTATTATTTTTATTTTTATACACCAACTGTACATATAGAAATTAACTTCGAGTATCATATTTAAAATGTTGGTTAGCTTTCATATACCATAAAATTAGCCAATTATATAGTATATGAAAGCTGTCCAGTCATAAGAAATGTACAGAATATATAAATTATGAAATCAATTATTCGGAAAAAATATATAGTTCAACCTATAACAATTTTTAACAGAAATCGCTTTCTAGAAGTGTTAAATAGACGAATCCAAAAGTAGAGCCTATTTCCGCCAAGTAGTTTTTAAATTATGCTTAAAAAACTACCCACGTTAAAGTTTGTTTTGCGACTATTAAAAAGAAATATAATATAAGGTGTTCCAAACTTCCCATCCCATAATTCTTAAACTGCTTCACCGAACGATTTCCCGTTTGGTATCCGAAGGTAAAATTTATCAAAATATCCAAATATGGTGTCAAAATTGGGTGTTCGTATTGACAATTTCAAAGTTTGTTACAATTCCAATATGGAGACGACTCCCTAAGCTTATTTATATAACATAAATTGAAAGAAGACAATTCCCAATCGAATGGCTATTTTCTTTTTTTCTGCTACAGTTTGGCGATTAAAATATATGCGTGTGGAGGTGGGGGTGCGGGGGGGTTGTTTTTTTACATCGTCTGTACATATAGAAATTAACTTTGAGTAGTTTATTTAAAATGTTGGCAGGATGATTTTAATTTTGTGTATGTAAAAATCTATTTTTTTTTATGGTTATTGATTTTGAGAATGTGTATTTTTCCCCCATTAGGTATGAAATATATGACAGCACAACAGAACGAGGCGCAACATCTGAATTACACGTACAAGTAACCGACAGGGAAGACAATGGACTGTATGTCTGCATAGCGAAAAATGCCTTTGGGAAGGACGAGCGGATCGTCAAATTAGTTGTACTCGGTATGAAAATTTTCTTTTTTTCTAATGACACGTTTTTATTGAACTTGGTCTGATATCTGGATGTCTTGCTGTGTCAAACCTTGCAGCAGATTTTTGATCCACTTCCATCTAACGAATTTTCCTCAAATGCTGCACACACGTTCATTGTCAATGATAAATAGAATATACAACTATTTTAAGGGTCTTGATTCATCAGGCTTAAGCTACAGCACAAGAACCCGCTCTCGCACAGGCGGGAAATATCACAGAAACTAGGGAAACAAGAGTATTGCTGGGAAAATTAGAGTTACAACAACAAAGTCACAACAATGATTACAACAATGAAATCAATTTTGCGTCAAACTACTCTTGCTAAAATAAAGCATCAATATACAGGCTATCCGCAAAGTCTCTTTACAATGTCAAGTTTTTATTACAAACACAAATGAACATATACATTTATAGGAAATAGTACAATATTGGAAGTATATGTTGAAATTTTATTTGTATCAATTAATAAACCTCTTTATGTGCACCATTGTTTACTTGAAGCACGTTAAGGCGATAATCGTCGACGTCTTCCTCTGATACTCTTTACCGTCCACTCCTTGCTTTATCCAATATTGAGCCGGTCTCCATGAATTTCTTGTGCCCACGTCCATCAATTCGTAAATGACACCTTGTAGTTTAACCTACATGAAGTTACAACAATAGTTAAAACAAGGAAATTGAACAATAAAAGTTTGTTACTTTTAAGTTATATATTTTTGTTTCTTATATGATTTTCATGAGTAAATAAATGCACTGTATAAAACATAAGTCAAAATACTTTTTTACAAGCTTTTATTTAACTAAACTTGGTTCATGTATGAAATGATGGACTTTTGCATAATAATTCATTTTTCACCCACTTGCGGATATACTAAAATTCTAGAAATTGTGAATAGTTGTGTGTTCCCGATGACAATATATTTTCATATTTTCAAGTTAATATCTTAATATTAATAGAATTATGAGTATACGTTGAAAAAACCATGTAGAAACGCTGAAGAGAAAGTTAAAATAATGCTCATATATTAAATATATGTATATTATAATACACGAATTTCAGCATTAATGTATAAATACTATGCATAAAAACTTCTCCACGTGGGACTGGGTACTTTGAAATTTAATATGTATATATTATACATCATAATATATGGATACCATTTAGAAATATGAAAACAGAGGTATTTTTTCAGAATCGTTCTTATAAAAACCTTTGCATGCACACAATAATTACCAGATACTCTTTAAAATTAAAAAAGTGTATACATATTATATAGAAAATATCTACATCATTCGCAATTATGAAAATATTTTTATCTTTTTTTATAACTTTAAGCATCAAAAACTTTTTTATATACACAATTGAGGGGGTTGGAATGACAGTGGAGTAAGGGAAAAATTTGAAAAATCTAGATAACCACATTTTTACTGAACGTATATTAATTTCTGGTCAGTGCAACAGTCAAATAAGTCATAATTCACTTAGGGAATCGCTAGAGGGCAAAACAAGTTGGATCACTTAATGCAGCGATTTCCCAACCTGGGGTACGTGGCAGGCCGTGAAAATAATATCGGTAATGGCGGCAATCACAAAATTAATCAACTGAAAACACCTAAACAAAGTTCCTACTTTTGGATTACAAAGTTACTTTCATGTGTCACTGCAATATGTTGCTCTCAAAATGAGGGAAAAGACCCACTAGACCTAGTTATTCATTGATAAATGTCGCTAGGCTTAAAAAAATACATAAAAACTACAAAAAAAAAAAAAAAAAAAAAAAAACGCAGTAGCAACATCATACAGAATAAGTTGTGTTACTAAATGCGGTAAAAATCATTCAGTCGCTAAAAATTCGATATATTCTTGCATCAAAGTTGCTGTTCAATGTATGTTTGATGTAGACCATATGAAAAAAAAAATTGAGAATATTTCTTTCACAAACAATGTAGTTTGTCGAAGAATTGACATGTCTGATGATATAGGTTTTTAATACTCAGTTCCGTGAAACTAGCTTAAGGATGGCAAAGTTTGACAACTTGTATTTATGAAATTTTATCATAAGTTTGTTAAAATGTCATTTAATACTGTAGTGGTTTCTTTTGATGTTAAGCTAATATTATAAAAGTAAAATTGAGTTTAAAATGTAAGATAAAAAATAAAAGGTTAGAAATGTCGATACAATTTTATTTGATTTATTATTTAGCTATGCTAAGACTTATTAATTAACAAAACAAGCATTTTTGCGTTATCGGGGTGAGTGAGGAAGTATTTTTCAGAAAAGGGGGTACTCATAAATGAAAACCCTAATCAAGAAGTACGTCAAAGGAAAAAGGTTGGGAACCGCTCTAATCAAGGTGTACGTCAAAGGAAAAAAGTTTGGGAACCGCTGACTTAATGCAACGGCAATACGAAATGTTTCACAAAACCCTTCATTTTTCATATTACTAAATATTGACTTACCCCACTGTCATTCAAACTGAATAAAAGGATCTAACTCTTGAAAGACCCACATACACCTCAACGAGTCTCCTCATCCGATGAATGAATGAAATGTCGCATCATGGACACGCCGTTACATCAACAAAATCATTGTAACATCATCAACAAAATCATCTTATCAAAATATTGTAATCATAAGTAAATCGCTTTTTGTGAGAAATACCACAACAAATAACGAAGCCGGATAAAGTTAGATTTAGCACGTTTGATTTTCTAAACAAACCACTCGTTGTCATCGGCAAAAGAGAAGTAACAGCTTTTTCGCCCTCCCGTACCTTAGCGTTTTATCGTATCAGAATAATGTAACAATAAATAACTCATTTTTTCCGAGAAATGAGTAAAATATTTCACACCACAACAAATAACGAAGCCGGCTAAAGTTAGGTTTAGCAGGTTTGATTTTCTAAACAAAAACCCACTCGTTGTCATCGGCAAAACAGAAATAACCACTTTTTCGACGCCACGTACCTTAGCATTTTACATATATAGATAGATTATTAAACAAAAAATGAAAGCCAGTATAAAAAATAAATGTATATATATATATATATATATATATATATATATATATATATTTAAATAAAGAATAATTTTTTTTAAATATATATAAATATTAGAATGCAATTAATGTAGTATGTTATTATTCTCATGTAAAAGTTTCTTTGAGCCTTTTCTTCACCTAGTTAAGAAAAAGAAAAATTATCTGAAAAAGTTATTACGATATTTAACAAAACAAAACAAAAGGGTACTCGAAAGGAAATTCAAAGCGTCAATTAAGGGTGCAATTGTAACAGGTTTTAAATACTTCTGTAAAATTATTTTAATAAACATGAAATTTTTTGTTAGTAATAAGATGAATTACTAAGTATTTTCTAATTACTAAGTGGAGAGTAGTTTCTCAAAATGTTGCATATTTCCATTTGTTACATAATTTGTTATTCGTGTAAATCTAATAAAAAACAAAAATAAAATAAACTGAACTAACCATGTTCACAGCTTCTAAATTGCTCGTTACATGCAAATATTGCTTGAAACATAATAATAAGTCTTATCAAAAATAACGGATAACATCAAAAAACGGTCACGCGATCTCTTTTTCCCTCGCTGTTTATATCCATTATAAGTACAAATGAATTTCGATAAGAAATAGTAAAGATTTGAATAATTTTCTCATGCGAGTCTGTATTTAAGGGAGATCGGGATATAAAATTACACAGTTTTTAGGTGCGTTCGTAATTATATAAATACGTAGCACCTATAGTCGTCGTCTGGCCCGGCGTCCGTCTGTCTGTCCGTCTTTCAGCATATAACAGCGCAAAAACTACCCAACCGAATGGTTTGAAATTTAATATATATAATTGTTGGAGAATTTCGTCGAGTCATTTCAAATTTTATGAAAATAGAATCAAAACTTGAAAAGATATTAATAAAAGTTTTCTTTATTCTATTAAATCCTATCATGCGTAATCTATATAATAAAAGTGCTAGTCATGTGACTGAGGAAAACAAATACGGGCTAACCACATCTTTTTCCATATGCCCAGCGGCCATTTTTATTCAAAATTATTTTTTTGAATAAAATTGCATAAAAGTTACATTTTTAGAAAGATCGTTCAAAAAAGTTGTTTGCTTGAGAAATGAGTTACATTAAAAAATGTATAGATTCTGATATAACTTCAGTGAAAATTATGTTAACAGCCGAATATCTCAATCCAATAAAGTGAATAAACAAAAGATTCATTCACCGTGAGTCATAGAAATATTAACCATGGGGGTAACCATTCGCAAAGTAAGATCTCCATGGTGAATTTTGCAGCAGTGTCTGAGAAAAAAAAAATTCGCATCTGTAAACATGGCATAAGTAATAAGAAAAAAAAAGGCATCCTTATTTCGTTCATAGCAGACGATATAATTTATTTCACTGAAATAATAACCATAATTTTTTTACATTGTAAAACTAGTTATAGCACGAAATGAACGCACCTCATTTGTCACGTTTAACGTACAATTTCCAACTTGTTTTTGTTGTTGTTGTTGTTGTTGGTTATAAGTATTTTTTGCTCATTTGTTTTTTGATATGTGTAATTATATATGTGGGGTTACTAGATAACTTGACCACAAAATATTTGAAACAATTACGCTGAACTTTTAACCAGAGCTGTAGTGGAGGGTATACGGCGTATACTTTCTGGGGATTTTTAAAGAATCTCCATATATCGTCTGTTTTTCAATTAAAGTTTATACTCTCTAGCGCATTTTTCTTTAATTAATATTACGACTATAGTCTGCTTTTAACAATCGCAAAGATTTCATAAAACAAGGAGTGGATTAACATAATAAACGATAACATAAATGAATTTAAAATGGAGATATGCAAAAAATATAAATATATATCAGAGAAGTACACCCGCATTCTCCATAATCTTATAATCAAACCACACCCGCAAATCCTTTTCTAAAGTGTCCTTTTACCAATTCAGACATCACCCTTTCCCCTTTCTACTTGCTCATTCTTTAACTTTTAGCTGGGTTGAAGAGTATATAACTTCTTGTCATCACATAATTTACAATCTTTTCATATATAAAACCTTTTTTTAGAGTAAAAATTAATTTTTAAAAGCTAAAAAATTTAAATTCTAGCCACGTTTAAAGCTTTATATGTCATCTGAAAGAATAACACTTTTTGCATACTTTTTTTTTCAAATTTTCGAAATGGGGGCCCCAACACTATATTCCTTTGGGTAAATAATATAAAATCACAATAATTCGAAACACTTTCACCACTTGGTTCGTTTGGAAAAACCGATCAGCGTAGAGAACAACGAAGTCTGCTAATAAATATTAATTTGTATTCAGGATTTACCAAAATATTTATTTTTAAAAGTAAAAAGTCATTTTTAAAGAATGCTTTTCAATACAAAAATCCTATTTTAAGACTTTTTCTCAATTAAAAAAAAAAAAAAAAAATCTAACGACAATTTAAAGACTGTGGAACTGAAATACTGCACAAGGTTTCAAGGAGAAATTTATTTATGTTATAATTGCCCTGTGTTAAGTCTTTGGAGGCACAGAAAACTTTCTCTAAAGTTGTACGCCAATCAACACGGTTATTTTAAGAACATTATTTTAAGTGGACTATAAACAACATTTCGACTTCTTTCATCACTACATTTTTTTTTCTTTTTAGATTTTACTCCTAATTCTACCAATTTAGAATTTCTCACTTCTCAGCAAAAATTTAAAATAAATTACGGAAAGAAATACTAGTTAAAAACTATAAATTTCTGGGTGTAAGGTAAATTCCGTTTTGTCTAGTTTGGAAGCGGTGATAAGCAGGGGGGGGGGGGGGGTAAGTGTGTTAAACACGTCTGTTTAAAAGTTTTATCTCTATATGAATTGAAATATACAGTAGAACTTCCCTTTAACGAAGTCCCTATTTAACGAAGTTTTCTACTTAACGAAATTTTCTGCAGAACCTTGACTTTGAACACCATTAACATGTAAATTAACCTCCGTATTACGAAAAACATATTCTATATAACGAAGTTTATTCCACTTTCGTGCGTGTACAGCATTCAAACGGATAGGTTGCTGTTGCTATGAATATATGAATTTATTTCAGTGGATTGTATGAAAATGAATACATTTGAATCATTTAATCAAAACACACACATTTAATCACATTTTAATCCAAAAAAAGAAAGGTACGCGTCAGCTTTTGTTTACTTCTCTTTTTTAAACATTATTCTAATTAAATATTTCTCATATGTCTACATTGTTTAAAAAATGACTGTCCGAATTAAAATATATTTTTCAAATATTTCCATTTTATGTGTACTTTTACTTTTATGTGTATTATGTGCCTACAAGTTTCATAAATTTAAGTTTATTTCTATTTAACGAATTTTCTTCATAACGAAGGGTTTAAGTGTAACGATGAGACTTCGTTAAATGGAAGTTTCACTGTATATATATATATTAAAAAAGCATAAAGTTATCTTGTAATTATTAGTTATCAGGGGTCTATCCAGACTTTTCTCACTGGGTCCTGTTTTCGTGAAATTGTGAACAGCTTTTCATATTTGTGAAAAATCTAGTCATAATTTTGTGAATTTGATATTATCGTTATAATCAGGTTCTTGTTTATACATTTTTAACAGGATCCTTTATGTATGTAAAAGCTATATAATAGGTTCTTTGGTGACTTCAGCTATTTTGTGACAGATCGGATTTTACTCTTAAATGATTAAATTTGTGAAAGGCTCAGTTTGAAGATGGAAAAGTTTTGTGAAAAGTCTATTTTTAAGACAAATAACTTTGTGAAGGGTTTTGTTTTAAGGTGAAACGTTTTGCGAATGGGTCCAGTTTTGAGATGAGAAACTTTGTGAAGGGTATTTTAAAGGACCCAATTTCTTCCTCAACAGATCCCTAGTTATTGAACTCTCTTTTAAAACAAACTCTTTTAACAAAAATAGAAAAACAGGTGTAAATTTAAAGTACTTAACGAGTTTTTTATTTTATTTTTATTTTAGCTATTTTCAACATTAATCAACTAACTATAGTTACTTACAAATATTATTTCCAGAAAACATTCATTGTTATCTTTTTAAAATTGGTTTCTAATTTTCAAGATTTTTAACCCTTACATTACTTGGAGTTGTCTTTTACAATCACCAAATCGAGCTATTCTAAAACTTACATAGTACTTCTCCTACAAAACTGGTGGTCTCAATTCTCATAAACTATTATCAGTTATCTCATAAACTGCAAAATCCTTACCACCCCAATATGCTTAAAGTCTCACTAAAATCTGCCATAAAAAGCTTTATTTCCGGCGACCTAGATTAAATTACTGACGATCCGAGGTACCTCCCCATCCCAAATATTTTCTTTGATAACCTCGTTCTATTCAATGATTTCTCATAGAAAATTCTTTTTATAACTCATCTATATATCATGTAAAATTCCATCCATTTTTCATTTCTTTGAAGAAATATCATGGCAATGGCTCACTGAAAAATCAAATAATTTTCAGCGCCATCTATTGCTTCGAACATAATTTAAAATTGGAGCAACTTCATTAATGATAAAGCAGACGATTTTTTTATCTTCATTTTTATACAACCTGTGGTTACTGATAACATTTCATCATTATTTTTCTTCTGAAAATTGATTAATAGTATTTTCGTTCCCGATATCTGGCTTCTGTATTTTTAGCAGAATATTTTTTGTGATGTCCAACGCTTTCTACAGCTTTTTTAATCCTCTGACGTCACGTGCAGAGCAGACGCAAAAGGGTTGTTGAAATATCGACTTGCATAATGGACTGCCGAAAAGAGCCATAAAATAAAACCTTCAGCGAGACGGTAAATTATTTTCATCGTGGTTGTTTTGTAGTTACATTTTTTTTTTCCTGCACGAGATACGGAAAAAAATATTTTGCTTAGCGTAAAAATAAATATTTTATCCCAAAATATATCTAGAAGGATTGTTGTTTTGCAGTGTTTAATGCAAATATTATTTTAAGTAAAAGTAAACATTTAAATAATTTACTGCTTATTTCGTAATCAAAATGTTGCAACTATTTATTAAAGTGCCTCAGAGTCAAGAGATGGAACCTAGTAGAGCTTTAGAAATATTACTTTCAGGTCTAATTCTGCTCCATTCAAGATTGCTTTCTTTTATTATTATTTAAAAATAATAATAATAATAAAGAAATAAAATGTGTAATTTATATTAAGGTTGTCCATAATTACACATTTAAAACCCTTCATTAGTTCACCAGTCAAATATGGTAAAATATGTGTTTGGATTTTGTTACGGCAAGTATGGTAAGATCAAGCGGGGAAACTGTCCTCAACCTAATTATTTAGTTGGCTCCAAACACCCGAAAAAAACATTAGTTCTTGTTCTTAAGGTGTTTTCAGATGTTTTTCGATAAAATAACTGCAAATTAAAATTGCAGAAATTTCGTGAAGGTCTGCCAAGGGAATTTTTTTTTGCCCCAAGTTACCAACAAGTAGAGTAAGTCAGGCCTCGGTGGAATTGTTTCAGCTTTCTGGAACTGAATAAAACGAGATAAATCAAATGCCTTGTTTAATTTATAAAACTAATTCAAATTATATGTTTAAAGAAGACGAAGAATACTATTCAGAAATAATAGTAACAAGTGTCCCGCTTGCACGCAGGTTCGCAAACCCTTCTCTAAGTATAGTGCTGTAGGGTCTGGTAACAGGAATAAGTACCCAGAGAGCAAATCTCAGAGTGCGTAATGTAGGATCTTATTAGAAAAATCAAAGGCAAATAAATCTCAACACCTGCCACCAATGACCACAGGCTCTTCTCCGTCAAGTGTTATTAAATGAATAAAGACTTCCAGTAACGTATTGATGCAGTAACAGGTCCCAATATAATAATAGTTCTATTTTTTCCTATTACGTTAATAATGTCCATTTCTACTGACTACGTACTGGACGACAAATTTCTATTCATTAGACTGGGCCATTTTTGTTCCATATTTTTGAGGTAGGAATCTCTGCGATTTTGAGTTAATCTCAATGTTGCTTGCGATGACATACACTTATAAAGATGACATGACAGGATTCGATCTTTGACTGCGGAAGTCCATATGCAGAAAGCAACGATGAACTGTAAGGTGAGACATAATACTCTTTAATTACAGAATATCTAACTAGCCTTACCGAAATACACAGATGAAAAATAATAAAATTAATTCTGATTTTTGTAACCATTAATTTCTGCCACTGCAAGTAATGCCTATATTTCATTTTCTGTGTATATACTATATGTTACGGCCAAAGCCCGAAATCGAAAGAATCGCGAAATGGCTAGAGGCAGTCGTCCAGTTCACGAAGTGGCTAGAGGTAATTGGACAATTCACGAAATGGTTAGATGCAGTCTGCCAGTTTGCGAAACTGCTAGGGGCGACTGGCCAAAGTCAAAAATAAAAGTCGAGAGTTAATTTTAAGGTGTGTATAGTTTCTAGTTAACCAATTTTAACATTTTATTCAATAAAAGCTGTTCATTCGCAAATGAGCACGCACAAGATAGATATATTTTTATTTTTTCATTTTTATTTCATTGTAAATGTAATTTTTTTTAGTTAAAATTCTTCAAAATGGAGGCAATTGGGTTACTCCATTTTTCCAACTAAAATAAAATAATGGGGATTATTATCTTTTTATAGAGGCTTTTTTTTTTATTACAATAAAAAAAGAAAATATAGTTTCCATTTGAAAAAAAAAATGGTGTTTAAGATAATGAAGGGTCAAGTTGCCTTATTAATTACCTAATCGAACATCCTAAGGCTGTTCGATAGGTAGCAATGATGTGCGCGTGGTAGGAGAGGGAACATTCCATGTTTTGACGATAATATTCTGTTCGACTGGAGAATTTCTCGCCTCTGTGACTTATTCTGATACAGCGGATTCATTGACAGTATTGCATTATTCGTATTTGTGTAGCATTTTATACGAATATTATTTATGACAGCCTAGGATCACCACTTCGAAATATTGGTCAGGGATTTCTGGCCAGTCAAAGCCCGAAATATACTGTTCCTCGAACTTTGGCCAGGATTCTCGGCCAATTCTCAAACTGGCCAAACTTCGGGTTTTGGCCGTAACATATACAGGGTGCGTCAGAGAAATGTGTGCATACACTGTTTAACGGGTCATTACTTTCTCGTTTTTCTTTCTCTCAAAGTGTAATTAATTGGAAATAATGAGTGAGCCAAGATTAACTTTTGAAAAAAGAAAATTTATTTTAAAATACATATAAAAATCTATTGTAAGTATGAGAATGTAGCAGAAGTACAAAAACAATATCGCAGGTAGTTTCGGGCAGATCCACCTATGCGACTTACAATTAATCGGATAAAAGATAAGTTTGAACCGAATGAATGTTCACAGACAACGTTCCGGAACCGCAATTGAGCAAAAAATGCGCCACAACATCAAATGAAATGTTAGTTGAAGTTTGTGAATCGTGTATTGACCAGAACGGTAATAATTTTGAACATCTGTGGTAGGAAGGAAAGTTATATATTTTATGTAGATTTTTTTGCAATTTAAATATTAATTATATGTGAATAAAAACTGGACTTATAATCCTTCAAACTGTGTATTCCTGACGCAGCCTGTATACAAAATTCAGATTTCGATCAAAAGATTTCCATAAATTTATTTTTATGAAACGTAAAAACTGTTTCAAAATTTATATTTATTTTTATTATTATTTATTAAATTATTTAATTACTTTGAAATTAAAAAATATTTTTTCTTTAAGTGCAAATTAAATAAACAATTTCAAAAATAAAATTCGAAATGTTTAAATTCTTGAAAAGTTGTAAGTTTTAGGATATTTTTTCAGCTCCCTGGAAATAAATATTTACAGAAATGTATTAATTATTTTAAAAAAGAGTAAGGTTAAAATTCTTAAAGAAAAAAATAATAATAATATTATGAAAAATAATAATTAAAAAACAAATACACTGCAGAAAAAAATTGCTGATTTTACGGTATAAAACTAGCAGCTGGGATGCCAGTACTATACTGTAAAATCAACAATTTTTTTTTTTTTTTTTTTTTTTTTGTTAGCAGTGTACTAACTGAAAAGAGGTAAACATTGAGATTTTTTTATTATGATTAAAAGAAGATATAAAGGTAGAAATTTATTTGACATAACATTTCTACGACATCAAAATTCTAACTGAATTAATACAAAAAAATAAATAAACGTATAAATAATGATAGAAATATTCAAATACCTACGAACGATGATGCAAATGTTGAAAAATAAAAATAAAAAATCCGCTCCCTATAATAAATATATTTTAATTCTTTTTTTAATTGGTATTAAGATACTTTTATCTAAAATATATTTTCAAATAGATCTAAAGATCTGTCATTCTTTTAGATCAAAGTTCTTCAAGAATAAAAATCAAATAAATATTCTGATAAATAAATGTCGAAATATTTAAATACCCATAATGATGCAAATTGTGATAAAATTTTAATTTCGCTGGAAATAAATATTCTAGATTAAAAAATGAACAAAGGAATTTTATTTAACATGAATTTTCAAAAAAAAAAAAAAATAAAAGATTGGAAGTTTTTCTCATTTTTTTCCACAGCTGTATTTTCACACGATTAAGTACAAGCGGCATGCGAAAAATTCGATGTGATTACAGAAGCAGTTAATTTTTTCCCCCCGAAGTTCCATTAAAATTATCACCCGATATTTTTTTTTTTTTTTCTGGTTTGAAAATAATTTTATGTCAATGTTCATATTTTCTGAATATTTTATTTTATTTTATATTTTAGCAAGACCGTTTCAACTTTAAACGTATTTCCATTTAAGATACTGCCCTTCTGTTTCAAAAAGTTACTCAAAAATTATTGTAAATGCTTTATTATTAACTAAAAGTTAACAAAAAAAAAGTATTAAAGGATGAAATGTGCTGAGTAATCGACTTCCTAGACATTATATTTGTCTAGAAAATTGATTACTTGGCAGATTAATATTGCCTGATTTTATAATTAGGTTAAAACATGAAAAGAAAAAAGTAGGAATAGTTCAGTGGCTGCTCGTAGCTAAAATTAGTGTTAGATACTTCAGAAAAAAAATTATGCCAGTATTTTAATACTGTATCAAAAAAAAATTACATTTTTCTTTTAATTTTTTTTTAACTATCATTAGAAAAGACTTGTTATAGACTTTATGGTGGCCGAAAATTAAAAAAATATATGTAAACGCTGTTTAAATAAATATCTATAAAAAATAAAGTTTTCAAGAAAATCCGCTAAAATATAAAATAAATGAAAATATCACTCAATTTTAAACATTAACATTTAGTGGAAAATTAAAACCCTACATAGAAGTAACTCTTTTCATATCTAGTTTGATATATCTTTGCTCTACGCTGTCCTTTCAAAACATAAATTAAATATTTTTATAAGAAAATTTTTAATATGTTTCTTAATGAAAAAAAAAATTGCAGAGTTTATTAAAACATAATGTCATAATGAAACATGCAAAATTTTACTACTCAACTTTAAATACATACAGCGCTACGCCTTGAAAATTCTCATGATATCATACTTTTCTTCGTAGTTCTAGAAATAAAAGTCTATCGGAACTGTGAGAACCACAGTGCCTCTCTCTTTTTAATAGGGCAGTTGCAATTGACGTCATGCTGGAGGTCACATACTACAAATAGGCAGTTCTGATTGGTGGAACTACCCTGACCTCCAACATTCTATAGCACAAATAAAAATATATAAATTGGCAAACAGCTGTTTCGGAGCCCCTAAAGCTCCATCATCAGTGCCAATTCAAAAGATTAAAACCGATTTAAAAGTTTAAGCCATGTAAATATGCTTGCCTCTTTCGCATGCGCCAAGATATACTTTATAGTCTAACTTTGCAATTCGGATGAAAAGATAACAAGAAAGAAAAATCATGCGTCAAACATAGATTATATCTTTTACAACACATTTAGAATGCTGTAACAAAACTTTACCGTTTAATAAGGAAAAATACGATATCTAAGTAAACAATTTGAAAAACGCATAACACATTCGAAAACCCAATTCAGCAATTACCATCTACAGTCGGAAAAGTATCCGAATTCTTTAGTTCAGTTAGGAAAAGCGTAACACAGTTGAAAATTCCCATTCAGCAATTTCTACCAACAAACGGAAATGTACTCGAATACTTTTATGTAGCCGATAGTATCTATAGAATTTATACACACCAAATAGAATACAAAAAAGTTAAAAACGCATACCACAACTGAAACCACATTTCCACCAATTATCGCCTGTAGATATTACTGTAACCGAATTTTTTGCGTGTCCCTGTAAATGAACAATAAATGCTGTGCATAGCATATTCTATAGTAAGCATAGTGCACCTCAATGATATATATCAGTTTCAATATATTTGAAATAGTGTAACATCGTTAAAATAGATTGCAAACGATTTTTACCCATAGACTATAATGTAACGGAATTATTTTGATCGTCCTTGTAAAAGAATTATAAATATCTCATACTTCATTTTCAATAAAGCACATTCCATAATCCATAGTGGAACCGCAACAACATATATCAATTATATGGCAATCGGAGTATATTTACGCCAGTTAGAATACGGACAGTTATACAGACGGCCAGACAAACCGTCATACTTTTCAACTACGTTGGTACATTCAGATTTTGTCAAAGGATTCAATCTACACTTGAAATTGAGGACACGGATTAAGTAGTAGAATGCCCCCACGTTATATCGCGTTGCCGGAACAATAAAATAAATGCAATAAAACCGAGGGCAATAAAACATTAAGAACGATAATAGTGAATGTGTAATTAAATTAGTTTAAATTACACATTAAATTAAAATATATTTGATTAAATGAAATTACATTAAAAACATTACATTATTAAATTACATTAAATTACACAATAAATTAAATTACATTAAATTACACATTAAGTTAAATTACAGTAAATTACATTAGTAATTAAATTACATTATTAAATTACATTATTAAATTACATTATTAAATTACATTATTAAATTACATTAAATTGCACAATAAATTAAATTACATTAAATTACACATTAAGTTAAATTACAGTAAATTACATTAGTAATTAAATTACATTAAATTACTGTTAGTATATCGTATCGTAATTGTAATCGTAGCATTACATCTTAAATTTTATTGGATGATACTTTTGTTAAGTTTTCTCGCACGTCCGGGAACATGACTGGCAGAATCCCAGACGAATTTATAAATATAAGTGATGTTCAATTTTCAGTTTAGTTACTATGTTTTTGTCATTGTGTAATGTTCTTTTGTAACTCAATATATATATTCGATCCAAGGCCTCGCCTGTTTATTTGCTTTGTTATTTCATCAGCAGAGCGTGGTTTAATTCGCAGACAGAGTGACGCTAGTCCCTTTTCATATTTATTGCTGTGGTTTTGAGAAAGAAAATTTATTTTTCTTTTGTTTCTGTTTTTTTACCCAGCGATGGAAAGTGAAAAAGAATTATACGGAGTTGCTCTTTTTGACGGGGACGGTACAAATTTTTCTGTTTGGAAAAGGCGTGTCAAAGCCATATTTGCGGCGAAAGATTTGGATAAATTTTTAGACAATGAAGCGATAACTGAAACTGCGGAAGTTGTAAAATCGAAAAAGGCTTATGCTTTATTATTATCGCTTGTAAGCGATGGGGTTCTTGCGTCATTGCAAGAAGAAAATACTGCACATAAGATATGGAATAAATTAGAACGAACATATGATACCAAGCGTGCAGTTAATCAAATTTTAATTAGAAAGAGGTTAGCAACTATTAAAAAGGATCGTGTTGTATCTATGAGAAGTCACATTGATGAAATAAATAAATTAATTTCGGAACTTAAAATTTCCGGTGCTGAAGTAAGTGAAACCGATACTATTGTTTATATTCTAATGTCGTTGCCTCAAGAATTTGAAAATGTTAAAACTGCGTTAGAAAATCAACCGAATACTGTTTTGACTCTAGATTTTGTCACACAACGGCTGTTAGATGCTGAACCACTTCTGCTTGACTCTAAGAAAGAAAAAGTGCAGTCCAAAACTGCTCATGATAATACCGCGTTTGTATCAACTCGCAAAGAATATGTGTGCAAAAACTGTAATTCAAAGGGGCACATAGCTAAATACTGTAGAAAGAAACTTACTTGTTTCAAATGTGGACTTCCTGGCCATTTTAAACGAAACTGTAAAGCTGTTAAAAATTCAAATGAGGAAAAATTTGCTTCTTCAGCGGTATCTTTTGTTGCGGGGGAACGTTAAAAAGAATGAATTTATAGTGGATTCTGGAGCGACTTCCCATATGTGCTCTAATGAGAAATATTTCACGTCATTACAACCATCTTCAGGAACTATTAAGTGTGCGTCGAAAACAACGAATCTTGAAATTAAAGGTGTTGGAAATATTATTGGAAAATTATCAAACGGAATAGAAATTACCCTAAATAATGTTCTTTGCGTACCAGATTTAAGTGGACAGTTGATTTCCGTTAGAAAAATCGAAAATGCAAATTATGCAGTTATTTTCAAGAATGAAAAGGTGTTCATAGAAAAAGGAAGAAATCGTTTTTGTTTTGGTGAACGTGTTTCAAATGGACAATATGTTAGTTATTTTGTCCCAAATTATGAAACTGTTCTCACATCAAAAGAAAGTGATTCTGAAATTTGGCATCACAGAATGGGCCATCCAAGCGCCAAAGTGTTGAAGGAAATGAAACTTCCAATACCCCTTTCTTTTTGTGATGTTTGTGTTCGAGCAAAACAGAGTGCAACACCAATGGGAAGAGGACCTAGGAAAAGAGAAAGTACCCCCAATGACTGCTATTCATTCTGACATATGTGGCCCTATTGTTCCGAAAACTTTTTCTGGTGAATGCTATTTTATGACTATCATAGATGATTATTCACGATTTACTGAAGTTCGATTATTGAAGCATAAAAGTGAAGCTTCAGAGGAATTGAAAGTTTTCTTAAAAACTAATCCTACAGTAAAAAAAATCAGATGCGATAACGGAAAGGAATATTTAAGTAATGATTTAGTGAATTTCACTCGAGATCTTGGTATAGTGATTGATCCCGCTCCTCCATACACTCCAGCTTTGAATGGAGTTGCTGAAAGATGCAATAGATCGCTCCTGGATATAGGAAGGGCTTTAATTGCTGAATCACATTTACCTAAGACTTTTTGGGGTCAAGCTATTCTTACAGCAGCTTACTTGAAAAATCGAATGTCAAGCAGCTCCACTGAGAACTTAACGCCGTATTTCTTAAAATTTGGAGAAGATCCCAAGTTGAAGCACATACGTGTTTTTGGATGCAGTGCCTACATGTTAGTTCCTTCCGTTCATCGTAAGAAGCTTGATGATAGGTCTAAACATATGATCTTCATAGGTTATTCTTCAATGGGATATCTGACGGAGAAACCTTTTTTATGCAGTGAATAATCTCCACGTGCAGCGAATGATCGAAATAAGAACATGTTAAAAACCAGACCCCAATTACCAATAAGTACTTCAAGTGCCGCAGCTGAAAAACATAGTGAACAAATCCAGAAACTGTCGAAACCAATTAAGTGAAAAACTCTGCAGACCTCCCTACTTCAAAACTACAGCTGTTATCACGCGCGTGTGAACTGAACTTAAAGACATTCCCTTCAGAATCTAAAATGAATCCGAGCAGTTAAAACGCTCTTGTACATATGTGTTGTAAATATATATCTCAAATATAATGTAAAATTGGAGCATCTAAAAGCAGTCTCCAAAAACGCGATTTAAATGTAAATATCTAGAAAAGAATTATAATATTATACTCAAAATGGATCTACTTCTTATTTCGTGCATCTCTACTTACTAATAATAATAGTTCTTATTACTTCCATATAGCGAATACTTCAATCAGTCGATAAGATAAATATCAGTGCAAACACTTTGGATTACTGTGGAAATATTCAGCGCATAAGGAAAATCTCAGGTAAGCTGAACTATCCTTCTTTACCATTATTAAAAGACGAAAACGTATACTAAAATATAGAAGACCAATTTAACAATTCGAAAAAAGAGAAAATTTATTACGCTACCGACGGTTCCCCTACCAAAGATTATGAAAGACTGATTCTGAAAAAAGAATATTATCCCAGTATCAAAAACGATAATTTAACAAATTTCTAAAATATAATAATAAATAAAAGAACGCTAAAGAAAAAAAAAGAAAAAAATGAATGCGATAAAAGAAAATACTCAATTTATTGAAAAACTCAATTCTACAAATTATAGTACATGGAAGTTCAAGATGCAGATGTTCCTGATTAAAGAGGAACTCGACGATATTATAGTACAAGATCCACCAGCTCCACCCGACCCCGCATGGCACAAAAGAGACCGCAAGACTAGAGCTTTAATTAACTTAAGCATTGATGATTCTCAAATCGTAAATGTAAAAAACTTAGAAACTGCCAAATTAACATGGGAAGCTCTGAAAAATATACATGAGAGAAGCAATTTATCTAGTAAGCTTTACCTGTTACGAAAATTATACAGTACTAAATTAGCGGAGGGCGGAAACATGATCTCACATATCACTAATATCTTGCAAATTATAGATAAACTTAATGCCATTGGAGAAAATATTAGCGATTCACATATTTCCGCGCTATTTCTGTGTTCTCTTCCCCCCAGTTACAATACTTTGATAACTGCGTTGGAGGCGAGACCGGAAAATGAGCTCACCCCTGATTTTATCAAAAACAAATTAACGGATGAATATAATCGTAGACATGAAATGTCAGAACAATCACATAGCGGATATAACAACAGCGAGAGAGCATTTAAAACAAATAGGAGATATACACACACTGAAAATAGAAGAGAACAAAAATATTGCAACAACTGCAAAATGAAAAATCATTCGACTTACGAATGCTGGCACTACAAGAGCAGAAACACGGTACAATCCGGAAATCCTCGTAACAATCACTTCAAAAGTAAAAAGAATTTCTCATCTTCATTATGTTATGAAAAATACGAAACTCGTAGAGAAAATAAAATTCCAAACGAAAGAAAATACGCAAATGATCAGACGCAAAATAAAGCATTAATCACTCAAAAAGTAGGCAAAAATAACTGGATTCTCGATTCAGGATCTACCTCGCACATTTGTAATGATAAAAGCCTATTTAGTAAATTTATTGATTATAATAAAACTTCAGTAACGATCGCGAATGGTAATAAACTGACAGCGTTAGGTTCAGGAGAAGTTTTTATAAAAACATTAACCATTTTAAGGAAAAGAAAAACTAACGAAATTACGCGAAGTGCTTTATGTCCCAGATTTAGAGTCGAACCTAATTTCGGTTAGTAAAGCCGCTAAAAACGGGTGTAAACTAATCTTCGACGATAATAAATGCGATTTGATCTTTGATGAAGAAATATATATTAGGGCGAAAAATGAGAAAAACTTATACATTATTGAGGAAATAGACGATGTGGAAGAACCACAAAATTATATAAACATAACGTATAACTGTGACAGCAAACAATGCATAGATCTCTGGCATCGCAGACTAGGTCACAGAGATTATGACGCGATTAAATCAATGATAACAAATCAACTTGCGGACGGAATAAAGATAGGAAAATGTAAACATCAAAATAAAACATGCGTAACTTGTATCGAAACTAAATTAACTAACATGCCGTATCCTAAATCAGCAACAAACCGAGCTACTAATATTGCGGATTTGATCCACAGTGACGTGTGTGGACCTCTAGATACACCGACTTTAGGCGGAAAAATATATTTTATGACTCTTATTGATGATTATTCCCGATATACTACGATATATTTATTATCTAAAAAGAGCGAAGTTGCTGAAAAGATAAAAGAGTACGTAACGATGATATACAATCAGTTCGGTAAAAAACCTAAGGAAATTAGATCGGATAACGGTCGTGAGTATGTAAATCAAGAGATCGATGAATACTTAAAACAGAACGGAATTTTACACCAATTGACTGTCCCGCATAATCCAAGCCAGAATGGAGTTGCGGAGAGAAAAAATAAAAGTTTATTAGATATGACTAGAAGTATGCTATCACAAGCAAAATTAAGCAAACATTTTTGGGGTGAAGCCATAAACACCGCAACATACTTACAAAACCGACTCCCAACCAAAGCAAACAACAACAGAACACTTTACGAATTATGGAAAGGAATTAAACCGAATTTAAAACACTTAAGAACATTCGGTTGTAAAGCGCTATTTTACGTCGATAAAGTAAATAGAGGAAAACTCGATAACAGGGCTCAAACCGGAACGTTTGTAGGTTATGATACACGATCGACTGGTTATAGAATTCACACACAAGGAAAACAAATTATAATAGCGAGAACAATGAAATTTCTTGAGAAGGAAAATGTACACTCAGATAACATTGAGGAGATACAAATCACCACAAAAACATCCGATGACAATACACAATTACCGGATAGACATGAAAATCACCTAGAAATAAAACTTGACAGTGAAGAGACACCATCCGTGCCCAAACAGCAACCAATTGAACCAAGAAGGTCTAATAGGACAAATAGAGGCGTTCCTCCTGACAGATATGTTTGTCTCACAAATAGTTCATCTGAAAACATTCCCGAAAATTGGGAAGATATCGAAAAAATGAAAAATACTAATGATAAACAAAATTGGATAAAAGCAACACAAAATGAAATCCAATGCCTAAGAAAAAATAACACTTGGACTTTAACAGATCCACCACCCGGAACAAAAATTATCGGTTCAAAATGGACTTTTAAACTAAAAAAGGACAATTTAGGAAATATTCAAAGCTATAAAGCACGTCTAGTAGCACAAGGATATAGTCAAAGATTCGGGATTGACTATGATCAAACCTTTGCACCTGTAGTTTCGCACGCTACAATACAAGCATTTCTCATCTCCGCATTGCACAAAAATTTGAACGTGAAACATGTCGACGTTACCACAGCATTTTTGCATGGTGAATTAACTGAAACTTTATATGAGTCAACCAGACGGGTATATTAAACCCGGCGATGAAAGAAAAGTTTGTAAACTTCAAAAAGCCATCTACGGTCTTAAGCAAGCCGCAAAGGCCTGGTACACTAAAATATCGGAAACACTCAAAAACAATAATTTCTTACAGAGCAAAAATGATCCATGTCTGTACTTTAAATCAAATCAAGAAAATCCGATATACATCATCATTTATGTAGATGATATCCTGATAGCAGGAAAAGGACAGTGATATCGAAGAAACAATAAACCAACTTAAGAAAGAATATGAACAAAAAAAACTTAGGAGGAGTGAATAATTACCTAGGCATAAACATTAATAAAATCAATGATACATATTACCTAAATCAAAACAATAAAATACAGGAACTAGTGAAAAAACTGAATTTAAACGACATGAAACCTCATTACACACCCATGATTGCTGGATTCAACAGACTTGAAGACAACGATAATCTTTTACCTAATAACTCGAAATATCGACAAGCCACAGGCACATTACTTTACATATCAACAATCACGCGTCCTGACATATCCGCAGCAGTCAACATATTATGTCGTAGAAATGAAACACCACGCCAAAAGGACTGGACAGCAGTGAAAAGAATCATTTCATACCTTAAAACTACAGAAAATTTGAATTTAACTCTTAACGCAAACAGCTAGCCCATCCTAACAGCATACGCCGATGCAGACTGGGCAGGTGACTTGAAAACACGTAAATCAACATCAGGAAATCTATTCATGCTAGGAAAATCACCGATTTACTGGATTACAAAAAGGCAAAATTGTATTGCACTTTCGTCAGCCGAAGCTGAATACGTTTCAGCTAGCAACGCAGCACAAGAATTAAGTTGGATAACAAACTTGCTTAGCGATCTCAACATTCCACAAAAACTACCCATCACGATTTTTGAGGATAATATGTCCTGTATAAAAATGACTGAAAACGAAAAAGATACTAAGCGATCCAAACACATCGACATACGTTTCCACAACATCAAACTGATGAAAGAAGAAGGAAAAATCGATTTACAATACTGCCCCAC
Source organism: Maratus michaelseni (assembly GCA_963931845.1). Classification (NCBI taxonomy): domain Eukaryota; kingdom Metazoa; phylum Arthropoda; class Arachnida; order Araneae; family Salticidae; genus Maratus; species Maratus michaelseni. Next base: position 260,330,303 of record OZ007592.1, read on the forward strand.
TGAAGAAATGACAGCCGACACTCTCACGAAACCCACTCCCAAACCTGTGTACGAGAAACACCGTAAGAAACTGAACCTTCAACCATTCCCCACACAGGAGATTACGGGGAAGTGACGGAGAAACCTTTTTTATGCAGTGAATAATCTCCACGTGCAGCGAATGATCGAAATAAGAACATGTTAAAAACCAGACCCCAATTACCAATAAGTACTTCAAGTGCCGCAGCTGAAAAACATAGTGAACAAAACCAGAAACTGTCGAAACCAATTAAGTGAAAAACTCTGCAGACCTCCCTACTTCAAAACTACAGCTGTTATCACGCGCGTGTGAACTGAACTTAAAGACATTCCCTTCAGAATCTAAAATGAATCCGAGCAGTTAAAACGCTCTTGTACATATGTGTTGTAAATATATATCTCAAATATAATGTAAAATTGGAGCATCTAAAAGCAGTCTCCAAAAACGCGATTTAAATGTAAATATCTAGAAAAGAATTATAATATTATACTCAAAATGGATCTACTTCTTATTTCGTGCATCTCTACTTACTAATAATAATAGTTCTTATTACTTCCATATAGCGAATACTTCAATCAGTCGATAAGATAAATATCAGTGCAAACACTTTGGATTACTGTGGAAATATTCAGCGCATAAGGAAAATCTCAGGTAAGCTGAACTATCCTTCTTTACCATTATTAAAAGACGAAAACGTATACTAAAATATAGAAGACCAATTTAACAATTCGAAAAAAGAGAAAATTTATTACGCTACCGACGGTTCCCCTAACAATATCGATTGCTAGATCCTGAGACGAAACGCATAACTATTTCAAGAAATATCAAATTTGATGAAGAGAAGAAGCATACCATAAACTCAAAACAACACATAGTGGAAAATTCAGAATTGACTGATTGTGAAATTAAGCCAGATTCTCAAGAAAGAACTAGTGAAGAATCAGAGGATTCTGAAAAGAAAGAAGATAAAATGAGAAAATCCGAGAGATCAAGAAAACAACCTATTCGGTATCCAGCTCCTGAGGTGTATGAAGCATTACTTTGCCAACAAGAAACTTTATCTTTTGATGAAATCAAATTTATCCCTGTTGATGAACAACGTTTATGGAAGGAAGCTATGGATGCAGAGATAGAAAGCATGAAAATCAACAACGTCTGGGATCTCGAAAAATTACCACCTGACAAACGAGCTATTTCCTGCAAATGGGTGTATACCATCAAAAGAGATGGACGTTATAAGGCTCGCCTTGTAGCCCGTGGATTTATGCAAAAAGAAGGACTAGACTATAGTGAAACTTTCGCCCCTGTAATAAGTATGCCTGCTTTACGTTTAGTGCTTTTTGTGATTTTAAATGATGACTTACATGTATTTGTTTTGGATGTAAAAACAGCTTTCCTGAATGGTAAGTTAAATGAACTTGTTTTTATGGATCAGCCGCAAGGCTATGATGACGAAAGTGGGTTAAAATGTAAACTCAAACGGAGTTTATATGGCCTGAAACAGGCCCCACGACAATGGTTTGAAAGGTTTCTTGAATTTGTTTCAAAATTAAAATTTAAATCTCTTGATAATGAACCTTGTATTTTTATTCGTTATAGTAATGGTCATAAAATAATTATTGCTCTGTATGTTGATGATATGCTTATAACAGGTTCAGATTTAAATGAAACTAATGTAGTTATTTCTTTACTCTCTAAAGAGTTTCATATGTCAAAATCAGAATGTGTTTCAGAATTTCTGGGTATTCAAATGAAATTTAAATCTGATAGTTTAATAATGGATCAAGAGTCTTATATAATTAAATTGTTAAGTAAATTTAATATGCTAGAATGTAAATCTAGTGATATTCCTATTTCTCCTAAATCCACTCCATCTGATTTCAAAAATGGAAAACCATTTAATGGTCCATACCGTGAACTTGTAGGTTGTTTATTGTACTTAGCATATATTTCACGACCTGATATTTTATATAGTGTTAATTGTTTGAGTCAAATGCAGGAAAATCCTACTGAAGTTGCATGGATTGCACTAAAGAAAATCTTAAGATATTTGAAAGGAACTTTGTCCTTAAAACTTGTGTATAAAAAGCAAAAATCTGATCCTAAATTATGTATGTTGATTCTGATTGGGGGGCTAATACAAATGATAGAAAATCAGTATCAGGTTACATTTTAATGTTTTGTAACATGCCTGTTCTCTGGTGTTGTAATAAACAAAAATCAGTTGCATTATCGTCAACTGAAGCTGAAGTTATTGCTTTAACTAAAAGTTTGCAAGACCTGTTGTGGTTCAAAAATATTGCTTGTGAAATTGTAAGTATTAAGGATTTAGTTATTTTAGAGGATAATCAGTCTTGCATAAAATGTATCAGTAATGAAAGTAGCTATGGTAGAATGAAACATATAGATATAAAACTAAAATTTGTTCGTAATGTTGTAAAAGAAAATAATATCAAAATTGAATATATTCCTACAAATATGCAAATTGCTGATATGTTTACAAAGGCATTGCCTAAAGTTAAATTTTATGAATTGTTGGTTCTTTGCTGTTTGTATAAGTAATGTTTTAACTCTGTCATACTTTTAATGTTTGTTTATTGTAATTTTTTATTCTGTGTTTTCTAATGTAATGCTAGATTATGGGCGGGTGTTAGTATATCGTATCGTAATTGTAATCGTAGCATTACATCTTAAATTTTATTGGATGATACTTTTGTTAAGTTTTCTCGCACGTCCGGGAACATGACTGGCAGAATCCCAGACGAATTTATAAATATAAGTGATGTTCAATTTTCAGTTTAGTTACTATGTTTTTGTCATTGTGTAATGTTCTTTTGTAACTCAATATATATATTCGATCCAAGGCCTCGCCTGTTTATTTGCTTTGTTATTTCATCAATTACAGGTTAAATTACAATAAATTACATTAGTAATTAAATTACATTAAATTACAGGTTAAATTACTCATACATTACATTATCACACGCAAGTATATATTTTGTGCTATTCTTTAAAATGTTACTTTAAGCACATATTATGCGTTATATGTCGACCACATCAATTCAGTATTAATTTTAATAATAAATCTGGAACTAAAGCAATTACAAAAGAAGAAACGCGGCATTAAAACATGAAGATCTAATAATAAGTAAGTACACAAAGGTTTCCAGCAAGAATTTTTTTTTTTTTTTTTTTTTTTTTTTTTGGCGTTTGGATTTACTAGCAAGTGTCAATGGAAAAACCCAGTTGCTGACAATCGTAAATTATTGTGCAAAACAGATTTTGCACAAAAGAAGCAAGTGACTATCACTTGACTAAAATAATTGGCACATCCCAATTATTACTGCTGGCGCGGCAGCGTATTACTGCTTATTTTACTGTTTAATACTGTTAATTTTACGGTATAATACTGGCAGCTGGGTGCCAGTTTTATACTGCAAAATCAACAATTATTTTTTGCAGTGTACATAATCAGATCAAGAAATAAAAATTTGTTATTCACAATGAATAAGAGTTATGTTGTTTCTTTTTTATTTTGGAACAAATCCTTTAGATTTTGATGTAATCTTTTTTTGACATATTGTTATGCAAATCCGAATGTTTGATATATTCACATTTTTAGTTTGTTCTTGTGAGGTTTCTACTCAATTGGCTACTGTTACTGAAATATCTACTATACCTTTGTCCTGCTTGTAAATTACAGTAAAATAACATAAAAGAATAATGAAATAGTTCATTACAAAAACAGCCATCAAACAGCCACATTTTAAGACGTTAGAAAGAAATGTTAAATATTTTAATTATATAAGTGGAATATTATTGAAGAAGTCACAATTATTTATCAAATGACTGACCTCAAAAAATTATATATCAGTGGCTGAAAAATTTGATTTGATTACAGTGTTCAACAAATGTTAACTATGTTTCTTTGCGTGTTTCCTGTATATTTAGAACGCTAAAAAAAAGAATACGTTGATACAAAATTTTTTATTACCCTCCACTTTTAATAAATTTTATTTTCACTTTTTGGAATATATGAAGTTTTGTATAGCAATTATTATAACATTACATCATAATTTTAATTGCGTTTACAGTACAAAAGTTTATTTTTACTTGTTACCTAAATAAAATATGAAGAAAGTAGAAATCCATTTTATTTTTCTAATTTTGATTATAAGACCTTCACGAGTTTCCATATTAAATTTTATTCATATTTATAAAATTTCTCTTTAATCTATATTATAAAGCAAAAACATGCCTGTGAGTGACGTTGACGTCATTTTAACGGTGGCAACACCTGAACCATAAATTTTCGCTTCTACTGCAGTTTTTTTTAACTTCTAGACATCGCATAATTTCAATTTTTACACCGTCAAAAAGGTAAAAAAAGGGGGGATTCTTTCAAATGCAATTTGTTTGAAAACTATATCTCAATTTACTAACTTTCTATAATTTTTAAAAGAACTTTCAAGCATGATTTTTTTCAAATCTATCTATCATGTGTAGCCCGATTACAAAAGATTAATCCATTTGAACATAAAACAATATAAATGGTTTAGTATTCGTTTTCAGTTAATATTCCATAACGAAATTAAAACTTCAATAAATAAAATAAAATAATATAAGTAAAACACAAATCGAATGTACTCAAACTACTCGCTTAAACCACTGAAATTATCAAAATCAAAAAAGCTGCTGTAAGTAGTGAAATCTTTGGCAATTGCTATTAACTTCCGGCATGCCGCTAATACGAAAGTATTGCTTTTAATAAATTTCAAAACTTTATTTCAAAACTTTATTTGAATACATACTTGTTATTTTTCATATAAAATGCTTTTTGATGTTGTTAGTGGACAATCTAAAAAGATATATTAAATGTAAAAAATTCTATTAGAGTTTTCAATTTTTAAAAAAAAATGGTTTTTAACCTGTGTTCTGTAACTTGGGAAGCCCGGATTGGATCCCCTAGTTTTTCTAAAAAATAATTACCACTGTAACTTTTCAATATTATAATCTTACTTTTCAACTATGTAAGTATTTATTTAATCATTTATTTTATTACTATCATTCAAAAGACAATATTCATGTGTTATAATGCAAAGTGCAAAAATGTATTAAAATTAGCATTAATTTTTATTTATTTATTTATTTATTTATTTATTTTTACAAAAGCCTTGTTAAACAGCGTTTTTGTAAATATGCAAATCATTGAACTTACATGGATTCTTTTTTATTCTCCTCTAACAGAGGTTCCGGGTCCCCCAAGCGACGTTCGCGTGGAACAGACCTGGAGTCAAAGTGCTACTGTTAGATGGAACGTTCCATATGGTGGTAACAGTCCTATTACATCTTTTGTGGTTCAGTTCTGGAGGGACGCAGGTTTGTACTTTTCTTGTTATTCGGAACTTTGATAAATCATTTTAAACCTTTCTAATAAAACATAAATTCAAAATCAAAATCTGAACTGCTTCTTCTCTTGAAGTAATTGTACGTGCTTTCGTCTGATATAGCAGAAGGATTCATTCTTTCAAAACATGTCGCTTGTTACTACGTACGAACACACTGAAACTTTTCTGTATCATAAACTAAGAAAATCACTTATTATCATTACAGTAAAAACATATAAACTTAAAGTGATAGCAGTAGACATAAACAGGGCCCTCGCTAAGGGGGGGACAGGGGGGGAGCCTCCTCCACCAAACATTCCCGAATGCTGTTACACTTGGCAAAATTAAAAACTTTTAGTTGGCAAATTTGTCTAAAACTTTAATGAAAACTATAATATACTTTCTATTTCTGATCTAATTGGGAATATTTTTAAACTTTTTACAAATAAGAACTATATTACATTTTCTGATTGTGGTAACTTGGCAAAATTATAAAACTAGTTGGAAAACTTGTTGAATTGGCGAAAACTATTTATTTTTGCTTTTCAATGAGTTGGCAAATACTGAAATTTGACTTGGCAATTTAAGGTCCTCTCCCCCCCCCCCCCCCAATAAAAAATCTTAGCGATGGCCCTGGACATAAAGGTTTATAAATACCTTAAAACAGATCAACAAGTTTTGTACACTCAGTCGGCGGCATTTTCAATATCAATAATAATAAACTATATTCGCTATTTTTTTTTTTTTTTTTTTAATGAACTTGATAATCAAAAACCACGAAATCACATGCATAATGAAAGCAGATGCTTTAAGATGGTCAACTGTAAACGTGAAAATTATTTTATCTTATTGTTTTTTTTAATCTGTAAAACATATCGCGACAAATTTTAGGTAACTCAAAGGAGGCTGATTCATTGCATATGTTCTCTTTACAAATATACACTGCAAAAAAAATTTGTTGATTTTACAGTATAATACTGGCATCCCAGCTGCCAGTATTATACTGATTGCGCGGCAGCGTATTACTGCTTATTTTACTGTTTATTACTGTTAATTTTACGGTATAATACTGCCAGCTGGGATGCCAGTATTATACTGTAAAAGCAACAATTTTTTTTGCAGTGCGCTCGTTGCTATTGATTCTCGGATAATGGATGGAAAATAAAATCTTGATGGATCAATTATTTTACTATTCTTAAAATTAGTTTGCAAAGGTCCTATGTTATGCAGTCCGGCTAAAGCTGTAGTGCTTTTTGTTGTATTTGATAACTGCTATATGTTTTTATTCGTCATTCCTATATAATATTGCAATGTGCTTTGGTGAAGGGGATTTCATATACACCTGTTAGTTGACCAGGCTCCTATTTTTCTACAGACTTTATTTCTTTTTATTTTATAGAAGGTTTTGCGATAAGACAGATATTGAATTTATTAAGTTTATATTTTAATCTTTCAAAGAACCCAGGAAAATATTGTAAAGTAGATAACTTAGATTTTTGTTCATTGAAGTTTCTTTTCTTCTTATCCATGCTTATAGTTGATTGTATTTATAAGCCTTTATTTAGTATTGTAATTGCTTTAAGCATACACATGTTTTACTTTACTTTATAATTTTTTTTTTTCAAATTTTGATCTTTTATTTTTGAGATCTTCATGTCAGTTAAAAATGACATCAAGTTTCGTCAGAACTATTTAGTTAACGACAGAGCAAAAAAAATCACTATAGAATTTCAAATGGAAAGGATTAATTTGCAGATTTATAATATTTTAATTATATATTAGCTGGCGTAGCACCAACGCCCCCTAGATAATACTATACTTTAAGTTTTTAGAATTAAACAAGATTTATTTTTCTTAAAAAATTTTGAAAGATCTCATGCATATGCAAATGCAAAACATCAGGTGCTACGAACACCCCCTAGATAAGAACGCCCTGACACGCCTCACGAAAACGTCATGCCAAGCAGGCAAAACAAAGAAAAAAATTCGAACAACTTGCATGTTTCGATTTAATTGGCTCGTAGAATTAATAATTATTGTTTACGACTAATAGTTAATAATTCCACAAGCCATCGAAATCGAAACATGTAAGTTGTTCGAATTTTTTTCTTTGTTTTGCCTGCTTAGTATGACGTTTTCGTGACGCGTGTCAGGGCTTTCTTATCTAGGGGGGTGTTGGTAGCACCCGATGTTTTGCATTTGCATGGCATGAGATCTTTCAATTTTTTTTAGGAAAAATAAATCCTGTTTAATTCTAAAAACTTTAAAAAAATTATAGTATTAATTTCATTAAATTCCTTATTATAAGCAACAAAATATATTTACAATGTAAATTAACTCAAAATCGCGAAATTTCATTTAATAAATTTCGTAATTTTCATGTAATTATAATGGAATTGTTTTATGAGAAAATGAAGGCATACGGGCAATAATTTAATTGGTCGAGAGTATTCTGGACAAAAACTTGGCGAGCTTGCCATTATCGCCAAGCTAATGTTTGTTTACTTCATGAAAGTATCGCCAAATTATGTAATGTGGGTTGTTATGATTTGGACAAAAACATCCAATCTCAGCATACATCTTATGTCAGGGATGTCGAACCTTTTCACGTCTGCGTGCCAAATATTACAAAAACATTTTATATGCCAAGCCATACCAACAAACAAAAAAAAAATAATAATAAATAGTGGATCAAAAAAGAATGTTAACAAATTACTTATTTTTTTTTATATTATTATTTAAAAAAATATGGATTATATACACGTAAGTATCACACTGTAATAATTATAGTAGCAATTACATTTTAGAAGGTAATAAAAGAAAACAAATGCTATTATATTATTGCATCTTAGATTCCAAATAATAGATATCGATTCCATACTTAATTATTTTTAACAGAATGCATGCTGAACTGGACTCATGTGACAAGCGATTTTTATGTGAGTCTTTCATATCAATCATTTCCGAAAATAACGATTCGCAGGCACAGGCATAGGAAAAAACTATTAAAATAGCAAACACCGTCTTCTTTAAACAGCTATAATTGTCTGGAATTAACCCTTCTTTGCATGAGTTTTTCTTTTACAATTGTGTTTTTTTATACATATATTAAATATTAGACACCAGAAATTTTAAGATAGATTTTTAAGTCTGTTCAGCAACATAGTTCACGGGAAATTTATTGGATTAATATTTCTATATAAATATAATGGTGGCGAAGAAGTTGATTTATTTATTAAAAGTTAAATAAACTGTGATGGAAATTTACATCACTATGCAATTAAGGGTTAAATTCCAATTTGACATAATTTTATCATCTACGTTTTTTTTTTTTATAATGTCTGATAATTTTTCCTTTTTGATAGTCTCCGCAACTTTTCTCTTAGTTTGATAGAGTTTTTTGAACCTATATTGAACTAGATTGAAATAAGTTGTATTTCTTCAGTTTCCAAAAAACTGAAAATTTTTCCGATAACTTCAACTTGTCTAAATGCGTGTATTTTGTAAATTTTTATTGTATTTTGATTTAGAACATCGACCAACGCAATGCAGGAAATATTCTGTTGCATGTCATTGGTTCGCCTGCTCCATGATTATGTTCAAACTCTTCATTCTGTCAGTTTCCATTAATATACATTTGAAACAAATTCGGAAAATGGTATTTCATGCAAATCAATAAAACTGAAACGTTTCAGCTTTTTGGTAATAATCATAGTAAATGTGGAAGTAAGTCACGTAAATAATTTTTACATTAGAATTTCTTAAAGCGAATGTAAACTAAAGATCATTAAATCGATTTATACAAATAAAACAATTGTAATTCACGAGTTCGATTAGTAGACGATATCCAGTTGTTTCTATTTTTGTTTCATAACGAAGGAGTAATTTTGTTCCCATCATAACAGAAATGGGAATAAAAGTTACAAAAAAAATTAACATCTCGGAAACTAATTAAAAAATCCAAATTTTCCAAAGTTATTATGGCATCCTTAGATCCATGCGAACAACTGACACTAACTTGATCGTGCATCCATATTCAAGGAGCAATAGTTATGAAATACAGATACACAGTCAAATTTTAATATAATACATACTAATAACCATACGAAAATTTCTGAAATATTTCTAGATCCTCCCACTGGTGCATTCTGATCAAATTAATATATATATATATATATATATATATATATATATATATATATATATATATATCAAAGCTCTTTCCGCATTTTTAAGTTCGACATTCCCAAACGTAACTACTTTATAGTTCAGAATTTTACTCGTTCACGGTTCAATATTTTACCATATATGTGTTCAGCATTTCACCAATTCATGGTTCTATGTTTTACCAATTCATTGTTGAACCTACGCAAGTATATGGTTCAACCAGAGAAAGGTCTGACCATCTTATGGTTGCAGCTAGTGCAACACCAAACGTTGGTTCATCACAGCACCAAATTTTTAACTGTATACAATTGCTACAAATGCACAAGTTTTACAATTATATGAGGATATTAGAATACAAACTACCAAAATTCATAATACAGCAACTACATAAACAAAAGTAGGGGAAGGCCGGGCAAAGTGGTCACCTTAAGAGGTTTTGTGATTTTTTGTTACCTCTTAAAATACATATACATAACAATTTGCATAGAACTAGAGTTACTACTTAGAAGTGTAAGGGTATTTATAATTTTTATGAAATAATAAAGTGGAAGTGAGAATTTGTTTTTTTCCAAAAAAGGTCAAAATGACCACTTTGCCCATCTAGGTTGGTCAAAGTGGTCACTCTATGGTCACTTTGCCCTTACTACTTAGAAGTGTAAGGGTATTTATAATTTTTATGAAATAATAAAGTGGAAGTGAGAATTTGTTTTTTTCCAAGAAAGGTCAAAATGACCACTTTGCCTATCTAGGTTGGTCAAAGTGGTCACTCTATGGTCACTTTGCCCTACAGGTATAAAAAGATTGAAAACACTATTTAAATTATTAGAACAGTTTTATTGTCATAACAAATCGTATGAAACATAATGAAAGATTGAAAATGGTATGAAAATCCAATAAGAGTTTGACAAACCCAAATAAAAAATTATAAATTAGAATCAAACGCTGCATTTTTCGCCAATTAACTCCACGTCATCTTCTTCGCGAAGTGAACAGGCCTCATGAGCCCAGAGATGACAAACATTGTACCTTCATCTCTTGATCCAATCAAACGTTGACAGTACCCTGACCACAGAGTTGCCAGTTTGGCCTTTTTTTCACTTCGAAATTTCGCATTCATACCAGAAATTCTCTACAATATTATTTTCTTTATTCAATGACAGACATTTCCTGATTACTTAAAGTAAAAAATTTTCTTTCAGAATTTCTGGTAAGAATTCGAAATTTTTTAATTAAAAAAAAGGCCTACCGGGCAACCCTGCCTGACCACTTTGCCCGTTTGAAAGCCATGCCATGATAGAAAATACGTTCTACAGTGGAAACTAATGAACAGTCAGCGACCACTCACCCACCAATGTGAAACTTAAAAACATGCTCTTTCCTTACACATTCGATAAATAAATGCAAGTACAACAGGTTATTGATAATTGTATGTAATATAAGTCACTTAACTAACTTAGATCATTAAACTTCAAAAACTGGAAAACATGATCTAAAATTATAAAACATGGAACCACCTTGTTTAACGATTGTCTGGTTACTCACTGCCATCAAACGAAATAGTCTGACCACAAACCACGCAATGCCAGCGCTCTGATGATGTCATTATATTGGGTGACCACTTTGCCCACCCTGGCCACTTTGACCGTCCTTCCCCTACAAATTATCAGAATCATTTAAAGTAAAAGTATGTCACAAATGCTTGTAAATATAAGTTCGGGAAGTATTGCAAAATACAAAAAATTAAAAATACTGTTTCATTAATTTTCCCTCTCTTTTGAATGATGACAGGCGCCCCTCATCGTTTGGAGGAGGAAACTGTGTCAGCCTCTCAGACCTTTACCATGCTCAAGGATTTGCAGCCCGGTACATCCTACGTAGTAAGAGTTTTGGCTGAAAATGATGTGGGACGAGGAAATCCATCGGAATCACAACAATTTCTCACGAAAGAAGCCGGTAAGGTGAAAAATTTACTATATAAAACAAGTTATTTTCATGCATATAGATATACTATTGGAAACTAATACTCCCCGTAAAGTTGATGATTCATGCCTCTTTTGTACTCGACTAAGGTAAAAGGTATACGTTATTATCGTGATATGTGTGTTGTTGTAGAAGGAAAAAAATATCCCCCCCCCCTTTTACTAACGTTGCTACTAACCATTGTATAAAAGTGTGACTGTTAACAGCCGATTAGTATATTAGTAATAACGTTTAGTTTACTAATTAATGCTATACTAAAATTATGCTCCGGGTGTCTTTTACGCATCAGGTATGATGCTATCGAAAATCCAATATAGCGGATATCAGATATCAAAATGTTGGAAGAAAAAAATTGAAGATTTCCAACGAAAACATTTGTTTAGAATTTACAATTTTCAAATAGAGGAAAATACGTTCTCTGGAAAATTACTGTTGCTGTGGGCCATGTAAAATTATTTTGATTCATAACGAGGACAAGGATTGTCTTTTAGCTATGTAGTTTCGCAGCGTTGTAACAACCGTTGAGAACAACAATATTACCTTGTTAATTTCGTTTTCGTGATTTTTGGACGTGCTATTATTGTTCCGAACTCTTCAATTTTTTTCTTCGAGGCTATCTGAGATGGATAACAAGTGAAAAACTTCATCAAGACTATTCCAAAAATGTATAATTTATACATATTTAGGTATATATCAAATCTAGACTGGTAATAATTAGACTGCAATTTCATATTTCCTTCTTGTTTAATCTGTGACATCAAGAAATGGTAAATTAAGTAAATATCAAACAAGGGTATAAAGAAAATTGTTAAAAAGCGACTAGTTGTTTAGTTCAACATACTATCTATAAGTTCTCTTATACATGTACTTTTTACCATAACTGGGTTTTATTTTTCTGTGGGTTAATGTAACTTTGTTTTTTAATCTTTTAATTACTGGGCTAGGATAATCGCATGTCCCAGCGACTATTTGTTTTATTCTATTCGTACCACTTTTTGAAAAATAATTTCTACTATACGCTTAGACTATGATATTTGAATGAGTTATCTACCACAAAGAAAATTTTGTAAATTGTAGTACGAGTACGATTGAATATAAAAATAGTCGCCAGTCCCGACCTGTAATCAAACAATTAATCACAATCGTTAAATTAGTCATTGATAACACAGGTGCGCAAAAAACACTTTTTGGAAATAATTTGTCTTGGCTTTTTGTCTTAATTTTGGTGACTGATTTTTATGCAATTTTCACTGCTGATTCCAAAAATGAAATCCATTTTTTCTAGCACGTTTTTTTCTCAAAAGATATTGCATATTTTGAAGGAAATAACTGAAATCACGAATGTTTGTAATTTAATTTTAATTTTATTATTTCATAAATCTGTAAAATTGCATTTCTATAATTGTCCAAGTAATTATTTAATAAGAAATAGTATATGTGAAAGATTATAATTCCTTATAGTAATAAGTCCTTATAGTAGTTCAAGTAATTATTTAATAAAAAATAGTATATGTTAAAGATTATAAGTCCTTATAGTAACGCTTATTCTTTCCCTGGAAACTTTTTATAACACTTTTCTTCTTGTGATCTTAGCAGGGATTATTTCTTTTAAACATCCACCAGTATTCGGATATTATGTTGATATTCTATTTTCCTTGATATTGCCTCTCCATTTTCTTTATATCCTGATAAAAACTTTCACCTTCCTCCTCGTTAACTGCGCGTAATTTTTAGGGGAAAAATCCAGGTGCAAATGAAGAAAAGGAACTTTTAAGCTCATATTACATCTTAAAATATTGAAAACTGTTAGCATTTTTTCTACAATAGATTTGTAGTTTGTGTTCCTCTTGTTTCCACAAAAGCTACTGACAACTAATTTGAAAGATTTTTAGGCTTTCGTTTCATTCATTTCCATTTTAGTATAAAAATGTTCATCTTTCATCAGTTTCCTACAAATACCCCTTTTTTAATCCTGCTTTGGATAAATGTGGGAAATAGTCACAAAGTATATGAAACATTTTCCTTCTCTCGGCACTGCTTTTATAAATTCTTTCGCAAGGTCCTAATTGTATATAAAGCAGTGAAAGTAATAGTTTCTTTTTTTTTAGCAACCAGACTTTCTTTTTCAATATTTTTGACTTCGGGATCCAATGTTTTCCTGATCTGCCGTTGTTTCTTAATGTAATGCTGTTTCCTGTCTCTGCTGTCACATTTCCAAAGAAAACAGGAAAATTCGTGTATCCACAAACAATATAGAAATCACCTGCAGATTGTCACAAACAGTCCATTTGCAATCTGAATACAAAAAGCTACTGAGAATCAAATCAAGATTTTTATTCACTTTTTCAAATGGAATGAATGCCCAACAGCTACAGCAACTTGCTCATTTTCCGTTATACAATAGTACATTGTTTACAGACTTCTTTTTGATGAATTAATGAAAAACTCTCCGTTGTTTAGGTTTGTATTGGATTTTGAAAATTACCATGAAACTTGGAACATTGCTACAGTAAAAAAATTCACCCTCAGGCAATTTCACCAGTTCACAGGTATGATATTGTTGGAATACCGTTGAAGTTGCTACTTCAATCGGCTGTAGAATCATACGCACACACTGTGGATATCATTAATCTGTGGTCCATGAAACATTTCTAATTGAGATTTAAAGTTTGAAGATAGAACATTTTTATTTAAATAATAATAATAATAATAAAAGCGAATAGTTAAAGATCGATTTTTGTATTTAATTGGGATTTAAGTATAGTGATATATCAAGGTACATTAATGGATTAATACAGGCATATACAGATGTATAGAGAGTTGGTCGCAAAGAAAAGAGCAACGTGTTGACACCACAACAGCGAAAGTATTGGATTGTCCTTAAACTTTCCCCTTTATGTACACAAGGAAAGCCAATTCTTGTTATTTTCTGTTACTTAAGATTTCACGATAAAGTTTAAGTAGAGTCAACAATTTTCAACAACCATTTATTAATCAATTGAACTTGTATGAAATATTCTTATTTATTTATTTACTCTTTTCAGAGCCTTCAGCGCCACCTACTGATGTAACCGTTGAATCTCGTGGAGCTGGAACTCTGTGTGTAAAATGGAAAGTAAGAAAAAGATTCTTGTTTTCATGTAATATAAATATTTTTTAAATACTTCATATATCGTACGTATTTTTCATCATCATTCGTTCATTCATCATTTATGTATGTATCTTTAATTATGAATGCTGTTAAGGAATACGTGTCGTCTACACTTGATATTTTGAGTAAAATTTTATATCATTTTTTGTTAAATGAGAAATGGAGAAATGTTAAATGAGAAATGTTAAATTTTCAAATGGTTCATTTGAAAATATTGGATTATTGTATTGGGAATTAAAAAAACAAAATTTAATCTTGATTTCATGATTTATATTTGCTATGCCAATCTCCACTTTTAAGTGTTCTTGTTTAAAACTTTATATTATCGTTATTACAAAATATGCAACTAATTATTTGTGCGCATATTTTTGAATTAAAGAATAACAAGAACGAAAAATCATGCGTCAAGCATAGATTATGTAACACTTTCCAACGCTTCCAAAATAATTTTACGAATCATACTCTTTAATAAGCTAAAAGATAACATCTAAGTAATCCGAATACTTTTATTCAGCCCTGTATAGGATCTATAGATTTGTATATATACTACATAGGATGCTAAATTTTAGTTCAGTTAGGAAACACGTAGCACAGTTTAAAATTCTCCGTCTGGAGTTAAATAATACGGAAATGTGTTCCCGAACTTTTGTGCTTCCCTGTATAGGATCTACAGAATTTATACACACCACGTAATATACAAAAAGCGATTTAAAATTAAAATCGCATTCAGTAACTTGCAGGAATTATTATTAACATACAGTAGAGAATTCTTTTGTGTGTCCCTGTAAATGAACGATGACTGCTATACACACAATATTCTGTAGTAAGTCTCTTGTAATGAACCTTATATAAATTTCAATGCGTTTAAAATAGTTGAAACATTATTTAAATAAACCGCAGACGATTTTTCTCCATAGACGTAATGTAACGGAATTCTTTTGACTGTCCCTGTAAAGTAAGTATAAGTGCTATGCACACCCTATTCCATATTAAGCTTCTTCTAATGCACCTTAGTGATATATATAAATTTCAATGCGTTTAAAATAGTGAAACATTATTTAAGTAAACCGCAAATGATTTTTCCCCATAGACCGCAATGTAACGGAATTCTTTTGAGTGTCCCTATAAAAAACTATAAGTGATACACACTTCCGTTGAAATAGGGAACATGCTATGGATAACGATTATAACATATAAAAATTGCAGGGCAATCCGAGCATATTTACGGGAGTTAGAGCACGGACAGACGGCCAGACGGCAGACGGCAGACGGCAGACGGCCAGACGGCAGACGGCCAGACAAACCGAAGTCATAAACACTTTTCAACTAGGTTGGAAAGTGTTAAAAATGGTGAAATCTGTATAAAATAATCCACAAATATTATTCTTAACTGCACTCCATTTTACGTTAACCATACATCGTGAAACTACAATACGAATGTTTTCTATCATAGTTTATGTTATCATGTCTATCTAAAAGTTTTAATTATCTGTATGAAAGCTATTCAGAAATTAGGAAGTAAATTAATGAAAGCATATCTATATTATAAAGGACAAACGTGTCCGTGAGTAACGCTGACGTCATTTTGTGAATGGCAACACTTTACGATGAAATTTCGCTTTTATTGCAATTTTTTAAACTTCTAATCATCGCAAATTTTCAATTTTTACACCATCGAATAGAGAAAAAAATGTACTTTAAAATGCAATTTGTTTGAAAACTGTATCGCAATTTGTTTGAAAATAGTATCGAAAATTACTCATTTTTTATGCTTTTTAAAATAATTTTCTAGGATGAATTTTGTTTAAATGTATCTCTACTGCGCGCAGACGATTAAAAATATAAATCTGTTTGCACTTAAAATAATATAAATAGTTCAGCATTTGTTTTCGACTTATATTCCACGAAAGATCGCTTTTAATAAATTTCAAAATTTTATTTGAATACATAATTACTATTTTTTACATAAAAATGATTTTTACTGTTGTTAGAAGGCAATATAAAAAAACATATTAAATGTAAAACATCTATTAGAGTTTAAAAAAAGATGATTTTCACCTGTATTCTGTTACCCGGAAAGCCCGGGTTGGATCCCCTAGTATATTTAGTAGCTCTAGCAAAGAATATTTACTCCGTAAAGAAGATTCACTTCCATAGGCGTAATGTAAAACGCATCGAGTCAAATCGGCAGAACGAACCGTAATGCGCGATAGACAACTTTACAGGGGAGTAAGCGCAAACCAACCGGTGGTTTTTACTTTTTTTTTTTTTTTTCGGTCATTTTGCTTTTCGTCATTCTTTATTCTGTTATTCTAAATTACGGAGATAATTACTTCATTTAAGTAGAAACTCTTTTCAAAACATCAGATAATATTTACAATTTAAATTTGAATGATTAAATAGCTAAAATATTTCTAAAAAAAAAACAGGTATTTTTTTTTTTAAAATCAGCCAATAATATATATCACAAAACAATAATGTGTGAAAGCTTATTGTTTCTTCGAAATGAGGGAAATGATATATATATTTTTTTTAACAAGGCTTTTGTAAATCTACATTTGATTATTAGTAGACAGGGTTGATAAAAATCATGATTTTTTTTTAATCAAAAAAATCTGATTTATTTGATTTCAATCGGATTTTTTTAATTAAAATTATTTGTGTACTGTGCATGTATTTATTTTATTTTCTCTGTTATATTTTGTTTTTTAAAACAAAGCTTTTGTAAATCTATATTTGATTATTAGTAGATATTGTGAATATACTAATTTCACACATATTTAAAAGGAAATACAACAAAAAAAAATAATTTGTATAAGTGATGTTTCTTTGGCTCTAGTACGAATGAAGGTGCACAAAAAGTGCACCACGTGATTCTAGCTATCCGAAGGGAAACAAACGCGAAACATAGTGCGGTAGCTTGTCTTTTTCGTCAGCCTCGATGTGTATGAAATGACATAATATTTTTATTCTTCAGTTAATGTTCTGAAAATATGTTTGTTTATGTTTATAAAAAGTTTCCAATTTTTCGACTTTTCTGAAATAATTAGTTTATATAATTGAAAGAATACAAGTTTTGTTTGGATAGTAGGTCATTTTCCTTAGACAACATTTGCAAAGTATTTATATATATATATATATATATATAGAAATAGATATATAGATTTTATGTGATATTGGCTGCGTGCAGTGCATTAATTCTTCGAAAATTATGGATCTATTTATTACTTAAAGTTATTAAAAAATTTATTTATTTTTAAAGTAAAATTTTATGTTGTAGGGTTCTTTAAAAATTACTTAAGGTTACTATTGGTTATTGTTTACATTGTTTAAAAATTACTTAAGTGGATTTAATATTTTTTAAGATAACAAAATTCAAAATTTTAGCTAACATTTTACATTTTATATTTAAGATACCTGATTCTTTTATCCTTTCTGGGCAATTCACAAAGTAAGCTGTATTGCTAAAATGTTAAAATAATTTACTGCAACCAGAATTTACGAGCAAATTGATTTCAAAATAATTAAATTATTTTTGTGACGTACATTATAAAAGTAAAATTTTATTCAAAAATTCTGGTGACATTTGGCAGTTTGGATTAAATGTACGTGGTATATGATATAACACACCGTCCTTCGAAGGTTTAAGAGAGAGGAATAATTAGAAATTAACACCAAAATAATCAGTAAAATAATAAGTTAACAAAGTACAGTTTATCAGATGTTTTTATCGTAGTTATTAAAACTGATGTCGTCAATATACAAATTAGTTTATTTTCAATGCTGAAGAAGACAATATTTCTCAAAATTAATTTCTTTAATTATTTTGCTTTAGACACCACCAAGAGATCAGTGGAATGGTCAACTGAAAGGTTATTACATTGGTTATCAAGTGGCATCGAGCAAAGAGCCTTATTCCTTTAAAACTGTAGAATTTAGCAAGCAAGGTGAAGAGGAATACCGTCTGACTAACTTACAAAGAGCAACAGAATACAGGGTCATCGTTCAGGCTTTCAATAGTGCAGGCAGTGGGCCCGCTTCACAAGATGTAGTAGCTAAAACTTCAGATACCGGTGAGTTTAAATATCCTCATAGTGTAATGCGTTGAGTACCAGAGTCATACCTACTACAGTAAAACCTCTAAATAACGGACACCTCGGGAGCGCGGAAACTGTCCGCTATTTGGAGGTGTCCGCTATTGGGAAAACCTCAGAGATTCACATAATTGCTAAGAAATGCTTTATGTTTCGTTAATTGACTTTTATATTTCCTAAAACCTCTATTATATGATTACTCAGAAATTAGAATTGTTTTTTAAGCAATAAAACTGAAATAAAATTGTGCATACTTTTGTTCATTGTTTATTACATCCTTACGAAAAAAAAAATCTGTTACAAAAGTTTGCTTTTGCTTGCAATGACATGTGATTTGTTTTTCTATGTGAAGTTTTAACTATGTCAGTAGTTTTAATCCTCCTGAATCATCTTTTTTTACAAAAAAAAAATTGTGTAACTGCTCACTGTATTTTCCCGCTTTTTGGAAGTTCTCGATATTATAGGAAACATCTCCAGTTTCAGTATCTGTTTCATTATCACTAATAGAGTCAGCTTTTGTTGATAATTCTGAAGGAATATAATCGCATACATCAACTGATTCTTCTTCAGTAGATAACTGATCATCAATATTAATGAAAATTTTGGCAATTTCTTCACTACTGATACATATCATTCAAGATCATGAATTCACTTATTTTGTTCATTTGTATCGGAAATATGTTTCATTTTTCTTTTAATATAAAGCCTGTTTTTCTGAAACATTGTCGTACGCTATCCGGGTTTATGTTTTTTTTTTTTTTTTTATAGCTGAGGAAATCCAAATTTATAGATCGAGAGCTTTAACTAATCTTAGGCAGGCAGTTCTTAAGTGCATTCATAGAATGTAACTTTGAAGGAATGTGGCGTAATAAAAGCTTTCTGTACCAAGCTTTAAAATTTTGTATTACGTCTTGATCAAGTGGCTGGCATACGGAAGTTGTAAGTGGGGGGAGGGGGGTGGGAACACAATTTCAACATTGTCGAATTTCAAAAGTTTTGGATGAGAAGTTGCATTGTCCTAAAACAAGAGAACTTTTCTTTGCTGTTTTTTCATCCTATTATCAAAGGAAGTTAATCATTCGATTATTAGGACTGGTCATCCACGATTTTGTATTCACTCTCCACATAATAGCAAATTCATTAAATTGGATGTTCTTTGGGAAACACCTGGGTTTGAGAGATTTTCCAATTATAAGAGGAATTTCAAATTCTCCTAATACACTGAAACACAATAAAATAGTGAGTCGTTCTTTTAACATTTTTTCGCCGATACAGTCACCCTTTATAAAACACAAAGTCTTATTCGGAAAAATTCTAAAAAAGAGTCGTTCGTGCAGTCGCTCATGCCAATCCTCCACTTCTTTAAGATCTACAGATTTTGTTTCTCCTCATATTGTTTTGAAAGGGATGTTGTGCCGAGACCGGAACTTTTCCAGCCCTCCACTGAAAGCCTTCAAATCGTACAATCCGAGTTCTTTAGCGACTTCTAAAGCCTTTTCTTGAATCAAAGGCCCACTGACAGGAATAATTTTTTGAACGAAGTGAAGTAAACCAATTCAGAATTATAGAATAAATTTCAATGGAATCAGTCTTCCTCATCAGTCTTTCACATTAATGGTGTTCTTGTTGGAGTTAGTAAGCCACAAATTTCTTATTTCTTCTTTATTTCGTAAAATCTCTCCCATTTCTGTTTACTTATTTTAAAACATTCAGCAAGTATCCGTAAACTTAATTTATCTTTCTCTGATACACTTACACTTTAATTTTTTTCTTTTAAAGTTAATAGTTTTCGGTTTTGAGGACATTCTTGAAACATTAGTCACAAACAAGACACTAAATTCAGAGTACGTAGAACTCAATATTTTCAGAAAACGATTAAAGGGTGTTAACATATTTTGATGCTTTGAATAATGTGTTTTGACATTTTGAGTGTCAGTTAAGTCTCAAGAATCAAACAGTAATCGACAATGCGAAATAGTTTGTTTTTCCTTGCACTCGTCGCTTTCTTGGCGCCTTTAATTCTCACTTCCAAAAAATCAGTACGCAATTTCCCAATTTAAAAAAATAAATAAACTAAAGTAACACTTTTATTTGTTTTATAAAAAAGTAAAAATAAATAAATAAAATCGTATGTTAAGTTTTCAGTGATTGTTTCCCTTTTGCAAACTACGAGCAATTTAGCTCAAAGTTTTGCCGACGTGGTGATAGACAAGCATCAAGCCAGTTTGTTTGACAAACATGCACCTTATCTATTACTAAACAAATTTATTTTTATTTCATAATCACGGAATAAGATTACTAATTATAATTAAAATATAGTTAAAATGCTTAAGTGATACAAATATAAACAACAAAAGGCTTATAAAAAAAACCTTTTTTGTTTATCATTATATATCTTGAAAATGGCGCCGTATGAGCGTTGAAACGTATGTCGATCATTAAAAGGTTTTTTTTATAAGCCTTTAGTTGTTTATATTTGTATCACTTAAGCATTTTAACTATATTTTAATTATTTTTATTTTTTTTGTTTTTGTTTTCTTGTTTATGTTAGGCAAGTTAATAGATAATCATGAAAAATAGAATAATTATTGCAGAAAATGCAAAAATATGAAGAACTTAGTCTTCTCCAACAAAAATCATTAAGAAAAAAAAATTATGTTAAAAAAAGTATAATTTTCAAATTTATATGTAATGTTTTATTTTTTTTTTTTTTTTTTTAACATGTGCTTCTAATATCCAGAAAAACAAAGTAGTAGTTAAAAAAACACGCTCATTAAAGTAAATGGTTTAATTAAAAATTGATTTTTTTTTTTTTTACAAACTATAACAAGTTAAAAATAGAAATTCATAATTATATGTAGTTAAACATTAGTTTCAAATTATTATTTTTAAAGATATATTAAAAATATGGGGATGCTCAATACTTTAGCCCAATGCTATACATTTCATTATTAACAATATATACTCAATTTTCTATCATTTGCGACGGTTTACCCTAAAGCAATTTATTTGGCCTAACAGTTTATTTTAAAAAATATATAAGCTTATACCCAATGCGATTAAAGAAAAAATAAGAAGAAAAATCTAAAACTGTACTGTCGACAAAAAGTTATATTGTATAACTAAGAAGGTAGAATACACGATGATGGCAAGGAAATATTCGGACATTAATGTTAAAATGCAGTTTTGCTGGATTTAAAAAAGAAAATATGTAACTGAATAATTTAAATTATTCACGTCCTACTGAATAATGTATAATACTAAGATTTATGATTCTAACTTTTCCTCCGAAACTTTGTATCGATTAATATTCTTCCATAAATAAATTGTTAGGAAATATTTTTAACACGTGTATTTTTTTTTTTTTTTTTTTTTTTTTTTTAGTGTTTAAAGAGTATGAAAATGCGAAAAAATGTAGCTATTGTTTTCGTTTGTTGAAAAAGCACTTTTATAAATATATCTTTTAGTATAAAGTGTATCATTATTTTCTAACGTATTCTAATAATTTGTTAATTTCTATAGTGTCGATTATCTTGTGATTTAATAGTTATTTTATTCGCAAAAAGTTTTATTAAATATATATACATATTTGCAAGCTTCGTCCGCTACGCTGGTTCATTTTTCCAAACGAACCTTGAATGGAACGAAACATATGAGTGAATTTGACCTTGTATTTTAAAGCAATATGGGCCTTTACCTGGATGTCCTTCCGCATTGCTAAAAACGGTGAGAACGCAATTGCGCTATATATTTTCGAATGCGTTGGACAAAATTTGGGCTACTATGAACTAACTCTTTTAGTTGATCATTTATAATAGGATTTGGTAGGGAAATGAAGCCGTTATGACAACAATTAAAATGTTCTCCAGTCACCACACTACTAAAATAGAGAACATTACAATGATTGCAGAGATTGACCATTGAACCTAAATGATGTTCCAGTGATCTATTCTCGTTTATTAGTTCTTGAACTTCAGGCCTCTCAGTTGGCAACATGTGAGATTCTGGTAGTTTAAATCTAATCTAACTCTCTTCCGTTATATTTCGTAATCCTCTTCTGACAGGTCTAACACGGTTTTCCACCTTTAGCTCCCAGCAAAAAATGTAATATCAGTCAATTATTCTATACTCACAATAATGGAAATAATAATGGAATTCTGTAGTCACAATAGTGGAAATAATCGTTAATTTGTCACTAAGTTTAGTTGCTAGGGCTGTGACGTCATCCGAAATTGCTTTATGATGATCGAAATTTTATCTAATTAGAATTTTAGGTACTTTTTTTTATCCAGGCGCAAATGATAAATCGCCAAATATTAAGTAATTCGCCATCATTGACATTACATTTTTTTTTTTTCGCACATTGCAAATATTCCATTTTTTTAGTGATAATAAAATAACTGGAGATGAAAAATATATAGTAGTAAATTTTCTTTTGTTCGTTTGCTTCATAGTCAAAAACCATAAACTAATGACAAAATCCATCTAATATTATTGTAATCGGGTTCACCATCAAGAGTTCTCTTGAAACATGAACGAAACTTCCAAAAATATAGTAAATACGCCAATTGGCGGGTGACCCGATGACGGAAGGTTAGCCCAAAATCTTATAAATGCCTACATAAAAGTAAAAAAGATATACAGGTAAACTAAAAACAAATGAAGAATTTTTAAAAAATGTCGAAAGTTTATTTTTCAAACAATTTTTTAAATATTGGCTTTTGTTATATTAATAATGCATAATGGCATAAATCTTCGTAAGAAGAATCCGTAGTTCCGAACTTCTGAAGCAATAAATGTTTCTTTAAGTCAAACTGATGCCATAGTTTTTTTTTTTCTTTTTATCTGAAAGAACTTGACAAAAATAAGAAAAAAATATGTCACCCAGATTTTATCTAATCAAAATTTTAGATTTTTTTTTTTTCTTATCCTGGCGCAAAAGCTAAATCAGCAAATATTGTTTGAAGTGCAATCTTTGACACTGAAAACTACAAATATCCCTTTCAAGTTGAAATTAAATATTTTCGTTTTATAATATTATCTTTCACTAAAATATTTTATTTTATTTTATTTTCAAATAAAATTAGTAAGTTTTATTTCTTTTATTTTTTAAAGTATTTTTTCTAACTAATATAACCGTTTCAATTCTTTAGTCAACGATAACATAATATGCCGTCGCCAAGGTGAAAAAAAAATTACAATGGCAACCTTTGTTCCCGAAATGATATAAAATACCAAATTTTATTATCAAAAATCATATTTGTATCAGAATATTATACATACAAATAAGCACAGAAAAAGGCCTATCCAATGGTATAAACTAGAAAAAAATCCATCGGGTTGCTTTTGAAATTAGCCGGAATATACAAACAAACACTCTCAAAGCCTTTTTTTTTTTATAATATAATGTGTGTGTATATATATATATATATAACATTCCGATAATGGAAGATCCTCAATTTATATTTATTAAATTTTAGTTGTATCGGATATTTTAAAAACACAAACTAATGTACGAGCAACGAGTTAAAGTTTTGTATAAAGAGCATGATTTCATTTAAGATTTGTCAGCTTTTCTTGTAATTACATTATAGTGATTTATATATATACGAGCAGGGAAGACCGAGCTATGCTCAGTCAAAATTAAATTTGAGTTCCAATATCATGACCCATGACCAAAATGACCCACTAATTGAATTTTCTCGAACATGTGACTTATCCCAACAGTCTTCTCGTGCCCGAAAACCATTGGATGCAGAAATTAGTGTAAATTGAGCCGTTTTAGATCTTAACCCACAACGACGCAGAATTGACCCACTAATCGAATTTTCTCGAAGCCGCTTTTCGCGTACCCGAAACTCGTAGGAAACAAAATTTAATCAAAAACGTTAGAGCCGTTT
The DNA here is from genome assembly GCA_963931845.1 of Maratus michaelseni. Lineage (NCBI taxonomy): Eukaryota > Metazoa > Arthropoda > Arachnida > Araneae > Salticidae > Maratus > Maratus michaelseni. The sequence continues at coordinate 260,355,001 of OZ007592.1, forward strand.
TTTAGATAAAATTAATTTGACCCGCTTTGACCCAAAAATGACCCACTAATCGAACGTTCTCGAACATGTGACCCAGCCCAATATTCTTCTCGTGCCCGAAAATAGTCGGATATAAAATTTCGTCAAAATCGTTTGAACCGTTTTTCAGATACAATTAGCTTGACCATGACCCAAAATGACCCAAAATGACCCACTAATTGAATTTTCTCGAACATCTGACCTTGCCCAACAGTCTTCTCGTGCCCCAAAACCATTGGATGCAAAATTTAGTGTAAATTGAGCCGCTTTTTAGATCTTGACCCACAATGACCCAGAAATGACCCACTAATCGAATTTTCTCGGACATGTGACCTAGCCCAATGATTTTATCGTGCTCGAAACTCGTAGGACACAAAATTTAATCAAAATCGTTAGAGCCGTTTTTTAGATAAAATTAATTTGACCCGCGTTGACCCAAAAATGACCCACTAATCGAAAGTTCTCGAACATGTGACCCAGCCCAATAGTCTTCTCGTGCCCGAAAACCATTGGATGCAAAATTTAGTGTAAATTGAGCCGCTTTTAAGATCTTGACCCACAATGACCCAGAAATGACCTACTAATCAAATTTTCTCGAACATGTGACCTAGCCCAATGATTTTCGCGTGCCCGAAACTCGTAGGATACAAAATTTAATCAAAATCGTTAGAGCCGTTTTTTAGATAGAATTAATTTGACCCGCTTTGACCCAAAAATGACCCACTAATCGACAGTTCTCGAACATGTGACCCAGCCCAATAGTCTTCTCGTGCCCTAAAATAGTCGGATACAAAATTTCGTCAAAATCGTTTGAACCGTTTTTTAGATACAATTAGCTTGACCATGACACAAAATGACCCACAATGACCCACTAATTGAATTTTCTCGAACATGTGACCTAGTCCAACAGTCTTCTCGTGTCCGAAAACCATTGGATGCAAAATTTAGTGTAAATTGAGCCGCTTTTTAGATCTTGATCCACAATGACCCAGAAATGACCCACTAATCGAATTTTCTCGGACATGTGACCTAGCCCAATTATTTTATCGTGTTCGAAACTCGTAGGACACAAAATTTAATCAAAATCGTTAGAGCCGTTTTTTAGATAAAATTAATTTGACCCTCGTTGACCCAAAAATGACCCACTAATCGAAAGTTCTCGAACATGTGACTCAGCCCAATAGTCTTCTCGTGCCCGAAAATGGTCGGATACAAAATTTCGTCAAAATCGTTTGAACCGTTTTTTAGATACAATTAGCTAGACCATGACCCAAAATGACCCAAAATGACCCACTAATCGAATTTTCTCGAACATGTGACCTAGCCCAATGGTTTTCTGGTGCCCCAAAACGGTAGGATACGAAATTTCGTGAAAATCGTTAGAGCCGTTTTTAAGATAAAATTTGCATATATATATATATATATATAACCACACACAAGATTTGCTCGTATTAGAATATATGATATATTTGCATGCCACTCCTAACACAGCTAAAAGAACTCGATCATGGAAAAAGGACACACTCCGATTACAGAAAGGGGCAAAGAGAATTGCTTATTGCTTACGATGGCTGAAAATAACTTTATGTGATTTATGATAAAAGCACTCCGATTATGGAAAGAAATCATTATTTTACAGTGGGGAAGAATCTGTTATTGATTTAGTTTCATATGCTATTGATCTCAAATTAAAAAAAATAAACTCTATCAATTTTTGCGTTAAGCTAATGGGTTTAAGTTTTAGGATCAGGATTATGAAAGATCCCTAAATTAGTCACTGTTACGTCCAATTGTTGAAAAATGTCTTATTATGCATTTTATATGCATTGAAAGTTGTTCTATGTAAGTATGTATGTAATTATTTAAGATATCTGTGAGTAAGCATATAAGTACGAATTGGGGTAACATATTAAATATAGATCATAAGATATCATCATAAGATAAGATAAATTAATTGCAACTTTAGACCACTTTGGGGCGTAAATAAAATCTCCCCAAAAGACAGTTTTTATTTACTCCTGTATTATTATTATTATTATTATTATTATTTTTTTTTTTAAGATAAGATAGATGCCAATTAGTAGTAAAGTGTTACAACTTTAGAAATTACGTATTAAGCTGATTTGAATTCGATTGGCTAGGGGAGGAGCTACAATAGGAAGTGACTTCACGTTTAGAAAGTTGTAGAATGATCTCGAAGATTCCTTTCCCGGAAGTACAGATTTCAAAACTATATTTATCATTTTAAAATAAAGCGAAATGTTACGTAAGAAAGAAAAGTTAGCAGGGGAAGCTTTAAAAAGGAAGGAATTAAAATAATTTTAGAATGCGAATTTTAATATTAAATGAATAAAGATTAATAAAATATTTCTTAAATTAAATTAAATAAAAATATGACAGTGGTTGTAAGGAACCACAACAATTATTATTATTATTTTATTTTACTTTTTATTTTTTTATAAATTACATTTCTTCTCATGAGGGTTTTTCCATCACACTGAAATCTTCTTAATTAGCGCTGTGGTGCTCTAATTATCGTATAAAATACCAGTTTCTTTATTTATAAAAAATGAAAAACTTAATAATAATCTACTTTTTTTTTTCCAGATCCCCCTTCTCCTCCCTTCTTATGGGTTGACTTCCAGTCTAGATCTAGCATCCGTCTGAAGTGGAAACACAAGATACCGCCTACCCAATCTCCCCCACAGAAGGAGGATGAAAAAGCAGACGACAAAGAAGTCCCTACATCACCTCCTGCTCGTAAGTTGCTTAAGACAGTGTTGTGATTGTTTTCAGTTAATCCCATTATTTCTATCTGCTAAACTATGACAAACTTAAAGTTCTCCTGACAAAAAGATAATCTGATTCTTTGGATAGCTGTTAAAAGAAATTACGAAAAAAAAAAAGGAAAGAAAGAAAGAAAAGTCGAAGCAATCAACTTTAATATAATTTTTATATAAAGTGCAAAATTTACAAATAATAACAATTCTAAAGTACAGAAGTAAGATACAATAAAGAAATAATGATGAACAATTGATGTTACAGTTTTTTTTTTTTTTTCAAACGCAACAATTAAAGTTAATATATATTTATATATTATATTATTAGTATTAAATTGCAAAAATTGTAAATAACAGTAGTTGTGAAGAATAATAATTAATGCAAAATACAATAAAATAACGATAAGACAGTTGATATTACAGTTTAAAAAATAATAATCCTTATTTATTTGACAAAATGATAATCTGATACTTTAAGGGCATACTTGCAATAATTTACAGGGGGAAAAAAGTAACAGTAAAGGTAGAAAAAAGAAAGAAAAAAGAGACGAAGCAATCAAAATTAATATTGTAAAATAAGTTTAAAAATTATAAATAAAGTCCTTAAAACTATAATTTATAAAATACAATAAATAAAATTATGAAGCAGGCAAAGTTACGTTTTTGAAATAAATTACAAATCTCACAACTGATTTATAATAATTGTAGCCAATAATAATTATGTAATTTTGAAAAAATTACCTTTTTTTAAAAAATATTAATAATGTTGGTCTTTGAAAACGTCTCTATTTAATAAAAACTTATTATACAGTGGCGATGTTGCGTATATGTTTCCTTGTTTATTGAGATATTTTCCTTTCTATATTGGCTTTTTTTTTTTTTTTTTTTTTTAACTACTACAAATTTCTAACGTAATGATAAATTCATTGATTAGTATTTAAATGAATAAGAGGTATAATATCCCTCAACGCAACGAAAATTTCTCCTAAAAGATGAAACTATTTTGAAAATAAAGAGAATTCTATGAACTTTAATTTCTATAAGTATTTATTACTTGTAAGTATTAACTTTATTTAAACGATACTGACGACTGGCACACACACCTGTAGATAGATAAGTAGATACTTGCTTACAAATACACAAATACGTATGTCAATCATATTTCAGTCATTTTTTATTATCCTTTTACATCTATATATTTAAAATACAAGCCGGGTTTTTTTTTCATCAACTGCCCTGAGCTTTCTACTGAAGCAATTTTAATAATTATTTTTTTCAACTGTAAACTCACTGTCTGTTCTCAACTGTTCACTTGTAGATAAGTCCGCACTCACTTTTTAAGGTTTCTTTCATCTCACGAAACCCTATTACTCCCGCTCCGTTGTCTGTCCATCACAGAGCCGTTCTCAAAAACTATATAACTTACAGGCATGGAAATTTGTGTACTTATAGCTAAATACCTACTGTGAGCTCAAAATATTAAAATTTGAAGAAATCGTATTATTTTAATATAGAAAGATAAAAAACCAAAGTTCTAACAGCCTTTTCCTATTAAATTTAAACATTTTTCGTTATAGCAGTTGCTAACAATTAAAAATTCACAATAAAATTCTTTCTACAATAATTAATTTTCTATGGAAAGATTTCCACGTGAAAAAATGAAAATGAAATAAAAAGTTTCACCAGTTAAAAAAAAAGATTAATAGGACGTCATATTGGCAATAATACGGAAATTTTTAAAGATTTCTCAATAATACAAGGAGTATGAGTATATGTGTAAGTACAGAAAGCAGATTAATATCACGTAATTAGAGAATTAAAAAGAAAATTAATCTGACGTCATATTGGAAGTTTAACGGATTTTTCAAACGTTTGAGAATAATACAAAGCTAGTATCAATATGAGTAATAGAGAATAGTAAATATATGAGTTTGAGGAACGTATTGAATCATGATAAAAACCCGATTATGGAAATATTCGCATATTTTAACATTTTGAAGGTGTACAACGTGTTTAGTTTTGAAATTCATTTTTTTTTTTTTTTTAATATCGCATTTAGTCCACATGACAGATATTATTATGACAGAGTATAATAGCGGGCCGTTCAGATATTCGAAAAAACGAGAAAAACAGACCGGAAAATTTTTACTTTATAAAAAACATGACTTTTTTTTTTTATGAAATTTATTTGATTTTATTAAAGAAAGGATAAAGTGTTTTGAAAGGAATATTAAACAAAACCCTTTGTGCGATCTTCGATCACACTTACCCACTTGTTAAATATTTCCATTCTTATTTTTTTATGTTCACCTTTTTAATGAAAACTTCTTCAAAATGATAGGAATCGGGTTACTTCTATTGTTGCAGAGAAAACGGAAATAGTAATTGGGATTATTTTATCTTTATTCATTATATCTTTATTGATGCCATTATCTCATTACACTTAAAAAGAAAATATAGTAATATTTTAAAATTGAATATATGGTGTTTAGGACCATCAAGAGGCTCATGGGCCCTCAAAGTTAACTGCCATCGTTTTAAAAAGAAAGCATCTACTTAAAAGCATGAAACTGCCACATTTTCCTACACTGCAAAAACAAATTGTTGATTTTACAGTATAATACTGGCATCCCACCTACCAGTATTATACCGTAAAATTAACAGTAATAAACAGTAAAATAAGCAGTAATACGCTACCGCGCATGCGTTGTGACCATCATCTTGCAACTTCTTCAACATCCACCATACAGGTTCGACTTAGCACCAAGCGATTTTCATCTGTTTAGTCCACTAAAAAACCATCTTGGAAGCAAGATGATGTTCACAGATGATGAAAAGGTTCAACTTGAAGTCCTAATGTGGCTGAGACAGCAACCCACAGAATGTTATGCAGCTGGTGTTGGGGCACTGATAAAACGGGGATATAAGTGCATAAATATTGGTGGAGAATATGTTGAAACATAAAAATATTCTTGAAGTGAATATCATTGTAAATTATTATTTAATTATCTTTTGTGACTTACTTACTGACTTACCCTCGTATATAACAAAATACTTCTAAGCTAATAGTATAATATAGAATAGGAAAGGGAGTGAATTATATTCATTTTTACTAGAAAACTTTAACATAAATTAAGTTTTACAATCCCACGTAAATTACAATGAAAATTATCAGAAGCTCTCAAATAATCCTACTCAACTTTTGAATTTAAAATTTTTAATGATTTTTATCTTCGTATATTAAAATAATGTGTGCCTTAAATTTTGATGAACAATCTACTTCTGAAGTCTAAGGAATAATAAAATCTTTCTTTTGTGTTGCTTGCTACTTAAAATATTTTTTTTTTTTAATGAAAAAATATTCTTTGCAACATTTTATTCTACCTAATATAAATAATGCAATATTTTTGTCACTTATTCATTTTTAAATGATACAATGTTTCAGAATCAGCATAGATCATGATGTTTATTAAAACACTTCTTGTAATACTTTCAGTAGTGATAGATTTTAAAAGAATTAAGTCTAGTAATGGATAATGTAAGAAGAAGAATTTACTTTAAAGTCCACTACACCCTATTCCTTTTCATATATTTTTTGATTAAATATGCTCTATTAATAGATAGAGTATGAATGTACAGAAGAATTTACAGTAAAAGCAACTCCATCTTATTCCTTGTCATTTGTATTTTGAAAGTGCTAAATCTTTTTTCAGGTTAAAATATGTATTTTCTGAATTGATAAAAGATCTAACTACTATTTTAGTGCTTACACTTCTATATTTCAGTTTTCACACAAGCAAAAACAAACAAATAACATCAATCGTGGACAAAAGAAAAAAATGCCTATCAATATGATTCCTTAAACAACTTTTAGAATTCTGCTTAGTGAAAAATAATGTCTATTTTTATTAGCTCACAGGCTATCAAAGCCTGAGAGCTAATATACCCGCAGGTTCTGCATGTATGTATGTACGTATGTACGTAACGCGATATCCAATTTGTTCCAAATTTTGTATATAGGTTCATTCTGATAAGGCGCTTCCCTGATTAGTTTTGGGATTTCATTGGTTAAGTATAAAAGGAGGAGGGGGGCTAATCCCCCCTTAATTTAGATAAATGGGCTTTTCATGCCGAATTATTAGATTTGCTTCAAATTTTGTATACAAGTTCATTGTAATAAGACGCTTCTCTGATTAGTTTTGTCGGTTCATTGGTTAAGTATAAAGGGGGAAACGGGGGCTAATCCCCCCTTTAATTTAGCTAAATGGGTATTTCATGCAGAATTATTCGATTTGCTTCAAATTTGGTATATAGGTGTATTGTCGATTGTTATATTTTTCGAGGGGCATTATTCTTTGAAATAAGAGTATAATATACATCAATTAGTATGAATAGCCTGTGAACTCAATGCCATAAGTTTAACTAGGCACTTTTTACTCTATTGCCATATGAATGAGGAAGACATCCAAACATGATTTAGTATTAGAGTGTAATATAAATGCTTTGCCCATTAAATAAGCCAAGATTTAAAACAAACCGTTTTGAATTGTTTCTATTTCCCATTATAAATTCTTTCTGAAGTCAAAATATTTTTTAAAATATCTTTTTAAAGTTAATTCTTCCATATAGCAAGTTAATTCTTCCATATAGCAAGTTAATTCTTCCATATAGTTTTCAAATCAGTCAAATATCAAATGTTGAAAATTAAAGTTTCTGCTTAATGACGTGAAAATAAACATATCTTAACAATATTGCTTTATAAACACTTGTTTCCGTCATAATATTTGCCATCTGTCCTGTGCAAATACAGCCTAATAATAATAATAATAATAAAATCAATGTTGCCAAACCAGTTATTAGACAATCTTTACCTTACTAACAGGTGATACTTGTTATTCCATGTGCTTTTTCTTTCCACCCTGAGGCAATATCATCTGAGTAAGTTTTTTTATTAGCCTGAAGTAAAAAAGAGAACGCTTCCCTCTCAACTTAACACAATTTAATTAACATCTAAATACAATAGCGTGATTCATTCGTGTAGAATCATCTGTTGTAACAAGAGCTTAATCATTTGCTTCGAGTGGACAAAGCTGGAATATTGTTTTGTGATGTTACCTATGACTATTTTCTCTTCAAGGCTTAGGATGATAAGGTGGAATGGAATTGAGTTTCTTTTCTTAAATAATTAGCTCTTGATCATTAAATATTAAATGAAGTCCTGTCGATTCTTTTGTTGTGAAATGTCCACAATGCTTAACTTCAAGTTCAATAACTGTGTTTTTTTTTTTCTAGTTTTTATGGGAATTTTCTCTCTCTCTCTTACATTTAGACAAGTACGGTTTTCAAATACAGTAAAGTATTAAAGTAAAGTACTTGTCATGTTAATTAAAAAATGTAAAATTTTTGAAATATTATTTATATGTAGGGTGTCCCATAATTTCGTTCACATTTCAAAAATAAAAAATAAGAAATTGTCGTATTTGAATACGTTTGCACCATAAGGTTTGTCAAATCGTCGGATTTTTTTATGAGAATAGAAAAAAGATAGTTCCTAGAACCCCATAAGTAAATTAATATTTCAAAAGTTCATAAAAATTTAACAAATTGTCGTATCGAAGTGCGGTTTGCACATTAAAACTTGGAAAATGGTCGAAATTTTTGTAGCAAAAAAATTTTCCACACAATATGCTACACTTTTACATGTCTTATCATGCAAACTGCGTTCCTATATGACGATTTCTTGATTTTTTATAATTTTTTGAAATGTTAACATATTTATATAGTACACACTGTACATATTTTATAATTTAATAATGTTTAATATAAATCATATTACTTGCTTTTTTATTTTTTATTTTTTTTTATTTTTATTTTTTATTTTTTTTTACTTTTTTTCTTTTTTTTTCTTTGTTTCTTTGAGTGTTTATTTTTTTAAAATAGGATTTCAACTTTCCAACTATTTTACTTGTTACAGTATTTCTTATGACTATATCCTCTTGTCATGATTTATTTCATAAATGTCACCTTTCTTATAGACTACACACTTTATTACAAAGACGAATACGGACCTTGGAGCGAGATAACTCTTCCGAAATCCGCAGAAAAGGAGTATACCTTAAGTGGATTAAGAGAAGGTACAAGGTATCAGCTGTATATGCGTGTGACATCAGAAGCTGGAGATAGTGATCCCAGCGATATACTAACCGTCAGAACAGAAGGTGGAGGTAAGGCAATAGACTTTATATCATGAAAATGTCTTTATTTCTGCTGCAGTTTAACACGTCTCAACTTCTCACATCACCCACAAATGTTTTGTTCACACGTGCCCCATTAATCAACTTAAGCTTATCTCCCCAAAATAAAATATTTTTAACTAAAATAAAAGACATAACCTATCAAAATCTTAATTTATTAATGCCTCTACACTTTGCAACAGTGATCAGAGGTGCCAAGCTCCCACCAGTCTTCCGTAATATGTGGATTAATTTGACCCAGTTTAACAACGTTTCGAACCAGAAAATTTATTTGATGAATTTTTATTTATTTTATTTCAGGTTCCTACAGAAAATTGATTTAATTTAATTCCTTAAAAAAATGTGTGGTGCGAAGCGTTTTAAACCTGGGTCAAATTAACCCACATGTTACAGACGATTAGTTGGAACTTTAGCACTCTGACAGTGATATTTAACAAATTAATATTTTTGAGCGTATTTTTACTTCAGTAACTTAGGAAGTTTTATTTACAATACACTTTTTAAAATAAATAAATTACCGTGATTGCAAAACAAAATGACTCATTTCTATATTAGTCTGACCAACAGATGATACTATTACTGCCAACTATTGACAATTTTTGGAAGCTTTCAATCTGAAATCAATTAGAAGAAATACACGTTGTTCACGTGTTTACATGTATCCCTATTTCCCCTATTTTTAAAAATGGAAATTTTAAATATAATTTATAATTTCTTCTTTGAATTCCTTGTATCTAATTCATCCTATAATATAATTAAAGGAATCTTGTATACAGTAAATCTTGTGTACTTTAAATAAATTATGCTCAGGACTGTTGGCGCTTCTTTTAGCATTTAGAATTTCTTCTGGTATAAAAAAAATCCTTCTTTATATTATTTTTGTAACTAAAAATAATTTTGTTAATGATATCTTCTATAAATTCTAAAGACATATTTTCAAAAAATAGTCTATTTTATGTCTAAAAAGGATGGATATATAGTTTTAAAAAATAATAATTGATGAGCTACATAAAATAAATGAATAAATAAGTTAAAATTTAGACTTTTAAATTAAAAAAAAAGAACTTTCAAACTTTGATTTTTGTAAAGGAAATTCGCATAAATGCATACATTTTAAGGTATTTGTTTTTATTGGTTTAAAATGCCTAAAAATGGAATACAAATGGTATCTTTATATTTGCATATTTTTCAATTTTGCCGAAAACACAAAACACTTTTGAAAAATATTCTCTTAATACGCATTGTAAAAAGTTAAAAAAAAAAAAAAAAAAAAAAAAAAAAAAAAAAAAAAAAACTCGGCCGTTTAATAATGTGTAGCTAGTTTTCCGAAATTCTAGAAGTAACGTTTCTTGAAAATATCAGAAACGTTTAAACGTTTAGTTATCAGAAGAGACGGCAATGCTGCAGCTCCCTTAGCAGAGAAATTTTGAAGTTATCGGCCCTATCTCAAAAACTATGAGAAATAGCGAAAGAAAGTCAATTTTCAAAAGTGTAGACTGTAGAGCATCCTCTTGATTCAGTATGAAATCATGTCTTATATTAACTCATTTATGAAATCTATGTTCATTGTAAAAATAACTTTGTTTGAAAACCTGAAATTAAAGTTTTTCAATAATATCCAATCACTGACATCAGTACGTCTTAATCGTGTGCAGAAATGTGGAATTATAAGTCAAATGTACATTTACTAATAAAATTAACACATGTAAACAAGGAGCACAATTTGGATACACGTTGAGTAAGGATACAGATTGCACTTATATTTTTATTAACAGGAAAATCAAGTTAAGTATGCTTAATTTGTACACTATCTGCAACAATGCAAAGTTCTCAAAAAAATTTTCTTCAAAAAAATTAAAAAGTACAGACAGCAAATTGCTGGAACATTCCTCTGACTAGAAGAGATTTTTCTGCTATTTGAAGAAATTTCCGTCTTTTGGATGGAGAATTTCGAGAAATTTTGAGCTTATGTTTGCGATTTTTTTCGTGTTTTGAGAGGGAAAGGACTTGTGTAAAAATTCCGTTTATACGAAAAACTACTAATAAGCAGCACAGTTGCCGGAACAGCCCTGGGGTTTGACAAAAATGCAGCTGTAGATTGGTGAATTTCAGGTAATTTTGACGTTAGATTGGGGAAAATTCTGTATTTTGGGGAGAAATGCGCAAAGCAAAGCTGAACGTGTTTCAACGAAATATTATCAACGCAAAAATTCGTTCCATTCACTGTTTATTTTATTTTATTTTTATTTTATTTATTATTATTATTATTATTATTATTTTTTTTTTTTTTTTTTTTTTTTTTTTTTTTGAGAGCGAAGTGTATTGTTGTCAAGCATTGACAACTTGATTCTCTTATCAAAATAAGTTGTAATTCTTTTACATGTGTTACTTTTATTAGTAAATGTGCATCTGTCTTATGATGCCACACTTCTGCGCGCGATTATAACGTATTTATGACGTTGATTGGAAAATAAAAAAACTAGCATATCAGGGTTTCTAATGAAGCTGCTTTTGCATGTAAAACATAATTTTATACTAAATCGATAATCCTCAATATTTTTTTTTAATTGGCTGCTTTTTTTTTTTTTTTAAATTTCTCAAAGCTTTTGATATTGAGTCATAACTTCTTAATTTCGCTACTAGGAACGCTGCAGTCACTCTCAAATTATAGGGAATAGTCGTTTCACTGTAGATAGACACGTATTCCACAACTCTAGTTTTATCTGCAAAAACATTATTTGAGTGTATCCGGAGTTTTGTTTGCACCCTGTATGTTGCGGTTGTCAACTTTGATTGCGGTTGTCAACTTTGATCAAGAATATTTCAGAATAGAAAATCACAATTTTTCAGGAAATTGTTTTGGGGCAACCAGCTGCTCATTATTTTCCAGGGACGGTTCTGTTTTTTTTTTTTTTTTTTTTTTTTTACAGTGTGTGCATCCTCTAAACTTCTACTATTTGTTTTATTTTGTCAAAAGAAGCATTCACAACTCTTAAAATAAGACAGCAAACGTCTCTCATTCCTCAACTCAAGTAATTAATACCAGTAAGTTGACAAGGTCGTTACTTCTTTTTCTTTTGTGAACTCAAATTTAAGATACATTGATATATTAGCCAGTCTCACTCAGTAGACGGAAGGAAACACAGTAAGCCTCTGTAAATTGCAAAAACATTTTTTTTAACACTTTTTCTTTCAAACAGATTTCTACGAATTAAAACTTATCTTTAAAGAAATAGATGAGAAGCCTCTCTTTTGTGAATAAGTACAGTATCGAAACACTTTTTAATGAACATACGTAATTAATATTAAAAGTTAATAGATAAAATGGAACTTTTTTTTGTTTAAAAAAAAAAAATCTTCAACACAAACAGGTCAAAGGTATAAATAGGAGATACTATAACTATATACATTTTTTTTTTTAAATGAGTATGCATATCGATATTTAAAGTGAACAGAGAAAAAATGTGGACTTTTTAATTACATTTTAAAATACATCTTCATCGGAAACAGCTTGAAACATTTATAAATGCATCTTCATCAAAAATACATACTTTGAAGGGATAACAATATTGAGATACTGCTGTAAAATAACCAATATTCATTTTGCACTACTCTGCATGTTTTGTGATAATTTAATTTTAAAAAAAAAATGTGTAAAGCTACTTATAAATGAATTGTATTTTTGTTGCTTTATTTGACTTAAATAGTTTAATTGTATTTTTAAAACTTTTCTTTATTAATTTTCCTATTTTACAGCATTTTTCTTACATTTAATTCTACAGTCTTACCTGACATGTTCTCATATCGTCATCAATTCAATAAATAAAAATTATTTTTTAGTATAAAGTACAACTTGTAAATTAATTATATTTTTGTTGGCATTTGTAACTTAAAAATAATAAACTATATATTTTTAAACATTTATTTATTAATTTTTCCATTTAACATTATTATTCTTACATTTATTTTTACATCCTTATCCGACAGGTCCTCATGTTCTCATCAGTCTATAAAGATATATAAAATGTAAATGTGTGAAGATATTTGTGTGTGTGCATGTAAAGTACTACATATAAATGTATTATGTAATTGTTGTAATTTCTTATTTTAAATCGTAACTGTATATTTAATTTATTTAATTATTCATCTTACCATTTCTTATTGCATTATCATTTCCTTTGTCTCTACAGCCTTATCCGACATGTCCTCACATCCCGTGGTAGAACGGAGTGAGGATACGCCTATTTACCTGCGCCTGCCCGTCATTGCCCCCCTGGGGTCCTCAGTAGGAATTATATTCCTTGTCCTGATCGGGGCCTGTTTCTACGTCAGAAGGGAGGAAAAACGCTACAAAGCAGCGGTGCCAGGTGAGACTCTCTAACTTTCTTATAAATAAACACCATCACGTGCTCTCATGAACATATGCGCCGATTTCCTATAAGAGGACTTTTTCTGCGTCTTATTTTGAATAGTGTATGCATGGTACACTGCACATTTGCTTACGTCTTAAATACGATAATAAAATACAACTGCTGAGAAATTTGCAGCAGTTGCAGACTCGAAAACAGATACCCGGAATCATCTTTTGCCTTCTGTTAAGATGTAAAAAGAGTGAGGGTTTTAAAACATGTGTTTTAGTCTTTCTTCTCAGAGAATATTATTGGTTTTAACAAAGAATTTCCGCACGTCTGCCAACGACAAACCTTTTTTTGAAACATAATATTAGGTGTAAAAGCTGTGTAAAAGGCGTACTTCAGCCTGTTACATCTTACTGGAACTTTCACGGTGCCACAGAATTGCTTCAGCTGGTTTATATTGACCCGCTGTGAAGTAACCCGTTAAAATGGAGCATCCTGATAAGTATAAAAAAAAAAAGCTATATCTGTAAAATGTAATAATGTCATAATTTTTTTTAATCAAGGTTTAACCATTTATCAAGTTATCATGAGTTGACCTGCGTAATTTGCCTAAAATAATTATCCCGAATTAAGTCGTGATTTTAAATCATGAACAGAGTTTGTCTTTTCTACCAGAATTTTTATTTCATATATGTTAGTACATAAATTTATGTATCATTTTTTAATTAAATCAAAAAGTTGCTGTTTCTTTACAAATTATTATTATTTTCTTTTTTCATTTTAATTTGTTTTCTTTCTTATCTTATCTTATCTTTTTTTGTTTGTTTACAATGAAGGATTATATAGAAAACATTTTGTGTTTTAATAAAGTGTAAAAGAGAAAGCAACCTCAACTTGAAATTTTCAGAAATATTCTGGTCCTTCAATAAATAATCTTTCTGTGAATTCACTCGCCCAACTTACCGCCTATTGATTTCTATATGTTTATGCACCTAACCAACTACAGTGTAAAAAATCTTCAGCTTTTGATGCATAGTCACTCCACCGCTTTTATAGAATATCTCTATTTTGACCAATGAAAATGCTCAATAATATAGTAATGTAACCGTTTTCTCTAAAAGCGGGGGAGTGTGTCTGCAGCAAAAACTGAAGATTTTTAACAGTGTATATAAAGGAAGAAACATTCATAAATCGAAAAGAGGCAGAAAATGCCTTTTTTAAATTTTATTGCATCTAAAAAAATGCCAAATTTCTTTGTAACTGATATTGAAGCACTAGTAACCAGTTGGCACAGATGTTTAGATGCCAGTGGGGCTAAAAAGAAAAGTTATATCTTAACAGTACTTTTTTAAGTAAATTTTCTATACATGTCGATTACATTAATAACACGATTGCCACGCCACCGAGAGAAACGAGAACATTTTTTTTTTCAAATAGCAATGCTTGCCTTTAATTCAGAAATTCGGTACTTAAGTAATGCGACAATTACTATATTCTGAAGTAGTGGTACTCAAATTCCAAATGTCATCGGTTATATCACGTTTTTGGATATATCGGACCCTTTTCTTGTCTATCGGGTAATATGACAAAGATTATTTTATTTTCAAACTAATTTAATTGTTATTCTCACTTTTAATTATTTCCTTTTTTAGGGTTCCATGCCTTAAAAGGAATAAAACGGAACCCTTATGTGGACTCACTTTGGAAATTCCGATTATGGACGCTGACGTCATTTTCACAGTGACAACACCTGACCGATTGATTTTGCCTTTACTGCAATTTTTTGAACTTCTAAACATCTTCAATTTTTACACCGTCCAATAGGGAAAAAAGGTTCTTTCAAATGAAATTTGTTTGAAAATTGTACCTCAATTTACTGATTTTTTATCGCTTTTTAAATAATTTTCAAGCAAGATTTTTATTAAATCTATCTCTATCGGAGGCAGCCCGAAAAACATTAATCGACACTGAAATTGCTTCTCTCTTTATGCTATTTCTATGAATCGAGAATTCAAGTTCGAAAATATGCAAAGATCGAATTTGAAGAATATGTATTATTAATTCCAAATATTTGTAATTTTCTTTCCATTTCAAATAAATTGAAGATACAATTAACAATTAAGAGAAAAAGAATTGTATTAAACTTAAAAAAATTAACTTTACTAAATTTAACTTAAACTTCTATAAAAACTTTAGAAATGATAAAAGGAATATAGATATTGCTAAATTAAAGAAAATCTATGATTTTATGCCGTGAAAACAACACCCTAAAGCTTTAACGGTAAATTAACAAACAGATAAAACGATGATTAATAACTAGAAAAAAGAAACGGGATTTCATTCTTTCTTTTTTATCAAAAGGAGTATTGTGGAGAAATGAGAGCCTGATATGGCTTTCTTACAAGATCGCTGACTAGCCACGTTAACAAACAATTCATCTTTGTACCTTTGAAACAAGATTCTGCCTATTATACTGAAAGAATGGATATTGTTATAAGTAACTGTATTTAAAGCTCTATTTTAATTTTAGAAAAGTCTTATAGCTGATAGCTTTAATAAATCAGAGTGATTTTATTAAAATTCATATATATTTGTAAAAGTTCCAACATCAACACAAAACACGAACAGAAACAAAACTAAAACAACTGAAAAAGAAACGAAGTAATATTTTCTGTATCGTGAGGAACGTAGTCGGAGGCAGTGATGGGCATAACGATTATTTTGATTATTCGAATGAATCATTCGGGCATGCGCAGAAGCATATCTGTCAAACTACTTCTTCTTCTTCTTCTTTTTTTTTTTTAATCTGGCGTCTAATCTAATTCTAATTAAAATCAGAAACTTCTTTTTTAAAAAAAATCTGGTAGTAATTGAATTAAAAAAAAGTTGAAGTTTGACAGATATGCTTCTGCGCATGCTCGAATGAGTCATTCGAATAATCAAAATAATCGTTATGCCCATCACTAGGAGGGGATTCCCATAATGTAAGAATGATGGAAAATAGGTAATTGTAAATATTAAATGAAATATACATTATGACAGAATAACCTGTTTGCATTTAAAATAATATAGTTCGGTATTTGTTTCTCACTGATATTGCATAACAAAATTAAAACTTCATCAATAAATAAATAAAATACAAATTCAACGGGGCTGCTGTACGTAGTGAAATCTTTGGTGATTTGTTCGGCAATTAACTCTTGGCATGCGTCTAATACGAAAGTATCGCTTTCAATAAATTTCAAAACTTTATTTGAATACCTAAGTGAAATTTTTCATATAAAATGCTTTTTGGTGTTAGTGGCCAACCTAAAAAATTATATTAAATGTAAAAAAATTATTACAGTTTTAATTTTAAAAAAATAGTTTCCCTATATTTTATGACCTGGGAAACCCGTGTTGGCTCCCCTAGTTAGTTAATTTTAATAGCCGAAATATTTCTGAAATGTATTTAATGATTACACAAATATTCTAACATATTTTGAAAAATTCAGAAAAATTATTTAACAGATGTATGTATTTATGTATTCTTTAATCGAATACATAATTGATATTTTTCATATAAAAATGTTTCTTTGGCATTGTTAGTGAGCAATCTAAAAAGATATATTAAATGTAAAATCAGATTTTTAAATTTTAAAAAGATTGTTTTCACCTATATTCTATAATCCGGGCCTCGCGTGTTGGCTCCCCTAGTTAATTTTAACAGCCGAAATCTTTCTAAAATGTATTTAATGATTGCATAAATATTCTGACAAATTTTCAAAAGTTCAGAAAAATTCTTTGTAAGGGGAAATTTACATTAACTCATAATTTGGGGAATAAAAGGGTTAAACTTGTTCCGAATTTCTTTTGTTAATTAAAAGTTTGCTCATTTACTGTGCACATAAAAATCGATTGAAATCTCTGGCTCTGAAATCACTCGAGCTTGTATGTCTCAGAAATTGTCAAAGACACCTCACAGAATAATAGTAATTGAGGCTTAAATTGCCACTCTTTAGGTTATTCATATGAATAGTGATTTCAGGTTCGGAGATATGCGATGGATACTAATGATCATACAAGAGACATACTTATGAAATTGAAATGATCTTAAGATGAGTTGGAATCAGCTTTATGTCTTCTTGAAGGGAACATTAGTGAAGATATTGATTTATTAATGAACAGGTAGGGAGATTTTCAGTGAGTTTAGAATGGTAGAAAATATTGAGCAGCAGATACAGAGGGTTATTAAATCCCCATGCTCTGAAAAACTACAAAATGAAATGAAATGTAAGTAAAACTGATAATCCTCTTTAATAAAAAGCTATGCGTTGCTGACGACTGGGTTTTTCGCAAATCGTTGCCACAGATTAATCTCGGAAAATGAAACATTTGAAGTTGCTGAAAAAATTAATAGCTCGAAAAGTATTTGTCAGAAAATTGTTAGACAAGCTGCGTTATAAAGGTAAAAAATTGTATTTTTCTTGATATAGATTTCAAATCTAATGATTATGCCGTTTTTCAAATATTGAATTTCAAAAATTACCAAATTTCACAATGGAGTACCATAGCGAAATCTTCACGCGTAAAAAGATAATGATAATGATCATGTGTGCTGACGTATCATTATGGGGCTATAGCACGAGTCACAAATTATAGTAGCCTTACTATTCTGTTAAAATATAAAGTGAATTATGATGCCACGAGTGCATGATTTTTATTTAATTTTATAATATAATCAACTTAGAAACAAGGTTTTGGAATTTTTTTTCGAATGAGACTAATAAACTGGACAATACTGTATATTATCTTGAGTTTAAAAGAGGAAAGGTGGGGGAGCGCTTTATATTATTTAGGTTTCCTCAGGAACTTTTGGTCAGAATTGAAAGTTTAATGTATCAAAACGTCAGAAATTAAATCGACATTAAATCGGGAATAACTATAACGACTGTCCTTCAGTTCGTTTGGATAGATTTTCATTTAAAAATATAAAATCATTCAACATTGATTTTAGGTATTTTTAAGGTTATTATCACGGGCCCGGGAAACGCCGGTCATTTCAGCTAGTAATGATATAAAGATCATATATATTTTCATTAAATTCTAAATTTAAGTTTCCCTAAAGTTTCCTAAATTTTAATTTATATCTTTACTTAAAAGCTTTCCTTTTTATCTTAAAAATAATATCTATCTCATGTAAAATGCTGTTGCATCATTTTATCAGATACGTTGGAGATTCTATTCTTTCATTTTTATTCCTTGTCTTTCTTTAACCTCAAAAAGTAATTTCTTTTCCAACATTAAAATGCGCCATCAGTTATATTTAATAAGTACGTTGGATATGTTGACTCCTTCGTTTAACTGCGTTATCTGGTCAGGAAATTTAATGAATATTTTATATCCGCTCTATTGTTAGGACCTAACCTCAATTCCTTGTATAGCTTAAGCGCAGACTGTGCATTACTTTTTTCAGCTCCCATGATCTGATTTCTCACTAAATGTATATACTCCCAGAACTTACATATTACATCTGCGCTCGTTCCCAAACAACCATTGGGTTGTCTGTTAAAAATTACACAATTGATACATCGCGTAGCGTGGTAGACCTATTTTTTCCTTTCCGCTTCTAAATTAATATTGCAGACTACCTAATAGACCGGGAGGCAACAGCACAGACAATCACCTCCTCATCGAGTTCACGGCTGAAATTCCAGAATTAGTTAAAACTTGGTTCGCATATTAAAACACAATCGGTCTGCCAAGTCATATCTTGGTGGAAAACACCCGAAACCCCGATTTTAGCGGTTGGCTTGTAGGTTTACCATTGTGTGTTCCTGCTCCCAGTCCTCCATGTTTTCCTACTTTTGGGTGCAGGAAAACATAATGGTAAACCTACGAGTCAACCGCTAAAATCGGGTTTTAAAGTGTTTTCCACCAAGATATGACTTGGCAGACCGATTGCGTTTTAATATGCGAATCGAGTTTTAACTAATTCTAGAATTTCAGCTGTGAACTCGATGAGGTGACTGTCTGTGCTGCCGCCTCCCGGTCTATAACTGTAGAAATTCCTATTGGCGAATTGACCGGTACGCATGTATGTTTTGCGTAAGTGGATCAGAATGATGGCGCACAAATGCACCGAGAAATTTAGGCTAATCTTATCTAACTTTTGTACTGAGAAGTTCGTAATTTTGGATGTGTTGGAAGACAATCACCCCTCCCCCTTCTCCAATTTTTTGATGTCTCAACAATAAAGAAAAATGTTTCATGTCAAGATGTGTATTTTCTTAACTGGTATTATTTTTCTGACTGATTTTCTTTCGGTAGGAGAGCCTACACAGAAAAAAATAAAACCCAATTTGGGTCAAAAGATTCTTAAGTATGTGCCCAAATTGGGCCATGCCTGTTTTGGTTACCACTGTGTATCCATTTTGGGCACTGTTAATTTTTTTTTTTTTTTTTTTTTTTTTTTTTGAAAATGGTTATTTAACAGTACCCAAAATGGATACACAGTGGTAACCAAAACAGGCATGACCCAATTTGGGCACATACCTAAGAATCTTTCGACCCAAATTGGGTTTTATTTTTTTCTGTGTATGGAGTTATATCGCCTAACACAATGATTACTAAACTTTCTCAAAGATTTTTCCGATCACGTAAATTTAAGAAATATTGGTACCCACTCCAGCCAGCAATATCACAGATATGATCTAAACTAAATAATCTGAACTAGAAATCTGAACTAAAGGTGGTAAAAAGAATAGATAAGGATGGATGTTTTTAAGAAATGTAGAAATTTTAATACAGAATTTAAAAATCCGAATTTTTAAAACTCATGATGCTTCAATACCTGTGCAATACTTAACGTGGTATGACTATGTAACAACAAAATTTGGATAGGATTTAATTTTTAAAATATGGGAGAAAAGAAACTTGTGAAATCAGTATTTCATGACACTATATTTTCGGTTACATAAAGCTGTATTACTATCAATTCACATAGTCTGGATGTTAACAAAAAAAGTATAAGAAAGCAAACTTATCTTACAAATTATCAATTATATTTCAAGCAAATCATTAATCGACACTGAAATTGCTTCTCTTTGTGCTATTTCCATGAATAGTGACTTCAAGTTTGAAAATATGCAACGATCGAATTTGAAGAATATGCATAATTTAATTAATACAAAGTATTTGTATTTGTAATTGTCTTTTCATTTAAAATAAATTGGAGATACAATTAAGAGAAAAATAATTTTATTAAACTTTAAAAATTTAACTTTACTAAATTTTACTTAAACCTTAGAAATCATAAAATGAATATAGATATTGTTATTATTAAATGGGAGAAAATCTCTGATTTTATACCGTAAAACAACACCCTAAAACTTTAACGATAAATTAACAAACGGATAAAACGATTATTAATAACTAGAACTAAGAAACGGAGTTTCATTCTTTCTTTTTTTCAATAGGAGTATTGTGAAGAAATGAGAGCCTGATATGTCTTTCTTACAAAATTGCTGACTAACCACGTTAAGAAACAATCCATCTTTGTACCTTTGAAACAAGATTCTGGATATTATAGTGAAAGAATGAATATTGTTTTAAGTAACTGTATTCAAAGCATCGAAAACCCCTGGCATAAATGGGACTAAAAATGGGTACCATAATCTCTAATTTGTTAAAAATATTTTGGAAAAGCCATATCATGCAATAATATTAAATAAACTAGAATTGCATTAAACATTACTTGCGCAAAAACATATATATGTTACGGTCAATATGATTAATACGGTCATTATTAATAATAACCGGCTATTATTAATAATGACCAGACATAATGGCCGGTTATTATTAATAATAACCGCGGTCATTATTAATAATAACCGGATTAATCATAACTGACCGTAACATATATAGAAAAGCAGGGTTTAAGCAGAATTCTTTAACAAAAAAATTAACATTTTGAAAAAAATTTAGCAAAATGTAAAATTCATGCTTATGAATCCTTGTTTCTCTACTCATCTAGACGTCTTAATAGGTTTTATTTTCACTTGCAAACTGAATTTTAACAATTATTCATGACATCTTTAAAAGATTATTACAAATTTACAAAGCAACTGCGAAGAAAAAAATCTTAAATTATAAGATGAAATAGTAATTCAAATCTGTACTTACCACCGATACAAGTTAAATTCTAATATTTTATATGAAATTTAATATGATAGCTATCAATAAATACTGAGAAATAGAATGCTTATTATTTCTCAAAGTCGTATGATTTTTTTTTAAATGCTTTAATAAAATCTTCTAGCAAAAAAAGTGAAAACTTGTTTTATTTTGACATTCTAGATATTTGTTTCCCATTTTGCGAAAAATGCTATCATGGCTGAAACACTATAAAAATACTAATTAGTGCATTTCTGAAATTATTTAAAACACTTCTTTCTTATTTATGTATGGATTAATTATGAAATACTTTTTACACTGTGTAAATTATATGTAAGTATAATTACTTATTTTATAACTTATTAAGTAATGTAATAAGTACGCTAATTATTTTTGAAATAATTTGATATAAAAAGTGAGTATTTTTAATTTATGTTTGGAATATTAAATAGTCTGATGCACTGGCTAATTTACAATTCACACACAAACTAGTATGCTCTCACCATTACAAACCTTTCTTCTATATTATTCTAATATATTAATTTAAATAGACATACAGCAAAAATTACGAAATAGAGTGTATTTCTTTTAATTTAACTCGGAATTACAGTAACTAGTGAATAAAAATAGGCACAGTTCAACAGCGCACCCTATTAGGTATTCAAATACAAAATTGGATCAATAACCTCTGAACCTGTAAAACCTTTGAATAGCAGACATTTCAAGTATGCGGAATCTGCCCGCTATTCACAGGTAAAAACATACAAATATATAGATGTTGGGAATTGAAAAGGTTTCCGCAAAATAGAGGGGTCCGTTATGGAGGTTTTACTGTATATATTTTTAAATAATAACTTCAAATGTAAAATTTGGTACATTTCTGTTCAACAGAAACTGAGATACTGCTATAATGTTCATCGTAAAAATATAGCATGGCAGCGCCCCCCGTTGACTGAAACATATTTTTAATAAATATCTTACATATGAAATTTGATTAAATTCCACCCCATAGATGCCGAGGTATAGTTATCACGGAAATCGTAAAAAAAAAAAAAAAAAAAAAAAAAAGCAACAGCGTCACCTGTTTAGCAAGGTGCACACAATTTATGTCATGATCTAACTACAAAGTTCGACGAAATTCCCTTTTTTAAATGCAGAGATATTTGGCTAATTCCACCCTATAGATGCCGAGGTATAGCTATCAGAGAAATCGTGGGAGGGAAAAAAAAAAGCAACAGCGTCACTTGTTTAGCAAGATGCACCCACACTTCATCAGTACAAATTTATGTCATGATCTAACTACAAAGTTCGATGAAATTCCCTTTTTTAAATGCAGAGATATTTGGTTAAATTCCACCCCATAGATGCCGAGGTATAGCTATCACGAAAATCGCAAAAAAAAAAAAAAAAAAAAAAACAGCGTCACCTGTTTAGCAAGATGCACCCACACCTTATCAGTACAAATTTATGTCATGATCGAACTATAAATTTCGATGTTTAAGATGATAAATATAGGGGCACCCCGCAGAAGGTTGCCCACAAGAAAATGAAAAAAAAATGTTTCGATGCAGATTCGTTTTAAACACAATAGAAACTTACCAAAAAACGCAGTATTACGTTAGTAAAACACGTCCAATAACGTTAAAGCATTTGTTTTCATACATGCTGCATTTCCTTAAAAATGCTTTAAAACTTATTTGTACAACTAATATTTAAATAAAGACTTTTCTCTTTTCCTAATTATTTCTTATAAAAGCTATGCTTATTATACGAATTAATAGTTAATAAAAGACGAATTTAAGAAACAATAAGCAATCCTAAGAAAAAGTATTATTGCATGGAAATGCATTACTAATATTTCTAAGTGCTGCATTAGGATGAGTAAAAAAAAAAAAAAAGAAAAGAAAACTGCCCAGTTAAACTGAGGGCATTGAGCTCACAGGCTATTCACACTAATTGCATATTATACTCTTATTTCAAAGAATCTGAAATAAGAGAAAAATAAAGAAATCAACAATATATTAAGGGGGTCATCCCCCCGTTACCCCCCCCCCTCATAGTTAACTAATGAACCCCTTAAACTAATCAGGGAAGTCTCTAATTACAATGAATATATATACAAAATTTGAAGAAAATCCGATAATTCTGCATGAAAAACCCATTTATCTAAATTAGGGGGGGGGATTTGCCCCCCCCGTTCCCCCCCCCCTTTATACTTAACCAATCAATCCCGAAAACTAATCAGGGAAGCGTCTTAACCCAATGAACCTATAAACAAATTTTGAAGCAAATGGGATAATTCTGCATGAAAAACCCATTTATATAAATTAAGGGGGGGGGGATTAGCCCCCCCGATCCCCCCTTTATACTTAACCAATCAATCCCAAAAACTAATCAGGGAAGCACCTTAACACAGTGAACCTATAAACAAAATTTGAAGGAAAACGGAATAATTCTGCATGAAAAACCCATTTATATAAATTAAGGGGGGGATTAGCCCCCCGTTCCCCCCCTTTATACTTAACCAATCAATCCCGAAAACTAATCAGGGAAGCGCCTTAGCACAGTGAACCTATAAACAAAATTTGAAGGTAAACGGATATTTCTATGAAGAGTTATCGCGTTACGTACATACATACATACATACATACGTACGTACGGAACCGGCGGGCACATAAGCTCTCAGGCTTTGATAGCCTGTGAGCTAAAAAAAGAAAAGAAAAGAAAAGATGAAGCAATATCTGTCTGTAAACATAGTAATGCCTTATATTTCTTTAATTCAATGCCATTTAATCAAAATTGAAAGTTGAACAGTTTAGGCATTTCATGGGCTGTCTAGTTGACGTCAACTTTACACCCTGTCTAGGAGTAGCTATATTTCTAAAATTTAGAGAACAATAAGAGGGAAGTCTAACCTTAGACTAAACTACTTAAGAGTGAGTATAAGTATAAATAAAGTTACAAAAACGCTTAGGGTAATAGTAAAATGGAAAAATATTATTAAATTTAAAAAACGTGATTATATTGTATAAAAGAGTGAATAAAGTTAACATGTTAAAATTTTCAATTGTTTAAAACAGTCGAGATGAAAGAAAAAAAACTCAAGACTACAAGACACTTTTTTTTTTTTGTCTAGTATTATTTTGGCTAGTATTGTTACAGTATTCTGAATGTGTTGGAAAGTGTTTCATAATCTATGCTTGACACATTATTTTTCATTCTTGTTAAATTTCTCAATAGTTTAATATGGGATTTTGCCGAAACGTCCTCTTATAAGATGTGACCCTTTCCCGCAAACGAGATATGATCCTTCCTTCAAATAAATTAATTAATAAATAAACAAATAAATAAATAAACAGAGATACATGTATCTGATTCTGCACAGAATATCTCAAGAATTTCCAACAAATGTACAATTTGTTCCGAGAATCACGTGGTTTTGCTGTTTTTACCTTTTGTTTACATTCAGAATCACTTTTGGATACTTTACAATCACGATATTAACCTTTTAGATTTTAAACAATAGAAGTGGAACAAGGGACAAATCTCACTTTCTTCTAATATCACCTTTATCCGCTTTTAAGTGTCATCCGCCACGGTCAGGTGATCATGCATTGCTAATAAATATTTGACCCTAACCTTGAAGATGGCATTAAAACGGGATTTCTCTATGCTTCACGTGATTTCTTGAAAGTGGCGGAAAAAAGAATGCATGGAAGATTGAATTGTAAAAAAAGAAAAAAAAGGACATATGATGTCAAAAATGCTTTTGTCTCTATTAAATACTTAAAGAAGGAAGGAAACAATAAAATTTAAGAGAGGTTTGTTTGCAAAAAAGAGCTTATTTATTAGAATTTGAAGAATTTTGTTAAGTTTAGAAAAAGAAAAAGATTTTTTTTTTTATTCGATGTAAGGTCACCGGATCTTCCGAACCTCTTGACCCTTTCCTAAAAAATACTGATCTCTCTATTCTATAAAAAGTCTAATACATAAAGCTTGCATTATTCTTTCTTTCATGACCTCTACGAGCTGGCATATTCCTATGCAAATCTAGCATGGAAAACCTGTCTGAAATTAATAATAGAAATTTAAGAACAATCAGAAATGGGTGCACAGACACCACTGTATTACCACAATTAGACGTGATTTAAATATTTATTCCTTTATTCAATGGGTCAAACAGCTTTCCAAATTTTTTTTACAAAAGTATCTGCAATATGTTCAATGAGATTATTGCTGAACTGCTGGATTATGATGTCTTCGATCCCAGAAATAGAAAATGACTGCGTTATTCAAAATTGTTTGGCAATAATACCTGATTTTTTTTTAATGTTAACTTACATTTAATTTAAATTGGCATTAATTTTTATTTTATATAAATATATATATATATAGGTATATTATATATTTTTTTCTGTAAACACATTTTTCATTTTTATCTGGCGTCTAATCTAATTCTAATTAAAATCAGACACTTATTTTTTTTCTAAAATTTCTGGTAGTAATTGAATTAATTAATTAATAAGTTTGTCAAATATGCTTCTGCGCATGCCCGAATGATTCATTCAAATAATCGTTATGCACATTACTAATCATCTTTCACGTTATTAAAAGAGGAAGTTTTGTTACAGATGTCGTAAAATGTTTCATAACTCTATGATATAATATTCCTATCTAACGCATAATTTTTCTTTCATGTTAGGAAAAAAAAAACAAGTTGGAAATTGTACGTCAAACGTTACAAACGAGGTGCGTTCGTACGCACGTTTTAGAATTAAATTCATGATATCCCGTGCGTAGAACGGGTTAAACAGCTAGTTAAGTATATATTTTATGACACTGTTCATACAAATATCTTAACTAGTTATATAAATATTCAGATATATATGTATCAGCTAGTTATATAAATATTCAGATCTTGATGATTTTTAATTCTGTGAAATGAATTATATCGTCTGCAGATTAATTTCTGTCATAAAATAAGTATCTCGGTCGCTTGACGATTAAACTTCGGAAGCTCCTATAACAAAAAAAGCACCGATTTTAAAAAAAAATTCAAATTTCTTAATAAATATTTTTATTAATATCTCCTAAAGTTTTGATTCGATTTTAATAAAATTTGAAATGTCTCGACAAAATTCTGCAAAGATAATATATTTTAAATTGCAAACCATTTGGTTGGGTAGTTTTTGCGTTGTTATATGCGGACAGACAGACAGACGGACAGACAGACAGACAGACGGACGGACCAAACGACGACTATAGGTGCTACGTATTTATATAATTACGAACGCACCTAAAAAAAGCTTGTTTGGACTTAATAACGTTTCAGGATTCTTCAACATGAATCATATGTGGCACAGAGATGGGAAGGTGGTTCAGTGGGGCATGGACAAAAATACGTTGGGAACCATTGCCATACACAGTCTCCTTAATAAAGCTTTTTTTAATATATTAATATGTATTTCCATACATACAACTAAATGTGTTACTTTGCGGATTTTTTTTTTCTCGATTTTGGATGTATCATGACCATTATGCTATTATGATCCCTCTCTTGGATCTATATCTTTTGCAACAATTAATTTCTGTGATTTCTGTGACGACTAATTTCTGTATTCTCCATGGCTTATTCCAATAACGGGAAATTTTAAGTTGCTTTTTTAAAACATTGTTTGCGTAAGAAGATAGTGTTGCTAATAATAAAAAAGAAGAAACAATATTTATTTTTTGTAGAGCCGTACTTAGAAAAACTGATACGTTAAGCAAATTTCTTTTTTAAAATGTTCTTTGCGTAAAATATTTTTTCTGACAATAATAAAATTTAATTATAAAGTATTACAATTAAAGTAAGACAATAATAAAGTATTTATTAATTATTTTTGGCAAGGCCATACTTAGAAATTCTGAGACGTTAAGCAAGTTTCTTTTTATAAATATTCTTTGCCTAAGATAATTTTGCTGACAATAAAAAAAATCAATAAGTATTTATATAAAAGAATTTATATAAGTATTTTATAAAGTTGGATTTAGAATAACTGGAGACGTTAAGAAAGTTTATTTTTATAAACATTGTATGTATCGGATAATTTTGCTAATTTAAAAAAAAAAAAAAGGTGTACATTTTTTTCAGAGACAAATATAGGAAAACTGGAATATTAAGCTGAAAAGTTTTGGAACCCTCCCACAACATTGGAATTTTTTATGCATAATTTAATGTTAACCAATTTTGTTACATATTTCTAAACGCGAATTTGAAAGTTATGGTTTGTTTAATTTAAACGTAATCACGTCCGAAAATCCAGATAAAATTTTAACAAAAATTAATGGTTAATCCTTCATAAGTTATCTGCTACAAAAGAAATTATTTCAAATTTAAAGTAGATTTCTTATCTTCAGATAGGTAGTACCAATTTAAAGATAAAGATTTCGGTTTTCTTTTATTTTTGTGTATAAGTGGTACAATTTAATAGTAAGGTATATTAACTTGCAATTTATTTTCTTTTAGACCTAAAAGTTTGTCCAAAAGCCTATAAAATTCTTTATATGTGTTAATTATAGTAAATTAATGGTAAATCAAACAATATCATTTTTCAATTAATTTTAAGTGGCACAAACACAAATCAATCCTTGTAACAGTTTTTTGAATTTTAGAGAAGATTTTGGACTCAATAAATTTTGACTCAAAAAATGAGAAAATGTCAATAAAATACACTGGTGTGCAAAACTTAAGCAACAAACACAAAATGCTAATTTCTGAACACGTGAGTACTCAAAAAGAAATTCTATAAAGAGCAAGTGTAGAAAAGAGGTACTACCCTAACAGCACGGCCAGTCGATGTGAAGTCCCCTTGACGTCACACATGGTTAGAAGTGTCACAATCGCTACGGTGAATCAAAATATGGGATATTTCACTATCTCATTATTACTCTCAAATGATTGTTAACACTGAAAAGTCACTGTGACTGTCGCTTTGTGATGGGTCACCAGGTGACATTACAATGAAGTCACCTTGTGATTCTCAAGTCACTGTCAGTTGAAGACTGAACTTTGAAGTCATTGTGAGCATTGCATTGTGATGAGTCGTCAAATAATGTCACAATGAAGTCGCATGGTGACTTTCCGGTGATCGACACTCTATTGTGAAGTCATCATTGCACTCCTTTGTGAAAAGTCACCAGATGATTTCATTTTCTGTCACTTGGGAACTCGTCACAGAACAGCTATCATGATGACTTTACAATGGAGTGTCAAAATGACAGTCACGTGAGAGTCACAAGATGACTTCATTGTAAAATCACCTGGTGACTCGTCAAAAAGCAGCAGTCATGGTGATTGTTCAGTGGAGTGACCAAATGAGAGTAAAAATGAGACGAATGAAAGATATCACATTTCTGTTCATTGTAGTGACTGTGACAATTTGTGATGTCCTCACATCGACCGTCTGTGCTGTTAGGGTAGTACCTATTTTCTACACTTGCTGTTTATAGAATTTCCTTTTGAGTACCCACGTGTTCAGAAATTAGCATTTTGTGTTTGTTGCTTAAGTTTTGCACACTAGTATTGAGAAAATGTAAAATTTGTCGAATTTTGCACGCAGTCAAACATATTAATTATTATCAATAATTTAATAAACATATTTAAAATAAAATTACCTTTATTTTGCAAAAATTCGGTTTATTTTAATTTATTTTGAAATCACATAATAAGTTCTATTTTATAATATGATCACTCTATTGCACAGTATTTAACTTTTTACTCATACCAATTTAAATATGAATATTCTGAAACTACATGTCATATTTTGTATATACTATTTATGTTGGTAATAAGAATCCACTGACTGATTAAGTTTATCCATGTACTACTAGTACCTATCTAAAGATAAATAAACAATTCTGCATTCTAAAATAGACACTTATACCGCACCAATTTTTATTAAATTGAATGAAACCTAACAACATCAACCAACCTCTTTAATCTGGCAATTATCGACTATTTAAACTGTGTTGTTTTGAAAAATAAATACATGGTGACGTAGTTTATTATTTGTGCACTATAGAAATGATAAACTGTTTAGGAAATTGGCAAATTGAGACTTTTTTTGTGAGGAACTACATAGGCTGTTTATCCTGAATAAATGTTAATAAATAAATTTATTATCTATTTCGAAAGTCAGAAATATGATTATACAAGAGTGAAAGTGTGTGAAAGAATGTACTTTAAATTTTAAATAATTTCTTTTGTAGCAGATAATTTATGAAGGATTAACCATTATTTTTTATTGAAATTGTATCTAAGAAGTTGATGGAATTATTGATGAGAGAGTTTTCAGTATTGTTCCAGATTGTTAGGATATGAAACAAGTAGACAATACGATTGAGTACTTGCAGTATAAATTACTGCAACGTCAGAATGGAGATATCATTTTGATTTCCATAAATAACAAATTGAAAAGTTTACGCAATTATACAAGGTTAATGTTGTCTTTGGATTAGGAGGTTACAGGTAGGTTATTTGTTCTCTGTGTAAAAGATCTTTGTAGTCAAAGGTTTTGTTATATTTATTTATATTTTGTTGTTTTTCCAGAAGTTGGAGGCTGTTTTTTAGGCAACATGTATTAATTTTATACATATTCTATAACATAAATATATTACATGTATGTTACTATACTGCATAAAGTATGGCATATTTTTACCTAGTTGTTAATATATTTTTCTTTCTGATTTCTAGCTCTTTTTCCAATTCCAGGCGGCCCAGACCGTCGCTATTCCTACAGTGGCAGTTCTACTTTGCCTCACCCTCAACGTTATGTGGACGTGGAGAAAAACCGGCCCTTATTGCGGATGCCGGGAGTGCCGATGCCTCCACATCCACCTCCGGAGGGTTATCCTGCACCTTACGCTACGATGCCAATTAGGAGCGGAGGTGCTATTGGTACGGAGAGGCGGAGACCAACTGCTGATGAGTGCCGGGCGATTGTGGTAGGCAGAAATGGCATGCTTCATCACGTAAGTAAAGAAGATTATTTTTTTTTTAAGTAAACATGAAAGGACCCTTTTGACCGCAGACAATGAAAGAGACAAGCTGCGATACTTCTACTCGTCTGTCCACTCCGTAGTCACGTGATCAAAGTAGGCTGGTTTCCACCAATTATCGAGCTGATGTATAATCAAGGTAGGCTGATAAGCAGCCAAGATCAGTGGATTGTCACGGCCTGTCTCTTTTGTTGTCTACGCTCGGGTACATTAGCATTTGCAAATCCCATCATTTAGTTCAAAAGAGAACTCAGGATAAAATCAGCCAGTTTATTTTAAAGTCAATAGGGGAGTTCTGTTTGAATTTAAATAAAAGCTTTCAAAATTCTATTACTAACAGCAATCTTTCTGGGAAAAAACTATACATTTTAAACAATATATCGTGGTCCTAATCATATATTTAAATTCTATTAATCAATCAGCAACAAATAACAGATCCGATTATTATTTTTTTTTTAATGCATAAAGGAAGGAAGTGATAACCATTCATGTATTCTGAAAGTTATCTGCGTGCAAAAGCATACGTTCTGTGATTTAAAAAATAAATAAAAAAGAGGACAATTACATTAAGTACATTGATCTCGGGAACTATCTCATACTTCATTAACAATAATTGTCGGTTGAAAATTCTATGCTAACAAATAGTCTATTTATTGACAATCTCAATGGTATTTATCCATTGAGATTGCCAACAGACATGATATAGCATGGATACTACTGCTTAGTTTCCATACTTAAGACAGTAACATTAATTTAATTTAGCAAATTGCTTCGTCAAATTATTAATAATAATTGTAATTTCGTTGTCTTCAGCAATAAAAAATTCATTTAAAAAATACAGAACTTTTCAGGTATTAACAGTCTATTTAAGCGAAGTGTTTCACTGTGAGTGATAAAGATTTTATTTATATTAAAACTGAATAAATGTTGATAATGTATTTTTGTAACCTTAAAAATTGTTTACCACAATAAAAACAAATAAAATGTTCTAAAATAACAAAACATCGAAATCAGAAACTCTCAAACGCAATTTTATTACTCAGTTAATAAATAACGCACTTAAAAGGATTATTTTTGTTTAAAATATGTGAAAGTTAAAGATAATATTTTAATAAAGTTCAGTAATAAAGTTAAGGCAAATATTATGATAAAACTTTTTCTATTTTTATATAATTTGATCCATTCATTGAATACCAAAAGAAAGGTAAAATGAAATATTCTAAAGTGTTATTCTATAACAAGTGTACTCTCGAAAACTTATTTCTTTTTTCTATTTCCTTGTCTTTTGCAGGCTACCATGGATCGTAAACGAATGGCCGGACTCACCATTCAGGAAACAGCGGAAGTTCACCACTACGACATGGCAGCATGAAGGAGTGGCTTTCCGCAACACTTTTAGCGAATCAAAATCAGGCAGCTCTTCTTATCGATTCATTTATTCGGTTCCTCAATCGATTGCTCTCGCTTTAGGAAGGGGAATCGACCCTTAAAAAATGTTAACCAAACCCCAAAATGGCGTAGATTTCATCCGCGAGTTTAGGTGTCGAGTTGCTGCTGCTGCTACTTATGTCATTGGTGATTCTAAGTACAAAGAAAGGAGAAGAAGAAAATAAAAATCCCATTTTTTCACCTTCTCTAAAATCTTTTACGATTACTGAATGATGGGTACTTCCTAAGAAAAGTCTTTCAGTTAAAGAAAAAGAAGAATGCATGCTTTTGAGAAGAGATTGCCAGTTGAAAGTACACTCCTGTTTGCTTCGTCATGAATATCAAATTAAATCATTGTTTCTAGCGTGTAGGAAGAATGTGCTTTTAGAGAAAAGACAAAATTCTTGACTGAATGTAGTTTCAGTGATCATTGGTTTCTTTGGATGTTAGGATTCAAATTCAACTTTATGTACATTTGTTCCTCCGCTTTTATCTGGACGTGCACAAAATAAGACTAAAACGAATAAATTAATATGTACATATTGGCCACTGATTTCTTTAAAATTGTTGTGTATAAAAAGATATTTTGTTGAAATTTTTAAATGATCAAAAATCTGTTAGGAGTTTATGCTGAGTGGGGTGATTTTCTTGAAAATACTAGTGAGGTCTGAAAGGATGGTTCGATGACATTTTTGCTTCAAATTTTTCTTTATGTAAAAACCCAATTTATGTCACATCTCATCTTCATATTCTTCATTAATGTTATTGTCTAGTGATGACTATATTGATATCTCACGAAGCTAGTCGTTTTTGCCAGTGTAAATCCAAACATATCTTTGAGTGATTGCTCCTGAAGAGAAGAAGTGTTCCAATGTAAACACAAGTATGGACAATACACAACATGGTTAAGTTTATACAGAGGAATTCGGACTCAAACGGATGGTTGTAAAAGGTTATGCGAAACATTGCTTTACTTCACTACGAGACTTAAATTGAAGATGATAGATCAATATCTGAACTAATTCAAATGCTTCAGTACTCATACATTCCAAAAATAGCACGTTTATTGAATTTGCTCATCAATATAAATATTTATATAGAGAAGATAAAAAAAGTAAATAAAAAGCTCTGAGTAAACTTTGAATAAATTATAGCCAAGAAGTATATCAATATAACAAAAACATGTGTCTGTTAAAGATATAAATAATTCCTAGTCAGAAAATAAATCCTATTATTAGATTTATTTTCATAATCTAATTTTTTTTTCAATTTTTCGTTTCCAAAAATGCATGTCGAAAAAAAAATGAAATTAACTATTTGCAACTCCTAAGTATAAATTGTGCTGTTGTAA
This sequence comes from Maratus michaelseni, assembly GCA_963931845.1. Classification (NCBI taxonomy): domain Eukaryota; kingdom Metazoa; phylum Arthropoda; class Arachnida; order Araneae; family Salticidae; genus Maratus; species Maratus michaelseni. The sequence continues at coordinate 260,388,383 of OZ007592.1, forward strand.
CACAGCATAAATTATGAAGCAGGTGAATTTTCTTTGATATAGTATTAAAAATTGTTTAGAAATTCCCCAAAAATGAATGGATGAGTGATGGAAATGTGAAAAAAATTTATTTTTTAATCATGTTTTTTTTTCGCACAAATGAGTAATATTTTGAAAAACTTCTGAATAAAATGAAAGTTTCAATAAAAATATATTTTATTTAATGATTTATATTACTTGTAAAGCTTTATTTTTATAGGTATTTTGAAGAAAAAAAAAGTTACAGAAATTCAATCTGAAATACCTATATTAAAATATCCAACTTAACATGTCTAAGCACTCATATCAAATAATTTAATCTTTCACGTGACAAACGACTTTTTTTAAATTTAAAGTATTGAAAATAATGTGAAACTTTTAAAAACAACCAAAACAATAGAATATGATACTAAGCGGTATCTTTAAAAAATAGTAAAAAACATAGCTTACTAAGTCTGACCTTTCTTATAAGTTGAAGACTGTAAAAGTGAAACATATCGACCGAACAAATGTCATCTGATACTTACTCAGAGAATAATTAACGAAAAATTTAGGTCATAAAAAGCATAATTAAGGAGAACATGTCCATAACTCTGTTTCAAGTTTGGATTAAAATAATAGAGATAAAAAGTAATTTTTGGGAATACTCTTCGTGGAGTGCCTGAAGCTTGGCCTCCTGATATTTAGGTGCTGAATTCAAATTAGCGTCCTCATGTGAATCTTTAAGCGTGTGAGTTTTGTGATACAACTAGGTGTGTAATATTCCCTAAATAAAAAAAAAAACTGTCTTCTACTACGCACAGCTTACTACTTTGAAAAGAACATAACAACATAACCCTGGATATATTTCAAGGAAACTTTTACTAGGGATCAAATACAATTTTTGCTGTTGTTCATTTATTTTAGTAGCTTCGATGTTATCATCAGTCGTCCCACCTCAACGCTTCTGGAATATATGAAACAGCAGTGACTTAATTTTCTGTTCATCGGGCTTAGATATTGAAATTTTTTGGTACATTTAAGAACAGTACACTGGTGTCTGTCGCGTATCAGTTCACAGCTTAACGTGTTCTTTTGGTTATCCCTCCAAGATAGATATCATTTGCGTTTACAAGTGAGTCCGTTGTTGCACCACAGTTATCCACTCTAAAATGAAAAAAACTCTTAGTGTCGTCTGTGTATTTGTGTGAATTGCTTGTAACTTGAAATCTTCAATTCACAGCTGGCCTGAGAATTGATTAAAAAAAAAAATACTACGAGTGCAATAAAACGGAAAAGAGTAACCGAGGATGGTAACATGCAATGTGGTTGGCTATTCATTACCAGAAATGTTTCAGTAACTGGTCACCGAAAATGAAGTGTTTAGAGTATGCGTTATGCTTAGTATTCAAGTACCTCTACAGAGTTTCATTATGGATAGTGAGTCAAAAAAAGACACAGCTTCTGAACAAGTCAATGAATGCTTAAGTTATGTTTGCTATACATGTATGAGTGTGTTTTGTTAATAACGTGTATATCCTGCTGGTATACATATATGTTGACATTGTACATATAACCTTAATATTAAACGCATTCTATTATGCTCATGAGACTTATCTAGCAAAAAATAAAATGAAATGAAATGAAAAAAAAAGAACCACAAGATTAAATAAAAATGAACAAGAAAAATATGCAAACTCGTGAACTTATTTGCAACGTCAGCATTTTTTACGAGAAAGACATTTAAATTGTTGCTTCAGTGCCAAACTTTTGTGTGGTTAATTTCAATCTGCAGTCCTATAGTTTTTTATCAAAGTGCAAAATAAGTATGCGCTAGTTGATATGTATATATATTTTTAATTTATCTTACATGAAAATCAAAAAGTTCAAACAGATTTTTTTTTTATCTAAGAAAGTTATTTTTTATGGCACAAATATCTGTCAAACTTTCTAATTTGAAAACCTAAATTAACACTATCTCTTCCCTCTGTTATTAAAGTCTGTCTTTTTTACAAAAATTTTGCAAATGACATATTTTCTTTCGAGAAAAGATAACTGTACAAATACGTATTCAATATAATAAAAAATAATTTGAAATGTTTTAAATTTAGACAGTACAATACAATTACATACTTAACCGTTCCAAATTATGATCATTTTTACTTAAAACACAAGCTGATATGTCAGTCCTTCATTATCAAAAATTTGTTTCAATAAACTCTAAATTCTTTTGTATACTTCTACATCTATGTTATGGAAGAAAAGAAAAACGAAATAGTTTTTCGGACAATTCAATATAATTACAAAATATTAAAAAATTAAATGTAAATACTGGAAGGTTTTATTTGACACCATTTTTAGAAATATTGTTAATAATCTCAACAAAATAGGTGGGCCAGATTTGAGCTTTTAAATATTTTCAGACCTATAAAAGCAAAGTTATAATTTTCCTTTTATAGATTTTTATCCGGATAAAATTTATAAAACCCTACATTGAATATAATTTTATTTTGGTGAATTCAAATAATTAGAGAAAAAATTGATTGGGTATTTCTTAATAAAAATATATTATTTCCTCAGATTCTTTAAAGAATTCCATATTTTAAAATTTGCTTAAATATGAAATGTCCCCGAACTTTTATTCACATTTGATTTTAAACTAATACAGTTTTAAAAAGGTATATAAAGAGAGCGATCTTGCTAAATATATATATAGAAAAAAGCCGACAAGCTGTATGTGATACGGTTTTAATTATATTTAAATAAAAAATATTTCTCTTTTTAAATAAATTATATAATGATTGGATCAAAATGCAATTATTTCTATGTATAAAACTATTTAAATAAAAAAAATGAATCAAGAAAATTTACAAATGCGTTAATAAATTCAAAATATTATTAATAGAAAAAAATGACAAGTTATGTGATAAGATTTTACTTATATTTATTTATTTGTTTTTATCTGTAATGATTCAATCAAAATGCAATTATTTCATTTCTCCGTATAAAATTATTTTAATAAAAAAGTGAATCAAGGATATTTGCATCAGTAAAATTCAAAGTATTATTAATGGGGATAATCAACAAGCATGTGTGATACAGTTTTGCTTGTATTTGAATAATAGTATTTCACATTTTTTTAATCTGTAATGATTGAATCGAAATGCAATTATTTCACCATATAAAACTATTTAAATTTTTAAAAAATGAATCAACAAAGTTTAAAAGTACGCCAGTAAAATTCAAATATTATTAATAGGGAAAATCAACAAGTTGTATGTGATAAGGTTTTACTTATATTTATATAAAAACTTTCCCTTTTAGTGATTGAATAACAATACAATTATATTGCATTCTCTCTATGGAATTACTTAAATACAAAAAAAAAAAAAAAAGATTAAATCAAGGGAATTTATAAGCACTTCAATACAATTCCAAGTATTATTAAACTTAATAAGGAAAATCACAAGTTTTTTGGGATACAGTTTATCTTAAAATATTTAAATAACAATTCGCACTTTTTTTTGCACCTCTAATGATTGTATCAAAATGCAGTTATCTAGCATTCATCGGATGGAGCTATTTAAACACACATATACATAACACACAAACATACACAAAAATATATAAAGAATCAAGAAAATTTGCAAATACTTCAATAAAATTTTATGTTTTATTTTAAACTTATGTTACAAAATTGCTGGATATTTACTACCTGAACAAACTAAATGTGTGTAAACAATATAACTTTACAATTATTATTAGACTAACCGGCATCGAACGCATACCTATTTCTACCGCAATGAAGTCCGTCATTTTGACCTATTTGTTTGTTCTAGTATTAATTTTAGAGCAAGAACTATGATTAATAACATAATAATTATACTTTTAGAGTATTTTTTTAAGTTAAACGAATGGGCTTTATTTTCGCAGCCTTCATTATTGTTTTGGCCTTTTTTTTATGGATATCATTCGCTTTTTACCTCTTGTTTTCATATTTGATTTATTTCATGGATTTTCGTGTTTTTTTAAATGAGTTTCTAAGTTCTAAGCGCAGGTAGTACACGCACAACTTTAGGTATGCAAAATATAGCAATATAGCAATGTGTATAGGTAGCTGTCTTTGAAGTTCTGTCCTTTTTGCATTTAAAATTGTAGGACTGTAAATCACAAGAAATAAACGGCGTTGCAATACGTTCACAGTCAAAAGTAAATACCAACAAAAAAATCTGATTAATCTTTTCAGATGATGCATTGTATTATAAGATAGAATTTCAGCTGTTGTATTATTTTTATAAATTTCATTTTTACACTGCTACTTATTTCACATTATATTAAAAATATATCGACCTTTTTTTTAAAACAAATGTAAAGTTTAAACCAGAATAATTGAGAATTCCCTTCTTTCTTGTCGTTTTATTTTTTTTATATAAAAATTTACTATACAAAGTGTCCAAAACAGATAAAAATACGATTTAATTTTTTTACCTGTGAGAGATTTTAGGCAATGTAAATTGAAACAGTGTTTAAAACAACGTAGCAATTAAAATTATGTTGATGAAAGTGTCCTGCCATTAATTTTCTTAAAAGTTACACTGTTAAAATTTTCATACGGACCCTGGGTTCTATAAGTTATATTTAGAAAACTTGTTTCCATGCTCTGACAAGCAAAACAGTAAAAATTCAATTATTACAACCAAAATTAGACGAATTATGATACTTTGAATTTTGTGAAATATCGGAGATTCCCAACACTAAAAACACGTTTTTATGTTTTCAGTGCCAAAAAGCTTCAAAATTTCATAAAATCCAGACTTTCATAACTCGGTGAATTTAAGTCGTAAAAGAATGTTTTTTTTTTCTATTTTACTTGTCAGAGCACAAAGAAAAATTTTCTAAATATAACTTATAGGACCAAACTACCGTATAAAAATATAAAAAGTGTAACTTTTTGAAAATTAATGGCAAGACACTTTCATCAACATAATCTGAATTATCAACCTTATTTTGACCACATTTTCAATTTACATTGCCTACAATCTCCAACAAGCGAACAATCAAAGCGCGTTTCAATCTTTTAGTGACACCCTGTATGTATACTACAAGAACTGGAATATCTTCATCTGCAAGAATGTTGATGTGATTATAGAGTAAAGTACCATATTATACTTTTTTCAAGGAACGTCTCCAAATAATGTTACACTGAATTACGCTGATAACAAATTAATATAATGAGTTATCAAATACAGTAATCAAATTTTAATAACATATTTAATGAAGTTAAATTATCATTTTTAAATTAATTTTAAAATAATTTAAATAAGTAAAATAAGAGCTACATTTTAATTCCGTTAATACATGCAAAAAATTCATGCTAAAGTAATTATTTATTAAATTTTACTTAAATATTATTTCTAATCTTTTCGTTAAATATGTATCTTGTAAATACTAATAAAGAGAAATTATTGGTAAGGTACACCGTTACAGTTTCGCAACCCTTTTATTAACTGATATGACGTCTTCGAATGAATGTATATATTTATAGATAACATTATATAAAATATGTAGCATGAAAGTTATTTTGGTTGAAATATGAACTAAACATAAACCACTATTAAATAGACAAACAAATCAGCCTTGAAACGGGAAGGAAATGTACAGTTTGTTATTATATTATATAATTAAATTGATTTCTAACTTTACTAAACATATGAGGCAAAATTTATGATGGCATTTAAACTTTGGGGGCCTTAGGCCAGGGTCTACTAACCTTAAGGGAAAATCAGACCCTGATTTTTAGACAAAAAACTGAGAAAGTTCATGGAGGAGCTAGACATGATGGAACTTTATTAATTCATATTAAAAATTTGCTCAGATGTAAAAAATGAAAAAATTAAATTATAAATTATTCTGCTATACAAACGAAATATTTTATCATTAAAGAACTTATCAGCTTAATGGGATATATATATATATATATATATATTACATATACGAATTCTAAATACATTTCTATTCTTAATTAAGTTATCTCATTATAGTGCAGGATTTCTTAAAAACATCACAAACATTAAGAAAAGCAGCGTGTTTTAAAGGATTGAATCGCTCATCGCGTCAAATCACACGCGAAATTAAGAGGGCATAAGCCAGCATGAGATTTTTGGTTTGAATCTTGCTTGCTCCGAAAAAAAAAATGAAATAGATCAAATACTTTTTTTACTAATATAAATGTAAACATTGTTTAACTCATGAAAATACGTAACAAAAAATGCTTATAACATTGACTAAATTTGGAGCAAGCATTGTCTGAAAGATTATCAGGATTTTTTTAATGGTATTATAAAAATAATGCAAAAGTATCTTCGTATATAAAAAGTTCCTTATAATTTTCCTTTCGCTTTTATAAATTACTTTACTGTATATGTAATGTGGCAATTTGTTATCAGTCATTTCATTGAAAAATATTATTATAATTCCCAGCTATTTAATTTGAATTGATTCCTGTTTTATATATGCAATTTTTATTAATGTTTTATTTGTAAAAAAAAACTGTGTGAATCTGCTTAAGTTTAAAGTTACAACTTGGATTAATCTTTTAATTTTGATATCATTAAATTTAATTTGTTTGGCATCTGGGAGTAGTATTATTGTAAATAAAATATTTGAAAATTCTTACAAATAAATACTATAAAGCATTTTAAAAATCAAACCTATTTTTATATCAAAATTGTTAACATGGAACATTGTTTTCTCAATGGCTTATTCAAAAATTATTTTGTATTAATATTGCCATGTAAGTAAAGTTTAAAATAGAATTTTATTAAAAAATTAATTATGTGGGAAATTTGAGAAAAAAATATTAACTTAAAAATTATCAATTATTCAAAAAATTAAATATTTTGTAAGTTATAGAAAAAAAAATCTTTTGCGTTTGAATAAACTTTGTATTTTACTTTCGTTAAAAACGTAATAAGAATTTTAAAAAAACAGGTCTGTTAAAAATTAGTTTTCAAAAGAACAATTATTATTATACCAAATCATATTGTTTATTTAATAATTTAATTAAAATTTCAACGATTTCGGATATCATAATATGGCTTATTTCTGATTATTTAATCAGTTGTAATATAGATGGAGAATTTTTCGATGTACAAATAAAAAAAAAAAAAAAAAGATCTAATTTTCTTTCTTTTTTTTTTTCTTTTTTTTTTTTTTTTTTAATGTGATAAGAAGAAATTATCAATAACAGAACTTCCATATGCAAATTTCCCTAGAATTGCAATTTTTTTACGTTTATTTTCTAAAATCAGTATTAATTAAACCATTATTTTTAATTAATACTTATTTTAGTTAATCTGTATTATACATATCAATTCCAAATAACAATAATTGTACTCCTAGGTGCCTCAAATGGCATTGTTTATACCATATATTAGAAATTTAAGGTACTGTATAGACTCTATTATTATTATATTATGTTGATGCGTTTTCATTATAATGCTTGTGAATCTGTATTGATATCTCATAATTCATTTGTGTGAAAGATTTTTACTAAATAAAACTTTTATGTTTATGTTAATACTTTGAGAAGCAGGCACTACTTCTCAGTCTTTGTTAACTCGAAATTAAATGAATGATTGAATTTTTTACTCATAATTATTGTAGATGGTATTTTTGAAAGAATACTATAAAATAATGAATTCGTTTAAAACAAACTGTTTTTTTAAACAAATTTTGCATACTAAAAATAATTTTAAGAAAGTAAGCCAACTTTAAAGTATGATTTTGAAAACCATTATAAATTATTTATTGCATTGACATATTTCCCTCAGTTATAGAAATATGTTCTACTCCATAAATAGATGTTTATTTTAAGATGTTTTACTATTATTGTTTGCGGAATTTTTTTTTATATAAAAATGGATAAATTAATTTCTGTGTACCATTACAAGTGCAGCTAAATTACTTACATTTAGGTAAAAAATGTTAAAACTTCATTTTAAGTTCTATATCTGTGTTTGAAAAATCTATAAATATAAATATTTTTAGAATATTACTTAAATTGCTCATTATTATGTAATTATATATGAATATTTAATTTTAGAACAATGTATCTTAGTTATTAGATTTTTAAGATTAGATATTTCAAAGCTCAATTGACTGAACTTTGGCAGAGATTGGAGAAGCGCAATTCATAGTTTTAATTTTTTGGGGACGAAAAATGTATTTAAATTTCAATTTTAAGATTTATTATTATTATTATTGTTGTTGTTGTACCTTTTTAAATTTGAAAAGAGTGGATCGTTTTATTAAAAACATATGTTATGGTACTTTAATTATCGTTTTAAAAAAGGATGGTTTTGAAAAAATGCAGAAAAACAATGATCGTGAGATGATAATTACTGTTTTTATTTATTAATTCTCTATTTCGTGCTGCTGTAAAATTAACTAAATATCAATAGAAAAATAAAATATCAGCTTATACGGAAATGAACGGCTTACATTGCATTGTGAATACATACTTGACAAAAGTAATTGTTTCCTTTCAATAATCTAAAATAGCAGATAATTTTGAATACACGTTTTTATTTCTATCTAAAATAGTCAATTCGTGTACGTTCTTCTATGTACGCTTCTGCACACACAGACATGTATATATCAAATTCTAAAACATAATTTAATTATTTTAGAGGATATATTTAAAAAATCATTTTCATGTGTTCAGCTTGCCACATACCAAAATCTGACGGCCATAATGGCTTTATTTTATACATAGTACAGCCAAAAAAAAAAAAAAAAAAAAAAAAAATCACAATTTCAAATCAGGTTATTTGAAGAATATTATACCGTTTTAACTTCTGCATTCTATGAAAGTTTCTGTTTTTTTTTGTTATTTTAATATTTTTGTTTTTACCATTAAGCATTTTACAGCTGAAAAAGTGCCAGTGTATCTTTCGTGTCAAAACATATGCTGTTCATTATTTCATTCTGATACTTTTTTTTAGGGGGGGGGGGGGGATTCTTTACTGGTAACTTGTTGCTTCGAAATTTGCCAGAGTACAGTCTTCAAATCTATGCAGTTTATGTATAGAAATCAGTTTTTAAATTAGAAAAATATGTATTTTAAAATAAAAATTCTGATGTTTAATATAACTAGTGTGAAATCCAGTACCGAAGTATCTTTTCAAAAGCCTGTCCAAAGTTTGACCTCTTTGAAAATTTATATAAAAAGATTAACAAAACTAATTAATACTAACTAATTATAACTTTGTAAAACTAATTAATAGTTTTACAAAATTTTAATATGGTCATATATAAATTTCTAAAATTAAATATAAATTAGGGTAAAAAAAAATAATAATAACATTTTCACACGAAAAGATAAAGAATTTTATTTTTATTTTAAACAACATAAAAAGTTTTAGATTATTTATGAAAAATAAATTGTAATTATATTTTTTAATTTAATTAAATGTAACAAAATATAACCACTGATCTTGAAAGATTATTTTTATATAGCAGTATTATTTCAGAACAATATATACTGACAAATCATTAAAAGTATGAAACTAAGATTTTTAAACAAATACATTTTTTAAACATTATACATAATGAGAAAAACATACAATAATAAACCTCTAAAAACATTAAAAAATATATTTATTTTAAAAAACCTTTATAAATAATGTTTAGTAATTTTCTAATTTAAATAATTTAAAACTTTTAAAAATACATAAAATATATTTTAATATACATTTTTAAATTTAATTAAATATTATTTCCATTTTAATATGTCTTTTGTTGTTACAAAATTTAAACTACATACAAAAAAACATTTTACAATTTTACTAATAATAATCTTCATAATCCAATATCTAAAATAGCATAAATAACATTTTTCTTTTTCAAATTATAATTTTGATTTAAAAAATAAACTTTTTTAGGGGATGACATCGGTATTGGATTTTGCTGCAATAAAATAAACGCTTAGTAAATTAGTTTTTTGTGCATCACTTTACAGTTTATTTTACTACGTTTTGTATACTAAAAAATGCACATATAAAAATGTAAAGTATAACAAACATTTAATATTACCAAAAATTAAATTAATGTCATCATTACTAATGTAAGATATTTTTTTAAGTAATAACAAAATTCCTTTTTTAAAGAAATTACATTTAAAAATTGTAAATCTTCTCAAAAAATATTCTTAATTTCGAAATATAATTAAAAAAGAAAAAATAATAATAATAAAATTCAAAGTAGTCTTTAAATTAATAATATACGAATAATAATTACTAAGGGAGAAAATATGACGTAAAGAATATTTTAAAGTCGTAGTAACTATAGATTTAACGTAAGAAAATTAATTATTATTCTTATATGAAAATAATAGGATACTTTTTGAGAAGATGCAATACTTTTAAGCTTTATGTAATAAGTTATATATCTTTCGTATTTAATTTTTTCCTTTAGAAACACCTAAAATCACATACCTCGGAAATTTTATTTTTTGGCGTTTGTTACTAACCCACCTACTAGTATTTTTGGGGGTTTGTTTGTTAACAAACTAGCTTTAAATGTCCTGATACTCAAAATAAACACAACCTTCAATTTGAAGAACTGTATAATAGTTCATTATCTTACGCAGCACTTATTGTAGATAAGAACGAGAAATAATGATTCATTTTCACACTTTACAATTTTGAAGCTATTACCATCATATGTTGTCCTTGTTATTTGCTGTTTTTACTAAAACACTAAATGTTAGAACACTTTTTTCTGAGGAAAAAAAATAGGGTACTTTGAATTTGATATGAGAAAATCAGCATTTTAGCGATCTGTTAGTTATAGACGTTTCAATTCGTTTATATTTAAACGGTATGCTCAAAATGCTCCTAACGTTCCCCTTACAAAAAAAAAAAAAAAAACTTTCACGGTGAATTTAAATGTAAATATCGTTGTTGTCAATAAATTAAGCATAAAATCTAACAAATTTGTTTAGGTATTCGCAGTACATTTGAAGCCGGTTTAGTGGGAATTCGATTTTTTTTCCTCTTTTTTGATTGCAAAATTTTTAGGTATACACACAATCGTGCGCCCCCACAGAAAAAACACACTATGTTATTAGTTAATTCTAATTTCTTTTAGTCATTCGCATAATTTATAGACGCATTTTACTGCAACAGAGAGAGTTTGCAATACTACTTTTTTTAAAGCAAAAATGGCAGTAAAAACCATGTCTGTCCGCAGGTTCGATGTGTGTTTTCGTAAAATCGTAGCATTTTTCATCAAGATTTTGTTCTTTTTGTTCAACATTCAGAGCTGAAATTTATATTATTTATCAAAAGCGTTAAAGTTGTGTTCTGACAGGTAAATCTTTTATATGACGCTTGTTGAGGAAATTTGGGACATTTGTTTAAAAAATAATGATTAAATAGAACTAACTAACAAGGATAGTTAAAATAAAATAATATATAGAACATAAGATAGATCTACAGCAACAGTTGAAAGTTTCCATTAAAATAAGGCTGAAAATAGGCAAGGACTTATTCAAATCCAAAACGCATCACATTAAAAGTTGAAATCAGTAGCGCAGAATCTTCATCAAGAAATTGAATTGTTTTGAAACATTATTAGTCATAAAAAGTACAAAAATATAAACAATACTATTGTTTCGTATCATGGGGGGGGGGGGGGGGGGGGGATGGGGTAGGAGTCGGGAGAGTGGGTAGAAATATATAAAATACAAAAGCTTTAAGACTTCATAAAAAGAACCCCCCCCCCCCCTTCTTCATTTCCAAAAGCTTCAGTGCAAAAGGGAAAAGAGTGTGCTCGGGCATCTATATGCTGCTTCTGCTCTTTCTCACTCTCACTTTTCTATATTTTGCACTGAAATAGGGACTCTTTTCATGTACCCTTGAAATGCTAAATTTATTCTGTCTGTTTACGCTGTTTTTTTTACACGCCGTGTACTTATCATAGCATAAAAGTTTTCGTAATTCTCTTACCAATTTTTTGTGCTCTGGGATAGGTTTTAACTTATAAATCCTCCAATCAGCTGCGTCAGTGTTAAAATTAATTATTAATATTTCAAATAAATTTTTCGAAGGCCTTTTGTTCATTAACATTGCGAAGATGTAATTAATATACCGTAAAATTATTTTGTTCCCAAAGCTATGCATTTGCCTGCCAGATATTCATAGTTTCATAATTGTTAGCACAACTTAAAAAAAAAAAAATGACACATTTCAATATTTTTTTACTTTTATTAATTAAACGTCTTTTCAAAAAAGTGTTTTAATTATCTAGACATTATAAAAAAAATAAGTATTTCCCCAATTGATATAATTATAAGACATCCTTCAATTTTTATCATAGAGTGAAGTGTAACACTTAACCATATCTGTTCACAGTACTTTTAGCTCTAACACCTTACAGAACGGTCGAAATGTTTAGACTCTGAATATACCAGAACGGTGAATTGAAACCAAAATTTTATAAAGCTGTCAAATCCTAAATGAAAAAAGTCAGATTATACGAAAAAACTGCTTAACTCTCTCCATATATCGGGTGTTTCATTAGATAATTACACGGTGTTCTTACTGTTCTTGAATTTCAGTATCTTTTTCTCCGAATAGTAATATTAACCTTATTTAACAATAGAAATTATAAGATTAAATGAAGAAGATATTACTATGCCAGAATAGTGAAGACCGTACTAAGCCTGTGTACTAACCCAGTGAAATACCAGGTATCTTATAAATTATCATAGCATCTAGTAATCTAGAAAATTTGTGTTAAAATACGATATACTAATATTAGACGAGGTTACGCAATGTAAGTTATCAAACAAATCTCCATCGCAAGTACTTATAATTAAATGTAACTTTGTTATATCAGCCCTTTTTGAGATGCAATTAATTATCATACAACAGTCTTAAATATATCACATAAAAATATCTACTAGTTTTTAATGCAGAAAATATCTATATAAGAGGATATTTTATGGAGATTTAGAAGATGATTTTAGTCATACAGAATTGCAGTTTTCCAAACTATTCTAAATGCAATAATAACCTTCTCGTACTTTAAAGGATGTCATATAATTATAAAGATGAAATACGGATATAGCTCTCGTAATGCTCAATAAAACGTGAAGAATTTATATCGTTCAGATTTTTGTTTAGTTAAAGAAAATTTCCTTTTTTTGGAAGGTGGCTAAAATTACAATTTTTATATCTCTCCGATTTACAACAAAATATTCTTCCAAGAAAGAAATATCAATTCTTGATTCACTCAGGTGTTTCTAGCAGAAAATTTGAAATACGAAAGAGAAAAAGAAATTATAAATAAATTAAAATTTTTAGCTACAAAATTGCAACGCTGTTTACAAAAAAGTAGAAACAGGGTTGATGGAATAAATTAAAATATTATAGTTAATCAATCAGCCTTGTTTCTAAAATAAAAAAAATAAATAAAAAACTAGACGGATTTTGTTTTTATATCTTTCTTATGCAAAGCTTCTAATACTTTATTTTTTATTGAAATAGTTCATATTTATTAATATCTACTAACTGAACTATTCAAGTGAAAGTATATTTTCTTTTAACGTACATTAATTACGAAATGACTTTAAATTTAAACTCAATTCAGAACGAGGAAATTTAAAGCATAAATAATCTCGAAACAGATCGAGATAAAATCATGGTGCTCTATATAAAATGAAAACTTTGGTGCCTATTAATTACATTTCAGTGTTTTTGTAGTATTAACAGTAACAAATAGAAGTGAAGTATTTTTCAGTAGTAACAATAATAAGATCTTTTTGTCTTATTATTTTTATTAAAAAACCAAATAAAGTCCTTACACTACCATTTATGAAACTATTTCTGTAAATTGCATTTTAATGTTCAAGGTAATAGGTATGTTCAAAATCCTTGAAAACACTGCACTGATCCTCTTGAAAATACTGTTGATATTACAAATGCATGTAACCAATGAATAAAATTTTTGTGGTTAATGCCTTAACAATGTAACAGTGGATAATAGAAATTCATGCAAATATTATAATAGTACTGATTAATTTATTTACCAGTATTTAGTTGATTAATGAATTTTGCAGGTTATGTTGAAAAGATTATTTATAGTCAAAACTTCAGTATATAAAATTTTATGAAGATTATCTCTTTTTCTGTAAACATTTTTATTGAAAACCATTAAAAATGAAATATTGAATGTCTTGCTTTTTCATCCTTTTCATAAAAACACACTATTCAATATCAGTCATTATTACAGTTCATAAATTAAAGAATGTAAAACATCAACTGGCTGTATTAAAAACATAATAATGATTACCCTCATCCTTTTACTACTATACATATTACATATACATATACTTATCATTACTAAATGTAAACATAAAGTAGATATAAGAAATAAAACATATATGCATGGTGATTCAAAAGTTCTTGCACAAACTTTCAAGGATTGTAGAATAAACAGGAAACCAGGGTCGTAATCCATTTATTCATTAAAAAATACAGAGTATTTCACTCCAATCTGATTAATCACAATTTTAACAATAATATATTTTAACGAACTTTTCAACAGACGTAGTTCGCTTTGTGTAAAATATAACCACATCACAAAAAGTGCCAGAAGTGTGTAGTATCTCGATCAATAGGAAATAATTCAACATCAATTACATTTATCTAGTTCAACGCTACTTGGAGGGGGAGGGTGGCTTGTTCTGTTACTTCTCGGAGTATCGTTGCATTTTACACAAAGAAAAATAAAGATGTTTCAAATTTCGTTAAAATATCTTCATATTGTTTTAAGATATAAAAAAAAAATACGCGTTCGAAGTGAGATAACCTGTATTTCTGACTGAATAAATGGGTTACGAATCTGATTCCCTATACAAAATTTGTTTGTTGTAGTGCGATCTACTAACACTTAAAGTTTGTTTAAGGACTTTTAAATCATTCTGCATAAAAAAAAAAATAAAAAAAATATTATAATTGTTTTCCATTCACATAAACACGCACCTACGCAAGGATTTTTCGATTCCGATGCCAAGAACCCGACAAATTTAAACTGTTATAACTCCTGATAACTTTTGATCAAATTGTTGCAGTGCACTCAAATTATGTATGCGTGGACAACGTGACATAATGTTGCCGGGGATTTTGTTGGTGTTTTAGACCTGCATTTACAGCGCGAATATAAGGGCTCGCTAACCACAAACACTTATAAATCGGATCCAAATTGTGGCAGTTCACACAAATTATGTGTGGTAAACGTAATCTTTTTTTTTTTTTTTTTTTTTTTTTTTTTTGGGGGGGGGGGGGGACTCTGTCAATTTTTTATCGAAACCCACCCCCCATATTTTTGTATATTATAAATATAAGGTTCTTTAAAATTAAAATGCCTATAACTCGGACTATAATTGTCGTAGCACACTCACATTTTGATGGTAAATGTAATATTTTTAAAGGGGAGACTCGTGAGGGGGCCTTGCAATTTCGGTACCCCTATACCTCGGTCTCTAATTGTCATAGGCCCGCCAAACGTTGTATGGTTCAACGTGATGAGGAGTCATTATCAGGGGTGATTCTATCATTTTCTTTGATTCTATTCTATCATTCTCTCTAAATTTTATTAAAAGCTGAATATATAAGGGCTCGACAAATTTAAAAACTCGTGATCAAACTGTCGCAGCGTTCTCAAATTGTGTGCATGGACAACGTGACACAGTGTTAGAGGTGGTGTTCAGAGGACCCCTCCCCCCAACAGTGAGGATCGAAAAAAATTAAAACGCTTAAAACTCGCGCTTACATTATGGTAGCGCAAGCAGATTTTGTATGGTAAGACATCGTGAGACAATGCTACATGTGATGATTGAAGACTCCCCATAGTGAGGATTGAATTTTTTAAAACGCTTATGATTCGCCTTCTAATTGTTGTATCGTGCCAAATTTTGTATGGTAAAGCATCATGAGACAAAGGTACATGTAATCATCGAAGATACCACTCTCCACCCTCCTGAAGAAGGTCGAAAATTTTAAACAGTCTAAAACTTGCGTTCTAATTGTCAAAGCGCGCCAATATTTTGTATGGTAAAACATTACAAGACAAAGTTACATGGGATCATAAGAGACTTTCATAATCATGGCCTCAAATATTTAAATGCTTGTAATTTGCTTTCCAATTATTGCAGCGCGTCCAGATTTTGTTTCATAAAACATCATGAGACAAGGTTACATGTGGAGACCCCCCTCCCTCTATGGTGAGGGCCTCAAATTTTCACATGACGATTTATTATAACGATTACCACACAAAACTTGTGCACTGTAAAAAAAATTCCAGAAAAAGGTTTCAGAAAAAAATGGTGGCATTAAGATGCCACGGCTGTTACGTTTTACAACAAAGTAGTGAAACATTCCAATTTTCAATAATCAATATACTTTTGTTATTTAGTGTCTTATTTAAGCAACTAAATTTTAAAGTTTCGTATTACAGATAAAATGAAAATTTAAATAATGAAGCATAAAAAGATTTAAATTAGCTACTTACTTTATCGGTTGATATCCAAACAAAGAATGGCATTTGTTCAGATTGCATTTGTCTCTAAGTTGCCTAGGCAACTGTTTTTTATTATTCTTTAGTTATCGAAATGGCTAATGGAACATAAAACATGAAGCACGCATGCGCAGAATGTAGTTTACGGAAAAGTTGAAACCTCTTAAAAATATTACACGAATTATTGCCGTAATTGACGTGGGACATAAAAATATTCGAAATTCCGGTAAAATATGCGAAATGTTTCAGGATAATTTCCTGAAACGTTCCGAAATTTTTTTACAATGTGTGGGCTGCGACAATTTGGATCCGAGTTATAAATGTTTGTGGTTATCGGACCCTTATATTTGCGCTATACTAAAGTTTAAGGGACTTCGGTTAAAAAGCCGACAAAGCCTCCCCCCTTTTATAAAGATTACGTTTATCATGCAAAATATGAGAGCACAACAAATATAAAAACTATCTGAAATTTGGGGCAACTATTTGATTGCTCATAGGGGCCGAGGCCCTCGGTTATGGACAAATTCATTAATCAGGCACTCTATAAAATAACATTCTAAACATACTTGAACCGAAATGCCATGTACCCGCAAGCACACATAGCAATTGGTAATACAAATATATGACGAACTGCATTACATGTAAGTATGAACTACGTATGTTGCATTAGATTAGATACACTTTTCATTACAATACACGCCGTTACTAAAGCTGGTATAGGAGTGCAAACTTAAAGTGGATATCAGAAATAAAAGCTTTTCCTTATCTCTAAAAATCGCTTTTCCTATGTTAAATCTCATAATTTAAGACATATAAAACTTAAATGGGATCTAAGAAATAAAACGGAAATATTGAAAGAAAAATCCCTGACGGCTCGGCCTACAGGCACAGGTAAATTTCGAAGACGCAGACCGTGGGGAGCCTGTTTATTGGGAATTGCAGAAGAAATGACATTTTTGCCATGATGCGGCAATTGGGACCGCCCACTTCGAAATCTACCTGTGTCTGTAGGCAAAGCCGGCAGAATTTTTTTGTTTTTATTATTATTATTATTATTTTATTTATTTTTTTTTTTTTTGCTGTAAGGGTTGACCCTATAAAAACTTGTCAGTATAAAAGTTGTAGGTTGTTGTTAAGATAATTTATAATAAATCACAGCGGATTTGATATTTTGTGAATTGACAGTTAGGATTTTTTTTCTTAAACTCTTATGCCCCCCCCCCCTTGAGGCCATTTTTAATTATATCAAAAATCTATCATACATAAATTTTCGGCCCTTTTCCTAGAAGTAATAATAACTTTAAACGGATTCGATAAGTATCATAATTAAGAAGTTATAGGGTTTTTTCTGTTTTCACAAAAAGATTCCCCCCCCCCCACTTGGTCCGATTTTGCCCATTAACGAACTTGACCAAGATTTTATGTATCAGTTTGGAAGAGATTTGTGCAGAGTTATTGAAGTTATCGTGTCCATAAAAAAGTGATAGATAAAGTTTTGGGTTCTGAGAGTTATAATCGGCGTAGATCTCCAAAAAAATTTCCATAAGTTCCAACATAGGGGAAAATGTAATAGGTAGTATTTCTTACGAAATGCTCCTAAAAAGGTTAAAAGTAGTGAATTTGTATTCGAGAATAGCCTTGAATAAAACCGCAGCTGTCCAAACTAGATTTAATTATTTCAAATTAATTTTGTTAGTAAATATGTGAATTTCAATTATTACAATGTTGTTAATTAATAAAAAAAACTCCCTATTACTTAAAAAAATAGTGTTTTGGTTTTGTGTAAGACATCCACCGGTGTAATTATTCATACATATATGAGGGGCTTCGGTGTAAAATAAGTAACTAACAAATTGCATGTTTCGAGATAGTTCAAGGATTCAATTTTTTTAAAGAAAACTACGAACAAAACTATTGTGATTGCTTCCTTTAAAACAGCTTGATTTGTTAGAGGCTACTTCACTCAGACGAAAACACCCGCTCACTAATGTTAATCCTATGGAGGAAATATTTTAAGATATCTCGTTCGCATTTCGATATTTTTAAATGATTTTTTTGCATTGGATAGCTGAGGTCAATCTTTATGCACGCTCCTTTGTACTTTTTCGATTTTTGTTGCAGCTTTTTTTATTGAGGATACTTTCACTTTCAAAACCGGTTCCGAAAGTGAAAGTATCTTAATAAAAAAAAAAAAAAAAAACTTGTAATCAAAATCGAAAAAGTACAAAGGAGCGGACATAGACATTGACCTCAGCTATCCAATGCAAAAAAAAAATCATTTAAAAATATTGAAATGCGAACGAGATATCTTAAAATATTTCCTCCATAGGATTAACATTAGCGAGCGGGTGTTTTCGTCTGAGTGATGTAGCCTCTTAACTTATGCGCAACATATTTTATCTGATAGATTTTTATTTAATTTGACTTATGTGCAAAGAGTTTTCGTTATTAACCCGACGGGTCAGGACTTACCATGAAGAGTCGCGCGGGGTCAAGACTGGGTGTGACTTTTGGTAGTTACTTTATATGGCCGTAAATATCCCTTTGCGGAATAATTTATCAGAAATTAGAAATCAGAGCATTTTACAATACGTTTAATTAAAGGAAAACAAAATATTGAAAAAATATATACAAAATCCTAGTACGTATTATCTTTTCGTAAAAAATAACATTAAATTTTCGGTAAACAATTTCAGCATTAAATGTAAAAACTGTAAATCAGTAGTTTTTTTTATTATTATTATTTGAGAATCTAGAGAGCAATTTTCGCAAATCATGCAAGATGTCCTCATTTCCTGCGCCAACCAGATACTTACTCAAATAGCATAACAGATGAAACACTACGTCTTGTGCAAGTACTGAAAAGTATGAAGTAAAATCAGAAGCCAGTAAACTACACGATGCTTGTAAAAATTTGCCGTGTATATCACCTCACAGCCAAGTCCCTTTACGCCGGTTTAAATGTCTTTTATTATAATGGCATATATTGAGTAAAAAATCAACCTTGCATTTTTAAAAGGTTGTCAGGATATAGTTAAACAATTTTACATGAAAATTAAAATCAGAAAAAAGTAAAAAATGTCAGTTGTTATGTTTTACACTCGAGCACTTCATATATTGATAAAATGTCATTTCTGAAAACTGGATTTTTGTCATATTAATTGTTAGTTCAAGGACTTTATTATTATTATTATTATCTTACTTCCTACTGTGTTCCTTTCGGATTTTTTGATTAACATAAATTTAATACAGTGAAAGAAACATGCCAGTTTTATGTTCCGATTTAGAAGCAGTTGTATCGCTTTCTTTTAACACTTTCCAATATATGTTTATGATTTCGATTTGTCTGTCCGTCCGCGCTCTAATTCACGTAAATATAGTCGGATTTCCATGTAATTTATATATGTTATTGAGGTCTACCATGGCATGTTAAGTATTGAAACTGAAGTGTGTAGCATTTATAGCTTGTTTACAGGGGCACTCAAAAGAATACAGTTACATTATGGTCTATGGGGGAAAATCGTTTGCAGTGTATTTTAATGATGTTAGACTATTTCAAACATATTGGAATTGATATACATCAATGAGGTGCACAACAAAATGCTCACTGTAGAACAGATGTGTGCATAGCATTTATTGTTCTTTTACAGGGACACACAAAATATTTCGGTCACAGTACTGTCTATGAGCAATAAATGCTGGAAGTGAGTTTTCGATTGCGATATGTATTTTTAAATTGAACTAATTTTTTTACATTTTCCAACATAGTTGAAAAGTGTTTAGGAATTCGGTTTGTCTGGCCGTCTGTCTATCCGCGCACTAACTCGCGTAAATATAGTCGGATTATCATGTAATTGATATACTATGTTATTGAGATCTACCATGGCATGTTCGGTACTGAAAATGAAATGTGTAGCATTTATATTTCGTTTACAAGGGACACTCAAAAGAATGCCGTTGTTACATTATGGTATGTGGGGAAAAATCGTTTGCAGTGTATTTTAATGATGTTACCCTATTTCAAACATATTGAAATTGATATACATCACTGAGGTGCACTACAAGATGCTTATTGTAGAATATGGTATGCATACCATTTCTCGTTCATTTACTGGGACACACAAAAAAATCCGGTTACAGTACTGTCTATGAGCAGTTGCTGGAAGTGCGTTTTCAATTGTGGTATGCATTTTTAAATTGAACTAGTTTTTTGCATATTCTAGGTGAGTGTATATTATATAGATCTTATACAAAGCTGCACAAAATAATTCGAGAACGTTTTCGCCTACTGTAGGAAATTGCTGAAGGGGAATTTTTAACTGCTATGCGTTTCTTAACTGAATTAATTTTTTACATACAATATAGTATATATACAAATCTATAGATCATATACACATAGATCAACACAAAAGAATTCGGATGTTTTTCCGACTATAGATGACAATTGCAAAAATTGGAGCTTTAGATGTGTTATGCCTTTTCCAATTTTTTTTTTACTTAAACATCATCTTTAATCTTATTAAACGTTGTAGTCTTATTAAACGATGTTCTGAATGTGTTTCATAATTTATACTTGACGCATGTTTTATCTCTCTTGTTTAACCTGTGTACTGCTATCTGTGAAAATGCACCTGCCAACATTACTCTCACATGACCATTTTTTTTATGTTGTATAGTTCAGGATTATGCAATATTTTATTACTGAGTTTCCGATTTTATCATTGTTTTTGGCTTCCAAAACGTACAAACATATTTTACCTGTGTGTAACAAAAATAAAGAAAAACAAAGAAAAAGGAATACGGGGGGAGAAGGAGATGGCAGTTAATAAAGGTATGACTCTCCTATACTATGGTATCAGAAAGAAGGGCCAGACGAAGAACCTGTTCTTTTTTCTTAATATTTCTTTCATCTGTTACATTATTGGGGAACAAGTGACAAGGCAGGTCACCTGGCACGCGCATGTAGAAAGTAAATTTTTATTTTTCTAGGGTTGCCATAAATATTCGTTACACATTGTGCGCCAACAACCGCCAAGGCTGTCGCCAATCTTAGTTTTGGTTTCACAATCAAAAAACATTCAACACAAAAAGACTATCAGTAAGCATGTAGCAATATTTGAATCCGTTTTGTTATTGCACTATATTACGAAAATTAACAAATGTGATATTACAAATACAAACCCAAAATGTCCTTAAGCTTCAACCTGGATATGCAAGTTACGTCCAAAAAAATAAATAAATAAATAAACAAATAAATAAAAGGTCGAATGATGGCTATAATTTCAGTTCTAATTAATACAAGAAATAAAGAAAAGTACCATCTTAAAACTATTTTACTCTTAGTTAAATTCTTCATAATTAATGTGGTTTATTTTGTCATTAAGTAGTCATGACACGCCAACAACAACAAACGTATAAAAGTAGAAACTTGCTTTAATTTAAAAGTTCAATAGCAACATCATAATTTTATTAAATAACTTTATTTCCGCATGACAAAAAACTTGGAAAGACAATTTTTCATTTTTAAATTACCTAGTGAGACAGTCTTCTACCCTCCCCCCCCCCCCCCCCCAAGTTGTATTACTTTTATCATAATTAATAAACGCACAAATGAAAGAGAATTAACTAATTAAAATCAGAAACTAAACTCCAAAGCCTCAACAAAATAGAAGATTATGAATATTTTAAAATGGATGTTTTGGATATAATATATAATAGAAAAAATACTTTTTTTTTTAATAACTTGTTTATAAAAAAAAATGTCTTTTTATAAACAATTTTTATCATATCGTAAAATTTGTGTTCAATCCGTTACATTTTCTATTGAATTATTTCACACGATGATCCTAATATTTTTTCCCTTTAAAATCTAATAAAGTTAAAGATTTGCATTAATTTCATACAAGTGGAGTCATCTAACAGAAGTCATTGCATTAGAATTTAAAAGTCGCTTAGCCTGAGCATTTTTTTTTTCTTTTTTCACGTCCGAAGTCTTCATATTTCCAAAATAAGGCCACTGTTAACCCTTTCAGTGGCAAAGTACTTAATCACTTATATTCGAAGAATGCTGAAATGATTGAATGACACCAGAATTTACAAATTCATTTGAAGAAAACAAGTTAAAGCTTTTCTTCACGTACTTAATCAAAGAAAAAATTTCTTCCAAAATTCTGGTGTTAATGTGACATTTGGGGATTAAAATTAAGCGGTCTAAAAATGAACCACCCTTCAAGGGATTAAAACAACATCCTTCTATCAATCAAATAGAAAAAATGTTTTATAAGTTCAGAGATAAAATTTTAGAGAAAACCGAATAATTAGAATCTTAGCCTGTTAGATATGACTAAGGGGATCCAACGTGGACTTCCTTCGTTAAAGAATACAGGTGAAAACCATTTTTTAATTGAAAATTCCAATACATTTTTTACATTTAATATACTTTTTAGATTGTTCACTAACACTAAAAAACATTTTATATGAAAAATATTAATAATGTATTCAAATAGAGTTTTGAAATTAGCCGCAAGCCAGGAGTTAATAGCCGAAGAAATCGCCAAAGATTTTGCTACTTACAAGTCTTTTTTTTATTTTGATAATTTCAATGGTTTAAGAGCGTAGTTCGATTGCCTGTCTGTTAAATCTGTGTTTTATTTACTAATTGAAGAAGTTTTAATTTCGTTATGGAATCTTAGCCAGAAACAGATGCAAATGAATTAATCTTTCGTAATCAAGCTGCACGCGATAGATATATATATTTTTAAAAATGAACGCTTGAAAATGATTTTAAAACCATAAAAAAATCAGTATATTAAGATACAGTTTTCAAACAAATTGCATTTGAAAGAATATTTTTTTTTATATTCGACAGTGTAAAAATTTAAATTGTGTGATATATAGAAGTTAAAAAAATTGCAGTAAAAGCGAGATTTATATGTCAGGTGTTGCCACCGTCAAAATGACGTCAGCGTTACTCACGGACATGTTTTTGCTTTATAATACAGATTTCATCTTGAAGCTAAGGATCTACAAGTCCCGAAAAACTTATGATTAATACAGAAATTTCAACACATTTGTATAAAATGTCGGAAAAAGAACATAACACATCACTAAAAGATAAAGTTTGGTACAATTTAAAATACAAAATTTTTAAAACAAAAGGTGAAAGTTGCATTTAAAAAAAAAAAAAAAAAACTGATCAAAAGTAATCAATCAATTATTGAGGTTTCTGAAATCGCCTAAAAATGAAAGTAAAAACGACTCGCTTTATATAATAACCTTAGAAAAAAAAAATGTATTTAATAAAAGTGATAGCCGGAGGTCTTGGTTGCTACTTAGCCTATTTTCATCAAGGATTTTGTATTCTCGTTCAATACAGACAAAATATACCTTTGTCATCAATATCGAGTAAGCAAGCAAAGTCGAAGTTAACCTATAAATAAGATCGATGTAGATCAAATTGGAAAGTAAATGAGACAAAACATTTAGAGAGAAAGTTAACATTGTTCTGCATTTTGCATGAATTCAATAAAATACCGCTTAAATGTAATAAAAAGTATTTTAAGGAAATTAAGAAAAAATGAATCAAGGAAAATAAATAATTTCAGGGTGTGTATATATATATATATATATTTAAGCAACAAAGTGTCTCATTGTTTTCAATCGCTAGAAAATCGTACCATTTATGATAAAGGTACAAAGATCGTAGTACAAAATCGTCTTACATCATGGTACAAAAACCACTGTTGTATCGCGGAGAACAATCTATTACCGATTCATTTATCTATGCTAGTCATCTCAAATAAAAATTGGCATCAAACTGATATATTAAATTTTAGTTGAATGATGATTTTAGAAGATTCCTCCTTAGTCACTATAACTTTCAGTTTTTGAGAAGTTGTTGTATTGAAATATTGTATGCATTGAAATTGTTGTATGTATGTATGTAAGATGAATACAAGTATGTATGCTAAAATGCAACAAAAGAATACCTCAAAAATTTTAAAACGTGCAAGGAATACAATAAGGATTCGTATTTTGATATAAAAACAGTAGGAGAGGTATCAGCTGTCCAAATTTTTTTCGACTTTATAAAGAAAATAACTAGTATTTCAATTTTTCGAAATTCACTATTACCAAGTGATGAATCTGACTAAACTGAGCGATAAACAGCCAAATCCATAGCCATAAGAGACAGGTGATCGCTCTCATCACCAGCTGTTCAGCGTCCCGGGAGAGGCAGATGTTTAAAGATCTACGGAGCACGGAGCAAACTGGTCCATTTAAAAGTCCCGAAAGAGGCAGATGGTAAAACCCTAAAAAGACACGCGTATGGGTAGGTAGATAAAAGAGGGGAGGGAAAGAAAAAAAAACAGTTGCATGAGTAATGCATCTATCGAAGCATGAGTCCTACAATGTTTACTGTGTTCCCAAATTTATGTCTATTACTAACCTCATGAATACTAAAATCATAGGCGCTAGCAAAGCGGGGAGGGGGAGGGCCAATGCTCCTCTCTGAATTTTGATAACTAAATTTTCTTTTTCTGTGATGATTTTGAAAAAAAAAAAAAGTAAAATTGATTCTTCACTAGTGACTTAAAATAATTTAAAACGAAGACAAAAAGAAATTAAAGCACACCATGAACATCCCGTGGAGGCCATTTTTTTGTTTTGTTTTTCTTTTTAAGCTCATGTGCCTAAAATTTATCTGAAATGGGGTGTTCAAAAGGACAGAGCCCTCTGACGAAAAAAGAAGTCAATCAATTCTCCTTTATGAAAATTGCTTGTATTTTATTATTATTATTATTAATATTTACTATTTTTTAATTGTTAAGTTTCTGTATTGCTTTTAAACGATATGAGTACCCATTTCATAACCATTTGATATCTTGATATGTTTTTAAAATTATTTTGTATGGGAGGGGTGGGGGGATTCTAACAAAAAAAAAAGTTTAGTTTAGCTTTTTCATGCTTATATTCTCCATTTTAAAAATAAATCGGTCAAGTACGAGTATAACTCGCGATCAAAGAGTTCCATACATTACATTTATTAATAATAAAGTCCTACTACCCCTAATTTTTTCATGATTTTTCGAAAATAGGGGGAAGGGTAGGGATATTTTTCCAGTATACTTTCGACGATATCTCTGAAAATATACCTAAAATTAAAAAAACATTTTTGATTTCGATGTTACGAGATCTTTCGAACGATACCTACACGATAAATAAAAATAAAGGTTTTTTTTCAAATAACTTAATTAATATCTCGGCTAACTACCGACAATTGTTCTCGAAAATCATTATCAAGTATCCTTAGATGATTCTGCGTCGATAGCTACCTCGAGCGGCCATCAACTCCCCCGCTGACCGCCCGAAAAGTAAAGTTTGTGTGTAATAGAAAAATGCGTTTTTCTCAAAAACTATGTTACCTAGGAAAATCTCTATAGTTTTCCTGCAAGATTTAAACTCCTAATACCTCTACTTTTTTCATAATTTTAGTTTCAGTAGATTCGGAAACAAAGGAGGAGGGGGACATATTTTTGCAGTGGACTTTCGACGATATCTCTAAAAATATAATACATAAAATTAAAACAAATATATTTTAGAGTTCGATATGAGATCTTTCACAAAACTTTTTTTTTTCAAGTAACTTAATTAGCCCCCTAAATTTTTCCTAAATATATTTGTGAATGGCTAATAATCTGAAAATATATGGGTAAAAAAGGCTTTATAACTTTCCCAAGTTTGAACTTTCCTCGTCCCATAGCTTACAAGAAAAAGGGCTGTGATGGACAGGCACAGGAATGATTTTACAATGGTTCCATTTTTACTTTTTAAGTACAGAACCCTAAAAATGCAGCTAAGTACATAGAATACAGGCACATCTGTTCAAAAATCTTGCTCCCATCTGATTTCATTAGGACTGAAATAGTAAATTGGCAATTTAACTATTTTCACCTAATTATAAGCACAACTTTTTTGTAATATTTTTATGGTTGGAAAGAGGGATGGATCATTAAATAGTCATTTTTTTTTAAAAGGAAGAGAGATTTGACATTTGCAATCCAAATCACTTCTTTTAGAACAAAATCTACTTATCTATAATGTATTTAACATCTCCACACTTGCTCTTGCTACTGCTATGAAATGAGATGTGATGTGATGATCTTATACTTATGATCAAGGCCAGCCTTCTTTTTAAAGAAGTCTTACGACGGAAAAAAAAAAAAAAAAAAAAAAAAAAAAAAATGGTTTATTTGCAAGCCTGGGTGCAAAAACTTTTTGGACGTTAATATTTCATTTAAAAGTACTGTAAATTCTTGAATTAATAATAAATTCATGACATTAAATATAGATTTTCAGTTGATAACAAAATGTGATTTCCATTTGTTGCTACTATGTAACAGTCTTAAAAAAGTAACACTTTACACTTTTTAATGACGAAATTGTCGCAGAGAGATGTTGGATAACTATTCTTTGGTAATTGAATAAAAAAAACATAGGGTGTCATTTTCATATTGAAATAGAAATAAACTTAGAAATTTTCAATAGTAATTCTTAAATTTGACATCATATAATTCGTTTTTAGTGCAAGTTTCAGCTTTCAGATACCAAAATAAAAGTCCTTCGATAAAAAAGTCAAGGGATCATAAAAATGATTTATTTAGTATTTTGTTTTTAACACTACTGATTTCCACTGTTGAAAAATATTAATAAAATTTATATTAAATCTAAACATGAACGAAAATGGGTTATTTTTGAGATTATGTCCAAAATCAGTGCAATTTTTAATGGTGAATGTCTTCAGAGTATTAGATTCGTTTTGTGATGTCAAAACTGAGTGACAGTACTGAAATTTTAAAGTTTGTTCACATTTCAATATTGAGATGCCCCCTAAAATTTTATTTTTATATTGAATTAAAGAAGACTTAATTCACAACTAGAGAGTCCTTTTTGCTTTTCTATGCACTATTTTGGTGATTAAATAGTATGGGATGATCTTTTTCTTTTTACCAGCTGTACCTTTTGGTACGTAAGTATTTTTTAAAACTTGAATGCCAGGCAATTCAAAAATTATGAGAGGGGCTCAAATAATCACTTTCAAATAAATTGAACAATTAGGATTATTAATAAAACAAGGCGATACAACCCGGGCTACTGGAAGCTCTATATACTGTCAGGAGGTCAAAACGTAGGTGAAATTCATTTTTAACTGAAAACTCTAATAGATCTTTTACATTTAGTACATTTTCTTAGATTGCTCACCAACTATACCAAAAAGCATGTTTGGTACTTTCATATTAGCCAGATGCCTGCGGTTAATCGCAAAAGGTTTCTGCATTTATAGGAACCTTTTTTAGTTTAATTGTTTCAGTGTTTAAGCACATAGTTTGATTACATGTCCTGTTAAATTCGTATTTATTTATTTTATTTATTTGTGAAGTTTTAATTTCGTACGGCATTTAGCTATGGAATATTACATGAAAACAACTATATACTGAAATATTTACATTGTTTTAAGTGCAAAAGGGTTGATCTTCTATAACTGGATTGCAAATTCCTTTTTGAGATGGATTTAAAAATTCATGTTTGAAAAATACTTTAACAACCATATAAAATCAGTAAATTAAGATACAGTTTTCAAAGAAATTTTGAAAAAACATTTTTTTATCTATTCAACAGTGTAAGAATTGAAATTGTACAATGTTTAAAAGTTAAACAATTTGTGATAAAATGAAATTGATTGCCACCATCAATATGAAGTCAGCATTATTTAAGGATATGTTTTTGCTTTATACACTGCTGTCCAAAAATTAAGGGGCAGTGACTGGACGCTTCCGCTTTTTTCACAGTTTGTTGAATATATAATAAAATTCTTGACAAATTGTCTTTGAACTTCAAGATGTAAAGCACATGTTTGACTTCAAGAGCAGTAGAAACAATATACAGCAATTAAAAAATTAAATATTGAATATTTGATTAAATATGAGCATTTGTATGAAATAATTGTTAACTGCACATGTGTGAACTATACAAAAAATTTTTTTCATGATTTGGTAGTCAATTCTGTAGAGCAACTCATATAACAAGAGCAGTCAAACTCAAAAATATACATTCAATACAGTGAGCTAATTGATAAACTGAGGAGGAAATTCCTTATAATCCAGTGGGATTTTTTCCCCAATTTGTCAATTAGCTCACTGTATTGCCTGTATCTTTTTGAGTTTTCACGATACTTGACTGGTTTTTTTATGAGAGTTGCTCTATAGAATTGACTACCAAATCATGAAAAAAATATATATATTTCATACAGTTGGCGCATGCACAGTTAAAAATTATTTCATACAAATGCCCATATTTAATCTAATATTCAATATTTAATTTTTAGTTGCAGTATATTGTTTCTACTGCTCTTGAAGTCAAACATGTGCTTTACATCTCGAAGTTCAAGGACAGTTTGTCAAGAAATTCAGTATATATTCAACAAACCGTGTAAAAAGCGAAAGCGTCCAGTCACTGCCCCTTAATTTTTGGACAGCAGTGTAACATAGATATTCATGAGAATAATGAATAGTTCAAACTAAATATTAATGCCATTATGACGAAAGCAATATTTTATATATTTCAGACAAAGGTTTAATGTACTGAAAATTGTAGGAAGTTATGATAATCAAATTATGAGACAACGGGTATTTGAGCAGACCACCTTTCATATAATAAAAAGTTTTCACAGAAAAAAAAAAAAAAAAATGTTGAGTATTAATGCATGTAATCATATTTACATTTACAATTCACAAACATTAAATCTTCTAAAACTACTTGAAAATTTATTTGCAGCATTTCTAAGGTGAAACATATGCAACTATCAAAGAGAAAATCATAATCTTTGAAATATCTCATGTGAATCAAAAAACTTTATTTGAATTTTTAGTGCTTAAGCCCCTCCTTTTCTTATACACCACTGCTTGCTCTTCCTGGCACAATTACAAAATCATTTTCAATCCCAATTCTTAATGAGATATTTTCAAATTAATTGAACAATCAAGATGATTGATAAAATATTTATGAGATTTAATTAATCATTCAGACTATTTATTAAAGTAATTATCACAAAGTTAATATTCTAATTATTTTAAATAGATTAATTAAGATACTGAATTTCATGAGTTACAATTATCAAATTAATGAGATAGTGGTGGGGCTTTCTACGATAGAAAGATTTTACTATAAACAAACAGTCTTGGAGTATCAGTGCATGTATTTGCATGTCACAATAGTTTTATCTCCTGAACTAAGTAATACTAGTATAAAAGAAGTGAAACTTCAAGTTGAGTGTTTCAAATATTAAATAAAATGAGTCTAAAAAAAAAATATATATATATATATATATAAATGTGACTTATAGACTTGACATCGAGGTTCCTCATTTGTAGATTTACATACACATTAGAAACATAAAATCAATATTTATGGTGTTTCTTTATGTATAAAGTTGTTTTTTGCAGAGATGAATTATTAAACATTGAAGATAGAGAACAGAACAACTAACTTAAAAAATGTCTTCATTTGAATGGGGAGGGACTAAGCTCCATGAGCCCCTTTCTATGTCCCTGAATACAAAAATTTTATACACAGTGTCTTGGACAGAAAACATCCCATACTGTCACCTACCAACAGGAAATCCGATTTTTACCAATTCAATAGATATAATCTTTAAATATAAATCTTTAGTAGCTAAATAAAATAGCAGTTTTTTTTTTAATAGAAGGCAATAATATATATAGATAATATTTTAAAATACATTGAATTTTCTTATTATTATTATTCTTATTATTAAAATCAAGCTGTAAATAACCATACAACAAAATTTTAATAAATGATTGTTGACAGGAAGTTACAAATACATGTAGTCTGATCCGTATCAAATAAACTTATGATAATGATTATTTATTTATTTACTTATTAATTTTTTATTCTTTAGAATAAAGAGGAAGGTTAAAAAATTCTTCAAATCTTAAATTCTACATAAAAAAATTTGAATTTTCATATTAAATTTATTTCATTAATTTCAAAATATGATGCAATTATTTTTTTTTAAATTTTCAATAAATAAAGACAAATGACAGAATAAATAATATTTATTTACAAATACGTAACAATACACAAAGAATATATTTTCTTAAAATGTATAAAAAATATTTTATAATAATTACAAAACATATTGAAAAGTTTGTATATTTGTTTAAACTGCCTGTAAATAAAAAGACATAAATAAAAGACTAGAGCAAAATAATAAGTTAAGTTAACATGAAATAAACTGCAGTGAAGTGTTTAGGAAAAAAAAAATAGAGGTCCAAAAAAAACTATGTTAACCCTGAAATAAACATATGTATGTATTTATTTTTTTTTATCTCTATTTACCAATGACTAGTTAGAAGAAAAAAGAAAAAAAAAATAAGAGAAATATTAAATGAAATATAATTCCTAAATTATTCCAGTTGCTAATTTATAAACTTGACAAGGAATGTCATAAAACTCAACACGACTCATACAGAAACTTTTTAATTTGTTATAAACAAACAAATCTATATCATATCAAGGTCACAGATAGATGACCTTGCACCTCCACCAGAATGATGTAGATGAAATCCCCTTAGTCATGAGCTAAATTAACTCAACTTCTGCCTTTAACACATTTCCCTCCCTTTACACCCTTTAAATTTTTCACACGCTTCAGTTCATAATGTTCTTTCTACCAAAAATTCAATATTGACTTTATTACTTAACCAGTGGACTCGTGCGAAGATTTCGCACTGCCTTTTAATATTTTTTAGATGCAAGTTTAAATTTATATAAAAAAATAAGGACTAAAAATATCTGCAAACAACACGAGCCAAGTCAGAATATCATCTCATTTATCCCATCAAAGTTACAGTAAAAACTGATCGCTGATAGCTAAGGCAAAAAAAATATATATATCAATCATATTTTAACCGCATTAGAAGATAAAATCATGTGTTTCAGGAAAAAACATTGGACAAAGAAAAATAAATTGAGCATTTGAATTTAAATTTTGCTCTTTAATCATAAATATAAAATAAACCCGTGCAGCAATTTTTTTTTTTTACAATTTTTTTTTTTTATAAAATATTGCTGGGCACAACATAATGCGGTATTTTATTTTTGTGGCAACATTAATTTAAGGAAAACGTTTCATGTCATTTATGAAAACAATGCCGATTTAATTTTTAATTATCAGCAAATTTTAATCAAAAAACATGTTTTAGGAAAATGTATTTGTACTATGTCAGAAAAGCCTGTTCAAAATCCTTTCATATGGTATCTCATTCGTCATTCTATGTTTCGTATTTTCTTAGAAAAAGGGATGTTGACAGGAGAAATAATATATACGATTAGCGGCCTGTCCCTGCTTCGCTCAGATGGACAATGTGTTGACCTCCTTGAAAAAATGTCATGCAAAATATCTAATCAAAAATCACAATAATTGTCTTATTAATCTAATCTTCCATAATAGGGTTCATTGTCGATGTTGCGATGAAATTCACTAAAATAGCTAAAATACGTGTTTAACCTTTTTTTAGCAGATTAGTTTAGCTGTATTTTATGTACTTCATTGTTGTAATTTCATTGTTGTAACTATTGTTGTAACTTTATTTTTGTAACTGTATTGCTGCAAGATCCATTCTTTTTTTACACAAAACTACAGCAATCTACTGTCCAAATTTCGTGATCCTGACTTTATTCGTTTTAGCTGGGCATTGGTGAGTCAGTCAGTCAGTCAGGCGTTCTCTCTTTATATAATAGTATAAATAAAGGATTTCATTAAAAAAAAATAATGATAACATTTTGATTCAAGCTGTTTTTTTCAATTTCAGTAGTAAAATAGTATACAGATAAGCCTAAATAAAATTTGCAAAATACTACTACTACTACAAAAAAAAAAAAAAAAAAAAAATTACAATGTTAAAAATCGTCAAAATGTCATATTATATTCAATTCTGGTTTTAACAGATGAGCAGTGGCAGCTTGTGGGTTATTTAAATTGGGGTTCACAGTCACAATAAAAAATTATGAAAAGAAAATATGCTGGTACGACGTAACATACAGGTTGTTAAAAAAATTCAAATATAAGAAATAAAAACGTACACTTTGGAGAAAATTCTATATTATTTTACTTTTTACAAAAGAAAGTACAATACGGAAGGGAAAAAAAAAAAAAAAAAAAAAAAAAAGAATACTCCATCTATATTATTTGCCTACTTGTTGCAGAGAAAACAAAAATAATCATTTGATTGGGAAAAATGTCTTCTTTCAATTAGGTTTTAAAAAGATCATACTTAGAGAGCTGTCTTCATATTGCAATTGTAACAAACTTTCAAATTTTCAATACGGAAACCTAATTTTTACATATTTCTAATCCTCATAAATTTTTATCTAGGAATATCAAACGGAAAGTCTTTCGATGCACTAGTTTAGTAACTATGCAGATGTATAAAATTTGAAATTTCCATTGCTAAACTGATTTTTAATAGCTGCAAAACAAATTGAAATACCCATTTAATATGGGTGTACATGAATATTAGAGAGTTTAAACTCTGTAATATTCATGCATACCCACATTAAATATTGTAAACTTTCAACATACATAACTTTTTGTGGTTATGTAAGTGTAGTAGGTAGTCAAAATCTGTCAGCATCTATATATATATATATATATTTCTCTTATGTGGCGCAGAAATAAGGCTGAATTTCTAGCTTAGTGTTTGGCAACAAACATAGTTGCCAGAGCTCAGACCAATGAACAGTCTAGATTGGGTAAGATCAGCTCTGCCTCCAACTCCAATATGGCGGTCAGTGTGAAAGCAGTCAAACTCAAACTAGCAATTATTAAAAATAAAATAACATGTACATAATTCAAAGCGTTTGAGATGATTCCTGATTTTAATTATGGGTAATATCGTTAATTTCAAATGAATTTTCAACTCTTATTTAGAATTTATTTACGAATTTCAGTCACACGAAAATCTGATAGAATAAAAATATCAACTGTCTAGATTGCACCTGCTGCCATCTGTTGCTATCTTGATGAAGTAAAAAATAATTTATTTTTCAAAAATCTATAATACAATGATTGATGGCATAGTATATAAACTATCTTCCTACCAAAAAGCGTTTTTTTTTTTTATAATGAATTTAAGTCATGCTTATACAATATTATAGGTGCAATGAGTTTTAAACTAATTGTGTTTCCAAGATAATTTTTTCATAGTATTTAAATGATTTATGCCCACTGGTAGCACCAACTAAATGAATTTTTAATCGTGTTTTCAACAAAGTTTCCATTTACTTTTTTTTACATTAAAAAAATTGTCAATTTCATATGTTAAAATGATTTATGATAGCATTCATTCTGGCTAGAATTGCTGAAAAATGTGATAAGCGAGCTGGGACCACGTAGCGTTCTCAATGTGAATTGTGTCGCAATTCACGGGGGTTGGGGAGCGTTAGCGAGCAGGGGGGTAAAACCCCTAGTTTACTATATTTTTTATCAATTTCTGAGGGTCCCTTGGCAACAGCGATTCAAAGAAAATTTTCAAGATTTTCATTTGTCAAGGGAAACTTATATTTAATTTCTATTATTTTCAATCAATTAAGTAACATCTTAGATATGTTAAACTAAAGGAGTTCAAAATCTTTTTAGCACAGGATGTTAAATTTGGAAAATATTCTGTAGCTAAGCTTCGAAACTAATGTAAAATAAAATCTTTAAATTTGTATAATATAAAATAAAAAAAATCTGTATCCACATGCAACTTGTAGTCGGCATAGGGAATATCACTGGCTTAAAAGATCTCAATATTTCAGAAGTGAATATATTTATATGAATACAACAAATATTTTAACTACCCATAAAATATCATTTCTGTATTAAGAAATATAAAAAGTATTCCATCATTTCAATTTTAAATATTAAATTCACTTTTTAAATATTTTTATGACATATACAGCAGGTGCTTAGTTTTATTTTACATTGTAAATGTGCCATTAAAATATTTCTGATAAACACGTGACTTCTTTAGAAATGACAAACTGTGATTACTTTTTCTAAAACAAGAAAGAAACATAAAGGAAATAATTTTTCAATAAGGCATTTTCATAAAATAACATCACACTCAAACTTTACATTGAAATAAAAGTTATAAATAAACATATAAAATTGGATTAATTTTAATTTAGACTTTAGAATTGAAAAATTATTTTAATTATATTTTAATAAAAGTAATAACAAACAGTAAATGCTGAATTTTACAACTTGTTGTAGCTAGAAAATTATTTATATTCCAAGCCTGGTTGCCTATAACAATATTTTTCAATTATACTTGCCATGTACTAAAATATATCGAAATAAAACTTGACAGAAACAGTACGGAAAAGAAGAAACGAAAACATTCAACAGCATTAAAAAGACACTATTCAATTAAATTGGAAACAATTATTTCATAACTTTGAGAAGTAAACACCATACTAATTATAATAGCCTGAAAACTAACACAGCAATCATACATCATTATATTTTAATCAGTGAGCAGAAGCTATAATTTTACAACATAAATTTGCTACAGATTAAGACAGCGGTTCCCAAATTTTATTGTTATGTGACTCACTTTAAAGCTTAAAAAATTTTCACAAACCACCTACAATGTAAGTATATAGAATCTTTTGTATAATCTATTCTGAGAAAAAGATGAACTTTTTCAAAAAGCATACATGCAATAAAAAGTAATGCTATACATAAAAGAAGAATCATAAAACAAAATATTATTTTTCTTTTATGTAAAGAAAAGTACAATTACTAATTAATGTGCTATAAAAAATTCAGTTTAAGAGTATGAATATGATGCAATATATATGGTGAATATAATGCAAATTATGAATTTATGACATTGTTTTCCACCAATCAGAGAGTCATCAGGGTTGAAACTTTAAATTTTAGCTTCAACTACTCTCTATATAAAACTTAGAAAAACATAGTCTTTTCAGAAAATTGCTTATCTATATTTTTTCCTCATGTATTAAAGTTGTAACATATTATTTTCTTACTTTTGTATTAGATAACATTATTTATATATTATAATTTTCTGATTGTTCCCTCAACATGCCAAAACATCAACTGCAGACCACCAGTGAATAGTTAACAGTATGTATAGTTTAGGAACTGCTGGCTTAAGACATTTATTTTTTTAAATAAAATCTAAGAAAAACTGGATATATAAATGAATATTTTTGTTTGTTTTTAAAATGTATGCCAAAGTATAAGGTTGTCAAACAGACAATTCTGCGAACTGGTAATAGTGGTAGTAAACTATTACAACATATCAAGACACGATTCTTAAACAGTTTTATAAAATTTGAATATCCAATAAGCTAAAAATCAATCCATAAGTGTGTCACTTTTTCATTAGACTAGAAATGATCAACACATGGCCAAAGTATAAATATCAGATTATGTACGTCAGATAAGAGATGATTGGTGAACAGTATTTCAATGAGCATGTAAAATTACTGAAGTAGTGTGAAGACTGGTTATTCATTGTAATTAGTCAAATACATGTAGGAAGAAAAGTTCTAAACAATTATTTTATTACTATAACTGCTGTAGCACCAAAAAATCACTATTATTATTTTATTATTATTACTATCGGCTTGAAAAATAGTATAAAACTTTCTACACATTGCATATACTTCGACCACGGACAGAAGGCGGGTGGGACGTCAAAGTCACGTGGTGCCAGACGGGTCTATTTGACTGATTTAGCGAAAGAAGGAGGATTGAGAGAAGAAACTTCAGGACTAAGTTATTTGAACTCGGATTACCATATCTGGCTAGTTAGCGCCTTTTGATGTAGAATGAAAATAAGATTACATTTATATGTGTTATATAAGAATACAAATAAGAAATTCTTTACTATCGTGATATGGCAAAAAATGCTTAGAAAATAGGTAGTAGTGAATTTTTATTGGGTGAATTCATTGTTGAGAAAAATTTTTGTTAGGGTATTTTAGGTACGGACAGTTTTTACACAGTGAATTAATTAAATATACCTTGTGAATTAATTAAATATACAAGCTGATCCATAAGCAATAAATAAAAATTTTCAGTAAAATGTGCTTTTTTATCCAAGATACTTTTCGCATAATGTTATATCATATATATTTTTTTTTCTTTTTTTTTTTTTTTCAAATAAAAGTTTGAAAACTTTTTCACACACCGAAACTTTAAAAGTATTTTAATATTATGTATTATTAAATATTAAGTTGTGATGGAGATATTTGTATAATGTTCCGGTGTTATATGAAATATTCATGATATTTTGGTCAGAGTAAGATCTCTCGGCTAAATCATATTCTAAAAAAATCCCTGATGGCTCGACCTACAGGCAGAGGTAGATTTCGAAGACGCAGACCGTGGGGCACCTGTTTGTTGGGAATTGTGGAAGAAATGACCTTTTTGCCATGATGCAGCATTTGGAAACGCCCACTTCGAAACCTAACTTGTTTGCAGGGGGAGCCGGCAGATTTTTTTTTTTTTTTTTGCTATAAGGGTTGGTCCTATAAAAAACTTGTCACTATAAAAGTTTTAGATAATATTAAGAGGATTTATAATAAATTTAAGCGGATTTGATATCTTCTGAATTGATGAAGTTATGAATTTTTTTCTAGACCCCCCCACTCTTTCCCCTCCCCCTTGGGGCCATTTTTAATGGTATCAAAAATCTATCATACAAAAATTTTCGGCCTTTTTTCTAGAAGTAATAATAACTTTAAACGGATTTGATATGTATCATAATTTAGACGTTATGGGTTTTTTCTGTTTTCGCCAAAAGCCCCCCCCCCCCCCCCCCCCCCCCCCCACTTGGTTCGATTTTGCCCATTAACGAACTTGACTGAGATTTTATGTCCCTTGATTTTATGTATCAGTTTGGAAGAGATTTGTGCAGAATTATGGGAGTTATCGTGTCCATTAAAAAGTGACATAGATAGATAGATAGATAGATAAAGTTTTAAACTGGGGTGGTTTTGGGTTCTGGGAGTCATGATCGGCATAGATCTGCAAAAATTTTTCGAAAATTCCAACTTAGGTGAAAATGTAATAGGTAGTATTTCTTACGAAATCTACCTAAAAAATTGTTTTTATAAATTATTTTCTCAGAATATTTTAACTAGATTTTATATCCACTTATATTAAAATACAAAAATGCGATACCTGAAAACATTGCCCCACCAGTGGCTGAGAAGTTCTGCTCTCAAAGCTGGTAGACAGGAGGTGCTGCGTTCAAACCCTTGTCGCACTCGTCTGCCTAACCGTTTGGAGTTTTCCGTAGTTTTCTTCGAACCTTGCGTAAATACGGATTAGGATCTCTTAGAAAGACCTCCACGGAGGGCATGCTCCTCACCAGCCTACATCCCTAGCGCAGATAATCGGCCGTAACAAATAACCAACCAATCAACATAGAAACATTCTCAAAATGAGTATTTCAATATAAATTGATTTTGCATAAACCATGTAGGTTCAGGGATCGATGCAGAGTTTTTTGTTTTTGTTTTTGTTTTTTTGGGAGAGGGGAGGAGGGGTTATTTTGTGAAAAGTAAGTTATTTTTGTGGTATATTTTGTGAAATTTGTTATATCTTTGTGGAAAATAACATTTTGTTACGAAACATGCAATCCAGCTACTCAAATTCAAACCAAGCATTTTTTAATAATAACTTCTTTAAATCCTTCTGCCAGTGTTAAATTCAGACACTTTTTTCCGTGATTTTATCTTACTTTACTACGGAAATTTATCTTACATTGCAAAACTGGCAACAATAATGAAATAGTTGGAACTTTTTTATTTGTGTTTGCGTAAAATTCATTTACTGTATTCCGAACGACGCATAAATCAAAAGTATCCAAAACTGCATTCCGTTTTGCAGGGCGACTGCGATTTTTTCCTGGCGTTGAAAGCCTTCTATCAGGAGCAGATTTCGACTCACGTTTAATTCTTTGGATAGTTCGAAGAGGAATGCCAGTAGCAGCAGATGTACACTCCTGTGCTTTCTGAATCGGAATGGAAAGAGATGAAGATTTTGCTTCATTTTCAAAAAATTTACGCACATTATTAACAATGTTACGTTCATCAGAACGCAAAGTTTTCCCTTTACGAGACATTTTGTGTTGTTCTGAAAAGAACAGTTTAAATAGAGAATAATAATCAAGAGCGCTGAGAATATAACAACCTTCTAGGACAAAAGAAATTATATCAGTGAGAAGAGGGGACAGACGAGAAACAGAGAGGGGAATGTATATCGCCAAAGGCAGGAACGCTCGAATGTGTTACATCCGTAAATACTTGCTCTTCCACCATCCTAACCTTTGAGAAAATGAACTCTTCTTCCAAGCGGCAATCTCACCCGCCTTCTTGTTGCGGTCGCATTATATCAGTAATACAATTTAAAGAAATTGTGTAACATTTTGTTTAGCATTATCCTGCATACTGCCACAATTCTTATTTATAATTTTATTCCAATTTATCTTTGGATAAAACTTTTTACAATTTTATGGCTTTAAAAATTTAGTTCCTTTCTGATTTTATGCACATTTAGTATGACATTTGGTTGAAGATTACTTTCATGCCCTTTGATTTTAGACAAAAGTTTAAAATATTTGCTTTGATATGCAAAATCATTTTTCATTAAAACAGTGGCATTCTACAAAAAAATATAGATTTTCTAAAAGTAAAATAATGGCTATGATGATTCCAGCCGAAAATATGGTCATTTTCCAGCTAAAATATGATGATTTTTTTTTTTGTGTGATGTTTGTTTTTACAATCTTAATACATTTTTAATATCTGATAGAATGAAAAATAATCTTCTCAAATATAAGCAGATATGTGCTGATATAATTAATAATAATTAAAAAAAAAAAAAAAAAAGAAATATTGAGAGTTTATTTACATATCATAGTTGCCAACTCTGGAAAATGAAAATTTGGGTGATTTTCCTGCACAATGTAATT
The DNA here is from genome assembly GCA_963931845.1 of Maratus michaelseni. Lineage (NCBI taxonomy): Eukaryota > Metazoa > Arthropoda > Arachnida > Araneae > Salticidae > Maratus > Maratus michaelseni. The sequence continues at coordinate 260,428,042 of OZ007592.1, forward strand.
GACAATAGAAAATAGAAAATTAACAGTGGCAAAATTTCTTGCAAGAGGGAACAAGTAGAATGGATATTTTATAGTTGGATAGGGAGTTTATCCAATTTTCAGTGTGATTTAAAAAATATATTTGTAATTGCACATCAATCATTAATGCGAGCTAAAAATTACATAACGATCTTTGTATTTTTACAAAAACTGGAAAACACAGATTGGGTAGATAGACAAATTAAAAGTCATTGACACTTCAACTAACTTAGAAAATGTATAAAACACAATATTACAAACTTAAATATCCCAAAATTGTTATTATCTAAACTTCTTATGTTGCTATTTGCCATATGTAGAAAATCAGGCTATTTAAAATACACAAATTCTATTTATTTATTTTGTGAAACATTATTCAGCAATAAATTCAATTAATAACTGATATACAAAAGATGGTGTAGTTCTATTTCCATTTAGATATTAAAAGAAATTTAAATGGTTTTAAAATAAAAACCTTTCAGTAAAAATAAATGAGATAAATTAAAAATGCTCACATTCATACTATGGATGAAGAAGGATTGAACCACTGTAAGATTTGATGCAGTGTTTCATAGTATTTTGTTACATTTATGTAATGAAAAATTCATGATCAGTTGTCAAAATTCATGACTTTCTTAACCAATTGATGAAATTTGTGAGTGACAGTCACCTTCCTATATTTTATCTCCCTTCACTGAAAATAACAATTCCAATTGTGAACAAGTAACTTTTTTATGAAGTAATGTGTAGTTTTTAGAGAGTTTTTTAAAGCTTAAAAAATTTAGGAGTCTCGTGAATTGTTTGGGAGAGTTGGCAACTAGGATATATACAACTTTAGGACTTTCAACTTATTGCTAAATGTTCCATAATGTAAAACAGATCAGATGAGATATAATAATTTAATTTTTTTAATAAAAATAACTAATATAATATAAAAATATATACAAAGGAATGTCAAAAATTACACAACAAGGAAGAAAGTTGCAGTTGACATAACAGCTAAAGAGACAAATATATAGAGACTGACATAAGCAGATTATTACATTTTAACTATTAAAAACTAATGCAAAAATAAAGTACGCATTCTTTTAAATTTATAAAGCAATAAATTCTTTAAAAACAGCACATAAAATTATTCAAAAAGTTGCTTACATATAAACTGGTGTAGTTAAAAATAGGAGAAACAAAACATAAGTTTAACTTTAAAATGCCAGTCAAAAATTAGTATTTTTTGAGAATAAATACAAATTTATTTACCAAAACATTTTTTTTTATTTATTTTTTTTATTGTTATTATTATTTAATTTTCTTTTTTTTTTCTTTTTTTTTTTTGTGTGTGTGTGTAAATTTCTAATTCAATCTGCTTATAATAAAGGAGTTAAAACAACTAAAAAATGTTAAAGAAGGAAACTGCTACATTAAATAATATCTTATTTAATCCATATGTTAATATTTCATTTAAGCTGTTACATTAGAGTAACTAATTTGGGAAATCATCCACTTTAACCTTCAAAACCTACATTTAAACCATTTCTTTAACTAATGATCAACATCAGAAAAACAAAACATCTCATAAAATAAGTAAACTAATATTTGATTGTAGTAAGAAAGAAATCTTTGTGAAGACAATATGCACAGAAAACTAAAAACTGATGTGTAAATATCAAAAGTGCACACCGAACCACATCAATATTTATTACTAAATCAGTATTTAAGTACCTTGATACACATACTTTAAGGATTTTTTTTTTTTTTTTTTTATGGATTCTTACACCTTTAATTGTTAAAACAAAAAGGAATAAACAATAAAATATAATAATTAAAAAAGAGAATTTAAGAACTTGTGAACAGCATCCCATTTCTTTTTCTCCCCTTTAAAATAATAATAAATAATAATCTGTTAAATATAAAAACTAATCATTATATTAACACATTCACAACTGCATGTTTTCATCATTTTAACAGTAAACCTTGCCTATGGCCATTACACTAGCATGTTGCATTATTTAACAAAAATATTTTCTGTATTTGTTTTTATATTACAAATAGATATACATAATAAGGATACTATTTTTTAATCTATGTGATTGTATATAAATATGAATATTCTGCATATTTTTGAGAAATAATGTAACATATAAAATGCAAAAGGAGAATCCAGTCTGTAGGCAAAGTTAAAGATAGATAGCAAAGTGGTGTGAATTCACATTAGCAGTCATAAACACATTAAAATTTCCCATTTTCTTGACAATATTGACTAGGCTATCTCTATGCAAAAAAAACTTAACAGAGTAATGCAAATAATACTGGGTTAAACTAGAATAATATGCTGATTAATTGAAGCAGTAATAATTTTAACTGCTACTCATAATATGTTTTAAAAGGTGATTATAATTATTGTTAAAATACAAAACAATATGTAAATTTTTAGAGTTGTACATTGTTAAATTAGATTAATTAATTAATTACTGAAATTAAAAATACAAAGCATGAAATTGAATAAATGCACTTACTTGTATGCTGAATTAAGTAAGAGTTAAATCATTTGCATCATAATATAATAGAAGATTTTACATAAACTTATGTGAAAGTTTCAATAAGAACTTCAAATATAAAACAACAAATGATGTAATTATTATTTTTTAAAATAGATTAGTTTAAACAAATCATTAGTGTAATATAAGTGTTAAAATTAGGAACATAACAAATAAAAATATAAGTACACATTAAAATTATTGCACAAAATGTTTTCTTTCTAATGAAAATATTAAATATTTATAATAATAAAATTAAAAGAACTGTCTTAAAACACTCTACAATGTTCCATTAAATATTACACAAGAAACACCACAAAAATATTTTACATATAAATTATATATAACATTTTATACAAAATATTTTTAACTAGATACCAACACTTATTTCTGATCCCCCAGATTGTACAGGTAATATATCATACAGTTCCTGAATAAGAGAAATAAATAGACATTAGACATCTCTTCAGATTTAACATGTTTCTAAAATGGTAATAAATCAACAGAACGTGGACTAATGATCCCAGCCTCTGTGGCTTCCTTTTCTAGCTCCATTAATGTTCTGAAATTAATTATAATAATAGTATAATATAGCATAAAAACATAATATCATGTATAAGTATAATACTTTAGTTTTATATAATAATAATAGAAAATAATAATACTTTTTAATTATTGTAAAAAATATGTTGGAAATGATAAATTTTGTAGATCATAAGTAGAGAAAAGATTGGGAATTATCTTGTAACTATTACAATAGCTACTGACTGTGATCGTCAAAGGACCAATTTTATATTCGGTGTATAAGTAAACCCCAGAATTTTCTTTACATTTTAGCAGTTTAAAACGTTGACTTACAAACTGAAAAATATGGTACATAAAAATACCCACACATCAGAATATATTTTATTATTTCCATTATTCAGTTTATATATCTAGCTTAAATTTTGATAAAGTTAATAACTATACACTTTCGAGTCTCAGTTTTTACTCTAAATAAATTTAGAGTAATCAAAGCTTAACCAACAACTTCCATAAATCCATAAAATACCTTCTAAGTTTTCCTGCTCTAGACTGCAATTCCTTTTCTTTTTCCCGAATTTCTGCAATAGTGTTCCATGCTTCAAGTTGAGGTTTCTGATCTAGCACCCATCTAAGATACAGACCGTTCCACAAAACAATACTCTGTGGGGCTACAGTAGGCCAGATTACATTAGAGTTGGGTTCGTACATTGGATTTAAATAGGTCTGCAGCACACTTGTGCGATTCAGGTAAGACCTATAAAATGTTAAATAACATATCCATATTAACAGTTGCAACATATTAACATCAATAAATAAAAGACAAAACTGAAGAAAAATGTATCTCCCTCCCCCTTCCTAAACAGAACATTCAATTTGAAAAAAATGTCCATAAATTTAAAAAGCATAAAAATAATATGTTTTTCATTTGTGATAGGGCCCATATTTTGGATGTGTGACGTCCCTGTACAGTCATTTATTTTATGCTCCAGCCCCTTCCACCCTCTTCCCTCAGTTGAACTGCAATAATTTCGAATTATTTACTTCAACTTTAAACTCTATAAAACATCTAAACTTAACAGAATACATAAAGTATGAAACATAAAACAAATTTGATCGAAATTAATTTTACTAATTATTATGAAGAGAAAATTAATTGATAAACCCTCAGAAAATAGTCACTACAGTCGTCCCCGCTTAAACGAATATTGACGGTTCCGACAAGTTGTATTCGATTAAGCGGGGTATTCGAATATCCGGGGAAACATATACATCACATTAATCTATTGTGCTATGGTAGAATAACACATATATGTAACAAAATAAGAAGGAAATAACATTAAAAAAAAAGACAAAAATAGATAGCATAAAAGACAAATGTTATTACATACCTATGGATTTTTAATATTCCAAAAAAAATTTAATTTATGTACATATTACTTTGGCTGAAAGAAAACTGTGATAGTTGACTGCTTTTTCACGGAAGTCAAACATTTCTGTATTTCTTTTTCTAATTTATAAAGTATATTATAGTCACCTCCACAAGCCTCAAAGTGTCGGCGAATTATAGCATAAGATGTATTTACTTCTTTCAGAGAAGGTGGTGGCTCGATTGTCTCATCATCACTCTCATTATCTTTTTCTTGCGAGAAAGATATGGTCATTTCTTCATCGTCTTCTGTTGTCTCATTTTCATCCAATTCAATAAATTGCACAAGCTCCGTCTGAGTAAATTTTAGCTGTCCGAAATCTCCTGTCTCGAATTCCTCGAAATCCTGAATTCTACTGTCCTCAAAATCATAAATTATGGTTTCATCATCTTGTATTTCACTTTCGAAATTTTCCAATTTCACAAATTTCGCTTTTCTGAAGCAATTTTCAATTACTTTTACAGGCACACAGTCCCATGCTTTTTTAGAAAAGTGCATGGCTGTTAAAAGGTTTATTTTCTTATGAATGCCAGCAAAGGATTCGATATCATCCAAATGATGCAAAAGATCTTTGATTATTTGTCTTCGGTAAAGGGCTTTGAATGATCTAATTATGCCTTGATCTAAGGGCTGAATTTTGCATGTTGTATTGGGAAGCAGAAATTGTAGTTTAGTATTAGTGAGGCGTGCAGAACTGTCATCGATTTTATGACTGCTTACATTATCCAAAAATAACACAATTTTTCTGTTTCGTTTTTTGAAATCCATATCTAGTTTCATCAGCCAGTTTTTAAAAATTTGTCCTGTCATCCATGCGTTTCGAGAATGAGTATAGTTCACGGGATAATTTTTGACGTTCTTTAGACACCTTGGACCTTTACTTTTCCCTCTCATTAGAGGCTGAAGTTTTTCTATTCCGGTTTGATTTACGCACAATAATAAAGTGACCCGATCTTTGTTCTTTTTTAATCCAGCAACCTTTTCTTTTTTCTCAGCTAAAGTGCCTGTCGGTAAAGCTCGATAAAAGAGTGCAGTCTCGTCGCAATTAAAGATGTCATCTGGACTGTATTTTTCAAGGATAGGCTCCAGAGTTCCTTTACACCAGGTGTCAATGCATGTAGCATCAACTGATCCTGCTTCACCATGTCCAGTTTTAAAAGTTAAATTATTCCTTTGTTGCCACCTATAAAGCCAACCTTTGTATGCACAGAAATTTTCAACAGTCTTCGCTATTAACTCAGCTTTTTCCATGATCATAGGCCCACACCTTTTGCTCTTTTACTGGAAAACCACTCCAGTACAGCCTGATCAACACTGTCAAAATCTGATTTACGTTTTCTCTTTCTGTCTAAATTTCCATTTCTCCTCTACTCTTCTTCAATCTTTTCAGCATTTCTTTTAATATTAGAAACTTGCGTTTGAGAAATTTGAAAATCTTTTGCAATTTCAATTTGTGTTTTTTTATTTTTTAGTGAATCTAACACTTTTATTTTATTGCATAAACTCAAATCCTTTCGTTTTGTATTCATCGTACTTACTAGTCTATTATTAGAGAAAGAATACGTCCCAGAATGTAAGCATATGTTCACAGAACCACAGACATGAAGTTCGAACTAAACCTGTTCGGGTAAGCCACCTCTTATCTAATCAGTTCTCAGAAATATATTGCAACAGCTTAGTGTCAGAAGAGAACTGACCATTTCCAGTTCTAGGAAAGGAAAGGGGGACTACCATGCCTTTATCCAAAGTATGCCGTAGAGGGAAAAATGAACACGTATTTTTGTAGGAAAACAATAATTTTATTTTTAGAAAGGGAAATCTAGTATTTTTCGGTAAAGTACGCATTTTCAGTAAGAAAGATTGTTCAGACTTTATTCGAATAACCGGGGTCGGCGAGTAAAAAATATTTGATAAAGTGGGGAAATTTAACATTATTCCTATAAGACTGCTTTTGGTTCTAGCGAATTTTATTCGTATAAGCGGGGTATTCGATTATCCGTTACCCGATTAAGTGGGGACAACGGTACAGTTAATTAGCCTCTTTTAAAAATGTTGCACAAAGCTCCACTTTTGTCAAGCAAAAATTGTATGATAGAAATCATAGAAAAATATCACTACAGTTTAAGTATACCAGTAAATTTACCACATATCTCCAATTTAATCATACAAAATGTAAAGTTAAAATACAGAAAAAAAAAGTCTATACAGCTTAATAGTCCATATTTAAAAATTGTATATCCCAGAAACATGTAATTTTATGATTAAAAAATATGTTTTTCAAACTAATAAAAATTTATAATTTGGTAATCATTTTGCAATGCTTTCGAAGTATTAAAAAAATAACTTTCCTCACCTTTTCGAATTTATGAATGCATTTATTACTTATTCGAAATTGAAACAGACTGTTATGTCTGATTCTATGGCCAGCACTCCAAGATTGATCAGTTGTTCTTGATTCTATGTTGTCCATAAATAGTTTTTAATCTGTTTTAAAACAGAAAATGACCTTTCAGCAGAAAAGTTTTTTGCTAAAGTACAGTTGTAAGTCTTGAGTACAGTGTACATACAGTGAAACCTGTCTAAGGCGGAATCACTTGGGACTGAAATAAAATTCCGCCTTAGACAGAAAAACTTTATAGACATCCCGTTCACAGAGTATTAAACATTTCTTTGGCTAAAAAGTAAAACTAAAGTATCTTTTAATTTTTTTAATTAAATAAACATGAAATCTCAGTATATATTTTTATATATTTATAGTAATATTAATTTACACTACAAATTGATAGTACACAAACACACTGGTATGTAAATCAAAACTACAGATTTTGGTGAAAAAATAAGAGTTATATTTTTCCTTAATGCCTTAAAATTCTATTATCTGAAACTTATTTAGAAAAAAAATCGAATATTGTTGTTTGTTTATTTTTTTTCTTAATTGCTTCTTTTTTCAGTAGCACATTGTATTTCAGTTAACATTGGTATTATTTCATAATTGTTTCGTGCTATGTAAAAATTTTGTAAAAGTGTTAAATTCTTAAGAGCTTCTTCACATAAGCTTTTAATTGGGATATTTTGTTCTTCGAGTTTAATAATTTCAATTTTGTCTTTTAAGGATAAAGTATTCGACTATTTTGATTTATTAATCCATTTAGGAATAATGACTTAAATTATATAACAAATCTCGTCTTTATAATATAAGAGTGTATACGACAACGATATTGTCTTGCATCTAGCACTTCCTGGGTTAAACACAAACTACAGTTGTGTACACTTTCACAGTCTGCATTTTCTTTACCTATTGAAAAGAGCTAGTAGATATTTCGGAAAGTTGCGGCAATATCCTTTTTGTCTGAAATTCAACGAAGAAATCAGCCCTTTTTGTATATTATACGACAAACGAAAGTTAAAAATTGACCAGGGGCGAAAATACTTCAGGAGATGTTGAAAGTGTGCTGAAATCCCCCATAAGGGGCCAATGTGGCAGCCCTTTCTTTTTTAAACAGATGTTCTTACATTACAGAAACCGAAGAATCAACTTGTCAGAAATCCCGTGACCCATTGTTCAACAATTCGCAGTCATATACAATAATAGAATCATGCTAATATCCCCAAACCGCTTCAGCGATCAGTGAGGCCTTCTTCTGACCTCTAGGAGTGAAACTGGACAATATATGTCATTATGAAAAGATAAGGTTTCGTTCCATTTATATTTCGCAGCGGAATTTTCTTTTGTCTTAAACGGTAAATTTTTTACCTGCGACCCCAGAATGAATGTCCGGTTCCGTGTTACACAGATTGTTTCCGTCTTAGGCAGATTTCTCGGAAATTTCTATGTTTAAAAGTGTGGGACTCTGAAATGTTTCCGGCTTAGACAGATTTTCGGTTTAGACAGATTCCGGATTAGACAGATTCCACTGTAGTTGGATAAGCATCACTAATTTAATTTGAAGTCAACATCCTGGAGAAAAATGGAAGACAAGACAACTTGTCATTTCTTTCCTCCTTCCATAGATAAGAAATAGCTTTTAAAATGGATGCAATCTTCAGCAAAGCTGTGCTCTACTTTGACATCGTACATGGCTCAAAGTTTCTCTGCAGTATTTGAGTAGCTTTTAGTTTAGTGATATTTGAAAGAAAACTTCTTAAATTATACTCTTTGCAGATATAAATTTCGTTCTGTAAATGACTCTGAAAAGTTTGTATTATTGTAGAATATAATATTTCCATTCTTCTTCAGATGTTGCCGTCGTTTCTAAAGTAGTCCGAATTTGTTCCTTTTTCTGGAATTTCAGATTCCACATCTAACTTAGATGATTTATTAAAACATCACTTATGTTGAAGACAATTTTTTCTTGCAATGTCATCATCTGAAGAAGATAGAATCGATTCCTGATTCCTAATCTCAGTAAGTTTCTTTTTAGCTGAATCTTTTTAAATAGAGAAAGAGATCTGGATCTAAATTAAAAACATAATAAGAGAGGATTGTGACATTTCAACAGCAGCTTAAATATCTACATCCTCGGCTTCAATTTTGTCATTGCTTTGCCAAACTGTTGCAGAATACAACCTCACACTGATGTCAATTATGCTTAGCTCAATACTCTAACTTTTTCAGACTCTCAGACATCTAAATTTAGACTTTTCATTTTCTGAAATTGTTCTCAATGCAATTAATATTGTTTTCAATTTGCATTCAAACTTTTACAAGTGTCCTCGCATCTACATTATTGAGTTGTTGATAATAATTTCAATGTCATACTTACAGAATCAAAAAACTGTTCCAAGATGTTTCATATCTTAATAGAATATTCAAAATATTTGTATAACCTTTGTATTAACTTTAAAAAGCATATTGCACTTGTACAATATTGTACTGCCTGTTCTCACTTAAACTTAACATGGAACTCACAAAGTAATATTATTTACAAAGGAAACTCCCAGGTATTGCGCCGTTCTAATTATGAAAATCTCTATGTGTAATACAGTGAATTGCAGGAAGTATTTATGCATTACAATTTTGATACAAAGTTGACAATATTCTGATTCGTTCTTTATTAATCTTAATTAACAATCTGCCATGAAAATTTCTGTTAAAAAACTTATGGAAATATAGTGTTTTTATGCTAAAAATTCTTAATCTTTCCCGTACAGTCTTTTTAAAGCTGAACTCAGAATAACAAATAGCAGTATATGCATGAAGATTGAAGAGAACTTGTCTTTTGTGAAAAACTGAATTTTTGATTGTTACACTATGGGATGAACTTTCACTTAATTTAAATATTTAAAATCAATATTTTAATTAATCTAAATTTAAATCATTTAATATTTTTTATTTCAATCTTAAATTATAATTTTCTCATTTTAAAATTCCTTTCTTAAATATTACTGCAATCTTAATTATTAATTTTCATATTCCCTATCTCAATTTAAAATTACTTTTCTTGAATATAATTTAAATCCTAAATATTAATTTTCATATTCATTTCTCAGTTAAGAATTCCCTTTCTTATTCATTCCTTTAAAATCTAACGTTATTCTATTCAAATATTTTCTTCTCCAAAAAAACTCCTTTTTAAACATAAAGCAGCATTACTAATGGAGTCAATGTACTTTGCCCGGACTCCCCCGCTTCAAATATGCAATTAGTATTCTTTCATTGTTGCCAATCACAAGAATGGAAAAAGTTTGTGTGGTTTTCCATTTTTGTTCTGGAGTTGGTAGATGGAGAATGATTGCTCACGATCGACAAAGGAATTTTTTTGATTGGCTGAAACTAAGAGCGTTTCGGGGTTCGAGATTGCAAGTCACGCTCGAATTTTGAAAGAGTTGAGGCGTCCTTCGCTTTCTTGACTGTTGGATACGAATTTAGGCAGACGTGCTTGGGTGTCCAGAATTTTCAGACCAACTGCAGGACTAACTGGGTCCTGCGGTAGGTTCCATTAAATTACATCTATATAGTTTCTTAATAAAATAAATTTAAGTATAATTTTTATCCCTATTATTTATTGAGTAAATTTAACAGATATGGTCATATTCAAGATGAGTAGCAGGAATGATGGCTCATATGTTTGAAATGGCAGAATGGTATTTTGGACGAGTGTTCCATTACAGTGAATGATCGAATCTAGTAAAATTGGAGTGCTTGCCTGTTCGAATGAAATGTCGAGTGAATGTTTCACTAAGGGATCTAATGATCAAATTTAGTAACATCGGAATACTCTACATATTTGCAAGGAGATGTTTCTAAAAGCAAATGAAATAAGTGATGACAGGTTGTATTCATCTTTAATTTTTGAGAATTCATTTTTGTTTCAAAGTGTTCACCTGGAAAGTGGCATGGTAAATTTTCTATATATTTTGTTTTGGGAAAGATTTGCCATTCTTAAAGAGCGACAAGATATCTCTGATGAATAAATTTATATTTTGATATCAACTTTATACAATAATTCATTTTAGTGGAAGATCTTTGACATTAAGAAATTCTATGGTGTTCTACAATTATTTTATTCTTGAAAGAACAATCCCTGTAGATTTTCTAGATTAATTGACATTGCTAATGAGAAACTTTCATGATTTTCAGATTTTCTAGATTAATGGACTTTGTCAATGAGAAACTTTCATGATTATCAGATTTTCTAGATTAATGGACATTGCCAATGAGAAACTTTCGTGATTATTCTGTTAAAGATAATAAAATATTTAATAGTGTTTACATATCTACATCTAGATCATACAAATAATAAGAACTTATGTGAGACTATGTTTATCTGTAAAATTTAAAGATCATAGTAATCTTGCAATAATTGATAATAATTTCAACTGAAAAATGTTATAACTCAAAGGTTTTAAATATGTTATCTAATTTGTTTTTGGTATTGAGTCTGCACAAACAATATATATTTTAATATATCAGATTATATTTCTAATAAATATTTGAATTTTACAAATTTGTATTGTTATTGTGTTATATAAAATTTACATAGTTATTAATACATGTAATAAGAAAAAGATAGTATGCAGTTTTACATAAAGAATATGATTATCGGAATATTCATTCTTAGTTCAGGTAAGAAATTTTTGTATTCCATTTTACCATGAGATTTAATATATTTATATCTATTAATTATTACAAAATGCTGTTTCCCCATTGTACTTCCACTAATATCTATTTTTTTATCATTGGCTAAATCTTTATCTCTCTCTTATTCTGGAAGTCTTAAAATTTAAATATCTATTAATAAATATTCTAACTCATCTTCTAACACTATTTCTGATTAATAATTCCCCCCTTTTTTCCTTTTCCCCTTTTTGCAATATTTCCAAATTAATTAAATTATTATAACCCCATTCAATTTCTCCATGTAACATTGATGAACATTGATTGACAGTGGTTTTTCAATTCCTGATAATTCAAAAATCTAACTGCCAAACTCTCTAGTACTCTATTCTTTCATCATATGAGCTGTGAACTCGTCTGAATACCATGTTTAGACTATTATACTATTTAAGTAGAAAATACAACAAAAATTACTATTTGGAAATAGCAATGAATGTGTGCCCTGATTCCCAAAAGTGTTTAGTTGTACTCTGTTTTAAGTTGTGGTACACAGACTTTTGTGCATCCACCAATCTGAGATCATTTTTAGATCCACCTAAGTTGTTTTGAGAGTTTGCCATGGTGTAAGTAACGTAGTCTGAACATATCATATTTCACAGCTGTTGTGGATTTTGGATGCTCATGGTTCCCGAATAGACAGTTCTTCACTGTCAGCAGCGTGGAAAGTTACCTTTATGGAAGTGGTGCACTACTACTACTACTATACAATCTCAATATGATATTGCTGATCTATCAAGAATTCCATAAGGAAAAGCAATAAAAATATTAACATCCTTTTACTATTAGCAATATTTTGCCGTCCTCAAGCTTTTTTTCGGAACTCAAAAATTTTTCCACCCTCAAAATTGTGCCACCCTTGTACAGTTGCACATATTGCACAAGCATGAATACAGCCCTGTTTGTGAGCATGCATAAATTTAAGAATTTATAAATTCTTTTTCTTTGTCTCTTTAAGAAAAGTAAGTAAGCTTTGTTAGGAGAAATTCTTACTAAAAGAAACTTGATTGAGTTATTTACAGGGTAGATGATGCCATTAAGTAAACACATTTGTAGTTTTAGAATTCCGAGTGTATGTCTGGTTTCTAGAGTACTTTTTTCTGCTGTTACTGTTAGATGTAAAAAGTAAGATTTCAATATTAAGGTTTTTGAACTGTGCAATTTAAAAAAGAATTATAAAGTAAACAGCCAACAAGATGTTATTCTCTGAAATACTTGAATTATGTTTTGTTTAAAAGTTATGCATAAGTATTATGTTTACCGTGGTTGTTAAGTGTAAATATGTGTTTTCATGACTGTAAAAAAAAAAAAAAAAAAAAAAAAAAAAAGATATTTTTCAATATTATTTGAATTAGAATAACAAACAAACTTTAAACGATTAAAAATAAACAAAAGTATAGTTTCTTAAACAAAGAAAAAAAGAAATAAGAAGGATAAAAAAAATGCAAGGAGAAGAGAAGGATCTCTTTTTAAAAAGCATAGATAAATAGAAAACAGAAATTGAAGAAATGAACATTTTTTTTAATGACGGCGATCTTTTTAAATATGTAAGGAATAAACAACAAATCTATAAAATATAACTATAGCATAAGCACCAAGAAAACTAGTGGCAATTAAATATTATTTAGAGCATCACAAAACAGAAAATCAAAGAACCACAATTGTTTTATACTTTTTCTTAAACTATCATGGTTCTTTTATTTTTAATCAACTGTTACACATGACTTTGTTTGTATGAGATATGAAGAAAAACCAATGCTACTAGCTAAGAAAAAAATACCCCCTCCCCCCTGGATAATTAAAAATAAAATTCTGATTATAGAAAAGGACAATGGATAAAGCAGATAAATTACTTTCAAAGTTAAATTTAAAATAATAATAAAAATTATTTTTAAAATAATCTCTTAGTATATGGGTTCTAGGTCCCTGCTTGAAGTGCTTTCATACCAAATTTTGTACAGAGGATTGTGAATTCACACAAAAATATCTAAAAGATTTGCGATAGAGAAATAAGGAAGAATTTTGCCCCCTACAGAAAAATCACATTATAGATCGCAATTGCATTAGTAGAAAAAAAGTGTCAAACTGATCCACGCATCGGCAAGGCGAAAACAAAACTAAACCATTCCGCATCGACAACACCTAGCACCGTCACATGCACACATCAAAATATTCCACAGTGCTACATAGAAAAAACAAATGCAATGACCGCACCCTAAAAGCAGAGCCAACGAGTGAATGGAAAGCGATGAAGTACCACCCATGTGAAGGGAATGAAAGTAGATCATGCAGGTGCGCTAAAGAATCAGCAAAGAAACGAGAAATAAAATATGCAAAAAAAAAAGACTGTGATAGCAATACCACAGTGATGGACCATTTTTTCACAGTGCTAAACTGCTGACAGTCAAACAAACACACTCTTATTATTATAAATTTCATGGTATCAAAAAAAAAAATCTTGATATTCCAATAATAAATTCCAAATAAAACACTCACCATAGAGAAACAGTTTTCTTGGCTAAATTTAAGTCATGACGCTCTTTATCACAGTTACCTAAAAACGTACCTAAAAAAAAAAAAAAAGAGCTAGAAATACTACTAGAATACTGGAATTTTTTCCATTTAAATTTTATTAATTTTTTTATCTATTTTATATAAATATATTTTTTAGGACAAGTTAAAAATACAATAATAAATATAACAAAAACCAAACATTTGATTTCTATGATAGTAAAAAAATTAAAATAAATGCCTAGAAATTTCATAACACAGTAAATTTATTGAGTCAAGATAAAAATAAATAAAAGAATGATTTTTGCTTTGTTTGCAAAATATATATTAACACTCTACTACCCACAGAAGCTGAGAGGAATTCTTGGAATTCTCACATTGCTTATATTTTTCGAGTCAGCATTTGTATTGATGTTTTCATACTCTGGCACATGCATCTTACTATTAGCGGTTACGCTTCTTGCTGCCTCCTGGCATGTGTTGCTTCATTTTCCCATTACTCCTTGAAAGCTCACTTACTCTTTTTGCTCCATAGGCATAGCTTAGTTTCAGAGCATTCATTCTAGCCTATCTAGCCTTCATGGAGTGTGACTTTTGTATCATGAATGACATATGCTCCGATCGCATATCAAAAAATAGTTTAGTTTTGATTCGAATGTTTGATTTCTTCATGAAATTTGTTGTTCTACTTTCGGCAAATGAATTTAAAAATTAAGTTTGTGTTATAATTGTAAATCCCCTAGATGTCTTATTTAGTCAGACAGTTAAAATTTAAATTAATTCTAACAAGGGAACCACTTTTTGTGCAGTTCGCACATAGCATTGAGACCTGTACTTTTTAAAGCCCTATATTATGAAGTTTGAGAATCGATGAAATTTTTCTGTTAAAATCATATTTTTTGATTTTACAGCAGCATAACTTTCTGAAAATGCAATTTTCGAGACCACTTATCACACTATTTAATAGTAAGAATAAAATATTGAAAAAAGTTTTAAAAAATTCTTTAAAAATCTATGAATTTCATTTTAAAGAAATACAACATTATAATTGCATTTTTGCCGATGCGACATTGACTTTATTCATTCCATAGAATTTTTTCGGCAACCCTAGTCGAATGTCATAATTTTCGGTTGTGTGTGAGTGAGAAGTGGTTTGGATTCGAAGTACCCTATTTGGCGACTTAACTCTTTTTTAGCAGGAAATTAACAATTAAAAATCCAATAATAAAAAATTAAAACTAAAAAATATATATAAGATTTTAACAGAGAAATTTTATCGGTTCTCTAGATTTTATGTATAGGGCTACAAAATGCACCAGTTCTCGATGCTAGGTGCGAGCTGCACCAAAAGTGGTTCCCTTGTAAGTCTGGCGGGTTCATATAATGGGTGATGTATGCAATATCAAAGAGTTAGCCATTTCTTTTCGTTAAAATCTGAAATCGAAGACGGGAACCAAAGATTTGCTAATATTAATTTCCTTCAGGATTTATCAAAGTATTTAAGCAAGATTTGTAAGATTGCTTAGATTTTGTGTTTTTTATGGTTAATAAAAAACGAAGATTTCAACTGAATCAAGTGTGTTTTGATTCCTGTCTTTCTTTCTTTTTACTATAAGAACTGCAATAGTTGCATGGGGCTACTGTCCCTCATTTTAATAAATTTACATTGCATTACTTATGAATTCTCAATGATTTTATTGCTCAGATAATTTATTTAATTACCACAACTCCCTGATTTAATTTAATGGCATCAAGATACAAATTATTTTCATCACAAAAACAGATATGCTTTAGTATTTTCCTAGCTTTTTTTTTTTTTTTTTCTTTTCTTTGTTAATCTTTACCTATAAACAATTTTTTGACATAAGTAGAATAACTTTTAGCAAAGAAATAGCTAGGTTAGAACCAAAAAGGAACAAGCGACATTTTTTGAAAAACTGAGATAAGTGTTGTCTAACTTTAAGATGGGTCACATAACAATAAAGTTTGGGAACTGCTGATCTATACACGAAGAAACAGAGAAAATAATATCAGCTTACAAAATTTTACTCTTCATGGATTAGCTTCTTTATAACCTAAGTTATAACTATTTACATAAAAAACATCAAAAACAAATGTGCTGATACTACAAATAATATTTTGTGTATTGTTATAAGGTAACTTGCAAAAAACTTATAGAAATAACTTACCAAACTGAGAAGCATATCCATGTTCAAATAAAGTAACCAAAAACTGCTCATTAAACTCAAAAGAGCATGGGAATTGCTGATGAATCTGTACGGAAAAAGAAAACAAAAAGAAATAAATAATGCATATGTAAAATATATATAAAATCAACAAAAATAGTTTTCCCATTAATTTCATAAATCGAACTTTATAATTTCTCTAATTTAAAAATCTATCATTTACTTTAAAGAAATATCTAGACACAGAAAAATTAAGTGCAAGTGCAGCAAAGTGAGCATTAAAACATTAATGTTTTAATGTAAATTAAAGTGAACATTAAAATTTTAAATACTTTTTTTTTAAAGAAGGGGGGGGGGGGGAGTTAGCAACAGATTTATAATTTGGTGACTTTACAATTATGATATACAAAACTAAGAACCAGTATTAATTAAAAAGGCTTTTTTTTTTTTTTTTAAGAAAGACTTTTTTTTTTTTCCTAGCAGCAGGCAAAACAATAACAATTTTTAAAAGCAACTGCAATATCTATTTGCATATTTTTGGATACTTCTTGGTACAAAAAATATTAGATAGTAAAGTTTTTTTTTTTTTTTAAATGGAGTTTTTTTAACTGTTTTAATTATTCAAGAATTAGGAGTATTATACATTAATTTTAAAACTAGTGACTGACTGAAACACATTTTTCAGGCGGAAACCGAATAAAAAAACTATTTCTGTTCCTTTCTTAGATTTCAGCCAAAAATGAAAATAATACTCTCTCAAATAAAATTGTAAGTTAATAATATATACCATTACATGCATACAAAAATATTATTATTCTGATATCTATCTACAGAGACACATTTTAATCATATGAGTAAATGTGAATTTTTTTTTTTTTAATTAAAGCAAAAATGTTCCTAATCCTTTTTTTTTTTTCTATTTTTTAACCAAAAATTTGAGACATTTAATCCTTATTAATTTTATTAGTGTAAATGACCAACCTAGGATGGTGGGTAGAAATCATGGTTTTCTCTTTAAATTTCAAATAATTGATAAATATACACATATACTATACATCGACAATAAGGAAAGATTTTATACTGGAAGATTGTATCGTCCAGCATGCTCTTGCTGTTCACGTTCAAACTCACTAAGCATTTTATATGCTTGTGCAAAAGGATTGTGTCTCATAATTTTATCTAATTCACATAAAATATGCGATAAACAATTTTCATTGTGGTGATTATTAAGTCGAACTTGTACAGCTTGTGCTGTATCTTTCATTTTGTTTACTTTTCTGGTACACCAGCACATGCCAAAATGTATGCTAATGCACCATTTATTTCAACCATGACCGAGCAAAGGTTTTCTACTGCAAATTGTGCCAAACATTGTGATTTTGTTATTTATTGAATGTAAATCATTTTTTTTACTATTATTATTTAATTGTGACCCCACAAAACTCTTAATTTGCTGTTTATCGAATCAAAAATATTTTTTTATTAAGTTATAATTTGCATTTTTCTCTGACAATGAAAAGATTTGTCAGTTACATGATGATGAGGAAGCTGCAATAAAATTGTTTCAGGACTTTGATACATAAAAAAAGTTTTTATTAAAAGAAATATGGACTGCAATGCTAAGAGACATTTATAGCTTTATGCCTAAAGCTTAAATTGAGTTTTATTTTATAATTTTATTGTATGATATTTATTTGTTCTTTTATTTTAAGTATATATTTGTATTGATTAAATATAATAGTTCGTGAAAGTCTGTATTTTTCAAATGCTATACTTTTAAATGCTCAATTTCGTGCCAACAATGTTATTTTTCAAATGATTTATTTCACATGAATTTCATTTTGTGCCAACTATTATGCTAGCGATGTTAGAAAAATTAAGGCTACATGGCTAGAAATAAAGTCCCTTATTTCTAAATCAAATGTCTCATCATTCTACACATATCTTTAATGAAATATAATTCTTGTTTTATTTTTCAAAGTCTAAAAATATCTTAAATTATAATATCTTAAGTATTTTAAATTATATTTCTGTTTATTTTTAATTTATTAATTTAAATATTTTTATTCAAAAACTAACAATACTTTTATTCAAAAACTTTCCTAGGTATATTTTTACTTTAATAATTAAATCCTTATTTTTATGTTTAAAGTTGTTAAATTAAATATCGTTTTTATTCAAACTTTCATAAAAATACATATTTATATTAATAGTTTAAACTTACTTATCCTGGTGAATCTGGTTATGTTTTTCTTAGCTTAAATGGAAATACATATTTAGTTTTTACTTTAAAGCAATACATCATTTTCCGATTGTCTGTTTACCATACGTGTCTTCATAACTCACGGAAGTCTTTTCCCATTAGGTCATACGATATATTCAATCGATTTCGGTTTCTATCAGCATAGTTAGTTTAGATGCCAAGAGATGGTGTTGTTGTGTGACGTGGTCACAGAGTGTGTCAGGAGCTAACGTTGGAGCAATAGATTTGCATAAAGCAGGGTTTCAGTTGTTCTAGAAGTTGATGGAGGATCGTTGTGAGCATGCGTAATGAATAGGTCTGGGAGAACGACACAGTACATATAGTTACGTGTACCGGTAGTCAGATATTGCTATCTCTCTCACTCACTCTTGTCTCAATATCTTTGTCTAGTCCTGAAATGAAGTATTCGTCAGTTTCTTGTTTGAATGGCGATGTAATTGTCAGTAAATACATTTTAGTGTTAAGTTAAATTTGGAAAAGGTTTAGAATGTTTTTGGAGAGATTTTAATTAGTTTTACAATTGAGCAGAGTTCAAGCAGCTAAGTATTTCGTTTATCAAATATAATTGTGAATGAACTTGGACTTTCTTCAAGAATGGTGTGGTTCAAGGATTTTTGCCTTCTACTTCTGGAGTGAAAATGTAGAGGTTGTTTTTCGTCTGACGGCTGCAGTGTTTTTGAACTTTGAATTGTCTTCTGTCTTATAGTTTTATGGAAGGAGCTTGGAGAACTGTTTTGAATATTTTTGTCGTGTCACTGAGTCAGTAAAGTTATTCATAAATTGAATAGGAACATCTTCTGGTAAGTGTGCAAATCATTTTTCATTTTACAAGTTCCAGATGTGCCAAATAGAATAAAACCTCGATTAACGAAAGTCTGCTAAATGTTTTTCATTATCACTTCATGGTGTCAAATTGTGAGTTATTTTTACTTGTGTTTAATTCTAAATGTAATGTTGATTTTGAATATGATTTATTTTAAGTTTATTTACATGTTGGTTAAAATAAATGTCTTTGTTGTTCTAAATATGTTATCTTTATTTTAAAGCCACTACACTACACATTTATTTTTTAGCTTAGTTGAATTTCATCTTATTTATTTTTCTTTGGGGGTTATAAAATCAGCTTAAGCGTTTCCACTAAATGCGTGATAACTTCATTCTAACTAATTTCTTTAAACCCCATAACTATTATATTTATAATAGTTAATAGGCGACAATGGTATTAGTATAACGGAAAAGTGTCATAATTTTCTCTGTTGACCTTTTCCTGCATGCAAATGCAAAGTGAGATGGTAAAATTGTTCTTGTACTCTAAAACAATAGGGTCCATGTCTTGGTGAGTTTCCAACAAGTTCAGCTTCCATTGATGAAGCAAAAGAAATTGAGCTGTTATATTGGCAGATGTTTTCTTTAAAGTTTTTGCAAACTGGATCGTGTGGATTACTCATTTTGCTCTGTAAAGAGGCAGGGAAATCCGTCTAGGCATTAATTTATCACGTCCTTTATGACAATAGAAGTTAAACACACCATCTGATGGTTTTTCAAATTCATTAAATTCATTTAAATTAATTAAGCTAAATTTCATTTTTGCATTTTAAATCTAACATTCTTTCTAAATTGTTTACTTTTGGTGAGAATATAAATTAATTTCAGAATCTTTCCATTACATATGTTTTAGGATATTTATTCATTCAATTTAATTTACATTTTATTCACTTTTCAATATTAATTAAACTTCATTTCAAATGATCTAAAAAAGAAATATTTATAACTTATTTTTTCTAACTTTTAAATAATATACAGTCTAAAATAAATTATTCCAAAATATAGTGTATTTCCTTTTTAATAATATTGATTAAAAATTGGTTAATTGTTAATTTTATTCTTTTCAGAAAGTTCAAATTCATTTATTTTAATTCAGGCAAATTCTTTCAGAATCGCGAACTTTTCCATATTTCATTTCAAAATTTCTAAGTCCAATAATCATTTTTCAAAATTTCTTAATTTAAATATTTTACTTTCAAAAACATATCTGGTGGAAAGAAAATTTAATTTTATTTAGATTGCTAAAATTTCATTTGTTTTCATCCATTAGTTTGGCAGTTATAGATTTTTAATTACTTTCATTTTTTCTGTTTTGAATTTCGTCGAGATTTGCGATCCGACGCCATTGATGAGTATTTGGATGTTTCGGGTAAACAAGCAGGCATTATTTCTTAGTTCCCGCGCATTTGTATCTGGGTCAGTGACTCACGAGAGGCAAGGTCATTATCAGTCCGATTCAAGGTGACAGATAGAAGCTCATAGAACATTCGCAATGACGTGTCGTCAACAGTTAATATTTGACTTTGACCGTGTGGGTGAGCTTCTTCAAAAAATCCATCAGGTGGTGTCACGAGCGCGACAGTTAGATTCGGAACCGTTAGGAGATGCTCTTTTTTGATTGGCGGAGATTTCAAATCTCAGAGAGAGATCGTACTTTGAGTATTGAGGGAGAATGACTTCGCCAAATTCGTTTGATCGACTAACAACGTTTTTTTAGGCTGTCGGGCCTCTGGCCTGGCGGCAGTTGAGTTTGTTCCAGCACTGGATGAAGTTATTCACTTAGTGGGTGGAAATGTGTTGTGATTTTCTCGAGAGATAGAGATACTAAGATTTTTAGATGCTACGGAGCAGTGTTACCATCTCTTTTCGACATCTTGAGCTATTTATTAGCTATCGCTAATTTATTGAAGAGTATTTACGATGTATTAAATTGAACCAGCAGAATTAGATGCTTGCCAATCTACTTTGACATCTAGACCCACCTACATTCTTCAGCGTTTTCTGAGAGCCAGTCCGTGAATTTTCGTACATCCCTGAGTGATTTCTCATTAGATAGATGCAAGCGTGATAGAAGAAAAACGTTCATATTCTTTATTTTCCTATTCCAACAATGAACTCCATTTCTTGAATTTATCCATATAACAATAGCATTTCACTTCAAGTATAAAAAATTATGTTCATCGACAACTGAGAGCACCTTGTAAAAGAATCTGCCATTTTTCTGAGAGACTTTTTTTTAATCTTCACGAACATCCTTAATGACGAACATTAAATTTTGAAACAATAAACTTATTTAAACGAATAACATTTTAAATTAATCTAAAAGGACTGAACATCATACATTTTGAATGTATTCTCATGATTTAAAATTATTTAAAATTATCTGGTAAGAATTATTGTGAAAGAAGAAAGAATGTGAATTAATATAATCAAATGAAGTTCTTTTCATATTAATATTTTGTGAGTGCTCTTTCTGCTTCAAATAAATCTATGTGTGTCATCTATTTGGTGAGTTATTTATTTTCTTAATTTACATTTCACCTATTTCAGATGGATCAACTTTGGTGAAAATGTTTATCATTCTTAAATTTTACAATTAAGCTTTTAACTTAAATTCTAATATTCCAACATTAAATTTTAACCTTTTTAATTTAACTTATTTCACAACGCAATGTTACTGTCACACTTGAGATTACGCCATATAGAGAGATTTTGGGATAGTTAACTTGTACTATTTTCAAAATTGAATTTACAGGTTTGGATTCAATCGGAGTATTTTTCGAGAGAATCATCACTTCATTAATTTTTCCCGGTATAAGTTCTCCGATCCCTAAATCTCGCTATATTTAATTGGTGCCGTCGACACAGTCTTTTTCTTGGGTTATTAATATTTAATTGGCGACGTGTACCAGTTAGGATTGTGGTTATGATACTATTTATTATTATTTATGACTCTTTTTGTGCTGTATTTTAATGACTCAAGTAATTATTTTGAGTTAGGTTAATTTTTTTTACCGTAGTTGGAAACGGTACTTAAAGTAAAAAAAAAAAAAAAAAAAAAAATTTTTTTTTACTCCCAGTTTATTTAGTGTGAAAGTAATAGTCAATAACTTAAAGTGTTATTTTTTTTTTCAAATTAATTTAATAATCTTATTATTCAGGTGATCCAGTGGTAGATATGATGTTATTTTATAAATAATTTTGAGTTTATATTATATTTGAGATATTGATAGTACTTTGCAGATAATTTTTTTTTTCAAATGTTGAAGAGAATCTTAAATTTAATAATGCAATTTGATGATCGATTTCTAAGATTAGGAAGTGTACATATGTCTTAAATTATTTATCATTTTTATTTTATCTGGATATCCATGTGCTATATTTATTTTTTATCATTTCTCCAGTGTTTTTCTTAATTATTTATATGTGATTATGAATATATTTTGGTACTTTTATTATTGAAATTGATAAGGGATTTAATTTCTTTGAACATCTTTGAAAAATATTTCATATTTATTTATATTCTATTATCATTTCATTTTAGTGCAAAAATTTTGGGATTGCAATAGATAGACGAGAAAATTTTTGAGATTTGTTAAATAATAAATTTTTGGGGAGGTGTATAAAATTTTTTCTGGATAAACATGAACAACCATGATATCCAATTTCAGGCATTGCTTGAGACAATTTAAAATCTTAACTGATGCAAAAGCTCTAACTTATCATCTTAATCTAGAGAAGCAGACTGAAATTATAACTAAATGGTGTATGTATCTACAAGGTTTTAACTACAGGGTTGAGCATATTCCAGGTTTCAAAAATCCAGCTGATTTTCTTTCACGTGTCATTGATAGATCTGATAATCCAAATGCTTATGTAAATTCATTAAATATTTTCATACCTACTAATAATTCCTTAACTACTGAAAATATTCTTAAAGAACAATTAAATGATACTAAACTTAAAGACATCAGAGATAAAATAATTGCTAAAGATAAAACTAATCCTAACTATTCTATTAACCCAGATAATGATTTAATAATGTTTGCTAAGAAAAAACCAGGCAATGTAAATAGAAGTAAGAAAATAGTTATTCCCAAAACTTTAGTCAACAGTTGTATTGCTTTAGCTCATCAAGCACATTTTGGAATTGCTAAGACTATAGATATGGTGCAAAAGAATTATTTTTGGAATGGGATGGTGCAAGATGTTCAGAACTTTGTCAATAGTTGTGATAAATGTTTACCGCATAAGAGTAAACAGACTAATACCAAACCCGCATTCATTCCTAAGAGTGATTTAGCCCCTGGTGAGATGATAGCGATTGACATAGTGGGAAAGCTTCCAAGATCTCATGATGGGAAATTTTTCATTCTTACTATTGTTGATCATTATTCACGCTTTCTAGAAGCAGTACCTTTAACCAATGTAACTTCTCCATCCATCATTAAAGCTCTAAATTCTTATTTTTCTAGATATGGTATACCTAAATTTATTTTATCAGATAATGCGAAAAACTTCAAATCTGATTTGTTTGATCAATTCCTAAAAACTCTTAATATTAAGCAAAGAAATTCTTCAATTTATTTTCCGAGATCAAATGGTCTTTTGGAGAGGATTCATCGCTCTCTTAAAGAGTCGGTTGCCTCGCTCTCAGATAATGTTATAGAATGGTCAGACAGGCTAAAATTTTATGTTCTTCATTATAACAGCAGTATACATGCAGTAACTAATTTCACTCCAGCTCAATTATTTTTAGGTAGAGATGTTAATTTACCTATGGATAGCTTTTTACCTCCACGGTCTGTACAGGATCCCCTTGTATATTTTCAACAACTGCAGGAGCATATCAAGACCACTAGAAATTTTGTCAAGCAAAATGAACAAAAATATTTTAGCTTGAATGAAAAATTTCTGAAAGGTCGCTCTCCTCCAAAACTATCCATTGGTGATACTGTATATCTTAAAAATTTAATACCTTCAACAACTTTTAAACCTAAAAACTCTGGTCCATATAGAATCATTGGAGCATTCAGGGGTGATAATTATTTGATAAAACATATCAATGATCAGACAGCCAAAGAAATTAAGGTGAATGTAACGAAACTCATTCACGCAGGGTATTAGTATATGTGTTAGTTTTTGGATAGATTTATTTCCTTTAGAATGGTACTTATTTGTATATATTTTTCTTCTGCAATATGTTATATCTACAACTATTTATATATATATATATTTTAAATTTTACTGGTGCAATAGTGTGGTGACTATATATACTTTCTTTGGTCATTTATTTTGTTCATATCACCTGATGCACTACTGGCCAGGGTGATGTCAGGTGTGTTCAATCTGAATTGACGACTAATTTTATGAACTATAATTCTTCACGAACATTCATCAACTTATTTAACATTTACTTAGAAATATGGCTAACTACATCAAAGATTTACTATTGTTTGTTATATATTTAAATTTTATTATCACAAAATGTCACTACATTCAGTTCTTATATTTATTTTATCTTGCCATTCTTCAAGGGAAATTATTTTTGTTTGAATTCTATACATTTGCTTCAGAGATTAGCTGATTGGTGTGATGTAATTTTTTTTTTGTATTATTAATGGATCCGAAAATTTATTTAATTTCTACAAGTAACAACATGATAGTAGAAAGAAAGAAATAAAATAATATGAGGAAAATTTTGAGACAAATTTTTATATTTAAAGATAATTGATATATAAAGAAATATATCAAAATAAATTAAAAGAAATGAGAAAGAGGATTAAGAAATTTTTTAAATCTCTATTAAATGCGCATACCTACATGGTTCAGTGAGAGATTGTTTTATAAGAATACGATGGAGCAATTGCTCTAAGTTTTTTCTTGTTTTTTTTTTCCTATAGTTTACAGTGAGCACACACGGAAGGGAAATTCAGCTAGTTTGGGGTTAAAATTACACAAATCTGCCCTTCTGACAAATCCTTCAAGGTGCAACTGTTGCATAATTTATGGGAAAATTTTTATTTGTAAATTTGATGTGTCCTAGACTTCTTTTGAAGTTCTACTAATAAATAACTTTTAAGATTAATTAAATCTTTCGGACACTACTACTTTTTCAGTTGAGGTGTGCTCACGCTTTTCTCAATTTAGAATTTGTAGATTTTGCAAATATGATGTTTGTATGAAGTTTGATGGTTATTTGTCTCAGCATCACATACCAGCAGCAATTTTTACATCCTGTTATTTTGAAACTGTTTTATTTTGTTAAAATCTGTGCAATATATTTTTACTTGCTTTTGAGAGGTTACTTCATTTGAGGAATGTTATATTGTATATAAATTACATTTTTTTTTGGGTTCGCACATTGGATATCTCAGATAATTTTTTTTCAATGTTTTCTTAAAATTATGTTTGGATAATAACTGCAATAGAAATACCTGCAATACAATTAAAATGTTTTGTGCAATAGTTTTCATACTCCTATGTATAAATTAGTATTCTTATTTATCCTTATGTTTCATGTTGTTAATGTATTTGAATCTGTGTTTATATAATCAATCATTTACTTTTGAATTTTGAATTTGTTGGCATTGTGTATATAATTTTTATCTCTCATATATATATCTACTTATTGTTTTTTGAATGTAATCATACTGCTGATTCTATTTGTAACGACTCGGCAAACAAATCTCAGGGAGATGAATGGTTTAAAATTGTATTTATAAAATACATGTTGTAGGTTTTGTTTTTGATTCACATTTTCGTTCATTTTGCTGTATTTTATTTTATGTATGTAGAGTTATATCTACAATTGATGCAATTACAATTTCTACTGATGAATCAATGTGATGCAGATTTTGTGTTGGTAAGATGTTCAGTTCATTTTTTTTTTCTCATCCCTTTGGCTTAAATTTTTTTTTCCCTTTTTTTTCCATTTTCTGGAGGTAAAATGTTATGATTTAAAAATTTAAATCTTAATTTATTCAGTATTTTACATTTAACTTTAATTTATTCTTCAATTTAATTAAATTCATTAAATTCATTTAAATTAATTAAGCTAAATTTCATTTTTGCATTTTAAATCTAACATTCTTTCTAAATTGTTTACTTTTGGTGAGAATATAAATTAATTTCAGAATCTTTCCATTACATATGTTTTAGGATATTTATTCATTCAATTTAATTTACATTTTATTCACTTTTCAATATTAATTAAACTTCATTTCAAATGATCTAAAAAAGAAATATTTATAACTTATTTTTTCTAACTTTTAAATAATATACAGTCTAAAATAAATTATTCCAAAATATAGTGTATTTCCTTTTTAATAATATTGATTAAAAATTGGTTAATTGTTAATTTTATTCTTTTCAGAAAGTTCAAATTCATTTATTTTAATTCAGGCAAATTCTTTCAGAATCGCGAACTTTTCCATATTTCATTTCAAAATTTCTAAGTCCAATAATCATTTTTCAAAATTTCTTAATTTAAATATTTTACTTTCAAAAACATATCTGGTGGAAAGAAAATTTAATTTTATTTAGATTGCTAAAATTTCATTTGTTTTCATCCATTAGTTTGGCAGTTATAGATTTTTAATTACTTTCATTTTTTCTGTTTTGAATTTCGTCGAGATTTGCGATCCGACGCCATTGATGAGTATTTGGATGTTTCGGGTAAACAAGCAGGCATTATTTCTTAGTTCCCGCGCATTTGTATCTGGGTCAGTGACTCACGAGAGGCAAGGTCATTATCAGTCCGATTCAAGGTGACAGATAGAAGCTCATAGAACATTCGCAATGACGTGTCGTCAACAGTTAATATTTGACTTTGACCGTGTGGGTGAGCTTCTTCAAAAAATCCATCAGGTGGTGTCACGAGCGCGACAGTTAGATTCGGAACCGTTAGGAGATGCTCTTTTTTGATTGGCGGAGATTTCAAATCTCAGAGAGAGATCGTACTTTGAGTATTGAGGGAGAATGACTTCGCCAAATTCGTTTGATCGACTAACAACGTTTTTTTAGGCTGTCGGGCCTCTGGCCTGGCGGCAGTTGAGTTTGTTCCAGCACTGGATGAAGTTATTCACTTAGTGGGTGGAAATGTGTTGTGATTTTCTCGAGAGATAGAGATACTAAGATTTTTAGATGCTACGGAGCAGTGTTACCATCTCTTTTCGACATCTTGAGCTATTTATTAGCTATCGCTAATTTATTGAAGAGTATTTACGATGTATTAAATTGAACCAGCAGAATTAGATGCTTGCCAATCTACTTTGACATCTAGACCCACCTACATTCTTCAGCGTTTTCTGAGAGCCAGTCCGTGAATTTTCGTACATCCCTGAGTGATTTCTCATTAGATAGATGCAAGCGTGATAGAAGAAAAACGTTCATATTCTTTATTTTCCTATTCCAACAATGAACTCCATTTCTTGAATTTATCCATATAACAATAGCATTTCACTTCAAGTATAAAAAATTATGTTCATCGACAACTGAGAGCACCTTGTAAAAGAATCTGCCATTTTTCTGAGAGACTTTTTTTTAATCTTCACGAACATCCTTAATGACGAACATTAAATTTTGAAACAATAAACTTATTTAAACGAATAACATTTTAAATTAATCTAAAAGGACTGAACATCATACATTTTGAATGTATTCTCATGATTTAAAATTATTTAAAATTATCTGGTAAGAATTATTGTGAAAGAAGAAAGAATGTGAATTAATATAATCAAATGAAGTTCTTTTCATATTAATATTTTGTGAGTGCTCTTTCTGCTTCAAATAAATCTATGTGTGTCATCTATTTGGTGAGTTATTTATTTTCTTAATTTACATTTCACCTATTTCAGATGGATCAACTTTGGTGAAAATGTTTATCATTCTTAAATTTTACAATTAAGCTTTTAACTTAAATTCTAATATTCCAACATTAAATTTTAACCTTTTTAATTTAACTTATTTCACAACGCAATGTTACTGTCACTTGAGATTACGCCATATAGAGAGATTTTGGGATAGTTAACTTGTACTATTTTCAAAATTGAATTTACAGGTTTGGATTCAATCGGAGTATTTTTCGAGAGAATCATCACTTCATTAATTTTTCCCGGTATAAGTTCTCCGATCCCTAAATCTCGCTATAATATTCATAGGACCCGAATAGTGATGCTCAACATTAAGTGCAACAGCATGTTCATTCGCAGCAGCTATTTGTTGCTAGTGGTATTCCGGGCTTTCATTTCTGACCCTATTTCTCTGACATCACATGCTGTCTCTATTTAAACGGCGTCTCAAATTTAAACACTATGATTTGATATGAACTACTAAAATTCACAAAAATTAGATATTAATACCAATGGAGTTAAAATATTCAATGTGCGAAAGTCAAACATGAATCACTCACCACACAGCTCATTGTTTGTTTGCATTTGATTACATTAAGAAAATTAAACACGATGATTTGGATATGAACTATTAAAATACACAAACTTTAAATATTTTAATACTACAGGAGTTAAACTGTTCAATGCACAAAGTTTTTTTTTTTTTTTAATTAATGAATCTCAAAAATGAATGATTCGTTACACAGCTCATTGTTTACATAACCAAAATTAAACACGATTTCTGAAATGGTTTGTCGGTTGCATAAATCATTGGCATTTTGTTAATTTAAATCCAAATAGACAATATTCTCGTGACATCACAGTAAATATGAATTTTTATTCACCTATAAAAATGTGCAGAAACCTAAAAATTAAACAATATACGTCCAAAAAAGCCACATGTCTGAATATTTTTCATTTTTTCTTTTTTTTTTCTGCAGCAATGGAAGTATTAATCTACTGTTGTAATATGGATGTGTTCGTGCTGGAATCAACACACTGCATTTTATTTTAATTTTATAGCTAAGTAATACAATAAAAAGTTTGTGCAAAGTGTTTCAAATTGCTTAATGTTCAGCTTTTAACTTGATTGAAAGAAGTATTTAAAATATACTACTTTAAGAAATAGTATATCCATCCTTAGACAGAAAAGCGAGGAGGGTAGGGGGGTAGCTATTTTCAATTTCGATTAACATTACTTCAGTAGAAATTAAGCAAATTGGAAATTGTACGTCAAATGTGACAAATGAGGTGCGTTTGTACTGTTATTATTTCAGTGAAATGAATTATATCGTCTGTTATTATGATATGATTCATTTCTGTAATAAAATAAGTACACTTTAAGTTGGCACATTTTATCTTTTGTTGACATTTACTGAAAATTCCAATGGTAAGCCTGGCTTAAGCCTAGCTTTGAAAATTTCAGAACTTGAAATCCATATTTAGACTCTTTTTCCATTTAATATCTGTTTCTTCAGAAAAATCTATCCAAAAAACTGTCAGCAGATTATATGGAATATCATTGAATTAATTACGTATGATATGATTTAATAGAATGAAGAATGTAACTGAGAGTAATGCATAAAGGAGAGATTCTTGTGTCTTATTTTTTTCCTTTTAAACATAAATTACGTAAAAGGCCTGATACCTGATAAACACAATCCAGAAACATCAAATAAGTAGGGCTCTGATCCTTTGTTCTCACATTAGCAAGAGCGTATGCACTGCACTGGCATCGAGTAGTAAAAGGGTAACCAGCAAGAAGAAACTCCCTTTCAATTAGAGCCTCAAATCCATGTACAGTACGACAGTCAGGATTTATTATAATCTGAGTTAAGGCACAAACTGTCAGGGTTGCATCTAAACCTTCAGCACCATGGACAAGAACAGATGAACCTAGAATTTTTCAATTCATTGCAAATAAATAAGGAAATAATTTTGCAGAATTTATTAAGCAAGATATCTTTTAACGGTGAATTACAGAAATTTATGTTACATAAAAAAATAATACAATCAACATCAGCCAAATGTCTATTATTGTCAAAGTTATGATTATTGCTTTGATATAAAGGAACACATAGTTTGATTTATTTTATATTGTTTAAAAAAAAAATATTTTTTTTAAAACTAAGTCATTTCAAAAAACGAACAAATTTTAGCAAAGCTGACAAGAAAATTATTTTAAATACCTTTATAAAGTGGAATTACAACTTAATCCTGAAACTGCAATAATTGATATTGATGATGTTTTGATAAAAAGTTCATCAAAAACAAATATTTAATTTGTGTAATTAATGTATCAATTAATTACAAGTGTTAATTTGATATGTTAAATTTTATGCATTAAGTATTTGTCAAAAAAATGTGTGGTTTTTTGTTGTTGTTTATTTGTGTTTTGTTTTTGTTTGTTTTTTTTGGGGGGGGGGAGGGGTAGGAGGCAAATAATTGTTTATGTATATAAAATAGCCAAATAAGCGGGACAAAAAACATAAAAAAAAATTGAAACTCTATGGCTTAAATTGGCAATTCTTATGTTCAGGGCTCTACAAATTGGAAAAAATCTGGTAGCCAGCAAAAAGTTACCCCCTCCCAACCATTGTCAGTTTTTTCCCCATCTTTTAATCTAAACATGTATTTTTAAAAAGCACATAAAAGTTTTTATGAATTGATTGAAAAAGAATAATCATGGGCACAGTTAATATTGAATTATTTTAATTCTTCAATTCAGTTAATAAAATAATTTAGAAAGATAATATAAATTAAGTTTCCCAACAAATTATCAAAGTTATATATAAAAGAAAAAAAAAATTAAATATACATAACAAAGTTGGAATGAATAAAGTATGCAATAAGAAAAACAATAGTTCTTTACTAAAATCATTATTTGTTTTTCCAAGAAAATTATTTTGAAAGAAATTACCTGAGCAAAACACTAACCAGTATCCTTAAGTATCAGATAAATGACACTTTGCCTTAGATAAGAATTTTTTAAAAGCCCCCCCCCCCCCCTTTTTTTTTTTTTTTTTTTTTTTTTACAGTTTTTCAAAAATTACATTTTTCTACTTTTTGCTTCATAGTGCCTGGGATATGTTCTTGTGTACGTCTGAATATTTTAATCCAAAGTACCATCTATCTATAGGTTTCTCTGGTTTATAATCATTAAGTACAGGTGCTGGGGATAAATCTCACATCTTGTAATTCCTACAAAGTAAACTAAGTGCTTGCAAGAAAATTCCAAAAATCAGGTTTTACACTTAAATATCTCAAGATTGAGATATCATAAAAGTAAGAAATAAATGTCAAATTATAATATTCCATTAATTTTATCAATTTTATGTACATAGTTTATTAATTAGTATTTTTAGTAATTGATTTAAAAGATTTCCATAGTAACTAATGCTAAATAGATTTCAGGTACAAGGTTTTAATGTTTTGTTGGAGACAGTGGTCTGCATCCACAAGAATGGAGTTGACATGTTAATAAGGCTGATTTACAACAAGTCAAAAGTCAGATTCGGAGTGGTTCAGTAAAATATAATCAGCCCAGACACCCAGGAGCTGGTGGTCACACCTCGGCAGTATTGTGGTTAGAGGAGTGAAGGGTCTAAGTAACTGTTTATAAAGATATAACTGTCAACTCGAAGGCCCTGGGGCCTGTGGGGAGCTAAACTTGCTCCTCCAAAATGATAGCTGATGTTCAGAGTTTTCCTGGACATTTTTTTACATTATTATTATTTTAGTTATGCTCTGTTTAACATAGATGGATGTTACAGTTCTTTTCTTAATCTTTCTATGAGAGTATTGATCTTTTTCAAGTCACAAAAATCATGATTATTTTTGTAGAGCAAAAGCTCCAAGTCGGTCGGTAATGGTAATTACTAATGAGTCAATTTG
The DNA here is from genome assembly GCA_963931845.1 of Maratus michaelseni. Taxonomy (NCBI): domain Eukaryota; kingdom Metazoa; phylum Arthropoda; class Arachnida; order Araneae; family Salticidae; genus Maratus; species Maratus michaelseni. Next base: position 260,460,230 of record OZ007592.1, read on the forward strand.
TAAAGCATTCTAATATGATGTTGTTTTCTTAAAGAAGAGTTTATTTATGCTCAATGAAATTATAAACGAGTTTATGTTCGACGAATTATGCCAACTCAACATGAACATTTATGATGTGTGTTATGACGTAAAATCCAAGTCACTCGATGCCTGTTGTGAGGCTCTTTGCTGCTCAGGGTTGTACGAACCCTTTCAAGGTATTTTCTTGTATTTTATTTAGTGTCATGCCATTAAATAAAAAGTTGAAATGTAAGGGTGCAGCATAGTAGGGACTTGTGAATTTGTGTATTTTTAATACCTAAATTGAAATGAAAGGTAAAAATTTTGAATATGATTCAATTAAATAATTGTCTTTGCTAAGAATCTTATTATATATTTAATTAAAATATTGTTTAAAGTAAAATTATTATGTAATGATTTTTATGGTATAATATTTAGTATAGGAGTAACTTCCACTTCTGATGTAGTTTTTGCAAGTATGTTTAACAAAGTAAAACTGTGGTTATTTGTTAATTATCTCAAATGCAAAATTGACCCCTTGAAAAAAGCGGTATTAAAATAACTCCGCTTTTGTTGTGATTTTGTTATGAGTACATGCAAGGTAATCTTATCCTGTTATCTGAGAATTATCCTAAAAGGAGTTGTATACTTAAACTAAAGTTTAAATTCCTTGATCTTAGTTTGAACTACATTGTAGCAGTGTCAATGTTAGTGTTTCATTAATTTTGTTTGTCTTTTTATTTATGTAATGTGTATATAGTGTACAAAATAAACTGCATTATTTGTTTGTTTATTTATTTATTTATTTATTTTTGTATTTACTTTTATTATGCATCCTTTGACTCTGTTATTTTAGGTTATCTTTAAGGTAGGTTTTAAATAGGCCAGTATAATTTAGATTTATGACTGAATTTATTTTATAAACTAATGGGCTATTTGATGTTAGAAATCTGCTAAAGAATCACTATGTGGTACTATTACCATTTATTTTATAGAGTTTAACTACTTAGTTACTCGTAATTCCTAACTAATCCCTCACAGCCACTTCTGGTTATACTACCGCCAAGCAAATATGGTGGGCTCACCTGATCCTACTTGTATGTTTGTGAGATTATTATTTTCTGGGGACTAGTAACCCTCATTTTTGAGTGAGCCTCGATCTTGCTAGCAACAGGGCTGTTCAAATGAATGATCATTAGATTATTAAATGTTGATGCTTTCAGTCATCATTCAAAATATTTTGGTTGAGAATGGTGACATGGCGATTGGATGTCAAGCCCAGCTTATGTTTATAATTCTCTCTTAATTTTGAATGTAATATAAACATCGAATATAATAAAATAAAAGTATGCATGATAATTTTAACTCATTCATGGCAGAAGTTTGAGTTTGAAATTTGTGCATGAAATTTACATCCATTAGGTAGTAAAACTCAATTTATATTGAACATACAAATATAAGAGACAAATTTTTAAGAGGACAATAATAATAATATTTCATTTTTCTGTGACATCCTCCCCGTTCCCCAGAAAAAAAGAACATGCAAAATTTCAAGCATATAATTAACATAAAAATGTCTGCACTTTCAAGTTCCTGAACATTGGCATAACTATTCCATGGGGGAAAAATAATAAAAAGTACAATTTACAATGTGCTATTTTATTATTAGCTTTAGATACTTTAAAAAATTTTTACATGAATGTGCAAGTCACTTTTTTCATAATATTACTTATATCTCTGGATTATTGGAAGTTATGAGTTCTATTCATTAGGCAGAAATATATTATAAGGCATCAACTTGCATTTAATTACTTAGTATGTCACACTAAATGGAGATAAATCAGTGGATACTCATGGGGCAAACAGCAAATATTCCTTTTCACTAAATACTTAAAAGAAAAAAAACGAATTCAATATTTATTGTTTATATTTATTTTTAATTCTTAAAAAAGTCTCAATGCCTCCTTGGCAGAAATTACATTTTCTGAAGAGAAAATTCTTCTCGGTTAAATATATATATTACTATTGTACAATCCAATGAAACATTTGGAAAAGAAAAGTATTTTTTTATAATTAGGTTTATTATTTCAAATCATACTAATAATAAAAAAATAAAATAAATAAATTAAAAAAAAAATCTGGAGTGACTTCACATGACTTTCTGAACACTTTATAGAAAGAATGCTTTACATTCAAGAAAAAAATACATGACAGTTCTATCAATAACTTAAATTCAAAAGAGCAAATATTACCATCTTGGTCTAAGCACTGAGCGACTAAACAAGCACAAGTTAAAACGTCCTTCACATTAGTCAACCAACCAGATGATTCAATGCGAGACAACAATTTATCAACACTACAGCTGCTATCATTACATGCTGGAAGAAATAATTTAAATAAACATACATATAACATAAAATAATCAGAACACCCAGATACAATATTCTTTTGTTAAATGCTAAAATGCACTATTATAAAAACCAGAAAAAACACGGATTAAAAAAGTATTTTTCCGTCTACATGTTTCGGCCCCACCAGAGAGCTTCTGAGCATACCCACTGTTGCATAATCTATTATGCATCGTTTTGCAACAGGGTTCATACTCTCTTTACATGATAAAATTCAAGCACCTTACCCAAAATTCAAGCACCTTTTCAGAAATGAAAATTTTAACGTTACAAAATACTATGTCTGTTTGTATAATGCAAATGTATAAAGGTGAAAAAAAAATTTCATTTTCATATGTTTTCAGGTGAATGCCATACATAACATATAGTAGCGAACTCTTAAATGTGAAATGTTATGAGAAGGTCTCCGACAAATACAAAATATTTTTGCAGTATACTTTGAAAGTTATCTGTGCTAACACTAGACAAAAGTAGACACTTGATAATTTTGCACTGCTATGATACACACAATTAAAAAAAAAAAAAAAAAACTAAACAATTTTTTATACTTTACCTTAATTTGAAAAAAACAACTAAATCATTTTACAAAAAGGTATATTAAAACACACACACATACAAAGAAAAATTTGCATGTTTCAGCATAAATAATTTATTGCATTTTAACTACAAGACTTTTTTCAGCCTTTAAGCTTTTTAACTGCCTCTTCTATTTTTTCATCTAAAATTTTAGCTTCATCCTGTTTTTCTTTTACAGTTCTTCTCAGGCTGTTTGACTGTATGCAGAAAGTCATTTTTTTTGTAGACTCTGCCCTCAAAGACAACTCATCCGCTGAATCCAGAAGTTCTTTGATGTCAATTTCCAAACATTTTTTCTTTTTCTTTAAATCATCTAAATCATCTTCGAGCTTTCTTTTCTTGTTCTCATTGAGACACTTTTCCTTCTCTTTCTGTTGATCTTTCAGGTACATCATGTACCTTTGTCTACCACTGGATGCAGATGAAAGTAGCTCTTTTGTTATAGAAACTTTAAGCACACCACCACAATACTCTATATGATCTTTTATAATTCTTAAAGAAATATAAGAATGTTCTTTTAAATTTTCCACTTCCATATTTTTGTTAATAGAGAATCCTCTCTCGACAGAAGCTTGTCCATGGGACAAAAGCAACACAAGTTTGGTCACATGGAAGGCTTTAACGTGTCCTTTAACATACATATGATCATGAAAAAAATCATCCAATCTATCTGTCGATTCATTAAAGGTCATGAAAACTGATAAGTTTGTTGTTTCAAGGAAATCTTGATAATCCAGAAGAGTGGTTTCACAGTCATCTTCTGAGATCCAACCATTATCTTGAAAGGCATTTATGATGGATTTCATTTGTGAAATGCAGTTTTCTTTGCTCCGTGCAATTTTACCAGGATTCAAACAAGATGAATTGCGCACAATACTGTAATTTATTGGACTTTTTTCGATGATTTTTTTCATCATTGCACAAATGAAGTCCCTTATTTCTTGCCTCAGAGCAATAATGTCACTTTCTTTCACAGATTTCTGCTCTTTTAGATTTTTGAGCAATTTTTCCCCAGTGAATCCAGTTTCTATTTTAGCAATAGAATTCAACATATCAGTTTTGAATTCAAACCGAGAAATTTTTGAAACTGTTACATTTTTTATTTCCCCATCCTTAAGAATTTTGTAATTCAATAAGCATGACCGAATTAACTTTGTTAAATCAGCGGCAAAAAATGGCAGCATAGGTTTTTCAGTTTGATATTTTGTCATGAAAGGCTGCACCAAAGATGCAACTGATGAGAGAAAATGCAACTTAACAATTAACAATTCATCTTTTAAAAAAGATTTTATGGAGTCATATGTGCGATTGTTGGGATTGGGAATTTTTTTTTTTTCGACACAAGAGATGAATGATTTGAAATCTTCCAAGATTTCAATGGCTCTTTTTATAGCTGGTAGGCTGTCAAGCCATCTATGTCTGCAAAACTTCAAGGCAGTCTTGCCAGTTGATGATACATTATAATAATCTTCAAGCCTTGCTGGAGAGTCCTTGAATAACCTATGCAAATTAATCAAAAATACATCCATTTGCCAATTTGAAGACGCTCCACCAGCTTTAAATGCATTATGTAAGACATGCAAGCCGCAGGTACCTATATTTAGTATACCATGATCATACTGTTTTTTAAGGTCTTTTTGGAGATTTTCATATACCTTCCAGTTTACAGCTGGTCCATCCATGGATAACTGCACAATATTTCCCATATTAAAATTACTAAGTGCAGTTTTTATGCCATTAAGCAAGTCATTTGCAGTTGAGTGGCCCAAAAAAACTGAATTTATGTACCTAGTACATACTTGGTTTAAGCTTGGGTGCCAAAATCGGACTAATAAATCCATTTGTTTGGACTGTGTAGATTTATTCAGCGTTTCATCAAATAATACTGTGAAATGACCTTTGTCCACTAATTTGATCAACAGATCTTTAAAATGTGGTGCAATGCCAAAACAACATAGGTAAGCACATTTCGCTGGTGATAAGGTAAATTGTTTAGCTATGCTGCTATCTGTGAACATCATTTTCAGCATATTGCCTACTTCCGAGCAAGAATTGTAGGAATAATTTGAAGTCACACATTTTAAGGCCCACAAAACCTCAGCTGTTAAAACTTCTTTGCCAGACATAAAATCACTTATAGATTTAGATGATATAGCAGGAGCTTGTGATGATGATGCCACAGACGCTTGTGAGGTTGAAGGTACAGACATTTCTGAGGTTGAAGCCGCAGACACTGGTAAAGATGCAGAAGCTTCAAACTCCTTAGAGGGCTGTTGCAATGAAATAGGTTTTTTTCCACAGTCAAAAACAGATTTCTGCATCTTTGAAGTAGCCAGTAACTTTTTGTGCCGAGTTCCTAGAAAATTAAAATTATTCAATGTCGCTATGCATCATAATAGAAAATTTATACTATTACTAAGTAATTTTTACTTTCTTCTATCTTTACAAGAATAAAGTATTGGATTCATGAAAATTTTCAACTTCCAGTTTTTGACGAATTTATACATTTTAGAAGATCCTGAACATGATTTGACTGTTTTCCAGAAAATGTCTGTCTGTCAGTCTGTGATTCTGTCTGTATGTGACAAAAATTTTGTGGGTGCTCTATCTGAAGAACTAATGCACTAAACTTAACAAAACTTTATATTGAGTTAATTCCTGATATAAATTGGTGCTGATTACTTTTTGGCGAAAATCGCCCAACAGGTGGTGCTGCTATGCTGCATTTTGCAGGATTTACACGATCTTAGCAATAGTCATATCTCAAGAACTAATGCACGGAATTTAATAAAACTTTAGATTCAGTTAAACTTTGATATAAATTGGTGCTGATTCTTTTTAGTGTATGCAAAACCTGTATGAGATAGAAGAAAGTTTTGGGATTGACACATTCGACTAGTTTCATTAAGAGTAGGGTCAGGTGGGGGTAAAATAAGTAATGAGGTAAAGTAGGTGGGTTTTAAAAATAAATTTATAAGAAATACAAATTATAATTTTTTGCAATTGTTTGGCCAAATCAGAGTTTTACATGTATCAGTTATCAATCATTTTTAAATGAATAACAAAATATTTGTTGTTTATACTTTAATAGCCATTTTACAATTTTGGATGATATAACTTCGTTGTAATCACGATAAAAGTTAAGATTTAAAATAAAACACTTACTCAAGATCAACTTTCAGCATTTCTTTTTAATTAGAAAATGATGTAAAATTAATATTTTAAAGAAAAAAAAAATCTGTGTGGGTTGAAATAGTTATACAGTTAGGATTAGCAAACAAATAGCACTTTTTTTTTACTTTTTGATAATATTTTTTAATGTAATATTTGACATTAAAACAAAATAGTTCTCAAACTATTTACTTAAATAAGTTTATTAAAAATTAATTTTGTTTGATAAATTAATACATAGCTAAAGCAATATGTGCAACTTTTAGTTTTAAGTTCACTTTGTAGTAATTGTTACAACACAAGAAAATTTTTATAAAAGAAAAAAAGAGAAGACAAATAATAATCAAATCACGGTTAAAAGTCTTACTAATAAATTTATTGATTATTTAAAAGAGGTTTTGTTTCTTCAGAAGAGGAAAACTTTTGCACATTCTATGTAATATTTTTGCAGATTAAAATAACATTTTTGGCAAACTAAGTATGAATAAAAAGTGCTGTTTTTATAACTATTTTACCCCACCTGACCCTAGCAATAGATTCAATGAATATAAACTGTAAAAAAGTACACTTTTTTTTTTAATAACAAAAGTTAATAAGACAATATTTGCAGAAGAATCTCCGGCTTAACCTCATATAGGGTAGATGTGCCAGTAATGGACACACTTAAGGAATATTCTTTAAAAACTAAGTTTTAATTAATAGTTATAATTTTTATACTCCAGTTTTTTTCAATACTATATTAATCTATCAACAATTTTTAACCATTTTCATAGTCACATTTCCCAATATTTCAAAATATCCAAATTTCAGTAATGGATACCCCACAAAAAGTAATAGATATAATTTTTTTTATGACTGTGGTTAGAACCAGAATTTTATGAAAGCATATTAATGAAACAAAATTTTATCTTCAAATAAATTTAACAATTAGGATACCAATAATTAATAAAATATTTGTGAGTATTATTTACTGTTTAAATTAATTATTGTTATCACAAGATCAATATTTTAATTATTTTAAATAGATGGTTTGAATAAAATACTAAATGTCTGGAAATGACAGTTATCAAACTATTGAGACAGTGTGTGTGTGGGGAGCCCAGTGGCAGAATTATCTTCAAGTGTCTGCAACGCTAATAATGTTTTGAAAAATAGTCTGCAATACACAATATATCACACAAAATTCGCGTTTTTTCCGCGATCCTCCGACGAAATTTGCCGTTTTTTCGAGATCATTCGACGAAATTTACCATTTTTTCGAGATCCTTCGACGAAATTTACCTTCTTTTTCGAGTTCCTTCAACGAAATTTACCGTTTTTTGGCAATCCTTAGACGAAATTTGCCGTTTTTTCGCGATCTGTCGACAGAATTCTCAGTTTTTTCGCGATCCAACGACGAAATTTGCCGTTTCTTCGAGGAAATTGACCGTTTTTCCGTGATCCTTCGACGAAATTAACAGTTTTTTCCACGATCCTTCGATGAAGTTGGTGTTTTCTCCGTAGCCCTTTGGCAAAATTCGTATTTTTACGCGATCCTTCAACGAAACTGATGTTTTTTTTTGACGAAATTAATGTTTTTTTACGGCCTTTTTTACTAAGAATGGGCAATAACACAAATCATAAAACATGCTGCAAGGGGGGAGTTATGAAAAAATAAATAAAAGCTAAATTTTTATTGGTTATTTTTCTATAAACCAAAAATATCGTGTCTATTACTGGCACATCTACCTTTTTTTTTTTTTTTTTTTTTTTTTATATAAATTCTTTTTTGCTTGCCGACATCATTTATTGAAAATAAAGCTCAACTTAATTTCGTATAAAATAAAAATGTTAAAAAAATGTACTAGATTATTACACACAATTTTTTTTCACATGTTTAAAAAAGAGAAAGAAGTGAGGGGATTAATTAGCATATATAGCAAGATAATGAAAATCGCATAAAACTGGAATTATTAAAAATAAATATTAATAATAATATAATTATCATGTGTTCAGTTTGAAAGAGTTTCTTTAAAAAATTTAAAATCATGCAAATTCGATCGGAGTTGGGCACGAGCGCTGTCGAAGGCAGTCTGGGGACAACAATCACAGTTTCGTTTTTTAAAGATTTTCGTAAAAAATATAAATTCAATAGGGGCCCGATCAACGTCGGGCTAAGCGCACGAGATACGCTGTCTAAGGTAGTGAGGCCACCGATCACAGGTTCATTCTGAAATATTTTCATATAAAAATAAAAATTTGATTGGGGCACCGGCAACATCCGGCGGAACACACGGAAATAAGCAGCCAAAGTCAGTAGAGGTCCTGATTCGTTTTGAAAGATTTTTGTTTTAAAATACAAAATCATACAAATTCGATCAGGGCCCGGGTAACGCCGGGCGGGTCAACTAGTATGCAATAAAAACAACACTAATTAATAAATCAATTCACTATGCGAATATTGTCAGAACTAAATTTAGGAATGGGACAATTTTTCTTTCTTTTTGGTGGGAGTTCAATCATTGCGTTATTAATAAATAAGTATTTATTTGATTAATCAAAACAAAGTCACGCAACAAAAATAAATTTAATTATTTTTCTTAAAACTAAAATTAAAGTAAATCCAAATAATTTAAATTTATTAATTAAAGAAATTAAAATTCCAACAAGGGCGACGACCTTTCCCTGCTCCCTTTTGCACCCATGATTCACGACACGTGAATAACTTATCACATCGCCTCCAATCTTCCTCATATTTTATAATAGGTATCAGAATTATATATTTATTGTTAAGGAAAACACTTACCTTTCATATGACTTGTTAATGCAGATTCCCCCATATTTTCCAATTGCCGGGTAACACAGCATAGCTTGCATCGAAACTGGTACGCACTATTCGGTACTGCTTCTAACCAACGCTTGTAGTCTTCCCGTTCTAGCCACACTTCGCTGAAATTGCACTTTCCAGGCATCGTTATAGCATAGATCTCAACGAATAGTTAGTACTTCAGGTCTTGCTTCAGATCTACAGAATGCACGAGTACAGATGAAAACTATTTGTTGTGAAGACCGGCGTACATGCATGTGCGCATGCGTCAACTGACCTAGTTTTATAGCGTTGCAATAGGTGTAGAGGAGTATTGAAGAAACAGAACGTACAAAGGAAGAAAGATAAGAACGGAATTTCCGATCTTGCAGTCTGTAGTAGCAACAAGTTACCCCTCTTTTCATTTTTCTTTTGTTAACTTAATCCTATACAGGGAAGGGAAAAGGGACAAATGCTCTTACTCTGAACACCTGAGAAAGAAAGAAAGAAAAAAAAAAAACAATCCCGGAACAAATATTTTCGGCGATTTTTTTTTTTTTTTTTTTTTTTTTTTTTTAAGCTAGCAATTATATTTTATTTCGAATATCTGAATAAGAAAAATTAAGCACCTATAAAAAAAAATAACGAAAATTAAGCACCTTCATTAAAATAAAAACAAATTCAAGCACTTTCAAGGAGCTTTTTTCTCTCTTAAAAATTCAAGGACTTTCAAGCACTTTCAAGCACCGTATGAACCCTGTTGCAATGCCATCTCTAGATTTCTTACATTAATATTTCTTCTGTGATGTTTATTTCTATAATCATAATACTGCAGTAACTCAATCCGTAATTTTGGCAAGTTGATGTGTGTCATTACATACTGTATTTTTTTACATCTTGAAGGTTTCTCTTATAATGGATGGATAGTAAAAATTAAGAGATAATGTGGAGATAATTTTAATGAAAGCAAAATAATTTTTACTATTCATCCATTATAAGGGAAACCATCAAGATTTATGGTAAAAATATGGTATGTAATGACACATATTTGAACTTGCCAAAATTATGGATCGAGTTATTGCTAAGAAAGCATAGGAATACGAAAGAAAACATGGTTTGAAGCATCGCGGTTGTCTTTTCTTAATGCTTTGAGATTTATATATTTATGGTGCCAAGAGTTGACATCGATTGAGTTTTGTGAGCTGCAATTTGAAATGAACCACAACAAGTGGAGTGGACTGGAATAGCTATTTGTGAGAAATTTACGCCATTGCTTTGTGTTCACGACCAAATGGAAAAATCTGTGGGCAGAATAAAATTATAGAAGTAAATGAAAGTCTATTTACCAGAAGAAAAAGCAATGTAGGACATTTTCTTCCTCCTCAATGGTATTAGTTCGCTTATATCATGTAACACAGGGATGTTTCCTTACTCCTATTCCTGATCGTACAGTTAAACTTTAACAGCAGCAATAGAAAACAATGTGTACTTGATAGAAGTATTATCCACACAGATTGCTGGAGATGATATAAAGCAAATGAACTGCGAGATGCTGGATATGATCATTTCACAGTAAATCACAAATATAATTTTGTTGACCCTAACACTGGATGCCATACCCAAAATGTTGAGAGATTAGGGCACATTGCAAAACATGTCTATATTCAAAATATGAAATGTTTACTGTAATGCTAAAATACATTTGTAATTTCATGCCAGCAGTTTAATAAGAGTTTTATTTTATTACTTTATTATTTAAGAATTATTTGTTTTCTTATTTTAAGCATGTGTTTGTGTTGATTTAATAAAATAGTGCGTAAAAGTCTGTAATTATTAAACATTAAATTTTTAAATGCTCACTTTCGTTTCAACATTGTTTTTTTTTTCAAATGTTTTGATTAACATAAATTTCATTTTGTGCCAACTATTACGCTAGGTGACAATGGTGTTTGTATAATGGTAAAGTACCTAAAAAAATAATTTACATTCAATAAATAACAAATCCAATGTTTGGCACGGTTTTTAGTAGAAAACCTTTGCTCAGTCAGGGTTCAAATAAATAGCGCACCATGCACATTTTGGCATGGTGTTGGTATAATAGAAAAGTACCAAAATGAAAGCTACAGCACAAGCTGTAAAAGAACGACTTAATAATGACCACAATGAAAATTGTTTACTGCACATTTTACATAAATTAGATGAAATTATGAGACACAATCCTTTTACAAAAGCATTTAAAATGCTTAGTGAGTTTGAATGTGAACAGCAAAAGCATGTTAGATGATACAATCTTCCAACATACATCTTTCCTTATTGTTGATGAATAGTATATGAGTATATTATCAATTATTTAAAATTAAAAGTGAAAACCATGATTTCTACCCACCATCTTAGAACGGGCATTTACACTAGTCTCTTATAATCAATCCGAGTGTAGTTTATCACAAAATACTACTGAGGAACAGGTATACCTGTATTGCAGTTTTTATCCCTCAACCAGAGTACACCCGAGGACACAATAACAGAATATTGAAAAATATGCAAGAAATTAGAAGAAATAGGTAAAAAATTAGAAGTGTGGAAGAACATGTGAAAATCAGGAATCCTCTGCCAAATTTAGGAGACTTGGCAAGTCTGTTCATGACTTAAAGTTTATAATCTAGGATCATAGTTCTTACACAACTCAACATCATATCCATTATCACTAATTCCGTAAAAATCTAGATTAAGTTTAAATACTTTTTTTATTATTAAAAATATCAGTACTTCCTTATTATAAGAACCTAGGCATGATAGAGAAAATTACAAGGTTGAATTTAGCGATAAGCAAACACTTTCTAGAAAGATTTATTTACATTTTAAGATTTAATCAGATTGTTAGCTGTTTATGAAATAACTATCAATGTATCAATGCACAAGCAATTTGTTCAACATTCAGACCATTTAACAGATACAAAAGTAGCCATAAAATAATGTAATATGTACCAAAATGTCTATTAGCAGTGTTGTGAAAATATTACTTACCTTCCATTAATTTTGTTAAAGAATCCAGAAGATTAAAATATCTGTCAATAGGTTTATGCATTCTCTTCCACAATGGATAATGAACATCAGGTTCAAAACCACCACCTATAATATATTAATATCATAAACATAATGATAACACTTAGGTAACAAACATAGGTTTGAAAATATGCATTAATTATTAAATTACAATGCCTATAAAGTCCTTGCTAAAATGAAAAAAATTTAAAGACAAATGTCCTAAGTTTTTGAGATTTCATCATATAGGAGAAAATAGGGTAAAATTGGATACCTTATTACAGGGTTGTTTGATTTAAATCAAATGTTTTTTTTAAAAAACATCTTTGATTTAAATCAGTATTTTTAACATTGATACTTACAAGCTGAATAAAGATCAAATTAATCATTTGTATTCAAATAAATGTCATTCATGTCAGCTTAAAAATTACCCTTTAATAATGTTAAATAAAACTTTTATAAATTGAAAATCAAAATAATTATTTTATGAAAGTAAATGCAACACTGCATTCAAATATTATTTATTCATAGTGCATCCCAAAATAGATACTGAAAAATGCTCTCTCATTTTTAAACTTTTGTCTTTCGCAGATGATCACTTCATTTTTGCAAGTTAAATGGTGAAGCTAAAGTTAAATATATTCAATATAAAAGTATTTAATATAATAGTATTTTCAGTGAGGAGTTACTTCCTCTAAAGTAGATTATAGACAATTCACATGTTTGTTTTATGTTTAGTTACTTAGACCTGCAAATTACAATATCCCATATGTTGATGGTTGATGTATTGAACATATAATATGTATGATCAGCACAAGGACAAAATTGTAACATAATAAATATTTAGGCTATTTGTCTAACATAGAATTACAGAATTCCAGTTTCATATTTCTTCTATAACTGAAAAAAAATTTAATTCCTGTGACTGATCCCTTTCCCCTTTCCTTTCCTAGAATTCATTGCTTACTGCAATGTGTTATGATACATTCCATTTCTACTTTTAAATTCAATATTTTTCAATAATTTATTTATTTAAATTAAATATATAATCATAATTAATCATTATTTAAAAGTTTTCATAATATTAATCAACATTTAAATTAATTATTTAACAGTTATTATTTAAACAGTCAATATTTTCTATCTTTTTAAAATTAATCTTTTTAACTTTTCTTCTAATATATTTTATTATTAATTAAAATTAACTTCTATAATTAAATCAATTTTTTTAAATCAATAATCATTTTTAAATTAAATTATAATCATGCATTTAAGTCTCTGGATAAAATAATAAAAAATTTCCGTTTGTTGACATCGATTCTGTGAAGTATCGTGTATTTTCTTCTAAGTGAATAAATATATTTTCTACTTTTTTAATATTAATAATTTTTGTTTTAAACCTTATTCAAAAGATTAAATAAAATTCTTTATGCAGTCTGCCAAAATTCTAGCAAAATTCAACTTAAATCTTGGCAGATATAAATTTTTAAACATTTTTTTAAATCCCAATGTTTACATCGATCATTTTCGGAATGACACCTGGCCATTTTGAATCGTATCTTCGTGCGTTGAAGAAACAACAACTTAATGTGCAATCGTCATCCATGTTGGTTTAGGGGTCGTTCAAGTAGGCATTCAAGGTTAAGGGATGCATTTTTCAGTGGGGAAAAGGGGATTTGAAATTCTTTCTAGAACATTCAAAGACGAACGATCTTAATTTCTACCGCTTGTTGTCAGGGTTGAGTGGTCATCAGTACCCTCGAATCGTTTGCATGTAGAGTTGAGTTGTCGCTGAAATACTTTTTCTCGGCAGCGGTTGAGAGTTAAGCAGTTAATTTTGAAGAAGAGGAATTTGTCGCCTTTCCTGATTGGATCGTTTGGCTTAGAGCTTCGGTTAGAAAGTTGAGTTTGAATTCAAAAATTCCGTCTGTTATTTTTACTCATGCATGTAGCGTGCAAGAGAGGATAAAAGCTGTGTCAGGCCGAAAGGCCGGACACAATATCAAAAAATTTTGGTAGAGTTCAGTAAGTCTGCTGACATCTGAACATGTTTAAGTTATTCCATATAGTATTGGCCCCAGTTTCATTTCTTCAACTCAACGAAAAATGCCTCATGGATCAATGATCTCTAAGAATTTTACGATCATGTGAGAAAATTTCTTTGTCGTCAGTATTTCAAGAAATAGTTAAGTTCTAGATTTTCTAACAAGATTCAATCTTCTTACGGCAACATGGATCGATGATCTCTGGGAATTTTGTGATCGTGTGAGAAAATTTCTTCGTCATCGGTATTTCAAGAAATAGTTAAGTTCTAGATTTTCTAACAGGATTCAATCTTCTTACAGGCAACATGGATTAGTGATCTCTAAGAATTTTGCAATTGTGTGAGAAAATTTCTTCGTCATCCGTATTTCAAGAAATAGTTAAGTTCTAGATTTTCTAACAAGATTCAATCTTCTTACGGCAGCATGGATCAATTATTTGAACGAATTTTCTTTTTGTAAAAAGAAGATTCATCGTCGTCGGTAATAAGTTCCAGATATTCCAACAAGCATTATTTTTTGTTTACTTCAGCCTCTAATCCGTTAATCCAGCAAGATTTATCCTCCTGAACAATTAAATGACAATTTAAAATAACTATACCTATTTCTTTTCCTCTGAACATTTCCCCTCAAGTAATCAGTAAATTGAACAATAATTTCAGTGATATGAACTATCATTTAGGTTTTAAAAGATAAAAGAGAATTGAACTGGAAACAATTGATATTAAAATGATCTATACTCACATAATTATTTTATATATATGAAGTGGCTGCTGATATAAAAGATAAAGTATATTGTGTGTGATATAATAAAATCTGTTCATTTGCTAATATTTCTGTCATCATTATTATCTGGGTGAGTCATATTTTTCTTTTCAGATGATTATAAATTCGTACGTATATTTCAGACTGAGAAAATTGATAATCAACTTAATGTAGACTCTAAATTATATTTTAACTAAATAACTTGCAGTAAATTTAAGCTTCAGAATTATTTTCAACAATTAATCTTTTTCAGTGCTAAGTTCAACATCGCAATAATGCTAGCTACTATACATAATCGTTCTGTATTGACGAGTTGGGGTAGGATTTAGAGTAAACATTTATTCTATCTTCTAGCTTATTTCTGATATATCCCGATCCCATAAGTGGTTGATATATAATTTTTTTAAGCATTTTTTAAGGGTTTCTGTTTGCTCTATCTCCCGCGCTGATCCGGCACTACACAATGGAAAATATAAGATATGTTATTATACCTTATTTCTAAGCTAAACAGTCATTTCTACTGTTAAGTTAGCATGATTGATTGCTGAAATTGTCAATGGCTGAAGGCTGGATAACGCTGACAATTGATAGCTTCGTACTTTTAGTTATGTGATTACCTTGCATCTTGTAACTATTTTGAAATCATATTTAGTGTGAAACACAAGTTGGGACAAGAATATCATTTACTAATACTAGGTACAGTACAGGCCTATATCCCTCAGTGTAGATAATCGGCCGTCATAAAATCAACCAACTAGGTATAGTACAGAGAGCTTTTGGATGCAGTGATACATAAGAACAAGTAATACAATTTTTTTTTTAAGTCAATTCCTACTTAGGTCAACAAAGAAAAATTTTAGTTTAGTTACTTTTTATTAAATAATTACAATTAATATAAATATGTATATACATATGACAGAATCACAATATTAAGTGGCAAAATAGAAAACGAATTTCCTTGCAATTTTTCATTTTAATAAATAATATAAAAATGGCCCGGATAATATGTAAGTACCAAAATAATATGAAACAGTATAGAAAATAACATTAAAACAATCACGAGTCAACAGTTACCATGCCAACAGTTTCATGTTGTAGTGGCTCTTTCGAAAAGTGGAACCTAATGGAGTGTTTCTGCTCATTTATCTTCGAGTTTTAAATGCTAGTAGTTTGGTTATTTAATTTAATTAATGAATTAATATTTGAAAAAACTGTATTAACATCAAGTGTCATCCACTACAAGTTTAAAAAAATGTATTTGAACTTGAGTGGATGAATAAAAAGTATTTTATTAACGATTGAAAATTTGAAAGAAAAATAATTTGAGAATTTGAATTTGAATTTTGCTTTTTAATCATAAATATATAAAATAAACCCATGCAGCATTAATGTCTCACGTTATCTTTATTGAACATCTTTTTATAATCATCGTTGCGTTATTTTACCTATGTGGCATCACTAATTTGAGGAAAATCTTTCATTTCATATATGAAAACAATGGGAGAATTTTTTTTCTCCCATATAAAACTAAAATTAATTAATTAATTAATATTTGAAAAAACTGTATTAACATCAAGTGTCATCCACTACAAGTTTAAAAAAAATGTATTTGAACTTGAGTGGATGAATAAAAAGTATTTTATTAACGATTGAAAATTTGAACAAGATATATAAATATATAGAGAGTGTGAGCTAATAGTAGGAATTGAAAAAATGGCTGGCAGAAAGAAAGATCCAATGTGGGTTTATTTTGCAGGGGGAGGGGGGGATTATTTCTAGAAAAGGTGTGAAAGCAATATACAAACCATGTAGTGTAGAAAGGGTTTAGGTTGTGGAAAAAATAAAAATAAAACACAAAGAAGTTGCAATCTATGTGATAAAGATGACATTAGTGAATCTGAATCAGTTGAAGCTTGAAATACACATATGTTTAGCATTCTTTGCTGCATTTATTATGTGATTAGATATATATATTATTGGAGTAATACCTTAATGAAAAATTTAATAAATTAACTAAAAAATTATACAAACAACACACATAGGTATATCTTACCTATAACAATTTAATAGTACAATAATATGATTTTAAGTTTTAAGTAAATCATCTGAATTTGTTTGCAGCAATTTTTTTTATTTATTTAAATTATTTTGAATTTTTATCTATGAACTGTAATGAAATTAATAGAAATGTGGGTACTTTTCGGTTAGCCAGGCGCCAGTAATATATGTACATATATAAATATATATACATCATATATATTCAGACATATATGTGTATATATATATATATATATATATATATATATATATGTGTGTATATATAGGGGAGATTAGGGAGGGATGGGACATCAGCAGTAATGCTTAAAATATGCTTTATTTTTAATTTATGACTCTTTTCACCAGATGGAGTAATCATTGCATCATACTTGTTGCTGAAAATCTTTTTAGTTGCAAGCACCTATGAGTTTGTGAATTAAAAAGACTATTTTACCATACCAAAAGTAACTAATTACTCAGATTTTTTATGCAAATTTTCAGTCTCATTCTTTGTTGCTAACTTAATTGTTTTTAATGTTTTATAAACTCAACAATATATATTTTATGAATGAACTTAAGACTAAAAGCCACATACTTTTTGTAAAAACCTATTTTTATTTTAATGTTGCTCTAAGGGAGAGATGGGACACTATGACTCAGGAAGGGATGGGACTTGTTTGTAAGCAGAGCCAGCAAGCATTTATTTTTTTATTTTTTATTTTTTATTTTTTATTTTTTTTTTGGCTGTAAGAGTTGGTTCTATAAAAAACTTGTCAATATAAAAGTTGTAGATAGTATTAAGACGATTTATAATAAATGTAAGCGGATTTGATATCGTGTGAATTGACGAAGTCATGAATTGTTTTCTTCTTAATCACTTATTCCCCCCACCTTGAGGCCATTTTTAATTATATCAAAAATCTGTCATACATAAATTTTCGTAATTTTTCCTAGAAGTAATAATAACTTTAAACAGATTCGATATGTATCATAATTAAGAAGTTATGGCTTTTATTTACTGTTTTCACCCCCCCCCCCCCCCCCCCCACCAATTTCCCTGCCCTTTCGGCCCGATTTTGCCCATTTATGAACTTGACCGAGATTTTATGCCCCTTGATTTTATGTATCAGTTTGGAAGAGATTCATGAAACATTATGGAATTTATCTTGTTCATAAACGAGTGATATAGATATATAGATAGATAAAGTTTTGAATTGGGGGTGGTTTTGGGTTCTAGGAGTCAGGATGGGCGTAGATCTGCAAAAATTTTCAGAAATTCCCACATATGGGAGAATGCAATTGGTAGTATTTCTTAGGAAATCTACCTAAAAAAATATGTAAAAGTACATTATGACTGTTCGATCATTGATGAACAAGACATAATTGAAAAGCTACATCCACCAAAAATAATTGGTGGCACTAGTCGGGCACAAGCATATTTTTCATTTGATTTGGATTTTACAAAGCATAATATAAGATAAAATAAATGTTGTGATTTACAATAAACCTTAGGACAAAAATGCCACAGAGTTTTTGTCATTTTTTCACCACACTTTTGAAAATTAAATAGGAATTTTCATTTTAAAAACATGTCCCATCCATCCCTCATATGAGGAAGGGATGGGACATTTTTTTGTTACTTTAATTGATTTATTAACCTAAAATTTTAATTATTATCATCAAATTTATATTATTTAAATATGTTAAAATGATTCAAGATGCTATTCTGAAAATTTCAATTTTGTACTAGCGAAACATATTTTGTAAATAACATTTTTCTTAAAACTGTCCCATCCCCCCCTCCTAATCTCCCCTATGTATATATGTAGATACATGTATATATATATCACTGGCACCTGGCTAACCAAAATGTACCGAAATGTGTAAATCTATGCAGAAAAATAAATATATACATGCACAGTACACAAATAATATTAATAAAAAAATCTGATTTAAAAAAAAAAAAATTGTGATTTTTATCAACCTGCTTATTATTACTTGCTTCTTGAAGCCAGAATTTCCAACAGAGTTTAATGAAATTTTCCAAAAATTTTCCGGAAAATTTTCTAAGCCACTAAATTAATAAAGTATTGTAAAATTAAACTCGTTCACTAGAGGCTACAAGTAAACAAAACTGGAGTATTTTCATCAACTCTGGATGTGATGCGGTTTTGAGTTTTCCCCTTACAACAAAAAACAAGAAGCAAAAACATTAAATAATTAGCAGCATAGAAATTGTGATTTATAAATTTTCAGTCATGTGTAAAGCTAAAAAGTTAAAATATAATTATTCTTTAAGGTGGTTCTTAAATGATCTTCTGAATAACATGAAACTTTCTGACACAATTTCTTACTCGTTTTTAAATGCAAAGGCATAAAATTGGCAGGCCTGACTATCGAAGTGATTTGCAATCAAAATGAGTTTTCCATTTTTTTGATAAATAAATTACTTATCGAGTTATAGGCAATTTTTGTCATGCAAGAACACATTTTTCTCCTTTCTGGCTCTGAGTTATCAAGAATTTGGTTCAAAACGCCAACTTTGATAGTGTTTTCTGTAGGATCTTCTGTCCTTTCCAAAAAAGGGAAGACGTGTTTCGATTACAAAATTTCTGAATTTCAACATCTGCCCATTTCATGCATTTCTGAACAAAAATGAATTAAAAGATGTGTCTGAAAGTAGCCCTTTCGGATTTGAAAACAGCCTTAATAACTATTTATGCATGTATAAATGTCTCGGTAATTAATTAAAAAATACCATATTGGGCAAAATATCAAATAACAAGAGAAATGGGTGATTCATTTTCTGTGAGTGCTCTTTTATTATGAAAGGGTGAATTGACTTGTTATGAGTTGCAAATTAAACAATATGACAAATCTTAAGTTAGAATTATAACCTGTAGTTTTTGTTTAAATGGTACAGAAATTGACTAATAAAAGAAAATATGGAAAGTTCAAATATGTCCTATAAAAAATTTACAAAACAATTGCCTGTTACACATTAAAAATTTTCCAGAAAAACATAGTGGAAAATTTTCTAGAAAATTTTCCATTTTGGAAAATTTTCCTCCCCACATCTCTAATAGTCTGTATGTATGCTTGTATAATATTATTATTAATATACAATTTGTTTATCACATTTTTATTAATAAAGGCTTTTCTAGAAAGTCAAATCATCCATCATTACCCCACCAGTGAGGCAAGACTGCATGAATATGTAAATCTTACAAGAAATGAGAATTTAGACCTTTTTTTTAAAAAAAAAAGGAACAAAATAGCTTATTTTACAACTTTAACTACAAAACTTAAGTAACAATATTCCAATTAATACTTAATACTTAAAGACAATTATTAGAGCATTTGATACCTTTTGAAGTAAAAAGTACTAAAATATAATACACATTTTAAAAAAGCATTTAAAACCATTGCAGAGCCTATTAAAATGCATAGTAAGTGAAAAATAGCAAAATTTACTTTTAGCAGATATTCATTTTATAATTGTGCTTAGTATCCATTTGTTTTTAGATCCCTTTTCAAATAATAAAACAAATAAAAAATCATGCATCAAGCACAGATTAGGAAGCACTTTCCAACATAGTCAGAATACTGAAACAAAACTTCCCCATTTAATAAGGTAAAAAATATCTAAAATCGGAAATATGCATAACACATTTGAAAACCCAATTTCAGCAATTGCCATACATAGTCAGAAAAGTATTTAAATACTTTTGTGAAGCCTTGTGTATGATCTATAGATTTGCATATATACTGCATAGCACACTAATATTTAGTTCAGTTTGAAAACACATTACCCAATTGAAAATTCCCTTTCAGAAATTTCTGTCAATAAATATAAATGTACTCAATTATTTTGTGCAGCCCTGTATATGATCTATAGAATTTATACACAGCAAGTAACATTGAACATAACAAAACAGTTAAATTGTAAAATACATACCACAACTGAAAACACATGTCAGGCATTTATTGTTCATAGATGGTACTGCAACCAATTTATTTTGTGCATCCCTGTAAACGAACTATAAAATGCTATGCACATCACATTCTACAGTAAGCTTCTTGTAGTGCACTTCAGTGATGTATATCAATATGAATGAAATAGAGTAATATCATTAAAATATATTGCAAACAATTTTTCCTATAAACCATAATGTAATGCAATTCTTTTGAATATCCCTGTAAATGAACTATAAATGCTACACACTTCATTTTCAATACTGAACATACCATAATAAACCTCAATATCATATATTAATTACATGGCAATCCGAGCAGATTTACGTGAGCTAGAGCTCAGACAGACTGACAGACAAACCAAATTCATAAATACTTTTTGACTATGTTGGAAAATGTTAAAAATATATCTTAATTCAGAAGATAGTTACTGAATGCTATTCCAACAGAGCCAAAATTACCCATTTTTTGATGATTAAAAACAAAGAAACACATTCTAACTTCATTACAATGCCTCGTAATATAAAATTGTGCTTCATATGAAATTATTGATCATCAATGTCCTATCGTCAATGTACAAGATTTCAATATTACACAATCCTAATAATATTATAAATGCGATTGTGTGTGTGAATGTTTGGCTGAAATAAACGTCAAAACGGAGGATTTAATAGCCCTGTATCTTTGCATATAGATGAATTATAACCCAGAAATGAACATAGGGTAGGTGTTATTTATTATTTTCAAATATGTTTCTTAATAATTCAAAATTTCATTCTTTTCATAGAGAATCAATGAATATTTTTCCTGTAAAATTTAATTAACCATTTTACGTTGCTAAGCATTATCGTTGCCAATAAATACAAAACCTGGAATAATAATTTTTCCTCAACAATTATTTTTCAAATGAAAAATTTCCATGTGAAACATAAAAATGAAATAAAAAAAAATAAGAATTTTAAATAAGATTAAATGACATCATATTAGAAATAAAACATACTTTTCAAGTATTTAATAACAATATAAGCTGTATGAATTTGAGTAAGTACGGGAAGCAGGTGAATATAATGCCCTATATCGAAAATAGAGCAGATATGCTTTGATGTTAAAATAAAATAATTTGGGGTTTTTCTTTTCTTTGTTTCTATCTTTTTTTTCTTTCGTATTTCACATGAAATGAGTATTTTAAATAAAATTAAAGTTCTGTATTTAAAATTAAATGAGTGAAAGGTTTGCATTTTAAATTAAATTAAACCAATACATGATGGCGATGTTAACAATACTTGACGGTTTATCATCTGCACACGACTAATATAAAGATTTAAATTGAATTTTTTTAAAAGTTTAAAAAAGAACGTTTGAAAATAAAATGGATAGTAAATATCAACAATATGAAAAAATATCCATGTTGAAAATGACGTCATGGTTAGCAGTAAATTATGATTTTCATTCTTAAAATCTAAAAAATTAACTCAAAAAAAAAAAAAAAAAAAAAAAAAAAATTTTGATGAATGTTAATAAAATTGCATTTTTGTTCATGTTCACAAAACCTAATGATTTAATATGATTACGTCAAAGTAACATAATTTTCCTTATCCCAGTATTAAAATTAAGACTCAAGGACTTGGAGTACAATGGTACAATAGATACACATTTGTAAATTGTGGTTTGGCAACTGGATTTTATGTCCATATTTCTTTTATCTTTAAAATAATAAAAAGCTTGTTGTCATTTTAAAAAATAGCTTTTTGAATGTTCTTTTTTATAATATATTTTTGTAAAGTCTTATACATGGAAAAAATGACATAACTTTTAATGAAATGGTTAAGTAAATTTACAATAGTTTTAAAAACCTAAAACCTAAAGACAAAGTTATTGAAATAAAAATCAAATTGATCGAAAAATTCACATAATGCAAGAGCAAAGAAGAAATCCAAAGTAATGGAACTTTTCCACAAGCAGAATTGCGTCAACAATTAAACAAGCCGATCGTGCCAATTCCTAATATTATAAATGTCAAAGCGCATTGTTTGTGAAAGCGTGCAGTACATTTTTTGATGTATATGTAAAGAATAGCTGAGAATAGGAAGGTTAAGCTCTGTAATCCAGTTCATAATCAATTAGCTTTTTTAGCGGGAGAAATTTGGCGCAAAAGTAAATACATTTTTCTAACCAGGTTTGTTTTTTGGTTTTCGAGATGATCATTTCGTCGCTCCCCTTTGACTCCTTTTTTCTTTGGTTGTAGTTTTATTTTTACAATTGTTTTATATTATTTAACACAAAATTTTACTTTTTTAAGACCGAGTTATGTCAAGACCCCTGTAACAAGTAAATACCGTATTGTTTCCTACAAGAAGTGATAAAGAGTTGGTTAATTACATAGGTTTTTAATTAACGGGGGTGAAATGTTTTCCTTAATTACTGCATTTATTTTTCTTTTAATGTTACATGAATGGCGTCAAGGGTAACAGTTAGTATAATATAATGTAACACAATGTGAAATCCAATGAAAGTAAAAAAATTTTGTATTAATGACCACAGACCAGGGATCATTAAACCATAAGTGGACTAAATGATTCTTAATCAAAACTGATGTTTGTCGAAGCACAATGGTATTTATCACAAAGCTTTTACATAAAGTTTCTTCATGGGAATTGGTCTCTTTGCATGCATTCTAATATTACTTTTATTATTCAAATAATTTATAAATGCATAATAGCCAATTATTAATTCGGAAATAAGTTATAGACATATTGATTGATCCATTTAAATGAAAGGTTTGATATTTTTAAAATCAATCAGGCTGTATTATGTATTATAATTTTTTCCTCAGTATTACATTCTTAAAAGTTTCTTTTGAGTTTGCTGAAATTTCTCCCATACATTAGACTACTAAAAAAAAAAAAAAGAAAGAAAGAAAAATAGAATGTATTAACAGCCAAGTCGCAGGAAGCCATTTTCAATGAAAGATTTGGGGTGTTTGACTTTTAACTTGGACAAACTTCAGATATCAGTGATTTTTATGGCAGATAAATTAAGGATAACATTGAGCTTTTTTTTTTTTTTTACAAAAATGTTTTTCTTGGGAAGAAATTTTCTGCTGATATTGGGAAATAAGCCTTTGCTTTCTCAGAGGTATAATGAAATGCAGATATTTGATGCAATAATAGCATGTGAACAACACATATGGTGCACTATTTTTTAAACAGAATTTTTAGATATTATGCCAGTAACTCTTTTATTAAACTTATAAAACAATAACTTTTCCTTTCTGATACAGAATATTTTATTGAAAACATGACACTTTGAATAGTGTTATACACACTGCAATGTCAATTTTACTTGATTGTCAGGCAAGCTCATTTCTCTATGACAGAAAGTGAAATAATAATGCAATGTCTCATCAGAACACATTTATATAATAAACAGATAAAATTCAAATTTAATTGAACTTTTAAAAATTTTTAAATGCATTCTCAGATGTAGCTAAAGGGGGAGAAGGATTGGGAATTTTTTGTTAAGCTCAGCCAGTTTTTGACATATTGCTACAGGAGGGATTCTTTGATAGAGGACTTTTAAAGGGAAAGGAACCTAAATTATCATTTTTATACAAGAAAAACTCTAATAACGTTGCACAGTTATCCTGCTCCATGGAAAATAACCTGAAGATTCATACATTAAAAATACAAAAATGAAATAAAAATGAATGAAACTAAACAAGAATGAAATTAAAAATACAAGAAAAGAACAAATTAGGAGGAGGATTTATAAAATAGAAACTTTCAAAACACATTTCTTAAGAAATCATATCCTTCTAAATAACAAAAATTCTTTCATTTGATCAAACACAACTTTAAATTTTCAAGATGTTTACACAGTATCTTTAACCTTATTTTAATTAAACACAAAATTAAAAAACTTACTTTAAAACATTTTAACTATAACTTATAATAAAAACAATCTTTACAGTTATTAAAAATACAAAATTTTAAAACAAACTTTTATTTTATCTATTATAATATAACATTTTGGTTTAATGAAACAGTCACAGCAGACTTGGCCCTTTCTAAAAAATCCAACTGGGCTGAGTGGATATTGATAATTAGGAGGACTAAAAATAACTATCAGAACAATAAAATATTAAAGTAAACCTTTAATCAAAACTTTACAAGGATGAATCCGAAAATAAATTTGGTAAACATTTAAAAATCTTTTTGAAACTTAACTAACCTTTAGTTCTAGCCAAAAGAGCCAAATTCTGTGATCGGGTATCAATTATGTAACCTTTTTTCCCTGAACCCAAAACAATATTTAAAAGTCTCTCATCTTCTTTACATCGTCTATTATTAGCACCAACCATAGGCTGACTGCTCCTTAACAACGCAGCCTGAAAATATAATTGATTACACTTTGATTATGCAAAAATATTTAATTTGTACAAAGAAATATAAGCAAAATATTAATAGACCTTAGATATAATAGATAAAGGGCTTTGATGTAAAACAGAGTAATTAATAAAGTATAAGTTTTGAGATATTCAATATTAAAGTTTCCTTAAGAAAACTATAAACATAGCTATTGTGATTGCTTCCTCTAAATCAGCTCATTTGTTAAAACTGGGTGTTCTGTCAACTTATGTGCAACATCTTTTGTCTGATAATTTTTTTATTGGACTTATTAGATTTTAACTAGCATCCGCTAGGCCGAAATGTCGGAGCATTGAGTTGCATAATTCAAAAGATAACATTTAACATTTAAAGATAAAAAGTATTTTATTTTTTACTGTTTAATAGTATAAAAGTAAGTTTGCAATAACAGCTGTTAAATCTTCATTTTCAAGTGTTTATTTAATCGTAAGTTGCCTCAGGTAATGCTCAAATGCTAATCTATAAGCAAATGCCCCCATTCTTATAATTTGGTCAAACCTATCATTTGAGAAAGGCACTTCAATGACAACATACTCTAAAGGACAAACTCTACTAAAAGTGACATATGTTGTTTCAAGTGACAACTCCTTTGGACCACAGCAATTTTTGACAAAGTTAAACCCTGGAATTTATGTATGGTGACAGCATATGCAACTGTTAAAGGCAACTGAGTTCGGGAGCATGAGACATTTTCTTTCCAAGATTTAGTTATATGTGTGACAGGGAAAAGTCTTTCAGCGAGAAATGGCCAATGATAATCATCAAAATGAACCATTACAGTCTGTAGCAGGTTTAGAGGCCGAAGTCCTGGGCCATAGACAATATCTTTTATCGTACCAAATAACCCATTTACCAATCCTCCTTCTGTCTACAGATTGCTACGCAACATAACTCTGCATCCACTTGCTAAAAAAGTTCAGCCTGAAGTTCAGATGTGTGATCACCTTCACTCCATCTTGCTATTTGATTATTGTTGTCTGCTAATATTCTTGCCACTGGCCATTTTGAATTACGAAGTATTTTTCACTATGTTCTTCAGCTTGCTTGTTTGTGGGAAAAAGGTGTATGGAATCTTGAAATATTTCAAGCTCAGCCGGAGGCAGCATAGCTTTACATCGTTGAAATAAGGGATGCGTATTGCTCGCCTGTAGCTTGGCCCACGGAAAACCAATCAAGAGGCTCTTGACACTGTCTTTGCTGATTGTTGCTTTGTCTCATTGATTTTGTTAAGGTGAAACATTTTTCAAAAGTTCTAAGCACTGGTTGTCTGTGCAAAGTCAAAATGTCTTTTACAGAATATCTCTTATATAGAGGGGTGTCTTTTACAGGCTGTGTAGCTGCCTAACATCTCCAATGAGGTAAACAAATAAGCCTCCGAAAAGCTCAATATTATCTGGTTTACCTTCTTTGCTCAAGTGCAGTCATCAGACGACAACAGATTATTGAAAATTCATCAATAATGAAAAATGACACTGGATCCATGTTGAACTGTAGATTTCTTGCTGTTTCACTTCCTAAATCAGCGAACAATTTAAAACATGTTGGTAATTTTAGTACAGAGTGAATTGTCTTGCCCTGAACATTAATTGCAGCAGCACCTGTTGGAGCCAAAACCATGATAGCTTCCGGTCTGAACTGCTCAGTAACTCTTTTACGAATTTTTTTAATTACCACACTTTTTCCAGCTCTGGCATTCCCAATAGTAAAACTACATTCAGGGCAATTTATAAATCTTGATTGCAAAGATGAAAGCTTTTTTGTGCATAAGTGAAGTACATTTTGCTGCTCCTCTGTAAATCTGATCTAAAAATTATCGTAATTTTGCAATTTTGATGCACTGTAAGTTGTTGACATTATTTTGTAAGAGACATTTTTATTTACTTTTATCATGTTACATTTCTTTGTCAGGATTGTCTGGACTAAATCAAAATAAACGGATTCACTTCAGACTTTATTTATACAACAAACTTGAAAACTAAAAAGGCTTAATTTATGTTTTTAATACAATTTAAACTTCATTACACATGTTTTAAGATTAAAATTTATGGTGCCCTTATTTCAGAAAAGTAAAATACATCTACTGTTGAAAATTGCGTCATCAACTTGCATTTTAATTCATAAATCTGCATCATTTTACAATGATTTTAATTTATGCAATTTTTACTCCTTTTTCATTTAATCTGGACGACAGATTACCTACTTACTTAGTAAATAATCTGTGGTCTGGATTGAGGCTGAGCGCTGAGATTAAGACCTTTTGCTGAAAGGTTGTTTCCGAGTATATTGTTATTTAAATACGTTTTTAATGATAAAAAATGGCAACAATATAATTTTTTTTATTTTCTTTTTAAAAATTTTTAGCCTTTATTTCAGTTTTTCAGTAAGAATGAGCTTTGGGGACCTAAAAATGTGTAGAAATTCTATTATACACGCATATGCACACATATGTATATATGCCCGAGAACTTTATAATGTTAAAATATGCCAATATTTCCATAATCGGATTTTCATCATGATTACAGTATGTTCCTTACCCCGTATGTGTATAGAAAGCAAAACAAAAACAGGCTAATACACGTCATTCGATTTCTCTTCTTTTTTTTTTAAATATAAAATTCAAACCAAATTACATTGATTAGTTACAAAAAGTGTAAGATCTAATTTGGCTAAATAACAGTTCGCACTTTTAAGAAAATAAAAAGTGGTTGTTATGTATGTAAGTAGTAAAACTTTTAAAAGTCAATCTATATTATAAATTAGAAATGTGTGCATCAGTAACGTTGACGTCATAGCATTGAGGTTAAAATACGTAAGAATCAACAATGGAGCTATAATGTTTTTATTAATAATTCAAACAATCGTAATGTTATCTCTATGGGAAAATGGAAAATTCTTCGGCCGGCGTTTCAGAGCATTAGGGTTAAAGAATAGTTTCTATTTCCAATCCCCAGTGAGATTTTGGCACTACCAATGTCCAGCTCAATTTTGGTGTAAATTCGACTAATATTTTGGGCACTATCATGTTAACAAAAGTGTAATTTTTCACGGGTAGCCGGAGCTTTGCTCAGACAACAAAAACTCTTTGCACTTACTTATCTTTGATTATAATGCCATATATTGACCAAAAATAAACTTTGTACTCCAAAAATGATGTCCGGATGTTATTAATTTTACCAGGAAAATGAGAAAAAATTTTTAAATGTTACCAAGTTTTACACACAAGCCCTTCAGATATTGAATTTACATAAAATGGACTAAATAATTTTTCAATAATGAACTCATTAAATTTGTTTTATTTCTAATCCACTTTTAACCCCTTCGCAACGAGCGTCCTTTACAGATTTTTTAATCTTTTACCACCAGTTTTTCAAAACAGAAATTTTTGCCTAATTGAATTGCAGAAATGTTAAGATTTAATGAGGCAAAGCTTACAATAAAAAATAACTGGTGGGAATAATCGAGGATTCTGAGCATCTTATGTGGCACGTATACGTGTCACTTGTCCCCAAGGGGTTAAGAACAAATATTATAACAGGGTTACTTAAACTTACAAAATATTCTGAAGTTTTTGCTAAAGAGGTGAGAATTATAAGGTACAATATAATTAAAGAACAAAGTAAAATCTTAATTAATAAAGCTTTGATTAATTATGCAAGTTATCCAAGCCAAACACCAAAAATTTAAAGAAGACAGAGTCAATGCAAAATCAACTAAACGAATAATCCATATTTTATTAACTTTTCAAAAGCAATAGTCACACTGAGTTTTATTTTTACTTAAAATGGTTAATTCTACAACTCCTTCAAATATTGAAAAAAACTTAACAGGGTTAAAAAATATTAATATACAGAATTTAACACCTATTGTCTTTTAATGGCAGGAAATTTTTTTTAGGATTGGATTTTCAACTTTTTCATCAAAGTTTAAAAATTTACGTAATTATTATTCATGATCTAATTCAACAAAAAGTTTAATTTACTCTAAAATCTAACCTGATAAAAAATTCAAATAACTTTCACAAATAATCATAAATACTTGGGAAAAAAATTACAACATGGGTACCGGCTAGATGAAACACAGAGTGGGGTAGTATTTTGGAAGACATGTGCCCATGGTCTGAAGCTTATGAAATTAATGATTTTTTTTTTTTTTTACTGTACACCAAGACATTTTCGAAATTGATCACCAAACTAAAAGGTCAGGGGAAATTCCAGTATTGAAAATGGGAATCCCTATTAAAACTTTCTTATAACTGCATTTTGCAAATGGAGAATATAAAAATGAAATAGGCAACAGCAATTCCCAAACTTTATTGTCATGCAACCCACCTAATACATAAGTATATTGAGGCTTTTATATAACTTATGCTGTGGGGCGAAAGAAAAAAAACTTTTGTACAAAACATAATGGAAACAATATTAGGTATTCCTAATACAAATAATCATAATAATACTAATGTGGTATAATCATAATGCATTATTTTACTATGCATCAAATAATATATTAATGAATGTGTCTCTTTATTCTAAAAAATAAAAAAATAACTAATAATGCTGCTGTCACTGCCACAAATGAATTTTTTGTGACCAGATATCTTTCTTGGCTTTTATTAAGAAAACTATTGCATAAAAAAATATGAAAATTGTAGTTTTATAGAGAAATGTTTGATAGACACACTGAAGCAGACAATTTTAAAATCAGAGAATTATTTTAAATGCTATTTAATGTTGAAGTTAGTCAAAGTAGTTCCATAAAAATTTTTTATAGTATTAAAAGCTAGGCATAGAGATTTAACCCTCTTTCAAAGGCACATACTTGACGAGCTTGTGGTGTGCAGTGTGCAATAATTTTTTTAGTTTGATTTTTTTTTAATTTTAAGCTGTTAGATTGATCTGCAAAGTCTAAAATAATCTTCAGCACCGCTGCCGTGCACAGTCTCTGCTACTGGGTATCTCAATAGAGATTTATTTCCTATTCTGAAAAGATCACCTTTTTATATTGTTGCCAAATTTTAAAAAAGCACAAATATTTCCAAATGAAAACTATAATTACATGTGAATATTAAAATAAAAAGAAAACTTCAAAACAATTAAATTATTATGTACAAAAAGAATTAAATGGGGGAAAATTACATCATAAAGGTCCAAATAATGATATTTCCAAACACTTTTTTATTGAAAGATATATTTATTCGAGAGATTTATTTCATATTTAAAAAAAATCTTTTTTTTTTTTTACCTATTCCTGCTAAATTTTAAAACAACACAAATTATAATATTTCCTTTCAATTTAAAAATGTATTTACACGTGATTATTAAAAAGAGAAAGAAGTCTTCACATTCATCAGAAAGTACACGTCAAATGCCGACAGTGTGCATTTTTAAAAATTGTCTCCTTAAAGTTTGAGTATTTAAAACATCCCTACAAACTTTGAAATTTCCACTTGATGGAATTTTATCATCTTCTAAGAAATACTTAAAATTTAAAGAAACAATTTTTAAAAACGCACACCGTCGGCATCTGATGTGTACTTCCTGATGGTGAAAACCATATTTTAATAATTATATTAGGTATTGAGTCATCGCGATTATAAGTTTTCCCATAGGTTAGCATGGGATTTTGCGATTGGGAAGTTTCAGTGAAGCGACCCCTTAAGGGGCTACTTCACTCAGACGAAAACACCCGCTCGCTAATGTTAATCCTATGGAGGAAATTTTTGAAGATAGCTCGTTCGCATTTCAATATTTTTAGATATTTTTTTTTGCATTGGATAGCTGAGCTCTATGCACGCTCCTTTCTACTTTTTCGATTTTTGTTGCAGTTTTTTTTATTGAGGATACTTTCACTTTCAAAACTGGTTTCGAAAGTGAAAGTATCTTAATAAAAAAAACTTGTCATCAAAATCGAAAAAGTAGAAAGGAGCGTGCATAGAGATTGACCTCAACTATCCAATGCAAAAAAAATCATTTAAAAATATTGAAATGCGAACGAGATATCTTCAAAAATTTCCTCCATAGGATTAACATTAGCGAGCGGGTGTTTTCGTCTGAGTGAAGTAGCCCCTTAACAAGAAAGAAATATTAAAAATCCAAAAAATAAGCTTCTACTGGCTTTTATCAAAATGGAGAATTAAAACAGTTTTTTCTTTTTTATCAAGAAAGCTCTGCCTCCCTAAACTCATTTCAGATAATTTTTTAATATAATAATATAAAAAAAACGAATTTAAAATTGTTCTGCATGGAATGTTAGCCCTGTGGTATTACTTTAAGTTGGTTTACTTTACATGATGATCATATATGAAAAATACTATTGCAGCTGTGTAAAAATCATAACTCTAAACTTTACAAATTAGAGAAGCAATAACCCCTTAAATTAATAAATTTAAGTCTGATCTTTACAGTCACTATAAGAAGAAAATAAAATATCCCACCAAATTGAAGCAAGTTGAGGATGAGACAGGAACTACACTTTTCTTGAAATTAAATACAAAGTTCCTTATTCATCATTTATGAAGAGAAGGAAATAAAACTTCCTCTTTGATCACCAATTAAAAATACTTGCAACATCATGCTCAAGTTATTACACAAAGACATCGTAAGCCCATCCAGAATTCGGCACTTAAAAAATTTAAACTGAATAAAAATGGTAAAAATTAAAAATAAACAAGTGGGTAAGTGTGATTGAAGATCGCACTAAAGGTTTTGTTTAATATTCCTTTCAAAACACTTTATCCTTCTTTCATAAATCCAAATAAATTTCAAGTCATGTTTTTCATGAAGTAAAAATTTACGTCTATTTTTCTCGTTTTTTCGAATAACTGAACCGGCCCGATAGCAGACGAAGCCCGCCATTATACTGTGTCATAATGATATCTGTCATGTTAGTCCAGTAGAAATAGCATTTTACCTTACAAAAATTCGGGTAGTTCTGATTTTTGGATATGTTGTAAAGGTTGACCCTCTAATAAAAAAACCTAGTTTTCGACCTTCTAGACCAGCCATACTCAACCTGCGGCCCGCGGGCCGCATGTGGCCCAGCGACCTTTTATGTGCAGCCCGAGACACAATCATTAATTTATATTTATAAAATTATTTCAGATGTGCATAAAAAAAATATTAAAACCTACATCATTGTTTTATAATTTCCATTGGAAGACAAAATCTGTCCTGTAATTTATAATTAATTTACAATGGGGAAGTTGCACTCATTCTAGATTATGCCTTCTTTTATGTTTAATTGATGAAGATGACTTTACACTCCTCAAAACTTAACTCGGAAACGCAAAAATAATTTTAAATGACTAGTTATTGGAGTTTTAAACTCCGCTAAAAGCAAAACAAAACCACGTGATCTGAAAACGCAACGGGATTGGTTTGACGTCACTACACATGAAACGCGGATTCTGCTTAGAGTCGAATGCATGCAGGCTGTAATTGCATTACTTTCTATTTATTATAAACGTCGTTTAAAGACGCGTTTAAACAAAAACAAAAATTAAAGTCAAAAGATTATTTTAACATATCTAAATATAATGCAATATTTATTTATATATTTGCATTAATTTTCATTTAGAAAAGTGATGAAGTTGGTCGGATTCGAAAAATACAAAATTGTCTTTCGGATTTTTTTTTTTTTCAAAATTTATTTTTAGGGCTGAAAAACTGCATTTCATGTAGGTAAAAATACAGGAAACTAAAGCTAAAAGGCACGTATATATTCTACTTACTCTTATTTATTTAAACGAAAAAAAGAATGATAGTTTTATTACAAAAGAAATCGTAAGTCAAATCGCATTTATATAGTTCTTGAAATGCATTATTTTCTTAATTCATTTTGATGCTTAATAATTCGTTTTGATATGAATATAATTTCGTGTTATGCAGGTTATATTAAGAATAAAAATGTACTCAAATTAACTATGAGAAAACAAAATTTTGAGCAATAATGCAGAAAAACAAAAACAAAAAATCTTTATTTAATACTGATTTATTGAATAAAAACATTAAATTAACTACTGACAATAATAATTGTGTATGCACCGATCAGAAAAACAATTACTGCAACATATTTTAGTAAATTTATCACTATTGTCTTTTATTTTCTCTTTTTATGTGCTAACTTAAAAATAAGTATTAAAGTAAAAATATTTTTTTTTAAATACACATCTTTTATGAGCATCCAATGTTTATCTTTATACTCACGCCTCATTTTATGATTGTAATTCATGGTTTTTTCAAAAAATGTCCAATATAATACTATAATTTGGCGTGGCTACCGAACCCGATCATGGAAAATTCACCACTTTTTTTTTTACGTATGGTAGAAAATGCGAACTATTAAATTTATTAAAATAAATGTATAATGTTTGCTTTATTTCTGTTTTAAGGTATGGAAAGAGAAAAAGAAAAAGAAAAGAAAAGAATTATTTAAACTATTTTTTTAGGATTTCTGAATTGATTTCTCAACGTATAATAATAATTCAATTAATATGAAACTTTTAGTTTATTAAAACATATTTTTTCTTTAATATATTACACTCTGTAGTTTTTATTTGTTATTTTCTACTTTTTAGTATGTAAAATAGTTGTAGCTTCACACCCATTTAGCCTTTTTTTTTTTTTTTTTTTACCTTGGTTTAATGCATAATAAATCCACTGTTGTTGTAAGTCGCATACAACTGTAACCGCAAAGAGTATTTTTCGATTTATCAACTGTGGCGAGCTAACGGAAAAATGCGTCAAAATTAATGTATCAATTTTTAATTAAATTCTAAAAATTTTTAAATGTTGTACTGTCATCGGGAACACACCTTTGCACATAATTTTTATATTTCTTAATTTATCAGAAAGTGAGTAAACAACCAATAACAAGATCCTTATATACAAAAACCAAGTTGAGTTAAATAAAAAAGTATAAAAATAATTTAATTGCTGTTTTATTATTATTTGCTTACGTATCATTTTTGAATGGATGCAGTACTTTTTGTTTGTTTGAAATATAGTTTCTCAGAATGTCCTATTTTAAATTAATCAGGTTCTAAAACTTTTATATCAGTCTTTTCCTCAATGCTCTAACTTTCGTAAGAAATAAAAATAATGAAAATATTTGAATATCTTGTTAAAGAAAGCAATAACTTAATTTTGAAAATAAGCATTATACTATACAAAGCTTTTTTAAAAAAGAGCAAGATGAGCTAAGAATTTGAATATGTTGTCAAAGTAGAGTCCACTCTTTTCACTTTTGAAAACAGCCATCTCATTGCACGTAAACTTTTTATAGTGACATATAAAGAAATAAACATATATTATCATTCAAGGTTCATTCTTTGTTTGAACAATGCATTAGTATCATAAGAGAAGGGTATCATGTTAAGAGATATTATGCTATAATATCACAAAATTTATAAACAAGAACCTGAATGTAACAGTTATTTCAAATTCATAAAATTATAATTAGTTTTTTCACAATCTCATAAAAACAGGACCCTGCCCGTGAGAAAAGTCTGGATAGACACTATAGAGACATTTCTTAAAAAATTATTAAACTTTTGCCGTCTATATTTATATAAAAATTCTGTAAAGCTGTCTTAAAGCTACCTCAGCACATTTTGCTCTTTCTAATAAGTTTAACCGTTTTCAAAGATTCAAAACAGTTTATTTAACAATTGAAGAGATAAAACATGTAGTGAAACCAAACCAAAATCTTAATTCAAGTATAAAATATAAATACAAAAACCTTTTTATAAGTTGATTCCACCCTCCCTAATGAAATAAATTCTATTTGTACCAGTTTATTTTATATTGTGCAATATTAATACAAAAATAAATAAATAAAAGTATACATTATTCTATAAAATACAATATTGTAGTACGAGTATTAACTTGTACTGATATTTTATTTCTACATCAAGATCTGGAAATGAAAATTCTTAGAAACGCGATGGAATAAAAATTTCACCTTGAATTCACAGTATTATTTATTCATTACAGCAATTTACAATACTTTTAATTTGTTATACTAATCATTTTTAAGAAAAGAAATAAATCATTCAGCGTAAAGCAAGCCATCCCCCATAGAAAATAACAGGGAGAAATACAGCGAGGGTTTGTTTACATGTGCAGTGACGTCAGAACAGCTTTTATCACGTGACGCGGCTTTTTCCCGCCACGACAAAAACTGCGTTTTAAAAGTTAATTTAATGAATTATACAAGTTTCCGATATAGGTAAAAATGGTATCAAAATGTTCGTATTTTTACACTCTATCAGATGCAAGTTAAATTGAAAAACGTGCAATTTCCCCATTGTGTTAAAACATCAATGCCATATTTATAGTCAAAAGTTATTTTTACATGTAGCCTTATTTGTGCTACAGTGATGTATACATTTCTTAATCTTCAATACTAATGAAACATTATTCCAAATTAATTAAATGTGTGCTATATATTTCTACATTAATAATAATAATAATAAAAACAATAAAATGTTTTTGCACTGAGAAAAAGATTGATTTATTTCAGAAACGCACCTGTTTTTTTTTTCTTTAAAAATTCAGCTTTGTTATATTGTTACATTTTTATATAGCTAATGCTGCTATTTTAGGGTTGAATGTTTGTTGCGGAAACAAACTGACACAAAACTATTTTACACCGCTATTTCCAAAAAACAAACTTCGCGGCATATTTCTGCAACATTTGAAATAGAAATTTGAAACGAAGCTTATTGTTTGAAAATAGT
Source organism: Maratus michaelseni (assembly GCA_963931845.1). Classification (NCBI taxonomy): domain Eukaryota; kingdom Metazoa; phylum Arthropoda; class Arachnida; order Araneae; family Salticidae; genus Maratus; species Maratus michaelseni. The sequence continues at coordinate 260,496,193 of OZ007592.1, forward strand.
GTAAAATTTTTTGGTGACGTTTCTTCGGCGACAAACGTTCAAACCTATTGATAACATTAACTTTGTTATAGGGTAAACAGTACAGTTATTGGCACTATATACAGTTATTGGCACCTTTGTATTTAAATGAAAATATTAAGGGAACTAAGAAAGTTTTGATGGTGAGAATAATTTTAATGAATAGTTCATTCCTTCTCAGGATCACATGAATAATATTATGGCTGAAAACCAAGTGCATCATATTAAAAAAAATTGAAGTTCTGAGGAGTGTCTCATCTTTTAGAAAATTTCACTTTTTTTTTCATTATTTGTTAGTATACACTGTAGCAGTTTTTATTCAAAATAGTACATTCTTTTTCATTTTTCTTCCCACTTTGATTGTTTTTGATAAATATATAGTATTTACAACTAAAATAATATCGATTTGGTTTTAAAACTTACTATGTATTTATTTGGCGTGGGTGCCAATTACTGCGTATGATAACTTTGACAAATCCAGTTATTGGAACCAGTGCCAATAACTATAAATTTCACAAAAAAATTCAAATGAGGTATTTTGTGTGTTTTATTTTTAGTAATAAATTTTAAAATGATCTACCAGTCTTTTAAAATTGAAATATAGAATTTTAACAGTTATTGGCCCCGATGCCAAGTTACTCATTTGAGGATGCCAATAACTGTCTTGTTTCAATGATTAGCATGTCAAGATCATTTATATCTATATATCAGCCTCTGGACTTCAATGTCCACCTATGGTAATTTACCCACATAAAAGGATGTCGAATAATCCACTCTGTGCCAAGTTCTTGGTGGGGTTGCTTTATCTGAAAGTGGATAAATGACAGACTTCTATGAGTATATTGCAAATATATTGATACCATTCTTTAAGAGAAATGTTGTTATGCCAGTCATTTTATTTTTGGATTACCATAAAAGCCATATTATATATAATTTATCCTACAGCCATGCGATGTTGCATTATTCAAGGGTTTAAAAACAGCATGGAAGGCAGCTGTTTTATAATGGTATAGCAAACATTTAGATGGCACCCTTACAAAGGAATATTTTGCACCAGTTCTTCAAAAAGCAATTACTTCAATTAAAGAAGACTGGGTAAAAAACGGCTTTAAAAAATGTGGGATATGTCAATGGAATTGCAATGTTTTTGATAGAGCAATGTGCCTGGGGAAAAACTGTTCTGTTCTTGTTCCAGACACAGCTATTTTAAGTTTCAAACCATTTAAAAATATCCTAGGAGAAGACAGGTTGGTGACAATAAGTAGCAACACTGGAAATGAAACTGAAGTTATTACTTCAAGCATTTCAAAAAGTCAAAGAAACACCAGTTAGTTTATTAGCTGAGCCTACATTAGATTTACCAGTTCTAAGTCTTAGTACAAATAAAAGTGCCAGAAGGGAAACTACACCATCTTTACCAGATGGAATTTACTTTGCTATCTTGCAACTTGGCGAAGAGGATATGCAGCAAAGAATGTAAAGTGAAGACATAAGATCAATAGAATTAACAATCACTAAGTGTATTGCCGCACCACTAAGTGATATCCTTTTTTGGCCTAATACTCCAGAGTAGAAGTGGAAAGAAATGTTCGAAACTAAAGAGGAAAAGAAGAAAGTAGAACAAGCTGCTAAAGAAGAGTGAAAACAAAACTAGTCATTGGGGGCCACCGTCATACTTACCCATCATGGATATACATAATATAAAATATGAAAATAAAACATGTGTAAACTATTTATAAAATGCATTGCAATTCAAATAAAATCCTGGCTTGATGACATCATAAACTTTAAATGCTCTATAACTCCAAAATTGATAATCCTATTAACTAACGGTTTACTGTGTCAGATTAAGCGTCTCATTTCTAATTAAAATATATCTTTGAATTGAAATTTGAATGAAATACAGTGTCATGAAAAATCAAAGAGTGTGGAAAATATAATTACAAATATATCTGCAACTAATTATCCGATCGACTTCATTCTTTATGCAAAATTTATGTCTTTTTACTTTCTTTTATATTCACTCCTTAAAATAAGCAATTTCAAAAATTGTTATCTACCTTTTATCAAAACGAATATTTCGAGAGTCCAAAAAAAAAATAGTTCTGGATCATCGAGGTGACTGAAATTCAATAAGCTTCTTCCCATTATGACATACTAAGTACATACCCAATTTCAAGTCTCTATCTCAATTTGTTTGGGAGTGTTTACAGACACACACAGAGACAGATGGACGGTAAAATAAAATTTCTAAAAAAAAAATTTTCGGAATCTCGAGTGTCTGAAATGTGTAAATCCGTCAAAAACATTTACGTGTGATCGGTAAGTAAAAAAGAAGTCATGGCAGTTTCCTGAAAAAAAAAAAAAAAAAAAAAAAAAAAAGATTTATATTATGGTATCCATTAAAATCTGTCATTAGGAAAAGGAGGCATGTATGAAGTTCCAGAACTTAAAGACACATTGAATAAAACTTTAAATCTGTCCAGTTTTTTGTAGCTTTTCTATGTTTCCAGTCATTTGTTATTAAAAATTGCACAAAATAAGTCAATTTCACTTAATATAATAAATTATATTATAATTAAAATGTAGATGAAAATAGTGTATTGATTTCTTTAGTCTCCAGATTCATGCTGATGTTTTTTTGGAGGGTGCCAATAACTGTCAAATAAAGGTGCCAATAACTAAAAATAGAGTGCCAATAACTATGATTTCTGTCTTACATTAGTTTATATTTTTTAGTTAATTTACTTTTAGGTTCAGTTATTTTATTTATTCATTATCAGAAAATAGCATCTTTAGTGGTTTTAAATCAAATTTTGGTTTCATTTTAGCTATAAAAATTAAGTCACACATTCACTCACTATAGAGAAGTTGCATTTTAGGTGCCAATAACTGTACTGTTTACCCTACTAGTTATGTTATCTTACTATTTTAATTAATCTTTTTTTATACTCTTTTTAAGTGTGTTGCGGCCTGCCAAACGTCGTAAACATATATTTGCGTCCCGCGAGAAAAAAAGGTTGAGTATGCCTGTTCTAGACCTTGTGCGTTTTTCACAATATTGAAAAACCAATATTTTTCGGCACTTTTTTCGATTTTTCTTAAATAACTCAATTTTAATGCATTTTACAGAAAAATCACTTTCACCATTTTGTAGAGCATAAAATTCTCTACAACATGCAGTATTCATGTTTGTAAATTGTCTAAATAGGGGGTAAGATACAGAGCCCGGAAAATAGGGTAAAATTTGCAAAAAGTGCAAAAATCCACAAATGTCGTTAGTTTTTGCTTAATAACCTACTTTTAGTGCGTTTTAGAGACAAAAGTGTCATTATAAAGTTTGTAAAGCATGAAGTAGTCTATAAGTTTCATTTATTAGATCATTAAATATCTATAATAGACTCTAAAAATCAGAATAATACAATTTATGGTTAAAAAAAAAAATACCGCCTGACAAGTCATTAATTTAAAAACGAGCTTTTATTTTTTATATTGATTAAACGATGCAATTAATTAATTATAGTATGTACAATAATAGGTAACTGTTGAATAGTTGAGAGGGGGGGGCGAAGTTAACCAAAAAACCTAGTCGGTAGACATAGATGCAGGGCCAAGAATTCAAAGTCGAAAGTAAAATTAATAGCTGGGAATAATGTAAAAAAATACTTGAAAGATAAATAAGTTATAATTTAGAAATTTTAAAAAGGAAAAGGAGTATCTAAGGCCGAAACTAAGGGAGGTGGGAGCAAAAAGAGCATGTGGCCCGGGCGCTAGAATGGAATCGATTTTTCTTAAATAACTCAATTTCAGTGCATTTTACAGAAAAAGCATTTTCACCATTTTGTAGAAGATAAAATTCTCTACAACATGCAGTATTCATGTTTGTAAATTGTCCAAATAGGGGGGTGAGATATGGAGCTGGGAAAATAGGGTTAAATTTGGAAAAAATGCAAAAATCCACAAATAACGTTATTTTTTGTTAATAACCCACTTTTAGTGCATTTTAGAAACAAAACTGTCATAATCAACTTTTTAGAGCATGAGATAGTCTATAGTTTCATTTATTAGATAATTAAATATTGGTAATAGACCTTAAAAATCACAGCAAAAAGATTTTGGGTGAAAACAGGAAAATACCGCCTGACAAGTTATTAATTTAAAAAATGAACTTTTTTTTTATATTGAAAACACGATGTGGTTAATTAATTATAGAATGCACAATAAATTAATCAACAAATACATAGTAAGTATTATATAGTCGCTTTGTCATATATGTTTCCTTTTTCTGCTGCTTTGCCCTGGTAATGATACCATCGTCTCAGATACTTCATCGTCCGTCTCTGTACTTGACTCGATTGGTTGTTCTAGGTCATCAAAGTCCTCAAGGTCCAGTATAATATCAGGAGCGTTGCCAAATAGTTGGTTGTGGCACTTCACACAGATAACTGAGCACTTCAAGCCTGCCTTTCTAGAACTGCAATTCGTACTGCAACTTTTTTTTTTTTTTTTTTTTTGCATTGGCCAGATATGAAATCGAGTAGAGTTTGAGGAGTGGTCCATTCATCATGGTGACTGGAATGATCCAATAACCACCCCACTTCCAGCCGCATTCGAGAGGATCCTTTTCGTTCCCCAGCCATGTCTGAATGCCTGATATTCAGCAGCATCACGAGTAGGTGGTAGTCTAGCTAAATTTAATTTAATATTGTTAGTTGCTCTAGCGAAGCTGACATACCGCAATACATTCAAGTTTTGGTTGGGATCACCTCCATACAGGGCAAGAAGTACACCTTCTCTGGCTTCAACAAGTTCGTGCCTCTCTGCATTTGAGTCTTTAAAGATTTGAACTTTTTGGTTCAGGGGTGGGTTCTGAAGAATTCAGCAATATTTCATTTTCCCATGGCTGTAGAGCACAGAAGTGGTGTCACAACCACTTACTGCATGAAGAAAAAGAACATTTTGTGCAACTTCCTTAAATTTGAAACACTCTTTGGAGTAGAGATCATCAGGCAGTTTCCCTCTCCTGGCCCTTCGGAAATAAACATTGTCTGCAGCTAGAGAAGCCACAAGAACAAGAAGGTCCATGTCTTCACCATTGACAATGACAGCATCGTAATCACGGGCTTCGGAAATAGCTGTGTTCACTATTAGCACATCTGCATCTTCAATGGCCTGCGTAGTGATCATTTGTGCTTTTTCAAATTCGTTTCGAAGTATATAAATGAAAAGTTCTTTATTTTTTTTTCATTCCCCAACAATTTTTCTTGTGGTATCTGTAGAAACATAGTCTCATTGAACTTAAACTCAGTAGAAGTATGAATCTTCAACCGACGAGCACTTTCTGCACTTTTTATACTTTTTTGATTATGTTCAGGATAAGCTTCTAATATTTTCTTTATTTTAAAATTTAAAACTGAATTCAAAACACCAGAAAACAATTCTCCTTTATACAGGTTTCCATCTTATCAGGTATAATTGTTGTTATTCTTTCTGTTGGGACTAACATTCTCAAACTGAGATACATTTACCATCAATGTAAACTTTGACTAACAAAAATATGTGGGACAAATGAATACAAACGCGACAAACCAAATCTTCATTGTGCACCCTCTTCTCCTTCCATTCTAGCGCCCGAGCCACATGCTCCTTTTGCTCCCACCTCCCTTAGTTTCGGCCTTAGATACTCCTTTTCCTTTTTAAAATTTCTAAATTATAACTTATTTATCTTTCAAGTATTTTTTTACATTATTCCCAGCTATTAATTTTACTTTCGACTTTGAATTCTTGGCCCTGCACCTATGTCTACCGACTAGGTTTTTTAGTTAACTTCGCTCCCCCCGCCCTCAACTATTCAACAGTTACCTATTATTGTACATACTATAATTAATTAATTGCATCGTTTATTAATCAATATCAAAAATAAAAGCTTGTTTTTAATTTAATGACTTGTCAGGCGGTATTTTTTTGTTTTAACCATAAATTGTATTATTTTGATTTTTAAAGAGTTATTTAATGATCTAATAAATGAAACTTATAGACTACTTCATGCTTTACAAACTTTATAATGACACTTTTGTCTCTAAAACGCATTAAAAGTAGGTTATTAAGCAAAAACTAACGTCATTTGTGGATTTTTGCACTTTTTGCAAATTTTACCCTATTTTCCCAGCTCTGTATCTCACCCCCTATTTGGTCAATTTACAAACATGAATACTGCATGTTGTAGAGAATTTTATGCTCTACAAAACGGTGAAAATGCTTTTTCTGCAAATTGCACCGAGATTGAGTTATTTTAGAAAAATCGAAAAAAGTGCCGAAAAATATTGGTTTTTTCAATATTGTGAAAAACGCACAAGGTCTAGAAGGTCGAAAACTTGGTTTTTTTATTAGAGGGTCAACCTTTACAACATATCCAAAAATCAGAACTACCCGAATTTTTGCAAGGCAAGGCCCTTTTTTACGCTATTTCTACTGGACTATGGGGATTAAATGCGATATTAAAAAAAAATCAATTTCAAAATTAAACATATTGCATAGAGACCTTCAAAATGTTAAAATATGCCAATATTTCCATAATCGGGTTTTTATCATGATTCAATACGTTCCTCAAACTCATATATTTACTATTCTCTATTACTCATATTGATATTCTCTTTGTATTGTTCTCAAACATTTGAAAAATCCGTTAAACTTCCAATATGACGTCAGAATAATTTTCTTTAATTCTCTAATGATGTCATATTAAGCTGCTTTCTGTATTTACACGCACTCATACTCCTTGTATTATTGAGAAATGTTTGAAAATTTCTGTTTTATTACCAATATGATGTCATATTAATTTTTCTTTCAATTGGTGAAACTTTTTACTTCATTTTCATTTTTCATGTGGAAATCTTTCAGTAGAAAATTAATTATTGTAGAAAGAATTTTATTGTAGATTTTTAATTGTTGGCAACTGCTATAATGAAAAATGTTTAAAATTAACAGGAAAAGGCTGTTAGATTTTTGGTTTTTTTATCTCTCTATATTAAAATAATAAGATTTTTTCCGACTAAGGTCGATGGATTTGCTTTTAGATATTCGGGTGGTTTACCATCTGGGGTCCGGGTGGATTGTCTGGAATATTTTTATCAAGCGTGTAATAAAGTTGTGCTGGATACTTTGAATAATGATCTGTTCTTGAGTAGGAGAGAGATGTAGTATTTTTAGTTTTAATTTGAATTTAATTTTGCTTTTCATGTATTGAATTTATTTAAAGTTAATAAATATATTTCAACATGTTTAAATTCAATCCTTTACAGAACTCTTAAACGTAAATTAAATATCCTTTTATGTTAATTTATTATGTTAACATTTGACTAAAAGTAATTTAATTTATTTCATTTAAAGTTAAGATCATGATTCATTTAAATATAGAGCTTAATCTTTTGAAGTAATTTAATTAACAGTTTTTCAGATTTAAATATTTTTTCCAAATTCTTTTGGTGCTCCAGTTTATCTTATTGAACTATGAGATGTTGATATAAAGGATTAATATAATTAGTGTTAGATTATGACCTTCTGTTTTAACTGATGGAAACATTGTTTCCTAGTTTATGTTGAAAAGTCACATCATACATATGTTCACAATTATTGGAGATGTCTTTATTTTAAACTCTTTTTAATTTGTTTTATTTGTTAATAAAATCTTTGGTTAAGTTTAATCTATTTTTCTGTTATTCTTTCATCAACAAATGTACTAGATTATTTTCAGCTACAGCTATTTTGAATTGCCTTTTAACATTTACTTTAAACTTGGATGATTGTCAGCATATACGCACCACATGTGTTAATGCTGTGCTATTTCCATTTAATAGTAAATAACCTTAATGTGATTTACAACAAGGAGAGTCAATGATGTGCACGTACCACACGCGGGCAAAGAATTCACGTCCCGAGGAAAACGTAAACAAATGCATACAATCTTCCGTGGCAAAGGTTGAATGAAGCTATATTTAATAAAAACAAGAGGGTTGGGAGAAAGATAAACATTGAAGCACCGCATATCGTACAAAAATGTCAATAAAAAAATAAAAGCATGGCAAAAGAAATCAGGTGAGAATTCATCTCATAAGCTGCTATGACCAAAATTTCTTAACATGTAGATAATTGAAAAAGGAAAAGAAACTTCAATAACATATTAAAATATCATTATTTTAAAAACTTGGGAGCTCTGGCCCTATAAGTTACACCTGCAGACTCTAAAAAGCATGCTAATTGGCTGTAATACATATAATAATAAAGCTAATAAACTTCTATTAACAATATTGGGGGATTCTGCCCCTACGAACTATGCTTGACAACTCCCAACTAGACACTGCAGGCTCTAAAAATATGCTAATTTCCTCTTGTTTTAAAAATATTATCCAGTTATGGAAGATTGAATGATACTATCATAAATAGTGGTGATTTTCTGTAATTGGGTTGCCATTCATTTCCCTTTGACTGGGGTGTTTTATGGTTCTCATGGCCGTATCCACCGCTGTTGCAATAGCTGATGGCTGTCTCATGAGTGATAAGTAAGATCAATTACACATTTGAAAATCAGCTTGTATAAAATGGTTAAGTAAAAAATGTCACTGCACTTTTATAATGATGCTATGGACAATATTCTTCCTTTGAGTTCAAGGCTACACAAAATTGAACTGCTTGGGAATAACATTCAGAGCTGTGTCATTGAAAAGCACTGTATTTAGAAAATTTACACTTATATTTTATCTTTATACATAGTTTTGGATATTTTCAGAAACAGGTATAGCTTATACATGAATTCTTTTCTCTATTTTAATGCAATTTCATACATATTTTTTATGTTATTTAATGTTAAAATGAAAATTATTAATTTTAATTAATATGTATATATGAATTTTCTAATATATATTTATTAAATAGTAATTCATAAAAATAAATCTAAAGTATTTACGCATGCATTTACTTGTATTTATGCTGCATCAAATGATGAAATATATAAACAAATGTGCAAGCTGCTACTTTTACACCATAGGATTCCTGCTGTGTTGTCACATGAATATTGTCCTTAAGAAAATCATTTTAATATATGACAGAATTTTCACCATAATGTGCATTTTGCATGTAAGCAATTTAATTATTTAAAGGTTTTCTTTCTTTTTTAATATTCACATGTAAATATATTTTTCAGTTGAAAATGTTTGTAAATGGCCATTTTAAAATTGGCAACAATACGTAAACATGGGAATTTTCAAAATATGAATTAAATCTCTATAAATATAATGAAAATTAAAATAAAAATTTTGAAAAAAAAAAACTAAAAAAATTAGACAAATTAAAAAATTGTTTGGACACTGCACACCACAATCTAGTCCCATATATGCTTGCAAAAGATGGTTAAATTGCTATGCATAGTTTTTGATCCAATAGAAACTTTTTTAACTGAACTACTTTGAGCAATTTCAACATTAAATAGTGCTTAAAATAATTCTTTAACTCAAAAACTGCCTGCTTCAGCGTGTTTATCATACATTTTTCTAAAAAACTACCATTTATCATGGTTTTATATGCCATAGTTTTTTATATTATTATGATCCAAAAAAGTCAATAGGTCACAATAAATTCAATTACAGCAGCAGCAGTGACAGTAGCTTTAGTTACTTTTTTTTTAAATATACAGATACTACCATACAATTTGAAAAATAATGTTCTGCTTGACCTGGTAAATTAATTAATGATTTTTAAAAAAGAAAAACAGTGATCATCAAGTTATACAGAATGTTGAGATATCAGGAGTAGAATTAGCAGGATTTTACTGTATTTCCAATTTATACAAATCCATACCTTACTGTCTTTATGATAGTAGCTTAAAACTGGAAATCTTCCAAGTTGTCGAAATCCAGCAATTATTTTAAGTGCTTCATCATCTATACTTTTTGGAACAATAACTAATTGGGGATAAGTAGGACACACCTGCAGAAGATAAAAAAGGAACTATTATAAAAATTCTTAAATAATTTTTAAAAAATTTAATTTACAAGAAATGAATATGAATTAATATAACAAGATAAAGTTTGAAAAAATGTAACATATAATTAATTTGATTTATATATATATATATATATGTGTGTGCGTGTGTGTGTGTGTGTAACCATTAATGAAATATTACCGAAACACCAACAAAAAATATGAAATTATGAATTAGAATGTAATAATTAATTGACAACAAAAGTGTTCCCCCAACACACTGAAAATAGATTCCATATACATAGTAAAAAAAAAAAGAAAAGAAGAAATTAAATTGAAAAAATGAAATTTGTGGAATTTAGACAGAATCTTCAGGTCCCAAATGCCTAAATTACCACAAATAAAATGTGTGGTTTCATCATCATATTAGTCATAACATTGCTAAAGAATATGATTTTGGGACAACCACACCATAATAGAGAAATAAACTGTAAAATAATCATAAAGTTCAAAAAATAAAAACAATATCAAAAAGGAAAGAAACCTTACCCATAAAAAGGAAAATAAACTGTGAAATATAATCATTAAGTTCAAAATACAACAAGATTAAAAAGGATATAGGGAAAAGAAAAAAACAGTTACCAGCCCCGTGGCAGAATGTACGCGACGCTGTGACAGGCGTCGCAGACTTTTTAGGGCACCTGTGGACTAAAAACATACAGCGATGCCGCAGACGCGCTATAGCGCGTAAATTACGCGAAAAAACAGCAAACTTCGTCGAAGGATCGCGAATTAAACACGCGAATTTCGATTAAGAAACGTAGAAAAAACGCTAAATTCATTTAAAGTTCGCGAAAAATGCCTAATTACGTTGACAGATTGTGAAAAAAATGCAAATTTAGTCAAAAGGCCGTGAAAAAACGTGAATTTCGTCAAAACGCCATAAAAAAAAACATGAGTTTCTTTGAAGGATCGCGGGAAAAAGCGAATTTTGCCAAATGGCTACGGAGAAAATGCCAACTTCGTCGAAAGATCGTAGAAAAAATTGTTAATTTCGTCGTAGGATCACGAAAAAACTGTTAATTTCGTCGTCGGATCATGAAAAAACGGAGAATTCTGACGACAAATCACGAAAAAACGGATAATTTCGTCGAAGGAACTTGGAAAAATGGTAAGTTTCGTCGAGGGATCTCGTAAAAATGGCAAATCTGGTCGAATGATCTCGAAAAAAGGTCAAATTTCGTCGAAGGATCACGGAAAAAATGTGAATTTTGTCCAAAGACTAAAGAAAAATCGGGAAAATCATCAAAGAATCTGGGAAAATGGCTAATTTTGTCGACAGATTGCGATAAAAATGCAAATTTCATCAAAGGGCCGCGGAAAAACTTAATTTTCATCAAAAGACTAAAAAAAACCATGAGTTTCGTTGAAGGATCATGGAAACAATGCGAATTTTATCAAAGGGCCACAGTAAAAACGTAAATTTCATCAAATGGCTGCAGAAAAAATGCTAATTTCGTCAAAGGATCACGGAAAAAGTGCGAATTTCGTCAAAGGATCACGGAAAAAATGCGAATTTCGTTGAAGGGCCACAAAAAAAAAAGTGAATTTCACCAAAGGATCGTGGGAGAAAAAAGAAACACTAATTTCATCAAAGGGTCACGAAAAAACGTGAATTTTGTGAAATAGTCCTGGAAAAGATGCAGCATTCTTTTAGAAAACAGCAGACACACAAAGTTCTATGCTTATTAATATAGGCATAGTTTTTAATCTGAAACAATATACTGAACTTACTTTTGAAAAATCGGGGTAACCCGAACCCAATTTGCAAGAATCTACACTCAGCCTGAAATCGACTCAGGCAGAATCAAAAGCAGAGTTATCCAACCTGCAACAAGAAAAATTATTACCGAGAGGGGATTTTCTCCCCTCCCCCCTCTGCTGTAACCTTTCAGAATATTTGCTGTGAATTTCAGAATTTTTTTTACTCAGAAAGGCAGATAAATGCTGATGCCTTAATTAATTAGCACTACAACTACAACAGCAGCAGGAATAGATTTATATGATATATTGCGTATTGCAGACTATTTTTGAAAACATTATTAGCGTTGCAGACACTTGAAGACAGTTCTGCCACTGTGTTACCAGATAGAATACATGATCCAAACAGGAGTCAACACATAACTCAGGCAATAAATTGGAGAAAATCAGTACATGTTGCCAAAATAAGTTTTAAAAGATGATTGACCAAGGATTATTATTGTACAGCAAAGCCAAACACAAACCAATATATAGAACCAGCTCCCTCTATAGAAAATTTAAAATAGAACACCAAACATGTATTCAAAGGAATTAATAAGGTGCTGCCACCTATGGAAAATTAGTGAATATTCTATGATTTAATAAAAGCATTTGATTACTATTATTAGTTAAAGATTAAAACAAATACTGTCTAAAGAATGATAACAGATAGTTAAATAATAAATAAATATCATTAAATAATAAATAAAATTGTGTTGATAAATTTTAAATTACATAAAAAAAAATTGATGTATTAAAGAAAAATTCTATGTAAAAAATGATATGTAAAATGGTGAAATTAATAATTATTGATTAATGCTTCAGATAAATATTTGTACCTAGCAATGACATAGCCACAATTAAATACCTTTGCCAGAAATACAACCTCACGTAAATTGATTTATAATCAAATTTAAATAAAAAATTATAAGAATTAAGATGCTAAGGATTTAATATTAATATTAATTAAATATTGAAATTAATTAGTTACATTTAATGTTTATACAAACTTTGTTAAAAATTAAATACACATGATTTAAGTGGAGAGGGTAGAACAATTAATAAAAATTAATACATGCATTATATTAGCTTTTAAGAAAGTATACATTGTATTAGAAGTTAATGTGATATTGTCCACAGTAGGCATTAATCTAAATACAATTAATCGTTAACATTATTAAATATTAATGAATATGAATACATTAAAATGAATTAATAAATATGTAAATATAACTACATTAATTTGCATGTAAAAGTATCAAATCATAGTCCATTATAAAATGTGTATTAGCAAACGTAGTTCTAAAACAAAAAGCCCCATTCCTTTATTTTTATTTTTTTTAAAATAAATTAACCATGTGTATTTTCCAGACAACTCTACCACACCTCCGTAATAGATAATGATCAATTTAACAAAGAAACATGTTACTTTTTACTATAGTATTTTTAAGTTTTATTATAAATTTTTACTTTTTACAAAAATTAATGCATGATACAGCGACAGACAAATATTCTATTTTTAGATTTTAATGAAATTTAGATGGGACCACTAGAAAACAAACTCTTGCAAAAAAATAAAATTAATAATAAAAATAAATAATAAATAAAAATGAATGTAGTGACAATATAGACAACAAACATAGATTATATAATATTAAACTGAGTAACATTTTCTTGAATTCAACTAGAGGAAAAAATGTCTTTTTAAGTGAAAAAATAAGAATTCATGCAGTTTAGATTAACGTAATTAACTTCAGATGCAACAATGTTTAAAATAAAAATACATAATATTAACAATAAAAGTAATTTTTACCTCTTTTTATTCCATTAAAAATGATTTGTTTTACATTTTTTTTTTCTCTTATACTGATCATAAATAAAGGCTAAATTATGGAAACTTCATCAATTAACATCATTAAAATTTTAAAAATTGAAAATTTTTAACTTCTTGTTTTAAACAATTTTATAAAATTTTAAATTCACTGACTTACATTAAAATAAACCCAAATGTTAAACCATTGTTAACCAAATGGTTACCATCGTAACATTAACCATCATAACCCAAATATTAAAAATAATGTGTTTCTAAGATACACATTATTTTTAACATTTGGATCTCATTTAAAAAAATATTTCACAGTTAAAAATCTCCTAGTTTAGAAACATGCATACAAAACAGCAAATCTTATGAAAATGAAACCTGTCTATAATGAAATCCTGTCTTAAATATAAAAGATTCATGGTCCCAACAGAAATAATATCATACCTGCTAAGACTAAAAAATGTCTAAAACAAAATTTTCTTCCAGTCCTTAGCAATTCCATTTTCACGGGTTTTGCTGTATAAATAGGACTTAGCCTCTGCTTGTTAACTAGGAGAAGACCCTTTAAATGCCTCAGAGGAGGACTTAAAGGAATCGACTGGGAGCAGAGACTTAATGTCCAATCCGCACCTTCCATCGGTGCAGCCTGTTAGTACTCTTGCCTAGTGCATGGGGAACGAACGCGGATGGGCTTCCTCCAACCCGCTTGGCCAGCGTGGAGGAATTTGGCCACCTCCCCCCTTATTTTACCATGAATTCACAAAACAAATCACGGCCCTCAATTCCCGGCAGTCTGCATGTTCCTGATTACGGCAGCGATCAGAAAAACATGAAGACAGAGGGTGCTAAGAATCACCGGGCTCGGCTTGGCTGCCATAAGTTGATGACCTTGGCTACGTATAATGGACGATCCTTATCTTCTGAAAGTCGTTTACAGGAACTTGAAGAAGAATTAGAAAGAATCAACTGGGACATTCTAGGATTATGCGAAGTAAGAAGAAAAGGTGAAGAGAAGATTGATCTTGCCAGTGGACATGTATTGTACTACAGAGGTACAGAAGATGGAAAAACAAGTGGTGTAGGATTTCTGATTCATAAAAGGTGGAAGAATCAAATCGTAGAATATGATAGTGCATCAGATAGAGTTGCAAGGTTAGTTATACAAGTGTCAAAAAGATACAAGCTGCAAATTACCCAAGTTTATGCACCAACAATTAGCTATACTGATGAAGAATTTGAGGATTTCTATGAAGAAGTAGCTTCAATGCATCAAAAAGGAAAATGCTACATAAAATTAATAATGGGAGACTGGAATGCTAGAATTGGGGAAAAAAAGAAAGGTGAATTCTCAGTAGGAAATCATGGATATGGGGTGCGTAATGAAAGAGGAAACAGATTGATTGAATTTGCAGAATGTGAACAGATGTATATCATGAATTCATTTTTCAAGAAAAAGCCACAAAGAAAATGGACATGGCGTAGTACAAATGGCTCAACAAGTGAAATCGACTACATCTTGACAAACAAAAAGCATCTTATTCAGGATTGCAGCGTTCTCAATAACTTCAATACAGGAAGCGATCACAGGTTAGTTAGATGCAAACTGCTTTTAAATACTAAAGTGGAAAGAATGAAGCTTTTGCAATGCTCAAAGAAATCAGTCGATATTATAAATCTCCAGAAACATAAAGAAGAATTTAATTTAGAACTTAAAAATCGTTTTCAAGTACTTCAATCAATCTTAGAAGAAGAACAAGATGTTACAGTAGTGAACAAGAAAATAACAAATACTCTACAAGAAATTGCAAGGACGATAGCTGGTGAAGTACAAGTAAAGCAAACAAAGAAAATAACAGAAGAAACAAGAAGATTGATGAAGAAACGCAGAGAATTTAAAATGAAGAAAAACTATCCTAAATCAAGAGTTGAATATGCAGAATTATGTAAAACGGTAAGAAAATGTGTTACAGAAGATATCAGAAAATTTAACTGTGATCTTGTCAAAAAAGTTCTAGAAGATAACAAAAGTTTAAAATCAGCTAAGCGCAAACTGTGTGTTGGAAGAAAAGGTATTTTTGCACTGAAGAGAGCAGATGGAACAATCACCAAAATCAATAATGAAATAGTACACATTGTCGAAAAATTCTATAACGATCTATATAAATGTGAAGATCAAAGGGAAATCAACCTACGTGATCCACTAGTAAACATAACAGAAACTGAAGAGATAATCCCAGTGATGACAGATGAAGTTGTACAAGCCATTAGAGGCATGAAAAAAGGTAAATGCCCTGGCGAAGATGGAATTACAATTGACCTTATCAAAGAAGCAGGAGAAGAATTTGCAAAAATGCTAGCCATACTGTTTTCCAAATGTCTCGAGAAATCAGATGTACCAGAAGATTGGAATAATGCTGTGATGGTGTTACTTTATAAGAAAGGAGAAAAGGAAAACATTAAAAACTACCGTCCAATCAGCTTACTGTCAGTGATTTATAAAATTTTCACCAAAGTTTTAACGACAAGACTTGAATCAGCTCTGGACTCAGCTCAACCTAGAGAACAAGCAGGATTTCGAAGTGGATTTAGCACAATGGATCATATTCAAACAGTAAGGGAAGTTATAGAAAAACATAAAGAATATAATTTACCTCTCTGCGTTGCCTTTATTGATTATGAAAAAGCATTTGATTCGGTCTACACATCTGCAGTAATTACTTCTCTGGAGGACATTGGTATAGACAAACCTTATATCAATATCATAAAGAAGATCTACAAGAAAGCAACAGCCACCATCCGTTTGGACAAAGGAAAAGCGAAGATCAAGCTTGGAAGAGGAGTAAGACAGGGAGACACCATTTCGCCTAAGCTTTTTACTGCTGTCTTAGAAAGTATTTTCAAGAAGCTGGATTGGGAAAACAAAGGGATTAGAATAAATGGGGAATATTTAAGCCATCTCCGGTTTGCTGATGACATTTTAATTTTCAGTAATAGCCCTGAAGATTTGCAAAATATGCTAAAAGATTTGGCAGAAGCTAGCATTAATGTGGGATTAAAAATAAATTTGGAAAAGACTAAGGTGATGTTCAATTCATTTGCATCAAAAAAGAAAATCGTCTACAACAACACTGAGATTAAAGATGTTGAAAGTTATGTGTACCTTGGACAAGAAATATCATCAGACAACAGTATCATGAATGAAATCAATAGAAGAATAAGAAATGGATGGAGTGCTTTTGGGAAGAACAATATTATTCTGAAGAGTAACATGCCTCTTTGTTTGAAAAGAAAGGTGTTTAACCAATGTGTTTTGCCTGCACTAACTTATGGAGCAGAAACTTGGACACTAACAAAATGGATGGTACAAAGATTACAAACAACACAGCGAAGTATGGAAAGATGTATGCTAGGCATAACCAGAAGAGACCGAAAGAGAATAACGTGGATAAGAAGTCAGACGAAAGTTTTTGACATCATCGAGAGAATTAAACGGCTAAAATGGAAATGGGCTGGGCACATTGCAAGAAGACAAGACAATAGATGGAGCACAAACACCCTACAGTGGTATCCCAGAGATGTAAAACGACCAAGAAGACGACCTCAAGTAAGATGGAGTGACGAAATCAGAAAAGTGGCCGGTGTTAATTGGATGCCTAAAGCACTAGACAGGCAACAATGGAAAAATCTGGGGGAGACCTACATCCAGCAGTGGATTGAAAACGGTTGATGATGATGATGATGATGATGAAATTAATGTACAGTGTATCTCAATAGAAAGTAAATAGAATTTTCAAAGCATGGGTCTTTTGAAACTTTAAAATTACAAGCCAAGTTGTTTGAATTTATAAAAAAGTAGAATTTTAATTAATATGCATCACATTTTATTTTTAATTAAATAATTATTTATGATATTCAATTACATGTTTGGTACATATGGTAAATATATGTATGAAAAACTTAAAGTAACATTTAAAAAAAAATCATAATAAACATTAATTATAAATCTATAATAATTATTGTAATAATTGAAACTTAAACTTTTTAAATATATACTTTAATATATATTAATTGTATACTTATTGGAAAGATATTCTAGCTAAGTGTGAGCTAGATTGAGCAATGTATCTGCCATAAGCACTGGTGGTGCTCCTTCTATGATAGTACAAAAATGCACACAGTAGCATTAATGAAATCTGATGCAAAAGAGAGCAGAAATATGAAGATTATGTCTTTCCTGTGTATCATTCACCAAGAAAATTTGTGTAAGATGTCTTTATTCAATTTTGATCATGTGATAACTGTTCTTGGAAAATTTGTTGATTTTATTTGAACAAAAGGACAATCACAGGCAGTTTCAACAGTTCCTGAATAATATGGAATTGCTGAAAATGCTGACAGCATTTATTATATTGAAGTACATTAGTTGAGCCACGAAAAAATGTTTCAACGGCTTTTCTTCCTAAAGAATGAAGTTCAACATTTCATGGAATCGAAAAGCAAACCCCTTTGCGAGTTCCAAGATAAAAATTAATGAAGAGATTTTGCATTTTTATTACAAATTAGGCTAGCCATATCAATGATCTAAACTGCTGTTTACTGGGAAAAGGTAACTTGTTCATAATCTTTATGACTGTATGAAATCATTTGCAGAGGTAGTACTAGCCCTTGGAGATATTTCAAGACATACTTTTTACGATATTTCAGGACAATTTCAGGACACATTTGCTTGGTGTGCTAACCAAAAAAAAACCTTAACTTCCTGTTCAATACATTTTATTATCATAAATAGTAAACTATATACACAATTTTTTGTTGTAAAAGTATACATTTAAAAGAAAAGTAATTTTACCAGAACTCTTTGACCAAGCTGCTGAAAAATTGTTATTTTTGCATTACTGAAAGACAAAAATCTAGATTTTTTTCTTCACTGATCGACAAAAATTGCAAAAGATTTTCTTTTTTATAGCTGACTGGTAAAAATTGTGATTTTTTGTGACTGACAGACAAAAATAGCAAACTTTTTTTATTGATTTTTTTATTGATAAAAATTGTTATTTTGGTAACTGATCACCAAAAATTGCAATTTGTTTTGTGCAAATCGACAAAAATCACTATTTTTAACGATAGACTGAAGAAAATTGAGACTTTCGTGATCATTTTTCATCAGTAAAAAGGTACAACTATCCCCAATTTGATGGTTTCAAATGCCGATATAGCACAAAATTCGCAAAATTTCAGGAATATTAGGACAGACTACTATATTTTAGGACATTTCAGGACATTTTAATTTTTTTCAGAAATATCAGGAATTTCAAGACAAATACAACCCTTGCATTTGAAAAGAAAAATAATGCTATGGGGACATCAGCAGAAAAATAAAAGTTCCATTCATTTCTCTACATTAAGGAAGATATTGAATAAAAGTACAGAATGTAATCTATATATTTCAAATCTCAGGTCAGAATTTGAAAGTAAATTTTCTGACTTTCGCCAAAATTAAATTCCTATGAGAATGTTCTCTTCACCATTTTCAATTGATATCAAGAGTATTCCATCTAACTTACAGTTAGAATTTGCAGATTTACAGTATGATTAAATGTTGAATTCATGGAAGAAGGGAGGGGTCTGCTGGGGACATTCCTTTCCAGAAGGTTTGAGATTTTATGCTTATTATATTTCTAAACATTGTAATTCCCCACCTCTGCCCCCCCCCCCCCCAAAAAAAAAAAAATAATAATAAAAACAAAAAAAATAATAATCCAAAGTATTCCTTTTAAAATTGGTGATGACAATATGTAACATTACTAAATTTTACAAATATAAATAAAACTGTTTTTATGAATCAAGAATAGGCTTTTTTTTAATTCCGCAGCCTTTATATACAACCTAGCATACTTAATACTTACAGAATAATCTTTATTCACGTGGCTTATGCGCCATTCTTCTTTGTTTTGCAAAACTTTACTATATTCTACTTCAGGTAAAAAAGAAGTCCAACCATCTTCCAAAACATCAAACATTGCACGGTAATAAAAAGGATAGAAAGATCTTGGGTCCTCTGTAATTTGTGTTCGAAAACATACATTAAAACTTATACAAAATACATTTATTTCTTATATTTCTCTCTAATAAAATAAAAATTAGAAATATATTTTTATAGATTATCCCTTTCACCTTGAATGGGCGAATATGTCCCAGCAACATTTTACCACTGGTGACTTTTTTTTAATTTGATTTATACCACTATTTATAAATAAAAATGTTTAACAACATAGAAATCTACCACAAACTTTGAAAATAGTGGTATGAATGGAATATAAAAATAGTCACCAGTGGCCTGCATTTATAATCCAGGGAAAAAGGCTTAAACAAGGTAAATCATTAATTATGCATACATTGCAATATATTTAAGTGATAATAATAATATTTCAAATAAGAAGTAAGATAATATCAGTGTAATAATTAACAGTGAGAACTGATGATTTGCTTTAACTAGTCGGATGTATCAATCCCAAAACTTTTTCTATCTCACACAGGTTTTGCAAACACTAAAAACGAAACAGCAACAATATACAGTGGACTATCTCTATCTGAACACTCTGTAATGTGAACACCCCGGCATTATGAACACATTCTGATGTTCCCGGCGAAACTCCATAGACTTAACAAAAAATGAACTCTCTGTGTTCTGAACACCCTCTAAACTGAACACCCCAGTATTATGAATGCTACTTTTGATCCCTATTCTACCCCGCCTCTCTGTAAACTGAACGTGTGTTTGCAATCGGAATTCGGGAAATTCCCCCATCATGGAAATTTGCAGAAATTGTTTCAGAAGAATAAAAGGGTTCAACGAACTTGATTTAAAAATAAACAGAGAGAATTATTTCTAGATTTTAAGATCTACCTGATGCTGAAACTTGTTTGAATAATTCGGATAAAATCTTCAGTTAACAAAACAAACAAAAGATTTATAATAACAAAAAAAAAAAAAAAAAATTGAAAAAATATTTTTGTCTTTACCGTACGTGTTCTACATCTCAACTAAATAGAACGTTTTTATATTTTTAATAAACAGAGAAGTGTAGATATGAAATTGTTGCCAAAAAGTAAATCATGATGATCAAAGTAAATGAAATGAGCAAAACAATCAAATTTTATGCAAAGAGATACAAGAAAAAATAATGTAAAAACCATGTCACGTGATTCCTCGTCCCCCAAGAAATAAAAAGAAAAATAAGACTAAAAATAGACCTTAAAAATAGGAAGAACACCAAACAGAAATGCGCACCTCCCAATGACAGATAAGAGACAACAGGTGTTAGAGGGAGTGGTCAAAAAAGGATTATGGCTTCTTTTCTGCCTACCTAGTTGGGCAGCATTATCGCTTCTGTTTCTTTCTTCCTTTTTGCTCAGCAAAGGTAAAAACTTTTCGCCATTTCGCTATCATTATAGGGAAAGAAACAGAGCACTTATGCAGATATGTCAGAAATACGTAGGAAAATGAAAAGAACTGATGCTTCAGGAAAAATACGAAGTTGTTCAAAAATTAAAATGAAAAGCAAGTCAAAGGAAAATTGCAACGGAGTTTGGAATTTCAGTAGGCCACGTCAACGCCATCAGCAAGAAAGAGAAAAAAATTATAACCGCTTTTGAAGCAAATAAACCTTCCTCAAACTGTAGAATTTTCGAAAAGAAAACAGGAAATGAGAACCTAAACAATCACGTCTGGAAGTGTTTCTTGCCAAATGAGAATGAAGAATCTTCCTGTCACTGGACCCCTGCTAAAGCATATTGCTCTGGATTTTGTAGAAAAGGAGAAAATCACGGAATTCAAGGCATCGGAAGGATGGTTGACACGCTTCAAAAGTCGGCATAACATCGAATTCAAAATAATCAATAGTGAAGCTGCACACGTAAATATCGACACTGTGGAGGAATAGAAAAGAAAACTCCTAGGCATAAAGAAGGATTTCGACGAATATATTAGTAGCTGAAGAAATCACTAAAAATTTCTCTATTTACAGAAGCGTTTTTTTTTTTTTTAATTCCTATAATTTCAACCGTGTTAAGCTCTTACTTCAATTACATGTCTGTTAAATTTGTGTTTTATTTATACTATTTTATTTATTGCTTAATGAAGTTGTAATTTTGTTACGGAATATTAGCTGGAAACAAATGCTGAATTTTTTATATTGCTTAAAGTGCAAGCAGAATAATATTTTGTTATCGTCTGCAAGCGATAGAGATAGATTTTTTTTTTTTTTTTTTAATGAAGCTTGAAATTTATTTTAAATGCTATAATAAATGAGTAAATTAAAATACAGTTTTCAAACAAATTGTATTTGAAAGTAGATTTTTTTCCTACATAAAGATGTAAAAAGTAAAAATATGCAATGTTTAGAAATTTAAAATATCTAAACAATCACGTCTGGAAGTGTTTCTTGCCAAATGAGAATGAAGAATCTTCCTGTCACTGGACCCCTGCTAAAGCATATTGCTCTGGATTTTGTAGAAAAGGAGAAAATCACGGAATTCAAGACATCGGAAGGATGGTTGACACGCTTCAAAAGTCGGCATAACATCGAATTCAAAATAATCAATAGTGAAGCTGCACACGTAAATATCGACACTGTGGAGGAATAGAAAAGAAAACTCCTAGGCATAAAGAAGGATTTCGACGAATATATTAGTAGCTGAAGAAATCACTAAAAATTTCTCTATTTACAGAAGCGTTTTTTTTTTTTAATTCCTATAATTTCAACCGTGTTAAGCTCTTACTTCAATTACATGTCTGTTAAATTTGTGTTTTATTTATACTATTTTATTTATTGCTTAATGAAGTTGTAATTTTGTTACGGAATATTAGCTGGAAACAAATGCTGAATTTTTTATATTGCTTAAAGTGCAAGCGGAATAATATTTTGTTATCGTCTGCAAGCGATAGAGATAGATTTTTTTTTTTTTTTTTTTTTTTTTAATGAAGCTTGAAATTTATTTTAAATGCTATAATAAATGAGTAAATTACGATACAGTTTTCAAACAAATTGTATTTGAAAGTAGATTTTTTTCCTACATAAAGATGTAAAAAGTAAAAATATGCAATGTTTAGAAATTTAAAATATTGCAGTAGCAAAAATCGCAAAACCGTAATTTCATCGTCAAGTGTCGCCATTTGCAAAATGACGTCAGTGTTACGCACGGACACGTTTGTCCTTTATAATATAGATAGAGATTTATGAAATCGCCAAAGATGCAAAAAAAGGGCAAAACTGAAACTCCATGGCATAAATTATCAACCGTTATGTTTATTTAAATTCTCTCTTAATTTTTAAGTAACTAGGGGGCTCTGCCTCCTACAAGCTCTGCTTGCCAACCCCCGTTCTGACACCTCAAACTTTAAAAACACTCTGATTTGATCAACTCTAAAATGATTACGGAAGATTGAATTATCATTAAACGACCAATGACTATCTGCTGTAATCGGGTTTCCATTCGTTTTCCTTTGACTGAGGGATTTTAAGGCCGAATCAACTGCTGTCGAAACAGCTAACAACTGTTTTTGTGATTGATAAAATAAGATCAATTAAACATTTGAAAATCAACTTGTGTAAAATGGCTAAGTAAACAATGTTGCTGCATATGAGAATTTTATAACAATGCTATATGAAAATTGGGTACTTCTCCATTATCCTGTCAACAACTTTCCATAAAAGAAAAAAAAACTCTGGCCAAAATATATGACTCAGCGCCATAAGTGCATGACCATGGCGTCACTTTCAATTGACATCAGATGCGTTACACGTGTTTGTTATATCATCAACAGATTTTTAATTTGACGTTTATCTGTATTTTTAATGATACTTTACCAATTTATTAGTTATTTTGTTAATTTAAACGTAATTATTAAACGTACAAATATTTTTTTTAATTGAAGGGAAATATTATTAATTACACTGTTTTAAAATTTGAAATAATAGGTAACAGATTTTGTTGAAATAAATTAATCTCTCATGTAAATATATCTTTAAATTGAAACTGTTTGGAAATATTATTATTTGAGAATATGACATAAGTTTCTCCATTTATTGCTTTGAACGCGTAATAATTTAATTATTTCTCTTTAACACATTTTTTAATTGAAAGGGAATATTATTATGTGTGCTATTTTACAAATTGGCAACAATTCAAATAATGAACTCTTTGAAATATAAAATAAATGTCCATCAAAATAACGAAAGTTTGAAAAAAAAATTGAAATAAAGCCACAAAATATTAGTCAAATTTAAAAACTAATTACACTCTGCACACCACAAGCTTGTCAACTATATCCTTTTAAATTACGGTTAAATTCCTGTGCATAGTTTCCGTTCCTATAAACATTTTTAAGAGAACTATTTTGACCAAATTTAATATTAAATATTGCTTAAAATAATTGTTCAATTTAAAAACTCTCTACTTCAGCATGTTTATCGGACATTTCTCTATATAACTACCAATTTTCATATTTCTATATGTAATAGTTTTCTGAATATTAGTCCAGAAAGACCTCAAGGCACAAAATCTTCATTGACAGCGGCTGCTGTGGCGGTGGTGATTACTTTTTTTTTAAATATAAAGATATATTACAATTAGTGTTTATTAATATTCACTTTTAATTTTAAATAATACAATGTATAATATTTTCTCTTTATTTTCTGAATAAACTTATAGCAGCCAGCAAGAAATAAGCAATGTCAACTGCTACTTTTCAAGGTCAAACGATCATTTGTGGTTTGGAATAATATTGTTCGTAGCACGTTCTCTGTGTTTTCAAAATGAAATTTAATTGTGTTGGCTAGTAATGGAAAAACGTGTGTTTTTTGTAGCGATAAGCAAGGGCAAAAATATTTTCATTGAAGACGCGTTAAATAAGTGTAAGAAATATTTTTAATTCAGCATTATTTCGACAAATCATATATATACTTTTATATAAAGCAAGAATCATTGCTCTGGCAACAATCACGGCTTGGTTGTGTATTGAAAGTAGCCAAAGCTCTACAAAAGCTGCCAACTCTTCTAATAGGTGCTTTCTCTGCCAGATTCAGGGGTCGATCCAGAAAAAATTTGGGGCCTATTTAGGGCCCCTTCACAAAAATCTATTTAATAAAATGGGCCCCTTCTCAAAAATGAATTTGATGAAATGGGTCCCTTCACAAAATTCTATTCCATAAAAACTTACTATTTATTATTTTGTGATGTTTTAAAATGTGTAATTTGTAAACAAACAAGTTCACCAGAGAGGAAAAATTCAGCAAAAGGATTTAAAAAAGTTTGTTTATAAATACTTGGTTTGAATTTGATTAACTAGGTTTCATCCTTCGTTACAAAATGTTATTTTACACAAAAATATAATAAATTTCACAAAATAACCTTTACATTTCACAAATGGGCCCCAAGACAAAAAACCTGCATCGACCCCTGGATATAAATCGGCATCTGGAAGTAATTTAGCAACAGAATTTCGGTCTGGCAAATTAATTATGGCTTATCTGATAGCCAAAGTATAACATATTAAAATTTCAACTTTGCTAAAATGACGTGAATTTGACACCTTATTTTACTTATATATCAAGGTCTGGCACGGTCTTAACAACGTTGAAACAGTCTGGGAATAATGGCTTAATATCATGAATAGTTAGCAGAAACAAGTGTTATAAACTAAATTCATGCTAAAATGACATAATTTTGTCACTTTTGTACCTGCATTGCCCCTCCCCTCACAGGTAAACGCAACGTCTCCTGCCAGCCAGACCGGCCTTATGCGTATTACACAATAAAAAGGGAGAATATATAGAGAAATTAGCCTTGCTAAAATCAGGTGACAAAAACGTTGCTAGCTCTTAGACTAGTACCAAGAATGGACTGTTTGAAAGATGTAGCTACTTTTACCAACACATAGGTTAATCGAAATTCACGTGATGTCATATAGATTATAAGAGCAAGAAAATGCAACCATCAAAAGATTGTAAAGGCAGTTAGTTGTTCAGATCTTTCATAAACACATAAATTGTGTAGATACTTAGATATATTTTAGTGTCTATAACGTCACAGTTACAAGGAAAAGAATATTAAAACACAGAATAAAATAATGATAGCTTTCTTTATTTTTTTTAGCAGTGTAAGTTAAAAGACACAGAGATTTATATTTCTTACTTTTTTGAAAATGAATGCAATTTTTTTTTATTTTAAAATGTGAAAATTATATATTCCTAATAATTATGTAGCTTCAATTTTACATGTTTTTAGATTAAAATAATTTTGCTTGAAATACACAGTAGAAAAATTTTTGCTTCTCTGAACACTTTAATCACAGATAACTTAGAAATCATACTTTGTTACAATGTTGGATGTCAAATTATTGAGTTGCATCTAATTACATTGTTGGGATTGCCTTGCTATTTTAGCAAGGAATCCCAACAGAGCTTTGCAATTAACAATTTATGAAATCTACCATTTGTTTCCACAGAAAATAATAATAATAAAATCATAAAATAAAAATTGTTTTTTTTTCCCAATTTGTAAAACCTATGCAGATTTAAGTACACTTAATTCGCTTCAAAAAGTAATTGTTTAATGTAAGGTAATAAAAACACTATTTTAATCTGCTGTTCAGTTCATACTTACTTTTTTATGATATTTCTTGATTTGCTACAACTTTTTTGTTGCTATTTAGTTTTACAACAATTTTGAAATATAATATTATCATAATAATTATATTTTGTATTTCGTTTGCATATGTTTCAACTAATTTTATTTAATTTTATTCTTCTGTAACCATAGCCAACAAAATAAAACAAAATTTCAATTGTGTCCATTATTGCATATTTTTTTACCTGGCAGAATTCCATAATTTTGAAAATCATTCTCCAATGATATTCCACAAACAAAAAATCACAAATTTGTAATTTTTTTTTTTCAAAATATGAAAGAACAGAGAATTAGCAATTAACTTATATCTTTCATTACAAAATCTAAACAAACTTAAAAATAAAATAAACAAAAATGTAATATGCAAATTCCATGTGATATGTATAATTGGAAACAGTGAATACAGTATCACACTTATTCACCATTAAGGTTCAATCACACTGTTTGGCAACAATTTTTTTTTAGCGAAAAGAGTCAATCAGAAAGTACTTTATTTTTTAAGGACAAAATTCCTTAAATGATCTATTTCCTTAGATAAAAAATCCATCAAGATACATGCATATGTTCATGAACAAAAACACTTACTTAAATTCATTAACTGTTCGATCGAGTTTGCTACATTATTGCAGTCCTCTATACTTGGAATGTCTAATTGAAGGATTCGAAAATCTTTACACCTTAATACAATAGTACCAGAAGTCAGGGTAAACTTCTTTTCAATGGAATCTACCATGCGATATAACATCTAAAATTACAAAGGAATGAAATATAATTCCTAGATATATAATATCTAAAAGTATATATTCAATAAATTTACGACACAAACATGGATGTCTAAATAATTACGCGATATAACATTTAAAAGAAAATATAAATTAATATATAATCCAATTTCTAAAAATTAACTTACTAAAAGTGTGTTTTCTAAGAAAATATTTTTACATTTAAGGTTATTTATTATGATGTTTGGAAATAAACTAGTCATTAAAATCTTCATTTTGAAAAAAGTTAAAAATAATAAAAACCAGTGCATTTTTTTGGAGCAGTATGCATACCCCCCTAAACATTTTATAGATCTAATAAGAGAAAATAAAAATTTTAAAATTTTGGAATTCTTGCTGAACCAACTTCAAAGGTACAGTGGATATTTATGTGATTAGTTATGTATAGTTTGTTGACAAAAATCTCATTTCAATTTAAACTTACTATGAGCATTAATATTTCTTAAAAAATGGTATGTTTTTTCCAGTGATATTATCTGTGGAATATCTGATCTTTGGATAGACTAAAGCAAATAAGTTTGCAGATACATCAAACTGAAATTGCTCTAATGGAGATCACTAAAATGATGATTTCCTTGAGTCAAACTGAGACTACCTCTAAACATTTATTTATTTAAAAAAAAAAAAAAAAAAAAAAAAAAAAAAAAACATACTAGTAAATAGTACTAACAACTAGTATTAAACTTGTTTAAAACTAATTTTGGTACTACTCTATTATCCTGTCGACCACTTTTCAAACAAGACCACTTTTCAAACAAAAAACTATCGCCAAATTGTAAGATTAAATGCCAAAAATACAGTCCCATTTACTTGATGTCAGAAGCATTATATGTGTTTTTATGTCATCAAGTGGTTTTTAATTCAACATTTGCGTGTATTTTTCATTATGTTTTACTGATTTATTAGTTATTTCATTAATTAAAATAACAATTGTGTCCTTAAATTATTATATTTTATTTATTTACTTATTTTGATATTCGAATGGCAACGTTCTCTCGTTTATTTGGCATTACAGATTGGCGATAATTTTTTGTTATGAAAAGTGGTCGACGAGATAATAGAGTAGTACCCTAATTTTAAATAACTATACATTTGTTTCTAAACAATATAGAAATCAAATTTCAAACTGTTTTAAAAAAACAAATGATTGAGTTTTATTGTTTTAGTACAATAAAAATAATAATGATAGTCTGATTTAAAATGACATTATAAAGATAAACAAGGGTTTAAAAAAATGGTTGAACAAAGCATATTTTTCTTGTAAATTCATAATAATTTTGAGTGTAATTTCTTACAAAATAAATACATTTCACTCAAAAATCCAATGATGTAAAAACATTAAATAAATATTTAAAAATATCAAAAATACAAATTTTTGTGTGAAAACAATATTTGAATATTTATACAAAAAGCTATAATTTTTTATAAATAAAATATTTACTATTTTTTAAACAACAATTCATTATTGTTTATATATGGATTATACTTTTCTTGGCATTAATTCTACAAACTTTTTGTTGTTGTTGTTGTTAAATTTTAAAACATCTATTACATTCTCTCAAAACAATATTTTGAAATTAAAAGTTATTTTTAAAAGTTTTCCCTAACTTGATCTATCAGTGACAATAAATTCTCAATCAAACTGAAGTCTGGTGACTGGAGAGGTCTTTGAAACATTCAGAGAATCTTATATAATAAATACTCTTGTTACTCATGCTATATGTTTGAAGTTGTTACCTTGTTGAAACTAAAAGTATTATTTGATTCCTAAATTCAATGTGCTTTCAAACAAATGATCTTGCAATACATCAATGTACTTTCTAGCATCAAAAATTCTGTCAATTATTGTCAGGTTATCAGTTACACTAGAAGCCCAAAACCAAAATACTACCACCACAGTATTTTGGAATCATATTTAAAGATTGCAAGGCAACATTTTTTTTTCTTCCAAATTGGATTTCAGACATCAAAGCTAAATAAACGCAATTTAATTTCTGACAGTGGTGCACACAAGGGAGCAGGGTGGGTTTTTAACATGACAACTGTCATAAACTGGTTTAAACAATCAAAAACATATAACACGCTTTAAAACATTTTAACAGCAACAGGTATACATTAAGTAAGTGATGATGATTTATGTAATCTTTTATTTAGTAAAATTGTAGTAAATTAATAATTACAAAAAATTTTAAATGATTAATTGCAATAAAATATTTTTATTTTGTGGAATTTTCAATCAGAAGAAAATCATTGTACAATTAATAATCCGGATCAATTTTATCCACCGCATCCTGTAGCATACAACCAGTTTTGCACATTTAATTACACCCAAACGATTTCTGAATTTAGAGGTATGAAGCTAAATAAAGTTTGAAAATACTCTATCAATTGATGCTGAGCTAGCTGGACTTGATAGCAAAAGCATTCCTAGTTGAGCAAGTTTAGAAGCAAGCTCAGTTGAACAGCTATTGCATCTAATGCCACCTAGTCATAGGGTTAAAAGGAGCGTCAGATATTATGAAAATCACCTTTACTCAATAGATGGCGCTGACTTTCGCATGGGCGAATAACTTCTGTTCTTGGTAGCCCTATTTTCTAGGAAACGTCACTTCCCGTTTGAAGCCGATTCTGAGTAAACACAGAGGCTCTGTGCCAAGTAAATGTAAGTTAGAAGATTAGAGATTAGCTTTTGGTTATAGATCTGTATAGAGGATGGGTTTTGGTTTTGGACTTTACTTTCTGGGGACTCCGAACAAGATGGCTTAATTCGGGCCGGGCCCAGTTGTGAATATTTCAGCCCATGCAAATCTCAGCGCGGTTTAAGCCAGTTTTTTTTTTTTTTTTTTTTTTTAATTTAATAGATATCGACTGGTCAATTGTAATCTCATGTTATTGAGAGAAACACAGGGTTTAGCTATAATTAAAAAGGGATTTTGTAATGTAACAGGAGGAAAATAGCTGCGCTAAATAACAATAACGCTTTTAAATTAAAGGATCTAGATTCAGAATTTCCGAAATATTGATATGTTTTAATTATATTTCCTCAAATTTGGAGTTAAATTGCTAGCTATCCAAATTAATGGTTCAATGTTGTTGTTGTTGTTTTTTTTTTTTTTTTTTTTTGGGGGGGGGGGGGGCATTGTACATCAATATTTCTGCTTACCCATATCAATAGAAACCCAGTAATCCGAACCGAAATTGAAAAAAAAAGTAATCAAGATTAAGCGAAGCTTTGTAAATATAAATTTAATTAAACACAAAAAATATTTAGAATTTTAAATATATGATAATTATCAGTAAATATATTTTATTAAATATTATTACATAATGCATTTGTTTTATTTTCTGAATTTTTTTGCATATACATTTTATTTACTTAAGGCTGTTCTGAAATCCAAACTGTGCACTTTCTGACACATTTTTTAATTGATTTTTTTAAATTCCTACTACTAGCTCACACTCTCTCTATATATATCTTGTTCAAATTTTCAATCGTTAATAAAATATTTTCTATTCATCCACTCAAGTTCAAATAATTTTTTTTAAACTTGTAGTGGATGACACTTTATGTTAATACAGTTTTTTCAAATATTAATTCATTCATTAAATTTAATTAATTAATTTTAGTTTTAAATGGGAGAAAAAATTCCTCCCATTGTTTTCATAAATGAAATGAAAGATTTATCTCAAATGAGTGATGCCACAGAAATAAAATACCGCAACGATGATTATAAAATAATGTTCAATAAAGATAACGTGGGACATTAATGCTGCACGGGTTTATTTTATATATTTATGATTAAAAAGTAGGAATTGACTATTTAAAAAAAAATTATATTACTTGTTATTCACAAACTTATTAAGAAACTATGTAATATATATTTTTTTCATTTTCCTGTAAAGGCAAAAGATTTTCAAATAATGCTGTCAAAGTTGTCATTTTAAACTGAATTTTAGGACGTGACAGCGCAGGAAAGGAACAAATTGCCGTCCTTAGACAATAATAGCCTATAGCTCAAGATGTAATTCCTTTATTTGAAAATAAAGAACTGTTCAATCATTTCAATAATCATGCTTGCAAGTAGTATTATGCTTTTACGCTTAAAAATGAATCAGAAAATCGCTAGCAGCAATACATTTACTAACAGTACCATTTGATACACGTGAAAGCTATTCTACGATGTTTGCATAGCTGCCAACTTTTACGCTGTTTTCCTTCTACTATTTTTAACATCAAAATCAAAGTAATAAAAAATTTAAAACACAGTTTGATTTATTACAGGAATTATATAAACTAAAAATAAATTACAAAATAACTGTGATAAGAGACCGATTTATTTTTTAGGTAGATTTCGTAAGAAATACTACCTATTACATTCTCACCTAAGTTGGAATTTTTGAAAAATTTTTGCAGATCTACGGCGATCATGACTCCCAGAACCCAAAACCACCCCCAGTTCAAAACTTTATCTATCTATCTATCTATCTATGTCACTTTTTTATGGACACGATAACTGCAATAATTCTACACAAATCTCTTCCAAATTGATACATAAAATCAAGGGGCATAAAATCTCGGTCAAGTTCGTTAATGGGCAACATTGAACCAAGGGGGAGGGTGGGGGGAGGGCTTTTTGTGAAAACAGAAAAAACCCCATAATGTCTTAATTATGATACGTATCGAATCCGTTTAAAGTTATTATTACTTCTAGGAGAAGGGCCGAAAATGTATGTATGACAGATTTTTGCTATAATTAAAAATGGCCCCGAGGGCGGGAAAAAAGGGGGGTTTTAGAAAAAAAAAAAATCATAACTGCGTCAATTCACAAGATATCAAATCCGCTTAAATGTATTAGTAATCCTCTTAATATTATCTAAAACTTTTATATTGACAAGTTTTTTATAGGACCAACCCTTATAGCAAAAAAAAATTAAAAACAAAAAAATCCCTGCCGGCTCCGCCTGCAAACACGTTATTTTTCGAAGTAGACGGTTCCAACTCCCGCATCTTTTCGAAACTGATACATAAAATCAAGGGGCATAAAATCTTGGTCAAGTTCGTTAATGGGCAAAATCGAACCGGGGGGGGGGGGCTTTTTTTTAAAACAGAAAAAAAACCATTATATCTTAATTATTATACGTATCGAATCCGTTTGAAGTTATTATTACTTTTAGGAGAAGGGCCGAAAATTTATGTATGACAGATTTTTGATTTAATTAAAAATGGCCCCGAGAACGGGAAAAAAGGGGGGTTTTAGAAGAAAAAAAATCATAACTTCGTCAATTCCCAAGATTTCAAATCCGCTTAAATTTATTATAAATCCTCTTAATATTATCTAAAACTTTTATATTGACAAGTTTTTTATAGGACCAACTCTTATAGCAGAAAAAAAATCCCTGTTGGCTCCGCTTGCAAACAAGTTAGGTTTTGAAGTAGGCGGTTCCAACTGCCGCATCATGGCAAAAAGGTCATTTCTTCCGCAATTCCCAACATACAGGCGCCCCACGATCTGCGTCTTCGAAATCTACCAGTGCCTGTAGGCCGAGCAGTCAGGGATTTTTCATATATAAATTACTTGAGTTGCAATTATACCTAATTGTATGTATTTTAATATTTTATATAGGCTTTCATTTTAAGAATAAAAATTTATGTAATTTTTCATATTAGAAGTTTTAGATTTATCATACAATGAGTTATCATTTCTGACTTCCTTGTACTTACATGTGCTTTAAAATTTTACATGAGTTAATCATATGTATTATTTCTGTTGCCAACATCCCTTTTTCTATGCATTTACAAAATGCACAAAAATGAATGAGCTATCATTCGAAAGGTTTTTGAACAGGCTTCTGAGATAGTATACTCACATTTCTTTAAAACACGTTTTTTGATTAAAAATTACAGTTAATTAAAAATTATATCAGCATTTTTTTTTTCATTGAAATGATTTTTTTTTCTCAAATCATTGTTGCCATAAAAAAATATATATACTACGTTATATTGTGCTCAACAATAATTAAAGATAAATAAATAAATAGCACAATAAAAGATAAAGCGGGACGCACGGGTTTATTTTATATTTATGATTAAAAAGCAAAATTCAAATTCAAATGTTTGGAGAAAAAGACACCATCGATCGATCGAAGCAGTGGTATTTTACGTGTAGTCTAAAATGTATGTTATGTTATATTATATTAAATTCTATTTTATATGTGCTCAATTTATTTTTTTTGTCCCGTGTTTTTCCCGAAGTGGATGACGTCATCTTCCAATGAAGTTAAATTACGATTGTTATTTTTTTTTTCTCGTGCGTGCCTCTTGCTATCTTTGATTAGTTTTTACTTCAATTTTGATGGGATGAATGACATGATATTCTGGCTTGACTAATGTTGTTTGCAGATATTTTCATCCTTAATTTTTCTTTAGAAATTTAAACTTGCATCTAAAAAATATTAGACTGCAGTGTGAAATCATCGCACAGGTGTACTGGTAAATTTATAATTACCTTATCTGTAGAATTTATATTTTCTTTGGTACACGTACATTTTAGGATTGTGTGGCATCAATTCATGTGTATATTATATCATATTTAAATCTGCCAAATTAATTTTTTTTATAAAGAAATCTTAATGTTACTAAGAACATAACTGATGTGGCCAGTGATTCTTAGTTTTTCATTTACATTTTTACTTTTCGATCACATCTAGTGCTGGGAAAATGGTTGTAATCATTATAAAAACCTTATTATGGAAATATTTATATATCTTTACATTTTGAGGATGTCTTTAAATGTTGAAGGTTTGATATTTTTTACAATTATTCTGTAATGTATACGTGAATGTTGGTATTTTTTCGTTTTCAGACCATGTGTGTCTTTTTATGGTACTTTTATGATGATGCCTATATATGTATTTGTATATATGTGAGTGAACACAATAGCGTCTAAACATTGCTTTTGATTGAGCTCCCATTTGGCGCATATGATATATCAACTGTCGTAAGAACTGTACTCATTTTTATCGGACAACGTGTTTAGTGTTTGATCATTTTTTTTAAGATTTCGTAAGAAATACTACCTATTACATTCTCCACTCTGCTGGAATTTCTGGAAAATTTTTGCAGATCTACACCGATCATGACTCTCAGTTCAAAACTTTATCTATCTATCTATCTATGCAACTTTTTTATGGACACGATAACTTGAAAAATTCTACATAAATCTCTTTTAAACTGATACATAGAATCAAGGGGCATAAAAATCTCTGTCAAGTTTGTTAATGAGCAAAATCGAACCAGGGGGGGGGAGGGGGGCCTTTTTGTGAAAACAGAAAATCCCCATAAATCTTAATTATGATACGTATCGAATCCGTTTAAAGTTATTATTACTTCTAGGAAAACGGCCAAAAATTTATGTATGACAGATTTTTGATATCATTAAAAATGGCCCCGAGGAGGGGAAAAAGAGGGGTTTCAGAAGAAAAAAATTCATAACTTTGTCAATTCACAAGATATCAAATCCGCTTAAATGTATTATTAATCCTCTTAATATTATCTACAACTTTTATACTGGCAAGTTTTTTATAGGATCAACCCTTACAGCAAAATAATAATAATAATAATAATAATAGGGCTGCTTATAAATAAATAAGACATAATACAATTTACACATTTCACGCAATTGAATAATCTATACTATACAAAGAATTCATAATGTAGGTTATACTTTACAGTTTCATTCGAAATACATATCCGTTTCCTTCAGAAATTAAAAAAAAAAAGTGTTCGAGGATTCAAGAGTGCAGCCGATTATAAATAAATAAGACGTGATACAGTTTACACATTTTACGCAATTGAAAAATCTACAAAGAATTTATAATATAGGTTTTACTTTACAGTTTCATTCAGACAGTTTTTGTATAGGAAACCAGGTTCTAATCCATTTATTCAAATACAGAGTATTTCACTTCAAGCCGAACTTGAATTTTTTTCCCCAACTTTAATTATAGTAAAGATATTGTTACGATATTTTTATCAGACTTACACTGCTTTATCTGAAATATGATATTACGAAAAGTGGTAGAAACGAAATTTGTATTAATTTATTTTAATTCACATAGAAAGCCAAAGTTAAAAGCGTTATTTACAAGTATTAAAATTATAATCTTATTTAATAATTCGAAACAGATTTTTTTCCCTTCTCTTTTTAGTGTGAAGTTTACTTGTGAGAAAGTAATGTTCATAAAAATAGGAATAAAGTTAAAAGTTAGAGAAAAAATTAAAATTGAGGCAGCATTTGTATTAAATATGAGATAAAGCGATTTTAATATTTAACCTTTTAATATTTTAACCCTGGAACATTGGAGTATTCAGCCGACCGAATATTCGGTATTCGGCTTACTTGTGTGTGTCGAATTTACATTAGGCGCAATTTACATTGTTTAGACGTTAAATTCTCTTTCACACAAAAATGTACATTAATTTCTTTCAATTAAAAATTGTGTACATCTAATGCAATGTCAACTAAAGGTAACAAGGAATGAAAACTATTTTTTTAAAGGGAAAAGTTATACAACGAATGCATTTGAAGGGAAAAATCAAAGAAACAAAAATCGCCTGCTTCACTTTATTTTTAGAAAGTACCTAAAACTTTCGCTAACAGAAAGTTACCCATTTTGAAGATATCCCTTCGCAAACCTAGTGATACTGAAAATCTGAAACCTTCGGAACATAGAGAGTGGGTCAGGAGGTCAGGGGTCAACCAACAGTTCCCTTTCCCAGATTCAATAAATGCTTTCTACAAAGCAGACAAATTTCCTTTTACAAAGAGAAAAGCAAATGACCACAAATGTAACCCCCCCCCCCCCCCCCTCCTCCCGTTCCCTTCCCTTTCAAAGGCAAGCGTAGAGAAAAAGGTGATATCGGAAATCTCAACGGAAGTGTTTTAGGGTTGCTGAAAATTTGGAAAAATTTGTCTTTCTGACATGGCAGCTGGGAATGAAATTACTGCAACAAAGGCAAAAATGCTTGTTGAACGATATTTTTTATATAATATCGTGTAAAAAATACCCCTTATTAAATTTATAACAAGATAATGACAACAATTAACAAGAAAATATATAAAAACTGCCTGAAACAATCGTTTTGTAACCTATGCCGAAAATCTGCAGCACCCGTAGTGCCCTCTGGTGAAATCTATTGGAAACAAATTAAAATTTTTTTAATTTAAATTAAAAAAAGGGTAATTACATCTCACTAATGAAATTTGCGTCGTTTGAAAGAAATAAGTCGTATTTATCACCAAAATTTTTTTTAAATACATCGGTTCAATAATAAATGCGCAATTCTGATGTTAAAAATATAGCATTAGCAGTATAAGGAAAATATAAGTGATGATCACCCTTAACTGTCCTCCCTGTAGTCTGAAATATGAAGGGAAAGGAGATTCTTCAAGCTTTGTATGCAATCAGCACAGGTAAACATCCATCGATTCTCTCTGTAGTTCATGTACAAGCTGAATCGATTTGTGCATCAGTCAACCCTTAAGGTTGAGTCAACCCTTCACCCTTAAGGTTGAGGTGCAAAATTAAACCAAAAAATGGTATGGTTTCATGACTTGATCCATTCTATTACATATATTTTCAATATGGGGCTTAAGTGAACTTTTTTTAGAAGACTGGACCAAACATACCATGCATCAGCAATTGTAGCAGTATTTTGCTGAAGAATATCTAATGCAATACCTACGGGTTTTAGCTGAAGTAAAAACTCTTTGTACTGCATAAATTAAAATCATTAATCAGTTGGGAAATTCTAATATTCATTGCATCCTC
The DNA here is from genome assembly GCA_963931845.1 of Maratus michaelseni. Classification (NCBI taxonomy): domain Eukaryota; kingdom Metazoa; phylum Arthropoda; class Arachnida; order Araneae; family Salticidae; genus Maratus; species Maratus michaelseni. The sequence continues at coordinate 260,533,111 of OZ007592.1, forward strand.
ATGCTCTTCCACAATTTTCTGAAATATTGACCTATTCCATAAAAAAGTTTCAATGCAAGTGAGTTGAATATTCCAGCAGGTATCACTTGGCAGCTGGGGTTTTACTGATTCTTAACTCTCTTTAAGCTATGCTGCAGGAAGATGGTGATATCATTATGGTTTTAAATTACTGGAACATTTAAGGCATTTTAAGTAAGGGAAAAATGTGCAGCTCATGTGAGCAGTTTCAAATAGTATTTTTTTTTTTTAAAGCACCAATTTTACTCCAAAAAATTTTCTAAATAAATATTTTACCCAGTTAAAGAAGTACACTTAACAATAACACTTTACTAGATATTAATTATTGATATACAGTAATACATAGTAACATTTTAAACATTACATCTAATGTTGTATATGTGTGACATTTAATGTGAAATTTTACATATCAATGTAGTATTTGAGGTTTATGACAAAGTTTTTGACAAGAGTGGTTTAAACTGTCAAAAACTGACACATGTCAAAAACCTGCCAACCCTGCAAGGGAGTATGCCCCTTCCCCTTTGAACATTTTTCTGCAATCCCATTCATACAAAATGATAGTATAAAATAACTTTTTTCATTGTTAGAATAACTTTTGAAATGTCTGACTTTCAAATCTTTATATGTATCTGTTGAAATGATTCTCAGACTTCAAATAAGCTTTTATTTTGTGTTAATACATTTAAAGATGCCTTAGATGACAATAGGCACAAGGCACAAGTCAAAAAATTATGTCCTTTTGAACTGTAGAAGTTGAAAAACTAGTTCAACAAGTAATTGAAAAAGTTTATTTTTCAAAAGTCAATTGTATGTAATATCCATGGTCAATAAATATTTTAAACTCTTTTATCTCAAGTTTGTGCAATTGCCACTATTCCTGTACATGAGAAATACACACCACAAGCATAATGTTGTGAGTATAAACAATGAAAAGTTGAAGGTACCATATTTATTATTCCATTAATACAAAATAAAGTATGAGTTTTTCCTCTCTAATTATGGAAAAAGGAAATATATATATATATATATATATATTTATTTATATGTGTGTGTATATATATGTATGTATATATATATCAATATAAAATATACCTAAAATCAGTATTGAATGATTTTATATTTTTAAACGAAAAATACATCCAAACAAACTGAGAGAGGAGGAGCCCCACTGGCTTCAGCAGCATGCTAAGCATGCTCTGCTCTAATATTTTTTAAACCAAAATCTTTTGGAATGAACCCGTAATGTTGTTGGCCCCACTGCATTCAGCAGCATACACCCTCAAATTTGAATGATTTTATATTTTTTTAAAAATCTATCCAAATGAACTTGGAGCTCAGGGCTCCACTGCCTTTAGCAGCAAACATAAAGCATACTATGCACGATCTGACCTATTTTTGACATCAAACCAGGAATTTGTATGGTTTTATATTTATTAAATAGAAATCTTTCCAAAAGAACTAAGTGTGACATGAAAAAAATAAGAGAGCAATTGATGGGAATATTAATGTGTGAGCAATAACCCAATGCAAAAAATTGCATGACGTTCTTTAGGTCAATATTCTTTGAGAAGAGAATCAAAAATATAAAATAAATTAAATATTCTTACATGTTCTTTGTTGAAAAATAAGAGACTCATACTACTTGAAATAAGAACTCGTATAGGTTAGGATCCAATAATGTTTATTACATTTTCTTGAAGGAGGAAGGATGAGATGAAAGCTGCACATCAAGTCTTTAAAAAGTACTGGCTCAAATTTCGTAAAATTCGAAGAATTTTTACAATAGTCCTTCTGGCCGCGTCCATGAAGAATTATAGAATTAATTCAGAAGTCAATTAAATTACCAGTTGATTTAAAACTTTTAAAATATTAAACTTAAAATTTACAACAGCATTTTTATAGAATAATTAAAAACTGAAACGCGAAATTGATCTCCAAAGAATCAGCGCACGGCAATTCTAGGATACGAGCACCGGCACAGGCCAGCCTCAGATCAGACGACGTTTAGCATAAAATTACAGCATCATTTTTGTTAAAATTCTGTTGGAAAAATGCGCAATATTAGTATAAATACCCATAATAGGGGTGCACAAATGTGAAAGCAAGATTAATTTAAACTAATTTGTTGATTAGGAATTACGTGAAAAATCAAAAGAGCAAATCAGAAACTAATTAACATTTAATAATTAAAAGAACGATTCTAATTTGTATTTGAAAGACACGCCCCTTTCGGCTGCAGCGCCAAAACAAAACAGCTCCCAAAAACATACCGAACAAGAGTGGCGATGACGCATGCGCACAACGCAGGAGCGGGGTGAGAGCCGCTGAATGACGATGACGTCACAGCTCAGCGCCGATAGAAACGAACGCAGAATGCCTTGCAGAGAAAACAACTTGCACAGTGGTGACGGCTGCCGATAAAATAGCCTTTAAATGAGCAGCAAACAAACTGGAAAGGTTGTAAAAATAGAAACACGTTGAGCTGAAATAAAAACAATCAAATAAGATAAAACTGTGACACATCTTTATCACAATACCCCCATTCACTGACAAAAATTTTGACTGACCAGAAGGAGAAAAAGGGTAAAAAATAAAGCCTTTTTCGACAAAGGGAAGACAAAATTTTTAAATGCCAAAGTAAAAAAAATGACATAATTACTTAAATTTAGAGCCATGAAAAGTAAATTAATTAAAATTTGAAATTTGATGTGATGTGCAGCGACCAAAAAGAAAAAGAGAAAGAATATACATCTTTGTAGTACATTCAAAAATCTCATCACAAATTATACAAAATGTATACAATATAACATAGTATACAGAAGCCCCATTGCATTTTTAGCAAAGAAAGGCATACCTTCCATTAATCTTGATCTCTAAACAAATATCATCATGTATATAAAAAAAAAAACAAGCTAATATTTTCTTTGAATTAGCAATGAGATCATATCAAAATAGTTGCAACAGTAAAGCAACATAAAAAGAGTCGGTAATTTCTTTCTTCTTCCGACTTGTCTAGACATAAATATTTAAAATAATAAGTTGCAATTTTAAAGCAACAAAAAGTCAAGAATACCTTAAATTCTGACTGATGCCTAGGACTTTTAAAAATATAGAGCATATAAATTAACTCTGAAATAACATATATGTGCACAAAAACAATCTATTGTAAGGATTTAAATTCATTTAAAGAGGCCTTGTATTAGTAATAATTCAAATCATATAAAATTAAGTATTTAACATAATGCACATAATACTGATATACATAACAAGTATATATAAGTGCATAACAATTATTACCCAAAATTTATATGAAAATTGCATAAAATTATGTTGCAACAATATTTAAATTCATTTGTCATAAATAAGTAAATTCATCGAAATAGTTGGATTTAGTTAAAAAAAACTTTTCAAAATATAACAAAATAATGCATAAGTTTTAACCAACAACAAATGACACATTTCTTCAGTAATACTTCATACTTAATATACTTGCAAGTACTCAATAAAAATTTTCTATAAATATTCAGTAAAAATAATTTTCATGAAATACTCAATAAAATTCTTTCTGAAATATTCAACAAAATTCTTTCAAATATACTCAATTCATTTTTTTCTATTATACACAATAAATTTTCTTTTCATACACAATAAATTTTCTTTTCATACACAATAAATTTTCTTTTAATATACCATGGTTTTTTTTTTTTTTTTTTTTTTTTTTGCAAAAAAATAATCAGAGAAAAACTGAGAAAAGGTGAGTAAAGATGATGAGGATCCTCAAAAAAAAATAATTTAACCATTAACTTTCATAAAGAAAGACAAGTTAAAAACAAATGACACATTTTATGAGAGTATAAAAACAAACACAGTGCACCGTTATGTAAAGCATGTTATAATCATAAATTTATATAACATTAATGAAAAGGATAATATATCCTATAGAAAAATCAGCTATTGACAATAAATGAATTATTTGGGTGGTATTTACAAAACTTACCAAAGTGGTAATAGCCTCTCACTACCTTGAGACCATTATCAAACCAGTAAATCAAATAAATATAAACTATTAATATGTATTCATTACAATTCACAAAACACTAATAGCCCCCTTATAAACGATTAGTAGATCTGTAAACTGAACAAACACAAAAACTTACAAGACTGTCAAAGGCGATCTCCAAAACCGATGACGAATCTGCAAATCAAATAAGCATAAAACATAATATAAATTCATCAAAACTTACAAAAATGCTAATAGCGATCCGTTAAACCATTAGCAAGTATGTAAACCAGACAAAAATATACAACATTCTTGCTAAAACTATTGTAAATAAACAGATGAATATTGCTAATAAAATGCTTGAAGGAGAAAAAAAAATTTGTTTGTTTACAGATGAAGGATATAAACGTTCTGCTTTTACATAACAAATAATCAGATGTAATACCTTTAAAAGTTCTAAAATCAGTCTGATTTTAAAAAGATAATCACATTCAGAAAAAAGTAACTACTTGCTGAAAAGTTTGCAAATTAAGTGGCACACTGGTTGGTTGATTGACACAATGGCAGTGTAGCAGCAAATTGGCCTTTTTGCCTGAAACACACACCACTAAAATAAAATTGAAGACTTTATCAGGAGATTTTAGCACTAAACAATGATGAGCATTTGAAGACACATCACGTAAGAGCATTTGAAGACACAGCAGGTAAGAGCATTTGAAGACACATCAGGTAATTAGCAGAGACTATATCATGAACTGTGGTTCCATGATCTTGAGGAATAATATGACGAAGTGGCACTTAGAGTAAAATAATACAAAGAGCACAAAACTCTTGTTGAGAGGCGCTGGAAAGTCTAAGTTGCCTATATACATTTTTGTAAAGGTGTATTCAAGCAGGCAGAAATTGCAGAGACAATACAACACTACTTGCACACTTTAGAGACGAAATTGGGATTAGTGACATTTGAAGAAGTCACAATGACCATAAAAACACTTTAGCTTCTTAGAAAAAATAATATTCACCAAAATTATTTCACAGTGGTAGAATATTTCTTTATAATGCGCTGGAAAGTCTAAGAATATGTGTTGCTTTGCATGTAAATTTGCAATATAATTTAATAGTGCAACAAAAGTTTTCTTCATTTATAAAATAATTTTCTTTAAGTGAGGCATATGGTAAAAATGATTTAGAAAACATTGGGTTATGAAATAATACTAGAATAACAAGAAAAGGCACTATAATTTACGCATAATAAAAATTTTCAAATAATCATAATAATTTTTCCAAATTTGAGAAGTTCCATTTGAGGAAGCAGCAATTTCTGTAAATGCTGTAAAACTGAACTTTAAAATAAATGACAGTACACTTCCATAATCGAGTCGTGCAACAGAGGGTAGAAAAAGATAGAAAACTATTGCAAATAGGCACAGCTATAAACTTGTAATACTTTAGATCCATAAAAATGAGTAATATTGATGAGGGAGAAACAAGTTCCACAAGATGAAGAGGACTGACGAGGAGCAATCACACGGATATATTTGCCTTATATGAATGGCGACCATCAACAGTCACTTCAACTCGCAAAAGAGTGCAGGTAAGTAATTATTGTACTATCATGAACCATCATATTTGCAGACAGCAGAGAAAATCAGCCAACAATGGATACAACACATTCTGAAGATTCTTCCACCAGGTAAGCAAAGTCAGATGATAAAAATAACCAGTTTATTGAAGTTGTCAGTATATATTCAGATTGTAGAATGTTAAAAATGCAGCATGGGTAGACAGTAACTATTTCAGGAACAAGAATATGCAGCAGTTAGTAATGGCTATAACTTCTCAAAAAAGAAAAAAATAATAATACCAGTCTCTTTTTTGTGATTATGGTATGAGAATTCCAATAAAAAGATGCAGATGCTATGTAATATAAAATCTATATTAGGATGAAGCAACAATTCTTTGAAATTAAAAAAAAAACAGAGTTCTCAAAATATAGAACAGAAAATGCAAATTATTGTGTAATATTTTCAAAATATAAATACAGTTCTTGAATTTTAATTTCTAGAAAGAACACAGACTGCTTGCACACTATAATCATTACAAACATTTGTAGGAAAATGGCGAGAGTCAATGAACTTGTAGTGTTATTGCAATAAGTAATTTAACTTCTGTAGAAGCAACCAAGAACTCAAAAAATTTATGTATGATAAAACAACTACAAAATCACATGAAAACTTGAGCTTATATGAAGGCAATTCATTCATATTGACAATAAGTGCAGCAAAATTAGTAATATGATGAGAACATAGCTTCAATAAATTTAATTCCAATAAAATTTGCTTCAGTAATTTTTTTTTTTTTAATATTCATAAAATATATCAATTTCATTTAAAAGTGCCAATAAATTAATAAAAAAATAACCCAAAATAAGAATAAGAACAACCATAGCCTCTTTAAATTTTGTTCTCAAAATTTAGAATAAGAACAATTTTCACATTTTTCAAAAAATATTTGAATTCATCATGAATTATATATATTTTTACTTTATATTATAAAAAGCATTTTCATTTGTTAACAAAAATAAATTCTTTTTTTTTTTTAATTTCATTCTTCATTAAAATTTGAATAAAATATTCAATAAATCTCATGGAAAAATACCAGAATAAAAATTAATTTCTGCTAGAATATCATTTTTCAATTAAAATTAATTTATTAAATATATGCAAGCCAGTTGAGAATAAAAGTTCCGAAATTAACGATGTATTGCAAACATCGATCTTCTGTGGAGCACAAGAATATTTTTTTTTTTTAAGCTTCTAAAAATTTAATCAAAATCAGCAATTCTTCAAATAATATTCCATTTTTAATATGAATTAATTAATAGAGCATCCAATCTTCAAATATATTCTATTTTATAAGTTTCAAAATTTGAGAATATTTTTTAAGAACAAAAAATTTTCAACTTTTCTCTTCATAAAAGAATAAACAGCGCCAAATGTGACGGAAATATGATTTGATGGGATGGAATAAATCAATTGCCGTAATAATATTATTATCTTAAATGGATGGAAGAATATAGATCGTATATTGAACTTTTAAATATTGCAGTTGTGATTTAAATAGGCAATTAACCCTGCACAATTTGTGCATCTGTTCTTTAGGTCAATATTCTTTGAGAAGAGAATCAAAAATATAAAATAAATTAAATATTCTTACTTGTTCTTTGTTGAAAAATAAGAGACTCATACTACTTGAAATAAGAACTCGTATAGGTTAGGATCCAATAATGTTTATTACATTTTCTTGAAGGAGGAAGGATGAGATGAAAGCTGCACATCAAGTCTTTAAAAAGTACTGGCTCAAATTTCGTAAAATTCGAAGAATTTTTACAATAGTCCTTCTGGCCGCGTCCATGAAGAATTATAGAATTAATTCAGAAGTCAATTAAATTACCAGTTGATTTAAAACTTTTAAAATATTAAACTTAAAATTTACAACAGCATTTTTATAGAATAATTAAAAACTGAAACGCGAAATTGATCTCCAAAGAATCAGCGCACGGCAATTCTAGGATACAAGCACCGGCACAGGCCAGCCTCAGATCAGACGACGTTTAGCATAAAATTACAGCATCATTTTTATTAAAATTCTGTTGGAAAAATGCGCAACATTAGTATAAATACCCATAATAGGGGTGCACAAATGTGAAAGCAAGATTAATTTAAACTAATTTGTTGATTAGGAATTATGTGAAAAATCAAAAGAGCAAATCAGAAACTAATTAACATTTAATAATTAAAAGAACGATTCTAATTTGTATTTGAAAGACACGCCCCTTTCGGCTGCAGCGCCAAAACAAAACAGCTCCCAAAAACATACCGAACAAGAGTGGCGGTGACGCATGCGCACAACGCAGGAGCGGGGTGAGAGCCGCTGAATGACGATGACGTCACAGCTCAGCGCCGATAGAAACGAACGCAGAATGCCTTGCAGAGAAAACAACTTGCACGGCGGTGACGGCTGCCGATAAAATAGCCTTTAAATGAGCAGCAAACAAACTGGAAAGGTTGTAAAAATAGAAACACGTTGAGCTGAAATAAAAACAATCAAAAAAGATAAAACTGTGACACATCTTTATCACACTAAGGGGCCCCCATTATAGTGATTACAGATTTAATTTCTCACATTTAGATATATTGAACTTCTGAGAAAACCTAAGTAGTATAAAACACACACCATCCCCTCTTTCTTTGAAAACAAGAAATGATATCCAAAGCACAATTCTGTTAAATTGGAAACAATATCTTCAAAGGCAGAGAAAAAAAAAATCTAGTAAATCCTTGAAATAACTTCAAGAATTTTTTTTTTTTTTTTTTTTTTTTTGAAATAGTAAATATTAATATTTTTTCAAACCAAAGATATCATTAGAACTGTAAGTGTCTAGTGGATAAGTGCAGTGTATTATTTGTGTGTGTGCATATGGCAAAAAGGAGATGGCATTTTAAAACTGGAGAAAAAAACAGAAAGATGCAAACTGCCTCTCAGAATTCTTTTTTTAATTGTAAATATGAATAGATATATATTTATTTCTAATACACTGTTAGAAAGGGAAGATACCCAGAATAAGTGGTTTTTTTTTTTTTTTTTTTTTTTCATATTTTTGTCCAGGAAGCGAATGCAAGAGTTTGAAATTGCAAAAAAAAAAACAGAAAACAGGAAAACTGATGCAAATAGAGATCTAGTAAAAATCTTTTTTAAAATAGAAAATATTAATATTTTTTAAAACGAAAGATCGTTGAAACCAGGAAAGTAAAACAAAATTAGTGGTTTTTTTTTTTTTTTTTTTTTTTTTGTAACTCTATGGAGGATTCAGCAAACGGGATTTCAAAATGCAGAAAAAACAAATGCTTTGCTTTTGTCTGTGTGAAGGACCATGGAATGATCGGAGATGTACAGGCACAAACCCTTGAAGAAAAGAAGCTAGCCATTTCGTGATGTTCATTACAGTTTTTAATATCTTGGCTAATTATAAAAAAAAAAATAATAATAAAAAAAAAGACAAAACTGGCTTTGATGTTCAGTCATATAGGTACCTATCTGCTAAATCTTGTAGCTCTGTGTGCAGCGGTCTATTCAGAACACAGCACACACAGAGAAAAACAAACTTATTTCCTTATTAGTATTATAAATGAACAATAATTTTTAATAATTAGTAATATTATTCTTTGTAAATTAAATATTTTTTCGCATTCTCACCCAAACAAGAGTAAATAATAAAAAAAAGAAACTAATTGGGTATGATCCAAAAAATTTTATTTACACAGACTTTGAACCTTCGACCCTCACACTGAAAAATTTTTGTGTGTGCCATTGCTCTCGTAAATAAATAATACTTTCTTCAAAAATTCTTTAATACTTTCTTCAAAAGGGTTTATCAATAAATTCTTTTGTAAATTCCAATCTTTTTTTTAAATTTACTTAACAAATATATAATTTTTATTGGCACTTTTATAGTCTAATTTATGCAAATAAATTTTGATAGTTCAGGGTGTTACATGAATATAGAACATGAAGTTCATTGCTAATAAAAGTATACATTTGTAATAAAAAAATTCAGTTCATTGCTAATTAAATGATTTTTTTTTCCTCTGACTTTCATATGTTTTAGCAGTCCCTTCTTAAAGCAGATTTAGGTAGTCCAGCTCTCGTGTAATTTTTTATCTTTCTAGTGAACTGGAATTTTTCATTAATATAGAAAATTGTAGAAACATCCAATTAAAAAATTTTGCAACTGAACAGGGGAAAAAAATTACAAATCGGCAAAATTTTCCATGCATAATCAGAGAATTCTTTTCAGATATGATTTTTTTTTTTTTTTTTTTGTATGAAAACTTGTATACCAATAAACACATAAATTAAAATCACAGTTTTAACCAGTATTTCTCTCTAATATTCATCAAACAACTAATAGCTACTATGCACACGCTGTGCAAATATTCTTTTCTCCACAAACACTTACATATTTTGTATTTTAGATTTGTATTAAAATCACACAATTTCATTTTATTAATTGATTTGTGAATAAAGTGCATTTACTTTGCTAGAATTCACATTCAAAATTATAAATGATTACAAAATTGCAAAAAAAAAAAAAAAAAGTATGCCTTGTTCAAATACTTTTTTCTGGCACTGTACCTTAACACCTTTGAAAATCACTTCTAAAATGACATGAACAATTAGACAAGACAGCAAGGTGTGAAAAAATCATGATTTTTCTTTTTAATCAAAATAATCAGATTTATCGTTTAATCAGATTTTATGATTTTGTTTCCTGTGTTAAGATATTGAATGGCAACCAAAAGTTGTAGGTTTCCTAATTTGTCTTCATACTTCATATATTCTTGATCATTTTATCTTGCTAAATTTATGTGTCCTTTTGAAAAAATGTTATTCTTTTAAATAAAACTGTCATAATGAAGACACATTCTGGAACAAAATTATTTTTTGGCTTGGCAGAGGTAGTTTAGTAACACATAGATCATTTTAAAGTAAACTAAGATAATATTTTAATAAAACTTATTTACTGCAAAAATTAGTTTTGAAAAAAGAAAATATTTTTCACTTCCAAACACAATTTTCTCAGTTTTACACTATACACATACATAAAAAGCTCTTTTCAGATTTTTCTGCATCTTTTCATTTAATACAACTGAAATAATATATATATATATATATATATATATATATATTTTTTTTTTTTTTTTTTTTTTTTTTTTTTCCCTGTCAGCTTGTATTTAGTTATATGTAATGTATTTTGTACATTCAAGAAACTTTCACCCAATTTGTATAGATTTTTTTCAGTTTGATGCAAGAAACTTTCTAAATTCATTTGTATAAATTAACTTTCATTTAGTACTTTATTTATTATTTATTAGTATTATTTAATAGAACCATCAGTGTATGTCTTTTTACAATGATTATAGTGATCATGGTCTTGACAGATACTTTATCAAAATGTTTAATTTACAATCAATATATATATGCAAAAAACTAAATGAGGAATCTTATATATTAGTTACCAAAAGAATTAACAAGTTTTTGTTCAAGAGAAAAACATTTAAAATTCTTTCAAAAATTAATAAGCTATAAAATCTTTAGACTTGCTATCTTTATTACCATTATTCTGTTTTTCTGTGCTTTTGCAGCCTACGACACAACCAGGGCTAGAGGGGTCAGCACACCCTGAAAATTTTTGAGCCCCCCCCCCCCCCCAAAAAAAAAAACTGTTTCAAAAATTCAAATGAAACTCTGTTCAAAAATTTAACTTAGTTTAGGGTCTTTTTACAGTTTTGCATAAATACTAAATAAATAAGTGCTTCAATATCCGTGCATTCTATCTGCACATACTCAGAATTAGCAACCTTTTGCTGATGCAAACATTGACTTTTGCATTAGTTATATACTGAAATTTTTTCATTTTGCAGCGTTTTCCATTATTAGCATAAAACAAAGTAATTCTAATGAGTTACACCCAATTTAAATACAAGTGGTTTTATCATTTGACTAGACACAAAAATAATTTTAAAATGCAAAATACATCCTTGGTTTTTCTAATGTTTTTTTTATCATATAAAAACATAACTTTAAAATCCTCAAGGACAGAGAATATTCAGAAAAAAAAAAATAAAGGTTGCAACTTTTTTGAAACAGGTGAACTTTCAGCTTTTTATTTACTTATTGACATTATCACTTATCATTTCACTAGTATAATAACACACTGGAATTTTTCATTCTGCAGCCAGCGATGTAGTAGTAAAAAAACCAGAGGGCATACGCTGTAGGCAGAAGGTATACCCTAAAGGGTACATGCTATAGTGCTTATGAGAAGAGGGTATACAGTTTTCCTTAAAATAATCCAGAAGGTATACGGTGTATCCACCGTATATCCTCCATTACATGATTGTGTCACACCACCATGGATAAAACAGTTGCAAAATACTTTTAAATAAATAAAAATATTAATTTATGAAATAAATTATAACAATGTCGTATCAAATAGCATTTAATGGTAATAATAGCCTTGGTTATAAGGCCATGTGATGGTCAAATAAATTTTGGGACACTTTTGCTCTAGAAATATCATCAGAGATATCTTTCTTACGACAAATACTGTTATCTCTGTAGTTAGTGAAAACAAACAAAAAAAACACAATACAGATAACTACACTTGGAATGTAAAAGAGTCACTCTTAGGCACTATTTTTTTCTTTTGCTCTATTTTGGCGTAATTGATCTAAACATCATGCAGGTTGCTTAAATTGTATTATATTCTAAGTCAAGGAAAACAACACATTCTATAAGAATAAAATTTCAATATTGGTTTAAATCAATGATTTAAACAAAAAATCAGAGTGATTTAAATCATAATTAAAATGAACCCGATTTAAATCAGCATACCCTTGCAAGACAGTAAATAATTTCTTACCCATATTTCATCATTTTTTTCATTAGAGGACAAAATGAAATAGTGGCTTGAAATACATAAAGTTCCTTCTAATGGTGGTAGAAAAGGTCTGTGTAAAATCACTCCTTTGGTATTTGGAGTTTTGATAAAATCTGCAAACTCCATGGCTAAGAATTAAAAAATGAATTTTATTACTACACTTTATTCATAACATTTTAAAAAGATGATTAACATATACTACACACATTTTATTCTAGATGTTACAAAAATATATATTTGCAAGGGAAAAGAATATTTCATAAAATTTAAGACTGTTATTTTTACCTTTATATTAACCACTTTTTTACATTTAAGACTATCTTAAGGAAATGCTTAACTGTTCCTCTCTGATTGCAAAATCCCATGTTAGCCTATGAGAAAATTAGGTCATTATTTATTACCAGGGGTCTGTCCAGACTTTTTTCGCAGGGTCCTGTTTTTGTGAAATTGTGAACAGCTTTTTATATTTGTGAAAAATCTAATCATAACTTTGTGAATTTGAAATAGTCGTTATATTCAGGTTCTTGTTTATGCATTTTTAAGAAGATATATTGATATAAAACACATATATTTTTTTATACATGTAAAAGTGACAGGTCAGATTTTACTTTTAAATGATTAATTTGTGAAATGTTTGGTTTAAAGATGGGAAAATTTTGTGAAAACCCTATTTTTAAGACAAAGAATTTTGTGAAGGGTTCTGTTTTAGGGAAAATAATTTTGTGAAGGGTCCTGTTTTAGGAAAAATAATTTTGTGAAGGGTCCTTTTTTGAAATGAAAGACCCATTTAAAATGACTTGAATGCCATGAATTTAAAAGACCCATTTTTTTCCTGAACAGATCCCTGATTACTTAATATAGTAATTGAAATACAGTTTTCATCATCAGAAAGTAGATGTCCAATGTTGGCATACAGTAGTTTTAAAATTTGTCTCTTTAAATTTTAAGTATTTTTTAAATGATGATAAAATTTGAAATTTTTGCACAAGCAGAAATTTCAACGTTCACAGGGTAATAGACAATTTTTTAAAATGCACTGTGTAAGCATCGGATATTTACTTTTTGATGGGAAAATGGTATTTTAATAATTATATTAGATAATAAGTTGATATGATCACCTAATTAAATTTTCACATAGGTTAACATGGGATTTTACTATTGGCAAGAATAAAACCTGTATCAGTGAAGCATCCCCTTAAGTCATTTATGGAGACTGTACCTCAATGTTTAAAAATCCTCTTAATCCTACAGATATTAATGGGTATTTTTCTGTTACGGCACTCTTTTGCTTTAATGTGTTTCCATAGTGTTAGCCACTGCCAATTTGGTTTGGCATCTTTCCCGCAATAAATGTCTTTATAGCCATTGCTACTGCTCATATAATCATGGTGGACGTTGAAAGCAGTGGATAAAACAAAATTGTGCAAATCGAGGAAAACTGATTCATAAAAAGAAAAACAAATACAGTAGAAGACCACTAATCCGCACAGCTTGGATCCAAGCATTTTGCAGATTTGAGACTTTTTGCAGATTACAGGCCATGTCTATTTAATCTTTGTGTACGCTTTTTGTTATTCATATTTTAGACAAATTTTGATTGTTAATGCTCCAAAATAAATAAATTGCACATTTAAACATATGAATCAAGAATTATAGAACGAATTACAGTAAGAATTATTTTTAAAATAATTTATTGTAAATACATGCATTAGTATTAAATATGAATTTATTGATATTTATATTTATTATCATTGATTTAAGGAATTAATTGCTTGGTTTCTGTATAAACTGTTTTATCTTCAATTCTATAAATTGTAGTTATTTCTAAATGAAAGATTAAATATACTGTCCAAGTAACCATCTTTCATTAATACAAACTAGCTGGCTTCGCCCGCTAGCGGGCCCCTAATTTACATCGGTGCCTCGAATTGTAGAAAATCTTGAATCTTGTAAAACCTCGAACCGGACGAACCTCCGACCCGGGTCCCCGCTGCCTTCGGCTATGTATACCGGTCGTGCTACGCACGCACCGGATAATCCCTTAATTTGCACATTGAATAGTACAAACCTCTAACCGAACGAACCTCCGACCCTGGTCCCCGCTGCCTTCGGCACCGTACGCACCGGATAATCCGTTAAATTGCCCATTGAATAGTACAAACCTTTAACCGAACGAACCTCCGACCCTGGTCCCCGCTGCCTTCGGCACCGTATACCGGTCATGCTACGCACGCACCGGATAATCCCTTAAATTGCACATTGAATAGTATAAACCTCTAACTGAACGAACCTCTGGCTCGGGTCCCTGCTGCCTGCGGCACCGTATAGCAGTCGAGGTGCGCATGCGCTGCAGTATACGTTAGTTCCACCTTCCGCCAGCAGGTGGCGCAATCTGTTTATACGATCATAACTGAAATCGTTAAGGATTTCGATGTCGAGTCGAATGAGCCATACCCCGTCGCGATCCTTCCCATAGAAACAGAGATAGGAAAGTGCCCCCTGGTGGTGAGACTCAGAGCAAAAATCCATAAGCTGTAGTATCCTCTATCCACGTTGAGTCGAATGAGCTATACCCCGTCGTGATCCGGGCCATAGGAACAGAGATAAGAAAACGCCCCCTGGTGGTGAAAAACGAACTAAAACCGATAAGCTCTAGGATCCTCTATCGATGTCGAGTCAATTGAGCCAAACCGCGTCGTGATGTGACCCATAGAACCCGAGTTGGCTGAAAAATCCTTTAATTACACCTTCCACCACCAGGGGGCGCAATGTGTTCTATACGAACATGACCGAAATCTGTAAAGCTATCCATGTCCAGTCGAAAGAGCCAAACCCCGTCATAATCGGGCCCACAGAACCCGATTTCCGGAAGCGCCCCTGGTGGTGAAACTTTGAACTAAAATATGTAAGCGCTATCGATATCGAGTCGAATGAGCCAAACCGCGTTCCGATTGGACTCGTAGAACTCGAGATATTGGGAAATCAAAATATGAAATCTGATATTATTATTCGAAAAGAGCGGTATAAACTCAGAAACTTTTAAAAATGTTATAGAGGGTCCTTATTACTTTAATTATGATGTTTGGAATCGGTTTGGTGGAAATCCGTAACACAGTTTCTTAGTTATAGAAACGGACCACAGTAAAAAGAAAAAATCCGGAAAGCGGGGGGGAGAGTTCTCGTTCAAAGACAGTGAGCTGTAGAAAAACTTAAAACTGAAAAAAAAAAAAATCTGATGTCTTAATTACATAAACCGTCCGGATTCGATAACAGGCGAAGCCCGCTTTTTACTAATTGAAAATAGTGGTAATTTTTCTATACATATAAACAATCAAACATTTAAAAATGTTAAATTTGTTGAAATGGAATTGGTTTCCTCAAAAATAATACAAATGTACAAATATGTCTTAATTACATCAACCATCCCGATTCGATAACGGGCGAAGCCCGCTTTTCCTTATCATAATATCCGGTTGCCACTCTAAAAGAAAAACTTAAAATACTCGTCATGCAGTTTTTAGACGCGGCCTACTTCTTAAAATCCTAATATCTAGCAAGCACTGTCATGGAAATCTTTCTTTTGCTTTAATAATACGAATGATGAGATGATTAATTATACAATTAAATAATATATCAGCTCGTAATGGAGATATGAGAATAATTTTTAGATATTCTGAAAGCAGAATCAATTTTGCATCGCCCTGCCAAAGTTAGGAATTACTGCGCCCCTTAGATTCGGAGATTGGGGGGGGGGGTCCCCTCTGAAAAAACCCAGTTGAAAACCACGTGACCTCCGTCAAAGAAAATGCTCCTCGGTCTGGCATTCCCAGTGTGGAAAGAAATGAAAAATTATTTTTTATCGATCGATTTTTAAAGGATTTTTTCGGTTCTAATTTTCGTACAGAAATGATTTTTCGAATTTATGAAACCGGACGCCGTCCCGGTTGCGTACGTAGCGCTTTCGAATTTCTGGGCCGTAGACTTTCGCAGATACGGGTCGGTTTAAAAACCCGTACTGCGGTTTGGGGCTTAATTTGCTCCGCGGCACCGCTGCCTTTTCATTCCCCAACCCGAGAGACCGGCAACCCTTTTCGGAGGCGAAATTTTTGCGGCTTTCAGTTCTTTTGCAAGTTCGGTTTCGGTCGATAATTAAAACACTTTTGTTAATTAATAACTCCCCGGATCCCGACTCCCGACCCGGCCGAACTTCAGCTCCTCGTCTTTTTTGAGAATTTTTCGGTGCTCGAGCGCCCTCCGTGCGTCGCCTACTCACAAACCCTTTGCGGGTACAGAAAATTAAAGCTTGGGGAAAACTAAAAAAATGTTGCCTTTGAGAAATTATTTTGGAGAATTAAAATTCTTTGTTTACATTCATTTATACAGTGCGGATTACAGGCAATTTCGAATTACAGGTTTGCAGATTAGCCGTACTCTACTCAGGGCCGTAGCTAGGGGGGTGCCAGGGGGGGCTCAGCACCCCCTGGGAAAGTTGCCAAGGCCACCAAATGAAATTCTGTTTCAAAAATCCAAATGAAACTCTGTTCAAAAATGGAACTTAGTTTTGGGGACTTCTTACAGTTTTGCACAGATACTAAATTGTAGTATTGCTTAAAGATTGCAAATAAGTGCTTCAATACGCGCGCATCCTATCTGCACATACTCAGAATTAGCAACCTTTTGCTCCCAAACACTGACTTTTGCATTAGTTATATACTGATTTTTTTCATTTTGCAGCGTTTTTCATTATTAGCATAAAACTAAGTTATTCTAATGAGTTATAGCCAATTTAAATACAAGTGGTTTTAGCTTTTGACTAGACACAAAAATAATTTTAAAATGCAAAAGACACCCTTGATTTTTCTAATGTTTTTTATCATATAAAAACATAACTTCAGAATCCTTAAGGGCAGGGAATATTCAGAAAAAAACTAAAGGTTGCAACTCTTTTGAAACAGGTCAATTGTCAGCTTTTTTTTTACTTATTGACATCATCACTTATTATTTCACTAGTATTTCACACTGATTATACTGGTCATTACTAGACTAGTATTAAAAGGTCTGACAAGTATTATACACTGAAAATTTTCATTCTGCAGCCAGTGATGTAATAGTAAAAAAAACAGAGGGCATACGCTTTATTCAGAGGGTATATCCTAAAAAGTATATGCTATGGTGTTTTTGAGAAGAGGGTTTATGGTGTACCTTAAAATAATCCAGAAGGTATACGGCGTATCCACCGTATATCCTCCATTACATACCTGTCTGCAGCCTTTACTTTTCTTAGCATCCAATAAAGTTATTATAAACAATTTAATAAGAACCATAGTGCCTACAATATGAATATGCACTAATTTACCTTTCTGTATAATACTTTGATCATATATATCGGTGTTTGTGTGTGCATGTGTCAGAGTGAGAGAAATAGTATGAGCCCCCCCTACAATTTCTTGAGCACCCCCCAATTTTTACTTCTAGCTACAGCCCTGACTCTACTGTATAATCCACATTCTTCTCCTAAGGTTTTTGGAGGATTGTGTTGTTTAAAATTAAAAATTTTGGAGAATTATGCTGTTTTCTTGTTGCTGCTCTTGATCGAACCACACAAACTTTAATAACACTGTGATGCCACAATTATGCATTTTTGGTGTTAAATCCTATAGTTTGGCAATAGTTTCTTTTATGGAAAGTGGTCGACAGGATAATGGAGAAGTACCCAATTTTTTTTATAGGAAACCAGAGTCGTAATCCATGAAATTTTGCTCGTGACTTTAACAATAATGAAGATATTTTAACAGAATTTGCAACAGACTTTCCTTTCTTTATGTGAAAAGTAATTATATCATGTGAAGAAGTATAATTATGATGAAAAATTTAAAATACCTTACTTTGAGTAAAGTTATATGAACAATGGTTAAGTTCCAATAACAATGGGAAACCCTGTATTTTTGGCTGAATAAATGGATTATGACCCTGGCTTTCTATATAAAAATTGTTTGTTGTACAATGTTCTACCACCGCTTAAAGTTTGTATTTGGAGTTTTCGCTCACCCTGAATGAATGAGTCCAGAGAAAATTAAAATACAATAAATAAGTAACATAAGAAAACTAAATGTACAATCCTTTAGTGATGTGATTGAGAGAGTCACCAGAAGAAAATAGAACCGTTTTTGAAACTCTCAAAATTCGGCAAATTTAATTTTTTGTTTTCTTGCCAAATGAAACATTTTGTTGCAATTCGCCACAATGGCGATCAGCAGCACACATGTCTCTCTGATCACATGCATTCCAAAAGAACAATATTCTCTGCTATGCTGAAAGCATTATTAATTTTATTATTGCAGTTTAGTTTTACAAGATTATTTCTTTATAGCAACATTTATAAATTACTGTTATATTTTTTATTATTTTATTTGATTTACATACAAATAATATCATTCTTGAATCCTGAAAATATTTATATTAGTGATGTGCATAATGCATGATTTTGATATTCGAAATAATTATTCGGACATTGCTCAAAAGCATCGATGCCAATCTTCATGTTCTTTTTAATCAATTAAAACAAAAAATTTTGTAAAAAAAAAAAAAAATTAAATTAAATTAAGAGCCACATAAAAATAACTTAAATATTGTATGGCTCTTAATTTTTTTTTTTTTTTTTACAAAATTCTGGTTTTAATTGATTAAAAAGAATATGAAGGTTGGCAGCTATGCTTTTTGTGCATTCCCGAATGTTTCATTCGAATATCAAAATCATTCATTATGCCTAGCACTAATTTATATATAGGATTACATTCAAAATAACTCTTTCCAACTACAAAAATATTATCAAAATCGGTGCATCTGATCAAAAATTATGTACAGAATTACATTTAAAATAATAATAATAATAATTGTACAACATTCTTTGTTGGAAAGTAATTAAAATTTCAAAAAGTACACATGACATCAACAATCCTGAATTAAATTATTTACTAATTACAAAATCATAATTGAGATTTTTGCTTCTTTTCTTTAATCTCGTGTCTTCAATTAACTTTATTTAGAAACAATATAGATTCGAATTATAAGCAAAATTTGACAATTCTAGATTTTTTTTTTCTGTGTTTTGTAATTACAGATTAAAGATTTATATTATACTAGCTACCCGCCCGACGTTGCCCTGACCCGAGATAATAACAATCTCAGAGCAAGGCGTTAAATTATTACTAATTCCTCTCCCCAGAAATGACTAAATTACTAAAAATACCAGGAATTACTAAACCTCTCCCCATACCCGCAAATATAACGAATAATTTGTTCAAGAAAACCACCTTCACCTACATTAACGCAATCATTAAAAAAAGAATAAAATTTTTCTGATAATTAGAACATAACGAAGACGTAGCTACGCTACAATAGCTGGCAGATGACAACACTTCCCATCCTCACTTTCAGATCTGTATCTTAATTAGTTATCTAAATTTTTGTTCATTAGTAAAAATTGGCAATTATTTCCTTTCATTTTCACAAACTAAATGGAGGGATCGGCCAGAGAAACAGATCTCTTTGTAGTTCAGTTTTTAATAAAAGCAGATCCCTGCCTAATACTTTCTCGGATTTTTTTTTCACTGGGCGCCGGCAGATTTTCAAGTTTTTTGCATAAATTAAGAAAAATTACCGGCCGAATTTTTCAAAAATCACATAGTCGGATGCAGAATTTTTTTTTACATTTGCTCAGAAATTTTCAAATTGATATCTTAATTAGTTTTTCTTAAAATTTGCTAATTAGTAAAATAATTTTGAATTCGTTCATTTCCGTTGGCAAATCCACAACAGCAGTTCTTTTCTTTAGCCATTTTGATTTAAAAGATGGCATTTTCGATGCGATGTTTAATGATATTCTAATTAATATCTTGAGTAATTATCAAAATATTAAAATTCTGAGACTCAGGTGCACATGGTCAGACCTTGGACTATCCACACCTAAATTTTCATACTTCTAGGTGGGCTAGATTTTGCTAGCCATCACCAACAGACACACAGACAGAGCGAAACTTTTTTTTATTAGTATAGATTTAGGGAATAGATACTGAATGAAGGTACCCTGCATTGCAAGTCAAGATTTCATATAATACAAATAACATTAAAATAAACATTACTAAATAAATTCCATTCAGTTCATTATGATCCCTCGTTGCGTTTTTTTTTTACATAATTAAATCTAAATTAATTTAAACTCGTAAATTGGTTTTAAAAATTAAGTAATCCTTTATTTTGTTTTTCCACAATCATTAACAATGTAATGAAAAGTAAAAAGCTTACTTCAGAGTAAATTATTGATAATTTACCTTGCCAGTCAGATTATAAAAGAAAACTGACAAATTCTTCGATTATTTATTTTCTTTTTTTAATTTCGATGATACAGAAAATTGTCTTTTAATAATTTACCACTTACTCATGAGCAATCACATAAATGATGACAATTTTATTTATTTATTTTTCAAAATAAAAGAAGCTACATATTCATTTTACCACAACGGGCGGTAGGCACAAAATATTTTATTGTATTCTTTTCTCTTTTTTTTTCAAACAAAATTAGTATTTAACTTGTAACAGGAAAACAAATGTTCACAATTATATCGTTTAAATAAATATTGATAAGTAAAACCACATTAACCGACAAAAATAGTATTTACTAACCTCCTTTTGCATAAAATTAAATCAGAAATCTTTCTGGCAGAAATTTGATAAAAATGTCAACAATTATTTTAATTCACTTCAAATCAAGCAATTTTTAAAACAAATCCACCGGATCACCCAATCAGAAAAGAGATTGAAACATACGGAGTGGAATAACAGGAATCGCCATAGTGAAAAGGTTGTGTTCAGGAAAGAAGATCGGGCGGCGCGCGCGTGATGGAGAGAAGGGTTATGGAGTAGGTCTTATCGGAAATTTAAATAATTTAATATATTGAAATAATTTAATTATTTCAATTATTTTAAGCTTCTGTGGCTCGGATTAGGTGAAACTAGCGACTACACATCTTTATCCTCAAAAAGAAATGGATCTTATAATAGGAATATCTATTTTTATTCCATCATAATAAACCCCCGAAACATTCCTGAAAAGCATCACGTGATCAGATAGCCCGATCAGCAGTCATAACCTGCAAATTTTTAGCGCGGGCTGCGCGCGGGTGACTCACAAAAATTCTGTGGGCGATTTGATCACGTGATTGGACTTTTTGTGTCTTACTTGGTTTGGTAGGTTGATTGATACAGCTGTAGCAACATGATCGGATATCTGAAAAAATTAAAATTTTTAACATTCTAAAATGATTTTTTAAGCCTTTGATCCAACATAAAAATAATAGAATACGAAAGTATGATGTATATATATATATATATATATAACTTATATGTCTCTAAAACTACAGCACCTACTAAAACTGATATATTAGTTTAGTTAATAGCAGTTACATAAATATATATATTGTACAAAACAATTGTTTTGTTATATGCATTAATGCATATAATATTATAAAGTTTAATTTTCTATAACCAGTGCACCTTTAACTAACAATGGAGAGGATGTTCGGATCACCGAATTCCTGAAAAACACAGTATTGGTGGTTTCAATAAAATTAATGTAAACTCTAAAAAAAAAGGGGTACTTTTTGGTTAACCGGGCACCAGTGAAACAAATATAAATATATACACAGACATATATATATATATATATATATATATATATATATATATATATACATACATATATACACAAACATATATGTAGATATATATTTATATTTTTTTTTCACTGGCGCCCGGCTAACCGAAAAGTACAAAAAATTGTTATGTACTTTACTGACGTACTGATGTTGTCCTACACAGATGTACCTGAAAAGTATGGATACAAAGTGAATGCTCGCCGTTTATTTCCGATTTTCTTCCCCTATTTTTATTAATTTAAAAATTATTTATCAGTTGCTTTATATTTTTTGGGATAAATAGAATGTTAATAAATCAAGGTCGTGATACCAACATATGTTGGTATCACGACCTTGATTTACGATAAATCTTTTAACATATGTTAAAAGATTTATTTCTTTATTTATAATAGTAAAATAAAATCTTTGTTAAAATTTGATAAAAAAGCTTTTAAACATTTTATTAAAATATATTTTGCGATAACAACCTTGTTGAAACATAATTATTAATTTCTAAAAATTTATTCTTCTTGAAATTCATTTTTCGATGTAAATTGCATTATTTATTATATTGCAATAAACATCATAAAACACGAGAAACAAATGCTAAAATACTTGCACATTCAGTAGAAAATTTATAAACATTCTAACTATATAAACATTCTAACTATATTGATTTGGATGTCCAAATCAATGATAACGAACGCAGGCCTTTCAATTTCATTCACAGTATAGACTCACTCGATATTTTAATCTCCATCGCCCGCGCGCCGCCTGATCTTCTGTTCTGAACAGCCCCAGAATCGCCAGTTTCACATTTTATATTCAACCGCTTACTTTTCTTCTGGACATTAAATAAATTATAGAGAGGCAGGAAAAAGATAATGTGTGTAGTAAAAATTATCTAAATAAAAATGGACTTATAATAATTAAAAAGAAAGGATTTCGAAAAATAGTAGTCCCCATGTCTTTAAGGAGAAAAATACTTAATGTTGCTCATGAGAGTCATCCTGGTATCCAAAAAATATTAAATTTAATCTCCCCTAATTATTATTGGCCTGACATGACTCAAGATATAGCCAATTTTGTAAAACATTGTGATATTTGTCAAAAGAATAAAAAACCCAGACAGAAAAAATTTGGCTTATTACAAGCTATGCCAACCACAGATCAACCTTTTGAATGTCTTTCTGTTGATACTGTGGGAGGATTCAATTATTATAACTCCACCAAAAAAATTTGCACATCATCATAGACCATGCAACTAGATATATTTGGACATTTCTCTCAAAAAGTGTTACCACAGAAACTTACACAAATTGCTTAAAACAAGTCTTCAATATTCAATTTCCTCAACAATTATTCTGTTTCAACAAAATTTTCAATATACAGGGTCCTCAAAAGGTATTAAGTGATAGGAATGCAGCCTTTACTTCACCTAGATTTAAAAAAAAAAATTGCGGAATCACTTTATTAAGCAGCGTTTGACATCAACACATCATCCACAAACGAATGGAAAATGTGAACGCGTCAATCAATCAATAGTTACTAGATTAAAGTGTAAAGTTAATTCTACTACCTCCAAAATTCCTTGGACCAAACTTCTGACAGAAGTAGTTAATGAATACAATAATACACCTCATTCCATAACCAAATTCCCTCCTGCTTATTTACTTTTTTGGCAAATTACCCTATGATTCCCCTCTTAACCCTTTAGCGGGCGGTGGTCACAAAAAAGGACACCTAATTTTTATTCCAAAACTGACATACGGCAGCAAGAATATTTAATTAAAATTTTCCTTTTATAAAGTAAGGGAAAATCAGCAAGTTATTCTTTTCTAAGGAAATCGTTTGTAAAATCTGGTGTCAGTCCATTATTTCATTATTTTACAAACAGATTTATTCCGCGCCGGAAAGGGTTAAGCAAAATTATTATCCTCCTGTCCAGGAAGCCCTCAAAATTGTTAAAAAACGCACTGATGAGTTTTATTGGAAAAGTAAAAAAATATTATGATAGAAATTATGTAGAGCCAAAATTTGATCGTGTTATCTATGAAGAGTTCCATTATCCCAATACCAGAAAGCTCTCACAAGTTTTTAGTGTTCCCTATCAAATCCTTAAAAACTTCTATCTGATGTAAATGTTGAAATTAATAGACAGACTCAAAATAAAATTACTGAAATAATCCTTGTATCAAAATTACGCCCTTATTACCCTCCTGACAAACTAAAGTTATCACATGAGCAGCAACAAACTAATGTTAAATCAATAGCTTAATATTAAACTTATATAGTCAAAAATTAACTAAAATTAATTAAATCAAATTATAATTGACTAATCAATTCTCTTCTGTATAACAGTGTGTTCTTGAAAATATGAGCTTACAAGAATATTACTGCAGAGATTTTTGCTTGAGTTAACTTTTTATGCAGGCGTAAACTGATTGATTTGAGTTAAGAATTTCTTATATTGGATTGAATTAAATTAGAACAGTAAAATAAATTAGAATAGCAAATTAGAATAGAATAATACATCAAATTAAAATAAATTGAATAAACATTCACTGGATTAAATTAAATTATAATAATAGAATAAAAATCTTTACTAATACTAATAGTTGAACTTATTATCAACCTTTCTTAAGAACACTTCAAATGTTTCTCTTGTTTGACTGAAAACAGAATTGGCACATAATCCTACTGAATTGTTGATAATTTTCCACAGACATTTCTTATTTTACTAGTTATTTATTTTGTTTCCTTTTATTAAGTATATTTTCATTCCTCGCTGATATTGGAAAAGAATGAGGAATTAAATTATATACAAATTATTGATAAGATATTGATTTAGTACTATTTTGAAGTTGTTCGTTATTGTTGATGTTATTATGTTGATATTATAACTGTTGTTGTTATTTATTATGTGATACAAGATTATAAGAGAGAATATTGTTGAGAATTGTGATAAAAAAGAGCAATTTAATAGTAAATTAGTTGATGATAAAAAATAACATCTTGCTAGCAAAACATCTAAAAAAGTATTAGATATCTAATTGATTGAAACTTATTAACTGACTGGACTTTACTTGATAAGTGCACTTTAATAGTTTATTGAACTTAGTAGTTGATGGAACTTTTACTGGTTATTTGAACTTCTCTAATTAACTGGAATTATCCTGCTAAAGAATCAATACACGGTATTGCCGTAAACTGTATTGCTGTCAAGTATTAGCCTTCATATCCGTACCAAAAAACTTTTATTTGGAATGAGAGGACAGAAAGACTTTACCGATTAAAGATGTCTATTAAAGAAAAAAGTTTTTGTTTACTTTATATTCATACTTTTCACTATTTATGTTTAAGGAATGAACAAATAGTATTTGTAACAAAAATATTTATATTGTAATTATATTTAAACAATTCCCACAGGTTCGCGTTTACAAAAATAACTATTGATTTGGCTTTAATAAAATCAGATAGTTTTTGACATTAAGTAGAATACCAGATAACTATATTGTAATCCGAATTCTTGCTTTCCTTAAATGAACTTGTAGATCATCGGACCTACCAGTTCATCGGATTTTTAGGGGGGGGGGGGTAATGTTATATAAAAATTTTATTTCGCAATATTCCTTTAAATTATTCTAAATTCTGACATTTTCCTCATTCTTTAATAATATTTATTCCTATTTAATGTCCTTTTAAAAGTAATAACACGTATATTAATAATTATCTTATTCCGAATCTTAATCTAAAACTTTAAGTTCATTCGTAACATTTATCAACTCCCAAATCTATAATATTCTGAGAGACGCTAGTTGTCATTTCGAATGTTTTTTAAAAGACAATTTTTTTTAATTCCATGCTTCGCTTCGCGCGCTGGGTATTTTTACTTCAAAATCAATGCGCAGCTGGGATCGGAGTTCTTTCTTGTTAAATCTTCTCCATCGCACGTCATTCGCTTAGCTTAATTTCGCCTCTCACTGATTGGCTCGTGCGCTCGTTACGTTGCTTCTGTAACTTTACGCGCAGTTAACAAAACCTGACTGCAAGCATTTGGAGAGCAGATTTTTGTCGTGTTTGGAAGTTCTGACCAAAGCGTTATCTGGTATTCTGCGACTTAGAATTCACTAGATCCACTTAAGATTTATTAAATGATGTAGTCAGTTATCGTCAAGCCTGAGGGCTATAAGTTTTTACCTGTAGCTTGTGTGAACTGTTCCAGCATTTCTACAGTTCATGAATAAATGATTTATTTGTAAAACTGGTTGAGTATTATTGGAGAAATTCCAATTGGGTTCTTGTTTGCCTTCATTAAGAGCCATGACTTTAGAGTTACTGACTGCAATCGTTTACCACTTCTAACTCGTTTCGTGAGTTTTTCTGCCAGTTCTCGTGAAAAAGTAATCCTCGTAGAAATCTAACATATATGATTAAGGAATATATTACGATATACAAAATTAGGAAGACAAGATTTAAAATTAGTAAATGTATTAACTTTGAATTTAAATTCTTTACGTTTGTCATATAGATCAATGATTGTTTTTTTTCTTTTAGTGAAATTTTAAGATCTAAAAAGTTAATTGTATTGTTAGATAGGAGGTTTTCCGTTAATTCTAAATTAATAGGATATTCTACTGGAAATTGGGAAATATTGGTTTGATCAGTGGCAATTAAAATTGTTTCCTCCATGTCTATAAATTAGTTTAATAGAGGGCGCAACAGAGCGCATGAAAACTGTAATGATGAGCGGGAAGAGATCCCGCCAGTTCTGTGATCAGCCTTGGACGTAAGCGCAGCGAACCCACCGCTGCCTGTCATTTCATCTTTATTTTGTAAATAAATTGTGTGTTTTAACATGAAGTTTCATTAACGAAAATCACAACGTAATAATACAGTCCACTGAAAATCGCCGGATCATTTATGGTCCGAGGAGCCGCAGTGCTCATATTTAATTGAACATTGTTCGAATCAGGACTTTTGGATACAAAAAAGAAGCGTGATACCTACTCACGTAGCTAAAAATGGCAACTACAATTTCTGGAGCTGTGGTGCTAAACAGAAAACGAGGAAACATTCGAGGACAAATAACAAGAATCGCTAATGCGTTGAAATCAAAAATGAGCGAAAAAGAACTGGAAATCAAGATGAATTCAATACAGAATTTAAAGAAAAAAAACGATGAGCTGAGAAATGAAGCGTACGCCATAATACCTGAAGATCAGTTGGAAGAATTCGAAAATTCTTTAACGGATATTGATGGGCAACTGGAATCTATAGAGGTGAGTCTTCTCGATCTAATAAAACCCTGTAGTTCTAATATTGTTCAAAATGCTACTCACGATAGAATAATATCTAGTGATTCAAATATAAAATTGCCACAAATAACTCTACCACAATTTTCAGGTCGTTATACAGAGTGGATGAATTTTAAGTCACAGTTCACCACTCTAATTGACAATAACGACCAGTTAAATGATTCACAAAAATTGTATTACCTGCAGTCAGCCTTGACAGGCCCAGTGAAACTTCTTCAGAATATTGATGATTCTTATGAGTCCTTATTCGAAGCCTTAAAGAAAAGGTTTGAAAAC
Organism: Maratus michaelseni; assembly: GCA_963931845.1. Lineage (NCBI taxonomy): Eukaryota > Metazoa > Arthropoda > Arachnida > Araneae > Salticidae > Maratus > Maratus michaelseni. Next base: position 260,560,921 of record OZ007592.1, read on the forward strand.
AAAAGATTGATTGTTAACGGACATGTAGCAGAACTGCTAAATATGAACAAAATAAAAATTGAAAACTCTAAAGAAATCCGTAATTTGGTAGACAATTTACTTAGTCATTTAAGAGCACTTAAGCAATTAGGATTAGAAAAAAATAATTTGTCTGAAGCAATTTTAATGCATTTTGTGTTGCAACGCATTGATGACGAGTCGAGAAAGGCTTTTGAAATGACTTTAAACTGTAACGAATTGCCACAATGGGATGTTTTCATTGATTTTCTACTAAAAAGAATTCAAGCGTTAGAAAATATACAGAGAAATGTCTCAGCTTCAAGGGCCAAAACGGAATTCGTTCATAAACAAAAAAGTTTCGTTTTGCAAAATGATCGAATTGTATGTCCCATGTGTAATCAATCTCATTTAATTTTCAAATCTAAAGATTACCAAGATTTATCGGTTCAGGATAGATTAAATTTTGTGCGGAAATTAATGCTTTGTTTTAATTGTTTAAATAAACATGTAGTTTCTCGTTGCCCGAAATTAAATAATAAATGCAAGTCATGTTTTTTGAATCATCATACTACATTATGTGGAGCTAATTTTTCGAAATATAAACAAAATGACAGTAATCAAATTAATCAGTCGAATAAAAGCCAAACTCAATCAGAAAAAAACGAAAGACGCGTAAATTCGGAACTTTCAACTTGTGGAGAAACTAGGTCAACTTCTTTAACGTTGAGCTGTCAGAAAAAAGGCGAAGCGTATTTTCCATCTGGTGTTTTTTATAATGGGTTATTATCGACTGCGATAGTTTATATTAAGGGAAATAATGATTATTTTTTTCCGTTCCTAGCTATTTTAGATTCAGCAAGCACAATTTCTTTAGTTACTTATTCAGCTTTAGATATTTTGGGATTGAAAAAATATAATCTAAACTCTTTAATTAGCGGCTTAAATGGATCAATCTGTAAAATTAAAAATGGAATAAAAACGGAAATATCTAATAAAAACAAAGATTTTCAGAAATCAGTGAATATGTTTGTCGTTCTCAAAATTACTGATTTAACCCCTTCAAGTCCGATCGAAATTTCTAGTCTCCATTTGCCTGAGAATATAGCATATGCGAACCCGAAATTCTTTGAACCTCATAGAGTTGACATCTTATTAGGAGTAGATATATTTTATGAATTACTATTGTCCGGCCAGATAAAATTACCGGATAGTTCCGTCATTTTACAGAATTCTTGTTTTGGATGGATTGTAGCTGGGACATTGCATGATAAAAATGACAGAGAATTTCAGTGCCATTTATTGCAAAATGAAGAGGAATCGTCATATTTAAGGGCGTTTTGGGAATTGGAGCAGATGGGCATAAAAGATGACCCAAACAGTGTTAAAAACGAGAAAATTGTAGAACAATTTCATGAAACTGTGCGTTTTGAAAATAACAGATATGAAATCAGTCTCCCTTGGACAAGAGATTGGAACCATTTAGAAAATAATTATAAAACCGCCGAAGTGCGACTCACAGGTCTTATAAAAAAAATGAAACGTGATACAAAGTTATACGAACAATATTGCAATATTTTGAATGAGTATTTAGAGATGAACATAATTGAAAGTGTACCCAATTTAGAAAACCCTTCAGATAAACCAGTTTTTTACTTACCGCACCATACAGTATTTAGAGAAGATAGTGTTTATACTAAATGTCGAATAGTTTTTGACGCAAGTTCCCATGAAGCAGGACAATTGTCTTTGAACGACTGCCTTGACGCAGGAACTAATTTAAACCCTAATATTTTTCACTTATTGATTTTTTTCAGACTAAACAAAATTGCCTTTCTAGCAGATATAGAGAAGGCTTTTCTACAAATTGCCATAAACGACAAGGACAGGGATGTTCTGAGATTCTTGTTTATAGATAAGAATCCTGTCGACAATGACGCATTTAATGTTATCGTCTACAGATTTTTACGCCTAACATTTGGCTTGAACTCAAGCCCATTTTTGCTATCTGCTACAATTAAGCATCATCTTAACAAATTTGAAACGGAATATCCGATAACGTCAGAAGTACTCCACAATTGTATTTATGTGGATGATTTGATAACCGGGACAGACACAGTCGAAGATGCGGTGAACATTTCGGAACAATCTCATAAAATAATGAAGGAAGCTAGCATGAATTTACGGAAGTGGATTTCAAATAACAAACTCTTAATGGAAATATGGGGTAATCGTGGATTTAGTACTATGCCACAACCTTTTGAGGATACTACAATACATAAAGTTTTGGGAATATCGTGGCAACCCAAGCAAGATATACTTTTGATAGATATTGATAATTTGCTCGAATTTTTGCGTAACTCAAAAAATACAAAACGTTTTGTATTACAAGTTGCAGGTAGAATATTTGACCCTCTGGGTCTAATTTCTCCGTACATAATAAGAATAAAATGTTTATTACAAGAACTATGGAGTAGAAAGTTGTCTTGGGATGAAGAATTGCCTTCCGATATTAGAGAGACGTGGGAACAGTGGAGTTCCGAACTTCCCCAGTTGAGAAATCTAAAAATTCAAAGGAACATTTTTCAGTTTCCCGATGACTCCAATTATACCCTAACGTTGCATACCTTTTGCCGATGCCAGTCCAAAAGCATACGGTGCTTCCGTTTACTTAGAAATCAATTCACTAAATGAATCGTCTATAAATCTGATTACATCTAAATCCAGAGTGGCACCATTGAAAAAAGTGTCACTTCCGCGACTTGAACTTCTAGCAGCATTAGTTGCTGCACGTTTAACCTGTGAAGTGAAAAAGGTACTAGATCGCAAGGGACCATCTTCTGTGTATTTGTGGACAGATTCGCAAATTGTCTTGTACTGGATCAAAGGCTCCGCAAATAGGTGGAAATCGTTTGTGTCCAATAGAGTACGAGAAATACAAACACTCACCGACCCATCACGATGGTTTCATTGTGCAGGGTCAGAGAATCCTGCAGATTTGCTAACAAGAGGTATTAAGTGTGACCTTCTCGTTCAGAATTCAAAATGGTGGACTGGACCAGAGTTTTTGAAAGACTTAGATCTGTGTAACAACGACAAGACTTTAGTGATTCCTAACAAGGACATATATATAAACGAACTAAAAAAAAACTGTGATAACCTAGAAAACAGAGACTTTACAACGTTGACACTCTCACCTGAAGTTCCTATGATGGAACATATTTTTTCTTTATCTAATAACCTTGTTAAATTAATTCGTATAATTAGTTTTATTTTTAGGTTCATATGTAATTGCTCTCACGCGCGTGAAAAGAAAAGCGGTCCATTAAGTGTGACTGAGGTAAAAGAAGCCGAAATCTTTCTAATAAGGTCAGCGCAAAGGGGTAAGTTTGGTGAAGAAATCGCTTGTCTTGAAAAGGGTAAGCCTATTAAAGGTAAGAGCAGACTTTCATCGCTAAATGTATTTTTGGATGATGATGGTTTAATTAGAGTAGGTGGACGTTTATGCCAAGCAGATATACCGTTTAACGCCAAATTTCCAATAATTTTGCCTGAAAGGCATAAATTAACCGATATTGTATTGAAATATTTTCACTTAAAATATTTGCACTTGGGCCCACAAGCCTTGCTTTTCCAGGTTAGGCAAAAATTCTGGCCACTGAATGGCAGAAATAAATGCCGTAGAATTGTTCATAAATGTATCACTTGTTTCAAAAACAAACCTGTAATTAATTCACAATTAATGGCCGACCTGCCAAGGGAACGTATAACTCCAAATTTTGCCTTTGCCGTAACAGGCATAGATTACTGTGGCCCATTTTTTGTAAAATTTAAACACCAAAGAAAGGGTGTATTAAACAAGGTATATGTTGTGGTATATGTATGTTTATGTACGAAGGCAATACACCTGGACTTTGTATCAGATTTGACAACTCAGGCCTTTATAGCTAGTTTAAAACGTTTCTTTGGCAGAAGAGGCAAATGTTCGAAAATTATGTCTGACAATGCAAAAACATTCATTGGAGCGGACATTGAATTGAAAAAATTACAAAAATTGATTAGCTCTCCAGATGAGGAATTGTATAATTTTTTAACCCATGAAGGAATCGAGTGGGAGTTTATTCCCCCCAAATCCCCAAACTTTGGCGGAATATGGGAAGCGGGTGTAAAATCCTTCAAGTTTCATTTGAAACGGGTAATAGGGAATCAAAATTTAACTTTAGAGGAATTCTTGACGATACTAGCCGAAATTGAAGGTGTTTTAAACTCGCGGCCACTCACCCCGTTATCCTCAGAATTTGAAAATTTCGAGACTTTAACCCCTTCTCATTTTCTGATTGGAAGAGCTATCACTTCGATCGCAGAACCACAATTAGATAATATCAATGAGAACAGACTAGGTAAATGGCAGAAAATACAAAAATTTAGTCAGAGAATTTGGAAACTCTGGAAACGAGATTATTTGAATAATCTCCAAGAGAGGAATAAATGGAAATTCAAAAAAGATGATGTACAGAAAGGAACTTTGGTACTGTTGAAGCAGGAAAATTTACCTTCTACCAAATGGTTGGTTGGTAGAATAATTGAGGTTTTTAAAGGAAGAGATAACATAATCAGAATTATAAATTTACGTCTGCCAGACGGACGAATTTTGAAGCGAAATGTCAGAGACGTATGCATTTTACCAGTTGAGTAACAAATTACCTTTCTTCCTTTAAGTATAACTGTACGGTACAATAATTCAGTATTTAATCTAGTGTGATAGTGCATTTAATGTTGTATTTATTTTGTGTGTAACTTTATAATTTTCCTTTGTGTGATAATTTTAGCAAATTTATATATTGACTTTATATTGAAAGTTTGATTTCAATCGCCGGGGGAATGTTTCCTCCATGTCTATAAATTAGTTTAATAGAGGGCGCAACAGAGCGCATGAAAACTGTAATGATGAGCGGGAAGAGATCCCGCCAGTTCTGTGATCAGCCTTGGACGTAAGCGCAGCGAACCCACCGCTGCCTGTCATTTCATCTTTATTTTGTAAATAAATTGTGTGTTTTAACATGAAGTTTCATTAACGAAAATCACAACGTAATAATACAGTCCACTGAAAATCGCCGGATCAAAAATCATGTCCTCAATATAACGATATAAATGTATATTACTATTAATAAAAGTACGTTCATAGTGATATAAGTATAAGTCTGAAAATAAACTGGATGTACACCCACCTTGTGGTATACCAACTTTCTGTAAATATAATGTGTTATCATATATATATATATATATATATATATATATATAACTGACATATTTCATGCTGTAACACTCTTATTTATGAACCAAATTGGATGTAACTCAGTATGTGTATAGGATATCCCAAGGTCTCGACCGAGTTCGTTGGCCAGCTTCATCCGCCATCTTGTTTTAAAATGGTGGCCAGTTAAAAAAAATTAAATTTTTAAAAAATCAAAAACATGCACAAAAAAATTATAAATTGAAAAAATTGTTTGTGTTACGTGTTAGAACGTGATACAAGAATTCTGGAACATTTTTTGTTTTTGCTATATCTTAAAAAATGGCTGAGATATGGCAATTTGAAATTCTAGAGTGGCTGAGATTTTGAAACAATCTGACATTTGTTATGCTGTAACTCTCGTATTTATGAACCGGCATGAATGTGACTGATCATGTGTATAAACATATCAAGGTCTCGACCGAGTTCGTTAGCCAGCTTCATGCACCATCTTGTTTCAATATGGCGGCAAGTTAAATTTTTCAAATTTTTTAAAAATTAAAAAAAATATTATAAAAAATTATAAATTGAAAAAGTTTCGGAACATTTTTTGTTTTGGCTTTATCGTAAAAAATGGCAGAGATATGGGAGTTTGAAATTCTAGGTTGGCTGACATTTTGAAACAATCTGATTTTTGTTATGCTGTAACTGTAACTCTCATGCTGAAATGCACATTCAAATTCAGTGTTAACGAAAATCGGGATTGAATCTTCTATAATCGGGTTCCAAGCAATTTAGCTTCGGGTGTTTGAGTAAAATGAGTTGAATTTTTAAAAACATGGACTATGAAAGCTATCTTTTCCTTCCGGTACCGGCCGTAAGGACTTTTCTAATTTGGAACATTGCTGCACCCATATATCTTACAATCCATTTTGGGTCATTTTTTGCTCTATTTTTAAAAAGAAAAATCCATAAAACATTAAAAAGGTCTGAAAATTGTATACATAAAGCATCAAAGCTCTTTTATTTTTTAATAGTATTTTAAGGGGAAAATATATTTTTTTCCACCTGTATAAGTAGAAAAAAACTATATATATATATATATATATACTGGTGTCCAGAAATTAAGGGGCAGTGACCAATTTCAGACGTTTATCGAATATCTTACTGAAATTCGTGAGGAAATGTCCGGAATGCCCTTGAACTTTCGGGATGTAAAGAACATGTTTTTCAATGAAGATTTTGTCGTGAGTCCAATTAGGGGGGAAATAATAATTTTAATAATAAAATAATATTTTCAATCACCAAAGTAACAGAAAATGGTAAAAATGGTCTGTTACTGTAGCAAAGGACTATGCAGGTTCTGTTCAACATTTGTTTGCATTTGTGTAAGCAAGCATAGCACGTATATTCGTGAAGATGTTAACGCTTCTGTGAAAACTTCAAAAGGTTTTTTTTATAGCATGCAGAGTTTTCAGCCGAATTTAACACCGCTTTCCAAAAACTTGACAAAAAAATCGTAGAAATAGTATACTGTGATTAAAATATTAATATATTGAATATTTGATGAGATATAGGTATTTTTATTAAATAAATTTTAACTGCGCATGCGCTAACTACAGCAAAGATTTTTTGTCACGATTTGATATTCAATACTTATGGGGAACTCATATAAAAAGACCAGTGAAATATCGTGAAAACTCCAAAAGTTACAGCAATAATTAATAAATTGAAAAATAAGTCCCATAGGATTATATAGGACATTTCCTCACGAGTTTCAGTAAGATATTCGACGAAACGTCTGAAATTGGTCACTGCCCCTTAATTTTTGGGCACCACTATACATTAGGTAGCTTTCAAAACAAAAAAAAGTATAAAGCTACCTATTGCAGCCGTTCGGAGGAAAGCAATTCCGGAAAACTTTGGTATATTTTCACCGATCATGACCCCCAGACCTCAAAACCACCCTCCGTTCAAATGTTGATTTATATATATATATATATATATATATATATATATATATATATATATATATATATATATGACCTATGTCATACGATAACACTCGTATTTATAAATCAATTTGGAGATAAAACTAATTGTGTGTATTAAGCTCACTAATGTCTCGACCGAGTTCGTTGGCCAGCTTGGTCAGCCATCTTGTTTCAAGATGGCGGCCACTTAAAGATTTAAAACTAAAATAAATATACAAAAAAGTTAAAAATTCAAATTTATTTTTTAATTAAGTGTTAGGCCGTGATACAAGGATTCCAGAGCATTTTTTGTTTTACCTCTATCTTAAAAAATGGCTGAGATAGAGCAGTTTGAAATTCTAGGGTGGCTGACATTTTGAACACATTACAAGACAGCACACTGCAAAAAAAACGATTAATTTATGAGTTTTAGTGAACGCGATTTCTCGCAAATTATTTTCTTTCATTGTTGTAATCATTTTCCCAATCATACGCATAAAACTATATATTCATATCCGTTAGCGCCAATTCTCGCCAAATTTGGCGATCAAAATAAGTCTTCATAAATGAAACCAACTTGGCTATAGCTCAATAATTTGGCGAATTTCTTATTCAAATTCAGTATTAACGAATCTTTTGTACACGGTTTCTTTGTTTTTAGCTTGCTGTTTTCGAGTAACATTAGCTAAAATTTTAAAACGAAGATATAGGAAAGCTACCTTTTCCTCCCGGTACAGGCCGGAAGAACTTTTTAAATGTAAATGTCAAAAATTTCACGAAGCCCATGTAATTTATAAGAAACTATACAATTAAATTAACAAAAATTTGTAATTTTTTAGGAAAAAAAATCAAAAATTCTGATTTTTTTTAAAAATTTAAATCTGATTTTAAAAAAATTAAATCAACTTTTTTTTATTTAAAAAAAAATTAAAATATCATTTTAAAATTCACATTTTAAAGTAAAATAACTTCATTAAATCGTTAAAATTAACAATATTAGAGAAGCTCATTTAAATTTATTTTAAATAAAAAAATTAAACTCATTCAGTTTTGTTAATTTGAAATATTTTAATTATATAAACAATAAATTTATATACAGTTTAAAAAAATGGAGCAATAGAAACAGATTTAATTTGAAAATTTGAATTCTCTTTCACTTTTGAAAAGGTGAAACAAATTGTCCTGTGTTATATATGAGCAATTACACTAACTGCAATTTAACAAATTCTATATAATACACTGCTCAAAACAATTAAAGGATATTGCAGTTTTAGGTGGATTTTGTATCTGGGAAACTTTTTAGCTGATTGATACATGGTTGACAGACATAGTAGGTTATATGAGAATAAATTACACATGTTTGGCAGAAAAAAATGCATTTTATTGCGCATTTGTGTACAAAAGGAAAAAAACACAATTTGTGCATATGAGAAAAAAAGAATAAGAAAAGGTGTTTTCTTCAAAGAAAATCATTTTCAGTAGGGGGTATGGTTTCCACGGGCGGCCAGCAACGTTGAACACCTTTGAGGCATGGACTCAATGAGGCTATTAATGACGAGTTGGGGTATTCTGCCCCACTCTTGCAGAAGAGCTCTTTCCAGTTCTTGGAGAGTTTGTGGGGGTTGTTGGCGGCCAGAAACTCGTCTTCCTAGAGCGTCCCAAACGTGCTCGATTGGATTCATGTCTGGAGAACACGCTGGCCATTCCATTCGAACGATTCCTTCCTCGAAAAGGAAATCCTCCACCAGGTTTGCACGATGTGGCCTGCAGTTATCGTCCATTAAAATGAAGTTATCTCCGATTACTGCAGCGTAAGGGACTACAATAGGTCTGAGGATCTCATCCCTATATCGGCGACCAGTCAGAGCTCCATCTCGAATGATGTAGAGGTCAGTGCGCCCGTCAATGGAGATGCCACCATACACCAACACTCCTCCACCGCCAAATCTGACACTTTCGTGCACGAACGCAGGATTATTCCTACTGCCACGGTCCCTCCAGATGAAAATACGCCTATTATCCGGATGCACAAAAAAACGGGACTCGTCAGAAAACAGAATATTGCTCCATTCATTTCTCCTCCAGTTGACATGCTCGGTTGTCCACTCCCTGCGGTCGTGACGATGCCTTGATGTTAATCTAACACATACCATCGGTCGGCGAGCATACAGACCTACAGCATGGAGCCGGTTTCGGACAGTCTGAGTTGAAATCGGGGTGCCTGTAGCCGAGCGAAGGTGTTGTTGGAGAAGAGTAGCGTTCATGTTTCGGTGTCTCCGAGCTGTTAACGCTAAATACCGATCTTCATTGGGCGTTGTTGCCCGTCTACGACCTTGCCCTGGTCTTCGGCCTGCACATCCACACTCCAAAAAACGGTTCCAGATCCTGGAAATGACACTTTGTGACACTCCAATGGCTTGCGCTACTTCGGCTTGAGTTTGGCCCCCTTCTAACCTACCAACAATTCTCCAAGCTTCTGAATCTGTCAAATGACTTCGCTGAGACATCGTACTCATCGAAACAAAGCAATCACTGAATGCCGATCATCCTTGTCTTCATTCTCTTTTATCCAGTTGAAAGTCAAATTTCATTCGCTGCCGCTGAAGCGACGTTTTTGACGTCGAACTCAAGATTTGCATACTCCACAGTTTGAAAACCAGAAAAATTTGCATTTGTTATTCTCTTCTTTTATTTTCGGCAAAAAAAATTTCGTTTATATCTTTATTTTATATAAAACTTCAAATATCCTTTAATTGTTTTGAGCAGTGTATATAATACCCAGGCTCGTACTGCCCCACCGGGCAACGAGAGGCAAATGCCCGGTGCGCCCCTCATCGTTCTTTTAGGTAGATTTCGTAAGAAATACTACCTATTACATTCTCCCCTATGTTGGAATTTCTGAAAAGTTTTTGCCGATCTACGCCGATCATGACTTCTAGAACCCAAAACCACTCCCAGTTCAAAACTTTATCTATCTATCTATCTAAATAATTTTTTTATGGACATGATAACTTCCATAATTCTGCACAAATCTCTTCCAAACTAATACATAAAATCAAGGGCATAAAATCTCGGTCAAGTTCGTTAATGGGCAAAATCGAACCCGGGGAGGGGGGGGGGGAAATGGGGGCACAGTTGTGAAAACAGAAAAAAAAACCCATAACTTCTTAATTATGATACATATCGAATCCGTTTAAAGTTATTATTACTTCTAGGAAAAGGGCCAAAAATTTATGTATGACAGATTTTCGATAGCATTAAAAATGGCCTCAAGGGTGGGGGGGGGGGGGGGCATAAGAGTTTAAGAAGAAAAAAAATCATAACTGTCAATTCACAAGATATGAAATCCGCTTAAATTTGTTATAAATCTTCTTAATATTATCTACAACTTTTATATTGACAAGTTTTATGAGACCAACTCTTACAGCAAAAAACATAATAAAATGAATAATAATAATAATAAATAAATAAATAAAATCCCTGCTGTCTCCGCCTACAGACACAGGTAGATGTTAAAATGTGCGGTCCCAACTGCATGACCATGGCAAAAAGGTCCTCCTTCTGCAATTTCCAATAAACAGGCGCGGTCTGCGTCTGTGAAATCTACCTATGCCTGTAGGCCGAGCCGTCAGGGATTTTATTATTATTATTATTTATTTATTTATTATTTTTTTGTCTTGTTTTGTACATGCAAACTTTGTGTGCTCAAAGAGAATCAGATAACTCAGTTTTGAGATAACATAATATAAGTAACCAACGATCAGAGTTGGCATTGGTATAGTCACTGAACCAATTTTCTGTTTTCAGTGCCTGTACGAAGAACGAATGATAAATTCGAAGAAAACTTATAATTATGTATATTCACTCATTTAAGCGCATTTTCTGCCGTCGAGTATTTGGCGTTCCTCGTGGTTGCGCCGTATTTTTGTATTTCTGCCTTTTATGTAAGTATAAACATCAGGGAGATAAAATCAGCTGGACAATTGTTTCTAAATCGGGGCGTAACAATCCTATGCAATTATACATTAAATCCTATGAAAACGGAACCTGTCTTTAACGAAATCTTGTTTCAAACGTACAAATTTCATTGACTCTACGTCAACACGAATCGACACATTTACACCCGAAACCGATCCGGACAGCAAAGATTTAAACTTTAGTCCGATCCGAAAACAAAGCGAAAGAAAATTCATATATTTTAATACAATTATGGAAAAGTAATCTGCCAATTGTACATTTAATATCAATTTTACCTTTTTTGTATAAAAATTGACGCATATACTCTCATTAATATTCAAATATATAGTTTTTTTCTTTTTTTTTGAAAAATATTCAGGGCTTTCTTTTTGAAAAATGAGGTCAACCAAGTCGAAGCAGTCAAAATCCAACCGGAAACATTTGAAGTCAATCCGACTCGAACTCTACCCGATGCAGGATTTAACTCTTACTCTTGTCTGTGCAAAGCAGTGCGGACATTCAGGGCAAGGGCCCAGGGCTCCGGATTTTCAGGGGCCCCTAATTGAAGATTTTTCCATTATTAGTCAAAATCGGATGAAGTTTTAACTATTAAAAAACAAAATTAATATGGAAAATGTTTATTTTTTCATTTAAAAATAACTATTTCACTCACGCGAAAACACCCGCTCGATAATATTAATTCTATGGGAGATTCTTTTTAAATATCTCGTTTGCATTTCAATATTTTTAAAAGATTTTTTCTCCCATTGGATAGTTGAGGTCTCTACAATGGCCGTTTTTTACTTTTTCGATTTTGTTTACAGGTTTTTTTTTATTTGGATACTTTCACTTTCGGAACCGATTTCGAAAAATCGTCAGCGAAATAGAACACTAAAAATTGATTATGAAGATGTTATAATAAAAAGAAAACTGCCCAATTAAACTGAGGGCATTGAGCTCACAGGCTATTCACACTAATTGTACATTATACTCTTATTTCAAAGAATTTGAAATATGCCCCTCGAAAAATAAAGAAATCAACAATATATTAAGGGGGGGGGGGTCATCCCCCCGTTACCCCCTCATAGTTAACTAATGAACCCCTTAAACTAATCAGGGAAGTCTCTAATTACAATGAATATATATACAAAATTTGAAGAAAATCGGACAATTCTGCATGAAAAACCCATTTATCTAAATTAAGGGGGGATTAGCCCCCCTTTTCCCCTTTATATTTAACCAATGAACCCCCAAAATTATTCAGAGAAGCGCATTATCAAAATGAACCTATATACAAAATTTGAAGAAAATGGGATAATTCTGCATGAAAAACCCATTTATCTAAATTAAGGGGGGATTAGCCCCCCTTTCCCCCTTTATACTTAACCAATGAACCCCCAAAACTATTCAGAGAAGCGCATTATCACAATGAACCTATATACAAAATTTGAAGAAAATCGGATAATTCTGCATGAAAAACTCATTTATCTAAATTAGGGGGGGGGATTATCCCCCTTTCCCCCTTTATACTTAACCAATGAACCCCCAAAACTAGTGACAGAAGCACATTATCAAAATGAACCTATATACAAAATTTGAAGAAAATCGGATAATTCTGCATGAAAAACTCATTTATCTAAATTAGGGGGGGGGTTATCCTCCCCTTTTCCCCTTTATACTTAACCAATGAACCCCCAAAACTATTGACAGAAGTACATTATCAAAATAAACCTATATACAAAATTTGAAGAATATGGGATAATTCTGCATGAAAAACCCATTTATCTAAATTATGGGGGTTAGCCCCCCGTTTCCCCCCTTTATGCTTAACCAATGAACCTCCAAAACTAATCAGGGAAGCGCCTTATCACAAGGAACCTATAAACAAAATTTAAAGTAAAACGGTTAGTTCTATCAAGAGTTATCGCGTTACGTACATACATACATACATACATACGTACGTACGTACATACAGAACCGGCGGGCACATAAGCTCTCAGGCTTTGATAGCCTGTGAGCTAAAAAATCGATAATAAATTAAGGGGGGGATCAACCCCCCCTGTTCCCTCTTTTATACTTAACAAGTGAACCCCCAAAACTAACCAAGGAAGCGCCTTATCACAATGAACCTATATACAAAATTTGAAGCAAATCAGATAATTCTGCATGAAAAACCAATTTATCTAACTTAAGGGGGGGATAAGCCCCCCGTTCCCCCCTTTATACTTAACCAATGAAACCCCAAATCTAATCAGGGAAGCGCCTTATCACAATGAACCTATAACCAAAATTTTAAATAAATCGGATATTTCTATCAAGAGTTATCGTGTTACGTACATACATACGTACATACATACATACATACATACAGAGCGGGCGGGCACATTAGCTCTCAGGCTTTGATAGCCTGTGAGCTAAAAACTTTTACTACTAAAAAAATAAGAAAAATTAAAAAAAAAAAATCATTAAATATCACAAATATCACAAAATTATTAAAGCCCGCAGTGGTTATCTTAATAATTACCGCTGCCAAGGGGGGCCCCATAAGCATCTGTGCCCAGGGCCCCCAAATTTGTGAATCGGTCCCTGGTGCAAAGTAAAGTATCGTGCAACTATTGAATCATCATGAGTTCCGAATTTATCTAATAATATAAATCTCATCATCTTGCTGTACTAAATGTATTATTTGATTGAATTTTGTTAAGTAATGATGATGATTTATTGTTTTTTTCTGCTAAACTGTTAGAATCTACGACTCCCTGGGACTCTTTTCTATCATCTCATCCAAGTCACCCAAATTTTTATTGATTGTAAGCTTAACAATTTCATATTATCGCTAATGATATTCAATCTGTCAACGCACTAGTTAGTATATATGATTGATGTATTTTCATTATAAAATAATAAATAATTTGGAGTATGTTAAATGTCCGTTATATTTATTAGTTTTAATACTTTATGTTTGCGGTAAGAAGAAAATAAATAAATAAATAAATAAATAATGTGTGGGTTGGAATGTCTCCTCCTCCTCCTCCCCACCCCTTTTTATTTCATTTCTATATTTCCCTACGTCATAAGTTTATTTTTTGTTTTTGATTTACATGCGTGCGTGAAGTTTTAGTAAGCTATTTGTTCATTTCTAGTAACTTTTGCAAGGATTAAGATCATTTTTAAGGTAAGGTTTCTTTTTATTTCCATAAAATTATAATTTGATTTATAGATTCCAATACTGATTTTTAATTTGTTCCGAATTTAATTTGATGCAAGTGTACCAAACTTATAGTGACATTAAGTAGAGTTTACTTTGTGAAATTCTTCTTGATTTTGCAACCTCTTTATAACAAAATAGTCTGATTTATATTTCCTTTTTACTTACCCATCATACGTAGTATAGGGTAAATCTTGTAACCGTTTTAAAAATCGATTTTTTTTTTTTGACGGATTTACGCGTTTTAGACACTGGAGATTCCGAAAAACATATTTTTAGAAAAAAAAAATGCCGTCCGTCTGTCAGTGTGTGTGTCTGTAAACGCTCTATCTCCCGAACAAATTGAGATAGAGGCAAAAAATTTGGTTTGTATTTAGTATGTAATAATGAGAAAAAGCTTATTAAATTTCAGTAACCTCGATTATCCGGAACTATTTTTTTCGGACTCTCGAAATATTCGTTCTGATAAAAAGTATGTAACATTTTTCGAAATTGTTTATTTTAAGAAGTGAATATAAAAGACAATAAAAACACATAAATTTTGCATAAACAATGAAGTCTATCGGGTAATTAGTTGCCGATGTATTTGAAATCACATTTTCCACACTCTTCGATTTTTCATGACCCTGTATTTCATTCATATTTCAGTTCAAAGATATATTTTAATTGGAAAAGATATGCTTAATACGACGCAGTAAACTGTTAGTTAATATGATTATCATTTTTTGAGTTATAAGAATGTTTCTCTTACGTAATTCAGTAATAGAACATTTAAAGTTTATGACGTCCTCAAGCCACGATTTTATTCGAATTGCGATGCATTTTATAAGTAGTTTACACATGTTTTATTTTCATATTTTATATTATGCATATCCATGATGGGTAAGTATTACGGTGGCCCCCAACGACTAGTTTTCTTTCGGATTTATTTTATCGAACATTAAAACAATACATAGTGTGAAAGTGATAAGAAAAGATTATGATTTCAAATTTTCCTTAAAGTAATAAATAAATGGTAAACAAAATTTGTTTGTTTACTTTTGAAATCACCTTTTCCTATTCACTAATTCAAGATTGTATTTTATAAGATTACATATGCTGGGTGCATACAGTTCTCTCAGTTTTTTTTTAAATATTTTTTTTCCCTTCTTAAATCACTGAGAAACATCGCAATTTTTACTATTAAATGGAGTGATTACGAATTTCGCTATTTAAATATTAAACAGAAAATTTCTAATCTGAAATGAAGGTGTCAGATTCCTTAGAATTTCTAAGGCGGTCAGGTTGACTTGGAGCATTTGGCTACGGTTCGGACATATATGTCCCAGTGGTCTATTTTTTTTATTTTTTGCCAGTACGACCCTCATAATACCACCTTAAGGTTGTTCTCAAATCCAAAGAAGCTACTTTCTGACACACTTTTTAATTCATTTTTGTTTGGAAACGCGTGAAATTGACATGTGTTCTTATTTAGAAACTACGTAATCGAAACACGTTTTAATTAGGTATACATAATTCAAAATTTCCTTTGTTGTCTTATAATGTTATAATCGTTATCTTAATCAAAATTGTGAAGAAATGTTTGAATTTGCCTTGCTATATCTGATTACACGAACAAAGCATTAAAAACATATCATATCGCAGAAAGGGTGACAGTGGAAATGGGGACGATAATTTTAGATAAGAA
Source organism: Maratus michaelseni (assembly GCA_963931845.1). Taxonomy (NCBI): domain Eukaryota; kingdom Metazoa; phylum Arthropoda; class Arachnida; order Araneae; family Salticidae; genus Maratus; species Maratus michaelseni. The sequence goes on from OZ007592.1 coordinate 260,576,976, forward strand.
TTGATAGCTCAACTCTATAAGGTCGTCGGTCAAAGTATACATTATTTATATCGTAAGAAACAGGATTGTTCGTATATTTTCTGCAGTAACATATTGAAACTGTATAGGATTATATTAAGGTAAGTTTTATGATGTTGTCTTTCTGAAATAAAATCGCTTTTAAATTACAAAGAATCTGTGCCGTCTAGAGGCCAGACATTTAAAGTTTCGAGGTCTTTTTTCTTATCCTCGACTCTCAAAACTAGATTTGAACATGGAATATTTTTAATTTTAACGTTGCACGTTTTCAAGTTACGCATAATATTATATATATATTATTTCTGATGTGGACATTCCAGTTACTAAGCACATACAAATGCACAACGATGGATGATGTATCATTCGAAAGGTTTCTGAAAAATCTTGTGACATATACACTCTGAGTGTTGAATTCAGGGGGTGACCCGGAGGGGGACATTCCCTCTGGAGCATTGTAATGTCCCCCCCCCCGGAAGATTTGAGATTTTATGCTTTTAATAGTAAAAAAGTGCAATGTCACCCCCCCCCCCCCCCGGAGCCACAGAAATCTCCCCCGGAGAAAAGTGTCTGAATTCAACACTGTAACACTCATATTTCGTTAAAACATGTTTGATTAGAAACTACTGAAAAAACCTATCAGTAAATAATTTCAAAGATTGCAGCGCGAAAGCTTCGCACGGGTACACTAGTTAGGACAAAATAGAAAAAAAAAAGTGCAGCAACTTAATTGTGAGTTCTTGGGAAAGTAAAGAACCCCTTTACTCGTTTTTCGAAATTTCGGTAAGAGAAAGGCGTGTACATGCACCAATGTATCACCCATCTAAAAATATTCTGAAGAGATTTATTGGACTTCAAGACGTTGACGTTTGGTAAACATTATATTTCGATTGTTTACCTATAACAATACTTCACTTTTGGGATATTTTCCCGTTAAAACATAACCTGAGCAGCATGTTTGAATATACCTGAGTGATATGTTTGCTTATCAGCTTGTGAAACCACGGGGCCCATAAGCTGTTGCCTACTCAGCCTATTTGGTAATCCGGCACTGCAGAAGGATATCATAAATTTACGGTTGTAAATCTCCAGTGATTCCATAATTTCTCTATCACTAGGGTATTTTTATACACTTTTATTACACTTACTCTTTTATTTAACTCAACTTGGTCTTGTATGTTAAGGTAGAATTTTGCAAGGGATTTTTAACCCAATTCCTGATAGACTACAATTATAAATAATATGTACAAAGGCATATGTTATACTACAACATGTTAATTATTGAAAATGAAATGTGTTGTATTTACCGTTCATTTGCCGGATCATGTAAAAGATCCCGATTACATTAGTGTTAACAGAAAAGGATTGTTTTAAATGTGTTTTAACGATGGTATACTTTTTCTAAAGAAATATAATGAAACCAATTGATCAGATGTTTTTGCGCTGCAATCTTTCTAAGATTATTTGCTGTTATGTTTTTCATTAAATTTAAATTAACTGTTTTTTAGGTGCGTTCGTAATTATATAAATACGTAGCACCTGTCGTCGCTTGGTCCGTCCGTCTGTCTGTCCGTCCCTCCGCATATAACAACGCAAAAACTACCCAACCGAATGGTTTGCAATTTAAAATATATTATCTTTGCAGAATTTTGTCGAGACATTTCAAATTTTATTAAAATCGAATCAAAACTTTAGGAGATATTAATAAAAATATTTATTAAGAAATTTGAATTTTTTTTTTTTTTTTAAATCGGTGCTTTTTGGTTATAGGAGTTTCCAAAGTTTAATCGTCAAGCGACCGAGATACTTATTTTATTACAGAAATTAATCTGCAGACGATATAATTCATTTCACAGAATTAAAAATCAGAAAAGATCTGAATATTTATGTAACTAGTTATAGTACGAACGCACCTCATTTGTCACGTTTGACGTACAATTTCCAACTTGTTTTATTCAAACAACGTGTTTTAAAGAAATGAGTGTGTGCTGTGTTAAAAGCCTGTTCAAAAACCTTATGTATAATATATCTCTTTCATCGTTGCAGTGTTGTATTCAGACACTTTTCCCCGGGAGGGATTTCTGGGGCTCCGGGGGGGACATTATACAGTTCAGAGGGGGAAATTGCACTTTTTGACCTTTGAAAGTATAAAATCTCAAATCTTCCGGGAGAGAGGGCCATATCAATGCTCGGGGGGGATGTCCCCCTCCGGGCCACCCCCTGAATTCAACACTGCATCGTTGTGTTTTGTATGTGCATAGACAAAGGGATGTTGATATCAGAAATACGAGTAATATGTACGACTGAAGATCTTCGGCGAAATTTTCTCTTATATACAGTTGATAACTTTATTGAAATACACAATAAAATCTTCTCTATAGAAAATCGTGAAAACAAAAGAATTGAGATACATTATCATCTACGAGCGATAATGGCTGGAAGCGTGTGTCCAACAGGATTGCCAGTAAAATACTAAAATTTTATTTTGAATACCCATTCTTTTCGTATAGTATTTATTGAACTATTGTTTTTTCTTTCGGCAAAATACTGTAATGAAATAAGGCGACTGTTTCTCTACGGAAATAGTAGCATTCAAAATAAAATTTTAGTATTTTCCTGGCAACCGTGGATTTCAATTACCTGTTTTCCAACTTAACTAAATTTGTGTATATAAAATGTGGTATATATAAATTCTATTATAGATCTATTTCGAATACATTACCGTCTATGTGTTTGAATTGCTGAAAATAGCAATGTTTAAGCATTTTTCATTTGAACTACGTTTTAGTACAGTATTAGGTGTTTGTGTTAGAGGTCTGCACGGGCCGAAATTTCCAGGCCCGAGCCCGGCCCGATCCATATTAAAAAAAATTTGGCCCGGCCCGGCCCGATACAAAAATTAAAAGTTCGGCCCGGCCCGGCCCGAACAAAAAAATATTGGCCCGGCCCGGCCCGATTTAAAAGTTAAAAGTTCGGCCCGAGCCCGACCCGGCCCGAAAAAAAGTTAAAATCTCGGCCCGAACCCGCCCGAGTAAATTTCTACAAAACATAATTTTTACGTCGATTTGGTTAAAAATTTGCCTCGTAGGAGGAGATCTAACCAAAAATTTCTATCTTAGCCCTTTTTTTTTTCATGTTTATAATCTTCATTTTTATCGAGGTGCCGCAAGCTGGAATGTTTATTTTTTTAATAAATCTCTATTTGTTGTATGTATGTGTTTAAGTTATCATCAATATTGTTGATCCATATTCCATTTATTGAAGTGTTAAAAATCAGAAAAATGCTATGCAGTAAAATCTTCTAAAATGGAATTGCATAGGGAAGAAAAAAATGAGTTATAGACAATTTGCCTTCTTATCAGGTGTAAATGTATTATATATTCTTTTCTTACGTATTAGTATATTAATTTTTAATGGATCAACACATTTTTCAATTTAAGACAGGATTCCGTCATAAGCAGGTTCTTTTTCACACGTTTTACTATATTTTAATTTAGCCATATTTTAATAAGTGTATAAATCTACTATTCTTTAAAAAGAATAAATTTTAATGTTTAATTATAAAATAATGGCGATTTAAAAATGTATGCATGTTTTGCAATGATTTTTATGCCAGATCTTATTTTACTGACCTTCGAAAGGACCAGGCACGTCGAGATAATGACTTTCATACGGATCAAAACCAGGACTAAAAATTTTGAGGCGTGAAGACTAGGAAAAATGAAACCAGTCCCGGCTCTGTACGGAAAAAATAATTTAAGGCACGGCCTTATACTTCAAGAAAAAAGTAAGGCCATGCCCGGCCCGTAAAGAGTAATCACTCGGCCCGGCCCGGCCCGAGTATTCAGAAAAAAATATGGCCCGGGCCCGGCCCGGCCCGAGTGCCGTGAACAAAAATAGGCCTGAGTACGGGCTTCGGGCCTTGGCCCGGCCCGTGCAGATCTCTAGTGTAACATAAACAAATTCCTTATACAAGGCTAAACAAAATAATTTAGATACTTTGCCGTCAATGGAGGGTAACTGCTGTAAGTGCGCTTTCAGCTGTCTTATGTGTTTTCTAGCTGCGTGGAATTTTAGCATAGAATGTGGTGTGTATAAAAATACAAAGAATATATACAAAGGTGCACAAAAGTTTTTGAATGTATTATTTTCTACGGGCAGTGATTGCTGGAAAGGAGTTTTCAGTTGCGTTAGATGTTTTCTAAATGATTTATTTACATATCTCCTTGAAATTTTGAAACAACATTCTGGTAGTGTTTGAAAGGTTTTCATGATCTACGCGTTGCGCATAATTTTTTAACTTCTTTTCACACGATTTTATTTAACTTAACTTGGTTTATGTCTGACAAGATGTAATTTTGAAACCCATTTTTTCACTCACTTCCTGATATGCTCGAATTAAAAAACAAAATATACTAGGCAATGTTTCTGATGACAATACGACGCACAATGGAGTATTTGAGGTAAAATCTTGGCCAAAATTACTTTTCATGGGTTTTAAAGTTAAAACCATTGCTGTTGACTTACTATTAGTAAATACACTTAATTAATGTGATACATACTTAAAAATATGCATTTATTTAAAAAATAAATATATAATACAACTAATAAATATATAATACAACAATAAATATATAATATAAATTACTTAATTGTTTACTGTTTATAAGAGGAAAGTAATTATTGATAGGTTTGTTTTATTAACAAGTAATGTTTAATTAAATGTTGTTAATTTTACTACACATAAATGTTTAATTATTTATATAAACCGGTGTATATAATATATATATATATATATATATTACTTGCATTTAGTAATCTACCGAAGTTTAGTCTCTATAGTATAGAGATGCTTGTCTTTGAGTATTTTTAATAGATTTGAAGTCCTCCCAGAAAACATTGATATCTAAAAATGGCAACAATATGCGGATTTTTTTTTTAATTATTGCCTTCAAAACTATAACCAGTACGATTATAATTCAGAAGTGGTCCGACAAACCCCGACACAGCTCTTTAAAAAGCTTTGAATATATTAGATAATATATTTCAATAAATATATTTCAATAAAATAGATCTATAAAGGCTTAAAAATAACCCTTTTTCAATTTTAATTTCTGCCTTTTTGGCCAGGATTTTGCATAAAATACTCCACTATGTGCGACGTATTAATATTTTTAGAATTTAATTATAAATTAATTTTAAGGCATTTTCCCGTTAGCCGGGCGTAAGTGACTAATCGCCCAATATATTCTTTATGATTACAGTAAAATAAGAATGTAATATATATTTTTTTAAAGTACGCTTTATCAATTAACAGTTTAATGTTAATTAAATTATGATTATACGTTTAGAAAATAGTTTAAAAATCCCGAATCTATTATATTAAGATCTCAAAGTCTGTTTGTATCTCACAATCACAACTTACATCTTCAACAATATAGAGCATTGAGTGATGGATTTAATACCAGTTATTCACGTAGATCCGAGAATGTAACATTAATTCTAAAAAAAAATTTAATCAGAATTAATTTCCGAGATATTAATTTTGTTTTCTAACTGTTAACGAAATTTCTCTAAAGATGGCAGCTAAAATACTCCATTTTTTAAAGAATAAAAAAAAACGAGAATGTAAAAAAATGCATTACGGATTATGAAACACTTTTCAACACTAGAGGAATATTGTTAAAAAATTTCATTTTTTTTCATACAATAAAATGAGATACCTAAATAAAAATTATATTTAAAAAAAAAAAAAAAAAAAAAAAAAACACAAAGCAGTAAAAAATTATTTTCAGCAATTGCTGTCCTGTCCATAGCCGGTAATGTGTGCAATTTTTTCGTGCAACCTTGTATATGATCTAAATACCTGGTAATCAGGGCTTAATTTCTAAGAAAAAAAGTACCGGAGCCCTAATATTCTGCAGTACTAACATCCGTAGCGTACCCCTTCCCCCCCTCCCTCCGCCATCACTCCAATCTGCATATTTATACACTATATTGCCAAAGGTGATTGGTCACTTGCGATTTTAGACGTTTTGTTATCTGGAAAAATACATGAGGAATTAACCTGAAACTGCAAGTGTGTAAACAGTATAGTATAGCTTATATATTTCCGTGAATACTTTTTCCCGAAACACCATAGGGCATTGTCAACAAATTGAAAAAGAGCGAATATATATTTTTTTCGCGAATATATATTATTTTTATTTTTTTAATATATATAAAATTTAGTATTTTTGGATTACCCTGTAAAAACTAATGTAGCAAAATTGTTCAAACTCGAGATTATTAATAAGTGGTTTATTGTAATATACTGCGTTAAATTTTTATGAGGATAGCATGAATATTCGAAGAGAAATTAAGGTTTTTATAAAAACCGACTCAAATTTCGCCAAGTTTTTTCATTATAATTTGCAGAGTTCTTAATATAAAAAAAAGTTATTTTGAGAAAATATGACAAACAACATTGTACATAATACTCTGCAATCGGAATTAAAAAATAATAAAAATTGGATGAAAAATGAGCAGGTTTACTAAAAAATGCGAATGCAATCAAAATATAATATGCATAATGTATTAGCTAAGTATATAGAGCAACTTTTGTGAAAGTCTCAAAATCATAGCTTGAAAATTCTGAAAATTATCGTCGATAGAAGAAGCTCGAAATCCGTTGTTCCCAAAAGGAAGCAAAAAGATGAGGGGTTGTATCCAAATATAGTAGTACGTGCAATATTGTGTACGCTATCTTGGCACTAATCAACAGATATTTGATACAACACCTCATATTTTTGCTTCTTTTTGGGAACAACGGATTTCGAGCTTATTCTATCGACGATAATTTTCAGAATTTTCAAGCTATGATTTTGAGACTTTCACAAAAGTTGCTCTATATACTTAGCTAATACATTATGCATATTATATTTTGATTGCATTCGCGCATGCGCAGTGAAACATTTTTTAGTAAACCTACTCATTTTTCATCCAATTTTTATTATTTTTTAATTCTGATTGCAGAGTATTATGTACAATGTTGTTTGACATACTTTCACAAAATAACTTTTTTTTTATATTAAGAACTTTGCAAATTATAAGCAAAAAACTTGGTGAAATTTGGGTCGGTTTTTATAAAAACCTTAATTTCTCTTCGAGTATACATGCTATCTTCATAAAAATTAACACAGTATATTACAATAAGCCACTTATTAATAATCTCGAGTTTGAACACTTTCGCTACATTAGGTTTTACAGGGTAATCCAAAAGATATTCGTTCTTTTTCAATTTGTTGACAGTCCCCTATGGGGTTTCGGGAAAAAATATTCACGGAAATATATAAGCTATATAAATATATAAGCTGTTTACACACCTGCAGTTTCAGGTTAATTCCTCATGTATTTTTCTAGATAGTTAACAAAACGTCTAAAATCGCAAGTGACCAATCACCTTTGGCAATATAATGTATTTCATACATTATTTTTAAGATTTAAAGCATTGTTTTATATTTAGCAAAATAAAAATTCTAAATACATCTATTTGTGTATACTTAGCTATCAACTATTCCCCTTTTTAGTTATTACTACTTCCAAATGGAAACCTTTGCCTAATCTTAATGTTAATTAATCGCAGAGTTCTGCGATTAAATACCCAGTATTATGATTCGGAAATAGTGTTAACACCAAAAAAAAAAATAAAAAAAAATGAATAGTTCACAGCTATGAAGAATAGAAAAAGACTATTTCTGTTTACTCTTTATTCTTATCAAAATAGAATTAAAATGATTTGAAATGAAAATAAATAAAATTTTGAATTTATGACAGATTGAGCTCGACTCTGACCAAACCCAAAGGCTGATATAAAAATCGAGCCCGTTTCATCTCCATCTTTTACGTGAGCGACACATTACGTCTCTTATAAGTGTTTTGATACAAAAGAAGGAAAATGATTGGAGATGGGAAAGAAAGAAAAGGGTAATTTAGGATTCGTTTTTCGGAAGTGTTATTGCACTGGGCTCCGGAGCACAGTGTTTATGAGCTCCAGTGAATTCTGGCCAATATTTCATTTTTCACTAAAAACGGAGAAGTACCGGAGCTGGGCTCCGTCGCAAATTAAGCCCTGCGCGTAATGCACAATAAATAATTTTTAAAATGCATATCACAGATGAAAACGCATATCCAGGAGTTATGGCCGATTCTACCCAGATTGAGCTAAAATCTCCCGTGGTGTAAATCTCTCCATCATTATCAATCAAGTACTTAATATTTCCTTCTATTTATTTTAGTTTTAAAAAACCAAACCGCCATTTTGATGCTTAGAATCTTTACTACTTGAAACCGGTGATCATTGAAACCGACCCCCCGTAATCATAACCGATTAGTGAATGCAAACAGGAAATGAACAGCCATTAAATAGATCTTTTCTCCCTTTTTTTTTTTTTTTTTTTTTTTTTTGTTCTTCCTGTAAAAAGGACTTCGAATTTCTCTAACTATTTATATAAAGAATAAAAAAAAGGCTGAAACTAGTTTGTTTCGTTTTTGAAGTAAAATGCAGTTAAGTATTTTTAACATAAATATAGTCAATTACATAAAATAAAATAACGTTTTATTTATTACGAATATTTTTCCCTCTTAACAAAGCTAAATTTACTGATTTGTTCACTGTTTTCGTTTTTATAAGTAAAAGCATGAAATTTGCGGACATAACTAATGCAAGTGATTTAGAATCAAATAGCTATTTTCTGTTACCAATAAATTTATTCCATCTTGAGTTATAATCGATCAAAAATCGACTTTCATGCTATTTTATGAAAGGAAATTTGTCTTTATATAAAAAAAGAAAAAACGGTGTTAGCATATCATAACTGGGCTTTAAAACTTGGGGTAGGGGGGGGGAGTCTCGAGACATTTTTGTAAAAAATTATAGCCCTCTCCTTAAATAAAAATTTGTCAAAGTCCTAGGCTTTCGAGGAATTTTTAAAATGGTGGGGAAGTGGTTGAGATAAATATGTTCAAAGCCTTCATTCAAGCCATTCAGTCAGGATGGTAACAAATGATGGAAGTTTGTAAAAAATAAAAAACTCTAGCTACTGTGCTGATTGGAAATGTCTGAGAAATTTTGCTGTGATTCATTTTAGGATACACAGTATAATTTTAGCTTAAGAATTTAAAAACTTATATTGTCCTTTAATTTCAAAAAATTTGAACTGTACCTCTTTACACCATTTCAAGAGAAGAAAAACTGGAACGAAAACTCGTACATCGGTTATAGATTATGAAACATTTTCCAACATTATTTGAATACTGTTAAGAAATTTCCTTCTTTCATACAATGCAATGATACATCTAAATAAACAATTTAAAACACAGAACGCAGTTAAAAATCCATTTTTAAGAATTGTTACCCATAGCAGATAATGTATGAGAATCATTTTGTGCAACCCAGTATATAATCTATAGAGCTTTAAACATACTAGATAATGAAACTAAAATTTCAATGAGCTGGAAAAAGTTTAAAACAACTAAAAAAGTTTTTTCTAGGGAAATGCTACTTATACTACATGATGACACTACATTCATGTATCAGTATCCTTTAGAGCAACAATGTATATGAATAATGCAGCAAAATTTGGTTGAGCTAAAGAACGTGCAAACCGGTTAAAAGTGCATTTTCAGGAAACCCTTCCATAGATGTTAATATGATTTTTTATTATTATTATTTTTTTGTGGGGGGGGGGGGGGGGAGGCGCTGATGGAGTCTATATCTCATACGCTTTATACACATCACGTAGTATATACTAACATTAAATTCAGCTTGAAAACTCAAAACTAAAAATGCACTTACAGCACTTACCATCCATAGGTGGCAATATATCTAAATTTCTTTTACGCAGCCATATGAATTTATTTCTATTCTACAAGAATCTCTTAGAATAATAAAATATATTTTAGCTGGAAATGCCTAACACAGTTAAAAACACGCTTTAGGAATTCACTCCCATAAACAGGTCCTTATTACCGCACAGGCCAAGTAGACCACGGCTTTGGGCCCATTGGAGACGGATGCTCCAAAATGAGTAAAATTATTTAGGAAAAAATTCTCCTAGAAGAAATTTTATTTCAATTTTCGATATCTCAGAAACAGATATACGTCTAAATAGATACAAATGCCTCGCCTGTACTTTTCTGTTCTCTACAAACAGTTTAAATAGAAATGCTGTTGACAAATATTTTTATGGGGAACTTTTTTAAAGAAATATTTAAAGTATTATAGTATCAAGCAGCAAAAGAAAATTTATATTAACCCGAGTTTCATGGCCATTTTCATAAAATGCAGAAAAATTGCAGAATATACACTCCAAAAAAACATTTCTAGCTACTATTTTGGTTAGAGGGGGACCCTGAAAATCTGCTAGGCCTTGGGCAATGGACAATCTTAATCGGGCTCTGCCCATAAAGTGAAATGCTTATGATTTCTTTCGTAAAGCTCTGTATATGATCTATAGAATTCCTATATTTATCACGTAATGCGTTAAAATTTAGTTACATTTAAAAACACGTACTACAACTGAAAACGCACTTCCAGCAATTAGTGTTCATAGTTTTATAAACGAACTACATATATGCTACTTACTTCATACTCTATAGAAAGTATACTGTAGCCCACCTCAGGGACACATACCAATTCCATCATATTTGCTGTTTCATAAGATCACTAAAATGTACTGCAAATGATTTTTTCCCCACTGACCATAATGTAAACGAAAACTTTTGTCTATCCCTGTAAACGAGCTATAACTATCTACTTCATTTTGAATATCAATAGGGAATATATAGCCTCGATAACGTATATCTAAATCGTGGAAATTCAAGTATATTTACGAAAGTTAGAGCGGGGACAAACTGTCAAAAAGACGGAGGGACAAAGAGGAGGCACAAATACTTTTAAGCTATGTTGGAAAATGTTAAAAACTATATGGATTATATTTCTTTTTAAAACTTTATATTATTAAACATTACCTATTGGTTCTTGAAACACAATATTATGAGTTTTATCAACAAGATAAGTTAATTTTTCATAAAACAGCTTAATTTGGTTTCCAAAAACATAATAGTAAAAAAATTATAGTAATAATAATAAATTATTTTTTTACAAATTTTTCATAAAATTTCTATATAATTTAACATTAATTATTATTATAAGGCGGTTCTCAAGAAAATATTTTCCCCGCTCAACAAGGAGAAACTTCTGACATACCTAATGTCTTATTTTACATACTTGCATAATGATATTTGCAAGTAGGATTATTAATAAGGTTTGTAATCAAACAGTTTTTTAATTTTACGATAAATGAATTACATCTTGAGTTATAAGCTATTATTGTCTTAGGACGGTAGATTTATTTTTCATTCCTGCGCTGTCACGTGCCGATATTCGGTTCAAAATGACAACTTTGACAGCATTTTCTGAAAAATCTTCTTCTTTTATGGAAAAATGAAAAAAAATACAGTTCGATTACATAGTTTTTTAATAAGAGCACTTGCCAATTTGATATGTTTGCGAATAAAAATAAATTTAAAAATGCTTCCGAAAGAATCTCGTTTGGATTTGAGAACAGCCTTAATAAAAACCATTCTCCTAAAAGTACACATATATATGTATTCATTTTCATTTATATCAATTATTACTTAGAATTATAGATAAGTTTTCCGTAAATTGAACAACATTTCTTATTTGCCCTTAATATTGCTGTGTTTCATATTCCTTGTGTTTCATATAGATACCCATTTATTAAAAAAATAATAATAATAAAAAGTTAACATATTTGAGAAATATGGAAGGGGTTGAGGGAAAAATAATCCATAAGGAACACTTTACTCATTGTTGATATTTTATAACTATATAAAATTAGTAACATTTAGTTGATAATTGGATCATATTTAAATCCTACTCATACAGGTTAAGATGAATCCAGATAATTTATGAATACAAAAAAATATAAATCAAACACTGATTTTAATTTGTTTATTTTAATGTTACACATTTTCAAGGTTGTCCCCCCCTTTAAAGACCCAATAAAAATATTATTAATACTTTTGAAATATTAAATACAAATTTTTATACAATTTGTAGTATCTTGATGAAAGAATGAAGAAAAAATTGTCATGTTTCAGGTACATTTGTCTCGATTTCTATAATATTATTCTATATAAATAATAAAACTTCATCTGAAATTAATTTAAAGTAAATAATTACAGTTCGTTCTGTAGAAAATTTAAATTATTTATAATTTAAGCATCATTAGTAAGAGCTATGTCTTATGTTAAAAAAAAATAAACTGCTCTACTCATTGAATTCTTGACTATCTTTATCAAGAATCTTTTAATTTACAATAATAAATAAATATTCAATGCAGTTTCATTAATATGATTTATTTTCCCACAGCTATTCAAAACATTTTTCTTGAAATCCTTAGTGTCTGCAATATCTCATTTTTCTGTCAATGCTGTAAATTAGAAATTGTGTTATTTTCCGATTAAATCGAAAATTTCAAAAGAAAACTTTTTATATAGATTTTCTGGAATGATTTGACATTTGATTTTACTTTTAATATTGTTGTTTTCTATATTAACTCTCGTTCTGCATTTGTCTGTCACACATCTCCAGTATTCTGTATTTTGATACTTTCTATTAAATCGGAATAGGTAATTTTCGTAATTTAGAAGCAAAGCTCCATGCTCACTTTTAATATAACTAATTTCGGCCATTCTTGAACTAGAAACACGTACTTCACTTGAGGGTTCCAGTACAATAACTAACTGGATGGCATGCTTTATACTGTACAGAGGCCATTTCAACGATTTTTATCAGTTCGCGAGCATTAAGTATAATTAATGACAAAAAAAAGCTCCTTCTTTGATCAGTTAAATGGTTTCAGAAATGCCATATGCACCTGTTAACCATTTGTGATTATAGCGAAAACATGTTTACAGAAAAATTCTAAATACTCTGAGAGGAGAAAAATAATAAATAATATGTAAATTCTGATGCTTTTAAAATGGCTATACAGTATATCCCGTTTATAGAAATAGCTGTTAAAAACAAACACTTATACTTAAAAAAAAATCCATGACGGCTCAGCCTGCAGGCACAGGTAGATTTCGAAGACGCAGACCGTGGGGCGCCTGTTTGTTGGGAATTGCGGAAGAAATGACCTTTTTGCCATGATGCGGTAGTTGGAACCGCCCACTTCGAAACCTAACTTTTTTGCAGGCGGAGCCGACAGGGATTTATTTATTTATTTATTTATTTTCTATAAAAAAACTTGTCAGTATAAAAGTTTAGATAATATTAAGAGGATTTATACTAAATTTAAGCGGATTTGATATCTTGTAAATTGACGAAGTTATGAATTTTTTTCTTCTAAAAACCCCTCCCCCCCCCCCTTGGGACCATTTTTGATTGTATGAAAAATCTGTCATATATAAATTTTCGGCCCTTTTCCTAGAAGTAATAATAACTTTAAACGGATTCGATACGTATCATAATTAAGAAAGTATGGTTTTTGCTGTTTTCACAAAAAGCCCCCATTTCCCTCCCCCCCCCTCCCCCTTGGTTTGATTTTGCCCATTAACGAACTTGACCGTGATTTTATGTCCCTTAATTTTATGTATCCGTTTGGAAGAGATTTGTGCAGAATTATTGACGTTATCGTGTCCATAAAAAGGTGACATAGATAGATAGATGTTTTGAACTGGGGGGGGGGGGGGGGTTCTGGCAGTCATGATCGACGTAGATCTGCAAAATGTTTTCAAAAATTCCAACTTAGAGGAGAATGTAATAGGTAGTATTTCTTACGAAATCTACCTAAAAGGCAGAATACAATGAAAATCTTCATGCTATTTTTGCTTTTAACTAAAATATTTTTTTTAAAAAATACTCCTTTTCACAGAAACAGTTATTAATAAACAATAAATCTATTGTATATATGAATAAATATATTTCGTAAAAGAATGAACATTAAGATCAGACAACTGCAAAATGTTGTAACTGAAGAACAAGAAAAAAAATTCATGCTTCACGCACAGATTAAACTATTTCCAAAACTTCCAGAATATTTAAACGCAATTTCATCTTTTGATACGATGAAAGAAGAAAACTCATAATAGAGTTGAAAAAGCAATTTTAAGTTTTACCACCCATATGCGGTTTTGTATTCAAATTTATTTGTGCAACCCTTATATTTTTATACAGGACCACAATGCTAGAATTTAATTCCGAGAAAATGCATAACACTGTTTAAAATTAAATTTCAGAAATTTCCGTCCATCGACCGTAATACATTCGTATTGTTTTCTGTAGCCCTGTGTATGATCTATAAATATTTATATATACGAGACAATATGCTAAAATTTATTTCAGCTGTAAGACGTATAGCATAGCTAAAAACGTACTTCCGACAATCACCATCCATAGACAGTAATATGTCCAATTTATTTAGAGCAAGCATAATATATATATGAGTTTATTTAGATTTTACAAACATTTCTTAGAATAATCTAATTACAGTTTAGCAGAAAAGTAAATAACACAGTTCAAAATACCATTTAAGCAACGCACGTCCACAAACGGCAATATCTACAATTTTTTTTGTACAGCCTATATGCTGTAAGCTGCAGATTTTCTTTTTCTTTTTTTTAAACTACGTAATATACTATAATTTAGTTAAGCTTAAAAAAGCATCACACAGCTGAAAACCTATTTGCAGCAATCACCGCTCTTGGATAGTACTGTAATCGAATTATTTTCTGTCCTTTTAAATGACCCATAAATCTTATACAGACCATGTTCTTTAAGCATGTTGTAGTACGCAAATCAAATTTATTATGTTTGAAGTAGTGTAATATCATTAAGTTATACTGCAAACATTCCATAATGTTACGGAATTTGTTTGCGTGTCCCTGTTTACGATCTGTAAATGCTACAAGCTGCATTTTCAATTGAAAATGTCCCATATTAGACCTCAATATCATATACCAATTACACGAAAATACAAATAAAGTATATTTACGAATATTAGAGAACGGACGGATAATAGACAGAGATTACCTGAAATGAATGTAAAAAATGCCCTTTGCAATCGTTTTTCTCCCCTTTAAAAATTGTTTGTTTAGAACAATTTCCAGATTCAGTTTTTCTTTCTTTCTTTTTCTTTTCTTTCCTTTTTTTTTTTTTTTTTTTCTTGTACTTGCTTGAACTTGAAGGTAGTTTTTAAATAACTTTTTTTCTCTATTCCTGCTGCTATATCTTAAAAAAAGAAAAAGAAAAAAATTATAATTTTTTTTTAATAAACTCACTAGATCGCACTTTCTGCCATGCTTAAAAAAGCTGTGAGTTTTCTATAATCGAGTTCGGTGCTCATGGCAAAGTAACGTATTGTAAAGGATTTCTTTTTTTTTTGGAAAAATCATGAATTGAAGTCATGAAAACTACTTTATCGGAAATGTAGCTAACTGCAACTACAACTACTTTATTTAAAAAGTAGCGACTACAAACTACTTTTCAAAAGTAGTCACTACTTCGTTATTTTCAGATTTTGCCAAAATATTCAATACTCGAAATTAAAGACACGGATTAAATAATACAGTGACTCCTCGTTATATCGCGTCTGCCCGGTACAATTAAATAAGTTCGATATAAACGGGTCAATTGAAGTTTTAAGAAATATAACATGCAAAAAAAAAATTGTGTTTGTCTCCAAAATGTTAGCTTATACACCTATTATAAATTTCTAAGCGAAATTTTGAGAGATGCATAATACAATCAATACTTGAATACAGTTACTTAAAAAAATCCGGAGTGGTTCCACTCGACTTTTCGAATATTTTACAGAATACTGTGAGTTCAAATAAATAGTAATATAACAATAAATAAATAAAAAAAATTCCTAATTTTACAAAGGTGAGAGCTTTGGGAACCAGAAAAAGCGAGAAAATTTTAATATACACGCAATCATCCACACATACATATGAAATTTTGTGGGAAAATTTCACCTATGTTTTGCTAAAGTATCTTATTTTTTAAAAGGAACGTAACGCTTTTTTGCTGAAAAAGTACAATTTCCGGAAATAATAACAGATTGGAAGCCATAAATAACTGATAAGAAACTGTTTCTCTTTCATCAGTTAATGGTTTTAGAAATGTCAATCGGACATCGTTAAATGTAATTAACGGTCAGTAAATCGTTTTTGAGGGAGAATATATATTTTTTTTTATATAAACAGCTCAAAAATGGCGTAATTTTGGAGATCAGTTTTTGGGATCAATGTTTAGCGTTCACCCTACTTGTCAACCTTGTCACATTGATTATCTACCGTTGGTTAGTAGGGGTCACAGCGGGAGATTTTAGCTGAATCAGGATTCTTCCGTTATGGCCAGGGCTTTACAAATTTTATAAAATCTGGTAGCCAGCAAAAAAATCTAGTCGTCAGTAAAAAATATTACTCCCACTTATTTTCAAAAAGCACAAAAGTTTTTATGAATTAACTAGCCGGTCTTCGCCCGTCTAGCCGATCGCTTCCGAGTGGCGCCCAGATACATAATGCAGCGTACCCCTGACTTCTCTTGGGGCCCAGAAAGTGCATTTTACATGCAACCAGAAAGATATAAATAAAATACTTTAAATTAAAAGTATACGAAAATAATTAATAAGAATATAAAAAGAACTTAAATAAAGATTTCGCGGCATAAATATTTTTTTTCATGAGTCCCCTGACAAAGTACTACTGGGCCAACCCGTGATTATCTAGGGTTGGAGCCCAAGTAGTATCTGGGCCTCACTCGGAAGCGACCGGCTATTATATAATAAAAAGTCATCATTAGTTCTCTCTTTCTTCTAATATTCCGCAATCGGGTTCACAGCCGATGTTGCCCACAAACTCGCTAGTTCTAAAATCGCTGAAATACATGATTACCTACTTTTTTGTAAATTTGTAAAGCGGAATTTCACATCCCTACTTAAAACTGCTGCTCAGATATAGCACAATTACCTAAAACATTCGACACACAGTGTGACTCTCTGGATGGATTATCTAAAATTTCTGAAATACACATTTATCTATTTGTCAGTACATTTGTTATCCTAAATTTCACGCTCCTACCTATTACTGACAAGGGGACCGCCAAACATAATGCGCACAGATTTTGATGACTTTAAAGTATGTTGTAGGGATCATACCCCTAACTATTCAGGTCAAAGGTTTCTTTCAAATGGGCTTTAGTTTTCGAGAAATTTCGGGTTAAAGTTCAGAATGCATTTCAAATACCCATTGGTTCGCGATCTTGAGCAAGGTCTGGGTAGTGCAGAGCTCGCGATTTGAGATGCGGAGATGAGGGTTCTGTCCTCTCATGTGACTTTTACCTTTTTTAATAAATTTTATATATTTGTCGCATTACAAGTTTTATGCAAAATTATGAATTCTGCTTCTTTGAACTTTTTGATATTTTCCTAATAAAAACCATTTACATTTTCGAATTTTTTGTAAAAATTTACATTTTTTGTTTTTGTACAGTTTTTAAATTAATATTTCTATTGACGAAATTTCAAACTAATTTATGTCTAGATTTTTTTTTTTTTTTTTTTTTTTACCTTTTATAATAACTTTATGAAATTTTAAATGAAAATTTATACAAAATATTTTTTATCTCAAATCTTCTAAAGGTATGTATGATTAGGTAATTCCAACAACATATCTTGAAAGGAGTAATAAAATATTAAAGCAATAACGCTTATATCCAAGTTTTTGCCAGTTACACACACACACACACACATATATATATATATATATATATATATATATATATATATATATATATATGTTTAACCAATGTGTTTTGCCTGCACTAACTTATGGAGCAGAAACTTGGACACTAACAAAACGAATGGTACAAAGATTACAAACAACGCAGCGAAGTATGGAAAGATGTATGCTAGGCATAACCAGAAGAGACCGAAAGAGAATAACGTGGATAAGAAGTCAGACGAAAGTTTTTGACATCATCGAGAGAATTAAACGGCTAAAATGGAAATGGGCTGGGCACATTGCAAGAAGACAAGACAATAGATGGAGCACAAACACCCTACAGTGGTATCCCAGAGATGTAAAACGACCAAGAAGACGACCTCAAGTAAGATGGAGTGACGAAATCAGAAAACTGGCCGGTGTTAATTGGATGACTAAAGCACTAGACAGGCAACAATGGAAAAATCTGGGGGAGACCTACATCCAGCAGTGGATTGAAAACGGTTGATGATGATGATGATGATGATATATATGTATATGTTTACTTAAATACATTTAACTGCAAAGTTCAAACTCAACATCATTTTTGATTTGCACAAATAAAAAATAATGTATTACAATTGATTGTTTTTCATTCTAACAAGTCGATGCCATACAGAAAAATTCAGCTAGAAATGAAAAATCGTTTGTAAATTTCAATACATATAAAAAATATTTGAAAAAAAAATCGTCTGCAATAACTTTTACGGTAATATCAGAATAAATAAAAATTTCTTTTGATTCATTTCGTTTAGCTTCCTTGGCTGACAATTAACCACGTTTGAAATAATTTCTTTTTCACATTTAATGCATTTTTTAATATATTTATCACAATTTAAGTATTTAAAGAATATATAATATGCTGATTTATACATTCTTCCAATATTGTTAAAACAATTTACGTAAAGAATATATTTAAAGGCGATTTTTAATGCGGAATTTGTTTAGAATATTTTTGCGATATTTATCACACAATTATTTCCATATTTAATAACTAAAAATGTCGATGTCGGTGATGATAAATATTTTAGTATTTCAGCAGTTAACATATTTCAATATATTTAGAACAAATTAAATATTAAAAGGATATATTATTTTGTTAATTTTTTCTTATTCATTTAAATTTTTTAAAATAAAAATGCAAATAAAAAAATGCATTATTTCATAAATACGATAAATAAATAAGTATACATAAATGTAAACAATAATCATTTTAAAAAGACGAGATATCAATACATAAATTAGTTTGGATTTTCGTCAACAGAAATATTAGAATAAAAATTGCGAAAAACTGCAAAATGAGTGAAATATGAAATAAAACTGAAATATGTGTTTAACTAACTTTTAGTACATTTGTTATCCTGAATTTCGCGCTTTTAAGTAAAACTGTTTTTGAGATATGGCGAAAAGGCAAAATGATCTAAAACTTTAGAACCCCCATTTAATCCCCTTAGTGGTTAAATTTCTAAAATCGCTGAAATACGTGTTTAATTATTTTTTAGTAGATTTTGTTATCTTGAATTTCGCGCTCTTACCTAAAACTGCTGATAAGATATATGGTGAAAATGTGAAATCACCTAAACTTTTCGACCCCCCCCCCCCCCATTTCACCCACTTAGTGGTTGAATTTCTAAAATCGTCTGAAATACATGTTTAACGATTATTTAGTAGAATTGCTATCCCTAATTTCAGGTTCCTACTTAAAACTCCTGCTGAGATATGCCGAAAAAACGAAATTATCTAAAACTTTCGAACCCTCATTTAAGACCATTTCGACCCCTCGTGTGCAGTGTGCAGAAAGCAGATTAATATCACGTCATTAGAGAATTATAAAGAAAATCAATCTGACGTCATATTGGAAGTTTAACGGATTTTTCAAATGTTTGAGAATAATACATAGCAAGTATCAATATGAGTAATAGAGAACAGTAAATATATGAGTTTGAGGAACGTATTGAATCATGATAAAAACCCGATTATGGAAATATTCGCATATTTTAACATTTTGAAAGTGTACAACATGTTTAATTTTGAAATTATTTTTTTTAAATATCGCATTTAGTCCACATGATAGATATTATTATGACAGAGTATAATAACGGGCTTCGTCCGCTATTGGGCTTGTTCAGATATTCGAAAAAACGGAGTTTGTTATAAAGAGAGTTACATATGTTTTTAATTATCGGGGGTGAAACGTTTTCCTTAATTAATGCATTTATTTTTCTTTTAATGTTACGTGAACGACGTCACGGGTAACAGATAGTAAAATATAAAATAACTAATCTTCCGTAATCTGTGGGGAAGGTTAGCTCCAAACATGGGCGTTTGCTAGCAACAATATAGTTTAAAATCAATGTAGATACTTTTAAATAACTGTCACAAAAAGTCTCACTTTCTAAAATGCGCAATTGGCAGTAGGACCTGGATTACAGAGGATTACGCAATAGGTTTAAATATCTATTTTATATAAACTTTTTTTTTTAAATATCGCATTTAGTCCACATGACAGATATTATTAAAGGGATATTAAACGAAAACCTTTGTGCGATCTTCAATCACACTTACCCACTTTTTTTTTTTTTTTTTTTTTTTTTTAGCTTTACATTCAACTAAGGAGGTAAAATCAGATTAAGTTTCTTGCATTTAACTGGACACTTATTACACACCATTTTCACAAGAATTGAATTTGCAGTAAAAGTAGAATTTCAAGCAATTTTAACATTTTAAAGGTGTACAACATGTTTAATTTTGAAATTATTTTTTTTTAAATATCGCATTTAATCTACATGATAGATATTATTATGACAGAGTATAATAACGAAATTCCTCCCAGTCCTCCATGTTTTCATACCTTTTGGTGCAGAAAAACACAATGGTAAACCTACGAGTCAGCCGCTAAAATCGGGTTTTCAGGTGTTTTCCACCAAGATATGACTTGGCAGACCGATTGCGTTTTAATATGCGAATCAAGATTTAACTAATCCTAGAATTTCATCCGTGAAATGGATGAGGTGATTGTCTGTGCTGTCGGCTCCCGGTCTATATGTATTTATTCGGTTTCTCTTAAACAATATTGATCTTAATTTGATAATGTCCTTTAAATTGCGATGTATGTGTGTGTAAGCTTATTACTTTATTTCTATCTGATTATTCAAAAATAATGTATATCAAATTGCCAAATATATAAAAATTTGATATTTACAAGAGAAAGAAATACTTTCTAGATAAATTCTTTTTCTGTTGTAAAGTGGTTTTATTAAAAAGCTTTATTATTATTTATAGGGTTAAATATTGCATGATACACTTTATATTGATTGGTACTTTCAGTACTTTTCTTATTATCAAATTTACATAAATTCGTATTTATTATATATGCATATATTTCAGATTCAACATGAAAGCATTATTTGCTTTAGTTTTGTGTATTCAAGCTTATTTGGTTTTATCTGACGATTGCTCACCAAATCCATGTCCTACTTGTAAGTATAAATTTATTATAATCCGTTTAAGTCTGGCCTCAAAAGGAAGAGTTTGTTATGGCTACTTTCGGACACGTTTTTGAATTCATTTTTATTCGTAAGCTAATAACAGTGGCAAGTGTATTTATTCAGAATCTATAAAATTTAATAGCGTTTTTAATTTTTAATAAATGCAAAAATCTTTAAAAAAAAAAAAAAAAAAAAAAAAAAAAAACATGACGTTAAAGTTGGCGTCTTGAAACAAATTTCCGGACACGACATCCCGAGGAGAGTCGTCATGAGCCAGGAATCACTTATAACTCAAGATGCAATACAGTTATTGAAAAATGAAGAATGCTGTTCAATTCTAAATCACTTTCATAGCCATGTCTGCCAATTACATGCTTTTATGTTTAAAAACGAGTCCGTAAATGTGCCGATAAGTTTCGCATTGTTGAACGGGGTATTTTTTCTATTTTTTTGAAACGCCTTAGTAATAATTTTAAAAATGTATTAATTTAATTCCTCTTACTGTGTAGAAAAATATATAAGTACTATATTAATGAGCGTCTGAGACTATTCTCATATGAGTAGAGACGAGTCTATAAAGTTCTTTATACAATTCGCGCCACTTTCCGTTAACTCCGATTTTATTTTTCTTGGAAACTCATTTAGTTCTCTGGTCTGGCTGGACCAGAGAAAAGGGTGCTTACCTTGGATATTCAGAGGGTACAAGTATTTTGACGAATTTAAGTCATTTTATCTGACATTACAAAGTTTAATACATGCTCATAGCACCAAGTTTCAAGATTGTTAGATATTATATTCATGAGTCTGGCTATAGATAACTCCGCTTTATCCCCAATGGCTATTTGAGGCACCATCAAATTATTTGCTACACAATTTTCTATAACAAATCTTATGGTATTCAAATATCACTTGAACAGAAATTACCTTGTAGTAGATTCCAGCGCTGGGACTTTATATATTTTACTTATTTTTTTCAATAGATACTTAAGTACATTAACATATAGATCATAACTTGGTACGTCCACTTGGTTGTAACCCATTGGCGCAAAACAATTCTCTTACTTTACTTCATTAACAATTTCAGTCTGGATTTCAAGCGTGGCGATATTTATGATTTTTGTAGTCGTCATCTTTCTATGAAATATGATTTGACTGATTCTTCCCCCTTTTTATACAGTTGTTTTTTGTATTATTATTCAAGATTAGAGTCTTAAGAAATACCGAATTGTTAGACATCTTAGGCCTGCCTGCTGTTTTTTGGCTTCGTTGGTCAACGGTTGAGTTTCGAGGCAGGGCCCGATTAACTTCTGAAACCGGAGCAAGTACAGTATCCTTTTTGGGCGCCCTTTTTCATCCGGTAAAAGTTTTCTAAATTCGTCATACATGGAAACTCGTTAATGATACAATCTGCAAGTAATACAAGAGAGTGACTTAGCCAAATTCATATATTTCAATAAACAGCCTTTTTTACGTTCACTGTATTTACTTCAGATAGAGTACTATATTTGTAGTATATATAGTTTTTATATGATCAGTTTCCAGGGTGGTTTCTAATCAGCACACCAGGATGCCACGATTAGTTAACAACCACTAATTAGTCACATTTAGATTTTCCTGTTAGATAATTTTTCTGAAGCAGTGTGAATGTTCTACTGCATTAGGCAAACTTATCCCTCCACAAAAATTAAAAATTAAATGTAAAAAATTAAAAGTGGAAATTAGAGGTCCCATTTTGCAGTAATTTTGAGGGCCCTCATAAATTTTAGAGGGGAAGCATGTGCTTCCTATGCCTTTTGGGTAATCAGGCCCTGTTTCGCGGTCTGGCCTATTGGAAGTTTGCTGTTGGTACGACCAACACCTGAAATTGCGTCTGAGCTAACGGTTAGCTGATCGGTGGATTAAAGATCTGAATTATTAATTAACAAATGGTTAAGTTGACCCTCAAAACTGCACATATACTAAAAATTGTCTCTATTCTAATCAGAAGCTTCAACTGATTTGTTGTCTTCCTAGCAAAAATTTTAGAATTATAGATACTCCTAAAATTCAAGAATAAATTGCTTATAATTTGGTTTCTTTAATTAAAGAAAAGCATTTTAACATTGATTGTTTTTATTTTAGAAAATATCTTTAAAACTATTATGTAAGTAATTTTTATTTTAGCGATTATTAAGATGCAAGAATCTAAGAGTTCTAACCCCTTTAAAAAAGGCATTTCTTTAACTTAATATAAATTAGTTATCAATTTACTTGTAAACGTCATAGGTGAAATTTCTGCTAACATCAGACAAGTAAATGCTATTTATTTACTATTTTTTTAAAAATAAAATGGCATCTTTAAATGTGGTCTATCTAAATTTTAGCTTCAGAGAAAGAGAAAATTTAGTTAATTAAATTTTAAAATCCAAGGAGGGGCAATTGCCTTGCCTGCGGGCGTCCATATGCTACAAGCTCAAAGCGACAAGTAACTGTTGTATATTTACTTTATAAAAAAAACTAATATAATATAACGTTTTTTAATGTAATCGTTTTCCTCTCTGTTGATGCCAGGACGGCGGAGTTTCAAGGGAAAAGAACATTTAGTTAAATAAATTTGAAAATCCAGAGAGGGGCAATTGCGCCCCCCTTGCCTGTGTCAAATTTTTGTCAGGGGGGGGGGGGAGGCGGGCGGTGAGCTTCAGGAAAAATAAATTTAGTTCATTAAATTCGAAAATCCAGTGAGCGGAAAATGTCCTCTATGCTGTCGTCCACGCTCCAAGCTTAATATGATCAATGTAAATTTCTATCATTAGAATAAATTTTACTCAATAATTTTTTTTTATTTTAGCTACAACATGCTGTCCTACGGGAATCCCAGGAGTTGTTGGTTGCTGTCCAGTTCCTAATGCCGTATGCTGTACTGATAAAACTCATTGTTGTCCTCAAAATACTGTTTGTAATTTGGCTCAAGGAACATGCGACAATAAAACTATTCTACTACCTTTTCGAAAACCAGAAGCAATGGTGGGTTCAGTGCCCATGAAAGCAGCCAAGAGAGTAGACGTTGTGTATTGCCCTGATGGCTTATCGTACTGCCCTGATAATAATACTTGCTGCAAACTGTACACCGGTCAGTATGGATGCTGCCCGTATCCTTCTGCGATGTGTTGCAGTGACGGAATTCACTGCTGTCCTTCTGGTTCCAGATGTGATCCAACTTCAACATATTGTCAGTCTTCTTCTTTTTGGAATGTTGCTCCCTCACGGAAACGTACGCCAGCTTTTCCTCTTCCAGTTGTTTACTAACTCCGTGAAAAAAATGTTTTGAAAAATTAATGCTTTTCTGAATAATAAAACATCTTTATGAGAGTCAAAGCTTTTATAAATTCAATAAAATATAACATTGTTTAGAACAAAAATACACATAGTCATAGTCATAGTCTCCATGTCCGGTAGTTTTAGAAACTGCTGTTATATGTTGAGTAACGCTTTAAGCGTGTGGCAGTTTAACAAGGTTGTACTTACTGTACTTGAAAATGCCTTGCAGTGAAGTAGTAACATGGAAACTATTTAGAGATTTATGTACATGTTTAATGTGTGAAAGTGAAAGATGATAGTGACTTTAATCAAATATACCGGGTGCATCAAAAGTACATTACAATTTTAACAAAAACAATAACTTTAAGAAAAAATAATTTAAAAAGAACAAATAATGAAAACGAAATTGTAGTTTGCACGAATGGGATAAGAGAGATTGGATTTTTTAATTAACCAACACAGCTGTAGATCTAAAAGTCATCGATAAAGGGTGCTTAGAGAAAATGGAATGCAGGTATATGCAAGCTTGTAATAAAATACAACGAACAAGAGAACATAACGGGGCAGCGACTAATAAGCTCCAATATATCTTGAGTTGAAACAAATTCGTCTCGACATAAAGAGGCAAGCTTTCTCACTCTCATAAAAATTTCGTGATGTCACGGAATATCTAAGACAAAACCGTCTTGATATATACAGTGTGATTCATAAATATCGAAACAATAGGCTATCTCCTTAAATATTGCTCCTAGGCACATACTTCCAATTGCAAATTTTCATAAAAAAAGGTGCAAAATTTGATGAGATAAGTTGCAACTCCATGGGGGGTCTATTTGAGAAAATACAAAAATTAAATTTTTATACGGCCCCCGTAGGATAAAATTTCCAATTAGGAAATTATTCCTTATCCAGTCCTGAATTAAACAAAAAAAATGCCATTTTTATATCTGCAAAATTCACAGAGATATTAAAATTCAAAATTCGTGACTTACACCACTTCAGCATACCTCTGAGAGACGCGATATCAGTTCATTTGCAAAGCAAGTTAGGGATCGACCATACATTTACACATTATTAAAAGTCGATCTAAGACAATGCCTTAACTTTTAGATATAAAATATTAGCGTATAGATTTTTACGTTAAACTTTCTTGAGAAGTATGCTAGAGGTCTGCATGAGGCCGAGATTGGTCCCAGGGTTGTAATCGGCACGGCCCGCTGGCTGGACCGTGCCGGCCCGTGTCTTTATTGTTCTTAGGACGGTCGGGAAGGCAATAAGTTTTATAAAGATAGTAATAGCGATAATGAAACTTCTGTTAACGGAATCATTGGAATTCATATTTTATAAATTACACAGAAATATTTTCAAAAATATATTTTTTTTTTGTTATGCAGTTTCAAAAGTTATGATGTTTTTAAACCTATTTTTCATTTATTCCAAACGACATTGTTTTTTTAAAAAAAATCTTTAGTCGAATATAACAGTCTAATAGTTATAAATAATCATTAACGTTGCTATTGCATATTTTTTTAATAGATGCCAAGCTCTCACTAATCTTCCGTTATAAGTGTGTTTATTTGACCCAGGTTCAATACGTTCGAACCAGAAACTCTTTTAAGAAATTCAATTAAATGTAGTAATGATTCGACTTAAAACATTTAAATTAAATAAGTCAAAGATTCATTAAACAATTTCTAGTTTTAAAGGGGTTAACTGGTTTAAATTAATCTACATATTACGGAGGATTAGTGTGAGGTTTAGCAGCTATGTTTTTGTCATGCGAAAACATAGTAATCTAAATTATACTGTAAATTTTTTTTATAAATATGTATGTAGTATTCTTTAAAATAATCTTAATTGTATCTTAAGATAAATGGGAATTTTTTGTACAAATTTCGGCTTGTGCGGAAATCTAAAATATGCACAGATAATGAATTAAATAAAATTCAGTACATCGCCCATGAAAACGGTTTTCTTTCGCATCATATCAATAAACCCGACCTGAAACATAAAGAGCATAAAAGAAATTTATATCTGTAATAAACTTAAATTTTGTGAAATTTCGCTGTATACCAGATTTGTATCAGAGACTAGGGTATGCGTTAAACAAATTTAATATCTGTTGAAATCTCTAGAAATTGAAGCTACAGGAAGGAGTGACTTATTCACTTGGAAGCTTTTAAAAAGCATTTAAACGTTCCATTAGGACCCAATCTTTGTTTAAAACTTTAAATGCGTTTTTCGGCATTATAAGTTTTTTTCAGCATTTGTCATCTTTAAATTTATATAAGTCAATAACCTCTACAAATGGTTCAAACTTGTAATATATCTTTTTCAAATATTTTAATTCGGCAAATTTGAAAAAAAAAAAATATTCACTTTTGAAAATATGATTTGTTTAAAATAAGTTGCATCATTTTTTTATTTTAATTGCTATTTTAAATATTTTTTAATTAATATTTTTCAAAATGCTGAATGAAAATTAAAACTTATATATTTCTGTTTAATTAAAGGAAAAAAATTCAATTCAACAAATAATATTTCGAGTTTAAAATTTTTAAATTACTCTGGATTTTTTTTTTTTTTTTTTTTTTTTTTTTTTTTTAAACAAGTCTTATGATGTGATTCTGTTTACAAATTATATGGCTAATCATCACAATAAATTCAAAATTCTAACTCTATAAATAAATAAATAAAATGTTTCCCAGACACCTTACAGTAACATGGTTTCTTGAATTGCACGCATTTCAATTTGTGTCTGATCCCTTGAAACCTCACGAATTATTAAAACGGACATATCTCCCTGAGTTTTGCCGATATCAAGATGGATTTTTTTTTTGTTTAATTCAGGAATGGATAATGAAAAATTTCCTAATTGGAAATTTTATCCTAGGGGGGCTGTATAAAAATTTAATTTTTGTATTTTTTTTCAAATAGACCCCCCATGGAGTTGCAACTTATCTCATCAAATTTTGCACCTTTTTTATGAAAATTTGCAATTGGAAGTATGTGTCTAGGAGAAATATTTAAGGAGATAGCCTATTGTTTCGATATTTATGAATCACACTGTATAGAGTCGTTCTTTCTAGAAGGAGTCGATAAATCGCGACCGAAGTTTACTTTTCTTTCTCAAACTGGCCTTCCAAGTTCCAAGCATCATGCAAACTTCGGATTTGTTTTTTATTTGTTCTTAGTGTGCGGTTTCTCAATTTCAATCGACATGTCCTACTCTGCAAGAAGTGTAATGTAAATTTCAGTTTACAAGCCACTTATTATAGACATAGTAAATTGTGAAACCAGTACACGGCAAACCAAAAATTAGGGGAGGGGCTCAAATAAATAGTTGTTTTCAAACAATCAAAGTAATTGAATAATAGTGATTAATAAAAATTAATAAATATTTACAGTGAAATGAGGATTATGGAAGATTGCACGGTAAAAAAAATGTTAAACTTTTTTGAATGCAAACGATAAAACTTGTGAAAATTACAGCACTTTGTGTAATTGCAATAAAATATAAATTATCCCATTTCACGAACCGTGGATAAACGATAAGTATCGGAACAGGATAACCAGTTAATACCAGAAATTTACGGTTTTTCTCTTACACTTTTCTATCATCAAGGTGACATAAAAATAGAGGGGGGGGGGATTTCTTGCTTAATCTATGGCAGTGGTTCTTCTTTGAATTTCACGTGAATGATGTTACACGCACACTCAAGTCTCCAATTAAAATTAAACCCTTACAACTTTTACATCAACTTAATATAGTTATTAAGTTTTAGTGAAATGAAAATCATGGGAGATGAGAAACGTCGTATGATTTAAAATATGACGACACTTTCACCCGGGAAGATTTTTCGAACGGACTAATCGTTGTCTACATAAAAATAAACTCTGTTACTTTGTGAATCATGTTCAAATATGCATTTCTATTTATATCAAACATGAATGCATTTAAAAATTTAGATTTTATGACAGTATTTAATAAACTGTTTCCTAAACTGAAATAAATATAATCTTGATTAAAAAATAAATTGGAGAGAATTGAAAATTTATGTTTTATAAATGAAAATACACACATGACGTCACTTTCTCGTGTAAAAACCATACATTCAAAAGTAAAAATCCTTTTTAATGGTATAATTCTTGTTTATTTTCTTTTCTTGTTAATCATGGCGTCATTCTTGACAGAAAACTAACGCTTCCATGTATGCAACTGATATCCATTCCAAATAGTTGCAATAGTCCCCAATAGTATCCCAAATATGAACTATATTTAGTAAAGTAGACTTCGATGTTTGCCACATTTCCTTAGTAATTTCCCCCACTAAAATTGCATATATGAGTAATCTCTACTCACAAAATGATTGAAAAAAAAAAGTTTTCTTTGACAAAAGGGTTCAGATACCGAGTTCATCTTCAGATTTATCAAAAAATGTAAATTTTTTTGCGAAAATTGACCTATAATCTACATGCAAGTCAAAAACCCAATCACGCACATACGCACAGACACAGACACACATTATCGTAAAAACACCAAACACTCAGGAGGCCTAAAGACGTGAGAAAATACCTACACACACATTCCGAATTGTTGAAAAAAATATAGCAGAATCGGATTGAGGGGAACATCAAAATGTAAAGATGTACCTTATATTGTAAATATATTCTTCAGAGTTGTTTTTTATAATGATTGCAATATTCACAATTTTCATGATTAGAATATACTTCAATATTATATTTCGACCACGATAAGTTGTTTTGTGACTTTAAAGTGGATCGTTACGCTACAGGGGAATAAAATTGCTAAAATAACATGAGTTTTGAAGCAAATACTTTCTTTAATTTAATGAAAACAAACTTCTATTAATTTCTAGTTTTCGTGGTTGCCAAACTCAACGGATAAATTAGTCTAAAGTTGCACAATTCACAAGCCAGCTTATCGTGGTCGAATAGTAGTGATTGTGTGTCTCGGGCAGCACATAACAGTCAGGTGGATCTGAACCGATTAGGTATTGTGAATATGCGTAACCGCATGTGGTGTGCGAACCGCAGATTAAGTATAACATGCGACCTGAAATTAATACATTAAGAGAACAATAGTATCTAATTCAAAATTCTGTTTGTTGTGTATAAACGATATCTTAATCAAAATTGCCAAGAAATGTTTTCAACTGCTCTGTTTTAGTAGCTGATTACCCGAACAAAGCATTAAAAACATATTGTATCACAGGAAAGATGACAATGGAAATAGCAATTTTAGATAACGATTGATAACTCAACTCTATAAGGTCGTCGGTCGAAGTATATCTTATTTATATCATAAGAAATAGAATTTTTCATATTGTTCTATCTGAAGTGACAGGATTACATAAAGGTAAGTTTTATGATGCTTTCTGAAATAAAATTGCTTTTAAGTTACAAAGGATCAGTGCCATCTAGGGCCTCTTAGGTATTTGAAGTTTCCAGACTCTTTCTGATCCCCCACTTTCAAAACTGGATTTGAACTTGTATTGTTTCTAATTTTAACGTATCAAATTCTCAAGTTATTGGTATATATATTATTTCTGATGTCAGCATTCATTTTACTATGCACATACAAATGCACAACTATGAATGACGTATCATTTGAAAGTACCATGACGTATTAATCTCCTGACATAGTACACTCATATTTCATTAAAACACGTTGTTTGATTAAAAATTAAAGTTAAATAAAAATCAATGCAAAAACGTATCAGCAAATAATCTTAAACTTTGTCAGGCGTAACGTAAGCATCGCACGGGTCCACTGGTTAGGACAAAATAGAAAAAAAGAAAGAAAAACAGTGCATCGGCTTAATTGTGAGTTATTCTAAAAGAGGTATTGTTGGTTACTCGTTTTACAAAATATCGTTAGATAAAAAAATGTACAGGCACATTGTTCATCCATTTATAAATATTCTAAAGAGATTGTTTGGACTTCCAGATTTGATAAACTTTATATTTCGATTTTTTACCTATAACATTACTCACTATTAGGATATTTTCTCTATAAAACATAACCTGAGTGGAGTGTTTGAATGCTTGATTATACCTGAGGGATATGCTTGAATACATTTGAATTTGAATTTCTCAAGGCACGGGGCTCATAGATCCGCTAACTTGGTAATCCATCTCCGAAAAAAGATATCCTAAATTTATGGATGTAAATATCCCTTGCTTTCTTAATTTTTGCACCACTGCAGTGTTTTTACACTTTTATTTAACTTAATTTGGTTCATACACATAAAGATGGAATTTCGCAATCGAGTTTTCATTCCTTCTAGATATGCTATAGCAGAGTTTCTCAAAATGTGTTGCGCGAACAGATAAAGGGTTTTCTTAATTATCGTTTTTTACTAAAAAAAAAAATAAGTGAGAGAAAAATTTTTATGCATTAATATTATTATTATTTTCATTTATTTTATTTATTTATTTATTTAACGCCTATGAGGGTAGTATAGAAAAATGAAGTGCTCGAATGTAAAACAGGATAACTAACAAAATGCAAGTTTCGAGATATTCATGATCAAGTTGTCCAAAATAAACATCAAACAAAACTATTGTGAATTCTTTCCGACCTTCAGTTAATTTATGTGTAACATTTTCCGTGTGATAGATTTTATTTTATTGGAATGTTCGAAGAGTCTTCGTTCTTAGAATTCATATCTATTAAAAGATTGTCAGGATCAAAATTAAACAATTTTACATGAAAATCAGAAAAAAAATGTCAGTTACCATGTTTTACACCCAAGACCTTCAAATATCCGAGAATATATTTCGCACTTTCCACGTGAAATACGAACTACAAAGGCTTGTTGGCATTCTATGCAGCGGATGCCCCATAAATTCGTCAAACATTAAAAAAAAAAAAATCATTAAAAAGGAACAAATTATGCTAAAAAATTGCGGTATGCACGAATAGGATTAGAAGAAGATTGGATTTTTTTTAATAACAGAAAAAGTTGTGGTTCAAAAAATAACTGATAGAGGACGCTGGCATGCATAATATGAACGAGATTTATACAAATCCAGCTGTCAGTAAAACAACTCGATGCACATAGATTCTTCATTTGATGCCAGCAGTAGGCTAGCGTTATCAGATCAAGTGTTGCTCTTTTACAAGAACGGAGAAATATTGCGAAAATTCCGCACGGCAAAAGGACTCAAAATGAGAAGAGGGCCTAATTTGAATACATCTGCTTCATATTATGCATATCAGTGCCATCTATCGGTAATTTTTTTAACCACAACTTTTTTCGTTACAAAAAAAAAAAAAAAAAAAAGAAATCCGATCTTCCTGTAATCCCATTCGTGCAGACCGCCATTTTTTAGCATCATTTGATCCTTTTTAATGATTTTTTAAAGTTTTAACTAATTTATGGCGCACCCGGTATACTGAAATATACTGAACCTTGGTATATCTAGAAATTACATCATGTCATTAGCAAGAAAGAGAAAATCATACGTCACGCATAGATTATGAAACACTTTCCAACACTTCCAGAAAACTGTAACGAAACTTCACTATTTAGTAAAGTAAAAGAAGATATCTAAATAAACTCTATGGAAAATGCCTAACACAATTAAACACCTCAGCAATTAGTGTCCACTCTCGATAAGATATTAGAAAATTTTTAAGCAGTCCTGTATATTTTCTATACACTCAAAATAGTTTGATAAAAGTTAATTCAACTTTAAAATGCAAAACACATTTGAAAATTTCAGCATTTCCCGCCCATATATGGCAACTTCAAATATTTTGTACAACCTTGCATATGATATGCAAATTTTTATTACACACTACATATTAAGTTAAAATTTAATTCAGATGGGAAACGCATAACACAACTAAAATCGTACTTCCAGCAATTACCATCCGTAGATAATAATATATTCAGTTTTTTGCATAGCCCTATATATGAATTTATTAATATACAATCGTATCTTAGTATATACTAACTAAACATAGTTAAACTGGAAAATGCACAACAAAATTTAAAACATCTCTAAGCAATTCACGCCAATAGGCAGTAATGCTTACTTTTTTTTTTCTGCGCATCCCTGTATATGAGCTTTAGAAATTATGCACACCACATAATGTACTAAAATTTGGTTAAGGTATAAAATGCATACCGCATTTGAAAACCCATTTTCAGCGATTATCGCTCATAAACAGTTCTGTAACCGAATTCTTTTTTGTGTCCCTGTAAATGAGTAAATAAATGATACGCACTCCATATTCTACGTAAGTATCTTGTAGTGCACCTCAGCAATGTACAGTCGTTGAGGAAAAAAACTGACCCCCCCCCCCCCCCGCACACACACACACACAAACACACCAACTCTGCAACAAAATATCGTAGAAGAAAGTTACTGGTGCCAAACTATTGGAAATAAAGTTTACTTTTAAATTATGTATATAAAATTTTCTTAGGGGGCTATCTACACATCAAAACAAGCCCAAACTTTTATTATTATTATTATTATTATTATTGGCAAGACCTAATTTTGACAATATATTTTAAATATTCAGTTCAAACTACGCCTAGATACCAAATTGCATAAAATTCCTGTGTTTAGTTTCAGAGAAATTAATTATTTTAAAATGAGCATATATAAATTAACCAAATTGAAGTTCGGTACTCGATTGTTGAAATGGTACAGAATGACTAAAGTCACTTCTATTAATGTATTATTTCTTGCGAATGTGATCATTTCACTCACTTGATATGTTTTGACTAATGTTATATACGGTAAAATCCTTTTCAATATTCATTTTATAATGTTTACAGAAGTTGAATTATCCGATTAAAAATATATAAGTTTATCTGTGATTAAAATAGTTTGCGAATATGTGAATGTGATAGGTGTTTCTATAAAGCTTTTTCTCAGA
Organism: Maratus michaelseni; assembly: GCA_963931845.1. Taxonomy (NCBI): domain Eukaryota; kingdom Metazoa; phylum Arthropoda; class Arachnida; order Araneae; family Salticidae; genus Maratus; species Maratus michaelseni. The sequence continues at coordinate 260,610,528 of OZ007592.1, forward strand.
TTTTGAATTTATTTTACTTGCCCTTTTATAAAATTATATGTAAAGAATATTTGCGAATACAAAATTTAGAATAAAAAATAGTATGAAGCAATATAAGGAAACGGTGTAGAAAAACCCAAATTGCTTTTCAGTCTGAATATAAATCTTAACTTGATTGCTAATGGCATATTTTTAAAACTTTTTCAGCAAATACCCAACACATATGCATTTATAAGAAACGTTACTTCAAACATATGTACCGCAGAAAAAATAAAATAGGTTTATTAAACTGGAGAAGATGCTAGAAATTCCATGAAAGGTAACAAAAATAATGAAAAGATTTTTTTTTTCTAAGATAGATAGGACTGTTCATTTTTTAAAAATGAGCTTTGTTAATTTAAAAATAAAAACAAAAGAAAAATAACAAATGACATAAAATTATACCTCATGCAAATACGATTTACGTAATTTTAATTGGCCCCTTTAACCAGCATCTTGCCATTTTTAAGCATAGTTTAAAAAATACTTGGAAGAATTTTTTTAAATTTTAGATGCACATAAGAAACCTATGCATCTATTAATTTCGGACATAATAAATATAAATCCATCAAAAAAATTGTAGATTGCAATTCATAATTTTTTCGATTATTAATTTCATAATTCATATTATAAAATTACAAAAATTACAAATTCAACGTATTTATGTTTGGGTTTTTTAGTATTACAACCAAACAAAAAGTTAGCACATTAGGATTATAATTTCAGGAGTTATTCATAAAAATATGAAAATGTAATTTAACATTACGAGCTCTAAATTTTGAATATTTATAATTCAAAAACTTATCATCCAAATGACTTGAAATTTGGTAGCTAGGCATAGTTCGAGTTCGAATAGAAGATTTAAAATATCGTGTCAAAATTGGGTGTTGCCATTGAAATAGGTGACCTCCTAAGCAAATTTTATATACATCATTTAAAAGTAGAATTTATTTCCAGTCGTTTGGTACCAGTAACTTTCTTCTGCGATAATTTGTTGCAGAGTTAGTGGAGGGAGGGGGGGGGGAGGGTGTTCAGCTTTTTTTTTTTTCCCACGACTGTACATATTCATCATTAATTATCATAAGTCGAAACGTTTTAGACTGAATTGAAAGCAAATATAAGAAATCCACAGTTTGTTACTCACGAAATTCAGATATTTAAATGCATTGTTACATTTGTTATGAACCTTTACTTGGCTTAAAAAAAAAAAAAAAAAAAAAAAAATCCATGAAAGGGATACGAAATTGTATTATGTTGCACTTTGAAATTAAATCTGGTTGAAGTTTAGGCAGTTACAAAGGAATGTTTTCCTCTGCATAAATAAGTGGTTGCAAAAAGTTGAAGAATAAGTTTTGCTTTATCTAACATGATACTTATCTTTCAACGTCCGCCAAAAATGTGAGACTGGCTGATAACTTTCAACACTTGCTTTTATCTCGTAATCTGATGTGAAATAAAACAAGCATTTTCACTGTCGCTGTGTCAAAGACTAGTTGTTTCGATACAGACCAATGGTTTACAACCCACACATTTTTTAATATCGTCTTACAATCTTTTATTCAAATTAAACAAGAAAGAAAAATCATGCATAAAGCATAGATTGTGAAACACTTACCATCACTAACAGAATATTTTTAAAAACATTCGCTGTTTAATAAGGGAAACAAGATACCCAAGTAAACATTTTAGAGTGCGTAAAACCCATTTGAAAACCAGATTTCAGCAATTACATATAGTCCAGTAAAAATAGCGCAAAAAAGGGCCTTGCCTTACAAAAATTCGGGTAGTTCTGATTTTTGGGTATGCTGTAAAGGTTGACCCTCTAATAAAAAAACCAAGTTTTCGACCTTCTAGACCTTGTACGTTTTTCACAATATTGAAAAAACCATTATTTTTCGGCACTTTTTTCGATTTTTCTAAAATAACTCAATTTTAGTGCATTTTACAGAAAAAACACTTTCACCATTTTGTAGAGCATAAAATTCTCTACAACATGCAGTATTCAGGTTTACAAATTGTCCAAATAGGGGGTAAGATACGGAGCCGGGAAAATAGGGTAAAATTTGTAAAAATGCAAAAATCCATTAAAGATGTTAGTTTTTGCTTAATAACCTACTTTTAGTGCGTTTTAGAGACAAAAGTGTCAATATAAAGTTTGTAAAGTAGGAAGTAGTCTATAAGTTTCATTTATTAGATCATTAAATGTCTATACTAGACTCTAAAAATCAGAATAATACAATTTATGGTTTAAACAAAATTTACAAACATGAATACTGCATGTTGTAGAGAATTTTATGCTCTACAAAATGGTGAAAGTGCTTTTGTCTCTAAAACGCACTAAAAGTAGGTTATTAAGCGAAAACTTGGTTTTTTTATTAGAGGGTCAACCTATAATAAATGAAACTATCGACTATCTCATGCTCTAAAAAGTTGATTATGACAATTTTGTTTCTAAAATGCACTAAAAGTGGGTTATTAAGCAAAAACTAACGTCATTTGTGGATTTTTACATTTTTTCCAAATTTAACCCTTTTCCCGGCTCCGTATCTTACCCCCTATTTGGACAATTTACAAACATGAATACTGCATGTTGTAGAGAATTTTATGCTCTACAAAATGGTAAAAGTGCTTTTGTCTCTAAAACGCTCTAAAAGTAGGTTATTAAGCAAAAGCTAACGTCTTTAGTGGATTTTTGCAAATTTTACCCTATTTTCCCGGTTCCGTATCTTACCCCCTGTTTGGACAATTTACAAATCTGAATACTGCATGTTGTAGAGAATTTTATGCTTTACAAAATGGTGAAAGTGTTTTTTCTGTAAAATGCACTAAAATTGAGTTATTTGAGAAAAATCAAAAAAAGTGCCGAAAAATATTGGTTTTTTTCATATTGTGAAAAACGCACAGGTCTAGAAGGTCGAAAACTTGGTTTTTTAATTAGAGGGTCAACCTATAATAAATGAAACTATCGACTATCTCATGCTCTAAAAAGTTGATTATGACAATTTTGTCTCTAAAACGTACTAAAAGTAGGTTATTAAGCAAAAACTAACGTCATTTGTAGATTTTTACATTTTTTCCAAATTTAACCCTATTTTCCCGGCTCCGTGTCTTACCCCCTATTTGGACAATTTACAAACATGAATACTGCATGTTGTAGAAAATTTTATGCTCTACAAAATGGTGAAAGTTTTTTTTCTGTAAAATGCACTTAAATTGAGTTATTTAAGAAAAATCGAAAAAAGTGCCGAAAAATATTGGTTTTTTCAATATTGTGAAAAACGCACCAAGTCTGTGAAGTTGGCCCCCCGATCTTTCCGGATTGAAAAACCGAAAACGGCATTCGTTTGAGCGTCGTTTGAGCGCGTTTGAGCGACATTCTGAAAAAAATTATAAGCAAGTTAAAATTCGAGGCCTTCGTTTTGTGAAGTTGGCCCCCCGACCTTTTCGGATTTAAAAACTGAAAACGGCATTCGTTTGAGCGTCGTTTGAGCGTGTTTGAGCGACAAAAATTTTCGTTTGAGCGACAAACTGAAAAACGTTATAAGCAAAAGAATAACCAGAGGGGTCCACATTTTGTGAAGTTGGCCCCCCGACCTTTTCGGATTTAAAAACTGAAAACGGCATTCGTTTGAGCGTCGTTTGAGCGTGTTTGAGCGACAAAAATTTTCGTTTGAGCGACAAACTGAAAAGCGTTATAAGCAAAAGAATAGGCGGAGGGGCCTTCGTTTTGTGAAGTTGGCCCCCCGACCTTTTCGGATTTAAAAACTGAAAACGCCATTCGTTTGAGCGTCGTTTGAGCGTGTTGGAGCGACAAAAATTTTCGTTTGAGCGACAAACTGAAAAACGTTAAAAGCAAAAGAATAGGCGGAGGGGCCTACGTTTTGTGAAGTTGGCCCCCCGACCTTTTCGGATTTAAAAACTGAAAACGGCATTCGTTTGAGCGTCGTTTGAGCGTGTTTGAGCGACAAAAATTTTCGTTTGAGCGACAAACTGAAAAACGTTATAAGCAAAAGAATAACCAGAGGGGTCCACATTTTGTGAAGTTGGCCCCCCGACCTTTTCGGATTTAAAAACTGAAAACGGCATTCGTTTGAGCGTCGTTTGAGCGTGTTTGAGCGACAAAAATTTTCGTTTGAGCGACAAACTGAAAAGCGTTATAAGCAAAACAATAGGCGGAGGGGCCTTCGTTTTGTGAAGTTGGCCCCCCGACCTTTTCGGATTTAAAAACTGAAAACGCCATTCGTTTGAGCGTCGTTTGAGCGTGTTGGAGCGACAAAAATTTTCGTTTGAGCGACAAACTGAAAAGCGTTAAAAGCAAAAGAATAGGCGGAGGGGCCTACGTTTTGTGAACTTGGCCCCCCGACCTTTTCGGATTTAAAAACTGAAAACGCCATTCGTTTGAGCGTCGTTTGAGCGTATTGGAGCGACAAAAATTTTCGTTTGAGCGACATTCTGAAAAAAATTATAAGCAAGTTAAAATTCGAGGCCTTCGTTTTGTGAAGTTGGCTCCCCGACCTTTTCGGATTTAAAAACTGAAAACGGCATTCGTTTGAGCGTCGTTTGAGCGTGTTTGAGCGACAAAAATTTTCGTTTGAGCGACAAACTGAAAAACGTTATAAGCAAAAGAACAACCAGAGGGGTCCACATTTTGTGAAGTTGGCCCCCCGACCTTTTCGGATTTAAAAACTGAAAACGGCATTCGTTTGAGCGTCGTTTGAGCGTGTTTGAGCGACAAAAATTTTCGTTTGAGCGACAAACTGAAAAGCGTTATAAGCAAAAGAATAGGCGGAGGGGCCTTCATTTTGTGAAGTTGGCCCACCGACCTTTTCGGATTTAAAAACTGAAAACGCCATTCATTTGAGCGTCGTTTGAGCGTGTTTGAGCGACAAAAATTTTCGTTTGAGCGACAAACTGAAAAGCGTTAAAAGCAAAAGAATAGGCGGAGGGGCCTACGTTTTGTGAAGTTGGCCCCCCGACCTTTTCGGATTTAAAAACTGAAAACGGCATTCGTTTGAGCGTCGTTTGCGCGTGTTTGGTCGTGTTGCTAAGGTCTCAAAGCTAGGAGTAGTACTACTGTGACCGCAAAAGGCGACAAGACCATAACAGCCATTTTTTTGCGTCATTAAAGAGCATTTCAGACTCCCAAAAATTTGTTCTGTCAACATTCTTAATTTAACTATCTGGAATTTTCTTTTTGTAATATTTAATTTGACAGTTTGCATACTACCCCTAATACAAGCATACTTGATTTTCTGCAAGTGTTGTTTGTTTGAGTAATGATTTGTGCAACAAAAGGAATTCTTTCTAGCGACAACTTCTTTATAAAATAATAAATTTTTACACATCCTAATTTGACAATTCCTTTTTAATATAGTACTTATTAATTTATTAATCTTTTTAAAATGTCATTAGTTTGGGCGTTATTTGAAGACATTTCAAGTACCAAAATCTTTGTTCTATCAGAATTCTTAGCCCAGGTTATGTGGAATTTTGTTATAGCAGGTTTCAGTTTGATATTTTATATACAACTCCTCATACAAAGGTATTTACTTTCTGTAAGTGCTATTCATTTGAGCGTCTATCTAAGCCCTCGGGAATAAAAATAATTCGTTCTTGCGACAATTCTAGCTTCTATCATTTTTTAGTAATGCAACCGCATTATATGCAAATATATGCAACCAGGCGTATTTGAACCCGAACCCAAAATACTTCAACCCGCAACCCGAACTCGAAATCACTTATGAAAGTAAATATATATTTGAATGTGAATCAGTATATTTTCAGTTTACAGTACTGTAAATTAAATGTATATAAGAAATGTAATTGTAGATTATTCTTTTTTTACGGTACAGTTAAGAACACTTTTTTCTTCTCTCGGAATATAAAAAATATTATCAACATTTCATTTTTAAAACACACACACACAAAAAAAACATGTATCATATTTGTTATCGTTTATGTACACACACACACATGTTACGTGTGTGTAGATTCGGAGGTGTCCACTGTTCAAAGCTAAAACCGTAGAAATAAATAGTGTTAGGAATTGAAAAGTGTTCGCTAAATAGCGGTGTCCTCTTTTCAGGAGTGTCCATTATGGAAGTTTTAGTGTATATAAAGTTTTCATTTGAAAAAAATATTTTGGACATTTAAAAAATAAATCGGGTCAACACGAAACCGACCCGAACCCGAAACAATGAAAGTCAACCCCACTCAGGCTGAACTGTAGCAAAAAAAGTAGAAGTCAACAGACCCGGAACGAAAAAACATAGCGCCAACCCGACCTGACCGCGGGTCGGGTCCATTGACTAGTAATATAATTTATATTTCTAGTCAATGGTCGGGTCAGGTTCAGTTAAGAGCGGGTTACCCGATCAGGCGCAGGATTCTACGGTGTTGTTCTTCTGAGCCTCTAGAAATGACTTATATATAATAAAAGAACTTCTTTCTAGCGACAATTCTAACTTTTTAACAGAGTATCTTTTTTTTCTTTCTTTCTTTTTTTTTTTTACATACTTTAATTTGGAAGTTTTTATATTATATATTTATTAACTGTTTCAACTCTTTAAAGTAAAATACGTTTGAGCGTCCTTCCAGCGTATTTCATACACGAAAATATTTTATCCTAGCGCATTTCTCTAGTCCAGTTTTCTAGAATTGTGCCATAAAATGGTTTAATTTGCAAGTTTGTGGTATACTGTACAGCCTCTTATGTATAAGCATTACTGCACTTTCTTCAAGTTCTGTATGTTTAAGTGTGTAAAAATGACTTACGTAACAAAAGGGATTCGTTATAGCGACAATTCTAGTATCCGTACAAGAGATTAATTATATGTATATATATTAATTTATCCCTTTCTGTATAATGTATTATTTATTAAAATTTTCCGATATTTCTGGTCCTGTGTTAAAGAATTTTGTTATTAAAATGTTCAATTTAATATTTGGTGCACAACGCTTTGTCTTAAAATAATCGCTTTTCAAGTAACATCCTTTCTATATGATGAAGGATATTTCCCCCACATCTGTTACAGTGCTTAAAGATTCACTATACACATATTTATACCTTATAGACTACCGCATACCTTTGTAGTTTCCGACGGGGGTCAAGTGACGCGGGTGTGACTTAGTAAACACTGTAAATTGTTTCACTTGTCATGGAATTTCCTGGCGTTAAATATCATTTGTTTGTTTCTTTCTTTTTTCTGGAGATAAGTCCGACTGAAGGTATTTTTCCCCTTTAGGGTTCCTTGTTGTTTATTTTCTTTTTCTTTTTTTTTTTTTTTTTTTTTTTTAAAGCTTGTCGCAATTTTGGCTTCAGAAAGTGAGATTTTTTGTCAAATGAAACAAACCTGATGAACTTTTATGCTTATTTATGTATGAATTTATATATGCATAAACATTTTAATTATACATATATCGTTTTTAAATACAATGTACTTCTGTTTCTATATAAAAATAGATAAATGACTTCTTTATATTAAATAAATTATATAATTATTGAAAAAAAAATGCTTGTGTGTATGAAGCAATGAATAGGTTTCCAGAAAATATGTTTACAAATTGCTTTCTCTCACCAAGACCATTTTCTCTATCTTCCATTCAGAATGAAAATTGACACATTAAATTGTAATCCATTTGAAACACTGGAGTAGCAAGTGAGAAAAATAAACATGAAAATTTGGTTTATTAAGTTTTCGAGACCTTTTCAAGTTAAAAACACAAACAAAAATACAATATCACTCATATTACCAATTACAGTTTCCGTCTCTACCAAAATTAATTGTATAGAACAGTTTTTGTATAGAACAGTTTAATTGTATAGAACAGTACATAACAGTTTTTTTACAATTATAACGACATTTTCACGTAAGTGGAAAGCGCATTTTTATGTAATATGCCGTTAAATTCTGTTTAAAAATTCTTTATTTACATTGATTAGCGTATTGAAGAAAGCATTTGCTCGTTTTTTTTCTTTTCTTGTCACATGTAAACAAACAGTGAAAATTTTCTGCACACATATACAGTTACACATATATAATGTTTCATGTAACACTAGCTGACTCGTGGTAATAAGCTTAAACAGAACTCAAATTTGTATGATTTTTTTTAAAGAAACTACATCAAAAAGGAGATTAATATTCAAATTTTGTGGTTACGGAGGTCCGATAAATTTTTTTTTGTCGTTCAAGAAGTGACTGGTCATCCTAAGAAGTTGTTAGAAGAACAGCTAGTGAATCGGACGATTTTTAAGGGAGCTATAGTAGGGGGCCAACTGATAGTTATGAGCAGGGCCCTAAGAGGAAACCATCTTAAAAGGTCCTAGTACTTAGCACTTTAGGTCTTCAATTATTCGAAATTAAGCATATGGTATAAATTAATCCTTTGAATAAAATTTTAAAGAAATGCTTAAAAAGAGGCCCTAGGGTCCCAATAAAAGTAAGAGGGTGGTGGCCCAGGAAGAGGAGTTCAAGATTCAACTTTAAAGTTATGCATTGACAGCGTGACACAATTAGGGGGATGAAAAAAGCATGGCGCTCAAAAGTGTCCAAACTGGAATGTAGAAATGAGGGGGGAAATGGAGGAATAAATGGAGAAAAGGCCCCAGAAACGAAGAAGATCGAATAAAAGGGGCCGTTATGACCAATTTAGGGCACAAAAACTTAAAGGGCCTCACGGGGCGCGGGTTTTAAAAAATTAAAAATCTGAGCCTCGGGTGCGTCGGGAAGTGCCTTGAACTTCCTCACCCAAATTTTCAGACTTCTACGTGCGGTAGATTTTGCTAGTCATCGCAATCACACACACATACAAACAAATTTCTTTTATTAGTATAGATATTATGTTAGGTTAATATTACAAATGTTATGTAACAAATTGCCATAATTTATAGGCTTTTATTTTATTTGACACATAATCATTTTCTTAAACATATATAAACAAGATACTGATGATACAAGATGATTATCAATAATACATTTTCTTAAATATATAATAATATTCACTTGTATATTTTGGCAACACATATTTTTATACATTCTAAAACACTTTTTCATAAAATCATGATGACCATGGACCCTTTTTAGCACTTTCCAACCTAGTTGAAAAGTGCTTATGACTTCGGTTTGTCTGGCCGTCTGGCCGTCTGCCGTCTGGCCGTCTGGCCGTCTGCCGTCTGGCCGTCTGGCCGTCTGCCGTCTGGCCGTCTGGCCGTCTGCCGTCTGCCGTCTGCCGTCTGTCCGTGCTCTAACTCCCGTAAATATGCTCGGATTGCTCTGCAATTTTTATATGTTATTATCGTTATCTATAGCATGTTCCCTATTTCAACGGAAGTGTGTAGCACTTATAGTTTTTTTACAGGGACACTCAAAAGAATTCCGTTACATTGCGGTCTATGGGGAAAAATCATTTGCTGTTTATTTAAATAATGTTTCACTATTTTAAACGCATTGAAATTTATATATATCACTAAGGTGCATTAGAAGAAGCTTAATATGGAACAGGGTGTGCATAGCACTTATAGTTACTTTACAGGGACAGTAAAAATAATTCCGTTACATTACGTCTATGGAGAAAAATCGTCTGCGGTTTATTTAAATAATGTTTCACTATTTTAAACGCATTGAAATTTATATAGATCACTAAGGTGCATTACAAGAGACTTACTACGGAATATTGTGTGTATAGCAGTCATCGTTCATTTACAGGGACACGCAAAAGAATTATCTACTGTCTGTTAACAATAATTCCTGGAAGTGCGTTTTAAGTTACTGAACGCGATTTTAATGTTAACTTGCTTTTTGTCTATTACGTGGTGTGTATAAATTCTGTAGATCCTATACAGGGCAGCACAAAAGTTCGCGAACACATTTCTGTTTATTGACAAACTCCAGACGGAGAATTTTAAAATGTGCTACACGTTTCCTAACTGAACTAAAATTTAGCATCCTATGTAGTATATATACAATTCTATATATCCTATACAGGGCTGAATAAAAGTATTCGGATATTTTTCCGAATATTGTATATGTTGGAAATTCCTGAAATTATGTTTTTAAATATGTTATGCGTTTTCCAAATTGTTTACTTAGAAGTTATCTTTTAGCTTATTAAACGGTATGATTTGTAAAATTATTTTGGAAGCGTTGGAAAGTGCTACATAATCTATGCTTGACGCATGATTTTTCGTTCTTGTTTATATTTCCTGCGTCTTCTCGGACCTCTATGACTTAGAATTACAAATATTTATTTACATATCCAGGATACGTACGAACCTTACATTCGAGCACCACTGTTTCCAAATAATAATATTCACTTTATACAATCACAGAATTTTAAACAATTTTCTGCGATTAAATAAGGTCAAAAATTCTGTTCGGAAGTAGTGGTACTGTAAATAAAGACGCTTACTCATCCTGTATATCAAATACAAGATATATAAAGTCATGGTCGTAATTAGACGAATGAACAGGGGGGGGGGGGGTGCACATTGGTGGAATCGCTTCCAAAGCTTTCTTGACTTTATAAGTTAATTTAAAAAAAGAAAAAAAGAACTCAAACTTAAAAAAAAAAAGAAACAAAGATAATAAAAAAATTATTTGCAGGAATTTACAGGAAAGTTATACAGAAGTTTCTTTAATTAGCCATTCCAGAAATTTAGTAATTGAACACTTTTGTTAATTAGACGTTATCCATAATTACGTCAAGCACATTTATTATTTGGACAATTTCTTACGTCCTTTAGTGTGCTAGGTTTTTAAAAGCTGCACGTTATCCAATTTAAATGTTACGATTTTAATTTCAAATGAAAATACAAAATACAATTTAGATTCCATTAAATTTTAATATATTACTACAGTAACTACTACTTAAAGTAGATAAAGCTGATAATTCAGAAATACTTTTTGTGTATTGTGTTATTCATAGAGAAATCTTAGTATACAAAAATATTGCACAAGTAAGTATTGCACAGGTGCAAAAATATTGCACACTTAGTATACAAAAATATTGTTACTAGATATAAAATATCAGAAAAAAATTATAAAATGCACTAATGCTATATCAAATTTGATTCCAAATGTGAGAATCTCTTAGAGAATTTTTGTGAAAATAAAACTGCAGAATTATATGTTTCATACTGAGGTGAAACGGCAAAGAACAACAAAACTCATCTAGATATGAAGCACCCGAATAAGCCTTGCGGTATTATATCGCAGTTGTACACGCACAGTCATATTCACAGTTAGCTGAAATTTGAAGAACTTGTGGGCGTTGAAGGAAGGGGGTTTGATGTTCCGAACTAAAAGGGGATCAAGTTTCACCCTTCCCTTGATAGTGACGTATGATCTGTATCAATGATTTTAACCCCTCCGCCAATTTTTTTGCTAATAATGTTCCTCAGTTTGTCGCTCAAACGAATGCCGTTTTCAGTTTTTAAATCCGAAAAGGTCGGGGGCCAACTTCACAAAATGTGGACCCCTCCGGCTATCCTTTGGCTTATAGCGTTTTTCAGTTTATCGCTCAAACGAAAATTTTTGTCGCTCAAACACGCTCAAACGACGCTCAAACGAATGGCGTTTTCAGTTTTTTAATCCGAAAATGTCGGGGGGCCAACTTCACAAAACGAAGGCCCCTCCCGCCTATTCTTTTGCTTATAACGCCTTTCAGTTTGTCGCTCAAACGAAAATTTTTATCGCTCAAACACGCTCAAACGACGCTCAAACGAATGGCGTTTTCAGTTTTTAAATCCGAAAAGGTCGGGGGGCCAACTTCACAAAACGTAGGCCCCTCCGCCTATTCTTTTGGTTTCAACGCTTTTCAGTTTGTCGCTCAAACGAAAATTTTTGTCGCTCCAACACGCTCAAACGACGCTCAAACGAATGCCGTTTTCAGTTTTTAAATCCAAAAAGGTCGGGGGGCCAATTTCACAAAATGTGAACCCCTCTGGCAATTCTTTTGCTTATAACGTTATTCAGTTTGTCGCTCAAACACGCTCAAACGACGCTCAAACGAATGGCGTTTTCAGTTTTTAAATCCGAAAAGGTCGGGGGGCCAACTTCACAAAACGTAGGCCCCTCCGCCTATTCTTTTGCTTTCAACGCTTTTCAGTTTGTCGCTCAAACGAAAATTTTTGTCGCTCGAATACGCTCAAACGACGCTCAAACGAATGCCGTTTTCAGTTTTTAAATCCAAAAAGGTCGGGGGGGCCAACTTCACAAAATGTGGACCCCTCTGGCTATTCTTTTGCTTATAATGTTTTTCAGTTTGTCGCTCAAACGAAAATTTTTGTCGCTCAAACACGCTCAAACGACGCTCAAACGAATGGCGTTTTCAGTTTTTAAATCCGAAAAGGTCGGGGGGCCAACTTCACAAAACGAAGGCCCCTCCGCCTATTCTTTTGCTTATAACGCTTTTCAGTTTGTCGCTCAAACGAAAATTTTTCTCACTCAAACACGCTCAAACGACGCTCAAACGAATGCCGTTTTCAGTTTTTAAATCCGAAAAGGTCGGGGGCCAACTTCACAAAACGTAGGCCCCTCCGCCTATTCTTTTGCTTTTAACGCTTTTCAGGTTGTCGCTCTAACGAAAATTTTTGTCGCTCAAACACGCTCAAACGACGCTCAAACGAATGGCGTTTTCAGTTTTTAAATCCGAAAAGGTCGGGGGGCCAACTTCACAAAACGAAGGCCCCTCCGCCTATTCTTTTGCTTATAACGCTTTTCAGTTTGTCGCTCAAACGAAAATTTTTGTCGCTCAAACACGCTCAAACGACGCTCAAACGAATGGCGTTTTCAGTTTTTAAATCCGAAAAGGTCGGGGGGCCAACTTCACAAAACGTAGGCCCCTCCGCCTATTCTTTTGCTTTCAACGCTTTTCAGTTTGTCGCTCAAACGAAAATTTTTGTCGCTCCAATACGCTCAAACGAATGCCGTTTTCAGTTTTTAAATCCAAAAAGGTCGGGGGGCCAACTTCACAAAATGTGGACCCCTCTGGCTATTCTTTTGCTTATAACGTTTTTCAGTTTGTCGCTCAAACGAAAATTTTTGTCGCTCAAACACGCTCAAACGACGCTCAAACGAATGGCGTTTTCAGTTTTTAAATCCGAAAAGGTCGGGTGGCCAACTTCACAAAACGAAAGCCCCTCCGCCTATTCTTTTGCTTATAACGCTTTTCAGTTTGTCGCTCAAACGAAAATTTTTGTCACTCAAACACGCTCAAACGACGCTCAAACGAATGCCGTTTTCAGTTTTTAAATCCGAAAAGGTCGGGGGGCCAACTTCACAAAACGTAGGCCCCTCCGCCTATTCTTTTGCTTTTAACGCTTTTCAGTTTGTCGCTCAAACGAAAATTTTTGTCGCTCAAACACGCTCAAACGACGCTCAAACGAATGGCGTTTTCAGTTTTTAAATCCGAAAAGGTCGGGGGGCCAACTTCACAAAACGAAGGCCCCTCCGCCTATTCTTTTGCTTATAACGCTTTTCAGTTTGTCGCTCAAACGAAAATTTTTGTCGCTCAAACACGCTCAAACGACGCTCAAACGAATGCCGTTTTCAGTTTTTAAATCCGAAAAGGTCGGGGGGCCAACTTCACAAAATGTGGACCCCTCCGGTTATTCTTTTGCTTATAACGTTTTTCAGTTTGTCGCTCAAACGAAAATTTTTGTCGCTCAAACACGCTCAAACGACGCTCAAACGAATGCCGTTTTCAGTTTTTAAATCCGAAAAGGTCGGGGGGCCAACTTCACAAAACGAAGGCCTCGAATTTTAACTTGCTTATAATTTTTTTCAGAATGTCGCTCAAACGAAAATTTTTGTCGCTCAAACGCGCTCAAACGACGCTCAAACGAATGCCGTTTTCGGTTTTTCAATCCGGAAAGGTCGGGGGGCCAACTTCACAGACCTCGCACAAAGTCTAGAAAGTCGAAAACTTGGTTTTTTTATTAGAGGGTCAACCTTTACAACATACCCAAAAATCAGAACTAGCCGAATTTTTGTAAGGTAAAATGCTATTTCTACTGGACTAAGCCAGAAAAGTACTGGAAAAAAATGTATTCGTGTATCCAGGAGAAAATAATTATATCCACAAAGTCAGGAGGGGGGGGGGGGATGTTAGAAGATTAATATAGTTTATTAAACATATAAAGAACTAAGAATTATTTTATTTTTTATGATTAACTAGTTCAGCTTCAAGTGCTGAACTTTCCATATTCATTTTCACATGTTTCACTCAAGATATCCAAGACAAGACTGAAAACTTTCATGATTGTTCATATTTTTAAAAAAAAACAAATGACATCATCAATCTAAAATTGCAACATGATGAGGACATAATATACTTATTACCAATTATAAACATTAAATTATACCAAAATCATTATAAACAATGAATTAGATGAAAATCATTATAAGATAATAAATTATGCGAAAATCATTATAATAAATTACATAAAAATCATTATAGAATAATAAATCACATGAAAATCATTATAAGATAATAATTTATCTCTTATTTGTTCAGAATGTAATTACATCAGGTTTTTCCCATCACAATCGAAAATTGCATCATTTTCTGTAAATAAACTATAAACAACTACTGGGTTGTTTCTATGTTATGCTTGATTATGATGAGAATCCAATTATAAACAAATAAATGTTTATAGCATGCACAAAGAACTGATATTACACCCAAACAACTACTACAATTCTTTTGTGTAGCCCTGTAAACAATCTATAGATTTGTATATACTGTATATGGTAGGCTACAATTTAGTTTAGTAAGAAAACACATAACACAGTTGAAAATTTCCTTTCAGCAGTTTCTAACCAATAGACGGAAACATATTTGAATTCTTTTGTACAGTCCTGTGTACTACCTTGAGATTTTTATATACGCCATATATTAAGCTAATGTTTGAATCCGGCAAATACACGCTGAAAACCACTGAAATCACATTTCCCAAAAATGATCATACATTAGGCAGCCATGTATTCAGTTCTTTGCGTGGCTCTGTATATGATTTTATTTATATTCAACATACATATTGTAGTATATTAAATATATTTCCCGTTCAAAATGCATAATTCGATTAAAAAACTAAGCAATTTACGCTGATACACAGTAATGCTTACGAATTATTTTGTGTAGCCCTGTATATATAATCTATTTCTATAGCATTTATACATACCACATAGTATGCAAAAATTTAGTTAAATGCATACCTAACTGAAAGTGCACTTCCAGCAATTATAGACAGTACTTCGGATACAGCACTGTATCCGAAATCTTTTGTGTGTTCCTGTAAATCAGGCATGTCAAACCCGTGGACCACACTTGGCCCGCTGACAACTTATCTGTGGCCCGCCAAGCCTTTGACATTTTCCCTATATTTGATTCAGTTCATTTTTAATGCATAAAATACACTTTGCACGAAGACACTTGCACTGACCGTGGGTGAAGTTGGGGAATTTTTTTTATTCAAAATATATACCACTATTTCAGAATAGTAATCTTCTCTTTATTTAATGACAAACATTTCGAGATTAAATAAAGTGAAGATTAAAAATTTGATAGGTATTTTGAATGCAAAAATTCCAGAATCTGCCAACAGTGCCGTAGCGTTACAGATGGCAAACATCATAAAGTATAGTGTATGTATATCAGATTTAATTCATTAAAATTTCGCCTCCAAGAGATTGTGCATGCAAAAATAACCAATCGGAAACCTATAAAGAGCAGATCTTGAATATAAAAATTTAAAGATTTATAAAGTTTTTATAGTATTTTTTTTATATAAATTGTTATGTGTTTCATGTTGAAACTAATGCTGTATTTTACTACTCTCGTTGATTTACATCACATTACAAAATAATATGCAGTATTTATTCGATACTAAGCAATTTATCGGGTAACTATTAAAATACGCCGCTAATTAACAATAATTAAAGGTTTAAAATAAATAAATAAATGCCTTTTAAATAAGCAAGCTCTGAAAATGATACGAGTTCTCGTCTTGTTTCTGTGTTGGGGGGGGGGGGGGGTAGAGAAACCTTGGTTCTTCATTTTGGCCATGCATAATAGAACAGGGGGATTTTGTATTTGAAATCCTTAATTATTTTCATCATTTAGGTTAGTAAACGTGTCATTGTTAAAGAGCCGTACGTAATCTTCATCTTTCTTTTACGTAGCTTTCAATACAGAAAGTAAAAACCTATACCTATTGCAGCCGTTCGGAGGAAAACAATTCCGGAAAATTTCGGTATATTTTCCACCGATCATAACCCCCCAGATCCCAAAACCACCCTCCGCTCAAATGTTGATTATCTATCTATATATATATATATATAATATATGTATCCAGAAGTCCCGGGACTTTTAAAATGTTAATAATTAGTTAACTATGTACAACAAAAATATGCGGTTTTCACAGAAACGCTTAGAAACATATCGGATTTTTATTTATAATGTAATTTTTTAAAAATAATAGTTAATGTTTTTGCCAACAGGTGGCGCTGCAGTATAATGCTATTATATTATTCTGATTATCAAAACCATGCGTTATATAAGCAGATGAGTTCATTGCGCAACATCTTTCCTAAACTATTTCTCAGACTTTGATTTAAGGGTCGTTTTTCTTTTCACACATTTTATAGAAGACTAGCATGCTACGCCCGCTGCGCTGGGCCATTTTTCTAAATGCACCTTCAATCATACGAAATGGCTTTTTATTTTAAAGGAATATGGATCTTCACCTACGGATGCTACCCTAGTCAAAATTTTCAAACGAATTATATCAATGGATTTGAGCATGTATTTTAAAGCAATAGGGACGTTCACCTGGTTTTTCCTTCTATATTGCTGTAAACGATGCGAACGACATTGCGTTATAATGTATCATACATTGGACAAAATTTGGGCTAATAAGAAGCATCTTATTTAGTTGATCATTTGTAGTAGAGTTTGGTAGGGTAATGAGGCCATTATGAGGTTATGGCAGCAGGAACTAAAATGCTCTCTAGTCAACATACTACTAAAAAGAGAGCATTACAACGATTGCTTAGATTGACCATTGAACTTAAATAATGTGCGGGTGATTCATTTTCGTCTGTAAGTTCTGGAACTCCGTTTCTCTTTCTTGGCTCTGTGTGAGGTTCTGGTAACATACGTACAATCTCACTCTATGTTACGTTATATTTCGTAATATACGTCCTCTTCAGGCAAGTCTTCTACGGTTTTTAAACTTTCATTTCCAGCAGAGTAAATACAGTCAAAAACGTAATAAATTGTTTGCACATAAAGGACAGTGTTTAACTTTCCTATTTAGAAAAAACTGGTGAAACATAAAAAAGTGCATTTTTAAAGCTGAATAGTTTGTATAAAATTAAAATGACGCCACTGTCTTTCCATTTTTTGACCAGTTGCATTAGTGTAACTTTTATCCTGAAAGAAACCCCGATTACGGTAGAAGAATAAACCTCTAGTTTGCATCAATAAAATCTTCCCAATCTTCCATAATCTTGTCGATATCTAAGTTTGACGTCCAACATTAGAAGTGCTTGAAACGATATGGTTACTAATGTACCACAGTTACTTACAAAACGAAGTTATTGACACGCCAAACTATGTTCCATTAAATAATGTCAAATTACCGTTAGTTTAATTATAGATCTTTCATTAGCAAAATTCCATACCTTACAAAACTGACAATGATAAAGTTAGTTATGCAAAATATTTAGTAATAATAATTTTAGTGAATACTTAAACCGAATATTTTCTTTGCATTTCACTAAAGAACATAATAACACGCAGAAATGCATTCATTTGCCACTATGTTTAGCTGCTAGGGTTGTGTGCAAGTCGGAAATGCTTTATAATGATTGAAAAATTATCTAATCAGAATTTCAGCAACTGGTTTTTCTTATCCAGGCTAAAATGATAAATCGACAAATATTATTTACTCCATTCGCCACCTCTGACATTCCAAAGTTTTTCCGTAAATTGATTGGAAGCATTGCTTTTTTTGGTAAAACTTTACTTCATAATGAAAAAAACCCCATAAATTTAGCAATCGCTAATTTCAAAAGTCGTCTAATCTTCTGTAATCTGAATCGTCGTCCAGAGTAACTTTGAAACATAAACGGAACTTCCAACAATATAGTAAAAATGCCAACTGGCAGGTGACCGGAATACGGACGATTAGTCCAATATCTTTTAAAAACAATGACGAATCAAAAAGAGCATCGAAATCATCGAATATTTCAGCAAGCAATTTTTATTACAAAATATTGCGTTTTGTGATAGTAATAACACATAATTGCACACATCTCCTTAAGAATATTCTTTAGTTCCTAACTTTTGACGCAGTGGATATTTCTATAAGTGAAATTGGCGATATATTAAAAAAACAAAAATAAAAGAACAGACAATATTCACTGATCTGTATTCCAGGCTATAAAAATCATATGTTTGGTGAAAACAAACCGGCATGTTTCCGTAGTAAATTTTTAACTGTCTAAAATTTAACTATTTTACAATATGTGTTTAGGTGGCAGACATTCACTAAAATTTAAATATTTGATCGCATATTTATAACAATAACTGCTATTTATATAATTTGCATTTGAATATAAACATTTACTCCAAAAAGGATCTTGTATACCCGAAAAAAACACTATTATTGCTAATAAAGATCAAGCTGATGTCACGCTTATGCATTTTTGGCTTAAAATCACATTGTTTGGCGCCAAAGGTAAAATCAAAATCATAAATAAAAAATAAAATGTAACTCATAAATGCAGTCATTTTTACAATTACATTTGCTAGTTCCTCCTGTAAGTCACGTGATAGGAGAGTTACATATAAAAAAATTAACAGAAAGACAAACGAAAAAAAAAAAAATTGTCACTCATATAATATCTAATCAAATGATCAGATTTTGTTAACCTGACGCAAACGATAAATCGCCAAATATTTGACTTAATTGCAATCCCATGCATTGCAAATGTTTTTAACACTTTCCAACCTAGTTGAAAAGTGTTTATGACTTCGGTTTGTCTGGCCGTCTGGCCGTCTGCCGTCTGTCCGTGCTCTAACTCCCGTAAATATGCTCGGATTGCCCTGCAATTTTTATATGTTATAATCATTATCTATAGCATGTTCCCTATTTCAACGGAAGTATGTAGCACTTATAGTTTTTTTACAGGGACACTCAAAAGAATTCCGTTACATTGCGGTCTATGGGGAAAAATCATTTGCGGTTTATTTAAATAATGTTTCACTATTTTAAACGCATTGAAATTTATATATATCACTAAGGTGCATTAGAAGAAGCTTAATATGGAATAGGGTGTGCATAGCACTTATACTTACTTTACAGGGACAGTCAAAAGAATTCCGTTACATTACGTCTATGGAGAAAAATCGTCTGCGCTTTATTTAAACAATGTTTCCCTATTTTAAACGCATTGAAATTTATATAAGGTTCATTACAAGAGACTTACTACAGAATATTGTGTGTATAGCAGTCATCGTTCATTTACAGGGACACACAAAAGAATTCTCTACTGTATGTTAACAATAATTCCTGGAAGTGCGTTTTAAGTTACTAAACGCGATTTTAATTTTAAATCGCTTTTTGTCTATTACGTGGTGTGTATAAATTCTGTAGATCCTATACAGGGAAGCACAAAAGTTCGGGAAAACATTTCCGTATTATTTAACTCCAGACGGAGAATTTTAAACTGTGCTACGTGTTTCCTAACTGAACTAAAATTTAGCATCCTATGTAGTATATACAGTGTCTCACATAAGTGATGGGACACTTGTGCTTTACAAAAGGAAACTAATCAAATAAATTAAAAAAAACATGTACACATTTTTTTGTGGGTGTGTTTCATACTTAAATTTAGTACAGATTATTACATAACATACATTTTGTCAAAATATTAAAATATTAATTTAATAAAAATACAAATGTTTAGAACGGAGCAAAAAATAGCTCACATAAGTGATGGGACACCATTATATATGCAACAAAAATCGCCTGAAATAAGCAATAAAAATATTTTTTGGGGTTTTATTTTTACTTAAAAGCAATTGGCAATAATTTATAAAATCGTCTGCAGTATTTCTCTCCAGTTTGTTTTGGAATTTTTGTGTTTTTTAGCTCTGTGTAGTCATGAATGCTAAACGAAAAGAAACTTCGCCTGAAATTCGAAAATTAGTTATTAATTTGCATATTGAACGTGGAAAATCTATTAGAAAAACTGCTGAAACAGTTAACTTGAGTCGTTCAACAGTTTTCAATATCATTAAACGATATAAAAAGAATCATATGATTCAGGATAAAAGAAGACCTGGCTGACCATCAAAGCTATCCAATGGAATAAAGCGAATTATCGTTCGAAATATTAAAAAAAATCCAAGAATTAGTGCTTCAAAAGTTGCTGCTGATTTACAAGCATTATATGGAATAATTGTTAATCCTGAAACTATTAGAAGGGTAATTCGATCTGCTGGATATCACGGTAGAGTAGCCAGGAAAAAATTCTTCGTAAGTGAAAAGAATAGAAAACTCAGACTAGCTTTCGCAAAATCCAACATAAATAAGAATTCTGATTACTGGAATAAAGTTATATTTGCTGATGAGAGTAAATTTAATATATTTGGTTCTGACGGTAGAATCTTGGTGTGGAGAAAACCCAGGGAAGAACTTCGCAAACAGAACTTGGTACCAACAGTAAAACATGGTGGAGGAGGAGTTATGGTATGGGGGTGTATGTCGTCCGCTGGAGTTGGTAATTTTGTTTTTATTGACAGTATAATGGATCAGTACAAGTATATTGATATTTTAAAGCAAAATTTGAAATCTTCAGCACGAAAATTGAACCTTCATAACGATTTTAAATTCTACCAGGACAATGACCCCAAGCACACTGCTCTGAACGTTAGACTCTGGCTGCTATATAACTGTCCTGAAATAATAAAAACACCACCACAATCTCCAGACTTAAATCCCATAGAGAATATTTGGCAAGAATTGGAATCAAGAATTCGCAAACACACCATTTCTTCAAAACAACAACTAAAATCGGTGCTTCAAGAAGAATGGGGTAAAATCACTCCAGAAATCACAAAAAAAATAGTCGAATCCATCCCAAAAAGATTAAATCATGTTTTAAAAGTAAAAGGAAATCCAACAAAATATTAAAACCTTTTAAAAAGTAAAATTTTTGGATAAATATTTGATGGAAAAGTAAGTGTCCCATCACTTATGTGAGCCATTTTTTGCTCCGTTCTGAACAATTGTATTTTTACTAAATTAATATTTTAATATTTTGACAAAATGTATGTTATGTAATAATTGTTACTAACTTTAAATATGAAACACACCCAAAAAATTTTTGCACATGTTTGTTTATTTATTTTATTGCAGTTTCTTTTTATAAAGCACAAGTGTCCCATCACTTTTGTGAGACACTGTATACAAATCTATAGATCCTATACAGGGCTGAATAAAAGTATTTGGATTACTTAGATGTTATCTTTTAGCTTATTGAAGAGTATGATTCGTAAAATTATTTTGGAAGCGTTGGAAAGTGTTACATAATCTATGCTTGACGCATGATTTTTCGTTCTTGTTAAGCATTACAAACATTCCTTTGGGGTTTAAATTAAATATTTTCGCTTTATAATATTATCCCTCATTACAACAGTTTTTTTCTTTTTCTTTTTTTTGCCGGGGGGGGGGGGGTTAAATAAAATTAATTAGATAATTTTTCTTTTAGTTTTCTATGCGTTTGAATTATTTTCAGATATAGCCGCTTCAATTCTTTCGCCAACGATAACGGTCGCCAAAACAAATGACCTATGGTAACCTTATCGTCCAAAATAACAGAACTTTCCATCATAATTCTATAACTAATCTACGTAGAACGTTGTGTTATATACTAAAACCTTCCCCGAAAAAATATTTATCGAACAGTGCAAGTTCCATAAAAATCCATTCAGTGGAACTTGAGTTATAAAGGAACGGAACGAAATTTCCGTTTGTGTTTTATATATATAGCAGATAATAAAAGCGATAAGCATTTGACTGTCATCAACAATTCCGGGATGACCGCTTCACTTTTTCATATGCCAGGCGTTTGTACTTTTTTGTACCATAGTTAAGTCCATTGTGATTGTTAATTTTATATTGTTGCAACTTACAGGCAAATATTTTTACATCATCATTATAAACAATGTTAACACTTCTGAAGATTTTTTAAACACAAAAGATTAAAGAAATAGCATTTTAAAGGAACTTCGATGCAATTTGATATGTAACATGTATACAGAATTGATTGCTTACAGACTGTTACTGCTTCTATAACGACAATACTGAGGTTTACATTTGGAGGGGCCTGTGCCTTGAGTCGCTCTGCCTTCAAGCACTTCAGATCTTACGCTTTGTGACTTTTGGTTATGGGGCTACTTAAAGTCAAATGTATAGAGGGATCAGCTAATGTCATTGGCCCAGTTGGAAGATACTATGCGTCATCATGTTTCAAGGGTGCGCTTTATAATGCTCTTCAATTCTGTGTTGGCTGTTTTTAATCGTGTGACGGCTGAACTTATAAGTGATGGATGTCACTTTGGAAAGATTTAGAGACTGATTAGTTCTTCCCCATAAACTGTACTTTACCATAGATAAACTATATTCTGAACTGAAGCTTCAGCTGTTGATCAAAAATGCAACTACTATAACAATTTTTCTTTTTATATTATAAACAAAATTCCGACATGTTTCTAAGCATTTCTGTGAAAACCGCACATTTTTGTTGTACACAGTTTACTAATTATTAGCATTTCAAAAGCCTCGGGACTTCGGGATCACCTAGCCAAGGTATATAATTATACTAGGACAAGTATACAGTGTACAGTTCCTGGTTAATGGACATATTTCGCCTCGAAACAGTACTGATGTGTGTGTACTCTCTATGGACATTCTCAGTGATAGAAAAACTTTTCTTCATGGTAGAGGAACCTTTTTATACCTTCTGGAACAGTGTCTAGGCTGAAAAAGGAGCGCGGAACTGAATTCGTGCTCGGAGTACCTGCTTTGAGGTGACCTGCAGCTTGGACAGTAGAAAGAAAGGGGTGTTCTACAACACCCAGAGAAAGATAACTAATAATACCTGGATTTTTAATTGGTTGTTCTCTTGCTCTTTTCCAAAATCACGGTGCCTTTAAAAAATAGGAGGGGGTATTTTCTTGTTTAATTCGTGGTGTCGAGACTCTTCTTTAAAATTCACGTGAACGATCTCAAATGCAAATTCCATTCTCCAATGAAAATTGTATATGCTATCAACTTTTACATCGACTTTGATATATTTATTCAATTTTATTGAAATTTAATACTCTAGAAAATTGTACGGTAAAAGGATGTTAAACTTGTGCTTTGGCGAGCACTACATTCTGTGGAAATTATGCTACTTTGTGTAATTGCTATAAATACTAATATTTTTAAATGAAAACCGGCACATGATTTAAAATATGACGACACTTTCACCGAGGATAGATTTTCCTCCGAACCGATACGTGTCTAGTTAAAACAAATTCTTTCACTTCATAAATCCCGAGCAGGGAAGACGGATCTATGCTCTGTCAAAGTTAGCTTTGAGCTCAAATATGACCCATGACCAAAATGACCCACTAATCAAATTTTCTCGAACATGTGACCAAGCCCAATAGTCTTCTCATGCCCGAAACCCGCAGGATATTAAATTTAGTCAAAATAGCCTGAGCCGTTTTTTAGATAAAGTTAGTTTGACCACAGTGACTCCAAAATGACCCACTAATAGGATTTTCTCGAGCATATGACCTAGCCCAATGATTTTCTCGTGCCCCTAAACCGTAGGGTACAAAATTTAGTTCAAATCTTCTGAGCCGTTTTTAAGATAAAAATAGCTTGGCCCATGACCAAAATGACCCACTAATCGAAATTTCTCATACATGTGACCTAGCCCAATAGTCTTCTTGTTCTCTAAAACTGTAGGATACTAAATTTAGTTCAAATTTTCTGAGCCGTTTTCTAGGTAAAATTAGCTTGACCCACAGTGACCCAAAAATGACCCACTAATTGAATTTTCTCGGGCATGTGACCCAGCCCTATGATTTTCTCGTGCCCGAAACTTGTAGAATACAAAATTTAATCAAAATCGTTAGAGCCGTTTTTTAGATAAAATTAACTTGACCCGCGTTGACCCAAAAATGACCCACTAATCGAAAGTTATCGAACATGTGACCCAGCCTAATAGTCTTCTCGTGCCTGAAAATGGTAAGATACAAAATTCAGTCAAAATCGTTTGAACCGTTTTTTAGATACAATTAGCTTGACCCTGACCCATGGTGACACAAAATGACCCACTAATCGAATTTTCTCGAACATGTGACATATCCCAATGGTTTTTTGGTGCCCCAAAACGGTAGGATACAAAATTTCGTCAAAATCGTTAGAGCCGTTTTTAAGATAAAATTTGCATATATATATATATATATATATATATATTACTAATGATCAGGTTTAAAACATATATAAATGCAATTAAAACATATGCCATTAATACATATAAGGACAATACTTAAGATGGTTGAACATTATTTACACTTTATATAGTTACTGTGATTGTGCGTTTAGTCGATCACTTTTATATTAAGTGATTCTAATGTTCAGTTATAAAAGTCTATAAAATATGCATTGTATTAAAATAACTGTAAAATAACTTATACAAAACACATAAAATTATACATGGATAACATAGTTCATGACATTGTTGATTATAAATCACAAACATAACAATACGCAATATATATATATATGTATGTATATATATATATATATATATATATATATATATATATATATATATATATATATATATATATATATATATATATATATATATATATATATATATATGTATGTGTGTGTGTGTGTGTGTGTGTGTGTGTGTGTGTGTGTGTATATGTATGTATGTATGTATGTGTACTGCATTGCATTAAAATAATTATTATTAATTAAACTTTTTACATGATATTTACTCAATGTAAGAATCTTTGAAATACTATGTAAGATAAATTTAATTCATAGCATAGGTTTTTGTACAATGTTAATGTAAAACTACAATGATATTATTATTTTTTACTATTTATATAAATTATTAAATCTAATATAATAAATTTGTAAATCAAACTGAATTTTGAATAATTATTATTCCAATAGAGGGCAGCACATTGCTTGTCAAATAAATGTTAATAATATTTTTAATTTACCTATAGAGGGCGCTTATAGCATGTATATTTAAATTATACTTTTATAGATTAAAATTAAATGGAAATTTGTATATTCAAAAATATAAATTTGTTTTTGAGTGTATTTATCACATAAATAAATTTGTGTGTTTTAAATCAATTTGTGTTATGGTGTAATAATTAAGGTGATATATCAAAATATGTTCTCTCAACTTAACCTTCAAATAATTTCTCTCAACTTGACTATATCATCAAATATTTGATATCTTATGATGTGCGTCATGTGGTCATATTGGTATTAATTAGACCTTGTGTTGTTTAAGGATTTTGGATAATTATTGTGAGTAAAATATTTTATCTATTCTTTACAAGTTTTTTATTTCCAACTGTTATCTGGTAAAAATATTTTATCTATTCTTTACAAGTTTTTTATTTCCATTTTTATTATTTCCAGTTGTCTTCTGGTAATAATTCAGTATACCTGGATGATTATACTGATCTTAGCATCCAGGCTGAAGATTATACCAACACGTGTTTTTTCATATCCAATTATAATTTAAATCTCTTGTTATCCAATTTTCCATTATATTTAGTTCATATTTCATTTCTTAATCCATTTGTATTCACTTGATATCAACTCCAAATTATTAACGTTTTATGGTTTATTATAATTTTTTTTTTCTCTCTCTTTTTAAATAATCTTCATATTTTCAGTATTTTTGGCCAACTACCATTGAAGCACAAGCTATGGTAAAATTATGATTGCACTTGTTAATTTATTAACTAGGTGGTATTCTGTCTACACAATATTATTAATTATCTCTTTGGAGATTTAATTAAAATGTTACAAGAACTTGATATGTTTTTTGAAATTCAAAGATATTATAATTATTTAACATTCTATGAAATTCTGCTGCATTGCGCAAATTGGTATGGAATGGTTTTTACATATTCTTTTCAATAATTATCTAGTTGAAATTATTGATTTTCATATGATACCATAATTTAGCCTATTTGGCTCATAAATCACTTTGATTAGCTTCTGTTTGGAATACATAGTTAATATAGCTGCATTGCGCTTTTAATGGTGTATTTAATATTAATTTAATAATAATTATTATATAATATTACTATTATTTCTTGGTATCATTTGTTCATCTATTGAATTTTCAAATGCATCTTTATAACATCTTATTCAGGTTCTTTTTTGCCAACATTAATTTTGTATTGACTTATTTTTGCTTGGGGATTTTAGATTGTTGTCTTTTGATGTTAGTTTGCTTAATGGGACTTTATGTATATATGTAAATAGTTTTATTATATTGAATCAAGTATAAAACAATCATTAATCTTATTTTAATTATTTATTATTAAATTTTTTTCTTTTATGGTTATTCAAGAGTACTTTATGAAAATAAAGTTGTTTAAAAAATTTATTATTTGATATTATAATTATAATTTTTACTATGTATCTCTTGCAATTTTCATTGCTTTTGTTACGGTTGGTTTCAACAATTTTTTTTTTTTTTTAATCTACATTAATTATTTAAATCACTTTCTCAACATTTATTTAAAAGCACTCTTTTTTTCTGTTTCTAATAAAAATTTAAATAAATAAAAGTAATTGTAATAATTATAATAAAATCAGTTTTTATTTTTTCTTCTTTCTTTTTCTTTTTGCAAAGTAATTTCAACGTTTATAGTCTAACGTAGCTTCCTGTTTTTCAAATACGAAAAGCAGACAGCAAGGGAGGGATGTTTTGTCAGTAGACTGCACAGGTGGAAAATTTGGAGTCATCTAGTCTGACTTTGATATAAGAATGACCGACCGCCCTGTATAAGAATTACGTTATCTTATGAGTGTACTATACACGCAATTAGGCTTTGTAAGTTTACGTCAGGCTTCAATTGGCTCTGCTATCAGGCGGATAGCTGGCGCCCATGTAAACAGAGGCTAACAGGACCCCCTTCAGCACACGCCATGGGGGTGATGCATGGTTTCCTTCCCCCATGAAGCGGCCGGCAGAGTGGAGCGGCAAGCTGTAGTCTTCACGTTGAGTCCATTTTTCCTTTTGTTTCCATTCCCGTACCCCTGGCAGAGTGGATCGGTCCCGTTTTTCAAGCAGCGCAGGAGAATGAATGTTTACGACACTTGTTGCTTGGCCAAGAGACCTGTCGTTTGACTCGTAAAGAAAATTCGACTTATTACGGGGCTCGAAGATTGGCCTGTGGGCTGGATCGCGAAGTTGTTGAAGGCGGACAGGTTTCTGGAAGATTTTTTTTTTGAGAGTGGGGCATTGATGGCCCTACATTAACCATCCTAAATCATGATGTTATGATGAAAAGAGGCTATAAGGGCATTTTCGAATTGCGGATCTATAACTGTTAACGAGAAATTAAGAAGATATGTATAGCCTATTTTTTTTTTTGGCGTAGTGGCGCTCCAAGATTATGACTTCTTAACCATCAGAAGTGATCATAGATATTGAACTAAACCGGTCGTTAGAAGTCGTAGTGTTCTGAGTTACGGTGATGGCTATCTTCGAATAAAACACATGCTTCAGGAAGGTGAAATTACTGACTCCGACGGTGAAGTTCTGAACCGTAGAACGATTTTCCCCTCCGGACTAGATGATGGACCTAGTAGTTGATGGCAAGTGATGCAGTGAGATGAGAGGATTGATGAATGTTAGCTTGAAACCACGTCTGAATTTTTCCCCAGCCTGAATACTCCAGCTTAAGTGCTTCATCAGATTTTGAAAAAGGAGGAAATGCTCCTAAGTGCCCATTGACTAAAATTGTAGAACTCTCTACCTGTTGTAAGTACTATTTGCATAGTTTTTCTTTTTATTTATTTGTACCTCTTTAAAAAAAAAAAAAAAAAAAAAAAATATGTTTGCTATACCAGAGTTTAAAAGTGAAATGAATATCTTTGGATAATTTCAATAAGAATAAACATTATGAACAGAAATAGTCTGTAGGTTAATATATAATGTTTGTATGTTTGAACGACCATTAAATGGTAATATGATGGTAATTTTATAAATATGATGTGTAATTTAAAAGTAACCAGTGAGTGGTTTTAACTTAAAAGATCAGCTGTTATATTGTTTTATTAAGATTATTTTTGATAACTTAGTTGCTTCATTATTTTAAATGTTCAAATAAATTGTGTTTTTTTTTTGTCTATTATCAAAGACGGTATGTTTTTCTTTGTATAAATCTCTAAATAATTAATTTTTTATATTCACAGTAGACCTATAAGAATGGCCTAACCTTTCTGTGATTAATTAAAAAAAAAAAAAAGGGGAGAGAAAATTCAACTTTATTAAATTAGGACTTTAAAATTTCTTAAGTTTACATTCATAACTGACTGTTTTAATGAACATAAATTGAAGTTCACTCAATGTTATACAATCGTATTTTTGATCTTGATTTAAGGATGGATAGATTAATAAGTGAAACAGTAATATTAAATTTAATTTCATAAAATGTTAAATTAAGCTTTAACTCTCCTCTTTCAGAAACATTGTTTTTCTAATATATACACCAAAATTGTTTTATTTTAAAAAGTAAAAAAAAAAAAAAATATCTAGTCATTATACACCACTATACGATTCTTGGTTAACCGATCGGATCTTGTTCAGAATCTCTATGGTTGTTCTAAAATTGTAGTACATCATCATATCCCTATTCTATTAACGGATTTAACTCTTTCCCCTTTTGGTCCTCATATTGGAGGAATTTCAGGTTGCCTGCATTTTTCCAAATTATATGATGATTACACTTTTGTTAATTTAATGTGTATGGAGATTTGAGCTTGATCGGGTTGGAGTGGAGTTGGGTGTTCTTTATGCAATCCAGTATGCTACTTGATTTAGAAATCTGTTGCCCCTTACTACATTTAATATTGTCTTAAAATGATGAGTTCAAAATTATCATTGTTGTATTAACCTATTCGGATTCTTAAGTTTTGATATTTTGATTAGTTTAATATAATTTGCTACCTTTACCATGGCAACAGATTTCAGTGGAGCTAATCAGGGTATACTTATTTTTTTCTAAATATTTAATTGTCAAGTGAAGATTGAGTAATAAATGAGCTTTTTAAGTTTAAGTAAGGTGTGTTTTAGAAAGAACCCCAAAACTCCACAACACTTTCAAACAATATGGTAGTTATGAGTAAAATGTTAGATACTGGCAATTTAGGCCTTGGTGGATCCAGGACTAATGCTCGGTACAGGAAGATTATTAGGGATCTTCCTGGATCGTTATCAGATAACCTATTCTATTGTCCCAAGCCTGTACTATGTTTTCGTGAGTGTGAATCTAAGCGTTGCCTTACATGTCCTTTAGCTGATAAGTCCCAGATTTCAAATAATCACAATCTTAATTTGGTAAAATTTTGCAAAGCATACAATGTAATCTATTCATTGAAATGCATTTCGTGTAATATGAAATATATTGGACAGTCTTGTCAAAAATTACATAAAAGGCTAAATTTACATCGTTCTCATATTGATAAATTTAAAAAATCTAAATTTCAAACTACTCATAATATTGAATATACTCATTTCAAAAATCATGTTTTTAAAAATATTACTATTAAAATACTTAAAATACAAAAAAATTTTACTGAACGACTTTTTCCAGAATCTAAATATATAAGACATTTTAATACTACCTATCCTTATGGATTAAATCAATTAGTATACAAAAAATCACATCCTGTTTTTTCAGATTTAACTAAATATGAAAATTATAAAAATCTTTATTCAGGTTTAAATTTTTCAAACATAAAAAAAACTTCAAGATCTGGTAGAGGTAAACATAATAACAAAAAATACACTGATGATATTGTGATACAACAAGAGCTGGATGATCTTGAGGCACAATTTTGTAATGATTATTGTTGGATTGCTATAAGAAAACATATTTTTAGTATTAAAAAGAAATATTTAAACCAATATTTCAAAGTATTTAAAAAGAATCAATATTCTCCACATTTTTGTGATATCTTTTATGATATTCTTCATTATAGAGCAAACCTATTAAATACAAGTCTTTCTAATAAACTTAAATATAAAACTAATAATACACAACTAATTATAAATTTTTCCAATCATGTATTTAATAATATCAATTTACACAATATCATAAACAACACTACTAATAATTTTCCAATAAAAAATTTTACCATTCACAAGACATATAAATATAATCCCACACTTGGACGTAAAATTTTTAATTACAATTCTTTTGCAAAACAAATGGTCTCTTCAAATAATTACCCTTGTTATTGTAATGACCCAAAATATCAAAAGTATGTAAATACATCACATGGTCATATTATTACTTTTGATCTTAATATTGTAGAACAACCTATTTTACAAAACTTAATGCATAATTGAACAAAATTTCGCCTTCCATATAGGTGTAATATCAAATCCATAATATTGCAGTTTATTCAAGATATTGATTTATTTATATATAAAATTGCTATTGATTACAACAAACCTATCGAGTATTTTAGTGAATGGAGATTTTCTGTAATAGATAAATTTAAAAATGAAAATATAAAAAATTATCAACATATTACACATGCAGCTTTTAAAAATATAAATAAACATATATCAGAATTACAAAACAAATTTATAATTACTTATGTAGATAAATCTCCAAATAATTATGCTATTATTTGTAAAGAGTACTATAAAGTGTTAATTCACAATGCAATTAACACAAGTAATATTTTTAATAAAACTAAATTAAATATTGAAATTAATAATAGAAAATTATTAAATTATCACAAATTACTAAAAATCAAATGTAATAATTTAAATTATCCTTATCTTGTTATAATTCCAAAATTTCATAAAAATCCAATTAAATTTCGCACAGTTACCATCGGATGTAATACATATAATAATAATGCAAGCAATTTACTACTTAATATTTTAAAGCAGATATATAATATAACGATAAAACATAATAACCAACATTGCCTAAAAAACAGTTTTCAGCTTATTAATAAAATAAATAATATCAATCCAGTAAAATTCATAAAAACATTGGATTTTAATGATTTATTTAATAACATTGATATAAAAGACTTACATAAAACAATGTGTATATTATTTAAAGAATTTAAATCTCAATGAAAATTAAAAGATCATATTTCCGTAATTTTTTTTAAAACTTTACTAAATTTTACATTGCATAATAATTACATCATATATGACAATATTATTTATAAACAATGCCAGGGAATACCGCAGGGTGGGACCGCTTCTAGTATTCTCTCAGACTTTTACTTATATTATTATGAAAGAAATATTGGTCCGAACAATGATTATGTATTTTATCGCTATATTGATGACATTATCATATTTCATTTCAATGATAAAAATTGCACATCACCACTCAATTTTTATCCTAATCAGCTTAAATTAAGCGAAATTGATTTGATTAAAAATAATATAAATTTTCTAGACTTAAAAATTAAAATTAATGATAATTATAAATTAATTTTTGATATTTATGATAAAAGAATTGATTTTCCATTTAAAGTAAATATTTTTACCAATTTTGCTTCATGTTTACATAAATCAGTTTATAAAAATATAATTATCAATTATCTTCATCGTATAAAATATCCATGCTCAGATATAAATAAAAACAAAAATATTAGATTTATTCGAGATCATGCAAAACTATATGGTTATCCTATTTTTTGATAAATTCAATTATCAACTCTTTCAAATAACATTTATTACATCATATAAATATAAACATGTTATGTAATAAATTATTGTTTTAGTGTGCGATAAAAACATAGCAAATGTTATAGCAAATTACAATTAAAACATACATCAATACAATTACAACATATAAGGACAATAATTAAGTTGTTTGAACATTATTTACACTTTATATTGTTAATGTGATTGTGTGTTTGCCGATCACCTTTATTTTAAGTGATACTAATGATCAGGTTTAAAACATATATAAATGCAATTAAAACATCTACCATTAATACATATAAGGACAATACTTAAGATGGTTGAACATTATTTACACTTTATATAGTTACTGTGATTGTGCGTTTAGTCGATCACTTTTATATTAAGTGATTCTAATGTTCAGTTATAAAAGTCTATAAAATATGCATTGTATTAAAATAACTGTAAAATAACTTATACAAAACACATAAAATTATACATGAATAACATTGTTCATGACATTGTTGATTATAAATCACAAACATAACAATATGCAATATATATATATATATATATATATATATATATATGTGTGTGTGTGTGTGTGTGTGTGTGTGCATGTATGTATGTATGTGTACTGCATTGCATTAAAATAATTATTATTAATTAAATTTTTTACATGATATTTACTCAATGTAAGAATCTCTGAAATACTATGTAAGATAAATTTAATTCAAGTTCAATTTAATTCATATCATAGGTTTTTGTACAATGTTAATGTAAAACTACAATGATATTATTATTTTTTACTATTTATATAAATGATTAAATCTAATATAATAAATTTGTAAATCAAACTTAATTTTGAGTAATTATTATTCCAATAGAGGGCAGCACATTACTTGTCAAATAAATGTTAATAATATTTTTAATTTACCTATAGAGGGCGCTTATAGCTTGTGTATTTAAATTATACTTTTATAGATTAAAATTAAATGGAAATTTGTATATTCACAAATATAAATTTGTTTTTGAGTGTATTTATCACATAAATAAATTTGTGTGTTTTAAATCAATTTGTGTTATGGTGTAATAATTAAGGTGATATATCAAAATATGTTCTCTCAACTTAACCTTCAAATAATTTCTCTCAACTTGACTATATCATCAAATATTTGATATCTTATGATGTGCGTCATGTGGTCATATTGGTATTAATTAGACCTTGTGTTGTTTAAGGATTTTGGATAATTATTGTGAGTAAAATATTTTATCTATTCTTTACAAGTTTTTTATTTCCAACTGTTATCTGGTAAAAATATTTTATCTATTCTTTACAAGTTTTTTATTTCCATTTTTATTATTTCCATTTGTCTTCTGGTAATAATTCAGTATACCTGGATGATTATACTGATCTTAGCATAGATGCCAGTATAATTATGAAATACTGAATTATTATTTAAAACACGTATGGGTACATCCAGGCTGAAGATTATACCAACACGTGTTTTTTTCATATCCAATTATAATTTAAATCTCTTGTTATCCAATTTTCCATTATATTTAGTTCATATTTCATTTCTTAATCCATTTGTATTCACTTGATATCAACTCCAAATTATTAACGTTTTATGGTTTATTATAATTTTTTTTTTCTCTCTCTCTCTCTTTTTAAATAATCTTCATATTTTCAGTATTTTTGGCCAATTACCATTGAAGCACAAGCTATGGTAAAATTATGATTGCACTTGTTAATTTATTAACTAGGTGGTATTCTGTCTACACATTATTATTAATTATCTCTTTGGAGCTTTAATTAGAATGTTACAAGAACTTGATATGTTTTTTGAAATTCAAAGATATTATAATTATATATATATATATATATATATATATATATATATATATATATATATAACCACACACACATACACAAGATTTGCTCGTATAGTGCATAGTTGTCAACTTAACGTAAGCAAAACGTTGAGCTAAATTGCGTGAAGTTTCTCTAAGTTTCTCGTAATTTTCAAATAGTTAGAATACATTATATTATGTAGGAAATAATATATTATGAATTACTAACTCCGCAAGAATTGTTACTTTTTGCCTACAGTTAATTGAGAAAAACGACTTTACTTGAGTGCGTGACGTCACATGCACATTATCTATTTAAAACATGAAAGCGTTTAAAGAAATTCAATACTTCTGTACGCATAGAAAATTTTTAAACAATATTATTAAACACTAAATTTAACTCAGAAATTATATTTACAATGTAATTTAAACAGAATTTGCTAAAATTGCGTTTTGAAATTATGTGATTTTTGATGCGAAACAGTATTTCTCAAAAATGTATTGTTCTTTTCAGAATTGGATAATAATTTCGAAGCTGGAAAAATAAAAATGTCGCCACGTTGTCGAACTTATAAAAATGTATTCGTTTTTAAGATTAAAATAAATGTTTTACATTAAAAATAATACATCATTTCTTTCCGATAAACCATTTTACTTTTAATCCCGTTTTTTTTAACACCCATTTTTGAAGAAAAATGAATGGAAAATACTGTATTGTTTTCTTTAAATCCAATTTGTATTAATAGTGGACATCTATTGTCCACCTACATACAAGGAGCTTAAATATGCCTCCTTGGTTGAAGCTCAAGCTGAAAAAAGTTGCGATGTAATTATTTCTAAACGACAAAATAATAATTAATTAAAATAATTATTATTAATTAAATTTTTTACATGATATTTACTCAATGTAAGAATCTCTGAAATACTATGTAAGATAAATTTAATTCAGGTTCAATCCTCTCCGTGGTCCCGACCCGACTCCTTTGGTGGAGGAGGTGACCGGGAGCGGAGCATTGCGCCGACACACCGTTTCATACGGAGTGTTCGTCGACACGACGGGGACAGGAGGTGACTGGTCTGGGTTCCTCATCGTGGTCCGCCAGTGGGAAAGGAGTCTCCGCAGGGCCGGAGACGCCACGCTATGGCCCATTGTGGTTCGCCCATTTTGGGTTGTGGGCTCGTGGGTCTCCTCCTCGCAAGCGCAGGTTCTCTGCGACGCGAGCACAGCCTGTGATCGGAATTTTCCGTAGGTGGCAGGCAGACGACTCCGTAGGCCAATCCCAAGGTTCACGTGGATCTTGGGCAAAGGCTAGCAAATGCCAGCCGGATCCCTCCAAAACTTGACTAAGGAATTGACGGAAGCACGATCGATCTCTGTAGAGCACGAAACCGTGATGACTCTGTTGTGCACCGATCGTCGGGAGATACGGCATGCAGCAACTATCTGCGACGAGACGGAGGCAGAGGTGAAATAGTCCCAACACGAACCCCCATACTCGTGGAAGAGGACCTCACGAAATCCACTGCAGCTGGAGAGTTGTGAGCCGCCCTCAATGGTCACCGCAGGGAGTGCCTGAATCGAGGAGACGGTCACCATCCGAAGGCGACCGGCCAGAGGCGCCAGGGACGCGAACGTTCTCTTCGAGGAAAGGACCACCCTCTTCCTGCCATGTGACAACGAGGAACCGGGCCGGAGGCTGCCGACTAACGCGGCATCGATCAGCTGAAACTCGAGACCTAGGTCCGAAACCCAGTCCGAGCACGTCTCTCGTGCAGCCAGGAATTTCCACACCTGGCGGGCGGACTAGTGGCACGCCTACTAATTTTCTCGCTACTAATCTCGATCGGGCCCGTCTCTTTGACGCGCTTAGAGGAAGTTTCCGCAACCTCTAGAGTCCGATAGCGGTGTCTTAGGATTCTTCCGTTTTTTGAGTGATATTATATGTGGATGATCTCGTAGTTCTGGAGTTGTCGCTGGGTTACCGGCTAGTTCTGCCTAGTCGGGTTCAACCTCGCGCCAGACTGCGTAGGGACAACCTATCCGAATCCCGTCTATGGGAAAGAACCGAATTTCCTCGTGGTTCTGGGTCGGAGAGAGGCCTCTTCTGCTCCTTTTTTTAAAGTGCATGACATGTGAACCTCACGGCCAACGAGCCCAGTAGCTTGCCCATCCATGCATGTCTATGATCGGAAGCCGTGGGAAAGCAAGAGCCGTCGGAGTAACTCGACATATGACCGAGGGACCGTTTCCCCCTGTGGGGTTTCGTGAACGAGGCCGTCGGGGGTTCTTCGGCGGTTCATCAGGTGTATGTTCCACGCGGAAGTTTCCCCAGAGCAGGGTTACTGCCGCAACGACCTATGGGGTCGATACCTGGTAAAATGGTCTAGGGTTCGCAGAGGGGCGGCCCAAGACCGGTCGCAGCGCCGGACGAGACAAAGTCCTGGTGCATTAAAAGTCCTTCAGAGACTTGGGCGCGATGGTCGAAAGCGTGCCGCGGGCTACCCCCGAGGGCTCCTGGCGGCGCAGGATAGTTTTTATATCATAGGTTTTTGTACAATGTTAATGTAAAACTACAATGATATTATTATTTTTTACTATTTATATAAATTATTAAATCTAATATAATAAATTTGTAAATCAAACTTAATTTTGAGTAATTATTATTCCAATAGAGGGCAGCACATTACTTGTCAAATAAATGTTAATAATATTTTTAATTTACCTATAGAGGGCGCTTATAGCTTGTGTATTTAAATTATACTTTTATAGATTAAAATTAAATGGAAATTTGTATATTCACAAATATAAATTTGTTTTTGAGTGTATTTATCACATAAATAAATTTGTGTGTTTTAAATCAATTTGTGTTATGGTGTAATAATTAAGGTGATATATCAAAATATGTTCTCTCAACTTAACCTTCAAATAATTTCTCTCAACTTGACTATATCATCAAGTATTTGATATTTTATGATGTGCGCCATGTGGTCATATTGGTATAAATTAGACCTTGTGTTGTTTAAGGATTTTGGATAATTATTGTGAGTAAAATATTTTATCTATTCTTTACAAGTTTTTTATTTCCATTTTTATTATTTCCAATTGTCTTCTGGTAATAATTCAGTATACCTGGATGATTATACTGATCTTAGCATAGATGCCAGTATAATTATGAAATACTGAATTATTATTTAAAACACGTGTGGGTACATCCAGGCTGAAGATTATACCAACACGTGTTTTTTCATATCCAATTATAATTTAAATCTCTTGTTATCCAATTTTCCATTATATTTAGTTCATATTTCATTTCTTAATCCATTTGTATTCACTTGATATCAACTCCAAATTATTAATGTTTTATGGTTTATTATAATTTTTTTTTCTCTCTCTCTTTTTAAATAATCTTCATATTTTCAGTATTTTTGGCCAATTACCATTGAAGCACAAGCTATGGTAAAATTATGATTGCACTTGTTAATTTATTAACTAGGTGGTATTCTGTCTACACATTATTATTAATTATCTCTTTGGAGCTTTAATTAGAATGTTACAAGAACTTGATATGTTTTTTGAAATTCAAAGATATTATAATTATATATATATATATATATATATATATATATATATATATATATATATATATATATATATATATATATATATATATAACCACACACACATACACAAGATTTGCTCGTATAGTGCATAGTTGTCAACTTAACGTAAGCAAAACGTTGAGCTAAATTGCTTGAAGTTTCTCTAAGTTTCTCGTAATTTTCAAATAGTTAGAATACATTATATTATGTAGGAAATAATATATTATGAATTACTAACTCCGCAAGAATTGTTACTTTTTGCCTACAGTTAATTGAGAAAAACGACTTTACTTGAGTGCGTGACGTCACATGCACATTATCTATTTAAAACATGAAAGCGTTTAAAGAAATTCAATACTTCTGTACGCATAGAAAATTTTTAAACAATATTATTAAACACTAAATTTAACTCAGAAATTATATTTACAATGTAATTTAAACAGAATTTACTAAAATTGCGTTTTGAAATTATGTGATTTTTGATGCGAAACATTATTTCTCAAAAATGTATTGTTCTTTTCAGAATTTGATAATAATTTCGAAGCTGGAAAAATAAAAATTTCGCCACGTTGTCGAATTTATAAAAAATGTATTAGTTTTTAAGATTAAAATAAATGTTTTACATTAAAAATAATACATCATTTTTTTTCGATAAACCATTTTACTTTTAATCCCGTTTGTTTTAACACCCATTTTTGAAGAAAAATGAATGGAAAATACTGTATTGTTTTCTTTAAATCCAATTTGTATTAATAGTGGACATCTATTGTCCACCTACTTACAAAGAGCTTAAATATGCCTCCTTGGTTGAAGCTCAAGCTGAAAAAAGCTACGATGTAATTATTTCTAAACGACAAAATATTGACTGACGATTATTGTTCTGTAGAATAAATAGAATCATTAAATTTGAATGCGCAAAAATATGTTTTTATTTCTTAGGAAATTTACTTTATTATTAACAAACCAGAGAAAACAATTTGCCTTTGTAAAATTAGGAGCTAAATTATTTGTTTTTATTTCCAAACACATTTAAATAAAGGTACCGTGTCGTTTAAACGCACTTATAGTAATATTTCTAATATGCGAAAAAAAAAAAACCACATTATTTGCCCAAAATGATGTCAGTTTCTTATTTTAAATTATAGTGAGATAATCTGAATTTTTATTGGTTTATAAAAGTAATGTCCATACGCAGTTTATTTTATGGCAACGGGAAAGCAATTGCATTAGAAATTGAAATAAAAAATAGATTTCTGTAATGATCTGGTGCACGTTAAATCTGTTCGTGGCCCCGAAGTCCTCCAAGTTCTATATAAGCGTTACCTCTGGGGGTGCCAATCCAGATGCAAATCTCTCATCTGGAATTGGTTCAAAATTAGGTTATTTAGGAGTCAGGTTTATGGCCATGCGTAGTGGATTATGACAGCTATACAGAAATAGAAAGCTGCAAAACCGGGCCCTTTGGGTCAAACCAACAACAACAACAACAAGATTTCTGTAATATTATAATAAACTATGGGAGATGTTTGAAAAAAATAGTAAAGAATGGTGTGAGAATTTGTTTTAATTTGACACTAATTTTACTTGTGTTCTAAAATGTATGTACACCAAGTTTCGTTCAAATCGGACAAAAACTGTAGATTTGTATAAGGAACATACATACCAAGAACGGCTTTTATATATATAGATATTGTATTATACACTTTATATTGAATGGTACTTACAGTAATTTTTTAATTAAATTTTCATACATTCTTATTCATTTTTTTAAACATTTATTTCAGATTCAACATGAAAGCATTAGTTGCTTTAATTTTATGTATTCAAGCTTATTTGGTTTTATCTGACGATTGCTCCCCAAATCCATGCCCTACTTGTAAGTATAAATTTATTATAATTCATTTAACCCCTTCAAGGGCGGTGGTTCATTTTTGGACCAACTTAATTTTAATCCCTAAATGCTACATTGGTACCAGAATTTTGGAATGAAAAATTCCCTTTTATCAGGTACATGAAAAACGGATTTTACTTATTTTCGAATGAATTTGTTTCTAAATTCTGGTGTCGATCAATCATTTCAACATTTTACGAATAGAAGTATCTTGCTCCTGAAAGGGTTAAGCTAGTCTCAAAGGACAAAATTTTTTAAGTCTATTTTCTGACACATTTTTTAATTCATTTTTATTTGTAAACGAACAACAGTGTCAATTCAGAAACTATAAAATCTGTTACGAACCTTCGGTAGCATAATAATTTTCTATTCTTATAAATTGTTATAGTCTTTATATTTTAATTTTAATTTTCATCTTTTGATAATAGTAAAAAGATTAGTTCAGCTTACCTGAAATTTGCCTTCGCGCTAAGAGTTATCCACAGTATTATCCTGATACTTATCCTTTCGAATCATTGTCGTATCACTGTTTTGGAATAAGAAACAATATTAGTAGTAAATAACAAATTGGCATGTAGTAAGTAGATATCAATTTTCGTTTGAATATAATATTATTATTCACTTTCTTGGCTGCATATATACATTTATATCGCGTTTGGAGACTGCTTACAAATGCTCCAATTTTACATTAAATTTAAGATATATACATCGTATTTACACGAACGTCTTTACATTTTGCATACTGAGAAAGTTTTTATTGAGTTCACGCGCGCGGTATCAATTGAAGGTTGAAGAGGCAGTCTGGAGTATTTCTGAGTTGATTGGTTTCGACATAAGGTCCATCTGTACCAGAGTTAATTGGGGTCTGGTTTTTAACATTTAATGTTTTTCACTGTGATGTTTATAAGTATGCACTGAGTAATGTTCGATGTGTCCTTTCCATCGTTCACAACACGTGGAGATTATTAACGGGTAAAAAGGTTTATCCGTCACTCCCCCGTAATCTCCTGTGTGGGGAATGGTTGAAGATTCAGTTGCTTACGGGGTTTTTCGTACACAGGCTTGGGATTGGGTTTGGTGAGTGTGTCGGCTATCATTTCTTCAGTGGGGCAGTATTGTAAATAAATTTTTCCTTCTTCTTTCATCAGTTTGATGTTGTGGAAACGTATGTCGATGTGTTTGGATCTCTTAGTATTTTTATCATTTTCACTCATTTTAATACAGGACATATTATCCTCAAATATCGTGATGGGTAGTTTTTGTGGAATATTGAGGTCGCTATATATATATATATATATATATATATATATAAGCAAGTTTGTTATCCAACTTAATTCTTGTGCTGCGTTGCTAGCTGAAACGTATTCAGCTTCGGCTGACGAAAGTGCGATGCAATTCTGCCTTTTTGCGATCCAGTAAATCGGCGATTTTCCTAGCATGAATAGATTTCCTGTCGTCGATTTACGTGTTTTGTTTTCAAGTCACCAGCCCAGTCTGCATCGGCATATGCTGTTAAATGGGTTCGCTGTTTGTGATAAGAGTTAAATTCAAATTATCTGTAGTTTTAAGGTATGAAATGATTCTTTTCACTGCTGACCAGTCCTTTTGGCGCGGTGTTTCGTTTCTACGACATAATATGTTGATTGCGGCAGATATGTCAGGACGCGTGATTGTTGATATGTACAATAATGTGCCCGTGGCTTGTCGATATTTTGTATTATTGGGTAGAAGATTTTCTTCGTCCTCAAGTCTGTTGAATCCGGCAATCATGGGTGTGTAATGAGGTTTCATGTCATTCAAATTCAGTTTTTTCACTAGTTCGTATATTTTATTGTTTTGATTTAGGTAATATGTATTGTTGATTTTATTAATGTTTATGCGTAGGTAATTATTCACTTCTCCTAAGTTTTTCAGTTCATATTCTTTTTCAAGTTGGTTTATTGTTTCTTCGATATCATTGTCCTTTGCTGCTATCAGGATATCATCTACGTAAATGATGATATATATCGGATTTTCTTGATTTGATTTAAAGTACAGATATGGATCATTTTTGCTCTTTATGAAATTATTGTTTGTGAGTGTTTCCGATATTTTGGTGTACCAGGCCTTTGCGGCTTGCTTGAGCCCGTAGATGGCCTTTTGAAGTTTACAAACTTTTCTTTCATCGCCGGGTTTAATATACCCGTCTGGTTAACTCATATAAACAGTTTCGGTTAATTCACCGTGCAATAATGCTGTGGTGATGTCAACATGTTTACGTTCAAATTTTTGTGCAATGCGGAGATGAGAAATGCACGTATTGTAGCGTGCGAAACTACAGGTGCGAAGGTTTGATCATAATCAATCCCGAATCTTTGACTATATCCTTGTGCTACTAAACGCGCTTTATAGCTTTGAATATTTCCTAAATTGTCCTTTTTTAGTTTAAAAGTCCATTTGGAACCGATAATTTTTGTTCCGGGTGGTGGATCTGCTAAAGTCCAAGTGTTATTTTTTCTTAGGCATTGGATTTCATTTTATGTCGCTTTTATCCAGTTTTGTTTATCATTAATATTTTCTATCTTTACGATATCTTCCCAATTTTCGGGAATGTTTTCTGATGAACTATTTATGAGACAGACATATCTGTCAGGAGGAACGCCTCTGTTTATTCTATTAGATCTTCTTGGTTCAATTGGTTGTTGTTTGGGCTCGGATGGTGTCTCCTCACTGTCAAGTTTTATTTCTAAGTGATTTTCATATCTATCCGGTAATTGTGCATTGTCATCGGATGTTTTTGTGGTGTTTTGTATCTCCTCAATGTTATCTGAGTGTACATTTTCATTTTCAAGAAATTTCACCGTTGTCACTATTATAATTTGTTTTCCTTGTGTGTGAATTCTATAGCCAGTCGATCGTGTGTCATAACCTACGAACGTTCCGGTTTGAGCCCTGTTATCAAGTTTTCCTCTATTTACTTTATCGACGTAAAATAGCGCTTTACAACCGAATGTTCTTAAGTGTTTTAAATTCGGTTTAACTCCTTTCCATAATTCGTAAGGTGTTCTGTTGTTATTTGCTTTAGTTGGGAGTCGGTTTTGTAAGTATGTTGCGGTGTTTATGGCTTCACCCCAAAGATGTTTGCTTAATTTTGCTTGTGATAGCATACTTCTAGTCATATCTAATAAACTTTTATTTTTTCTCTCCGCAACTCCATTCTGGCTCGGATTATGCGGGACAGTCAATTGGTGTAATATTCCGTTCTGTTTTAAGTATTCATCTATCTCTTGATTTACATATTCACGACCGTTATCCGATCTAATTTCCTTAGGTTTTTTACCGAACTGATTGTATATCATCGTTATATACTCTTTTATCTTTTCAGCAACTTCGCTCTTTTTAAATAATAAATGTATCGTAGTATATCGGGAATAATCATCGATAAGAGTCATAAAATAAATTTTTCCGCCTAAAGTCGGTGTGTCTAGAGAGCCACATACGTCACTGTTGGATCAGATCCACAATATTAGTAGCTCGGTTTGTTGCTGATTTAGGATACGGCATATTAGTTAATTTAGTTTCGACACAAGTTACGCATGTTTTATTTTGATGTTTACAATTTCCTATCTTTATTCCTTCCGCAAGTTGATTTGGGATTGTTGATTTAATCGAGTCTGCGATGCCAGAGATCTATGCATTGTTTGCTGTCACAGTTATACGTTATGTTTACATAATTTAGTGGTTCTTCCACATCGTCCATTTCCTCAATAATGTATAAATTTTTCTCATTTTTCGCCCTAATATATATTTCTTCATCAAAGATCAAATCGCATTTATTATCGTCGAAGATTAGTTTACACCCGTTTTTAGCGGCTTTACTAGCCGAAATTAGGTTCGACTCTAAGTCTGGGACATACAGTACTTCGCGTAATTTCGTTAGTTTTTCTTTTCCTTCGGGGGTTAATGTTTTTATAAAAACTTCTCCTGAACCTAACGCTGTCAGTTTATTACCATTCGCGATCGTTACTGAAGTTTTATTATAATCAATAAATTTACTAAATAGGCTTTTATCGTTACAAATGTGCGAAGTAGATCCTGAGTCGAGGATCCAGTTATTTTGCCTACTTTTTCGGTGATTAATGCTTTATCTTGCGTCTGATCATTTGCGTATTTTCTTTCGTTTGAAATCTGGAGGCACGGCAGTGCCTCCGCCAAGTCGAGAGAGCACAGCCGTAACGTAAGCATACTTTTCTGGAAGCAACTCAGGGCACTTTTGACCCCCCCCCCCCCCCCATATCTCTGCGCTGGAGTTTCCCAAAAATCTGGAATTTCGTTTTTCTAGAGAATGTGACAAATAAGACCAAAATTTAAAATTACAACTTTCTGTCTTTTCTAGTTCACACGATATATGAACTCAAACATTCGATTTTTTCTCACTCACTCACTCACTCGTTCACGCGTCATCAAAAAGATTAGGTAGATCCCGTAGCCCTAGAAACTTGACATTTGAAAAAAAGGTAGTGTTTAGGATACAAAGAAAGGAAAAATTATAAAATCCAGAATATTCGAAAGAAAAACACTCGAAAATTCAACGAATTCCATTAAAATTGAAAAGTGAAAATAATACGATCTTGTAGTCCTAGAAACTTAAAATTTGGTGTGAAGGTAGTGTTTAGCATCCAGAAAAAAAAAACATGAAAAACACCAAAAAAATCGAAAGC
This sequence comes from Maratus michaelseni, assembly GCA_963931845.1. Taxonomy (NCBI): domain Eukaryota; kingdom Metazoa; phylum Arthropoda; class Arachnida; order Araneae; family Salticidae; genus Maratus; species Maratus michaelseni. The sequence goes on from OZ007592.1 coordinate 260,654,600, forward strand.
AAAATTGAAAAAATTGAAAAAAAAATTTTTGAAGACAATCCGATTTTGTTGCGCTAGAAACTTCAAATTTGGAATAAAGGTAGTATTTAGGATACAGAAAAGGAAAAAAATTAAAAAATCTAGAAAATTTGAAAAAAAATTTCAAACATTCGAAAAATTTGAAAAAATGAAAATAATTTGATCTTTTAGCCTTAGAAACTTAAAATTCGGCGTAATGTTAGTGTTTGGAATTCGGAATAAAAAAAATTTAAAAACACAATGAAAATCGAAAATTAAATTAAAAAATCGAAAAACGTCAAAAATTTGAAAATATTTCGATTTTATAGCGCTAGAAACTTGAAATTTGGAATAAAGGTAGTATTTAAGATACAAAAAAAAAAATTAAAAAAATCCAGAAAATTCGAAAAAAAATTTCAAAAATTCAAAAATTCGAAAAAAAATTGAAAAAATGAAAATAATTTGATCTTTTAGCCTTAGAAACTTAAAATTCGGCGTAAAGTTAGCGTTTGGAATTCAGAATAAGGAAAAATTAAAAACACAATAAAAATCGAAAATAAAATTTAAAAATCGGAAACATCGAAAAACATCGAAAATTTGAAATAATTCGATTTTGTAGCGCTAGAAACTTGAAATTTGGAATAAAGGTAGTATTTAGGATACAAAAAAAGAAAAAAAGAAAAAAAATCCAGAAAATCTGAAAAAAAAATTTCAAAAATTCGAAAAAAATTGAAAAAATGAAAATAATTTGATCTTTTAACCTTAGAAACTTAAAATTCGGCGTAAAGGTAGTGTTTGGAATTCTGAATAAGAAAAAATTAAAACACAATAAAAACCGAAAATAAAATTAAAAAATCGAAAAACATCGAAAATTTGAAAATAATTCGATTTTGTAGAATTAGAAACTTGAAATTTTGAATATAGGTAGTACTTAGGATAGAAAAAAAAAATTCAGAAAAAAATCCAGAAAGTTGAAAAAAAATTTCGAAAATTTGAAAAGATCGAAAAAAAATTTGAAAAAAGATTGATTTGTTGGAATTTTCCTGAATTTTTAATTTTGTATCTGGAGGCACAGCAGTGCTCCGCCAAGTCTAGAGAGCACAGCCCTAAGCATCCTTTTCTGGATGCAACTCAGGACACTTTTGACCTCCCCATATCTCTGAGCTGGTGTATCCCAAAAACCTGAAACTTTGTTTATATAGAGTATGTGGCAGGGTCGGACTGGGCCAGGGGAAAGGGCGCAGACCTTGGAATTTCAGAGGGCGCAAAAATTTTAATGAACTTAAATCAATTTTACGTATTTGTGTTGTGTCTGGCTTTACAAAGTGTAACACATTCGCATAGCACCAAATAAGAAAAGGGCTTAATATTATATTCCTGAGTTTAGATAGACGACTTCGCTATATTCCCCGTGCATGTTTAAAACTCCATTAAATCTACACAGTTTTTCAAACTATGTCATGTAATATCCAATGGTTGGAGTATCATAGTTGAGATTTTCTCCAACAGAGCGAAAATATGCCGGTACCAGGACTTGAACCTGGGTACTTTGGTTTGCCGTACCAACGCTCTTTCCTCTATTCATTATGTCATGTAATATTCAAAAACTCTAGAAAGTTGAATACAGATTACACTGTAGTAGATTGACTGTAGGCTAGGACTCTCCTGCTTTATTATTTTGTCAATAGATACCTTAGAACAGTCATGGTATAAAACCGATCACTCCATACTAATTATCCTTCAAATAAGGTATAAAAATTGCATATGCACCAATTTATTGGGAATAATTTGTACTATTAAATTCTATTCATAAATTTTGTTTCGGAGATTGTATACATATTAAAAAATACACGAACGTTGATTTTTCAAATTGTAACACTTACGATTGAGTTCCATGGATCAAGACAGCCCGGGAATATACTTATCTTAATTCTTCATAGAGTTATAAAATAAAATGTGTTAGGGATTTATCTAAAAATTTCGGAAAATAAAATTTAAATCTTACATGAAAATGTACTGAACACTCATTTAGTCAGCAGTAAAATTATACAGGAACTTTATAATAAACTTTCTTTATATAAAGGGAAATACTACAAAATGTTTCTGGTAAGTGTCTAATACGTGTTATTTTCTGTAGATTCTTTGAAAACAGAAAGTGATCGATCCCCTTAGACTGTTGGCAGGTTCTCTGCATCTTGAAAACTAATTATTCAAATGAGCTGTACACTTACACAGTTTTTTTTATACAAAAATTAATGTAGGTGATAATTCATAATTTTTTAATATGAATTTGTTAATAATTTTCATAATTAAAAAAATGTCTTGGATACCAAAAAAACCTGGAATATATTTGGGTCTATTAAGTGTATTTCATTAATAAATTAATAAAAATTCAATCAAATGATTTTTATAAGTTTGTCAAATGGATTTAACATTAGCATCCTCAAACTTTAAACTCTTCTAGCTCTATGAAAATTTAACATAAAGTATATTTAAACTTAAATTATACCTTTTCGCAGGCTGTCTCGATCCAAGGAACTCAAATAGGGCATACAAAATAGGTGTTATTTGAAAATTCAAAGTTGGTATAATTTTTTGTATGTAGACGACTCCTGTAACATACTTAATCCATAGCTTTAATTAGTACATTATTTCCAATCGATTAGTACCGATAGATTTTTTTACAATTAGTTTTAGATGAATTGGTAGAGGATGATCACCTTTTTCTCCCCCAGCACTGTAAATTAACACACTTGATATATCCATAGTTGTGTCCATTAACGGAAAAAACATCCTTCTTAATTTTTTTTAGGAAATTCAGAGATTATTACAAGTTTAACGATTTTTATGATTTGTTTAAACAGTCATCGGGCTGTGAGATATGACTTGACTAACTCTTCCATTTTATACAATTCTTTTTTCACTCAAGCAACACAGAATTGTTGGATATCATTCGTCTATTGTTTTCTAGCTTCGTTGGCCAACGATTGAGTTTGGCTGCTTCCAATAGCTAAGCCAACGGTTAGCTGATCGTCGTCGGTCTAAAGATATGAGTTCCCATTTGACCAACAGTTATGTTTGCTAGCAAAACTGTGCTAGTAATAATATTAAAATATGGATCCTATTTTAATGGATCCTATTGTAATGAATCCTATTGTAATGAATCCTATTGTAATGAATCCTATCTTAATTAGAAACTTCAACTAATTTGTTGATTTTTTAGGTGAAAATTAATTATGCTTCTAGAATTACCTATTAAAATTGCTTCTACTTTGGTTTCCTTGGTTTCAGAAATGTTTCCTCATTTAGCATTTGTATTTAAACAAATATCTCTAAAGCTATTATGCAAATAAATTTTACTTTTGTGACTACTAAAATACAATATGAGTGCTAAGAGATCCAAACTCTATTTAAAAAATATATGTTTATTTGATATAATATGAATTAGTTATCAACCAGTTATAAACATGGTATAGATGCAAGTTCTGATATAATCTGACAGCAAATGCTGTTTATTTACTACAGCTTTTTTTTCTTTAGTAAAGTAGCATCTTTAAATGTGGTCACTGACTGTGTCTGCCTCATCACACATACAAAATAAAGATTCAGTATGCAAAATTCGTTCAAAAAATATTTATATCGAGAACAAAAATGTACTTTCATTATAGAAATATAAATTTTGAAAATAAAATTCGTGCTTTATTTTTCTTTTGAAAAAGTACCACATATTAAAGCAGTATTTGAATGTCCAAATATAGGAGTATTTGAATGGGGAAATAACACTTGCTTGTGAAAATATTATACTTGCAACATTTGGGATAAGGAGAGGCAGGAAAAGGAAGAGGCATTTTGTGTGCTTAAAAATGACTTGATGCATCCTTAAAATGCTGAATTGATATCGCACTATAAAATAGTTTCTACTGAAAAATGTCGTCAAAAATAGCGATTAGTAGCCTAAAATCGCTAAAATAATTGAGTAAATTTACTTTTCTTAGCACACTCTTCCCATGATTTTCAAATTTCTTATCACAGTTAGAGGTCAAAGGAAATTAAGTTTCCATAATTGAAATAAATCCTCCGGGATTGTAACTCTGCAAGCGACAGGATTTTGCTGCCAGCGTTTTATAATTAAAAAAACCTATACAATAGTTTCTGAATAGTAATAATCACTTTATTTAATGATCTATTTTTCCGTGATTAAATGAAACAATTTTTAAAAATTTAGAATACATACCAAAATTTTCCGAATAGTTATTTAATTACGGAAAGGCTGTCATTAAATAAAGCTAACCGAAAATTTTAGTAGGTATTTTGAATGAAAAAAAAAAACGCTGGCCGCGGGATCCCAGCTTGCAGAATTGCAATCCAGAAGTGTCATCGAGGTTGTATTCCTCGAAAAGACAGGTTATGTTTTCCAGTCAATAACAAAATCCACACAAAACGTTTTTGCCTTCTAATATTTATCTCTTTCTTTTATAAAGTTGTTTTTCGAAAAGCATGGTTTCAATTATAGGTGCATTCAGGGACGGCTTTAAAAGGTCGCAAGGTCCCTTGGGTACTATATTGGAGGGTACGCAAATTTATTTGATCTGAGATTATGACCTAAAAAATATCATCCTAAGAACTGATGAAAAAAATCTCTCTCAGGGTGCGGGAGTAGCACATGGGCGTGAGCTTTAGTAGCCACGGCACACCAGGGCTATTAAAACTTTCCCTAGGTTTTCTATCCTCAATCGTATGCAAACACGTCCGCTTTGGTTTCAGATTCTGAAAATTCCTTCTATGTATCTTCAATTTCTTTATGATAATAAAAACCCCTCTCTTTTGCTATCTGTCTATTAGTTGATGATTAACCCTAAGTGAATTCTCGAAATTTAGATTAGTACACTAATCAGAATAACTGTGGAATAATATTGGAGCGGCTTTGGGGAGCAAAATTTTTCCTGGCTGAGGGCGCACCGGCCCTTGGGCCGATGGGCCGGCGGGCCAGTCCGAGCCTGGTATGTGGCAAATAAGACCAATATTTAAAATTTCACATTTCTGTCTTTCCTAGTGCAAACAATATATATGAACTGAAAGTTTCGAGTTTTTGTCACTTACTCACTCACGCGTCATCAAAAAAATTAGGTGGATACCGCAGGCCTAGAAACTTGAAATTTGGCATAAAGGTAGTGTTTAGGATACAAAGAAATAAAAAATTATAAAATCCAGAAAATTCGAAAAAAAAAAGCATTTGAAAATTCAACAAATTCCAACAAAATTGAAAATTGAAAATAATACGATCTTGTAGTCTTAGAAACTTAAAATTTGGTGTAAAGGTAGTGTTTAGAATTCAGAAAATAAAAAAAAAACATCAAAAACACAATAAAAATCGAAAATAAAATTGAAAAAATCGAAAAAAATAAAAAATTTGAAAATATACCGATTTTGTTGCGCTAGAAACTTGGAATTCGGAATGAAGGTAGCATTTAGGATACAAAATAAGGAAAAATTTAAAAATCCGGAAAATTCGAAAACAAAATTCGAAAATTCGAAAAAGTCGAAAAAATTGAAAAATTGAAAATAATTTGATCTTTTAGCCTTCGAAACTTAAAATTCGGCGTAAAGATAGTGTTTAGGATTCGGAATAAGGTAAAATGAAAAATACAATAAAATTCGAAAATAAAATCGAAAAAATTGAAAAATAAGGAAAATTTTGAAAATAATTCGATTTTATAGCGCTAGAATCTTGAAATTTGGAATAAAGGTAATATTTAGGATGCTATTTAAGAAAAAATTTAAAAACACGGAAAATTCGAAAAAATAAATCCGCAAAATTCGAAAATTAAAAAAAAAATGAGAAATTGAAAATAATTCGATCTCGTAGTCTTTGAAACAGAAAATTTGTGTAAAGGGATTCAGAAAAAGAAAAAAAAATTAAAAACACAACAAAAAGCGAAAATAAAATAAAAAAATCGAAAAAAACGAAAATTTAAAAAAATCGAATTTTTAGAGCTAAAAACTGAAAATTTGGAATAAAGGTAGTATTTAAGACAGAAAAAAAAGGGAAATATTTAAAAAATCTGGAAATTCGAAAAATTGAAAAAAAAAATTGATCTTGTAGCTTTAAAAACTAAAAATTCAGCGTAAAGGTAGTGCTATACAGAAAAAGGAAAAATTAAAACACAAATTCGAAAATAAAATTTAAAAGATTTAACCTTAGAAACTTAAAATTCGGCGTATAGGTAGTATTTGGAATTCTGAATAAGAAAAAATTAAAACACAATAAAAACCGAAAATAAAATTAAAAAATCGAAAAACATCGAAAATTTGAAAATAATTCGATTTTGCAGCGCTAGAAACTTGAAATATGGAACAAAGAATACAAAAAAAGAAAATAAATTAAAAATCTGGAAAATTCGAAAAAAAAAATCGAAAATTTGAAAAAAAATCGATCTTGTAACTTTAGAAACTGAAAATTCAGCGTAAAGGTACTATAGTCATTTAGGATATAGAAAAAGGAAAAATTAAAACACAATAAATTCGAAAATAAAATAAAAAAATCCAAAAAGATCGAAAATTTGAAAATAATTCGTTTTTTTAGGGCTAGAAACTTGAAATTTGTAATAAAAGTAGTATTTAGGATATAAAATAAGGAAAAATTAAAAAATCCGGAAAATTAAAAAAAAAAATCGAAAAAAAAAATAAAAAGTTGAAAATAATTTGATCGTAGCCGTAGAGACTTTAAATGTAGTGTAAAGGTAGTATTTACGATTCAAAATAGAAACTTTTAAAAATTTGTAAAATTCGAAAATAAAATCGAAATATCGAAATATCTATAAAAAATCGAAAATTCGAAAACAATTCGATTTTGTAGTTCTAGAAACATGAGTTTTAAGATAATTGTCGTATTAGCTAGTACACCGCCCCTAATTGTTTTATGTTTTTTTTTCCTCCGGACTATGCTTTTTTTTTTCTTTTTGTTTAAGAATTTTGGTATAGAAATGTTCCGCTAAAGACCGGCTGCCGTTATGGGCGGTTTCTTTATAGACATGTTTGTTTTCTTTCACAGGTTATACTCTATTTAATTTGCATATGAAATATGGATTGTTAAATGATGTTAGCACCAAAAAAATTTTCACAGCTCCCTCTCTCCTCCCGACATTACTGGCTGGTTATGGCTTGATAGTCCTTTCTGAATAAAATCATGGTGACTCTAAGATTACCTTGATTTATCTTTAAATTGAACCTAAATGATCCTAAGAAGACGGATCAAAGAATTACTATATTGGCATTACAATCAGGAAACTTGGAAGTAAAATCGAAAAATCAATAAATTTGTAAAAAGTCGAAGGTTTGAAAATAATTCGATTTTGTAGTCCTACCAGCTTGACATTTGGCAGAAAGGTAGGGTTTAGGATACAATGTAAGAAAAAATTTAAAAATCCGGAAAAAAAAAATCTTCGAAAAATCGAATATAGTTTGATTTATTGAAAATTTCCGGAAATTTTAATTTTAGCTTTCTTTTTATCCTAAACAGTACTTTTGTGCTAAATATCAAGTATCTAGGCTGCGAGTAATATCTCAGATGGATAGCACCTTTCCTGGAAGCAATTGAGAGTACTTTTGACTCCCCCCTCCCATAACTTAGTGCTTGCCTAGTTACCTGAAATTTCTTTAAGGTAACTTCTTCGAAAATCAGTGGATGATCTCCAAAAAGAGCCCAAAATCAAGAAAAGGAGGATTACTTACAAAAAGAAATGATATCTCATCAAAAAGTCACCTGTCAAAAATGCAGCCAAGTCTCGTAACTCATTTACCGTAAAAAGTACTGAAATCATATAAAGCCAAGTTTAACTGTCTTATTAACTCTGAAATTTTCATTCACAAATCACTCCTAGTCTCTACATCTTTAGTTAATTATTATTTTGTGACTTGGCAATTACGTAGCACGAGAATGGGATGTATATAGTTAGTCTTAATCAAATAATACTATAACATATTAAGGTGTAATAACTTCCCTGTGCGTATATAATTTGCTTTAGTTAAATTACCCCATCCCATCCCATGACATAGTAAGGTGTAATAACTTTCCTGTGCTGCGTAATTGCCAAGTCACAAAATAATAATTAACTAAAGATGTAGAGACTAGGAGTGATTTGCGAATGAAAATTTCAGAGTTAATAAGATAGTTAAACTTGGCTTTATACGATCTCAGTACTTTTTACGGTAAATGAGTTACGAGACTTGGCTGCATTTTTTACAGGTGACTTTTTGATGAGATTTTATTTTCCCTATGAGTTTCGGTCTTTTCGTAACATAGTGAAGATGATAAATTCTTTTTGTTTTTGAATTGATTGTTTACGAGCACGAGGATTTCCGGATTGTACCGTGTTTTTGCTCTTGTAGTGCCAGCATTCGTAAGAGGAATGATTTTTCATTTTACAGTTGTTGCAATATTTTTGTTCTCTTCTATTTTCAGTGTGTGTATATCTCCTATTTGTTTTAAATGCTCTCTCATTGTTGTTATATCCGCTATGTGATTGTTCTGACATTTCATGTCTACGATTATATTCGTCCGTTAATTTGCTTTTGATAAAATTAGGGGTGAGCTCATTTTCCGGTCTCGCCTCCAACGCAGTTATCAAAGTATTGTAACTGTGGGGGGGGGGGAGAGAACACAGAAATAGTGAGGAAATATGTGAATCGCTAATATTTTCTCCAATGGCATTAAGTTTATCTATAATTTGCAAGATATTAGTGATATGCGTGATCATATTTCCACCTTCCGCTAATTTAGTACTGTATAATTTCCGTAACAGTTAAAGCTTACTAGATAGATTGCTTCTTTCATGTATATTTTTTAGAGCTTCTCACGTTAATTTAGCGGTATCTAAGTTTTTTACATTTACGATTTGAGAATCATCGATGCTTAAGTTTATTAGAGCCCTAGTCTTGCGATCTTTTTTGAGCCATGCGGGGTCGGGTGGATCCGGTTGGATCTTGTGCTATAATATCATCAAGTTCCTCTTTAATCAGGAACATCTGCATCTTGAACTTCCATGTACTATAATTTGTAGAATTGAGTTTTTCAATAAAGTGAGTATTTTCTTTTATCGGATTCATTATTACTTTTTTAGTGTTCTTTTATTTATTATTGTATTTTTAGAAAGTGGTTAAATTATCGTTTTTGATACTGGGATATTCTTTATTCAGTCTTTCGTAATCTTTGTTAGGAACCTTCGGTAGCATAATAATTTTCTATTCTTATAAATTGTTATATCAGTCTTTATATTTTCATTTTCATTTTCATCTTTTGATAATAGTAAAAAGATTAGTTCTTACCTGAGATTTGCCTTCGCGCTAAGATTTATCCACAGTATTATCCTGATACTTATCCTTTCGAATCATTGTCGTATCACTGTTTTGGAATAAGAAACAATATTAGTAGTAAATAACAAATTGGCATGTAGTAAGTAGATATCCATTTTCGTTTGAATATAATATTATTATTCACTTTCTTGACTGCATATATATATACATTTATATCGCGTTTGGAGACTGCTTAAAAATGCTCCAATTTTACATTAAATTTAAGATATATACATCGTATTTACACGGACGTCTTTACGGTACGGTTACATTTTGCATACTGAGAAAGTTTTTATTGAGTTCACGCGCGCGGTATCAGTTGAAGGTTGAAGAGGCAGTCTGTAGTATTTCTGAGTTGATTGGTTTCGACATAAGGTCCATCTGGTTTTATTCAGTTTGGTTCGCAGCTGCGGTCATCACTTGAGGTACTAGAGTTAATTGGGGTCTGGTTTTTAACATTTAATGTTTTTCACTGTGATGTTTATAAGTATGCACTGAGTAATGTTCGATGTGTCCTTTCCATCGTTCACAACACGGGGAGATTATTAACGGGTAAAAAGGTTTCTCCGTCAAAATCTAATAGCGTTTTCCATTTTTTGATAAATGCAATGGATTAAAAAAAAATTTCAACGCGAAACTTTCTGACATATTTTCTGACTCAATTTTAAACGTAAAGGCAAACGTAAAGGCGTTTTACATTTTTTGATAAATAAATTATTTATCGGGTTATAGGCGATTCTTGTTACGTGATGAAAAGTTTTTTCCCTTTTTCGCACGGTCGCGTCGGGAATTCGGTTCAAAACACCCACTTTGACAGGATTTTCTGAAAGATGTCCTGCCTTAACCAAAAAATGGAAAACGCTATTCGATTACATAGTTTATGGAAAAAAAAAAAAAACTCCTGCCAATATCATGCGTTTCCGAAAAACAATTAATTCAAAAATGTGTCAGAAAGTAGCTTCTTTGGATTTGAGCCTTAACTCTGATTTAATTTCTCTTGGAAACTTTTGTAGCAGATTCTGACTGGGCCTGAGAAAAGGGCGCACACCTTGGGCATTCAGAAGGCGCAAGTATTTTAACGAACTGAAGTCATTTTACGAGTTATAATTTTCCAATTGAGGTAAAATGCGTCCAGGCCAGGATTTGAACCAGTGACATTTGCCTTAAGCCGCCAATGCTCTGCCAACTGAGCTATCCTGGACAAATATGGCGGACACAATTCACTCAGATAACTTTATTGATAATGATATTTGGTCTGTTGTCTCAAACAGTTCAACAGAATAAATCACAGGTAATGGAACTTCAAGAAACATTGGATACGTAATTACACTTTATTAATCTAACACAATTATTCTAATTGGTAAAGAAATCATACAAGTTGTAATTTTCTAACTATTAAATTAATAAAGTGTAATTATGTATCCAACGTTTCTTGGAGTTCCATTACGTGCTATTTATTCTGTTGAACTGTTTCAGATAACAGACCAGATATCAGTATCAATAAAGTTATCTCAGTGAATTGTGTCCGCCATATTTGTCCAGGATAGCTCAGTTGGCAGAGCATTGGCGGCTTAAGGCAAAGGTCACTGGTTCAAATCCTGATCTGGTCACTTTTTCACTCAGTTAGAAAATTACAACTCGTACACTGCAAAAAAAAAAAAAAAAAAAAAAAAAAAAATGTTGATTTTACAGTATAATACTGGCATCGCAGCTGCCAGCATTATACCGTAAAATTAACAGTAATAAACAGTAAAATAAGCAGTAATACGCTACTGTGCATGCGCGGCAACGTATTACTGCTTATTTTACTGGGGGTTTTTTTTGGCAACAATTCTTTTTTGCAGTGTATGATCTCTTTACTAATTAAAATAATTGTGTTAAATTAATAAAGTCAAGTCACTTTATCTGTTTGTGTAGTCTGACATTACAAATATTTAACACATGCTTTTAGCATACCAAGTATGAAGGCAGCTTGCTATTATATCCCTGAGTCTGAATAGAACACTCCGCTTTATTCGCCGTGGTCTGCTCAGTCAGACGATGAAACCAAGTCTGTGGAGCTTAGACGTCCCCGGTCCTCTTTATTGAGGTTTTAAAAATAAATAAATAATACAGTATTCAGCCGGGGCTGAACCCACCGGTAAATGCGACAAGAGACGGGGTGGAAAATAAGTGTAAAATAATAATAATATTAATAATAATAACAGAGTATGGCCAAAGAGCAGATTGCCTAAAACGCAACATAGGGCGAAGCATAAAAAGGGCGAGGCAGACAATAAAGAAAAATGAAGTTACCTTTAAAACCGCGACAAGGGGCAGCACTGGTTTGGGAACAACATCATTTTTTCAGCAGAGGAGAGTACACAGCAAAGAGGAGGAGAATAATTTCAACTAATTAATTTTAATTACACTTAAGCTTCGCATAATAAGATTTAGTCTATTGTTTCTGAAGTAATTTATCAAGATAAGGCAATGATGTTGATTTTCAGGTGAGCAGTAGATTATAATTTTCTGGCCTACTCCCAATTGGCTGTTGGCACGGCCAACTGCTAAATTTGCGTCTGAGCCAACGGTAGGCTGATCGGTGAAGTAAGCGACAATTTCCGTTTGTGAATTATTAAACCGTTTGTGAATTATTAATTCACAAACGGTTAAGTCTACCATCAAAGCTGCACATGTAGTAAAAATTAACGCTATATTCTTATTAAAAACTTCGACTGATTTGTTGTCTTCCTAGCAAAAAATTTAGAATTACAGATGCCCCTAAAATTTGTTATTAAAATTGCTTATAATTTGACTTCTTTAATTAAAAATATTAATGATAAATCTGTCAAGTGCGAATATAATTTGCGCTCAAAGAGTTCCGTACATTGAATTTATTAATTAATAAACTCCTACTACCGCTAATTTTTTCATAATTTTAGTTTCAATAGATTCGGAAATAGGAGGGAGGGGGACATATTTTTCAAGTATACTTTCGACGATATCTCTAAAAATATAATACCTAAAATTAAAAAAATATATTGTTTTGAGTTCGATGTTACGAGATCTTTCGAACAATATCCTACATGATACATAAAAAGAATTTTTTTTCAAGTAACTTAATTATTATCTCCGCTAATTACCGACATTTTTTCTCGAAAATCATTATCAAACATCCTTGGATGATTCTGCGTCAATACATACCTCGAACGGCCTTCAACTCCACCGCTGACCACCGGAAAAGTAAAGTTTGTGCGTAACGAAAAAATGCGTTTTTCTCAAAATCTATGTTATCTAGGAAAATCGCTATAGTTTTCCTGCAAGGTTTTTAAATAAACTCCTACTACAGCTAATTTTTTCAAAGTTTTAGTTTCAGTAGATTCGGAAATAGAGGCGGGGCGGACATATTTTTGCAGTGCATTTTCGACGATATCTCGGACAATATAATACTTAAAATTAAAACAAATATATTTTTGAGTTTGGTATTACGAGATCTTTTACGCGATATACAAAAAGAAAACTTTTTTGTTTCAAGTAACTTAATTAGCCCCCTAAATTTTTCCTAAACATATTTATGAATGACTAATAATGTGAAAATATGTGGGTAGAAAGGCTTTATAACTTTCCACGTCCCATAGTTTACGAGAAAAAGGGCTGTGACAGACAGACGGACAGAAGTGGTCTTATAATGGTTCCGTTTTTACTTTTTAAGTACGGAACCCTAAAAATATTTTAACATTGATTGTTCTTATTTTAGCAAATATATTTAAAACTATTAGTATATAAATAAAGTTTTACTTTTACGATTACCAAGATGCAAGAATATGCGGGCAAAATGTCCCAACCTCTTTCTTTTTAAATATGTCTTTTAACTTAGAATATGAATTAGTTATCAAGTTATTACAACATTATAGTGTAATAATATCATGTAGTAGTCAACATTATAGAGGAAATGTCTACTAACATCCACGGAGTAAAGAGCAACTAGAGGTGAAATATTTACGTTTGGCGTGACGCCAAAAATGCAACCCTACATTCGGCCCAAACAACTGGCGGCTTGCTTTGAAAACCTCTTCCCGTCCAATGAATCCAGTCCTTGTTCCACGTGCAGCCTCTCTCCATCCAATGAAATCTCTTGTTTGGGCCTAATGATTTGAGCGATAACCGGCTTCGTATAGGGCAGTTGCAATTGACGTCAGGTTGGAAGTCACACACTAAAAATAGGCAGTTCTGATTGGTGGAAGTACCCTGACCTCCAAGTGAAGTACGATGGTTGATCAGCTGATTGCGACTTCTCTATTGCAAGCCGTTTTTAAGGTTTACTTCCTCTCTATTCTTTCTCTTAACTCTGTGGCTAACATCTGACAAGTAAATGCTGTTTATTTACTATAAAAAAAATAGCGTATTTAAATGTTGTCTCTGTAGATGTTAGGAGAGCAGAGCTTCAGGAAAAAACAAAAATTTAGTTAAATACATTTTAAATTCCAGGGACGGGTAATTGCTCTTCCTGTTAGCGCTCTTGCTACAAATTCAATGTGATCAATATAAATTTCCATCATTATAATAAATTTTACTCTATATATATATTTTTTCAGCTGCAACATGCTGTCCTACAGGAATCCCAAGAGTTGTTGGTTGCTGTCCAGCTCCTAATGCCGTATGCTGTTCTGATAAAACTCATTGTTGTCCTCAAAATACTGTTTGTAATTTGGCTCAAGGAACATGCGACAATAAAACTATTCTACTACCTTTTCGGAAACCAGAAGCAATGGTGGGTTCAGTGCCCATGAAAGCAGCCAAGAGAGAAGACGTTGTGTATTGCCCTGATGGCTTATCGTACTGTCCTGATAATAATACTTGCTGCAAACTGTACACCGGTCAGTATGGATGCTGCCCATATCCTTCTGCGATGTGTTGCAGTGACGGAATTCACTGCTGTCCTTCTGGTACCAGATGTGATCCAACTTCAACATATTGTCAGTCTTCTTCTTTTTGGAATGTTGCTCCCACACGGAATCGTTCGAGAGCTTTTCCTCTTCCAGTTGTTTTCTAACGCTGTTAAGAATTGTTTTGAAAAATAAATACTTTTGTTAATAATAAAAATCTTTATACGAGCCAATTATTTTATAAATTCAAGTAAAATATATGCTTGTTGTATCACAGAAACACACATAGTCATAGTCATAGTCACATCCCGATTAACTTATGAAGATAGGTTAGGCACAGTATCATTTTGTGTCCCCCTTTCACCTGGGAAACGTTTTCAACATTTTATATACATGAAACTCATTAATGCTACAAATATTATTCCCAAAAGGGGTGTAGTTGAATTCACATTATCTTATTAAACAGCTTTTTTATGTTCCTTTTATACTATAGATAGAATATATTTGTAGTATTAGTTGTTATACGAGTATGTTCAGTTACCCGTATGATTTCTAACCAGCACATGAGAATGTCATATGATTGGTTAACTGCCTGCGCCTAATGTTCACATTTAGATGTCTCAGTTTAGATAACTTTTTCTGAAGTAGTGTGGATTTTCTCTTGCATTATGCATACATTTTTCTCCAATAAATAAATAAATAAATAAAAACGCAATGAAAACTAATCGGATGTGCCAATCCCAAAACTTTCTTCTATCTCGTACAAGTTTCACATACACCAGAAACGAGTCAGCACCAATTTATGTCAAAGTCTAACTGAGTCTAAAGTTTTATTAAATTCCATGCATTAGTTCTTGAGATATGACTATCGCTAAAATGATGCAAATCATGAAAAATTCAGCATAGCAGCTCCATCTGTTGGAAAATTTACACCAAAACGTAATTACCGACAACTTATGTCAATGTCTAACTGAATCTGAACTTTGATGAAATTCCGTGCATTACTTCTTGAGA
The DNA here is from genome assembly GCA_963931845.1 of Maratus michaelseni. Taxonomy (NCBI): domain Eukaryota; kingdom Metazoa; phylum Arthropoda; class Arachnida; order Araneae; family Salticidae; genus Maratus; species Maratus michaelseni. The sequence goes on from OZ007592.1 coordinate 260,669,830, forward strand.
TATAGCTATCGTAAAAATCATGAAAAAAGTAGCATAACAGCGCCACCTGTTGGGCTGTTTACACCAAAACGTAACCAACATCTATTTATGTCAAGTTCTAACAGAATATGAATATTGATGAAATTCTGTGCAATAGTTCTTGAGATATCGCTATCATGAAAATCATGAAAAAAGTAGCATAGCAGCGCCAATCGTTGGGCTATTTACGCCAAAACGTAATCACAGTCTATTTATGTCAAGTTCCGATAGAATCTGAAGTTCGATGAAATTATGTGTATTAGTTCTTGAGATACAGCTATCATGAAAATCTTGAGAAATGAGCGTAGCAGCGACAACTTTTGGGCTATTTGCACCAAAAACTAATCAGCACCAATTTATATCAGGGACTAACTGAATCTAAAGTTTTATTAAATTTCGTGCATTAGTTGTTGAGATAGAACGCCCACAAATTTTTTGTCACTTACAGACCGACAGGGGACAGGGACACCCCACCGAAGCGCCAGCAGAACGCCCACAAATTTTTTGTCACTTACAGACCGACAGGGGACAGGGACACCCCACCGAAGCGCCAGCCGGAAAGGCATATGGACCTAATGCTTCGGGGGAAAAATCCCCACTGCCATCCAGCCAACCACAGCCCCGGGAACGAACCCGGATCAGCGACAATTATTATACAAAATATAACAATACATAATCCTGAATTACAGTAGCTAGCATGAACACAGTTCAGCAAAACAATAATAAATTACATGCTATAAAATAAAGAAATATACTAACTAAAATCCTAAAAAAACTCAAGCTATTGAGGCATGGCTCATACCTCAGAGAAAACATAAAATAATTTAAGAATCCTAAAAACACAAACTTAGAGCCAGTGAAATAAAAATAATAACTAACTAAACTAAAACTAATATCCTGAAAAACACAAGCTGATGGAATAAATATATTCCAATGATCTACTAAATTTATAGATTTCTTGATTTTGAGTGATAGTTGTCCCATGGATTCCACATCTTAAGAGTCAGATTAGTCCAGTACTCGTGAAATGGGATGAATATAGTTCTGTCTAGGTACATTCAGCTCCACTGGAGAGTTTCAATGAGCCCTTCTGTAGTTGATAATGAATCCATCAGTCCAGGAATATCACTCAAATTTAATTTTCACTCAAAAAATTATTAAATTCAAATTTAATAATCACTCAAATTTAGGAATTAGTTAATGTAATCATTATAACTCCGAGGATTGCCTGCTTCCCAGTAATGTATTATGCGATAACTTTTTAATGAAAATAATGTTGCAGAGATAAACAGAGCTGTAATTCAGATTGTCTAAAAACTGGTTAAACAGTACATCACTGTTATTAATATAGACAAACAAAATCACTTGTGATATTGAACTAACTCTTAAAGCAAATACATACAGAGATGTACACTAAGCACAGATGTTCCCCTATTGGAAGATATCATTTAATAATATCTTGAATAGTATAATATGCTAATCAGAGGGAAATTATCAATCACCAAAACGATAAGAAATAATGTATGTTTCACATGACATCCTTAATGATTTTTTTTCCTTTTTTTTTTTTTCTTCTTCTAGAACAAGTCATAGTTTATATCTACGTAGTAAAAATATAGCATTTTGACTAAAGTAAGTAATCACATGATATTGATGAAGAAAGATATGGCCTTAATATCAAAGTTCACATAAATAGTTCTCTGATAGACTACCAGAAATAGTTTATAACAAATAATACTATAGTTTGTACCAATATATACTGTATCAGCATTACAGGACGATACTGTAGAGATTATAAATAATGATTGATAAAATTCAGTGTTCTCATGAATAACGTAAAACCAAGAGTGTCCTTAAAAGCAGTGTTCAGATCTATATGTACATATTGCATAATCCACCTCTGTAGTTTCCCACGAGCTCACCAGGAACAAGCTGCAGTCATAATGCTGATTGTAATACCATAAGATACAGATAAAATCTAAATGTTCACATGAAAGACAAGAAAGTAATAAGTCTTTAAAATAGTCTTTAAAATCAGAGTTCATTTAAAATTATAAAATGTTTAATTTTAAACATTAAAAGTTATTCCAAGTAGACTCTCTAGGGCAATTCACCAGTAGTTTTTGTGAAAATAAATAAACACTGATATCATCAATAACCTCTGCATGCCTGGTTTATCCATATGTGCATGTAGACTTATACTGTAGATGAAGCTCGACAGAGAGCCCTTAGTTATAAATCTGTAACAAGAAGATCCGTGATTCAAGAACTCTGATCTTACTATTGAATGTTAATAGTTGATGCAAGCCAGGAGAGAACAGAATTTTGAACAGAATTTACAGCCCAATAGCTGACCAGGGGTATCGAAGATAGGAAATAAGAAAGGAACCATGTTAAAAAGTGTACTTAATAAAAGAATAATATTTGTTAAGAATGTTGTAATTTGTTTTTGATTTGAAGTAATTGTGGTCATAAAATATTGTATTGTACAAATTTTGTCTGACAGTGTACTTGTTGTTGAAGGTGAAATGATACTTCATAAGAGAGCAACGTCCAAAAATATAATGCAAAACATTACCTTCATTGCCACAGAGACACTTATTATTACTACGTTTTCCGATTTTATGCAGATATGTTGGGAAACTCCCATGACCTGAAGCAAAGTATGCTGTGATTTGGTTATGGGTTACAAAATCCGTATTTGCATTTTTAATGATATTGTATGTGTCTCTTCCTTTATCTGTGTTTTCCCATGCAACTTGCCAGTCTCTCATCATTTTCTTAGTGTAGTGAAGTTTAATGGATGAACTAGGGAAGGGTATATTAATGTGCATATCAAAAGTATTGTTCAAAATTACCGATTTAGCCAGCTGATCAGCTCTCTCATTACCCTCAATCCCAACGTGTGCCTTTACCCAGCCTATGTATAATGTTATGTGTGGATTATTGTATAAAGATGTAAGAATATTTAAGCAGATAATATTGTTGGGAAAGGCCTGTTGGAGAGCACAAATCGAAGAGTAACTGTCGGTATAAATGGTTGCAATATTAAATGTAGTACTAACAAGCCAATCTATGGCTGACGAAATTGCTTGGAGTTCTGCCTGGTAAATTGAGTTATTCTGGTGAAGTTTGATCTTTTTTTCAGTGATGTATGTGCCAGAGAAATAAACTGTAAAAGCAGCTGAGGTACCGTTGTCCATCTTTGAACCGTCTGTGAAAATCTGTGGGAAAGGTCTATCTGTTGTTTTGTCATTTGTTGAAGGAAGAAAAATCAAGTTTTGTATTTTGTTATAGAAGGGGCAAGAGTAGGTATGAAGTTTTTTCATTATATTATGGGTACCCATTTCGATGCCATTAATGTCAATTTTATTATTACCATATATTGTATTATATTCCAAATACTTATTTTTAAGAAAAATATTAATAGGAATAACCCCCGTAAGAATACATAATGCATCATTTGAAATAGTACGATAGGGTTTGATAATTGAAAGAAGACCGATTCTTTGGCACGAAATAAGCTTTCTTGTTGCATGAGACTTTAAGTCCGGGAACCAAATTTCAAAGCCATAGGAGATTCTCTTTTCTATGACACTTAAGTACCATGTTTTTCTATGGAATGCCGAAAGGCCACTATCTCTGCTTGAAGTCCTTGATATACTGACAGCAAAATTTCTAATATTTTCCCTGATGTTTTCAATATGCGTAATCCAGTTAAATTTAGAGTCCAAGAGAAAACCCAGATATTTGACATTTTCTACTATAGGAATAGTTACGTTATTGATTTTAAAAATCGGATGTCTGTTGGGTAAGGTGAATCTGCCGAACATCATGGCTTGACATTTATGTGAACTAATTGTAAGTTTTAACATATTTATAATATTTGTGAGAATGTTTAATGTATTATTAACCTTGTTTTCCAGAGATTGTCTAGTGTCTGAAGCAAAAATCAAAATAAAATCATCCGCATAAGAAATTGTGTCTGTGTGAATAGAGCTAATGCGCTTCAAAATAACGTCTGCCACAAGAAGCCAGAGCAATGGTCCAATGCAGGACCCCTGAGGACAGCCCTGCCTAAGCTGAAACCAATTAGTTCCATCTGTAAAATTGAAACCCACATATCTGTCAGAAATGTAAGATTTGAGTAAAGATTTCAGGTAATAGGGAAGAGGAAGAGAATCGATTATGAGAAATAAAACGTCCCAGGCAACATTATCAAACGCCCCCTGGATGTCTATGGAAACTAAAGAACAATATTTGTTATCTTGAAGATTAGATTTTACTATTGATTTAAGAGCATTAAGTGCAGAGATTGTTGAATGTCCTTCCCTAAAACCATGTTGGTTTGGGTCAAGAAAACTTAGAGATTCCAACTTAGTCATAACTCTATATTTAAGAATACGTTCGAGAATCTTGGCTATACTGTTAAGTAAAGTTATAGGACGGTACGCCCTGGCAGTTTTAGGATCTTTGTTTCGCTTGCGGAAGAAAATTACTAGACCCTTCTTCCATGGACCAGGGAAGTGGCCAAGAATCATGCATTTGTTCATGATAGCTCTGATAAGTTCGGGAAAATTGATAAATAAGTTACGGATAACCAAAACATCAAACTTGTCTGGACCAGGCGCTTTATTGAGAGCTTGTTTAGATATTGCCAATTTTAATTCTCTGTATGTTATTTCAGTAAAATCAGAATCAGCGTTAAATTTTTTCTCTGAGACATAGTGAGTTAAGATAGGTGTTTCATTGTCTACATCAAAATGTTCCCTCAGTAGTTCTATGGCTACGTCATCATATGATGCAATTGGGGACGAATCTTCTAATGTGGTGAAAATAAGATCTGTATGCTTCAATGTTTTCTTTGAAATATATTTAAATAGGTTTCCGAACGAATTATCAGTGTTTTCACAAAATTTAAGCCAAGTCTTTTTCTTTGATGTTCTTATTGATTTCTTGTAATTATTTCTTGCCAATTTGTAATGCTTCCTGAATTCTTCGTTGCCCGTATTTCTCTGAGATCTTTTGTACAGAGCATTTACTCTATTTCGCTCGACTCTTAAGGATTGTGTAAACCAGTTATGTTTTGGCCTGTAGCATAGCAAGCCTTGTTTGAATGTGCAATTCATTATGTCTGTTATTAACTTCTCAAAGTCCTGAATCCATCTATCCAGGTCTGTGGCAGTAGATATACTGATTAATTGGTATAGCCACTGAGGGCATTTATCCTTTATTTTATTGTTAAACTTCTTGAAACTTTTATTTTTTGTTTTGTATCTTCTGTTATTTCTGATGATTGTAGATATGAAAGTTCAAAAATAATATATTTATGATCTGAGTATGAAAATGTTTTATCTACTGACCAGTTTACTAAGTTTTGTATGACGTCTGTACCTGCCAGCGTAAGATCTGGTCTTCCTCGAATATTACCCTGAGCAAAAGTCTCCTCCGCTTCAGGATCGTTGAGAATATGTAGGTTCCTGAGGGCCAACTGCTCCAGTAGAATCTCAGACCTCTCTGATTCCCTTGCATAACCAAATTGCAGTAATGGGGTGTTAAAGTCTCCAGCTAATATAACGTTGTCGCAGCAGTTAATGTGCGATGACCAGCTCTGGAAGTCAGATTCCAAATCTCCATTTGGAAAAGGCCTCGTATATTGAGAACCGATCAGAAGTTTACCGTCTGGTACAGTAAGAGATTTAAAACTCTCAACCATAAAGTAATCCTGATTTAAAATTAAAATGACAGAAGAATTGTTAGTCGAGAGAAAGTACCTCCAGTGAGAAGGGATACCAGCAAGAGAATTATTACGAATATACGGATCCTGTGCCAAAACTATATCAATGTTGTTATTATTACAAAAATCTTCCAGCGAAGAATTCGCGTCAGAGCAATGGTTCAAGTTAATTTGTAAATGCTTAATTCCACCCAAGAACTGATATCATCTGCGGACTGATCGCCCTTAGCTACGACTCGGAATCAATCTATTACGTTCGGCCTTGTAGATTGGGCAGTCTGAGGAATCTGCACGATGTATCGTGTCTCCTGTTGCGTCTTTGAAATAGCAGTTAGCACAGCAGGTCACCGATGATTTGCATTCCTTGACTGAGTGCTCCTCTGAGCACTTGGCGCATTGCATCCTATTTTTGCAACTGCCTGCATAGTGGCCGTATTGCTGGCACTTAAAGCACCTTACGATCGTTAGAAACTCTACAATTCTATATCGCTCGAAGTCAATGCATATCCTTCTCTTCGCTAGCAGTATCTCCTTTCCTGTGCCATCAACGTCAATCAACTAATTAGTCTTGCCATTTCTTGTTTTGATCTGTCTGATAATCTCAAAGTCAACTTGATTGTCCAAATAAAGGTCCTGCAGAGCCCTTTTGGCCTCAGCAGTCAATGTCGTATCTCTCAGTCTATTAGTTAAATTTCTAATCATATGCCCCTCTGGAGCCAAGTCATCCAGTGTCTTTCTTATTTCTGATCGTACCACCTCTTCCTCAATGTCGGGGTCCAAGCTAAGCAGCAGGAGTCTCTCTCTTCTTTTACGGGGAACCGATATCTTAGTCTTTTCTTTAAGGGCTTCCGACTCCGAAAGTGCCAACCTCATTGTTTCTGTCTCCTCCCTGTTCTTCATTTTTAAAATAACCTGACGTGTCCTGGTGATTACTACGTCCTTCGGGGATGGTAGATCAACATTTGATTTACATATGTCTTTAACATTTCTTTTTATCTCCTCCATGTCTTGTTCTGCGTCATCAACTGCTATGATTACTGGAAAGTCCGATTTATACTTTTGCTGTGCCACCACCACCGGAGACGCAGCCTCTTCCAACACACCCGTTGATTGTCTCGATATTCTCTTGGAGAGTTCTTCCATTGCCGCTTGGTAATTAGTGGCCTCTTCTATTCTAGTTTCAAACTGAATAGTCTTTTTGTAATTTTCTAAAGCTCGTTTACTTACATAATCCAGGATTTTCTTGATAGAAACACAGAGAGGACCCGTAAGTCTGTCATTCTTTGTTCGCTTGTAATCAATCAAGTTATAAAGTTTAGCTGTAACCGTTGTTATAGCTGTTGCGAAATCCTCCCTATTTGCCTCATCAATCCAGTCATCGACGTCTTCCATGTTCACAATTCCTTCCAACTAATCCCAATAAGAAAAGCGAGCCCAGGAGCCACACAAATGATCAAGGCACTGAGCCACACAGGTGATCAAGGTCCAAACAGCTATCCGAACACCTAACCCGAGAAGAGGGCAGTCACAGCGAGAACAAACTTTCTGCTATAGTATATGAGTAGTACGCAGTACGCTCAATTAACTTGGCGATATTGAATCCAATAACCGACGGAAACAAAATCGGATAGATGAGTCAGCCGGATAAATAGATCACTAAATCAAAATTTCTACCGGATAATTGGATCACTGTTTATGGTGATCAGCTGGATAATTGGATCAAGTAACCAAGCAACGGGAAAGCAACAATGTGACCCAGGTAACCCAAATGTAAACTAACTTAAATACACAATAGACAATAAAAACTAAATATCCGAAAAAGAGTCAGCAACCACTATAGTCTCGATCCCCAACACACGATAACCACAACAACCTCTCCACGAGCCAAAAATAAACAAAGCACGTAATCAATCTAATTTGTCACTACCCATGTGACCAGGAACCCCTAAATCACAGTAACAACAACATAATACGTTACCCTAGCGACGGAAAAACTGAAACAACTCAACTAAAATAAACAAATACACGGCGACAAAGTTAATTTAAATAATTAAACAAGTTCAGACAATTAGTCTGCAGGCCATACAACTCAACCCTAAAACAAAAACAAGACACATCAGGAACAGTACAACTCAAATCAGCTTTACATTTAAGTAGTGGAAAAACATGGCCAACTAAACAACAACAGTGAAACGCCCACCGGAAAACAAAAAAACTACAATATCTAAAGAAATAACAGCTCGAAAACACTACAGCATATACCAAAAGAAAGGTAAGGATATTAAACAACTTATTAATTAGTTAGTTCTATAAAATAGATGTTAATTAGCATGTAATTATTAGAAATTTAAGTAACGAAGATAGCGTGGCGAGCCAACGCTACTCGAAAATTTTTCAAAGTCCTGTAATTAACTAAATACTGAACATAGAAGCAAATAAAGTAGATAAAAATGTTAGTATATGATTAGATATCAGGATTACACAATAAAATTAGGGTTGAACCGGATATGGATTTTGCCGGATATCGGATTTCGGATATCCGAAGCTCTTTGCCTTCCGGATATCGGATATCCGGTACTAGATATGCTGTTTTTAGTTATGGTGTATGCTTACTTATTTCTTTATATAATGCCATCTCAGAATAATAAATTACAAACATGTTTCACACATCATTAAAACATTTTAAATATATTGAAATATAATTTACAAAAACTATATATCTTTAAATATATGTATATTAATAATGTTGCTTAAAAAATGTACTTTAAACATTAAAATATTCTATTTATTTGTTTGTACAATGCTGTCAGAAGTAAACAAATTTTAACCATAACACATTTATTAATATACCTATAATTGTAGAGTATTTTCACAAAAAAATACATACTTTTTTTAAATTTTTATTTAAGCATAAAATATCTACTAATATGGTTGAAGAGTTATTTTCTTCAAATACAGGTTTAGTTGATGCTTTTTTTCTGTTTTAATTATTTAATACTGGTTTATTTCAAGTCACATTTAGTTTTATTTTAAGTTAAATTACTTTTAGAGATTTATAAGTAAAAAGAAAATTACTTTTAATTTAAAATATTTATAATGAAGTTATATTTTCCCTTGTAGTTTTATACAGTTATGAAACAGAATTTCAGGTTATGCATTAAAATTCCTTTATTAAAAACTAGCTGACCCACCCAGCGTTGTCCGGGCCCATGATAACCTTAACAGAACTGAAGTTTGAATGATTTTTTAAAAAAAGAAGCTGCACCAAGGGCCCCAAGAAGGAGATTAATATTCAAAATTGGTTGTAGCTGAGGTCCGAGAAATTTTTTTTGTCTTTCAAGGCACAAAAAGTCAAGCGCCCCAGACCGGGAAGCAGGGTCCTAAGTGGAATGTAGAAATGAGGGAATAACTAAATAAAGAAAAGGCCCCCAAAATGAAGAAGATCGGATTAAAAAGGGGCACGTTATTAGCAACTTAGAAATAAAAACTTCAAGGGGCCTTGTACTAGGCTCCAGGGAGCTAGGGTCTTAACTGTTATGTAGAAATGGGCAAATAATTAAATGGAGAAATGGACCCTAAAAATAAAGAATATCGGAAAAAAAGCAAGGGGCAACTTATTAACAATTTACGGCACAAAAATTTAAACGGTGCCTGGGTCTTGTCTGAGAAATTTTTTTGTTGTTCATGTAGTAGCTGGAAGTCCTAAGAAGTTGTTAGAAAAACAAGTTGGAAATCATACGTCAAACATGACAAATTAGGTGTGTCCGTACTATAACTAGTTTCAGTGAAATAAATTATACCGTGTATTATTATGATAGGATTAATTTCCGTAATAAAATGTGCATTTTAAGTTGGCAACATTTTATCTTTTGTTGATATTTACTGAAAATTTCAATGGGAAACTTAAGCCTAGCTTTGAAAATTTCAGAACTTAAAATCCCTATTTACACATTTACACTCTTTTTCCATTTAATATCTATTTCTCCGGAAACATCTATCCAAAAAACTGTTGGTAGATTATATAATTGCTATAATTAAACAATTTTAGTATGAAAATTCGGTTTTTAAATTCAGTAAAAAGGAAATAATATGACTCCATCTTAAATATGATGTAATCACCGTGGCAACCAAGAATTATTACCTATCGTGGGATATCATTGAATTAATTACGTATGATAGGATTTAATAGAATGAAGAATGCGACTATAACTTGGTTATATATGACTATAAACGTCATACATGTCAGATAACTTGGTGATACATCTCAGTCACTTGACGAGTAATCCTCGGAAGCTGCTATAACAAAGAAGTACCGATTTTTAAAAGATTCAAATTACTTACTAAATATTTTTATTAATATCTTTTTAAGTTTTGATTCAATTTTCATAAAACTTAAAATGACGACAAAATTCTGCATTGATTATATATATATATATATATATTAAATTTCAAACCATTCGGTTGGGTAGTTTTTGCATTGTTATATGCGGACAGACCAGCAGATGACTATAGGTGTTACGTATTTATATAATTACGATCACACCTAAACAGCTAGTGAATCGGATGATTTTTAAGAAGCTATCGTAGAGGACCCAAAAGGAGCCAACTCATAGTTTTGAGCAGGGCCGCAAGAAGAAAACATTTTAAAAATTTCCTAGTATTTAGCACTTTAGATCTTCAATTAGTCGAAATTAAGCATAAGGTATATCATTAGAATAAAATTTTAAAGAAATGCTTCAAAAATTGGGCCCTAAGAACCAATAAAATTTTGAGGGTAGTGGCCTTGAGAGAAGTGTCCAAGACTCACCTTTAAAGTTACTGTACATACTCGCGTATAAGCCGACCCTCATATTCAAGATGAAAACATGTTTAATTCAGAATGGTTTTCTACGTCTTATTTCACCCCATTTAATTCTAAATAATTTAAGGCACGAAGAAAACTACTGCAAAATATTGGTATTAAACCTGTTTTTATCTCGAATTTGGGGGTTGGCTTATATGCGAGTATATACAGTATGCATTGAGAGGGTAACACAATTGGGTGGTGGGGTGGGGGGGGGGGGTAAAAACGCATGGCACACAATAAGTTCAAGAGGCCCGGTTTCTAACTGGAATTTAGAAATGGGGAATAACTTAATGAGAAAAGGCCCCCAAAACAAAGAAGATCGAATTCAAAGGAGGCAAGTTATTAACAATTTAGGGAACAAAAACTTCAAGGGGGGGCATACCGGGCTCCAGCAGGCCAGGGTCTTAACTAGAATGTAGAAATGGGGGAATAACTAAATGGAGAAAGACCCCAAAAACGAAAAAGATCAGATAAAAAGAGGGCAAGTTATTAACAATTAAAGGCACAAAAAAAAAGGGACTCAGGTCACAAAAAATTAAGTCTGATCCTCAGGTAAATCAGGTACCTGCCGTAGACTATCCTCACCCAAATTTTCAGACTCCTATGTGATTTTGGTAGCCATCACATACACACAGAGCAAAACTTTCTTTTATTAGTAGATAAAAAGTATAAAGTTTTTTTAACATACAAGTTAAAAAACAAAAAAATAAAAATAGGTCTGTTTAATTGTTTAACTTAAAAGTAAGAAAGAAAATTAATAAAGTCCTACTTTAATAAACAACTTCATATTTTATTTTACAATCTGACAGTAAAGGAACAATTTTCTAAAAGATGTAAACGTAAATTCTTAAATTTATTATAAAGAGTTCAAATGTCTATAGTAGGAAAGCTGACTTTAAACTTTTGAGAGTTAAAACCTTTTACTCGGGGATAAGGAACTTACTATTATATTTCATATTTTGCATTATAAACAAACGTCACTTTTATCAAGGATGTTTGAATACAATTTGCCATCATGTCCTATGCATATTATTGATAGAACTTATGTAATAGAGAACCGGATATCCGGCAGAGAAGTCGGATATCCGATGATTGTGATTCGGATATCCGATGATATTTCGGATATTGAAAAATCAGCCGGATATGCCGGATATCGGATATTTACCGGATATCCGTTGCATCCCTAAATAAAATATTAAGCTGGATGAATAATTACCGAAAAAAGACTTTACTTTGAAGAGCTTACAAAATCACGTACTACACTGATGAAAGCCAGTAGGGATTTTTTCCTTACAGACCGACAGAGATCCTTTTATAGAAAATGTCTGTTTGTGAGTCTGTGACTCTGTCTGTCTGTCTTACAGACCGACAGACAGACAGAGTCACAGACTCACAAACAGACATTTTCTAAAAACAATCAAGTCATGTTCAGAACACTCTAAAATGTATAAATCCGCCGAAAACCAGAGGTCTAATTTTTTTCACGAATCCAATACTTTCTTCTTGTAAAGATAGAAGATGCCCCTCAGGATTGCACACAAACTCTAAGGCTTAGGCCGGGTTTCCTGAGGTGGTCATCCCTGTAAAGATAGAAGAAAGTAAAAACGAATATGGGAATTAGGACTCCGTTTTACAGTCATTTCGGGGCCCTTTTTAAATTTTAGAAAGAAAATTCTTGCTTCACATGACCTTTTAGATACTCAAATCCTGGTCGTAGTCACAGTTTCCTTGTCCAGGACTTTTAGAAACTGTTGTTACATGCGGGGTAACGTTTTAAGCGTCTGACGGTCTAACAAAGTTGTACTGTAGTTGCAAATTCCTCGGAGCGAGGTATCATATATAAAAAATGCTTGGCGACTTGCAAGCCTGTTTAATGTGTGAAAGTTTCAGCATGAGCGGAGGGGGGGGAACTGGCCTCCCCGACAGGGGGGCCAAATTGGTAAATATATATATATATATATATATATATATTGTTGTGAGCTCGGGGTTCGAAAGGACTGATGCCAATATATAAGAACAATAAAAAGGTTTTATTCACTATAAACAGTGTAATACGATCACAAATATCTTCTGAAAATTACAAGATATTCAGTAATCTTCAAATCCAATAAAAGCGCAGCAAAATTTCACACAGAAACAATGCGTTCAATACGACGTATCAACGACAAAATCGATCCGAGTAACACAGTTCTCAATGCAAAGCCTCTCGTATGAATTCAATCGCAGTTGACAGACAACTAACTGAACTGGACTGGTGGAGGTCCCTTATATAGGCTTTAAAGATAACTGTAGAATTTTCCAGAGCCTTCAGATGCTAGAAATTACCAGAAAGTGCTTTAACTTTCGATAGAGAACCTAAGCGAGAAAGGATCCCAATGTACAGGTATAAGGGGGGGTTGCACAAAAAGTCGCCAAATCCGTCGCCAACTTGGCGACATTTGGCGATATATCGCCAAATTTGGTGACAAAAATAAGTCGCCAAAACCATCGCCAACTTGGCGATAAACCCATTCCTTGGCGATTTTTCCATAGACTTCCATTATAAAGATGAGAGTGTAAGGTTGTTTTTCTTGCAAAGCATCCGAGGTCTTTAGCATTGAGTTACATGATGCTCAATAGGAAATACATTAATAATACTGCAATTTTCACAATAATAAAATAAAATAAATTTAAACAAATGGAATATTTACAGATATATACAAAATTCATAACATTGCCCCCCTCTCGAGGACTGCACGTCCCGGGCAGTTCAACCTTTGATTGGAAAGCAAACCCGTTACCAACAAATTCTATACTACTCAAAACACTTAAAGCAAACATGGAAAATAACAATTAAACACATTCATAATGCTGAATTATACAAATTTTACACTTATTTTAAAAAATAAATAAAATTATAGCATGGACATCATTACATACAAGTATTTAAATAATAATAACATTAATAATGATAATGCTAAGCAAAAGAAATTATTACATTAACTTATATACAAGACCATGGTCATACTAATTTACATTATTTACATTACACTATTTACAATCAATGAACTAAGTACTATGGCCATAGTATGGAGCCAGCCTGTCGTAATGAACGACTCTAGGCTTCGAACTTGGTGACTTTCGGATCCGAATTACGACATCGGTCAGTCTGTTTAGGACTGTATAAGGACCGTCCCAGTGCGATTGCAGTTTGGGAGAAAGTCCTTTACGTCGAGTCGGATTATAAAACCAAACCTTGTCACCTTCTTTGAATTGATGTCCCGTGGCTTTCGTGTCGTACCTGGTCTTCATCTTCTCCGTCTGTATATTGATCCGCTCTCGAGCCAAGTTGTGGACGTCTTCAAATCGTGCCTGGAGATTCTGCACGTATCCCTCTGGCGATGAAGGCGCATCTGGAGGGCGACCAAAAATCAGATCACAAGGTAGACGAAGATCATGACCGAAAAGCATCTGAGACGGGGAATAGCCGGTTGTTTCATGGACGGCGCTGCGATAGGCGAGAAGAAACAAGGGAAGTTTTTGGTCCCAGTCTTGTTGGTTTCTTGAGACTAGCAGTGAGAAATTGTTGAGGATGGTACGATTAAATCTCTCAACCATGCCATCCGACTGTGGATGTAAAGGCGTCGTCCTAGTTTTGTCCATTCCGAGAAGTTGACAGAGACCCTCAATCACAGCAGAGATAAAATTTCTCCCCTGGTCAGAATGCATTTGAAGGGGGACTCCATACCTTGATATCCACTGGTGTACCAAGGCATCCGCAACCGTAGAAGCTTCTTGATCAGGGATGGCATAAACTTCAGGCCATTTCGTGAAGTAGTCCATGACAACAAGGAGGTATTTGTTGCCATCAGCACTTCTTGGCAGAGGGCCTAGGATGTCAAGGGCGATGCGTTCGAAAGGTGCTCCTACATTGTAGAGATGTAGTCTTCCTCGGCTACGTTTCTTTGGTCCTTTTCGAGCTGCACATGCATCGCCAGATTTGCACCATCGTTCGACGTCAGCTCTCGCTTTTCCCCAGAAGAAGCGCTCTCGGACTCTGTATAATGTTTTCATGACTCCAAAATGGCCACCAGTGGGACTGCCATGTAATTCCTTGAGGACCTCTGGTATTCGGGATCGAGGAAGTACCAACTGCCACCGAGATGTTTTCCCATCTTCCGATTCGAATTTTCGGAACAGGACACCATTCCGGACATGGAGGGAGTTCCAAAGAGCCCAATAATGCTTCGTCGTAGGACTGTAAGTCGAGATGTCTTTCCAACTGGGATTCGTGCTAGAAGATTCTAATAACTCCAAGATTGGTTTGATGTCAGAGTCTGCCATTTGATCTTCTCGAATCTTCTCATCACTCCAGGGATCTGGTGGCGTCAATAGTGAAGTCTTCGTCTGGCGTATGACATATTCGGGATTATACTTGCTCTCCGCTCTGAAACAATAGCGACAGCTCTCGGGACACGGTCTTCTTGATAGGGCATCGGCGTTTCCATGCGATGAGCCTTTGCGATGCCTGATGTCAAAGTCGTATTCCTGGAGCCGTTGTATCCATCTGGCTACTTGGCCCTCTGGGTTCTTAAAATTCATCAGCCATGTTAGGGATGCGTGATCAGTACGAAGGAGAAATTTCCTGCCATAGAGATAGTGATGGAAGTGTTCTATGGCTTTCACTATAGCTAATAACTCCTTACGAGTGACGCAATAATTCCGCTCTGGTTTCGATAAACATTTGCTCCAGTATGCTACGACTCGTTCTTGGCCATCTATTTCTTGGGAAAGTACAGCGCCGACACTTTCATGACTGGCATCCGTGTCCACAATGAACTGTTTCTCGGGGTGCGGATAGGTAAGGACTGAAGAGGATGTGAGAGCTTCTTTCAGCCGCTGGAAGGAATTCTCGCATTCTTGTGTCCATAGAAACTTCTGCTTGCTTTCAGTGAGCCTATGCAATGGTCTTGCGATGTTGGAGAACCTCTGGACAAACTTTCTGTAATAAGTGCATAGTCCCAGAAAGCTTCGCAACTGATGGACATTTTCCGGACGCTTCCAGTTCTTTACTGCGGACACTTTTTCAGGATCTGTTCGAACACCTTCAGCTGAAATGATGTGTCCTAGATAATTTACTTCCCGTTGGAAGAACTTGCATTTCAAAGGGTTCAGCTTTAAATTCGCCGCTCTTAGCTTCGTTAACACTTTTCGAATATTTTCTAGATGTTCTTCAAACGTGCGGCCACCAATGATGACGTCGTCTAAGTAGATGAGACAAGCTTCAAAAGTCAGGCCTTTTAACACTGTCTCCATGAGGCGCTCGAACGTTGCTGGAGCATTGCAGAGCCCGAACGGCATAACTTTGAATTGCCAAAGTCCTTGTCCAGTAGTAAATGCGGTCTTCTCTTTGTCATCAGGATGAATCTCTACTTGCCAATATCTACTCTTCAAATCCAGTGTGGAAAACCATTTATGCCCTGAAAGAGTATCTAGCTTGTCGTCTATTCTTGGTAGAGGATAGCTGTCCTTCTTCGTGATATCGTTAAGTTTACGATAATCCACACAAAATCTTGTGGAGCCATCTTTTTTTCGGACCAACACGATGGGAGAGGCCCACGGACTTGATGACGGCTCGATGATGTCACTAACCTGCATCTGTTGTAATAGCTTAGAAACCTCTTCTTGTTTTGCGAACGGCAAGCGTCTTGGATGCTGTTTAATCGGTGGATGGTTGGCAGTATCAATTCTATGACGTGTCAGTGAAGTGCGCCCTATATCACTCTCGTTTTGTGAAAACACATCCTTAAATTCCTGGAACAGTCTTTCTGCGGCATGTCTCTGTTCAGGAGATAAATTTTCATTTCGTCCAATTACAGGTGTTAAACTTGTAGGCGGCTCCGATAACGTCAAGCTCGGGTCTTTGCAAACACAGGTGACTGGAGCACAGGTTGCAAGCACTTCACCTTTCTGGATAATTCTAGACTTTTCACTTACGTTCGCAATCCTCACAGGTATCACATCTCTCGACAGATCTACCAGCGCTGATGCTATTAGCACTCCCTTTGGGCTCTTCTCAGGATATCCAGTCAAGCCATACTGGAAAATTCTTTCGTTTCCAGTTAATCCAGGTATCATCATTTCAGACCGAGGAGTGATGATAACATCTGCCTTGGCTGTGATGCGTTGAATAGACCCGGACTCATTTCCAAGTTTGAAAATAGTGACATCTTCTTGAGCAGAGCGTAACTCATTATTCTTAAAATCCAGTGTAAATCCATGCTCTTTTAAAAAGTCCAGTCCGAGTATGAAAGGGTCTGAAATATCGGCCACATAGACTGTATGGTGGTAAGCAGCGTTCTCAAACTTTATTTTCAGTTTCATTCTTCCATGTATGTCGATCATATCCCCGGTCACGGTTTGAAGGATAACACGGGGCGGAGTCCAGGAGAGTTTTTCTTTCAGCCGCTGAGCTAGATCTTTCCGAATGATGGTCACATTGGCTCCTGTATCGATGATCATATTACAGGGCAAATCATTCACACTTCCGACTAGGAAAACTCCGTTCTCGCCGCAACTTCTTGCAGAAATTTCACATACTTGAAAATGGGGCTTCTCAAAATCTGGCAACCTCCGCCCCGCAAGATGGCCATTAATCAGTTTTCCTGCTCCTCCGTTAGCGGGAGAGATATTAGCTTCGGTGCTGAGTCGTCTTGGGCAGTCGATTTGGATATGGCCTTCTCCACCGCATTTCCAGCACTTGATCTTCCTGTAAGGTTTGTTGGCCCTTAAGGAGTTCATCTTTCTCATTATGTCATTCATCTGCTGCTGTAAGCGCTCCACAGCTCTATCCGACGCGACGTCTCAGGCAGGTTGGCTACTCGCACAAAGTGTCGATCTTTCCTTGTAGCTTGCTGGGCTGCCTCGAATTTCAGGGCGTAAACTAAAGCCCCTTTTAGATCATTGAGATCTGCAATCCGGAGTGCTGTCTGGATCTCAGGGTCACGCACACCATCAATAAAATATTGGAGAGCTAAACTTCCTCTAATTTCAGTCGGACAGCCAGGATAAGCAAGATGGGAAAGTCTCTCGACATCCGTAGCGAGCTCTTGCAGGGATTCAGTGGACTTCCGCCGTCGAGATTTGAGCTGGAGTCTGCTATATTCCTTCATGCATTTCTCGCCAAAGCGCAATTCTAAGGCACTGACGAGCGTTTCAAAATCCAGCGGTTCATTTGCAGGCAATGTCTGTAGGACGTCGGCAGCATCAGCTCGTAGAGAAGCAGCTAACTGGCAAGCCTTTGTCTGGGAATCCCATCCATTGGCGTCCGCTACGATCCCAAATTGTGTCTTAAAAACTGGCCATGAGGATTTTCCGTCATAGGTCGAGAGTTTAATACAGGAACGAGGAAGCATAGATTGATACTTGACATCTTCGGTATAGTTTCTGGCATTTATCTTTTGTTTCTTCACATTTTCCAACTCTTTTTCTACACTCTCTATCCTTTCTTCTACGTTATTGGCTGTCTTTTGAACTTTTTCTTCTATTTCCTGAAATCTTCCTTCAAATTTGTTTTCCACGCTGTCAATTCTTTCATTTAAAGATGTTATTTTATTGTCTATTAATTCTTTCAACTCACCAAGGTTGGTTGACATATCTTTCTTTATTTCTTCCGACATCTCCTTCATTTCGGCCTGGTTTGCAGTCATTTTCTCATCTATCGCTGACATTTCCTTCCTCATTTCTTCCGACATTTCCTTCTTCATTTCTTCCAACATTTCCTTCATTTCAGCCTGGTTTGCAGACATTTCTTTCTTCATTTCTTCTTTCAACTCGCCAAGGTTGGCAGTCATTTTTTCATCCATAGCTCCTAATTTCTCCAATAATTTGTTCAGCTGCTCCTCCATTGCTCTTGTAATCGGCATTCAAATCCCACTTCTGACACCAAATGTTGTGAGCTCGGGGTTCGAAAGGACTGATGCCAATATATAAGAACAATAAAAAGGCTTTATTCACTATAAACAGTGTAATACGATCACAAACATCTTCTGAAAATTACAAGATATTCAGTAATCTTCAAATCCAATAAAAGCGCAGCAAAATTTCACACAGAAACAATGCGTTCAATACGACGTATCAACGACAAAATCGATCCGAGTAACACAGTTCTCAATGCAAAGCCTCTCGTATGAATTCAATCGCAGTTGACAGACAACTAACTGAACTGGACTGGTGGAGGTCCCTTATATAGGCTTTAAAGATAACTGTAGAATTTTCCAGAGCCTTCAGATGCTAGAAATTACCAGAAAGTGCTTTAACTTTCGATAGA
The DNA here is from genome assembly GCA_963931845.1 of Maratus michaelseni. Classification (NCBI taxonomy): domain Eukaryota; kingdom Metazoa; phylum Arthropoda; class Arachnida; order Araneae; family Salticidae; genus Maratus; species Maratus michaelseni. The sequence goes on from OZ007592.1 coordinate 260,688,739, forward strand.
GAACCTAAGCGAGAAAGGATCCCAATGTACAGGTATAAGGGGGGGTTGCACAAAAAGTCGCCAAATCCGTCGCCAAGTTGGCGACATTTGGCGATATATCGCCAAATTTGGCGACAAAAATAAGTCGCCAAAACCATCGCCAACTTGGCGATAAACCCATTCCTTGGCGATTTTTCCATAGACTTCCATTATAAAGATGAGGGTGTAAGGTTGTTTTTCTTGCAAAGCATCCGAGGTCTTTAGCATTGAGTTACATGATGCTCAATAGGAAATACATTAATAATACGGCAATTTTCACAATAATAAAATAAAATAAATTTAAACAAATGGAATATTTACAGATATATACAAAATTCATAACAATATATATGTGTGTGTGTGTGTGTGTGTGTGGTGTGTGTGTGTAGATATATATATGGATTAGAGTCCTGCTCGGGTCGTACTATGCACGATAATTATCTGTTATCTGTTTCTGTCACTAATATTTTTTTTCGATGCTAGAACTGCAGACCACGGATCATTCCCTTTGAGTTCTCCAGGCTTAAACATCCGGTCTAAGCGATTTTGCTTGGAAAGATCATGATACTTTAAATCCGTATATTCATTGTCAAAATTTTCATTGCAGATGCTGCACTGGACTTTATACCTAGTACACTTACTAGTATTTTGTTTAGAGAACATTTAAATTGTATACACAATATATTTTTTCTTGGAAATCAAATCGAGCTTTTTGCCCGACAAAATATCCTCGTATGTTCAAGAGAGCACATGTCATTTCGAAATGATTCATTTAACTGCTGAGTTTGCTAAATTTACGTACTAGGAGTCTATGAGTCACCATAACCAAGAATACTGATCATGTGATCTCAAATTCCTCATATCAGAAACAAAAACAAAGCCAAACTGAAAGGTTTTTTTTTTTTTTTTTTTTTTTTTTTTTTTTTTTTTTTTTTAAACACATAATTGACAAATACGAATTCAAGATTTACAAAAAGAACGAGTTTTTAAAAATTATCCCAAAATCAGAAAAATATTTTTGTGATTTAAAACAAACTTTGTTACTATAATAATATTCTTCTCTTTCTAACAATAAATGGTTCTTCTCTGTTCCGATCATAGTGTCGGTTCGAAACCCACTCCGGACAGAATGATTTTGCATTAATTCATTTTAATAATGCCATATTTAATTCAGGAGGAAAAGTTACATAATTTGTATTTTTTTTATTCGAATGCTTTATAATTAAGTAAAATTTAACCCCCAAGAATATATTTTTAATTACTAAATTTATATTAAAAGTATTTAAATTAAAAGATCGTGCATGTAATTATCGATTAAATAAATTGAACTGGTCTACAATTTTTATTATAATCAGTATGACCATTATCAAGATGTCATATATAATGGTATCTAGTATGTTGTTATTTTATTTTGTTTCGTTTTGATGTGTATTCGAGTTGCTGTGTGCAAGGGCGTGCCTAGCGAGGGGGGGGGGAGTGTTGGGGATGTAACATCCCCCTCCCCACTTATTTGTAAGAGTTGGTAAAATTTAAAATAGTCGGTAAGTCAGAAAGTTAAGAACACTCCCTGCAAAAAAGTCCCCTCCGCCCGCCGTCGTCAGTTTCATTTAATTTCTCTGTTGTCCATCTTTAAAGGGGAAAAGAAAGAGCTTCTCACACAGAACGAAGATTGTGTGTGATTCTGTGTGGGAGGGAGGGGTGTCAAAGACCGGGAGTGATTTCCAAGGCTAAGATAGAGATAGAGATTCGCTTTTGTGAGAATTTGAGACTTTGGTGAAAGGAAGAGGGGGGGGGGGGTTGCAATGTCTATTGTGAGTTTTCCCACATAGCATCTTTAATTGCTCCCTTCTGCTATGGACTGATTCTTAGAATTTGGTAACCTGACCTAGTAAGTAAATTTTTCAGTGCAGTCAAATAAGATAAATACTGAAGAAGAACGGAAAGCTCCATAGGCCGTATTGGTAATGACAAACTACGGCTGCCGAAGACAGTTGTACTCCACCGCCGAATCCAGATTCTCTTGAATTCATACGAGGACGCGAACGCGACCAATAGAGGGCCAGTTTACGCGGTGCACCTCCACAGGTGGCGCTCTTCGGCCGGGGGGGGGGGTAAAGACGGGGACGTGAACCTCCTGCGCCTCTAGACCCTTTTCCAAATGAATTGACGACAAAGGTCGATGCACCATGCGGTGGAGCCCAAACTCAAAGGACAGAAACCACACAACACTTGGGCGGACGTAAAAGTGATCCGACGGCTTTGTTGCCGGAACCCCATAAAAGGAACCGGGTCCTGGCCAATGCCGAACCATCCCCACGACCCATTACTGTAACCGCAACTTCCGATTATCGAGTCCTAGGGAGGGAGAAAACGATTAGTTCATCGGTTGCGGCGAGCAAGGGGAGCTTCTCGCCCACCCGGGGCTTCGAAGAAAACCAGTCCCTGACGCACAGACACGGCTTGGCTAGGGTTGTCCCCTCCCAATGGCTTTGCTTTCGGTGAGCCCCGCAGCGAAATACGGGAGGTCCCCGATCGACTCCATTAAGAGGATCATTCACATATAAAACAACACAAACAAACAAAAAACAAAACATATCACAAAATTGTTAGATACAACGGAAAATTAGTTTTAGAACCACTATCGTACGTGGAAACTCCCTTCAAAAGAGCCAAAGAAGGGTTCCCGATCGAGATTAGTAGCCTGAAAATTAGGTGAAGTCTGCCTGTTAGCCCTTACCGCCAGGCACAGAAAACTCTGGCTACGCATAGATGCGCTGGACTGGTTTTGGCTTTATGTCAGACTTAGGTCTGGACACCGTCACTTGACTGACGAGCCTCCTGCCCGTTTTACTCGTAATTGAACAGTCGGGGAAGAGGTTTAGACCCCCCCCCCAAGAAAGTAATACGAGCCACAGACCTCGGACCTAAGTGACCCTCCGTGCAACGAACTGCTCTTGGTACAAACAGGCATCTTCCCTTTCCAACCGAAATTTGAGGAACTCCAGCTACAGAGGGAGTCGCAAGGGACGATCGGGAAGGAGGTCATCATTGGGTGCATCGCCCTTCACCCACACCTTCCGTCACACATACGTTTAACCGCCTGCACGGCGCCGAGGGTTGCAGCACGCCACCTCACTCACCGACAAGCGTCACAATAGAACCCGAGCGGTCCATGTCATACGAAGTCCACCCTCGCATTAGATAAATGTGGAATCTGTCCTATACTCGCTAGTTAGCCGTTGCCCTCACGTCACCTTTTCGGGTGTGCCGTCCACCAGGCGAGAGGGATTGGCCTACGCAGTGTCCTTTTACCACCCGGCTGTCCCAAGATCTCGCGGAGCTAAAGTCCCACATCGGCGGGCGTTACCGGCAAGGAACTAGAGCTCTGCACGTGAGACTTCAAAGGACAACCTAAAGTCGCAAACCTCTTGCAGCCGAGAACCGGCCTAAAGGAGGGGACGGCCCAGACCCCCGTGGTAGTAACTCCGCACATTCGGTGCCGTCGGCTAGACACCACTTTACCACCCGATCACCATGTTGAGGTAGGGATTCATCAGCTTACCTGTCCCCGTCGTGTCGGAAAACATTTCGCAATACCAGAGGCCGTAATGGAAAAACGCATTCCCTCCGATTTCCCTCTCTCCTCCTCCCTTCAGACACCATGGCTTTATGGCAGTAAAGAAATTTTATAGGATGAAATTAGGATAATTTTTAGTCTCTATTTTTAACAAGCAAGATTTGTATTTTTATGTACTATTTTAAAATGTATACATTGTGACATTACACAACAGCATGCGATTTTATTTATAGAAACATAAATTCCGAAGTACTTCAATGATCTTAAATTGTTACTTTTGAGAACTGGTTAATGTACGGACATCCGTACACATTTCCTTTTAAATCGTAAGCAGAATCCTAATTAAAAACAGGATTCTCAACGCTTATATAGTAAAAGAATAAACATTTTTTTACACATACTGAATAACAGCATTTAATTTTGATTGTGGCAACAGAGTGTGGTTTGGCAAAATACTAATTTTTAATTAAAATGTTAAAAAATAAGGTACTTATGTATTATCCGGGTCAGGAGATAAATCGCCAAAAATTGTAGCCAATTGCTAATCTTGTTCAGCAACGATCCTTGCTAATCGTGTTCAAAACACTAATTTAACATTATTAAATACATAGCATTAATAAAAATGGTAAATAATATAAAGTAAATGAGTAATTTAAATATAATAAAAGAACAATAATAAATAAATAACAAAAAACCATAAACAATAATAACAATAATTTTAAAAAATAAACAATTTATTAAAAAAAAAAAAACATAAACAAGTTATATTTATTGTAAAATAATTATAATTTTTAACTAAACTGTTAATGAAACTCACTGGCAATTTCTTCATAGCTCAATGTTAATCAACCTAGCAACCACCTTAGCAACCAGATGGGTGTTAATGTGTGCCTCTCAAAGGTGGTGGATTGTGATTGGTGGGGCCTCCGTGGCCGAGGAGTCAGGTCGGCGGGTTCGACTCCTGCTAGCTCCATTGCACACACTTTGTGGAGCTCTTGGATGTAACTCTCTGGTGTTTTAAATTTCCGTGTGGCTATCTCGTCCCTGTATATAGACGATGACTTATAAGCGGGCACTTCATGTCAAGCACACAAGTCAGATGTATGTTCTCAATAAACAAACAAACAAACGATTGTGATTGGTTGGCTCCTTTTTCAGGCTACAAAGATATATTTATGATTGGTTGGATAAAAATTGGTGGGCTGGTGATCACGTGGTTGAAACTGATCTATTGACTGGTTACCGAAGCTTTTATTTATTTGATATAAATCATTTACGTAAAATAAGAATACATAAATATGATGGAGACCAATGAACCCGGGTTGCTTTTCTAAAAAAAAAAAAAAAAAAAAAAAAAATAGCAGTTACCTGTTTAATTCATAAAGGTTTAATTAATAGAGCAGTTCACATCACGTGACTTTTACCGTAAAACCAGAGCTACACTAGATCCCGGGCTGGCTCATTCATTATCATGACGTCACAAATGGTGGCTGGCCGCGACCAGCGATTGGTACAAAGCGATGGGCGCGTCGTTTTGTACCAATCGCTGTATGTCTTTCGTATTGTCGTTTCGCTTTGTACCAATCGCTGGTCGCAGCCAGACACCATTTGTGACGTCATGATAATGAATGAGCCAGCCCGGTATTTAGTGCAGCCCTGGTAAAACGTTGAAAAAGCTGTAAGGAAAGGGCAACTGACGTCACTGTTGGTTCAATTACGGTTTGTTAGCAAGGAAAACCTGTTTGTTTTTTATAACTCCTACTGTATACATGAAATGAGGAAATTTGATTGGTCAACGTTAAACTGGTCTATAATATGATTGGCCTTAGTCACCATGACGATAAGGAAAGGGCAACTGACGTCACTGTTGGTTAAACGAGGCTAACGAAAAAGAAAGGCTACCGCGGTGCTTTACATGTATATTTTTTTACAGACCGCCGGAGTCACGTGATGCTCGAATGCACCAATGAAAGTGTACGAAAAGAGCATCACGTCACTCTAGCGGTCTGTAAAAAAGGATAAGTGGAATTAGAGATGCAAAGGGTGGAATAAACCGGGTTTATTCCCGGGAATAAACCGGGTTTTTTGGGAAGGAAATATTAAAAATTCCCGGAAGTATTCAGAAAATTTTAGACGTGGATTTCTTTAATTTGTAAACAAAATAGTTTTTTACAAATGTAAAGAAAACCAATAACATAAATACAGAAAAATGGCGCAGTTTACACGAAAACTAATGAAATACATGCTTAAGCTTCAGAAATAATAAGTAAGATTAATTAAAATAGCATAAGTAAGTTGATATTTTAATCGTAATAGGTAAAAAGTGAGAGAGGCAGATGACAGATTCATCTTGCCTGACATAAATATAAACATCACCCCTGTTCTCCGATTCAGACAAACAAAAAGAAAACGAACACAACTAAAAGAAATCAATGCATTTGCATTACACTGCAACTCACAAGAAAATTAATATAGAGTATGCCTGAATAGTAAATATGCCAGCTAACAGAAATGAAACTATTTCAATTATTAAAGAAACATTCAAATAACTTACCAATTCACAGCCACCATTCTTGTAAAGCAAATGATATATTATAATAAATTATGCGCAAAATCCTAAGTTTTATGATTTCATAATGAAAAACATATTATAAAGTTTTCAGAACAGTGTCTGAAATTTCGAAAAATAAAAAATTTAAATTTAAAAATGACTAGTTTTGTTTACTTTCAAAACTTCTTCAAAATTTCCAATATTCCCCAAAATTCCGCGTTTATTCCCAAAAATTCCCGGGTTTATTCCCGTCCGTCAAAAACTGTGGGTTTTTTGCAACTCTAAGTGGAATGCACCGCGGTAGCCTGACTTTTTCGTTAGCCTCGTGGTTAAATTACTGTTGGTTTGGGAGAAAAACCTGTTCGTTCTTTACGACTCCTACAGTACACATGAGATGGAGCGATTTGATTGGTCTACGTTAACTGGTCTGTGATATGATTGGCCTACGTCGCCATGACGATTCCTGCAATGATAGCTGCGACAAAAATGCAGTGGTAGATTGGTTGATGGAACTGTTTGTTTGTAAATATGCCCTTTCCTTATACCTGCAATGATAGCTATGTTAAAAATATAGGGGTAGATTGGTTGATGGAACTGTTTGTTTGTAAACATGCCTTGTAGGACACACAGGTAGAAAAATGTACTGATATCTGTCCTACAGCAGCAGCAAAAACCTTTTCAGGATGTCACCTTGCACACGGCACAAAAAAAGACTGCTTTTGTTCAGAACCGAAGATCAGGCGGCGTGCGGGCGAAGGAGATTTGCGTATGGAGTTGGTCTTATCAGAGCAAGTATTTGTAATAATTTAATTATTTCGTGCTTTTATAGCTTAGAACAGGTAAAAACAACGACTACATATCCTTATCTTTCCAAAATAATGGCTCTCGTAATAGGAATACATGCCTATATTTACTCAGAAAAAAATGCAAAATATTCATGAAAGTATCATGTGATCTGATTTAGCCCGATTAGCGTTCGTAACCCGCAAAATTTTCGCCCGCGCGGCGCGCGATCGACCTACGAAAAATCTCTGGGTGGTTTGATCACGTGATTGGGTTTTTTTGCGTTTTACTTGGTTTGGAAGTTTGATTGATACAGCTGTAACAATATGATCGGATATCTGAAAATTTTCAACTTTAAAACATTCTAAAATGATTTTTTAAACCTTATGATCCAACATAAAAATAATAGAATACGAAAGTATGATGTATATATATACATCATATAGTTACATAACTGCTGTCAACTTATATGTCTCTAAAACTGATATATTAGTTTAGTTGACAGCAGTTACATAAATATATATATTGTACAAAACAATGCATATAATAAAATAAAGTTTAATTTTCTATAACCAGTGCACCTTTAACTAATAAGGGAGAGGACATTCGGATCACCGAATTCCTGAAACACAGTATTGGTGGTTTCAATAAAATTAATGTAAACTCTAAAAAAAAAAAATAAATAAATAAAAAATAAAAAAAAAAGGGGGGGGGGGTACTTTTTGATTAACCGGGTGCCAGTGAAACAAATATAAATACACACACACACACACATATATATATACATACATATATACACAAAGATATATGTAGATATATATTTTTTCACTGGCGCCCGGCTAACCGAAACGTACCAAAAATTGTTATGTACTTTAGTGACGTTTGGGTTAACACAGATGAACCTGAAAAGTATGGATACAAAGTGAATGCTCGTCGTTTATTTCAGATTTTTTCCCCCTATTTTTATTAATTTAAAAATTATTTATCAGTTGCTTTATATTTTTTGGGATAAATAGAATGTTAATAAATCAAGGTCGTGATACCAGCATGTTAAAAGATTTATTTCTTTATTTGTAATAGTAAAATAAAATTTTTGTTAAAATTTGATAAGAAAGCTTTTAAACATTTTATTAAAATATATTTTTCGATAACAACCTTGTTGAAACATAATTATTAATGTCTAAAAATTTATTTTTCTTGAAATTCATTTTTTGATGTAAATTGCATTATTTATTATATTGCAATAAACATCATAAAACACGAGAAACAAATGCTAAAATAGTTACACATTCAGTAGAAAATTTATAAGCATTCTAACTATATTTCATTTATATTCATTACGAAACTAGACGGTAAACCATATGTATTTTACCTCTTTACAAAAATAGGTACTGATATTTCTAGTTTAAATAATGTATATCTTTTACATTTTATTTTTATAATATTTTTTACATTGTAAAATATGCTTTGCATTCTATTCGTACTAAAAATTCACTGTTGAAGTACTTATAAAAACCTGGAGAAATTCGTGCAAATTGACTATATTTTCATTCTTTATTTTACATTTGCTAAAAAGAAAAAAAAATAATAATAATGTTTAAATATTAAAAGGCACTGTAATGTAAACTTTTAATCGTAAAATAGCTGAATTTTTCGTATTTAATTAAATAAGTAATTGTTAATAATATCAAATTTTACTTTTATAAAATATATTCCATTAATCATGAAAAATACAAAGCAACCGATTAAACATTTTTAAATGAAAACAAGAACGAAAAATCATGCGTCAAGCATAGATTATGTAGCACTTTCCAACGCTTCCAAAATAATTTTACAAATCATACCGTTTAATAAGCTAAAAGATAACTTCTAAGTAAACAATTTGGAAAACGCATAACATATTTAAAAACATAATTTCAGGAATTTCCAACATATACAATATTCTGAAAAATATCCGAATACTTTTATTCAGCCCTGTATGGGATCTATAGAATTGTATATATACTACATAGGATGCTAAATTTTAGTTCAGTTAGGAAACGCGTAGCACAGTTTAAAATTCTCCGTCTGGGGTTTGTCAATAAACAGAAATGTGTTCGCGAACTTTTGTGCTGCCCTGTATAGGATCTACAGAATTTATACACATCACGTAATAGACAAAAAGCAAGTTAACATTAAAATCGCGTTCAGTAACTTAAAACGCACTTCCAGGAATTATTGTTAACAGACATTAGATAATTCTTTTGCGTGTCCCTGTAAATGAACGATGACTGCTATACACACAATATTCCGTAGTAAGTCTCTTGTAATGCACCTTAGTGATCTATATAAATTTCAATGCGTTTAAAATAGTGAAACATTATTTAAATAAACCGCAGACGATTTTTCTCCGTAGACGTAATGTAACGGAATTATTTTGACTGTCCCTGTAAAGTAACTATAAGTGCTATGCACACCCTGCTCCATATTAAGCTTCTTCTAATGCACCTTAGTGATATATATAAATTTCAATGCGTTTAAAATAGTGAAACATTATTTAAATAAACCGCAAATGATTTTTCCCCATAGACCGCAATGTAACGGAATTCTTTTGAGTGTCCCTGTAAAAAAACTATAAGTGCTACACACTTCCGTTGAAATAGGGAACATGCTATAGATAACGACAATAACATATAAAAATTGCAGAGCAATCCAAGCATATTTACGGGAGTTAGAGCACGGACAGACGGCAGACGGCAGACGGCCAGACGGCCAGACGGCCAGACGGCCAGACAAACCGAAGTCATAAGCACTTTTCAACTAGGTTGGAAAGTGCTAAAAATAGAAAATCAAATAGAAATCGAACCCGCAACCTCCAGAATCAAGAGCAGTATTCTAACCACTCGGTCACCAAGTTCACTTCTAGATTTCAGCAAAATCTATATATATATATTACGCTATCGCACGTGGCACAGAAATCTCGATTATTTCTTTTTTGCCGGTGGCAACAAGTGTTTTGTTTTCACTAATTTGCAAATATAAAGAAAAATATTTGAGGTATCGATTTAAAACTCATCACACATTATGTAGAAAAATTTTCTGCATCGAAAATGCGATTTTTGTAAAAATAGGGCTGTATTTTTTCTTATTTTTTGCAAAAAACTAGCTACTTTCTAAAAAGGAAAGAAAATAAAGTGCGAAGTCAAACCAAAAAACGCGCCATTTTGTTACCAATTTAAACATTAGCTCCATTGTTTACCTTATGCAAATTAACCTCATTGTTGTCCGCATCTTTATGACGTCAATATTACTGATGTTACACAATATTACTATTTGTGATTTATAATATAGAATCGATAATAATAAATGAATAAAATAATCTTAAAGAGTGGAGATTTCCGTCATGTCCTACCTCTCAGTTTTAGAGATTCAAGATCGCTAACAGTTTAGCGTTGCATAAAGATTAGAGTTGCAAAAAACCCGCAGTTTTTAAGGGACGGGAATAAACCCGGGAATTTTTGGGAATAAACCTGGAATTTTGGGGAATATTGGAAATTTTGAAGGAGTTTTGAAAATAAACAAAACTAATCATTTTTCAATTTCAATTTTTTATTTTCAAGAAATTTCAGACACCGTTTTGAAAAGTTTAAAATAGATTTTTCATCATGAATTCATAAAAAGTCCTTCCGGCCTGTACCGGGAGGAAAAGGTAGCTTTCCTATATCTTCGTCTAAAAATTTTAGCTAATGTTACACGAAAACAGCAAGTTAAAAAGCAAAGAAAACGTTTACAAAAGATTCGTTAATACTGAATTTGAATAAGAAATTCGCCAAATTATTGAACAATAGCCAAATTGGCTTCATTTATGAAGACTTATTTTGGTCGCCAAATTTGGCGATATTTCACCAAATGTCGCCAATTTTGGCGAGAATATGGCGCTAACGGATATGAATATATAGTTTTATGCGTATGATTCGGAAAATTATTACAACAATGAAAATTTTTGTAATGTGTTGTCTTGTTTCAAAAATGTCAGCCACCCTAGAATTTCAAACTGCTCTATCTCAGCCATTTTTTAAGATAGAGGTAAACCAAAAAATGCTCTGGAATCCTCGTATCAAGGCCTAACACTTAATTAAAAAATAAATTTGAATTTTTAACTTTTTTGTATATTTATTTTAGTTTTAAATTTTTAAATGGCCGCCATCTTGAAACAAAATGGCGGACCTAGCTGGCCAACGAACTCGGTCGAGACACAATTAGTTTCATCAAAATTGATTCATAAATACGAGCATTATCGTATGACATAGGTCAGATATATATATGTAAATATGAAGAGTTATTCAATAAAGGTGATTACTTTCAATAAAAGAAGACACTTTAAATTAATTAAGATGTTATATTAAACTATTTACACTACTATGTACAAAAATATAATAATAAGCTCTAATCGTCGTTCCAATACATCTTCTCTATTACACTTCTGTTATACTTCGTTTAGCTACAGTCACTACGTATTGTTCCTTCCGAATCAACTCGTCTTCTGATTCTGGCGGGAAGTTTTTCCACTGAAGCCTTGGTGGCACTGTGGTCTGTTATATCAAAAGAAGGCGGCGCTGTTGTCCACCGCGCTAGAACTCTGCTTGGATGTACTGTTGCCATTCTGACACTCGGCCATTCTGCATGCCATGACCTCATGGCGACGTTGCCAGGAACTGAAAATTGAAAAGGAAAAAAGCAACAGCAAGGGAAAACAAACAGTTTTTTTTTCAAACAAATATATATAGCAACTGATGAATATTGGTGATGATTTTTCTTTGTTTGTTCGTCTTCATCGTCATCAGACCGTCTTGGATCGTCTTAAAAATTCGTCGTCATCTTATAGTCGTAACATTCATCTTAAAATCACCAGATCATCTTAATAGTACCACATATTCGTCGTACGAATTTAACTGAATACATCATTTCGTCTTGCTATATGCATGTTAAAAATTTTCATAAACTGATCTTCGTAAACCAAATTGAAATGAAATAAATATTAATGCATATACACTTGAAAATAAAATAATAATAGAATCTTTCTTGACAAAAATGGAAAACACAAAAATATACTTGAATAATAAAATGATAGACGTCGTGTAATAATATAAGACAAAAATATAGAAAATATGTACAGTATAAGAATAAAAAAAAACGTTGAATTTCATCTTTTACGTGGTTGACCACGGTTCCATCATATCAACTGCAGTGGATGTTGTGTTTGGACCCTCATGGTGTCCAACCTTTTCTACCTCATATCTGTCATTACTGTTAACAGCTTTGACTTTATAGGGACCAAAATATTTGATTCGAAGTTTCAGGCCTGGTCCGAATTGAGTACGCTTAATTGCGACTAAGTCACTAACCTGATATACTTTGGGCGGTTTTCTGCGTTTGTCGTAAAATCGATTGACAGCACTAAACACCACATTAACATCGTTACAAGATGTTTCTTCTGCATCATCTTTTTTTTTCTTTTACGTCTTATCTACTTATTCGTCTTACGTCTCTCTTTTTTGTTCTTAGGCTTCTTTCTTCTTTCATCACAATTCATATTCACAACTAGATAAAGTTTCGTCATTTCTTCGGAATGAAACATCATCTTCAGAATCAAGGGGTTTGTCTGGATCGATACCATACTTGTCAAAATCGGTAAAATTGTCATCTACGGAAATTTCGGTGTCATCTTCAGAATTTACATCAAATTTACTTCTACTTTTTTTCAGGAGAGAGTTTCTATCACCAGGCTTCTCTTTATTAAATTTTAGTTTCCATTTGTTAACTACTAAGTCTTCAAAAGAATTTTTGTCTGATTCATCTTCAAAGTCATCTGATGGTTTATAGACAGCTTTAATTTTAGAAATATTAGTAATCAATTTCTTATTACTTGACATTTTCTTAATTTTTCTCAAATGCTCTTCATTTTTTACTTCTAAATTCGTTTTGTTTTCATTTTTGGAGAAACATGCCATTTTTTCTTTATTTTCAAAATCTGCGTAATCTGAATCATTCTTGAGGGTTTTTAGAATTGTTACTTCGCTTAATTTGTTTCTTAAGTGTAATAAATTCTTGCATCAAATTTTCGAATTCTTCCTGGGAATTATCTAACTCTATTTGAATTCTTCTTTTGGAATCTTTTATTTTGGAACAGTCGTCTTCAGATTCTTCTAACTGCTTTTCTAATTGTTTAGAACGATGTTTGGCTTTCTCTAAACGTACTTTATATCCTTCAGAACATTTTCTTTCTTCATCTAATTGGGATTTTATATCGTGAAGGCGCCTCTCTAATTTTCTGTGTGATCTGGCGATCTCTTGCCTTTCTGCTACTTCTTGTTCTAATTTAATTTCCATCTCACACAATTCAGATTGTAAGGATGTTATCGTAATTCTTGTTTTTGCTTTTTCCGACAAAAATGCTTCTTTTAATTCAAGTACTTCTGTTTCTAACATTTTATAGTTTATTTTGTCTTCTTTAACCTGGGCAATCAAATTTTGATTTTCTGAGCGTAATTCTTGAATTTCTGTGATAGGATAGTTAAATGGCAAATTTTTGTTCTTGTTTTGAATTTGCAAGGAACTATTTTGGAGTGTGGCAGAATAAGGGTTAAATTTAGAAGTTACCATTACATCACTTGAATTAATAACATGAACCAAAGAATTGTTAGAATCATTTTCATATTTATTTATTTTTACAACATTGCCAGAAATAATTAGAATACCTTGATTAATTACGTCAGTACCAATAATCATATCAAAATTAATGGAATTATCATCAATCACAAAAACAGAGGTTTGAAATTTAGAATCATCGATTTCGATTTCTGCTTGAAAAGAACCAAATGGGATGTATGAATTTTTACCAAATCCAGTTAAACGCATATCTGTTGCTTCTAATTTTACAAAATCTTTAATTTTATTATAATTAATTCTTTTCAAAATTGTGCGTTGGCTACCAGTATCAATTAACGAAAGTAAATTTAATGAATACAGCTTAACATCTTTAAGAATTAAATTTTGAGAACTCGTTACAACATTCACTTGAGAACAATCATTCGAATTTTTTACATCTTTTGTTTTATCACACTGAAATGATTTGTGACCATACACATTGCAAGAAAAACAGAGGGGACCTTTATCTTTATTTCTACAGTCTATACTCACGTGATTTTTTTGGCCATAATTGTAACAGAACTTAACAGTACGATTTTTGGAATTCTGGGAATTAAATGATGACTCAGCATTATCAGGTTTAACTTTAAATTTAGGAACAAATTGTTCATTGTGTTTCGGTTTTTCATCTTGAAAATGGCGCTTATTCTTGAGAAAATCATGCCGAATTTTGTCGTAAATTTTTAACTTTTGTTTAAATTCCATGATAGTTTTACATTCATAAAGAATAGATTTCTGAAAAACAGTACCAGGAATACCTTTAATTATGTATTGCATAAGAGCAGAATCTTCGATATTACCGCGTGAACCCAACTGCTTCATGATTAGAAAATATTCATCCAATGACTCATTTTCATTTAATTTTCGCGCATTTAAAATTTCATGTAACTCAGCAGAATTATATAATTCCCCAAATTCGGCAAGAAGCAACTCTTTCAACTTATTCCATGAATTTATGTGACTCTCTGTTTGAACTAATAATAGCGCTTTACCTCTTAAAGATCTTTTGGCGAATAAAAATTTATGCAGTTCAGACAATTTAAAAATATTAGCTACATCTTCAAAATCGGTTAACCATTTATGAATACTTTGAAAGGAACTGCCGTCGAACGGTGCAAGAACAGTTTCGATATCATGAAAATTTACAGTAGTACTTGGCAAAACATGTTGAACTGGAAAATGCTTGTTAGGAGAATGAGAAAATTCTTCGTTAGTGCTTAAAACACTCGAACCCGGTACATTACTTTGATTATTTTCAACATTATCAGAATTTAACTCTAAGTCAGATTCTGCGTCACTTTCATTTTGTAAGATATGAGCTTGTAGCAATGTTAAGTCTGAAAGATACGTAATCAATCGTGTAGCAATGTCAACTAAATTTCCCGCGCTATCAATACAGAGTAGATTGCACAAAGTAATTAAATCATTTAAAGAAAAGTCAGCTGTAATTTTATCGACTTTCTTTTTAAACTCATCCGAATCTGTGACAAGATCAAAACCGGTAAATTCCCGTATTCTTTTCCTATTCGATCGATCTCCGTCATTATCATATAAAAATCGATGGAAAAGTTTAATGTTATTTGTTTTTTCATTCTTTAAAACAGTTTCCAGTTCAGCTATTTCGACTAGTTTCATGATTAAAATTGAAATATATAAAAGAAAGAGAAGAAAAAAAAATGAACTCACCGCAAAAATATATCCTTTAGATAGAATGAAGAAAATATAATTCTCCGTCGGCACGTCATATAAGAACAAAGGCTGCTTCAGTCTCTCTTTATTATTTTTTCTTTTCCTTTATCGTAGAACAACTTCTGCGTCGTCATTTTAGCACTGTAAATAATGCGTGAACAAAAAACAAATTATCTGGCTTTCGTCATCTTTAATGCTGGTTTAGGAGTTTTCATCTATAATTCCAAGTGGCGTCGCATTTGTCTAGGGGTTTTTTATTCTGTTTACTCAGAATTCAACCGGCGAGCTCCCCATGTAAATATGAAGAGTTATTCAATAAAGGTGATTACTTTCAATAAAAGAAGACACTTTAAATTAATTAAGATGTTATATTAAACTATTTACACTACTATGTACAAAAATATAATAATAAGCTCTAATCGTCGTTCCAATACATCTTCTCTATTACACTTCTGTTATACTTCGTTTAGCTACAGTCACTACGTATTGTTCCTTCCGAATCAACTGTTTTTCCGCTGAAGCCTTGGTGGCGCTGTGGTCTGTTCTTATCAAAAGAAGGCGGCGCTGTTGTCCACCGCGCTAGAACTCTGCTTGGATGTACTGTTGCCATTCTGACATATATATATATATATACAGGGTGATTCATAAAAGATGGGCAGAACTTTAAGGGGTTATAGTACACTTAAAGACAAATAATATTAAATAGGAGACTAAGGGTCCCAGACGTATTCCCAAGGAGATAGGGGGCATTAAAGTTTAGGGTCCGAAATTTCAAATGATTATAAAACATGGAAAAATTGGTCGATTCGTTTGCGGTTTTTGCAAAAAATTTTCTTTATGCCAGTATTTTCTTGAAATAAAATTTTAAAGTTCAATTTCAAAAAATGCCGATAGGGGGCGCTTTAGACTTTGGAGTAACAAACAACTATTTTTTAACGTTATTTTTTGTATTTCTTTAAATGATTTCGAAAGCTTAGACTTAAACTTAAATTTTGATCTAAAAATCTGAGTCCTAACGAGTAGTTAAGTAGCGTAAACTGAAATTTGAAATTTGAAACCCTTCTCCCCCCAGAACAAAAATCAGTTATTCCCGATCTTTGTGTCGTAGATTAGGCTCTAACTACTGCCGCGTTTTGCTAAAATTATTCTTTATGTCAGTATTTTCTTGAAAATAAATTTTAAAGAAAATTTTCAAAAAATTCCGATAGAGGGCGCTTTAGACTTTGGAGTAACGAACAACTATTTTATACCGTTATTTTTTGTGTCTCATTAAATGCTTTCTAAAGCTTAGACTTAAATTTTCAGCCCAAAATCTGAATCGTTAGACGTGGTTAAGTTTCTGGGGAGAGGGGTTTGAAATTTCTACTCCTGAGCACAGTTCAGTTTACCATGTCCACACATTGTGTGCTGTGATACGAGGTAAAAAGACACAAATTAGGATTATGTTACCAAAGCATATTTATTAACATGTAATCACAATAAATGTTCAAAATTGTGACCACCAGAGGTTATGCACGCAGAACAACGGCGACGAATGGAACGGCGAACATTCGCGAAAACATCAGGCTTTTCGAGCACTTCCCCTACAGCGGCGGAAAGTCTGGCGACCAGTTCCTCGGGGGATTCAATGGGTGTCTCATACATAAGAGCCTTCAATCGTCCCCAAAAAAAGAAATCGAGGGGTGAAAGATCTGGCGAGCGAGCAGGCCAAGCAACAGGACCACCTCGACCAATCCATCTGTTCGGAAATGTGATGTCCAGATAGTTGCGGACGTCTCGTACGTAATGGTCTGGCGCTGGAACCACATGACCCGCCGGATGCGTGGAGGAACAACGTTTAACAGGTCTGGCAGCACATGTTGCAGAAATGTGAGGTATGTTTTACCGTTGAGGCGTTCAGGAAGAAGGTACGGTCCGATTAGGTGGTCTCCGAGGATTCCTGCCCAAACATTGATGGAAAAGCGTCTCTGATGAGCATGTGGATACGTAGCATGTGTATTGACATCCGCCCATACATGTGCATTGTGTGTGTTAAATGTACCTTCACGTGTGAAGGTACATTCATCGGTGAAAAGCACAGTTCGTCCAAAATGTGGATTTAGCGCGTTCTGCTGCAGAAACCAGCGGGCGAATTCAATACGATTTGGATAATCCCCTGGAGACAGTTTCTGGACTCGTTGCACATAAAACGGGAGCAAATGTTCATCCTTCAGTACCCTCCAAGTCGTGGACTGTGAGGTATCCACCTGGCTAGCCACTGTTCGTGTACTTGTACTTGGCTGCGCCGCTACTACATCCAGAATGGCTTCTGCAACAACTACTGATTCGTCCTTTTTTGCACGACCTGCATTCGACCGGGAAGCGAGAAATGACCCCGTCTCACACAACTGTCTGTGCAAGCGCTCGAAAGTTTTGCGGTTAGGCAACCGCCTGTTAGGAAATCGCTCTCCGTACATTCGTTGTGCCTCTGCACCATTTCCATCTGCCGCTCCGTAAATTAAATGCATCTCAGCCTTTTCCTTATTCGTGAAGGGCACCATCTTCCGATTCATTACTACAGCGACTTACACTTGACTCACCGTTCAGTGGTTTTTATGCCTGAATCGTGTCGAAATTTTGCATACGTGTTCTTCTTCTTCCCCATTTGACATTTGCATACTTTCTGTTTCCTTCTTCACCCGGTGACTAGCGTCAGGAATGGAGCTTTAACGTTTGCATGAGCGACGTTTCCAACTGTGCCAGTGCCTTTATGAGTGAATTCCGACTATGCAGTCCTTGACGAAAGTTGTATTTTTGCCTCGTATCACAGCACAGAATCGTTGGGCATGGTTAAGTAGTGCAAACTGAACTATGTTCAGAAGTTGAAATTTGAACCCCCTCCCCTCGCTACTGAACCACGCTCAGCGATTCAGATTTTGAGCTGAAAATTTAAGTTTAAGTCTAAGCTTTAGAAAGCATTTAATGAGACACAAAAAATAACGGTATAAAATAGTTGTTCGTTACTCCAAAGTCTAAAGCGCCCTCTATCGGAATTTTTTGAAAATTTTCTTTAAAATTTATTTTCAAGAAAATACTGACATAAAGAATAATTTTAGCAAAACGCGGCAGTAGTTAGAGCCTAATCTACGACACAAAGATCGGGAATAACTGATTTTTGTTCTGGGGGGAGAAGGGTTTCAAATTTCAAATTTCAGTTTACGCTACTTAACTACTCGTTAGGACTCAGATTTTTAGATCAAAATTTAAGTTTAAGTCTAAGCTTTCGAAATCATTTAAAGAAATACAAAAAATAACGTTAAAAAATAGTTGTTTGTTACTCCAAAGTCTAAAGCGCCCCCTATCGGCATTTTTTGAAATTGAACTTTAAAATTTTATTTCAAGAAAATACTGGCATAAAGAAAATTTTTTGCAAAAACCGCAAACGAATCGACCAATTTTTCCATGTTTTATAATCATTTGAAATTTCGGACCCTAAACTTTAATGCCCCCTATCTCCTTGGGAATACGTCTGGGACCCTTAGTCTCCTATTTAATATTATTTGTCTTTAAGTGTACTATAACCCCTTAAAGTTCTGCCCATCTTTTATGAATCACCCTGTATATATATATATATATATATATATATATATATATATATATATATATATATATATATATATATAAATCAACATTTGAACGGAGGGTGGTTTTGGGATCTGGGGGTCATGATCGGTGAAAATATATCGAAATTTTCCGGAACTGCTTTCCTCCGAACGGCTGCAATAGGTAGCTTTATACTTTTTTGTATTGAAAGCTACCTAAAATTAGGATATTGCGTTCTAAGTTTTTATAATTTATTATAACTCATTTACTTTACAACAATGGTGGCTGTGAATTCGTAAAAAGTTGAATGTTTCTTTAAAAAATAAGATTGTTTAATTTTTATTAGCTGGCACATTTTATATTCAGGCATATTCTATGTTAATTTTCTTGTGAGTTGCAGTATATTTTTGCATTGATTTCTTTTAGTTTTGTTCGTTTTCTGTTTTGTTTACATTGTTTGAATCGGAGAATAGGGGTGATGTTTATATTCATGTCAAGCAAGATGAATCTGCCATCTGCCTCGCCCTTTTTATTTATCGATATTAAAATATCAACTTATGTTATTTTAATTTCTCTTACTTAAAATTTCTGCATCTTAAGCATGTATTTCGTTAGTTTTCATGTAAACTGTGCTATTTGTCTGTATTTATGTTATTGGTTTTGTATACATTTGTAAAAAAAAATTTCGTTTGCAAATTAAAAAAATTCATGTCTAAAAGTTTCTAAACGGTACGGTTTATTCTTATTAAGTACGGTTTATTCCTGGGAATAAACCCGGTTTTTCCACCCTTTGCAACTCTAATAAAGATGCATAGACTTTGTTCTAAATTTTAAATTTTGAAACTTACAGAAAATATACGTACTCTTAAAACAGAGAGAGAGTTAGCAAGGTGGCTGTTACAGTTTGGCGAATGTCAAAGAGGGTGGGGAAACTATTAAGTTGCCCCCAATATGCTATCCAGATATACATGATCCAGTGCATCAACTTTTCAGTGACATCGGTTTTTGGACAGTGATACCTCAAAAGCTTAAAGGAAGAGCCATACTAACAGCGACAAACAATTTGTCACTTGAAATTAAAAATCGTGTTTTACAATGTATGCTAGGAACGGAAAGTGTTTATGAAAGCATTGACATGATCATAAATTATGATCCACAAGATCAACTTGCATATACTGGAGAATTTTTAAACAGTTTAACACCAATTGGAATGCCACCTCATAAGCTGAAATGAAGGCCAGGGGCCATCATAATGTTATCAAGAAATTTAGTACCTTCTAAAGGTCTGTGCAAGACTTATAGTTAGTAACTTATAGAATAATGATATTGAAGCAAAATAAATTGATTTCAATATTAATGAAACTTTTCTTACATGGAACTAGAAATGATTACTGGAAGGAAAACCCCTATCTCTCAGCACAAACGAGTTTCTGGCGACAGCTGCCACAGATTTTTGACTACCTGCAGGGATTTTGACTACCTTGCAGGCGGGGCAAGCAGGCAGGGCAATAGCCTGGCGTGATTATCGCTGTTTGGCTTTTTTTTTTCTCTCTCGATACTTCTGTTTTTGTTGTTATTGTTTTGTTTTGATGACGCAAGAACCATGTCTGATTTAAATCATAAATTTTCTAAATGTTTAAACTGACCAAAAAAAAAAAAGTATTAAAATGAGATGAATAGAATTTGAAAAGTTTCTAAAAAATATTTAATATTTTTTGTATTATATTGTTTAAGTTTAGACTTATGAAATTTGAATTTTTATGTGCAAATGCAAAACAAACTGCAAATGATATTTGTTTGATTATTTGTGCTACTAATGAAATAAGCAGTTTTTATTAATTATGGAATTACTTACAGTTTCCTCTAGGCCATTTTTTAAGGGCGAAACACCCTGCCATTTTGAAAAATCCACCTCCCCCCTTTCTTTTTAAAAAAATAACGAATACATTTTTACTTCCAGTTGTCAGTTTGCATGATTTTTTTTGAGCAAATCAAATATTATTTTTACACATGGGGCATATATCCCATGCATATAAAGTTCACTGTTTTAAGAAATGCAAAAAAAAAAAAAAAAAAAAAAAAAAGTGCAAAACGAACGAGAAGAAACAATGCAATAACAGCAAAATATCATGGAACTAAATATATGTTATTGCTTCTACTTTTTCTCCTTCTCCAATTTTATTTCGAGGTGAACTTTGAATTAGGGGCTCCTTTTATGAAGCCTTGAAACTTGAGTGTCAACGATTTTTATTAGATGATTTAAATCAGCGATTAAATCATGTCTGATTTAAATCATAAATTTTCTAAATGTTTAAACTGACCAAAAAAAAAGTATTAAAATAAGATAAACAGAATTTGAAAAATTTCTAAAAAATATTTAATATTTTTTGTATTATATTCTTTAAGTTTAGACCTAGGCAATTTGATTTTTTTAAGTACAAATGCAAAACAAACTGCAAATGATATTTGTTTGATTATTTGTGCTACTAATGAAATAAGCAGTTTTTATTAATTATGCAATTACTTACATTTCCCTCTAGGCCATTTTTTAAGGCCTGCCCTTTTGAAAAGTTCACCCCCCCCCTTTTTCTTTTTAAAAAAAAATAACGAATACATTTTTACTTCCAGTTGTCAGTTTGCATGATTTATTTTGAACAAATCATTATAGGGAGAAATCAGGACATTATAGATGTTGTTTCGATGATGTCGATATATTTTCTAGGATATATATTATATACTAGATGATTAATAATACGATTAGACTCACGAAATAGATATAAAAAGAAGTACGAAATGTAAATATCAGACGCCAGTCGAACTCGTGTTTACAAGGCTTAAAGATCCGATAAATCGTGGCTGAAAATGAGCGCCAAAAATTCGCCAAGCGCTTCGGGTTACTGGAATCGCGTTACCCAGAATTCCCGGACGAAATAATACCGAAACTATCTCCTGATGTTCCTTCCTGTTTGTTCGTTCTTCCATGTTTTCTTACCCCTCGAATGCCACTTATTCCATCAGAGAATAATATGCCTTTTACATTTGAGCGTATACAATTTAGTATCCGGTTAGCTTTTTCAATTATTATAAATAAATCCCAGGGTCAAACTTTTGAAAGAAATTGCTTAGATTTGTCAAATCCAGTTTTTAGGTAATGGTCAGTTGTACGTTGGTCTTTCAAGAGTTAGATCTTTTGATTGAGTTACTGTAGTATATGTGAGCTTTGAAATTTACAATTGTGTGCATAAAGAAGTTTTCGATGCTGAAAAAAAAAGATAAAAATATTTTGATAATTGTGAATGGTGTAGATACTTTCAATATAATATGTATACGCTTTTTTAATTTTAAAGAGTTTCCAGTAACTATTGTGTGCATACAAAGGTTTTTATATGCATGATGCTGAAAAAGTACCTCTGTTTTCATATTTCTAAATGGCGTCCGTATCTTATGATGTGTATATATTTTTTAATTTCAAAGTATTAAGTCCTAAGTGAAGAAGTTTTTATGCGTAGTATTTATACATATAATGCTGAAATTCGTATTCTAATATGCTTATATTTAAAAGAGTAAATACTAGAGCGCAGATGCTCTGCGCGGGATCGACTAGTATTCGCGACTCCAGCACTTGAATACACCCTCTGGTGAGATCATGAAGAATCATTTCTGAGTCGTCAAACATTTCGCAAGCCTATACGCTATCGAAGTGTGACGTCATTTATCACTTGTCGTCTGCTCCGGCCACGCGAGACACGTAGACGCATAGGGAAATTAATTAAAAAAATCATATTAAAACAAATATTATTTATCTAAAACTTTTATCCCTTGATTAGGATACTTTGATATAAGAAGTATCATTTGCGTAAGTGTAATTAACGTATTTTTAGCTCAAATTTGTGTAATTTAGTTTTAAAATTTCAAAACGGTAATGTCTCGATCTAAGACACCGTGAAATACGGTTCAGGAGTGGCGCCATCTATGATCAGTAAAGTTCATCATTCTCTTATTTATGTGATATTATTTTAAAATAACTTATTTAACTAGATTTTTATTTACTAAATATTTATGATTTTCAATCATTTAAAATGTTTTATAGAGTAGTAGAAAATTAATATTTTTATTAATCTGATCATTAAATATAATTTATTTATCTTGTGTACTGTGCAAAATTTGTTGTTTATTAAGAAACTCAGAAAACTAAATAGTGATAATTATATATAGAGACAAAGAGAGTAAGAAAGAAAATAGTTTGATAGTATGTCATAATCTTTAATTAAAAAGTGAAAAAAATCTATTTTATCCAAAATATTCATTAAAAAAAACTTTATAATTTTTTTTTTTTTTTTTAACAAGCAAATTTTTAATTTAACAATTTAACATGCTAAAAAAAAAAAAATCATGTTTGCTTATAAAAAAAATATCTTCGGGTTACCTATATCAGATTTGAGCAATAGAAATAATAATTAATTTACAGTACAGAAATATACCTCAAATATATGTATATAAACTGCTAAAACATTTTTAAAATCTTCACACTTTAGAACCTCATAAACACGTTATCCCCCTCCCCCTCAAACTACCGTAACATAAAAAATAATTTACTAATGTCATAATCTTTAATTTTTTTAAAAAAAAAGCTAATAATCTACCCAAAATAACTATCAAAGGAAATTTTATAAGCAAACGTGATTTTACGAAATATAAAATAATCGCTGAATTTTAACATTCTCACATTTCTAATCTGACTGTCATATTTGTAAATATATGTATGGAAAAGCAATATGACATTAACACTTTTTAGTTCCTAAGGTTTTTACTAAATACAAAATTTTCTATCGTTGCAAAGTAAATAAATTTGTATTTTATGATTAGATCATTAAAATATTAATTCTGTTCTATAAAAATTTTAAATGATTCAAAAACTTAAATATTTAGTAAAAAAATATATATGTAAACAAGTTTTTAAAAAATCATTTAAATCGATCATAAACAAATTAATAAACACATATAATGTGTAAAAATATGAAAAATATCCAAGATTGATTGTACTTTCTTTGAGATTACTGATCCTAGATGGCACTACCCCTAAATCTTAAATTGCTAGGAACTTCAGAGTTTTTAAATTTTTAAACTAAAAAACATAAATTTGAGCTACAAATAATTTAATCACATTTCAGCAAACGATACCTCTTATATCAATGTATGCAAATCAAGAGATGAAAATTTCAGAAACAAAATATTTATTTTAATACGATTTTTTAAAATAATTTCTCATGTTATCTATCACTAGAAACTCAGCCATTTGTGGCCCATAGCAGACGAAAACACACGAATGACGTAATCACTTCGGTGGCGTATACAATGGTTGATCAGCTGATTGCAACTGCTCCCGTTAGAAAAACACATACAAATAGCGTAAGTCGTCGTTTGATTGCCGACTCAGAACAACAGCGCCAGTTTTCCCCTATAGTCCGTTAAATTAGTCAAATGAAGGATCTCGTTCATTATCATCGATTTGGACGTCCAAATCAATGATAATGAACGCAGGCCTTTCAATTCATTCACAGTATAGACTCACTGCATATTTTAATCTCTATCGCCCGCGCGCCACCTGATCTTCAGTTCTGAACAGCCCCGCTAGTGCCTAGAGGTTTTTTTTTCTCTTCGCGTGAAATAAACATTGGCCAATCAACCAACCAACCAAATACAGCGTAGCAGACGCAAATTGTTGCTGTTTTCTCGAAACTTCTGCCGCGTATGTCGATGGGTAACTATCAGGACAAAATAGTTAGAGCATTTGTGTTTTAATATTTTCCCATGTGGCCTTAAACTATCATTAAATCGTACTCTGTAAGTTAGTTGACAGTTTTTGCTGGAAATTTAGCAATGACATCTATGGACAATCTGACGTCTTATCTGAACAATTTGTGTCGAGAAGATTATGATTTGAATACATTAATATCTGTTTTAAATGATCTCATGAACGTTTTAAAGCTTGCTAATTATAGGTATTTATGGAAACAAAATTATATTATTTGATATTTTTATTACAGTGAAACCTCGTTAACACAAACACGCTTAACGCGAATTACTTTTAGCACGAACTGTTTCCGATTGCCCCGTCCAGTTGTATGTAATGTATTTAAGTTCGGATTACACGAACTACTTTTAACACGAACAAAAATAGTTTCCCCTTGAGTGTTCGCGTTAACGAGCTGTTCTCCATTATTATTTCGATTGTTTATTATAATAAACATTTTATTGATCTTATCATTTTACATATCACATATAGCCTTAAATAACATAATATTGTATATTAATAAGAAGAAATTACAAAGTTTCATAACAAATCTTCATTAGATACACAGACCTTATATTCAGACTCATTAAACCTTCACTCGAACTTTCTCAAAGGTAAGAATACATTTTCAGTGTATGATCTAAACACAATGTTTGTTGGTCCGAGCTGTATCGTGATACGTATTCTATGAAATTGAGTCTGTAGTATAAGTGTGGGCTTAGATGCTTTACACTCACGCTAAAAAAAAAAAAAAAATTAATCGGTTAAAAAAAAAGAAAAAAGTCGCCAAATTTAGGGGATTTTTTCCTTTAATGGCAACCTAGCCATTGTATTAAGTTATTCGTTTGGCGCAGTCTTGGAAATCGCGCCAACCAAACAGTCGCCAATCTTTTGTTTACATTTTAGCGTGAGTGTAACACATCTGTTCCTCATTTGCAGAATCTGAAATACGATTATCGTAAATATTGACAATCATGTTTACAGTAGTATTTTCATATGTTTTGATTTTATTAGTTGATATTTGAGAACTGTTTGATCTCTTACATTTGAGTAATGTTTCGATACACACTTTTTGCACAATAAATTATTTGGATTTAATTGACAATCCTTTGGTAAATGGTTATTACTCCCACAGCGCAAGCTCATATTATTTATACCAAGTTTTTCAAAACTTTTGTAATTTTTCTTAGACTTCATACACAGATGTGAAACAATATCGTTTCGCTTTATGTTTTGATTTTTAAAGGATGTTTTCACTCTTTTTGATTGACAATTACTTTTAGATACTTTATTGATACCTTCCAGGCTCATTGTACCGGTATTTAGTGACTATAATTTTGATAATTTGCGACTTTCTATTTTTGAAGCTTCAAGTGTAATAGTTTTCTTAATAATATTGTTAAAATTAGCAAATTCAGATTATAATATTTGCTCTTTGATCCAATTATCTTTAATACGGCAGATAAATTGTGCTCTAAGGAACATATTAGTTGATAGCTTTTTACTGCATTCACAAGCAACAGTACTAAATTCACAGCCGGCTATATCATGTCATAAATGTGCTACAAATTCTAAAATAGAACTGTCCTGTTTTCGATAGTTAATAAAAAGTAATGTTGTGAAACTAAAAGATTTTTCGGTACTTTTTGGTTAGCCGGGCGCCAGTGAAATTTATATATCTATGTATATATATATATACATATATATATACATACACACATTTATATATGCATGTATATATATATACATATATATACACATACATATATGTGTGTATGTATACATATATATGTATATATAGATATATACATTTCACTGGCGCCCGGCTAACCGAAAAGTACCGATTTTTCTTGGGTGCTAAATGTTTTTTTAAAATTTTAATGAGTTCATCATAAATACAGTGGGAGCTTTTGCCACAATTAAAGCCACCAAGATGTTGTAGTTTGATGCTCTTTTTGAATTAAATAACATTTTTGTGCTTTTAGGCTTATCTTCATAAGTGTCTTTCATCATAAGTAATTTTTGAAATGTTGATCATAATTTCATAACATTTAAAGTTTTCTTTTTTAGGATCAAAATTTTCAAAACATGGAGTATGCAAAATTTTAATAACTGGAATTTTTGATGAATCAGGATTATTAGTTTCTTTAAAATCTGGTTTTTGTTTTAATAACTGCACACTTGGCAGTTGTGTATTTTGATTCATAGCTTTGATTGAAAATTTAAATTGATAATAAAGACAAAGTAAGTTTAAAAAATAGATATTGAAAATATAATTAAACTAATTTACCTTTCAAAGCCTTTTTACTTTAATTGCCAATCATTCTGTTATAACTTCGATGGCTTGAAACTCACATATTTTAATGAATGAATATTGTAGCATTATCACACATATTTAATTTAATAGTTAGTCTTAACACACACTTTCACTGGAATACAACTATTTACATTAGAAATAAACATGTTTGATATGAAGCTATTGATAGTTCGATGTAGTTTAAAATGGAAAAACAATAACATTATCAGATGTTGCCACTTCTAGAAATATTATCCAAAAACATTCAAAATAATGATATTTTATAATATAATAGTAGTCTTAGTTTTCCACGCTCCTTTGATCCAAGGGTCTCAAATTGTTAAAAGTGGATTTTACGATTTGACAAATGAAAGTTTTTACAATTTTTTATATCTAAATGATCCCTATTTCAAAACTTGTATTCATATTCTAAAAGGAAGCACAATTCACAACTGGATGGTACCTCTTGCACCTCTCAGTCATAATTTTGTGGTCAAAAAGAATGGAATAGTGTTTTCTTTTTCTATTTTTTTCATTGTATTGGTTAAACAACACTTTTAGTTGCCTTTTCGATTTGGTATGGTTCATTGTTTGGTAAAATTAAGAACATTACATTGTAAGGTTATTTTTATACTTGTAATCAGCTGTAATTAAGATTTGATGTGTAGTTAACTGTTTATTAATCTAAAATTTATTATTTTTAATGAAAATTTTCTTGCGAATATCATTTCAGTTATGTTTCTTTTGAATATGCTTACATCAGATCAATTGATTGGTTGAGAGATAGCAATGTTAAATACAGAATTAAATAAACTTAGATATGACATCAAATAGATGCAAATGATAAACTTTTAAAAGTTTTATTTGTAATGTAGTTTTGGATAGGCAGGGGTCGATGCAGGTTTTTTTTCTTGGGGTCCATTTTGTGAAAAATAACATTTTGAATGAAAGGTTAAATTCAATTGTTCAAATTAGAACCAAGATTTATTAATAATTAATAAATTAAGTCTTTCTTTTAAAGTTTTCCTTTCTGGTGAACTTGTTTTGTTTGCAAATAATACATTTTAAAACTTAACAAAATAAAAATGATTGATGAAGAGTATGTTTTTGTGGAATGTAATTCTGTGAAGGGGTCTGTTTTATTAAGAGGAATTTTGTAAAGGGGCCTGTTTTATTAATTGGGTTTTTGTGAAGGGGCCCAAATTTTGTCTGGATCAACCACTGATACTGAAAAAGGCTGAAGCTGGTCCTTGGCTAGCAAGGCTGGAAACATGTTAAAAGGAAAAAAAATCTCCTTGCTAACTTTGCTGCAAATCATCATATAAAATTGGGATTTGTACCAACTGCTTAGTAATATCCTCTTTTTATCAATACTGGAATTTTGCTTAGAGAATCATCTATATATAGAAATATTTGATTGTTAGAAATTGTTTAATTTTGACTTCAACTTCATGTTTCAATTCTTTGGTAAATTTTACCTCCAGATGCCAAGTGTATAGTATACCAACTACAGTTTTGACTAGGGAAAAAGATTGAAGCTGTTCCATTGCTAGCAAGGCTGGGGAATGAGTACAATTGTAGGGGGGGGGGGGGGAGGTACCTCCTTAATAACTTTACTGCAAATCTAGGGCCTGACTGTCAGAAGGGCAAACGGGGCAGCTGCCCCAGGCCCCCCCAAACCTAAAGTGCAGTACTTCTTAAAGCTGTTCTCAAATCTAAAGGTTATTTACCAATGCATTTCTGAATTAATTTTTGTTCGAAAATGCATGAAATTGGCAGGTGTTGTAATCGAATGATGTTTTCTATTTTTTTTGGTAAAGACAAAAGATCTTTCAGAAAATACTCTCAAAGTGAGCATTTTGAATTGAATTTCTGGATGCTGCAGCACAGGAAAGGAGAAACTCATATTGTCACATGTCATCAATTGCTTCTAACTCGATAAGTAATTTATTTATCAAAAAATGGAAAATACTATTCAGTTTAAAATTCTTCTATAGTCAGGCCTAGAGTTTCCTCCAGGTTAAAAAAAAGGCAGGTTGTTGTTGGTGAGAAAAGGGCACTTTTCGGATTCTTGAGGGCAGTTTTTTGATTTTTAAGGCCACTTTTAATATGTATAACTCAAGGCACTCTTTTCAAGACAACATTGAGTCAGTTTTTATTATGCAAACAAATTTTTTAATGCAAAAAAGAGAAAAGTACCTTTTCCTTTCTAAGGGCAAGAAAGGTGCTAATTTTTTGGATGAGAGGCAAGAAGGGTGCTATTTTGTAAACCAAAGGCAGGCAGGATGTAGCATCTTGCTGAAACAGTCTGGGCTTAACTCTGGCCAAGCCTGCCAATTTTATACCTTTATGTTTAAAAATGAAAGTTTCGCATTGTTGAGCAGAGAATTTGAAAACTGTCTTAAAATGAGTACAAATTGTGGCTTGAAAAATATTATGGAGGCCCCCTTTATGAAGGAGATTTAATTTCATATATTAGAATGCAATTTATATGTTAAATTGAACACTTTATACACTTTAAAGTATAAGGTTCCTGTTTAACGTGAAATTTAATTGTCTGGTCACAAATTATTTATTCTCAGTTCCGTTGCCTAAAATATAAGCTCTCATTTTATTTCGCTTGTTAATACCACATTTTCATCTATTTAAAAAAAAAAGAAAAGAAAAAGCTTTGTGCCTAGCAACAGTTAGAAATCTTCACAGATGCACTCTACATCTATATTTTAACGGATAATCATCTGATGTCAATTCTCACTGCATATAAAAGTTATTTCTTCTTATTATTATTCACATGGCCTTTTACTTGCCATATATGGTATAGGGATTGACCGAATACCGAATAGTCGATTCGGTATTCTGTGATTCGGCATGTAAACCGAATATTCGGTTTCGGCCGAATACTTAAAAGTATTCGGCCGAATTTTTCAAATAATTTATGAAAAATAATAGGTAAAGTATTACTGTTCAAAATAAATCTGTTCAGCTTCAGAAAATAAACGTTCACTGTAAACACTGCTGGCAGGTGCAGAGAAGTATTTTCTAACTAACTTAGTGTTGGATACTTATTATGGTTTTTTTTCCACCAAACTAACAGGATTGTCTTTTCTTGATATAAGTGGTAATGCAATGTATGAAGTCAATTCTTCTGAAGCTTTAACATCTGATGTGGGGCTATCATTTTCAGTAGGAGGATTTTCACTTTGTTTTTTCACTTGTAGCAATTTCAACAAAGCATTCCCAAAATGATCAATGCACAGTTTGTGAGAGGGAATCCTTTTTATCGAAACTTTGTGGTTGATTTGGTTCAGTAATTTCAGAGGCTTTATTTATTATTTGTTGCATTTTACTTTTTGATCGAATCATTCATAATTGATTAATTATTTTAATTCGTCATTTCTTTTGCGATTTATGTTTAATTATGGCCTCAAAAAAGAAATATGCTTTGTTTGATCAAATAATCCTTATCCTTGTGACAATAGTCTGTGAAATTTAATATTTTCATAATTTATTTTGGGTATTGACTAGTGATGAAATAAGAAATAAGTGACGGATTAATGAATTTGTCAGTGTAAAGAAGTCATTAATATTTTTATGTAAATAGATTTAAGAATAAAAATGTAACTGAATTAAATTAAATTAAATTTTATTAAAGGTAATATATGTAAAAATGCGGGAAAAAAAATTAAGTATTCGGTTGCCGAATACCGAATATTCGGTGTACACTTTGACCGAATATTCAGTATTCGGTATTCGGCAAAATTCCTGATTCGGTCAATCACTAATATGGTATACCGGCGCCCGTTTGGGATAATTTTAGCTCACATCTTCCCTTTTTATATAGTAACCTTTTAGGGCAATTTCTCTCAAAAATTCACCGGGTTCCATTATGCGGTTTTAATCGGACTGACGTCAAAAATTCATAATTCCTCTCTGACATAATCCCATTCGCTTGATACTAACGGATAAAAAACTACATGTGTCTCCTCGCTATACTGTATCACCAGAATATATATTTTTGGCTAATTTTATTGCTATTGTTTCGCAAATACTTCATACATGCTGAGAAAGTTGTAACAGTTCTCGACTCAGACTCAGCTCTTGCTCCGTGTACTAAAAGCATGTAATTCCTTTTGCCTCCTCTCTAGCCACCGGCGATTGTTAGCCGGCCTTGTATTGCGATCTCCAATGAACCTGGATGGTAATAAACTAAATATCTATGTGCAACCATGGACTCCTTTCATCTGGTATTATTTTTAAATCACGGCTCTGATTATTCCATTTTCCTAACTAATAAAATCTCATCGAAGTGCTATCCCTATGAAAACAAAAATCTTCATACCCCTCAATTTAATCTTTGCCCCAGGTGACATCATGTTCAGATTTTTTGGTAAATTTTACTTTTTGATACTAAATGGGCAGTCATTCGGTCAAGTAATTTAGGAACTATGCAGATTTAAAGTTTGGAACTCCTAATGCGAAATTCATTTTTAATCGTTGCAGAACAGATTGCAATGCAGGTAGTTTTTTAAGCATAACTTAAAAACTGCTTGGTCGAATGAGCTGTAATTTTGATTTCACACATTTGAAGCTTTTAGAAATTGATTTCTGTTAAAAAATTCGTAGGTTACAATTCATAATTTTTTTAATATTAATTTGAAATAATATACAGGATGTCCCCAAAACATTGAAGCACGTTTTAATTTTTTACTTATTAGAAATATGTAAGCAATGTAAATTGCAAAACTGTTCAAAATAAGATAGGAATTAAGATTATGTTGATGAAAAGTCCTGCAAGTAATTTTCACAGAGTTACACTTTTTAAATTTTTATATGGTCTCCAATTGTTATCAGTGGCGCACCCAGGATTTCGCTCTGGGGGGGGGGCTAATACATTTTAGAGGTCTGCACGGGCCCGGGCTTGTACCGTACCCGGCAAAATGAAAGTAAACTTTAAAACAGGCCGGGCCGCCAGAATTAGAAGATTTTTGATAGGCCATGCCGGGCCGATTGACAAAATAAATGGGCTAACAAAAAAATTTAATGGGCCCACGGACCCGTGATCCGTGATGACTGAAGATTTTTACTTGTTGAAACTTCAGTTGTTTTCATGCATCGTCAAAATCAGAATATTCGAAAGATATACGTTTAACACTCTTTTTTTCGTCTTTGAATGAAAATCATTTTATCACTGTCACTATCACTACCAATTTAAAAATTTATTTTACGTTTAACCGGCCCGATATAAAAATTTAAACGAAGCCAGTAAAATGTGATGATAACGTTCGTGAGAATAAATATATATCTGCTTCATGAAGTGACGCTAGTTTGGCAGCATCATCAATAGAGTAATATAACATGTCAAGCGTAGAGATCGGCATCGGATGTTTACATCGTGTCTGAGTCTAAGTTTTATTGCTTTAGCAGACTTGGGCCGATCAGTCTTAAATTCTTTTATATACAGTCGAGCCGGGTCGGAACTGGACTTAATTGTGCCCAAGCAGTTTGTTTTGTCAAAATAGTAATAGAAATAATAAGTTGCTGTTAACGGAATCAGTGAAAATATGCCTTAAGTGATTCTCAAATTCCCAGTTTAACAACATGAAACTCTCCAGAACACTTTTTAACTTATGTTTAACTGTAAAGGCATAAAATTGACATGTCTGACTTTTGAAGCGATTTGGAATCGAATACTGTTTACCATTTTTTGATAAATAAATAACTTAGCGAGATATATTCCTTTCTTGTGACGATAGGTTTTTCTCCTTTACCGTCCGGAAATTTAATTCAAAACGCCAATTCTGATAGTATTTTCTGAAAGATTTTTTGCATTTATCAGAAAAAGGAAAACGCTATTCGATTGCGTAGTTTCTGAATATGACCACCTGTCAATTTTATGCATTTTTGAAGAAAATTGAATTCATAAATGTGTCAGAAAGTAGTTCTATTCGATTTGAGAAGAGCCTTAATAAATTATGAAGAAATATTTTCAAAAATCTACTTTTTTATACAGCTTAAAAATTATGATTTTTTAACCATCTTTTTCTCTTTTCTTCTAAACCACATTAATTCCTTGATTGAATCTTTATTTGAAGGCTGAAAAATCTAAGTAATCATTAATGTTGCTATTCTGTTTTTTCTGTCTTGTAAACATATAATATGTTAAAATATATTGTAAAATTTCTCCAAAAATATGTATGCAATATTCTTTAAAAGAATCTTAATTTTATGTTGAGTAAAATCGGAATTTTTTTTAATACAAATTGAGCGGACTGGATAGGCCATGATTTAACTGATTTTGTCACTGGCCGGGTCGGGCCTGTTTTCTTTGATTTTTGTACTTGCCGGGCCAAACTTTTAACTTTTGCAACGGGCAAGATAGATTTCGTTCGGGCCTGGCCTCGAAATTCTGGCCTGTGCAGACATCTAATGCATTTGCATGACACTTACAAGTCGGTGATCAAGTGACCATCTGCATTTGCGTACTACAACAGTAGCTGAAATTGACTATAACCACTTCTGATATCCATCAGCGATAAAAATTTGTTAATTATTTATGGATATGTGCAGATTTTTTCCTTTTTTTCTTTATATTTTACGATTACTGAAAAATGTTACAAAAATGCTTTATTTTACGATATAAAGCTGACATATTCTGTAATATAATATTTTATGTAATGTAATAGTACGGTATTCGTTGTAGTACAGCAACGTAATGAAATTGCGATGACTGCTCTTGTGCGTCTCTGCTTTATCATCAGTAATTCGATATCGCTTGAATTTGAACGTATGCTAAAATGTATATTATTTATCATAAATGAGCAGGATGAAACATTTTGTGAAGAAAACAGAGGAATATAATTTTATAATAAAATAGTTAGCCTGTTACTATAAATAGAACTTTGATATGAATGACAGAAAATGTTATCTACTTATTTATTTTTCAGTATCAACGGTTTTTTGCCGCTGTGTATTTACAGGGGGAAAACTATTCTTCTATTAATTAATTAATATTATGAACATTCAATTCATTTTTAAAACTTTTGTTTAATTAAAAAAAAGAAAAGTGCGCTGTTAAACTAATGGCATTGACCTCACGGGGCTATTCACACTGATTGGGTATATTATACTCTAATTTCAAAAAATAATTCTGCATGATATTCCCATTTAGCTAAATGAAAGGGGGGGGGGAGGGGGTAATATCTCCCCAATTCCCGACCCTTTATACTTAACCAATGAACTTCCAAATCTAATATCAGAATAAACAGGTATACCAAATTTGCAGCAAATCGGATAATTCTGCATGAAAAATCCATTTATATAAATTAAGGGATAGGGATTAGTCCCTGTTCTCTCCCCCTTTATACTTAACCAATGAACTCCCAAAACTAATCAGGAAAGCGCTTTATCACAATGAACCTATATTCAAAATTTGAAACAAATCGGATATTTCTATCAAGAGTTATTGCGTTACGTACATACATACTTACGTACATACAGAACCTGTGGGCACATTAGCTCTCAGGCTTTGATAGCTTGTGAGCTAATAAATAAAGAGAAAACTGCCCAGTTAAACTGAGGGCATCGAGCTCACAGGCAATTCACACTAATTGTATATTATACAAAGAATTTGAAATAAACCCTCGAAAAATAAAGAAACTGACAATATATTAACAGGGGGATCATCCCCGGTACCCCCTTATAATTAACTAATGTACCCCCAAAACTAATAAGGGAAGTGCCTTATCACAATGAACCTATAAACAAAATTTGAAGCAAAGCGGTAAGTTCTATCAAGAGTTATCGCGTTACGTACATACAGAACCAGTGGCCATTAGCTCTCAGGCTTTGATAACCTGTGAGCTAAAAACCGTTAACAAGACAATTTACATCTATTGTGAATAGGAAAACAAGCCAATTTTATAATATGGAGTCTTCTTTGGCTTGGATACAATGGATACAAAAACAGTAAAAAATGCTAAGTCGGAATTGCAATAAATCAGTGAGAAATTCCGCTTTAGACAGGTTTTTGTATTAGCTGGAAAAACTGTAAAGGTGTTTCTTTCGATGGCACTATGGAATGTTTGCGATTAAGATAATATCCTGTTATAGACAGGTTTCATTTACACTGGTTAAACTGTATACGTAAAACTTGTGTAAATAACACCATACTGTTTAACTTGTGTAAATGAAACTTGTCTATAACGTAATATTGTCTTGATCGCAAACATTCCATGGTCTCAGCAAAAGAAACACCTTGAAAGTTTACCTGCTAAAGCAAAAACCTGTATAAAACGGAATTCTTCACCGATTCATTGCAATTTTGTCTTAGCATTTTCTATTTTTGTTTGTGTCCATGATTCAGTAAATTTGTACTTTGTTCAGCACAGGAGGGAGGGGCAGACCGCAAGATATGCCTTCTCTTGGCTATTAATAAATTTGAAACATTATGCTTACGAATATACTAGTGTAATTATCCTTAGAAAGAAATTAATAAGTATGCTTACCATCCTAGTGATGAAGTGCTGGTGAATTATTCTAATCTTAGATGATTTTCTCGAGCTTTGATGATATAAATTCTCCAAATATAAAATTTAAAACTATGGCTATTTTTTTTAATACGTTGAGTTAAATGTTTTAACACAAATGATGCTAAAAAAAAAAAAAAAGTGTATAACCAGAAGTACTAATAAAATAGAGATGCATTTCGCCAGCCCCCCACCACTCACATTTTTTTTAAAATATTACCAATCGTTTATACCTCGTTTGTATCTCATTTGTACTAGAGTAATAAAAGGTTTTTAGTGGAGGGGGGGGGGGGGGGCTGGAGAAACGGCCAGTCCCAACCCCCCAACTCAATGTTTTATGAAATGGATAGTGCCAATCGTTTATACCTCGTTTGTACCAATAATCTTTTCGTTCGTACCTCATTTGTACTAGAGTAATAAAAGATTTTTAGTGTAGTGCTACCGCTTCACCAGCCCTTCCACTTCAATGTTTTAGAAAATGGATAGTGCCAATCATTTATACCCTGTTTGTACCAAGAATCTTTTCGTTTGTACCTCATTTGCACTAGAGTAATAAAAAGATTTTAATGTGGGGCTGCCATTTCTCCAGCCCCCCCCCCCCCCCCCACTTCAATGTTTTACAAAATGGATAGGGCCAATCGTTTATACCTTGTTTGTACCAACAATGTTTTCGTTTGCACCTCATTTGTACTAGAGTAATAAAAAGATTTTAGTGTGGGGCGGCCATTTCTCCACCCCCCCCCCCCCCACTTCAATGTTTTACAAAATGGATAGGGCCAATCGTTTATACCAACAATCTTTTCGTTTGCACCTCATTTGTACTAGAGTAATAAAAAGATTTTAGTGTGGGGCTGCCATTTCTCCAACCCCCCCCCCCCCGCCCCACTACAATGTTTTACAAAATAGATAGAGTCAATCGTTTATACCTCGTTTGTACCAACAATGTTTTCGTTTGCACCTCATTTGTACTAGAGTAATAAAAAGATTTTAGTGTGGGGCTGCCATTTCTCCAGCCTCCCCCCCCCACTTCAATGTTTTACAAAATGGATAGGGCCAATCGTTTATACCTCGTTTGTATCAACAATCTTTTCGTTTGCACCTCATTTGTACTAGAGTAATAAAAAGATTTTAGTGTGGGGCTGCCATTTCTCCACCCCCCGCCCACTTCAGTGTTTTTCAAAATGGATAGTGCCAATCGTTTGTCGACCTTGAATGGGTCGTATTGTCCATTACACAGATGTACAACGTAGACGAAATACCACCCTCGTTTGGACTTGAATCCGCTTGACCGTGCTAAAAATATGGATGATGGATGTGTACTCAGAACTGAGAGAATCAGAATACCGCTATAAGTCTTTACGTTTAACGTATGTCGAAAACAATTTGAGAATAAAGATGAAATGAGATACAAAGGTTTTAAACATTTTCTAAAAACCTTAAAAAAAGAAAAAAAAACTTTTTATAATTTTATAGAAAACTTTATATAGTTACTTCATTATTAAGTTTCAGGGTCTGGGAGGGGGGCTTCAGCCCCCTTAGCCCCCTTAGCCCCCCCCCCCCCCCCCGTGGGTGCGCCAATGACTGTTATAACTTAGTAGGGGAGACCGGTACACACTGGACCTATGGACACAGTGGACCACCCCCTAATATTTTATTTATTTAAAAAAAATTTTAAGCTTCTCTTCTATCCTAATAGACAACAGCACTGCAATGATTATTTATAGCCTTCAGAAAATATGTTTAGCTCAGATTGAACTATTTTATCCTGCTTTGTTGTTTTGAGCTTCTAAAAGTAAAATTTTTCATCATCATATTTTTATTTTTTTAGTAATTAAAGGTTGTAGATAAATAAAATAAAACAGCTTTTTTGCAAAGCTAAGATACTTGTTTTTATTTTACTTTAAAGTTAATATGTTTAAAAGAAAGCTATAAACAATATTAATATGATTATTTATTGAACTTCAACATGGGGTACAGTGGACCACCCACTCCTGGGGCACAGTGGTCCACAATCTACTCTGCTCCTGTAATGCAGAATGTTCAAAATATTTAATAATTGCTTATTTTCTATAAAGAAAGATTGTTTTAAAGTAGATTTAACTGTAAAATAAAGTAAACAAATAAAAATAACAATTTATTTAACATAGTAAGAAATATTTTGTTTTGTATTTACTGCCTTTGATAAATATAACTGTAGTCTAATTGTTGATGATTCTATTCAAGTAAGATTCATGAGACGCAAATTGAATGGAAATCAATTTATTTCTCCTGAAACTGTAGATGAATCTGCTGTTGATGTCAATGATTTCATAATGTTGCTCTCAGACCCAAAATTATTTCTTGAAAATTCCAGGTTCAATCTCACTCAATAGTACTTTGGAATTTCATTTGCAAATTTTAATGTGCACTGATTTTTTTATACTTAAGTAATAACTTCAACTAAATTGCAATTGTTCCTCTATTAATCTGTTATTATTTTCAAAATATAATTAATTTTTTGTTTTTGTTTAAAAATTTATATTACTATGTTATTTTGCGGGTGAAGGGGCAACAAAAAAGAATTAAATTAATGAAAAATAGATTTATATTGTATTTTAGATAATACCTAATAGTGGTCCACTGTACCACGGTGGGTGGACCAGTGTACATAATTTTTTTTTTTTGAAAAATGTATTGAAAACTATGTTGTGAGAAAATTATGATGGATGTAAGAAGGTTTAAGGAATATTCAAAAATATTTTCATACAGATTGGTCAGTCTGTTAAAGAGAAAAAAAATGTTAACTGAAAAAGTGGTCCACTGTGTACCGGTCTTCCCTATATCTAGAAACATTTTCTTCATCCTCTGACAAGTAAAACAGTAAAAATTTCATCCTTCTATGATCATAACTTTAAATTTTATAAAATTTCTCAGCTTTCCTGCCCTAAAAACAGACAGGTGATTTTTTAGTGCTGGAAAGCTCTGAAATTTTATAAAATTTGTAACTTTGTCACATCGTAACTTAATTAATTTTGATCATAGAAGAGTGAAATTTTTACTGTTGTACCTGTCAGAGCATGGATAACTTTTTTTCTAAATGTAGCTTATAGGATTTAAGGACCATATAAAAAATTAGTGTAACTTTCTGAAAATTAATGGCAGGACTATTTCATCAGCATAATGTTATCTCCTCAGAGTAAGCATATCTAGAGAGATAATCTCCGCACCCTTTCTGCCGCAAGCATAAAGTCACGTGACTCTGGGCAAGAAGCATCCACTGAACGCATGAGTAGCATAGGTTTCTATGGGCGATATTAGACTATTTACTGTTTGCGATTCAAAAATATCATGGTAGCAAGCTGTTGTGCCTATGGGTGTAACGAAAGAGCAAGCAAAACAAGCTTTGTTACCTTTCAATGTTATGTATTTATTTTCAATTACCTCTTTTGTATATTTAAAGGATCTTAAAAATATCTTTCAAACTATGATACAGTTTATTCACGTTCAAATGTTGAAAATAGGAAATATTTTATTTTTAATATCACAAATATATGCAACAGTAGGACTTACTATCATCTGGTGTTATCAATTTCAATATTAAAAGTGTAATGAATTGGAAAAATTTGATTTGAAAAAGCATTTTAAGAACATCTCGTACAACGGTGCTTGGCGATACAATTTTTCGCCAAAAGAAACTTGTTTTCTTTCTTTTAAAACGTAAACAATTCTTTGAAAAAAAAATATTTTTTCCTGTTTTAGATTAAATTTATGCTTTAAATAATTATAAACGGGTGCATATGTACATATTAAAAGTAAAATATTTAAATATTACCTAAATTAAAAACTATTGCAATGTTTGAAATATTTTCACATTTTTTTTTAATATAATTTTATAATTTTTATTTGAAGTATTTGAAAAAAATATATATATATGTATTTGTTTTGTTTACTCTCTTGTTATACCTTCAGAAAAGTTTTGAAATTATTATATTTATTATCGACCACTCAAAACGATGGTTATATAATGTTATGGAAGTTCTATTAATAATTACTATTTATAGCTAGCAAAATTTAATGAAACAATGCATTATTTACTTATTTATTTATTAAGTCTATTTTTTTATGTTTCAACTTGTATATGTTTTTTACTTTTTATTGAAGTGCTTTTCATTTATTAATTTAAGTTAATGAATTTTTAAAAAGTAGGCTAAATTCAATGTTAGATAATTTCTTCTCTTGCTTATTTATAAAACTGTGCTTATGCATGCTTTAGCATTTAAATTTATCAACATTGCATTAAAAAATATATATCATTAATAAAAACCTTTTTTAATTCAAATTTTATATACAGCTTTCCAAAGGATGAAGAGAGAAGAAAGATCTGGGAAACGAAAATACATAGGGAAATTTTTAAAGCTACAAATTCTTCTTTGGTGTGTTCGAAACATTTTACTCCAAATGAACTGCTCAAGAACGGGAAATTTTCTGACGCGTTTTCTGATTAATTTTTAAACGCAAAAGCATAAAATTGCCAGGTCTGACTGGTGAAGCGATTTGGAATCGAAATGATTTTTTCTTTCTTTCTTTTTTTTTTTTTATAAATAAATTACTTATCGAGTTATAAGCGATTCGTATCCCGTGACGACACATTTTTCGCCATTTTCCCGATGCTGCGTCGAGAATTCGGTACAAAGTGCCGACTTTGACTGTATTTTCTGAAAAGTCTTCTGTCTTTACCAAAAAATAAAAAAAACATATTTCGATGACATAGTCTCTGAATGAGAACACCTGCCAATTTCATGAGTTTCTGAAAAATGAATGAATTCAGAAATGTGTCAGAAAGAGCTCTTTTGTATTTGAGAACAGCCTTAAAAACTATTTTTTTTACTTTCTCTGTTCTATTTGTTACTTTGTATTAAAAATAAAAAAATAAGTATATAATGAAAATAAATATAAATAAAACCATGTGAAAGATTGAAAACTGGGATAAATTATTAAAATAATATATATATATATATATATTTTAAAATCTAAATAAAAGTTTAATAATTTCTTTTATTTATATATTACTAATAATCCATTCTTTGAATGATGGAAGAAATAAAGCATAAAGTAAATAAACAATAGGATAAATATCTGGTGAATCTTCCCCTTTATCTCGCTACTGAGTGTATATCTGTTAAGTTCCGAAGTTTCTGAAAAATTCTGAAGTCTTAAAAATATTGTACTCTTGCCAAGAGCTGCGATAAAGCGACAAGACTTGCATTACTTCTAGTAACCTTTTTACCGCCAAATGCCAACTGTCACGTGGGTCATCCAGACCCGACTTCTCGCCGGGAAAAGCAAAGGGGATGAGCTCTCTAGATATGCTTACTCTGAGGTTATCTCATTTTGAACACGTATGCAATTTACATTGCTTACATATCTCCAGGTAAAAAATTAAAGCTTGTTTCCATGTTTTTGGGACACCCTGTACCTGTATATTTTGAAGTAATATATATATTTAACAGGACTTGATCAACTCTATTTGGGACCCGGGGCATACAGGTCATGTTGGGGCCCCTTTCTCAAAATAATTGCATTATGAACATGACAAACAGCTTCATGTTCTGTTTAAAATTTAAACCATAGCTTTATGAAAAAATAATATAGCATAGACACATGTAACAATTCATTAAAAAATTATGGGAAGGTAAATTCGTTTGACCTATGTGCTATTTGGAGCGAGTAAAACTTTAAACCTAGGGTATTCAATGTATCAGAATTTTGAAGTTTAC
This sequence comes from Maratus michaelseni, assembly GCA_963931845.1. Lineage (NCBI taxonomy): Eukaryota > Metazoa > Arthropoda > Arachnida > Araneae > Salticidae > Maratus > Maratus michaelseni. The sequence continues at coordinate 260,729,997 of OZ007592.1, forward strand.
ATTACATTTCATTGTTGTTAGTGACGAATACTGAGTTTAGGTTAGGTTACATGAATGGGAAAAATTAATTTTTTCTATGAACTATGTTATGATTTAAAAGTTTACTCTTAATTTATTCAGTATTTTAACATTTAACTTTAATTTATTCATCCAGGTAAATAAACTCATTAAATTCATTTAAATTAATTAAGCTAAGTTTCATTTTTGCATTTTAAATCAAACATTCTTTTTAAATTGTTTACTTTTGGTGAGAGTATAAATTAATTTCAGAATCTTTCCATTACATATGTTTTAGGATATTCATTTCAAATTTAATTTACAATTTATTCACTTTACAATATTAATTAAACTTAATTTCAAATTATCTAAAAGGAAAAATATTTCTAACTTACTTTTTCTAACTTTTAAATAATATCCATCTTTCTTAATAACAGACAGTCTAAAATAAATAATTATTCTAAATTATAGCATATTTCCTTTTCAATAATAATTATTAAAAACGGTTAATCGCTAATTTTATTTCTTTTGGAAAGTTCAGATTCACTGATTTTGATCAATGCAAAATCTCTTTCAGAATCGCGAAACTTTCATATATCGTTTCAAAATTTCTAAGTCCAATAATCACTTTTTCAAAATTCCTTAAATTAAATATTTTTACTTTCAAAACATATCTATTGGAAAGAACTTTTTATTTTATTACGATTGCTAAAATTTCAGTTATTTTCATCCATAAGTTTGGCAGTTATCGATTTTTAATTACTTTCTTTTATTTTGTTTTGAAGTTCGTAGATTTTCGCTATGAACGGCCATTGATAAATTTTCAGATGCATTTGTGTAAACAACTACGAGAGACTTCCCGTTTCCCGCGCATTTTTCTGTGTCAATGACTCATATAGAGCAAGGTCAGTTTTTAGACGATTCAAGGTGACAGATCGAAGCTCGCAGAACATTTTTAATGATGTGTCGTCAGGGGTGCGATACAGTTAAAATTTAACTTTGACCGCATGGGTGAGCTTTTACAAAAACTCCGTCAGGTGGTGTCACGTGCGTGACAGTTAATTTTAGAACCGTTGGGAAATGCTGTTATCTGATTGGCGGAAGTTTCAAATTTTGGAGAGTTCAACCGTACTTTGAGAATTGGGTAGATAATCACTTCTCCAGATTTTCTCGACTTGATGACATCTTTTTTACGCTGTTGGGCCTCTGGCCTGGCGGCAGTTCAGTAATTTCCGGCAGGAGAAGAGGTTGTCGCAGATTCAGCAGAGATCGTCAGTATGCAGGCTTCCAAAAGATAAATATCTGTTCAACTTTTTAGATGCAACCTCGTAGTTTTACCATATTTTTCAACATCTTAGATGGTATATCATAGCTGATTTATAGAGAAACATTTCCGATGTTTTAAATTGCCAGCCTATTTATAGAATAGCCACATATATTTTTGCCATCTAGACCCGAGGTGAGATCTTCCATCTTTCGTTACTAAGTATTTATTTTGTTGGACAACTTCAATCTCCAATCTTCGCTGTTCACTGATATTCAGTGCCATGATTCCTCATACGTCTCTGTGATGAATTCTCGATAGTCAGAAGCAAGCATCATTGAAGAGACATGTCATTTCATCAGTTTTCCAAATCAGTTAACGAACTTTTTCATCTCTTAAGTTCCTCCATTCACCAGTAGCAACTTACTTCAAGACTAAAAATTATGTTCATCATGAACAGACTCTTTTAGTACCTAGAAATAGACTCTGCCATATTTTTAAAGACAATTTCGACCAACATAAACATTTTCAATATAGTATTATTAAAATTTAGATTTAAAATCAATAATCTTATTCAAGTTAATTATATTTTAATTTAACTTTCATAGACTGAACATCACCAAACCTTTTACTTATTTTTATATATTGATATGTCTTCAAAAGTTATCTTCTGTGAAGTATTGTGATTGAGAAGATTGTGCTACATATTAGTATTATTATCTTTTGTTTGAATTTCATAAAGTGCACGTTTTGAATTTTAATAAACAACAGTGTGGCATCTATCTGGTGAGTTATTTATTATTCTTATTTACATTTCACCAAATTCGAGTTATAGATGGATCAACTTCTGAGAGAATGATCTTAAATCTTACAATTAAGCTTTTAATTTAAATTTTACAATTCCAACATTTAATTTTAACTTGTATTAGTTTAACTTTTCTTTACAACGCAATGTTACTACATCTTGAGATTACGCCATATAGAGAGATTTCGGGATAGTTAACTTATATTCTTTTCTAAATTGAATTTTCAAGTTTGGATTCAATCGGAATATGTTCGAGAGAATCATCACTTCGTTAATGTTTCCCAGTATAAGTTCTCCGATCCCTAAATCTCTCTATAAACTATAAATGGAAATTTCATTAATTTGTGCATCAGAGAATGCACAAAATGCATTTTGGGGCCTTGTTAAAATGTGTGCTCAGGGAACATGCCATTTGTGCCCCTGTGATAATCAGGCTTTGATTTTTAAATAAATGAAATAGATCATTCAGAAAGTGGTGTCAATGTTAGAACTTAAAGAAGATTTTCAGAAAATGAATGAATGGGAAAATTTCATCAGGATGCAGTTAGTTATAATGCATTTATAGGAAATAAAAAATGCTATTTGATTTTGAAGCACTTGAATTATATAGTAATGTCTGTAAAGTTCATGCTTTTACATAAAACAATGACTTTGTGAATGTGTCAAAGATTGTGTTATTGTTAAGCAAAGTTTTTTAAGAGGAGAGGAAAACAGCTTTACAGTGATGCCAGGTATTCACTATAGCACAGCATTTAAGCAAAAAAAATTAGAGAATGTATGATGCATAAATTTTTTTTTATGGGTCTTTCAGGATGCATGATTTTTTGCTTGAAATATCCTAAAAGTTACATATTTTGTATTTGAATACATTGAATCTGTCTTATTTCTGAAAGAACCCAGTTTTGTGGAAGTGCCTGGGACACAGGATTTCAAAAACTTAACGACATCACTGCTTTATATAATTTGAAGTTATTGAAAATTATTTAATGTGTTGCAAATTAATGCACTGTCTAATAAGCGAAGTAATTCATGCTTGTTTTTTATACATACATAGCGTCATGTTTTTTTTTTCTTTGTATTTCAGTACTATTTTTATGTTTATTTTGTAGGTCCATTTTGTCATTAAACAATTGGAGTTCCATTTTAAATCTCAGCCATATTGTAAAGAAAATCCTATGTAAAGACAATTTAATAAATGAGGAGCTAAATTTTCTAGCTGACTACTTTAGATTTTTAAGGAATGCAAGTGGAGGAGGAGTTGTTGAAAATCAGCAGTTTATTATTAGGTAACTAACATTTTGTTTTATATTAAAGTAAAATGTACATGGGTGAAAAGACCGGGTGATGGCGATTGTCCCTCCCTGGATTTTCAAATTTAATAAAAGTTTCTTTTTTTCTCATGATTTTGTAAAATAAAATAATTTTTTGTTCTGAAATGATTTAAAACAATTAAACACTAAATGAAAAGAAAAAAAAAATCTTCTGGGAGAACTCCCCCCTCCCCCCCCTACATACACACCCTGGTGGTTCAGAGACTCCCAGATGAAAAAAAATAATAAGTTCTCTTTTAATTCTTCATTTTGAAAAAAAGCCAGTAGAACCTTATATTTGGATTTATAATATGTCTTATTCCTGATATTTCCGTATTGTTTTTTACATTGATGTTTGAAAAACAATACTTGTCTTGGATGTGCTGTTCTGACAAAATTCTTAGTTTAATAAGTTTCATGTATATACAGGGTGATCCAAAATTATTGAGTGCATTTCATGTTCGAAAAAAAAAAGAACAAAATGAGGTACATAGATGTTTATTGTTTTCTTGGAAAGACAATTTGAAACAGTTTTACACAATAATAACATTTTAAACATTAATTAAGCTCCACATGACCTCCTTGTGTGACATGCAAAATATCCAGCTGATATTCAATTTCACGCCAAGTTTGTTGCAGCATTTCAGCAGGTATTCCTCCAATGATTTCAGTTATTCGTCGTTTTAGGTCATTAATTTTCAGAACTGTAGTTGCGTACACTCGGTCCTTAACATACACCCCCCCCCCCCCCCCCCCCCCCGAAAAAAAGTCAATTCGTATAATGTCGGGGATCTTGGCGGCCATTTACCGGCTTATGTGAAACTTATTTAATGTTTAAAATATTGTCGTGTAAAACTGTTTTAAATTGTCTTTCCAAGAACACAAAATATATGTATGTACCTCATTTTTTTTTTTTTTACAAACATGAAATGAGCTCAATAATTTTGGACCACTTTGTATATTCTCCCTTAAAGTGGCCTTGACAGCAGACTACGGCACATCTGTTCTAAAATCTTGCCCTTCTTTTGATTTTATTCTGTCGGTTAAAGATGAAAATAAGCAGTCGCCACTCGGCGATTAAATTTGAAAAACTGGTGATTAAAAATATGGAAAGAATCGGCCAAATGCAGAATTTTCCATTACCCTTTTTCTCTAAAATTTCTGATTTTTCCATGCCCATTTGAAAATTCATGATTTTTCCAGACCCGTTTGACGAAATTCATGATTTTTCCATGCCCGATTGACAAAATTCATGATTTTACTGCACCCAATCGACAAAATTCATGATTTTTACGCACCAGATCGACAAAATTCATGATTTTTACGCACCAGATCGACAAAATTCATGATTTTTATTCACCTGATCGACGAAATTCATGATTTTTATGCACCCGATCAGTGAAATTCATGATTTTTCCACACCTGATCGATGCAATTTACGATTTTTCATCACATTTTTATTATTAAATGCTTAAAAACAAAATTTCATTTGGTCTATACAGCCAGTAGTGTAGTACTGCATAGATATGTTATATCTTGCAAAAAATGGAAAAATTTAGACATTTTTAAAAAAGACTCAAAATATTTTGCTTTTTAACTTTAACTAAAGAACTAAACTAAGACTGTTTCAATTATGTAGATAAAAGGATAGTTATCTTCATTACAATTTGAGGAATTGCAGAAAAGAAGTTCACCTCTATATAAGCTTTGTAAAAGTCATGTAGTTGTGACTGTTTTTATTCAAATATTGTTTACTGACTCTGCAAGAATTGTTTTTTCAAAATCAGTTTTTATGCCATGTACAATATCCAGTCTTACCTCAAGGTTATGAGGATCTTAAAGCAAGCTGTAAGAATTATCATAAGTGTTGGCAACAGTTTCATTGTAGAAAGTAAAATCCTATTAAATATGTACACAAAAATATAAAAGTTGCAGTAACTTCAAATGCATTCATCTTTAAGAATTTTAAAATATAGCAAAAAAAAAAAAAAAACTTTTCAATACAGAAACTACACAAATGCCAGTATGGAGATATCATAGTGGTCTCTTCTTGCTTAGAGCTAAGTATTTGAACCATTACCCACTAGAGAACTGCTCAAATTGAGTCAAAACAGAGATATCTAGTTTTATAAGGTTTTACCCAACTTTCACTTATTCAATATAAAGCACTCTTCATGGAACGTACAACTGCAAAAATGTAATAAATTATTATTATTATTTTGCAACATGGATTATTATAAGTTAGATGTTGCTTTATTCATAACTTTAAATGACTCAAATAAAAATTCATAATTTAGTTTTCCCTTATAGTATATGCCACTTAAATGAATCATATTTCTGCATTAAAATTTCATTAAATTAGTGGCTGATTCCAATGTATAGAAAAATCATATTTTGATTTTTCTTGTTAATTATTTAATGCATGAAAGCAGCTGATTCTATTAATCAGTGTTTTATATAAGGAACATATGCTGCAATATATTTTTTTTTAATGTGCCTGGCTTGACGCATCGCAATTTTGATATATATTTAATTCATATTAAAATGTTATAAAATAATTTTTTCAAAATTATTCCTCTATTTTTAACAGCTGCAATGAATTGCTAGAGGTTGTCAAGAACACTCTTAACAAATTCAAGGATAAAACATCAGAAAAAGGTTTGTAGATATTTTCCAAAACAAATTACTTGTAATATAACATTTATCTGCTTTTTTGTACTTTTGTATCCTTATAACCCTCTTCACTCCCAGATGGAATAATTCTACAGAGCATGTATCCACTAGTGGATACACTGGAGACTGGAGGTTAAGTGGATGACAATTGCAAAATCATGTACAAAACAACTGACAATGATGTACCTTTTTCTCAGGAATTAATGAAAAGACTACTATAGTTTTTTTTAATAGCTTTGGCAAAACTATAAATTAATCATTGAAGAAAAAATAAAAAATACAAAAAGTTACGTAAATAGTTGTGCATTTTCACAAATAAAAGAAATCTAGGTTTATTTTTTATGTAAAATAATATAACTATAAAGGCCATAGCACACGGAAGTCATTCATCCAACATTTAACCCAACACAACATTATGATCAAAAGGAGTGAATTTTTCTATGTATTCTTGCTTACCCAACTTTTCTGTTTTCTGCGATCACATCGGAAGAGTTGGATATTCATTCAACGCTCAATCAACTGAACCAATAGGAATGAATCTAGGAAGGTAGGATTTCAGAAACAAGAAAACACCCCCCAAAATATACGAACTTCTCACATAACCCTGCCCATTCAACACATAATAGATAATCCTACTAAAAATTTGAAGAAATTTTTTCCAACACTCAACAAGCTGAGCAAAAATTTTTAGTAAAATGAATGTTTGTTATTTATCTTCTTTCGTCAGATATGGCCATTATATTTTTACTTTTTGCAGAATGATCAAATTATAGTTTAGTTGTTGCCAAAATTATTTTTTTAATGTATTGAAATCACTTCAGTATAATTTAATTAATTTTTCAGCAGTGAAAATTATGCCATTATTGAATACTAGACATACGTGAATTTTTCAAATTGCTAACAAAGCGTATAACCGACAGAGTGAAAAAAATGTCCAGGCTGGGAATCTAACCCGGATCCTTAGAATAATACTCCAATGCTCTACCATTGAGCTACGAGGACTATACCCAATCTGGCATCGCTCACTCATATATGTTGGAAAGGCTGCAACTGTAGCACAAGATGGAAAAGTCTCCATGAGCACACAACCTTGTGGCATACATAAGACAAAACAAATCCCAGCATAGGTGAACACATATATATGTGCTGCAGTTGCAGCTTTTCTGACATATACTAGACTGGGTATCGTCCTCCTAGCTCAATGGTAGAGCATTGGAGCATTATTCCAAAGATCCGGGTTCGATTCCTGGCCTGGACATTTTTTCACTCTGTCAGTTGTATGCTTTGTGTGATATGAAATCTCACAATGTTTAAATCATGTTATATTTTTATTTCTTTCGGCCTTTCACGTCGATATTATTTGGATTCAATTCTGTATTTATTTTTATGCGAGCGTTTCTTATCAGGCATCGTTCGGCGGCCGTATTGCGCTATTGCCGATGTGTTCGCTCTCTGCCTTCTCCTCGTATTGTGATGACGTCATCGAAGCGCCATCTTTCCCCCTCTTGTGACGTACGCATCAGGTAGCTGTGAAAGGAGGCTCATTTTTCGAAGGCGTGGTTTATTTGACGATTGCTGGCGCAAATTAAAATAAATGTTTTTAAATGAATTGTTCGGATTTGTTAATTAAGATATTGTCTAATTTTTAAAATTCTCTAATAGATTTAAGTCTTGTCGTCTGGATACTTATGGTGTCCCCGTTTCTTACTATAAATTAAAAATTTCGTTAATTTTAAATCAGAATCTGTTTTGTTGATGAACTGTCATGATGTAGTTTTCGTTTCAAAAAGATCGCGGGCCCTGCCTGCCTGCGGCCGACAATGCATGGTCCGGCGAAATTCTACGACGATGTCTCCCTGTCTGAATTTATTGCCTGATGGCGCATAAAAGTTTTAATTTAAATTCTCATCTTTAAAATCTGGATTAATGCTGCATTTTAATTTTTAAAGACCTTTCTTCGAGTGGAAAAGATAATTTTTATCGGCCAACATTTTTATTAAAATAAAAAGGTGACCAACGGATGAAGGCCTCTTTCTTCTCTTCAAAAAAAAAAACGAATAAAGATATTTGATTATATCGTTAACAAGGCTCCTCTTCATTTGTTTTCAGCTGACACCATTCAAGTAAGAAGTTTCTTTTCCTTTTATTTTATACCACTGCTTTGACCAAAAAGAACGCTAAGAGCGCTTTTCCATCTAACGACACGACACCGATAAATCGTCCACGATTGTCGTTATCCGACATCGCTGCACGTAAAATGCATTCATTTCAACTACCCGTTTTTCCACTGGACGATACGATGAAATTTTTGTCGTCATCGATTACCCGATATCGGCCGCCGATAAATTTTGTCGTGGAACATCCAACCTTCCTTTAAAATCGTTCCGACATTTCACTCGCTGACTCGTGTTTACATTTTACAAGTTGTGAAGTCAACGTGTTTTTTTTTCTTTTTCGTGTGTGTGTTTTTGTAATTTCTTGAAAGAAATGGCTTTTAAATTTGACGTCAGTATTTTATGTTCATTAGTTGAACAAAGACCCTGTCTATGGGATAAAAGAAATAATGACTATAGAAATAAAGTTGTTCGCGACAGATCCTGGGAGGAAATTTTCAAATTTTTGGATGATGATTATGAAGGTAAAACTTCTGTGGAGAAAAAAGAAACAGGTAAATAAGAATTTTTTTAAATATTAGTATTATTAAAAAATCGTAAATGTTGAATTTGCTAAATTACATATGTTTATTTAACTTATTTAATATTAACGTTGTTCACTTTGTTCTGCTGAAATTTGGTAAACTATTTTCTAATTGATCAATAGTTTAATACATTCGTGTTAATTCCAAAATTCTCAGAATATATTAAGATTGCCATTACTGTTTTGAATTAATTTCCATCATTTTTTTTTCCTTCTTGAGATACAAAAGGTAAATTTAGTTTGGAATTTGTATTATTTGTCTGCTTAAAAAAAAAAAAATGCCTTTAAAAGTTGCTACACTGTATAGCAAAAATTATTTTAGTGCATATTTTCATGTTCAGTTTTCTCAATATATTCTTTTGTGGGGTGGGAATGGGGGGGGGGAGGGGGGGAAGCTTGGCATAACTTTTTTTGGTACTTTTCGGTTAGCCGGGCGCCAGTGATATATGTACATGTATATATACACACACATACATATATATATACACACACATACATATACATATATATATATATATCCATGTATGTATATATAAATGTATATATGTATATACATATGTATTTATATATGTACATATATCACTGGCGCCCGGCTAACCGAAAAGTACCCTTTTTTTTTTTTTTTAAACATTTAAAACATTCATAAAAACAAAGTAGTAACCAAAGACAAATATTCTAATTTTATATGGATTACTTATGCCACTAGGTGTTATATATTTTCCTTTTTATTATATGAGTAATTTATTATGATTAAATTTCTTAGAGTAACATGTATTAAGGGGAGTCATCACTCACTTGAAAACACCCGCTCGTTAATGTTAATCCTATGGCCAGGTTGTTTTTGAATTTCTCGTTTAAATTTGAATATTTTCAAACGATTTTTTTTTTTTTTTTTTTGCATAAGATAGCTGAGGTCCATCCCTAATATGACTATTTTTTTTTTTTTTTCAATTTCAGTTGCAGTTTTTTTTTAATAAAGTTACTTTCACTTTCAAAATCTGTTCCGAAAATGAAAGTACCTTTATTTAAAAAATCTGCAACTGAAATTGAATAAGTAAAAAATAGCCATATTAGGGATCGATCTCAGCTATCTTATGCAAAAAAAAATCATTTGAAAATATTCAAATTTAAACGAGAAATTCGAAAACAACCTGGCCATAGGTTTAACATTAGCGAGCGGTTGTTTTCAAGTGAGTGAAGAAGTTCCCCAAATTAAAGAAATTGTTTGTGTGTTTGAAATATTGTTATTTTATGCAGATTGATAGAAAGTGCAGTACTTTTCGGTTAGCCAAGTGCCAGTGAAATATATATATTTATATATATACATATATGCACACATATACATACATATGTACATACACATACATATATGTATATATTTCACTGGCACCCGGTTAACCGAAAAGTACCTTAAAGTGCTTTTGTGAATTTTCTCGCCAAATCCACTGTATTCTATGTTGCACTAAGGTCCATAGGAATAGGGAAATTTTTGAAAATCTTAATCAGCCAAAGATTTATTTTCCCAACTGGCCAGATGCAATGTCAAGTTGAAGCAGTTTTGAATTCAAGGGGTGGACTGGGAGAGACATTCTCCCCCACACTGGAATATTTTTGATTTTGAGTGGTCTAAAATTGTAATTTCCTCCATGGAACTCAATAATGCCCTCTCCTCCCGGAGCCACAAAAATCACACCCGGGAGGAAAAGTGCCTGAATTCAACACTGAAGTTGAAGAATGTTATACAATGACTTATGAAAATATATATCAAGGGTGTTCGTGCATCGTTATGTTTTTTGTTTTTATGCATGTGTAGTGCTCATATGTGTGTCTGTGACTGCAGCTTGAGCGAGTTTTGTAAATTTTAGTGATTGCTGTATAGCAAGTTTCGTGCATCCAGTCATTTTTTTTTTTTGAGGGGGGGGGGGGGATAATTTTTCACAGTGTTGGAATACAGTTATTTCTTAACTGTATATTTCCTTGTTTACGTCTGAGAAGACGTACGTAATTTTGAAAATGCATGTTTATATTAGAAAAAGTTTTTCAGCGATGTCATGCCCCAAAGCAGAATATGCTTAAAAGTGTGACGTATATCACAGAAAAATGGAATTCTCTGCAGAACATTTCAAATTCTCATTTTCGAGAAAATTTGCCATTTAATTGAAGGAAAAATCAAGCAATTTGTCACTCAAAAAAAATATATATAAAAAATCACAAAATCCTTTAATTGTTCATTTAAAACGATTGCGAAATTCCTCAATTAGTCATGAGAAAACTTGCACAATTCATCAGTCAATCATAGAGAACAAATCGTGAAATTATTCAGCCTGCTGTGAATAAATATACAAAATTTGATGAACAAAATTTTTGCCAGTTGGTTGCAAAAAAGCGAACAAAGTTTGCCAATCGGTAGAAAATAAATATCGCAAAATTTGTCCATTGGTTGCAACTAAAAATTGCAAAATCCTTTAGCAGATCATTGGAAAAAATCAGAATTCATCGATCATATCAGTCCAGGGCGGGATTCGCGCCGAAAATTTTGTAATCCCGCCCAAAAAAATATCGTGGGCAGGAGCCTCCCACCCAAAAAATTTCACCGTTTATCTGAGAAATTTGCATTCTTTAATTAGCTGCAACCAAACGATAAATTTCGTGATTTTTTTCCCTCAACTGATCGGCGAACTTCGTTTTTTAAGCGACTGATCGACAAACTTTGCTTTTTGTTTGCGACTGATTGACAAACCTTGCATCTTTTCTGCGACCGATCGACGAACTTTGCATTTTTTGGCGACTGATAGACGAACTTTGCATTTTTTTGGCGACTGATCAACGAACCTTGCTTTTTTTCCGCGATCGATCGAAGAATTTTGCTTTTTTTCCGCGATTGATCGACGAACTTTGCATTTTTTCCATGATCGATCGACGAAATTCGCGTTTTTTCCACTATCGATTGACGAAATTCGCATAAATTCTCTTTTTTTTTCTTCTTTCGACAGATTGATGAAGTTCGTGATTTTTGTTTCCTGTGTCCGACTGACAAATTTAGATTTTCTTCCCTGCGTACGACTTATAAATTTCACAATATTTTTTCCACGACAGATTGACTAATTTTGCTATATTTTCTGCCAAGCAATTGACAAATTTAGCGATATTTTCTGGCGAGCAATCAACGAACCTCACGTTTTTTTTTTCCTTGACCAACTGAAGAACTTTGCGAATTTTTCCGGAACCGATTAGTGAATTATTAGTTTTTTTCTGGCGACAGATTGATGAAATTCCCTTTTTTTTCCCCTCACTGAAAATTTTCGAGATTTTTCCACAGCTGACTGATGAATTTCACGTTATTTTCTTGCGACCGATTGACAAACTTTGCCGTTTTTTCCTGCAACTGGTCAACGAATTTAGCGTTTTTTTTTTCTATGAACATAGAAGACATAGATAAGGACTTCAAACTTATGTCAACGTTTTACAAAATGTCTTGCATTTCTATAAAAGATGCAATTGCACTTCTTCATATAAGAAAATCTCCTTGTGTCTTTCTTTTTTATTCCCACAGAACGCTTTTGATCAGCTGAAGTTCATTGCAGAACATTGCTTTTTGCACCATGCTAAAAAAGTATAAGAGTATTTTGAACTGGTTTGTCACCTTTTATGAGTAGAATTTTGCAATAGTTTACCACGCGCAAACGGCAAGTTTAATTTTTTTTTTTGGACTAAGCAAATGGCGAGTTGGATTTTTTTTTTTTTTTTTTTTTTTTGACTAAGCAAATGGCGAGTTGGATTTTTTTTTTTTTTTTTTTTATTTTTTTTTTTTTTTTGGACTAAGCAAATGGCGAGTTGGATTTTTTTTTTTTTTTTTTTTTGGACTAAGCAAATGGCGAGTTGGATCTTTTTTTTTTTTTTTTGACTGATTAAACTTTATGATTGATGACAAATTGAAGAATTTCATGATTTTTCTTTCTACTATTAGGTGAAATTTAATGCTGTATCTTGCGACTGATTAGCTAAAATCGTGGGTTTTTTCATTCTACCAATGTGTTCTAATAATGTGTCTACAGAATAATAATTGGTACTTACGTATTATCCGTGTCGTCAAAAATGATTGCCAAGTATCAATTTGTTTATTGTTGCCAATCATGTTTTCAAATGCAGTAATTTAACATTATCAAATAACATTGTTAAAAATGGTAATTAATATAAAGTAAATAAAATGTAATACATGTTTCTTTAATTTATAACATTGTTAAAAATAGTAAACAACATTATATTAGTAAAATTAATAAATGGTAAATAGCATAGTAAATAAGAAAGAATAATATTATAGATTATTCCCAGGCATGTACCATGCAGCAAGAAAACAAAATATAAGGGTTACTATAATTAGTAATATTGGCTCCATGCCTGGCCCAGTTGGCTTAAAACTGGCACGGATAATACGTAAGTACCTAATGATTTTTATGTGTCTGAATTTTTGGAGTAAAATAATGATAAGTACTTAACCATAAATTTTACTTTGTAAATAAAATATGTATGCATCATTTCATTAAATAAGTATTATACACATTTTTTTAGTGGGGGGGGGGGGGGAATCTAAGACACATTTATGGTTTTTAAAAATGTAGAAATTAGCAGCTATAAAAGTAATTTTTTAATCTTAATTTTTTTTTTCTTTTTTAGGAGAAAAAATAATGAACAAATGGACAAACACAAGAGATGCATTCATGCGAAGTCTGAAAACAAAAAGTGGCCAAGCAGCCAAAAGAAAGTATGTATATCACGACCATTTATTGTTTCTGTTGGTGTTGCAAGAGCCAAGTGAGACACAGTCAAGTAGTATGTTGGTGTTGGACGAGGATAATGAGATGCCAAATGAAACACAAGAGGGCAAGAGTGTTGATGAGAATATTGCTATGGATGATGAAATTGATGATTTACCCCCCCCCCTCCCCCAAAAAAGCAAAAAAAGCAGTGCAGAAGTGGGAAAGAACTTGAGACCATAGAACAAGAAATTCTGAAAGAATTGCAAAAAACAAGATCAGAGGTGCCGAAGTGCACGTTCTTCGCTTCATTTGAAGAATACGTTATGGATATGTCTGAAGCAGAAAAGCTTGAGCTTCATATGCAAATTTTAAGATCGATATCGGACATTAAAGCCAAGAGAACACAAAATGTTTATTTCTATGAAGACTGAAGATTTGTTTCCCTTTTTAATGTAAATTTACTAACATACTAACAAATAAATATTCTGAAATACTAACAACTAATAAAAAAACATAATAAAAAAAAAATCTCATTATTTTTTTTGTCATGAATGCTTCTGAAATACTTAAAAGAAAATACTGTTGAATTAAATTCTTGACCTTTTTCAACAGTATTGTTATTTTTCTTTTATTATTTTTTTCAAAACTCTTTCTTACATGTTTTATAAGTGCATAATTTTTATTAATCTCAGGGGGGGGGGGATAAATAAATGTTATCTGCAATTGATTTTTGAAGAAAAGTCTAAATATATTTTTAATAAATCATGGTGAAAAGTATTTAGTTTAACATTTTCCATTGTAATTTAAGTAAATGTTTATATTGCAACTTCAACAAAATATTGTTTGTAGCAATATTTTTTTAACTGAATTTTTTATATTATTCATGTTTTTGTTTAAGTCTAATAAAGAAATTATAACTTCTAACAACAGAAAATTAATCACAATAACTGTTTAGGTTTTACTTTTTATTACAAATTATGAAATGTATACAAAATGAAGTTGGGCAATTCCACGGGTAACTGACTGACTTTCACAAAGCAAAACAATAAGTATTTTGTAACAAACAACATAAAATATACCTTTTTAAAATTATTTTTTCTCTGGTTTATTGCCTCTTTGTATGCTGAATCCAAAGTTATGATTGAATTTCCAAAATGATTTTTGATTAATTGTAAAAAAAATTATTAAAAGTATGGTAACTGACTCACATGTCGGTTTAATTTAATTGTAATTTAAGTAAATGTTTATATTGCAACTTCAACAAAATATTGTTTATAGCAATATTTTTTTTAAACTGAATTATTTATATTATTCATGTTTTTGTTTAAGTCTAATAAAGAAATTATAATTTCTAACAACAGAAAATTAATCACAATAACTGTTTAGGTTTTACTTTTTATTACAAATTATGAAATGTACACAAAATGAGGTTGGGCAATTCCACGGTTAACTCACTGACTTTCATAAAGCAAAACAATAAGTATTTTGTAACAGACCACATAAAATATACCTTTTTTAAAATTATTTTTTCTCTGGTTTATTGCCTCTTTTCACGCTGAATCCAATGTTATAATTGAATTTCCAAAATGATTTTTGATTAATTGTAAAAAAAATTATTAAAAGTATAGTAACTGACTCACAGGTCGGTTACATTACTATCAGTCAGTTACCATGCTTTTAACTATTTTTTTACAATTAATAAAAAATTATTTTGGAAATTCAATTATAATATTGGATTCAGCGTAAAAAGAGGGAAACACCAGAGAAAAAATAACTTAAAAAAGGAATATTTTATGCAATATGTTACAAAATACTTATTGTTTTGCTTTGTGAATGTCAGTCGACCTGTGGAATTACCCAGTTACTGCTGCAAAAAATATATAAAAAGGAAAAAATGACAGAACTAGAAGATAAAAAAAATAAATTATTTTTAAATTTTTGTTATCTGCCATGGTAGGCTCCCTTCAGCACTTGAAAAATAGTTCGCAAAACAAGTACGTGTACCACGCCCACTTTGTTTTGCAGCCTCTGTGTTATTGTTTGTAACAGGTTTCAACGGACATTGAATTAGATCATCAGATCTATACCCATCCATGTCCCGAACAAAATTGTGTAAGACAACACTGGCTTTTACAACTTCAATAGCTGTTTCTTTCGATAAGTTGAGTGGCGTATGGAATATTCTCCATTTATTGGATAGAATTCCAAACGCACACTCGACATATTTCCTGGCTTTGCATAGCCGATAATTAAATATTTTCTGTTTGGTGGTCAAATTATGGCCACCATAATTCCTCATAATGTGTTCGTGCATCGGAAATGCATCATCTGCAACGAACACATACGGTACTTTGATGCCTTCTGGTGGCAAAGGTGCAGGATTTGGGATATTTAATTGTTTTGTACACAGTAGATTCCAAAACTCTGTCTGCTGCAGTATATTAGAGTCACAGTCTTTGCCGTAACCTCCAATATTCACGTAAGAAAATTTATAGTCTGAGTCTGCCACTGCCAGAAGGATAATTGAGTGGTATTTCTTATAATTGTAGTTTAATGATCCCTCGTGTGGGAAATTAACTATACGTACATGTTTGCCGTCTATGGCACCCAAACATCGGGGGAAATGGGCATACTTTTCAAAATTCGCCGAAATATCCAGCCAATTTCCCTGTGTGGCTTTGGGGAAATGTTTTACGCTCAGAATTTCCCATATATAAAAACAGGTTATTTTAACGCTGCGTGATGCAGTTGTTACTCCAACTCTGTAGTAATAGGCCAAATCGGTGAATGATCGTCCAGTAGCCAAATATCTGAAAATAAAAATAATATCCAAAGTTAATTTGCCGATATGAAACAACTATATATTTATAAAATTGCATAATGAAAAATACCAAACAGCTCTTGCTAAATGTGTGACATGGCAACATAAAGAAAAGTACGAAGTGACCGAATGAAAAATTTTTAAGGCTTTATAAATGAGCCCCTTTAATACAAACCAACATTAGTTTCTTACTAATTTAATTTTGAAGAAGGGCTTCCTTTTCAAAGCACTGAAGTGGTTTATGCTAAATTTTTTCTGGTTTTTCGAGCTTTTCTTAATGTTTGTTTTTGCACATTACATAGTCATTACACACAAAGGAATACTTTATTTATATTTTTTTAGTGCTTTGAAAGGTGTTTTAATTTCACACATCACCCCTCCCTCTCAAGTCATCAATAATATTTTCAAAAATGTGTATTCTTAAATTTTTGCTTTAAATAGCAGGTTAGTATCACAGTGAGCAGACAGACTATTATAAATATTAGTGTTTAATTAAGTAATAATGATTATCAGTCCAATTTTTATTTTCTTCTATTTTTACAAGAAGAAAGTATTGGATTCATAAAAATTTTTGACTGATTTATTCGTTTTAGAAGTTTCTGAACACGATTTGACTATTTTTAGAAAATGTCTGTCTGTCTGTCTTTATGTGACAAAAACTTTGTGGGTGCTCTATATCAAGAACTAATGCACGAAATTTAATAAAAGCTTATATTCAGTTAGTCCTTGATATAAAAGTTTCCATAGTTTGAAGTGAACAAAGAACTTATTATCTATCTACTTTATACATAAAGGAGATTGTTATAAAAAGAAACCTGGATATAACAATAAAATCAAATTCACAAAATTATGACTACATTTTTCACAATTTCACTAAAACAGGGTCCTTTGAGAAAAGTGGACAGACTCCTGATAATAATAATAAGACAAAATGCTAAAAAAAAAAAAAAAATTAATTTTAGAGAGGATAATCTTAATATAATGTATTGAATGGTTCCTGTTTAAAAACAAAAATTATAAAAATTCTGAGCAGTAACCAATAACATTTTCTAAAAATGTGTATTCTTGTGAAAATTATAATCAAATTGAATAAGCAAATTCTTGAAAGTTTTTATTATGAAAATTTGTGCTTGTACATAAATTTGGGAAAAAAAAAAGAATAACATTTATTTATTAAATAAGAAAGAGGGTCTTAAAAAATGGTTCCTTTTTATTATTATTATTATTATTTTAAAGAAAATCGGAGTAAGAAAAATACAACTTACCTGAGAGTAATTACAAGCATTTCTTTTGGAGGAATGCATGGCCGGAAATGGGTATCCTTCTTCTGTATTGAAGTGCTAACATGTTGTAAAACATAATTAAAAGTTCTCTCGCTCATACGAAAATAATTGAAAAATTTTGCAGGATCCTTCTGCAATCTTTCAAAAAGTGTATAAAAAGCACCTTCCACATATCGCGCTTTATTTATATCGTGGATCCAAAATTGCCTTCGTTTCTCTCTCTTTTTTCTACGGAGGTATAATAAATATAATAGCCGCAGTTTGTTGTACTGGGGAGCCATAATGCAATACGTGTGAACGTCGTGGTATCTCGGAATGAAATGACGAGGAAAATTCGCGATGTCGGGAAACGATATCGGTAAAGTGTAAAAGCAGTTTACTAGACGACACGATATCGTACTATCGTTGCATTATTTACCGTCCGATTTAAGTCGTCGTCGTGTCGTTAGATGGAAAAGCGCTCTAAGGGGTCTAGCAAATACAACGCAATACTTTAAATAAAGAACTTCATAACTATTTAATAATATATAACTACACCTTCATCTACATCAAATAATAATTATTTATACCACAATTGGTGCCTAAAAAGGCAGTGGTTTTGAAGGAAAGTTTGAATTGATTTAAAGAAAACGAAATATTTTAGAACTTTTTGTTCTCAGAATAACTTTTTGAAAATTTTTATGATGTGTTTAATAGAATTCAAGAATTGTTCTTTTAATGAATTTTAAAGACGATTCTTTAAAGAAATATGGAATGATCTATTTAAGAATTTTTGTGTAACGACATATGAAAATATTTTAATATTGGAAGTTCTTGTTCTCAAAAATTTCTTGAATTGATTTTTGCTACTTTGCTTGAAGAATTAAATTTCATAATTCTAGAATGAATTTGTTCTTTAACATCTTGAAGAAAAATAATATATTTTGCTAAATTTGCCATATTTTTTTGGAATAATCATTTAAATTGAAATGAATTTCCTTTGAAGAATAATTATATTTTTGATGATGCATACTTATCATTCCATTTAAATAGTTCTACATATTCTTTTTTTTGTAATAAATTATTGTAGAATATAATATTTTTCAAGAATTTTTAGTTGGTATATCTATATTTTTGAAATGAATTATGTATTCTTTTTAAGAAAATTTTTATGATTTTGAAATAATGAAATTGTTCTCAAAAACATATTTCATATTTTAAGAGGCTATGACTTTGGGTTTTTAAATTAAAAAAAAAAAATTATGGCACTATTGCAACAAATTTACAAATTATATATATTATATTTTAGAAGATTAAATTTTATAAGAAGCATTATTTTTGAAATTATGATTATTGATGCTGAGAAATTTTATTCTTATTATGTCATACTTATTTATTATGGTCACATTTTCTTTCTGAAGCAAAAATTTTTCACAGAAGTTAGTAGTTGTAAATATCCTACATAACATTCTTGCAGATTTCTATGCTTCAATTCTACAAATTTCAAATTAAGACATTTTTTTAACAATAGTTTTAATGTGAATGGTTTGTTCATAGATTTATTCTTATGCCATCTAAACTGTGATATTAATAATCATACAGTTTGGCTTAGTGCAAAGTCTGATGAAGTCTACAAATTAAGAATATATGCATTTAAGAATATTTTCACAACTGTTCTCATGTTGTTTGTAAAGGAACTGTCAGCTGACAAAATATTATATTTGAAAAATTCATGTTGCTTCATTTTGTTTAAAAATATTCCTATGGCAAGTTGTAATTGTGGAATTAGACCTTTTCACTTCACTATATGTGCAGGCTGTGACAGTTTTCATCAACCAGCATTCTCATGTTGCTCTCAGAAAAGGAATGAAAGCAACATTATTTTTTTCTACTCTTGAGAAGAAGTAGGCATAGGGCTACTTCATTCCTGTTACAGTTATATTCAAGAAATTCTTTGACATCATCTATAAAAACAATAATAATAAATAAATAAAAGATTGTTTCTCTATATGCTGCTCTATCTTCCAGCATCGTAAAAATTACTTAAAAAAAAAAAAAATAAATAAATAAAGAAATAAATTTCTATACTTCATTTTCAACAGTTCCTTACCTGATGAAGTTGGCCATTCACTGTGAGTTGTATCCATTTGTGCTAACCACTTCTCTAATATTTTCCTTGTTTTACAGTGAAAAATAATTATACTACACTTACCTGCCTAAATAACTGTTTTAGAACAATAACTTTAAAACTTATGCTTCATTTTCAACTTTAAAGTAACTATTGAAGAAGAGTCATGTCATGTATACTATCCTTACAATGTCGGATTCGCTTCAATATCTTTGATGTTTGTGTTGAAAGCTAAAATAAGATTTACAATAATCTTAAATATTTTTCTCAATTAATAGCTGTTTCTTGACCTGATTAAGAAGTATTGTTAGTTGGCCTTTTCTTTTGGTGAGTTGTGCATTATCCTTACGAAATGGATTGGTTGACATATCTACTCCTAAAAATCAGTGTTGCTATTTTTGCTTTATATTTTCAAAATCAAGAAAATTCTTATTTATTATGAAATATTATAAAAAAAAAAAAAAAAAAAAAAAAAAAGTTACTTTCAATGGTGATTTTGTATGATGCATTTTCTTATGTTTACCTGTGATTTCAAGAGTTGCTATTTTGATACAGGAATTCTCAAGATCAATTTATTTTATTGGGCAAATTTCCCATTTTTCAAATATTATATTGTGCCTTTATGTTTTCATTTGTGAATATACCCAAAGTCTCTAAATTTTATTTTGTCATATGCCTCATATTTTTATACAAGAAATAACTAATTGAATTCTGAAGAATTATTATTATTAATGAAGAAATTTGAAGATTTTAAGTGCCAAATTAATTTATATACAAGATTATATAAAAAGAAAAGAAAAAGCACAGTTCTTAGTACTATTTAACAGCGCCTTTTAATTTATAGAAGTGTTCCATGGTGAATCTTCAAAATTTACTAAGAAATTTAAAGAAATGTGCTCTTTTTGAATTCATCAATTTTGTCGTCTCAAATTTCTATGTGACTTTCTTCTGTTCCTGATTATGTCGATAAATTTCCCTATTATGTCTTAAGCCTTATGTGATGGTGAATGCTCAGTGTTCCCCAAGTCACTCAGCTTATCTAAAAAAATAAAAAATAAAAGGAAGTGTGTCATAGTGCTTTGTGTCGGTGCTAAATATTCCCAATGGTGTCATTCTTTTAAAATTATGGTTTGTCATCATAAGTGATTGTGGCCAAATTGCTGTGATTTCAGTGCCATCGTGTTCACCAGTGTGCCATAAATCTACAAAAGTTATTCTGCAAACATTTTTTTTACTAGCAGATAATATATTTTAAAGGAGATGTAGTGTGTTACTTGTTAAAAACTGATTTATTAACTGTAACTATCACATCTTACTATTTGTAAGTAGCCGAACGATACTCATCCCTCATCTGTAATAATTTTTTTTTTACAGCAATAGTTATATTCTTAGCTTCAATATTATTATCAGGTGTACACAATTGCCAATGGTTTTGGAGATCGCCATTGTCTCTTTTGTAGATTTGATTGTTTTATTTTACATTTGTTTGATTTACTGATAATTTGCTGATGGTTGTGTACCAGAGCTATTAGTGTATTTTTGTGATTTATAACAAATGTATATTTATATTTTGATTTTGCTTAATTTGCACGACTGCTGATAGTTTCTATGGCTAGCATTATTAGCACTTATGTGAGTTATGTAGATTCAAATTAGCATTTTACAATAGCCAATTTTTTTTGTTCTCAATAACAATATATATGTATATTTCTGGATGATAATTATGGCCATTACAAAAGGTGCACTGTGTTTTTATTTTCTTCCCATGAAAGTGTCATTTTTTTAACTTGTCTTTTTTAATGAAGACTAAAGGTTAAATTTTTTCCGGGGATCCCCACCCACACAACCAATTACCCACTGATTCATAAAAACCATGATTTATCTATGAGTTTATCTTTATACATATTTAAAATGGTATTAAGTGATGTCTCGTATTTTAATGAATGGTATATATTTTGAAAATTCTTACTGATTAAATAATCCAGTATTTTCAGAGAAATATTTATATTGGTGTTTGTTGATATTACTTTTGCAACACATATTTTCAGTTGTAATGAGAAAAGTGGTAAGAGTATATGTTTCAGCATTAAAACACCTAATTTATTTAGACATGTCTCTCTTATATATATATGAAAGGATAAAAGCTAAACCCCTTTTTAAAATGCAAAATCCCTTTTTGCCCCTTTTAAAATTTTAAATTACCGTTTTAAAAAATAGAAATTTAAATCAAAACTTTTAAATGCTTTAATAATTGTGTTTCAATTGATTGAAAATGCCGTCGCCCCTGTTAAATTAGTTTTCCTGCATCGCATCTTATAACTTTCAAAGATCGTTTTCTGACTCTTCATAAGAATATTTGTGCTGACGCTAACGCAATTTTAAAGTCTTGCTGCATCCGATCGGCCGATGGAGCCAACGCCTTTATTCCGCACAATCAATCACTCAGCTCGCGGCCAATTAAAATTAAAAATACGCCTCTTTTGACTTAGACGACCTCTAGCAGAAATAATGCAAAAACCTCATATTTATACCATTGCACTGCTATCAGGAGCGAACTTTTTACGATTTCCCTCATCTAAACAAATCCACGCCAATCTGCTCTCTCGGAATTGCCTCGCGATGGACGAACCTTCGATGTCCAGACAGACTTAAAAAGCAGCTCTCACGCCAATATGGGCCTGGTTTAAAAGGATGCATGTAAGAAAAAGAAATAAACCAGGTTCCGTAATAGACGGTGTCTTCCTTTAAACAGACATACATTCACTCGGAATTTAACCGAATCCCGCTCACGGCCCAGGACTACAAGAGCATGCAAGGGAATCAGAATGAGCACTTTGACGTAAATACGGAGCCGCCATCAGTCCGCGCAGCCACCGGCCCGGCGATCAAGGACCCACCGACGGAGCAACACGCTTCGTTTCATATATATAGTTGCAACTACCATAACTATCTGTGTTTTAGATGTGAGTGGTCATTTAGTGCACGATTTGGCTACTTGTTCATGTAGAGTACAGCTGGTTATTTCTTGTCAATTACGTATTTAGTACTAAATAAAATAAAATTACAAAAACAAATTGAATATGGTTTTATGAAAATTGTACTAAAGATATTTTTAAGTATGACCAATTTTTATTTAGAGTAAGTGAAAATAAATGCTATTGTAAGTCCTAGGCGGTTGATCAAATACTGAAGGTATGTTGATCTTTGTTGCTTGTAAAGTGCAACTTCTATTTTTAACGGTACCAATTTAAATATTTGATAATGAGCTCATTTTATATATCTCATTTTTATATATGCTAATTCTGATGTTTGTTTAGCATTTGTATTTAAGTATTTTGATGATGAATTTGATGAGATCAGACTAGAAGAAATTGCCATAAATAAGAAGATTTGGCATTTTTATATGTATACTATTGAATATACTATGTATACTTTTTATGTATTTCTTTTTCTTCTCCCTTCCAGTTTGGTCACCACTATTAATTTTAATTGCAGCAGTTTAACGTTTGGCTTTACTTTAATATTTTAATTTTTTTCTCTGTGTTTGGTGTGCAAAAATTTTGTCATCCCCTTTCTGTAAAAGGTTTTTATTTCATTTTACCTTTTACATCACTTGTTCTGCCAAAATTTTAATCGGTAAATGGGGGTATTGTGATATGAAATCTCACAATGTTTAAATCATGTTATATTTTTATTTCTTTCGGCCTTTCACGTTGATATTATTTGGATTCAATTCTGTATTTATTTTTATGCGAGCGTTTCTTATCAGGCATCGTTCGGCGGCCGTATTGCGCTATTGCCGATGTGTTCGCTCTCTGCCTTCTCCTCGTATTGTGATGACGTCATCGAAGTGCCGCCTTTCCCCCTCTTGTGACGTACGCATCAGGTAGCTGTAAAAGGAGGCTCATTTTTCGAAGGCGTGGTTTATTTGACGATTGCTGGCGCAAATTAAAATAAATGTTTTTAAATGAATTGTTCGGATTTGTTAATTAAGATATTGTCTAATTTTTAAAATTCTCTAATAGATTTAAGTCTTGTCGTCCGGATACTTATGGTGTCCCCGTTTCTTACTATAAATTAAAAATTTCGTTAATTTTAAATCAGAATCTGTTTTGTTGATGAACTGTCATGATGTAGTTTTCGTTTCAAAAAGATTGCGGGCCCTGCCTGCCTGCGGCCGACAATGCGTGGTCCGGCGAAATTCTACGACGATGTCTCCCTGTCTGAATTTATTGCCTGATGGTGCGTAAAAGTTTTAATTTAAATTTTCATCTTTAAAATCTGGATTAATGCTGCATTTTAATTTTTAAAGACCTTTCTTCGAGTGGAAAAGATCATTTTTATCGGCCAACGTTTTTATTAAAATAAAAAGGTGACCAACGGATGAAGGCCTCTTTCTTCTCTTAAAAAAAAAAACGAATAAAGATATTTGATTATATCGTTAACAAGGCTCCTCTTCATTTGTTTTCAGCTGACACCATTCAAGTAAGAAGTTTCTTTTCCTTTTATTTTATACCACTGCTTTGACCAAAAAGAACGCTAAGGGGTCTAGCAAATACAACGCAATATTTTAAATAAAGAACTTCATAACTATTTAATAATATATAACTACACCTTCATCTACATCAAATAATAATTATTTATACCACACTTTGTTAGCAATTTGAAAAAATTCACGTACGTATGTTTAACCCTCTGACTGCTTATCCCGTGATTTCCACAGGTAAGGCATTTGTAGAAAAATGTATATAATACACAATTTTTTAAGCACTTTTTATTTTAAATTCCACAGTCAAAGGGGAAAAATGCAGATAATAAATGTACTACATATTTTAAATGTATGATTATTTGAAATATGTAATAATAGAGGAGATACTGGTTGATTAAATATTGGTCGAGAGGATTTTGAAAAAAAAATTAGCGGTCAGAGGGTTAATATCACTTCAGTAGTACTCAAAAGAGAGGTACTTCAATGTCAGCTGTATTATGCGCAATTTTTTATTTATTTTTTTTGTTGTTCATCTCTGTTGTTTATTTTTTCAGATATCATGCATTTTATATGACAATGCAATGTCTTTTTTGGTTAT
The DNA here is from genome assembly GCA_963931845.1 of Maratus michaelseni. NCBI lineage: Eukaryota > Metazoa > Arthropoda > Arachnida > Araneae > Salticidae > Maratus > Maratus michaelseni. The sequence continues at coordinate 260,754,798 of OZ007592.1, forward strand.
TCTAATATTTTCAGTTGTAGTAGTATTATGTGTGTCCTTGAATTTATGTGCCAATGATAAAACTGTTAAGGAATATCCCCATCATTTATCACTGAGGGTAAGGTGTAAAGGTGAAAATAAGCACTCGCCAGTCGACACTCGTCGATTAAACTTGAAAAACTGGCGATTAAAACTATGGAAAGAACCGGCCAAATGCAAGATTTTTCGATTATTTTTTTCCCTACAATTCACGATTTTTCGCATTCTTTCAACGAAATTCATTATTTTCGCACACCCGTTCGACGATATTCATGAGTTTTACGCTGCCGTTCGAAAAAATTCATGATTTTTACGTTCCCAATCGACAAAAATTCCTTATTTTTATGCTCACAATCGACGAAACTCATGATTTTCCCGCACCCAATTGACGGTGTTGATGATTATTACGAACCCGCTCGACAAAATTCATGATTTTTATGCGCCCGTTCGAAGAAATTCACGATATTTACGTGCACGATCGACAAAATTCATTATATTTACGCGTGCGATCGACGAAATTTAACATATTTATGCACACGATCGACGAAATTCGGGATTTTAGGCTCCTGAATGACAAAATTTGCAATTTTTTCCGAAGTTAATTAACAAAATGCACACAATTCCTAAATTTCTGGAGATTTTGGCCCGCTGGCCACAGGTTATGCATGCGTAATGCATATCATGTTGTGGGTTATTATTTAGTGCATAAACATACCTATTTTATTATTGTCAGACCTTAATTCTAAACAAATACATATATATATATTTTAAAAGGTACTTAAGTAGTTAGCTACACAAGTACCTAAGCTTAGTTTGACTTATGTAGTTAGCTACATAAGCATATGTTGTGTATAACTTTGCTGTTAACTTATTTTAAAATTTATAATAGATTGGAAATTAGTATCTCAAGTTTATTCAAAACAATATAAATTAAAATATTTTTATTTAGTACATAAATTATTTGTTTACTGAAAAGTCATTATATTTAAAAACTATATATATTCGCTGACATAAATGTACTTACTGGCTACTAAAAAAATTATTCTCACTAGCCAGTAACTGGCTACTAAAAAATATTAACCTACCGGCCAGTGGCTACTAAGCGAAATTCTTTATTTTCACCTTTCGTAAGGTGTCTAAAAAAAAAAAAAAATTGGTTTGAAATTTTGGTAGTCAAAATGAAATTTGTAGGTGCAAAGTATCTCTAAATGTGTAATTACTGATAACTTAGGGGTGAGGATACAATGGTCCACTGCCCTTCACCATGGCAGTATTATGTCTATATACCATTGCCATTACCCTTTGTTTTTACGACTATAGCATTGGTTGTTATAGGCTTGCCACATATGCAAGTTTTGTTAAACTTTAAAAATGTTATAAATTAATGTATTTTTTTTTACTGAAATAATACTTTTTTATGTTCTTCAATTTATTTTGTCATTTTCCTAATTTCAGAGGTTGTTGTCCTTAAATGCTGCATTCAGTTAATTGGAAATTTAGTTTGCTCAAGTCAAGAAGCAAAAGTTATAGTATGGAATCATTTTGTGGAAGAGAGAATATTTCAGTGAGTGTAAACATTGTGCTGTCTAAATAACTCTATAGCTATTGCAGATTTTTTGCTACAGACATGAATGTCTTTGATGGGAGGCAGGCAAGGGCGATTGCTCCTCTCTGAATTTTCAGATTTAATTACTGCATATAACACACCCCGTTAATTTTTGGTTATATTTGCCTATAATGCACACATCTTTCTTTGCAAAAATATCTTCAGAAGATTTGTAGCAAAAAATAAAATCATTTAAAAGCATGATAATTAGTATTTTTCATACAATCAATATCAAGTATTAATATCCCTTCGAGAGTATAAGAGTAATTTTGATCCATACATTTTCATTCACCTTTTATAGCATTACCTTAACATTTACCATTGAGCTTTTTTTAGCAGTCTTTTAATACCACGGTTGAACTTTAAAATTCTGATTGAGATTTCATTTGATCAAAAAATTGAATTTTTTGTGTAACTTTTAAAGAAAATTGACATTTTTAGAAACATAATCCTGTTTAAATTATTTTTTTTTTCTGTTAAAATTAATAAAACGATTTTAAAGTACAGTGCAAAAGCTATCAAAAACTATAATAAAATCTAAACATTTGGTGTAAATTGGCAGAGATACAGCTTGATGAAAATTAGCTCGGGGTCAAATTGAGCCAGTGTGTCATTGAATGATAGAAAGATAAGGTGTGTCACTGAGGGGTTAAGTTTATAATGTATGCAATTTTTTGTAAATAGTATGTTTTTTATGTAGAAATTTATATTTTTATTGTTTTTTTTTTTTAAAATCTTTAATCTGCTAATTTTGTAGCTGCTTGTAACGTGCACCTGTAAATTTTGATCAATTTTCTTGCATCAAAAGTATGCGTTATATGCCAGAATATACAGCACTTAAATTTTCTTTTTTTCTTATTTTGCAAAATAAAATTTATTCTTCTCAAGTGATTTAAAATAATTAAACACCTAGGGAAAAAAAAGTGTTTTTCATCAACCAGGTTTTTAAGTTTATATGTTAAGAAATTATTTTAAACTAGATGAAAAGAAAAACTTTTATTTTGAAATATATTCCTCATTAATAATAATAATAATAATAAAAGCTTTGGCAGATTATTAGGGCTGGTGGAGCTCGTGTTCCAAAATCTTGTCCCTCTCTGAATTTTGTCCTGTGTGCTTGCTGGGCTAAGGGTACATGGTGGAATTTTTACTGTGTCTAAAAAGATTTGATAATGGATTTATTTTTAAAAATTTAGACAATATATGTCAGTGAAGTAAAATTTTGTAAATAGTTAAAGTACTGTGTTTAGGGTGATAAATTTTACATAATGTATGGAACGAAACACAAATACATGCCATACTCTTTTTCCTGTGGAAAATGAAGCCTGTTAGTGATGAGCAATATGCAGCTATGGAATTTTTCCACTTCAAAGAAAGCCAAATCTGTAAAATCTACTGGAAAAATAATCCTTATTTCTTTCTGTGATTATCATGGAAGGGTTTATCAACATGCAGTACTTGTGGATACAACTGTTACTGCCCAATATCAACATTAGCCCCCCCCCCCCCCTCTTCCTTCCTCCCAAAAAAAAAGAAATCAGGGACTAATTAAATTTTTTTTTCAGTTTTTAGGGATATGTTATAAATTTTAGCTGTAATTTTTACAACATATTTTTTTTTTTTTTTTTTTTTTTTTAATCTATAATAATAGAAAAATCTATTACATTGAAAGGTAAAATTTAAGTATATTGTTTTATGATTCTAATTGTATAAAATGTTCTTCTATGTGAATAATGGAGACTATTGACCAGTATTGTGACGTTTTGAAGACCTTCATGAAACTTATCAGTTGAGATTGACCTGAGTTGCAGGCATTGGTTTTACATCAGAATAATGCATACCCTCACCAGTGGCATACTGTGTCTATTTGAACTTTTGTATGCTATGGAAGTCATCTGCCAAAATATCATCCCTACACAAGTCTTTATCATTTTTTACACTAGCATAGCGAAAGGATTAATTTAGAAATTGTTAAAACTTTTCCTCAAGCACTTAAAAAATATACACATAACTTGTGTCTCTTGTGTTAAGGTAGAGATGTGATATATAAAAACCAACATGCAGAAAAGCATAAATAACCAAAAAACTTTGATATACAACTGTTTCAAGGCTGTATGATAAAATCCTATTTTTTCAGTGCAAATTGTATGAAGTAGAGAGTGGGGAACTATAGCAGGAAGTTTGCCTGCTACTGTTACTGCTATTTATTGCTTTCTCTTTTATTTTGCTCTGAATGCTAAATTTACTTTGGCTGATTTGGCTTTTCATTACGCTGGTTTTAAAATGTTTCGTGTTTACTAAAAGCTGCTTTATGAACATATAATCAATAAAATTGTTCATTTTATGGGTAATAATAATTCAAAATCACTCCCAGGTGAAGTTTCTTTTTTAAACCAAAAATATAAATTAAAAAGCAAATTTCATCATATACCTTTAATAACAGAAAAAATAAAATATAAAAAAGGCAGATATTAAGAATTTATCTGTGTCTTGTGCTGAAGCTTTCGTAAGATTAAAATTATTTACTTGAAGAAAAAAAAGTATATATTTTAGCGTTATTTATAAAACTATTTTAGCCATATAAATATACATAACAAATTTCCCAGCTTTCCAAATTTTATTTCATATTCTTATTTATATATAAATTCTGCTCTTCTTTCCTTTTTAAGAAAAATTTCTGTAACATAATCATAAAATGATAGATTATATTTATGTAATTTTTCAATAATATTTCTCTCTATTGTTAACATAGCCAAAGAGTTCAAGCTCTCTTGTCCTAGAGTAGATTGGCAAACTGTTTTTATCTTCTTCAATGCAGAAAATGATTTTTCAACATTTGATGATGTAGCAATTAATACCACAAGTTTGTACAATTCTTTGTCCTAAATTTCATTTGTTTTCTGACATGAAATTTAATAATTAAAAAATCTGTTTGTTTTTAAATTTTGAAAATGAATAAATCAGTTAGTTTGTTTTTCTGTAAAATGTCAACATTTTTCATATTGCTTTCCCAATGATTTTAACTCATTTTCTAAAAACTGTATGCTAAATTTTTCACGTGCTTCACAGTCAAGTAATGATAAAATTTCATTTTTCTATATTCCTTAACCTTTCTTGAATTTGCAGTAATATATTATCCAAAATTTCAGCCATTAACTGCCGATACTTTAAATCATCTGATAGTTCACTTTGATTGATTCTTGGTTTTTTGAGTGCTGGCTATGCATTTTCAACCTTATGCTTGTTTTCTTCCCATACATTTTGAAATCCACACTGTCTAATATCTTGCAGTTTTTCAGAGACGCCTGTTACTTTTTTTTAAAACAGCATGCAATATCCATATTCTGTGTTTGCAAAGTGTTAAACAGAGCATCTGTGTAGGAGAAAATAATTGAAAATAGTTTTAAAAGAAATCTTGTTTTTTGTTCATTTAAAAAGAATATAAATCCTTGCAATTGTAAAATAGCCTCACTATCCCATTCATCAGAATTGTCAAGAATTATTACAAAAAAATTATATTTGTAACTCACATTGCTCTTCAACAGTGCTCACTAATTTAGAAGAAAACTCCAAAAAGTCGCTGTTACTTTGGGTAATTTTTTGCTCGTAAATAATGGGAGAATATGGATTCTTTTTGATTATTTTGAAAAAAAAAATGCAAGTGCAAACAAGAGTTTGGAAAAAGATCTCTTTTCTTTTACTCTCGTTGCAATATTAAGTTCTGAATGTGGCTGTAACAATGCACAAATAAAGCAGATGGATAAATAAATATCTCTTACTAATTTATTAAATCAACTTATTTGTCTGGCCATTACAGCAACTCTGTTGTATGTTTGGGCAATTAATTTTATCTCTGCAATTAAAATAAGAAAAGATTTTTTAAAATGCTTCAATAAGCCTGCAGAAGATCGATCTGTACTTGCATCGATAAAACCAATGAACTACACCTTTTGCATATTTTGCTACCCTTTTTTATACAATCATAACTCCTAATATTTTCTCAGTCATCTTGTTAATGGTACTATTCAAAAATTATTTATATGTTATTTGATTTTTAATTATTTTTAAATTATTACATAAAAAATTAACAAAACTAAATGCCTCTTGTTTAGCTCATTATTTAAATACATAAATGTTATGTAATTTAATATATATTATGATAAATATTTTTCTATTTTTAAACAAATCTTCTGATTTTTGACCATCAATCTTCTTGCTTTGGCAGTTATGGTTTTTTATCAATATCTACACATTTAAAAAAAAATAATAATGAATAATTTCCAGTGTGAATTTTGTTTTGACATTGTTTCTTATTATCATGTTTAACTTTCTAGATGTCTATTTAAACATAAGAATCATACAGTCAGAGAATATACAATGATGGTTTTATACAACTGCATGTCTGATGCCACTGCTGAATTTATAATATCAAACAAAGATGGACATCATATTCTTACACTGTTGTTAAGTAGCTTGTGTGATGATTTGGTTGATTGGGGGTAAGCTTAAATTATACTTCTTTAATTTTCTTTAAAAAAAAAAAAATCCTATATTGTATTATAATGTAAAGAAAATTTATTGTAATATTTAGAATGTTAGATAATTAAGTAATATTAGAAATTAATTTTAGTAATTTTACTATGGTTAATTTAGGGTCAATCACCTATTCATTGCACCTATCTGTCCCACATAAAAAGATTTATTTAAAACATTCTAAATCTATTAATAATAGTTTTTATTTATCTGAAGAATAGTTGTATTTTTAATCTGTACTTTAGCAGTGCACATTTTTTAAATAATATGGTTCATTAATATCTTTGTAACACAGAAGAATAGTGTAAATGAATAAAGCAAAAAATTGGCTTAAAAAAAATGCACGAATGGCTAGTATATCTAAAATTTTATTTATTAATCTTGTAAACATGCCAAATAACATTTTGAATTAATATTTATGTATTATCACAAAAAATCTAGTTCATTTTTGGTGGAAAGCAGTGGGACACCATCAGGTGAAGTAGGCAAAGAGCCCCTTACATTTTATTAAAAGAATCTTTTGCATAAATATATTTAGTTCTGTTTTCTTTCCTTTTCCTTTATACATGAATTAATTTTGATTTACTTCAAATTTTGGATAAGTAACAAGCCACAAGGCGATTAGCATGTTAAAAACTTTGACATTGTTTTGATTCTAGACAGTATGCACATCAAGTATTTATCTCTGAGAGATAAAGCCTTGAAGTGAAAATGTACCAAAGTCTTCAGCTATACAGGATGTTGTCATGGTAACCATGTCAACCTCAGATTTTCCCATAATCTATCGAAGAGTGGAAATGAAGACTCATTAGAATAGGATGCATAAGTCATCAATGTCAGTAGTGCTCTAGAAGAATATCAGAGTTTATTCATTTAATTTCATAAATATGCCTTTTTTTTTTACTGTTTTGAGTTATTTTATTTTTTTTAGCTGTTTTTTGTTATATTTTGTATATTTTATCGACAAAAATATGTATCTTGGTAACAAAATTGTTTGTAATTTATTGCAAGCACCATTTAATTCCTGAAAAGATGAAGATAAGAGAATATACTTCTTAATGAAGACCAACAAAATCATTATTAATTGTAGGGAAGAAAAATAAGAGTGGAAAATGTTATAACATTACAGGCTCGGTTTGGCAAATATAAAAGGTTGTGTAATTCAACTACATTAGGAAAATTATATTGTTAATCCTTCTTACTTTTATCCTGCATGGAATAAAGAGGGCTTTCTCAAACTTGTTAGATATAACACAATCACTACATAAACATGATTCTGGAGAGCATTTAAAATGTGAATTAAGTTTGAGAAAAATTAAAACACTATTGCTGAGGATGAAAAGAAAGTGAAAATTAAAGTCTATTCAAAATTCGGTTTAATGAAAATGTGTGTTTATGTAGACTTTTGCTTTTCTTGCAAACTGTTATTGATATCATTCTATACTTAAGTAAGCAAGAACTTTCATTCAGTGGGCATGATGAAAGTATCAATGCCATAAACCATGTCAATTTTAAGGAATTGCTTATGTTGTTGACATCAAGAAGTCCTGCCGAAATTGAAATTGTATTTACTGGAGATTCGAAAAAGTTTCAACATTAATTAATCCAGTGCATTTCAGATTCTTTTGATTATTATCAACAACAAAATAAACAAATTGCAATTATTTTTATTCAAGCAGATGGTACTGTGGATATAAATCAGATTTCTTGGTGTTCCTTTATAATAAGGTTTATCAGTTCTGAAGGTGCATTAGTCAAGAGATTTTTAGGTTTTCATGATGTAAGCGAAGGTTGAACGTCAGAAAGTTTATACAAAATAATTGATAAAATTTTAAAGAAATTTAATTCTGAACAGAAGTTAATAGGATAATGTTATGGTGTGGCAAGTATAATATCAGGCCATTTAAATCAACTGCAAAAGAAAATTAAAGACAAAGATTCACAAATCTTTTTTTTGTTATTTGATTATGCCATTGTTTCAGTTTTATTTTACAGCAGAGTTTTTCAAAAATTACTGAATGTTGGATTTTTTTTTTTTTTTTTTTTGCTAGCTTCTAGAATTGCTTGTTTTTTCATCATTTTGTTAAGTAATCTTATACATTAACATCATTGATGGCTTGGCAAATCCCAAGATTGCAGGAAGTTGTTGGTCTTCCCATTTTAAAATATTAAATGTAATTGTTAAAGACTGGGACACGGTTAAAGAAGTGTTTGAATTGCTAATTAATAACAAACAATCCTATTAAAAAACAATGTTGCCCGGGGATCTTTATATGGCATGAACAATTTTTAATTCACATTGTTTGCCAATATTTATAGCGGCCAATCAATATACCTTTAATGAAATTTTTGGTCACACAAATCTTTTATTTAAAATTTTATAGAAAAGTCATTTTATTTCAGTTACTGTGTCATTCAGATAGAAAGACAATTGAATCTCTGAATTGTAAACAAAACGTATATTTCAGAAAACTCTTTGTAAAAGCAAGCAGTATCATAGACTTTAATTTTTTTTTTGTAAGCAGAAGTGTACTTTTTCAGGAGTTTTTTGGTAAATTATAAGCATTTACATTTTGAAATTTTGGACTACATTCTGATGGAAATAGGCAATATGTTAGAAGATTGTGAAAAGCTGCAGTTTATCTGTCTTGCTGATACAAGCAATTGTAAAGATTTTAATTCTTTCTTTTTCTTTAATGCTTTTAAGAGTCTGAAAAGTTTTTATTATAATATATTTACTAAGCAGCAGCACCTTAAAAATGAACTAAATTTAATATATACCAATGAAAAATTGAGAAACATATCAAATAAAGAACACGTATGTGAGCTGCATGAACACAGAGATATATTTGCAGAAGCATACAAACTAGTTTCAATCATTGCAACTCTTTCATCTACAAGTGTGTCAGTGGAAGAAGTTTTTCGTGCCCAGAAATAATAAAACTTATTTAAGAAATACAATATTGGAAGAAGATTCATGGTAAATATTTCTATCCAGAAAGAGTTATTGTTACTGATGAAAAAAACAACCATTTTATGATGACAGAATTGATTAATTTGCATCCCTAAAAGGTAGAGGAATTGATTTAATGCACAAAATTTTAGCATGAACCAAAACTTTTTACAGGATAAACTCTGATTAAGTTATACTTTAAATCACATTTTTTAATATTTCTATTCTAATGTTTTCCAATATTCTAATGATAAATTTAAAGATATACATCATTAAATTGGGGAGAAAAATAAATTTAATGCTCTATTTTTAAATTTATTTTCCTTATTGGACAATGAAGTTTATTGAATTATAGTAAGTTAATTTTTTATTAATATTATATCTTATGTTCTTTTAATAATGCAAATCATTTTAATTTTAAGTACATCTACCAATTTTTAGATGTATTGGCTCCTTTTTCAATTTTACATGAATTGTGTATTTAGTTGAATGTTAAAAAGCCAGTTTTTAGATTTTTCTATACATTTCTATCATTGTGAATGAAATGTAATTTCCACCTCAAAAAGTTAAGCCATCTTATAACTGCTATTTTTATAAATCAATATGAATAAAATTTAATTTTTTATTGATTTTTTTCAATTTAATTTCCTTTATGTGAACAGTGGTCTGTAAAAGATTAAGTACTTTGTTATACATATTATTGCTATTACCTTATTATCAACTTGCATATCTCTAAATATTTTGTAAAGGTTTTATATATTCATTTTTTTTTTTAAATATTTCTGTAACATCAGTGAGAAAATAAGTGTTAAATATGGAGATACAGTGGAACTTCCATTTAACGAAGTCTCATCGTTACGCTTAAACACTTCGTTATGAAGAAAATTCGTTAAATAGAAATCAACTTAAATTTATGAAAATTGTATACACATAACCCACATAAAATGGAAATATTTGAAAAATATATTTTAATTCAGGGCAGTCCTTTTTTATACAATGTAATAAGTTGTAATAAGTTTATACAATGTAATAAATGTTTTATACAATGTTTATAAGAATAATTTAATTAGAATATTATTAAATAAATAATAATAATAAAAACATAATAAAGAGAAGTAAAGAAAAAACGAAGCATACCTTTTCTTTTTTTCATTAGAATGGGATTATGTTTTGATTAAATAATTCAAATGTGTTCATTTTCATACAGTCTGCTGAAATAAACTCATACACCCATTGCAACAGCAACCTCTCCGTTTGAGTACTGAATACGCACAAAAATGGAATAAACTTCGTGATATAGAATAAGTTTTTCGTAATATGGAGATTAATTTACATGTTAATGATGTTCAAAGTCAAGGTTCTGCAGAAAATTTTGTTAAGTAGAAAACTTCATTAAATAGAGACTTCGTTAAAGGGAAGTTCTACTGTATTCACATGCAAGTTATTGCAGACCTTGGCAGTTAGTACTGGCAAGTAATGGCTTAATGCAAACATAATATTAAGTAACATTTGATAAATCATTATCATAAAACAAAACTTAAATGTTAAATGGCCAATTTTCACACTTGTAGCTGATTTTATTATATTTTCTGTTATTTGAACATAAATAAACACCGAATTCATTTTTTAAATTCAACTTTTTTTTTCTTTTTTACTGTGTACAGGAAACAAAGATTTTTATTTCGAGACTTTAAGGAGAGGGATTTCTATTTTGTAGAGTATCTCTCTTTTTTTTCTCCAACTTTACCCCCCCCCCCCCCCCCTCTCTTCCAGAAAATTAAAATAATAATAAGTTGAAGATCACTTTCATTTGTACAGAGCTGTAGCATGTGTGTCATTACAAAATAAAGGGTGCAGATTATAAAGTCATAATTTGTCACTGTGAAAATTTTCCTTGTATTATTTTCAGAAAACTGACTTTATCAGCCAACAAAGATGATTGACATACTGATGTTTGTTTTTCATTAAAAAAAAAAAAAAAAAAGCTTTTTGGAGAACTTAAAATGCACAAAAAATAAAAAATTTGACATTCAAATTTTGATGATAAAAGTTTTTAAAAATGTAGCAAGCGTAAAGATATCTCTTAAAGTAAAAGGTGTTTCTAGAAGATATCTTTTCTCCTTTATGCTAATCTCATGGCCAGATATGTATAACCAAGAATTTTTGAAAGTTTTTTTGTTACATAATTGTTTGAAAAATTAAGTTTCATTGTGAAAGTTGTATTGTTGTACATTATTTTATTGGATAAGGTATAGGCATGATAAGTATTTACTTCTTAGTATATAGTTACTTTTTTCTGGTAAATCATACTTCCATTGGGAAATTCATAACTTCTTTTAATTTTGTTGTTCTTACATCTCAGTGAATTGAAGGAATGGTTTGGGGTGGGTGAAATCCCCTCTGGAGCATTAAAATCACTCCCTTCTCATGAAAAAATTAAACCTATTTTTCTATCTACGTCTGCCACTGATGGAAAGAATAGTTGATTGGCTTTTTATTATTAAAGGATTTTATTTCATATTTTAAATCCAAAAATTTTCATCTTTCTATGAATGCAGAAAATGTTCTTTATCTAATATACTTAATTTATTTACTTATTCACTAGCATTCTGCTGCTTGAAATTATTTTGAAGCAAGAAAATTTTTTTGAGAATTGTTACGAGTTGCTTCCACTTCAAAGCAGGTAATTTTTTTCACATTCTATTCAGTTGCATTGCAGTAAGTATTATTTTTCAATTATAGTTAAATATTTCAAGTAAAATTTAGTTATTTAATTGTTTCTTATTTAAATAAATAGCCAGTTTTATATTTCATTGTATTCAATATTTATTTATACTAGAGATCGGCATGGGTAAAAATTTTCAGACCCGGTCTGTTTATTATTTTGTTCAGCTAATGGCACAGCTTGGGTAAAAATCCGTGAAATCAAGCATGACTCAATTTCTGCAAAGCAGTCAGGTATTTCTTAACCAACATTACCATTAAAAAAAAAAAAAAAAAAAAAAAAAAAAAAATACAGAATGCTGCATACATTTTTATGCAAAATTTTAAAAGCATTTTTCAGTTTATGTCACAAGGTGTGTAATACAAAATTACAGTATTATAGATCACTGAAACTTCTACAGTCTAATGAAGATTTTGTAAAAAAAATTGATGTAATTTAGATGAAAAGAGAGGGATGATTAAAAGAAAATCCTATTTTGAAGCTCTCTAAAGAAAGAAAGGGAAAAAAAAAGTATATTTTAAAAATTTATTTATGTTTATTTTTTATTAAACCAAAGTAATTTTTTAAAAATTCCACTAACAAATATACAATATCACTATTATCCCCCCCCCCCCTGAAAAAAAATGCTGGCTTAATCTTTAGTAAAGTAACTAACCTAAACCTAAGTAAACGTGGCCTGGCTTTGCTCGAACCTGCAAAAAAAAAAAAAGTAAACCTGGCCTGAGTCCAGTGAAAGAAAATTGTTTCCAACCCTTGCAGAGCTGCCAACTCTCCCATGTTTTAGCACAATCTCCCGTTTCATGTTTAAATATGAATTTCTCCCGTTTTTCACTAGGATTTTTAAGTTTATATAAACACACTTCTGAAAATAAGAAAATTGTCTTTTCAATCTCAGTAAATGGTGCCACAGCATTGCTCGCATCACTTTTACATTTCTCAAAAACATAAGATCTACTGATCATTAAAAAAATCGCTAATTTTGTCAATTGCTAATGGAAATAAGTTGTGAATTTTATATATATATACTAGCATATAACCCCCGTCAAAAATGACGGAATGTTACGTTTCATTTTCATAAGACTTCATACAAACAAACAGCATTAAGATGTTATTTATTATTTAAGGTTTATTAAGATGTTATTATAAGATGTCCTTTGATATAAACAATGCCATTCCCGAAGGAAATAAACTGTTTTGATTGAACTTCAATAGTTTAAAGATTTCACTATAAAAAAATTCTGTAAAGATTAAGAACGATAAAATCTTCAAAACATTATTTAGATGAACAAAGTTGTTTAAACACCCATTGCTGGGTTAACACATCTTCGAGCCCGCTAGCGGCCCCCTAATTATATTGAGGCGGATACTTTCATACAAACCTCGTAAAAAGCTGCTCTAATATTTCACGAGGCAGCGCTGCAAAGCATATTTTTAAGCGACATTAAAAATTTCGACTCATTTCGGCAATCTGCGTCGTTTTGACCTTTTAAACTGCCCTGCTATATCAGAGTAAACATTTCATTATTCAAATTCCGATTTCACAACTGTATACAACTGTAATAAATTTCGATGATTAAAATAATTTCTTTTATTTTATTTCTTGATTAAATCACATCTATTAATTGTATTAATATGACTGATCATTTTTTTTCACTACAAATTTACTATGTTAAAATTCAAAATTTTATATGCATTTATGTAAGTAATACTTATTGTACCACAGTATTACATTATATTCCTTATATTTTAATTATGTTTGATATAAAATATTAATTTTATTTACAATGCAAGCAAAATTTATTAAATACAGAACAAAGTGCAATTTCGACAGAAAGTTTATTTGCCAAAATAATAATTAAATAACTTAAATTTTAAAAAGTTTATCTCAAATTAAATTCTGATTTTTTATAAACATGCCTAAAGAAATCTGTGATAAATTTTGATCATTAAAGATCACCTTTTATTAAATAAGTATTTTTTTTAATTCTCTTATTAAATTACAAATTTATTTTCACTACAAAGTTTCTACTATGCTAAAATACAAAATTTTATTTTATTGATATAATTAATATATGTAGTACACGGTATTACAATTACATGTTCCTTATATTCTAATCATTGATATAATTAATATATGTAGTACATGGTATTACAATTACATGTTCCTTATATTCTAATTACATTTTATAAGAAATACAGTGACCTCTCACTTATATGCGATGTTCAATAATTACTTTTTGTACCACTATTTTAAAACAGTAAAATTCGATTTATAAATTGTGCGATTAAATAAGGAGAAAATTACTTTAAAAAGGAACTGGTGCTGAAAAATAATTACAGTGTATCGCGTATAAGTGAGAGGTCACTGTATTCAATTTAAAGTTTTGTTTATATTAATCTCCGATAAATGGCGATAAAGGCTCACGAACGAACGAAGTATTTTAGCGAGTTTCAATCACTGAGGATGGTAACTTATTCCGTTTGCAATCGCTTTCCGAACGGTTGCATTCATGGTTTAATATTTTAAACGTTCACGACGAATGAATCATTTGTTTGTTTACTTTCATGGAACAATAAACCTAATTTCAACTGAAGTTATCTCAGAATATAAACATAATTTAATGTAAGCCATCTCACAAACATTAATTATTTTGAAAGACTGGATTTCAAGTAGGATAAATTATCGTTTAGTTGTTATATGTTAGAACAGAGTCTTCATTAAACCTAACATGGCGTTTAACTACGGTCAATTCGCAGATCAGAGTGGTGCAGCCCGGATTGGTTACAGACAGTTTCTCACCTTTGGATTTTATTATAAGTAAGATATACAGTGAAACCTGTATATGATATTCTAGAGACCGAAAAAAAATATCGTTATATGCAAATTATCATTATAGAGAGGTTTTAATGTGCAAATGTTATAACATATAATAAGTAAACAGTACATACCATACAATAATAATATATTTTAATTGTAAACAGCATACACATTTATCTATTTGTTAGATTCTCATGTTTTTAACAGAAAAGAAATCTGTTATTCTTGTTTGTTTAGTTTTTGCTAAGAATGCAGCCTGTACGCATATATTTTTTAATCCATCCATTGAGTTCAAATATGTTTGTGGAACATTCAGTAGTGTTGAAACGTAATTTTGAAGAGTGTCAATTAACTGAACAGCATCAGTTGCCGTTATAAGTTGGGGTTCAGGTGAGCAGTCCGCTCCTTCATCACTTTCGACATCATTTGGTTTTAAATCTGCTACTATCTCTTCATCAATACTGCCACTAAACACAAACAAATCCTCATCTGAATTCAAAAAATCATCTGCACTGAAAGGATTGGATACGTTTCTCGAAGCTACGTATGCACATAGAGTTTTGCTGAGATTTGTCACACATTCTTCTTCTTCGGGGATGTCCATATCAAATTCAATTCTTTCTCCACAATCATTGAATTTGAAATCAAAACCAGCTTTCTTCCAACAGTTCTGAATAGTGCAAGGCTTCACGGTACTCCAGCTTCCAGACAATGAATCACATGCATTTTTTTACATTTATTGCAAACGGATCACAAATTTTGTTATCCATCTTGAAAATTACATTATCAACAAGTCGCTTCCGGTAGTAACCTTTGAAACATTTAATGATGCCTAAGTCCAAAAGTTGCAGAACTGATGTACAATTAGGCGGAAAATAGAACACTTTTAGGTTTTTCATATTTGGTGGATTGTTGTGGGGAGAACAATTGTCTGAGAACAATTTTCTTCTTTTTCTTCTGCCTGATTTTGTAAACATCGAGTAGCCACTTGTTGAACAGCATTGCGGTCATCCACGATTTTTCACTGGCTGCATAGTCAACCGGTAAGCTTTTAACGTTTTTAAAGCATCTTGGATTTTCATATTTTCCTATCACAAAAGGCTTCTGTAGAGAATTGTAATGTTCTTAATGCCAAAAAGGCGATAAATGAATCTCGATGGCTATTGTTTATATGGGGTTGCCTTTCCACCTGGCTTTGAAAGCGGTAAGTTGCGTAAGAATGTATGATGATAAAAATGGCAGTAGAAATATGTTCGAATTTTACTTGTAAATAATATAAATATTTTAATTATATATGGGGTTTAGTTTTCTCTGACACCAACTCAATAAATAATTCACTCAATTTACTTCAAATAAACTAGAAAACATCAAGTTAAAATTGAACTCTATATTAATAAAACTAACTACAAAGAAGTTAAAAATACATGTAAAAATATGAATATTAATAAACCATCTGGATTATCTGCATTACATCTTATTTAATCTAAAACATCTCAGTGTCGACGTCTTCAGTATAGTTCAAAAAACGACAGTCTTAACACACCAACTTCATTGACTCTGCCAAAGCTTCCCTTCGATCCAAAACACCTCTTTTGACTTCCTTTTGAAGTGTGGTTTGGAGCTTGCATGCTTCAACATAGATTATATGACGCAATATCAAGATGAAGTCGCTGATTGGCTTTGACTCTGTCGTTTTAGTTTAAGCAGGAAAACATTCAATTCCCACATTCGGCCATACTGACTGTCATCTGCCCTCAGGTGACTGATATGTAATACGTTTTTACCAAAAGAAATAAAAACAGCAACTAAAGTTCTTTAACAAAACGTTCACGAAAAAAACACAATTCATACTATTCCTAAATATATCAACAAGTCTGTGTCAGTCTGCTGTCACAATTATGATAATGTCACAATCAGGATTTCTTTAACTAAACTTCACCAGTATCAGTCCATGGCTTCATGTATTCAGCGCAAGTACTAGTAATCATTGGACCTTCTGTAATTCCAATTCTTTTCACATCATAGGTATCACCACTCTTTAATTTTACAACCCTGTAAGGACCCAAATACTTTGGTCTTAACTTTAAACCCGGACCTTGTTGTGTACGCTTTATAGCAACGATATCATTAAGTTTAAATTTATTAGGTTTTCTTCTTCTCAGGTTGTAGGTTTTGCGATTCTCATTTTGAACCCTTAAAATTTGTTTTTTCGCTTCTTTTCTCAATTCCTCACGATTATTTATAAAATCGGACTGTGTTTCAGCATTCAAAAGATTAGTAATTTCAACATCATTTTTTAATTTCATTTTAGTTCCAAATAATAACTCAAAAGGGGTTGTATCAATACTTCTCTGAAAAGTTGAATTTATCACTTGCTGCACGTTACTGACTTGTGTGTACCACTTCGTAGGATTATCTATAGACAACTTAGACAAAATAGAAATTATAACGGAATTCAACCGCTCAACTTGACCATTAGCTCTTGGAAGACCCGTGGTAATAGGAATATGCTTAATATTTTCCTGAATACAATAGTCATCAAAAGCTTTGGACTTAAAGGCTGGACCTTTATCTGAAATTATACGAGTTGGATTTCCAAAAACAGTTTTTTGAATTTCTAACTTTGAAATCACTTCGGCAGCATCAGTAGATTTCGTGGGATACAGCCAAACAAATTTTGTAAAAGCATCAATAACTGAGAAAATATGTTTATAATAAAGAAGTTTGTGTAACCGAGTTATTATCATTCCTTAAGCGTGAAACGGAAGCGAGGGAAAAATGTGTTAGTGTTACTTCTACTAGTTTTGAAAATGTAAAATCATCCGAAAATAAATTTAAACAAAATTCTCCTAAATACTTTCATCAAGGAAAGATTAAAAACCCTTTGGCATTTACATTAAATACAAATACAGAAAATCTCTGTCCTTTTTGTTCTCAAAGTCATGAAGCTAATTTATGTTCGTTAAATTTACAAGAACAAAAGGCGTCCTTAATTAAACAAGCAAGGTGTTTTCGTTGCTATAAAAAATTTCACAAAAAACAATACTGTAGATCAAAAATTCAATGTAAACATTGCCTTTCTAAAGCTCATGATATTGCTCTTTGTGACAAAAAAACAAACGAACGATTATTGAATGAAAAGGGATAAGAAAAATTTGACCTACTTTCGAAATCTCATTTATCTGCGCGTGAGAGGGGATTGCAAAATGAGAAATTTGAAAAGATAATAGTGTCTTCGCTTTGTAGTAATATATTTATTTTCAAACTTTGAAAGGGATAATGATTGGAAAAAATGAAAATATTAGTGTTCGCATTTTATGTGATTCGGCTTCACATCGAAGCTTCGTATGCAGACATTTGTCAAAACGTTTGAATTTAGAAGTAATTGGACAGGAATCATTAAAAATTCATACATTTGCAGGAACAAATCCTATTGTAGAAACGAAAAATAGAGTGAAGATTTTCTTAAAAGACAAAAATTCTGATATATAACTGATAATATAACATATATCATATAATAATATAACATATATAATCAGAATATGATAATATTCTGATAATATAAATATATTTGGAAGCTTTGGAAACAGAGAAAATCTGTTCGGATATAGTTTGTGCTCCCAGTTCTGAATTGCATGGAAAAATTAAGGAATTAGGTATAGAATTATCAGATGTTTCGGAGAACTTAAATGATGGGGAAAATAAAATAGACTTATTAATTGGCAGTGATTACTATTGGTCAATTATGACAGGAAATTATAAATGCATTTCACCAACACTTGTTTTAAATTAATCTAAATTGGCTTGGACTTTCCATGGCAGATTTTCTGAAGAAGTTAATGTAAACAATGTAGTGGGGGCTATGTACATATCCATATGGGATGAAAATAAGGATGATAAAGTGTCAGTGCAGCTTGAAAAATTTTGGACTGTGGAAGGGTTGGGGATTCAGGAAGATAATACAAATAAAAATATGTGTGACAAACAAATATTAGAACAATTTGAAACTTCCATTAAATTTAAGAACAATAGATATGAAGTTAAATTACCCATGAAATATGACAATATTGATCTTCCTAATAATTATGATGTTGCCAAAAGGAGATTTCAAGGATTAATTAAACGATTTGTAAGTAATCCTGCATTATTTAAAGAATACAAAGAAATCATTTATGAATGTATGGCTTTAGGAATTGTAGAAATTGTTGAACCCCAGGAAATAAATTCAAGTAATGGTAATTTGACATACTATTTACCCCACCACCCTGTGATTAAAAAAGACAAGCAAACAACGAAATTGCGCATCGTTTTTGATGCATCATCACACGCTCCTTCTGAACCCTCTCTAAATGATGTACTCTTTCAGAGTCCAAATTTGAACTCTGATTTATTTGATTTAATTTTACAGTTTCGAAATAATAAAATTGCTGTAGTGGCAGACATCGAAAAAGCATTTTTGCAAATAAGTCTTGCTGAAACTGATAGAGATTTAACTCGATTCTTGTGGATCGAAGAACTCCCCCAAGATAAAAATACTCCAATGAAAATTTTAATTATGAAAATGTGCCGTGTATTATTGGGCGTAACTTCGAGTCCATTCCTGTTAGAAGCTGTAATTAAACACCATGTGAAAAGGTGTGCAGTTTCGTACCCTGAGACTTGTGCCAAAATTAATTCCTCCATGTATGTCGATGATTTACTGTTAGGAGCAGATACTGTTGATGAAGCTTTAAAATTTTCGAAAGAGTCTTTAGATATTTTTGAACAAGCAAATATGTTCTTACGAAAGTGGCAAAGTAATTCTGCGATTTTAAAGGAATATTTAAAGTCATTAAATATGAATGTTTGTCCTGATACATCGACTGATACAAATCCATTTAAAATCTTAGGGTTAATATGGGACACAGAAGAAGACATTTTCAGATTAGATAACCAGCGTCTTTTAGACTTTGTTCATTGTCTGGAAAAATCCAAAAGGACTGTAATTCAAGCGGCTGGAAGAATTTTCGACCCCATTGGGTTTTTATCGCCATTCACAATTATAATCAAAATGATTTTTCAGTTATCATGGGACAGTGCCGAAACTAGCCTTTTTTGCGCCCGGGGCAAACATGGATTTTGGCGCCCCCCCCCCCCTCAAGTAAATTTACAAAAAGAATTTTACCAAGTTTCTAATAGCCGACTTATTCTAAATTTAAAATATGTAATCACAAAATACGTAATACTGAACTACGTAATCAGCTTTGTCAAATATTGATCAATTACTTTCTTAAGTGCTAACTAATAGATTATTTACTACTATTGTTACTAAATTGGAAATTATGTATACAATTTCTTGTGATAAAATTAAATATTGCGTGCATTATAAATAAATAAAATGTTTTTTTGTGAATCAAGAAGAAAGTAAGAATTCTGTAGTTCCGCAGTGCCTATATACAACCTGGCCCTGATTTTGAAATCTAGGCGTTTATACATTTCTTACCTAAGCTATTTAATTGAATAATGACTCAGAGAAATTTAAGAATTTATAAATGTGTCTCTCGAGCGTGAAAGATTGAATTATCAGGATTAGGATTTGTTATGGTGTTAAAATAAAATTTGGATGCTTCTAAATTACAGTAGAGATGAATATAGCATATTTTTAGAAAGACAATTAACCAAAGTTAATAAGTTTAAAAATTCAATAAATTAAAATTATGACATTTTTTATATTTTAAGTTCCGACACCCTTTAACTTAAAACTATTCTCGAAATCATAAATGAGTACTTTCTGATACATCGAAGATGTAATTTTCATTCAAAAAAATGTGACATTCTATTTTAAATACCAAAAAATTTAATAGTGTTTTTCCTTTTTTGAAAATGTTGTTATAAGACAATAATAGAGATGCAGAACGCGACAGATCGTGAATAATCAATCAACAATCTATTATAATTCAAAATGGATGGCCGTTTCTACCATTAGGCAAAACAACGTGGACATCTATGGCTGAAAATGACATATTTTAGAGGCAGATAGGCTTCTTTACTAGCCATAGCGTCCCGGGAGATATTTTTTTCTGAACTCCTAGAAATAATTCTTAAAAAAGAAAAAAAAATGAGGCTTTTACTATTTTATCTTGCATATAATTCACCCCTTAGTTTTTAGTATCGTTGGCTCCCATTAAGGCCAGATCTGTCTGTAAAAAAATAATTGTAGTAAAAAGCATGAGTGGATTTTTCAGTTGTCGCCTACCTAGAAATGGCAAAAGGAAGAAAAAATAATTTGACAGATTAAAGGCAGGGGCGGCTTTACTAGCCATGGCATCCTGGGTGAGATTGTTTTTTTCTGCACCCCTACAAATGATGTATCCGGAAAAAAAATGTTTTACTAAGTATTTTATTTTGTGTATATTTTTCACCCTTTTGTTTTTAGTATCCCGAATAGTCGTCCAACTTCTTCCTGTCTAAACCTGGATCTGGTTGCAAAAAATAATAGCAGCAAAAGGAATGGGGTGGAATTTTTTAGTTGTCGCCTAGGACGGCAAAACACAGAAATGACAAAAAAGACGAGAAAAAATAATTTTGGGAGATAATGGCAGGGGCGGCTTTACTAGCCATGGCGCCCTGTGCGAGCTTCTTTTCTGAACCTCTACAAATGGTATATTCTTTTAAAAAGGGTTTTATTATTTATTTTACATTTATTTCACCTCTTAGTTTTTAGTGTCGCGCCCTTTCAGGCCGGATCTGTATGTAAAAAGTAATTGTAGTAAAAGACATGGGCGACATTTTTTAGTTGTCACCTGCTAAAAATGGCAAAAGGATAAAAAAAAATGGGAGGATAAAGGCAGGGGCAGATTACTAGCCATGGCACCCTGGGCGGGATTTTTTGCGTATCCCCACAAGTGATATATTAAAAAATAAAATAAATAAAAGGTTTTACTAAGTATTTTATTTTGCATATATTTTCCACACCTTTGTTTTTAGTATCCCGAGAAGTCGCCTGATCTCACCCCTTCTAAGCTCCAAGGCTGGATCTGGATGCAAAAAAATATTTCCAGCAAAAGTAATAGGGGGCAGAATTTTCCATTTGTCGCCTAGGACGGCAAAACACATAGAAATGGTAAACAGAGGAGAAAAAATAATTTTGGAGGATAAAAGCTTTAAGCTATGGCGCCTGTGTGAGATTGTTTACTGTACATCTAACAAATGCTACACTCTTTTTAGATAATGATTTTACTAAGAATTTTACTTTATGCATTCCCTTTTATTTTTATTGTCCTGGGCAGTCGCTTGACCTCACCCATAGCAAAACGGGGGAAAAGAAACTCCACGCTGCTCAGCGAGAAAGAAAGAAAAAATAGAACACCCTTCTTAGAATTTTTTCACAGGGAATCGCTGGGCAATTATCTTTGTTGGACACTGGACAGTGACACAGAGACATGAGACTGACCTTGAAAAATGTTAGGGATTCTTACTACGCGGAAAGTGATTTCCCCGATAGATAGAAGACATAGGACATGGTGTATTTGGAATGGGATAAAAATAAACTAAGAGAACAGTTCTTTCTTCTTATTCATTTGCTATCTAATATTTTAGGCAATTTTTTTTATATCTATTTGTCAAATTTAATGCATTTGGTTCAGTTTTTTTTTTCTGGCTACGAAACATTTGTATTTCACATATATATTTCACACATATATACATTTTTCTATTAAACGACAAACGAAATCTTCATTTTGGCGCCCCCTTTGGGTGGCGCCCGGGGCACATGCCCCCTCTGCCCCCCCTTAGTTTCGGCCCTGTCATGGGAACACGGCATTGATTGGGACGAAAAATTGCCAGAAGATTTAGAGAAAAAGTGGGATAACTGGTGCGCACAGATTCCATACGTTAGTAGAATAAAAATTCCGAGATATTATTTTAATGACATGGGAAACTATGACAGTGTAGAAATTCATTGTTTTAGTGATGCAAGTATTAAGGCGTTTGGAAGTGTAATTTATCTCAGATATCACAACCATAACAGCATAAAAACAAGTTTTGTTACATCAAAAAGCCGATTAGCGGCAATAAAAAAGCTAACATTGCCTTGTTTAGAACTTATGGGTGCTATGGTTGGAGCTAGGCTTGGTAAGCGAGTAATGTCTGTTCTCAAGATAAGTGATAGCAATGTATATTATTGGACTGACTCAAATATTGTACTTCACTGGATTAAGAGTTCATCTAGTACTTGGAAACCATTCATGAGCAATAGGGTATTGGAAATACAAACTTTAACAAATCCGATGAACTTGAGACATTGTCCAGGTAGTTCTAATCCTGCTGATCGACTTACAAGGGGACTCTCACTTCTCGACCTTGAGAGCGATGATATGTGGTGGTCAGGGCCTCCATGGTTAATGAAAGATTCAAAATTATGGCCTAAGGAAGACAGAGAAGTAGATGAAGATATGAAACAACTAGAAGCCAAACGAAAGGTAATTTCCCAAAATCTTTGTTCATCAGAACACCAGAAAACGCTTATAGAGATTGAACGTTTTAGTTCTTTATTGAAAGCAATCAGAACAGTGGCAAGAATTAAAAGATTTGTTTTCAATTTAAGAAGTCCAAATAAACGCAAAGGTACATTATCTGCGGAAGAATTGAAGGAAGCTGAAGAATTATTAATTAAGGAAGTACAAATGAAAAACTATAAGGAAGAAATTGAGTCATTAGAAGGTGGAAATCCTGTTAAGAAAACTTCAAGAATTTATTGTCTATGCCCATATCTAGATGAAAATAAATTGTTACGAATAAGCAGTAAGCTTAATGAAGGATCCTTTGATTCAAATGAGACCAATCCAGTCATATTGCCAAAGAATGAGAAGTTTACCGAGTTGCTAGCTATGCAAGAACACAGAAAATTGATGCATAGTGGTGTTTCTTTGACACTTGCACAAATTCAGAAAAAATTTTGGATTCCACAAGGAAGGCAATTAATCAGGAAAACTATTACAAAATGCCTAATTTGTAGGAAATATAATGCAAAACCAGCTGACCAATTAACTGGCCAACTTGTGAAAGAAAGAATTTCAGAATATCCTGCCTTTACCGTTATAGGATTGGATTTTGCAGGTCTGATAATCACAAAAACTGAGAATAAAGACACGTCAAAGTCATATATTGTGTTATTCACTTGTGCCACAACAAGAGCCATTCATCTGGAAGCAGCAAAGGATATGACTACAAGATCTTTTATTTTGTGTCTTTGTCGATTTATTTCAAGATGTGGGAATTGTAAAATAATTTTTTCTGATAATGCAAAGAGTTATTTTAAGGCTCCCAACAAAGAACTGCAACAATTTGAAAATATAATTAAAAATCAAGAACTTCAGGATTTTATCTCAAATAAAGGTGTGACATGGAGATTTATCATTGAGCGTGCCCCATGGTGGGGAGGATTCTATGAAAGACTAGTAAAGAGTGTAAAGGAACCACTAAGGAAAATTTTGGGAAGAGCTCTCATCACATTTGAGGAACTATCAACGATCTTGACAGAAATCGAAGCCATAATAAACTTGAGACCATTAACTTACACAACAAGTGATTTCGGCGAGCCAGAGCCACTTACACCGGCTCACTTTCTTCAACTAGGAAGAGAAAACATTCGTTTTCTCTACATTTTGCCGAATTAGAGAACAAAATTTCGACCAAAGAAACTTTGTTAAGGAGAAAGCGCTATCAAAGCAAATTGTTGAAACAGCTGTGGACTAAATGAAAGGAACAATACTTATTGAATTTAAGTTCAGCTCATCAATTTAAAACTCCTGAGAGACATAAAAATCTAAAAGTGGGAGATGTTGTCCTAGTAGATGGTACTGCTAAATCTAAACTTCTGTGGGACTTAGGAATAGTTAAGGAAGTGATTATTGGCAGAGATAAACTTATTCGTGCCTGTATAATAAAAACTGCTAAAGGACTGTTGAGAAAACCAGTACAACTTTTGTATCCTTTTGAACTAGACTGTTTAAATGATAAATGATTTCAGTATGTGAATTTGAAATGTTTATTTACTTTTTTTTTTTCTATCAATGTTTGAATATTTAAATGATGCCTTTATAAACTTAAGCTGTAATATTTTTAAAATTTGTAATTTGTTTGTTTACTCATTTACTAAGAATATTTATTATTTTATGCATATTTTATACTTGTTTGAATTTAAAGGTGTGATTGAATAATAATAGTCATTAGTATTATTGATTAATTATTGAAGTGTTAATGATAGCATTTAATTTCTGTATATATGTTTAATCTTTGTGTATAAAATCTGGCCAGATATATGTGTTTATGTAGCTACATATTATAAAGGTGTTGTATTGTATTTATATTGATAATAATTTCATTATTTTATGTTTAATCTTTATACTGTTGAAAATTGAAAAAGTAATTTCATAGAATTGTCAGTAAGTGTAGATTGATTTATTTTATTTTTATGAGGTTTGAGTTTGATGTAAAGTCATGTTTATTATGATAATTTTAATGTTGATTTATTATTATGTACTCTCATGAGTCCAGGTGGGGAGTGTGTAGAGAATTGTAATGTTCTTAATGCCAAAAAGGCGATAAATGAACTTCGATGGCTATTGTTTATATGGGGTTGCCTTTCCACCTGGCTTTGAGAGCGGTAAGTTGCGTAAGAATGTATGATGATAAAAATGGCAGTAGAAATATGTTCGAATTTTACTTGTAAATAATGTAAATATTTTAATTGTATATATCCTTTAATTTTCATTAAATGTAGAGAAAATGCTGCCCGACTTATCTATGAGTAAGTGCCAGTAATTAAGTTATGATTAGCATTGCAAATTAAAATATAATTAAGAATCCACTGAACCACGAAGAATACGGCAAAACAGCTTCAATTTGTCATAACCTGTGCTATTTGAGCAGAGCAACACTGTCAGTCTCTCTTTGGATTTTTTTACTTTTTTGCATTTCTCTCCTTTAAATGACAGCGTTTTTTCTGGCATAAGTTGGTAAAACAACCCTATCTCATCAGCGTTGTAGACATCCTCAGGAGAGTACTTATCTAATATTTTTTTCATTTCCTGTTGTTTCCACGATTCTGCATCATTTATTGGAGCAGACTTTTCTTCACCAATGACTGACTGAAATGAAATTCCATGGCGATCATGAAATGAAGCAAGCCATCCATTGCTAGCCTTGAAATTCTCATTTCCCAGCATAACTGCAAATTTCCTTGCCTTTTAACAAAGTATGTGTCCACTGATAGGTACATTTTGGGACTGTATTTCTTGAAACCATCTGATCATTGCAGTGTCTATGTCTTCATTCACGGGACCTTTGATCCTTTTGCATTTTAAGTCTATTTCCCCTTTCGCTGCAGCCTCTTCAATTTCATTATTTTTCTTCAAAATAGTAACAATGGTTGACTGTGGAATACCATATTTTTTAGAGGCATCCACTTGCTTAAGTCCTTGGTCAATTTCTAAAACAATTTTTAGCTTTTCACCAAAAGAAATTCTTTATCGCGATGCCATTTCAAAATCGAAGCAAAAAAATAACGAAAAAGCAATCCGCTTTACACAATTTACAGAGTGAAGTATAAGTGTACCTTTTATAACTGGACCAAAGAACGATTGCGTCAGAAGAAGCAAGTGATAGGTTGCCATAAAAGAGATTGCGCCAAGCAGGTGCGGGCAGCATTGAAGAAACAGAGAGGGAAAAACGATGAGTTTGCGAAAATAGACAACCTGTGAGCCAAGAACAAATACCATTGGAGAGAACATTCTAGAACACAGTTACGTTGACCTAAGGGGAAAAGTGGCGGGAATAAATTTATTATCCAGAGAGTTTAGGAGTTGGGGGGGTCTTTCAACAAACAATTAAAAGGGATTGAGAAATAGAAAGCGATCGTTTCAAAAAGCTCAAAATTATCGTTATATACAGGTTTCATGTTAACCCATTTATTGTTATAGACAGGCTCAGTATACATTAAATTAATAGGATTTCTGCTGGAGCCAAATGAAATATCGTTATAGACAGGTTTTTCATTATAGACAATATCGTTATGTACAGGTTTGACTGTATATATATATATTTCAGAAACGAATGCAAATTTCGTCTATTTCGTTCTTTCTGTAAGATACTGATAATGGCTTTTTTTATGTTTAGAGGTACTCAGTTTAAAAAAAAAAAAAAAAAAAAATAATAATAATAATAATAATAATTGATTGTTATTTTAGCGAGCTGTCTTCGAATGATTTCAACCCACTGTTGCTGTAGACATTTGTATTTCTCCATACCCAACTGATCTCCATGGCACATTCTATGCTAAAAATAATTCTATTAAAAAACAAAAAAACAATGCTTATAATGAGTTTAAGTGTTAATATCTTAACTGTCAGCAAAGTATACATAAAACTTAACAAATTTCATACTAAAAAAAATGGGCAGGAAATTCTAAAATTATCATTTTTTTCATTAGTTTTACAATGTGTAAATGTACGAGTATACCCGTGTCGCCTCAGAAAAATGTCCTCTTATACACTGTATATCTCAGATTATATGCTAGCTTTGTATACACTTAAAAAAAAATGTTAGCCATACTAATAATTTTGTTTAGCGAAGAAATTATTTATTTGCAAATTTAAATTCTTTATAACATAGATATTTTAACAATTAAAATCTATTTTTTCTTGTAATTCAAAAGTAAATCAAATATGAACAAGACTTCTTTAAAAATATTACTTACGAAAATTAAACCAATATTATTTTTCTACATACTTTCCTTTAACATCTACACACTTTTTCTGCTATATTGGAAGTTTTGTATCATAAAAAGTATCAGGTTGTGTCTGAAGCCAATTTCACACAAATTCCTTGAATTTTTCATGTGATAAAAATGTTTCTTCTCTTAATGCTTCTTTGAGGGATCAAAATAAATGCTAACTTGACGATGGTAAATTAAAAGGAGGATGTTTGAGAGTTGAATAATGAAGTTTATCTATATTACTTTTAAATGCTAAAGGTGTAAAATTAACAACTATAATATAAATTAAAATAACTTTTATTAGTTGTTTTACATGTTTCAACTCTTCTGAGTCATTTTCAAAAACAAAATGAGAATATTCTAAAGCTGCACGGGCTTTGAAGTTATTATTTACATGTACTTTTAAAAAAAAATTACGCATGTTATCTATTATATTTAACTTGATTGTTTATTTTCATATCTTTGAGCATGGAGTAATTCTAGCCACAGTTTCGGTAAATTAAAAGATGCCGCATCGTTACATATTGTATTTTTGCGCGTGAGTATCTCTATGGTTTCTCTTATTATGGATGGATAGTATAGACTGGATGGAAGTATTATTTTACTTTCATTGAAATTTATTTGGATGCTTTCTTCTTGATTTATTGAGTTTATCTAATTTTTGTTTTGTTACACCTATTAGTGTGAGGTCTTGCATTCTGCTGTAGAAGAACAATTTGGATTATAATTAAACTTTTTTAGGATCAGTGTTCTGCTTGAATTTTCTCCAAAAATTCCCAGCACTATACTGCATTAGTTTTATGTCATTTGTGAAAAAAATTGACATAGCAAATACTCCATAAATCCCAAAAGTTAATCAGAAGAACTTTGTCAGTTTTTGCATTCAGTGGAGTAGTTTTACTTTTTGTGCACCATTCTATACTGGGCCACTTGGTTTCATATCTTTCTTGCCAATTTTTAAATAACTTGTGCAATCTGCATACTCGAGATCTCAATAGGAAATCATTACTGAATCGCACATTAAATCTGTGCCTGCTTTCAAAGGATTTGGCATTTTCATTTGTTAAAAGTATTATAAAGTATACTTTGTACAACTCCACTAGGTATTTTGTATTCACTCATAATGCTAAAGAAATGAATGTATGAAAAATAAAACTATGCCAAATAAATTTCTAAACCACAGACAACATATTATGGTTGCCAGGACAACAAATACAAAAAAAAAATCTTCTGTTGCTAAGAAAAAATATTTGATTCACCCTAATATTTTTATATTAATATTTTTTTCATCAGTTTTTTTTTCTTTTAATCGCCTGATTTTTTTATCTTTACACATTGACATCTCTGAATTCATCACGTGTTTTAAGTTTCTGTTACTATATAATTTTTTATATTACCTTTGTGCATTAGTTGAATGTTGATTTATGTAAAATATTCTAGAATTTTCATACTTATTATTCATGTACATTTGCAGGTTGCTAATTCTTGACATCATTTTGGAGCAGCTGAGCAATGGTCCTGAGAATACATATTTTAATGTGCCCATCTCTTCAATAAATTTCATCAAAGAACTTTATATTGACTATGTGATGAATATTGTTAAAATTTGCAGTAGTGAATCAAATGACATGGTGTGTAAATATCAAAGTTTAACTAATTTTTATTTGTATTATGTTAAGTCATTTAGTGTCTACTTTTAATCAGAAGTTTTTATCATTTGTTTTTAAACTTTATGAATACTAATTATTTAATAATTCCAGTTAGCTAATATTTTTGTGTCTACTTTTTGTTAAAAACATTTTCCATTTTTGTTGATGACTTTCATAAGCTTTTTTTTTTTTAATGTAATTTCATAAAATTATTTTTAAAATTAATTTCTCTACAAGATTAAGGACAATATATATATATATATATATATATACATACATGTATGGAGTAAACTTTGTAGGCAGACTGTGTAAGGCGGAAATCTGTCTAAAGCAGAATACTGTTTACAATGAAAAATTTTCTCGACACTATATGTTTTATTTATGATTTCTATTCTTTCATTGTTTTTTCAATATCATATTGTGTTCCATTTTCATTGTTTGACTTGCATGTATACTGTCAATCTGTTTTACAATAATTTTTTACTTTATTTTTAAAATGTATTTACATAGTTTTGGTATGTTTAAAATGGTTTGGGATGCAAACTTATCCTTTTTTATTTATATCTTTTTTACTCATTTTTTAACACTTTCCATCATAGTTAAAAATGAATTCGGTTTCTCTGACTGTGCTCTAACTCCTGTAAATATACTCTGATTGCCATGTAATTGCTATGTGTTATTAAGATTTACCGTGACATGTTCAGTATTGAAAATGAAGTGTGTAGCATTTATAATTCGTTTACAAGAGCACTTAAAAGAATTCGGTTATATTATGGTCTATGGGAAAAAATTATTTGCAATGTATTTTAATGATGTTATGCTATTTCAAACACATTAAAATTGATATATATCACTGAGGTGCACTATAAGGTACTTACTATAAAATATCGTGTGCTTAGCATTTATTGTTCATTTACAGGGACACATAAAAG
Source organism: Maratus michaelseni (assembly GCA_963931845.1). Lineage (NCBI taxonomy): Eukaryota > Metazoa > Arthropoda > Arachnida > Araneae > Salticidae > Maratus > Maratus michaelseni. Next base: position 260,784,786 of record OZ007592.1, read on the forward strand.
AATTCCATTACAGTACTGTCTATGAGCAATAATAGCTGGAAGTTTGTTTTTTAATTAAATTAATTTTTTGCATATTATTGGTGTATATAAATTCTATAGATCATATACAGAGCTGCTCAAAAGAATTAGAGTGCATTTCTGCTTATTAATGGAAATTACTGAAGAGGAATTTTCGACTGTGTTATGAGTTTCCTAACTGAACTAAATTTTTGCATACTGTGTAGTATATATACAAATCTATAGATTATATACAGGGATGCACAAAATAATTTGGCTACTTTACTGATTATAGCTTGTAAAATGCTGAAATTTTGTTTCATATGTGTTATGCATTTACCAAACTGTTTACTTAGATATCATGTTTCGCCTTATTAAATGGTGAAATTTGGTTAGCGTATTTTGAATGTGTTGGAAAGTGGTTCATAACTTCTTAATTCATGATTTTTTTTTTTTTTGGAAATGTGTATTTATACATTTTTTTTCATATGTAAAAGTTTTTTCTCAAAAGAAAAAAAAATCATAGACAATTTAAAGAATATATAACTGAAAAACACAATATGCAAAGTTTCATAGCTTTATCTTCCGTTGAAATTTAGATATAAGAATTTAAAAATGGCAAATCTGGAAAATATACATTCTGTGATAGACAGATTTCAATTAGGAAAGATAGATTTTGATCTAACTGTCGTATTTACATATAGTTTGCATTATTTTATTTTAAAAATTTTAGAATATTTAAAAAAAATATTAAAGTTTGTAAAACTAGCAAATAAAACCTTTGTGCAAGAATATTAAAAGGCAGAAAACTAACGTTAAAAATACACAAAAAAGCAACAAACAACTGTTTCAAATCCACAAGCAAGATTCTTCTTCTGTGCAACAAAGAACAAAGCACAGCGTGCTAGAAAAGCAGGACTGGGCAAAACGATAGAGAGCTTACAAGAGAGAGACCGAGAGAGAGAAAAGACAGAGGCTTATATACCTGATGCGGGTAGAGAACGCCTCGTGGATTCGAAAAAGCTCTTTGCTGCTTTTTTGTGTATTATTTGTGCATTTTTAATATTAGTTTTCTGCCTTTTAATATTAAAGTTTGATTTTTTTAAATTTTTGTGTTTCAGACCATTTTAAAAATTATTCTGAAACCCTCACATATATTTAAGTTTGAGGGCAAATTCTTTTATAGTGTTGTCTGTAAATATTTCTAATGTTAATTATCTAATTGGTTTGATGACAACTATAGGCAAGAAACATTTATTTATTTTGTGAACCCTCACATATATTTAAGTTTGAGGGCAAATTCTTTTAAAGTGTTGTCTGTAAATATTTCTAATGTTAATTATCTAATTGGTTTGATGACAACTATAGGCAAGAAACATTTATTTATTTTGTGAACCCTCACATATATTTAAATTTGAGGGCAAATTCTTTTATAGTGTTGTCTGTAAATATTTCTAATGTTAATTATCTATTTGGTTTGATGACAACTATATCCAAGAAACATTTATTTATTTATTTTGTAAGTGATGGATATGTCCCTATCCATTTTTAGCATTTTAGGTAGATTTCGTAAGAAATACTACCTATTACATTCTCACCTAAGTTGGAAATTTTGAAAAATTTTTGCAGATCTACGCCGATCATGACTCCCAGAAACCAAAACCACCCCCAGTTCAAAACTTTATATATCTATCTATCTATCTATCTATCTATCTATCTATCTATCTATCTATGTCACTTTTTTCTGACCACGATAACTGGAAAAATTCTGCATTAATCTTTTACAAACTGATACATAAAATCAAGGGGCATAAAATCTCGGTCAAGTTCGTTAATGGGCAAAATCGAACCAAGGGGGGGGAGGGTGGGGGGGCTTTTTGTGAAAACAGAAAAAACCCCATAATTTCTTAATTATTATACGTATCGATTCCATTTAAAGTTATTAATACTTCTAGGAGAAGGGCCGAAAATTTATGTATGACAGATTTTTGATATAATTAAAAATGGCTCCAAGGGGGGGAAAAAAGGGGGGTTTTAGAAGAAAAAAAAATCATAGCTTCGTCAATTCACAAGATATCAAATCCGCGTAAATTTATTATTAATCCTCTTAATATTATCTAAAACTTTTATATTGACAAGTTTTTTATAGGACCAACCGTTATAGCAAAAAAAAAATAAAAACAAAAAAATCCCTGCCGGCTCCGCCTGCAAACAAGTTATTTTTCGAAGTAAGCGGTTCCAACTCCCGCATCTGTTCGAAACTGATACATAAAATCAAGAGGCATAAAATCTCCGTCAAGTTCGTTAATGGGCAAAATCGAACCAGGAGGGGGGGGGATGGGGAGGGCCTTTTTGTGAAAACAGAAAAAAACCCATAATTTCTTAATTATGATACGTATCGAATCCGTTTGAAGTTATTATTACTTTTAGGAGAAGGGCCGAAAATTTATGTATGACAGATTTTTGATATAATTAAAAATTGCCTTAAGAGGGGGGGAGGGGGGGGGGTAGAAGAAAAAATGCTTAACTTCGTCAATTCCCAAGATTTCAAATCCGCTTAAATTTATTATAAATCCTCTTAATATTATCTAAAACTTTTATATTGACAAGTTTTTTATAGGACCAACCGTTATACCAAAAAAAAAATTAAAAACAAAAAAATCCCTGCCGAATCCGCCTGCAAACAAGTTAGGTTTCGAAGTAGGCGGTTCAAACTGCCGCATCATCGTAAAAAAGGTCATTTCTTCCGCGATTCCCGACAAACAGGCGCCCCACGGTCTGCGTCTTCGAAATCTACCTGTGCCTGTAGGCCGAGCCGTCAGGGATTTTTTTATATTAAGAACACAGGTCAGTAGAAAAAAAAAAGCCTCTCTGCAAAACAAATATATGAACTATAGAAGTATGATATTCTTAAATCTAAATATGGCAGCACATGCCATTCTTCTGAGAAACTTTTATAACAACAAATAATGAAGGCTTTGTTATATTAATTTACAATGTTAGAATAAATTAACATCAAAAAGGTATTTTCACTGTCTTAGATAACAAATCAATAAAATATATCATGAAAATCTATTTTATTGATATTTGTTTCATGGATTGCTCTTTTGGTATCCCCTTTTCTTTTGTGTCCAGCAATATCCACTAACATATTTTCATTCCTTTTTAATACTGTATCTCAGCTAACATTTTATATGTATGTATTTATAAGTTATTTACATATTATATACATTTTATTATTTATAAAATTTCCCCTTGTGTTTTAGTAAGACCTAAAATGCCCTCCCACCTAAAAAGTGGTACATGATACAATAATTTCATTGTCATAATTTGATATAATAGTATGACATCTATAAGAATCAACCATTATTTTTACAGGGAGGATTTCGTGGCAGTGAATGTAATAGCACAAATCTTTAAAATGTGGTAAAGCAGATTAACCTCATTGTCATATCACACATCCGTCAATATTGTTAAAGTTTTAAGATAAAATTTTTTTTATTTAATTTAATATAAAGCATGTAGAAAAAATTTAATTATTAAAGTAATATGTATATTTTGCTATTTTTGTTAAAACTGAGCTGACCAAAAGCAAATAAAAACTAGCTTAATAAACTTCAAAGTTGATAACCACATTTTTGAGATAGTATAATCACTTATTATAAAAAAGGAAAAAAATGTTTTTCAATGTTTTGTTTTATAATATTTAAAAATGGTTAATGCTAAAAGTACTGACAATAAGTAAACAAAATAATTTAATAATTAGCACATTTTACATTTAAATTGTATCCAATAACTAACCGAAAGTACCTTTTTTGTTTACATCAATGAAAAGGGAGGTGGAGGGTAGATTTTATCCTAATAGTCACATAAATTTCATATTTTTTCATATGTCTTGTTTTTTATAATGAAGACTTTAAACTACTTACCTTTTTATTCTGGGTGTCCCCTCTTATTATTATCCAACAGATACTTCCTAGATTGCCAGTTTTAATGATATGGTTCCAATTGCAGAAATGTTCATGTCAAAATAGTGAGTTTTTTTTCTTCTTTTTTCTAAAGTTACAAAATTCAAATGTTTATACAGACCCTGGATCCTATAAGTTGATATATAGGAAAACTTTTTTCATGCTCTAACAGTTAAAACACTAAAAAGTCCATTCTTCTATGACCAAACTTACTTTTTTATGATACTTTGAGTTTTAGGAATTTTTAGTGTTGTTGGCTCTAAAAACAGAAAAATACATTTTTAGTGATACTGAAAATTCATAAAATTTAAAGTAGCATAACTCTGTAAGTTTTGGTCATACAAGAATTTAATTTTTCGTGTTTTACTTGTTAGGGCATGGAGAAAGATTTTCTAAGTATAGTTATAAGAAACTAAAAACTGTATAAAAATTTAAATTTTGTAATTTTTTTTTAAATAGCTATTTTGTTGTAAATGGCTTTTGATATGATGAAGAAACTTTGGAAACATTTTTACAATTGGAACTCTATACCTCTAAAGTTAAAGATTTAGGAATTAGCTATTGGATAATAAGAGTATATTGGGACCTTTTGTATATTGGAAAGAAAAATGGGTTTGTTTTCTTAATCAGGGCTATGATGTCACCAGCAGTAAACTGGCCTCTATATAAATTGTCTTTATATTGCAATATTTACATTGCCATCAAGTAATGTAAAAGAAATAAACTTCATTTCGTGATTTTTTGCACAGGTCGTATCATTAAGCAAAATGCCTTTTTAACAAACTTCCAACAAAAGAGATTATGTAATTCGGTATATATTTTAATGTGTGTCCAGGCATAACTTTTGAACATATGGTCGTTATTGAAAAAATAGTATGGCCTGTTCTTCCACTGTAAGCATCCAAAAATTTCCTCTTAATGTCAGTTTTTAGAAATCCATACACAACATAATGGGAAATTGTGGCAATACTACCAGGGGTAGTACTTGTTCTGAAATTCCTGATATTCCTGAAAAAAAATTAAAACGTCCTGAAATGGCCTAAAATATGGTAGTCTGTCCTAAAATTCCTGAAATTTTCTGAGTTTTATGCTATATTGGCATTTGATATCATCAAATAGGGGATAGGTGTGCCCTTTTTACTTATGCAAAATGATCATGAAATTCGCAATTTTCTTCAATTTTAAATTTTTAGTGATGATCCGTTACCAAAAAATCACAATTTTTATTGATTAGTCATTAAAAAGAGCTTGCTATTTTTGCCTGTCAGCCGCAAAAAGTCACAATTTTTATCAATCAGTTATAAAAAAGAAAATATTTTGCAATTTTCATTGATCAGCGAAGAAAAAAATCTATTTTTGTCCTTCAGTAATGTAACAATTGCAATTTTTTAGTAGCTTGGTCAAAGGGTTCTGGTAAAATTACTTTTTTTTTAAATGTACCCAAACTTTTAAAACAAAAAAATTGTGTATATAGTGTACTATTTATGATAATAAAATGTATTGAAGAGAGAGTTAAGGATTTTTTCTGTTAGTATGCCAAGCAAATGTGTCCTGAAATATCATCTAGGGCAAGTACTACACCTGTACTACTAATGGTGATTGAAATAGTATTTGGTAATAAAGTACTAAAAAGTGATATGTAATGAGTTTAAATAAATAAATCAGACTATAAGAGGGTGGAATAAAATAAATTCAGATTAGGAGTACCTTTGTGCTGAAATTTGGTAGCTATAGGTGCAGCCTTTCATCCATTAAATAAGACACACAGACATTTATTACATGTGTAGAAAAGTTCTCTGTTTAAGATGTACATATTTTGTAAGGGGAGGGAGATGCAGTATTTAATATAAAGTCAGTCAGCTATGTAACTTAGCATTAGGTAATGAGTTTTTTAAATAAAGATATATATTTTATCATATATTTTAGAAACCTCTTGAAATTGCAAGGCTGCTAGGAGTATTATGTAATGCTTCTGTTTCGGATGCATATTGCATGGAACTTAAGTCCAGCAGAAGACTATTAGAAACATCAGTTGGTAATTATAAAAATTTCTTTAACTGCATATTTTAGAGCACCTTTAAAATTTTATATTCTGCCTTCTGTTAATTTTTGAAAGAATATAATGCTAAATTATCAGTGAAGTAGATAAATATTCTGTGATTTATAAGGAAAGGGATTTATTTTTAGTTATTTCAGTAACAGAAAAAATATTTTTTTACAAATTTAATGTGAAATAGTTTATTTTTATCAAAAATGAGTTTACTATTTAAATTTTTGTTACATATTCATTTTAATTTTTGTATTTGTGTACATATTTTCCTACATTTTTGTGGTTGGTGTTAAGTCATTATGTTTAACAGACAGAACACTGCCTAGAGTATTTATGTAAGACATTTTAACACTTATTGTTTTGATCATAATTTTTAAATGCTTTTATTTAGTTTAATTTCTTTGTCATGGCAGAAACTTTAATTGATTTTGTATTTATTCCCATTAAACCCATTTATTGTGTTTATAATTGGTAAATTTGCTTGCTTTTTTCGTTTTTTCTAAAATTTGCTTGAAATTATACAATAGCAAATGTAAATCAGGTTAACTTTTTTAATTTAAATAAGGAGCATCTTGTATATGTCCAAATAAAAATAACAATAATCAGAATAGAACTTCTATTGGGTCTCATTAATAAATTGTAATACATTATTGTCTCAAATTGTATTTTAGTACTTTCACAGATATTTTAAAGCAATACTAAAATTAATGTTAGAATTCAAAAGGAAATTTTTTTGATGAAACTGTTACTGTTACATGTTTGATAAGCAATCTACATATGAAAATTCACATCTGCAGAATAGAGAACTGCCCAATGCGACATCTGCATATGCTATGATACCCTATGAAGTTTTTTTTAAACACTTTTTCGAACTTTTACTACTTGCTACTATTATTTTGTAATAGGAAACCATTTTAAAAGATACTTTGCATTAAAGCAATTATTATTTGCATAGTTTTTATTACAGGTGCCATTAAGGTTTTGGCTATCTTCCTTGTAAAAATGTTTGCTATCTCAAAAAAATTAATTCTAAATTTACATCTTCAGATAAAAATTAATGTTTTCTGAGAAAAATGTTTAGTTTTTAAAGAATAAGGTTAGAAATGCAGTAGAAATATTAGTTAATCCAGAAAGTTTTGTGTTTTTTTTAAAGCAAAGTGTAGTTTAGTCTAATTATTTTGCTATTGCTGATAAGGAGTAACCTTGAATGACACAGATATGTACATTTGGTCTTTTCTGTTTACTTTTGTTTCCGTGCAGTGCTAAGAATTTAGAACCAAAAAGTTCATTTTGTCATATTATGCTCTTTTATTTTAAGAAAGGTAAAAAGGCTAGTCAGACTGCTTGTAAAATTTGTGCTGTATATAGACAAAGTGCTGTTTCAGATGACACAGTTCGAAGGGGTTTTGAGAAGTTTATGCACGGAAATTTCTGCCTCTAATATGATGCCCCTCTGGACAACCCTTATCTGTAAAGGAGGACCTCTTAAAAGAAGCTATTGCTGAAAATTTGTTACACAGTGCAGTGCATGATCATTTGATAGTTTCTTTTAATATGTGATGTCCTCCTTTACAGATGATGGTTGTCCAGATCGTGCATCATCTTTGAGGTTGAAATTTCTACATTTAAACTTCTCAAACAACTTTTGAACTGAGTTATCTGAAACAGTACTTTGTCTATATATAGCACAAATATTATGTGCAGTCTGACCAGCATTTTTACCTTACTTGAAATAAAAGAGCATAATATGACGAAAATGAACTTTTTGGTTCTCCATTCTTAGCACTACACTGGAAAAACAAATTATGCCACAACACAAGCAAGAAATGTGCAGCGTAAGCAGAAAAGACCGAATGTACATATCTGGGTCATTCAAGGCCACTCCTTATCAACAGTAGCAAAATATTAACTAGATGAAACCACGCTTTGCTTTGAAAAACTACAGAACTTTCCAGGTGATCTAATATTTTGAACCCAGTGATGTCGGAGACACGCTATAGCGCATCATTTAAACAAAGAATTGGAGAAGGGATGCATTAATACAATTTTTATGGGTCCTTCTGAACGCATAATTTTTTTGTTGAAAGATCACAAAAGTGTATATTGTATAAAATACATTAAATCTGTCTTATTTCTAAAACAGGGCCCCCTTTTGTAAAAAAGGACCCGATTGTTTGGAAGTGTCTGGGTCCCAGGGACCCTGGATTTCAAAAGCCTAGCAGTATCACTGCAACTATGAAAGGGTGTAAAACTGTATAATAAAATTCAACAAACTTTAAATTTACAGTACACTTTTTTTGTAGAATATATGAGGAAAGACTTTGTTTTAAATGCATATGCATCTATGTAAGCCAATATAATTTAAGAAGAATAAGAGTTAACAGAAATAAGAAATTACAGCAAACTACAATGAAAAAATTCAACAATGTACATTATTCTTTCATTTGCTGTTTCAACTTCTGTTTTGAATGTATATTTGTAAGAATAATTGCAGAGAATAATATTAAACGCTAAAGCAGATAGATCTCTGATATAAAATTTACCACTACATGAAAAATGTTTTTGAAAATCAGATATTTGAAAAAGAAAAAATTCAAACTTGGATATCTTGTTAAATGTTTATCTATATTAATAAAATAAATTGTTTGTCTGCAAGCTAGATGTCTGCAAATTTGGATAAGGATAGACGATTTAGATTTTTTATTTTTTAATAATTAGTCAAGATATTAATAAAAAATTTTCAAACAAGTTTCCATTGTTCCAGTGATCCCTTCTACGCATATCCAGGGAATCCGAAGGTTTTCAAGCATGGGCATAGGAAACGTTCAGTTATTTTCTGTAGTTTGAAATCTCAAACTTGATCATCTGGTTCCCTGTAACGTTAAAAAAAAAGATTCATTTCCACAGTACTTTTTCGGTTGTAACAGTATCTTTTGTTTAAAAAATTATTAATATTTACTACTTCAAAAAACATTTTCTGAAGGTCGTTATCACTGCAGTTAATGTCATTCCCATGGCCCAGATTAATATACCCATTTATAGAAAATTCTTTTCTGCTTTCAATGGTACCTTTCATTTAAAAAAAATGAATGTTTACTGTTTCAAAAAAAACATTTTCTGCTGTCATTGTTGAACTAAAAAATTCACATATTTCCATAATGTTTCAAGTTTGCTGAAGATTTTGAGCCACTCATAAAAGTAATCCAATTTCAATCTTTTCTCCCAATACAGTAAATTTTGTCCTCTTTTCAATAAAGTTTATTCAAAATTTCTTTAGCAATTTTGAAATTTTCGTGATTTAAAAAAAAGAAGGGGTTCATTACACCAAAAATGAGAATTTTTTTTTTTTTTTAATCATCTGATATCTATTTGATACTTTATCCATCCAATCTTATATTTTATATCCCTGTATAGAGTAAACTTTCAAAAGAAATGAATAAAATAATTTGAATTTATATGAATTTTTAAAAACTTTAAGAAAAGATAAATTTTAGATGACCATATGAATTCCTGAATCATTTGTGGCTTTACAGCAATAAAAATTTTCATCTTAGTTTCCTCTTTTTTATTTTTTTTTTCGCAAAGACATTTTAAATTGTGTATTTTTTTAAAGTTACATTATCGATTACACAGCTAGCATAATGAGATCGAGATATTTTTCAAGTAACGTCGAGAAATAATAAAGCTATTTTAGGAAAATTGACAGAACAAACTGCAGTTGATAAATCTATCTGACAATATAGGAAAATTTGACTTTGCCTTCAAGTTGAGAAAGTATACAATCAAATGAGAGGAAGCAATATTTTCTAGTCGTGAATCACTGGAAAGTCCTGGTTATTTATTTTATGTGATTTAAGTAAAAAATATTGTTTAACAAGATTTATTGAGGTTATTTTAGTGTTGAAGTCAGAGGATGGCTTTTTTGGGAGGGAGGAATCTCCCACCCTCCCCAGAGCTGCAGAAATTATTTCTGGAGAAAAATGTCGGAATTCAACACACTGATTTTAGATAATTTAAGATCCTGGATGTGATAAAGATATCACATTCTTTATTTTTATTTACTTTTTATTTCAGCTCAGCGCAGTTCTGCATTTAGTAACTTTTAACTAACTTATTAATCTTTTTTCTGATAGTTCAGCATTCCTTTAAGCCTGTTATCATCTACCGAGACACACTACTGCTGTTTTTCACCAGAGAGCTTTTCTCTCTTTGCATCATATCTTTTGTTTTGTTTTCGGCGCAGGTGCTAGCTTTGAACTCGCCTCGCTTGTGCGTACTACGCATGCACCACACGCAATAGCCACAGCGTTACAATTTCTGTTTTGCCACCGATAATTTTAGGCTACTCCATGTTTCGGTTTTTGTCACTGGTTTTCTAGCTTTAGAACTTTAATGAAAATGATGCCGTAAATATTTTGGAAAGTGTGGTCTGAATCAAGGCTTAGTGTCTGTTCAGTATCCAAGAATTCGGCAGTTAGGTCGGTTCTCCGGAGATCAACTCTCTATTTGTAGATGTTTTTAATGTTCTTAAAAATACTGGATGCTATTGTATATAATTTAAATTTAACATTTTAAAAGTTTGATAAAGTAATAAATATATTCTTAAATTCATTAAACTATCCTCATGGAATCGGCCAGAAAGGATTTAAATAAGCTTTGAAATCACAATGGTTCTTATGCGAGAGCCATTTTTTTTAAAAGTGCAGTCTCCATAATTCTCCACCAATTCTACCTTCCTCTACTTCCTAAGGCAATAAAATAAAGATGGATTTCTATTTCAAAAGAGCCTCATAATTTTCGTTTACATGTCTTTGTTGCATGTCAAGTAAGATTATTTTATTCATTAAATTTGATTGTTTTCTCTTCCAAGTTTGACCAAAAGAATGCAAGCACACTTTATTGTGCTGGGTCTATTGCATTTTAAATCACAACTGCAATTTATTTAACCTATATGATCTATCTCATCATCACCCATCCTTAAATTATTAAATATTTAATGGCACAAAAATATTCATGCCACAGTGGGCTCGAACAATGCCAGGCAGTTCAGTTAGTATTTAATAAAGAAATTTTTTTTTTTTTTTTTTTATTAATTTCATATATTTATAATTCAAGTTATAATAAATCATCTTTTTATTGGCTGTGGTAAAGCATTGAATTTATCAAAGGTATATATATCTTTTATGCTTTTTTTCACCATCATAATTTAAATTTATCACTGTAGTGTAACTATGCATTCAAGTATGCCGTGTGATAAAAAAGCTTGAAAAACCTTTTTATCGCATGGACGAAAATTTTTAACTCTGGAAAACCTGCTCTAGTGTCTAGGGTCACCACAAGTCTAAAGTCGGCCTTGAATACTATAGTCAGGCATGAAAATTTTCCATGTTATATGGAAATCAGCTATTTTGAATGCCTCTCTGGCTGATTTTGATATCTTATGAAAAATTCTTGAGAAATTGTGACCTATCAACTAATGCCATACATATATGTGTATATGTTAATATTGTGATAATTTTGTATTCACGTGGCGATCAGATTGCTCTTTCATGCTTGTATAGTGAGATAATTTATGTTTTTCTAATTATGTAAATAAGAGCAATTGAATAATTGTGTGAATAAGGGCACCCTTCATTGTTTGCCATCAGTTGAGGTGCACCACTTCTTACTAAATATTTGAACAGGCTGGATCTAGTATATGCTCAGATCCAAAATTAAATTGGTAACAATAAAACAAAACAGAATTTTCATTGGGTCTCCATTTATAAACTGTAATATGTTATTTTATAGTACTGTTGAAATTATTTTAAATTATCAGTAATCTCAATTTTGATGTTCAAAAGACTAAATATTTCATCAAAAATTGTTGCTGTAGCAGAATTTTTACAGACTCGAATGATGTTAAAAAATTTTAACCCATAAGAAAATTTAATAATTCTAAATAAATTGAGCTATTTAAATTCATATCAATTATATTTTCTCTTTATCTGTTTTATTTTTGTTTTGTTTTGTTAACTGCTTCTTTTTTTATATTTTGATTTCTGGATTGTTTTACTTGAATTTTGTGTAATTTATCTTTTTGTTAGATACCCTGAGATGTGTTCACTTGCTCGGGAAAAAAAGCTCTAATGCTTTTTCATGTATTAGCAGTTTGAAGATTTTAAATAAGAATGATAAAGAAGCAATAGAGTCTAATCCTTCCTATGGATTCAAGAAAAACTTGATACGACTTATAGGCAATCTCTGTTTTAACTGCAAAGATAATCAAGATGCTGTAAGTTAAAATCTCTTACCAACCTCTGCTAAATAATGTATTGCAAAATGTTTTTCTCAAGCTTAATGATACTTATTTAAATTCTTTTTGGAAATTTGTTGATATATAGTATTTTTGTTAAGATATTTTTTTTATGTTGCCATACTTTTCATCATTTAGAAAAATATATGAAAAATTAAACAATTTCTTTTATACAACCTTTCTATTGTACTTAAACTAATTTTTCTGTTATATTATTTCTCACACATAACAAGAATTTAACTAGGTTTGGGTAAATCTAATTTTTACTAGAACATGAAAAATACCCGAGAAAATAAGCAAAAACTAATAAATTTTATTTGACTTCTCTATAGTTAACAATAAATATTATTTTATTATTCATAATTCATTATTATTTCTATATTATAATAATTTTTAGAATTAAGATATAGTTATTTAATTATTAATGTTATAATTATTGGGTGTCATCAGTAGAATCGGTTATTTTGAAAAGTGTGGAAGTCCACTAAATAAAATTTTACAGAACAGACAAAAAAGGATACAATGTAAAAAATTCTAGGTGTGGTGTTTTATTTTTTGATATGTTAATACACTATTAAACCTTACTAAATGTATACAGTTTGTAAACACTGATAATTGGAAACATAGAAAAAAAATATAATTATGCCTTTTTCAAAATAAATGAAAATAATTTTAATGAAACATTCATATTTATATGGTTTACTGAGTCTTTATTTTTTAAAATAACAAGTTTATTACAATTGAACTTTAATTGTATTTATTAAGCATTATTATGTCATCAGAAATTTTAGAAGGTTGATTTATTATTAAATTATAAAAATCCAAGTAATCACTAGGAATATATTTCAACCCTTTTGTTGTTGGTAAATTAATGATTTTGCTGCCAAGAAACAGCTTGAAATCATATTTTACAGCGTTATTTATAAATGCAGATATTTTTACAAAATCTGGTTTTATTAGACTCATATTGAAACTCATAAAATAAGGATAAATTGAAGTTTTTTTTTTTCCTCTTTGCACGTTTTTTCCTAATGACTGAATAGGAATGAATGAATGACTGATAATGAATAAATAAATGACTGAATAGGCATTTCTTAAAAAAGTACCTGAACCACCAACATTGGAAGTCAATAATATCTAGTGTAGCAATTTTATAAATGGATATTTTTGGAATGTTGTTGCAGCTGACTGCTATATCTTCATATTTTGTTGGTAGATATATTCTGTCATAATGTTTCATTTTTCTTTTAACTAAGCCAAAATCTCTGACATAAGAAAAATAGAGTGCCCTCGGATTGGAAAGTAATGATTTAAAAAAAAAAAATTGTGGGTTTCTGTTAAAACCATTTGAATTCTGACCATTGTGTTATTTTTGTTTTGCCCTGCACATCCATATGAAAATGCATACTTGCCAACTTTTACACTTTAGGTGTAAAATTTACACTTTTGGATCATTTTTAACACTTTTACACTTTTGGGGCACATATTTTTACACTTTCTTGCAAAGTTTCTTCCAAGTTTCATTTTTCATCCCTTAATTTATGAATTACTTTCTAGTTGCTTATAGTAACGGTAAATGATGAATGTTAGGGGAATGTTTAGCATTGTCAAAGAATGAGTTCAGGTTTCATTGTTAAAAATCATCAGGAAGATTATTTAAATTTGTATTGCATGTACGAAGTCGTGTTTTCAATAAATTTGCACAGACGTAAAGCAAAAATTAGATTTGAAAAGCTGTGTATATGTCTTTAAAATCAGTTTCTTAATGAGTGTTGTAATGTTTTTCATATTTTTCTCATCAAACTATCTTTATAATGGTCAGCACTGTATTATTTAATACTACTCATCTATTATGTACTTAAAATTTTTTGAAAAAAGCTGTGTATGTGTTACTTAAAAATTGGTTGTATGTTTAAAAAAAAATGGTGTGAAATACTCTTCACGCGTCATTTTACACTTTGCCATTTTCAAAAGTTGGCAGGTATGAAAATGTGTGCAGTTTCTATATCAGGCACAATGTTTTCAATGTAATGTTTAATGAATGACCATACCTCATTTGGGCCTTTATTCACAAAGCCCTTATTGTATGAGTCAAACATAGCTTTTTAAATTTTTTAAATTATGGATGCAGAATTAACCTACAGTTGCCTATAATAAAATATTTTTTGCACTGGGTTATTGGGTAGGAGAACATTCTGCGTATAATCTTGCACATCTTCTTTAGTTTGGCTAAGCTCACTTGATGAAGCCATTTAATTAAACTAACATTTATTTTGAAAACAGCACTAATCCAGACATGCACCATTTTCAAAATAAACTCTATAAAAGACAAGTCGTATATATCGAATAAAATGGTGAACTACCTAATCTTTGGTGAAAATGTGCAGATACTATAGACAAATGTAACTGTATACTTAACTCTGTTTAGCCAAAATGTGCGACTTCTACTCTTTTCAAAATAACTCATTCAATTGATCGATCTATGAAATATCATTAGACAAGAAATATGTAGTTGATTTTCTCCTTTTTCTATTTCCTAGATCAGGCATTTAGATGGTATTCCACTTTTATTAGATTGCTGCAATTTAGATGCTCGTAATCCATGTATCCTTTTTATGTTTAATTTTTTTTAAAATTATTCTTAATGTATATGTCTCTATGTTCCATTAATGGGTGTATTTATTTACTAAATTCTCTAATTTTACTAATATCCACTTAATTTATTTATTTATGTAGTTGAACCTTGTTAACACAAAATCGCTTAACGCGAAATTTTGCTTAACACAAAATAATATTAGATATGTCTGATATGTCAGTTAGATATGTCTGAAAATCAATGTTAATCAATTCATTTAACACGAAATTGAATTAAAAAAAATCACTCTTTTTTTTCCCTCCAAAGTCAAAACATGGTTCCTTATGTGAAGTTTTCGATATTTTAAATTTACGCATCACATCCTCTTCTTAAAAATGGAATTTTTCTCATGGTTTGAAAAAGACCTAAAGTGGAAAAGAATTTGAGAAAATGGTGAAATACTGAATTCCTGACTAATCCTTGCTTTTCTTTGTCCTCTGATATGCGGAAGTTTTCCCACACTAACCATGTGAGCTATAGATTGGCCACAATGAAGTTTGGGTGAAGGAATTTCTTTTTTGAAAGTGATTGTTCCATTACTTGTTTGACTGTATTGACAGTGACATAAACTGGGTTTCTGAAATCCCCTATCTTCGAGTGAAAGAAATGACAATCCTTACTTCACTACCTGACTAACATAATTGAAACTCTGTTTGCAGTTGCTCTGTAGATTTCTATGATAGATGAGTCGAAAAAAGTAAGCTATATCTTTAAAAACCAAGCAAAATATTTTATACGAAGTCAATGATAAAGTACTGAAAAAACAAGAAATTGAGACAAAGTATGGGATACCCAATGTCACACTCTCTATGATTTTAAAGAATCATGAAAAGATTGAAGTGACTGATGCTGTGAGTCAATTTCAACCAGTAAGAAAAATGTGTACAGGAAAGAATGAAGAAATTGAAATTGCTATCTTGCAGTGGATAAAAGAGGCAAGAAGCCAGAACATTGTTTTAATTGGTTCAGTTTTGCAAGAGAAAGCTAAGGCTTTTGCTGATACTCTCTGTGAGAGTGATTTCACATGTTCTAATGGATGACTGATAAGATTCAAAGAACATCATAGAATTATCTGTAAAAAAGATATGTGGCCAAAAAACAGGGAATTATTTCACAAACATTGTTTTTTTTTAGTACATTTGCATAGATGAAGATGTTCTGACTTAGAATTTTGATGACAGATGAAGAAATAATTGCTGCATTAGCTGAAAAAAAAAGAGATAACAACATCAACAAGTCAGACAAGGATGAAGAAATCGACACGAAAAGGAAAAGTTTACTGTCATTAAATGAATCTACCTCAGCATTGAAAATTGTATATTTCCTTATAGAACAAGAAGATGCTTCCCGAGTTTTGGACAAATTAGATGAGGTCCATACATCTATAAAAAAAGTACTCTACAAAAATTGAAGCAAAAGTCAATAACAGACTTAAAATAAACAAGTAAATAAACAGGTTTAAAAACAACAGCGGAGTCTCTGCTGTTGTTTTTAAACACTCATCGCCATTCCATCTTGGTCACGAGCAGAGACGCAAACATACGTACATGGCCTAAACTTTTAAATTTGTTTTTAATCTTTTTAACTTTGACACTGAGGAGCTTTAGAGGCTCCGAAACAGCTGTTTGCTATTTTATATATATTTTATTTATTTTTTTGCTCATCAAATAAAGATGTTCTAAAGTAAAACCTCACTGTTCTTATTGAAATAAATGATGAGTTATTTCCTTAATGCTATAAAGTTATCATGCAGTGGGGTATTTTAGCTATAAGAAATATCATGGAGAGGAATCCTGAAAATCAAGCTGTTTTGGCATCCATTTCTGTCACTGGAGATCTTGTTGACTCTGCCTTAATGAGAGAGATGGGTTTTGAGATTTCTAATGAAAATGGAAAATTTGTTTTAACGCCTCTACAATCCTGAGGAGTATCTTTCCTGTTTTGCTGGAGAAATGTTTCATATAATATTCGTCTGTCCTTTTCTTATCTGTATATTTTACTTGGTCTAAAATTGTCTTAGACTTATGATTATTTCTGTAAAGCATGTGTTTTAGGGTATGTTTAAATTCTATTCTACTTCATTGTTTTCAGGTATTCAATCATTATGAAATAAAATATGGAGGTATATTATCTATCTTTTTTTGTCTATATATTTTACTTTGTCTTATATTTGTTTTAGACATAGGATTGTTTTTATCAAAAATGTGTTATGGTGTATATTTAAATTTATATTCTATTCTACTTTATTCATTGTATGTTGATATTGTGTTTTAATTTAGACATAAATATCTACTTAATTATAATAATCTAAAAAGAAGTGGTTCAGGGTTCATTTTTAGTGATGAATTATTTAAAAAAAATAAACTTTGTTCTTGTAGAAAAATTTATGATAGCTTACTTGTTTGTGTTCATTTGTATAATCTATAGTTTATAAACCTTAAATACTGCTTTGATTTATAAAATTTTCTTTTTTATTTTCTGCATGGTTTGATATAGATACATTATAACTATTCTGTATTTTTGTTATTAAAACATAACAATTTATGCTATTTTCGAAAAGAATATATAAAGTTTAGTACTAAAAGTGTTATGTAACAGAAGTTATTTACATTACATAATATAAAATTATTCATTCAAAGTTAATAAATAAATTAATAAATATAATATTTTATACTGCACATTAAAATTACCAGACCTGGTATTGTATTTTCAACTGTGATATGTGTTTCTTAACTGAACTAAATTTTAGCATCCTATGTAGTCTATACAGATATACACTATATGCCAATATATATATATATATATATATATATATATATATATATATATATATATATATATATATATATATATATATATATATATATATATCAATTTCCTTAATATTGTAAACTGTGGATATACAATGATGGAGAATACAAATACACAATGTTTTAAAATTAAAAAGACATAATATAAAATCGAGTACTTAATAAAAATAAATTACAATAGACGTTACAAGCTCTATAAAAGCTCCTCATCAATACAAATATCATTCAAAAACCAAAGCTATTGCTTACACATGTTTATGTTCAAAATTATGCATTTAAATATTAAATCACCAAGGAGTATATGTCATAGTAGGACCACATATTCTGTTGGAATTTTACATGCTTTCATTTAGGGGAGATTTCTGTAATTTTGTAAACTAACCTTCTAGAAAAATTTTATTTTTAAAATTATTCCAATTAGATTTAATTATTTTAATGTTTTCAAAATCTGGGATGTAGTCAGTATTTATTGAATGATTAACAAGTTTTCGATTATAAATTGCCAGATTTGTAAGCATGTTTATGCTTTCTAAGCAATTGTTGCTTGATTGTCTAGTTTCACTAATGTAAACTGAGTCACAATCTTTACAAGGGGATACTGTAAACTATACTGGTATTCCATAATGAGCTTGTTTTAGGCTTAAATTTGCATAACATTTTTCAGAACATTTTGAGGTTTAAAGGCTGTACTAAGATTAATTGATTTGAATAAATTAGATATTTTTTCTAACAAATTTTTATAATATGGACTGGGGCATAACTTGTAAGACTCCTGTAGTTTATGGGGGATGCTGCAGATTGCTCCGTTTAGCCATCGTATAGAGTAACTATTATATTTCAAATTAGTAAAGATTTTTTTCTTTTGCTAATTGAAGGACTTCGTCATTGTTACAATATTTTCTTGCTCTTTGAGCTAAGGTTCTAACAACCGTGATTTTATGGGAGACAGACACAATATTTTGCTTCATAATGCTAAGCTTATTTAATGTACGATATGAAACTTGAGGCAAATATCTCTAAAAAAGCTTTGCATGTATCTATTAAAAACTTATTTTTATTAAAAAACTGATACTTAACTTTTAAATCGAAAACAGAGAATACATAAAGTTCAAAGCCATTTCTAGTTCAGTGGGAATACTTCAAAATTAATGACAAACAGCAATGTGTACATCCACAGCTTAAAACTGAGTTTAAAAATTCTTCTGGTCTGTACCAAGAGGAAAAGGTGGTAGCTTCCCTATTCCTTGGTTTTGAGAATTTTGAAAATTTTACTGAAACACAAAACTAAAATGCGCGGAACCTGATTATAGAAGATTCCCATTTTTCATCAATACTGAATTATAACATGAATTTCGGAAAATTTGTCAGCTACTGCCAAGTTGGCTTCATTTATGGTGACCAATTTTATTTTTGTCACCAAACTTGGTGATATCTTGTCAAATATGGAAACAGTTGTTTCTCGATATTGCATCATAAAAATTATCAGGCGTTAGTGGCATAGAGTTAAAACACATTGAATACATTCTTTAAAAGTGCTCTTGTGTAAGTTTTCACTGTATTTAAAGCGAGTGGGCTTTTGATTTAACTTTGTATGTAAATGAAAAATATTTGCATAAGAAATTATTAATTTACCCGGTAAAATCTGCATTGCCTTTTGATTTGTTTCTCAATTTTAGTAATTGATATTCTTAAATGCATGAATTATGGATTTCAATAGGTGCAACATGAATTAAATATCTTTGTGACATCATTATTATTAATCTTTCTTATTTCTTCAGTATGAAGTTTCAGATGAAACTTCATAAAAATTTTCATCTAAGAATTTCCATTTTTTATGTACCTCAATCATTTTCTCAACAACCATATCATAAAATCAATATTCTTCTGTATATTGACTGTTTTTTAAACTTTTATAGTATTTTATATGTTAGTTGTTGTAGTGTATGTATACATTAGAAATGTGAAATTCCTTTTGGCAGAAATTTATTCAGTGTTACATACATTGTGGCTGTACTTGTTTTAGAAGTTTATGTACATATATACCTTAAAGTACAAAAGAACTTTTAATGCACATCATTAGTAGCAGAACAATTACTTCCAAATAATAGACTGTAGTTACTAAATTGTGCACAAATGATTCTTCTTTTTTTTTTAACTTTTTAAAAATCGATTTGTAAATTCAGAAATTAATTTTATTCTTTTTTTTCCCTTTAAAAAGAAAAAAGGTATTTTTTGTTAATGAAGAGAGGAGAAATTATCAGAGTATGAAGTTGTGAAATTCAGAAGTGGTATTAATAAATAGTAAACCCTGTACATAATGTTTAAATAGTTGTGACTGAGACTCTCTGGTTTTTATGAATAGCTTCATAGCTAAATTTTTTATCAACAGTGATTTTCATGTTTTTTTTGTCAATTATTTTTGCTATTTTATAGTCATTGTTTCATAACAAAAAGTTTTTTTTTATTAACCATTGAGAAAATGGTTGTTGTTTTCAGTCGATAATGGACCTCTTGGCGTCGTCACTTTATATTCATTCATAAGCATTTTTAACAAAATTCTGTAACTTTAGAAGAATTTTTTTTTTACGCCTTTTTAACGAAATTCTGTAACTTTAGAAGAATTTGTCTTTGAATAGGCAATAAAAATGCATAAAATCGTTACAAAAAGGATAGATGCAAACTATCAGATATGAAAAAAAGCCAAATTAAAAAATTGACATCAGAGGAGAAATCGTCTTATAAAGCAAAAAACGTGGTCTTCAACTTTAATTTCCTCAAAATACCTTTAGCTCAGACATCAATCTAATCAAGAGTTAAAGTTATTGTAGGAAGGATCCGATAAAATATTAAGGTATATTAAAGATAAGGTATAGTAATGGAAAATGTGTTTCAATAACTGCTGCGATGGTTTAAATGAATATTTTTGCGAGGACAAAGAATGCCAGGATCTCTTCAACTGTAGTAATGGAAAATGCGTTTATTTATAGATGGTTCCGATGAATATTTTTGAATAATTAATATTTTTTAGTTAATTTGAAAAAAAAAATAATAAGCTTTCAGAACATTTTCCCAATGGTTGTTGTAATTTGTTAAATTACAATTTTTTTTTTTCATTTTTTAATTATTATTTATTTGTATTTAAGATTTAAAACTCCAGGACGAAAGTCTTCTGCAAACCAGAGACATTTTGCGTTTTGGATTTTTTAAAAAAATTATTATTAATCCTTTTTTTCTGCCTTTTTTAGCAATTTTTTTAGTTTTTTCTTTCTTTCTTTCTGGCTTCTTATAACTAGTGTATGGTAGAACAGAAATACTAACAAAATAAATTTTGAGGAGAGACTTCCAAGTTCTGGCATACTTTCCTTTATATGCATTTTATTCAATTTTTTCCCTCCTTTTCTTTTCTCTCTTTTTTTTTCTTTTTAAAGAAATGAAGAAATTTAATCTTTGCAAATGATCTGCCATTAAAAATCGTGTAATGATTTGCTGTGTTCAGTTCTTCTCCATTCACAACATGAATGATGCATCAGTATTCATGTTATACTTAAAGTCTAACCAAAAATAAAGTAATACAATATTTCGAAGATATGTTTTATTTTGTAATTTGTATTGCAAAAACCTCTTGAATTTATTGTTGTCAGTCAGGTTAAATATAAGAAAAACAGCAGATTTAAATTGACCTTTTATTAATGTATTTTATATCTGACACATCTCTTCTATGGATATCTCTATTATACTGTAAGCAGTAAGCATTAACTGATGAGTTTTATATTTTGTTCATTACTTTTTTACCACATATGCCTTTTTAATTTTTGTTTTTTGAATTTATAAATATTTATTGCAGAACTGTAATCAATACTGTGTTAAAAAAATATTTTTTAATGTTTAGTTATTGTGACAAAATAGTTAAATGCAGTTAAGTATAGAAATGAGCTTTATTTTGAAATGAGTGCCTGGCATGAATTAGATTAGTTGAGGCGTTCAGAAATCAATCCAACTAACTCCATTTTTTTAGAAGTTCGGGTGATAACATGATTGGGTTGAAATTTTTCTATATATTTTTATACAGTGCTGAAAAATTACCCTTGATTTAAAAAAAATTAAGGATCATAAATATACTGAAAAAAAATAATCGTGTTTTTTTAAATATAGATACATAACTTTAACTTCTTATACTGAGCATTTTTATTTCATGGAGTTAGGCGGGTTGGGTTCTGAACGCCTCAGTTTCAGAAGTAATGAAAAGTACATATTTTCTATAAATTAATGGGGAAAGTAAAACTCCCTTTTCCTTATTTCTTTTTAAGTTAATATTTAAAATTGGCCATAAAGACAAACAAAATTTTAAAATAAGCTGTAGGGATAGAAAAAGAAAAGTCCTTATATTTGTGTTAACATTATTTTTCAGGGTTTGCTGAAATGTGGGAGAATGTGTTGGTATCTTTTTTTTTTTTTTTTTTTTTTTTTTTTTTAAATGTTTGTGTGAAAAAGGGTCTGGAGGGTTTGGCAGTTGTGTTATTAACTCCTTCGTGATGAGTATCAATACGTGACTCTTAAAGTGCTCAGAATCTTGGATTACTCCTACCAACAATTTTTAATTAAAAATTTTGCTTTATTTGATCAAAACATTTCTGTGATTAAGTTAGGCAAAAATTTTCTATTTTCAAAACCGGTGATGAAATATTAAAAATTCCGTGAACGACACTCATCAGGAAAGGGTTAAGGAAATGGTATCTTAGTATATACAGTGCATATCAAAAGTTAAAGCAAAACAACAATTTTTAAATAAACTTTAAATATCCACTTTATTTCAATACTAGCATATGCATCCATCAAAAATGATGGAAATGTGTTATTTTAAGTTTATAAATAACGTTAATTTAATAAATAGGGACCATTCTCAAAATTCTATTTCACAAAAAGGATCCTCAATGCAAAATTTAATGTTAGGAATAGGTTTCTAAATAAGCTAATAATATATTCATAATTTGTAGCATTCGATCTTTCAGTGTAACATTTTATTTGTCACAAAATTAAAAAAAAAAAATAATTGCATCAATCTTTGCATATAAAGTATGTACTTTTCTTTTCTTTCTAAAAATTAATGTTACTTACGTATTATTCGATTTAGGAGATAGATCGCTAAAAACGGATATCTAATTCCCAATTTTGTTTGAAACAGTAATTTAACATTATTAAATACATAACATTATTAAAAATAGTAACTAATATAACACAAATAAATAAATATAATATAGTAAATGAACATTAATTAAAAAAATAAAAAACTCTAAACTATAATAAAAAAATTAAACTATAAATTATAATAAAAAAATAAACTGTAATAAATAAGTAAACTATACAGATGTAAAAAAATAAGGGTTATTGTTATTAAAATAATTGGCGCCATGCTTGGCACAGTTGTATTTGACCTGGCCTGGATAATATGTAAGTACCAAATTATCAATTGGGACTTGAAAATGCCTGAAGAGGGTGCTGATCGCAAATGTCGATACAGGAAAGGCTGTGATGTCTTACATACACGCACCTTTTTTTAAAAAATCTGTTATAAAAAGAAAAAAGGTCACCAAACTTTGGGGTTTTTTTCCTCTAATAGTAACCTGGCAATTATGCTTGTATTAAGTAATTGGTGTTAAATTTTGAAGAGCGCAAATATAAAAAAATTGCCGAACATCAGTGCATGAGTGTAACAAATCTGTTCACAGGAAAATTGTCCCTTTAACTAATGCTAAAGTGCCATTGAAACCATTATTTATTGTAAACACGTTTGAAAGTGTTAGATATTCAAATTTGGATAATTTTTACTTTGTCATATAAACACAGACCAGTAATATCACATGAAATCTGAAATTGTGCAAAAAAATAATCATTATGAACAAATTAAAAATACATGTAATACAATTGGCTTGCACGGAATTTTCCTGAAGCGAGAAGTTATATCTTTTTTCCAGCAGATGGCGTATTCGAGTGCTTGAATTGGCAATTAACTCCTTTTTTCATGTATTATTTTAATGAAACTTTCAAAGAGTCGTTCATTTTTCTCTAGATTTGAAATTTGTGGTTTTGAATGGCAACAGTATTTGCTTGTTTATATCTTTTAAACAGTTGTTTATAATAGCTGATTGTCTGTTATTTTTAATTTAGACCTTAGAACATTATAATTGGATAGTTTTTGAAGGTTTTAGAGAAAATAATGAAGAATAGATATGATACAAAGCAGATTATGTGTGTATTTCCATAAGTTGAACAATCAGCATACTTAAGGCATCATAATACTTACGCCAAACATGGCCGTGATACATTTGCCTTTTCTCTAGGATATTTAAGATCGTGTTTATATGCATTAATAATTGCAGTTTTAAAATGATATTCAACAAAATTATGTTTTTAATTTTATTCCAGACCATTGAGTTTCAGAACGGAACAAAAATAAGTGTCAAAAGTTTAAGCACAAAATTGTTTTTATGCAAATTTTACAAAATGACATAAGCAGTGGCTCATGAAAATGATTTTTGAGTTTATAAGAAGCACCAGGTTGTTGTTTTTGTGCTAATACAAAACGGCAAAGTTGAAAAAATTCTCACATGAGGGTATATTAAAAGTCAGGAGTATGAGAGCAAAACATAAATCTGTTTCTGAAATTGCAGTTGCATTAAAAAGATCAAACGAGGAATTTATAAAGTTTCGACTCTTGGTCAAGATTTTAAATGAAAATCTCACCCAATAAAGCCACAAGTGACCTGTTTTCATTAAGACCAGTGCATTAGAAACTTGGCTTGAACTGGAAATTATTCTCTTTTAAAAATACAGTTGATAAACAAATATAGAAAAAAAAATCATAGAAAAGTTTTAGAATCAGGGTACATGAAAACTGTAAGATGGCTCGATTACTAAGTTTAAAACCACACCATAAAGAAGCTTGATTACAGTGGGCCGAAAAGCTCATGGCATTTGATGATAAGTGGCTGAATGCCATATTCAGTAATTAGAAAAATTAAATTTATACAATCTTGATGGATTTGCATACTATTGGCATGGATCTCCGAAAAGAGCCAAGGAGTATATTTAGTAGACAATACGGTGGTAGTTCTGAAATTGTATAGGGAGAGATTTCTTTCAATGGTCGGACATCTCTAGCATTCATCAGTGGGCGTCAAAATTATAAAAACTATCAAGAGACACTTGGCTATCATTTGCTTCCTGTTTGGGAAATTTTAGGTGGAGAAAATTGAATTTTTCAACATGACAACGCTTCCAATCCTACCTCTAACTCAACGTCAAAGTGGCTCGGGTCAAACATGGTATCGGTTTGGAATTGGCCAGCACTTAGTCTTGATTTCAGTCCGATAGAAAACATATAAGGTATTCTCACATGCACATTTTACCAAAATGGTAGGCAGTATTCTTCAGTTAAAGACTTAAAATTGGCCATTGAGAAACATTT
The DNA here is from genome assembly GCA_963931845.1 of Maratus michaelseni. Classification (NCBI taxonomy): domain Eukaryota; kingdom Metazoa; phylum Arthropoda; class Arachnida; order Araneae; family Salticidae; genus Maratus; species Maratus michaelseni. The sequence continues at coordinate 260,810,006 of OZ007592.1, forward strand.
CAGCTAATTAAATGTAATGGAGTTATAATAAAGTATCAACTTTTTATTATTATCCTTCTATAAAAAATAATTACTCTGTTAAAACTTTTCTCATGCTAATTTTTGTTCTTTTGTTAAATTCAATGGTTTTAGATAAAATTTAAGGCATAATTGCGTTAAAATTATAGTAAAAGTAAACTACAGTTTGTAATACATATGAACATGTATTTAAACTAGAATGAGTAATTAAAAACTATTTTGAAAATTGCTGTTGCGCTTAAACTTTTGACCTGCACTGTATTAGGAAAGCTAAAGAGGCAGGTAGTATGTTTCTCAGTTTGTTCTCTTTTAAATGTATGTTTTTACACACAAGTCTAAATCTTAACATGTCCAGAATCTGATCTGGTGTAATTAATTTTAATTTATTTATTTTGTCTTTCAGACTAATTAAGAGTTTTTATTTTAATTTCCTTTTCTTTTTAATTACTAGAATTATTGTAGTTGAGTTCTACATGTCATAATTGTATTGAAGGAGATTGTAAATAGTTGAATTTTTTTTTCAAAGTTTTGTATTTTAATTTGACATCTGTGTACATATGCCTCATTTCCTATCTTCCTTTTTATTTTGTCTTGAAAGCAGACTAATGTTATTCAAATTCACTGCAGTAAGTTCTACATAAGTGATGTCAAATATTGTAGGTAGATGAGTCACGGATACTATATTAAAAAGTTGACAACTGATAAAGTGAAGATTTTTGTAATTGTCTTGTTCTGCTACTTTTGATTTTTTTTTTTATTGTAAATATCATTTTTTGTAAAATGTGTATTATAGAGATTTACATTCAAACTTATAAGGCAGGCTGCACACAGATGTGACAAGTGACACAGCATGAGACTTACGAGGCAAATTCAGAAGTTCAAACCTGTTTCTTTGTTTCTAATCTCTTTCGTCTCATGTTTCTTTTCCTAAGTCGCACATTCTATCTCTTGTTGCCTCAGTGTGTGGGCCTACCTAACAGTTGGCAAGTTTCTTTTATGTCTACTATTATTATTCATGTATTTCATATACATTTTGCAATAATTGGATATGTGTTATAAGAGTTTTGGATTTTAAATAAAATTAGATTTTAAAAGTTTTAAATGGTGTAATGTTTACTTACTGTAACACTAATGTTATAGTTAAGTGCAGCATTCATGCAAGTTTTTAAATTTGCTATTGACAAAAACAATTTTTAAATCTTTTAAACAATCTTTACTTTAAATGAATAAATATCACAATATTACTTATTTGCAGCTTTTTTTTTAAAAAGATATAAAATTAAAAAAAGATAGAGGATCAAAGATATGCTTAGTTTCGTAAAGCTTTTTCTTGATATATGGCAGGGATAGCAAACCTTTCCACATCCATCTGCATGCTAAATTTTTCAAAAGAATATTTTACCTGACCATGATGTGCTAATAACAATGAATAAAATTAGCAGATCAAATAAATTTAAGTATATATTACAAAAAAAAAAAAAAACCTGGTTTATATATAGTGTTATCAGGGGGTCGGAAATAGCGCACTACAAGTAGCGAAACTACACTAGTCGCTACTTTTTAAAGTAGTTTGTAGTGTATCGTGCTACATTTAAAACAATGTAGTGTAGCAAGTAGCGCGATACAAAAAATCAGTAGTTTGTAGTGAGAATTGACGCTACTTCAGGAAAAAAAAAAAAAATATGACAATGACTCCATATGTATGTGTGAATGTAAGCATGTAAATATTAAAATTTTCTCACCTTTTCAGGTGCACAGAGCTCCCATTTGTAAAATTAGGATTTAAGTTTTTATTTATTGTTATATTATTATTTATTCGAACCCACAGTATTCTGTAAAGTGTTCAGAAAATCCAGTGAAATCACATTCAATTTTATGTAACTTAATTTAAATATTGATTGTATTGTGTATATATCTCTTAATTTCGCTAAGAAATTTGTAATATGTGTATAACTAACATTTTGGATACAAACACAAAAGCATTTTCTTGTATGTTATTTTTCTTAATTATTTAATGCCCTCGGTTATATCGCAGTTATTTAATTGTATTCCGTCAGACGCAATATAACGAGGGGTCACTTTATTATTTAATCCGTGTCTTCAATTTTGAGTGTAAATTGTGTCCTTCGACAAAATCTGAAAGTAGTGAAGTAGCAACTACTTTAGAAAAGTAGTTTGTAGTCGCTGCTTTTTAAAACAAGTAGTTGTAGTTAGCTACATTTTTGGTAAAGTAGTTGTAGTTCGCTACAATAGAAAAGTCATTTTTCCGACCCCTGAGTGTTATTTTATAAAAAGTAATTTATAAAACAATGTGATTTCTCTTGTTGCATGTTGAATGCCTAATAATTGCTATCGGGTTGCTACTTTCTTATTTTTAACAGAATGCAAACAGAATTGCAGTCATCTGACAATGGAGTTTCTGTTTGAGATTTTCATATTATTGAATTTCGAAAACAGGAACTCTCAGAAAAAATGTCAAAATATAAGCACCAGCTTCTTTGAACATTTCTACATGTCTGGAATTGAATTCCTAGTTGTCATAATTTTATCATCCCTTTTTCCCCCCTTTGTAATAATGCCTGAACGCCTGATGATGTTTATTTCTCCAAATTATTCTCCCTCTATTTAAAAAAAGAAAGAAAGAAAAAAAAATCAATATTGAATTTGATAAGTTTTTTCAATTTCTTACCAATTGAATTTAGACATACTCAGCTAATCTAAATTCTCGTATTTTGTGCAATTTCACTGTATTTTTGGATTTAGAAACTCAATCAATGCTGTGTCAAAAATATTCTGCTGCATGCCATAAGTTTGTCAGTCCTCATATATTATACTAGCTGAAGTACCCAGTATTGTTCGGGATTTTAAGAATGTTTGTTTAAAAAAAAAAAAAAAATTTAAAAATTAAACATGTTGTATAAAAAACATAATAAAAGAAAGCAGTCAAAATGTTATACAAATGAATCTAATGAAAACCCAAGCTTAAAATATATAAATTTATATAATAAACTTGTCAGAATTCAGCTATAAATCAGCTTGCTTCCATTCATCATTGGAGCAATAAAAGGAAAAATGTCAAACTGTCTTGGAATTAATTATACATGATGGAACAAACTGAAAAACAATTACTTCAAAGCTCATTTTCTTAAACAACAATGTCTGTTGATTTGTACAATACAGCTTCTCCAGGTAACTCTTCTTAAATCTTCAAGTTGATGTTGTTTACACTATAATTTTTTAGTTCAAGAATCACACATTCGCAAATCCATTTATGGTCTGTAAAATATCGAATATTTGGAAATACTTTCAGTATAAGATATTATAACATATTTAATACAGACTGTCATTTTCAAGGGGAACCGTTGACTGATAATAGAATTGTCGCTTCCAATGTGCAGATTTTGAACAAGGGCTAGTCTATTAATCTGTAGGGGTGTATGAAAGGTCGGTGAGTTCAAGTGCTGGAGTCTGATAATTTCAAAATATTGAACCATATCTCAGGCAGTGCTGTAGTCGAGGGGATACGTGGGAGGACGGCGTCCCCCCCCACTTTTTTATTTTATCTTATATGTCCCCCTATTTTTTTTATTTTCGGGGGGACTCAGGGTCATGGGAGAATGCAGACTTTTGAAGTGTGTGAATTTTTCTAAAGGATAAGCACGCTAATAAATTAACAATTTTAAGAAATAAATCACTAATTTTTAATACTTCCCAAAAAAGTTGAAAAGTATTTGACGTCGGATGGTTTGTCTGTTCTTAGTCTAACTTCCGTTAAGTTTGCTTGAATTGCGACAAAATTTATGAATGTTTTTAATGCTCATTGCAGTATTATCCCTATTGAAAATTGTGTAGATATTCGAAACCATCATTTGACAGCAAAAACAGACTTTGGGGACCTGAAAATTTAGAGAAATACTAAAATATGCATATGCATACAGAATCGTAAAAAAAAAAAAGCAAAAACTGATCCAGGGAACCTCAAAATGTAAATTTATGCCAAAATTTCTTAGTCTTTTTTTTTTTTTTTTTTTTTTCATGACTACAATATTTTTCTTGCACTATACATGCCAAAAATTAAAAATGCAGTAATTTTCATTCTTGTCAATGTACAGCCGGTTCCTGTTTAATGTTATTCTATGACAGAAATGTTATTCAAAAACAGAAATTGCAAAACAAATTTTAACGAAAAGCTTGTTGCATGAATTAGCGTTGCTGAATTCCGAATTCTGTTGTTCTATGAGCGTCCCCCCACTTTTTTTCCAGCACTACACCACTGATCTCAGGTATGTTGTAAGATAAAACATGCATTTCCTTTACTCAAAATTTCTCAAGATTCTCTGATTTTAGCAGTATAATAATTCGTTGTAGGTACTATAATTTTTGCATTTTCAAAATCAATTTTTATATTCTGTCATTGATATAACCTTGATAATGCTGTGGACAGTCGGTTGAATTTGATGTCAGAAATATGATCTTTCGATCTTTCTTTAAAGTTACGAGTGGTCATGCCTACATAGGATAAATCATTTTGCATTTCTTTACAAAATGGCATAGAATAGATTCCTGCGGTATCGTTATTGGGTATCGGATCGATTTTATTGTGAATTCAATCTTTTAACTTTGATGATGGTTTAGTTATTAAGTTAATATGGAATTTCTTTAAGGCATATCTTAGATCTAAATATGTAGATATGTCAGGAATCGAAAAATGTGTTCGCTAAATAGGTGTCTGCTTTTTGGAATCGGAAGTGTCCATTATGGAGGTCTTATTGTATATATATATTTAACCTGAAAAAATATTGTGGACATACTTTTGAAAAAAGCGGGTCAACCCGAACCCGACCCGCCAGAGTCAAAACACAACCCGAAACCGACCGAACCCGAAATAATAAGTCAACCAGACCCGCAGCAAAAAGGTAGAAGTCAACGCAATCCAAACCGCCACGAAAAAAAATATAGCGCCAACCCAACCCAACCCGACTCGAACCGCGGGACGGGTGTGGGTAAAAACGGGTAACTGCAGGACTCTAGTATGGATCAAACTCTAGGTATATTAGGATTTAAACAGATTTGTTATACCCGCTGTTATGGTTTGATTGAATAGCGATAATACAAGAATATGGGTAATAAGGGATTAATATTAGAATGAAGAAGAATAAGACTGTTTCGATACTTGTATTGAAAGCAAACAAATTGTCTTCACTATATAAATATATTAGACAGAAATGGTAACAAAGAGTAGATTGTCTCGTGCTAACAGTCTTGGAATTTGGAATACCTCTTTTTATCGATTTTTTTTTTTTATTTTTATGTCGTCTTCGACATTTATCGAAATAGACTAGTATGTTGCGGCACCACCGCCGTATCAAGGCTTTTAGCGGCCCTAGGGCATCTTTCCATAAAGAAAGATCCTTCTCTGAGGTATCTGTTAAAACAAAAACAAATTAGCCAAACAAAGAATAGGCAGTAATAATCCAAAGATTATAGGGACCTATGGACGTCTTCATAAAGATGGTCCAAAGAAAAGATGGAGAAGAGTATATACCCCCTCACCCCTCTAGAAAAAACAATATTTTTAATGTCTGTTTTATTTTAGCGGCGTTATTTAAAAGTTGGAAATTGATGCAAATATTTTTTTTTGTTACGGGCATTATAAAGTGTTAGCTTTTTTTAAAGTAATGGAAACAAAATTTTACGAAGTAATAGAATCATAATTTCTTTTAAATACAACATGTATAAAATTATGTATGTATATCTATACTAATATTATAAAGAAGTAACCTTTGTTTGTTTGTTTCTGGAACTACCAGATAGATTTCAAAAGTAATGATGGTAACAGCCCCTGCTCCAACATTGGCTATATTTTATGTCAATTTATCTCTATCCTCAGGGGAGTGCAGGAGCAAAAATCGTTTTAACCCTTTGAGGGGCGGTGGTATATATTATATACCACCTAATTTTAATCCGATTCAAACCAGAAACTTTTAATTAAATTTTACTTTTTTAACTTTGACGAGAAAAAGTTGAAGAATTGCTTATTCTTCTTTTGAACTAAATTATTTCCTAAATTCCGGTGGGAATTCAACGTTAGAGGAGCACAAGTGCTTGCCCCTGAAAGGGTTAAAGAAGGAGCTAGAAACGTGGAATTTAGCATAGTAGTTACTTATAAGTAGTAAATGCTCTCTAAGAACAGTTTCTAAAATATTCGAAATTTAAAATGGTGAAATGAAGGATAATCGTTCTAAATTACGATTTGTAAATTAATTGATAAGGATAGAAACTTCAAATTTGACATGGCTGCTACTTTTAAGACGCAAAAAAGAAACACAGAACAGTTTTTTTAAATTTCGAAATTTAAATGGGTGCAGGAGAAAAAAACGTTAGAAGTTCGGTTTTTGTAATACTGAAATGACTAGAAACTTGAAATTTGGTATGGCCGGTATTTTAAGATACAAATGCTCGCTAAAAATAGTTTCAAAAAAAAAAAAAAAAAAAAAAAAAATTTAATTTAAAAGAGTGAAATAAGCGAAAGCATTCTAAAAACGTTCAGAATTACGATTTCTAATGAATTGTTAAGGATAGGAATTTGATATTTGACATCATGGTTGCTATTTTTAAGAGGCAAATGCTCGACCAGAACGGTATTCTAAAAATTCGAAATTTAAAAGGGTGCAGGAGCAAAAAATATTCTAAAATTTCGGTTTATGTGATGCCGTTGGTATAGAAGGCTGGAATTTGGCATGATGGTTACGTTTAAGATGTAAATGGAATTCGTTTTACTAAGAATAGTTTAAAAAAACTCGAAATTTAAAAGTGTGAAATGAGCGGAAAAACTTTCTAAAAACATTCTAAATGTAGAAGAGAAATAGGTGTTCTGCGCCATCAGGGGGTTCGGGGTTCAAAATGGCGGATAGATGACAGGTGAGTGATGAATAGGTGACAAGGTTAATGAGAAGGTTAATGAACAGGTTAATGAGAAAGTGAAGAAGATGAAAGCGGCGAGATCGTTGGAAAAAAGGTATACTTACGGAGAGTGTCGCAGAAACCACCTACTGCCTTGAAATCCAGGGAGCGACTGACGGGGTTTCCGAACTATGCACGGCCGATGTCATCATCCTAGAGGGCGCTGCGATCGGCGTTCTGATTGGACGAGAGCTTTTCCCCTGATGGGATGACAGTACCACGTTGCTGCGAGCGAGATGCAAAGATTTTACACGGGTCATCCAGACTTAGTGCTGCTCATGAAGAAATTTTAATTAATTTTTAATTAATTTTTTTAATTTTTTTTTAAATAGCGTGAAATAAATTACTGTAATGATCATAATTTAAATGAAATAAAGTCATAAAAGTGTTAAACAAGTTTTGAAAACAATTCGTTTTTTAATTTTTAATGAATTAAAAGAAGGTTTATTTTTTAAATGAAATGTTTTTGTTGAAAAGAAACACTTAGTTAAAACATTTTTTTAATTATCAGTTACAAATAAATTTACAAAACATGTTTTGTACCAACGGGTAAAATAATTATATTTTTGGAAATAACTTAATTTTTTTATGAAAGTAATACAAAAGGTTTCACCATTCAAATAAGTTACATGTTAAGTATGTGTTGATATATTTTGTCTAAATGTATGTGAACTTATCGAGATTTCTGTAACAAAGACATCACCAACCCTATAAATATGATGAAAGTATGTTCTCATTGTAACCGCTACCTCAAGCATTCGCCCTTATTTCACTTACATTGAATGCTATTGTTAGAAAAAACTAAGCTAGTTCCAACTTTAAAAGAAAATATTATATGAATTTTGTAAACGAGTACTTTGAGAAATAACTTCATGTTTTTTTAAAGATACTTTCTTAAAAAACATTACAGAATCACTTTAACTTGTTATTTTAAAATGTTTAGAAACATTTATGTAACTGATTCATAAAATTTTTTAGAAATACAGTTTAAAACAAAAAATTTTCTATTAATGTTTTGTTAGCGAGTGGTTTATTTTTTGTTTTAAGTGGTTGGTTCATCGAATTATCGTTCTAAACATGTATATTAAAAAGAAATGGACATATGTTTACAACTACAAATCACCTGCTTAATGCTTATAACGACCGCTCAAACGCTATAACGACCGCTCAAATGCTATAACGACTGCCTAAATAGTTATAACAACCGCTCAAATATTTATAACGACCGCTCAAAACATATTTTGAGCAGTCGATTTGTCGTTATAGACTAAACATATGTATTCTAATAGATCACACCATATGTTTATAAGGATAAATCGCCCGCTCAATCGCTATAACGACCGCTCAAATGCTATAACGACTGCTCAAATATTTATAACGACCGCTCAAAACATGTTTTGAGCAGTCGATTTGTCGTTATAGACTAAACATAGGTATTCTAATAGATCACAGCATATTTTTATAAGGATAAATCGCCCGCTCAATGCTATAACGACCACTCAAATGCCATAACGACCGCTCAAATATTTATAACGACCGCTCAAAACATGTTTTGAGCAGTCGATTTGTCGTTATAGACTAAACATATGTATTATAATAGATCATATCATATGTTTATAAGGATAAATCGACCGCTCAAACGCTATAACGACTGCTCAAATGCTTATAACGACCACTCGTTAGATAGTTTACATACATATGTTAAATATGTTTTATACATATGTTACATAGGTTACATACATATGTTAGATATGTTACATATGTTAGGTTACATACATATGTTAGATATGTTACATACATATGTTAGATAGTTTACATACATATGCTAGATAGTTTACATATATATGTTAGATATGTTACATACATATGTTAGATAGTTTACATACATATGTTAGATATGTTACATATGTTTTATACATATGTTAGATAGGTTACATACATATGTTTTATACATATGTTAGATAGGTTACATACATATGTTAGATATGTTTTATACATATGTTAGATATGTTACATACATATGTCATGTATGTATGTTAACAAGTCTTTAGAAAAAATATCAAACTTTTTTATATATTACAGAAAAAATATCAAACTCTTTTAAAATGTAATAAAAAAATAACAAACTTTTTTGTATGTAACAGATTTTTAGCAAGTGTTAAAGAAATATTTTGTCAAAAAAATTATCAGTTTAAGCTTTTTATTGTTTTCATGAAAAAATATCAACAGAATTATTTTTTAAACGTTTAAAAACAGATTAAAAAAAATTGTTTTGAACGAATATTATAAGTTAAAAAAAAATCCTATGTATAACTGTTTAAAACAATATACATATGTTATATATGTATGTTAACAAGTCTTTAGAAAAAATAACAAACTTTTTGTATGTAACAAATTTTTAGCAAGTGTAAAAGAAATATTTTGTCAAAAAAATTTATAAGTTTAAACTTTTTTTTTGTTTTCACTAAAAAAGATCAACAGAATTATTTTTTAATCGTTTAGAAACAGATTCAAAAAATGTTTTGAACGAAAAAAATATCAAACTTTTTTAGATGTTTCAGAAAAAAAAATTAGGAATTTTTTCCAAACATATACTTAATCTTAAAAAATATATATATCAAAATCTTTTTAAAAATGTAACAGAAAATATTAAACTTTTTTACATGTAACAGAAAAAAACATTAGAGAAACAGATTTAAAAAACGTTTTGAACGAATATTATAAGTTTAATAAAAAATTACTAGATAACTGTTTAAATAATATACATATATTTTATATGTATGTTAGCAAGTCCTTAGAAAAAATAGCACAAAGAAATGAACAAAGGTTGTATTGATAACTAAAAAAATGTTTTAAACAAAAAATAATTCTATGATAGTAAAAGCACAAAGTATTTTTAACTATCAATCGGTTTTTGTTATTAGCTAGTAAAACAGAATATTTTAAAGAAAAGTTATAAATATATTGCTAAACTTTCACTAAGTATTTTAACAAGTAACATTTTTTTTTCTTTTTAAATAAATATATTTACTTACAAAAAACAGAGCTTTTCACTTGTATGTCTAACCAAGTCAACAACTAAACGTGATATGAATGAGGTATATTCTAAAGAGCTTTTTAAACATATTAGCATAAAAATATCGCCAAATAATTGTTTACAACTTTTTTTTTTCAGTGATTAATGAAACCTTTGTTAAGTGACTTGTGTTAATAGCAATACACATAGTTAAACATATTAGTAAACTAAGATTGTTTGAAATGATTTTACTCAAAATAACACAAATTTACTTTTAAGGAGAGAAATTTAAACTAAGATTTTAAAAGAACAATACCCTAAAATAAAAATTGTAACCTGATTCGACCTTGATATAAGGTTAGTCAAGGTTATACAAGGTTAATCAGGTTTAGACAAATCAAAGCAAGAAAGACAAGTGGGCAGAACAAGTTAACAAGACAAGAATAAAATGTACAATTGTCATACATTTCTAAAAAATTAATTTAAAACTATTTTTTCTTCTGAAGTTACGCTAAAAATGTGTTTTGTAACATTTTAGCAAACAATTTGGGTATTATTTGAAAGAAGTGAAAAGCTCTGTTTAAAATGAAAAGATGTGTTACATTTTTTGAATTAAAATGATAAAAAAAATACATACCTTTTGATGGGAGAATCGTGTTGCGTGGATCCGTTGTTTGCAGCTAAGACAATTGAGTTATTCAACAAAACTTATAAAAAATGACAGTTTACCAAAAAAAAATGTGTTTTACTGCTAAATAGCGATACTTTTAACGGATGGTTTAAATTGTTTCACCAATACAATTCATTTTAAAACATGACAAGTCTGCTGTGAGGCTTACCGCTTAAATGAGTTTACCGGGGAAAAAAAAAACCCATGCCGTGATAGATGCAACAAATGACCGCATGGAAAACATTTAAGGTCCGGTAGCTGCGTGGTCGAGTGTCTAGCAAGAGCTTAGAATCATGCAACCTCACTTCACCACAGATAGTCAGCGAATGACGTTTGCAAACAGGTTTGTTATCTCTTATCATGATCAGAGATAAGCCGATCAGCATGTTGCCAACTGCAAAAACGTAATTTTGACGCGAGTGCTAGAAAAAACAATTATGTTTCGGCATGTTAGTATGACGTCATGATGCTAGCATACCCAAACTTGCTAGAATGACGTCATCCTGCATGTGTGCAATACCCCTCAGGCTAGCATCAAGCTAGCGTCTGTTTGATTGACAGGTGAGTGGGGGTAGAAAATTTACTCCCCCCTGCAGTCGTCACTTGTCTAAACCTGATTAACCTTATATCAAGGTCGAATCAGGTTACAGTTTTTATTTTAGGGGATTGTTCTTTTAAAATCTTAGTTTAAATTTCTCTCCTTAAAAGTAAATTTGTGTTATTTTGAGTAAAATCATTTCAAACAATCTTAGTTTACTACTATGTTTAACTATGTGTATCGCTATTAACACAAGTCACTTAACAAAGGTTTCATTAATCACTGAAAAAAAAAGTTGTAAACAATTATTTGGCGATATTTTTATGATAATATGTTTAAAAAGCTCTTTAGAATATACCTCATTCATATCACGTTTACTTGTTGACTTCGTTAGACATACAAGTGAAAAGCTCTGTTTTTTGTAAGTAAATATATTTATTTAAAAAGAAAAAAAACTGTTACTTGTTAAAATACTTAGTGAAAGTTTAGCAATACATTTATAACTTTTCTTTAAAATATTCTGTTTTACTAACTAATAACTTTCATCCTGAAATTTCCTTCTTCCATCACATCATTTGGTTTAAAAACCGATTGATTGTTAAAGAATACTTTGTGCATTTACTATCATAGAATTATTTTTTGTTTAAAACATTTTTTTAGTTATCCATACAACCTTTGTTCATTTCTTTGTGCTATTTTTTCTAAGGACTTGCAAACATACATATAAAATATATGTATATTATTTAAACAGTTATCTAGTAATTTTTTATTAAACTTATAATATTCGTTCAAAACGTTTTTTAAATCTGTTTCTCTAATGTTTTTTTCTGTTACATGTAAAAAAGTTTAATATTTTCTGTTACATTTTTAAAAATATTTTGATATATATATTTTTTAAGATTAAGTATATGTTTGGAACAAATTCCTAATTTTTTTTTCTGAAACATCTAAAAAAGTTTGATATTTTTTTCTAAACATACATATATAACAGACGTATACATTTTTAAAAAAAGTTATCTAGTAATTTTTATTTTAAACTTATAATATTCGTTCAAAACATTTTTTGAATCTGTTTCTAAACGATTAAAAAATAATTCTGTTGATCTTTTTTAGTGAAAACAAAAAAAAAGTTTAAACTATAATTTTTTTTGACAAAATATTTCTTTTACACTTGCTAAAAATTTGTTACATACAAAAAAGTTTGTTATTTTTTCTAAAGACTTGTTAACATACATATATAACATATGTATATTGTTTTAAACAGTTATATATAGGATTTTTTTAAATTTATAATATTCGTTCAAAACAATTTTTTTGAATCTGTTTCTAAACGTTTAAAAAATAATTCTGTTGATATTTTTTCATGAAAACAATAAAAAGTTTAAACTGATATTTTTTTGACAAAATATTTCTTTAACACTTGCTAAAAATCTGTTACATACAAAAAAGTTTGTTATTTTTTTATTACATTTTAAAAGAGTTTGATATTTTTTCTGTAACATATAAAAAAGTTTGATATTTTTTCTAAAGACTTGTTAACATACATACATACATATATAACATATGTATGTAACATATCTAACATATGTATAAAACATATCTAACATATGTATGTAACATATCTAACATATCTAACATATGTATGTAAACTATCTAACATATGTATGTAACATATCTAACATATGTATAAAACATATCTAGCATATGTATGTAACATATCTAACATATGTATAAAACATGTAACATATGTATGTAATTTATCTAATATATGTATGTAACCTATCTAACATATGTATAAAACATATGTGACCTATCTAACATATGTATAAAACATATGTGACCTATCTAACATATGTATAAAACATATGTAACATATCTAACATATGTATGTAAACTATCTAACATATGTATGTAACATATCTAACATATGTATAAAACATATCTAACATATGTATGTAACATATCTGACATATGTATAAAACATGTAACATATGTATGTAACCTATCTAATATACGTATGTAACCTATCTAACATATGTATAAAACATATGTAACATATCTAACATATGTATGTAAACTATCTAACATATGTATAAAATATATCTAACATATATATAAAACATATGTAACATATCTAACATATGTATGTAAACTATCTAACATATATATGTAAACTATCTAACATATGTATGTAAACTATCTAACATATATATGTAACCTATCTAACATTTGTAACATATCTAACATATGTATGTAAACTATCTAACATATGTATAAAACATATCTAACATATGTATGTAAACTATCTAACATATGTATAAAACATATGTAACCTATCTAACATATGTAACCTATCTAACATATGTAACCTATCTAACATATGTATAATACATATGTAACATATCTAACATATGTATGTAAACTATCTAACGAGTGGTCGTTATAAGCATTTGAGCAGTCGTTATAGCGTTTGAGCGGTCGATTTATCCTTATAAACATATGGTGTGATCTATTAGAATACATATGTTTAGTCTATAACGACAAATCGACTGCTCAAAACATGTTTTGAGCGGTCGTTATAAATATTTGAGAGGTCGTTATGGCATTTGAGTGGTCGTTATAGCATTAAGCGGGCGATTTATCCTTATAAACATATGCTGTGATCTATTAGAATACATATGTTTAGTCTATAACGACAAATCGACTGCTCAAAACATGTTTTGAGCGGTCGTTATAACTATTTGAGTGGTCGTTATAAGCTTTTGAGCAGTCGTTATAGCATTTGAGCGGTCGTTATAGAGTTTGAGCAGTCGTTATAGCATTTGAGCGGGCGATTTATCCTTATAAACATATGGTGTGATCTATTAGAATACATATGTTTAGTCTATAACGACAAATCGACTGCTCAAAATATGTTTTGAGCGGTCGTTATAAATATTTGAGCGATCGTTATAACTATTTGAGCAGTCGTTATAACGTTTGAGCGGTCGTTATAAGCATTAAGCAGGTGATTTGTTGTTGTAAACATATGTCCATTGTTTTTTTACTATACATGTTTAGAACGATAATTCGATGAACCAACCACTTAAAACAAAAAATAAACCACTCGCTGACAAAACATTAATAGAAAATTTTTTGTTTTAAAGTGTTTTTCTAAAATTGTTTATGAATCAGTTACATAAATGTTTCTAAACATTTTAAAATAACAAGTTAAAGTGATTCTGTAATGTTTTTTAAGAAAGTATCAGTAGATAATAAATAGCGGTTCTACATCAGCGGCGTACGCGGCGTATGCTCAAGGTTGAAGGAAGGTCACGGAGCCGGAAGTAGCAGGTGTGGACACCGGAAGGTCTGTAACTGTGAAGTTCCCCGGAAGTCGCAGGTGTGGATAACAAACATGTTGAGACAGGAAACCGGAAGGAATTTGGAGATAAGGACAGGATGAGACGTATTTTTTATGGGTTTTGAACAGGTTATTTCTTGACAGGGAAAATTTTTCTACACCAGATGTGCTAAACTCTCAAGGTTAGCGGAAGGGACAGGTGGTGATAACAGACATGTTTATACAGGAAGTGATTCCGTAAGTAAGAAAGAAAAAAAAATTAGAAGATAACGTTCAGATGTTCTACACCAGGTGTGCTAACCTCGCAAGGTCATAGGAAATGACAGATGTTGATAATACACAGGTTGAAACAAGTATCTTTAGACAGGAAGTAATTCCGTAATTAAGACCGGAAGGGATCAGGAAGTGAAATGTGATAAGACTTTCTGACTTTATAAAAGTTTAATATGAATTTTTCTTTTCTATAAAAAGGGTTTTAATTAGATTCTTTCTTGAGAGGGAAAAAAAAATTAGTTTTTTTTTTAATTTCATAAAAGTTTTTTTTTTTTTTTTTTTTTTTTTTGTAGTGGTTTACGTATTATTTTAATTTTCAGTGACATTAGAACCTGCAATGTTCTGTATCACACATGTCTTATCTTAGGTTACCAAGGATGTGTGTGTGTGTTGTTATCTCTTTAAATGCGAGAGATGGGGACTTCAGACCTGCGTTGAGATATCTTTATCATAGTTTTAATGAACTGCAGGAAATTGTCTTTAGCTATTGAGTAAATCGCGAGTTTTGGTTTAATATGAATGCTATTACATCTGTTTGTTTAATTTACAAGCACATTTCTCTTACAACATTCTGTCAACAGATCATTTCCATATTCGAAATAATAATTTAGAAGGAAAATTTTTATATGAAAATACTATGAAATGTCATTTATAGAGATTGACAAAAATAGCATGCTTGATTCTTTCTTGTATTAACCTTATATTCGAAATAGGTTTCTAGTTTTGTTGCGAAAAATAACGTGTTTACATATTTTAAAAACGAAAGCAAAGTGATTTTTACAAATGTAACTATAAGCTATACACCCACGCATTTGTGTTATTGAATTAAATTACAATGCTTAATATTGTATTCACCGTACTATTTTCCTGCAAAAGCCGTTTCACAAACTTGTGTACTGAAATTAATGTGGCATTTTTAAGGAAAAAATTAATTCAAGTCTTTGAGACTAATCTTTCAAAGGAAAAAAAGATTTGTCATACTTTCTCTTACATTATATCTTCCGTTTTTTAAGTTTACAAATTTGTGGAGTAACTTAAATAATCGTTTTTATGCTAATTAAACAATATATTTTTTAATTATATGTTTTTTTATTATTGACTTGTAATATAGCTTCTTTTTTTTTTTTTCTTAAAAGGGTACTGTAGAATAACTTATGTCACAAATACTACATCCTTCTTTACTTAAATATGTTTCACTTAAGACATGACAAAGTGTCTTAGAAACATTTCATTTTGGAGTTAAGTGATTAAACAAGAAAAATATTATTTATAAAAGCACAACACATAAGACTAGCGGCTGAGAGGTTCTACTCTCAAAGCTGATAGATGGAAGGTGTTAGGTTTAAACCTCTCTCACAGTCGTCGACCTAACCGTTCGAAGTTTTCTTCGAAACTTGTCAATATGGGTAAGAACACCTTAGAAAGACCTACATGGAGACGCTTATCCCTAACGCAGATAATCAACCCTATATTTAACCAACCAGTCACAACACGCAAGACATAATCATTACATTCAGTCAATAAGTGATTTGACATGCAAAATATTATTTATAGAAACATACAATATGATGTATACAACACACTAAACATTCAATTTTAAAGATTCTTTCCCTTTCATATGAACAATTTTTAGTGACTATTTAACTTGTTAAAGAGAGCGATTATTTTGTTTTGGTTTATACCATAAAAATAAATTTCCATTAGATTTGATTTTATACAACCAACATTTTTAAAAAAGAGAATGGAATCAGTTTTTATAAATTAACATATTTCAATTTTACAAATACTTCACACTCCGTCTTTTTTTCCCCCTCTTTTGGTAGACTTTATACACATAAGACATAAAAAGCGTTTTAGAATACATCATTTAGAAATTAAGCAATTTGATAAGTAAAATATTATTTATAAAAGCAATAGATACAAAAGTAATAAAGATTTTTACTTACAAATGTACGAACTTCTGATAGGTAAGACTTTCTAAATCATTGTGCAAGAATTAAGTGGTTATTGAACTTATAACATTATAGATGAAATAATCACGTGATCACATATTTTTAAACCAATAAAATGTCAGTATTTTTAAGCCAATAAAAAGTTAGTATTTTTTACACGAGCGCCCTCTATTACTATATAAATTTCAATGAAACGAGTTAATAACATTCTACTGTGACCTGGTATCGTTGTAATAGGTTGTATTTTTCGTTAAGTTAGTTTTCATTTAAGTTATTATGGAACGAGTTATGAATTCTTATGTTGGTGACGTAACCAACTTGGAGTGTCAACACTCATCACCAAAGTTAAATAATCAAGAGATGGATTCTACACTTTTATCCAAAGAAGGACACGTTTCGAATTATGAAGTGAAACCCACCTCATCAGGACTAAAGAAACAGAAGTTACCACATGTGTGTAAGACGTGTAACAAAGCATTTCCTCGAAAAGTTAACTTAATGTTTCACATGAAATGTCATTTAAAGGAAAAGTCTTTTCGTTGTGAGGTGTGTGCTGAAGTTTTTTCACAAAAGAGTGATTTACGTAATCATCAAAATATTCACAAATCGCCCAAACAATACAAGTGTAGTGATTGCAACAAGATATTTTCAAGAATGGCTGACTTATTGAAACATAAGAAGACTCACAAGTCAGGAAAACAACATTCATGTACAAAGTGTAGCGAAATGTTTGATTGTGATTCAGATTTAGTACAACATTGTGATACTTATCATAAAGTTGTGAAGTCACCTGATTTGTTATTTGAAAAAGTGAAACATTTTAAAAGACAACATGATGTGCGAAATATTTGTACTAAAACTATCATTGTGTCCAATGAGATGAATCAAAAAGACTTTCGTTCATTTTTTAACAGTATTCGACCGGATGTTTTAAACGAATTAAATTATCAATTGCAAATGAAAAAATCAATAAAATGGTATGCAGCCGTTAAAGTGGATGTATATCGTGAATCACAGGATGGTGACTCAGAGAGAGCAACCCCCTTTTTCCTTTCCAAAAGTGAACTGGAATTAACAGAACAAAACATACATGTGCATGTTGAGAATGCCTTTCTAAAGCTGTACAACGGCTTTGAAGATTTCACAGAACGTGTGTTTAATTGGACATTACAAAAAATTTTGAAATTAGAATTGATTACAGCTCAATGTGACAGGCTTATTTGATTTGTATTACTTTAAATGATTAATAAATAGTTTTAATATGTAAAAGTATAGTGTTTTTTTTTTTAGTTGATGTAAATTACTTTGAACAGTTTGACAATGCAACATAAACTACTGTTTAACATTTTGAATGTCTTGGACAAAATGGGAATGAATTTGTTGAAATTATGTAAAACATGATGAAATGAATGTGATGTATTTATTATATGTTACTTAAACTACAAGAGAAATGATTGGAAATGTGTTATTTTAAATCTATGGTACTTTTAATAACTAACAAGGTAAGATGTGACGTTATGAATCATCGATGGGTTTTCCTTTGAATATGTATTAATCTTACTTATTGATAAGAAAGTTGGAAAAATAGACTTAACACATTGTTAGAGGTTTTGGAAAATATATAGTTGGTTAAAAATTTTAGAAAATTTAACATAAAGTAACAAATTTTAGAAAATAAACATTTCGATAAATGAAAAAAATTAAATTTTGGTAAACTTTACACTTAGACAATATTTCAAACTAAGAAAAAATAATAACTTTACACTGAGACAATATTTTAAACTAAGGAAAAATTAGACTTAACGCATTGTTACAGTTTGTTTGAAAAATATCTAGTTGGTTATAAATTTTAGAAAATTCGACCTAACGAAATTAACACACTTAAAAATATCTAGGTTATACATTTTATAAAATAAGCAACAAATAAACATTTCGATACATTAACAAAAGAAAATAATTAAGTTTAAGTAAACTTTACACTTAGACAATATTTTAAACTAAGAAAAATAATAACTTTACACTTATACAATATTTTAAACTAAGGAAAATTAATAACTTTAAACATCAGACTTAACACATTGTTAAAGTTTTTTTGAAAATAACACGACATTTTGTAAGCAGTGGAAATAGTATTACCTGCAAAAAATTCAACTTAGTGGAATTTAATATTGAATTTTTTTAACCTCACTCATTTAAAAAATGAAACTTTATAAAATTTTCACTTTTTTTAAATAAGCAACTCTTAAACATTTTGAATGTCTTAGACAAAGTGTGAATAAATTTGTTGAAATTATATAAAACATGAAAAATTTCATAACTTTTAAAGGAAATTTTATTTTTGGTGAAATAAACTCGAGATATTTATTATATGTAACTTAAACTACTAAAGAATTGATTGAAAATGTGTTACTTTTAAGCACTCACAAGATAAGACAAGATGTTAGGAATTATAGATGTGTTTTTCCCCCACAATTGACGTCACTTGTAGCATATTTACTGACCAAGTCATAAAATCATAGTTCAGGGTATGTTTATGAGCACGGCGTTTAGTTGAGATTTAAGATATTTGAGAAATATAAACTACAACTTTGACTACTTTTTGAAATTTCCCCCTACATAAGAAAAAGGACATAGGAAAATAAAATGAAAACTTGTCTTTGAATGGAATCGAACCATTATCCTTTCACTTAACAGCTGAATGCGTTGGCAATTACATCACAAAGGCACTGATAACAACTGGTTGAATATATTGGGTTTCTTTTTTAAGGTTAAATTCATTTAATATTCAAGTTATTTCTTAATGATACACTTAAGAACAATAAATTTAATTAGCATTCAAAAAACAAACGATCACATTATTGTGTAAAACAATCAAATGTTTTGAAAGTCACGAGTTAAAATTTTGGAGGGTGCGATAACTTGGAAGTGCACTGCAGAAGGGGAGTTAAATTTTCGAAGAAGTTTAATCTTAGAAGACGAGAGTAAAATTTGAAATGACTTAGAGTTTAATTAGAATTTAGATGTGAACCTTTTAAAATGAAATAAGTTTTTTGTATCGCCCTCTATCGGTGGGTAATGGAATTAAGAGATAATTAAAATTTTTAACTTGGATTCGAACCCACAACAAAAATTATTTTACAGTTTGATAATTTAGGGTAGGTTTAACTGAGAAAACCATGATATTATAGTATTTAGAGATGTTTTAAGATATTCGATAACGGAAATCATCAAAATTTTTAATTTAATTGAATGGTTTACTGCTTAAAGTACTAAAAAATGAATAAAACACGATGCATAGTTTTTTTAATTAATTATATTTTTCGAAAGGTTAAATTAACTTATTGATAAACTTAGGATTTATGTTTAAAGTGAATAAATTTGATATGTTAGGTTTACTTAATAACAGAGGGTTGAATAAGTTTTTTTTTTAAATTAAAATTTCATAAAAATAAAGTTTACTAAAAGTTTTTAAAGTAAAAAAAATTAGTTACGTTAAAAATGTTAACAAAAATATAGTTTAAAAAAGTTAAAAGTTTACAAAAAGTTTAAAAATCTTTAAATTAATTAAAATTAACTTTTTAATTTTAACTATTGAGAGACTATAATTTAATTGTTAATCCTTGTAACCAACTGGTGCATATCAACTATCTGCATATGTGCAGAAAAAACATACACTTTTACACTAACTTGAGTTCGATTTTAAATTATTTGCTAATTTTTATACAACTCGATTACCTTTCAGAAACAAAATAGAATTAAATACTTACCGAAAAACACGTCCACTTCTTGTGCTTTCTTTCACTAGACTAACCTTTCTCCCTTATCTTTGTTAGGGGGCGCTGCAATCGACGTAGAGGTGCTACCAGTCTTCCGGTTTGTGACAACATTTCCGGTTTGAGATAAGAATGAACTTTAAATACAAATACACTCCCTCGGTCATTCTTCCTCCACTCTTACTTGATAGCAGTTGTTAGTTTCTTATTTTGACGTGTTGAATGACGTCATCACGTGTTTGTCTAAACTTGTCCAGACTTGTTTCTGTGCTGCACGTCTGTTTTGCTAACTCATCTCTTACTCGTCTAGACTTGTTTCGTCTGCTTTGATGATTCATCTTTTGCTTTAACTGTTTGGCCTTGCTGGTGTCAACCACCTCATGTCTTTTGTCATAGCTTGAATCCTTGAATATACTTTACACCAATCACTTAAATATAAAAGTCTTGTCACAACTTACTTAAACTTTGATAAAAATATTAATTATTCATAAATTTTATCAAATTCTTATACATTTACTAAGTCACTTTCATTCAAAAATATGGTAAAGTCCGATTTTAAATCGAAGTCTAAGATAAATTCCCCAAATTTGTAACATTTTAACACTAATAATAAGTATCGTAAACACCCTGTACATACAAGTTTTGTAAAAATAATATTACTTATAGCTAACTCGTTCAGTCTCATGATAAATAATATAAGAAAAAGTTAGAATAGTTCACATATTTTTGTAATTAAAAAAAATGTATGCACAAACACACACACAATATCTTACAAGGTTACAATACTCAACACACAGTTCACCATACTTAAAAAAACGATTCACGATAAATTTATAAATTTAAATTTAAATATTTGAAAAATACTGAAGTATTTTTATTTATAATTGTTCATTTATAAATAAAATATTTAAATTTAAATTTATAAATTTATCGTGAATCGTTTTTTTAAGTATGGTGAACTGTGTGTTGAGTATTGTAACCTTGTAAGATATTGGGTGTGTGTTTGTGCATACATTTTTTTTAATTACAAAAATATGTGAACTATTCTAACTTTTTCTTATATTATTTATCATGAGACTGAACGAGTTAGCTATAAGTAATATTATTTTTACAAAACTTGTATGTACAGGGTGTTTACGATACTTATTATTAGTGTTAAAATGTTACAAATTTGGGGAATTTATCTTAGACTTCGATTTAAAATCGGACTTTACCATATTTTTGAATGAAAGTGACTTAGTAAATGTATAAGAATTTGATAAAATTTATGAATAATTAATATTTTTATCAAAGTTTAAGTAAGTTGTGACAAGACTTTTATATTTAAGTGATTGGTGTAAAGTATATTCAAGCTATGACAAAAGACATGAGGTGGTTGACACCAGCAAGGCCAAACAGTTAAAGCAAAAGATGAATCATCAAAGTAGACGAAACAAGTCTAGACGAGTAAGAGATGAGTTAGCAAAACAGACGTGCAGCACAGAAACAAGTCTGGACAAGTTTAGACAAACACGTGATGACGTCATTCAACACGTCAAAATAAGAAACTAACAACTGCTATCAAGTAAGAGTGGAGGAAGAATGACCGAGCGAATGTAGTTTGTATTTAAAGTTCATTCTTATCTCAAACCGGAAATGTTGTCACAAACCGGAAGACCGGTAGCACCTCTACGTCGATTGCGGCGCCCCCTAACAAAGATAAGGGAGAAAGGTTAGTCTAGTGAAAGAAAGCACAAGAAGTGGACGTGTTTTTCGGTAAGTATTTAATTCTATTTTGTTTCTGAAAGGTAATCGAGTTGTATAAAAATTAGCAAATAATTTAAAATCGAACTCAAGTTAGTGTAAAAGTGTATGTTTTTTCTGCACATATGCAGATAGTTGATATGCACCAGTTGGTTACAAGGATTAACAATTAAATTATAGTCTCTCAATAGTTAAAATTAAAAAGTTAATTTTAATTAATTTAAAGATTTTAAAACTTTTTGTAAACTTTTAACTTTTTTAAACTATATTTTTGTTAACATTTTTAACGTAACTAATTTTTTTAACTTTAAAAACTTTTAGTAAACTTTATTTTTATGAAATTTTAATTAAAAAAAAAAACTTATTCAACCCTCTGTTATTAAGTAAACCTAACATATCAAATTTATTCACTTTAAACATAAATCCTAAGTTTATCAATAAGTTAATTTAACCTTTCGAAAAATATAATTAATTAAAAAAACTATGCATCGTGTTCTATTCATTTTGTAGTACTTTAAGCAGTAAACCATTCAATTAAATTGAAAATTTTGATGATTTTCGTTATCGAATATCTTAAAAATCTCTAAATACTATAATATCATGGTTTTCTCTGTTAAACCTACCCTAAATTATCAAACTGTAAAATAATTTTTGTTGTGGGTTCGAATCCAAGTTAAAACTTTTAATTATCTCTTAATTCCATTACCCACCGATAGAGGGCGATACAGAAAACTTATTTCATTTTAAAAGGTTCACATCTAAATTCTAATTAAACTCTAAGTCATTTCAAATTTTACTCTCGTCTTCTAAGATTAAACTTCTTCAAAAATTTAACTCCCCTTCTGCAGTGCACTTCCAAGTTATCGCACCAGTGGTGTAGTCGAGGGGGGACGCGGGGGGACGGCGTCCCCTCACTTTTTTATTTTATGTCGAGCGTCCCCTTACTTTTTATTTTCAAGGGGGACGCTAGAGACGCGAGAGGACGCCATCTTTTCAAACTTAGTAATTTTTTTTTTTAATTATGAGCACACCAATAAATCAACAATTTTAAGAAATAAGGCATTGATTTTTAATTCTTTTCAACAACATGGAAAGTGTTTACGGTGTCAGATCGCTTGTCTGTCTCCATCTGTTCGCATTCTACTTGTAACTTCCAAAAGTTTGCTTGAATTTCGACAAAATTTTATGTATATTTTTTCAATGTAGCCTTATCACTATTGTGAATTATGTGTATAGCATCAGTATTTCGTTTACGAGTGATCAAAAAAGAGTTTTTTCATATTACTGTTTACTGGGCGGAGATTGTTTGAAATACACATAAATTAAGTAATGCCATATGGTATTGAAATTCGTTACAACATATTCCCTATCAAAAATAGCATTTATCGTTCGTTTACAGGGACGTTAAAAAGTATTTCGAAACACCATGAGCTATTAACAGTAATTGTTTGCAATGCATGAAAAACGGTGCACGAAACATTTATAGTTATTTTACAAGGCCAAAGAATCCGGACACATTGTCAGACGTGGGTTCAGTTGCTCGAAACGTGTTTTCGATTATATTTTGTATTTTTCAGCTGAAGAAAATATTTATTTGCTAAGTGATACGTAAATGATATTCGTATACAGGGCCACACAAAAATATCCAAATACACTACCGTCATGGCCGGATATTTCTTGAAATGCGTTTTGCAGCTGGTTTAAATTTTAGTGTGTTATGTGATGAGCATATGATAATTAATTTCTATACATGACCACTCAAAATAATTCGAATGAATACGTTACCATTTATAGATAATTATTGCTTGGTATGTGTTTAAACTGAACGAAATTATATTTTCGATTAAAAAAAAAAAAAAAAAAAAAAAACGCTAGACATGCTTTTCCTTCACACATTGTTGCACCAAATTAATTTTACAAACATTTGTGTGTAATGAATATAATATATATTGACCGGTGTACAGTGTGTCTGTGTATTATAAAAGTTGACACGCACTTTAATTTGTTACCTGCTGGAGATAAGTAGATAACGTAAATTATAAAAAAGTTTAAAATAAAGTAAACAAAAAATAATATTGAAATAATATTGTCAATGAAATAATTATCTTGTTAATTTTCAAACATTTATACAATAACTCTTTATGCGACTCTTCTATTCAAAATTTGTCAGTCAGAAAAATTTTCCTTTTTGCTGCAATAAAATCATTAAAAATCTACATATATTTAAATTTAAATTTAAAAAATGAAGGAAGAAAGCTGACTTTTAAAACCTTTTCGAACCATTTAAATATTACTTTATCAGAGAAAAT
Source organism: Maratus michaelseni (assembly GCA_963931845.1). Lineage (NCBI taxonomy): Eukaryota > Metazoa > Arthropoda > Arachnida > Araneae > Salticidae > Maratus > Maratus michaelseni. Next base: position 260,834,604 of record OZ007592.1, read on the forward strand.
GGTCCTGTGCACATATTGGCGATAGCATTTTTAGAACAAAATTAAATATTAAAGAAAAAGAAAAAAAATGCATCGCAAGTGTATCTACATAAAAAGCTGCACGGTCAGAAATCATGTAAAGAGACAGTGTAGTTTTAAAACTTACAAATAAAAAAAATAATAAGAAGAATTGGCTAAGCATGCTCTATGTATTTTCCGTCAGCTGCAATACAAAACTGGGGGTCAACCGCTCATGTTTATTATCATCCCTGTTACTGTTACCTTCTTGTAATACCTCATAGCTTTTCTAATTTGATATATAGTCGTTGTCCCTTTCTTCCCCCTGCATATTTCCTACCTTATTTTAAACTTTTTTGCATCTTACATTGACTTCATTACATCTTACATCTTCAAGTTTAAATTTTTTCGGACGCCCTGTAAAAGTCGACCTTAGCTCAAACTTGAAGACTTTGTCAAAAAATGCAATGCTTTGATAGCAACGTGGTTCAAAGTCAGTGGTTTTTAGTGACAAAACTTGATGCTTTTAATTTATAATAGTAATTTAACTTTAATGAATAATAATCTGTTTAATCTTCTAATTCATTCTAATCTTTAACGATTCATCCTTATCTAAGTGAAAACCACAGCCTTACTCAAAATTTGGAAAGCGGTAAATCATAGAATGGCTACTGATACAAAATCTAGAAAATATAAAGAGGTGAATTTTTTTTTTTTGAAAATAAGTATTTCTGTAAAGTTCATTGAAAGAGGGAAAATAATACATATTATTAGACTGTGAGAGAATTAAATATATTGCTGTTGTTTTCAACCCATTTTCCCCATTTTATTTAAATATTTCATAAATAAAAGAAATTAATTTGAGCCACTTTTTTTACCCGCTTTCTTTTATCTTACATTTCTGTATCTATGTGACAGACAAATCTTGTGATTCATTTTTCACCCACTTCCTGTTGACGTACAGCTTTGAAATTTGGAATATATATATATGTATACCTGAGGAAAATACATGAATTGGACATTATTTTTTTAAAAATTAGATCAGTAAGGGGAGGGGGGGGGGGTCGGTCAACGTCGGCACAAAAATGGCATTTACCCCCATAGAAATAACATTACGATTGTTTAATTGAAAAAAATAGCTCCATTGTTTCAAAATTCATCCATTTTCACCACATTGCTGGCCGCATCAGTATGTTATCATTGAGCGACGCACACATTTGTGCTTTATAGTATAAGTTAAATTTTTGTGAATTTTAATGAAAGTATGATTTTTTTCTATATTTAATTTATTTTTATTAACGTTAAAAGTAATTTTATTAGGAAAGTGTTTCTTAAATAAGTCATCTGGCACAAGCATAAGTATTATTTGCCATAGAAACTCTACTTCAAAATTATATCTTTAAAAAATTTCCGCTCAATTCTTTAAACACTTATAGAATGGCATGGATTCAAATCAATTTATAACTAGAGTAGACTTTTATATCGCTATTAATAGTGTGGTAACATTCACTGAGACGATTCCCACATTAAAATTTCAATTCATCGTAGAGAATATTTACGAGTTAAATAACTTCTATGTCAAATTTGAAGTTTCTAGTACTGATAGTTTCAGAAGAATAACAACTTAAAAAAGTTGTCGGCTTATATCAGCACTTAAAATTTCGAATATTTTAAAAGCCATTCTTCGTGAGCATCTGCATGTTAATAGCTACCAGATAAATCGTGATGAAACGAGTTTAGAAGATTTACTTAACAATCAGGGCTCCCAAATGGTCCGCTTTTTGAATACCAGTATTTTCTTAGAAAAATTTATTTTTAGATTTTTCTTGTACATTTTGCAGAAACAACCTTCGGAAGTAAATTTTTGCAGAAAAGTTTTAGAAACCTACTAAGAAATTTTCTGTTAAAAAATATTGGTATTCAGTTTGTGAACCATTTGAGAGCCCTGGACAATTCATCCTTTTAAAATGTAAATTAAAAAAGTAATAATAAATAAGATTTTACGAGCATGTAAGTCCTGAAAGTATATGTGTGCCAAGTTTTAAGTCAGTTACTCTTGCTCAAATATTTCCACACAAATCATGATGAAACCAATATTTTTGAACGTCTTTCTCCATTTCATCCCGTAAAAATTCAATACTTACAGATTAGAAGTAACCTAGTAACTGATTTAAAGAGTTACTAATTCTACAAAAATCTTGATGAAACGCGATTTTCAGAAATTTCTTTATAAGGATACTGGTCTATTTCACCCCTTTCAAATTCGTATTGGGATGTTCGTAAAGTTCCTTTCATTTGAGAAAACTAATTCGTACCGGAAAATTCTGCCCGTCAATTGACATTAGGTATTGAAATTAATGTCTAATAATTAAATGATAGAATTTTCCGGTACGAATTCGTTTTCCCAAACGGAAGAAACTTTCCGAACAACCCAATATTTTTACACGTTGTTCAAAATTTTGTATAGAGTTTGGGCAGTGGCATATATAATCCAGAATGTTTAATAATCTTTTCATCATATATAACATACCTGCGAAATTTAATCTCAGCCGAAAACACCGTTTAAATGCTACCCTCCTCAGACACATACACATATTGACTCATTGCAAAATCACCAAACACTTGGGAATCTTAAAGAAAATACCAACTCGCACACATGCATACGCACATGCATAGAGAATTGTTACAGAAATAGGAAAAGCGGACTCAGGGAACCTATAAAAGTAAAGATATAAATTTCATAGTCTTTTTTCTTGTCATGATTACAATATTTTCCTTACATTATACGTGTCCGTAATGTAAAAATGCAATAATTTTCAATGCTCTTAGTATACAATGGTTATTCTTTGACTATCTCAAAAATAAACAATGTCTAACAAAAGTCTCGTTGTGTGGATTAGTGTTATTAAATTACGAATTCTATTTCAAATACGTATTTTCACACATGAAATAAGGTTAACAATATTTTAATTTATGGAAAGCTATGAACGACCAACAGATAAAAAACTTTAATTAATTTAATTTAAATAAATTTTAATTTAAAATTTAAAATTTAATTATTCAATTACTTTTCTCTGCAATTCAAAATGAAAAGCAAGATTCATAATCAAGTTTGCCCTATGGGTGATACAGATACAGACCCTAATGATCGAGACTATGAGCGTCCCCCCACTTTTTTCCCCAGGACTACACCACTGTATCGCACCCTCCAAAATTTTAACTCGTGACTTTCAAAACATTTGATTGTTTTACACAATAATGTGATCGTTTGTCTTTTGAATGCTAATTAAATTTATTGTTCTTAAGTGTATCATTAAGAAATAACTTGAATATTAAATGAATTTAACCTTAAAAAAGAAACCCAATATATTCAACCAGTTGTTATCAGTGCCTTTGTGATGTAATTTCCAACGCATTCAGCTGTTAAATGAAAGAATAATGGTTCGATTCCATTCAAAGACAAGTTTTCATTTTATTTTCCTATGTCCTTTTTCTTATGTAGGGGGAAATTTCAAAAAGTAGTCAAAGTTGTAGTTTATATTTCTCAAATATCTTAAATCTCAACTAAACGCCGTGCTCATAAACATACCCTGAACTATGATTTTATGACTTGGTGAGTAAATATGCTACAAGTGACGTCAATTGTGGGGGAAAAACACATCTATAATTCCTAACACCGTGTCTTATCTTGTGAGTGCTTAAAAGTAACACATTTTCAATCAATTCTTTAGTAGTTTAAGTTACATATAATAAATATCTCGAGTTTATTTCACCAAAAATAAAATTTCCTTTAAAAGTTATGAAATTTTTCATGTTTTATATAATTTCAACAAATTTATTCACACTTTGTCTAAGACATTCAAAATGTTTAAGAGTTGCTTATTTAAAAAAAGTGAAAATTTTATAAAGTTTCATTTTTTAAATGAGTGAGGTTAAAAAAATTCAATATTAAATTCCACTAAGTTGAATTTTTTGCAGGTATACTATTTCCACTGCTTTCAAAATGTCGTGTTATTTTCAAAAAACTTTAACAATGTGTTAAGTCTGATGTTTAAAGTTATTAATTTTCCTTAGTTTAAAATATTGTATAAGTGTAAAGTTATTATTTTTCTTAGTTTAAAATATTGTCTAAGTGTAAAGTTTACTTAAACTTAATTATTTTCTTTTGTTAATGTATCGAAATGTTTATTTGTTGCTTATTTTATAAAATGTATAACCTAGATATTTTTAAGTGTGTTAATTTCGTTAGGTCGAATTTTCTAAAATTTATAACCAACTAGATATTTTTCAAAGAAACTGTAACAATGCGTTAAGTCTAATTTTTCCTTAGTTTAAAATATTGTCTCAGTGTAAAGTTATTATTTTTTCTTAGTTTGAAATATTGTCTAAGTGTAAAGTTTACCAAAATTTAATTTTTTTCATTTATCGAAATGTTTATTTTCTAAAATTTGTTACTTTATGTTAAATTTTCTAAAATTTTAACCAACTATATATTTTTCCAAAACCTCTAACAATGTGTTAAGTCTATTTTTCCAACTTTCTTATCAATAAGTAAGATTAATACATATTCAAAGGAAAACCCATCGATGATTCATAACGTCACATCTTACCTTGTTAGTTATTAAAAGTACCATAGATTTAAAATAACACATTTCCAATCATTTCTCTTGTAGTTTAAGTAACATATAATAAATACATCACATTCATTTCATCATGTTTTACATAATTTCAACAAATTCATTCCCATTTTGTCCAAGACATTCAAAATGTTAAACAGTAGTTTATGTTGCATTGTCAAACTGTTCAAAGTAATTTACATCAAATAAAAAAAAAAAAAACCCTATACTTTTACATATTAAAACTATTTATTAATCATTTAAAGTAATACAAATCAAATAAGCCTGTCACATTGAGCTGTAATCAATTCTAATTTCAAAATTTTTTGTAATGTCCAATTAAACACATGTTCTGTGAAATCTTCAAAGCCGTTGTACAGCTTTAGAAAGGCATTCTCAGCATGCACATGCATGTTTTGTTCTGTTAATTCCAGTTCACTTTTGGAAAGGAAAAAGGGGGTTGCTCTCTCTAAGTCACCATCCTGTGATTCACGACATACATCCACTTTAACGGCTGCATACCATTTTATTGACTTTTTCATTTGCAATTGATAATTTAATTCGTTTAAAACATCCGGTCGAACACTGTTAAAAAATGAACGAAAGTCTTTTTGATTCATCTCATTGGACACAATGATAGTTTTAGTACAAATATTTCGCACATCATGTTGTCTTTTAAAATGTTTCACTTTTTCAAATAACAAATCAGGTGACTTCACAACTTTATGATAAGTATCACAATGTTGTACTAAATCTGAATCACAATCAAACATTTCGCTACACTTTGTACATGAATGTTGTTTTCCTGACTTGTGAGTCTTCTTATGTTTCAATAAGTCAGCCATTCTTGAAAATATCTTGTTGCAATCACTACACTTGTATTGTTTGGGCGATTTGTGAATATTTTGATGATTACGTAAATCACTCTTTTGTGAAAAAACTTCAGCACACACCTCACAACGAAAAGACTTTTCCTTTAAATGACATTTCATGTGAAACATTAAGTTAACTTTTCGAGGAAATGCTTTGTTACACGTCTTACACACATGTGGTAACTTCTGTTTCTTTAGTCCTGATGAGGTGGGTTTCACTTCATAATTCGAAACGTGTCCTTCTTTGGATAAAAGTGTAGAATCCATCTCTTGATTATTTAACTTTGGTGATGAGTGTTGACACTCCAAGTTGGTTACGTCACCAACATAAGAATTCATAACTCGTTCCATAATAACTTAAATGAAAACTAACTTAACGAAAAATACAACCTATTACAACGATACCAGGTCACAGTAGAATGTTATGAACTCGTTTCATTGAAATTTATATAGTAATAGAGGGCGCTCGTGTAAAAAATACTAACTTTTTATTGGTTTAAAAATACTGACATTTTATTGGTTTAAAAATATGTGATCACGTGATTATTTCATCTATAATGTTATAAGTTCAATAACCACTTAATTCTTGCACAATGATTTAGAAAGTCTTACCTATCAGAAGTTCGTACATTTGTAAGTAAAAATCTTTATTACTTTTGTATCTATTGCTTTTATAAATAATATTTTACTTATCAAATTGCTTAATTTCTAAATGATGTATTCTAAAACGCTTTTTATGTCTTATGTGTATAAAGTCTACCAAAAGAGGGGGAAAAAAAGACGGAGTGTGAAGTATTTGTAAAATTGAAATATGTTAATTTATAAAAACTGATTCCATTCTCTTTTTTAAAAATGTTGGTTGTATAAAATCAAATCTAATGGAAATTTATTTTTATGGTATAAACCAAAACAAAATAATCGCTCTCTTTAACAAGTTAAATAGTCACTAAAAATTGTTCATATGAAAGGGAAAGAATCTTTAAAATTGAATGTTTAGTGTGTTGTATACATCATATTGTATGTTTCTATAAATAATATTTTGCATGTCAAATCACTTATTGACTGAATGTAATGATTATGTCTTGCGTGTTGTGACTGGTTGGTTAAATATAGGGTTGATTATCTGCGTTAGGGATAAGCGTCTCCATGTAGGTCTTTCTAAGGTGTTCTTACCTATATTGACAAGTTTCGAAGAAAACTTCGAACGGTTAGGTCGACGACTGTGAGAGAGGTTTAAACCTAACACCTTCCATCTATCAGCTTTGAGAGTAGAACCTCTCAGCCGCTAGTCTTATGTGTTGTGCTTTTATAAATAATATTTTTCTTGTTTAATCACTTAACTCCAAAATGAAATGTTTCTAAGACACTTTGTCATGTCTTAAGTGAAACATATTTAAGTAAAGAAGGATGTAGTATTTGTGACATAAGTTATTCTACAGTACCCTTTTAAGAAAAAAAAAAAAGAAGCTATATTACAAGTCAATAATAAAAAAACATATAATTAAAAAATATATTGTTTAATTAGCATAAAAACGATTATTTAAGTTACTCCACAAATTTGTAAACTTAAAAAACGGAAGATATAATGTAAGAGAAAGTATGACAAATCTTTTTTTCCTTTGAAAGATTAGTCTCAAAGACTTGAATTAATTTTTTCCTTAAAAATGCCACATTAATTTCAGTACACAAGTTTGTGAAACGGCTTTTGCAGGAAAATAGTACGGTGAATACAATATTAAGCATTGTAATTTAATTCAATAACACAAATGCGTGGGTGTATAGCTTATAGTTACATTTGTAAAAATCACTTTGCTTTCGTTTTTAAAATATGTAAACACGTTATTTTTCGCAACAAAACTAGAAACCTATTTCGAATATAAGGTTAATACAAGTAAGAATCAAGCATGCTATTTTTGTTAATCTCTATAGATGACATTTCATAGTATTTTCATATAAAAATTTTCCTTCTAAATTATTATTTCGAATATGGAAATGATCTGTTGACAGAATGTTGTAAGAGAAATGTGCTTGTAAATTAAACAAACAGATGTAATAGCATTCATATTAAACCAAAACTCGCGATTTACTCAATAGCTAAAGACAATTTCCTGCAGTTCATTAAAACTATGATAAAGATATCTCAACGCAGGTCTGAAGTCCCCATCTCTCGCATTTAAAGAGATAACAACACACACACATCCTTGGTAACCTAAGATAAGACATGTGTGATACAGAACATTGCAGGTTCTAATGTCACTGAAAATTAAAATAATACGTAAACCACTACAAAAAAAAAAAAAAAAAAAAAAAAAAAAAAAAAAAAAAAAACTTTTATGAAATTAAAAAAAAAACTAATTTTTTTTTTCCCTCTCAAGAAAGAATCTAATTAAAACCCTTTTTATAGAAAAGAAAAATTGATATTAAACTTTTATAAAGTCAGAAAGTCTTATCACATTTCACTTCCTGATCCCTTCCGGTCTTACTTACGGAATTACTTCCTGTCTAAAGATACTTGTTTCAACCTGTGTATTATCAACATCTGTCATTTCCTATGACCTTGCGAGGTTAGCACACCTGGTGTAGAACATCTGAACGTTATCTTCTAATTTTTTTTTTCTTTCTTACTTACGGAATCACTTCCTGTATAAACATGTCTGTTATCACCACCTGTCCCTTCCGCTAACCTTGAGAGTTTAGCACATCTGGTGTAGAAAATTTTTCCTGTCAAGAAATAACCTGTTCAAAACCCATAAAAAATACGTCTCATCCTGTCCTTATCTCCAAATTCCTTCCGGTTTCCTGTCTCAACATGTTTGTTATCCACACCTGCGACTTCCGGGGACCTTCACAGTTACAGACCTTCCGGTGTCCACACCTGCTACTTCCGGCTCCGTGACCTTCCTTCAACCTTGAGCATACGCCGCGTACGCCGCTGATGTAGAACCGCTATTTATTATCTACTAGTATCTTTAAAAAAACATGAAGTTATTTCTCAAAGTACTCGTTTACAAAATTCATATAATATTTTCTTTTAAAGTTGGAACTAGCTTAGTTTTTTCTAACAATAGCATTCAATGTAAGTGAAATAAGGGCGAATGCTTGAGGTAGCGGTTACAATGAGAACATACTTTCATCATATTTATAGGGTTGGTGATGTCTTTGTTACAGAAATCTCGATAAGTTCACATACATTTAGACAAAATATATCAACACATACTTAACATGTAACTTATTTGAATGGTGAAACCTTTTGTATTACTTTCATAAAAAAATTAAGTTATTTCCAAAAATATAATTAATTTACCCGTTGGTACAAAACATGTTTTGTAAATTTATTTGTAACTGATAATTAAAAAAATGTTTTAACTAATTGTTTCTTTTCAACAAAAACATTTCATTTAAAAAATAAACCTTCTTTTAATTCATTAAAATTTAAAAAACGAATTGTTTTCAAAACTTGTTTAACACTTTCATGACTTTATTTCACTTAAATTATGATCATTGCAGTAATTTAATTCACGTTATTTAAAAAAAAATTAAAAAAATTAATTAAAAATTAATTAAAATTTCTTCATGAGCAGCACTAAGTCTGGATGACCCGTGTAAAATCTTTGCATCTCGCTCGCAGCAACGTGGTACTGTCATCCCATCAGGGGAAAAGCTCTCGTCCTATCAGAACGCCGATCGCAGCGCCCTCTAGGATGATGATGACATCGCCCGTGCATAGTTCGGAAACCCCGACAGTCGCTCCCTGGATTTCAAGGCAGTAGGTGGTTTTTGCGACACTCTCCGTAAGTATACCTTTTTTTCCAACGATCTCGCCGCTTTCATCTTCTTCACTTTCTCATTAATCTTCTCATTAACCTGCTCATTAACCTGTTCATTAACCTTCTTATTAACCTTGTCACCTATCCATCACTCACCTGTCATCTATCCGCCATCTTGAACCCCGAACCCCTGATGGCGCAGAACGCCTATTTCTCTTCTACTAACAGTTTTCTAAAAATGCGAAATTTAAAAGTGTGCAGGTGCAAAAATTTTCTAAAATTACGATTTATGTGATACAGTTGGTAAAGCCTTAGAATTTTGCATGGTGGTTACTTTTAAGATGTAAATGCTCGCATATGCACAGTTTAAAAATATCCGAAATTTAAAAGGGTGAAATGAGCGGAAAACGTTCTAAAGACGTTCTAAATTACGATTTCTATGGAACTGGTAAGGAAAAAAACGTGAAATTTGACATGGCTGCTACTTTTAAGAAGCAAATGCTCGCCGAGAACAGTCTTGTAAAAATTCGAAATTTAAAAGAGGGCAGAAGCAAAAAACGTTCTAAAATTGCGATTTATGTGATACAGTTGCTATAGAAGACTGGAATTTGACATGGTGGTTACTTTTAAAAAGTAAATGCTCTCCAAGAACGCTTCTAAAATATTAGAAATTTAAAAGGTTTGAAATGAGCAGAAAACGTTCTAAATTACGATTTAGCTGGAATTATTCGGGTTAGAAACTTGAAATTTAGTATAGTGGTTACTTTTAAGATGCAGACGCACGATATGAACAGTTGATTACAAATTCGAAATTTAAGGGTTTTAAATGAAACACAAAAGAGTGAAAATTCAAAAACAAGAAACTATGAATGTGTTAGCGATTCTTCAGATGAGTATTATAGCCCAATTCACGTAAAGATATGTTATTTCGTTGGATATTAACGGTATGAGGTCTAAACGTGACAGTATTAAACTCCTTATAGCATTCGAAAAACCCTGAAAATTGAAACAAATTAAGATATCCAATACTAGCAAAACCCGCGGCTTTGCTCGCGTAATTGTTCAAAAATGCCAAGTGGTATTCGTGGGCCTATTTTCATTAGAGAAAATTTTACTGCCACAGATAATTCAAAAATTACTAACTATGCCACATTTTGAGTAAACTTCATTCTTATACTGCATTAGGCGAACATAAGACTTAAAAGAATGAGAAGAGCTAAAATTAATTCCAAATTAATGGTAATTTAGAACGTATTTTGAAGATTTCATTTTCATTTTTCATTTAGAAATTTTTAGAAACAGTTCTAAGCGAATATTTACATCTTAAAAGTAAGCATCATGCCAAATTCCAATATTCTAGTTTAGCAAATTTCTGTAATAACTGAATCGCAGAAATTGCAATTTTAAAACTTTTTTGTTCTTGCCCCCATTAAAATTTCTAAACTTTTAAAAACTGATCGGTGGAAGAATCTGAGGCTCTAACGTAACAGCCATGTAAAATTTCAAGTTTCTATCCCTAGCAATTTCAGTTAAATCATAGTTTAAAACACTCTAAAAACGACATTATCAAAACTGAGCAAAAAATACTCAAATCTGAGTATGTCGGATAGTCAAAATGGCTTCCGATCAAAATTACTCAAGTTTGAAACATGTATATTACTCATTTCTGAAAACATGCACACACTCAAGAATAAACCATCATGTGCTTATATTCAGTGGCGCACCCAGGATTTCGGTTTTTGGGGGGGGGGGGGGGTAATGCATTTTAGAGGTCTACACGGGCCCGGGCTTCACCCGTACCCGGCAAAATGAAGGTAAACTTTAAAACAGGCTGAGCTTCCAGAATTAGAAGATTTTTGATAGGCAGTGCCGGGTCGATTGACAAAATAAGCGGGCTAAAAAAAAAAAATTAATGGGCCGCGGACCGGGTACGGGCCTCGGACCCGTGATCCGTGATGACTTGTAAATTTTTACTTGTTGAAACTTCAGTTGTTTTCATGCATCGATGATAAAAGAGAGTTCTACGCCAGCTGCACGGCTGCACCGGAAGTTGAATATTCGAAAGATACACGTTTAACACTCTTTTTTAGGTCTTTGAATGAAAATCAATTCATCACTGTCACTATCACTACCAATTTAAAAATTAATTTTACGTTTAACCGGCCAGATATAAAAATTTAAACGAAGCCGGTAAAATGTGATGATAACGTTCGCGAGAATAAGTTATAAATCTGCTTCATGAAGTGACGCTAGTTTGGGAACATCATCAATAGAGCAATAGTATAACATGTCAAGCGTAGAGATCGGCATCGGATGTTTACATCGTGTTTGACTCCAATTTTTATTGTTTTAGCAGGCTCGGGCCGAGCCGAGATCAGGCTTAAATTCTTTTATATGCAGTCGAGCCGGGTAGGAACTGGACTTAATTGTGCCCCAGCAGTTTGTTTTGTCAAAATAGTAATAGAAATAATAAGTTGCTGTTAACGGATTCAGTGGAAATATCCCTTAAGTTATTCTCAAATTCCCAGTTTAACAACATGAAACTCTCCGAAACATTTTTTGATTTATTTTTAACTGTAAAGGCATAAAATTGACAGGCCTAACTTTTGAAGCGATTTGGAATCGAGTACTGTTTTCCATTTTTTGATAAATAAATAACTTACCGAGATATAAGTATTCCTTTCTTGTGACGATAGGTTTTTCTCCTTTACCGTGTTATCGCGTCCGGAAATTTAATTCAAAACGCCAATTCTGATAGTATTTTCTGAAAGATTTTTTGCATTTATCTGAAAAAGGAAAACGCTATTCGATTACATAGTTTCTGAATAAGAACACCTGCCAATTTTATGCATTCCTGAAGAAAATTGAATTCATAAATGTGTCAGAAACTAGCGCCATTCGATTTGATGAATTACTAAGAAATATTTTCAAAAATATACTTTTTTATACAGCTTAAAAGTTATGATTTTTTAACCCTCTTTTTCTCTTTTCTTCTAAACTACATTAATTCTTTGATTGAATCTTTATTTGAAGGCTGAAAAATCTAAGTAATCATTAATGTTGCTATTCTGTTTTTTTCTGTCTTGTAAACATATAATACAGTAATCCCTTAACATTCGCGAGGATTACGCTCCAGGAAAACCTCGCGAATGTCAAATCCGCGAATGTTGAGTCTATCTATCTGCACTAAAATATGAGTTACGTTCTATAAAATTTTAATTGGAGTGGCACAGCATTTCAAAGAACTAAAGGATAGTATGTATTAACAATGCATTCTGCATATAGCATGTATTTAGAAGGTGAATGTTCACACATGTTCATAAACATGAAATTTACTGATTGTAGGTAATTCAAATTAACTGACTGGAGAAATACTTACAGCCAAAAAAGCCTAGGTTTTTATATAAAGTAATTTCGACTCTCTCTATTCGGAAATCGCAAAGAGATGATAATGTACACTGTTAGAAATTTCCGTAAAATTCGGAGATTTGGCCGTTAATTTTTACGGCCATCTCCCTTTTTTGAGAAAAAAGCCCAGTGCCCGTTATTTGTAACAAAGTGCTGTAAAATTCGGAGAGTTGACCGTATATTTAAACATCAGTGTCATTTTTCTGGAAAAAAGGGCAGAGACCGTAATTTTTTCCTTCCGAAGAAAATATCTTTACCATGAGCACCTGCCATTGGCTGTTAGATATCATACGTCATCGCTACTACGTCGCGGCGAAGGAGGAAGGGTGGAAGGGAAGAATGCAAATGGCGTCGTTCACATGCAGAATGTTTTTCAAGTATCAGTAATTTGGGTAAGTGTTTTATTGTATACTTTGTATAGTATTCTGATAATGTATTTTAGTTTAATCATTTGTATCTTGTTTATATGTCAGTATAACAGTGTAAATAACTGCATTCCGGCCCTGATTATTACCAAATAGGCACGACAAGGACATTTGTTGTTGCACATGCTTTCCTTAGAAAATTTGGCTTCAGTAAGTTAAGCGGGTCCTGATTGAATTATAGGGTAGATAGATGTAACAGTAATGCAGACGTTTTAATGTGAATGTTTGTTTATAAAAAAAAGATAACCAATTAAAATTTAGCTCTTATTATTTTTTGATAACTTTCACTTGCATGTTTTATAATCTGGATTATTGTTTACATTTTTAATCAAATCAATCAGGAAGCAGAAAATAATGTTTCAAAATTTCACTATCCAGTAATATATCCAGAAGTTTCGGCTAGTTAAACTGTTAAAAATAGTGGTGAAATAAATGAATGTATGAACTAATATTCGAAAACTTTTTTTTTTTTTTTACCCCGCTAGCCCTCCCTCCCCGCCCCCCCCCCCCACTGTTTCAATAATTTGATAACTGTAATTCCCTGTCATTTAGTATTTTAAACCATTTATCTAAAATAATTAAAATATTGAACTTGTGATAATCACAATAATTAATTTTAACAGTGAATTATTATTACAAATATTTTTTTAATTATCAATATCCTAATATTTAAATTTATTTGAAGATAACTTGTTTCATTAGTATGCTTTCATTAAATTCTGGTTCTAAATAATACAGCCCCCCCCCCCCCCAACCCCACCTTTTTTTTTTTTTTTCGTCATTGTTTCTTTTGACAATAGTAAAATTTATGGCAAAATCCTCAAACAAGGGCGACCCCCGATTTGGCGATTTTTTTGACGCGCGCCAAGCACGGACGCGCGCCAACCTAAAAAACGGCAACCTCCAAATTCCAACCAATCAGAACACGTACTTTTCGGCAGACAAGTCACTACTTACACAATTCCTAGGCCAATTTCTTTCACAAAGTAAATACTGATTTTATTTCGTTTTACTGCTATTTACAAAGTTTTGAAAAGTTTTTTTGCGAGATTTCTCCATTTTTACATACTTTTAGCAATATTTTCATTCAGATTTTTTAATTTTTACAATTTTTAACTATTTTTTCCTCCGGATTTTTCCATTTTTACAAATTTTTAGCTATTTTTTCCTCCAGATTTTTCCATTTTTACAAATTTTTAGCTATTTTTTCCTCCAGATTTTTCCATTTTTACAAATTTTTAGCTATTTTTCCTCCAGATTTTTCCATTTTTACAAATTTTTAGCTATTTTTTCCTCCAGATTTTTGCATTTTTACAAATTTTTAGCTATTTTTTCCCCCAGATTTTTCCATTTTTACAAATTTTTAACTATTTTTTCCCCCAGATTTTTCCATTTTTACAAATTTTTAACTATTTTTTCCCCCAGATTTTTCCATTTTTACAAATTTTTAGCTATTTTTTCCTCCAGATTTTTCCATTTTTACAAATTTTTAGCTATTTTTTCCCCCAGATTTTTCCATTTTTACAAATTTTTAGCTATTTTTCCCCCAGATTTTTCCATTTTTACAAATTTTTAGCTATTTTTTGCTCCAGATTTTGCCATTTTTGCAAATTTTTAGCTATTTTTTCCCCCAGATTTTTTTATTTTTACAAATTTTTAGCTATTTTTCCTCCAGATTTTTCCATTTTTACAAAATTTTAGCTATTTTTTCCTCCAAATTTTTCTATTTTTACAAATTTTTAGCTATTTTTTCTTCCAGGTTTTTCCATTTTTACAAATTTTTAACTATTCTTTCCTCCCGATTTTTACAAAGAATTCGCAAATTTAACAGTCAATTTTTTCCTAACAAAAAATACCCCTTAAACTTTGTAAATTGCAACAAAACGAAATAAAAACAACGTTTACGTCGTGAAAGAAACTCTCATACAAATTGTGTAAATAATCACTTCTTTGCCACAAAGCACAAATATTACAATTGGACAAAATCTCTAAATTCCTAATTTTTTAAATACGTAAAATTCATTCACGCAGCGGACAGCAACTTATGTATGTACGCTTCGCGTACATTAACCGAAAAAACATCACTGGATGCATGAAACTCACTGTACAGCAATCTCTAGAATGCATGAAACTCATTCACGCAGCGGTCAGTAACTTATGTATGTACGCTTCGCGTACATTAACCGAAAAAAAACATCACTGGATGCATGAAACTCGCTGTACAGCAATCTCTAGAATGCATGAAACTCATTCACGCAGCGATCAATAACTTATGTATGTACGCTTCGCGTACATTACCGAAAAAAAACATCACTGGATGCATGAAACTCACTGTACAGCAATCTCTAGAATGCATGAAACTCATTCACGCAGCGGTCAGTAACTTATGTATGTACGCTTCGCGTACATTAACCGAAAAAAAAAACATCACTGGATGCATGAAACTCGCTGTACAGCAATCTCTAGAATGCATGAAACTCATTCACGCAGCGATCAATAACTTATGTATGTACGCTTCGCGTACATTAACCGAAAAAAAACATCACTGGATGCATGAAACTCGCTGTACAGCAATCTCTAGAATGCATGAAACTCATTCACGCAGCGGTCAATAACTTATGTATGTACGCTTCGAGTACATTAACCGAAAAAAAACATCACTGGATGCATGAAACTCGCTGTACAGCAATCTCTAGAATGCATGAAACTCATTCACGCAGCGATCAATAACTTATGTATGTACGCTTCGCGTACATTAACCGAAAAAAAAACATCACTGGATGCATGAAACTCGCTGTACAGCAATCTCTAGAATGTACGAAATTCGTTCACACAGCAATCAATAACTTATGTATGTATCCTGTACACATTATCAAAAACAAAAAAACAACACTCGATGCACGAAACTACCTCTACAGTAATACCTAAAATGCAAGACACACACTTATCAAATAAAATCAATAAAAATTCACTTACTTTTATTTTTCAAATTTACCCTTTTTTTTAAGGCTTCGGTTTGTCATAATCGCTATCGCCGATCACTTCTGATGAGGCAGCAGTATTTATACAAAAATAACCCTTAAACTGATGTATATTGACGATATAAGCAGGCACTTGATGTCAAGCACACAAGTGAGATGTATCTTCTCAAGAAACAAACAAACAAACAAACAAACCCTTGAACTGCTCACTCAAGAGGACAAAATTCAAATTTACCTCTAAATAATCTATCAAAAACACCTAAAATATCCTAAATTTTCACTAACAACACACTACACACACTATTTCAAATTCACACTTGCCGCTTCGCCGAATTCTTCATAAAAAAACAACACGTCAAAAGATTAAATTCACTTCACTTCGCAAATCCCAGAGTTCAAACAAAAATAAACATGCGATGTGCCGTGATGCAACACTAAAGTCGGCCCAAACAACTTGGGACTTGATTTGAAAACCTCTCACTGTCCAATAAATTCAGCCCTTCTTCCATACACTGTTAAAAATATCATGAAAAATTACCTCTGTTTATAAAGGCTCTCTATTTTCTGACCAATGAGAATGCTACATGAACGCCCTTGGCGTTCTCATTGGTCAGAAAATAGAGAGCCTTTAAAAACAGAGGTAATTTTTCACGATATTTTTAACAGTGTATGCTTCCTTTTTGGGCCTAATAAATTCCGAAATTATCGGTTTCATTCTCAAAAACATTTTTACGGTATAGTGCACCTCTATCTAACTCATCACTCTCTGAATCCAACAATACGGCACACAATAAACCAACCAACCCAACCAAACGAACGTAATTCACTCATAAACCAATCAAATTTCTAGATCAAACCGTAGTAGGCGGGGAAGAAATGCAAGGAACAAACCGGTAGCAAGAAAAACTCATTTATCGCTTTGCCAAATTGGACGCAGCCGAGCATCGCCCTTGTTTGAGGATTCAACCAAATTTATTATTAACCCTGATAACCTTTAATGTGTTAAATAATTAATTTAAATTAATTTATTATTAATAATTTAAATTAATTAACTTTTATTAACCTTTTTTAAGTGCATAGCTTCCAACTCCCCCCCCCCCTTTTTTTTTTGGTACTTTTCGGTTAGCCGGGTGCCAGTGATATATGTACATGTATAAATATATATATATACACAGGTATATATATTCATACATGCAGGGGTGGGGAAATACATGTTTTTACTCGCTACTGGCGAGTGGATTTATTGACAGGGCGAATGTTTAGGAAATCTTTGAAAAATAGCAGACTATAGAAGATATGACAAAAACTTTATTTTTTTTTTAGTTCACTATATTTTGTAACTTTCAAATTTACTGTGATATAAGCATGGTATTTACTATGTTCAATCCTATACTAAACTTTTCTCTGTTGTAGGGTAGATGTGCCAGTAATGGTCCGCCTTCCAGTAATGGGCCACCTTCAACATTTTTGGTTTATAAAAAAATAACCAATACAAATTCAGCTTTTTTTTATTTCATTAATATGCTTTCTTTAAATTCTAGTTTTAAATACAATCATAATATCAGTTACTTTTTGTAGGGTGTCCATTACTGGAATTTAGGGTGTTTTGATTTATTTCTGTTATTTACAATTAAATTTTGATTCACATTGGGAAATGTGACTATGAGCATGGTTAAATATTGTTGGTAGATTAATATAATATTAAAAAATGTGGAATATAATAATTATAACTATTAATTTAAAAATAATTTTTAAAGAAATTCCCTAAGGGTGTCCATTACTGGCATATCTACCCTATATATTTCTTAATTTTATCGAAAAAAATATGAAAATGCATTGTAGCAGTGTAATTGACTATTTTTGAAGTCATGTACTACATTTTGTTATAACAATTTTCAATTCTATTCTGGCTGGTAAGATTTTCTGAAAATTCCCCACCCCTGCATACATGTATATGTGTAGATCAGTGTTCAAAATTAGCAGTCGTTAGTTGTCAAATGAGACTACATTATAGCATTTGATGACAACAAAATTATTCCTGGGCATCAAATTTGACGCCTAGCTTTTTATAACATTTATTTTTTGCTTAACTTAGTCAATCACCCTCTTTTGAAAATCTGGTCTCGAACCAAACATAAACTATAATGTGAGACAGTTTAGCAGCGATTTTTAGCAAAGTGTACAAATCCAAATGAATATATTAATTTATACAAACTTCTAAACTTTATATTGAACTTGCCATTTAGCACTGCTGAATGTGAAAAGGGATTTATTTAGTCAGTTTAATTTACTAAAAAATAATACACGTAACCATTTATCCACTGATACTGTTAATGATTTATTGGTGGTAAAACTTAGACCCAATTTAGCAGATTTTTATCCAGGTAAAGCTATAAATCCCTGAGAAATAATATAGCTGAAAGACAGTTAGACATCCTGATTTTAGTATCTACCTTTAATTAATTACTTAAAATTAGTGGGTATTGTTTGAGTTTCACCTTTGCAATCTATATGCAGTCAAGCATTGTTAGCATTAAATCGCTTAATATGAATTTTTGCTGAACATGAATTAATAATGCAGTCCCAACAGATAAGATGTACTATATTATTTTTACGGTTAACACACACAAAATGTGGTCCTTTAGATTTCATTTTAACAATATTTTTCTAATTATATTATATGTATAGTTTTTAAGTCTAATTATCAACACTGGGTAAAATTTTTTTAGGTTTAATTTTTTTTTTTTTTTTTTTTTTTTTTTTTTAACATGGTTAAGTGCATTTTTCTATTAATTTCTAAATGTAGTAGTAATTATAAATGTGTTATCAGTTTTACAGTTGCTTCAATTATTATAATATTGCAGATTCAATAATTTAAATAAAAACAAAATATTCATGCTTTTCTATAAAGTAGCATATAATGATACAGTTATGTGAATTTTAGAAATTGCAACTAGAAATTTTCATTTGACGCCTAAGATATTTACAGTAGGTGTCATTTGACGTCTACCTTTCATGTCCCAATTTCTGTCACTGGTGTAGATATATGTATGTATGTGGCTGAATTTTGGCCAGTGACAGAGTATAAGTAGTACTGTCAGCTGCACTCTGAATAAAGGAATGTCTAGCTCATTGTTGTTTAGATATGAATAGTGGAAATTTCCAGCACTTATCGTGATTCACAGAAATCAAAGTAACTATCTTAAAAATATAGTTAAAATATCTTCAATATTATTAAAGTAACAAACGTAAATTCAAATTTGACCTGCAGTGAGATGCATTTTATTTTTGATTGAAAATAAGTGTGTGGTAATACTCTGGTTTCCTGAACAAAAATTGTCTGTCTTGATGTCTATTATCACCTGAGAAAGTTTTTTTTTTCCATTTTGTTTAGAAACATGATGTTTGTAAAAAAGCAAGAAACATATTATTTACTAGACAGACAATAATCATGAACTTTCATTTATTTGTACATCATTAATTCCTATGAAGGTTATCATTAATGGTTTATTTTCTTAAATGATACTTTTCAAACCGAAATAGGTCGAATACCGAATATTCGGTGCATCCCTAATGAAAATAAATTAAAAAAAATGTGTTCATAATTAAACATGTCTTAGTTACAAAACATTTTTTTACTTTTCCTTATGTGCATAAAACATTTAGACAACCTCAGAACCCCTTTTGGTTGAGAAAAGGGTTTCAAGTATGGAAACAGTATTTTTGAGATTCTTAAAAACACATTTTACTTACTCATCATACGTAGTATAGGGTAAGTCTTGTAATCGTTTTGAAAATCGAAAAAAAAAAAATTGACTGATTTACACGTTTCAGACACTAGAGATTCCGAAAAACATATTTTTAGAAGAAAAAAAAAAATTGTCGTTCGTCTGTCTGTGTGTGTGTCTGTAAACGCTCTATCTCCCGAACAAATTGAGATAGAGACTTGAAATTTGGTATGTACTTAGTATGTGATAATAGGAAGAAGCTTATTGAATTTCAGTAACCTCGATTAACCGGAACTATTTTTTTCGGACTCTCGAAATATTCATTCTGATAAAAGGTATATAAAAAATTTCGAAATTGGTTATTTTAAGGCGTGAATATAAAAGACAATAAAAAAACATAAATTTTGCATAAAGAATGAAGTCGATCGGATAATGAGTTGCCGAGATATTTGTAATCCCATTTTTCATGACCCTGTATTTCATTTCAATTCAAAAATATAATTTAATTGGAAATGAGACGCTTAATCCGACGCAGTAAACCGTTCGTTAATATGATTATCATTTTTGGAGTTATAAGGATATTTCTTTTACGCAATTCAGCAATAGAGCATTTAAAGTTTAGGACGTCATCAAGCCACGATTTTATTCAAATTGCAATGCACTTTATAACTAGTTTACACATTTTTATTTTCATATTTTATATTATACATATCCATGATGGGTAAGTAATACTGTGGCCCCCAACGACTAGTTTTATTTTAAAAACATTTTTAAATTTTAAAAGTCATAGCATTCGTTTGATGCGACGATTCAATAACTGTATAATTTTTTAAGCCTTAACATGAGACACTATTTTTTATTAGTTGTAAATATCGATTTTGAATAATATTTTTCTTTTATCTCTTAGTTTTAAGTAGTCTGCTTAGAAAGCTATATAGTAAAATTTTTTTTCAAAGAAAGGCCCATTTACATATTTAATACATAAACAAATAATACCTCAAAGGCACCTTTTTGACTGAGAGGCAATAAGGGTGCTGTTTTTCGCTGTTTCTACTTATTACATTTTAGAATGCAAACATTTTGTTCATACATTCAGTTTTGTCAGTGTTTTAAAAAATATACCATACTTTTTTTTAAAGTTTTGAATGTTATAAAATATTTGAAATTTTGTTAAAACAGGCATAGTATTATTATTTTTTTCTTTTTATGAAGAAATGCACTAATGATAAAAGTTTTTCAATTTTAGCCTGTGTAGTTCTAAAGTAACAGCGCGTGTAAACTCAAAATTTGCTAAATTGAGAAAACTCATTTTAAAGATTTAATATTCATTCGCCTTCAAAAATACTCCTATTTACTTGTTCATAAGTAAAATGCTTTACATGCATATGCAAGAGCTTCTTTTTCTTCTGGGGGGGGGGGGGATTAGACCTTGTAAAACAAACGTGATTTTTATTTCTGACACAATTTGTTGTTTATCGAACATTATGAAGTGCAGCGCACATGTTCAAACTCTTGGTTCATCAACAAATCAACTAATTTTATGTTTAAAGTTATTGTGTTTGTTCATTCATATTTAAATCTCTTCATTCTTGCAGGAAAACAAGCCTGGTGGATATATATGAAGAGGCACTAGTTACATGAAGAGGCATCATTCATTGCATGTATTGGTAAGTTCTTCTTTACTTATTAATATTATTAATATTTGTAGTTATGTTGCAATGAATAACAATTAACAGTGATTTTTGCATTTTTTATGAATTTGTTTACATGCAACTTTTAGTTTTTTTTTTTTTTTTTTTTGCTTCCCACGGCCATATTTTGACATTCATATAAAAAATTCGGTTTCATTCTTTTAGCCTAATATAGTAAATTTTGTAACATTTTTATTTTTTTCTTCCGTCGTGCGACAATTTATTGCTGTTTACAATGTTTTAGCCCACTATAATAAATTTTGCTCTCTGCAATTTTAGAATTTCTAGCTTTTTGCTTTGTGGTGATTTTTACACATTAGTAAAAGGAATCCAATTTGAATATTTTAATCGATAAAATGTTTATTTTCAGAAAAGTTTATTCAAAATTCGTACAACTTTTTTTTTTTTAATTTGCGAATTTTTTGATGAGATTGATTTTTAGATATTTTTCATGTTTTGCGGTAATTTTTTTACATTCATAAAAAGAATTGGATTTCAAACTTTTAATGTGAAATAGTAAAATTTCTCCTCTGAATTTTTTTTAAGTTTTTAGCATTTTTTTCTTTTAAGGGAGGCATTTCGCTATAAGTTTCGTAAAAAAATGCTGATTAAGGAAACGTGCGGATTTTGAAAAATGCTGTATTTGAGACTTTGTACTGTACAAAATTTTTTGTCAAAACGGTTTATTGCATTTTCTAAAAAGATTTGTATGTGATTAATATGTAAATAAATAAAAATGTTCTCAAATCAAAAAAGTCTACTTTGGACCAAAAGTTGTAATTCATTTTTGCTTGGAAATACATGAAATTAGCAGGTGTTGTTATTAAAAAATTATGTGATTGAAAGACTTTTTCCATTTTTTGGTGAATACAAAAGATCTTTCAGAAAATACTGTCAAAATTGACATTTTGAACTGAATTTTCAGACAAAAAGAGTAAAGCCAGCCAGGCAGGAGAGAACAGGTTAGCACATGACCCCAACTCAATAAATAATTTATCAAAAAATGGAAAACGTTTTTAGATTCTAAATCACTTCCATAGTCAGCCCAGCCAATTTTGTACCATCATGTTTAAAAATGAGTCAGTAAATGTGTGTCAGAAAGTTTCATGCTTGTTGATGAAAGATTTAAATGTTAATTCTTTAATTTTTACATCCTACCATTTATTAATGATTTAATAATTTTATCCAACGTATAAGATAGGGCTTGAAGAAAATTGGGGAAAACTGTACAGTTTACATATATTAACTGTTAAGTTGTAATGTGATTGTTCTTATGCAAATATAATTGTTTGATTTTTGTTTGTAGTTCACGACTGCAATTATACTTTGATTTCCTTTCTTCTAGGAAATCCTTTTGAGCTGGCTCCTGTATACCCTGTATTTGTTGAGAAGGAGCCGTTTGAAGCCAGTATCCCGTTATAGGCAGTTCTCGTGTGGTTCTCATTTAAAATATCCTAAAGAACACAGGAATTTATTCAGAGGTATTATATATATATATATACATACTACTTGGAATTTGTGTATGCATTCATTTATTTCTTCTATTATATATTGTAGAGTTCTGGTAGTTTTCTTTATCACTTGGTTTATTTTTATGTATATGTCAGGGATGAGATTTAATACATGTTTATTGGGCAATTTGCCAACAAAAACTAGAAAAAAGGGCTGGATTTAATAAATATACTAAAATAATATAATTTTGTGTACATTATAATTGAGACTTAAATCAGAATATTAATTGGATATTTCATTAATATTAATTTGATTAATTAAAATAATTTTCATTGATAATAGCAATCGAAAAATAAGTACAACATAATCAATTTTGTAAATAAATTTGTGTGATGGAGACATGAAGTAAAAACTCCCCCCCCCCTCAAATTAATGTAGTAATGTTGCCTTTCAAAGTAATATATATATATAACTTAATTCAACAGTTTCTACATTTAAGAAACATATAATTAAAAACAACATTAATAGTACATAAACATTTGTCAAATCAATCTTCATTTTATTTTTATTTGAGCCTCTAGGTATAACTTTTACAAATAATTTATTACTACAAAAATCTTTACAACAAAAACTTTAAAATCCTGATAACTTTTTTAAAGAGTTATTTGAAAAAAAAAAAAAGGATCTAGTTAGGTTATAATTAAGTTACAGTTATGGCACATTTGTGTTATGGTTAGGTTTTTTACCGCAGGATGAACATTATTCATATTTTAATTTTAAAAATATACTTTTATTTTATACAATAGCACCAAAATTTTAATACTGTATGCTAAACTTTCAGCTAATGATCGAGTATCGATTTGATCCACATTTAGTCAGATTTAGGGATGATATATAATCAGTTTGAAAATTAAAAAAATTCACTTAGGATTTCGATGTGAAATAAAATTTAAATGTATAACAGTGATTTTTAGTTAAATATCAATATTTCACTAGATTATTTTTAACACAATTATTTCAAATTGGTAAAGCAGTAATACAAGTTGTAATTTTCCAACTGGATGAAAAATGTCCAGGCCAGGATTCGAACCTGGGATCTCTTGGCTGAAGCCGCAATGCTCTACCAACTGAGCTATCCTGGTTGAATCTGGAGGGCGTAATTCATCCAGTTAACCTTCCAGTTCGCCATCGTGAAATGTTGATATATTTTTTTTAAAGATTAAGACCAAAACACATAACAAACATTATTGTTATCTTTTAATAACATTTCAGAATGATCTGTTTAACACAGCAAACTATTAAATATATTCGAATAGCAATGTTATTCGTAACAGTTTTAACCTGATAATTTTATTTCACATAGACTGTGATTTAAATATATATATATATATAAACAAATATTTGAAGTGTGTTTTGATTTTTATAGTGCAAAATATTCTCACAAATTCAGATTTTCTTTCATATGTACTTTTGTCTGGCAGAATCAAAATAAGAAATATTGTTTTTCTGGTATTCCCCGCTATCATGATTGCTTAGCTTATACATATTTTGGTACTTTTCGGTTAGCCGGGCAGCAGTGATATATACATATACATATATTTACATGCATATATGTATGTATATGCAGATAGATATGTGTTTATATATTTATGTATGTACATATATCACTGGTGCCCGGCTAACCGAAAAGTACCCATATTTTTTTTCTTGCTGGTTGCTACTAAATAGCTGAATTGCGTAACAAAATTAGTAAATAGAACATTATTTTCGTGGAGAAAAAAATATATATACACACACTCATATATATAGCAATCTTTCTCTTTTTTTCTTTTTTTTTATTACTATCTTTACCTTCCCAATTTTTTTAAAACTTCATTCTAAGCACCACTTTATCTTATAAAAGCAAATTTTGTGTTGTGAGAACAGTCTATGCAGGTTTTTTTTTTTTTTTTTGGGGGGGGGGGGGGTAAATCCTTTTGCTGAAGTTTTCCTCTCTGTTGAACTTGTTTGTTTACAAATTACACATTTTAAAACATCACAAAATAACAAATACATAATAATTAGTCAGTTTTTATGGAATAGAATTTTGTGAAGGGGTCCATTTTATCAAATTGATTTTTGTGAACCGGTTCACTGTATCAAATTGATTTTTGTGAGGAGGCCCATTTTATCAAATTGATTTTTGTGAAGAGGCCCATTTTATCAAATTGATTTTTGTGAAGAGGTCCATTTTATCAAATTGATTTTTGTGAAGAGGTCCATTTTATCAAATTGATTTTTGTAAAGGGGCCTTAAACAGGCCCCAAATTTTCCTGGATCGACCCCTGCTTATTCTTGCTTGTTACTGAAAAGATTTTCTTTTCTTTGAGTCATTCTGCATTTGTGACTGTTGCTCATATATGAAGGTACAAACAGGGTTCGTATGGCTCCTGGAATTTTGCAACCAGAAAATTCTTTGATATCAGTATTTTGTTACAGGAAATATCTCCTTAAAAGAAGACAAAGTTTCGCGAGTTTAATCTAGATTTCTTTTTCTATAAAGAAAATACTGGTGAAACTCCTGGAAAATTTCCTCATCCGTACGAACCCTGTACAAAGTGTATGAGTAGTTTTAGTCATACGTGTAGAGTTTTGAAAATTATTGGTAGATTATAGTCTTAAATATATTTTTTTTACACTAATACGCGTGTATCTGTGCATAATAGAAAATGCTTACCAATTTGATGTTGCTTTTTAGATTTTCTTTTAAAGAAATTAAACAGTTTCATCTTATTAATGAACTCACAAGAGTTAATTAAAAAGGTAAGACAATGCAAAAATTTGAATGTATAGCACCATTTATTAAAATGATATACTCTACATAATTCCCAAATCATTTGTAATAAAAATACAACAAAAATTGGCTTAAAATGTCTTTTTTGGAATATGAATTTTTTAAATCTTATTTTTGTATTTTAAATGGCTTTTTCGCTACTAAAGTTAAACTGCTTAGCATTTTAATTTAAATATTGAACCAAAAGGGAAAGAATCTCGTACTGTTGTTTATTTCTAACAAAAGAAGAAAAAAAAGATATCTGCTACAAAAAGACACATTAAAAGTTTCATAAAATATTAAAGCAAAAAACTAAACTTTTTTCATATACTTGAGGAAAAGAGTGTTTGTTCACTTATAGCAATTGGTGAGGTTCGAATCTGATGAGTTCATACAACTTGAGGCCTATGCTTATAGTTGTTCGCTTTTTTTATACATATATATATATAAGTTTAGAAACACAATTTGCCACAAATAAAAATAATTAAAAATTTAATAAATTAATACATTGTATTTTGCAATATTCACTTTATGATGGAAATTTTAACAATGAGTTAGAGTAATAAATGTATAATATGGCCTTAGAATCTTAGGCCGAATGTACTGCTGGATAATCACAATATCCGGCTACTGCCAAAGCTCATTCTCACATTTCCAGCTTTTCTTAAAATGAATCAGATATATAAAATTTCGATTTTTTTTTTTTTTTTTTTTTTTTTTTTTTTTTTTTAATATATATATGGGGATTGACAGTATGTTGTAATCTTTTAAGTGTAACATACTGAGTTAAAATTACTTTTTCCATAAACAAATCTGAAAGTCATGTACCTCTTATACTCAAAGCAGTCACTTAATTTAAGAGCTCTGTTTGTGTAATAGTATGCATTTAATTTGTTTGTCTTTAATTCTGTTTTAAGATATTCAAGCCTGTTTATTCAGTCTCATTGTATTTTCTTTATAGAGCATTGTTTGGGATAAACCCACATTCCAAAGGCTCCAAGATGGAAAAGATATTTGGAAAAAGAGTTAACATCCACCCTAAAGTCCTTACACGGATTAATAATGTAAAAGATTTTTCATCCAATTGGATTCACTTCAGAAGATTTTATTTATTTATTACTTGTAAATACTTGTTGCAATAAATGTTTTTTGTATTTTTTTAAATTAGTTGTTTTCTTTACTGTTCATACTTATAGAAATGTTACTGCTTTTCTAAAAGTAATTATTTTAAACTAGATAGTACCCATCAAGATTTGACGGTGAACTACTTGTAAGTTTCATTATAAAAATTTTTAGAATTTTATTTTGTTGCTTTTAAATTGGTTAAGTATTGAAAATTTGAAGAATTGTTATATAGTGCAATATAAGGTGATAGATAGCGCTGCCAGTTAAAGATATTCAATTAATGAAGTGAAAGAATTTTAAAACAGGAGATTAAAAAGTAATTGAATGAAGAGGGCATTTATTTTTACTTGCTACAATCTCTCTCTCTTTTTAAATAACAATATTTAGTATTTTGTCATTTTTTTTTTTTAATTACACGACCTTTAAATTTTTTTTATTAATTTTATTTTTAACAGGCTGACAAAAGAACTTAAACTTTGCTGTTTGCAGCAAACGATTTATAATATATAATTTTTAAATTACTTGAATTTTATTTTACATTTTCATACATTTTTTATATATTAAACCATGGATATCAAGGTGATTTCTATTATAGTTCTTGTATTAAATTTTTTCCTTTCTTTTTTCTGTTTATATCTTCTTGATATATTTATATACTATATATTATAGTACATAATAGTGATACAAAATATAAATAAAAGTTTACATCAATTTATTTAATCTATTACTACATGAAAAATCTTTTAATTTAAATATTTTTAATATAAAATTAGTAATTAAAAAAAATATTGCCACTGTTAAATTTTACTTAGTTATAAAGTACTCAAATTAAAAAATATATGTACAAATTATATAACTTCTCCTCCTGAAGTTACATATGACATTATTAAAATGAATGAAGTGGTAATCGAACTGACAATTTCGCACTTGAAACCCAGCATAATTAGACCACTCAGCCACAGTGACCTTGATCTGAGTTACTCTAAAACTAAATATGTTCTACATTTAATTTCATGCATGCACACAATTTCGCTAAAAGAACTCTCAATTGTTTCTTGCTAATTATCAAGATATATTTTCTGCGTAAATATGTATAAAGTTTATATGGCTGCAACGAAACACTTTTTTTTTAGATTCAAATTTTTAAATCGAAACAATTTTTGTCATATAAAACAAACTATGTAGGAATGCAAAAAAAAAAAAGAAATTTTTGTGAGTGGATTAGTAGCAATATCTGATTTTTAATGCTATACTTAATCTTTTCTTAGAGGGTTACCTGCAATTGAAAATTGTTTCAAACTCAAAAATCCTCAGTACTAACCCATCATATTTAAATTCTACATGAAATTTTACCACAGGATACCAAATTTCAAGTCATTTTCATCTAGTTATTTATAAATGTTTCAAGTTTGGAACCTCTCATGTTGAATTTGTTATTTATCATGGGAAAATTGTAATATGGATAGAATTTTTAAACCACAAAAATTACTGACATTTTTAATTTGCATAATTGAAGCTTCTAGAAATATAATTTTTTTTATCAAGCATTTTATAAGTTACAGTTCAAATATTTTTTGAAAATATCTGCTTTTGGAAATTTTGAAAAAAGCATGAATTGTCACATATATATTTTACAGAAATGGATTTTTAGAAGCTTTAAATATACAGATTCAAAATTACAGCTTACTTCATCCAGTAGTTTTTTAGTTATGTTTAAAAAACTATGTACTTTGTAATCGGTTTTCCAACAATAAATAACAAATCTAACATTATTGGTAATCCATTCATACCAGTCATATATTTATACGATATGCAGCAAAGAATAACTGCTTGAACAAGTAGGCTGAACAAAGCCCGGGTTATATCCCGTCAGGGGCAGCAGAGTCCCCAAACTACCCACTGGGGTCCCTGAACTGCCCTGGTGAAGCCCGGCTATAGGTCCAATGACTTGTTAATTTTACGGGCAGTAATATTAAATTTATAAGGACCATATTAATTTATGGTCAGTGGACATAAAAAATGAAGGCAACTTTTACGAGCATAATGTTAATTTACGGTCACTGGACATTAAAAAATGAAGCTATCTTTTACGAGCATAACATTAATTTACGGTCACTGGCCTTTAAAAAATGAAGCTAAGTTTTACGGGCATAAAGTTAATTTACGGTCAGTGACTTTAAATTTTACGGGCATAAGTTTACGGGTAAACTTGTATTTTTATGGTCATGATAGCTTTACGGTCATAACATTAATTTTACGGTCAGTGACTGGCACACTTTTTGCCAGTCACTGACCGTAATTTAGCAGTGAGATTTCTTAGAGTGTATGAGTGAGTCAGTATGCGATACAATATTAAAATACGATATTTAAATACAGCTAAATGATTCAGAAATTCTTTCATTTCCTATCTAAGAGCATCTTTAGCTCCATCTCTACGAGAACCTGCACATTTTAAATTAATAGATTGAAGATGCCGTTGACCCCCTTTACAACTTTTTATTATATTACCTTTGCAATGAGTATTCTGCTGTTGTTATTATTTTGCTTTCCTACAACACTCGCTCCTTTTTCAGTTGACAATTGAAAATTGATTTGTAAATATATACTCAGAAAACAGGGGAAATAATCTTTAACAACTATAAATTCTGAAAAAGAAAGCGATAATAATAATTTTTAAAAAATCGCGAATAATCAAGTCAGATTCTCGCCAATGTTAAGTTTTTCCGCATTTTCATATTCGCGAATAATCCAAACTCGCGAATGTTGAGGGATTACTGTAAGTTAAAATATATTGTAAAATTTCTCCAAAAATATGTCTGCAATATTCTTTAAAAGAATCTTAATTTTATGTTGAGTAATCATCGGAATTTTTTTAATACAAATTGAGCGGACCGGACAGGACATGGTTTAATTGATTTGGTCACGGACCGGGTCGGGCCTGTTTTCTTTGATTTTTGTACTTGCCGGGCCAAACTTTTAACTTTTGCAACGGCCAAGATAGATTTTGTTCGGGCCTGGCCTCGAAATTCTGGCCTGTGCATTTGCATGACTTTCACGAGTCAATGATCAAATGACTAGCTGCATTTGCGCACTGCAACAGTCCCTGAAATTTACTATAATCACTTCCATCAATGATATCCATCAATACAAAATTTGTTAATTATTTATGAATATGTGCAGATTTTTTACTTATTTTTTTTATACTTTACGATTGCTGAAAAATGTTACAAAAATACTTTATTTTACGATATAAAGCTTACATATTCTGTAATATAACATTTTATGTAATGTAATAGTACGGTATTCGTTGTAGTGCAGCAACGTAATGAAATTACGATGACTGTTCTTGTGCGCCTCTGCTTTATCATCAGTAATTCGATATCGTTTGAATTTGAACGTATGCTAAAACGTATATTATTTATCATAAATGAACAGAATGAAACATTTTGTGAAGAAAACAGAGGAATATAATTTTATAATAAAATAGTTAGCCTGTTACTATAAATAGAACTTTGATGTGAATGACAGAAAATGTTATCTACTTATTTATTTTTCAGTATCAACGGTTTTTTGCCGCTGTGTATATTTACAGGGGGAAAACTATTATTCTATTAATTAATTAATATTATGAACATTCAATTCTTTTTTTAAACTTTTTTTTAATTAAAAAAAAGAAAAGAAAAGTGCCCTGTTAAACTGATGGCATTGACCTCACGAAGCTATTCACACCGATTGCGTATATTATACTCTTATTTCAAAGAATAATTCTGCATGATATTCCCATTTAGCTAAATTAAGGGGGGAGGGGTATCTCCCCAATTCACACCCTTTATACTTAACCAATGAACTTCCAAATCTAATATCAGAATAAACAGGTGTACCAAATTTGCAGCAAATCAGATAATTCTGCATGAAAAATCCATTTATATAAATTAAGAGGGAGGGATTAGTCCCTGTTCCCTCCCCCTTTATACTTTACCAATGAACTCCCAAAACTAATCAGGAAAGCGCCTTATCAGAATGAATCTATATTCAAAATTTGAAGCAAATCGGATATTTCTATCAAGAGTTATCGCGTTACGTACATACGTACTTACGTACATACAGAACCTGTGGGCACATTAGCTCTCAGGCTTTGATCGCTTGTGAGCTAATATAAAGAGAAAACTGCCCAGTTAAACTGAGGGCATTGAGCTCACAGGCTATTCACTCTAATTGTGTAATATACTCTTATTTCAAAGAATTTGAAATAAACCCTCGAAAAATAAAGAAATTGACAATACATTAACAGGGGGATCATCCCCCGTATCCCCTTATAATTAACTAATGAACTCCCAAAACTAATCAGGGAAGCGCCTTATCACAATGAACCTATAAACAAAATTTGAAGCAAAGCGGTTAGTTCTATCAAGAGTTATCGCGTTACGTACATACAGAACCGGCGGCCATTAGCTCTCAGACTTTGATAGCCTGTGAGCTAAAAACCGTTAACATGACAATTTACATCTATTGTGAATAGGAAAACAAGTTAATTTTATAATATGTAGTCTTCTTTGGCTTGGATACAATGGATACAAAAACAGTAAAAAATGCTAAGACGGAATTGCAATAAATCGGTGAGAAATTCCGCTTTAGACAGGTTTCCGTCTTAGCTGGTAAACTGTAAAGGTGTTTCTTTCGATGGGACCATGGAATGTTTGCGATTAAGATAATATTCTGTTATAGACAGGTTTCATTTACACTGGTTAAACTGTATACATAAAACTTGTGTAAATAACCCCTACTGTTTAACTTGTGTAAATGAAACTTGTCTATAACGTAATATTGTCTTGATCGTAAACATTCCATGGTCTCAGCAAAAGAAACACCATGAAAGTTTACCTGCTAAAGCAAAAACCTGTATAAAACGGAATTCTTCACCGATTCATTGCAATTTTGTCTTAGCATTTTTTATTTTTGTTTGTGTCCATGATTCAGTAAATTAGTACCTTGTTCGGAGCAGGAGGGAGGGGCAGACCGCGGGATATGCCCTCTCTTGGCTATTAATAAATGTGAAACTTTATGCTTACGAATATACTAGTGTAATTATCCTTAGAAAGAAATTAATATGTATGCTTACCATTCTAGTGATGAAGTGCTGCTAATCTTATGTGATTTTCTTGAGCTTTGATGATATAAGATTCTCCAAATATAAAATTTAAAACTATGGCTATTTTTTTTACGTTGAGTTAAATGTTTTAACACGAATGATGCTAAAAAAAAGTGTGTAACCAGAAGTACTAATAAAATAGAGGTGCATTTCGCCAGCCCCCCCCCCCCCCCCCCACCACCACTCACATTTTTTTGAAAATATTACCAATCGTTTATACCTCGTTTGTATCTCATTTGTACTAAATAAAAGGTTTTTAGTGTGGGGGGCTGGAGAAACGACCAGTCCCCTCGACCTCAATGTTTTACAAAACGGATAGTGCCAAACGTTTATACATCGTTTGTACCAACAATCATTTCGTTTGTACCCCATTTGTACTAGGGTAGTAAAAGGTTTTTAGTAAGGGGGGCTGGAGAAAAGCCAGGTCCCCAACTCAATGTTTTACGAAATGGATAGTGCCAATCGTTTATACCTCGTTTGTACCAACAATCTTTTCGTTCGTACCTCATTTGTACTAGAGTAATAAAGGATTTTTAGTGTAGGGCTGCCGCTTTCCAGCCCTCCCACTTCAATGTTTTAGAAAATGGATAGTGCCAATCATTTATACCCCGTTTGTACCAACAATCTTTTCGTTTGCACCTCATTTTTACTAGAGTAATAAAAAGATTTTAGTGTGGGGCTGCCATTTCTCCAGCACCTCCAACCCCAATTCAATATTTTACAAAATGGATAGGGCCAATCGTTTATACCTCGTTTGTACCAACAATGTTTTCGTTTGCACCTCATTTGTACTAGAGTAATAAAAAGATTTTAGTGTGGGGCGGCCATTTCTCCACCCCCCCCCCCCAAATTCAATGTTTTACAAAATGGATAGGGCCAATCGTTTATACCAACAATCTTTTCGTTTGCACCTCATTTGTACTAGAGTAATAAAAAGATTTTAGTGTGGGGTTGCCATTTCTCCAGCCCCCCGCCCCCCTTCAATGTTTTACAAAATGGATAGTGCCAATCGTTTATACCTCGTTTGTACCAACAATCTTTTCGTTTGCACCTCATTTGTACTAATAGACCGGGAGGCGACCGCATAAACTACCACCTCATCGAGTTCATGGATGAAATTAATGCACGAAATAGAGCTCGATTAGTATATTAAAATGGAACTGGTCTGCCACCTCATATCTTGGTGGAACACCCGGGCAGACTGAATTTTAGTGGTTGAATTTCAGGACCCAACAACCTCATCAAGTTCACGGATGAAATTCATGTGCTAAATAGAGCTCGATTAGCACAATGAAATGGAACTGGTCTGCCACCTCATATCTTGGTGGAACATCCGGGCAGACGGCATTTTAGTGGTTGAATTTCCGGTCCCCAACCACCTCATCGAGTTTACGGATGAAATTCATGTGCTAAATAGAGCTCGATTAGCACAATGTAATGGAACTGGTCTGCTACCTCATATCTTGGTGGAACACCCGGGCAGACTGGATTTTAGTGGTTGAATTTCAGGTCCCCAACCACCTCATCGAGTTCACGGATGAAATTCATGCACTAAATAGGGCTCGATTAGCACAATGAAATGGAACTGGTCTGCCATCTCATATCTTGGTGGAACACCCGGGCAGACTGGATTTTAGTGGTTGAATTTCAGGTTCCCAACCACCTCATCGAGTTCACGGATGAAATTCATGCACTAAATAGAGCTCGATTAGCACAATGAAATGGAACAGGTCTGCCACCTCATATCTTGGTGGAACACCCGGGCAGACTGGATTTTAGTGATTGAATTTGAGGTCCCCAACCACCTCAAAGATTTTATGTGAAAACTTAGTGTCTAATTAAAATTAAAAATTTGTAGCTTTCGAATTTCTCTGTCTCTGACTTCGCGGGCGATTATTTTCGTCACGCTGACCCCTTTTATTCAGCTTTGTCGGATCCTTCTTTGACGACTTATAGATATATTTCCATATCAGAGATTCTTTTTAATGTACTGTTGGGTTTCCCCCATAGCAACTACACTTGCCATTCAGACACCGCAGGCTCAAAAAACATGCTATTTTTCTCTATTTGAATAATTGGCCATATCAACTCTTGTTGCAACGGCTAAAGACTGTTTTTGTGATTGATTAAATATGAGCAATTAAACATTTGAAAATCTAATCATATGGCTAATTAAACAATATCGCTGCCTACGAATTGTATAACAACCGTGTAAGAAAATTATTTTAAATGTATCGTTTTAAATATGACGCAATTTTTCCAACCTTTTCAAACTAAATTTTAACATACTATGTAGAGTACATATAAAATTATACATTAGAGACAGGGCTACACAAAATAATGGATGTACATTTCCGGTTATAGACGGTAATTGCTGAATCCTGTTTTTCAAATATGGTATGCTTTTTCTAAAACGGTTTTGGCATCTTCTTTACGTAATTAAACTGCGTAGTACTCCGGTAGTGTTGGAAATTGTTTTATAATCTATGCTTTACGAATGATTTTGCTTGATTGTTTATTATATAGAAATTCATTTATAGCTTATAAAATACTCCAAGACAGTTGAAAGTTTTGTCAGCTTGGTTCGTCTGTCAGTCTGTTTGACCGGCTGTCAGTTCATCTGCCTGTCAGTTCTCTGATGTTCGCCAATATACTTGGATTATTATGAAATCTCTATATTATAATGACTTTTAACGTAGAATGGTCCCTATTGAAGTTGGAATGTATATATTTTACCATTTGTTTAATGAGACACTCAAAAGAATTCAAATACTGTATGATTTATTGACGATAACAGTTTCAAGTGTTTTTAATAGTGTTACATTGCATCAAACTTTACGAAAGTATTTTTACTTGTTGATATGCATCGCTGTAATTTTCATATTATTCGTTTTTTTACAGGTTCCCAAAAAAATTGTTCTATTACATTATTGTCTATAGGCAGAAATTATTTAAATTGTACTTTATGTGTGGTATACAACATAATGAATTTTATATTTGTTATGCCGCACGATAACTTTTCTCTTTATAATAACTTTTTCACGTAATTATTTAAAGTTTTAGAAGGACGAACAAAATAATTAGCGTCTATCACAGGAATTAGGAGGAAGTGCGTTTTGATCTGTGTTATGTAATTTCAGTTTTATTATGTGGTATGCTTAAAATTTTTTATATAATATAAAGTAGTGTTCAAAATAATTTGAATTACCGTCTGTAAGTAGTAATATCTGAATGTCTATGTTCAATTGTATAATGTTTTTCCAAAATACTTTATACTTTAAGAGTAATACTTTATATATATCGGAAACGTTAAGGTTTATTTCTTGTTCAAATCACTATTACAAAGTTTTAAACCTATTTTCTTCTTATCTTTGTTTTTGAAAGTAATAGTAGAGACACATTAAAAAATTATTCTTGACAAAATTTTGAAAAAATAGTTTTTATAACTAAAAAATTATGTTTTTGTTAAATTTGGTCAATAACTCCAGTAACTGACACCATTCCTATTTTGAAAAAACAATAATCGAAAAATAATTTACAACAGTTAAGACGAATAGGTTACACCTAGATTGAAGAATTTTACAAGTAAATGCTTATATTTTCGCTGAAGTGCAAGTTACTGTTTAGCTGTCAATATTTGACGGTTCCAATCTAGTGTGGGTGTTGTTTTTATGATGGCGGATTATTAACACAAAGGGATTTAAGCCCGGGGGAAGGGAGTACCTTCCTTGGGGGACTTTCTAAGGTAACCTAACACGTATTTACGCAAGGATACCCAAGGTTCGAAGAAAACAACGGAAAACTTCGAACGATTAAGCCGATAGGGGCGATTGGGTTCGAACCCAATCCTCACGTCTACCAGCCTCCTCTCTACAACCCTCACCTCCTCACGTCTACCAGCTTCGAGAGCAGAACCTCTTGGCCACTGGTAGGGTGGTTTCGTCCCAGATACCTCCTTTCACTGTAAGAAAAGATAATTTTTCTAATCAATATTATTTATGTCTCGAAAAATAATTCAGTATCTATTCTTGTGGCATGATTTCTCTTTCTTGTATATGAATGCAAAATTTCTAATACTAAAAAAATTCTTACTTTCATTGTTCCGACTTTTTTAATACGTAATAATTAAGTAATGTCATAATATTTCATCTATAATTATCGTGACTTAATTTGCATATCAAACTTTCTTTTACTTAAAAACAATTATGAAAATTAAAATTAAAATAGTAATTAAAAGTAAACAATAAGGGTTTTAAGTTACTAGGTGCGTAGAAAAATCTCTTTATCATAAAATAAATCTTTACTGGGAAAAAACTTATGGACCGGGAGGTGGCTGAACACATTATCAACCTCAGCGAGTTGACGATTGAAATTCCAGGAATAGTTAAAACACGATTAGCATATTAAAATACATCTGGTCTGCCAAGTCCTATGTTGATGCAAACCACCTGCAGATCGGATTTTAGTGGTTAAGTTATAGGTTTGTCAATTTGTTTTCCTGCTCAGTCCTCCATTTTTCATACCTTTGGGTTCAGGAAAACACAATGATAAACCAAACGACCAACCACTAATGTTGTGTCTGCATGTGGTTTCCACCAAGGTAGGACTTGGCAGACCAGATGCATTTTAATATGCTAACCGAGATCTGTCTAATTCTGGAATTTCAGCCGTGAACTCGATGAGGGGGTTGGGGACCTGAAATTCATCCACTAAAATCCAGTCTGCCCGGGTGTTCCACCAAGATATGAGGTAGCAGACCAGTTCCATTTCATTGTGCTAATCGAGCCCTATTTAGCGCATGAATTTCATCCGTGAACTCGATGAGGTAGTTGGGGACCTGAAATTCAACCACTAAAATACAATCTGCCCGGGTGTTCCACCAAGATATGAGGTGGCAAACCAGTTCCATTTTAATATGCTAATCGATCTCTATTTAGTGCATTAATTTCATCCATGAACTCGATGAGGTGGTAGTTTATGCGGTCGCCTCCCGGTCTATAAATAAAAGGTTATTAGTGGGGGGAGGGGCTGGAGAAACGGCTAGCACCCCCCCCCCCCCCACACACACACGCACCTCAATGTTTTACAAAACGGATAGTGCCAAACGTTTGTACCCGTTTGTATCAAAAATCTTTTTGTTTGTACCTCATTTGTACTAGAGTAATAAAAGGTTTTTAGTGTGGGGCTTCCATTTCTCCAGCACCCCACTTCAATTTTTTGCAAAATGGATAGTGCCAATCGTTTATCGACCTTGAATGGGATATTGTCCATTACACAGATGTACAACGTAGACGAAATACCACACTCGTTTGGACTTGAATCCGCTTGACCGTGCTAAAAATATGGATGATGGATGGGTACTCAGAACTGAGAGAATCAGAGTACCACTATAAGTCTTTACGCTTAACGTATGTCGAAAACGATTTGAGAATAAAGATGAAATGCGATACAAAGGTTTTAAACATTTTCTAAAAACCTTACAAAAAAAAAAAAAAACTTTTTTATAATTTTATAGAAAACTTTATATATTTACTTCATTATTAAGTTTCAGGGTCTGGGGGGGGGGGGGCTTCAGCCCCCTTAGCCCCTCCCCCCCGTGGGTGCGCCAATGCTTATATTTGAGTACGTCCATGTTTCAAAAATGAGTATGAACTGACTTCTATGTGCTCATTTTTAAGCATTTCCATGTTTCAAAAATGAGTTTGAACTGATCTAATCATTTTTGAGTATGTCCATGTTTCAAAAATGACTATGAATGGACTTCTGTGTGCTCAGTTTTGAGTATGTACATGTTTCAATATTCTGAGTATTTCTGGTATTTCAGAATTGAAAACATTGGGTCGTCCTATTTGAAACAAAAAGTTTCATAACAAAATTAAAACATCGATTTACTCAGATTTGAAAGTGTCATTTTTCTCAGTGGAGATTTTTAGAACTTTTCCAGCTTATTTCACTCTTTTTAAATTTAGATTTTTTAAAAAACCGTTCTAAGCAAGCACTGAAATCTTAAAAATAGTCACCATGCCAAATTTTAACTTCCTAGACCAGCAGCACCATCACTAAAATAGCAATTTTAGAAAGTTTTTTGCTTCTGCACCTTTTTCTAAATTCGAATTTTGTAAAATCTGTTCTGTGCGAGTATTTACGTCTAAAAAATAACAGGCATGTCAAATTTGAAGTTTCTATCCCTAACAATTTAGAAAAAACCATAATTTATAACGTTTTCCGCTCATTTTGCAACTTTAAATTTTGAATTTTTAACAAACTGCTTATACCGAGCGTCTGCATCTTAAAAGTTGCCACTATACTAAATTTTAAATTTCTAACCCGAATAAATCCAATTAAATCACAATGTAGAACGTTTTTAAAACATTTTCCGCACATTTCAGCCTGTTAAATTTCGAATTGTTTAGAAACTGGTCTCTTCATTTGCATTTTAAGGGTAACCACCATGCCAAATACGAAGCTTCTATTACCAGTTGTACCACATAAATTGCATTTTAGAACGTTTTATTTTTGCTCCTGCCCTTTTAAATTTCACATTTTTAGTAAACTGTTCTGAGTGATCATTTACGTGAGTAACAGCCATGCAAAATTTCAAGTTTCTAGCTTTAACAGCTCTAAATAAATCGTAATTTAGAACGCTTTTTGCACTTTCACACTTTTAAATTTCAATTTCTTAAAAAACTCTTCTGTGTGACCAGTTGCGTCTTAAAAGCAACAACCATGTCAAACTTCAAATTTCTATCCTTAACAATTCCATAGAAATCTCTCTCAATTTAGAACGCTTTTCGCGCATTTCAGCCTTTTAAATTTCGATTTTTTAAAAATTTGTTCCTTGAGAGCATTTACATCTTCTAAGTAACTACCATGCCAAATTTCAAGTTTCTAGTCCCTTCAGTATTACAAAAATGTAAACTTTAGGACGTTTTTCGCTAGCACACCCGTCTGGAATATTGACACCAATATGAAATATAGCCTATGTTAGAGCAGGTCCATCGATTTGCAACATTCCTTTTGAAATCGGTTTCAGTTCTGTAGTTCAAGAGATTCCATAAAAATTGTAATTTAGAATGTTTTTAGAACACTTTTCGCTCATTTCATCCCTTTAAATTTCGAATTTTTTTAGAATTTGTTCTTAGAGAGCATTTACATCTTGTAAGTAACTACCATGCCAAATATCAAGTTTCTAGCTCGTTCAGTATAGCAAAAATCGTAATTTTAGAACGTTTTTCGCTCCTGCACCCCCATGGGGGTAGTGGCACTGACATAAAATATAACCTATATTACAGCATGGACTGTCACCTTCAATTTGCCACCATCACTTTTGAAATCGATTCGGTAGTTCAGAGATTACCCCCTACAAACAAACAAACAAGCAAACGTTACTTCTTTATAATATTAGCATAGCTGCCAACTTTTACGCTTTTTTGTTACCACTAAAATTTAATAGAATTTTTTTCCTTGTGTAATCACACGATTTTCTCGATTTAATAAGATAAAATTTACTATCAAATTTTAGTTTTAGGAAAAAAGCGTAAAAGTTGGCAGCTATAATATTAGTATAGATATAAATTAAAATTCAACTATAAGGGATAAAAACTCAATGTGTAACAAAAGCAACTCGCCAGGTAATTAAAAGAAACTATCTTTACAGAAGCGACAGAAACACCTGACCATGAGATAGCGTGGGAAAGATATCTGTGTAAGTGGTCCGAGTGATGTGTTCCCTTGGAGGGGAACCTTTTATGATCATAATCTATCATAACCCACAGAGTTCAGAGAATAAATAGAGATGAAATGTTTACGTTTCGCGTGATGCTGAAAATGCAACCCTAAAGTCAACTGGCAGCTTGCTTTGAAAACCTCTCCCCGTTCAATGAATCCAGGCCTTGTTCCACGTGCAGCCTCTCTCCGTCCAATGAAGTCAGCCCTTGGGTACTAATGATTTGAGTGATTACCGGCTTCATATTGAAAGCCGAATTTACGGTTCACTGCCTCTCTATTCTTTTTCTTTACTCTGTGATCATAACTAATCTTCCATTTAAAATGTTTCTAACAGCTTAAAGTCGCCGATATCTACATGTGAGATCGATTGTTCTAGAAATCTAGTTTCGGCGTTCTAGAAGGTGGAGCCCTCTCAAATGACGGAGTTTAATCCCTCCCCCCTTCTTCAACCATTGATGATAGAGCTTGCGAATGATAT
Source organism: Maratus michaelseni (assembly GCA_963931845.1). Classification (NCBI taxonomy): domain Eukaryota; kingdom Metazoa; phylum Arthropoda; class Arachnida; order Araneae; family Salticidae; genus Maratus; species Maratus michaelseni. The sequence goes on from OZ007592.1 coordinate 260,874,833, forward strand.
CATTTTCTCACCTTCATATATAGGCCGGGTTTAGAACCTCCTATATTTAATCCCGATAAGTGAATTGGGTCATCGAGGAGTTTCAGAGAGAGAGAGAAGTCTGAAAAGGAGGAACAGCTCAGTGAGGAGCTGGGTTTATTTTTCTGGAGAAATTGTGAAATAACGTATTGGCTCGGCAAAGAGCTAAGTGAAGATTCTGGATTGAGAACTCTTGCAGATATTTTATACGGAAACGTTACGTGGTTGAGAAGGGCTCTCAATCATTCTCACTCAACAAAGTCACTGGATACGTGAGTTGAGGAAAAACAGCGATAGATCAACAATATCTGAACTTAATGAAAATCTATGCTGAACTTTAGTGATCGTCAGGAAAACTGTATGCCTCTAGTTTTTATTCGAACATTTTCTCAATATTTGGAGAATATTGTGATAAGCCCTGTGATGTCTGGATGACGTCAATTGTTCTGAGCCTGTGCGCCGCTGCTCACGTGACGCGCGGGCGTGGAGGAGAAGGGGTGAGATGCTAGTAAGAGAGGAGAGGTGGAGGTATGCCCTGCCTGCGTGCATGGCGGTTTTTGGTAAACACAGAAGTGTTTTAAAATTAAGTAAGCAGAGTAGTGAAGTGAATCAGTGAGGAAGTGTGAATACTCAAAAGTGAGAATATCTATGTTCTTCATGTCCTAGTTTTTGTGCCGTTATACATTGTACTTGTCTACCTGTGTTCTTCAGATCTGGAAATAAAAGTGTTTTCGTTTTTAAAAAAGGTGAAGTGCTTTGCGAGATTATACACTGTTGATCTGATTAGAGTAACAAGTAATAAAAAGAAAAAAACGCAGGAGCGTGCCCCTGAACGATACAGAATGTCAAAAGGCATTATAAGTTCAAAGACTGGGTCCTGCATCCAAGAACTTTTTGATTCCTTTACGAGCTATCAATAATAGTCAAAGAATTCACGAGGATTTTTTGTTGTAATTTCATTTATGTAATCAAGACTTACTTTATTCTTAATAAAGTTCTTTTTTAACTTAAATGAAGATGATTGCATATCACTTGCTACCCACCACACTGTGACCGATGTGCAATTGTTTATAACATTGATGCTACAAGATACCAAATGTAGGGCCATGTAACAAGAAGTAAGTGAATAAAATCGATACAAGAGCGAGAGATAATAAAAAAAAACTAGTGCTGCCATCTAGAGTAGGGACGAAGAACTACACAAAAGCTAAATTTTAATATATATATAGTATATATATATATATTATTATCTGAATATTCGATCTGGCGAAGCATAATATTCTAAAAAATATCACGCCCAGATACATCATTATGTATGCATTTAATAATAATTTTTTAAAAATGTAAAGAATTTAATTGTTATTTTTTAGGATATTTAAAATTTATATTTAGCTATTAAATTTTATTAGTTTTAATGGTGTATAACTTGGATTTATAATTAAATTGAAGAAAGTGTATTCCCTTCAATAATTTTTTATCATGATATTTTAACTGGGTACCGCGAAATCATCGTTATATGTTCTAGTGTGCCGTGAGATAAAATAGATTGAAAACTCTGAAATAGACAAACTGTTTGTTACTTTATTATTTTTGCATGAAATCACAAAAAATACCAAAACCTGTAAGCATTGCCGTTTTTAATATTAGACATAGATGGTATCAACAACAGTCTAACTGAAAGAGATAGGACGCGATACATCCACCCCTCTTGCCCGTTACGTTATCAAGATAGACTGGTTTTCAACAAATTAATCGAACTGCTATGTCGGGATGAAGATAGGCTGAAAAACAGCGCGAATCGACGGAGTGCCATTGTATGTATCTTTCGTTTACTGCAAGACTAACTGTCTCGGGATAACATACAAGCTGTCTCAGTATGACAGACTACAGACAATATTTGTTGTTATTCGTTGTTATCGGTCTTTCTCACGTTTTCTATGTTCACCCAATTAGACAAAATTAAATTTTCTGTTACTTTGGTGTTTTAGCTCGACGGCATGATGACTTCAAGAGGCGACCCAGGGGAGATATTTCCCCATGGAGCTTTGAAAGCCCTCCCTCTCTGGAAGAACTGGCATTTTATACTAATTAAGGGTTATATGTATATGATGAAGATCATATACATATTTTCTTTATTATTCAAAATTTATAGTTCTCTTATGTTTCCTAAAGATTAATTAAATTTTTATTTAAACCCTTTCTATTTTAAAGATTAAAAGCAATTATATTTCATCAAATACATTAGCGTTTCTTTTCTATCATTTTTATGTCTGGCTTCTAACCGCAAAAATGATCTTCCTTTTCTGCAAAAATGCAGCTGCAAAATTATTCAATATGTACGTTAGATATTTTCATTATTATCCTTTCAAACTTTGCTTTCTGTCTGGAAAACTTAATGATAAATTCAAAACGTTTTTTACATTTACGCTTTTGACCAAGCAGAATATTAAATTCCTGGTTTCAATGTAAATGCTGTCTTTAATTAATTCCCAACTGCCAAAATTCTATATGCTCATCAAAATAATTCATATACAGAAAGCCACATCTGACTTCTTTCTCATAACATTCATTAGATTGCTGCTCCAAAAATTACGAAAATAGCAATAAGTAGCCAGGCATGGCACTCCTTTGATTTGTTCCCCCCTGTAAATTAATATGCCAGATGCCTAACTGTCCGAAATTCTTTCTGCCTAAAAATGTGCGATACACATGTATATTTGGTGTGGAAAACAAAGCATCGGCGAATGTATTGTAAAAATTAGGGCAGATCCTTTTTATCTCGTGTACGGAGAAGATCTAAACTTTCATGATGTGAACTGCGTTCTGAGTGCCGAGGGGGCCACCTCAAACTTTCAACTCTCTTTCTCTTAGAATAAAAAACATTCCATGGAAATCATCTGTTTATTTATTATTCTTGCCATGCATCTTTACACGGGAGGAGAACTATGGGTTATCTGCTAAAAAAAAAACGACGCAAAGTAATTATGCTTATTTCCTTCCGAAACGGCCAGAAGACACTTGGACTCGAAACAACGCCATAAGGGTCTAGAATCGCAATTGCTCCACCCCCCCCTCCAGAACTTCATAATGTGCCCTATGGAGTTGTAGAAATCCCTTTCGGAAAAAAAAGTCTGAATTTAACATTGTCCCCGAGGCTACATCCACCGCTGTCGCTACCGCTGACGGCTGTTTTCGTTAAGTAAGATCAATTACATGTTTGAAATGGTCAACTGAAGTCGTTGCCCTCTACCCCTCGACTATAACTTTTGTGAGCAACAATATTGTGCTGTTAGTTCATTTTTACTTTTTTTCTATCTGCTTAAGAAGAAACTATTAGAAGTGCTGATTACATTTGGGTGCATATCGTTCTACTCGTGACGCTACTAGGTTGTGTTTCTCCCGAATTTTGTGATAGCTATCTAGCTCGAAAATTGATAACCGGAGTTTCATCAAACTGTACTAGTGGTGATTGCATTTAGGTGTATAGCGCCCAACAGGTAGCAATGCTATATTTTTCACGTTTTCCGTGATATCTATATCTTGGCATTACCTGGATGGAATTGCACCAAAATTTATATGGAAGATGCTTTTTCCGAAAATCTTTAATTATTACTCAACAGGAAGCGCTGCTATTCTTTGCTGGGAGAATGTTTCACAATCGAGTCTACAACTAATCGATGCAATTTTGCAAGTGTAGTAGCTTGCTGTATAATTACACTTCCATTCTTATAACTGTTATGCACTTCCAACCGCATTGTATTGTTACCAGACAGAATCGCTCATTTTCAACGTCAACCTTGGCTGTGGACACAATTACGAAATATTAGTCCTATACCTTTTTCGATGAACATTATAGTTATATGTATCTCATTTTCTATTGTGTGGAAATGCACCAATTTTTTTTTTATACTTGAGTTTAATTATTAAAATTATGCACGTTGATCTAATTTATATTTTAATACTCAACAGGGATTGCTGTTGTGCTGTGCATTATTTTAAATTCAATGATCACAGTAACTTCGCGTTAAATTTAAAGAAATGCACTATGGTTTATATTCATATTGTAAAGCTTTAAGTCTGACTCACTAATTGGAAGAATAACTTGTATACAAGATGACGGTTAAGTATTAACTCCTTCAAATGAAACTGAAAATCGGTTCTAGATGTGTGCACGTAAAGATTCCCAAAAGACTATTAGACTTGCCAAGTGCATATAAATTTTATCTCGCTTCTTCTGATCTGACTATATACAGATATTTATTGCACAATAAATTCGTAGTACTTGAGACCAGAAGTTTCACATCCCTCAACCACTTGAAAAGCCGCCTTAGCTGCATAACCTCGCTTATTAAGTCATTGAATTACTTGAAATTCATCTTACGGTATATACTCAATTTTTGAGAGGCTACAGAAGGTAATTTTGTTGCTAGCTCCGAGCACAGGAGTCTGGAGAAATTGTCTCTCTTCGAGAGAGACAGACAGCCCGAGTGCCGGGAAAAGCTGAAGTTTTGGCCAGAAGGACGGGCGTCCTGACAACCAAAAAACTTTAAAACTCACGAACTGGAAACCAATTTGTGTCGCTTCTTGTATTTTGTAATTTTTCTGTGTATTGTGAAGTAGTGTTATTAAAATTAGTGTTGCGCCTGCAAGCCTTTTAATTTAACGACGCTACAATTTACGTTAGTGTGTAATCCTGCAATTTAAATTAATATATTAGAATGATATCAAAGAAAGTTCTGTGATTGCGACAGCATACAAGTTGTGATGTCGAGTGTTTCTGTTGGTTATGTAATTTCCTTCAATTTGAAGGGGAAAAAATCAGGATCTAAATTTTAACCAAATAGTTTTATGAATAAACCTTTTTATTATTCTGTAGTCACAAATTTTTATTTCTGTTTTTTAAAGATATCATTATTCGATGTTCTCCATTACTTTTACATTCATAAATATACTATTACAAGATAATTAGAAAACGTGCGTTACATAATAGGAAAATATTAATATACATATATATATGTAGTACAAAATTAACAACATATTTTTATAACGCGGTTATATAGAAGTTGCTGGATATAAAAAGGAACATTTAGAAAAAAATAGGTAAAAATATAGGAAAAATTATTTAGTAAATTGCGTTTAAACATAACAATAAAAGGAACTTATTATTATTGTTATTATTATATTCTGGTTTATAGATACTGGGTGATCCAAAATATCGGTAATAGTGATTAAACCACTGATGATAGAAACATACTTCCAATAACAAAATGTATTCAAATCAAATACAGTTTTAAGGGTCTGCGTCAGCGATTCTCTCCAATCGTGAAATCCCATTTTAACCTATGATTAATTAGCTGATTACTCATTACTTATAATATAAATATCGAAAAACAGTTTTCACCATCAGGAAGAACGCGTCAAATATAGACGTAGTGCGTTTACAAAAATTACTTTCTTACAATTTAAAGGGGTTGGTCAGTGAGATCTCAAATTCCCTCGCTAATGTTAAATCTATGGACTCGAAATGTATTCTTATATTTAAAATAGCTCATCAGGAATTTAATATTTGTAACTTCTGTTTTACGTGTTCTCTTTTTAAAGGATGCCTCTCTTTCTTTTATTTTACAAAATATTTCTAAAATATATGCTTAATTTATATTTTATGTGTTAAAAGCTGAAGAGCTGCGAGTAAGATTTCAACGCTTCAAATGAAATTAAGCATATATTTTAGAAATACAAAATAAAAGAAAGAGAGACATCCTTTGAGAATAACACACAGAAAAAAAGTTTAAAATATTCATTTCCTGATGAGTTACTTTAAAAATAAAAATGCATTCCATGCTCATAGGTTTAACATGAACGAGGGGAATTTGAGATCTCTCTGACTAATCAAGTATTTTTAAGAAGTCGATAAATTTAAAATTTTTGCATAATTGAAAATTTTGAAGTTTATCAAGTTTTCATAAATACTTAAAATGTAAGTTTTTTTTTTAATGGAAAACGCATTACGTCTGTATCTGACGTCTTCTTTCTGGTGGCGAAAACCGTTTTCCGGTATTTATATTAGATAATAATGAGGAATCACATAATTAAGTTTTTCCATAGATTAATATGGAATTTCACTATCGGAAAGAAGAAAACATGTACCGCTGACGTATTCACACCGACACTAGAAGCTCATTACAGTGCAACTCCAGTTATACGTTTTGCTCGGGACCGGACAACAAAACGTATAACTCAGTGAAACGTACAACTCAATTAATGGTCTACCGGAATCATATTTTAAATATATCCTAAAAACTTTGTTCCGCTGAGGGGCTGAGGAGTTCCAGTTACCTTTTACATCGAAAACGGAAGTTTCCTAAATATTACTGCACTCATGACATAAAGTTTCGAAAATGGAACAGAATAGCTAAAAAGTACGTAAGAAAAGTATACATGAAGTTATTTTATCATAAAAGCTTTGTTAAAAATATTTTTAATACACATAGTGTATTTAAAAGAAATGATTGGAATCGCCTTGGAATGAAAATCATTTATGAAAAGACATTTCAGTAGTTTACTAAATCTTGTAGAATTAATCACTAATATTCGATTGTTTCTTTTCGGCAGTGCCGACAGTGAATTGCAAACTTTGCATTTGTGTTAATAATGCAGCCGCCTTACCGTTACTCTTTTTACTACTGACGAACTGCTTTACTACGTCAAAAGCCCTTAGAGCAGCTCCAAAGTTAGAGTGGGATCTTTCAAATCATGCTCATCCGACGCGTCGTCAATGTTTCCAGTTACAAAATGCATAAATGAGACAAAATTTTGGCCGGGGACGCAAAAGCGTAACGTATAACTGAGGGAAATGTACAACTCAAAACGTATAACTCAGCTAATTTTTAATGGCAAGCGGCCGGGACCACTGAGTTGAAACGTATAACTGAGGGAAACGTACAACTCAGGTAACGTATATCTGGAGTTCCACTGTATTTCCGTTTTTAGTGCTAGAAAACACTTAAAATTTATAAAATTCAAAGTATCATAACTCTGTCAGATTGTGTCTTTAAAGAATGGGACTTTTTTTTTAATGTCCTTTTTAGACGCATGATAACGTTTCCTAAGTACTTATAGGAGAGTAAAAAATTAAATTTCGTGTTTTAATACGTATACCGCTCCTTGTAAAATAAATGCGTTATCTAAAAGCTGTAGCTGATTTGAATACACTTTGTAATTTGAAGTATGCTCCTATAATCAGCGGTTTCAGAGACGGAGATAATCATCATAACCTGTACTTTAAATCAACCGGTACATAAATAATTTTTCTATTCCGGTGCATAAATAATTTTTCTATTCCGGTACATAAATAATTTTTGGTACATTAAAAATGTACCAAATAAACATAAAAAAAAGAAAGAAAACGAAAATTTTTAGGGTGTTACTTTAATTTTTTTAAATATAATATTTATTCTTATTTTCTTTTCCTTTATTAAAAGCAAAAATTTTAATTTGGTCTGCATTATTGATTTGATTAATTATGTTCCAAATTATCAAGACATTTTATTTTAATTTGACCAAACGCAAAATGTTAAAATATTATAATGCCCTTACTACTTTCCTTACCATATTAATATAACACCTGAGACACAAATTTTGGCTTTTATGTTAATATTACATTACGTACAAACATTTAATCACATCTTCCTCTTGCAATTTCTTTAAAAAAACAAACAAAACAACATTTACAATTCGTTTATATTATCATATGACTTTTCGTCACACGTACACTGACCAGTTATTTTTCACTTTGCACATTTCAGGAACACATTTCTTCAGCGTTACAGATTTGCACGTTATGTCATATGTTCGACCTTATTTACACGATATGACATACGTTTTCGATTCAAAAGTTTCTCACTTAAATAAACAGATAATTTTCTGAAACACAAGCATTCATTAAGTGCTTTTTTTTTTTGGCAAGTTTTTCTTTTTACAAATATCAAACGAATACTGACTTTAAATTACAACTCATTTCGGCAGTCTAAATGTAGACAGCCAGTTCTGTACATGCGCGTACGCAGGAGGGTGCAGAGGAGGGCCACAGTCAACCGTCCCCGTAAATATTTGAAAGTAATAAGATATTACTTGAAATACTGAGACATGGGCGCCGGCAGAAAGAAATCTTGGAAAGGGCAAAATTTTAGAAAGTTGTGTCTGTGGTTCACAGCTTAGTCTGCTTTTAAAAAAAAATCCAGAATATAAACATGAAATAGGCAAAACTGAAAGATTTTTTGCCAGAACGTACCGTGCATGATGATTTTGAAACATCAGCATAAAAAATACAAAAATTTAATAATTAAGAAAGAATTACATGTTCAATAATAAGTTTCCACCAACATTTTACAAAATGAAGAATTGAAACGGTTCATTCTTTTTTTCGTCAGGGGAATTCTTTTCCCCCGAATCCCAAACCCTGTTTAAGATAAATTTAAAACACACGAAGAGAACAAAGAACAGAATCAAAAATTGTCTTCCAGTAGGGTGGCGAAATTTTTTTAGTTTCTCTTTCTCGTAGTGTTTAATTATTCTAAACTCCCTTGCGAAGAATAAATTTTATCATTCTTTAAACAATCAGAAAGAAAAAAAAGATAGTTAATTAAATTTCAAAATCCAGGCAGGAGCAACAGTCCTTCCTTCCCCGCACCTACGCTAATTGAATGTATCAACTAGGTACCACTGGCCCTCATCAAACGAAAATCCTGCGTACGCCTATGGTTCTTTATCACCGTTTTCTTTCTTGTGATTTGCATTTCATTTACACGTGTATTCTTCTGTCCTTTCTCTGCATATATTGCAGTCCACATAACAGCACCAGTGAAATTTGCAGTTACATTGAGCAATTTTCGTATATTGATGCGTATTGTAACCTCTTCCGCAGCACATAAGGTCACAACCGTCTGTGCCTCTTGACGTGCGATTGCACACTCGTCCTGATGTACCAGTAGATCCTTTCATTGGATCTGCTTCACAGTAATTGGGCGATTTTTCTAAATATACAAGATCTCTCGGCCTGGGTTTTCTGTGTGGTCTTTTAGTCTTTCGCATCCTTAGAAAAAGTGGTCTGTTTTTTCTCGTTGACGTCATACCATTTTTCAAGGAACCCCAATGGGCGAATACTCTTTTGGCAGCGTGGTATCGCCTCATTAGATAATCTCCAGTTTTTCCAAAAGAAGGAAGCGTGTTCCAGCACGTTTTCATAGTGCAAGATCCCGATACTCCATGGCACTTGCATTCCCTTCGAACTGTATACAAGACAGCCTGTAAAAAAAAAAAAAAGAAGAGAAAGCAATTATTTTCCTATCGGTAGTTCAACATAGATATTCACTTTATTATTTGGTTGTTTAAAATATTGTCCAAGTATAAAATTTGCTATTTTGCAGTGTCAGATCTTGAATCATCGTTTCGAATATGTATACTCATTAGATATAAAGTCGTGGTGATCCTTTACGATACTAAAGGTGCAATCACACGCACTATGCTGTTATAGGTCTGCTGGCATAAATATAGACGCTTTCAGTCATGAAGTCAGTCATTACGTTTTGGTTGGAAAAAAATAAAAACCTGACTCCAAACAAACGGTTGCTATATATATAATTTCTTATCATAGAAAACGCTGCAACTGCATATAAAGTATTAAAACACTTAGCTGTAAGATATAGCTATTAGATATAGCTATAATATACAACAAAATAGAAAATATAACATAGCAACCGTTTGTTTGGAGTCCGTTTGACGTCACACTGAAAGCGTCTATTAGATATTTCCTCATCAACAGGTTTTTCAAGAGAGAAACGGTCGAAAACAGACTGTGATAGTTTACCTTACGTAACTTCATCAATGACTTAGTTATCGCTGTTTGTATCTCTTACGATAGATATCAGCTCGAATTCCACCAATCCGAGTGTTTTAAAAAATAGTTGTTTTCAGTAGAGGTCTGCACGGACGGATATTTTCATACCCGGGCCTGGTCCGAACCATAGAAAAACATTTCAGTCTGGCCCGGCCTGGTATAAAAGCTAAATCTCGGCCCGGCCCGGCCCGTACAAAAACTTAATTTTGCCCTAGACCGGTCCGACTTAATTTTTTGACAAAACAAGTTTTACGTAGAGGGAGTAAGAGGGCACAGTCGACTCGACACCGGGCCTGAAAAATTCGGACTTTCTCCAGTTCGTCACACTACTTTTTAAAGGGTGTAGGTCAATTACTCTGGCATTCAGAGAAAAAGAGTCAGTTGCCCTGGAAGTTCTTAGGCAGAAATTGCCCATATACCCTGATGTATTTCCCACTGCCCAGTATGAATGGTACCTCGGGGTGGGACGAAAAAACGAGCTTATTTCATTACTAGAAGTTTAAAATTAGTGTTAATTAACGTTATAATGATCGCAGCATCGTCCAATTTCCCGTGCTTTTGAGATTCTTATATAACAAAGTTGCTAAATTCAATGCAGTTTTTTGTTGTTGTTTTGTTTGTTTAAAGAGCGCGAAGCTCACATACATGCGTTTCAGTGACAGCGGAATTATCGAGTTTCATGTACTTTTGAGATTCCTATGCAACAAAGTTGATGCATCTAGTGGTTTTTTTTCAGTAATTTTTGTTTGGATTAATACGAATGATAAATTGATCTACAGCAGGGGTTCTCAAACTTTCAGACCGACGTACCGCAAAATCGAAGTTCATACTTCCGCGTACCACCAGGTAACAAACGTAAAGTTAATATAGAAAAACCTGTCTAAAACGCAATATCTCTCCGGGTTTTGTGTTTCCGTCATAGCAGATTTTACTGTATTTAAAATAAATTATTACATTACTAAATTGACTGCTTTATAATAACATTCAAGTAAAAAGTAGTATCACCATTAAATTTTAATAATGCATTTATCAAAATAATTTAATTTTTAATAATGCACAATTATCAAAATATAGTATTTTGGTATAGTAAAAAAACCTTAAGTACATATTGGTGCACAGCACACTGATTCATATACTGTTATAGAAGACTAGTGAAAAGAGTGGGCGTGTTTTATCAAGCACAACTTCCTCATGTCTGGCTCAATATTAGGAAGTTTTAGTCATAAGTCAGATTCGATGTTTAGTTTATTCCTGTATTTGTTTTTCATATAACAAAGGGGGAAAAAGCACATTCACAGAGGTATGTTGTGCTAAACACAAACAGACTTTGACGATATTAGACGGTATTCTGATATTCTCGTCAGCGAAAATTATGTTACATTCATTCTTTTGAATGTGGACTCCAGTAATCCATCACATGAGAGGAGAGCTGAATAAGTTCACTTCTTTCCTCTCTCGTGAGATACAGTGGCAGGGTGTCTCAAATGAGAAACGAATTTCTTATCCAAAGCTTAGTTAGCGCATTTAACATAGGCTCAATACAACCGTATTAATAATCTGGATACCTTTAAATGTAACAATAATGTCGCTCAGTATGCAAGCACTTGCAAGTTTCTTCACACATTTATGAATATACCACCTCAAAACATATGTTGATTCTATCTCAAATCCGAGTATAGTTTTACTCTTTCTGCTTAAATAAACTTAATTTTGATTAATTCAGCACCTTTAATTAGGTTGCACTACTTCCGTCACAACCACGTCAGGGTGGCTAGAGCTCAGGGAAAAATACAGTTAAAAATAGTGATAAACACCAGTATATTGTTATAGAAAAATTTATGTTGATTATTCGATCAAATAATTAATTTGAATATTTCTATAAGAATATACTGGTAATTATCATTTTTCTACTGTATTTTCCCTGACCACTAGCCACCCTGCACGTACATACTGAAGCTGCAACTCGTATAACAAGTGGAAAACGAACTTCAACCTAAAAAATTGTTTCCAAAACATGACACTGGGCTTCTACTTGTATGCCGGTAAATGCACATTTGTGCTGCATAGCCGTAGTGTCTAAAAACGACCGTTTTGTTTTGGACGGCTATTGCCGTCATGCTACATAGTGAACTTCGCTTTGACGGCTATAGCCGCAAGTGTCCGTCAACGTGTTAAATAGCATTACTCTCCTGACCATTTTAAGTAACCTTATTCTCTTAAAAACTGATTTCCATGAAATAGGGGGAAACTATAACACTTTTTGGGCAAGAGAAGAAAAATATTTCAATGAACACAATGGATTAATTTAGGAATTATGTTTGAAATGAGACTTTCATTTCAACACCTCCTAGAAGCTCTTCTAGTACAAAGAGAACAAGGGGTTATAAATTACACTTGGAATGTTATTTTGTTTTAACTCCCCCTACTCACAATAGCTCCTCCTACTTCCAAGCATTCAGATAATTCAATTTATAAAGCCTGTTTAAAAACAGTTCTTCCGCTAATTAAAAATACTTCATTCATATATTAATTTTAAAATTAGGTCTTTATTAAAAAATTCAATTTTTATGCATATAAATTGTGTTTTTAATTCTGAAAAACTGATTCTATCATAAGCGGTGCGTGCGAATTTCCGCAAGTCTGCTATACCAAACATTTCTCGTAACAAAAAAATAGAAAAAGCGTTTACAGATCCTAAATAGCATTCGATTTTTTTTTTTTTTTAAACTTCCAAATAAATAAAGACAAGCCGTTTTTGATTCCATAATAATATGCTGCATTTTGTATTTTATTTCACGTACCAGTATTAGATTTCTGCGTACCAGTAGCCAGAGCTTCACGTACCAGTACTGGTACGCGTACCATAGTTTGAGAACCCCTGATCTACAGGATAGAAATCAATATACAAGATTTCAAGAAGAGAAAAATAAAGCATCAACAAATATCAATAAAAAATTAAAAGATAAATGGACATTAGAACTACCGAAGCCACTTGCGTGAGCTATAATATTTCACATTGGTGTACCCAGAAGTGGGGGGAGGGGGGCGGGGAGGTTAGATATCACAATGTTCGAAGAGAAATTACTACCTTTCCTAATCGGAGATTTTTGTGAATAAATAAGACGAAAAATACTTTTCTGATAGTGATACTTATTAGCTCATGTACTCCACTGATACTTCGAGAAATTAAACATATACAACAAAAGACATGTAGTTTCTTCAAATTAGAGTGCGAAAAAGAACCTATATTCTGATATTCTGAGTAATACAATTTAACGTTATATAGTGATTTAAAATATCATGTAGGCCTAATCATGTACATTGATTTCTGTCCTGTAGATTAATTTATCATTTGTATTACTTGAAATGCATAAGAAACTTTTTTTTTTTTTTTTTTTTTTTTTTTTTACTTTACAGAATGTTTATCTATACTTTGACTCATTTAATTAATTATTTTTTTTTAATCCGGGCGGACTATAATCCCAATTAGTCCGGATTAATTACTGCATTTCAGGTGTATGGGGGATAGAAATTTAACATTTCAGGATCTGATTCGGGATAGCGATACTACTTCACTCACAAGTAAAGGTGTTAGGTCAGTGTTAAGGCTCATACTGTGGCGGAGAATTTCAATTTTTATAGATCATTCGATTCGTCTCATCGAGCATAGTAATTTTATACCTCGCATATCGGCTATTGAGTTTTTATAATGACCAGGGGGACGGGTCAAAGTTCAACATTTCGTTCAGTGAAAAACAGATTCCTTCAAAGAAATAAGTGCGATTTAAGTTTACCAATTGTTTTTACAGTGCCATACATTGCCAATAACTACTTAAAGGTTATATTAGTGCTGTTATTATAAGAATTTGTAATTGCAGATAAAATTTTCGTATGCTACTTGAAGGCAGGTTTTCGCAAGTTATGATGAAGGCAGAGCTGTTTTGAATGCGTCGTCGAGTCAGCTGAAGAAGCCTTTGCTCGTTGTGCGCACTGTGAGAAATATTTTTGTTTTACTCACTTCTTCGGAATGAACAATGTGTCAAAAATTGACTATCATGAATGCATGCCAGTGTAAGAACCATAAATAAATTTAAATCTTACTTATTTCTTTGACGGCAACTGGTTTTTAAGGAACGAAATTTTAAACTTTGACCCAGCTCCCTGTCATTATTAAAACTCGATAGCCGATATGCGAGGTAGCAAATTACTTAGCTCGATGAGACGAATCGAATGAGCTATAAAAATCGAAATTCGCCGCCACAGACTATAGTACCTTTACTCAGTGTTCCCAGTTAAGTGTTTTTTTTTTTTTAAATTTAGATTAATTGCTATGTTACGACATTTTTGAAACAGTAATATTCGCCTCCAATCTGTCATTAAAAAAAGGCGAATACTACTATTATAATAAAAATAAAATAAAATAAAATAAGCTGTTAGCAATCAAGCAATCTGAATAATAAAACAAGAACGAAAAATCGTGCATTCGGCGTAGATAATGAAACATTTTCCAACACTAACAGAATTTTGCTAAAAAATTTCATTTTTGCATACAATGAAAATGAGATATCTAACTAAACAATTTAAAAAACACATAACACAGTAAAAATTCATTTTCTGAAATTTTTATCCCTATCCCGCAATGTGTGCGAATTCTTTCGGGCAGCTTGTATGAATCTATAGAATTTATACCCACAACGTAATAATGATAAAAATTAGGAAGTAATTGATAAAATCAATTATAAGTAGTACTGTCAAAAGGGCGAGGGACTCTTCTTTATCACAATGCAATTATTTTACCAATTTAAATACATACTACTTTGAAAATAGAAATAAAATGTGATATTTGTTGGCATAGAATGAAAGACAGTATTTTATTTAAAGGTACAAAATTGAAACAAGTTTACTCAGAAATGCTCTAAGAAAAACATATCTTCACAGACAAATTTTCAGGGTTACCGTTTTAGTAAATTAAATCTATATAAACTAACAAAATATTTGTGCAAAAATATAAATGAATTTAAGAATATTTATGCAGATCTTAATAAATTAATAACATACAATTTGTTTTTTGTATCAATAAACAATGTTATTTTATTTTTCATTAGTTAAAAAATTATTTACCAGTCCTACACTGATAGAATCAAGTTTAAGCTAGGAAAAAAAATCTTCAAAAAGACAAAAATTGAGTTTTTTTATTGTTACGCTCTTTTTTAACATTTTTCCAACATATATGAAAAGTGTTTGAGAATTCGGTTTGTCTGTTTGTCTGTTCGTGCTCTAACTCTGGTAAATATATTCGGGTTGCCATTCAATTTTCATATGTTATTGAGGTTTACTATAGAACGTTCGGTATTGAAAATGAAGTGGATAACATTCATAGTTCGTTTACATAGAGAGACAAAAGAATTACGTTACATTATGGTCTACGGGAAAAATCGTTCCCCATAGATTTTAATGATGTTTCAATGATTCAAACATAATGAAATTGATATGCATCACTGGTGTAATCTAAAACATGCTTTTTCAGAAGTATAGACTAAGTAGCATTTATAGTTCGTTTACAGGGACGTACAAAAGAATTTCATTGTATTATGATATAGGGGGGGGGAAATCGTTTTCGATACATTTTAATGATGTTATGACACTTCAAACATACTGAAATTAAAACGGATCACTGAGGTGTACTACAACATGTTTTCTAGAGATTATGGAGTGCTTAGCGTTTATTGTTTATTTACAGATTCGCACAAAAAAACTCCGTTACACTGAAAAAAAAATGTTGATTTTACAGTATAATACTGGCATCCCAGCTGCCAGTATTATACCGTAAAATTAACAGTAATAAACAGTAAAATAAGCAGCAATACGCTCCCGCGCATGCAGCAAGGATGCCAGTATTATACTGTAAAATCAACATTTTTTTTTTTTTTTTCACTGTACAGGACTGATTATGATCGGTAATCGTTAGAAGTGCGCTTTCCGCATTTTTAAATTTATCTAATTTTTAATGTATTACATGGTGTGTATAAATTCTATAGTATTAGATTATATGCAGGTACACATGTTACCGGATATGGACAGCAATTGTTGGAAATGGATTTTTACTGAGTTATGTGTTTTTTTAATTGTTTATTTGATATCTCCTGTGTATGAAAAAATGAAATTTCTTAATAATATTTTGTAATTGTTGGAAAGTGTTTCATAATGTATATGCCTGATGCATGATTTTTTGATTTTGTTATAAATGAGTGGAATTTGGGTGGATTCATTCGGTAAAAAACAAATTTGAACGTGCACCAACTCAATTATGGGGGTTGTATGAGTTTGAGTTTGAGTTTGAATTCGTTCCTATTTTGACTAGTTTCCACTTCATTTAAATAACAAAATTCCTTTTCAAAAGTTTTTTTTTCCCTCAAATTTAGATATGCCATGAAGTTTTTTTTTATGGGTGGGCTGGAAATGAGCATTATTTTCCCAGTTGAAAAAGTGTTTACGAATTCACTTTGTATGTCTGTCTGTCTGTACTCTAATTCTTATAAATATAATAGGATTGCCATGCAATTGTTATACGTTATTGAGGTTTACTATAGAATGTTCGGTATTGAAAATGAAGTGGATAACATTTATAGTTCGTTTACATAGAGAGACAAAAGAACTACGTTACATTACGGTCTATGAAGAATAATTGTTTGTGGTGTATTTTAATAACGTTACACTGTTTCAAACATATTGAAATTGATAACACTGAGGTGCACTACCAGATATATACCTTACTATAGAATATGGTGTTCATCGTTCGTTTACAGGTACGCACAAAATAATTCGGTTACAAAACTGTCTATGAACAATAATAGCTAGACGTGCGTTTTCAATTGTGGCACGCGTTTTTAAATTTAACTAATTTTTGTCTGTTAGTTGGTGTGTATAAATTCAATAGATCCTATACAGGGCAATATAAAAGATTTCAAGTACATTTCTGTTTATTGGCAGAAATTGCTGAGGGGAAATTTTCAACATACGTTTCCTAACTTATCTAAATTTTTAACAAACTATGTAGTATATATATATGAACCTATAGTTCGTATACAGGGAATACGGAGTGATATACAAAAGAATTAGGATATTTTCTCAACTATTGATATTAAATTTTTGAATTGGATTTTCAAATGTGTTATGCGTTTTTAAAATTGTTTACTTATACATCATCTTTCCCCTTATTAAACGATGAAGTTTCGTTACAGTATTCTGAATGTGTTGGAAAATGTTTCATAATCTATGCTTGATGCATGATTTTTCGGTCTTGTTGCTTGTGCTTTCTCTATGTAGACATGGAAATAGATTCTATTTTGTAGTTTTTTCATCCATAAAACACTTTACCGAAAAGTTTTGCTACAATTGTTATCAAAATATTATGCATCAAGTTCCATACGGATTAAAGTACGTGAAAAAAAAAAAAAAAAAAAAAAAAAAAAAAAAAATGAATATTTGCCGTAACTTCTGCCCGAAATCTTTCATTCAGTGTGTCAGACAGTAACAGCAATGCATTTGACAACTTGTCCATGTAACACAAAGTATCGACTCCAGTTTCAATGAGAACATTGCGGATGTAAGTCCATCAAAGGGCTTAATCCTGTACCATTTGTGTTTACAACAGAAATGAAAGCAAAAGGGGCGGGGACGTTCCCTTACTACCCCTCCACATCCAGTTCTTTTTTCGATACAAAAGATGCAAGTTAATAACAAAAGTAGGTGCTTAGCGTTCTTTTCTGTTACAACTTGTAAGCACTGTTTGAGGAAACAGAAGAGGGTACTTTCAAAAAAGGCAGACCGAGGGCAAGTTTAAAGGTCGGAGGTCCCCAATCATTACCTTCATCGTTCAGATACTCAGTAGGGAGTAAAAAGGTAGTTCTCCGGAGGGGGTCCCAATTCCCCGATTCGGGAGGAGGGCTTCTGTTATTAAATATGTAGACAGACGTTTCAGTTGTTAATAGAGTTACCGAAAAATTCATAGAATTTCTGAAAAGACCACCAGAAAACTGAGTTCATTTACTGCAATTATAAGCAAAATATGATCCGATAAATAAATTTTTCAAATTGAGAAATCGAAAAATAAGGAGCTAAAATTTTTTTGGAAATACACTTTGTTAATGTTTTGTATATATATATATATATATATATATATATATATATATATGTGTGTGTGTGTGTGTGTGTGTGTGTGTGTGTGTGCGAGAGAGAGAGAGAGAGAGAGAAAGAAAGAATGTAAAAATATATATGGAAGAAAACTTTAATTGTTAGTAGATGTTAAAAAATAGTTATTTGAGATTAGTTTTAAATAAGGTAAATTTATATAACACATGTAATTTAACATTAAAAAAAGGCATTGCAAACGTGAATTCACGTTCTTATTGTTTTTTATTCTTTTATTCTCAATTAATTTACATAAATTTTGGATCATTAAGTACATTTCTACAATAATGATAATATACATTGATAGATTCAGAGTCTTTTTCGAGGGGGGTGATCAGAGAGGTACCAGGCTCCTCAGTTCAAATCAGGAGTCCTCTCCCAAAATTTCTTATGCAATCTGATCGTGACTAAATCCACGTATTAAATCACGACTAAACCCATCACATTCTGTAGAAATAGTAAATGTGTCGAAAAATTTGTAATTTTAATTAATTTAAGCATTTCTGTGTGTTTTTCTTAATGCTCTTTTATTACTTATTGATCTTTTTAGTAAATGCACTAAATCGCCTGATTTTGCATAAGGTTCACAAAATTATATCCATATATAGAATCTCGTAAGTTCCATGTTTATAAAGAACTGGCCCACAGCTATTCAGTAACGCAATACTCCCTTCTGACAATTACTTTATTTTCAAAAAAGACTCAGAAAATCAAAAAATTAAAATTAAATTAAATTAAATTGAAAAAAGATTCACATTTTGGTCAAGATTTTGGAACAATTCACCACTGTGCATCGCCTATTTTTATTTTGTCTATGGTCAATAAACTCAGACTACCCGAAGGTGTTTTTCGATTTATAAATTTCTGTTCAATTCATCTCGCCCCACCCTTTGACATGTCTGCAGCAACATAATCTCCCTCTTACACACTACAATCTTTTTTATTAATCAGCACCTTTATTATTTATCGGAGATTTGCGTGTAAAGGTTCTTTTTTTCTTTTCTTTCCTGTTGCAAATCAATTTCATGACTGCAGAAAGGAGGACAAATGTGGTTAGTCTTGAAAGTGATAAAAAGTAAGCGGTTCATTTGCGGCCACCAACTTGTACTTTCGCTTAATAACATTTTATTTTACATAATATGTTTTGGCAGCCACATTTATTATATTTTCTCTCTGTATTTTTCCGCAATCAACATTCAAAACAAATCATTCTTACGATTCGAGTGAAAAATTCCCACCTTTTGCACGTCGCATCACCATATATCTTTCGATCTCGGATTTAGAATCGGAGATTACCAATTAGAACTGTGAATGGAATATTGGAACTGAATGTTTAGATTGTTATGAATGAGTCATTTCCATATACCAAGGGTAATATATTTGCTTTTTGATGATAAGTTCTGAATTAGATTATAATATATCACTTCAGTTGATTAATCAAGCTGACATAAAATGCAGAAATAATCTAGTTAATGAATGAGAAATGAAGTTAAAAGATTGAAGATACATATTAATAACAATTCAGGCATTTGAACAGCTTGGAGATGTAAATGTAAAGCAATAGAAAACATATGGAATAACTCGCAAATTTCGTGATAATTAGATTAAACGGCCACTTTCGATGGCTACCTAATTTTAGGTTTCTTCAGCTTAATTTTATTTCAGATTGCATATCTGGCTCAATCAACTATTCTTTGCACATATTCTTGTCCCTCATCAAATAATAATAATAATAATAAATCTGTTAATTATACTTTTTATTCCCCCGAAGAATAGCTAGACCATTAATCTATACTTTAACAGAGCAAAATTTAAAAATAATTGTTAGTACCTTTGTTTTTTCGGGAGATACGTAAGTGGCAAAACAAAAATTTCTGAACTCGGTAACATAGGAGGCAAATCTAGAGCTTATTGTAATTGAATGAAGAGAAGATTAGTGTATCTAAAACTTAATTTATTCATCATGCAATCATAATTTTGAAGTGATTAATATATATATAAATAATAAAACTTATGTAAATAATAACCTATAACTCTCATTATAATGGACAATATATGATCCAATAAATTATAATGCAATACAAAAACATATATCCAACAATGTAATATATATATCAGGGCCGTTACCGGATGGGGGCAGGGTAGGCTGAGCCTCTCCTAGGAACTTCTGGAGCCCCCTCTAGATTTCATAATCTTCCAATACGAATAACATCATTTATTACATTTAAGAATTTTAAAACTTTATAATCAAAAGTTTTATGACAGTGGGGTCTTGATTTATACTTCTGTCTATATTTATAGGAAACATAAGGATATTTATATATCCTTAAAAAAGAGGGGCTAAGACAAGCTGTGAATTAGCTCCAACAAAAAATTTCAAAGACCCCTCTGACTTTGCCGACTAGTTACAGTTCTGATATATATATATATATATATATGGTGTTTTTACGAAGATGAGATACCACGAGATGTAATATTCCACGAGAAGAATCGGTAAAATACTGTCATCGGTATAATCATATCATCGGTATAATCGGTAAAAGGGTGTGAAAGTAATATCCACCCCCTTTTTTAAAAACAACAGTACTATCAGCAGGTTTCGCAAGGCGAGATATTTTTACATTAAACACAAAATAATAACAGTGGAAATAAATCTTTTACTAACTATTAATATAAACCATATATAATAAATTATGTTTTTTGAAATAGTTTTTGGTTTATATTAATAGAGTCAATTTATAGTACATTAAAGTTATAGTTATATTAAAGTATACACTGAAAAAAAAAAAAATTGATTTTACTGTATAATACTGGCATCCCAGCTGCCAGTATTATACCGTAAAATCAACAGTAAACAGTAAAATAAGCAGTAATACACTGCCGCGCATCAGCTGGGATGCCAATATTATACTGTAAAATCAACAATTTTTTTTGCAGTGTAGATTTAACTTTATATTTCATATTTATTTTAGATATGCCAAGAAACAAGCCTAGTAAAGCCTAGAGTAACAGGCATATGGTCATTCAATCAAAATGTCTTTGACGATGCCGAATATCAATCAGCATATGTGACTGATCAACGATAACCAGATATATAGATCTACTAAGCACAGTTGATGAGCAACTAAGCACATCACAATCATTAGTTGTATGTAAGCCACCAGCTAAATATTATAGCATCTTTTGAATTGCGTCCTTTACCGAGAGCTTGTTTGTACAAGACAACATTTAAATGAAATAAAGAGGCATCAACAATTCTGATACACCAGTAGAAAAGATTATTGAAGAAGAAGCAAAAAAGAAGGAACAGAAAAATTTGAAATTTTTTTTTTTTTCGTTCTTAGAGCTAAAAAGAATTTCGGAAAATTATTGCTTTCTGTTACAGAGAAAGATGATAAAACTGAAATCCAATGACATGTTTCAAGGCAAAAGACGCAAAATTAAGTATAAGAAAGTTCGAGTGACTCTAAAAATGTCTGTTTATAGTGATACAAGATACAGTGATGAGGAAATTATTTCACTGCATATAATGCTCATTTTGGTAATGAAATAAAAGTTGGTAATTATAATTTTGATAAAATTTATAAAAAAAAAATACAATCATTCATTTTGCTGGTTTAGTAACCAAAAAAAAAAAAAAAAATGATGAAGATTATGTTCTTGTGAGATTCATGTAGCGAAAACTTTGTAACTTATTTAAAAAAAACATTAAAAAAACTATACAAAATTATTGGTTTTGAGCGAGTGTAACATAAACTTTAATATATATATATAATATACATGCATTTTTTTAAACACAAAAAATCAATACTTTGAGAGTAAACATTCAAAATTTACAAAAGTGATCCACTGTACCCCCGATCTCCCATCAAAAGTATAGCTTGTCTTTGTGGTGCAAAGAACAGTTGATTGACTGATCTATCTTTTCCATAACACCACCCTCGATTTAACGATTGCACCCTTGAACATTATCGTTGAATCGAGGCTATTGTTACATCGGAGAACAGATCAGATGAATTTAATTTTCAGAAATTTACCTACCACTAGTATTTGATTATAGTTCATTTGAGATATTAAATATGCACTTTTAAAAATGAAAAAATATTGATAGCTGCTTTGCTTTTTTCTTAAATGTAGGCGGTGACAAAGCATTTTCAGCTGTACAAAAGTATTATATAAATAAATATCCACCAACTTTTAAACCTCATAAAGTTTTATTATTTTTTTCATTTTTTCTGAATATATTCCAATATTGCCCCACCAGTGGCTGAGAGGTTCTGCTCTCAAAGCTGGTAGACGGGAGGTGCTTGTTTCAAACCCATGTCGCGCTCGTCGACCTAACCGTTCGGAGTTTTCCGTGGTTTTCTTCGAACCTTGCCGTAAATACGGGTTAGGATCCCTTAGAAAGACCCCCACGGAGGGCACTCCCCCCTAGAGCCTATATCCCTCGTGTTGATAATTGGCCGTCATAAATCAACCCAACCCCTAATCCAATATTTGTTTCAATTGAAGTAACTTTTATTATGTTCTGTGTCAGAATCAGAACCTAAATCAGACGGATTTTGCTTGTTTTCGTCACAATATTATTGTATAATCTATAGTGCACTAACGGGAACGTGAGTCATAGTTTTCAAAATCTATAAATGAAAAATTCTGGCTAGAAATGTTACAATAAACTGATATTTCAAATTCCCTTAAATGAAACACGATATTG
Source organism: Maratus michaelseni (assembly GCA_963931845.1). Lineage (NCBI taxonomy): Eukaryota > Metazoa > Arthropoda > Arachnida > Araneae > Salticidae > Maratus > Maratus michaelseni. Next base: position 260,897,650 of record OZ007592.1, read on the forward strand.
TCACACATCGATCAAGAGATAAACAACAGAGAGGAACTAGTCTCATATGCCAATCCCAAAACTTTCTTCTATCTCATACATGTTAATACTTCAAAATTCGTTATCATAACGACAAAAATATCAATATTTTTCGTCATTCTGTTGTACGTCAGCTGCTTGCGAATCGTCGGATTACCTGGATGAGAGCAGCCGATGTATACTAAATTATGAAAAGTCCTTCTGGCCTGTTCCAGCAGGAAAAGATAGCCTCCCTATTCCTTGGTTTTAAAATTTTAGCTAATTTTACTGGAAACCACGAAGCTAAAATGCGTGGAACTCGTTTACAGAAGAGTCATTCCCAGTAAACACAAATATTGAAATTCAATATTTAATTTGAATGAGAATATCGCCAAATTATTCAGCCACAGCATTTATGGCAACGTATATTTGTCGCCAAATTTGGCGATATTTCGCAAGTGTCGCCAATATTGGCGAGAATTTGACATGGTACAGTCAAACCTCGTTAACATGAACACGCTTAACGTGAATTACTTTTAACATGGATTGTTTTCATAGTCCCCTATAAAAGCGAGTACAAAGATTTTCTACTGATAACATGAATTACTGTTAACATGAACAAAATTTTGATTCCCCTTGAGGTTCATGTTAACGAGGTTCGACTGTATATATGACATTGAATATAAATATATACTGTTAAGATATAAGAGTTGAAACTATAGTTATAACAATAAATGAAAATATGCCGAAACCATGTTCACTAAAACTCATAACTCAAACGCGTTTATGGAGGAATCATGCAATTTTGTTTCAAAATGTTAGTCACCCTAAAATTTCAAACTGCTATATCTCAGCCATTTTTGAAGATAGACGCAAAACAACAATTGCTCTGGAATCCTTGGATAAAAGCCGAACATTTAACGGAAAAAACTTTTAGGATTTCTATTTTTTCTGTACATCTTTTTGAATTTGAAATGTTTAAGTGGCTATCGCAGCGGCTCTTCCGCCGGAATATCTCAAAATTCAACTAGGACCTGCAGGCCATAGTCAAAAACAAATACATAAAATTTGGTTCAATTCTACGTATAACTACATACACTTTTTGATGATACAATAATGAAAATGACACAAAAATCTCTATCGAAGCGCCCTCTTCCGGCGGAATATACCCAACTTCAAGGAGGAGCTGCTGGCCATACTCACAAACCTATAAATCAAATTTGGTTCAATTCTATACATAACTTCATACACTTTTCTAGGATACAATATGATACAATGAGGACAGACATTTTGTAAAAAGATGTTTTTCGGAATCTCTGACCCCTAAAACGTATAAATGCGTCGAAAACCGAAAGTTGAAAAAAATTTCGATTACTTTCTTCTATTATAGACAGAAGAAAGTAAAAATGCTGACAATTTCTGTAACTAAAAAAGACGTTGTTCAGAATTCATTTAAATTATGATTAAACAGAGGAAAACTATCACTAAAACGAGGGTCATTCAACAAAGGAATAAATATAAGTGCATCCAGACTGTTAAAATGTATCATTAAATTGAAGAAATCGTTAAAGCGTGTATCGTTTAATCGAGGTTAAACTATACTAAACTGTGCTGTTTATACTACTATGTAGATCAAGAGACCGTTAACAAACGTATATATGAAAAGATGTATAACCGAAATTTTAACCTTTAATACGAAGTATAGATACTTTTAATATAAAACACTGCACATATTTGTTATAAAAAATTAAATTATTAATATATTTTTAGGGTTTTTAAAGGCACTGTTTATAAATCTATCCATCTTTCAGTAGGCACCATTACGCTTTTAATGCCAGAAAACTCCGAAAATTCATAAAATTCTATTCAGTCTCATAACTCGATAACTTTTGGTCGTAGAGGAATGGAATTTTTACCATTTCATTTGTTAGAGCATTGAGATGTTCTAACTAAATGGAATTTTTAAGACCCAGGGACCGTATAAAATTTTTAATTTCGTAAAAGAAAAAGAAAATATATAATTTAACAAATTACAATAACCACTGGGAAAATGTTCCAAAAGCATTAAAAAATATATATATATATATATATCGTACTTTCGTGTTATAGCAGCCCCCACAATTATGATTATGCCAAGGTTGCAGTTATGATTTCGCCAAGATCATTGCAAAGCTTATATATGCAACCTATATACGCATAATATAGATATTCCAAACACTCCCATATATGCCATATACGTCATTATGCACATGCACATATTATTTACGTCTTATATGTCGTATATACATCATATACACATGTCATATATATACATCATATGTGCATCATATATGACTATAACTTGGCCACATACGTCAAGAATTGTTATATATATATATATATCATATATTATTATAATGTCATACATGCTTTATAATTTGGCGATAAATCTTGGTCGCTTGGCGATTCATCCTTGGGGGCCGCTATAACACGAAAGTATCAAATTTACAATATATTAATGAAAACAGAAACAAAAAATACTTCGTCCTTGGGGGCCGCTATAACACGAAAGTACCAAATTTCTACTTTATTTTTCATATCTGATAATTCGCATCTATCCTTTTTGTAACTTTAACATTTTGTAACGATTTCATGCATTTCTATTGCCTATTCAAATAAAAATTCTTCTAAAGTTACAGAATCTCGTTAAAAACGGTTAAAATAGTAAAATGCGAACATCATTTGGTACAAATGGTTTGGTACCCAATGGTTAAAAAAAAAAAAAAAAAAAAAAAAAAAAAAAAACACTTTGAGGTAAATGGTAAAAACATTTGAAACATATTTGCAATAGGAACTATATCTCCAAAACTAACGGTTCTTTTCCGGAATTAGCTATTGGTTAACCCTAGAACTATTAGAAATTTTACTCAACCTTGATAAAAACATTTCACACCAGAATTTTTATTTAAAACTATTTAACCTACTTATTTACTTTATTTCTCTGTGGTTTACATTTAACTAATTTTAGGAAATAAATACTGGTTCGATTTGTCATTTTGAATGTACCTGTGGGGTCCATTGGACCTGTCTGGTAGGCGGATGGTTAATGATAAACAGGGACACATTCATTTATAATTAGTGAATATTTTACAGGTCTTAAAAACACAAAATATTGTATTTTTGCATGTTTTTTAGGATTCCGTACTTAAAAAGTAAAAATGGAATCATTATAAGATCATTCTTGTGTCTGTCCGTCTGTCTGACAGAGCCCCTTTTCTCGTAAACTATGGGACGTGGAAAGTTCAAACTTGGGAAAGTTATAAATCCTTTTTACCCACATATTTTCAGATAATCAGCCATTCACAAATATGTTTAGAAAAAAATTAGGGGGCTAATTAAATTACATGAAAAAAAAAAGTTGTGTTTTTATATATCGTGTGGGGTATCATGTGAAAGATCTCGTGATATCGAATTCAAAAATATATTTGTTTTAATTTTAGGTATCATATTCTCAGAGATATCGTCGAAAATGCACTGCAAAAATATGTCCCTCCACTCTATTTCCGAATCTACTGAAGTTAAAATTATGAAAAAATTAGAGGTAGTAGGAGTTTATTTAAACTTTGCAGGAAAAGTATGGCGATTTTCATAGGAAATATAGTTTTTGAGAAAAACTCATTTTTCTGTAACATACAAACTTTACTTTTCGCGGTCAGCGGGGGAGTTGACAGGCGCTCGAGGTATCTATCGACGCAGGAGCATCCAAGGGTACTTGATAATGATTTTCGAGAACAATTGTCGTTAATTAGCCGAGATATTAATTAAATTACTTGAAAAATAAACGTTCTTCTTATATATCGTGTAGGGTATCGTTCGAACGATCTCGTAACATTGGAATCAAAAATGTATTTTTATTAATTTTTGGTATTGATTTTTCAGAGATATCGTGGAAAGTATACTGGAAAAAAATGTCCTCCATACCCATCTTATTTCCGTAAAATTATGAAAAAATTAGGGTTAGTAGGACTGTATTAATTAATAAATAGTAATTAATAAACGTAATGTACGGAACCCTTTGAGCGCGAGTTATAGTCGTACTTGACAGATTTCATTTAATAATTAAGATAACTAAAAAGAAAATAAAATTTTATTGCAACATAAACACTGTTTTAAATCGCAGTACATCTCTCTCTTAACAGAATGTTTTCATTTTTAAACGGTTTTTCTCCGAGGAGGTCAAAGGAGAAAAATATTGGCAGGTTCTTTATGGTATCTCGTCATGGAGATAATTGACTTTTTCCACCTGTCTTCACCCTGACCTACGGATTACTCCTGGGAGGTCGAAAACTCGCTTCAGAAAGTCATAAAACATCTTTTTTCGTGAGTTTGGAATTTTATTTTTGGATTATGAATCTTTTAAAAGGACGTCGAAGAAGGACGCAGCGTTGCAAGTTGCGCATTTTTTTATACAAAATATCTACCAGAATTTTCGAATGCTAATCCTCGCTTTATTTAATGACAGACATTTCGGGATTAAATAAAGCAAAGATTACTAGTCAAAAAATGTGGTAGGTATTTTGAATAAAAAAATTTCTAATTTGGCAACACTAGAGACTGGAAGGACGTCAAACACGGGTGACAGCAGAACAAATTCCAGGAAGGGGTAAGAAGATCTGAAACAGATATAATTGTCTGCCATCCACTGCAAAGGTTGTATTTTATAAAATGGCGAATATAAACATGAAATAACATAACTATGAAATTTTTCCAAGAACCCCCTGCGCAAAACCATTATTAAACATATCAGTATAAAAAGCAATATATAAATGTAAAAATCGAAAAGTCAGCCTCTATCGACTTCTTCAAAATGGAGAATTCAAACAGTTTATTAGGGGTTTATCCTCCTGTACCCCAAGTTTAAAATAGTTTTGAACGAAAAACTGTAAATTGTCTTCCACGTTTGGAAGAGGGGTTTAACTTGTTAGAATTTGTTTGCACAAGGTTTCTAAATAGTCCATTTTTTTTATAACACTTTATAAAAATCAAAATTTTATTACATTTTTCTTGCAAATTTTGCAGAAACTTATCCCGTAGGTTATTTCGATTGTAATTGTTGTAGAAACTTACCACGAACTATTTTCTTCGGAAAAACTGGTATTCAAAAAACGGATCATTTTGCAGCTACATTCAAGTGCTGAAACATTTATGGTAGTCGGAAAAATCACCCTGGAAAAAATCTCCACGGAAAAAATCACCCCGGTAAAAATCATCAACGGAAAAAAGCACCATCGGTAAAAATCACCACTGTAAAAATCACCACGGTAACAACACCTTCGGAAAAAAGCACCATCGGTAAAAAGGTCCCTGATAAAAAAAAGAGGATGGGGGGGGGGGGGTTTCAAGTTAAGATGGGAAAATATCACACATTTATGAATAACGTGTCTTTGAATACGCCAATTATAATTTCGGGTAAAGCACGTGCTAACCACGTTTATTTACTAACCACGTGTACTAAGAAACAATCAGAGTATTATATACATCATATATTCTAATACGAGAGCAAATCTTGTGTGTGGGTGTGGGAGGGGTAGGGGGTATATATATATATATATATATATATATGCAAATTTTATTTTAAAAACGGCTCTAACAATTTTGACGAAATTTTGTATCCTACAGTTTTGAGGCACCAGAAAACCATTGGGCTGGGTCACATGTTTGAGAAAATTCGATTAGTGGGTCATTTTGAGTCGCCATGAATCAGAGTCAAGCTAATTGTATCTAAAAAACAGTTCAAACGATTTTGACTAAACTTTGTATCCTACCATTTTCGGGCACGAGAAGGCTATTGGGCTGAGTCTCACGTTCGAGAACTTTCGATTAGTAGGTCATTTTGGGTCACCATGAGTCAGGGTCAAGCTAATTGTATCTAAAAAACGGTTCAAACGATTCTGTCTAAACCTTGTATCCTACCATTTTCGGGTACGAGAAGGCTGTTTGTTGGGCTAGGTCACATGTTCGAGAAAATTCGATTAGTGGGTCATTTTGGGTCACCATGAGTCACCATTAAATGGGTCACCATTAAATTAAATAAGTATTACAGTAGCTTTTATACAAAACAGTGCAATTAAAAGTACCATACTTAGGAAACAAACTTTTTTTTTTGGTCATTTTCAGTATTCGAGAGCGTCTATTAAGGAGGTTTTATTGTATATATATATAACAATTAATGAAGCATATATATTTGAAGTTTTTTTATGCAAATTGATTAGCTACTGCTATGCATATTCTTTTCCTGTCTTTTTGTTTTTATATTTTCTACTATCATTAACTTCTATTGTTATTTTCAATGTCAGTATTAATATCATAATTTGATAATAATTGCATCATTTTAATTCAATTATGTAACCACTATGATTGGTTTAACAATTGTAATATAAAACAACTGAATACATTTATAATAAAATATTTAGTTCTTTTACCTCTCTTTTGTTAAAATTTATCCCTTCATTGTATCAGTACAGCATATGAGTGAAAGATTATATTCTGAGAAAAATCTCAAGTTTATGGAAAAACTGAATAACAAAATGTTGTGAACATTTTTTATTAATGTGTCTAAATTTTTTTATATTATAAGATGAACAATAAGTTTTTGAAAATTAAATGAAATATACTTTTAGTTAAAAATTAAATAAAATATTTTTAATATTGTTATTATAAGTTATTTTTATATGTATTTTTTAAGAGCAAATGGAACAGAAATGGCCGGATACAGCATGCTCACCCAAAATCCACTGTACCCCTAAGTGAAACAAGTATTTCAGTACAGATAAAAAAATTCAATTACATTTTAAAACAAATTGATAATACTGCATTTCCGAAAGAGAATTTCTCCTAGTACAATTCAACAAAATTAAAAGTGTGATGTATATGCACGTTCAACACTTTCCAACTATGTTGGCAAGTAGATTAATTTTGACGGTTGTTGTGCTGATTAAGAAATTGGTTGTTGTGCTGAAATTGGGTTGTTGTGCTGATTCAGATATCAGATCAGATACCAGATACTATGATCATTAAGGTTAACTAGGTGAATTAGTTCAGCCATATTCGTCCGGGATTACTCAGTTGGTAGAGCATTGTCATCTTCAACAAAGGGATCCCGGGTTCGAATCCTGGCTCCGACTTTTTGCTCAGTTGGGAAGATTACATCTCATATATGTTGGCAAGTGTTTAAATGATATGGTGCCGTCTGGCATAAAGGACGTTTCCAAATCAGAGTTAAATACATCTACAATAAATTTGTGATTGTAATATCATAGATACTAAGATTTAAATTTTTAAAACAAAATGTATATAACATTGGAACATGAAATCCCTACTCGCTTTTTATTACAAGCACTGTTTGAACTTGAGAGCTAGCATTTCTTGATGTTTATAAAATTCTGCAATTTTGATATCAATTTCTAATTTTTTCCCTACCCGTTATTTATTACAAACACTGTTTGAACTTGTGAGCTAGTATTTCTTGATGTTTATAAAATTCTGTAATTTTGATATGAATTTCTATAATACGGAAGGTTTCGATTTAAGCAATATTTGTAGAAATGTTGTAGATTGGAAAAGTGTCTGATAAAAAGAGGTGTCCACTGTTGGGGAGGAGGCAGAAACCGTATCTTCCTTTTTACCCGAAAAATTCTCTCTTTGTTAGTTTTTAGTATACAAATAAAATCGGATTGAAAAATGATAAGGATTGATATATAGGTGTGTCCACTAATCAGGAATCAGCTACCAACCCCTGAATAACTATGTAACACCTTGAGACAAGGACTCAGGTGAGGGCCTCCAAATCGTCTTTGTAGCTACAAATTGTACTCATTTAAAGAAAAAATACCAAATATTTTACTTTGAGGAGCCCGGGAAGCTTCCCCCATTTGCCCTTGCAATAATAAGTCCCTGTTCGATATGGAGGTTTTACTGTTAAACGATACGAGCAGGGCCCTCGGTCAAAATTAGCTTTGAGTTCAAATATCATGACCCATGACCAAAATGACACACTAATCAAATTTTCTCGAACATGTGACCAAGCCCAATTGTGTTCTCGTGCCCGAAACCCATAGCATATAAAATTTAGTCAAAATAGTCTGAGCCGTTTTTTAGATAAAATTAGCTTGACCCACAGTGACCCAAAATCGACCCACTAATCGAATTTTCTCGGACATCTGACCTAGCGCAATGATTTTCTCGGGCCCGAAACTAGTAAGATACAAAATTTAATCAAAATCGTTCGAGCCGTTTTTTAGGTAAAATTAACTGGACTCGCGTTGACCCAAAATGACCCATACTAATCGAAAGTTCTCGAACGTGTGACTCAGCCCAATAGTCTTCTCGTGCTCAAAAATGGTAGGATATAACGTTTAGTCAAAATCGTTTGAACTGTTTTTTAGATACAATTAGCTTGACTCTGATTCATGGCGACCCAAAATGACCCACTAATCGAATTTTCTCAAACATGTGACCCAGCCCAATGGTTTTCTGGTGCCTCAAAACTGTAGGATACAAAATTTCGTCAAAATCGTTAGAGCCGTATTTAAAATAAAATTTGCATATATATATAACCCCCCCCCCCCCCCCCACACACACACAAGATTTGCTCTCGTATTAGAATATAGTATATAATACTAAGATTGCTCCTAGTACACGGGGTTAGTAAATACACGTGATTAGCACGTGCTTTACCCGAAATTATAATTGGCGTATTCAAAGACACGTTATTCATAAATGTGTGGTATTTTCCCATCTTAACTTGAAGCCACCCCCCCCCCCTCTTTTTAGGTGCGTTCGTAATTATATAAATACGTAGCACCTATTGTCGTCGCTTGGTCCGTCCGTCTGTCTGTCTGTCCGTCCGTCCGCATATAACAACGCAAAAACTACCCAACCGAATGGTTTGCAATTTAAAATATATTATCTTTGCAGAATTTTGTCGAGACATTTCAAATTTTATTAAAATCGAATCAAAACTTTAGGAGATATTAATAAAAATATTTATTAAGAAATTTGAATTTTTTTTTTAAATCGGTGCTTTTTTTGTTATAGGAGCTTCGGAAGTTTAATCGTCAAGCGACCGAGATACTTATTTTATGACAGAAATTAATCTGCAGACGATATAATTCATTTCACAGAATTAAAAATCAAAAAAGATCTGAATATTTATGTAACTAGTTATAGTACGAACGCACCTCATTTGTCACGTTTGACGTACAATTTCCAACTTGTTTTTTATCAGGGACCTTTTACCGATGGTGCTTTTTTCCGGGGGTGATTTTTACCGTGGTGATTTTTACCGATGGTGCTTTTTTCCGTTGGTGATTTTTACCGTGGTGATTTTTACCGGGGTGATTTTTTCCGTGGTGATTTTTTCCAGGGTGATTTTTTCCGGGATTCAACATTTATGTTACTATGCATCGTCAGAAACTAGCAAACGATATTTATTAGATGCATAAAATTTGCAGCTTATGAGTAAATATTATTGAGGCATAATGTAGGAAAATAGCATGCGCTAAGCTTTTTATAAAGAAAATTAACAACGTATATAGTGAATGAAAAAAATATTTCATGAGATGAAATATTTTTGCCACTTACTTGCACATATAAGTTAGAAGAAAATATCTAATAAATCTTTTCATAACTAAAGTAAATCAAAATAGCAATAGCATATAGATATAGCTATCAGAAAAAGAAGACGTCAGCTTTCGTGAAGTCAGATATCAGAAAGATGATATAAATGTTGAAATATTGATTTCACAGAAACTTCTTATTTTTACTGTTTCGTTCATAAAATGCATTTGTTCAAAGTTTTTTGAGTAAAGTTTAGTTAAAATTGTTACAACAACGTGGATTTACCATGACATGGCTTATAACTGAGAAGCTGGAAGCTTATATAGAGGAACGTAGTGGAATCTGTTGAATTTGCAAGAAGCGTCATGTAATTGATAAAAACCGTATTCTAAGGAAAAGGGTGCGTTAGATATCGGCCGGGGCATTGTAACCCACCTGCTACCGTAGCAACTGATGACCAATATATAAAGCTAACAGCTCATTTTTAAGTTTGAAGAGAAGAAAGCGTGTAACATGGCAGAGGGTGGCGGGCCAAACTGTCCAAAGTAGTTACATCAAAGTGGCTTCAATGCACATAGATCAATGGTAAGATTCTTTTGATCTCAACACACCATACAGCCCAAAGAAAATGGACTATTGAACATCGAGACTGGGTGCAAAGTGATTTGAGGTCAAGTGATTTTCACTGACGAGTCCAGATTCAGTCTGGAGTATGATAACTGATGTGTTTGGAATGGATAAAATATACACGTTAAATAAATAAACCGAGATCATAGTATACGCAAGGTGAACTGATGATTTGGACTAGAATCACTGTTGATGGGCGTATGAATTTGCGTATAATAACATAAAGGATGACAATTTGGCGACAGAAAGATATGCAGACGAAATAAACAGGCCTCAAGATAAAATAGCTATAGTATGCGCATTGTAGGTAGAGTTATCGTCATTGCCTTCTTTTAGATTTGGCGATTCCAGGTGAAGAATGGAACATAATTCTTGAAAGCGTCACCCAAGCCTCTTCCCATCCATCAAACACAGGTGTGCAATAATCTTAGCTGTTTGAGTGGGCCACAATGCCATACACCATATTAAAAATTTCTCACCATTTTCAAACAACACTATTTTTGATATTTTACAAATATCCAAATTTTTGCCTTGGAGATTCGTGTACAGACTCATTTTAAAGCAGTAAAATTTCCATACATGATTTCTTTGAACTTTTTCTTTGCATTACATTGTAATATAGTCATGCTTTCTATTTTATGACTATTTTCTATTTTATGGCTATCTTGCATGGTTTCTTTCACTTTTTCTGCTTGCTGCCCTAATTATTATTATTATTATTATAATTATTATTATTTTTGTGGAATTCTTCCTTGAGCACCATATAGTAAAACAGACTTTAAATTCTCAGAAAAGAAGATGATAGATAAATTGAATTTCCAAAAGCAAACATTCATTGCAAAGGCTTTACATCAGCATTGTATCCACAGGGTCTTATCGAGACAAAGAGAAGCCTAGGGCCTAGTAATCATTCGAACACCCCCCCCCCCTTCCTTCCTATACTGTCATAAGAAATTAAACATTTTCTATACCTTAGAATACAGATATGAACATATAAATACGTATTTGGATAAATGCGTATACGTAATCCTGTCTCTTTAAACTCATCATACTCTAAAATTACAAAAAAAAAAAAAAAAATATTAAAATCAGTACGAGATCGAAACAAATTTAAAATATCAGCTTTTAAAAAATTGTATACTAAGTTTGGGGGCCTCTGGGCCACGGCTCAGTTGGCTCATGTAATTGACCAGTTGTCCATGTTTGATTAAGCCCTGGGCATCGGGTCGAATAATCTGATCTAATCCAACCCGATCCTTGCTTCGGGTCGCGTCGTTTTGGCACTAATTGTTTACATTGGGGGTCGGGTTGATTCTTCGTGTTCGGGTCGGTTTTGTGTTGCATTTTGACTCTTGCAGATCTTGTTTTGGGTTAACCCGTTTTTACTAAAGAAATTCCAGAATATTTTTTTATACGAAAACACATATATTTGAATGTAAAAGAGTAAATATATATATTATCTCGGATATATATTCTATTTTTATTTTTCTTCGATTTTTTTCTGGATATTTTTCAAATAGGTATGTTTTTATTTTCATATTTACTTTTATTCCCCGATTGTTGTATGATGTTTCTGGTTTGTCTTTTAACGGTTTTATATAATGTATGTATGCATATATATATATATATATATATATATATAATTAAGTATTTTTGGATACATATATATGTATTATATTATAATTATCGGTTTATCTATTGTCGATTATTAATGTGGTTTCATGGTTATTATTAACAAAAGTTTTATTATATATATAATAAAACTTTTTGTTAATAATAACTATTAAACCTTAGCAAAATCGACAATATTTATGAAACAATAATTTATAATACAATACAAAAATTTATATCCAAAAATCTAAAATTCAGAAATTAAAAAAAAAAAGAAAAAAAAAAGAGGGAACATTAAATAAAAGTATGTGGAGAAAAAATCCCACGAGCAGAATGTAAAAATATTACAAGAAACAAATGGAAACTATATTACGAACCATTTTATCAAGGGTAATATTCCACAATATAAGTAAATCGTAATTGGTTTCTGTTTGAGTAAAATATGCCGTGAAGCGGAATTTACCTTACTAAAGTTGCCCGATCAACGACGATACGAAAGATTAATCGTTGATCGATTTATTACATTTATTATTTATTTATTTATTTATTGCATTATAAATGCAATATCAATTACAGGGAAACATTATTAAAGAATCACAAACAATTGCAATGGAGATATCATAAGCGAATAGAAAAATTTCACAAACCAATTCAATGACATCATCACAGCGAGCACCACAACTATATTAACAATTTTGACAAGCACGTGGAATGAGTGTATAGTTACAATTGCAGTTAAACAAATCATAGTTATTTTAGCAAATTGAAAAATAGTCGTAAAGTATCAATAATTTTAATAGATTTTAAAAACTAGTAAAACTAGTAAAAAAAATTAACACCTTATATATATACACACATATACTTACTATTCAACATAAAATTTGAAATTAATATTTGGGCTATAATTATAAATTATCAGTAAATATATTTTTAGTTAAATTTTTATCGTAGACTTTTAAATAATGCCGCGTCAATATTTTATGTCATTCAATAGTCATTCTTCTTATTTCATTATTGCAAATCAATGTGCACATTTTTTCTTTTTGCAAATAAATCATTATAATTTTGTAACAGAGGTCAAATTTAAAATATTTTAGAGAAAAATATCCGAATTTTATGCCATACTGAGAATTTTGAACAGAGCTTCAATTTAAAGACCAACTAACAATCCATTCAGACGATTTTTTGAAAAGCTTTTGTTAAAAATAGCTTTTCCAGCGAAAACAATTTCACTCAAAATAATGGCGATGAAATAAAAACTGTCTTTAAACTGCATTCAGCAACGCTTCGTCACGAATTTTAAATGAAATGAAATATACTTTATAAAACTTATTTTGTTTGCTTGTCTTTTTTTTCTTCTTACATTTTAGTTTGAAGTTATTTTGAAAAAACGATTGTTATTTTTAAATAGCCTTTGAAGATATTTTTTAATGAAATCTGAAATTTGTATCGTAGATTTTTAAATAACGCCAAACCAAAATTTTCTTTCTGTAAATCGTCATTTTCCTTTTTTTGAACCACAATCTAAAAGAGCTTGAGGATTAAAGAATAAGAGGATGAAGAGGGACGCTAATAGCGATATACGAGATGCAAAGTATTTTTAAAAACGCTTGCAGGAAGTATATAATCTTCTTTTTATTTTTTATTTATTTTATGAAAAAGACCTTATTCAGCTTTATGCGCATAAAAGCAAGCAAAACGTCAGATATGAGCTCGAAAAACTTGAGGCACAATACAACGACAAAACATTAAGCTGGAATTGTGATAAGGTTTAATTTATGGGAAGAGTGTTATAGTCGGAGCTTTCTTCTTTTAAAGCTGAGGAGAAAATAAAAAAAGGGAAAAGAAAAGAAAGAAAAATGTATATCAGATAAAAAGGAGTTTTACCCTCAGGGAAACTAAAGTGTTCTGGTGTCAAATATTTCGGATAATGCTAGACGCAATTCATAGGGCTAGAATAGAATTTACTGGCAGAACAACAATATTCATATGTGCACGTATACATGCAAGCAGAAAGAAAAAGTGTAAAAAAAGAAACTGTTAGGAATGTGATTCCTGTTTTTGAACAAAGGCAGAAAGATAAAAGCACACATGCAGCCATTATTTTAAAATATGAAATATTATTCATTAAGCATTATATTTAACACTTTCCTAGAATTATAATTCTTTAATAAAATTTTTGGTTTGCCAGCTTGTTTTCTATTTTTAGTAAATTTAGACGCTAGCCTAAAATGTAATTATTAAAACGAATTTAAATGCATTGTGTCCGGAAAACTTATTAAATATGTTTGTAAAAAATAACTTAGTTAGATTTTGGGGACAAAAATTTATAAGTAAATTACTACTCAATATTTACAAGAAATAAGATTCCCGTTTTTGAGCAAAGTTGAAATACATTTTTTTCCCCATTTAAATAAAAACGAATTATAATTATTATTACTATTATTACAAATAAAATCTTACAATTACATTCTAATTATTTTAAACTCTTAATAAATTTATTTATATTTTCGATTTGCCACCTTGTTTTCCACATGTCGTTTAGTAACTATAAAATACAGCATAAAAGTGAAATTATTAAAGGAAATTTAATCGTATTATTTGCTGAAAACTAACCAAACCAAATAAGTTTAAAAAAAGTAGATTTTCAAGGTAATAATAAATAATTGAACTATTACTTGCCTCGTATTGGACTAAAAGTTTGTTGAAATTTGGGATTGCAATTTCTGAAGAATGTCTAAAACTTTTAATGGTATTCATATTCCCTTTAAAGCAGGGGTGTAGTGGAGGCTATATGATGATATACGAGATATATACCTTCTGGATTTTTTTTAAAAGAAACTCCGTATATTCCATGTTTCTCAAACAAAACTGTAGCGTATACTCTCTGTGTATATTATCCACATATAGTGTATACCATCTGGAATTTTTACGACCACAGCACTATGCTTTAAAGAACATTTTAGCCAGAACGACAACGTTTTGAAGAAGAACCAGTTATGGAAGATTAATCGAAATATAGCAAACAAATTTTCATTGTTGAGATGGATTTAAAAAAAAAATCCTGCTTGAAAATTATTTAAAAGTCATAAATGAATAATGAATTAAGCTATAGTTTTGAAACAAATTTCACTTGAAAGTAAATTTCTCCCATATTAGATGATGTAAAAATTAAAATTATGCGATATTTAGCAGTGATGCATGTCCAATAAAAACCAAAGCTGTAACGTAAGTTATTGCTACAATCATTTTATGACACTCGCATTCCGTACTATATTTTCGGATATATAGCTAATATTAATTGGGCAACACATTTCTGATGATGACGGAAAAATCCGTAGAGGAAGAAATAAGACTTAACAAACAAACAAACAAACTAACCCATTGATTACGGGGTTGGGACATATGCCGTCCCAGAGACTATTTCGTTATTCTATTCACACCATTTTTTGAAAACTAATCTCTGCCATACACTTATACCAGAAAGATTTCAACAGAAATCTACCACAGTAAATTGGGGTACGAGTGAATTTAAAAATAGTCGCCAATCCTAGCCCATAATCAAAAGGTTAAGTAAATAAATAGATAAATAAAAAAGTTGTTTGAATGATTTGCTGTTTGGTATTTAAAATCGAGTTTTGATCAAAATTCTCAGTATGCGTGTCATTGATTGTTATGATATATAATTTAAAATAAAAATCATGTATTATCTGATAGACTGAACATTCGAGTTCAGAATAAAGTTTAATACTATTTTGATAATAATAATAAACAAGATGGTAATTGTACGTCAAACGAGACAAATGAGGTGCGTTCGTACTAGAACCAGTTTCAGTGAAATTAATTATATCGTCTGTTATTATGATATGATTAATTTCCGTAATAAAATAACTACATTTTAAGTTGTCAACATTTTATCATTTGTTGACATTTACTGAAAATTTCAATGGAAAACTTAAGCCTAGCATTGAAAATTTCAGAACTTGAAATCTATATTTAGACTCTTTTTCCATTTAATATCTATTTCTCCGGAAACATCTATCCCAAAACTGTCGGTAGATTATATGATTGCTATAATTAAACAATTTTAGTATACAAATTCGGTTTTTAAATTCAGTAATACGGAAATAATATGACTCCATTTTAAAAATGACGTAATCACCATGGCAACCTAGTATCATTACCTATCATATGATATCATTGAATTAATTAGGTATGATACGATTTAATATAATGATACATCTCGGTCGCTTGACGATTAATCCTCGAAAGCTGCTATAACAAAGAAGTACCAATTTTAAAAAAATTCAAATTACTTAATAAATATTTTTATTAATATCTTTTTAAGTTTGGTTCGATTTTCATAAAATTTGAAATGACTCGACAAAATTCTGCAAAGATTATATATATTAAATTTCAAATTATTTGGTTGAGTAGTTTTTGCGCTGTTATATGCGGAGAGACGGACAGACAGACAGACGACGGACCAGACGACGACTATTGGTGTTACGTATTTATGTAGCAATTACGAACGCACCTAAAAATGCTTTAAAATTCAATCTAAAGAAATAATTTCCTTTAATATGGTTATATATAGAGAGAGTTCATATTAATTACAGACTTGTAGCATGCTAGTAACAAATATTTATTCTAGATTAAATAAATAAAAATAAGACTTGCACATTTGTTAGACATAGCCTCTTCGCTAATGAAGTTTTTGAAGTAAACCATTTATTTTTTAATCCTAAACACAACGCATTTCTTCCTGTGTAAGTATATATGTTCTTCCAGTTGATGTGCAAGGATCTAGTATAACTTTCCAAAGATATTTTCTAATGAAACATGTAAGGTATCAAGTCGAGGTTTGGGAAAGCAAAATGATCGTGCTGGTTCCCTGGGGTTAAGAAAGACCACTTTAAGATCATTTGATTCTTGGCTTTTAGTAATAATACAAGCAAGCCACCAAGAACCTTCATAATCAATTATTACACATCCTGGCTCCAGTTAATTAAGTTCTAACACAATTTCTGAAGCAACTGGTGATTCAATACATTCTTGAGAACTGAAGGAATATGAGCTTCGTCAACATTTGTGATCCAGATAATTTAATAATTGCATGAATCTTTTAAGTTCCTTGTACTGTATGTGAATCGAAACTGATTCCGAAAGTGAAAGTGTTCTCATATATATATATATATATATATATATATATATATATATATATATATATATATATATATATATATATATATATATATATATATATATATATATATATATATATATATATATATATATAACGCAGCAACCAAATTCAAAAAAGTACGGAAGTACTTAGTTAAGCGTCGACTCCAGATGATATCCCATGCAAGAAAAAAGGTCACTTAAAATATTAAAATGCAAACGAGCAATTTGAAAAGAACGTTGCCATTGGTTTAACATAAGCTTGGGCGAGTGTCTCCCGTTACTAACGTAGGCTCTTAAAATGTAAAAACAATCTTCTCTCATTTTCATAACACTGTTCATTTGTGCAATACGTAAAATGTATGCCAGGAATATTTTCAGTTGAGAAATCATAAAGTTGTCGGTGAGTGATAGGGATGTCACAGGGTCTTTGTAAGCTTGGTTTGGTAGCAAGCCTCTTAACAATTCCTCCAAGACCATCACAAGAACTTTTCCCATGCGATATGCAAATAAATGTCACACGGAAACAATGCGAAAAGGGATTTTGTGCATGCAGATGTTTAGAAAGTTCTTTCTATTTTGTAATGAGCAGTATATCCATTCGAAAAATAATATACTGGGTGCGCCATAAGTTCGTTAAAAGTTTAAAAATTCATTAAAAAGGAACAAATTATGCTAAAAAAATGCGGTTTGCAGGAATGAGATCGGATTTTATTTTAATAACAAAAAATAGCCGTGGTTAAAAATTACCTATAGATAGCGCTGGCAAGCATAATATGAAGCAGATGTCAAGAATGGCCTTCCATTTCGGGGCGATCCTCAAAACGATCCATTTATTAGAAGTATTTGACAAACTTCAGAATCCCAGCACATGAAACGGGCCCTTTTCTCGTCTTGAGTCCTTTTGCCGAGCAGGATTTTCTCAATGCGCCAGTTGCTGATTCCCCGTTCAAGAGCTTAACCAATAGCGCTTGATCTGGTAACGATAACATTCTGCTGGCATCAAATGAAGATTCCATGTGCATTGGGGTGTCTTACTGACAGCCTGATTTTCACAAATCTGCTTCATATTATTCTTGCCAACGCCATCTATCGGTAATTTTTTTAACCACAAAATTTTTTGTTATTAAAAAAAATCCGATCTCCTTCAAATCCCATTCCTGCAAACCGCAATGTTTTATCATCATTTGTTTCTTTTTAATGAATTTTTAAAGTTTTAACGAGTTTATGACACACCCGGTATTTTACTTATGTTGAGAATTCCTTTCAGTCCTGCAATAATATAAGTTTGAAACAGATTAAACGTTACAGGATAATGTTTCAAACATTCTGAAATTGAATACATAATTGAGATTCTCAACTTGTCACTATCTGACTTATGATAAATATAACAAAAGAATGAAGGGTAACCTGAGAATTAGTTCAATGGTAGAACTGTATCGCATCTTTTAAAACAAATAAATAATTCTCAGAAAAAAAATCACAAGTTATTAATAATTTCTATTTTTTAAATTTTCTTTACATGATTGCAAATTTTTTTCTGTTGATTTGAAAAAAAAAAAAAAAAAAAAAAAAAAAAAAAAAAAAAAAATCCGTTTTTAACTTCTAAGGATTTGAAGTGAAATCATCAATAAAATCTTCTTCTTCTTCTTCTGTTTTTTTAATAACAGTTTTCATAACGCATCGATAAGTTGCTATCCATTTTTTACAAGTGACGTGACCAATCATTTCATCTTCAAGCTTTCGGCGAAGTTGGTATTGAAAATCTGTAATTCCGGAGCACTTCTTGCATTCATGCATATAACATTTTGAGGATGGGTTGCACATTATTTTAGCAAGACAACATTTGTAATCTCTCAAAGCAGTTTCATCATTTTCTAATAAAGAATTATTGATTCCCGATACATTGAACATACGTTTCTTATCCTGGTGTTTTGTGCAGACATAAGCTGTATGTATGCCATTTCCCTTGCCAAAATGTATGTCAGTTTTTGGTCTAATTTAACAAAACTTAGAAAAACAAACTTTTGTTGTCACATGCTTTTTCTTAAACTACAGGTAAAATTCTGTCAGGTTTGCCAAAATTAATCTCTTTTGTAAATGAATTCTTTTACCACATCTGTAAAAACTGACACAAAACATATTTTTTACCACACTGTAAAAAAAGACAAATGTTTCTTAATCGAGGAAAACATAGTATAACCACAAACGAAAACATACAATAACCTAGTCTGAGTTGTCCACGATTACGAAAAGCAGTCTTTGTCTTTAGAAACTTCGGAAACCAATATACTTTCGAGATTTAAAAAAACATTTATAATAACAAGGTTTATTTTGCTGCCATTGATTTTAGAAAACGTCTCCGAGTAGTTTTTATAGTGTATTAACCAGCTTTCTCAACCCGGAATATAGGTTTTTTGGATGCTATCAATTCTCAAGTGAACATTTTCATGGTTTACAGGCAAGCACGATAAATTAACAGCATTAACATTAAAATTATTAATTTGTTACTCTTGCATGTATAAATTCAATTATGCAGCTGAAAATGTTTAATTGAGAATTGTTAGCATTCTAAAAACCGATATTCTAGTTTGGGAAAACTGATTAATACACTATAAAAAACTACTTCGAAAAGTTTCCGAAAATCAGTGGCAGCAAAAGAAACTTTTTTTTTTTTTTTTATAAATGCTTATTTAAATCTCGAAAATATATTGTTTTCTGATGTTTCTAAAGATAAAGAATGCGTTCAGGAATCGTGAGTAACTCGCAAGAGGTTATTGCGTATTTTCGCTCGTGGTTATATTATATTTTCGTAGATTAAGAATTTTTTTCTTTTTTTACAGTGCAGGCATAATTCTGCTAATCTCATTGTTATTATAAAAATCAATCACAACTTTGACAGATTTTTCATTTAATGCTTTTCCTAGCTTGGGGATTGTATGAAGTTGAAAGAATTCCTTTTTAATTAACTAATTTCTTAACAGCTCTGGTCATGTAATCACCCACTCCAATTTCATTTCGTATTTTTTTTAGACTCCAACTCAAAACAATCAAGAACATGAATTTTTTCACTTTCTTCTTTTGCTAACGGGTGAAAAATTTCCTTTCAATTGTTTCAACATCTCTGATTGATCCTCATTATCTGTTGCACTTTCCAAATTATCTGAATCAGCTTTTGAAACAAAATTTTCTTCAAGTGTTCTGTAACTTTTTCATAATGTTTTCTTGCATATGACTGTCGTTGTATTATTTTTTCCTAACTGAAGATTCTCCGACACGTTTAAGTGCTCTATTTAAATATGCCAAGGATATGTCGGGATCAATCAATATTTCAGATTTACTGGTACATGGAATTGAGATTTCCTCAGGTTTAATTCTACAATCATCACGGATTTTGATGCCCATTTGTACGTTAAATCCTAAATTGCATATCCAAGATGTTAGATTCCTAAATTTGCCTGATTTATAGTGCATTGTTTCTTTATACGAATTGCAGCATTTACAACAAAAAAAAAATGACAATTTTTTCTTTCTTTCTGTGAACTTTACAGTAGCATGTACGAATTGATGTTAAAAACACACAAAATAAAATTTAAAACTTATTACTAAATGATTATAAAAATTGAAATGAAATTATAGACAATTTCTTTACCAAGCCCTTAATATGAAACATCTATCACTAGTTGCAGTAATAAAAATGCTCTAACACAGTTTGCTACTTCCAAATCCACAAATATAAACCTAAAATTAAAAGTGCAAGTCATATGTTACTGGCTGTTCAGTCAAATGAAATCTAAATGTAAGCACTTTAGTGAACAGCTAAATTATTTAGGAATTTAAAATTAATCATCAATAAATCATTGCTAATCAAAATTAAATAAAACACAGAAAAAAAACTAAATATATTCATTTATATTTAATTTTTAAGACTATTAATCTATTGGAAAAATATTATATTTCAAAGTTTTAAGACTGTTGAACAATTGCAGAAATATATATTGGAAAAAACATTAGGGTAAACAATTTAGTGTTGCCATTTATTATCAATTTCATATACTTAATTTAATAATTATGAGTTACTTAAATTATAATTTTCAAACATTAATAATAAATTTTAATTCTAATATTTAAAATCACTGTCATAGAAAATTAAGTAAGCCATTTATTTTTAATTATTAATTATAGTAATTGCCATGTGGGATTTATATATAAATAATAATAAATATCTTACACATTTAACTTATATATTCATTTGTCCTAAATATTAACCAATTTACCTATATTACAAATATAATTAAATTAGATAATTTTTAACTTGTATCTAATTTTTATAAATAATTTTATTTTAAGAAAATTTAATATTAATTTAGTTTGTAATATTTATACTTTTATATTAATCCCATTTTAATACAAATGATAGTTTATACGACAAATTTAATAAAAGCTAAAATTTGTAATAATGAATCATTATGTAAAAGAAATAACAGAATATATATATATATATATATATATATATCTACAGGGTGTCCCATTTAAGATGTTACAAACTTCGAGGGGAGGTAGAGTACACCTAGACGACTCGGAATCACATAAGAATGGCGGGTCGGAAACGCCTCCCTCATGCGGTAGAGGGCATTGAATAGGTGCGGGTGTTTCGAGCGTGCTTGTTTCGAAGTTTCATTTCGCATTTCGCATATTTTAGACATAAAACACAAGGAAAGGAAAGGACACAAAATAGGAGAAAATAAAAATCCCTGACGGCTCGGCCTACAGGCACAGGTAGATTTGGAAGACGCAGATCGTTGGGTGCCTGTTTATTGGGAATTGCAGAAGAAATGACCTTTTTGCTATGATGCGGCAGTTGGGACAGCGCACTTCGAAATCTATCTGTATATGTAGGCGGAGCCGGTAGGGATTTTCTTTTTTTTTTTTTTTTTTTTTTGTCATAAGGGTTGGTCCTATAAAAAATTGCCGATATAAAAATTGTAGATAATATTAAGAGGATTTATAATCAATTTAAGCGGATTTGATATATTTTCAACTGACGAAGTTACGATTTTTTTTTCTTCTTAAACCCTTATTTCCCCTCCACCCCCACCCCCCTTGAGGCCATTTTTAATGATATCAAAAATCTGTAATACATAAATTTTCGGCCCTTTTCCTAGAAGTAATAATAACTTTAAACGGATTCGATACGTCTCATAATTAAGAAGTTATTTTTTTTTTCTGTTTTCACAAAAGGCCCCCTCATCCCCCTCCCCCCCTCCGGTTTGATTTTGCCCATTAACGAACTTGACCGAGATTTTATGCCCCTTGATTTTATGTATCAGCTTGGAAAGTATTTGTGCAGAATTATTGAAGTTATCGTGTCTATAAAAAAGTGATATAGATAGATAGATAAAGTTTTGAACTTGTGGTGGTTTTGGGTTCTGGGAGTCATGATCGGCGTAGATCTACAAAATTGTTTCTGAAATTCGAACATAGGGGAGAATCTAATAGATAGTATTTCTTACGAAAGCTACATAAAAAAAGTGTTTTTTTCATACTATGTCTGAGTGAGAATATTCAGAAATAAATTATTTGCAGCATTATTATATGTATTACAACCAATAGTTACAGTACGAAATTTTATCTCGGATTATGAAATTTTGATAGGACAAGATAGGGATATTTAAAGTTTTTACATTTAAGTTTTTAATAATTTATGATAATTTAATAATTGTCTATCAATAATTTCAATTTTTAATGCTGTTTTGTTAAAAATATTACTAGTATTAGTAGCCTTGTGAAGTAATTGTTCATATTTTTCTTTGCAAATAATGACATAATTGTTTGGCAATTTATTTACCTAAAGGATTATTATGAGCCATTGATTTTAATAGTGGGGGAAGTCCATTTTATGAAAAAAAAATTAGTCAAAGCTAAATCTTATTAAAATTTAACTTAAAATTTATGTTTTTATTAATCTATATATTTAAAGTTAAAAGTGCAATACAAAGGATGTGAATTATCACTTTACTAAACAGCGTACAAGTATTAGAGTGAAAAAGATGTCCAGACCGGGGTTCGATCCCGGATTCCTTGGTATAGCGCACCAAGTGCTTTACTAATTAAGCCTTCCAGTCCAGTCTAGCTAGCATTCTCTCACTCTTAATATGGCAAGGCTACAACCACGCAGCACAAGATGGAAAGTCAATCTGCTGAAAAATTAATTAGTGTTTTAATATTCACCGATACTGGATTTAATTTGTCTCATGCATGCCAACGGTGCTGTGCTCATGATTGACTTTCCATTTTGTGCTGCGTGGTTGTAGCCTTGCCATATAAGAGTGAGAGAATGCTAGACTGGATGTCATCTGGAAGGCTAATTGGTAAAGCACTTGGGGCGCTATACCAAGGAATCTGGGATCGTATCCCGGTTTGGACATTTTTTCACTTTAATGGTTGTACGCTGTTTAGTAAAGTGATAATTCATATCCTTTGTATTTCATTAATGTATAGCGTAATTTCAGCTCTGCTGAAAAATTAATTAGTGCTAAAAGGGCATTTGACAGATACCAATTCCATATTAATTTGACCTTAATGCGCATGCTCGAACTTTTTTCAAAGCAGGAATAGAATACCAGGGGGATTCTCCCCTTCTATAATTTGAGAGTGGACTGGGTCTGAACGAAAGGGAAAGGGAGGGGTTCAAACCTACACATGAGAAACTCATTCATCCTTCTCTCCACTTGGAGAGAATTGAGAGAGAAAAAATTTCTCCCGAATGGGGAGAAAAATTTTCTCTTTCTTTGAAATGGCAGATGGGTCAATTTTCGTTCTTCACCTTTCGGACCAAAAATAAATCAACAATCGCAGTTTTTAAAAATACGGTGATGCAGTTTCTACAGGATTCTAAATGAATTTTTCTTTTTCTTATTTTTTATTTAAATCTGAGTTGACCGGATCCGAAGACAATGGGATGCCCAATCCTAAGCTCATTTAATTCGAGGACGTTTGGATTAAACTGACCAGCGTAGCGGGAGAAGCTCCGCTAGTATCTTTTACTGGCAGTATAAATTTGTTGCCATTTATTTCGACAACCTTATTTGAAATGCATTGATTTTGAAAGTTTAGAAAGCAAGACAAGCTCACTTTTAAATAGAATTATTTTTTATGTTGCATAATATTGACAAGCGCAATTAGAATTTTATCTCGAATGCTTAAAAAATCTTCACTATCTAAATTAAGAAATATAATTATATGCATACAATTTATTATTGAATATTTTTTTCCTTTTTTTTTTCTATAAAATTAAATTATTTTTTGTTTAATTGTAAATTTTTATAGAAGAATGAAATATTTAAATAAAATAAATAAGTAAATAAAATAAAATATTCAAATAAAATATTCAAATAAAATATTCAATAATAAATTAAGGTATTCAATTTTTTGTTATTATAATTGTATTCATTCAAAGAAAATCAAAGTTCTCAACAAATCATTGCGTTTGAAAATGAGGCAAGTCCATTAACGCTTACCAGAATCATGATTTTTTTTTTTTTCCAGCTAACACGGATAACCATTATTGCATATTAAATGTACATAAAATAAGACCACAAAAAATATAAACTAAGTCTATTACTGCTTACGGATATTTTTAAACCCATTCAATTGCAAACCATTCAATATCTAGCAATAACATAAAATGGACTTGCCTCACAAATTACATGTGTAAACTGAATAGAAAATTTACCTCAAAAATGAAAGTTAATTGAAATTTTAAATATAAACACTGATGCGTTAATATTAAAAACATGAAAATAGATTTAAGACACTGGAAGAGTGTACATACAGAAAGGGCATAGGGAAGGAAGAAAGGAAGATAGATAGATAGATAGAGATAGAGATAGAGAGATGGAGAGAGAAAGATATATATATATAGAGAGAGAGAGATAGATAGATAGATAGATAGATAGAGAGATAGAGATAGAGATAGAGATAGAGATAGAGAGAGAGATAGAGAGAGAGAGAGAGAGAGAGAGAGAGAGAGAGAGAGAGAGAGAGAGAGAGAGAGAGAGAGAGAGAGAGAGAGAGAGAGAGTTTGTTTTTCTTAACATACTTTTCTGCCGGCTCTATTATTGTGCAGATTCATGAGTGATCTTCCGTCTCCTTCAATCTCTCGTGCGTCCATGAATTGACGGCTCATCTTCATACCGTGTCGGATGTCCGCGCTGCATCCTCCCCACTTGAAGCCTCCTTGAACGTCCAGCATCCCATCTCTGGAAGAGTCGCAGCCGCAATATCTGAGAAAGCCACGGCTGCAAGCCTGTGTAATGGCGTACGTAACACCGGCGCTTGTGATGGCGTACGTGTAGGCAGCTTCCCTGCTACCTTCAAAGAAAATAAAAATATTAGTCACTGCAAGCATGGGATTTCCAAATTTAACTAGCTATTTTTTTTTCTCTCGTAAGTAATAATAATAAAAAAAGAGAAAAAAAATAAAAAAATAAGAATAAATAAATGAATAATAAATAAATAAATACAAATTGTTCTTTTTAAGAGATTAAAAATAATTAAATTCCAATATTAAAAGGAACTAAAGATTTTTTTTCGGTTTGTGAATCCCCTCCCCACGTAGAAGACAATATGTTTTTTCACTTTGCGTTTAGGGCTTAATTAGGGTTTCAGGGGGAGGGCTGAAGCCCCCACTGGTGAAATAAATAAAAATAATGAACTGTTTTAATTTTTCATTTTGGGAAAATGTAGTAGAAGCTTGTCGGATTCCACTTCTCAGTCCACACAACTTCGAAATAGATCCGGTCTTTTGATATGCTGCCACCACCGATATGAATGCGTGATATCGGGCACGATACTTGATGTATATTCAAGAAAAACTTAACTCTTTCAATTAAAGTTAAACAAACACTTTATTAACAATATTTACACTTAAACTCGGAGGTAAAGTATCCGGTTTAATATTAAATCAAAATATTTATAGAAACGCTTTACGTGTACCGTTAGACTACGTTGCTTCACTCAGAACCGAGATTTCTCTTAATCTCACACACGCTATCTCTCTTCCTTTAGAGAGATGCCGTTCCATACACGTGCTCAGAGCTGCTCTCTGAAAAACCAACCTTCACACTTCGCTGCCACGCTAGAACTCAACACCGGTCTCAGAGCTCAACTCTGAACGACCTTACACCTTCGCTTCCTACGTTCGAACTAACTTTTCCTCTCTCGTAAACTTCAGAACACCCTCCTTTCTACGGGATTTCTCCTCTGTTTCCAAGGGTCCTTGACAACCCTTCCTCCCTCTTGACGGATCTGTATTCCTAAACAAAAGGGTGCAATAGCTTTTTTTATCTATGAAAGACCACATTGCAATGGAAATACTGCTTTCATTCTGTTCCACCTTCCTTCCTCTTGTATTCTGAGTAGCTCCCCTTCGGATTAAGATTTTCTAAAGGACGCCTTTAACGGTACACAATAGATACAATATGCTAATCCCTTAAGAATAGCTTTCAACTCTTGCAACTGTAAGAGAAGAACCTGACACCCCCCACCTTAGCGGAAAATATGCCTTTTAGGGGCTAATTTTCCTCAAACTATGTAATGTCTGAGAAGAGTTCAACAGTTCCTTGATAGGTTTCTTCATTACTACAATTACATAAATATTTCAAGGTGTCTGAAAATTTAACTACTGACATCTCTAATGAACCATATACTAATGTGATTATGGTGTTGATTATTGTTGGGCTGAAATATTTGAATGCATAACGCATGAATTGAGATAGTTTTTGGGCCGTTCGTACGTACAGTTTGCGTTGTAACAATTTCCCAAAGGTTCTACATCCAGGAAGGCAGACGTGAAATATCCAATGAGCGAAGACATCTCAGCTGAAAGTTTTTTATTGATATATAGCAAGTATAAGATGGTAAGAATGGGGTGGTCTCGTATGTTAGAGGCTTAGAACAGTTGTTGACAGAGCAAGAGCTAGGAGTGATCTGCCGTTTGGGCAGTAGATTGTTTCGCCACGATTCGATAATACATTGAGCCAACAAACCGCAGACGCGTAGAAGAATTTTTGTACGTTAAGGATAATTAATATAAATGTTTTGGGAGGATGTAATGAAAAGGCTACCACATTTGGCGAAACCGTAACTTTTGTGAATTTTAGAGGACACAGGCGGGCAACCCGGTGGGAAAGGAATTTTAGTCAAAGGAAAGAGCTAAACATTGTATCTGGGAAATTACATTACTTGCACAATTTGTTTATGAACAGAAAAAGGTTGGGCGCCCAAGCAGCTGTCAATGAATGTCCAGAACACATAACATTACATCTGTTATAAGCGCATTGGAATTAAAATAGATTTATAACGTACATGCTGCATTCAGTAAAGATAGTCTTTCATATGAGAAAAGGAAGTAACATTTGAGGTTTTAGAATAAGATATATTTTAGCGAAGAGAATATTAATTAATATATTAAAAATTAAGTTAGGAAAATAATAATTTAGAATAAAGATATGTATAAATGATTGTATATCATATACATATTCTCCCCTTCGACAAAATGAGAAAAAATGACGCTGGCTCAATGTACATCGGTACAAACTGTTATACGTACCTGCAAAAAGTTCAGTACACAATTACACTTGGAGACCACCCAAAAGTACACAATAAAACAAAAATACAAATAAACATATAGAAATAAAAATATATACAAGTACTTGTTTTTAAAATGTTGCACTTTCAGTATGTGTGCAAAGGTACCTAAAATGATTTCTTTTTAAATCATACAAATGTTCTGTTTCATTTCTTTTTTTTCAAACAGCTGCAGCATTTAAAAATACAGAACAATATAATAATTATCATTTCAATAATATTCGTCATAATTGACGGAGGCCTATATATTTTTCATACATATGTATATACATGTATGTGTGCACAATTATCAAAATCTTCAATGCTAGCAATTCTCATAACGATGGTAACATACATATCTGCAGATTTCTTTGATTTTAGCTAGCTTTACTTTAAAAAAAATGTTTATCATAATAAACATCAATAGCAATATAATATGACAACAAAAACTAGTTTAAATTGGAAAGTAAATATAAACAAATACAAATGTATATATATAAACAATAATTATGCATATATAGATAAAAGTTGAATATAAGCAAGTGTTTTCCTTTATTCAAGTGAAAATAAAAAATCTATTAGACAAAATTATGTTAATAAAATAGAGTGATACTGTGCAAAGTATGAATACTGACAATAAGAAATAAAATTACGTGCAAAATTATGAATCTATTGCATAAAAGTATTATAAAAAATTGTAAACAACAGGGCAAAAGAACTGGTGCATAGGAGCAAAAATTTGGATTAAAAATTGTTTATAACATTTTTATCCATTAAATTGTAGTGTCCACAAATATCAGATTTTTAAACATGTAAAAGGTGTGGGATTCAAAATTAATAAAATTATATATAGGAAAAATAATCATATAAACTGAAAAGTAAACACCGTAGGTATTATGCGCTATCAAAAAGTACGTGTGTAAAATGTTGAAAAAGCAGTCCTATCGTCTACCATATGACTCATAGACATGTCATATGACAGGAATGCAGAAAGAAAATTTATCTATCTAGTATATCTATATTTTGTATGTGTGTAGTGTAGATTACTTCTGAAAAATGCATTTACCAGAATGACATTTACAAGACATATTTATAAAAATTAAATCCTATAAATTAAAGAAAAATGTTTTTTGTAAATGTGTAAACCTTGTACGTTGATGAGAGAACATGAAATAAATGCGTGAAAAATGTGTTAAAAATTTACCTATACCATTATTAAAATTCAATCCAAAAACATTGAACTGATGAATTCCATGATGTGAAGTTAAATTGTTATGTAAGTAGTTTTTTTTTTTTTTTAAATACATGAAGTATATCATAATCATGGAAAGAGATACGATGAAAAAGTGTGAAAGAAAAAAAAATAAACATTGTGATAGAGAAAATAAATTTTTTGAATAAATGTCATGTCAACTATCTATTAAAATGATTGAAATGGAACCAATTTGTGAAGAGTCACAGTTCAAAAATGAATGTAAACTATTAAATTTAAATGAACCGACGAGAGAGAGAGAACCATTAGAATTTTTGCATAAAATGAAAAAGAATGTGTCTAAAAATAGTTTAAAAAGGAAGAGTATATTGTAAAATAAAGAGAAATGAATATTGCAAACAGTTTAGAGAACAAATGTAAACAATTGCATGTGTAACTGTGAATGAAAGACTACAATTTTATATTCAAAGCATTCTGCGAAAAATCATTGTAAAACTTTGTAGAAAAATATGCTATGTACCCCTTTGTATTGCAAAAATGCTCTGAAAAATTGTAGAAGGGAGTATCATCTACGAAAAGTCCATCAGCACTCAAAAGAAAGAACTTTGTAAGAAAAAAACACATTGTACGTTGGGCGCTAATAAATGACTTTCATGGAAGACACTGCGTGTAATATGGAGATACCAGAAAAATGAGAATATTCTGGGAAAATGCAATCGTAAACAAATAGAACTTGAGGAAATAGCAGAAAATTTTTAATTTTTTGAACCTTACAAGTAAGATACCTGTAAAATGTAAACGTTGACAAGAGAAGATAAACCATATTTGTATTGCCTACCAAGAAAACTGTTAAACACTAAACATGAGCATAAATATTGAAATTATAACTATTACCTGAATATGTGTCCTGACAAAATAATAAAAAAATGCGTCTTGTTACACATCGAAAACATGTAGGGGAATGTCAAGATTTCAGTGTACAATAGATAATAGAGCCAATTTTTTTGAAAAATACAATAAAATGCAAAAATTTTAAATATGAAACAGCAATAAAATAGTGTGTGTGTGTGTGTATACCCGACAAACTATTTGTGCCTAGGATGACGAGTACATAAGAATGTAGAATGTACGATGAAAGAAAATACTAGTTACTATACTAGTTTCGATGAACAACGTGAAATATGTAAATTACTTGAATACGATGAATTTTCAGAACACATTGAACAGAACATAATATAAATCGATGAGATAGAAGTAAAAAGAAGGCGTACAATCTGAGTACTTGAAAAGTACAAAATATCACGACCAAAATAAAATTAAGGCATGTGCAAAAGTTTTAACAGCATAAAAATATTTGTGCGGAGTGACGCTATGAAAAATGGAGAACCTTTTCAGAATTGCAAAAAAATAGAACAAAAATTTTACGCCAGAAATTAAAATGACAAAATATGACATCAAAACTTTGAAAAGTGCAAGAAATATTTCACACATAACCACAGTGATTGGCCGGTCACCATGATTGAATGTGAAATAAACAAATTATCGTTCACTAATCCTGCAGAAATTAACCAACGAAAAGATGTACTTACACTTAAAGTGACTGTTAAAATTAAAAGTGTAATTTTAAATTATTCCATGAAAAATATATATATAAGCTCCTTGAATCGAGAATTATACAACTGCATAAAATGTAAAGAAAAATATAAATCTTGAACCTACCTTTTAAAAACAAAATTTGTGCAAAAATGTAACAAGACGTTGAAAAAAATCATATTCCAAGTATGCAAGTATGCTGAAAGACATATTCTACCTAAAAGTTTAAATTGCCTATGGAAATGATTAAAACATGAATGTCTTTCAGTCAAATGAATTATAATTTCAGAACTGTACGAAGATGAGCATAAATAAGAAGAATGCTTAGAAAACTGGTGTAAATATTATAAAGTACATAATATTTTAAAAGTTAAGTAGATAGCACAATGACATGACAAGCAAAAATATCTAAAAATTGTAATTAATATCTATGGGAAGAAAAATAATCGTGTGTGCAGATAAAAACATCCCTAAAAGAGACCAAAATATTTAAAAACTAAAATATACATGGCAACACTGATGTAATTCTTTATAATTATTATTATTATTATTATTATTATTTTAACCATGCCAGTATTCTTTTACACATATATATCTAAACTCTTTAAAATATAAAGAAGTATTATAATTTCTCAGTTACTAGCTTGAGAAAAATATAATTTAAAATACTTTTGAAATACCAATTTACCTTTTCTTTTCCATCACCATAGATATCTCGACAGTGAAAAAAATTTTTTTTTGAAAGAATCGAGATATTGATAAATCTGAAAAGTACATACAACAAGAGGGACAAGGCCTAGCAAATCACTATGAAAGAAATTATATAAATATTTATCCCATCACAGATTTTATAGAAATAATGGGCCAAAAATATAAACACAAAAATTTTAAAATAATTAAAGTTTTTAATTTTTTTTATTTTTTTTATTTTTTTTAAATATGAGAATGAGCATTACCGCAAATTATAATATTTGTCAATTTCTCCTGAAACCTATAAAAATTTACCTGTAGTGCCCTAGTATAGATCAAAAACATTACATACACCAAAAATGAAAATGTTACTTGCATAAGCGAATGTTTCATGGATATATCCGGGATATTCACATTCGATCAAAACTTTGGGGCCAGCCCATCATATATGGCAAAATGTAAATATATATACACGAGACAGAGCTTATAGCATCACACATAACATAAAAAATGACCTACACAAAAACAAACAACATATAATGTAATGCAGTTTACCTTTTAAGGAATTCCAGGTTATTAAAATTCTTTAATGGTATAAAATGGATGGTGTTAAAGCAAACAAATATTCATTACAATTAACTAAAAATGCTCAAAAGAGTAAAACTATAAATTTTTATGATATAGAGCTTTTAAACCGAAAAATTCTTGATGCAATGTTATTAACCAATTAGTTGATACTTACCTACATAATCTATCAATATCAGCTTTTAAAAACAATAAGTAGTTCAAAAATATATGCAACCCTCCCATATACATTCATTATATGTGAAAATTCTCCCCATCTCTATTAATTTGAAAAAAAAAATCTGATAAACATGTTGATTTTTTTTTTTTTTTTTTTTTTTTTTTTTAAATAGAATTTATCCTATAGGAAAACAACTTTTAATATGCATAAAAAATCTAGAATATAATATTTAAAATATAAAAATGCAGACGAAAAATGTATGACTAAATTTTTTCATTTGAGGAAAAAATCATACTCTGGTTGTACACAATTATTAAAAAAAAAACATATATAATATCATATAAAATGTAACAGGCATATAGAAAAAATTGTGAATGTTTGCATGACTAATTGACATACTGAGTAATGAAAATTTCAAAAGGACAGTGATTTAACGAGATAAGTTTCTAAGGAAACTTGCATCTATATTGTAATAAAATTAAATTTCAAACTATTTAACTACCTTTATTTAAACTAAAGTAAAGGATATGTGTCATGCACTTATCTAAAATTTAAATAATATACTGATGAAATTATTTATAATCTTCATCGTTTTCTACCAATAACAACAAAAATAGTAGAATTTATTTATACAGTTTATAATATATGCATGAGTATAATTTAAGTTAACGTATTCAGCCCGTGCAATTATAGCTATAATAAAAATAATACCTTGAAAAATGAAAAATAATTTTTCGATAAAAACATCATGTAAAAGAATTTTGAAGGAATATACTGTAGGCTGAAGGAAATAATTAAAACATGCATATATTAAATAATTTTTAAAATATGTACTTACGTCTTTGAAGAATAGTACAATCCCACAAATAATTAAAAAAAAATCACACACCTAAAAAATTTAATAAGTCTGAAAAATATATCCGCAGTCATTCGACTTTTTTTTTTTTTTTTTTTTTTAACTTTGTGAAATTTTGGTGGAGCGCGGTAAGGAAAAAGTTGCTCTTAAGAGGTTTCGCGCAAAAGTTCCGTTTTAACGGATGGAAGAAATCGGCGCATTGAACAGCTGGGATCAAAGAAAGCTTTATCGTCCGGCCAGGCAAAATAAAAACCGCCGACATTGCATGTTTTGATAGCGAAATTCTTGGACCGCAGGAGAAAATTTACTATGATCGAAGAAGAAAAAAAAACATATCTTCACAGCGAAAATTTTTATCACAAGTCAGTAAAATCCCATCAGTAATGAAGAATAAATTTGCAAACATGTGTTTTCATTTTCTCGTTGGCGTACAATTCGTTATATATTTCTTTTATTGTAGTGTACTGGAATCCGACGTTCACACTTGCATTAAAATGTTCATGCACCGCATAACAACAATAATACTTCATATAATTCGAAAACATCGGGATACTTTTTCTTTTTCTTTTTTATACAGTTTTGTAGAATGAAGCAATTGAATGAAAATTCGGAACAGAAAGGGAGAATCAGGAAAACTTGTATAGCTTGAAAAGTGCGATCCGGAAATCCGGAAGAAAAATTCCCTTAATCCTGAGAAATCCAGAACAGTACCGCTTGAAAAAAAATCTTTTATATAATCCAGAGACCATCTGAGACTATGGGATATGACTGGCAGATGAACGGGAGATGAGATGATTGGAGATCACTGGAGGGGTCCGGGAAAGGATTGGAGAGGAACTGGCCACCATCTGGATAGGCGACAGGAGAAGACCGGAGACCGTACACATGAGGCCAGCAACCGGAGCTCACAGGATGCAGGATACAGGAGGAGAGCAGAAACGGAGATCACAGGATACATGATACAGGAGGAGACAGGAGACGGGAGACCACCCCGACTGTACTATAATCAATTATTGCCTTCCGAAGTCACACCAACTGTGTATGGTGTTGATTATTGTTGGGCTGAAATATTTGAATGCATAACGCATGAATTGAGATAGTTTTTGGGCCGTTCGTACGTACAGTTTGCGTTGTAACAATTTCCCAAAGGTTCTACATCCAGGAAGGCAGACGTGAAATATCCAATGAGCGAAGACATCTCAGCTGAAAGTTTTTTATTGATATATAGCAAGTATAAGATGGTAAGAATGGGGTGGTCTCGTATGTTAGAGGCTTAGAACAGTTGTTGACAGAGCAAGAGCTAGGAGTGATCTGCCGTTTGGGCAGTAGATTGTTTCGCCACGATTCGATAATACATTGAGCCAACAAACCGCAGACGCGTAGAAGAATTTTTGTACGTTAAGGATAATTAATATAAATGTTTTGGGAGGATGTAATGAAAAGGCTACCACATTTGGCGAAACCGTAACTTTTGTGAATTTTAGAGGACACAGGCGGGCAACCCGGTGGGAAAGGAATTTTAGTCAAAGGAAAGAGCTAAACATTGTATCTGGGAAATTACATTACTTGCACAATTTGTTTATGAACAGAAAAAGGTTGGGCGCCCAAGCAGCTGTCAATGAATGTCCAGAACACATAACATTACATCTGTTATAAGCGCATTGGAATTAAAATAGATTTATAACGTACATGCTGCATTCAGTAAAGATAGTCTTTCATATGAGAAAAGGAAGTAACATTTGAGGTTTTAGAATAAGATATATTTTAGCGAAGAGAATATTAATTAATATATTAAAAATTAAGTTAGGAAAATAATAATTTAGAATAAAGATATGTATAAATGATTCTATATCATAGTGATAACTACAGAAAAAAAATTACACAATATGCTAATACACTTTTATAAACACAGGATGCACATACAATTATAAATACACAAACAAAAATAAAGTTACACTAGTATTATGTTATTTCAACGTCAGTCCTCAGGCGGAGATTGCTGGAGGCGGTACTACTTTTTCCTTCCAGTCCTTCCTCGTTACCTTAATTGGTACATCCCTTTCCGCAATGCACCCGCTTGAATGGCTGACTTCTCCCTCTGATGTCCTAATCAAATTTTCCTCTAGCCAATCAGGCACTTGCCTGTCCAAGTCCTCTTTGTACGTAATAAAGACATTGTACAATTTCTGCCTTATCTTATCCCTCTCTGGCTTACGACCAATCCGATTTTTCTCCATTTCTACCAGTAAGATAGGACCCATAAATAATTCCTTATTTTTCCTTAAGATTGATTTTATGTCCCCAACTTGAATATTTGTTAATCCTTTTATCTCAAATCTCTTCCTGTCTTTATTTTCCGGTTATTCTCTGTCTAACAACAGATCTTTCCTACAGTCTTCAAACTCCCCGTCACTATCCAAGACAATATCGACTACTTTATTTTTAGCCATAAATGCTCTCATTTCATCTTGATACACCAATTTCTTACTCCCGTCCCCTAACTCAACTATAACTGCAGGTCGACATATTTCCTCTTTCTCCTTATTACTCACATTCATTTCCCTCGTTAATCGACATTCTACACATGATTCGCAAAACGTTTTAGCTTCCTCTACCATATTTTCCCAATAAAATGAATGCTTGATTCTTTCTAACATTTTCTTAACCACGTGATGTTCTCCATATAAGGAGGTATGCGCTAGTTTTAGAATTTCCTCCCTTCTAATTTTAGGTATTACTAATTGAGCTACCGTTTCATCTACCAATTTCTCTTTATGATATAATAACCCATTAACAAGATAGTAAGACCCTTTATCATTTTCAGCTAATTC
Organism: Maratus michaelseni; assembly: GCA_963931845.1. NCBI lineage: Eukaryota > Metazoa > Arthropoda > Arachnida > Araneae > Salticidae > Maratus > Maratus michaelseni. Next base: position 260,933,223 of record OZ007592.1, read on the forward strand.
CCACGCTTTCTCTAAATCTTTACAATTCATTTGGGATTCCTGAAATGCATTTAGACTACTTTCCGTAACTTGATTAATCTTACTTTTCTCTACCTCGGCTTTTTCCTTCTCATGACTTTGTAAATTTTCCGATCTCGTTTCTACGACATAACGGTTATTATTACCATTTCTAATCCCTTCCCCTTCTTTCACTTTATTCCTACTATCTTCCTTACATTCCCTTTTTACCGATTGTCTTAATGATTTCTCTTGGTTTAACACTGACAATTCATTAGCCACGTCAGGATGTAAAATTACCTGTTCCTTACTATTATCAATTATCGCGCAAAGTACATCCTGATGAATTACATTAGTTTCTCCGCGTTTTGGAATAGCTAAAGGTAACTGAATTAATGGCGATTTCACTGCCTTACCAAATATCCCTTGTAAATATATGCTACCAGCCCCTCTTAGTTTCTCTGCTGGCACTAAATCTTTATGAACGACGCTAATTTGGCAACCAGAATCCACTAATCCTTTTGTTATCTTCCCATTTACACTAACTTCCACTTTCTCGAGATTATTTAACTTCTCTCCAATAACTTTAGCTCTCCAATTCCCTCTTGCTCCGATTCTTGCCATACTCGCTCCCCTTGGTAATTCTTTAATTCCTCGCACTGAGACATTATTGATACTAGCCCTTGGTTCTTGTCGGTTATTAATTTGATTACTTCCCTCATTATTTCCTTTTGTACAAAATCGCTGAACATGTCCTCGTTGAGAACACTTGAAACAGATAGGCGTCGTATCATTAGGCTTCTTATATTCCGGTTTTCTACCCAAAAATGGACTAACTTCATTATTCCCATTTTGTCTCCAATTACTACTAAATCCCTCATCTTTTGCCCTTCTAGAATCTTCATTATTCACATACCTTTCTTTACCTTTATAACCCTTATAAGTTACCGCATAAGATTTTTGTTTAGCATCAAAGAAATTATCACATTCCTTAGCAATTTTCGAAACTTCTAACCAATTACTGTGCTGAGTTAATCCAATATGCGTCGCGGTTTCCTCATCTAGAGTAGTTAACAACTTATCCGTGACAATTAACTGATTAACCTTCTCATACGTATCTGCACCTCTAATCTTACAGTAATTTTCCCACGTTGCTATTAAACGTGACACAAATAATACATGAGTTTCATTTTGATTCCTTCTAGCCTTCTTGAAATTTTCCAAACACGCCTTCGGTGTCGGCTCGTGTTCCCTTAGAACTAATTCCTTTAACTTCTCATAACTCTCAATTTGTTCCCTAGTAGTGTAGATTAACAAATTATCGGCCTTATCTCCTAACATATTTAGCAAAATTTCAGCCTGCTGGGTTTCCGGTACATTTTTTGTTTGGAATGCTCGTTCTAAACTGCTAAAAAACAGATTCCATCCCTCAGTCCCTTCTGGAACTTTGATAGACAAAGTTTTAACACTTTTAATCAATTTCTCTAGGCTACTCTCATGATTAGATTCTCTAGTCCCATTAGAATTATTTGCCGAACTCTGAATTTTTATCCTTTCCAACTCTAACTCATGTTCCAATCTCAATTTTTCAGCCCTTTCTTCTCTATCTAACTTCTCACGGTCTAACCCCCTTTCTAACTTTTCCCGTTCTAACCTCTCCTCCCTTTCTAACTTTTCTCGTTGTAACTTTAAATTTTCCTCCCTTTCTAACTTTTCTCGTTGTAACTTTTCCTCCTTTTCTAACTTTTCCCGTTCTACTACTAACGCTTCTTGTTCTAACCGTTCTGTAACAATAGTGCTAGATAATTCCATAATGGCTCCCTCTTCATATTCGTCGCTCTCCACTATCTTTTTCTTAAGCTTAAACCTGGTATCATCTTCCGAGACTTCAATTCCTAACTCTCCACATATCGCCTGAAGATCCACCCTTTTTAGTTTTAGTAAGAAAGCCATACTTTCTACTGATAACTATTACCACCCTACAATAATACTTAATCACAATATCAAATTAATACTTCCTCAAATCCTACCCTCATAAGTTACCTCCACATATTATACTATTTAACATATTTCAAATAAGTAATAATACAATAATAAATTTCCTTACACAATGATACCCCACAATTTGCTTCCAATAACAAAGTAACAATAATCTCAATTTCACTATTACGCAATACAGATTTTAAATTTATACCATTAAATAATAAAATACAATTTACACAATAATACTGACACGTTGCAATTTGAATAAAACACTGATGCCAATCACTACATAAAAATATCCACCTAACAAAAATTTGCATGAAATACACATAAATTCTTAAATTTAATCTCAATAAAATATTTCAATTTCAAAATTAGTTCTCACATTAAAAAGTAAATCACAGCACTTTTTTTTTCTCTGGGCCTTCAGTTCTTCCTTGAAGGTTATTTCAATTTAATTTAAATTCTACACAAATTTGCTTTCCTCATTTACTATCAATATTTCAAACTTAAAGCAAACAATATCACTTAATTTAAATATTACTTTAATAATAATTTAAATTTAAGAAATTTCAATTATTCCTTCCAACTATTAACACAATGCATTAATTTTAATCATTAATCTTATCCGTTTAAAACAATTAGAAAATCACTTCTAGTAATTAATATAAGATCCTTTTCTTAAAACAATAGTGTAAAATGGTTGTTAATATCTCATTTGATTTAGACCAATTATTATATTGCACATAAATTAACATAAATTATACACAATAAAAAACAGTAGGTTCGAGAATGTCAGTAGAGTAAAATGATCAAAACACCTTACCTCGTACTTTATTCGCTGGGCAATTCTCTGCTCACTTTTCCACAGGGTAAATCTTGCACTCTCGGGCCACAATCACTGCACCTTGCTTCACAATGCACAAAAAACACTACGCACAACACTACACTAACACCACCACTAATTCACTTCACTGTAATGACGATAGGCTAGCTGGCACTGGTTGTCTACGACGATAGGGCACAAACACTTCCGCTGGGCGATCCGGCACAAACTCTCTGTAACACGGCTATCTGGCACTAGTCTACAACGATATGGCACGAACACTTCCGCTAGACGATCCGGCACAAACTCTCAGTAACACGGCTAACTGGCACTGGTCTTCGGTGATTCAATCCCGTCGCTGCCAACATTGTCGGATTCCACTTCTCAGTCCACACAACTTCGAAATAGATCCGGTCTTTTGATATGCTGCCACCACCGATATGAATGCGTGATATCGGGCACGATACTTGATGTATATTCAAGAAAAACTTAACTCTTTCAATTAAAGTTAAACAAACACTTTATTAACAATATTTACACTTAAACTCGGAGGTAAAGTATCCGGTTTAATATTAAATCAAAATATTTATAGAAACGCTTTACGTGTACCGTTAGACTACGTTGCTTCACTCAGAACCGAGATTTCTCTTAATCTCACACACGCTATCTCTCTTCCTTTAGAGAGATGCCGTTCCATACACGTGCTCAGAGCTGCTCTCTGAAAAACCAACCTTCACACTTCGCTGCCACGCTAGAACTCAACACCGGTCTCAGAGCTCAACTCTGAACGACCTTACACCTTCGCTTCCTACGTTCGAACTAACTTTTCCTCTCTCGTAAACTTCAGAACACCCTCCTTTCTACGGGGTTTCTCCTCTGTTTCCAAGGGTCCTTGACAACCCTTCCTCTCTCTTGACGGATCTGTCTTCCTAAACAAAAGGGTGCAATAGCTTTTTTTATCTATGAAAGACCACATTGCAATGGAAATACTGCTTTCATTCTGTTCCACCTTCCTTCCTCTTGTATTCTGAGTAGCTTCCCTTCGGATTAAGATTTTCTAAAGGACGCCTTTAACGGTACACAATAGATACAATATGCTAATCCCTTAAGAATAGCTTTCAACTCTTGCAACTGTAAGAGAAGAACCTGACAAAGCTTATTTTCGGATTTTTAATATGTCTTATTCGTCACATTTCTACATTGCTTTTTATGTTTAAAAATTGTCTTGCACGAAAAGTTCTAAAAAAAATATTGGTTTTGTTTATGTGATGTTTATATTCTCATTTGTGAGAAGTAAAATAAAACAGAAAACAAACAAACACACAAACAAATAACAAAACATATTACAGGCATATCTGTACCATAAACCTGCCCTTGCCTGGATTTTGCTCTGCTGACGCCCATGACTGCAAGTATCAAAACTGAGGAACTAACTTTTTAGTGGTTAAACATGTCCATTTTCAAAGGTCTCGAAATAAAGTTATTTGTGATTTTCTAATTTCAGATATATTTTTATTGTCTTGAGAAACTGCCTAAAAATTTGTTTTTGATGAGGCTTTGAAAATTTGAAAATAAACTACATATGTTTATTCTTTTATGCCATTTGATATGTTTCATTTATATTAAATATAAACTTTGACTGTAATAGCTATAAATTTGGATTGTAATCATATCTGGAAATCACATATTTTAATTCTTTCATTCATTTTTATATGCTTCATTTACCTTTCAGCGGTTCCCAACCTGAGATAAGCGTACCCCTGGGTGTACGTATAGCGCCTGCTGGGGGTACGTGAAAATAATATCGGTAATGGCGGAAATCATAAAAATGGTTCAACTGACAACACATAAACAAAGTTGATAGTTTTGGATTAGAAACATAGTCGCATGTGTAACTCCAATATGTTACTTTCAAAATGAGGGAAAAGGCCCTCTTGATCTAGTAATTCATTGATAATTCGATGTCACTAGCTTCGCGCACCTCTAATAATGCTGCATGATTACTTATGTTTTTTCCCCATGTTTGCAAAAATTGAAGAGAACCAAGAACTCAGTGATAAAGCATTAAGATACTTGTTGCCTTTCACAAATTACAGAGCTTGTCGAAAGAGCATGTTCGTCGTTAAATTCAGCCACATGAAACATGATCAAGGATTCCCATTGTGAATATTAAAAGCCATGTTTGACTACTTGTACATCATGATGCAAAATTGTTAAACTTTCATCGTAAGTTACTTAAAAATTCTTTTAATGCTATATTGTTCAGTTGATATTTTACAATGTAAGATAAAAAAAAAAAAATAAAAGGTTAGAAATGACAATATAATTTTAGTCGATGTATTGTTTAGCTCTGTAAGAAGATTATTAATTTAAAAAAAAACATACTTGCGTTATGTGGATCATTAGGGGCGTGTTTATAAAAGAAGGGGTACTTCTAAATGAAAAGGCTAAGCCAGGGATACGTGAAAGAAAAAAGGTTGGGAACCGCTGCGACCAGATGAATTTTGACTGCAACTGCAACAACCTAAACTTTGACTATAACCATACGTAACACAGGCGATTGAACAGTTAATTTTTCAGTAATTCAAGCTCCACTAACTATAATCATAGAAAATCGATGGAAATTTGAATTTCTGTTTTTTTTGGCATGTCGAACTAAAATATGTAAGAAAATTATGGCACTGTTATTAAAAGCTTTAAAAGTTAAGTTGATTTTTAATATGTAGATGCCCTGTATGACAAAATAAATCACACATATTTAGAGAGGATCTTTTAATGAATCAAAATGGTAGTTTTCTTTTCTTTTTTCTTTTTTTTTACTCAAGCTTTCTTTTTTCGTTTTTCTTTTTCTTTCTTGTTCAAGTTAAAACCGTTTTCGGATTTTGTTTTAATAAATAGTGATCTAAACTTCAAAATGCAAGCAACTTAAATGTCAGAAACAGTCAGATATCTTTATTGAATTTGCAACTATATAATTAATCTTTTTCTTGTATATAACAATAAAACACATTGGAGATGAAAACTATGTAGAGAAATGGATTCCATTCTATATCTACATTTTCCCCTTGTACCTCAATATGCATTTTAGTAGTTTCATTTTATGATCCCAAATAAATAAATATATGGATCTATTATGAATCATCTTGCATTTTTTATTGCGCCAATTGTTATTCATGTTAAAATTTGTTATTGTCGGGTACAGCTGCATTGGGGATCATTGGTTCATTGGTTGTACATAAATTATTGACATTCCAGATATGTAACAAAACATAACAAGAAAGTAAAATCATGCGTCAAGCATAGATTATGAAACACTTTTTAACACTTCCACAATACTCTGACAAAACTTCACTGTTTAATAAGGTAAATAAAATACCTAAGTAAACATTTAAGAAAAAGCACAGCATATTTGAAAATCAGGTTTCAACAATTACCGTCCATAGCCGAAAAAATACTCAATTGTTTTTGTGCAGCCCTGTATTTGATCTATAGGTTTATATATATATATATATATATATATATTACATAGTATGCTAAAATTTATTTTAGTAAGAAAATTCATTCACAATCAGCAATTTCTACAAATAGACGAAGACATACTTGAATCCTTTTTTACAGTAGTGTATATTACCTACAGATTTTTATGCACCCCACATATTAAGCTAAAATTTAATTCATGCTAAAACATGCTTAAAAGTACAAAACACATTTATAGAAATTGTCATCCATATGCGGTCATGTATACAGTTCTTTGCGTGGCGCCGTGTGCGATTTTATTTATATTCTATAAAAAAACATATCTTAGTATACTAAATACAGTTCAGCTTGAAAATTCATAACTCAATTAAAAACTACCTTTAAGTAATTCACGCACATATTTAGTAATGCTTACGAATTCTTTGTATATCCCTGTATATGATTTATACCATTTATACACACCACGTAGTATGCAAAAATTTAGTTAAAAACGCATGCCATAATTGAAAACATACTTCCAGCAATTATCACTAATAGACAGTACTTCGGATACAGTACTGTATATGAAATCTGTTGTGTGTCCCTGTAAATGAAGGATAATTACTATGTACATCATATTATACAGCAAGTATTTTGTATTAATCCTCAGTATGTATATCGATTTCATTATATTTGAAATAGTGTAACATAATTAAAATAAGCTGCAAACAATTTTTTGCGTGGGCCATTACGTAACGGAATTGGATGTGTGGCTCTGTAAATGAATAATAAATGCTTTGCACACATGTATTCTACATAATACATGTTTTAGTGCACTTAATAAATGCATATCAGTTTAATTATGTTTGAAATGATGTAACATCATTAAAATGCACTTGAAATTATTTTTTTCCATTGACCGTAATGTAACGGAATACTTTTGACTGTGCATGCAAAACGAACTATAAATGCTACACACTTCATTTTCAATAGCGATCTTGCTATAGTAAATGTCAATAAAACATAAAAATTACAGGGAAATCCGAGATTATTTATGAGAGTTAAAGTACGGTCAGACGGCCAGACAAACTGAAGTTACAAACACTTTTCAACTATGTCGGAAAATGTTAAAAACATATTTTGAAGTAAATATTTAAATTATTTAAACTAGTTATTAATACATTATAGTTTGTACTGTTAATATTTAAAAAATATATTATTACATTGTAAATAAAACTTTAAAAATTTTGTTTTCCTTGGGTTACATGAAATCTGTAGAAGAAACAAACAGATTTATAAAGCGTATTATTCTAACTTGAATAGTACAGTATATCGGTTTGTCCTAAATTAAAAAAAGAAAAAGAAAAAAAAACAATAATTGCTGAAACCTGTTTTATTAGAGCAATGTTCAATCACATTAAAAAAATGATATATAAGCATTTGTCTTGAAAAAACACTTAATGGCAGATTTAATTGATTACTTGCATTTTTTCACGAAAGATCTTATCTCGAATCACATAAAATCCTTCATCATTTCATGTCGTAGACTGTTATTATTTTTTAAATAAGATAAAAAGTTATATATATACATGCTACAAAGTTTAACAGAAATTCTTTTCCAGAAAAAAAAATCCCATGTTAATAAAATTTAAATGCTCTAAAATTACACAGTATGGATTACACGTTTAATTTTGTTATGAAAAATAAAATATAATCGGTTACACGCGTGTCCATAATTATAACTGAAAGGCTAGAGAACATTATAATTTACATTTAACCTTGTAAATCGACTATGCATCTACTTTTTAAAAGTAAATCAATTTATGTTATTTAATAAATGCTATCATTCAAACACTTATTATTTTTATTAGCATGTTTAAAATTCATATACTATCCCACCGATATAAATAATTCTTTGTTAGCTGGTAATTTGAAAAAAATAATTACTGCTTAAATTTAATGACATTTTTAATAAATGGTGATAATTGTGCCGTAAAATGCGAATCGTAATTATAGATGTAATTTTGTCTGCATTTGTAATGTATACATTTGTCTCTTCTTTTTCCTTTTTAAAACTGCGATTTCCAGATGCTTTAGTTAATTACAAGAGATGATTTCTTGCGATAACTCCATGCAGGTATTTTCGCACATCGTTTTTCGCTTAATAACAGGACTGGGAAAGAATTATGGCCTCTATATATCATATTTAGTGTAATATTACTTTAATCAAAAAATCATTATTTGGAAGGTTGTAACTGTAGTTGTTAAACAAACCGCATAAGGATGAAGGAAGCTAATTTGCCGAGTTTGTTAGGATACGCTTATAACCCCTCTTTCCCATCTCCCGAAGATATTATTTTCTTTTTAGTATTATAGGTAGCTAAATTAGTATTAGAGGGATTTAAAGATAAAAATGATCTACTTTTTATGGTCAAACCTATGTTCATCAAAATTTATTGCTTTTAATAAACAACAGATGATTATTAAGATTAAAAGATAATTACTAATTTAATCCAATGAAAAATCAAGAATTCGGAGTTAGGTTCTGCGATAATAATTACACGAAGAGTAAGCACGTGTTCATTTCAGATAAATTAGTAATGAATATATTTATAACTAAATTATGTAAAAACAAAAAAAATACTCAAGCATTTAACTAAGAATAACGACGTAAACATTTTAAATGCAACATATAATTAATTTCTAAACACATGAATTAAATTTGAGCAATACTGACAAAAAGTCACCCATTTTTTACTTTGCATAGCTGTAGACTGTTGTCACTTTTTATTACGAAATTCGTTAATTAAATTTTATTATTTTAATTTAAATTTTAGAGGTGTTTAAGAGAACATACCATATAACCCTTCCCATCTCCCGAAGATATTATTCCCTGTTTAGTAATATGTAGCTAAATTAGTATTAGAGGGATTTAAAGATAAATATGACCTACTTTTTATGATCAAACCTATGTTCATCAAAATTTATTGCTTTTAATAAACAACAGATGATTATTAAGATTAAAAGATAATTACTAATTTAATCCAACGAAAAATCAAGAATTCGGAGTTAGGTTCTGCGATAATAATTACGAAGAGTGAGCACGTGTTCATTCCAGATAAATTAATAATGAATATATTTATAACTAAATTATGTTAAAAAAAAAGTACTCAAGCATTTAACTAAGAATATTTTTAAGGAACGAAGTAAACATTTTAAATGTAACATAATTAATTTCTAAACACATGAATTAAATTCGAGCAATACTGACAAAAAATCACCTTTTTTTTACTTTGCATAACTGTAGATTGTTGCAATTTTTTTTTGCGAAATTTGTTAATTAAAGTTTATTATTTTAATTCAAATTTAAGAGGTGTTTAAAGGAATATACCAATCTCCGAACTTTAAAAAAAAAAAAAAAAAAAAAAAAAAAAATGCATTTTTTATTACATTTTCTAAAAGTACAATAAGTAAAGAATATTCAGTTACATTTTCTAGTCGATCTGATAAAAATTCAGAAAGTTACGCCGCCACTGCAATTTACTTTGTTCTATCATACATAAATCGTTAACTTCAATCTTTAAACGTGATTATCTCAAAACTATGTTTTTAAAGTCCGTGATCACGATAATTCGAACAAATCTCAAACAATCTTCTTCAAATTTTGACAGATTTTTAACATCAATATTATCTTTCGAGTAGTCGTTCCTTTTGGCGATCTGATAATTTTTTCTATTTTATATAAACAATCAAAATTCAAAGTGTTTTCTGAAAATCGGTACCCTAATTTTGGACGGCCGTCATTTTGTTCAAAACAAATTTTTCCAAAGACCGAACGATTACTCTCTAGTTTTAAGTGTTCGGAGTCAAGACATTATGCTTTTTATAATTTCAGATAACATTTGATAGAGTTGTGATGATCACCATGACGGAGAACGACACCATCTCCGGGGAGCGGAGTCTTGTTGGGGACACCCAGCTTTATTTCATCATTACAAAAATATTTTTTTTTTTTAAAGTGTAATACAAAATACAAAACAAGTTTTTCAAATATCTTGTTTCACTTTTCTGAAACAACCCCAAAATACAAGTATTTTTTTCGACCTTGCAAGTAAGTATAGCCCCTTAATATGGATCACAGTCAGAATTAAATTCGGGATACGGAAATTTTTACCCGATTATCTCTCAACTTTGAATATTTATTCTTGTAATGAAGCCCGTCTTATATATCACTCTAAATCAACTTGAGAGCAGCCAAAGAGTTGATATGTGTACGAGTCATTCTTCCAGAAACATACATTTTCAGTGTTAAATTTTCTGAAAAACAATTTTTTTCTTTTCAAGTTAAATGATTAAAAAATGTTTTTATACTGCTTTTGGACTTATCTAACATCATGCGAATATTTTCCCACAGCACGAGAAACATTTTAATGAAATTACATTTTTACATTACGCAGGTGCTATGTTCGTAACGGTGGTGTCGATGGAAAGGATTTTCACAGACTTGAAACTTTTCGTAAATTATTTATAACACACTAAATATTAGACTGAATTGAATGATGCTGCTAAATTAAGTTTTGTGAAATAAACATTACAGGTTCTTCTATATATTTTTACTGTTTTGTGATCCCTCCCTCTTTTTATCTTGTTCACGGAATTGATGGTGTGATCTTTTTATAACCTCTACACTACAAAAAAAAATTAGTATTATATAATTAGTCCGTAAAATTAACAGTAATAAACAGTAAAATAAGCAGTAATACGCTACCGCGCAGCTGGGATGCTAGTATTATACTGTAAAATCAACACTTTTCTTTTTTTCTTTTCTTTTTTTTTGCAGTGTATGTATCATATTTAGTGTATTATTACTTTAAATAAAAGTCATTATTTGTAAGATTGTAATTGCAGTTGTTAAACAATAAAGATGTGTGAACCTCATTTGTTGAGTTTGTTGTGTTACGTTTATATCGCAAGGACACCCTTTCCTTAAAATATTGTTCCTTATTTAGATAGATAAATTAGTATTAGAAGGATTTAAAGATAAAAGTATTCCACATTTTATGACGACAATAAGTATGTTTGTCTAACTTTATTACTTTAAATCAACAACAGGTGATTACGGAGATTAAAAAACTAGTTTAATCCAACGAAAAATCTAAAAATTTGAGTTAAATTCTGATAATATTATTATGAAGAGTGATCACGTATTCATTCTAGTTAAATTAGTAAAAAAAAAACATGACAATTTAAATTCATGAATTTTTACAATTATTTAAAAAATATTTTACACAGATAATGCTTGCATTAAATTGCTACGTTTGAAAGGACTAACAAGCTTCTCTTTCACACTAGTTATTTTTACCTTTATCTGTTGAGCTATTTAGAAGCTATTAATTTTCTGTCCATTGACGTAACTAAAATTCTTGCGGCAGTAGTTATTTATCGAATAAAACTATAAATAAACAAAATTATCATTTGAAATTGAACATGAGATTATGTTTATAAAGTCCCGAATTACAGAAATAAGTAATGCATCACGAAAAAAAAAAAAGTTATAAATCAACTTTACAGACACAGAAAGTGGGACAAATCAGGACTGTGGCAGTCTACGGACATGATTTGTCAGGCACTGTGGAAACATTATTTATATGAAAAAATAAATATTGCTATAATTTAATTATTTACATGTATTGTTAGGTTTCGCCACACCACATTTCCATTTTAGCATTTTTTCAACTGCAATTGCTTTTGTTATAAATAATTTGTGGCATCATTTTGTACGTTTTTCGGAGAATGACCCATATTTAGTAAAGCCTGTTTATAACGATACTGCAGAGACCATAAAAAGTATTATTATAGAGAGATTATCGTTATAGACAGACAACAGAGTCAAGCTGAACGCCTAATTCAAAATACAAAATTAGTTTATTTAGTATAGTATAAATACTACATTCAAGGAATGACAATAATTGTAATTAATGATGAAAATAAATTTAACTGTAATAATTAATAATTATCTGATTTTTAATTATTAAGTATGGATATTTTGAATGCACGTACAAAAAAAAATTGTAACACTCTTGTTTATTATATTTATCATAATACATTAACAGTGAATGAAATTAAAATGTAAAATTTCTTTGCACTGAAATCTGACTCTAAGTGAGTGTTTTTTTTTTCGATTTCCCGTAAAAGATATTCGTGCAGCATTTACACTGCTCATCTGCTGTGAATTTTAAATCACCAATTCATCATTGGACACTTTCACGAGGAACCCCGCATTGGTCGAAGTTCTCATTAAACGATGTAAATATTTGAACAGTGTAAAATAATCTCTTTCATTGAATAAATTTAATTCAGTTTTTTGACAGAAATTAAATAGGTTACCAACTTAATGCGGAAATAAACATAATTTAGTAATTTTAGTTCAGTCGGAAGTTAGTGACAATTTGTTAATACGACAGAATAAATTACTGAGCTCAGACATAATATGCAAAGAAATTGCCATACTTACATGATTTAACTTTAATTAAAGTAATCATTCACTTTTCTTTGCGGTACTGGAACAAATGACTTTTTTACCACATTATTTTTAAGTTTTGTGACACACTAGACAATTTGGTCACATTTTGACTGGTAATATCGGCGAACTGTCCTTAGCATTTTTTAAACTTCTCACGTTTTTGATGGTAGTAAGTTCTCTTTCTCTTCATTATTGTCACTAAAAATTTCTTGATCCAAAGTTACATCAAAGTAGCTTTTAAAAAATAATGCACAAAAGCAGTTTTAATAATAATAATAAAAAAAAAATTGTCTGCATTATCTGATGAGTAATACTACACTTTAAGAGATGTCTTTAACATTAGGATGCAAATAGGAAATGATTGGGTTAAAGTAAACTGTTCTCATTAACTGGAGATACGTCTTAAATGGAGACGGATTAACGAGCGTTCACTGTACCAATATATATATATATATATATAACGAAAATTTAAAATAATATAATTTTTTTCTCTCAAAATTTTTAATGCTTTCTCGACGTTCAAGATATTTAAGATATTCTCACGAGTAGCTCGAAAAGAATCGAATCACTAAGAAAAATACACCCACTATGCCAAAAGTTAAGCATGCAGAAGAAAATATTAATTTCCGGATGTCAATCTGAACTGGAGACGCTGCAATTCGCTGCGAAGTTAGATGGAAGTATTAAATATGTTATGTAACAGCCAGTCACGGTTACATATCGAGAAATATGCAAAAAGTCAATTGTATAAGAAGCCAGCATTGTGAAGGGTTATAGGAGTTGCATGTAAGTTATGATAAAAAGTGTTTAGAACTTTTGTATGTTTGTTTTCAAGACAGTCGTGTTTCAATGGCCTCTAGAAGACGAAAGGAAGATTCTGAGCATTGGCGTGCCGTCGAACGCATTGAAGTGGGACAATCAATCGTAGATGTTGCTCTTCTCTTCGGCGATTATCATTCCGCAATTTCAACATTATGGGAACAATTTCTAACTTCCTAGTTGTCCGAAGATCTATGACCGGTCGTCCAAGGGTTACGACCCCCGCGGATGATCAATATATTGCTGTTGTAGTCAAGCGGAATCGAAGAGCGATTTCCACACGAGTGACAACTAAGGTTGCAGCGTCCAATGGTCAGATGATATTTGCCACTACTGTGTATCGAAAGCTATTCTATAAGGGACTGTGCATCCAGGTACCCCGACTTTTTGTCCCTCTATCCGTCCAATACAGAAGGGCACGATTAAAGTAGTGTCGACAAAATATCATTGCGACTGTGTCTGAATGGGGCAACGTTAGGTTCACGGATGAGTCGAGATCTGCCTGAAACAAGATGACAAGCATGCAATAGTATGGGGAGAAGTAGGCACACGCAATCGGCCCAGAACATAACCAAACATGACGCATTCCGAGGTGGAAGCATCATGGTGTGGGCAGGGATTTCGTTGAGATATCGAACCGACCTGTACATCTTTACACGAGGTTCTATGACTGCTGTCCAGTATCGAAATGAGGTCCTAGACTCCGCTGTGAGATAATACGCTGCAGCAGTTGGTCACGCTTTCATTTTAATGGATGATAATGCGCGTCCCTATGCAGCTTCCTCGTCGAAGACTACCTGGAGAGCCAGGGGTTTGAACATATAGAGTGGCCGGCGGACTCACCCGACCTTAATCCCATTGAAAATCTTTGGGATACCCTTGACCGTGCTGTGTGTATGCGTTTCTCACTCCCCAGCCACTCACACAGAGCTGCAAACTGCTCTACAGGAGGAATGGTGATTACTTGACTCTACGTTGATTGATCATCTCATCGGTCACACACTGTAAATTTCGTATGCTGGTGGTATGTGCTCACACACCTCATTAATGTCAGTTTTGTTTGTCTGTTTTGGCTATAAACATGTTTTTGTTAATGATTCCAACATAACTTCATCTCAGAACTTATGAAAATTCAATATTGTTTTCATCTTTGTATGTAATTTTTTGTTTTGTTTCATGCATAAACATATTTGCTACTTTCCTGCCGCATTTTGTATCAATCCGAGCAGTACTTGTCGATTTTTCCGCATTTTACCACTTGTGTGCTTAGTTTTTGGCAGTGAGTGTAGTATTTGTTGCAAATTTCACATCAAAACAAATAATAGCATAAGCATGCTGTTATTATAAGTTACATTAAATTATCCTTTAATAAAACACAAATGATAAAACTCGGCAGAGGACAATCACACAGTTAGAAATTAAGAAATCAAAAGTAAAAATTAAAATACAATTCCGTGCATATTCTGATGCAACGCATCTTTTAACCAATTTAACATAACTTGATTAATTTTATGTCCAACGTAAAATGAAAATCTGTCTTTTCGTTTACAAATTTCAGTTTAACGCAAAATGCGATATCTTATGATTAGTCTGATTTTTTTTTTTATTATTTGCCCTGGGTGATGAATTGCCAAGTGGTAACTCTCCCAATAATTATTTAACATTATTGTAACCAACAAATGCTCATTGTCGAGATATATTTTAAAAATATTCATGCTTGAAAATTATTTAAGAAGTCATAAAAAGTCACAAATAGAGCTTTAGTTTTCAAACAAATTTTGTTCGAAAGTGCATTTTTTCTCTCTTAGGTGATGTTAAACTTGAAATTACGCGATATTTAGAAGTGATGTATGAGCGATAAAAATAGCAACCGGTTTTCGGCAGAGGTCCAAAACTGGTCAACACATTTTTAACGACGACAAAAAAGTCAATAATGAAAGAAATAGGGCTTTGTTGTATCCAATGGTTGGACTCCAAACTTTGGATATAATTTACCTATTTGAATATGCTTTCCTCAGCTCATTATCAGAGCTTTGTTGTTAAAGGTTAAAAAAAAAGAACTAGGTTTAGCTGAATAAACCGTAGCATAACAGTCAGGGCCCTATGTTGCAGCTTCTGACTCTATTTCGAGACTCTTTGGCACAGACAATATTCTGTGAATTGAACTGAATTGACTTTTGTTTATAAAATAACTTGTTCGATGGTTTTGTGAGTAAAAAAATGACGACGTAGATTAAAAATGATTAGAAAGATCTTTTATGTAAATATTATGTTTCATGTATTGTGCTAGTGTACGTGTTTAGTGAATTAAATGTTAGTTTTCGTCCAACCAAGCATCTTCATTTTAATAAATACTTGTCATCGAGATTCTCCCTTCAAAAGCATTCCTTCGAATCCATGTTCCGAGATAAGAAAATTTTATGAGATTTAATGAGTTACGTAAGATAAAAAGAGAACTATTATATATTTTTATTTCACCCTATAAGGAAAATGCCAACGCCCTGGTATTCATTCGGGGTCCTTTCGTCCTATACTATATAATATATATATATATATATATATTATGCATTAAAATACAGATATGAATATATAAATACATATTTAAATAAATATATTTTTTTGTTTTTAATCTTATCCTACTCTAAAAGTACAAAATTCTGACTCTAATCAATACAAGATTTTACAATAGATTTAAAATATCAGCTTTATGCAAGTTGCATACCGAATTTGGGGGCCCCAAAGTCTTAGGATTCTAGAGCCGTGTCCCAGTTAGCCCATGCTTTAATAAAGCCCTGATAACAGTAGATTTTTTTAAAATTTCAAATTTTCAGAATTTTTAGAAACAAACACACGATAAGTTATTAAAAATATTATCATTATAGATAGATTAACATGAAAATTAATTGTCTTTATTGACAGATTTGCTTTACATTGATTCTCAGAAGAATTCTGACAGGACCATACACTGTTAAAAATTTGCAGCAAACTGTCCAGTCATTTGACCGTTTTTATAGAAAATGGTTACATAACCGTAATTTAACTCTATTCTGAACATAATATGGGCTATAATATGGTAATATTAGAGTTAAATTACGGTTATGTAACCGTTTTCTATAAAAACGGTCAAATGACTGGACAAATTGTTGCACATTTTTAACAGTGTATAAAAATATCTTTTTAAACAGATTTATCATATAGACAAGTTTTACTGTATAAGTACAGGGCTTTTCAAACTTTTTGCTGTTGTGGCTTCCCTTAGCAAAATTTGCTCGCTCTTTTCCCGTGGGCAGGGAATTAAGTCAATTTGTCACTGTGATGGAGAAACATAGATTATGTTTCACGTATTTAATTTCTGTTTAACTGTGGAAACATATAAAGCCATAAAATGTGTCACAACATATAGTCGAATATCAGGATAAAAGAGAAAATTTCGAGATAAAACGTTTTCGAAGCATCAAGATTTAAAGGCAATAGGTATTATATGGAGTTATGAAACACACTGTAATTGAAATAATAACCATCATCAATGATTAATTTTAATTAAAAGGAATTTTGTACTAAAATTACAAGCTTTCTGAACGTTTATTATTATTTTTTTAGTAAAATTAGTCAAATAGTTCAGTATTCTATAAAATGTTCGAAATGTCGAGTGGAGCGGAGTAACTTCTGATTTTTTTCTATTTTTTTTTCAAATTCTCGGATTTTCTGTAGTTAAAATAATATGATGCACGAGATATCGTTTTTTTTTTCGTTTAACCCTATTAAAAGCAGGATGTGCACTATATACGAGTAAATACGATACTTGTATTATCATTTGATGTATGTAATTTTCTAATCAAACAGCACTAAATTTTGATTGCTCGCACACGAAATATTAATTGAAAACTGACCTATTCAAAAAATCCTCCACTTCCGCTTTTGATGTCCGTTAGGATTCTGATCAGTTTATGGAGATTATATTCATAAAAACTGCCTCAGCAAATACTCAGAACAAAACGATATAAAAGAAAAGTGCTCAGTATCTCCAAGCGGGAATATCTATCATGCCTTGAATATGCACCAAGTTTCATTAATCATTATTCCATTAAAATTATTTGATCGAAAAGAGTTAGGGTCTTCTTTTCTACTCGGTCACGTTATGTCCATCATATTATGTGACCTCTTTCAAATGTCTTAACATAATCTCGGGTTAAGTAATATTAATGAAATTATTAAAGATAAAGGTCTGGTTTTAGGCTTAATTCATTTGAATGGTCTTTACAAGTTTGGAATGATGCTATCTCTCTATCAGTTCGGCTGAATGGACAAAAGATTCAAATGATTTATTGCTTGGAAATGATAACTAAATGTTTAGGTGTTGCGAACATCAAATCCAGTAATATGATTGATAGACAGGTGAATTTTCATTATCTTTATTACGATTCAATGTTGCGTTAAAGCTTTCTTTTCTTTTACTTTTTTTTTGTACAATAATTATGGAAATTTAACAACAACAACAACAAAAAACCAATGCTTTAAGCATATATTATGAAAACTTTCCAACACATTCAGAATACCGTAACAAAATATCCACGTTTATTAAGGTGAAAGAGGATATCTAAATAAACAATTTGGAAAATGTTTTCCTACACCTAAAAATCCAATTTCAGCATTTACCTTTTATAGTTGGAAAAGTATAGAATTCTTTTGTGCCGCCTTGTACATGATCTATAAAACATATACACATCAATGGATATGCAAAAAAATAGTTAAATTTAAAAACCCATACCACAACTCAAAACGCACTTCCAGCAATTATTGCCATATACAGTACTGTAACCCAATTTTTTTTGTGTGTCCCTGTAAATGAACAATAAATGCTAGGCAAACCCTCTTCTACAGTAAGCATCTTGTAGTGCACCTCAGTGAGGTATATCAATTTCAATATGTTTGAAATAGTGTAACATCATTAAAATACATTGTAAACGATTTTCCCACATAGACCATAATGTAACGGAATTCTTAGTGTTCCTGGAATTCTAGTGAAACTTCTATGAAAATTTTACGGAATTCTAGTGTTCCATTAATTAGTGTTCCTGAGTAGTGGGAAAACGAGAGTTCAAGCTCAGGAGGTGGAGGGATTGAGGGATGAGGTGGAGGGATGAGGCGGAGGGATGAGGTGGAGGGATGAGGGGGAGGGATGAGGTGGAGGGATGAGGCACCGACCCTCCGATCGCCCCCGCAACGCACCCTAGCGGGAAAAATGGAAATTGTGAAAAAAGGGTTAATTTTCTACTGTAACACGAGGGGTGAAAATAAGAACTCTAAGAAAAGTTAAATGGACAAGATTATCATACTATAAGATGAATATTGATTTTATATACTGATTTTGAATGACAAACACCTTAATGAGTATCACTAATTAAGCAAAACAATGGAAAAATATCAACTTTAACGAAAAAAGCAGATTTCTTAAGAATTTTTCAACTATAAGATGACGATATAAACTTATATGAAGAAATTTAAACTTACATTTTAGTTTTTGAACAATGGACACCTTAACGAGAATAATAATTAAGCAAAATAAAATAACAATTTTAACGAAACTGCTGATTTCTTATGAATTTTTCAACTATAACATGAGAATATCAAACTATAAGATGGATTTTAAACTTATATTATAGTTTCTGAACAATGGACACCTTAATGAGTATAATAATTAAGCAAAAGAAAATATTACTTTTAACGAAAATGATGATTTCCTATGAATTTTTTCAACTATAAGATGTGGATATCAAATCATAAGCCGTAGAATAAACATATATAATTATTTTAAATGACGAACATTTTAATGAGTATTACTAATTAGACGAAACAATTGAAAAATATCAATTGTAAGGTATAAAGCTGATTTTTTAAGAATTTTTCAAGTATAAGATGAGAATATCAACTTATAAGAGGAAATTACACTTTTTTAGTTTTTCAACCGTAATACACAGAAAATATTCAAAATTTGAATGAATTTTATACCTAATCAATTGATTTTCCGCACAATAATAGGAGTTTTAGCAACCATTATCTAATTTTACTGTGTATACTTGATTTAATTCTGTTTAGACGTACGTAATATAATCTTTTTATATCATTTAGACTTGAAATAAGAACCATATTTAAATAAAAACCAGTTGTTTATTTATTCTTAATACGCAAACTTTTTTTTCTTTCCTAAAATGTAGCATTTCTGAGGAGGGATAATAATTCCACCCCACATTCTAAGGAAAAGGGGAGTCTAACAATGACCGTCTAGGTCACAACTTTTACTATAATATAAATATTATTCGCTATCAATATGTTTACAAAAAATCCATGTTGGGAGATAGATATGAGTTATATTTTAATAAAGTTTACCCTCCTCCATCTTCTACACGATGCTAACAATTATACAAAACAAAAGAAATACCGATTTTTAACGAAAAAGGGTGAATTTTAATGAATTTTTACACAAGTTTTCGGTATTATTGTACACTAACAGGTATGATATTATTTCTTAGGTGATTACAATACAGAGAAAATTATTCACCTTTAGATTACTTTTCGTGAAATATTTAACAGTAATTATATAAACTCCTGTTTACATCACTAATTTACATTTGAAAATAAGGATTTATAGGATAAAATAAATAATCTTAACTTATACTTAGTAAATTTTACACAATTCCAATTATTTTATACCGTGTTTTTCACGAGTTTTATATTAATTAGTAATTTTATATTAATTAACTTTGAATATTTTCTATGATATGGTTAATCCATTTTTATCACAGAAATACCAGTACCTAAAATTTCACTTAAACTCATATTCTAAGTATTAATATTCACTTATAACTTTACTTTTAGTTATACTTTTACTTGAAACCATGTGAACTTGTAGAACCCTGCTTACGCATATGGAGTTTAGTACATCACACTGTTATCTAAATGAATATGAATACCTTATTGTTTTAAATTTTCCAATTTTAACAGAATATGCACGAATATAAACTTTAATTTTATCTAAACATTTTATTTCAAATACCCTAGTTTATGAAAACGATACATATTACCAAATATTAGACAACATTTTAACATGAACTTAGATACTGATCACATACCTATTTTAGCATAATTTATTAGCATACATAGCATTTCTTCCATTTCTTTCAGAAATATACATATAAAATTATGGATTTACCGAGTATATATCCAATTTTAGCTTTCACTTACCAATTTTTACACCATTTCAATGATTTCAATGATTTCAAGCTATTTTATATTACAGAAACGAAAAAATAATTGAATACAGACGCGAGTAAATAATATTTGTATTGTATTTTCCATTCAAAGATTTGAAACTCAAGTTAAAATTTATGTTATAAGTATTGATATCCACTTTTAGTTATACTTTTACTTGAAACCATATGAACTTGTAGAACCTTGCTTACGCATATGAGTTTAGTACACACTGTTATCTAAATGAATATGAATACCTTATTGTTTTAAATTTTCCAATTTTAACAGAATATGCACGAATATAACCTTTAAGTTTATCTAAACATTTTATTTCAAATACCCTAGTTTATGAAAACGATACATATTACCAAATATTAGACATTTTAACATAAACTTAGATACTGATCACATACCTATTTTAGCATAACTTATTAACATGCAATAGCATTTTATCCATTCCTTTCAGAAATATACATATAAATATATGGATTTAACGAGTAAATATCCAATTTTAGCTTGCATTTAGTGATTTTTTACACCAATCCAATGATTTCGAGCTATTTTATATCACAGAAACGAAAACATATTTGAACATAAACGCCTGTAAAATAATATTTGAACTGTGTTTCCTATTCAAAAATTCAAATCTCAAATTAAAATTTATGTTCTATCACTTATCAACTATTTATCCCACATAACTTTTACCATAAAAACATCGTAGAAATTAAATATACGTTAAATGAAAATAATAAATTGTAAGTACCTAAAAATATCAAACACAAAATCTATTAATCAAAACTTAAAAAAATAAAAAAAAAATTAAAAGTTCTTACGAAGTTAAAAAAAAAAAATTTACAAATGAAAAAAAAAAATTTACAAATGAAAAAAAAAAAATTACAAATGAAAAAAAAAATTTACAAATGAAAAAAAAAATTTACAAATGAAAAAAAAAAATTTACAAATGAAAAAAAAAATTTACAAATGAAAAAAAAAATTTACAAATGAAAAAAAAATTTTACAAATGAAAAAAAAAATTACAAATGAAAAAAAAAAAATTACAAAATTAAAAAAAAAAGTTTTTACAAAAAAAGTTAAAAAAAAAAGTATTTTACAAAATTAAAAAAAAAAGTTTTTTACATAAAAAAAAAAGGAAAAAAATTACGAAGGTTTAATATATTACAAAAAGTACCCATTTTTTACAAATTTTTTTAAAAATTAGAAGTTTAATTGCTATTATTACCACTATCACTTCTCAGAATTTAGCAGCCTAGACTTTTGTACACTATATATTTTTAATACTATAAAGAAAATTTCAACTGCAATTGTACCAACACTATTATTAAGTTCGCATAAACCAAATTTCATACTGTATTTAGCAAATTTCCAATTAACATCTTCCGTGTAGAGTAACCTTTTCCTCTAACATTTGAAATCGTGTATATCTGCTACTTTCATATTTATAATTAATATTTCAGAATTAAGACCATACTAACCATTTTAATATAAGACCATATTTAAGCAAGATTCCATGATAAAGCTTATTATACTGATTATTTTTATTTAGTACGCATGCGCAGTTTTGTCACATGATCACTTTAACTGATGATAATATAAAATTTTGAAAAGTGATGCAGAGGTTCTCATTTCCCAAGTCAAATTCTTGCAGATGACTGTATAATGTATAGCTCCAGTAAATTTCCTGATTTTAACCCAGTTGGGGAAACAATTTATCTGTTAACGAATAAAGTAAGTTGTACTATATCATTGTAAAACATCAATAAATGATTATTTATCTATTAAATTTTTTCTAAGTATATAATTATATTTCTTTTATTGTATAGATGTTACACCAAGATGAATCAAAACAGCAGAAACTCTCTTTACCAGAAATGGATACCCCGGATGATTCATCGTCAACACATATAGAGTTAAAGAATAATATACATGTGAGTACTTATATGTGATATATTAGAATACATATATTAAACATAATTAGAGTGAATTTACAATAAAATATTGTACCAGATGTTCTATAAAATGTGATGTTTTTTCGTCTATAGTGTTAGAAGGAATTCTAAATATATGCATTTATTTCTCTTGCAGATGTGTTTCACCTGTAACAAATACTTTTCAAGTAAATGGAATTTAAAAGAACATATACAAATCCATACTAGTGAAAAACCATATACTTGTAATCATCGTCAAAAATCATCTACAAGAAAGCGTGAATTATCTTTTACTAGAAAATACAGACCATCAGTTCATATGAAAACACATCCTGTTAAAAAATTGTTTCAGTGTGAAAAGTGTGAGAAAATATTCGTTATTCGTAATAAACTGAATAGACATATGACTGTTATGTTGAACTTGTCGAAGACAGTATCCCAAATCATATTGAAGATGGATATTCAAAAATTAACCAGTAGTTTGAAGAATTTAACAGTCAAAGATCAGATTGGATACTTCGAAAAATTGACTGTATAGAACATAAACCAACATAACATTTACCCAAACTACTCATGCAGCATTATTGATTTGACATATGATATCCAAAAAGTGAAATTTGTAAAGAAAAATCCAAAGTATTGTAAAGAATTTTATTGATATAATTGATAAAATGTATTGAAGAGAAAATGATATAAATGTAGACAATATTCACAATGTATTGTTTAAATACCCATAATAATAAAAAATGTATCTATACACATCTGTGTTTATTTTTATAAAACATATTTCATTGTTAAAATATATTGTATGATTTTTAACATGAAATTTCTACATGACAGTAAATAACTAATTTTGCTTTACGTAAGACTTGAGATTTATCATAACTTGTTCAACGAAACAACATTTTTCCCCAATGAATATCCAGTTTACACACATACATATGAAAATCAACTTTTGATAATACTATACATCAGATTAATGAAAAATATATAAAATTCATTAAAAAAATGTTTTTACAAATAAAAAATTAAAAATTTTTTACAAATTTTAAAAAAAAAGTTTCTTTACAATTAAAAAAAGTTTTTACAAATTAAAAAAAAAAGTTTTTACGTATATAAAAAATGTTTCTACAAAGTTAAAAAAAAAAGTTATAAAAAAAGTTTACAAAACTAAAAAAAAAAATAAAAATTTAACAAAAAATAAATAAATATTTCAAGTTTTTCTAAAAATATTTACATATTAACAAAAATTTACTCAAAAGTCAGAACCAGACCTATGTCTAACATAGCATTTTTTCGACTTCAGTTGTTAAAATCATAGTGTTAGCGCTGTGAAAATACAAAATAATACCTTCAAATGGTAATCTATCTTGGATCCAATATATGGTATATTAAGAATCATTTGTGATTTCAACAAATTAAATATGCATGAGAAAACCATTAATGTATCAGCAACTGATGGGACTCATTTTGCTGATGTTATATCAATCTATAAATCTGGAAGTTACCGACAGTAACAGTAACCAAAGACTAACAGATAGAGATGCTTTAAGGGTGTTGACATTACAGACAGATACAAGAAACAATTTATATCAGTCTTAATCAAATAAAAAATCTTCAGAGTTTCCTTTAGATTTACCTATTGAAGTGTAGATAACTGAAAACATATCTATCGGTCCAGAAGTGACTAATATAACAGCAAAGCATACAGATAATGGGTATCGCGGACTTTTAGTTTATGTTATCACTTCAAGTGATAAATACTGCTGATTTCGGATAGATATGCATACAAGTAAATTATATGATGAGTCGAAAATGAACTGAGAATTCATATCGGAGTATAACTTAAACATGTGTACCTGCTTATGACTTGAAAAATTCACGACATTCTACAACGACTGATTTCAAATTACACAACCAATAAAATATTTACCTTCAAGGAAAGAAAATGAAACCCCATTCAACTGTTTCAGATATCCAAATTGATCACGTGATCGATGTTGAACAGCAGGATCAGGCCTAAATCTAACATCCCATTTTTTCTCGATTTCGATTGTTTAAAGTGTTATTTTAAAGAGTAGTATAATGGTTGCCTAACCATTGTACATTTCTTTAAAATAAGAACTTTAAACAACCGAAATCGAGAAAAAATGGGATGTTAGATTTAGGCCTGATCCTGCTGTTCAACATCGATCACGTGATCAATTTGGATATCTGAAACAGTTGAATGGGGTTTCATTTTCTTTCCTTGAAGGTAAATATTTTATTGGTTGTGTAATTTGAAATCAGTCGTTGTAGAATGTCGTGAATTTTTCAAGTCATAAGCAGGTACACATGTTTAAGTTATACTCCGATATGAATTCTCAGTTCATTTTCGACTCATCATATAATTTACTTGTATGCATATCTATCCGAAATCAGCAGTATTTATCACTTGAAGTGATAACATAAACTAAAAGTCCGCGATACCCATTATCTGTATGCTTTGCTGTTATATTAGTCACTTCTGGACCGATAGGTATGTTTTCAGTTATCTACACTTCAATAGGTAAATCTAAAGGAAACTCTGAAGATTTTTTATTTGATTAAGACTGATATAAATTGTTTCTTGTATCTGTCTGTAATGTCAACACCCTTAAAGCATCTCTATCTGTTAGTCTTTGGTTACTGTTACTGTCGGTAACTTCCAGATTTATAGATTGATATAACATCAGCAAAATGAGTCCCATCAGTTGCTGATACATTAATGGTTTTCTCATGCATATTTAATTTGTTGAAATCACAAATGATTCTTAATATACCATATATTGGATCCAAGATAGATTACCATTTGAAGGTATTATTTTGTATTTTCACAGCGCTAACACTATGATTTTAACAACTGAAGTCGAAAAAATGCTATGTTAGACATAGGTCTGGTTCTGACTTTTGAGTAAATTTTTGTTAATATGTAAATATTTTTAGAAAAACTTGAAATATTTATTTATTTTTTGTTAAATTTTTATTTTTTTTTTTAGTTTTGTAAACTTTTTTTATAACTTTTTTTTTTTAACTTTGTAGAAACATTTTTTATATACGTAAAAACTTTTTTTTTTAATTTGTAAAAACTTTTTTTAATTGTAAAGAAACTTTTTTTTTAAAATTTGTAAAAAATTTTTAATTTTTTATTTGTAAAAACATTTTTTTAATGAATTTTATATATTTTTCATTAATCTGATGTATAGTATTATCAAAAGTTGATTTTCATATGTATGTGTGTAAACTGGATATTCATTGGGGAAAAATGTTGTTTCGTTGAACAAGTTATGATAAATCTCAAGTCTTACGTAAAGCAAAATTAGTTATTTACTGTCATGTAGAAATTTCATGTTAAAAATCATACAATATATTTTAACAATGAAATATGTTTTATAAAAATAAACACAGATGTGTATAGATACATTTTTTATTATTATGGGTATTTAAACAATACATTGTGAATATTGTCTACATTTATATCATTTTCTCTTCAATACATTTTATCAATTATATCAATAAAATTCTTTACAACACTTTGGATTTTTCTTTACAAATTTCACTTTTTGGATATCATATGTCAAATCAATAATGCTGCATGAGTAGTTTGGGTAAATGTTATGTTGGTTTATGTTCTATACAGTCAATTTTTCGAAGTATCCAATCTGATCTTTGACTGTTAAATTCTTCAAACTACTGGTTAATTTTTGAATATCCATCTTCAATATGATTTGGGATACTGTCTTCGACAAGTTCAACATAACAGTCATATGTCTATTCAGTTTATTACGAATAACGAATATTTTCTCACACTTTTCACACTGAAACAATTTTTTAACAGGATGTGTTTTCATATGAACTGATGGTCTGTATTTTCTAGTAAAAGATAATTCACGCTTTCTTGTAGATGATTTTTGACGATGATTACAAGTATATGGTTTTTCACTAGTATGGATTTGTATATGTTCTTTTAAATTCCATTTACTTGAAAAGTATTTGTTACAGGTGAAACACATCTGCAAGAGAAATAAATGCATATATTTAGAATTCCTTCTAACACTATAGACGAAAAAACATCACATTTTATAGAACATCTGGTACAATATTTTATTGTAAATTCACTCTAATTATGTTTAATATATGTATTCTAATATATCACATATAAGTACTCACATGTATATTATTCTTTAACTCTATATGTGTTGACGATGAATCATCCGGGGTATCCATTTCTGGTAAAGAGAGTTTCTGCTGTTTTGATTCATCTTGGTGTAACATCTATACAATAAAAGAAATATAATTATATACTTAGAAAAAATTTAATAGATAAATAATCATTTATTGATGTTTTACAATGATATAGTACAACTTACTTTATTCGTTAACAGATAAATTGTTTCCCCAACTGGGTTAAAATCAGGAAATTTACTGGAGCTATACATTATACAGTCATCTGCAAGAATTTGACTTGGGAAATGAGAACCTCTGCATCACTTTTCAAAATTTTATATTATCATCAGTTAAAGTGATCATGTGACAAAACTGCGCATGCGTACTAAATAAAAATAATCAGTATAATAAGCTTTATCATGGAATCTTGCTTAAATATGGTCTTATATTAAAATGGTTAGTATGGTCTTAATTCTGAAATATTAATTATAAATATGAAAGTAGCAGATATACACGATTTCAAATGTTAGAGGAAAAGGTTACTCTACACGGAAGATGTTAATTGGAAATTTGCTAAATACAGTATGAAATTTGGTTTATGCGAACTTAATAATAGTGTTGGTACAATTGCAGTTGAAATTTTCTTTATAGTATTAAAAATATATAGTGTACAAAAGTCTAGGCTGCTAAATTCTGAGAAGTGATAGTGGTAATAATAGCAATTAAACTTCTAATTTTTAAAAAAATTTGTAAAAAATGGGTACTTTTTGTAATATATTAAACCTTCGTAATTTTTTTCCTTTTTTTTTTATGTAAAAAACTTTTTTTTTAATTTTGTAAAATACTTTTTTTTTTAACTTTTTTTGTAAAAACTTTTTTTTTTAATTTTGTAATTTTTTTTTTTTCATTTGTAATTTTTTTTTTCATTTGTAAATTTTTTTTTTCATTTGTAAATTTTTTTTTTCATTTGTAAATTTTTTTTTTTCATTTGTAAATTTTTTTTTTCATTTGTAAATTTTTTTTTTCATTTGTAATTTTTTTTTTTCATTTGTAATTTTTTTTTTTTCATTTGTAAATTTTTTTTTTTTAACTTCGTAAGAACTTTTAATTTTTTTTTTATTTTTTTAAGTTTTGATTAATAGATTTTGTGTTTGATATTTTTAGGTACTTACAATTTATTATTTTCATTTAACGTATATTTAATTTCTACGATGTTTTTATGGTAAAAGTTATGTGGGATAAATAGTTGATAAGTGATAGAACATAAATTTTAATTTGAGATTTGAATTTTTGAATAGGAAACACAGTTCAAATATTATTTTACAGGCGTTTATGTTCAAATATGTTTTCGTTTCTGTGATATAAAATAGCTCGAAATCATTGGATTGGTGTAAAAAATCACTAAATGCAAGCTAAAATTGGATATTTACTCGTTAAATCCATATATTTATATGTATATTTCTGAAAGGAATGGATAAAATGCTATTGCATGTTAATAAGTTATGCTAAAATAGGTATGTGATCAGTATCTAAGTTTATGTTAAAATGTCTAATATTTGGTAATATGTATCGTTTTCATAAACTAGGGTATTTGAAATAAAATGTTTAGATAAACTTAAAGGTTATATTCGTGCATATTCTGTTAAAATTGGAAAATTTAAAACAATAAGGTATTCATATTCATTTAGATAACAGTGTGTACTAAACTCATATGCGTAAGCAAGGTTCTACAAGTTCATATGGTTTCAAGTAAAAGTATAACTAAAAGTGGATATCAATACTTATAACATAAATTTTAACTTGAGTTTCAAATCTTTGAATGGAAAATACAATACAAATATTATTTACTCGCGTCTGTATTCAATTATTTTTTCGTTTCTGTAATATAAAATAGCTTGAAATCATTGAAATCATTGAAATGGTGTAAAAATTGGTAAGTGAAAGCTAAAATTGGATATATACTCGGTAAATCCATAATTTTATATGTATATTTCTGAAAGAAATGGAAGAAATGCTATGTATGCTAATAAATTATGCTAAAATAGGTATGTGATCAGTATCTAAGTTCATGTTAAAATGTTGTCTAATATTTGGTAATATGTATCGTTTTCATAAACTAGGGTATTTGAAATAAAATGTTTAGATAAAATTAAAGTTTATATTCGTGCATATTCTGTTAAAATTGGAAAATTTAAAACAATAAGGTATTCATATTCATTTAGATAACAGTGTGATGTACTAAACTCCATATGCGTAAGCAGGGTTCTACAAGTTCACATGGTTTCAAGTAAAAGTATAACTAAAAGTAAAGTTATAAGTGAATATTAATACTTAGAATATGAGTTTAAGTGAAAT
Source organism: Maratus michaelseni (assembly GCA_963931845.1). Classification (NCBI taxonomy): domain Eukaryota; kingdom Metazoa; phylum Arthropoda; class Arachnida; order Araneae; family Salticidae; genus Maratus; species Maratus michaelseni. The sequence goes on from OZ007592.1 coordinate 260,962,561, forward strand.
TTTAGGTACTGGTATTTCTGTGATAAAAATGGATTAACCATATCATAGAAAATATTCAAAGTTAATTAATATAAAATTACTAATTAATATAAAACTCGTGAAAAACACGGTATAAAATAATTGGAATTGTGTAAAATTTACTAAGTATAAGTTAAGATTATTTATTTTATCCTATAAATCCTTATTTTCAAATGTAAATTAGTGATGTAAACAGGAGTTTATATAATTACTGTTAAATATTTCACGAAAAGTAATCTAAAGGTGAATAATTTTCTCTGTATTGTAATCACCTAAGAAATAATATCATACCTGTTAGTGTACAATAATACCGAAAACTTGTGTAAAAATTCATTAAAATTCACCCTTTTTCGTTAAAAATCGGTATTTCTTTTGTTTTGTATAATTGTTAGCATCGTGTAGAAGATGGAGGAGGGTAAACTTTATTAAAATATAACTCATATCTATCTCCCAACATGGATTTTTTGTAAACATATTGATAGCGAATAATATTTATATTATAGTAAAAGTTGTGACCTAGACGGTCATTGTTAGACTCCCCTTTTCCTTAGAATGTGGGGTGGAATTATTATCCCTCCTCAGAAATGCTACATTTTAGGAAAGAAAAAAAAGTTTGCGTATTAAGAATAAATAAACAACTGGTTTTTATTTAAATATGGTTCTTATTTCAAGTCTAAATGATATAAAAAGATTATATTACGTACGTCTAAACAGAATTAAATCAAGTATACACAGTAAAATTAGATAATGGTTGCTAAAACTCCTATTATTGTGCGGAAAATCAATTGATTAGGTATAAAATTCATTCAAATTTTGAATATTTTCTGTGTATTACGGTTGAAAAACTAAAAAAGTGTAATTTCCTCTTATAAGTTGATATTCTCATCTTATACTTGAAAAATTCTTAAAAAATCAGCTTTATACCTTACAATTGATATTTTTCAATTGTTTCGTCTAATTAGTAATACTCATTAAAATGTTCGTCATTTAAAATAATTATATATGTTTATTCTACGGCTTATGATTTGATATCCACATCTTATAGTTGAAAAAATTCATAGGAAATCATCATTTTCGTTAAAAGTAATATTTTCTTTTGCTTAATTATTATACTCATTAAGGTGTCCATTGTTCAGAAACTATAATATAAGTTTAAAATCCATCTTATAGTTTGATATTCTCATGTTATAGTTGAAAAATTCATAAGAAATCAGCAGTTTCGTTAAAATTGTTATTTTATTTTGCTTAATTATTATTCTCGTTAAGGTGTCCATTGTTCAAAAACTAAAATGTAAGTTTAAATTTCTTCATATAAGTTTATATCGTCATCTTATAGTTGAAAAATTCTTAAGAAATCTGCTTTTTTCGTTAAAGTTGATATTTTTCCATTGTTTTGCTTAATTAGTGATACTCATTAAGGTGTTTGTCATTCAAAATCAGTATATAAAATCAATATTCATCTTATAGTATGATAATCTTGTCCATTTAACTTTTCTTAGAGTTCTTATTTTCACCCCTCGTGTTACAGTAGAAAATTAACCCTTTTTTCACAATTTCCATTTTTCCCGCTAGGGTGCGTTGCGGGGGCGATCGGAGGGTCGGTGCCTCATCCCTCCACCTCATCCCTCCCCCTCATCCCTCCACCTCATCCCTTCGCCTCATCCCTCCACCTCATCCCTCAATCCCTCCACCTCCTGAGCTTGAACTCTCGTTTTCCCACTACTTTCCTGTAAACGATCAATAAATGCTACGCACTTCATTTTCAATACCGATCATGCCATAGGCATTCCTCACAAACATATATCAATTACATGGAATCCGAGTATATGTACGGGAGTTAAAGACAGACGAAAGACAAACCGAAGTCATAAGCACTTTTCAACTATGTTGGAATTGCTATAAAAAAGAATTTTATATTTTATTGACCATAATAAAATTATTTTTATTGATATAATTTAATTTTAAGATGATATCAGTAGTAGTTTTTCTTTATTTTCTTTTTCTTTTCCCCTTTTCTTTGTTTCTTTTATTTATTTATTTATTTTTTTGCTATCTATCTATTAAAGAACGTAAATTTCAAATATATGAGCCTTTACGCTGTTCTCAAAGAATTAGCTTTTCAATATATCAATTGCACAGTGGGCAATATCAGTTTTTTTTTGTATTTTTAATAAATTAAGAAATGAAAAATTTCTCGAAATAAATGATGTTTGATATTTGAACTCAAATTTAATTTTGACCGAGCATAGCTCGGTCTTCCCTGCTCGTTATTAACTATAAGATTAAGAGCACTGGTTTTCATATTGTCATTAATGTTCCTTAAGTTGTCAATGTAGTTATTTATTCTTATAGTGGCTTGTTGAGTGTCAACGGATTGGTATAGAAAGATGACATCTAGACTAGCTATTAAATATTTCTTTTGCAAATGGATGATATCCAAACATTGAATAAATTCATTCGTTGAACTAATTGCATGATCTGAAGGAGGTAAGATATTTTTCAATAAAATCACAAAAGCTTATTCTATGTAATAAGTGAGACCTGAGCATTTCTTTACTATGGGTCTTATTCGAATATTTGCTTAATGATCTTTAAGTCTACACACAATTGTTGGGATTACAGCTAATTTATTAATTATAACTATAACTTTCATATCATCAGGCCAATTATCTTTACTGACTAATACAGTAACTTTTTTGTTAATTATGTTAAGCGGGTTGTTTTTAACTAATATGTTTCATGCGCTCTAATAACGGCGACATCTTCAAGATCAAAATGATAAATAAATTATTTTCGCAATGTTTTTGAAAATGAAAACACAAATCATGAGATCACATATCTAATGTAAGCAGGTGCTTAAATTGGTAAAACTGGAAAACGTGAAAATTATTATTTTATTGCTTTTTTAATTTGTAAATCATCGCGTGCCAAATTTTAGGTAATTCAAAAGAAGATGATTCGTTGCATATGTTTTCTTTCGCAAATATATTTCTGTTGATTCACGGATAATGGATGGGAAATAAATTCTTGATGGAAAAATTATTTTACTATTCTTGAAATCAATCTGCAAAGGCTCTATTCTATGTAGTCTAGCCAAGGCTAGTTCTTCTTCATATTTGATATCTGCCATTCGTTCTTTTATTCTCGTTTTAAATTTTCTGTTTGTCATTCCTATATAGTATTGTAATATTCCATTTGCCCTGGTGAATGGGATTTCACAATCACTGGAGAATTGATCAGGTTCTATTGGATCTATTTTTCTACATACTATGTTTTTTAATTTTGTGGAAGGATTTGCGATAAGGCAGATAATGAATATGCTATGTTTATATTTTAATCTTTCAAAGACCCAGGAAAATATTGTAAAGTTGATAACTTTGAGTTTTGTTCATTGAAAATTTTCTTCTTTTCCATGCTCGTAATTAAGTTATTAATAGTGCTGTCTTTGTATCCGTTATTTCTTGCGATAACACGTATTTTATTTACTTCATTGGTTAATTGATCAGGGGTACAGACCGTAAAGGCTCTTCTAATGAAATGTCTAAAGGCAGAAACTTTATAGGGAAAAGGTGCTTGAGCATTATTTGGAATAGTGTATTGATTAACTATTGGTTTTGTATAAACGTTGTATGCCATGGTGGATTTTGATTAACAGCACACCCAAATAAGGGAGTGTATCATTTTGTTCAACTTCCAAAGTGGATTTAATCATAGAATCAATGGTATTGATCTGAGCAAGAAAGCTATTAAGCGGCCGTGTGTTGCCAAATGATGAAAAATATCGTCTACGTATCTGAAACATGTATGAGGGATATAATCTAATTTATTATATACGTCAGTTTCTAAAGGTCTTAATATAAACTCAGCTCTTGTATAGTACAGTGAGTATTTGCGAGATTTCCTGTAGTATTCAATAAAAATCTTGAAATACAAATATATATATAAAAAAAAATATATATATATAATCACACGTTGCGCGAAATGCCTCACATTTTATCGTAATACAAAAAAGAGTTTCAAAAATCCTAAATTAACAATATCTTTTTTAAAATGTAGTATTTGAAGATCTTTGAATTTTCATCTAAGTTTACTAGCAAATAGGTATTTCACACATATTTCCCATCAGGTTCAAAGTTATTTGTAAAATTAGATTTCGTCATTTAAATTTTTTAGTAATTTAAGAAGCGCACTTGAACACGGTGATACATAAAAATATGCGCTTATACACTATGTATTCTAAGTTGCACTGTTATATTTGTAAAGTTGGAATTTTTGTCAGAATCAATGGAACAGCACCCTTAACCCGTTTTTTTCTATTATCATGTTTTCTTTGGTAATTGTTACACCTTTTTTTCAGGGTGATATAACCTGCCAAGTTTAAAAAGTAATGCCTTAACAAATAGATTTTGGACGAGTTTAATTTCTATTTGTTATTACATTTATTTATTTTTTGTCTACAGTCGCAGAAAAAATTGTATACTGTATTATGGAACAAAATTATGGGGTAAAATGCAATAGGATTTCAGAATAGAAGTTTATAAACTGAATAGCATACAAAAATATATTGTAATAAAATTATTATTTCTTGATACAAAAATTATTTATACTATATACAATATGTATACAGTGTAAAAAAGAAGTTTAATTTCATCTAAATATTCAATATCTCTTGATGCGAAATTTTATTAACTTATAAATCATTCACTATTTAAATATGTAGTTCATACAAATAATATAATAAAATCACTTGTTAACTTTAAATTAAAGTGTAATTACTGCTTAAAGTGATAAAACCATAACGCAAAACGACAAATGTAAAACCAAGGTGGAAAAAAACAGGTCTTTTTCTTCTTCTTCTTTTTTTTTTTTTAAAGAACAAAAAATTAAAAAAAAGTTTTTTTTCATTCTTCAATTCCTACTATTAGCTCACACTCTCTATATATTTATATATCCTGTTCAAATTTTCAATCGTTAATAAAATATTTTCTATTCATCCTATCAAGTTCAAATAATTTTTTTAAAACTTGTACTGGATGACAATTGATGTTAAAACAGTTTTTTCAAATATTAATTCATTAATTAAATTTAATTAATTAAATTTAATTAATTAAATTTAATTAATTAATTTTAATTATATATTTTATTTCTGTTCAAAAGTATAGACTCACTCCATATTTATAGTTTCACCTTCACACGTAAAAAGATAATGGGGCTGTTCACGGACGAAGATCAGGCGGCTCGCGGGCGAAGGAGACTATAAATGTGGAGTGAGTCTATACTTTTGAACAGAAATGAAGTATAAAACTAAAATTAAATAATAAAATTTAATTAATTAATATATATTTGAAAAAAAAAAACTGTATTATCGTTAACTGTAACATCGCTATGGCACTTTATTGTGAAGTTTGGTAATTTTTGAAATTCAATATTTGAAAAACGGCATAATCATTAGATTTTAAATTTATATCAAGAAAAATACAATTTTTTTAACTTTCTAACGCAGTTTGTCTAACAATTTTGTGAGAAATACTTTTCGAGCTATTAATTTTTGGTATTTTAGCTATTTATTTTTTATTTAATTTTTAATACATTTCAAAAATTTCTCTTATGTAAGATATTTAGCAGGATATAAATTTAGGAATAAATACCGTCAGTGGCGAAGCGTGTAGATCGCTGGAAAAAAATTTCTATTTGACCTAAGTAGGAATTGACTTAAAAAAAAGTTTTTATATTACTTATTTTTGAAAAATTTAAAACATATTTTTAAAAAAAAAAGCGTTTTTCCCTCCTTGTACGTTAGAACTTTTATTAACATTATGATGTCGCATCATATATTATTCAATTTTAGTAATTATTCCCCTCTCATTTAATTCCCTTTTCCAAATTTGTTCCCTTTTTCATTATTTTAACGCTCACTGTTCTACAAAAATACTTTTTCATTTTCCTTTCCCACCATTTTGTTAAATTCAATGTAACAAATTTAATTCCGTTTATTCTAATATCCTTTTAATTCAGTTACACTAAAAATATTTCTATACTGTGCTGATAAAGTAAATGAAAACCATTACATCTACACTTTCAAATAGCCAGCAAAAATATGCCCATCTGCTATCTCCTTATTTGGTCACACAGTTCTGTTGCTAACTGATTTCTTCATACACACCCTTTTTAATTACAATGATTCCCAAGCGCATCTGAATAACTCTGGTCCAAAAATATCCAACGTACATGTCGAAGTCATAACAAATTCTAAGGTTCGCGGGTTCAAGAATGCGAAAACTTTTCCGAGCCCCATTTGTGTGGTTTTGCATTCCCATACATGTTGGCTACCGCCAATATATTCGTTAGGATAATTTATGCCAAAAATGGCTCTGTTCTCTAAATTTTTAATTGTCTTTATGCTCTGTTTGGAGAAATGATCGCCATATTGTAACCTTTTGGCGAAATGTAATTTTCATTCGACTTCATGTCATGATACAAGAAACAATCACTTCTCTCGTGAATCATCTTGCTTTCAACATGTAACTTTTTCACGAATTGTGTTGCGGGCCCGGGTGCCCTGCGCTGCCGTGGGCAGCCAACGTTTTCCTGTACATGTGCATTATCTATAGAACCTGGGATTTATTAAAATACCTTCATCTTCTCATGTCTGCCTGTTATTCTAAATGTGCCTTTTCTTATTTCTTCCGAATTTCTACATTTCTTAGAAGGTAATGATGTTTTTAGTCATCGAAGCACTCATCGTATCAAATCCACTTTACCACGACCAAGAACTTCATATTACAAACATGGGCCAAGAATAAAATAAGAAGAACAACTACAAAATAAAATAAAATGAAATAAAATAAAGTAAAATATATAAATAAAAATAAAACTGGAATTGCCAAACATTAATTAATATATTACTTACTTATTGAGTGCTTTAAAAATAGTTACAAGTTTGACAGCCTTATCAACTAACCAATTTCTACTTTTGCTTTGGACAAACCTCCATATACAGAATACCTTTTCTAAAGTCTGCAGTTGAACATACAGCAATTAACTCCAGCATGGTATTTTTATCCATATTTTGCAAGGCTTATTCATGAAAATGAGGTTCTTATATTTACAAAGTTTAGAAACTCATTTAGCTCTTGAGCAGGGAATTTATGGTATGTAACTGACAGTGTTAATTGTTTTTGTCTTTTTGTACCATAAACCTGTCCAATGGCATCAAACACACAACGGGAGAATTGAATTCATTTAGCTTTATAATTCTTAATTATAGGAATCTTAATTATAGCCTAGGGCATATGCCAGCAGCAAAGCTCATACCTTTTTCTGTCTCATTAATTGTAAGAGACTTTCTTTTAAAACGTGGATCGGTATTGCTAACAGAGAAATATGCAGAAATTATGACCATTCAATGTCTGCCTTCTACAGCTTTTTCAGTTTGTTTCCTTGATGCTACATTATTTCTTAGCAGTACATGATTCTGGCAGTATTTTTCACACTTCAACCATTTCACCAATTTTACAATTATCTACTATCTCAGTTCTCAGCCTTCTCACATGTAACTGCAATAAGTTTGAATCTGGAATATTATCTTTTTTTCTTTTCTTCCCCCAATTGAAAGTCTATAACTTTCTTTGCAATACCATAGTTGATTTTTTTCATGATAATCGTCATAAACTTTAAAAACTATAGGCTAACTCGTTAGATAAGATTCAATTTTGACTATCATGAAGTCCTACTGGGATACGGAAAAGGGAACGGGTAAGGTGGCATCGGGAAAAAATTATAACTTTCGAAGTGGCACACGAAAAAAAAATGGCACTGTGATTTGCGATGCAGCACATGATTCACATTATTGAGAGTAATTATGGGGTATATTAAGTTATTGTTTATGAATGTCATATACATTTCTTTTAAATGCTAAAAGGTGTAAATTAACAACATAATAAATACATAGTAAAATAACTTTTATTAGGTTGTTTGACAAGTTTCGGCTCACTCCGAGCCATTTTCAGAAACAAATGTTTTCAGACATTTACACCTTATTAATTTACACCTTTTATCATTTAAAAGAAATGTATTATTACAAGGTGCTATAATTTATTATACTGTCATATACAATTTGTTTTTTCCCGGGGAGGCATATGGGGGGGGGGGCGGTGTTGAGAGTTTACTTTACTTGTTGTGTAAAGAACAAATGTGAAGATTTTTCATTATCTGGTCTTTAGTACTTTTTTTTAACCTTAATTTTTTATATTTCATTTTAATATATATACTATAAACTACTCTGATTTGAATATCACGTGACACCCAAAGCTCTATCGATTCAGCACCCTTCCCCCATCGGTGTTTTATTATTTTTTTCAAAATTTTCCTAATTAAAATTACATATTTTTTCCAAAATTTAAAAGAAATTTTATTCTTTATGTTCATAGTTTCCGCACCCCTCTACTCATACACATTTTAGTTTAATATCTGTAACAGTCGATGTTCCGGAAAAAAAAAAAAAAAAAAAACCGGATTAAATAACCTTTTCATTCACCTGGAAATTATCTTACTGGTAGGTATAGAGACCACCCATTATTCCTCTTGTTGGACCCTTTCAATTATATTTGTGATTGATAGGGGGCAAAGAAGTACCTACACTTCCTGGCCGATTAAGATGCCGATAATCGTTTGATAAACGCTTTAATTAATCTTGTTCAAGATGGAACTGGGCGCATGTCTGGTGACAGATTCTGAGTCGTGCATCTTACGAACTTGACATAAGTCCGAAGAGAACTCTCACATTAATGTCATGGTTTACGAGGATGAGTTATGATGCCGGAGTCTCAGTGGGGAGTTTGTTTGTTTTCGAGAAGCGGAATTAACTGACACGCTGCAATTAGTGAAAGTTTAATTATTTACATAGGCCGCTTGATGAAACAAGTATCATCAATGACAGCTTCTGATTTGAATTTTCTATTTAGATGGTAACAGCTAAGTAAGATTTATTTGAGAGACTTTTTAATTGCAGTGTACAGCTTATGCATTACAACTTTGCTCCATATCTTAAGTTTCGGAATGTCATCATTGGAATATCTGATTTTTTTTTTCGAAAAATTCCACTTAAATCGTATAAGATGACACATATTTTCTTTGTTTTCTTTTTAAATTAAAAATTTCTCCGGATGAGTTACATTGAAATGTGAGCGTTTGTCATCAAATTAAAATGAGTAAAAAAATTTAAATAAAGTCATACTTTCCAAATTTCCCGTATTTTGAGTATCACGATTTCTGAATAGAAATATTCATTTTATTTAATGCAGAAATTCTGCGATTAAATAAGACAAATTCGCTGTCAAAGAAATTGCTTTTAAAATATTCCTTTAATGTTGTTTGAATTCGTGTGTTATAATAAAATATTTTTCACATGCTACTGTTTAAAATAGTCAACAATAAATTTATTTAATACATCGCATAAAACAATGCTGGATTATTCTTAGAATAAAAAAATAGAGCAGTACTATATAAAATGCCTGAAAATCTAATGGGATCAAAACTTGAAATTTTACTCTAATTTATTGTTAAAAAGAGCACAATTCCAAACATACTGGGTTCCACAATACCCCTGCGGTAGAGTCTAACATCTTTTAACTAACGTTCCATTAAAAAAAATTCCAAACATATATCTCATGTCATAGTTATCTGCAGTTATTTATTGTTTCTCTTTTTTTTGCATGTAAAAATTCCGACCGTTCTTAAAATTTTGTCTGTACTTTCAACATGTTTTGCTCATTCTGAATTATGCAAACCTAAAATTATGCCCACGCAGAAGTTTATGATCAGTAAAGCTTCAAATAAAAGAATGCATTACTTTCCAACGTTTGGTAAAGCACAAATATTCAAAAATAATGTTGTATTAAAATAAAAAGGATTAAATAAATACTGTATTACTTTATTGGAGCGAAATTTGTATCTATCTATCTATTTATATGTATGTGTGTATTATTTATGCAATTTTAAGTGTTCGATATAAAGTATTTAATAAGAACTGGTTGAAGGTTTTTTTTTTAAAGCAAAACTCCATAGACGTGTATTTTTTACAATATTAGTAATATGCATTTTATTTTTATAAAATCATAATAACTTCACGGGAAATCTCTTGAGAATATTAAAGGAAGATATTAAATTAATAATAGGTAAATGCCTACTCAAGTTTCTTCTTTCATTGTTCTTTCATTATCATGGAAGTCATGCAAGTTGGACACCTCGTAATTTTTATCATCAACTCAGGTAAAAATCCTGAATTTTAGACATAATGAAGATCTATCGATCCAGTTGCGATACCAAGGATAGGGTCATTACTCTTTTAACAGAATTCTGATGTACCTTCCAACATGCAATTCAGATTCCACTTTTTTTTTATTTTCATAGGGTAATCCGTCAAGAGACAAAGTGCCCGAGATTTATAATGAAAATAATTAGAGACAATTACATCAAGGTAATAAAGTTTTCAATCATACTTTAGTTCCAAAAGAACGATAAGTATTTTCCCCTCTCTTTAATTTGTGTGTGGAAAAATACTTGGAATGTGAGAAGAAGTTGGATTGTTTCACTTTGAATGAAAGGCTTTATTTACGGTGACAAAAAGGTACTACAACATTAGTACATATGGAAGTGATGGTAGAGTAGAAATAATTGCAATTTTCCCCAAATTAGTGTATTATTATATTTGATGTATCATATTTTATATCACAGCTAGTCTAGAATTTCAGACCTGCTGTTTAACAAGGAAAAATATTTATAAAACTTTGTGCTACGAGGAATACGTGATGTACAGAAAACAGTGTTTAGAAGAACACACATACACACACCAAGAAGAAAACAAAATGGTGTTAGCGTAGAGTTATTTCAAGGTTTCAAAAAGGTGTTGCTTCTTTCTGGTAAAAAATAAACAAGAACAAAGTAAGAAATAGAAACAACAACACATGGGCGCCAAAAAGGTGGAAAGGGAAATTTAATTTAACTAATTTTTTTAAAATGTCTGATCATATTGAAAAAAAAACATCTGATGTGATTTAAAATAATTAAATCTAAATTGAAAACAAGGGGGAGCGGTTATGTTTCTTTACCGCCCCCCCAGGGGGGACATAATTTTTAGTTTTATTTTTATGTTCATGTGTTTAAAAACTATCGCAAATGAGGTGTACGGGGGAGGTGGGGTGGAGACTCCCTGATGAAAAAGATGATAAACTAGTCCAATTCTTCATTTTGAGAAATGCCAGTCGAATTTTACTTTTAGATTTTAATATTTTTTATTTGTTACATTTCTGTATTGATTTTTATGTTCATATGTTTGAAAACTGTCTTGTACGGGGTGTTCTGACAAAATTTTTTAGTTTAGCTTATTTCATGTTTATATTCTCCTATTTAAAAATCACAGCCTTGCAGGGCTGCGTACTACATACTCCATATGTTCCAAAATCTTGCCTATCTCTGCATTTGTTGTTACGGCGCTCATACAGCAACAACGTGCGCCTACTGCAGAAATACGAATGGTGTCTTTTTAATTTATAGATCAATTAAATAGTTAAACATAATTTCGCAACTTTGCATTTCAAAATTTGAATGATTTCAGAGTTTTAAATAACATAATCTAAACATATAGAAGTGTACTTTATGAAGATAATACCAGGTGCTTCAAGAAAATATATACATCACTTCACTCTGCTGTCTGGATCATCTTCATTCAGAGCATGAACTAATCTTTGAATGTAACTGTTCTAATGTATGTTCTTTAAAATGCGATAGACATTTGATTTTTGAAGTCCTACATCGCGAGCAGCTTGCTGTACAGATTTACTTGAGTTTTCACCGATTGGTTTCTACCTACTTTATTTCACACACACACATATATAATGTATGTGTGTTTATTATATATAATGTATATGTATATTTAAGATTTATTTATATTTAATATCAGGGATCTGTTTAGGAAAAAATTGGGTCCTTTAAAGGACTCTTCACAAAATTTTTCAGTTCAAAACAGGACCCTTCACAAATTCTTTGTCTTAAAAATAGGTTTTTCACAAAAATTTTCCTTCTTTAAACCCAACATTTCACAAATTAATCATTTAAAAGTAAAATCTGACCTGCCACTTTTACATATATAAAGAAAATATATGTATTTTACATCCATATCTTCTTAAAAATGCATAAACAAGAACACGACCATTTCTCATTCACAAAGTTATGATTAGATTTTTTACAAATATAAAAAGCTGTTCACAATTTCACAAAATCAGGACCGTGGGTAAAAAGTCTGGACAGACCCCTGAATATATAAACATATGAGGGGCAGTCAAATGTAAACAGAACACCCGCCATAAAACGAATTCCTCGCCAAAGTTGCAATATTGTTGAAACATACTGATACTTCCATCTCGAGGGTTGGTAGAAATACCTAATGACAGCTCACAGGTACTCTCAGCTGTTTTTTTTTATTTCTTTGTAGGTGAGCGTAGTGAAAAGTGTGTTCGTCCAGCATTAGAAATCAAGGCAAGCAAAGAAGAGCAGAGAGTTGTGTTTCAGTTTTTTTGGCTGAGGGTTCAGGAACACGCGAAATTTATCGTCGCATGTCTGCTGTTTATGGCGAACATTGCATGCCACTGACAAGTGTGCACGAGTGGCATAAGAGATTCCGAGAAGGACGCACATCACTGCAAGACGATCCTCGACCAGCAGGACAGGCCCATCGAGCCATTACCCCTAATGTGATTGCGAAGATTGATGGTCTTATCTGTGAAAACCGACGAATTACAGAAGAAGAAATTTTTGAATGTCGGTTGCATTCGGACGAGAAAGTGCAAGAGTGGGTGAGGTTGTGGATCCGTCAGCAACCTAACTCTTTCTACAAGACTGGAATTGATCGTCTCGTCTCCCAGTGGGATAAATGTGTTAGCAGTTCTCGCAGTTATTTTTGAATAAAAATTTTCCATACTCACTTTTTAGTGTGTGTTCAGTTTTCATTTGACTGCTCCGTATATTTCAGCCATCAACAAATCCCGCAGAAACTCTGGTAGAAACCAATGGTGAAAACTCAAGTAAATCTGTACAGCAAGCGGATTGCGATGTAGGATTTTCAAAATCAAATGTATACATCGCATTTTAAAGAACCTACATTGGAAAAGTTACATTCCAAGATTAGTTCGTGCTTTGAATGAAGACGATCCGGACCACAGAATGAAGTTATGTATATATATATATATATATATATATATATATATATATTAAACACCTTGTATTATCTTTATAAAGTACACTTCTATATGTTTAGATACTTTATTTAAAACTTGCATCTTACCCCAAAATTATTCAAATTTTATATTACGTTGCTTTTGAACATTTTGAACAGTTCTATCTGCATCAAACTTATCTCTAATTCTAGTGACTGTAAGTCGCGTTAGGGGATCTATTTGAAACCCTCTTCTAAACTGTGTCTGCACTTCAGTAACGTTTTTGAACTTCCAATAACACTTTAGGATAAATTTCCTTTGCTCAAAGCTTAGTCTGATTTCAGCCATTATTTCAAGTTAGTTAAAACTAAAATGAAAAGAAGGGGCCAGTTATTAGCGAATAAATTGTGTATACATTATTTCGTTTGAACTTTTCGTCTTGAAAGTCGAGTTTCCTGCAATATCTCGCTAATGTCGCCAACATTTCACCAAATATAGCCAAATATGGTGAGATGTTGCCTTGCGACTTTGTTTACTGCCAACTGTTCAACAACTTAATAACTGTTTCAACCTTCATTCTCATTGAAATGCATAGATCCGTAGTGACCCCAAAATGATCCACTAATCGAAAGTTCTCGAACATGTGACCCAGCCCAATACTTTTCTCGTGCCAGAAAATGGTAGGATACAAAATTTAGTCAAAATAGTTTGAACCGATTACATACAATTACCGATTAGATACAATTAGCTTGACCCTGACCCATGGTGACCCAAAATGATCCACTAATCGAATTTTCTCGAACATGGGACCTAGCCCAATGGTTTTCTGGTGCCCCAAAACGCTAGGATACGAAATTTCATCAAAATCGTTAGAGCTGTTTTTAAGATAAAATTTGCATATATATATATATGGGGAGTCTGCTTGGCTATGCTGTACATTGTTGGTCCTTGGTTCATCAGCAGGGTTTTCAACCAAATTTAACGCCAGTTTCAGAAAATTTGACAAAATGTATTTGAAATGTTATAGTATAATTGGTATATAAATATATTACACATTTGATGAAATATCAGCAGTTGTATGAAATATTTTTTCCTGTGCATGCGCGAACGATAACAAAGATTTTTTTTTTCATTACTTAACAGTCAACTCTATGGAGCAACTCATTTAACCTGTTCAGGACGATAATCTTTTACACATTTTTAATTCTTCAACACCAGTTGATACCAGTTTTTCCATGCTGTAATTTTGACTTATTTAATCTGTCAAAATCTCAGATTAGATAACGGGAAAATTTTCGTGCTAAAATACTGGTTTTTAAATTTAAATGTTTCGTGCATCTTAAGCGGCAAGTTTTCTTGTCAACAGGCGTTAATGAGTTAAAAAAGTCAGTCAAATATCTTGAAAATTCAGAACGATATCGGCGATAGAGTGAGCTGATTTTTAGTTGCTCTCTAAATGGTAAGGGATTTTCTACAAATTGTCATATTTTTTCATTTTATATTGATACTTTAGTTATCCTTGGAAAATTTTATTGTATTAGGTTATAATCGTTTTGGAGAGGATCCATTGATTTCGATAATCCTTTTTTCTGTTCGAATAAGCTCGTTAGAGTAGTTTTCTGGGCAAAAATCGTTTCAAATGCATTTTAATGAAGTTACATTATTTCAAACATAATGAAATTAATATGCATTTAGAAAATGCACTAAAACCTGCATTCTGTAGAATATGGGGTGCAAAGCATTCATTATTCATTTACAGGGCCACACAAAAGAATTCCATTACATATTGGTCTACGGAGAAAAACTGTTTGCAACGTATTTTAATTATATTACACTATTTCAAATATAATGAAATTAATGCACATTACTGAGGTTTACTACAAGATACTTGCTGTAGAATATGATGTGCATAATATTTATAGTTCATTTATAGGGATACACAAAATATTTCGGATACTTTGATGTACCGGAAATATTGTTTATTAGCAATAATTGCTGGATGTACGTTTTCAGTTATGGTATGCGTTTTTAAGCTTAACTAAATTTTTACATACTATGTGATGTATATAAATGCTATAGATCATATACAGGGCTATATAAAGAATGCGCAAGCATTACTGAGTATGGGTGGGAATTGCCTGAATGTGGTTTTAAATTAAGTTATGCATTTTTAAGCTGAACTACATTTAGACTACATTACATTTGCAGACTACATTTGCAGAATATAAATAAAATCCTGTGCAGGGCCACGCAAATAAATGGATACGTGGCCCCCTAGTTATGACAGTTTCTGGAAATGTTATTTCAATAGTTTTAAGAGTGTTTCAGCCTAAATTCAATTTTAACTTAATATGTGGCGGGTATAAAAATCTGTAGGTATCATACAGGGCTGTACAAAAGAATTCAGGCATGTTTCCGTCTATTGGTAGAAATTGCTGACTGTGAGTTTTCAACCTATTATGCGTTTTATGACTAAACTAAATTTCAGCATACTATGTAGTATATATACAAACTATAGATCAAATACAGTGCTGCACAAAATAATTTGAGTACTTTTCCGGTTATATCTGGTGATTGCTGAAATCTGGTTTTCAAATGTGTTATGCGTTTTCTAAAATGTTTTCTTAGGTATCTTATTTATCTTAATAAATCAGCAAAGTTTTGATAAAGTATTCTGGGAATGTTGGAAAAGTTTTCCAATCTATGCTTGACGCATAATTTTTCTTTCTTGTTAATACCTTCCAAGATAGTCGAAAATTCCTTATGATTTCGATTTGTCTGTCCATCTATCCGTGCTCAAACTCTCATGAATATACTCGGATTGCTCTGAAAGTTTTGTATGCTATTTGCGTTTAATATAGCGCGATTACTATTGAAAATGATATGTGTAGCAATTATAGTTCGTTTACAGGAACAGTCAAAAGTATTCCTTTACGTTACAATCAATGAAAAAAAAAAAACGTTTCAAGTGCACTCTGATGATGTTACACCATTTCAGATATAATGAAATTGATATGCATTTATGAAGTGCACGAAAATATGGTATCTGTAGAATATAGGGTGCAAAGCATTTATTATTTATGCACATTTATTACATATTGGTCTTCGGGGAAAAATCGTTTGCAGTATATTTGAATGATGTTTCACTATTTTAAACCTATTGAAATTTACATGAATTTCTGAGGTGAACTATAAGTTTCTTACTGAAAAGTATGGTATACATTGCATTTACGTTCATTTACAGGATAACACAGAAGAATTCGGTTACAGTACTGTCCATGAACGATAATTGCTTGAAGTGCGTTTTGAACTTTTGTTAGAGTTATTAAGTTTAACTAAATTTTTGCATAGTACGTGTTGTGTATAAATTCCGTTGATCGTATACAGGGCTACACAAAGGAATTCGTAAGTATTACTCGCTCTGGGTGAATTGCTTAAGAGTAGTTATTAATTGTGTTATGTATTTTCCTGCTGAACTATATTTGGTATACTAATAGAAATTTGGTAGAAACTAATAGAACTTTGTGGAATATAAATAAATTCATATACATGACTACGTAAAGAAGAAGATATACTCCCGTTTGTGTGGTTGGTTATTGCAGGAAATGCGTTTTAAGTTGTGTTATGACGTTATGAGTTTTTAACTTGAATTAATTATTTTTATTTTAATATGTGGTGTGTACAAAAGTCTTTAGGTAATATACAGGGCTGTACAAAAGAATTCGAGCGCATTTCCATCTATTATTAAAAGTGAATTTTCTAACTGTTATAAATTTATCATGCTATGTAGTATATGCAAATCTATAGATCATATACATGGCTGTACAAAATAATTAGACTACTTTTTGACTATGGAAGACAATTACTAAAACTGGATTTTTAAATTTATTATATGTTTTCTAAACTGTTTATTACATATCTTCTTTCACCTTAATTAACGATGAAGTTTCGCTACAGTTTTCTGGATGTGTTGGAAAATGTTTCATAACCTATACTTGACGCATCATTTTTTTTCGACCGGCTGTACCTTTACATTTCTAGGAAAATTAAGCCTAATCAAATATCTTGTGCCATATTTACGTTTTGATGTATAGAATTTAGTATAAATGGCGATTTATAAAGAATGGCTTTTAAATCCTATTAAATTTTTCTAAGAAGATTTTGAATTGTACGTTATGAATACGTTATTTTTTAATAATATGTTTTTTTCTTTTTTAGTCACAGTACGCAAAAATATGATATGTGTGGCTGAAATTGAAGATATGTATAAATTTTTCCCGAGTATTCCAACTGATTTTCAATCAGATGGTCTGTTGATGTTGAGGATTTCCAAATTTCTTTCTGTTCCAAAGTTGAAAATTACTAGCTTTCTGAAGTGATCAGCTGACAATTTAAAGAAGTAAATAGAACTAATTTTGGAAATCTATAGAAAGGATTCTCAGGAAAGGTCGACCGTAAACCATTTTCACGGATTTTTTATCGACGTGTCATTTTGTACTAGACATGGATGAACAAGTGCCTTGCTTCTACAATACAAGCCCTGCGGTGAATTGATATTTAATTGATATTGTTTGTATTTCAGTAAACCTGAAACATATTAAGACTTATTTTTCTTCAGAGTGTAAGCCGATGTTTTGGTTATCTCGAATATCTGAGAGGGAACGCTCACCAAATGAATGATGTAAAGCGCTTAATACCAACCACAGAATTGACATTAAAATTATGAACCTCGGTGTCAAGGCACAAATTCTTCACCTAACAAGGTACCTCAACTGTCTTGGAGTATTTTTACATGCAACAGACGCTATTAACATCCATTGCTAAGCTGAGAATCAAACCCTTAATGTTAGGGATAGGAGTCTAATAATTCTGTCCACTGGAATATACCTTTTGGATTTCAGATTATGGGAATTTCCTTAAGATAAAAGAAAAAGAGATCTTACTATATCACCAATTTCACTGGTTCACGTATAGTGAAGAGCAGGTAGCGCATTGAAACACAAAAGACGTAGGCTCTTCACCTCTGTTCAGACCAATGAACAGAATGCCTTAAAGAATGGCATACTTTCATCTAGTATTCAATTTGCTTGCATTTGAAAACCATTATAGGTATCTATAATGATGTCAAATGGTGGTAAAATTACTCCGACGGAACATAAATCATTCTTAAAAATTCTAATCATACGGAGGACAGATCATCATTCATGTGAATTAAACTTTGATTACTATACGAAATTGATTTGATGATGTGTTCCAGAAAGCATGTGTCTAATGAAATACTAAAATAAGCTTTGAGATACTCTTTAGAAAGAAAAAAATAAGCAAAGATTTTTTTTTTCATAATTAACTAATCTCTTAGTACTCATGAATTTAATACGTCATTCAACTGCGATAAATTTTATTCGAATAGTGTACGAAATAAATCTTGTTCCTAAGATTAACGAGGTGAAAACCGTGGGAAGAATCATTTATCATCAGATTCCAATGTGATCACTTCCTTAATCGTAATTTTTCTGCAAAAAATAAGATTTTGAGGTTGTGTAATTTGTGCAGAAACGTGTTTTATGAACATGTTTCATTATTTGTACGTGCATCTGCAGAACTTCCATAAGAAGGACAAAAAAAAAAAAAAAAAAAAAAAAAAAAAAACATTATCCTGCGAAATACTGATTGTAAACATGAAACTGTACATGAACATGACAAGAGGGACATTTTCAAATTTACCTTTCTCTCTATTTGCAGTAATACCTAATTTTATTTTTCAAAATGGTTTTCAGTAATTTTCGTAAGCATATCAAGAATCTAAGCAAAATTTCTTTAGCTACTTGAAATAAGATTGATTTGTGCTGTGCTAAGTTATATTAAAATATTTTTATCGAAAAGAGAAAGTTACTCAGCTAGACGATAAACGTATTTTGTTTTATACAAGGGTTTCCTTAATTCCGTTTCGCCGCAAATAACTTGTGAATCGAGTTATCTATAGCCATGAATATACAGAGTGTCTCATTTATTTTGCAACCCCAAAAAAAGAACAATGTACAAACATTAATTTTTATTTTACAGACGTGTTTAAACGACTACAAAAGGTGATGGAAGTGACCGCCGTCTTCATCTTTACATATCTGGGACCTTTTGAGGAGGTTTCGAGACACATTCTGTAATGTGTTTAGTGTGATAGCGTTTATCTCTTCCGTAATGCGAGTTTTCAGTTCAGTACTTGACGTTACCGATTCACGGAACACCAATGCCATGTTTTTGATGCTAAAACACCAATGCCATGTTTTCGATGCTAAAACACCAATGCCATCTTTTCGAGCAAAAGTTTTTAACTAGCGACAAAAGTTGAGACGATGCGCTGGATCAGGTGCCTTTAATTCCTGCAAAAATGTGGCGCGATAAGCGTGCGCTTTCAATCGTTTCAAGGCGCGGTATACAGTGGCTCGGTGAACGTTTGTTTGTAAAGCTGATTTTCTTACTGATGTGGCCGGTTTCTACTTGATTTTTTTCTCGATTTCCTTCATTTTGTGGTCAGTTAGGACAAACGACAGACGGTTCTTTCTTTTCGGTTCCACAGTCCATTTTGGTTGAAAATGGTCCACGATTAGCTTAATTGTGCTTTTATTCGGCACCACCAAGTCTGGAAACTTACTTTCATATCGTGCCTTGACTATTTTGTACGAAGACGTTCGAAAATAATGTTCAATAATACACGCGCGTTTTTCTGCACATAGCACCATGACGCAAAACTACCTTTCACTTCGTTCTCCTTAGCACTGAAGTGTCTCGTGCGGTTTTCTAACGTGTTGGTAGTGTTGCTCGCACCCTCCTCCACAGCGCTACCTGCGCAAACGGTGTGCGCGTGCACTCGTGTTGTTCATTTGCTTCGCGTTTACGCGGGTTGCAAAATAAAAGAGACATTCTGTATAGTGTTTCGGTATACTAAAACGGGTATTCGCGGCACGATGAGGTGTCTGGCAGCGCTTTCTAGAAACAAACCTCGGAGTTAGCGTTCCTATCTCGTAAACGGTACTATGTGCATGGGAAAGAAAATCAATTATAAAGTTACAGAGCGCCTTCGATTTAGAAAAAATTACATCTTAAGTGTAAAAATAACTTTAATAAAAGCTTTAAAATGTAATTATTTTTATAACTAATCACCAGCACTGCATCGTGAATTTTGCATGTATCCCAGTGGACGCATTGAGTATAATTAACTTGATTTTCTAATTTAAATAAATTGTACCTTGCTTAACTGTTTTATTAATAAATGTACGTCTGACTTATAATGCCACATTTTTGTATGCAATTAATGGAGTATTTAAGGTGGTGTTTGTATATTAAAAATAATTTTCAAGGCTTTTAATAAAGTTATTTTTACATGCAAGGCATCATATTATACTAAATGAAGGGACTCTAAAACCTTGCAATTGACTTTTTTCTCGTATCTCATATCGTTTACGAGATACGAACACTAACTCCGCAATTTCCCGCTAGGGGTGCTGTAGATATCTCATCGTGCAGCGCATATCCGTTTTACTATACCTAAACACTACATTCATGGCTGTAAGTAACTCGGTTCAACAGTTATTTGAGGCGAAACGGAATTATTGAGACACTCTGTATAGCAATGCATTCTTGAATAATATTTCAATGGATTGACTTTTTTCTCTTTTTCCTTTAATTTATTTTGATTTTTAGGGCACGGGGAAGGGTTGTTTTCCTAGTGATTTTTTCCTAACGATCTGTAAATTTTATAATGATCAGATGCAGCAGATGTCTGCTTCTTTGTCTGCTTGCTTGTGCCTTTGGTATTCTAAATTTTGTAGAAATAGTCTAACTGTCACGAAATTTTAATATGTTGTTAAATGGACAGCAATACCATCAAATTTGAAAATAATAATCGTACCTTAAATATGGTTCTTGGAATTTTTTAAGCAGATTAATGCAAAAATAAATACATATATTATGGTCCACTGTCTCTCGGTCGCTGCGAAATTTGACTAGTCGATGCACAATTACCTCCCTTGCCTTTTAAAATAGTTATATCATCACCATTATTTTTTTTTACAAGGTCACATAAAATTTTCCAATGTTATAATTTATGACAATTATTGTTTGTATAATCAATATAAGATTGAAAATTGTAATCCGTTTAGGTTAAGAATGTCTCATGACATAATCATACAACAGTCCAACTATGCTCTAAAGATCTTTAATTTAGTTCTTATGAAATTCGTGATTTCTTTCTTTCTTTTTTTAAAAATATGTTTTAAGTCAGCTATTTCTATTAAAATAATTATTCAATTAGGTGTACAAATTTCATATTTTCATATTTCAGTTTTTAAAGTTTCAATGTGAATAATGTAAAGCATATTAACAAAAATTTTCGAGGATTTTTTTTTCCCGTTGAAAATTATTTCTAATTTTCATAAATCTTTGCACTAAATTTCGAAGTAGAAGTCTGATTAAGCAATGTTCATAAAATGATTTTTCTTTTAAAGATTTAATTAGATTTTTGTATTTACTAACATTACATTTTAGATTTTAGGTTAAAATGACATAGAAGGTTATATTTCGATTTATAATAACGAACTAAGATGAAGCGACATTATGTATATTCCATTCACCGAAAGATACGTATTTCAACTCCAAAGTACAGGTCTATATAACAGTTTTATTTGAAAGAAAACAAAATAAAATAATGGTAATGTCTAATCCTCTAATTTGCACCAGTACATGGAGAAAAATGAAGCATATAATATGATTGAAAATTACCTTTAGGGGAAAACGTTACAACTAGGAAATATTATTATGCTGTTATTTTTTTGGATTTAATTAATTTTTTAATTGTTATTAACATTGTAAATTTGCAATATGTATACATTTAACGTCTGAATGTAAAAACTATTAAAAAACACCAATTAAAATA
Source organism: Maratus michaelseni (assembly GCA_963931845.1). Lineage (NCBI taxonomy): Eukaryota > Metazoa > Arthropoda > Arachnida > Araneae > Salticidae > Maratus > Maratus michaelseni. The sequence goes on from OZ007592.1 coordinate 260,984,719, forward strand.
TATTAAGACAGACATAAGCTCACTTTAAAAAATAAAATTTTATAAAAAATATACTTAAAAACATTTAAAAATACAAATAAGTAGACGTTTCGCCATGCGACACGCAAGGCATCATCAGCAGACCAGTGGTCTGTTATGCATTGGATTGTTTTTTGTACTGATGATGCCTTGCGTGTCGCATGGCGAAACGTCTACTTATTTGTATTTTTAAATGTTTTTAAGTATATTTTTTATAAAATTTTATTTTTTAAAGTGAGCTTATGTCTGTCTTAATATATTTTAATTGGTGTTTTTTAACATTGTAAATATTGATACAAAATGTCATAGAACGTTTATTGTAGTTCGGCTTAGTGAACAACTAAGATGAAACGGATTTATTTAATTTTCATTCGCTTAAACATACGTGTTTCAACTCCTAAGTCTATTCAACATCCATCCTCATATATATATATATATATATATATATATATATATATATATATATATATATTTTAAACCATCTAATTTGCATCTGTAAATGGAACAATAGGAAGCAAATAATATGGTTGAGAATCAGACAGTACAAAAAAAAAAAAAAAAGGATGAGAAGATTTTAACAAATGTAACACGAAAATAAGTTGTGAAATTGCTTTATTGATCATTTGTCATGTTTCACTGGTATCAAGGGAAAAACGCCTTAGCCGAAGCATCTACAAAAGCACTTCATCCATCAAGATGGTTCAACACAGACATTGTCTAGAGATGCTCATGTTAACTATTTCAAAATCTATGGCACTAAAGTTAAAGAGCAATCCATATTTCTTAAAGATAGAGCCAAAACAAAGGATGCTCTCTTAAAGGAGTCATTTCTGAAAGAAAAGTGAGACATCAGACAGACGATGCTACTTCATCAATTAAGTTGAAAAGTAGAGATTGAAACAACGGGGTGGAGAAAATTGAGCCACGATTTACCAATTAAGGTTTTAGAGTGATTCGATAATTACGATCCTCCTGAACCTTTAGAAGACCTTTTATTTCGCCAATTCCATGGACCGGACTTTTAAAAAGAACGATAAGGTCTTGTTAGAAGAAAATTTAATAGGTCACTAGAACTTTGTGCGCATAAAGGGAGAGACATTCGTAATCTGGCCAATTTATGGAAAGAAATTGAAATACATTTCCTGTATGTTACTTTCACAAACATTTCCATTCAGCCAGGTTAAAACTAATAATATTGCAAGAAAATATTCTAAGCACATTTACCCAACAACAATAAAAATACGAGAAAATATGATAAAAATTTTAATATTTAAACAAAATTTATGAATCAGAAACTTTAATAACACTTTCCAATCAAAATAAATTCATCTACACATTACTGCAAATGACCTTTGTTTAGACAAAGTTCCAGCTGATAAAATCAAAAAGATATTTCACTTGATAATAGTGTTGCTAGGTCCATAGTTACAAAAAGCGGGACAGACCGGTGATAGGAAGTGGGGCAGGAAGACCAAAAAAGTGGGAGTATGGCTATTAAATCGGAAATTAAAAATAACAACAATTTTCTGGCATTATATTGAATTCCCTAGAGATAAACAATTTTTAAGGGATACTCCGTAAGTAATTAATTCAACGATACTAATCTTTGGACTAATTAACAATTTTTGTGGGACAATTAGTGTTTTAAATTTGCTTTAAACATTATTTCATTTGGGAACACACCATTTGGATAATATGGAAAAAATCCACAAACTTTTTACTTGTACGTTAGCGAACCTTTTATCAGTTAACATTATAAAAAAATAAATTCAGTCGAAATGTATTCTATGTATAACCTTTAATATTTTGTTAATGTCGCAATTTAAATAAGTATAGAACATAAAAACAACAGAAAATACATCATAGTTACCTATTAATTAAAAATTTACATTAAGAAATTTTCGTCTGCCAAAGTTTTTATTATGCCATACTATAACACAGTTTTCAAGTTACAAATGTTCAAAAATTATAAATTAATTAAATTTGTTTATCGTGGCGCTTTTGTTTAATTCCTCATGTAGTTTTTAATATATTTCAACTTGCTAAAACGACTTTCGTTGGAGACGACATATACAGACAGTGTAAGGAACCTGTGGGTGATATATGTAGACAGGTTTAGCTAAACATATTAAAGTCCATATAGTACTTGTATAAATCTTAATATATCAATAACCGAGCTTGGTTTCATTTTTAGATCTAATTAAAATGCCTGATGTTTGAAACTTTAGACTTCTTTAAGCATTTCATGGGGTACGATGATACAAAGCCAATATAATTCTTTCAAAATACTGATAATGTGATATTATGTATAATATAATAAAAAAATTAATAATATTCAGTTAACTATTGTATACTTTTACATAATGTGCAGTTATTCTATTCCTTTGAAATGTAATGATCTGAAGAATTTAAAATAAAAAAAAGCAAAAGCAAAATACATGTAGATCTACTGATAGAAATAAATCAGAGCCCAAAATTAGTTATTTTTTAATTGTGAAGTTCTATAGTAAATGGTAGAATGTAATATGGAACTTATTCAAGAATAACTCGGGGCAATTACGTCCTTTCTCGTTCTCTTGCCGCTAGTATTTATTGAAATTTTCATACAGTTACCTTTAAAAAGTTGATTTTATTAGTTTTATATCGACGTGGTGCAATTATTATACAATATTAAAATAAATTTTACAAATTTAATAGTTTATTAGCTGAAATAGTAAAGAAAAATTATATCGATATTCATAATATCCGAGCGAAAGTATTCTTTTAATTGTTCTTTAATCCATTCATTAAATAGGTTCAGAATTTTTTTAGCTCGCTGAAATTTGCCGCAAAACATTCCTCTTTGACATTATAGTTGATTATTTTGATTAATATTACATAATATTTAATTTTAAAAATACACAGTAGTGAAAGACGATTGTCCATGAAAGTTTTAACCCTTTAGCGGGCGGTGTCCACAAAAAAGGGACACCTAATTTTTATTCAAAAACTGACAAACGCCACCAAGAATATTTAATTAAATTTTTTTTATAAAGAACTAGAAAAAAAGCATGTTTTTATTTTCTAATAAATTCTTTGGTAAATTCTGGTGTCAGTCCATAATTTCATCATTTTATAAACAGATTTACTTCGCGCCGGAAAGGGTTAAAAAGTTCTAAACTTTGGAGTTATATATAGAGAGCAAGATGGTGTAAAACACAATGTCTATTACTTAGACGTAAATGCTCACACAGGCCATTTTTTTTAAATTTTGAAATTTAATAGGGTGCAGGAGCAAAACACGTTTTAAAATTGTGATTTCTGTAATACAGTTGGTATAGAAACTTAGAATTTGCCATGATGGTTACTTTTAACATGTAAATGCTCGCCAAAAACGGTTTCTAAAAAATTCGAAAATGAAAAGGTCAAATGAGCGGAAAACGTTCTAAATACGTTCTAAATTACGATTTAATTGAAATTGTTAGGTTTTTAAACTTGAAATTTAGTATGGTGGTTACTTTTAAGATGTAAATGCTCGGTATAAACAGTCTATTAAAAAAAATCAAAATTTAAAAGGGTGAAATGAGCGAAACGTTCTAAATTACCATTTATTACTTACCTATCATACGTAGTATAGTGTAAGTCTTGTAATCGTTTTGAAAATCGAAAAAAATTTTTTTTGACGGATTTACACGTTTCAGACACTGGAGATTCAGAAAAACATATTTTTAGAAAAAAAAAAAAATTGTCGTCCGTCTGTCTGTGTGTGTGTGTCTGTGTGCGTCTCTGTAAACGCTTTATCTCCCGAACAAATTGAGATAAAGACTTAAAATTTGGTATGTACTTAGTATGTAATAATGGGAAGAAACTTATTGAATTTCATTAACCCCGATTATCCGGAACTATTTTTTTCGGACTCTCGAAATATTCGTTCTGATAAAAAGGTATATAAATTTTTTCGAAATTGTTTATTTGAAAGAGTGAATATAAAAGACAATAAAAAAACATAAATTTTGCATAAAGAATGAAGTCAATCGGATAATTAGTTGCCGAGATATTTGTAATCCTATTTTCCACACTCTTCGATTTTTTATGACCCTATATTTCATTCAAATTTAAATTCAAAGATATATTTTAATTGGAAATTAGACGTTTAATTCGACGCAGTAAACCGTTAGTTAATAGGATTATCAATTTTGAAGTTATAAGGATGTTTCCTTTACGCAATTCAGTAATAGAGCATTTAAAATTTATGACGTCATCAAGCCAAGATTTTATTTGAATTGCAATGCATTTTAGAAATAGTTTACATATGTTTTATTTTCGTATTTTATATTATGCATATCCATGATGGGTAAGTATTACGGTGCCCCCCCCCCCCCCCCCCCAACGACTAGTTTAGCATTGTTAGGGATTGAAACTTAAAATTTGACATATCTGTTACTTTCAAGACGTAAATGTTCGCACAGAACAATTTTTACAAATTTCGAAATTTAAAAGGATGCAGGAGCGAAAAACGTTCTAAAATTGCGATTTCTGATTCTGTTGGGGCTAGAAATTTTATATTTGGCTGTACATACTTTTGGAACGCAAATGCTCGCACAAAAGAGTTTTTATAAAATTCTAAATTTAAAAGGGTAACAGGAGAAAAATTGCGATTTCTGTGATACTGTTGGGGCTAAAAGATTGAAATTTGGTATGGTGATTATTTTTAAGATGTTAGTGCTGACTAAGAACGGTTTCTAAATATTAATAATTTAAGTAGGTAAAATGAGCGGAAACGTTCTAAAAACATTCATAAATACGATTTATCTGAGATTGTTAGAGATACAAACTTGAAATTGGACACGGCTTTAGAGACTTAAATGCTGGCGCAGAACATTTAAAAAAAAATCAAAATTTAAAAGGGTACAGGAAAAAAAACATTCTAAAATTCCGATTTATCTGATACAGTTGATATAGAAGCTTGGAATTTGGCATAGTGGCTACTTCAAAGATGTTAATGTTCGCTAAGAAAGGTTTCTAAAAATTCAAAATAGAAAATAGAAAATGCAATGAGCGGAAAGCATTAAAAAAACCCTTCTAAATTACGATTTATTTGGAATTAAACTTTACATTTCCCCATTAATTTAAGTCTTATGTTCGCCTAATGCAGTAAAAGAATGAAGTTTATTCAAAATGTGGCTTAATTAGTAATTTTTGAATTATCCGTAGCAGTATAATTTCTTCTAATGCAAATAGGCACGCAAATACCACTTGACATATTTAAACAACTATGCGTGCAAAGACGCGTGTTTTGATAGTTATTTGTAATTTATTTTAAATGAATACCCATTGTGTTCCATATTCAAGTAATGCATGATGATATTAAAATAATTATACATTAAAAATATTAAAAAAACTAACTGTAACAGTATTTTAATTTTTCGAAAGAATTTTTAAATCTTGTTAGAATTAAGTTTTGCCACGATAAAAAAAAAAAAGTGTAATAAAATGGTTGTAGAAGGCACAAAAATGAATTTTTTTCTAAATGACTTTTGTGTAATCAAATGTAATTATGATGTAGAAACTCAAATGATGCTATCTAAAACTCTTAATACGATGTTAAAAAATTATAAATTAGTTAAATAATAAATTAAATAAAAAATCATTATGGTTTGAGTTCCTTCATTGCAATGTAGCTTTTTATCTGGATTTAAAGTGGTAAAAAATCCCCAAAATATCGAAAAATTCACGTGTATACTTTTTTGACTTGAAAAAAACTTCAGATTTTTTAAAGAATAAAATGACGCAAATCGCATATGATAATTGGATCAAAGTAGTTTTTTAATCTTGTTAGAATTAAGTTTTGTCACGATAAAAAAAATGGGTAATAAAATGTTTGTAGAAGGCACCAAAAATGAATTCTTTTCTAAATGAATTTTGTGTAATCAAATGTAATTATGATATAATACTTTTTAAGTTTAACGTTGTACTGTACTTGTAACGTTGTACTGTATGTGGCAGCCCCACTTTCTTTCATCGCTTGTGTCCATTTATTTCACCTTAATTCTGTTTGTATAATATAAATAAACCTTTATTTCATCTTCTCACATTACATGTAATTAAATTATTTACATGTAATTAAACATAATGACATAAACTACTTTTGACGAAATTTAATATATCTGGTATTCAGCATAGTATCACTAAATTGAATATGGTGCTTAAGGGGTTAATGTTTTGTTTTTTAGTTTTATTAAATGTCTGATTTTAAATGCCTTTTTAACACTTTACAACATAATTGAAAAGTGTTTATGAATTCGGTTTGTCTGTCTGTCTGTCTGTCCGTCTGTTTGCCTGTCCGTGCTCTAATTCTCGTAAATACATTCAGATTGACAGGAAAATTTTACACATTATTGAATTTTACTATAGAATGTTCAGTGTTAAAAATGAAGTGTGTAGCATTAATAGTTCATTTACAGGGACACACAAAATAATTCCATTGCATTATGGTCTGTGGGGAAAAATCGTTTACGGCGCATTTTATTGATGTTACGATATTTCAAACATAATTAAATAGATATGTATTACTGAGGTGGACTTTCTGGTATGCTTTCATCGGAGTATACAATTAGTAGCATTTATAGTTCAATTACAGGGACGTGCAAAATTATTCCTTTACATTATGATCTATGGGAGAAAATCCTTTGCGGTGCATTTTGAACATGTTATGATACTTGAAACATAACGAAATTTAAAAGGATAAATAAGGTTCATTACAACTTATTTTCTATAGATTATGGCGTGTTTAGGATTTATCGTTCATGTACAGGGACGCACAAGAGAATTCGATTAAAAGCCTGACTATGACCGGTAATTGCTAGAAGTGAGATTTCCGCTGTGATATCCGATTTTATGTAATTTTTAGTGTATTAAGTATTGTCTACAAATTCTGTAGCAATTACTGAAAATGCATTTTTATTGAGTCCTGCTTTTTTTAAATTGCTTATTTAGATATGTAATTTCATCGTATGGGAAAATTAAGTTTCTTATTAACATTCTGTTAGTGTTAGAAAGTGTTTCATAATCAATGGCGAATGCATGATTTTTCGTTCTTGTTAATTTTAAAATTTTGATTCAGACATAATATGTCCACTTATTAGAAATCTATTTTTTTTCTTTAAAAAATATTATTATTTTTAATTATTATTATTTTAATAATTATTATGTTTTGCTAATCCTGAAGGCAAAATAATATTTATTTTATTCTATACCAAAAATCGAAAAAAAAAATTAAAAGATTTATTTTTTGAGAAGATATATCGAATTTTAAGCACGGTTAAAATTAATTAATTTTATTTTAAAAAATTAAATTTTAATTTTCTGAAGATTTTACACATGAAAAAGAATGTACAGTAGAACTCCAATTATCCGAATCAATTGGGACCGGACCCTATTCGGATAATCAAAAATTCGGATAATTGGATTTTTTCTGAAAAAAAGTCTATTTTAATTAATTACTGTATGTATGTTGAAAATGCGAGAAAATAACTATTTTTAAAGAAAAAGATCTTTTAATTAATTAAATGAAAAGGCAACACTTTTACATGTTAAGCGTACTTACAAGTGTTGTACATGTACAGTATGTACGTACCGTACTGTAAATGAAAGTCATTGCTTGCTGAACATCTCGGTCAAAGTAAGCTATTTGACAGTCTTCATCCGTTTTCGGACAGCCAAGTCACGCTTGGCAGTAAGAAGTTGCATGTGGTCACACTCGGGCTGACGCTCCATCCACTTCAACGCAGTTTCAAGGCCGGCAAATGCTTCACTAGCTGATGGTCCCGTGTCTGCTTCATCTTCTTTCGTGTCATATCTTCTCTCACACTTTCAATAAGTTCATCATCATTTAGAATTTGAAACCCAGGGTCTGAAACCCAGGTGGGTCGGGCCAGCCACCTGTCGACGGACGACAGCCAATAATCGAACAGCACTATGAGACGGTGACTCATCATCCCAATAATGTTCGCGCTGTGCCTACACTAGATTCGCGGAGGGAAGGACAATAGCGCGGGTAGACAGAATCATTATTTTCCGAATCGCAGTCCGTTTCCGTCTTAATTTTTTTTTCTGAAATTCTGAAAGCGTTTCGGATAATCAGCGATTTGGATAGTCGGAGTTCGGATAATTGGAGTTCTACTGTATACATATAAACACGCATTTACAAAAAAAAAAATGAATAAAAAAATATATAAATAAATAAAAGACTATATTTTTTGTCCCTGACCACCTTAATAGCGATGTCATATACGCAATTTCAAGTTTTAGAACCCAGATAAATATTTCTATTCATGCATTTTTACCTACATAACATGAACAACAGCTATCTTACATTCTTAATAAAATACATTGATCACTAATATAGGGTTTCATAATTTTTATTGTGAAATTATGCAACTATTATCTAGCGACACGCCTGGTATATATAAAAAAACACAAAATATCATGACCAGTTTATTTGCTTTTATACAACTCATATTGATTTATCCTTTTATGGGAACTGTGGTTAAAATACTTATAATACCATAAAGATTTATTAGACATTGATAATAGACTGATATTATCTTGTCATCTAAACTGTATTAGCTTGGTGGCTCTGAAGTAACATCAAACATGCTTTATTGCCACGCATTATCATGCTTTATTGCTGTTTTCAACTATCAAGGCGAACAATCACCTATCCTGGAGCGAACGAATGTGTATTGGTTATAATGTCGCTTCGTTCTTTGCCTCATTGTGGATATTATTAAGTTAAAATAAATAACAATAAAAAAGCTCTAGTTATAATTGTTCCAATTCTTGTGCCTTGAAGAAAAACGTGTATGGATATTAAGATGCCCCAAACTTCTCGCTATGTTATTATAGAGCATGTTTATGACGAGATAAATAGTACACTATACGGGAAGCATGAAATATTGACGTTTCAAAGTATAGCATGATACACAAATCTTAAAATACATAATACTTCTTATAAGATCTCAATGCATAATTATTTTCGACTCACCAGTTCGTTCTGATTAATGTAAAAAAAAAAAAAAAAAAAAAAAAAAAAAAAACAGAACACTATACATTGAAGTAAAATATTGATAATTAATCGGCATTTTTTTAATTTTATTTTTTATTTTGTTTACATTTGTTAGAGCTTAACATATGATTATTTTTTTCATTATATTGCATATAGTTGATTTATCTTGTCTCAAAATTGCATCTCCAAGACGTTGTAACAATAAATTACACGATTTTGTATCATGAATTATTTTACTTTGGGTGAAAAGTAGATCAAAATACAAGATATAAAATTATAAGAGGAAATCTGAGGAGATTATTCTCTTACCTACTGTTGTTTTTCAATCTATAGATTAAGACTATCAATTTTTTCTAGTATTTATTTTATTTAATTATAATTTATAATTTAAGTATGCATGTACATCATTTTACAGTGTATTTTATCTAATTACACGTCTTCTATTAGTTCAGTTATATCCAGCCTTTTTTATTGTTGTTGTTAGTTTTTTAATGTATGACTTCATTTTTTTTTTAAATTTAGAATTTAAAAATATTTGAAATGACTCCACTCAATTTTCTGAACACTGAGAAAAGAAAACGGAAGTAACGGGAAAAAAAGAAAAAATAAGAGGTGGAGAGGAGTTTTTAAAATAAATTTCTGACATAATGGAATCTGCTGGATTTGAACGCTGGATCCCCCGTCTTTGAAACTGGAGACGTTACCATAGCGCTACTAATGCTTGATTACACCGCCGCGATATTTATCACTTATTACTCATAACTTATTACTTATCACCTAGTTCACTCGGCCGATTCCGAGAAACGATCTCTGCCGATTACTTATCACTTAGTTCACATTATTTATCACTTAGTTCTTACATCACTTATTACTTATCACTTAGTACCGTTTGTGAGTTATCGTGTTCACTCACACACACAATTCATGATTACAATACATTCCATACACTATGTGTTTGGAAAGTAAAAAGTCTGTTGTAAATGTCTGTTGTAAAAGTCTGTGTAAAATAGTTTAATTTACATGAATGAGAAAATTATTTTTTCTATAAACTATAAGTGGAAGTTTGCATTAGTTCGTATCTTCAGAGAGTGGACAAAATGAATTTTGACGTCCTCTAAAAATGTGGGCCCCGGGGCACATGCCCTTTGTGCCCCTGTGATGATCAGGCGTTGCCACTCTCTGAAGATACAAACTAATGCAAACTTCCACTTATAGTTTATAGAAAAAAATAATTTTTCTCATTCATGTAAACTAAACTATCTCAGTGTTCTTCATTAACGACAGTGAAATGTAATGCAAACTTCGAAATTCTGAGAAGAACGGATATTACATCAAACATATGTTTCATTTTATCCCTTAGGTTTAGAGTTTTACTTACTTTAAATGGCGTATAGTACAAAAAAATTACCTTCCCATAATTTTCAAGTGTGTCTGTAAAATATTATTTTTTCATAAAACTATGGTTTAAATTTTGAACTGCGCATAAAGCTATTTGTCGTGTTTATAATGCACTTTTCTTGAGAAAGGGGGCCCTTATATGACGTGTGTGCCTCGGGTCCCCACATAGGGTTGATCCGGTCCTGAAACCCAGAATAGTCTCTTGATTAGGTGTAGTGATCTAACTTCTTTTATTGATTTCTAGATATGTTATAGGTAGCGCTTTTTTCTACAAATATTTTTAGGGATACTCTCAATTTGAGTTAAGAAAACCCCCATTTTTGCTGTCTGTTTTCGAGTAATTTCTGCCTACTGAGTAAATGTAAACATCTTTGTTGTCATCAAATTATACACATGACGAATTGCATAAATATCTACAATGCTATTGAAGTTTGTCTAGCGGAAATTATTATTATTATTATTATTATTATTATTATTTTTAATATAACTCCTTAGATTCAGAAAATAATTAGACCGTAGTCACCAGATCTCTCTGTTTTTGAATGTAACTATTTTTAAATATAAATATTCGTTTCATATAATCACAGAATTTTGAAAATTATATAAAGTGAATATTTCTATTCGAAAATAGTGGTATTCAAAAATAGGGAGATCCGGCAACTATAGATTAGGGGTATGCATACCTTCGCGTCCCCTTAGAGAAAAAGTCCTGGTTATATGAGCGCCCGCAATGGGAAGGAGGGAATGGAGGGCAATTAACTTTCCTTAAATTTTCGAATTTAATTATCAAAAATTTATTTTTCTCTCACGAATAATTTTTTTTTTCTTCTCAAGTAATTTAAAATAATTAAACTTTAAGGATTTTTCGAGAGAACGCAATTTTTAGTTATGCTTTTCTTTTAAAAAATGACTTGTTTAAAAATGATTTTAAACGGGGAGGGGGGTGGTTTCAGTGTGGGGTAAACGTAATCTCCCTTGAAAAAATAACATACTGTTTTAATTCCTTTTTTTGAAAAGTTGATAGAAGGTCATTTTTTTAATTTTTTGCTATTTAATATTTGTTACATTTTTGTATTGCTTTTTATGTTGAACTGTTTAATAATTATCTTGCACGTGGGGGTTCTGAAAAAAATTCTTAATTTAGATTATTTTATAAATATATTAAAAAAAAAAAAAAAAAAAAAAAAAAAAACCTCACGCGGCTTTGGCAGCGGACTACAGGCACATCTGTTCCAAAATCTTGTCCCTTCCTGGATTTTAATCTACAGGCGCCCATGATTTCACTTTTTCTCCAGAAAACTTTCAGGTATTTAACATACTTACCTACCACCACGACGTGTCCGAAGACGTAGGAACTTCCTATGGCAGTACAGTTCCACCGCTTTTGACGGAACTGTTTCTGGCATTCTGCAATACCCATCCTGGCACCATCTCCTACAGCCACTATGAGGTCCGGCCTTTCTTGGCACATTCTTTGTTGAGCTGGAGTGAGTCCCGGAATCTTGCTGCAGATTATACTCGCAGTAAAAGCGGCAACTGCTGGCATCAATCTGAAAAATAAAAGTGGCAGCAATAAGTATAATTAAGTAACACACTAATGTAAAATTGTTCATTAAGAACAATATACAGCTCCAAGTCAAAATATTAGAATAAGTTATTTCATTTTAAATTTGAATTGCATTTAGCCGCACTTTAGTGTACCTTTTAAAAAGAACAAAGGTTGATGTTATGTTTTAATAAATTTACATATTCTTAAATTAAATTAAAACTTTAAAAAGTTTAATTTCGTGCGAATATTTTATTTTAACACTTCCCAACATAGTTCAAAAGTGTTTATGATTTCGGTTTGTCTGTCTGTACACCGAAGAAAAAAAAAAAAAAAAAAAAAAGGAATTGTTGATTTTACAGTATAATACTCGCACCCCAGCTGCCAGTATTATACCATAAAATTAACAGTAATAAACAGTAAAATAAGCAGTAATACGCTATCGCGCATGCGCGGTAGCGTATTACTGCTTATTATCTTATTATGCTTATGTATAATACTGCTTATTATGCTTATATCACAAGTGTTATACTGTAAAATCAACACTTTTTTTTGCAGTGTGTATATCTCTTTGTCTGTCTGTGTACACACCAATTCCAGTAAATATACTTAATTTCCATTATTGATATATGTTATTGAGGTTCAGTATAGCATGTTCCCTGCTAAAGATGAAGTATGTAGCTATCATAGTTCGTTTACAGGGACACACAAAAGAATTTCCTTACATTATGACCTATAGGGAAAATAGTTTCAGGTGAATTTTAATAATGGTACGGTACTTCGAATATAATGAAACTTATATGCATCACTGAGGTGGACTAACTAGGGCCGAAACTAGCTTTTTTTTCAAGGGGGGGGGGCAATCATGGATTTTAGCGACCCCCCCCTCCCCCACACTCCTCCACAAAGTAAATTTACAACGAGTATTTTACTAAGTTTTTTGACACCCGACTTATTTTAAAATTAAAAATTTTTAACCATAAAATAAGTGATATTGAATTACGTAATCAGCTTTGTCAAACATTAAAAAACCCCGTGAAACCGGAATCGAAAAGAACAGAAAAAAAATTTCAGCTTTATAGAGATTTTCATCTTAGCATGTATAATTTGTTGAGGTGTGTAACCCTGAAAATAACAATTCTCTCAATATATTTTAAACAAGAAACTTTTCCTTTTTCGCGTTTTGTGATGTGCACGTGTCGACAATTAACAAAGATGCATACTTGCAGTTTTTATACTCCTACGCTTACACGTGCTGTGATCGCATATACTCTGTTGTTCCGAGTTTAGACTTTGGACCTTTTCGATGTTTCTCACTCAGTTCATGTTTAACTGTCTTTGATGTAACACCTATTAAAATGCTCACCGAGAAGATATTTTATTTCTCTTGGTTTACATATTGTAATGTTAATTTAATCAAGATATAAAATTCTAGTTTTTCCAAGCAGACTCGCTGGAATATTCTAACAAGGAATTTACACTAAAATACATATTTATACAATATTAATAATATTATTTTTATTTCTTCAAGTAGTAACGTTCCATGTTGTACGTACATTCGATGAATAATCTTTTAAAGATCTATCGTGAATATACGGTGAATGAAGGTCGCGCATCCGTTGAACGAATACTGAAGGATTATGGTGGGTCTCTGCGCTACTAAAACAGGTAAGATATTATTTTCCTGTCTCATTTTATTAAATATGAAGATAGAAAAGAGATAAATATTTGAACGCACTCACATTATAGTAAGGTATTATATATATTGATAATAGATTATGAGACTTATGTGTGCTAAAATCTTTACTTGAGTGCGAATAGAAGAATTTAACAAACATTATGCTGATATAAATATTTTGCTACACTTATATAAATAAAGGAATGAAGATAGTAGCAATAGCAATATTTTGAATAACAGAAATAAAATAATACCACTGAATTATTATTTCATCGAATTGTCAAACATTTATATTATATTATATTATATAAGATTTTGTGTTATCTATATAATAATAAAAATGAGTATTCTAAAGGATACTGTCATAGAAAAATTAAATTCGAATAACTATGATATTTGGAAATTCCGTGTAGAAATGTACTTGCAGAAAGAAGATCTTTACGATGTAATAATAAACGAGGCCCCAAATCCCGTCACTCCCGAGTATACAACAGAAAATAGAAAAGCTAGAGCAATTATAAACTTGCTAATAGATGACGACCAAATTATACACACCAAAAACCTAGAAACTGCTAGGGAGGTGTGGAATGCGCTTAAGAATGTGCATGAAAGATCGAATTTAAGCAGTAAATTATTCCTATTAAGGAAATTATATTCTAGCAGGTTAGCCGAAAATGGCAACATGACTGAACACTTAACCAAAATTTATCAGTTACGCGACAAATTAACTGCTATTGGTGAAACTATTAATGATCAACACCTGGCGGCTTTACTGTTATGCTCTTTACCTGCTAGTTATGACACGTTGATATGTGCTCTTGAGGCACGAAATGACGATGAACTGACCCCAAATTTTATTCGGGGAAAGTTAATGGATGAATACGATAAACGACAAAATAATGTCGAAAATACGAACAGTCACTCTGCTTTAAAAGTCAAATTCCCAATGCAAAAAACAAATAAATTTTGTCGTTACTGTAAGAAAAATTCCCATAATATTGAAGAATGTTGGAAATTAAAAAATAAAACCTATGAGAAACCGAAAATGAAAAATTACGGGAATAAACATTATGGTATGCCTAATAAGTCAGCCGTATGCTTTCAAGACAATGTAGGCGCGAATAATTCTAAAACCAAAAACTTTGATAGGGAAAAGCATGCTGATAAAAATTTAACATTTTTTATAGGTAACGGTTCGAAAGACCTCTGGGTTATTGATTCAGGGTCTTCGGCCCATATTTGTAATGACAAAAGTAAATTTCATGATTTTAATTATGATACATCTAATGTAACTATCGCGAATGGTCAAGAATTAAATTCTGACGGCTACGGATCTGTAAAATTAAATACTGTTATGTCAGACAATACGAGAAAAACCATAACACTAAAAAATGTTTTATATGTACCGGAGGTAGAAACAAACTTAATTTCTATAAAACAAGCTACCGAAAATGGTTGCGTAGCTACATTCGAAAATAATATGTGCAAAATAACTCACGAAGGCGTAACATACCTTGAAGGATTTGTAAACAATAATTTGTATGAAAGTAAAGTTAAACCTGATTCAATTCAAAATGTAAATATGATTAATCACTGTGAAAAGAAAAATTGTTTACATAAGTGGCACGTAAGGTTAGGTCATAGAAATGTTAACCACATAAAAGAATTAGTTGATAAAAACATGGCATCAGGGATTCAAATTGATAAATGTGAACACAGCATTGAATGTGAAGTTTGCCTTGCGTCAAAACTTACTGATAATCCGTACCCCAAAACCGCTAGTTTTAGAGCTACGAGGGCAATTGAGCTGGTTCATAGTGACCTGTGCGGGCCCATGCAAACTGCAACGGTTGGGGGGAAATACTATTTTCTAACTTTCATTGACGATTTCAGTCGCTTTACTATTGTATATTTATTAAAAAATAAATATGAAGTTTTCTCAAAATTTAAGGAATACGTAGCGATGACTGCAAACAAATTCGGCAGAAAGGTGCAGGCAATTCGGTCCGATAACGGGGGGGAGTACACAGGGAAGGAATTCGAAGAATATTTGAAAAATGAGGGAATTGATCATCAATTTACCGTACCATACTCCTCACCGCAAAATGGAGTCGCAGAGCGTAAAAACCGCAGTTTAGTGGAGATGGGACGCTGTCTTCTTAAGGAAAGCGGTTTACCTAATTCGTTCTGGGGGGAAGCCATTTGCACAGCGACGTACATTCAAAACAGGCTCCCAACTTCATCATGCGATCGGACTCCATATGAAAAATGGACTGGTCGTAAACCAGATCTATCTAACATTAAAACTTTTGGTTGCCGCGCTTATGCATATATTCAAAAAACCCATAGGGGAAAATTGGACGATACCGCACGACCGGGTATTTTTGTCGGCTACGACAATAGAAGTAAAGGTTATAGGATTTGTACAGATGGAAGGAAAATTGTTATAAGTCGAACAGTAAAATTTTTAGAGGATAAGGATAATGACTTAGTCAAAAATAATGAATCAAATGAAAATAAAGAAATGCAAAGCGAGAATAATCCGCAACCAAAATTACAACTAATTAATGAGGAAAATAATAGCACCGAAATTGAAATGCAAGATCAGGATGCGAACACAAACTTGACAGGCACCCCACAGGATTTACCACGTAGGTCGAACAGATCTAACAGAGGGGTTCCTCCTGATAGATTCGCATTTTTAATAAATGACGTTAGGATAAATGAGCCCAAATGCTGGGATGACATAATAAAAATGCAAAATCCCCTGGAAAAGGAAAAATGGATAAATGCTACGTTAGACGAAATAAATTCGCTTAAAGAAAACTGTACTTGGGAATTAGTTGAGGCCCCACCAGGGACAAAAGTAATTGGAAGCAAATGGGCGTTTAAATCGAAATACAATAGTCAGGGTCAAATAGAAAAGTACAAGGCGAGGTTAGTGGCTAAGGGATTCTCCCAGAAATATGGAATTGACTACGACGAGACTTTCGCCCCCGTTGCGTCTCATACTACGATAAGAAGCTTTTTGGCAATGGCATTGCATAAAAACTTAAAACTTAGGCACATCGACATTAAGACGGCTTTCTTACATGGGGAATTGCAAGAGGAAGTATATATGCGTCAACCCGAAGGGTATGTAGCTCTCGGAGAGGAACACAAAGTTTGTAAACTGAAAAAGGCGCTCTATGGTTTGAAACAAGCCGCGAGAGCTTGGAATTTAAAGATACACGATTCGTTATCAAAATTAGATTTTCACCAAAGCTCGATAGACAAATGCTTGTATAAACGAACCACAAATAACAAAACGATTTATGTAATTGTTTATGTTGATGATCTCCTCATTGCCGGAGAAAGTCAAAACATTGATAAACTTATATGTCAATTAAAGAAAGAATACCCTGTCACGGATTTAGGTGATGCTAAATATTATCTAGGCATAAACATTAATCGCCCTAACCAAAACACTATGACTCTAGATCAAATAAACAAAATTCATGAATTAATAATCAAATATGGTTTGGAAAATTCAAAACCAACAGATACACCCATGGAACCCGGATTTGTTAAATTAACCGATGATGAAAATCTCTTACCGGATAATGTAAATTATAGACAGGCGGTCGGCGCACTACTTTATATCTCGACCGTATCCAGACCGGATATTAGTGCAGCCGTTAATATCCTGTGTCGGAGAAATGAAAATCCCAGAGCAAAAGACTGGGAAGCTGTTAAAAGAACCATTAGATATTTAAAAACAACTATCGATTTAAAGTTAACATATACTAATTTTGATGAACCTGTCTTGAGGGCATACGCAGACTCTGATTGGGCAAACGACCCACTTGATAGGAAATCTACGTCAGGAAATGTGTTTCTACTTGGCTCCAATCCGATACTATGGTCATCTAAACGTCAAAAGTGTTTAGCTATGTCTTCAGCTGAATCAGAATTCATATCTGCCGCGAGTGCAGCGCAAGAAATAACATGGCTAATAAATCTACTAAACGAACTGGACATGCCGCAGCAGTGCCCAATAACATTAATGGATGACAATCAGTCTGCAATAAAACTTGCAGAATCAGACAAATTTCATCATAAAACGAAGCACATAGACTTGCGCTATCATCTCCTAAAACAATTAGTGAATGAAAATATAATAAGACTCCACTACGTCAACACTGACTTGATGACAGCCGATCTACTTACGAAACCCCTGCCAAAGCCTAAGTTTACTTTTCATCGAAAGACAATCTTGAATCTGTGAATTGTTGATTCAGGGATTAAGGTGGGGTGTTGAGGTGTGTAACCCTGAAAATAACAATTCTCTCAATATATTTTAAACAAGAAACTTTTCCTTTTTCGCGTTTTGTGATGTGCACGTGTCGACAATTAACAAAGATGCATACTTGCAGTTTTTATACTCCTACGCTTACACGTGCTGTGATCGCATATACTCTGTTGTTCCGAGTTTAGACTTTGGACCTTTTCGATGTTTCTCACTCAGTTCATGTTTAACTGTCTTTGATGTAACACCTATTAAAATGCTCACCGAGAAGATATTTTATTTCTCTTGGTTTACATATTGTAATGTTAATTTAATCAAGATATAAAATTCTAGTTTTTCCAAGCAGACTCGCTGGAATATTCTAACAAGGAATTTACACTAAAATACATATTTATACAATATTAATAATATTATTTTTATTTCTTCAAGTAGTAACGTTCCATGTTGTACGTACATTCGATGAATAATCTTTTAAAGATCTATCGTGAATATACGGTGAATGAAGGTCGCGCATCCGTTGAACGAATACTGAAGGATTATGGTGGGTCTCTGCGCTACTAAAACAGGTAAGATATTATTTTCCTGTCTCATTTTATTAAATATGAAGATAGAAAAGAGATAAATATTTGAACGCACTCACATTATAGTAAGGTATTATATATATTTATAATATAATTGTTGATATTTTTTCTGTTGGGACCATGCAATTTTTTCATTTAAGACAGAATTCTGTTACAGATTGATTTCATTTTCAAATACTTTACTGTAATTGTAGTATTACATTGCAGTTGAGCAGGCATTTAGAGTGATATGAGTCACAATGTCTTTAAAACTGAAAAACCGGGATTTTCTGTAGGTATAACAATGAATTCTGATATCGTAAAATATCTTTGTGTGCTATCTATTACCTGTTTACTTACCATATCACATATGGTAATTATTATTTCCATATTCATTCCATATTCCATATTTTCCATAATTCACTCTTACTATTAATAAACTCATATGTCTAGATACTTTCGTGAACCTAACGCTAATTTTCAAAATTATAACAGTAACAACCAAAAAAAAAAAATTAATAAGTTAATAACTATTTTATTTTGAGTTTTCCACCCCGTAGTCTTTAGTGTCCTTGCGTTGTCGCCCCAACTTGAACCTTCTAAGACCAGATATGAATGTAAAAAAATAATAGTAAAAAATAATAATAATAATAATAAAATTAAATTGTGTATTTTTCACCCCTTAGTTTTTAGTGTCCCGGGCAGTTACCCGACCTCACCAATCATTTTATTTATTTGTCAATTTTAATGCACTTGGCTCAGTACTGAGGAAAGGAAAACGTTTTTCTTTGAGATTTTCCAGATGCAAAACATTTCAACCAACTTTCATATATTTTTCTTGTATCAAACGACCAACCAAATCTTCATTTGGTGCCCCCTCTGACGTAAGCTCTGGCGCACGAGGCAGATGCCCTTCAGCAACCCCCCCCCCCCTTAGTTTCGACCCTGTGGACTACCACATACTTTCTGTAGCATGTAGAATAAGGAGTATTTATAGTTAGTTTACAGCGACATTTAAAAGAATTCTGTTACATTATGACCTAAGGGGGAAAATGTTTGCAGTATAATTTCATTGACGTTACCCTACTCAAAGCATAATGAAAATGATGAGTATTACTGTGGTGCACTACAGCATGCTTTCTATAAATTCTGGAGCAGGTCGTCCATTTACAGAGACATTACAAAAGATTTTGGTTAAAGGACTGTCTATGAGCGATAAGTGTTGGAAATGCATTTTTACAGTGGCATTTTAAGCTTAAATATATAGTTTATTATATTACGTGGTGTGTATAAACTCTATAGAACATATACAGGGCTGCAGAAACCGTCTATGGTCACAAATTGCTTAAGTGGCCTTAATTGTAGTTTGAATTTTCCAGCTCAGCTATATTTTAGTGCAATAAGAGATAATTATAAAATATAAATAAAATCATATACAGGATTGAGAAAAATAAATTGAATACATCCCGCTCTATGGATGGTAATTGCTGGAAGTGTTTTTTTTTAGTTGTGTTATGCGGTTTCCAAGTAAATTAAATTTTAGTACATTATGAGGCGTGTATAAATTCTATAGACCCAAACGAATTCGGATTAACTTGTCTGTACGAAATTTCCTGAAAGTGAATTTTCAATTCTGCTGCGCGTTATTTCGCTCAACCAAATTTAATTATATTATGTAGTGTTAGTACAATAAAATATAAATAAATTTCTAATTAAAGTGCGCAAAATGATATGAATACGTTGTGATTTATAGATGGTAATTCTCAGAGAAACAATTTTAACTGTTTGATGCATTTTGTAGCTTATGTAAATTTTAGTTTCACTTTATGGTATGTATAAAAGTCTATATATCATATACAAGACTGCACAAAAGAATTCGTATACAGTACCGTCTATAGACAATAAGTGTTGAAATTGGATTTTTGACGTGTTAAGTTTTTCCTGTATTGTTTATTTAGATATTTCATTTCGTTGTATGAAAAAGTGTAACTTCGTAACAATATTCTGATTAGTGTTGGAAATGTTTCATAATCTATGCCTGGTAGAGGATATTTAGATCTTGTTTAAAAATTATTTTCATTGTTCAAAATATTATAATAGTAAAATAGGTGATTCAAAAATTAGAATGCTTATGAATTTTCCTGATTGGTTCAGAAAGTTGCATAAATTAAGCCTTAAATTAGATTCTGCGGGACTTCTTCTTAAATTAGAAAAACTTAAATCACATGACTTTTTTAACACTTTCCAACATATTTGAAAAAGTATTTATGACTTTCGCTTCGCCTGTTTGTCTTTGTGCGCTCTAACTCTCATAAATATGTCTCGATTTCTACGTAACTGATATAAGTTACCGAGGTTTACTATGTCATAGTCTTTATTAACATTAAATGTGTAGCATTTCTCGTTTGTTTAGAAGGATACTGAAAATAATACATTACAACTATATAAATGTTAGGTATACTACATCATGTTTTCTATAGAAAATGGTGTGCGTAACATTTATTGTTCCTTTACAGGGATACACAAAATAATCCTATTGTATTATTCTCAGTAGACAGTAATTGTGTGAAGTACATTTTGTGAAACTGATAAGCGTTATTAAATTGAGCGATAACATCTTTCACATGAAAAATAGGAAATGTAACATTTAATGCTCCTTTACAAAACCGCACAAAAAAAAAAAAAAAAAAAAAAAAAAAAAAAGATTATTATAATAAATAAATAAATAAATATTAAAAAATAAAATAAAATAAAGAATTCACAAAGAAAATACAAGCAGCCTAAATGCAATTTATAGATTACCATTAGGCCTTTATAAACGGTTCATAAAATTAGCACATCCTATCACTTGAGTAAGTGCAAGCATATAAATAGACTCAATATAATAATTCGCGATAAAAAGTTTATACGCATAACGCTGGTACTTACGATAGCTTATCAAATTTATTTTCTTATGTAGATAGTCGGAAAGTTGTTTTGCGTAATCAAAGTAATTGGAATTCTGAAAATTTTCTTAATTCCATCAAAATCTGCCGTAACGTGCGAAGACTGAAGCATGCGAAGAATAACAAATTGGAAATTGTACGTTAAACGTGACAAATGAGGTGCGTTCGTTTCGTGCTATAACTAGTTTTACAAAGTAAAAAATTATGGTTATTATTTAAGTGAAATAAATTATATCGTCTGCTATGAACGAAATAAGGATGCTTTTTTTCCCCTTATTACTTATGTCATGTTTACAGATGCGAATTTTTTGTTTCTCAGACACTGCTGAAAAATTCACCATGGAGATCTTGCTTTGCGAATTGTTACCTCCATGGTTAATATTTCTATGACTCACGGTGAATGAATCTTTTGTTTATTTACTTTATTGTATTGTGATATTCGGCTGTTAACCTAATTTTCACTGAAGTTATATTAGAAACTATACATTTTTTTAATGTAACTCATCTCTCAAGCAAACAATTTTTTTGAATGATCGTTCTAAAAATGTAACTTTTATGCAATTTTATTCGAAAAAAAATTTTTTGAATAAAAATGGCCGCTTGGCATATGGAAAAAGATGTGGTTAGCCCGTATTTGTTTTCCTCAGTCACATGACTTGCGCTTTTATTATATAGATTACGTATGATAGGATTTAATAGAATAAAGAAGACTTTTATTAATATCTTTTCGATTTTGATTCGATTTTCATAAAATTTGAAATGACTCGACGAAATTCTGCAACAATTATATATATTAAATTTCAAACCATTCGGTTGGGTAGTTTTTGCGCTGTTATATGCGGACAGACGGACAGACAGACAGACGGACGGACCAGACGACGACTATAGGTCGTACGTATTTATATAATTACAAACGCACCTAAAAATGAGAGTTTTCAACTGATATTTTTGGACATTATTAGAAAGAAAACTGCAAAAATTACAGAAAAATTTGGTGTCATTTTTTTGTACCCAAATTGTCAACTTTTGCTGCAAATTAAAAAACCAGAAAATATTAAGATTTGCTGTTAATTTACTTCAAGAAAAGCCCGGCAAATTTTAATTTGAAGTAGTATACATTTCAAGTTCAAGGATTTGTTAAATTCAGGTAATGAGTTTCTAAGTAATGAAACACCGTACGTATACAGAGTGTCTTTAAAATGTCTTGCAAGATGTCTTGCAAACGTGTGAACCTGTTTATGACAGCGTGTGTATGGCAGTTAAATTTAAGGGATAATAGAAGACACGTTTAAATTAGTCCATTACATTATTTTTTCAAGTGTAAAATTTTAAAATATATGGATTTTCTTAACTTGGGAACACTCTCGCAGGGTATGATTATATTCAGAGTGCGTACGAATTTTACAATTGGCATCACTACTGTCTGTAACGTATTGTGGGATTTGTAACAATTGTTTGTGATTAAATAAGACGATGACTGTTGTTTTAAAATATTGGTTAGACAATGAAAACCGTAAGCACCCTGGGTATGCGCGACTGTTCCCGGGATAACAAATTTAATACATACAGGGATGTAGAATTTTATTTAAACATGAGTCCGCATGTGCTAAATGGAGAACTCTGTCAGAGACAATACATGATTTTATGGCATAAAATATAATTCCGTCCAGACTTCCTTCCGCATCAGTACATGGATTTGGAAGTCGATGTACGTAGTTTCGTAATCGAGTTTGAAACACAGCATGATTCCAGGGTGCGAAACACAGCATATTAGCAACGCTACCTGTTGGGGACATATACACCCAAACCTAATCAGCATCTATTTATGTCATGGTTTAACGGATAATAGGAAGTTTGAAGAAATTCTGTGCATTAGTTCTTGAGTTATAGCTATCGTGGTAACCTTGGAAAATGCAACATAGCAGCACTTCTGCTACGCAATACACACCAAAATCTAATACGCACAAATTTATGTTAAGGTCTAAATGAATATGAAATTGGATTAAATTCTGAATATTAGTTCATGAGATAGAGAAAGTGGCCACAAAATTTGTGTCGCATACACACCAACAGACAGACAGACATTTTTCCAAAATAGTGGAATCGTGTTCAAGACATCCCAAAATGTGTAAATCCATCAAAAAACGGAAGAGAAAAATTTTCA
The DNA here is from genome assembly GCA_963931845.1 of Maratus michaelseni. Lineage (NCBI taxonomy): Eukaryota > Metazoa > Arthropoda > Arachnida > Araneae > Salticidae > Maratus > Maratus michaelseni. Next base: position 261,008,362 of record OZ007592.1, read on the forward strand.
CGATTCCTATATTTTCTTATGCATACAGAAGAAGGTAAAAAAAGTATGCAAACATTGATTTTAAAGCGAAGTAACTTTTTAAATATATTTAAAGTTTTAAGAGAAACTAGCAACTGAAATATCCAAACGGGCGTAGCGGCGAAATAGCCCTGTTGCAATCACTTGTCTTTAATGTGTTGGAAATAATTTACAAATATTTTAAATTTCACCAGTAAAATATTAAAACAGTTGTCCTCTAGATAATGTTGTTATTTTGTATTCGACCCATTCTCTTAATAACATTTCACCTCCTGAGTTTTCAGCACAGAAATATAAATTTAGTTTTTTTCCCCTTTTAGTTTTCTCGAGATTTGTTTCTCTCAAATATGTATTTCGTGTCCTTGAAATTCCATTCCTAAAGAATATGTTACATTCCATCCGTTAGAATATATAACCAAGCTGTATAATTTTGTTTTATATAAGAAATACTGCCTGATTCTTTCAAATACCATTAGAATTTCTGAACAAATCATTATGTCAGATCATTTTAGAAAATCCTCTTGCATATTCATGAGTACGTCTTTGTGCATGTGAAAGTATAACTAATTACTTCCAGCACATGAAGAATTTCAGTTATTTAGGGATTAAGAATTTACATTTGCTTTACCGGCTCTCCAGTGTCAGCTGCATTGCATAATTAGATGGAACTTTTGAAATCATAATCCTATCATTGTTTTCACAGTTGATTAAATAAATATAAGCAGAATGACAGTAACAATCCCTGAACGAAAAGACTGAAACTTCCATTAAAATTGCAAATGAAAGGGATGCATGACAGTTAAACAAACATCTGTTTGGAATGTCATTTTAATCAACAGACAGTAAAAAGAATCAATTAGGATATGACAAATGACAACCTGTCCATTGTTTATTTAATAACTCCGGCACGTATCACTTTTTAAATCCCCTTGAAATATTTTGGGTATGTTTGCATTCAGAACAATCAGGAGAAAAATATGGATATTTAAAGCCATTCCGTTTGTTGCTACAGAAACATGCCTACACTGGGGAAAAAAAAAGAAAAGTAGTTTTTACCGTATAATACTGGCACCCCAGCTGCCAGTATTATACCATAAAATTAACAGTAAAATAAGCAGTAATACACTACCATGCATGCGCGGCAGTGTATTACTGCTTATTACTGTTCATTTTACGGTATAATACTGGCAGATGGAATGCCAGTATTAAACTGTAAAATCAACAATTTTTTTTTGTGGTGTATAAAAGAATTTCAAAAAATAAAACAGTGCTTTTAGAGACTCATATTGTTCTCAGAAAAATATTTTTTCTCTCAATAACACGATGTTCTCTGACATTTTAACGGAATTATTTTTAAACATTAAAGTATAATAGTAGGCACGGTTTTTCAAGTGATTCAAAATAGAATAGCGTTTTTAATAAATGAGTTATAAGTGATTGGTGTCTCATGAAGACTTTTATCGGACTGTTGCGTCCGGAAATTCGGTTTAAAACTTCAATTTTGACAGCATTTTCTGAACGTTCCCTTTGCTTTATCAAACAAGAACGAAAAATCTTCTGTCAAACATAGATTATGTAACACTTTCCAACACTTCCAAAACAATTTTACAATTCCTTACCGTTTAATAAGGTGGAAGATAATGTCTAAGTCAGCCATACTCAACCTTTTTTTCTCGCGGGCTGCAAACAGATATTTGCGATTTTAGGCGGGCCGCAACACACTTACACAAGTTGAAAATTGTACGTCAAACGTGACAAATGAGGTGCGTTCGTACTATAAGTTATATAAATATTCAGATCTTGATGATTTTTAATTCTGTGAAATAAATTATATCGTCTGCAGATTATTTTCTGTCATAAAATAAGTATCTCGGTCGCTTGACGATTAAACCTCGGAAGCTCCTCTAACAAGAAAGCACCGATTTTTAAAAAAAAAATCAAATTTCTTAATAAATGTTTTTATTAATATCTCCTAAAGTTTTGATTCGATTTTCATAAAATTTGAAATGTCTCGACAAAATTCTGCAAAGATAATATACTATCTTAAATTTAAAACCATTCGTTTGGGCAGTTTTTTCGTTGTTATAACAACGCAAAAACGGACGGACGGACGGACCAGACGACGACAATAGGTGCTACGTATTTATATAATTACGAAAGCACCTAAAAAGGACAATTAAAGTAGAAATATAACAAAACTTGTATAGCAAAGCAATATAACAAAATTAATGTTATCAGAAGTATCAAATGTTTGTCGCTGAAGAAATTTTACAAAAAAATTTTAACACCACTATTTTTAAACAATGAACATTGTAGTAGATTTATATTGCAAATGTTGCAAAAATAAGCTGCAAAGTTTTTTTGTTCTTTTTTTTTAAATAGCAGTGTAAAAACATTTTGGTGCCATTTTTTCTGCGACAAACGTTGAACCCTAAAAATCAGGACAAGCATATAATAACTATAAAACCTTTTTCTTTTAATTGTAGATATATATAGTGTAAATTTAATTTTCAATAATGTTTGATTAGTGTTGAAGATTAAGAAATGCATACAGCACTGTTGCACAAATAGAATGAAAATAACTTTTGACTAAGAAAACAGCATTTAGGATGTTTTAACATGATTTTAAATTAATTATAAATAGCAAGACCGATTTTGCCTTCCCATGAAAATATATCAAACAACAGTGAAAATCTTAAAACTTTTTACACACATCAAAATTAATTTCATAAATATTGATAAATGATTGTCTCTCGGGCCGCACATAAATGGTCGCCGGGCCACATGCGGCCCGCGGGCCGCAGGTTGAGTATGGCTGGTCTAAGTAGACAATTTGGAAAACACATTTAAAACCCAATTTAAGGAATTACCAACAATATTCGGAACATATCCAAATTCTGTTGTGCAGTCTTGTATATGATCTGTAGATTTGTATATATACTACATAGAATGCTAAATATTAGTTCAGTTAGGAAACGCATAGCACAGTTAAAAGTAGCCCCTTTTGAAATTTCCGTTCATAAACGGAAATGTACTAGAGATCTTTTGTGCTGCCATGTATATCATTTACAGAATTTCTACACACCAAGTAATAGGCAAAAAATTAGTTAAATTTAAAAACGCGTTCTGCAACTGAAAACGCACTTTCAGCAATTATTGTTAACAGACAGTACTTTAACCGAATTCTTTTGTGTGTCCCTGTAAATGGGCGATAAATGCTATTACACACAATATTTTGTAGTAAGCTTCTTTTAATGCACTTCGATGTTATATGTAAATTTCAGTATGTTTTAAATAATGAAACATTATTAAAATAAACCACAAACCATTTTTTCCCATAAACCGTAATGTAACGGAATTCTTTTGAGTGTCACTGTAAACTGTAAAGGAACTGTAAGTGCTATACACACCGTATTCTATAGTAAGCCTTTTCTAGCGCAAGTCAGTCATATATATCAATTGAAATATGTTTGAAATAGTGTAACACCATTAAAATAAACCGAAAATGGTTTTTTTCCACAGACCGTAATGTAACGGAATTCTTTTGAGTGTCCCTGTAAAGGAACTATAAGTGCTACATTCTTCATTTTCCCTACCGAACATGCCTTAGTAAACTTCAATAACATATATAAAATGCCTGACAAGTATATTTACGCGAGTTAATATACATAGATTATTACAATATTACATAGAGCACGGACAGACAGACAGGCGCAGACAGACAGACAGACAAACCGAATTCATAAACACTTTTCAACTTTGTTGGAAAGGGTTATAAATGGAAAGCCCTATTCTATATCATTGTTTCTGAATAAAGTTCTGCAAATTGTATGTGTTTATGAATACAAATGAATTCAGGAATGTATAAAAAAAAGATAGTAGTTTAAATTAGAAAACAGCCGTAAGTTTTATTAACAGTTCATCTTGTCATGTTCAGATTAACAGATTGAACGACGGGGAGATTAGAGAAACAGTAGAACTCTAGTAATGATCCAATATTGAGTATTTTGGGTATTGGGATACAATATTGAGCCAATAGTGCCTTAAATCGGACATGACAATATTGATTAAATTCGATGAACTATCAAGATTAGTTAAATAATGTATTTTAATTAAACTATTTGCACTAAAATACCACTATTACAGAAATATTGGCTTCATAATGAGAATACTTTAAATAAAACGTCAATATTTTATAGGCAATGAACTTGCGAAATATTTCTTTCAAATATTGGTGCAATAAAGGCAAAGTACGTATAATACACCCTAATGTTGGGCAGTATTTTATGCCAATATTACCAATGGTGTCTCAGATATAGGTAAGATATGGGGAATACAATCAATATTGGGCTAATATTGTTTTGACAGTAGGGGATAATAGTTTATCACTGGAAAGTTAGGTATATAGCACAGCTTTTTTTTTTTTTTTTTTTTTTTTTTTTTACATGAAACAAACATAAATGAATTACATGCATCAATTAATGAGACGAAAGGGATTAAAATAAACTTGATGAAAAAAAAAAGTGAATGTATCATAATTTTTTTCTTAATTGCGAGAGCTTCTGTTTTGAAGATTTGTGGAAACCTTTCTAATTTATCTATTTTAATATCCAATCACAGCTTTAATATCCAATCACAGTTGCTGCAACTATAACTTGTAACAATGCATTTCATCGGATATTATGTACATTTTCCATCAACCAAAATCAATATATTCGAGCATTATTGTTTATTTTATACAGTTTTGAATCAAAAGGGTCAATTACTAATTCCTAGTCAGTTACTGGTGCATTCACCCTAATACAGATAAAAACAGAAAATAAGATTTTAGGAATTTTAATTGTTGTTTTCAAAATACAATTAATATACCATCACAGCCCATAAAATATTATGTTGGTATTTGCTTGGATGATGCATTTTGTTTCTGTTTATAAAGAAGCTCAAAAAGATATATGCCTCTCATACTTTTTTGTCATGATAATTTAAGTGTGCTGCTGAAGTATAACTGTGCACTCAATTGTGCAGCTGAACTGTAACTGTGCGCTTAAGTGACCGCGAAAGTATAATTATACATTCAAGTATGCCATGAGAGAAAAAGCTTGAAAAACAATTTTACTTAATTAATTAAACCATACTTACATTTTCTTAGAAAACAAAATCTTAATCAATGATCTGTGATAAAAATTTGACAGTGAAACATATAGCTATATAGTTTTTATGAATTAAATATGACTACTTCTCTTAGTATTTTGTAGTCTTTTAAGAATTCGACACAAGTTAACAAACAATATGGCACGAGTGAAAATGTAAAAGAAATTCTGTATTATAAAGAATTGGGATTTTTAGCATCACGTGCAGAGTTTACACAAGAACGTTCCTCGAACCTCTGAAAATCGAGATGCCGCGCGTAAAACGGGATTCTTGGCAGCAATATTTAAAGCTACCGTTTGCGTTATTTATGTTGTACAGTTTATCATAATAAACCAGAATTAAAAACAGCTTATTATTATTGCTTATTTTATTTCATGCTATGTGAAAGCCATGTCTTAAATAATCCAAACCTTAATTCAAAATTCTTCATGAATATACATAAGTATCTTCAGTAGCAGAATACATTCAGTAGTGATGTTAAAGTCAATGGAAAAATTATTATAATTGGACATGATTCATTATTAAGTTGCTAGCTCTATCTATCTGATTTATCAAAATTTATTATTGTACTTGAAGCGCGGTTACTGAACGATTGAATTTGCAAATTCGTTGAATGGTAAAAGACGTTTATACGTTGAAAAATATAGTCAATTACTGTTAAAAGAGATATTGTTTACTTATAAATAACAACGTGTATTAAAAATTAAATGAATGTGTTAGGAAATGCAAGATTAAATGAAAAAAAAAGTCAATTGATTATTATGTTTATATTTCTTGGTAGATAAATTTTGTGAGAATAATAAGAAGCATGGGATCCCGCAGTGGGTGTGGGGGAGGGAGGCAAGGGAAGGCAATTGCTCCAACGCGGATTTTCCAATTTAATTAACTATTTTTTTTTATGATTTTGAAAAAAGAAAATAAATAAATTTATTTTTTTCAAATGATTTAAAACAATTAAACACTACGTGAAAAAGGATCTAAGGATTTTTTAGTTTCGCCACTTTAAATACCCCCTGGAAGACAATTTTTAGTCCCGTCTTTCTTTTCACGTTCACGTGTTAAACATTATACAAAACGGAGGTTCAGATTCCCCCCCCCCCCCCCACCACCCTCCCGCGGTGAAAAAAAATAATATGCTGTTTCAATTCTTCATTTTGAAACAAAAGAAAGTACAAGCTTATTTTTAGAGTTTTAATATGGTTTATTTATTACATTTACGTCTCTTTTATTGTTGACATGTTTAAAAATTAATTTTTATATGGGATTCTGACAAAAAAAATCTTAGTTTATTTCATGTTTATATTCTCCATAGAAAAGAAAAAAGACAAAAATAAAGAAGAAAAAATCCCTGATGGCTCGGCCTACCGGCACAGGTAGATTTCGAAGTCGCAGACCATGGGGCTCCTGTTTATTGGGAATTGCAGAAGAAATATGATGCGGCAGTTGGGATCGCCCACTTCGAAATATACGTGTGCCTGTAGGCGGAGTCAGCAGGGATTTTTTTGTTTTTAATTTTTTTTTGCTGTAAGAGTTGGTCTTATAAAACACTTGTCAGTATAAAAGTTGTAGATAATATTAAGGAGATTTATAATAAATTTAAGCGGATTGATATCTTTCTGAATTGACGTTTTAGTTGCGATTTTTTTCCTTCTTAAAACCCCATTCCCCCCCCCCCCCCTCCTTGAGGGCATTTTTAATGAAATCAAAAATCTGTCATACATAAATTTTTGGCCCTTTTCGTAGAAGCAATAATAACTTTAAACGGATTCGATATGTATCATAATTAAAAAGTTATGTTTTTTTTGTTTTAACAAAAAGCCCCTCCCCCCCCCCCGCCTTGGTTCGATTTTGCCCATTAAAGAACTTGACCGAGATTTTATGCCGTTTGATTTTATGTATCAATTTGGAAGAGATTTGTGAAGAATTATGGAAGTTATCGTGTCCATAAAAAAGTGCCCCCTCTCTCTATATATATATAAAGTTTTGAACTGGGGGTGTTTTTGGGTTCTAGGAGTCATGATCGCTGTAGATCTGCAATTTTTTTTCAGGAATTGCAACTTAGGGGAGAATGTAAGGTGGTATTTCTTACGAAGTCTACCTAAAAAGCGGTTTTGGCATCGGATTGCAAGCGCATCTGCTCCAAAATCTTTCCCCTTCATGGATTTTGTTCTGCAGGCACCTATGATAAGAAGCATAATTTCTTTTGAAGCCAGTACATATAAAAATACAATAAAAAACCAACAAAACATTTAGAGCAGTTTTATTGTTTGTGGAGGTCATAATTTATGTCATTTTTTTCTTCTTCTTGGTTAATTAAATAGCTGTTTATGCCAATAATTATAGACTGCAAGCCTCTTTTATTTCTATATCACTGGAAAAACTATTCAAATGATGATCGCAAAATTATCCCACGATTTTTTTCTAGTTAATTGCTAGATTTAATTACCACTTACTGTAGTTAACTGAAAGGCTAACTTCATAATAACTAGTTTGGCAATATCTTCATCCATTTGGGATTCGCATGTCGGCTTTGCCAATTCATAAAAAATACGTTTTAAATGGTCTCTCTCTCCCGCTCCATTTTCTTCATTTTATTAATTTTTTTTTTTTTTTTTTTTTTTTTTAAGGGGGGGGGGTAAAAGCTTTATTTGCCTTTTTTGTATTTGAATAAATAAAATCTACATAAAAAGTATTATTCAATTTTCTTCATTATATATATTTTTAGAAAATGGATATTTTCTAATAGCTTGCGGAATGATCCCAAGGTTCACATTGAGATGACAATTATCTAATCTTAAGCTTTTTAAACGGTTTTTTTATATCCTTAACTTTAAACTTTTTTTTAATACTTTAAAGCATTTATTTTTATTTATTTATTTTCTAAATAGGCAATTTATAAATGCAGCGCATCTCCAATTGGCAGGACTAATATGTTATGGACGCAATCCGGATACACAGATATTCGGATATTTGGGGGATTATATATGTATTCTACTAATAATAATCTATATTATAAAACAAAAATGTGTGGTTGAGTATCGCTGACGTCATATCGACGAAGACAATTATCTAAGTAATCAGTTTTACTTTTATCAGAAATTTATTAATTTCTAAACATTGTATCATTTTATTTTTTACACTGTCAAATAGGAGGGGGGGGGGGGGGATGTACTTCAGATGCAATTTGTTTGAAACCTATATATAAATTTACGGATTTTTTAAAAATATTTTTAAGCGTGCATTTTTAAAATTCTATCACTATAGAGTGCCGTCCGATTACGGCAGATTAACTCGTTCGCACTTAAAGCAGTATAAGTAGTTCACTATTTGTTTCTAGCTAATATTCTATAATGAAATTAAAACTTCATCAATAAATAAATAAATTAAATAAATTAAATAAATAAAGTAAATAAAATAAATAAAATAAAATTTTAATACATATGTGATTGAACTACTTGCTTAAACATCAAAATAAAAAGAGTAAAAAAGTCTGAGTAATCTCTGGCGATTTCTTCGGCTATAAACCCCTGGCATGCGTTTAATATGAATGTATAGCTTTTAATAAATTTCAAACCTTTATTTGAATACCTAATTGATATTTTTCATATAAAAATGCTTTTTGGTGTTGTCAATGGGTAATCCAAAAAGAAAAAAAAAATTAAAAATCTATTAAAGTTAAAAAAAAAAATCTATTAAAAATTTTCAAAAAAAACAAAAACAAAAAAAAAACAGGATGTTTTCTTATGTTTTGTGTACCGAGTAGTATGTTCTGTAACCCGGGGAACCCGAATTGGATCCCCTGATTTTAAATAAAAAGGACAATACAAATAAAAAAATATAATTTTTTTAAATAAAATATACAATACTTGTGTACATTTAGAGGTATCAGTTGAAAACGTTTAACAAATTGTTTTTCCGCAGTGGGAAATTAAATGCATATTTTAATTTTTTTTTAAAATTCTTACTTATTCCTATATCATCTGTTACAAAATAATCGACACCAACTGCTTATTACTACACTGTAAACAAAAAATTGTCGATTTTACGGTTTAATACTGGCACCCCAGCTGCCAGTATTATACCGTAAAATGAACAGTAATAAACAGTAAAATAAGCAGTAATACATTGCCGTGCAACCGTAAAATCAACATTTTTTTTTTTTTTTTTTGTCAGTGCAAGTCCTTTTACCGTTTCTAAAAAATATAAGCGAACTCTTTGGTTTTTTTTTCGAACACGAGAAATAGAAAAATAGAGTATATCTGAAATTGGAGAAATACTGATTGAGAAGTATCCAAATATAGATTTCGAAAATTCTAATTAAACATAAATTATAATGTTAGTTTAAATAGAAATTTGAAGGAAATTGTATTTTTACTAACGAATATATACAGTTTGAGCTTCAACTATTATTATTATTATTATTATTATTATTTGAAAATGTGATTTTTTATTATTTCCTGATTTCGATATGAATATTTAACGATTCGGATGACTGGAGTTTGGGTAATTTGAGTTTCACTATACCTAAGATACCTATCATTTAAGTAAATTATTTGGTACTTTTAAGTTATAGCTGAGCACCAGTGATAACTCGCCAAATCTTGCTTCAATTGACATCATTTGAATGGCAACCCTTTCCCGTTATTCACCTCGCGCAATTCTAATAACCAATACTTTTTATTTCAGCGGGATAGAAATACGTTTAATTATGATGAAAATTTGGGATAGTATATAGGGGATTTATATAACGTAAGTTTCTATTTTTGTGTTATATAAAATTAGATACGATGCTTTAATTATGAAATAAAATGTTTCTATTTTATGTTATATCTTATTTCAATATTTTTGTTATTGACTAAGCCTAATCATTAACACACCCGATTACGTGAGATTTTGTTATTTGTATCGATATGTTTGTGTTTAAGTATTTTATCATGACTATATTTTAGCTATTTTTAAGTAAGTTTTTTAAGATTGCATTGTTAAAATGTTGGCCAATTTTTTTTATTAGCTAATGTTAAAAAATTGGCGAGTAAAAAAGGATTGGCGAGATTTAAAAAATAAAATAAAAATTGGCGGTCACTGGCGCCCGGCTACATAAAAGTATCAGTTATTTTTATTAAGTCTAATAAAGCACTGAAATGCTTAAATCTCTTAATGCTTAAATTCCAAAAAGAAATTTCCACTGTGTTCACCCAAAACTGCACGACCACAGCTCAATAACCCAGACAATGAACGTACTTTAGAGACTTGGCGAATTTAAATTTAATATATATAACACATGGGCTGATAAGTTCCCGGTCTGGAACACAGATGGCGTTGCAATCGCCGAACTGATGTTTTTTTAAAATAAATACTAACCTTTAAAAGGTAGCAGAAAAAATATCATGACGATTCGCCGTGTGGATAAAACGTTAGAGGGGTTTCAGTTAAACGACTTTGTCGATAAACAAAAAAATGGTTAAACAAGAATTTCAAGAATTGTTATTCGATGGGAAAAAACACTGTTCAAACAAAAACTTGGCTTGATAAGCGTTTCCGGACACTGCACCAGGTAAATCAACCATTATTGACTGGTTTGCTGAATTTAAACGTGGTCGTACGGACACCAGTGATGCACCACGCAAAAGAGGTGGTTACTCCGGAAAACATAAAAAAAAGTCCACAAAATCGTTTTGGGGAACCGTAAAGTGAAGTTGCAGGAGATAGCTCAGACTCTGAAGATATCCAAGTAACGTGTAGGTTTTATTTTGAATGAACATTTGTCTATGAAAAAGCTGTTGTCAAAGTGGCTGCCGCGCGTGTTGACTTTTGACCAAAAACAACAACGAGTTCTGAGCACTGTTTGGAGCTTTTTCGTTATAAAATTGTTATTTATTATTAAATTATTATTATATTATTCATTTATTAAATTATTATATAAAATTATTATTATAAAATTATTATTATAAAAGTATTATTATTAAATTATTATTATTTATTATTAAAATTATGTTATTTACTAAAGTTATAAAGTTATAAAGTCATAAAATTATAAAGCTTTGTTAAAAAGTTGTGTTTTCTTTATTAGACCGGGAACTTATCAGCCCATGTGTTATATAATGCAATTAAGAAATAAAAAATCCGGCTTTGAGGTGCATAAATTTGACTCTAGGGGTAATTTCGTTCACAAATTCAGTAGCGTTCGTCCACAAAACGAGACAGAGATGAAGCGGGCTCGGCTCAATTTTTACACCGGGCTCGGGCTCAAAGTAAAAATTTTACTTATTCACGAATTGAAAAAAGAAAAAAAAAATTTGCTATTTGCGGAACAAGAATGTAGTCTAAAGTATTTTATAATCTTTTAAAAATCAGTTTGAAAGAGAGATGAATTATTATTGATGGGATATAAGGAGAAATATTCTATCTGATTCTGAAACCTTAGCACAGTCAATGTTAGTAACATAATGATGCCGTCGCGTGGGATATCCCTTGCCTATTCTCACTTTCTGCTTCAAGTCCTCTTCTAGAATTACTTGAAAAGAAAACTCACATCTTTCTACCATAGTTGTACAATGATATTTTAAAAGAATAAGAATTGTGACTTTTGCAGTTTTCTACCAGTGGTTAAGTATAAATAAGAAATTTGCTCTTTTAAACAGATTTTAAGGAACATGAAAATCTTGAGACGCTGTTATAATTTAGACGTAAGTTATAATTAGATGTTGTTAATATTTATTTCTATGTAAGACGAGATTTTTAAATGAGAACATTAGATTCAAATTAGATAGTAAAAATTAGATCCAAAAGAAACTTTGGAAAATTAAATTGATTATAGTAAAAACTGTATTTTAACATTCAAACTTGTTTCCGATTTCTGATTTATTTTTACCCGTTCGCTTACGAATTATATTAAAAAAAACATTCTTTAAATTGATATGGTTAAAATGCTATTCTAAATAGTGTTATAATATATATATATATATATATATATATATATATATATATATATATATATATATATATATATGTATATATATATATCAATCATATATGAGGACTTGATTTTTAATAGATGTCAGTCAAAACTAAAATTAGTCGAACAATGATTTAAAAACGTGGATTTTTATAATTTAATGTTGGAGCCTAGCCTCATATGAAGTTTAGGCAAATGAGAGGATTAATAAAAAAAAAATTCTTGAAAACAATCTTTTTGCAATCGAGCTTTTATTATTATTATTATTATTACTAAAAGAAACCATGCTACAGTAGAAATGGGTAACAGTTTCAGAAATCAACATTTCTCCATAAAAACGATGAAAAATATTGTCATTATTTGTTTTAATTCATTATTTTTCGAAATCTCTGTGAAATACTGAAATGTATAAATTAAAAAATTTATATATATATATATATATATATATATATATATATATGGTATATATATATATATATATGGTATATATATATATATATATGGTATACACTCTAAAATTGGGAGGAGTGAGAAGTTGACTCTTTGGAAGAGTGAGAGGCATTTTGACTCTTTTTGGAGTGAATTTTATAAAAATACACTCTTTAAAGAGTGGAATTTTCCACTCCCTAGAAAGGAGTGAAATATGTCACTCCGTTGTCGAGAGTGACTGTCTCACTCCTTTGACAAGAGTGAACTATTTCACTCCGTTGAAGAGTGAAAGCCTGGCATTATATAATTTTGTCCATATTTATTTATTGAGAGAAACGAAATTATAATTTTTTCTTTTTTTTTTTAGGTAGATTTCGTAAGAAATAGAAATGCTATCTATTACATTCTCCCCTATGTTGGAATTTCTGAAAATTTTTGCAGATCTATGCCGATCATGACCCCTAGAACCCCAAACCACCCCCCCCCCCCCCCTTCCCAGTTCAAAACTTTACACTGCAAACTGCAAATAGAGGCGTCTTAAATTCAGACACATACTGAGATAAATACTGAGACAAAATACTGAGATTTATAGCTTGAAATACTAAGAGATATGAGTGTCGGCAGAAAGAAACGTAGGGAGGGGCATTGTTTTGGAACAGCTGTGACTGTGATCCACAGTCTAGTCAACTTTTTTTAAATGCAGAATATAAATATAAAACAAACTAAGAATCTTGAGGCAGAACTCTTAGGACAGAACAATTTGAAAAAGACAATACAAAAATTTAACAATTAAGAAACACATTAAATATTCAAAAATAAGTTTCTATCAGTTTTTTTCTTTAAATCATAGAATTGAAATATTTATTCTTTTTTTTTTTTTTCGTTAGAAAGTTTCAGTCCCCCTGAGCTTTCATTTCAGATAAATTTAAAACACATGAACAGGGAAAAAAATAAACTTATAAAAAATAAATGACTTCTACGGTGGGATCAGGAGGACAGAGTCACCCTCCCCTAATGAAAACATCTCAGTCTCTTATTTTCTTGGTGTTTAATTATTATAAATTCAATGGGAAATAATAAGTCTTATCATTTTTTTAAAACGATTTAATATCATATTTTTAAAATAATAATTTTTAGCTGATATTTTAAACAGAACCGGGATTCCAAATTTCTATAAGCGAACGTATAACAACTCTAATAATTATAATCAGATAATTGATAAATGTAATGCTTCTCAAAAAGTTCAAAAGAAAGGAAATAAAAAAAAAAGGTTTTGAAGCTGATAAAAATTTTAACGAGTTGCTATTTGCGTGATTCATCAGTAAGAATGCTGATACATCTATTCCTTTGCTAGAGACACGTGTGTTTTTCCGGAGATGGCTGTGAATTCGTTGGCGGGTTAACGTTGTTTTCGATTTTAAATGTTTCTTAAACGATTTGTTTGATGTACATCTCGGATTTCAAATGTGCAAGATACGATGATTACTTTTTTGTGCATTTTTTTTCTTCTTCTTTGCATTTATCTTATGAAAAAAGCATTAATCTACTTGATCAGGCTTTGTCTTTGTGAAATAGATCCAGCTTGTGATGAATATGGTGTGCTTGCTTCTGATATACGTGAAATTAATTTCCTGAATAATAAGGATCATATTAATATGGAATAGTGATTGTGGATTTTTTTTTCTTCTTTACATTTCTCTAACGGTGAGTCTACTGGACCATACTTTGTGAAATATGGTGTGCTTTCTCCTGATATACAAGAATTTAATTTCGTGAATAATATGATCATATCAATATGGTATGATATTATAATATTATTAACAAGATTATGATTGATATATTTTTTAAAATTCTGATAATTATAAGAAGATTAAAAAAGAATATTACATCAACGTATTAGCGGATCTTATGAATATTTTAAAAAATGGGCACTAATTTATGCACGCGTTATATGTGTATCATCCAAAATGAATAAAATATTATGGATTTTATGACTGCTTTATCAGGTAAGGATCCTCTTGTAAGGTTATTTACGATAATATAATTTTCATTTTCAAATGACATTTTTACTTCAATATTATTATTTATGTAATATTATTTATTTATTATTTAAGTTCTTTTTAAAAGAATAATGTGTATTTATAATATTTGTATGTGTAATAAATATTTTTTAGTTTTAAAAGATTTGTGTATTTATTTGTGTTTTTGAACTAAATTCTTATCATTTTAAAAGTGAAGAATTTTGTTTAATACTTCTCTAGGCCCCTGCTTTATATATATAAAAGTTTTTTTTTATTGTAAAGAATCTTATTATTGGTTAAATCATAGTATTGATTTTATTGCTTATGTATCCATACACAAATTAGCCAATATTTATCGTATTACATTTTCGTGCCCCCTCCCCCCTCCAAACAAACAAAACAGAAAAAAAAACTGATTTTTTTTTAATGTGATTGTATACTGTTAAACTTACTGTAAAAATGGCAATAATATTATACAGTCAAACCTCGTTAACACGAAAACGCTTAACGCGAATTATTTTTAGCAGCACGAACTTTTTCCGATTGCCCCGCCCAATTGTATGTAATGTATTTAAGTTCGGATAACACGAACTACTTTTAACACGAACAAAAAAATGTTTCCTCTTGAGTGTTCGCGTTAACGGGGTTCGACTGTATTAAGAAAAGTGCTTAGTTTAAAATATATATTTTGAGATAAAGAAAAAACGAAAAATTGTGAAATTTTTTGCTGAAGAAGAATTGCTGTGTTTAGAACTTTTTAATTGTTAGTTCGCTATTGTTGGTTCGCTATGTAATTCACTCAATATTTAATATTGAAAAAAATTCTAAAATGAACAAAGAATTGTTGTGACCTAATTTTTATATTTTATAACTATAGATGAACAATTTTCTGGGAAAAATATCTTTTTAGATATATTTTTTGTCTTCCGAGGGACAAAACTGATTTTTGCCGAATCTGTTATGGCAAACATACGTAATAATAACAATATATCTTAAAAATATACTAAATTCCACATAATAGCATTATTTGGAATGAAATTTTAATTATATTGCATATCATACATACATCCTCTAATCTACATAAATGACAGTTAATATATATATATATATATATATATATATATATATATATATATATATATATATATATATATATATATATTGTGACTTTGTGATTATTATTAATAAAATAAGTTTTAAAAACTTTCTTTTCTTAAAGTTAATTTTTTTACAATTTTTTTTAGTAATTTAGGTTCCTTTAAAATAAGTAAATAAATATATCAATTTTAATATTTGTTTCTTCCTTATTTTTAGTGACGACAAATTTAAAATGAAAAATAGAGAAAGCTAGAATTGTATATACTTACTTCTTTACTTGTATTTTGCACATAGAGTTTTTTTTTTTTTTTTAAAGTTTATATGCATTTACATGAAAAATAAAGAATAAAGACATAACAAATAGCCCAGTTAAAATGTCTATTTAAGGCGAAATTTTTTTTTAACTGAAAGTCATGCATGTTATTAAATAATATATTTATTTATTTCTAATAGTAGATTAATAATTCTGGTGATTGTTATCTGACGTATAAAATAAATTGGTCACATGAAAATATAAATTAACTGTAGCAATTTCCAGTTACTGATATTATTGATATAATTTCCGTATGAATTTCTCCTTTTGGTGACATATCATTTAATTCTTTTGCAGATTATATTTTCAAAGTTGATGTTTTTGTGCAAACAAAACTAAAGTTATATATGGGAAATGTTATGAACATTTTTGCTTCAAATGGCGATCATATGAAAAAGAAACATAAAAGTATCAGAATGAAGTTTATCATGAAATTCTTAATATTTTATGCATACATTTTCAGTTTTACTTACGAGAAATAAACCTCCATTTAAAAAATTCCAAATTGCCCTATTGTATTCAATTGCACGCCGAAAATATTTTTTTAATAATGCCTTATGAAAACTTGTTGAAAATACAAAAACTATATTTAGATGTTTTTCTCGTGTTGAACCTCAATAACATAATCAAATTTCAAGACACAGAGTCAATTTGAAAACATACAAAGATTAAAAATGGGTTTACTTAATCCAATATGGCTGAAAGAAAAGAAAAAAAAATATATATATAACTTTGAATAATATCCTGAGTAAAAAAACAAAATAGTGTGGAAAAAATAGGGCCGGGTGGGGGAGGGGGTTATGGGTGGATAAGATTAATTTTTGGTTCATGATGGGGCCAAATATTTTTACTAAGGAGTTTTCATTGTTGTAATAAAATTTACTGGTTCTATGATTTAATCTTTTACTCTAGACTGTTTAATTATGTTGTACATTATCTAAAATACAGATTGTTCAGTAAATTTTAATATATTACTTTAATATATTTTAATTTTAATTTACATTTAAAAAAATATTTTTCTTTTTATAAAAAACTTTTCGTAAGATAAGCCTGTTTTACTTATATGTTAGTATTTGAATGAAACATTGCCATTTTATTATTATTATTGAACTATTATATTCAAATTTTAAAATAATTCAAAACATACTTCAAAGAAAGAAACTTATACTTTCTACTAAGAAAATGAACTCCATGGTGCAAAATATTTATTTTATACCAATTTTAATTTGATGTTCCTTTAGAAAAAAATTAGGCGGAATTATTTTTCTAACACTTTTCCATCTGAAAAATGCTCATTTGAAGCATAAATAGTTAATTATAATGAAAAGTGGCATTGTACCTCAAAAACAAAATTAAAGTTATATAATCTAATTTTGCAGTGTTAAATTCTCATTCTAAAATGAAAAAAAAAAAAAAAATTGGCCGCACCAATGTGCGCCGCGAACGAAGTCGTTTTCCACAACAATGTGCATAATAATCGGGCGGTGCAGAACAGTTATAATCAATATTTTATACTTATAGAAAAGGATGAGGTTTAAGACAGAGGATTTATCTAAACATGTGTTTATATGTTCATATATATTTGAGGTAATCGAATGAATGCATTTAATTTTTTGTGGTAGTATATGAAGAGGTTGGGGAGGGGGGGAACCCATAACTTCTTAATTATGATACGTATCAAATCCGTTTAAAGTTTTTATTACTTCTAGGAAAAGGGCCGAAAATTTATCAGATTTTTGATATCATTAAAAATGGCCTCAAGGGGGGGGGGGGGGGGGATAGGAGTTTAAGAAGAAAAAAAATCATAACTTCGTCAATTCACAAGATATCCATCCGCTTCTTGGAAAACATGAAAAAAGAAATTGAATGCACTTAAAATAAAATTTAATATAACAAAGCATACCTTTTATTATACACGTGAAATACCACTGCTTCGACCGATCGATGGTGTCTTTTTTTTTTCTTTTAAACATTTCAATATCAATTTTGCTTTTTAACCATAAATATAAAATAAACCTATGTGGAGAATTGATATTTTATTTTTTTTGTACTACTATTTATTTTTTTTTTTAATCATTGTTCAGCACTATATAATGCGGTTATTTTATTTTTGTGGCAGCACTAATTTGAAGAAAAATCTTGCATTTCATTTATAAAAACAATGCCAATTTAATTTTAAATTAATAGCAATATTTAATCAAAAACCCTGTTTTAACGAAATGTGGGGGTAGTACTATGTCAGAAGCTGCTTCAAAAACCTTTTGAAGGAGGAAACCTCATTTGTTGTTGTGTGTTTTGTAAATTCATAGAAAAAGGGATGTTCACAACAAAAATAATATGTATGATTTTAGAATAGTAGGACTTTGCGAAATAGCGCTAATTTACTGAAAAGTACGGTCAAAAGATAAGAGTTTATATTTAAAACAAAAATTAAAGTTAAATCGCACATTGTTAGTCATAGAATATCCATCTATTAAATAGTTATTAATAAAACTTTAAAAAAAAAAACTAAAATACAGTAAACAATAATGTTTGATTAGATTTGAATTAATTAGCAATTAATACAGCTATCTAAAGATGTAAAATTTGAATTACACATGAAAATAAAATAACGTACATCACAGGAATTATTAAAATACTAAATACAACTTAATGGGTATTTGAAAAGGAAAGAAATAATATTAACTGATTAAGATTTTGGTTAATTACTTGTCCTTATGGGCATTTTAAAACTATCATATCTTTATAAGGCATGCAGTGAAAGCAAACACAATAGTGATAATCTTGGAATAAAATATTTTAGTTTATTTCTGTCAGTAATCTAATTTAATTCATTATGTAACTCTAATTGAATTTTTCCTTAAGAGTTCAATTACTGTTACAAACTATGAATTAAATAAATATTGCCAATAAAGTATTTTATTCCAGTCTTTACCACGCTTGTGTCTATTTTCATTGCATGCTCTAAAATATATGATTCTTTTAAAATGCCCATAAAAGAAAAAGAAAAAAAATAATTCACTCCTATGAAAGAGTGAACATTCACTCCTACGAAAGAGTGGCTATTCACTCCTGTCAGGAGTGAGAAATCCACTCCTTTTGTAAGAGTGAATAGTCACTCCTATGAAAGAGTGGATAGCCACTCCTATGAAAGAGTGACTATTCACTCCTATCAGGGTGAAAAATCCCACTCTTTTTGCAAGAGTGGATAGTCACTCCTCTGAAAGAGTGAGTATCCACCCCTGTTTAGAGTGAATATTCACTTCTCGGGAGTGAGTATTCACTCTTTCAGAGAGTGAACAATTTCACTTTTGCCTAGAGTGAATAGTCACTCTAAAGAGGTTGGGCAAATTTTGACTCTGCGATAGAGTGAATATCCACTCCTCCGGAGTGAATAGTCACTCTTTCTTATTTAGAGTGTATATATATATATACAGGGTGATTCATAAAAGATGGGCAGAACTTTAAGGGGTTATAGTACACTTAAAGACAAATAATATTAAATAGGAGACTAAGGGTCCCAGACGTATTCCCAAGGAGATAGGGGGCATTAAAGTTTAGGGTCCGAAATTTCAAATGATTATAAAACATGGAAAAATTGGTCGATTCGTTTGCGGTTTTTGCAAAAAATTTTCTTTATGCCAGTATTTTCTTGAAATAAAATTTTAAAGTTCAATTTCAAAAAATGCCGATAGGGGGCGCTTTAGACTTTGGAGTAACAAACAACTATTTTTTAACGTTATTTTTTGTATTTCTTTAAATGATTTCGAAAGCTTAGACTTAAACTTAAATTTTGATCTAAAAATCTGAGTCCTAACGAGTAGTTAAGTAGCGTAAACTGAAATTTGAAATTTGAAACCCTTCTCCCCCCAGAACAAAAATCAGTTATTCCCGATCTTTGTGTCGTAGATTAGGCTCTAACTACTGCCGCGTTTTGCTAAAATTATTCTTTATGTCAGTATTTTCTTGAAAATAAATTTTAAAGAAAATTTTCAAAAAATTCCGATAGAGGGCGCTTTAGACTTTGGAGTAACGAACAACTATTTTATACCGTTATTTTTTGTGTCTCATTAAATGCTTTCTAAAGCTTAGACTTAAACTTAAATTTTCAGCTCAAAATCTGAATCGCTGAGCGTGGTTCAGTAGCGAGGGGAGGGGGTTCAAATTTCAACTTCTGAACATAGTTCAGTTTGCACTACTTAACCATGCCCAACGATTCTGTGCTGTGATACGAGGCAAAAATACAACTTTCGTCAAGGACTGCATAGTCGGAATTCACTCATAAAGGCACTGGCACAGTTGGAAACGTCGCTCATGCAAACGTTAAAGCTCCATTCCTGACGCTAGTCACCGGGTGAAGAAGGAAACAGAAAGTATGCAAATGTCAAATGGGGAAGAAGAAGAACACGTATGCAAAATTTCGACACGATTCAGGCATAAAAACCACTGAACGGTGAGTCAAGTGTAAGTCGCTGTAGTAATGAATCGGAAGATGGTGCCCTTCACGAATAAGGAAAAGGCTGAGATGCATTTAATTTACGGAGCGGCAGATGGAAATGGTGCAGAGGCACAACGAATGTACGGAGAGCGATTTCCTAACAGGCGGTTGCCTAACCGCAAAACTTTCGAGCGCTTGCACAGACAGTTGTGTGAGACGGGATCATTTCTCGCTTCCCGGTCGAATGCAGGTCGTGCAAAAAAGGACGAATCAGTAGTTGTTGCAGAAGCCATTCTGGATGTAGTAGCGGCGCAGCCAAGTACAAGTACACGAACAGTGGCTAGCCAGGTGGATACCTCACAGTCCACGACTTGGAGGGTACTGAAGGATGAACATTTGCTCCCGTTTCATGTGCAACGAGTCCAGAAACTGTCTCCAGGGGATTATCCAAATCGTATTGAATTCGCCCGCTGGTTTCTGCAGCAGAACGCGCTAAATCCACATTTTGGACGAACTGTGCTTTTCACCGATGAATGTACCTTCACACGTGAAGGTACATTTAACACACACAATGCACATGTATGGGCGGATGTCAATCCACATGCTACGTATCCACATGCTCATCAGAGACGCTTTTCCATCAATGTTTGGGCAGGAATCCTCGGAGACCACCTAATCGGACCGTACCTTCTTCCTGAACGCCTCAACGGTAAAACATACCTCACATTTCTGCAACATGTGCTGCCAGACCTGTTAAACGTTGTTCCTCCACGCATCCGGCGGGTCATGTGGTTCCAGCACGATGGAGCGCCAGCCCATTACGTACGAGATGTCCGCAACTATCTGGACATCACATTTCCGAACAGATGGATTGGTCGAGGTGGTCCTGTTGCTTGGCCTGCTCGCTCGCCAGATCTTTCACCCCTCGATTTCTTTTTTTGGGGACGATTGAAGGCTCTTATGTATGAGACACCCATTGAATCCCCCGAGGAACTGGTCGCCAGACTTTCCGCCGCTGTAGGGGAAGTGCTCGAAAAGCCTGATGTTTTCGCGAATGTTCGCCGTTCCATTCGTCGCCGTTGTTCTGCGTGCATAACCTCTGGTGGTCACAATTTTGAACATTTATTGTGATTACATGTTAATAAATATGCTTTGGTAACATAATCCTAATTTGTGTCTTTTTACCTCGTATCACAGCACACAATGTGTGGACATGGTAAACTGAACTGTGCTCAGGAGTAGAAATTTCAAACCCCTCTCCCCAGAAACTTAACCACGTCTAACGATTCAGATTTTGGGCTGAAAATTTAAGTCTAAGCTTTAGAAAGCATTTAATGAGACACAAAAAATAACGGTATAATAGTTGTTCGTTACTCCAAAGTCTAAAGCGCCCTCTATCGGAATTTTTTGAAAATTTTCTTTAAAATTTATTTTCAAGAAAATACTGACATAAAGAATAATTTTAGCAAAACGCGGCAGTAGTTAGAGCCTAATCTACGACACAAAGATCGGGAATAACTGATTTTTGTTCTGGGGGGAGAAGGGTTTCAAATTTCAAATTTCAGTTTACGCTACTTAACTACTCGTTAGGACTCAGATTTTTAGATCAAAATTTAAGTTTAAGTCTAAGCTTTCGAAATCATTTAAAGAAATACAAAAAATAACGTTAAAAAATAGTTGTTTGTTACTCCAAAGTCTAAAGCGCCCCCTATCGGCATTTTTTGAAATTGAACTTTAAAATTTTATTTCAAGAAAATACTGGCATAAAGAAAATTTTTTGCAAAAACCGCAAACGAATCGACCAATTTTTCCATGTTTTATAATCATTTGAAATTTCGGACCCTAAACTTTAATGTCCCCTATCTCCTTGGGAATACGTCTGGGACCCTTAGTCTCCTATTTAATATTATTTGTCTTTAAGTGTACTATAACCCCTTAAAGTTCTGCCCATCTTTTATGAATCACCCTGTATATATATATGGTATATATATATATATATATATATATGGGATTATGATAACCAATATGTAGTTTCAATACAACAGAAGATTCTTCAAATATAATATAAACAAAAAGGTTTAATAAAATAACAGCATATACAACTGAAGATTCAAATACAAATATCAAACAGGATTAATATTTATGAACGTACCAACTTCTGTATTTTAATATAAACATTTGCAAGCTTCCCTGAGCATTGCGTCAAAAAATCCATCCACTGCCATGGGTCAAATCTATGGAACAACAACTGCTCGTGCTGGCGAGCTTTTCTTGGTCTTGCGTGATCATCGCTTTTATCACTGCTCGTGAAAAGTAACAATTCATTGAGTTCCTATTATTGTTGCTGTTACTTCTAATAATTCCCCCCCCCATATATATATATATATATATATATATATATATATATATATATATGTGTGTGTGTGTGTGTGTGTGTATGTGTGTGTGTGTGTGTGTGTGTGTGTGTGTACCTTTATGACTTTTTTTCGATAGCTTAAATAGATATTTATGTTTGTTTTATTTAGAGCAAACTATGTACTTTTAAAATAGTTTTTAAGGATGTAATTAAATACGTATTTTTTATATTTTATTATCTGTGATTTTTTTGAAAATGGATGACTAAAACATGCATTTTTTTAAAGTATAAAATAAAGTAATTTTCATGCATTTTGCAAAATTTAATTGGCTTAAAAAAAAAATTAAAAAAAATCATCAAGGCACTAGAAAATTTTGAAGCTATCTATACTGTAACTGTAGCTTGTTTTGCAGTTATTATCGAAGAAATGTAGCAAACGTGATATTCGATATTTTGCTGTGAAAATACGAATTCCCAAATGTACATTGCAATATTTAAAGTTAGAATTCTTTGCTAGTAATACCTTCAGATACGTTTCTTGTGAGAGCAAAAAACAACCAAAACCTGGAGATACATTGAAAAAACATACTGTTAAAACTCAATCTTTTATTTTTGAAGAGACAATTAAATGGGTTATAACAATCCAATTAAATAGGTGGCTGGCTCGCTCCATATCAGTAGTGGAGAAAGTGTTGTTATATCAACATCTCAGCAAATAATAATAATAATAATAATATCGTTACAATGTTCACAGGTCAATTGGTAGTTTCACGCCAAATCTCACAGAAACTTAATTGGAGAGACGCATTAACGCCATGCAAAAACGTCCGTTAATGATGAGAGATAGATACATTTAAATTTGGCGATAAAAGAGGGGTTTGTAATTTCACAAAGTAAATCATAACCTTTCTTGTGGTTTTTAGATCCTGAGAAACATCTGCGATCAGCGGAAATATACTGAGGCAGAAATAACATTTTGTACAAACAGAAAATGCAGATATATATCATTTTGCGTATGATATAGAATCAATTATATTTTGTGTTTTACTCTAAAATTTAATTTTCCTATCTTAAAGTTTCTCTATGTGAATTAATTTCTGTATTCAAAATCTTTTTATTCTTTAATCCGAAAAACAATCAATTCTTCCTAGCTGAAAATGTTCCCAGATATTTCTTCGTAACATTAAATGTACGTTACTCTCATGCGGTTTCAATTTGAATATTAATGTACTACAGATGACCGTAACATAGTATGTTGTTTTGTCTTTCTTCGTATCTGGTGTTAAATGTAGGCGTCGTTTTCATAATTTGACTGCTGCAAAAATATACACTATGAACTCTTTTCGTTAGATTATAATAACACATGCCTAACTTTCCTAAAACAACGCTCGGATGTATGTTAAAATCACAAAAATTGATGTTCCGCCAAATTATGGCATCCTTTCATTTCTTATTCAAAAATGCTCAATATTGGTTTATTGCTAACTGTCAAAAAGTTTGACGGTTCATGCCTGGCTAGAAATGTAACGATTGGCATGTTATATCTAATGTGTTGGCGATAATGAATCTGAAAAATTAGATCAGATCTTCTCTTGCTTTTGTCAGATAAAGATGTAAATTTTTTGGTACTATAAGCGAAGGCCACCCTCTCTGTTTTCTTGTGTCGATGTTGTGCTGGAATAAATTAAAAAAATTCCATGGATTACAAGACTTGTTTTCATCTAATGCCTCTTGTGTGGATTAATTTTTCAGGAAACGGACTGAATAGCGGTGCATCCAATGTGCTACTATATCACGGCAATGTTTAAGAAGAAATGTTCATTACGATATATCGGGTCTTCACACCATATAATCTGGTGTCTTTGGACGCAGGAATTTTTATAATTCGATCGACACACGAGGGTGGCCTGTTGAAAAACAAACAACTTATAATTTTTGTGCGCTATTTACAAAATAATTCCACTGTGACTACTAAAAAACTGTGACTTATCCTCTCTTAAGAATGTGAACTGGTGTCATAGTATAACTATGCAATGGAATATAAAAAGTCAAAGGACCGATCTGGATACACTGTAAAAAAAACGGAAGAAAAAACTGCAAAAAATGCAGTTAATATTTCATCTAGAATTCAAACACTGCACTTTTGTTAATTTACAGTGATAACAGCAGTATAGAAAGCGACATCTGTTGGCTATATCTCTCAAATGAGGGGGAAAAGAAAAACACAGGCAGAGAAGGACAGCAGGTGCAGGCAGTTGCAGTAGGGACGCTTTGACGCTATGCTATGAGAGAAATGGCCGCCGTTACATGCGAGCGTTATAAAGGTGTAATGATTATTAATTACACCACTTATTGGATTATTTCAAACATACTTTAAAGAATAAAAGTAAGTTTTATCTTTGTTTTCTTATATTATTGTTTTAATATCATAAAATTTCTGTTATATGATTATCAGATACAAATTTTGTTTTTAAACCACGTGTATATCACGACAGTTAGCTTTCAAGTCTAGAATAAATATTTTGTTTTAAATCGTAAAAATAGATGATTTTGCTTGGTTATGTGGTTTTTTATTTTTCTTCCGTATTTTCTCCCAGGACTTTGTTATTATTACGTATAATTTGCGTCTAAATATCACAGGCAATTTTTATGCAAGCAGATTTTTTTAAAAAGAAGATCCCTGTTTTTAGCTATGCCTTATTACGCTATTATATATTTTTCAAAACTCCAGCTCATACGTTGGCATTCGAATATACTTTCTAAATCCTATAAATATTTTACGAGCCTACAGTTTCCGGTTCACTTTCGACGGTGATTTAAATATTTTTATTTATTTAATATATTTAGCCGATATTTCGGTCAGTGATTTATTTTCAATTTGCAAATCATTTATTATGAGTAATCTGGATGCACTATTTTATCAATTCCTAAAATATTCCTTAAGTTTGTTTACTGTCGCAGAATTATTTTGCAGCAACTCGTTTAATGTTTTTTGTCCATTATCTTTTTATTTTTACGCTTAATTTTAAAGTTTTTATGTGAGCAGATTTTTTAAATTATTATTTTACTCTACGTTTCTTGAACTCATAAGTGTTTTTTTTTTCTCCCCGTGTTCATTTTTCAATCGGACCTGATATTTATGGAATTAAATGTAGACTTATAAAATTATCTTAGCATAAAATAAATTTTTATCAGTATAAAGTTTCCATATCGGCAAGTTCCGTAACAATAAGGTCTTGTTATTAATTATATGTATGAATTATATATGTATGATAGTTTAAATATCAGAAAGTTTTGTATATCCGTGTGGAGGGGTGGGGGAAATAATGACTACGTTTAATAAACAAAAATATTTAAATAGATACAAAAAATAAACCTAAATTTGTTGGAGAAAAAAAAATATATATATGATTTAAATTAGTAAGTATTTTCAAATACAAACAAACAGATAAACAAAGTCCTGTAAAGAAATACTGAATAATTAATTAAAAGCTAGATAAAATCTTTCTTTGTTATGATTTATTGCAAAAACATTTTATCTATAGGCAAATGACTAAAATTTTTGTGGGTGATATACTTGACAAAAAACCGAAATTTGTATCTTATATATGTATAACAGAATCTATTATATAATAATGATATTAAAACATGATATAAGTAAACAAAAAGGTAATACTTACTGCCCAAAGTCTTTGAAATATGTCTCAGGTTAAAATAAGAAAAAAAAAAAAGAAATACACGGAGAGGAGGGGGGGGGGGGGCGGGGGGATAAAAATATCAATAACAAATGCTAAAAGTTTTACAGTTATGCTGTTAAAATTGCGTTAAAATTAACAGCAAAAACTGCTGTAAAACTAACAAATCAGCTGTAAAATAAAAAAACTGAACTGCTGTAAAATTAACCGCAAAAAATGCTGTGAATTTACAAAAGTGCTGTTTATCCATGAAAAACAAAACTGCTGTAAATTCACAGCAAAATATGCTGGCACCCATATTGCCAGCATTTTTTGCTGTAAAAATACTGTGATTTTTTTTACAGTGTACTTACTTGGATCTCCTATTTTACATGATGACAAGGACCATACCGTAGGATAACAACAGTGAACGATTTTTTTCTGCCTCCGTACATTCCGGAATACGGAAAACAATTTCACGGAAGGAATATTTTTTTTTCTTCTTCTATCTCTGGACGCATAGCTTGGTCTTCAACGCTTCCGGTATATATTTTTCTATCGAAGCTTATTCGCGGTACGCTGATTGCTCTCGCCTTCGCTGTGCGGAATGTTTAAAAAATCATACTCCATATAAGAAAAAATACAATATCCTGTTTTCAGCGGAATTGTGCTTATGTGAAAGACAGATTCTACGCTATAGCATCTGTTTGCGGTATTGTGTGTGAGATATGCAGAAGAAACTTTGCGGTCTCGCGTATTTGTGTGACAAGTGTACAGACTTAATTCTATGGCGATTTTTCCGATTTTTACTGTAAATTTACTATATTTAACTATAGCTTTTCGCAACTTGACTTCAATATCTATGCAAAAAGTGAAGGAGATGTGACATAATTCGCCTTACTTTGATGTCAAAATAACGATTTTTTTTCTTTATTACGTCTTCAACAGCAAAAGTTTTATAGTATATAGTGAAGTGTGACCGATGTGTCCCCCGACTTGCGTTTCATCTTAGTATACCTTGTCAAGTATGTACTTAATTTTTCTCTCTCTCAAACAAAACAAAAAAAAAAGAAGAAGAAAAGAACAAAATTTTTATTTTTATTTCTTTTTAGCATAAAAGAACTTAACTCTTTATTAATTTAAATGTTTTTTTTTTAAGAATTGATTTTTATCTTTAAACCGTCAGTATTTTTAACCTTTTTTTTAAAACATTATAGCTATGTTAAATTTGGGTATTGCTGAATTAATCTTATTCATATCTTATCAAAGATGTTTTTAAATTTTCAAACTTTTAATTGATTTTTAATCCTGACATTTTAAGTTGAAAGATGCACTCAGGCATAAATATTATATTTATGACTCATATATCTTATTTTATAATATTTTTATTGTATCTAGTTAGATTGATGTGTATGCATGACACTATTTCATATGACATTGGATTAAAAAAAAGGAGTGATGGAATATTTTAGGTATAAAAAAAATAATAAATAATAATAATAATAATCAATAGTTAGGTACTTCTTCGCTAAATTTAATTTTCTTATTGTACTTTGCATATCTTGTTTTTTAGTCTTGTTAGGGCTAAAAGAATTTCTTTCATGTAATTATAAGTATGCCATGCATGAATTAAGTATGTCTCTGCCTTTATATATATATATATATATATATATATATATATATTCTTGCCTTTGAAATTTTGCTATGTTCTCGTTTTGGAACAACAGTGTAAGTGACGTACAGGTAAGATTCTTATATTTATGATAAACAATCTCACGTTATAAAATATATATCTGATTTTTTTTTGCACCAACACTTAATTTTCCTTGGTCATTTTTGCTAGCTGAGAATTTATTATTGCTATCAGAGTATTTCCTTATATGATATTAATAGAATTATGTTTGTTTGTTTCTAATTTAATGTTTATGCCATACGGGGATATTTGCAGTCGCGAGGAAGATTATGTCCAAATATGCCAACTTGCTACATGTATTTTTTTTTATATTTATAGTAACTGGTTAAAACTACTAACACTTTATCATAAAACATTTTTATTAATTTGATGGTGATTAAACTTTGATAATAGTAATGGTAAAGTGTTGATTTGTTTTCAGGTTATGTCAGTTAAAATTTTTATGTATCAGGATCAGCTATTTAAATTTTTATGCCTTGTATTTATTCTTACAGTGACATTTTTCTTTAAGAATAATAGAAAAAAAAATACATCTTTGATAAAGTTTTGTTTGAAATTGTCTGTGCCCTTTAGGTGAAGCAAGGGTAACATGAGATCAACTTCAATATCTTTCTGGACTTTCTGTTGATTTTTTTTTTAAAGGCAATAATATAGATAAATAAAATTTTTGCATAGCACTTAACTTACATTATGCCCCCACTTGATTTTATGGGCATATTTTGAGACGCTTATGGAAATTTTTGGTTAATATTTAAATGGGAACGAAAATATTCATGAATATAAATTTTGTTTTGCATTTTAATACTTTATTACAAAATAGAAGTTGGTTTCATTTGAATAAACAACAACAACAACAACAACAAAAAATATATATATTGTACTAATAATTGTAGTTAAACTTATTTTTAGTTCTATTATTAAAAACGCACCAGTGCTTCCAAAGTAAAATATACTTTATCCGTGAGATATGTTATTTATAAAATTTTTGATTTTCCCACAGAAATGCGGGTAAAGGTATTTTATGTATTATTGTAGATAGTTTTGCATCTTAATATTATGATGAAGTGTAGGATATGGATGCAGTTTTCACAGATAAAAATTAATATATATATTATCATATAATAATAATGTTTAGCTTATGTTCTACTGCCACGCGTCACATTTTTATAATTTAATGCCAAATTTTTTTACTTTTGATATTTTTAACAAAACAAATTTTCCTGTATACATATAAAAGCTTTTATGCATTTATTTTAACTTCAATTACATTTTACATTTGTATGTCGTGCCTTGCCGTTCTCTAAACTTTTAAATGGTTTGATATTTTAAAGAATTTTATAATGCTTATTTCCTTATTCTTTTTACTTTTCATTAATTTGTATATTCTTGAGTCAATAAGATTATATTTAGGTGGGTGAAATACAAGATTCTATAATATTTATGTTTTCTAGACTTAATTTTTAAAGCTTACACGTTTTGATATACTCACATTTTTCCTATAGTCAATAATATGTGTGAATATTTATACCTTTTTATAATTGTGTTTCGGAATTCTTTTCATTCATTGTTTTTGTGTGCAGAAAGCAAGGAATGATTCAAAATTTGTCATTTTTGTTTCTCATTTGTTTTCTTGTAGTGATTTAATCCCAAACATTAATAGGACTTCATTTGGGAATCTAAAATGTTTTGTTTTTGCCTTTCTCTTTCACTTTTCAAATTTTTAACGTAGATATTCCTTATGATTTAATTGTGAGCCACATTTACGTTATTTCATTGCAACTTATGCAAATTTTCTTTTAGTTAATATATATCTTGGACAGTCTTTTTCTTATTACAGCATTGTTTCTTTTTTAAATGCCTTTTTACTTAGTTAAACTTTTCATGGTTTTTCTTCTTGCAAGGTATGTTTTTTATGGATCCCCAGTTTTTTCACAGTTGATGACCGTGTACGGTAAAAGAGTTTTTTTACATAGCGGGTCTGGTGTGGAATTATGGTTTCCATGCTTCGCTTTCTTGTGCTTTTCTAAACTTTTCAACGATTTCATTCAAAAAGAAGTATTTTGTGAGTATTCGCCGATATTCGAATTACATAGACGTACAATGGATATTTTTTCCCCCTTCGAGTACTGGTAGATATTTGCATAATTCTTTTGTCGTACATTTTTGCACGCAGACGTATGTTACACAATTGTACAAAGTTTTTTCTAATATGGTCTGCATGTGAGATTGTCATTTTACATAAATTTTTCTATGACTGAATTTTTTCTTTTTTTTCATTTCCCATATATATATTAATTTGGTGTTTTTTTTGCATACATTTGTCTGGATAAAGTTTTCACCGTATTTTTCGGCTCACTAGTATATCAATTCACTGTCTTCTTGTAACTTTTGTATTTTTTTCAGTTTGACCATACTTCTTGTGAATTATGCTATATATTTATAGTGTACAGTCCAGCGGTAATTCTTCATTCTCTTCTTTAGTTCATTTTTTTGACGTCATGGAGATTCTGATTCCTTTGTTTTCAGAAATATAATTTATGGAGGGCTGATACCTTTGTTATCAGATTATTATTTTGGTGAGTCTGATTCCTTTGTTTTCAGATATATAACTTATTGAGGGCTGATACCTTGTTATCAGATTATTATTTTGGTGAGTCTGATTCCTTGTTTTCATAACTTATTGAGCGCTGGTACCTTGTTACCAGATTTTTTTTTCTCTCATCCTTTATTTTACATACATATACACTTTTGTTGTACTTAATATTGCTAGGCACAAATAGCTGTTTTGGGTACACTCTTCATACCGTTGGATTTCTTTAAATGTATTTTCTTTTTCACAGGTTAACAGTAAACATTTGTGTTTATTTGATATTTTAATGGTTGGACAAATTTTATTTTAACTTACTTTCTAAGTATGGCATTCAAGACACACATGTTATTCAAATATCTTTTCAAACAAAAGAAACTTATATTCTATTATTTTTGTCACTTCTCAGGTTACATTTTAAAAGGTCACTTTCTTCTATTTACACTTCTATATTACATGTTACTGATAAATCTTTCAAAATGCACTACAATTTAATTTTAATGTTTCAGATTTATCATTTCACCTATCAATCTCATTATGTTTAAATAAAGTATATGTACTGGTGTACTTTCACTTTCAATATAACATGGTTACAGTATGTCGTATTTCAGGTTACTCTTTTTAAAAATTATTTTCATACTTTCTGATTTTTTATATTTACAAGTTATTTACATTTTGCTATTAATAATTACATATTCACATTACATTTGTATTTCTTTCATCGTTGACACAAACAAGTACACACCATGGTTATGACATGTACAAGAAAACATTTACAGTTTTAAACATGTCGAGCATGATTTTTCTTTTCTTTCTTTCCCCTTTTCACATTTTTAATGTAATTTTAGGTATCTGTTTGGTAAGTATCATTTGCTCATAGGTGATGTTGATTAGTGCTCCACACCACACACATTTTCCTTTTACAGATCTGTCATGTGAAAATTTCTGGGCATCTTTATATGGTGGACGATAGGTCTGTATTTTCAAATTTCTAACACATCACGTACTAGTTGAATTCACTTAGAGACTTAATGTTCTCACCTTTCATTTCACTATATATTTTTTTGGTCACTTTAAACTTAAAAAAAAAAGAAATTTTATCATCAAGGTTTACATACCTCTTCCTTTTAATAAAATACTTCCACTGTATTTACATTTTAACGCATTATTCTAGTGATTTTGAAATTATTATTTCGAAATTCTACTCTCATACACCAGTCATATATCTTGTTTTTTTTATAGGAATTTCCTAAAAGTTAATTATATTGCCTGGTAGACACAATAATTTTAGGCAATAATTTTTGGCTTCAGTCTATTTTAAGTCATGATTATTTAGATTTTTTATAGTTTAGATACATAAACGTTTGGCATTTTAGGCAACACCTCTAATTGTTGCACTCTTTCAAAAAAAAAAAAAATTATAGCAAATTGGCAGTATCCATATATTTTTTTCATGTCTAAATTAAGATTTTCATGTCAATATCCGAATTGTACTTCCAATTTATAAATTAAAAATAAATAAATAAAATGAATAAAATTATAGATCCCAATTCAATATCCATATTTGTATCCATATTGTATATATTATTTTTGTATGCATACCAATTTTACAAGTATTCTTTATAGTTTATTTTTCTTGTAAGAACATTACAGGATGATTCAATGCATCCTATAAATATGCATAAAAAAACTTCACTTTTATATATTCCTATATGTTATTTTACTTCTCATTGTTTATTTACATACTGATTTACAAGAAAACAGAATATAATGTTGCTATTTTTATCAGTATGATTGTTATGTAGTTGAAATATATGCTTCGAAGAAATACCACTTGACATCGGTTAACCTGCAGGTAAAGCATAAATTATTTTATGTTTACTATTATTATTGCTAGCATATATTATATTTGAATGTGTACACCTAGAAAAGAATTTATAGGCTTCCGTCTTTAATGACGTGAATTTTTAAAAGAAAAAGATATATCTTATTAATGTCTGATTACTATGTCTGATTTATATGCTGCAGCCTTTTTATAAAAAATTATCAGACTTGACATTTTGGAGACATTTTATGTCTATATATGATATCGGTATACCTGGCACCATTGTTGTGCCCATTACATATTACAAGTACTTGGTATGTTACTTTACATTTATATGTTGTATTGTGTATGGTGGTCCTCGTCTTCATTTTATTTGAATATTTTGTGTTTATTTGTGTTTATGCCAATGCATTTCTTGCCAGCGCTATTTTTTTCATTTTGCCAAAGGGGTGATATATATGAATATATGATATAGAATCAATTATATTTTGTGTTTTACTCTAAAATTTAATTTTCCTATCTTAAAGTTTCTCTATGTGAATTAATTTCTGTATTCAAAATCTTTTTATTCTTTAATCCGAAAAACAATCATTTCTTCCAAGCTAAAAATGTTCCCAGATATTTCTTCGTAACATTAAATGTACGTTACTTTCATGCGGTTTCAATTCGAATATTAATGTACTACAGATGACCGTAACATATGTTCTTTTGTCTTTCTTCGTATCTTGTGTTAAATGCAGGCGTCGTTTTCATAATCTGACTGCTGCAAAAATATACACTATGAACTCTTTTCGTTAGATTATAATAACACATGCCTAACTTTCCCAAAACAACGCTCGGATGTATGTTAAAATCACAAAAATTGATGTTCCGCCAAATTACGGCATCCTTTCATTTCTTATTCAAAAATGCTCAATATTGGTTTATTGCTAACTGTCAAAAAGTTTGACGGTTCATGCCTGGCTAGAAATGTAACGATTGGCATGTTACATCTAATGTGTTGGCGATAATGAATCTGAAAAATTAGATCAGATCTTCTCTTGCTTTTGTCAGATAAAGATGTAAATTTTTTGGTACTATAAGCGAAGGCCACCCTCTCTGTTTTCTTGTGTCGATGTTGTGCTGGTATAAATTAAAAAAATTCCATGGATTACAAGACTTGTTTTCATCTAATGCCTTTTGTGTGGATTAATTTTTCAGCAAACGGACTGAATAGCGATGCATCCAATGTGCTACTATATCACGGCAATGTTTAAGAAGAAATGTTTATTACGATATATCGGGTCTTCACACCATATTGCGTTAAAGTGAATTAATTACAAGATTAAAAGTAAATGTATTTCAATAACTGGAGGATGCTCAAAGTTCAGAATTAAATAAATAAAGAAAATGATTCTGGACAAAGTCTGCATTCTCGCAAAGCGTGAAA
Source organism: Maratus michaelseni (assembly GCA_963931845.1). Lineage (NCBI taxonomy): Eukaryota > Metazoa > Arthropoda > Arachnida > Araneae > Salticidae > Maratus > Maratus michaelseni. Next base: position 261,042,349 of record OZ007592.1, read on the forward strand.
CATATTGGTAATTGTTCTAATTTTCGGGCTGCGGTGTACATGTAACATTAAAATAAAAAGACAAGAAATGCGAGAATAAATTGCATCTGCATGCATAAAAGATAAAGCGTTAATCTATTAATAAACGAGATATGATTTTGAAAAAAAAAAACGGAAATAGAAGACATAATTTTAAAAAATGAATTAAAAGATGTGGGTTTTTCTTTATTAATAAAAGTGCATATATATGGATCTATGCCATACTATCTATCTCATAATACACGGTAAAATATGTGCAAAATAGCAAAATGTTCGAATGCCGAATGTGCAAAACCCGAGGACTTTCATTGTATTTCATTCGCGATAATTTTATTTTATATTATTATTTTTTCCAAGATTTTTTAATGATTTTTTGTGCATAAAGAAAGCGAAAAATAAAAAAAATCTTCGGAAAACGAACAAAACTCATCCCGATTATTAAGTACTGTTTAATAGAGTTTAAATAACAGCTTAAATTAATAATTTTTTTACTTTTCGCGCACGTCTCGGTTTCCTTAAAATGTACAGGCAGGAGGGCTAGTTTTCTATAAACAAGTATCTCAGAATTTAGCCATTCATTCTCTGAATAAACACCACTCAAACCTACGCTTACATATATTCACAGATTAAATACGTAATTAAGATCTCTAGACAAAAGTCTTAATAGAGATACTTGATAAGAAGTGAAAAATGTTTGTGCCGACAAGAGAGAGATTAAGTTGTTTACGAAGGCTCTCTCATTTAAATAACATTTTACTGCCTACAGAAAAACATTTTTTCAACAGACAGCATCTCCTTCAGATTAGTTTGTGGAAATCATCTCTAAAATACCTGATATGACGCAGCATGATTATCATAAGGTCTATCTAGGATTTCAGATTGACTTCTTGATATCTGAAGAACAAATGGGAGGTGATGAGATCAAGATGTTCAGTCAATAAAAAGCATTTTGTTGTTGGAGATATGACTTCTTGATATTGTATTAGAAGTATTTTAGCCAGAGGTAAATTCCATTAATAGCTAGACAACTTTATTTTTTTGTTAACATTTTACCTTGTTAAGGTATGATGGAGCATTTAACCTTTAAGTTTGTTTAACCTCTTCATCACGGATGGCGATTATCGATAGTTTTCCTCTCTCTCCACGCTTTTTAAAAAAATAAATAAATAACCTAATCTCTCTCTTCTCCAACTATTCAGGCCGGACAATTTGACATTAAAATAGTAGATGGTGGAAAAAGCAGTAAAAAGAAAACAGCATAAACATCCAAGTATACAAGGCAACCATAAAATAATGTGAGGTGTTCTGAGCCCTCTTGACGGTAATCTATTGGACAAATAAAATATCTTAGACTTTTTGGAAAATCGGGTTAATATGACCCACAAGAGTAAAATCCCAACACGAAAACGATGTGAATCCGAAACAATTAAAGCGAACTCGACCCCAAACGACCTGAATTGAGAAAAAAATAGCGTCAACTCAACCCGACTCGCGGGTTGGTCGTTTTCGGGTAAAATCGAGTTACCCACCCAACCCGATGCAGTACTCTATGCGCACGTAGGAGTATTTGGGCAATATCAGATATCAAAAGTCGATTATAAAAATTTAACACAAGTCGAAAAGTATGTGCTGCAACTTATACTCAAGTGTTCGACGATTGACAACCAACCATTGTCCAACCTATAGCTTTTTTGTGAGCCATCAGAATAGAACTTAGAAGTCATTTACACTGTGCTTATTGTTTCTCGACGTCTGTCTTTTGCGTTCGCATATTTTAGAGTTAACATTTTCTACTTTGTTTTAAAGTTAGAGATGCAAAGCATGGATTATGATGAAGCAGGTAAATATACTCAACTTCCATGATTTGTTTGTCACGACAAACCTTATATTTAGAAAAGAGCTTCTCGAACGATATCTATTTTAATATGTATTTTTTAATGTTATTTTTACCAAATTTGAGTTTATTAGTTAGTATACATCTATGCATTTCCCTGCATTTTCGTAAATCTATTTTAGAGAATTGTTCAGCGAATTTTTTTTTTTTTTTTTTTTTTTTTTTTGAGTGATTCCATGAAAGCGATTTATTAAACAGAGGTAGGGGAAAAATATGGCGAAGGAATACATTAACCTTTAACTGCTCTTAGCGGTCTCACAGACAAGAGTTTTTTTTTTTCAATTTTTGCACTTTAATTTATAATTTTCAGTTTAACAGACATTAGTGAAAATTTCTTTCGTTTGAAGCTCTAGTATTATCTAGACTTCTGAATACATAAATTGTGATTATAAAAGCCCTGTATTTAAAATTTAGTATAGAAATAGTATACTATATGAGTTAATCAAGTTTTTATTCATCTTTCGATCAAGCAGTCTCAGAGACCGCTCACAGGAGCTATGAAACAATTTATTCTGTGACACTAGTTAAGGGTTGAAATCATGAATAAGTCAAATGAAGACATCAATAATAATGACGATACAATTTTAATGTATGCTCGTAAAAAAAAAAGGAAATATTAAGAATAATTGGGGAATAAAAGCAAGGATAACTGCATATTTCTATTTGTTCATCGCATGTTTAAAGTACTTTTGTCCATTTCTTAATTGCTGTAATACTTAAAAGATATTTTTATTCGTGCTTGTTTTCATTCTGATATGTCATGGGAAATAATATCGTAATTACGAATCAAACAAGCTTTTATATTCGTGTTTCCTTTAATGAAGAAAGATTTACGCGCCACATGGGAACATAATGGGTGGCCGTTAGAGATGTCTAATCACGACTTTCGGTTATTTCATTACCTTTTTTTACACGTGATTTTAACAATCCAAAATATAAATGAAAAAAAAAGTATCTGACAAGATACTTTTGCGTTACTTCGTAGCAACCAAACTTACATTGTGATCTTTGCGTAAATGGAAGTTATAAACGAGTCGAGACATCCGAAACAGTTACAACTCCATTTATACGTTTTCAGTTACATGACTTTTACATTTATACGTCAGTTTTGTTGTAGTCCCAATTTATTCCTACTAGAGTCCTTTCTGAGCCAGGTCTATAGGACTTCATTATGTACAGCAAAATTTCGCAGAAGGTTGCACTCAAAATAAGATTCAATCAAATATTCAAGGATAAATATATTGTGCAGTGTTTAAATACCTAAAAAATATAATATGAATTTTTGGGAAAAATTGTGACAGGCAATGAAAACTGGATGTATTACGACATCTTCGAACGCAAAAGTCTCAGGGTAACTAGAGAATAATAAAATCGATGTCACAATTCAACATGACGGAAACCGCTTATAAAGAAGCTGAAGGGAGTGTGAAAATGGTTCGTTATACGCGGAATTCCTTATAACCAACTTTTTCTTACAACATTAACAACTTTATTAAGAATTTTTAATAGGGCGTTAGTCATACATACAATTAGAATAATGCATACTAATAAAAACAACTGTTTAATTTTTATAATGAATTATAAAGTTTTATTATTTAAAGTTACATTATTTAAACGTTTAGAGTATCCACCGCATATAATGACCGGTTAACAGAGAAGTAACAAATTTTATTTTAATACGAATCAGCTGCTTATGACCATTAAATTTTTGTAGAGAATATATAATTAACATTAAAAATTGCATACATTTATTTTTTGGAAAGTAAATTTTATTTCTACAAGATCTATAAATCTTCAGTAGCTTTAAAGCAAGCGTCGAAATAAATTTTATTGCTACAAAGATCTATAAATCTTTAGTTGCTTTAAAGCAAGCATCGAAAAAAAATTGTTTTTCAGAGTTTGTTATGTATTAGTTTTAACGAATATTTTAATGCCAGTTAACGCTGTTGGAAAGTTTCTCAATGTATGATACAATATTTAAATTTGTTCAAATTTTCACAATTGCGGTATCATTAAAAAATTGTTTATATATATATTTTTCCTCCTTATTTGATTTAATTGCATTTTAATTTTTTACTCGATCGATTATTTCAATTATGTAAAACACTCTTCAGTTAAAAGGGATTCATCAATTTGACAATAGCAGTATTGTAGTCGTAAAAATCCCAGAGAGTATACACTATAGATCAGTTTCAATCACGTGATCACCAGCCCACCAAGTGTTAACCAACCAATCATAATCGTGGATTTGTAGCCTGTATTACGAGCCAACCAATCACAATCCACCATCTTTGGCGGGCAAACAAAAAACAAATCTAATTGCTAAGGTGGTTGCTAGGGTGTGACGTCAGTTGAAACTCATGTATAGTCAGAATATTCTAATCGGGGGGGGGGGGTAGTAGATCACTGCCCCTTCCCCCTCTTCTCCGGGAACATCGACACCAGGGGTCATTAGACATATTTTTCATCTGTATATTTTAATTTGATGACCGAGATTCATGGTTTCGTTCATGAAAAGACCCGCCACCCCCGTTTTAAAAATGGTAGATATTCCATGGTTTAATATTCATACGTAGATTCAAGAGTAGCAAACATGCTTTTCTGGAAAACTTTAATCTCTTCCTGGGAATCTCTGATTTCTGAATAGCAAATTTTATATGTAGTACAGAAGGTATAACCAGAAGGTATGGAGTTAAAAAGGAAAAAAAATCTACAAGGTATAAAGCATATACCATCGTATGCCCTCCACTACAACCCTGGATGTCAGAGGAGACTTCTTTTTGTAGTAATATATTTTTATTGTATTACGTAAGATACGTGTTTTTAGTACAAAACCCCATTATACTCCACATTACGATTTTGCAGTATATCTTATAAACTGGTTAAAAAACAAGGAAAATCTTTCTGTTTTGGAGCGAATTTTAAAAAGTTCGATTTATCCGATTCATCGAATCATTGTTACCAATCTTCTCACAAGGACCTTTGATCGTGCTGGTGGTCGTGCGGGGACCTAGGTTCTCGCACACTGTTTCTTGAAGTTTTCGAACACAGATCTTGAAACCACTGGAACGCAGACTTGAACGCAGTTACTCACTGTGCAGTCGAAGGGGGTTATGCCTGTCCCTCTCTGTGTTCCTGACTCGGCAACTTAGGTGTAGAAGATCACCGTGAGCAGAGTTTTAAGGGGACGTGGCTATGCCGTGTCTCTTTGACAGCTACACGATACACGAGTAGTCTCAAGCCATTGGTCGCGATGAGTTTTTGACGCGGTGACTGCGCATGGTTTTCAGGGTGTTCCATGTGTGTTCCACAATAATTCGGGTCACCTAAATACTTATAGTCCTCCCTGAAGGCAGTCTCTGTTTTTCGCGGCGCGGGTGTTCGCAATGTCGTTTCTTGGTGCCTGTGCGGTAGGGCTTGGCGATATATCGATAAAATGGATAAAACCGATATAAAATGCATATCGTGATACGGATATCAAAAAATCCTACCCAACGGTATATCGGAAATATCATAAATCTGACGAAAACCATGAAAAACATGATATTAAAAGCGCTTCCTCCACTTCGAGTATTCACGAATTGACGGTGTGAATTTTCCCAGCGTAAACCACGATATCAAACAGCTTTCCGTGGGATGCCGTATTCATGAATACTACGGTGTGAGTTCTCGCAGCCGAAATGATTTTTGAAAAGGAAAAAGGGTGATTTGTCTGGTGTGTATGAGACGGCTGGGATACCGTATTCATGAATACTAACGGTGTGCGTTCTCGCAGCGGAAAATGTTTTTGAAAAGGGGAAAGGGTGATTATTCGGTGTTTATGAGACGGGTAATAAATATCGTATAGTCTTGTTTACGGTTTCGCCAGCGACCACTGACAGTAGATGATATATCTACTCGCATGCTATGAGGTGTGGATGAATATTTGCTCTTTGTTGTTGAATAATGTGTGAATTAGGCCGATGGAAAGAAAGGAAGTATTTTATTTGTAACAGTGGATTTAATGGGACACATGAATAAAGAATAATTCAGACATGTTTTTATTTGTTCTTTATAATTATTATTTTATGAAAAAAATTATTAATTTCTTAGTAGTATTCATTAATGTATATTGTAGGGCAAAGAAGGATTTTAAAAAATGCAGATATTTTTACTTCTATACCGCGAGTTTTTTCTTTCCAGAATTTATTTTAAAAATCGCGTTCGCGTGATATATGTGAATATTTGGTATCTGACTGTCTCTGTATATATGACCATTGGTCACTGCCCAAAAATTGTTTGGTGGAAATTTTGCATTTAAATTTTTTAAAACCATTTAAGCATTATTATGTTTTATTTGAAAACGGTGGAAAGGAATATTATGCAAAGTCTTTAATTTTAATAAAATAAATATATTGAAATGTTTCTTCCCTATTTTTATCCGATTTACACCCCCCCCCCCCTCTTCTTCTTCACAAATGAGATATTAAAAAACAATTTACGCGAAAGCGCAGCAAAAAAAAAAAAAAAAAAAAAAAAAAAAAAAAAAAAAAAATATATATATATATATATATATATATATTTATTTTTTCACAATTATAGGTTGTAAAATATTAATGTACTGTCGGGTAAAAAATAATCCAACATGCTGATTATTCATTTTTATTAACCGACTCAAAAAAGGAGGAGGTTATCAATTCGACGTGTATGTAATTTTTTTTTTATGTACAACCTGTGGCCAGAAAGTTCGGTGAATGAATTTTTATTTCAAATACAGTATTGTACAGCATCAAATACAATTTACTGTCCTTCAAAATAATCTCCATGGATGGTAATGCACTGTTGAGAACGAGTATATAAGCCCTGGAAACTCCTGTAAAACAGTTCTTTCGGAATGGCGTTCAGCTCGGCCGTCACGTTGCGTTGAATGTCAGTGATGTCCATAAATCTCTTTCCCTTCAGGGTTAAGTTTGGAGCTTGGCACAACAAAGTTTGGAGTGGCGGAGTCCGTCGTCGCCTAAAAAAATCAAGGTACGAATAGAAAAATCATGCATAAAGACAATGCTCATCGCATTCTTCGACTCTAAGGGTCTCATTCACAAAGAATTCCTTCCTGAGAGTACCACATTGAATGCTGTTGCCTACGCCGATATTCTGAAGCGTTTACTGCAACGGATCTGTTGCGTTCACCCTGAGTAGGCCACGCAAGGCTTCTGGACTCTTCTCCTTGATAATGCAGGGCCACACACCGCCTTGGTTGTACGGAAGTTCCTGGCCGCGAATGGAGTTGTGACACTTGATCACCCCCTTATTCACCTGATTTGGCACCTGAAGACTTCTTCCTCTTCCCCAGATTGAAGTCACCCCTGAAGGGAAAGAGATTTACGGACATCACCGACATTCAACGCAACGTGACGGCCGAGCTGAACGCCATTCCGAAAGAACTGTTTTACAGTAGTTTCCAGGTCTTATATACTCGTTCTCAACAGTGCATTACCATCCATGGAGATTATTTTGAAGGACAGTAAATTGTATTTGATGCTGTATAATACTGTATTTGAAATAAAAATTCATTCACCGAACTTTCTGGCCACAGGTTGTATGTACACCGATTACTCCGGAACTATGCGTCCTATTTATGTGATTTTTTTTTATTCGAAAGAGAATACTCTCGAATTGGTCCCATTTAAATTTTATTAAAATTGGTTCAGTACTTTTTCAGAAATTCATCAAAAACGAAAAAAAATAAGCATTTTAAAAATAGTTAATTTGTTGGGCAGACGACTTTCATTTAATATCATAAAATATTCTATTACGTGAATTTGGAAATAAAAAAAAAAATGATTATCAAGAGTTATTACGTCCGGTTCACCAGTTGTTGGGCAGACGACTTTCATGTTGCAAATAATAAAAAGACTGACATATTTAAATCAGCTTTAACTTATCGTATTTATTTCCATAGAACAAACTTTTTAAGATCTAAACTAAAACTAAAACTTTTGAGTGTTGCCAAATTTGAAAAGCAAAATTACATAAAATTGTGAATTGGATAAATATAATACAACGTACGGATAAAAACTATAAATTATGCCACAACAAATCTACTTTTGAATCTTTTAAAAGTTCCATTGTTGTAGTTTCACAGCGGTTTGGCATATTTTGACGAGCGTTTATTGGCGCATAATTAAATACATTGTTGTTTCAAATCCCATACAAATGTACGAGTTACAGAAAATATTTGGCGATTTATCACATGTGGCGCACTAGTTGGAAACTGCCTTTAAAATATCTAATTATCTATATTATATTATACAATACAGTTGTATATAAATGTTTCTGCAATTGTCTTTTAATATTTCTGCTACATAATATTAACTATAGAGTGATAATATAGAAAGAAAGAAAGAAAGTGGTTACTCAAAATAGCATTATAGGTGACATTGTTGGCGCAGTGTATTTATCTTGTACGGATCGTAAAAATCAGTACACATTAAGCATAAGCACCGAAATCAGTGAGTTACACAGTTATCAAAACTGTAGTATACAACCCGATTATGACACATTATCCAAGACGATTAGGTGAGAATAATGATAAAATTTTTAATCTTCCGTAATCGAGTCTACTGCCAAGGTTAGCATGAAATAAAAAATATATTAGCAACAATATGGTTTAATATAAATATAGATATCATTAAAGGCTTTAAAGACATTAGATGAAAATAATGATAAATTTTCTAATCTTCCGTAATCGAGTCTACTGAAGAGTTACTACTCCCAGAAGACTACTATTGAAGAGTCTACTGCCAAGGTTAGCGTGAAATAAAAAATATATTAGAAACAATATGGTTTAATGTAAATATAGATATCATAAAAGGCTTTAAAGACATTAGATGGGAATAATGGTAAATTTTCTTATCTTCCGTACTCGAGTCTACTGTTGTAAATATAGATATCATTAAACGCTTTAAAGACATTAGATGATAATAATAATAATTTTTCTAATCTTCGATACTCGAGTCTACTGCCAAGGTTAACGTGAAATAAAAAAGATATTAGCAACAATATGGTTTAATGTAAATATGGATATCACTAAAGTAATAAATAAATAAATAAACTTTTTAACCAAAAAAAGAACCGACTTCAAAAACTACTAAAAAACAAAAAATAAACTTTTTAAACAAAAATTGAACCGACTTCAAAAACTACTAAAAAGCGAAAAATAAACTTTTTAACCAAAAATAGAACCGACTTCAAAAATCTACTAAAAAGCGAAAAATAAATTTTTTAACCAAAAATAGAACCGACTTCATAAACTACTACAAAGTAAAAAATAATTTTTTTTAGATAATAGTTAATAAGAAATTAAATTAAGAGCATTGTATTTACCACGCATATTATTATATTTATGTACATTAATTTGATTTTTTGGAGTCGGTGCCAGCCAAGCCAAGTACAAAATTCAAAACAAAATATCCAATATAAATCGTAACACGCGTATGAATTATATCTACATAAATACGAGACAATAAAAAAAATACATATAACTCATCAAATGGTAGAAAATACAATGATTTAAATGATTAACTAATTTCCAAAGCAATGTTTGTCGACATATAGTTGCTAATCTCATTTGAAAATACACATTTATAACATCAGATGAAATGTTTAAAAATGGTAACATGGCTTTAACTTGGCTTGGCTGGCACCGACTCCAAAAAATCAAATTAATGTACATAAATATAATAATATGCATGGTAAATACAATGCTCTTAATTTAATTTCTTATTAACTATTATCTAAAAAAAAATATTTTTTACTTTGTAGTAGTTTATGAAGTCGGTTCTATTTTTGGTTAAAAAATTTATTTAATTATTTTTCATACTTCCATCCATTTTTAAGATTTTCTTCGTGCTTTTTTCCATTATCTTGAAACATGTGCTTGATGACTATATAAAACTCTAATCAGCCTTGAATTCAAGCATTTTTCTCTGGGAGGTATTTCGGAGGTTCGGGAAGGCAGGTGCGGGGGGGGGGGGGGGGAATCATAGGCGCCGGTGAGGGAGGACAATTAATAGCCCCTCCCTGAATTTTGAAATTTAAATCTTTAAATCTGTAAATTTTTATGTTGAAAAAAAATTTAATTTACTTATGCCCAAGTAGCATGATTAATTATGCACTACCGGAAGAAGGAACTATGAAATTTTGTTCACGGGAGATCTGCACCGCTGAAACTCCCATCGAGCAAAGTTTTTATTTTTTAAATTTTGAGTTTATGTGTTGAAAAATTATCTCCTCTGACGAGAAAGAAATGCAAATTTATATATATATATATATGTAGCATTTTGACGAGGTTGAGATATTACGATGAATAATATTCGATGAAAAAAAAAATGGCAGTCCTTCAACGATATAGCAAGTTTCAGTCGATATTAGCGAGTATGGCGAAGTAGAAGGCAATGAAATGAGTCCACCAAAGTTTTCCGATAAATCCAGTCAATCTCCAGACAAATAATTTTATTAGAAGACGAACAACACAGAAACAATTCCCAAAAGGTCTAAAACTTATAGCCCTCGGGCTAACGTTGCTTCACTTCATTGAATTAAGATGTTACTGGGCCAGATGAATATTCTACGGACATAAAAATACCAGACACATATTTGTTTAGCTTCCGAAAACGTCAAAAATCTAGTGCTCCTACCGCTGCGGGCGAATTTTGTTCTCTCCTTGGAGATATACAGAAATTACGTCACGAGCGCACAACCCAATGAGTGAGAAGCTAGCTCCAGCTCAGCGAATGAGGCTAGAGGGCGAGGCTAAAACAGTAAAGAATCCCGTACTTGGGTGCGGATAAATTTTGAAGTTAAAATCCCAAGCGCGCGAAAAATCAGAGCAATAATAATAATAATAATAAAAAGAAAATGGCTTTTAAAAACATTCGAAATGAGAACGCGTCTCAGAATTTTATAGACTGGGGAACTGATAAAAGCTACGAATGATCTTAAATTTTAGATTAAGATTTGGAATAAAATAATTATTAATATACGGATATTTACTTTTAAAAGGACTTTAAATAGGAATAGATATTATTAAGAATTAAGGAAATACTGACTATGACAGAAGTTAGATTAATTTTAAAATATTAATGCGAATAAAATGGAAGGATACGAAGGAAATAAATTTTTATATAACATATATATATATATATATATATATATATATATATATATATATATATATATATATATATATATATATATTTGTTAAATTTCTGTATTGCATGTTGGGGGCTAGCAGAACAACAGTTTTAATATCTTATACCTCCTTGTGTATCGTCAGCGTCCATGGTATTATGGCATTCAGAGTGTGTTTGGGGGGGGGGGGGGTTGCACTTTCGGGACATTAAATAACCGAAAATGTGGAAACTCTAGAGCAGCCATACTCAACCTGCGGCCCGCGGGCCGCATGTGGCCCGGAGACCTTTTACGTGCGGCCCGAGATACATAATCAATAACCTCTATTTATTACATTAATTGTGATGTGTATAAAAGTTTTAAAGACCTTCAATGTTCTTTTATGTATTTTCATGAAAAGATAAAATCTGTCCTGTTATCTTAAATACCTTTTCCTTAGTCAAAAGTTCTTTGTACATGTAGTTCTATTTGTGCTATAGTGGTGTATATTTTTCTGAATCTTGAACACTAAACCAATATTATTCCAAATTTATTACATTTGCCCTATACATTTCTGCACTTAAAATAAAAAAAAGACAGGTTTTGTGTTGAGAAAACGATTGATTTATTAAAACAAATCACCTAATTTTTTTTTCTTTAGAACTTGGAAATGCTACATTGTTGTGTTATTACGTTTAACTAATAATGCTTATTAGGGCTGAAAGTTCATCGCGGAAAAAACTGGCAGCAAAATGTTTTATACCACTATTTATACATCATTTTCAATTGAAATCTACCACAAAGTTTATTGTTTGGAAATAGTGGTGTTAAAAGTTTTTGGTAATATTTCTTTTCAACATACGTTCAATCCTACTGATTATGTTAACTTTAATATACAGATTTGTTATACTACATTTTTTTAATCTTACCATTTAAATTACCTTTTTTTTTACATTTTTATATAATTGTGTTGCGATCCGCCTAACGTTCTAAACATATGATTGCGGCCCGCGAGAAAAAAAGGTTGAGTATGGCTGCTCTAGAGGCTCAGTGTCACCCCTGAATTCATCACTGACTGTAATGCTAAAGTAAAACAAATTCTGTTTAAATATTTTACGTGATAGATAATGTTTCTCTGAAGTGTTTATTTCAGTTATTTGGGATTTTGAATATATAATTACAAGAAATTTCTGATTGTTTTAATGTAATATATACTGTTAAATTTATTATATTATAAATTGAGCGGAGGAGGGTGTGAAGCAAATCAATAATTACAACGAGCAAACCGAAAATATTTGTTTGAATTGTTGTAATAATCAGTCTCATTACTTTGTTAGAGATTTCGCAAGCAGCTAAAATTTCATAAAGCGCAAATTGGCAAATAATTTAGTAAAACTTATTTTATATTATTTAAAGAATTTTTTCATGCAAGTAATGCTCTCTAAAAGATGTTATATATAGAAATTGTTCTCATAATGGAATATGGTGGTATTTAAAATTTCCATTTTTGATGCCAGATGCGATTTTACTAGCCCTGGTCCCTTGAAGGCAAAATTTTTATTCATTGCCACGAATGATATCTTTTAAATATATCTATCAGTTTTAAAACCATATATTTTGTCTATTTCAAGCAAGTATAATTTTAGCGACTCAAACGGTCGCCCTAATTCGCTTTCATCTAAAGCCAACCATATTGTGGAAATACGAGTAAAACTGATTTTTTATTCTTTGTTTCTTCTTCTCAAAATATTCTTTTATTTATTATGTATATTTAGTTTTAATATCACGATATATCGTCATATCGCGATATTTAGCTGACGAAATATCACGATATTGAAATTGAGATATCGCCCAGGCCTACTGTGCGGACGATTCCTTGCGGCGGTTTGCCATCTAGACTTTCGTGAGCGGTAGCGGGCTCCCGCACCGCTCACTTCAGGGATGGTAAATTGTGTTTGGCAGCTGGTTTTTCTTTCGTCTGGCGGGGCTTGCTGTTGCTTTGGCTCAGGTTTCACTGGCGATTTTGGATCACTCTGATACTGGTACGGCTTCACTACTCTTTATCCGATACATCAATTTAACCTCCCTTGTATTATTACAGTTCTGCTGTAAGAAAGTTTTACAATTTATCTGGTTTGACTGCCATAGAGAGACTGCTAAGACGAGGGAACCAGGTCTGTAGAGCATGGATGTCCCTCCCGTCACCTTTATTAAGGTCTTAAAAAAGAGGTTACAGACTGGAGTCCGAGGATTTGAGCCGCTGATAATGAGACAAAGGACGGCACAAATATAAAAGTATGATACATAAGAGTACAACAGAAGATTATAAAATGGCCAGGCTGCTGAAAACTCAACAATGACCTGCTAATAACATGTGTAAGATGAATATCAATTATGAGTGTAAGATCCGCCAAAGCGTGACAAGGGGTGGATGTATTGAGGATTAGGAATCCATTGACACAGAGAAACAAAAGTAAAATAAAGAAAAATGTAATTTTTTTTTTTAGGTTTTACTTGTTTCTATATTGAATTATTAAGAAGTTAAAGAGTAATATTTTAAACCTTTATTAGGATCCATTAAGGCTTATTAAAAAGTTAAAGATTGATTTTTATTTTGTACGTAGGGCTTGACGGGAAAATACAATGAATCTGGTTGCATAGATTAGTGATGCATTCGGAAACTTTTCAAGGGAAAGGTCAAAGGTTCGACATCCATGTAAATGAAAATTTTTGTATCATGCCCAATTAGTTAGACCACTTTTTAAAAAAATTCTCTTGTTTGGCAAGAAGCAAAACAATAATAATATAATTGATAAATAATTACTAATTAATAAAATTAACTATTAACAAATAATCAATAAAATTAATAAAAAAATAACAAAATTATCGTACACAATTCTGTCGTGCAGTACATAGAATATATGTATTTACTTTTTATATAATAAAAACAGTAAAACATATTCATCAGTTAACTAATGCTAATCAATCACGATGTAATTTTCTTAACCATAATTTCTTCTTTTCATTATCAGTTGGCAAATTGAAAACGGTAGTACACTGCTTTTTACTAACGTAGTTAGATTTGTAATTAGGAGCACAACATTTCCTCCCCATTATTTTACAGATATATTCCATTCTTTCTTTAATAATTATAAGCTATAGCTATTTATAGCATTGTAATCTAAATACACTAAAAATATTATTAATTACTAAATAAAACAATAAATATATCACAATACCATCGTAAACAATCCGTAAGAACGAACAAAGTACGTAGAAAATTTTCAGTAGATGGATCTCGTTTCTGATGTCACGCACGTGAATCTCTCCTAGTGTCAGGCCCAGTAAAAAGAGCACACAGCGCCATCTCAGAGGCCCCGGTCCAAACGCCCTGGATCTTTTTGGGCGCCACTGGGATATATGTCAAAGAAGACAAACTCGGGTAAGATGGATCGGTGAAATAAGAAAAGTGGCTGGAATTTTAATTGAACTAGACAGGAAAAAAATCTACATCCAGCAATGGATTTCAAATGGTTGACAAAGAAAATGACGACGAAGACGATAATGATGATAATGATGATGAGGATAATGATGTGTGTGTGATACATTATGAACTGTTGTAACCGGTTTTAGATTAACTATTGCCACTGCTCGTGTTTTGATTCATTGTTTAGTTATACAACTATTTTCTCAAATAATATCTTTATAATGGTAATAAATTAGGTGAAAGCATTTTGATATATAAGAAAGAAAGAAAAAGAACTGCATGTAATCCTCTAATATATTTTAATACTTTCATAATTTCATTGAATTACAGAGCAGTATAAAAATTTCTCTGCTGATTGCGTCAGGAATTTCAATAAAATATGACCCTAGGTGTAGTTCGTGACTCAAAGGTTGACCTTTTAGCCTACGTGCGGTTTGCATCAATTTTAGAGCGAACAAGTGAGTATATAAAGAAATTCCCCAAAGACACCCTTTATCATTCCTTATTTATGGTCCTCGGGTATTTAAGGAGCGATTTACATCCCTTGATACCAAACAATTATAATACGTGCATAACAAACCTACAAAAACAAGTTGTGAGTGATAAATGTGATAAAGGCAGTTATTTGACATGTATCCCATTGTTTGTTTCTGCAAAGATGTTAAAAAAGTATGGGTTTAAAAGCGTGCCCCTCAATTCGTGACTAAATGATGAGTGGAGTAGGTTATCTTCTCTATACCACTTCTTAATGCCATCCTGTTTAATTCTGCCTCCAAATCTGTTTTCTATAGTTAGTATTCTATTTGAAAATTCTAAAATAGGTATTTTGGTTATCGGATTATAAGTTGCCACAGTGCTTTGTAACTGGCAAGTCTTTCTTAAGTTTTTTTTTCATTAGATAGTTAAACTTAATAAAGAAAACCCTTTCAAAATGATATAGATGTCAAGCATAAATGATCAGGCCATTAAAAGTGCCAAGATTTACAGCTGCGCTGTAAAGAATAATCCAACGGAGCACAATAAAATCATTAATATTCTGAAAACTACTAATAAAGTTTCCGCTTCTGCATGTACGATGGAATTTCTACTATACATATAAAACTCTATTATAATTTAGTTTTGTTCTTTATATTTTTAACCCTCTATATTCGATGACAATGAAAATAGTAAATGAAATTATATACAATAAGCGAAGTCAGCACGATTTAATCTAAAATATAGCTCCGATGTTTGTAGAAGGATAAATGGTTATCTAGTTAATGAGAATCGTGCGTTGTAAAAAGGAGTCTGCAAAACGCAGGCTGCGTTTTCATCGCTTGTTTTATTTTCATATAATAGATCATTATTAAATCTTTCTTGAAATAGATTTTTTTAAATATAAAATTGTAAGTTGTGGAAATTAAGTGAAATCAGAACCGAATAATACAGATCGTAATCTTAATGACTATATTAGGATTTTTAAATTCACTACCTTATATATACAGGGCGTATGAGTAAGTAGAACGAAATCCAGAAAGTGGTTAAAAAAAATGTACTTTTATTCCGCTTTCAAGGACCCATTTTTAAGAGACAATAAACATAGCGTAAGGCAAATTAAATAATTATTGTCAGAACACCCCATGCAGAACAATTTTTAAAAATATAAATCGTAAAAAAAGCCACACAGAAATGTAATAAAAAAGTATTAAAAATCCAAACATAAACTTCTACTGTGTTTCATCAAAATGGACAAATTGAAGCCTTTCTTTTTTTCTTCAGCGAGGCTCCATATCTTTGACCCTTCCCTTATTAAGGTGGGTCTCTAAAAAATATTTTTTCCCGCTCAACAACGCGAAACTTTCTGACTCATTTTTATCGAATTATAAACGATGCATTTCTCATACAATTACATCTTGAATTATAAGCGATTGTTGTTTCGTAACAGCAGTTTTTTTCCTATACCGCGTGTCGTATTCGGAAATTAGATTCAAAACGCCTACTTTGACATCATTTTCTAAAAAGTTTTCTGCCTTTAACAAAAAAATGAAAAAAAAAACCTGTTAGATTACATAGCTTCTGAATAAGAGAACTTGCCAAATTCATGCGCTTGCGAAAAAAAATTTAATTTAACAACAAAGAAAAAACATACATCACGCATAGATTATGAAACACTTTCCAACACTAATAGAATATTATTAAGAAATTTCATTTTTGCATGCACCGAAATCTATCATAGTCCATCTTATAATCAAATACTTTTGTGCGTCTCTGTAAATGAAGATAAATGCTATAATCTATAGAAAATAATCTATAGAAAACACGTTGTAATACAACTCAGTGATCCTTTTTAATTTCATTATGTTTGAAGTATCATAACGTCATTAAAAAGCATCGCAAACCATTTTTCGCCATAGATGATAATGTAATGAATTTTTTTGTGTCCCTGTAAACGGACTATGAATGCAACTTATTCTATACTCCTTAGAAAGCATATTTTAGTCAACCTCAGTGATGCATATCAATTTCATTATGTTTGCTGAAGTATTGTAAAATCATTGGAAACGATTTTTCCCCATAGACCATAATGTAACGGAATTCTTTTGTATATCTCCATAAACGAGCGATAAATGCTTGACATTTAATTTTCAATACCGAACATTTTATAGTAAACGTCAATAACATAAAAATTTCATGGCACTTCCAAGTACTTTTACGAGAGTTAGAGCAGGAGCAATTGGTAGACAGATAGACAGTCAAATCGAATTTATAAACACCTTTCAACTATGTTGGAAAGTGTTAAAAATGTGTTAGAAAGTGGACAGTTTGTATTTGAGAACTTTAAACACATGGACGTAAAGAGAAGCAGAACTAAAAATTGTCTTTCATGGAAGGTTTTTTGGGGGAGAGGGCACTTCCAGCAATTATTGCTCATAGACAGTACTGTAATCGAATTCTTTTGTGTGTCCCTGTAAGTGAACGATAATTGCTATGCACACCCTATTCTATAGTAAGCATGTTGTAGTGAACCTCATTGATCTATATCAATTTCATTATATCTGAAATAATGTAACATCATTAAAATACACCGAAAACGATTTTTCTCCATAGACAATAATGTAACGACCTTCTTTTGAGTGCTCCTGTAAATGAACCATAAATGCTGAACACTACACACTCCACTTTCAATACAGAACATGCCAGGGTACACTTCAATAACATATATAAATCACATGGCAATCCGACTACATTTACGCGAGTTAAGCACGAACAGGAGGACAGACAGACGTAATTCATAAACACTTTTGAATGGAAGGTGTTAAAAAGATTAAATTTTTACTTCTATGAATCAGAGATACAATTGCGACTAATGCAGGGTTAAATCTTTGAATTTAACCATTAGAAAAATTAACCTAGTTTTTTTTTTTAATCTGGAAAGATGCATTGTTGAATGTAAAATTGTATTATTTGCAAGTATGAAAACGACAAGTGTGCAGTGAAGTAAAAAATTGATAGACACAATTAAATAAATTGAGATTGCTTTTACATTCTGTAATTTTTAAACACTTCTAGTGTTCTTGAATAACAATTTCCTCATCACTTAAAATTGCAACTTTTTTCTAAATAGTGATAGCTTACATGAAGAGGATAATTTTCTTACATTAACAATAGATAAAAAAAAAAAAAATCTTGCCGCTTTCAGTTAGCCTATTTCGACCAAATATGTTCATTGTTATTCATCCCAAGTAAGCAATCCTGTAAATCACAAAAAGGCGAGAAAAGTAACACTTCATTATTGCGTATATTAAAATAATCCTTATTTATATATATGTTTTTCTTTTACTGTTTTATTATAGCTGTCTTAGAATATATGAATTGATTTTAATATTTCAAATTGAGATTAAGTCAATGAAATTAAACGAAAGCGTTCTGCCATTGCAAATACCACATTTGCTTCAATAACTAAATTGCTCTGCTATTTTGATTGTTAAAGTGAATGGGGTACGAGATAAATATCAATACAGGTGTCTCAGTGATTAACACCCTGTAAAATACCAAAATAAAATAATCATAGGTTATGTTGCTCCTAGTGTGTATTATTGCTCGGCTTTATATAGGCGTATAAATAATTTTAGTGTGCTGTACATTTAACGCATCCAACGTGTTATTTCGAGCTTACAGTTATTAATGTCTTAATTACAGATAGAAAAGAGAGTATAGCAAAATAATACGCTATTGAATGATTAAGACATTTTTTCTTGTACTAAAACATGTAATTAGAGGTGAGTTTAATCCTTATATTAAAAAAAAAAAATAAGTTACAAAAATATCACAATTTACCGGGCATTTAAAAAGAAAATAGATACAAGAAAGCAGAAAGCAGATTAAATCCAAATAACTGACAAACTTTTATTAAGCGAAAAACTGAACAAAATAGCTAAGGTATATTAACTAAATGAAGGTATAATTTTAATTATTTCACTGAAATTTAACACTATTAAGGCTTAAACCAACAACAACAACAACAAAAAAAAAATGCAATTTTGGAAAAATCAATCAGTAAATAAAAATAAATTAACACGACCTTTTTCAATAGTAAATTGTATGTGCATGTAGATAAAATTATTTCTGAAAAGGATTTATTATTCTAACAATAATAAATATTACAACGAATTTATAGATTAGTAATGCCACTTATATAAGTGCTGCTAATTGTACACATTTTGATTTAAAAAAAAATCATATTGTACTTTCCATTAAATAACCAACAATGATCTAAACGTTTTAGTAAACATATTTATCAGAAATTCAGTAAATTATCATAAAATTACATCCAGATACAAAGGCTGTTTACACATTTTTAGACTGCATTCGATAAAGGATTTTTAAAAAATGTAGACATTTTTGGGGGAAATTTCTGCCAACAGCTTATTATTTCAATTTAAAATTATCGTCTGATGTTGGCATATTTACTCTTCTTTCAAAATGGCGCATGTAAACAAGCTGTGGATCGAAGGATACGTTTTTGCGCTTCACAAGGAGAAATATCCTTATTCTACAATTAAAAAACGTTGTGAAAAACATGGTATACATACTAAGCGATAAATACGTCACCATATTAATTGATGAGGGAAAGACAACCAATCAGTAATTTTGCAGGGAAAGAAGATCCCAAATGAATATTAAAAAATGATCGTACTGTTTCAAATGTTTCTAAAATGAGAACACTGGTATCAAGAAAAAAAAATCGCCGGTGCAGAAACCAATCATAATGTTCACCGTCCTTTGCTCAGGCATATGGCCCAACGCCTGACGTTTTGTAGAGCCCTGTATGAAAACCATTTAGCACGAGATAAATGGAAATACATTACTACCCTTGAAGAAGCAGGAATTTAGACTAAATTATTGCATAAAAAAAAGTCTATTTACTATAAAAAATGTGAAGAAAAAGATGTCCAAACCGAGAAGGCAAAGAAAATTTCAGTAAAGGATTTACGATTGTTGCAGGGTATTGTTGCAGGTAATAAAAAAGTACCAAATATACTATACTTTTACAATGGGAAATTAAAAATAAGAAGATTGAAAAAAAAAAAAAGTTAAAATCAATTCATCATATTATCAAGAAAATGTTTTACGTCCGATATTTACAGAAGAAATTCTACTTGTTTATTTCTTCTATGGTTTATCCCAACGACTTTCAAAGAGTGAAACTGCATCAAGACAAAGCCACCAGTCATACTTCGGAAACTACCAGTGCATTCCTTGAGAGAAAAAAAAATAGGTATTGCACCTATACCTTTTCAATATATTCTTGAGAAATCCACTGACGTTTCACCTGTGGTCTATGGTGCTTTTGATCTGCTGAGCTCTTTTTATGCGCAAACCCACCACACCACGATTGATAAACTCTGGGAAAGAGGAATGGCAAACAATAATCCTGAAAATTTTACGAAAAAACATTCTATCAGGGAAATTTCGATGCAGGCTTATAGACCAGAAACAAAATTATCAGATAGAATATATATATAAAAAAAATTAGTTTTTACATCATTTTAAATATTAAAAAAGGCTCCGAAATCGTTCTAAATCTCCGAAATCCTTCCGTACATTCACAAACACTATTTATATTATACTCATTTATGCATCTGAAGCAGCATCACATTCAGAAGAATTACAAATAGATTAAAAATTCAATGCTTCTTTTGATAATGTATGTTACAGAACTTATATTTTTATTATTGATATTATGGTCCATACAAGTAGATATGCTTGGTGTATCTCACTAGAATACGTATTAAAACTTTAGAATAAAAGTTTTTACATTGCTGGTAATATTTTTCTGATTTTAGTGCTATTTATCATTTAGATTTATCTTAATTCGATCAAATTTCAGACAAAAGAACGGTTACAAGAAGTTGAAAATGTTTTGGGTACAAAATAAGCACTTTTTTCGCACTTTATAAACAATTTCCTTTTATTGAAATTTGTTTAACTTTTAAAGATAGCTCAATTTCACTTTTTACACCGTCGAATAGAAAAAAAAAATGCACTATCAAATGCTATTCCTTTGAAAACTATATCTCAATTAACTGATTTTTATGGATTTCAAGCATGAATTAAAAAAAAAATCTATCTGAAAAATGAACATGCAACCCGATTACGAAAAATTAAACGTGTTTGCACTTAAAAAATATAAATAATTCAGCATTTGTTTGTTTCCGTGTAATATTCCGCAATTAAATTGTTAAACGAAACTAGAACTTCGCAAATAAATTATTAAAATACGAATTCAATAGACAAACCACGATCTTAAACAGTAAACTATTCAAAATCGAAAAGTTTGCTATAAATGGTGAATCTTTCGTGATTAACCGCTCGCATGCGGTTAATAAAAAAGTACCAAATATACTAAATTTAAAAAATGTATTCAAGTTTCAATTAAAGAGTTTTCAATTAGAAAGGGTTTTCACCAACGTATACACCAAGCAGTGTATGGGGTATCTTTAACCCAGGTAACCAGAGTTGGATTGCCTGGTATATATTAAAATACACACACACACACACACACACACATACGACATCCCTTTCTCATAAATTACATTTAGAAAAATGTAGCCCTACGACTTAGAAGGACATTAAAATAAATACATATAAAAAAATTCTTTTACGAGCAAAATTTACCGAATTATGATACTTTGAAGTATATTAATTTTCGATGTTTTCTGGCACTAGAAGCTCTTTCCGTTTTTAGTGACAGAAAACACTAAAAATTCCTAAAATTCAAAGTATTATAATTTCGTAAGTTTTGGTAGTAAAAGAATGGGATACTTTTTAGGGTTTCGTTCATCTCACGAAACCCTATTACTCCCGCTCCGTTGTCTGTCCGTCACAGAGCCATTCTCAGAAACTATGTAACTTACAGAGTTGAAACTTAGCGTATATATATATCTGAATACCAGCTATGAAGTTCAAAATATTAAAATTTGAAAAAATCCTATTATTTTAATAAATAGAGATTAAAAACCAAAATTCTAACAGCCTTTTCCTATTAAATTTAAACATGTTTCGTTACAGCAGTTGCCAAAAATTAAAAATCCACAATGAAATTCTTTCTACAATAATTAATTTTCTATTGAACGATTTTCACGTGAAAAATGAAAATGAAATAAAAAGTTTCACTAATTGAAAAAAAGATAAATATGAAATAAAATTGATTGACGTCATAGTGGTAATAAAACTGAAAATTTCTAAGATTTCTCAATAATACAAGGAGTATGAGTATGTGTATGTACACAAAGCAGATGAATATCACGTCATTAGAGAATTAAAAAGAAAATCTGACGTCATATTGGAAGTTTAACGAATTTTTCAAATGTTTGGGAATAATACAAAGCGAGTATCAATATGAGTAATAGAGAATAGTAAATATATGAGTTTGAGAAACATATTGAATCGTGATAAAAATCCGATTATGGAAATAATCACATATTTTAACATTTTGAAGGTGTACAACATGTTTAATTTTGTAATTATTTTTTAAAATATCTGATTTAGTCCGCATGACAGATATTATTATGACAAAAAATAATAGCGGGCTTCGCCCGCTATCGGGCTGCTTTAGATAATCGAAAAAGCGAAAAAATAGACTGGTAAATTTTTACTTTATAAAAAACATGACTCTTTTTTTTTTTTTTTTTTTGCTAAATGAAATTTATTTGGATTTATTAAAGAAAGGATAAAGTGTTTTGAAAGGAATATTAAACGAAACCTTTTGAGCGATCTTCGATCACACTTATCCACTTGTTTATGTTTTTCTTAGATGCTCGGTAACATTTTTCTAAACAAAAGTTATAGGAAATGAGGGGAGAGGGGGAGGCATATAATTTTCTTATCGTTTTTTAATATATACAGCTCCTAGTAAAACAAATGCCTTATCTAAAATCTATACTTGATTTATATATTTTTTGTAATAGGAAGCATATGTTTCTATCCTCATCGGTTTAAGAGGTAATCGCCATTACTTCTATTTTGAATCACCCCGGTATAGAATGATTCACATCACGGTGCATATAAGATTTGGGAAGTGTAAAAGACTGATTAATGCAAAATAAAATAAAACAAATTTTAAACCACTTTCTGTTCTAAACTTTAACTATAATTTAGAAATTATTATTATTTAAAAACAGAAATGTAAGACATTGGTTACACATAAAAATTTCCTATGGGTTTATTATGATAAATAAAACAACAAAATAATTTTCGATCTTCGAGTACAAAGAGAAAGTAAGTTTGTTACAGTTCAAAATCATGCCAGTCACAAACTTTCATCTTTTCCCACTAATGACACACTTTTGCACTCACTTGCTAAACCATTAATTTAAGTGAACAAAGCTATGCCATTCCCTGCAAAAGGATTCCTTTTAAAATAACATGCAAATTTCTAGGAGTGTATTATTAGCTGTCTCTCAAGCAACAATTTATCTGTCAAATACACTTCGCATCGGAGAGAAATGAACTGAGTTCTCTCTCGTGAATTTCCCCAGAAATTCTTGTTAGAAACCTTTGAATAATAGTGCGAGCAGAATTTAAAGAATTCCGAAAAAAATAAAAGTACAGGATTGTAATGTGTATGTGCTGTGCATATATTTGCGGATGATAATAGAAAATTATCTTTTTGAATATTATAAAATGAAGTAAAATAAGCTGTTGAAAATTTCATCAGTTTAACATAAGCCATTAACTTGCTTTTGTAATCTATACTACTAAAAATCTAATTTTAAAGAAAAAACATGTTTTTTAACATAATTTCTAAGATTACGGAACCGATTTCAAAAATTCTTTTGTCTCTGCTTAAACATAGACTACATTTAATCACGGCACTTCTGCCCCTAAGTAAGGGGGGGGGGGAGGGGCGGCCAAAAACTTCTATATTTATTTTACTTTATTCAAAATTTGATAGGGATTATTTTATGAAATTTATTGTTTATTTTTTCACATTCAAATGTTCCTTCTTAACGCTTTCCAACATAGTTGAAAAATGTTTATTCATTAGGTCCTGTCTGGCTGTCTGTTCTTTCGTAAATATACTCTGATTGCCCTGTAATTGGTATATGTTATTGAGGTTTACCATGGCATGTTCGGTATTGAAAATGAAGTGTATACCATTTATGATTAATTTAAGGACACTCAAAAATATTTCGTTACGTTACGGTCGATGGGGAAATTTTTTTTCTGTTCATTTTAATGATATTATATTATTTCAAACATAATAAAATTAATATGCATCACTGAGGTGAACAACAACATGTTTTCTATAGAATATAGAATAAATAGCAATTATACCTCGTTTACAGAGACACTCAAAAGTATTCCATGACATTGCAGTCACTGTGGAAAAATCGTTTTCAGAGCATTTTAATGATGTTAAGCTGTTTCAAACATAATGAAATTGATACGAGTCACTGAAGTGCTAAGGCAATATGCTTTCTACAGGGTATAGAGTAAGTAACATGTATAGTTCATTTACAGGTAAGCACAAAAGAATTCCATTGCATTACGTTCTATGGGGAAAATGGTTTACAGTGTATTTTGATGTTACATTATTTCAAATATAAAGAAATTAATATAACTTACTGAGGTTCACTACAACATGTTTACTGTAGATTTTTGAATCCGTAGATTTTATCGTTTATTTGCAGAAATACTCAAAAGAATTCGGTTACAGGACTGACTATGAGGTAATACTGCTGGATGTGCGTTATTCAGCAGTGATATGCATTTTAAAACTTCACTAATTGCTGAAACGTCAGTGAAGGCTCACTGTGGAGACGCGAAAAGTTTTTTGTTTCCGTCTGTTTGTCTGTCAGTCTGTTCCGTGATAACTGCCGTAAAAATCGTCCTATTAAGTTGATGTTTGGTGGGTATGTTGATGAGGTACCCAGAATTAGCTGTATAGTTTTTAGTTACATTTGGTTCATTCGTTCGAAAAATATAGAACATTCTCTTTAATTCATAATGCTTTCCTATGGGAATGCAGACGATTTTCAAATTTCATTTTTAACTGAAATGAAAATCGCATATTTGAATAATGCATTTAAACATAAAATTATGGATGTTAAATTTTCGATATGGAGGTCTTAAATATATCCAATAGCTTTGAAAATTTGCCGATACATCTATTAGAATTTAGAAATTAATTGTTTAAATTATTGGAAGATTTTTTGCAACTGTTCGGGAAATATAAAACATTTTATTTTCCTATTGTTTACAAATTTTAAAATGCATTTCTTTTTCTTTCCTCTTTATTTTATTAGTTGCTTAGCAACCCTATTTCACAGAATATCAAAATAAGAAATGCATTTTTTTATCTAAAAAATTACAAGAATAAGAAGTTTATAAGAATTTCAGAATATCATTGCATAAATCGTGTTTAATTTAACGCTTCTAATTTCTGAAACCTCCGAAGTATTTTATATGCCTATAAATATGTATGTAACATAAAAAAAATAAATTGCGAATTGTAAGATGCTAAATAATATGAAAAGTGAGATTAAAGAACAATAACTTTCAGAGCTGACGTTGAGGCTCTTGATCTGCAGATTTACTAGTTTTTAGTGTATTACGAGGTGTGTAGATCATATACAAAGCTGCACTAAAGAATTCGCACTTATTACCGGCTATGGACAGCAGTTGCTGAAAAGGAATTTTTACTGCATTGGGTGTTTTTTCTAAAGTTTATTTAGATATCTCCTTGCATTGTCTGAACAAAAATGAAATTTCTTTACAAGACTCCGATAGTGTTGGAAAGTGTTTTATAATCTATGCCGTAATGCATGTATGGTTATTCGTTCTTGTTATTTCTTTAAAGATGCGTGGTGAAAAAAAAAATGACGGCATTTGTTATTTGCGTGTAGCAATGCCAATACCACGTGCAATGGATATAATTCAGTCTAAATAGAATTGCTACATTTTAACTTGTTAGAATCCATCGTTAAGTATTCGATAGGATCACAGCAGCAGCAATAATTATATCAACTTTGGAATCATTAGATCGACTTTTCTTTTCGTCTCTCGCACACGAACAGTTATGATTGCTCACAAATTATAGGCCAAAATGATTATCAAGAAAGGTGCACACGCGAAGGAAAAGGCTTTAATAATTAAAAAGTGAAGTGCTTTTGCCAACGTAAAACTAGTCGTTGGGGGCCACCGTAATACTTACCCATCAGGGATATTCATAATATAAAATATGAAAATAAAACATGCGTAAACTATTTATAAAATGCATTGCAATTCGAGTAATATCGTGGCTTGATGACGTCATAAACTTTAAATGCTCTATTACTGAATTGCGTAAGAGAAACATCCTTATAACTGTAAAAATGATAATCATATTAACTAACAGTTTACTGCGTCGGATAAAGCGTCTCCTTTCCAAATAAAATATATCTTTGAATTGAAATTTGAATGAAATACAGGGTCGTGAAAAATCGAAGAGTGTGGAAAATGTGATTACAAATATCTCGGCAACTCATTATCCGATCGACTTCATTCTTTATGCAAAATTTGTTTTTTTATTGTCTTTTATATTCACTCCTTAAAATAAACAATTTCGAAACTTTTTATATACCTTTTATCAGAACGAGTATTTCGAGAGTCCGAAAAAAATAGTTCCGGTTAATCGAGGTTATTGAAATTCAATAGGTTTCCTGTTATTACATACTAAGTACATTCCATATTGCAAGTCTCTATCTCAATTTTTTCGGGAGATAGAGCGTTTACAGACACACAGACGGACGGCAATTTTTTTTTTTCTAAAAATATGTTTTTCGGAATCTCCAGTGTCTGAAACGTGTAAATCCGTCAATTTTTTTTTCGATTTTTAAAACGATTACAAGACTTACCTTATACTACGTATGGTGGGTAAGTAATAAAGAAGTCTAACAAGTGGTATTACAGTATCACCGAATTTTTAATTAAGCATAAGATTTAAATTTAAGTTACATATTGAATGGATAAATAAAATTACGAATAAAATAATTTAGTTGTGATGGGAAAATTAAAGATTGATGTGTTATTTTTCTTCCCTGTCAGTATAAATAGATAGATTTACTTTTAAGTAATTGTAAACTTGACAGACAAAACTTCAATTATGTTTGATGACGATTAATGATAATAAAATATAAATATTGATATGGAGCTTTTAATTTTAATATAATTTTGACATTTATCTTAGCATTAAAATATTATTATAGCCCAAATTGAAAAAAAAAAAATATATAAACTGCGAAAGTATTACAATCTATACTAATATTAAAAAGAAGTAACGTTTGTTTGTCTGTTTGTTTGTAGGGGTAATCTCTGGAACTACCGAACCGATTTCAAAAGTGATGGTGGCAAATTGATGGTGACAATCCCTGCTCCAACATAGGCTATATTTTATGTCGGTGCCATTACCACCAGGGGGGTGCAAAAGCGAAAAATATTCTAAAATTGCAATTTTTTTTATATTGTAGGAGCTAGAAACTTGAAATTTGGCAAGGTAGTTATTTACAAGATGTAAATGCTCTCTAAGAACAAATTCTAAAAAAATCGAAATTTAAAAGGATGAAATGAGCGAAAAGCGTTCTAAAAACATTCTAAATTACAATTTCTATGGAATTTCTTGAACTACAGAACCAATTTTAAACGTAATGGTTGCAAGTTTATGCTGACAGTCTCTGCTCTAACATAGGCTATATTTTATGTCAGTGCCACTATCCCCAAAGGGTGCAGGAGCGAAAAACGTTCTAAAATTACGATTTTTGCGATACCGAAGGAGCTAGAAGCTTGAAATTTGGCATGGTAGTTACTTACAAGATGTAAATTCTCTTTAAGAACAGTTTATAAAAAATTCGAAATTTAAAAGGGTGAAATGAGTTAAACGTGTTCTAAAAACATTCTAAATTACAATTTCTATGGAATCTCTGAAACTACCGAACCAATTTTAAACGTAATGGTGGCAAATTTATGGTGACAGTCTCTGCTCTAACGTTAGGCTATATTTCATGTCAGTAGAGTGCCACTACCCTCAAGACGTTGAAAGAGCGAAAAACGTTCTAAAACTGCAATTTTTGTCATACTGAAGGGATTAGAAACTTGAAAATGGGCAGGGTAGCTAACTTATAAGATATATATGCTGTCTAAGAACAGTTTCTAAAATATTCAAAAATTAAAAGCGTGGTATGAGGGAAAATGTCATAAAAACATTCTAAATTACGATTTCTATGGAATTGTTAGGGACAAAAACTTGAAATTTGACATGACGGATAGTTTTTAAGACGCAAGTGCACATCCAGAACAGAACAGTTAAAAAAAAAATCGAAATTTAAAACGGTGAAAAAGGAAAAAAAAAAAAAGGTTGTAAATTACGATTAAAAAAAAAATACTGTCAGGATTAGAAACTTCAAATTTGGCATGGCGTTTACTTTTAAGATACAAATACTCGCTAACAATGGTTTGTAAAGAAATTCAAAATTTCAAAGGGCGGAATGAGCGTAAAGCGTTTTAAAAGCGTTCTAAATTACGATTTCTGTGGAATTGTTTGGAATAGAAACTTGCAATTTGATATCGCTGTTGCTTTTAAGACGTAATGATCACAGAACAATTTAAAAAAAAAATCGAAATTTAAAAGTGTGAAAGTGCAAAAAGCGTTCTAAAAGCGTTCTAAAAGTGTTCTAAATTATGATTTATTTGGAGCTGTTAAGGCTAAAAACTTTAAATTTTGCATGGCTGTTACTCACGTAAATGATCACCCAGAACAGTTTACTAAAAATGCGAAATTTAAAAGGACAGGAGCAAAAATAAAACGTTCTAAAATTGCAATTTATGTGGTACAGCTGGTATAGAAGCTTCGTATTTGGCATGGTGGCTCTTAAAATGCAAATGAAGAGACCGGTTTCTAAAAAATTCGAAAGTTAACAGGCTGAAATGAGCGGAAAACGTTCTAAAAACGTTCTACATTATGAGTTAATTGGATTTATTAGAAACTTGAAATTTAGTATAGTGGAAACTTTTCAGATGCAGACGCTCGGTATAAACAGTTTATTAAAAATTCGAAATTTAAAGGTGCAAAATGAGCGGAAAGCGTTATAAATTGTGGTTTTTTCTAAATTGTTAGGGGTAGAAACTTAAAATTCGACATTCCTGTTATTTTTTAACGTACATGCTCGCACAGAACAATTTTTACAAATTTCGAATTTAAAAGAAGGGCAGAAGCAAAAAAGTTTTTTTTTATTGCGATTTTAGTAAAGCTGCTGGTCTAGAAAGTTGAAATTTGGCATGGTGGCTATTTTTAAGATTTCAATGCTCGCTAAGAACGTTTTTTTAAAAAAAATCGAAATTTAAAAGAGTGAAATGAGCTGGAAAAGTTCTAAAAACCTTCTAAACTATGATTTATCTGAAATTGTTATAGATAGAAACTTGAAATTTTACATGGCTGTTACGTTAGAGACACAAATTCATCCACAGAACAGTTTTTAAAAGTTTAGAAATTTTAATGTGTGCAGGAACAAAAAAGTTTTAAAATTGCAATTTCTGTGACATAGTTATTACAGAAATTTGCTTAACTAGAAGATTGGAATTTGGCATGATGTAACTGTACATCTTACTTTTAAGATGTAAATACTTGCTTAGAACTGTTTCTAAAAACTTCTAAATTTCAAATGAAAAATGAAATGAAAGGGAAACCTTCAAAATATGTTCTAAATTACCATTAATTTAGAATTAATTTTAGATCTTCTCATTCATTTAAGTCTTATGTTCGCCTTATCCTCTTTAATAAAAAGGTATGTGTTGCTGACGACTGGGATTTTCGCTAATCGTTGCCACATATTAATCTCTGAAAATAAAACATTTGAAGTTACTGAAAAAATTAATAGCTTGAAAAGTATTTGTCAGAATGTTGTTAGACAAACTGCGTTAGAAAGGTAAAAAATTGTATTTTTCTTGATATAAATTTCAAATCTAATGATTATGCCGTTTTTCAAATATTGAATTTCAAAAATTACCAAATTTTACAATGGAGTACCATAGCGAAATCTTCACGCATAAAAAGATAATGATAACGGCTTTGTGTCCTGACGTATACATACTGATTATAGCACGAGTCACAAATTATAGTAGCCTATTTATTCTGTTAAAATATAAAAGCGAGTTATGATGTCGCGAGTGCATGATTTTTATTTAATTCTCGACGAATACCATATTTTTGTCCACCTCAGTAAGGCATATCAATTTCATTATATTCTCAAATCACTAAATTGTGACTTACTCCACTGCCATTGACAGTGGAGTAAGTCAATTAATGTCCCCTCCATTAATGACATTCACATTAGACATGGACACGTGGATCTATATAAGTATTTGAATTAAGAAAATGTATGTTTTGTTAAAATGTCATGAGTAATAATTAACTCTTTATATGTGTTTGGTATAATAATTTCTTATCATAGATGTAAAGAATGAGCACAGATATCCCGACTTTCATGCATTGATCTAGTACTACTAGTTATCATTATATGAAAGCACTCCCTCAAAGATTCATTCTGTGAGATTTTATTAGCTTGTGTTGCAGAAAATTGGAAGTGTTTCTCTTGTTTGTTAACCGCCGTTTTGATATATCGAAGTCATTGTACTGATTCATTGTACTGATATTTCCAGAAGATTAAAAGATCAAACTTCCGGTTCAGGTATGTAATTCTGTTTATTGCATTTCTAATTATATGAAGATATGGCAAAAAGTGTAACCTTGTATTGCACGTATTGCTTTCTAAAATTGCTACATTCAACAATGCGGTATCTGATTTCATTTTAATTTGACAATACTGTAATCTCTTTCCAAACTAAACTGACATGATAAACATATCTTATATATGTAAGGTTAAAGAAATAATAGCAATTATTTATCAATTCATACTGGCAAAGATAATATAAGGTTAGTTTACTAGCATTGTCAATATGCAAAACCTACTACATAAATGCACTTCCACTTCTTTCCGATGCAACAATAGCTAGGGAATATAATCACATATAATTGTAACTTTATAACAAGACATAAGTTTATTTTTACAGATTTTATTTTATTTCAAAGCAGTTGTTATCAGTCTGTAGCTCACAACCATACTGTTATTACGAATATTATAAATAAGTCTCGATTTCACTCTTTGCGTAGTATTTAACTTACTTGAGTGATGTTGACAAAAGATAAATAAACAAATAAAGTAAATAATTTAAACTGTAGATCAATCACATAGTTGAAGTAAAGTATAATATTCCGTTGTTAGACTAGAACTAGACAATGATATTAATAAAAATAAAAGAGTTTTCAAATTGTGAGGATCCTTATCCTTCCGGTATATTATTTACAGTTCAGAATTGTTTTATACTTGGATTTTCATTGAATTTTTACTACAAAGCTTGCTACAGAAATAAAATTTTTGAGTTTTTCATATAATTCTACTTATAAAGTGGGAAATATTTAGCCCAGTGCTCCTCTTTTTGTTGCATTAAGTGGACTGTGGGATAATAATTTACCACCATATATTTTGCCTAAAATCACTAAACTACACTAAACTACACTAACTGCACTAAACTACCAGTATGTTCATATTTCTACACCCTTCCGGAAATGAAACAAATCGAAAATTACTTGAAATTAATGCTCCAGATTTTTTCTTTTTCTAAAGCCACTCTTCTGCCTTCACTCTTCTCCTTTCTTGACATTTATGAGCATTACTAATGTAATTTAATGACTGGCATTTTGCAAATAGTTGTTTTTGTTTTGACGTTGTATCTCATTTCATATCAGATATGTATACATGGACTTGTATAAGTATTTTTTTAATTAAGAAAATGTCAGTTTCGTCAAAATTTCGCAACATTAATTTACATTTTTTTTTCTTTTCTCATGCTATGACCATTTATAATTCAATTTTACTGCATGATATTTTTACAAATAGATGCTCGTATTTTCACTTTTCCATTTTTTAATTGATACAGATATTTTAGTGAAAATGTGGATAAAAAAACATAAAAAAATTTTAATCTACAAATCATTATCATGCGCATAGTTGCAATGGATAACGTAATGGCTGATATTTAAGCCAGGTCATGCTTTTTATAACATACATTTATTCTCAAAGTTATGTAACTGATAAAAATAAACTTTTCAGAAAAACAAGAAAATTGTTCAAGTTGTTGAAGCAATTCACGTAATCGAATCCTCAGCCACTGATTTAGCTATTTTATTTAACAAAGGTGAAAATAATACAAATTGCCGACAACTTATAAAACACACACAAAAAAAAAAAAACCCTTTATTTTTCTAAAAAAATATTTTATGGGGTTAATTTTTTGGATTTCGAATGCTTTCTAAGAAAAAATATTTCGTAAAAGGTTCTTAATTCCCATCTTGTAACTTAAACGAAGCTAACTGCAACTACGTGAGCTTCATAGATTATTGATAACAATTAAAAGAAGAATTTTCATTGTTTAAGGTATTTCTTCTTTATTTAGAGCCAAAGGTTAATCCTAATTAATAACCCCTAATTAGACCAAAAGAGGGATACGGTTAGTATGAAGTATCAGAGACACGTGCTTTGAGTACCAAGAAATATATTGACAAATCACAGCATTAAATCACCTGAATCTAAAAAAGTTTCCTTTTTATACTGTGTCACACTTTTTCTTCTTTTTTTAAAAAAGTAGTTACTATTATAAATATTTGTTACTTACACACGTTCTTACACATGTAAAGATAATTATAATTAAAAGGACGATTCTTGTTCATCTTGTCCTGAATCTTTCTGGATAAGTTTTGTTCGCCAGTAAATAGTTTTTCTTTTTTTACAAAGCAAATTAAGACAACTATCTAAAGATGCAAGAGTTTATTATAAAAGTACGTGTTTCATTGGTTAACAGAAATCCGAATTAAATACTAAATATGAATGGATGTTATAATTATGAAGTGAATACTAACAAGAAAGAAAAATCACGAGTCAAGCATAGATTATGGAACACTTTCCATCACATTCAGAATGCCGTAAAAAAACTTTGCCGTTTAATAAGGTGTCTTTGTAAACAATTTGTAAACACATCTGAAAACCCAATTCCGGCAATTACCATCTATTATCGGAAAAATATACGAATTCTTTTGTGCAGCTCAATATATGGTCTGTATATTTGTACATTTACTACATAGTATGCCAAAATTTAGTTGAGTTAGTAAACGTATAACACAGTTGAAAATTCCCCTTCAGCAATTTCTGTCAACAAGCGGAAATGTGCTTGAATTATTTGGTGCAGCAATGTATTGTACTGAAATTTCCAGAAGATTAAAAGGTATTGTATTATGCATTCTAAAATTGCTACATTCAACAATGCAGTATCAATATTTCATTTTAATTTCACAATAATGTAATGACATGTTTGAAAATAATGATCTGTAGATTTTATATTCAGCAAGTAATATAGAAAATATTCGTTAAATTTTAAAAACCATACCATAATTGAAACCACAATTCTAGCACTTATTGCTCATAGACAATACTGTAAACAATTTTTTTGTGTGTCCCTGTAACTGCTATTCACATATTAATCTATAATAAGCATAACATCTTGTAGTGTACCTCAGTGATCTATATAAATTTCAATATGTTTGAAATAGTAACATCATTAAAATACACTGCAAACGATTCCCTCCAGACCATAGTAACGGAGTTCTTTCGAGTGACCCTGTAAACGAACTATAAATGCTGCAAAATATGCCTTTTTTAAATTTTGAAATACTCCCATATTTAACACTCTACCACCCTTTCTTTTGTGTAATGCATGTGTTTCTAATGAATGTGTATGCAATGCATATTTTAATCATTTTGAGTTCCTAGTTTTTCGCTATAATCTAAAATTAGTAAATACATTTTCATTCGCAGAACCTTATCCAAGGGGCTGGGAAGAACACAGATGGTAGGGGTTCAGATAAAATAAAAAAAAGGACAATCTGAAACATTGCTAATAAATAAGATAGTGGACAAAATTAAAAATGTTTGTCAATTTGGAATCACTTATTCTAGTTATGTCACTCACCACCCGATATGATTCTGTGTATACTTTCAGTTCACTAAGCAGTATGTTTGGGGTTAATTTTTGTGCTGGTTTTAATTTTAGTTCTTAACATAGTTTATGGGATACTGGTGACACAGTTGTTGAAGTTGTTTCAAAAATTCAATAAGTAGTACCTGCTTATTTGCGTTATAGTTCGTTCAGTGATATGATTGGGTCGTCTGTTATTTGGATAATTCTTGCCGTAGTTTTTAAATAAACTTTTTATGCAGGTAGCAGGACATTGATAAGGTGGACATTGCAATACGTTTCGAACATTTTATAATGTCTAACTTTACCTCTCTTGTAGAAAACCAGAGGGTTTATGTTATAGGCAGTGGTGTAGCCAAAATATTTCCTTGAGTAGCAGTGAACCATTGCCCCAATCCATCTTCCTCAGAGATTTTATTTTTCAGTTTTTCGTGGTAAAAATGGATCTGTTTTCTTCAAAAATCTTTGGAGCAGATGGAGATTTTATGACGAGTTCATGAGGAAATGTTCACGGGATTGCACAGTTTTATCTTTTATATGTAGGTTCAAGAGATACAAAAACCCAGACGTAATACACGTTTTGCTAGAAAACTTCAGTTTTATTCCGATAGTCATTGCTTTCTAAAAGCAAACTCTACACGTAAGTTTTACTTGAGAAACAGAGAGTACACGTAGGTTTTCTTTTAAAACCAGCAAGAATACGGTGTATACCATCGTATACCTTCCACTACAGCCATGAAAATAATGTAATTAAAACGAATATTTGAAATATATACAAATGGTTCCGAAAGAATTATCTTCAAAAGACATATGAAAATTTGACAGATAAAACGCTAATTTATAAAATCGCAATCGTCTTCATAAGATGTTGACGAAATCCTCTGGTTTAATCTTTTACCTTATGTACCTTATACGACTGATTTTTATTATTTTATCATTAGCGTAAATTTATTTTTCTCTAATCTTTATTATGATTTTTCCAGCTCGTAAAATGAATAACGGCGAGATATAGATCAACCGTCGATAATTTTCTTAATTCTGTATAATCAAACGTCTGGTAAAAAAAGAAAATCAACTTTAAGATCACGCGCGTGAGGTCAAACAAGCACTTGGGATTCCTCATTTTGAAAATAAAAAATAAGAAATTTATATGTTGTTTTTGCACAGTAGAAATGAATTCTTCTAGATACCTCACTAACCCTTTTAGTTTGTTAAGAAAATGGGCTGTTTAGTTTTTATTAAAATAGGTTTGCTTTAGTTTACCGAGTAAATTATTCATGTTAATGTCGGACTCGCACGGTTCCTACTTTTAATAATTAAATAAGGTGAAGAGTACTATTTGGAAATAGTAGTACTCAAAAGTAGAAACAAGTGCGAGTACTTTTAACGCCCTTATGTTAATGGGCAAGAGAAATAAGTGACTTAGAGTAAATTGGTATTATTCAGTTGAATGAAAGCTTCACAAGATAAATGTGTTTTTATATATAAAAAAAAAGCCCTTTAAAAAAAGCGTTTTTGAGTTATATAGACCAATCTGCAAAAACTAAAATTCTTATTGTCATATATTCTTTATTTTTGAGATTAAGTTGACGTTTTTTGTACCAATATATTTATCGTTTTGGTAGCAATGATTTTATTTAATAATTTAACAGAATTTATCTTTACATGTAGTTTAATGCAGCCCTTTAAATTTATAGAAAATAATTCAAACAGCTTTCCTTAAAATTAACATTGAGACTAAATTTTTGCAAAAACAACAACAAAAACAGTAAACCTTTGTTACATCGTGCATGCCTGGAGCGGGGCACCTAGTATCATTCATATTCTGTAAGTATTTGTTAAACATGAAAATATTCTATAAAATATACTGAATTTTTTAGGACTTCAATGCTTGTTTTTAATTGCATAATGCAGCGATCTCTACTGGTAAGCCATAGAGAATGTCTCAGGAAAGTTATAGCCAATAGCTTTTTTCCCTCTTAAATATACTGTGGTTTTTAAATCTTCTAAATGATATCTGATATGGTATCTTCTTCATTTTGTTTGATTTAACCGCTGATATGATTCATGATACATTAATTTAACATTAATAAATTTCAATTGCGAGGCACCTTACTTTCTTACGTAAAGGCACTTAGCGACTAACCACAAGTTTCAGCGTCACGCTAATAACATATAGATAAGTTTTCGTCTGTCAATGCACAAAATTTATGGGTCTCGTCTCTTTTCTATTTTGGCACGACGACAGATGGCAACCCTCAGGGGTGTTATTTTACGTGGTGTGGAAATTAAACACCGTCATACGCTTTTGAACGGGATTTAAATTTTTGTATTTCTGATTCCAAAATGGAAAATGATTTCTTCAGGTGTGGCCTTGAGAAATGCTTTCTCTACTTCTTATATTTTATGTTGGAATCAGTTCAGTGATCTGTCCCGAGCAATAGATATAAGTGTTAAAACAATTTCGAAAAGGAAGAACAAAACACTGTATCTTTCATTATGTTTTTATACCTGGCACTTGTTATACAGATATAAATGTCTAATTTATACATAATTATAATTACAAGTCTATTATAGTTTCGTCTAGACTTAGAGCTGTTAAATAATGCTCTCTTGATGAAGCTGTGCGCACTATTTGAGTTTGGAAATTTTCTTTTTACTTTCTTCGGTATAGATAAGAAGAAAACATTGGAATCGTAAAATTTTCGAATCGTTTTGTGATGGATTTGGACGTTTTGGAATGTTCTGAATACGATTCGACTATTTTTGAAAATGTCTGCATGTCTGAATCTCTGTATATGCATGTATGTGACACAAATTTCGTGGGCGCACTATTTCAAAAATGAATGCACAATATTTCATCTAACTTTCTCGGCACCTTTTTAGGTGCGTTTTCGTAATTATATAAATACGTAGCACCTATAGTCGTCGTCTGGTCCGTCCGTCCGTCCGCATATAACAGCGCAAAAACTATCCCAGCCGAATGGTTTGGAATTTAATATATATAATCGTTGCAGAATTTTATATAGAATCATTTCAAATTATATGATAATTGAATCAAAACTTAAAAAGATATTAATAGAAATATTTTTTAAGTAATTTGAACTTTCTAAAAATCGGTACTTCAAAAATCAGCTTCAGAGGATTAATCGTCAAGCGACCGAGATGTATGGCCAAGTTATCTGACATGTATGACGTTACAGTCATATACGACATTTTATAACCTCTATGACCAAGTTATAGTCACATTCTTCATTCTATTAAATCCTATCATACCCAATTAATTGAATGATATCCCATGATAGGTAATGATTCTAGCTTGCCATGGTGATTACGTCATATTTAGCAATCATATAATCTATCGACAGTTTTTTGGATAGATTTTTCTGGAGAAATAGATATTAAATAGAAAAAGAGTCTAAATATGGATTTCAAGTTCTGAAATTTTCAAAGCTAGGCCTAAGTTTCCTATTGGAATTTTCAGTAAATGTCAACAATATATGAAATGTTGCCAACTTAAAATGTACTTATTTTATTACGGAAATTAATCATATCATAATAACAGACGGTATAATTCATTTCACTGAAATAATAACAGTACGAACGCACCTCATTTGTCACGTTTGACGTACAATTTCCACCTTTTTTATTATACTAACGAACTATG
Organism: Maratus michaelseni; assembly: GCA_963931845.1. Classification (NCBI taxonomy): domain Eukaryota; kingdom Metazoa; phylum Arthropoda; class Arachnida; order Araneae; family Salticidae; genus Maratus; species Maratus michaelseni. The sequence goes on from OZ007592.1 coordinate 261,080,170, forward strand.
CATAATAAAGACTGGCATTTTTATGTTGTGTCCCTCATTTGTTCTGAGATTAAAACGGTGATCATGGCATGTTGTTTTAATTATACAGATCCTTTGAAGTATCATTCGTTAAGTATCTGTTATTATCCCCTAACCGACAGCGTTATATGATTTTACAAATAATTCATGCTTCGGAATTTTTTTTAGTTGATTTCGTAAGAAATACTACCTATTACATTCACCCATAAGTTGGAATTTTTGAAAACTTTTTGTAGATCTACGCCGATCATGACTCTCCAGAACCCAAAACCACCCCCAGTTCTAAACTCTCTCTCTCTCTCTATCTATGTCACTTTTTTATGGACACGATAACTGCAATAATTCTGCACAAATCTATTCCAAACTGATACATAAAATCAGGGGGCATAAAATCTCAGTCAAGTTCGTTAATGGGCAAAATCGAACAAGAGGGGGGGGGGGGGGGCTTTTTGTGAAAACAGAAAAAACCCATAATTGCTTAATTATGATACGTATCGAATCCGTTTAAAGTTATTATTACTTCTAGGGAAAAGGCCGAAAATTTATGTATGACAGATTTTTGATATCATTAAAAATGGCCCAAGGGGGGGAAAGGGGGTTTTAGAAGAACAAAATTCATAACTTCGTCAATTCACAAGATATCAAATCCTCTTAATATTATCTAAAACTTTTATATTGACAAGTTTTTTATATGACCAACCCTTATAGAAAAAAAAATCCCTCCCGGCTCTGCCTGCAAACAAGTTAGGTTTCGAAGTAGACGGTTCCAATTGCCGCATCATGGCAAAAAGGTCATTTCTTCCGCAATTCCCAACAAACAGGTGCCTCACGGTCTGCATCTCCGAAATCTACCTGTGCCTGTAGGCCGAGCCGTCAGGGATTTTTTTTTCACAAGCTTCCTTCTACTAAGAGTGAATGTTTACTTGAAATCTAACAGATATAAAAATCTAGCAGAAAAAATATTGGTCAAGTACGAGTATAACTCGCGCTCAAAGGGTTCCGTACATTAAATTTATTAAATACTATTTATTAATTAATAAACTCCTACCTACTACTCCTATTTATTTCACAATTTTAACTTCAGTAGATTCGGAAATAGGAGGAGGGGAGGGGGGCATATTTTTCCAGTATACTTTCGACGATGTATCTCAAAATATAGTACCTAAAATTAAAACAAATATATTTTTGAGTTCGATGTTAGGAGATCTTTCGAACGATATCCTACATGATACATAAAAAGAAAGTTTTTTTTTCAAGTAACTTAATTAATATCTCGGCTAATTACCGACAATTTTTCTCGAAAATCATTATCAAATATCATTGGATGATTCTACGTCGATAGATACCTCGAGCGCCCGTCAACTCCCCCGCTGACCACCCGAAAAGTAAAGTTTGTGTGTATCAGAAAAATGCGTTTTTCTCAAAAACTAGAAAAACCGCTATAGTTTTCCTGCAAGGTTTAAATAAACTTCTACTACCCCTAATTTTTTCATAATTTTAGCTTCAGTAGATTCGGAAATAGGTCGTGGGGAACTTATTTTTGCATTGCATTTTCAACGATATCTCTGAAAATATAAAATTAAAACAAATTAAAACCTAAAATAATTAATTAAACCTAATTAAACCTAAAATTAAAACAAATGTATTTTTGAATTCGATATTATGAGATATTTCACACGATACACCGCTTGATATAGAAAAGAAAACTTTTTTTTTTTTTAAGTAACTTAATTAACCCACTAAATTTTTCCTAAACACATTTGTGAATGGCTAATAATATGAAAATATGTTGGTTAAAAGGATTTATAACTTTTCCAAGTTTGAACTTTCCACGTTCCATAGTTTACGAGAAAAAGGGGCTCTGACAGACTGACACAGAAGTGATCTTATAATGGTTCCGTTTTTACTTGTTAAGTATAGGGAATCCTAAAAAGGACGTACATATGAAAAAGAGTTGTGATTAATAACATTTACGTGACTATTCAGTGTGATTAGTAACAGTTTTTCTTTTTAAGAAATGAAATACAGTAAAACCTCTAAAAACGGAACCTGCCTATAACGGAATCCTGTTTTAATGGAAAATAATCATGATCCCGATGGGAGGATTATCATATAAATCTACCTACTAAAACTTGACTTTTTTTTTTCGGTTTCTTGCTATTCCATTTTCACATATTTTATTGTACTTTACGAATTTAGTTGAAATGTGTTCTCATTAAGGAATTTCACTCTAGCAGCGATTATTTTCAAAGAAGGAAACAGTTATTTTTTTGAACAGTTCTAGATAAATGATAGATACAGGTTAGTAATAATTTTTCGAAAATCAGTAGTTGCGAATTAGCTTTCATTCGAACATTTCAACAACTTAAATAACTTTTAAGACCCAGTTTTATTTTATTGCAATCATTCGTTATTGTTTTCTAATTTATCGCCAGAGTCTTTTATAAATTAAGTTATAGGCTGTAAATTACTTGTTGGTGTTGCACCGAAAACATTATCCGTGCAGAAGTTTTCTACAGTTGTCTTGCATTTCTCGGCACGTGACCTTCTTAAGAATTCTGATCGCATTGGTGAATTACATTTTTCTTAGTTTCTTGACTTTACTTTTTCACGTAATTTCCTTTTGAATGAAAGTTGTATTTCCATCAGCTATTACAAATAAAATTGGTATTTTTGTTTGGTTCAAGTTCGCAAGGTATTCGGGTTATTCCATAAGTTATGATTGAATGAGAACTGGCTACTTTATGACATATTTTTATATCAAGCCACGATTTTATTCGAATTGCAATGCATTTTATAAATAGTTTACACATGTTTTATTTTTATATTTTATATTATGCATATCCATGATGGATAAGTATTACGGTGGCCAAGAACGACTAATTTTTTTTTTTTTTTTTTTTTTTTCGCAGATATTGATCGCGTATGATGACAGCCGACATTTATCTTGCAATATACTTTATTATGTATTTTTGTTAATTTTATGCATTTTTAAATAAAATACGTCTTTAGTTAATTCTTTTTTTAAATGTATATATATTTTTAAATAGAGGTTGGTTCAGAAGAATTTTTTTTACGTGGACTTACATTCAATCAAACACCGCTAACTGCTAAAGTCGCACCTGTGTGCAGGTAATTCCAACGTTTCTCACTCCTCAAAGGCCTACAGAAGAGGAATGTATACTAACGATTTTGCGGGATATAGAGGGATATTGATTTTACATGACGAAAATGTTGAAAATTACAAAAATTTCAAAAACCATACATAGGTATCAAAATCCAATTAATAATAATAATAATAAAAACAATTAGGTTCAGATTATTGCCCATTAGACAAAAAAAGAAAAAATACAACAATATAAAAAAAAATCCCTGACGGCTCGGCCAACAGGCACAGGTATATTTCGAAGACGCAGACCGTGGGGCGCCAGTTTGTTGGGAATTTCAGAAGAAATTACCCTTTTGCCATGATGCGGCAGTTGGAACCGCCCACTTCGAAATCTACCTTGTCTGTAGGCGGAGCCAGCAGGGATTTTTTTTAATTTAATTTTTTTTACTATAAGGGTTGGTTCTATTAAAAAAAACTTGTCAATATAAATGTTTTAGATAATATTAAGAAGATTTATAATAAATTTAAGCGGATTTGATATCTTGTGAATGGACGAAGTTATGAATTTTTTTCTTCTTAAACCCCTCTTCCCCCCCCCCTTGGGGCCATTTTTAATGATATCAAAAATCTGTCATACATAAATTTTTGGCCCTTTTCCTAGAAGTAATAATAACTTTAAACGGATTCGATACGTATCATAATTAAGAAGTTATGGGTTTTTTTTCTGTTTTCACAAAAAGCCCCCCCCCCATCCTCCCCCTACTTGGTTAGATTTTGCCCATTAACGAACTTGACCGAGATTTTATGCTCCTTGATTTTATGTATCAGTTTGGAAGAGATTTGGGAACAGATGCTTTACACTCACGAAAACATCTGAACATAAGTTTGGCGACTTTTTGGTTGGCGCGATTTTCAAGACCGCGCTAAACGAATAATTTAATACAATGGCTAGGTTGCCATTAAAGGAAAAAATCCCCTAAATTTGACGACTTTTTTCCTCTTTATAACGGATTAAAAAAAAAAAATCTGTGCGTGAGTCATAGACGAGATTTGTGCAGAATTATTGAAGTTACCATGTCCATAAAAAAAGGACATAGATAGACAAACGTGACAAATGCGGTGCGTTCGTACTATAAGTAGTTTTAGTGAAATGAATTACATCGTCTGTTATTATGATATGATTAATTTCCGTAATAAAATAAGTAGATTTTAAGTTGGCAACATTTTATCTTTTGTTGACATTTACTGTAAATTCCAATGGGAAACTTAAGCCGAGCTTTGAAAATTTCAGAACTTGAAATCCATATTTATACTCTTTTTTCCGTTTAATATCTATTTATCCGCAAACATCTATCCAAAAAACTGTCGATAGATTATATATTTGCTATAATTAAACAATTTTAGTATGCAAATTCGGTTTTTAAATTCAGTAATACGAAAATACTATGACTCCAAATTAAATAGGACGTAATCACCTTGGCAACCTAGAATCATTACCTATCATGGGATATTATCATTGAATTAATTACGTATGATAAGATTTAATAGAATGAAGAATGTAGCTATAACTCGGTCATAGAGACTATAAAATGTCATATACATCATACATGTCAGATAACTTGGTGATACATCTCAGTCGCTTGATGATTAATCCTCCGAAGCCGGTATAACAAGGAAGTACCGATTTTAAAATAAATCAAAGTACTTAATAAATGTTTTTATTAATATCATTTTAAGTTTTGATTAAATTTTCATAAAACTTGAAAGAACTCGACAAAATTCTGCAACGATTATATATATTAATTAAATTTCAAACCATTTGGTTGGGTAGTTTTTGCGCTGTTATATGTGGACAGACGGACGGACGAACCAGACGAAGACTATAGGTGCTACGTATTTATATAATTACGATCGCACCTAAAAAACATGTATGGTTTCTCACGCTAGGCGACTTAATTAAAACCTGCATAGTTGACAAACCTTGGGAAAATGCACACAATTTTCAACTATGTCGAGGAAATTCGTTGTTTCTGCACACTGTACGGCGAGCAGTGTTCTGTGGTATCCAAGATTTTCCTGAGTAGTTTTATCTGAATCCAATGAAACAGAAAACACGTTAAAATACATATAATTGTCTAGTCCTTGATCGAAAGTATTTTAAATTTTGCACTTTTAACAAAATTGCGGACTATCAGATTTAATGTATCAGTTTTGAACAAATAAATCTGATATTAAAATAACTAATCATTTTTTAAAGTCTGATGATTAAAAGTCTTAAATAAAATATCACATTTAATCAGACATAAGAGTTACAAAAAATACACTAAAAACATTAAAAATACTGCAAACGATTCAGGCTTAACTTAGCCCCTCATCAGTGCAATTACGTACGTTGACCGGAGAATTTTCAACCATGTTTACAGTTAATAAAGTTAACCAGTTAAAACTTGAAAAATTGTTGACGAACTTCCATTAGAGCAAGATCGTGTATTCAGGTGGAACAGCAGAAGATTAATTAATTGGCGAAGTCTGTTTACGAGTGAACCAACCCTCAAGAAATACTCTACTCTTAACGTTATTGCAGCTGGATCTGATTACTGCGATACTTGCGAAATTCGGAATATGGTCCGTATCCAAAGAATGCTGTACTAGCTTTGATTGAAGGCTACCAGATTTATAGGCACGTTTATGTTCGGCGAGACGAATGGCTCAAGTACGACCCGTTTCACCAATATAGACAGAGTCCCAGACCCCACAAGGGATACTGTAGACCGCGCCGGTTTTAAGAAGGGGGGGATTCTAGGTTTAAACTTACAAAGCAATTCTTTTAAAACATTCTGTGGCCTGAAGGCTGTACTGATATTATTATACCTGAGTAGACTAGAAATTTTTTCAGAAAGATCTTTGTAATAAGGAATAGACACATATCTAGTGGGGCTTCTACGAACTAAAGAGGTTGACAAGCGATGCTCAGAAAGTAACCTTTTCAGCCACCGCAAAGGGTAACCATTTTTTCTTAAGTCAGAAATTATTTTCTTTTTCTCCAATAGGAGGACTGCATCAGTAGAACAATAACGATTAGCACGATGGGCCAACGTTCTTACAACTGCGATTCGATGTTAAATTGGATTTATGGATTCAAAACTTAGATACTGTCCAGAATTCGTAGCCTTCGTAGCCGTTGCACTGATGAGGGGCTAAGCTATAGCCTGAAACGTTTGCAGTATTTTTAATATTTTTAGTGTATGTTCTGTAACTCTTATGTCTGATTAAATGTGATATTTTATTTAAATCTGATATTGTTTGTTTATAAACCAGAATGAAAATAAAATTAAAAAATGCATCGGTTAAGGACAAGGAAAACATAAACTTCTATTTAAGGGAGGACAAAAGAGGGCGGACTTTCTCCATGTGCGGCCTGGAGAAATGCTTTCTGTACTTCTTATATTTTACGTTGGAATCAGTTAAGTTCCGAACAATATATGCCCGCTTTAAAACAATTCCGAAAAAGAACACTGAAATACTGTATCTTTCATTACGTTTTCTTTTATATTTAGCATTAATTATACAGTCATAATGTTCTATTTATGCATAATTATAATTAGAAATCTCTTAAAGTTTCGTCTAGTCTTAGAGCTGTTAAATAATAATTTCTTGATAGAGTTGTGGGTATTGTTCGACTTCCGAATGTATCTTTTTACCCTTATTTCATGAGAAAAAAACTTTGGAATCGTAAAATTTTCGACTTTCGTTTTTTGAGGGATTTATGCGTGTTGGAATGTCCTGAATACGATTTGACTTTTTTTAAAGATATCTGTCCCTCTGTCTGTATGTGACACAAATTTTATAAGCGCACTATCTCAAGAAGTAATGCACAGTATTTCATCAAAATGCCAAACATACAGAAAAAAAAAAAAACACTTTTTGAAGCCGAAATTTCTTAAATGAGTCTTTTTACCACGAGTATTACACATAGATTCCACGAAAATTATTCTTGTTTTTTCCTTACTAAACTATTAATTTATTGTTCTGGAATTAATTAAAATATTAATTTTATATTAATGATATTTAAGAATTAATTCGGACGATTAAATACTTTTATCAATATTTAATTTTTAACAATCCCAATTCTTCAATTAATTTGATGGTTCGAAAGTGCAAAGTCATTGCTATTTGAGTTCTACGATAATTTTTTAAATGCTGCGCTATTGGATTTAACAATGCGGAAACATGTTTTTACTCAAAAATCTTCATTTTCTATCGGTTACACCGGGATCACCACTCATACGATTATTGTGACATTATAGTATATGTATAGAATATATATTATATTATACAATATTTCGATGTGTTAACTTAACGAACATTCAGGTAAGTAAACATAATGTTTGATTTGTTTCTCTATTCGTTATCTAATGTGAATCTTTAATGTGGTACATGAGCATACGGGACACATATTCTGCAGGTACACATTAGAGTCCGCACGGGTCAGGCACAACTCGACCCGACTCCGAAAATTCTATTTAAAGTGAACCCGAAATCTGATCCGCATACGACACACTTCAATCCGAACACGAAATATTCCAACCCGAAATCGAAGTGAAAGAAAATTATGTTGAAGGGGCGAGGCTAACGAGGTAAGCGCTGAAAATCAAAATATTAGATTCTTGGAATTAAAATTAACTCTAGTCTTCAACATACAGAAAGAAAAGGAATGGCTTACCTTTTCTATGGTCTATCCAATTTTGAAATATCAGCATATATTTATATATCCATTAGTTGTGGACTCACTATATTCACTAGCTTGAATAATCAAATTTTTATGCACCACGACTGAAATAAAACTTGTAAACAGTGTTGTTAGATGTGGTTAATTAATAAATAAATGAGTTAACTATTTAACTTGTTTTTAAAAATTATATTCTACATTAATTAAAATTATTGAAAGCTTTACATTTTAGAATTAGAATAATTTTAGCAGGAAACATTTTTTCCCGTGTCTTTACAGCATGGTTGATAGTAATACACTGACTCATTTTGATAAAGTCTGGAAAGTTACAAGTAATAGTTTCATGAGTTCTTTGAAATAAATTGACGTCACTAACATATATATTTCACAAATAATTAGGGGGTTTTCTGAAGAATTTTGTTGCACAACTGTAAGTTCATAAGTTACATTTAATGATGAATAATTGTCTTATTAAATGTTTGTTAGTTATGTAACAAGTTTATAATAACATAATCACAAATCACAAATCACGAATTATAAACATACTTCACATTATTAGAAGAGTGATGATTATAACGATGTAATAAATATCTATTGCTTGGAAACTTGAAACTTAAGAGTCATAAAATTAGATCACTTGTTTTTGAAGAGATGAGAGAAAAATTATCGTTGGGTTTTTTCTGTGCTTTATCATTTTCCTTCTTTCTTTATTTACTTTGAGTGGAAAATATTATGTTGATTAAAATGAATGGATTAGTTATCTACAAATTATCCATATCTTAATGCAATTATGAAAAATGGTGGTTTATAATCATATCTCTAATATCAATTTTATCTTTTATTTTTTTTTGTAAAAATGAACACATAATGCACTTATTAATATTAAAATTATATAATATCTTTCATTTGAAAAATATTTAGGATTTAAAAAAAAATGAGTAATTCCGAATCCGACCAGATGGAGTCAAAACTCACTCCAAAACCGACCCAAACCTGAAACATTTAAAATCAACCCGACGCGGTCTCGGGTAAAACCGAGTTACCCTACCTACCCGATCCAGAACTCTAGTACAGATATGCACCAGCGATTTTGTTGATGAATATAATGATAAAGATTTTAGAAACAGTAATGTGACACATTTTAATGCTACGTCATCGGTCCTGTAAAAAAATTCAGAAAAATGCCGTCATGTAGCACAAACATTTACCAAAATTCAATGTAACCTCAAATGGTTATATTAAAGGATTCCGGAAACCTTTTGGAGTAACAACTTGGAAAGCCATATGGATAACTTTTAGGAGGAGAACCAATCAAAAAAATCTCAAAAATTAATAAGTTTCCGAGATTTACAGCAATTTTTTAAAAAATAAGATACGTTTTGCTGCTTGTAAATTTCAGAAAGACATTTCAATTCATTTCGGAAAACCTATTAGTTTCTTAATTTCCTGATTGCTGTTTCTCCGAAAAGTTTCTGAAGAGAAGGGAAAAGTTTCCAGAATCTTGGGTAACTACAAAATTATACTGAATTTTTTTAAACGTTTCTTCCAATATCAGATAATGGTTATGAAATTTTTTACAACGAATTTAATGCTATTGCCATACAATAGTTTGAAATTAAGCTATTTTTTATATTTTTGCAGTAACAGCGGACATTCATGATGTACACAAAAGAAAAAAATATTGATTGTCAGGTAGAGTTTACACAACAAATTTATCTCAGTTATGTATGGATGAAATCTTTGGAGAGAGTTTCTTTTAATTCCAACTGTCCAGGACAGAAGTTCTACCTATGAGACTTCTGCGTTCACGTGACCTCTCTACCAACTGACCTATCCCGGACATCTTTGACCGACGTAATTCATTTAAATAACACTGCTGTCAATAACATTCAGCCAGCAATATCACGCAGCTCAAGAGACGAAACTTCCGGCATAGGAAATTCATTAATCATAGATATGATTAATTAATTATAAAATTAATGTTGAATGCGTTTGAAAGGTTTTTCATTAAAGGCGGTTTTTATTAGTTTTATTTATTCAACAGAAATAAGCCTTTGTGTACTGCCATCTTTAAACAAAACATTCCTTCTTACCTCTTAAATGAAAGCTGATTTGCGAAATAGTTGTAAAAATGCACCGCAGTTCTTTCAGAAATTTTATACAGATTAAATATTACGAGCAGGGAAGACCGAGCTATGCTCGGTCAAAATTAAATTTGAGTTCAAATATCATGACCCATGACCAAAATGACCCACTAATTGGATTTTCTCGAACATGTGACTTAGCCCAGCAGTCTTCTCGTGCCCGAAAACCATAGGATGCAAAATTTAGTGTAAATAGTCTGAGCCGTTTTTAAGATAAAATAGCTTGACCCATAATGACCCATGACCAAAATGACCCACTAATCGAAATTTCTCGAACATGTGACCTAGACTAATAGTCTTCTTGTTCCCTAAACCTGTAGGGTGCTAAATTTATTTCAAATCCTCTGAACCGTTTTTAAGATAAAATAGCTTGACTCATAATGACCTATGACCAAAATGACCCACTAATTGAATTTTCTCGAACATGTGACCTAGCCCAACAGTCTTCTCGTGCTCGAAAACCATTGGATGCAAAATTTAGTGTAAATTGAGCCGCTTTTTAGATCTTGACCCACAATGACCCAGAAATGACCCACTAATCGAATTTTCTCGAACATGTGACCTAGTCCAATGATTTTCGCGTGCCCGAAACTCGTAGGATACAAAATTTAATCAAAATCGTTAGAGCCGTTTTTTAGATAAAATTAATTTGACCCGCTTTGACCCAAAAATGACCCACTAATTGAAAGTTCTCAAACATGTGACCCAGCCCAATAGTCTTCTCGTGCCCGAAAATAGTCGGATACAAAATTTCGTCAAAATCGTTTGAACCGTTTTTTAGATACAATTAGCTTGACCATGACCCAGAATGACCCAAAATGACCCACTAATTGAATTTTCTCGAACATGAGACCTAGCCAACAGTCTTCTCGTGTCCGAAAACCATTGGATGCAAAATTTAGTGTAAATTGAGCCGCTTTTTAGATCTTGACCCACAATGACCCAGAAATGACCCACTAATCGAATTTTCTCGAACATGTGACCTAGCCCAATGGTTTTCTGGTGCCCCAAAACGGTAGGATACGAAATTTCGTCAAAATCGTTAGAGCCGTTTTTAAAATAAATTTTGCATATATATATATATATATATATATATATATAACCACACACAAGATTTGCTCGTATTAGAATATATGATAAAATAATCAATATACAGAAAGAGAAAGTGATTTACGATTTTCTCAAAAATAAAAACAAACATAAAAAAGTTTGAGTCATATTATAAAAATGGTTTTGATAGTTTTTTTTGTTACAGTGATGCATAATTTAATAACTCACAGAAAGAATAAAGTTTGAAAAATTCTAACTGTACAAAAACATTTTGGCATATTATCCATATTATCCCACACACGTTACCTTCAATAACTATGGTTATGAATATGTAATTATGAAATTATTTTTGAAAACATTTAAAAAAGGTTTGAAAGGTTTTTTTCATAAAGGGTTTTTGCTTTTATTTATTCAACATGCAGAAATATGCCCATGTGTATTGTCATCTTGAAACATTGTTTCTTTACCTCTTAAATGAAACCTTATTTGCGAAAGAGTTGTAGAGAAAAGGTACAAGAGTTCTTTCAGAAATTTTATACTGATTAAATGTCTATAGAGTTACGATTATCAAAGTAATTAGATAACCGGGAGTTCAGGGGACATATGCTTTCTGACATAAAAAATTAAAGTTTTTATATAAAAGAAACAGTCTTGGGGTGTCAGCGCATACGGGAATGTTCTGGAGGAAGTACGCTGGTATACACCGTATACCTTCTGGATTTTTTAAGAACATCAGTATATACCCACTGTTTCTAATGTAAAGCTATAGCGTATAATTTCTGGCATATACCATCTACCTATAGCGTATATCCTCTGTTTTTTTATGACTACATTACAGGGGCATGTAATCGTATTAATACTTCGTGCTACTTTTCGCAGAAGTTGAATCTTCTGAAACTACTTAGTAATATTAAAAAGAGAGGATTGAAACTTATTGTTTGAAATCATTAAATATTCAGTAAAATCAATTAAAAATAAAAATGCAGATTTAACGTTAAGGCTGACGTTGGATCTGCAGATTTACGCGCTAGAAATATAATCAATATTTACACTGCTAGTGCATATTTATATGTACAGTTGTTTCTTCAGATATGAATTAACAAAAATTGAAGATAGAATATAATAGTTTTAGGAACTGTTCATGTGACTTAAAGAAAGCCATTGTTTGAATGATGATGAATGATCCATGAGCCCTTCCCTTTCCTACGTCCCTGAATGCTTGTGGTATGTTTGCAGTCATATAAGATAGGGAGGATCCCTGGCCTAGTCGGAAGGTGCCGAATTTAATTTTTAGTTTTGGCTGGTTATTCGTATTGGTTCGAAATTCACTTTAACCCCTTCGGGACAGGCGGCTTTCACGCAAGTTTTATTCAGTTGGCACCACTTTAAAAAAAAAAAAGCTACCTTTACTTAAACTATCACAAAAATGCTCTAATTAGAGAAAGCAAATATTACTCTTATTTTTTACTGGTGCCTAAAACAAATTCTGTATGCTCTTTTTGAGGGTGCATATATGCACCCATGGTCCCTAATGGGTTAAGCTGAAGGTCACAGTTTCCACCAGCTGTCATATACAAAAAATCATCAGAACGTCAAACAACCATATAAAGCGATGTTATTCCATTTACTAAAATATTTTTATGAATGTTATTATATTTAATGTTAAGAATATTATTTATTTCTTTAGTGATCTGAAAATGTAGAAGTCTTTGTTGAAAATCCCTTTACTCCACGTAATCGACGCGAAGCTCCCTACGCTAAAACTGATTTTGACATTTCTGACAACCATGATGGATACATGGAATTACTTTCTTCTTTTTTCAATTAGATACATTGTTAGGCTCGAGATTTGCGTGAATCAATTTTGGGAAAATCCACCTACGAAGGAAGTGACATCATAAAAATTTCTTTGATTGTGATTTGTTTTAAACTTGTGAGTGAAACAAATATGAACGATACTTTTTTAAAAGATTATTTTTGAAACATTATTTACAAAAATTATATCCATGCGATTTTTCTACATAACGAACTTTCTTTAATATCTATATATTTAAAACGCTAAGCGATTTCTTTCGACAATCCGTTAGAACAAACTACTGCATCAAATTACACCATTCTTTTTTTAAATGAAAGATATTAGGACACAGATTTGTTATCGTGCATTCGTTTGTTCGAAAATTTAATTAATTAGCTGTAATTTTCAATTAAACATTTACTTCTGCTTATGACGTCATAAAGTTGACAACTCCCACTTTTGAGGGCATAGAGTTTTTTCCCTGAACCCTGTGGTTCGCCAATCTTTTGACATTAACTAATATCAACTAGGTAATATTTTAACATTGTAGTATAAAATCTTTAAAAAAAAACTTAATTAGCTAGAATATAATCATAATAAAATATCTAAACGTAAACATATCAATATGAATAACAAATCTCACGTAAAATGTTGCAATTTAAATGATTCCAATTGAAACAAGATTTGGAGAGTTATCCTTGACGCCCAGCTAACATAAAAGTACCTATTTTATTTTATTTATTTACACACATATTCAAATTTATTATAAAACACCAGGTTGCCATACAAAGCAAAAATCGTCATTTAGGTGCCAAAAAATAACCCAGGTGCGTCTGCGATATCTGTACTGATTTAATCAAAATTATTTTGGTTGCACCGCATATTGCAAAATTAATTAAATCCATGATTATTGTTTCTTTCTCAGATTAAAAATAAGAAAATTGGTACTTCTCTATTATCCCGTCGACCACTTTTCATAACAAAAAACTATCGCCAAACTGTAACGCCAAATAAACGGGAGAACGTTGCCATTGGAATATCAAAATAAATAAATAAATAAAATACATGAATTTAAGGACACAATTGTTATTTTAATTAATGAAATAACTAATAAATCAGTAAAACATAATGAAAAATAGACGCAAATCTCGAATTAAAAACCACTTGATGACGTAACAAACACGTATAATGCTTCTGACATCAAGTAAATCGGACTGCATTTTTGGCGTTTAATTTTACAGTTTGGCGATAATTTTTTGTTATGAAAAGTGGTCGATCGGATAATAGAAAAGTACCAGAAAATTTAATGTTTAACGAAATTCAATTATTTGATCGATCGCAAATTTTGGTTCTTTTCCGTTATACCGACACCATGCCATACATGTAAATATATGCTTGGCGACAATTGTGTCCGTATAATGGAAAAGTACTCAATTTTTTCTTAGTTCGCACTATACCAAAAACAAACATTTTACAGGTAACAAAAAAATCGCCGAAAATGGCTGCTTCATCAGCTGTTATGACAGCAAAGTTGGATAAAATCTAATAACCTGAATTTTACAACGTTTATGCGAAACACCACAGAGAACACACGTTTTTTTTTTTTATATAAGTAGGGTATATTTAAACGAATAAGAGAACTAACAACCTTCAATAATATAATGCATGAAAAAGTAAACAACTAAGTGATTCAGCAAATCATAAAAATATGTATTTCTTAATATAACTATAAAATACAGAAAAATATTCTGGTACCATAAAAAATATTCATTATCCCATCGAAATTCCGTGCATTATCCCGTCGTCCGATTAAGAAAAAAAAAACTATATGCAAATTAGGTACTTTTCGGTTAGCCAGCGCCAATAAAGTATATATATATATATATATATATATATATATATATATATATATATATAATAACAAACTCCAATGGAAAATTACTTGCAGAATCATTATCACAAAAGCCAACCAAAATCTAACACATAAATTCAATACTAGAAAAACAAAACTATATACATTATATATATTTGTATCTATGTATGTATATACTATATATACATATATATATATATATATATACTTCATTGGCGCCCTGCTAACTGAAAAGTGCCTCAAATAATTCGCCAAACTGTAGCGCCCAATAAACAAACGGAAGAATGTTGCCATTAAATCTCAAAAAAGAATAATAATAATAATAATAATAATAATTAAGAAAAGCCCCATTTACTAAAGTATCATTTATCAGTAACTTTTAACAATAAAATTTACAATATATTAATGAAAACAGAATCAAAAATAATCTTGGATATTTATTTACAATATTTCTCTTAATTATGGAAAAGGAATAATCATCCTGATTATGTAAAGGAATGAAGAAACCATACAAATAAATTACACTTGAAAACATTAAAAATCTCCTTTTTCTGTAGATTGATTTATTATTGTAAAAAAAATTCTTCATGTTTACATAAAAATTGATTAGCTTAAAACAATAGATGCGTTTCAGAAGATACGGATTTAAAACGAACAATGATTAAAGAAGACATTTTAAAAATTTTGATCAAAACATTTTAAAACTTTTTTTTAACGTCGAATTTCGACGGTGCGTTTGGGGAGAAGCAATGCACATGCGCATAGGAGCTCATTCGGTTGCATTATCACAGGGGGGGGGATGTGTGCCTTATTTAATATGTTCTTTTATTGACTGAATATGAGATGAACGTAGGGATATGCTATTTGTATGATACTTCATAGGTTCAGGAAATTTTCTTTCTTGCCGTGGGGAATAGGGCGGTAATGTCAAACTGATTTCCATTTTGTTTACGGATTGTTTGTTTGGAGTTTGCATCGGAAATAATAACGTAATTCACTGGGGGAATTTTTTAAAAAATAAAATACTTGAAAGATTATTTCATAAGCACCCCTACTTACGTAATAAAGAAGCTTATCTTACTAATACTGCTATTGTAATTTTTTCCGTCAAGTTTTGACGGGTACCATCTAGTCTAAATGATTTCTCTAACAAATCGGGAGTTTTTTCCCCCCTTGTATTATAAAAAGAATTAGGACGTGTATGAAACGAATTTCAGCCAGTTTCATTTTTTGTGAAGAATTTCATACCCGATCGCCTTGTTTTATCTTCTTTATGGGAACTTTTAAACAACTTTTATCATTTACATACTTGAGACGTCGACGGAGTATCATTTCTGAATTGTACACTCAATCTGTGCCAAATTTCAATAGATTGGACATTTTCATTTGTTGAAATTTTGATAATTAATACTTTGTGCGACCACACTAGGTACTTTGTGTTCACTAATAATGATAGCAATTAAATAAATGAACGTATGAGACATAAAACAATGCAGAAGGAATTTTTAAACCGTTAACTACTTACTGTGGTTGTCATGATAACAAGTATAAAAATTGTCTGTTGATATTTATAT
This sequence comes from Maratus michaelseni, assembly GCA_963931845.1. NCBI lineage: Eukaryota > Metazoa > Arthropoda > Arachnida > Araneae > Salticidae > Maratus > Maratus michaelseni. Next base: position 261,096,462 of record OZ007592.1, read on the forward strand.
AAGTAGAAAAAGCAAAAAAAATATTTTTTTTAAATACACTGTGATACCTTGAGAATACTTAAATTTCCCAGCTAGTGTGACTTCTCGCATAAGATCTATTCCCACGCAAGGGAAGTACCACCCAGGCGGACGGTAAGATCAAAGACACCCATTGGTCTTTTCTAGTGACAAGTTCGACTACTAACTGGAATAAATCTGACTTCGGGGCACCCTGATATGATGTTAATGGATTACATAGACCCCCACTCCCCACCCCAGATGTACATATTGCAGTATTTTTGGTTTCCAGACGCGTTTGGCGTCATGATGCAATTGCAGGGATCCAATGGGGACGAGAACTCGATCCAATAGGACAAAATGTTACGGAGTTCACTCCCATATCATCCACCCCGGAACAGAAGAGGGGGAGATCGAAAGAGAATATTAATTGTGGTTTGAGAGGCCGAAGAGGGTAGAATCCTTCTCCCTGCTTCGAAGTAAGATTAGCCGAGAGAGGCTAAGTGAAAGAATGATAAGTGTCGTGTTTTGATAGCAGCCCTGCTGTGCCTTTTGATTGAGGATTATCGGAACAGTAGATATCCTAAATAGAAACCTCGACGCTAGAGCAAGGTTATTTAACCTAGCTTTTTAAAAATTGCTTGAACGGAACTTTATTATCAATTTGTCGTCACCTAGTCCTATTCTAGTTACTGCTCTTACTCACATAATTAAAAGTACCTAACGGCTATTATTTTGCTATAGCCTGTAACTTGTCGATTTAATAAAGTCAACTGTTTTTATTTGTTGATCTGTGCGTGCTCCCGTGTTTTACACGTTACCGTACCTCACTGATCCAGCTTGAAACACTGGAGAATGGTGGCAGCACAGAAGATATCTAGATAGCAGAGAAAGAAGCGACGGAAACAGACGGTGCAGCTGAATCCACAGAAAGATTGAGCTGAATCTACACTCGCCAAATCCAGGGCAGGGACAGAAGCCGAGCTGAATCTACTCCCACCAAATCCAGTGCAGGGATGGGAGCCGAGCTGAATCTACACCCGCCAAAACCAGGACAGGGACATACAGCCAAGCCGCAACAGCTGGACACGATACCCGCCACTCTTGAGCAGGGACGGGCAGCCGACGTAACACTGGAGATTAAACCCATGTAAGCACTGTTTTAATTCCAATAGAGGGTTTGAGGTGTTGTAACATTTTTGAAATGGGCAGAAAATGTAATTTAACTTGTTTGTAAATACTAAAATATATGAAATTTTAAAATACTATCGTCAGGAAAAATTTGTTTAGAGATAGTAAATTAAAATTGTTGTGAAACTAAGTCATTTATGTCTCAGGAAACTAAATTTCTTTAATTGCCGAAATTTTTAGAAAGTTTGAACTCTGAAAATTTTAGGCCATAGAATTGTTAATAAAGCCATAGAATTGTTAATAAAGATAATGGAAGCACAAGATTATTATGAAAAACTGGCGCTAAGCCAATAAAAATTGATAGAAGAGGACCGTATAGAAAGATTGAGGTTGAAAAAAGATAAAATTGACAAAGAACATGAACTCGCGAGAATTAGATCTGAACCGAAAAGATGACACTTTAATGTTATCATTCAGTTAAATAGAAAGGGAACCTTGGATTTTGTTGAAAAACGTGTTTCCTAAATTTGAATATTTTAGGCTAGTTACCTATGGAGCTGACAGAAATAATTCTTAGAGACCCCCCTGACGAAACGGACAACTTACATTTTGCGAAAAGTAAATTACTAGAAAGATTTAAACTTAGCCGGAAGATTTTAGAATCAAATTCGTTAAAAAGACCTCAAACACCGGAGTCAAGAAGTCCTATGTCAAGCGCAAGTAAAGTGGTACCCGAAAGCATGCTGAATCGTAATTCAAAAGCGGATGATAGAATTGAGATAGTGACGTAGGGATGTTCATCCTGAGAGAAGAATGAAACCAGAAAATTTACGGAAGAGGGAGAAAATATAGACAGAGTGTTAGAGGAAAAGACAAAAGTTAAGATCAAATCATCGAGATGGAAATTCACTAAAAAAGTGAACCAATATTGCGAACACACGTTAGAAAGAAAGCGAAAAACCTCTTCAAAATCGAATTGTTTAGAAACCCCTGACTTCCCTTCGCCGCAAAACAAAACTAATTTTAGCCAGGTTAAGCTGTTGGAACACGTCGCTGAAAATGATCACCGCTTAACTGGAGATTTAGGAAAAATGAAGGCAAATCGTCGCTCCATAGGGTACCGGCCAGGAAGACAAAATTCCACATGCTGGCTGTACGAGTCGTGTAAATGCTACATTCGGTTTAACAACATGTATATAGTTCTCTAATTCATTTATTGATCTAATTGCATTGTTTTAATTGTGTAATAGTATTTATGTGTTTATAATATAATATTCAGGAATTTAATTTACAATTAGTGACAGTAAGAGCTCTTATTGAGCCTCTGTAATGAATGAAACATGTGTTTAGAGTGCTAGAGTACAGATTTCCCATATTATGAAAAATCTCGTCGGTGTGCGCGGTGATGCTGTGATATCTTGAAATACTTAAATATCCCAGCTACTGTGGCTTCTCAAATAAGAACCATTCCCACGCTAGGGAAGTGCCACCCAGGCGGACTGTAAGATCAAAGACATCCATTGGTCTTTTCTAGTGACAAGTTTCACTACTAACTTGAATAAGCCTGACTTCGGGGCACTTGATATGATGTTAATGAATTACGTAGACAACCCCCAGGTGTGATAATTGCAGCATTTTTGGTGCCAGACGCGTTTGGCGTCATGATGCAATCGCAGGGATCCAATGGAGACGAGAATTCGACCAATAGGACAAAGTGCTGCGGAGTTCACCGCCCATGGCCCCCCTCGGAACAGAGGAGGGGGAGATCGAAAGAGAGAAGATTCATTCTGGTTTGAGAGGCCGAAGAGGGTAGAATCCTTCTCCCTGCCGATAATGGCTAAGTGAAAGAACGATAAGCGTAGTGTTTTGACAGCACCACTGCTGCGCCCTTGATTTAGGTATATCGGGACAGTAGATATCCTGAATAGAAACCGCCTCGACGCTAGAGCAAGGTTATTTAACCAGCGAACTTTTTAATAAGTGCTTGAAAAGAACTTTATTATCAATTTGTCGTCACCTAGTCCTATTCTAGTTACTGCTCTTACTCACGTAATTTAAAGTACTAACGGCTATTATTTTGCAATAGCTGCAACTCGTCGAATTAATACATTCAACTGTTTTAGGTAGCTTTCAATACAAAAAAGTATAAAGCTACCTATTGCAGCCGTTCGGAGGAAAGCAGTTCCAGAAAATTTCGATATATTTTCACCGATCATGACCCCCAGACCCCAAAACCACCCTCCGTTCAAATGTTGATTTATATATATATATATATATATATATATATATATCCATATATATATCTGACCTATGTCATACGATAACGCTCGTATTTATAAATCAATTTTGATGAAACTAATTGTGTGTATTAAGCTCACCAATGTCTCGACCGAGTTCGTTGGCCAGCTTGGTCCGCCATTTTGTTTCAAGATGGCGGTCATTTAAAAATTTAAAACTAAAATAAATATACAAAAAAGTTAAAAATTCAAATTTATTTTTTAATTACGTGTTAGGCCTTGATACAAGGATTCCAGAGCATTTTTTGTTTTACCTCTATCTTAAGAAATGGCTGAGATAGAGCTGTTTGAAATTGTAGGGTGGCTGACATTTTGAAACAGAACAGCACATTAACGCGATTACTCGCAAACCAGAGGGCCCGTGCGAAGATTTCGCACTGAAATCTAATATTTTTAGGTACTTCTCTATTATCCCGTCGACCACTTTTCATAACAAAAAACTACCGCCAAACTGTAAGATTAAACGCCAAAAATGCAGTCCCATTTACTTGATGTCAGAATCATTATGCGTGTTTGTTACGTCATCTAGTGGTTTTACATTCGACATTTGCGTGTATTTTTCATTATGTTTTACTGATTTAGTAGTTATATTATTAATTAAAATAACAATTGTGTCCTTAAATTCTTATATTTTATTTATTTATTCATTTTTGATATTCCAATGGCAACGTTCTCCCTTTTATTTGGCGATAGTTTTTTGTTATGAAAAGTGGTCGACGAGAAAATAGAAAAGTAATAATTTTTTATCAATATGTAATAGTTATTAGATGCAGGTTTAAACTTCTAAAGAAAATGCAAGGATAAAAATATCTGCAAACAACATTTAGTTGTTAGTCAAGCCAGAATATCATCTAATTTATTCCATCAAAGTTAGACTAAAAACTGATCCAAGATTGCTAAATGCACGCGCGAGAAAAAAAAATTAACAATCGTATTTTGACTGCATTAGAGGATGACGTCATCCGCTTCGGGAAAAACATGGGACTTAGAAATATAAATCTAAACATTTCAATTTCCATTTCGCTTTTTAATCATAAGTATAAAATAAACCCGTGCGGTGTTTTTTATAATAATTGCTGAGCATCATATAATGTGGTATTTTATTTTTTTGGCAACAATAATTTCAGGAAAACCTTTCATTTCTTTTATGAAAACAATGCCGATTTAATTTTTAATTTTCAGCAAATTTTAATCAAAAACATGTTTTAACGAATTGTTAAGTGGGCTATGTCAGAAGCCGGTTCAAAAACCTTTCATATGGTATCTCATTCGTTGTTCTGCGTTTCATATTTTCTTAGAAAAAGGGATGTTGACAGGAGAAATTATGATTATTTTCTTTCATTGTTGTAATAATTTTCCCAATCATACGCATAAAACTATATATTCATATCCGTTAGCGCCAAATTCTCGCCAAAATTGGCGACATTTGGCGAAATATCGCCAAATTTGGCGACCAAAATAAGTCTTTATAAATGAAGCCAATTTAGCTATTGCTCAATAATTTGGCGAATTTCTTATTAAATTCAGTATTAACGAATCTTTTGTAAACGTTTCTTTGCACACGTTGCAACTTGCTGTTTTCGTGTAACATTTGCTAAATTTTTAAAACGAAGATATAGGAAAGCTACCTTTTCCTCCCGGTACAGTCCGGAAGGACTTTTTATTTGTTGGTCTGTGCTCCGTGTTTTACATGCTACCGCACCTCACTGATCCCGGTCGAAAGACTGAGGTTATGACAACACTCTTTTATAATTATTCAATGTTTATTTTGAAAATCACGCCTAATTTCACGATTGTAATTCATGATTAAAAAAAAATTCCATTACAATGCGTTAGTTTGGTGTGGACACCAATTGAGTTCAATTATTGAAAAATAATTCATAGAATTATCCCAAGACATTAAAAATTAGTAGTGTTGAGATGACAATCGTTTATAACTCAATATGTAATTCATTTCAAGGCGCTTCAATAATCATGCATGCATGTATCATGCTTTTATGTTTAAAAATGAATCAGAAAGTTTTGCGTTGTTGGGCGCTATTTTTTTTTAGATCTTCTTAAAATAGTCTACTGTTACGTCAAATATGATTGACAGGTAACTTCTAGTGAGCAACTCTGTGACCTCTTTCCGAAGCGTAGTTGGCACTCTGCCATTTTTTTTTGTAATATTGCAATTAGTAATTCATAAATGTATTGTAAGGAACCCTTTGCTCGCGAGTAAAACTCGCACTTGACAGATTATTTAAGATTTGCAAGAGGAAAGAGAAAAAAGATTTAAATATCTTTTCAGGACTGTTAAATTGATTTCTTAACGTATAATCATAATTCATATGAAACTATTAATTGATTAAAGCGTATTTTTAAAAGTAGGGGAAAATCGGGTAGCCCCGAACACTTGGATAAATTGCAAATAAAAAACAAATGAATGAAATTTCTGTCTTTATTTTATACTTAAAATAAAATTACGAACTTCTTTAATGATTTTAATTAAACATTGCTAATAATATCGAAGTGTTTAACGAAATATACTGAAAATAGTTTGGCCTTATTTTTTTGGCGTCACAAGAATCGGTGGTAGCCCCGGAAATATTAATCAATGTTGTCCCAACCACTTTTTGACTTTACAAACATTACAATTATAATAAAAATCCGATGCATCTATATAAACACAATCTTCATGGGCTCAGTCTTTGCATTCCTGGCACTGAATCAAGTCTTCTTCTAATGTTTTTCCGTATATGATGCATTCTGTCTCGTTTTTTCGAAAATTTATTCACGAAAACAAAACATTCACGACTAACTTACCCGGCACCCACGTCGCAATTAAACTGTTTTTGTTTCGATTCTAGAGGGCGTTCATTTACAACAACTCTTTATTTACGCAACACTTTGAATTTCTTAGAAATTGAAATGTCCGCGGTTACCCGACTTTCCCCTATATATATTATACTTTTAATTTTTAATTTTTAATTTATATTTTCTACTTTTTACTGTTCAAAATATATCATTTTTGCAGCTTTTCAGCCAGTTTTTCTTTTTTGGCGAGCGTGATTTGGCTCATCACTAAATCCATTGTTGTTGTAACTCGTATACAATTGTAATCCTAAAGAATATTTGATTTATCACCTGTGGCGGGCTAACGGAAAAAGTCTTAATATTAATTTATTTTATAATTAAGTTTTAAAAATATTAAACTGTTGTAATGTCATAGGAAACACACCTTTGTACATTTTTTTTTTTTATAATTCTAGCATATTAGGAAGTGTGTTAAAAGTCGATATCAAAATTACATCTTTATAAAGGACCAAGTTGAGAGAGTGTAAAATGTCTCGTTTAATTTGATTCACCCTTATATAAACTTCATAGTAACTCAGAATAGACATGTATAATAATAAAAAAAAATAACTGAGTGTTTCAATTCTCTTTCATAAAAGCAGGTGTTCCGAGAATTCATAAATCACAATTTTCAATTTTTACACAGTATGTATCTTTATTCTTTCTCAGCTACTTGTTTGATGTCGTATGATCAGAATACTGCATTCAGATGCGTGGTAAATGAGAACGACATGCAAAGTAAGATAATTCATTACTGTACCTGACTACTGAAATTTATTTTCAATTCGCTTGATAAAAAAGGGGTATATCCGGGTGCATGATTTATCATGAATTTTATTTTCTGCAAATACTCACACGTTCAAATTCTTACGCTTTAAATCATTTGAAGAACAAGTTGTACAGGTGTAAAATAATAAATGGCTACAAAATATATGATAAAAAAATCATGCTTAGAAAAAAGCCAAAATCAAGTTCTTCATGGATAGTATTTTAGTTGTCTCTTGAAGCTAGAATTTCTAAAGGAATTTAATGACACTTAGCGTAAATAATCTGCAAATATCCTTATACAATAATATCAATGGCAATATATGATTTGAGGGGGTCGGGGCAAAAAAGTGTCAAGCCACATTTTTGGTGAAATAAATCTAACACTGTATTCTGTTGCTTGATATTGTAAATTATAATATCCAACATATAATTTGTTTCTAATGACTTGGTGGGGTGTGACGGGTTTCGTTTTTGCCCCAGATGTTTATGCCCCCAATGAAGATAGCTAATTTACAAAAATCGTAATAGTAATATCATTAAAGTAATGCCATATTGTTACTTAGAATATTTCAAATGTTACTAAGACTTTGGCGAAAAAACTTTAGGTTATATATCTTGATTTGAGTATTTGATCAAATTTTTAAATTGAAATACCTCAGTAGTTCAAAAATATGGTTTGACACTCTCTAGCCCCGACCCCTTCATTTGTTCATCAGATTTTTTAATTAATAAATACGTTTCTAGAAGAAGTCAAATCTTCCGTTCTTACACCGCCAGCGAGGAAAGTTCCACGTGTATATGTTAATCTTACACAGAATGAAAGAGGCTAGACTTTCTTTTTTAAGGGAACAAAATATTTTATTTTTCGAATGTAAACTAAGGAACTAAATTATCAATATCTCAGTGACAAGTCTTATGATTTAATATTTAAAGATGTAACAGTAATTATCTTAATTCTACAATTTGAGAAATAGCAGAAAAAAGTTAACTTTTTTATTTGTTTTATGAAAATTACAATAGCTCTTGTTCATGTAGTTTGGACTGCCTTTTCGTCAAAAATTGTTTAAGTGCTCTTCAAGCATTGTTTTACAAATTATGTTTTTTTTTCAGATATGATATCTGGTCTTACACCAAGAGAATGGGGATCGATAAACAAGGGCGTAAAAACAATCCTATAAATGTTAGCAACATTTTCATTGTGGAATATAAATCCTTATTAGGTATGGTATACATAAAAATATAAAAAGTTTCAGTGCCTTTAAATGTGTTCAAATTTAAGAATTTATAAAACTAGTAAACACTAAATAATAAAATAAAATGGATAAAATAAAGTTTTCAACACATAAATTACACAAATACTAATATAGAGATATTGCAGCGGTCGCTTCTTCGTCTTGTCTAGAGTTAAGTATTTCAACCGTTACCCGCTAAAGGATTGTTTAAATTGAGTCAAAACTCAGATATTTCCGACTATACCCAAGTAGCACAAAATGGTCGTGCCTATTTTGGCTAATTGTTGTCCCATGTCTGCTTTCCTATACCTTTTGTCAACAAAGGCCCAACAGTGGTCTAACAGATAGCAGCTCAGCTGCGTTCCAAATCAGAGGTGACCATGTTTGCTGATTGTCGAAATGTCAACTTTACCATTTCCGAACAGTTTATACGACGGGACAACAATACAATCCGAGCTACTTGGGTACGGTTTTACCCTATTCCCTCTCCCCAATATATATATATATATATATATAATGTATGCAGAAAACTTCACTGAAACTTTGATGATATATATATATTTTCATTATCGTATATTATATTATCGATATAATCTTTGCTTATTGTTAAGCAAATTATATCTTAAAGATAATGAAACCTCCTGAATTCATTCACTTGTATTAATTTTTTCTCCCAAAAAGATCATATGTTGAAATACAGATGCTCTTAAAAATACTAACATTACAAGTATGATCATTACAAATAGACATAAATTTTCATTACAAATATTGGGGAAAAATAGATTTACAATAACAGATACTATTTTAAACAGAAAAAAAAAACAGTTTGATAAGCTTTGCACTTCTTATTACTGTTTATTACACATTTATTTCAGTTTGATTTTGATCATGCCGAAATAGGTACAAAATTAGGGACTGTAATCCCGCAATGTTGCGGGATCACGGACACGGTGTTGCAAATTTAGCGCGTTTACTTTATTTCGAAAGTCAACCATAATTTTCGAACAGTAATGTTCGCTTTATTTAATGACAGACTTTCTGTGATTAAATAAAGCAAATATTACTATACGGTTATTTTGGTAGATATTTTGAATAAAAAATCCCGCTAAATTGGCCGCGAGGATCTGGCGGTATCGAAGTAAATTATGTCTGTTATCCGAAGGTAACGAAGTGTTGACATTCTAGCAATTTTTTCTAAATATCTACCAGAATTTCCGAATAGTAATCTTTGTTTTACTTAATCACGTTAAGTCCGTCATTAAATAAAGCGATTGCAAATTATAATAGGTTTTTAAAATAAAAAAACACGCTAAATTGGCAACAATGGACGCGAGATCTGGCAGTTGCGGGATTGCAATCCCTATACATAATCGCCGGCTTCACGGGGGCGAAATAAGCAATCAGGCAAACTCCTACCACTACTTTAAAAAAAAAGTTTTTTGTCCTATTGAATCACTGTGATAGTTAAGACTACAAAACAACATATTAAAAATTAGTGGTGGACGTTTGCCTGATTTGCCTCTGCTAACATAAAATATAGTGCCATTTTAATAAAAAAGGATACAAAGTAATTCAAAATTAGTCAAAAATTAAATATTGAAAATGTACATTGTAAACCTTCGATATATTAAATAAATGGTAATTGACTATTTCAACTGAATCTTTTGTAAAATTCATAGTTTGAATTTTGATTTTAATTAACTGACGAATAAAAAGTAACTTTGCATAGTTTTTGGAAAAATTATTGCACTAAACTGATGATCTATAGATCTGTATTCGGATTTATAATCTGCTGGCTTTCTTACAGTGGTGCACAAGCAATTCACTTACAGGTATTTTACAAAGCAAATTTTTTCCCGATTTCTGCGTGAAATATCCCTGTTTGACTAGTTTTAAAATTAGCGACAAAATAGAAACTAATTTTTTTGTACTTCGAATAATTTGGCTTATGAATGTTTTATTTTTAATTGATGATTTCGTTCAAAATATCGATTATTATAATTATAAGGTATAAAAGATTGGATAAAAAACAACTGGATTGGAGATTATTGGAGAAAAAACACCTTTAAAATGAAATTTATTTAGAATCCTTGAAATAATTGAATTTCAAGGATTCTAAATAAATTTCATTTTAAAGTTGTTTTTTCTCCAATAAATAAAGTTACTTTCTCCAATCTTAAAGATCCGATTCTAAGTCATAATAGTTGGGGTATTTACAGAATATATTGTGAATGTGGTCTTTCTTATATTGGGCAGACGAGGCGAGCTCTTAAATTTAAAAGAACACGAAGGTTATCTCAAAAAACAAGAACTTGATAAATCTACAATCTCATCAAAAAGTCACCTGTAAAAAATGCAGCCAAGTCTCGTAACTCATTTACCGTAAAAAGTACTGAGATCGTATAAAGCCAAGTTTAACTATCTTATTAACTCTGAAATTTTCATTCACAAAATCACTCCTAGTCTCTACATCTTTAGTTAATTATTATTTTGTGACTTGGCAATTACTTAGCACGAGAATGTGATGTATATAGTTAGTCTTAATCAAATAATACTATAACATATTAAGGTGTCATAACTTCCCTGTGCGTATATAATTTGCTTTAGTTAAATTATCCCATCCCATCCCATAACATAGTAAGGTGTAATAACTTCCCTGTGCTGCGTAATTGCCAAGTCACAAAATAATAATTAACTAAAGATGTAGAGACTAGGAGTGATTTTGTGAATGAAAATTTCAGAGTTAATAAGATAGTTAAACTTGGCTTTATACGATCTCAGTACTTTTTACGGTAAATGAGTTACGAGACTTGGCTGCATTTTTTACAGGTGACTTTTTGATGAGATTTCACTTCTTTTTGTAAGTAACCCTCCTTTTCTTGATTTTGGGTTCTTTTTGGAGATCATCCACTGATTTTCGCTAAGCCCACACTCTGTCCCTATTCTTTACAGGTATAAAAAATTTGAAGCTTTAGTTTCGTTTGCAAAGTATTGTAGATAAACAGATTTCAGGTTCCTAGGCAAGCACTAAATTATGGGAGGGGGAGTGTCAAAAGTACTCTCAATTGCTTCCAGGGTAGGCGCTATGCATCTGAGATATAACTCGCAGCCCTAGATACTTGATATTTAACATAAAAGGACTTTTTAGTATAAAAAGAAAGCCAAAATTAAAATTTCCGGAAATTTCCAATAAATCAAACTATATTCCTTTTTTCGATGGTTTTTTTTTCGTTTTTTTTTTAGACTTTTTTTTATTATTTACGGATTTTTTAATTTTTCCTTACTTTGTGTACGAAACCCTGCCTTTCTGCCAAATGTCAATCTTCTAGGACTACAAAATCGAATTATTTTCAAATTTTCGACTTTTTATGAATTTATTGATTTTTCGATTTTAATTCTAAGTTACCTGATTGTCATGCTAATATAGTAATTATTTGATCCGTCTTCTTAGGATCATTTAGGTTCAATTTAGAGATAAATCAAGTGAATCTTAGAGTCACCATGATTTTATTTAGAAAGGACTATCAAGCCATAACCAGCCAGTAATGTCGGGAGGATAGGGGGAGCTGTGAAAATTTTTGTGGGGCTAACATCATTTAACAATCCATATTTCATATGTGAAGTAAATAGAGTACAACATGTGAAAGAAAACAAACCTGTCTATAAAGAAATCGCCTATATCGTAGCCAGTCTATAGCGGAACTTTTCTATAACGAAATTCGTAAACGAAAGAAAAGAAAACCATAATCCGGGGGAAATAACATAAAACAATTAGGGGCGTTGTACTATCTAATAGGACAATTATCTTATAACTAATGTTTCTAGCAGTACAAAATCAAATTGTTTTCGAATTTTCGATTTCTTAAACATATTTCGATTTTTCGATTTTATTTTCGAATTTTTTAATTGTTCCTTTTATTGAATAGTAAATACTACCTTTACACCAAGTTTTAAGTTTTTTGATTTTTGATTTTTTCGCATTTTTTTTTATAATTTTCTGGATTTTATAATTTTTTCTTATTTTGTATCCTTTATTACAAATTTTAAATTTCTAGACCTACAAAATCGAATTATTTTAAAATTTCCGATCTTTTTCGATTTTTTTATTTTATTTTCGAATTTTATTGCGTTTTTATTTTAACTTATTCTGAATCCGAAACACTATCTTTACCGCGAATTTTAAGTTTCTAAGGCCAAAAGATCAAATTATTTAAATTTTTTTCAAATTTTTTCGAATTTTTCGAATTTTTGATTTTTTTTCGAGTTTTCTGGATTTTTTAATTTTTCCTTGATTTGCATCCTAAATACTACCTTTATTCCGAATTCCAAGTTTCTAGCGCAACAAAATTGGATTATTTGAAATTTTTCGATTTTTTTCGATTTTTCGATTTTATTTTCAATTTTTTTTTTGTGTGTTTTTGATGTTTTCTTTTTCTGAATTCTAAACATTACCTTCACACCAAATTTTAAGTTTTTAAGACTACAAGATCGTGTTATTTTCAAATTTCAATTTTATTCGATTTTTTTTAATTTTCGAATGTTTTTTTTTTTTTTTTTTTTTTTTTTTTTCCGGATTTTATAGTTTTTCCTTTCTTTGTATCCGAAATGCTAGCTTTATTCCAAATTTTCAGTTTCTGTGGCTGTGGGATATACCCAATCTTTTTGATGACGCGAGAGTGAGTGAGTGTGTGAGTGACAAAAAATCGAAACTTTGAGTTCATATATCGTCTGCACTAATTTATGGGTATTTTTGAATTATCCATATTTTTGAATTTTTCCTTATTTAGTATCTTAAATATTACCTTTATTCCAAATTTCAAGTTTCTAGCGCTATGAAATCGAATTATTTTCAAATTTTCCTTATTTTTCGATTTTTCCGATTTTTTCGATTTTTTTGTTTTATTTTCGAATTTTATTTGGTTTTTTATTTTAACTTATTCTGAATCCTAAACACTATCTTTACTGCGAATTTTAAGTTTCTAAGGCTAAAAGATCAAATTATTTTAATTTTTTCAATTTTTTTTCGAATTTTTCGAATTTTTGAATTTTTTTTTCGAATTTTCCGGAATTTTTAATTTTTCCTTATTTTGCATCCTAAATACTACCTTTATTCCGAATTCCAAGTTTCTAGCGCAACAAAATCGGATTATTTGAAATTTTTCGATTTTTTTCGATTTTCGATTTTTCAATTTTGCTTTCGATTTTTTTTTGGTGTTTTTGATGTTTTCTTTTTCTGGATGATAAACACTACCTTCACACCGAATCTTAAGTTCCTAAGACTACAAGATCGTATTATTTTCAATTTTCAATTTTGATGGAATTTGTTGAATTTTCGAATGTTTTTTTTTCGAATTTTCCGGATTTTATAATTTTTTCTTTCTTTGTATCCTAGACACTACCTTTTTTCCAAATGTCAAGTTTCTAGGGCTACGGGATCTACCTAATCTTTTTGATGACGCGTGAACGAGTGAGTGAGTGAGTGACAAAAAATCGAATGTTTGAGTTCATATATCGTCTGAACTAGAAAAGATAGAAAGTTTTAATTTTAAATTTTGGTCCTGTGTGCCAAATACTCTAGAAAAACGAAGTTTCAAATTTTTGGGATACTCCAGCGCGGAGATATGAGGGGGTCAAAAGTGCCCTGAGTTGCTTCCAGAAATACGGCTGTCCTCTCTCGACTTGGCGGAGGCACTACCGTGCCTCCAGATCTAAAACAAACTATCCCCATCCTGTGGGATTTGTTTTTCAATGTTTTACTTTATTTAATGCAAAACATAGATTGCATCCGACAACTCATAAAAAAGTCCTCCGGCCTGTACCGGCAGGAAAAGGTAGTTTTCCTATATCTTCGTTTTAAAATTTTAGCTAATGTTACTCGAAAACAGCAAGTTAAAATGCAAAGAAACCGTTTACAAAAGATTCGTTTACACTGAATTTGAATAAGAAATTCGCCAAATTATTGAGCTATAGCCAAGTTGGCTTCATTTATGAAGACTTATTTTTGTCGCCAAATTTGGCGAGATTTCGCCAATTGTCGCCAAGTTTGGCGAGAATTTGGCGCTAATGGATATGAATATATAGTTTTATGCGTATGATTGGGAAAATGATTACAACAATGAAAGAAAATAATTTGCGAGAAATCGCGTTCACTAAAACTTATAAATTTATATTAAAATCATTAAAATTACAGACATTACAATACACTTTCATAAAACATTAAAACATATTAAAATTGGACGTTTCGGATTTACATGGAAAATCCCTCTTCAACAACAACATTTCACTTAGCGTAAATCATAGTTCAAAAATATCAACAAATAGAAAATGCAACGTATCAAAATTTCGAAGTCAAAGTTACAGTTATAATAACACGGAGTATTCATTCGGGATTGCACCTGCTTGACCATTATTGACCATAAATTTATCGTTGGTTTTTTGTAATGTGCTGTTTTGTTTCAAAATGTCAGCCACCCTAGAATTTCAAACTGCTCTATCTCAGCAAATTTTGAAGATAGTGGTAAAACAAAAAATGCTCTGGAATCCTTGTATCAAGTCCTAACACCTAATTAAAAAATAAACTTGATTTTTTAACTTTTTTGTATATTTATTTTAGTTTTAAAATTTTCCGTGGCCTCCATCTTGAAACAAGATGGCGGACCAAGCTGGCCAACGAACTCGGTCGAGGCATTGGTGAGCTTAATACACACAATTAGTTTCATCCAAATTAATTTATAAATACGAGCGTTATCGTATCAAATTATTTTCATTTTTTCAATTTTTTTCGAATTTTTTTATTTTTTTTTCGAATTTTCTGGATTTTTTGTAATTTTCCTTTTTCTGTATCCTAAAGACTACCTTTATTCCTAATTTGAATTTTCTAGCGCAACAAAATCGGATTGTCTTCAAATTTTCGGTTTTTTTCAATTTCTTCGATTTTTTCAATTTTGCTTTCGATTTTTTTGGTGTTTTTGATGTTTTCTTTTTCTGGATGTTAAACACTACCTTCACACCAAATCTTAAGTTTCCAAGACTACAAGATCGTATTATTTTCAATTTTCAATTTTGATGGAATTTGTTGAATTTTCGAATGTTTTTTTTCGAATTTTCTGGATTTTATAATTTTTCCTTTCTTTGTATCCTAAACACTACCTTTTTTCCAAATGTCAAGTTTCTGGGGCTACGGGATCTACCCAATCTTTTTGATGACGCGTGAACGAGTGAGTAAGAAGTGACAAAAAATCGAATGTTTGAGTTCATATATCGCCTGAACTAGAAAAGACAGAAAGTTGTAATTTTAAATTTTGGTCCTGTGGGCCAAATACTCTCTATAATTGAAGTTTAAAATTTTTGGGATACTCCAGCGCGGAGATATGGGGGGGTCAAAAGTGCCCTGAGTTGCTTCCAGAAAAGTATGCTTACGGCTGTCCTCTCTCGACTTGGCGGAGGCACTGCCGTGCCTCCAGATAGTGAAGGATTGCTGGAATTTTGACCATAGATTTAACTTTTCCGGAGACAAAATTATTCAAAATTGCAATTCAATATTTGATCTTGACTTTTACGAGGCACATTATATTTATAAATATACAGATTCATTGGTGAATGACATGTCCAGCACCCCTTTTCTTTCTCCCGTTTGGAGAGAGTCTGCGCGGTGATGCCTGTTTTCGGTGATTTCCTGTCAGTTGCGTCACTTCTGCTCTTCTCGAGGCTAACGAAAAAGAAAGGCTACCGCGGTGCTTTACGCATATCTTTTTTTACAGACCGCGGGAGTCACGTGATGCTCGAATGCACCAATGCACGTGTAAGAAAAGAGCATTACGTC
Organism: Maratus michaelseni; assembly: GCA_963931845.1. Lineage (NCBI taxonomy): Eukaryota > Metazoa > Arthropoda > Arachnida > Araneae > Salticidae > Maratus > Maratus michaelseni. The sequence continues at coordinate 261,112,544 of OZ007592.1, forward strand.
ACTCTAGCGGTCTGTAAAAAAAGATAAGTGGAAGGCACCGCGGTAGCCTGTCTTTTTCGTTAGCCTCGTGCTCTTCTGGTTACACTTGCTTTGCCATTTTGGGCAGATTACAGACAGTACTCTGGGCTATAGCCGAGCGTGGCTCTTTTGAACCCTTTTAACATTTTTTTGTTTTTAATTTTTTTCCAACCTTACACTGATGAAGGGGATCTTTGTATCCTTGAAACGGCCGTATGTGTTTTAAAGTTTTATAATTTGTGTGCTTCAACGTTGTTTTTAGCTTTTTCGTATTATAATTATATGAAATATTTTTAGTCACTTACAATTTTCTTCGGTTTTATAAAGAAATGTTTAAATTTTACATATTTATGTAACATTTCGTCATAATAATTTTGTAGATCAAATATAGTCGAAGATAATTTGTTTTTGGTTCAGTTTATTTTAATTTGTTAATGTTAATTTTAATTTGAAATTTATATTTCATTAATGTGGAAAAACAATTTTTAGAAAGAAAAAATGTTCTAGAAACTAATTCCACTATACAGAAATAGTTTAATTGGGAATGATTAATAAGAATTTAAAGTTTGATGTTTAAAGCTTAATGTTACAGTTTCAGACATTATAAATTTATTTCAGACATTCAACATTTATATCTTTAATTTAACAGATTTATTTTTGGTTGATTAAAAATAGTTGTTGGAACTATTATCACCATAATAATCCTTCAGTAAATTACTAATAAATCTTTAATTGTATCAAAACTCTTTTATAATAATTGAAACATGGAGCAAATATGGATTTAAAAACTTTTTGTGGAATACGGAACTAAATAATTAAAAATATAACTATTAGAATAATACATTATAAAACGTTTCTTTTAAATAGTTAACTATCCAATAGATTAAAAAACCATACCTAATAGCTATATAAGATTAGAAACTATCCAAAATCTAATATCAGTCTAATGTAAGAAAAATTCTAAAAAGATCTAATTAAGAGAACAGCTGTTAAAGTGAAACAAGCTAATTCAGAGTGCATGATTATATTTAAAGAATATTTTTAATCATTCAACATTTGCTTCAATCTTATAAAGAAGTTGAAGTATGCACAAATGTTTCAATGATACAGATTAGAAATATGTACGAGACGAATTTACCCGAACTAAACCCGAAAATTCTATTTAAAGTAGTGCTCGCGAATATACGTTTAATACGTTTAAAACGTATTGTAGCCAGTAACGATTTTGGATAGGTATAATATGGAAAAAAAGGCTTAACTATGTATACGTTTAAACGTATATTCGCGAGCACTAATTTAAAGTCAACCCAACCCTCCCCCCCCCTCCCCCCAAAAAAATCGTCAACCAGCCCTATCTTTATCTAATGGATTAATAAACTACACTTGTGACGTGCCGGTGCATGGTGAACCCTAGCTAGCTCAGTGACAAAGTCAAAAAGTAAGTTTAAAAAAAAAAAAAAAAAAACTTATTTAAAATCTTAAGGGTAGGATGATGGGTATCTCGTTCACTGAAATTTGAATTCTGATTGATCACTGTTAACTAAATAATCCCACTTGAGCAATGCACGTACTACACTATAATATAAAACGCTTGAATAAGACGAGTAAATGAACTTTAACTTACACACAGATGAGACCTGACTTTACGGGGGGAAATCCCATATAATCTAATGGGATTTTACAGCGAATTTGTCAATTAGCTCACTGTATTGCTAGTAACTTTTTAAGTTTTCACAATATTTGACTGGTCTTTTTATATGCGTTACTCTATAGAATTGACTACCAAATCATGAAAAAGAAATCCTTGGTATAGTTCGCGCATGCGCAGTTATAAATTATTTCATACAAATGCACATATCTCATCAAATATTCAATATATTAATTTTTTAATTGCAGTATATTGTTCTTACTATTCTTGAAGTCAAACATGTGCTTTACATTCTCGAATTTCAAGAACAATTTGTAAAGAATTTCAGTAGATATTCGACAAACCGTGTAAAAAGCGAAACCGTACGGTCACTGCTCCTTAATTTTTGACATCAGTGTATATTCAATACCTATCTAAGATAAGAAACTATACAAAATCTATTCAGTAAATTACCAATAAATATTTAATTTTATCGAAATTCTAAAAATAGCTTTTGGATAGCTGAAGCATAAAGTAATTATAGATTTAAAAATCTTTTTGTGGCTTGTGAAACTATCTAATAAAGAACATAACAATTTGAGTAAGATGCGATAAAACGTATCTATGAAATAATTAGCTACATGATAGATAAAATGATATATCTAATAGCTATCTAAGATAAAAATCTATACAAAATTTACTATCAAAATTATCTATTAATTAAATTACCAATAAATCTTTCAATGTATCGAAATTCTAAGAATATTTTTATGATATAGCTGAAGCATGAAGTAATAATGGATTTAGAAACCTTTATATGGCTTGTGAAACTAAATTAGAATATAACTATTAGATTAACATGTAATAAGGCATCTATTAAATAGTTCACTATCTAATTATTTAATTAAGATATAACTATTTGAATAATACGAGATAAAAATTATGTCCTAAATAGTTAACTTTCTAATAGATTGAAACTATATCTAATAGCTATTTAAGATTTAAAAAACTATTCAAAATCTATTCAGTAAATTACCAATAAATATTTAATTGTAAGATTAAAAGTGTAAAATTTTTAAGATTACTTTTACAGGGTTCGTACGCTTTTACCACAATTGTATAATAGAATTTTTTCGCCTTATTTAAATGCAGAAAAGTATTACAAGTTATGTAATTAAACGAGGCGTCTACAGTTCCTGCTATTTAAATATTAAATAGAAAACTTCTATTAAAAAATTGTGGTAAAAGCGTACAAATCCTGTTTTATGATAGCTGACGCATCAAGTAATTACGCATTTAGAAATATTTTAAGGCTTGTGAAACTAAATTAGAATATAACTATTAGATTAACATATAATAAGGCATTTATTAAATATAGTTCACTATCTAATAAATTAAAAGACTAACTAACATTTAATATCTGTCCAAAATAAGAAACTATCCAAAATCTAATACGTAGTTTTTTTAGTTAAGATAAGAAAAATGTTAAAAATATTTAGTTAAGAGTACAATTATTAAAGTGAAACTAATTAAGATCAGATTATTACGAACAATCATTCATATTTTTTTTTAATCTTAAAATTTTGTTTCAGTATAAATGTTTAAATGATACAGGTAACTAGTTGAACTATTGTTGTACATCAATAAAAATCGAAGATTTTTGGAACAGTCAAAACTTTGTAAACTTAAAAATTTTATTTTAGTAGTTTAAAGAAAATTTTTAGAAAGAAAAATATTAATACAATGTTAATATAAAAAATAGTAAAATTGGAAATGCTTAGTAAAAAATTCATATCTTGAAGTTCAACAAGTTCGAGACAAGGCAAATTTGTATTAAATTTAAACGATTGATGCTTTTGGTTGATTAAAAATAATGATTAGAAACTAATATCATCGCAATAATTTTTCAGTAAATTACCAATAAATCATCAACAGTACCGAAATTCTAAGAATACCTTTCTGATAGCTGAAGCATGAAGTAATTATGGATTTAGAAATTTTTTTATGGCTTGTGAAACTATCTAATTAAGAGTATACAAATTAATCTGTAAAATCAGTTGTAAGCAGTTTATCCGTTAATTGCATATCATAAAATCGATGATACTTTATCAATATCTGTTCTACCAAGTTGAAAGATGAATTTGTAGCGAACATCTCAAAATAAAATAAAATATGAATGTGAAAGGCTAACAAACATATGAAAGAACCTCATATGTTATCCTGTTTGTAGGATGATTTGTAGCTGAATAATAAAAAGTGTGCGGTGTAAATAGATCATGTGATTACTCACATTAATTAACGTCCTACCCTTTCAAGTGTGAGCGGCACTCATAAATCAACCATTATCTTAAACGTTTTCTCTTATCTTTTCTTTAATTATAAAGATAAGGAATATTAATGTGTGAAACAAAGTTTAATTGACCAACTTATAGCTTATGTATTTTTTTCGAATACACATAATAGTACATTTAAATAATTTTCAGAGTTGTTTTTGTTTTTGCTTGACCATTCTTTAGGTAATGCATGTATGAATTCTATCTATACTATAAAGCAAAAACATGTCCATGAGTAACGCTGACGTCATATTGATGGTGGAAATACTTAACCAATAAATTTTGCTTTTACTGCAATCTTTTTAACTTCTAAACATTGCTGATAGGAGGAATGGGGTGCGTTAACATTTTGTGATGTCCCATATACAATATGAAAATAATTAGGTAGTCATTATATACAACCAACATAATAAAGTTTCTTAAAAATATAAATTTAAATTCAAGTAGTATTAAGTAGATCTTTGATCTGTAAGTATTTTTCTGGATACTTAAATTAATAGTTAAACAAAATATGACGTTACAACAGGAGGGGAAGTGTATCACATGAGTGTGACAATCTGTGGCGTAAAGGTAGAGAAGAGGTAAAAAACACACGAAATTTCCTTTACGTAATTATTGGAGAACCTCTTAACCCGACGAGCGTCCCTTACCCAATTTTCAATGTTTTAGTACCAGTATTTTTAATAGGAAAACTTTGGCTAATATGATTGCAAAAAATTATGTGAATAAATAAAACAACAATTAGTATTAAAAATTACTGGCGAGAAAAGTTAAAGGATAGTACGCACCCCACATGTAAAACTTACTTTTAAAGACCGACTTTTCCGACCTTTTTACCGACTTTTCTTCGACATGCAAGATGAACATTGTTATCACCACCTCTACAATCAGCTATGTGGCACTCCTTTACCTCCGGAGGGTAACCATTGTACAGAATAAAATCTCTGTTTGAAATGTTTGTTTTTTATCTTGCTGATGATACATCAAACTGTCACTTCCACAGTTAAAAATGATGCAACAATTTGGAAACGCCCAGAATAAAAAAAAATAATAATCCGCTTTCATTTGTTTCGGAAACAAAGTATTACATTGTTATAAATACCGTTCGTAAAGTTTTATTTAAACGGCATTTATCCAATAAACTTTGAAGTAAAGAAATATTTTAAGATGATTGATAGTCCTGTAGCTAATCCCTCTTACACACCGACGTTATTATTCTGTAATTTTTTTTTATCTGTTGGTTACAGCTTTATAATTAAAAATTTGCAACCTGGGCAAGTGCTTGGAAATTTTATCCAAAAAGTCGCAATCTAGAACGCAATTGGTAAATAATGATGTGAACTAAGGACGAAAAGTCATAGTTTGGTCTTGGTACCAGTCACCGTAATTTAATCTATTATTTCAGAAACGAATTTCTTAAAATATCGTCTAGATAATGAAATTGTATAAAATTTTATAATTTTCAACACTAACGCTTAATTTTGTGATCATATTAGGATTCTACGATAAAATTTCCTATCGGATACCAAACGGAAAATGATCCGGTCAAGTAGTTTAGAAATTATGCCAATTTAAAGTTTGGAACTCTTAATGTTAAATTCATTTTTAATCGTTACAAAACAGATTGCAATATGGGTGTCTTTTTAAGCGTAATTCAAAATCTACTGAACAGAATTAGCTGTAATTTTGGATTCGCATATTTGAAGATTCTGGAAATCGATATAATTTTTAAAATTCATAAGTTACATTTTTTTAAAATTGATTTTTCAGTATATATATATAATAAACTAAGAATATCTTAACAAAAATCCTTTAAATATCCGAATCCCAAAATTACAGCCCATTCTGCCAAGTAGTTTTTCAGTTATGCTTCAAACACACAAGGAGGTTTGATGAAAAGCATTTTTTTTTTTTAGAATTATGCCCAATGTATAAAAACTATTATCTCATTTGATCAGAAGTATACCTTGAAACATAATAAAAAAAAATACCTCCCCAGGACATAAAACTATTTTAGTTTTTATCGAAGCAATAAACAATTTATTTATGTAATAGAAACTTATCACAAATTAACTTGACATAATAACTAATAAAAATGTTGTTCTTGACACGAGTTACTTTGATTAATGACATAGATGAAAATAGGAGTTGAATATCTATTATTTCTTGGAATTGGATATAAGATTTTAATAAAATGATAATCACGGAATATAGAAATATTCTGGTAATATGAAAGCTTAATGTATAACTCAAGTTCTTTTGTTTTAATCTGAAAACTTTAAATAATAAAATATCTTTATTAAAATATATATGTTATATGTTATCCTAATCCTTTGGTTGTTTAATATCATTTCTGTAAAGTGACATAATAGTATCTATTGTTTTTGATAAATTAAGGCAGCGGTTCTTAATCTCTTAGTAACAACACACCCTTTTTCGCATTCGTTATGTCTTTGCGCGCCCCCCAGGGTTTATAACAGAAATTATCGACATTCTTTAAAATATCGTATAAAGGTATAAAAACTTTCTTGGTTAATTAATAGATGCATATAAACTAATTACATTTTAAATTATTCTTGGTTTATTCTGCAATTTTACTCGCAAGATTACTCTCAGATTCTAGATAAATAAAGAATTTGAAGTTGAACACACATGATCTTAGTGGACTCCATGGGGTTCTAAGTTAAAGAACAGTTGATTTAAGGTAGTATTTTTCAATATTTTAAAGTGACAGAAATTACTGACATTTTTTAGAATCCTCATAATATTATAAATGCGATTGTGTGTGTGAATGTTTGGCTGAAGCCAGCGTCAAAACGGAGAATTTAATGGCCCTACATCTTTGCATATAGATAGATTATAACCAAGAAATGAACACAGGCTATATTTTGTTTATTTTATTCAAATATTTTTCTTAATAATTCAAAATTTCCTTATTTTAATAGAGAATAAATTGACCTTTTTTCGTATAAAATTTTAAAATGGTTAAATTTACTTTATCGTTGCCAATGCTAAATCGAAACTCGGAATAATAATTTTTACTCAACAGTTTATTTTCAATTGAAAATTTTCCACGTGAAAAATGAAAATGAAATAAAAGAAATTAAGAATTAAAAAGAAGATGAAATAGCATTATTAAAATAAAACAGACATTTTCAAGCATTTGATAATAATACAAGATGCATGAATGCGAGTATAAATACGGAAAGCAGGCGAATATGATGTCATAAATTTCGAAAATAAAACGGATATGCTTTGATGTTGAAATAAAATGATCTTGGGTTATGAAATTATTTCTTATTATTTTGTTTGTTTTTTCTTTTCTTTTCTTTCTTTCTTTCTTTTTCTTTTGTATTTCACTCGAAATGAGTATATTTCAAATGTATATATTATATGTATTTTAAATGTATGTAATATATGTATGTTAAATCTATGTGTTTTAAATTTAAAGCTCTGTATTTTAAATGAAATGAATCCAATAAGAATGATGATGAGGTTTATCGTCTGTACGCAGTTAACATAAATGTACCGTATTTTTAATTTATTTTTTTAAATAAAAAAAAAGTTTGAAAAGAAAATGGATAGCAAATGTCAATAATATTCACCTCAAAATTATCTATGTCGAAAATGGCGTCATTATTAGCGGGAAGTAGTTATTTTCATTCATAGAAATAAAAAATATAACTCGATTGCCTGAAAAAACAAACAAACAACAAAAAAAAAAAAAAAAAAAAAAAAAAAAAAACAATATTTGACAAGTGTTAATTCTTAACGGCGTTCATCTCAGAAAATCTGAATATATATATATATATATATATATATATATATATATATATTTAATTTAAAAAGTAGCATTTTCGTATTATTGCATCAAAGTAACATCATTTTCTCTCTACAGTATTAAGATTAAGGCTCGAGGGCTTGAAGTACATTGGCGCAATCAAGACACGTTTGTAGATCGTGGTTTGGAAAACGGATTTTAATTCCACGTTTCTTTCACCTTTAAAGGAGTAAAAAGTTTGTTATATTTTTCAGAAATGGCTTTTTCTTTTTCTTTCTTTCTTTTTTCTTTCTTTCCTTTTTTTTTCTTTTTTTTCTTTTTTTTGTAATAGATTTTTCTAAAGTTTTGTAGGATGAGAAAAATGGCATGGATGTCATTATAATGTTATGTATTTACAATGTTGTAAAAAATTGTAATAAAAAACGATTTATCGAAAAATTCGCTTAATACAAGAACAAAGAAGAAATTAATGAAAATTTTCCTCAAACCGAATTGCGTAGACTTGAACAAGCCTATTGTGCCAACTCCTAAAAATAAGCAAATTCCTAAGATTATGAACGTGAAAGCGCATTCTATATAGTAGAATTTTTTCATATAGCTATAGAAAATACCCAAGAATAGAATTAGGTTCTGTAATCGGGTTCGTAGCCAATTTGCTTTCTTTAACGAGCGAAATTTTGCGCAAAGGGAATTAGATTTTTGTAACCAGTTTATTTATTTATTTATTTTATTTTTTATTTTACTGTATTTTATTTTACTAGTAAGTGTATATATGTATGTATATGCATGTATTTGTGTAGATATATGTATGTATATACATGTATTTGTGTAGATATATGTGTATATATATACATGTATATATATATCACTGGGGCCCGGCTAACCGAAAAGTACCAAAACAAAAATACTGCAAAAATGCAATCGTACACTTAAAAAAAAAAACATCTTTTGGCTTAAAATCTCTCATCAAAACTGTTTTTCTTTTTTTTCTTTCTTTTTATTAAATAAAATTAGTAACAGTTTTTTCTTTTATTTTTCCAGATGTATAGCCATTGCAATTCTTTCAGCAACAAAAAAAGACACCTTTTAGCTTAAAATAAAATTGTTTGTGGTCAAAAGTAAAATCAAAATCGCCAAAAACAAAAGATACATCGCCAAATATTGTTTCAATATAGAAATCTTACCTCTTGAATAATTTTTTAAGCATTACGAACATACCCAATCATGTTTAAATTAAATATTTTCGTTTTATAATATTCTCTCATCAAAACTTTTTTTCTTTTTCTTTATTTTTTCTTTCTTTTTTTTTAATAAAATTAGTAACAGTTTTTCTTTTATTTTTCGACATGTATAGCCTTTCATTTCTTTCTGCAACAGTAATGATCGCCAAAAAATTAGCAATGGTAACCTTTTCGGCCGAAAATAACAGAACTTTCTATCATAATCCTATAAACTAATATACGTAGAACGTTGTGTTATATACTAAAACCTTCCCTGAAAAATTATCTCTCGAACAGTGTAAGTTCCATCAAAATCCATTCGGCAGAACTCGAGTTATAAAGGAACGGAACGAAATTTCCGTTTGTGTTTTATATATATAGTAGATATTTGCTAACTTGATTTTCACTGCTCTGACAGACCGCCATACTGGAGGCGGCAGGCGGAGCTGATGTATCTAACACAATCTAGTCTTTTCATTGGTCCGAGCTCTGGAAACTACGGTTGTTGCCAACAATAAGCTAGAAATTCAACCCTATTTCCGCGCCACGTAAGACAAATATATATATAGATTTCCGCGCCACGTAAGACAAATATATATATAGATTTTGCGTGGTAAATACTTAATGGTATTCTAGATGGTCATTTCTTCGCTCACCTTGGAGTCCTTTTTTCAATTGGTTGCAGTTTCATTTTTGCGATAGTTTATATTATTTGGCGCAGAATTTCACTTTTTTAAGACAGAGTTATATTAATGTCCTTATAACAAAGAAATGCCGTATTGTTTCCTATAAAAAGTGATTATATGTTGGTTAATGTTTTTATGTATATATGTTTTTAATTATCAGGAGTGAAATGTTTTGTTTAATTAATGCATTTATTATTCTTTTAATGTTACGTGAACGACGTCACTTGCTAGTATCGAATAAAGGGTATATAAATTAGTAGGTACATATACATTATAGTACATTTTAAAACTATTTAGAGTTTATTTTATTGTCATTTTATTCGCTAGATTAGTCTCAGATTCAAGATAAGTAAAGAATTTTACATTGAATGGAAGATCTAACTGGACTGCTTGGGGTAAAGTTTAAGAACCGTTGGTTTACGGCAGTGTTTTTCAATATTTTAAACTTTCAGCACACTTTATTACTACTTTATTAAACTGACAGAAAGTACTATATATTCTTTAGAATATAGAATAAAGCATACATAAATTAATAGACACATATAAATCATAGTTCCTTTTAAAGCAATTCTTAGTTTATTCTTTCATTTTATTCGCAAGATTAGTCTCAGCTTCTAGATAAGTAAAGAATTTTACACTGAACGCAAGATCTTACTGGACTCCTTGGGGTTCCAAGTTTAAGAACCGCTGGTTTAAGGCAGTGTTTTTCAATCTTTTAAACATTTAGCACACTTTAACTTTATTAAGTGATCTGTGTCACACCATTTATTAAACGTAAATAGCTAGAATATATAAGTGTCTGTGTGTAAGTTTGAAAATTCTAAATTGATGTCTGAGCTTGTTGAGGATATTTTCTCTAACTGTATGATTAGGATGCGAATAATAAACAAAGAATTATTATTAGTTGTTGCTTCACAAAAATAAGCTTTCATGATGTTTTGCTTTCAATTTCGTTCGGTATTAGATAAACCAGTTTCTAATTCTCGTAAGTGGGATATCGAGAAAGGAACTAAATTTAAAAACATATGTATAATTGATTAAATTATATATATATATATATATATATATATATATATATATATATATGTATATAAGTAATACATAAATTAAATTTATAAATGCTATAAGTCATGTCTTTTTCAAATATAGAAACAAAAATAAATTTTTAGTCAAAAATTGTAATTTGTACTAAATTTGTTTAAAGTACTAAATAGACTCTTTAGTTAAAAATAAAATAGTACTAATATAAATTTTTACTATTTAAGTTTATTCGCAATTAATTATTATTAATTTCGTCTAGTCAACCATATTTTTTGAAAATAGTTTCAAATCATTAGTAGATACTATAATTCTGACTTTTGAAAAAAAAAAATGATATGGAAAATTCCTTATGCTCAAAAATTTACATATATAGAATTTATCTTTATTATTTTTATAGGGCGTAATATATTTATACATATTTACAATAGGCTAAAGCTAAAGGAAACCAACACTTCCACATACTCAAAAAAAAAAAAAAAAGTTAAATGAAATTTTCGCATAGAGTAAACTGATATTTCAAAAACGGTTTAAAATTTTACGGGTCCCAGCAGACCTGGGGCAGTTTCATAATACACCGTATAAAAAAACACTAATTTAAGAATAAACAATAATGTAAAATCATGCATCAGGCATAGATTATGCAGGCATATTAACACTTCACAACACTAACAGAATATTATTTTTTTCATACAATGAAAGGAGATGGCTAAATAACCAATTTAAAAACACAACACAACACAATTAAAAATATATTTTCAGAAGTTACTGTCCATAGACGTTAATTTATGACAGTTCTTTTCTGCGGCCTTGGAATGATATATAGATTTTTATACGTACCATAGAGTGAACGAAGTTTAAGTAAGCTGGAATACACATAAAGAATCTAAAAACACTTTTCTGAGTATTTCCATCAATAAATTAGAATGTATCCATATTCTTTCGTGAAGTTATGTATCTGAATTTATGTATATAATACTATACTAACACCTTATAATATAGTAAAATTTGATTGAGCTGAAAAACGTGTAACACAGTTAAAAAGGCCCTTTCAGAAAATAGCAAAAATTCCAAATTATTTTTGGTAGCCCTGTATACACAGAATTTATATAGACCACATAATATACTAAAATTTGATTCAGAAGACACGTAACACAACTAAATACGTACTTCTAGCAATTACTATCTATAGAAGGCAATGTATCTAATTTCTTTTGCGCAGACCTATATATGAATTTATTTATATTCCACAAGTATATCTTTGTTTGGTAAAACATATAGTTCAGATTGAAAATGCGTAAAGCAGTTAAAGACGCATTTTTAGCAATTCATGCTCACAAACGGTGATGTTTATGAATTCTTTTGAGCATCCCTGTATATGATATATAGAGTTTATAGACACATACACTTATAATACATTAAAATTTAGTTAAGCTTAAAAATGCATATGGCAGCTGAAAACGCACTTCCAGGTATTATCTCTTACAGTCAGCCCTTTAACCCAATTCTTTTGAGTGTTTCTGTAAATGAACGATAAATGCTACAAACTCTATATAATCTATAGAAAGAAAGTTGCAGGGAATCTCAGTGATACATAGCAATTTCATTATGTTTGAAGTATTGTAGCATGCAATTATATACTTCAAACAATTATACCCCATAGACGATAATATATCCGAATTCTGTTGGGATTTTCTGTAAACGAACTATAAATGCTAAATGCAGTACATTTCATTTTCAAAGCGAACATGCTATAGTAAACCTCAGTACCATATATGAACTACATAACAATGTGAGTATATTTACGAGAGTTAAAGTACGAACGGTGTCGCGTCAATTCGTCGCGCACAATTCATCGCGGAACAATTCATCGCGCACAATTCATCGCAGCGTCAATTCGTCGTGGTGTCAATTCGTCGCAACGAAAATGTTTTTGAAGGCTATGCTGATAAAATTAAAGATAATGTAGTAAAATTATTTAATGATAATTTGTTTTATAGATATAGAGAATTATAACTAACAATTTACATCATTAAATAATTTTACTAAATTATCTTTACTTTTATAATCATAGCCTTTAAATATATTTTCGTTGCGACGAATTGACACCACGATGAATTGACGCCGCGATGAATTGTGAGCGATGAATTGCTCCGCGATGAATTGTGCACGACGAATTGACGCAGAAAAAGTACGAACAGATGGTAGGCAAACCAATGGTCAATAAACACTTTTTAACTATGTTGGAAAGCACTACAAACGTCTAACAAACCATTAATTATATGTAAAAATAAGTTTTGTACCTTTTTACGCACGCATATTAAAAACGTGTATGTAAATGATTAAAATAGTTTTTTGCAGAAATCACTTTCTGAAGAGTAAAATGTAGTTACATTAAATAAATAAGTAAAAAAAAAAAACTCAGTTCGTGCAGCATAATAAAATTATTCTTTTTTTATCATCTACACTGGCGGGAAAAATTAGAGGAAAAAAATATAAAAAGGTACTTTATGTTAATTCTGCTAATTATAATCTAATGAAAGGTAGTAGTATGAGTTGAAATTTTCCAATTGGGCGAAAAATGTCCAGGCCAGGATTCGAACATTATATATGCTTTTCTAAATAGTTAACCCTCTCTTCGTATTCAATATGCATTTAATTTAATTATTTTAAATTTATATTCTAAATTTAATTTGTCTGTGCATCCCATTCCCTGCATTTAAATATATCTCTTTCTATTATTAAAGATAACGCTTTCATTTTAAAATCATCCTCCTACACTCTATTTCGTGCAGGTTCATGCCGGGCAGGGTGGCCTACCATTTGGCTTTAGCTCCACTAGCCCTGCCCGTCTATTTCGTGCAGATGTAATTTTGCTCAATTAAAAATTAACGAAGAAATAATAATTCCTTCTCATGTCTGCACTTATGCATTTACACTTAAAAATGTAGCCGTTACATATGTCCATTGTTAGTTCATAGATTCTACAATTAGCGGATGTATTGTCTAAATCCTTGAGATAATTTTCTGTTCCCAGTAAGACTAACTTTTGTCCTCTCGCAACCCTATATTGCTATGCATTGAGGATGCAATTTTTCATAGATATCTCATTTGGTTATTTTTAACATCGATGTGTTCTGTATCTCTCTGCATATATTATCGCCAAATCGGTGATTCTTCAAAGGAATTTGGCGAAAACCGCACGCCAAATATGTACCAGCTGTCAAGGACTTTGAAGTAATTATTCATAGCAATTCTGTTCCTGATTTCGTTGGAAAATGTAGCCTCTAAAGGCGCTCTGTGCTTGGTCGGGTCACTCCCGATGGGTCATGTAATCTCCCAAGTGCTATTAAACATCTTCAAAAATGCCACTTTTGAGTTCTCCTAAATTAGTTTCTTCACGTGCTTGTGTTATTGTGTGAACGCAATCTTCCATAATCTATCTCTAGGTGCATTTAAAATCTTCTCTCTCAATATATTGCTATGGATTACGGCCATCCAACGAAAAACTTTACTACAGAACCAGGGATCTCTTGGCTGAAGAGATCCGTGGTTCGAATCCTGGCTTGGACGTTTTTTGCCCACTTGAAATATTACAACTCATATGATTTATTTACCAGTTAGAATAATTGTGTTAAAATTAATCTAGTGTAATTGCGTATCCTGCGTTTACTGGGGTTCCGTTACTTGCAATTTATTCTATTGAGTTGATTCAGATATCAGACCAGATGCTCTGATCAGTAAGGTTACCCTGGAAAAAAATACAGTAAAATCGATAGTAATAAACAGTAAAATAAGCAGTAATACGCTACCACGCATGCGCGACAGCATATTACTGTTTATTACTGTTGATTTTACTGTATAATACTGGCAGCCGGGGTGCCAGTATTATACCGAAAATCAAATTTTTTTTTGCAGTATAAATGTGTGAATTAGGTCCTCCAGATTCATCCAAGATAGTTCAATTGGCAGAGTATTGGCAGCTTCAGCCAAGAGATCCTTGGTTCGAATCTTGGCCCGGACATTTTTTGTCCAGGTGGAAAATTGCCACTCATGTGATTTATTTACCAATTAGAATAATTGTGTTAAAATTAATCTAGTGAAAGGTAGTAGGTTGATAACTCAAGGTCAACTTTATCACGTAGTCCACAGGTATTCAATTTCGCTTCGCAGAAATATGCAAATTTCATAAAATTTTCGCGCGTGTAAGTTGAAACATATCCTTGAGAAGGCATTTGACAGAGAGTGTTTCACGCAGCATTTGTTAAGAAACGACGTTTAAGGCGATTCTCAAATTCCCTGCTCAAAATTTTCTGACAATTTTTTTGACTCATTTTTAAACGTAAAGGCATAAAATTGGCAAGTCTAACTATTGAAATGATTTGGAGTCGAATTGTATTTACCATTTCAAGATAAATGAATTACTTTTTGAGAACAGCCTTAACTGGACACTTGGATTGAGAGCAGTAATCTTGTAAAAGCTGTAAAGCTGGCATTTCGGTAAGGGGTGTCCACATACCCTATAAAATATTTTTAACGTATCTCTAAAAAGCTCTAAAAAGTAATATAAACTTTTCTCCAGCCCTCACTATATCACATTTCTTATATTATTACTTAAATGTATTTTTTACTGTAATAGAATATTCTGCATTTTCAAGATATGTCAGGCATGACAAAATAAAGATAATACGCAAATTTTATGTATTTAGCTGCAAAATCATCCAAGCTATATGAGTTTTTATACTTGTTCCTTTAACTTAATTCATCATCATTCACATTGACAAATCTCATTGGATAAAATACATCAAGGGGCCGCACTATTTATTTTTAAACATGCAGGCTTTTATTTCGAAACATAATTATTTACATGCTTTACTGTTTTAACAATCAATAATATTTGTTGTCTACACTAGTATGACTACATATGGGTGGGAAATCCCATCCAGATGGCATTTCTCATTAAGCTTTGTTTACTGTTTTTATTTTTAATTGGATTTATTTTAATGACAATGTTTTAACGTCATCTTTTGTCGATGATTTAATGTATTCTTTTAATTCTTATTTTGGCACAGCATGTCCCTAAAGGGACTTTGTGCCACCAAACGACTAAACCTCAATCAAACAACCATCTATCCTTTAGTTTTTCCTGCCAGATAGATAACAAGCTTTTAAGATGCGTGCTTAAAAACGCTTTAAAACTTATTTGTACAGCTAATAAATAACTAGAGCTGAATATTATCTACATTATAACTGTAAAAAAAGAATCGTTGCTGTGAGAAAACAAATGTTGGTTTTACATTTAAGTATCATGAGTGGCTTTCATAAAATTTTGTTAATGAAGAGAAGAAGCTAGTTCAGAAATGAACAAGCCTAATATTATGTCTCGCGAAATCTTTTTTCCCGTTTCTCTAACGACCCAAAATGGCGTAATTTCGCATCTTCAGCTTTTAGTACCCTTAATGATCGCTCAAAACGCTTTAAGAAGATAGTGTTCATGTATGCCGGTGAAACTACAATAAGTATGGCACTTAATAACTGTGATTATTTGTTCTATAATCAGGTAGGATATTTTGAATGTGTCATCACTATCGTGGCCATAATAACTTCCACAAAATTAGACGTATCAGTTAATGATTTATTTTATCACTAGTAGCTTTATGTGGACGAATGATATGACAGAATAATTCTTGAAAACATAAGTCAATAATTCTGTATCTAGCTATTAAAGCAAATAAAATAAGTATTTAAATCATTTACACTCCATAAAATCCTTTTGACATGAAGTATATAATTAACGGATTAAAATACTACTAGATATATCATATCAAAATTGCACCGAAGAATTTTTTACTGCAAGTAAAGCTTGTCAGTGGAAGGAATAAAAGGAAAAAAATGTTGCTTTAATAGACAGTTTATGCATAGAAATTAGAATGGTTTATTTGCTTTCAGTGAATGTTATTTCATAAAATATTATAGCGAATCCCCTAGGCAATTAATTGTATGTTCTATATATTTCTGCTTTGTCAAGGGGCTTTATAAATAAACTATAGCTGTTACCCGTGACTTCGTTCGCGAACTTTGAAAGAAGAATAAATGCGTTAATTAAGCAAAATATTTAACTACCGATAATTAAAAACGTAAATAATTAACTCTTTATCTCATTTCATAGGGTATAATAACGTTTTCCCGAGCTCATTTTTATGTATAATATACTGATGTAACCATGAGTTTTGACAATAAAATTTAGTATTTTCTCTTCACCCGGGTGCAAATCTTACCGTATTTAAAATACGGTATTTCTTTGTTATAGGGGGCCTTGACATAACTCAGTTTTTAAAAAGTTAAATTTTGTGTCAAATAATCTCGAAAATGAAATTGCAACCAATGGAGAAAGGAGGTCCAAATAAAATTGTGGAAACCGACGAATTAGGTAAAATCAAATGCCAATTGTACCTGTTAAACCATTTTACTTTTAACGACTTTCTGAAACGTTTTAACAGCCATACATTAAAAATAATTAATTAGAAATATTATATGCTTTTTCTTTAAATTCAATTTTTGTGAATAGGGAGAAATAATTTGCACACCTAAATGCAAGGAGTTTAAATTTGCCTTCTTGGTTTAATCGATAGCTGAAACAAATCTTGATTTCTAAATGAAAATATGTTGACAGACGAATTTTGTTCTTCAGAATAACTTGATTAATAAAGTTTGAATATGTGAAATACGTTTTTATTTTTTCGAAAATTTTATTGTAATCAAGATTTTGTTTTCACCATCTATTCAAATTGAAAATAAATTCATGTTTTCAGTTTTAATGAGAAAATGGCGTGAAAAATATATTTATACGTTTTATTTCTCCTTTTTATCCACAAAAATGGAGTAATTTAGTTGCCGTTTTAAGAGAAATTTCGTTAACATTTACAAAATAATAATAATAATAATAATAATAATAATAATAATATATCGGAACCTTATTCAAAATTTTAAATTCTGGGAGTTTATATGACATCCTCGGATCAATTATAACCAGTGTTAACTAAATCGCGTTGCGTTCGATAATCTAAGAAGAGTAGTTGCAAAATACAAATAGACTATAAGATTTTAATACAACAGATTCGTGTTTATTTTGTTTCCCTAACAATCATTATGTGAATTTTGGCAGAAAACTCATGTCTGTTATGTAACTGATATTTTCATGCTTAATAATAAGTATAGTTAAACAAATATTTAAATTTTTCGTTTTAAATATGGCGTGAAACTCATCTACTTTCTATACTTACTGATCTTTGTATTATTAATATATGGAACTGATTCACTCTCATTTTAAAACATTTGAAAATTCCCGTTTTATTTCAAATATGACGTCCCTTTGTTCCGAGAGAAATCTCTTTTTAATGATATAATTCTTGTTAATCTTCTTGAAATTCGTGGTAATCATAACGTGGACTTTGGCAGAAAACTCACATCTGTATCTAACTGACATTCAAGCTTATTAATTAGTAGTGATAAAAAATATTTCAGTTTTTCATTTTAAATATGACGCCATTATCCATTTACTTTCATTATATACTGATTTTCATGTTCCTTGTATTATTATGGATATTTGAACATGCAAGATTTATTTCCAATATGACGTCATATTTGTCCAAGCCAAGGAGGATCCTTTTCATAGTTCCATGGTTCAGAAATCTTTTCTTAATAATATAATTATTGTTCATTTTTTCTTCGAATTATAACGCAATTTTTGCTACTAGAAAACATTTTCTCAACGTAACCGATATTCATATTTCATGTATAATCACAAATACTCCGTATTTCTGTTTCAACTATTACGTCAATTCTTTTTAATTTTCATTTGTCATGTGGAAATCGTTAAATTTAAAATTAATTGTTGGGGAAAATATTATTCCTGGCTTAGTATTTTTTGACAACGATAATGCTTAGCAACGTAAAATGGTTAATTAAATTTTACAGGAAAAAATATTCATTGATTCTCTATGAAAATAATGAAATTTTGAATTATTAAGAACAATATTTGAAAATAATAAACAACACCTACCGCATGTTCATTTCTGGGTTATAATCCATTTATATGCAAAGATACAGGGCCATTAAATCATCCGTTTTGACGTTTTCTTCAGCCAAACATTCACACACACAATCACATTTATAATATTACTAGCTTACACGCCCGGCGTTGCCCGTGCCAACAACCTTAAATGTACCTGAAATCAGTGTTGAACATTTTTTTATTTTTAAACAAATCTAATGTTGGGGGCCCCACTGCCTTAGACAGCAAACACTGGGCGTGCCATACACACTCCCATATATTACCGTAAGTCGAGTCGAAAGAGCCATACCCCTTCATGATCCAGCCCATAGAACCAGATAGAAAAGTGCCCCTGGTGGTGAAAATCGATAAGCTCTATCTATGTAGAGTCGAATGAGCCATACCCCGTCGTGATCCAGCCCATAGAACCAGATATAGGAAAGCACCCTGGTGGTGAAAATCCGAACTAAAATCAGTCAGCTCTATCGATGTCAAGTGGAAAGAGCCATACCCTATTGTGATCCAGCCCACAGAAAAAGAGATAGGAAAGCACCCCTTGGTGGTGAAATTCAGAACTAAAATAGGTAAGCTCTATTGATGTTGTGTCGAATGAGCAAAACCGTGTCGTGATGTGACCCATAGAACCCGAGTTAGCTGCAAAATCCTTTAGTTACACCTTCCACCACCAGGGGGCACAATATGTTCTATACGAACATAACTGAAATCATTAAGGTTATCGATGTCGAGTCGAATGAGGCATACCACGTCATGATCCAGCCCATAGAACCAGAGATACGAAAGCGCCCCTTGGTGGTGAAACTCGGAACTAAAATCGGTAAGCTCTATTGATGTCGAGTCGAATGAGCCAAACCGTGTCGTGATGTGACCCATAGAACCCGAGTTAGCTGCAAAATCCTTTAGTTACACCTTCCACCACCAGGGGGCACAATATGTTCTATACGAACATAACTGAAATCATTAAGGTTATCGATGTCGAGTCGAATGAGGCATACCCCGTCATGATCCAGAGATACGAAAGCGCCCCCTGTGGTGAAAATCCAAACTAAAATCAGTAAGCTCTATTGATGTCGAGTGGAAAGAGCCATACCCCGTCGTGATCCAGCCCATAGAAACAGAGATAGCAAAGCACCCCCTGGTGGTGAGAGGAAGTTGATGTAGAATAAATGCGATATTTAATAAAAAGTCGTTCCCCCCACCCCGTTTATCTCACCATTTTCGCTAATTATTACAAATATACAAACGTTTCTTAATTACATCTAATGTCCCGATCCGATAATGGGGTTTCCCTATCTACCTATCCTAATCCGCTTTTCCCTATCATAATAGAAAAAAGCATATTTTAACAAAGAATCGCTGGCAAACGCGAATTTTGTCAAAAGTTCGCGAGAAAAACACGAATTTCATCAAATAATCGCAGAAAAAACACGAATTTCGTTAAAGGATCACAAAAAAAGCAAATTTCGTCAAATGATTGCAGGAAAAACTTGAATTTCATCAAAGGATCGCAGAAAAAATACGAAATTCGTCAAAGGATTGTGGAAAAAATGCTGATTTAGTGAAAGGTTCGCAGAAAAAACTTTCGTGAAAGGGTCGCGGTCTTTATTAAAAACAGCACACACACAAACCTCTTTACAAACAAACCTATTCTGTCTTCCTGCCTGAGGAAAGCACCGTAATTATAACACCTAGGCCTGATTTTTTAATTTCAATTTAGATTTTTTTAAAAATTAAAACATGCATACGGAATTCTGGATTCGAGGCTATTCCATGCTCTCCGCCAATCCACAGCAACAGAGCAGGCAGCCAATGAGAGCAGGTGTGAATATGGGATGACCCAGGATCCAGTGACGGCAGTTCATGTTCACAGCTGAAAGCGGCTAGCCACAGATTTCATTGTTTTGTTTATGTTTGAGTTTTATTTTAAAGAAAAGGTATATATTTTTGGCTAATTGAGGTTCACATAAGTTAGTTTCAATTGTATTCATTCTTTGTATGCGTAGTTTCCCCCATATATTATGTGTTTGGTAAGAATATATATTTTGCACTTTACGAATGTTTTCATAGCGCTAGACATATCAGCTCATGTTCTTAAATGAAACAAACTGTTTTCAGTAACAAATCTTAATGAATCAAATTAATCTTACACTTTACTATAAAATCTACAGTTCTACAATTTATCGCATATTACAACGTTCTTGGGAACTAAAAATGTAGTCCAATAACAGTAACAGAAAGAAAAATTGAAAATAACAATAAATAAATAATCATAAATTTCACATCATTGAATTAACAAACTCATATATAAGATACAACTTTCAACTGATATGCCTCATCAACTGTTGTCGAAATCAATATAATGTAAATAATTCTTAAACATTATGACTTTGCTAAGAAATTAAAACATTCAGTGCAGTGTAGGATGTATTTTTTCCTCAAAACAATTTAATTTGTAAATATGAAGTAAAAAAAAAAAAAATCACCATTTTCTCACATATTATGAGTTTTATCAGCAAGTTAAAACATTAAGTATATATGAATGATTTGCGGAGCTGTTTCTATCAAAAATTCAATAACATCGCCCAAAAACCCTCAACAAAAATAATTATAAAGAGTGCGATGACCACATAAATTTTATACCACATTGCATATCCGTTCTTGGGCGATTCTTATAAAACTCAAAATTTGACACAAAATGGTGATTTTTTTACAACATGCTTACAAATTAAAATGGTTTATAATTATTTAAAAAAAAAAAACTCGGCCAGAAATAACATTGATTTTACATTTTTAAAGACTTATTCTTTATAATTATTTTGAAACAGCTCCACGAATCATTCATATTTATTTATTGTTTTACTTTCTGATGAAACTCATTATGTGAGAAAACGGTGATTTTTTTTTTACCTCATACTTACAAATCAAATTGTTTTGATGAAAAAATACAATCTACACTTCACTGAATGTTTCCAATTCTTAAACAAAATCATAATATTTAAGAAATATTTACATTACATTGATTTCGACAACAGTTGATGAGGCATATAAGTTTAAAGTTATATCTTATATATATGAGTTTGTTAATTTACAATCTTTCTGTTAAGAGTTTTTTACTACATTTTTAGTTCCCGAGAACGTTGTAACATGCGATAAATTTTAGAAATGTACATTTTATAGTAAAGTGTAAGATTAATTTAATTCGTTAAGATTTGTTATTGAAAACAGTTTGTTTCATTTCAGAACATGAGCAGATATACGAACGCTATGAAACCATTCAGTAAAATGCAAGTTATATTCTTACCTAAAACATAATATATGGGGGTAACTAAACATACAAAGAATGAATACAATAAAAACTAACCTACTTTAATCTCAATCAGTCAAAAATATATTCCTTTTCTTTAAAATAAATCTAAAAAATAAACAAAACAATGGAATATGTACCTAAACAGCCGCGTAAGCTACGATACGACCATAAACTGTCGTCGCTGTTCGCTAGATCCTGGATCATGCCATAATCACACCTGCTCTCATTGGCTAGCTGCTTCGTTGCCACGGATGGCGTTGCCGAAGCTATTCCATGCGGAGAGCTTGAAATAGCCTCGAACCCAAAATTCCATATACACGTTTTAATTAAAAAAAAAATCTAAATTAAAATTTAAAAATCCGGCGCCGAGGTATACTTTCTGGTGACAACATCTACACATGACAAAAATTTCAGAATCCTAGGTGTTATAATTACGGTGAAAACCGCGGGCAGGCAGACAGACACCTACTGCTTTATAGAGATAGAGATTAGGATTAGTATGTTTGAAAGATATTAACAGATTAATCAAAATAAGTAATATGAGGATTATTTCCGTAAATATTCCAAAATACTCATGTTCGGATATTAAAATATTGAATACATCTTTATGTGAAATATACATTTTTTGCCAAATTCTATAATTGTTTAGTGATGAGTTCTTTTAAAGCAGCTAAATTTAGTGAAATCACAGTTAGTATGTCAGTGATTATTTGTTCTATGTAATCAAATAGGATATTTTCAAAGTTTCATTCCTATCATGGTCTCACCTCTTCAAAAAAAAATTAGATGTATCCGTTAAGGAGATACTTTTTCAAGAGTTGGTTACTGCTACGTGAATGAGATGATAGAATAATTTTTGTAAGCATAATCAATAATTCTATATATAGCTATTAAAACAAATAAAATATTTAATAAATATTTAAATGAGTATTTAATAAATATTTAAATGAATATTTAATGTATATTTAAAATTAATATTTAAATCATTCACAGCCTGTAATTGATTTATAGAATATCTATCCTTTGGAAACAAATTATAAGTAATTGATTAAAATACTGCTTATATTGGAATTGCACAAGGGGCTTTTTTGCTGCATTGGCAATAGGAAAAAAAAAGAAATTTATATCCTGTAAAATTTTTGAGAATGCAAAGTATGAATAATGCACAATCTGAATGCTACAATAGTAATGAAGACTATTAAAAAATAAGAGTTTTAAAGGTATCTAAGTGGCAGAAATACACTTAAATCGGAAATTCCCAACCTTTTTTGGCCACGTCCCATACCTAAAGATCTCTTAAAAGATGATACCCCCCACCTCCTATCCTCTGTAACATATAATTAATATTATTTAAAGAATTAATTCTTATTCATCTGCAGGAAGTCTAAAGGAGCATTAACAATGAGAAATTATTTCACAATTTGATATCAAAACAGGTAAAATGTTGTCACAAATATGCTTTTAACATGGCTCTATAAATGCAATAAAGTCATAAACCTTCACATTTATATCTAGAAAAGTTGTTATTTGCACATTTAACTCAGTGTGAAACAAAAGTGTTATATATTTTCCATGCTTATCTTCGCAAAATTTCTTGACGAGGCTCTCACATTTGGCATTACATTTGAAAGCATTGGTACATTTTAATAAACGATTTTAGAGCTAGATTAAGAAAAGGAGCGGGAGGGGGATATTTAGACACTACGATCTCTCTAGGAATAATAACACAGTATATAAGAAGCATTTCTGGATTATCATCTTTATCCAATTTAATTAGTCGTTTTTATTTTCCACCACAATAAAATTTCTCTGTTAGCGGGTTGTTCCCTTCCCTATTATCGGCAGTTGACCGCCGTGTATAAGCTGATTTAAAAATTTTTAAATGTTTATGTCATAATGTATGTTTATATACTGTGAATTTGAGGCCTGCACCAGAGCCATAAGAATGGCACAATTCATAACTTTCCTTCTGTGCTGCCGTTTAGAAATTTATTGAGGTTAGTATAGATATTTCAAATATTTTTTAGGTTAAATGGGTTCAAGACCGTCCGTTTTATATATTGCGTTAGTTAGTTTCATGTACAAAAAGTTCTTCATGTGACATAATGCAGAGCAATTAGAAATGCAGGCCTCATTTAATAAATACTAGCTGTTACCCGTGACTTCGTTCATTTAAAGAAAAATAATGGATTAATTAAGCAACATACAATTAACAAACTGTTTATCACATTTTATCAGGGTTCCTACGCGACTGGAAAATATGGAAAACAGGGAATTGTCAGGGAAAATGACAAGTGGTCAAAAAGTCATGGAAAAGTCAGGGAAAATATCATATTTTCCCTAAAACCTGGAAAAGTCAAGGATTTAAAAAAAAATGTATATTATATGCTATCATGTGTCAAGATTCTTCATAGTTCCGAATTCAGTCTGCAAAAAATTCAGATTTTTTACTAGCAAGTAGTATTTTTGCTACATTCATATTTTTAAGATAATGATGTTTTAGCCATACAAATTTGTTGCTAAATAGGTGGTAATTCTGCGAAAGAAATATTGAGTCATATTAAGGTGGCTAGGATGACATACAGTAAAATCCCGTTACAACGAATTCCATTACAACGAAAAATCCCGTTATAACGAAATGCAAGCGAGTCCCGTTTTGAAATGTATTCAAATAATGTTAACATAATCTCAGTATAACGAAATATTCAATTTTTTATAATCTCGTTAGAACGAAATAATATGACACGGCAAATACTTTCAGTTGTACATTTTTATCGCTTGACAATTTTTGTTTTCGATGCCTAGTCTTAGGGACAATCAAGCTTATCTCTAAAGCAATCGCTTTTCTCCGAGCTTTGTTGTAAAATCGGTGTGCATAGGCATTTCACTGCAGAAGGAATGTTTCCTTTGTTCGCTCTCCCCTTTTCTCCACCCCTTTTTCTTGGAAGTCCAAGTAAGCTGTAACCAATGTAGGCAAACTTAACAAAACGTGAAATGAGTATTGCACATTCCCCCTTCCCTCTCCTCCCTACCTGAATAACTTTCGCAAAGGAATTTCCAAAGCTTGAAATCAGTTTGAAAATTTTCATCTTACCAGTAGGTCATAAAATGGCGGCTGTTAAGCGAAAACAGTTTAGTTTGGAAGAAAAAAAAGCCATAATTTCTGAAGTTGAGAAAGGAATGAAAAAATCTGATGTTGCTAGCAAATATGGAATTTCGCCGTCTACTTTATCCACTTTTCTAAAAGATAAAGAAAGCATTTTGAAAAAAATTCAAGTTAAAGTCTTTGATCCAAGCAGAAAACGAATTCGAAATGCCCAGTTTCAAGATGTGGATAGTGCTGTTTACAAATGGTTTATGGATGTTCGTTCTAGAAACATCCCTCTAAGTGGCCCTTTAATTAGAGAAAAAGGTTTGGAATTTGCAAGAATGCTAAGCATTGAAAATTTTCAAGCCAGTGTCGGATGGTTGAATCGATTCCGAGAAAGATACGGTATAGTGGCAAAATGCATTTCAGGAGAAGCAAAAGACGTCCCAGTTGAATTTGTAAACGAATGGCGTAAAGGTGAAATACAAAAAATAATCAAGACGTATAGTCCTAACGATGTTTTTAATGCCGATGAAGCCGGAATATTTTTTCAGTTAGAACCAAGGAAGACTTTAGCGTTAAAAGGAGACAAGTGTATTGGAGGAAAGCTTTCCAAACAAAGGATTACAGCCCTATTTTGCTGCAACAAATCAGGAACAGAAAAACGAAAAGTACTCATAATCGGCAAATCTGAAAAACCCCGTTGTTTCAAACATTTTAAGTCCTTACCATGCATCTACAAAGCCAACAAAAAATCATGGATGACGCAAGGATTCTTTAATGAATGGCTGATAAATTTTGATAAAGATATGCAAAAACAAAAACGTAAAATTCTTCTACTCATAGACAACTGCACAGCACACAATGATCCTCCTATATTGAATCACATTCGTGTAGAGTATTTCCCGCCTAACTGTACTGCAATACTTCAGCCTCTTGACCAAGGCATTATCAGAGCCGTAAAATCACGATACAAAACTATGTTATTAAAACGCATTCTCTGTGATCTGCAAAATAACGTAAACAGAAAGTGCAACATGAAAGAGGCAATTGATATGATCTGTGGATCGTGGGATGATATAAGCCAGAAAACAATAGCCCACTGTTGGAAACACGCGCAGATTGACCAGGATTTAAATAAAGAATCGACGGCTCAAGGATCTAGCGATGTAGTACATGATGAGGAGCAGACAGTCGAATATGAGATCGAATCCACTTGGAACTTAGTAAAAGAAAAATCTGGTGTGTCTCAAAGCATAAGCTTTAAAGATTTTTTAACTGCAGATGACAATGCTGCAACTTGTTATTCATTAACAGAGACAGATATTGTGCAGTCTATTGTTGATGATCGCATTTTAGAAAATGATGAAGAAAGTTCTGAAGATGAAGAAAATGAGGTTTCAAAAGTTACATCTGCTGAAGCCTTAGAAAGCTTAGAAAGAGTGCGCAATTTTATTTCTTTACAGAGCAGTGTACCAGATAACATTTTTTCTAATATTAATCATGTACATAATTTTGTATTGTCCGCAGCTTCAAACTCCCTTGTACAAAAAAAATCACTGATTTTCTGCATTAAATTTTTTCTTGTACAATTTGAAGATCATTGAAATGGTGGTAAGTCAATTTTTCAGTTCTATAAAAAATATTATACATTGTATTATACTAACTTTACGTTATTAGAAGGTACTACTAATTTTTATTACTATTTTTAATAATTAATTATCTACTAATTTGTATTATACTACTATATTTTTATAATTAACTATGATATGAGGATCTGAATTGAAATGTTTAATTTTCTATTGAATTCCGTTACAACGAAATTCCCGTTACAACGAATAAAATTTGCGGTCCCGTGAAGTTCGTTGTAACGGGATTTTACTATCATGAATATTTAAAAAAGAAAAAGAAAGAAAATTATAAAGCAAGCAAAAAAAAAAAAAAAAAGCTGTAGCTAAAATTAAATTGTTAAAAGACAAAAAATTGAGAGTTGCATAACAAACTGTTTCTGAAACAACACACACAAATGACATGATAGTAGAAATGTCAAAAAATATTTGAATGGTTGATATGTGAAATCTAATTATACCAATAAGATGTTACTTTGAATCCATCCAAATTGTATATTTTTAATTGTTTTTCATCTTTTATATTTTAAATATCAAAAAATAGATTTTTAGTTTCAATTTTATAATTACTTTTATTTTCAGAGGTATATTTAATCATTAAGATCTAGAATTGGTAATCATATTTCTAAAAATGCTGTGAATTGAGGGCATGGAATTGTAGGAAAAATGGTCTGGAAAAACCCCGGAAAAGTCCGGGAATTTTGTTATTCAAATAGAGTATGAACCCTGATTTTATAGTAGAGAATACTTCTGATAATCCCAATTTGCATATTTTTGTTTTTATGTATAGGATCATTTAAATTACATTCATGAGCTTAAAATTCCATACTCTTCCACTAAGATTAGTTGTGTAATTCATTTATTTCTTTATTATTCTATTTTAGCATTTCTATTCATTCTATTTTACTTTATTCTGTTCATGGAAATTGATATAATTTATGTTGTAGTGTAGAAAAATATTGTTTAAGAGGATTACATTAGTAAATATTTTTGAAGAAATTTGTTAACATGTCAAAGTTTAAAAATACATAAAATAAGTAGAAAAAGTATTTTTAACTCTCACAGATTTATTGTACTTTTATTTCACAGTGCCCCACTTTTAACAGCTGTAGATCTACCAACAACATCAAAATGTTTATCACGCTTCAAAGACTTTCAAAGCCTAGATGCTTATTTGTTAAGCAATAGTGATTGCTTATTTCTTTCGACGGCGATAAAAATCTTAAAAAGCACCCCAATTATGGATAAATATTATCATATTGATTGTTGTGTTGCAGATTAGTATTATGTGAGTTTCCAAATTGGGCAGGAATATATTCCAATGTGTTACAAAAATTATCCTACAGAGATGTTTTAAACTATAGATTTAGATATTTTAAAATTAAAACCCTACAGAGATATTTTAAACTATAGATTTAGTATTTTAAAATTAAAAGGAATTATATAAGTATCAGAGAAATATAAGTGATAATACTTGGATTTTTAATTGGAAAAAGCGCGCTTTTCCATAATCATGGCCTTTAAAAAATGGAGGGGGGATTTTCCAGTTTAATTAGTGTTATTCTTTGAATTTCACGTGAACGATGTCAAATTCAAATCCTATTCTCCAATAAAAATTGCATATGCTAACAACTTTTACAGGAACTTTAATATATTTATTAACTTTTATCGAAATTTCATATATTGGAAGATTGTACGGTAAAAGAATGTTAAACTTATCAATAAATTACGAGAAAAATACGTCTATTTGTGTAATTGCTATAAAGTACTAATATTTTCTGAATGAAAACCGGCACATGATTTTAAATATGATGACACTTTCACTGGGGATAGTTTTCCTATGGACTGATACTTATCTAGGTAAAAAAATTCTTTCAATTCATGAATCATGTAGAAATATGCATTTCTATTTATAGATAATGTGAATCTTTGTCAACAAACTGATTTGTTGCGTGTCTACTCAACTTAACGTAGGCAAAACTCTGAGATAAATTGCTTGAAGTTTCACTAAATATCTCCTAATTTCCACGTAGTTATAATACTTCATATTATGTGTAGGAACTGCTACATTATGAATTACTAACTTTGCAAGAATTGTTACTTTTTGCCTACAATTAGTTGAGAAATACGTCTTGTGCGTGACGTCACATGCACATTATCTATTTAAAACATAAAAGCGCTTAAAGAAATCCAATATTATTGAGTACATAGAAAAACTTTAAACATTAATATTATTAAATATCAAATTTAACTAAGCAACTATATTTACAATGTAATTTAAACATAATTTGCTAAAATTGCGTTTTGAAATTATGTGATTTTTGATGCAAAATATTATTTCTCAAAAATATATTGTTCTTGTAAGAATTGGATTATAATTTCAAAGCTGGTGAAATGAAAATGACGTTAAATTGTCGAATTTATAAAAAATATATTCGTTTTTAAAATTAAAAGGAATGCTTTACATGAAAAAAAATCACGTCATATTTTTTCAGATATACCATTTCACTTTTAATCTCTTTTGTTTTAACTGCCATCTTTAAAGAATAATTATTGGAAAGTACTATTGTTTTTTCTTTAAATCTAATTATTATTAATAGTGGGCAATTTCTGCCCACCTAATTGAAAGAAGCTTAAATATGCCTCCTTGGTTGAATCTAAATCTGAAAAAAGTTACGATGAATGATTTCTAAATGTAAATAGTTGACAGACGACATTTGGTTATGTAGAATAAATTGAATCATGAAGTTTGGATATGCAAAAACATGTTTTTATTTCTTGGAAAATTTACTTAACAAATATTTGAAAATATTAACAAATATTTGAAATTGTCTGTTTTTTCCGGTTCAAATAGGACGTCATATTCATCTTCTTTTTAATTCTTATTTCTTTTTATTTCATTTTCATTTTTCACGTGGAAATTTTTTAATCGAAAATAAATTGTTGAGTAAAAATTATTATTCCGGATATTGATTTAGTATAGACAACGATAAAGTATTAGCAATGATAAAGTAAATTTAACCATTCTAAAATTTTATACGAAAAAAATTTAAATTTATTCTCTATAAAAATAATGAAATTTTGAATTATCAAGAAAAATAATTGAATAAAATAAATAAAATAGACTATGTTTATTTCTGGTTTATAATCCATCTATATGCAAAAATACAGGGCCATTAAACCCGCCGTTTTCTTCAGCAAAACATTCACACACACAATCACATTTATAATATTATTAGTATTAGGATTAGTCCAAAAAGTTGTAAAAAATTCTAAAATATATTTTGTATAGAAGAAAAACCATAAAAGTTTCTTGAAAAAAAGTCCTGTGGGTCGTACGCCCCACGTTGAGAACCACTGATGTAAATGAACTATTTTAGAAAAGAGAATTAAATAAACAGTTGATTATATGCGATATCCTACATCAGCTTCAAAAAATGGTAAAGATTTTTAACAATAGGAAAATTAGAAAAACAGCTCCAAGGTGCAGTCTTAATGCCATAAAGTTAACATTTGCTTTATTGGTGCAACTTTAATGGGCTTTACGACACAGGTAGGCAACATTATTTTATATTCGAAGTTTAAAAGCTTCTCTGTTAATAAAATTTAAATTTTAATATTTAACAATTTCTGCTTTCTTTTTTCTGGTACAAATATTTAATATATAGAAAAATAATCAAATTACATGCATCTGTTTTTGTTTTCGTCCATTGTTTGGTTTCTAATGTAAGGGCGTTTTATCACTTATCTAAAGGACACCAATAAATTGAATACGATTTCCGTGAACCGACATCTGCGCAGACAAAACACATTCCTTATACACTACGCGAATTTTCACCAATCGATTCGATGACGGTTATACAGTTGCGATTTTGGTGAAAATGTTTGTTTTTATTTTCTTCCCATACATTTTATGTATCTTTAAGAACATGATAAAATTTGAAATTTGGTTCAAGTAAAAATTTCAAAGTTTATTGAGTTTTTAAAAGTACTCAAAATTTTAGGAAGTAAACAGGTTTAAAACAGCTATGGTTAGTTAGGTTTAAAACAGCACTACGTCGGAAGTTTAGTTTCTGATGGTGAAAAACCGTGTTTTGATAATTAAATTAGGTAATGAGTAAAAACACATAATTGAATTTCCCCAAAGGTTAACATGGGATTTCGAGATCGACAAAATTATTCAGTACCATTTCTTGTTTGAGATTACTCCATGCAATTGAAGTTAGATTCACTACTTACAAAACATAAGATTTTATGGCTTTAATTACATCGGTGTTTGTTTGAACAACAACAACAACAGAAATCCCATAATTTTTAGTAATGAAATGAACAACAACTTATAAAACAACTGTGTATAAAAGAAAGTCAATTGAAAATTCGACGTAATAAAGAAACACTTAAAGTTTGTTACACAGGAACGTTTTCGATCCAGGAAAAGTCGACATTCTGGTGATAACCATGTATAAAAAATAAACACATTAATAATACTTTACTGCAATTAAAAAAAAAATTATACAAAAAAGTATCTTTACAAACATGCATTTAAATAGTAGAAAGAAAACTTTCTGTTTTTTTTTTTTGACTGAAAAAACTAAACTTAAAAATTTCGAAAGTATAATCCCAGTTTGCTTGTATAATTGAAGAGCTTGGGTGTAAAACAAGATAAAACTAATAAAACACAAGTTTTCGAGATATTCATTATTCGAGTTTTCTAAAGGGAACTACAGCCAAAACTATGGTGATTGCTTTTTGAAAATTTAGTCTTAACAAGGCTAAATTTTCAGTTAACTTATGTGTAACTCAGGGGTACTCAGGGTACAGCGCCTAGAATACATAGTGTGGAAACCGACTATCCTTGTAATGCTTTAAAAAGTGCTAAAAACTTGTAGCCTATAAATGTGCAACGGTGCTCCTACGTTAGTATTGCAACCAGAGACAAAACAATGCGTACCACGTTTTTTTAGCCATGCTTTCATAATTTTAAAAAAGCTTATAAAAATCACTAAGTCAGAAGAAAAAATGATACAATTTAAGTATTTAAAATACTTACCACCAGCCGAAACATTCTAATATAATGTTTACATTGAGAAGAGCTAGCAGATGGCGCTGCGATCCCATCGTTATCTTTTCAGCAACGTTGTACATTTATTGGATTCAATTTTTTAGTATTATTTTGTAGCAGATTTCCACACTATGTATTCTAGGCGCTGTACTCAGGGCTCAACAAATGCGGTCGCATGGTCGCCATGGCGACCGAAATCATTAACATTTAATGATCTAATGATGATTCACGTATATGGTTTATTTTTATTTAACGACTATTAACCAGATATATCTATAATACTAAAAGTACTCATAGTACTAAAAGTACAAAAAAAAAGTACATACACAAAAACATAGGCCAGAAAAAAAAAAAAAAAAACTAAAAATTGCATATTTTGAAGAACCATGAGAAAAAAGTGTTCCTAAATGTCCTCTATAATGTAAAATGCCCTTAAAGCTGATACTTTAAGGATATTGGTCAGTGGTTTATCTAACAAGGAAGGTTTCCATAAGCGCATGCTCAGAAATTTCGGACTAAATTACAAAATATTCTTCTCATGAGGATATATACGTTTATGGAAAAAATACTGTGGAACCTTGATAAAACGTCCATAAAATTATGAAAATTTCGTATTTTTGGCGATTTATCACTGATTGGCGAGATAATAAAAAAAATACGCTTTTATGATAAATGCTCTTTTAGGAAAAACTTTTTCGACTCTTCATGCTGAACTAGTTTAAATAAGTTTAACTTAAATGAATACACTTTTATAACGACGGTTTTGCCATATACAAATATGTATATATAAAGAAAATTAACAATCGTATTCTACGGTTTAGAACAAAATTTAAAATGATTAAAGATGCTTCAAACTAAAAATTATTATTCGATTCTGAGCACTGTCAATTTTACTTCGATATTGTTAGTGTCGGAAACAACAAGAGAAAAGAATTGTTACTATGGAAACCCCGACTTATTCAACATCGAAATGTATCATGAGAGCGCTCTTAATCGTGCAATTAATGTTAAATACACTTAAAACTTATCCAGCTGGCGAAACCGTGTAAAAGTAAATAACTCCAGCAATACTCAACATGTATGTACATTATATAAGCTTATAGAAAAAATAATAAATTATTTAATCGTTTAAGTTTAAGTTCAGAAAGTACTACTCATTTAAACACTCATTTAAAAAAAAACAATTTCCAAAAGCATTAAAATCGCTTGCATTTGGCGAGGAAAAGGTGTTGCTAGCCATATCGCGTCGTTTTGCGCCAAACATTCGAAAGTTTTTAATTTTTTTGCAGATTTTCTACTGGGATTCCGCAGCTAAATTTGACTGATCCTTTATTACGTACATGAGTAGTTCCATTAGCATTTTTTTTTTCAAAATATTCTGAATATGCGCTTTAAGAAGACCTTCCTTGTAAGTAATTTCTTCTAAAATAATTTTATTATAAAAAAAAAATTGATTTTAGTAAAAACAATTTTTTTCCTTATGATATTGCACACTTTATTCAACCAAGTTTTTAATATTATATCCATATTTCATTGTATTTTTTTTTTTTTTTTTTTTTTTTAGAATTATAATTTTGGTAAGTTTCATAAAGAAACTTAATTTATATTCACTTTCTGAATTAATTTATTATTTGAGTTGAAGAGTTAAATCAATCCCAGATATATAATTACCATACTCATGATTTTACTTTTTCAATCAATTCATAAAGTAATTTTAGTGATTTTTGAAAAATCCTTAATTAAATAAAAAAACGGGCAAGAACTGACAATGGTCCGGAAAGAGTAAACATTTTTTTACTGCCGACCAGACATTTTTGCTGGCTACCAGATTTTTTTTCCAATTTGTAGAGCCCTGATTGGACTTATTGAATGTCAATAACAAAAACTCTTTTCACTTACCTAAATTTAATCTTTGATTAGGATGGCATATGTTGAGTAATAAATAAACCCTGTACTTTAATATCAGGATGCAGCTAAATAGTTTTACATGATAATCAGAAAAAAAAAATGTCCGTTACCATGTTTTACATCTGAGACCCCCAATTTCTAAAAGTGCTGATATGATGCTCCGCCTATTTACGAAACAAGCTGCGATAGATACATAATCTGTTTTCAACAATTGATATAACAGTGATTTATATTTTTGCAAATTCGAGGGTGTGTAGAACATGGGCAGTTATGTTCTGCTGTTGTAGTCTGTGCCGAATCGGTTACAGAGTCTTTTCGACAGATGTGTTGTGTGTGCTAGCGGGAGGTAAATAATAGGGTGTGTCAAAAATTCCGTTTTGTTCTATTTTTCTCTTCTGTTTACATGATAGTTTTAAGTCAAAGCTTGTTAAAATCTTTTGATAAAAAAAAGTGTTCTTTTCGAAGTTGAGGGAGGAGTAAGTTGTCCAGTATTGCGTGACCATAATCTATAATATGATCAAATTACATTGCAGAAGATTTCAAAGAGTTTGTATCGAATTACTCTAGGCTGTCTTTGAGGTCGGTGTTTTTTAAATATGATGTGTAAGAAAAGCTCCTATATCATTATGCTTTTTTCAGAGGCAAATTATCCTCCTCTTCTCTAAATTATAATTGCTTTATGTTTAGAAGTTAGTTTCCCATAAGATGTGCACAGAAAATGTAAGCGAAGGATATGTAATGTGCTATTATCGTAAAAACTTTAGTGTCATTAGCATCATATCAATCAACAAACTTATTAGCAAAACTACCAGGAGATTCATAAACGTCTCATGACGTCTGTAATTGTCTAAATAGGCAGCATATATGTAATTATCATACGTTACAGGTACGTTAATTAGCTTTATGCTTTTATTTATCTTTTTTCACAGCATAACTTTTTGAATGCTGTTTTGTCCGAAAAACATTCGAATATTGCTATAAGAAATAAAAGCAAAAGACTTCTTAAAAATATCATAAAATTAAGAGATACGCAAGGCCTTTCGAGAGAACTTTGTCTTTCTTCACCAGGCGCAAAGAAGACGTGCTACCATTTTGAAAGCAGGAGCATAACTATTAACTAATGACCAGTCTTGCTCCTGCTTTGAAAGTTGTAGCACGTCTTCTTCACGCCTTGTGAAGAAAGATAAATTTCTTTCGAAAAGCCTTGCGTATCTCTTAATTTTATGGTATTATTAATAAGTTTTTTGCCTTTATTTGTACATCACACCAATTTGTCCAATATTACTATAGGATCTTATAATTTCAAGATTTTAATGTAATTATGGATGACTTTTCAACTTCGCACATATAAATAACATATTCATAATTTCAATTACATCAAAATGTTAAATTTATAATTTATTTTTATTCTCCTTACAACTTCGTTACTATGCAGTGATGCATGTAGCTGTGATTGGTATCGTCTCATTTTTTTAAAAGTGTTCTTTGTCTCCGTTCTACTTTGCTTTTTACACTCCTTTATTAGGTGCGTTCGTAATTATATAAATACGTCGCACCTATAGTTGTCGTGTGGTCTGTCCGTCTGTCTGTCAGTCTGTTCGTCTGTCCGCATATAACAGCGCAAAAATTACCCAACCGAATAGTTTGAAATTTTGTATATATTATCGTTGTAGAATGTTGTCGAGTCATTTCAAATTTTATGAAAATCGAATCAAAACTTAAAAAGATATTAATAAAAGTTTTCTTTATTCTATTAAATCCTATCGTACGTAACCTAATAATAAAATCGCAAGTCAGGTGACCGAGGAAAACAAATTACGGGCAAACAACTTCTTTTTTCAAATACCAGGCGGTCATTTTCATTAAAAATTATTTTTTCGAATAAAATTGCATAAAAGTTACATTTTTAGAAAGATAGTTGAAAAAAAAATTGTTTGTTTGAGAGATGAGTTACATTAAAAAAATATATAGATTCTGAAATAACTTCAGTGGAAATTACGTTGACAGCCGAATATCTCAATCCATTAGAGTATATAAACGCAGGAGATTCGTACATTATGAGTCATAAAAATATTAAACCATGGACGTAATCAATTCGCAAAGCAAGATCTCCATGGTGAATTTTACAGCGCTGGCTGGTGTAGAAAAAAAAATCGCATTTGTAAACATGGCATACGTAATAAGAAAAAAAAAGGCATGCTCATATCGCTCATAGCAGACGATATAATTTATGTCACTGAAATAATAAGGATGATTTTTTTACATTGTGAAACATAAAATGAAATAGCACCTCCTATGTCACGTTTAACGTATAATTTCCAACTTGTTTAATTTAACTGCATTTTTGTTGGAAAAGATGAAATTTCGTGACCGATTTTTCACCCTCTTCCAGATATACTAGAATTAATATATATATGCACACAGGTGTGTTTCCGATGACAATGCAGCATTTGAATATTTTTAGAACTGAATTATAAATTAATAAATTAATTTTAAGGCATTTATCCGCATAGCCGGCCACAGGGGATAAATTTCCAAATATTCTGTATGTTTATAACTGTTTATAAGTTACAAAAACAATGGAGATAATTATGCGTCAAGCCACTCTTTATCAAATAGGTCAACCTGCTGCAAAACTGCAACGACGAAGTATTCTAACCAGTAAAGAGTAGAAAATATAAATAACAAATAAAGAGTGTAATAAATAAAAAAAAATATATATTTTATCATATTAATTAAATTGTGATTATACGTTGAGAAAACAGTTTTGAATTCCAAAATAGATAGTTTAAATAATGCTTTTTTTTTTCTTTCCTGTTGCCATGTCTTGAAATATATACAGATCAAAATTGTATAATTTTTATTAAGTTAGTTTGCGTTTTCTACCAAACGTAAATCAAAGCAGTGAATTTTCAATAATCGGGGCCCATTCCAAATTTATGTATCGTAATGGAAAAGTTTTTGAAACGACATGAATTGCAGTCATGCAATAAGGTGGGATTTTTAAGATAAATGTTTATAATAGAGTGTTTATTTATTTATTTTTTTTGAGAAAAAAAAAAACTATTTTTATTTTTAATTATTTAAAAAATCGCATCTGCTGCAGATTTACGGAATTATATCGTTTAAAGTGCGCAGAATTATTATTTAAACATGTAAAAAGTAGCTATGCAATTAATGATTTATTTTGATTGTAATATGCCTACTTATCCGATACGAATAAGTTATGTTTATTTTTATTATTATTTTTTTCCTTTTCGAGAGACTTTCTTACTGTATATGAAATGGCAAATGACTATACTATAATAGGCAATATCAGATATTTCCTCATAAATAGGATTTTCACGACGAAAACAGTCGAAAACACATCGTGTGATAGTTTGCCTCCCAAAAATTTGTCAATGACAAAAGTATCGCTGTTTATATCTGCTACGATAGGATAGCAGCTCGAATACAACCAACCAGAGCTCTCTAAAAATAGTTGTTCTCAGTTGTCGAGCTTTCAGTAATTCAATAGTGAATTTAATTCATTCAGTGTTAAAAATAATCGGACTTGCAGAGCGAAATAGCCGTTCAAATGGAGCGAGAGGCAATAGTTTAGTTAGTACGTGTGATAGGAACTTTACATTCGGAAATATGGAGCGTCTAGTTCATCACAATTTGGATATGAATGGTAGCTACTTGCGCCATTTCTTCGTGATATTTGTAACCCGTCAATCCCGTAAAACCTCGCATTTTTGATTGAATAAATGCATTGCGACACCCTACTAGTTCCCCAATATATATATATATATATATATATATATATATATACTAGGGGGCCTACCCCCTGCGATCTACGCTCGCCAACCCCCGCTCAGACTTCGAGGCCTCTAAAAACATGACAGCGTGCTTTATTTTAAAAATATTGGTAAATCTGTAAACTGGTTGCCATGCTTTTAACGTGTTGATGGTGCATTTTTTGATTATCATGGCCTCACACACGGCTGTTGCGACAACTGACGACTGTTTTCGGGATTGATGAGTAAAATCAATTACAACTTGAAAACCAGCTTGTATAAAATGGTTAGGTTTAAATTGTGGCTACCTCTCGGACTTTTATAACAATGATCTGTATTCTATTCTTCCTTTGCGTTTAAGGATGAGAAAAATTGCATCTGCTTGTGAATAACATTAAGAACCACGGTATTGAAAAGTACTATGTTATAGACATTTTCAGTAACAGGTTTTAATTTTCTCTTTATTTTAGTGCACGATCATGCATATTTTCATGTTATTTTAAATATGTAAATTATTTATTTTAATTAATATGTATATACGAATTTTCTAATAATTATTTATCATACAAAATTAATTCAATATTTTGTGCATGCATGCCTGCATTTATTCGGCATCAATTGATGAGATATTTAAACAAATTTGCTATCCGAGATAATTTTACACCATGTTGTGCCACTTGAATATTGCCCGTAAGAAAATCGGGTACTTTTCCAGTATAGGATCCTTTGCTTTTAGGTTTGGCGTAATTCGAGCTTCTAAAAGGGATAGATTCGCTAATATACATAGATTTGTTGCCAAAAGATATGAAAACAAACCCAATGAACTTTTGGTGCTTTTCTATTATAGGGTCTTGACGCTTTTTTAAAAAGCTTGGCGGAATGATGATTGACGATTGAATCCTGACGATAGAAATGTGATTTTTTTTTTCAAGTTTTCCTGAAAAACATAATTTAATCACAATCTTGTCTTTATTATCGATTGAAATAAAAGATAAATTCAATTTCAATTTGAAAATGACGAATAAAAAAAATCAATAATCCCTATCGGGATCCTTTTCAATTTTTTTCCCTTTTTTGTCACAAAAAAAACTGAGTAATTAGTTGCCATCATTACAGAAATGTCATTAAAATTAGAAAAAAATTAATATCTCGAAAACTAATTCCAATTTCAAAATTCTATTACCAGTTTTGACATCCGCGGATTTTTATGGACAATTGGTATTAATTTCATCATCAAGCGTTTAATATTTTATTAAAAATAGCCCTGAAACATAATCAGTCGTTCCATCAGTCGTTTCATAAAATCGTTTCATAAATTCGTTTCATAAAATCGTTTCACAAATTCGTTTCATTAGGATTTTATATATATAGGGTAGATATATATATAATTTCTTGTTGCTGTGTGCACTGCAGTCTCTTAAAGTTTGCCTAATCCTTTTTGAATCACCGAGTAAATAGGGATAATTACAGAGTAACAACGGAAATTAGGATATGAACAAGGATATAAATAAGGGATATAAACAAATGTATAAAAAGAAATAAATTAAATCAACTTGACTCGTGTCATACTGTGATCCTTTTGGGAGTCGACCTCTCAGGTTCGGTATATCGTATGAATCGTTGTTCATTTTAAAAGTTTGAACTTCCCTATAAGGTCTTTGGATACAGAAAAATAGTAGATACATTGTAAAAATTCTAACTTGTTTCCATTACAAGTAACCTAAAATAAAAATTATACTGAGCATTTTCGACATAGTCTTGCCAGAGCTATTAAAAAGTGCATAATCTCAATTCATTAAATACAATTGAAAATGCACTCGTGTCATTTAACTAAATGAAAGGAAAAAAAAAACAATTGATGTTCGATGCAGCTTTGAATATTTAAGATGCATTCTGCTTATGCGGTTCTCTAATTGATTAAAAACAAAACAAAAATGACAACCCTGAAACATTTTTAATGTATTTGTAACGTGCATTGTGCTGGGAACTTTGAGAGTTTCGTCGGTATTTTATTTTTTGATTGATTTCAGAAGCCATCTGTGTTTCCATCATTCATTATTCTTTTTGAGCGTTTGTAATGTCATCTATAGTTAAGCAAAGGTTCAAATTAATCAACTTTAGTAGTGGTATGTTCTTTGACAGTTTTTTAATGGTTGTGTCACTTTCCTTTTTTTCAAGCCCGAAAGCACAACAGTGACCTTTTTTTTGTGGAAGATGAAAAGTGAGAAATGGTTAGTCTGTTAGGGAAGTATATATCAAGCATAGTCGCTGGCAAAAGGCGAAGTGAAAGATCATTGCCCTTTCCTGAATTTTGAAATTGAATTAGTTAATTTTTTTTAATTTTGAATTTATTACTTGCAAGAATTTGGAAAAAAAAAATTTAATTGAAAATAGAATGAACAGTTTTAATTTTGTATTTTGAAAAATGCTGATAGAGTTTTATTTTTTTTCGTGAATAATTTGTATTTACTTACTACCAGACTTCGCTCGCTACCCTGGTCGGTGTCTCCAAACGAGCTTTGAATTAAACAAAGTATATCGGTGAATTTGATTTTGGTTTAGAAGCAACATGGATCTTTACGTGGAATGTCCTTCCGCATTACTGAAAACGATACGAACTCCATTGTGCTATTATTTTTTTTTTCCAATGTGCAAACGCAATTTCAGCTGTTAAGGACCAACTGTTTTAGTTGATCATTTATAGTAGGATTTGGTATAGAACAATAGAGAAGGATATACAATATACTAAAACCATCTTTGAAAAATTATCTAACTAATAATACAAACAAACTGACTAACAAAAGCCATCCAGTAGATTTCTTTTAAAAGGCTAATCTTTCATAATCGAGTTCACTTTATTATAGAACTTTCCCCTATAATTCTATAACTAAGCAACACAGAACGATATGCAATGTACTAAAACCATCCTTAAAAATTATCTAACTAACAATGCAAATATCATCAAAATCTGCCCAGTGTAGAACTTTATAAGAAGGAAAATCTTTCATAATCGGGTTTACCTGATAATAGAATTTGATCCCATAACTCTATGACTAAGTAACGTAGCACAATATGCAATATAGTAAAATCATCCCTGAAAAATTATCTACCTATCAATTCAAGTCTCATCAAAATCCGTCCAGTAGAACTTTTAAAAAGGCTAATATATCATAATCGGATTCAACTGGTTATAGAACTTTCCCCCATAGCTCTATAACTAAGCAACGTAGAACGACATGTTTATATACTAAAACCTTCTCTGAAAAATTATCTAACGAACAGTGCAAGTTCCATCGAAATTTATTCACCAGAACTTAAGTTATAAGCAGGCGGAACGAAATTCCATTTTCATTATATAATTATTAAAACTTTTTTTTTTAAATTACAAAAAAATTAAACAAAATAACAAAAAAATTCCCCCCCCCCAAAAAAAAAAAAAAATTATAAAATCAAAATGCTATTAAAGAGGGATGAGGCGGGACTGCTAAAAAAAGGTACAAAATTTATTAAACAAAAATCGGGTTTTATCCATTTAACAAAATCATTTACACTAAATAATACACTCTTCATTTTACTTACACGCAGTCTCCTCATACATGGCTAATTATTGTACTACTATTTTCCTATTTCATCTTTATAATATTTAAATTAGTTTTCATCACATTCTAAATTTTATTTACATTAATTACTACTTTGTTTTAAATTTATTTATTTTTATTCCATCTTCTCCTCTTTCATAATAGCTGGCAGCACATGATTTATTATTTAACTAGTCTGTAATTTCAGTTATTCCTTTTATTTTTATGAGATACATGACAGCACCAAACAATTTAATTTTCTTTTCATAATTTTTATCAATGCAATGCCTTTGTGTTTTTTTGCAGCCATTTTGGGTTATCTGGTGATATGAAAAGTTACAGTATTTGTAATGTACTTTTAATGCAGTTACATCTTCCCCAATATTGTTTTTTTGGTGAGTTTTATACATTACTTTATGATCTAATTTCTATTTATTTTGAATAATAATTTATTTATTTATTTATTTTGATATTTGAATTCCAGTAGGTTTTTATTTTTATTTTGTTTCGTATATACGTTAATAGGAGCTTAATATTGTCGATTTTAGGCATAACGCTGACAATATTTGAGGAAATAACATATATTTACTATGAATATTCTCATGAAGCTCCTCTAAAGATTCCATAAGATATTCATAGTTTTCCATATTTGATTTTTCAAGTCTAATTCCTGCTGTATCCTTTCCATTGCTTTTTATAATATATCATCCTTTGTTTTTCACATGTGTTCATGATATCATGTCATCATGTTTTTTCTATGATTTTTGCAACGAAAGAGATTTGGATTTCGTTCGATAAGGGATTTTTGTTTTCAAATATAACCACCAAATCCGTTTTTTTTTCCCGAACAAATATTATAAAAACGTTCGGTTTTTTTAATTTGATATAAATTTTGTAAGGGGATTTACGTTTTCATAAGTATTTTATAACATGAAATTTTCTCCAACTTTTGCAACAAATGTCGATCTTTTGTAGTTGACAGGCATGTCGGTATTTTATTAGAATAAATCTCGTGCACAACGATCTCGTTTATTGTAATAGAATGTAGTTTAAAACGCGTTAGAAGAGATATACTAGAATCTTTAAATAGCACATATATTGGTAAATGAATCATAAATTTAATGAGACAACTTTGGAGGGAAATGAGGAAATCAGCATCGGTGCCGGTATTGATTTTGTTTCAAGGCAAAAAATATTCAGCTATATAGAAGTAAAGTCAAAACGTAAAAAAAAAAATCAAACAGTTTAGTTTTTATGAGGAAAAGAATAGAGGTTCACATTTTTGTACCACAGGTCTGAAGATGTTAATATAACAGTTCTTAAAAGTAAGATTTACTGAATCTTTGGGGAAATCTTATATGCTTAAAAATGTATTCCAACAATATTAAGTTGCGAATTCTAAGATATTAAATATTGTGTAAAGCGAGATAAAAATTAAAATGTCTTGCAAAATTGATGTTGAGGTCTCTTGATCTAAAGATTTAATAGTCACTAGATTTGGTGTTGTTCCATAAACTTGCACATCATTTGATTGTCATGTTTCCCATTGCACTGTAAAAAAAAATCTCTCAAATTGACATAAAAAAACTGTCAATTTTGGCGTCAATGAAAAAACGTTTAATTTACAGAAAATATCTGTATATTTTCTTTAAAACAGATTTTTTTAAAGTTTTTCTATAAAAAATATAGATTTTTTCTGTAAAAATTACAAAATCCACATTTTTTACAGGAAAAATAGTTTTTCTTTAAAACAGATTTTTTTTCTGTAAAAAAACAATATTTTTCTGTCAAAATTACAGATTTTTTTTTACAGTGTGGTAAGTTTTCCTGTCAGTCAAAAAAATAACCAGTATTTCAACAATAAATTCCAAATATTTTTTCAGGTATTAATAATAAATGATTGCGGAAAGAGTTGTATGTTTAAAATGCAAAGAATCTCAAAAAAAAAAAAAAATTCCCGGAACAAGTGGGTTAATGTGAACCTTGATATTATTTGTAAATTTCAAAGAAAAGAAAAGATGATCATATAAAACTAATATTATAAAACTTCTAGTCAAAACATCAATATTTTCAAAAACCTTGATCACCGAAAAAAAAGAAAAAAAGACTGAAATAATTATTTTTAGACGTTAGTACATATTTCCTTTATCTTACTCATCAAAATGTTAAATAAACCTACATATAAGAGCAAAGTTAA
Organism: Maratus michaelseni; assembly: GCA_963931845.1. Taxonomy (NCBI): domain Eukaryota; kingdom Metazoa; phylum Arthropoda; class Arachnida; order Araneae; family Salticidae; genus Maratus; species Maratus michaelseni. The sequence goes on from OZ007592.1 coordinate 261,155,865, forward strand.
TGGGAGATCGTAACTAAGCGTGTCTTGAAACAATAGGGCGTTTTTTTGTATAATGTTGGTGCCGGAAGTACAAGCCACCTTAAGCAAATAGGAACCACCTTTAGGATTTCCAGGATCGTTGATAAATCAGTAGGAGTTTTTAATGTGTCAGAGTGGGTATCACACGCCCAGAAACCTGTCCATATTTCTGATGCTGCAGGTGCCAGATAAGCCACACACTTTCAGTGTGAACAGGTTGGGAGGTTGAACTGTCCGATTTGTTGATATAAAGATAGTTTTTATTTTTGTATATATCGAAGGTTGTAATCGGCAAAGAAATAGAAATCATACAAATTAAAAATTGACTTCTAAACAATAAGGCAACAATTTGCTCAGCTTCATTTTAAGGTTTTAGGTATTGCCTATAGCCAAATATGAATAAATTCGTAATTTAGAAGAACTGTTGGTTTAAAAAATACTGTGAAAAAAAGGAGAAGAGTAGATAACAGCCTTTTTTCGCTCAAAGCTCATGACATTATTTTTCCTAAGTTGCATACACTTCCAGTAATAAATACCAGTTAAAAGTAGATATTTGGAAAAATATTTTAATATTTATAGAAAATTTAATAATTTGAATTTATAGTTTTATTAAAAGAAATTAACATCTAACTTGACATTTACGTCACTAGATCATCTTTTTGCAACATTTTTAAGTGCGTGTGCGCCAATAACCCAAACAATGTTGCCAATACCGCAGATGCTACAACACGGAAGCGATATTTGTGTAACATCATACAACTTTTGGGCCTCTATGCGTCATATTTCGCTTTTTTGGTTTTTTTTCCCTTGAGAACTTATCAAAGTAATGACAACGCTCGATATGCTTGTTCGTGATTGCAATTTTTTTCCACCCAAATTATGTAAACCCTTATTACAGAACTTATATATGTTTGGACATATGTTTGGTAATATATGTTCGAACCAGTTTTAGATAAGAAAACAAACATTATCTTGGCGATGATGGCAGGTTCCACAAGTCTGGTTTTGTACAAAATCCTCTGGACCAATAAAAATTTTCAGGCCGTACGTTAGTACTTTGATAAATAAAGGTACTCTAAAATAAGATAAACAGACATGGACCCTCCCCCTCTCTCAACGATTTCATTCCATTTAGCAGTAAAGGACACAATGAATCGAAATAAGCATACCGTTACTCAAAAGCTTATACAATTTACTATAAAGTGAGGTATATGTAACTTTGGTTCATTGAGTCCTTCTAATGGGTCTTGTATTACCTTTCAAACGCGACGAAAATCAACAAAAACATTCAAACTTAGAATTAATGTATCTTCAAAACTGTTTCATGTATAAACATGAAATTTTGACTATTGATTAAACATATTGTACTTTTTAATATGCTACCATTAGAAACTGACTAACCGTTTACAGAATTTTTGCATTATTGAAAGTAAAATAACTATTTTTCATACTCCGTAAGTCATTGCGCGCTTGATAGCTTGAGAACGTATGGGTTGTCATGAAATATGTTATAGATAATAAGCTCATATGTGTGTTAAAAATGATCTACTTTTAAGTATTTACAGTGATACGTTTTTTAGTTATGACTATTTTTATTCATTAAAAAATGTAAAATTTTTATTTATTTTTTACAAAAATATTTTTTTACATGATTAATGAAATAATTTTGACCTAAGAGTAGATCATTTTCAAAATACATATTTGCTTATTATATACATCAAATTTCTTAATATCCCATACATACTTTCTCAAGATATCATGCGGGCAATGATTTACGGAGTAAAAAAAAAACAATTTTAGTTTCAACAATACACAAATTCTGTAAAAAACTAGTCAGTTTCTAAAGTTAGTATATTAAAAAGCACAATCCGTTTAATCAACAGTCAAAATTTCATGTTTATACATAAAAAGTTTTTGAAGATACACTAATTCAAACTTTGAATGTTTTTGTTGATTTACGACGAGTTTAAAAGGTGAGATCCCCTGAAATAGGTAGTAAAAGTTTGAAAAAAAAGTGTCGAAAAGTACTTATAAAAGACAAACATGTTTCACTTTTAGAGGCTATCCTTGCAAATTATTCTTGTCTTCAAACTTAAAACTTATACAGGCATGAAGATTATATATATGTGTTCAACTATAAAAAATAGCGTATATTGATTTCGTGGAAACATCTAATTTTTGTGAAATCTTGGGCTTATCTACCCTTTTTTACTTCGCAGATTTTTTTATTGCGATATTTTAAATCTGCTCATCTGCTCGAATTAAATCAGTAAATATATCAGTATATATGTATCAGTATATCAGTATATATGTAATTATCTGCGAGTCTGTTCATTGCAGAAGAAATTTCAATCCTCTTCGCAGTTTTTAATATTAACTTTAGTTTTTCTATCTGCCCGTCCATTTGTGTTCTAAGTTTTGTAAAAATTCTTATATATCTTATCGGATACCTCCAAAACTAATGTATTGAGATAGATTATGTAATATTGTCTCATAAAAATGGCCTTTATTACGTTTATAATGCTCAGACAGACAGCACAAAAAACTCAAATTTCTGGGAGTCAATTATCTGAAATGTGTTTTAATGATGTTGTACTCTTTCAGTTTATCAACTTGTAAGGACGTTTTGAGTTTATAAAAAATCATTCCGCCTGCCTGTTCACGCTACAATATTTGATATTTTCGTTAACATATTCGAATAACCATGAAATTTAAATAGGTTATTTTATTATATCAATCACGACGTGTTCCTAAAACTGTGTCTATAATGTTATTTATAGTTCTTTCACAGGCCCAAAGAAAAAAGTTTGAATAAATCATTGCTTAATGACATTTATTTTTTGTTTTAATGAAATTATTTATTTATTTATTTATTTTTAGTTTCAAAACACCAGTTTTACTGGATTATAAGGAAATCAAAACGAAGGAAGGTGAATATTTTTCGAGTGACTTTGTGTATTCATTAATTCCATATTCTAAAGCCTGAATGATTAAGACAATTTTGACAAATGAGACGTCATTAAACTTACCTTGGCATTTCAGATCTCATATGATATCTCGTATTGCGAAAAATTCCACATGGCGGAGATCAGATGCTAAAAAGGGACCAATGACACATATTTTTTTCTTCTCGAATACATGGGATGTAGATATCAAATAAAAAGCTTTTTCGAAACAACGGCAATGCCAGGATCTACTGGCATTTTTTACACCATCATGCTCATACATTAATATACAGGGTGATTCATAAAAGATGGGCAGAACTTCAAGGGGTTATAGTACACTTAAAGACAAATAATATTAAATAGGAGACTAAGGGTCCCAGACGTATTCCCAAGGAGATAGGGGGCATTAAAGTTTAGGGTCCGAAATTTCAAATGATTATAAAACATGGAAAAATTGGTCGATTCGTTTGCGGTTTTTGCAAAAAATTTTCTTTATGCCAGTATTTTCTTGAAATAAAATTTTAAAGTTCAATTTCAAAAAATGCCGATAGGGGGCGCTTTAGACTTTGGAGTAACAAACAACTATTTTTTAACGTTATTTTTTGTATTTCTTTAAATGATTTCGAAAGCTTAGACTTAAACTTAAATTTTGATCTAAAAATCTGAGTCCTAACGAGTAGTTAAGTAGCGTAAACTGAAATTTGAAATTTGAAACCCTTCTCCCCCCAGAACAAAAATCAGTTATTCCCGATCTTTGTGTCGTAGATTAGGCTCTAACTACTGCCGCGTTTTGCTAAAATTATTCTTTATGTCAGTATTTTCTTGAAAATAAATTTTAAAGAAAATTTTCAAAAAATTCCGATAGAGGGCGCTTTAGACTTTGGAGTAACGAACAACTATTTTATACCGTTATTTTTTGTGTCTCATTAAATGCTTTCTAAAGCTTAGACTTAAACTTAAATTTTCAGCTCAAAATCTGAATCGCTGAGCGTGGTTCAGTAGCGAGGGGAGGGGGTTCAAATTTCAACTTCTGAACATAGTTCAGTTTGCACTACTTAACCATGCCCAACGATTCTGTGCTGTGATACGAGGCAAAAATACAACTTTCATCAAGGACTGCATAGTCGGAATTCACTCATAAAGGCACTGGCACAGTTGGAAACGTCGCTCATGCAAACGTTAAAGCTCCATTCCTGACGCTAGTCACCGGGTGAAGAAGGAAACAGAAAGTATGCAAATGTCAAATGGGGAAGAAGAAGAACACGTATGCAAAATTTCGACACGATTCAGGCATAAAAACCACTGAACGGTGAGTCAAGTGTAAGTCGCTGTAGTAATGAATCGGAAGATGGTGCCCTTCACGAATAAGGAAAAGGCTGAGATGCATTTAATTTACGGAGCGGCAGATGGAAATGGTGCAGAGGCACAACGAATGTACGGAGAGCGATTTCCTAACAGGCGGTTGCCTAACCGCAAAACTTTCGAGCGCTTGCACAGACAGTTGTGTGAGACGGGATCATTTCTCGCTTCCCGGTCGAATGCAGGTCGTGCAAAAAAGGACGAATCAGTAGTTGTTGCAGAAGCCATTCTGGATGTAGTAGCGGCGCAGCCAAGTACAAGTACACGAACAGTGGCTAGCCAGGTGGATACCTCACAGTCCACGACTTGGAGGGTACTGAAGGATGAACATTTGCTCCCGTTTCATGTGCAACGAGTCCAGAAACTGTCTCCAGGGGATTATCCAAATCGTATTGAATTCGCCCGCTGGTTTCTGCAGCAGAACGCGCTAAATCCACATTTTGGACGAACTGTGCTTTTCACCGATGAATGTACCTTCACACGTGAAGGTACATTTAACACACACAATGAACATGTATGGGCGGATGTCAATCCACATGCTACGTATCCACATGCTCATCAGAGACGCTTTTCCATCAATGTTTGGGCAGGAATCCTCGGAGACCACCTAATCGGACCGTACCTTCTTCCTGAACGCCTCAACGGTAAAACATACCTCACATTTCTGCAACATGTGCTGCCAGACCTGTTAAACGTTGTTCCTCCACGCATCCGGCGGGTCATGTGGTTCCAGCACGATGGAGCGCCAGCCCATTACGTACGAGACGTCCGCAACTATCTGGACATCACATTTCCGAACAGATGGATTGGTCGAGGTGGTCCTGTTGCTTGGCCTGCTCGCTCGCCAGATCTTTCACCCCTCGATTTCTTTTTTTGGGGACGATTGAAGGCTCTTATGTATGAGACACCCATTGAATCCCCCGAGGAACTGGTCGCCAGACTTTCCGCCGCTGTAGGGGAAGTGCTCGAAAAGCCTGATGTTTTCGCGAATGTTCGCCGTTCCATTCGTCGCCGTTGTTCTGCGTGCATAACCTCTGGTGGTCACAATTTTGAACATTTATTGTGATTACATGTTAATAAATATGCTTTGGTAACATAATCCTAATTTGTGTCTTTTTACCTCGTATCACAGCACACAATGTGTGGACATGGTAAACTGAACTGTGCTCAGGAGTAGAAATTTCAAACCCCTCTCCCCAGAAACTTAACCACGTCTAACGATTCAGATTTTGGGCTGAAAATTTAAGTCTAAGCTTTAGAAAGCATTTAATGAGACACAAAAAATAACGGTATAAAATAGTTGTTCGTTACTCCAAAGTCTAAAGCGCCCTCTATCGGAATTTTTTGAAAATTTTCTTTAAAATTTATTTTCAAGAAAATACTGACATAAAGAATAATTTTAGCAAAACGCGGCAGTAGTTAGAGCCTAATCTACGACACAAAGATCGGGAATAACTGATTTTTGTTCTGGGGGGAGAAGGGTTTCAAATTTCAAATTTCAGTTTACGCTACTTAACTACTCGTTAGGACTCAGATTTTTAGATCAAAATTTAAGTTTAAGTCTAAGCTTTCGAAATCATTTAAAGAAATACAAAAAATAACGTTAAAAAATAGTTGTTTGTTACTCCAAAGTCTAAAGCGCCCCCTATCGGCATTTTTTGAAATTGAACTTTAAAATTTTATTTCAAGAAAATACTGGCATAAAGAAAATTTTTTGCAAAAACCGCAAACGAATCGACCAATTTTTCCATGTTTTATAATCATTTGAAATTTCGGACCCTAAACTTTAATGCCCCCTATCTCCTTGGGAATACGTCTGGGACCCTTAGTCTCCTATTTAATATTATTTGTCTTTAAGTGTACTATAACCCCTTAAAGTTCTGCCCATCTTTTATGAATCACCCTGTATAAAGGGAGAACCAAAAGTTCGTTAAAACTTTAAGAAATTATGATAAAGAAGTGCGGTTTGCAAGAAAGGGCTCACAAGGTAGTGGGATTTTTTTAGCAGCAAAATAAGTTTTAGTTAAAAATGTCACTGGTAGAGGGCGCTGGCGACCCGAAACACAATGAACAGGACAACAGTATGCTCCATGCATTTATTCTTGCAATAACAATTGTTCAACATGACCTCCAGAACATTGTATGACACAACTAATGCGACTCACAACGCCTGTTACAGCTGAATGCAACATATCGCAATGAATTGCAGAAACCTCACGACAGATAGAATCTTTTGAGTTCGGCCAATGTTGAAGGTGATGAACTGTACACAAGTGATTTCAAATAGCCCCACAACCAGAAGTCGACCATAGTGAGGTCGGGTGATTAATTTGCATAATTCTGAATCTCTCGCATGTTAGCGCCATCTACAGGTGACTTTTTTAACAATTTTTTTTTTGTTGCTAAAAAAGATCCGACTACTTTGTGAGCCCTTTCTTGCAAACCGTACTTCTTTATCATAATTTCTTCCTTTTTTATGAATTTTGAAAGTTTTAACGAACTTTTGGTTCACCCGGTATATATTATATAAAGTAAACCGCTACTTGGCTATTATATGGGTATTTGATAGAGATTTTTAAGTAATATTAGTTAATAGGTTTATAAAAGAAGTTATACAAAATTGATTGCTTTCAAATTTATCTTTGAAGAAATAATATAGAATTAAATGGAATACAAGTTCAATGTTTTTAAAATGAGAAATATTGATCATTTCTATATAAAAAAGTAATATTTACAGTTTTGGAAAAAGTATATTGTTTCAGATTGGGTGACGTCAGTTTTGTTAAGAAATAATCATCCAATCATTCATCCATGGATAGCATTACTGAATCAATCCCAAGTATAATTAATAATGCCATCGATACAAAAAAATATACTACCAAATGTAAAAATTTGTGCATTTTTTATACAAAAAATTGCTTTTAAAAACAATGCAAAATCCTTTACGACCTTTTTCCAATGAGGGTTAAAAGCCTTCGGTAAGATTTCCACATTTGAAAAACTCATTAAAAGCAATTGTACATTACCGAAAACACAAAACTATTTTTTTCACATCTGATAGTCTTCTACATTTGATGATGTTTTGTTTCGAGTATAAGTGTATTTTGATTTTACTCAACATAAAACGCTTTCAAAATAGAATGCAGTACTTTTGAAATACGAATGCAACAATTTCAAGTAACAATATGTAGCCACTAGCAATAATTTTTATGCTGCAGAAGTTTTTTTTTTATAATTTAAATGTTTATCAGAGATGCAAATGACAGTTCAGATATCACCATTTATGCCAACTTAACTTACTTGAAATGTGTGACACTGTAATTTTGAAAATGTTATAATTAGAATATGAAAATCGATTGAATTTTTTACATTTATAAAACTGTCAAAATATTGAAATGAGCTAATTAACTGTCAAATTTGCTAAAAAATCTTTGTCTGAATTTTTATGATGCCATTCAATTGTTTTTTTATTTAAAGGATACGAAAGTTTATAAAAAATGTTTGCGATTTAATATTTTATTATGTAATAAAAATATCTGTGCATCAAATATTTTCAAGCAAAGTAAATCAAATTAGTACTGTCTAGATTTTAGATGTTCCACATATAATAAACTAAAGAAAATATCATGGAAACATTCAAAACTACACTGCAAAAAAAAAAAAAAAAAAAAAAAAAAAAAAAAAAAAAGTGTTGATTTTACAGTTGATTTTACTGTAAAATCAACACTTTTTTTTTTTGCAGTGTAATGTTGCTATTTTAATAAGAATTGTTGTATTTCTATTCCACCGAAAAGACAAGCGGATAATAACAACGAGGAATTTATCGCCTCTAGGTTTTGTGTGCGTACTTTTAAGCCAATTTATTCAATATCAACCTATATGATTGCTGGGGACAATTCTTACATATTCTGACTCTATGTATCCTTCTTCTAGACAAGCCCTTCTTCTTTTCTTATGTTTGTGTTTTTCTATGTAGAGTGACAAGGATCAAAAATAAGATTGCTTCAGCCAAAAGCCTAAACCAGTGCACTTAAGAGGGTATTTCTTTCTTCATACATGGAAGGGCAATGAAATATGGGTTTGGTACGTGAGGTGAATGATATAACGGCTACTGAACTGCAAAGGGTCATCTAAGCCTTATGTATACAGCGCAGAAACATCCAAAAACCGTATTCTATCAGGGAAGCCGTCTTAATCAATGTTACTCCTAATTGAACAGTTACGAGCATTAAGTCATAGCCTCACGGCTAATTGCAGCATATTAATTATGTGAATTTTGCAGATTTATCGATAGTGTATTATTAATGTAAAATTCCTCCAGCCTTTGAAATTTTGAGGTATAAATAAAAAAGGTATATATATATTTTATAAATAATGATGGCGGCACAATTTTTTTATACTACTCATTACTCATAACATGCTAATTATACATTACTCATATTACTATTTCTAATTATATACTAATTACAGTTATATTTATATAACACGAAAGAGAATAATGGAATAAATAAATGCATATATAATTGAAATTTATTTTAATTTGTAAAAAAGTAGCAAAATGTGCATATTCAATGTCATTTATACTGCAAAAAATTAATTATGTGGAAAGCCGCCAACAGAGATTTCAGACAAATCCCGTAAAAAACGGGAAAATAAATGGGATTTACCTGTATAAACGTGTTAATATTACAGAATTATACTCCCATGAAGTAAATTGATGGGACTTGACAGATTAGCACGAAAAATTTGCTTATTTATTTATTTATTGTAAAATTATAGGGTGAAAAGTTTTAAATAAGTAAATAAATAAATATATAATAAAAATTGTGTGTATAGTAACCATTAAATCACATTGAAATCGACAATTTATGAACCGATAATTATTATACAATACAGAGACATGTATCAAAAATGTAGGATTCACAAATGGACATACGTAGAAAAATAAATAAAAATATGTGGAGGGAAATATCCTATCTGCGAAATATAAAAATATTACAAGAAGCAAATGAAATCTTATATTGCTAAATACGTTATCAAGGACCACACTATATTTCATAATATAAGTAAATCGTATTTGATTTCTATGTTTGAGTAAAATAAGCCTGAGCCGAATTTACTTTACTCAAATTGCCTGATCAACCCCGATACCTCAGGTAAGGAAAATTGGATAAAAGTGGACAGATACTGAAAAACTAAACATTATAGATTCAAATCAATTATTAGGAAACATTATGAAATAAACAAAAACGGATTTAATGAAAATGTGATAAACGAAAAGAAAAATATAGAAGCTAAACTTACCCATGCAAAGAAAACATTTAATCGAGCTAACAGCCACATTATCAGAATATATATTACAGTATAACCAAAAACAGAAATATTCTAATAGAAAATTACGCTTTGGAATCTTTATTTGTTTCATAAGTTTTTTTTTAAAGAAAACTTTTTTTTATTTTTTATTTATTATTATTCAGACCTACTGATATTAAATTATTACTAATTTTACTATATTTTCTAGAAAATATTTAATTAAGAAAAGTATCCCTTTTAAAAAATACTCTGTTCTTTTTCGGTTAAAAAATAAACCTTCTAAGTTTGTTATTTTTAAAATCTGAATTATATATGCCAGTAGAACGAAATCCGGAAGTGTTAAAATTTTGGAACATTGCGCTTCTCAGTTGAGAGAAGTTATCTTAAATGCACAGATTTTTAAAATGGAGAATTTAAATATGAAATACACTAAATTAAGGACATATTTTTTTCAGACTCTCGCCTCTTTCTCTCTCTCCCTGCATTAATTAAACATATCAGCATGAAAAACAATACATAAACTTAAAATATTAAACTATAAAGTTCTACCACGTTTTTTCTTTTTTTTCAAAATGGAGAATTAAAATAGATTTTTTTTTGTCAGGGGAGGGGAGGGGGGGGGGACTGTGCCTCCTGAACCCCTTACATGACAATTTTCAATTCTGCATTTTTATGTTTATGTGTTTAAAAATTGTCTTAAAAGGGATGTTTAGGGGGGGGGGACAGAACTCCCCGGACGAAAATGCTTTTTTCTTTTAGTGTTTAATAGTTTTAAATCGCATAGAAAAAATAAATTTGCTTTTTTTTTTCAAAATTTTAAGCCAAAAAAATTTAATTAATTAAATTTTAAAATATAGAAAAGGGCAACGGCCCTCAACTGCCCACCCACCCTACCTACCCACCTTTCCTTTAACTGCTCCCGTAAAACTCATATGATGGCCCTATATTTCCAAGCATAACGTGCAGTTTTGATGGAAGTATATTAGTCATTCATATACATACAACTATCAAAATTCTGAAAACTTCCCTTTTGAGGAGGAAATTTGTGATATAAGTTTACTCATTTTAGAATGAGCGCATCCGTTTTAACATTTTTATTTTGATTGAATAAATATATCTTTTTCGTATGATGATTTACAAGTTAAGAAGGCAAAGTGGCTTATCCATCAATCTGTTTTTTTTTTTTTTTTTTTTTTTCTTTTTTTTTTTTTTTTTTTTTTTTTTTTGTCCTTCGATATGAATCTTTCTTCAAAATTTTCATATAGCTGCAAAAACTGAGTATTCTGTTGAAGTAAAGTGCAGCATTTGTCTAATTTTATTTGATTATCGTATACAGATTTTTTAAATCGTCAAAGCTAGATAACACAAATACAAATGCATTATATTATTATTGTTATGATTATTGTTAAATAACGTCATCATCCGTGTAAACATGGTTATCGGAAGGTGACTGCTACGCATTTCTAATATATGGCAATGATGATGTCACCTTTTTTTTTTGCTGTTTTAAGAGGCGTGTTTGAAGTTTGGAGTCGAATTTGTTTTATGTAATTGTATTTTAATCTTTTTCTCGCAAAATGAAGTGAACAAAAATAATAAGCGTATTAAAATAATATTACTACATGATGCTGTGAATGTAATAAATAAATAAATAACTAAATAAATATACAATAAAACTTTTGTGAATAATAACCATCAAATAACATAAATAATCGACAATATAAGAACTGATAATTATAATAAAATACAAAGAAATATATCGAAAAATGTGAGATTCTCAAAATGAAAGAAATAGAAAAAATAAAGTTATATGAAGAAAAAAATCCAATGTGCATGCGGTGGAAAAATGACAAGAAGCAAATTGAAACTTATATCGTGAAACACTTTATCAAGATATATGTACTACATATCATTTGAAAAGAAAGAATCTAGAGTAGTACTGAAAGTTTTAACTTGAAGTTTAAAAAAAAAAATTAGAACGTTTTAAAAATAAATTCATTTAACGAAAAATTCATCTTAAAGGAACAAATGCTAAGTCTGTGACTGAATTAGAGAATAATATGTACTGATACTGAATGATTATTTGTTAATCTAAAGTGTTCTATAAAAGTTCAAGAAGAAAGCTTTGTTTGTTTCGTGCATTATTTGTAGGATTTTTATTTATTTATTTTTTTTTTTTTTTAACTATTATTTCATAAGGTTTTGAGAATTAAACTTTTTTCGTTATTCTCTTCCATTGCATATGGCAATTTAAAACATTTACTTGAGTTTAATTAGGTTTGTTTAATTTATTATTCTCATTTATAAGACATAATACTAAAGTTTTTTTTTTTCAATTGGTTTATTTTGAGTGTGATAAAATGGTCTGGCAATATTTTAGTCTCTTTGCGTAGCTTTTAGATTAAAGTAGATAAATCAGCTTCTCATAAATATTAAGTATAATAACGTTAAAATAATTTACAATCATTCAAATTCATTTTTAATCATTCAAATTTAATCGCGATCATTCCTTGTACAATTCATATGTATTTTGTGACGAATTACTTTTTATTTCACTCATCGAATAAGATAGTACTTGATAGACAGAGACAAATATTTTTCAGCTGCGATCCATAATCCATGTGGGCAAATGAAGTATTGTATACAAAGCCGTGGGCCACATTACCACATATATATATATATATATATATACATAGTATTGCCATCGCACAGAATAAAATTTGTACATGTAAAATACAGCCTTGTTAAAAGGAGGAAGAAAAATTAAATATAAAGATTATCTACCGGAAAAGTTAAAAATACGCACAGGAAAAACTTAAAAGTAATATTTATTTTAAAAATGACATCCATTTTAATAATTTAACTTTATTATACTGTAAAATTTAAATAGCAAGGATGTTGTACAAAAGGGCGCTGCCGAACATAGGTAAAAATAAAAAGTTGTTTAATCACATATCTGGCATTTAAAAAACTTATATCGCAATCAAAATGATAAATAAAACGTATTATTAAGACATACTATTCTCACTTATTTTTAAGTACAACATCATGTATACGAATAACTGCCAACTGAGTGAATTTCGTGCATTTATATTTTCACGAATTACAGTGCAATAAGAAACAAATATTAAAATTATAAATTTCATTTGATTATTGAAATTTCTGGTTTTATCATAAATATTTCTAGACATTTCACTTACAAATTTTAGCTTATAATATTTGCAAATTGCTCTAACGGCTTTGGACATTATTTCTTCTACTTCGTAGTGAGAGATTTTAATTTGCGTGCAATTTGGTGCTTTTTTTTTTTTACACAGATGCATTACCTCTAATAGGCTTCATGAATACACTTTTTTAATGAAGTAAAAGTTTCAAATCTAAAAGTTATTTTAACGAATTTTTTCTAGATATTTGTGAGTACATTCCTTGCTAACTCCAACATAGTATCTACATATCAAACATAAATCTACTCATTTATTTGCTTATCATAAAATTTTAGTTTTCATTTGAATAAAAAAGTATTGCAAATTCACATTTGTCAATCTGATGTTCATCTTCAACTAATCATATTTATTCACATTAACATAATTTTTAAAAATCGTAAAATGTATATGAAATAGAAAGAAGAAAGATAAAGATCACGCAGGGCTCATTAACAATGACACGTTTACAAACCTAAATAATGAAAATAATTAATGAGCTCAAATCCTGAATCCTCGTGTTTAACTATGTATGCATCAAGTGAAAAGCCAGGGTAACATTTTTAGTTTTTTTTTTCCCCACGAAATTAAGACGAGAATTTCTATCACTTTCAAAGCTTTTCAATTAAAACTATTTATTTTTTTAATTTTTTGAAACTTTTAATTATCGTTAATTAGCGCTATATTTTAATAGTTTTTTGATATATGTTTTAGTTCCTAATATATACTGCACATTATTTTGTAATGTAAATCGAAAAAAGCAGTAAAAAAAGTATTCGTTTCAACATAAATAACAGAAGAATTTATATATAACAAAATACTATGCAAATTTTATGAATCTTTAAATTTTCGGATTCAAAATCTGTTTTTGAATGCGAAGCTTTGCGATTGGTTATTTTTGCATCCACAATCTCTTGGAGCCAGTACCTGATTAACTCATAGGACCAACTAAGTCACACGTCACACCCTTAGTGTGCACCAAATGTATAAAATGATTTCGAAATAAATTCTTAAAAATGCAGTTTTCTGGAATGATTTTTTCAAAGTTCAATAAAGATTTTGGTTAACTGGCAGCTGCATCGTTACATCTAATTAAAAAAAACTTATATGTAATATCCACAATTCTAAACAGTCTCACTTTCTACCTATTGTGCATTCTTTGTGATGGAATTGCGTCAAGTTCCAAAATTTTCTAATTTCTATTTTGGTTTGAAGAGGCCCTCAAAAAGCTGTAAAGCTTTGGTTCTAGACAACCTTAATCAGACTGTACTTGGAACTGGAATTTTAAAATGAGTTAGACATGACCTTATACACACTTTGTAAAGTTTGCTATCCCTAACGCCACGGCAATGTTACCAGATCACGGAATTTTATATTCAATACCAATAGAAACCATGTTTTTTACTAGTAATCTTCTCCTTTTTTTTAATCAAGGAATGTCTGTCATTAAATAAAGGGATGATTACTATTCTGAAATAGTGGTAGATGTTTGAATTAAAATATTCTCCAACTTGGCAACACTGCAGCTACGGGTCGTGCAACTTATATTTTCTGCATTAAACATGAAACTGAATCAAACATAGAGAAAATGCCAAAAGCTTGGCGGGCCACGTGTTTGACATGCCTGATCTAGATAGTAATTAAATATTTTTAATAGGTGTTATTATCTGGAAGAATAATGATATTGCTTAAATCGATGAAGAGAACAAAAATGTTGAAAGTTAATTAAAAAATCTCTTAGACACAGTTTATTCAAATTGTTCATTCTTCTTCTTTTTTCCTTTTTCTTACGTAATTAATTATAATAGTCTTCTTTATTCGAAGCATTAATGTCTGTCAGTATATATTTGCAATAAACATATATCATTGACATAAATATGGTATAATGGACAATCCATAATTAGGAAAGAAAATTGAAGAAATACAAACTTGTCGCAATAAATAAACAGTATCAATTAATTAACCAAGAACGTTTTATAAATGGATGAAAAAGTTTTTGTTTTATTAATGATCATATCATGCTAATCACAAATCTCAGAAGAACGCATTGAAATATTTCTTCAGCTAGAATTTGATTGCATGACATTAACCTTCCAATGAATGGAGAATTATTACTCCATTGACAAGTGAAGCAGAATAATTCAGACATCTTCATCGTTATTTGCACAATCTGATGACAATCATGATCACATGCACGATATAAATAGGCATCAAACTATATCTCGATCATAGGTGCAGTTAGTTCGGATTAGTAGTCTTCACAATATTATTGTCAGCCGACGAGTACAAAAAATTTACTTATATTCTCATTTGTTATATACCTCATTTACATTATCATTAATTTAGCATTAATTGTTTCTTTGAATAATGTAACAGGGTATTCTACAGAAACAGGTTAGTTTTTCGGTTATTAGTAGTTATTTTTTTTACAAAATATTAAAAATACATATACGCTTTAGCAGTTTTACATAATATGACACATTAAAAAATATATTTTGGTAAAAATTTATTATTATTATTTTTCTGATGAACGAAGGGATACTTGTATATCTCCGTTACATGTGCACAACTCATATCCTGTATCAACATTTTCTCTTATTTTGTGAATGTGATGAATGTATCAATTATTTAATAATGTAATTTTTACTCTGAAAATTACTTTATTCGTAAAATAAATCATGTTAGGAAAAAAATATACACATATGTTTTGAATTACTGCCACAAGCTTTTCTTGTATTATCCATTATCATACAATTTTGTGCTATAATCTCCAATATTATATTTACATTCATCACCTATTATTTAGAGGCAGGATAATTTTTTTACTTTCAATTGTAAACATTCAAATTGCAAACACATTGGATGTGCCCATTGTCATTTGGGTACTTGTATACCTCCGTTATATGTGCACAACTCATATCCTGTATCAACATTTTCTCTTATTTTGTGAATGTGATGAATGTATCATTTATTTAATAAAGTAATTTTTACTCTGAAAATTACTTTATTCGTAAAATAAATCATGTTATGAAAAAAATATGCCCATATGCTTTCAATTACTGTCAAAAGCTTTTCTTGTATTATCCATTATAATACAATTTTGTGCTATAATCTCCAAAATTATAGTAACATTCACCACCTAATAAAACTATTTAGAGGCAGGATAATTTTTTTAATTTCAATTGTAAACATGGATGTGCCCATTGCCATTTGTATACTTGTATACCTCCGTTACATGTGCACAACTCATATCCTGTATCAACATTTTCTCTTATTTTATGAATTTGATGAATGTATCATTTATTTAATAAAGTAATTTTTACTCTGAAAATTACTTTATTCATAAAATAAATCATGTTATGAAAAAAATATTACACATATGTTTTAAATTACTGTCACAACTTTTTCTTGTATTATCCATTATAATACAATTTTGTGCTATAATATCCAAAATTATAGTAACATTCACCGCCTAATAAAACTATTTAGAGGCAGGATATTTTTTTTTCATTTCAATTGTAAAGATGGATGTGCCCATTGTCATTTGGATACTTGTATACCTCCGTTATATGTGCACAACTCATATCCGGTATTAACATTTTCACTTATTTTGTGAATGTGATGAATGTATCATTTATTTAATAAAGTAATTTTTACTCTGAAAATGACTTTATTTGTAAAATAAATCATGTTATGGAAAAAAATACATATATGTTTTGAATTACTGTCACAAGCTTTTCTTGTATTATCCATTATAATACGATTTTGTGCTATAATCTCCAAAATTATAGTAACACTCATCACCTAATAAAACTATTTAGAGGCAGGATAATTTTTTTTTCAATTGTAAAGATGGATGTGCCCATTGTCATTTGTCATTGTCATTAATTTTGAAGTACTCTCATTGAGGTAGAAAAGGTAATGAACTTTAAGCATCTCTTGTTCTTAAATTAAAGTGTGAGCATCACTCATTTAATAGAAATACATCTAATTCATACACATAAAACCTCTTAATGGGATATTTAGTTCAAATTTCATATCCTAGCCTAAGTAACCATGCCATTATACAATATTATCAAAGAAATTAACCCACACTTCTTTAACCCTCGGACAGGCGCGGAGCAGCGTGTCTGAAAGGCGCGCTGCCAGGCTTAGTGAATGTTGCCTCGGAAATGGCTTAGTCTTTGTTTTAAGATTAATAAGTGAGGTTTTTTAAATCCGATTTCGAATACTCTCTTTGTACTTTATAATGAATGTCACTAATCATTTTAAAAGCGATAGAATCAAGTCAATTAGGTGTTAAAGACGATTTTAAAATAGGCGCACTGTGTCCAAACCTGGGAGTCCAGAGATACGCCTGACAGAGGAAATCATTTTGGAACCAATTGAAAATTTACAGAATATTATTAAAGTAATACAGTAAAATCCCGTTACAACGAATTCCATTACAACGAAAAATCCCGTTATAACGAAATGCAAGCGAGTCCCGTTTTGAAATGTATTCAAATAATGTTAACATAATCTCACTATAACGAAATATTCAATTTTTTATAATCTCGTTAGAACGAAATAATATGACACGGCAAATACTTTCAGTTGTACATTTTTATCGCTTGACAATTTTTGTTTTCGATGCCTAGTCTTAGGGACAATCAAGCTTATCTCTAAAGCAATCGCTTTTCTCCGAGCTTTGTTGTAAAATCGGTGTGCATAGGCATTTCACTGCAGAAGGAATGTTTCCTTTGTTCGCTGTCCCCTTTTCTCCACCCCTTTTTCTTGGAAGTCCAAGTAAGCTGTAACCAATGTAGGCAAACTTAACAAAACGTGAAATGAGTATTGCACATTCCCCCTTTCCTCTCCTCCCTACCTGAATAACTTTCGCAAAGGAATTTCCAAAGCTCGAAATCAGTTTGAAAATTTTCATCTTACCAGTAGGTCATAAAATGGCGGCTGTTAAGCGAAAACAGTTTAGTTTGGAAGAAAAAAAAGCCATAATTTCTGAAGTTGAGAAAGGAATGAAAAAATCTGATGTTACTAGCAAATATGGAATTTCGCCGTCTACTTTATCCACTTTTCTAAAAGATAAAGAAAGCATTTTGAAAAAAATTCAAGTTAAAGTCTTTGATCCAAGCAGAAAACGAATTCGAAATGCCCAGTTTCAAGATGTGGATAGTGCTGTTTACAAATGGTTTATGGATGTTCGTTCTAGAAACATCCCTCTAAGTGGCCCTTTAATTAGAGAAAAAGGTTTGGAATTTGCAAGAATGCTAAACATTGAAAATTTTCAAGCCAGTGTCGGATGGTTGAATCGATTCCGAGAAAGATACGGTATAGTGGCAAAATGCATTTCAGGAGAAGCAAAAGACGTCCCAGTTGAATTTGTAAACGAATGGCGTAAAGGTGAAATACAAAAAATAATCAAGACGTATAGTCCTAACGATGTTTTTAATGCCGATGAAGCCGGAATATTTTTTCAGTTAGAACCAAGGAAGACTTTAGCGTTAAAAGGAGACAAGTGTATTGGAGGAAAGCTTTCCAAACAAAGGATTACAGCCCTATTTTGCTGCAACAAATCAGGAACAGAAAAACGAAAAGTACTCATAATCGGCAAATCTGAAAAACCCCGTTGTTTCAAACATTTTAAGTCCTTACCATGCATCTACAAAGCCAACAAAAAATCATGGATGACGCAAGGATTCTTTAATGAATGGCTGATAAATTTTGATAAAGATATGCAAAAACAAAAACGTAAAATTCTTCTACTCATAGACAACTGCACAGCACACAATGATCCTCCTATATTGAATCACATTCGTGTAGAGTATTTCCCGCCTAACTGTACTGCAATACTTCAGCCTATTGACCAAGGCATTATCAGCGCCGTAAAATCACGATACAAAACTATGTTATTAAAACGCATTCTCTGTGATCTGCAAAATAACGTAAACAGAAAGTGCAACATGAAAGAGGCAATTGATATGATCTGTGGATCGTGGGATGATATAAGCCAGAAAACAATAGCCCACTGTTGGAAACACGCGCAGATTGACCAGGATTTAAATAAAGAATCGACGGCTCAAGGATCTAGCGATGTAGTACATGATGAGGAGCAGACAGTCGAATATGAAATCGAATCCACTTGGAACTTAGTAAAAGAAAAATCTGGTGTGTCTCAAAGCATAAGCTTTAAAGATTTTTTAACTGCAGATGACAATGCTGCAACTTGTTATTCATTAACAGAGACAGATATTGTGCAGTCTATTGTTGATGATCGCATTTTAGAAAATGATGAAGAAAGTTCTGAAGATGAAGAAAATGAGGTTTCAAAAGTTACATCTGCTGAAGCCTTAGAAAGCTTAGAAAGAGTGCGCAATTTTATATCTTTACAGAGCAGTGTACCAGATAACATTTTTTCTAATATTAATCATGTACATAATTTTGTATTGTCCGCAGCTTCAAACTCCCTTGTACAAAAAAAAATCACTGATTTTCTGCATTAAATTTTTTCTTGTACAATTTGAAGATCATTGAAATGGTGGTAAGTCAATTTTTCAGTTCTATAAAAAATATTATACATTGTATTATACTAACTTTACGTTATTAGAAGGTACTACTAATTTTTATTACTATTTTTAATAATTAATTATCTACTAATTTGTATTATACTACTATATTTTTATAATTAACTATGATATGAGGATCTGAATTGAAATGTTTAATTTTCTATTGAATTCCGTTACAACGAAATTCCTGTTACAACGAATAAAATTTGCGGTCCCGTGAAGTTCGTTGTAACGGGATTTTACTGTATTTTCTTGAGAATTATAACAACAGATAGCTGGGAAAATATCACTTATGTATAGAAGTAAAGAAATTGCTTATAACAAAAAAAAAAAAAAAAAAAAAAAAAATTCTATAAAAAATTCAAAGTTTTACTCTAGCTCTAGGTCTTTTTATTAAATATCTAGTACAAAGTCAGTATTAAAGAATTGAAAAATGACTAGCATGTAAATATTAAACTTACAAAAGTAGATGAATGTGTGACTTACAAGGATTAGATTATTCGAATTTCAACAGAAAACTTATTTAAATTACTATCTGTTTTAGATTATAATGCTTTCATTCAACGTTTAGCAGATGTGCGCAAATGTATGAATGTGATTATATAAGTCTTTATATGCAAATTTCTTTGTGTTGAAAATGAACCATTCGACATCTTTAAATATTGAAGTTTAAAACAAGCATGCTAAAATCAAAGGTAATAAGAGACCAATAGTACTTTTGGAATGTTAAATTTGAATAAAATAAGAATTATTTAAAATTTCTCGACATTTGCTGATAATAATTAGAAAGTACAAAATAAGTCTACATTGTGATCTTGGAAACTAACTCATATTTCATCATTTCTCAAAATTATGAAAGTCCAAAAGAAAAAAAAAGTGCAAATAAGTCTAGATCGTGGAAAATCCAAAAGAAGAAGAAAAGTCCAAAGAAGTGTGGTCCTTAGAAAGTCCAAAAGAAGTCTACAGTTTGATACATCACATGATCTCGGAGGATAACTAATATTTCATCATTTCTCGTCGTTTTTTTTTCCAAGAATTCGTAAATGCTTATGATCAAAACGTACTGATACATTTTTCTTGAAGTGCAATCCGTAATAAAACACTACAAATCATCCCCAGAAAAGATTAATTTTCAGTGTATCGTTTTGAACAGTGAAGATTATTAATTTTCAAAATATTCAAAATCACGATGGTATGAACTAAAATAAACTGTAATACTTTTAGTTTACTCAGTAAAGAGGAGCTAAACATATTTTAAGACCAATGATGTACAATTGTGCAAAATTGTGCACAGGAAGAGCGTCACATTTATTTCCACGTTTTGGCCACTGTTTTGGAAAATTTCGCCACTGTGCTTAGACTAGAAACAGATTGCAATATAGCAATGTTCTCGAGTGTTGTGAGTTCACTTTAAAAAATCCATAACCGTTCATGGAAAAATAGAAAATTCTGGTTTTCAATTCTGAAAATTCCTGATGAAAATGTACAACAATTGTATAATAATGCAGATCTTAGTTTTTATATCTTCCAAAAACATCCCTTGACAATTTTTAGGTGACTATATTCAAATTATTTCCCAAGAATGTTTCTGGAATTTTTTTTGCAGTATGCTGTTGCACCTTTCTGTTGAAAACAAACATCTCCAATATTTATTCTATCAAGTTCACCACAGACAAATTGATCTTAGCATCTTTGAGTAACGTCTATAGCTTTAGTTGTCACAGCATTTCCCAACATTGTCTACCACCTTTGAATTTTTTTTTTTTTTGGGGGGGGGGGGGCAGGGCGGGGGAAGGGAGAGGGTATCATAAGTTCATAAGTTTAAAGTTATGCGAATAAACCAAAAATACTTGATGGATTGAAAACAAACACTAGTCCCGAAATTCATCGATAAACATATTTATTACGAATGTGATTGAAAAATTATGACACAAAAATCGATGCTTGCGGACTTAGTCGTAATAGTCATTTACGTAATATTATATTCCATATTTAATTACCGTCAAACATTACTAAGTATCAAAATTAAAAATAGTAAGAGATTCTAAATAAATTTTCTTAGTCAAATTTAAAACACCATAAAGTAATCTTCTATTTATTGTCTGTATATTAAAATGAAATGTGCCGAAATTTAAAGATAAATAAATAAAATAAATAAATAAATAAATAAATTTTTTTGCTAACAAATGCGATATCAAAACAATGAATAATTTCAGTGTTGTCGGATAAAATATATTATAGATGAACAGTCTATCGATAAAGACATTTCATACAATTAGTGTTCCTAAATAATTAATACAATTTCATCCCCCTTTTTTTTCTCCTTGAAAATCACCATATTTATTCTTTCGTAATTTTCTTCCTTATATTTAACTCGTTTTCCAATTACAAAACAGAAAAAAATGTTGATTATCTAAATTATACCTCTTACTTTTCACGAAGGTAAGATGCATTTTACTTTTTTTTCAAATTAGAAATTTGCTTCTGATCTTATTAATCATTGACACTTTGTCGGTTTGCTCGTTTTATTTTTTTCCATTAGGACGCACAAAATTAGCATCCGATCGAAATATTAGAGGTCTCATAGTAAGAGTGACTTAAATGCCCTCCAGTTAATTACGCAGTAAGGAGTAATCCTTTTATTCAACTCATCTGTACTTAACACTGCTCTTCTGATTTCTTAAGTTGGCAAGTCGCCATGAGCGACAATCTTTAAGTGCATAATAGTAAAATTATTACAAAAAGGAAAATGCATTTTTGTCATGATAAGCTGTAATAACCCCTTAATATAGCAATTTTAAGTAATTTCTATCCCAGATAATTAGGAAGAACAATCTCCAGCACTTGTAATCCAGGAGCACTTCATAATTGGATTTAAGATGTGACTGGCATATTTGCATTCGGTATTTGCATTTCATCAAAGAAGGATAGAAAATGCTTTTGTGATTCTCCTGAAATGAGTTCGCATAAGAGGGTAAATGCATTCCTTTATAATTTTTTCGATTTTTACTATTTATTCTACAAAACATCTATGAAGATTTTTAAAGATGGGTAGCATAAGAGTCGCTAAAGAAAAAGCTAGGGTTTGGTTCTTGCCACTCTGGATTTTGAAATATTATTAAATTTTCTTTATAATTAATGATTTTAAAAGTAAAAATAGTAAAACTTATTCTTTTTAAGTGAAAAAAAATTAAACTTTATGTGGAAAAAGAAACTAAGAATTACTAATGGACTAAGTATTTTTTGTATGAGTATATGTTGCCCGCTGTTCAGAAATATTTTTACACGGTTAAAAAGAGAAATGTTTCTTAAATTTAGAAAATACGAGGGACAGTCGAAAAATAAGTTTCCCCTGGCGACTGTGGACAGAGGTGTGTATGAAAGACAAAAAATGTACTGAGACATTAAAGATAAAACATAACTTAATTTTCCACATACGTACCAAGTACATTGAGACAATTGACTGCAACAGCGCCATTTTCTTGATCGCGGTCGACCTCTACTCAATGGTGTATCGGTGTCTTGCACGTTCGCGTTCACCTGCTGTTATTTCGCCCATAGCGTTCAGGCTTCGCCCGTATGCAAAGCCCTGTTTTTTCCTGTAGGGCTTTTTGAAGCTTATAAAGCGGTATGACAAATGTCTCAATGTACTTGGTACTTATGTGGAAAAATAAAGTTATGTTTTATCTTTAATATCTCATTACATTTTTTGTCTTTCATACACATCTCTGTCCACAGTCACCAGGGGAAACTTATTTTCCGACTGCCCCTCGTATAATATAACAACGAACGAAAATGTGTAAAAATCTCTTCCTGGTTACGTTCTTTGTCTTTAGAAAATTCAGAAGCTAATATATTTTTGAGATTTAAAGAAACATTTATAAAAAAAAGTTTCTTTTGCTGCGACTGATTTTCGGAAACGTTTCCGAGTAGTTTATATGGTGTATTAATTAGTTTTTTCAACCCGGAATATAGTTTTTTTTATGCTTTCAATTCTCAAGTAAACATTCCAATATTCAACAAACATGTTCTACAGATAAACATGATAAATTAACAGCATTAATATTAACATTAAAGTTAACATTATTTTGATACTCTTGCATGTATAAATTCAATTACGCAGCTAAAAATGTGTAATTGAGAATGGGTAGAATTCTAAAAACCGATATTCCGGTTTGAGAAAACTCATTAATACACTATAAAAAGTACTCAGGAACGTTTCCGAAAATCACTGGCAGCAAAAGAAACTTTGTTTTTTTAAAAATGTTTATTTAAATCTCGAAAATATATTGTTTTCTGGTGTTTCTAAAGTTAAAGTTCGCTTTTCGGAATCATGGGTAACTGGGAAGAGGTCATTGCATATTTTTGTTCGTAGTATTATGTTTCCATAGATTAAGAAACATTTGTCTTTTTTTATAGTATAATTTTTTAATTTGATGTTTCATGTTTAAAAAATTCTTAAACGGGGGGGGGGGGGAGCCAGGTGGGAATATAAGAAGTTGTTTTAATTTTCCATGTTAAATAAAGCCGGGAGAAGCTTGTTGTTGGATTTTTTAATTTTTCTTATTCGTTACGCTATATTTCTGTATTGATTTTTATGTCAATAATTAAAAAGTCTTCCACGGTTTGTTCTAATAAAAAAAAAATAAAAAAAAATAGTTTTCCTTATTTCATGTTTCTTCTTCTTTTTCATTTAATTGAGAATATAAAGAAAGGAGAAAAAAACCACGGCTTAGGCTGTGGATCTGTTCCAAAATCTTGCGTTTCCCTGGATTTCGTTCTGGTGACGGTCATGAGGAGTACTTAAAAATCAGCAGAATATGGTAATTTTTCAAAACTTTTTGGCTCATAATAGCATCAAGTATTTAAGTCTCATTATTGAAAGACACATGAATTCATTTTTTTTAAACATATAAATCGCTTTTATATAATTTATATAAAGACGGCTAGAGGTTTCGCTTAGATGATTAAACAATTTCTTGTGAAATCTATAGTATATAAAGCAGAGTAATACGAGATTTATATTTTTAGACAAGTTCATTTTTAAATAGTATGGTTCTTATACCTGAGAAAGGCGTATTTATTTATGATATAATTATACTTGAAAAAGAAAAAAGAGTTCTTCAGGTTCTACTTTTTGAATAAATTTATTTTAACAGTAAAGAAATGACAAACTTTTATACGAAAAAAAAAACTAAAGCAACAAATTCTTAAATTATTCTTACTTAGTCAATTAGTACATGAATGCACTTACGTTTATATTTTTGGCATGCTTTTCATTCTACTTTCTAAATTCAATACATTATAAAACTAGAACGAAAAACAAGGTATCAGACATAGCCTGAGGCACATTTTCCAACATTTTATGAAGAAACCAAACATAATTTGGTAATTTTCATTAAAATGTTTCTTAAAATATTCGAAAAAAAAAAAATCCTTTATTTACGTAAATTTTGACGCAGTTTGGACATTTTCATGGCATGTTTCAGTCCAAAGATTCCGACAGACTAACTGACAAACTTAATTCATAAACTAAATTCACTTTCTAAAATATTGCTGAGATTGATAAAACATAATATTCTTAAAACGCACTTCAAACGAAAAAGTACCTAAAAACATTTAAATGTCGTTCGTAGTGCGAACACTTTTAAGATTTGTTTTGTAGCCTGAAATTAAAAATGTATAATTTCATTATTTCACATAGGTATTATCCATAAGCGATAATATGAGGGTGAATTAAATTTAAAGAAGACTTTTTAATAGATTATTTTAATAATATTATTTACCAAAGTTATACCAATGTTATTTATTAATCATTGGGAAAATGGTTGTTACTTTCGGTCGAGAATGGACCAAATGATGCATGCACTTTACACTTTTAACCGTTTTTAACGAAATTCTGTAATTTTAGTAGAATTTTTCTTTGAATAGGCAATAGAAATGCATAAAATCGTTACAAAAATGTTAAAGTTACAAAAAGGATAGATGCAAATTATCAGATATGAAAAAAAAGCCGAATTCAAAAATTGACGTCGGATGAGAAATCGGTTATAAAGCAAAAAACGTGGTCTTCAACTTTAATTTCCTCAAAATACCTTTAGCTCAGACATCAATCTAAACAAGAGTTAAAGCAATACTTAAATTTTGTTTAGGGGATGGTCTACAAATAGAAATTGTACCAAACTTTACAAATTTCAGTGCTAACACCTAAAGTTGGCATCCTATTTGGGATATTTCGGTTTATTCTACCTTCGGATACCAAACGGGAAGTCAATATTGTCCAGGCATTTGGTAGAAAATAAAGGAAAGTTTTGGTGTAGTTTTTTTTGTGGGGTCCCTTTATGTTTTTCGGGTCGCTGAACACGAATCCGAAGTTTTCCAACAAAATTGTTTTCGGGAAATATGTTTTTTTTTAGAAAAAACGTGTAAAAAAACGGACTTTTTTCCGTTTTTTCAAAATAATTCCAAAATTATACATTTTACGTGAAAGTCTGCAATATATGAATTAAAGAAAATAAAATTTCTTACATTTTATGTACTGAAAGTTTTTTTCTCTGATCAATAGTTTAGCCGTGAGAGTGCCTCAAAAATGGGTGGAAAAAACAAAAAACTGTAAAAAAACGGGAATTACGGTACTGTATGTCAATGTAACATAGAAACTAATCCTTTTACGCAAATGTTAACTATTAATGTTACTAAAGATTATATGTTTGACTATATTTTATGACGCTTATATATTTGAGGTAGAGGAAAAGTGCGGATCCGACACCAGGGGAAGGTGGGAGCAGTGGGGCAGATCCAGCTACTCTCATGAGTCAAAGTTGCTACTTCTCCGGAGAGCTCGTATTCTAAGAGACGGTAACATTGTAGTCCAGTAGAAACAGCATTTCACCTTACAAAAATTCGGGTAGTTCTGATTTTTGGGTATGTTGTAAAGGTTGACCCTGTAATAAAAAAACAAGTTTTCGACCTTCTAGACCTTGTGCGTTTTTCACAATATTGGAAAAAACAATATTTTTCGGCACTTTTTTCGATTTTTCTTAAGTAACTCAATTTTAGTGCATTTTACAGACAAAAGCAGAGTTACCATTTTGTAGAGCATAAAATTCTGTACAACATGCAGTATTCAGGTTTGTAAATTGTCCAAATACGGGGTAAGATACGGAGCCAGGAAAATAGGGTAAAATTCGGAAAAAATGTAAAAATTCACAATTGACGTTAGTTTTTGCTTAATAACCTACTTTTAGTGCGTTTTAGAGACAAAAGCACTTTTACCATTTTGTAGAACAGAAAATTCTCTACAACATGCAGTATTCATATTTGTAAATTGTCCAAATAGGGGGTAAGATATGGAACCGGGAAAATAGGGTTAAATTTGGAAAAAATGTAAAAATCCACAAATGACGTTAGTTTTTGCTTAATAACCTACTTTTAGTGCGTTTTAGAGACAAAAACATTTTCACCATTTTGTAGAGCATAAAATTTTCTACAACATGCAGTATTCATGTTTGTAAATTGTCCAAATAGGGGGTAAGTTATAGCAAAAACTAACGTCATTTGTGGATTTTTACATTTTTTTCCAAATTTAACCCTATTTCTCGGCTCCGTATCTTACCCCCTATTTGGACAATTTACAAACATGAATACTGCATGTTGTAGAGAATTTTATGCTCTACAAAATGGTAAAAGTGCTTTTGTCTCTAAAACGTACTAAAAGTATATTATTAAGCAAAAACTTACGTCATTTGTGGATTTTTACATTTTTTTCCAAATTTAACACTATTTTCCTGGCTCCGTAGCTTACCCCCTATTTGGACAATTTACAAACATGAATACTGCATGTTGTAGAGAATTTTATGCTCTACAAAATGGTAAAGTGCTTTTTTCTGTAAAATGCACTAAACTTGAGTTTTTTAAGAAAAATCGAAAAAAGTGCCGAAAAATATTGTTTTTTTTTTCAATATTGTGAATACATGTTACATCGACATACAGAGTCGTAATTCCCGTTTTTTACAGTTTTTTGTCTTTTACACCTCTCAATTTTACAGTATGAGCACTCCGGCGGAGGAGCACCTTCGACTCATGAGAGAAGGTGGAACTGCTCCACTGCTCCCACCTTCCCCTGGCGCAGGATCCGCACTTTTCCTCTACCTCAAATGCATAAAATACAGTCAAACATATAATCTTTAGTATCATTAATAGTTACCGTTTGCGTAAAATGGTTAGTTTTATGTTACATCGACATACAATACCGTAATTCCCGTTTTTTTTACAGTTTTTTGTTTTTAACACCCTTTTTTGCGGCACTCTCACGGCTAAACCATTGATCAGAGAAAAAAACTTTCATTACATAAAATATAGGAAATTTTATTTTCTTTAATTCATATATTGCCGACTTTCACGTAAAATGCACAATTTTAAAATTATTTTGAAAAAACGGAAAAAAGTCCGTTTTTTTACACGTTGGAAAACCTCGGATTCGTGTTCAGCGACCCAAAAAACATAAAGGACCCCCCCCAAAAAAAACTACACCAAAACTTTCCTTTATTTGCTCTTTTTTATCCCCTAATGCCTGGACTAGATAGGGAATAGGACTTCTGCGTCAGCAACAGGCGGTGGCGGCGGTAATCATACTATAGTAGGTGGTTGGAATAGCTAGCGTGGGGAAGCTATGTTATAGTAGGGTGGGGCGAATAGGTCTGCTATAAGAGGGGATATTTTAGGGGGGGGGGCTAAATTAATAAAATTTTTAAATGCCTTATAGTACGAGGTAATGGTTATGGTAGAGTTCGAACACTGCCCCGCTATCCCTCTGCGTTTTCCCAATGGTCTTTGTAATTTGTTAAATTAGAATTTTTTTTTCTAAATTGCTTTCTTTAACGTCTACATACTTTTTGCAACGTGTTTGAAGTTCTTTTTTATTCTTGTATATTAAAATGACATAGGACTTGTATGAAGCGAACTGCTCTTCATCTGATGAAAATCTTTCTCCTACGGATGTTTCTTTAAGGTGATCAAAACAAATGCTAGTCCGAAGATGAGAAATTCGGAGAATGATCGAGTGTTAGTGTTGACCAGTGAATTTTTTGTTTCGTTATGCATATTGTGTGAGGTCTTGGATTGTCCCAGAGGAGCTGGACATTCGGATCGGAACGAAGCGTTTCTAGAACCGATGTGCAGCTATAATCTTCGCCACAATTAGCATTACTATACTGCATTATATGTACGTTGTCCACGAAGAAAAGGGACGTACAAAATACCCCACCAATCCCCAAAACTATTAGTGACAACTTTGTCGGTTTTTGCTGCAGTGAGCAGTTTCACTTTTTGTGCGGCCTTCTATATTTACTGGATCGCCTTGTTTCACCTTCTTCATGGTCGTTTTTAAACAACTTGTGCCATTTACATGATTGAGACCCCCATAGGGTATCATTTCTGAATTGTACATTCAATCTGTGCCAAATTTCTATAGTTTTAAATTTTCATTTGTTAATTTCAAAGTTTAATAATTATACTTCGTGAAATCGCACTAGGTTCTTTGTGTTTATTCATAACGCTAGCGACTAAATAAATGAACGTATAAAGAATAAAACGATGCGAAACGAATTTTTAGACCGTAAATAACTTATCATAATTGCCATGACAAAAAGTATAAAAAAATTCTATTGATATTAGAAAAGTCTCCTTTATATTTGACTCACCCTTGTGTATACAAAACGTTCTTATATTAGAAGTATAGATGTTTCAAAAACAGTTTTAATTACGGGACATGCTGCAGTATACATAATGTAATATAAATTAGTTTTGTTCTGATTAAAATAGCGTAACACCATTATAACACACTTTAAACGTTTGCCGCCTAATACAGACGGGTAACATATCGGAATTTTTCGGTGAAACTTTTGTATAAAAGAACTATAAATGCTAACATTAGTCATTTTCAATAGACAATAACCTGTAATATACTGTCCTGAGGGAGAAGAATGATCACCCCTATTAATTACGCTGCAAATAATCGTATAAATAAGACATAAGTATCAATGGATTGGGTCTATTATTAAATACTATGCATAAATTATGTTTCAAGGCTCATCCACATATTAAAAACTGTGCCAATTTTTAACACTTTCCAACATAGCTGAAAAGTGTTTATTAATTCGGTTTGTCTGTCTGTCTGTCTGTTTGCCCGTGCTCTAACTCGCATAAATATATTTGAATTGCCATGCAATTGATTTATGTTATTGAGGTTTACTATCGCATGTTCGGTATTGAAAATGAAGTGTGCAGCACTTATAGCTTTTTAAAGGGACACTGAAAAGTATTCCATTATATTACGGTCTATGGGAAAAATCATTTGCGGTTTATTTTAATGACGTTACAGAATTTCAAACATATTGAAATTGATGTATATCACTGAGGTGTACTACAACATCCTTACTATAGAGTAGGGTGTGTGTATAGCACTTATAGTTCCTTTACAGGGACACTCAAAAGAATTCCGTTACATTACAGTCTGTGGAGAAAAGTTAAGGTTTATTTTAATAACGTTTCACTATTTCAAACATATTAAAATTTATATATGTAACTAAGATGCATTACAAGGCTTACTACAGAATACTGTGTGTATAGCATTCATCATTCATTTACAGGGATACACAAAAGAGTTCGGTTAAAGTACTGCTTAATAATAATAATTGCTGGGAATACCTTTTTAGTTGCTGAAGCGTTTTTAAATTTAACTCATATTTTGTCTATTACTTGGTGTGTATAAATTCTATAGATCATATACAGGACAGTACAAAAGTTCTTGAGTACATTTCAGTTTGCTGACGGAAATTTCAGAAGGGGAATTTTAAACTGTGCTATGTGTTTCCTGGCTGAACCAAAATTTAGCATTCTCTGTAGTATATATACAACTCTATAGATCATATACAGAACTGCATAAAATAATTTGGATGTTTTTCCGAATATTGTTGGTAATATCTGCAGTTGAATTTTTAAATATGTTAAGCGTTTTCTAAATTGTTTACTTAGATATCATCTTTTACCTTATTAAAAGATAAATATATATAAAATTATTTTGGAAGTGTTGGAAAGTGTTACATAATCTATGCTTGACACATGATTTTTCGTTCTTGTTATTCTTCAAAGGATAACAGCTACTTTTGACACTTTATTTGAATCCCTTAGATAGAATCAGCCCGGAAAAGTACATAGTTTAGGCATTTTCTCTTTTCTCTTCAATGTGTTATAAAATAAAATCCGTTGGGCTATCGATAAACTTAGAACAATAAAATTAAAATCTTACAGGAGCTTACAAGAACCAGAATCTATCAACTATCTACTGGTAAAATTATACAAAAAACTTAAATAAAACACAAAACTAAAAATGTTATTAAATAAAATCTTCTGAAAAATTTTCGGTACCACTCCAAGATTTTCTTTTGATTGGATACAAATCATAACAGGAGACGGCCTCCGTTAGACCATCGAAAACTATTTCTCTACATCTTGAAAAATAATGATAGGAATGAGTTGCAAATTCGCAAAGAAATGTTTTTGACGATGACGGGTTTTTTTAAATGTTAAATTTAATGTAGGTCATTACTCATAAATGTTTTGAATATGAATTCATTAATAATTTTTCGAATATAATTATGAATAATTACTTTAAAATATTTAACTATAATTTTTAATATGAATTTATTTAAAATCCCCTTTAAAAAAATAAATAAAAAAAAAGTTCTAAAATCATGCAAAGTTTAACAATTTTCTATTAATACACAATAATTAGGTTAAAGAATTAAATAAAGTTTTAACTTAATCATCAATGTTAATTAATTACTACATAACAACACCATGGGATACAATCTGAGGCGAAAATGAAACAGCAAACCAAAGGATTTGGCATTATAAAGAATCAAGCAGGATTTTCCAACTCTTATAACAGGCAATTATGCCTTTTTATTTTGTTCAATTAACATCAAATGTTAGGTCGCTATTTTTGTTTCATTCAGAAAGAATCATTTTAATAATAAACATTACATTAATTGTTTAAGCATTATAATGAATTAATGAAAAATATTAGTATAGCGTGTTCTTAAATTAATCATTGAATAAAGAGTTAATGCAAATTGTGGGATAAATGAGATAAAAATCTTAATATGTTTTATTAAACAATGCAAATATTTTTTTAATGAAATGATTTCGACAAGCATCCGGCAAACATCCGACAAACATATATATTAATATTATATATATACGATATACATAATCATGATGATTACATATATATATATATATAAATCAATTTTACATGATATTTTCAAGGTACTTTTTGTCGTTTAATATATATATATATATATATATACGTATGCATGCAGTATACTTACAGATTTTACTGAATAACATCAATTTTAATTATAAAAGCATATGAACACTACGTCTGATTACTTTATGTATTTAAAGAATACACATTATTTCAGACAATTAAAGGCACTAAACAAACATCAGTGAAAAATTGACCTGGGCCATGACTTGAACCTGGAACCTTCAGTGTAACGTGCTTTTGCCACTGAGTCGATATATACCTGGACCGTTGAAAAATTATTAATTTATCGTTGCTATTGTCATCTGAAGCAACAGAACTGCTGGCTGATGACTGTTTCCAACATGTATATATGTGAGAAATTGCCGGGCTAGGATATTATGGTGAAGAAAACATATATATACTTATTTTTACAATTTAAAGTTAACCCATGTTTAAATTATTTCATTAAATACATTTTCCCCTTCTTATCTCTTCCCCTTGCCTCTTCTTCTTCCCCTTAAATACACCTCTCCTTCAAAATTACATCTGCCCGTTTATAATGTCATTTTTATATTTTAACTGTGTGGTAGCGTGAGACGTTGTATATATAATTAATAAATTCCATTTATCGTTTGAAACGAAAAAACTTTATTTTAAATTAACACATCAAAAAAAGAAAACAAAAGTAAAAATGAAAAATTATGATAAGCATCCATGCTGTAAAATTTACATGGTCAGCCAAACTCTGATTCTGACGTCCGCTCAAAGTGGAACCTCACTCTCCAGTATTCCAAATTCAACTGCTTCAACATTCAACTCCTTCCACCTTCAACTGCCGTCAGCAATTTCACTTCCCAGGGGCTTTCCTTGCATTCCAGGAATTTCCCAGAAAACCTTGCATTTCGTAGGGGTCCAGTTCTTTGTATCCACAAGAACAATACTTTACAATTCTTATCTATTCATTCAGATAACATACCATTCAATACAAAGCATGTATTGCAGCTTGGCTTATCTCAAAGTGAAAATGAAATTCACACTATTGATAGAATTTTTCTCAATAGAGATCAATCTGTCAGATTATTTTCATTCCAGAGAGATTATCCTTTTTCCACAAATAAGGGAGGAGTTGAAACATGTCAACTCATCACAACACCTCCCCTAAGAAAAAATTTCTAGAAGAAATTTGGCATATATATTAATAGAATAAGCTCCTTCAATCAATTTCTAAAGAGGTCATCAAAGTATAAAGGAATTTAGAATAACACATGAAAAATCCCTATAGAAAACAAACACATTCCCATACTCAGTATTTGATAGACCACACTGTCAACAGGATTTACTATAACCCCATACCTACAATACCTAAGTATAATTTCAAGAATAATTTATACTATTGATGCCCTAAGAAACAATTTTGAAATATTTCACATACATACAATACCAAATACAGATTACACTTTACAGGATTCTAACAAAAAAATAATAATAAAAAGAAAGTATAAATCTATATACAACACAATGCCTTAAACAATTCTCTTAAAAACTTGCTTAAAAGCCTAAATTTAGACGC
Organism: Maratus michaelseni; assembly: GCA_963931845.1. Classification (NCBI taxonomy): domain Eukaryota; kingdom Metazoa; phylum Arthropoda; class Arachnida; order Araneae; family Salticidae; genus Maratus; species Maratus michaelseni. Next base: position 261,189,143 of record OZ007592.1, read on the forward strand.
TTCTACAAACAAAAAGAACGCATACTAAATCATGCAATTATTAAATTAATGAAGTTTTACTATTACGAAAATATTAAGCATTAAATGATAAATAAACCCAATAAAGATATTACAAAAATGAGCACTCCCAAATTTAGAATAAACTTAATTTAGAGAATTCTCCCGAAAACCAATATCTGAATTACTTCTATCAGAAAATCTTTTCGACAATAATTTTCGTCTTACAACTTCATAATCATGATTTTTCCTATCTAAATCTTGTTTGATTTTCATAAATCTTTCTTTGTGATCCGTTTTAAAAACAGAATGCTCCATTCTTTTTAACTTTGGATTTCCATATCCATGTTCTTGGCATTTAGCCCCCCAATTTACTCTATTATTTACCTTCATCCAAGAGTTAAATTTACTGACCACAGTCATCGGTGAACTCAATTTCTTTCTAATTCTATTTCTAACATGTATAAATCCCATACTACCAACAAAATACCTGGGTATATTTACATCATGCTCAGAATTCTTTTCCCGAAATTGACCTCCTTTAACTGACCTTTTATCACTATCCGTTTTAGACGCACCCTCTTTTGTATCGATCAATTTAGACCCTTTTTCCAAATACCTATCAGTCACGTCTTCCGATGAATTTACCTCTATCTCATTAACAGACTTATTATCCCTTTCACAGATTTCATTTACAACTATTTTTCTAACAAATTTTTGCTCATGATCGCTAGACAATCTGAAGGTTCCCTGCCCATTTAATTCTCTCTGATTTTCCACCTGTTTACACACTGAATTTTGCTTATCCATATTTCCTAACTTTAATAATTCATAAACAGCTAGTGTTATAAGGGGCGGAGAATTTAGTTTTCTCACAACTGCAACCACCACATTTTTTTTAACATACTCTTTTTCACCTTCCATCAAAGCAACCGGCACTGACACCAAATCCGCTTTTTGTCTATTTCCGAGGGCCGGTATAAGAAAGACATTTCCCACTTTCTTTGCACTCCACGGAATGTCCTTAGCATCAAAAACCGCAATTTGCGCACCTGTGTCCTTAATCGCTTTTACTTTCTTACCATTCACGCATAAATCAACCATAGGTAATTCGGTTTCCACACCTTCCCTATTATTTTCACTTTTCCCATCACTAGTAATGATCCAAGCTATGCTTTTATCCTCATAATTAGTTTTACTTTTTAACAATTCCGGACAATTTGGACGAATGTGGCCCACTGCCAAACAATTATAACATTGGACTTGTCTTTGCTTTTCGAAAGCATTGTCCCTCTTAAATTGGTCAGTTTTCCCACTCCCTTTCGTATTCTCAAATTCCGATTTTGATTTAATTTCCTTTCTACTTTTAGAATTAAAGCTGTCTTTTTGCTTATCCTGAAAAGATTTATTTTCCCACGGTTTTCTATCCGACCTGTTAAATTCTCTTCTTATACTCTCAAATTTATCCGATTTTTCCGCGAGTTTAGAAGCAATCTTTATTTCCTCCCAATCATCCATAAATTTTTCTTTTATCTCAAAAGGGACACGTTTTTTCAATTCTTCCGTGAGCATTAGTTCTTTTAAGGATTCAAAATCTCTCACTTCTAATGACTCTAACCAATTATCCAGATAACCCCTTAACTCATAAATCAGATCTACCCATAATTCACCAGATTTTCTTTGATGAGTTTCAAATTTCTGTTTTAAGGCGCCTGTACTTAGCCTAAACCTATCTAACAAAACTTTCTTTATATGTTGAAAATCATCACATTTGTCTGACGGTTGTTTAACTATAATTTCGGCAATGTCAGAAGGTAATAAAGGAATTAATTGACTGACTAAATCTTCCTGAGAAATTTTAGCTTTCTCGGCTTGCCTTTCAAAAATCATAAAGAAAAGAGTTATATCAATTAATTTAGAATCAAAGCGCGGAACTAAATCCTTTAAATTTACTTTAGGAGTTCTATGAAAATCTACATTTGATTCATTAGATGAAACACTAACAACATCCGCAGAATTTTGAATACGCAATTTTTCTAATTCAAATTGCTGTTCTTTTTCAAGTTTTTGTAATTCAAGTTGTTTTTCAAGTTGTTTTTCGAGTTTATCTGCCTCAAGTTGTTTCTCAAGTTTATCTACCTCAAGTTGTTTTTCAAGTTTATCTAACTCAAATTTCCTAAGTTTATCTTTTTCTTCTTGTGCAATCCTATCTAATTCAATTTGCCTCTCTCTTTCTTTACGATCTTTTTCAATTTGTTTTTCCTGTTCTTTCCGCTCTGCCTCCTGTTCAAGAATATATTGCAAGCGAAGTTTTGCGTAACTTTCTTTATAATCCTCAGCATTAACTATAGCCTGAATTATAGCTTGATTTTTACATGTTTTTGACACACTGGTCTCAAATTCCTCTGCTAATAATAGCAAGACGCTTTTATTATATTTTACTAAATAGTCTGCCATATTTTTTTCCCAAAATATAATAAATTTCAAAATAACAGATATATTCAATTTACAATAATACAATGAATACAGAAATAGAATTTTCTTCACTATACGTATAATAATGTATTTAAAAGCGACACAATTTCAATATAGCAAATTCTCATGCAACAGTGACGTCTTTCAAACTGAGTATATCCCCCAAAATAAATTTTATACCCAACAGTACAGTATAACATCAATTTATTTTGAAACATTAATCATAATCATCCACAGTATACCCATAAAATTAAGCTATAACTTTATTACTGTAATAAATAAATGTATATAAACAAAACTCTTATTTCCAAAAGTTTTATACAAAATTATGATTAAAATACCCTGATTAATAATCTCAATTAATCAATAACAATTTACTATACCCCAAGTAAATTTTAACATATACATAAGTATATAATTTTCTTAACCCAATATTATACCTAACAGATACCAGAAAATCAACAAACATAAAAATTCTAACTAAAAATTTAAGTACCAAATTAATAACTTCCCTAGAATTCTTAAATTTCACATAGAGTTTTGTTCCCCAAAATTAAAATTTATACACAAAATTTAATTTAAAACAGACCTCTATAGAAGATATCATAAAAGAGCTTACCTCCAGATGCAGATATTTCCTCCACACTGATACCAGGCTTCCAAGCACTTTTAAAGATGACACGCACACAGATTTTTGAAGATTTGAAGACACTCAATTTACTGATGAGGCACTAATTGCACCTTAGATCCGTATGTAAACAACTTAGATGGTACACCGCATATCTTCATTCCACTGATATAATTTGAAGCACACACAAATAGCACCAAGTCTATAGTTGATTGTTCATACACCTCACAGCTTTAGTCGATAAAGTTCTTTTACCAGTTCTCTACTTGCTAGAACTCCAAGAAAAATCCACGACTCCAATTAGGCTTCAAGACTCCACAACTCTGCTCGTTCGTTTTTCACTGGCTCTTCATTTGTTTAATCAGGTTAACATAGATCCGTAATCTAATTTACTGTAGATTACATATCCCATTTGCTGCCACCAATTAATTATATATACTATTGCTGTGGTAGCGTGAGACGTTGTATATATAATTAATAAATTCCATTTATCGTTTGAAACGAAAAAACTTTATTTTAAATTAACACATCAAAAAAAGAAAACAAAAGTAAAAATGAAAAATTATGATAAGCATCCATGCTGTAAAATTTACATGGTCAGCCAAACTCTGATTCTGACGTCCGCTCAAAGTGGAACCTAACTCTCCAGTATTCCAAATTCAACTGCTTCAACATTCAACTCCTTCCACCTTCAACTGCCGTCAGCAATTTCACTTCCCAGGGGCTTTCCTTGCATTCCAGGAATTTCCCAGAAAACCTTGCATTTCGTAGGGGTCCAGTTCTTTGTATCCACAAGAACAATACTTTACAATTCTTATCTACTCATTCAGATAACATACCATTCAATACAAAGCATGTATTGCAGCTTGGCTTATCTCAAAGTGAAAATGAAATTCACACTATTGATAGAATTTTTCTCAATAGAGATCAATCTGTCAGATTATTTTCATTCCAGAGAGATTATCCTTTTTCCACAAATAAGGGAGGAGTTGAAACATGTCAACTCATCACAACTGTATTTAACTGTAACTGTATATTTTTGAGTGTATTGCATTATTAGTGTTTACATTTCAAACAAGGCCATAACATAAAGTGCAAAGTTTAAGAAGTGCAAAATACTGAACTTCCCAGAATAAGTGAATAAAATTTTTGCACTAAATAAACATTTCAGCACTGTTAAAAAAAAAAAAAAAAATCACGTAATTCAACGTAATTTATCATAATTTATCATGATTCATCATGATTCATCACATTCTTCAAATTCAGCTGTAAAGAACATTGTGTAACTTTATATATATAAAAAAAAATCTTTTGATTGTTTTACTCAAGTGCACCAATAACAAGTGGGTAAGTGTGATCGAAGATCGCACAAAGGGTTTCGTTTAATATTCCTTTCAAAACACTTTGTCTTTTCTTTAATAAATCCAAATAAATTTTATTTTTTTTAAAAAGTTATGTTTTTTTATAAAGTAAAAATTTACCGGTCTATTTTTCTCGTTTGTTCGAAACCGGTCCGATAGTGGTCGAAGCCCGCTATTATACGCTGTCACAATAATATCTGTCATGTGGACTAAATACGATATTAAAAACAAATCAATTTCAGAATTAAACATGTTGTATATAGAGACCTTCAAAATGTTAGACGTCAGATTAATTTTCTTTTTAATTCTCCAATGACGTCATATTAAGCTGATTTCTGTATTTACACATACTCATACTCCTTGTATTATTGAGAATTGCTTGAAAATTTCCGGTTTATTACCCGAGGCTAACGAAAAAGAAAGGCTACCGCGGTGCTTTACGCGTATCTTTTTTTACAGTCCGCGGGAGTCACGTGATGCTCGAATGCACCAATGCAGATGTACGAAAAGAGCATCACGTCACTCTAGCGGTCTGTAAAAAAAGATAAGCGGGATGTACCGCGGTAGCCTATCTTTTTCGTTAGCCTCGTTTATTACCAATATGACGTCATATTAATCTTTTTTTTTATTTTCAATTGATGAAACTTTTTATTTTATTTTCATTTTTCACGTGGAAATCTTTCAATAGAAAAATAATTATTGTATTTTCAAGAATTTTACTGTGGATTTTTAATTGTTGTCAACTGCTATCACGAAAAATGTTTAAATTTAATAGGAAAAAAGCTGTTAGATTTTTGTTTTTTTATCTCTCTATATTAAAAGAATACGATTTTTTTCAATTTTTTTGATTTTGAGCTTCATTGGAAGTATTCAGCTATAAGTACGCAAAATTTCATGCCTGTAAGTTAAATACACTGCTCAAAACAATTAAAGGATATTTGAAGTTTTATATAAAATAAAGGTATAAACGAAATTTTTTTTGCCGAAAATAGAAGAAGAGAATCAGAAATGCAAATTTTTCTGGTTTTCAAACTGTGGAGTATGCAAATTTTGAGTTCGACGTCAAAAACGTCGCTTCAGCGGCAGCGAATGAAATTTGACTTTCAACTGGATAAAAGAGAATGAAGACAAGGATGATCGGCATTCAGTGATTGCTTTGTTTCGATGAGTACGATGTCTCAGCGAAGTCATTTGACAGATTCAGAAGCTTGGAGAATTGTTGGTAGGTTAGAAGGGGGCCAAACTCAAGCCGAAGTAGCGCAAGCCATTGGAGTGTCACAAAGTGTCATTTCCAGGATCTGGAACCGTTTTTTGGAGAGTGGATGTGCAGGCCGAAGACCAGGGCAAGGTCGTAGACGGGCAACAACGCCCAATGAAGATCGGTATTTAGCGTTAACAGCTCGGAGACACTGAAACATGAACGCCACTCTTCTCCAACAACACCTTCGCTCGGCTACAGGCACCACGATTTCAACTCAGACTGTCCGAAACCGGCTCCATGCTGTAGGTCTGTATGCTCGCGGACCGATGGTATGTGTTAGATTAACATCAAGACATCGTCGCGACCGCAGGGAGTGGGCAACCGAGCATGTCAACTGGAGGAGAAATGAATGGAGCAATATCCTGTTTTCTGACGAGTCCCGTTTTTCTGTGCATCCGGATAATAGGCGTATTTTCATCTGGAGGGACCGTGGCAGTAGGAATAATCCTGCGTTCGTGCACGAAAGTGTCAGATTTGGCGGTGGAGGAGTGTTGGTGTATGGTGGCATCTCCATTGACGGGCGCACTGACCTCTACATCATTCGAGATGGAGCTCTGACTGGTCGCCGATATAGGGATGAGATCCTCAGACCTATTGTAGTCCCTTACGCTGCAGCAATCGAAGATAACTTCATTTTAATGGACGATAACTGCAGGCCACATCGTGCAAACCTGGTGGAGGATTTCCTTTTCGAGGAAAGGAATCGTTCGAATGGAATGGCCAGCGTGTTCTCCAGACATGAATCCAATCGAGCACGTTTGGGACGCTCTAGGAAGACGAGTTTCTGGCCGCCAACAACCCCCACAAACTCTCCAAGAACTGGAAAGAGCTCTTCTGGAAGAGTGGGGCAGAATACCCCAACTCGTCATTAATAGCCTCATTGAGTCCATGCCTCAAAGGTGTTCAACGTTGCTGGCCGCCCGTGGAAACCATACCCCCTACTGAAAATGATTTTCTTTGAAGAAAACACCTTTTCTTATTCTTTTTTTCTCATATGCACAAATTGTGTTTTTTTCCTTTTGTACACAAATGCGCAATAAAATGCATTTTTTTCTGCCAAACATGTGTAATTTATTCTCATATAACCTACTATGTCTGTCGACCATGTATCAATCAGCTAAAAAGTTTCCCAGATACAAAATGCACCTAAAGCTGCAATATCCTTTAATTGTTTTGAGCAGTGTAGTTTCTGAGAACCGGCTCTGTGACGGGCATACAACGAAGTGGGAGTAATAGGGTTTCGTGAGATGAACGAAACCCTAAAACTGAGCATGCTTCTATCAAGAAAAAGACTAAAATGTTATGAGCATGCAGCCAGCAAATGAAATACTAAATGTGGCAATGCAACTTTTTAAATGACTTTTATACATTTTTGCTGCAAATAAGAATTTTTATGGCCAGTCAATTGATGACAACTTAAATTTTAGATTTTTGTAGTACTACATGTACTACATATGCAGTGCTACATATATATATATATATAACTAGCCGGGCTTAGCCCGTCTAGACGGTCGTTTCCGAGGCCATCAGAAAAAAAGATAAACGCATGTGATTTCGTTTGAGTTACTCTTTGAATGCCGGCACCAATACAAACCCGTCATTTCACCGTATCACTATAAAAAACTAAAGGCGTAATCTTATTATGTCATTTGATGAGAAACGAAGTTAATTTCAAGAAGACCAAAACAATATATTTTTATAACATGCAATCTATGCTTTAAACAAATTTTAATTAATTCGTTAAAAAGTAAATTCACGAAATGCTTTAACAGAAAGAAAAACATTTTTTCGTTTTATATACAGAACTCGCAAGCATTAAATAAAAAGACTTATCTAAATAGGATATCTATACATTAATCGCCTATTCAAATTCAAACAAGTATATAATTATGCATAAAAAATGTTTTTACTAAATGGGTAAACAAACAAATTGCAAGACTTGAAAAATATTTCAGCTATTAAATTTATAAAAAGGATCATATTTAGATATTCAAACACTGGCTTGCAATACCCAGCTGGTGCAAGCCAGCCTTTTTTGCTTTCTTTTTAGAAAAGCACTTTTAAACTGTTCCAAATAACATTTCTCAAAATGACACCTACTTTCATGAATAATATTCCTGTTGTTCCAAAAAAAAAAAAAAAAACTGTTACGATTTGCTAATTTGAAATCAACCTCTATTATGAAAAATATTTTTGCTAAATGTATTAGAAAAAAATAATTTTTGCTGTTTTTTATAACATATAGCAACAGGAAAGAAAAAAAAAATTAAAAGTACATAATCAAGATTTCTAAAGGTAAAATAATCATCATCATAAACTATATTATTTGATTAAAGCATATTTAAATAAAAATGTAATCCAAAATATAAAAATTATGTTTGCGCCATCTGAAACACACATATGCATCTAACATTTATATATATATATTTATTTTCTAATAAAATTTCTTAATTTTCTAATTAGTAAAAAATTTTATTTTATTTATTTTTCTTGAACAAATAGATTGTTGGGGGGGGGGGGGGGGTCGGCCGATCTGCGTAAACAGATGAATCTCCTATGTCTCCTATGCACTACGTCGGTTTATGCTTTGAAAAGCAGGGTAAAAATTCACTGGTTGTTATTCCCTTTTTTCGTTAGTTTTTAATGCATATCACGTCCCTATTTTATTCTTTCTTGTATTTTCTATGAAAAATTTTTTGGGGTTGATTAGTGTCATTATTATTAGATGACATCTCCTTATCACGTTTTTTATGTTTAATTAAATTTCCAGCAGGTATTTCTTTAATGTTTTTATTTAATAGTTAGTGTTAGCTTAATACCTTTATTTCGACACCTATCCCATCAAAATCGGCCATTCCTTTCACATTTTTCTTTACCTTCGAGCGATTTTCTTTTAAATGTTTTAATTATCACGCGGCCATTTTTTGCAGCTTCCCGGCTACATCGTGAACGATTACCTCCATGGTTTAATATTTTAAACGGTCACGAAGAATGAATCTTTTGTGTTTAGAAAATCTTCAGAAATGTTAACATTGTTTATAATGATGATGTAACAATATTTGTCTGTAAGGTGCAACAATACAAAATTAACAATCACAATGGACTCAACAATGGTACAAAAAAGTGCAAACGTCTGCCATATGAAAAAGTGAAGCGGGCATCCCGGAATTGTTGATGAAAGTCAAATGCTTTGCGCTTTTATTATAGAGTTTAACAATAATAAAAACATGTTTCCGTTGTAGCCACGTATGACAGTAAAAGTTTCTATGTTGAGGAATAAACCGGTATAATTTTTCTTTTCATATGCTTTGTAAAACTGTGATATAATGAAATATTTTAATCCAGTGATTAGTTCACGGACACCGTCTATAAATGGACATTCAGGGAACAATGAGACAAAAATATAAAAAAAACAGAGAAAAAGTTAATTCTACATAAAAATAAAAATAAAAACGAGTTTCGTTTATTTTGTTCTTTAACACTTCATGTATCTTTTCAACCATTTACCCATCTTTCTGTAAGTCTGCGCGAAGACACGATATTTATTCGTTCTATATATTGCCTGTTGAAAATCAAACATGGAATACATAACTTGTAGATCATCCCATAGCTATTTATCTCCTTTCGCCATGTAGTTCTAAGATAATCGAATTTTCCTATCGGAAATTCTTCATTCGTAGTATGTAAATTAATCACTTTATGCGTGAGCCCGCAAGAAAAAGTCCAAGATTCTCACGCAACGCGCAAGTAAAGCTATCTGTAAGGGACCCTCAGGCTCCCTTGCTTTGATATGACTAGATTTTTGTTACTCTCATTTTGGCAACAAGAACGCACTAATTAAACCTCAATTGATATTCACCCGTAAGTAGAAAATTTAGAGACAGATTTGTATTAGTATGCAGTAAGGCCAGCTTTGTGTCGCACTTTAAAATACAAGAAATTAATTCGGTAAATTCACTTTCAATTTTGAAATCTAATTTGTTACGACGTGCTTGTCCTTATTAAGATAGGGAATAAAGTTTACATATTACTCAACAAGTTTGAGATTTAAAATGACATGTTCAAGGAAGATGATGGTGATAATTAGTCTATATTTCATTAGCCATTTTAATATATTACCGATGTGTTGTAATAGACTGATACTGCATGAATGAAATTTATTGAAAAGGAAAATGTTCCTTTTCTTACCTATAAAAACTAAAAACTTTTCACATAAACTTATTTTTTCATACTAAAGCGAAGGTAATCAAAAATTAACCAGATTGATACTTTAATAAAAATTTAAAAGCAATTACAGTATCCTTTATATTAAGGTTCTTAAATTATATTAATGTTCTTTTATTGCAGAAATATGATATAGGATGCCATATTTATCGTTCTTATTTCGTTTTTCATTAGTTCTTATCTTCGATTAATGAACAATTTACTAAAAACAGAGTTTTATAAAAACTTACTATTTTGATTTTAAATGACGATATATACAGGTAATATAATCTTAATAATATAAGTAACTTGTCTAGTTTATTACAAAAGTCGTAATAATTTTTTGTAAAAATTTCAAATTTAAATCCTCATTTATAATTTTTTTTACTAGTCTCATTTTGGCACCAAAAACGCACTAATTAAACCTCAATTGACATTCATTCGTAAGTAAGAAATTTACCTCTTTTGTATTAGTAATCAGAAAGGCCACCTTTGTGTTGCCCTTTAAATACAAGAATTAATTCTGTAAATTCACTTACAAATTTGAAATCTAATTTGTACGACGAACAGTGGGGCAAAATCCCGAAAAGCTGGCCAAAATATGAAAATGTTATTCAAATTGGACGAAACTTCATACACAGGTGTTTTTCAGGATGCTGATTACGATTCCGTAGTTAAAATTAAAAAAATCAAAATGGGAAATCCAATATGACGGACTAAAAATTTAAATGTTTTGAAAGCTATTCAATTTGTATGAAATTTCGGATACAGGTGCTTTGAAGAATGCTAATTACGATTCAAAAGTTAAAATTAAAAGCAAAAATGGCGAATTAGTATAGACACCAAAAGTATGCAGTAGAAAATTGTTAATAATATTTTCAAATTGTTTCAAGAATATTTTTCTCATTTAAAAATCTCTTCTTATGTAGAAATAGTATTCATTGTAAACATTCCCTCATGACAACATTTCGTGATTTTCATATCCCTGAAAATCGGTTTAAATTGGGAACTTTTTTAATTATACCCAACCACTGGCAGAAATCTGACAAAACTCAAAATTCTTATTCTTTTAAAATATCATTGTACAACTGCGGCAGAAAGACATAAACACTTTTTTCCGGTCATTCTGGAAAAGAATGTCAAATAAAAAGCGAGGATAGATAAGGGATAGCCCATGGTTTCTATATATTAATAATATCGACCATGCAAACGCTTAAGAATCACACAGAATATTTGTCTTTATATGCTTATCAATAACAACTCATTCCCATTTCAAACTGATTTTCAAAGGGTTGTAAAACATTTTAAGAAACTTAGACTACAACCTTCTTGTTCAAATAGCAATTTTTTTTTTAAATTTGTAAATAAGTAAAATTTTTACTTTGAGCTCGAGCCCTACAAAGAGAAAAAAGAGAACTGTATCACACTTTAATTAAACCCTCTTTTTTTTGTTTTTTTACAAAACTCTTGTTTAGAATATAATTATACACGTCAATAAAAAAAAAACGCTGCCATTTTCGAAAAAATAACTTTGCACAAAGAACTGCTGCCACTCAACTTTGTAAGAAGACCACAGCAACTCTGACAATAAAATTATCTTCTAACGCAAGCACTACTCTTTTACAATTTCAGAATTTTTGTAGCGACTAATAACTAGTCGTTGGGGGCCACCGTAATACTTACCCATCATGGATATGCATAATATAAAATATGAAAATAAAACATGTGTAAACTACTTATAAAATGCATTGCAATTCGAATAAAATCGTGGCTTGATGACGTCCTAAACTTTAAATGCTCTATTACTGAACTGCGTAAAAGAAACATCGTCATATCTCTAAAAATGATAATCATATTAACTAAGAGTTTACTGCGTCGGATTAAGTGTCTCATTTCCAATTGAAATACATCTTTGAGTTGAAATTTGGATGAAATACAGGGTCATGAAAAATTGAAAAGTGTGTAAAATAGGATTACAAATATCTCGGCAACTAATAATCCGATCGACTTCATTCTTTATGCAAAATTTATGTTTTTTAATTGTCTTTTATATTCACTCCTTAAAATAAACAATTTCGAAAAATTTTATGTACCTTTTATAAGAACGAATATTTCGAGAGTCCGAAAAAAATAGTTCCGGATAATCGAGGTTACTGAAATTCAAAATGCTTCTTCCCATTATTACATACTAAGTATATATCAAATTCCAAGCCTCTATCTCAATTTGTTGGGGGAGATAGAGCGTTTACAGACACACAGACACACAGACATACAGACACACAGACGGACGGCAATTTTTTTTTTCTAAAAATATATTTTTCGGAATCTCCAGTGTCTGAAAAGTGTAAAAACGTCAAAAAAATTTTTTTTTCGATTTTTAAAACGATTACAACACTTACCCTATACTACTACGTATGATGGTAAGTAAAAGTGAAATTTCTACTTGTTGTTGCAAAAACCTGCACGAAATGTAAAATGGCCGTTTTTGGAAGCTGGTTTTTTCATTATTCATTAGATAATAGTTCAGGACATTATCTCCTTAAATTTCATCGCGGAACACTGTGGAACTTATAAACTTTCTGATGTTTGAAAACCAAAAAATTATATTTTTTAAAAATATTTTAATCAAAAATAATCATGACACTATTAATTTTTATGCGGTTAATATAATTTTTCTAAATTAACAGAAATAATTTTCAGAATTAAAATTGCACTTTTGTTGGACTCTTTGTTGACCTCAGATGATACTTCCCCAAACGTCACTTTTGAAATGATGCATGTTGTCAGGGAAACGAGAAAACCTTTTTCTAAATACAGATTCTGACCCTCCAAACATTATTCTAGCCAACTGTATAATCAAAATTCCCGAAATAGTAACTTTATTTTTCGACTTTTGGCCAGCTTTTCGGGATTTTGCCCCACTGTGCGACGTGCTTATTCTTTTTTATTAAGATAAGGGGATAAAGTTTACACATTATTCAACAAGTTTGAGATTTAAAATGACATGCTCAAGGAAAATGCTGGTGATAATTTATGCCCGTATTTTATTAGCCATTTTAATATACGTTTTACCGTTGTTTTGTAATAGGCTGATATTGTATGAACAAAACTTATTTAAAAGGAAAATGTTCGTTTCCTTACCCGTAAACACTAAATCCATTTTACATAAACTTATTTTTATATTGAAAAGGAACGTAAGTCATCAAAAATTAACCATATTCAGCCTTTATTGTAAATTTAAGAGCATTTACAATAGACATTACACTGAAAAAAAAATGTTGATTTTACGGTATAATACTGGCACGCGCGGCAGCGTGTTACTGCTTATTTTACTGTTTATTACTGTTAATTTTACGGTATAATACTAGCAGCTGCACTGCAAAAAATAATTGTTGATTTTACAGTATAAAACCGGCATCCCAGCTGCCAGTATTATACCGTAAAATTAACAGTATTAAACAGTAAAATAAGCAGTAATACGCTGCCGTGCAAGCAGTAATACGCTACCGCGCAACCGAGTTTTGTGTTTTTTTTTCAGCTGCCGGTATTATACCGTAAAATCAACTTTTTTGCAGTGTACGGGGACGAGTTCTATGAGATTCTGTCAAATGTGTGAGAATGACAGATGCCATTCTAACGATTGCTTCCTATAGTGATATCTACGTGATGTAGTGATCTGCTATTGAACATGATATTGAACACCACTGATTCTTAACCGGTGGTTCCGCTTCACACCAGTGTGCAATGTGGGAATCTCATGTCTGAATCGAAATTTTTCAATGAAATTCTATCAAGGATTCACGAATCACAACAAAAGTATCCCATATATTATTTCTGTTGTCAACATCCATTTTCCTATGCACCTACAAAACGCGCAACAATGAATGAGGTATATCATTCGAAAGGTTTTTGAACCGGCTTCTGCAGTAGTACACTCCCATCACGTTAAAACATGGTTTTGATTAAAAATTGTAGTTAGTTCAATCAGCATTGTTTTCATAAGTGAAATGCAAGGTTTTTCTCAAATCTTTGTTGCCCCAAAAATTAAAATACCGCATTGTATCGTGCTCAACAATGATTATATGAAAAAAATAAATAGTATAAAAAAATAAATGTGATGTTGTTTTCGAATGGGTTTATTTTATATTTCTGATTAAAAAGCAAAATTGAAATTGAAATGTTTAGAAGAAAAATATACCATCGATCGATCGAAGTAGTGGTATTTCACGTTTAGCCTAAAATGTATGTTTTATTATAGTAGATTAAATTGCATTTTATATGTATTCAGTTTTTTTTTCTCTGTCCCATAGCGGATGACGTCACACCTAATTACAATTAAAATACGATTGTTATTATTATTATTTTTTTTTTATCGCGCGTGCCTCTTGTTATCTTCGATCAGTTTTTACTGTAACTCTGATTGAATAAATGAGGTGATATACTGACTTGACTAATGTTGTTTGCATATATTTTTATCCTTAATTTTTCTTTAGAAGTTTAAACATGCATCTGAAAATTATTAGATATTGCTAAAAAAATATTAGGCTGCCATACGAAATCCTCGCGCGGGACCAATGGTCATTACTTCAAAGTATACATTATACTTAAAAAATTACTAAAAGTATAAATAACATTTAAAATTCAGAAATGTACTTTGAAATGAGGTTTAGTGTCATAAAGTTACATTTCTTGCAAATTTGTTTCAGTGTTTAAATATTCTTAATATTATAAGTATGTGGGAAAACAGTGAAATGAGCTTTTCTGCAGCAAATTTATACTAAAACAAAATAAATATCTGATACATTCTTGGTAGAAGATTTTCGAGTATGGCTATCCAAAAATTTGATGTTTCAAAGAAGGTATTATTTTTTTTTCTTAAAATTGTTACAAAATATTTTAAGTTTTTTTGCTTTGGAATATTTTTTGTATTATTAAGGGGTCAGGTACTTTTGAAACTGACAGATTACATGTAAATGTAACACTAATATGAATTGCCATAACTCCACATCTAATTAACTTTTGGATACGAAATTTTAAACACACATTAAAAGAGATATAAAGGGAGAAAATAGATGTGTCGATGACATATAGTTTGTAATCATATACCTGTAATTTATATTATATATATATATGTAATTTAATATTACATGTATTATAAATTTTGAAAAAACATGTAAATTCAGAAAAATTTTGCTTTTTAAAAAATTAATTGTACAGTTTTTTTTTAATTATATATTATGATTTCTCATTACAACCGTTGTTCAGAGTTTTAATTTTTTTAAAAGTATTTTGCATTAAAATAGTTTTATTCTTTTTTTTAATGACGTATTACTGTGGAAACAATATATCTCTGTTTAAGGCTGTATAATTTAATTTTTCAAATGTTATCTGGTTTTTTGTATTATGCTCCATGCATAATGGTCTGTACATCTATAAAAATACATTAATATACATATATATATATCATCAAAATTTTCGTTACTTAAAAATGAGCAAATACATGTGCGATGTGCGAATTTTCTTGTTTATCAATTATTTAAATTTGCTTGAAAAAAAAATCATAAAACCATGAAAATTTTGTCTTCAAATGATATTATATCATAAATAGGTAGGATTATATTTTGCAAAGACTTTTGTGTATAATATTAACAACCCATTATTTTTTTCATATTTTCTGTTTGAAATTCTCATCATGTCCAACTCATCAACTTTTGTGTGCATAATGATTTGGTGAACAAATTTAATGATGTGGGTTGTGAATTTGACATCGTTTATATATGCAACAATTTATCACATCAAAGGTAAAATATGATCGGTGTTATCAAAGAGTCTACGAAACCTTCAAATTTCTTTACACATTTTTTTTTCTACATGTGCGTATTATAGAAAGCTCCAGCAGCTTGTAATTATAAGATGTCGTACATTTGTTATCGCAGCTAATGCTATGTTTATAACTTATGTTATATTTAATGCTATGTAATACTAAAACCATTTGCTTCTTACAGTTAGTAGATTTTACCTAATTTATAACTTTATAAATGATTAGTACTTCCTAAATAAGCATTATCACTTATCTCATCTGCAGTTAAAGTGATGCTGACCTTGTTAAAAGGTGCGTTTTTGTAAATTCAGCTCATTTGATCGTCGCATAGTTGACATAATAATTCTGAAGCAATATTTTTGGCGATAATTATATGATAAATTACCATTTTAATGACAGCAGCAACTGTCATCAAAAGATATCAGACCTGTTGACAGTTGCAGGTATGTCGAACGCCATTGGGAATTTTTATTTGAAGATATTTCTTTTTTTAATTATATAGTATGACTTGATGCAACACTTTTCCCATTTTAATAGAATAGCAATCTGATGCAATAAAATATGAGAACTCCAGTTCTTCCAACGTATTATTGTATAACTAGGCGTTTTCAACTTTTTTTTTTTTTTTTTTTTTTTTTTTTTGTCAGAAATACATTTGAAAAGCAAAAATTTATATTTTGTATGTGTCAAAACAACGCAAATGCTTCATTTTATGAATATTTACCCTAAATAATATAATTATTTAAAGCCAGTAATTATTGCAATTCACTTTGGGGTGTTTCAGTATTGTTGAAGTTTGATGATGAATTTGGATTCTTCGTCAAAAATAGGGGGGCACGTGTTTCACCATTTTTTTTGTTTGAAACTCCCTTCACCGCTAAAACACACTCCTGACCTAATAACTCAGGACATAATAACAGTTCCTAATAACTCAGGAACTGTTTGTTATAAATTCCCTTATTTAGACTTTTATATATACGATTCGATATTAGATATACGTATTCATTTTAAAACACATTGTTATTAGCACCCTTGGTGTTGACTTGATTCCGGAAAACTAACCTTATTTAACATATTTAAAAAATTTCGATATTAGTGAAAAATTTTACTAACACAGTAAATATCATCTTAAACATTTTTAATGCGAATTACTGATCATTTCACATTTTAATTGCGTTAATGCCCATTCTTACAACTCAGTGTGAGGGGTTCCAGACATTTGTGTTGTGGAAGTTTAATGTTGAATTTGGATTCTGCATCAAAAATAAGGACCAACAAAGTTTCACCATTTTTTGATCGAAATCCATTGATTGCCAAAACGCCCCCTTATGCTTATTTTTGATAGTTCTGTTGTATGACAGTCTCTTGCGAATTGCCTGGTTACTTCGATGCGAATCGCTCTTCGCTGCACTAGCACCAAATGTTCGTCGTTTCTTCATTCAGCCTCAGTGCATTCAAAATATTGTGGATAGTCATGTTTTGGAGTTTCTGTTCGTACAATACCAAATTGGCGGGGAAAATTATCTTTGTGTTCAACTCGAGATAACAATAAATTATCTCTGTATTATTGCTATAAATCACTTTACACATTGAACCTCGAAATTTGGGTACAAACTTCAGTGTCTAAGTCTTTTACAGATCGCAAGATTCACTGTCCAACTTCACAGACTTTAAGGCTTAGACCGAAGCACTTCCTTATATAGGTGTGGGATTAATTGCGAGAAAATTCTATGTACCCTGATTGGTTGAATTCTGTTTTCGAGAACGGTCTATGGACTCTGATAAGTTGAATCACGTATCGCGGCTCCAATTGGGAATTTCTAGAAAATTCCTTCATTCTGAAAGCCAATTTTTTTAACCAAATATCTCAAGATTTGGCGACAATCTTTCATTTGGCGTCAAGCATGTGCTTTGGCATGTGTCTTGAAAGTCAATTTTCCCGCCATATCTCGCTAATATCGCCAACATTTCACCAAATACAGCTAAATTTTGTGACATGTTGCCTTGCGACTTTGTTTACTGCCAACTGTTCAACAACGTAATAACTGTTTCAATCTCCATTTTCAATGAAATGCATAGACCCGCAGTGATCCCAAAATGACCCACTAATGTAATTTTCTCGAACCCAATGGTCTCCTCGTACTGCAAAACGGTAACGTACAAAATTTAGTCAAAATCGTTCGAACCGTTTTTTAGATGAAATTAGCTTGACCCGCAGTGAACCCAAAATGACCCACTAATTGAATTTTCTCGAACATGTGACTTAGTCTAATGGTCTTCTTATGCTCGAAAACGGCAGGATACAAAATTTAGTCAAAATCGTTAGAACAGTTTTTTGGATAAAATTTGCATACAGACACACACACAGACACACAAATAGGCACAAGATTTGCTCCTATTATAATATATGATAACATACTTACAACAACTACATAAATTTAGTTTAACTGGAAAACGTAATTCATGATATAACGCAGTACTTTATTCAAATTCTTTTCTGGGCTCCTGTGTAAGAGCTACAGATTTCATACTCCATCACATAATATTCTAAAATTTAATTCAGCTGGGAGCAGCATACATACAACTGAAACAACATTTCCAGTAATTACTGCTTACGGGCGGTAATGAATCCAAATTGTTTTGTGTGTCCATTACATATATAAATGCTTCATCTTCTTATGTAAGAAACATATGCACGTAGTAAACTTAATACAACTTTTATATATACTGTAGTAAAAATATATATACATTTCGTTTTCTTTGAAATGGTAAACATCGTGAAAACACATTTCAAACAGTTAATACTAGCAGACCGCAATTTATCCAAAATCTATGATAAGCAAATGAGTAACACATGAAACTTGCATCATTTTCTGGGAACATGTTGTAGCGCATCTCAATAACGCATATAAAACTGTCTTAATATTGGAATTATGATATAACGATCAATTCGAACAATTACCTTTTATGGATCATAATCTATCCAAATTTTTTAGCATGTCCCTGTAAATTAACAAAAAATATAGCATTTTCAATAGATAATATGCTGTAGTAAATCTCAATAATATTTATCAGTTTCATCGCAATTCAAGTATATATACTAAAAGTAGAGGATGGAAGGACATACAGACAAACCTAAATCCTAAACAAATGTCAATTACATCGGAAAGTGTTAAAAATATCTAATAAAAGTTTTTAAAAGTAGTATCGCAAATTATTCTATATGATTCACAATCTACTTAGACTACTAATTAGTAGTTTGATGAAGTTAATAAACTTTCTAAAATGGAGTAGAATGTACACTATAACTAATTAAAAAACTGTCAGATTAAACTAAATAAGTTGGAAATTGTACGTTAAACATGGCATATGTGGTACGTTCGTTTTATAACTTGTTTCACAATGTAAAAAAATCATCCTTATTATTTCAGTGAAATGAATTATATCGTCTGCTATGAGCGAAATGAGCATGCCTTTTTCTTTCTTATTACGTATACGTAATTAGTTGTCTGAGTGCAACGAAGACTCATACACAACGCAGTATTACTTTGCCCCATATATAGCTACGATGGATATTAAAACCTTTCGTCAAGCGTAACTCAAAAAATATTTAACGGATTTCGTTCAAATTTTTACAGCAGGTACCTATAAAGGTGACAACGACGTCTATTTATTACCAAGAATAAATGTTAAACCGTTTGGAAATTGTATTAAAAAAATAGATATAAAAGCACAATTAAAGTACATACGTCACGAAATTTTGTGGTACGTCATTTTCACCGGCGGGAGATTTTCGTAGACAATCGAAATTGAAAAGTTCATGGAGTACATGGAGCAAAAAAAATATGCACGCACTAATATTCAGCACAATAAAATATATTTCAATTGAGTCGAAATCGAAAATTAATCTGGATTTTTTTCTGTTTGAAAGAAAAACCCCGGAATAACTAAGTAGACTTGGTATTAGAGATTTGGCGCAAATCTCAGCAATAGCAGCTTTTTTTATTTCGCATGTGTAAATAATAATAAAAAAATTCTTTGGTGTTTAAATAAAAGGTTTCGATTTATGGCATTATTTCTTTTTTTTTTCTCTTTTTCGCATTTTAAATGGGATTAATGAAAGGCATGTATTTTAAATTAAATGAGTGAAAGGTTTATATTTAAATGAAATGAATTCAATATGAAAATGTTATAGGAACAATATTTGGCGATTTATCAACTGCGCCAGGATAACATAAAAGTACCAATATATCAAACGGTATGTAGTATGTGAAATGAAACAATTATAATCACCCATCGTACAAGAAAAAAACTAATATTCTGCATTCAGAGGGTAAAATCCATCTCCTGTACCGTAAGATTTGGCGAGTTCTTTTTTGGTGATCAGTTTTTCGATGTGATTGTTAGGATCTGAAGGATTTGGCTTACTTTTTCTAAATCTTATTTTTTTGCAGATGTAGTATTATGTAAATATATTTTTTTGCAGATATTTTTCTATTTTGTATATTTTCTATTTGGCATTTGGAAAAGAGATTTGTACCTTTTTATCTGTGCCTACGGAAATATTAAAAAATAAAAAAAGATTTACATATATCAAGCGTTTAATTTTTATACGGACCACTTCTCCATTTTTAGATTTGATACTTTTCGGTTAGCCGGGCGCCAGTGAAATTTATATATCTATGTATACATACATATACATATATCTATACATACACACATTTATATATGCATGTATATGTATACATACATATATATATATACACATACATATATGTGTGTATGTATACATATATATGTATATATAGATATATACATTTCACTGGAGCCCGGCTAACCGAAAAGTACCTTAGATTTTAAATGCAATTTATTATTTACTAGCCGTTTATTAATTGTTTACAATTTACCCCCCTGACAATAACAATTATTTATCACAAAAATGCCTCTTATGTTTGTTAAATAAGTTTGTTTATGTGTTTTCATTACTTATTAAAATATCGAATATGGCGATAAAATTTCATTTTAGCATCGTGCTTAAATTTTTAAGATGGCGCAAAAACATGCTTTAATAAACGTATGTTTGTAAATATTTGAAAAACATGTTTTACCGCTCTCTTGAAAAATTTTGTAAGATGCTAAAACTACCTTTTGGCACCATTTAAAATTTTTTCGCCAACCGACATAGGATACGAAACTTTTTCCCATTCAGATACACATGCAAGGCTGGTCTCAAACAAGAGTAAAGCTAGCAACAATATTGTTTTAACTCTATAAGAGTTACAATAACGATATTAAATACTCCTATTGGCTTTGGGCCTAATTACGAAAGTTTCTCCTAAAAAAACGGTAGAAGAAGCCTTTTACATTTGTTTCAAATGAAGCTCTGTCTACAAGGTATTAGTTAATAATACAAACAACACTAATGGCATGGAGGCAAAAGTTTTAATTTAAATGTATATATTTGAAACCTCCCCCCCCCCTACCCCCCCCCCCCAAAAAAAAAAAAAGAAAAAAAGAAATGAAAGTTGCAGTAATGAATTTAAAATGGCGTTAAGCCACGCTTTCTGACATAAGCAATTGGCTGCAAACGCGATAACGAAACTTTCACCTAACTTAATAACATGCAGCTAATATAGCCCTCAGGGTACTTTGCAGTTATACAGACCTTGTGGTTTTTTTAAAAAGCTTGAGACAATTCAGGTTTATGAAGTTGAAATTTACTGTCAAATGATATAAACAACTATGAACACAAAACTGATGAATTATTATTCAGGTTTATGTATGTATTTTAAAAAAATGCATCTGATTACACTTATTAGATAAATTACTTCTGTTTGCATTTAATAACTGATAAACGGCTTCTGTATATTAAATGAACTGTTTAAATATTGGGAAGAGGTGGCGAGAGGTAGCAAGACGAGTAAACAAACGGGTAGACAGACGGGTAGTGAGATGGGTAGAGAGACGAGTAGCGACATAGGTAGGCTGACGGGTAGCGAAACGAATAGACAGACGGCTAGAGAGAAAGGTAAAAAGAGGGTTGACAGAGGGGTAGCGAGATGGGTCACGAGACGGGTAGCGACACCGGTAGACTGGAATGTAGCGAGAAAGGTTGTGAGACGCGTAGCGTGGTAGATAAAGAGACGAGTAGAGAGATGATTACAGAGACGAGTTGACTGACGGGTAATGAGATTGATAGCGAGACGGGTGAAGAGTCGGGTACAAAAACAGACGGATAGTGAGACGGGTATACAGACGAGTAGAGAGACAGTAGATGGGTACGGAGATGGGTAAGAAGATGGGTAAGGAGGCTTATAGCCAGACGGGTAGAGAGACAGATAGACAAATGGGTAGCGAAGTGGATAGAGACACGGCTAGACATACAAGTAGTTAGACGGATAGACAGGCGGTTGGAGAAATAGATGGGTGGGTAGCGAGACCGGTAGAGAAATATACAGACAGGTAGCGAGACGTGTAGAGAGATAGACAATCAGTTAGAGAGACGGGCAGAAAAACGGATAGGGAAACAGACAGATTGTGGAGAGACAGACAGACAGGCAAAAGAAAAGTCTGCGGATTGGCGCAGTAAAGGCGCAGGGGGCAGAACCTCCTAGAGAATAATTAAGAAGTATCTGTTAAGCTTAACTTTGAAATATATATAATTTTTCAATTTTGCCGATATGGAGATTTAATGTAAAAGTTATTTTACAGAAGTCATCGAAAGATTTTTTATATACTTTAATAGTAATTTAGACTATAGTTTTGCAATCTGGTTTGTAGCAAAACATGCTATCAATGTGGTTTGAAGTGTAAGAGTTTCTATAAACAGTTATACAAATAATAGATGTATAATCAAGGAAGAAAAATTTTAAATTCACACACAAAAAAGGTGCAACAATGCAATTAAATTTGCGTTAAGCCACGCTTGATAGAATAATCTACTGGCTGCAAATCCAATTACGTAACTTTAAAAAGCTTGGCGTTTTAAAAGATCCGGCGTTTTTTTTTTTTTTTCAAGTTTTGCGCAATACGCGCTTAAGAAAATGAGATTCTTTGCCACATGTTAAAAAAAATTATGACAACACATCTGATGAACGGTACTTCTTTTCTATTTTTTTTAACAGTGTATATGAATTTATATATGATATTTTGTAATTCTATCATTTAATTTGCTCTTTTTCTTTATATTGTAATTGTTCACCCTATGTTCTCAGCAATATCACTCAGACTAATCCCTTTGAGGGAAGTCCTAGTATACGGTATTATTACGTATGCCACGTTTACAAATGCGAATTTTATTTTCCACAGCACTCAGCGATGCAAAATTCACCATGGAGATCATGCTTTGCGAATGATTACCTCCATGGTTTAATATTTTTATGACTCATAATGAACGAGTCTCCTGTGTTTATTTAGTCTAATGGATTGAGGCATTCGGCTGTTAACCTAATTTCCTTTGAAGCTATCTCAGAATACATTTTTAATGTAACTCATTTCTCAAGCAAACAAATTTTTTGAACGAGCTTTCTAAAAATGTAACTTTTATGAAATTTTATTTTTAAAAATAATTTTGAATAAAAATGGCCGCCTGGCATATGAAAAAAGAAGTGGTTTGACCGTATTTGTTTTCCTCAGTCACATGACTTGCACTTTTATTATATAGATTACGTACGATAGGATTTAATAGAATAAAGAAAACTTTTATTAATATCTTTTTAAGTTTTGATTCGATTTTCATAAAATTTGAAATGGGTCGACAAAATTCTGCAACAATGATATATATTAAATTTCAAACCATTCGGTTTGGTAGGTTTTGCGCTGTTATATGCGGACGGACGGACAGACCAAACAACGACTATAAGTGCTACGCATTTATATAATTACGAAAAACCTAAAAACGACAAACGATCCTTTCACTCAAAAAATTTTTGAGACGAATGTATGGCTCGTTGTTACTTAAAACACTTCATTCAATCTAAAACTATGTATATAGTGCAGCGCTGATGCTTTACCTTGTGCTTGTATTATGTTATTATTTTTCGAGTGCCCAAGGCGGAAAATATCTGAAAAGACATTGCTGAGTCACAGAAGACAGCAATTTCAGGGTTTCAGGCTGATCCAAAAATGACACCTTTTTACACTACACACCTTAATCAACTCATTTTCATTTCCCGCCCTTTTACCTAAGAGCCTACAATCTAGGAGACTGCCGCGATTTGTTCTAGACATTGATTGAGAATCGGATGCTTGATAGATTTCACTGGATATCAGGAATATATAAGAGAGCTGGCAATTACATCATTAGAATGGTGAGAGTTAATAGACTTTGTTAGAAAGTACACTAAAATCTTTTGTTTTTGCTCTAAGCTATGGAAGTTTTCTGTTAGATTTGTCAGCGGCAATTATTTTCTTCGACAGATATATATTGCATTTGTAAAAAAGCTTTGCGCAAAGAAACATGAAAATGCTTTTATTTTTGATGTCTCTTTTTACTCTCATTTCGCTTATTGATTCGTGATGGCTAAAAGCAGGGATGCCAACAATTTTAGATTCTTTTAGTAATCGTCACGGTTTTTCACAAACAATTACGGCATTACGGTGAGCAATTACTGCAAATTATGGAATTATTACTGAAAAAGGACTGTCAAAATTTGGCATCTCTGGTTAAAAAACTTAACGGTTATCGAGAATCTGTAATTATCGGCCTTTCCAGCAAAAAGTAAAGAAAAGAATTTCCTCATTAAATACGTTGATATCCTTGAGAAAATTCAGCATATTTTTGAAAAATCTTCCACACATACGCGGCAGCGTATTACTGTTTATTTTTCTGTTTATTACTGTTAATTTTACGGTATAATACTGGCAGCTGGGATGCCAGTATTATACTGTAAAATCAACATTTTTTTTTTGCAGTGTATCATTCAATAGACAATGTTCTCTAAAATGCTAAACTGTCGGCCTACCTAATCACAACCTGGTGAGAGTGCTCGTCAGACCATCCGAAATATTATAATATCTTTCCGATAACTAGATGTATTAAGTGCCTTGTTTTGTAATATTTTAATAGTTTTAATGGTTTATTCCTAAACTTTATTGTTATGCGACTCACTTTAAAGTTTGAGCGCATTTCTCTATCTACTTAATATGAAGATCTATAGAAGTTTTAGCATAATCTATCCTAGGAGAAAGATATATATATATATATAGTAACAGACATTTCTAAAGTGAATAATCACAAATATAATGATGCGGTATGATACAAAACAATCTTTATGATGTAAAACAATCATTTTTTTCACTAAGCATGAAAAAATACGTTTACTATTAATTGTATAATAAAAAAATATATACATTTTATATATCATTACGATTTACCAACGAGATTGTCTATATCAGGATTGAAACTTTTTATTTTTAGACTCAAGTCGCTCGTAACACAAAGTTAAAAAATACACTATCATTTTTAGAAGGTTGCTTACATATAATTCTTCGCGATTTTTTTTAAATTTAAAGATGTAACATATAGTATTCTTTATATATTTTACAGCTGATAAAATTAATAATATTTTTGAACAACTTATCAAACAATCCGCGATCCATTGATGGGTCGCGATCCAAAGTTTCGGAACTACTGGTTTAAATAAATCATGAAATTGAGAAAGGAAATTTGCAGTGTATGTACGGTTTCATGGAGAAAATAATCTTAAAAATTGTTTCATTGCAAAAGCAAATGAGCGTAGGATAGGGAAGGGATCAAGCCCCCCCCCCCCATTCAAATAAAGACAATTTTCTTTAAGTACCGTGAACATTTCCTATTATTATTATTATTTGCAATTTTCAATGTTTGATAATTCTTACCTGAAAAAAATAATTTATACATAAAAAGCACAGTAAATATTTGATTATTTCTAATATAAATCTTCAGATCAGAAGCCTCAAGGTCAACTCTGCAAGTCGTATTTTTATTTTGAACTCATCTGTATTATACAGAAGAAACATGTCCGCGAGTAATGCTGACGTCATATTTACTGTGGAAACGAACTGGCGATTAAATTTAGCTTTTACCACTGGCTTTTACTGCACTTTTTCTTTAATGTTCTAAACATCTCACAATTTCGACGAATTATCGACTCCTCATCGAATAGAAAAACAAAATGTATTTTCAAATGTAATTTTTTTGAAAATTGTATCTGAATTTACTGATCTTTTACGGTTTTTAAAACAATTTTCAAGCATGATTTTTTTTCTAACCTATCTCTATCGATTTATTATATCTACTTCTATCGCTCGATTGCGGAAGATTAACATTTTTGTATTTAAAACAATATAAATACTTCAGCATTTGTTTCCAGCTAATATTCCATAACGAAATTGAAACTTCTTCAATCAATAAATAAATACCACCGTCGCAAGAATTTTACAGTTTTTCATAAAAATCGGCCGACGGATGGATTAGATATTAAATGAATTTTGAACCATTTTATAGGGAAAATCATTAAAGAATTCTGGCAGAGTATAAATATTGCGGCAATGTAATAAAGCATGAGTAGTGCAGAGGCGACGTCACCAGTTTCAAAATGGTAAGTCCAGTTTGAATCCAGCCGATTCTATTGTGTGTGTCAAAGAAATTTATAAAAAATATCTATCGAGTGGAGTCACTCCATATTTTTTTTTAAATATTGAAAAAGAAGTCGTAATCTAAAAATTATTCTTAAATTACAATAACTAGCAATTTTATATTATAAAATTCATTCACGCTTTATACAGTGAAACTCATGTTATCCGGATTAATGGGTTTTGGAGGCAATCCATATATTCAGACATCCGGATAATTGGGTTTGTTGCGTCATCTCCCACACCTTCAGCATGTACGGCACGCCCTCTTGTAGCCACAAAATTATTAGCTATAAGTGAGTCAGAGCAAAGCTTTCATTAATGTAACAGAAATTCATCATTCCCGTCAGCTGAGATAACCAAATAAAATATTTCATTATTGTCCGTCGATATATTCAGTTA
This sequence comes from Maratus michaelseni, assembly GCA_963931845.1. Lineage (NCBI taxonomy): Eukaryota > Metazoa > Arthropoda > Arachnida > Araneae > Salticidae > Maratus > Maratus michaelseni. The sequence continues at coordinate 261,215,905 of OZ007592.1, forward strand.
ATACAACTGATCATTGGTCCTGGTCAAACCAGGAGCCTTCACAGTGAACTACGGAAAAGAAAAATACCGGGTGCGTCATAAGTTCGTGCAAACTTTAAAAAATCATAATAAAAGAAGTAATGCTCGGAAAAATTTTTGGTTTGCGCGAGTATGATCGGAAGGATTTTGGATTTTTTTTCCACGCATAATAAAAAATGATTCCAAAAGTAACCGATAGAGGGCACTCACACGTCATACTGAGACGTTTTATGCAAATCAGGCAAACTTCCCGTTTCCTCAAAACGTCGTACTAAACTGAGTATCCCATTCAATGAATTAGGGGTTTTTTGCGCCTTAAGGCCTTTCTCCGTGCGAAACTTTCACAATGCAATAGTTGTAGATTCACCATTCTTGTAGAAAAGTTTAACCATCAGCGCTCGATTTGGTAACGATAGTATGCTGCCGAGATCGAATGATGAATCCATTTCCAGCCAGGTGGTTTATTGCGAGCCTGATTTGCATAAAACGCCTCAGTATGACGTGTGAGCGCCCTCTATCAGTTACTTTTGGAATCATTTTTTTATTATACATGGAAAACAAATCCAAAATCCTTCTGATCATAGTCGCGTAAACCGAAAAATTTTTCCGAGCATTACTTCTTTTATTATGATTTTTAAAAGTTTGCACGAACTTATGACGCACCCGGTACATTAAAAGAATTGAAAAGTGCTCGTGGTAGGACAAAAAATCGAAACTGACCAATAGTTTGAAACTTACATTTGCAATAAGATGTAGAAATGTGAAATTATTTAATTTCTTTTTACGAAAATACTTTATTTTATCATTACTGATCTTGAGAATGTCACCGGTAGTGTGTACGAAATTAGTAGGTCTGTTTATTAAAAGGTTCTTTTAAAGCCTTTATGTTTACTGTAATAACTTTTAGCATATACACTTTTATTTTGATATTCAGCTTAGTCAAGATGTTGTTAAGATAACACATCTTCTACAACAACCTTATTCAGTCCTTATAAGTTCAGCATAAGTGAATATTATATTCCTGCACCAGCATTGCCAAATCCTGTACAGCGTGTTTTAAATGAGTTCAGGGAATGGCTACATTTCTTAAAATATCTTACTGATGTTAATAGGTTAAGTTATCAAGATTTGTTTTAATTTCTAAATCCATTATAATTGATTTACATGGATAGATGGATTTAGTGAAGTAACCAAACATGCTTGTGGGGCAGCAGACAAGAGGGAGGAGGAGGGGTGCAACAAAAGCCAAAGGGCTTGTAAAATTTGACTTTGGTGCCGTAAATCAAGGCTTTTCCCTATAAAGGCATTGGTAATACCCTGCGGGAAGGGTTGGGCTCGGGGCTCAGAGATCATCGGACGACCGCTGTGGCTTTGAGCTCTATGTTCGTCTCGGGTGGCGGTCGGGGGTGGTTTGGTTGGGAGACCGCCTGATTCGCGGAGAAGGAGGCGCGGGACCTTCCCAACGTCCCTACACCTTTTCCCGACACTTAACTCTCTGAAAAAATTAAATGCTGATTTCAATACCGGATAAATTTAGATGGTAAATTCCACAAATTTAATGTCTCTAAAAGCGGAAAGGGTTGGACTCGAGGCTATGAGATCATTGGACGACCACTGCGGCTTCAAGCTCTATGTTCGAATTGGTAATACACAGTGTAGAATCATTAGCTACTTTGTTGTTAGCATGCCTAGTGTCTAAAATAATTAGTGTTCTGCAAATGCAGCTCGATCATGTGTATTTAGGGTCTTACGCGCTTGTTGTGATATGGACAAAGATCACCCCCAGACAAATTACAGACTTTTGTTACATAAAGAGTAAGCTAATTCAACTCTTGGTCTGCAAACTTGTAATCCTAAGCACATTCCATTGCTGACAGTTCAACTGACTTAGAGAATTCATACTGAATTCATACAGTTACTGATATTTAATTATGACTATCAATTCAAAACCACTGCAAATACTAATTCAGTGACTAATTTTCTAAATAATTTTATTCTCAAAGTTTAGTGATAGTTTTATTAACTTTTCTTATAGTTTGAGTTTCATTTTAGATTTGTAAATAATCTAAAGTGTCCAACAGCAAAAAAAAAGTAAGCAATATCGCTGTTGATTAAACAAAAGAGCATCTAAAATGATAAGATTATGTCAGCCTTGTATTGTTTTATGATACGACATTTTGTTATATAAATAACTATAATTAATTTATTATAAAAACAAGAACGAAACATCATGCACTAACCATAGATTATGAAACACTTTCCATCACTAACAGAATATTATTAAGAAATTTCCTTTTTTGATTCAATGAAATGAGATGTCTAAACAGGCAATTTAAAAAATACACAACTCAGTAAAAAATCCATTTACCCATTTTCGACAATTACTGTCCATATCCGGCAATGTGCAAGAATTCTTTTGTGCAGCCCTGAACACTATTTATAGAATTTATACATACTACTTAACACACTCAAAACAGTTTAAAAATGCATGCCACAGCGGAAAACGTACAAGCAATTATCGAACTTAAATCCCTGTAATTGTATTCTTTTGTGTGTCTCTCTAAATGAACGATAAAGGCTATGTACTCCATAATCTATAGAAAACATGTTATAATACACATCAATGATTTCAGTATGCTTGAAATATTAAAACATCATTAAAATGTACCGCAAATGATTTTTTTCAATAAATTATAATGCAATTGAATTCTTTTGTGCGTTCCTGTAAACGAATTATAAATGCTATTTATTCTATAGTCTTGAGCAAGCATGTTGTAGTCTATCTCACTGATGCATATCAATCTCATTATGTTTGAAATATCATAATATCAATAAAATACGCCGCAAATGATTTTCCCCATTGACCAAAATGTAACGTAATTCTTTTGTGACTCCCTGTAAACGAACTATACGCACTTCATTTTTAAAACCGAATTCATTCTATAGTGAACCTCAATAACATACATATTCCATGTGAATTTTAGTATATTTATGATAGTTAGAGTACGGACAGGCAGACACTAGACAGTCAGACCGAATTCATAAACACTTTCAACTATATTGGAAAGTGTTAAAAAGGTCACTTAAAAAAAAAAAAAAAAAAAAAAAAAAAAAAAAACTTGTCGAATTTTAACTAGAAAGTAACATAATCTTTATGCATATATCGCTTTTGTACAATTGAAAGGTAAGCATAATATATACAACTTAAATTACCTATTTTTTAATAAAATCACTTTTACTACAAACGATTAAAAACAATACAGTTAGTGATGGGCATAACGATTCTTTTGATTATTCGAATAAATCATTCAAATTATCAAAATAATCGTTATGCCCATCACTAAATACAGTACTTATATATTTAGATGTGCTAATTTAACATGTTCTACAGAGTTAATTGTTTTGCCTTAGACCATAAGTGCAGACTTACAATCATCCAAATATAGACTTCAAAATTTCCAATGGCTTAAATAGAAATTTTAAGGAAATTATATTTCTATGCATACAATTTAAATTTCGATAAGGTTTTTTTAATATTATTTTTTAAATGATATTTTTTGTTGCCTTATATCGACCCGGATAACTGCAGTTTTACTACACATGCATACATTGCTAAATACATATCGCAAAATAATTTTATAAATTAATTTTAATAATATGCTTAACGAACATTGTCTTCTAAAGTTCTTTGTATAACTAATTTATAAAAGCTCCAAAACGTTCAGATTTTAGAACGCTCTTCCTTTTTACGGATTTAGCTTAGGATTTATCTATGCAAGTTATCGTTTCGTTGAAGAATAAATTTTTAAATTCTATTCAAAATAATTTTCGCTATTTATTAACTCTGGGTATTTTGTATTTTTTTTGTATTTTTTTGTATTTTTGTATTAATTTTTAACTAGATTTTTTTTTTCCTTTTTTCTTTTTTTTTTCATTTTTTATCATTTTTTCTTTTATTTTTTTTTTCATTTTTTTTTCACACAAAGCATTTTAGCATATGAAACCTTTAGATTAGAAACGGGCAAAACCTGTTGATTGAACTCTCTTTGTATCATTGACCTTTCATTTAAAAAATGCCCATTATTAACGGAGCTTAGATTTAGAAAGCTTAAATAATAAAGACAAAAAAAAAAATCTCATGAAAAATTGTCTAAGCATATTATATTCACTCATAATAAAAAACTCTAACACGTCAAATCAATTACAGCTGTGTTTTACTTCAGCGCATTCTTCCGTCATATGTAAAAGCATATGCTATTAGAACGATCATTAGATATATATTAGTTAAACAAATTGAGACCTAACTCTTAATTACGTCACTGAAAAAAGGACCAATAGCGGAAGCATGCAGCTGTTAAATGCTCACATCCTCTTCTAGATCTTCAAAAATTATTAATTATGCATAATCATATCTATTTCCTTCAAGGCCATAAATAATTAGCTGCATGAAGCAGGCATGTATCAGATTTTTAGGCGTCAGTTTTATACAAATAAATGAGTTTTGAGTTATCAGTTATCGAAATAAAATACAATGTATAAACCTGAGGTGTAATTATTTTCCGGTTTGCTATGAATGTTGGTGAAAGAGATATGAAAACGAAATGCACATTAATAATGTTACATTTATAATTATTATTCAACTGAAAAATTATTTGTCTATCTTTTAAAACTAGATATCATTTAAAGAAACTGATAGGCAAGAAGGTATTATATATATATATTTATATAATTGATACATATTAATGCAATTAAGTAATGCATACAAACAGTCTTGGATATTTAAAACATTTCTTTAGTAGAGATTCAATTATGATAACATTAATAAGATTTAATTATTAAAATATACATAAAAGACAACAGATATTTCATTTCTAACTTAAATTCAGTATAATTAGATGATATAGCCATTACTGACTTTTAAAGATATTTATATTACGGAAAGAATACTTTAACTAAAGGATCTAAGAAGATTTACTTAATATTATTATTGGCCTAGAAAAATTTTACGTAAAAGAAAAAAATAAAAAACACATGAAAGTACAAGCTTTAATATTTCATCACTGTACCTTTAACGAGCACAAAATTAGGATACAATTATTGTTTAATAAATAGTTCGAAGTTAATTTATTTTTCAATTCACTGCTTAAAACGTTATGGATATTTTTTTTACAGACAGCCCCCCCCCCCCCCCAATAAATTTGAGTTATTTTTCCACAAAAATTCTCTTTGAAAACATCCTACTTATGACAGTATATGTAGGAAAAATTGACCTTTACCTACTAAATCAGCTATACCTCATTTATTATAGTTACACAGGTGGCCAAGAAAAAAAAAACTTTTCTGATAGCTTTGGATCTTCTTAATGTCATATTTGGTGCTGAATATAAAAACATAATAAAAATGGTGTGTCACGCACATAGCTGCTAACTTTTGCATCTTTTTCTTACCACTAAACTGTAATTGTGAATTTTGCCCTTTTTAATAACCAAATTCTGCGATTAAATAAGGAAAAATGTAGAATTAAATTATAGTGGCATTGAAAAAGCGTAAAAGCTGGCACCAAAAGTCAAGCATCCATTTCGCTTAAATTAAGTTTTGTGGCATCTGCCTCAGACTCCCCATTTCAGGGGGGGGGGGGGAGGACTTGGTGGTAATCAGGATTTTAGTTAAGAGGTTGCGAAATTGTTAAAATTGGCCAAAAGTGACCATTTATTTTGACCAAAAACATTTTCGAAGTTTTAGGAAGAGAGTGTGGTCCCGGTTCTCCCCTTCTACTTTCTACTTTCTGCTTTCCATACCCCATGCCCCCCTCCCCCCCCTCTAGAGCTACATCATCAGAAAACAAATAAATAAAATTTGATTATAACAACTTAATACTCCATTATTTTCAAGAAAAATATATTATTGAATTTTTTCTCTTAACCTGGCAAGTTAAAAACATTTATGATGACCAATTGAGGGGGGGGGGAGGGGGGTATTTTTCTTCTAGACGTCTTATGACATACGTAGATAAGCAAAGGGGAATTTTGCAAAAATGTACGCCCGTCAACTAATCAATAATTTTTTCTACTATTTTCCTAATTGTATTTTTATTAAAGTTGCGATCATCTTTCTTGTGATACCCTATATACAGATGTGCATAGTACCTAGTACAAAATTTATACATATATACAATAGGTATGGAGTTTAGGAGTAGTCACTAAATCATAATTCAAGAACATTTTCTATGGATAAATAGAAGGTTCCCCCACCCCTCCCCTCAGAATGATGCTTGGGTTAGCATCATCCAACAGGCCCGGACAAAGAAATGGACTTTCCCTAGTTCCCGGATCAAGAGACAGAGACTTAGAAAGCAATGCGTTGGTAACGGCAGTTTGTATTTTATCCCTGATGAAGGTTATGTGTATAGCTGAAAGTATGCGGAAGTAATAGAAATTGGATAATGTTAATGTAGTTTAACATATTTTTACGAATTTAGCATCTTTTAAGTAATAAAGCATATTAAGTGTAATTATAATTATAGTTTTTAAATTTTACAAACTTATATTTTTCAATTGGTAACATCTATTTTTGACACTTTTTTCGAATTCTTTAGATCAAACCAGCTCGGAAAAGTATAAAATTTGCTCAAGACATGCAGAAAGAAAGAATAAATATTTTGACGAAATTATACATTTTTTTAATTTTGTTATTATTTCAGGTTCGTATGCAAAAAAAAAAAAAAAAAAAAAAAAAGAAAGAAAAAGAATTGCTTGTTTTTGAAAGAGTTTTGCAAATTTATGATTTCTGAATACTCATTTTAGTTATTGGGTGGTATTTTAACAAGAAAAAAAAAAGAAGCTAAAATAGTTCTATAATGTGATGGTAAAGTTTCATCCTGAAATTTATTTCTCTTCATGTATGTATCAAGAGAAGTGAATCTGGTTAATACAACAACATAGAGAAGAAATAAGTTATAATACTTTTTCTCCTTAGAAGGAGATTTAGTAAAGTAGTAATTCACGTCGATCTTATTCAAACTTTGGTTGTTTATACTTTTAGGAAAACATACAATACATACACGGAATATACACGGAAATATACAATAACCTCTTTCGAGTTACTAATGATTCCGAAGAGTGTTCTTCATCTTTAGAAACCTCAAAAACGACATATTTCCAGATTTAAAGAAGCATTTATAAACACAAGTTTCTTTTGCTGCCACCAATTTTCGGAAACGTTTCTGAGTAGTTTTTTTTAGCGTATTAATCAGTTTTCTCAATCCGGAATATAGATTTTTCGGATGCTATCAATTCTCAAGTTAACATTTTCTAGCTCAACAAACATGCTTTACAGACATACATGATAAATGAATAGCATTAACATTATTGTTTTGTTACATGTATACATTAAATTATGCAGCTAAAAATGTTTGACTGAGAATTAATAAGCATCCTAAAAACCGATATTCGGGTTTCAGAAAACTGATTAATACATTATGAAAACTACTCTGATTCGTTTCCGAAAATCAGTGGTAGCAAAAGACTTTGTTTTTATAAACGTTTCTTTAAATCTCGAAAATATGAGATGAAGAGAAGTGAATCCGGTTTCTATTGAACTTCTACAGATATGTCTATAGCTTTAGGTTAAACAAGCTTATAGAAAAACGGGCCATAATTCTATAGGATTCTATAATGCGTTATCTATAAATAGTTTTTATAGAATTCTATAATAAATTTTTGTAAGGGAAGGCCGAAAGATGATTTCAGTGGAAAGATAAGGCATACTTATAAAAGCTCTAAAATACTGAAAATTTCAATCAGCTAAAACAATTTTGTTTTATACCTGCATACCAGCCCAAATTTCAAATGGGATTTTTATACCTAAGTAGGACCTTCAAACCACGATATTTTGAAAAAGATCGGAGTGTATTACTTTCCTATCCCTCTTGTGAGAGTACTGTATAAAATCTATATTTTTGTAATTGATATTTTTGTGAACGTTTCGGGGCACTTTATTTAAATTACTTTCCAATCCCGAAATAATAAAATATATGTTTAAGAAATTATATAATTTTATACACGGATATTCATTTTCGTGTCTAAGAGATTTTGATGTAGGATTCTATTAATGGGAAAACATTTAGATTTGATTTTGTAGAGAATGACCGTTACAGTTATGCTTGTCAACCTCTGATCCCACTATTGCTACATTCGACTCAAATGTGAACACACCCAGAGATGCGAAAACCCTCTTATACTTCGTTAATGGTTGATTTCTATACTTGCATCACTTGAAGTGCTCACCTACAGAAACTGTGAAATAATTATGTTCCCCCTTTTCTCTATTCTTTTAATGTATAAAACCAATTTATCTGCTGAATCACTACTTTTTATGTCAATAAGAATTATCTTATGTCTGATTCACTGTAATTTGACGAACTAAGTTATTTCACAACGTGAGAAAATGATACGTTTCATTATTAGTGCTTCTCATTATTTGATTTCGTTGATTTTTTAGTTGCGGGTTATATTAGTAATAATATCTGTTATTCTTAATTTCTGTAACTATCTGTGATTTATTTAAAGGTAATTACCTAAGGATTCTACAAATAAGTTTATTTAATGTGTGCAAACAGCTGAAATTGATATATATATGTATTTAAATTTTGCACTCCTGGAAAAAAAAAAAGGGATTACCTCCTACTGATTCTGCTGACAACAATCATATAAAAACCCACTGCAAAAAAAAAAAAAAAAAAAAAAAAAAAAAAAAAAAAAAAAAATGTTTTTACGGTATAATACTAGCAGCTTTGCTGCCAGTATTATACCGTAAAATTTGTTATAAATACTTCACGCGTTTATTTGCTAATCTAGAAACCCTAATCACGAAACCCTATTACCCCCGCTCCGTTGTCTGTCCGTCACAGAGCCATTCTCAAAAAGTATGTAACTTACAGAGTTAAAACTTAGTGTATAAATCTGAATAGCAACTGTGAAGAGCTCAAAATATTAAAATTTGAAAAATTCGTATTATTTTAATAAATAGAGATAAAAAACCAAAATTCTAACAGCCTTTTCCTATTAAATTGAAACATTTTTCGTTATAGCAGATGCCAAAGATTTAAAATCCACAATGAAATTCTTTCTACAATAATTAATTTTCTATCAGACGATTTTCACGTGAAAAATGAAAATGAAATAAAAAGTTTCTCCAATTGAAAAAAAGATAAATATGAAATAAAATTGATTGACGTCATAGTCGTAATAAAACGGAAAATGTCTAAGATTTCTCAATAATACAAGGTATGAGTATGTGTAAGTGGACAAAGCAGATTAATATCACGTCATTAGAGAATTAAAAAGAAAATCTGACGTCATATAGGAAGTTTAACTAATTTTTCAAATGTTTTAGAATAATACAAAGCGAGTATCAATATAAATAATAGAGAATAGTAAATATATGAGTTTGAGAAACATATTGAATCGTGATAAAAATCCGATTATGGAAATATTCGCGTATTTTAACATTTTGAAGGTGTACAATTTGTTTAATTTTGAAATTATTTTTTTAAATATTGCATTTAGTCCGTATGACGGATATTATTATGACAGAATATAATAGCGGGCTTGGCCCGCTACCTGTCTGGTTTAGATATTCGAAAAAACGAAAAAATAGACCGGTAAATTTTTACTTTATAAAAAACATGACTTTTTTTTGTTGTTGTTGCTAAATGAAATTTGTTTGAATTTATTAAAGAAAGGATAAAGTGTTTTGAAAGGAATATTAAACGAAATCCTTTGAGCGATCTTCGATCACACTTACCCACTTGTTTCTTTCTGTCACTAGATGAACGTACCTGTTCGAATCTGGAAAAGGGCTTTGTTGACATTTTTTTCCGTCTACGTTCTAAGGATGTAATGTTTTGTTCTGGTTTTGTGTTGTATGTGATGATCGTAACTCGATGTAATGTGTTATTCACAGTCAATGTACATATCAATTAAAAATGTAGAAGAGTTTCTTCTTTTAATTCCTCGTTTCATTTTGCTGTAAGCATACAGAAAATATTATACTGCGCTACATACCGAGAAGAATTTTCAATTTGCTTTTGAGTAAGTATAGAATAAAGGTAAACCCCCTTATTTATATTACTTTGAAATCAATTTGAAAGATTATATTTCTTACAAAATTAACAGTAATTAAAAGTGAAATAAGCAGAAATACACTACCGTGCATGCGTGGTAGCACATTACTGCTTATTTTACTGTTTATTACCGTTAATTTTACGGTATAACACTGGCAGCTGGGGTGTCAGTATTACACCGTAAAATCCACATTTTTTTTTCAGTGCATAAATTATGCATCATAGAGCGCCTATATATATTAAAAATTGTACTAGTTTTTATTTTTCGATGATAACAGCAATTTGTTACGCTTTATTTGATTTTGTTGGATCAAATCAGCCCGAAAAAATACAAAGTTTAAGTATTTTTTTATCTATTGACTTTTATGGCTAATAGATTTTGATATAGTGAGAAAACACTTAGGGTCTCTTTTATAGAGAATGACTGTTATAATTATGCTTGTCACCTTTGATCTCGCTACTGCCACATTCGAATCAAATGTGAACACACCCAGAGATTCGAAAACACTCTTATATGTCCTTAATGCATGATTGCTACCTGCATCACTTGAAATGTTCACCTACAGAAACTGTGAAATAATTATGTTCCCCCTTTCTCGATTTCTTAACGTATAAAACCAATCCATTTGCTGCACCACTAATTTTTTTTTTTTTTTTTTTTTTTTTTATCAGTAAGAACTAACTTAGATCGCATGAATCACCGAAAGTTGATGGGCGAAGTTATTCCACAACGTGAGAAAATGATAGGTTTCGAATGCTCAAGTGCTTTTTATTATTTGATTTCGTTGATTTTTTAGTTGTGGTTCATATTAGAGATAATATCTGTGTTTCTTGATTTCTTTAATTGCCAGTAATAAATATAACAGTAATTACATAATGATTCTACAAATAAAATAAAATAATTTAATTTATATAAATAGTAAAAATTGATAAGGGTCGTGGAGAAAGTATACCTCCACTCAAATTCGGTCGAAAATTATCGTATAAAAATGTTACTGATACTAATCCATTGGTAATAACGGCTACTATTAAATTCTGTGCGCGAATTAGGATTTGAAATTTATCTACAGTAAAAAAATTGTACCAACTTTGATTTTTAAAACAGTTTAACACCCGCTTTTAACACTATATTTGAGTTCCTCGGGTAAAAGCAAGCCGAAAAAGGTGTAGCTTATGTAATTTTCTTTAAATATTCACAGAGTTATAAAAGAAAATGTGTTAGAGATTTATTCACAAATTTCGAAAAATACGCTGTGTAAAGTTTCACTGATATATTATTATTTTATTATTATAATTATTTACTGCCTAAAATTAAGTTACTACAAGAAAAATTACCGAAAATATTCAAGTAGCACCCTCAAAAATTATTCAAAAATTTTAAATAAGAAATAAACTTACTTTACATAAAATAAAATTCTATATATTTTTTTCTTGTTAGTTTCCCGGATTTCCTTTTCTGTGGATGCCAACATTTACAGGAGACGGCCTCCTTAGACCGTCGAAGAGTAAAATTTCCTTACATCTCAAAAACTAATTATAGGATCTAACTGTAAAATCAGATATGCATGTCTTGGATGGTTTACATTCTATTTATATAAAAATTAATGTAGATCATAGTTCATAATTTTTTTGAATATGGATTTATTAATACATATAAGATATAGTTATGGTAATAATCCTATTATGTTATCCTGAAAAATGTATATGATTATGATAACAGTATAACTGCATCAAACAGCTATTTTTATACATTCTAACTTATATAATTATATTTTAGCTATATAATTGTATTGTAGGTACTATAGAAATTATGCTTTTCTGATGCTGTATGGTCTATATTGCATGTCAAAATCATTTTTAATTGTGAATATCAGAGATGATTAATAAATTTTATGATATGGTTATGGTTATGGTATGGTTATGGTATGGTTATGGTTATAGTAATACATTTTAAGATATGGTTATGGTCAAAATCCTATTATGTTATCCTGAAAAATTTATATGATTATGATAACAGTATAAGTACATCAAACAGCTATTTTTATACATTCTAACTTATATAATTATATTTTAGCTATATAATTGTATTTTAGGTACTGTAAAAATTGTGCTTTTCTGATGCTGTATAGTCTATTACATGTCAAAGCCATTTTTAATTGTGAATATCAGTGATGAATAATAAATTTTATTTTTGCTAATACATTAACTTTTAATGAACGCATATATTAATTTTTACAAGGTTGGCCATAAGTTTCCATACACAAGAAAAATAAACATTTAACAATTTTATATAATCATATAAAAAAATCATTAATTATCATTAAAATACAGATGTAAATTCTTAAAGTGATAAAAACAGTACACGAAAAGGCTTATTCCTATAATCTTAGACCTTTTAATATAATGATCGACATGTTTCAAATGCACAAACGTCGCCATTATTAAGATCTACAAGATACACAAACTATTCTCGAAAAAATAAATTGAAAATAAATTTGTAAAACATAAACCACGAGATCATATGTGTAATAAAAGCAGGTGCTTAAAAATAGCCAACTGTAAACGTGAAAATTAATATTTCCTTATTGCTTTTTTAAATTTGAAAAACATCTCGTGCCAAATTTTAGGTAATTCAGAAGAGGCTGATTCATTGCATATGTTCTCGTTACGTCTATAGATTTATATTGATTCACGGATAATAGATGGGAAATAAAGTCTCAATGGATAAATTACTTTACTTTTTCCATTTTTCTTTAATTTCCCATCTACTATCCGTGAACCAATAGGAACTTATATGCGTAACGAGAACAAATGCAATGAATCAGCTTCTTTCGAATTACCTAAAATTTGGCACGAGATGTTTTTCAATTAAAAAAAAACTATAAAGAAATATTAATCGTCACGTTTACAGTTGACTATTTTTAAGCACTTGTTTTTATTACACATATGATCTCCTGCTTTATGTTTTTCAATTTTTTTTTCAAATTTTTTTCGAGAATAGTTTGTTTATCTTGTAGATCTTGATAATGGCGACCTTTGTGCGTTCGAAACATGTCAATCATTATATTAAAAAGCTTTTTTTATAAGCCTTTTTGTGTTCTGCTTTTATTACTTTAAGCATTTATATATGTATTTTAAAATTTTTGTTTCATGTAGTATGCTAGATTCATGAATATCATGATTATTAACCAGGGGATCCAACCCGACCCCCCCCCCCGGGTTACAGAACATACTGTTCAGTGTAGAGAACATAGGTAAAAATAACTTTTAATTGAAAACTTTAATAGATTGTTTTTTTTTTACATTTAATATATATTTTTTTAGATACGAGGTTTGCTATTTATATTTCTGGCCTTGGCAACAGGAAGTGTTACTAGGCGACCACAGACGATTTCAATTGAAAGTTTGATATTTTTAACCATAAATTCTTCAGAACGATTTGCCATTTTAGCTTGATTTGTGTTATTTACAGTAAATTGAAAAATCTATCTTGTGCAAAAAATGGAATTATTTCGTGAACATTTTTGTGCGATTATTTTTCATAACTTTTAGACGTGGATTGTTAAGACAAGAGTGCTTCCATGAACTTAATTCTTTATACAGAGATAAAGCGCCATCCTATAGCATTGTAAAAAACTGGTATAACGAATTCAATCGTGGTCGATGTTCGCTCCAGAACGCATTCCGTGAAGGTCGTCCAAAATCGGTTGTTGTGCCAGAAAATATCGATGTTGTGCGTGAACTGATAAAGCAAGATCGTCATGTGACATAACGTGAGATTGAGGGATCTTTGGACATTAGTATGACAAGCATCAATAAGATATTACATGAACATTTGGAAGTAAAAAAAAAATTGTTCGCGTTTTGGATCCCGCATAATCTGACAAACGCTCAAAAGTGTCGATTGGTGCAAGGAAATGTTGAAAAAATATGTCCAAGGTTCATCAAACGCTGTGTATAACATCTACAGAGGTGTGACGAATCATGGATCTATGCATATGAGCCGGAAACAAAACAGCAATCGACTGTATAGGTCTTCCAAGATGAGCCAAATCCAACAAAAGTTGTTCGAGGAAGAAGCACTTCGAAGCAAATGGTTGCCTGTTTCTTCGGCATTACCGGTCACATGGCGACCGTGGCGTTAGAACAACGCAGGACAGTCAATTCTGAATGGTACACAGCCATTTGTTTGCCAGAAGTCTCCGGAGAAATTCGAAAAAAGCAGAACAAGCGAATAATTCTTCATCATGACAATGCTCACACGTTGGCTCAAACAAAGGAATTTCTGAAAGGTCAAAACATCTAATTGATGGGTCATTCGCCGTACAGCCCTGATTTGGTACTCAATGACTTTTTTTATTCCCACACATCAAAAATAAATTACGTGGACAACGATTTTGGACACCCGAAGAAGCGGTTGATGCATTCAAAACGCATGTTTTGGAGTTACATCCATCGGAGTGGAAACATTGCTTCGAAAATTGGTTCAAACGCATGCAAAACTGTATTGATCTTAATGAGAATACTTTGAAAAACAATAAATCCAATGTCGATCATAAATATTTGTTTTTTCATTACTAGGCCAGAAATATAAATAGTAACCCTCGAAAACATAACAACACCAGAAAGCATTTTTATATGAAAAATATCAATTATGTATTCAAATAAAGTTTTGAAAGTTTTTAAAATTGGTATTTTCGTATATTAGCCGTTTTCCAGAGGTTGATACACAAAGAAATCGCTAAAGATTTCAAAAATTTTATAGCAACTTGTTTCGTTCCCATTATTTAAGTGTTTAAGCACATAGTTGGATTACATATCTGTTAACTTCGTGTTTTATTTATATTATTTTACTTTATTTATTTATTGATGAAGTTTAAATTTCAATATGGAATATTAGCCTGAAACACATGCTGAACTGTTCATATTCTTTTAAATGCATCTTGGGTAATCTTTCGCAACCGAGCTACACACAATAGAGGTATATTAAATAAATAAATAAATACTTGAAAGTTAATTTAAAACCATTAAAAAAGCGTATGTTTTTCATTTATGCTGTATTTTTAAAAACATCCATATCCGTGTGAAAAATAGTTCATATCTCTATTATTAATGGTGTGTATTGAAATTGAATTAGCTCTAAAAGAAGATTTTATTGACACTATACTTGTGTTTGCCATCTTGAGAGAGAAGAAAATCATTTATATAAAAATTTTGTATGTATTTTTATTTATTACTATTAGAATCTCTTTGAGATACCTCTTTAAGAATTTCTCCATTTCATCATTTTTTAGTTTTGAAATACAATAAAAAGGAAAGAAAAAAAAAAAGTGACTTTTAAAAGCAATTTAGAGTTAAAGTCTGGTCCTGAATATATTCTGTAATAATGACCATTCTTTAATAATCATCGTTCTTTAATAATCACCATTTTTTGGCCTAAATCCATTAATCACTTCGTAAAAACCCTAGGTATATCAGCAAAGATTGCCCATGTACTATTTCCTTTAATATATTCCAACAAGAAACAATTTTTCAGGTTTACATTCAAGATTATTTTGTATTCTGTAATAATCACTATACTTTAATAATCATAGTTGTTCAATAATCACCGTTTTTTGGTCTAACTCCATCAGTCACTTCACAATAACGCTATGTATAACAGAAAAGAATGACGATCCTTTATTATATTTCTTAGGGATTTTTTTTTTTAAGTTTATATTCGGGATGATTTTGTAGTTTGTAATAATCACCATCCTTTAATACACCACTTTCTGGTATATATTTTTATTTTTTTAATCTAAAAAAAATCGAAAATCACTGTACGAATTCCGAATAAACCTTTTGAAAACAGAACAAAATTCTCATAGTGTTAAAAGATTGAATTTTGATGGTTTTTAATGAGTAGATTAAAATCGCCGGCGAACTTAGAAAATCGGTAAATACGCGAATTTTCCCGTTCAATATAAAATAACCAAAACTCTAATTTAAAAAATCCAAAATATGATATTCAAGTACACTCGAACCTGTTTTTGTCTATCCATACTTGTAGACCACTACGTGCGATATAGATTTCCCTAGTTGTCGCCAACAAACAAACAAGCAGACACACACAGACAAAAACTCTTTCGTATTAATTTATATATTATTAAAAATAAATTGCTGTATAACAACCATCGCTTGTAAAAAAAACTGAAACTTATGTAACACCTTTGAACATTCTTAAAAGTCTCTGATGAGACACGGATTGAATTATAATAGGCCCTTAGTTTCGTAGACGAAGAAATGCATTGTATCAATCAATTATAAGTGGAGTTTTCAAACGAATCGTTGTCATACGGCAGATAACGGAATAGCTTTTGCAAGACAAATGGATGACCCCAATTTAAAGGTTTTTATCGGGGTCAAGCGATTGATGAAGTTTATGTTCCTGAAGAGTACTCTTATTTATGCGGTGTGAGCAACAACTTTTATATTTTTTAAATCTTCATTTTTATTTTTTGCGTGTTTAAAAGCTTTTTTTTGTTTGTTTGTTTGTTTGTTACGCCTTTTATTTTACTTATTTATCGTACCTTTCAGCATTTGATGTTACATGGAAAAGCATCTAATTGTGACAAAGGTAAAATACATGTATATATATATATATATATATATATATATATATATATATATATATATATATATATATATATATGCTAGGATAAATAGTATATTATTCCCATAAAAACATCATTTCTTTATTTGCGCATACCTAGTTTACGCAACTAATACACACACACATAAACACGCATCATATGATGATTAAATGATTAAATTAAAAAGAAGCTGTAAAGGTTTAAATTAAGGAGAATGATTTTAGTATACAAACGAAAATGGTAACAAGCCGAATAATGTTAAGTTAGAATTTTATGTCGTTTTAAAAAAGAAAAGGGAAATAAAATAAAATAAACCTCTCTCTCTCTCTCTCTCTCTCTCTCTCTCTCTGTATATATATATATAATGGTAATATTATGTTTGCACATGTTAATTATTAGCTATGTGGTATTCTGTATACACAATCATTAATTATCTCTTTGGAGATTCAAGTAGAATGATAATAGAACTTGATATGTTTTTTGAAATTCATAGATATTATAATTATATATATATATATATATATATATATATATATATATATATATATATATATATATATATATATATATATATATATATTTATTTATTTATATATAAGGGGGGGGGTTCAAAAAGGGGGAGAGTGGTATGTTTATAAATTTGCACGGTGCTTCAGCACAGTAACAACAATAAATGCCTTTAATGATTTGTTAATAATAAATAGACGCATACTTTTAACCCATCTACAACCCTTAAGTAAAATAGAAACTAAATGCATTTTTATGAGAATAGTAATACCTGAAAATTAGAAAATTGATGGCAGGGAATTTGTGAAATTATGACACGCACCTGCACAACTCAGAAATCGTGTCTGCATTTTGAGTTATTATTTCATAAAACGTTCAATGCATCAAATAATAGAAAATACCCTGAAACAGCACATAAAATAGTTTTATAAACCCTATTTGGTGAGTGCCTTTCTGCTGATTATCAAAAGTTTAAACATATGCACTATATAGTAATACTAGGGGGCTCAGCCCCCTACTAGCTAACGTTCGCCAACCCCCCATGAATTGCTAAGCCATTCACATTGAGGATTCACATACGCGGTCCCAGCTCGCTTCGCTCGCTCGCCCCTTTTTGTTTTTGCAGAAATTCTAGCCGGAATAAGTACTACCATAAATCATTTGAACATATGAAATTGACAATTTTTTTTTTAATGTAAAAAAGTAATTGAAAACTTCGTTGAAAACACAACTAAAAATGTATTTAGTTGTAGCTACTAATGGGCATATAAATCATTTAAATACTATGAGAAAAGGATCTTGGAAACATAATTTGTTTAAAACTTATTACACATATAATATTGTAAAGCACGGCTTAAATTCATAAAAAAAAAAAAAAAAAAAAAAAAAAAAAAAAAAAAAAAAACACTACGTGATAGGAAGATAGTTTATCATCAATGATTGTTTAAATTTCGTTCGTCATTTTACTATTCTAATTGATTATAGATTTCTGCAAAATAAATTATTTTTACTTCATTAAGACAGCAACAGATGTCAGCAGGTTCAACCTAGATAGTTGATATGTTTACTATCTCCGATTTTTCATGTGAGTGAAATTCGTAAATGAATTCTAAATAAGAGTTGAGAATTCATTTGAAATTAACAATATTACTCATTATTAAAATGAGGAATTATCTCAGACGCTCTGGATTACGTACATTTTATTTTATTTTTAGTATTTGCTAGTTTGATTTTCACTGCTCTGACACTGACCGCCATATTGGAGGCGGAGCTGATCTATCTAACACAATCTAGTCTGTTCATTGGTCTGAGCTCTGGAAACTACGGTTGTTGCCAATGATAAACTAGAAATTCAGCCCTATTTCCGCGCCACGTAAGAGAAATATATATATAGATTTCAATTACAGAAATTACTATAGTATAATCTAATATGATAATATTCGTTTAAAGACGGCAAAGTGTATTAAGCAAATTGAGTATAAATTATCCAAACACGTGGATGCATTTTTAAAATTTCTTGAATTTCATCCTTATATTTTAAGCTAAAATTGTTTAAAGAAATTAAAAAACACAAAAGAAATTGAAACATTAAAGAACATTATTTGACTAATTTGATAAATTAAAATATTTGAATAATAAAACAAAAATTAGCAAGAGAACAAAAGGAAAATAGAAAAAAATTAACAGTGTTTCAAAACTTGAAAACTCAAATGAATAACTGGTAATTTCTAAATATCCAACTAATAGTGAGGTTTATCTAAAATAATAATAGTAATAATAATAATAATAATAATAATACTAATAATAAATAAAGAACTATAATCATGTTTCTAAGTATATACATATATATATATATATATATATATATATATATATATATATATATATATATATATATATATATATATGATTGGATGGTTAGTATTCACAAAAGTTTTATTATGTATGCTAATTCTACTCGTACTATAAATCGATGAAAAAAAATTAATGAAAGTTAAAAATTAATGAAAATTAATAAATCGATGAAAAACGCTCTGTTGAGCTTCTAACAACATAATTTTTAAACCAATTGATTCCAATTTATGATCGAATCTATTTTTTAAATAAACATGTTTCAAACTTTCCTACAAAATTGCAAATCGCTTCATGTACAGTTCTTTTCTGTATTGTGTTTTGAATGAAGACAATAAATGAAAAATAAAATATATATGACTGACAGAAACGCAAAAATATTTTTTGAAATTACTTATTACTTAAAAAACTCCTTGAAAATTTCTAAAATACTTTTGATTTATATAGAGAGAATTCTTACTATTTGAATGAGAAATGTTTGTTTTAATTTTTTTAAATTTATTAATTGTTTATTAATAGCTTTAATTTTTTTAAATGTATTTTCGGTTTGCATAATACTACTTCTAGTCTGTAAAATTGATGTTATGTATTTTTAAAATAGCTGTGATGTATCGTTGGATCTAAATAAGATACGAACTAAAATGTCAACAAGCTTAAAACGGCTTTTAATGTTATTTGAATATTAGAAAATCATTATTTTGTGTATCGTTGGTGTTTTAAAAATGTACAGGTTCACCAGTCATAAAGTTGTTTTTAATTATATGAAGAAAAAAATTCATTTCGTAAGATAACCAATTCTACATTTCGTTTTTACTGCTTTCCTGTCTTTGATAATTAAATGATAAGTATGTCAAATTTGTAATTTTCGATATTATCAGATTAGCAATTCTTTACTTGTGCTGGGTTTAAAAGAAAATTGAATTTATTTTCTTGATTTCCTCTATTGGTTATATCCAACAATATCACATCACAATCACTTTACGTTTTTAATTACTTATAAAATTCTAACGACGCATTTAATTCCGCGAAAACACATTCATTGTTCTAAGCTTAAGATTAGACTTTCGGAAATGTTAGTAAAGGTAATTCATAAAATGTGTCTTACATAAAATACGGATCCTTGTAAAAGTTTACGCGTACAGTTAAGGTGGTGTACGGTTGTTAAATCTTAAAAAAAAATTCGATTTTTCAGAAGAAAAAATGTATATGTGAAAACGCAACATTTCCTGAGCATTATAAAACAAATTGCACACACAAAAAAATTCCTATCGTAAAACTAGTTGTGACCAAAAATATGTCAGTTGTTTTCAATGCAAACAATGATTAGAAAAAAAAAATTAAAGTGGTTTATCTCAAAATGTTAAAAACTCGCGTTTTTTTAAATTGCACACGCAAGATTTCTATTTAAATAATTAATATTTTTATATGTAATCTTCATGGATATATCGAATATATCTATAGCTTAAGAATGAATCAAAATTTGTTTATATTTTATTTTTTTAAACAAATTTAAAAATTTATATTTTTTAAATAAATTTTAAAAAATTGCATATATATTTGGAATTTATCTTTTTTTTTTTTTTTTTTTTTTTTTTTTTTTTTTTTTTTTCCACGGACTGGGCTTAAACAAATTTAGATTCAGCCTTAAGATATAGATGTAGTCTATAAATCCGTGAAGAATGTAAGTACAAATGTTAAGTCTTTCAAGAGACATCTGTTGTTCAATTTTTTTTAAGCCCGTTTATAACTTTTTGAGATAAATCACTTTAAAATGTCCTTTTAATCATTGCATACATTAAGAACATTTTTAATCATAACTAACATAATTATAAGAATTTGAAGATTTAACAGTCGTATGCTCCCTTAAAAAGCACAATTTATTTTGTAATTTTTAATAACGATTAATCAAGGGATAAAATATATAATTTTAATTTAAATCATTAACATAATTAGTTTTCAAATAAAACTATTTTCAGTCTGCATATTTTTACGGAAAATTTAAATCCGCAAACACCAGAAATCAAATTAAAAAAAATATTTTTAATGATAGCTGAAGACTTACCGGCAATTGACAAATCTGTTATTTTGCTACTTCTTTTATTCCATTTTGAAAGAAAATTGGCAAAAGTAGACTTACCTGAAAAACAACAAAAAGAATTTCCATATAAACATTCATATTAACTTACAAACAAATAAATAAATAAATAAATAAATAACAACAGATTAAAATTTGAAAAAATGTTTGATTTGATATCCTAAAATTAGACTTTTTAAAATTATTTTCCTTCCGGAAATCATTAATTCATATTTTATACAAAAATGATGATATTATATGAATTTGATGTTTTAAAATTCAATCTAAAACTAGTGTGTTTATATATACGATAAACGAATCTATCATTTAAAAATTATCAACATATTTTGAAGTATTTAAAATACATATATTCTGTGAAAATAATTTAAACAATAACAATTTATGTATCGTCATATATCGTTTAGTATTTTTTGTAATAGTAATTTTCATGAACGTAAGGGGATACGGATAATTCAAGTCTGTATCAGTGTTGTAATGGACTGGAAATATTCATTTGTTAGCTAGTAAACGTACCGTGTAATGGTTACATAAGTATGAATTAGAATCACTACAGGTGGAACCAATCGGCCCCATTTTTCATTCAGTGTAAGCCATTTTTCTAGGCATGGATTATTTATGATTTATGCAGAGTAAAATTGATAGCTTATGGTTAATATTCATTTATCATTGAAACAATGTTTCATAATCCTAAACAGTAAAATCTACAGATACAATTTAAGAGGCTAAGCAATTATCTCTGTTGAAGATTGATTTTGATTTAGATAAATTGACTTGATCTAAAAAAGCCAAACTTCCGAATGATTATTTAATTTGATTTTCTATCATATAAATAAATATAACTAAAAAAAAAAAAAAAAAAAAAAAAAGCTGTTGTAGAAAAAATGTTCTATGTCAGTCACCGAAAGGAGCCAAAAACGTAGTTTAGTTTTAAGGAAACCAGATCTGTTAAATTTTCAAATAAGGAAATCACAAACTAAGATTTTTTAAATACATTTTATGAAATTAAAGCTATATTTTGTGCAACCATACTTTTCAGCATGGGTGTAAATGTATTAACGTTGTTATTTATGTTTTTTTTTTTTTTTTTTTTTTTTTTTTTAGGTTGATTTATTTAGAAATCGACCTATCGCAACCGCTTCGTTTATATATATATATACACACACATTGCATGTCGAAAGTTTAAGAACAACAGCAATTTTAATATTAAATTTTAAATATTCACTCTATTTGAAATCCATCTTCATATGTGTTAAAAATTGTAGTTTTAAAAATATATTGAACACAATTGTTTTTTTTTTTTTTAAATATATTTTAAAATATAAACACAATCGAATGTAGCAAGAGAACAAAAATTAGCGCGTCAAAAATTTAAGAACAGTAGTTATATATATATATATATATATATATATATATATGTGTGTGTGTGTGTGTGTGTGTGTGTGTGTGTGCGTGTGTATAATATTTTTCCAATAGGCTTGTCTTAAAAATTATATAAGTAATTATATTTAGTTTCTCTTTTTGAATTTCATTTCATTTTAATTAGTAATGATTTATTGATGATTAATTTTAAATTCATAAACAACTTAACTGTTCTTATTATGTCTTAACTATAACCGTAGTAATTAAATATCTTGTGTGGGCGTTTTGTCTTCTGTAACTGTAGTATAACTGTTGAATTCATCTATAAGTGATTTTCACTTGTTTGAAATGTTGTGAGTACAATACATTTATTATTATTATTATTGTTATTATTAATATTATTGTTGTTGTTTATTATTAATATTATTGTTGTTGTTTATTATTAATATTATTGTTGTTGTTGTTGTTGCTGTTGTTGTTATTATTATTATTATTGGATATTTTAATTTAAATTTTTCATATGTTTTTATATAATTTTCTTTTTCAATGTTTTTTCTCTCTCTCTTGTATCTTAATTTTTACTTACATTCAATGCATTATAACAGCAGTGATGTACTACTCGGCTACTCAACTGTCTATTATATGAAATAAGGCATTTTTTGCAACACGTGGATGTTCTTGCCGACTGCAGATTAAACGCTCACGTGTTCATTTGTTTTTCATTTTCTATCATCATGTGGTTTATATATTCAATTTCGATTTCAATTTATTATTAAAACTTTTCGAGTTAAATCCTTTTTATTTTATTTATTGTTTGGTACCAGTTACTTTTAAATTATGCTTATAGTTAATAAAATATACATTAAACATGCTTAAAAGGTGACAAAATACAAACATTTACATCCCGAGACTTTCGATCACTAACGTGATCTTCTTCAGTGGGGAACTGTTGACTGAGCTGAGTGTACGAATGTCGCTTCTCGCTTACACTGTGCTAAAGCGACATTCGTACACTCAGCTCAGTCAACAGTTCCCCACCCCCACTGAAGAAGATCACGTTAGTGATCGAAAGCCTCGGGATGTAAATGTTTGTATTTTGTCACCTTTTAAGCATGTTTAATGTATATTTTATTAACTTTAAATACAAGGTGAATATTTCATTCCACTTCAATTTCGTTTTTATTTCGAAAAATTTTCTATTATGCTTATACTTATTATGCTTATGCTTATACTTATATATACTATCTTTT
The DNA here is from genome assembly GCA_963931845.1 of Maratus michaelseni. Lineage (NCBI taxonomy): Eukaryota > Metazoa > Arthropoda > Arachnida > Araneae > Salticidae > Maratus > Maratus michaelseni. The sequence continues at coordinate 261,239,740 of OZ007592.1, forward strand.
AAAATAACTTCCTTTTTATTTTATTTATTGTTTGGAATAATTTACTTTTAAAGTATGCTTATACTTATTATGCTTATGCTTATACTTATATATACTTACTTTTAAAATAGTAATTAATATATATATATATATATATATATATATATATATATATATACACATATATATATTAATGTATATATATATATTTATATATATATATTACACAATTATATAATATATGTTTTAGAGTATTTTAATTTATAGATTTTATTTCCTCTTATATTTTGAAAAGATGTAATAATCTATGTATTTACATCTAGTATAATTACGGCCGATGGGTATAATATATATGCTTTAATATAATATCTCTTAACGGTTAAATTAACCTTATTCGATAGCTACAATATTTGAACATGTGCCACTCGGAATAGTGTTAAAAATTTAGTAATTATATAGGGTAAGAAGTAAAAAAATTTTTTTTTGTTTTTTTATATTCCATTTCAAAGCTATTCTTCTTTTTCAATGTTCAATTTTTTCTTTTATTAATCTTGTTACATAGTCGACCGGGCAGAGAGAGACACAATTTTTAGCATAAATCTAGTGTCTCCATAGAAATCGACTATTGCTTATATTTATAGATCCTCTGCCCTTGAAGACGTGATTTACAATATAAGTTTTCATTTCTGTTTATACTCTTGTTTTTTCATTTGAATTTCATTTCTTAGGACTACATAATAAAATTTGTAATTTGACTCTGCTATTTGATATAGTGATTTCATAATATTTGGTCAATATCTTACACAGAAAAAAATAAAACTCAATTTGGGTCGAAAGATTCTTAGGTATGTGCCTAAATTGGGTCATGGCTGTTTTGGTTACCACTGTGTATCCATTTTGGGTACTGTTAAATACCCATTTTTTAACACTTTCCAACCCAGTTGAAAAGTGTTTATGACTTCGGTTTGTCTGCCGTCTGTCCGTTTGTCGTCTGTCCGTGCTCTAACTCCCGTAAATATGCTTCGATTGTCCTGAAATTTTTGTATGTTATTGTCGTTTACTATAGCATGTTCCATATTTCAACAGAAAGGTGTAGCAAAATAGTTTTTTTACAGGGACAATCAAAAGTATTCCGTTACATTACAGTCAATGAGGAATAATCGGTTCAAGCGCATTTTGATGATGCACGTCATCTAAAACATAATGAAATTGATATATAATTATGAAGCGCATTAAAACATGCTTTTTGTAGAATATGGGGTGCAAAGCATTTATTATTCATTTACAGAGTAAAAAAAAAAAGAATTCTTTTATACATCGTTATATGGGGAAAAATCGTCTGCAGTGTAATTTAGTGATATTTCACTATTTCAAGCATAATGAAAATTATATGCATTACTGAGGTGCAATATAAATTGCTCTCATGTGTGCATTGCGTTTATTTACAGGGACACACAAAAGATATTGGTTACAGTACATGTGCGATATTTACAGTCTATGTGTGATAAGTGCGTTTTCAACTTTGGTTTGCATTTTTAACTTTTTTTTTTTTCATAGTACGTGTGTGTTTATAAACTCGGTTGACCATATACAGGGCTACACGAGGAAATTCCTAAGTACTACAGACTTATGAGAGTTAATTGCTTAAGGGTAGTTTTTAATTGTGTTTACGCATTTTCCTGTTGAATTATATTTAGTAGACTAATAGAAGTTTGTGGAATATAAATAAATTCATATACAGGGCTACGAAAAAAAAGATACATTGTCGTTTTCGTCTGGTAATTGCTGCAAGTGAGTTTTAAGTTGCCTTTCAGCTTAATAGGTGGTGTGTACAAAAGTCTTCAGATAATATACAGGGCTGTACAAAATATTTCGAGTGCATTTCCATCGATTGGCGAAAATTGCTAAATGTGAATATTCTAACTGAACTACATTTTATCATACTATATATCCACATCTATTGATCATATACAGGAACTGCACAAATTAATTCGTCTACTTTTTTGACACTGGAAGGTAATTTCGAAAACTGTAGTTTTCAATGTGTTATGTGTTTTCTAAACTGTTTACTTACATATCTTATTTCATCTTATTTAACGGTGAAGTTCCGTTACAGTTTTCTGGCTGTGTTAGAAAGTGTTTCATAATCTATGCGTGACGCATGATTTTTCGTTCTTGTTTTTTCTTAAAAGTGCCCAAAATTGATACACAGTGGTAACCAAAACGGGCATGGCCCAATTTGGGCACATACCTAAGACTCTTTCGACCCAAATTGGGTTTTATTTTTTTCTGTGTATGTTTCAATGGTTTAATGGTACAGAAAGATTATGGCTGATGAGTACATGTGCATGTGTTTTTCCATGTCCAATTCATATTTAATTCTCATGTGGTCCAATTTTCCATTGTGTATGGTTCATATTTAATTTGTTAATCCATTTGTGTTTACTTAATTGCAACTCCAATTTATAATTTTTTTTTTCCCCTTTCTCTCTATTTCTTTTTTCAAAATTCTTTTGGTATGAGTAAAATTTGGCCAATTACCATTGAAGCATCAGCTATGGTAATATTATGTTTGCACATGTTAATTATTAGCTATGTGGTATTCTGTATACACAGTATCATTGATTATCTCTTTGGAGATTTAAGTAGAATAGAACTTGATATGTTTTTTGAAATTCATAGATATTATAATTATATATATATATATATATATATTACCTTTTTCATTTTGCAAATATTTAAACCTGAACGCAACTTTAGAATCCATTTTCCTCTGGAATAATAAAAAAACTAATTACATTTATAAGTTTTAATTTACGATATTAATAACTATCTTCAGAGGATCAAATTTCATTTTTGGTCTATATGACACTATCTGTCACAGAAAAAATAAAGAAGATGTGTAAATTATGTAATTGAAATGTAATCTGTAATATCGACTATTAATTAAACGTTTTCAAATATTTGATAAACAGTTTCTATCAGAAGTTGTATATGGCAGATATTCTATGGCAGATATTTCTATGGCTGAAATGTATATATGCTTTCGAAATATCAGATTTTTGAATATACTCTCTGATAAATGAACATTTTCTAAATTAATTGAAATTTTACAAACAAGATTTTCTAAAAGTATTAATTTTATTGTATAGTGATTTGTCTCATCCTAATTGCAAAGTACCATTGAAATTTTACGTAAACTCATATCAATGCAGAAAAGAGCAATTTATGTCAGGAAAAATGAGTCATATCCATAAAACTTGAGATAACAAAGGGAACATTATAGACATAAAATACTACGTATCACATTTTTACTTTTAAAGAAACTAGGGGATACAACACGGGATTCTCGGGTTACAGAATGTAGGTGAAAACCATTTGTTTTAATTGAAAACTCTAACAGAGGTTTTACATTTGATACATATTTTATAGATTGTCCACAAAAGCATTTTTATATGAAAAATATCAGTAATATATTTAAATAAAGTTACGAAACTCATTAAAAGCTAAACTCATAAAAGCGCATGACAGAGTTTAATACCCGAATAAATCTCTGAAGATTTCGCTGCTTATAGCAGCCTTTTTTATTCCTATAATTTCAGTGGTTTAAGAGCGTTGTTTGATACATGTCTGTTAAACCTGAGTTTTATTTCTATTATTTTATTTATTAATTAATGTTTAAATTTCGTTACGGAATATTAACGGGAAGCAAATGCTGAACTAAATTTACTGTTTCTCACTGTAAAAAAAAAAAAAAAAAAAAAAAAAAAAAAAAAAAAAAAAACGGGGAAAATTACTGCTGATTGTGCTGTGAATCGCGTCACTGGCATTGAAAAACAGCGTTTTTGTAATTTCAGTACAGATTTACAGCAACTGCTGTAAATTCAACTCCACCGAAAGCGCCCGGACCACATTCCAATTGAGGTACACACAGGAAGCGTTCAGCAGAAACTTATTATTAGCATAGCGTTAGCGTCGTCGTTCTGAATATGTGCTTGATATTGCAAGTCATGGTGGCACTTTTGGATGCCTAAACACAAGACTGGATATATATTTTAAAAATTAGGAGTAAGTTTTATTTTTATGTTTATTTGTATCATTAATTTAATAATCATTAAATAGTAGGTTCTCTTATATAATGTAAGATACAAATTTTGTTTCTGACTATGTGTATATAAACGTTCACAAACACAAGCTTTTGAATAATTAGTATAAAGATTAAATATTTTGTTTTAAATTATAACAAAAGATGATTTTTCAAGTTTAGCTAATTTTTAAGGTTTTTTTTTTTTTTTGCTATATTTTCTTACAGGACTTTATTATTATTTACTTATGTATGTGTACGTAGCAGATAAATAATTATAAAATAACTTATTTTCTAGATATGCTTTATTTCGTTATTATATATTTTTCATAGCTCAGTTTATCCGTTTGCATTTTAAGATACTTACTAATCTAAATTATATAATTATTTTATTCTCCAAAAGTTTTAGATTAACTTTCTGTAATTAACTGAATATTTTTTTTATTTAATATATTATTGTAGTTCACTAAATTTTTAAAAGCAATCTGTGAGCCAGTGAACTGAATTTTGGTCGGTGATATTCAGATCTTATAGATGTTAATTTTTTATGCGCATCTATTTTCAATTTTTTATAGGCAATTTTCGAATTATTTATTATTTTTAAACCTGATATACTATTTTATTAATCCATAAAATATTATAAGAGTTTGCTTACTATTATCGCATCATTAAATAGCCGCAGATCCAAATTTGTTTTTGTCCATTTCTAACAATAAAAGTAATTCGTAACTAGATGCACAAATTAGCTATTTGTAATTTTCTCAATATATATTGTACTGTATATTTGAAATTGGTACATGGAATACTCTTTACAATGAATTATAATACTTTAATTTTTTCCATTTATTGCTTTTTCGGTGTGTTATAATTTTATTTATAATTTTGCTTTATGGTGCTAAATTTGTATCTTACATATTTATAACAGAATTGATTATCTAATAATGTTATTAAAATAATGATATAAGTAGACATAAAAATAACTTATTGCCCTTAGTCTTTAAAAGATGTCTCAGTATAAAAAAAAAGAAAAATTCAAAATAAATAAAAAAAGACGGAGGGGGGGGGGGGGTGATAAAAATACAAATACAAATCTATAAAAAATAAAAGCTAAAAAAATTACAGTTAACAGGACTGTAAAATTAACAGCAAAATAGGCTGTAAAAATTACAAATACGTTGTAAAATCTAAAAAACAAAATTAATGTAAATTTAATTGCAAAAAATGCTGTAAAATTTATAAACTTGCTGTTTACCTATGAAAACAAAATTGCTGTATATTTACAGTAAAAAGTGCTGGCTCCCATATTGATAGCATTTTTTACTGTAAAGATACTGTGATTTTTTTTTACAGTGCGGGCTGTACGCGATAGAGATATATTTTTAAAAAATCATGCTTGAAAACTATTTTAAAAACCATAAAAAATCAGCAAATTTAGATATAATTATTTCAAAAAAACTGCATTTAAATCCCCACCCCCTAATTAAGCGGTGTAAAAATTAAAATTAGAAGTTAAAAAATTGTAGTAAAAGCGAAATTTATTGGTCAGGTGTTGCTGCTGTTAAAATGACGTGAGCATTACTCACGGGCTGTTTTTGTTTTATAATACATATTTCAAAACAAAGATAAATATCAAAGATAAATACACAGCGCGATATTGTTTAAGGATGATGAAACTATTCTTATATATTTATTACCTCCAAATGTAAAAATGTCAGCAATATATCGTAGTTAGTTACAGCAAGTTATATGCCTCTTATGTAGATTTTATCAGATATTTTACAGCTTCTGATAAATAGTCTACGGCGAAAAATCTCTAAATCAACAGAGATTTTCTAGACATATAGCTTTTTCTAGAAGTGTTGTTTTTATTCAAGAAAAATGATTTAACTCGTTCTAATTGAAAAGAACCAAGTAAAATTAATTTTATTTCATTTAAATGTCAGATGAGTACATAGAGATTTATGCGTTGCCTCAGTATAAATTAAGACTTTTATTCTATGGTCTGATCTTGAGAAAACAAAATAAATATTATGGATATAAAACACCACGTAACTGGCCTTTATTTTTAAAGAAATTTAAAAAACAAAGATTTATTCCAATATATTTATCACGTAAAATTTTTAAAATGTCTATAATATATCGTAGTTAGTTGGTAAAGTCATTCATATGATGTCTTTTTCTACTTTTGTCAAGGTAAAATAATGAGAAAAACGGTCGTTCTTAGTCTATTAAAGTCTAAAAGCAAAATCTTTTAGCTCGATATTGTGTAAGGATGATGAAGCTACCATTTTTGCATCTCCCGACAAGATAAAGAAGAACTGATGAAGATAAGCGATATTTTGAAGAGCAAAAGGTAAGACTTTTATCACTGATTCATTACCCATGATTTCATTTATGCTGAAACGGAGTATTCCCAAATAGAAAATTAAAATATGTTGACACTAAATTTTACCTCATTAAACAAAGTTGGGTTTTTGTGAGATAACAGATATTTATTTATTTTGGTTAAAAACGTAAAAACTAGAATGGGGTGTTTGGTTGACAAATTTCAATACAAACCTTAGTATGTTAAAATTTTGTCATTTCTAAAAAAAAGAAACTTTTTATCCCTTCAACGTCGATTAAATGAGTAGTGCTTAGAGGACTACAACTTGGAGCTTGAGGTGGAAGGGGGGAGGGGTTTCCGCGTCTGGCTGACTATGTGACTGGGACATATGCCATATATAGCACCTCAATCCCATGACCATGAAAGCGGAATTGGGCTCCGCAGGCCATGATCCATGAGTTTAATTTAATTTAATAAATAGGTAAGATATATATGAAAGTTTAATAAACATACACTTGAATTTCTCCGTTTTATCTTATATTCGGAATTTTCTATGGGAGATGTTGTTAATGTATACCTCTTTTACACACTATTTATCAGCTATTTTATAGCCGCTGATAAACAGTTTACATCTAAACATTTCTAAGTTGATAGAAAAATTTAGAAGCATTATTTTTATTCTGAAAAAGTAGAGAATGATTTGCCTCATCCTAATTGCAAATAATTGTAATTATACACAATTTCAGAATAAATTAAAACTAAGCTTTACTTATAAAAAACTTGCCAAACAGAGATTTATTTCAATATACCTATCATGTAAGAAAGGTTAAAAATTTATAGTATATATGTAAAAATAATTCGCATGACATGCTTTTACTTTTGCTACGGTTACACAATTGGAAAAATATCAATATTACCACCTGTCTAAAAAATAACAATGTATTATTCAGCTCGATATTGTTTAATGACTGTAATTATTATTTTTGCATCTTCCAAGAAATATTTTTTTTTTTTGAAAATGGGTATTTAACAGTGCCCAAAATGGATACACAGTGGTAACCAAAACAGGCATGGCCCAATTTGGGCACATACCTAAGAATCTTTCGACTAAAATTGGGTTTTATTTTTTTCTAGGTATTTTTTTCGAGGTAGGTAAAATTAGAGAAGAAAATTAAGTTTTTTTTAGGAAATGTGTAAAAGTGATCCTAGTTTCAGTATGTGCCTTCCTTTTAAATAATAGACGAACATTTACAGACAATATTTTATAATTTTAAGTAATATATTCTGGAAATTTAACCGCAATTTTTCCTTTAATATCACACAATAACATTATTACTTGAACAGGAAAAATATGGTAGATGTTTTTGATATATAAGTGAAATTTCTGCCTCTGATATACATCATTAATAGGAGACTTTTTTTCCTCTGCTAAGCAGTCTATGTCAGAATTTTCCTATTATAGATGTATATGATGTGTAACAAAAATATATGCTTATGAAATACATTACACACCAGATATTTTATAATCTCTGATTTAAAATAATAATAATAATAATAATAATCAAATTTCTGAATCAACTGATTTCTGAATTAACATACACCTTATAGACTTAGATATACTAGTATTAAAAAAAAAAAAAAAAAAAAAAAAAAAAAAAAATCAATGGGATTTGCTTTATTCTAATTACTAAGTATCATTTAAGTTCCACTTTATTTCAGAAAAGTCTTACAATGATTTATATATTATCTTAGTGTAAGACTTTAATACTTTAATCATATAGACTGAGTTTGAGATAAAAATGTGAATATTATAGACATAAAATAGTACGTAACATGTCTTTACTTTTAAGAATTTCTCAAACAAAGATTTATCCTAATCTATTCATCGCCTAAAAATGGTCTGTAATATATCGTAGTTAGCTGCAAAAGTCATTCGTATGATAAGTTTTAACTTTTGCCAAGGTGGAAGAATGAGAAAAACTATCACTCTCAGTCTATTACCGCCTATCTAAAAAATAGCAATGCATTATTCAGCTCGATATTGTCTAAGGATGATGATGAAGCTACTATTTTTGCATCTCCCGCCGAGATACTCCAACTTGAAGAGCATGATAAGACTTTTATCACTGATTCATTGCCCATGATTTCATTTATCCTGAAACAAACTCATAGTGTTTCCAGGTAGAGAAATAAAATGCGTTGACCAAGAAGAGAAATCCTTTCTCCTTCCACCGATAAAAAAGGTGGGAACGAAGATAAAATAGCGTGAAGAAGGCTCATAAAACAGACGGGATTGTTCACTTAGCGTAAAGGCTGTGCCACCTTTTTACTGTTATCGCTGACAAAAACAGGAATATCTAATTTATGCTTTCAGAAAATGAACTAGACCTCTCATTGACAGCGTATATTTCCTTCGTCATAACAAGAGAACAGAAAAGAAGAACTGTTGTAAAGGCAAAAAATTGCAGGCTATAAGTAGAATAATCTAAACTAAGCGTGCTCTGCCGCAGTTTGTTTGTTAAAAGCAGATTATCGTATGCTTTCATTAATTAAAATTACTAATAATAATCTTCCACTTGTCATATATATTTTTTATCCAGTTTTCAGAAAACATTAACAGAATGATTACCAGAAGTTATTGATGGTTTTGTCTGTCTGATTTAACATATTTTATTAGCGGTAATGTTTTGCTTTTTTTTTTCTGAAACTGACAGTTTAAAAATTGTTATGGTAAGAACTTTTTAAAGATTTTTTTATGACATAATATTTTAAAGCACTTAATTTTCCTAATTCTTTTTGAAATTGATACTACTTAAAATTTTAAAGGTAACCAAACGCGATAGAATTGTCACTTTTTGTCTAACGACAATTTTGTTCAATGTTTTCACAGATCGTTTATCTGTTTTAAGGAAATAAATTTACTTTTTTATCTCCACGTTAATAAAAACGTCAGATGTAATAATACAGTCAACTTTTCCTAATATAAAATTTCGATATTTTAAGTATGATAAAGGATGGAGATCTTTTTTTGACGAGAAGAAAAGGCGATAAATAAAAAAATATATACGGATTTTTCATTTGTGGCAGCTATGACAAATGTAAAAAAATGTCAAAAATTAATATAAAGCTTTTTTTTAAGTGTTTTCTCAATAAAAATTCTTTACTCTGCTAGATTATCCGTATGATTTTCCAGTATCTCCATCCTCACATTGTGGGAAAAATTTACTTGAAAGATGTAAAAACTTGGCATTTTTTAATCCAGTGTATCGAAAACCATTAGAAACGACTATCACAATACAGAAGGGAAATTTAAAAATATTATTTTGGCAACCAATTGAGTGTACTTGTAAACACACTTCATTTTCAATAGTGAACAAGTTATAGTAAACCTCAATAACATATATCAACCAGTGGACCCTTGCGAGGATTTCGTACTGCAGTCTAATAATTTTTAGCAATATCTAATATTTTGTAGATGTAGTTTTAAATTTCTTAAAAGAAAATTAAGGATAAAAAATATCTGAAAACAACATTAGTCGATCCAGAATATTGTCTCATTTATTCCATAAAAGTTACAGCAAAAGTATTGAAGATAGCAAAATGTACGCGCGAGAAAAAAATTATTAATCGTATTTTAACTGCATTAAAAGATGACGTCTTCCTCTTTTTGAAAAACATGAAACAAAGAAAAATAAATTGAATGCATTTAAAATACAATTTAATCTAATATAAAAAGCACACCTTTTATTCTAAACGTGAAATACCACTACTTCGACAGATCGATGGTGTCTTTTTTTTCTAAATATTTCGATTTCAATTTTGCTTTTTAACCATAAATATAAAACAAACTCGTAAGGAGAAATCATACTTTATCGTTTTTGTACTGGTTATTTTTTTATAATCATTTTTGAGCCTCCTATAATGCGGTATTTTATTTTTGTGGCAACACCGATTTGAGCAAAACCTTTCATTTCATTTATGGAAACAATGCCGATTTAATTTTGAATTAATAGCAATTTGGAATTAAAAAAAAAACATTTTTTAACGAAATGTGAGTGTACTATGTCAGAAGCCGCTTCAAAAACCTTTCGAATTATACCCCATTCATTGCTGTGCATGTCGTGAATTCATTTTAAAACGGATGTTGACAACAGAAATAATATATATGATTGCATGGCAATCCAAGTACATTTACGCGGGTTAGAGCATGGACAGACGGCAGACAGACGAACCGAAGTCATAAACACTTTTCAACTATGTTGGGAAGTATTAAGAAAGGTTGACACAAACACTCTTCTTCTATACAATTCCACAATACCCCCCCCCCCCCCATATTTTATATTACTATTCTTAAGAAACCTACAGTCTTCAGATTTATCATCTTTATCTCTCATTTTTCATAAATTTTTTTAAACCCTTTCATGCACATGCACACGTTATTTTTAAGTGGATAGAAAACATATTTTCCACTTAAGATTAATTTAAAATGGGTTATTAAGACCAAATTAAGTTGAATTTTTAAAACTCTTACACTTATTACAAAAATACAGACAGACTCTGATACGACGTTTAGAAGTATTAAAAATATATATATTATTGAGAGTTATTAACCCGCCAGTGATGAAAAACCATTTTTCATCTCCCAGTATCATTGTCTGTATTCGTTTCATGATCACTGTGAAAGACAAAGTTCGGATCTGCGTTAGGGTCATCGTCGTCAGAAATGTTATCTGGCTCATTGTCTTCCAACGGAGTTTGTATTGCGGCCAAATCTTGGGGATTATCAAGATTAAATCTTGAGTCCCACAAAAATAAAAATAAAAACAGAACTAAATTTCCGTTTTACTTATTTCGACCACAGACTGATTTAAACTCTAAAAATAAAAATTAAGACTTACATGAGTGGACCAGATGGGTCTTGTAGACCCACAACTCGCAATATTATTTTATAGCTACTGTCTAGAACAGTGGTTCTCAACCTTTTTTCGGCCGTGCCCCACCAAAGCATCTCTAAAATAATGATGCCCCCCCCACTTCCTCTATAACATATAATTCTTATAAAAATTTAAAAGAATGAACTCCTATTCACATGGTAGTCTAAAAGGACATTAATAATGACGCGCCACTGCAATATTTTTGAGTTAAGAAAACACTTAATATTCTTGTCATAAATATGTTTTTTACATACATTTATAACTGAAACGAAACCCATTCATCTTCGTATTTTATCTAGAAAAGTTATGTTGCTTCTTACCACTTTACCACTTTGTGAAACAAATGTATTTTTGGTCTGAATTTTTATCGTGACGAAGTTGCTTGAAGAGACTCTCACATTTAGCATTAAATATGATAGCATTTATAATACTCCATTTATGATTAATTTTTTCCAGTTATGATTAATTTTAGTACCTCATAAATAACAAGTGGAAATCTTTTGGGTACTCTCTTTGAATAACACAATCACAGATGCCAACTGCTATGATTTTTTTGGTGTTTTTTTTTTAAAGCTTTGTTGCTTTATTTTATCACATAATTTTTCGATTAAGAAAGGAGAATCCTTTTCTTAATTACTAGTTCCAGAAATCGTAGCAGTTGGCAGCTGTGAACACAATACACAAGAATTACTAGATTCCCACATTTATCAATTTTAAGTAGTCGTTCTTTTCCATCATAACACACTTTTGTGTTAGCCGACTTTCTCTTCCCCATTATCGACAGTTCATCCTCCTGTACAATCTGATTTAAAATTTTGAAATTTATGTCATAATTCACGTTTAGATATTGCGTACGGGGCTTGCACCAGGACTCTGAGAAATTTACTAAAAACACTTACTTCAGTGATGCCGTTTTTCGATGCACTGAGTTAAAATATGACAAACTTTTTTCCCTTTTTTCAAAAGTAATATTTTTGGGCGAAGTGAGTATGAATGAATATGGAAAATAACACAGAAGATATAGGAAAGTAAAATAAAACTTCATTGAATAAACGTTAAGCTGCAACTTACAATTTATTAATAAGGTACATTTGTCATAGTTGTCATAAAGTGAAATATTATTATAATGCATTTTTTAATTTGAAAAAAAAGTCTGCCCCACCCCTTTCCTTTTTCATCTTGTGCACTGTTTTTCCTATGCAGCAACCAGTATTAGTCTGCAATCATGTTTATTAGTGTCTGGTGTAAACTAAATTTATAACTTTTCAACTGGAAATCTCGACGTTTTTATGACTAAAATTTATAATTTAATCAGACAGAAATTCTCAATCTCTGTCAAAATTGCACGTGATAGAGGATTTTGAATATTTTGCCCGAAATGAGCATAAAAAAAAAAATACAAAAAATTTCTTCATTTAAAACAAAAAGTCTTTTCAGACTGTGTTCTTCTTCTATATTTAAGCTAGAAGTCAGTATATTGACAATTGTTAATTGCTTCTTAATCCGGACAGTACTTATAAAACCACTTCAAAGTACACTGTAAAAGCTAGTCGGATGTGCCAATTCCAAAACTTTCTTCTATCTCATACATGTTAATACTTCAACATTCGCTATCACATCGTCTATAAAATCAATACTTTTCGTCATTCTGTTGTTTGTCAGCTGCTTGAAAATCGTCGAGTTACGTGGATGCGAAGCACTTTTTGTTGCACGAGCAGCCGATGTACAACACGACTTTAAGAAAAGTCCTTCTGGCCTGTACCGGTGGGAAAAGATAACCTCCCTATTCCTTGGCTTTAAGATTTTAGCTAATTTTACTGGAAAACACGAAGTTAAAATGCATGGAATCCGATAACAGAAAATTCATTTCCAGTTCTCGTCAATATTGAATTTGAATCAGAATTTCGCGAAATTAGCTGGCTATAGCCAAGTTGACTTCATTAATGGCAACCTATTTTTGCAACCAAATTTGGCGATATTTCGCCAAAGTTAAGCTTCATTTGGCGAAATATAGCCAAGCTTGGCGAGAATTTTATGCTGGCGAATATGAATATATAGTGTTAAACATATAAGCATTGGAACGATGCGATGGTTACAACAATGAAAGAAAATTTGCAAGAAAGCATGTTCACTAAAACCCATAAATTAGACCCTTTTATGGAGAAAATTTGCTGTCTTGTTTCAAAAGGTTAGCCACCGTAAGATTTTGAACTGCTATATCTCAGACATTTTTTAAGATAGATGCAAAATAAAAATTGCTCCGTAATTCTTGGATCAAGGATGAACGTTTAAGGGAAAAATATTTTAGGATTTCAAATTTTTTGTACATCTTTTTGAATTTGAAATCTTTAAATGGCTATCACAGTGCTTTCTTCCGGCAGAATATCCCAAATTTAACTGGGACCTGCAGGCTATAGTCAAAAACATATACAAAAAATTTGGTTCAATTATCGGCATAACTTCATACACTTTTCGATGATAAAATAGCGAAAATGGAACAAAAATCGCTATCGCAGCGCCCCTTTTCGTCGGAATATTCCCGAATTCAAGTGGGACCTGCTGGCCATAGCCACGAAATTATAAATAAAATTTGGTTCAAATTGAAGTATAACTTCATATACTTTTCGATGGTACAAAGAAGACAGACACACGGACAGATAGACATTTTTTAAGAACTTGTTTTTCGGAATCTCTGACCCCTAAAACGTGTAAATCCGTCGAAAACCGGAAGTCGAAAAAAATTCGATTACAAACCTTTCTTCTATTATAGATAGAAGAAAGTGATAAAATAAAAGGACTTTATTTTAATTAAACACGTAGCGTTATTTCTCATACTTAAAAAAAAGTATATACTATACAAAGGAGTTATCTAGAAATGTTGATATGTTTCACAGAAGAAACTTAATATCGCACATTACATAACAAAATAAAAGTTAAATTAGATATATAGGCAGGAAATTAACCTCCTAAAACATCCACAGTGCTATTAATGTTACCTATCGATGATAGAGTAAAAAGTATTTAACACTGATCCTGAAACGTACCGAAGGTAATGGGTGAATCAAATATTTTTTATAATCATCTAATACTACTCGTAGTTTAAAGTACCGTTGGAACATAAAGGGTTAAGATAGGTGACAAACCAACAGAGATGACAAATATGTAAATTAATGTACGCTAAAGGCGCCTGGTGCATGTAAAATGCGTCGTGGGTGCAAAGTCCTCCAAGTTCCCTGTGAATTATACCTTTGGGGGTGCCTAGCCATGTGAAAGTCTCGTCATCTGACCAAGGTTCTAAATTACGAGACCAATTACTATCCCTTCCTTAATTTTTTTAATCTCTTTTAAAATCTGCCAATTCAATAAAGATAAATAGAGACCTTGAACAGGCAAACAAAGAGATCAATAGCAAAAAGCAAACCACTAGAGAGCAAGCACTGCAGCGATGCCAACAAAACTATAGTCAGGTGGATCACAGCCATGCTGTGATCAGGCGATTTCCGCCCCGCTCCCAGGTACTAACTCGTCAAGCTAGGTACTAATGCCGGACAGGTAGGGGCCTGGTTAGCGGTATATAAAAAAAGGGTTCAGACAGTCAGTTTTATTCTCTTCACAACGGTTGCCACGTATGCGTGATGTATAGGGTGCTGAGAATCCTTGATTAGACCAATAATTTTTAACAAAACATTTTTGTCTTATTTAATCACAGAATATCTACGATTAAATTAGGTAACAATTTCTAATCAGAATTAAACATCATAAAATATTCTGTAAAGGAAGGTTGTAAAGAAATTGTTTAATATGCTTTTGAATAGTTTCATGTGTAAAAGGTTTTTCATGTGACATATTGCAGTGCGACTCATTCAGTCGACTCCGACTCATTCAATAGTTTAAAATTCTAAAATACTTATAAATCAGAAAAGTTATGGATATTTTTTTAGATATATAAATGTATCTAAATAAAAAAGTATCTAAAGTTTTTTATATAATTATTGTGGTAGAAGTGTATTTAAAACTTTTGAATGGACTCTTTTTAAAAATTGAATAAAAAACGATTTTTTTCTTTTCATTTTGTTTTTGAAATTTTAATGTGTAACTTTTATTTTTAGTCTACAACATTACTATTACAAAAATAATTAAGAATTAATTATTAATTAATTATTAATCATTCAGGGGATTAATAATTTAATTCAGGGGATTAATAATTTAATTAATTATTTAATATTTAATAATTTAATTAATTATTTAATTAATAATTTAATTAATTATTAATTAAATTAGGGGATTAATAATTTAATTAATTATTAATTAAATTATTAATCCCCTGAAAAGTCAAATCCCCCCCTGTCGGGCGTAGGCTTCCCCCCCTCCCCCTCCGTTGGGAACCACTGGTCTAGAACAATGGACGAGGATGACAGTCCACGCGATAACATAGCAGAGACGGAAATGTGTTATGGAAGGTTAAAACTGAAGCTGCTGTCATCTGTCATAAATAATAGAAAACATACATGCATGGGTCTCGCAGACCCAACCCGTGTACTGGCAGGTTAAAAATTGTTTGCAATAATTTAAACTTTAGACGCCTTACCACAAAATAAAAAGTAAAGCAACCTTTTTCACTTTTTTTGGCATATTTAGATCCATAAGCAGAAATTCATTTAGAATTTTTCTCTCTTTTAAAACAGGGAAAAATACTCTCAAGGTTCTGCTGTCTATTACTGTAGTTCACAAGCATTGCTGCATAATAATACTTGAGTGTATATTATGAGATTAATATGTGATACAGTAATAAAAATGATATATGCACAGTTTGCTTGGGGGGCGGGGGGATTGTTTTTGAATATAACCTCATATGCGGTTGCCTTGCACAAGAGTGTTAAATAATATTAAAAAAAAAAAACTGAAATAAATTACATTTTTGTTTTTGAATTAAAGTACATCGAGACGTTAGCAATTTAAATTGACAGTTAATATTCAAGGCACTCTTTCTAATTTATGCATGTAGTAACTGAAACATGTGTTGTTAGAGATATGTTTTCTCTGTAAATTCAATGTGAGAGAGTTTGCAGAGAACGTCATAAAAGGTACCATCACAAAACTAAAATCTGGTTCTTGATGAGCAATTAGAGTCTTGGGAAATTATAGCTTTTCCATAAAGTAATTGTGCACGTGCGTTTGTGGAATGTACCAAATTGATTGGGCTAGTTTGGTAGTCAGAATGATTAGAAGCCGAACCCTTTAGATCCTTATGAAGAAGTGCCATTAAAAAGGCGTAAAAGAAGGAGAGATTTATGTCATTATGTGCACGTCCCTATTAAAACATTCAATTATTAATCTCTTTGGCGAATGTGAGTTCATTTGCTTCTGTTTGATTTTTGTTGATGTCTTTAAATGCTGACAGTATCAGAGGTGAAAAATTTATAGCGTTATATATCAAAACGCCGACCAAATGTTCTGTATACACATGTGCTGGAATCTTTGATTATTGACGATATAGAAGACGTAGTATGTTTAACGTATATTTAAATTCGCTAAATAGAAGCTTTGCATAAATAAATGACTTGAATCTTTATACAATGACAGTATAAGAGAAGGCAGTAAATAGGGCGTACATATAAATGCGCTACGTAAATGCCCGGTACAAGTGAATGTGTATAAATATTTATGTAGTCACGTTTCAATAAAGGTAACTAAAGCTTTTAAATAACGTGTCGATTAAAAATTCAGCTTTAAAATTTATTTAAACTTAGAATTGGAACAGGTAAAATATTGATGTATGCTTAAAGTTACTTTATTAATTTGATATAAATATAAAAATTTTTTAGGCTTCCTTTTGAACATTTATTAAATTAGACTTTTGATATGTATATATATATATATACTCTAACTTAATATTCTATTATTAGTAAATTAATAAATACATAGAAATGTCGCAGTTTTATTTAGTTTTAATAATCTCTATTGCAGTACAAGAGTAATCATATTTTATCTTTTTTTTTTTTCGTGAATTTTGATGTAAGTAAATAGAATTATTTATTTAAGAATGTTTCTGAAAGATTTTTAAATACTAAAAAGGAAAATAGACATTCTATACAAGGATTTTAAAATCGTTTTCTTATATAGAAAAATATAGGTATTTCTTATTCTGTATTTTTATGCAACTTTATTTTTTATATTCTCTATACAAGATTCTCATTAAAGTTATCCCAGCAGTTTATGGCTTATTATTATTTTTTTCAATATTTAACTTTATGCTTTTATTAAAAGAAAAGTTTATTAACGGTTTTTACTTCGGCAATAGATTTAGTATCTGGCAATATGTTTCGGTTACAGAACCCTTTTTTAAAAAAACACTTTACTTTTTCACTCGAAGAACAAAATTCCAACGTTACTAAAAATGTACTCCATAACACTTTAAACGGTAAGATGGAGGATTCGTGGTGTATAGCTCTTTTCCACTTACCGACACGACAGCGACTAAATCGGACGATAAATAATGCAACGATTAGGCATCGTGTCGTCTAGTAAACTGCTTTTTCACTTACCGATATCGTTTCCCGCCAACGTGAATTTTTCTCGACATTTCATACCGAGATAGCGGTACGCTCGCACGTATTTTATTATGGCTCCCAGTATAATAAATTGCGGTTATTATATTTACTCTACCTCCGTAGAAAATGAGCATAAAACGCTAACATCACACTTTAGAGTTTAGAGCCATTAATTAAAACATATATGTAAAGAAATACACAAAACCAGAAAAAACAACAACACCACGTTGATTTTAAAACACAGCAAAGCGAATAAAATGACAGAATGGTTTGAAATGAAGGTTGGATGTTCAATGACAAAATTGCTCGAACGCCGATATCTTCTAATCGTTGACGACAAAACGTCATTGAATCGTTAAGTGAAAAAGCACGTAGCGTAGAATGCAGTTTGCATGTAGCGATGTCAGATAACGACAATCGTGTACGATTTATCGGTGTCGTGTCGAAAGCGTGTAAAAGCGCTCTTACGAAAATTAGAAGAGTGTAGTTACGACGTACAAATGGTCTAATTTTAAAGTCACTGGTGTAATCGGCAACGTTTGTAAGTAACTCAAATGGTATAAAAACTTGACGGGAAGCGATTTTTTTCCGCTACATTAGGTTTCAGAAATCTATTATGCATTATAGCTAGATTTTATAATGCTTCTTGTTCATTGGCGTTTAAATTATCACCAACTATCGCAAATGGAGGGAAATATAATTTTTGAATTCGCATATACTGTTTATTACTACAGAAAAAGCTTCAAGTATTTAAGACAAAAACCTCAGTATTTTTCAGTCTTGGGTATTCGAATGGTTGAAGAAGAATGTCGAACACAAATGATCCTTAGGAGTTGATAGAAGTCTAATTCTAGCCGGACGCATCGTCGGATTAGAATAATGGCGCTTAACAATCTTTATTCTGCTCCGGATAAATTTCAAAATCACATAACAAGCTCATTAAGTTTAGTACACAAAGAGTCAGAAATTGCTTGAATTACAAACGAGTCCTCTAGCGGCTGGTGTAGCTTTAGACACGTGGTATAACTCTCGAAAGTTTCCATGGAGTACATAAAAGACGGCCCTAGAAGCTAAAATAAATTTCTGTCCCCATTGCTCGGGAATTTTTCAATAATAATAAATACATTTTTATGTAAATTAGCCCAAAAAGTATTGTTTATGACCAGAGATATGCTTTTTTATGTAAATATCGATAAATATCCTCATGTCACTCTTATTTTCCGTAAAGGCAGCGACATTTAAATCCGACACCAGAAAAATGTTTGACATGCAAGTGAAACAAGTGCTGTTACTGGTGCATAATAACAAATCACTCTATAAACCCATTTTCTCCCGCAACATCAAACAAAACAAAGTGACAAAATATAAAGAAGTTTTATTCCATATGCCTTTTTCTACTCGTACATTTAATAAAAGACACTCGATACTTTAAAAACTTGATTAATAATATAAATCATATCTATAAAAAATAATAAAAAATAAAAAATAAAATAAAATAAAGAAGAAGAAGAAAGAAAGAAAATAAACTTAAAAGTATCTGTATTGTTCTTATTCTTTTGACAGAACAACCGAGAAACATTTTTATTTTTGGACGAAACATGCTTCTTTGCCATATGAAATACAACAACAGCTAAGGCTTTAACGTGTTTAAGCCATCCAAACGTATTATGTAAAATCCACTTTCGTTGAAATAAGACCACCTAATAGTGACTGTTATTCATGATTATATCGCAAAACATGCCGATATCACTATTTCATGAAAGAGAAAGAAAATCATCATTCTTCGCTAATAAGATCATAATTTCGAGATCAAATTATCTTGACTGTCACCGTAATGACATCAGCCACTGATGTTTTTTCTTTGAAGAACCGTTGCAAGTAATTGAGGAGTTTTTTTATATTAATGATTTCATACGCATTATTTAATTATTATGTGTGTGTTGATTCATGACTGCGTTATTCTTGACATAATATTTATATATTTGATTTCACAGCGTAAAATGAACAATGAAGAGCAATTCCCGCAAATAAAAACTAAAATTAGCCTAATTGAATGAATTACGCAGAATACCCATTTTTTTTTTTGTCAAATTGAATATTTTATTATAATACAATGGGTTGAAACTGTATATTTAAAGGCAGATTTATTTCACTTTTAAATGGTTTGATATGATTCCGGCTTTGCTGAATTTTTCTAATCTGTATAAATTTGATTTCTACGTTTTATTTTCTCAGAAATAAAGACACTATGTAAAATTCTGAAACAAAATAAATAAATTGTTAAATAAAAAGAGACAAAAAGTACAATAATTTACTTATTGAGGAGAGTTATATTTTCTTTGTTAACTTTTAACATAAAAAAAGAACAGCCTGTATAAATTTAGACAACTGCCTGTATAAATTTAAACATTATTCTTTTTAAACCCATTTCTTTCGCGGAAACTGGAAGTGATCTGTCACTTTATTAAAAAATAAAGTTTAAAAATTCTTCATTTACAAATCAGCACATGAACAAACCTTTTATGAATAAAGTGTTTTAGAACTCCATTTGAAGAAATATTGCTTCTTCTAATGTGAAAGCTTAACAATTCGTCAGTTATTTGTGAACGAGCGTCACTTGCAATTTGGTGTAAAGATGTTATGAAAACACAGTTATGGCACAACCATTTCATTTTTATAAAGTACTCAAAATTATGAGCTCTTGAAGATTTTGAATTTTTCACAGAAAAATAACACATGATTTTAAAGCAAATTCAATCAATTCAGTAGAAGTAATTTACACTGTAAAAAAAAAAAAAAAAAAAAAAAAAAAATCTTCAACGTTGTACTATTTGATGGTTCAAAAAAAGCAGAAGCACTAAAACATGACTAACTTAATTTTCCGAAACTCCTGATTATTGTGAAATATCAACAATGGTCTACCTTTTCACCATCATGTGGCCCAGACCATCACGGATTATCCACCAAAGTTTCAAATACAGGCTGTCTTATCTTCTTGCCTAATATCGTGGCAATAATAGCTTAAGCCAACCAGGACGTCTAAATTGAACTTATTTTTATCTGACCAGACGAATGTGATTCACTCCGTTATCCATGATACGTGCTATTGTACAAACTGAAGTCTGGCTATTATGTGGTGAGGCTCCAGTTTTGAATCAGCTTTCATTTTCTTCCATTTTAAGCTCGAGGCTTAGTGTAGAACTCGCCTAAGACTTCGAGAGCTCACATATAACTTTAACCCCTTCGCTCAATTAATAAACCAACATTAAAATTTCTGGCTATTTGATTCTTTTTTAATGAAATTGTGTAATGTAACCATCTACATTTCTAACATATTCTTTTATGTGCATATTTAGTTCTAAGATTGTAAAGCAAATTATAACTTCTTACGTACTGCACACAGAACTTCAGCGGATTACTTTTGAGGACCAACTACTGATGAATCAAATATTTAATATGCCCAATACTGGTGCACAGAGGAATGTAACATTTATTGTTTTTCATGTTTCCTAAGCCATGTGTTTCTAACCACTGGTTGTTTAAAATAATGTGTACACAATTTATTTGCTAAGAACTGGAATATTCTTCTTTTCCTTTCAGGTTTAACTAACTTGAAATAATAGTTGAAACCAGACTAAGCTTTGAGCAAAGGAATTTTATCCTGAAATATTAGGGGAAGTTCGAAAACGTAGCTGAAATGGAGAGGCAGTTTGGGAGAGAGTTTGAAAACAGATCTCCCAACGCGACTTACAACCTCTAGAATTATATATAAGTTTCAGGCAGATAGAACTATTCCAAATGCTCACAAATGTTCACAAATGTTCAAAAGACAAATGTTCAGATGTTGTGTCAGACCGCGTTCATGAACAAACCAGGAAAACGAAGAAAAGCTGGTAGATATGGTTCACGAACGGCTGGCAAGGAAGGCCTTTCAAAATCAAATGTCCATGTCAATCGTATTTTAAAGCATTTACATTGGAAAAGTTGTATTCCAAGATTAGTCCACGCTCTCAATAAAAATGATCCGGACCATTATAATTATTTAAATTATATATACAATTTTTTGAAACCTCCTGTGTTTTGAAACGTTGGATGTTAATTCTGGTAGGTGAAGTTAGAACTAGGCTAAAAAAGTATATATATCTTTTGAAGTTCAATAAACGTTTAGTGATAATTAGATAAATGGCTTTTAACGGCTCACACTGAAAAAAAATTCTACCACTGGCATCTAGAAAATAAATTGTGGCTCTAGAAAAAGTAGTTCCACACTGTAAAAAAAAAATCCGTCAAATTTACGGCAAAAACTGCTGGCAGCAATGTTGCCAGCAGTTTTACGTAAAAATTGCAGCAAAATTCGATGTAAATTTTATCGCATATTTTCTGTCATTTCAACGGTTATAAGTGTAGTAAATTTCACAGCCATTTTTCCGTACAAATTACCACAAAAAGTTCTATAATTTTAACAGTCATATTTCCGTACAAATTGTCACAATAGCTGCTGTAATTTTAAAAGCCATATTTTTTTTTTAAATCATTGATTTTAATCAGCTTTCATTTTTAGATGATTATTAGAATAGTCATAAAGTTCACGTTTGTTTGAAAAACATTGGAATTCATTATTTTATATACAGAAATTAAATCCAACATTAAAACATTTCTTTACTGCTTTGTATATGATATATACACTGCTCAAAACAATTAAAGGATATTTGAAGTTTTATATAAAATAAGAGAATTTATAATAAAAAAATTTTATATAAGATATAAACGAAATTTTTTTTGCCGAAAATAGAAGAAGAGAATCACAAATGCAAATTTTTCTGGTTTTCAAACTGTGGAGTATGCAAATTTTGAGTTCGACGTCAAAAACGTCGCTTCAGCGGCAGCGAATGAAATTTGACTTTCAACTGGATAAAAGAGAATGAAGACAAGGATGATCGGCATTCAGTGATTGCTTTGTTTCGATGAGTACGATGTCTCAGCGAAGTCATTTGACAGATTCAGAAGCTTGGAGAATTGTTGATAGGTTAGAAGGGGGCCAAACTCAAGCCGAAGTAGCGTAAGCCATTGGAGTGTCACAAAGTGTCATTTCCAGGATCTGGAACCGTTTTTTGGAGAGTGGGTGTGCAGGCCGAAGACCAGGGCAAGGTCGTAGACGGGCAACAACGCCCAATGAAGATCGGTATTTAGCGTTAACAGCTCGAAGACACCAAAACATGAACGCTACTCTTCTCCAACAACACCTTCGCTCGGCTACAGGCACCACGATTTCAACTCAGACTGTCCGAAACCGGCTCCATGCTGTAGGTCTGTATGCTCGCCGACATATGGTATGTGTTAGATTAAAATCAAGGCATCGTCGCGACCGCAGGGAGTGGGCAACCGAGCATGTCAACTGGAGGAGAAATGAATGGAGCAATATTCTGTTTTCTGACGAGACCCGTTTTTCTGTGCATCCGGATAATAGGCGTATTTTCCTCTGGAGGGACCGTGGCAGTAGGAATAATCCTGCTTTCGTGCACGAAATTGTCAGATTTGGCGGTGGAGGAGTGTTGGTGTATGGTGGCATCTCCATTGACGGGCGCACTGACCTCTACATCATTCGAGATGGAGCTCTGACTGGTCGCCGATATAGGGATGAGATCCTCAGACCTATTGTAGTCCCTTACGCTGCAGCAATCGGAGATCACTTCATTTTAATGGACGATAACTGCAGGCCACACCGTGCAAACGTGGTGGAGGATTTCCTTTTCGAGGAAGGAATCGTTCGAATGGAATGGCCAGCGTGTTCTCCAGACATGAATCCAATCGAGCACGTTTGGGACGCTCTAGGAAGACGAGCTTTTGGCCGCCAACAACCCCCACAAACTCTCCAAGAACTGGAAAGAGCTCTTCTGGAAGAGTGGGGCAGAATACCCCAACTCGTCATTAATAGCCTCATTGAGTCCATGCCTCAAAGGTGTTCAACGTTGCTGGCCGCCCGTGGAAACCATACCCCCTACTGAAAATGATTTTCTTTGAAGAAAACACCTTTTCTTATTCTTTTTTTCTCATATGCACAAATTGTGTTTTTTTCCTTTTGTACAGAAATGCGCAATAAAATGCATTTTTTTCTGCCAAACATGTGTAATTTATTCTCATATAACCTACTATGTCTGTCGACCATGTATCAATCAGCTAAAAAGTTTCCCAGATACAAAATCCACCTAAAACTGCAATATCCTTTAATTGTTTTGAGCAGTGTATATAAGAATTCAGAATATATTAATAGAAAATTTTTTTAATGTGGCAAAACTGATACATCAAATATTCATTATAACACTATGTGTAAATACATATATAGAGAGAGAGTATATTTGTAGTACTAAAAATAGAAACACTTCAATTCTGAAGGGCAAGAAGAATTTAGATAATATATATATATATATATATATATTTTAGATAATTGGACTAGAATTAAAAGCTTACGTTTATATAATACAAATATAAAAAACCATTTGTAATTGAACACTGATATATAAACGATTCAGTCTCGTAAGCGTACGTTAACACACCATTTTGATCGCTTTCGCAGTCTCGCGGGAAAGAGCACGTACTCAAAAGTAGAAGTGAAGTTCCTTGTGCAGATATGCTAGTGTTATGAATTTTGTATATACTTGTAAATATTCCATTTGTTTAAATTTATTTTATTTTATTATTGTGAAAATTGCAGTATTAATGTATTTCCTATTGAGCATCATGTAACTCAATGCTAAAGGCCTCAGGTGCTTTGTAAGAAAAACAACCTTACACCCTCATCGTTTTTACAATAGAGTTCTATGGGAATATCGCCAAGGAATGGGTTTATCGCCAAGTTGGCGATGGTTTTGGCGACTTATTTTTGTCGCCAAATTTGGCGATATATCGCCAAATGTCGCCAAGTTGGCGACGGATTTGGCGACTTTTTGTGCAACCCCCCCCCTTATACATTTACATTGGGATCCTTTCACGTTTGGAGTACTCTATCGAGAGTTGGAGGACCTTCTGGTAATTTCTAGCATCTGAAGGCTCTGGAATAATCTGGAATGATCTCTGAAACCTATATAAGGACCTCCATCAGTTCAGTTAGTTAGTTAGTTGTCTGTCAACTGCGATTGAATTCATACGAGAGGCTTTGCATTGAGAACTGTGTTTCTCGGATTGATTTTGTCGTTGATACGTCGTATTGAACGCATTGTTTGTGTGAAATTTTGCTGTGCTTTTATTGGATTTGAAGATTACTGAATATCCTGTAATTTTCAGAAGATATTGGTGTTCGTATTGCACTGTTTATAGTGAATAAAGCCTTTTTATTGTTCTTATATATTGGCATCAGTCCTTTCGAACCCCGAGCTCACAACATTTGGTGTCAGGAGTGGGGTTGAATGCCGATCACCAGAGCAATGGAGGGTGAACTGAAACAATTATTGGAGAAATTAGCTGCGAATCAGGCTGAGATGTCAACCAACCTTGGCGAGATGAAAGCTGAAATGAAGAAGGATATGTCAGCGATGGATGAGAAAATGACTGCCAACCTTGGTGAGTTGAAAGAAGAAATGAAGAAGGAAATGACTGAGATAGATGAGAAAATGACCGCAAACCAGGCTGAAATGAAAGAGATGTCGGAAGAAATGAAGAAGGATATGTCAACCAACCTTGGTGAGTTGAAAGAATTAATAGATAATAAAATAACATCTTTAAATGAAAGAATTGACAGCGTGGAAAACAAATTTGAAGGAAGATTTCTGGAAATAGAGAAAAAAGTTCAAAAGACAGCCAATACCGTAGAAGAAAGGATAGAGAGTATAGAAAAGGAGTTGGAAAATGTGAAGAAACAAAAGATAACTGCCGAAAACTATCCCGAAGATGTCAAGTATCAAGCTATGCTTCCCCGGGCCTCTATTAAACTCTCGACCTATGACGGAAAATCCTCATGGCCAGTTTTTAAGACACAATTTGGGATCGTAGCGGACGCCAATGGATGGGATTCCCAGACAAAGGCTTGCCAGTTAGCTGCTTCTCTACGAGCTGATGCTGCCGACGTCCTACAGACTTTGCCTGCAAATGAACCGCTGGATTTTGAAACGCTCGTCAGTGCCTTAGAATTACGCTTTGGCGAGAAATGCATGAAGGAATATAGCAGACTCCAGCTCAAATCTCGACAGCAGAAATCCACTGAATCCCTGCAAGAGCTTGCTACGGATGTCGAGAGACTTTCACATCTTGCTTATCCTGACTGTCCGACTGAAATTAGAGAAAGCTTGGCTCTGCAACATTTTATTGATGGTGTGCGTGACCCTGAGATCCAGACAGCACTCCGGATTACAGATCTCAATGATTTAAAAGGGGCTTTGGTTTACGCTCTGAAATTCGAGGCAGCCCAGCAAGCTACTAGGAAAGATCGACACTTTGTGCGAGCAGCCAACCTGCCTGGGACGTCGGATAGAGCTGTGGAGTGCTTACAGCAGCAGATGAATGACATAATGAGAAAGATGAACTCCTTAATGGCCAACAAACCTTACAGGAAGATCAAGTGCTGGAAATGCGGTGGAGAAGGCCATATCCAAATCGACTGCCCAAGACGACCCAGCACCGAAGGTAATAGCTCACCCGCTAACGGAGGAGCAAGAAAACTGATTATTGACCATCTTGCGGGGCGGAGGTTTCCAGATCTTAAGAAGCCTCATTTTCAAGTATGTGAAATTTCTGCAAGAAGTTGCGGCGAGAACGGAGTTTTTCTAGTCGGAAGTGTGAATGATTTGCCCTGTAATATGATCATCGATACAGGAGCCAATGTGACCATCATTCGGAAAGATCTAGCTCAGCGGCTGAAAGAAAAACTCTCCTGGACCCCGCCACGTGTAATCCTTCAAACTGTGACAGGAGATAAGATCGACATATTTGGAAGAATGACACTGGAAATAAAGTTTGGGAACGCCGCTTATCGCCATACAGTCTACGTGGCCGATATTTCAGACCCTTTCATACTCGGACTGGACTTTTTAAAAGAGCATGGATTTACACTGGATTTTAAGAAGAATGAGTTACGCTCTGCTCAAGAAGATGTCACTATTTTCAGACTTGGAAATGAGTCCGGGTCTATTCAGCGGATCACAGCCAAGGCAGATGTTATCATCCCTCCTCGGACCGAAATGATGATACCTGGATTAACTGGAAACGAAAGAATTTTCCAGTATGGCTTGACTGGATATCCTGAGAAGAGCCCAAAGGGAGTGCTAATAGCATCAGCGCTGGTAGATCTGTCGAGAGATGTGATACCTGTGAGGATTGCGAACGTAAGTGAAAAGTCTAGAATTATCCAGAAAGGTGAAGTGCTTGCAACCTGTGCTCCAGTCACCTGTGTTTGCAAAGACCCGAGCTTGACGTTATCGGAGCCGCCTACAAGTTTAACACCTGTAATTGGACGAAATGAAAATTTATCTCCTGAACAGAGACATGCCGCAGAAAGACTGTTCCAGGAATTTAAGGATGTGTTTTCACAAAACGAGAGTGATATAGGGCGCACTTCACTGACGCGTCATAGAATTGATACTGCCAACCATCTACCGATTAAACAGCATCCAAGACGCTTGCCGTTCGCAAAACAAGAAGAGGTTTCTAAGCTCTTACAAGAGATGCAGGATAGTGACATCATCGAACCGTCATCAAGTCCGTGGGCCTCTCCCATCGTGTTGGTCCGAAAGAAAGATGGCTCCACAAGATTTTGTGTGGATTATCGTAAACTTAACGATATCACGAAGAAGGACAGCTATCCTCTACCAAGAATAGACGACACGCTAGATACTCTTTCAGGACATAAATGGTTTTCCACGCTGGATTTGAAGAGTGGATATTGGCAAGTAGAGATCCATCCTGATGACAAAGAGAAGACCGCATTTACTACTGGACAAGGACTTTGGCAATTTAAAGTTATGCCGTTCGGGCTCTGCAATGCTCCAGCAACGTTCGAGCGCCTCATGGAGACAGTGTTAAAAGGTCTGACTTTTGAAGCTTGTCTCATCTACCTAGATGACGTCATCATTGGTGATCGCACGTTTGAAGAACATCTAGAGAATATTCGAAAAGTGTTAACGAAGCTAAGAGCGGCGAATTTAAAGCTGAACCCTTTGAAATGCAAGTTCTTCCAACGAGAAGTAAACTATTTAGGACACATCATCTCAGCTGAAGGTGTTCGAACAGATCCTGAAAAAGTGTCTGCAGTAAAGCACTGGAAACGTCCGGAAAATGTCCATCAGTTGCGAAGCTTTCTGGGACTATGCACTTATTACAGAAAGTTTGTACAGGGGTTCTCCAACATCGCAAGACCCTTGAATAGGCTCACTGAAAGCAAACAGAAGTTTCTATGGACACAAGAATGCGACAATTCCTTCCAGCGGCTGAAAGAAGCTCTCACATCCTCTCCAGTCCTTACCTATCCGCACCCCGAGAAACAGTTCATTGTGGACACGGATGCCAGTCATAAAAGTGTCGGCGCTGTACTTTCCCAAGAAATAGATGGCCAAGAACGAGTCGTAGCATACTGGAGCAAATGTTTATCGAAACCAGAGCGGAATTATTGCGTCACTCGTAAGGAGTTATTAGCTATAGTGAAAGCCATAGAACACTTCCATCACTATCTCTATGGCAGGAAATTTCTCCTTCGTACTGATCACGCATCCCTAACATGGCTGATGAATTTTAAGAACCCAGAGGGCCAAGTAGCCAGATGGATACAACGGCTCCAGGAATACGACTTTGACATCAGGCATCGCAAAGGCTCATCGCATGGAAACGCCGATGCCCTATCAAGAAGACCGTGTCCCGAGAGCTGTCGCTATTGTTCCAGAGCGGAGAGCAAGTATAATCCCGAATATGTCATACGCCAGACGAAGACTTCACTATTGACGCCACCAGATCCCTGGAGTGATGAGAAGATTCGAGAAGATCAAATGGCAGACTCTGAGATCAAACCAATCTTGGAGTTATTAGAATCTTCTAGCACGAAGCCCAGTTGGAAAGACATCTCTACTTACAGTCCTACGACGAAGCAATATTGGGCTCTTTGGAACTCCCTCCACGTCAGGAATGGTGTCCTGTTCCGAAAATTCGAATCGGAAGATGGGAAGACATCTCGGTGGCAGTTGGTACTTCCTCGATCCCGAATACCAGAGGTCCTCAAGGAATTACATGGCAGTCCCACTGGTGGCCATTTTGGAGTCATGAAAACATTACATAGAGTCCGAGAGCGCTTCTTCTGGGGAAAAGCGAGAGCTGACGTCGAAAGATGGTGCAAATCTTGCGATGCATGTGCAGCTCGAAAAGGACCAAAGAAACGTAGCCGAGGAAGATTACATCTCTACAATGTAGGAGCACCTTTCGAACGCATCGCCCTTGACATCCTAGGTCCTCTGCCAAGAAGTGCTGATGGCAACAAATACCTCCTTGTTGTCATGGACTATTTCACAAAATGGCCTGAAGTTTATGCCATCCCTGATCAAGAAGCTTCTACGGTTGCGGATGCCTTGGTACACCAGTGGATATCAAGGTATGGAGTCCCCCTTCAAATGCATTCTGACCAGGGGAGAAATTTCATCTCTGCTGTGATTGAGGGTCTCTGTCAACTTCTCGGAATGGACAAAACTAGGACGACGCCTTTACATCCACAGTCGGATGGCATGGTTGAGAGGTTTAATCGTACCATCCTCAACAACCTCTCACTGCTAGTTTCAAGAAACCAACAAGACTGGGACCAAAAACTTCCCTTGTTTCTCCTCGCCTATCGCAGCGCCGTCCATGAAACGACCGGCTATTCCCCGTCTCAGATGCTTTTCGGTCGTGATCTTCGTCTACCTTGTGATCTGATTTTTGGTCGCCCTCCAGATGCGCCTTCATCGCCAGAGGGATACGTGCAGAATCTCCAGGCACGATTTGAAGACGTCCACAACTTGGCTCGAGAGCGGATCAACATACAGACGGAGAAGATGAAGACCAGGTACGACACGAAAGCCACGGGACATCAATTCAAAGAAGGTGACAAGGTTTGGTTTTATAATCCGACTCGACGCAAAGGACTTTCTCCCAAACTGCAATCGCACTGGGACGGTCCTTATACAGTCCTAAACAGACTGAACGATGTTGTAATTCGGATCCGAAAGTCACCAAGTGCGAAGCCTAGAGTCGTTCATTACGACAGGCTGGCTCCATACTATGGCCATAGTACTTAGTTCATTGATTGTAAATAGTGTAATGTAAATAATGTAAATTAGTATGACCATGGTCTTGTATATAAGTTAATGTAATTATTTATTTTGCTTAGCATTATCATTATTATTATTATTTAAATACTTGTATGTAATAATGTCTATGCTTTAATTTCATTTTTTTTTAATAAGTGTATTTTTGTATAATTCAGCATTATGCATGTGTTTAATTGTTAAGCATTTGTTGGCAACGGGTTTGCTTTCCGATCAAAGGTTGAACTGCCCGGGACGTGCAGTCCTTGAGAGGGGGGCAATGTTATGAATTTTGTATATACTTGTAAATATTCCATTTGTTTAAATTTATTTTATTTTATTATTGTGAAAATTGCAGTATTAATGTATTTCCTATTGAGCATCATGTAACTCAATGCTAAAGGCCTCAGGTGCTTTGTAAGAAAAACAACCTTACACCCTCATCGTTTTTACAATAGAGTTCTATGGGAATATCGCCAAGGAAAGGGTTTATCGCCAAGTTGGCGATGGTTTTGGCGACTTATTTTTGTCGCCAAATTTGGCGATATATCGCCAAATGTCGCCAAGTTGGCGACGGATTTGGCGACTTTTTGTGCAACCCCCCCCCTTATACATTTACATTGGGATCCTTTCACGTTTGGAGTACTCTATCGAGAGTTGGAGGACCTTCTGGTAATTTCTAGCATCTGAAGGCTCTGGAATAATCTGGAATGATCTCTGAAGCCTATATAAGGACCTCCATCAGTTCAGTTAGTTAGTTAGTTGTCTGTCAACTGCGATTGAATTCATACGAGAGGCTTTGCATTGAGAACTGTGTTTCTCGGATTGATTTTGTCGTTGATACGTCGTATTGAACGCATTGTTTGTGTGAAATTTTGCTGTGCTTTTATTGGATTTGAAGATTACTGAATATCCTGTAATTTTCAGAAGATATTGGTGTTCGTATTGCACTGTTTATAGTGAATAAAGCCTTTTTATTGTTCTTATATATTGGCATCAGTCCTTTCGAACCCCGAGCTCACAACACTAGTAAAATGTTTTTGCGCGCAGGCGCCGATCAGCAAAATGAACGATGTGATCGGATTGGTTGTTCGCATGACAGGATGTTGAAATCGAAAACACTGGTTAAATCTACTGTTATATTTGCGGTATTTTTACCTACGGAAATATTACGTTACGATCTACTGCAATAAATGTAGTGAATTTGACAATCATTTTTTACAGTGCATGTCATCCTTATAAATTCTAGTTCCCTTTGCTAGAGAGTTCTAGTCTCTCCTATTCAAATTCAAGAGCGTTTTCCTATTATCGTAGTCAAACTTATTTAAAAATCTCTGCAAATAAATGGGAGCACAAGAGGTTAGTTTTAGTAACTATAATTCTAGTTCATGAATTTCTTCCAGAAATCTAGTGATAATTTCTCGCAATTCAAAAGATTCATAATATAATGTATCGTTTCATCACCTAGAAAACTATAGACTAGAAATTCGCGATCATTTTGTCTATTCAGTTTATTTGTTTGCCTTATTCGCATAACTCGGAAATCTATATTTCTAGTTTAGGGATTTAGAAAATGACTACTTATTCGTTCTAGATGAAGGCGGTATAAGTTTTCTTTCAGTGCACTATCGGTACATTTACATTTAATTCTACATAAAAAAGTATATGTTTAAAATATTGCTTGAAATTAATACTAATGGGAAAACCGTTTATTGTTATTTTTGTTTATTAATATTTTATCGCTTGACACTTTATCTGAAAAATTAATTAGAAAAACAATCACTAACTTCTAAATTGATCAGTTTCTTATCATAAAACGCATTCAACCAAAAAAAAAAAAAAAAAAAAAAAATTAAAAAAAAAATACCACCACATAATTTTATACATTTAAGTTTATATTTTTGCATATACAAGTTTTCGTCGATTAGTGTGGTTGATTTATTCCGCAATATCATACGAATCAAAATCTTACTAATCGAAATACACATTCAATGGGAAAAACTGCAATACATTCACAGCCAATTTTTGCTACAAAGATTTTTTTTCTTTAAAACCTAATACACACAAATAAACAATACAATATACTACCATATTGTTTTAGATGTGTTATTGTCAGAAAGAACATATTGCAGGTTGATTTGATTTTCTAAAATGAAATTTATCAAATTTGAATGAATTTCTAGTGCCAATCGTGTGAGCTATAATTTAATAAGAAACAGCAAAGAAATGTTAAAAAGTCGATTTTAAGTTTAATTCTGTATCGCTGCAATTTTTTAGGTTAATTATGTTAGCTTCCTTATCACTGCTTTAATTATTACAGTTGTGCATAATTTGGTTTTAAACTTACTGCAATACAATTTCATTAATTCAAACTTCGGAATTAAATTTTTTAAAACTGCCTTTTACTTGCCATAAAAATGGCGTTCTCTTTTTGATAAATGGTTTCTTTCAAACGATAAAATAAAGAAAGGGGCTCAGTCATACCATTATTAGTACCAATTGAAATCCTTTATGGTACTCTTATACTTTGGTACTTTTCCAATATAAGGAATTTGGCGTTTTTTTTAAAAAAGCTTGGCGCAAATCGGGCTTCAGAAACTGAGATTTGTTGCCAAATGATATAAACAGCTATGAAAAGAAATCTAATGAACTTTTATGCTTACATATATCTATGCAGGGTGATCGAAAAATAACGGGCAAAATTTTATAGCGCTGTAAAGAGAACCTAAACAAGCCTTTTTCGTCATAGAATGTGTGTCCGAAAATGGTGCGTTTAAGCGCTAGTGACAAAAAAAGGAATTTGTAATAAAAGACAGTCTATAAGCGCCAATAGATGGCTCTTATGCACGTCATTTCCAGACACACATTCTATGACAAAAAATTCTTATTTTGGCCCCTTCTACCACCCTTTAAAATTTGTCCATATAGCTTCCGATCACCTCATATATATAAACATTTTATTTATATATATTATTATTATTGTTTTTATATACAGTTCACTTCTATTTATATATAAAAATAGATAAATGGCTTCTTTATATTAAATAATTTTTATAAATATTAAAAAACGTGCTTGTGTATATGAAACAGTGAACGGTTTTCCAGAAAATGTTTTGCCAAATTTTCTTTTCTCGCAAAGGCCATTTTTTTCTACCTCGCCAAGGTCCCTATACTGGAAAAATACCAAATCTTCTATCCAAATTGTTAAAAAAAATTCCATTTCTATCATTATCGGGTTTCAAATGTGTACGCATTGCATACTGGAAGATACAGACGTAGATTGGCCCAAATCTCGATACTTATCTACTTTATTTAAAACACGCCGTACTGCTGATTCACAAAAGCCAAATTCTTTTCTGATTTTTGCTTCATTTTCACCCTTCTCGAATCTTTTAATAACTGCAGAATTTGCAGTCTAAAAGAAGGACTTTCCTCTACTTTCAGAAGTTTTCTACAACTGCATCTTTCTTCCTTCTTGACATATTGATAAAAAAATATCTATATAGTATATAGGCTAAAACTACTTTATATATAATAGATTTATAATCGCGAGCGAATTTCTGATTAACTGCGACTGGTTCCGAGTAAAGACTGATTGTCACGCCATAGGTCGCATTTCTCGTCGGATTTTTGTTAACATTTTCCAACATGGTTGAAAAGTGCTTATATGAATTAGGTTTGTCTGTCTGTGTGTGCTCTAACTCGCGTAACTGTACTCGGAATGACATGTAATTTTTATATGTTTAATGAGCTTCACTATAGAATGTTCGCTATTGAAAATGAAGTGTATTTCATTTATAATTCGTTTACAGGGACACACAAAAGAATTCCGTTACATTACGATCTATAGGGAAAAATCACTTGCGGTGCATTTAATTTAAATTTCTTATTTAGGTATCTCATTCATTGTACGAAAGAATAAAATTTTTTAATAATATTCTGTTATTGTTGGAAAGTTGGATCTATGCCTGATGAATGGATTTTCGTTCTTGTTTTATTTTCAAAAAGAGTTGGCGCCGTTTAGCTGCTTCCGAAAAAAAGTACAACCTAATTCAATGTGCACTAATAAAACATTTCCTGCATTAATCGAGAGTGTTTGAAATTTTTTTATCGGATTAACCGAAACCGTACAAGTCGAGTAAAACCTGTATTTCACGTAATGTTAATCCCATCAAAAACATCACATGTAAAAAATGCAGCCAAGTCTCGTGACTCTTTTATCGTAAAAAGTTCTGAAATCATATAGAGCCAGATTTAGCAATCTTACTAACTTTGAAATTTTCATTCACAAATCGCTCCTAGTCTCTACATCTTTAGTTAATGATTATTTTGTGACTTGGCTATTATGCAGCACGAGAATATGACGGCTGTATATAATTAGCCTGAGTCAAATGATCCCATTCCATAACATAGTAAGGTGTAATAACTTCCCTGTGCTGCGTCATTGCCAAGCCACAAAATAATCATTAACTAAAGATGCAGAGACTAGGAGGGATTTGTGAAGGAAAATTTCAGAGTTAATAAGATAGCTAAACTTGGCTCTACATGAACTCAGAACTTTTTGCGGTAAAAGAGTCACGCGACTTGGCTACATTTTTTACATGTGATGTTTTTGATGGGATTTCATTTATTTTTGTAAGTAATCATCCTTTTCATGACTTTGGGCTCTTTCACTGGTTTTCGTCATGTCCCTATTATTTGAAGATACCAAAAATTTGGAGCTTTAGTTCCGTTTGCAAAGTCATCTATAGTCCTTTAGTCCTCAAAGTCCTCTAGATAGGACTTTGCAAACGGAACTAAAGCTCCAAATTTTTGGTATCTTCAAATAATAGGGACATGGCGAAAACCAGTGAAAGAGCCCAAAGTCAAGAAAAGAAGTTTATTTTTATCCTAAACTCTACCTTTAGGCCAAATTTCAAGTTTTTAAGACTACAAGATCAAATAATTTTCAATTTTTCAAATTGTTTTTCGAATTTTTGATTTTTGTTTTCGAATTTTCCGGATTTTTTAATTTTTTTTGTATTTTGTATTCTGAACACTGCCTTTTTTCCAAATTTCAAGTTTTTAGGACTACGGGATGTACCTTATCTTTTCGATGATCGGTGAGTGAGTATCAAAAAGTGGAAACTTTGAGTTCAAATATCTTCTGAACGAGTAGAACAGATAGAAACGCGAAATTGGAAAATTTGGCCCCATTTGCAACGTACTCCAGGTAAACGAAGTTTCTGGATTTTGTGAAACTCCAGTGCGGTGGGGGAGGGGGGGGGGTCAAACGGGCGGTCAAAAGTGCCCTGAGTTGCTTCAAGAAAAGGATGCTTACGGCTGTGCTTTC
The DNA here is from genome assembly GCA_963931845.1 of Maratus michaelseni. Taxonomy (NCBI): domain Eukaryota; kingdom Metazoa; phylum Arthropoda; class Arachnida; order Araneae; family Salticidae; genus Maratus; species Maratus michaelseni. The sequence goes on from OZ007592.1 coordinate 261,275,197, forward strand.
TCGACTTGGCGGAGACACTACCATGCCTCCAGATTTTTTTAATTTACCCATTTTCTTATTGAAATTAACTGTTTCTTTTTATATACCAGTCATATTAAATTTAGAATTATTTTGTAGTGATTCATCTTTATATTTATATTCATGTAAAGCTAAACGAGTGCAATCCTAATTAAAACAAAATGAGAATTTTAAGAGTTCATATACTTTTGTCCAGCCATTATAAGTAGCTGGTTCTATTATGCTTATTGAAATGACAGTCTTTTTCTTTTAAATAAATACTGAATAAAAAAAGAAAAAGTTTAAGGTTCAATGTTTATAAAGCTGAATTTATAAAAGCGCATTGTCTGTAAAACGTTTTTATTCAAATGAGATGACTGCAAAGTAGATTTGGTTTTACTTAGAAATATTAAAACAGAATATTTAAAATTCGATGGTTATAATGCTGAATATATAAAATATTATTAAAGATGTTTGTAGAAATGTTTTATTGAAATCGGAGAATTTTTATATAGTTTTATCTCAGAGTTATTCTTTGGAATTGATAGATGAAACTAGTCCTCTTCTCACGACTTTTATTCATTAAATCTTTGTACGTTTGATAAAGCTTTATGGGCTTTTGATGCGTCTTTGTGTGAATTTCCAGAGATTTAATGTGAATTAAACAATTCCCTTCACGATGATTCTATTTTATAAATCTTCTGCGTTGCATATAAAAGCCTCGTAAGATGTTTGAACGGGCATTATAATTTTCAAAATTGAAAGCATTTTGGTTCTATCTATGTTAGTTCAGGCAACTTTCCGCTTCATACCCGGAATTGAAACACACGTAATTTAAGCTCATGACTTCAAAGAGAGAAATTTGAAATACTTACAAATTAGATTAAAATAAATGATTGGAATGCTTTTCTATATTTCAATAAAAGATTCAAAATGATGATATTTCATGAAAAGAGATAAGTTTTAATCCGTAAAATGACGTATAAAATGAAGATTTCTTTTTCAGAACTTACAATTGAAATCTAAGTAAAGCAGACATATTTCTTTGTCAGAACAATCGTAGGCTGTACCAACTGGCTTACACTGTTAAAAAAAGACAAATGTTTCTTAATCTACGGAAATATAATATAGCCACGAACGGAAATGTACAATAACCTCTTCCGAGTTACCAACTATTCTGAAAAGCGTTTTTTTATCTTTAGAAATCTCTAGAGATATGAATATCTTTAGAAATATCTATCTTTAGAACTATATATATATATATATATATATATATATAACCATTAATGAAACATTACCATAACACCAACTTAACCCTTTAACGGATAAAGCACTTCAATTGCTAAGATGTTGAAATAAATGATTGACACCGGAAATTATGAACAAATTTATTTTTATATAACAAAAAAGCGATATTTCACATATATAATAAATGAAAAACATTTCTATTAAAATTCTGCTGTCATTGTTGAGTTTCGTAATTAAAGTTTTGGTTTTTTCGTGGGGAAACCAATGAACGTTAAAGTGTTAAACTATGAAATTGTGATTTAGTATGTAATAATTAGTTGACAATGAAAGTTTCCCCAACACACTGAATATAGATACCAAAAACTTATTTAAAAGAAGAAGAAATTAATTAAAAATTGAATGAATGAAATTGAATGAATGAAATGAAATTTGTGGAATTTAGACAGAATTATAAAGTCCCAAATGCCTAAATACCACAAATAAAATGAGTGGTTTCATCATCATATGAGCCGTAACATTGCTAAAGAATATGATTTTGGGACTATCTACTCATAAACAATGAATAAAACCTGTGAAAAAATCTTAAAGATCAATATATATATATATATATATATATATATATATATATACAGGGTGATTCTGAATTCATCATCAATATTTGGTGGGCAGGTAGGGAATAGGAAAAGAACACTATTTCACATAGGAAAGCATAGGCACAAACGAACGCATGACGGTGTATAGAGGGCGCTTTGTGTCCGCATCTCCCATGAACGCGCATAGCTGTCTGCCGTGTGCAGCCAGTCGTCATTCGACAAGGTGACTTCGCAGAAGTAACATGAACCGGTATAAGTTTCAAGAACTTGCAGATATGCATCTAACTTACGGTGCCGCAGGAGAAAGCTGTCTTAGAGCTAGGCAAATGTATGCAGAGCGCTACCCCAACCGGCGCGTGCCACAGCATCAAATGTTTTCACGTGTTCATCGACAACTGTGCGAAACTGGATCATTTGCTGGTATTAATGTTGATCGAGGCAGCCGCCGATCAACACGGACAGTTTCAGTCGAGGAAGCTGTCCTACAGTCTATCGAAGAACAGCCAAGTTCTAGCACACGAGGTATGGCTCGCCAGTTTGGAGTTTCACAATCAACAGTGTGGCGGATACTAAACGAGGAACGTTTACATCCTTTTCATTTGCAAAGAGTGCAGTTACTGGAAGCAGAGGACTATCCCAAGCGTGTTACTTTTTGTCAGTGGTTCATGCAGAGAACAGCCGTTGATCCCAATTTCCCAACGTATGTTCTTTTCACAGATGAAGCGTCCTTCACTCGTGAAGGTGTCTTCAACACACACAATTCGCATGTGTGGGCTAATCAGAATCCACACGGTACGAAAGTTAGAGCTGCGCAACAACGCTTTGCCGTCAATGTGTGAACTGGGATCGTCGGCGACTGTTTGCTGGGACCGTATTTACTACCATCCCGTTTAGATTGCGCAAACTACCTCATATTTCTTCAGACTGTGTTACCGGGTCTTATGAACGAGGTTCCTGCTGTTATTCTCCGGCGAATGTGGTTCCAGCATGACGGCGCTCCAGCACATTTCGCAAATGATGTGCGTTGTTACCTGACCAGAAAATTTGGAGCTCAATGGATTGGTCGCGGTGGACCGGTTTGTTGGCCACCACGGTCACCGGATTTATCTCCAATAGACTTCTTTGTATGGGGTGCCATGAAAAACATGGTGTACGAGACCCCTGTTGCCAGTGCTATGGACCTTGTAGCACGCATATCGGTTGCCGCCGCAAACATCCGGGAAACGCCAGGCATATTCCAGAAAGTTCGGTTGTCCATGCAACGTCGTTGTGAAGCATGTACTCTAGCAAATGGTCAGAATTTCGAGCACCTCTTGTAAGTCTGTACAAAAGATGCACAAATAAATGTTTTTTCTCTTACCACTTTCTTGTTATGTTTTCTTTCCATCATTTAACCGGATTCATATTGCCCTACTACATGACGTCTGCGCCCATGCTTTCCTATGTGAAATAGTGTTCTTTTCCTATTCCCTACCTCCCCACCAAATATTGATGATGAATTCAGAATCACCCTGTATATATATATATATATATATTGCTGCCATTGATTTTCGGAAACGTTTCCGAATAGCTTTAATCGTAAATTAATCAGTTTTCTCAAACCGGAATATCTGTTTTTAGGATACTGCCGATTCTGTTTTAAAAATTTTCAGCTGCGTAATTGAATTTATGTGTGCAAGTATAACAATATAATACTAATTTTAATATTAATGTTAATGCTGTTAACGTACCATGTTTGCCTGTAAAACATATTTGTTGAACATGAAAATGTTTACTGGAGAATGAATAGCATCCGAAAAACCTATGTTTCGAATTGAGAAAACTGATTAATAGACTGCAAAAAAAAGCGTTGATTCTACAGTATAATACTGTAAAATCAACACTTTTTTTTTGCAGTGTACATTAAAAAATTGCTTGAAATGTTTTCGAAAATCAATGGCAGTAAAATAAACTGTTTTTATTAATGCTTCTTTAAATATCGAAAATATATTTGTTTCGGAGGTTTCTAAAGATAAGGAATGCTTTTTGGAATCGTGGGTACCTAGGAAGAGATTATTTTATAATTTCGCCTGTGGTTATATTATATTTTCGTATATTAAGAAACCTCTTTTTTAGTTACAGTAAAGAAACATTGTACAGATCATGAGGAGCTTTGTATGCATGGATTATATTTGCTTTATTACAAAAATCAAGTTTGTTTCATTTTAGATCCGTGTTGCCAGTTTACTATAGATTTTTTTTTTAAAAGTCAGATTTCTTGAATGCCACCAGCTTTTTGAAGAAGAAGAATTCGTCTTATATACGGACAGATTAAATAAGGTGAAAAGAAGGCGAATTATATTATTTAAAAAAGTGGCGCCAATCAAGCAATCTGATTATTTTAAAAAGTAGCGGACTGGAAATACTGCTTTAGACAACATTATCTTTAATTTAATGGAAAAAAGTTAAATTTGATTTTCATTAGGTTTTCGGTTTTTAATTATGTTTATCGATTGTTTTACATACTTTCTACATAAAATTAGAAAGCGTATAATTACACAATGTGTAAAATAATTTTCTTATTTGCAATGCATTCTAAAATTCTTTATATTGGTTATTTAAAAGTAAAAAAGAAAAATATATACATTGTGGTTGAAGTTAAAAACTCAGGAATTTATCGTACATATACAATAAAGAATTATGCATAGATGAACATTAAAAATCATTATTCTTTATACTAGGGCTAAATCATCAGATTTGTTGATTTAATCTAGTGAAATATCTTTATGCACTGTAAAAAAATCTGTTGATTTTACAGAAAAAAACTGTCAGCCACGACACCAGTAAAAAACTTTATTTTACGGAAATAATCTGTGTTTGTTACAAACTTTCTGTTATTGTAATAAATTTTGCCCGTAAGTTTGTATTGGGTGAGATAAAGTGACAAAGACAACTAAAATGAGTGTGCAACATCCAGAAATGTGACAACCACCAGCAACAAAAGTTACAATGTGACAACCACCAGTAACAAAAGTTACAATGTGACAACCACCAGTAACAAAAGTTACAATGTGACAAAACCCACGATAGTGACATAATAACCAGTGAAACTCTCGAAAGAAGACCAAGATTCAAAATGTGAAAACCAGCTCTAGCACAAGCTAGAGGTAAAAATATATCAAGAAAGAGACAAAAAACCAATGAATGATAGACAAAAACAACCCACAACAGGGGTGAGCCTATAAAAACGCCAAAAAGCCTTGACAGAGGCAAATACAACAAGAAATGAAATCAGCCCATAAAAGAGGCGATAAACACTACAGCGACAACCCACCATGAACATGACAAGCCAACAGACATGGTAAATATGTCAATCTATGTACGCTAATGGCACCTGGTGCATGTAAAATCCGTCGTGGGTGCAAAGCCCTCCAAGTTACCTGTGAATTATACCTCTGGGGGTGCCTAGTCAGGTGAGGGTCTCGTCACCTGATCAAGGTTCTAAATTACGAGACCTATTAAATCTGTCAATTCAACAAAGTTAAACAGAAACCTTGAACCGGCAAACAAAGATAACGGTAGCAAATCACAAGAGAGCATGCACAGCAGCGATGTGAACAAATGTATAGTCAGGTGGATCACAGCCATGCTGTGATCAGGCGATTTCCGCCCCGCTCCCAGGTACTAACCCGTTAAGCTAGGCATTCATGCCGGGCAGGTAGGGGTCTGGTTAGCGGTATATATATAAAAAAAATAAATACAGATTACTTCCGAAAAATAAATAGATTTTGTTGGTGTCCTGACTGACAGTTTTTTTTTGTTAAATCAACAGATTTTTTTTTACAGTGTACATTTAGATTGTTAGAAAATTTATTTTAACGTACAAAAAAAAAAAAAAAAAAAAAAAAAAAAAAAACCAAAAAAAAAAAAAAAACCACAAATGCCATTTTTTTTAACACTAAATAAAGTAGCCTCACTTTTTCTTTTTGGCCACATCTGAAACTCTGGATCAGAGCTTAAAAATTACCATTGATTAAAAATCGATTCATCATATCATTATTACTAACTTACTGAATGGAATGTCCATCTAATTCAAACATACAGGCACCCAAGTATGTTGATTAAGTTGATCCATTGATTAAGTCGGCATAGAAGGCTTGCAATCTGAAAAATCAGTAACCACAAACGGATAATTATATCGATGCAATTCCCAAATAAATCGTCAAATTAACAAGAATTTACTTTTCGTTTTGACAGTAAATTCATCATACAAGCATACGGAGCAAGAATTTCTTATTCTTACGATGTCTTAATTTTGTGCCGACTCATACTTTTTGTCTCATCAATTATGTCTTTGATAACTTTAATGCCAAATGGCTAATTCGTAGAGCAATCAAATCAGCTTATGAAATGCTTCATGCTATTAAAATAACCATTGGTTTTGCTTGCTCAAATACAGTTGTCAGTGCTTCAATTACACCTTCCCTGTTTCATATCCTTTTTTAGTGCTTTAACCCAAGAGAAGCATGGGTGCAATTCTCATTTAAAATAGATTTGTTACAGCTCTCATCTTTTATTAATAAGGTTATAAGGGAAACATGGTTTACTCGGATGTGAGTACTTTTTCTATAACTTCTAGATACGAAAGATGTAGATATTTATGCGTATTAACTGTTGAGTTTTGCATCACGCTTTTGGATGACTTAGACATGCAAAAAGAGGTGATTTGATGTTTTCTGTTTTAGCAATCTGAAGAAACATATGAGCTTAGAAGTCTCTTCATATGGCTGTTAAGACAGTCTTGAACAATCAATTTTATTTTCGTGCATTTATTGAAAAAAAAATAATTAAATAATAAAGCAGTATTAAAAAAAAAAAAGAAAATGCACACGAAAGCAATTAAAATAGCTAATTTTGTTGAGGTATAATTATAACTTGTTTCTTGAATTCATTATTTTTACTGGATATGGTGGGTTATCGAACTTTTTCCAAAAAAAAAAATAATAGGTATGCAAATATGAAATTGCATACATATATATACCTCCTTCATCCTCTTCCTTCAGCATTTACCAAAATTCACTTTTAGATCCCGTCACAATAATAAATGTAAAAATAAATTACTCTTCCAATTATACACAATCTTAAACTGTGTGTGATATGACTAAACGAACCGAAATCACCGAAATAATTGAAAAATACATTGCTAGTAATGAATGATTAATTTAATTAGAAGACCAGACAAAAGATAATATGTTACAAGGACATATTTTCTACTGTGCGCAATCAATTGAATGCGCAATCATCTTTATTTATTAATGATCTCCTAATGATCCCTGTGACTATGTAGTTTGGTTAAATCTGCTAAGAACAAGGTAAATATTCAAATTACACGTAATTACAAATCATTATGAGTTATCAATTCCTTAATAAAAAATTATGTGAGGCACCAGATTTGGGGTATGCAATCTGAATAAGGATTTACTAATGATATCTAATGACTTCTACATTCGCTGAATATAAAAATGATAAAGATAGTATAAAAAATGTGTATGTATAGAGGCGTGAAAGAACATTGCTGAGTTGATAATAAAACTAGTCGTTGGGGGCCACCGTAAGACTTACCCATCATGGATATGCATAATATAAAATATGAAAACAAAACATGTGTAAACTATTTATAAAATGCATTGAAATTCGAATAAATTCGAATACTGGCAGCTGGAATGCCAGTATTATACTGTAAAATCAACACTTTTTTTTGCAGTGTTTAATTGCACACTGTGTTATATTAAGAAATGTATGTTCTTATTACCTAATTAATTCTTAAAACTCCTCCAAAATGTGCTGACTTTTCATATTTAATCATATCGAAATTACTCTCGTGTTTCTGTTTATCATAGGAAAATTTACAAGCTAATTATCATGCAGAAAACGTAATTCTTTTATAAATCCAGTACTACAGATTAATTGCTTCTGCTAATACGAAGTGTCTAATGTGTTCGATATACCCATGTTTTTCTTTCTTTAATGAGATAAAATAGGAGAACTAGAAAGAAAGTTCCTGAACTTTGGGTCTTATCTGCATTCGAAGTTTAATGAGGGATCACTTTCCGATACATGCATATACTACAAGTGAGTTACTGATGGCCAACTTGTCTAACAGATAGACCTATAATAGGTAGAATAGCTCAAAGAAAATCAATCATTTACGTGTTGTTTTACATTTCAGTGAATTTTATTTTGTTTTCTTAAATATATTTGATATCACTAACATAGTGATATGAAGCGTTGATTTTAGCTCGCATAAAAGAAATAAAAAGTATTGATGGGTTTCATGTATTATGAAAAATAATTTTGTATCAGATAAAATGAGATACTGTACTGAATAAGGAATTTTTCGTGGCGAATAAATTTCCTTAATGATTTGAAATGCCTGTAAAAGAAAATTAGTTTTTTTTTTTTTTTTTTTTTTTTTTTTTCAGAAGAAAAGTTCTGATTAGTTAAAATATGTAGTATTATTTGCAAAGTATTTAAAAGCTAGCTTTCTTTAGTTGCAAAGGTTTTAACTATGAAAAAGAAGAAAAAGAGAAAGAAAAAAAAGAGGAAATGAATCTAGCATTACAACTTATTAATTAGTTAAAAGGAATATATTAAAAAAAATTAAATAAATAGTAAATAAGACAAAGTATATAAAAATAATTACATTTATTTCCAATTATTGAGAAATTATAAATTCCAATCAATATTAGAACATACTATAAATCAATTAAATAACGAAACATTTACATTCAATTTGAGTATTTTAAACTCATAATTTTGGTTTTGCCATCTATACTGAAATATATGAAACATTAATTTAATATAATTTAATTATATATATATATTTTTTAAATGCTGCTGCTTGTATTATTAAAAAAAAAATGGAACTTTTAAAGAAAACAATGAAAATTAATGAGCTAATATTAAAATTAAATTGAAATATTAGTAAACATAAAATATAATACTCAAAGTATAAAAAAAAAAATAATAATAAAATAATAATAATAATTTAAGACCTTTTATAAAATTAAGTTTATTTTTACCTAATAAAATTATATAAAACTATTTACAAATAAAATAACAACGTATGAATCTCGAAATTAAATTCTTAAGGCTGCTCGTCAGTAAAATTCCCGATTCCCCTCGCTAATGTTAATCCTATGGGCGTAGGATGCATTCGTATATTTAAAATATCTCCTCAGGAAATTAATATTTTTGACTTCTGTTTTCTTTGTACTGTTTTTAAAGGATGTCTCTTTTTTTTCTTAGTTATCAAAATATTTCTAAAGTATGTGTTTATTTTATACTTTTATGTGTTAAAATCTTAGCGAAACTTAATAAGATTTTAACACGTCACATAAAATTAAGTATATATTTTAGAAAAAAATTGACAACTAAGAAAAAAAGAGACATCCTTTAAGAACAGTACAAAGAAAACAGAAGTTAAAAATATTAATTTCCTGAGGAGATATTTTAAAAATAAGAATGCATCCTACGCTTTTAGGATTAACGTTAGAGAAGGGAATCGGGAAGTTTACTGACGAGCAGCCTTAATAGTAGTATGGGAGTTCAACATAAATAAAATTAGATTATGCATTATGCAAAATAAAATAAATTAAAATAAATTAAAAATGTATACTGATATATAATCTTTTGTATAATCAAATTCCGGTAATAACACATACTGTATAATTAAACACGATATAATAATGTTAGAAAAAATATTGTAAATAACTTTAATTATCTGGCAAAAGTTTAGATAATGTATAGATTGAAATATATTTATGTATATAAGATATCAACATTAATAACTAACAACTAATGGATATTCCTATACCATACCATAACCATCGGTACTATAAACACCAATATTATCCAATAGAAACTAATAACCGGCAACTTATCCTTCCTATGTGTGTTTTTTTATATATAAACAATTAAATAAGGTAAGAATTAAAATTAACTAATACAACCCCACAACCCCATCATTATCATTCAAAATAATGCAGCTGTATTTGACTAAACTTATCTTAAGTCCACCATACAACACCACCCCACCTCCATAATCATTCTACAGAATGTACTTTCCTAACACTAATCTTTCATTTTAGAGTATTACCCCCCCCCTTTATTATAATTTTAATTTTAGATAATTAAATAAGGTAAGTATATAAATTAACCCATAATACACCACTCCACCTTCATAATCATTCAAAAAATGCAGCCGTACTTAACTTAACTTACCTTAAGTTCACCAAACAACAGCACCCCACCTCCATAATCATTCAAATGAATGTAGCTTCCTAAGACTGTTTAATACTCTATTTTCGAGCATTACAGCCTTTTTTGTGTATATGTTTGTTTGTGCGTGTATGTGTGTACAAAATAGGAAAATTATGAAAAAACTATATGTTTAATATTGATTTAATGAGATGTAAAGGTTACCCGTAATGAATAGCATGTTGATATACTGATTTTAAATTTTGAAATTTAAATTTATTTGAACAAAGATGCTTTATACTGTGAGCAAAATTTAGGAAGATATTTACATAAACCGATTTATGCAAACATGATTTATACTTAGTGAATAAATTTACTTTGAACGGAAAGTCATTGCGTTTATCATAAATATCAATGTCTAGATTTTTATTACCAGTAAGTATCAACCTGAGATCAAGGAAATTAATTACATTACTTGTTATATCGTTTTCGCTGAAATTTAAATTATTGTTATACTTTATGGGTAACTGATAATAGGATTGACATTTGGTATAAATAACTGTAATATAATCAATGTACTTGAAGAAATAACAATCATTAAGGGAAATATTTCGTTCGTAATAAGATAGATAAAGATCTGCAAGAATACTAGAAGCTTTACCACCTTGTGGCAAACCTGTACATTGTTTATATAATGTATCATTAAAGTTTATGTAATTATGATGTAAAATGAATCGAGTTAGTGTTTTGAAATAAGAAACAGAAATAGGAAAGTTTAATTTTAAATTCTTCTTATTTTCTTAGGATAACAAATTAATAATTTTATGCAAATCTTTTATATCACTATTATTAAACAAATCATTAAAATCAAAAGTTTTAACATAAATTTATATTATTTAGATTTTTAATATTATTCACAAGTTGAAAGCTATTTTTAATGCAATATTTGTTGTCATTTTGTATAGTGATATCATACAATTTTGTAAGTATAGTTAATAATAAATTGCTACCTTTATTGTTATAAGTATTACATCCAATTGTAACAGTGCGAAATTTTATTGGATTTTTGTGAAATTTAGGAATGATAATAATATAAGGATAATGATAGTTCTAAGATTTTATTTTTAAGAGTTTATAAAAACTGAGGATGTGTCTATTTTTTATAACTTTAGTGAAAGGTGTTTTTTTTTTAATATAGTAATTGTGTTAATCGCATTAGAAATCAGTTGTTTGTAAAAATATTTGCAAATAAAGGCATAATTATTTGGTGATTTGTCAACATAAGTAATAATAAACTTATTTTGTAGATTTTTAATATTACTATTTAACTGTTTTAAATTTAAATTATGATTATACTGAAAATGTTTATAAAGCTCTATGTTTAATTTGTTTAATATATTAAATTTCCATTCATTAAAATATTCAAGAGGTTTGTTATAATAAATTGAAATTTTGTGTATAAAAAGATCTAAATCAAGATTAATTTGTTTTAATATTGAATTAATAGTATATTTGGAAGGTGTACGAAACTTTGTACCAAATGGCATTAGCTTACGTAAATTATCATTTTCAATAATACTTAAATCACCAATAATAATATGACCATGAAAAGTGTCGACAAACTTACTGTACATTGGATTATTACAATAACATTGTGGATTATCATTAGAAGTTAAAGATTTTGCAAAATGATTATAATTAAAAATACGACGCCCTAATGTAACATTGTACTTGTAAGTTATATGTATAGTCAAAATTTTAATAGGAAAGAAGTTACTGTCATTGTTAATAATATTTTGAAGATTAATTTTATTAAGTGCTGGATTGGGAAAATTAATAATTAATTGAGTATTGTTTGCTTTATTATATGATTTTTTTTTTGAAAGTTTTACAATAAGAAGTGTAGATCTATAATGAAGTAAATCAAAGAAAACATCACTGAAATGTGAAGAAAATGTAATAGAATTGAAAACTTTGTAATAAAGATAAATGTGTTTCTTTTTATAGAAAAAATGTGTTTTCTGATTTTAAGCCAATTATAAGATGCTTTAAAAGTTACATCCTGATTTGTTAATTCTAATATGTTTTCTTGCAATGTATTGAGTATTATTTTTTTGTTTAACTCTTTCTGACCTAGAAGTTTTTTTGTTGACTGAATGATTTAATTCAGAATAAATATTTCTATGTGGGTCAAATTTAGTGGAGATGGTGTATACATGGTGTGGTCGATTAAAAACATTTGAATTAAATCCATAAGGGTAAAGAATGTTATGCGATTTAATAAAATTTGATTCATAAAGCAATCTATCATTTAAAAGTTTATAATTATATATATATATATATATATATATATATATATATATATATATATATATATATAATCACTCAGTTGTAGTAAAAAAACTTGGTTTTAATTTTGGTTTTAATTACAACTTTATCCTCCTTTACGTAAATTATTTTTGGAGAACATTTCCCAGACGAACCTGGGAATATTTCAAACAAAATGCATTCAGTAAAGTGGCTACCAACTTAACTACTTAGCTCTATTGTTTTGACAGACTTAACTTTATAATTAATTGCCCAATTGTAAAGTTTTTCGCTTACCTGCTTTTAACTGGGTAAATTAGTATTTTAATTTGAAAAATCATAAATGTGAAATATCCCATTAAAAGTACGTAAACAGCGCATTTATTATATTGAAAATTTATTATTTCTTTTAATTTATCAAGACTTCACGTAAATAGTCAAAAATTAAGTTTTCAAATGCGAGCAAACATAATTTGTACATAGCTGACAACTTTTATGATTTTTTCCTACCACTATTTTGGAACAGAAAAAATTGCTTTATATTTAATACCGAATTTTAGATGATTACATAACCCAAATTTTACTGCTCAAAAGTAGTGGTAAGAAAATAGCATAAAAGTTGGCAGCTATGTTTTTAGATTGGAATTAACTCATTCTCTACCACAATAACATTTTATTAAACTTTTTGCTTCACGCTCATAATTCATGATAAATATACATGTACATACCATTGGCTAAAGTGTAAAGAAAAAAAGTAGCTTTATTAGTTTAAGAATTATAAAATAATGCAAAGATTATAAAGAGCAAGAATTATAACGAAATTAGAAGTAATCAGATAGTTATAAAAAAAAATAAAGTATGACTTGCATGACTTTTTTCTTCTAAATTGAAAAAAAAAATTGTGGAATTTCAAATTTTAATTTATAAAATATTTCAGAGGTATTAGCATGTCCAGTCAAGTTGCTTCTTTTTTTGCAAAGAGTCGAAAATTCTCATTTCATAATTTTACAACTATAAAATATCATTAATATTACAGACAATTTATTAGAATTATATAGAATGTAAAGAACACTATGAAACATTTTAAAAAGGACGTTTCGGATTCTATAGAATTCCTCATCAGCATATTTTAACGTAAAAGTCACAAAAAGTTGTTAAAATCAACTCACAGAAAACATTGCATCAGACTGTCCAATGTTTTCTGTGAGTTGATTTTTACAACTTTTTATGACTTTTACGTTCAAATTTGCTGATGAGGAATTCTATGCTATCCGAAACGTCCTTTTTAAAAAATGTTTTTCAGTGTTTTTAACATTCTATATAATTGTAATAAATTTTCTTTAATCTTAATGATGTTTTATAGTTATCAATATGTTCAGACGTAGTAATGTTGTTTAGATCAATTCATAACTTTAGCTTTCCACATTAATTAGTTTAATTGAAATATACGTTATAGTTTTCAACCAAAATATTTTTATTAACTCTAACATTTATTCTCAAAATAGAAAAAAAATACTAAGAAAATGGTAGGTATTCGCACCATCAGCAGGAATGGGTTAAGATAATTATTTTGAATGAGAGAAAATAATAATAATAATAAATCGCATTTGAGTTTTCTCCATGTGCATTTTCTTCGGGATGTTGATTTATTGTTAAACCAATCTTTTTACTACCATTTAGAAAACCTATAAAAGGCCTGTTTCTTTTCGATGCATCTTTCGCCCGTCATCTTTAATTATAAGATATAAAAGAAATTTCTATAAATCATATTTGATTATAGGAATACCAATCCGTGAAATGAATAAACTTAGACTTTCTTCAGCAGACGTATGCACACAGAGTTTAGAAAGTTGAATGTATATGTCGGTAATCAATTTATTTTCTAACGAGGGACAGTTGTTGTATGATAATATTTTGATAACCAAACACGTGGGATCAATGATCTATCAAGTTAGCCGACAATAACAATAAATTTACACCGTGATTTTCAGAATGTAATCACTTATTATATTCAAAAGCTGTCTAAGTTAATTGTTGTGAGCGATTTTAAAGATTTTTACAAGGTTTTTTTTTTCAAGACACTGCCCTGCTTCTAATAAGTTACGCAATCATAGAAAGCAAAATTTTTATTAAATTTTATTACACAAATTAAAAAAAGTAGTTTATAAAGAGAGATTAGTCATTAAAACTGAACCATTGCCTGTACTTTTCGTTTATATCAACAGCTTTGTCGCCAAATGTAATAGTTGGCGTCAAAAAAAAAAAAAAAAAAAAAAAAACTGAAAAAACATTGTTGGTGCGAAAGCGATCATTTAAAAATACTATAATATTTCAAAATTACGACTTTCACGAACTATTTTATTATAGCAATATAAATATATATTTAAAATAACGGAGCACACAAGTATTATGCCATAAAATAACAAAATAAAAACTCAATTTAAACTGCAAGTATCTCTTAGACATGTTGCCACATGATCTCTATGAGATATGATTGTAAATAATGACGAATAATTTCGACATTTTGCGATGCTCTATAATCTCTCAATAGATTGGGTATAGCATCCAATGTGAGTGTGAAAAAAAAAAAAAAAAAAAAAATATATATATATTTGTGATTTACAGTGAAATGTTCGTAGCCGGTTTGTCGCAAATATGTATAATTCCTTAGCCCTGAAACAATTTTATTGCAGCTTCCTCATCATCTGGTAACTGTCAAAATCCATCTCATCTTCAGCGAAAAATGTGCTCCGGTCGAATCATAGCTGAACGAGATTTAACCATCTTATAGTTGCAACTACTGCAGCACAAAAAGTTGGTTCGACACAGCACAAAATTTTTAACTGTGTAATACAAATTAGAAAAAAAATATTTACATAAAACATACATTTTTCCTTTTGTTATATTTTTGTTTTACTAATATTACACAATTTAAATCTAAATATATGTTGTTCATATTTTTTTTTAAAGAAGCAAAACATAAAAATTGTAATGTCTTTTGCAAATTGTTCTAGATTTAAAAGGAAAAATTTCAAGAAAAATAACGAGAGCAATTTAAATGAAGAATTTTGCTAATCGGAAAATTGTGTACTTTAAGTAATTTTCAAACAATTAATATATCTTTGTATGAGAAAAGAAAATACATAAAATAACTCAGTGCTGTCAAATTTTCAAACTATATTTTTAAATGAAGGTTTAAGTTAATTATAGAAATATTACTTATTTATTTGTAAAGTGGCACTACTCAGGAAATGCTATTTTTGGGGATATTAATACGTTTAAATCTAAAAAATACTTCCTAAGTCGTCATCAAACAACATTTAAATAATTTTAAAATTGATTTTATGAAGAACAAGAAGGATCAATCATGCGTCAAGCATAGATTATGAAACACTTTCCAACACATTCAGAATAATGTAACAAAACTTCACATTTACTAAGTTAAACAATTTAGAAAACGCATCACACATTTATAAAACCCAATTTCTGCAATTACTTCTAATAGTCATACAAAATATCCGATTTCTTTTGCGCAGCCCTGTATATGATCTATAGATTTGTATGTATACTACACAGTATGCTAAAATTTACCTAGGAAATACATAGCCCAATTGAAAATTCCCCTTCAGCAATTTCTGTCAATAAACGAAAATGTACTTGAGATCTTTTGAACAGCCCTGTATATGATGTATAGAATTAAATATGCACCAATTTAATATGCAAAATATTAATTACATTTAAAACTGAAAACGAGCTACCAGCAGTTATTGTTCATAGACAGTGTAATCAAATTATTTTGAGTGTCCCTGTAAATGAACGATACATTCTATGCATACGATATTCTTCAGAATGCGCCGTGTAGTGTACCTCAGTGATATGTATCGATTTGAATATGTTTGAAATAGTGAAACATCATTAAAATTCGCTGCAAATGATTTTTCCTTATAGACCGTAATGTAACGTAATTCTTTTGAGTGTCCCTGTAAATAAACGATACCTTCTATGCACACCATATTCTACAGTAAGCTCCTTGTAGTTCACTTCAGTGATATGTATCAATTTGAATATATTTAAAATGGTGTAACATAATTAAAATACGGAAGATTAAAGTGTATGCACTTAAAAATATATATAAATTAGTTCAGAATTTGTTTCCGGATGATATTCCATAACGAAATAAAAACTTCATCAATCAATAAATAAAATAATAAAATAATATAAATAAAACAAATTTAACAGACCTGTAATCGCTCAAACCAATGAAAGTTTCAAAATCAAACAGGCTGCTGTAAGTAATGAGGTCTTTGGCTATTTTTTCGGCTATTAACTCCTGACATTCAGCTATTACGAAAGTATCGCTTTTAACAACTTTCAAAACTTTATTTAAATACATTACTCATATTTTTCATGTGAAATGGTTTTTGGTATTGTTAATGGACAATCTAATATATATATATATATATATATATATATATATATATATATATATATATATATATATATTAAATCTAAAAAATCTATTCGAGTTTGTTTTCAGTAAAAAAGATGGTTTTCACCTATATGTTCTGTAAGCAGGGAAGCCAGGCCAATTTCATTGTTATTATTATTATTATTTTTTTTTTTTACTTATTTTTTTTTAAATTGGTCACTATGACATTTGTTTGTTTGTCTTAAATGAAATTTCTGTTTTCCTAATAAATATTATTTTCAAAAGTGTTGAAGAAACCCTCCACAAGTTTCACATACTGTGTAATATACTATACAAGAGATACCCCCCCCCCCCGCCCCCCTCATTACATTTGAAAGAATTAGGAAGTAAAAAAAGTGTTGAGAGATGTAAACATAAAAAAACTTTTTGTGATTGTGATTAAACTGATCTTTGCATTATATTTTGGTTTTAAAAGTTTTTTCATTACTTATAAACTACCATTAGAATCTTAAAAACGAGTTTACTAATACCCGAGACTCATAAGTCTTAATTTGGAAATGTCGTTGACACAGTAGACTAAATGATATGTGATATGAATATTTTCTTACTTTAAGTTAATCAAATGATTTCTTTAATATAGTTAAAGACTTTCATTACAAATTGTTTGTTTGTTAAATAAATAAATGTTAAGAAAATAAAACTTTATTGGCTGAATGTTCTTGACAATAAAGTTATATACTTTAAAACTACCATTAGAATCTTAAAAACGAGTTTAGTAATACCCAAAAATTTCGTTGACAAAGTAGACTAAATGATAAAAAGTTGGAAATTGTACGTCAAACGTGACAAATGAGGGGCGTTCGTAATATAACTAGTTTCAGTGAAATGAAGTATATCATCTGTTATTAGGATATGATTAATTTCCATAATAAAATAAGTGCATTTTAAGTTGGCAACATTTTATCTTTTGTTGACATTTACTGAAAATTCCAATGGGAAACTTAAGCCTAGCTTTGAAAATTTCAGAACTTGAAATCCATATTTAGACTCTTTTTCCTTTTAATATCTATTTCTCCGGAAGCATCTATCCAAAAAACTGTAGATTATATGATTGGTATAATTAAACAATTTTAGTATACAAATTTGGTTTTTAAATTCAGTAATACGGAAATAATAGGACTCTATCTTAAATAGGACGCAATTATCATGGCAACCTCGAATCATTACCTATCACGGGATATCATTGAATTAATTACGTATGATAAGATTTAATATATAATGAAGAAAATTTTTATTAATGTCTTTTTAAGTTTTGATTCGATTTTCATAAAATTTGAAATGACTCGACAAACGTTTATATACAGGGTGATTATAAAGAAACTTTGCCAACATCTTCACTTCTAGCGGCCGTTCTATTTAACCGATCAAGATGAAATTTTAAATATAGTTGTTTGAAGGTATGCGCTCGAGATTCTGTGAATGGCAATACAGTGGTGCTCACGGTTACGGTTATAGTTACAGAAACTCGAAAATTTCGAATGGCAACGCCTACTTTTTCCTGTCTCAAAATGTTCAGCGCATGCGAAAACCCTAAATAGCGTTGAAACGGTACCGATATGTCCAAAAACAAACGTGTTATGCATACACAAAGAAGAGTTCTGAAAACCGGCCAACAAAACACGATCTGTGCGCACGCAGTAACTTTGCATATGACACAGGCAAGATACCAATCACAGAACGCCGTTCGCCAGATATTCAGCGGAGGAAGCCTATAAAATACCAAGCGGGTATGCGAAGTCGTCATTCATGAACTCGCACATGCCGACGATATGACTCTTCCTGGGAAAGTTCGCGGTGAATTGATCAAACTCTATTATCTAAATGGGATGAACGCTGCGGAAGCCTTGCGTGTGTATCGCCGCAATCATCGACAACGACGTGGGCCATGTACTCTGCAAGCTGTGCGTGATTTAGTGCGCAAATTCGAAGATACAGGCTGCACCTGTGACAAACCGCGCTCCGGACGGCCAACAGTTTCTGAGGACGTTGTCATGGAAGTGCATCATACAGTGACTACAGGGCACACAGAAACTGCAAGAGGATTATCGCGCTTGTTGGATATTCCGAACACAACGGTCCGCAAGCTCTTGCGCTCAGTACTTCACATGTTTCCCTATCGATTTCAGCGCGTCCAGATGTTGCAGCCGGGTGACCCACAACAACGTCTGGACTTCGCAAATGAATTTTTATTACGATATGATGCTGATAACGACTGGCCACTTCGCATACTATGGACGGACGAGGCGCATTTCACCTTACATGGCAACATTAACACAAAGAATTGTGTGCACTGGGGAGAGACGAATCCTCACGCTGTGGCACCAGTACCATTATTTGACGCCAAAGTGACTGTGTGGTGCGGCATTACAGCTACATTTGTTCTCGGCCCGTTCTTCTTTGAGGAAACGACCCCAGCGGGTCCTGCAACATGTTCTGTAACAGGCTCTCGGTATGCAGCCATGCTGAAAAATTCTGTACTACCGGAGTTGCGTCGGCGGAATGCACTCAATGACGTTGTTTGGATGCAAGATGGTGCACCTCCACATATAGCGAGGTCAGTTAAAAGGCTCCTAGATCAGCATTTTGGTGATCGCATCATCTCACGCCATTATCCTATTCCGTGGCCTGCGCGATCCCCAGATCTGACGCCTATGGATTTCTGGTTTTGGGGATATCTCAAATCCAGAGTTTACCTGTGCAATCCGCAAACATTGTCGGGCTTGCAGGATTCTATACGGCGTGAGATTAGAAACATTCCTCGCGTCATGTTGCGTTCAGCGGTATTGTCCGTCGTCTCCCGCATGCAATGCGTAATTGCTTGTGATGGCACCCATGTGGAAAATGTTTGATGCCAATAAAGGTTTTCTTTTGTCTGATATGTGTTCTCATCATTCAGCAGTTTCTTGTCTCTGTCGAATGCATTATTGCTCGGTGCGCCTTAAAGAACGGTTTGTATGTCTATAACACGTCGGTTTTTGGACATATCGGTACCGTTTCAACGCTATTTAGGGTTTTCGCATGCGCTGAACATTTTGAGACAGGAAAAAGTAGGCGTTGCCATTCGAAATTTTCGAGTTTCTGTAACTATAACCGTAACCGTGAGCACCACTGTATTGCCATTCACAGAATCTCGAGCGCATACCTTCAAACAACTATATTTAAAATTTCATCTTGATCGGTTAAATAGAACGGGCGCTAGAAGTGCAGATGTTGGCAAAGTTTCTTTATAATCACCCTGTATATTAAATTTCACACAATTCGGTTGGGTAGTTTTCGCGTTGTTATATGCGGACAGACGGACAGACGGACGGACCAGACGACGACTATAGGTGCTACATATTTATATAATTACGAACGCCCCTAAAAACGAGTTTACTAAGACCCAAGACTCATAGGTAATAATTTGGAAATGTAGTTGACAAAGTAAACTAAATGATAAGTGATATGAATATTTTATTTTAAGTTTATCAAATGATTTTTTTTAATATGATTAAGGACTTTCATTACAACATGTCTGTTTTCTGAAATATGCACCATAAAATAAAAAAATAAATATTAAATTCATTTATAAATAAAATTTATTTTTTAAGCTAGAGTAGAATATTTTATTGCTAGCCAGTCAGAAAAGTTACGTAACATGTTTCAGTGAAGTTAAAAATTCTTTTGTGGATTAATAATGTTTATTTTATTTATTTATTTATTTATTTTTTTTTTTTTTAAGAGACAAAAATGGTTGTGAACTTCTATGTCCCAAATTAGTCGTGGTACAGACTCCATCGTTATATAGATATACCGTGCCAAGTAACTACTTTTACAGGAACTGCGCATGGACTATTCTTTATTGTAGTAGATGTTGTATATTGGGAGAAAGAAATAAGAAAATAAATAAATAAATAACATATAAGTTCAAGTATAATCTGTGGCAGCGCATTGTTTTAACCAATTTAACTCGATATTAGTTTTATGTTCAACATAAAATGAAATTTCAGTTTAGATTCTGCGGTCCCTCATATTTAATCTAATCTTATAATTATTTTCCCTTTTTTTTTCTCTGCCAATTAATTGTTAGTTGTGTTAACAATGCCACAGGTTACTTTACATTGTTGTAGCAAACACATGTTTAGATAAAAATTAAAAAAGCATGGGCTTGACTATTACTTAAAAAAAGAACACAAAACGTCACTAAATAGAGCTACAGTTTTTATAAAAACTTCATTTGAAAGAACATCCTCCCCCATCCCCTATTGTATGATGTAAAAATTTAAATTATGTGATATTTAGAAATGATGTATGAGCGATAAAAGTAGTAACTGTTTTTTTTTTTTTTTTTTTTTTTTTTTTTTTTTTTTTTTTTTTTTGAAGCACCCAAAAGTGGGTAAGTAGTAAAATCCGAAGTGGAAGAAAAAATAATTTTGGCGTTAAAATAAATAAATAAATAAATAAAATTAAACATGACGTTAAAAGAAAAATTGAAAAGTTAAATAATTTAAAAATCGTCGCAACAAACTGTTTTCTTTAAAGTTGGCTTTCTGCATACACGGAGGTCATATGTTTGTGGCTTGTTCGACCTTGAGTTTAAAGAAGTAATGAACTCGGGCAAAAAATAATTGTGTTTCTGGTGTCTCCCTAACAAGATGGCTTGCCCCGAGCGTGATTTTATCAATTTCGGGTCAAAGAGAAGAGGAGATGGAATTTTTTCCCTTGTCATTTTCTTTCTACCATTCTATTTTTTAAACTGGTTTAATCAGACATCAATCACGTAACGAACTGGCAAACGTATTCAAATATAAAGTGTCATACGCAATACCGAGAATTCGGGTGTGGAACTTTCCCTCATATTTCTGTTCCAACAATGTATATTAGAAAAAAGACGGCTGTACACAGAAAATTTAATTTTTGTTATGGTAATTAAGGCCTTTTTTCTTTCAAACGAAAGTTTGGATAATGAAAAGATTTGAAAAGATCTATTCTGGCATTTTAACAAACAGAAGACGGATCGCTAATACATTGATTTACGTTGTTTTGCATGTTTTATTCGAAGGTATGAAAAGCAAAATAAGTTTATTTATAAAATGCTCCAATAAAGCCTGGGAGAAAAATAAACAACACGCAGTGATTATGTGACAAATATCTATACTATTAAAAAAAAAAAAGATGTTTGTCCATATGTCTCTATGTGTGTGTGACTGTCTGGGAAGGCTAGGAAAATCTATCGCACGTAGAGGTCTGAAAATTTGGACGAGGATAGTCAAAGGCAAGTCCGAATGCATCTGAGGCTCAGATTTTTTTATAATTAGCCGATATATTAATTAAACTCCATGATTAACATGGCCCCGCAGAGTAAAAGTCGCGGTAGTCCGCCCCAAAACCCCGTTCCGAAGCTTTCCGAAGATCTGAAAGAAAAGAAAAACGAGAGGGGGGAAAACGTTCTTCTTCTTTTTTCTTTTTTTCTTTCTTTCTTTCTTTTTTTTTTTAAATAATATTAATATATACTCTTTAATTTTTTTATTTCTTGAAACGTCGATTTCGTGTTTTTTTTTCTTTCCGCAACTCTACAAATCTTCATCCGCCCTCTTATACAAAAATAAAACGCCCACTTAATTTAGGTACTTTTTTCTCTTAACGACGTCTTTGGTAAAAAATAATAATAATAATATTAATCCTTTCAAAAAAAAAAAAAAAAAAGCCAAATTAACCTGGGTACCTTTATTTTTCTAATGACGTCTTAGATAAAATATATATATATATTATTATCGTTGAGCTAACACCCAACGTTCTGTATCGGAAGTAGAGGCGAGAAGTTTTAGAGAAAATTTAATATTTTAGGCCAAAATTTAAATAGAAGGCTGCTAAAGGGTCAGAATGTGGAACTATTGTGGGGTAGTATTAAAAAAATGAAATTCCTTTCGCCATTTGAAGAGAATAATTGTGCTTTGTAAATTTTTGATGGTGGTTATTATTTTGTGTCTTAAAAGATGGTGGGGGGAGGGTCATTATTTAGGTTTCCTCGAGAATTTTTGGTCAGAATTTAAAAGTCTAATATATCTAATTGTCACAAATTAAAGAAATTAAGGCAATCACTAGATCAAAGGCCCCTTACTTTCATTGGAAAAATTTTTCCTTTAAAAATAGAAAATTATACCAGTTCGAATGTGTACGGTACAGAAGGTATGAGACCCAACATTAGGTTCGTTTGGAAAAATTTTCGTTTAAAATATAAATTTATTCAACACCGATTTTAGATATAGAAATCACCCACTCGTGGACAGCCACTCGTGGGGTATAGGAACAAAAAGTCCACGAGGGGAAAAATAAACGCTGCTCTACCCCGATAGCACCCACCTGTTCCAACCTCCGGCGCAGGAGGCGCTTGTTTATTAGATTTGAAAAAAAAAAATACAATTACATAACAATTACTGCCCAATTTTGCACTAGGCTGGGCTAGCAAAATCACACAGTAATTATAACAATCACAAATTTCAAGATAATTACAAAATACAATATTTACAAATTTATGATATATTATAATACAACACGCATACTATTTGGATGCAACAATTTTTTTTTTTTTTTTTTTTTTTTTTTTTTTTTTTTTTTTTAATGGGTATTTAACAGTGCCCAATATGGATACACAGTGGTAACCAAAACAGGCATGGCCCAATTTGGGGCACATACCTAAGAATCTTTCGACCCAAATTGGGCTTTATTTTTTTCTGTGTAGTTGAAAAACTTTCCTCTCTTCATTTTAAAATTGTGAAATTTAAATGTTTGGCTCTGCAAAAAATTCAACGAGCCTGTATATGCTAAATGTTTCGAAACATTTCATAAATGATTAAAATTTGAATTTCCATGATTTTTTATTCATCTTTAAAAGAAACGTAAGTCATACTTTTGTTTCGCTGTTTTAACAATATCTGATTAGACAACAGTTATTCAGCCATATTTATTCAACAATACCAGTGTGTTTTTGCACCGTTTTCTAATTTTTAAACTAATAAAACTAAGTTTTTTCGTTGCAGTTTTGTCAGTAGTATGACATATTATCAATATATTAATATTAAGAAAAAATAAATATTAATATTAATATAATATAATAAAATATTAATATTAATATTAAGAAAATTTTTGAATAAAAAGTTGTTATGACAGGGAATGGATTAAGGATTTGAATTCAGACGCTAAGTGCAACAGCTTCCGTGTGATGGTAAGTTGTAGGTGGAAAAACAATGTATTTAAAATAAACAAGATATATATGAAGATAATATAAATTTAAAACATATAACAAATCATTTGGTCTTAACCCATAAAGTTAAACAAAATGAAAAATCTCACAGCTTATTTATACTCTAAAAACAGAAACAAAATTTTATGTTTTTTTTTTTTTTTTTTTTTTTTTAAGCTACACTGTTTCCTCCTCTGCATTAAAATAAAATTTTCAGGAAAAACAGGTTTATCCTATCCAAGAATAATTAAAAGTACTTAAATGAGGAAAGAACTATTAAAAAAAGCATTTGCGATTTGTTCCTGAAAACTCAACATACTGATATCTGTATCAAAGTATTTCATCAAACTTTTCTTTTTATGCATCAGTCAAATTAGAGCTAATTAATTTCATTTTCAAGGTTATGATGACAAGACACCTTCAATTACTTAGAGAATAAATTATACAAGAGAAGTTACGGGAGGAAAAGGGGGGAGGAAATTCGATGACTTCACTAGTGTGACAGTTTCTAACACCTATCCTATTTGCTGTAATTTCGTTTTATTCTTTAAGTTATTGTGGTTTAGAGAATGACGTGTGGATAAGAAATTACTCATTTATTAAAATTTAAGTTACTGTTTATAAAAGCATCTATGCATATTAGTTACACATACAAGAAGAATTTTTAAAAAGAAAGTGGAAAAAACAAAGATGATATTAATTACTTTGTATTTTAAGAAATGCAAATTTCAATGCATTTACGAAACGGTCATTTTCTCTGAAACGTGGAGATAAAACATGACTCATTTATTAAAACATGACTCATTTATTAAAATTTAAGTTAAAGTTTATAAAATGCGTATTAATTACATATACAAGAAAATTTTTGAAAAAGAAAGTGAAAAAAACAGAGATTATATTAATTATGTTATATTTAAAGAAATAGCATTTTCAATGCATTACGAAACGGTCATTTTCTCTGAAACATGGAAATAAAAAATGTCTCATTTATTAAAATTTAAGTTACTGTTTATAAAAGCATCTATGCGTATTAGTTACACATACAAGAAGAATTTTTAAAAAGAAAGTGGAAAAAACAAAGATGATATTAATTACTTTGTATTTTAAGAAATGCAAATTTCAATGCATTTACGAAACGGTCATTTTCTCTGAAACGTGGAGATAAAACATGACTCATTTATTAAAACATGACTCATTTATTAAAATTTAAGTTAAAGTTTATAAAATGCGTATTAATTACATATACAAGAAAATTTTTGAAAAAGAAAGTGAAAAAAACAGAGATTATATTAATTATGTTATATTTAAAGAAATAGCATTTTCAATGCATTACGAAACGGTCATTTTCTCTGAAACATGGAAATAAAAAATGTCTCATTTATTAAAATTTAAGTTACTGTTTATAAAAGCATCTATGCGTATTAGTTACACATACAAGAAGAATTTTTAAAAAGAAAGTGGAAAAAACAGAGATGATATTAATTACGTTGTATTTTAAGAAATGCAAATTTCAATGCATTACGAAACGGTCATTTTCTCTGAAACATGGGGATAAAAAAATTACTCATACATTAAAATTTCTGTTTATAAAAGTATTTATGCTTATTAATTACACATACAAGAAATTTTTTTAAAAAGAAAGTGAAAAAAAAAACAGAGATTATATTAATTACGTTGTATTTTAAGATATGCAAATTTCAATGCATTACGAAACGGTCATTTTCTCTGAAACGTGGGGATAAAAAAAATGACTCGTATATTGTTTATAAAAGCATCTATCTGTGCGTATTAATTGCACGTACAAGAAGAATTTTTTAAAAAAAAAGTGGGGAAAAACAGAGATTATATTAATTACGTTGTATTTTAAGAAATGCAAATTTCAATGCATTACGAAACGGTCATTTTCTCTAAAACATGGGGATAAAAAAATTACTCATACATTAAAATTTCTGTTTATAAAAGTATTTATGCTTATTAATTACACATACAAGAAATTTTTTTAAAAAGAAAGTGAAAAAAAAACAGAGATTATATTAATTACGTTGTATTTTAAGATATGCAAATTTCAATGCATTACGAAACGGTCATTTTCTCTGAAACGTGGGGATAAAAAAAATGACTCGTATATTGTTTATAAAAGCATCTATCTGTGCGTATTAATTGCACGTACAAGAAGAATTTTTTTTTTAAAAAGTGGGGAAAAACAGAGATTATATTAATTACGTTATGTCTTAAGAAATAAAAATTTCAATGCATTACGAAACGGTCATTTTCTCTGAAACGTGGAGATAAAAAAATGGCTCATATATTAAAATTTACGTTACTGTTTATAACAGCATCTAAACGCATTATTTACACATACGAGAAGGATTTATCAAAAGGAAGTCGAAAAAACAGAGATTATATTAATTACGTTGTATTTAAGAAATGCAAATTATAATGCATTACGAAACGGTCGTTTTCTCTGAAACATGGGAATAAAAAATTATTCATTTATTAAAATTTAAGTTACTGTTTATAAAAGCATCTATCCGTATTAATTACATATACAAGAAAATTTTTGAAAAAGAAAGTGAAAAAAACAGAGATTATATTAATTACGTTATATTTTAAGAAATAAAATTTTCAATGCATTACGAAACGATCATTTCCTCTGAAACATGGAAATAAAAAAATGTCTCATTTATTAAAATTTAAGTTACTGTTTATAAACGCCTCTATGCCTATTAATTACATATACAAGAAATATTTTGAAAATGGTAATGAAAAAAAAAACAGAGATTATATTAGTTACGTTGTATTTTAAGAAATGCAAATTTCAATGCATTACGAAACGGTCATTTTCTCTGAAACATGGGGATAAAAAAATTACTCATACATTAAAATTTCTGTTTATAAAAGCATTTATGCTTATTAATTACACATACAGGAAGAATTTTTAAAAAGAAAGTGAAAAAAAAAACAGAGATTATATTAATTACGTTGTATTTTAAGATATGCAAATTTCAATGCATTACGAAACGGTCATTTTCTCTGAAACGTGGGGATAAAAAAAATGACTGGTATATTGTTTATAAAAGCATCTATGCGTGTTAATTGCACGTACAAGAAGAATTTTTAAAAAAGAAAGTGGGGAAAAACAGAGATTATGTTAATTACGTTATGTTTTAAGAAATAAAAATTTCAATGCATTACGAAACGGTCATTTTCTCTGAAACGTGGAGATAAAAAAAAATGGCTCATATATTAAAATTTACGTTACTGTTTATAACAGCATCTAAACGCATTATTTACACATACAAGAAGGATTTATAAAAAGGAAGTCGAAAAAACAGAGATTATATTAATTACGTTGCATTTCAGAAATGCAAATTTCAATGCATTACGAAACGGTAATTTTCTATGGAACGTGGAGATAAAAAAATGGCTTATATATTAAAATTTTCGTTATTGTTTATAAAAGCATCTATGCGTATTATTTACACATACAAGAAGAATTTATAAAAAGGAAGTCGAAAAAACAGAGATTATATTAATTACGTTGCATTTAAGAAATGCAAATTTCAATGCATTACAAAACGGTCATTTTCCCTGAAACATGGGAATAAAAAATTATTCATTTATTAAAATTTAAGTTACTGTTTATAAAAGCATCTATCCGTATTAATTACATAAACAGGAAAAATTTTGAAAAAGAATGTGAAAAAAAACAGAGATTATATTATTTACGTTATATTTTAAGAAATAGAAATTTCAATGCATTACGAAACGTCCCTTTTTCTGAAACATGGGGGATAAAAAATGACTAATGTATTAAAATTTAAGTTACTATATATAAAAGCACCTATGCGTATTAATTACACATACAAGATAATTTTTTTTAATTAAGTGAAAAAAAAATAGAGATTATCTTAATTACGTTGTATTTATTAGAAATGCAAATTTCAATGCATAACGAAACGGTCATTTTCTCTGAAACGTGGCAATAAAAAAAATGATTATTATATTAAAATTTCTGTTTATAAAAGCATCTACGCGTTAATATGTAAAATGACTAATTACACATACAAGAAGAATTTTTAACAAGAAAGTTATACCAGAAGGTTATACACGTTCAGAGCGGGTGTTTAAAATATGTTTGATCGCCGAACTCACCGAAAGAGTTCCAGAAACTCTCTCATTGAGTTCGAAATTTCTATGGCTATATTGAGCCACTATCACTCACACTGATTGGCTGTGGAGCTTAGCTTTAACTGATTGGCTGTTGAAGTTGGTTTTAACTTATGGAAAGTGTTAAAAACTATTTAATAATTCTTATTAATAATTTTTTAGTGCTTGTAAATGTTATATCAGGATTTTTTTGTAATTTTTAATAAATGTAATGTTTAAAAAAAATCAACATTATTTGTTCTCCATAATCAGTTTTAACACGTTGACTGCCCGCTGCTTGTATGAATTAAATACTAACTACATTTCTTCAATGCCTTGCGTGAATCCTGTTTGCTTCGCAGGTTTATATAGTTAGCGCGGCACAATTTCAACTACATGTACAGAGTGCTTCCAAATTTTAAATACTCGATACTTGTGATTCTTATCGTGACATACTTGGTTTGTAGTACATATAATGATTATAAATCGATACAATATATAACGTATTGCGTGTTCACAATCTGGGGCTTATTGTACGGGTTTTATTTTTTACTGGATTTAGGCCAATTTTCAATGTAACTAGGTAAATATATAGGTAACTGCATATAATTGTTCGTACGAGTTACTAATATGTATCAAACAAAAAATTCTTACGAAGCACACCTAATTCGCACTTAATAAATTTATTTAGCTGCATAAAATAGATAAAAATTATGATTTATGATTTTTTGACGTCAATTTCAGCTAACTGTAAAACGAAAAAGAAGTTGGCTTGGGTATCACAACATGTGAAATATGTTTTAAAGATAAAATGTGCTTATTTCATCCATTTAAAAGTAATTCATGCATGAGGTTGTACAAAATATATTATTCTAAAATAAGCATCCAGTTTAAAGTTACGTTAGCTGTTCAATATCGTGTTATCTTGTGTTGAAGCACTAAAATAATTTCTCTTCTACTTTATATTATCTAACTTTCTCACAACTGACAGAATACGCAGACAAAAAGATGGACAACAATACGCATTTAGATTTTTAAATAGCTTTTCTAGCTATCCATCACAAGTAGGCGGAATGTAACTTTGACAAATTTTTCGCTCTAGTCACGACATTTAGTGATAATTTTTAACATGCATCAAGATATTTTCTCCTAACATATTCAGATTATGTGCACTTTTATTTTTTATGTGTTAGAGATGATACGTTTCGCCGCTGGTGATCAATCATTTACTCTTTTTGTGATAGAATGTATGATTATAGTAATTGAGTTAGAATTGTCTTAAATAGCCTGATTTCGCGACTTACAATTATAAATGCGTTAGAAATATTACAATGTTTCTTTTTTACGACAGCTTGAAATCACACATTTAAATAAAAAAATAACAAGTGAAGAAATAGTTTTCATTTGCAAGTCAAAACAGTGGCGTAATTTCAAGAGCTAACTGGTTATAGAAGAATAGGTGTTAATGCTGATAAAAACAAAGATATCACATACTTAAAACTAGTTCACGGGAATGCGTAATTTTTTCTCAACTAAAGTGCCAGATAAAAAAAATGTCGTTTCCACAGACGTCACATGAATGGTATAATTTAATGATGCATTAGCATTAAAGATAGGGGGAAAAAAAGTAGAATTGTCATTGGCGTAATCAAAAACATCAGGATCAGTTTAGCATAGCCGTACTCTTTCGGTGGCTTGTGGGTCGCATGTGGCCCGATACTCACAGCAATTAATCCATATTTATAAAAAAAAATTAAGATGCGTACAAAATGCAATTAAGAATGACACTACTGTTTTATATATTTTTATGGCAAGACAAAATCCGCTCCGTTATATATAATTGATTTAAAACTATGTTAAAACATCCTAAAACATTAGTTGAACGTTCTTTTTACATGTATATTTGTATTACGATGGTATACATGTTACGGTCAATATGATTAATCCGGTCATTATTAATAATAACCGGTTATTATTAATAATGACCGGATTTATCATATTGACCGTAACATATATATATAATAACCGTAACAGACAACACATAAACATCATATAACAAATGGGGGAATAAAAATAAAATTGAAAAATGTACACTGTTTGAATAATATCCAGTGAAAAGTTCGAGAAAATAAAAATATATGACCAATCTTCTTAACATAGTATAAAACAAAGTCGCTTTTTCTGTCCCTATATCCCTATGTACGCTTAAATCTTTAAAACTACGCAACGGATTTTGATGCGGTTTTTTTTAATAGATAGAGTGATTCAAGAGGAAGGTTTATATGTATAATAACATCCATTAAATAGTGGAGAAATACTGTTATTTTTGAGGTTTAAGTCGCTTTTTCTGTCCCTATATCCCTATGTACGCTTAAATCTTTAAAACTACGCAACGGATTTTGATGCGGTTTTTTTTAATAGATAGAGTGATTCAAGAGGAAGGTTTATATGTATAATAACATCCATTAAATAGTGGAGAAATACTGTTATTTTTGAGGTTTAAGTCGCTTTTTCTGTCCCTATATCCCTATGTACGCTTAAATCTTTAAAACTACGCAACGGATTTTGATGCGGTTTTTTTTAATAGATAGAGTGATTCAAGAGGAAGGTTTATATGTATAATAACATCCATTAAATAGTGGAGAAATACTGTTATTTTTGAGGTTTAAGTCGCTTTTTCTGTCCCTATATCCCTATGTACGCTTAAATCTTTAAAACTACGCAACGGATTTTGATGCGGTTTTTTTTAATAGATAGAGTGATTCAAGAGGAAGGTTTATATGTATAATAACATCCATTAAATAGTGGAGAAATACTGTTATTTTTGAGGTTTTTAATGTGATGTCGTAAATAATTTCATTTTTTCCGCTTATACATTGCAAACGCAGGCTGAACCCTACAAGATTTATCAAAATAATGTACTAATTATTGTACACATTAAAAAGGTCTACAGAAAACACAAAGAGATGAAGGTT
This sequence comes from Maratus michaelseni, assembly GCA_963931845.1. Lineage (NCBI taxonomy): Eukaryota > Metazoa > Arthropoda > Arachnida > Araneae > Salticidae > Maratus > Maratus michaelseni. Next base: position 261,306,415 of record OZ007592.1, read on the forward strand.
TTCAAGGTTAACCCGAAGCAAACAGATTGGAGGGGGGGAAAAGTGAATTAATGAAATATTAAAATATTTGTGGCACTGCAGCAGAATCGTCAGGCCCAAATTATTACAGATACCACAAAAAATATACAATTTCATCCATGTATAAGCTATATTTAGTTAAAATAATATATGACTTGGGCAACCGTATATCAATAAACCAAAATTTTACAGAAATTACAAAATGAAAAAGATTAGAATCAAGGATGTTTTCCCAATAATTTTTAGAACTGGGAAATTTTGCATTATTATAGTACATTTCATTTTTATTGTATAGTTAATATGGTTTATATTAACTTTATTATATTGCTTTATTACACTACTTTTGTTCTTTTATTTTTTTAATTCCCTTCTTTTTACATTATTATATAATTACCTGCAGACTTTGCCTACTACGCTGGTCGGTTTCTCCAAACAAACCTTGAATCATACGAAATATATCGACGAATTTGTCCTGGTGTTTTAAAGCAATATGGACCTTTATTAGGAACCTGGAATGTTCTTCCGTATTGCTGAAAATGATACGAACGCCATTGTGCTATTATATTTTCTAATGTGTCAGACAAAATTGGGACTGTTAAGGACAAACTCTTTTAGTTGATACTTTATAGTAGGATTTGGCAAAAGACGATAGAACGATATGCAATATAGTAAAACTCTTTCTGCAAATTATCCGACTGAAAATGCAAGTCTCATCAAAATCCGTCCAGTAGAACTTTTTAAAAAGGCTAATCTTTTATAATCGGGTTCAACTAATTATAAAACTTTCCCTTATAATTCTATAACAAAGCAACGTAGAGCTATATGTTACAGACTAAAACCTTCCCTAAAATATTATCTAACTAACAATGCAAGTTCCATAGAAATCCAACCAGCAGAACCTTTTAAAAAAGCTAATTGTTCATAATCGGGTTCATCTGATAATCGAACTTTCCCCATGATTCTATTACTAAGCAATGTAGAATTATATGTTATATACTACAACCTTCCTGAAAAATTATCCAACTAACAGTGCAAGTCCTATCAAAATAAATTCAGTAGAGTTCAAGTTATAAGCACACTGAACAAAATTCTCATTTTTCTTATATATATATATATATATATATATACAGTATGTCTACTAAAGTTCCCTGCCACCTTTTTAACTGCGAAATGGCTGCTGCTATATTCATAAAAGTGGTGTCTAGGTACAGTAAAGTAAACATGCGCTACTAAATGAAACCGCCTACGGCGCCACCTGGTGGAAAGCTGCGAAGTTAGCATTCCTATCTCGAAAACGGAAAGAGATAGGGGGAAAAAGTGATATACAAAGTTGTAGAGCATCATTGATTTAGTACGAAATGACACCTTGTGGACATTAATGCGAAGAATAGAACGGTTAAAACGTGCATTTGATTTTTTGTGATTTCCTACACTGTGACGTCACGAAACTTGAACGGAAGGAGAAATGATTCTTTCGGACAAAACACGACACTGCAATGTGGTACAGTGGAATCGCTTGTGATTCCCAATCAAAACGACGCATTACGGACGCTTGTGCCAACGTGTCACCCACTATGCTCCAACGTGTGCAACGTGAAATTCAAACAAGGATCCAAATGTGAATTGCAGCTGACAGTGAGAAGTTTGAACATCTAAAATAAAGGTATATTGTTTCAACTAGTTGTTTTTTTCTTTCTAAGATCGTTTTGTCACGTCACAGTGTAGGAAATCACGAAAAAACAAATGCGCATTTTAACCGTTCTATTTTTCGCATTAATTTCCACAAGATGTCTTTTCGTACTAAATCGATGATGCTCTACAACTTTGTAAATCACTTTTTTTCCCTATGTCTTTCCGTTTTCGAGATAGGAATGCTAACTCCGCAGTTTACCACCAGGTGGCGCCGTAGGTGATTTCGTTCAGTAGCGCATGTCTACTTTACTATACCTAGACACCACTTTTATGGATATAGCAGCAGCCGTTCTGAAATTGAGAGGGTGGCAAGGGACTTTAGTAGGCATACTGTATATATATAGTTGAAAGTGTGTAGCGTATTACCTGACGTAGCAAAGGTATGTATATACTCAACCGGAGAAAGGTTTAGTATTGCTGGTTTAGAAAGAGCCGTGCGGATTCTTCCTAATAAATATGCGAAAAAATGCCACATTAATTTCTTCGCGACGAACGTCATTACAGAATTTTTAATCTTTCATCACCGGTATTTACAAAAAGAAATTTTTGCATATTTCAATCACAGAAATTCTGCTTTAAATACAACTAAATTTTGCATTATTTTATTATTACATGTTATATTTATTATATAGCTAATATTTATTATATTAATTTTGCTATATTGTTTTATTATACTACTTTTGTTCTACTATTATTTTAATTAACCTTTTTTGACACTATTATGTAATTATAATATGTTGTGTCCCACCTAACGTAGCAAAGATATGTGTATACTCAACCCGAGAAAGGTTGATCATGGCTCGTTACCATGAAGCATGCGGATTTTTCCAATAAATATACGAAAAGTTGTCAAATTAATTTCTTCGCGACGAGCGTCATTTACAGAATTTTTAATGTTTTATCATCGGTATTTACTTGTATTTTATGCTCATTATATATAGCTAATAATGATTATTTTAATTTTGTTATATTGCTTTGTTATACTACTTTTGTTTTTTTATTATTTTAATTATCTATTTTTTTTACATTATTATGTAATTATAGTGTGATGTGTCCCACCTAACGTAGCAAAGATATATGTATACTCAACCAGAGAAAGGTTGGATATGGCTTGTCTAGCATGAACGATGCGGATTCTTTTCCAATAAATATATAAAAAAAAGTCAAATAAACCCCTTTGCAACAAGCGTCATTTACAGAATAGTTAATCTTTCATCACCGGTATTTAGGATTTTTTTTTGCCTATTTCAATCACAGAAATTCTGTGATTAAATAAAGCGAAATTTTGCATTATTTTATTAGTACATGTTATGTTTATTATGTAGTACATCTTATGCTTATTATATTAGTACATGTTATGTTTAGTACATGTTATGTTTATTATGTTTATTATATGTTATTATAGTGTGTTGTGTCCCACCTAATTTAGCAAAGATATGTGTATACTCAACCAGAGAAATGTTAGATATGGCTGATCTAGCATAAACGATGCGGATTCTCTTCGAATAAATGTACAAAAAATTGTCAAATAAACCCCTTCGCAACAAACATAATTTATATTATAGTTATTCTTTCATCGCCGGGATTTACAAAAATAAATTTGTGCCTATTTCAATTACAAAAATTTTGTGATTAAATAAAACGAAATTTTGCATTATTTTATTATTATATGTTACGTTTATTATATAGATAATATTTATTACATCAATTTTGTTATATTGCTTTGTTATACTACTTTAATTCACTTATTTTTAATTACTCATTTTTTACATTATTATGTAATTATAGTGTGTTGTGTCCCATCTAACGTAGCAAAGATATGTGTATTCTCAACCAGAGAAAGGTTGAATATGGCTGGTCTAGCATGAACGATGCGGATTCTCTTCCAATAAATATACAAAAAATTGTCGAATAAACCCCTTCGCAACAAGCGTCATTTACAGAATTGTTAATCTTACATCACTGGTATTTAGAAAAAGAAATTTTGATCTAATTCAATCGCAGAAATTCTGTAATTAAATAAGGCAAAATTTATATTGAAAATTACTGATAGTTATAATCACAGATTCTGAGCACCGTCAGACGACCGTCACGTATGCGTGACGGTCATCGGGAAGGAGGCAAGGGCACGCATATACTGTCTTGAGTTACGTTTTTCTAGTACTGAGTAATCAAACTAAAGGGATACAGATTTTGTAACAGACAAGTAAAACATGTCGTGGAAGTTAATTTTAAAACTTACAAAGGGTTTAAAAAAATATGTAGAAGAAAGCAGATGTTACCTATCGTAATTTTTTTATTTTTCTTCTTTGAGAATTTTTCTAAATTTTATGGGCAATATTTTAAACAGGGTTCCTACAGGTACTATGTTAATTTCTACCGTCGAAGATTAATATGTTCAAATATTGATGGTCAGACAATATAATAAGTAGTTGTCTGTGTAACCTGTGCATTGCATCGTCAGGCATCATCATAAGATATTATTAAACTTCACTGTAAAAATTTTGGTCAACAATCACGGTACATATACTGGCAACTTTGTGACCAGTATATATACCGTAATTTAACTGGACGGTATATGTACCGTAAAATATTTAAAGTATATGTACCGGCTGCACTCCCCCCTCTCCTCAGGCCTGCACGCATTAAGTAACAAGAGCAAGAGCATGACTTCAGGGATTGCCGTACACCGAGGTGGGGCTACCAGCCTTTTCCTTACTGAAAAATAATTATTTTACGGTATAAATAGCGATTTTTTACTGAAAGACAATCATTTTACGGTATAAATAGCGATTTTTTACTGAAAAACAAATCATTTTACGGTATAAATACCGTTTATAACCGAAATGGCACATATACGGTTTTTTACGCTTAATATACTTTAGAAGTATGGTAATCATACCGTAAAGAGTGGCAAAGGTACAAGTACCGTTTATTTACGGTAAATCTACTGAAATTTTACGAAATTTTTTTACAGTGTTGGACATTATATTGCTACAAATGTACTAGTTTCGCCTTCAAAAATTAGAAGACTGCAGCTTCTAATAGCATTATTTATTTCAAATCTTAAGCTAGTTTCTCTCTCTTTCTTTCTCTCTTTATTGTATAAACCAATATTTTAACCACGCCGTGGTTAGGATCATTGAAGCCCGGCTAAACTCTTGACAATTTGTCCACTGCGTTTACACTGTAATAGATATTGAAATGTGAAAATAAAGTTCATGCGCCTGTTTCATCAATTTATATAATTGAAAGAGAGGCAAGTGCAAGACAAAATCGACATTTGTATACGTGTCAATCGTTTTTAATTTTTTTTTCTTTTTCATGGTCACGTTATGTTGACTACTTGGCTGCGACATATGCTACATAGCAATCAGGGTCCATGGTCAAGAAAACAGACTTGGGCACTATATATGCCAGGATTCTTAATTGATTGAAGCGTCGCGTCGTAGCGCTCAGTTTAGTTTTCTCTTTCATTAAGTAGTATTAGAACCGTAATTACAATGAACCAAATATATTTTAAGATTTTAGGAAAATGTTTTGAAACTATAATTTTCAAATAGATTGGTTGTGACACAAAAAATAAAATTATGATTCATGTGTTTTATTTTACTATACTAGGACAGTTAATAGTCCTGCACTGTTCTTAGAGGAAATCGTTGAACAAAAATATCAGTAAATTAAAAATTTCTATTATGAAAAAAAATAAGATTTTTTTTTTCAGACTTAAAAACTTTTACTGAGAAATGGAGATTCATTCATAGTTTTAATTCAAACGTTTTACGATGAATTATTGTAGGAAATTTCTGGCAGTGTGTTTAAAAGACAAAATGCATATTAATAAATAGATTTTCCCACATATTTAATAGTTTGTAAGATGAAATGTATGATTAGTCTTCTTCATTTTGAAGCTCTTTCTGCCTATAACGTTTGTTAAAGCTAAAGCAATTTATCATTTTCATTAACGATAAGATTTAGAAAAAAGATATTAGCAGCCTCAAAAAACAAGATCTGACTTCTTGTTTTCTACTGAAAAGAACCAGAATTTATATTATTTTAGAAAATCAATCATTAATGACAGCTGGCTGAACTTAATCAAGCTCTTCAGTAACTTAACGATTAATGGGTTACTGAAAGATCACTTAGCAGGATTGATTGCCAGATTAAATTACTACTTGGCACAGTAATTCTAAGGTAATTAAAATTATAACTCGGTTATTAATCCAAGAACAAGCTATTAGAGAAAATAATTACTGGTGCTATCCTATATAAAGATTCTAAAATAATTTTAAAATAAAGAGAAAATAGTGCTATTATTAAAAAAGAAGAACAAAAAATGCAGTAATTTGATCTTTACGTATTTTGATTGATAAGTAATGTAGTTTGATTTTTCAGATAAAAACATTTTGATAAAAGAAGGAAAGAATTTTGAAACATTGGATATAATCTCGGGTAACATTTTAATTTCCAAAACCAGTTAATTTCTTAAAAATATACAGGGTGTCCCTTCTTATCGTTCACCAATAGCTAATTCTAAAACCGTTAGTTTCAGATGTATCGTTCCAGTTGTAAAATGTTTGAAATGGTTTTCTTCATCATATGAAAATCCATTGGCGTCAAAATAACTATTTGTTAAAACGTTACGAAATTTAAATTTTTATACAGTCTCTGGTTGCTGCAAGTTATATTAAAAAAAAAAACCCTTTCTCCATGCTCGAACAAATATTCGGTCATAAATTTCGGTCGTATAAAAATTCTATTTTTATACGACCGAAATTTACGAGTTATCCTATACTTTCAATTTTACGATTTTGCAGCTACTAAAAATGCGTTGTGCTTACACTGATAATGTATTTTTTAGCTTTTAGTGTCAGAAAACGCGCAAAATTTTCAAATTTCATCTACTATTCGGTAAGTTTTGGGGGTAGAAGAATGGAATGTTTACTTTTTTTACTTGTTAAAGCATAGAGAAAGTTTTTTCTGAATATCACTAATTGGACTGGGAAATCGTATAAAAATTTAAATTTCTAAACTTTTTAAAAGGTAATAAATTCATTGTATTTTCACATGATGAAGAACAATATTTGAAACATTTTTGTAATTGGAAATATGCATCTACTTACGGTTTAGGAATTAGCTATTGGTCAATGATAAGAAGGAACATACTGTGTAAACTTTGGTTCATATGTATTGAAAATTGGCCGAATAATTCGACTAAACAGATTTTCTCAAATGATTATATTAAGTAAATTGTATAATGACACATTTTAGGGTATCTCTCGTTAAAAATAGCATTGATATAACAAGTTTAGAGTGCGCGGGAGCTTATAATATTTTTTTCAATTACTGTTTTTAAATTAACTCTTTCAGTTCATTAATAAAAAAATACTTTATCATTATTTTTAAATTTTAGTCTTAATATCACTTACTAAATTATGAGAGTTTTCCAGCTTAAAAAACATGCATATTTTATATATATTTTTTTTAAACGTTTAGGAACGAGGCAAAAATGTGTATGTTTTTGTATAAAAACACATATTCCGAACCTTCAAAAACTAAATTTTTCATGTGAAACTGAGTCTTTTGGACACATTTCCTCGATGTTGTACGGCGTATGGAATTCAGCGGTACCAAAGATTTGTCTGAGTGGTTTAATCTAAACCAATGAAACAAAAATCACGTTAAAATATAATATAACTTGTTGCGTACACTGCAAAAAAAAAAAAAAAAAAAAAAAAAAAAGTGTTGATTTTACAGTATAATACTGGCAACCCAGCTGCCAGTATTATACCGTAAAATTAACAGTAATAAACAGTAAAACAAGCAGTAATACGCTGCCGCGCATGCGCAGCAGTATCCAGCAGTATCACCGAAATCGCAATTTTTGAATTTTTTTTGTTGTTCCTGCACTTTTTCACATTTAGATTTTTTTTTTAAATTGTTCTGTTGCGAATATTTACGTCTTAAAAGTAAAAGTCATCTCAAGTTTCAAGATTCTAGTCTTAACAGTTCCAAATTAATCGTAATATAGAAATTTTTAAGGATAGTTTCTGCTCATTTCACCCTTTTAAATTTCGAATTTTTTAGAAACCGCTCTTTGGAAACATTTACATGTTAAAAGTAACTACTATTCAAATTTTCATGTTTTTAGCCTCAACAGGGTCACAGAAATCGTAATTTTAAAATGTTTTTTGTTCTTGGATTCTTTTACATTTCGAATTTTTTACAAACTGTTCTGTGGAAGCATTTAAATCTTAAAAGTAACAGCCAAGTCAAATTTGAAGTTTCTAACCCTAACAGTTCCAAATAAATCGCAATTTAGAACGTTTATAGAACATTTACCGCTCGTTTCACCATTTTAAATTTCTAACTACAGTGAAACTGCCATTTAACGAAGTCTCATCGTTACACTTAAACATTTCGTTATGAAAAAAATTGGTTAAATAGAAATCGACTTAAATTTATTAAACTTGTATACACATAACCCATTTAAAAGGGTAATATATATTTTAATTCGGGCAGTCCTTTTTTTATGCAATATAGATATGGGAATAATTTAATTAGAATATTATTAAATAAAAAATTTAAAAAAGACATAACAAAGGGAAGTAAACAAAAACCGAAGCGTACCTTTTCTTGTTTCATTAAAATGTGATTAAATGTGTGTATTTTCATTAAATTATTCAAATGTGTTCATTTTCATACAGTCCGCTGAAATAAATTCATACACCCATCGCAACAGCAACCTCTTCGCTTGAATACTGTACACTCACGAAAGTGGAATAAACTTCGTTATATAGAATAAGTTTTTCATAATATGGAGATTAATTTACATGTTAATGATGTTCAAAGTCAAGGTTCTGCAGAAAATTTCGTTAAGTAGAAAACTTCGTTAAATAGGGACTTCGTTTAAAGGGAAGTTCCACTGTATTTTTAAACCGTTCATAGCGAGTATTTACATCTTAAAAGTATCCACCACACCAAATTTGAAGTTTCTAGCCTCAACAATATCGCAAAAATTGCAATTTTTTAACGTTTTATGCTCCTGCACCCCCTTGAAGATTGATGTATAAAATATAGCATATGTTAAAGCAGAGATGTTCTCCAGCATTTTGCCACCATTATTTTTTAAATCGGTTCGATAGTTACAGAGGTTATCCCCCTAGAAACACACAAACGTTACTTCGTTATAATATTACTAGAGATTTTCCAGTTCTTGACCGACGATTTTTTCAAATTTTGAACTTTTAACAAAATGGTGGACTGTCAAATTTAATGTATCAGTTTTCAACAAAAATTCTCATTTTGTGTTGCTTATAAAAACGAAGTAATTAATTTAAAAAAAAAGTATCTATCAAGGATTAGGAAAATGTATAAACTTTCATTAAAGGAAAAAAAAACAAAGAAATAAAAGAAATTACGAATAACCATATCTAAATATATTTTAATAATAATAATAATAATAATAAAGATTTTTCAAAATCGTGCAAATCCAATCATGTAATGTTTAAATAGAAATAATTCCAAACAATTTTTTAGTATGTATTTGATAAAGTTTTAGATTTTGGACTGAACAACAACAAAAAAAGAACAACAACAAAAAAAGAAAAAAAGAAAGAAAGAAAGAAAGGATGTTTGGTTGGTAGGTTGATTTATGACGGCTGATTATCTACAGGAGGGATATAGGCCCTAGGGGGAGTGCCCTCCGTGGGGGTCTTTCTAAGGGAACCTAATCCGTATTTACGCATGGTTATCCAAGGTTCGAAAAAAACCGTTGAAAACTCCGAACGATTAGGCCCACGAGCGCTATTGTGTTCGAACCCAACACCTCCCGTCTACCAGTTATGAAAGCAGAACCTCTCGAAGAAAGAAAGGAAGAAAAATATAAATTGAAATAAACATTTTGAAAGTTTTTATTTATAATAGCAAAAGATTGACTCGTCTTTTAAAAACAATATTTCATGAAATTTCGAAAATGTTCAGGTATTGAGTTCTTTTAATTAAAACAACAAAAAGCAAAATGACATCTAGAATATTTTCAACTAACCATAATCAATGACCAGGGCGCGGTTTTCTTCTCAAACTTTCCCTTCAAGTATACTAGATATTTTTATTCTTATCAGCCCCGGTATTCTAAGTCATTTATCATCTCATTTATATACACAGCATAACTCTTTTATTATTATTGTTATCTATTACTCTATTATTTTGAGCCTAAATATTACCTGTTACGATTAAATTATTTCCAACGCATTGGTGAAGTATTTGTAATGAACATAGGTTACGTAATTTACCACTTCTCAAATCTCTTAAAAGCTTTAAATTAACCATGATCTGATAGCATCAATGTCAATGAAATATTGAGCTTTATCGGGTTTGATAAGCCTGTCATAACTTATCATTAAATTGGGTCAAAAATGAACAAAAGTGAGGTAATAATTGAAAGCAATGACAGAAGGGGAATAAAAATAATAAAAACGACTAATAAAAAGCAGACATTCGAAACATTTCCTTGAGCTCGCATTTCTGATTATGAGGGGGAAAAAACTACAAAGGAAAAGCATCAAAAGATGTCCCATCAGGTTTCACGTCTACAAACTCGTGAAATGATCGTTTTTCTTTCGATTCTGTTAGGCACTAGCGTAACTCGAGAAAACATTTCAAAATCACAGGAAACACATTTTGAAAATGTTAACTGTAAATGAGACACCTTATTGTTGCTATTCGCTCCTTTGTGATACTTGATAATATGCTTGAAGAATGCTGATAACTTTTCAAAATATTGACATAGGAGATTGTTGAAAAAGATGAGATTAAATTGCAACGCTCTGACAGGCATCTTTAAGTTATATAATGCTGAGGCAGAATTCTTGAATTAATAAATTCTCTTTTAAACGTTATTTATATTTGAGAAGTTAGTAGTGCTCAAAAATGCTTTGAATTTTTTTCTAATTTTATAGAAAATAATTTTAATGTTTTTATTTAGAATGTAAAATAAGAAGTACAGATAAAAAATAATTAACATGTTTAGTTTATGAGAATTTTAATTAGTAAATTCGAGATAATGTTTATAAATTTACTTTCTAAAATTCTTTGTATCACCACATTTTTTATTTTTAAATATAAGATCCAAATCGATTATCACCATGAGGTTCTGCACACACATTCTAATTAGAACATGTTTTTTTTTTGTTTTTTTTTTTTAAATAAAATTTTATTGATGGGGCTGAAAATAATTAAAAACTTTAATAACATAATTATGAAGCAAATTAAATTAAAGCTCATTAGGAACACAAGAAAATTACAAATATTAGAACTCTTTAACTCAAATAGTTTTTTTAGATAAAGCCTCTTAAGCATTTGGAAGTCGGGAAATTTCGTGCAAATTGCATATTTTTGAAACTAATTCCTAAACAATTTGGCCAAAAAAGTCTAAAACCATTTTAATTATTAAATTCAAGATAATGTTTATACATTTACCTTGCAAAATTCTTTGTGCTACAATACTTAATCTAAGTCGAATATTACCGTGGATTTCTGTACACAGATTCGTAATTACAGCATTTTCTTTTCAGAAAAATAAAAATAAAATAAATTTTAATTATTATTATTATTATTATTATTATTATTTGGTGTGGTGGGAGCTGAAAAAAGTTTAAGTTTTAATAATATAAAAGCTCATTAGAAACACAAGAAATTAACATAAATTACAGCCCTTTAACCCAAAAAGCTTTTCAGATACAAAGCCTCTTAGGCATCTGAAGGTCAGAAAATTTCGTTCAACATGCATATTTTTGAAAATTAATACCGCCTAAACAAAATAGTCAAAATATCTTAAACTCCATATTGATAGACAAAATTAATGCACAAAATATAAAAAATAAAATAAAAATATCAAGTTCCAAAAATACAATTTTATTATTTAATTTGATATAGAATAAGTCTTGTAATCGTTTTGAAAATCGAAAATTTTTTTTTGACGGATTTACACGTTTCAGACACTAGAGATTCCGAAAAACATATTTTTAGAAAAAAAATTTTGCCGTCCGTCTGTTTGTCTGTGTGTGTGTCTGTAAACGCTCTATCTCCCGAGAAAATTGAGATAGAGACTTGCAATTTGGTATGTCCGTAGTATGTAATAATGGGAAGAAGCCTATTTCATTTCAATTACCTCGATTAACCGGAACAATTTTTTTCGGACTCTCGAAATATTCGTTCTGATGAAAGGTATATAAAAATTTTCGAAATTGTTTATTTTAAGAAATGAATATAAAAGACAATAAAAAAACATAAATTTTGCATAAAGCATGAAGTCGATCGGATAATTAGTTGCCGAGATATTTGGAATCCTATTTCCCACACTCTTAGATTTTTCATGACCCTGTATTTCATCCAAATTTCACTTCAAAGATATATTTTAATTGGAAATTTGACGCTTAATCAGATGCAATAAACCGCTAGTTAATAGGATTATTATTTTTGGAGTTATAAGGAAAAACCTCTTTCAAGCAATTCAGTAATCGAGCCTTTAAAGTTTGTGACGTCATCAAGCCACCATTTTATTTGAATTGCAATGCACTTTATAAGTAGTTTACACATTTTTATTTTAATATTTTACATTATGCATATCCATGATGGGTAAGTATTACGGTGGCCCCCAACGACTAGTTTTAAGTTAATATTTTTTCTTTTAAACATTAATTTTTCGTCAGAGAGGCTCTGTTCCCTTGAATTTTTATTTTATTTTTTTTGACAATTTTTATTTTATTTTATTTTTTGACAATTTTTATTTTTATTTTATTTTGTTTTTGTTTTAGATTTTTGTGTTTAAACTTTATCTTAAACATGGAATTTGCGGCGGGGGTGGTGGTGGTGGGGGGGGTTATCCTCCCCCCATTTCTGCATTTCTTTTTATATTGATATGTTTACAAAACACCTTAGTTCGGGGTGGGGGCGGATTCAGATAAAAAAAATGATAGCTAATAACTATTTATGATATTGATGTAGGAGATCTGTTGAAATAGATAGTTTAAATTACGACGCTCTGGCAAGCACTATCAAGTTTTACATTGTTGAAAAAAAATTCTGGAGTTAATATTTTTTCATTTAAGCATTGATTATAATTGGAAAGTCAGTAATGAAACTTTTTGTTTAGTACTGAAACTTTTTTATACTTTGATCTTCTATTAACTTTAAGTATCTGTATTTTATTAACTTCTTTTCCGAAAAATCCCCTCAATATATCCCATGAATATACGCAATTAATTAGTATCAGATTTCGCACGAATCCGATTCCAATCCAAAAATTCTATTTCAAGTCCACCCGAAACCCAAACCGAATCCGACAAAAATTTTCGGCAACCAGAAATCCAACCCGAACTCAACAAAATAATTTTCATCGACCTAAAACTCGACGTCGACGCACTTTAACCCGATCGCGAGCCGGACCCGCAATATAAATCCGACACAAACCCGAAAAACAATTAAAAAAAAGAAAAGAAAAAGAAGTCATAGTTTAATGCAATTATGCAAAAGTAGTCTACAATAGTCTGCAGTAGTCTACAACAGTCAATAACAGTATAATGTATTCTATAGTTGTCTACTCTAATATCAGTCTTATCTTTTATGTTGCATTATACAGGAAAAAAAATCGGTTCCAAAATTCGACCAACAAATTAAGAGCGATGATAGAAGTCATCAAGAAGATGAAAACTTACTATAGAACATGGGGTTGCAAACCACGTTTAGTGGTAGAAAATCGCAAAAATAGATATGAAAGGTGTGAAGTCGAGTGAAACAAAAAGAGGGCCAATAATAAGTAGAAAAAATATTTATATGATGTCAAGCATGATTACAATGCATTGCAGTTCAACGTCAGAAAGGAGACGACGACACATTTTTATAAAAAGTGTTCGAAGTTGCGTCCACGAAGGTCATTGCACAGCCGTCACCGACAGACGAAGTACTGCCAGACGCGTTAAAACATATTCCTATAAAAATATCTCGTCGTCTCCTTTTTGACGTTGTACTGTAATGCATTGTAATCATGCTTTACGTCAAATAAATGTTTTTTCTATTTATTATTGGCCCTTTTTGTTCCACTCGACGTCACACCCTTCATAAATATTTTTGAGATTTTTTCCCACTAAACGTGGTTTGCGACCCCCTGTTCTATGGTAATTTTGCATCCTCTTGATGCCTTCTATCACCCCTCTTAATTTGTCGGTCGAATTTTGGAACACCCTGTGTATATATATATATATATATATATATATATATATATATATATATATATATATATATATATATATGAATATATCATTAGAATTTTCGCAAATAAGGAAAATGTTTATGTACACACAAATATATATATTACTTGAATAATTGTCCAAATAATTTGAAACAATGTAAGACTATAAAATATTTACAAGATAAAACCTATTTAAAAATAAGAGATATAGATTTATTGAAATTCTCACAATTAATCATAACCATTAATTATTTATTTCTCAGTTTCTTTTAATCTTATCTAATCATACTAACAAATAAAATTGTGCACTTTATGAACATATTTACTTTATACGTATTTATGTGTTTTGGCTATTATGAACATATTTATTTAAAACAAATAATTCAACATGCACACTTCTTACAAATTGAACAAAACTATTGGAACAATTAAATTAAAACAGCGCATCACGTTTTTTTATTTTTCCTTATATCAGGGTTCGTACGCCTCCTGGAATTTTGCGACCAGGAAATTCTTCGGTACCAGAATTTTCTTACAGAAAATCTCTCCTTAAAAGAAGGCGAAGTTTCTTGAGTTTAACCTAGATTTCTTTTTCTATAAAAAAAATACTGGTAACACTCCTGGAAAATTCCCGGAACCGTACGAACCCTGTTATATTCAAATTGCATATTTTGTGTTAAATAATCACAAGCGTAATTATGATAAATTTTGGTTAAAACAACAACCATGCGGCAACGATTTATAAAAAAGAGTAAAAACTATAGCTCCACTGGAGAAAAAAATCGAATAATAACGTATCGGGCAAAAGGAATTTCTGTTATTGATAATAACCGTTAATAGTAATATGGCATTATTTGCAAAGGCGTAAGAGAAAGAAAGGCAGTAAAAAGTTTTATAACGAAAAAAAAAAGGAAAATATTCGACATCTTATGTGACAATAAAGCCATATTTTCTCTACACTTCCACCATGCAGTCAAAATATTGACTTATTGATAGAAAATATTTAACCAGTTTTCTCGTTGATAATACTTTCAAATGAAAACATTTAATGCCAATTAATATTTACCGAATATTGATAAAACTTGGCATAATATTTAAATACATTTAATCAAATGCAAATATTGCTTACCACAAAGCTTACCACAAAGAATAAATTTTTCGCAGTACTGGCATTACGTAGTAAAAATTTCATGGAAAAGTCGTTGATCTTATTATTCAGTGATGTAGTCATAAAACAACCACAGGGTATATAATATAGGCAGATGTTGTACACCATAGGCAGAGTATATACACTAGAGACTAGAGAGTACACGCTATAACTACGGAGGAGAAACGGGTTTCTTTAAAGAATCCAGAAGATATACGGTGTATACATACCCTCCACTACATCCCTGCCAATATTGTTTAGGATGTAAGGAGAATTCCATATACACTCATTGCCAAAAGTTAAGCATTCAGAGGAAAATGTTAATTTCTGGAAGCCAATCTGAATTGGAGACGCTGCATTTCGCTGCAGAGTTAGAAAGAAATAGGAAGTATGAAAATATGTTATCTAAAACCCATTCACGGTTTCGTGCCGAGAAATACGCAAAAAAGGCAGTCGTATAAGAAGCCAGCTTTGTGAAGGGTTACAATAATTGCAAGAAAGTGATGATAAAAAGTGTTCAGAACGTCAGTACGTTTTGTTTTCAAGACAGACGTGTTTCTATGGATTCCAGAAGACGAATGGTAGATTATGAGCATTCCGTGCCGTCGGACGCATTGAAGCGGGACAATCAATCGTAGTTGTTGCTCTTTTCTTCGGAGTTAATAATTCCGTAGTTTCAAGATTATGGAAACAATTCCTAACCAGCCAAACAGATATCCGAAGACCTGTGGCCGGTCGTCCAATGGTTACGAATCCGCGGATGATCAATGTATTGCTGTTGTAGCCCAGCAGAATCGAAGAGCGACCTCCACACGTGTGACATCTATGATTGCAGTGTCCATTGGTAAGACGATATCTGCCACTACTGTGTGCCGAAGGCTACACATGAATGGATTGTACACCCGGATACCTCGAATTTGTGTTCTTCTGTCCGTCCAATCCAGAGGGGCACGATTAAAGTACTGTCGGCAACATTTCAATTGAACTGTGTCTGATTGGGAAACGTTATATTCACGGTTGAGTGGAGATTTACCCTGCGACCTGATGAGAAGCGTGCAAGCGTCTGGATAGAAGTAGGCACACGCAATCGGCCCCAGAACATCACCTAACACGACGCATTTCGTGGTGGAAGCATTATGGTGTGGGCAGGGATTTCATTGGGACATTGCACCGACCTGCACATCTTTAGACGGAGTTCTATGACGGCTGTCCAGTATCGGGATGAAGTCCTAGACGCCACTGTGAGATTGTACGCTGCAGCAGTTCTTTCGATTGTACGCTGCAGCTGCTTTCGATTTAATGGATGATAATGTGGATCCACATAGAGATGTCCTCGCCAAAGACTATCTGGAGAGTGAGGGGATTGCGCGTATGCAGTGCCCGGCGTACTCGCCCGACATTAATCAAATTGAAAATCTTTAGGATGCCCTCGGCCGTGCTGTGTGTGCACGTTTCCTACCCCCAACCGCTCTCATATAGTTGCAAAATGCTCTCAAGAGGAATGGCGATTACTTGGCTCTACGAAAGTTGATTACCGCACGGAAAGTATGGTCACACGCTGATTTTACATTGATCATTTACTTTAATATTTTAACACGCTGTAAGCTTTGTATGGAAGTACGGGGTGCTCACATACACTTATTAATGTCGATTTTGTTTGTGTTTGTTTGTGTTGTAATGTCGATTTTCGAATATGTTTGGCTTTAAACATATTTTTGTTAACGACTCCAATATGACTTAATCTTATAATTTACAAATTTATACAATATTTACAAATTTAATATTGTTTAATCTTTGTATGTAATTCTTTGTTTTTTGCCATGCATAAACATATTTGCTACTTTCCTGCCGTATTTCGTGTCACTCTAAGCAGTACCTGTCGACTTTTCCGTATTTTACTGCTGCCTGCTTAACTTTTGGCAGTGAGTGTATTTTAAAAGCGTCCATAAAGCACCTTAGTTGTATCTTGTCTCAATTTTCTATGATAATGTTTCCCTTTTTTAACGTACACAGAATTTTAATGTAAGAAATAATGTATCCATATCATATGACCTTTAATTTCCATATTGTTATTGCCATATTTATAATACTGAAACAACCTATTTTCTTAGTATGCTGTTTTCATGATATTTTCGTCATACGGGTAGGAGAAAATCTTTGAAATTGTAAAATCTGACTGACTTCGATCATGGTAGTTTATTTATATGTTTGTATTGCTAAAGTTGATATCTGATAGAGAAAACGTTTTAAAAATATCAGAAGTTTATTTTTAAAATGATAATTTAAAAAATTGTCAGAACATTTTCTTTTCACCTTCATTTTATATTAAGCAATGTAATATGTTTGGAGGAATTTTCAAGAAGTGCATTTATAAAATACTTGAATATATTTTATATATTAAAAGAAAATATGCATACAGTATAAGATTATTATGGGATAGGTAATATAAAACAATGAAGACATGCTTGCACTCCAGTTTATTTTCACGAGAATTTGAGTTTAAACAGCTCATAATCTATTTCTTTTGTCTTGTTTGCAGCTTTTGCTTCGGCCATTTGAAACTATTAAATTTTGAACATAGTTTCGATATGATTAACAACCTTCATGAATAAAGACGAGAAAACTTGTAACATTTTATATTTTTCTGCCAAGAAATGTTACGTGACTACTCATTTTAACTACGTTATCAATTACGTACAACGACAATGTCAGTGTTCAAGAGGCCTTGTTCATTTTCACTTTTTATTTAAAATATGATAATTTTTTAAATGATAAAGTGATAATTTTTATATATGACATTTACGATGCTGTTTCTTATATGATTTAGTAATCCCTTACTTTCTTAATTTTGCATTTTTATTCCATGTTTGTATGAATAAAAATCCAAAGTTTTTAAGTGTGGGTGATTTCTTTTCAGTATGAAATAATATGTAATAACTGACATCATGATTAAAATTCTTTTTATGTTTAGTTATTATCTGTCACGTTATTATTTAGTCATTTTTCAGAGTTTTTTCAAGGCTTGAAAATACTGCGTGATTTAATTTGGAGGAATGGATTTAGTGTTTTTTGAGTACCGCAATTTTCGATTAGAAATATTCGTTTTATTTAATTGCGGACTATCTGCATGAAATAAAGCGAATATTTCTGTTTGGAAATAGTCATACTTAAAATACGATAATTTGGCAGGAATGCAAAGCGTGCTAATATGCATAAATAAATTTAAAAGCACATTTTTATTTTTATTGTTAATGGGTGAAATATGCGATCCAAAAAGTAACATTGAACGCAAAAACCAAGTATTTAAAATATTGTAAAGCACAAAAATTTTGCGAAATTTAAAATAATTATGCACATTAATTGTGAAATTAGTGGTATTTTTATACATTTTGTTACCTATATTATATATTATTCAATGATATCTACAATTTAAAAATAAATGTTATTAGTCCACTATTGCAGTATACGGTGGGCCCCGCTAATTGCATTCACAGAACCCTGTACTACATTGCGTCGGCCCTAGGTATAGTATATTTGTTAAATTACAGTTAGTGTAAGTGAGTGCTCATATAACACAAGATAATTTGCTTTATTTAGTTCATGGTTTCAAAAGTAGAAGAGAATTCACATTATCAAGTTGAATCTGTTTATATTGCTCTATTTTTTAATGATATATATGTAATTTTTATATGATTAAATATGTCAAATTAACTAAGTGAATGAGTTTATTTTTTTAAATAAATTTAAATAAGCTTTTCTAATTATTAAATTTAAATATTTAGTGAAGGTTATTTTGCTTTAAAATCTGTAGTTTTAAAATTATATTTTGAATTTTAAAAAAAATCTGATAAAAAAAAATCCGATTTTTTGATTAAAAAAAATGAAAAAATCATGTTCCCTGGTTTTAACCACTATTTATAGTCGGTTTAAAAAAACAACCTAATTTTTGACTTTGGGGGCCCTGGACAACAGGCTTGTGATTATCGGGTCCTGCTTTAAAAAACTAATATTAATCTTTTGTTATATATATACATTCGAACCCGGTTAAGACGCATTTCAAGGAACTGGACAAAAGTCTCGTATTAAGCGGGATTGCGTATTAAACGTGATTTGCATAAAGTTACAGGAATTGAGCTTATATACGCATCTAGCCGTTTAAATGAACTTTAGAGCTTTCATTTATATGTTTACTGTCGAAAATTGTGTCTTATGCTGATTTAAATTACAATTTAACTGCATTATTATTTCATTGACTCCACAAAACTCGTTGCGTAAGTAATTCACCGGTCATAATAAATCAGGATAAGGCTGGCATCAACAGAAAACAATAAAGAAACAGAATTGAAAACGAAAGAATGTTTTCCTTCCTTTTCAAATGCGTTTAGTGCTCGCGAATATACGTTTATATACGTTTAAACGTATACGTAGTTAAGCCTTTTTTCCATATTATACCTATCCAAAATCGTTACAGGTTACAATGCGTTTTAAACGTATTATACGTATATTCGCGAGCACTAGTTTAAAAGCACACAGAGCTTTATTTCCTACATTGTACGAGAGTGAAATAAATCGAAAAAAAGAAGAAAAGTAACAAAAAGTAGCGAAAATTTGCCCATTTCTCTATTATTCAGTACAAAAATACAGGAAGAAAAAGACAAATAATTTTAGGACGCTGGATCAAAGAAGAGTTGCAATGTTGCTAATTTAGAGGGATTAGATTTTTTTTTAAATTCAAATAGCTACAACTATTTCCGATTACTAATTTTAACCTGTAGAAATTTGTCATTAAATAAGTCGAATATTATTAATTGGAAACAATGATTTTTATCGAAAAAAATTCGTTAAATTGGCAGTACTGGAGAAAAGAAAAGAATTCACATCTTGGTCTATGAATTCGTGTCTTAAATGAGATTTTTTTCCTCAAAGAATCGAAGTTCTATAGCGTATTAAGCTGGATCGCGTAACAACCGTTCGCGTATTAAACGTGATATTTTACATTACTCTAATGGCGACGTTCAAGGGACCTGAAAAAAATCAGCGCGTCTTAACCGGGTCCGACTGTATATGTTAATAAATTTCTGTTGACCTTTAAGTATTTAAAATAGCTTTTCTTTTCAGAATCTTGAGATTTTAACCGAGATGGAATGGAATTCTACAAAACTCGAGATTGAGACACGCGGGCTGTAGAAGTGTTGCTGAGTGGCTATGTGAGTGTTATCACATCATATTCCTTGGTAACATTGCTCCAGCTAAATTCCTTTTAAACATGGCCATCAGAATACAAGCTTTCTGGAAGACGAGACTAAAACAGTAAAGAGTATTAGTGGAAGTGGTTGCCACGTAATTGGTTGTAGAGTCGAGCATTATGGAACCGTATATGGAGAGAAGAAAAATTTGCATAATCGTTGAGTTGATGCTTTGACTTTGATTGGTTTTTAACTGTCATGTGATTTATTACGTAAATATTACGTAGTGGCTTTTGTGGGTGAGAGCAGAGTGTGAGCGTTAAGTGAAAGCTGGTTTTTGATAGTTTTCAAGATTACTATGCCTATGAGCGACATTTTTATTCCTCGACCTCGGATCGTCCAAAGGCAAGTTAGCATTTTTAAAAATATGTTGTAGTAATATTTAGTTTTTTATTAGCCTTTTATTGTATGTCTCTCATGCATGCGTTAGTGATGTTGTGTTTGTCACGATTCCAAGATGGCGATGGTGACGCATTAGAAAACAGTAGTTTGGCGCGTGTTTGGGATGTGCTCCAATCAAAAAGTGCCCAAACATCGTGCCGTAACTAAATTATTTTCTTAAAAATCATTTATTTATTTATTTATTTTGCATTTATTTAATTATAAAAAATGAATTTGTCTCAAAAATAGTTTCTTTTTGCTCTTTGTTTTTTCGAGGTTGTTCCATAAAGTTTGTTTTTATAATAAGATAATGTCAAACTTCATTTTTTTTTTATTCAATTACTACCAGAAATTTTGAAAAAAAAATACTAAACTTATTTTTATTTGGCATCTAATCTAATTCTAATTAAAATCAGAAATTTCTTTTTTTTTTTTTTTCAAAATTTCTGGTAGAAACTGAATAAAAAATTTTGAAGTTTGACAGATATGATTCTGCGCATGCCCAAATGATTCATTCGAATAATCAAAATAATCGTTATGCCCATCACTAGTCTTGATGTCACCAGTCTGTATAAAAAGTATAAAAATTACATCTAACGAAACAGAAAATTAAAAAATATTGATGGTAAAGGCTTCTGAATGGTAACATTTTTTGTACATCATATTATATATACCAGGAAGAGAGATCGCCAATCATGTTCAAAGCAGCATATAAACTTATTAAATACATAACAATAATAAAAAATGGTAAATATTATAAAAAGAAACTAACACAATGCAAAACTGTAATTCAATATACTTTTATTAAATTCATAACACCAGATTGGTGGCTTTTATCAATAAGATATTTACGATGGTAGTTTTATTTTCAGTGGTATGTTATATTTGCTTGAATGAATATAGTATTATATAAATATATATTTTATACACATACTATACTGTCGTACTAATAATACCTGATAATAACAATTACAATGCACACACTTTTTTCTACATTATAACTGCATGTTTAATATTATATATTAATTGCCATATTAAAGGCAATTACAAAAGTTTTTATATATAACTATATAGTATGTATCTATATCATATTATGTAGGTATATATAAATACTTTTGCAATTGCATTTAATATGCGGCAACTAATGTATAACCATGCAGTTATAATGTAGAAAAAACGGGTGTGAATTGTAATTGTTATCATCAGGTATTGTTAGCATCGGTAGCGTTTATGAGTATTGAAAAATGACATTCAGAAATGTCAGGAAAAGGTATCACTCAATATCTGAAAATTATATTCAAAAATACCGGAAAAAATATCCCTCAATATATGAAAATATTATTAAATGATATTGCTAAAAGTCAGAAAATGATATTCAGGAATGATAGAAAAAGATGTCGCTCTATGTCGGAAAATATTGGCCAACACTGCCAGATATAAAAAAAATAATATTCATTAATATTATTTTATGGGGGGGGGGGAGGGATGTCATTTAACGTCGGCCAATATCAAATTTTGATATTGGCTAATACCTTTGTGTTAAGTGGTGGGAAGTGTATCTAAACATGTAAAAGAAAAGAAAAGAAAATATATATTCTTTCCGAGAAAAACTGAAAAATAATTACATATGCTTAGTGATGTTTATTTATGAACTTAAAGGCTCTCTGCTTTAGACCTTTATATACTGTGAAACTATACAATTTATATATTTTTGGAATTGTCAAGACTCTGTGTTATTTTTTACACGGAAATTTGAAAATTTGAAATGTTTAAGTTTTCTGTACCCTTAAATTCAGCAGTTTTTTTAAAGGAAAATAATATTAAAAAATTAATATTTTAAGTATTTATAATTTATAAGCATCTTAATATTTTAAATTGTGCACTATATACAAATTTATTGTGTATTACGTTCTTTAAAAGAATATTTTACAAATGTAAACAAATATCCATCGCCAAAAACGGATAGCAATTACCACCTACACGTTTTGCTTATTTACTGCACAAAAATTTATACCAAAATCTGTTTTTAAATGTAAAACAATAGCAACAGAAACGAAATTGCTTCGTTTCTGTTACCCAATTCGACCGTTGTTAATTATAATGTAACTGTTTGAAGTTCACTGAATACACTGCAATTAAACTCGAATAATTCAAAGAATGTTACAAAATAATTAAACATTCCTAAACATTAAAAAGTATCTCTAAACAAAAATAGCTTATCTATTATCAGTTTAGCACGTCTTGATATAATATTTAAAACGTTGTATCATTAAAAATCCAAATATTCTTCAGAGTATAATAGTCGCGTATGCTGAGGGTGGAACTAATATTAAGGATTTCTCAAATCTGCCGGTGCGGTAATGTCCAATCTCTCTCTCATGTAAGATCTCAATAGGAAAATATCTTACAGCGTCAGCTATTGGCGAAATTTTAAACTAACTTTGAAATCATGTGGTTAAAAATTTATTGCTTTTCTAATAAAGATGCAATAAACGGGCATTTCTATCGTTAAACGCTTTCAAATTATATAATTTTAAAAAAGGGTTCTTCCTTTTTGGACACCAGAAATATAAATATACAGTGAAGCACCGTTTATACGTTTTTCAAGGGACCAAGAAATAAAAACGCATAAATGAAAAAACGTATAAAGGAAATTCACAAATGTACGAACATTTCCGTAATTACCAACAATAAAAAATCAGAGATAAATTAAAATACATGAAATACAAGAGGTATGTAATACTAAACTTCTCATTCCGGATATAATTTACAACTTACAACTAATCATATTCATTCACCATGTATAAAATATTTTGTTATTTTAAGTTGTACGGAATTTTTGGAATGCACAGAAAAAAGTTCATTGTTCACAGTTAAAAGTGCCATCTTAACATTATCATGCAAATCATTGCTAATGAGGTATTCTTGCATGGTGTTAAAACCCGCCAAAGCTTGTTGAAAACTTGGCAGTTGCTTTTCAGTGCAGTTATCCTCTTCTTCACTGCTAGTTTCTTCATTTGCGATCATTTCATCGATTGTTAGAAGAGAACATGTTGCAAGTTCCGAATCACATTGCACAAAATCTTCAAATGTAGTAAGATCACTTAAATTTGACCAGTTTTCTGGTGGAGTAAAATGTTCAGATTCTTTGTTTTCAATAGGATTGACATCCACTGGAGTTAAAAATCCACCAAGGGCGAAGCAGTTTTTTATCGTTTAGGGTAAAACATTTTGCCAAGGCATCATTATGAAATTCATAGCTTGTAAGATGTTAATGTTCACATTTTCGAAGTCCCCGTGGTCTAAACTGGCGATAGCTGTTTTCACCAAACGTTTTTGATGATGCTGTTTTAAGAATTTTATGACTCCTAAATCCAGTGGCTGCAATTTGCTGGTACAATTTGCAGGGAAGAATTTGACAGTTATGTTTTTTAAAAAGTCCGTATCAGGTGAATTAGATGGACACTGATCAATGAATAAAATGATTCGCTGCTTCTGGTTTCGTATTTTATCATCTAATTCTTTTAAACCAATCGGTAAAGAAGGACATTGTCATCCATGATTTTTTATTGGCCAGGTACATTGTTGGTAATGTTTTCACACTTTTGAAGCAGTAGGGCGTTTCTGATTTGCCAATAATCAAAGGAGGCAATTTTTTCGATCCTTCTGCTTTTACACACAATAAAACTGTTAATCGCACTTTACTCTTTTTTTCCACCATGACACGTATCCGATTTGATTCCAAGAGTTTTAGATGGCAGAAGATTATAAAACAAACCGGGTTTATCTTCATTCAATATGTCTTTTTGTTCATATCATTTTATCAGATCTGGCAGTTGGTTTTGAATCCAATCATCCACTGTTTCGCAATCAACATCTCCAGACTCTCCACCTACAGTTTTGCCTCTTATGCCATATCTTATACTTGTGTAGCCATCCTGAGGAAAATAATGCATCGCATTCCACATTCAGCTTCTTCGAAATTTCTCTTGTTTTCTCCCTAAACAAAGGACCGTTGATGGGAAGTTTTACACTAAGACACTGATTAAACCACTGTTAAAGCAATTTTTTTCAACATCAGCGAATTTTCCGCTTTGGACTCGAAGTTTCTTTGAAGCACTACATCCACTTTGATGATCTTATGCTTATAAATTAGTGTGTTTAAAGTTGAAAATGGTAAACCAAATTCTTTGGCAAGATCCACTTTTTTAAATGCTGTTTTACATCCACTCTTTGTTAAATGCACATTTTTTCCTTCAACGACAGATATTTTCTATTACGCGAAGTCATCGTGAACCACTAGTGAACAATACAAATCCAGACACTGAATCTGCCAGGCCTAGGGAGAGCACAACAACAAACCTTATCTATAGAAAGTGGGACGTTCACATTCCTTAGGGGTATGGCTTTTGTTCAACTGGGCAGATGTTGCATTTTGTAAGACTGGACAATCGGGATTTGGGAATCTGAGGTTGAAATGTGCATTTTCTCTCTTCTTGACTTGCTGAAAAAAAACGTATAAATGAAATTTGCGCTTTAAGGAAAAACGTATAAAGGAAACCATTTAACGTTAATATCCATTGGATTTTGCCGGGACCATTAAAAAAACGTATAAATGATAAAAACGTATAAACAAGAAACGTATAAGCGGTGCTCCACTGTATATCCCTTGGAGTCGGTTTTATTTTTTTATTAGAAATTACTTCTTACAAAGCTTTTTATTAAAATTTAAGTATATTTAATTTTTCAGGGTTGGCCATTTATCGATTACTTTTTTAGTCGATTGATCAGTCAACTAAACGTTCAATCACACGAAATTTAATCATGATGATTGCAATCATAATTGAAATTGAAAAAAAAAAATTACCGTTTACACATTTTTCGTGATTAATTCAATCGTGATTACTTTAATCATTAATCAAATTACACAGACGAAAATTAAACATGGCCGCCATTTAACTTTCTTAAATTTGCTTTCATTGCTACGAGACTGCTGTTAAAGATCAATATACGATTTTCTCTATTGAAAATTATACGGAGTCATACAAAATTATTCAGATACACCATGGTTAAAATGTGTAAATCATTTAAGGGAGAAAATATAGTTCAACCTTTTTTTTATAAAACTGATATTATTTTATTTTGTAATTATTATAGGCAAAGGAAACAAAATTACCAATCGATTTAATTTTCAGTAAGCTAAATAATTGAATTAAAATTAAATTGCAACTATCTTAACCTATCTATATTATAAAGGACAAATGTGGTTGTGCGTAACACCGACTTCATTTTGACGTTCGCAACACCCAACGATCAATTTCGCTTTTTCTGCAATTTTTAAACTTCTAAATATCGCACATTTTCAATTTTGACACCGCCAAATAGAAAACAGCGTACAAACAAACATACAAACAACCGTACAAACAAATGCACAAACAAACGTACAAACAAACGTACAACTGAAAATAAACACGAACAAATGTACAATTGCACAAACAAACAAACAAACGTACAAAAAAACGCACGAACAGACGTAATATTCAAACGTATAAACAAAGATACGTACAAAAAAAGCAAACAGACAATCAAACGCACAAACCTACAAACAAATGCACAAACATACAAAGTACAAACAAAGAAATTTAGAAACAAACGTACAAAAAACAAACTAGGAATCAAAAGTTAAAAACAAACTTTCAAAAGAGCAAACATATAAATACACAAACAAAAAAGTATAAACAAGCAAACAAACAAAGAAATGTAAAAAAACAGAAACAAACAAAGAAACAACTGTACAAACAAACTTACAAACAAACAAACGTACAAACAAAGCTACAAAAATATTTAGTCCTTAGTAATACTTGCTAGTTGTTTTGCAAGTATTACTTGTATCTTGCATCATTGACCATGCCTATTTCCCTTAGATCTTTTGTTTGATTCTCATATTTCCCGCTAGAGGGTACTCTCTTTTCGTCTTGCGCCTTTTGAGGGTTTTATTAATTTGACATTTGATATCATAGACCGGGCAGCGGCGATCAAAAAGAGTATGTCATCGAGTTTCGAAATGACATTTTTAATAAATGATGTAGGACAAGGTTTTTAAAAACATATGAAAAAATGACTGGTATGCCTCGGCATATCTTGCTGGTATGATGAGCAGAACGGGGAACTAATTATTCAGTTTGGGGTTACTATCACACCGAGTTTCGCCAAGAATGTTTAACATGTTGTATATCTTGACTAGTCAAGTCTGCCTTCTCCTATCTTGGTACTATATGAGCAGAATGGGACCAGTGAGTGAGCAACGACTAAGCTTGAAAGCATCGCGATCATCCGATGCATTAAAAGCCCAAACCCTCATCGAACCCGTTATTTGTTGTGCTTAACTTAACGAAAATTGCTTTTAAATTTCCTGGCGGGATCTTCTGTGCTAGAGGTTACTTTTCTTCCAACAGTCTCAAAAAAAAGGGGGATGGCGCGTCTGGCGTTTTCACATTTAGAACAAAATATTTAAAAAATGCATTATTTAAGCTTTAATTTGGCACCAAATTCATTGCGAAGCTCGATTAGATGATAGTACCGTGAAATGATGAACTGGCGCCTCATTCTGTTCAAATCGTACCAAGATATCACGAGGCAGACTGAAATATTTGTATTGTACTACAGTGCGTCCCAAAAGCTTATAGGCAACAGGGTTTTCTTATTTTACAATTGAAAAAGAGGAGTAACAATTTCAAAACAATTTCTAATTATAAATAATATAAAGACAATAATAATACTATACAAAAATAATATTACACAATCACAGACATTGTGAGAAAAATTAAAACTTAAATTTTACTGTCCCAAAAGTTTATAGACAACTCATTGTTTTTCGTTTAACGTTCAAATTTTTAAGTCGTTTTTTCTAATGACTTCAAAAATTCGATCAAGCACACTCAAAACCAGAATTTGAAGATATTCTGGCTTTGATGAAAACTAAATTCGTTCAATTTGCGGATTTAGATATTGAACCGTTGCAAATTGACGCCTATTAGCATATACGTTTCTAGGTAATATTCCCCAGAGTTTCTCTATTGGTTTCAGGTCAGGACTTACGGCTGGCCAGTCAATAATAGTTACTTGATTTTGTCTAAATCATTGTAATTGTAGAGTTGGACCCGGGAATGGAGCAATTTTCTTGGTGGTATATCTATTTGTCCCCACCTAGAAACTTTCCAAATGAAAGTAACTATACTTCAAGCGTTTTCTGGTAATCGTGAGAACATTGACGACCTTTCGAAAAACCAATATCGGTTCTTCCATTATAAGAAAATGCTCCCCACACTATGAGTGAACCCTTTCCTTGTTGTCTGCTGAAAAAAGTTCGTGGTTCCTTGCTAATATCGTGCCAGTAATACGCCTAATCACCGGAAACATCTAAATTAAATTTCTTTTCATCACTGAAAAAAGAACTCAACCATTCATGTGATTTCGGGTCCACTGAACACTAGCATCTTTATGCCGTTTTACAAACTTTGGCGAACGATGTATTTTGTGATAATCAAGAAATTTACTTGCCTACAGCCATCGATGGACTGTGGATTTTGATACTGTAACGCTTACGTCTTTAGAAACTGAACGTACAGACAGGTTCTGGATTGAAACTAATCCCAAAATCTCTCTGTCTTGCTGTTTAGTTGTTTTCTTTGGTCGTTCAGAACGGGATTTTTTTCAATATTGTCACCTTTTGACAGAATTCAGTAAGTACCAACACTACTGCATGCAATTTTTCTTGCAATGTCCACAACTTTCCATCCTCGAGGCTTTAAATGATAGATTTGCAAAATTTCGTTTTTGGAAAACTGCACATTGCGAGGCATCTTTGCAATCAATCAGAAACGGAAAGAAAGATTCGATTTTTTTCTCAGGAAACTATTGCATCATAAGTACATACCTTGAAATATGCAAATTTTGGATATGAGTAATTAAATCAGCTTTTAACACCGGTTGTCTATATATTTTTGGGACAGCATTTTCCTGTCTTTAATTTTTTTTTATATTAAATCTACCACTGCTGAAGTTGTTTGAGTATTTTATTATTTTTATTTCATCATTATATATTTGCATAATTTATTTCGTTTTTCTTTCGTCTTTCTTAAGAAAAATGGCTGGCTTGCACCAGCTGGGTATTGTAAGCGAGTATTTGAATATCTAAATATGATCCTTTTATAAATTTAATAGTTGAAATATTTTTTAAGTCTTGGAATGTGTTTGTTTACCCATTTAGTAAAGACATTTTTATGAATAATTATATACTTATTTGAATTTGAATGGACGATTAATGTATAGATACCCTATTTAGGTAAGTCCTTTTTTAAGACTTTCCAACCTAGTTGAAAAGTGTTTATGACTTCGGTTTGTCTGCCGTCTGGTCGTGCTCTAACTCGCCTAAATCTACTCGGATTGTCTTGAAAATTTTTTTTATGTTATTGTTGTTTACTATAGCATGTTCCCTATTTCAACTGAAGTGTGTAGCACTTATAGTTTTTTTACAGGGACAGTAAAAAATATTCCGTTACATTACAGTCAATGGAGAATAATCGGTTCAAGCGCATTTTGGTGAAGCTACGTCATTTAAAAAATAATGAAATTGATATATAATTATGAAGCGCATTAAAACATGTTTTTTGTAGAATATGGGGTGCAAAGCATTTATTATTCATTTACAGGGTCAAACAAAAGAATTCTTTTACACATCGTTATATGGGGAAAAATCGTCTACATTGTAATTTAGTGATATTTCACTATTTCAAACATAATGAAAATTATATGCATTACTGAGGTGCACTATAAATTGTTCTCATGTGTGCATTGCGTTTATTTACAGGGACACACAAAATATATTAGTTACAGTACATTTGCGATATTTACAGTATATGTGTGATACTTTGTTTTCAACTTTGGTTTGCATTTTTAACTTTTTTTTTTTCACAGTACGTGTGTGTTTATAAACTCGGTTGACCATATACAGGGCTACACACGGAAATTCGTAAGTACTACAGACTATGGGAGTGAATTGTTTAAGGGTAGTTTTTAATTGTGTTTACGCATTTTCCTGCTGAACTATATTTAGTAGACTAATAGAAGTTTGTGGAATATAAATAAATTCATACACAGAGCTACGAAAAAAAAAGATACATTGTCGTTTACGTTTGGTAATTGCTGCAAGTGAGTTTCAAGTTGCCTTTTAGCTTAATAGGTGGTGTGTACAAAAGTCTTCAGATAATATACAGGGCTGTACAAAAGATTCTGAGTGCATTTCCATTGATTGGCGAAAATTGCTAAATGTGAATATTCTAACTGAGCTAATTTTTATCATACTATATATCCACATCTATTGATCATATACAGGACTGCACAAAATAATTCGTCTACTTTTTTGACACTGGAAGGTAATTTCGAAAACTATTTTTCAATGTGTTATGTGTTTTCTACACTGTTTACTTACATATCTCCTTTCACCTTATTTAACGGTGAAGTTTCGTTACAGTTTTCTGGTTGTGTTGGAAAGTGTTTCATAATCTATGATTGACGCATGATTTTTCGTTCTTGTTATTAATGCTTGCGAGTTCTGTATACAAAACGAAAAATGTTTTTCTTTCTTTTAAAGCATTTCGTGAATTTACTTTTTAACGCATTAATTAAAATTTGTTTAAAGCATAGCTTGTATGTTATAAAAATATATTGTTTGGTCTTCTTGAAATTAACTTCGTTTCTCATGAAATGACATAATAAGATTACGCCTTTAGTATTTAATAATGATACGCCTGGTTTGTATTGTTGCCGGCATTCAGAGACTAATTCAAACGAAATCACGTGCGTTTATCTTTTTTCTGAGAACTTCGGAAACGAGCCCGGCTAATTAATTAGATTAACTAATTAGATTGATAATTTATTTAATTGTTAATGAAAGCGAAGAATTAAAATTAAATTAATCATTAATCATTAGTCTATGAGTAAGATTGAAACGAAATCAATCTTTAGTCAATCTTTAGTCATTATTAAAAAGCTAATCGTTAGTGTTCAATCGTTAATCAAATTAAAATTTTGAACCACGCTGTTATTTTGCATATTCATATATATACTCAATTTTTTTAAATTTTTTATTAAATTCTTTGTAGTATGATTTTAAGTACAAATGAGAAACAAAAATCAAAAACTTTAACTTACTGCCATTTGACCTTACTAAAGTCCTTCTTTGTAACATATAATTAATAGTAGTTTATTTATTTTTACTTTTCAATGATAATTGCTATTATTAAGGTTATAGATGACAGGTATCAATAATTAGACATCGAGACCTCCCATGCAGATTTCAAACTTAATAATTACTTTAAAAGTGATTTTGAAAACAAAATGAAACCGTTGAAAATTCGCTAAAGAGCGGCTAACTGTTTTAGTTTTATGTTAAAATAAAACCTAAATCTAGTTCATAAATACTTTCGCTTTCTGACAGTTTTATAATTAGTTTTTTAAACTTTATTTTGCTTATGTTCACTTTTAACTTGGATAATGATGTTATCCATAAATATACAGGGTGTCCTAAAAAAGGTTAAAACGCGCTTTAATTTTTTACCTCTTGGAGATAAGTAGGCACTATAAACTTGAAAAACGTTTGTTCAAAATACGGTAGGAATTAGCATTGTAACAATGAACTATTTCTTCCATTTTCTTTTCAAAAGTTACACTTTTAAATTTTTTATATACTTTTAAATAATTATTTTTATATATTTCCCCTCCCCTAGAAAAAATTGGCAAATCAAATTATTATTTTTTCTCTTTCTGTTGCAACATATCCATTACAAAAAACTGCATGCTTTTATCTTTAAAATAGAATGCGTTATGTTTAATTGAAAATTGAGCATTGTGAATGGAGTCCATATATCAATTAAAAATGCAGATCTGTGAGAAGGTTATAAAAAGAGGAAACATGGACGATTATAATTAAATAAAATTAACCCTTTGCTTGCAACATTATTAGTTACTAAGAATTTGAAAATATTTAACAAGCTTTAATAGAAACGCTCAGTTATGCATTGGAATTGAAGAAAAGCATTTTGAAAATGTTTTATGTATGTTTTGTTTTTAATATGGTTACTAGGATTTAAAACTGGATTTGTATCTTTACGGGATCTCTGCCTGTGTAATACTTTATTTTGATGTATTTCTAAAACAATTTTTTGACACCTGTTAACATATTTTTGATATAAAAACGCAATTGTCAATTTGTGAATGGTCTTTATTTTTGTTAATGAAATAGCATTTCAAATGGCACGAAAAACTGATATAAATCAGTTTTTTTTGTTTAGTTATTCTCTTTCAGTTAATTTTTAATATACAGGTATGCAGTTTTTGTTATGTTCTTGTTGGAGCAAAAGGAAAAAAAAACTTCCAATTAACCAATTTTGTCTAAGAAGACCATATAAAAATCTAAAAAGTGTAAGCTTTTGAAAATTAATGTGAGAACTAGTTCATTAACAGAAAAGCATTTTCTGCGAAATTACATTCATTTTTTAACTTTTCTACACAAATAAGTAAGAACTAAATAATTAC
This sequence comes from Maratus michaelseni, assembly GCA_963931845.1. Classification (NCBI taxonomy): domain Eukaryota; kingdom Metazoa; phylum Arthropoda; class Arachnida; order Araneae; family Salticidae; genus Maratus; species Maratus michaelseni. The sequence continues at coordinate 261,338,744 of OZ007592.1, forward strand.
ATGAAAGGGGGATTTTGAAAAATAAAATTTTACAAAGTGCATTTCAACCCTAACAAATTTGTTTATTTTTATTTTTATAACATGTTGATTTAGCATAAAATAAAATGTATGTGCAAAGAATCATTTAAGATATTTCATTTTTTTTTTTTTTTTTTTGGACAGATTCTTTTACTTAACTGATGTTTATTTATATTTTTACTAAACGTGAAATACAATTTAAAATGGAAATTGGATAAAAAACAAGCTTTATTTTTCTTTCATTTTCTTTTCATTCATTTTGAATTCCATTTGATTCCTTTAATTTTTGTAATTATTTTACAATAGATTTTACTTAATTTCTGCAGTTTAAATCACTCATGCATAGTTTACACATTTTATATGTTGTTATTATATTAAAAATATGTTTTCTAGGAAATTAAATAAAATTAAAATACAACTACGACTACCTTCCGGCGCAACGTACCTTTTTTTTTTTCACCATTTTAACTTTACATGATATTAATATTGCGTTCAACATGAAATGAAAATCTATCTTTTTGTCGTCAGACTTCATGGGTTTAGCGACAAAGTACAGTATGTTATGATTCATCTGATTTTTATTCTTTTCAATATTCTCTGGGCAATCAGTTGCCAGTTGTAGTAACTCTACCCACTACATTATTGTAGCAAACTGTTTATTGTTGAGATAAAGATATTAAAAAACATTCTTTAAATTCATTAAAAAATCTGTGAAAGAAATAGGACTTTGTCATTAAAATTATTCCCAGATTTTTTTTCTTACTTCCCATATCCATAAAAAAAATTTGTTAATTAGTAAAACACAAAAATTTGTTTCCGTCATTGGAGCTCAGTAGTTTAGAGTAATTATCTACCTGTAATATAAGCATAATTTTGGATAAGCGATACTTAGAGTCACTGATCTTCGTGCTTCCAAGTGTCATCATGCGTAATAAAGTCATCCTTTGACCTATGAGATGAGTGCTTTTTTAGTTTCACAAAAAATGTATTTATTGGGCATTATAAAACATATCATTATGGTAAACTACCTGATTAAGTTATGCATCACACCTTTCAAACAAAACAAAAGTATGGTTAATTTAACGGAAGATTTCAATATAAGTAGAAGAATATATTACCATAACAAAACAGTCGTCTTGTGCTTTGTACAGTTACGTTTTAACGTCATCATTTGAATTCCATTTCATTTCTTTCATTAATTTTATCATCCCACAATAAATTTCTCGTAATAACTTCTACTATGTGAATCGCTATTGCATCGTTTTCCAAAATATAAGAAGTTAAGAAATGCCAAAGTATTTCCATATTTCTTTGCTTCCTAACTATATAAAAAATTGTAAATTGATAAAACGACAAGAAAAATCAATAGACTAATTATATGATGTAATATAATCATCATTTTGGATAAGCGATACTTAGAGTCACTGATCTTCGTGCTTCCAAGTATAATCATGCATAATAAAGTCATCTTCTGACAATAATGAGATGAGTGCTTTTTTAGTTTCACAGAAAATGTATTTATTGAGTATTCTAAAACATATCGTTATGGTAAGCTACCTTATTAAGATATACATCACACCTTTCAAACAACAACACAAGTATGGTTAATTTAACGGAAGATTTCAATATAAGTAGAAGAATATATTACCCTAACAAGAAAGTCGTCTTGTGCTTTGTACAGTTACGTTTTAACGTCATCATTTGAATTCCATTTCATTCCTTTCATTAATTTAATCATTCCACAATAAATTTCTCGTAATAACTTCTACAATGTGAATCGCTACTGCATCGTTTTCTTAAATATAAGAAGTTAAAAGAAGTGCCAAAGTATTTCCATATTTGTTTACTTCCTATCTATATAAATAATTGTAAATTTATAAAACGTCAAGAAAAATCAATAGACTAATTATGTGATGTAATATAATCATCATTTTGGATAAGCGATACTTAGAGTCACTGACCTTCGTGCTTCCAAGTGTCATCATGCATAATAAAGTCATCGTTTGACAATAATGAGATAAGTGTTTTTTTGAGTTTCACAAAAAATGTATTTAATGGGTATTCTAAAACATATCATTATGGTAAGCTACTTTATTAAGATATACATCACACCTTTCAAACAACAACAGAAGTATGGTTAATTTAACATAGGATTTAAATATAAGTAGAATAATCAATAATGATAACAAGAAAGTCTACTCGTGTTTTGTACCATTACATTTTAGCATAATCGTTTGCATTTCGTTTCACTAATTAAATTATTTCACAATAAATTTCTCGCAATAACGTCTACAGTGTGAATCGCTGCTGCATCGTTTCCTTATTGGGTATAACAATGTAAGAAGTAACAAAGTATTTCAATATTTGTTTACTCCCTTTAACTATATAAAAAACTGTAAATTAATAAAACGTTAAGAAAAATCATTAGAGTAATTATGTGATGTAATAGAAGCATCATTTTGGATAAGCGATACTTAGAGTCACTGACCTTCGTGCTTCCAAGTGTCATCATGCATAATAAAGTCATCGTTTGACAATAATGAGATAAGTGTTTTTTTGAGTTTCACAAAAAATGTATTTAATGGGTATTCTAAAACATATCATTATGGTAAGCTACTTTATTAAGATATACATCACACCTTTCAAACAACAACAGAAGTATGGTTAATTTAACATAGGATTTAAATATAAGTAGAATAATCAATAATGATAACAAGAAAGTCTACTCGTGTTTTGTACCATTACATTTTAGCATAATCGTTTGCATTTCGTTTCACTAATTAAATTATTTCACAATAAATTTCTCGCAATAACGTCTACAGTGTGAATCGCTGCTGCATCGTTTCCTTATTGGGTATAACAATGTAAGAAGTAACAAAGTATTTCAATATTTGTTTACTCCCTTTAACTATATAAAAAACTGTAAATTAATAAAACGTTAAGAAAAATCATTAGAGTAATTATGTGATGTAATAGAAGCATCATTTTGGATAAGCGATACTTAGAGTCACTGACCTTCGTGCTTCCAAGTATCATCATGCATAATAAAGTCATCGTTTGACAATAATGAGATAAGTGTTTTTTTGAGTTTCACAAAAAATGTATTTAATGGGTATTCTAAAACATATCATTATGGTAAGCTACTTTATTAAGATATACATCACACCTTTCAAACAACAACAGAAGTATGGTTAATTTAACATAGGATTTAAATATAAGTAGAATAATCAATAATGATAACAAGAAAGTCTACTCGTGTTTTGTACCATTACATTTTAGCATAATCGTTTGCATTTCGTTTCACTAATTAAATTATTTCACAATAAATTTCTCGCAATAACGTCTACAGTGTGAATCGCTGCTGCATCGTTTCCTTATTGGGTATAACAATGTAAGAAGTAACAAAGTATTTCAATATTTGTTTACTCCCTTTAACTATATAAAAAACTGTAAATTAATAAAACGTTAAGAAAAATCATTAGAGTAATTATGTGATGTAATAGAAGCATCATTTTGGATAAGCGATACTTAGAGTCACTGACCTTCATACATACAAGTGTCATCATGCATAAGAAAGTCAGCCTTTGATAATAATGAGATGAGTACTTTTTAAGATTCATAAAAAAGTATTTATTGGGTGTTCTAAAAGATATAATTATGGTAAACTACCTTATTAAGAAATACATCACATTTTCAAACAACAACAAAAGTGTGGTTTATTTAACAGAAAATTTAAATATAAATAGAAGAATCAATTATAACAAAGTCTACTCGTATTTTGTACAATTACGTTTTAGCATCAGCATTTGAATTCTATTTCGTTCTTTTCATTAATTATATTATTTCACAATAAATTTCTCGAAATAACTTTTACAGTGTTAAGAGCCTACACTAGTCACGGGAAGAAAAGCTCAAGCTAATGTTAAGTCTATGGGAAGGTTCTAGCGTGATTTCTCGCTCGCATTTTAATATTTTTAAATGCTTTTTTTTTTGCGTAGAATAGCTGAGGTCAATCTCCAACGTTGTTAGTTTTTACTTTTTCAATTTTTGTTGCAGTTTTTTTATAAGCAGGCATTTTCCATTTTGGAACCGGTTCTGAAAGTGAAAGTACCCTTATATAAAATAACTGGAACCAAAATCGAAAAAGTAAAAACTAACAACGTTGGAGATTGACCTCAGCTATCCTATGAAAAAAAAAAGCATTTAAAAATATTAAAATGCGAGCGAGAAATCGCGCTAGAACCTTCCCATAGACTTAACATTAGCCTGAGCGTCTTTTCGCGTGACTGATGCTTATCTTATCTTGTTTCTATAGTAGATATATAGCATTATAAGGAATTTACATGTATTTCAAGATTTGTTTACTCCTTATTTCTGTAAAAATAAATATATAAAATAGCAAAACGAAAAAAAACAAAACATTATTAGACTAATTATATGAATGTAATGTAAGCATTAATATTGGATAAGAGATACTTATCGTCACTGACCTTCGTGTTTCCAAGTATCAGCATGCATAATAAAGTCATCTTTTGATAATAATAAGTTTAGTGCTTTTTAAGATTTTAAATTAAGTATTTATTGGGTATTCTAATAGATATCATTATGTTAAACTATCTTATTAAGAGATAGATCATTTTTCCAAACAACAATAAAAGCACAGTTTCTTTTACGGAAGATTTAAACGTATATTATTATATTAAATATCTGATTAAGAAATACATCATGATTGGAAATATAAGTGAGGCAAAATTCGTTTTTGAAAATGATTAATAGCTTAAGATTTTAATATTTCAGGTATGTTGTCATTTGCATTTATTATTATTTTTTGAATTAATATTATCACTATTACAGAAAAGACCTTGTCGCTTAATAATTAATTCTGACGCTCGTCGTATCTTCAAGTCTTAATGACAGCTTAATATTTTTTGCATGAAGAAAATTGCACTGCAAAAATTTCGCGTACTTAGTTTAACAGTCCTGAAAATTAAATGTATCTAATTAAGAATTCTCGAATTTTTTCAACCAATAGCTTAAAAAAAACTGCAAGTGATTATTTCTGATTAAAATCTAGAGGATCTGACACCGAGGTGTTATCAAAATTACTACTCTCCAAAATTACTAGGTGTTACACAAGAGAAATGCATTAGTCACATGTCAACAGGCATATTATGGCCTAGAAATTCTTTTAACCATTACTTAAAAGAAAAGGATTACATTCATGTACAAATATGCATGTTATCTTAATAAATATGGATGTAATATTAATAAATATGCATGAAATATTAATATATGCATGAAATATTAATATATGCGTGAAATATAATTATAGAATAGCAATTCAAAATTAAGGAAATTTACATTTCATTTTAATGACGGGATAAAACTTTGAAATTCAATACAATATTTTTGTCTTTTAACCCTAAACTTTTTATAGAAAATAAACATTTTAAACGACTTAAACTAGATTTTAAAGCATTTCAAATAATTTCGTAAGCTTTATTTTAGGGGATTTATAAAAGCAAATCTATCCAAGTAAATTATTGTGAAAGTATGTTTATAAGTTATTAAAAAGTTTTCGTATACTTTTCAAAAATTATTTAATGAGATTACGGCAGTTTAATCATTTAAACTTCACATTAAATGAGTTTATTATGTTAATTTAAGTACATTGAAATAAATCAACTTAAATTATATATATAATATATATAATTTCAATAAGCACATTTTTAATTTTTTAGCTAATTTATTTTATAATAACAACTATCCTTATAATATTTTGAAATACTATTTAAAGTTATTACTGAAAGCTAATTGGCAACATAATGGTTTGGCGGGATGACCACAATACGATGCTTGCTTCTGGATCTTTCTATATGATTATGTCTTCCCTAAAGTCTTTATTGAAGAACGGGTAGACGTGGATGTTTTGAATTGAAAGAAGCAGCAGATGTAACTGGATAATGAAATGGATTTTTATTTTCGTTTCTACAAGGTGGAGGACTTCTGTAGTAAGTAAATTATTGGATATTTTGTCCATTTAACTTTTTCTTGTAGGTATGAACGGAGACCGGCTGCCTTGCATTCATTTTATTTATATTTTAAAGTTTAATCTATATACCTTTGTTTAATTTTAATATTTTTGGTTATTTTTGTTTTATATTTTAAATTCGCGCATATTGTAATAAGTTTTTAATATGTTTTCTATTATAAAAGTAACTTTGAATTGTATTTTAATTTGCAATTAATTTGTTTCTTTTTAAAAGATAACTTTGTTTTGAATGCAAGGTTAGCTCGTGCTTCGAAACCTACAAGTTTATTAGTGGGGGGGGGGGGGAGGTGATAGTTAATTCTGTCTGTTCGTCCACTGATGAGAAACAGACTGTGTACTTTCGCCTGTCTAGTTTTTATGTTATAACTTTATAAGTGTTTATAGTTAATTGCTATAAAAAAGTTTCATATACACCTTCTTTCATAAAATTTAAATATTTCATATTTTGAGGAGTTATATATATATATATATATATATATTATATCACGATGATTCACCGTCATATGTTGCAGTTGCAGTAACGTGGATTATAGAAAGAATTTACATGGTTGCACAATGAAATTAAGACGTTGGTTGTTGGATGATATAAATATTTAGAAGCAGTCGTACATTTTAGTTGCAGTTTCGTCGCGGCCATAAGCGGCAGTGAATTTAAAATCCAGAGGCGTTTCTCCATAATACAACGAACGAAGCTTTCACTGGAAATTCTTTATTAAGTATTGTTCTTGGGCAGTTTCCACCATAACCATCAAATCTGGGCGTCACTACATCATCACTGTATAGAGGGTAAGTATTAGAACATCTCAAATTCTCAAAACGAGCAGCCAGGGAGTTGTGTACAATTGAAAATACGACTTAATTCTGAGGGATCGCCGCAGGCAGCTGCTTTTTGTTACCCCGCGGAACAACACAAGTTATGACGTAGAACGCGCACTGAACCAATGAAGAATTAAAGAAGACGCGTCATGCTACGTCACAACCAATGAAAGATAATTAGTGAAAGAGTTCAGACAAAGATGAGTGGATTAATTTTATAGTAAAGTGACTTTAAAGCGGGAAAATAATATTCGGAATAAAAATGAAAATGGCTCTCAAAAAACATTCTAAAACCCAGAAATGATCGAGGATCATGATAGAAATTAAGAATAACTAAAAGCTTTATATTTAAGTAAATTTGGACAATTTAGAATTAAATAAAAGGGAATTTAATAGAGTTAACGATAGAGCTAAATTAAGAATAAGGATTTAATGAATATAGAGTAGTAAATTGGAATAAAACAGGGAAAAAAATTAGAATTGTAAGAATTTGGAATAATTTAACTAAGGAAAAATGGCGAAATTTTTTATTATTACATATCCCCCCCCCCCAAAAAAAAAAAAATGTATGAACCGGTAAGTCCAATTGACTTACATGTTCATTGGGAGAAAGCAGATACTTGGGTTACAAAATAGTTCCCTCGTTGCAATACAGTTACCTGGTTGCTGCATCGCGATGCTCAAATTTCTGAATTCTGTTAACTACAATTTTTAATAATCTAAAACCCAGAAATGATCGAGGATCATGATAGAAATTAAGAATAACTAAAAGCTTTATATTTAAGTAAATTTGGACAATTTAGAATTAAATAAAAGGGAATTTAATAGAGTTAACGATAGAGCTAAATTAAGAATAAGGATTTAATGAATATAGAGTAGTAAATTGGAATAAAACAGGGAAAAAAATTAGAATTGTAAGAATTTGGAATAATTTAACTAAGGAAAAATGGCGAAATTTTTTATTATTACATATATATATATATATATATATATATATATACTTTATGATAATGTGCATAATACATAGCAGTTTATTTTTAATTAATGAATTATTTTTAGCACAGTTCATTGTTAAAAGTTTTGCGGTAGGTTGAACGAAATTTTGGTGCTGCATTAGCTGCAACAGTAAGGTGGTGAAATCTAACTCCAACATCTGGAGCTCCAGTTGAACCATAGCTCCAAATGTTCGAACAAGATTTTACCATCTTATGATTGCAACTAGTGCAGCACTAGGGCAGAACCATACGTTGTTAACCAAAGAAAGAACCCACACTGCCAGAACCACACTGCGGCATCCCAGACTGCCAGTATTATACCGTAAAATTAACAATAATAAACAGTAAAATAAGCAATAATACACTACCGCGCATGCGCGGCAGTGTATTACTGCTTATTTTACTGTTTATTACTGTCAATTTTACGGTATAATACTGGCAGCTGTGATGCTAGTATTATACTGTAAAATCAACAATTTTTTTTTGCACTGCACCACAAAATTTTTAATAGCGTTGATATGTAAGATATGTTTAAATATAATTGTGTTACAAGATGACATTTCCATCATCAAAAACTTAAAAAAAAAAAAAAAAAAAAAAAAAAAGAAAGAAAGAAAGAAAGAAACTTTTACAAAATACTTTGCATAATTCTGCCATCGGCATTTGTTTATAGGATAGGAATGCATTTTAGAGCTTATACGACATTTACCATAATTTAAAAACGACGATTAGGAAAAATGTTTTTTAATTTGATATGTTTTAGGGAAAACCTCTTTTAGGAACTATGTTAACCCCTTCGCGATGAGCGTCTATTACAGAATTTTTAATCTGTTACCACCGGTTTTTCAAATGAGAAATTTTCAGGTAATTGAATCGCGAAAATGCTATGATTAAATAAGGAAAACTTTACAAAAAAAAATAATAACTGGTGGGAATAATCGAGGATTCTGAGCATCTTATGCGTCACGTATTCGTGTCGCTCGTCCCCAAGGGGTTAAAGCTTTTTAAAAATCAACTTTTAAAGTTTAAACGTATAAATAATCTTTCTAAGCAAGACAACTTGGCAAATTTTAGTTGCGTTTTAATTTTTTTTCCACTGGGTATTGGGATTAACAGAGATTTTAAATAAAGAAACTGGGAAATAAATATAAATTAAATTCAAATTAAAAACTGTTTTAAAGTATAATTTCATATAAAACATTAAATCAAAAGAAGAAAGTAAAATCATTCGTCAGAAATACTTTTCAACGCATTTAGAATACTGTTACGAAATTTCGCCGTTTAATAAGATGAAAGATGATTTCTAAATAAACAAGTTTAAATTGGGTGGGGAAGCTTACACAAAGGCTAAAGCTCTACTAGCCCCACCCAGCAACGCACATCAGACACCATCCACCATAGAACCCGGCAAAATTTTACAAAGGGTTAGATTGTCTTGATTAATAAATGAAAAGAAGAATTAACTATTATAAGAAAGATAGTTACTATATACAGTATGCTTCCACTGTACTCTGCAAGTTCAAGTTCCATGGATTGTGCAGATAGTTATTTTCTCCATAGAGAGAATAAGTTCATATAGTCAGTAGAGGTTGTAAGGAATAATTAACTCATTAAAACAATTAGAACACTTAGTCAATTGGCAGCAAGACATTTCGAAATATATATTGATTATGCTCAATTAGTCGAACACAATCTATTGTTTTTGGGAGTAGGTATGGCTTCTTTGACACTAAGGAAAAACATGACGATAGTAACGTTGATTGTGGCTTTTTTCTGTGAAAATATGAGGTTAAGGTGCAGTTTAGCATATAATGCACAGAATGTAACTATTTAGCCACATGTGTAGTGCGGAGAGAAAACCGTATGAAAATTGTAGAGGTATAACGGGAATGGCCCGTGATTTGTCGCTAATACATAGATATTGCTATGATGTAGTAATAGCTGATTAGACACTTTTGGAAAGAGCCTGTGTGTATGGCTCCCCGCTTGGGCATAATCCCATTCTTGTCGCCAGTTTTGAAATAGAGATATTTTTAGCTATGAAGATGGATATGAAAAAAACCTACCGTCTATAACTTTCTAAGTAAACAATTTGTAAAATGCATAGCACATTTGAAAACACATTTTCAGCAATTTCCATCCATAATCGGAAAAATGTCTGAATTATTTTGTGCTGTCCTGTATATGATCTGTAGATTTTTATATATGCTAATTCTTTTAGTATGCTAAAATTTAATAATTACTGAGACAACTTTGTACGCTTTTACCACAATTTTTTAATAGAATTTTATCGCTTTATTTAAATGCAGAGAAGTATTACAAATCCTGCAATTAAACGAGATGGCTGCAATGCCTGCCATTTAAAAATTAAATAGAAAAATTCTATTAAAAAATTGTGGTAAAAGCGTACGAGCCTTGTGAGAAATGATCGCACTTGACAAATTATCGTACAAGTTAATTTTATATCTGGAATATTCAAATTTATCCTCCAAAATTTAAATTAATTTGAAGGGAACCTTCTAGGTGAACAAAGACCTAGAAAAATAAACCATTTTGCAACTTTTCCCAGACAGAGAGCCGCCGTGAAAACTCATAAGCCATATTGTAAAATGAACGAAAAAAAAAGGGTAAAAAAAAAAAAAAAAAAGATGATATTCAGATAAAGAAACTATTGCACGCGGCTATCAAAACTGCTGTCTTCTTTGATAAATGACTACTGAGAAATGATCGTACAAGTAAATTTTATATCTCAAATATTCAAACTTAGCCAGAATATTTAATTGATCGTACTTTAGAAATGATAGTACAAGTAAATTTTACTTCCCAAATATTCAAACCACCCATATATTCAAACCAATATTTAAATTAATTTCAAGGAACCTTCAAGGTAAAAAAAAAAACCCTACAAATATAAACCATTTTGCAACCTACTTTAGTCTAGACTTTAGAGTCACTGTCAAAACTCATAAGCGATATTGAAAAATGAAGAACGAAGAGAAAGAAAAAGATGATATTCAGATCAGGAACTTATTGCACGCGACTATCGAAATTGCTATCTTCTACTAATCTTGATATATGACTTGTTTGTTGAGAGTTGAATGCTGATTTTTTATTTTAAATGGTTCAGAGTCTGGTTACCTTTGATTCAGAAGAAAAGAAAACTTCGAGAATAAAAGAAGAAGGTGATTTCGTGTCTTAAGAAAAGAGGGGGAAAAAAAGATTATTTTTAACAAGAATAAGTATCTGTTCCGTAAAGTAGTTGCAATTGTTTTTTAATCTCTGGAGAATGTATGGTCTTATTAGAATTTTTTATATGGAAAACATGGACATGCGCAAACAAAATTCAAAGAGGGACAAGAATTTGTAATAGATGTGTCTGTATAGTCCGATGCCTAGGAACTCGTTTTTTTTTTTTTTTTTAAATGGAGAACATAAACATAAAATAAACTAAACTAAACAAAAAATGTCACAATCTCCCATTCAAGACAATTTTTGACAATGTCAACACAAAAGCATTCGTTGGGGGTCCTGACCAATATATGCACGAGGAGTGGCGGAAAAGGATGATCTACGTCCTGATACATATGGTGTGAAAACAAGAGTGGATTTTAGTCAATAATTATAATTATAATTTTTAATTTATATATTTTAATAGATATTATAATTTATAACAATAATTATAATTTTGGTAAAAAAAAAAAAAGTATTTGTATTATTTCATGGTTATTTCTAAAAGTAATTTTGTCAAATAAAAAGGTTAAGTATCTTTAAAGCTGCTTTGTCATAAATGTATATCACGCAACTGCCTCTACCGCGTGTACATTAGAAAATGTGTAACTTTTCTACTCAGATCATTATATACAAAACATAAAAAAAAAAAAAATAAAAAAAAATTAATCGAAACTTAAAATGGGATTTTGAATGATTATGGCAAAGTTTAACTATAGCTAGAGGTCAATAAAGATGTGCATTTGTGCAAGGGTGTTTCTAAAGGAGATTCAGCTTGTATTTATATTTACATACAGAGGGGAAAAAATCTGAAGTTGATATCTATTAGACAGTTAACAAGTAGCACACAACTATGAAGATGAGTTACAAGTTATATAACATCAATAATATATAATGTCAATCCGTAAAAGAAATTGTTGATATTCTAAATTGAATTTCAGACATATAAATTATAATTTAAATATTTCTTAATGAGTCCCGTTAATTTGTGGCCCTTCTTTCTATTGGCCTGCGTGTGCACTTGCTCCGATTTATTATCATTAAAAAATATAATAAAGCTAAAACGCATTTTAGAAATTTAATAATATTACCCAATTTGTCACAACTGTAATTTTTTTATTTCAAGCTTTTTTTCCCTTTCATTCATTCATTCATTCATTCCATTTTTTTTAACACATTTGAAATGTATTTATCACTGCTCAAAATAATAAAATTAAATCTAAGGTAGATAACCGCATGTCTCTTTTAAAAAAATAATCTTTCTAAAATTCATTGTTCATTTACAGAGCCACACAAAATAATTTGAATACATTACTGTGGGTAGTTGCTATTGAAAGTGAGGCTTAAATGAATATAATTTTTTCAGTTTACTAAAGTTAGAATTTTACTTGTTTGTTTTCCAGCTGAAAAAATATTTATAATTTTTTTTTGTTTATCTGTCTGCCCATCTGCTTTCCCACATTTTAAAAACATTAAAATTCTACGATATATATTATTACAAATAGGAGAAGGTGAGGTAATAAGAAACAGGGGTAAAATGAGACGAACATCCCTCCCCACACCATAAAATACATATTTTAAAATATAAAAAAATATTCTGCAATATAGTTTTTAATTTTAAATTATAATTATCTATCTAATAAAAAATCGCAATGAGTTTTATATGTATGTTCTTGTTATTGAAAAACATCAACTACTCATAATAATAAAGAGAGGGAAGTTTTTTTCAACTAGGTAAATCATATTCAATGAAATACAAAGGATGTGAATTATCATTTTACTACACAGCGTACAACCAATAGAGTGAAAAAATGTCCAAACAGGGGATCGACATCGGATCCCTTGGTATAGCGCACCAAGTGCTTAACCATTTAAGCCATCCGGATGACATCCAGTTTAGCATTATCTCATTTTTATATGGTTGTACGCTGTATAGTAAAGTGATAATTCACATTTTTTGTCTTTCATTAACTTACAGCGTAATTTCAGCTCTGCTGAAAATTTAATTAGTATATCATATTCAATGGTTGGAGTATCGTATAGTTGAGGGTTATTCTAAGAGAGCGAAACATGTCCGGGCCAAAACTAGAACATGGTATACAGGAGTTTCCGTGTTTTATCACACTTTCATCATATAAATGCTATAGTTATAACTCGGATGAATGAAATTATCTCTGCAGTTCGCAGCCCTGTCCAAAAAAGAAGAGTGAATTAAGTCAGCTATTTATATCGTTGGGTTAGCTATGTACGAAGAGCATTAGCACGGCAAGCCAAGGTACCCAGGTTCGAGTCTTGGCCCGAACATTTTTCGCTCTGTTGGAATAACCCTCAAATATGATACCCCCAACAGATTATGAATACTCATAATAATTTTAAACTTTTCGCGATAAATTTTATAGGGCAAAATGGGTTAAATTATTTAGTTACAATTGATATGATAGTTTTTGACTATTAAAATGTTAATTCATATTCTACTTTGTAAATTATGAATTTTGTTTTAGGTACGTTCTTTCAAAAATATTTCTTATTATCAGTGGTGTTGTCCTGAGAAAAAAAGTGGGAGGACGCTTATAGTCTCGATCATTAGGGTCTGTATCACCCTTGTAAAAGAACTATAAATGTTTCAGGCACCGTTTTCCACAGCTTTCAATGCATTACAAACAATTACCGTTAATAGCTCATGTTGTTTCAAAATATTTTTGAATGTCAACGAACGATAAATGCTATTTTCAATAGGGAATATCTTGTAACGAATTTCAATACCATATGTCATTTTCGTTGTATTTAAAGTATTATAACTTCATTTATATGTATTTCAAACAATCTCCGCCCATAAACCGTAATGTGAAAGAACTCTTTCTTGATCTCTCGTAATTTTTTTATATGGTTCTTAATGATGTTCAGATGTTTAAAAGTACTGTATACATCTTTTCTATCAACATAAGTCTCAACTAGTCAAGAATTAACAAATATTCTTCATATAAATTTTATAATTATAAAAAATAGTTCAATTTTTTAGGCGAATTGTGTTCATTTTTATCATCAACAAAAATGTTTTACGCCAGGTAAAGAATAAACATTTATTCCTTATCAGCTTTTAAATTTTTATTAATTTTTTTTTTAAATTTCTTACATAAAGGAAGTTATTAAGAGTGATTTTGCCATCTTCTAAACGATTGTAAGATGAGTTTTATTTTGTGCACATTATGAGGTTCTTACATTATACTATAAAGCATTAGATTCAAGTAACATTAGATTAAATATAAAACTATTATTAAACTTTATCAGTTCCTGTTATATGACTTGTATTTCATATGCACATTTTATGTTTAAATATGTTAAGAAACATTTCAGATATCTTAAGATTTTTTTTTTTTTTTTTTAGCATTGACTACTTTTATGCCTATTTTAGGTTTTGTACTTTCTGTATCTCTAAATTTACGGCTTCAAAGTAAGTCAAAGCCTTTTTTTATGTCTCGAAAAAAAAAATGTTTCTAACTCTAGGAAAATGCATTATAACCACTAATGAAAATATACAATAACCTCTTCCGAGTTAACCACGATTCCGAAAACCGTTCTTTATCTCTAGAAACGTCAGAAACCAGTATACTTTCGAGATTTAAAGAAGCATTTATAAAAACAAAGTTTCTTTTACTGCTACTGATTTTCGGAAACGTTTCCGAGTAGTTTTTATAGTCTATTACTCAGTAGTTTTCTCAACCTAGAATACCGGTGTTTAGGATGCTATAAATTCTCAAGTAAACAGTTTCATATTGAACAAACATGTTTTACAGGCAAACAGGATGAATTAACAGCAATAAGATTAAAATTGTTTTTAATTTGTTACTCTTGCATGTATAAATTCAAATACGCAACTGAAAATGTTTCATTGAGAATTGATAGCATTCTAACAACCGATATTCCGGTTTGAGAAAACTGATTAATACACATTAAGAACACTACTTGGAAACGTTTCCGAAAATCAGTAGCAGCATAAAAAAACTTTGTTTTTGTGAAATTCTTCTTTATATTTTCGAAAGATATTGGTTTCTGAGGTTTATTAAAGATAAAGAACGCTTTTTGGGTTCGTGAGCGATTCATAACAGGTTATTGTATATTGAAACCTGTTTCATCAGAAAATACACAATTTAATAGCAACTTAGAATAATTAAAATTGGGTAGGACTATAGGTATATAAAATATATGTCAAGTATCAGTTGTAATGCAGATCAGTGATGCCTATGTTTGAATGACGATGACGATGTTTTGATCAAAGATACGGAGACCTTAAATTCCAACTTGGAACAAAAATTATTATAAGAATGCTTTCATAATTAAGTACTTCTTTTTATTTTATATTGGTATTCCATAGACGCCTACTACAGAGAGAGAGGGGGGCATTAGCAAAATGCCCCTTCTGGAAATTTTCAGAAGGGTCGTTGACCCTTTGAAAATATAAAATGTCTGACTCTGCATTCTTTTGATTGATTTCTGCTACTTCCGTGATGGACTGTGTTTCTCCTGAAATTTTCAAAAGTCGGCGTTTTTGCTGTATTCTGCAATTTCTTTAATTTTTTAATAATCAAAGTAATTATTTTAGTGCAATAATATTTAAAAAAAATAATTTTTAAACTTAGAAGGGAAGAAATAATCAAACCACATCACAGTAAATATTATTAAATTGTCAAATGTTTTCTAAATTAAAAATACTGAAAATATTTTACTAATGCACGTAAAAATAGATTTCTTCCTTTTACTTTTTTTTTTTTACTTTTTACTTTTTTTTACATTGTTATATCACATTAAATATATAATAACAGTTATAAGTAAGTAGTTTGCGAGCAGAAGAATAAAGTTTAGAAATAAATATGTATTTTTGTTTAGGTCTTAAGTGAAAAAAACTTTATGGTCCTTATGGAAGGAAAACTAACAATTATACCTTCTAAAACAAAAATTGCAAAAAACAAAAAAATTTCCAGTCCCTAGTAGAGTTCTGCATCTGGTTGGGTAATCTGATTTTACCCGAACTCGACGCGACCCACGGTTCGCGTCAGGTTCAGGCTAATTTTTTCGTTGCAGATCGCGTTGACTTAGATGCTGTCAGGTTCGAGTAACTCAATTTCTCAAAAGAAAGTAATGAATATTTTTCAAATGAAAAAAACTATATGTTTGAACATTAATGAGTGTATATGTGTTTATTTTTATATAAAAGAAGATAAAATTGATATCAGAGATATATTTGTAGACTACGTTACGTAATTGTATTCAAATATAGATTCATTTTATTTCAATTCGGGTTCGGGTTTGGATTGCAGTAGGTTCGTGTCGAGTTTCGGGTTAACGATTTTTTTCCAGGCCCAGGTCGGTTTCGGTTGATTTTAATCAGAAGTTTCGTGTTCGGGTCGGGTACCACCTGACCCGACTCTAGTCCCTAGGACTCTAGAACTTCCTAGGACTCTAGGACTCCCCAGGACTCTAGGACTCCCTAGGACTCTAGTCCCTAGTAATTCCGTTTTCACATGCTTTAATACATTAAATATTTTTTTCTTTTTCTTTTAAATTGCATTAGCTGGAAATAAAAGCACTTTTAGCACGGAAGGTCTTCAACGGTTTTATGGCGGTGATAAATAACTTCCATGGATTCAATATGAGAAATTCATTAGAGCTAATGGAAATGTAAAAAATAAAATAAAATAGGGTTTATTTGAATTTCTCACACATTTCGTAAGCGTTTTAAATAATAATAATAGTAATTTTCATCATGTTATAGAATTATGTAGGAAAAAATCACTTATTATCATTAAAATAAAAATATATATGTTAAAAATTATTACAGTAAACATAAAGTCTTAAAAAACTGGTTATAAACACACCTACTGGTTTAGTACACATAAACGTTGACATTCTCAAGGTTAATAATAATAAATTAACTATTTTAGAAAAAAAATTGAAATAGGTACATTTTAAACAAACATCACATGATTTTTCTAATAACACGATAATTGTAATTGCTGATGTTTAATTTAATTTAATGCCTGTGGAAGACCACTCGGCTGAGGGCGAACGCAGCCGTTGAGCGTTTAATGTCTTCACCGGCTAGCTCCCCGGCACGCAGAGATTAAATGTGGCAGTACAAACTTCGCCAAATGGCTGGTCCTGCCGGGCCAAGCCCCATGCGACAGGTGGCAGGAACTAGAGACAAAAAAAAAAAAAAAATTCAGTAGAGGGCCTGTCGCTGGAACCAGCGTTCCTACGCGACAGGCAGTGACAGACAGCATGATGAAAAAGGTGCGCCTGCACCAGTTGTACAGTCCGCTTAGAAAGGAAGAGCAGTTCAGTGGTATGACTGCACCACTTGTACAGTTCATAGCTGGTGGCCCAGAAGAGGCGACAGTGCAGGATTTCCGCGCGACAAGGGGCGCCACACAATTGCGCTGAAACCCATGCACTGTTGCGGGGAAGGCTGAGTTAAACACTGAAGTCCAGAGATGGTGATGCTGAACATATGAGCGGTTCCAGTGAAGAGAAATTAAAACATTAAAATTATAAAAAGGGAGCTTGTCCCGAAAACAAGTTACTGTGGAGACTAAAATAAAGTAAGGAATTAAGTAAAAGATAAAATTAAAATAAAAGAATTAAAACAAATTAAATGATTAAAAGATAATTAAGAACTTTTACCAATGCTACAATTATGTTAAGTTAAAAATTTATGTATTTCTAGGAGCTTGTGAGTTAAGACTGGCCTCGTTATAATATTTTGCAGCCAGGATGGTGGCGGATGAGATGGCGGCGGTCTGAGGTGCCAAGAAACAGTCAGGGGGCAAGTTAAATAATAGTGAGTGGGTTCACCACTGGCCCCACACTCACACACATCGGTGCCAGATCTTTTAAATTTATGTAGATATTTTTTAAAGGGACCATGTCCCGTGAGGAATGCCGTAGTATGTGGGGTCAAGTTGTACATTTCTCTGGAAACTTTGGCAATGAGATTATGAGTATGTCTACCTTTTGTGGAGGTGTTCCAGTAGACTTGCCATGCAGGGATGATTTTTGCTTTTAGTTCCCTTCTTATGAAAGAAGGGGGGACTGGAAGGGAGTATTCTATTAATTCGATTTTTGTTGCTGTCTTTGCCAGGCTGTCGGCTAATTCATTTCCTGTGATACCGATGTGTGCTGTGACATGTCCCAGGGTGATCCGTTTTTGAAGAGCTTGTAGATTTATTTTAATTTGTAGAATAAGAGGGTGCTTTGTTCTAAGTGCATGAATTGCCTGAAGTCCTCACAAACTATCGCTATATATTTTAAATTTTTCCTGCGTGGGGGAGGCAGCTATCCATTCCATAGCCTTCAGAATTGAATTGCTGATGTTTGTTTATAAAGTACATAGATCGTTTATAAAGTACATAGATCAATTTTTTGCGAAAATATTGATAGTTACTGATGTTGGAACCGTTTGTGTGTACTAAACCAGTAGACCTGTTTATTAAAAGTTTTTTAAGCCTTTATGTTTACTGTAATCACTTTTAACATATATATTTTTATTTTATCCTCATGTTGTTTTGACAAAATTAGCTCTAAATTAAATTTAAAGTTACAAAAAGTATGACATCGCAACAGGGGAAATTACCACTTGGGTGTGAGAACCTGTAACGTATATAGAGGGGAAGAAGGTTAAAAACCTCGCAAAATTTGCGTGATGGATAATTCCTTATATTACTTTTTTTTTAATGCATCAGCAATTTCAGAAGCAAGGTTGATTGATTAAGAATCCTTCCTTGTAGTGCAGGTTTATGAGATGTATAATGGTTTGTTCCTCAATTAAAAACCAGTATCAATTTTCGTAAATTTACTTTTTTTATATAAACAAAATTTGAACACTGAACAGTGAAGGCAGTACTTTAACTGATACTTAAAAGCAAGCTGTAGCGTTATTAACGCGCTTAATGACAAGTAAATGACACACATGAATCATTAAAGGTGCTAAAAATCCTGACATTGATGAATGGGTATTCACTTCTAACGATGGGTGCGAATATTTTAATATCTTACACCTAAGCCATGAGCAAATCATACACTTTTGCTGCAATGACGTTACAACACTGCATAAATAAAATAATATGATTAATGTGTAAAGCTAATAAATGACCCTGCAGAAACACTTTGAAACTACCGAAAAACAAGTTAAAAAATCGTTTGATTGAGCCATTGAATGCACATATTCATTTTTTTAAGAAGACGAAACATATTAACGAAAGATATTTTAGAATACTTTGTTTCTTACATCAATCAATACAAAATATTTTAACGGGCACGTGGACCGGGATATCACTGGGATTCATGACACGTTCATATTTTCGAAGAAGACAAAGCTTAATAAGCAAAACCTTTTAGAATCATTTATTTCTTACATCAACCTGAAAATAAAATGTTTCAATATCTTTCTCATTTAAAAGGGTGATCGTAAAGGCGTGTAGGGGAGGGCAACAGTCCCTCCATGGGTCTTCAAATTTAATTAACTGAATTTTCTTTGTCTCTGAGGATTTTGAAAATAATGTACATAAATTTAATTTTGTTTGATATGGTGAAATAGTGTAACATCACCACAGAATAAGATCACTAAGTATAATTAAAATCTAGAAAAATGCTTAAGTGATACTAAAATAAAACAACAAAAGGCTTATAAAAACCTTTTTAATGATCCAACATACGTTTCAACGCTCATTACGGCGTCATTTTCAAGAAAATATAATAATAAACTAAGTATTCTTGTAAATTTTGAAAAATAACCTTGAAAAATACGAATCACGAGATCCAAATATGTAAAACAAGAGAAAAGCAGGTGCTTGAAGTAGCCAACTGTAATCGTGAAAATTATATTTCATTATTGCTTTTTAAAACGGAAAAGAACCTCGTGCCAAATTTTAGACAATTCAAATGAGGCGAATTCGTTGCAAATTTTTACGAAATATATAGAAATATACACGCGTAACGTAAAAATTTGCAACGAATCCGCCTCATTTGAATTGCCTAAAATTTGGCACGAGGCTCTTTTCCGTTTTAAAAAGCAATAATGAAATATAATTTTCACGAATACAGTTGGCTACTTCAAGCACCTGCTTTTCTCTTGTTTTACATATTTGGATCTCGTGATTCGTGTTTTTCAAGGTTATTTTTCAAAATTTACAAGAATACTTTGTTTATTATTATATTTTCTTGAAAATGACGCCGTAATGAGCGTGGAAACGTATGTTGTATCATTAAAAAGGTTTTTATAAGCCTTTTGTTGTTTTATTTTAGTATCACTTAAGCATTTTTCTAGATTTTAATTAGAGTTACATCATTAAAATACGCTGCAAACAGTATTCTTTCGTAAATCATTATGTAATTGAATTATTTTGTGTGACCCTGTAAATAAATCATAAGTGTATCCGATAATCTGCGGAAAGCACGTTTTAGTGTGCCTCAGAAATACCTATACCTTTCATTATGTTTGAAATAGTGTAACATCATTAAAATACACTGTAAACGATTTTCCCCCATAGTCCATAATGTAACGGAATTATTTTGAGTGTAAACAAACTATAACAACCCTGTAAACAACCTTGTAAACAAACTACAAATGCTACACGCTCCATTTTTAGTAGCAAACATGCCATGGTAAACCTCAATAACATATATCAATTACATGTTGATCAACGTATATTTATATGAGTTAGAGTACGGACAGACAGAAAGACAGACAGACGACCAGTGAAACTGAATTTATAGCCACTTTTAAACTGTGTCGGAAAATGTCAAAATTACTAACATTTGATTCTTCTCTTAATATGTGGAATAGATTTCATTAATTTCTGACAATTCCTTCATGGTGTTGCAATTTTCACAGACATGAGTGTATATGTGTGTATATATATATATATATTATATACACTGGTGGACAAAACTTAAGGACCGCTGTTATTTTCAAGGATTGCAGTTAGAAATAGGTCCATCGCAAATACTGGCCAGTACGTTCCCCTGAACTGATTCTCATTGTAAGTGTATGGTAGGCTTTGTTGAGATGTATTTGTTGAGATGCTCGACAATTTTCTCCCACAAACAAGGAAACCCTCATCCGTGCAGTGAAAGTGGAATGGGGCAACTTGCCTCAAGAGCTACTGGATCATGTTGTTCTGAGTATGCCACTTCATGTTGAAAGTTGCCTCGCATTATAAGGTGGCCACATCCTTTACTGATATGGCACTGATGGTTGTTTTATGTAAGTATTTTGCTTTCTTTGTACAGTCATGTATTCGGACAATACGCACGTTTCATAAAAACAACCTTTTGTAACACCCTGTTTACATCCTTTCAGCAAAATTTTTATAATAAATCCTGTTGAACATACTGTCAATACAATTCTTTGCCTCTTGATCCACAATCACACGTAGATTTTTATTTGCATGCTCATTTCTTCTTGGTCCTTAAGTCTTGTCCACCAGTGTATCTATCTATCTATCTATCTATCTATCTATATATATATATATATATATATATGTATATACGTAATAGCTTATATACATAGAATTCAAAGTTACATTTATTAAAATTCGTCTCGAAGTTTTATTCTCAACTATCTTCTGACCTTCATGAAATATTCGTCAATACAGCGAGATTTCTTTTTCACATCGTCATAGCAATCGTCTTCCTCATTTTTCCACGTGTTTATTTATTAGGTAACAAAAGGGGGGAAAATATTGCTATATTAGTTCCTTTTATATCTAGACATTTTAAATACTTTCATTCAAACTTCTTAGCGTTATAAAGATCTTTTTCTGCTACGTTGTTATTATTACTTTGTTTAACAATAAATCGACTGCGACGGGTTATTTGACCCGTGTACACATAGCTGAAACTTTGTAGGTCGATTTGCCATCATTTTTTTATGTATTCATCTCCTTACTTAATCTCAGATTTATTTGTGATTAAATAAGACGATTTACGATTTCTATTTTGAAAAAGTGGTGAAAAACACTCGTAGAATTTTACAGCTATACGTATCCGTGTCTAATGGCCTGCCACGGTAGTTTTAGTGTTAAGTTAATATCGATAACTCTACAAACAATTAAAAATGAATTCTGATTAACTTTTACACTTTTGTAAAACTTTTATTTCTTTTTTGAAGATTCGAAAAATGTTGATAGCTAATAAAATCCAATAAAACTTAGTTCTGATACAAAAGCAAAAGAGCTCTTCTTCTTTCCTCTAAAATCTTTCTAATAAGTTAGTAATAGATTGCCGCTAGGACTTGAAATGTGAAAACCTCCGAATCCAGTTACTTTGAAGAAATTTTTACAAAATCTTCTGTGTTGTTATTTATAAAGTATATTATTATCTAATGTGTATAAAATATAAGGTATAAAAAGTTTACCAATTAAAAGTTGCCACTTTTTATTGAACAATAAAATAGATAAATAATTTCAATAATACACCACATATCCCATCGGCAATGATCACTTTCGGTTTTAGACGTTTTGACGAATATATAGAGAAATACTTGACGAATTGTTCTTGAAATTTCAGGAGGTAAAGAACGGCCTGAACTCATACTCAGCAAGATTTATTCACGAGGGTCAACCAGGGAATCAACAAAAAATTGAATAATAATAAAAAAATGAATAATAATAATTGCGGTCACTCTGTATCACAAATGCTCGAAATAATCTGTAGTTCTAACAAATGATTATATAGACCCAGTACAATATTTATGTGCTTTTGTGTAAGAACAGCATGTATATTCATAAAGATATAAACGTTTCTTTTCTTTTTTTTAATTGCAATTTTTTTATTTATAACATGCAGAGTTTTCAACCAAATTTAATGCCACTAATCAGAAAACTTGACAAAATGCATACAACATTAGAACATTGAGAAATGCTGCAATTAGAAATAAATGTATTGAATATTTTATGAGCATTTGTATGAAATAAATTTTAACTGCGCATGGGCGAAATACAGCACATTTTTAAGAAGATAATAACGTTTCTTTTAAAAAAATTGCAAGTTTTTTCTTTATAACATACAGAGTTTTCAACCAAATTTAACGGCACTTTCAGAAAAATTCACAAAATGCATGAGAAACATTATATGCTGCAATTAGAAATGAATGTATTGAAAATTTGATGGGCTTTTGTATGAGTTTTAACTGCGCATGGGCGAAAGGTAGCACATCTTTTCATTCACAATTTAGTAATCAACAATACAAGACAACGTTAAAAATAAAAAATAAAAAATAGTAATAATACTTCACTCAAAGTAACCGGGTTGTGATGTATAATCACTAAGGTACTTCAATCAAGGCCCGATTATCTTCCGAAGCTAGAGGATAGTATCATTAGAGAAGCTAGAGGATAGAAGGCGTTAGTATCATTTTGGGGCCGCCTTTTATTCGGGAAAAGTTTTGTAATTTCTATATGCATAGAAATTCCTCAATTCAACAACTTTATTTCTGGGAGAGACTTAGCCGAATGCCCACATATTTTCATTAAACAGCCTTTTTTTAATATGCGTTCGTAATTATATAAATACGTAGCACCTATTGTCGTCGTCTGGTCCGTCCGTCTGTCCGCATATAACAACGCAAAAACTACCCAACCGATTGGTTTGAAATTGAAGATATATTATATTTGCAAAATTTTGTCGAGATTTCAAATTTTATGAAAATCGAATCAAAACTTTAGAAGATATTAATAAAAATATTTATTAAGAACTTTGAATTATTTTTTAAAAAATCGATGCTTTTTTGTTATAGGAGCTTCCGAGGTTGAATCGTCAAGCGATCGAAATGCTTATTTTATTACAGAAATTAATCTGCAGACGATATAATTCATTTCACAGAATTAAAAATCAGCAAGATCTGAATATTTATATAACTAGCTATAGTACGAACGCACCTCGTTTGTCACGTGTGACGTACAATTTCCAACTTGTTTGTTATGTTTCCTGCATTTAATTTAGATAGAATATATTTACAAGTATATGTAATCCTTTTATGTTTATTATATATTCGGGTGGTTTGTAATCAGCATATTAAGATGCCATTTGATTGGACATTCAGATTTTATGGTTAAATAAGTTTCGTGAAGTAGTGTCGATGTTCTATTTTTTTAGATTAAGCAAACTTTCACCCCCCCCCCCCCCCCCAAAAAAAAAAAAAAAGTAAATTTTTACAAAACCTTCTGGGTTGTTATTTATAAAGTATATTAGTATCTAATGGGTGTAAAATATAAGGTATAAAAAGGTTACCAATTAAAAGTTACCACTTTTTATTGAACAATGAAATAAATAAATAATTTCAATAATACACCACATATCCAATAGGCAATGCACACTTTCGGTTTTAGACGTTTTGACGAATATATAGAGAAATACTTGACGAATTGTTCTTGAAATTCCAGGAGGCAAAGAACAGCCTGAACTCATACTCAGTAAGATTTGTTCACGAAGTCAACCAGGGAATCAACAAAAAATTGAATAATAATAATAATAATAATAATAATAATAATAATTGCAGTCCCCCAAAAATAAATAAATAAATAAATAGTGCATTGAAAAAAAATTACAGGCTTTATTTTACAGCCATTTTGAGGCCCTTCTTAAATTTTAGATGGAGAGCTCGTGTTTCACATAACTTTTGGATAATCAGGCCCCGACTTCACTAGAGTGCAGTACTAAGAAATTATGAATTATTTAGCTTAAAAATTATACATCGATTTTTTTGTCCGCTTTATGAGAATTAACATATACAGAAAAGTGAAAAGTAAAGCACACATAATGTATTAGTATTTTGGAAACTTCAAATAGTTCACTGGGTAAGTAATGAGAATAAACGGCAGCTGTGACTTTTGCCTATTGCCTGGAGCTTTTGCAGCAGGTTATTGACTGTGAACGGAATCCATTGCCTGTCCTTGAATGAATGTGTAATACTCACATAAAATCACGCAGTATATTTCATCGATCTATTAATTATTTTTATGAGCTGAAAGACGCATTTCAAATACAAGAGCGACCATAAACGTCGCACATTGTTTCGAAAGGAAGAACAAAAAAATATCTGAAAGGTTAAATACCTATAAGAACAATATCATTTTACATGTTTTGAATTAATTAGAGTTTAATAAGCTATTAATTTATTTCTCTTATCAGTATAATATTTTAGAGCAGTGTTTCTCAATTATTTTTATATTTGACGGCACAATTAAACTCGCAGTTATATTTTGGAGGCACACTAATATTATGATGTTGAAAAAATATATTATGAAAATAATACACGAAATAATATCATAAAAATAATATATGCCATTTTTAAGTTAGCTACTAACTAATACGTGCAAATTACTCTATTTGACCCTCCTCCCGGAAAGGGGAAAAAAACGTAATACAATATTTATTAAAATTTGTAAAATTTTTTTCCTCTTGTTAATATATTATTTAACAGGTAATAAGATGTCTGAGCTTTACTTTTTAGGTGCGTTCGTAATTATGTAAATAGGTAGCACCTATAGTCGTCGTCTAGTCCGTCCGTCTGTCTGTCTGTCTGTCCGTTTGTCCGCATATAACAGCGCAAAAACTACCCAACCGAATGGTTTGAAATTTAATATATAGAATCGTTGCAGAATTTTGTCGAGTCATTTAAAATTTTATGAAAATCGAATCAAAACTTAAAAAGATATTAATAAAAGTTTTCTTTATTCTATTAAATCTTATCATATCTATATGATAAAAGCGCAAGTCATGGAACTGAGAAAACAAATACGGGCTAACCACATCTTTTACCAATATGCCAAGCTGCCTTTTTTATTAAAAATTAATTTTTCGAATAAAATTGCGTAAAAGTTACATTTTTAGAAAGATCGCTCAAAAAAATTGTTTGCTTGAGAGATGAGTTACATTAAAAAATGTATAGATTCTGAGATAACTTCAGTGAAAATTGGGTTAACAGCCGAATATCTGAATCTACTAAAGTAAATCAACAAAATATTCATTCATCGTGAGTCATAGAAATATTAACCATGAAGGTAATCATTCGCAAAGCAAGATCTCCATGGTGAATTTACAGCTCTGTCTGGTGTCGAAAAAAAAAATCGCATTTGTAAACATGACATACGTAATAAGAAAAAAAAGGCATCCTCATTTCGTTCATAGCAGACGACATAATTTATTTCACTGAAATAATAACGATGATTTTTTATTTTGTAAAACTAGTTATAGCACGAAACGAACGCACCTCATTTGTCCTGTTTAACGTACAATTTCCAATTTTGTTTTCTTTTTTCATTATTAGAATAATTTCTTTGAAAGGTAGAATTGTCGGATATAAACATATTCTTATTTTTTTTTTTTCTATGGATCTAAAGAAATTAATTTTTGTTTTTAATGTTACTAGGAGATCCGGCCCGGGTTTCTCGAGTTACAGAATATATAGGTGAAAACCATTTTTTTCCCCTTAAGTGCAAACTCTTAACAGATTTTTTACATTTAATATATATATTACACTTAAATTCGTAGTTACATTTTCGAGCACCCGAATAATTATGATGCTGAAAAGTGTATTATGAAAATAAATACAAGAAATAACATTATAAAAATTAATATATGAAAATAATATATATAACATTTTTATATTAGGTACTAACTGATACGAACAAATTACTTTATTTGACCCTCCCCACCCCAGAAAAAAAGAAGATTAGTTATAAATTGTAAAACAAAAATTATTTAAAATCTTAACATATTTTTTTTTTCTCTTATGAATATATTATTTAACATGTAGTAAGATATCTGAGCTTTACTTTTTTTTTAAATTTATTATTAGATTTTTTTCTTTTTTTGAAAGGTAGAATTTTTAGATATAGACATACATTTGATTTTTTTTTTTCTAGGGATCTAGAGAAATTAATTTTTATTTTTGATGTTACTAGGGTACCAAGACTGCGCTTCCCGGGTTACAAAATATAGATGAAAAAGATTTTATTTTTTTAAATTGAAAATTCTAACAGATTTCTTTTAATTTAATATATATATTTTTAGATTGCCCACTACAACACAAAAAAGCAGTTTTATATGAAAAATGTCAATAAAGTATCCAAATAAAGTTCTGAAATTGAAAGCGATAGTTTTAGATTAAGCTAACGAAATTGCCAATGATCGCTATTTACAGCGACCTTTTTTATTTTGATAATTTCAGTAATGCATACTTCGATTACATGTCTGTTAAATTTGTGTTTCATTTTTATTATTTTTTCTATTTATTTATTGATGAAGTTTTAATTTCGTTATAGAATATTAGCCGAAAACAAATGATGAACTATTTATATTGTTTTAAGTGCAGACGGATTAATATTTCGCAATCGGACAGCACGCGGTGATTAAAAAAAAATCACGCTTGAAAATTGTTTTAAAAACCATATAAAATCAGTAAATTGAGATATATTTTTCGAACAATTTGCATTTTAAAGAACCTTTTTTTCCCCTATTCGACGGTGTAAACATTTTGCGATTGTACAGAAGTAAAATGAGTAACAGTAAAAGCAAAATTTATTGGTTGGATCGTTTCCACTCTCAATATGACGTGAGCATTACCCACGAACGTATTTTTGCTTTATAATATAGATTTACATTTTATAAGATGTCTCAGTTTGGCACTTTTTTTTAATTACTAGGGACCCTGCCCCAGGGGAGCTACGCTTACCAAACCCCGTTCAGACACCGTAGAGCTAATTTACGGAAGAATTAATTATAATTAAACGACCACTGGCGATTTTCTATAATCTGGTTTCCATTCATTTCCCTTTAACTGAGTGATTTTATGGCCGAATCAACTGCTGTCGGGTCAGCTAACGGCTGTTTTCGCGATTGATTGCATCAGATCAATTAAACATTTAAAAATTAATGGCTAAGTAAACAATCTCGCTGCCTCCCGGAATTTTATAAACGACGCTTTATACGAAAATTGTTTTAAATGTATCGTTTTAAATATGACGTAGTTTTTACCAAAGCTTTCTTTCTCTTTTTAATATTTACGTGAAAATACACTTTTTAATTGGAAGGAAATATTATTTGCGCTATTTTAAAATTGGCAGCAATAGGTAAAAAAGGCTTTTTCGAAATATGAAATAAATCTCTCTTGTAAATATATATTTGAAATGAAAGTTTTTAACAATATTATTATTTGGGCATTTTAAATAGGACGTAATTTTCCCTAATTTACTGTTTTTAATGCGTAATAGTTTAATTATTAATTTAAAGTTTTTTTTCTCTTTTTAATATTCATCTACATATTTCACGTGTACATACATTTTCAGGACGTAATTTCCCCCATTTCTTGCGTAATCATTAAATGCACGTAATCCTTTAATTATTTTACAGTTTTCTTTCTGTTTTTAATAGTCATGTGTAAATACATTTTCTTAATTGAAAGAAAATAGTATGAATTCACTGCTTTACAATTTGACAATAATACAAAAGAAAGAAAGAAAGAAAAAAGACCATTTTTAAATATGAAATAAATATCTATATAAATAACGAAAATTTAATAAAAAATTGAAAAAATACCCTCAAAATATTAGCCAAATAATTAAAAAAAAATACTTGCGCACCGCAAGCTTGTCAAGTATGTCCCTGAAAAAGATGGTTAAATTGTTACGCATAGTTTTTGTTCCAATAAAACTTTTTTAACAGAATTATTTTGACTGACTTCAACCTTAAATAGCCCTTAAAATAATTTTTATATTTAAAAATTGCCTGCTTCAGCATATTTATCGAACAGTTTTCTATAAAACTACCATTTTTCATATTTTTATATTCAATAATTTTCTTAATATTAGTCGAGAAAGACTTCCGGTCTCTAAAAATTCATTTATGCCAGCAACGTCGGCAGCATTAGTTACTTTTTTTAGAATAGAAATATTAGAATACTTTCTTTACAAGGTAGAATTTTCTGAATTTTCCCTTTTTTATATATTTTTTCTATGGATCTAGAGAAATTTATTTTTGTGTTTAATGTAATTTCTCGCAGAAACGCTCATTACGAATAAATACAATATAGAGAGTCGAAGATTTATTTATTGTTAAACTTGTAAAACTCGGAATTGAGAAAAAAAAAATTGTAATATTCGTTTTTTTTTTCTTTTTAACTGTAATCAGCTTCTGTTTCTTATTTCTGTCAACATTTCCTTTTTTTCTGTATACCCTTTTCCTTTTCTAAACTTTTTGACATGCGTGCGCAACACACGCACTTCTTTTGCAATCTATAGAAAATATTTCAAATGTTGATAGGAATTATTCGTCAAATTTCATGTAAAACAAATTAAAACTTGTAAAATAGGTTCAAGATATTTTTAAAATCCATATTACAGCGCGCTAATGTACCGTGGTACACCGATTGAGAACCACTGCTTTAGAAAGTATTTTTCAAGAAACTTTTACCTGTTGTCTTCAATGTAGGAGTTCTAAAAATATGAAAATTGAAATACTCAACAATGCAGCAAAGTTATGTTAAAAATTGATTTAAAATATCTTTAAATTAAAGTCTAATAAGGCTTAAAGTGATAAAAAACATATCAAATGCATTAGATATTTCGATCCAGCATCGATGAAATGCTACAAAAAATATAATACAATTATACAATACAATACAAACAATAATATAATACAATATAACAATTTCCACCTCTAATTATAAAATATCTAATTTTATATTATTTTTTATCCGAATAATTTAAATTACCCTTGTTTATAAACTAAGAATTGAGATAAGAATGAAAAGATAAAAATACAAAGTCAAATGACTTTATAGTATTTGACAAGCACACCTGCCATCATCTGAACATAATCAAATTTATATAGCACTGTCTGGAAAATATATTTTTTAAACAAAAAATATTTTCGTATCCGGTCTAACCGTCTGGAAATAATGCATATGCATGCATAAAAATATGTAGTATAGTATATTTGAGCAAAATCCCCCTTGTTAAAATTAGTTCAAAAGATAAATAATAAATATTTTGAAAGGGATTTATTATTTACAGAAATATTGCTTATGAATATTTCTCCTTATTATACTTGCTAAATACACTGTCACTTCTGACATTTGAAAAAGTGTCGCATCAAATTTGTATGCGCTGTAGTGTTTAAATTGAAATTCATGATGGGCCACCTAGTGTTCTCAAGTCTTATACAGTTTATTAGCAGAAATTCCTCAGGTGGGATAATTATGCACAAGCGGTAAGGGAGGGGGAGGGGCAGAGGAGGGTCAATGCCCCTCTCGGAATTTTGAAATTCAATTAACTAAATTTTCCTTTTCTCTGATTATTAAAACAAAAACCATTTATTCTTAGCAATTGACAATGTAATTAAACAGTAATAAAATGAGAAACTAAAAATTTATACTCATAGTCCGGAAGGAGGTGGGGAGTGCTGCACCTGTGTATTCCCGTGGAAGTCAAGTTTTAGTTTCGATTTTCTTTTTATGTTCACGTATTTCAAATTTGTCTTAAACGAACGTTTCAGGAGGGTAATGCCCCTCTGATAAAAAAGCAAGTACTGTTTTAACTCTCCGTTTTTTAAAAATTCTGGTAGAAACTTACCTTTGAATATTTAATATTTTTTAATTGTTAAATTTATATGTTGCTTTTACACTGATGTGCGTTAAAAAAAGGCCTTGCACGGTGGTGAGGAAATTAAAGCTCCTGATAAAAATTTAGCTTATTTCATGTTTATATTCTCAATTTTAATAAAAGTGATTAATTCTACGAACTACGGGCAAATCTGTTCCAAAATATTCTCCCCACCCGAATTTCGTTCTGCTGGCGCCCATATAATTATGATTCCGGAATGTGAACCTATATATTAAAAACATATTACTATTTTTTTTACTTTTAGCATAATATTCTATCTGTAGATTTTTAATTATTATTTTTTTATTTGGTTAAGCTAGCCACGGACTATCTTCCTTGCTGCACTTAAGTAAGCTTAACAAAGGTAAGCTTTAATTACATAATGCTTCAATAGATATTACTTTGTTTCATTAAAGTATACAGAGTATTATTATTATGTGCGAAATGTATAGTCTAGTGTTAATTATCACTGGAAACAAAACAAAACAATTATGACAATGAAAGTAAGAGAGTGATCTTAAATGAATATTACCATAATTTAATGGTAAACCATTAAGCTTTTGTAACAGATAATTAAAAGGAAAAGATAGAATTCGCAGGCCATCTATAAACATTCTTCAGTCATTAAAAAAAACAAAAAACAAAAAAAAAACGAGCCACCTCCATCTTAAAAAGAAAACTTTTTTATTTTAGAACAGTTGACTGTTTTCTGCACGACAGGGTACAAAAGTTACAAAAACACGTAGTCATAAATTCTCACTTCTACAACAGAAATTTTATACTTTTTAATTATTTACAGGTTTTATAAATTATATAGGATCACTACTATTTATTATATTTTAGCATTGAAACCCTAAATCTTATAATGACGTTATAATAGTAATTTGCGTATGATTAATTAATGTATTATTACAAATTTTCAGAAAAAAAATATATTAATGCAGAATGGAAAATAAATACAAAGTGAATTTTACATACGAAAATATTATAAAGCCACTAACTAAAAAATATTAAAGTACTTTTTTTTTAATGTAAACTTGTTCTCTTTTTTTCGCTAGTTAGTGCTAAGAACGTCGAAGATGTTTAACTATACAAATGGACACAAACTTCAAAAGGCTGAAAAAAGCCATGAGCTATATATATATATATATATATATAACCATTAATGAAACATTACCGAAACACCAACAAAAACTATGAAATTATGAATTAGAATATAATAATTAATTGACAACAATAATGTTCCCCCAAACCACTGAATATAGATTCCTATAAAAAAAAAAAAAAAAAAAAAAAGAAAGAAAGAAAAGAAAAGAAAAGAAGAAGAAATTAAATTATAATATTGAAAAAATGAAATTTGTGGAATTTAGACAGAATCTTCAGGTCCCAAATGCCTAAATTACCACAAATAATATATATACTAAGTTATTTGAATCTTACGTTCGTAAAAAAAAAATATATCTTACATGATAAATGTACGTTACAAAGTATTGTTGCTTGCAACACTTTTTGAAAGAGTTATTGCTAGAGTTTTAAATAAAGAAGAAAAACATTGTAGAATTAAAGTGGTGTAGACACCCATTAAAACAGTTGGTGAGAAAATACTCATCACTTCATCTTTTTATTTCACAAGCACGTAATGATATAAATAATATAGCAATACCAAAACACCGTAAAAGCTCCTATAATAAAATGTATCTTTTGTGATACGGCGAAAAATGATACCTAAACCGTGTACAGAAATTGTGAGACCCGGTGCAGGTATGGAATGGGCCCCTACAGATTACATTTATGGGACCTCTGGATGTTCTGTATATGTATATACTTAAAACGAAATCAGGCCCTTACAGGACCCTTTTCAGGTTAGACCCTGGTACAGCTATACCCTCCCAACCCCCAACCATGTGCACGTCCCTTACGATTAATATAAAGGCACGAACAAGATGGACAGATAAAATACTACAGGTATTAATTTTTGCATTTGCTTCAACACTAAATCTGAAATTTCATTGTGAATTAATTATTCAAAGAATTTCAGGTTTTACAGTTTTATGTTTGTTAATCCAGTTTTGGTTTTTAATAAATTTTCGACTGTCTGTCTTAAATGAAATTATTTGCCTTTTTCATGTTATTAATAATGTTAAATAAAATAATCTGCGTTTTTCGTGTTACTAGTCAATATAAAAATTTGTCTTTTTAACACTTTCCAACCTAGTTGAAAAGTGACTTCGGTTTTGTCTGCCGTCTGGCCGTCGGCCGTCTGCCGTCTGTCCGTGCTCTAACTCCCGTAAATATGCTCGGATTGCCCTGAAATTTTTATATGTTATTGTCGTTATCTATAGCATGTTCCCTATTTCAACTGAAGTGTGTGGCACTTATAGTTTTTTTTACAGGGACACTCAAAAGAATTCCGTTACATTACGGTCTATGGGGAAAGATCATTTGCGGTTTATTTTAATGATGTTACACAATTTTAAACCCATTGTAATTAATATATGTCACTAAGGTGCATTACAAGAAGCCTAATATGGAATAGGGTGTGCATTACACTTATAGTTACTTTACAGGGACAGTCAAAAGAATTCCGTTACATTACGTCTATGGAGAAAAATCGTTTGCGGTTTAATTAAATAATGTTTCACTATTTTAATCGCATTGAAATTTATATGTATCACTAAGGTGCATTACAAGAGGCTTATTACAGAATATTGTTGTGCATAGCAGTCATCGTTCATTTACAGGGACAAGCAAAAGAATTCTCTACTGTCTGTTAACAATAATTCCTGGAAGTGCGTTTTAAGTTGCTGAACGCGATTTTAAATGTAACTCACTTTTTGTCTATTACTTGGTGTGTATAAATTCTGTAGATCATATACAGGGCAGCACAAAAGTTCGCGAACAGATTTCCATTTATTGACAAAAACTCCAGAAGGAGAATTTTAAACTGTAGCTACGCGTTTCCTAACTAAACTAAAATTTAGCATCCTACGTAGTATATATACAAATCTATAGATAATATACAAGGCTGAATAAAAGTATTCGGATATTTTTTCGAATATTCTATATGTTGGAAATATATGTTGGAAATTCCTGAAATTACATTTTTAAATATGTTATGCGTTTTCCAAATTGTTTACTTAGATGTTATCTTTCAGCTTATTAAACGGTGATGATTTGTAAAATTATTTTGGAGGCGTTGGAAAGTGTTACATAATCTATGCTTGACGCATGATCTTTCGTTCTTGTTTTAAAAATGTAATCTGTATTTTACTCTGATTAAGCATTTCCGAATTTTCCTTAAAAGCCCAAATACATTTTAGTATATACCTATAAATTAAAAAAAAAAAATTACTCTTCCACACAGTTCATAGTTATTGTTGTTCCTTTATTGAATGTAAAAGTGCAGTTTCCGAGGTACCCAACTCGATGAGGGTCTCGTCGTCGGGCCCATGGTCTACATTAGGGACCGTTTTAGAATTCCAACCTCAAATCCAAAAAAGCTACTTTCTGAGACATTTCTCGATTCAATTTAGTTCGGAAACGCATGAAATGGATATGTGTTCCTATTCAGACACTATTTAAACGAAATACGTTTTCCATTTTTTGATAAAGGCAGACGATCTTTCAGAAAATACTGTTAAAGTTGGCGTTTAGAACCGAATTCCCGACGCGGCAGCGCGAGAAAGAAGAAAAACGTGTCGTCACGTGACAAGAATTGTTTATAACTCGATAAGTAATGATACGTAATTTATTTATTAAAAAAATGAAAAACGCTATGCGATTCCAAATTACTTCAATAGTCAGGCCTATCAATTTTATGCCTTTACGTTTGAAAATAAGTCAGAAAATGAGTCAGAAAGTTTCGCGTTGTTGAGCAGGGAATTTGAGAACCACCTTAAGCTGTTCTGAAATCCAAAGGATCTACTTTCTGGCACAATTTTGAATTCATTTTTGTTCAGAAACGGATGAAATTGGCAGGTGTTCTTATGTAGAAATTATGTGATCGAAATGAGTTTTTGGTAAAGGCAGAAGATCTTCCAGAAAATACTGTCAGAGTCGGCGTTTTGAACCGAATTCCCAAGACAGCAGAGCGAGAAAGGGGAAAATCGTGTCGTCTCGTGACATGAATAGCTTATAACTCGGTTAAGTAATCTATTTATCAATAATTAAAAACTCGTTTCGATTCCAAATCGCTTTAATAGTCAGGCCTGCCAATTTTATGCTTTATGCG
Organism: Maratus michaelseni; assembly: GCA_963931845.1. Classification (NCBI taxonomy): domain Eukaryota; kingdom Metazoa; phylum Arthropoda; class Arachnida; order Araneae; family Salticidae; genus Maratus; species Maratus michaelseni. Next base: position 261,373,739 of record OZ007592.1, read on the forward strand.
TTTAAAAATGATTAAAAAAGTTTCACGTTGTTGAGCAGGTCATTTGAGAACCATCTTAAGGCTCTGTCGATCCTCTTCCACGTAAAGAGACATGGCAATTTCGTGGACACGACAAGAACAAATATTGATAAACAAAACAGGAAATAGAATTCATATTAAAGATATTAAAATGTAAACACGAGTAACAAAGTTTATGCTCCTATAGACGACTTTCACGGGCAGTCTGTCAATAATTTTTGCATAAAAAGGGGCACAAGGGTATGTTACAAAAGGAAAACGAAAGAGTGAAAAAATTGCTGCAGTTTAATTTGTTTTCCTATTGTGGGCTAATATTATTTGATCAAAATAATGTGATAAGACAGAAAAAGATCATTGATGTTCTATATATTTTTTATATTTAAAATATATTTTTCTGAAAGACAATTAAAAAATAAATTTATTAAAAATGACTCGAATTCAACCCCGCTACTCAAATTACTTTATGCAACACATTTAAAAGAGCATAAATGGGTTCAATGTCTTCCTTCGAATAAAAGTTTACGTTTATGATAATTGTTTTTGAAAAAAAAAATTTAATGATTAATAATAGTATTTGAATCTGACATTCTAAATAATCCAGACAATAAATACTAGAAATTGCTTAATTTGCTATATGATTTTTAAACATGGCAATTGTATATTCTAACAGCAGATAAAGTATAAACAAAAGTAATATATATTTCAATGACGACACTGAAAAAAAAAAAAAAAAAAAAAAAAAAAAAAAAAGTTGATTTTACGGTATAATACTAGCAGCTGGGGTGCCAATATTATACCGTAAAATCAACATTTTTTTTTTTTTTACAGTGTAGGTTAAAGTTGTGAATTTCAGCCGCAGGACTCTGATTTCAGACTAGAAACGACCTCTCTCTGACAAGGTTGCCAGTTTAACCTTAAAAAAAAAAAAAAAAAAAAAAAAAAAAAGAAATTCATGACAGAAATTTTGTGATTATATAAAGTAAAAATTCTTAATTCATATCGGAAATTCCAAAAAAATAATTAGGAATTTTCGATATGAATTCAGAATTTCTGAATTTAAAAAAGAAAGGCCAAACTAGCATCCCTGCTCTCCGAGTGCGTGCGTGATTGAAGAGGAAATAGAGAACAGAATATCGAAACATTAATTTTCTATCTGTAAATATATTCTGATACAAATGTGTTACTTTGCTTTTACTTTACCTGATACATATGTTTATAATTAAGTATTGCATATTCATTGCGTAACATTGTAGACTGATAATTAAAGAGCCATGGTTCAGGATGGTTTGTGTCCATAATATATGCATGAATTAATTTTTCAAATAGAATAATGAGTAAATAAGAAGAAGATCTTTGAAAATTGACCCAGACAAGAAGACCTCCGGACTGTCTACAGACGCAGATACTCATTAATCTCGCAATGTTCTTTTCGTTTTACACATATTTTACGACGTAGCCCTTTTTTTCCCCTATTACCATCATAATACTGTTTGTTATATACATTAGTTACATCTGGTTATGTGATTTATGCTATTATCTGATAGTTTAGCCAAATGTGAATTCTAAAAACGTCTTTTCTTTAATACATCATTCAGTTTTTTCAATGAAGAGAGCAGCCTAATAGAATTTTAAGTAAGATAGATACAGCTATGCAGAACTGACGTTTAATCAACTCATTTTTTTCGCGTCACATTTTTTACCAATGAAGGAAATGGTAGTTAATAAATTTTATTTTCAACTTTCTTAATATAAGTGTTCTTTTTTTCTAAAAATGTTTTTTAAATACTAAAATTTAAAAGAGAACTTCACCTTTTCATAAACATATAGATACATAAAAACTTTCTTTTACTTATGTAAGGTGTCACACAAAATATACATAAAAAACAAATAAACCACTGACATGTTTCGGTTTCAATCGAGATAAAAACCATTATCATAAGAATACAACATCTATCAAGACGAATGACACTGGACAACGAAGTGTCAGTGGTTTATTTGTTTTATATGTATATTTTGTGTGACACCTTACATAAGTAAAAGAAAGTTTTTATGTGTTTATGTGTTCTTTTTTTCTACAATGTAAGATACAATAAAGTATATGAGATAATATCTATTGCATATTAATACAATGCATAAAATATTTTCACATGCAAAATTTCAAAAATCAAATTACTTATTTCAAAGACATCAAGCCTTTTTATTACAGTCACATTTATCAAAACTGCGTATAATATTATTTTTGCCTAATTATTTAAACTATATTTTCAAAATACAGATATGAAATTAGAACGCTTTCAGTAAATATAGATGTTTTACAAAATTTAACTGCTGATAAATATTGTAAATAATGCTGAAATTCAATTTTTTTGTTGCTATTTCTATAAGACGAATTCATGTTTCAGTTTTTATGGCTTGGGCACGTACACTAAATCATTGGATCGCGAAAAATTGATTTTAAATTATATAAATGTCAGTAAATAAATAAGAAAACTTTTTAACCATAAACATGGAGAAAGGCTGCGTTAGAAAATTCAGTTAGTTATTACACTCCTTATATTTACACTTCTGTATTTATGGAATGGAAGAGAATTTATCATGGTCAGTTTTATAACAAGTTTATATAATTACAGATTAAATAAAAACTCTTAATCCATTGTTATAAATCTTATTGCTAAGATATCGGGTACGCAAAATGTTTGTGCAAAAAGAAATTTAAAAGTTAATAAAAATGAGAAAATATCGCCGTGAAATGCAATTTGCGTGAATTGTCAGTACAACGAGATAAATATGGAGATATTCACTATTCAGAAAGCGTGCAACGAATGTACATACATATATAAAAGATGTAATTATAATTTAAATATTTCTTTATAGAATTTCAACCTTTTCAACAATGTACTGAAATTACTCAAAATCAAATGAAGCATAGGCCATCATATTAAGGCACGGGCACGTGCTTTCCAATTTAGAGACCCCGTAATCTGTAGATAAAGGTTTTAAAAAATGCAGTAGAATTTTATTATTTACATAGTTTTATGCTGTATTACAGCAAAATGTGAAAATTAAATCCTGATTTTTTTTTCATGTTTCTTAAAAATTCTGTTCCTTTTTGTAAAAGCCGATTCATACTTAACGATTTAACACTTGACGATCCATATTACAAAGCTCATCAAATGTGGAAAAATATTTCAGTTACTCCAATTTCAACGTCATTATCAATGTATTTTGTTGCTGTATGTACTACTATACATATTTCTGACATTATGTTATTTTATAAGAAGGAAGAAAAATCAAGCGTAAAGCATAGAATATCTTTTGAAACACTTTCCAACGCATTCAAATTACCCTAACAAAACTTCACCGAATAATAAAATGAAAGATTATGTCCTATTAAATAATTTGGAAAACGTATGACTTATTTGAAAACCCAATTACAGCAATTACCACCTACGGTCGAAAAAAATCCAAATTATTTTGTGCAGCCTTATACGTAAGCTATATATTTATATATGTGCTAACATAGTACGAAAAAATTTAGTTCAGTATCGAAACGCATAACAAAGATGAAAGTTTCACTTAAGCAATTTTCGTCAATAAGCGGAAATGTTCTCGAATTCTTTTGTGAAGCTCTGTATATGATCTAATAGAATTTACACACACAAAATAATACTCAAAAAATAGTTACATTAAAAAATATATATAACAAATGAAACGCACTTCCAGTAATTATTGCATATAGACCGTATAGACTGTGTAACTGAATTCTTTGGTGCGTCCTGTAAATGTACGATAAATGTTATGCGTACCCTATTCTATAGTAAGCCTTTTGTAGTGCCCCTCAGTGATATACAGTAGAACTTCCCTTTAACGAAGTCCCTACTTGTTTAAGAAGAAATTTAGCCAAGTTTTCTACGTAACGAAATTTTCTGCAGAACATTGACTTTGAACACCATTAGCATGTAAATTAATCTCCATATTACGAAAAATATATTCTATATAACGAAGTTTTAACCACTTTTGTACGTGTATAGAATTCAATCTAAGAAGTTGCTATTGCGATGGATATGCGAATTTATTTCAGCGGATTGTACGAAAATGAACATATTTAAATAATTTCCATTCTGTTTGGAGGTAAATAAAACATTTTTTTTTTCACACTACGAAAAACACTCGTTATAATTACTCTCTCACACAGACACTCCAGCGCTGATAGTTGGGGGAAGGCAAAATCCCCTTTTTACATTCAATGATATAGAACATGCAGTGACGTAATGGCGTCAGATGCATTGAAGCAAAAAATATCAATTAGAGTCCGACAGTTACTATTCTGACCTTCCATTGCTGATAGACAATTACTTTGTACATCCACAAGAATGTGCTTTAAAATGCAAATCGAACAACATCAAAGTTATTTTTGTTCCTGCTAATACAGCTTCTAAACTTCAGACATTGGTCTAAGAAATAATAAAAAATCTTGAAGTACATTATCGAAAAAGACAATGTAGTGAAAACATGAGTTTGAGATCCTGTGTATCCAAACTGATGAAAGCTTGAGCCAAAGCATGGAAATGTGATGTGATTTCAACGACCGTACACAACTGTTTTGTAAAAGACTTTTTCATAATTTAAACCGAATCAAATGCTTCAATGCTTCTGAATCCAATACCTGTTTGTCATATCTGGAAGGAAAATTTCATGAAATTAAGTTGATTCCTATTTAACGAATTTTCTTCATAACGTAGTTTTTAGGTGTAACGATGAGACTTCGTTAAATGGAAGTTTCACTGTATATCAATTTCAATATGTTTGAAATAGCGTAACGGCATTAAAATGCACTGCAAACGATTTTCCCTTTCGAGCATAATGTAACAGAATTCTTTTGAGTGCTCCTATAAACGAACTATAATTGCTACACACTCCATTTTCAATAACGAACATTCCATGGTAAACCTTAATAATATATATCAATTACATGCCAACCCGAGTATATTTACGCGAATTAGAGTGCGGACAGACAGACAAACCGAATTCATAAACACTTTTCAGCTATGTTAGAAAGTTTTAAAAAGGGTCCAGATATATTTTTATTTTCCAAGAATATGTTAAATGAAGCGTATTTTTTATAAGCTATAGGCTTTAGTCTTGTTTATAATATTAAAGCCGTCTAATTCTGATTATACATGTAAAGGTCATATAAGAGGTACATATATTTTCCACCTTACTATATAGTACAATAAAGGCTGATTTTTTTCCTTAAATTGCAATCTTTATTTTTATATTTTTGTTATTTCCTGTGTTTCAAAGTCAAAATATTTCATTGTTGTAGTTTCCCAATCAGTTGGCATATTTTTCCAACTGTGGCTCGGTGCATAATTAACTCCATTGTTCTAACACGCATACAGTTCTAACCATTGTTTTCTGAATGCATAATACAAATTTAATTGTTGGGATTGAAAGAATATTTGGAGATGTATCACTTGCTTCGGCTAACGGAAAAATACTTTAAAATTAATTTACCAATTTACAATCTATTAATTTCTAAAACCATTAAAATATTGTATTGTCAACGGAAACATATGTGTACATAATTTTTATAATTCTAGTATCTAGTGCATCAAGAAGCGAGAGAGAAATCGATTACAAAATTCCATCTTTATAAACATGGTGATTATAATATAAGTATCTCTATTTGGAGCTGTCTGTAGTTTGAAGGAATAACCCGAATGAAACCAAAATCGGTACATTTACTATTCGAGAAGGGGGAAGAAGAATGGAATAATAATAAAAAAATAGTTGCAATATTCGCCAACAGATGGCGCTACGGGACTGTTGGTGCAAACGCCGCTGCGTACCGTGGAGGCAAACCTCAATGACTTAACAGATCGCATATCGCAACATGTGGGAAACATCACTCCTGATGCGTTACATTCCGCAGTTGAGCACGTCGTGCATCGCCTGGATTGTGTTCTCCTGCACAATGGCCAAGTCGAACCTGAACTTGATCGGCACCGCCATGCGAAAGCGTAACCACATTCACTGTGACACTTTCCAATAAATAAGGTTTGCAGTCCGGTTTTACGCCTTAATTCATTGTTCTTGTATTACATACTCAAAAGCGCCATCTGTCCGCTATTAATACAATTATTTCTTTTTATTGTTCCATTCTTCTTCCCCCTTCTCCAATAGTAAATGTACCGATTTTGGTTTCATTTGGGTTATTCCTTCAAGCTACAGACAGCTCCAAATAGAGATACTTATGTTATAACCATCCGGTACATGAACAAATTTAAATTAAGCAGGTTCATCGATTTTACATCTTTAATCGCAATATATGTATATATATATATATATATATATATATATATATTAATCTTTATTTCATACATCATAGTTTTCTTCAGATTTATTCGATTTAAACCTACTCTTCAGAAATTATTCTTTAAAGTCTAATTGTTATATTCCAAGTTCTATTTTAATATCAATGAATAAAATCTTTATTTATGACACGGAAAATATTCACCATTTAATAAAAATAAATAAATTTTAATATAATTGTTGCGCGCAAGCTTACAGCCACAAAAACTATTTATTAGTTTCAGTTTTGTGTTTTTATTAATGTAAATACATTAGATATAAACCTAGACCTAAAGGTTTTAGATTGTATGAGAAATATTTTAATGGGGAAGAATGTATAATTAAATTAGGGAAAATGTCACATTCAAAAATGCATTCTAACGTCAACAAATAAAATTTATATCACATGTTTTATACAAAACAACAGATCTAGGTTTATATCTAATGAATTTATTTATATTAATGAAAACTCAAAATTAAAACTAAACTTAGTTTTTGTATCTGTATTGTTGCGTGCAATAAATGTATTAAAATTTATTTATTTTTAATACAGTGTGTTTCACGAAGGACCCCTAACTTTGAAAATAAATAACTCGGAAACGGTGATAGATAGAAGCATGAAACCAGTGGTATGTTTATTAAAAAACCCGTAAGAATCTGATACAGAAACCTCAAAGTCTTAGTTAAATATAGTGTCAATAGATTGCGCTGAAGGCAGCATTACGGATCCATATAAGACGTCCAGAACAATCAGTCGTCGAAGATTTCGCCATTGAAACGTGATCACTAGTAGCTTATAGTGAAAGAAATTCTGGAAGCGACACTGAAGGACATTGTTTACCGCAAAAATCCTTTAAAACACTCGACGAGTCGGAGGAGGCTATTTGTCAAGCTTGTGTGTTGATGTCCGGTGACATACTACTGAGAGTCACTGACAATTTCATTCTTTGTTTACGATATGTGTGTTGTGTGAAAGATGCGCATTTTGAATAGCTTTTGATGTGATACAGCCTACTTATGGTTATGCCACCTGTAGCGCCCTCTATCTGCGCAATTTGTAACTAATATTTTGAGGTTTCTGTGTCAGATTTTTACAGTTTTTTTTAATAAACATACCATTTTTATGCTTCTTATCTATCACTGTTTCCGAGTTATTTATTTTCAAAGTTAGGGGTTCTTCGTGAAACACCCTGTAAATGATGAATATTTTTCCTGTCATAAATAAATTTTTTATACAGTGATATTAAAATTAATCATGGGCTATAATAATCAGACTGTAAAGAATAATCTTTGAAGAGTAGGTTTAAACCGAATAAATCGAAAGAAAAACTATGGTACATGAAATAAAAGTAAAAAATCTTGCAATTAAATGTACCGTCAATCGGAGTGACTTTGTCCCGAAACGCGGATAAAGACAAAACGTGTCATAAATAAAATTTGTTACATTGAAATTAAGTAGTAATGCAGAATTCTGGTAGATTGCAGCAGTAGCTTAAATATAAACTAAATAATTCAGCATTTTACAAATTGAGTTTGTCATAACTTCCCTTGTTGTTTTGTTTACTTTTACTCGCATGATTTTACCGGGGAAAACTTTTGATTTGAAAAGTTATTTATATTCGATGCTGTAAAGTGGTAAATTCATTTTTTTTATTTCTTAATATGTTTATTTTACAAATCAGTGAGATTTATACATATTAATCGGATATTTTAGATTTTACATTGACTTTATTCACAACTTGAATTGTGGATGTCAATTTGGGGTGAGATTGTTTCAGAGCAAAGTCATCAAAATTTTAGTTTATTTATTATATTTAATTTTTCTGAAAATATAAACATAAAAGCAAACATTTACTGCAAAATATAACCATTGTATTAGTATATATTCATTATTTTTTTTTTTAAAAGTTATGATGTAATACTATGTATAAATCATATCACAATCAATCAATATAATCATATGTATAAATCTAATGTAGGTAGTCGTAATTATAAAAAATAATTGATGAAACGCTTCAAAAATTTTAAATGTTGTTCTACAACATGTATTAAATCAAAGAAAAGCCACAAAAATATTCAATTCTAATCATTAGTTTAAAAAATACCCTAAAAGATTAAAAAACATCCAAGACCTATTTCTTTTTTGAAAAATATTAATATGCCTTAACTGTTAAATTGTTTTTAAATGTTTTGCATAATTTGTGTTTTTTTAATAAAAAAATGAAATGGTTTTTTTATTGTTTTATTAGGCAATAATAATTGTTATTTTCCATTGTCTTCCAAAATTTTTAATGTTTATTCACTGATTTTTTAGTTCTGAGATAAAGTCACAACAAGGTAGAAAGCTTCCACTTTGTCCCAATTTAAAATAATAATAATAATAATAATAATAATAATAATAATAATAATAATAAACTATACTTTAAAATTACTAAATGTGAATTTTAAAATTTACAAATTATATCTTGGAACTTGAAAACAAAAATTAGAAATTGTTTAAACGAAAATTTCAATAATTTTTGGATCTTTAAAGACAGCAAGAGGCAAATAAATAAATAAATAAATAAATAAATAAATAAGAGATAAAGCCCGTCCGGTTGACACGGTACTGTAAAACTGATAAATCTCCTTAAATAAAAGTGTGTAAAAATGCGGCCCCCATATATAATGTCTCTGCCCAGGTCTTATAAAAGTCCTAGTCAGGCTCTACCATTATTAAGAAAAATCATTTATACTGCAAATTTCATCCAGAGAACCCCCTGAAATGCATTTATGGGTTTCAGAAACAAGTACCCCATATGATAAACTTGTGCAATAATGAAGCCCTATACTCTGCATTATACAATTTCCATTGTACAATGAGTCTCTAACGGAGACTCACAAAATATGCATTCAGAATAGACTGTTTCCACATGTGGGAGATTAAAAGAGATTAAAACTGGATAGAACGGATCAGCAGACCATAAGCGGATTACCTAAAGTTCGTTCTCTCCCCAAAAAATTTTAACAAGCATTTTTAAAAAATGCATTATGTCAATCACACAGTTTTATCTCCCTCATTGAGATTATTTTATCAACTGTCTTTTTTCCCTTCCCTAAGTATGAATTGAAATATAGAGTCGCAGTTAATTCTATGGCAAGTCCCGGGGATAAAAATCGGCAAATCATCGACAGATGATGCAATATGAATACATAGCTGTAAAGGTTAGGGGAGAAACATCGTTTGAAAAATGATATCCTTCTCAGTTTGTCTGATATTTTCAGAATACACTAGATATTTAAATATCCATCAATTATATTAAAATATCTAAAATTCTTTATTATAGTTAAATTTATCTGAAAAATTTTGAAGAAAAGTAATGAATTATGAAATGAATGAATGTTTTGGGCATATATCACAATGGGTCAGTCAGATCTCAAATTCTCTTTGCTAGTGTTAAACCTATGGGCATGCGATGCATTCGTATTTTTTAAAATGAATGGTGCAGATGTAAAAGTCACATTATCCACTTTTTTTAAGGTATTGAGGTATTCAAATTCATATCACCGTGTTCGTCTTTTTAAAGCGAATCGGTCTGTAATAGTGATTTGGACCATAAGAAAATATAATGAAAATAAAAATGCAGAAAATCTCGTTTTGATGCATAACTTACATTATCCAACAACTGTTTTCTGCAAAACTCACACTCTCCAATTCAACCAATCAGGAAGGTACAGAAGTAAGAAGTAGTGTAAAATGTTGCACTAGTTTAATGACAGTGAAGAAGTTGAGCCATGTCTAATAGTCAAATTTTTGCACAAATTACTTTTAATAAATTTTTTTCGATTTTTGTTGTCCTTCCAAAATAACAATAATGAAAACTAATGTTCAGGTTTTTTTTTCTTTTAGGTTCTTGTTGTTTTAAATTCATAACTATTTTGGTTTATAGCTAACATTACCCATAAAAGTTTGCTGCAAAACTCACATTTTCCATATTTAAATTTAAATTCTAGCTTTACCAAAATTATTACAGGTTTACGACTATGTGCAACTAGTTGTTATGGCAACAAATATATCACAAAAAAAAAATTGTGCCAATATATCATGTTTATTAATAATAATCAGTTTTTTGCATTTTTCTAAAAATTAGGTTATGTGGAGAGTGTGAATTTTGCATCTACACCCTTCAAATATCTCCTTAGGAAATTAATATTTTTAACTTCTTTTTTATGTGTAATGTACTTAAAAGATGTCTCTTTTTTTCTTAGTTGTCATAATATTTACTTAATTTATAATTTTATGTGTTAAAATATTAGCGAAACTGAGTAAGAAATTAACATTTGAAATAAAATTAAGTATATATTTTACAAATATTTTGACAGCTGAAAAAAAGGGATACATCCTCCAAGAAGAGTACATAGAAAAAAGAAGTTGAAAAATTACTTTCCTGAGGAAATATGTTAAAAATACGAATGCATCACACGCCTATAGGTTTAACATTCGTGAAGGGAATTTGAAATCTCATTGACCAACCCCTTTGAAATGATTGGCTGTAAGTATATAATTTTTCCTTATTCGGCATTCATGTAGAATACTGATCTAAAAGTTTTCATAGTTAAGTTGATTGATCCATCCAATGATATATCATTAGCTTAGCACAGTAATTGCATTTTATAAAACATTTAAAATATATTGTTAGGCAATAAATATATATTTTTTTTAAAGTTAGTGAATGAACAAAAAAAAAAAAAAAAAAAAAAAAAAAAAACTGAGATTGAATAATAATAATAATAATAATAAACGTTATTAACAGCCATCGGGTGTATAGAAGCACAGAAAGTTCAAGAAGACATAGAATGAAAAGTATTATATCAATAATGCAATCATTAGAAATTTAATTTTACGATTGGAATAAATAATAATTGTATCAGAAAAAAAATATTTGAACATAAGTCTCTTGACAAGAATATCTTATCAAAGAGAAAATGAAGGTAACTAAAAACGATTCCAACAAAATGTTAAATATAGATGAATTTATAGAAGAATGTATAGAAGAATATATAGATAAATAAATATTCATATGTATTAGTGGCAATAGTAAATTTATTAATAAGCTATTTTGTGATTTAACAACCCCCCCTCTCCCCAGATATCCAAGAATTGCAGAAATCACAAGCAGTGAGTTCTTACTGTTGTGTACAAACAGTGACTGAGAACTAGAGGATTATCATTTAAGAATTTAGTAAGGGATAAATTAATAAAATGATCACTAAACTAGTTCAAGAACTATAACAAAAATTGTGCACAATCTTTGAATTTCTCGGTGGATTCGCCACAAATGAGCAAACTCCCACTATTTTCTTTATAATAAAAAAAATATCTTTATTGTAATTGGTTTAGACAGCTCTTGTTTAAGATTTTTTTATTTACATGTGTAATATTATAAGTAATATTTTGGCTATTATTTACGTATTATTGTCTTTCATATTATCAATTTTAAGGCCTCTTATGCTAAAAAATATTTTATTTAATTATAAATATCAGCCTACACTGCAAAAAATAACTGTTGATTTTACAGTATAAAACCGACAGTTATTTTTTGCAGTGTACTTCTGAGACACAGAGTGAACTTAGAGGATTAAGTCACGTATGCGGCTTCATTACACGAGCAGTATTATCAAGAAATGCATTTGATCTTTGAACGACCACTTCCATTTCTTAAATAATTTCATTTACTAAAATCAGTATAAAGCCAAAAAAAAAAAAATCGTATTGAAAAAAAGAAAAACTATAACTAAATGATTTTGTATTATATCAAGTATTATGCATGTCACACACGATTAAGTTCAAGACAGTAATACTACATATATTTAGAAAACAAACTACCGGTAAAAATAAAGAGAACTTCCGTTTTTCATTGTCTTTTCGATTATTTATTTCCAATTAAAAGCTGTAGAATTGAAAAATATTAATGTTGTTATCAAACTTATCAATATTATTAATCGACTGTTTACATTCCTACCTTTCTTGATAAAAAAAAAACAAACATTTATAAATTATTTAACGAGTTTGTGTCCTTTCTTAAAGAGCTAGGCATGAGAATTTTGTGGCTTTTGCAGCATTTAAAAAAAGGAACATTCTCAAATTTTGCATAGTAACATTAAAAGATTCATATATGTAAAATTTTGATCCTGGTTCATTTATTAAAACTAACAAAACTCGGTGTAGACACAATAATTTATAACACTCTTTTATAAATATGAAAAAGCATTTAGTTAATGTCGATATAGGGTTTTTCACATGCCTATATCATTTTGGTCAGCATATGAAGTGATTAATAACATTTTAATATCATGGATCATGGATATCATCATATCGCTAAAATATCCAGCGTGACTGATTAGTACAAAAATTACTCAGTTTCCATCCTCCATGTTGAATAATATGTGCAAAATTTGCGTAAATGATCTTTCACACAGGCAACAAAGTAAAATTTACCAATAAGAAAAAACTGCCTGATTAGCAGATTTTAACACCATAGTGTTTAAGATTCATAAATGGAAACAAAAAAGATCACCTCCTACTAATTCGACGGTTAATAATCGTATAAAGAGATACAGTAACATACTAATCGATTGGGAACAGCGTCAACTATTTAATATCTATAAAAGTATTATTCGAAGGACCATCTATATGTTAAAAATTGTATAAACATTCATTTTTCAAATGTGGCAACATTCACTTTTGACTTATTGGATGAAAGCAGCTCAAAAGTGTTATAATTTACGCATTTTTCTCATATCTTTACAGAGTTATAACAGAAAATGTATTAGGGGTTTATCCATAAATTTAAAAAAGTAAGATCAAGTTGTTACAGGGAGTCGTTCAACTTGTGACCAGAAAAAAATTACAGAAATTCTAAATATAAAATAAACTATCAATGTATAAGATTTTGTAATGTTTTTTCTGTTACTGTTTAATTTTTTCTTTTTTGTCAAGCAAACAATAATGTGAGCCTGTCCTCTTAAACTAGTGGTCCTACACTAGAGATGAGTCCGGGCTCACTTTTTGGAGCCCGGACCCGACCGAGCCCGACTATTTTAAATCCGAGCCCACCCGAGCCCGAAACATTTTCTGTCATTAGAGCTCGAGCCCGATACCAAAAAGTATAATAAAAATTACATAATATTTAAAAGCTGTTCTAAAAATGTAATATCTCATTTTCTTAACAACTTCGTACATGAAAATAACTGGTAATTCTTAGCATAAAATTAATTTTAAGAAATTCACATTCAATCTTATCAAAAGAGAAGTTTAGTATAAAATAAAAATACACATCCCTAAAAGATTGTCATATTTTTCTCCCGAAACAAGCAAATCTAATGCACAAATTAACGAAATTCGTTTTATGAATGAATAAGTGAAATTTGCAAAAATTACGATTTATATGACGAAGAATCGAACAACGTTTTCCTATTTTCTATAAAATATGTACATCTTTCGTAATTCTTGTGTCCTTGAAAATCTGTTTAAATTAAAAATTTGACAACATTACCTTAAAAACCAGATTTATAGGCTTTTATAGGAAGAGAGAAAACACTGCTCTATTGATTTCTATAGGGATTAACAATATGCATGCCATTTTTATCTACTTACGAATAAAAATGACTTCATGAATGTAAAAAGAAGAGCCACAGAATGAGCAGGGTTCAAGAAGAAAAACTGATAGAATCACTAATGTTTATTTTAATGTAAACTGTGATTAGCACTCGCAAACAATAGCAGTCTAAAAATTTGTAAGCCTAAAGATAATGCTAATTGACTTAAAAGAAAATATTCATTTCGCGTTAGATCTTTAAACAAGTTGGAAATTGTACGTCAAACGTTACAAACGAGGTGCGTTCGTACGCACGTTTTAGAATTAAATTCATGATATCCCGTGCGTAGAACGGGTTAAACAGCTAGTTAAGTATATATTTTATGACACTGTTCATACAAATATCTTAACTAGTTATATAAATATTCAGATATATATGTATCAGCTAGTTATATAAATATTCAGATCTTGATGATTTTTAATTCTGTGAAATGAATTATATCGTCTGCAGATTAATTTCTGTAATAAAATAAGTATCTCGGTCGCTTGACGATTTAACATCCATCGGAAGCTCCTATAACAAAAAAGCACCGATTTAAAAAAAAATCAAATTTCTTAATAAATATTTTTATTAATATCTCCTAAAGTTTTGATTCGATTTTAATAAAATTTGAAATGTCTCGACAAAATTCTGCAAAGATAATATATTTTAAATTGCAAACCATTTGGTTGGGTAGTTTTTGCGTTGTTATATGCGGACAGACAGACAGACGGACGGACAGACAGACGGACAGACAGTCGGACGGACAGACGGACGGACCAAACGACGACTATAGGTGCTACGTATTTATATAATTACGAACGCACCTAAAAAGCACCGATTAAAAAAAAAAATTCAAATTTCTTAATAAATATTTTTATTAATATCTCCTAAAGTTTTGATTCGATTTTAATAAAATTTGAAATGTCTCGACAAAATTCTGCAAAGATAATATATTTTAAATTGCAAACCATTTGGTTGGGTAGTTTTTGCGTTGTTATATGCGGACAGACAGACAGACGGACGGACGGACCAAACGACGACTATAGGTGCTACGTATTTATATAATTACGAACGCACCTAAAAAGTAATAATAAATAAACATTCCAATTAAAATATGTACCATATTCTGATTAGCACCATAACAGGTCGTCGCACATCAATGATGCCAGACATAAATCTGAAAATATCACAAGTTTTCTTTTAAAATAGCATTCTACTGTTACTACTACAAAGGGGGAAAAAATGTCTTTTTCTCTTTCATTCTGATCAAAATAGCATTAAAATGACTTAAAATGGAATAAGTAATTTTTAAGGGGAAATGATTTTTTTTTTTTTTTTTTTGTTTCTGTACGAGAATAAATAAAATTGCCAATTTCAGAAAGAACGAACCCGAGCCCACCCGAGCCCGAAGGCTGGTATAAAAATCGAGCCCGAGCACGTGTCGGGCTGAGCTATTCTCATCTCTATCCTACACACGTGGGACCCGAGACATGCACATTGGTAGCCCACCGAGAGTATTTTCGTTGTCCGTGTGTATGGTTGCCGTGTAACTGAATTTGGAAATTGAAAATAATTACAAAATGTATATTGGACGAAATAAAGCCCTCAGGTGCGTAAACAAATATGGAAATATAAAATAATTACAAAATGTATATTGGATGAAATAAAGCCCTCTGGTGCGTAAACAAATATAGAAATATATTGTTAACCAGAAGGACCCGTGCGAAGCTCTCGCACTGCAATCTTTGAGATTATTTCCTGGTACGTTTTAGCGCTAATTTTTAATTAACTGATTTTTTTTATTATTATTATTATTCAATCACTGCATTTTAACGAAATGCAGTTGTATTTTCTCAGAAACTTGTTCAAAAACTTTTCGAATACTTCATTCATCGTTGTATGTTTTGTATGTGCATAGAAAAAAGGATGTTGACAAATGAAATAATATATATAATGATTGCTTGTGCGAATAAATTGCCAGAAAATATTTTGCCAAATTTTCTTATATCGCCAAGGTTATTTCTCTAGGTTGCCAAGACCCCTATACTGAAGAAAAAAAAAACGAATTATAAAAAAATTTAAACACTGAATCAGATGTTTGAGGAATTTATATGCCAGCATGGCACAGATGTCATATACTCACCACATTGGCACGATTCCCCCCCCCCCCCCGCCAATTTGGCGAAAATTTTGTTTTTGAATATTAGTTACAAATAGCATACAATAATAGCATGTGATATTTTATTTCAATATAAAAGTAAAATAACGTAATAAATGAAATAGCTTCTATTATTTTAAAAAAGGAAATACAAATAAATAAATGATAGTTTGATATAAATAAATGTGGATATACATAATAACAATAATTTATAGAATTAAAATACGAAATAAAATAAATAAACAACGTTTAAAAAGTAAATAAACAAAGTAAACAAACAAAAGTAAATAAACAAAGTTTTCGCCAAATTAGCGGGGGGAAAATCCCGCCAATGTGGTGCGTATATGACATCTGTGCTGAAAGCATTTCCTCAGATTTTGCAAAACTGTTAAAGAAATGTCTTAAATACATAAATCAATATTTGGTACACCACTTTTTTGAAAGCCTATGGGAACTTAAACATGGGGCGTTCAAACTTTGTGGTCCAGCAGCCATTTAAGTAACATCAGACTTCGCTGGCATATTAACAGCTTAATGAAATATTAAAAAATAAATATTTACAATTTTTGTAAATCCTAATGAAATGTATACTTGGAAGTTAATCCTTTAATTACGTAATCTACTGGTGCTCCGATTCCGATACAGTACACATATAAACAGCCATGATTAAACAAAGAAAACAAATAAACAATAGGTGACGCACGCGTAAAAATTAAATTAAAAACCCGATTAAAAGCTCTATATTTTTTCAAAAAGCACGCGCAAGAAATAAATTGACAATCCTATTTTAATTGCATTAGAGGATGACGTCATACGATAATGCAGTATTTTATTTCTGTGGCAACACTGATTTCAGAAAACCTTTCATTTCATTTATGAAATCAATGTCGATTTAATTTTTAATTAACTGCAATTTTTAATCGAAAAACATGTTTAAAAAAAATGTAAGTGCACTATGTCAGAAGCCGGTTCAAAAACCTTTCATATGGTATCTCATTCGTTGTTCTGCGTTTCATATTTTCTTAGAAAAAGGGATGTTGACAGCAGAAATAATATATATGATTATTACAAATAAAATTTTCCAAATTACTACTTTTTTCTTTCAATTAAGGAGTGTAGCAAAGTTGAAATCAATAAATCTTACTTTTGGCGTTACAGTATTTTTTCATATCTCCATGACATCACATTAAAAAAAAAAAAAAAAAATACTGCTATGCTTATGTTGTTAAAACTATGCACGATTGCTTTCAAAATAAAGGGGAGAATTGCAAATAAGGTAAACAAATAAGGAAATAAATGTTTTAATTATTAAAAATTAATTTTTTCTTATTATTACTTTCTTTAAATTTCAATTAAAAAGTATAACAAGGGTTAAATCCATATATTTTCCTTTCGGCATTACTGTATTTTCACTTTTCTCCATGATGTCACATATAAAAAGAAACACTACAATGCTTATGTTTGTAAAAACTATTCGCGATTCATTTCAAAATGAAAGGGAAAATGGAAAATAATTACAAAATGTATTTCGAGCACAATTATGCCGTCTGGTGCATAAACAAAAAAGAAAAAAGAAATAAATTTGCTAATTATTAAACATAATTTTTCCCGGTTACTTACTTTTTTTTCTTTCAATTAAAAAGTGTAACAAGGGTTAAATGCATCATACATCGTGCTTTCGGCATTATCGTGTTTTTTCTTCTCTCCACGAAGTCAGATACAAATAATAATAATAATAATAATAAAACAACGCTTATGTTTGTTAAAAGTGTGCACTTTTTTTAAAGATTGCTTTAAAAATGAATAGAAGCATTGAAAATAAATATAAAGCACACTCAGGCATAAAAAAATAAGGAATTAAATTTGTTAATTGTAAAAAAAATGACATTTTTTTTTTCGGATTACGATTTTTAAAAAATTGCAATTAAAAAGTGTAAAAAGTGTTATATCCATATATTTTGCTTCGGGCATTACCGTATATTTTTTCCTTTTCCATGACGTCACATTTTAAAAAAGTACTACAATGCTTATGTTTGTTAAACCTACTTAGTATTCAGTAAAGCGCGAACATTTGCGTTTATTCTTTTCGCAAGTCAAGGTCTTATTTTTCTTACTTTTCTCGTAACGAGGCTAAGAGCGAATTTGATTTAGAACATCAAATTTACTTTAATTACCTTTTATTACAACTTCTATTTCTAATGACCCTTTTTCTCCATTGTTTTCTTTTTACTTATTCCATTATTTCCATTTGTTTGCAGTTGTTTTTCATTCTGTTATTAGTAAATGTGCATAAACTCTTAATCTATAATAATAACTACGGAATATTCTTAAATACCAGTCAAAGCAATGGGAGTTAGAGTCAATCGCGGTTGTATAAATTCAACCCAAAATACAAGTAAATTAATTCACATTTTAAAACAATTATGGAAAATACTATTACCAATATTAGTCCATCTTACCAATTTTCATTCAGACATTATTTAAAAAAACATGGTCAAAATTTTTCACTAAAAACGTCCCTCATTTAAAAAATGTAAAAACAGTTTCGAATAAAAAATCTTCACCACTCCACAAAAGCGCTTTCGCCCTAGCTAGAGCATCATCAGTTGTGATCTTCAATCCTGTGTCTCTCCGCTATATACACGACTGCTGGTTGAAGAGCTCCCCCTATCGCATTAAATTCTCCCTCTCTCTTTCTCTCCCCCTCTTCTAACATTTTTTTTCCAGCGGCAGTCAATCAATGAATGAACCATATCATTGCATGCGACTTTGGATGAATTAATTTCTATGTTTTCTCTTATTAAAGCCTTATGTAAATTTTCGTAGTTATCTATTTTCTGTATTTGTAGGGTTCATTCATTGATTGACTGCCGCTGGAAAAAAATGTTAGAAGACGGGGAGAGAAAGAGAGAGAGAGAATTGAATGCCGATAGGGGGAGCTCTTCAACCAGCAGTCGTGTATATAGCGGAGAGACAGTGGATTGAAGATCACAACTGATGATGCTCTAGCTAGGGCGAAAGCGCTTTTGTGGAGTGGTGAAGATTTTTTATTAGAAACTGTTTTTATATTTTTTAAATGGGGGACGTTTTTAGTGAAAAATTTTTACCATGTTTTTTAAAATAATGTCTGAATGAAAATTGGTAAAATGGACAATAAATAGTAAATTTACAGACATTAACAAATGGACACCTGGTTTTAATGTTATGGAAAATAGTCTACAATTATATCTCTAATGTAAATTTTATCTTTATGTTGAAAAATGAACATACATTTACTCATTAATGTTGAAATATTTAGTTTTTTTATCTGAAAAAAAAATATTATTGATATTTTTCAAAAATTGGATCCACCCGTATCCGACCCGCAAGAGTCATATCCCAACCCGAAACCGACCAATTAAAGACACCCCTAACCGAACCCGACTCGTAACGAAAAAAAAAATATATCGCAAAACCAACCCGACACTAGGATAAAATCGGGTTATCCAACCGATGTCGGACTTTAATGACAGTACCCCAGAAAGCTAATTTTAAATCTAAAACAGTGAAATGAAAGCCAATGAAAATTTATTTTAAGGGGTCTCACAAGAAAGGTCTCCGTAAGCGCATACTCAGAAAAACCTGAAAAAATTACAGAATATTCCTGTCATGTGTCTATAAAATTTTTTACTGCAGAACCTCGATATAGCGTCCATAAAAAAAAAAAAAAAATAAATAACAAAAGTTTTTTTTTTTTATATATATATATATATATATATATATATATATATATATATATTTACCGTCGGTTGGCGACACAATGAAATTAAACAAGTAATATTTAAAAAAAAAATTAAGTCAATTCCTACTTAGGTCCAAAAAGAAATTTTTTTTCAGCGATCTACACGCTTCGCCACTGACGGTATTTATTCCTAAATTTATATCCTGCTAAATATCTTATATAAGAGAAATTTTTTCCTCCCATATAAAACTAAAATTAATTAATTAAATTTAATTAATGAATTAATATTTGAAAAAACTGTATTAACATCAAGTGTCAGCCACTACAAGTTTTAAAAAATGTATTTGAACTTGAGTGGATGAATAAAAGTATTTTATTAACGATTGAAAATTTGAATAAGATATTATAAATATATATAGGGAGAGTGTGAACTAATAGTAGGAATATATGTATAATATCACTGTAAAAAAAATTTCCTGAAAAAGAAAAACGGAAATTATTTCCGTGTTTTAGCGGAAAAAAATCCGTAAATTCCAGGAAATTTTCCGTGATTTCTGAAATATCTGTTTTTAAATTTCCGTTTTATAACTTCCGTATGTTTTAGAAATTTTTATAACGTTAAAATAAACATTATATTCGCATTTCTGAGTGAGTTTTGTGTAAATAACAAAACCTGGCCACGATGAGAATCAAACCTGCAATCTTCCGTGTACTAAACTGGAGGTCCCGACCATTACGCCATGACTAGATATTCCGCTGTCTTAAGCGTTGCTACTTTTTTTAGTCGCTTTTTGTGATACAAAACTAAAATTAATTAAATTTAATTAATGAATTAATATTTGAAAAAACTGTATTAACATCAAGTGCCATCCACTACAAGTTAAAAAAAATGTATTTGAACTTGAGTGGATGAATAAAAAAATATTTTATTAACGATTGAAAATTTGAACAAGATATATAAATATATATAGAGAGAGTGTGAATTAATAGCAGAAATTGAAAAACAAAAACAAAACAAAACAAACAAACAAACAAACAAAAAAAACACGCATTTATGATAAATACTTTTAATGAAAAACTTTTCTACTCTTCATATGGAACTAATTTAAATAAGTTTAATATAAATAAATACTCTTTTATAACTACAGTTTTATCATATACATTTATATGTATATATAATAGTATATAATGGTACACTGCAAAAATCAACAGTTATTTTTTGCAGTGTATGTAATGGTATTTATATGTATATATAATGTATATATATGTATATATAATATATGCCGCACATGCGCGGCAGTGTATTACTGCTTATTTTACTATTTATTACTGTTAATTTTACGGTATTAATACTGACAGCTGGGATGCCAGTATTATACCGTAAAATCAACAATTTTTGTTTGCAGTGTACCCTTTTGCAAAATAAATTTATAAGCAGAATCTTACTAAGTTTTTCTTTCAGTCCAGCGCCTTTATTTCCAGTTTTAAATATGGAATAATTATTAGTAAGTATATTATTCGTGAGATATCTTTTAAATTACGTTAAAAAAATTCTATTAAATCTGGATTAACTGTGGAATGAACCGAAGCTAGCTAGGACAAATAAAAATTCGCAGTATGCCGAATGAGTAGTGTATGCAAACTACTTAAGAAGCTTTGGAAAATATTTATAATACTACAAGTTGTCACTATTGTTTTGTTACGAACATGCAAAATGAAAATATCTTACATGAGACTTCTATTATAAACAGTATTAAGATTTTTGACATATGCGAGATTAATGTTTTCTTAAGGAAATTTTTGTTTTAACTAATACATAATTTAATGTAGGTAAGATGATCTCATAATCACTAAGATTATCGGTTTGTCTGTCCGTCCGTCCATGCTCTAACTCTCGGAAATATGCTCGGATTTCCCTGAAATTTTTAAATGTTAGTGACGTTTACTACAGCATGATCTCTATTGAAAATTAATTGAATAGCATTTAAAGTCTGTTCACAGGCGCAGTCAAAAATATTTCGTTACACTACAATCAATGGGAAAAAATCGTTTAAAGTGCATTTTGATTATATTATACAATTTGAAAAATGATGAAATTGATATACTATGAAGCGTACAAAAACATGCTTTTTGTATAATATGGGCTGCAAAGCATTTATTATTCATTTACAGCGTCACACAAAAGAATTCTGTTAAACAATGTTCTACGGAGAAAATCGTTTGCTGTGTAATTTAATGATGTTTCACTATTTCAAACATAATGAAATTTATATGCATTACTGAAGAGTACTATAAATTGCTTAATGAAAAGTATGACGTTTATAATTAATTTACAGGGACACACAAAAGAATTCACTCTATGTGAGATAAAAGCGTTTTCAACTTTGGTTCGCATTTTTAAGTTTAACTAAATTTTTCCATAGTGCGTGGTGTATATAACTTCTGTTGTACTACACAAAAAGAAATCATAAGTATCATTAACTATGAGAGCGAATTGCTTAAGGGTATTTTTGATTGTGTTACTCATTTTCCTGCTGAACTATATTTACTAGACTAAGAGAAGTTTGTGGGATATAAATAAATTCAATTCATACAGCGCTACGCAAAGTACAAGATGCATTGCCGTTTATGGTTGGTAATTGCTGGAAGTGAGTTTTAAGTTGTCTTATGCATGTTTCACCTGACTTAAATTTCAGCTTAATGTCTAGAGTGAACAAATGTCTTTAGATAATATACAGGGCTGCACAAAAGATTCCAAGTGTGTTTCCATCGATTGGCGAAGATTGCTAAATGTGAATTTTCTAACTGAACTAAACTGCATCATGCTTTGTAGCATATAACAGAAACTATAGCTCATATACAGGGCTGCACAAAATATTTCAACTACTTTTTAGAATATGGAAGTGAATTACTAAAACTGGATTTTGAAATGTGTTATACGTTTTCTTAACTATTTACTTCTTTCACCTTATTTAACGGTGAAGTTTCGTTTCCGTTTTCTGGATGTGTTGGAAAATGTTTCATAATCTATGCTTGACGCATGATTTTCTGTTCTTGTTTTAATTGAAATTGAAGGTTAGAATATAAAAACAAGTTATCAAGTTGTATCTAATTATTGCTCATTTTAGTCTTGTCACATATTAAACAGAGATAGCTTTAACATATCAGAAATAATGAATTTATCTCTAAAACAAACTTGTGAATATGACCTAACTACTAATAATTGCCACTTTACATATATACGTAGAAATAATAGGCTCTAAGCAAGTTTATGAGGATAATTTTTTTCTGTCTTTAAAAACACAGATATCAATGTCTAGTAAAAAGCCTAAGGAAATGAAATTTTTATCATGTTTAATTTTAAAAAACATGTCTTATCATTAACAATGTCTATAGCTTAAGTGGTCAAGTGTCGCTTTACTGTTCATATTTAAAGCAGTGAAATATTTATGGTAACTGTATGAAATTTATTTCTTTTAAATTTACAGATATAAACGGAAAGTTAAATCAAACGAAATATTAAAAAAATGATAATTCCGATAAATAACTTTTCCTACTACGTACACATAATTGAAAAATTCGGTAATTAAAATAAGATTTCAAGAATAGGGGAGAGTCATTCACAGTGAAAAAGTGAAAGCAGTGATACAGAAACACTTTTAAAACGTAGTTTGTGTTTGTACCGCTAGATATTACACTGTTCAGTAATGCACACACAAAAGAAAAAAAAATCATAAAAAAATGGAAAATGCATTGGCATCAAAGTTACCGTCTATTTTCTTTCTTCTTTTTTTTTCATAAAACTTCCAGGGATCCGATTTTTACAGCTTCTTGCATACCAGTATAATCTTAGAGAAAATGTTGTTCTGTTAAATCGCAAAATGTTCCGATTAAATAAAACAAGTAATATAATTTTTTTTAAGTCAATTCCTACTTTTTAATCATAAATATATAAAATAAACCCGTGCAGCATTAATGTCCCACGTTATCTTTATTGAACATTATTTTATAATCATCGTTGCGGTATTTTATTTCTGCGGCATCACTAATTTGAGATAAATCTTTCAATTCATTTATGAAAACAATGGGAGGAATTTTTTTCTCCTATTTAAAACTAAAATTAATTAATTTAATTTAATTAATTAATTAATATTTGAAAAAAACTGTATTAACATAAAGTGTCATCCACTATACAAGTTTAAAAAAATTTATTTGAACTTGAGTGGATGAATAGAAAATATTTTATTAACGATTGAAAATTTGAACAAGATATATATAGAGAGAGTGTGAGTTAATAGTAGGAATTTAAAAAACATTTTCTCTAAGATTATACTGGTATGCAAAAAGTCGGAGAAATCTCATCCCTGAACTTCCGTTTTGGTATTTCTCCGTTTTAACGATGGGCATTTTCCACTTTCAATGTGGAACATTTCGGTTTATAGAAATAAATATGAGTAAGAGCGCAATATTTAAAAAAAATATCTAAATAATAATTATATACGATCCAAGGTTGGAGTAGCATAGTTGAGGTTTATTCCAATAGAGCGAAAAATGTCCAGCCAGGACTCGAACCCGGATACCTTGGCTTATCGTGCCAATGCTCTTCCTATTGAGCTACCCGGACGATACCTAGCTGACATAATTCACTCTTATTTGTTGGACATGGCTGAGAACTGCAGCTCTAGTTTCATTCATCGGAGCTATAACTATGGCATTTACATGATGAAAGTGTGCTATAACATGGAAACTCCTGTATAACATGCAATTAGGTCATAATGAAGAGTTTGAATTATTTTTCAAATACATAAATCAGATTCAAGGTTGGATTAGCATAGAATTATGTAAGGCAGATATCGTCCGGGCAGCTCAGTAGGAAGAGCATTGGCACGGTAAGCCAATTTACCCATTCGAGTCCTGTCCTGGACATTCCCGCTCTGTTGGAATAAACCTCAACTATGCTGTGCTCCAACTTTGAATCTATTTATCTAGTTGAAAAAAAATCCATCTCTTCAATATGAAACAGTTATATACTACCTGACCACCACCCGGCGTTGCCCGGGCCCGTGAAAAAAAAAATAAAGTTTTTATTATTTTATATCTTTAACCCAATTTGTATGAAATTATAGTTTAAGATGAAAAATTCGCGGAAAAATATCGATATTTAGTGATAAAAAACTCATTTTCTTGATTTTTACGTAGGATCGTTTCATAGTTTTAAAATAAAAAAGTTCTTTTTGTCTGAACATTATAAAATCAACAAATAAAACGGTCTTACAGCACGCGTAAAAATTTCGTGAAAAAATATTGTTATCTAGTTGTAAAAGAAATGTTTTCTTCTCGCTTTTTCGTTTGTTTGTTTTCGCGTCGACTCCTTTAACATAGCAATTAAAAAAATAGTTCTCAATTTCAGAACTCTCTGACATTTCAATCGGTTATAAATATAACTGTATGCAATTTCTCTTTAAAATTTTGCAAAAAAATATGCCTATTTAGTAGTGAAAATATGATTTCTTTTAAAAAAAGCTTTAGCTTTCTACCTCAGAGCAAAAATATATTAGAAGGTCTATGCTTTCAATGCAGTGGTACACCTCCAACCGTTTTCAATCAACCCTTTTCAATCCCCTAGGTTAAAAACGCTAATCAATCAGGTTTCACGTTTCTGAGAGGAGAAGCCTTCAATAAAACACGGACGCATGCGCAAAGAGAGGATATTCATGCGGTAATTTGACAGAATACGCTTTTCGTTTTAAATATATAGATATTGATGCGTATTTACACGGAACAGGTGACTAACCGGATTCGAGCTTCGATACTCGCCGTTAGATGATGTATGCTTTGTTCCCTACACTAACTGGTCACATCCAACAATTCGGTTATTGACCAAAACATCAATGACGAAAATTTAACTGGAATTTTTCAGTTTTCTCTTAATTGAAAAAGAACATTTCCGTTTGTCCGTCTTGGAAGGAACGTTTCCGTTTTTAGCTTTTAAAGAGTAATGATAAAAAGGATATTTTCTGTTTATTTCAGGAAAAAATACAATATTCATCCCAAATAGAAAGTTTCCAGTAGAAGACAGAAATTTTACATAAAATCACCCGTATATATATACGCTGATTTTTTTTTTTCCTTTTACAGTGCAATGTTTGGAGTGTTCGCAGGCCACATTTCACGTATAGATGTTGTTTTGTTTGGAAATTACGAAAAAAAAAAGTACTTTTTGGATCTGATAGTTGCTTATTTAACGATACTACACTGCACAAAAAAAAAAAAAAAAAAAAAAAAAAAAAAAAACGAAAAATCATGCGTCAAAATAAGCTGAAAGATCACATCTAAGTAAACAATTTGGAAAGCGCATAACATATTTAAAAACCTAATTTCAGGAATTTTCAACATATATTTCCAATATATGTTGGAAAAATATCCGAATACTTTTATTTAGCCCTGTATATGCTCTATAGATTTGCATATATATACTACATGGGATGCTAAATTTTAGTTTAGTTAGGAAACGCGTAGCACAGTTTAAAATTCTCCTTCTGGAGTTTCTGTCAATAAACGGAAATGTGTTCGCGAACTTTTGTGCTACCCTGTGTATGATCTACAGAATTTATACACACCAAGTAATAGACAAAAAGTGAGTTAAATTTAAAATCACGTTCAGCAACTTTAAACGCACTTCCAGGAATTATTGTTAACAGACAGTAGAGAATTCTTTTGTGTGTCCCTGTAAATGAACGATGACTGTTATACACACACTATTCTGTAGTAAGCCTCTTGTAATGCACCTTAGTGATGTATATAAATTTCAATGCGTTTAAAATAGTGAAACATTATTAAATTAAACCGCAAACGATTTTTCTCCATAGACGTAATGTAACGGAATTCTTTTGACTGTCCCTGTAAAGTAACTATAAGTGCTATGCACACCCTATTCCATATTAAGCTTCTTGTAATGCACCTTAGTGATATATATCAATTACAATGTGTTTGAAATTGTGTAACATCATTAAAATAAACCGTAAATGATTTTTCCCCATAGACCGTAATATAACGGAATTCTTTTGAGTGTCCCTGTAAAAGAACTATAAGTTCTACACACTTCCGTTGAAATAGGGAATATGCTATAGATAACGACAATAACATAAAAAGATTGCAGGGCAATCCGAACATATTTACGGGAGTTAGAGCACGGACAGACGGCAGACGGCCATACGGCCAGACAAACCGAAGTCATAAACACTTTTCAACTAGGTTGGAAAGTGTTAAAAAATGTTGATTATACCGTAAAATGAACAGTAATAACCAGTAAAATAATCAGTAATACACTACCGTGCATTTTTTTTTTTTTTTTCAGTGTACAGACCACAAATCTCCAGTCTAAATGTTTGTGATTTTTCAGTTCAAATATCATACATATGCTTTATTATTCCTCCATTTATGGAGTGTCCGGCCAACCTGAAAAACCTGGAAAAGTCAGGAAATTTTCATTGAAACATGAAAATGCCAGGGAAGTTTCATTGAAACCGGGAAATTTCAATGCAGTTTTGAAATTGACAGCTCATGGCACGATTCCAATGGACGAGAAAGTGACATCGATTTCAAAAATATAAACATTGTAAAAAAAGAGAAATGTTTCTTAATCTAGCAAGAAAGTTTGCGAAAGTACATTATAACCTCTCAGAGTTAACCATGTCTCCAAAATGCGTTCCTTTATCTTCAGAAACTAACTGATTTCCGAGAATTAATAAAGCTTTCTGAAATATAAATTTCTTTCTTTCTTTTTTTTTTTTTTTTTTCTTTTTTTTTTTTTTTTTGCCTGTAATTTTTGGAAATATTTCCGAGTATTTTTTACAGTGTTTTATCTTTCTCAACCCGGTATGAACATGAAATATCGGTTTTTCGGATGCTATCAATTCCAAAATAAGCATTTTTCATCTTCAACAAACATGTTTAACAGACAAAAATTCTAAATTAACAACGTAAAATGAATATTATTTTATTACTCCTGCATGTATAAATTCTGTTGCGCAGCTAAAAATATTTACTTGAGAATTGATAGCATCCAAAAAACTGATATTTTGTGTTGACACCGGTTTGAGAAAATTGTTTTATTCAATGCAAAAACTACTGTGAAATTACTACCGAAAATTACATGCAGCAAAATAAAATTTTGTTCTCGAAGTGTTTCTTAAAATTTTATAAATTTATTAGTTTATAAGGATAAAAGAACGCTTTTCAGAATCTCGGGTAACTCGAAAGAGGTTATATTATATTTTCGTAAATCTTCTTGCTAGATCATTTTTATATGATTTCTTTTAGCTTACAATTATGTATGTATGTGGCAGTCAAATCTTGTCACTCAATTTTCACCCACTTCCTGTTGACATAAAGATTTGAAATTTGGAATATATTATGTATTCCTGAGGGTAATACATGGATTGGACATTGATTTTTTTTTTTAATTCAATCCCTAAATGGGGGAAACGTCGGCCCAAAACTTTTATTTTCCTCATAGAAATAACGTTGCGATTGTTTAATATTAATAAAAAAAAATAGTTCCATTGTTGCAACATTCATCCATTTTAATCACATTGTTGCCCGCATTATTACGACGTCAGCATTTATATGTAATATATATCAATGAGTATGCACTGATGAATACATATGAATACAATGAGTGTTTGCTGAAAAGTACTAATGACAGTGTTATCACAATAGCACGAAATTTTTGGCCAACTTGGCGAAATATCGCCAAATTAGGCAACAAAAATACGTTGCCATATATGAAGCCAACTTAGCGATAGTTGGCTAATTTAGCTAAATTCCCATTTAAATATCATTGGAAGGTAATATGCATAATATCCATAATCTTCTTCCATTGGCATAGCCTAATATTTTCTATAAAATGCCATAAGACAAAAAAAAAAAATAATAATAATAATAAAAAAAAAAAA